>CM062814.1:737086729-742541729 GCA_031772625.1 Pinus tabuliformis | reverse complement strand
TTCTTTTATAGGAAAATGTCAAAAACTTATTTTTCGTATTTAGGATGAAGGACCCTAGTGATTCCTTCTAGGGTGAACCCAAAATTACGTCACCTCGATTGCTCCATAGGGATTGAACAAAGAATTGCAATATAAATGTATAATCCCTAATATTTAATTGTAATTCGGTTATGTGATATTGTTTTTTGTGCTAGAGGTCTAATTTTTCAATTATATTTGACTTTGGAATCACCAATTGGTTAGAAAATTCCAGCCTTATATAATTGTTACCTTCGGCAAGAGTGATAGAAATATTGATATATTTTCTTGTAAGAGTTCCCTTAATTCTAAATAACAATGAAGCATAGTTAAATGAAGTTCCTGAGAATATTCCTCCCTTCATTTCTGACTTAGACTCTATTACTTTCTCATTGAGGATTGATTCAATTTTTCTTTGTGGAGATGAATTTATGGTTTTGAAGATAACCCAGAAGTCCAAATTCGTTTATATGGTTAAGGGTGCAAGGGAAAGGTCACAATTTTAGAATTTGGTCATTGAGGTTAATGGTTTCTCACAAATTAATATTTGATTCACTCCTGAACCTACCATATTTGGAGAACCTTTTATTAATTGAATACGAATGAAGCAACTATACAACAATAGGAAGTGTTTGCATTTGTACAGTTTTGACTTAATGGTGCAAAGGAAAATTTCAGTGTGAGTGGAACCAAGCTCAATTGTCTTTCTATCCACGAATTTCAAATTGAAATTATAATAATTTCACACAATGGTCTAATGGAAACGTGGTGGATTGGTGGTAACGTTGAGAAAAATATCAAGACAAGCATACTGCGGTGTCAGAGGGACATGCAACAGTGGGGCACAATTGTGTTGGGCGGGAGGACAAGCAATGAGGTCGACGGGTAAGGAACAAGGCCATGATATCATGATAGTGGTTTGTCTGATGCCATGATTTGTTTGAGTTGCTAACGATTGTCGTGGTGTCTGCTCGTTAGGCGACCGCGGGACAATATTTGTTGGCGACTGCATACTATCGCTGGACAATTTTTTATTGGTTTTATTTTTATTTTATTTTTTTAATCTTAAATTATTATATATAACGTGTTGGAAATACTAAGGGGATGAATCAATATTTCAGTTAATTATTTTAATCTTCAAAAATAATTGATTAACATTAACATCAGAAAAACATAAATCAACAACACCATTCAATAATGCATAATATCAGAGACAATAGACACAATATTTTTAGGTGAAAACCCTTCTAGGAGAAAAATCATCGAGTGTTTCTTAATATTTGTATTCAATAATTTAAATCAATTAGGAAGCTTCAGCTTCCAATATTTTTAGCTCCAACCCCCTGGTTTATAGGCTCCAACCTGAAAGATGTTCCAATTCCCTAGTTTACTAGCTCCAATTAGAAGGACACTCCAACACCTTGTGTATGCTCCAACCTGCCCTACCACCATAGTACCACCCTAAAGCGTTCTTAGGATCCGACCTGAAGGAGACTCCACTCTCTTGCCTTGCACCACCCTACCACCCTAATCAACAAGCTGTCACTTTCCCTGAAGGCTCCAACCTTCAACTCACCACCATAGATGATGTTTCATATATTTTCATACTAGATCCACCTATTCTCAAAACAACTTCAAAACTATCAATTTCGCTTCTACACAAACAACAAACCCTAGCTTCATAAAAGGTCAATTTACTTCTTCTCAAGCATTGAAAACCTTGGGCACATCCTCTGCTTACATAGTCTAATAACTTTGCTCATAATTCAAGTCTTCTCAATAGTCCTAGCACAACAACCTCTGTCATTTGTACTCAACAAGTATTTTCATCAACAATGGTTAACAAAATGAGGAATCCTATAACTATGCATACTTTTTTCAGCAATCATTAACCTTTTCAAGGCTTTGTTATACGTGACATCTAACCCTAACAACAATAATACACCTCTCTATCAACTCTTACAAAAACATATATCATTCACTCACAACATCTACATACACTTAGCTATACATGGCACCATTTGAAAGCCTTCTGCAACATACAAACCCTAGCATCTGCAACAAAACGAACTCATTTTAACATATACTTTGACACATTATAACAATGATATGTATATTAATCACCTTAACTGCATGCTAGCAACAACAATAATCCTTTGTCAAGAAGGCTATAACAATCCTGCTTGAAAAATGCACAACTATTGTGACCAAGCACTGTATATTTCTACAATCTGAAAATCACACACACAAATATATAGTCCACAAGAACTACACAACTACAAAAATACAAGTTATACTAGGACAAGCTATAAGTGTGCTCATTCAGATTTCCATCGATTGATCCAAGTGCATATTGGTGGCCACCCACCAAGTCCACTTGGACCCCCACCATTGTTTCTTTTAGCTTTTCAGTTTCCTTAATTGTAGCACATTTTACTATTTTTAGCATTTTTTCGAGTCCTAAACTTTTGGAGCCGTTTTGAGGCCCTAAACGACGTTTTTTGGGAAAACTGGGAGCAACATGGGGCTATGGACCAATGTTTCTCTTCCCAAAGTTGTAGTTCTCATATAGATCTTTCTAACGAGATATTGTAAGCGTCAAACGAAGATTGTATGCCAAAGTTATGACCCCGAGAAGTTGATGTACCAATTTACCCCAACGAGGTCCATAGTTTGGCTTTTCATCTTCTAGGGTTAGGTTTTTGGATTTTTAGGGTTTTCCCATGTTTCTCAACAATAAATAGGTCTTCAAGCCTCGTTATAATACAGTTTAGAGGCATGTAGCTGCCACATCTCTTCTCAGAGATAAGCTACCATCGCCCTAGCTGGTTTATTTCCATCGCTGTTTGTAAGCATATTTCAGTATTTTACATTAATGAAATGAAATATTATTTCCACTGCATCTCTATGTTTATGGTTATCTCTGTAATTTATTGCGTTCCTATTTAAATCCAGATCAGTGGTATCAGAGTGTTCTGCTTTTTCTCTGTTTTTCTTTGCATGTCCCCAACGAGGTCGAGATATAAGGAGTTAGAGCTTGAACTGGTCAAACCTTTGCAAGACCAGCCTCGCAAATCCCGACGGCCTCCCATGGCGGATGAGAAGAAAGATGAGGGGGCAGGAGATCCTGTCAAAATCTTGCTCGAAGAAGCCCTCGAGCGACAAAGGAACGTGATGATGGACAACTTTGCCTAGATCCTTCAGCGGCTACCCAGAGGCGGCACATCAGCTTCCAACAGCTACTCTGGAAACGCCACGCCCTTTAAGGTACAAGTTAATTTTGAAATCCCCATATTCGAGGGTTAGATAGATGTAGATGCCATAGATAAATGGTTAAATCTACTAGAGGGTTATTTTTCTGTTCATGAATTTTCGAGTTGAGAAAAGATTGTTTTCGCTCTTCTCAAAGCAACCCCCCGTGTCAAGGACTGGTGGGAAACCTATTGTGAGAAGAAGAATGAAAATACCGGCTGACTATTTTCAGCTGCACCCACCTGGAATTCATTCCGAGATGCCATCAAGGAGCAGTACTACCTTGTCAGAAGCTATGAGGATCAATACATAAAGTGGACCACGCTGCGGCAAGTAAGGGACCAAGATGTGCCGGAGTTTACCAATATTTTCCATACCCTTTGCACAAAGTTGGGTATCAAGGATTTGGAGCAACATTTGATACTCAAATACCGTGGCTGCCTGCATAAGTACATCCAGGAAGAAATAGAATTCTTGAACATCTCCTCGCTTGGCACGACATACCGATATGCCATCAAGGTCGAGCAAAAGTTTAAACAGAAGAAGCGAGAATTTGGATCTACGAATCTGAAGCAAGTGAAATGTGCCCCCAAACCGCAAAACAAAGGAAAAATCCAAGGCATGGCGGCCCAAGACAACCTGCCAAAATTGCAAGCAAAGAATAGTGTTGCGAAGCTAAAAAAGGACACGGGAAAATGGTGTGAGTTCCATAAGAGCTCCACTCACAACACGAGTGTCAGGCCAAGCAGTCACTGGTGGCTGAGCTAAGGGTTTTTGAATCAGATGCATGTTCTGACTCTGAGTCAGAACCTGACAAAAGGAATGACAAAGGGAAGCAAATTATCGATGCAGAGCCCAACACCACCATTTCCACCACAAAGATCCAGAAGGAGGAACCCGAAGATCCAGAGGAGGAGGAGCGTCTCTTCCACTCCCAGATGTGGGTAAAGGGATCCCCGCTATAGTTCATTGTCAACAACGAGAGCCAAAATAACCTCATCTCGGTAGAGGTCGTGAAACAGCTGGGCTTCACCATAACCGTACACCATCGAGTGGCTTCACCAAGGATGGGATCTTCGCGTGAGCCAGTAGTGTCGCCTTCCATACAACATCAAGCCCTTCACGGATGAGGTATTGTGTGACATTGCTCCCCTTGAAGTTTGTGATGTACTATTAGGGCAACCATACTTGTGGAAGCGAAATGCTATGTATGAATCAAGGCCCCATGCTATTATTATTACTTTGGGAAATAAGTTGTACAAGATACGGAGGTAGCACCATGTTGGTCACTTTAATTGTTTAATAATAAAACAATCGAGTGCCACATTAATTATCAACCCGGGAAAGTCTGATTATTACAAAGGTGACTACATACTGTATGTACTCAATCTTAATGGTATTAAAAGCTGTAGTATAAACAATCTACTATCTATTAAATCCCTACTCTGTGTTACAGCAGTTACAGTAGTTACTGCCTATTGCAGAAAATGAAGTAAGAACAAATAACTTAAAGGAAACAAATCTGCAAAAGGAAGTGATGGATGTCCTGCAAGAAAGGATCAGGACCCTATCCTCAGAGTAAGGACTTTCATCACCTGCCTCTGTTGTCCAGTTCACCCATACACTCTGTAAATCCTAATCATCGGTGAAGCACTCATATGCAACATCAATCAGTTAAAAAGGAAAACAGAGTTTCAGCAAAAGTAAATATCTTTAGAAGCAGTAACTGTAATATAAACATAAACCACACACACACCACACAAAAGAAAGAAGATGAGTGAATCTTATGATGAAGGTGGGTCCTGTCCCTCTCACAATATTCCCCAGAACACAAGAATTAAGATAAAATACTCAGAATAGAATTGTATTCATCTGCCAATAAACCATATTACAAAAAGAGATTCAGTCTCATCCCTTCACTACAAGTTCTGTGTTACAATTTCTTTCCCTCCTTTCTGTCCTTCTCTCTAATGTAGATGTCTCCTCTTTATAGAGGAGACATCTATTACAAAAGATTTTCATACATTCTGACTCAACCCTTTTGTACCAAAAATAAGAAAGTCAGTTCTTGATAACAAAATATTGTTACAGTCATGAGGATCATGATCATTATGACCAATATAGTAATCGGTCAGACTCCTTTGCCGATGCAGATTTGTTACGCAAATCCCAACTGTTCCTCAAAGTGCGCGTGCTGTTCGTGCTGTTTCAGCTTCGAGGTTTATGTTGTTCTTGCTGTTTCAGCTTCACGGTTTGCGCTGTTTCCGCTGTTTCAGCAACGACAAAATGTGATCCTGCCAGTTAGGCAGTTTCAACAATTAGTCAGCACTTTAATCAACTTCAGGGAACAATTATAAAGATAGCATGATTACATGTTGAATAATTAAACATATAGTAATGAGGAAAGTTATTCTATACCTTTTGGAGTGATTAAGCCAAAACACTAGCAAAGGCTTCCAACTAAGGGTTGAAGAGGGTAATACAATGGAAAAATATACAGTCAAAAATAGACAAAATGGGAACCTAACCACCCCCCCAACTGAAAATGTTGCATGTCCACATGCAACGTCTAATCTGAATCGGAATCAGAATACTGGGCTGAACAGTGTAGATTGCTTATGCAGTAAGTGTAGAAAGTGTTGTCAACCATGTCTCTGAACCCTTGGGCATTCTGAAGTCTTTTCCATGCTGCCAATTCTTCCTTTTTAGTCAATGTAAATTGAGCCTTGTATTGTTCTCTAGGAAGCCATAAGAGAGGGAAATGAAAACGGTAACCAATCCACCGTTCAGCACACTGTCTCCTGCATTTTACATAATCAGGTATCCGTGATATTGCTGCCTAAAGATTAAGGGGATTGTAGGGATGGTATTCCCATCTTTCCTTGGGACAGTGTTCCCAGAATAATTCATTTGCTTTTATGGCCAGAGGTCCTTTAGCTTTGACATAATGTTGGCAGTCTTCCAAGACTGCTGCTTGTAGATTCCTAATGTGATCGGTCATCCCTGGTTCTCTTAGATTCCGTTGATGTTCCATAAGGAAGATAGCTGCATTCTGTGGTTCCGGACGAATCCAAAGAAGACAGTTCTCCTCGTTGTGTTTTGCAGACATGAAAGCATTCTACCAAGTGAGTTGATCGGCCAAAAAGGAAATAAAAGCTCTTATTTGAATATCACCACAAATAGGAAGTAAATTAATCTTTCTATCTTCAGGCATAGCCTCATTGTGAAGATAGAGTTGACACAGTAGATTCTGGTCATTGTTTGGTGCTTCTGCAAAAGTTTCAATGAATTGCTGTGGTGTAGAGACTTGGTGTGGTCTTCCATCCTTTATTGCTTTTAATTGGAGGAACGCTAAGCGTTCTCTCAAGAATACATAATAATTAAAAGAAGGCTTTCTTGTAGCCAGTAAGCGCTGGACCAAATCGAAGATAAGGGACAGTCTGGCTTTTAATTGCTTATTTTCTTTGTGCTGTGCACGAGACTGTTCCATTGCTTCCCAATTCCTATAGGCATAGTTAAACCATAATGACTTCTGCTGTTGAAATGCCTTTCCTTGGGAGAGCTCGTATTCTGCTTTCCATGTGTTTCTTAATTCTTGAAAACTAGAAGTCTGTGCATGAGCATTGCTAACACAGGGAGGCTCAGTTTGTATATGCACAGTTGTAAAAGATTTTGATTCTGGTTTCTGCTCACCAATAACTTGGGTAGGCCGGGGTGGTTCTATTTCTTCTTCTGGTTTCTGCTCATCAATAACTTGGGTAGGCCGGGGTGGTTCTATTTCTTCTTCTGAAATCCTTGAAGACCCTGCTGGTTCTTGTGTAACAGCAGGGTGTTCCTTTTTAAATATAACAGGGCTGGCTCCAGTCAATGGGACTGCAATTATTTTATATCCTGCTTGAGTATAGATATCCCCACATTCACTGCACATGTATTCACTGTATTGCTCTTTCTCTACACTCTTTTCAGCTTGAGATGCTACCTGAGCTAACATGTACAAATTGAGTTCTTCTTTATAGGCTTCCCTAGCCATTGCTAACTCTTTCTGATAGGCCTTAATTTCTGATTTTAAGAACTCATTTTCTTCTTGTAGGGAGGCTAGAGTAACCGGGGCTTCTACAGTTACAGATTCCAAAGGAGAAGAGAATTGTTGTTCAACATTAACTTCATCATGTGCGTCCCCAACAGGTGGTTCTTGTGTTTCACCTATTGGGTCAGTTTGTGTATCAGTTTCACCTAGGGCATCTTCTTCTTGCTCCCCAACAGGTGGTTCTTGTGTGGCACCTATTGGGTCAGTGGCTGGTTTTTGTGTAACAGCCACATGCAGGTCGTCTTCTTTTTGCTCCCCAATAGGTGGTTCTTGTGTGGCACCTATTGGGTCAGTGGCTGGTTCTTGTGTAACAGCCACATGCAGGTCGTCTTCTTTTTGCTCCCCAACAGGTGGTTCTTGTGTGGCACCTATTGGGTCAGTGGTTGGTTCTTGTGTAACAACCACATGTCCTATATCAGCTTGGATGTCTAGTTTGAATTTGTCGGCAGCTGGTTCTTGTGGAGCAGCTGCCTCTGTTGAGAAAAATGATGTTACAAAATCGTGAACACTTTGAATTTCGGCATCTGAGGGTGAAGGAGGTGAAGGTTCAGGGCTATGCGGAATACGGGGGTTTAAAATGATAGGAGGAACGGCCTCGGTTGCTGCAAACAACCTTGTTCGTTGCCGAGGTAGGGAACCAGGAGAGACAATAGTTTTCCTCTTGCGAGGACTTTTACTCAGGGAATCATCAGAAATAGTAGCTGCCTTTACTGAGGCCCTGGTTCTTCTTTTTAACGGGGTTGCAGTTTTCTGTTGCTTTTTCCTTTTAAGGAAAGTGATGAGGGTATCCTCATCTGAATCATCGGTAGGGATATGAACTATGGGAGTGGATGGTTCGACTTCATCATGGGGTGAGGACTGCAGCAGATTTTCAGTGCTTAATTGGGGTGTTCCTGCTGCTGGTTGCTGAGTTTCAGCATCTTGCTGGGAATTTTCTTCATTTTGCTGAGGATTTTCCTCAGCTTGCTGGGGAGGGTTAATGAGGGGAGGTGGGTTATGCAGGGCGAGGCCTCTATTTATCAGGAGTTGGACCAAACGATGGTGCGTGAGGCAGAGGAGTTGGTGCCTAGCGTTCACAGTGTAGTGTGCCATATTTTTCAGACATCCAAGGAGATAATAAGGCATATTTACTAGATGACCATGCCGCAAATGATTTAATAAGACAAAGTCATG
This sequence comes from Pinus tabuliformis, assembly GCA_031772625.1. Classification (NCBI taxonomy): domain Eukaryota; kingdom Viridiplantae; phylum Streptophyta; class Pinopsida; order Pinales; family Pinaceae; genus Pinus; species Pinus tabuliformis. The sequence continues at coordinate 742,533,199 of CM062814.1, read as the reverse complement.
TTGGTAGACTACCTGATAGCGGCCCTCGCAAGTGAAGTAGTGCTTGACGAATTCTGCAACTTTTGGCCAAGGTGGTGGTAATGACCGAAGCGCAACACCCCTGCCTTTGGCTTCCACCTGCTCCCCAGGTAACAAGAAATCTTGCTGTGCATTGAGGATAAGATGCTTCCTGCTGAACCAGCGAATGCCGTTGGTTGGAAGCCTCGAAACTTGTGCTATGTCTTCTTCTATTACTGGGATTCTCACCCCTTGGACAGTAGAATACCCCTCCCTCAAATTGCATGCAAATTCGAGAACCTGCTACAAATCAAATTCCGGAAGTCTTCTGAAATAGTCCACCCATCCTGCTTGTAGGAAGATTTGGTATGCGTCTGGGTAAAGTTCCAGTAATGCCGTCGAGCCCAGTTCATGTCTAACAGCATCTCCACCCATGGTTACTGTCTTAGGCCGAATACAAAGTGCAGAGCCGAGTTGCCGAGGTCGAAACAAAGCAGAACGTTGCAAAATGAAATTATGACGTGGTAAGGCATAAACGAGGTGGATTAGACACAACCAGGAGGAATAGGGATGGTGGTGATGGGCGTATTATGTAATGATTATGATATTTCGGTAATCCCCCCAACTGTGGCTGAATGATATGGTTGGCAGTACGACGCTTTTAGCGGTCATGTCAACTATCTCCTCATTAACTACAACTTAATATTCACACATAACATGCATACCTTTACAATTACCTTTGGTTGTTGCGCCGAAAAGTGTTATCTCGTCCTTAATAGGTCAATGATCATTATATAAAGGATTTTTGAGGTGTGAGGGTTTTTATACACGAGGTTTTTATTATTCACAAGAGGCAGTAGTGAAGGGGTGTTATTAACGGGATAAATGGCTGATTCCTTTGAATAAAGAATGATATGTTTCTATTGAAGTAATGGTTCATTCTCGGGAGTAAAAATGGGGATATTTAGGAAAATAGAAAAGATTGGTGTTTAAGCAGTGGGATTTGGTGTTTCGTCACTGGAAAGTGGTGTATCGGCAATGGGAAATGGTGTATCAGCAACGGGAAAAAGGTGTATCAGCAACGGGAAATGGTGTATCAGCAACGAGAAATGGTGTATCAGCAACGAGAAATGGATTATGATCTGGAATGACATGGCAATGCTTTTCCAATCTGCAGATTAATTCTTCCTATATTGGAATTTTTCTTTTCAGCCACCATCCAAAGCTAAGATCTGCAAAATAATTAATTGTAACATGGCAACCCTTGACAATGATTATTAGTTAAGAAATCTAATCTAAAAATAAATATATAAATAGGAAATTAAGTGCATTGAGGGATAGCTGGTTCCCCCAAAAAAACATAGTGTATGTCTGTCATGAAAGTAGCTTTGAAATCCTCTTTAGAAATAGGCCGTTGATACAAACGGAGTCGATACCCATTCACTAATAATGGTGTTCTACTATCATCAATCGTTAGGAGTCTGACTGTTCCATTTGGAAAAACAACATCTACTTCATAAGGTCCTAGCCACCTTGTTCTTAATTTCTCCTGAAAATTTTCAAAACGGGAGTCATACAGTAAGGCCCAATTACCTTTTTGGAACTGCTTGTGCTTAATAGTTTTGTCATGCCACTTGGTTCTTTGCTGTTGTATCATGGTTGTTTGATGGATGGCATCCAACCTCTTTTCATCCAATTCCTGAAGCTGCTTCAACCTAGCTGTCTGTGCATCAGTCAAATCAAGGTTAACAGCTAAAGCAGTCCTTAAGGTTTTGATTTCAAATTCCACAGGAAAAACAACACTTTTACCATAAACTAATTCATAAGGTGAAAAACCCGTAGTGTTCCTCCAAGTAGTTCTGTAAGCCGATAATGCTTCAGGCAACCTTTGAAACCAGTCCCTTCTATTCTCCTTGACTGTCTTTGTTAAAATGGCTTCTATGACTTTATTTGTACTTTCCACTTGCCCATTTGCCTGGAGGTGATAAGGTGTAGTCATCTTATGCTTAATGTGATATTTCTGGAGTGTATCTTTGAAGCCATGAGAATTGAAAGGAGGTCCTCCATCTGTAACTAGCTCTCTAGGCAAACCAAACCTAACAAAGATTTCTTCAAATAGAAAAGTTAACACTGATTCTTCATTAGCTTTGATGAGTGCCCTAGCTTCTACCCACTTAGTCATATAATCTGTGCAAATCAGTATATAAACTCTTTGATTGGATAGAGGATTGATGGGACCTATAAAATCTAGTGCCCATCTTTCAAAAGGTTCAAGTATTACCTGGGGGTTAAGTGGCATTTCATCCCTGTGATTAGGCTGGCCCATTCTCTAACAACTATCACAGGCCCTAACATATTTCTTTGCGTCCTTGAAAAGTGAGGGCCAATAGTAACCCATTTTGAGAACTTTGTGTGTTGTTCTTTTATCTGCAAAATGCCCTCCACAAGGGCCATCGTGGAAAGTCTTCAATATATCGTAAACTTCATCTTCTCTGATGTATCTTTGAATTTCCTGATCGAGTCCTGTGTGAAAGAGACACCCACTTATCCAGCTGTACCTAGCACTTTGTTGAACAATCTTTCTTTTCTCTCTGTGCGATAGGTGTGATGGTAGTTTCCCTACAACTAAGTAATTGGCAATGTCTGCATACCAAGGTGAGTGAGCAGATACTGCAAATAAATATTCATCAGGAAAAGAATCATCCACTGGAATATTTTCATCAGTTTTTAATCGAGAAAGAAAATCAACAACTACATTTTCTTTACCTGGTCGATCTACAATTGTGATATCAAATTCTTGAATAATAATAACCATCTAGTGACTCGAGCATTTGTAACTGATTTGTTCATTAGATATTTAATGGCCGAGTGATCAGTATGCACAAAAGTAGTGTAACCAGTAATATAATGTCGAAACTTATTAATAGCATAAATGACTGCTAAGAATTCTTTCTCGGTGACTGTATAATTAAGTTCAGCAGGAGTCATATTTTTACTAATAAAGTAGATAGCATAGGGAAGATTGTTTTCTTCTTGACCCAAGACAGCTCCGATTGCAGTATCTGAAGCATCAGAGGATATATGAAAGGGGAGTGCCCAGTCAGGTCCTCTTAAAATGGGAGCTGTAGACAATTGATGTTTAAGTTCATTAAATGCTTTTTGACAACCATCAGTCCACTTAAATTCAGCATTTTTCATAAGTAACACAAACAAAGGAGAAGCTATTTTAGAAAAATCCTTGATAAATCTTCTATAATATGCAGCATGTCCTAAAAAACTTCTTACATAAGTTTGTGTTTTAGGGATAGGCAGAGTCTGAATTACTTGTGCTTTAGCTAGATCAACTTGAATTCCTAGGAATGAGATGAAGTGTCCCAAAAAAATACCTTGATTCATCATCATATGGCATTTTTCAGTACTTAAGGCAAGATGTGCTTCTATACACCGTTTAAGTACTTTTTCAAGGTTTTGTAAAGCATTTTCAAAAGTCACACCATAAGGAGTAAAGTCATCCATAAATATTTCTAAGGAATCATTAAGCATATCAGAAAAAAATTCCTATCACCGCTCTTTGAAATGTTGTTGGGGCATTACGTAGTCCAAATGGAAGAACTCTATAGGCAAAAGTCCCCCATGGACTAGTAAAAGTGGTCTTGTCCTGATCTTGGGGTGCAATCTTAATCTGATTATATCCACTAAATCCATCCAAAAAGGAAAAGAATCTCTTACCTGCCAGATTATCTAGTACCTGATCAATAAATGGTAAGGAAAAATGATCTTTCTGAGTAGCCTTATTTAGAGCTCTGTAATCCACACACACTCTCCATTTTCCATTTTTCTTAGGTACTATTACTAATGGTGAAACCCATTCACTATCAGATATATGATATATAAATCCTGCATTCAACAGTTTTTGAAGTTCTTCCTTCACAATTTCCCTTAAATTGGGATTCATTTGTCGTTGGGGTTGACAGACTGGGCGGGATCCTTCTTTAATATAAATACGATAAGTACATAATTCAGAAGAAATTCCCTTCATATCTGTGTAATCCCATGCGAATGCTTGTTTATTCTCATAGAGTAACTTCATTAACTGTTGTGTTTCAACATCTGTTAGGTTAGGGTTTATATTTAATGTTTTGCCAGGCTCGATTTCGACTGCTATACTTTTGGAGGGGGTGTCAGCTGATGTCTGAGATAAGTCTTCAGTTTTAAGATTTTGTTGTGATTCAGATTCCAAGATTGTAGTCAAGTGATCATGTATTTCAGAGTTAACTGAATAAGGTTCAGAAATAAAGCTACTAATTAATTCATCTTCGGTTGAATTTTTAAAAGTTAGAGCTTGTCCGACAGTCAAGATGGGTTGAGTCTCATCATCCTCATAGTCTAACCACACAAAGTTATCATTATTAATCATAGGTGTAGCATGAGGGTACAGAGTAAGTTGTTTGGTTTCAAATCCATTAGAAATTGTCATTGATCCTGACCTATAGCTGATGAAGTCATCTGCTGTAGCCAGCCAAGGTCTCCCTAAAATCAATGGATGACCCCCCAACTTTGTTTTGGTCTGTAATACCACAAAATCAGCTGGGTAGTTCCAAGATTCGACTGAAATTATCAGGTCTTCAATGACTCCTTCAGGTTTGATTGTGGAGCGGTCAGCCAGCTCTAGAATGGTTGGGGTTTCCCTAATTAAATTTTTTAACTGCAGTAACTGTGTTGTTTCAAGTGTCATGATGTTTATTGCAGCACCCAGATCTACTAGAACTCTAGAAACAAAGGTTTTACCAACCTGAACTGTGACTGTAGGGTGACCAGGGTCACCATATTTCACAGGGGGATTTTTTTCTGACATTAGAGCAGCTAGATCACCCATCACATGAACTGTGAGGGGGTCCTTAGCTTTTCTTCCAGGTTTCTTAATACAAATATCTCTAACAGTTCTAGCATAAATCGATACATCTCTTAGTGCTTGTAAGAGTGGAATTTTAACATATAAATTCTGCAGCTCTCCTAACAGATTAAAAGCAGGTGGCTCAAGTGTTTTAGTAAGAGCCAAACGTTCAGGCAATGGTGGCTCTGCTGCTTCAGCCGTCTTTTTAGAGGATGATCCAACTGTTTCAGCATTAGATGACTTTTCTTTTCCGATTTCTTCTTTATCAGAATCGGAAGTAATGTCATCAATAATGGGTTCAACTATTCTTCCAGAGTGTAAATGAATGTCATTACATTGCATAGGGGAAACCAGTTGATTTTGAACATCAATTACTTGCAGAGCTTTATTATTATTCGGGTTGGGGTTAGGTTGTACAGGCAGCTGAGGTCTCATTGTCTGATTATTTGGTGGGGCATTTGATGGTAAGGAGAGAGATTGCTGATACTGAGGTAATTGGTTTGGAAATGGGATCTGTGGAGCTGTCCAATTCGAGTTCCATTGATTATAATAGGTTTGCTGTAGAGCCCAGGGATTCCACATCGTAGGATCAACAAAAGGAGGGTTTGGTTGCTGCATGGGTGGGAAATTCATTTGATTAAGGTGTGGGTACTGCATTTGATTGAAGGGTGGGTAATTTGTTTGAAAAGGAGGATGATTATTCCAACGATTAAACGACATGTTAGAATTCGTACCTTGTCCTCGTGGTTGCCATTGCCTTCTCTGTGTGAGGAGGTACACTGCTTCAGCTTCTTCTTCAGTTGGCTGCAGTGCTGCTTTTATTCCTGGCAAAGAAGGGCATTGTTGAGTCTCATGGTCCTTTTCACAGATAGTGCAGATTGGTACCTTGTCCAGGGGGCATTCCCTTAGTGGGTGTTTTTCCCTGCATTTAGAGCAGAAAATAGCCAGAGCAGCTTCTGCTTCTGCCTGCTTCTTTTTAACCTGCAAGGTATCAATTTGTGAAGCAAAAGAGCTTAACATTTCAGTTTTAAATTCTTCAAGTAAGTTACCTATTTCAGCCCGTGTTGCTCCTCCACTTGCTGATTTTTGGACTCTTGAGTATGTACTGTCTTTGCTCTTTGGTATGCTTGCTGCTCCTCTCGAACATCTTTTATAGAGATTGATCATCTCATCATAGGATTCCTTAGATATGTCTCCTTTTCCAAGCATATTCAACATATCTAAATAATCATCTCGTACCCCTTTTAGCAATATTGACTTGAGAATATCCTTACTCATATCAGGATGATCAGATCGCTGTAAGTTATACTGTAGCCTTTCCACGAAGTCCTCCAGACTTTCGTCCTCCTTTTGAGTCATCTTGAATAATTCCTTCTTCCTTTCTGTTGTTCGACAATAATCTTGGTATTTAGCCAAAAATTTCTCCTTCATCTGGTCCCATGTTGTAATCACATGAGCTCCCAAGCTCATGAACCATCTTAATGCGTTCTGTAAGGCCTCCGGGTGATTGTGCGACGGGCACCGGACACGGGCGCACGACGGGCGCACGATGGGCGCGCGACAACCGGGTTTGCGACAAGTTGTGGTAAGAGTGCGACACAATTGCGACGAAACCTGCGACGTTATGGAGCACACGGAAAAATGACTAAGTGTCATCCCACACTTAAGCATATATGATATGTGAGCATACAAGGTTTATAGACATTGAACGTTGGGCATAAACTATGCACCAAGCCGACATGTTAAAGTAAACTTGGGGGCGCTCATGAATAAAGTTAAGTGGTCGGCCCAAGGTACTACGCATGGATGATATGCGTATAAATAAAAGGTGGCTGCACCTCATTTACACCAAGCATCTTCGCATTCACTCATACGCACAAGAGGAAGGGAAAACTGCGCAGGGGTAAAAGAAGACTGCGCATATCTCATGCGTAGTACTTCTAAGGTGCAGTTTTGAACTTTAAGTGCCGGTTTAGGTGAGGCAATCGTGCCAAGGTGGGAATTATGTGCAGATAGTATGTGCATGACTTGACAAAGTGAGATAGGTGACTCGGGTGAGCACTCCTCTTTGTGCAAGGGTGCACATGATTGCAAAAGGTTGTTCAATGCCTTGATTGTAAAAATATTCTAAGTGTAGACTTGGTTTGGCAAGGAACACTTGTACATTGTAAAACTGATATACTTGATATAATACATTGTTGGGCAGACTGTTCGGGAGTTGCCCCTCCCTTTATACTTGTTTGCAATTGTTGTTCTCGGTTAATTTCATATGGATAATGAATGAGTATGGGCTTCATTAAAGTATAAAGGATAATGCTTTTACTTGGTTGCGAAACACAAACTAAGTATGTTAATGTTGGAGTAGGCGTAGTCCACGAATGTTAGTATTGTTAAAAAGAAAGCGTTTGGTGGTGCCGCACCTCGCTACAAGTGGTTGGAAGACTACCGCAGGTGTAGGGGCATGAAAGTTGGTATCAGAGCTCGGTTGGAGCTGGTGAGCAAAGGTTGCTCGTGACAGTAACATGGGTACTTGCAGGTGAAGGAAACTGTTTCACACGAAGTGGAACAAGGGTTGGTTCAGGTTGCAGGTGACTTGGTAAAGATGTCTATCTTGCAGAATTTGGGTTATGCATCCTTCGAAGAATTCGAAGGGAGTCTACTTGAAGAGTCAGAAAGAGTAAAACAAGGATTTTTAGAATGTGGCAAAAGGTTGTTTGAAACAAGGGATGCCCTTCGTGCCTTGGTTAAGGAAGGGATTTCTGATGAGAATAGAAAGGAAGCTCTTCAACTTGCAGAGGAAGCAGACTTGATTGAAGCAGAACTCAAGGAGCTCAAGATAAGAAAGAAATTGAACCAAAAGGAAGTGAGGCATCTCCTAGCCTTCAAGAGGAAGGCTGAAGCTGAGGAAGAACTTCTTCAACTTGGTTGGACAATAGAGCAAGATGAAGTTGCAGATTGTGTTAACAAGGAAGAGGAAGCCGTGGTAGATGAAGATGTTGCAGACATGATTACGATGGAGGATGAACTTGAGGCTGATCAAGTTGAACCAGGATCGTGCAGTTTGTGGACATGGATGGATGAGGATACTCACATGGAGGAGCCTCGTGATGATGAAGTAAGTATTGATACTTGTGTTTCATTTGGGCATTTGGTAGATGGGCCGTATGCAGGGAGAGGCAAATCCAATTTGCCTATGCTATGGAGGATCTTACCATGGATGGCTAGGATGGAACCTTGTATGGAGAAGCAAGGATTGTCGATTGTTGCGGGACTTGTTGGGGTTGTTTGTGACCTTGTGGTAGAAGGTACAAAGGCCCTTGACAAGGGAGGAACATGATGATCGTTGTGGAGGATTGGGTCATGCTTTAGCCACATGGAGAATTGGCTAAGTGCCTGGCATGACTCATGGACAGAATGAGGAGGGCACACACTTGTGATGTTTTGGGTGGACTTCTCATGGCCGAGACCAAGAGGTAGTCTTGGTGGACACTTTGGTGGAGGAGCTATGGTGAAGGGACTCATGACATGACGATGCAATGATGGGATGGTTGGGTGACCGAGTTCACTAAACCGAAGATTGAAGACTTGGATGGACTTGTGAGCAGCTATGAAGCATTCCTACTACATGGAGAGCTGAGGCGTCTTGTATGCTTGCTAAGGTGTTGGTTGGGGATAGTTTATGGAGCTCATGATGACATGCGATTGTTGTGACTTTTAGGGACTTCATGTATGGTGGACTTAGAGGATCTAATGCATTGAGGAGCTGAGGTCAGGTGACTTTGATGCAGTATGGGATGCATACTTTCAAAGTACATGTATGGGCATGGCTTGGAAGAGTGACTTGATGTAGAGGATTGGTATGAGGCACTTTGGAGTTACAACAATGATGATGATGATGCTTTGGTGATACACTTGAGCATGGGTTGAGCCGAGACTCAACTACTTTCTACACATGGGAGCTAATTTGATCGAGGATCATGGGCAACACATGGATAGATGAGACAAGTGCATACTTGTTTCTATGGAGACTTGAGGATGGCACATTGCAGATGATGAAGAGGCTTCATGGACCTGAATGGGGCACATCGAGAGTTGGTTTGAGGAGATGGTCTCTTCACATGGAGGAGAGACACATATAGACAACATGTTGCAGATGAGATGGATGGAGTTTCCATGGACCTGAGCATGGATTATGGAGATACATACTTTGGTATGGTGAGCTTGGTGGCGGTTGGTCACTAGGCTGAGACATGGTGGAGACAGTGGTTCTACATATGTTGCAGTGATGTTTGCCTTATGTGGAGGAGTCAACATCATGGATGATGGTATGTTGTCGAGGACGACAATGATTTCAGGTGGAGGAGAATGTAAGGCCTCCAGGTGATTGTGCGATGGGCACCGGGCACGGGCGCACGACGAGCGCGCGACAACCGGGTTTGCGACGAGCTGCGGTAAGAGTGCGACACAATTGCGACGAAACCTGCGACGTTATGGAGCACACAGAAAAATGACTAAGTGTCATCCCACACTTAAGCGTATATGATATGTGAGCGTACAAGGTTTATAGACATTGAACGTTGGGCATAAACTATGCACCAAGCCGACATGTTAAAGTAAACTTGGGGGCGCTCATGAATAAAGTTAAGTGGTCGGCCCAAGGTACTACGCATGGATGATATGCGTATAAATAAAAGGTGGCTGCACCACATTTACACCAAGCATCTTCGCATTCACTCATATGCACAAGAGGAAGGGAAAACTGCGTAGGGGTAAAAGAAGATTGCGCATATCTCATGCGTAGTACTTCTAAGGTGCAGTTTTGAACTTTAAGTGCCGGTTTAGGTGAGGCAAGCGTGCCAAGGTGGGAATTATGTGCAGATAGTATGTGCAGTACTTGACAAAGTGAGATAGGTGGCTCGAGTGAGCACTCCTCTTTGTGCAAGGGTGCACATGATTGCAAAAGGTTGTTCTATGCCTTGATTGTAAAAATATTCCAAGTGTAGACTTGGTTTGGCAAGGAACACTTTTACATTGTAAAACTAATATACTTGATATAATACATTGTTGGGCAGACTGTTCGGGAGTTGCCCCTCCCTTTATACTTGTTTGCAATTGTTGTTCTCGGTTAATTGCATATGGATAATTAATGAGTATGGGCTTCATTAAAGTATAAAGGATAATGCTTTTACTTGGTTGCGAAACACAAACTAAGTATGTTAATGTTGGAGTAGGCGTAGTCCACGAATGTTAGTATTGTTAAAAAGAAAGCGTTCGGTGGTGCCGCACCTCGCTACAAGCGGTTGGAAGACTACCGCAGGTGTAGGGGCGTGACACGTTCCCTTTTAATGTAGCTGGAAACAACTTCAATTTCTGAGCAACATTAACATAGTCATAGCTTCTACACAGTATATCAGATTCAAAAAGAAATTCATCAGGATCCTTCGTGGATAACCCATGGAAATTGGGTAATGCTGAAAGTGGGATATTCTTCATAGGAGTTTCTCCTCTGGGGAGATCTCCAATGGGGAATTCCAGGGTGGAGAGAGAATTTTCTCCCCTTCCCTCTATTCTGTGACCTCCACCAAAAAGTCCTTCATTGTTATCCTCCATTAGTTGTTTTCCTGATGTGCTTGCCCGGTCTTCGGAGTTTTCTGTTGGAATTTCAATGTCCTGCACTGGTTCCTCCACCTTAACTTCCTCTATTGGTTCTTCTCCTGGTCGTTCGTCTTCTTCCACCGGTTCCTCAGTATATTCTGATGGTTTTATAACCCTCTCTAGTCCCACTACTTCCTCTGTCTGATAATCTGTCTGGGAAGAGTGTTGGGTCTGTGGCCTTCGAGAGCTTAACCTCTGGGATGTCTCAGCTTTTGAAATAATATCATCAATAAAAGTTTTTCTTCCTCCTCCTTTTCCTTTGACGCCTAAATGGTTAACCTTCTTGCGTCCTCTCATGCATCCTGCATTTCTAAAGAAAAATGTTAATACCCTTAAAATCTTCAGTCGCCTTCCCCGGCAACGACGCCAAAATGTTGGTCACTTTAATTGTTTAATAATAAAACAGTCGAGTGCCACATTAATTATCAACCCGGGAAAGTCTGATTATTCCAAAGGTGACTACGTATTGTATGTACTCAATCTTAATGGTATTAAAAGCTGTAGTATAAATAGTCTACTATCTATTAAATCCCTACTCTGTGTTACAGCAGTTACAGTAGTTACAGCCTATTGCAGAAAATGAAGTAAGAACAAATAACTTAAAGGAAACAAATCTGCAAAAGGTAGTGATGGTTGTCCTGCAAGAAAGGATCAGGACCCTATCCTTAAAGTAAGGACTTTCAGCACCTGCCTCTGTTGTCCAGTTCACCCATACACTCTGTAAATCCTAATCACCGGTGAGGCACTCATATGTAACATCAATTAGTTAAAAAGGAAAACAGAGTTTCAGCAAAAGTAAATATCTTTAGAAGCAGTAACTGTAATATAAACAGAAATCACACACACACCACACAACAGAAAGAAGATGGGTGAATCTTGTGATGAAGGTGGGCCCTGTCCCTCTCACAAGATTCCCCAGAACACAGGAATTAAGATAAAATACTCAGAACAAAATTGTATTCATCTGCCAGTAAACCATATTACAAAAAGAGATTCAGTCTCATCCCTTCACTACAAGTTCTGTCTTACAGTTTCTTTCCCTCCTTTCTATCCTTCTCTCTAATGTAGATGTCTACTCTTTATAGAGGAGACATCTATTACAAAAGATTTTCATACATTCTGACTCAACCCTTTTGTACCAAAAATAAGAAAGTCAGTTCTTGATAACAAAATATTGTTATAGTCATGAGGATCATGATCATTACGACCAATATAGTAATCGGTCAGACTCCTTTGCCGATGCAGATTTGTTACGCAAATCCCAACTGTTCCTCAAAGTGCACGTGCTGTTCGTGCTGTTTCAACTTCGAGGTTTATGTTGTTCTTGCTGTTTCAGCTTCACGGTTTGCGTTGTTTCCGCTGTTTCAGCAACGACAAAATGTGATCCTGCCAGTTAGGCAGTTTCAGCAATTAGTCAGCACTTTAATCAACTTCAGGGAACAATTATAAAGATAGCATGATTACGTGTTGAATAATTAAACATATAGTAATGAGGAAAGTTATTCTATACCTTTTGGAGTGATTAAGCCAAAACACTAGCAAAGGCTTCCAACTAAGGGTTGAAGAGGGTAATACAATGGCAAAATATACAGTCAAAAATAGACAAAATGGGAACCTAACACACCGCCTACCACCATCTCTTTGGTTACTGCAAAACAATGCAGTAAGTTCATTTCCAAATCTGGGAATTTTTTTTCCCTGATGATATGCCCTCAAGGAAAGAAGAAGATGGTGGGCACGACCTCCAGACAGGGCCCCTCCGCACAACAACTACAGATGGACAAGGTCGTGGAGGTGTACGAGGACATCTTCACCTCCCCCACAGGGGTTCCTTTACACTGTCAGGTCAAGCACTCCATCGATCTGACCCCAGGTGTGCCACTACCCAATGGACCAATATATCAGCGCTCCGTTCTGGAGAATGATGAAATCAAGAGGTAGATTCAGGAGCTACTACAGAAAGGTCACATCCGTCCGAGTTCATCACCCTGTGGGAGCCTGATCGTGTTGGTACAGAAGAAGGATGGGACTTGGAGACTCTATATTGACTATCGGGCGCTGAACAAGATCACTGTCTGTAATAGGTACCCGATCCCATGGATTGATGACCTCCTGGACCAATTGAAGGGTGAAAAATATTTCAGTAAGATTGATTTGAAGTCAGGATATCACTAGGTACCAATTGAACCCTCCAATGTGTGGAAGACTGCCTTCAAAGCCAAGGAGGGCCTTTTCGAATGGTTGGTTATGCCTTTCGGATTGACGAATGCTCCTGCAACCTTCATGAGGCTAATGGATGACAACTTGCGGCCATTCACCAACTCATTTGTAGTGGTATACTTGGATGACATCCTGATATTCAGCCAAAGTTGGGAAGAGCACCTCCACCACATCCAACAGGTTCTCCAAACACTACGGCAACAGAAATTATGTGCCAATTTGGAGAAATGCACTTTTGGCATGACCCAGGTTTAGTATTTGGGATACATTATTGATGAACAGGGGGTGCATGTGGATCCATCCAAGATCCAAGTCGTTCAAGATTGGCCCTCTCCAACCACTCTAATAGAGCTTCGTAGCTTTCTAGGTCTTGCCAACTTCTACTGCAGGTTCGTGTTGGGATTTTCTCATATCACTTGGCCCTTGAGTCAAGTCACCAAGGGAGGAGCGAAAGCAAAATTCTTTTGGCCTGAATCTCAACAGAAGGCATTCACAGAGTTGAAATATCACCTCTGCTCGACACCAGTGTTCGCATTGCCAGATTTGCAACAACCATTTGAGGTTGAGACAGATGCCTCTGACTATGCTATTGGGGCAGTCCTTATTCAACATGGGCATCCAATGGCATATCACAGTGAGACACTTTCAGACACAGTCTGGAAGTATCCCACTTATGACAAAGATATTTATTCCATTGTTCAGGCCTGCCGACAATGGAAACATTACATTTTGGGGAAGGAAATGGTCATCGAAACAAACCACCGACCCCTCCAGTTCATACAGACCCAAGGGAAATTGCAGAATGATCACCATCAGAAGTTGTCCACATAACTCCAACAGTTCCATTTGAATATCAAGTATAAGAAGGGCAACACCAATAATGTTGCAGATTGCCTCAGTCGACCACCAATCATGTCATTAACCACCGTGCTCAACTCTTGTGGGCATGAGACTTCTGATTTGCCACTTCTATACAAAACTGACCCAGAATTCGGCCACACATATCAGACACTCTTGGAGGGTCGGCATGTTTCAGCTTTTCACCTCTAGGATGCCCTGTTATGCCACCTGGGTCACCTTTGTGACTTCCTTCAAGCGAGCGTGCCAAGATGATTTCGGAAGCACACTAAAGTCGGGTTGTTGGGAATTTCGGGGTCAAGAAAATGATGGCAATACTGCAGAAGTATTTCTATTGGTCGAATCTTTGACAGGATGTCGAGAAGTACATCAGATCATGCACTGCCTGCGCCATTGCCAAACCGACCGTCAAGAAGCGGGGTCTTTATACCCCGCTACCTACCCCTAGTTGACCTTGGGAATCCATCTCCATGGATTACATGTCAAGCCTTCCTTCCACTAAGAATGGAAACGACTGTGTTTTTGTGGTCGTCAATAGGTTCTCGAAGATGGTCATTATGGTGGCCTGCAAGAAGAATATCACAACAGAAGCCATTGCTAAACTCTTCTTTGAACGAGTGTGGGTACACTTTGGGATCCCACAATATATCATCTCAGATTGGGACAAGAGGTTCCTCAGTACATTTTGGTTCAGTCTCTAGTCGATGCTGGACACCAAACTCAGTAAGTCCACAACCTTCCATCCTCAAATTGATGGCCAAATAGAGGTTGTCAACAGGATAATTGTACACATTCTACGCATGTACAACTCAAAGCATCCACGCACATGGGACGAGAGCCTCCCCTATGTTCAACAAAGCTACAATCGGGCTCTCCACAGCTCAACTAGCCACAACCCTTTTCAAGGGGGCTTGGGATTCCAGCCACTATGTCCCATTGATGTGGCCATGCCATTTGCAGCTACTCACGCAGATTCGGCTCATGTCTAGTCCGAAACAAATAAGGCAAACAACTTCATTGAGCACACCCAACATATTCGCTAGCAGGTCCATGACATTCTGGAGAAATCAAATGCCAAGTACAAGTAGCGACATGATCAACATCGGGTGCCACACAAGTTTCAGGTGGGCGACAAACTCTGGTTGCATTTGCAAAAGGAACGCCTTACCGGAGCCTATCAGAAACTCAGACCACTCCGATATGGTCCTCACACCATTACCAAGGATGTGGGAGACAATGCATTTGAGCTCAGCATTCCCCCATTCCTTAGCCTGCACCAAGTGTTCAATGTGGATCTCCTTCGGCCGTACTTTCCACCATTACTAGACACATTCGACATTGCAGAACAGCTCACACCCAGAAAGTTAAATCCAGATTGCATGGAACAAGCTACAACTGATCTGATCATGGACACACAGATCAAGCACACTCGCCAGCAAAATATCCAACTGTATTGAGTTGTCAAAGCAGGCCAACTCTTTCACCAGGGCAAGTGACTCACCAGGGACCATGTTCAGCAGAAGTTTCCTCATCTCATGGAGGAACTCAACACAATGGGGACCATTGCTTCCTAAGGGGGGAGGAATGATCTAGGTGGATATTGGTGGCCACCCACCAAATCCACTTGGACCCCCACCATTGTTTCTTTCAGCTTTTCAATTTCCTTAATTGTAGCATAATTTACTATTTTTAGCAGTTTTTCGGGTCCTGAACTTTCGGAGCCGTTTTGAGGCCCTAAACGACATCTTCTGGGAAAACTAGGAGCAACATGGGTCCATGGACCGATGTTTCTCTTCTCAAAGTTGTAGTTTTCGGATAGATCTTTCTAACAAGATATTATACACGTCAAATGGAGATCGTATGCCAAAGTTACGATCCCGGAAATTGATATAGCAATTTACCCAAATGGGGCACACAGTTTGGCGTTTCATCTTTTAGGGTTAGGTTTTTGGATGTTTAGGGTTTTCCCATGTTTCTCAACAATAAATAGGACTTCGAGCCTCATTGTGACACAGTTCAGAGACATGTAGCCACCACATCTCTTCTAAGAGATAAGCTACCATCACCCTAGCTAGTTTATTTCCATTGTTATTTGTAAGCATATTTCAGTATTTTACATTAATGAAATGAAGTATTATTTCCGCTGCATCTCTATGTTTATGGTTATCTCTGTAATTTATTGCGTTCCTGTTTAAATCCGGATCATCGATCTGCCTGACCCTCCATCATTCTTAATGCTACAAGTAAATTACATTTTGGTCCAAATTGCATTAGATATTATGTATTAGCAAAAGTGTTGACCCATATGCAAGCTCAATATGCACCAATATTCTTTTAATAACACTGGCCTTCCAAGCATTGTCTCTGCGTTATCACTTGCATCACTTGCACAACAATGAATCTTTCAAACCAAGTGTGTCGAAGAACCAACCAGAATTTCGCCCAAATGAAACTTTGCAATCAAACCTTCAACAAGAAGAATACTGCTAACGAATGTGACCATATCAATGAACTTTTTAACATAATACCTTACGTCATGTATTTCTCTGTCACAACATCATGAATCCCTCAATGAAAAATGCACTTTAGAATTTATTTCCGTTAGTGTCACAATTTTATTCAAACAAAATTGAAACATTCATTACTTCAGTTTGGTCAAAAGAATTGCAATAGTTTATTCATCTTTGCACACTAAATCACGACAGATTGAAATATATTGATACATTTCCATGTTGTGGTCTTCAAATCACATTTGTCAATCAAACTTTGGATAATCGATCTCTGATCATAATGCACAAAGACATACACATCCAACAGAAACACCCTGCGCACGCTGGCTATATCATGAACAAATTGTGGTCTTGAGAGATCACAGATCGCACTAGTCATTGTCTCGAACACACAAGGGCACAACGTTTTCAAAGGTATTACTTCAATCACATTGTATTTGTCATGATCATGCACAAGGTATACAAAATTAAATGTTTTCAATGTAATCACATGCCAAGCAACTCTCTCATTATATCTATACATTTGATTGAGTAAAACAAATATCTAGAAGTCACATGCTGCATGGAAGATGCCACAATGGATGGATATCACCTCGCACAAAGACAAATCTAATCACACGCAACTTTATGCCTAGATCATACGCAACATAGAGACCATAGTCATCACACAAACATGTGCTCTCTTATTCATTGGTTGTTTCTGCTCCAGGTTGTAACCATAATAAGTCCTTTTATCATAGCTACACACGGTTTTGTGATCTTACTTGGCCATACACAAGATCGATCTAAGAAAAAGAACAAATTCTTAGCTAACCGAACTCATTATCAGATCATAGATTGTATTCGCTTGTATTGAAAATTAAGCTTAAAAAACATTATAGAATAATCACTGAGGTGGGCCTCAGATGTGGTCGGAACCTTGCACAAAAACCCTGCTTATATTTTCTCACAAGTCCAGCGAAAGAACCAACCAAAAATATAGAATTTCAAGCCTAGAAAATTTCAGCCTCCCATAAAAGATTAAACGTGAATGCCCTTGGCCTAAGACTTCAAAAGATAGATATCTACCTTGACAATTTGAGATGTTTAGGAGGTGAAACAAGGCTCATATTTATAGTGAAAGGGGGGCTTCTAGAGGGATTGACTAACCCTCAAAGCTTGGCGCTGACCAATGAAAATGGGAGGGAAAAACTAAATTCAAAATTATTTGGAGTCAAAATGTGAATTTGACCTTTTTTGTAGCCAAATTTAATTAATGTTATAAAATTTGAAATAATTTGTCTTTGATAATAATCCTTTTAACCATAATGAATTTCCCATGAACCAATGATAAGCTGCCATATCACCTTAGCTAGTGGGCTTTTAACTTTGACTTGGCATATCTCCCAGACCGTGAGGAATCTTGTGACGAGCCATATATAGTTAGAATATGTATGATAAGGAGCATCAATTGATGATGGTCATGGAGGCAAATTCACTGATCTTCATTCTCAAAAACTTCAACAAGTGTAGATCTTCTATGGTTTTCCAAGGTTTCTAGAGATCCAGAGCTTCAATTACTACAATCCAGACAAATATAAAGAGTGTTTAAGAATCAACATTGGCATCAATGACAATGCCATTCAACATAATATTTATTTTTTTTATAATTTTACTTCTATTTTTTGTCTCGTTTTTATAACTTTTATTTTACTTCTTCTTCTTCTTTTTTTCAACTTTTTTTTTAATTTTTTCTTTTTATTTTGGACACACACATACTCTCTCTCTCTCTCTGTCTTTTTTTTTTTTTCTAATGGCCAAAGACTTGATTGCATAATGGAGAACCTACTAAAGCTTTTGTAGCGAAACACTTGAACCACGATGACAATGAAGTTGATAAAGGGTTGATGACCAAAGGATTGAATAGCTCTGATACGAATGTAACAAAAAATGTTCGTACTTACAAATTAAGTACTCCGAAACACTTGGAATATGCCGATGTCCATTGAGGATATATATATATATTCTTTTTTTTTTTCTTCTAATGGCCAAAGACTTGATTGCATAATGGAGAACCTCCCAAAGCTTGTGTAGCGAGACACTTGAATCATGATGACAATTGAAGTTGATAAAGGATTGATGACCAAAGGTCGGATTAGACTATCCCTGTGTAATGGTTGAATGAATAGAGGATTGAACAAATTTGATACCAATGTAACAAAAAAAGTTCGTACTTACAAATTAAGTACTCCAGAACACTTGGAATACGCCGATGTCGATATATATATGAATTGGTTACAACTGAGGATCTCATATATATACCTAGGTGGGTATTCCTTCATAAACGGTCATGCCTTTTGAGACATTCCTCTTCAATATACTAATCATTATTAACTATTAATTATTAATTATTTATGTTCATAACAAGATGTTTCATATTTGGTCAATTCTTAGAATTTTCAATTGATGATGGTGGTTGTGAGAATTTAGTGAAGTTTATCAAGGAAAAGAGACTGATAATTCTTTTGTTGGGAAGATGATTGATAATGAGTATCTAGACATGATTTGGATTTCTGGGTTTATTAATTACATGAACTACTTGAACAAATTTATAATATGGGTAGGAATTTTCAAGCCATTTATAGGAAACATGGTACCTTGAAGTTGTGTCATTGCATGAGATCAAAATACCATAAATACTTCATCATCTATCATGCTTGGTTACTTCTTTGAAGTGACACAATATTGTAGAGATATGGAAGTGTATTCAAAATGGGAGAGATGGAGGGTCCAAACCTCTACTTCATCAGTGGTTAGCTAAATTATTGCTCTTATTGGGCATGCTTTAGCTCTACTTTTAGAGAGGGTGGGTGGAGAACATGGTGACCTTTATGCCCTTGGAGATCAATTTATTTTGGGATCAAGATCAACAATCTTTAAGAGATGCTTACTAGTGCTTTGATTAGATGAGAGTGAATCTAGAAGATAATTTGAGTAGTTAGGCATGATCCTATAACTTTGAGACTTCAAAAACTTGTGTGGGAAACTTGCGAGATGAGGTGGAAGACGTTCCATTAATATTTTCATGGTTTGGGACTTTCATTAACTCAAAATGGTTTTATACACAATCATGGATAAATGTGGGCTTTTTGGAGGGTTGAATTGCTTATACTCAAAAATATTATTCTCTTAGGGCCACAATAAAATCAAGACATAGTACGATATGTACATTAGATTAGAGTGTCACTTTTCCCATGGTAATGTTCGTTATGTTTGTGTTATTATTAGAGTGGTGGATTTCTGGGAGAAACATGGGAAAACACATCCTTTGTTAGTTAAATTCAAAATTTCAATTTTGCTTATCTTTTTTTTTTCATTGTTATTAATTCAAGATCTGAAATTAACGACACATGTTGCTTAGTATTAGTTGTTCCTTTATTATATCTTTGTAATTTTACTTCATGACCATTCACCTCTTCAACCTATGAATGAAAATAATGTGAATATACTTTCATCCATCTAGTGAGGCATAATAGACTAGGCAACAAAATCACATAGGATGTGGGATTATGAGGGATTAATGGGTGGCAACAATAATGAATTTCCACTTGAGGTCATTGAAGATGAAGTAAAGGGCCCTCTTGACTAGACATTAATCTTCATAAGGTTGGGAACACCATAATCAAAGAAGGTTCAAGTTTTGTGCAAGATTATTATAGAAGGGAGCAATTGAACATGGCATCAATTTATTATTTATATTATGATGTTCCTTATTAAGATCCATTCTAGGTTCTAAGGTTTTAGTCATTGTCTATGTCTTATATTCGTGGCATTTTCATCAAGTATGATAAATTTTGAAATTTCTTCAACTATCATACATTAACTATAGATATTTTGACTCTTGAGGTGTTTGTGTTTTTTCATATAGTTTCATGCACATTAAATGATTTTATGCATACTAAATGCACACTTATTAGGCATACAAGTATGTTTATTTTTGAATTGGATTTCTAGAAATTTAATTTAACTATAATAAATTATTAGATGGATAGTAAGAAATTAATCTCCACAAAATATTCTAGAATATTCTTAGTATTATTCACAAATGAAAGATTTAGATTTGTTTCAAAAGCAGTTATGCCCTTTCTGCCCTTTTAATTAAACTCATTAATTAAAAAATAAAACATGAACTTGTGTCATATGAATATGAGTTATGGTTTTTTGGGCATGCGGTATTAGCAAGCCATGGTATTTTAACAAGGACTATTTACAGGTTAAGAATCTTCATGGTTAAGAATCTTGTTACATGTTTTTTTAGATGTATATATGTTTAACTAATATATTAGTTCTTTTTATATTAATAGTAATTTTAAATAAAGTGATAATTTAGTTAATTTTTAGGATTTTTTTAATCTTGGTAATATGAGATGTATTATGAGGTAAGCATTTTGATGCCTATCTTTCCCATTTAATTTATATGGTTTTGCTAGTTCCATGTCTAAATTGTAAGTTGATCATTCATGTCTAATCTTTTGTTTCTAAAATTCATATCATGGAAAAAAGTATAATAAAATTGTAATATGTATGTATGTATGCATGCATGCATGCATGTATGGATGGATGTGTGTATGGATATATGCATGCATCTATATATGGATGTATGCATGTATGGATGTATGTATGTATGCATGCATGTTTGGATGGATGTATGTATATATGTATACATGCATGTATGGATGGATGGAAGGATGTATGTATGCATGGTATATGTATGGATGGATATATGCATGTACATATGTATGGATGTATGCTTGCATGCATGGATGTATGGATGGATGTATGTGTGCATGCATGTATATATGAATGGATGGATGTATACATGCATCCATACATTATGCATGCTTGTATGTATGGATCTATATATGCGTGTATGTATACATACATACATGCATGCATGCATACATATGTAGGTATATATGTATGTACATTTGTATGCTCATATGTGCATAGTTGTGTACATATGTATGCATGCATGCACATATGCATGCATACATACCGACATATGATGTACACATGTAGGTATGTATGTACATATCTATGTACATAAGTGCATATGTATGTATGTATGTATATGTACATGCATGTATATGTACGTACACATGCATGTATGTATGTATGCTCTTGGTGAAGCTCAATGGATTTGTCCCCATATTCATTTAGAATTCCATAGGAAATGTATTGGCATAGATTAGTGCACCTAGCCTAGAGGGATTTGAATAGGACACATATTGGCATGAAACTAGCACACACATATTTGAACATGACAATTGTTAGCATGAAACTCGCTAAATTCTAGAAACATTTATGACAATTGGTTGGGCTAACCTCTTAGGGATGGCATGTGCACGTACACATACATATAATGTTTCTTATCTTCAAGGGTTTGATCGATTGGTAATATGATCCTATGCAAAGTCCACAAGTGGTTTTGGGATCCATTATGGTCTAGCCATTTAGGGTTACCACTTGCCTCTATGGCTAGCGATTGATCTATCATCCATCTCAAAATTTCTGAGAAGATGTGACAAGTTTCCCATGAGGTTATTTCTTCACTGTGTGTGTGTGTATCCATTTATGTTTCACAACCTCAAGCTTGTTTCTCGATATTTTCATTATTGTTTCTTGTTTATAGTAACTTAAGATTAGGACATGATTGAGTAAATCTTAATTACGAAGTCTCTAAATGTTTGTTTGAATCTATGCAATAAGTGGTCACAACAATATTAAAATTTGATTTAAAATATATTTTGAATGAAAATTCATTTTATTAGAATTTTACTTATCTCTTGTGGATTATCTACTACATAGAATCACTCAATATTTCATTCTATAGGTTAGATACTTATTAGATCATCCCAATTGACAACTTTCGTTCTTTCTTGGCACATAATAATATTTTGATACCAAAAATGTTTTATTTAACAAATTTAGTTACTTCTAAAAGTTTTGAGCATATATCTAAATTGTAGTGCATGGAAAACCTTAGTTATTTAATCATATATCTTACAAATTTATAGTGTTTCAAAGCATTGGTCAACCTTGTATAGAGATTATGATTATGCTACAATTTTCTTGTTTTGCATAACATTAAAAGTGAAGATGAAATGGAGATTTATTTTCATTATTGTGGTTAAGATCATCTAAGGCCTTTATGATGACAAACCAAATTGTTGTATTGAACTAAGGTTGGCAATTTTGTTTCTTTTACACAATTTTATTACATAAGAATTAAAATGTTTTCTCTAAATTAGAAGCAATGTTAATCGTAATCTTTTATCTTTCTTCTATATAGATATGCTAGGGCATACATTTCATACCCCAATGCAACAAAAACACAAATTTTCAATATGAAAATATATTCAATGAAGTAAAGTTGTTTCACAACATTCATTTAAGTTTCTTTGGTTTAAAATCATGAATCAAGGGCATCTATTGCATCAAGTCATGCGAGAATTGCCATTGCTTGACCCCAAACATAATCAAACAAACAAGCAAACTACACGATGAAAACATCTTGTTTGGAAAATGAGAACCTTGGTTAGGGAAATAACAACACCCTACTTTCACTAAATAGCTAATCCCTCACTAACCTATCCTATGTTATTAGTTTCATTAATAAACCATTTTTTGAACATTGATTCTCCTTTTCCATATTGAAAAAATGCCCCTACTTAAGTATATTTGATGACTTAACGTATATCTAATGGACAATCATTATAAATATCTTACCCTTTTAAAATGTTTATATCCAAATATGTACAGATATATCTCACAAGAATGAGTGTACTACTTCCACTAACTTAGGTTATTGATATAAAAGGGTATGGATAGTTAGGGTACCT
This sequence comes from Pinus tabuliformis, assembly GCA_031772625.1. Taxonomy (NCBI): domain Eukaryota; kingdom Viridiplantae; phylum Streptophyta; class Pinopsida; order Pinales; family Pinaceae; genus Pinus; species Pinus tabuliformis. The sequence goes on along the minus strand of CM062814.1, from coordinate 742,510,184 downwards.
TTCATCCATTAAATTAATTCTACATGACCTTTCTTTAACATTGCTATAACACAAATTACCCAAATAACATTAGAAACACGTATTACTACTTGTTATGATAACTTTTACAATGCCATTTTTGGAGGATGCAAGATATTTTTAAAAAGTCAATTTGAAGGTATAAACCATCCAATTAAAATAAAGTAATCAACAATGCAAGATACTTGTCAATGAGTTTCCATGTGTGTGTGTTTCCATCTCTCTCTCTCTCTCTCTCTCTATATATATATATATATCTATATATATATATATATATATATATATATATATATATATGCTAGCTTGATTGGTTTAGTATTTTGAGCTCCATGCATGAATTCTTGGGGTTCATTTGCTTGCCTAACTACCTCTATTGCATGTCTCAATTGATGTCCTTGCTAGATTAGACATTATAATCGGTGTCACTAATTTTGCATTGGGTATGATTCATGAGATGCAATAAAGTGTCCACGTGTTTTCCCATGAGGTTTTCTTTGGAATATGTATATAAATAGAGCGAGGTTAGGTATTTATTATCTTACTCATTTGTTATGTTGGTGTATTAGGAGGAGAGTAGGCACTTGTGTTACTAAAGAGAACTCATAATGGAAGAATGATAGAAGATGAGGAAGATGTTCTACTAAGAGATTAAAAAATATAATAATATAATTCAGGTTAAGTTCATAACATGCTTTCACATTTCCAAAATATTCATCCTCAAAGTTTTGTAGTTGAGAGTGTTTCTTCATTAAGTGCTCATATTCTCATGTGGCTTCTTTTAGAGGCATCTCCTTTCAATTAATGGGGTGGTCTATGATGGTTATGTTTCTAAGATGAGGCCCCATGTAGTGGTTACGAACTACATTATGTTCTAGAAACAAATTTATGTCCTCACCCAATTTTAGATATATAATTTATGTTTAAACATTCTACCCAACTACTACATTTTTTTTGCAAGAGACATAAAATACCTTGTGGATGAAAAAACAAGAAGATAAATCCAACTCATAAGCTACTTCTACAATCTTGTCATAGGACCTTATAGAGCCCATAAATTTTTGGAGCCAAATTTTTATTCTTCTTCTATTTGAGGGAGTTGTTTATAAGATTGAGGTCATAGATATAATTTATTAGTAATTGAGAAATGCCTCTCACTATGATGTTGATACCCCTATTGTTTTTTCCTATTATGATTTAATTGGAGGTTGTCCTTAAGTACTTGTAAAGTCTCCTTAGTTTGTAGAATACCAGAATCAAATTCTTAAATCTAGAAATCAACTTGCAAGAACAATGTGATGGTGGGAAGGATACAATGTATATGATCAATGGAAAATAAATAATCTTTCTCTAAGGAAAGGTGCCTTGGAAATATTATGGGAGACTATTTCATGCTTATCTAAGATATGCTAATGTTTGAACAAACACTTCCTACTTTATGTTGAGATTCCATACGATAAACATAACAATAATTCTATTAAAATGATTCTTGAGAAGCTTCTCCATTCTATGTGAGTTCATTATTGAATGGGTGGATACTTGAGACCCTATCGTTGATATTCTCTACCCTAGATGGATAACCTTAAACAAATCCTCTAAGTTCATGGAATCATGCCCCAAATTTTTAATTACTATACACTAAGAACCACATTTACCCTTCCAATAGGAATGTGGTACATGAATGTTAATTTGTAATATCCCACGTTGAGTTTCCTGTTATGTTATTTTCCTCCACAAGTTATACTTCCTTCATTTGCAATCATAAATTTGAAGTTTGTAAATGAGTATCCAAAGCCGTTGAGTTGGTTGCAAGCTTTTTGTTAATGAATTTGTGGGTACTACCTAAGTCTGTGAGGACTATGACCTTTTCTTGTTCGTGATTCCTTCACGGTGATTCCTTCACTATCAAGGGCTCATGAGGTGTTAACTCATTCCAATGAATCCATTGATATGATGGTGGATTCTTCCTATTGTGTCAATAAAGGTTTAGACACTTCTCTAGGCTCATATTAATGTTCCTTGTCATCCTTGCACATCATTTTTGAATACAATCATTCTTGTTTCAAGGTATTTATGCCACTTGGATAATCTATTAAAATACCCAAATCACGCCAAATCACAATCATTTAGGTTGCCTTTATTCAATCTTCTTTGGCATGATTCTAACGGTATGGGGATTTATGTGTAATTGGGAACACATTGATTCTTTCCTTCTTCCATAAATCTTATGAGACATTTGCATGTAGTTATTTTCTTATTTTCAATACAATGAGCTAAGTTGACAGCTACGATCAAAGTAGTTCGGAAGTGTATCCTAAATTCCTATTGGATTACATATTCTAAGTCACCAAATTTAGGTATGTGTTATATTATTTGCATGACTACCCCCTTGTGTGATTCATTGTGTTGGCCATAGTAGGGAGGTTACACGAGGTTGAAACCCCACCCCACACCTTATATAAGGGGTGGGAGTTTAGGGTAAGAGCCTCCAATTTCTTTTGATGGATTTTGCATTTGTTTTTGGCATAATTTTTTTCACACAACTTTTCCTTTTACCAATTTTGTGGTGCATGGTGTTTCAACCCGCGGGTTTGTAATCCCAATTTAGAAACTAAAATTGTATTCAAATCTAGGGTGAATGTGTTGGTGGTTTATGGATGCCACATGATATACATATTGTATTGTAACACTGTAAAGAGAGAATATATTGAAAATATTTTTGGTTTTCTTGTTTTTGTGTTTCTAGGGTAATATCTTTGTGTTGATGTGTGTGCACCATTGCATATTTTTTTGTTTCTACTAATAATATGTTTGCAATAGTTAATTGTATTGGGTTAAAATCTACATTTGGTAATAGAGCCATTTTGGCTTCAAGGGGATGCCTTTGTGGCTAAGAGGTTTGGATTGGGCCAATGAAAAACCCTTTTACAATGGGAGATCTATATTTTCGATTCTTATGTGAAAGGAAATGGAAAGAAATTCAAAGAAGAGATCGAGAAGTTCAGTGGGAAGAATTTTGAGTTGTGGAAGATATTTTAGTGGATAAATATTAGTGTATCATTATGGATCCAGGTATTGCACTGATGGGGATGTTGATATAAGACTAGACCAAGTTGGATTAGAAGGAAAAGAGCACAATACAATTGCAACTCTTAAATTCAATATTACTGAATGTTTCAGGAGAATCCACAATGAATGAATTATGGAACAAGATAGGAGCTTTCTCTCAATATAAGTCCCTATTGAATAATTTTTCATATGAAATAAGTTGTGTAACATGAGGATGAAGGATGGTGACTCATTGACGAACCATATCAATGCCATCAATACTATGGTAAGTCAGCTATTATCTATTGATATCAAGATTTTAGATAAAGATAAGTGTATTAGTTTGTTTTGTTATTTAGTAAACTCATGGGATAGTTTGGTTGTTTCCATAGGTAATAATGCAACTACTTCAAGTTTTAATGAAATAGTCTCATCCTTGTTATCTAAGGAGATGAAATAGAAAAACATGGAAATTTAGAACACATATCGCTTATTTATTAGAGGAAACTCCTATATTAGAAATAAAACAAAGTCCTCAACTGGCAGATCTGAATCTCCCGGAAAATTTGTAAATATTTGTTGGAGATGTGGAAAATAAAGGCATTATAAGAAAAACTATATATCCAAATGGGAAAGGGAATGGATCTAATGATGCTACTTAAATAAGAAAAAAACTTCTCAGATGGAGGGGATGTGTGCTTGGCATATTCAAGCACACATGTAGATCACAAGGCATGGTTGGTTGACTCCAATGCATCTTTTAATATGAGTCCTCATAGGGAGTGGTTATGTTAGTATGGAAGGTGCAATAATGGTGATGTTTTCCTAGGAAATGGTTTGACAACTAGAATCATAGGACAAGGAAAGTCATATTGAAGCTCGTTGATGGAAGGATTAGAACACTCCTTGGTGTTCTGCACATCCTAGGATTTCCTATAAATTTGATTTTTGTAAGCAAGATGAACAATTTAGGTGTAAAAACAATGTTTGAAAATGATATTTGCTGGATGTTTTGAGGAGAAATGATATTTCTTAGGGGAGTTCAGATTGGGGCTATATTAAAGTTATCGGGAATCAATATTAGTGATAGGTGCAATATTTCGATTGTTCCTAAGAGTGGAGATAAAGAAGGAAAATTTCCTATAGTCTCTAGAGAGAATACTATGTTGTGGCATAAAAAACTGGGACATATTGGAGAGAAGGGACTTCAAGTACTACATGGTAAAGGTATGGTAAAAGGTATGTCTAATTTGTATTTGGATTTTGATTTCCATGAATATTGGATATATTGGAAGTAGCATTGGATAATATTATCCCTTGGTGCTATGAAGGTAGATTGAATATTATAGTGGGTGCACAATGATGTGTTTGGACTTATGTTGGTTCCATCACTGGGAAAAATTGTGTGCTATGTTTCATTCATAGATGAATTCTCGAGGAATACATTTATTTATTTCCTTAAGAAGAAATCTGAAATCTTTGACAAATTTAAAGAGTTTGAGGCTCTTGTGTAAAGTTAGGCAGAGAAGAAGATTACGATGCCTACAATGAATAATGGTAGGGAATTTTGTGGCAATTATTTAGAGGAATTATGCAAGAGATGTGATATGGAAAGGAAAAATACTACTCCATACACACCTTAGAAGAATGGAGTTGCAAAAAGGTTGAAAAGGATGTTGATGGAAAAAGAAAGGAGCATTCTCATTAGTGCTAGATTAGGAGAGGAGTTATAGGTTAGAGGTAATAGATACCAAATGTTACTTGGTAAATAGATAAATCTCATCAATATTGGATGACAATACTCCACACGAGTTATGGACTAGTAAGAAATCATTTGGTTGCGATGCATGTGTATATGTTCCAAAGGAAAACATGAGTAAGTTATAAGAAAGCTATTGAATATAAAAATGGTCTAGAAGGTTATAATATTTAGAGCTCACAAACTAATAAGGTTGTGTTAGTCAAGATGTGTTATTTAGAGAAATCAAATATATATTCAAATAGGAAGTCCTACCAAGGAATAAGGAACCAAAGAAGATAGAGTTTGAATTGAAGGATGATTAATTAAGCTATACAAAATAATAGGAATTTGAAGAAGAAAAACTAGATACTCTGGTATTGAGGAGATTGGTTCAAGAAAGAAGGAAGCTATAAAGGTATCCTCCACTTGATTTCTGTTCAAAATTTGTTTTGTTTATTACTGGTGATGACCCTAGAATGGTTAGGGAGACAATGGATTAAGAGGATGGAAAACTATAGAAAAATTCCATGGTTGAAGAAATCACATCCTTGGATAAGAATGGGGCTTGGGATCTAGTGGAATTGCTAGCTAGAAGAAATGCCATTGGCAATAAATGGGTGTTTGAGAAGAAGTTGGACGAAAAAGGCAAAGTGTAGAAATAAAAAACTTGGTTAGTAGAAAAAGATTATTCTTAGGTATAAGGAATTGATTTTGGTGAGAATTTTTTTTTCTAAGTTAACTTCCATTATATTGATTTTATCTCTTATTGTTGCTTTTGATTTTGAAGTAGAATAGATGGATGTGAAGAAAACATTGTTGGATGGGAATTTGGGGGGGAAATATACATGAAGTAACCATAAGGATTTGTGGTGAAGGGAAAAAAGAGCTACTATGTAGAATACAAAATTCATTGTATGGGTTAAAATAATCACGAAGGATGTGGCATCAAGAATTTGATACTTATATATTGGGACTTGGAATTACAAGGAACAATTTAGATCACTACGTGTATTTTATATTAGTTGGTGATTTATTATTTATTTTTTCTTATGTGTGGATGATATGGTTCTAATTGAAAATTAAAAGGAAACTATCCAAGATGTGAAAACAAAGTTGTTTTCTAAATTTCACATGAAGGATCTTGGTGTTGCAAATTTCATTTTGGGCTTGGAAATTAAAATAGATTAGAAAAACATGAATCTTGGTTAAATCAAAGAAAGTATGTTAAGACAATATTGCATAGGTATCATATGCAAGAATTTAAACTAGTAAAGGTCTCTATTCCTTTAGGTATAAAGTTATCTACATATTAGTGTCTCGAGACACAAAAAGAGGAAGAGGATATGTCCTAATATTACTATGCTAGTGTGGCTAGTAGTTTAATATATGCAATGGTTTGTACTAGACCAGACATTTCCCATGCAATGGGAGTAATGAGTAGGTATATGGCAAGGTAGTAGAACTCAACAACAATAAAGAGAGTTTTCAAGTATTTTCATGGCATTATTGGTTATGGATTGTGCTACCAAGGAATACTAGGATTGGACAAGGTGTTGGACATACATGGTATTGTTGATGCGCTAGACTAGACTAGAGATCTAGATCACAAAAGTACAAGGGGGTATTTGTTTTACCTATTTGGAGGAGAAATTAGTTGGATGAGCAAGATATAGTCTTTAGTGGCACTCTCAACTACATCAGTTGCATATTTGGCAACCACTCATGCAAGCAAGCAAGAAGTATGGTTGCAAATATTGTATTTAGGTATTGGGTTGGTAAAACATGTTGTAAGGATATATTGCAATAGCCAAAGTGCAATATTTTCTTCGAAGAATTCAACTTATCATTCTAAGACAAAGCATATTGATATTCAACATCACTTTGTGAGAGATATGATTGAAGACAAGAAGGTGCTATTGGTAAAGGTGGACACTTTGAAAAATATTGTAGACTCATTAAAAAAATCTATGAGCACTAAGAAGTTCTCTTTTGTAGAGAAACAATGAGCATTTCTACACTGAATTGTTGATCATGTAAGCATATGGCCCCTTGTATGTAAATAAAATAAGAAGTGAGAAAATGTTGGGTATGTGTTATATTCCTTGCACAACTACCCCCATGCATGATTTATTGTGCTAGGAATAACAAGGGGGTCAACAACCCACCTTTTTCAGGAGGTGGCAGGGGGGTAGGAGTTCAGGGACAATACCCTCGTTCTTTTTTTGGATGGTTTTCTGTGTCTTTTTTTTTTGTAGTTTTAGATACATAGTTTTCACTTTTAGTATTTTTTGGATGCATGGTGGTTCAACCCACGGTTTTATAATTCCAATTAAGGAACTAAGATTGTATTATAATATAGGGTTAATAGATTTGAGGTATGGATTGCACATGATATACATATTGTATTATAACAATGTAAAGAGAGAATATATTGAAAAATATTTCTAGTTTTCTCGGTTTTGGGTTTCCAAGGTAAAATATTCATGGTAATGTGTGTGTTAATGTTTGGGTTTCCATTGCATCTTTTATGGTTTTACTAAAAATAAATGTGAAACAATAAACTATATATAGCTAAAACATACGACTAATAAAATTATTATTATCACTTAAGCCCCCTTACTATAGTGGTCAATTTTCGGTGTTATAAGGTGTATTGTGTTAGCAACCTCGACTAACTTTAATTTGGATAATACACTAAAATAGTCTTGCACCATCATGATCATACAAAGTGATGAATTCACTGACCAAAATATCTGAAGTTGTCGTACTAGAGTAAATACACCATTGTCATAAATTTCTATGCCCACCTATTGACATTGTTGGGTTCCACTAACAGTATGGGGGTCTCCCCAATATGAAGTCCCAATTAAACCTCACACTGTTTGGAGCCCCAACTAGAAAGTTAGGCTAGTTACCATAATCTTAAATATTTCCCTTGGTTGCAATAAATGACACAAGAGAAACACATGTACTTTCGATATAAACAAGTTAGCCTTGTGATGTATTCAATTGTAAAGTGTATAATGGTTCTTTCATAAAAAGGAAGAAAAAGTGAGTCTTTAAGAGAAAATTAATAGTACTATCCTAATAAAGACAGAGAAAATTAATAGTACTATCCTAATAAAGACACACACATATATCTGAAATAATCGTTAATAATCTTGTGAAATAGTTCACAAAGAAATAACAATCATGAAAGAAAGAGACACACGATTCAAAGATGCATACTAAAGCCAACAAAATAGTTCATTTTCATTAGTATGTATTAACATAAACATACATTGAAAACAATGAAAGAATAGTCTTACAATCATTCACAACATATGCATGAAAAGTGTGTCAGCTCTAAGAGCTTCAAATTATTAAGTGAAAGTCCCAAGATACACCATTACAATGATACAACATTGGTTCTAATAGTGGAACGTTAAGCAACTACTTGCTTCTCAAAAGCCTAATCTTCTCTCTTATGCCTAGCTTGAGAAGCCAAGGTGAAAAGTCCTTTGCTTGAGCTATGAGGGTGTATATATAACAAATGAGGTGACTCTCCACCTCCCTTGTGACTCTTGATATTCCCTCATGACTCTTGAGCTCCCATGTGACTTTTTGAATTCCTATGAGACCCTTGAGCTTCTATATGACTCTTCACATTTTATGTGTGACCCTTGGGCTTCCACACATTTTACATTTTCTCATTTTTAAAATTACATAATTACATCCACAAATGATGTGGCAAAATACAATGACACATGAGACTCTAATGGTGACAGTTGGACAATCCATGCCTTGGTAGTGATGACATGGAATTTCATTGTGATGTGTCAATGTTAATATTTCCTCCTTGTTTCCATATTTGTATCTTCATGATATATTTTGCAAGTACTTCATCTTCATCCTCCAAGGGGCTAGTTGATATGGAGTCTACAATGTGATCTTGATTTTCAATCTTTTGTCATGATTTAGTATCCCTTCATTTCTTGGCTTGATGATCTCTTTGTATTTCTAACTTTACAAGTGTCTTCTTGCATGATCTCCTGGGCATCCTCATTGAGCATCATATTGTCACATCAAGGCAATAACAAATGCAAATGGAATTCACTCATGAAAAGATGACATCAATCTATAAATCTCCTAGTATATCTTATTCCTCATGCAACATGTTGATTGAACCAAGAAAGTGCACAAGGTGGAGGAGGAGGCTCAGGGATTACACAATGCGCAATTCCAAGAGGCATTGATGAGGATCTAATCATTAGGACTGCAAAATGCATAGTAGTTGAGGGTCAGGAAGATAAGACTACATAGTTGAGGGAGTCAGTGATGCAATGAGGCAGGCTTGCTCGTTATGGTTACAAAATACATAGTTCTAGAAAGAATGAGATAGTGTATTATGTAATTGAGAAAGTCAAGGACTAAGAAAAGCTTAACTGTTGACTAAGATTATGCAGTGTGTAGTGGAAGCCTGATTTGGCAGTGATTGTGTAGTTTGGAGGTGCAGGAGGTAGGGACTGAGCACTAGGATTGCATAATGCATAGTGCTTGGAGGAAATGATCATGCAATGCACAATTCTAGGAGTCAAGGATGGATGAATAGGGATTAATACTATGAAATGGACAATTCAGGAAGGTAAGAAGATGGGTGGTTGGTCGAGCAAGTTGCGAAGACAAGAACACTTTAGAAATTGACTGAGTGTGGGATTGGTGAGGCGAAATATGAGACTAGATCATGTAACAATGCTTTATCATGATCACAAACTTAAAAATTATCAACCACATGACAATAAAACACCTAACACCCAAAATAAACATGCACCCATTGAAACAAAAACAAAACGACACTTACCTCCAAGTGTGACACTTAATGTACACATTGTGACACAAGTGTTGACTACAACCAGAAAGTGTAGAGTACTCTGGGAATAGGTCTAATTCATATCTCTATGATAGATGGAACCCATTGGCATAAGGGAAAACACCAAATCTTCCTCTTAACAAAAGACAACACTTCCCTTAACAAAAGATGACACTTGGAATTTCTTCACAAAGGGACTTGGAAACTTAGAGAGTAAGTATGGAACGACTTTAATAGTTAGAAAGGACAATTCACATGGTTAAAGAGAGGATCCAAAGTTTGAATACTAGGAGGGTGTTTTAGCATCGAAAACACCACCTTTGGGAAGTGATTCCCTTTTTTTTGTCAAGAAGTAATATGTTGCCTTGCTTGGTGAAGATGATCTTAATAAAGTGGTAGGTGGCTTCTATTGTTCATTTGGAGTTATGAAATTTTGTTTGTGACATATTTGAAGTACCTAAGTCACAATATATATGGTCACAAAATCAATCTGTTTGCGAGTTGATTGCTTGAAAGAGCCTTTCCTATAGGAAATTCATGTAGCTACTACTAGGTGGTTATCCACATTTTATCAATGTGTAGTTGATTTTGATATTGCCACAATATTTAATTATTTCAATCCTTCATCCATATCTTAACTACTTGATATTCCTTCTTAGCCTTTACAGTATGAGAAAAATAGTTGTGTGCTGATCCCTCAGGAATCAAAATATCGTGGATCAACTCTAACTCGCCTGACTCTAGGGTATGCACCTCTTATTATTATAATTCTTATTGTAGTATATGGACCCAACCCCCTTTACAAGGCAATGGCATATGCCGAAGTTGTTTTTCGTAGGCATACATCATGGTATCTATATGAATGTTTCCCATAAATCGAAGGAGCTATGTCCCATTTCAATCACAATTTCTGGCTCCTTTCAAAAAGGAGTAGTTAAGAGCTAGAAGAGGAAATTTCTATACAAAGGCTCTTGTGTCAAGAAGCTATTTCCAGTAAGCGGCTTCGTAGTCCAAAGTCTTGTCCGGTGCCTCAACACTCTAATCGAGTCTAAAAGAGGAAATTTCTATAGAAAGGGCCCCGTGTTAAGAAGTTATTTCCAGTAAGCGGCTCCGTAGTTCGAATTCTTGTCTGATGCCTTCTACTTCTATTAATGATGGTGTCAATTGGAAAATATGGCATCTCTAGGGTATAAAGAAAAAAAAAACTAAGGAACTTTGAAGTTAAAGCAAAAAGAAAGAGAGAAAATAAGGTTTTAGGGGGTTAACTTATAAGGGGAATAATGACCTCTCTAAATCATATTAGAATATAGTTTATTAGAATATAGATTTTTTATTTTATTTTTCAAATGAATAAACTTTGACTCTAAACAAAACTATTTTTTCTGAAGTTATGATAGTGTTACCATAAGTAGTCAAAAATTCCTATAGAATCAGGTAATTTTAGGGCCCTAAACTTTAAACCTTCATAATTTTGCAACACAAATCCAAATGGCTTAAATTGCACTTAAAAATTCTTCTCCATTTCCTCTTTTAATTTATTTTCTAATCACCTTATTTCGTCTTATTGCCCAAATGTTATACTCGATTTAATTTGACTTGCTATTTTTAAACCTTATTTGGGAATTGATATGAGATAAGCCTTTTACTAGAAATAACTGCATTTTTTCTTCTCTAATTGATGTGAAACTTGAACTTGTAACAATATGAGCATCCTAGCAAGAACTTATGTATAATTTACCAATTTTTGCTACTTTTTATCATTCCAAAGAAAGTGAATTCACATAATTTGTAACTCCTAAGTTTTGTGCCAAAATATGAAATTAAATATATAATAGAGTTGGATTCATTCTTCACATGAATCATGTGAAACTTAATTTTTATAAGGAAATATAAAGATATGAACATTTTACTTAACTTACTATTTTTATTAGTTCTTAATACTAGATTCGAACCCCAAATTTCGTAAATTGTAGCACCCAATTTTCATACCAAATTTATTAAAAATTAATTCAAGGTACTTTTAGATTTCCTTAAAAAAAGATATTCAATTTGAACATTGCCACAAAAAAAAGTTATAGGACATAGAGTAATGAGTACTCATTAAGAAGATTGGTTTGATAATTACTTACTTTAATGTGACTTACTATAATATTGAGGATTGAAGAGTACTCCTTAGAGGTGTTGGTTCTTTATTCAGTTTTAATATAAATTTTTATAATTCATATTATTCATAAAAACATAATAAACATTAATCACTATTTATTAAGATAATCATACAATACCACATCAATATTATGTGAATAGTGAATCACAATATTAGATATTATTTTGGGATTCCACTGCATTAAGTGAGTCATTCATCTATGACCATTTCCATGAGAAATAGTTGTAACTGACTAATTTTTCATGATTTTTAAATAGCTCATTTAGAATCACAATATTATTAATTAGCCAATTGAAATAGAATACTCTTAATTATAATACAGCACTACCACAACAAAAAAAACACCTATTAAACCTCCGTATCCTAAATATGATAAGAATTTAACCTTAGAGGCCAAAGTGCACAATAAAGTGGGCACCGTTATGTTATAAAGAGGACTGAAGTAGATGAATGGGAAAAGATGAGATAAAAAGTAACACTACGAGACTAACGAAGATAATAATAGGAGGGCGAAAAATATTATCAAGAGAATAATGAGATAGTAATATAACAAGAAGGCTGCATCGCAGCTAGTCCCTGCCTTGAGCTGGAGGGGGGCTTGAGCATTGAACTAGTCACAGCCCCGAAACAGTGATAACATAAGTGCGAAAACTAAATCTTGTTCATCCCTGCTATCAAGTGCTTCTGCTCGGTCAATTGGCGGATTTACTAGTGATGAAAATCGGTAATGAGAAAATTCACTAGGATTACTCCCATGCAAACTAATGGTTAACAGATTCAGGTAATAATGGAGGTGCGCGGTATTAGGACGGTTCCTCGCTTCATTTCTCACGCAGAATCAGAAGAAGAAGGGTGCTCATGGTTCAAAACTTGGTGTGATGAGTTGTTGGGAAACTGTCTGAGGAAGCTGATCGACAGTGCACCATATAGTTTCAGGAACTTACAACTTGTTGCAACTGAAGACGGTAATCTAAAAAGCATATTGAGGAGGGTTGAGTCGCCAAACTTGAAATGGTTGCGCTGGAACAACTGTCCCTACTCTTGCCTGCCTTCTTGGATTCCGATGAAGAATCTAAGAGTTTTAGAAGTGTGGGGACGCAAATTGAAAACACTCTGGCGAGCAGAGTCTCAGGTCAAAGCTCGTTCTTTGTTTTTTCTCTGCTCTGATGTATGGTAGATTACTGTTGCTATTAGTATACGGAGCATTTTGTATATGAAAAGTGATCATATCTTAAATTCAATTGAAAACGTCGCGTTTCAGGCACCTCTAGAGTTGCGGGAATTAAAGATTTATGCTCCTCTATTCAAGTTTCCAAAGTCCATTGGGTGGTTGATGCACATTGAAAATATTGTGGTTCAGAGTGATAAACTCGAATCGTTACCAGAAGAATTTTGTAATCTTCGGTCGTTAAAACACCTACTCTTGATCAACGCAGAAAGCATGATGTCGCTAATTAGTGTTTCAGGTATATAATAAAAATTATCGGTAGTACATTGTCGATATGCACTAGTTGACGATTATAGATTCTATCCAATATGCAACGAGATTACAATATAGAAGGGGAGATTCACTCTCTGTGACTGCCCATAAAATAAGATAAAGTGATTTATGATGTATTTTTTAATAGGTCAACCATATATCAAAATTATAAATTGATCCTTGATAACGATCTTCTGCAACTCCAGAAATCTTTGTTGTATGACTCTGAATGGTTGAAGATGGAAGAGAGCATCTAGATAAGATATGTGCAACATTTAAACCAAAAACGACAGCACAAGAAAACAGAATATGACCTTCGACGCTTTCAGCGACTTACATTTCTACTTCCGAGGGAAGACATCGAGATCACCACAGCTTACACCTATTTGGGGGTCTAGTATGGGGGGCCTCGTTTCAGTGCGCATTAGGCCCTACAACGACGGCTTACACCTGTTTGGGGGTCTAGTTTGGGGGGCTCATTTCAACATGCATTAGCAACGCTAGACTTGTTGCAACGCTGACCTCTTTCTTGCTGCAACTAACAAGAGCATATGGCATGTATACGATGCGAAGGCCATAGCAATATGTTTCAGAAACTCGTTATGCATCGTTTTCTATATAAAAGACAGCCCGATAATACAAGGGTGTGATAAAGGCCCCCCTTCTAGACGCTTTTTCAGAGACGATAACAATGAAAATCCGTCCACGCCAATCTATTTAATTATAATCGACAATATAATTCCTTTGAAATCTCTTTTTTTACTCTGACTTCATAATTCATGTAGATAATCGACATTGCAATTTGAATAACCAGTTATTAAAATTGGGACGATTATGTGTTCACATAATTCGAAGCAGAACATCGATACGAATGCTCAATTTATATACAAAATGGTTGGATTTGCGAAGCAATTATGTTCACCTAATTCGACTAAGAAAATGAAAATCAGTTTGTGTTTGGAAAGCAGAGGATATGGAGCAATTGAGATCAAGAGTCAACATATTAAAAAGTACAAGGTACATATAAAGTGCAAATGTTCAATCAGCTCTGTGAAATCCATTCATATCAGAAAGTCAGTAACTTGCGCAACTAATTTAAAAAGTGGGAAAGGTTTCCACTAAATAATAATGAAATCCATTCATATCAGAAAGTCAGTAACTTGCGCAACTAATTTCGTTTTTTAAATGGTGGCGCATTGGAGCCGTTACAGTGACCGTTGGACCACGACCCTAATAGTAAATATTTATATTCGCCAAACAAGTGGCGAGTATCGGATTACACACGACGAGCCATGTTACATCTAACCAACAATATATCAATGACATGAAACGGTCACTGATACACCTGTTTTATAAAAAAGCCTCAACACAGCCACGTATCTCTCATGCCATGAGAGATAACCTGCATGCATATCAAATGCCTTCTTCCGGATCTGGGGTGCATGCATACCAAATGTCCAGATTGGGAGGCTTCTCTGTCACGTTCGATGAAGGCCATGAGAGATAACCTGCTTGCATATAATATTGGAACATGCTCAGTTTCACAAATTCTGTTAAGACGAATGAACTTGAGGATGTCGAGTTTTCTAGCTTCAATGTCTAAGACTAAGGTCAGAATGGAGACTGAAGCTACTGGTCCTGGATAAACGTGTGCTTCAACAGGCTCTGCTTCAAGCTCTCGAGATAGATCTAGATCTTGCTCACGAAGGTATGGGTCTTTATCTCTAAATTCAGAATCCCAATCAAAAGCATGAGGGAAAAATGTAAATATACAGGTTTAAAAAACTGAACCATGAAGAGATAAATTCGCCGAATTATATTGATTGTCCACAGCTAATGTATGCCTACCTGTCGCCGCTTCTGTTTACATGTAACAGGTTCCAACGCTATGTCATACACTTGAGCCCTCTATCGCCACCTGCAAGATTTCACCTCCTTTAGAAAACTGTCAAAGCAACACTATTATTTTTTTCAAAGAGAAATGTTTTTCAGAATCCATTAATTCTTGATATTGATCTTTGTGACAGGGCTCTTTCTACAACAGTAGAAGAATTGCAGGGCTCTTTGCACAACAGTAGAAGAATTGCGGCAACAATTTGGTTTGGTAATTTGTTCTTTGTGCTTAATAATTTATGTTATCCAGCGATATGCCAAAATCTTGCTGAGAAAGGGCATTGAGGAAAAAGATTGGTTTTCACTTAGATATAAAATCTGTATGTTGGCTATATGGGTTAGGGTTGTTAGTCTTCTGGTAATTTTCTTGCTGAGAGTTCTTATCATTTCAAAAGCAAATCTCGTTAATATTTTGACCTCCCTACTAATTAGACGCAATATTCCTACAATAAAGTGAATTTAGACCTCGATAGACTAATTTGACTGCAATATTGCTAGAATGAAGTGAATTTTCTGCATTATTTCATGTATTTTATGCATTTTAGAGATATTCAGAATGTTTTAAAATGAAGGAAATCCTCCCTTACAGATTTTCGGTGGCCTGAAACCGATATAGTAGACATGTAATCACTCTAAAGTTTGTAGATCGTATAAAGAAATAATTGTATCCATTTTTGGGGATTTCTTTTTACAGAATACACTATTTCCTTAAAATTAAATCAAAATAGCTTGCAGGGATTTACGGTCTCGCATGCAGATATACTAGTAACCATTTCAGTTTTATCTCACCTTGTTCATTGTAGGTTCATTGTATCTCACCGCAGAAACACAGCCGACTCTGTCCACAGCCCATATCAGAAGCACATTAGCCCATATCAGAAGCACATAATAAGAATGAAGAAGAGGAAAAGGCAGCAGTAAGGACAGGCCATAGCAGAAGCACAATAAGAATGAAGAAGAGACAAGCATAAGCACATAATAAGAATGAAGAAGAGGTGACTGTAGTATGCTACAGAAGCCACAACAATTCGGTATCCACAACAATTCGGTATCCATAGCTGTTGCACAACAATTCAGTATCCATAGCTGTTGCAGAGAGTTGTTGTTGCAGAGAGTTGTTGCCGAAAACGATTGATCGACTTTTGCATTATCGACGGTGAAAGAACTAGAGCTCGTGCTATTGCTTATCAAACTCTCCACCGCCCAGCTTGAACGTACCTGAGATTGTGGCCACGCACATCTTCATGCAGTCCTCCTCTCCTTCAACCATCTTGCCATGCTCATCTTCATGCAGCCCAACAGACCACCTGTCTGTCAAAAATAAGACAATTGAACACCATCCCAAGCATTAGGCAAGCATGAACATCCCAATCCCAAGCATTAAATGCCGAGCATTAATGCTAGCATTAAGCTTATCTATAGCTGATAAGAAAAACATAAATACATATAACCTAAGTTTTTGCCTCCCCGCCTCGGGAAGAGGCCAAATAAGATAGTAAATGATTATGTATTTAAAAACTTTCGTTATAATCACGAACGGATAGTAACAAGCAGCTCACAGACAGCTCAATTAATACTAACATCGAGGTTTTCGATTACTATAGTCCCTGGCCATTGCCAAATGACAGGGACTAATAAGGATTATGAACATTATGTTTATTTCCCTCTTCTGTATCTTTATAATATAGAGATTTTAGGAAGATTTATTGGTTTTTTTTTTCATGAGTTATTAACTTTATTGTACATGTGGAGCCTAGTAGTGCCTCTCTTGAACATTTTGTAAATAAATGGCGAGTTCAATTATGCATGTTCATCATTCCCGAATTCAAGAAAGTTACATTTGTGTACTCCGTTATATCTAAGCTTCGTTATATCCAAGCTTCGCCATTCACATGAAATCATTAGTTATAATTCTAATTTATAAATATAATAAAAGGCTCAACACCTAATAAATAATCAAGGATCCTTAACATTTGTTTTATGTTGTTGTTTATTCTTTTGTCTTATACCTATTTCGAAACAATCATGCATAAATTGCACCCATGTTATACATTTTTGACCTGTTATTTAAGTGGGATATATTTTAACAAGTGTGGAGCATTGGTGGACAATGCAATACTTCGATGTGCTCATTAGTCAACCAAAGTATCATTAATATGATTTTAACATTTTGAAAAATGATATTGATAGTTTATAATACATTATTTTTTATATTTTACACTAAAAACACATTATTTTTCAATTTTTAAATAATATTTTTTATTTACTTATTTTTTCTTTACAAAATTAAGTAACATTTTCAATTGCTTAATTTTTTTTTTATATGTTTTTCTTGATCGGGGTGTGAGCTAGCTTCATTGGGTTCACCCTAGCCCACAGTTGAATGCATATCTCTTAGATCTTTCTAGTCACCCTTCACATGCATGTTGCAATTGGAAAGGTGGTGGTGCACATGCAAGGTTTAATTACTAACCTTAAGGGTGGCAGAGTCATTATGATAGGCGTTAAGGTAAGGTTTCATTTTGTTGTGCTAGGTAAGTTGGTCTGCGTCCTTTGTCTTTTGTGGATTTGGTCCGGGTTGGTCGTTCTGGGCAACTCGAGGTCGTTATTTACTCTAGGTTTTGCAAGAGGCCACTAGTATGTCTCCACTCTTAATTTAGCCCCCTCTACATGTATGAATCAGTGTATCTGCTTTCCAATCTATGAGATGCATGGTTCTATGGTTTGGTGGGATTGGAATCGAAATTTCCTGGAGCATGGCATTGTATGGTTTCTGGTTTGTGTTGAGTCTTTAGTCTTGTATGTTCCGGTGTCTGTGGTGTATGCACTACAACAAAACAGACAATTTGCACCAGATTTAGCACCAGATTTTAGTGCATTTTTTCTCAATTGTAATGAGCAGCTTGGCGCTAAATCTGGCTCTATTGTATATTTTTAAAGCGTCCCTTTTTGCACCAAATTTTGCATCTTTTTTACGCCAAATTTTCCATCAATTTTTGCATCATATTTTGCACCAAGATTTTCATTTGGTTTTACAACAAGTTTTGCTTCTAGTTTTGTGCCATTTTTTGCATCTATTTTTGCATCATTTTTTGCTTCCTCTTTTGTGGCATTATTTTCTTCTAGTTTTATGTTGTAATTTGCATCGAGTTTTACACCATCTTTGGCATCTGATTTAGTGCCTTTTTTACATCCAGTTTGTGCCAATTTTTGCATCTGGTCTTATGCCATTTTTTGCTTCTAATTTTGTACTTATTTTTACATCTATTTTTGCGCCAAATTTTTTGCCTTTTTTTACACCATTTTTTCCATCCAATTTTGCACCATATGTTGAATCTGATTTAGTGCCAAATTTTGCATGCATTTTTGCATCGTTTTTTGCATCCAATTTAGCATCATTTTTAACACAATTTCTTGCATCCAATTTTGCATCCTTTAGAGCATCTAAATTTGCATCCTATGTTGAACTATATGTTACATCCACCTTTGCATCCCATTTTGTGTCTTTTGTTACGTTCAATTTTGAGCCATTTTTTTCGCCTACTTTTGCATTTGTTTTTGCACCAAGTTTTGAATGATTTGTTGCACCTCATTCTACATCCAATGTTGTATCCAAATTTGAGCCATTTTTATGCCCATTTTTGCACCATTTTTTTTTTGTGTCCAATTTTGCACCATCTTTTATGTCCAAATTTGCATCCTTTTTGGTATCTAATTTTGCATCCTTTTTGGCATCCAAATTTGCATCCTTTTTTCTACCATGTTTTGTGTCAACATTTTCATCTCATTTTGCACCTAGATTTTAGTTTGAATTTTCATCTAGTTATGCATCATTTTTTACATCCTTGGTTTCACCCTTTTTTAGTCCCATTTTGCATCTTGTTTTGTGTCTTTTCTTACATCTTTTTTGCACACAATTTTGCATCCTAATTTTACACCATTCTTTGCATCCTCTTTTTGGTGTCCATTTTTGCATCCTTGTTTGCGCCCAATTTGGTATCCTTTCATATGCCCGATTATGTTCCCTTATTTGTGTCTAGTCTTGAACCCTTTTTTAATTTTATTTTAAAAACCTTTTTGTGTCATTGTTTGCATCCTGTTTTGATGGCTAGTTTAACATCCAATTCTACTCCCAATTTTTCATCGATGGTTAAATCCACTTTTGGCTTCTTGTTTAGATTTTTACTTTTATTTCCATTTATGACCCCCTCTATGGGTTCATTTTACTAATTTCATTTACATAGTGAGATATATTAAAGTTTCTAAATATCATTTTGTTGTAGGATTTAATGCACGGTTAGATGAACATAAAACCCTCTCAGTTTATCCCAGAAACCTAGGACAGACCAATTAAGAGAAAGGTTGTTCTAAGGCTCAGGATTCTTAGTAGATCAAAATGTACAGTATAGATTAAGAAAAAGAGAAGGAATTCTTGTGAGTCCTCGCATGCAGGTCTTCTTGGAGTTCTTAGTACAGCTAGGAAGCACTCCTAGCTAACTCCAAAGCTTGGTCATACACATAAGGGAGAGAATAAAGCAACCTTCATATCATAATACCTTGATAATCGAAACTATCAGAAACATATAAATATTATTGAATAAATAAATATAAACCAAAATCCCTTACATTCATTAGTTAAATAGAATAATTAAAGAATGAATAGAAACATATGGAAGGAAGAACAACTGATCTATATTAATAAAGGAGTTGGAGGAAAGTTACAACAATCAGATGTAGTTGTAGCAACACCTACCCCAACTCCTAGTGCCAAAACTCTCCCTCTTAATATAAATCTCAGAGCGTGACAATACAAGAATTCCCATCATTTTTTCAATGGCCAAGCCTCCAATATATAGGAAAGTGAAGGCTATGAAGATTTCCCAAATTCCTCATTAGTTCAATTTGGTCAAAATCTTTTGGGTGAATAACGATTCCTCATATAAAAATCGTCTTTTCCACTTTTTAGATGTTTTTGTGCTTAGGAAAAAGCTTCCCCATGCTTTATGGCTCTTTCCCACTTTTGTATGCTTCTATTTTTTAAGAAAAAGCTAAAGATAAGGATAAAGAGATCACATTCCACCATATGAGTTTCCGAAAGTGAACAATAGTGTCAAATTCAAATTCTAGTTTGCTTATGTTTTAGTTTTTTTTTAACATATATCTAGTTTTAGTATTTTTTTATTTTCTAAAAAAATATATTTAGTTTTTGGTATTTTTTTCTATAAGAAAAACTATATTTTGTTTTTATAAAAATGGATTTTAAACATTCCATTCATGCTAAATTTGTGATTTTATGGTATGAGTTTAAACTATATATAAAAAAGTAACTTAATGCCATGTGTTGTGTCGCTGAGATGGGTATTATACATCTCTTCCTTGTTAAGTTATAAAATGTGCTTGGGTTTTCTTAATGCAATAAAACTAATTATGTTCTTCATTATATCTTGAAATGTTCATTTTGAACCTAATAAAACAATAAAGTGAAAATAGGTTTGCCTTTGTCCTTTGTAGATCTTTGTCCCCATTAATCTTGGTCTTAATAGATTAATTGTCTTATGGTGGCCTTGAGTGGTCACTTCCATTAGTTGCATGCTTTATAGTTTTCTGTTAGTGACATTTTTTAGGCTTTATAATATGTTATTTAATTTATCAAAATGTGTTATTGTCCATATTAATGTTAAATATTAATATTAAATATGTTGATTTTTGAGCATGGTTTAGCAAAACGTTCCCAAAAGGTTTATAGATTGTATTTTATAATGCAATGATTCATTGCTTGATGAAATTGTTTTGGATATTTTTTTTAATGATTCATTGATTGATGAAATTGTTATGGATATTTTTTTAGTATATTAAATTGTATGTGATAAAGTCAAAAGTCACCTCTTTTTTAGATTTTCATTTGAGAAATTTCCTTTAAGGCCATCAAGTTCACCATTCGGTCCTAGGTTAAGGAAATATAGGAGTCATGAAGTGGAATTGTCCAAGCACTTAAATCTTGAGACATGTTTTTTTTTAGTCACATTATACTTCCTTTCTGTGTAAATTCTCGATCAAAATAGTCTCATGGAACATGAGGGACCTCAATAGTAAAGGAAAACAAAGAATCCTAAAAGAAAAATGGTACGCAAAGCACCCATCAATAATGTTGATATAAGAAACAAAAATATTAAGTGTGGTTCTACCTCATATAATTAGCAAATGGGGGAGGAATTTCCAAGTAGTAGTGATTGATGCTTAGAGATACTTGGGTGGAATGGTTATTATTTGAAATGATCAAGACATCAAGGTTACCAATATGTTTACCTCTTTTCGCATTATGACAATACAATTTTAGTTAATTGACATCGAGGACTACTACCATGTATCCAATGTCTATGACTCCAATATCAAAAATGGAAAACCTCTATTTCTCAATTCTATTTCTAGCACAAATAATTTATACTCCCCATCTCCATGGATTATTGGGAGTGACTTCAATATTATCAAGTGTCTCAAGGAAAATAAAGGATTAATCACAATGTTTAACAAGATATTTTGTAAACTATACCATTAAAGCCATAAAGTAGTCTCTATTAAAGTTGTCAAGCAATGAGTCTCCAACCCACACATGTGGATCAATGAGATGTAATACATGTGTGTGTGGTGGCTAACTTAATACACAGTGTATTAAGCCAAGAGTAGACATGAAACCCTTAGGCAACAAACATTCCCTAGATCCTCAATTAGGTGCTTAAATGATGAAGTGAAAATGCAAGGGCAAAAGAGGACTTCATGGTTTAACCATCACAAACATGTGATCAAGTGTGACTAGGAGTGTATATATTCATATATTTTCCAAAGAGGAAGTGAATACATGAGTTACCATTCATTGGGCCTTATTTTTATTTATTTTATTTTTCTTATATATAGGACTTAGGGAATAAGGTTTTCATAAGTTTGGCACAACTCATAGATATAACGTTTACATGAATTTTCACTTCAACCTTAGATTTTAGACTTAGATAAATTAGTATAGTGTATCTTTAATGATTCTGGCTTTCACTTTTTGATTTTATTTCATCACAAATGAAAAAAGGGGAAATATTTTGCCACAAATCTATGAATGCTTAATCATAAAGGCGTCATGCGATGAAAACAAATTAATTATGTTATTCTCTTTGAAAATGATGGGTATTCTTGAGAAAATCTTATGCTTGTGGATGTCTCCTCTCTGGTTAAGAGGGAGTGAGGGTAAACACCATATTATCCATGTGTCATGTACTATGGACATGACTAACATTCGTAAGCCTAGTAAAGACACCAGTAGGGAGAATGGTGGATTGGATAAACATCTGGGACCAATATTCTTTAAGAATTTGGACTTTGACTAGGATTAACCGCCATAAGTCAAGTACATTAATCCAAGATAAGAATAGTCATGAGGATTGACATTTCCTGGTGTCAAATATTATGATAATGGATTAGGAAATGATCATGTGAGGACATACCTGGTGAACATCCTGGTGGGGTAAGTTCCTAGAGAGGCAGTGGTGTTCAAATTTATGCCTCCCAACATTGTGCTCTGATCTAATGGAGAGATAAACTTGTTAGTCAAGGCCTTGCTATTTTGACAATGTTGGCTATGATGATGTAAATCATCATTGATGCTTATCAATCCAGATCCCTTCTTATATGAATATTTCAACTTGAGAGTACTTTTTTGTCTCATTACGAGTACCTCCCTAGTTTAGAGGTAGGGTCATCATCTTCATTATCGCCATCATCACCACCATCACCATCATCATTATTTTCATCATTTCATTATCGTCATAATCACCATTCATGTCTTCATCGTCATCATCATCATGGACATTGTCGTCAATTGTTCATAATTATAGGTATCATAAGAAATATCATCAACCCAAAAAATGTTACGAGTGCTCGAAAAGGGTTGTTAGGACACATGATATATGCAAGAGAAATAAAAATTTTATATTTTAGAGATGATCGATTATCATCATCATCACTACCATTATCATCATCATTATAATTGTCATCATCCCCATCATCATAACTAATATAATATTTATCATAATTGTTGTCATCTTCATCAGGAACATCATAATCATCACTCATGTCATTATTGTTGTTGATGATGACCAAGATGAAAATAAACATAATGATGATTAGATGATGATGACTTGTAAGACAACGCCAAGGATAATTATTATGATTATGACCATGACAACATTTAAAAATTGGGAAGAATGGCCAAGGTCATTAGCATCATCATCATCATTGTCATTGTAACCTGCATCATCTTTATCATCATTGTCATTATGATAACAATCACAATTCATGTCATCGTCATCATCTTCATTATCATCATCGTTATAATTATTGACATTGTCATCAATTATTCATAGTTTTCAATGTCATAATAATTATCATCAATGCAAAAAATATGATGTGCGTTGGAAAAGGGATGCAGAAGTGAACAAAAATAAGGGGGTAAAATCCTCTTTGTGCAGTTTTCCAAATCCTCGTTCTCTTTAGAAAAATTTTCCACAAATTGTTTGTTATAACTAGCCTGGGGTTCTGGCAGGTGATACATACGCCTCAAATTACTTGGGGTAAATGACCCCATGACCTCCTGGTTCCATGTCTTGAATTCCTTGTCAGATATATTAGTGTGGTCTATAATCCATTTTACCATATCCGTGTAAGGGAGTATCTTCGGCCTTGCTGCAACACGGTGTAGAAATGAGCATGCAAGCTCTGTTAGTGATGCTTCGGATGACCCACATCCATCTGCCGTAACTGTAACCTCCATAACTCTCGGGTTTTCTTCTTCTAACAGTCGGTACATGCCTTCCCAAGTAGATATCCCTGCTTCCTTGGTACAAGTGGTGTCTGTAAATAATGGAGTCATCTCTGGAATCAAACCTGGAAGATAAAATAAAAAAGAAGCTGATTCCTTCCTGTGAGGTTATTCCTAGAATCTATGGATTACCAAAAATTCAAAAGGAATGGGTCCCTCTTAGACCAATTGTTAACACCATTGGTTCCCCTACCTATGAATTAGCTAAGTATGTAGCTAAGATCCTAAAACCTCTGGTTGGTAACACAGACTCTTTTATAAAAGACTCAAATGATTTTGTAAAGCTTATTAAGAATGAAAGGGTGGATAAGGGTGATATTCTAGTAAGTTTTGATGTGGTTTCTTTGTTTACAAAGATTCCTTTAGATGAAGCTATTCATGTTATAAATATGGCCACCAATCCTGAAACAGCAAAGCTTGCAAAAATTTGTTTACGGTCCACTTTTTTCAGCTTTCAAGATCACTATTATGAACAAATATATGGAGTCGCCATGGGTTCCCCACTCTCCCCTATTGTCGCCAACTTATACATGGAGTACTTTGAAAGAAAAGCCCTTGACTCATACCCTTTGAAGCCAGCTTGGTGGAAAAGATTTGTTGATGACACAAACCTGAAATGGACTCATGGCAAGGCTGAACTGTAGATGTTTTTCAATCATCCTAACTTTATATCTTCCGAAATCAAGTTTACTATGGAACTTGAAGAGAACGGTAAGATCCCCTTTCTAGATGTACTGATTAGTAGAAAAGAGGATGGTACTTTGGGACACCAGGTCTATAGAAAGAAAACTCATATTGATAGCTATCTTCATGCTGACTCATACCATCATCCTTCCCAAAAATCTGGCGTCTTAAACACTCTAGCTGTTAGGGCTCTCAGGATTTCTGACCCTGATCACCTAAAAGAAGAAATTGAACACTTAACCTCTGTCTTAAAAAACCTAGGATACAAAGAGTTGAGTATCAAGAAAGCTATAAGAAGAGCTCAGGATAAGGTCCTCTCTAAGCGTCCTCCTGAAAACAAGAAAGAAAATTATGGAAAAGTTTACCTTCCATTCATCCAAGGGATTACAGATAAGATTGCAAAATTTTTAAGAAAGAATAACATAAACACTCAATTCACAACATGTGGAACAATAAGACAAATGATGAGGTCAGTAAAGGATAACATTGATCGTCAACAACTCAAGGGCGTGTACAAGATTGAATGCTCTTGTGGCAAGAGTTATATTGGGGAAACAAGTCGGTCTCTGAAAATAAGAATTAAAGGACACGACGCTGATATAAAGAATGAGAGATCCCGTACATCGGCCCTTGCAGAACACTCGTCCAAAACCAAACATCATGTGTGTTTGGAAGACGCTAAGATAATTGCAAGAGAGGATAATTATCAAAAAAGGAAAATCAGGGAGGCCATCGAAATTATGAAATTTCCTCAAAACCTCAACAGGGACAATGGGAGTGAAATTAGTGGAAATTGGCTTCCCCTGATCAGACAAATAAACCCCACAAGGCCTTTAGAAGCATAATATCAAAAGTTTTCATATTAATAAAATTAATTAATTAATTAAAATAAAAATAAAATTTAATTATATTAATTAAATCAAATTAATAAAAATTAATTAAATTAATTAATTTAATTTAATTTAATTTAAATTAATTAATTAATTAATTAAAATAATTTTAAATAAAAATATAAAATAAAAGTAAATATTAATTAAAATTAGTCAAATAATTAAATTAAAATAATTAATAATAACCAAAAATTAACTCATTATAGGTAAAGTCAATTAAAATTAAATTAATTGATTAATCAATTAAATTTAAATTAATTAATTAAATAAAAATAAAAACATAGAAAGAATTATAAATTAATTAATTAATTAAACTAATTTTTCATTACATTATATTAAAATAAACTTACAATTAATCAACTAGGTAAAAATTGGAATAATTAAAGCTAAATAATCTGAATTAAATATTTAATAAACTAAATTAGAAATTATTATAAAATTATTATAATAAAAATAATAATAATAATAAATAGAAATAATAATAAATAAATAAATAAGAAATCATATGTAAGTGTCGGCTTCTTTATAAAAATTAGGGATCTAGGTTTATTTATACTCAGGTCGAAAGTCTCTTCTCTCAAAGAACTTTCATTCATATTCTTTAAAAATTTAGTCCTGATGATGGACCCCCTTTGGGGTTTGAAACGTCGACAGAATGAACACAATACTGTGGATTATCTGGATCATGCCACTGCAAAAAACTACCACAAAAGCTTAAAATCTAACATAGCTTTGCCTTTCTTCCCCATTACGTTCTGCGTGTTGTTCTGCGTACTACTCCTGAAAATAGTAAGCAGAGAACAAAGATACAATAAGAATGATGGTGAATAATGAACAACAATAAGGTGACGTGAAAGCTTTTAATTTTTTTTAAAAATCATATCAAAGATATCACCTTACATGAGATGGTCCTTTAAACCAGGTTTGATTCGTTTTTAATAAATACCATCAATGGACTGTTAAGGTAACATTTAATGCTCATAACTCTTGCATCGAACGATGGAAAGTACTATCATTGATCTCTGAGCCCTTAGATCTGCGATAAAGCGATTTTGCAATTTGCTTCGCAATATCGCAGATCATGATATCGCAAAACCTATTATCTTTAACAACCATTTGTTTCATCGTGCGACTGCGAGATGCGATTTGCGAGAAGCTTTATCGCATTTCACAATATTTGGGCGTTTTGTATTAAGTGGCGTTGTGGTCAATGGAATCTGCGATATGCGATGAGTTTGTAAGGCTCGCGATCTCGCATTCTCGCATTCTCGCTTTTTTGCATTTCGAAGAGTTTCTTTGTAAAGGATGCCCGCCATTACCCTTTTTGCGATGCGATGCTTATCATTAAAAGAACGGGTTTATTAAGGTTTTGCTTAGTACTCAAGACTTTCCGCTTACAAGGGTTTTCCTAGCTTTTGTGGTTGTATAGCGCTTTTCATAAGGAGGCTTAACATTTATAATGTTTTTTATGTGCATGAAGCATGAAAAGGTAGGAATTCATATTGTTGGGAGTTTTGCTTTGATATCATGTTTTATTGAAAACAAAAAGGCAATCTTAAGTGCTAAGTTTTGATTTTTTAGAAGGGTCCCCATTTATTAATGTTATTGCTAACACTAATAAAAAGGGGGTTGTTGATGGTCACAACACCATGTTAGCAATCATTAGAGTTATCATGTAAAATGAAATCAACTGTATCAACTTACATTTAGCATATCAAAAGTACATCAAAACTTAAAATAAGTAGGTAGAAAATAGCAACAAGTTTTGATAAGAGTAGTTAATAGCATTAACGGCTTCAAATCAGGAAGTCATGCAGATTAAAAAAGGGAAAATCTCTGAATGGGATCATAAAAAAATTAAAATGCCTCAGCTTCAATACATAAGAAAACAACAAAATTGAAACTCAATTCAATGTAAAGCAACTAAAATGCATTGCTAGACAGACTAAATTACAGTAAAGGCTTTATATTGACATATATTGGCCACTGTTAGCAAAAATTGTAAGCAGCTAAACTATGATCATTGAAAAATTTTCAGTAGACAATGCAGACCTCCCACCCCCTGGTGAGAATAAGGGTGCCCAAAGCATGGACATGTGTATGAGCACTGAACTTTACCAGCTCAAATTCAAAATCACAAGCATTTTGGCAGATTCTCAACATTGTAAATATAAGATGGGCAGGTGATAACAGAGTGAGGATTCAAGGGTATATGTTTAAGTTGGGCATGATAAAAATGACATCGGAAAATACAGAAAACATTCCAGATCCATAGATCCTGTCACCCCCAAAAATGTGGGTAAACTGGCAGGGACAAACAAAAAGAACAGATCATATTAGGTGTAAAGCTATGAGCGGTCACCTCTATGAATAGGATGGTTAGGATACATCGTCATGAGACCTAATTTTGGTTTTAAAATTTATGATCATATTCACTTCTTTTGTCTTAAACATAGGAGGTGCCATTGTAACCCTCTCATCCACTTCTATGTGCAATGTTTTCTAGGATTTTCATTCTCACAGTTAATTGTAAGCATGGGTGGACATGTATGTTTGCATATTTATGTAAGGCATTCTTCTATGTTCCCACGGAATTTTCTATGTTCAATGAAAGAGAAATTTGTTCCAAAAGTATATTACAAGGTTGTGCCTTATTCACCTACCATTCACAATGATATTAACTGTTATAACAAAGCCTTTCTGAATAATGCCAATTTCACTTTGTAGTGTACTTTTCCTTGATTATATTCCTCAAGAAATGGCGATCTTTTCTTAGATGAGTGAGAATTGGGAAGCTTATGGCTGGCAGGCTATGGCTATATGAAGCCTAACAAAGTGATACACCATACATCTTGTTTCATTTTATTCAATTTGGCACTACGACATATACAAGCATTTATTTCTAGAGGAACCTAGTTGTGCTAGAGTCTAGTTGTCCTCTGCCACCAGTGCAAAGACTTCAATGTGGACTTAACCAGAAACTATAAATGTCCTATTTCGTTTGATTTTCTTAAAATATCACTACCTCTGTGGATATGACTGTAAAAATCAGCCTTGGAGCAAGTTGTGCTTTGTGTAAAAGGTTGCATAAAACATTCAACCGTTGCCCCCAATAGATGGAATTGAACAAAGTTACCAAACTTGTCTTAATGAAGCCAAAAAGTATGTGATCAATTCCAGAGGCCAATTCCATTTCAAAGAAGATGAACTTTCTTTTATAGCAACTCCATAGCCCATGTATTCTCTGCTGACTACTTTCATACCATCTGTAAATGGATAGAAGTTAGAACTGTATCTATGCGAAGTTTTTTTTACTGAAGTTACTTTAGCTCTAGCTTTAGCCTTTACCAAACTTTGAAGTTCTTGAAAATTTTGAAGTAAGCCACAGTCACCTACCATTCCAAAATTATATTACAAGGTTGAGACTTATTCACCTACCGTTCACAGTGATATTAACTATTATAACAAAGCCTTTCTAAATAATGCTAATTTCACTTTATAGTGTACTTTTCCTTGATTATACTACTCAGGAAATGGCGACCTATTCTTAGATGAGTGAGAATTGGGAAGCTTATGGCTGGTAGGCTATGGCTATATGAAGCCTAACAAAGTGATACACCATACATCTTGTTTCATTTTATTCTATTTTGCACTACTACATATACAAGCAGTTATTTCTAGAGGAACCTAGTTGTGCCAGAGTCTAGTTGTCCTCTGCCACCAGCATAAAGACTTCAATGTGGACTTAACAAGAAACTATAAATGTCCTATTTGGTTTGATTTTCTTGAAATATCACTACCTCTATGGATATGACTGTAAAAATAAGCCTTGGAGCAAGTTGTGCTTTGCGTAAAAAGTTGCATAAAAAATTCAACCCTTGCCCCCAATAGATGGAATTGAACAAAGTTATCAAACTTGTCTTAATGAAGCCAAAAAGTATGTGCTCAATTCAAGAGGCCAATCCCATTTCAAAGAAGACAAACTTCCTTTTATAGCAACTCCATAGTCCATGTACTCTCTGTTGACTACTTTCAAACCATCTGTAAATGGATAGAAGTTAGAACTGTATCTATGCGAAGTTTTTTTTTACTGAAGTTACTTTAGCTCTAGCTTTAGCCTTTACCAAAATTTGAAGTTCTTGAAAATTTTGAAATAAGCCACAATCACCTACCGTTCCAAAAGTAAATTACAATGTTTAGCCTTATTCACCTACCGTTCATAGTGATATTAACTGTTATAACAAAGCCTTTCTGAATAATGCCAATTTCACTTTGTAGTGTACTTTTCCTTGATTATACTCCTCAGGAAATGGAGATCTTTTCTTAGACGAGTGAGAATTGGGAAGCTTATGGCTGGCAAGCTATGGCTATATGAAGCCTAACAAAGCGATACACTATACATCATGTTTCATTTTATTCTATTTGGCACTACTACATATACAAGCAATTATTTCTAGAGGAACCTAGTTGTGCCAGAGTCTAGTTGTCCTCTGCCGCCAACACAAACACTTCAATGTGAACTTAACCAAAAACTATAAATGTCCTATTTCGTTTGATTTTCTTGAAATATCACTACCTCTATGGATATGACTATAAAAATCAGCCTTGGAGCAAGTTGTGCTTTGCGTAAAAAGATGCATAAAACATTCAACCATTGCCCCCAATAGATGGAACTAAAAAAAGTTACCAAACTTGTCTTAATGAAGCCAAAAATTATGTGTTCAACTCCAAAGGCCAATTCCATTTCAAAGAAGGCGAACTTTCTTTTATAGCAACTCCATAGCCCATGTACTCTCTGCTGACTACTTTCATACCATCTGTAAATGGATAGAAGTTAGAACTGTATCTATTCAAAGCTTTTTTTACTGAAGCTACTTTAGCTCTAGCTTTAGCCTTTACCAAACTTTGAAGTTCTTGAAAATTTTGAAGTAAGCCACAACCACCTACAGTTCCAAAAGTATATTACAAGGTTGAGCTTTATTCACCTACTGTTCACAGTGATATTAATTGTTATAACAAAGCCTTTCTGAATAATGCCAATTTCATTTTGTAGTGTACTTTTCCTTGATTATACTCTTCAGGAAATGGTGATGTTTTCTTAGATGAGTGAGAATTAGGAAGCTTATGGCTGGCAGGCTATGGCTATATGAAGCCTAACAAAGCGATACACCATACATCTTGTTTCATTTTATTCTATTTGGCACTACTACATAAACAAGCAGTTATTTCTAGAGGAACCTAGTGTGCCAGAGTCTAGTTGTCCTTTTCCACCAGCGCAAAGACTTCAATGTGAACTTAACCAGAAACTATAAATGTCCTATTTCGTTTGATTTTCTTGAAATATCACTACCTCTATGGATATGACTGTAGAAATCAGCCTTGTAGCAAGTTGTGCTTTGTGTAAAAAGATGCATAAAACATTCAACCCTTGCCCTCAATAGATGGAATTGAACAAAGTTACCAAACTTGTCTTAATGAAGCCAAAAAGTATGTGTTCAATTCAAGAGGCCAATTCCATTTCAAAGAAGATGAAATTTCTTTTATAGCAACTCCATAGCCCATGTACTCTCTGTTGACTACTTTCATACCATTTGTAAATGGATAGAAGTTAGAACTGTATCTATGCAAAGCTTTTTTCACTGAAGTTACTTTAGCTCTAGCTTTAGCCTTTCCCTAAACTTTGAAGTTCTCGAAAATTTTGAAGTAAGCCACAGTCACGTACCATTGAAGTAAGCCACAATCACTTACACGTAGCATTTAAGCAATAAAATTTCTTTATCAAAAGTAGTGTTTAAGCAATAAAATCAACGGGAATCGATCTCAGGTCGCACGACTAAGGGCAGGAAAAGAACCACGACTTATTAATCGACTGGCCTAATC
This sequence comes from Pinus tabuliformis, assembly GCA_031772625.1. Taxonomy (NCBI): domain Eukaryota; kingdom Viridiplantae; phylum Streptophyta; class Pinopsida; order Pinales; family Pinaceae; genus Pinus; species Pinus tabuliformis. The sequence continues at coordinate 742,478,677 of CM062814.1, read as the reverse complement.
AGAGAAACTGAAGGCCTATTACATGAATATCATAAGTCATCCCAGGCTAGCCATAACAGGCATGATTCCTCGTGGTCATTCTGGTTCGCACAAATCCAACAATATAAAATTAGCGAAAACCTATCATTGAGATCTGCGTTTCCAAATTTTGAAACTGCGAAATGTAAACTGTAATAAGTGGCAAAACCTTTGCAAGAGATCGTCCTTGAGGCCTTTACAAATATTCTTTAATAATCTGGTTTAGTGACGTGACCTGTGCAAGAAAAATGCAGAATCTAGTGTATTTGTGAGTGGTGAAAGATGCAGAATTTGTAGTATCTGTGAGTGGTTTAGGCTCTGTCTGGTTGCAAGTTCTGAAGGTGCACGATGGGGGCTCCACGCGCGGTTGAGGCCTCAGTTTGAATTTCGGCAACCAGATGCAGAGGCCCGCGGTGCGACATGACCCCGAATCGTTCGGACAGGAGGATCTATCAGGCAGATACCAGTCAGAGTTAATGCGGAAGGGTGGCGGAGGAATGCAGAGTTGGCGAAAGTGGTGGAGGGTGGCGGAGGGAATTCCCGATTACCGGAGCCAGAAGCTTTTCCGGGCGGCCCCGAAAACTGAGCAATTCCTCCGCCTAGTTAAACTACTCCGAGTTTAAATACCTCACACTAAGTTTATTGTAATTATCAAATTTTGTGTAATTATTTGAAAAAGCAACTTTGTGTAGCTCTTGTTATTGTGTGCATTAATTATTTATATTATTTTATGTCTTACCTCTTCTACTTTTCTAATAAATTAATATTAAAACTTAGCGATCACAGGATCCATGGAACAGGGAAAAATAGTAAGAAAAAAATAAAGTGAAAAAACCAACAATTTTTTTTTTTTAATTATGTCAAAAAAAACATCAGACTGTTGAGTATTAAATATGGCCCACAAGAATTCATAGTGCAAAAAATGCGACTGTTTAGTCACAAAAATTGCGCAATTTTACTGTCGGTTTTGCCCCATGAGGTATTAAAATAGGCTAAGCACGTGAGCATTAATTCAAGAGGAGCATTAATTCATAGGAGCATTAATCACAAAAATTGTGCAAATTTACTGTGTAGGTTTTTCCCATGAGATATTAAAATAGGCTAAGCACGTGAGCATTAATTCAAGAGGAGCACTAATAAGTGGTTGGAAGGCAAAGTCATGTGGGTTTGAGTACTTCATTATTGAAAAGTTTTATAAGGTTCATGTCCGCGGAAAAAAAATGAAAATAGTTTATTAAATAAGGTAGTATAACTAATATTTTTTACCTTTTAGTTTAATTATTGAATTTTTAAAGGTGAAAAAATATTATTTATTATTTAGAAATTTATAATATTCAAACATATTTATAATATCTAAAGAGTAGCCAACAATAAAATAAAATTGAAAATAGTTTATTAAATAAGGTAGTATAACTAATGTTTTTTTACTATTTAGTTTAATTATTGAATTTTTAAAGGTGAAAAAAATATTGTATATTACTTGGAAATTTACAATATTCAAACATGTTTATAATATTTAAAGAGTATCCAACAATAAGAACGTATGAGGTGGATAAGATGATTACTTAAATGTGAAAGTCTCAATGTTATTTTGCATTGCAAATCTGCTAACTAGAGCTACTATATATATATATATATATATATATATATATATATATATATATATATATATATATATCATCAATTTCCATTTTTGTACAATATTGCAATTGCACAGATACATCCAAATATGCTAAAATATATTTGTATCTGGTAACTCTCTGACACCCACTATTGTTAAGAAAGATAGGCATATAGATTTGAAGGCATGGCCATATTGCCTTCATTCATCAATCTGTAATAGCTATGAACCATTAGAATGCCAAAATAAGGGTTTTGTTGATTCATAAACTTGGCATGAAACTTTTTCCCATACATACTGCACATTATATACACTACATGGTTAAAAAGGTTGTCAGTGCACTAACAATCAAAGCCCCTTTAAATTTTGCGAAAACGCCCTATCAGTCAACTTTGCATTGCGCTATCAGTTGTAGTCACCTTTGCATTGTGTTTTGATTCCTCCACAGTGTTCCAGTTTGTCCATTGCACTATCAGTCTTCCAGAAAGTCGAACTCTTTGTTGCAGTTTTTAAAAGGCTACATGGAAAGACTAGTTAGCAGAGGCAAAACAAAAGGAGGAGAAGTGGTTCGTATTGAGCCAAGGAGTCTAGACATGGTGAACTCTGACCCAACCATTAGAGCATCATTTGAACTAACAGGGTGCATATATCTTTGTGAAAAAGTCCAGACTCATGGCCATCATTTTCAACTTGCAAGCATGTTTTCCCTGAACTTCAAAGGTGATAAAATCAAAATTGGTGACCTGGAGTTTTAGTGTCTGAGGAAACCATTTCTCAAGCTACAACAATTCCTTTATGTTGGCTTGTTGGGGCCTAACCTAGATTCAGAAGTGTTTTAGCCAAACAAATCCTGAAACTACCAGCCCTTTCGGCAACAGTCCACGGAGCGCGGACTAAGGTCTCACCTGAAGTAGTATGGGAGGGTGCTGGAACCAAGTTTCCACACCCTAGGGATGTCTTGATGAGGTTTGGAAGGTTCGCGAACTGATCCTACACGCTGCACTATTTCCGCACAGCCATCTATTCAGTGCAACTACCTTCGTGCGGCTAGGATGATGAGCGCGAATGTTCTTTACCCTTTCTGTGCTTAGTATTATTATGGATCTTGAATTAAATTAAGTAGGCCCAATACTTTCAGTTACCATTTAACATAAACAGACATGCGTGCAATCATAAACCATAAACAAATGCATAAACTAGAATATAGAAACAAATACGCAATATTCCAAAGTCGACTTATCTTTATTAATTCCTTTTCCAGTTACAATCCACTTCCTACCCTGCACACACAGTTGCGGACTCTACCAGGCCTACACACATAACTACGGAGCCTCTATTTCCTATTACAACCCAAACTCAGATCGAATACCGCATTCAGAAAGCCATATTTCTTCTTAATATCAAAAAGCTACCTTCTACACTTAGAGCCTCGCTCTATTTATACATTCCCATGGTCCGCATACCATGGGTAGGCTGACACATTCTAGATTAAATTACAATATTTTAAGGCGAACTACCCTTAGACTTGACCCATTACAATTTGCGCTCTGCGCACTTAGCGGAGCCTTTACAATACCAATACCCCAAAATTGTGGGCTTTAAGCCCCAAAACCGTTACGCAGGGGATCCGCTTTCCAACAAGCCCCCAACACAATCATCATGACTCATCTTGAGTCACTCGTCTGTGCGGTGAGACGCGCTGCCAAGGCTTCGCGATTCACCATCCCTGTGAGTGACGCACTACACTCTGTTGCTCCATACTTGCCTCCTGCAATACTTCTTCAAGCTCCTACTCCATTGCCCCTCCTAATTCGCATAACCGATGATGCTCATTCTGCTCTGCTCGGTTAACACAAATTGACCCTCATAGGATTTTAGCTCTAGCTGAGATGTCAAAGGCGTGAACTCTTTGTGTAAGAGCAACAATCTTGTGATCTCTGGTCCAGTATACTCAATGTCTACTGAAGCTTGTGTTGCATTGTTGCAAGAGAGATGTTGTTGTCTGTGAGGTCCCAATCTTCAAGTTTTGTCGTAGGCATGCGGCCTAGGGACACACTTTTCAACAAAATTCTGTCTTTTATCCCAAGCTCCACCATCTTGCCCTTATCTTTCATAGGTCGCTTACCAGACCACAGGTTTCGTGGCAACACCCGGACTAGTCTTGTTATTTGTCTGCGAAGTTGCGGTACATCTCCCACCACTGGCGTTGGGCTTAGCATGGTGGCCTTGGCTATCGACATTACGTTGTCTCGAAGGTGTTGCGTCTCTTTTGGCACTGTCGCAGCCACTGGGCTTATTCTCAAAGCATCGAAGTTGGACGGGTCCATATCTATCAGATAGCGCAATAACTTAAGTCTCAAGGTGCGATGGTTTATTCGGTGGATGACCAACTGTGATTTATAGGCCTATGGATTTTCAAATTCAACTGTTCCCTCCTTTTCTGGCTCATTAATGCGATACTGGTGGTAGATCGTTTCAAATCCAATTTTGACTTCGTGTCTTAATTGCCCGTTGTCCGCTCCTTATTGTCTTAAATTGACCATCTTGTCATGAACAATGACCTCAATGGTCACTTTCCAGCCTGTCTGCGCAGCAGCGTAGCCCCTTATGCGCAACCGTGATGCCTGCGATAGACTCGCCCTACGCGGAACCCTGTTTCCGCGCAACTTTCCTGCAGACTCGTTTAGAGTCCCGTGCCTTCTTTCAACTGCTTGGAGCGCTGAGACTGTGCTCTAGTCAGTTAGTTAGGTAGCCAGCCCACTCGTGTAGGGCTTCAAGTGACTGCCATTTACTCTTCCTGGGAAGGGCTCTCCATTAAGCTTGTTGAGCTGGACCGCGCCTCTGTCTGTGACCTCTTTGACTACGTATGGTCCCAACGAATACATTCGGAGTTTCCCAGGGAATTTTTCGAACTTGTTGTCATACAACAATACTAAATTGTTTACTTTGAACGTGCGCAACTTGTTATGGAGATCGTGCCAAGCTTTCTCGCATTGTTTATGTACCTGCTAATGGAATCCCACCAAAAATCGTTCTTCCTCAAGTTCTTCCAGTTACGCAGCCTCTCTTCCAAGGCTTCGCAGTCTGCCATGCCTGTCATCGCTGCTATCCACAAATTGGGTACAATGTATTCCATTGGCATGATGGCTTCCGTGCTGTATACTAACTTGAAAGGTTTCTGACCCGTCAGTTTCTTACATGTGGTTCGGTATGCCCATAGCACGGCAGGTATGCACAAATCCCAATCATTTCGCTATGCGTTACATACTTTGGTCAACACAATCTCCAGTATCTTGTTGAATGCTTCTACTGTCCCATTCGCTTGCAGAGGGTACGGCGTACTTTGCTCTTTGCTGATGATACACTTGGAATTCCTCAGTGAGTGCACTGATAGTTTCATATAGGAAGTGTGTTCCGCGGTCACTCATTAGAATTTTCGGGCATTCAAACCGTGTCAACACATTGTCGAATAAAAATTTCACAGCTGTAGTGGTTGTGCAGTCCGTAACTAGCTGTGCTTTCACCCACCGAGTCAAGTAATCTATCGCAATGATGATATAACGCACACTCGTCTTCCCTTGAGGTGTGATGGGCCCCACAAAGTCTATTACCCATTTTTCGAATGGCTACAGTGTCACCTGTGGATTGAGTGGCATCTCATCCCTTCGCAATGGTTTCCCAGTCCGTTGACATACGTCACAAGCCCGATAGTACGCTTTCGAGTCTTGATGTAGTGTTGGCCACCATAGTCCGGCGTGAAGAATACTCTGTGCTGTCACCCGTCTCGCATAATGTCCTCCTTCAGCCCCCTCATGTGCTTCTGCAAGGATCTGTCGTTGTTGAAATTCAGATACATATCTTCGTAATATTTCGTCATTTCCCATTTTGTAGAGGTGCCCCGCGATAACAGAAAATCCGCCCCTTACCACCAATTCTTTCTTCTGTTGAACTGAATATCCTTGCGGCGCGGTCCCTGTGGTTAAGAAATGGATTATATCCTCGAAGTGGCCTTCTGCGATGCGCACTGCATAGAGTTGTGCATCAGGTAGTCCTTCCTCCAAATTCGTTGGCTCCTCACCGTTCTCAATTCGCAATAGGTGATATGGGCCTACGTTTAGGCGTCCCGGCTTTACAATGACCTCGAAGTCATATTATTGAAACAGTAACAACTATCTACAAATGCGCCCCCCAACACAGGATTGTTCACCAGGTATTTCAATGTGGAATGGTCGGTATACATCTTAAAGTGCCCACCAAGTAGATAGTGGCAGTATTTCTGGAGCGCGTATACCATCGCCAATCCCTCGCGCTCAGTAGTAGAATAGTTCTTTTTCGCTTTGGATAACCGTCGACTTGCGAACGCGATCAAGTGATCAATGCCTTCTGCTCCTTCCTGTGTGAGTACAACACCCAACGCGATACACAACGCATCAACATGTACATGAAATTCGATGTCCCATTTTAGGAAAACCAAGATGGGAGCGGATGCCATTTTTTCCTTGTGAATCTCTAGACTTTTCTTACAATCATCATTCCAACAATATGTAGCATCATTTTTCAAAAACTGTTCCATTGGTGTCGTGATTTGTGCATAGCTCTTAATAAACTTTCGATAGTAGCTAGTGTGCCCCAACGTGGTGCGAAGTTGTTTGACACTTCGCGGCGCTTCTAGATTGAGTATGACAACAATCTTCATAGGGTCCACCATCAGGCCTTGTCTGTAGACCACATGGTCGAGAAAATTTCCAAAGGGGATGAGGAAGGTGCACTTCTTAAGATTCAGCGCAATCTAGTGTCGTCGGCAAGTATCCAGCATCAACTGTAAGCTCGCTATATGTTTCTTGACTAACCCAAATACAGTCCAATCGTCAAAATAAACTTCCAAAAACTTGTGGATGAATTCCTTGAACGCGGCCACCACTACGCGCGAAAATATCACTGGCGTGTTCTTCAACCCAAAGGGCATAACAATGTACTGAAAACAACCCCATTCGATCGTGAAGGTTGTCTTGCTCCTATCTTCCGGTGCGATCTTGATCTGATGGTACCCTGAGAACCCATACGTGAATGAGTAACCTTCCTGTCCGCCAACATTCTCCAAGACTTCATCTGTAAATGATGTCGGGAATGGATTGTGAACACATGCATCATTAAGTTTTCTGAGGTCTACACAGATTTGAATTTCACCCTTCTGTTTTTTCTCTTGCATTATCATAGGACTCACCCAGTCAGACTCTTCCACTGGTTCAATAATTCTTATTGCAAGCATTTTGTCCAATTCTTCGCGGACCTTTTCCTTATACTTCGTTTTCAAAGGTAAGGACGCTGCTTAACTGGCTTCGCGTCTGGTTTCAAAGTTATCTTCATCATCCCTAGGTCATCGAGGATCCCTTTTAACTCCGTGATTTTTTTCGGGAATAAGTCTTGATATTCGTGAAGTAACTCGATGACCTTATCCATCGTGGCATCATCCCAATAGTCCCCAAGCGTTGCATACTTCGGCTCGTCATCTATACCAATGTTTACCTGTTTCATTTTTAGTGGTGCAGTGATGTCAGGGTCCTCGATTGACGATCCACAAACTTCGCGACTCCCTTATGTTTCTGGAATATTAATATTTCGGGGGTCATCATCATCATCCTCTACTTGCATGTTGTAACATTCTAGGGCATGGCTTAACTAAGGTGACCATACTGGTTGAACTATTTCCTATGGTTCCTGTGGTATTTTGAAAATGGCGGCTTTCATAGCTTGCAGCGCATCGTCAACAGTATCCGCCCATAGGTCTTCAAATGAGAACATTAACAAAAATCCCTCGCGCAAGATATCCCATTCACCCGTACCATGTCGGAGTTTTGTCTCGGTATACCAATTTCTTGGGATGACATCTAGGGTATGATAAAATAAGTGTACCCATTCAGGCTGGGGTTCTTCTCCATAGGCTTTGGTCCATTTTGTGAGGTGCGTGCATGGGTCATTGTGTCCATCATACTTCTCGGTTTTTCATAGTTCCGGCTTCCCAAACCTTAGCTGCATCATCCTCCTATAGCCGCGCCAGTTTTCAAAGTTTTCTTCATGTGTTCCCCACCAATGCGTAGGTGTCATGCGCAGTGCCCAATTTAATGCATCGAACCTCTGGTGCTCTGGTACTGCACTCTCAAACTTGTTCAAGAATTCATCCACCACTGTCAATCCATCATATGTGGGTAGATCTCGAGCCTGGGCGGTTACGCAACGCAGTGATTTGGTCATCATATTACAATTTAGCGTCGTCACTTCACTCAACCGATTGTGCCAGCGTTCATCTTCTTCGTCTGAATCTGAAGGGCAGGAACCTATGTGCTCCCACGAGACCCTTCCACCTGTAGTCGGATTTAGCCAATCCTACTTTCACGTGGTTATCTTGTATATACAATGTAGCTCCTCTTGATCTCCATCATCACGCACGGGTTCAGTGTAGCGCTCTCCTTCAGCTGGATCCAGCGGAACTACTATGCATAGGGACTTTTTCTTGAATATCATCTTCCGCCTTTTTAGGTTGATGACTCCATTCATATCTGTGGCCCGGTCTATTCCTAGCAACGTGGGGTAGGGGTTACTGTCATCTACAATCTCTATTACCTCGAAGTCTGTCTGCATGCTCGCACCTTCAATACCCATTGTTACCCCTTGCAATCTCCCCATAGAAAATCTTTTGTTGGTTCCCCATCCGTAATTGAATAGGAGACCATTGTAACACAGTTCTACCCATGCGTTCCCAAGTCTGTTTTGGTAACATGTTCGTGTCCGAACCCAAGTCTAGGATTACCTGATCCATCTCATATTCACCAATTTGTGTTGTCAACCGCATTTCCCTCCCGGCAAGCAAAGCATGCTTCCCCATCTTTCGAACTATGCGCGATTCCCCTGACCCTGCACACCTAGCGATCAGCTCTTGTAGTCACGTAGCAGCTTCATGCATGTCTCTAAAAAGGTAGTTAGCATAGAAGGATCCACTCCTGTCTCTAGGTGATCCTTACTACCTGAAGTAGAGGCCTCCGCGAAGCTTTTATTAGCTTCCATAAATGTTTTCTTGGCACGTTCCAAGTCAAACTCAGGTTCCTTTGTAGGAGCCTTGCATACCTAGGCAACTTCCTCAGGCTTCTTCCCCTTATCTTCCCCTATGGTCGTGCCACTTCTGAGCATCATGTTCACATTGGGGTCTTCTTCGTGTGGTTCAGACCTCATCATTTGGATATTTCGCGTCGGAGTAGGCTGTAGTACCCCTTTTTCGTGCATTTTTGCGATCAACGTTGGACAATCTACCATTTCATGATCAAACTACTCACAGTATAGGCAATATATTCTCGTTGGGTTGGTACAATCACGAGCGTAGTGCCCAGGTCCTCCGCAATTGTAATAGATTAGTTATCTGTGGCCCCTTCCGGGCCCCATTCCTCCTCGTCCTCGACCTCATCCTTGACGTGCTATTGCTGCGAATGGATCGAAGCCTCGCGTTTCTATCTGCGTTCAATAAGCTGGGGTCCTATCCATCATTAGCTCATAGCTTCGACATGTCCACTCATCGTGGCCCACTAATCTACATAAATTACGATACAGCTTCTGCGGAGCTGTGTGTACTTCTGCAACAGGTGACAGTTGTCCATCATGTGCTTTCTCCCACTTGACAGATCACGCACCAAAGCGTAGGTGCCACACTTAGGTCCACCTGTGCCTCTGGTCTCAATGGAATTGGTCCCCCTCCCGCCAAATAGTTCGCGAATACTGGACAGTGATCCTTATCATGGCCCTGACCTTTACATTTTATGCACCACACTTCTTCGCGCACTTCTGGCTAGGGCGCCCTATCCTGCTTCAAACTTTGCATCTCCAAGCATAGGTTTTGTAGCTACCCGTGGATTTGTTGGAATCCCAACTCCGGGTCCTGTATCGATGTTTCATGCAACCTCATTGCCATTTCCAATGCTTTTGCCTGGGTTGAGAGCTTCTGTTGTGACAGTGCCGTCCTCAAGTGTGGTGTCAAAGACGCCACAAACCACACACGATGCTGCGCATCTATCAGTGTCATATTAGCCTCGCAGATCATACTTTTCAGCCCTTGATCCTGATCCCAGGGGGTTTTTCCTAGAAGCATCGCGATCTCCTTAAATCTAATGATCGACTACGTCTCTGATTTCGGCCAGCTAAACTCTCTGTTCAACGCAATCTATATTTTTGTTATTCCGGCATTCGGGTGATCATTCGAATGCTTGATATACCATGTCAACGCGCGATCCTGCAGTGCACTTACCAATGTGGCCTTCTTAATGTTATCATCTGTAACCCTGTGTGCTTCCCACACTGCTCTTACTAGGAACCAAAACTGATCTGGATCTTCGTTCCCTACTCCTATGAATACAGGCAGCTTGATTGCACTCGCCATGCTAAACTGCTGGTTTGGTGGAGGTGGTGTGGGAGAAGATGGAGGTGAAGGAGGTGACGCGAGTGATGGCATTAGTAGAGATGATAACTGCGGAATGCGTTGCCTTATCAAACTGACCGTACTCCTTGGAGAAGCCCAAGCGCGCTCTTCCTTGCCCACTTACGGAGGTGAAATTAAAGGACTATTTCCTAACCCTTCAATACCTTTGTAGACCTTTCTGCTCCACGTCATTCCACTCATTAATGGATTCACATCACCTGTTTTTCACATAACAACATCTTAATCCAGGGATTCAAAGATTTGATGTACTTACCTCGCAGTCCCTTGAGAAAATGTCGTTTTGCTTCGTTGTAGCTTATGGTAGTGTCTATCACAAATTCAGTGATAAACCCTCCTATTATCTGATCCAGCCAATGGTCTACGGCCCGTGCGATATTATCTTCAGATGCCTCTAGCCTGTGCACCAACTCTGGAGTCCACACTATTGGTTGATCGAGCTTGCACCTTCCCTGGCTGTTTGCTAGCCTCACGATCCAATCATATAGCTCTGAAGAGAAGGTCGTGAAGAAGATCTCGTGGATTTCCGTATATATGAAGCGATCCAACCACCTCTTCTCGGATATCTGTGGGGTTTTGTTTTCCTGTATTACGAACTCGTGAAGCTTCTGATCCAACCAATATTCAATTTCTTTCTTCGTAGGGTTCTAATGTTCTGACATCAGACATCCCTTAGGCAAATCCCAGTCCCGGCAACAGAACCATTTGTTGGCTTGTTGGGGCTTGACCTAGGTTCAAAAGTGTTTTAGCCAAACAAATCCCAAAACTACCAGCCCTTTCGGCAACAGTCCGCGGAGCACAGACTGAGGTCTCACCCGAGGTAGTATGGGAGGGTGCTGGAACCAAGTTTTCGCACCCTAGGGATGTCTTGATGAGGTTTGGAAGGTTCGCGAAACAATCCTACATGCTGTGCTACTTCCGCGCAGTCATCTATTCAGTGCAACTACCTTCACGCGGCTAGGATGATGAGCGCGAATATTCTTTACCCTTTCTGTGCTTAGTATTATTATAGATCTTGAATTAAATTAAGTAGGCCCAATACTTTCAATTACCATTTAACATAAACAGACATGTGCGCAATCATAAACCATAAACAGATGCATAAACCAGAATATAGAAATAGATACGCAATATTCCAAAACCTACTTATCTTTATTAATGCCTTTTCCAGTTACAATCCAATTCCTACCCTACGCACATAGCTGCAGGGATTCACGCACATAGTTGCGGACTCTGCTAGGCCTCCACGCACACAACTGCGAAGCCTCTATTTCCTATTACAACCCAAACTCAGACTTACAAACTCAGATCGAATACCACATTTAGAAAACCATATTTCTTCTTAACATCAAAAAGCTACCTTCTACACTTAGAGCCTCGCTCTATTTATACATTCCCATGGTCCGCAGACCATGGGTAGGCCCACACAGTCTAGATTAAATTACAATATTTTAGGGCAGACTACCCTTAGACTTGACCCATTACAATTCGCACTCTGCGCACTTCGCGGAGCCTTTACAATACTAATACCCCAAAATTGTGGGCTTTAAGCCCTAAAACCGTTATGCAGGTGATCTGTTGCCCAACACTTTACATTACGAGAGTTGGTTCAAAGTGAAGGAATGAGATGCCTCACACTTCAAAAATTTTATAAAGCCTCAGTTCAAAAACAAATATGATACCACATTTCCAAGGACTTATTTGTTGGATCATTACAGTCAATTGTTGAAGGTTATACATAGACATTTTAAATGTGAAGGTTGTTTTCGAAAGGTGTATCAATACCACATTAGATTTCTTATGCATTTCACTAGTAAAAGGAGTTTGAATTTTCCCTATTACCTATTTAAAAGCCTAGGCAAGATGTCAGAGAGGGTTCAACCAAAAGGGGACAAACACTTGCCTAGCCTTTTTGACTTTTCACTGATCAAACTACTGGTTTTGCATGAGATAGAGAAGAGAAAGATGTCTTGGGATAACTTCTTGCCAACTTTAGGTTTGCTGGCTCATGTAGACATTTCTCTAATTCAAGCACATAAAGAAGAACCTAAATCTAAAGATACAGAGGAATCTAAAGCCAAAGTGACAGTGGAAGAAGCAGAGGTACCTAAAGCTACAGAGACAATTAAGGAAACAAGGAGGGATAAGAGAGCAACAAGCAAACGGAAAAGCAAGATACCAGTGGAAGAAGTAAAATTTATACATATGCCAAGGACTAAGCTGAGGATTAGATTTTCTGAAAAGCAATTGATTGAGGAGCCAACTCTTCAAGTTGATATCTCAGAGGATATGCCAGAATAGGGTACAGGGGAGGAACAAGATGTTAAGATGGAGGAAGACGAAGATCTTGAACTCACAAAATTGCAAGACAGTCTTGCCAAAGCCTGGCTTCAGATTTCCTATTTGCAAAAGGAAAATAAAGAACTTAGGCACACAACAGAAAAGGTAGCATAACAAAAAGAAAGTGACTTGTCCAAGAGGCCTTTTAGGCTTACAACTCAAGAAAAAGGAAAGCAGGTAATTTATGTGGAGGAGATAAAAGAACCTAGTATGCCACTAAGGAGACCTATCACAAGGTCAACAACTAAAGGGAAAGAGTAGATGGAAGAAACTTTTCAAACAATAGAGAAGCCAGTGTTTGATGAATGGAAGGAGTATCAGAGGCTGTTTGAAGAGATTGAAGTCTGCCAAAGGCAAGATGACTAGATAGAAGAGAACAATGAAAAATACAAGAAGGCCACCAATGATATTATCAAAGAAGTTGATGCTCAAATTGCAGAAGCTTTGGATGCAATTGATGGAGCCAAACATTTCATGAAATGGACTCTTCCCCTGTGCAAAAATCTAAAGAGTTATTACATGAGAAATCTGATTTTGAGGAGAAGATTGAAGGTGATGAAGCATAAACTAGAAAAGGCTATGAGACGGCTCAAGAAAGTCAAACACTCCAAACAACCACCTAGTGACTTGCCTACAGTAGTATAACCAACTAAGGAAGTTAAAAACAATCTCCAGTAAAGAGGCCAAATCATCATCCAGCAAGGCTAAACCATCATCCAACAAGAAGAGAAAGAGGTAGATTAGGTGCTTGATAACATACACTGTCTCATTTACTAAAAGTTCATTTTGTGTAGCTAGGCTCATTTTGTAGTTACCTAGGGTTACATGTTTTGGGGGGAAAATATGGAGGATTTTGGTATGATGCTTGTTGGGATTCATAAGGTACATGGTGATGAACTATTAGACATTGTTTTGTTTTGGAGAGGGAAGAGAAAGACAAACTCATAAATTTAAAATTTTGATGCGCAAGTGCTGACAGGGCAGTTTTGAGCTTTGCATGCGTGGAAAGAGGAATTAGATGGGTCCTACTCCAACTTAGCATCCTTGTCATCATCCTCATCGGCTTGGTTTCACTAGGTGCAGCCCATGTCTATGCTAAGCTGGAGCCTACTACGCAACTCATCATTCAATTTTTTTTGTCTTTTTAGTCAGTTTTGGACCTTGCTATTGTGAGGTTGGTGATATGGATAGAAAAGAATGGATAGAGATCATAGAAGTAGATAAGATAAAACTGATTTTATCAAAAAAGATGCTACAGTTTTATTTTTAGATTTAACTTAGTTTTATCTTTTAAAAACTTGATGTTTCTAAGTTGAGATGATTCGATCCTCTTAGTGGATGAAAGATACATTGTATCTAATTTTGATTTTTCATTCTGCCTAATGTATTTAAACTAAACAGAACAAGAGAAAAGGGTTCAGATTGGGAGAAGGCCTCTGTATGTATTTTCTTTTACTGAAATAAAATTATTAGTGCAATAAATTTGCCACTTGACCAAAGATTCTTGTAGTACGCATTTCAAGTTTCCGTGACCTTTCTTATGTGTATGTTATTCAATGTGTCTTTTTTCAATATTTCACTTTTAAATTGGCCATAGAACAGTTTTCGGAATTCATCTATACAGATGATTTGAATGATTGATATCCTTTCTACACTACAATGGAATTCACCTTTAGCTACGTTCTCCTTTATAGTATTATTCTAGATATTTTATCATGAAATATATGTTTCAGAATTCAGTTCATGCTCTGTTACATGTGTTTGGATATCTCTGTGTGATTTCAAGTTATTTTCAAAACTTATCCTATGCTATGACAAATGTTGTGACTTGAAATAATACCTTCACTGCCTCTGTTTTCATAAGTGTCTCATGTGAAGCTATAATAATTTTATATAAAAATATAAATTACGGATCCATGCTCCGTGACCCTCCCTCTCAAGTCTACCAACCATCTTCATTAAATCCTCTTTACCTTTACAGATCTAGCCTTTTTCAAATGTCATCAAGCATTATTTTTTACATAATTTGACCTTATTTCAAGTGAGGGAGCCCCCTTTTGTTGGAAATGGCCAATTTTCTAGCCAAAAGAGGTTGTGGTTACCCCTATAAACATTTTCTCAGCCTAAAGGTTCAAATATAGGGTGCTAACACATCCCAAGCCTTTTAGAAAGCTAGCTTGTAATTATTTTGCTCATAGTGAAACCTGGACCTCCTAATAGCTTCCTCCAAGGTTTTTCACTCATAAAGTATGACTTTATCATTGTAAGACGAAAGGAATCCACTTAGAACTATTTGTATTATGACCTTCCTTTTATTGGGAATCAAAGAATACTGGGGGGGGTGGGGGGACAAATTTTACACTTATTTACTCAATTATTAAATCAAATATAATAAAAAAAATACCAAAGAACCATTCAAATGAAATTTTGTGCACAAAGGATTAACGTGAAAACCCATACGACAAAAAACCACAAAGTTTGTTTTGATTATGATGTAATCATAAGCTCCAACTTTTGATTACATCAAGTTTTTGTGAGAAAAAACTCACAAGAGGCTTCATCCCCCTTAGATATGGAAGCCCCAACTTGTTAGAGGCACCAAGCTCTAATCTTTATAGGCACCAACCTGCAGTAGCCAGTGAATCTATCCTTCATTTATTTTTATATTGAGATCTCTGGCCAATTATGTCCATCTGATTCAACTAATATATATCATAGCATATTCACTATGTCTTGAGTAGACTCCTTGATTTCTCCAATTGAGAATATTCACTCACACTCATATACAACAACCTGCACTCTTCACTTTCATTCTTTGCTCCAATTCTTTGCACCTTAACTCTCTACCCCAATTCTCTACACCAATTCAATCTGATTCAATTCATTGCATCTATTCAAATGCCAATAGTTCTGCGTCAATCCCTCTTAGCATGAAGATCCCTCTACTTCTCGTACAGACTGAGATAGTTGTGTGAATCCACCACAACGACTTCCACCATCAGTTCTACCTCTATTGTGCATGAGAACTATAACTTTTACATCATAATTATGTCTTATTTATTCATCCTTTACACACTTTAATTTAATTTACCAAATTTGGCACATAAAATCCAAAATTCATTCCTAGCACCTACTACTAGCTCCTTTTCACATAGGACCACATGCCTCAAACATTAGGCTTAATTCTAAAAATGTTGTTTAGTAACTCGTCCATAGGATCAGATCACATGACCATGTTCTTAACTATCCAAGAGAAAGAACTTCTATTGACATCATGAAAACATCATCATGCCATGTGGCGTCCTCTGGGTGATGCCATGTGGCGTCCTCTGGGTGATGCCATGTGGCGTCCTCTGGGTGATGCCATGTGTCATCCCAAATCAACCCACTTAGCCAACCAAAAATCCCAATTTTGCATGCCACTTGTCACCTATTGTACTCTGCCATGTGTCTGTTGATGTCTAGTCTACACATCACCTTTCCTACTATGCCATTAAATAAACTTCCACCTGACAACTCATTCACATCTCCTGATCATATAACAATGGATTTATTTGACACTTGCTTGACTAAAGGTCATTATCCATCCCCGGGCTCCTTCACATGTTTGACGGTTAATGGAGGGGGGGGGTCTAGGGTTTGTCTCTTATGCGACTAACATTCCACCATCTTCACCAGGTGCACCACAAAAATACTACCATCCTCACAGATTGAGTAGCTAATATTTATTTTATGGCCCCCTTGCTTACACAACATTTAATGAGAGGGGGTCAGATTTTTGTCATTTTGTAGACATGGATCCAAAACAAAAATGAAACCTTGCCATGACACTTCTACTAGTCCCCACCTAGATTTTTAGCTCTCCTGCCAAATCATCATCATCATCCACCTAGATTCTACCACTTGTGATTGCTACCACATCATCATCTACAACCGCTTAGGATTTTCCACTTGCAGTTGCTACAAATCATCATTTTTTGATCGGAAAGTAATAAGACCATGTGGAACCATGAGCCTTGGAACCTTATTGAAACTTCAAACCAAGATAACTCATGTTCCCTTAGGAGTTAGGCCAAGTTCCATGTATCATAGGAAAGGTCTTTGAAAAGACTATCCGAATACACACTTTGCATGAGTATTTGAACATAACAATTGTAGACAAAATTCTTTCAAATATAGGACATTAGATCATACATCCAATAGTCTAAAACCACCAAAGGACACTACAAACACCAAAAACACATCAATAACAACATCAATGAACTCCCCTTCTATTTGTAGTCCGTTGGAAATAATGACTAAGCTTGACATCAATGAAAACTAACTTCCAATCTACTCAACAATCCCCCCTTTGGCATTGATGGCAACACCACCAAACATTGTAGAACCATTGATGAAAAACTCCCCCTAACACCTATTAGGATGTTGTAAAAGACACAAACAACTTTTTCATTCATTATTCCACTATTGTTGAGTAACTAATTGCTGATAACTTGCCCATTGTGCACAAGCTCAGGCTACATAATCACACTAATACTAGTTTCCCAATGTGTGCTTGTGCAGATCCTCCCTTTTCAAGGAAATTACTACTGCATTGCAAGGAAATATCATTATCCCTTATTGTAGGAAACATACTCATCCTTGGAAATTTTAGCTACAATGTTAGCTCACACTCCCCCTTTGACATCAAGGGAAAAGGGTCTAAATACTAGCATTTGAACATCCTTTCTAATGCACAACATATTACTCCCCTTAAAAAATTGCTATATTCCTAAATCACGCAACACACCTAAGCCTTCTACCAATTATACAAAACCCATCCATATCGTCTGTCTTCTCCTACAACACACATCTTGAATTTCACCAAGTACAAAGCAACTTCTAATCTCCACACTAACTGAGTCAGTTTGTAGGAGATACCACTCCTAGTTATTGTAAGAGATATTCAAATGGTTCTCGAGGAAGCATTTTGGTGAATAAATATACAATTTTCTCATTAGTGGAAACATATTCAAGCCTACCAACATGGTCAACAACTTGATCTCTCAAAGAATGATATTTGGTTGGGATGTGCTTAGTTTTTTAATGCATAATAGGATTATTGGAAATACTTATTACACTAGTATTTTCGCACATGGTGGGAATATGATCATTAAATTGAACCTTGATATCCTTGAGTATTTGCTTAATCCAAATGATCCAAATACAACAAGTAGTTGTTGCTATATGTTGTAACAACCCTGGGTTAAACTCCCATGTAAATAAATAATGTATGGACATTATAAAATAAAAAAATCAAACCAAGGTCATGAGACACGTATTCTAAGCTGAATGGAGGGGAAAAACATTATATTGGTATCCACTTGTGGTTAGTTATTTATTAGCTATGGAAATTGGAATTGGCATTGGCATTGGAAAAATGAAAAAGGAAATAAATGCCAATTAATACAAGAAATAAAGGAAATTAAGAGAAAACAAAGATAAAGAGACAGTAATATGCATGCAAGGGAAAATCAAGCAAAAGGGAAAGGAAAATAAAATAAAATAAAAAGGAGAGAAAACATTCTAGCATTCTCACTTGGACAAGGGAAACAAGAGAGAGAGAGCACTTGGACATAAGGAAGACACAAGCAAGCAAGGAAAGCAAGGGAGTGCAAGAAGAAAATTGGACATTAGTAAGCAAGGGAAAAAATCAAGCAAGGAAAGGGAAACCAACAAGAGGATTTTGAAGGCAACATGTTGCATATTTGATTATCTTGTTGGGATGTGAATGCATGGTTTATGCATTGGTTTATTGGTCATGTTTGCTATCATTGACATGGGATTTTCCTGGATTGACAGTGATGTACAACCTTTCCTTTTTCATTTCCTAGATAA
The DNA here is from genome assembly GCA_031772625.1 of Pinus tabuliformis. NCBI lineage: Eukaryota > Viridiplantae > Streptophyta > Pinopsida > Pinales > Pinaceae > Pinus > Pinus tabuliformis. Next base: position 742,460,342 of record CM062814.1, on the reverse strand, counting down.
CCATGGTATAGTGGGTTTTCATTTTGGTTGAGATTTGGATTGCCGATGGATTTGGATCTGGTTGAGGTGGTCTCAGGAAAATCCCAAGGGTTGAGGGTGGAGATGGTTTTCTTTGGGAAGCTCTTGATAGGTGGGTGGAGACAAGAAAAATCCTCTAGCTATGGTGACGAAATCCTAAGACATCCAAGATTGTGTTAGTTTTGGTGATTTTTGGACTGATTTAGGTGAAATCATTATGGCTTGAGGGTGGAGGCAATTTAACCTCTGGATTCTCTATTTGGTTATGTTTGATTTTTCCCATGTGATCCCACATTCATGCTTGGAATATGGCATGGGGATGATTGGGCTGGAAGAAAGAATTGGTTCAGTCCCAATCTATGGTCAGGTGGTACATGGAAGCTCTTGACTTGTTGGTACTTTTCTTATGTTATTATGCGTTATTTCTTATTGAGATTAATGAGCACATGTTCTGGTTTAATGTGTGATTTTATGACTGGTTTATCCTGGTTTCATTATAGTTAAATGTTGGTTACATGCATGGTATATTTCTCATCATATGATGTGCTCTTAGTGTTGATCTTGTTCATGGTTAACAAGATATTGGATAGTTTATATGAATGCATGAGCTAATATATGTTTGTTACAACTAGCATGAGAGGGAAATAAGCCTTTTTGATGAACCTTTGTTGAAACTAATGGAACAACGAACATATATGCATTTATGACCTACATGTACTATGTTTACAAAGCGTTTGTATAATAATTATCATGAACTTGGGAAGCTTGAGCAAGAACAAGGACAAGAATAGAGGATGAAGACTCCTACATGTGGCTGAGGGAGTTCTGGAAATCTTTGAGAAAATCTAGGCTATTGGCCCATAAGCTATCCCTAAAAATACTAAATAGCATTTGTGGCCGCACTCTAAGTTCAAGGAAATTTCAGCCACAACCACACTGAGCTAAGTTATTCATGTGGCTAAAGCCCTCTGGCCACACTGGCAAGATTGCATGCATGTGGATAGGCTGTAAAGCTTGGATGAAAGTGGTTCCAGCTTAGGGAAAAGGTCACGAGTGGAATTAGGCTATCAAGTATGTGATCTTATGTCCCTGAGTCATGTAGTAAGTTTTGTACAAGTTGGTAAGATAGGCCCCACTTCCTAGTTGGATCTTGGATTTGGGGTCATGCATAGCAACTCTCAGCTCATGTTTACCCTGGTGAGCTTGTAAATGTGGGGTGAGGTGTTATAGAGTGGTGTCATAGCAGGTTCACAACACTAGACCTCGAGGTAAATGCATATTGTTATCTGGATCAATATGGATGACATGCATGGCTGTTAGTTATATTATTGTTTTGGACGCGTCTTAGTTACCTATATGCTTGTTTATTGTTATTGCTATTATATCCATGTAGATGATATGCTTGTATCGTGCTAATATGGATTGACATTTGTAGATGCAATAACCTCAACAATAGTAAGTTGAGGTAATGCTTTTGATTTTATCTAATAGTGTTATGTTGCAGGAAATAGAAGGCCAAGAGATGAAGAGAAGAATGAACATAGTTACCAATGAAACGAGAAAATTATCGATCAGCCGATGAAAAATGGTTATTCAGAATACACCTTTTTTTAAGCATATTTTTAACAATTTAATTTTTGTTATGTAACATTTTTTTTAAAATGTTAGTGATTTTCATGCTCATTTTGAAAAATGTTGATGCAACATCAACCCATTTTTTTTAGAGGGGTTATTTTTGACAGTTAAATTTTTTTATGTATCAAGTATTAACATTTGTTTTAAAATGTGATTGATTTTCATGCTGATTTTGAAAAGTTTTGATGCAACATCAACCCTTTTTGTTTGGAGGGTTTATTTTTTACTCTTTAAATTTTCTAATGTAGTAAGTGTGGATAATTACCCTTTTTGTGTAGAGGGTTTATTTTTTACACTTCAAATTTGCGTGGATATTTTTTTTTAAATGTTGGTGATTTTCATGTTGGTAAAAAAAAAGACAAAAAAGAAATCAAATATAAAAAAGGGCTACATAGTAGCTACTACCTGTGGATTAGCTTAAATATAACATAATTAAACTAAAAAATAATAAAGACAAATTTCATCACAAAAATAAAACAACTAATGAAATATTGTATTGTTGAATGTTATCACCAAAAATAAAAAAATATAATTAACTAATATTGTTTATATTAACATATATATGTGTGTTTTTTTAATTTTTTATTAATATATATAATTTTTATAATTAAATTTATTAAAATATGTTTTTAATATAAAATAAGACATATTAAATTGAAAATATGAAGAAAAAATTATAATTCATGTAAATAGAAAAAAAAATTAAATAAAAACAAATAAAACAAAAAACAAAAAATTAGTAACCAATAGAAATGGAATTTATTAAACAATCCATAATAAGACCTCAACCAATAGATTCCATAGATTGATCCAGTATAGGGATCCCCCCTTCAAGATGTGGAATCTCATTATCAAACTCTTGAAAAGAATCTCCATGTCCAAATCTATCCAAGTGATCAAGTTTTTGCTCAACAACATTGTCAGTCTTGGCAGATTCAAGAAAGTTCACATCTCTAGATATCATAAACTTCTTATTAACTTCATCATAGAGACGATATGCTTTGGACATATTTGAGTACCTCAAGAAGATACATTTGTGACTCCTTGCACTGAGTTTGTTTCTTTATTCCTTTGGTATCAAAGCATAACAAGTGGAACTAAAAACCCTGAGATGCTTCAATGAAGGAATGTGGCCATACCACATTTCATAGGGAGTCTTGTTTTTGATAGCATGAGATGGAAACCTATTATTTATATGCACAACACAGAGAACTACATCAATCCAAAACATCAACTTACCATTCTTGAAAAACATCATTGAACATACCATATTTAAGATTGCCCTGTTCATTCTTTCAACTACTCCATTATGTTGGGGATTATAAGGCACAATTGTTTGATGTTTGATCCTATGCTAGCAAAGATAGTTTTCAAATTCATTTGAAGTGTATTCTTTTCCATTATTAGTACGAACAAAGCCAATATCATATTAAGAATCTTTTTCAATCCATGCGTGAAAGTTCTTGAATGTTTCAAAAGCTTCAGATTTTTTCTCCAATAAATAAACCCAACACATTGTGGTGTAGTCATCAATAAATGTCATCATATATTTATTACCATTTGTAGAAGGAACATGCATTCAACCACATAAATAAAAATGAATGAGTTCAAGTTTTCTATATGCTCTGGAATGAGAATCATGAAATTATTGTTTGTTGTTCTTTCCTAAGATACAAGCATCACATTGCTTAAGTTTCTTGGGAATTGTAAGAAAACCAGTAATAACATTTTTCTTCAACAAACGAGAGCTATCATGGTTTAAATTTCCAAATCTAACATGCCATAAAAGACTTGATGGAAGTGTACCTTCATCATAGTGAGAATTGTATAAATTTTTTTATGCATGAGTAGAGGTTCCTTGCAACTTCAATAATATTTCTTCTTTTATCCTAGTCATGACAAGTGAGTGATATGATGATTTTATGACCTCAACCTTGCCATAAAATATGTGAATGGATTTTCCTTCCTAGCGGATGTGGACCAAAGACAACAAATTTATCCTCAGTGTTGGGAGGTATAGAACATCATGTAAAAGAAAGTTTGGAAGACCAGGAAGTTTGAGCCTAATGGTGCCAAGCCTTGATGGCTTGAGTTTTGACTTGTCTGCAATGTAGACTGCTCCATCAACATTGTTAGTGAATTCTTCAAAGAAATATCTTCTGAAATTCATGTGGAAAGTTACTCTTGAATCAAGCAACCCAACATCTTTCCATGAAGCAAGTGAAGCATTGAAGAATTCTCCAATTACTCCAATGTTGCAATGTTCCACAACATAATGAGTGGACTCTGGTGCTTTTCCTTTCCCTTTACTAGGTGTTTTACCTTTTTCTTCATTTCTTTCCTACTCGGTTCTTCCCCAAGGCAGCTTATATGTGGAAGCATCATGTCCATTTCTATTGCATCGTATATAATGAAGATCAAACATTTTTCCTTGGAAATGTCCACCCCATCTACTTCTAAAATTATTCCTTCCTCTTCCACTTTGGCCACCTCTTGCTGGAAAATGTAACTAGATTTGGTATTCGTTAAATGTATTTGAGTTATCTTGTAATGTACTTGTCAAAAGAATAAAGAAAATTATTGTAATTATTATTATTATTGTGACTTATTAAAGCATGGATTTCATGCCTGGGTCACCATGTTTTAGGTCAAAGTCCTCATTCAGGATTTTTAGGATTTATTCTGAGTCAATAAAGTCATTTTACTCTTAAAGAGACCCTTCTTGGGCTTTTGAATCATGTGAAAAGGTTTAGTATTGAGTCAAATATAATTTATGTATCCTACACATCAATTCGGTCTAAAAGAGATCAAGTCAGCCTAAGGACATCAATTCGACCTCCCTTGAAGCCTATAAATAGAAGGAAGTTGAATTCATTTGGAGCATCTCATCTCAAGCTAGTTCGATTTCTCTAAGGAAGCCGAAGAAGTGCGAAGTGGGTCTAAGGAAGCCAAAAGAAGTGTGAGTTGGGTGGAGTCTAAGGAAAAGAAAAAAATGAAAATTTGGTGCCTCTCTCTCTCTATGTAAGTGGAAAGAAGTATTATGTATTTTAAATCTAATAGCTTAAAAGATATTTTAAAAAGACTTCCATTGTAAGATTTGAAATCCAAACATTTTGTAAACAAGTTTCAAAATATACTCTAGGAAATTATAAACCTCATTGTTTTGAGAAAATGTAACAAACCAAAAATAAGTTAAACAATAATACTAATGAAAACACATTTATAAAATATATGTTGTATATTAATTTTTCATTATTCTATTTTTTATTTTTTATTTTATTTTATTTTATTTTTATTTTATTTTTTATTTTTATTTTTATTTATTTAATTTTTATTTTTTTGAATTTTATTTAAAAAATTAAAATAACACCAGTTTTGAAGCTACTATGGTTCTAGTATTATTATGGTTAAAAACTATCATGCAAACAAACTGATCCATTTATGTGGGAGACAATGCAAAAGTATGCATTTTGAAAAAAAATTTCCATTGTAAGATTTGAAATCCAAACATTTCATAAAAAAGTTTCAAAATAAACTCAAGGAAATTATGAACCTCTATTGTTTTTAGAAAATGCAGCAAACCAAAAATAAGTTAAACATTAATAGTAATAAAGAACAAAATTATAAAATATATGTTGTATATTAATTTTCCATTATTCTTTTTTTTTTCTCTTTAGAATTTTATTTAAAAAATTAAATAATACCAGTTTTGAAGCTACTATGGTTTTAGTATTATTATGGTAAAAATATAATCAAGATTCATGCAAACAAACTAATCCATTTGTGGTAGACAATGCACAATCATGCACAAAAACTAATCCACTTATGTGTTGGACATTGCACAAACATGCATTTTCAAATATGTAAGACTTTCAAAACAAAATAAAAAATTAAGATAATACCAATTTGAAGTTTGTGCTATTTCATTGTTAAGATTGTAAAAGCTTAATATAAAAAAAAATAGATATTTTGCAACTCTAGAAATTTGAAAAAACATGTTTAAATGTTTTGTATATTGCTAGACTTAAAATAAGAAATAAAGAACTAGGATAATACCGATTTCGAAGTAAAACTTCTATATATTGTTAGACTTACACTACAAAATAAAAAATTAAGGTAATACTAATATTGAAATTTGTATCTCTTTCAATATTATTATTGTAAAAATCTAATCAATGTTTATGAACAAAAACTAACATGTTTAAAATTGAACACTTTATTTAATAAAAAAAAATTAAAAACACTTTCTAGGAAATCATAAATCTCACTATTTTGAAAAAATGTAACAAACCAATAATTTAACAATTTGTTGAAATCTAGTTGAAAAGCCAACTAAAATCCCATCTACATTGTGGCTGCTCTTTTATAAAAAATGTGTTGAAAATTATAATTTACATAAAAACTTGTTAACTACCTCGAAAAGTGATTAAAAAAAATTCAGTTAGCTAAAAAACAACTTTGTTTCTCTTCACAACTTTTAAATACATGCTTTCATTAAATTATTCTATGCTTATTGTGAAATTGAAAAGCCATATGAAATGAATAATTACTATTGACTAAAAACAATGTTCTCAGCCAAATCATCTTAGAACCGCTTAGATACTTCATTTATTCCATCCAAAATTATTTTTGAATTTCTACAATACTTTTACAAAAATTTCACCTATTAATGGGATTTATGCAGCACAATAGTGGTTGGGCACAAGTGCCTTTGTCACTCCATGGGATATTACTACACTTGGAGGGATAGTCATCAATGTGAAAATTTTTAGCCATTGTTAGAGGGTTTGCAATTAATAAGAAAATAATGAGTAATTGAAATTTAAAAATTTAATAAAGATACAAATAAATAAATAAAAATTACAAAGATTGCCAACTTCAACTTCACAAGTTGTCATTTTCCAAATCTATTATATTGAGTGACCACAATAATGGCAAGAGGTCTTTAAGATTTGAATTAGAATGAAAAATGAGATGTGTTTATATAACACAATGGAGAAAATTACACTCAAATTTTGTTTGAAGTTTATTAATTTCTTATTTTTAGAATTGTTTTTTACTAATTTAATTATATTCATTGAAATAGAAGGTAAAACAAAAAATATATATATTGGAAAATGTTTTTAAAATAATTTTTTCTTTTAAATTCAGTTTTACCTTTGAGTGGATATTAGTTTGTCTTTCACCAAAAATTGATGGCACTTACCAATAATTTAACATTAAGAATTTAATTTTTATAATTTATTATTATTATTATTATTATTTGAATTTATTTATTTGTAAGGTGATTGGTTGAGGTCTTATTATGGGTTATTTAGTAACTTTCATTTCTATTAGTTACTAATATTTTGTTTTAAGTTTTATTTTCATTTTATTCATCTTTTTGATTTTCTTTTTTTTTATTATTTCTATTTTCATGAATTATAATTTTTTTCACAATATTTTTAATTTAAAACCACTTAAACTAACTTTTTTTTTTTTTTTTTTTTTTTATTTAGTTACTATTTTTTTTCTTTTTTATTTTGATTTTTTTCCCTTTTTTCTATTATTTCCATTTCCTTGATTTATAACTTTTGTCCATATTTTATGACAAAACTTAAAGAGGAAAAAATATTTTAAAAATATTTTTCAATATTCTTTTAGTTTTTGGGTCTTTTTCTTTAGACTTTTTTTTCTCTCTCTCTATTTTCAATATCAATTTCATTAATCATAGGTTTTTTTGCTTGTTAATTTTTAATTTGATTTTCTTTTTTTCCTTCACCTTTCTATAATTTTGGAAGCAACAAGTATAAAACTTCCATTTCAATGAATATAATTAAATTAGTAAAAAACAATTCTAAAAATAAAAAATTAATAAAATTTAAACAAAATTTGAGTGTAATTTTCTCCATTGTCTTATATATACACACCTCATTATTCATTATACTTCAAATCTTAAAGACCTATTGCCATTTTTGTGAGCACTCAAATATTATAGATTTGGAAAATGACAATTTGTGTAGTTGAAGTTGGCAATGTTTGTAATTTATATTTATTTATTTCGATTATTGTTAAATTGCATATTTCAATTAATCCTTATTTGCTTATTATATCCTTGGACCCTAACTATGGTTTTCTTATTATTTGCAGATCCTGGACTCTAACAACGACTAAATTTTTTCACACTGATGACTATCCCCCAAAGTGCAATAATATTGCACGCAGTGACAAAGGCACTTGTGCCCAACCATTATTGTGTTGCCCAAATCCTATTAATAGGTATAATTTTTGTAAAAGTATAGTAGAAATTTAGTCGTTATTACTCATAAAATTTGTCATTTAAATAATGGATGGGGAGTAACTTTGTTTTAAAAAATAGTTTTGGATGGAATAAATGAAGAATCTAAGCTGTTCTGACATGATTTGGATGAGAATTATTCATTTTATATGGTGATATGTTTAGTCAATAGTAATTATTCATTTTATATGGTGATGAGTTTTATTTTCAATTTCACAATAAGCATGGAATAATTTAATCAAAGCATGTATAGAAACCGAGAAAGATTAATATTTGATTGGTGTTACGATATGCATATGAGAGAAACAAAGTTGTTTTTTAGCTAACTGTATTTTTTTAATCTTTTTTGAGGTAGTTAACAAATTTTTATGTAAATTTTAGTTTTCGATCCTTTTTTTATGAAAGAGCATTTTAGTTGGCTTTTTCAACTAGATTTCAACAAATTGATAGATTATTAGTTTCCTACATTTTCTCAAAATAGTGAACTTTATGATTTCCTAGAAAGTGTTTTTATTTATTTTTATAAGTAAAGTGTTCACTTTTGTCTTTTAAATTTTAAAATCTAAAGTTTTTTTTTTTTACAAAATGCGAAAGAGCTGAGAGGAGCATTTTGTATTTAAGTTTAACTATTAAGAAGTTTTAAACATGTTGTTAGTTTTTGTTCATGAAAATTGATTAGATTTTTATAATAATAACATTGAAACATATACAAATTTCAATATTGGTATTATTTTGATTGTCTATTTTGCAGTGTAAGTCTAACGATATATAGAAGTTTTACTTCGAAATTTGTGTTAAACACATACATGACGGAAGCGGAATATGAATGATAAGCATTGAATTTCATATCTTATTCAAAATGATACATATTTATAATACATAGGAGTGACCTTTGGTTTCATATTCCAAGTGGTCCCTTGGACTCCCTTTGGTTGTTCAGCTTCCACACCAACCCTTAGAGGATTAGGTGTCCAACATTGCCTCCCTTAATCCGAAGGGGTATGTATGAGTCCAAGAAGAGAGTTGTAATACAAAATGTGCAAAAATGCATGGTAGCACTAGGATGAATGTGCTCTCTGAAATGTTGGTATAAGGGGGGTGGCTTAAGGATGACCACCAACACTAGAATGCTTAATGGAGTTCTTGGAACTCTTCCAAATCTGGCATGAAGCTGAGATCTTCTACTAGAGGAAGTGCTCCTCATGTTTTGAAGAGGGAAACCTTCAACCTTGAAAGGGAGGTCTCACCCCATATAAAAAGGGAGAACATCAACGTGAAAAGGGAGGTCCCCTATGATGGTTTTAAAAATGACCAACAACTCTAGAATGCTTAATGCAATTCTTGGAACTCTTCCAAAACTAGCAAGAAGCTGAAGTCTTCTGCTAGAGGAAGCGTCCCCAATTATTTGAAGAGATGTCTCAACCCCACATAGATGGTTTAAGGCTAATCATCAACTGAAGGAATGCTCATTGACAACTTTGTCTTTGGCTACAACTATGAATCTGGTATGGCAGGTTATGACTCAGGCTCGCTTGATGTGGCTTTGAAGCCTGTAGATGACCATCATTTCCCCCCTTGTCGAATACAAGGTGATAAGATGGCGAAAACTCAATTGCAAGACCTTTTAATATTCTAGAAGAAATTCTGACATATGACTAAAATACCTTCTTGGTTGTTGAGGCCCATTGCCAAGAAGAAATCCATCCAAGATGAATCTTTGTTCTTGCAGGAGGCTTGTTTTTTAATCATATGTTTGAAGAATGACTGTTTTTATGACAATGCTTACATGGATGAAGATCAAAACAACGATCTTTCATATGGACAACTTGGTCACAGTGTTGGCATTTAACAACTTTTGGTTGTCAATGTGGAGGAGCAGAATCTGGAACAGGTGAAGGTGAACCATCATGAAGAAATCCAACACTTTGAAATCAAATTAGCTTGTAATAGTCTGGAATATGAAAGGAAACCTCCTTGTCATATTCAAGACCTGTTTTGTGCTTGTTATGGACAAGCTCTTCCCAAGGTCTCATGACCGACTTGGGAAGTGCGGGCTTAATTTCTGCATCTACATGTACAACTACTCCTGAGAGGGGCTCAATGATCTGATCAATTTATGATTGTTGATGGGAGTGTCTCAAACAAAGAATTTTCTTGAACAAAGACAAGTTCATAATCATGACTATACTTCTATAACTCCTCTTGTTGTAGCTGTGATTCAAGCTGCAAAAAATCGTTTTTGTCTTGTGTATTTTGTAGACAAGTCTGAATGTTTGAAAGAGAGGCTTTGCTAATTTTAATTGTGTTGTCAGTAGCCGAGTGTATAAGAGTGTTGAGTAACTCTAATAATTCATCAATCCTAGCCTTTTTCTTAATAGTCCAAGCTCAAGAGATGAAAGATGTACTTCTATTAAAAATGCACCAATGAACTTACTAGAGGGGCTTCTTCGTTGCACTATCAAAACACATGTAGACATGCCCAACACTATGCTTGTCCAAAAAATGCTTCATTGCACCAAATTTATAGGTTTTTATCTCATTTCATTCTATAGCAACTACTAAAAAAGAATAACGCGGTGAAAATATTGCTTTAGCTTCGACCTTCATCAAATGCCCCAATTTTCACTGTCTCTTAAGAGATGCCAACCACTTCTCTACGTATTTATGGCTATCCTGTGACGAAATTTTGGGCTGAATCATGTCCAAGATGCGTTGCTTTTTAGTCTTTTTGTTGCAAGAATTAACCACGTGATGTGAAGAGGGTCCGTAGCAGGGGACCAGAACCCTAAAACTATTCTTGGACTTTATGTCACTGGAGAATCGAGAAGAAAGAGGCTCGAACCATCCAATGGACCAATCAGAGTCGTCAGAATCAGAACAAGACGTCTAATCTCCTACATCTTCCAGCACCACAAACCCATCAATTCTGTGTCTGCTCACCACTTGTTGACTTCGCTGCATCATTTGTGGCCATGTCTCGTTGGTCTTTTGCTGGGAGAGAAGCAGAAGGCCTAAGTGACAAGTTCGACTTCGGAAATTTTAATCACATGCATTTCAAACCAAGTATTCTCAAGCATGGAGAGAACATGGTAAACAAGTGGAAGAACGTGTTGTTGGAGTTGCAGAAAATAATCACGGTGCTCTAGCAATATAGAAATAGTATTATGGTGCATTAGATCATATGATGAGGACTTCAATTAACGCAGGAAAACTAGGGCACAGAATAAACTATCACACAAAGAATAAAAAATGAACACAACTCTATTCAACTCGGATGAATCACGACTTTCTCAATGCACAAAGATGCTTCAACACTAGAATAGACTGAACAATATTGCCTGCTCTCTCATAGACACACTAGCTTTTCATCTCTTGGTATCCAAGAGATTTCAACAGAAACAGTGGAGGGAAGTCGAAACGTCTTTCCTGGATGAAGGCTACACAACAATAAATTTTTCATGTGCAGAGAATGCCTAGAATGATAGAGTGGGCACAAATTCTAGATTGACCCATTATACTTGTACTCAAGAGGTAAATTGTCTTTTTCAAAATATTTACACTGTATTTGACTGAATTTCACAATAGAGATATTGCGAATTTAGGCATTGGTAAAGTAATGAATTTGACAAGAGGTAGAAGAAAGGACCATGCAACATAGATTTTACAGACTCCTTAGAGTGCCCAGGTCTAAGTGTAGAGCCCAAGAGGCAGTACTAACGATAGAGTCAGGATTTCATCTGGGCTGAGTGAAATTCGAGCGAAACGTACATCCAAAAATAATGCTGAGCAAATAAATTGACACAAAATTTCCAAGGGAAATGGTAGACCTTTAAGTAGAAATCATAAACCCAATCGATTCATTCCTCAAAATCCACAGGAGTGCTTGTGCATTTTTTTCATCAAAGTGATCTGCATATACCATGCATAGTCGACATATATTTGTCCTCCGTATGCATTGTGAGGCTTGATTCTCCTAATAAGTTCATGCAGATTAATAATCTTCAAAAAAAAATTAACTCACATACAGTATATACACCTGGGAAACACGACCAACGACGCCAACTTTGATATTATATATTGTAACACCAATACACGTGAGACAACAATGCCAAGCTCAAACACGTGAGGCAACAATGCCAAGCTCAAATTCGTGAGGATTCACTTGACTTCTCAATAGCTGAATATCAATGCATAACAACGCACTGAACAACACTTACATTGGAACATTGGAATGATAAGCATGCCTCTCACAGTTGTACGACTTCTGTTGCACAGTGGGGAGAGGAATCGACAGATTTAGAATCTCCTTGCAGGTATAACCATTCCCTTGGCAGTCATGAACTAAAGTGAAATGTTAACGATGTGCACGAATTTATTGATCAAGTGAAAAACAGATACATTGTTACCACAACCAAGACGTTCCTGCAAAGGCAAGAAATCGCTGGAAATTGACATATCATCAGAGTGACAGGTTTAAAAAAGAGCAGATGGCATAGTCATTACTCACCAGGCCTGACATACTAACCGATAGGGTTGACAGACCATAAATTTCATAATAAATATTGGATTTCATGTGAAACCGATGTGAATGCAGCAGAGGTAATGTTTGAATGTGGAATGGAGAAAGAGTGCACAACTTCTATTGGTTTGCGGGAGTAGAGAAAATGGAATTTACATGGCAGAGATCATAGCTAGAATTTAGCTGAGAAAACATTCATGAAATGCAGAACTGATGGCACAACTGACATGCACAGAGAGGTCAAAAAACAAGTGCCTCAAATATAAGCAGGGCAAGATATTTCCTGCTCTAATACCATGTTAAACACATACATGGAAGAGGCAGAATATGAATGATAAACATTGAATTGCATATCTTATTCACAATGATACATATTTATAATACATAGGAGTGACCCTTGCTTTCATATTCCAAGTGGTCCCTTGGACTCCCTTTGGTTGTTCAGCTTCCACACCAACCCTTAGAGGATTAGGTGTCCAACAATTCGTATCATCCTAATTTTTTATTTCTTATTGTAAGTCTAGCAATATACGAAAAATTTAAACATGTTTTTTCAAATGTTTAGAGTTGCAAAATATCTAATTTTTTAGATATTAATCTTTTACCATCTTAATACTGAAACAACACAAACTTCAAATTGATATTACAGTTTTTACATATTATATTTTTACCATAATAATACTGAAACAACACAAACTTGAAATTGGTATTATCTTAATTTCTTATTTTATATTGAGAGTCTTACATATTTCAAAATACATGTTTGTGTAATGTCCAACACATAAGTGGATTAGTTTTTGTGCATGATTGTTGATTATATTTCGACCATTATTTTTTGCATATTTGAAAATGCATGATTGTGCATTGTCTTCCACATAAATGAATTAGTCTGTTTGCATGACTCTTGATTAACTTTTTTATCATAATAATGCTAAAGCCATAGTAGCTTCAAAACTGGTAATATTTTATAAATGTGTTTTTCATTAGTTTATTGTTTAACTTATTTTTGGTTTGTTACATTTTCTCAAAACAATGAGGTTTATAATTTCCTAGAGTATATTTTGTAATTTTTTTACAAAATGTTTGGATTTCAAATCTTACAATGGAAAGTGTTTTTCAAATATATTTTACAAAATATGTAAGTGAATTTCTTCCTTCAAATATAATAGCTTACACACTTTTAAACATATTTTCATATTTTTTTAGAATTGTAATATCTAGTTTTTACACACTTTTTCCCCCGAAGGAAAAGTGGTACTTTTATTAAAAATTAAAACTACATGGTGTATATGCTCTAGAGTGTTCAATCATACCAGTTGAAGTTGGTGCAACAAAAAAAATCAGTGACATAAAGCAATAACCTAGAATAATGAAGAAAACCATCATTGAGACCAAGTAAAAATACAAAGTGACATTTACAATTGATAGCTGATCTTTTCTTCTTTTCCACCTTCCTCTAGCCTCCTAAAATAAGAGTGGCATTTACAATTGCTAGCTGATTTTCTTCTACTATCATTGGATTTTCCTTATGTCATGAGGTCTCAAATACATAAGTTCATTTGTCCCCTCCCATTTACACACTTACCAATGCATGTTTGTGCTTTAGTCATACATTAAAAAAATTATTAATTTAAAAATATAATTATATAAAAAATAATTAATTAAATTTATTATGGAGATTGAAAATTTATTTTTTATAATTTTTTTATTATTTTAAAAATAGATATATTAATAATATATTTTTTAAAACCATTTCTTTTTGTAATTTTATTAAAAATTAAAATTACATATTGTATATGCTAGAGTTTCAATCATACCAATTGAAGTTGGTGCAACAAAAAAAATCAGTGACATAAAGCAACAACCTAGAATAATGAAGAAAACCACCATTGAAACCAAGTAAAAATACTTAGTTACCTCTTTCTTCTTTTCTTCTTTTCCACCTTCCTCGAGCCTCCTAAAATAAGAGTGAAATTTACAATTTCTAGCTGTTTTTCTTCTACTATCATTGGATTTTCCTTATCTGGATCTCAGCTCTCAAATACATAAGTTCATTTGTACCCTCCCATTTACACACTTACCAATGCATCTTTGTGCTTTAGTCACACATAAAATATTTATTAATTTATAAGATTTATTAATTTAAAAATATAATTATATAAAAAAACATTTAATTAAATTTATTATAGGAATATAATTTTTTTTTTTTTTTTTTTTTAATTTTAAAAATAAATATATTAATAATATGTTTTTAAAAATTAATTTTTTGTAATTTTATTAAAAATTAAAATTACATGTGTTATATGTGCTAGAGCGTTCAATCATACCAATTGAAGTTGGTACAACAAAAAAATCAGTGACATAAAGCAACAACCTAGAACAGTGAAGAAAACCACCATTGAGACCAAATAAAAATATTTAGTTACCACTTCCTTCTTTTCCACCTTCCTCCAACCTCCTAAAATAAGAGTGGAATTTACAATTATTAGCCTATTTTCTTCTACTATCATTGAATTTTCCTTATGTGGATTTGAGCTCTCAAATACATAAGTTCATTTGTACCATCCCATTTACACACTTACTCATGCATGTTTGTGCTTTACTCATGCATGTTTGTGCTTTAGAGATACCTAAAATATTTATTAATTTAAATATATAATTATATAAAAAAAGTATTTTATTTAATTTATTATAGAAACTGATTGTTTTTTATAATTTTTTATTATTTTAAAAATAAATATATTAATATTATATTTTAATTTTTTTTTTAATATTTGGAGTGGAAAGACAATTGTTAAGTGATAAATTTTATTTCTGATTTGAATTTATTTTTTAAATAGTTTTTTTTTTTCAAAATAGAAATATATATTTTTTAAATAAAAATATATTTTTGATATTTCTAAAATAGATATCAAAACATATTATTTTTGAGATCACAGACATTTTATCCATTCAAAATATGCTTTAATTATATATAAAAGTTTTATTAATTTAAAAAGTATAATTATATAAAAATTATTTAATTAAATTTCAATTTGAATTATAATATATATATATTTTTTCCTTTTCTGCGTAAAGGCTACTTCTATTAAAAAAGAGAAAATATATGTACAAAGAGGTCAAGACCTCAGAGGGGGCTGAAGCCTGCCCTCAACCAGATATCCTGATACACATAAACCCCTTTGACAACCATCCCGGGATTGAGAAACCTTGAGACATATTTTTTAAATCCCTTACAGACAAAAGTGTAAACCAGAGTTGTGTTTATCACTACAGTACTATCGACGACTATGGCTTTACTGATAAACATTCTGCCCTGATAGCCATATGCCAAATCAGACCAAAACAGTGGCTTGCTGAGCCAGGACCTGATGCAATTCATATTACTATAGTGGCGCGCATCGTTACTAAACCAAGAGCTGAAGCAAAACAGAGTTACCATTATCCAGAGAAGCATAACAGAAAAAAGAAAAAGACCAGAAGAGAGATTGCCATCAGTGGGCATTGTACCAAATTCATCAAACATGTTTCTGAGAGTCGAGAGCATCCCTTTCCACCTGGCTAGGAGAGCCCATCCACGTGACGACCGCGTTGTCTGCATCTCCCATGTCGCCGCCACCTGGAGGAGTTTCCAAATTCAGAATGCCACCGGGAGGATGCTCCGGCTCACCTGCATGCACATTGCGCTGTGTAGAGTCCACTGGAGGCTGAGGAGCTTCAGGCGCATTACCCTCTTCCTGCATATTGTCACCATTGAACACGACACCAGCCACCTCTCCCTGAAGAACGCTATCATCCTGAGACTGAGACGTAGTGGTATGGGCAGAGCTGCTAGGCTTATCCTCCTCCTCAGCAAGGATTACTGTAATACTGGCTGACAAAACGGGCTTATTGAGCCTACTGTGGAATTTGAAGCGGGTTGTTTGGAAGGAATTGTGCGGGAGGGGCCTGCCATGACCAGAAGGCGGAGAGGACGGGGAGGCAGAGGCCAGAGGGACTATATTCTGGGGAGCAGATTGAGAAGCGCGGCCTCGATTGCCAGTGGTGCCTCCACGGCGAGAAACTCCACGACGTCGGACCATTTTCGAATTAACAGAGAGACCAAGGAAGGGAATTAGGCAGGACCAGATGGGAAAGGGCCGAGCGCAGGCGGACCAGGCCAAAACCAAAAACCAGATGAGCTTCCAAGCAGCCAGAACGAAGCAGGGGTGCGGGAAGAATAGCAGACGGATATAGAAGGAGCCGAGGAGGGCGATTGCATGAACCAGAAGCCAAGCCATGGATAAATCACCCTGCGCGGCCTCTCGAGCTGAGCGCGCATTCAATACCAAATGCCTGACCATAATTCTGTACTCTGTAGTATTCATTTCAAATGCGGTGGGTTTGTGGGATCCGCGCCCGTGAGCCAGGTGCAGGGACAGCTGTCGGCGGGGAGTAACTCCGCCTTAAATGGGCTACAGTGACACCCGCATCCGGGTAATTTGAATTATAATAAATTATATAAATTGAAAGAATATTTTTAATTATTTTTATTATTTTAAAAATAAATATATTAATAATAAAAAATTACAAATATTTATACAAAATTATATCTCCCACACTATTTCTCTGCAAATTTTTTTCATTTTTAGTTATTTATTGTTTTTTTCCTTCAATTTAGCTATATTTAAACTAAATTGTAGTTACTAGCTAGTTATATATTAACTTTATATATATATATATCTATATATATATATATATATATATATATATATATATATGGTATACAACAATTGGTTTGAAGGAAGTTTAGGTTTCATTTTTATGGGAAAAATTGAAAAGAGACTTACTATTTCAAGGGTTGTACATGGTCAACCCAACTTCCCAAAATTCTAGCAATAACATTCCATTAAACACCTTAACCTATAACCTAACACCTTCACAACCAACTAAGCAGAAATCATACAACAAAGTGATTACTTCTATTATAACATTCCATTAAACACCCTAACCCTATAACCTAACACATTCACCAAAGTGATTACTTCTATTATAACATTCCATTAAACACCCTAACCTATAACCTAACACCTTCACAACCACCTTCACAACCAACTCAGCAGAAATCATATAACAAAGTTATTACTTCTATTATAACATTCCATTAAACACCCTAACCTATAACCTAGCACCTTCACACCCTAACTTATAACCTAACACCTTCACAGCCAACTAAACAAAAAATCACATAACAAAGTGATTAATTCTATTATAACATTCCATTAAACACCCTAACCTATAAGCTAACACCTTCACAACCAACTAAACAAAGATCATATAACAAAGTTAAATCATATAACAAAACAATTAGTTCTATTATAACATTCCATTAAACACCCTCCCCTATAACCTAACACCTTCAGTCAACTAAACAGAAATCATATTACAAAGTGATTACTTGTGTGGGAAGTCGACTAATAACACTTACAAAGCGAAGAAGCCAGAAACCACATCACAAATTGATTACGTTTATTACATCTGCATTAACACGGGCACGTTGAAGTTTATTATAAAGACACCAAGTTCTCATAACAAGATTTTAAGATGTTTTCTGGTTTGCCTTCGTTTTCTTGCGTTGCTTGAATTCTCTGTACGTCATCGCATTGAACAGTGGGGGATGGTTTTCATCGATCAACTGTTGGAGTGGGCCCACCACCAAATCAAGGGGAGGGTTGCAGAAGACGGGCCATGACATCCTCACTTTATCTTTGCTCACCAACGTCCTGTGCAATACGCTCTTGTACCTCCCGTTGCTCAACGTCTGCCAAAAATATACACACTACTTTAATATAATTATTTCTACTATATATAAATTAATCTAACCATTTTTAAAAAATTAACTCTTTACCTATTATTACAAATTAGTTTAAACAAACAGTTACCTGTAGTTGGTCGCCAATGTGTATGATAAGCGTGTCAGGAACGTGCTTGGCAGTCACCCACTCGTTGTTCCTCAATATCTGGAGCCCCGGCACATCGTTGGGCTTCAGCACTGTTAAAGCAGACATGTCCGTATGAGGCAGCACTCCCAGCGCCATATCTGGTTGAGGGCACGCTGGGTAATAGTTGATCTTCAACTCCATTTCCAAATTCTCACCTCCCAGAGCGTTTCTCACTGTGGATTCTTCCAACCCAAGATTTAGTGAAAAGGCTGACAGCAGCTTATCTACCACTCCCAACACTTGCCTTCCATATTCCTCAGTCACCTCTCTGCACATCAAAATGCAATATATATATATAGAGAGAGATCATAAACAGAAATGTAGAATAAATTAGTACGTAGGGCGTTATACCTATAAAAGGGCGGGTGCTTGGGCCAGTTGTTGAAATCTATGAGAGATGGAGGCCACACCATATGAAAATAGAAATCAGACCAACCCTGCCTCCCATCGCTCGTGCATTTCAGCTTCGTGCCATACCCCTCAAATCGGTCATCCGTAACGCCGTCAAGATTGGCGTACGGCTCTTTTTCCTCCAGCGGGAGATCGAAGAACTCTCTGCCAGCAGCCTGCAAGCGTTGGACAAATTCGTCAGGTATTCCATGGTTCACCACCTGGAAAATCCCCCACTCGTGGCTGGCTCTTCCAATTTCTGCCACCGTTTTCTCACGAACTTCATCCACTTGTAACGATGACAAGTCTATGAGTGGTATCTCGAATTCGTTAAACGTTTCGCGAGCAGGTCTCTCGTAAACTGGCCGAACGAACTCTGGTGGAATCGATTGGAAGCCACATAGGGAGACGGCCTGCGCTCTGGCGGAAGCCATGATTTCACTCTCCAATAAACGATGAGGCAATCACCACACTGCCCATGGTACTGGGCAAAACTCGAATAAATAGACTGACGATGCGAATTATTTCACTAGTCGGGTTGTGCGGTGAAATATAAATGCGGTAGTCTAACTAGCTTGAGGAATTGCCTGAAAAGTTATGGAAATTCCAATTATATTTAGAAAAAATCTTGACAAAGATTTTTGTAAATCCAAATAATAATTGTTAATTCCAAATAATAATTGTTAAACTTTAAAATTAAGTGTACTAAACATTTTTGTCAATGAAATATTAAAAAACCCTAAACGTTTTTGCCCCTGAGCTATTAAAAATAACCAGGTGAGCATTAATTCAAGAGCCGCATTAATAAGTGGTTGGAAGGCAAAGTCATGTGGAAAGTTTTTATATGAGGTTTCGCAAGGTCTCTCGTAAATTGGAAAGTTTTTATATTAAGGTTTCGACTCTCGAGATATATATAGATATATCTCGAATTCGTTAAACGTTTCGCGAGCAGGTCTCTCGTATTACTTCACCAGTCGGGTTGTGCGGTGAAATATGAATCCATGGAAAGTTGAAATTAAAAATATGTATGCGTCGATGTAGATGAAGAAAAGGTCACATCAACTTTCGCATAATGAATTATATTATATCGTAAAACATATTTGGTGGAAAAAATGTTAACATTAAAATATATCTGTCGCTTTGGATGAATAAAAGGTCACATGGACTTTATAACCTGGAACATATATAATAATAAAAATGTTAACATTAAAATATATTTGTCGATTTGGATGAAGATAACGTCACATGGACTTTCGCAGTATGAATTATATTATATAATCCTGAACATATCTATGCATGACGTTATTATGACTTGTGTACTTTGTGGTTGCTGCAACCCATCATACTTCACTCTGTTATTGTTGCAACGCATCATAATTACTTGTGGCTCACCCCCGAAGCCGGTGAAGTAGACACATTACGGTGGCTCAACCTTCAATGTTAAAGACGGTGAAGAGTATAAATTTAGAGAGTAATTGAGTTAAGTTTTTAGTGTGTGGTTGTTTGGTCGGAAAAAGTTTAAAGGAGTAGTGTAACTAGGCCGAGGAATTGCCCGTTTTTTAGGGTCGCTCGGAAAAACTTCCGGCTCCACAATACGGAATTCCCTCCGCCACCCTCCACCACTTTCACCAACTCCGCATTCCTCCGCAACCCTTCCACCCTTCCGCATTAACTACGATTGGTAACTCTCTGACAGATCCTCCTGTCCGGACGATTCAGGGTCACGTCGCACCGCAGGTGTTTGCATCTAGTTGCCGAAATTCAAATTGAGGCCTCAACCGCGCGCTGCGTTTTTGACCACTCACAGATACACCAGATTCTGCATTTTTCCTGCACAGGTCACATCGCTAAACTAGATTATTAAAGAATATTTGTAAAGGCCTTAAGGACGATCTCTTGCAAAGGTTTTGCCCCTTATTACAGTTTACATTTTGCAGTAGCAAAATTTGGAAACACAGCTCTCAAATGACCACGAGGAATCATCACTGTTATGGCTAGCCTGGGATGAATTGTGATATTCATGTAACAAGCCTTTGGTTTCTCTGATTAGGCCAATCGAGTAATAAGCTGCGGTTTGTTTCCTGCCCTTAGTTGTGCGAGCTGAGATTGATTATCGTTGATTTTATTGCTTAAACACTACTTTTGATAAAGAAATTTTATTGCTTAAATGCTACGTGTAAGTGACTGTGGCTTACTTCAACGGGAGGTGACTGTAATATACTACCTTGTAATATACTTTTGGAACGGTAGGTGACTGTGGCTTACTTCAAAATTTTCAAGAACCTCAAAGTTTAGGGAAAGGCTAAAGCTAGAGCTAAAGTAACTTCAATAAAAAAAACTTCGCATAGATATAGTTCTAACTTCTATCCATTTACAGATGGTATGAAAGTAGTCAACAGAGAGTACATGGGCTATGGAGTTGCTATAAAAGAAAGTTCGTCTTCTTTGAAATGGAATTGGCCTCTGGAATTGAACACGTACTTTTTGGCTTCATTAAGACAAGTTTGGTAACTTTGTTCAGTTCCATCTATTGGGGGCAAGGGTTGAATGTTTTATGCAACTTTTTACACAAAGCACAACTTGCTCCAACGCTGATTTTTACAGTCATATCCATAGAGGTAGTGATATTTCAAGAAAATCAAACGAAATAGGACATTTATAGTTTCTGGTTAAGTTCACATTGAAGTCTTTGCGCTGGTGGCAGAGGACAACTAGACTCTGGCACAACTAGGTTCCTCTAGAAATAACAGCTTGTATATGTAGTAGTGCCAAATAGAATAAAATGAAACAAGATGTATGGTGTATCGCTTTGTTCGACTTCATATAGGCATAGCCTGCCAACCATATGCTTCCCAATTCTCACTCATCTAAGAAAAGATCGCCATTTCCTAAGGAGTATAATCAAGGAAAAGTACACTACAATGTGAAATTGGCATTATTCAGAAAGGCTTTGTTATAACAGTTAATATCACTGTGAACGGTAGGTGAATAAGGCTCAACCTTGTAATATACTTTTGGAATGGTAGGTGACTATGGCTTACTTCAAAATTTTCAAGAACTTCAAAGTTTGGTAAAGGCTAAAGCTAGAGCTAAAGTAACTTCAGTAAAAAAAAATTCGCATAGATACAGTTCTAACTTCTATCCATTTACAGATGGTATGAAAGTAGTCAACAGAGAGTACATGGGCTATGGAGTTGCTATAAAAGAAATTTTGTCTTCTTTGAAATGGAATTGGCCTCTGGAATTGAACACATACTTTTTGGCTTCATTAAGACAAGTTTGGTAACTTTGTTCAATTCCATCTATTGGGGGAAAGGGTTGAATGTTTTATGCAACTTTTTACACAAAGCACAACTTGCTCCAAGGCTGATTTTTACAGTCATATCCATAGAGGTAGTGATATTTCAAAAAAATAAAACGAAATAGGACATTTATAGTTTCTGGTTAAGTCCACATTGAAGTCTTTTCGTTGGTGGCAGAGGACACCTAGACTCTAGCACAACTAGGTTCCTCTAGAAATAACTGCTTGTATATGTGGTAGTGCCAAATCAAATAAAATGAAACAAGATGTATGGTGTATCACTTTGTTAGGCTTCATATAGCCATAGCCTACCAGCCATAAGCTTCCCAATTCTCACTCATCTAAGAAAAGATCACCATTTCCTAAGGAGTATAATCAAGGAAAAGTACACTACAAAGTGAAATTGGCATTATTCAGAAAGGCTTTGTTATAACAGTTAATATCACCGTGAATGGTAGGTGAATAAAGCTCAACCTTGTAATATACTTTTGGTACAAATTTCTCTTTCATTGAACATAGAAAATTCTGTGGGAACAAAGAAGAATATCTTACATAAATACACAAACATACATGTCCACCCATGCTTACAATTAACTGTGAGAATGAAAATCCTAGAAAACATTGCACATAGAAGTGGATGAGAGGGTTACAATGGCACCTCCTATGTTTGAGATAGAAGAAGTGAATATGATCATCAATTCTAAACCAAAATTAGGTCTCATGACGATGTATCCTAACCATCCTATTCATAGAGGTGACCGCTCATAGCTTTACACCTAATATGATTTGTTCTTTTTGTTTGTCCCTGCCAGCTTACACACATTTTTGAGGGCGACAGGATCTATGGATCTGGAATGTTTTCTATATTTTCCGATGTTATTTTTATCATGCCCAACTTAAACATATACCCTTGAATCCTCATTCTGTTATCACCTGCCCATCTTATATTTACAATGTTGAGAATCTGCCAAAATGCTTGTGATTTTGAATTTGAGCTGGTGAAGTTCAGCGCTCATACACAAGTCCATGCTTTGGGAACCTGTGACTCTTAGATACCCTTATTCTCACCAGGGGGTGGAAGGTCTGCACTATCTGTTGAAAAATTTTCAATGATCATAGTCTAGCTTCTTACAATTTTTGCTAACAATGGCCAATATCTGTCAATATAAAGCCTTTATTGTAATTTACTATGTCTAGCAATGCATTTTAGTTGCTTTACAGTGCATTCAGTTTCAGTTTTGCTATTTTCTTATCTATTGAAGCTGAGGCATTTTAATTTTTTTTTATGAGCCCATTTAGAGATTTTCCCTTTTTTAATCTGCATGACTTCCTAATTTGAAGTCACTAATGCTCTTAACTACTCTTATCAAAACTTGTTGCTATTTTCTACCTACTTATTTTAAGTTTTGATGTACTTTTGATATGCTAAATGTAAGTCGATGCAGTTCATTTCATTTTACATGATAACTCTAATGATTGCTAACATGGCAATCTATCCCATATTCTACATTTGAGTCTTTTGATTTGAAAATAGGACTTAAAGCTCATGTTTTGGGAGCCTCTGCCAAGTTCAAATGTTCTTGATTTTGGTGTTAAACGTGCTTTATTAAGAAGGGAAATAATAGCACGTCTGTTGTCGGGTGGGTGCTAGACCAAATTATGTCTCCAAACCAAACTCTGAACCTCTTACATGTCAGGCCGCCCATTCTCACCATTCCAACGCCATGTATGAATCCTTACTTATGTTTTACTGTGCCTTACATGTTTGGTTGGTATGTCTGATAGGCACAATTCATGTTTTTGGGTTGTTTTTTCATTCGGAATTAATGCTCTGAGTCAACATCTTAGCGACTTTGACGAGACAAGGAAATATGTTATGACCCACAATTGACTTTTCTCTCATTTTCCCAATATGGAATAAGTTTCGTGTGCATGCCTATCTTCTCATCCAATTGTTGATTGTATGTACATCAACAATTTACATTTTGGAAGTTTGTTTGCTGGTTCAGTGGTTTTTATTTTGTTTCCTGGATTTGTGACTGACAGTAAATCACTTGAGGTAGTGATATAATAAGATTTTGTATCCACTATAGGTTTGTACAGAGGATAAAAGGTTTTATGGGTGGTTTTTTAAGAAAATTTGATTTCATATGCAAGTCTCTGAAGTAACATATTTTTGGATTTTTATTTTATAATTTATTATTATTATTATTGAATAGTTATGATTTGGCTTACATTAATTTAAATATGTGTGATGTTGTATATAGGTTTAGTTATTTTTGTTAAAGACCCTCAGCCAGTTCAACATATTTTCCCCACAATAAAGGAAAAGAAAAATACTCTATGTAATACTAATACCAGCTCTAACCAAATTATATGTTTCGTTTTCTCTTGCACAATTATAAGAGCTCATTGAAGCCCAAAAGCCTTGCTTGCCTGCTTATCAGAGCATGCAACAAACACCTGGGAAACTCAGTTATTAACATTGTCTGCTCAGCTAATCTTCTTATGGAATCCCGCGGGCAGGCTCTGGCCTAGATCTGCTCCCCCGATCTCGCTGCCTCCTGCAGCTCCTGCTATTAGGCTTTCTCCATCTAGCTTCTGGCATCCCCGCTGTTTGGGCTCTGCCTCTCCCCTCCCGGTAGCCCTGCTGCAGGCCCTCCCCGTCTTTCGCCCCTCATGGAAGGGTGCGATTCCCCCCATCAGCAAGGCCCTGAGGAGCAAGCAACGGCCTTTGCCTCTTTAATCTCAGAGAATGGTGCACCAAAAATCAAGCCAACAACAACTAAATTCGTCAAAAAACTGGTAGAAATTCCGGAAATCTCTTTACCTCCAAGTCTACCCAGGAAAGCTGCTATTTCACTATCTGAAAGAGGATTGGTAGGTCAATTCACTGGACTGTGGCCCTCCCCCAGAGCGGTTCAGAAGTGGGTGGAGCGCAACTAGAGCGCCAATATCCAAGGGAAAATAGCAATAAGATTTTGTGGCGGGGGATATTACACGTTCCTCTTCGAAACCAAAGAAGATCAGAACCTAATATTTAGAAGCGGTCCATATTTTATGGATTCAAGAGGACTATACTTAAATAGATGGTCCCCAGATTTCGATCCAGAGATGGACATCCCAAATGCTGTGTTGGTCTAGGTCAGATTGCCTTATCTTCCACTACATTGCTAGGGAGACGAATCGGTCAAAGAAATCGGGAATGCAGTCGACAAATACATTGACAGATGCGAACCAAAGGACAATATGCACGCTTGCGCCAGGATCTGTGTAGAAGTGGATTTGGGGAAGGGCCTTCCGGAGGCAATAAAGATCAAGGTGGACCAGTGGACTCATATTCAGCGGCTGGACTACAAGCAAATTCCGTTCAAATGCAAGGTATGCTATGAATACGGTCATTTTGCTAATAGATGTAACAAACTAAAAGAAACTGAAACTGCTGAGAATGTAGAAGCAAATGAAGGCACCTGGGAATAAGTTAAGAGAAAGAAAACCAACAATAAACAATCTGGTCCAAACCCCAAACAGCCTCTTGAAAACGTTGTTGCAATCCCCACTCCTCCCTTCAACATGGTCCAGCCAATACCCTCGACATCTAACCCTTTTGAAACTTTGGAAGAAGAAGAACCATCATCCCCTCGTTCTCCTACTCAAGATAAAACTTTAGCTGTCATCCATTCCCCATATAGAACTTCCCATCCCCTCCACCTACCATTGACCGAATCCTTACAAGAAACAAAGTTAAAGAATCCAACAACACTTCAGAGTAGCCAAAAAAAGCAGGGAGGAAATCGAATAAAGAGATTAGAGATGAGGCAGCAGCAAAAGAAATGGCTACAGGTACCCAACAACCAATGGACTCTTTCCTGGCTAAACAAAAAGGAAGCAAGGAAAAGCAGAAGGAGAAGATCGGGGCTCACCAAAAATCAAGTAAATAATGATTTTGGTCTCTTGGAACAGTAGGGGTTTTGGCTACTCTCTAAAAATCAATGCAGCGCGAGATATAATAAGGTAAGAACAGCCAGATATTTTCATGATCCAAGAGACCAAAGTGACCAGTCAAGAATTCCAAAAATTAATGAAGAAACAAAAAAGTTTTGAAGGAACAACGATAGACTCCATTGGAGCTTCAGGAGGTATTGGCACAATATGGAACAAAGGGAAGTGGGATCTCACTAGTCAAAAACTTAATAACTGGTGGGTCAGAACAGATCTCAAAAATAAAACCACAAATGAAGAGTACACCTTGTTCAACATTTACGCTCCAAATCACTATAAGGACAAAGCACTATGCGGGATTCAGTTAAAAAAGAGGTGCAAGAATGTCAAAGAAACAAGCTGGTTTTAGGAGGTGATCTAAATTTAATTTGGAACATTGAAGAAAAGATGGGAGGAAAGTACCTCAATGACCCTTCTAGAGCAGCTCTGGAAGAAATTATAGAAGCTCACAAACTCCTGGACATTCCTCCATGTAATGGGAAATTTACTTGGAGCAATAAAAGAGCCGAAACTCAAAACATCAAAGAAAGATTGGACAGGATCTTAATTCAAGAGAGCATAGCTACAGGATTCTCATCCATTAAGAGCAAGATTGTACATGCTACAGCCTCTGACCACAAGCCTGTGGTTCTGATTTTAGACAGGTTTGAGAATTATGGGCCGATCCCTTTTAAATATAATAAAAATTGGGACAGCAAGGATGAGTTTAACAAGATCATAAAGGACAGCTGGGAATTCGATGTAATAGGTTCCCCCCACTTCGTTTGGGAATCCAAGTTAAAAAACTTAAGAGCAAAAATAAAAAATTGGGCAAGAGAGAACGCTCTAAAAGAGAAAAACAAAAAAGTTGAGCTGCATAAGAATCTGGAAAAATGGAGTCAGGAAAATGAAAAACAGCAAGCAACGGAGCAAGAACATGCTCACGAAAAAGAAATATTTATGGAACTTTATAGGTAGAATAGACAAGAGGAGGAGGAAGTGAGACAAAAATCCAAGTGTCTCTGGCTAAAAGCGGGAGATAAAAATACTTCCTTTTTTCACAATAATCTCAAGCTAAGAAGAGCGGGCAGCCAAATTGACAAGATTCAAGCTGAAGGGAAGGAAATAAAGGAGAGGGAGGAAATTAAAGAATAAGCTCATAGATATTTCAAAACCCTCATAACAGTAGAAGAACAACCACCGGACAGCATTGAATTCCTACAGCAAGTTAATAGTAAAATCAGTGATCAACAAAATAGTGAGCTGGAGGAGGTGACAGAGGAGGAAATAAGAGAAGCAATGTGGAGCATGCATCCAGATAAAGCCCCTAGGCCAGATGGTTTCACCATCACCTTCTACAAGACCCATTGGGACATAATAAAGAAATACTTTGTAAGAATGGTGAAAAATGTTTAAAAAAAAAAAGATGGGAGAAAACACCAAGGCCTCTCATTTGGTGCTCATTCCCAAGGAGCCAAACCCCCTCTCTTTTGACCGATTCAGACCCATCTCTTTATGTAATGCATCTTATAAAATCATTACAAAAATTCTGGCAAATAGACTAAAAAAGATCTTGCCTAGTCTCATCTCTGAAAA
This sequence comes from Pinus tabuliformis, assembly GCA_031772625.1. Classification (NCBI taxonomy): domain Eukaryota; kingdom Viridiplantae; phylum Streptophyta; class Pinopsida; order Pinales; family Pinaceae; genus Pinus; species Pinus tabuliformis. Next base: position 742,432,644 of record CM062814.1, on the reverse strand, counting down.
CCAAGGTGGGTTTGTTCCTAAACTACAGATAACGAACAACGTGATTCTTGTAAAGGAAGCCATACATAGCAGTATTCAAAGAAATGAAAAAGGCATGGTCATCAAGATGGATATGGCCAATGCCTTTGACAGAGTCAGCCATCAGTACTTAGTGGCAGTTCTTCAAAAGTTCAGAATCTTGATTAAATTCATCAACATTATAATGGAATGCATCTCAAATCCATGGACAACTCCACTGATTAACGGAAGGCCCAGCCGTTACTTTCACAGCACCAGAGGATTGATGCAAGGATGCCCTCTCTCCCCTTTCCTCTATATCATTATGGTAGAAACATGAAGTATTCAGCTTGAAAGTCAAAGGAATAAAAGGGAAATAACTGGCATCAGCATAGCTCGAGGGATTAAAGAAATCAACCATTCTCTCTTTGCGGATGATACCCTCCTAATTGGAGGAGCCTCAAGTATCATTTCTAGGAGGTTCAAGAAAATATTAGATGCATTTCTTGTTGTCTCAGGAGGGTTGTTCAATAACAAAAAGTGTAGAATTTATACCCGGAATGTTTCATTAAATGTAATGCAAAGGATTTCCCAAATTATGGACATTCCAGCCCAACGGAAATGGGGACACTTCACCTACCTCGGGTTACCTCTGGCAAAGGAAGGGGTCAAGTCTGAGGTGTGGAATAAAAAGATAGAAAAGATGAGATGGAAACTCCAAAGCTGGGGGCTGATGTGGTTAAACCTAGCGGGCATAACTATTCTCATAAAAGCTCTTCTCTTAGACCTACCTATCTATCAGTACGCTATAACTTTGGATCCTGCCAACACCCATAAATAAATGGAGTTAATCATGAGAGGATTCCTCTGACAAGGCAGGAAACAAGACACAAAAAAATTCAGCCTGGTTTGTTGGGACCAAGTGACCCTCCCTTTTGAAAAGGGAGGTATCTCCATCAGGATTCCAAGCCTGAAAAATAAAGCTCTAGGCTTCAAGCTTGTATGGTGAATGTTAATTTAGAAAGGTAGTTGGTGGGTTGAGGCGCTCTTAAAAAAATACCTTAATGGTCAGCACTCAAAGATCCTCAATGAGTTGATCTCAGAGCGACCATGCACTCAAGCGTGGAAACTCATTAAAAAAGTCATCCCTCAAATCAAATACCATATATCGAAGAGCCCGGGGAATGGGAAAGACACTTCCATATGGACAGATAGAATTATGGCATCTGCTCCACTGAAACAAAGGCAACAATACAGAGCCTTGAAAGTCTAGATGGATAACAAAAACATAACTTCTCTGTATGATATCTTAGACTGGGAGCAAAACAGTTGGATTGCTTGGAAGGATCTGCCTCTTCCAAATAGATTGAAAAAACAGTGGGATGATATGAAGATCACTCTGGCTGGAGCTACCCCTATAAACAAAAAGATTCAAGATAGCTATGTTTGGGAACCTAGTGGAGGAAAGTTTACAGTGAAGTCCGAATATAAGTTCCTCCAATCCAACAATAATCTTGAGAACTGGAACCTCAAGTCCGTAGTATGGAAGAATGAGTGTCTTCCAAAAATAAAATTCTTTGCTTGGACCCTCTTAAAAGGTAAGATCCTCACTGCGGAAAACCTTAGGAAAAAAGGTATACAAGGGCCATCCATGTGCGTTTTATGCCAGAAGGAGGAGGAAAGCAGTCAGCATCTCTTTTTAGATTGTGCCATTGCAAGGCACTGTTGGCAGCAAATTATAAGTCCCCTGGAGATGACCAGTGATATTTTCGATCAGCTCACAACTCTTAATAAGAACTGGGAGAAAAACTATCCATATATAAAGCAAAACAAATCTGCCATTATTCGTATTTGGAAATGTCTCCCATCTGTTCTCTGCTGGCAAATTTGGCTTGCAAGAAACAGTTGCATATTTAAAAGTCAAAAGCCTAACCCAAGACTCATTCTTGCCAAAATGTGGGGGCTAGTGGCAGAGATGATTAGTGCCAACACAATGTTCAGTGTTGATCAAATCAACTGGTAGAATGAAGAAAAGGAGTGGTATAACAAAATTCCTTTGGTGTGTTCTGTGAGGAAGCAACTGTTAGCAAAGACAGGGGGAAGAAACAGAGGCTGGAAGCTCAGGGGAAATGAAATGGAAATCGAAAAGTGGATCCAAAACCAAAAGAAATACACTCTTAGATTTGATGGTGCCTCTAAAAATAATCCTGGCAGAGCAGGAGCTGGGGGAATTATCCATGATCAGAAAGGAGAAGTCATCTCCTCCTATGAATGGGGGCTTGGTAACATGTCAAACAATAAAGCGGAGGCGTACAGTTTGTTCCTAGGCACATGCATCCTCAATAAACTCCAGGTCAAAGATCCAGTAGTAATCGGCGACTTAGCAATAATCATTGTTGCTATGGAAACGGGGGGAGAATTCAAAAATCAGGCTTTAAACAGAATCAAACAAAGAATTTTAGATAACACCAAACATCTGGGAAATATCAAATATAAGCATGTTTTGAGAGCTCATAATCAAGAGGCCGATTCCCTTGCCAACAAGGCAGTGAATCGGAGGGTCGGGCAAGTAAAAGAACTTCAAAATATATATGAAAAATCTATTCCCTGAATTCCCCTCTACTTTGGACGGGATCAATTCTCATTGTACAAATAGTCAAATCAACCAAGTGGCTACAACATTCCACAGGCAAAAGAAACAGGTGATCGTTCATCTCAGGTCTAACAATAGAATCTCAGATCATATTCATAGAGCAGAGTGCAGAATCCACAACAGGAAGAGTGATACACATAGGTTTTTGGATTTGAAAAAAATATGTCCAAGGGATTTGTACAAGTTAGGCTCCAGTCAAATCAACTGCAGAAGCGCCCACACTGGTCAGAGATGCAATGATAATTGTGGCAGAAAGAAGCTAGAGAATGGTGACCAGCGACACAAGAAGAGCGTGAACAAGCAAGCATATAAGCAGCATTGGGCTAGCAGGTTTCATCAGAGAAAAAATTCTTGTGATATTAAGGCCAGAGATTGCACAAAGCGCGAAATCTCTCATTTCACTATGTTTGGTGAGGATAATACTTGTAGCTTCCTCATCTGGCAGTATCTCAGTAGCGCGCGCAGAACTTGCTGTAGTCTTCATTACTGGAGGTGTTCAAGGAGCAATAGCTTCTCTTCTTCTCTCCTGCTCGTCAGTAGAGGTATCGTTGTCTCATATATTTGTCTTTGTTATTTTTATGCTAATTCCTGGCCTATCACTGTGGTTCAGCTTTCGCTAAGGGCATTACAAGTTTTTACAGTGGTGATAATCTGTCCCACGCCGGTTTTTACATCTACCTGCCTCCAGATTTTCCCTCATCCTCTCTGTTTCTCTCCTCCTTCAGTGCCAAAAGTCTCTGTCCCCTCTAACAGACTGATTCTTCCACGCTGTTTCTCCTTCTCTCCCATTAGTTTTCTCTCCTACGGGCATCTGCTCCAGCCAACATTTAGAGTAAACCTGCTTCCCAAGAACTACCTGATCTACAGCAGATCTTTGACCAATAGGAAATTTTGGGATATTACCTTCAGAACATTCACTCTCTGCTCTCTCACCCTCAAAAGACCTCAAAATAAGCACCGAATCAAGTATAAGAAGAGAGTCCCTCTTGCACCCATCATGTTTGGTAACCCTTTGGATCGGATCGAGACCAACAACAACTGTGCCCTCTGTAAGGCGCATTGCTTCATGATCAGACGCTTCATTAAATACTTCAATGAGCTCAAGGTTGAAGTGGAGTCCGAAAACAAATCCAAGAAGAAGAAATTCGAGAAGCAGAAAGCCGAAATTGAAGGGCTAAAAGAGAAATGCCAACATTTGGAAGAAGCAGTAAGATACATCAGGACTCTGAACCAAAGCGAGCAAGGTGAAGCCTCGACCAAGCTCAGTGACAAGAAAGACCAACCTCCAGATGACTCTGTTAATCAATTTTGGTGATCCCTTAGATAACTATCCATGCAATGTAAATTTTGCTTTTTATTAGGACAGTTCCTCCGACAATATAGTCGGTATGTTTTTCAAATTTCAAGAAGCGTGAACAGTGACTTGGAAGACGGGACTGTGTTCCCATTTTGTTCCAAAACCACTGAGCTCCACTCTCCATATGTACTGGGACATAGTCCCCCTCTTGATGTTTTATAATATATAAGTAGCCGATCTTGTTAAAAAAAAAACAGTTGTTTGTTCAGCTTGCAAGGCAAAGACACGTTTTCCTTCAGAATAGTTGCTCCCAAACACAGTGTGTGCCAATATATCTTCTGTTAGATTCTGGAACTCTTTGCAGACCTCTCTCATTCTCACCCGATTCAATTCTCTCATTCCATTTGTCTACCATAGCTGATGTGCTTCCAATAAACATTGGAACCATGCCCTGTGATGTCCATCCCACTTCATAATTATCAGTGCAACAAAAAAACACATATATCAAAAAACAATCTGTCAAGATTTAGATGCTGACAGGTTGCTATAGATTTTATCAATGTGAAATCACTTCAATGATCACTTGTACAGAAAAACAAAGAAAAAAATATGAAATTTTTTCACTTCAGGTAAAGTTCCCAATCATGTAGTACTGTTTAGCTCTCATCATTTAACAATGAAAATAGGAGCATTGTTTAGTTTTCATCTTTTGACAATAAAAATAGGAAAAAGAAAAATTAGAGATCCCAATGAATGTGTATACTCTTCTGCAAGAAAGGAGAAGTGGAAAATGCATTGGGTACAGAATCACTCAATACAACATCAAGATTCAAATAGTACATAAACATGGAAATTAAAATAGTGTATCCAACTGGTTAAGTTTGCCAATTATATTAACTACTTGTTAAAACTACAAAACAAAATATGACCAAGTAGAGACAACTCTGGAAGCCAAGGTGGAGAAATTATGATGCCAGTATTTTGGGATTTGAACAATTATAAGGCACAAGACTGCTGGATATGAACTGCTGAAAAGCATCAAGTTGTAATTTATTTCTTTAAGTTCCTGCACTGTGATTTCCAACCGCTGTAATTTCTCGACCTGTTACCAAAGCTTATGTTGTCTTCTCTTTGATATCCTCAATTCTATTGACCCGCAGTAGAAGGTTCTGAATTTGATTTGTCAAGCATCCAACCTCAGAGTTGAGGTTTGTCTTTTCCTGTTCTAAAGAGTGATTGATATTTCAGACTAAGAGTGATTGATATTTCAGACCTCAAAAAAAACATAAAAGAGGTTTTATATTTATATATATATTGGATAACTTGCTAAGATTGAAAGTTCAATTCTGATGTGCTTGCATATTGTTTGACCAGATCAGTTCGAAATGGGTAAGCGAAGCAAATGGAAATATATCATAGATCTTGAAGTGCAAGACTTCAAAGGCAAAATGACGTTCTCTAGTAAAGACTTGGTTTGGATGGAAATAAATAGAAACAATAGTATTGATCAAGTTGTCGTAATCCCATTACGACGAGTCGCGGACTTTATCAAAGGAGAGGAAGAAAATCCTAGTGCTCCATGTAAATTCATAAGAAAAACAAATAAAGAACCAAAACAAAGAGCTACTGTTGCATTGCAATATGAGATGCGAGTATTTAAAATATGTATTGTTTAGATCTTTTGAAAACACGATTATCTTTCTTTGTATGTACTAACAATTTAAATTTTTGGTGTAGTTATCATTGTTCATTTGGCCCAGAGGACAAAAGAGGAAATCTTCCAGCTAAACGAAGGACCTCATTTGTGCAGAAGAGGGGTTTCCAATGCCACTTCATTGTGAAAGTTATGCATGAAATTCTTGATAGAGCAATATTAACTTTCAATATGTATGAACATGAAGATGGGGAAGGTTGGGCTTGTCATGGTCAATGTGACACTTCAGGTGAGACTAGGACCTTGCATAGGCTAAAGCTTTCAAGGGACGTTGTTGCATATTTAGAGAGTTGTTTCTTTTTTGGAGTGTCTGTTGATGTAGTGTATAGAACCCACATTAAGAGACATGTTGACATCGATGTGGTAGCTCAAGATAGAGATTTCTTCTTATGCATGAAATATATTGTAAATATCTATAATAGGTTGGCGAAGGGAAATTGTCAACTTCACAAAAAGGATGAAATGAGTGTAAAACTTTGGTCTCAAAAGCATCGGGAAGTTCTTTTTTTTTACCGAAAGCTCAATGGTGTGGAGGTCCCTTTTATAATAGGGATTCAAACAAAGTTGATGTTGGAGACAATGGTCAAGCTATCGCACAATAGCTTAATAGCCATGGATTCAACATTTAATACAAATAAATATGGGGTAAGTCAGATGCTAATGATTGATTGAATATATTTATTTAAGTTGTATACATTCAGAATGATTAATAACTTGTATTTGACTTTATATAATATTGAACATGACAGTATCAGTTGTATATACTCGTGGCATTTGATAAACAACAAAGCAGGGTGCATGTTGCATGGGTCGTGGCATCACGAAACACATCAGATGATATTGCATTATGGCTGGAGCAGCTCATGCGCAAGTGTTTCCAAGCCCGTCCTAATTGGAAAGTCAATGCTTTCATGGTTGATGATGCACTGGCTGAAATCAGTGCCTTGAGGTAACTTTAACATTGTCATGATATAACCAAACTTGCATTTTTTCTAAAAATACCACACTAAAATGCATTGAATATGGAAGGAGGATCACAGGTTGTGATGTGATCTTATGCGTTTGGCATGTACGGAGGGCTTGGTTAAAAAATTTCAATCGGTTGGACACTAGTTCCATAAAATCCAATGAGATGTTCAGTGAGTTAGGTTTCATCATGAAATACACTCTCAATTATGAAGTGGAAGATGCAATCAATCAATTTTTTATCAAATTTGCAGATGAGGAGAAGTTCTTAGACTATTTCAATAAGAATTGGGTCACTGGAGATAAGATTCATAAGTAAACATTTTTTTCATATTATATGCATTTTTTTCTTCTATAAAGGTGATATAGTGAGACCAACATCGTTCTATTTGCAATTAGGTATGTGGGTGAAAGGTTGTCGGGAGTTTTCTCATGCAAATCAGGAGACCAATAATGTTGTTGAGTCATACCATTGTTACCTGAAAACAACATTTCTATCTGATAGAAGGAAAAAATGTGCCCGGAGGATGGATTGGTTATTGCATATGCTACTAACAACAGTTGAACCTTGTTATTGGTTCAAGGAAATCTTAAAAGAAGAAGGATTTCTAAACAACTACAAGAGAGAAAAGAATCTAGAATCATTAGTGGAACGAGTAAGAAAAATTCTGGATACTGATTGTTATCCTCATGAGAGCATAACACGTGCTTATTGGGTGAGAAGTCAGACAGATCGAGGTAAAAAATACCTTGTCACCTAGTATCGTACGGATTTTATAATGTGTGAATGTCCATGGTATATCCGTGGAAACATTTGCAAGCATGCCATAAAGGTTAATTAGTTGTATTTCCACTCGGATAATTCAAATCCATTGCTTCATCAGCATGCAGAGGATAACATATGCAATGACCCACCTGAGATCAATATACGGCCTCAAAACCATGATGTAGATGTCGATGCTACTCTTATGGCCACAAATATTGTTGATGTAGATGTCGAGGCACTTCATTTGGCAAGGGAGGAGTTGTTTATCTATACACATCTCATTTTAGATAACCCTCCTACTACTTTGATGAAGACAATCCAATTGACTGGTATGCTTAAAAAAATGTTGGATGAAGCCAATAATTTGCACGTTACTGATTTTGACTTCACACCTGGATTGGGTTCTCTTGATCCATCTTTGAAGAGGAAGAAGAGTTTCCTTAGCTCCACAAAGAAAAGAAGAAGCATCAGAAAAAACAATGGTTTGGAAATTGATTTAAATGTTGATCCATCGGAATATGAACCATTTGAGTTTTGATACCTCAATAAGCGAGGACATCATCGATCAAATAATTCCCTGTCTATGGTTCCAGGTTAGTTTCATGTGTTGAATAGAGTCATGGTTTTAGATTTAGGTATTTAATCATCACCATTCTTTAACATGAGGTATGTTTATTTTTATAGCAATGCAACAATCCCCAACCATGGCGAAAACCCAATACCAAAGGGAGATGCAAGACCATCCAACCTTAACTTCCATGCCAGGTACATTTGACACTCTTTCATTGTGTGTGCACATATACCTTGATGCTCTAGCAAATTTCTTTGTGATAATGTTTGACACTTTTCTAGGTAACTATAGAATAAGTGGAGAAGCATCATCTTCTACCATGACTGATCATCTACGGAAGGACTTCAACTCTAGTGGAAATCAATGAGGTATGCACAAAGAATAGAATAAAATTATGGTTAGTTGGTCAAAGGCCAATGAGGTTTGAAGCTTATCATTGTGTTTTTTGTTGTTGGATTTTTGATTCATTGCCTTTAGTCAGAGAACTCGTTGGATTTTCATGACTTCATCAATTGATTTTGCCTTCATGGAATAGTATATGATAGCGTAGTAGATTTTTATGTTATTTGAACATGCCCTCTTCATGATTTGTTGATGTTCATTGAACGATGTTCTGTCCTTTTATGCTTGTGATAAACTTTTAACTATCCTATTGCCCAAATCAACGTCGGTTGTTATCTTTTAGTTGTGGGTTCGGTGAAAGTGTTTATTTTGATCTTGTGTGCTCGTGTATATATGCGTGTTGATGTTCTTGGTCACATATAGTTTATGGTCTGCTAAGATAATGATGGTGTTGATTAATTTTCAAAATTTTAACGTGGATGCTCTTTTTTTTCAGGTTGTTCTATAGTTCTGCTTCCAACCAAGATTGTGTGCTCGTGTATATATGTGTGTTGATGTTCTTGGTCACATATAGTTTATGGTCTGCTAAGATAATGATGGTGTTGATTAATTTTCAAAATTTTAACGTGGATTCTCTTTTTTTTCAGGTTGTTCTATAGTTCTGCTTCCAACCAGGATTGTCCATGCATTGAACCTCAATGTAGAAGAAATAAATTCTTAGCCAATCACACAATGTGGTCTTTTTCCAAGCATGCAATTCTTGTCCAAGCACACAATGTTTATCTATACAAATATTTTTTGTTGTAAAACGCATCATGGAAGCGATGGTCATGGTTGAAGGCTTGTATTTTATCTAGTCCATGGTTTTCCAACTTCCAGTTGTACAGCAAGTGATAAAGTTGTGATAGATTAATTTAGCTTTTGTATAAGCATCATTACATGAAATGATGCTCTGGAAGCACGAGGGAATTATTATTCAATACTGTGGTAGTTTCCACGGTCTTGAGGAAACAATTCTAGCATTTTGTAATAAATTGAATATAATGAAATCCATTGCAGTGAATTTCTTGCTAGCAATCTGTTATATTTCCAAACTTTTGATGTTCAACTCCACTCAATTTTGGTATCTTCCTTTTTATGTCAGTAAAGCAGATCCATTGCAATCACTGTACTTATCATTCCAATGGTAACCCCTTTAAATTATTAATTAACCAATTTAAGCTAATAAGGAAGATCCTTGCAAGTGTCCACTCTATTCCATCTATGTTCCTCGAACATGCCAATGAAAACATTGATTCATTCTTTGAAATCTGCTCCCTTCACCATATTTCCGTTGTTGATCAAATGGCTCTGTGATGCATATAGTAATGACAGTATTCCTATACCCACCCACCCCTGATAGTTGAAATGGCTTAGGCATTTTATAGGAACTACAAAATCCCATGTTAGATTACACTTTATAAATGTTCCAAGAATTTTTGTCCTTGCTCATTTCCCTTAACAAAATTTATTAGATTTGACAGCATTTAAAAATATCGATGGGGTTCAATTATTTGAAATAGAGTTTTAGGTTCTAGAATTCCATAGAAGGTATATTTAATGAGCTTTTTTCGTCATTTTTTTTATATTATGGAGTACCCAAAAATGTGACATTTATGTTGGATTCATTCTGAATCCAAATGAATCAATCTTCCCCAAAATAATGAGCCCCGGGGAAATCATAGACATCTTTGCATTGTCATGAATTTGACATGGCTTAGGCCCAGAAATGGCATTGGTTCTAACAAAATTTATAAACTTTGCCTATGAGGATGCTCTTCTAGGGCCATGTCTTCATCGATAGGCAGCAACTACAAAAGTAGCAATCAACTCAGAAATTGACCAAATTTAATGCTTTTTCACATGCATTGGAGTACACTGACTACCAACCCTATATGGCTTCTTTTTCAATTTTAAGCAAGAATGGGGTGAATGTTAATATGCTTTGCATAGTCTCCTTGGAAAGCATAGAATTATTGTTCAATATAGGAGTAGATCTTATCAAAAGCATAATAAAATTTTAAATGTTGAACAAGTGTCTGCAATAATATGAGCTGACAAGTTATTGCGTTGTTCTGGATACAAAGTCACTACTGGATTTGAAGGAATGAGTTATTCATGAGAAAACAACCTTATTTATATGCCACAAATGCTTTAATGATGATTGGTCCCTGTTCAACATAATGATTAAGCTATTAATTATTTCAATGAGTTCAGATGCCAACCAAAATTTGTTTATAGATTCTGGAACAACTCTTGTTTCTCAAGAAACTAACCATCTCTGTTAGACCATTTGTAAACAAGGGGTATCTCAACCATCCTATGAGGATGCTCTTCTAGAACCATGTCTTCATGGATAGGTAGCAGCTACAAAAGTAGCAATCAACTCAGAAATCGACCAAATTTAATGCTTTTTCACATGCATTGGTGTACACTGCCTGCCAACCTTATATGGCTTCTTTTTCAATTTTAAGCAAGAATGGGGTGAATGTTAATATGATTTGGACAGTCTCCTTGGAAAGCATAGAATTATTGTTCAATATAGGAGTATATCTTATCAAAAGCACAATAAAATATTGAATGTTGAACAAGTGTCTACAATAATATGAGCTGACAAGTTATTGCACCGTTCTGGATACAAAGTCACTACTGGATTTGAAGGAATGAGTTATTCATGAGAAAACAACCTTATTTATATGCCACAAATGCTTTAATGATGATTGGTTGGATTGTCTAAGGCATGTTCCTATTTGAGAAATGAATCCAGGTTGGTATTTGGTATTTGTTATTTCTGATAATAGAATTATTGAGCAACAAGTTCTCGATCAAACCCGCTTCTACAAGCATTCTGCAATAGAAATATAGTTCAGATTTTTAACTCATGTTGCTTGGGAAAATTTGTATATGTCTTCCAAGAACTACCCTATGGATTGCCACCAGTTCGAGGAAAGTTCTACCAACAGATGAGGTAACACAAGAAGATGAGATGTCCTACAACACCCATCACTACCATTGCTTTTGGGGGAAAAGAAATTCAAGTTGGGGGGACTGTTACAAAAGTTGAGGATGATCAGCGTCGGCATTAGTTATTGGTATTCATTACTCAAAAGACAAAAATATCAGTCTAATGATGGGAATCAATGAACAAGGCAGTCAGGAAATCTAACAAGGCTAATTAGCTTAATTATGTCAATCAGTATAGAGAAAAGTGGGAGTTTACAAAAATGGCTAGTCAGTCAATGTCAGTAGTCTAATTTTAAAAATTGGGATTTTTCATTAGGAGTAGCCTTTTAGGCATTATAATGGCAGGCTTTATGGGAAAAATGCTATTGCAAGTAGTCTAGAATTGTTGCAAAGCTGCAGAAAAAACTCGATTTGATGGCTACTGAAAGTGGATTAATAGCCCAGAAAAATACAAAGCTTAGCAATGATGTAGGCTCATTGAATTCTCAATTGAATTAATTGGAAACCAACTTGAATGAATCCAAGAGAGAGACTTAGGAATTACTCAAGAAACTTTAAGATAATCAATAGTTGTGGGATGAGGAAAATAATATTTTGGAAGGCAATCTTGCAGCGCTGCAAACACACCTGGAGTTGATGGTTAGTGAGAGGGGATCCATGGGCGAAAAGAATATTGAGTTAAGCAATGAAGTGGAGTTCTTGAAGGCCCATGTGAGTGAATATAAAACTACACTAGTTTGCATGCACTCAACAAGCATACCAAGACTGTTTTTCCAATTAGTAAGGATAGGTCAAGAGAGATTCTTGACCTAATACATTCAAATGTGGATAGACTTATGACTTCATTATTAGGCAACACCTATTATGTTTTATTTATTGAGGATTCCTCATGGAACTTTGAAGGATAACACACTAGAAAAAGCATTTACAAATGTGATTGTAAGTATCACATTTCTGTGTCATTAGTTGTCCTATATATATATATATATATTTGTATTTATGAGGAGAAAAGAACTAAGGTGGAATCCTTCAATTTGAAGAGTACAACAAGACTTCTTAGGATTACAAAATTCACATTTTGTCTTTAGATAAAGATAGTTGTAACTCAGATGTCAATTTTGATGAGGATGTTGGGTCCTGTAAGTCTCAAAACCCTCCAACAAAGATTGAGGAGGTTGAAAAACTTGTGACCCAAATTCTAATCCTCAAATTCATGAGAAATTGAAGTAAGATCAATGAGATTTTGGTGCATGTATAAAGAGCATTTTGCCTTCCACTTTAGTAAGAAGGCCTAAATGGTTTACCTAGATAGTACGGGAAGCATAAGGATAAGTAGGAGAGCCTAATATTTCTTTTGAAATTATTCATCCTACTAAGAAGTTTCCTAATTCTGGTGCTTGATATCTTCCATTATTAATGTAGAGCCTTTTAGTTTTGAGGTGGTAGCAGGTGAGAGAGTATGGTAGGATACCATGGCAGAGGACTACAAATTCATCCTAAAGAATGATGTCGGTTAGATGGTATTGAGACTAGTAGAGAATCTAACGATTGATTCCAGGTGGTGATTGACTACACTAAACCTAACCCTAGGTCCTTGCTAATTCTATTTAAAGAGGTCCCCACCCTCCATTTCACTCATACAATTCATTGAGGAATTTGGAATTTTTGAGTTGAGCCTTGGGTTGATTTGGAGTGTTTTTTGAACTCTTGAAGGGTTGTTTTGAAGAATTTGTTGGGCTGATTTGGAGAGTTTTTGAGCTGAGTTTCTTGGGCTGATTTGGACCTGATTGTAGGGTTTATTTTAGAATTTCCTGGGCTAGTTTGGAGGTGATTCAAGGGTTGATTTTCATAATTTCTTGGACTGTTATGAAGATGTTTTTCCTCCTGTTAGGAGGTGTTAGTTACTATATAGTCATGTTGAAGATGTAGATGATGAGAATTCAAATGATTCTCTCCTATGATTAGATTGTAGAGTCTAGAGTATATACTATATTTAATATTTATTAATTAATACTATTTTTATTTTTGGACTCTAGAGGCCATTCAAAGCCTCTTTGTTGTTGTATTTTGGTTCAGATTGGATTGCACTTAGTGTTATATTGGTTATATGCACCCTTGCTATATACTTGAAAAACTTTGCATATTTGTATATAATGGTTTGGATTCACATGGATTCACATGGATGCTTATTAGATGCTACCATCATTAAATCATTATTACATGCATTCATATAAGGAGGAGAGCTTCACAATTTTGTCTCTTCCCACTGTAATTAAAAATATCATATGTAGAATTTGATTGGGATTGTAAATAGAATATAGAGGGTGTGCACAACGCTAGGAGACTACAGTGATAGGATATTTTTTATTAGTGCCTTTCCCACACTCTACAATTTTGAGACCGATATGAAATGATGAACCTTTATTTGCTGATGAAGAAACATTTAGTCTATCTTTTAAGCAACATGTGACCATGAGGCCTTGCTGTAGGATGAAGAGATACCCTTCCTAATTCTTCTCCTTCTGTAAGAGATTCATACTTGCTGAAATAGTAATTCATGTAACAGCTGATGAATTTCTCCACTGTTGGACTGCTCTTACATTACAAGTATTCAATGATTGTTTTGAAGAGAGTTCCATTGAGTATTGATTTAAAGTCTACTTCTCATACTTAACAGAACTTCTTTAGGTGACATGGCACATGTGTAATCTTTATCAATCTAGTGGTAGGCTTAGCTGGCACTTCAAGTATGCATATAAGCCACCTATAGTTAATCCAATTCCATGCATACTCTGGAAGAGTTTGGCAATTTGAGCACTGATTCAAGTGTTGTTCTTCAACTTTGACCAAGTCCACAGAAATTATACGACTCAAACAAACCTCAATATTTCCATATCCAAATAGGAGCTAGTTGCCTATAGGAAGGCCTTGAATGCCCTACAAAACTAGAATAGTCTCGAGGAGACGACAATGATAGGATATTTTTTATCAGTGCCCTTCCCACACTCTACAATTTTGAGACCGATATGAAATCATGAACCTTTATTTGCTGATGAAGAAACCTTTACTCTGTCTTTTAGGCAACGTGTGACCATGAGGCCCTGTTGTAGGATGAAGAGATACCCTTCCTAATTCTTCTCTTGATGTAATTGGTTCATACTTGCTGAAATAGGAATTCATGTAATAGATGATGAATTTCTCCACTGTTGGATTGTTCTTACATTACAAGTATTCAATGAACGTTTTAAAGAAAGTTCCACTGAGTATTGATTTAAAGTCTACTTCTCATACTTAACAGAACTTCTTTAGGTGACATGACACATATGTAATCTTTATCAATCTAGTGGTAGGCTTGGCTGGGACTTCAAGTATGCATATAAGCCACCTACAGTTAATCCAATTCCATGCATATTCTTGAAGAATTTGGCAATTTGAGCACTGATTCAAGTGTTGTTCTTCAACTTTGACCAAGTCCACAGAACTTATATGAATCAAACAAACCTCAATATTTCAAATCCAAATAGGAGCTAGTTGCCTATAAGAAGGCCTTGAATGCCCTACAAAACTAGAACAATCCCTAGGAGACTACAATGATAGGATATTTTTTATCAGTGCCCTTCCCACACTCTACAATTTTGAGACTGATATGAAATGATGAACCTTTATTTGCTGATGAAGAAACCTTTACTCTGCCTTTTAAGCAACGTGTGACCATGAGGCCCTGTTGTAGGATGAAGAGATACCCTTCCTAATTCTTCTCCTGCTGTAAGAGGTTCATACTTGCTGGAATAGGAATTCATGTAACAGATGATGAATTTCTCCACTGCTGGACTGCTCTTACATTACAAGTATTCAATGATTGTTTTGAAGAGAGTTCCACTGAGTATTGATTTAAAGTCTACTTCTCATACTTAACAGAACTTCTTTAGGTGAAATGACACATATGTAATCTTTATCAATCTAGTGGTAGGCTTGGCTGGGACTTCAAGTATGCATATAAGCCACCTACAGTTAATCCAATTCCATGCATATTCTGGAAGAATTTGGCAATTTGAGCACTGATTCAAGTGTTGTTCTTCAACTTTGACCAAGTCCATAGAAATTATACGACTCAAACAAACCTCAATATTGCCAGATCCAAATAGGAGCTAGTTGCCTATAGGAAGGCCGTGAATGCCCTACAAAACTAGAATAGTCCCTGGGAGACTACAATGATAGGATATTTTTTATCAGTTCCCTTCCCACACTCTACAATTCAATTTATTGCAAAACGAAAATCCTGGTCTAGTCTCAAATTTGGCTGTGTTTATCCATATTGATTCAGATATCATTTTTGGACTATTTTTTCTTATTCCATCATACAAAACCCCATAAATCTCATGAATGCATGTAAAGGTAAGGTAAAATTTGATCTGTTGTCAATATTATTTTTCTGAGGAGAATCTAGAAGTATACATAAAGACAAAAAAAGTGTAAGATGCAATTCTAAACTTTGTCAAAGCAGGCCATGATACTATGGTCACCCTTTCATAGATATTCTAGTTTTTATCTAAGAATCCCTTTGTAGAGGAAAAACTAGTGCAAGATTTGGAGGAAGTGGAGTGGTCACATGGGGGATTTAGCATAGTAGACCATCATGATGGATGTGATTTCTTGGAGAAATATTGACATTTCCTAACTTATGACACACTGAGCATGAGCAAGATTTGCTTTGATTTAAAAATACTAGGTCCTTACTGTCATGATAAATCCACAAGCACAAGATCTGAAATACAGAGAAGTCAAGCCAAAATAGAGTTGTGATCTGGGAAAACTCTTGGGATGAAATCCAAGGTGGAGACGGGAAGAGTGACTGGGTGATTGAGAAATAATAGTTTTATTAAGAATAAATTCCTTATAAACATAGTAAACAAACCTTTCATCACTGATCAACGACCAATGAACAAATCACATAGCATATCAATATCTCCCAAACAACACCATAATGTATTAATGATAATCACAAAACCATGAACTAGTTACTTTTCTCAAAATACATTTGTCCATGTATATGGAATATATTACATTTGTCCATAAATTTGTCTTCCATACAAAAAATTGTAATTGTTGCATGTTGGGGAAAAATAAAACATTAACAGGTTCTTCTCTAGTGAAAGAACCATGCTATGATAGACCCAAGAAAAATGATAACAACAACCCATTCGCACAATGGGGATCTATATTGGTGGTGATCAATGATTTCTATTGCAGTGGATGGTGATCCTTTGTCATATTTGACATCTACATATGTGCTTAAAAATACTCTATACATTATATCAGTGGACATCTTTTCAATATCTGCAGAGCGATTGATGGTAAAATGTTGAAATTGGGAACTCCAATTTATTGCTTCCTTATGAAGAGGTTTTAAATTGTCCTTCCGAACCTCGTAGATGCCTTTCATCTGATAACATATCGACTCTAAGTTGGTGAAGACTTCATTATCATTGACATCATGTTGTTTTGCCTCTTTTAGCCCTTCAACAAGGGCAATGTAATATGCCTCATTGTTTGTCGTCATTCCAGGAACTTCTCTCTTTCCATGAAATAAATTATTTGTTGCCATATTGTAAAGGACAAATTTAACAACTGCTCGACCTAGATTTGGAAAGTAGGACACTTCAATGCATAAACGCCACTTTTGCACCATTTTTTACACTTCAAAAACCTAAAAAATAAGATAACAATAAATTCATGTTAAACAAGTAGAAAATTATCTATTTCTTAATACTCAACATGTTTTTCAATCATATATAATTCAAAAAAGCAGATAATTTTTTTCACAAATTCAATGTAAGACTGACTGACAAATTTTGTTGGAGTATCAGAACCAAATTGAATGCTTTCAATATTGTTAGATATAAGTATCCCTATGACTGTTACAATGTCATATTTCCTACTAGTAGTTATAAGGTGGAGCTAGACATTCAATTTCAGAGCTTGCAAGAATAATTTTCAAAACTGTAAGATTTCTTAAGTGCACCGGTCTTAAAAATTTCCCGAATGCTCAGAAAGCTAAATTAGTGCAATATATGTTGTGTGATGACGTTATGGGGTATATAGTGCAATTTAAGATAGCCTTACGACACCTTTTGATTATTTGAGTAGTTTCTCTAATTTACAATTCTTTCTTTGCAACATTCTAACTAAAATTGAAATTAATGTTCGAGAAAAATTGGAGAGTCCTAAAAAGGTACATAAATTGGTTGCACCATAATGTATCCTAGCAATAGGTTACCATGAGTATCTTTGCTTGCATGGTGGTAGTGATTTGAGAACTAGAGAATGGAAAAGTGAGGAGCTGTCTGCTCCTACCAAAGTCTAGAAAATGAATTTGTCTAGCTTTTTTATTGCTGCTCCAAATAAGCATATATAGAAGAAACCCCTTGCTTGTTCAAGTTAGGAAAGGCCCAAACAATGATAAAAGGGGGTGACATTTTCCCTATTTAGGTATATTAGATCACGCCGTATGTTATATTTTTCTTGTAGACAATTTATAGAGGTGATTCCCAAATTATGAGCCACCCATATACATTCAAGGTACACTTTTATGCACAAATCAGCCCTAAAAACCCTAGTGGTTTCCCTAGCAATCTAGGAGAGAGAAAGAGAGATAAAATTAAGTTTTATGGTCATCAACACACTCTTAGACCATTAGACCAACACCTTATCCTAGTAGGGTTCAATGGAGTCTTTTTGGCACAAATTCAAAGGAAAGATATTGATGGAGTAAGAGGGGTACCTCAAGCATCCACTTCTAAAACCATAGCTATTACTCCTATGAGGGGAGAAATTAGATATAGGGTCTGCACATTAAGAGTTTCCCTATAGGCCACAAAAGGGACAATTTTACATGCAATGTTGAAGCAAAATTTCAACAATGATAAAACATTAGTCATGGAACAATTGAAGCCCTACTTTGAACATAAAGCATACAAAATATCAATAATAAGACAATAAACTTACAAAATTATCAACAAAAAGCACTTCTTTCAATCCTAGTACAATTTCTCCGTGCAAGCTGCACCAAAAAAGATCACATTTTTCCAATGTAGTGAAAAAGACTAGCTCGCACTCTCTTAGATAGGAATATAATTCAATATGTGATGATGACATAACGAAATGAAGGGAGGCTCTATTTATACCCATTTTTACAATAATTAGACTAAGAATCCCTATTGACAAGCTTACTTTAAGTTTTCCACAAGAAATAGGTTACAAGCCAAACTCATTGCTCAAAAACATAACAAAAGTGCCATAAATGCTCAGCTTGTTTATATTCCTGCAAATAGTAATAATAAAGCTACAGACTGCTATAAAGCCATACAAAAAAACCTGTAACAGATTAAAATTTGATTTGAATTTTTGTAGAAACTACATATACAACTATAAAGCTTTTGCAAGGTTGTTTAAAAGCAATGCAGCTTTAGAAAGTTAGGGTGAACTTAGTATAAAAAGAGGATGTGGTTTATAGAGTTTATACATTGAACAACTTTTCAAACTCATGACCCACAAGCTCTTCACCTTTTCAAACTTAGTAATCTGCAAGCTCTTCACATTTTCCCGGAGTACTGCTGAGAACCCTTATTTACATGGAAAAACTGATAAAAACAGTGATAAAACCTAGCTGGTGATCCCTATGATATAACCCTCGACGGCCCTTCAATGTATGATGTCTTATTGGACCTGTTCTTTGTACCTACGAGCAGTGTTAGGATGTAACAAACAGATGAAGTACTTGGAAGTTTGGTACTATTTCCAACATCTACTAAATCAAGTGAAAGCTCGGAAAATTCTACAAAAGGCCCTCTGGCTGAACAGATTTTCGATGACACATGCATTTTGGCTTCCCTCTCACTGTGCCACCCCCATCCCAAGCATAGTTTAAAGAAATACAATTGGCAAAAGAAATATTGTAAAGAAAAAATATTGCCAGTACTAATTTTTTAAAGCAGAGCAACACATAAATATTCATAATTAATTGACAAAATATGTCCGCCAGGCTGTGGTCTAGTCACAAATTTGTAATGATGACCCAGGTTCAAATATCAAGTTTGGAGGGCATGCCCCTGTCTGGTTTTATTTCAAGACTAGTTGGAGGAAGGGCTTGATAGACCATCGACACAACATAGTCACAGTAAACAACAAACATTTCCAAGCCCTGTTGCCCCTTCAGTTGCATGGCAACATGCAAGAATGAGATTAAAATCAAGCTCTGCTCAACAAAGGATGTTAATTATTGAATAAGAAAAATATTATTCATATTAGGTTCAGTGAATAAGGTTCATTAGTGTTTTCGTGGTTAATGTTTTTTATTTCATGGTCAAACTTTGAGTACCAGTTGTCCCAATTTTGCAACTTTCTACCCATCTTAAATTTTCTTGCCATCCAAAAATATGTTACTTCAGAGACTTGCATATGAAATCAAATTTTCTTAAAAACCCACCCATAAAACCTTTTATCCTCTATACAAACCTATAGTGGATACTGTTAGCGCTTGAAATTCACCTAGGCTGAGATAGACAAACTCTCAAGGCTACATCAAACCATTTCACCTCGTAGCTAGCCCTACGAGGTATGAGAAGGCTCTCTCGGGTCAGATTTGATAGATCTTTCAATATGATTAGGCTGACCAATTATGAATAAAGATTTTAGGCTAGTAAATTGATAGGGGGGTTGATTTAATGATTTTTGGGGTTTTTGGTGGCAATTGGTGGAAGTGCATTTCAGGGTGCGGGAAATGAGCACAGTTTTTGCAGGGGGATCTTAGGGGCAAGGTAGGAGTGAGTGCTGATGCCTTAATCTGAGGTGGATGATCAGGAATGATAGAGGAGGAGCTAAAGAGGGCAAACAACCAATTTGAATCCTCTCTAGACAGTAGAAAACATAAATATTGAACAAACTAAAAAGCTGAGCATGTCAAAGCATGAATTCAAACTTTATCACTTCATCTGTCCAATTAGAAGCAAAAGAGAGATGTGGAATACATAAACAAACTTACAAGAACATGTAGAGAACACACCATCAACACAACAATCCACAAGAATCCACAATGATGTCTGCAAAACCCTGGCCTTCCTTTTCCTTAAATTGCAGAGATAGATGTACAATATACAATGAAAGCTTTCTTCCACAAGAGTCCAACCATGAAAATGAGAAAGAGAGAGCATAATATAGACCATCTAACTTCTTTCCCCACCTCTAGGGGTCGAGCTCAGCTTCCTAGGAGCAGTTTGAACTAATTCTAAACTAAGCACTAGATAATAGGCAGTCCAACAACTTGCCTCTATTACTTAGCTAACTCATCCATGCATTAATTATTCACTTTTTACATCAAGGAAGCTTCTAGAAGGGTAAAGAGAGATAAAATCTATCAATGTGCCATGAAAATTATACATTCATCCATCATCTACAAGTAAAAATCATCAACCAAGGTGAAAACAGTGTTTTCTGCCCTGAAAAGTCAAAACTGCCAAATTCAGCTCGAGTGGTCGCGCCCCCTGCTCGAATGGTCGCGCCCCTTTGCAGCAACTTTTGAGTGGGTTCCACTGGTCCAAATCAGGTGAAAGATGGCTCATTGGAAAGCTTGGTCTGTCTACTTTCCATCCCAAGTGGAATTTCTGGATTTGGAGTTGATTTGACCCCTCAAAAGTCAATTCTCCCAAGGTCACTTTCTGCAATTGAAAAAGTGGGCAGAAAGTCATTTTTTTGATGTATTTTGAGCTTTTGGAGGCCCAAATCTCAAAATCAAGCTTCTCCCAAGTATAGGTAATTTTAGTCTCTGCATGCCCTTTCCAAAAATGTAAACCTTTCCTCATTCTGAGCTGTCCCCACGAGTGGTCGCGCGGGGTGCGCAACCACTCCACAGGCAAAAACCTGTAAATTTACAAAAAACTGCCAAAATGCTCCAAAATTCTCAAAATTTTTAGATTTTAATGCTGGATCAAGGCTGATGAGTACCATGGTGAGTGAGGGATGCCTCAGCCAAGATACGGAGTGGGTTTGTCCTTTTCTTCCTCTTCCGGGCCTCAGACAGCTTCCTTTGGAGAATTTTCATTTTGGCCTTGCAAACATGCAATCTGGCCCAATAATGTGTTTTCATGTTGCATAGCATCTCTTTGTCATGATTTGCCTTCTCCAACAATCTCTCCAAGCGAAAATTTGCTTGGATGAGCAATGACTCCCTATCAGCGGGCAATGGGTCCCCGGGCCTCCTGCGGTTCAAGCCTCTGTTACCGCGGATTCTCCATAATTCATCCAGCTCTTTCTCCGTCTCTAACTGTTTGTTCCGCTGCTCTAAATAAGTGATAGTCCACTGAGCCATCTCAAGCTTCCGCTGCAACACAAGGTTCTCCTCCTCTCTCTGCCTAATGAGCTCATAGAAATCTGAAGAGGAAGGAGAGTGAGCATCAAGATCAGTGAAATCAGGATGTGCCTCGCCAACTGCCTCATCCTCAACCATGGGCTGCTTGCCCTCTCGTACTGCCTCTGCTCCTGAAGAATGCGAGGCCCCTTCCACCTGGTGTGGAGATAACACTCGCTGATCTGAAGAAGATGACGAGACCCCTTCCACCTGCTGTGGAGAAAGTACTCGTCGAGCTGCTGCAAATAAGGTCCTATGACCTTTCTGATAAGTGATCCGAGGAGAAGAAGCCATATGTCTCGGAATACTAGCCTCGGGCTGATGTGATGGCCCTCCCTCCTCGTGAACTGCCTCTGGCTCTGGCTGTGGCTGTGTGAAGAACTCACGGGAGATAAAATCTGCCCAAGGAATGCCCTGCTGGCTCAACTGATGGGAAACAACCAGCTGGATGAGACCATGATGACACAAGCTCCTGAACTGCTGAGCTGGGGTCTGCTTCTGGAAGATAGAGACCATCCTCTGAATGTCATGAAAGAGATAAGCCGGGATGTTCATCATTCTCACCCTGGTGAAATGCATCAGCATGCGGATGTGACAAGCAAATACTCGTGAGAACCTCCCCTCGCATGTGAAATAGTGCATAATGAGTCTCATGATAGCTGCATATTCCTCTCGGAGGAACCTGATAGGAAAGTTCCCTGACAAGTTGTGTATGTATGTTGGCCTCACATATGGCTCAAAGTAAACAAAATCCAGCCACTTGCGCTTTGGCCACACCTCACCCACATTTGGTATCCCGGTAGCCTGTGAGATGGCCTCTGGAGAAAACACAAAATTCACTCCTGCAAGAGTGACCTACCCGTCATGAAGGTGTAAAACAAATAGTCGGGCCAGCTCTCTATGATGCTGAATCTGTGCAAGCCTCTCGCAAAACTGATAGCATGACATGTACTGAAAGCAAGTCACTGCCAATGGGAAAGCCTGCAACTCTGCCAATGATGTGGGCTCTTCTCTCTTGTGATGACCACTCTTGCCACCCTTACGAGGCCTCCGCTGTGTCTCAACCTCCGTGGATGAAGATCGGTCATCACTTTGCTCATTAGTCTCAGTGGTTGACATGATGTTATTGAGCAAGGTGGAACAAATGGGCAAAGATGACTGCTGCCCTGCCTGCAAAATGCTGTGAAGTATGCTTGTAGAAACCGCAAGCAATTTAGAAGAAATTTGAAGTTTTGATGAATTTCTGGGCTTGCTGGACGAGTGGTCGCGCACTTCCTTCGAGTGGTCACGCACCCTTCGAGTGGTCGCGCCTGACCAAAATAACAAAGGATTTTTGCGCTGGAGTGGTCGCGCACCTCCCAGGTGGTCGCGCACCCTGATGGAGTGGTCGCGCACCCTCCAAAAGCTCGAAATTTGCTGCAAATTGCCCAAATCGCTCTCTTGCTTCTCTCCTTGTAATTTCTTGCTCCCAAATGCACAATGAGGGTCTTCAAAGAGGGAATTTACCTTTATATGCTTTCATTTGAAAAAATTTAACTCAAAAACCCACTTTATAATGTTTCCACTTTGACATTCTTTTTTAACACTGTTTTGGAGTCATTTTGTCCTGAAATTAGCTCTTTGAGGCGTTTGACTTCATTCTTTTTGCAGGTTGACCATCTGATGGACTGTGACGAAGGAACCAGGGTTGTTGCCGGCACTTTTGCAAACTTTTGAAAATTTCTCTATTTTTACAAATTTGACATGACCTTGGACTTAAAAAAACAGGTTTTTTAAATCCAAGGCATAAAATGAGCTGTAGCTGATGAAAATAATAATGAAACATATGTACATACCTCCTTCTGGCTTGCTGGACACTCACTGACCTTGAACTCATGACCTTGCAGTGATTTTGACTCAGAATCCTAGACCTAAGACCTGGGACCTCAAGACAAAAAATAAAAACAAACATGACTCAATTTCATTGTGGTATGACTTAATCCAGCTAAGCCAAGAAGGGAACAAAGACCAGCTCCTCCATTCAGTGTTATGGCATGCCTAGTGGGATGCAAAATTGACACTGATGAGACACCTAACTATGCATATGCAAAGAGCTATTGATCACTGATGGAGGGCTCAAGACCGACACTAACATATACAAAATCTTATTATATCACTACCTCAAGTGATTTACTGTCAGTCACAAATCCAGGAAACAAAATAGAAACCACTGACAGAGTGTAAAAAATGAACCACTGAACCAGCAAACAAACTTCCAAAATGTAAATTGTAGATGTACATACAATCAACGATTGGATTAGAAGATATGCATGCACACCAAACTTATTCCATATCAGGAAAATGAGAGAAAAATCAATTGTGGGTCATAACATATTTCCTTGTCTCGTCAAAGTAGTTTAGATGTTGACTCAGAGCATTGATTCCGAATGAAAAAGCAACCCAAAAAATGAATTGTGCCTATCAGACATACCAACCAAACATGTAAGGTACAGTAAAACATAAGTAAGGATTCATACATGGTGTTGGAATGGTGAGAATGGGCGGCCTGACATGTAAGAGGTTCAGAGTTTGGTTTGGAGACATAATTTGGTCTAGCACCCACCTGACAGCAGACGTGCTATTATTTCCCTTCTTAATAAAGCACGTTTAACACCAAAATCAAGAACATTTGAACTTGGCAGAGGCTCCCAAAACATGAGCTTTAAGTCTTATTTTCAGATCAAAAGAATCAAATGTAGAATATGGGATGGATTGCCATGTTAGCAATCATTAGAGTTATCATGTAAAATGAAATCAACTGTATCAACTTACATTTAGCATATCAAAAGTACATCAAAACTTAAAATAAGTAGGTAGAAAATAGCAGCAAGTTTTGATAAGAGTAGTTAAGAGCATTAACAGCTTCAAATTAGGAAGTCATGCAGATTAAAAAATGGAAAATCTCTAAATGGGCTCATAAAAAAAATTAAAATGCCTCAGCTTCAATAGATAAGAAAACAACAAAAATGAAACTCAATGCAGTGTAAAGCAACTAAAATGCATTGCTAGACAAACTAAATTACAGTAAAGGCTTTATATTGACAAATATTGGCCACCGTTAGCAAAAGTTATAAGCAGCGAGACTATGATCATTGAAAAATTTTCAGCAGATAGTGCAAACCTTCCACCCCCTGGTGAGAATAAGGGTATCTAAGAGTCACAGGTGCCCAAAGCATGGACTTGTGTATGAGCACTGAACTTCACCAGCTCAAATTCAAAATCACAAGCATGTTGGCAGATTCTCAACGTTTTAAATATAAGATGGGCAGGTGATAACAAAGTGAGGATTCAAGGGTATATATTTAAGTTGGGCATGATAAAAATAACATTGGAAAATACAGAAAACATTCCAGATCCATAGATCCTGTCGCCCCCAAAAATGTGGGTAAACTGGCAGGGACAAACAAAAAGAACAGATCATATTAGGTGTAAATCTATGAGCGGTCACCTATGTGAATAGGATGGTTAGGATACATTGTCATGAGACCAAATTTTAGTTTTAGAATTGATGATCATATTCACTTCTTCTATCTCAAACATAGGAGGCGCCATTGTAACCCTCTCATCCACTTCTATGTGTGATGTTTTCTAGGATTTTCATTCTCACAGTTAATTGTAAGCATGGGTGGACATGTATGTTTGTGTATTTAAGGCATTCTTCTATGTTCCCACAGAATTTTCTATGTTCAATGAAAGAGAAATTTGTTCCAAACGTATATTACAAGGTTGAGCCTTATTCACCTACCATTCACAACGATATTAACTGTTATAACAAAGCCTTTATGAATAATGCCAATTTCACTTTGTAGTGTACTTTTCCTTGATTATACTCCTCAGGAAATGGTGATCTTTTCTTAGATGAGTGAGAATTGGGAAGCTTATGGCTGGAAGGCTATGACTATATGAGGCCTAACAAAGCGATACACCATACCTCTTGTTTCATTTTATTCGATTTGGCACTACTACATGTACAAGCAGTTATTTCTAGAGGAAACTAGTTGTGCCAGAGTCTAGTTGTCCTCTGCCACCAGTGCAAAGACTTCAATGTGGACTTAACTAGAAACTATAAATGTCCTATTTCATTTGATTTTCTTGAAATATCACTACCTCTATGGATATGACTGTAAAAATCAGCCTTGGAGCAAGTTGTGCTTTGTGTAAAAAGTTGCATAAAACATTCAACCCTTGCCCCCAATAGACGGAATTGAACAAAGTTACCAAACTTGTCTTAATGAAGCCAAAAAGTATATGTTCAATTCAAGAGGCCAATTCCATTTCAATGAAGACAAACTTTATTTTATAGCAACTCCATAGCCCATGTACTCTCTGCTGACTACTTTCATACCATCTGTAAATGGATAGAAGTTAGAACTGTATCTATGCGAAGTTTTTTTTGTTGAAGTTACTTTAGCTCTAGCTTTAGCCTTTACCAAACTTTGAAGTTATTGAAAATTTTGAAGTAAGCCACAGTCACCTACCGTTCCAAAAGTATATTACAAGGTTGAGCCTTATTCACCTACCGTTCACAGTGATATTAACTGTTATAACAAAGCCTTTTTGAATAATGCCAATTTCACTTTGTAGCATACTTTTCCTTGATTATACTACTTAGAAAATGGCGATCTTTTCTTAGATGAGTGAGAATTGGGAAGCTTATGGCTAGCAGGCTATGGCTATATGAAGCCTAGCAAAGCGATACACCATACATCTTGTTTCATTTTATTCTATTTGGCACTACTACATATACAAGCAGTTATTTCTAGAGGAACCTAGTTGTGCCAAAGTCTAGTTGTCCTCTGCCACCATCGCAATGACTTCAATGTGGACTTAACCAAAACTATAAATGTCCTATTTCGTTTGATTTTCTTGAAATATCACTACCTCTATGGATATGACTGTAAAAATCAGCCTTGGAGCAAGTTGTGCTTTGCGTAAAAAGTTGCATAAAACATTCAACCCTTGCCCCCAATAGATGGAATTGAACAAAGTTACCAAACTTGTCTTAATGAAGCCAAAACGTATGTGTTCAATTCTAGAGGCCAATTCCATTTCAAAGAAGACGAACTTTCTTTTTATAGCAACTCCATAGCCCATGTACTCTTTGTTGACTACTTTCATACCATCTGTAAATGGATAGAAGTTAGAACTGTATCTATGCGAAGTTTTTTTACTAAAGTTACTTTAGCTCTAGCTTTAGCCTTTACCAAGCTTTGAAGTTCTTGAAAATTTTGAAGTAAGCCACAGTCACCTACCATTCCAAAAGTATATTACAAGGTTGAGCCTTATTCATCTACCGTTCACAGTGATATTAACTGTTATAACAAAGCCTTTCTGAATAATGCCAATTTCACTTTGTAGTGTGCTTTTCCTTTATTATACTCCTCAAGAAATGGCAATATTTTCTTAGATGAGTGAGAATTGGGAAGCTTATGGCTAGCAGGCTATGGCTATATGAAGCCTAACAAAGTGATACACTATACAACTTGTTTCATTTTATTCTATTTGGCACTACTACATATACAAGAAGTTATTTCTAGAGGAACCTAGTTGTGCCAGAGTCTAGTTGTCCTCTGCCACCAGCGCAAAGACTTCAATTTGAACTTAACCAGAAACTATAAATGTCCTATTTCATTTGATTTCCTTGAAATATCACTACCTCTATGGATATGACTGTAAAAATCAGCCTTGGAGCAAGTTGTGCTTTGTGTAAAAAGTTGCATAAAACATTCAACCCTTGCCCACAATAGATGGAATTGAACAAAGTTACCAAACTTGTCTTAATGAAGCCAAAAAGTATGTGTTAAATTCAAGAGGCCAATTCCATTTCAAAGAAGACGAACTTTCTTTTATAGCAACTCCATAGCCCATGTACTCTTTGCTGACTACTTTCATGCCATTTGTAAATGGATAGAAGTTAGAACTATATCTATGCGAAGTTTTTTTTACTGAAGTTACTTTAGCTCTAGTTTTAGCCTTTACCAAACTTTGAAGTTCTTGAAAATTTTGAAGTAAGCCACAGTCACCTACCGTTCCAAAAGTATATTACAAGGTTGAGCCTTATTCAGCTACCATTCATAGTGATATTAACTGTTATAACAAAGCCTTTCTGAATAATGCCAATTTCACTTTGTAGTGTACTTTTCCTTGATTATACTCCTCAGGAAATGGCGATCTTTTATTAGATGAGTGAGAATTGGGAAGCATATGGCTGGCAGGCTATGGCTATATGAAGCCTAACAAAGCGATACACCATACATCTTGTTTCATTTTATTCTATTTGGCACTACTACATATACAAGCAGTTATTTCTAGAGGAACCTAGTTGTGCTAGAGTCTAGTTGTCCTCTGCCACCAGCGCAAAGACTTCAATGTGAACTTAACCAGAAACTATAAATGTCCTATTTCGTTTGATTTTCTTGAAATATCACTACCTCTATGGATATGGCTGTAAAAATCAGCCTTGGAGCAAGTTGTGCTTTGTGTAAAAAGTTGCATAAAACATTCAACCCTTGCCCCCAATAGATGGAATTGAACAAAGTTACCAAACTTGTCTTAATGAAGCCAAAAAGTATGTGCTAAATTCAAGAGGCCAATTCCATTTCAAAGAAGACGAACTTTCTTTTATAGCAACTCCATAGCCCATGTACTCTCTATTGACTACTTTCATACCATCTGTAAATGGATAGAAGTTAGAACTGTATCTATGCGAAGTTTTTTTTTACTAAAGTTACTTTAGCTCTAGCTTTAGCCTTTCCCTAAACTTTGAAATTCTTGAAAATTTTGAAGTAAGCCACAGTCACCTACCGTTCCAAAAGTATATTACAAGGTAGCACTTAAGCAAGGTAGTATATTATAAGGTAGTATATTATAGTCACCTACCATTGAAGTAAGCCACAGTCACTTACATGTAGCATTTAAGCAATAAAATTTCTTTATCAAAAGTAGCGTTTAAGCAATAAAATCAACGAGAATCGATCTCAAGTCGCACGACTAAGGGCAGGAAAAAAACCACGGCTTATTACTCGACTGGCCTAATCAGAGAAACCAAAGGCCTATTACATGAATATCACAATTCATCCTAGGCTAGCCATAACAGGCATGATTCCATGTGGTCATTCTGGTTCGCATAAATCCAACAATATAAAATTAGTGAAAACCTATCATTGAGTTCTGCGTTTCCAAATTTTGCTACTGCGAAATGTAAACTGTAATAAGTGGCAAAACCTTTGCAAGGGATCGTCCTTGAGGCCTTTACAAATATTCTTTAATAATCTAGTTTAGCGACGTGACCTGTGCAGCAAAATGAAAAATCTAGTGTATCTGTGAGTGGTGAAAAATGTAGAATTTGCAGTATCTGTGAGTGGTTTAGGCTCTGTCTGGTTGCAAGTTCTGAAGGCACACATTGGGGGCTCCGCGCGCGGTTGAGGCCTCAGCTTGAATTTCGGCAACCAGATGCAGACGCCCGCGGTGCGACGTGACCCCGAATCGTCCGGATGGGAGGATCTGTCAGATAGATACCAGTCGGAGTTAATGCGGAAGGGTGGCGGAGGAATGCGAAGTTGGCAAAAGTGGTGGAGAGTGGCAGAGGGAATTCCCGATTGCCGAAGCTGGAAGTTTTTCCGGGGGGGCCCCGGAAACAGAGAATTCCTCTGCCTAGTTAGACTACTCCAAGTTTAAATACCTCACACTAAGTTTATTGTAATTATCAAGTTTTGTGTAATTAATTGAAAATTCAACTTTGTGTAGCTCTTGTTATTGTGTGCATTAATTATTTTTGTTATTTTATGTCTTACCTCTTCTGCCTTTCTAATAAATTAATATTAAAACTTAGCAATCATAGGATCCATGGAACATGCAAAAATAGTAAGAAAAAGATAAAGTGAAAAAAACCAACAACTATTATTTTTAATTATGTTACAAAAACATCACACTGTTAAGTATTAAATATGCCCAAAAGAATTCATAGTGCAAAAAATGCGACAGTTTAGTCACAAAAATGGCGCAATTTTACTATCAGTTTTGCCCCATCGTTAAGAAACATGGGCATATAGATTTGAAGGCATGGCCATATTACCTTCATTCATCAATTGGTAATAGCTATGAACCATTAGAATGCCAAAATAAGAGTCTTGTTGATTCATAAACTTGGCATGAATTTTTTCCCATACATACTGCACATTATATACACTACATGGTTAAAAAGGTTGTCAGCGCACTAACAGTCAAAGCCCCTTTAAATTTTGCGAAAAAGCCCTATTAGTCAACTTTGCATTACACTATCAGTTGCAGTCACCTTTGCATTGTGTTTTCATTCGTCCACAGAGTTCCAGTTTTTCCATTGCACTGTCAGTCTTCCACAAAGTCGAACTCTTTGTTGTAGTTTTTAAAAGGCCACATGGAAAGCCCAGTTAGCAGAGGCAAAACAAAAGGAGGAGAAGTGGTTCGTATTGAGCCAAGGAGTCTAGACATGGTGAACTCTGACCCAACCATTAGAGCATCATTTGAACTAACAGGGTGCATATATTTTTGTGAAAAAGTCCAGACTCATGGCCATCATTTTCAACTTGCAAGCATGTTTGCCCTAAACTTCGAATGTGATAAAGTCAAAATTGGTGACCTGGAGTTTGTAGTGTCTAAGGAAACCATTTCTCAAGCTACAAAAATTCCTTTATGTTGTCTTGTTGGGGCCTGACCCAGGTTCAGAAGTGCTTTAGCCAAACAAATCCCAAAACTACTGGCCCTTTCGGCAACAGTTCGCGGAGCGCGTACTGAGGTCTCACCCGAGGTAGTATGGGAGGGTGTTGGAACCAGGTTTCCGCACCCTAGGGATGTCTTGATGAGGTCTGGAAGGTTCGCGAACCGATCCTACACGCTGCGCTACTTCCACGCAGCTGTCTATTCAGTGCAACTACCTTCGCGTAGCTAGGATGACGAGCGCGAATGTTATTTACCCTTTCTGTGCTTAGTATTATTATAGATCTTGAATTAAACTAAGTAGGCCCAATACTTTTAGTTACCATTTAACATAAATAGATATGCGCGCAATCATAAACCATAAACAGATGCATAAACCATAATATAGAAACAGATATGCAATATTCCAAAACCGACTTATCTTTATTAATGCCTTTCCTAATTACAATCCACTTCCTACCCTGTGCACACAGCTGCAGGGGTCCGCACACATAGTTGCAGGGGTCCCCGCACATAGCTGCGGACTCTACCAGGCCTCCACGCACACAGCTGCGGAGCCTCTATTTCCTATTACAACCCAAACTCGAACTTACAAACTCAGATCGAATACCACATTCAGAAAACCATATTTCTTCTTAACATCAAAAAGCTACCTTCTACACTTAGAGCCTCACTCTATTTATACATTCCCATGGTCCGCAGACCATGGGTAGGCCGACACATTCTAGATTAAATTACAATATTTTAGGGCGGACTACCCTTAGACTTGACCCATTACAATTCGCGCTCTGCGCACTTCGCAGAGCCTTTACAATACCAATACCCAAAATTGTGGGCTTTAAGCCCCAAAACCGTTACACGGGGGATCTGCTGCCCAACAGGCCCCCAACACAATCATCGTGACTCATCCCGAGTCACTCATCGATGCGGCGAGACACGTTGCCAAGGCTTCGCGGTTCACCATTCCTGTGATTGACGCACTACGGTCTGTTGCTCCATCCTTGCCTCCTGCAATACTTATTCAAGCTCCTGCTCCATTGCCCCTCCTAATTCACATAACCGATGATGCTCATTCTGCGCTGCTCGGTTAACACAAAGCGACCCCTCATAGGATTTTAGCTCTAGCTGAGATGTCAAAGGCGTGAACTCTTTGTGCAAGAGCAGCAATCTTGCGATCTCTGGTCTAGTATACTCAATGTCTGCTGAAGCTTGTGTTGCATTATTGCAAGAGAAATGTTGCTGTCCGCGAGGTCCCAATCTTTAAGTTTCATCGTAGGCACATGGCCCAGGGACGCACTTTTCAACGGAATTCTGTCTTTTATCCCAAGCTCCACCATCTTGCCCTTATCTTTCATAGGTCGCTTACCAGACCATAGGTTTCGTGGCGACACCTGGACTGGTCCTGTTATTTGTCTAGGAAGTTGCGGTACATCTCCCACCGTTGGCATTGGGCTCGGCACGGCGGCCTTGGCTGTCGACATTACACTGTCTCGAAGGTCCTGCGTGTCTTTTGGCATTGTCGCAGCCACTGGGCTTATTCTCAAGGCATCGAAGTTGGATGGGTCCATATCTATCAGATAGCGCAGTAAGTTAAGTCTCAAGGTGCCATGGTTTGTTCGGTGGATGGCTAGCTGTGATTTATAGGCCTGTGGATTTTCAAATTTGATCGTTCCCTCCTTTTCTGGTTCATTAATGCGATACTGGCGATAGATCGTTTCAAATCCAATTCTGACTCCGTGTCTTAATTGCCCGCCGTGCGCTCCTCGTTGTCTTAAATTGACCATCTTGTCATGAATAGTGACCTCAACAGTCACTTTCCAGCCTGTCTACACAGTAGCACAACCCCTTATGCACGACCACAATGCCTGCGATAGACTCGCCCTACGCGGAACCCTGTTTCTGCGCAGCTTTCCTGCAGACTCGTTTATAGTCCCGCGCCTTCTTTCAACTACTTGGAGCGCTGATACTGTGCTTCGGTTGGTTAGTTAGGTAGCCAGCCCACTCGTGTAGGGCTTCAGGCGACTGCCATTTACTCTTCCTAGGAAGGGCTCTCCATTAAGCTTGCCGAGCTGGACCACGCCTCCGTCTGTGACCTCTTTGACTACATATGGTCCCAACCAATGCATTTGGAGTTTCCCAGGGAAGTTTTTGAACTTGCTGTCATATAGCAATACTAAATTATTTACTTTGAATGTGCGCAACTTGATATGGCGATCATGCCAAGCTTTCTCACGTTGTTTCTATACCTGCTGATGGAATCCCGCCAGAAACCGTTCTTCCTCAAGTTCTTCCAGTTGCGCGAGCCTCTCTTCCAAGGCTTCGTGGTCTGCCATGCCTGTCATCGCTACTATCCGCAAACTGGGTACAATGTATTCCATTGG
This sequence comes from Pinus tabuliformis, assembly GCA_031772625.1. Classification (NCBI taxonomy): domain Eukaryota; kingdom Viridiplantae; phylum Streptophyta; class Pinopsida; order Pinales; family Pinaceae; genus Pinus; species Pinus tabuliformis. The sequence continues at coordinate 742,399,819 of CM062814.1, read as the reverse complement.
CATGACGGCTTCCATGCCGTAGACTAACCTGAAAGGTGTCTAACTCGTCAATTTCTTACATGTGGTTCGGTATGCCCATAGCACAGCAAGTGTGCACAAATCCCAATCGTTTCGCTGCGTGTTACATACTTTGGTCAGCGCAGTCTCTAGAATCTTGGTGAATGCTTCTATTGTCCCATTCGCTTGTGGAGGGTACGGCGTACTTTGCTGATGAAACACCTGGAATTCCTCAGTGAGTGCTTTGATAGTTTCATTTAGGAAGTGTGTTCTGCGGTCACTCATTAGAATTTTCGGGCATCCAAACCGTGTCAACACGTTTTCGAATAAAAATTTCACAGTGGTAGCGGCTGTGGAGTGCTTAACCGGCTGTGCTTCCGCCCACCGAGTCAAGTACTCTGTCGCAGTGATGATATTGCGCGCACCCATCTTCCCTTGAGGTGTGATGGGCGCCACAAAGTATATCGCCCATTTTTCGAATGGTTGTAGCGTCACCTATGGATTGAGTGGCATCTCATCCCTTCGCGATGGTTTCCCAGTCTATTGACATACGTCACAGGCCCGATAGTATGCTTTCGAGTCTTGATGTAGGGTTGGCCACCATAGTCCGGCACGAAGAATCTTCTGTGCTGTCGCCCATCCCGCATAATGTCCTCCTGCAGCCCCCCCATGTGCTTCTGCGAGGATCTGTCCTCGTTCAAATTCAGGTACATATCTTTGTAATATTTCGTCATTTCCCATTTTGTAGAGGTGCCCCGCGATAACAGAAAAATCCGCCACGCGTACCACTAATTCTTTCTTCTGCTGAACTGAATATCCCTGCGGCGTGGTCCCTATGGTTAAGAAATGGATTATATCCTCAAAGTGGCCATCCGTGACACGCACTTCATAGAGCTATGCATCAAGTAGTCCTTCCTCCAAATTTGTTGGCTCCTCACCGTTCTCAATTCGCGATAGGTGATCTGGGCCTGCGTTTAGGCGTCTCGGCTTTACGATGACCTCGAAGTCATATTCTTGAAACAATAACAACCATCTACAAATGCACACCCCAACACAGGCTTGTTCACCAGGTATTTCAACGCGGAATGGTTAGTATACATCTTAAAGTGCCCACCAAGTAAATAGTGGGGGTATTTCTGGAGCGCGTATACCATCGCCAATCCCTCGCGCTCAGTAGTAGAGTAGTTCTTTTCAGCTTTGGACAACTATCGACTTGCGAACACGATTGGGTGATCAATGCCTTCCTCTCCTTCCTGTGTGAGTACAACACCCAACGCGATACACGATGCATCAACATGTACATGAAATTCGATGTCCCATTTTGAGAAAACCAAAATGGGAGCGGATGCCATTTTTTCCTTGAGAATCTCCAGAATTTTCTTACAATCATCATTCCAACAATATGTAGCATCCTTTTTCAACAACTGTTCCATTGGTGCCGTGATTTGTGCATAGCTCTTAATAAACTTTCGATAGTAGCTAGTGTGCCCCAACGTGGTGCAGAGTTGTTTGACACTTCGTGGCACTTCTAGATTGAGTATGACAACAATCTTTGCAGGGTCCACCATCAGGCCTTGTCTGCAGACCACATGGCCAAGCAAATTTCCAAAGGGGACGAGGAAGGTGCACTTCTTAAGATTCAGCGCAATCTGGTGTCGTCGGCAAGTATCCAGCATCAACCGTAAGCTCGCTATATGTTTCTTGACTAACCCAAATACAGTCCAATCATTGAAATAAACTTCCAAAAACTTGTGGATGAATTCCTTGAACGCGGCCACCACTACGCGCAAAAATATCGCTGGCACGTTCTTGAACCCAAAGGGCATAATAGTGTACTGCAAACAACCCCATTCAGTCATGAAGGTTGTCTTGCTCCTATCTTCCGGTGCAATCTTGATCTGATGGTACCCTGAGAACCCATCCATGAATGAGTACGCTTCTTGTCCACCAACATTCTCCAAGATTTCATCTGTAAATGGTGTCGGGAATGGATCGTGAACACAGGCATCATTAAGTTTTCTGAGGTCTACGCTGATTCAAATTTCACCCTTCTATTTTTTCTCTTGCACTATCATAGGACTCACCTTGTCGGACTCTTCCACTGGTTCAATAATTCCTGCTACAAGCATTTTGTCTAATTCTTCACGGACCCTTTCCTTATACTTCAGATTCAAACGGTAAGGATGCTGCTTAACTGGCTTCGTGTCCATTTTCAGAGTTATCTTCATCATCCTTTTAACTCCGTGATTTTGGTCGGGAATAAGTCTCGACATTTGCGAAGTAACTCAACAACCTTATCCACAGTGGCATCATCCCAATAGTCCCCAAGCGTTGCGTACTTCGGCTCCGCATCTATACCAATGTTTACCTGTTTCATTTTTAGTGGCGCAGCGATGTCGAGGTCCTCGATTGATGGTCCACGAACTTCACAACTCCCTTCTGTTTTTGGAATATTAATATTTCGAGGGTCATCATCATCATCCTCTACTTGCATGTTGTAACATTCTAGGGCATGGCTTAACTGAGGTGACCATACTGGTTGAACTATTTCTCGTGGTTCCTGTGGTATTTTGAAAATGGTGACTTTCACAGCTTGCAGTTCATCGTCAACAATATCTGCCCATAGGTCTTCAAATGAGAAAGTTAACAAAAATCCCTTGCGTAAGATATCCCATTCCCCTGTACCATGTCAGAGTTATGTCTCAGTATACCAGTTTCTTGGGATGACATCCAAGGTATGATAAAATAAGTGTACCCATTCAGGCTAGGGTTCTTCTCCATAGGCTTTGGTCCATTTTGTGAGGTGCGTGCGCAAGTCATCACGTCCATCATATTTATCAGTTATTCGTAGTTCCGACTTCCAAAACCTTAGCTGCATCATCCTCCTACAGCCGCGCCAGTTTTCAAAGTTTCCTTCATGTGTTCCCCACCAACGTGCAGGTGTCACGTGCAGCGTCCACTTTAATGCATCGAACCTCTAGTGCTCTGGTACTACTTGTTCAAGAATTCATCCACCGTTGTCAATCCATCATATGTGGGTAGATCTCGAGCTTGGGTGGTTACGCAACATAGTGACTTGGTCATCATATTACAATTTAGCGTCGTCACTTCACTCAACCGATTATGCCAGCATTCATCTTCTTCGTCTGAATCTGAAGGGCAAGAACGTGCGTGCTCCCACGAGACCCTTCCAACTACAGTCGGATTTAGCCAATCTTGGTTTCACGCGGTTATCTTGTATATACAATCTAGCTCCTCTTCGTCTCCATCGTCGCGCATGGGTTCAGCGTAGCACTCTCCTTCATCTGGATCCAACGGAACTACTACGTGTAGGGACTTTTTCTCGAATATCATCTTCCGCTTTTTTAGGTTGATGACTCCATTCATATCTGTGGCCCAGTCTATTCCTAGCAACGTGGGGTAAGGGTTGCTGTCATCTACAATCTCTATTACCTCGAAGTCCATCTGCGTGGTCGCACCTTTGATATCCATTGTTACCCCTTGCAATCTCCCCATGGGAAAAATCTTTTGTTGGTTTGCCATTCGTAATTGAATAGGAGACCATTGTAACACGGGTCTGCCCATGCATTCCCAAGTCTATTTTGGTAACACGTTCGCGTCCGAGCCCAAGTCTAGGATTACCTGATCCATCTCATATTTGCCAATTTGCACTGTCAACCGCATTTCCCTCCCGGTGCGCAAAGCATGCTTCCCCATCTTTCAAACTACGCATGGTTCCTCTGACCCTGCGCACCTAGCGATTAGCTCTTGTAGTCCTTTAACTGCCTTATTGTCACGTAGCAACTTCATGCATGTCTCTAAGAAGGTAGTTAGCATAGAAGGATCTAGTCCTGTCTCTGGGCGATCCTTACTACCTGAAGTAGAGGCCTCCACGAAGCTCTTCTTAGCTTCCATAAACGTTTCCTTGGCGTGTTCCAAGTCAAACTCAGGTTCCTTTGTAGGAGCCTTGCGTACCCAGGTATCTTCCTCAGGCTGCTTCCCCTTATCTTCCCCTGTGGTCGTGCCACTTCTGAGCATCATGTTCACGTTGGGGTCTTCTTCGCATGGTTCAGACCTCATCATTTGGATATTTTGCATCGGAGTAGGCTGTAGTACCCCTTTTTCGCGCATTTGTGTGATCAGCGTCGGAAAATCTACCATTTCATGATCAAACTGCTCACAGTACGGGCAAGATATTCTCGTTGGGTTGGTACAATCACGAGCGTAGTGCCCGGGTCCCTGCAATTGTAACAGATTAGCTTTTCGCGGCCTCTTCCAGGCCCCATTCCTCCTCGTCCTCGACCTCATCCTTGAAATCCACCCCGCGCTATTGCTGCAGCTGGATCGAAACCTCGTGTTTCTGTCTACGTTCGATAAGCTGGGGTCCTATCCATCATCAGCTCATAGCTCCGACATGTGTGCTCATCGTGGCCCACTGATCTACAAAAATTACAATACAGTTGTTGCGGAGTTTGTGTGTACTTCTGCAACATGTGACAGTTGTCCGTCGTGTGCTTTCCTCCCACTTGACAGATCGTGCACCAAAGCGCAGGTGCCACACTTGGGCCCACCTGTGCCTTTGGTCTCAATAGCATTGGTCCCCCTCCCGCCAAATAGTTCGCAAATACTGGACAATGATCCTTATCGTGGCCTTAGCCTTTACATTTTATGCACCACACTTCTTCACGCGCTTCTGGCCGGGGTGCCCTATCTTGCTTCAAACTCTGCATCTCCAAGCATAGGTTTTGTAGCTACGCATGGATTTGTTGGACTCCCAACCCCGGATCCTGTATCGGTGTTTCATGCAACCTCATCACCATTTCCAATGCTTCTGCCTAGGTTGAGAGCTTCTGTTGTGACAGTGCCGTCCTCAGGTGTGGTGTCAAAGATGCCACAAACCACACGCGGTGCTGTGCATCTGTCAGTGTCATATTAGCCTCGCAGATCGTACTTTTCAGCCTCTGATCCAGATCCCAGGGGGTTTTGCCTGGAAGCATCGAAATCTCCTTAAATCCAATGATTGATTATGTCTTTGATTTCAGCCAGCTAAACTCTCTGCTCAACGCAATCTGGATTTCCGCTATTTCGACATTCGGGTGATCATTCGAATGCTTGATATACCATGTCAGCGCGCAATCCTGCAGCACACTTACCAATGTGGCCTTCTTAATGTTATCATCCGTAACCCCGTGTGCTTCCCACACTGCTCTTACTATGAACCAAAACTAATCTGGATCTTTGTTCCCTACTCCTCTGAAAACAGGCGGCTTGATTGCGCTCGCCATGCTAGACTGCTGGTTTGGTGGAGGTGGTGTGGGCGAAGATGGAGGTGAAGGAGGTGACGCGAGTAGTGGCGTTAGCAGAGATGATAACTGCGGAATGTGTTGCCTTATCAAATTGACCGCACTCCTTGGAGAAGCCCAAGCGCGCTCTTCCTCGCCTGCTCGCGGAGGTGAAATTAAAGGACTGTTTCCTAACCCTTCGATACCTTTGTAGATCTTTCCGCTCCGCATCGTTCCACTCATTAATGGATTTGCATTACTCGTTTTTCACATAACAGCATCTTAATCCAGGTATTCAAAGATTTGATGTACTTACCTCGCAGTCCCTTGAGAAAACGTCTTTCTGCTTCACTGTAGCTGACAGTCGTGTCTATCGCAAATTCAGTGATAAACCCTCCTATTATCTGATCCAGCCAATGGTTTACAGCCCGCACGATCTTATCTTCAGATGCCTCTAGCCTGCGCACCAACTCTGGAGTCCACACTATCGGTTGATTGAGCTTTCACCTTCCCTGGCTGTTTGCTAGCCTCGCGATCCAATCATATAGCTCTGAAGAGAAGGTCGCGAAGAAGATCTCGTGGATTTCTGTATATATGAAGCGATCCAACCACCTCTTCTCAGATATCTGCGGGGTTTTGTTTTCCTATATTACAAACTCGTGAAGCTTCTGATCCAACCAATCTTCAATTTCTTTCTTCATAGGGTTCCAATGTTCCGACATCAAACATCCCTTATGCAGATCTCGATCCCGGCAATGGAACAATTTGTTGGCTTGTTGGGGCCTGACCCAGGTTCAGAAGTGTTTTAGCCAAACAAATCCCAAAACTATCATCCCTTTCAGCAATAGTCCGCGGAGCGCGGACTAAGGTCTCACCCGAGGTAGTATGGGAGGGTGCTGGAACCAGGTTTCCGCACCCTAGGGATGTCTTGATGAGGTCTGGAAGGTTCGTGAACTGATCCTACATGCTGCGCTACTTCCGCGCAGTTGTTTATTCAGTGCAACTACCTTCGCGCGGCTAGGACAATGAGCACGAATGTTCTTTACCCTTTTTGTGCTTAGTATTATTATAGATCTTGAATTAAATTAAGTAGGCCCAATACTTTCAGTTACCATTTAACATAAACAGACATGCACGCAATCATAAACCATAAACATATGCATAAACCAGAATATAGAAACAGATACGCAATATTCCAAAACCAACTTATCTTTATTAATGCCTTTTCCAGTTACAATCCACTTCCTACCCTGCGCATACAGCTGCAGGGGTCCCTATGGTTAAGAAATGGATTATATCCTCGAAGTGGCCGTTCGCGATGCGCACTGCATAGAGCTGTGCATTAGGTAGTCCTTCCTCCAAATTTGTTGGCTCCTCACTGTTCTCAATTCGCGATAGGTGATCTGGGCCTGCGTTTAGGCATCCCGGCTTTACGATGACCTCGAAGTCATATTATTGAAACAATAACAACCATCTACAAATGCGGCCCCCCAACACAGGCTTGTTCACCAGGTATTTCAACACGGAATGGTCAGTATACATCTTAAAGTGCCCACCAAGTAGATAGTGGTGGTATTTCTGGAGTGCGTATACCATCGCCAATCCCTCACGCTCAGTAGTAGAGTAGTTCTTTTCAGCTTTGGACAGCCGTCGACTTGCGAACGTGATCGGGTGATCAATGCCTTCCACTCCTTCCTGTGTGAGTATAGCACACAATGCGATACACGACGCATCAACATGTACAATAAATTCAATGTCCCATTTTGGGAAAACCAAGATGGGAGCGGATGTCATTTTTTCCTTGAGAATCTCCAGACTTTTCTTACAATCATCATTCCAACAATATGTAGTGTCCTTTTTCAACAACTGTTCCATTGGTGTCGTGATTTTTGCATAGCTCTTAATAAACTTTCGATAGTAGCCAGTGTGCCCCAACATGGTGCGGAGTTGTTTGACACTTCGCGGCGCTTCTAGATTGAGTATGACAATAATCTTCGCAGGGTCCACCATTAGGCCTTGTTTGCAGACCACATGGCCGAGCAAATTTCCAAAGGGGACGAGGAAGGTGCACTTCTTAATATTCAACGCAATTTGGTGTCGTCGGCAAGTATCCAGCATCAACCGTAAGCTTGCTATATGTTTCTTGACTAACCCAAATACAGTCCAATCATCGAAATAAACTTCCAAAAACTTGTGGATGAATTCCTTGAATGCGGCCACCACTACACGCGAAAATATTGCTGGTGCGTTCTTGAACCCAAAGGGCATAACAGTGTATTGAAAACAACCCCATTCGTTCGTGAAGGTTGTCTTGCTCCTATCTTCTGGTGCGATCTTGATCTGATGATACCCTGAGAACCCATCCATGAATGAGTAAGCTTCTTGTCCGCCAACATTCTCCAAGACTTCATCTGTAAATGGTGTCGGGAATGGATCGTGAACACATGCATCATTAAGTTTTCTGAGGTCCACGCAGATTCGAATTTCGCCCTTCTGTTTTTTCTCCTGCATTATCATAGGACTCACCCAGTCGGACTGTTCCACTAATTCAATAATTCTTGCTGCAAGCATTTTGTCCAATTCTTCACGGACCTTTTCCTTATACTTCGGATTCAAACGGTAAGGACGCTGCTTAACTGGCTTCGCGTCCATTTTCAGAGTTATCTTCATCATCCCTAGGTCACCGAGGATCCCTTTTAACTCCGTGATTTTGGTCAGGAATAAGTCTTGATATTTGCGAAGTAACTCGATGACCTTATCCACCGTGGCATCATCCCAATAGTCCCCAAGCGTTGTGTACTTCGGCTCCGCATCCATACCAATGTTTACCTATTTCGTTTTCAGTGGTGCAGCGATGTCAGGGTCCTTGATTGACGGTCCACGAACTTCGCGACTCCCTTCTATTTCTGGAATATTAATGTTTCGGGGGTCATCATCATCATCCTCTACTTGCATGTTGTAACATTCTAGGGCATGGCTTAACTGAGGTGACCATACTGGTTGAACTATTTCCCGTGGTATTTTGAAAATGGCATCTTTCACAGCTTGCAGCGCATCATCAACAATATCCACCCATAGGTCTTCAAATGAGAATGTTAACAAAAATTCCTCGCGCAAGATATCCCATTTGCCTGTACCATGTCGGAGTTCTGTCTCGGTATACCAGTTTCTTGGGATGACATCTTGGGTATGATAAAATAAGTGTACCCATTCAGGCTGGGGTTCTTCTCCATAGGCTTTGGTCCATTTTGTGAGGTGTGTGTATGAGTCATCGCGTCCATCATATTTCTCGGTTATTCGTAGTTTCGGCTCCCCAAACCTTAGTTGCATCATCCTCTAGCAACCGCGCCAGTTTTCAAAGCTTCCTTCATGTGTTCCCCACCAACGTGAAGGTGTCGTACGTAGCACCCACTTTAATGCATCGAACCTCTAGTGCTCTGGTACTACTTGTTCAAGAATTCATCCACCATTGTCAATCCATCATATGTGGGTAGATCTCAAGCTTGGGCGGTTATGCAACGCAGTCACTTGGTCATCATATTACAATTTAGCGTCGTCACTTCACTCAACCGATTGTGCCAGCGTTCATCTTCTTCATCTGAATCCGAAGGGCAGGAACATGTGCGCTCCCACGAGACCCTTCCACCTACAGTCGAATTTATCCAATCCTGGTTTTGCGCGATTATCTTGTATATACAATCTAGCTCCTCTTCATCTCCATCGTCATGCACGGGTTCAGTGTAGCACTCTCCTTCATCTAGATATAGTGGAACTACTATGCGTAGGGACTTTTTCTCGAATATCATCTTCCGCTTTTTTAGGTTTATGACTCCATTCATATCCGTGGCCTAGTCTATTCCTAGCAACGCGGGGTAAGGGTTACTGTCATCTACAATCTCTATTAGCTCGAAGTCCGTCTACGTGCTCGCACCTTCGATATCCACTGTTACCCTTTGCAATCTCCCCATGGGAAAAATCTATTGTTGGTTCGCCATCTGTAATTGAATAGGAGACCATTGTAACATGGGTCTACCCATGTGTTCCCAAGTCTGTTTTGGTAACACGTTCGCATCTGAACCCAAGTCTAGGATTACCTGATCCATCTCATATTCGAAAATTTGCGCTGTCAACTGCATTTCCCTCCCGGTGTGCAAAGCATGCTTCCCCATCTTTCAAACTACGCGTGGTTCCCCTAACCCTGTGCACCTAGCGATCAGCTCTTGTAGTCCTTTGACTGCCTTATTGTCATGTAGCAGCTTCATGCATGTCTCTAAAAAGGTAGTTAGCATAGAAGGATCCAGTCCTTTCTCTGGGTGATCCTTACTACCTAAAGTAGAGGCCTCCGCAAATCTCTTCTTAGCTTCCATAAACGTTTCCTTGGCGCGTTCCAAGTCAAACTCAGGTTCCTTTGTAGGAGCCTTGCCTACCCAGGTATCTTCCTCAGGATACTTCCCCTTATCTTCCCCTATGGTCACGCCACTTCTGAGCATCATGTTCATGTTGGGGTCTTCTTTGTGTGGTTCAGACCTCATTATTTGGATATTTTGCATCGGAGTAGGCTGTAGTACCCCTTTTTCGCGCATTTGTGTGATCAGCGTCGGACAATCTACCATTTCATGGTCAAACTGCTCACAGTACGGGAAAGATATTCTCATTGGGTTGGTACAATCACAAACGTAGTGCCCGAGTCCTCCGCAATTGTAACAGATTAGCTGTCTGTGGCCCCTTCCGGGCCCCATTCCTCCTTGTCCTCGACCTCATCCTTGAAATCCACCCTGCGCTATTGCTGTGGCTGGATCGAAGCCTCGTGTTTCTGTCTGCATTAGATAAGCTGGGTTCCTATCCATCATTAGCTCATAGCTCTGACATGTCCCCTCATCATGGCCCACTGATCTACAGAAATTAAAATACAGTTGCTGCGGAGTCTATGTGTACTTCTGCAACAGGTGACAGTTGTCCATCGTGTGCTTTCCTCCCACTTGACAAATTGCGCACCAGAGCGCAGGTGCCACACTTGGGCCCACCTTTGCCTTTGGTCTCAACGACATTGGTCCCCCTCTCACCAAATAGTTCACGAATACTGGACAATGATCCTTATCGTGGCCCTGGGATTTACATTTTATGCACCACACTTCTTCGCGCGCTTCTGGCCAGGGCGCCCTATCTTGCTTCAAACTCTGCATCTCCAAGCATAGGTTTTGTAGCTGCACATGGATTTGTTGGACTTCCAACCCCGAGTCCGGTATCGATGTTTTATGCAACCTCATCACCATTTCCAATGCTTATGCCTGGGTTGAGAGCTTCTGTTGTGACAGTGCCATCCTCAGGTGTGGTGTCAAAGATGCCACAAACCACACGCGGTGCTGTGCATTTGTTAGTTTCATATTAGCCTTGCGAATCATACTTTTTAGCCTCTGATCTAGATCCCAGGGGGTTTCGCCTGGAAGCATCGCGATCTCCTTAAATCCAATGATCGACTGCGTCTCTGATTTTGGCCGGCTAAACTCTCTGTTCAACGCAATCTGGATTTCCGCTATTCTGGCATTCGGGTGATCATTCAAATGCTTGATATACCATATCAGCACGCAATCCTGCAGAGCACTTACCAATGTGGCCTTCTTAATGTTATCATTCGTAACCCCGTGTGCTTCCCACACTGCTCTTACTACAAACCAAAACTGATATGGGTCTTTGTTCCCTACTCCTCTGAAAACAGGCAACTTGATTGCACTCACCATGCTAAACTGCTGGTTTGGTGGAGGTGGTGTGGGCAAAGATGGAGGTGACATGAGTGGTGGCGTTAGTGGAGATGATAACTTCGGAATGCGTTGCCTTATCAAACTGACCGCACTCCTTGGAGAAGCCCAAGCGTGCTCTTCCTCGCTCACTCGTGGAGGTGAAATTAAAGGACTGTTTCCTAACCCTTTGATACCTTTGTAGATCTTTCTGCTCGGCGTCGTTCCACTCATTAATGGATTCGCATCACCTGTTTTTCACATAATAGCATCTTAATCTAGGTGTTCAAAGATTTGATGTACTTACCTCGCGTTCCCTTGAGAAAATATCTTTCTGCTTTGCTGTAGCTGACGGTCGTGTCTATTGCAAATTCGGTGATAAACCCTCGTATTATCAGATCTAGCCAATGGTCTACGGCCCGCGCAATCTTATCTTTAGATGCCTCTAGCCTGCGCACCAACTCTGGAGTCCACATTATCGGTTGATCGAACTTGCACCTTCCATGGTTGTTTGCTAGCCTCGCGATCCAATCATACAGCTCTGAAGAGAAGGTCGCGAAGAAGATCTCGTGGATTTCCGTATATATGAAGTGATCCAACCACCTCTTTTCGGATATCTGCGGGGTTTTGTTTTCCTATATTACGAACTCGTGAAGCTTCTGATCCAACCAATCTTAAATTTCTTACTTCGTAGGGTTCCAGTGTTCCGACATTAGACATCCCTTAGGCAGATCTCGGTCCCGGCAACAGAACAATTTGTTGGCTTGTTGGGGCCTGACCCAGGTTCAGAAGTGTTTTAGCCAAACAAATCCCGAAACTACCGTCCCTTTCGGCAACAGTCTGCGGAGTGTGGACTGAGGTCTCACCCAAGGTAGTATGGGAGGATGCTGGAATCAGGTTTTTCCGCACCCTAGGGATGTCTTGATGAGGTCTGGAAGGTTCGTGAACCGATCCTACATGCTGCGCTACTTCTGTGCAATTGTCTATTTAGTGCAACTACCTTCGCATGGCTAGGACGACGAGCGCGAATGTTCATTACCCTTTCTATGCTTAGTATTATTATAGATCTTGAATTAAATTAAGTAGGCCCAATACTTTCAGTTACCATTTAACATAAACAAACATGCGCGCAATCATAAACCATAAATAGATGCATAAACCAGAATATAGAAACAGATACACAATATTCCAAAACCAACTTATCTTTATTAATGCCTTTTCCAGTTACAATCCACTTCCTACCTTGTGCACACAGCTGCAGGGGTCCGCGCACACAGCTGCGGACTCTACTAGGCCTCTGCGCACACAACTGCAGAGCCTCTATTTCCTATTACAACCCAAACTCGGACTTACAAATTCAGATCGAATATCGCATTCATAAATCCATAGTTCTTCTTAACATCAAAAAGCTACTTTCTACACTTAGAGCCTCGCTCTATTTATGCATTCCCATGGTCCGCAGACCATGGGTAGGCCGATACATTCTAGATTAAATTACAATATTTTAGGGCGGACTACCCTTAGACTTGACCCATTAAAATTCGCGCTCTGCGCACTTTGCGGAGCCTTTACAATACCAATACCCCAAAATTGTGGGTTTTAAGCCCCAAAACCATTACGCGGGGGATCCGCTGCCCAACACTTTACATTGTGAGAGTTGGTTCAAAATGAAGGAATGAGATGCCTCACACTTCAAAGATTTTGTAAAGCCTCAGTTCAAAAACAAATATGATACCACATTTCCAAGGACTTATTTGTTGGATCATTATAGTCAATTGTTGAAGGTTATACATAGACATTTTACATGTGAAGGTCGTTTTAGAAGTTGTATCAATACCACATTAAATTTCTTATGCATTTCACTAGTAAAAGGAGTTTGAATTTTCAGTATTACCTATTTAAAAGCCTAGGCAAGATGTCAGAGAGGGTTCAGCCAAAAGGGGACAAACACTTGCCTAGCCTTTTTCACTTTTCACTAATCAAACTATTGGTTTTGCACAAGATAGAGAAGAGAAAGATGTCTTGGGATAACTTCTTGCCAACTTCAGGTCTGCTGGCTCATGTAGACATTTCTCTAATGCAAGCACATAAAGAAGAACCTAAAGCTAAAGAGACAAAGGAATCTAAAGCCAAAGTGACAGTGGAAGAAGCAGAGGTACCTAAAGCTGCAGAGATAATTAAGGAAACAAGGAGGGATAAGAGAGCAACAAGCAAACAAAAAAGCAAGATACCAATGGAAGAAGCAACATTTATGCATATGCCAAGGACTAGGCTGAGGATTAGATTTTGTGCAAAGCAATTGATTGAGGAGCCAACTCTTCAAGTTGATATCTCATAGGATATGCCAGAATAGGGTACAGGGGAGGAACAAGATGTTAAGATGGAGGAAGACAAAGATCTTGAACTCACAATATTGCAAGACAGTCTTACCAAAGCCCGACTTCAGATTTCCTATTTGCAAAAGGAAAATAAAGAACTTAGGAACACAACAGAAAAGGTAGAACGACAAAAAGAAAGTGAATTGTCCAAGTGGCCTTTTAGGCTTACAACTTAAGAAAAAGGAAAGCAGGTAATTTATGTGGAGGAGATAAAAGAACCTAATATGCCAGTAAGGAGACCTATCACAAGGTCAACAACTAAAGGGAAAACTAGATGGAGGAATATTTTCAAACAATAGAGAAGCCAGTGTTTGATGAATGGAAGGAGTATCAGAGGCTGTTTGAAGAGATTGAAGTCTGCGAAAGGCAAGCTGACCAGATAGAAGAGAACAATGAAAAATACAAGAAGGCCATCAATGATACTATCAAAGAAGTTGATACTCAAATTGCAGAAGATTTGGATGCAATTGATGGAGCCAAACATTTCATGAAATGGACTCTTCCCCTGCACAAAAATCTAAAGAGTTATTACATGAGAAATATGATTTTGAGGATAATATTGAAGGTGATGAAGCATAAACTAGCAAAGGCTAGGAGACGGCTCAAGAAAGTCAAACACTCCAAACAACCACCTAGTGACTTGCTTACAGTAGTACAACCAACTAAGGAAGTTAAAACAATCTCCAGTAAAGAGGCCAAATCATCATCTAGCAAGGCCAAACCATCATCCAACAAGAAGAGAAGAGGTAGATTGGGTGCCTGATAACATACTCTGTCTCATTTACTAAAAGTTCATTTTGTGTAGCTAGGCTCATTTTGCAGTTACCTAGGGTTACATGTTTTTGTTGAAAAATATGGAGGATTTTGGTATTTTGATGCTTGTTCGGATTCATAAGGTACATGGTGATGAACGGTTAGACATTGTTTTGTTTTGGAAAGGGAAGAGAAACACAAACTCAGAAATTTAAAATTTTGATGCGCAAGTGTTGACTCGACAGTTCTGAGCTTTGCACATGTGGAAAGAGGAATCTGATGGGTCCTACTCCAACTTAGCATCTTTGTCATCATCCTCATCGGCTCGGTTTCACTAGGTGCAGCCCATGTCTATGCTAAGCTGGAGCCTACTGCGCAACTCATCATTCAATTTTTTTGTTTTTTTAGTCAGTTTTGGACCTTGCTATCGTGAGGTTGGTGATATGGATAGAAAAGAATGGATAGGGATCAGAGAAGTAGATAAGATAAAACTAATTTGATCAAAAAAGATGTTTCAGTTTTATTTTTAGATTTAACTTAGTTTTATCTTTTAAAAACTTGATGTTTCTAAGTTGATATGCTTCGATCCTCTTAGTGGAAGAAAGATACATTGTATCTAATTTTGATTTTTTATTCTGCCTAATGTATTTAAAATGAACAGAACAAGAGAAAAGGGTTTAGATTGGGAGAAGGCTGTGTATGTATTTTCTTTTACTGAAATAAAATTATTAGTGCAGTAAATTTGCCACTTGACCGAAGATTCTTGTGGTATGGATTTCAAGTTTCTGTGACCTTTCTTATATGTATGTTATTCAATGTGTATTTTTTCAATATTTCACTTTTAAATTGGCCATAGAACAATTTTCAAAATTCATCTATGCGGATGATTTGAATGACTGATCTCCTTTCTACACTATAATGGAATTCTCCTTCAGCTACGTTCTCCTTTATAGTATTATTCTAGATATTTTATCATGAAATATATGTTTCAGAATTCAATTCATGCTCTGTTACATGTGTTTGGATATCTCTGTGTGATTTCAAGTTATTTTCAAAACTTATCCTATGCTATGACAAATGTTGTGACTTGAAATAATACCTTCCCTTCCTCTGTTTTCATAAGTGTCTCATGTGAAGCTATGATAATTTTATATAAAAATATAAATGATGGATCCATGCTCAGTGACCCTCCCTCTCAAGTCTACCAACCATCTTCATTAAATCCTATTTACCTTTATAGATCTAGCCTTTTTCAAATGTCCTCAAGCATTATTGTTTACATAATTTGACCTTATTTCAAGTGAGGGAGCCCCCTTTTGTTGGAAAAGTCCAATTTTCTAGCCAAAAGAGGTTTTTGGTTACCCCTATAAACATTTTCTCAGCCTAGAGGTTCAAATACAGGGTGCTAACACATCCCAAGCCTTTTAGAAAGCTAGCTTGTTATTATTTTGCTCATAGTGAAACCTGGCCTTCCTAATATCTTCCTCCAAGGTTTTGCACTCATAAAGTATGACTTTATCATTGTAAAATGAAAGGAATCCACTTAGAACTATTTGTATTATGACCTTCCTTTTGTTGGGAATCAAAGAATACTAGGAGGGGGTGGGGGTGAATGAGTATTATACAAGTTTTACACTTATTTACTCAATTATTAAATCAAATGTAATAAAAAAAACACCAAAGAACCATTCACATGAAATTTTGTGCACAAAGAATTAACGTGAAAACCCATACGACAAAAAACCACAGAGATTGTTTTGATTATGATGTAATCATAAGCTCCAACTTTTGATTACATCAATTTTTTGCGAGAATAAACTCACAGGATGCTTCATCCCCCTTAGATATGCAAGCCCCAACTTGTTAGAGGCACCAAACTCTAATCTTTATAGGCACCAACCTGCAGTAGCCAATGAATCTATCCTTCATTTATTTTTATATTGAGATCTCTGGCCAATTATGTCCATCTGATTCAACTAATATATATCAAAGCATATTCACTATGTCTTGAGTAGACTCCTTGATTTCTCCAATTGAGAATATTCACTCACACTCATAGACAACAACCTGCACTCTTCACTTTCATTCTTTGCTTCAATTCTTCACACCTTAACTCTCTACTCCAATTCTCTACACCAATTCAGTTTGCTTCAATTCATTGCATCTATTCAAATTCCAATAGTTACGCATCAATCCCTCTTAGCATGAAGATCCCTTTACTTCTTGTACAGACCGAGATAGTTGTGTGAATCCACAACAACAACTTCCACCATCAGTTATACATCTATTGTGCATGAGAACTACAACTTTTACATCATAATTATGGCTTATTTATTAATCCTGTGCACACTTTAATTTAATTTACCAAATTTGGCACATAAAAGCCAAAATTTGTTGAAAATGCAACAAGATGATGGAGCTTAGTGAAAAGGAGTCGCCTTCACTAAGTGGGCCCGCAGGCTATTTTTGGCGCAAAGTCCATTTTTAGACTATGTCTAGTTTTAGACATATGGATCATGGTAGGATGCTATTTGTGGATGATTGGTCATGTTGGTAAAAATAGATGGACTTTTATTTTTAGACATATGGGCGGTTTCTATTTTTAGACTGCCAGGCTAAAAATAGAACAGTCGAATATTATTGTCTCATAATAATATTTGGACTATAAACATTATCTTATCCTCTTGGAGCACTTCAGTTTGAGCTATAGATGTGGCACATGCAGCTGTCAGAAGGAAATACGCTTTTCTTGTGGGTCAGTTGAGCTATTGCATGCAGGACTTTAGTTAGAACTCATGTGGTTGAGTTTTGGTGGAGTTGATTATGGAGTTGATGGAGTTGTGTTCAGTTTAAGCAACTAAAGAATACATCAGTTAACTCAGTGCATGTACAGTTCAGTGGAGACAGGTGTTAGAGGTTGAGATTGCTATCAGTTGTGACTATAGTTGTGCATGAGATTTGCACATGCATGGATGGAGATTTCCCATGAGGCTTGCGTAGTATAACCAAGGGAATTCGATTTCACAGAGTGATTGATTCTCTTGCAGGATTGCGCAGTGGAGGCAGGCAAACAGTGGAGAAGATTTGAGGCATCAGATCTGAGCTAGTTTGTGTGTAACAGGTGGAGATAGTACTGAGTACTTGTGAGGAGTATTGTACTATGTATTGTTACATGTTCTCTATCATTATAATATATAGATAGTGTGGGGTTTTCAGCTGTATGCTTTCCTCGGGTTACATACTGTGTTAATGTGTGCATGCGATTGATGTTTCATTGTTTTTAATGCTGCTAAATTGATGATCAACATAGAGGAGGTTATGTATTGTGCATGTATTCCGCAATAGTGTATAATCGGGATAATCTCTGTGAATAAGTGTCACATTATTCAAAATTTCTACATGGTATCGGAGCAGAGTTGATCATCAGATCTATTATTCAGAAAGTGATTACATTTTATTTCTTCAGGCAGAGTCTGTAATCGAGCCAGGTAGCCTCTGGATTCATCCTTCCTTTGGAAGGTGAGATATCCAGTAAAAGCCCATACAATCAATCTCTGTACGAGAAATACTTTGTTCTCACGAATTTTAGATCAGAGGCGGTTGAGTCTTTGAGCTGGTGGAATTTGAATTTGCAGCAGTGTTTTCTTGGTGTCAAAGTTGAAATGTCTTTCAACGGATTGCGATTGGAGTATGCTCTTGAAGGCAGCTCGAATTATATTGCATGGAAAGATAGGATGGAGGCGGTGTTAGATGACAATGGGTTGAAGGAGTTCATAGAGGCTGAGATCCCAAAACCTACTGATGCTGCTGAAGCTGTGGTTTGGCAAAAGAAGACAGCAAAGTGTCGAAGGATTCTGTTGGAGGGCGTGAAGGATCACTTTGTGTCCAGCCTACATGGAAAGGCTTCTCCATACTTGATGTGGAAAGCGTTGACAGATTTATTCCAAAGCAAGAGTGACCAGAGGAAGTTGGCGCTCAAGGATAAACTCAGAAACATTAAGTGTGAGAATGGAGACAGTATGCCCGAGTATCTCACGAAGTTCACCCAATGTCGGGATGAGCTAGGAAGTGTGGGGGTGACTGTTGATGATGAGGACTTGGTGAGCTTGGCTCCTTGGTCTTCCAAAGAGTTGGCATTCCTATCAGGACTCTGTCAATGGTCGGAAGAAATTGCCAGGATGGGAGAGACTTCGGTTGGATCTTGTGCAAGAGGAGATTAGGTGGAATACCAGGGATGGATCTTCATCAAAGGCATCTGATGAAGAAAATTGCGCTTTGGCTGCCAAAGCAAAGAAGGGGAAGGAGAAGGGTTCTCTTTCCGAATCCAGTTCTTCCAATGATGGGAAGAAGGTTGACAAATTGAAAGTGCGATGCTTTCGTTGTCATGAGGTGGGCCATTATGCTGCAAATTGTCCACGGAGGAAATCCAAGAAGGGATCCGGGGAAGGATCTGAAGGTGAGGCACTTGCTTCATAGTTTGAGTTGGATTTCACACTCTTCGCATGCATGGTTTCATCTATGGTGGGAAGTGGTTGGTTTCTTGACAGTGGAGCTTCTTTCCACATGACTGGTGACAAGAGCTTGTTCAGTACTTTGGAGGAGAAAGATCTCTACATACTCATAGCGATGGGTAATGATGAGAAGTATATTGTCTCAGGTGTAGGCACGGTTATTTTTCAGAGGGAGCATGGAGCTCACCTTACCTTGACCGATGTCAAGTATGTACCAGGACTGAAGAGAAACATGGTGTCGATCGTGATGCTGGAGGACAGAGGCTGTGATGTAGTCTTCAGTAAGGGACAAGTTTTCCTTAGACACATCATCATTAGACAGGTGAAGCAGATTGGTTCACGGGTCAAGAACCTGTATGCTCTTGAGGTTCAAGATGCATGCAAAGCCTTGAGCAGCAAGGCAACTGATAGAGACTTGGTGGTTGAGAGGGAGCATATATTACCTCTCAACATGCAGAGCAAGAAGAAGTCTCAGACGATTGTGGAGGAGCCATGATTGGTGCAGCAGCTTCAGGAGGTTGTGGAGTAGCCACAACAAGGGAAGCTGAGAGGAGATCGAGTAGAGACATCTACTCATGCAGAGACCTCCAGTAGGGGGAAATTTCGAGCCAGGTGGGCTGAGGGATCACATGCAGCCATACCTCCAGGTAGGAGGTGGGGTGATGTGGATTGATCGTCCCAAGGAGGAGGGGCAGGATCCTTGAGGTACCCAACCTCTTGGATGAGACCTTGCTACGGGAGCCTCGATGTGGAGTAGCAGGAACTGAATGATCAGGTAGAGACAGATGTGGATGGAGCGGCAGAGAGAGCGACAATGTAGGGAATCCCAGGACAGCGCATAGCTAGCAGGCTGCAGCAATGCGAGAGGCACAAGTGTTTTGCACAGTGCTAGGTGGCACAGAGAAGTGTGCAATGGTGCGAGATGCATGGAGATGTTGCAGTAGCGTAGATGTCAGAGAGGGAGAACTTGTCAGCAGCAGGTAGAGCTTCAGCATCAGAGTATGTTCCTAGCCCAACAGAGTGGTCAGTTGGGAGTGTTTTTGTTCCAAGTGTTTTTGGAGCAAGTGGACCGGGAAAATGTGTGGCATGAAGAACATTCCAGAGTTGCAAGATAGGGGTTGCAGATAATCCATATCTTGTTGAGAGGGAGTGTTGAAAATGCAACAAGATGATGGAGCTTAGTGAAAAGGAGTCACCTTCACTAAGTGGGCCCGTAGGCTATTTTTGGCGCAAGGTCCATTTTTAGACTATGTCTAGTTTTAGACATATGGATCATGGTCTATGAGTTGCAG
Source organism: Pinus tabuliformis (assembly GCA_031772625.1). Lineage (NCBI taxonomy): Eukaryota > Viridiplantae > Streptophyta > Pinopsida > Pinales > Pinaceae > Pinus > Pinus tabuliformis. The sequence continues at coordinate 742,379,871 of CM062814.1, read as the reverse complement.
GATGCTATTTGTGGATGATTGGTCATGTTGGTAAAAATAGATGGACTTCTATTTTTAGACATATGGGTGGTTTCTATTTTTAGACTGCCAGGCTAAAAATAGAACAGTCGAATATTATTGTCTCATAATAATATTTGGACTATAAACATTATCTTATCCTCTTGGAGCACTTCAGTTTGAGCTACAGATGTGGCACATGCAGCTGTCAGAAGGAAATACGCTTTTCTTGTGGGTCAATTGAGCTATTGCATGCAGGACTTCAGTTAGAACTCATGTGGTTGAGTTTCGGTGGAGTTGATTGTGGAGTTGATGGAGTTGTGTTCAGTTTAAGAAACTAAAGAATACATCAGTTAACTCAGTGCATGTACAGTTCAGTGGAGACAGGTGTTAGAGGTTGAGATTGCTATCAATTGTGACTATAGTTGTGCATGAGATTTGCACATGCATGGATGGAGATTGCCCATGAGGCTTGCGTAGTATAACCAAGGGAATTCGATTTCACAGAGAGATTGATTCTCTTGCAGGATTGCACAGTGGAGGCAGGCAAACAGTGGAGAAGATTTGAGGCATCAGATCTGGGATAGTTTGTGTGTAACAGGTGGAGATAGTACTGAGTACTTGTGAGGAGTATTGTACTATGTATTGTTACATGTTCTCTATCATTATAATATACAGATAGTGTGGGGTTTTTAGCTGTATACTTTCCCCGAGTTACATACTGTGTTAATGTGTGCATGCGATTGATGTTTCATTGTTTTTAATGCTGCTAAATTGATGATCAACGTAGAGGAGGTTATGTATTGTGCATGTATTTTGCAATAGTGTATAATCGGGATAAAGTCTGTGAATAAGTGTCATATTATTCAAAATTTCTACAAAATTCATTCTTAGCACCTACTACTAGCTCCTTTTCACATAGGACCACATGCCTCAAACATTAGGCTTAATTCTAAAAATGTTGTTTAGTAACTCGTCCATAGGATCAGATCACATGACCATGTTCTTAACTATCCAAGAGAAAGAAATTCTATTGACATCATGAAAACATCATCATGCCATGTGGCATCCTCTGGGTGATGCCATGTATTATCCCAAATCAACCCACTTACCCAACCAAAAATCCCAATTTTGCATGCCACTTGTCACCTATTCTACTCTGCCATGTGTCTGTTGATGTCTAGTCTACACGTCACCTTTCCTACTATGCCATTAAATAGACTTCCACCTGACAACTCATTCACATCTCCTGATCATATAACAATGGATTTATTTGACGCTTGCTTGATTAAAGGTCAATATCCATCCCCGGGCTCCTTCACATGTTTGACGGTTAATGGAGGAGGGGGGTCTAGTGTTTGTCTCTTATGCGACTAACATTCCACCATCTTCACCAAGCACACCACGAAAATACTACCATCCTCGCAGATTGAGTAGCTGATATTTATTTTGTGGCCCCCTTGCTTACACAACATTTAATGAGAGGGGGTCTGATTTTTGTCATTTTGTACACATGGATCCAAAACAAAAATGAAACCTTGCCATGACACTTCTACCAGTAACCACCTAGATTTCTAGCTCTCCTGCCAAATCATCATCATCATCCACTTAGATTCTACCACCTGCCATTGCTACCACATCATCATCTACAACTAGTTAGGATTTTCCACTTGCAGTTGCTAGACATCATCATTTGCTGATTGGAAAGTAATAAGACCAAGTGGAACCATGAGCCTTGGAACCTTATTGAAACTTCAAACCAAGATAACTCATGATCCCTTAGGAGTTATACCATGTTCCATGTATCATAGCAAAGGTCTTTGAAAAGACTATCGGAATACACACTTTGCATGAGTATTTGAACATATCAGTTGTAGACAAAATTCTTTCAAATATCATTGATGAAAACCTCAGTACTTCAAAAAACTCCTCCTGACACCTATTAGGATGTTGTAAAAGACACAAACAACTTTTTCATTCATTCTTCCACTACTGCTGAGTAACTAATTGTTGATAACTCGCCCATTGTGCACAAGCTCAGGCTACATAATCACACTAATACTAGTTTCTCAATGTGTGCTTGTGCAGATCCCCTTTTTCAAGGAAATTACTACTGCGTTGCAAGGAAATATCATTATCCCTTACTGTAGGAAACATACTCATCCTTGGAAATTTTAGCTACAATGTTAGCTCACACTCCCGCTTTGACATCAAGGGAAAAGGGTCTAAATACTAGCATTTGAACATCCTTTTTAATGGACAACATATTACTCCCCCTAAAAAATTGCTATATTCCTAAATCACGCAATGCACCTAAGCCTTCTACCAATTATACAAAACCCATCCATATCCTCGGTCTTCTCCTACAACACACATCTTGAATTTCACCAAGTACAAAGAAACTTCTAATATCCACACTAATTGAGTCAGTTTGTAGGAGATACCACTCCTAGTTGTTGTAAGAGATATTCAAATGGTTCTCGAGGAAGTATTTTGGTGAATAAATATACAATTTTCTCATTAGTGGAAACATATTCAAGCCTACCAACATGGTCAACAAATTGATCTCTCAAAGAATGATACTTAGTTGGGATGTGCTTAGTTTTTTAATGCATAATAGGATTATTGGAAATACTTATTACACTAGTATTTTCACACATGGTGGGAATATGATCATTAAATTGAACCTTGATATCCTTGAGTATTTGCTTAATCCAAATGATCCAAATACAACAAGTAGCTGTTGCTATATGTTGTAACAACCCTGGGTTAAACTCCCATGTAAATAAATAATTTATGGACATTATAAAATAAAAAATCAAACCAAGGTCATGAGACACGTATTCTAAGCTGAATGGAGGGGGAAAACATTATATTGGTATCCACTTGTGGTTAATTATTTATTAGCTATGGAAATTGGAATTGGCATTGGCATTGGAAAAATGAAAAAGGAAATAAATGACAACTAATACAAGAAATAAAGGAAATTAAGAGAAAACAAAGATAAAGAGACAATAATATGCATGCAAGGGAAAATCAAGTAAAAGGAAAAGGAAAAGAAAAGAAAATAAAATAAAATAAAAAGGAGAGAAAACATTCTAGCATTCTCACTTGGACAAGGGAAACAAGAGAGAGAGAGCACTTGGACATAAGGAAGACACAAGCAAGCAAGAAAAGAATGCAAGGGAGAGCAAGAAGAAAATTGGACATTAGTAAGAAAGGGAAAAAATCAAGCAAGGAAAGGGAAACCAACAAGAGGATTTTGAAGGCAACATGTTGCATATTTGATTATCATTTTGGGATGTGAATGCATGGTTTATGCATTGGTTTATTGGTCATGTTTGCTATCATTGACATGTGATTTTCCTGGATTGAAAGTGATGTACAACCTTTCCTTTTCCATTTCCTGGATAGACATGGTATAGTGGGTTTTCATTTTAGTTGAGATTTGGATTGCCTATGGATTTGGATCTGGTTGAGGTGGTCTCAGGAAAATCCCAAGGGTTGAGGGTGGAGATTGTTTTCTTTGGGAAGCTCTTGAAAGATGGGTGGAGACAAGAAAAATCCTCTAGGTATGGTGACGAAATCCTGAGACATCCAAGATTGTGTTAGTCTTGGTTATTTCTGGACTGATTTAGGTGAAATCATTATGGCTTGAGGGTGGAGGCGGTTTAACCTCTGGATTCCCTATTTGGTTATGTTTGATTTATCCAATGTGATCCCACATTCATGCTTGGAATATGGAATGGAGGTGATTGGGCTGGAAGAAAGAATTGGTTCAGTCCCAATCTATGGTTAGGTGGTACATGGAAGCTCTTGACTTGTTGGTACTTTGCTTATGTTATTATGTGTTATTTCTTATTGAGATTAATGAGCACACATTCTGGTTTAATGTGTGATTTTATGATTGGTTTATCCTGGTTTCATTATAGTTAAATGTTGGTTACATGCATGGTATATTTCTCATCATATGATGTGCTCTTTGTTCATGGTTAACAAGATATTGGATAGTTTATATGAATGCATGAGCTAATATATGTTTGTTACAACTAGCATGAGAGGGAAATAAACCTTTTTGATGAACCTTTGTTGAAACTAATGGAACAACGAACATATATGCATTTATGACCTACGTTTACTATGTTTACAAAGTGTTTGTATATTTATTATCATGAACTTGGGAAGCTTGAGCAAAAACAGGGCCAAGAATAGAGGATGAAGACTCCTACATGTGGTTGAGGGAGTTCTGGAAATATTTGAGAAAATCTGGGCTATTGGCCCATAAGCTATCCCTTAAAATACTGAATAGCATTTGTGGCCACACTCTAAGTTCAGGGTATTTTCAGCCACAACCACACTGAGCTAAGTTATTCATGTGGCTAAAGCCCTTTGGCCACACTGGCAAGATTGCATGCATGTGGATAGGCTGTAAAGCTTGGTTGAAAGTGGTTCCAGCTCAGGGAAAAGGTCACGAGTGCAATCAGGCTATCAAGTGTGTGATCTCATGTCTCTGAGTCATGTAGTAAGTTTTGTACAAGTTGGTAAGATAGGCCCCATTTCCTAATTGGATCTTGGATTTGGGGTCATGCATAATAACTCTCAGCTCATGTTTACCCTGGTGAGCTTGTAAATGTGGGGTGAGGTGTTATAGAGTGGTGTCATAGCAGGTTCACAACACTAGACCTCGAGATAAATGCAGATTGTTATCCAAATCTATATGGATGACATGCATGGCTGTTAGTTATATTATTGTTTTGGTCGTGCCTCAATTACCTATATGTTTGTTTATTGTTATTGCTATTATATCCATGTAGATGATATGCTTGTATCGTGCTAATATGGATTGACATGTGTAGATGCAATAACCTCACCAATAGTAAGTTGAGGTAATGTTTTTGATTTTATCTAATAGTGTTATGTTGCAGGAAATAGAAGGCCAAGAGATGAAGAGAAGAATGAACATAGTTACCCATGAAACAAGAAAATTATCGATCACCTGATTTTGAAAAATGGTTATTCAGAATACACCTTTTTTTAAGCATATTTTTGACAATTTAAATTTTGTTATGTAACATTTTTTTTAAATGTCAGTGATTTTCATGCTCATTTTGAAAAGTGTTGATGCAACATCAACCCATTTTTTAGAGGGCTTATTTTTGACAGTTAAATTTTTTCATGTATCAAGTATTAACATTTGTTTTAAAATGTTATTGATTTTCATGCTGATTTTGAAATTTTTTTATGCAACATCAACCCTTTTTGTTTAGAGGGTTTATTTTTTACTCTTTAAATTTTTAATGTAGTAAGTGTGGATAATTACCCTTTTTGTGTAGAGTGTTTATTTTTTAAACTTCAAATTTGCATGGATGTTTTTTTTTAAATGTTGGTGATTTTCATGTTGGTAAAAAAAAAAGACAAAAAAGAAATCAAATATAAAAAGGGCTACATAGTAGCTAGTACCTGTGGATTAGCTTAAATATAACATAATTAAACTAAAAAATAATAAAGACAAATTTCATCACAAAAATAAAACAACTAATGAAATATTGTATTGTTGAATGTTATCACCGAAAATTAAAAAATAAGATTAACTAATATTGTTTATATTAACATATATATGTGTGTTTTTTATTTTTTATTTTTATTAATATATATAATTTTTATAATTAAATTTATTAAAATATGTTTTTAATATAAAATAAGAAATATTAATTGAAAATATGAAGAAAAATTTATAATTAATGTAAATAGAAAAAAAAATAAAAACAAAAAAGTTAAATAAAAACAAATAAAACTAAAAACAAAAAATTAGTAACTAATAGAAATGGAAGTTATTAAACAATCCATAATAAGACTTCAACCAATAGATTCCATAGATTGATCCAGTATAGGGATCCCCCCTTCAAGATGTGGAATCTCATTATCAGACTCTTGAAAAGAATTTGCATGTCCAAATCTATCCAAGTGATCAAGTTTTCGCTTAACAACATTGTCAGTCTTGGAAGATTCAAGAAAGTTCACATCTCTAGATATTATGAACTTCTTATTAACTTCATCATAGAGATGATATGCTTTGGACGTATTTGAGTACCCCAAGAAGATACATTTGTGACTCCTTGCACTAAGTTTGTTTCTTTATTCCTATGGTATCAAGGCATAACAGGTGGAACTAAAATCCCTCAGATGCCTCAATGAAGGAATGTGGCCATACCACATTTCATAGGGAGTCTTGTTTTTGATAGCATGAGATGGAAACCTATTATTTATATACACAACACATAGAACTACATCATTCCAAAACATCAACTTAACATTCTTGAAAAACATCATTGAACATACCATATTTAAGATTGTCCTGTTCATTCTTTCAGCTACTCCATTATGTTGGGGATTATAAGCACAATTGTTTGATGTTTGATCCTATGCTAGCAAAGATAGTTTTCAAATTCACTTGAAGTGTATTCTTTTCCATTATCAGTACGAACAAAGCCAACATCATATTGATCATCTTTTTCAATCCATGCATGAAATTTCTTGAATGTTTCAAAAGCTTTAGATTTTTTCTCCAATAAATAAACCCAACACATTGTGGTGTAGTCGTCAATAAATGTCATCATATATTTATTACCATTTGTAGAAGGAACATGCATTGGAACACATAAATAAGAATGAATGAGTTCAAGCTTTCTATGTGCTCTGGAATGAGAATCATGAAATTATTGTTTGTTGTTCTTTCCTAAGATACAAGCATCACATTGCTTAAGTTTCTTGGGAATTGTAGGCAAACCAGTAATAACATTTTTCTTCAACAAACGAAAGCTATCATAGTTTATATTTCCAAATCTAGCATTCCATAAAAGACTTGATGGAAGTGTACCTTCATCATAGTAAGAATTGTATGAATTTTTTTGTGCACGAGTAGAGGTTCCTTGCAACTTCAATAATATTTCTTCTTTTATCCTAGTCATGACAAGTGAGTGATATGATGATTTTATGACCTCAACCTTGCCATGAAATATGTGAATGAAGTTTCCTTGCTAGCAGATGTGGACCAAAGACAACAAATTTATCCTTAGTGTTGGGAGGTATAGAACATCATGTAAAAGAAAGTATGAAAGATCAGGAAGTTTGATCCTAATGGTGCCAAGCCCTGATGGCTTGAGTTTTGACTTGTCTGTAATGTAGACTGCTCCATCAACATTGTTAGTGAATTCTTCAAAGAAATATCTTCTGAAATTCATGGGGAAAGTTACTCTTGAATCAAGAAACCCAACATCTTTCCATGAAGCAAGTGAAGCATTGAAGAATTCTCCAATTACTCCAATGTTGCAATGTTCCACAACATAATGAGTGGACTCTGGTGCTTTTCCTTTCCCTTTACTAGGTGTTTTACCTTTTTCTTCATTTCTTTCCTACTCGGTTCTGCCCCAAGGCAGCTTATATGTGGAAGCATCATGTTCATTTCTATTGCATCGTATATAATGAAGATCAAACATTTTTCTTTGGAAATGTCTACCCCATTTACTTCTAAAATTATTCCTTCCTCTTCCACTTTGGCCACCTCTTGCTGGAAAATGTAACTAAATTCATTATTCATTAAATGTATTTGAGTTATCTTGTAATGTACGTGTCAAAAGAATAAAGAAAATTATTATTATTATTATTGTGACTTATTAAAGCATGGGTTTCATGCCTGGGTCACCATGTTTTAGGTCAAAGTCCCCATTGAGGATTTCTAGGATTTATTTTGAGTCAATAAAGTCATTGTACTTTTAAAGAGACCCTTCCTGGGCTTTTGAATCATGTAAAAAGGTTTAGTATTGAGTCAAATATAATCTATGTATCCTCCACACCAATTCGGTCTAAAAGAGATCAAGTCGGCCTAAGGACATCAATTCGACCTCCCTTGAAGCCTATAAATAGAAGGAAGTCGAATTCATTTGGAGCATCTCATCTCAAGCTAATTCAATTTCTCTAAGGAAGCCGAAGAAGTGCGAAGTGGGTCTAACGAAGCCAAAAGAAGTGTGAGTTGGGTGGAGTCTAAGGGGAAGAAAAAAATGAAAATTTGGTGCCTCTCTCTCTTTATGTAAGTGGAAAGAAGCATTTTGTCTTTTAAATCTAATAGCTTAAAAGATATTTGAAAAGGACTTTCCATTGTAAGATTTGAAATCCAAACATTTTGTAAACAAGTTTCAAAATATACTCTAGGAAATTATAAACCTCATTGTTTTGAGAAAACGTAACAAACCAAAAATAAGTTAAACAATAATACTAATGAAAAAACATTTATAAAATATATGTTGTATATTAATTTTTCATTATTCTATTTTTTTTATCTCTTTAGAATTTTATTTAAAGAATTAAAATAATACCAGTTTTGAAGCTACTATGGTTCTAGTATTACTATGGTAAAAAAATATCATGCAAACAAACTGATCCATTTATGTGGGAGACAGTGCAACAATATGCATTTTGAAAAACACTTTCCATTGTAAGATTTGAAATCCAAACATTTCATAAAAAAGTTTCAAAATAAACTCAGGAAATTATGAACCTCATTGTTTTGAGAAAAGGTAGCAAACCAAAAATAAGTTAAACAATAATAGTAATAAAGAACACAATTATAAAATATATGTTGTATATTAATTTTCCATTATTCTAATTTTTATCTCTTTAGAATTTTATTTAAAAAATTAAATAATACTAGTTTTGAAGCTACTATGGTTTTAGTATTATTATGGTAAAAATATAATCAAGAGCCATGCAAACAAACTAATCCATTTGTGGGAAACAATGCACAATCATGCATTTTCAAATATGTAAAAAATTATAGTAGAAAGCTAATCAACACTCATGCACAAAAACTAATCCACTTATGTGTTGGACATTGCATAAACATGTATTTTCAAATATGTAAGACTTTCAAAACAAAATAAAAAATTAAGATAATACCAATTTGAAGTTTGTGCTATTTCATTGTTAAGATTGTAAAAGCTTAATATCGAAAAAAATTAGAATTTTGCAACTCTAGAAATTTGAAAAAACATGTTTAAATGTTTTGTATATGCTAGACTTAAAATAAGAAATAAAAAAACTAGGATAATACCAATTTCGAAGTAAAACTTCTATATATTGTTAGACTTACACTACAAAATAAAAAATCAAGGTAATACTAATATTGAAATTTGTATCTCTTTCAATATTATTATTGTAAAAATTTAATCAATGTTTTTGAACAAAAGCTAACATGTTTAAAACTTCTACATCTTTAAATTTAAGTAAAAAATGCTCCTCTTAGCTCTAACTTAACTACAAAATGCTCCTCTTAGCTCTTTGGCATTTTGTTAAAAAATATTTTAAATTAACTTTAGATTTTAAAATTTAAAAGACAAAACTGAACACTTTACTTAATAAAAAAAATTAAAAACACTTTCTAGGAAATCTTAAATCTCACTATTTTGAAAAAATGTAACAAACCAATAATTTATCAATTTGTTGAAATCTAGTTGAAAAGCCAACTAAAATCCCATCTACATTGTGGCTGCTTTTTTTATAAAAAATGTGTTGAAAACTATAATTTACATAAAAACCTGTTAACTTCCTCGAAAAGTGATTAAAAAAATACAGTTAGCTAAAAAACAACTTTGTTTCTCTTCACAACTTCTAAATACATGATTTCAATAAATTATTCCATGCTTGTTGTGAAATTGAAAATAAAACTCATCGCCATATGAAATGAATAATTACTATTGACTAAAAACAATGTTCTCAGCCAAATCATCTCAGAACCGCTTAGATACTTTATTTATTCCATCCAAAATTATTTTTGAATTTCTACAATACTTTTACAAAAATTTCACCTATTAATGGGATTTATGCAACACAATAGTGGTTGGGTACAAGTGCCTTTGTCACTGCATGGGATATTACTGCACTTGGGGGGATAGTCATCAGTGTGAAAATTTTTAGCCATTGTTAGAGGGTCTGCAAATAATAAGAAAATAATGATTAATTGAAATTTAAAAATTTAACAAAAATCCAAATAAATAAATAAAAATTACGAAGATTGCGAACTTCAAATTCACAATTTGTCATTTTCCAAATCTATAATATGTGAGTGACCACAATAATGGCAAGAGGTCTTTAAGATTTGAATTAGAATGAAAAATGAGATGTGTTTATATAACACAACGGAGAAAATTACACTCAAATTTTGTTTAAAGCTTATTAATTTCTTATTTTTAGAATTGTTTTTACTAATTTAATTATATTCATTGAAATAGAAGGTATATATATATATATATATTGGAAAATGTTTTAAAAATATTTTTCCCTTTTAAATTTAGTTTTGCTTTTGAGTGGATATTAGTTTGTCTTTGATAAAAAATTTATGGTACTTATCAATAATTTAACGTTAAGAATTTAATTTTTATAATTTATTATTATTATTATTATTTAAATTTATTTATTTGTAAGGTGATTGGTTGAGGTCTTATTATGGGTTGTTTAGTAACTTTCATTTCTATTAGTTACTATTTTTTTTTTAAGTTTTATTTCCATTTTATTTATCTTTTTTATTTTCTTTTTTCTATTATTTCTATTTTCATGAATTATAATTTTTGTCACAATATTTTTAATTTAAAATGACTTAAACTCACTTTCTTTCTTTCTTTCTTTCTTTCTTTTTTTCTTTTTTTTTTATTTATTAGTTACTAGTTTTTTTTTTTAGTTTTATTTATTTTTACTTAACTTTTTTTTCCCTTTTTTCTATTATTTCCATTTCCCTGATTTATAAATTTTGTGCATATTTTATGACAAAACTTAAAGAGGAAAAAATATTTTGCAATATTCATATTTATCTTCAATTCTTCCATTTCTATCTTCAAATCGTCCATCTTAGCTTCCACGTCATTCATCTTAGCGTCTACGCCTTTCTTTAAACAATCCATCTTAGCTTCTACGCATTTCTTTAAACCATCCATCTTAGCTTCTACATCTTTCTTTAAACCATCCATCTTAGATTCTGTTCCTTTTTGTGCAAGTGACACTTGTTGCACTTGATCTCGTAATTTTGATATATCATGTTGCATTTCTTCCTCTTCTTCATGAGTCATGCTAGAGCTTTTAGGTTGCCTACTAGGTGTTTGCATTTTCTTTCCTTGGGGCATCAATTACCGATAATAATGCTTTACTATGCCCTTTGAATTCCTTCAAACTAATTTTTCAAACCAAGCTTATGCAAAAATTTATAAGAAACTACACACCTTTTTTCACTTTGTAGGAGCCTGATATTGAATCTGATGTATCTCTGTAATTTCGGATCATCCAGTTCTGAAATTGCGATTTGTAGTAGCCCTCTATGTCCTCTTTCCAATGCCACCAGTCTGATCCAAATTGGATTCTCCAAGAAAGAGTTATGCACAATCTCCCACAGTGACCTGATTATATACTAGTTCAGTAGAGCGAACTTGTACGACGTGCCACGAGTCACTGTTTCGACTTTTGGCTCTGAAAAATATATACAAGAAACTACAATCCATCCTCTTTCTATAACTTCTTATGAAATTTCAATCCAATGCTCAGAAAGAAAGTTATGATGATTTCCCCAGGTCACCTGTTTGGAATGTAATTCAACAGTCTGCAAAAAGACAAACTTTCTCAGATCATATCTCCGCAAATATAGCGCGAAAAGCTCTGAAATTCGGATCCGAGATTTAGCGCGATTCCTTCTAAGATGGGTTTTTTTTTATATTCTGAAACATCGCAAAAAAAAAGTTATAGCGAAAATGCCACGATGACCTATTTGGAGCAGCGAAACCCTAGAATCCAAAGCTCTGATACCAAATGTTATGAAACCAGCTCAAGAAAAAGATAGAAAAGATAAATCAACGCCTACAAATTTAGCCTCTTCAAGGGGGAAACCTCCTTTACATTACATAAATGAGCAATTCTTGGATGATTCAAATGACAAAACCTCATTTCTATATATAGGAGTCTAAGGAGTCACAGTATAACCTAGCCGACCTAACAATAAAAATATAAAGCAACAAAAATAACAATAGAGGGATTCTATGGGGCACAGTAATAAAAATAAGGGGACAATAGGGGCACAACAATATTAATAAGGGATACAACTACAATAGTAATGGGGTAATCACTAGTATTATAGGGATCTATCAGATATCCTTACCATGATGGGGAAGGGAGATATCTCTCAACTTCCATTGAGTGATATAGGAGAACTGTGTGTTCATCTCTCAAGAGGGAAATCTAAAACAGGGAAAGGGCCGAGAGATCCTTCTCTTGTTAGAGCAAACAAATCTGCAATTGGATCTGTAAACAGGGCAGAAATTGGCAATATGCTTGATGAATTTAAAACTAACATTCTAGGGAACCTTAGTGAGCAACTAGACACCCTTAAAATTCAAAACAAGCAGAAAAAAGAGGCTGATGCTTTAGCCATTTTTTATCCGAAACACAGAAAAGAACATGCTCTAAGGGAATGCCCTTTAGGTGTAAAAATTGTAGAAACTTGCATGATCTGTTCAGAAAGCCATGAGACCAAGGGTTGTCCTTCAATCCCAGGTCTTAAGGCTGTCTTTCAAGAGGAAACAGTTCCAAATTCTGCAGAATCTCTTTGTTTTGTTACAAGAAAACCTTGGTTGGGGACACAAAATCAGGGATTCAACAATAAAATGTATCTTCAGCCCCCACCAAATTGAAATTTTTGGCAGCAACTTTGGCCTCAACCTCAACCTCAATCACAACAATAGGCACAAGGGGTACAAAATCCTTATGGGATATTTTCTCAATATTATCAATATCCTCCATCCTATCGGTATTATCCTCGCCCACATAATCAACAACAAAATCAGCAACCACAATTTCAAAATAAGAATCCTCAACTTTCATTGCCATTTCCACAACAACCTCCACAACAAAGCCAAAATGCTCAACTCTTGCTTCCATTTCAGTGGAAACCAAATCAACTATCTACCCAACCATTACCAAACCCCAACAATAAAAACCCTCAGAATGCTTACATGATAGAAGGACAACAATTTCCAACTTACATGATTACTCCTCTAGATCTTAATGATGTTCAACTAAGATCTGGAAGGATATTAGAAAAATAAAGACCTTCTGTAGTTATTCAGGAACAAGACACTTCTGAGGAAGATTCTCTAAAATTCAATAATTTTTTTGAGGAAACATCTCTCCAAAACCAAAACATTGAAAAAAGAAAACAAAAAGAACCAGTGAACACAACCCCTATCATTGAGCAACCAACATCTACTTCTACACCTCCTTTTTTCTGAAAGACTATAAATTGATAGAGGGGTAGAAAAACAGATCTTGTTGCCAAACTATGATTTTCTGTATGAATTGAAGAATGTCTATATCAAAATTCCTTTGCTACAAGCCATTAGAGAAATTCCAATTCTAACCAAAACAATAAAGGAGTTGAGCATAAAAAGACCAAGAAGAAAAGCAAAAGAAAAAAAAAGAATTCATCTGGTAGGAAAGATAACAGACATAATGATGAGAAAAATTGCCTTAAAAAAATATGTGGATCTAGGAAGTCCAATTGTCAAGACACATATAAATGGAATTGAAATTCCAAATACATTGATTGACTTAGGGGCAACAATAAACATCATGAGTAGACAAACTATGGAGCAACTTAAACTTCCTAATCTTCTTTACACACCTACTTTACTGCAACTTGCAGACAGATCAGTAATCAAGCCAGATGGTGTATTAGAAGATATTTCAGTATCCTTAGATTCTTGGGAGTATCCTGTTGATTTCATGATCTTAACTCCCAAGAATAATCTAGGAGGACACCCACTCATATTAGGAAGACCTTGGCTGGCCACAACTGATGCTTTTATTAGCTGTAGATCTGGTGACATGTATATTTCTGATGGAAATTCAACAAAGAAATTTACTCTGTATCCTCCAGCAAAAGCAATCACAAAAATAAATGACAAAGAATGGATTGATGATGAAGATGATATTCAGCCTCTCTTTACTATTTCAGAAATTAGTGAAGATAGTCAAATTTTGAATACATTGGAAAATTTTGAAACATCTTCAGAATATGATCATGCACAATTTCAAGAAAAATCTAATGTTGAATACTTGTCATCTAGGCAGATGTCTCTTTATTCTATGGAAGAGTTTGGTAGCTCTACAATTGAAATTTTTCCAGGTAGGACATTGAACATAAACAAAAACTTGGAGAAACTACAACAGGAAGAGCTAACCAAAACATTACAAAAACATTCTGCTGCATTTGCATGGGAATACATCGACATGAAAGGCATTGATCCTAAGACTTGTATCCATCATATCTATATTGAGGAAAATAGTAGACCTATCAGACAACCTCAGAGAAGGATGAATCCAAATCTTAGGGAGATTGTAAAAGAAGAGCTACAAAAATTACTGAATGTAAACTTCATTTACCCAATTTGAGATAACCAATGGGTTTCTCCTTTGGTAATTGTGCCTAAAAAGAATGGTAAATGGAGGTTTGCATTGATTACCGAGAATTGAATAAAGCAACCCTTAAATATCATTTTCCTTTGCCCTTTATAGATCAAGTGTTAGATACATTAGCAGGTAAGAAGTATTTCTCATTTTTTGATGGTTTTAGTGGTTATAATCAAATTCAGGTAGCACTTAAGGATCAGAATAAAACCACATTTACTTGTCCATGGGGAACTTTTGCCTACCGAGTACTTCCTTTTGGATTATGTAATGCATCTGCAACATTCCAAAGAGCAGTACTAGGAATTCTTTTTGATCTGATACATGATTGTGTAGAGGTATATATGGATGATTTTACAGTCTATGAAAACACATTTGAAGAATATTTAGAAAATTTGGAAAAGTTCTTAAAATATGTAAAGAAACAAACCTTTTACTAAGCCATGAAAAATGTTTTATGATGTTTACAGAAGATATTGTTTTAGGACATCACATTTCGGGAGATGGAATTAAAGTTGAAGTCATCTCTAAGTTATCAATTCCAAATTGCCAAAAGGATGTTAGAAGTTTTCTAGGATTTACAGGATACTATAGAAGGTTTATAGAAAAATTCACTAAAATAGCATCTCCACTCTTTAAATTGCTTACAAAAGATTGTGAATTTAGTTGGAATCGTGATTGCCAATTAGCATTTGAAACCTTGAAAGCAAAAATTTCTGAAGCACCTATTTTAAGAGGTCCAAATTGGAAACTTCCTTTCCATATTTCCACAGATGCTTTAGATACAGCTCTAGGAGCTGTATTGGGACAAAAAGATTTGATTCCTTATGCCATTTACTATACAAGTAAGAATTTAGCTCCCACTGAGTTAAATTATACTATGACTGAAAAGGAATTTTTAGTTGTTGTTCATGAAATTAACAAGTTTAGACACTATATAACAGGCTATGAAACCTTTGTTCATACAGATCACTCTGCAATTAGATATTTGATGAATAAACCTATTACTAATGGCAGAGTTAAAAGATGGCTTTTACTTTTGTAAGAATTCAACATTACTATGCTAGATAGACCTGGAAAACAAAACACAGTTTCTGATTTCTTGTCCAGGATTCAGAATATCAAGGAAGATTCTCCGGTTGAAGATAAGTTTCCTGATGAATATCTTTTTGCCGTAACTACTCAAACTCCTTGGTTTACAAATGTTGCTAATTACTTGGTCACACGGAAGTTACCTTCACATTTGTTTCCTAGAGAGAAAAGAAAAATTATTCAAGAAAGTGCAAGATATTCATGGATCATTGATGGATTGTATAAAACAGGGCCAGATCTTATGATCAAAAGGTGTGTCAGGGAAGATGAAATGCTTGAGATTCTCAAAGCATATCATGATGAGCCATGTGGGGGACACTTTGCTGACAAGATGACAACCTATAAAATCATTTCTTTAGGATATTATTGGCCATCCATCTTCAAAGATGCTAAAGAATATGTCAGGAGGTGTGGCAGCTACCAAAGGGTAGGGAAACCTGCTCCCTCAAATGAAATGCCAATACAAATTTAGGTACTCATCGAACCCTTTGAAAAGTGGGCCTTAGATTTCATTGGACCAATTAATCCTCCATCTAAGTAGAAAAAATATATATTGGTATGCACTAATTATGTCACTAAATGGGTAGAAGCCAAAGGATTACCTTTTGCTAATGAAAAATCTATAGTTAATTTTCTTTTTGAGGACACCTTCACTCGTTTTGGTGTTCCAAGAGAAATAGTGACAGATCAGGGATCTTAATTCACATCCAACATGGTGGAAAGGCTTGTGGAGGAATACAAAATCAAGCATAGGAAATCTACTCCCTATCATCCACAAGCAAATGGTCAAGTGGAATCTACAAATAAAGTGATTGAAGGAATCCTCACCAAGACTATGCATCTACATAGAAGAGATTGGGCAGAAAGGCTTCTTGAAGCCTTATGGGCCTATAGAACTACATGGAGGAACACAACGGGACATACACCCTATGAACTTGTTTATGGGAAACAAGTCCTGTTCCCTATAGAGTTCCAAATCAGAACTTTCAAGATGGAAGTCCAATTGGGGTTGGATTTATCAGAGGCTCAAAAACATAGACTGGAGCAATTAAATGAACTTGATGAAATCAGGCAAGAGGTAGTTCAAAGGACTGGTATAGTCCAACAACAGAGGGCTAAATGGCATGACAGATATATCAATGACAAGAGGTTTCAAGAGGGAGATTGGGCACTATTATTTGATTCAAAGTTTAAAGATTTTCAAGGAAAGTTTCAAACTCATTGGCTTGGGCCATATGAGATTGAAAAAGACTTTAGTAATGGAGCAGTGAGGATCAGAACAATAGATGAAAGTCAAACTCATCTTCTTGTGAATGGTCATTGATTAAAAATATATAAAAAACCAATTTCAAAGGAGGAGTTCATCAAGATCTTCTAGAGCAATTCTGAAATGAAGTTAGTGAAGAAGAATCCTTCTTCTCCACCAAATTAGTATTTATTTTTTCTATCTAAAAAAGAAAAGAAAAATAAATAAATAAATAAATCATATAAGGTTGAAAACCAATCATTGATTGGCATGCTTATACAGAAAATACAGGGTGAAAATCAGAGGTTTCTGACACCCTATATTTTCCATTTCCTTTTTATAATAAGTGGTGAAAAAAAGCCATAGTCACTCCGTATTCTGCAAAATTTATTATCTCATCTCACTTCACTCTGTTTTATTTTTACAGTTTCACTTCATTCCATTGCCATATTTCACCAATAAATTTTTCCTTTTCCAGTATTTCCTCCATCTCCATTTTCGTTTATCATCTTGTCTTACATCTCATTTTATTTTCACTTACACAACCATTTCCATTTCATTCATTCATAAGCCATATTTTACTTTCTGTTTCATGTTCTATAACTAATTCTGTTCTGCAGCTAATATGATTCTGCAACAACAATTTGTTTATCAGTTCAGGCACAAGTGTACAGTTCATAATAAAATCATGTATGCAGGGAATTAAAAAAAAACAATTTCGAAGACCAATCATGCCTAAAGTACCTATGGATTAACATCAAAATATTAGCAAGTGGAAGGTAAAGGTTCCAAAGGTAAATGCAAAAATTTATTTCAAAAACCAATTTGAAAACATAAGCTTGTATAATATGTATGATCACACGTCTCATTAATTAACCATCATTTGATTTGACCAACATGATGTTTCCACCATATCTTCCGCCTTCAATGACAAGCGGTCTCAATGATTATTTCATAATTGATCTCCGCTTCAAACTCCATAACTTGTACTCAAACGATCCTCCACATCTACACCTATTAACGGTCAAGATGATGATGTGACCTACCTATCTACGACTCTCTAAACCCTTACTGTCTATTTATTACATGCCAACTCTTAAGTTTTTCTCTCATATCCACACAACCATTTCGTATACATACAATCTTTTCATCCTCATATATACACAGTCTTTCTATTTCCATGTACGCAATCATTCCATTTCTAAGATGGTGAGAGTAGTTTGAAGGGTAACCGAAAAGAGAGGATATGGGGCTTATTGTCAGAATTGAGCCCGTGGGGGTAAAATATATGGAGGGGTATCCGCAGCTTAAAGGGATGCTACAGAAGTCCCGATGGTTATGTTTTATTGAAAAATTTGACAACTACCACAAGGAAATTACTAAATCTTTTGCAAGATCATTTGATGGCATAGAAGTGGAGATAAGGGATATCAAAGTTGTAGTCACAAAATCCTTCATAGCAGAAGCAACAGAGTTCCCGATACTAGGAGAAAGATGGTTTAAAAACAAGGAATTTCATGATGAATCTTGGAAGGTGATCCTTAAAAACCCAGGTATGGATGTTACAGTGTTTAGAAAGGGGATTCCAATTTCAACACTCAAGAACAAATGGAGTAACATGTTGTTAATATTGCAAAAATTCATTACATGTGAAGGAAGATTTGGGTCTATGTATGTTTACCATATACGCTTGTTAATGAATTTTTTAGAGAATGGAACCATCAATCTTCCCTTTTTCCTTCTGAATAGTCTGAGAAGGATGGCAACAAATGTCCAAAATAAAATTGAATCAATAGAAACAACTCTGTATCATCATGGATTAGTAAAGATTCTAATTGAATTCCATTTGAGAAGTATAGGGGATACATGGGAAGATTTCTTGGTAAGATATTTCTTCCAGGATGCTCCAGATTCATCTGAGGGAAGTCATGTTAAGAGAAGTAGAAGGAGAAATATCAGCATTAATATTCAAAGCTCCTCACAAAAAATGATGCGGAGAGATCTCCTAAACCAGAGGTTAGGAAGCAGGCTAAACAGAAGAGAAAAATGAAAGAAAGGGCTGAAGAAATCAATGAGGACATTCTTGAACCTTCATCACCACAAGAAGATGAACAGATACCCTCTAAAAGACAAACCAAGATCAAGGAACAAATCAAGAAAAATAAGGAGAAAGGAAAGAGGAAAAAGGACACAAAAGAAGAAACCATAAGATTCCAAAACTTGAGGAGGAGCTCTAGAATCCGTGGTAAGGTGAATAGGGTGACATAAAAAGAAGCCCAGTTCATAAACCTAGAAGAAGAGACCCCAGCTCAATCTCCTAACAGTATTTCATCTGAACACAGTCCACAGAACTCTCTCCCACAGAATTTTGAAGGCAAACCAAGTAGAGCTTCTCCTGGCATAAATCCAGTACAACAACAAATCTATGACTACATAGAGTCATTAGAGAAAAAGAATACCTCAATAGATCCAGGAATTTCAGGTAATCCATAGCAGCCTATCACCCTACAAGAAACTCTAACTAGCTCTTTCAAACAAGAAATCTTTGAGTTAGAAATTTTGAACAGGCACATTCAAAAAGAAAATGAAACCTTGAGGGAACAGAACATGCTGGATCGAGCTATT
The DNA here is from genome assembly GCA_031772625.1 of Pinus tabuliformis. Classification (NCBI taxonomy): domain Eukaryota; kingdom Viridiplantae; phylum Streptophyta; class Pinopsida; order Pinales; family Pinaceae; genus Pinus; species Pinus tabuliformis. The sequence goes on along the minus strand of CM062814.1, from coordinate 742,360,415 downwards.
CATGACAGCACAATGCTATACTTGGGATTATGGTACAAGAAAAACAAGAAGCTGAAAAGGAAAAATAAGAAGTTGAGTAGAACACTTATTAACCTCAAATATAGACTTCTTATGAAGAAGCCAAGGATGGTAGTTAGTGCAAAGAGAAGTAAGACGAGGAAGTTGGATGTGCTGGCAGAAGTGTCAGAACAAATGAAATAGGAGGAAGAAGTTCACATTTTTGATTGCATGGGGACATGCAATGATTTTGCAGTGGGGGTATGTTGAGCCTCAAAACTACTCTTTCCCTAGCAACTCTTCTCATCCCTTTTCTTTGTTTTTCCATGAAGAAAATGCATTCTTATCATCAATAACCAGTATATATTGCCTTAAGGAGAACATTTAGTGATTTACATGTTATGCTTTTATGTTTTGCTATTTGAATAAATTTTTGTCTTTTAGCTACGGAATGCAGCCTATTCTGCAGCTAATCGGCTGTTCCGTAGCTACCTTCATGCTTTAATAGGTTACAGGTGTCAAACGAGGAAACTGACCACATGGGTATCTCTAGAATGGTCACGACATGGATCCTATCCTAGTCAACCAACCCAAATCTACAAAGAAATCAGCTCAAGGCCTCAGTCAAAAGTGGATTCAAACGAGGAAACCTTGGAGCAATAGGACTCTGTGTCCATTCTTTGTGGTTATTTAATACATCCGATAGCTTATGTTGTAGCATTTACTTGAACTAGCCACCAATGATAACAGTTTCACGCAACTATCCTGCTAACTTAAAGTCACTTGTAGCTGATCACTCATTCACGCAAATCTATTGTAATACGTGGACCACCTGTAGCTAAGTCCTCTCAAAGGACGGTTAGGATTTTTCTTTAAATATCAGTGGTAAAGAACTCAGAAGGAGTTCAAATTTCCTCATGTGTTAAGCTCAGACTTATTGTTCTGTAAATTTTGAAACTCATTTTCCTATTTTTAATATGAAGAGCGTATGTTTTATGGGCATATGAAAGAGTTTCTTGGAGATTGATTAAGCACGCATAACCTGATCAGCTGCAGAGGGCCCCTGCGCTGAATGAGGTTTTATTTCATTTTTTTTTTGTTTTTTTTTCTAGTTAAACTGTAAATTCATCATTTCCTCTCACGGTGTTCATAATCATTTTCATACTAACCTTGTTTATAATGCAATTTTTATCATTTCCTTACTAATGCAGAATAGCTTCTTTTAGTGCAGAATAGCTTCTTTTTGTTTAATTTCTTTCTAGTTTTTATCAGTAATTAGAGGTTAAAATTCAGTAGTATAATTTAGTTTGTTTCATTTATTGTTTCAGTAGTCTTTAAATTTTCAAATAGACTGATCAGTGCCATTACTATTCTTGCCATTTTATTACTAATTTATCAACTCATGGTGTAGATGAATGTTTCTGAAGAGCCCTTCTAGTTGATAACTCATCTTAAACTAAGTGGTTGAATACTTCATTCATGCAATGAGTCTTTTTTGCATTCCTGCATTTATCTTCTCTTAGAATAATGAAGTACATAATTCCTCAAATGTCATCACAAGGAGATTTCTCTCCCAAAATTGAGAGGCAGGGTAACTAAGTATTTCATTTAGATTTGTTTCTGTAATTGATTAGACAATAGTTGCAATTTCACTTTTAGTTTTTAGTTCATGATTTGGAAATAATAATAAGAACAGGAATAGAACTCTGTTTTCATTTCTTGATTAAACTTTGCTTCCAAATCTTACATAAGCTCTTTTAGTTCTCATTTTTTAGATTCTTAGCAGTCTTTACAAAAGTTAGATTTAAGATTTTTTTAGTTACATTGTAAATAATTAGGGATTAAAGGACCAAAAACCCCCAAAACAACATAAAACACAAAAACAACGAAGTAAGAAGGGTCATTTAGCACGAACAGTGCACTACACTTCATCAGTTTACGATACCCGGATTGATAATTTATGTAAAGCAATTTAGGACACTAAATTGACCAAACACCTTCCACCTTGCAACTTCAACTTTACTTTTCCGCGACCAAATATTCTAGCCTTCCTATCATCCCCTAAGAATACATCATCACCATCATATTTCTCATACTCGCAGAACCACTCTCTATGGGGAGTGAAGTAAAAGGATGCACGTGAGTCAATCAACCATGCCACATGATCTACATGTGTACTTGAAGAAGCCAAGTACACATCCCCACCTTCATCTGAGGTGGTTTTTTCCTCTGCAGAAGGAGCATCATCAGATCTCTTTCCTTTGTTAGGAGATTTATATTTACAGTCCCTTTTGTAGTGCCCTTCCTTTCCGCATTTCCGGCACACTACCTTTACAGGTTTTCCTGGAGATTTAGATCTCCCTCTAGATTTAGATCTCCCACTCGATGACTTATTTTTGTTTCTGTTCTGGGACCGTCTTCGTACAGACAAGGAATCACCATTCTGGCTCTCCATATTTTTCCGTCTCATCTCCTCCGTCAGCAAGGATGAGACTATTTCATCAAACTGCAAGGCCGTTGCATTGCTACCTATTGCAATAACCAGATTATCCGAGGAATCTAGTAGAGAACACAACAAACTAATGCACTTATCTTCATCTGAAATTTTGATATCAACAGATGATAACTGACTTACCACAGTATTAAATGCATTCATATGCTCTGTCACTGAGTCTCCATCTTTCATCCTCAGGTTATACAGCTTTTTCTGTAGGAATAGTTCATTCACCAGAGACTTAGATGGTACAAAGTCCCTAACTTGTCCCACAAAGCCTTCGCCATAGCTTCCCCTGATACATTCAACAATACTGAATCTGAGACACACAATCGTATTGTGCTCTTTGCCTTCCGATCCAACTTCTTCTATTCTTCATCGGTCACTCCCGTTGGTTTAGTACCCAGATCTACCGCGATCCACTGATCTTTATCCACAAACAGATCCTCCATCTTGATTTTCCACAACTCAAAACTCTGACCATTAAATTTCTCGATCTCTATCTTTCCACTGCTCGCCATCTTCTTTCACCACCAGAATCGATCTCACAGATCTCCCACTGAACAAGGTCTACCACAAGCCCGAGTGAAACCCCTTAGCAACAAAGGTGTCCCCTTGAAGCCAAAACAACTCTAATACCATATGTAGGTTTTAACCCCATACAAAAATTACCTGCATATGAATTCTAAAACACAGAAAATAAACAATGTGAGAGCATAACACATAGAACACATATACATAGAGATTTTCCCCTGAATCCCAAAACTAGGACTACCAGCTTGATTTTTCATTATGTTCCTTTCAATGTTACAATACATATTTATACATGCCGAAGCATCCAATACCATGGACCAAAAACCATCGCGTCCAAAACCATGGACCGAAAACCATCATGTCCAAAACCATGTGCGAAAATCATGCACAAAACCATAGGTAGGTCCGCCCAACCTAACATAGGGTCCAAAACCAAAATTTTCCGGGGCGTTGCCCCAGGCCCCATAGAGTGGGATTTCCTGCACCCTCAAATCCCCTGTGACTCCCCCTGCTACGCAATCGGCGCAATGAAGGTGGGGCTCCGCCCTCCTCCTAACCCCCCGGTTAACTACGTGGGCTAGTCGTGGAAAGAATATAACACAACCCAACAACTGTTGCACCCATCAACAACAATACTACCTTGCAGCTTGTATAAAGTTCCAATTCGAACTCCTCGCATCAATACCAGTGCCCCCCGAACCATCTTCTAGGTATCCTTCTTGAACACTGTTTTTACACCTGCATCATCCAGCTTGCTTATAGAAATCTGATTTCTGGCTAATGCAGGAATATGCAGAACACCCGGAAGTGTTCTAACCCTTCCACCTTACAGCTTCAACTTTACTTTTCCACGACCAACGATTCTAGCCTTCCTGTCATCCCCCAAGAAGACATCACCACCATCATATTTCTCATACTCGCAGAACCACTCTCTATGGGGAGTGAAGTGAAAGGATGCACCTGAGTCAATCAACCATGCCTCATGATCTACATGTGTACTTGAAGAAGCCAAGTACACATCCCCACCTTCATCTGAGGTGGTTTTCGCCTCTGCAGAAGGAGCATCATCAGATCCATTTATTTTATCAGAAGCTTTAGATTTATAGTCCCTTTTATAGTGCCCTTCCTTTCCGCATTTCCAGCACAGCACCTTTATAGGTTTTCCTAGAGATTTAGATCTACCTCTAGATTTAGATCTCCCACTCGATGACTTATTTTTGTTTCTGTTCTGGGACCATCCTCATACAAACAAGGCATCACCATTCTGGCTCTCCATATTTTTGCATCTCATCTCCTCTATCAGTGAGGATGATACTATTTCATCAAACTACAAGGCAATTGCATTACTACCTATTGCAATAACCAAACTATCCCATGAATCTGGTAGAGAACACAACAAACTGATGCACTTATCTTCATCTGAAATTTTAATATCAACAGATAATCACTGACTTACCACAATATTAAATGCATTCAGATGTTTTGTCACCGAGTCTCCATCTTTCATCCTCAAGTTATACATCCTTTTCTGTAGGAACAATTTATTCACCAGAGACTTAGATTGGTACAAAGTCCCTAACTTGTCCTACAAAGCCTTCGTCGTAGCTTCCCCTGATACATTCAGCAACGCTGAATCTGAGACACACAATCGTATTGTGCTCTTGGCTTTCCAATCCAACTTCTTCCATTCTTCATCGGACACTCCTGTTGGTTTAGTACCTAGATCTACCGCAATCCACTAATCTTTATCCACCAACAGATCCTCCATCTTGAGTTTCGACAACTCAAAACTTTGACCATTAAATTTCTCGATCTCTATCTTTCCACTGCTCGCCATCTTCTTTCACCACCAGAATCGATTCCGCAGATCTCCCACTGAACGGGGTCTACCACAGGCCCAAGCGAAACCCCTCAGCAACAAAGGCGTTCCCTTGAAGCCAAAACAGCTCTGATACCAAATGTAGGTTTTAACACCGTACAGAAATTACCTGCGTACGAATTCTAAAACACAGAAAATAAACAATGCGAGAGCATAACACATAAAACACATATACACAGAGATTTTCCTCTGGATCCTAGAACCGGGACTACTAGCTTGATTTTTCATTATGTTCCTTTCAATGTTACCATACATATTTATACATGCCAAAGCATCCAAAATCATTGATCGAAAACCATCGCGTCCAAAACCATGTGTGAAAATCATGCACAAAACCATAGGTAGGTCTCCCAACCTAACATAGTGTCCAAAACCAAAATTTTCCGGGGCGCTACCCTGAACCCCATAGAGTGGGATTTCCTGCACCCCTCAAACCCCCTATGACTCCCCCTGCTACGTAATCGGCGCAACAAAGAGGGGGCTCCGCCCTTGTCCTAACCCCCCAGTTAACTACGTGGGCTAGTCGTGGAAATAATATAACCCAATCCAACATTGAGGCATATAAATAGAAGCAAATTGAATTCATTTGGAGCATCTCATCTCAAGCTAGTTTGATATCTCTAAGGAAGATGGAGAAGTGCGAAGTGGGTCTAAGGAAGCCAAAATAAGTGTGAGTTGGGTGGAGTTTAAGGAGAAGAATAAAAACAAAATTTTTGTGCCTTTCTCTCTTTGTTTCGTGCCCTAGTTTGGGAGATCAAAGTCTTCCAAGTTTCGCTAATGCCGAAAGCTTCATGATGCCAGAAGTTTCCTGATGTCGGAAGCTGCTACATAATTGAAGTTGCTGGAAAGGAGGTCGAAGATCTAGGAGGATGACTTGGTGTGGAGGAAAGGTTTGGTCTTTGTCTAGGGTGAAGAGTCTCAAATAATACTATTGAAATGAAGAGAATTTTCACTAGATTTCCCCTCGAGGGGGATTTTTATCTGGCATAGTGCCTACATTTGGTGTCCATTTTTTTTATGTGCTATTGCTTTGGTAATTTCTTGATGAACTACAAGAAAGAAGATATAAAGAATCATAATAAAAAATGAAAGACATCACAAGTAATTATCAAGAATACGAAAATATTTTTGCCTTTCTAATTTTCTAACACCTCTTCCTCTAGAAGAGTCTTGTGCATGATTCTTCTCTTTCTGTGTAAGGCACACAACTTATTCAGAAGACTAAGGAGTTGTCTTCTTCCCAAAGTCCTTCTCTCTTTCCACAAACTTCTTCTCAAGGGAGTCAAAGGAAATATCCTTAAGTTTTCCACTTGCTTGCAATAACTCAAGATAATGTGAATAAGTGGAATATAGTGCCTTGACATAGGCTGTGAGTGGAACATATATTTCAACACTAGTTGATTTTATGTCATGCATAATGGATATTATTTCTGATGCTAAGAAAAGAGGGTCATCGTTTTTCAACTCAAGATTGAACAAGTTGATCATCAATTGAACAACTTCAAGCTCATAGTGTGAGTCATATAATTCCTTCAAATTCTTTAAAGCTTCAAAAACATTTGAAAATGGTGAAATATGATGACTCACCTCTTCATTTACTGATTCTACAATTAAGGCATAGGCCTTGTTGTTCTTATTTCCCCAAATGGCAAGATCTTTGTCAGAAATGGAATTTTCTGGTGCATTGTTTCCTTCTCTTTCACAAACTCCTTTCCGGAACTCATTGAAAATCAAGGTATGTTTTATCTTCCTAGACCACTCATGGTAGTTCTCTTTGCCAGTGAGAACTACTCCCACTATGGAGATGAGTGAATGCATCATATAATCTGATATGGGCTCAAAATTATAATACTTGCAACAAAATATTGATGTCTTTGTAATAAAATTGATTGGCTATGCCTTCAAAAAATAATCTTCAACTAACAGTGTAGGCTCTTAATATTCCTCCATACACTATGCAATTTCTTTTTATAATATAATATATGGCTTATAAAAAAAAAGGGTGAATACCACATATTATGTTCATAAACAATATACCATATGGACTTTTATATACTTTCATATGCCAATGTAATATTTCAAACACATGACATATAAAGAACATACATTTTAATCGACCCTATGTAAGAAACGCACAACTCACACCACTTCATGATGTATAATGGCTCAACTCAATGCATTCTTCAATTTTCAATATTAAACATAGCCCTGCAAAATTTCAATGCACAAGGGGAATAACATACCATTACACGGTTTCCAATGCACAACTTTCACTCTAGGGATTACCAACACACAACCATGCACCAAACTCCATTGAGAACTTAATGCATGCAATATTCCACGCACATAATGAACCATACATTGTTCCCTTCAATGCATACGAACCAGAGGGAACATTCAACCTTCGCATAATGATAGTTTTGACCAACGTTCACCAACGTCCATATGAAGAGTCTCCAACTCAACACACATATAAAACGACTTCTTCTCTTACGACAACCTTCTTATATGCAACCCATACTCAATTGAACGCAAGAGTAATTGAGCGTGACTAACAACATCTGGACATAACCATCCCCACGGATTTCAAAAATAAGCATACAACCTTCAAAACGGAGTAAACACAGAGCTCAAATCATGTTTTCTTCACGAATTTCAGGCCATACGCACTAGCATTTGCAATGCACGGTCTTCAAACTTAACCTTTTAGAAAAGTGTTCAACACATAGCGATAACAACGCTCCTTTTACAAGCTGGTCTTACCATACACCTTCAACACATAACAAAACCAATGAACCAACGTTCACTAAGGATGTTCAACACAACTCCAAGGCTCCAAATTAGACGGTCAAAGAATAATGGCATGGTCAAAGAATAATGGCATGGAAAAAAATGAGGACAATGACAGGAGTTACAACACACAAAAATATTAATTTTGGGAGCGGGCTTTTATACCATTTGCCATGACTAATTCCACAAATGTAATTGTGTTTTTCATTAAGAGAAAAGTTGGATATATACAAGGAGAGGGAGACTATTGCTCCCAATATCTCTTCATCTTCCAATTTCTTTTATTTTTTCTATTTACAATATTTACATAGATTTTCCTAATCCCAAAGATTAGGGCTCAATAATGACAAAGAGAGGCCTTTTCTAAAGGCAATATAGACGAGATTGTAAAATTCGATGACAAAAATGTACACACACATAAGTTTAAGTTAAAAAAAAAATAAATAAATAATAATCTCATATGCACATATATCTAAACCAACTATAAATCCATCTTCACCTCTCATTTCTCAAGGGCCATTGAAGGATCAAGTTCCTCAAAGACACAAACTTTTTGATTAAGCGAAAAAAAGTGAAGAAAGGTTATGTCTTAGATGGATTTGGAATTTTTCAATGCTTGATCTAGAGTTAGGATGGATCTATATTTATCACTGAAATCGTTGCTTTAAATTGAATACCATTGTTGTAGAGCACTATTTTGGAAAACTAAGAAGGTTTCATTCATGGATGGTAAATCTTGAACTATTTTGTCATAATTCTAAAAGTCATCCACACTTTCACGTACTAGAAACAAGATGGGATGTTGATTAAAATCAACCTTACCAAGGCTTATGATAAATTGCATTGACACTTCTTTAAGACATGTTCTCTAAAATTAATTTCTTAGAGTGCCAGATCAAATGGGTTACCAATTGCTTCTTATTGTCAACCTCCTTTGCAATCATGATTAACGGTGGCAATACCACTCTCTTTAATGTTGTGAGAGGCTTGATACAAGGTTGACATTTATCCCCATTTATCTTCATCATACTTATGAAATCATTTAGAATGGCTTTGATGAAGGCTACACTGGATAACCAAATCAAAAGGAGATTGATTGCTTCTAGCATCTCTCCTTATCCCATACTCAATTTGTGGACAATAATTGCGTCGTGGGTCAAGCAAGTATGAAGGAAACAAGAGATTTCAAAGAAATTTAGAAATCTTTGAAGCTATTCAGGATAGGCAAATTACCTTGAGAAAATAGTGATATTCTTTATCAACCCAAATGCTAAGTTATCTAAGAACCTAAATCTTAATTATTAAAATATCTAGGCTTATGATGCATTTATGTCGATTTTATTATAGTTTTGTAATTATTATTTTCTTTTTATTATATTTTTATATTATTATGGATATTTATTTTTAAAATTTTCACTTTTATAAACTTTAATTTTTTTAATCTAGTTGATTGATGTTAAAATGTTACTTTTTGTTAGTGCATTGTATAATTTTATAATTAACATTTTCCATTATTATTATGGAAAACATTTTAAAAAAATCTACTTATAGAAATCTCATTTTTTTTAATTAATAATATTACATATGGAACACATCTTGTTGGGTTGTAGATTCATCTTATTACTCAATGCACATTTAAACACATTTTAATGATTCTAATTGATGAGAACATGGTTGAATAAACCAAAAACTATCATCGTAATTCTAAAATTCATCTGCACCATCACATACAAGAAACTCGATCTTTTTCCATGCTTTATGATAAATTGCATTGAAACTTCTTTAAGAGGTGTTCTCTAAATTTAGTTTCTCATAGTGCCAAATCAAATGAGTTACCAATTGCTTCTTCTTGTTAGCCTCCTTTGTAATCACAATTAATGGTGGCACTACCACTCTCTTTAATGCTTCAAGAGGCTTGATACAAGGTTGACCATTATCCCTATTTCTCTTCATTGTATTTATGAAATCATTTATAATGGTTTCAATAAAAGCTACACTAGATGGCCCAATTAAAAGGATATTTATTTCTTCTAGCATCCCTCCTTATCCCATATTTAGTTTTTCGGTAAAAATTGCTTATTAGTAGGAAATACGAAAGAAACAAGAGATTTCAAAAAATTTAGAGAACTTTGAGGCTATTTCAGGATAAACAATTAACCCTAAGAAATTTGTGATTTTTTTATCAACCCAAATGCTATGTTACATGAGAACTTAAATCTTAATAGATTAAAAATCTAGGCTTAGGATACATCTATGTTAGTTTACTTTATTATATTTTTATATTTACTATGCTCTCTTTTTACTTTTTATTTTATTATTATGATTGTTTATTTTTAGTATTTTTTCTTTTAGAGAATTCAATTTTAATTTTTTTTAATAGTTAATCAATGTAAGAGATGTTACAGTCACCCTTCACCTTGGAAAGGTTGATCCGAACGAGGATGGAGCGAAGGGAGCCAGGTTTAGGAACTGGTGAGGGTTTCTGAAGCATTAGGGTTAACAACAGAGAGGCGGTAAGAGAAGAAACAATCGAGATAAGGGTAGGGGACGAGCATCCTGTGCGCAACCAAGTCAACGATAGCGCAAAAGAGAGAAGGGCAGGCTCATAAATTAAGGAGGAACTGAAAGGAGCCATGGCAGGGGATCCAGGGAGGGGAGAGATCCCCTCCTACAAGAACGTAACGGCGAGAGAAGCAAGTGGAAGCGGACTACGAAGAGAATCAAAGGAAGACAGTAGAGATGAGCTGGTGATGGGAAACCAATGGCAAACAAGATTAGGAGGCAGGTGCCTTCCCAGAGCCCTGAAAAAGCCGAGGTTTGTGATCCCGAATAACAAACTTGAAGAATATAGATGCTACATGAGGGACCATGCCCTAATATGTAAGTTTGTAGGGTTCTGGCCGGCTGAAAAAGACCTGGCGAAGTGGATACAACAAAGATGGAAACCAAAAGGACATATAGATCTGAAGCTGGGGGCAAAGGGCTTTTTTACAGTGATATTTGCTAATCTAGAGGACAAGGAAAGAACCTTTGAAGGGGGTCCGTATTTCATGAATAACGCTGGTTTATTCATGAGGCACTGGGAAGACTGTTACAATCCAGACCAAGAAAAGATGTTGGCAGCACCCATCTGGGTTAGATTGTTTGGTTTACCAATAGAGTTTTGGGACCCCGAGATCCTGGAAGGAATAGGCAATACAATAGGGTCATTCGTCAAAGTAGCAGAGACCACAAAGCGAGGGAGATACACATCCTATGCTAGGATATGTGTATACATGAACATATCAGAATCCCTGCTGGAGTACATAGAGTTATAATACCATGATGAAGTATAGCAACAACCGATGGATTACGAACATATACCGTTTAGGTGTAGAAGGTGCCATGAATATGGCCATCTCTTTAAACAATGCCCACTGAACGTTGCAGAGGAAACATCAAGGAAAGCAGAAGCAGAAAGGAGAAGGACAGAAGACACAAAAGGGGTGGAGGAGGGTTTCCAGGAAATCCCAATAAAAAGAAGGTCCAGGAAGGAAACAGTAAGAAGCCCACAAACCGCCAAAACAACGCCAGTAGAATGTCAAAACAAGTTCAATGTACTCCAGGAAGAAGAAGGAGGGATGGAAAAGGAAGAAAGCGCAGAAGAACCCATGGACTCTACCAAAGTTACAAAAGAGACAAACTCAAACCAAGGAAACATGGAAAAAGAAGGGATAGAGGGGAAAACAGACATATCAATAGAACAATCGTAGATGGAGATTGATCCTCAAAAGGAGAATGGAAATGATGAGGAGCGAGTAATGAAAAGGCTGTTACAGGATTGGAAGAACTTGGATGAGAGGTTCATCCCGGAGGAGCAAAAACAGTTATACAAAGAGATGTTCCAGAAATACAAGGAGAAGAAAGGAACCCTTCTGACAAGTCAAATGGAACAAACAGGAATGCAGGGAACACAGAGTATGGGAACGGGCAGTTCTGGCAAAGGAGGTAGGAAAAGAGGAAGACGGCCAATGAGCGAAACTATTCAGGTGGTAGGGGAAACTCTGGTAAATTCAGGTAGAGTCATACCTCTCTCAGAGGTATTTCAACAACCATCCAAAAAGTTATAAATGATTGTCACAAGCTGGAACATCAGAGGTCTCAACAGTAAAGGAAAACAGAGGTATCTGAAGGATAGGGTGAAGAAAGACAAACCTAGTATAATGATAATCCAAGAGATGAAGATCAGCTCTCAAAAATTAGAAGAGATAATGAGAAAATACAAGTTACACTATGAAGTCGTGGGTCAAGATGCGACAGGCACAGCGGGAGGATTGGCAATCCTATGGAACCCAGAGGAGGTGCAATTCAAAAATTGGGTCAGCCTCCCCCGAATCCTCTCAGGATCATTCAGAATGATAGGGTCATCTGAGTGGATACTCATCACCGGAGTTTATGGGCCGCACATCCCAAGGGAACGCAAAAATTTCCTTAAAAACATGCAAACTATCTGCAGGATCTTCCCTGGGATCCCGTGGATTGTAGGAGGAGACTTTAATATGATTAAAACCCTAGGAGAAAAGAGAGGAGGAATAAGTAGACCAGACCAAGACATGGAGGCTTTCAGCGAAATGATAACAGAGCAAAGATTGGTAGATATTCCGACGATTAATGGGATCCATACTTGGAATAATAGAAGGGGAGGCAGAAATCAAATAGCATCCAGATTGGATAGATTCTTAGTATCAGAACAGATCTTAAACAGGGATGTTTTTGTAGAGGCAATGATCCTACTTGCCATGGGATCTGACCATTGGCCTATTAGATTGGAGGTAGATATTAAGAAGAACCCGTACAAGCGACCATTCAGGTTCGAGGCTTTTTGGCTCGGGAATAATCAGTTCATGCCGAAGGTAGAGGAATGGTGGACCCAAAGTCAACAAAGAGGGAGATGTAAGATGCATACCTTTTAGCTAAAGCTCAAGGAACTCAAAGGGAGAATAAAAAAATGGAACAAGGAAGAGTTTGGAAACATTTTAATGGAGAAGCAAAGATTAGAGAGGAAAATGGAAGAACTACAACAGAAAATTATAATAGAAGGACGAAATGAGGAGAAGAGCAGAGAAGAAGGAATACTGATAAGTCAAGTAGAGGAATGGAGAAAACAGGAAGAAATTCTATGGAGACAAAAGTCTAGGATAAATTGGATCCGCGATGGAGAAAGGAACACAAAGTTCTTCCATCAAGCCATGGTTCAACACAGGCAAAGGAACATAATATTCTCTATCTTAAACAAAGAAGGGCAAAGAATAACAGAACATGAAGGAATGGAACAGGTATTAGTTGAGTATCACAGAGATCTGCTGACAGAGTCACAAGCCAATAGAGATGAGGCAATAGGAAGGATCTGCAATGAAATTCCCAAGATAATAACTGAAGACCAAAATAAAGCTTTGATGAGGCCAGCAACGCTGGAAGAAGTGGAGGAAATAGTAAAAGGAATGAAGAAAAATAAAGCCCAGGACCGGATGGATTTACGACGGAATTTTATCAAGCAGGCTGGCATTTCCTGGGACAAGATATTCTGGAGGTGGTGGAGGAGTCTCGTAGACAGCAAAAGGTATGGCCGAGTCTCAACTCTACCCTGTTTACTCTTATTCCTAAATCGTCTAAATCTGAGAATGCCCAAGGTTTCCGCCCAATAGCCCTCTGTAATGTAATTTATAAAATTATCTCTACCTTGATGGCTAAAGACTGGAGCCAATTCTTTCCAACATAATCTCCCCAGAACAAATTGGTTTTGTGGAGGGGAGACAAATCCTAGATGGGCTGGTAGTAGCCCAGGAAGTGATTCATTCCCTAAAACAAAAAAAGGAGAGAGGAATGATGATAAAGCTGGATCTATCAAAAACCTACGATCGCCTAAATTGGAACTTCCTCAAGGCAATCCTCAGGGCATTCGGTTTTAGTAACAGATGGATAGACTGGATTTACAACATGATATCAACGCCTAACTTCTTTATTCTGCTGAATGGGAGGCCAACTACGACTTTCAATGCCGCTAGAGGATTAAGACAGGGTGATCCCTTATCTCCCTTCTTATTCATTATGGCGGCAGATGGTCTGGGAAGATACTTCAAAAAAGAGCTGAGGGAAAGAAAGATCAAGGGACTAAGATTATGGGCAAACAACTTGCCTATCACCCACCAGTAGTTCGTAGAGGATATCATGCTTTTCTGTGAGGTCTCCTTAAAGGAAGTGAAGAGAGTGAAAAGGATTTTGGATCTGTTCATGGAAGCCTCGGGGATGGAAATCAATAAAGATAAATCATGCACTTTTATCTTCAATACCCCAGAGCCGATCAAAGCCCACTTGACCAGAATGTTGGGATTTAGATCTGGAGAGTTATCAACGAAGTATCTGGGAAATCAACTAGCTCTAAACCCTATAAGAATAGCAAATTGGCATCAAACAATAGACAAACTCAAGAACATACTTGAAAATTGGTCCTTCCGATCGCTGAATATGGCAGGAAGGCTTGTGCTCCTGAAATCAATTCTCCAGGCCATTACAATATATCCACTATCGGTGATGGCAACCCCTAAAGAAGTCTGCAAAAAATGAAGGAAATCTTTGGAAAATTCATATGGGGAGGTCCCAAACAAGAAAAAAAATGGGCCCTAGTGTCGTGGAAAGGTATATCCAAACAAAAAGATAAAGGAGGACTTGGTCTCAGGGACCCGAGCATTTTAAACCAAGTCCTAGGGGCAAAGCTATGGTGGAGGTGGATGAGGGGAGGAAATGACATATGGAAACAAATATGGACTCAAAAGTATAACATGCCCTCAACAACAGAAGATATCCTCAGAGTGGAGGAGGTCCCAAAAGGATCTTCAATCTGGGACCTAGTGAGCTAGAACAGAGATATTATAAACAAATATGCCTTCTAGGAAATCAGGAACGGAAGCATAGCTAAATTTTGGGAGGAGGCATGGCAACAAAGGGATAGAATGGTTGATATTCAAGGTCTGCAAAACACTTATCAGAAGGCAGTAATGGAGGGATTAAAGGTTGTTAAAGATTATTGGAAAGAAGAAAAGCTGGACGAGACTTGGAGAATCTGGAGGAAACCCGAAGAGTGGGACGATAATATCGACCGAGGTCAGAAAGAGATACTGATAAAAGAGATGGATTCAAGAAGAATTAAAAATAGAACGGGACCAGATATTCTCAGATGGGGAAAATCTACAAGAGGAACCTTTACAGTCAAAGAAGCTTACTATTTAGCCACTCAACAAGAAGGAGAAGAGGAAGCTTTAGATTGGAAACAAATATGGAGGAATAAGTGGTGGCCGAAAGTAACAGTGTTTGCATGGCTAGTAGGGAAAGGAAGAATCCTGACGTGGGACAAGCTACAGAAAAGAGGTTTCCAGGGTCCCCCCAGATGCAGCCTATGTAAAAAGGAGAATGAGACTCAGGAACACCTCCTGAATTCCTGCCCCTTCGCCCAGCATCAATGGGATGAGGTCAGGAACCTCTTTGGAAAATCTAATAGGGACCCTATGGATATAAAGCAGACCATATTTCAATGGGGAAAGGGCCAATTTTCATGCTCTGTAGTGAGGAGAACATGGAGTTTAGTTGTAGGTTTCGTCATCTGGCTTCTGTGGAAAGAGCGAAATCAAAGGATATTCCAGGACAAAAACAATCCACCAGGGAAGATTTGGGAAAAAATTCAAAAATTAATAAGAGAAACTGTTCTGGCTGAGACCTGGGAGGAGGAGGATTGGAAGACAAATCTTGAGGAGGGACGAATCCTAGCCAACCTTAATATAGATTACAACATCATATTCCCCCAGAAGGAAAGACACCAAAGATCGTAGATACAGAGCCATGCGCAGTTCAGATATCCAGGGGAAAACTTCATTAAATTGAATTTTGACGGGGCTTCTAAAGGAAACCCAGGACCTGCTGGTTTTGGTGGTATCTTCAGAGACAATAAGGGTCGCACCAGATGGGTGTACGCAGACAGAGGAGGCATAATGACCAACAATGAAGCAGAGATGATGGCTGTATACCAAGGTATTAAAATAGCAATAAGAAATGGATACATGAACCTGGAGATCGAAGGTGACTCGTAGATAGTAATTGAAATGCTTAGGAATATCAACAATGGAAGAAACTGGGAACAGGTTGCAAAGAGCTTGAGGACGGCAGGGATAATTCAAGATTTGGCAAACATTCTGGAACGTATTGAATACAAAATTATTAGTCATGTTAAGCGAGATGGAAATAAAGCAGCAGACTTTCTGGCAAATTGGCGATGCAAAGAACAGGAAGGAAAGGTGGATAGCATCTGGCCAATAATCATGAAAAAACCTAGATGGGAGACACTCAACCTAATAATCATACAGGATGGTAATGAATCCACAGATTGATAAAAAGAAGTACCAAGGATCCCTGATCGGGGTGACTAAGGCGGTGAAACAGGAGATTAATGAAAGGACAAGGGGGGGCTATGATAAGCCACCTTGCACAAGGAGAGCATCGCAGGTGGACGGGATGGTTGGTAGACTGGGCATAATTACAAACTGCAGGGAGGAGAGAACTATGAAAGCCAGAGGTGGTGGTAGTGACGGCGCTTCAGTGATGGGACAAGGGTCAGCTCGCACGAAGGCAAGCCGAGGAGGAGTGGGCAATTATGGCAAATGCAGGTGACAGAGGAAGGCGGTGCAGCAGCATAATGAAGGGCGGCAAATGAAAGGAAGCAGACACAGGTGGAGGCATAAGGGCAGGCATGTAGTTAACGCCCTCGATGTGAGCGGAGAAAAAGGTAAGAAGGTGGAAACCAGAGCAAGAGGTAACGCCGAGAGAGAACAGCAGAGGGGTCGACCTCCTACCCCTAGAAAATCTAAGTACAAGATAGCAGAGAGAAGAATGAGGAGGGCTGCGACGGTTGAGAGTAGGGGAGTAAGACCTCTGGGGACTGCAGGCAATACGGTAGACTCCTGGGAAGAAAAGGAACAGAACCAGGCGGGCATGGAGGAGGCGTACAACTCAGAACAGGATAGTCAGATGCTGAAAAAGAGGAACGGAAGGGGGAAAGGGAGACCTTTGGAGGACATGCCAATAGAAGAGGTAGACATCAGGGGAAAGAAAGCTAGAGGGAGAGAAGATGAAGACTGTATGGGGTCCCCCTCAAGCGCAGTTGGTCAGGGAAGTATGGTAAAAGAGGGTAACAAAGGTGGCGCAGGACGTGGAAGGGGTCATAGAGGAAGAGGGAGAAGACGTCAAGCGGGAAACCAGGAGCGGAGCTTCCCTCCACCGGCAGGAAAAAGACGAGGCAGGAAGACGATGAAGCGACAGGTGCAGTATGCGGAGAGGGCGTACAACAAAGAAACGCATGCAGATATTAGGAGGATAATTCAGCAGTTAGAGGAGGAGGCGACCGAGGAACAGTCAGAAACTGAAATGGAGGACTGGGAGTACCTGCTGCCAGACCCAGGAAATACTAGAGGACGTATGTCCCTGTATAAGCAGGCTCTCCATGTGTATTGGGTAATGAAGAGGCTGCTAGCAAAAGCTATGGAACAGGTGGCTATGGAGATGGCAGAACTGGCCCAAGGCATCCCAAATCTGAAGAAAGAAATGAACAATCTCCAGATAACCCTTCTGATGCAGGACAACAAGCTTGATGAGATACAGCAACAGTTAAAGAAGCTTAATCATGAAGCAAAGGAGGAAGATGATCAGTCGGGCGCCATGGCAGACTGATTTCTCAAAGATATGTTAATCGCCTCCTTAGTTAGGAAGCTGAGAGCATGCTCTCCCTTTTGTTCTATTTCATAATGCAGATAGGAAACAATGATAGCCTTTTTGAAATGTTTAGTTTATTTAGCATGGAAAAGTAGACTCAGTAAATTTTGTTTCTGGATGGCAATTAAAAACCTAAGATGGCCAACAGACCCAGTTTCCCTTCGGGGCGGGTTGAGGCCACTTTATGTTTGTACAGGCTTTAACTTGATTTAATATGAATGGTACCATGTTAGCTTACAAAAAAAAATGTAAGAGATGTTAATTTTTCTTAGAGTATTAGTTTATAGAAAGCATTTTTTTAACCTACTTATAAAAATTTCAAAATTTTTTAATATTACATGTAAAATACATCTAATTAAGTTGTAAATGCATCTTATTATTCTACATGCATTAAAACACATTTTAATGATTATAATGGATTAGAACATGATTGATTTAAATAACCCAAAATATTTTGATCGTGATAAACCAAAAATGAATCACAAATTATAGTTCCAATTAAATCTTATTAATAAAAAAATTGCAATAAAAATTATGCTAAAATTATGTCAAAATTTTGTTGCATTTTATTTGTTGTTTAATCTATTCCTTTATCCATACATCTTCACTAATAATAATTTCTATAAATCTTCACTAATAATAATTTCTATAAATATTCACAGTTAATAATAATCTCTAAAATATAATTAATTGATAATTATGCAAAAATATTTTATAATATAACAAGGGCTACATAGTAGCTAGTACCTGCGGCTTAACTTAAATATAGCTTAATGAAACAAAAAAATAATAAAGACAAAGATTTCATCACAAAAATAAAATAACTAATAAAATATTATATTGTTGAACGCCATCACCAAAAATTAAGAAATATAATTAACTAATATTGTTTATATTAAAATACATATTATAATACATTTATCTATATGTGTGTGTTTTATTTTTATTAATATATATAATTGTCTATAATTAAATTTATTAAAATATGTTTTTAATATAATAATAAGTCACCTTAAATTGAAAATATTGTGAAAAATTATAATTCATGAAAATAGAAATAGTATAAAAGAAAAAGAAAAAGAAAAAATTTAAAAGTTAAATAAAAATGAAATAAAACTAAAAATAAAAATTAAGTAACTAATAGAAATGAAAGTTATTAAACAACCCATTATAGGACCTCAACCAATTACCTTATGAATAAATAAATTTCAATAATAATAAAAAATAACAAAAGTTGAATTTCTTAATATTAAACTATGGATAAGAGTTATAAATTTTTGGTCAAAGGCACACTAATACCTAGTCAATTTCAATTTCTATAATTTATTATAACTCAAATTTAATTAAATAATTTTAATATAATTATATTTTTAAATTAATAAATATTTTATATATGATTAAAGCATAATTTGAATGCTTTTATAAAATGTCTATTAAGTGATCTGCTAATGTAAAAAATAATATTTTTTGATATCTATTTCAAAAATAGATTTTTACTTTTGAAAAAAAATTAATGAAATTAATATTTCTAATTAAAAAATAAATTTAAATTAGAAACAAAATTTATCGCCTAACAAATTGTGAGTTCCAAATATTAAAAAAAAAAGAAGAAGAAGAAATTATTTTAAAAATATATTATTAATATATATTTTTTCAAAATAATAAAAATTTATAAAAATAGTTAAAAATGTTTTTTTTTTTTATTTCTATAATAAATTTAATTAAATATTTTTTTATATGATTATAATTTTAAATTAATAAATCTTTTACGTATGACTAAAGCACAAACATGCATTGGTAAGTGTGTAAATGAGAGAGTACAAATAGTAGAAACAAATCATTTAGCAATTGTAAATGTCACTCTTATTTTAGGAGGTTGGAGGAAGGTGGAAAAGAAGAAAAGAAGGAAGGGGTAACTAAGTTTTTTTACTTGGTCCCAATGGTGGTTTTCTTCACTGTTCTAGGTTGTTGCTTTATGTCACTGTTTTTCTTTTTGTGCACCAACTTCAGTTGGTATTATTGAATGCTTTAGAGCATATACAACATGTAATTTTATTTTTTAATAAAATTACCATTTTTCTTTTGGGGAAAAAGTGTGTAAAAACTAAATATTACAATTTTAAAAAATTATAAAATATGTTTAAAAGTGTGTAAGCTATTAGATTTAAAAGACAAAATGCATCTTTTCACTTACATATTTTGTAAAAGATATTTGAAAAACACTTTCCATTGTAAGATTTGAAATCCAAACATTTTGTAAAAAAGTTTCAAAATATACTCTAGGAAATTATAAACCTCATTGTTTTGAGAAAATGTAGCAAACCAAAAATAAGTTAAACAATAATACTAATGAAAAACACATTTATAAAATATATGTTGTATATTAATTTTTCATTATTCTATTTTTTATCTCTTCAGATTTTTATTTAAAAAATTAAAATAATACGAGTTTTGAAGCTACTATGGTTCTAGTATTATTATAGTAAAAAACTATCATGCAAACAAATTGATACATTTATGTGGGAGACAGTGCGAAATTATGCATTTTGAAAAACACTTTCCATTGTAAGATTTGAAATCCAAACATTTCATAAAAAAGTTTCAAAATATACTCGAGGAAATTATAAACCTCATTGTTTTGAGAAAATGTAGCAAACCAAAAATAAGTTAAACAATAATACTAATAAAAAAACATAATTATAAAATATATCTTGTATATTAATTTTCCATTATTCTAATTTTTATCTCTTTAGAATTTTATTTTAAAAAATAAATAATACCAGTTTTAAAGCTACTATGGTTTTAGTATTATTATGGTAAAAAGATAATCAAGAGTCATGCAAACAAACTAATCCATTTATGTGGGAGACAATGCACAATCATGCATTTTCAAATATGTAAAAAATTATAGTAGAAAGCTAATCAACAATCATGCACAAAAACTAATCCACTTATGTGTTGGACATTGCACAAACATGCATTTTCAAATATGTAAGACTTTCAAAACAAAATAAAAAATCAAGATAATACCAATTTGAAGTTTGTGTTGTTTCATTGTTAAGATGGTAAAAGCTTAATATCTAAAAAATCAGATATTTTGCAACTCTAGAAATTTAAAAAAACATGTTTAAAATTTTTGTTTATTGCTAGACTTACAATAAGAAATAAAAAATTAGGATAATACCAATTTTGAAGTAAAACTTCTATATATTGTTAGACTTACCCTGCAAAATAAAAAATCAAGGTAATATCAATATTGAAATTTGTATCTCTTTCAATATTATTATTGTAAAAATCTAATCAATGTTTATGAACAAAAACTAACAACATGTTTAAAACTTCTGCATCTTTAAACTTAAGTACAAAATGATCCTCTTAGCTCTTTCGCATTTTGTAAAAAAATATTTTAAATTAACTTTAGATTTTAAAATTTAAAAGACAAAACTGAACACTTTACTTAATAATAAAAAAATTAAAAACACTTTCAAGGAAATCATAAATCTCACTATTTTGAGAAAGTGTAACAAACCAATAATTTATCAATTTTTTGAAATCTAGTTGAAAAACCAACTAAAATCCCATTTACATTATGGTTGTTCTTTTATAAAAAATGTGTTGAAAACTACAATTTACATAAAAACTTGTTAACTACCTCGAAAAGAGATTTAAAAAAATACAATTAGCTAAAAAACAACTTTGTTCCTCTTCACAACTTTTTTTTTTGCTGAAGCAAGAGTCGGTCCTTCTATTTCATTAAGTAAGAAAATAATTTACATAAAGTACAATCGTCCACAAAGATCTGTGGACCCCTGAAAAATTAAGATCTAACTGCCAAAGGCAAGAACGCTCAACCTTACATCACGAAAACTAAACCCTTATAATACCCAAAAATTCGGGCAAAAGACAAAGAAACGCGCCAAAATCACCAGACAAGCCTCTGTTAATCTTGACCTTCCAATCTCCTCCCTACATCCAACAGCTGAGGATGATATCGCACAACACAGTCGTTCGGTGGTTAACGACCCAGCCCCACCAAACTGCACGATCGTTCCCGACCATTGATCTGCCCCACGAGATCCGATGGTTGGGAATGATATCGCGCGGTGCTAAAGCACCGAACAATAGCGTGTGATGAGGGCGGTATTTGCTCTGGCCCTCCTGCCACGTGTAATTAGCTGAGTGGAATCGCACCAAAATAGCAAATACCACATCCTGCTTGAGAGCTGTGCGATCACCCGAAAACTGCCAGGGGAGCGGTTTTGCGTCCCGAAAAGGAGAATCTAGGGATTTCCGGCCACCGGAAAGACTGGAATCCCTCGTGATGAAATCTTTCCGCCTTAACCTGAAACAATGAACTGTGCTGGTCCTTCCCCCTATTTGACCAACCGAAAAATTGATCTAGCCACTGACATACACGATGAATCTTAGCCGTTGATCTGCCATGCATGATCCGACGACCGAGGATCATATTGCGTGGATCAATAGTGCTACTAGTTAACATGCAATGAGGGCAGTAAACTAAACCACTCTTCGGCCATGTGTAAGACGAAGAGTGGGATCACTCCCAAATCTTAGAAACCGCTTTCCTCCCAAGAGGCCCCCGATACACTGAAAACCATTCTGCGGGTGGATTAGCGTCCTTGTACGGAGAATCAAGAATATTTCGGCCGCCACTAGAGCCCAGATTCCGGCCGCTCACGCCTTCTCCTTTGCACCCAATTGTGAGCCCATGTGAAGTAAAACCCCAACCCTCCGGCCAACTACCCGGGCAGCAGAAACTGCCGAGCAACCCATGAAAGAACAAAAATAGGAAAAACTTGTAACTCATAACAAAACCAAATTAACAGGACAGAGCCGCCATGGTATTGTTATGATACACCTTCATGTCATCGTCGGCTTGGCAGACGCACTGTTCCTTGAGACCATCCTGAGGCAACCCTTGCCAACCCATCACGACCCTATTATTGGTACACTTCACTCCTTGATTAGCCAGTAGATCCACCAGTTTGTTGGCCTTCCTGCGCACATGATTAAAACTTACCGTGCGTAGGCCTCTAAGGTGGAGCTGGATCCTTTGAAAGACCTGGATCAACCTCCAGTGTTTTGAAACCTTCTCCGGCTCCGAGCCCCAACCAATTCTTTTGACTGTGTTGATGATTAACTCAAAGTCAGCTTCAATAATCACATTTTGCCGATTATCCTGCACCAGGAGTTCTAAGCACTGCTCCATAGCCATGGATTCTGCCATGTTATTTGTGGCTCTGCCCAGATGGCCATGGAAAATGGAAAGAATATTACCGGTTTCATCCCTTAACACCCCTCCAAAGCCCATCGTACCCGGGTTGCCTTTTGAGGCCCCATCTATGTTATATTTCAGAAAGCCCATAGGGGGAGGATGCCAGAAGTCCTGCTCAGTATCCATTAACTTAACCATTCTGCTCAAGCCCTGCGGAATAAGCCCCTGCATGCCCAACTGTCTTAGAATCCTCATATCAGCATCTGTAGGTGGATTCTTAGGGGGATTTCGCACAATGGTACCAACCATTTCCTTGAGTTGAGCCAAGGTCTGCTCAAAAAGACATTGGAAGGGTCTTTTTTCATTTTGGAAAATTCTCTTGTTCCTTTCTTTCCAGACATTCCAAATAATGAAGCTGGGTGTAAGAGCCCAAGCTGAGCTAAGAATTTCATGATCTGAAAAATTTCGCCTCCAATTGGTTAGGGTGTTGATGATACTCCCTTTATCCCTGTCGGTCTTTTGGAAGATGTTGGCGAAAGAATCCCACAAATTAGAGGTGAAGAAACAATTATTGAGGAGGTGTTCCATGGTTTCCTCTTGGGCCTCACAGAGCTGACATCTGGAAGGCCCCAGAACACCCCTTTTCCTTATGTTATCCCATGTCAGGATTTTCTTATGATAAACTAGCCACATGAAGAGTTTAATCTTCATCCAGCCTTGATGCCTCCACAGATTCTACCAAATTCTATCTGGAGCAAGAGAATCCATCTCAAGGAGTTTGCATTTTGCCTCCTTAAGATTAAAGGTTCCCTCATTGTTGTTACCCCACCTCAACTGGTCATGCCCCCCTGTCATTAGAATCTTCCTTTGATCCAACATCTGCATAAGAGCCTCAACTTTAGCTTTTAAGGGGCTATCTTCCCTGTAAACCATTTTCCTCCAATTTCTCCATTTGCCTGCATTATTGGTTTGGTCCCAAAAATATTTTACCTTTGATAATCCTTTGATGTCTGTCTCTCTCTTGAGGTCCACAAATTCCTCTTTTAGCAGTATTGGTTCTTGTTGCCACTTATCTTCCCAAAATAGTGCCAGATCCCCCGCTCTGATTTCCCAGAAGCTATTCTTTTGTACTAAGCCTCTATTCTCCCAAGCCTTATTCCAGATGTATGAGCCCTTTATATTTCCAGACATCCTTATATGGTCGTTAATTTGCCAAGAGCTGGCATATTTTTCTATCCAGATACTAGCCCACTGAGCCATTGGTTCTTTGACCCATCTCCACCATAATTTAGCCCCTAAAGCCCTGCTTAGAACCTCTGGATCATCCAAACCTAGACCTCCATGATTTTTGGGTTTGCAAATCTTTTCCCAAGCAACCAAGGCCCATTTCCTTTTTTTCTCCCCCTTACCCTAGAGGAAGTCTCTTTGAATGGTTTTGAATTGTTGTAAGACTCCTTTTGGTGCTGGGAGTGCTGATAGCATGAAAACTGGTATAGATTGGAGAACAGCCTTTGTAAGCACCAACCTGCCAACCAAGTTTAAGGATCTGATGGTCCAATTCTTGATTTTATCCTGCATCTTATTAATCACTGGCTCCCATATACTCTTATGTAGAGGTTTAGCAGTTAGAGGGACTCCCAAATATTTTGAAGGTAGAGAATCCCTTTGAAAGCCTAGAATCCTAGAGATATTCCTTTGAATAGCAATATTGGTATTAAAGAAAAAGATCTTAGATTTGGAAAGATTAACCTCCATACCTGTGGCCATGGCAAAGTCACTTAGAAGTTGTTTGTATGCCAAAGCTTCTTTGACTGTAGGGATTCCCTGCAGCATGGTATCATCCACAAATTGTTGATGAGTCAAGGTCTGTCCATTCTCAGAAAGTTGCAGACCCTTGATTTTGCCTTCTTCTTTTGCCTGCTTAATCGATCTACCAAGTCCTTCCATCATGAGTATAAAGAGAAAGGGAGAGAGAGGATCTCCCTGCCTGAGGCCTCTTGAGGGAATAAAAATCTCGGAGGGAGAACCATTTACCAAAATTGAAAAGCTGGAAGAAGTTACCAGAGCCATGACCCATCTAACCCAATTATGATCAAACCCAAAAGCAATAAGAACCCTCCTTATATAGGTCCAGTTCAACTTATCAAAGGCTTTGGCTAGGTCCAGCTGCATGATCATTCCAGCCTTCTTGTTGCTAGTCAGAGAGTGCACCACCTCCTGTGCTTGAATGATATTGTTGAGAATTTGTCTGCCTTCCACATAACCAGATTGTTCCCCAGACACAAGAGTGGGGAGAAGAGGTTTGAGTCTATTGGCCACAACCTTGGATATGATCTTGTAAACCACATTGCACAATGCTATGGGTCTAAACTTATCCGGAGTTAGGGCGATATCCTGTTTAGGGATCAGAGAGATGAAGGAGGTGTTGAGTGCCTTCAGAATAGTTCTATTCCTCCTGGAATCTTCTACTACATTCAAAATATCCTGTTTTACAATATTCCAACAAGATTTAAAGAAATCCACATTAAAACCATCAGGGCCTGGTGCTTTACCATTCTGCATTTCCTTGAGGACTTCACTGATTTCCTCTTCATTTATTGGCCTATTGAGGTTGAAATTATCCTCTCTGGACACTAGTCTTGGTATATGTCTTGTTAGTTCCTTGATGAAAGGCTCTCTGTTTGGATTGGTTTCCTTTACAATCCCACGAAAGTGCTGAACTAACACAGCATCAATTTCTTCGTGGGTGCTGAGCAGTTGCCCTCCCTTATCCTTGATCGAAGAGATTCTATTATGAGCTCTGTTTGCCAAGGTTGATCTGTGGAAAAATCTGGTGTTTCGTTCTCCTTCTTTTAACCATTGCACTCTAGATTTTTGTCTCCAATATATCTCTTCTTGTTTACAAAGGTTCTCCCAATCTTGCTGGAGTATGGTGGCTCTGTCATTGCTGACTTTATCAAAGCCATCTTTGATAAGGGATTGGTTGAGAATCTGCAATTTGTTTTCTATAGCTTTTTTTCCTTCAAAAATATTGCCAAATTCATTCTTGTTCCAATCTTTTAGCCTGAGCTTGATATGTTTTAGTCTTTTGTGAAGAAGAAACATACTTGTACCCTGAATATGTAAATCTTTAGACCACCAACTTGAAATATTGCTGATGAAATCTGGATGGGTGAGCCAGATATTCTCAAATCTAAAAGGTCTATTCCTGGGAGTACCAATGCCTCTGATCTCCAATTGAATTGGCCAGTGATCGGATCCTCCATAGGGGAGAATCCTTGCTTCCATTCCTTTATCATTGAGTATAAGGTCCTCAGAGATGATAAATCTGTCTAACTTTGAGGCAACAAGGGACTCTCCGCCTCTTCTATTGTTCCAAGTAAAGAGACCATTACTTGAAACAATGTCAACCAGCTTCATAGTATCCATAAAAGAATGAAAAGCTAAGGAATCTTTGTTTAGAGATCTGGTGCCCCCTTTTTTCTCCGATAGTGATTTGATCATGTTGAAGTCCCCACCCATAATCCATGGTATCTCTACATATCTTTCTCTGAGCTCCATAAGAGAATCCAGAAACCTGAGTTTGTCATCCATTCTCTGAGGGCCATAAACATTCGTGACCAGATAGGTCTCTCGATCCCCCACAGGTTGAATAACCAATGATAAGTAATTTCTAGAAGCTTCAACATCTATGATACCAATCTTTAGGGGATTCCAAAGAGTAAGAATGCCACCTGTTGTGTTTTCTACCTTGACTTCTAGAAACTCAAATCGATTGAGCCATTTGCTATAAAGTTCTTTTATTCTTTGAATGGAACATTTAGTTTCCTGGATAAAAATAATATCTGGAGCTTCTTGTTTCATTCTGTTACTAAGTAATCTTTGCTTCCTTTTACTACCTAGACCCCTGATGTTCCAAGAAGTGAACTTCATCATTAAATATTTGTGAAAGAGTAACTGGTTAGGTCTTTCATCTTACCTAAATCTATCATTAGCTTTCCACATTCCATCAACAGTTCATTCTGCTTTTTTCTGCCTCTTTTCTTTCCTGGACCTCTAGGTGCTAACCCTAGGGTGTTTTTTAAAGATTTCACACCTTCGTTACCCTATTTTTCCATGTTACCTTGCCTGTCCACCCCTTTAGCCTGGGTTTTCCATAGGTACAGCTGTTGTACTCTAGAGAACTCATCTTGAGGTAACGAGTCTAACCCTCCCGTGGTTCCCTGTTTTAAGAACCCTTCCAAATCTAGATGCTCTCTATCTAGAATCTCCTGCAGTTCATGGTCCTCCATTTCCATCTCGCTTTGGGTCATTTCCAGTTCTACATCGCTCATCATAGCCTCTTTCTGTGTATTATTGTTCTTTGTTTGGTCTTTGTCTTCCTCTGTCTCCTTCTCCTCTAGACCTCCCTCCATTCCCTGATCTCCTTTTGTCATCTCCTCTTCCTCCTCGAGAACTTGGAACCTGTTCGGCTTAACTTGAGGCCCTTCTGCTTGATGTTGCTTAAGTCCCCTTTTGCCTCCTTTTCCTCTATGGCTCACTTTTTGAAAGCTTTCTGTATCTTTCATTGTGGAAGCTTTGCTCTTATTCTCTATTTTACTGAGAGGGCAATCCCTGAAAAGGTGTCCATGCTCATGGCATCTGCGACATCTAAAGGGAATATGTTCATAATCTACTGTTTGCACCCATTCTTCATCAAAAACTTCTAATATCACCTCATCCGGTAGAGCTCCAGAGAGATCCATTTCTACACAGATTCGTGCAAAGGAAGTGTATTTTCCTTTTCTAGTGGCTTCAGAAGCTTTGACAAAACATCCTAATTTATTACCTATGGTTGTTAACGATTCTGCTTGCCAGTAATCAAGAGGAAGGGAGTAAAGTCTTACCCAAACCGGAACTGATGTGAAAGTCTCCCGCTCCGGGACAAAGTTCATCATCCACGGCCTCATATAGAGGCCAGCAGCTCCGTAGAAGTAGGGCCCTCCTTCAAACACTCTGTCTTTATCCTCAATATTTGTGAAGACCACAGTAAAGAATCCTTTTGACCCAAGATGTAGGTCGATGCTCCCTTTTGGTTTCCAATGGTATTTAATCCATGTCTGTAAAGCCTTTTCAGTGGGCCATACTCCCATGAATTTACAAATGATAGCATAAGTCCGCATGTGGTCCCTGTGTGCCTGCAGAGCAGGATCATTCAGAACTACTCTGGGAGTGACCTCAGTTTTGGGTTTACAAGGTCCTTTCTGCGCCTTGGTTTTTGCTCCCTTTTCCTTGTCTTTTTCCCCTTTTTCTTTTATGCATTTATTCTCCCGATCTTTGACTCCCTCTTGCTCTTCTTCCCTGCTTTTTGTTCCTTCTTCAGCAAGACCTCTGACCTCTTCCATTGGCTTCTTACCTCGGCTGGCAACAACCTCCTTGTAGGAGGGAGTAGAGCTCCCTCCTCCCCACCCTTCCATGGAGTTCAACGCCTGCTACAACTTTAAACCTAGTTGTTCGTCATCGATACTATCCAACCCTCCGATCAGATCAGAACCATTCCTCTTCACAACTTCTAAATACATGCTTTCATTAAATTATTCCATGCTTATTGTGAAATTGAAAATAAAACTTAGCCCCATATAAAATGAATAATTACTATTGACTAAAAACAATGACCAACAAGAAGAGACGTTCTCATCCAAATCATCTGAAAACCGCTTAGATACTTCATTTATTCCATCCAAAATTATTTTTAAATTTCTACAATACTTTTACAAAAATTTCACCTATTAATGGGATTTATGCAACACAATAGTGGTTGGGCACAAGTGCCTTTGTCACTGCATGGGATATTAATGCACTTGGGGGGATAGTCATTAGTGTGAAAATAATAAGAAAATAATGATTAATTGAAATTTAAAAATTTAACAAAAATCCAAATAAATAAATAAAAATTACAAAGATTGCCAACTTCAACTTCACAAGTTGTCATTTTCCAAATCTATAATATCTGAGTGCCCACAATAATGGCAAGAGGTCTTTAAGATTTGAATTAAAATGAAAAATGGGATGTGTATATATAATTACACTCAAATTTTGTTTAAATTGTATTAATTTCTTATCTTTAGAATTGTTTTTTACTAATTTAATTATATTCATTGAAATGAAAGGTAAAACAAAAAAAACTAAAAAAAATATATTGGAAAATGTTTTTAAAATATTTTTTCATTTTTAAATTCAGTTTTGCCTGTATTAGTTTGTCTTTGACCAAAAATTTATGGCAGTTATCAATAATTTAACATTAAGAATTTAGATTTTGTCATTTATTATTATTATTTAAATTTATTTATTTGTAAGGTGATTGGTTGAGGTCTTATTATGGGTTGTTTAGTAACTTTCATCTCTATTACTAATTTTTTGTTTTAAGTTTTATTTCCATTTTATTTATCTTTTTTATTTTTTCATTTTCTTTTTTCTATTATTTCTATTTTCATGAATTATAATTTTTTTCACAATTTTTTAATTTAAAATGACTTACACTGACCTTTTTTTTTTTTTTTTCTATTATTTCTATTTCCGTGATTTATAACTTTTCTCCATATTTTATGACAAAACTTAAAGAGTAAAAAATATTTTACAATATTTTTTTAGTTTTTTTGTCTTTTTCTTTGGCATTTTTTTCTCTCTCTATTTTCAATATCAATTCCATTAATCATAATTTTTTTTTGTTTCTTGTTAATTTTTAATTTGATTTTATTTTTTTCCCTTAACATTTCTATAATTTTGGAAGCAACAGGTATATAATAAAACATCCATTTCAATGAATATAATTAAATTAGTAAAAAACAATTCTAAAAAAAAAATTAATAAAATTTAAACAAAATTTGAGTGTAATTTTCTCCATTGTCTTATATATACACATCTTATTCTCATTCTACTTCAAATCTTAAAGACCTATTGCCATTTTTGTGGGTAGTAAAATATTATAGATTTGGAAAATGACAATTTGTGAAGTTGAAGTCGACAATCTTTGTAATTTATATTTATTTATTTCGATTGTTGTTAAATTGCATCTTTCAATTAATCCTTATTTTCTTATTATTTCCTTGGACTCTAACTATGGTTTTCTTATTATTTGTAGGTCCTGGACTCTAACAACGACTAAATTTTTTCACATTGATGACTATCTCCCCAAGTGCGATAATATCCCACGCAGTGACAAAGGCACTCGTGCCAAACTATTATTGTGTTGCCCAAATCCCATTAATAGGTAGAATTTTTGTAAAAGTATTGTAGAAATTTAGTCGTTATTACTCACAAAAGTTGTCATTTAAATAATGGATGGGGAGTAACTTTGTTTTAAAAATAGTTTTGGATGGAATAAATGAAGAATCTAAGCGGTTCTGAGATGATTTGGATGAGAAGGCCTCTTCCTGTTTTTCATTGTTTTTAGTCAATAGTAATTATTCATTTTATATGGTGATATGTTTAGTCAATAGTAATTATTCATTTTATATGATGGGTTTTATTTTCAATTTCACAGTAAGCATGGAATAATTTAATCAAAGCATGTATAGAAACCGAGAAAGATTAATATTTGATTGGTGTTACGGTATGCATATGAGACAAACAAAGTTGTTTTTTTAGCTAACTATATTTTTTTAATCTTTTTGAGGTAGTTAACAAGTTTTTATGTAAATTTTAGTTTTCAGCCCATTTTTCATAAAAGAGCAGCTACAATGTAGATGGGATTTTAGTTGGCTTTTTCAACTAGATTTCAACAAATTGATAGATTATTAGTTTCCTACATTTCCTCAAAATAGTGAAATTTATGATTTCCTAGAAAGTGGTTTTAATTTTTTTTATAAGTAAAGTGTTCAGTTTTGTCTTTTAAATTTTAAAATTTTAAGTTATTTTAATTTTATTTTTTTTTGCAAAATGTGAAAGAGCTAAGAGGAGCATTTTGTATTGTTTAACGATTAAGAAGTTTTAAACATGTTGTTAGTTTTTGTTCATGAAAATTGATTAGATTTTTATAATAATAATATTGAAAGAGATACAAATTTCAATATTGGTATTACTTTGATTTTTTATTTTGCAGTGTAAGTCTAACAATATATAGAAGTTTTACTTCAAAATTTGTGTTAAACACATACATGCGGAGGCAGAATATGAATGATAAGCATTGAATTGCATATCTTATTCACAAGATACATATTTATAATACATAGGAGTGACCCTTGGTTTCATATTCCAAGTGGTCCCTTGGACTCCCTTTGGTTGTTCAGCTTCCACACCAACCCTTAGAGGATTAAGTGTCCAACATCCCCCCACCTTAATCTGAAGGGGTATGTATGAGTCCAAGAAGAGAGTTGTAATAAAAAATGTGCAAAAATGCATGGTAGCACTAAGATGAATGTGCTCTCTGAAATGTTGGTATAAGGGGGTGGTTTAATGATGACCACCAACACTGGAATGCTTAGTGCAGTTCCCGGAACTCTTCCAAATATGGCATGAAGCTGAGGTCTTTTGCTAGAGGAAGTGCTCCTCATGTTTTGAAGAGGGGAACCTTCAACCTTGAAAGGGAGGTCTCAACCTGTCATGGTTTTAAGGATGACCAACAACTCTTGAATGCTTAATGCAATTCCTGGAACTCTTCCAAAACTGGCAAGAAGCCAAAGTCTTCTGCTAGAGGAAGTGTCCCCAATTCTTTGAAGAGATGTCTCAACCTCGCATAGATAGTTAAAGGCTGATCATCAACCGAAGGCATGCTCATTGGAAACTTTGTCTCTGGCTACAACTCTGAATCGTGTATGGCAGGTTGTGGCTCAGGCTCACTTGATGTGGCTTTGAAGCTTGTAGATGATCATCATATCCCCCCTTTTCAGATACAAGGTGAGAAGATGGTGAAAACTCAACTGCAAGACCTTTTAATATTCTAGAAGAAATTTTGACATATGACTCAAATATCTTCTTGGCCGTTGAGGCCCATTGCCAAGAAGCGATCCATCCAAGATGAATCTTTGTTCTTGTTGGGGATTTTTTTGAAGCATCTGTTTGAAGAATGACTAGTTTTATGACAGTGCTTACATGGATGAAGATCAAAACAACGATCTTTCATATGGACAACGCGGTCACAGTGTTGGCATTTAAAAACTTTTGGTTGTGAATGTGGAGGAGCAGAATTTGGAACAGGTGAAGGTGGACCATCATGAAGAAATTCAACACTTTGAAATCAAATTGGCTTGGAATAGTCAGGAATATGAAAGGAAACCTTCTTATCATATATCCAAGACCTGTTCTGTGCTTGTTATGGAGAAGCTCTTCCTAAGGTCTGATGACCGACTTGGGAAGTGCAGGCTGAATTTCTGCATCTGCATGTACAATTGCTCCTGAGGGGCTCAATGATCTGATCAATTTATGATTGTTGATGGGAGTGTGTCTCAAACAAAGAATTGTTCTGAACAAAGACAAGTTCATAATCATGACTATACTTCTATAACTCCTCTTGCTGTAGCTGTGATTCAAGTGTAAAAAATCAAGTTTGCCTTGTGCATTTTGCAGACAAGTCTGAATGTCTGAAAGAGAGGCGTTGCTAATTTAATTGTGTTGTCAATAGCCTAGTGTATAAGAGTGTTGAGTAAATCTAATACTTCATCAATCCTAGTCTTTTTCTTAACAATCCAAGCTCAAGAGATGAAATATTTACTTCTATTAATAATGCACCAATGAAATTACCAAAGGAGCTTTTTAGTTGCACTATCAAAACACATGTAGACATGCCCAACACTGTGCTTGTCCAAAAAAATGCTTCATTGCACCAAATTTATAGGTTTTTATCTCATTGCATTCTATAGCAGCTACTAAAAAAGAATAACGCGGTGAAAATAGTGGTTCAGCTTCGACCTTCGTCAAATGCCCCAATTTTCACTGTCTCTTAAGAGATGCCAACCATTTCTCTACGTATTTCTGGCTATCCTGCAACGAACTTTTGGGCTGAATCATGTCCAAGATGCGTGGAATTTCAGTATTTTTTCTACGTGAATTGACCACGTGACGTGAAGAGGGTCTGTAGTAGGGGACCAGAACCCTGAAACTATTCTCGGACTCTGTGTCACTGGAGAATCCAGAAGAAAGAGGCTCGAACCATCCAATGGACTAGTGAGAGTTGTCAAAATCAAAACAAGACGTCCAATCTCTTACATCTTCCAACACCAAAAACCCATCAATTTCTGTGTCTGCTCACCACTTTTCAACTTCGCTGCACCATTTGCGGCCATGTCTCATTAGTCTTTCATCATGAGAGAAGTAGAAGGCCTAGGTCGCAGGTTCGACTTCAAAAATTTTAATCACATGCGTTTCAAACCCAATATTCTCAAGCATGGAGAGAACGTGGTAAACCAGTGGAAGAACATGTTGTTGGAGCTGCAGAAAATAATCACGGTGCTCCAAAAATATAGAAATAGTATTATGGTGCATTAGATCATATGATGAGGACTTCAATTAACACAGGAAAACTAGGGCACGGAATAAACTATCACACAAAGAATCAACAATGAACACAACTCTATTCAACTCAAATGAATCATGACTTGCTTAATGCACAAAGATGCTTCAACGCTGGAATAGACTTAACAATGCTTGCTCTATCATAGACACACTAGCTTTGCATCTCTTGGTATCCAAGAGATTCCAACGGAAACAGTCGAGGGAAGTAGAAACATCTTTCCTGGATGAAGACTACACAACAATAAATCTGTCATGTGTAGAGAATGCCTAGAATGATAGAGTGGGCACAAATTATGGATTGAGCCATTACATTCATACTCAAGAGGTAAATTGTCTTTTTCAAAATATTTACACTGTATTTGATTGAATTGCATAATAGAGATACTTCAAATTTAGGCATTGGTAAAGTAATGAAGTTGACAAGAGGCAAAAGAAAGGACCATGCAACGTAGAATTTACTGACTCCTTAGAGTGCCTAGGTCTAAGTGTAGAGCCCAAGAGGCATTACTGACGATATAGTGAGGATTTCATCTGGGCTGAGTGAAATTCAAGTGAAACATACATCCAAAAATAATGCTGAGCAAATAAATTGACACAAAATTTCCATGGGAAATGGCAGACCTTTAAGCAGAAATCATAAACCTGATCGATTAGTTCCTCAAAATCCACAGGAGTTCTTGTGCATTTTTCTCATCAAGCGATCTGCATATACCACGCACAGTCAACATATATTTGTCCTCCGTATGCATTGTGAGGCTCGATTCTTCTAATGAGTTCACGCAGATTAACAATATTCAAAAAATGTTTAACTCACATGCAATATATACACCTAGGCAACATGACCAATGACACCAACTCTAATATTATATACTGCAACACCAATACGCGTGCGACAACAATGCCAAGCTCAAACACGTGAGGCAGCAATGCCAAGATCAAATGCGTGAGGATTCACTTGACTTCTCAATAGCTGAATATCAATGCATAACAATGCACTGAACAACACTTACATTGGAACATTGGAATGATAAGCATGCCTCTTGCAGTTATGCGACTTCTGTTACGCAGTGGGGAGAGGAACCGACAGATTTAGTATCTCCTCGCAGGTATAACCCTTCCCTAGTCAATCATGGACTAAAGTGCAATGTTAATGATGTGCACGAATTTACCGATCAAGTGAAAAACAGATACATTGTTACCACAACCAAGACGTTCCTGCAAAGGCAGGGAATCGCTAAAAATTGACATATCATTAGAGTCATAGGTTTAAAAAAGCGTAGATGGCATAGTCATTACTCACTAGGCCTAACATAGTAACCTATAGGGTTGACAGACCATAAATTTCATAATAAATATGGGATTTCATGTGAAACCGATGTGAATGCAATAGAGGTAATGTTTGAATGTGGAATGGAGAAAGAGTGCACAACTTCTATTGGTTTGTAGGAGCAGAGAAAATGGAAGTTACATGGCAGAGATCATAGCTAGAATTTAGCTGAGAAAACATTCATGAAATGCAGAACTAATAGCAGCACTGACATGCACAAAGAGGCCACAAAACAAGTGGCTAAAATATGAGCAGGGCAGGATATCGCCTGCTTTGATACTATGTTAAACACATACATGGAGGAGGCAGAATATGAATGATAAACATTGAATTGCATATCTTATTCACAATGATACATATTTATAATACATAGGAGTGACCCTTGGTTTCATTTTCCAAGTGGTCCCTTGGACTCCCTTTGGTTCTTTAACTTCCACACCAACCCTCCTAATTTTTTATTTCTTATTGTAAGTCTAGCAATATACAAAAAATTTAAACATGTTTTTTCAAATTTTTAGAGTTGCAAAATATCTAATTTTCAGATATTAATCTTTTACTATGTTAATATTGAAAAAACACAAACTTCAAATTGATATTACATTTTTTACATATTATATTTTTACCATAATAATACTGAAACAACACAAACTTGAAATTGGTATTATCTTAATTTTTTATTTTTTATTGAGAGCCTTACATATTTCAAAATACATGTTTGTGTAATGCCGAACACATAAGTGGATTAGTTTTTGTGCATGATTGTTGATTATATTTGGACCATAATTTTTTACATATTTGAAAATGCATGATTGTGCATTGTATCCCACATAAATGGATTAGTCTGTTTGCATGACTCTTGATTAGCTTTTTATCATAATAATACTAAAACCATAGTAGCTTTAAAACCATAGTAGCTTCAAAACTGGTAATATTTTATAAATGTTTTTTTCATTAGTATTATTGTTTAACTTATTTTGGGTTTGTTACATTTTCTCAAAACAATGAGGTTTATAATTTCCTAGAGTATATTTTGTAACTTTTTTACAAAATGTTTGGATTTCAAATCTTACAATGGAAAGTGTTTTTCAAATATATTTTACAAAATATGTAAGTGAATTTTGTCTTTCAAATCTAATAGCTTACACACTTTTAAGCGTATTTTCATATTTTTTTTTAGAATTGTAATGTCTAGTTTTTACACACTTTTTTCCCAAAGGAAAAGTGGTACTTTTATTAAAAATTAAAATTACATGTTGTATATGCTCTAGAGTGTTCAATCATACCAGTTGAAGTTGATGCAGCAAAAGAAATGACATAAATCAACAACCTAGAACAATGAAGAAAACCATCATTGAGACCAAGTAAAAATACTTAGTTACCCCTTCATTCTTTTTACTGTCGGTTTTGCCCCATGAGGTACTAAAAAAGGCTAAGCACGTGAGCATTAATTCAAGAGGAGCATTGATTCAAGTGGTTGGAAGGCAAAGTCATGTGGGTTTGAGTACTTCATTATTGGAAAGTTTTTATATAAGGCTTCGCGAGCAGGTCTCTCGTAAATTGGAAAGTTTTTATATTAAGGTTTCGAGATATATATATATATATATATATATATAGATATCGAATTCATTAAACGTTTTGTGAGCATGTCTCTTGTAAATTGGAAAGTTTTTATATTAAGGTTTCGATATATATATATATCGAATTCGTTAAACGTTTCGCGAGCAGGCCTCTCGTATTACTTCACCAGTCGAGTTGTGCAATGAAATATGAATCCACGAAAAGTTGAAATTAAAAATATGTATGCGTCGATGTAGATGAAGAAAAGGTCACATGAACTTTCGCATAATGAATTATATTATATCGTAAAACATATTTGGTGGAAAAAATGTTAACATTAAAATATATCTGTCGCTTTGGATGAATAAAAGGTCACATGGACTTTATAACTTGGAACATATATAATAATAAAAATGTCGATTTGGATGAAGATAACATCACATGGACTTTCGCAATATGAATTATATTATATAATCCTAAACATATCTATGCATGACATTATTATGACTTGAGTACTTTGTGGTTGCTGCAACCCATCATACTTCATTCTGTGATTGTTGTAACGCATCATAATTACTTGTGGCTCACCCCGGAAGCCAGTGAAGTAGACACATTACAGCGGCTCAGCCTTCAATGTTAAAGACAGTGAAGAGTATAAATTTAGAGAGTAATTGAGTTAAGTTTCTAGTGTGTGGTTGTTTGGTCAGAAAAAGTTTAAAGGAGTAGTCTAACTAGGCGGAGGAATTGCCCGTTTTCTGGGGCCGCCCGGAAAAACTTCTGGCTCCGCAATCGAGAATTCCCTCTGCCACCCTCCACCACTTTCGCCAACTTGGCATTCCTCCGCCACCCTTCCGCATTAACTCCAACTGGTATCTGTCTAACAGATCCTCCCGTCCAGAGGATTCGTGGTCACGTCGCACCGCGAGCATCTGCATCTGATTGCCGAAATTCAAACTGAGGCCTCAACCGAACGCGAAGCCCCCATTGCTCGCCTTCAGAACTTGCAACCAAACAGAGCCTAAACCACTCACAGATACTGCGAATTCTGCATTTTTCACCACTCACAGATACACAAGATTCTACATTTTTCCTGCACAGGTCACGTCGCTAAACTAGATTTTTAAAGAATATTTGTAAAGGCCTCAAGGACGATCTCTTGCAAAGGTTTTGCCAATTATTACAGTTTAAATTTCGCAGTAGCAAAATTTGGAAACGCAGATCTCAATGATAGGTTTTCGCTAATTTTATATTGTTGGATTTATGCGAACCAAAATGACCACGAGGAATCATGCTTGTTATGGCTAGCCTGGGATGAATTGTGATATTCATGTAAAAGGCCTTTGGTTTCTCTGATTAGGCCAGTCGAGTAATAAGTCGTGGTTCATTTCCTGCCCTTAGTCGTGCGACCTGAGATCGATTCTAGTTGATTTTATTGCTTAAACGTTACTTTTGATAAAGAAATTTTATTGCTTAAATGTTGTGTAAGTGACTGTGGCTTACTTCAACGATAGGTGACCGTAATATACTACCTTACTTAAATACTACCTTGCAATATACTTTTGGAACGGTAGGTGACTGTGGCTTACTTCAAAATTTTCAAGAACTTCAAAGTTTAGGGAAATGCTAAAGCTAGAGCTAAAGTAACTTCAGTAAAAAAAAAAATCGCATAGATACAGTTCTAACTTCTATCCATTTACAAATGGTATGAAAGTAGTCAATAGAGAGTACATGGGCTATGGAGTTGCTATAAAAGAAAGTTCGTCTTCTTTGAAATGGAATTGGCCTCTGGAATTGAACACATACTTTTTGGCTGCATTAAGACAAGTTTGGTAACTTTGTTCAATTCCATCTATTGGGGGCAAGGGTTGAAAATTCTATGAAACTTTCTACACAAAGCACAACTTGCTCCAAGGCTGATTTTTACAGTCATATCCATAGAGGTAGTGATATTTCAAGAAAATCAAACCAAATAGGACATTTATACTTTCTGGTTAAGTTCACATTGAAGTCTTTGCGCTGGTGGTAGAGGACAACTAGACTCTAGCACAACTAGCTTCCTCTAGAAATAACTGCTTGTATATGTAGTAGTGCCAAATAGAATAAAATGAAACAAGATGTATGGTGTATTGCTTTGTTAGGCTTCATATAGCCATAGCCTGCCAACCATATGCTTCCCAATTCTCACTCATCTAATAAAAGATCACCATTTCCTGAGGAGTATAATCAAGGAAAAGTACACTACAAAGTGAAATTGGCATTATTCAAAAAGGCTTTGTTATAACAGTTAATATCACTGTCAACGGTAGGTGAATAAGGCTTAACCTTGTAATATACTTTTGGAATGGTAGATGACTGTGGCTTACTTCAAAATTTTCAAGAACTTCAAAGTTTGGTAAAGGCTAAAGCTAGAGCTAAAGTAACTTTAGTAAAAAAAAACTTCGCATAGATATAGTTCTAACTTCTATCCATTTATAGATGGTATGAAAGTAGTCAACGGAGAGTACATGGGATATGGAGTTGCTATAAAATAAAGTTCGTCTTCTTTGAAATGGAATTGGCCTCTGGAATTGAACACATACTTTTTGGCTTCATTAAGACAAGTTTGGTAACTTTGTTCAATTCCATATATTGGGGGCAAGGGTTGAATGTTTTATGCAACTTTTTACACAAAGCACAACTTGTTCCAAGGCTGGTTTTTACAGTCATATCCATAGAGGTAGTGATATTTCAAGAAAATCAAACAAAATAGGACATTTATAGTTTCTGGTTAAGTCCACATTGAAGTCTTTGCGCTGGTGGTAGAGGACAACTAGACTCTAGCACAACTAGGTTCCTTTAGAAATAACTGCTTGTATATGTAGTAGTGCCAAATCGAATAAAATGAAACAAGATGTATGGTGTATCGCTTTGTTAGGCTTCATATAGCCATAGCCTGCTAGCCATAAGCTTCCCAATTCTCACTCATCTAAGAAAAGATCGCCATTTCCTAAGGAGTATAATCAAGGAAAAGTACACTACAAAGTGAAATTGGCATTATTCATAAAGGCTTTGTTATAACAGTTAATATCACTGTGAACGGTAGGTGAATAAGGCTCAACCATGTAATATACTTTTGGAACAAATTTATCTTTCATTGAACATAGAAAATTCTGTGGGAACATAGAAGAATGCCTTACATAAATACACAAACATACATGTCCACCCATGCTTACAATTAACTGTGAGAATGAAATTCCTGGAAAACATTGCACATAGAAGTGGATGAGAGGGTTACAATGGCACCTCCTATGTTTGAGACAGAAGAAGTGAACATGATCATCAATTCTAAAACAAAAATTAGGTCTCATGACGATGTATCGTAACCATCCTATTCATAGAGGTGACCGCTCATAGCTTTATACCTAATATGATCTGTTCTTTTTGTTTGTCCCTGCCAGTTTACCCACATTTTTGGGGGCGACAGGATCTATGGATCTGGAATGTTTTCTGTATTTTCCGATGTTATTTTTATCATGCCCAACTTAAACATATACCCTTGAATCCTCACTCTGTTATCACCTGCCCATCTTATATTTACAATGTTGAGAATCTGCCAAAATGCTTGTGATTTTGAATTTGAGCTGGTGAAGTTCAGTGCTCATACACAAGTCCACTCTTTGGGCAGCTGTGAATCTTAGATACCCTTATTCTCACCAGGGGGTGGAAGGTCTACACTGTCTGCTGAAAAATTTTCAATGATCATAGTCTAGCTGCTTACAATTTTTGCTAACAGTGGCCAATATCTGTCAATATAAAGCCTTTATTGTAATTTAGTCTGTTTAGCAATGCATTAGCTGCTTTACACTGCATTGAGTTTCAGTTTTGTTGTTTTCTTATCTATTAAAGCTGAGGCATTTTACTTTTTTTATGAGCCCATTCAGAGATTTTCCCTTTTTTAATCTGCATGACTTCCTAATTTGAAGCTGCTAATGCTCTTAACTACTCTTATCAAAACTTGCTGCTATTTTCTACCTACTTATTTTAAGTTTTGATGTACTTTTGATATGCTAAATGTAAGTTGATACAGTTGATTTCATTTTACATGATAACTCTAATGATTGCTAACATGGTAATCTAGCCCATATTCTACATTTGAGTCTTTTGATATGAAAATAGGACTTAAAGCTCATGTTTTGGGAGCCTCTGCCAAGTTCAAATGTTCTTGATTTTGGTATTAAACGTGCTTTATTAAGAAGGGAAATAATAGCACATCTGTTGTCAGGTGGGTGCTGGACCAAATTATGTCTCCAAACCAAACTCTGAACCTCTTACATGTTAGGCTGCCCATTCTCACCATTCCAACGCCATGTATGAATCCTTACTTATGTTTTACTGTGCCTTACATGTTTGGTTGGTATGTCTGATAGGCACAGTTCATGTTTCTGGGTTGTTTTTTCATTCAGAATCAATGCTCTGAGTCAACATCTCAGCTACTTTGACGAGACAAGGAAATATGTTATGACCCACAATTGATTTTTCTCTCATTTTCCTAATATGGAATAAGTTTCGTGTGCATGCCTATCTTCTCATCCAATCGTTGATTGTATGTACATCAACAATTTACATTTTGGAAGTTTGTTTGCTAGTTTAGTGGTTCAATTTTTACACTCTGTTAGTGGTTTCTATTTTGTTTCCTGGATTTGTGACTGACAGTAAATAACTTGAGGTAGTGATATAATAAGATTTTGTATCCACTATAGGTTTGTGCAGAGGATAAAAGGTTTTATGGGTTGTTTTTCAAGAAAATTTGATTTCATATGCAAGTCTTTGAAGTAACGTAGTTTTGGATTTTTATTTTATAATTTATTATTATTATTGAATTGTTCTGATTTGGCTTACATTAATTTAAATATGTGTGATGTTGTTTATAGGTTTAGTTATTTTTGTTAAATACCCTCAGCCAGTTCAACATATTTCCCCACAATAAAGGAAAAGAAAAATACTCTATGTAATACTAATACCAGCTCTAACCAAATTATATGTTTTGTTTTCTCTTGCACAATTATAAGAGTTCATTGAAGCCTAAAAGCCTTGCTTGCCTGCTTATCAGAGCACGTAGCAAACACCTTGGAAACTCAGTTATTAACATTGTCTGCTCAACTTACAAGAAGAAGACACATTTTCCTTCAGAATAGTTGCTCCAAAACATAGCGTGTGCCAAAATATCTTCTATTAGATTCTGGAACTCTTTGCAGACCTCTATCTCATTCTCACCCGATTCAATTCTCTCATTCCATTTGTCTAGCATAGCTGATGTGCTTCCAATGAACATTGGAACCATGCCCTGTGATGTCCATCCCACTTCATAATTATTAGTGCAACAAAAAACAGAATATCAAAAAACAATCTGTCAAGATTTAGATGCTGACAGGATGCTATAGATTTTATCAATGTGAAATCACTTTAATGATCACTTGTACAGAAAAACAAAGAAAAAAAATATGAAATTTTGTCACTTCAGGTAAAGTTCTCAATCATGTAGTACTGTTTAGCTCTCATCATTTAACAATGAAAATAGGAGCACTGTTTAGTTTTCATCTTTTGACAATGAAAATAGGAAAAAGAAAAATTAGAGATCTCGATGAATGTGTACTCTTCTGCAAGAAAGGAGAAGTGGAAAATGCATTGGGTATAGAATCACTCAATACAGCATCAAGATTCAAATAGTACATGCAAAGGCGCTTAATAAAACATGGAAATTAAAATAGTGTATCCAGCTGGTTAAGTTTGCCAATTATATTAACTACTTGTTAAAACTACAAAACAAAATATGACCAAGTAGAGACAACCCCGGAAGCCAAGGTGGAGAAATTATGATGCCAGTATTTTGGGATTTGAACAATTATAAGGCACAAGACTACTGGATATGAATTGCTGAAAAGCATCAAGCTGTAATTTATTTCTTTAAGTTCCTGCACTGTGATTTCCAACCACTGTAATTTCTCTTGCCTTGTTACCAAAGCTTATGTTGTCTTCTCTTTGATATCCTCAAGTGTATTCACCCGCAGTAGAAGGTTTTGAATTTGATTTTTCAAGGGTCCAACCTCAGAGTTGAGGTTTGTCTTTTCCTATTCTAAAGAGTGATTGATATTTCAAACCTTAAAAAAAGCATAAAAGGGGTTATATATATATATATATATATATATATATATATATATATATATATATATATATGGATAACTTGCTAAGATTGAAAGTTCAGTTCTGATGTCCTTGCATATTGTTTGACTAGATCAATTCAAAATTGGCAAGCGAAGCAAATGGCAATATATCATGGATCTTGAGGTGCAAGACCTCAAAGGCAAAATGATGTTCTCTAGTAAAGAGTTGGTTTTGACAGAAATAAATAGAAAAAACAATAGTATTGATCGAGTTGTCATAATCCCATTACGGCGAGTCGCTGACTTTATCAAAGGAGAGGAAGAAAATCCTATTGCTCCATGTAAATTCATACTAAAAACAAAAAAAGAACCAAAACAAAGAGCTATCGCTGCATTGCAATATGAGATGTGAGTATTTAAAATATGTATTGTTTAGATCTTTGAAACCACGATTATCTTTCTTTGTATGTACTAACAATTTAAATTTTTGGTGTAGTTATCATTGTTCATTTGGCCTAGAGGACAAAAGAAGAAATCTTCCCGCTAAACGAAGGACCTCATTTGTGCAGAAGAGGGGTTGCCAACGCCACTTTATTGTGAAAGTTATGCATGAAATTCTTGATAGAGCAATATTAACTTTCAATATTTATGAACATGAAGATGGGGAAGGTTGGGCTTGTCATGGTCAATGTGACACTTTAGGTGAGACCAGGACCTTGCATAGGCCAAAGCTTTAAGGGATGTTGTTGCGTATGCAGAGAGTTGTTTCTTTTTGGGAGTGCTTGTTGATGTAGTGTATAGAACCCACATTAAGAGACATGTTGACATCGATGTGGCAGCTCAAGATAGAGATTTCTTCTTATGTAGGAAATATATTGTAAACATCTATAATAGGCTGGCAAAGGGAAATTATCAACTTCACAAAAAGGATGAAATGAGTGTAAACCTTTGGTATCAAAAGCATCGGGAAGATTTTTTATTTTACCAAAAGCCCAATGGTGTGGAGGTCCCTTTTATAATAGGGATTCAAACAAAGTGGATGTTGGTGACAATGGTCAAGCTATCGCACAATAGCTTAATAGCCATTGATTCAACATTTAACACAAATAAATATGGGGTAAGTCAAATGCCAATGATTGATTGAATATATTTATTTAAGTTGTATACATTTAGAATAATTAATAACTTGTATTTGACTTTATGTAATGTTGAACATGACAGTGTCAGTTGTATACACTCGTGGCATTTGATGAACAACAAAGCAGGGTGCCTGTTGCATGGGTCGTGGCATCACGAAACACATCAGATGATATTGCATTATGGCTGGAGCAGCTCATGCGCAAGTGTTTCCAAGCCCGTCCTGATTGGAAAGTCAATGCTTTCATGGTTGATGATGCACTGGCTGAAATCAGTGCCTTGAGGTAACTTTAACATTGTCATGATATAACCAAACTTGCATTTTTTCTAAAAATACCACACTAAAATGCATTGAATATGGCTGGAGGATCATAGGTTGTGATGTGATCTTATGCGTTTGGCATGTACGGAGGGCTTTGTTAAAAAATGTCAATCGGTTGGCCACTAGTTCCATAAAAGCAAATGAGATGTTCAGTGAGTTAGGTTTCATCATGAAACACACTCTCAATTATAAAGTGGAAGAGGAAATCAATCATTTTTTATCAAATTTGCAGATGAGGAGAAGTTATTAGACTATTTCAACAAGAATTGGGTCACTGGAGATAAGATTCGTAAGTAAACATTTTTTTCGTATTATATGCATTTTTTTCTTCTATAAAGGTGATATAGTGAGACTGACATCGTTCTATTTGCAATTAGGTATGTGGGTGAAAGGTTGTCGGGAGTTTCCTCATGCAAATTAGGAGACCAATGATGTTGTTGAGTCATACCATTGTTACCTAAAAACAATATGTCTATCTGATAGAAGGAAAAAATGTGCCCAAAGGATGGATTGGTTATTGCATATGCTACTAACAACAATTGAACCTTGTTATCAGTTTAAGGAAATCTTAAAAGAAGAAGGATTTCTAAACAAATACAAGAGAGAAAAGCATCTAAAATCATCAGTGGAACGAGCAAGAAAAATTCTGGATACTGATTGTTGTCCTCATGAGAGCATAACACGTGCTTATTGGGTGAGAAGTCAAACAAATCGAGATAAAAAATACCTTGTCACCTGGTATCGTACGGATTTTATAATGTGTGAATGTCCATGGTATATCCGTGGAAACATTTGCAAGCATTCCATAAAGG
Organism: Pinus tabuliformis; assembly: GCA_031772625.1. NCBI lineage: Eukaryota > Viridiplantae > Streptophyta > Pinopsida > Pinales > Pinaceae > Pinus > Pinus tabuliformis. The sequence continues at coordinate 742,315,907 of CM062814.1, read as the reverse complement.
TTAATTGGTTGTATTTCCACTCGAATAATTCAAATCCATTGCTTCATCAGCATGCAGAGAATAACATATGCAATGACCCACCTGAGATCAATATAAGGCCTCAAAACCATGATGTAGATGTCGATGCTACTCTTATGGCCACAAATATTGTTGATGCAGATGCCGAGGCACTTCATTTGGCAATGGAGGAGTTGTTTATCTATACACATCTCATTTTAGATAACCCTCCTACTACTTTGACGAAGACAATCCAGTTGACTGGTATGCTTAAAAAAAATGTTGGATGAAGCCAATAATTTGCACGTTACTGATTTTGACTTCACACCTAGATTGGGTTCTCTTGATCCATCTTTGAAGAGGAAGAAGAGTTTTCTTATCCCCACAAAGAAAAGAAGAAGCAACAGAAAAACAATGGCTTGGAAATTGATTTAAATGTTGATCCATCGGAATGTGAACCATTTGAGTTTCGATACCTCAATAAGTGAGGACATCATCGATCAAATAATGCCCTATCTATGGTTCTAGGTTAGTTTCATGTGTTAAATAGAGTCATGGTTTTAGATTTAAGTATTTAATCATCACCATTCTTTAACATGAGGTATGTTTATTTTTATAGCAATGTAACAATCCCCAACCATGGTGATAACCCAAGAACAAAGGGAGATGCAAGAACATCCAACCTTAACTGCCATGCCAGGTACATTTGACACTCTTTCATTGTGTGTGCACATATGCCTTGATGCTCTAGCAAATTTCTTTGCGATAACGTTTGACACTTTTCTAGGTAGCTATAGAATAAGTGGAAAAGCATCATCTTCTACCATGACTGATCATCTATGGAAGGACTTCAACTCTAGTGGAAATCAATGAGGTATGCACAAAGAATAGAATAAAGTTATGGTTAGATGGTCAAAGGCCAATGAGGTTTGAACCTTATCATTTTGTTTTTTGTTGTTGGATTTTTTATTCCTTGCCTCTAGTCAGAGAACTCGTTGGATTTTCATGACTTCATCAATTGATTTTGCCTTCATGGAATAGTATATGATAGCGTAGTAGATTGTTATGTTATTTTGAACATGCCCTCTTCATGATTTGTTGATGTTCACTGAATGATGTTCTGTCCTTTTATGCTTGTGATAAATTGTTAACTGTCCTATTGCCCAAATCAACGTCGGTTGTTATCTTTTAGTTGTGTGTTCGGTGAAAGTGTTTATTTTGATCTTGTGTGCTCATGTATATATGTGTGTTGATGTTCTTGGTCACATATAGTTTATGGTCTGCTAGGATAATGATGGTGTTGATTAATTTTCAAAATTTTAACGTGGATGCTCTTTTTTCTCAGGTTATTCTACAATTATGCTTCCAACTAGGATTGTCCAAGCATTGAACCTCAATGTGGACGACAAAAATTATCAACCAATCGCACAATGTGGTCTTTTTCCAAGCATGCAATTCTCATCCAAGCACACAATGTGGTCTTTTGCCAAGCACACAATGTTTATCTATACAAATATTTTTTGTTGTAAAACGCATCATGGAAGTGATGGTCATGGTTGAAGGCTTGTATTTTATCTAGTCCATGGTTCTCCAACTTCCAATTGTACAGCAAGTGATAAAGTTGTGATAGATTAATTTAGCTTTTGTATAAGCATCATTACATGAAATGATGCTCTCGAAGCATGAGGGAAGTATTATTCAATACTGTGGCAGTTTCCATGGTCTTGATGAAACAGTTCTAGCATTTTGTAATAAATTGAATATAATGAAATCCATTGCAGTGAATTTCTTGCTAGCAATCTGTTATATTTCCAAACTTTTGATGTTCAGCTCCACTCCATTTTGGTATCTTCCTTTTTATGTCAGTAAAGCAGCTCCGTTGCAATCATTGTACTTATCATTCCAATGGTAACCCCTTTAAATTATTAATTAACCAATTTAAGCTAATAAGGAAGATCCTTGCAAGTGTCCACTCTATTCCATCTATGTTACTCGAACATGCCATTGAAAACATTGATTCATTCTTTGAAATCTGCTCCCTTCACCATATTTCTGTTGTTGATCAAATGGCTCTATGATGCATATAGTAATGATAGTATTCCTATACCCACCCGCCCCTGATAGTTGAAATGGCTTAGGAATTTTCTAGGAACTACAGAATCCCATGTTAGATTACACTTTATAAATGTTCCAAGAATTTTTGTCCTTGCTCATTTCCCTTAACAAAATTTATAAAATTTGACAGCATTTAAAAATATCGATGGGGTTCAATTATTTGAAACAGTGTTTTAGGTTCTAGAATTCCACAGATGGTATATTTAATGAGCTTTTTTCATCATTTTTTTTTTTATATTTTGGAGTACCCAAAAATGTGACATTTATGTTGGATTCATTCTGAATCCAAATGAATCCATCTTCCCCAGAATAATGAGTCCCTGGGAAATCATAGACATCTCTGCGTTGTCATGAATTTGACATGGCTTAGGCCCAGAAATGGCATTGGTTCTAACAAAATTTATAAACTTTGCTTATGAGGATGCTTTTCTAGAGCCATGTCTTCATCGATAGGCAACAACTACAAAAGTAGCAATCAACTTAGAAATCGACCAACTTTAATGCTTTTTCACATGCATTGGTGTACACTGATTGCCAACCTTATATGGATTCTTTTTTAATTTTAAGCAAGAATGGGGTGAATGTTAATATCTTTGGACAGTCTCCTTGGAAAGCATAGAATTATTGTTCAATATAGGAGTAGATCTGTTGGGTCCCTATAATACTAGTGATTACCCCATTACTATTGTAGTTATACCCCTTATTTATATTGTTGTGCTCCTATTACCCCCATATTGTTATTTCTGTGCCCCATAGAATCCCTCTATTGTTATTTTTGTGGCTTTATATTATTATTGTTAGGTCGGCTGGATTATATTGTGACTCCTTAGACTCCTATATATAGAAAGGAGCTTTTGTCATTTGTATCATCCAAGAATTGTTCATTTATGTAATGTAAAGGAGGTTGCCCCCTCGAAGAGGCTGAATTCTAAGGCGTTGATCTATCGTTTCTATCTTTTCTTGAGCTGGTTTCATAACATTTGGTATCAGAGCTTTGGATTCTAGGGTTTCGCTGCTCCAAACAGGTCATCGTGGCATTTTCGCTATAACTTTTTTTCTGTGACGTTTCAGAAGTCGCAAAAAAAACCCATTTGAGAAGAATTGGCGCTGAACCTTGGGTCCGAATTTCAGAGCTTTTCGCGTGTATTTTCAGAGATATGATCTGCGGAAGTTGGCCTTTTTGCAGACTCCTGAATTACATTCAAAACAGGTGACCTGGGGAAAATCATCATAACTCTCTCTCTGAGGATCGGATTGAAATTTCGTAAAAAGGTACAGAAAGAGGACGGACTTTTGTTTCTTGTGTGTGTGTTTCAGATTCAAAGGTTGAAACAGTGACTCGTGGCACGTCGTACAAGTTCGCTCTACTGAACCAGTCTAAAAGCAAGTCACTGTGGGAAATTTCACATAACTCTTCCTTGGAGAATCCAATTTGGCTCAGACTTGTGGCATTGGAAAGAGGACGTAGAAAGCTACTACAGGTAGCAATTTCAGAACTGGATGATCCAAAATTACAGAGATACATCAGATTCAATATCAGGCTTCTATAAAGTGAAAAAAGGTGTGTAGTTTTTTTTTTAATTTTTGTGTAAGGTTTGTTTAACGGAATTAAAAGGGCATAGTAAAGCATTATTATCGGTAACTGATGCCCCGAGGAAAGAAAATGCAAACACCTAGTAAGGAACCTGAAAGCTCTAGCATGACTCATGAAGAAGAAGAAGAAATGCTACATGATATATCAAAATTACAAGAACAAGTGCAACAAATGTCACGCTCACAAAAGCTAACAGAAGCTAAGATAAGTGGTGTGGAATCTAAGATAAAGGGCATGGAAGCTAAGATGGATGATTCGAAGACAGATTTGAAGAGAGACATGGCAGATTTGAAGATAGATTTGAAGACAGATATGGAAGAATTGAAGAAGTTGCTACAAGAAAGGGTCACTAATGGTGAAAAGGTAGTAAAGGAAACTCATGATGAGAACAAAAGAAATGTTAATCATGATACCATAGACGCTAATGTTGGATCGAAGAATCACCATATTCCAAAAATTGATATGAGGAAGTTTGATGGAAAGGATCCCGCTACATGGATATTACAGATGGAGCAATTCTTCGATCTCAATAATGTGCAAAACGCACAAAAGGTACGTATGGCAACTGTATATTTGGAACCAAATCAGTTTGTATGGTATCAATGGCTTTGCTCTCGTAAACAATTTATCACTTGGGCAATTTTTACGGAAGAATTGATAGCACATTATGAAGATACAAAAAGCAACACTTTTTTTAGCCAATTGATAAGTCTCAAACAAAAGGGTCCAGTAATGGAGCACATTGAGGAGTTCCAAAAATTAAACATAAGGGTAAAAGATATTCCAGAGGAGCATAGGATTGATGTGTTCATAGGGTCTTTAAAGGATAATATCCAACATGATGTTCGCCTTTGGGAACCGGATTCATTAGAGAAGGCATTCAGGTTAGCGAGAAAAATGGAAAGCAAAATTATGGCAACCAGGAAGCATACCACTCACAACTATAAAGACGGAAGTGTTGTTGCCCCTAGTCTTCCACAACCTATAAGGTTGACACCACAACAATTGGAAGAAAAAAGAGCAAAAGGGCTTTGTTACAATTGTGATAGCAAATACACTAAAGGTCATAAGTGTGCTGAGAAGAAATTATTCTACATAGATTGTGAAGAGGAAGAAGAAAAGGAGCAAGAAAGGTCAAAAGAAGAAGATATACTCCAGGAACAAAGCCTAGATGAAGAACAAATAAATCCAACCATATCTTGTAATGCATTGGCGGGAATTACCACTCCTCAAACCATCAAGATAGAAGGACAAATCAAGAAGAAAAAGGTAATAGTGTTGATTGATTCAGGAAGCACCCACAATTTTATTCATTGTAGGGTAGCAAAAGAATTGAATTGCTTCCTATATCCAGCACCAGAGTGTCAAGTGATGATTGCAAATGGAGGAACAATAAATTGCTCTGGAAAGTGCCATAATATCAAGCTATCCATGGGAGAATATGTATTGACTAGCCCAATGCTTTCCATTCCAATGGGAGGTGTGGATGTTGTACTAGGAGTCCAATGGCTACAATCCTTGGGTACAATAGCTTTTAATTTTCAAGAACTTTTCATCAAATTTTCTACAGAAGGAAAGGAAGTTGAATTAAGGGGTATTGCAGGGAAACCAGGAAAGATAATCAGCTCTCATGGTATGACAAAGCTTCTAAAAAAGGAGCAAAGAGGTGTAATTGCACAATTATGCTCGCTAGATGTTTCCACATTGGAATCATCTATTTCTCCAGATCTCCAAAAAGTCTTGGACAATCATTCCAAGGTATTTGAGACTCCCAAGGGTCTCCCACCTATGCGTGATCATGATCATGCTATTCATCTGATTCCAGGAAGTGTTCCTCCAAACATCAAGCCGTACAGATATCCCTATGTCCAAAAAAGTGAAATTGAACGTATGGTTGCAGAAATGCTAGAGGCTGGTATAATTCAACCGAGTCAAAGTTCTTTCTCAGCTCCAGTAGTATTGGTGCACAAGAAGGATGGATCATGGCGCATGTGTCCAGATTATAGGGAGCTCAACAAGCTCACTATTAAAGATAAGTTCCCCATTCCTGTTATTGATGAATTACTGGATGAATTGCATGGATCAATTTACTTCACCAAGTTGGATCTTCATTCGGGATATCATCAAATCAGAATGAAGATTGAAGACATTCCAAAAACGGCATTTAGAACTCATGAGGGTCATTATGAATTTTTGGTCATGCCTTTTGGCCTTACCAATGCACCTTCAACATTTCAAGGTTTGATGAATTCAATTTTCAAACCATTCCTTAGAAAATTTGTGTTAGTATTTTTTGATGATATACTAATCTACAGCAAGTCTTGGAAGGATCATGTTGAACATGTTGATAGGGTGCTACAACTATTGGAGGAGAAACAATTATATGCAAAAAGATCCAAATGTTTCTTTGGAGTCCAGGAGGTGGAATATTTGGGTCATATTGTATCTCATGAAGGAGTTAAGGTAGACCCTAGCAAAATTAAAGCCATTAAGGAATGGAAAATCCCCACATCCATAAAGCATCTGCGAGGATTTCTTGGGTTGACAGGGTATTATCGCAAGTTTGTTAAGAATTATGGGAGAATAGCAGCACCTCTAACAACATTATTGAAGAAAGATTCATTTTCATGGACTCCGGAAGCAACAAAGGCCTTTGAACATCTTAAAGAGGCAATGTGCCAAGCACCGGTCTTAGCTACATCGGACTTCACAAAAACCTTTATTGTGGAATGTGATGCTTCAGGAAATGGAATTGGTGTTGTTCTAATGCAAGATGAAAGACCCATTGCTTTTGAAAGTCGTCCAATCAAGGGAAAGTTTTTAAGCAAAGCTATTTATGAGAAGGAAATGTTGGCAATACTCCATGCACTTAAGAAATGGCGACCCTACCTAATGGGAAGACACTTCAAGGTAAAAACGGATCATGATAGCCTTAAATACTTTTTAGAACAAAGATTATCCTCTGAAGAGCAACAAAAGTGGGTCACAAAGATGTTGGGTTATGACTTTGAAATCATCTACAAAAAAGGGAAGCAAAATGTGGTGGTGCACTCTCAAGAAAGGATGAGGATGTGGAAGCATTGTTGTGTGCCATTTCTATTATACAACCAGATTGGATAAACGAAGCAAGGGAGGAATGGAAGAATGACGAAGAAGTGTGGGCACTTATTCGAAAGCTACAACAAGATTCCAGTGCTTCTGATACATTTAGCTGGCAAAATGATTCGTTATGGTACAAAGATCGCTTATACCTTTGTAAGAATTCCCAGCTAAAACAAAAGATTCTTATGGAATTGCACACTTCTCCCTTAGGAGGGCACTCAAGATTTTTAAAAACTTACCACAGGGTTAAGAAGGAATTTTTTTGGGATGGCCTTAAATCAGATATTCAAAAGTTTGTGGCGGAATGTTTGGTTTGCCAGCAAAATAAAGTTGAAACAATTAAGACACCGGGTCTATTACAACCTTTATCCATTCCAAGCCAACGTTGGGAGGAGGTTTCAATGGATTTTATCACAAGTTTACCCAAGTCTGAGGGAAAGAGTGTTATCATAGTGGTAGTTGACAGACTTACCAAGTATGCACACTTTTGTGCATTATCACATCCATTTAAAGCCAGTACAGTTTCTACTGCATTTATGGAAATAGTTCAAAAGCTACATGGAAACCCAAAGATTATTGTAAGTGACAGAGATCCCATTTTCACTGGAAATTTTTGGACAGAATTATTTTCTTGTCTTGGTACTCAGTTAGCTCATAGCTCATCTTATCATCCTCAATCTGATGGGCAAACTGAGATAGTAAACAAATGTTTGGAAGGATATCTTCGTTGCTTTGTATCTGATAAACAGACACAATGGGTCAAATGGTTGCCTCTGGCTGAATGGTGGTATAACACTTCCTTCCATACAGCAACAAAAATGACCCCATTTATGGCACTTTATGGGTATCAACCACCATCCATCACATCATATTTAAGAGAAAATTCTAAGGTTCAAGCAGTGGAACATCACATCGAACATCAACAACAAGTCCTCCAACTCTTAAAGGATAACCTCGTGTTGGCACAAAATAGAATGAAACAACAGGCATATCAACATCGCAGTGAAAGAAGTTTTGATGTAGGTGATTGGGTATTCTTACGGCTACAACCATATAAGCAAATGTCCCTAAAGCAAGCTAAGAAGGATAATAAATTATCACCAAAGTATTATGGTTCGTACAAGGTGTTGCAAAATATTGGTACTATGGCATACAAATTGGAGCTTCCTGCAGCTTCTCGATTGCACCCAGTCTTCCATGTTTCATGTTTAAAGAAGGTTATAGGTGACAAGCTCCCAATTCAAACAATATTGCCAGAACTTGATGAGGAAGGAAAAATTATATTGGAACCGGAAGCAGTCACAGAAACAAGAACTCGACAACTACGAAATCGATCAATTTCAGAGTATCTTATCAAGTGGAAGAACTTATCAGCTGAAGATTCCACATGGGAGGATGAGAATTTTATGCAGAAGTATCCAGAACTACTCAAGCGTTGAGGACAACACTTTTTTGAAGGAGAGGGGCATGTTGGGTCCCTATAATACTAGTGATTACCCCATTACTATTGTAGTTATACCCCTTATTTATATTGTTGTGCTCCTATTACCCCCATATTGTTATTTCTGTGCCCCATAGAATCCCTCTATTGTTATTTTTGTGGCTTTATATTATTATTGTTAGGTCGGCTGGATTATATTGTGACTCCTTAGACTCCTATATATAGAAAGGAGGTTTTGTCATTTGTATCATCCAAAAATTGTTCATTTATGTAATGTAAAGGAGGTTGCCCCCTCGAAGAGGCTGAATTCTAAGGCGTTGATCTATCTTTTCTATCTTTTCTTGAGCTGGTTTCATAACAAGATCTTATCAAAAGCACAATAAAATATTAAATGTTGAACAAGTGTCTGCAATAATATGAGCTGACAAGTTATTGCGTCGTTTTGGATACAAATCACTACTGGATTTGAAGGAATGAGTTATTCATGAGAAAACAACCTTATTTATATGCCACAAATGCTTTAATGATGATTGGTCCCTGTTCAGCATAATGATTAAGCTATTAATTATTTCAATGAGTTCAGATGTCAACCAAAATTTGTTTAGAGATTCTGGAACAACTCTTATTGCTCAAGAAACTAACCATCTCTGTTAGACCATTTGTAAACAAGGGGTATCTCAACCAGCCTATGAGGATGCTCTTCTAGAACCATGTCTTCATGGATAGGTAGCAGCTACAAAAGTAGTAATCAACTCAGAAATCGACCAAATTTAATGTTTTTTCACATGCATTGGTGTACACTGACTGCCAACCTTATATGGCTTCTTTTTCAATTTTAAGCAAGAATGGGGTGAATGTTAATATGCTTTGGACAGTCTCCTTGGAAAGCATAGAATTATTGTTCAATATAGGAGTAGATCTTATCAAAAGCACAATAAAATATTAAATGTTGAACAAGTGTCTGCAATAATATGAGCTAACAAGTTATTGCATCATTCTGGATACAAAGTCACTACTGGATTTGAAGGAATGAGTTATTCATGAGAAAACAACCTTATTTATATGCCACAAATTCTTTAATGATGATTGGTTGGATTGTCTAAGGCATGTTCCTATTTGAGAAATGAATCCAGGTTGGTATTTGATATTTGTTATTTCTGATAATAGAATTATTGAGCAGCAAGTTCTTGATCAAACCCGCTTCTACAGGCATTCTGCAATAGAAATATAGTTCAGATTTTTAACTCATGTTGCTTGGGAAAATTTTTAGATGTCTTCCAAGAACTACCCCATGGACTGCCACCTGCTCGAGGAAAGTTCTACCAGCAAATGAGGTAACACAAGAAGATGAGATGTCCTACAACACCCATCACTACCATTACTTTTGGGGGCAAAGCAATTCAAGTTGGGGGGACTATTACAAAAGTTGAGGATGATCAACTTCGGCATTAGTTATTGGTATTCATTACTCAAAAGAAAAAAATATCATTCTAATGATGGGAATGAATGAACAAGGCAGTGAGGAAATCCAACAAGGCTAATTAGCTTAATTATGTCAATCAGTATAGAGAAAAGTGGGAGTTTACAAAAATGGCTAGTCAATCAATGTCAGTAATCTAATTTTAAAAATTGGGAGTTTTGATTAGGAGTAGCCTTTTAGGCATTATAATGGCAAGCTTTATGGGAAAAATGCTATTGCAAGTAGTCTAGAATTGTTGCAAAGCTGCAGAAAAAACTTGATTTGATGGCTACTGAAAGTGGATTAATAGCCCAGAAAAATACAAAGCTTAGCAATGATGTAGGCTCATTGAATTTTTAATTGAATTAATTGGAAACCAACTTGAATGAATCCAAGAGAGAGACTTAGGAATTACTCAAGAAACTTTAAGATAATCAATATTTGTGGGATGAGGAAAATAATATTTTGGAAGGAAATCTTGCAGCGCTACAAACACACCTGGAGTTGATTGTTAGTGAGAGGGGATCCATGGGCAAAAATAATATTCAGTTAAGCAATGAAGTGGAGTTCTTGAAGGCCCATGTGAGTGAATGTAAAACTACACTAGTTTGCATGCACTCAACAAGCATACCAAGATTGTTTTTCCAATTAGTAAGGATAGGTCAAGAGAGATTCTTGACCTAATACATTCAAATGTGGATAGACTTGTGACTTCATTATTAGGAAACACCTATTATGTTTTATTTATTGAGGATTCCTCATGGCATATTGAAGGATAACACACTAGAAGAAGCATTTACAAATGTGATTGTAAATATCACGTTTCTGTGTCATTAGTTGTCCTATATATATTTGTATTTATGAGGAGAAAAGAACTAAGGTGGAATCCTTCAATTTGAAGAGTACAACAAGACTTCTTAGGATTACAAAATTCACATTTTGTCTTTAGATAAAGATAATTGTAACTCAGATGTCAAGTTTGATGAGGATGTTGGGTCCTGTAAGTCTCAAAACCCTCCATCAAAGATTGAGGAGGTTGAAAAACTTGTGACCCAAATTCTAATCCTCAGATTCATGGGAAATTGAAGTAAGATCAATGAGATTTTGGTGCATGTATAAAGAGCATTTTGCCTTCCACTTTAGTAAGAAGGCTTAAATGGTTTACCTAGATAGTACAAGAAGCATAAGGATAAGTAGGAGAGCCTAAGATTTCTTTTGAAATTAGTCACCCTACTAAGAAGTTTCCTGCTTGGTATCTTTCATTATTAATGTAGAGCCTTTTAGTTTTGAGGTGGTAGTAGGTGAGAGAGTATGGTAACATACCATGGAAGAGGACTACAAATTCATTCTAAAGAATGATTTCGGTTAGATGGTATTGAGACTGGTAGAGAAGCCAATGATTGATTCCAAGTGGTGATTGACTACACTAAACCTAACCCTAGGTCCCTGCTAATGATATTTAAAGAGGTCCCCACCCTCCATTTCACTCATACAATTCATTGAGGAATTTTGAATTTTTGAGTTGAGCCTTGGGTTGATTTGGAGTGTTTTTTGAACTCTTGAAGGGTTGTTTTGAAGAATTTGTTGGGCTGATTTGGAGAGAATTTGAGCTGAGTTTCTTGGGCTGATTTGGACCTAATTGTAGGGTTTCTTTTAGAATTTCCTGGGCTAGTTTGGAGGTGATTCAAGGGTTGATTTTCATAATTTCTTGGACTATTATGAAGATGTTTTTCCTGCTGTTAGGAGGTGTTAGTTACTATATAGTCATGTTGAAGATGTAGATGATGAGAATTCAGATGATTCTCTCCTATGATTAGATTGTACAGTCTAGAGTATATACTATATTTGATATTTATTAATTAATACTATTTTTATTTTTGGACTCTAGAGGCCATTCAAAGCCTCTTTGTTGTTGTATTCTGGTTCAGATTAGATTGCTCTTAGTGTTATATTGGTTATATGCACCCTTGCTATATACTCGAAAAACTTTGCATATTTGTATATAATGGTTTGGATTCACATGGATTCACATGGATGCTTATTAGATGCTACCATCATCAAATCATTATTACATGCATTCATATAAGGAGGAGAGCTTCACAATTTTGTCTCTTCCCACTGTAATTAAAAATATCATATGTAGAATTTGATTGGGATTGTAAATAGAACATAGAGGGTGTGCACAACGCTAGGAGACTACAATGATAGGATATTTTTTATCAGTGCCCTTCCCACACTCTACAATTTTGAGACCAATGTGAAATGATGAACCTTTATTTGTTGATGAGGAAACCTTTACTCTGTCTTTTAAGCAACATGTGACCATGAGGCCCTATTGTAGGATGAAGAGATACCCTTCCTAATTATTCTCCTGCTGTAAGAGGTTCATACTTGCTGAAATAGGAATTCATGTAACAAATGATGAATTTCTCCACTGTTGGACTGCTCTTACATTACAAGTACTCAATGATTGTTTTGAAGAGAGTTCCACTGAGTATTGATTTAAAGTCTACTTCTCATACTTAACAAAACTTCTTTAGGTGACATGAAACATATGTAATCTTTATCAATTTAGTGGTAGGCTTGGCTAGTACTTCAAGTATTCATGTAAGCCACCTACAGTTAATCCAATTCCATGCATATTCTGGAAGAATTTGGCAATTTGAGCACTGATTCAAGTGTTGTTCTTAAACTTTGACCATGTCCACAGAAATTATACGACTCAAACAAACCTCAATATTGCCAGATCCAAATAGGAGCTACTTGCCTACAGGAAGGCCTTGATTTCCCTAGAAAACTAGAACAGTCCCTAGGAGACTACAATGATAGGATATTTTTTATCAGTGCCCTTCCCACACTCTACAATTTTGAGACCGATGTGAAATGATGAACCTTTATTTGCTGATGAAGAAACCTTTACTCCATCTTTTAAGCAACATGTGACCATGAGGCCCTATTGTAGGATGAAGAGATACCCTTCCTAATTCTTCTCCTATTGTAAGAGGTTCATACTTGATGAAATAGGAATTCATGTAACAGATGATGAATTTCTCCGTTGTTGGACTGCTCTTACATTACAAGTACTCAATGATTGTTTTTAAGAGAGTTCCACTGAGTATTGATTTAAAGTCTACTTCTCATACTTAACAGAACTTCTTTAGGTGACATGACACATATGTAATCTTTATCAATCTAGTGGTAGGCTTGGCTGGGACTTCAAGTATGCATATAAGCCACCTACAGTTAATCCAATTCCATGCATATTCTGGAAGAATTTGGCAATTTGAGCACTGATTCAAGTGTTGTTCTTCAACTTTGACCAAGTCCACAGAAATTATATGACTCAAACAAACCTCAATATTTCCAAATCCAAATAGGAGCTAGTTGCCTATAACAAGGCCTTGAATGCCCTACAAAACTAGAACAATCCCTAGGAGACTACAATGATATGATATTTTTTATCAGTGCCCTTCCCACACTCTACAATTCAATTTCTTGCAAAACTCAAATCCTGGTCTAGTCTCAAATTTGGTTGTGTCTATCCATATTGATTCAGATATCATTTTTGGACTATTTTTTCTTATTCCATCATCCAAAACCCCATAAATCTCATGAATGCATATAAAGGTAAGGTAAAATTTGATCTGTTGTCAATATTATTTTTCTAAGGAGAATCTAGAAGTATACATCAAAAAAAGTGTGAGATGAAATTCTAAACTTTGTTAAAGCATGCCATGATACTATGGTCACCCTTCCATAGATATTCTAGTTTTTATCTAAGAATTCCTTTGTAGAGGAAAAACTAGTGCAATATTTGGAGGAAGTGGAGTGGTCACATGGGGGATTTAGCATAATAGACCATCATGATGGATGTGATTTCTTGGAGAAATATTGACATTTCCTAACTTATGACACACTGAGCATGAGCAAGATTTGCTTTGATTTAAAAAGACTAGGTCCTTACTATCATGATAAATCCACAAGCACAAGATCTGAAATACAGAGAAGTCAAGCCAAAATAGAGTTGTGATCTGGGAAAACTATTGGGATGAAATCCAAGGTGGAGATGGGAAGAGTGACTAGGTGATTGAGAAATAATAGTGTTATTAAGAATAAATTCCTTATAAACATAGTAAACAAACCTTTCATCACTGATCAACAACCAATGAACAAATCACATAGCATATCAATATCTCTCCAGAAACAAAGATCTGAGAAGGTGTTTGGAAGGATCAGACAACACCATAATGTATTAATGATAATCACAAAACCATGAACCAATTACTTTTCTCAAAATACATTTGTCCATGTATATGGAATATATTACATTTGTCCATAAATTTGTCTCCCATACAAAAAATTGTAATCATTGCATGTTGGGGAAAAATAAAACATTAATAGGTTCTTCTTTAGTGAAATAACCATGCTATGATAGACCCAAGAAAAATGATAACAACAACCCATTCGCATAATGGGGATCTATATTGATGGTGATCAATGATTTTTGTTGCAAGGGATGGTGATCCTTTGTCATATTTTACATCTACATATGTGCTTAAAAATGCTCTAGACATTATATCAGTGGACACCTTTTCAATATCTGCAGAGTGATTGATGGTAAAAGGTTGAAATTGGCAACTCCAATTTATTGCTTCCTTATGAAGAGGTTTTAAATTGTCCTTCCGAACCTAATAGATGCCTTTCATCTGATTACATATCAACTCCGAGTTGGTGAAGACTTCAATATCATTGACATCATGTTGTTTTGCCTCTTTTATCCCTTCAACAAGGGCAATGTAATATGCCTCATTGTTTGTCATCATTCCAGGCACTTCTCTCTTTCCATGAAATAAATGATTTGTTGCCATATTGTAAAGGACGAATTTAACAACTACTCGACCTGAATTTGGAAAGCAGGACACTTCAATGCATAAACGCCACTTTTACACCATTTTTTACACTTCAAAAACCTGAAAAATAAGATAACAATAAATTCATGTTAAACAAGTAGAAAATTATCTATTTCTTAATACTCAACATGTTTTTCAATCATATATAATTCAAAAAAGTTGATAATTTTTTTCACAAATTCAATGTAAGGCTGACTAACAAATTTTGTTGGAGTATCAGAACCAAATTGAATGCTTTCGATATTGTTAGATATAAGTATCCATATGACTGTTACAATGTCATATTTCCTACTAGTAGTTATAAGGTGGAGCTAGAAATTCAATTTCAGAGCTTGCAAGAATAATTTTCAAAACAATAAGATTTCTTAAGTGCACTGGTCTTAAAAAGTTCCCGCATGCTCATAAAGATAAATTAGTGCGATATATGTTGTGTGATGATGTTATGGGGTATGTAGTGCAATTTAAGATAGCCTCGTTACACCTTTTGATTATTTGAGTAGTTTCTCTGATTTACAATTCTTTCTTTGCAACATTCTAACTAAAATTGAAATTAATGTTCGAGAAAAATGGGAGAGTCCTAAAAAAGTACATAAATTGGTTGCACCATAATGTATCCTAGCAATAGGTTACCATGAGTACCTTTGCTTGCGTGGTGGTAGTGATTTGAGAACTAGAGAATGGAAAAGTGAGGAGCTGTCTGCTCCTACCAAAGTCTAGAAAATGAATTTGTCTAGCTTTTTTATTGCTGCTCCAAATAAGCATATATAGAAGAAACCCCTCACTTTTTCAAGTCAGGAAAGGCCCAAATAGTGATAAAAGGGGGTGACATTTTCCCTATTTAGGTATATTAGATCACGTCGTATGTTATATTTTTCTTGTAGACAATTTATAGAGGTGATTCCCAAATTATGAGCCACCCATATACATTCAAGGTACACTCTTATGCAAAAATCAGCCCTAAAAACCCTAGTCATTTCCCTAGAAATCTAGAAGAGAGAAAGAGAGATAAAATTAAGTTTTATGGTCATCAACACACTCTTAGACCATTAGACCAACACCTTATCCTAGTAGGGTTAAATGGAGTCTTTTTGGCACAAATTCAAAGGAAAGATATTGATGGAGTAAGAGGGGTACCTCAGGTATCCACTTCTAAAATCATAGCTATTACTCCTATGAGGGGAGAAATTAGATATAGGCTCTGCACATTAAGAGTTTCCCTATAGGCCACAAAAGGGACAATTTTACATGTAATGTTGAAGCAAAATTTCAGCAATGATAAAACATTAGTCATGGAACAATTGAAGCCCTAATTTGAACATAAAGCATACAAAATATCAATAATAAGACAATAAACTGACAAAATTATCAACAAAACGCACTTCTTTCAATCCTAGTACAATTTCTCCGTGCAAGTTGCACCAAAAAAGATCACATTTTTCCAATGTAGTGAAAAAGGCTAGCTCCCACTCTCTTAGATAGGAATATAATTCAATGTGTGATGATGACATAAAGAAATAAAGGGAGGCTCTATTTATACCCATTTTTATAATAATTAGACTAAGAATCCCTATTGACAAACTTACTTTAAGTTTTCCACAAGAAATAGGTTACAAGCCAAACTCATTGCTAAAAAACATAACAAAAGTGCCATAAATGCTCAGCTAGTTTATATAACTGCAAATAGTGACAATAAAGCTGCAGACTTCTATAAAGCCATACAAAAAAACCTGTAACAGATTTACATTTGATTTGAATTTTTGTAGAAACTACACATACAACTATAAAGCTTCTGCAAGGTTGTTTAAAAGCAATGAAGCTTTAGAAAGTTAGGGTGAACTTAGTATAAAAAGAGGATGTGGTTTATAGAGTTTATACATTGAACAACTTTTCAAACTCATGACCTGCAAGCTCTTCACCTTTTCAAACTTAGTAATCTGCAAGCTCTTCACATTTTCCCGGAGTACTGCTGAGAACCCTTATTTACATGGACAAACTGATAAAAATAGTGATAAAACCTAGCTGGTGATCCCTATGATATAACCCTCGATGGCCCTTCAACGTATGATGTCTTATTGGACCTGTTCTCTGTTCCTACGAGCAGTGTTAGGATGTAACTACCTGACGAAGTACTTGGAAGTTTGGTACTATCTCCAACATCTACTAAATCAAGTGAAAGCTCGGAAAATTCTGCAAAAGGCCCTCTCGTTGAACAGATTTTCGATGATACATGCATTTTGGCTTCCCTCCCGCTGCGCCACCCCCATCCAAAGCACAGTTTAAAGAAATACAATCGGCAAAAGAAATACTGTAAAGAAAAAATATTGCCAGTACTAATTTTTTAAAGCAGAGCAACACATAAAGATTCATAATTAATTGACAAAATATGTCTGCCAGGTTGTGGTCTAGTCACAAATTTGTAATGATGACCCAGGTTCAAATATCAAGTTTGGAGGGCATGCCCTTGTCTGGTTTTATTTCAAGACTCGTTGGAGGAAGGGCTTGATAGACCATCCACACGACATAGTCACAGTAAACAGTAAACATTTCCAAGCCCTGTTGCCCCTTCAATTGCATGGCAGCATGCAAGAATGAGATTAAAATCAAGATCTGCTCAACAAAGGATGTTAATTATTGAATAAGAAAAATATTATTCATATTAGGTTCAGTGAATAAGGTTCGTTAGTGTTTTCGTGGTTAACGTTTTTTTTCATGGTCAAACTTTGAGTACCAGTTGTCCCAATTTTGCAATTTTCTACCCATCTTAAATTTTCATGCCATCCAAAAATATGTTACTTCAGAGACTTGCATATGAAATCAAATTTTCTTAAAAAACCACCCATAAAACCTTTTATCCTCTATACAAACCTATAGTGGATACAAAATCTTATTATATCACTACCTCAAGTGATTTACTGTCAGTCACAAATCTAGGAAACAAAATAGAAACCACTGACAGAGAGTAAAAATTGAACCACTGAACTAGCAAACAAACTTCCAAAATGTAAATTGTTGATGTACATACAGACAAAGATTGGATGAGAAGATAGGCATGCACACGAAACTTATTCCATATCAGGAAAATGAGAGGAAAATCAATTGTGGGTCATAACATATTTCCTTGTCTTGTCAAAGTAGCTGAGATGTTGACTCAGAGCATTGATTCTGAATGAAAAAACAACCCAAAAACATGAACTGTGCCTATCAGACATACTAACCAAACATGTATGGTAGAATAAAACATAAGTAAGGATTCATACATGGCGTTGGAATGGGGAGAATGGGCGGCTTGACATGTAAGAGGTTCAGAGTTTGGTTTGGAGACATAATTTGGTCCAACACCCACCCGATAGCAGACGTGCTATTATTTCCCTTCTTAATAAGGCACGTTTAACACCAAAATCAAGAACATTTGAACTTGGCAGAGGCTCCCAAAACATGAGCTTTAAGTCCTATTTTCAGATCAAAAGACTCAAATGTAGAATATGGGATAGATTGCCATGTGTTGAAGGCCCGAAAATCGGGTCTACAACAAGGGGGATAACCACCCGATCCGGACCTTGAAAGTAGCTCCTTTTCCGTTTGGAATAGTGGCTCCGACTGGGGGTGATGGGACCAGTTTCCCAATTTGTTTATGATGATATGCTAACGATATGATGTTTTTCTTTCTAAAGGTTTATGGGAGAATGCTTTATTCTAAATCTAATCTATCTATTAACTAACATATTCAATTTTATTCTAATGAAGGAAAACATCTAATTTTAAACTATCCTGGGAGTAACACTTCACTCATGCGATCTAAAATAATTTCCAACAGCGATTGGTAATAAAAATCATTCAATCACTATGAGAAAAGAATACATTAAAGATGATTGTTCTGTATAAGAAATTAGCTGAAACAATTATGATAAACACATCACATAATAAGTCATTCATACACTCAGCATAAAACGAATAGTTATCATCGTACAAAAGTGAAATAATGACAACTGAACATTTAGGCTTTCATATATAAATAACTGAAAATAATATATCACTTGGCACATAAGCAAAAAGTATTAGGAGATAAAAGTACCATTGGTAATAGGTCCTACTCATGAGCTTCAGCAATATAGATTTATCTTCAAATAATTCAATATCCACTAAGAGTACAAAAGTGCATTTCAGTAGCAGACATCAAACTCAGATGTAAATAAATCTCGTTCCATTCATTTATCAAAACCTCCTCAGTGGGGGGAAAACTGCACGTTCTGAAGAATTGTTTTTGACAAATTTCTGGACCCCTCTCTAAATGCATGAGAGGGGTTTAAATACTACTCTAATGAAAACTAAAAATAGTTATTACAAAAATAGATGAGGAGGTTCAAAACGACCATCCTCATTTTAAGCAAAAATGAACTAAAATTAAACTAAAACTGTATCTATGCTAAATCATGTATCTGTTCTTTTAAGTTGCAAATGTCCAGCATGGGCTTCAAGAGCGTCAGTTGGCCGACTTCAGCTTTCAATTGACCTGTGAATACGGAATCGGTGAGCGCTGGTGCTATCTTCTCGGTGGAGGTTATGAGGCACTTCAAAGTCATCCACTGGCTATGTGGTTTTACCAGATATTGCCAGTAAGTGTCCCAGTTTAACTTGCTTATCTGCTTAATTGACTCTGCCTTTTCTTCTGCCGTTTGCTTCCACCTTGTTTGCAGCTGTTGTGCCTTTGGGAGGAATCCTGGAGTGGTTTCTAATATTAAATTTTCTTTATGCATATTTTTGTTGATGCAGTCGATGAAGTTTCTTGCTGCTATTGTTGCCTCCTCCATCACTTGCTCTGATTCCTTGAGCTATGCATCCCATTTCGCAAATAGCATTTCTTTGTGGTATTCATTGATCCTGGGCAATTCTGCTTTTTTTCCTTCCTTTGATTTCTTCCAACTCACAAAGTCAGAAACTTTCTTAAAAACTAAATCATAATCAAGTCGTAAGTCTACGACTTGATTTGTAATGTAGTCACTTTTTTCACAATGGGAATTCCATTGCGAGATCCTTTGGCAAAGCATTTCTTCCTGTTGTAAGAGCTGGTCATTGAGGGCAAGGGCTTCTGTGACGAATTCTTCAATTTTAGGGTCATCCTTATGCAGTTCTATTGTGGCCTGTAACTGTTGTTCTTTATCGGCCAGATTGTTTTGATAACCCAACTGCATTTGCTGGAAGTCCTGTTGTAGCTTTGCCAATTGTACCTCTGATTCTCAGCTAACGCTAGCCTGTTGTAGTTGTTGTTCCAAAAATAGGATCTTATCCTCCTTTTCTTTTAATAGCGTTTGAACTTCTGACGCTTTATCAATGGTTGCAGAAGCATATGCCCCTGCAATCTGAGAGAGCCTAGTTAGGTTTTCTGTTGGATCGGTGGTTGGGTCTTGCCAAAGAACATCTAAAGGTTCAGCCTCTGGAGAAAGTACAGTATCTATTTTTCGTTTCTTTCTTTGTCTCCTGACAATAGCCTTATGTTGTGGGCTATAAAATACATCCAGAGGAGGAATCTCCTCTATTTTCAGCACAATTTCGGATGACGGAGCAACAAGAATATGCTCTGTCTCTTGAGTATTAATAACCTCTTCTATTATCATCTTTGTGGTTGTCTCCCCTGGGTTTATCAGTGGCCCTGCATTCTGTTCCTCGGTGTTGATTAGTTCATTAAAATTCTCCCACTCCTTTTCTAGATCTACTACAATTGGACTTGTTGGCTTTGCGAGGGGAGCGAGAGTCTCGGCCTGTTTCGGTGACAAAACCTGCTGATCAGGCTTCTCTGTGGACTGAGCTGTATCTTTGATTGACCCTTCACTTCTGCTGTGTTCACTCTTTGACTGCTTATCGGATTTTTCAGCTGATTCCCTTTCGGACTTTGATTTAGACTTCTCTTCTCCTGAACTTCCACTTATGCTAATACTAGGAGTGGGCTCCCTTATTGGTTCAATGCGCAATTTGTCCAATGGGACATTTTCCAATCTCTATTCTCTGTAATGATTAAACTCTTGAAGTTTTCCTTGGTCAAACTGAAGTTGTGCCATATGTAGAATCTCTCTGAGAGTGCTCTTCTGCTGAAAGACATCGTCGAAGAGGTCATCTTCTTTAGTAAACACTTTTATTTTGACCATCGTTGTAAAAAATTTTATAACATCAAAGGGATCGTACTGCCTCCCTCGAAACTTTGGTAGCTGTAGACTTAGCATATTATCAACCTCTTTAAAAGCATGCCCTAAATCAAATAATGCAAAAGCCCTGCAAACTACAGGGAATTGAGGCCAAATGGCCTTCTTAGAATTCTTGAGTTCTCTGCTCATTCCCCCAATACCACAGGTCTAGTAAGCTATTTCTCAGGCCATTAGTTTGTCGGGGACATACAAAGGAAGTACGTGAGGTGAAGCAATGCTCCCAAATACCCTAATGTATGTGAAAAACTCCTCCCCGAACCACCTTCCCACAGGGAGAATGTCAATTTCAGCTTCTGGGGAGAATCTTGGGGTGTCTTTGTTATATAGCATTTTATGAATAGGAAGCATCACTCCATGACAAATCTTGTAGAAATGTGGGATGAAATTGGATTCCCACAGTTCTTTGTGATAAACCTGAATAGGCAGAGGGTTCTGTACTGTCCATTTCCACCCCATGATAGGGAAATCAGAGACGAAACAAATGGCATCCATGACGTAGGCAGCTAAAAAGAATGGAGGGTAAAACCTCTGAGCAAAACTTCTTTTAGTTCGATAATTTAAAATAGCAGAAGCTAAATTATTCGATAAAATTTGGGCCCAATCCATTATGGTGGCATTGGTGGCCGCATCCAATAAAGGCAACCATTCTGATGAAAACTTATTGATATCTGGCTTCCCAAATAGTCTACACAACATTGCAGCAGTAAAACAATAAGGAGAAGAGAGGGAGCCAGTGGCGTACATACCATTTTTATCCTTCTTTAATGGTTCCTCCTTTGTGGACCAGCTCTTTGTGCAGTCTGCCAAATCCTCATTCTCTTTGGCGAATTTTTCCACAAACTGTTTGTTATAACTGGCCTGGGGTTCTGGCAAGTGATACATACGCCTCAAATTACTTGGGGTAAATGACCCCATGACCTCCTGGTTCCATGTCTTGAATTCCCTGTCAGATATATCAGCGTGGTCTATAATCCATTTTACCATATCCGTGTAAGGGAGTATCTTCGGCCTTGCTGCAACACGGTGTAGAAATGAGCATGCAAGCTCTGTTAGTGATGCTTCGGATGACCCACGTCCATCTGCCGTAACTGTAACCTCCATAACTCTCGGGTTTTCTTCTTCTAATAGTCGGTACATGCCTTCCCAAGTAGATATCCCTGCTTCCTTGGTACAAGTGGTGTCTGTAAATAACGGAGTCATCTCTGATTTTTCAGATGCGGGAGCTTTGCCTTTCTTCCCCATTACGTTCTGCGTACTGCTCCTGAAAATAGTAAGCAGAGAACAAAGATACAATAAGGATGATGGTGAATAATGAACAACAATAAGGTGACGGGAAAGCTTTTAATTTTTAAAATCATATCAAAGATATCACCTTACGTGAGATGGTCCTTTAAACCAGATCTGATTCGTTTTTAATAAATACCATCAATGGACCGTTAAGCTAACATTTAATGCTCATAACTCTTGCATCGAACGATGGAAAGTACTATCATTGAACTCTGAGCCCTTAGATCTGCGATAAAGCGATTTTGCGATTTGCTTCGCAATATCGCAGATCGTGATATCGCAAAACCTATTATCTTTAACAACCATTTGTTTCATCGTGCGGCTGCGAGATGCGATTTGCGAGAAGCTTTATCGCATTTCGCAATATTTGGGCATTTTGTATTAAGTGGCGTTACGGTCAATGGAATCTGCGATATGCGATGAGTTTGTAAGGCTCGCGATCTCGCATTCTCACATTCTCGCTTTTTCGCATTTCGAAGAGTTTCTTTGTAAAGGATGCCTGCCATTACCCTTTTTGCAATGCGATGCTTATCATTAAAATAATGGGTTTATTAAGGTTTTGCTTAGTGCTCAAGACTTTTCCGCTTACAAGGGTTTTCCTAGCTTTTGTGGTTGTATAGCGCTTTTCATAAGGAGGCTTAACATTTATAATGTTTTTAATGTTCATGAAGCATGAAAAGGTAGGAATTCATATTGTTGGGAGTTTTGCTTTGATATCATGTTTATCTTAAGTGCTAAGTTTTGATTTTTTAGAAGGGTCCCCATTTATTAATGTTATTGCTAACACTAATAAAAAGGGGGGTTGTTTATGGTCACAACACCATATTAGAAATCATTAGAGTTATCATGTAAAATGAAATCAACTGTATCAACTTACATTTAGCATATCAAAAGTACATCAAAACTTAAAATAAGTAGGTAGAAAATAGCAGCAAGTTTTGATAAGAGTACTTAATAGCATTAACGGCTTCAAATTTGGAAGTCATGCAGATTAAAAAAGGGAAAATCTCTGAATGGGATCATAAAAAAATTAAAATGCCTCAGCGTCAATACATAAGAAAACAACAAAATTGAAACTCAATTCAGTGTAAAGCAACTAAAATGCATTGCTAGACAGACTAAATTACAGTAAAGGCTTTATATTGACAGATATTGGCCACTGTTAGCAAAAATTGTAAGCAGCTAAACTATGATCATTGAAAATTTTTCAGTAGACAGTGCAAACCTTCCACCCCCTAGTGAGAATAAGGGTGCCCAAAACATGGACTTGTGTATGAGCACTGAACTTCACCAACTCAAATTCAAAATCACAAGCATTTTGGCAGATTCTCAACATTGTAAATATAAGATGGGCAGGTGAGAACAGAGTGAGGCTTCAAGGTATATGTTTAAGTTGGGCATGATAAAAATAACATCGGAAAATACAGAAAACTTTCCAGATCCATAGATCCTATCGCCCCCAAAAATGTGGGTAAACTGGCAGGGACAAACAAAAAGAACAGATCATATTAGGTGTAAAGCTATGAGCGGTCACTTCTATGAATAGGATGGTTAGGATACATCGCCATGAGACCTAATTTTGGTTTTAGAATTGATGATCATATTCACTTCTTCTGTCTCAAACATAGGAGGTGCCATTGCAACCTCTCATCCACTTCTATGTGCAATTTTTTCTAGGATTTTCATTCTCACAGTTAATTGTCAGCATTGGTGGACATGTATGTTTGTGTATTTATGTAAGGCATTCTTCTATGTTCCCACAGAATTTTCTATGTTCAATGAAAGAGAAATTTGTTCCAAAAGTATATTACATGGTTGTGCCTTATTCACCTACCGTTCACAATGATATTAACTGTTATAACAAAGCCTTTCTGAATAATTCCAATTTCACTTTGTAGTGTACTTTTCCTTGATTATACTCCTCAGGAAATGGTGATCTTTTCTTAGATGAGTGAGAATTGGGAAGCTTATGGCTGGCAGGCTATGGCTATATGAAGCCTAACAAAGCAATACACCATACATCTTGTTTCATTTTATTCGATTTGGCACTACTACATATACAAGCAGTTATTTCTAGAGGAACCTAGTTGTGCCAGAGTCTAGTTGTCCTCTACCACCAGCATAAAGACTTCAATGTGGACTTAACCAGAAACTATAAATGTCCTATTTCGTTTGATTTTCTTGCAATATCACTAACTTTATGGATACAACTGTAAAAATCAGCCTTGGAGCAAGTTGTGCTTTGTGTAAAAGGTTGCATAAAACATTCAACCCTTGTCCCCAATAGATGGAATTGAACAAAGTTACCAAACTTGTCTTAATGAAGCCAAAAAGTATGTGTTCAATTCCAGAGGCCAATTCCATTTCAAAGAAGACGAAATTTCTTTTATAGAAACTCCATAGCCCATGTACTCTCTGCTGAATACTTTCATACCATCTGTAAATGGATAGAAGTTAGAACTGTATCTATGAGAAGTTTTTTTTACTGAAGTTACTTTAGCTCTAGCTTTAGCCTTTACCAAACTTTGAAGTTCTTGAAAATTTTGAAGTAAGCCACAGTCACCTACCATTCCAAAAGTATATTACAAGGTTGAGACTTATTCACCTACTGTTCATAGTGATATTAACTGTTATAACAAAGCCTTTCTGAATAATGCCAATTTCACTTTGTAGTGTACTTTTCCTTGATTATACTACTCAGGAAATGGCGACCTATTCTTAGATGAGTGAGAATTGGGAAGCTTATGGCTGGCAGGCTATGGCTATATGAAGCCTAACAAAGCGATACACCATACATCTTGTTTCATTGTATTCTATTTGGCACTACTACATATACAAGCAGTTATTTCTAGAGGAACCTAGTTGTGCCAGAGTCTAGTTGTCCTCTGCCACCAGCGTAAAGACTTCAATGTGGACTTAACAAGAAACTATAAATGTCCTATTTCATTTGATTTTCTTGAAATATCACTACCTCTACGGATATGACTGTAAAAATCAGCCTTGGAGCAAGTTGTGCTTTGCGTAAAAAGTTGCATAAAACATTCAACCCTTGCCCCCAATAGATGGAATTGAACAAAGTTACCAAACTTGTCTTAATGAAGCCAAAAAGTATGTGTTAAATTCAAGAGGTCAATTCCATTTCAAAGAAGATGAACTTCCTTTTATAGCAACTCCATAGTCCATGTACTCTCTGTTGACTACTTTTATACCATTTGTAAATGGATAGAAGTTAGAACTGTATCTATGCGAAGTTTTTTTTACTGAAGTTACTTTAGCCTAGCTTTAGCCTTTACCAAACTTTGAAGTTCTTGAAAATTTTGAAATAAGCCACAGTCACCTACCATTCCAAAAGTATATTACAAGGTTGAGCCTTATTCACCTACCGTTCACAGTGATATTCACTGTTATAACAAAGCCTTTTTGAATAATGCCAATTTCACTTTGTAGTGTACTTTTCCTTGATTATACTCCTCAGGAAATGGAGATCTTTCCTTAGACGAGTGAGAATTGGGAAGCTTATGGCTGGTAGGCTATGGCTATATGAAGCCTAACAAAGCGATACGCAATACATCTTGTTTCATTTTATTCTATTTGGCACTACTACATATACAAGCAATTATTTCTAGAGGAACCTAGTTGTGCCAGAGTCTAGTTGTCCTCTGCCACCAGTGCAAACACTTCAATGTGAACTTAACTAGAAACTATAAATGTCCTATTTCGTTTGATTTTCTTGAAATATCACTACCTCTATGGATATGACTGTAAAAATCAGCCTTGGAGCAAGTTGTGCTTTGTGTAAAAATTTGCATAAAACATTCAACCCTTGCCCCCAATAGATGGAATTGAAAAAAGTTACCAAACTTGTCTTAATGAAGCCAAAAATTATGTGTTCAACTCCAGAGGCCAATTCCATTTCAAAGAAGATGAACTTTCTTTTATAGCAACTCCATAGCCCATGTACTCTCTGCTGACTACTTTCATACCATCTGTAAATGGATAGAAGTTAGAACTATATCTATTCGAAGTTTTTTTTACTGAAGTTACTTTAGCTCTAACTTTAGCCTTTACCAAACTTTGAAGTTCTTGAAAATTTTAAAGTAAGCCACAGTCACCTACTGTTCCAAAAGTATATTACAAGGTTGAGCTTTATTCACCTACCGTTCACAGTGATATTAATTGTTATAACAAAGCCTTTCTGAATAATGCCAATTTCACTTTGTAGTGTACTTTTCCTTGATTATACTCCTCGGGAAATGGTGAGCTTTTCTTAGATGAGTGAGAATTGGGAAGCTTATGGCTGGCAGGCTATGGCTATATGAAGCCTAACAAAGCGATACACCATACATCTTGTTTCATTTTATTCTATTTGGCACTACTACATAAACAAGCAGTTATTTCTAGAGGAACCTAGTTGTGCCAGAGTCTAGTTGTCCTCTGCCACCAGCACAAAACTTCAATGTGAACTTAACCAGAAACTATAAATGTCCTATTTCGTTTGATTTTCTTGAAATATCACTACCTCTATGGATATGACTGTAAAAATCAGCCTTGTAGCAAGTTGTGCTTTTTGTAAAAAGTTGCATAAAACATTCAACCCTTGCCCCCAATAGATAGAATTGAACAAAGTTACCAAACTTGTCTTAATGAAGCCCAAAAGTATGTGTTCAATTCAAGAGGCCAATTCCATTTCAAAGAAGATGAACTTTCTTTTATAGCAACTCCATAGCCCATGTACTCTCTGTTGACTACTTTCATACCATTTGTAAATGGATAGAAGTTAGAACTGTATCTATGCGAAGTTTTTTCATTGAAGTTACTTTAGCTCTAGCTTTAGCCTTTCCCTAAACTTTGAAGTTCTTGAAAATTTTGAAGTAAGCCACAGTCACCTACCATTCCAAAAGTATATTACAAGGTAGTATATTACAGTCACCTACCATTGAAGTAAGCCAAAATCACTTACACGTAGCATTTAAGCAATAAAATTTCTTTATCAAAAGTAGCGTTTAAGCAATAAAATCAACGAGAATCGATCTCAGGTCGCACGACTAAGGGCAGGAAAAGAACCACGGCTTATTACTCGACTGGCCTGATCAGAGAAACCAAAGGCCTGTTACATGAATATCACAAGTCATCCCAGGCTAGCCATAACAGGCATGATTCCTCGTGGTCATTCTGGTTTGCACAAATCCAACAATATAAAATTAGTGAAAACCTATCTTTGAGATCTGCGTTTCCAAATTTTGCTAAAATATTGTTTCTGCGAAATGTAAACTGTAATAAGTGGCAAAACCTTTGCAATAGATCGTCCTTGAGGCCTTTACAAATATTCTTTAATAATCTAGTTTAGTGACATGACCTGCGCAGGAAAAATGCAGAATCTACTGTATCTGTGAGTGGTGAAAAATGAAAAATTTGCAGTATCTGTGAGTGGTTTAGGCTTTGTCTGGTTGCAAGTTCTAAAGGCGCACAATGGGGGCTCCGCACGTGGTTGAGGCCTCAGTTTGAATTTCGGCAACCAGATGTAGACACCTGCGGTGCGATGTGACCCCGAATCGTCCGGACAGGAGGATCTATCAGACAGATACTAGCCAGAGTTAATGCGGAAGGGTGGCAGAGGAATGCAGAGTTGGCGAAAGTGGTGGAGGGTGGCGGAGGGAATTCCCGATTGCCGAAGCCGTAAGTTTTTCCAGGCGGCCCTAGAAACCGAGCAATTCCTCCGCCTAGTTAGACTACTCCAAGTTTAAATACCTCACACTAAATTTATTGTAATTATCAAGTTTTGTGAAATTAATTGAAAAGTCAACTTTGTGTAGCTCTTGTTATTGTGTGCATTAATTATTTATGTTATTTTATGTCTTACCTCTTCTACCTTTCTAATAAATTAATATTAAAACTTAGCAATCACAGGATCCATGGAACATGCAAAATAGTAAGAAAAAAATAAAGTGAAAAAACCAATAATTTTTTTTTTTTTTTAATTATGTTACAAAAACATCAGACTGTTAAGTATTAAATATGGCCAAGAAGAATTCATAGTGCAAAAAATGCGACAGTTTAGTCACAAAAATTGCGCAATTTTACTGTCGGTTTTGCCCCATGAGGTATTAACAAAGGCTAAGCACGTGAGCATTAATTCAAGAGGAGCATTAATTCATAGTGCAAAAAATGCGACAGTTTAATCACAAAAATTGTGCAAATTTACTGTGTCGGTTTTTCCCATGTGATATTAAAATAGGCTAAGCACGTGAGCATTAATGCAAGAGGAGCATTAATAAGTGGTTGGAGGCAAAGTCATGTGGGTTTGAGTACTTCATTATTGAAATAGTTTATTAAATAAAGGAGTATAATTAACATTTTTTACCATTTAGTTTAATTATTGAATTTTTAAAGGTGAAAAGATATTATTTATTATTTGGAAATATCATATTCAAATATATTTATAATATCTAAAGAGTAGCCAACAATAAAATAAAATTTAAAATAGTTTATTAAATAAGGCAGTATAACTAACGTTTTTTTACCTTTTAGTTTAATTATTGAATTTTTAAAGGTGAAAAAAATATTGTCTATTACTTGGAAATTTACAATATTCAAACATGTTTATAATATCTAAAGAGTAGCCAACAATAAGAAGATAAACGTATGACGTGGATAAGATTATTACTTAAATGTGAAAGTCTCAATGTTATTTTGCATTGCAATTCTGCTAACTAGAGCTACAATATATATATATATATCATCAATTTCCATTTTTGTACAATATTGCAATTGCACAAATACATCCGAATATGCTAAAATATATTTGTATCTGGTAACTCTCTGACACCCACCATTATTAAGAAAGATGGGCATATAGATTTGAAGGCATGGTCATATTGCCTCCATTCATCAATCTGTAATAGCTATGAACCATTAGAATGCCAAAATAAGGGTTTTGTTGATTCATAAACTTGGCATGAAATTTTTTCCCATACATACTACACATTATGTACACTACATGGTTAAAAAGGTTGTTAGCGCACTAACAGTCAAAGCCCCTTCAAATTTTGCGAAAAAGCCCTATCAGTCAACTTTGCATTGCGCTATCAGTTGCAGTCACCTTTGCATTGTGTTGTCATTCCTCCACAGAGTTCCAGTTTGTCCATTACACTGTCAGTCTTCCACAAAGTCGAACTCTTTGTTGTAGTTTTTAAAAGGCCACATGGAAAACCTAGTTAGTAGAGGCAAAACAAAAGGAGGAGAAGTGGTTCGTATTGAGCCAAGGAGTCTAGACATGGTGAACTCTGTCCCAACCATTAGAGCATCATTTGAACTAACAAGGTGCATATATTTTTGTGAAAAAGTCCAGACTCATGGCCATCATTTTCAACTTGCAAGCATGTTTGCCCTGAACTTCAAAGGTGATAAAATCAAAATTGGTGACCTGGAGTTTGTAGTGTCTGAGGAAACCATTTCTCAAGCTACAACAATTCCTTTATGTTGGCTTGTTGGGGCCCAACCCAGATTCAGAAGTGTTTTAGCCAAACAAATCCCCAAACTACTGGCCCTTTCGGCAACAGTCCGCGGAGCGTGGACTGAGGTCTCACCCGAAGTAGTATGGGAGGGTGTTGGAACCAGGTTTCCGCACCCTAGGGATGTCTTGATGAGGTCTGGAAGGTTTGCGAACTGATCCTACATGCTGCACTATTTCCGCGCAGCCATCTATTCAGTGCAACTACCTTCGTGCGGCTAGGACGACGAGCACGAATGTTCTTTACCCTTTCTGTGCTTAGTATTATTATAGATATTGAATTAAATTAAGTAGGCCCAATACTTTCAGTTACCATTTAACATAAACAGACATGCGTGCAATAATAAACCATAAATAGATGCATAAACTAGAATATAGAAACAAATACGCAATATTCCAAAACCGACTTATCTTTATTAATGCCTTTTCCAGTTACAATCCACTTCCTACCCTGCGCACACAGCTGCAGACTCTACCAAGCCTCCATGGACACAACTACGGAGCCTCTATTTCCTATTACAACCCAAACTCGAACTTACAAACTCAAATCTAATACTGCATTCAGAAAGCCATATTTCTTCTTAATATCAAAAAGCTGCCTTCTACACTTAGAGCCTCGCTCTATTTATACATTCCCATGGTCCGCATACCATGGGTAGGCCGACACATTCTAGATTAAATTACAATATTTTAGGGTGAACTACCCTTAGACTTGATCCATTACAATTTGCGCTCTGCGCACTTAGTGGAGCCTTTACAATACCAATACCCCAAAATTGTGGGCTTTAAGCCCCAAAACCATTACGCGAGGGATCCGCTTTCCAATAGGCCCCCAACACAATCATCGTGACTCATCCCGAGTCACTCGTCGGTGCGGCGAGACGCACTGCCAAGGCTTTGCGGTTCACCATCCCTGTGAGTGACGCACTACACTCTGTTGCTCCATCCTTGCCTCCTGCAATACTTCTTCAAGCTCCTACTCCATTGCCCCTCCTAATTCGCGTAACCGATGATGCTCATTCTGCTTTGCTCAGTTAACACAAAGCGACCCCTCATAGGATTTTAGCTCTAGCTGAGATGTCAAAGGCATGAACTCTTTGTGCAAGAGCAGCAATCTTGTGATCTCTGGTCCAGTATACTCAATGTCTGCTGAAGCTTGTGTTGCATTTTTGCAAGAGAGATGTTGTTGTCCGCGAGGTCCCAATCTTCAAGTTTCATCGTAGGCATGCGGCCCAGGGACGCACTTTTCAACGGAATTTTGTCCTTTATCCCAAGCTCCACCATCTTGCCCTTATCTTTCATAGGTCGCTTACCAGACCACAGGTTTCGCGGCAACACCCGGACTGGTCCTGTTATCTGTTTACGAAGTTGCGGTACATCTCCCACTGCTGGCGTTGGGCTTGGCATGGTGGCCTTGGCTATCGACATTACGCTGTCCCAAAGGTCTTGCGTCTCTTTTGGCATTGTCGCAGCCACTGGGCTTATTCTCAAAGCATCAAAGTTGGACGGGTCCATATCTATCGAATAGCACAATAACTTAAGTCTCAAGGTGCCATGGTTTGTTCGGTGGATGACCATCTGTGATTTATAGGCCTGTGGATTTTCAAATTCGACCATTCCCTCCTTTTCTGGCTCATTAATGCAATACTGGCGATAGATCGTTTCAAATCCAGTTTTGACTCCGTGTCTTAATTGGCCGCCGTCCGCTCCTCATTGTCTTAAATTTACCATCTTGTCATGAACAGTGACCTCAACGGTCACTTTCCAGCCTGTCTGCGCAGCAGCGCAGCCCCTCAATGCACTGAAAACAACCCTATTCGGTCATGAAGGTTATATTGCTCCTATCTTTCGGCGCGATCTTCATCTGATGGTACCCTGAGAACCCATCCGTGAATGAGTAACATTCCTGTCTGCCAACATTCTCCAAGACTTCATCTGTAAATGGTGTCGGGAATGGATTGTGAACACATGCATCATTAAGTTTTCTGAGGTCTGCGCAGATTCGAATTTCACCCTTCTGTTTTTTCTCCTGCATTATCATAGGACTTACCCAGTCGGACTCTTCCACTGGTTCAATAATTCATGCTGCAAGCATTTTGTCCAATTCTTCGCGGACCTTTTCCTTATACTTCGTATTCAAATGGTAAGGATGCTACTTAACTGGCTTCGTGTCTGGTTTTAGAGTTATCTTCATCATCCCTAGGTCACCGAGGATCCCTTTTAACTCCATGATTTTGGTCGGGAATAAGTCTTGATATTCGCAAAGTAACTCGACGGCCTTCTTTACTGTGGCATCATCCCAATAGTCCCCAAGCGTTGCATACTTCGGCTCCGCATCTGTACCAATGTTTACCTATTTTGTTTTCAGTGGTGTAGTGATGTCGGGGTCCTCGATTGACGGTCCACAAACTTCGCGACTCCCTTCTGTTTCTGGAATATTAATATTTCAGGGGTCATCATCATCATCCTTTACTTGCATGTTGTAACATTCTAGGGCATGGCTTAACTAAGGTGACCATATTGGTTGAACTATTTCCTGTGGTTCCTGTGGTATTTTGAAAATGGCGGGTTCACAGCTTGCAGCGCATTGTCAATAGTATTCGCCCATAGGTCTTCAAATGAGAACGTTAACAAAAATCTCGCACGCAAGATATCCCATTCGCCCGTACCATGTCAAAGTTCTGTCTCAGTATACCAATTTCTTGGGCTAACATACAGGGTATCATAAAATAAGTGTACCCATTCAGGCTGGGGTTCTTCTCCATAGGCTTTGGTCCATTTTGTGAGGTGCATGCACGGGTCATCGTGTCCATCATACTTCTCGGTTATTCATAGTTCCGGCTTGCCAAAACTTAGCTGCGTCATCCTCCTGCAGTCGCACTAGTTTTCAAAGTTTCCTTCATGTGTTCCCCACCAACACGCAGGTGTCGTGCGCAGTGCCCACTTTAATGCATCGAACCTCTGGTGCTCTGGTACTGCACTCTCAAACTTGTTCAAGAATTCATCCACCACTGTCAATCCATCATATGTGGGTAGATCTCAAGCCTGGGCGGTTACGCAATGCAGTGACTTGGTCATCATATTAAAATTTAGCATCATCACTTCACTCAACCAATTGTGCCAGCATTCATCTTCTTCATCTGAATCCGAAGGGCAGGAACCTGTGCGCTCCCACGAGACCCTTCCACCTGCAGTTGGATTTAGCCAATCCTGCTTTCGCGTGGTTATCTTGTATATACAATGTAGCTCCTCTTCATCTCCATCGTCATGCACGGGATTAGTGTAGCACTCTCCTTCAACTGGATCCAACGGAACTACTACACACAGGGACTTTTTCTTGAATATAATCTTCCGCATTTTTAGGTTGATGACTCCATTCATATCCGTGGCCTGGTATATTCCTAGCAACGCGGGGTAAGGGTTACTGTCATCTACAATATCTATTACCTCGAAGTCTGTCTGCGTGCTCGCACCTTCAATATCCACTGTTACCCCTTGCAATCTCCCCATGGGAAAAATCTTTTGTTGGTTTGCCATTCGTAAATGAATAGGAGACCATTGTAACATGGTTCTGCCCATGCATTCCCAAGTCTATTTTGGTAACACGTTCGCGTCCGAACCCAAGTCTAGGATTACCTGATCCATCTCATATTCGCCAATTTGCGCTGTCAACTGCATTTCCATCCCGGCACGCAAAGCATGCTTCCCCATCTTTCGAACTACGCGCGATTCCCCTCACCTTATGCACCTAGCAATCAACTCTTGTAGTCCTTTGACTGCCTTATTGTCACGTAGCAGCTTCATGCATGTCTCTAAAAAGGTAGTTAGCATAGAAGGATCGAGTTTTGTCTCTGGGTGATCCTTACTACCTGAAGTAGAGGCCTCCGTGAAGCTTTTCTTAGCTTCCATAAATGTTTCCTTGGCACATTCCAAGTCAAACTCAGGTTCCTTTGTAGGAGCCTTGCATACCCAGGCAGCTTCCTCAGGCTGCTTCCCCTTATCTTCCCCTGTGGTCGCGCCACTTCTGAGCATCATGTTCACATTGGGGTCTTCTTTGCATGGTTCAGACCTCATCATTTGGATATTTTGCGTCGAAGTAGGCTATAGTACCCCTTTTCGCGCATTTGTGCGATCAGCGTCAGACAATCTACCATTTCATGATCAAACTACTCACAGTACAGGCAAGATATTCTTGTTGGGTTGGTACAATCACGAGCATAGTGCCTAGGTCCTCCGCAATTGTAATAGATTAGCTGTCTGCGGCCTCTTCCAGGCCCCATTCCTCCTCGTCCTCGACCTCATCCTTGAAATCCACCCCGCGTTATTGCTGCGGATGGATCGAAGCCTCGCGTTTCTATCTGCATTCGATAAGCTGGGGTCCTATCCATCATTAGCACATAGCTCCAACATGTCCGCTCATCGTGGCCCATTGATCTACATAAAATTACAATACAGCTGCTACGGAGTCTATGTGTACTTCTGCAACAAGTGACATTTGTCCATCATGTGCTTTCTCCCACTTGACAGATCACGCACTAGAGCACAGGTGCCACACTTGGGCCCACCTGTGCCTCTGGTCTCAATGGCATTTGTCCTCCTCCCGCCAAATAGTTCGCGAATACTGGATAGTGATCCTTATCGTGGCCCTGGCCTTTACATTTTATGCACCACACTTCTTCGCGCGCTTGTGGCTGGGGCACCCTATCCTGCTTCAAACTCTGCATCTCCAAGCATAGGTTTTGTAGCTACGCGTGGATTTGTTGGACTCCCAACCTCGGGTCCTGTATTGGTGTTTCATGCAACCTCATCTCCATTTCCAATGCTTTTTTCTGGGTTGAAAGCTTCTGTTGTGACAGTGCCATCCTCAAGTGTGGTGTCAAAGACGGCACAAACCACGCGTTGTGTTGCGCATCTGTTAATGTTATATTAGCCTCGCGGATCATACTTTTTAGCCCCTAATCCAGATCCCAGGGGGTTTTTCCTAGAAGCATCACGATCTCCTTAAATCCAATGATTAACTACATCTCTGATTTTGGCCGGCTAAACTCTTTATTCAACGCAATCTGGATTTATGTTATTCCGACGTTCAGGTGATCATTCGAATGCTTGATACACCATGTCAGCACGCGATCCTGTAGTGCACTTACCAATGTGGCCTTCTTAATGTTATCATCCATAACCCTATGTGCTTCCCACACTGCTCTTACTACGAACCAAAACTGATCTAGATCTTTGTTCCCTACTCCTCTGAATACACGCAGCTTGATCGCACTCGCCATGCTAAACTGCTGGTTTGGTGGAGGTGGTGTGGGTGAAGATGGAGGTGAAGGAGGTGATGCGAGCGGTGGCATTAGAGGAGATGATAATTGCGGAATGCGTTGCCTTATCAAACTAACGGCACTCCTTAGAGAAGCCCAAGCGCACTCTTCCTTGCCCGCTTGCGGAGGTGAAATTAAAGGACTATTTCCTAACCCTTCGATACCTTTGTAGACCTTTCTGCTCCACGTCGTTCCACTCATTAATGGATTCACATCACCCGTTTTTCACATAACAACATCTTAATCCAGGTATTCAAAGATTTGATGTACTTACCTCGCGGTCCCTTGAGAAAACGTCTTTCTTCTTTGATGTAGCTGACGATCGTGTCTATCGCAAATTCAGTGATAAACCCTCCTATTATCTAATCCAGCCAATGGTCTACGGCCCGCGTGATCTTATCTTCAGATTCCTCTAGCATGTGCACCAACACTGGAGTCCACACTATTGGTTGATCGAGCTTGCACCTTCCCTGGCTGTTTGCTAGCCTCGCGATCCAATCATACAACTCTGAAGAGAAGGTCGTGAAGAAGATCTCGTGGATTTCTATATATATGAAGCGATCCAACCACCTCTTCTTGGATATCTGTGGGGTTTTGTTTTCCTGTATTACGAACTCGTGAAGCTTCTGATCCAACCAATATTCAATTTCTTTCTTCGTAGGGTTCCAATGTTCTGACATCAGACATCCCTTAGGCAGATCCCAGTCCCGGCAACAGAACCATTTGTTGGCTTGTTGGGGCCTGACCCAGGTATAGAAGTGTTTTAGCCAAACAAATCCCAAAAATACCAACCCTTTCGGCAATAGTCCGCGGAGCGCGGACTGAGGTCTCACCCGAGGTCTCACTCGTCTTCCCATTTGCCCGTACCATGTCGGAGTTCTGTCTCGGTATACCAATTTCTTGTGATGACATCTAGGGTATGATAAAATAAGTGTACCCATTCAGGCTGGGGTTCTTCTCCATAGGCTTTGGTCCATTTTATGAGGTGCGTGCACGGGTCATCGTGTCCATCGTACTTCTCAGTTATTCATAGTTCCGACTTCCCAAACCTTAGCCGCATCATCCTCCTGCAGTCGCACCAGTTTTCAAAGTTTCCTTCATGTGTTCCCCACCAACGCATAGGTTTCGTGCGCAGTGCCCACTTTAATGCATCGAACCTCTAGTGCTCTTGTACTACACTCTCAAACTTGTTCAAGAATTCATCCACCACTGTCAATCCATCATATGTGAGTAGGTCTTGAGCCTGGGCGGTTACGCAATGCAGTGACTTGGTCATCATATTACAATTTAGCATCGTCACTTCACTCAACCGATTTTGCCAGCATTCATCTTCTTCGTCTGAATCCGAAGGGCAGGAACCTATGCGCTCCCACGAGACCCTTCCACTTGCAGCCAGATTTAGCCAATCCTGCTTTCGCGCGGTTATCTTGTATATACAATGTAGCTCCTCTTCATCTCCTTCGTCGCACAGGGGTTCAGTGTAGCGCTCTCCTTCAATTGGATCCTGCGAAACTACTATGCCCAGGGACTTTTTCTTGAATATCATCTTCCGCTTTTTTAGGTTGATGACTCCATTCATATCTATGGCATGGTCTATTCCTAGCAATGCGGGGTAAGGGTTACTGTCATCTACAATCTCTATTACCTCGAAGTCTATCTGCATGCTCGCACCTTCAATATCCACTGTTACCCCTTGCAATCTCCCCATGGCAAAAATCTTTTGTTGGTTCGCCATCTGTAATTGAATAGGAGAACATTGTAACACGGTTCTGCCCATGCGTTCCCAAGTCTATTTTGGTAACACGTTCACGTCCAAACCCAAGTCTAGGATTACCTGATCCACTCATATTCGTCAATTTGCGTTGTCAACTGCATTTCCCTCCCGGTGCACAAAGCATGCTTCCCCATCTTTCGAACTACACACGATTCCCCTGACCTTGCACACCTAGCGATCAACTCTTATAGTCCTTTGACTGCCTTATTGTCACGTAGCAGCTTCATGCATGTCTCTAAAAAGGGAGTTAGCATAGAAGGATCTAGTCCTGTCTCTGGGTGATCCTTACTACCTGAAGTAGAGGCCTCCGCGAAGCTTTTCTTAGCTTCCATAAATGTTTCCTTGGCACATTCCAAGTCAAACTCAGGTTCCTTTGCAGGAGCCTTGCATACCCAGGCAGCTTCCTCAGGCTGCTTCCCCTTATCTTCCCCTGTGGTCGCACCACTTCTGAGCATCGTGTTCACATTGGGGTCTTCTTCGCGTGGTTCAGACCTCATCATTTGGATATTTTGCATCGGAGTAGGCTGTAGTACCCCTTTTTCACACATTTGTGCGATCAGTGTCGGACAATCTACCATTTCATGATGAAACTGCTCATAGTACAAGCAAGATATTCTTGTTGGGTTGGTACAATCACGAGCGTAGTGCCCGGATCCTTCGCAATTGTAACAGATTAGCTGTTAGCGGCCCCTTCCAGGCCCCATTCCTCCTTGTCCTCGACCTCGTCCTTGAAATCCACCCCGCGTTATTGTTGCGGATGGATCGAAGCCTCGCATTTCTATCTGCATTTGATAAGCTGGGGTCCTATCCATCATTAGCTCATAGCTCCGACATTTCCACTCATCATGGCACACTGATATACATAAATTACAATACAGCTACTGCGGAGTCTATGTGTACTTCTGCAACATGTGACAGTTGTCCATCATGTGCTTTCTCCCACTTGACAGATCGCACACCAGAGCGCAAGTGCCACACTTGGGCCCACCTGTGCCTCTGGTCTCAATGGCATTTGTCCCCCTCCCGCCAAATAGTTCGCGAATACTGGACAATGATCCTTATCGTGGCCCTGGCCTTTACATTTTATGCACCACACTTCTTCGCGCGCTTCTGGCTGGGGCGCCTTATCCTGCTTCAAACTCTACATCTCCAAGCATAGGTTTTGTAGTTGCACGTGGATTTGTTGGACTCCCAACCTTGGGTCCTGTATCGGTGTTTCATGCAACCTCATCGCCATTTCCAATGCTTTTGCCTGGGTTGAAAGCTTCTGTTGTGACAGTGTCGTCCTCAAGTGTGGTGTCAAAGACGACACAAACCAAAAGCGGTGTTGCACATCTATCAGTGTCATATTAGCCTCGCGGATCATACTTTTTAGCCCCTGAACCAGATCCCAGGGGGTTTTGCTTGGAAGCATCGCGATCTCCTTAAATCCAATGATTGACTACGTCTCTGATTTCGGCCGGCTAAACTCTCTATTCAATGCAATCTGGATTTCTGCTATTCCGGCGTTCGTGTGATCATTCGAATGCTTGATATACCATGTCATCGCGCGATCCTGTAGCACACTTACCAATGTGGCCTTCTTAATGTTATCATCCATAACCCTGTGTGCTTCCCACACTGCTCTTGCTATGAACCAAAACTGATCTGGATCTTCGTGCCCTACTCCTCTGAATATAGGCAGCTTGATCGCACTCGCCATGCTAAACTGCTGGTTTGGTGGAGGTGGTGTGGGCGAAGATGGAGGTGAAGGAGGTGATGCGAGCGGTGGCCTTAGCAGAGATGATAATTGCGGAATGC
Organism: Pinus tabuliformis; assembly: GCA_031772625.1. Lineage (NCBI taxonomy): Eukaryota > Viridiplantae > Streptophyta > Pinopsida > Pinales > Pinaceae > Pinus > Pinus tabuliformis. The sequence goes on along the minus strand of CM062814.1, from coordinate 742,277,403 downwards.
GTTGCCTTATCAAACTAACCACACTCCTTGGAGAAGCCCAAGCGCGCTCTTCCTTGCCCGCTTGCGGAGGTGAAATTAAAGGACTATTTCCTAACCCTTCGATACCTTTGTAGACCTTTTTGCTCCGCATCGTTCCACTCATTAATGGATTCACATCACCCGTTTTTCACATAACAGCATCTTAATCCAGGTATTCAAAGATTTGATGTACTTACCTTGCGGTCCCTTGAGAAAACGTCTTTCTGCTTTGCTGTAGCTGACAGTCGTGTCTATCGCAAATTTAGTGATAAACCCTCCTATTATCTGATGCAGCCAATGGTCTACGGCCCACGCAATCTTATCTTCAGATGCCTCTAGCCTGTGCACCAACTCTGGAGTCCACACTATTGGTTGATCGAGCTTGCACCTTCCTTGGCTATTTGCTAGCCTCGCGATCCAATCATATAGCTCTGAAGAGAAGGTCATGAAGAAGATCTCGTGGATTTCTGTATATATGAAGCGATCCAACCACCTCCTTTTGGATATCTGTGGGGTTTTGCTTTCCTGTATTACGAACTTGTGAAGCTTCTGATTCAACCAATATTCAATTTCTTTCTTCGTAGGTTTCCAATGTTCCGACATTAGACATCCCTTAGGCAGATCCCAGTCCCGGCAACAGAACCATTTGTTGGCTTGTTGGGGCCTGACCTAGGTTTAGAAGTGTTTTAGCCAAACAAATCCCAAAACTACCAGCCCTTTTGGCAACAGTCCACGGAGTGCGGACTGAGGTCTCACCTGAGGTCTCACTCGTCTTCCCATTCACCCGTACCATGTCGGAGTTCTGTCTCGGTATACCAATTTCTTGGGATGTCATCTAGGGTATGATAAAATAAGTGTACCCATTCAGGCTAGGGTTCTTCTCCATAGGCTTTGGTCCATTTTGTGAGGTGCGTTCACGGGTCATCGTGTCCATCGTACTTCTCAGTTATTCATAGTTCCGGCTTCCCAAACCCCAGCTGCATCATCCTCCTGAAGTCGCACTAGTTTTCAAAGTTTCCTTCATGTGTTCCCCACCAACACGTAGGTGTCATGCGCAATGCCCACTTTAATGCATCGAACCTCTGGTGCTCTGGTACTGCACTCTCAAACTTGTTCAAGAATTCATCCACCGTTGTCAATCCATCATATGTGAGTAGATCTTGAGCCTGGGCGGTTACGCAATACAGTGACTTGGTCATCATATTACAATTTAGCGTCGTCACTTCACTCAACCGATTGTGCCAGCATTCATCTTCTTCATCTGAATCCGAAGGGCAGGAACCTATGCGCTCCCACGAGACCCTTCCACCTGCAGTCGGATTTAGCTAATCCTGCTTTCGCGCGGTTATCTTGTATATACAATGTAGCTCCTCTTCATCTCCATCATCGCGCACGGGTTCAGTGTAGCACTCTCCTTCAACTGGATCCAGCGGAACTACTACGCACAGGGACTTTTTCTTGAACATCATCTTCCGCTTTTTTAGGTTGATGACTCCATTCATATCCGTGGCCCGGTCTATTCCTAGTAACGCAGGGTAAGGGTTACTGTCATCTACAATCTCTATTACCTCGAAGTCTGTCTGCGTGCTCACACCTTCAATATCCACTGTTACCCCTTGCAATCTCCCCATGGGAAATATATTTTGTTGGTTCGCCATCCGTAATTGAATAGGAGAACATTGTAACACGATTCTACCCATGCGTTCCCAAGTCTATTTTGGTAACATGCTCGCGTCCAAACCCAAGTCTAGGATTACCTGATCCATCTCATATTCGCCAATTTGCGCTGTCAACTGCATTTCCCTCCCGATGCACAAAGCATGCTTCCCCATCTTTCAAACTACGCGTGATTCCCCTGACCTTGCGCACCTAGAGATCAGCTCTTATAGTCCTTTGACTGCCTTATTGTCACGTAGCAGCTTCATGCATGTCTCTAAAAAGGGAGTTAGCATAGAAGGATCCAGTCCTATCTCTGGGTGATCCTTACTACCTGAAGTAGAGGCCTCCGCGAAGCTTTTCTTAGCTTCCATAAATGTTTCCTTGGCACGTTCCAAGTCAAACTCAGGTTCCTTTGTAGGAGCCTTGCATACCCAGGCAGCTTCCTTAGGCTACTTCCCCTTATCTTCCCCTTTGGTCGTGCCACTTCTGAGCATCATGTTCACATTGGGGTCTTCTTCGTGTGGTTTAGACCTCATCATTTGGATATTTTGCGTCGGAGTAGGCTGTAGTACCCCTTTTTCACGCATTTGTGCAATCCGCGTCGGACAATCTACCATTTCATGATCAAACTGCTCATAGTACAGGCAAGATATTCTTGTTGGGTTGGTGCAATCACGAGCGTAGTGCCCGGGACATCCGCAATTGTAATAGATTAGCTGTCAGCGGCCCCTTCAAGGCCCCATTCCTCCTCGTCCTCGACCTCATCCTTGAAATCCACCCCGCGTTATTGCTGCGGATTGATCAAAGCCTTGCATTTCTGTCTGCATTCGATAAGCTGGGGTCCTATCCATCATTAGCTCATAGCTCCAACATGTCCACTCATCGTGGCACACTGATTTACATAAATTACAATACAGCTACTGCGGAGTCTATGTGTACTTCTGCAATAGGTGACATTTGTCCATCATGTGCTTTCTCCCACTTGACAGATCGCGCACCAGAGTGCATGTTCCACACTTGGGCCCACCTGTGCCCCTGGTCTCAATGGCATTTGTCCCCCTCCCGCCAAATAGTTCGCGAATACTGGACAGTGATCCTTATCATGGCCTTGGCCTTTACATTTTATGCACCACACTTCTTCGTGCACTTCTGGCTGGGGCGCCCTATCCTACTTCAAACTCTGCATCTCCAAGCATAGGTTCTGTAGCTGTGCGTGGATTTGTTGGACTCCCAACCTCGGGTCCTGTATCGGTGTTTCATGCAACCTCATCGCCATTTCCAATGCTTTTGCCTGGGTTGAAAGCTTATGTTGTGCCGGTACCGTCCTCAAGTGTGGTGTGAAAGACGCCACAAACCACGCGCGGTGCTATGCATCTGTCAGTGTCATATTAGCCTCGCGGATCATACTTTTTAGCCCCTGATCTAGATCCCAGGGGGTTTTGCCTGGAAGCATCGCGATCTCCTTAAATCCAATGATCGACTGCATCTCTGATTTCGGCTAGCTAAACTCTCTATTCAATGCAATCTAGATTTCTGCTATTCCAGCATTCGGGTGATCATTCAAATGCTTGATATACCATGTCAGCATGTGATCCTGCAGCACACTTACCAATGTGACCTTCTTAATGTTATCATCTGTAACCCTGTGTGCTTCCCACACTGCTCTTACTACGAACCAAAACTGATCTGGATCTTCGTTCCCTACTCCTTTGAATACAGGCAGCTTGATTGCACTCGCCATGCTAAACTGCTGGTTTGGTGGAGGTGGTGGGGGCAAAGATGGAGGTGAAGGAGGTGACGCGAGCAGTGGCGTTAGCAGAGATGATAACTACGGAATGCATTGCATTATCAAACTAACCGCACTCCTTGGAGAAGCCCAAGCGCGCTCTTCCTTGCCCGCTTGCGGAGGTGAAATTAAAGGACTATTTCCTAACCCTTCGATACCTTTGTAGACCTTTCTTCTCTGCGTCGTTCCACTCATTAATGGATTCACATCACCCGTTTTTCACATAACAGCATATTAATCCAGGTATTCAAAGATTTGATGTACTTACCTCGCGGTCCCTTGAGAAAACGTCTTTTTGCTTTGCTGTAGCTGACAGTCGTGTCTATCAAAAATTCAGTGATAAACCCTCCTATTATCTGATCCAGCCAATGGTCTACGGCCCGCGCGATCTTATCTTCAGATGCCTCTAGCCTGTGCACCAACTCTGGAGTCCACACTATTGGTTGATCGAGCTTGCACATTCTGATCCAGGTGGATATTGGTGGCCACCTGCCAAGTCCACCTGGACCCCCACCATTGTCTTTCTCAGCATTTTCAGTTTCCTTAATTGTAGCACCACTTACTATTTTTAGCAGTTTTTCGGGTCCTGAACTTCCAGAGCCGTTTTGAGGCCCTAAACGACGTTTTTTGGGGAATCCAGGGGCAACATGGGTCCATGGAATGGACCGATGGACCGATGTTGCCCGTTCCAACAATGATAGTGCTCGGATAGATCTTTCTAATGAGCTATTGTACGCGTCAAACGGAGATCATATGCCAAAGTTACGACCCCGGGAAGTTGATGTACCAATTTACCCCCAAACGGGGCCCATAGTTTGGCGTTTCATCTCCTAGGGTTGGGTTTTGGAATGTTAAGGGTTTTCCATTGTTTCTCAACAATAAATAGGCCTTCAAGCCTCATTGTAAGACAGTTCAGAGGCATGTAGCCATCACATCTCTTCTCAGAGATAAGCTACCATCGCCCTAGCTGGTTTATTTCCATTTCTGGTTGTAAGCATATTTCAGTATTTTCCATAAATGAAATGAAGTATTATTTCCGTTTCATCTTTGTGTATATGGTTATCTCTGTAATTTGTTGCGTTCCTGTTTAAATCCGGATCAGTGGTATCAGAGCGGTCTGCTTTTTCTCTGTTTTTCTTTGCATGTCCCCAACAAGGTCGGGATATAAGGAGTTAGGGCTTGAACTGGTTGAACCTTTGCAAGACCAGCCTCGCAAATCCCAACGGCCTCCCATGGCGGACGAGAAGAAAGACGAGGGGGCAGGAGATCCCATCAAAATCTTGCTCGAAGAAGCCCTCGAGCGACAACGGAACGCGATGATGGACACCTTTGCCCAGATCCTTCAGCGGCTACCCAGAAGCAACGCATCAGCTTCCAACAGCTACTCTGGAAACGCCACACCCTTTAAGGTACAAGTTAATTTTTAAATCCTCATATTCGAGGGTCAGATAGACGCAGATGTCGTAGATAAATGGTTAAATCTGCTGGAGGGTTATTTTTCTGTTCATGAATTTTCGAGTCGGGAAAAGATTTTTTTTTTCTCTTCTCAAAGCAGCCCCCCACGTCAAGGACTGGTGGGAAACCTACTGCGAGCAGAAGGATGAAAGTACTGGCTCACTATTTTCAGCCGCACCCACCTGGGATTCGTTCCGGGATGCCATCAAGGAGCAGTACTACCCTGTCGGAAGCTATGAGGATGAATACATAAAGTGGACCACGTTGCGGCAGGGAAGGGACCAAGACGTGCCGGAGTTCACCAATCTTTTCCATACCCTTCGCACAAAGTTGGGTATCAAGGATTCGGAGCAACATTTGATACTCAAATACCGTGGCTGCCTGCACAAGTACATCCAGGAAGAAATACAATTCCTAAACATCCCCTCGCTCGGCGCAGCATACCGATATGCCGTCAAGGTCGAGCAGAAGTTTAAACAAAAGAAGCGAGACTTTGGATCTGCGAATCCAAAGCAGGGGAAAGGTGCCCCTAAACCACAGAACAAAGGACAAAGCCAAGGCGGGACAGCCCAAGACAACCAGCCGAAGCTGCAAGCAAAGAACAGCGCCGCGAAGCCGAGAAAGGACACTGGAAAATGGTGCGAGTTCCATAAGAGCTCCACTCACAACACAAGTGAGTGTTGCGCCAAGCAGTCACTGGTGGCTGAGCTAAAGGTTTCAGAATCAGATGCATGTTCCTACTCTGAGTCAGCACATCCACAACCATACACCATTGGGTGGCTTCACCAAGGACGAGATCTTCGCGTGAGCCAGCAGTGTCGCCTTCCATACAACATCAAGCCCTTCACGGATGAGGTATTGTGTGACATTGCTCCCCTTGAAGTTTGTGATGTATTACTAGGACAACCATACTTGTGGAAGCGACATGCTGTGTATGAATCAAGGCCTCGTGCTGTTATTATTACATTGGGAAATAAGTTGTTCAGGATACCAGAGGTAGCACCACCTGCCGCCATCTCTTTGATTACTGCAAAACAATGCAGTAAGATCATTTCCAAAACCAGGAAATTTGTTTTCCTGATGATACGCCCTCAAGGAAAGAAGAAGATAGTGGCCGCGGCCTCCAAACGGGGTCCCTCTGCACGACAACTATAGATGGACAAGGTTGTGGAGGAGTACGAGGACATCTTCACCTCCCCGGCAGGGGTTCCTCTGCACTGTCAAGTCAAGCACTCCATCGATCTGACCCCAGGTGCGCCGCTACCCAATGGACCAATTTATCGGTGCTCCATTCTGGAGAACAATGAAATCAAGAGGCAGATTCAGGAGCTCCTGCAGAAAGGTCACATCCATCCGAGTTCATCGCCCTGTGGGAGCCCGATCGTGTTGGTACAGAAGAAGGATGGGACGTGGAGACTCTGTATTGACTATCGGGCGCTGAACAAGATCATTGTCCGTAATAGGTACCTGATCCCGCGGATTGATGACCTCCTAGACCAACTAAAAGGGGTGAAATATTTCAGCAAGATCGATCTGAAGTCAGGATATCACCAGGTACCAATCGAACCCTCCAATGTGTGGAAGACTGCCTTCAAATCCAAGGAGGGCCTCTTCGAATGGTTGGTCATGCCTTTCGGATTGACGAATGCTCCTGCAACCTTTATGAGGCTAATGGATGACATCCTGTGGCCATTCACCAACTCCTTTGTAGTAGTATACTTGGATGACATTCTGATCTTCAGCCAGAGTTGGGAAGAGCACCTCCACCACATCCGACAGGTTCTCCAAACACTGCGGCAACACAAGCTATGTGCCAATTTGGAGAAATGCACTTTTGGCATGACCCAGGTTCAGTATCTGGGATACATCATTGATGAAAACGGGGTGCATGTCAATCCAGCCAAGATCCAAGTCATTCGGGATTGGCCCTCTCCAACCACTCTAATAGAGCTCCGCAGCTTTCTAGGTCTTGCCAACTTCTACCGCAGGTTTGTGTTGGGATTTTCTCATATTTCTTGGCCCTTGAGTCAAGTCACCAAGGGCGGGGCGAAAGCAAAATTATTTTGGTCTGAATCTCAACAGAAGGCATTCAGGGAGTTGAAGGATCGCCTCTGCACGGCACCAGTGCTCGCGTTACCAGATTTACAACAACCATTTGAGGTCGAGACAGATGCCTCTGACTATGCTATTGGGGCAGTCCTTACTCAACATGGACATCCAGTGGCATATCACAGTGAAACACTTTCAGACGCAGTCCGGAAGTACCCCACTTATGATAAAGAGATGTATTCCATTGTACAGGCCTACCGACAATGGAAGCATTACATTTTGGGGAAGGAAACGGTCATCCACACAGACCACCGGCCTCTGCAGTTCATACAGACCCAAGGGAAATTGCAGAATGATCGCCATCAGAAGTGGTCTACATACCTGCAACAGTTTCACTTAAATATCAAGTATAAAAAGGGCAGCACCAATAATGTTGTAGATTGCCTCAGTCGGCCACCAATCATGGCACTAACCACCGTGCTCAACTCTTGTGGGCACGAGACTTCTGATTGGCCACTTCTCTACAAAAGCGACCCAGAATTCGGCCACACATACCAGACACTCTTGGAGGGTCGGCATGTTGCAGATTTTCACCTCCAGGACGCCCTATTATGCCACCTCGGTCACCTTTGTGTTCCTTCAAGCGAGCGTGCCAAGATGATTTGGGAAGCACACTACAGTCGGGCTGCTGGGCATTTCGGGGTCGAGAAAACAGTGGCAGTACTGCAAAATTATTTCTATTGGCCGAATCTTCAACAGGATGTTGGGAAGTACATCCGATCATGTACTGCCTGTGCCATTGCCAAACCGACCATTAAGAAGCACAGCCTCTATACCCCGTTGCCTACCCCTAGTCGACCTTGGGAATCCATCTCCATGGATTACATGTCAGGCCTTCCTTCCACTAAGCATGGAAATGACTGTGTTTTTGTGGTCGTCGACAGGTTCTCGAAGATGGCCATTATGATGGCCTGCAAGAGGAATATCACAGCAGAAGCCACTGCTAAACTCTTCTTTGAACGAGTGTGGGTGCACTTTGGGATCCCACAGTCTATCATCTCAGATCGGGACAGTCGGTTTCTCAGCACATTTTGGTCCAGTCTCTGGTCAATGCTGGACACCAAACTCACGAAGTCCAAAGCCTTCCATCCTCAAACTGATGGCCAGACAGAGGTTGTCAACAGGATGATTGTGCACATTCTGCGCATGTATAACTCAAAGCATCCACGCACATGGGACGAGAGCCTTCCCTATGTTCAGCACAGCTACAACCGAGCTCTTCACAGCTCCACTGGCCATAGCCCTTTTCAGGTGGGTTTGGGATTCCAACCACTATGCCCCATTGATGTGGCCATGCCCCTTGCAGCTACTCACATGAATTCAGCTCATGTCCAGTCCGAAACAGATAAGGCCACCAGCTTCATTGAGCGCATCCAACAGATTCACTAGCAGGTCCATGACATTCTTGAGAAATCAAATGCCAAGTACAAGCAGCGACATGATCAACACTGGGTGCCACACAAGTTTCAGGTGGGTGACAAAGTCTGGTTGCATTTGCAAAAGGAACGCCTTACTGGAGCCTATCGGAAATTGAGACCACTCCGATATGGTCCTTACACCATTACTAAGGCTATGGGAGACAATGCATTTGAGCTCAGCATTCCCCCATTCCTTGGCCTGCACCCAGTGTTCAATGTGGACCGCCTTCGGCCATACTGAGCTGCAACTGATCGGATCATGGACACACAGATCAAGAACACTCGCCAATAGAATATCCAACTGTATCGAGTTGTCAAAGCAGGCCAACTCCTTCAGCAGGGCAAGTGGCTCACCAGGGAACAAGTTCAGCAGAAGTTTCCTCATCTCATGGAGGAGCTCAACGCAATGGGGACCATTGCTTCCTAAGGGGGGAGGAATGATCCAGGTGGATATTGGTGGCCACCTGCCAAGTCCACCTGGACCCCCACCATTGTCTTTCTCAGCATTTTCAGTTTCCTTAATTGTAGCACCACTTACTATTTTTAGCAGTTTTTCGGGTCCTGAACTTCCGGAGCCGTTTTGAGGCCCTAAACGACGTTTTTTGGGGAATCCAAGGGCAACATGGGTCCATGGAATGGACCGATGTTTCCCGTTCCAACAATGATAGTGCTTAGATAGATCTTTCTAATGAGCTATTGTACGCGTCAAACGGAGATCATATGCCAAAGTTACGACCCCGGGAAGTTGATGTACCAATTTACCCCCAAACGGGGCCCACAGTTTGGCGTTTCATCTCCTAGGGTTAGGTTTTGGAATGTTAAGGGTTTTCCATTGTTTCTCAACAATAAATAGGCCTTCGAGCCTCATTGTAAGACAGTTCAGAGGCATGTAGCCATCACATCTCTTCTCAGAGATAAGCTACCATCGCCCTAGCTGGTTTATTTCCATTTCTGGTTGTAAGCATATTTCAGTATTTTCCATAAATGAAATGAAGTATTATTTCCGCTGCATCTTTGTGTATATGGTTATCTCTGTAATTTGTTGCGTTCCTGTTTAAATTTGGATCACATTCCCTGGCTGTTTGCTAGCCTCGCGATCCAATCATACAGCTCTGAAGAGAAGGTCGTGAAGAAGATCTCGTGGATTTCTTTATATATAAAGCAATCGAACCACCTCTTTTTGGATATCTGTGGGGTTTTGTTTTCCTGTATTATGAACTCGTGAAGCTTCTAATCCAATCAATATTCAATTTCTTTCTTCGTAGGGTTCCAATGTTCCGACATCAGACATCCCTTAGGCAGATCCCAGTCCCAACAAGAGAACCATTTGTTGGCTTGTTGGGGCCTGACCCAGGTTTAGAAGTGTTTTAGCCAAACAAATCCCGAAACTACCAGCCCTTTCGGCAACAGTCCATGGATCGCGGACTGAGGTCTTACCCGAGGTCTCACTCGTCTTCCCATTCGCCTGTACCATGTCGGAGTTCTGTCTCGGTATACCAATTTCTTGGGATGACATCCAGGGTATGATAGAATAAGTGTACCCATTCAGGCTGGGGTTCTTCTCCATAGGCTTTGGTCCATTTTGTGAGGTGTGTGCATGGGTCATCATGTCCATCGTACTTCTCGGTTATTCATAGTTCCGGCTTCCCAAACCTTAGCTGCATCATCCTCCTGCAGTCGCACCAGTTTTCAAAGTTTCCTTCATGTGTTCCCCACCAACGTGTAGGTGTCGTTGACAGTGCCCACTCTGGTGCTCTGGTACTGCACTCTCAAACTTGTTCAAGAATTCATCCACCATTGTCAATCCATCATATGTGGGTAGATCTTGAGGCTGGGTGGTTACGCAATGCAGTGAGTTGGTCATCATATTACAATTTAGCATCGTCACTTCACTCAACCGATTGTGCCAGCAAAATTTAGCATCGTCACTTCACTCAACCGATTGTGCCAGCATTCATCTTCTTCGTCTGAATCTGAAGGGCAAGAACCTGTGTTCTCCCACGAGACCCTTCCACCTGCAGTGAGATTTAGCCAATCCTGCTTTCGTGCAGTTATCTTGTATATACAATGTTTCTCCTCTTCATCTCCATCGTTGCGCACGGGTTCAGCGTAGCGCTCTCCTTCAACTATATCTAGTGGAACTACTACACACAAGGGCTTTTTCTTGAATATCATCTTCCGCTTTTTTAGGTTGATGACTCCATTCATATCCGTGGCTCTGTCTATTCCTAGCAACGCGGAGTAAGGGTTACTGTCATCTACAATCTCTATTACCTAGAAGTCTGTCTGCGTGCTCACACCTTCAATATCCACTGTTACCCCTTGAAATCTCCCCATGGGAAAAATCTTTTGTTGGTGTGCCATCCGTAATTGAATAGGAGAACATTGTAACACAGTTCTACCCATGCGTTCCCAAGTCTATTTTAGTAACACGTTCGCGTCTGAACCCAAGTCTAGGATTACCTGATCCATCTCATATTCACCAATTTGCGCTGTCAACCGCATTTCCCTCCCGGCGCGCAAAGCATGCTTCCCCATCTTTCGAACTACGCGTGATTCCCCTGACCTTATGCACCTAGTGATCAGCTCTTGTAGTCCTTTGACTGCCTTATTGTCACGTACCAGCTTCATGCATGTCTATAAAAAGGTAGTTAGCATAGAAGGATCCAGTCCTGTCTCTGGGTGATCCTTACTACCTGAAGTAGAGGCCTTCGCAAAGCTTTTCTTAGCTTCCATAAATGTTTCCTTGGCACATTCCAAGTCAAACTCAGGTTCCTTTGTAGGAGCCTTGCATACCCAGGCAACTTCCTCAGGCTGCTTCCCCTTATCTTCCCCTATGGTCGCGCCACTTCTGAGCATCATGTTCACATTGGGGTCTTCTTCACGTGGTTCAGACCTCATCATTTGGATATTTTGCGTCGAAGTAGGCTGTAGTACCCCTTTTTCGTGCATTTGTGCGATCAGCGTCAGACAATCTACCATTTCATGATAAAACTACTCACAGTACAGGCAAGATATTCTCGTTGGGTTGGTACAATCACGAGCGTAGTGCCCGGGTCCTCCACAATTGTAATATATTAGCTTTCTGCGGCCCCTTCCAGGCCCCCTTCCTCCTCGTCCTCGATCTCATCCTTGAAATCCACCCTGCGTTATTGTTGCGGATGGATCGAAGCCTCGCGTTTCTGTCTACATTCGATAAGCTGGGGTCCTATCCATCATTAGCTCATAGCTCCGACATGTCCACTCATCGTGGCCCATTGATCTACATAAATTACAATACAGCTATCGCAGAGTCTATGTGTACTTCTACAACAGGTGACAGTTGTCCATCATGTGCTTTCTCCCACTTGACAGATCGCGCACCAGAGCACAGGTGCCACACTTGGTCCCACCTGTGCCTCTGGTCTCAATGGCATTTGTCCCCCTCATGCCAAATAGTTCGCAGATACTGGACAGTGATCCTTATCGTGGCCCTGGCCTTTACATTTTATGCACCACACTTCTTCGCGTGCTTCTGGCTGGGGCGCCCTATCCTACTTCAAACTCTGCATCTCCAAGCATAGGTTTTGTAGCTGCGCGTGGATTTTTTGGACTCCCAACCTCGGATCCTGTATCAGTGTTTCATGCAACCTCATCGCCATTTCCAATGCTTTTTCCTAGGTTGAAAGCTTCTGTTGTGACAGTGCCATCCTCAAGTGTGGTGTCAAAGACGCCACAAACCACGCGCGGTGCTGCGCATCTCTCAGTGTCATATTAGCCTCGCGGATCATACTTTTTAGCCCGTGATCCAGATCCCAGGGGTTTTGCCTGGAAGCATCGCGATCTCCTTAAATCCAATGATCGACTGCATCTCTGATTTCGGCCAGCTAAACTCTCTATTCAACGCAATCTAGATTTCTGCTATTCCGGCGTTCGGGTGATCATTCGAATGCTTGATATACCATGTCAGCGCGCGATCCTGTAGCGCACTTACCAATGTGGCCTTCTTAATGTTATCATCCGTAACCCTGTGTGCTTCCCACACTGCTCTTACTACGAACCAAAACTGATCTGGATCTTCGTTCCCTACTCCTCTGAATACAGGCAGCTTGATCGCACTTGTCATGCTAAACTGCTGGTTTGGTGGAGTGTTGAATCTTGAAAATGTCATTCATTTCCATTACACTTTCACTATTATGTCCATTATATCACCTCCATTTCACTACTATGTCACCACATTCATCCCACTTTCATTATCATTGGGCCACATTTATGTTTTTCCAAACTTTATTAATTCTAAGCTTTTTAAGTGAATTTGTGGTTAAAAATTAGAAAATAATGTGCATATGCTTATACCTAACAAATGGGTTGAGATTGTTGACATGTGTAGGTTAAAATGAGGCTTCTAGAAGACCCTTATGTGGCACTCTAAGGCCAAATTCGAATTTGAGTGGAAAGAATCATGGGATCATGAGGATATGTGTCACATCTCCTATTTGTATTGTAACTCTAAGAAGACATGTGTCTTATTAGTTCCTATTTTGATTAGGACTCTAGAGGTAGCGGGAGAGATTCATGGACTCTCATTAATGAGATGGCTTCTCATCTTTTTGTATAAATAGGAGATCTCTCTCCTTCATTTGTTAGCTTGGCTTAGCTTTTAGTTATTTAGCTTGTGAGTTCTTAAGTTAGCTTGTGAGATGGCTTTGGAAAGCTTTGGAGAGCTTTGTTGTACTTTGTAATTTTGAAGAATTTGAATAAAGCTTTGATGTTCTCAACATGGAAGGAGATGTGAAGTAGATATCATGGAGCATATTAGAATGTAAGGTAGAGTAGATTTCATTTTGTAATTTTGCTTTGATTTCATTATGTCATTTGATTGCTTTCAAGTTTGATAGATTAGATTTTCCATTCATGCAATTTTAATTCATGTAAGTGTGTTCAACCGGTTGATTGTAGATTAGTTTTTATTTACATGTTTTTGCATCAAATAGTGACATGAGATTTACCTCTCTGCTGACTTTGTTTTTTTTAGCTTTTCAATTTCAATTATGCTTTGATTTCAGTCTTATTCATTTGCTTTGTTAGTTAGTTTAGATATCAGATTGCTCAAGTTGTTGATGATTACCTTCGAAACTCATAGCGAAACTAACTGGTGAGGGGTCAGACTATGAATTGATGTGATTTGATTTTAAGTTTTACTTTTCTGCAATTAGATATCAGATTGCTCAAGTTGTTGATGATTACCTCTGAAAGCCATAGCTAGACTAACTGGCGAGGGGTCAGACTATGAATTGATGTGATCTGATTTTCGTTTTACTTTTCTGCAATTAGATATTAAATTGCTCATATCATTGACGGTTACCTCCGAATCCATAGCGGGACTACTCGCGAGGGATCGAATTATGAATGTGTAATTTGATTTTAGTTTTACTTGCCTTGCAATTTTTGATTTCTTTGAGTGCAGTAGCTTAAATCGCTTTTCTATATTTAAACAACAGTAGAGATAATAGTTTCATGATTAGTAGTTCATTATTTACTTGTTTAAATAGTAGCACATTTTCCATTCTTGTTCAAGCAATACTGTCATCACTAGTATATTCTAAGACCTTCTGAAGTGTTAAGTTCTGGAAATCATTATAGAGGACATAATTGCCTTAGAATCTATATCCATACTTTCCTTCTAGAGACTTAGGAATAGGATTTCCATTTGCATTAGACACTTTAGGAGATCAACAAGAACAAAAACCCAAAACAAAACAAAAAACTATAAAACAACGAAGTAAGAAAAAGGTTAACTAAGCACATATGGTGCACCACACTTCATCAGTTTACGATACTCGGATTGATAATTGATGTAGAGCAATTTAAGACGTTAAATTGACTAGACATGGAGGTGGTGTGGGCGAAGATGGAGGTGAAGGAGGTGATGCGAGCAGTGGCGTTAGCGGAGATGATAATTGCGGAATGCGTTGCCTTATCAAACTGACCGCACTCCTTGGAGAAGCCCAAGCGCGCTCTTCCTTGCCCCCTTGCAGAGGTGAAATTAAAGGACTATTTCCTAACCCTTCGATACATTTGTAGACCTTTCTGCTCCATGTCGTTCCACTCATTAATGGATTCACATCACCCGTTTTTCACATAACAACATCTTAATCTAAGTATTCAAAGATTTGATGTACTTACCTCACGGTCCCTTGAGAAAACATCTTTCTCCTTTGCTGTAGCTGACGGTCGTGTCTATCGCAAATTCAGTGATAAACCCTCATATTATCTGATCCAGACAATGGTCTACGGCCCGCGCGATCTTATCTTCAGATGCCTCTAGCCTGTGCACCAACTCTGGAGTCCACACTATTGGTTGATCGAGCTTGCACCTTCCCTGGCTGTCTGCTAGCCTCGCGATCCAATCATACAGCTCTGAAGAGAAGGTCGTGAAGAAGATCTCGTGGATTTCTGTATATATGAAGTGATCCAACCACCTCTTTTTGGATATCTATGGGGTTTTGTTTTCTTTTATTACGAACTTGTGAAGCTTTTTGATCCAACCAATATTCAATTTCTTTCTTCGTAGGGTTCTAATGTTCCGACATCAGACATCCCTTAGGCAGATCCCAGTCCCGACAACAGAACCATTTGTTGGCTTTTTGGGGACTGACCCAGGTTTAGAAGTGTTTTAGCCAAACAAATCCCAAAACTACCAGCCCTTTCGGCAATAGTCCGCGGAGCGTGGACTAAGGTCTCACCCGAGGTCTCACTCATCTTCCCATTCGCCCGTACCATGTCAGAGTTCTATCTCGGTATACCAATTTCTTGGGATGACATCTAGGGTATGATAAAATAAGTGTACCCATTCAGGCTGGGGTTCTTCTCCATAGGCTTTGGTCCATTTTGTGAGGTGCGTGCACGGGTCATCGTGTCCATCGTACTTCTTAGTTATTCATAGTTTTGGCTTCCCAAACCTTAACTGCATCATCCTCCTGCAGTCACACCAGTTTTCAAAGTTTCCTTCATGTGTTCCCCACCAACGCGCAGGTGTCGTGCGTAGTGCCCACTTTAATGCATCAAACCTCTGGTGCTCTGGTACTGCACTCTCAAACTTGTTCAAGAATTCATCCACCGTTGTCAATCCATCATATGTGGGTAGATCTTGAGCCTGGGAGGTTACGCAATGCAGTGACTTGGTCATCATATAACATTTTAGCATCGTCACTTCACTCAACCGATTGTGCCAGCATTCATCTTCTTCGTCTGAATCCGAAGGGCAGGAACCTATGCGCTCCCATGAGACCCTTCCACCTACAGTCAGATTTAGCCGATCCTGCTTTCGCGCGGTTATCTTGTATATACATTGTAGCTCCTCTTCATCTCCATCGTCGCGCACGGGTTCAGTGTAGTGCTCTCCTTCAACTGGATCCAACGCAACTACTACGCACAGGGACTTTTTCTTGAATATCATCTTCCGCTTTTTTAGGTTGATAACTCCATTCATATCCATGGCCCGGTCTATTCCTAGCAACGTGTGGTAAGGGTTACTGTCATCTATAATCTCTATTACCTCGAAGTCCGTCTGCGTGCTCGCACCTTCAATATCCATTGTTACCCCTTGCAATCTCCCCATGGGAAAAACCCTTTGTTGGTTCGCCATCCGTAATTGAATGGGAGAACGTTGTAACACGGTTCTGCCCATCCGTTCCCAAGTCTATTTTGGTAACACGTTCGCATCCGAACCCAAGTCTAGGATTACCTGATCCATCTCATATTTACCAATTTGCGCTGTCAACCGCATTTCCCTCCCGACGCACAAATCATGCTTCCCCATATTTCGAACTACGCGCGATTCCCCTGACCTTGCGCACCTAGTGATCAGCTCTTATAGTCCTCTGACTGCCTTATTGTCACGTAGCAGCTTCATGCATGTCTCTAAAAAGGGAGTTAGCATAGAAGGATCCAGTCCTGTCTCTGGGTGATCCTTACTACCTAAAGTAGAGGCCTCCCCGAAGCTTTTCTTAGCTTCCATAAATGTTTCCCTGGCACGTTCCAAGTCAAACTCAGGTTCCTTTGTAGGAGCCTTGCATACCCAGGCAGCTTCCTCAGGCTGCTTCCCCTTATCTTCCCCTGTGGTCACACCACTTCTGAGCATCATGTTCACATTGGGGTCTTCTTCCTGTGGTTCAGACCTCATCATTTGGATATTTTGCGTCAGAGTAGGCTGTAGTACCCCTTTTTCGCGAATTTGTGCGATCAACGTCAGACAATCTACCATTTCATGATCAAACTACTCATAGTATAGGCAAGATATTCTTGTTGGGTTGGTACAATCACGAGCGTAATGCCCGGGTCCTCCGCAATTGTAACAGATTAGCTGTCAGCGGCCCCTTCCAGGCCCCATTCCTCCTCGTCCTCGACCTCATCCTTGAAATCCACCCCGCGTTATTGCTGCAGATGGATCAAAGCCTCACATTTATGTCTGCATTCGATAAGCTGGGGTCCTATCCATCATTAGTTCATAGCTCCGACATGTCCACTCATCGTGGCACACTGATCTACATAAATTACAATACAGCTACTCCGGAGTCTATGTGTACTTCTGCAACAGGTGAGAGTTGTCCATCATGTGCTTTCTCCCACTTGACAGATCGTGCACCAGAGCGCAGGTGCCACTCTTGGGCCCCCCTGTGCCTCTGGTCTCAATGGCATTTGTCCCCCTCCCGCCAAATAGTTTGTGAATACTGGACAGTGATCCTTATCGTGGCCCTGGCCTTTACATTTTATGCACCACACTTCTTCACGCGCTTCTGGCTGGGGCACCTTATCCTACTTCAAACTCTGCATCTCCAAGCATAGGTTTTGTAGCTGTGCGTGGATTTGTTGGACTCCCAACCTTGGGTCCTGTATCGGTGTTTCATGCAACCTCATCGCCATTTCCAATTCTTTTGCCTGGGTTGAAAGCTTCTATTGTGACAGTGCCATCCTCAAGTGTGGTGTGAAAGATGCCACAAACCACGCGCGGTGCTGCACATCTGTCAGTGTCATATTAGCCTCGCGGATCATACTTTTCAGCCCCTGATCCAAATCCCAGGGGGTTTTGCCTGGAAGCATCGCGATCTCCTTAAATCCAATGATCGACTGCGTCTCTGATTTCGGCCAGCTAAACTCTCTATTCAACGCAATCTGGATTTATGCTATTCCAGTGTTCGGGTGATCATTCGAATGCTTGATATACCATGTCAGCATGCGATCCTGCAACACACTTACCAATGTGGCCTTCTTAATGTTATCATTCGTAACCCTGTGTGCTTCCCACACTGCTCTTACTACGAACCAAAACTAATCTGGATCTTCATTCCCTACTCCTTTAAATACAGGCAGCTTGATCGCACTCACCATGCTAAACTGCTGGTTTGGTGGAGGTGGTGTGGGCAAAGATGGAGGTGAAGGAGGTGACGCAAGCGGTGCCATTAGCGGAGATGATAACTGCGGAATGCGTTGCCTTATCAAACTAATCGCACTCCTTGGAGAAGCCCAAGCGCGCTCTTCCTTGCCCGCTTGCGGAGGTGAAATTAAAGGACTATTTCCTAACCCTTCGATACCTTTGTAGACCTTTCTGCTCCGCGTCGTTCCACTCATTAATGGATTCACATCACCCGTTTTTCACATAATAGCATCTTAATCCAGGTATTCAAAGATTTGATGTACTTACCTCGCGGTCCCTTGAGAAAACGTCTTTCTGCTTTGCTGTAGCTGACAATCGTGTCTATCACAAATTCAGTGATAAACCCTCCTATTATCTGATCCAGCCAATGGTCTACGGCCCGCGCGATCTTATCTTCAGATGCCTCTAGCCTGTGCACCAACTCTGGAGTCCACACTATTGGTTGATCGAGCTTGCACCTTCCCTGGCTGTTTGCTAGCCTCACGATCCAATCATACAGCTCTGAAGAGAAGGTCGTGAAGAAGATCTCGTGGATTTCTTTATATATGAAGCGATCCAACCACCTCTTTTTGGATATCTGTGGGGTTTTGTTTTCCTCTATTACGAACTCGTGAAGCTTCTGATCCAACCAATATTCAATTTCTTTCTTCGTAGGGTTCCAATGTTCCGACATCAGACATCCCTTCAGTAGATCCCAGTCCCGACAATAGAACCATTTGTTGGCTTGTTGGGGCCTGACCCAGGTTTAGAAGTGTTTTAGCCAAACAAATCCCGAAACTACCAGCCCTTTCGGCAACAGTTTACGAAGCGCGGACAGAGGTCTCACCCGAGGTCTCACTCATCTTCCCATTCGCCCGTACCATGTCGGAGTTCTGTCTCAGTATACCAATTTGTTGGGCTGACATCCAGGGTATGATAAAATAAGTGTACCCATTCAGGCTGGGATTCTTCTCCATAGGCTTTGGTCCATTTTGTGAGGTGTGTGCATGGGTCATCGTGTCCATCGTACTTCTCGGTTATTCATAGTTCTAGCATCCCAAACCTTAGTTGCATCATCCTCCTGCAGTCCCACCAGTTTTCAAAGTTTCCTTCATGTGTTCCCCACCAACGCGCAGGTGTCGTGCGCAGTGCCCATTTTAATGCATCGAACCTCTGGTGCTCTGGTACTGCACTCTTAAACTTGTTCAAGAATTCATCCACCATTGTCAATCCATCATATGTGGGTACATCTTGAGCCTGGGCAGTTACGCAATGCAGTGACTTGGTCATCATATTACAATTTAGCGTCATCACTTCACTCAACCGATTGTGCTAGCATTCATCTTCTTCGTCTGAATCCGAAGGGCAAGAACCTATGTGCTCCCACGAGACCCTTCCACCTGCAGTCGAATTTAGCCAATCCTGCTTTCGCGCGGTTATCTTGTATATACAATGTAGCTCCTCTTCATCTCCATCGTCGCACACGGGTTCAGTGTAGCGCTCTCCTTCAACTGGATCTAGCGGAACTACTACACATAGGGACTTTTTCTTGAATATCATCTTCCGCTTTTTTAGGTTGATGACTCCATTCATATCCATGGCCCGGTCTATTCCTAGCAACGCGGGGTAAGGGTTACTGTTATCTACAATCTCTATTACCTCGAAGTCTGTCTGCGTGCTCACACCTTCAATATCCACTGTTACCCCTTGAAATCTCCCCATGGGAAAAATATTTTGTTGGTTCGCCATCCGTAATTGAGTAGGAGAACATTGTAACATGGTTCTGCCCATGCGTTCCCAAGTCTATTTTGGTAACACGTTCGCATCCGAAGCCAAGTCTAGGACTACCTGATCCATCTCATATTCGCCAATTTGCGTTGTCAACCACATTTCCCTCCCGGCGCGCAAAGCATGCTTCCCCATCTTTTGAACTATGCGCGATTCCCCTGACCTTGCGCACCTAGCGATCAGCTCTTGTAGTCCTTTGACTGCCTTATTGTCACGTACCAACTTCATGCATGTCTCTAAAAAGGTAGTTAGCATAGATGGATCCAGTCCTGTCTCTGGGTGATCCTTACTACCTAAAGTAGAGGCCTCCCCGAAGCTTTTCTTAGATTCCATAAATGTTTCCCTGGCACGTTCCAAGTCAAACTCAGGTTCCTTTGTAGGAGCCTTGCATACCCAGGCAACTTCCTCAGGCTGCTTCCCTTATCTTCCCCTATGGTCCCGCCACTTCTGAGCATCATGTTCACATTGGGGTCTTCTTCGCGTGGTTCAGACCTCATCATTTGGATATTTTGCATCGGAGAAGGCTGTAGTACCCCTTTTTCGCGCATTTGTGTGATTAGCGTCGGACAATCTACCATTTCATGATCAAACTACTCACAGTACAAGCAAGATATTCTCGTTGGGTTGGTACAATCACGAGCGTAGTGCCCGCGTCCTCTGCAATTGTAACAGATTAGCTGTCAGCGGCCCCTTCCAGGCCCCATTCCTCCTCGTCCTCGACCTCATCCTTGAAATCCACCCCGCGTTATTGCTGCGGATGGATGAAGCCTCGCGTTTCTGTCTACATTCGATAAGCTGGGGTCCTATCCATCATTAGCTCATAGCTCCGACATGTCCGCTCATCGTGGCCCACTGATCTACATAAATTACAATACAGCTGCTACGGAGTCTATGTGTACTTCTGCAACAGGTGACAGTTCTCCATCATGTGCTTTCTCCCACTTGACAGATCGCGCACCAGAGCGCAGGTGCCACAATTGGGCCCACCTGTGCCTCTGGTCTCAATGGCATTTGTCCCCCTCCCACCAAATAGTTCGCGAATACTGGACAGTGATCCTTATCGTAGCCCTGGACTTTACATTTTATGCACCACACTTCTTCGCGCGCTTCTGGCTGGGGCACCCTATCCTGCTTCAAACTCTGCATCTCCAAGCATTGGTTTTGTATATGTGCGTAGATTTGTTGGACTCCCAACCTCAGGTCCTGTATCGATGTTTCATGCAACCTCATCGCCATTTCCAATGCTTTTTCCTGGGTTGAAAGCTTCTGTTGTGATAGTGCCGTCCTCAGGTGTGGTGTCAAAGACGCCACAAACCACGCGCGGTGCTGCACATCTGTCAGTGTCATATTAGCCTCGCGGATCATACTTTTTAGCCCCTGATCCAGATCCCAGGGGGTTTTTCCTGGAAGCATCGCGATCTCCTTAAATCCAATGATCGACTGCGTCTCTGATTTCGGCCGGCTAAACTCTTTATTCAACGCAATCTGGATTTCTGCTATTCCGACGTTCGGGTGATCATTCGAATGCTTGATATACCATGTCAGCGCGCAATCCTGCAGTGCAGTTACCAATGTGGCCTTCTTAATGTTATCATTCGTAACCCTGTGTGCTTCCCACACTGCTCTTACTACAAACCAAAACTGATCTGGATCTTCATTCCCTACTCCTCTGAATACAGGCAGCTTGATCTCACTCACCATGCTAAACTGTTGGTTTGGTGGAGGTGGTGTGGGAAACGATGGAGGTGAAGGAGGTGACACGAGCGGTGGCGTTAGTTGAGATGATAACTGTGGAATGCGTTGCCTTATCAAACTGACCGCACTCCTTGGAGAAGCCCAAGCGCGCTCTTCCTTGCCCGCTTGCGGAGGTGAAATTAAAGGACTATTTCCTAACCCTTCAATACCTTTGTAGACCTTTCTGCTCCGCGTCGTTCCACTCATTAATGGATTCACATCACCCATTTTTCACATAACAGCATCTTAATCCAGGTATTCAAAGAATTGATGTACTTACCTCGCGGTCCCTTGAGAAAATGTCTTTCAGCTTCGTTGTAGCTGACGGTCGTGTATATCGCAAATTCAGTGATAAACCCTCCTATTATTTGATCTAGCCAATGGTCTACGACCCGCGCGATCTTATCTTCAGATGCCTCTAGCCTGTGCACCAACTCTGGAGTCCACACTATTGGTTGATAGAGCTTGCACCTTCCCTGGCTGTTTGTTAGCCTCGCGATCCAATCATACAACTCTGAAGAGAAGGTCATGAAGAAGATCTCGTGGATTTCTGTATATATGAAGCGATCCAACCACCTCTTTTTCGATATCTGTGGGGTTTTGTTTTCCTGTATTACGAACTCGTGAAGCTTCTGATCCAACCAATATTCAATTTCTTTCTTCGTAGGGTTCCAATGTTCTGACATCAGACATCCCTTAGGTAGATCCCAGTCCCGGCAACAGAACCATTTTCTGGCTTGTTGGGGCCTGACCCAGGTTCAGAAGTGTTTTAGCCAAACAAATCCTGAAACTATCGTCCCTTTCGGCAACAGTCCGCGGAGCGTGGACTGAGGTCTCACCCGAGGTAGTATGAGAGGGTGCTAGAACCAGGTTTTCGCACCTTAGCGATGTCTTGATGAGGTTTGGAAGGTTCACGAACTGATCCTACATACTTCGCTACTTCCACGCAGTCATCTATTCAGTGCAACTACCTTCACGTAGCTAGGACGACGAGTGCAAATGTTCTTTACCCTTTCTGTGCTTAGTATTATTATAGATCTTGAATTAAATTAAGTAGGCCCAATACTTTCAGTTACCATTTAACATAAAAAGACATGCGCGCAATCATAAACCATAAACAGATGCATAAACCAGAATATAGAAACATATACGCAATATTCCAAAACCTACTTATCTTTATTAACACCTTTTCCAGTTACAATCCACTTCCTACCCTGCACACATAGCTGCAAGGGTCCGCGCACACAGTTGCGGACTCTACAAGGCCTCTGCGCACACAATTGCAGAGCCTCTATTTCCTATTACAACCCAAACTCGGACTTACAAACTCAGATTGAATACCACATTCATAAAACCATATTTCTTCTTAACATCAAAAAAGCTACCTTCTCCACTTAGGGCCTCGCTCAATTTATACATTCCCATGGTCCGCAGACCATGGGTAGGCCAACATAGTCTAGATTAAATTACAATATTTTAGGGCAGACTACCCTTAGACTTGACCCATTACAATTCGCGCTCTGCGCACTTCGCGGAGCCTTTACAATACCAATAGCCCAAAATTGTGGGCTTTAAGCCCCAAAACCGTTATGCAGGGGATCCGTTGCCCAACACTTTACATTGTGAGAGTTGGTTCAAAGTGAAGGAATAAGATGCCTCACACTTCAAAATTTTTGTAAAGCCTCAGTTCAAAAACAAATATGATACCACATTTCCAAGGACTTATTTGTTGGATCATTACAGTCAATTGTTGAAGGTTATACATAGACATTTTACATGTGAAGGTCGTTTTAGAAAGGTGTATTAATACCACATTAGATTTCTTATGCATTTCACTAGTAAAAGGAGTTTGAATTTTCCCTATTACCTATTTAAAAGCCTAGGCAAGATGTCAGAGAGGGTTCAACCAAAAGGGGACAAACACTTGCCTAGCCTTTTTGACTTTTCACTGATCAAACTACTGGTTTTGCATGAGATAGAGAAGAGAAAGATGTCTTGGGATAACTTCTTGCCAACTTCAGGTTTGCTGGCTTATGTAGACATTTCTCTAATGCAAGCACATAAAGAAGAACCTAAAGCTAAAGAGACAGAGGAATCTAAAGCCAAAGTGACAGTGGAAGAAGCAGAGGTACCTAAAGCTGCAGAGACAATTAAGGAAACAAGGAGGGATAAGAGAGCAACAAGCAAACAGAAAAGCAAGATACCAGTGGAAGAAGTCAAATTTATACATATGCCAAGGACTAAGCTGAGGATTAGACTTTCTGAAAAGCAATTGATTGAGGAGCCAACTCTTCAAGTTGAGATCTCAGAGAATATGCCTGAATAGGGTACAGGGGAGGAACAAGATGTTAAGGTGGAGGAAGACAAAGATCTTGAACTCACAAAATTGCAAGACAGTCTTGCCAAAGCCCGGCTTCAGATTTCCTATTTGCAAAAGGAAAATAAAGAACTTAGGCACACAACAGAAAAGGTAGCACAACAAAAAGAAAGTGACTTGTCCAAGAGGCCTTTTAGGCTTACAACTCAAGAAAAAGGAAAGCAGGTAATTTATGTGGAGGAGATAAAAGAACCTAGTATGCCACTAAGGAGACCTATCACAAGGTCAAAAACTAAAGGGAAAACTAGATGGAAGAATATTTTCAAACAATAGAGAAGCCAGAGTTTGATGAATGGAAGGAGTATCAGAGTTTGTTTGAAGAGATTGAAGTCTTCCAAAGGCAGGCTGACCAGATAGAAGAGAACAATGAAAAATACAAGAAGGCCATCAATGATACTATCAAAGAAGTTGATACTCAAATTGCAGAAGCTTTGGATGCAATTGATGGAGCCAAACATATCATGAAATGGAATCTTCCCCTGTGCAAAAATCTAAAGAGTTATTACATGAGAAATCTGATTTTGAGGAGAAGATTGAAGGTGATGAAGCATAAACTAGCAAAGGCTAGGAGACGGCTCAAGAAATTCAAACACTCCAAACAACCACCTAGTGACTTGCCTATAGTAGTATAACCAACTAAGGAAGTTAAAAACAATCTCCAGTAAAGAGGCCAAATCATCATCCAGCAAGGCCAAACCATCATCCAACAAGAAGAGAAAGAGGTAGATTAGGTGCTTGATAACATACTCTGTCTCATTTACTAAAAGTTCATTTTGTGTAGCTAGGCTCATTTTGTAGTTACCTAGGGTTACATGTTTTGGGGGAAAAATATGGAGGATTTTGGTATTTTGATGCTTGTTGGGATTCATAAGGTACATGGTGATGAACTGTTAGACATTGTTTTGTTTTGGAGAGGGAAGAGAAAGACAAACTCAGAAATTTAAAATTTTGATGCGCAAGTGCTGTCTAGGCAGTTTTGAGCTTTGCACGCTTGGAAAGAGGAATCAGATGGGTCCTACTCCAACTTAGCATTCTTGTCATCATCCTCATCGGCTTGGTTTCACTAGGTGCAGCCCATGTCTATGCTAAGCTGGAGCCTACTACGCAACTCATCGTTCAATTTTTTTGTCTTTTTAGTCAGTTTTGGACCCTGCTATCGTGAGGTTGGTGATATAGATAGAAAAGAATGGATAGAGATCAGAGAATTAGATAAGATAAAACTGATTTTATCAAAAAATATGTTTTGGTTTTATTTTTAGATTTAACTTAGTTTTATCTTTTAAAAACTTGATGTTTCTAAGTTGAGATGATTCGATCCTCTCAGTGGATGAAAGATACATTGTATCTAATTTTTATTTTTCATTCTGCCTAATGTATTTAAACTGAACAGAACAAGAGAAAAGGGTTCAGATTTGGAGAAGGCCTCTGTATGTATTTTCTTTTACTGAAATAAAATTATTAGTGCAGTAAATTTGCCACTTGACCAAAGATTCTTGTGGTATGGATTTCAAGTTTCCGTGACCTTTCTTATGTGTATGTTATTCAATGTGTCTTTTTTCAATATTTCACTTTTAAATTGGCCATAGAACAGTTTTCAAAATTCATCTATGCAGATGATTTGAATGACTGATCTCCTTTCTACACTATAATGGAATTCACCTTTAGCTACATTCTCCTTTATAGTATTATTCTAGATATTTTATCATGAAATATATGTTTTAGAATTCAGTTCATGCTCTGTTACATGTGTTTGGATATCTCTGTGTGATTTCAAGTTATTTTCAAAACTTATCCTATGCTATGACAAATGTTGTGACTTGAAATAATACCTTCCCTGCCTCTGTTTTCATAAGTGTCTCATGTGAAGCTATGATAATTTTATATAAAAATATAAATGATGGATCCATGCTTCGTGACCCTCACTCTCAAGTCTACCAACCATCTTCATTAAATCCTATTTACCTTTACAGATCTAGCCTTTTTCAAATGTCCTCAAGCATTATTGTTTACATAATTTGACCTTATTTCAAGTGAGGGAGCCCCCTTTTGTTGGAAAAGGCCAATTTTCTAGCCAAAAGAGGTTTGTGGTTACCCCTATAAACATTTTCTCATCCTAGAGGTTCAAATACAGGGTGCTAACACATCCCAAGCCTTTTAGAAAGCTAGCTTGTAATTATTTTTCTCATAGTGAAACCTGGCCTTCCTAATAGCTTCCTCCAGGGTTTTGCACTCATAAAGTATGACTATCATTGTAAAACGAAAGGAATCCACTTAGAACTATTTGTATTATGACCTTTCTTTTGTTGGGAATCAAAGAATACTAGGAGGGGGGGGGGTGTGAATGAGTATTATACAAATTTTACACTTATTTACTCAATTATTAAATCAAATGTAATTAAAAAAAAAACACCAAAGAACCATTCAAATGAAATTTTGTGCACAAAGAATTATCATGAAAACCCATACGACAAAAAACCACAGAGTTTGTTTTGATTATGATGTAATCATAAGATCCAACTTTTGATTACATCAAGTTTTTGTGAGAACAAACTCACATGAGGCTTCATCCCCCTTAGATATGCAAGCCCCAACTTTTTAGGGGCACCAAACTCTAATATTTATAGGCACCAACCTGCAGTAGCCAGTAAATCTATCCTTCATTTATTTTTATATTGAGATCTCTGGCCAATTATGTCCATCTGATTCAACTAATATATATCAAAGCATATTCACTATGTCTTGAGTAGACTCCTTGATTTCTCCAATTGAGAATATTCACTCACACTCATATACAACAACCTACACTCTTCACTTTCATTCTTTGCTCCAATTCTTCGCACCTTAACTCTCTACTCCAATTCTCTACACTAATTCTCTACACCAATTCAATCTGCTTCAATTCGTTGCATCTATTCAAACGCCAATAGTTCTGCATCAATCCCTCTTAGCATGAAGATCCCTCTACTTCTCGTATAAACTGAGATAGTTGTGTGAATCCACCACAACGACTTCCACCATCAGTTCTACCTCTATTGTGCATGAGACCTACAACTTTTACATCATAATTATGTCTTATTTATTCATCCTATGCACACTTTAATTTAATTTACCAAATTTGGCACATAAAAGCCAAAATTCATTCTTAGCACCTACTACTAGCTCCTTTTCACATAGGACCACATGCCTCAAACATTAGGCTTAATTCTAAAATTGTTGTTTAGTAACTCATCCATACGATCAGATCACATGACCATGTTCTTAACTATCGAAGAGAAAGAACTTCTATTGACATCATGAAAACATCATCATGCCATGTGGCGTCCTCTAGGTGATGCCATGTGGCATCCTCTGGGTGATGCCATGTGTCATCCCAAATCAACCCACTTAGCCAACCAAAAATCCCAATTTTGCATGCCACTTGTCACCTATTGTACTCTGCCATGTGTCTGTTGATGTCTAATCTACACGTCACCTTTCCTACTATGCCATTAAATAAACTTCCACCTGACAACTCATTCACATCTCCTGATCATATAACAATGGATTTATTTGACACTTGCTTGACTAAAGGTCATTATCCATCCCCAATCTCCTTCACATGTTTGACGGTTAATGGAGGGGGGGGTCTAGGGTTTGTCTCTTATGTGACTAACATTCCACCATCTTCACCTGGTGCACCACAAAAATACTAACATCCTCACAGATTGAGTAGCTGATATTTATTTTGTGGCCCCCTTGTTTACACAACATTTAATGAGAGGGGGTCTGATTTTTGTCATTTTGTAGACATGGATCCAAAACAAAAATGAAACCTTTCCATGACACTTCTACCAGTCTCCACCTAGATTTCTAGCTCTCCTGCCAAATCATCATCATCATCCACTTAGATTCTACCACCTGCCATTGTTACCACATCATCATCTACAACCACTTAGGATTTTCCACTTGCAGTTGCTACATATCATCATTTGTTGATCACAAAGTAATAAGACCAAGTGGAACCATGAGCCTTGGAACCTTATTGAAACTTCAAACCAAGATAACTCATGTTCCCTTAGGAGTTATACCAAGTTCCATGTATCATAGGAAAGGTCTTTGAAAAGACTATCCGAATACACACTTTGCATGAGTATTTGAACATATCAATTGTAGACAAAATTCTTTCAAATATAAGACATTAGATCATACATCCAATAGTCTAAAACCACCAAAGGACACTACAAATACCAAAAACACATCAATAACAACATCAATGAACTCCCCTTCTATTTGTAGTCCGTTGGAAATCATGACTAAGCTTGACATCATTGAAAACCAACTTCCAATCTACTCAACAATCCCCCCTTTGGCATTGATGGCAACACCATCAAACATTGTAGAATCATTGATGAAAAACTCCCCCTAACACCCATTAGGATGTTGTAAAAGACACAAACAACTTTTTCATTCATTATTCCACTACTGTTGAGTAACTAATTGTTGATAACTTTCCCATTGTGCACAAGCTCAGGCTACATAATCACACTAATACTAGTTTCCCAATGTGTGCTTGTGCAGATCCCCCCTTTTCAAGGAAATTACTACTGCGTTGCAAGGAAATATCATTATCCCTTATTGTAGGAAACATACTCATCCTTGGAAATTTTAACTATAATGTTAGCTCACACTCCCCCTTTGACATCAAGGGAAAAGGGTCTGAATACTAGCATTTGAACATCCTTTCTAATGGACAACATATTACTCCCCCTAAAAAATTGCTATATTCCTAAATCACACAATGCATCTAAGCCTTCTACCAATTATACAAAACCCATCCATATCCTCTATCTTCTCCTACAACGCACATCTTGAATTTCACCAAGTACAAAGCAACTTCTAATCTCCACACTAACTGAGTCAGTTTGTAGGAGATACCACTCCTAGTTGTTGTAAGAGATATTCAAATGGTTCTCGAGGAAGTATTTTGGTGAATAAATATACAATTTTCTCATTAGTGGAAACATATTCAAACCTACCAACATGGTCAACAACTTGATCTCTCGAAGAATGATATTTGGTTGGGATGTGCTTAGTTTTTTAATGCATAATAGGATTATTGGAAATACTTATTACACTAGTATTTTCACACATGGTGGGAATATGATCATTAAATTGAACCTTGATATCCTTGAGTATTTGCTTAATCCAAATGATCCAAATACAACAAGTAGTTGTTGCTATATGTTGTAACAACCCTGGGTTAAACTCCCATGTAAATAAATAATGTATGGACATTATAAAATAAAAAATCAAACCAAGGTCATGAGACACGTATTCTAAGTTGAATGGAGGGGAAAAACATTATATTGGTATCCACTTGTGGTTAATCATTTATTAGCTATGGAAATTGGAATTGGCATTGGCATTGGAAAAATGAAAAAGGAAATAAATGACAATTAATAAAAGAAATAAAGGAAATTAAGAGAAAACAAAGATAAAGAGACAGTAATATGCATGCAAGGGAAAATCAAGTAAAAGGAAAAGAAAATAAAATAAAATAGAATAAAAAGGAGAGAAAACATTCTAGCATTCTCACTTGGACAAGGGAAACAAGAGAGAGAGAGCACTTGGACATAAGGAAGACACAAGCAAGCAAGCAAGGAAAGCAAGGGAGTGCAAGAAGAAAATTGGACATTAGTAAGCAAGGGAAAAAATCAAGCAAGGAAAGGGAAACCAACAAGAGGATTTTGAAGGCAACATGTTGCATATTTGATTATCTTGTTGGGATGTGAATGCATGGTTTATGCATTGGTTTATTGGTCATGTTTGCTATCATTGACATGGGATTTTCCTGGATTGAAGGTGATGTACAACCTTTCCTTTTCCATTTCCTAGATAAACATGGTATAGTGGGTTTTCATTTTAGTTGAGATTTGGATTGCCTATGGATTTGGATCTGGTTGAGGTGGTCTCAGGAAAATCCCAAGGGTTGAGGGTGGAGATTGTTTTCTTTGGGAAGCTCTTGAAAGGTGGGTGGAGACAAGAAAAATCCTCTAGGTATGGTGATGAAATCCTGAGACATCCAAGATTGTGTTAGTTTTGGTGATTTCTGGACTGATTTAGGTGAAATCATTATGGCTTGAGGGTGGAGGCGGTTTAACCTCTGGATTCCCTATTTGGTTATGTTTGATTTATCCCATGTGACCCCACATTCATGCTTGGAATATGGCATGGGGGTGATTGGGCTGGAAGAAAGAATTGGTTCAGTCCCAATCTATCATCAGGTGGTACATGGAAGCTCTTGACTTGTTGGTACTTTGCTTATGTTATTATGTGTTATTTCTTATTGAGATTAATGAGCACATGTCCTGGTTTAATGTGTGATTTTATGACTAGTTTATCTTGGTTTCATTCTAGTTAAATGTTGGTTACATGCATGGTATATTTCTCATCATATGATGTGCTCTTAGTGTTGATCTTGTTCATGGTTAACAAGATATTGGATAGTTTATATGGATGCATGAGCTAATATATGTTTGTTACAACTAGCATGAGAGGGAAAGATGAACGTTTGTTGAAACTAATGGAACAACGAACATATATGCATTTATGACCTACGTGTACTATGTTTACAAAGTGTTTGTATAATAATTATCATGAACTTGGGAAGCTTGAGCAAGAACAAGGACAAGAATAGAGGATGAAGACTCCTACATGTGGTTGAGGGTGTTCTGGAAATCTTTGAGAAAATCTGGGCTATTGGCCCGTAAGCTATCCCTAAAAATATTGAATAGCATTTGTGGCCACACTCTAAGTTCAAGGAATTTTCAGCCACAACCACACTGAGCTAAGTTATTCATGTGGCTAAAGCCCTCTGGCCACACTGGCAAGATTGCATGCATGTGGATAGGCTGTAAAGCTTGGTTGAAAGTGGTTCTAGTTCAGGGAAAAGGTCATGAGTGGAATCAAGCTATCAAGTGTGTGATCTTATGTCCCTGAGTCATGTAGTAAGTTTTGTACAAGTTGGTAAGATAGGCCCCACTTCCTAATTGGATCTTGGATTTGGGGTCATGCATAGCAACTCTCATCTCATGTTTACCCTAGTGAGCTTGTAAATGTGGGGTGAGGTTTTATAGAGTGGTGTCATAGCAGGTTCACAACACTAGACCTCGAGGTAAATGCAGATTGTTATCCGGATCCATATGGATGACATGCATGGCTGTTAGTTATATTATTGTTTTAGACGTGCCTCAGTTACCTATATGTTTGTTTATTGTTATTGCTATTATATCCATGTAGATGATATGCTTGTATCGTGCTAATATGGATTGACATGTGTAGATGCAATAACCTCACCAATAGTAAGTTGAGGTAATGCTTTTGATTTTATATAATAGTGTTATGTTGCAGGAAATAGAAGGCCAAGAGATGAAGAGAAGAATGAACATAGTTACCAATGAAACGAGAAAATTATCGATCACCCGATTTTGAAAAATGGTTATTCAGAATACACCTTTTTTTAAGCATATTTTTGACAATTTAATTTTTGTTATGTAACATTTTTTTTAAAATGTTAGTGATTTTCATGCTCATTTTGAAAAGTGTTCATGCAACATCAACCCATTTTTTTTAGAGGGGTTATTTTTGACAGTTAATTTTTTTTATGTATCAAGTATTAACATTTGTTTTAAAATGTTATTGATTTTCATGTTGATTTTGAAAAGTTTTGATGCAACATCAACCCTTTTTGTTTAGAGGGTTTATTTTTTACTCTTTAAATTTTCTAATGTAGTAAGTGTGGATAATTACCCTTTTTGTGTAGAGGGTTTATTTTTTACACTTCAAATTTGCATGGAATTTTTTTTTAAATGTTGGTGATTTTCATGTTGGTAAAAAAAAAAAGACAAAAAAGAATTCAAATATAAAAAAGGGCTACATAGTAGCTAGTACTCGTGGATTAGCTTAAATATAACATAATTAAACTAAAAAATAATAAAGACAAATTTCATCACAAAAATAAAACAACTAATGAAATATTGTATTGTTGAATGTTATCACCAAAAATTAAAAAATATGATTAACTAATATTGTTTATATTAACATATCTATGTGTGTTTTTTATCTTTTATTAATATATATAATTTTTATAATTAAATTTATTAAAATATGTTTTTAATATAAAATAAGACATATTAAATTGAAAATATGAAGAAAAATTTATAATTCATGTAAAAAAAAAAGTTAAATAAAAACAAATAAAACAAAAAACAAAAATTAGTAACTAATAGAAATGGAAGTTATTAAACAATCCATAATAAGATCTCAACCAATAGATTCCATAGATTGATCCGGTATAGGGATCCCCCCTTCAAGATGTGGAATCTCATCATCAAACTCTTGAAAAGAATCTGCATGTCCAAATCTATCCAAGTGATCAAGTTTTTGCTCAACAACATTGTCAGTCTTGGAAGATTCAAGAAAGTTCACATCTCTAGATATCATAAACTTCTTATTAACTTCATCATAGAGACGATATGCTTTGGACATATTTGAGTACCCCAAGAAGATACATTTGTGACTCCTTGCACTGAGTTTGTTTCTTTATTCCTTTGGTATCAAGGCATAACAGGTGGAACTAAAAACCCTGAGATGCTTCAATGAAGGAATGTGGCCATACCACATTTCATAGGGAGTCTTGTTTTTGATAGCATGAGATGGAAACCTATTATTTATGTACACAACACACAGAACTACATCAATCAAAAACATCAACTTAACATTCTTGAAAAACATCATTGAACATACCATATTTAAGATTGTCCTGTTCATTCTTTCAACTACTCCATTATGTTGGGGATTATAAGGCACAATTGTTTGATGTTTGATCCTATGCTAGCAAAGATAGTTTTCAAATTCATTTGAAGTGTAATCTTTTCCATTATCAGTATGAACAAAGCCAATATCATATTGAGAATCTTTTTCAATCCATGCATGAAAGTTCTTGAATGTTTCAAAAGCTTCAGATTTTTTCTCCAATAAATAAACCCAACACATTTTGGTGTAGTCATCAATAAATGTCATCATATATTTATTACCATTTGTAGAAGGAACATGCATTCGACCACATAAATAAGAATGAATGAGTTCAAGTTTGCTATATGCTCTGGAATGAGAATCATGAAATTATTGTTTGTTGTTCTTTCCTAAGATACAAGCATCACATTGCTTAAGTTTCTTGGGAATTGTAGGCAAACCAGTAATAACATTTTTCTTCAACAAACGAAAGCTATCATAGTTTAAATTTCCAAATCTAACATGCCATAAAAGACTTGATGGAAGTGTACCTTCATCATAGTGAGAATTGTATGAATTTTTTTATGCACGAGTAGAGGTTCCTTGCAACTTCAATAATATTTCTTCTTTTATCCTAGTCATGACAAGTGAGTGATATGATGATTTTATGACCTCAACCTTGCCATCAAATATGTGAATGGAGTTTCCTTGCTAGCGGATGTGGACCAAAGACAACAAATTTATCCTCAGTGTTGGGAGGTATAGAACATCATGTAAAAGAAAGTTTGGAAGACCAGGAAGTTTGAGCCTAATGGTGCCAAGCCCTGATGGCTTGAGTTTTGACTTGTCTGCAATGTAGACTGCTCCATCAACATTGTTAGTGAATTCTTCAAAGAAATATCTTCTGAAATTCATGTGGAAAGTTACTCTTGAATCAAGGAACCCAACATCTTTCCATGAAGCAAGTGAAGCATTGAAGAATTCTCCAATTACTCTAATGTTGCAATGTTCCACAACATAATGAGTGGACTCTGGTGCTTTTCCTTTCCCTTTACCAGGTGTTTTACCTTTTTCTTCATTTCTTTCCTACTCAGTTCTGCCCCAAGGTAGCTTATATGTGGAAGCATCATGTCCATTTCTATTGCATTGTATATAATGAAGATCAAACATTTTTCCTTGGAAATGTCTACCCCATCTACTTCTAAAATTATTCCTTCCTCTTCCATTTTGGTCACCTCTTGCTGGAAAATGTAACTAGATTTGGTATTCATTAAATGTATTTGAGTTATCTTGTAATGTACTTGTCAAAAGAATAAAGAAAATTATTATAATTATTATTATTATTGTGACTTATTAAAGCATGGGTTTCATGCCTGGGTCACCATGTTTTAGGTCAAAGTCCCCATTGAGGATTTTTAGGATTTATTCTGAGTCAATAAAGTCATTTTACTTTTAAAGAGACCCTTCTTGGGCTTTTGAATCATGTAAAAAGGTTTAGTATTGAGTCAAATATAATTTATGTATCCTCCACATCAATTCGGTCTAAAAGAGATCAAGTCGGCCTAAGGACATCAATTCGACCTCCCTTGAAGCCTATAAATAGAAGGAAGTCGAATTCATTTGGAGCATCTCATCTCAAGCTAGTTCGATTTCTCTAAGGAAGCCGAAGAAGTGCGAAGTGGGTCTAAGGAAGCCAAAAGAAGTGTGAGTTGGGTGGAGTCTAAGGAGAAAAAAAAATGAAAATTTGGTGCCTCTCTCTCTCTATGTAAGTGGAAAGAAGCATTTTGTCTTTTAAATCTAATAGCTTAAAAGATATTTGAAAAAGACTTTCCATTGTAAGATTTGAAATCCAAACATTTTGTAAACAAGTTTCAAAATATACTCTAGGAAATTATAAACCTCATTGTTTTGAGAAAATGTAACAAACCAAAAATAAGTTAAACAATAATACTAATGAAAACACATTTATAAAATATATGTTGTATATTAATTTTTCATTAATCTATTTTATTTTATTTTTATCTCTCTATTTTATTTTATTTTTATCTCTTTAGAATTTTATTTTAAAAATTAAAATAATACCAGTTTAGAAGCTACTATGGTTCTAGTATTATTATGGTTAAAAACTATCATGCAAACAAACTGATCCATTTATGTGGGAGACAGTGCAAAAGTATGCATTTTGAAAAACACTTTCCATTGTAAGATTTGAAATCCAAACATTTCATAAAAAAGTTTCAAAATAAACTCGAGGAAATTATGAACCTCTATTGTTTTTAGAAAATGTATCAAACCAAAAATAAGTTAAACAATAATAGTAATAAAGAACACAATTATAAAATATATGTTGTATATTAATTTTACCATTATTCTTTTTTTTATCTCTTTAGAATTTTATTTTAAAAATTAAATAATACCAGTTTTGAAGCTACTATAGTTTTAGTATTATTATGGTAAAAATATAATCAAGAGTCATGCAAACAAACTAATCCATTTGTGGTAGACAATGCACAATCATGCATTTTCAAATATGTAAAAAATTATAGTAGAAAGCTAATCAACAATCATGCACAAAAACTAATCCACTTATGTGTTGGATATTGCACAAACATGCATTTTCAAATATGTAAGACTTTCAAAACAAAATAAAAAATTAAGATAATACCAATTTGAAGTTTGTGCTATTTCATTGTTAAGATTGTAAAAGCTTAATATCGAAAAAAATTAGATATTTTGCAACTCTAGAAATTTGAAAAAACATGTTTAAATGTTCTGTATATTGCTAGACTTAAAATAAGAAATAAAAAACTAGGATAATACCAATTTCGAAGTAAAACTTCTATATATTGTTAGACTTACACTACAAAATAAAAAATCAAGGTAATACTAATATTGAAATTTGTATCTCTTTCAATATTATTATTGTAAAAATCTAATCAATGTTTATGAACAAAAACTAACATGTTTAAAACTGAATACTTTACTTAATAAAAAAAAATTAAAAACACTTTCTAGGAAATCATAAATCTCACTATTTTGAAAAAATGTAACAAACTAATAATTTAACAATTTGTTGAAATCTAGTCGAAAAGCCAACTAAAATCCCATCTACATTGTGGTTGCTCTTTTATTAAAAATGTGTTGAAAACTATATTTTACATAAAAACTTGTTAACTACCTCGAAAAGTGATTAAAAAAAATAGAGTTAGCTAAAAAACAACTTTGTTTCTCTTCACAACTTCTAAATACATGCTTTCATTAAATTATTCCATGCTTATTGTGAAATTGAAAAAAAAACTCATTGCCATATGAAATGAATAATTACTATTGACTAAAAACAATGTTCTCAGCCAAATCATCTCAGAACCGCTTAGATACTTCATTTATTCCATCCAAAATTATTTTTGAATTTCTACAATACTTTTACAAAAATTTCACCTATTAATGGGATTTATGCAACACAATAGTGGTTGGGCACAAGTGCCTTTGTCATTTCATGGGATATTACTGCACTTG
The DNA here is from genome assembly GCA_031772625.1 of Pinus tabuliformis. Classification (NCBI taxonomy): domain Eukaryota; kingdom Viridiplantae; phylum Streptophyta; class Pinopsida; order Pinales; family Pinaceae; genus Pinus; species Pinus tabuliformis. The sequence continues at coordinate 742,241,377 of CM062814.1, read as the reverse complement.
GGGGGATAGTCATCAGTGTGAAAAATTTTAGCCATTGTTAGAGGGTTTGAAACTAATAAGAAAATAATGAGTAATTGAAATTTAAAAATATAATAAAAATCCAAATAAATAAATAAAAATTACAAAGATTGCCAACTTCAACTTCACAAGTTGTCATTTTCCAAATCTAAAATATTGAGTGACCACAATAATGGCAACAGGTCTTTAAGATTTGAATTAGAATGAAAAATGAAATGTGTTTATATAGTACAATGGAGAAAATTACACTCAAATTTTGTTTAAAGTTTATTAATTTCTTATTTTTAGAATTGTTTTTTACTAATTTAATTATATTCATTGAAATGGAAGGTAAAACAAAAAATATATATATTGGAAAATGTTTTTAAAATATTTTTTCCTTTTAAATTCAGTTTTGCCTTTGAGTGGATATTAGTTTGTCTTTCACCAAAAATTTATGGCACTTATCAATAATTTAACATTAAGAATTTAATTTTTATAATTTATTATTATTATTATTATTATTTAAATTTATTTATTTGTAAGGTGATTGGTTGAGGTCTTATTATGGGTTATTTAGTAACTTTCATTTCTATTAGTTACTAATTTTTTGTTTTAAGTTTTATTTTCATTTTATTCATCTTTTTGATTTTTTGATTTTATTTTTTCTATTATTTCTATTTTCATGAATTATAATTTTTTTCACAATATTTTTAATTTAAAATGACTTAAACTGACTTTTTTTTTCTATTAGTTACTATTTTTTTTCTTTTTATTTAACTTTTTTATTTTGATTTTTTTCCCCTTTTCTATTATTTCCATTTCCATGATTTATAACTTTTGTCCATATTTTATGACAAAATTAAAGGGGAAAAAATATTCTGCAATATTCTTTTAGTTTTTTGGTCTTTTTCTTTAGCCTTTTTTTCTCTCTCTATTTTCAATATCAATTTCATTAATCATAGTTTTTTTTGCTTGTTAATTTTTAATTTGATTTTATTTTTTTTCCTTCACCTTTCTATAATTTTGGAAGCAACAAGTATATGATAAAACTTCCATTTCAATGAATATAATTAAATTAGTAAAAAACAATTCTAAAAATAAAAAATTAATAAAATTTAAACAAAATTTGAGTGTAATTTTCTCCATTGTCTTATATATACACACCTCATTATTCATTACACTTCAAATCTTAAAGACCTATTGCCATTTTTGTGGGCATTCAAATATTATAGATTTGGAAAATGACAATTTGTGAAGTTGAAGTTGGCAATGTTTGTAATTTATATTTATTTATTTCAATTATTGTTAAATTGCATATTTCAATTAATCCTTATTTTCTTATTATTTCCTTGGACTCTAACTATGGTTTTCTTATTATTTGCAGGTCCTGGACTCTAACAACGACTAAATTTTTTCACAGTGATGACTATCCCCCAAAGTGCAATAATATAGCATGCAGTGACAAAGGCACTTGTGCCCAACCATTATTGTGTTGCCCAAATCCTATTAATAGGTAGAATTTTTGTAAAAGTATTGTAGAAATTTAGTAGTTATTACTCATAAAATTTGTCATTTAAATAATGGATGGGGAGTAACTTTGTTTTAAAAATAGTTTTGGATGGAATAAATGAAGAATCTAAGCTGTTCTGACATGATTTGGATGAGAATTATTCATTTTATATGGTGATATGTTTAGTCAATAGTAATTATTCATTTTATATGGTGATGAGTTTTATTTTCAATTTCACAATAAGCATGGAATAATTTAATCAAAGCATGTATAGAAACCGAGAAAGATTAATATTTGATCGGTGTTACGATATGCATATGAGAGAAACAAAGTTGTTTTTTAGCTAACTGTATTTTTTTAATATTTTTTGAGGTAGTTAACAAGTTTTTATGTAAATTTTAGTTTTCGACCCATTTTTTATGAAAGAGCAGCCACAATGTAGATGGGATTTTAGTTGGCTTTTTCAACTAGATTTCAACAAATTGATAGATTATTAGTTTCCTACATTTTCTCAAAATAGTGAAATTTATGATTTCCTAGAAAGTGTTTTTTTTTTTTTTATAAGTAAAGTGTTCACTTTTGTCTTTTAAATTTTAAAATCTAAAGTTTTTTTTTTTTTTTTTACAAAATGTGAAAGAGTTGAGAGGAGCATTTTGTATTTAAGTTTAACTATTAAGAAGTTTTAAACATGTTGTTAGTTTTTTTTCATGAAAATTGATTAGATTTTTATAATAATAATATTGAAACAGATACAAATTTCAATATTGGTATTATTTTGATTGTCTATTTTGCAGTGTAAGTCTACCGATATATAGAAGTTTTATTTCGAACTTTGTGTTAAACACATACATGACGGAGGCAGAATATGAATGACAAGCATTGAATTGCATATCTTATTCACAATGATACATATTTATAATACATAGGAGTGACCTTTGGTTTCATATTCCAAGTGGTCCCTCGGACTCCCTTTGGTTGTTCAGCTTCCACACCAACCCTTAGAGGATTAGGTGTCCAACATTGACCCCCTTAATCCGAAGGGGTATGTATGAGTCCAAGAAGAGAGTTGTAATACAAAATGTGCAAAAATGCATGGTAGCACTAGGATGAATGTGCTCTCTAAAATGTTGGTATAAGGGGGGTGGCTTAAGGATGACCACCAACACTAGAATGCTTAATGGAGTTCCTGGAACTCTTCCAAATCTAGCATGGGGCTGAGATCTTCTACTAGAGGAAGTGCTCCTCATGTTTTGAAGAGGGAAACCTTCAACCTTGAAAGGGAGGTCTCACCCCATATAAAAAGGGAGAACATCAACCTGAAAAGGGAGGTCTCCTGTGATGGTTTTAAAAATGACCAACAACTTTGGAATGCTTAATGCAATTCCTGGAACTCTTCCAAAACTAGCAAGAAGCTGAAGTCTTCTGCTAGAGGAAGTGTCCCCAATTATTTGAAGAGATGTCTCAACCCTACATAGATGGTTTAAGGCTAATCATCAACCAAAGGAATGCTCATTGACAACTTTGTCTCTGGCTACAACTATGAATCTGGTATGGCAGGTTGTGACTCAAGCTCGCTTGATGTGGTTTTGAAGCCTGTAGATGACCATCATTTCCCCCCTTGTCGGATACAAGGTGAGAAGATGGCGAAAACTCAATTGCAAGACCTTTTAATATTCTAGAAGAAATTCTGACATATGATTAAAATATCTTCTTGGTTGTTGAGGCCCATTGCCAAGAAGCGATCCATCCAAGATGAATCTTTATTCTTGCAGCAGGCTTGTTTTTTAAGCATCTGTTTAAAGAATGACTGGTTTTATGACAATGCTTACATGGATGAAGATCAAAACAACGATCTTTCATATGGACAACTTGGTCACAGTGTTGGCATTTAACAACTTTTGGTTGTGAATGTGGAGGAGCAGAATCTAGAATAGGTGAAGGTGAACCATCATGGAGAAATCCAACACTTTGAAATCAAATTGGCTTATGAAAGGAAACCTCCTTATCATATCCAAGACCTGTTTTGTGCTTGTTATGGACAAGCTCTTCCCAAGGTCTCATGACCGACTTGGGAAGTGCGGGCTGAATTTCTGCATTTGCATATACAACTACTCGTGAGAGGGGCTCAATGATCTGATCAATTTATGATTGTTGATGGGATTGTTTCAAACAAAGAATTTTCTTGAACAAAGACAAGTTCATAATCATGACTATACTTCTATAACTCCTCTTGCTGTAGCTGTGATTCAAGCTGCAAAAAATAATTTTTGTTTTGTGCATTTTGCAGACAAGTCTAAATGTCTGAAAGAGAGGCTTTGCTAATTTTAATTGTGATGTTAGTAGTTGAGTGTATAAGAGTGTTGAGTAACTCTAATAATTCATCAATCCTAGCCTTTTTCTTAACAGTCCAAGCTCAAGAGATGAAAGATGTACTTCTATTAAAAATGCACCAATGAACTTACTAGAGGGGCTTCTTCGTTGCACTATCAAAACACATGGAGACATGCCCAACACTATGCTTTTCCAAAAAATGCTTCATTGCACCAAATTTATAGGTTTTTATCTCATTTCATTCTATAGCAACTACTAAAAAAGAATAACGCGGTGAAAATATTTCTTTGGCTTCGACCTTCATCAAATACCCCAATCTTCACTGTCTTTTAAGAGATTCCAACCACTTCTCTACGTATTTATGGCTATCCTGCGATGAAATTTTAGGCTGAATCATGCCCAAGATGCGTGGCTTTTTAGTCTTTTTGCCGCAAGAATTGACCACGTGACGTGAAGAGGGTCCGTAGCAGGGGACCAGAACCCTAAAACTATTCTCGGACTCTATGTCACTGGAGAATCCAGAAGAAAGAGGCTCAAACCATCCAATGGACCAGTCAGAGTCGTCAGAATCAGAACAAGACGTCCAATCTCCTACATCTTCTAGCACCACAAACCCATCAATTTCTGTGTCTGCTCACCACTTATTGACTTCGCTGCACCATTTGCAGCCATGTCTCGTTGGTCTTTCGCTGGGAGAGAAGTAGAAGGCCTAGGTGACAGGTTTGACTTCGGAAATTTTAATCACATGCATTTCAAACCAAGTATTCTCAAGCATGGAGAGAACATGGTAAACAAGTGGAAGAACGTGTTGTTGGAGCTGCAGAAAATAATCACAGTGCTCCAGAAATATAGAAATAGTATTATGGTGCATTAGATCCATATCATGAGGACTTCAATTAACGCAGGAAAACTAGGGCACAGAATAAACTATCGCACAAAGAATCAAAGATGAACACAACTCTATTCAACTCGGATGAATCACGACTTTGTCAATGCACAAAGATGCTCCAACGCTGAAATAGACTTAACAATATTGCCTGCTCTCTCATAGACACACTAGCTTTTCATCTCTTGGTATCCAAGAGATTTCAATGGAAACAGTGGAGGGAAGTCGAAACATCTTTCCTGGATGAAGGCTACACAACAATAAATCTGTCATGTGCAGAGAATGCCTAGAATGATAGAGTGGGCACAAATTCTAGATTGAGCCATTACATTTGTACTCAAGAGGTAAATTGTCTTTTTCAAAATCTTTACACTGTATTTGACTGAATTTCACAATAGAGATATTGCGAATTTAGGCATTGGTAAAGTAATGAATTTGACAAGAGGCAGAAGAAAGGACCATGCAACATAGATTTTACAGACTCCTTAGAGTGCCCAGGTCTAAGTGTAGAGCCCAAGAGGCAGTACTGATGATAGAGTCAGGATTTCATCTGGGCTGAGTGAAATTTGAGCGAAACGTACATCCAAAAATAATGCTGAGCAAATAAATTGACACAAAATTTCCAAGGGAAATGGTAGACCTTTAAGTAGAAATCATAAACCCAATCGATTCGTTCCTCAAAATCCACAAGAGTGCTTGTGCATTTTTTTCATCAAGTGATCTGCATATACCATGCACAGTCGACATATATTTGTCCTCCGTATGCATTGTGAGGCTTGATTCTCCTAATGAGTTCACGCAGATTAATAATCTTCAAAAAATGTTTAACTCACATACAGTATATACACCTGGGAAACACGACCAACGATGCCAACTTTGATATTATATACTGCAACACCAATACGCGTGAGACAACAATGCCAAGCTCAAACACGTGAGGCAACAATGCCAAGCTCAAATTCGTGAGGATTCACTTGACTTCTCAATAGCTGAATATCAAAGCATAACAACGCACTGAACAACACTTACATTGGAACATTGGAATGATAAGCATGCCTCTCGCAGTTGTACGACTTCCATTGCACAGTGGGGAGAGGAACCGACAGATTTAGTATCTCCTTGCAGGTATAACCCTTCCCTTGGCAGTCATGAACTAAATTGCAATGTTAACGATGTGCACAAATTTATTGATCAAGTGAAAAATAGATACATTGGTACCACAACCAAGACATTCCTGCAAAGGCAGGGAATCACTGGAAATTGACGTATCATCAGAGTGACAGGTTTAAAAAAGGGCAGATGGCATAGTCATTACTCACGAGGCCTGACATACTAACCGATAGGGTTGACAGACCATAAATTTCATAATAAATATGGGATTTCATGTGAAACCGATGTGAATGCAGCAGAGGTAATGTTTGAATGTGGAATGGAGAAAGAGTGCACAACTTCTATTGGTTTATAGGAGCAGAGAAAATGGAAGTTACATGGCAGAGATCATAGCTAGAATTTAGCTGAGAAAACATTCATGAAATGCAGAACTGATGGTAGAACTGACATGCACAGAGAGGTCACAAAACAAGTGGCTCAAATATAAGCAGGGCAAGATATTGCCTGCTCTAATACCATGTTAAACACATACATGGCGGAGGCAAAATATGAATGATAAACATTGAATTGCATATCTTATTCACAATGATACATATTTATAATACATAGGAGTGACCCTTGGTTTCATATTCCAAGTGGTCCCTTGGACTCCCTTTGGTTGTTCAGCTTCCACACCAACCCTTAGAGGATTAGCTGTCCAACAATTCGTATCATCCTAATTTTTTATTTCTTATTGTAAGTCTAGCAATATAAAAAAAATTTAAACATGTTTTTTCAAATGTTTAGAGTTGCAAAATATCTAATTTTTTAGATATTAATCTTTTACCATCTTAATGCTGAAACAACACAAACTTCAAATTGATATTACATTTTTTACATATTAGATTTTTACCATAATAATACTAAAACAACACAAACTTGAAATTAGTATTATCTTAATTTCTTATTTTGTATTGAGAGTCTTACATATTTCAAAATACATATTTGTGTAATGTCGAACACGTAAGTGGATTAGTTTTTGTGCATGATTGTTGATTATATTTTGACCATTATTTTTTACATATTTGAAAATGCATGATTGTGCATTGTCTCCCACATAAATGGATTAGTCTGTTTGCATGACTCTTGATTAGCTTTTAATCATAATAATACTAAAGCCATAGTAGCTTCAAAACTGGTAATATTTTATAAATGTGTTTTTCATTAGTATTATTGTTTAATTTATTTTTGGTTTGTTACATTTTCTCAAAACAATGAGGTTTATAATTTCCTAGAGTATATTTTGTAATTTTTTTACAAAATGTTTGGATTTCAAATCTTACAATGGAAAGTGTTTTTCAAATATATTTTACAAAATATGTAAGTGAATTTTTTTCTTCAAATCTAATAGCTTACACACTTTTAAACATATTTTCATATTTTTTTTAGAATTGTAATATCTAGTTTTTACACACTTTTTTCCCGAAGGAAAAGTGGTACTTTTATTAAAATTAAAATTACATGTTGTATATGCTCTAGAGTGTTCAATCATACCAGTTGAAGTTGGTGCAGCAAAAAAATCAGTGACATAAAGCAATAACCTAGAACAATGAAGAAAACCATCATTGAGACCAAGTAAAAATACAGAGTGACATTTACAATTGATAGCTGATCTTTTCTTCTTTTCCACCTTCCTCCAACCTCCTAAAATAAGAGTGGCATTTTCAATTGCTAGCTGATTTTCTTCTACTATCATTGGATTTTCCTTATGTGATCTGAGGTCTCAAATACATAAGTTCATTTGTACCCTCCCATTTACACACTTACCAATGCATGTTTGTGCTTTAGTCATACATAAAAATATATATATAATAATAATAAATAAATAAATAAAATAAAATAAAATATTAATTTAAGAATATAATTATATAAAAAAATAATTAATTAAATTTATTATGGAGATTGAAAATTTATTTTTTATTTATTTTTTATTATTTTAAAAATAGATATATTAATAATATATTTTTTAAAATCATTTCTTTTTGTAATTTTATTAAAAATTAAAATCACATATTGTATATGCTCTAGTGTGTTCAATCATACCAATTGAAGTTGGTGCAACAAAAAAAACAGTGACATAAAGCAACAACCTAGAATAATGAAGAAAACCACCATTGAAACCAAGTAAAAATACTTAGTTACCCCTTCCTTCTTTTCTTATTTTCCACCTTCCTCCAGCCTCCTAAAATAAGAATGGAATTTACAATTTCTAGCTGTTTTTCCTCTCTACTATCATTGGATTTTCCTTATCTGGATCTGAGCTCTCAAATACATAAGTTCATTTGTACCCCCATTTACACACTTACCAATGCATCTTTGTGCTTTAGTCACACATAAAAGATTTATTAATCTAAAAATATAATTATATAAAAAAACATTTAATTAAATTTATTATAGAAATTGAAATTTTCTTTTTTATAATTTTTTATTATTTTAAAAATAAATATATTAATAATATGTTTTTAAAAATTAATTTTTTGTGCCCACGAGGCTTTGGATTGACGGTGAATGAGTGTGCTGTTAAGGCACTCCTTGCGATAGGTCACCGGTTCAATTCCCCGTGGGTACTTAGTTTAGTCTTAACATAGAAAAAAAAAAAAAAATTAATTTTTTGTAATTTTATTAAAAATTAAAATTACATGTTTTATGTGTGCTAGAGTGTTCAATCATACCAATTGAATTTGGTGCAACAAAAAAAATCAGTGACATAAAGCAACAACCTAGAACAGTGAAGAAAACCACCATTGAGACCAAATAAAAATACTTAGTTACCACTTCCTTCTTTTCTTCTTTTCCACCTTCCTCCAACCTTCTAAAATAAGAGTGGCATTTACAATTGTTAGCCTATTTTCTTCTACTATCATTGAATTTTCCTTATTTGGATCTGAGCTCTCAAATACATAAGTTCATTTGTACCATCCCATTTACCTAAAATATTTATTAATTTAAATATATAATTATATAAAAAAGTATTTTATTAAATTTATTATAGAAATTGATTGTTTTTTATAATTTTTTATTATTTTAAAAATAAATATATTAATATTATATTTTTATATTATATTTAAAAAATAAAAAAATAAAAAAAAGAAAAAAATAAAAAAAAATATATTTGGAGTGGATTGATAATTGTTAAGTGATAAATTTTATTTCTGATTTGAATTTATTTTTTAAATAGATTTTTTTTTTCAAAAGAGAAATATATATATATTTTTTAAATAAAAATATATTTTTGATATTTCTCAAATAAATATCAAAACATATTATTTTTTAGATCATTTAATAGACATTTTATCTCAACATTCAAAATATGCTTTAATTATATATAAAAGATTTATTAATTTAAAAATATAATTATATAAAAATTATTTAATTAAATTTCAATTTGAATTATAATAAATTATATAAATTGAAAAAATGTTTTTAATTATTTTTATTATTTTAAAAATAAATATATTAATAATAAAAAATTACAAATATTTATACAAAATTATATCTCTCCCACACTGTTTCTCTGCAAAAAGCATTTTTAGTTATTTATTGTTTTTTTACTTCAATTTAGCTATATTTAAACTAAATTGTAGTTACTAGCTACTTATATATTAACTTTATATATATATATATATATATATAAACCATTCATAAGGTATACAACAATTGTTTGAAGAAAGTTTAGGTTTCATTTTTATGGGAAAAATTGAAAAGAGACTTACTATTTCAAGGACTGTACATGGTCAACCAAACTTCCCAAAATTCTAGCAATAACATTCCATTAAACACCTTAAGCTATAACCTGACACCTTCACAACCAACTAAGCAGAAATCATACAACAAAATGATTACTTCTATTATAACATTCCATTAAGCACCCTAACCTATAACCTAACACCTTCACAACCAACTAAGCAGAAATCATATAACAAAGTTATTACTTCTATTATAACATTCCATTAAACACCCTAACCTATAACCTAACACCTTCATAACCAACTAAGCAAAAATCACATAACAAAATGATTAGTTCTATTATAACATTCTATTAAACACGCTAACCTATAAGCTAACACCTTCACATCCAACTAAACAGAAATCATATAACAAAGTGATTACTTCTATTATAACATTCCATTAAACTCATATAACCTAACATCTTCACAACCAACTAAACAATAAAATTCATATAACAAAGTGAAATCATATAACAAAACGATTACTTCTATTATAACATTCCATCAAACACCCTCACCTATAACCTAACGCCTTCAGTCAACTAAACAGAAATCATAATACAAAAGTGATTACTTGTGTGGGAAGTCGACTAATAACACTTACAAAGCGAAGAAGCCAGAAACCACATCACAAATTGATTACGTTCTGCATTAACACGGGCACGTTGAAGTTTATTATAAAGACACCAAGTTCTCATAACAAGATTTTAAGATGTTTTCTGGTTTGCCTTCGTTTTCTTGCGTTGCTTGAATTCTCTGTACGTCATCGCATTGAACAGTGGGGGATGGTTTTCATCGATCAACTGTTGGAGTGGGCCCACCACCAAATCAAGCGGAGGGTTGCAGAAGACGGGCCATGACATCCTCAATTTATCTTTGCTCACCAACGCCCTGTGCAACACACTCTTGTACCTCCCGTTGCTCAACGTCTGCCAACAATATACACACTACTTTAATATAATTATTTCTACTATATATAAATTTTAATCTAACCATTTTTAAAAAATTAACTCTTTACCTATTATTACAAATTAGTTTAAACGAACAGTTACCTGTAGTTGGTCGCCAATGTGTATGATAAGCGTGTTGGGAACGTGCTTGGCAGTCACCCACTCGTTGTTCCTCAATATCTGAAGCCCCGGCACATCGTTGGGCTTCAGCACTGTTAAGGCAGACATGTCCGTATGAGGGAGCACTCCCAGCGCCATATCTGGTTGAGGGCACGCTGGGTAATAATTGATCTTCAACTCCATTTCCAAATTCTCACCTCCCAGAGCGTTTCTCACTGTGGATTCTTCCAACCCAAGATTTAGTGAAAAGGCTGACAGCAACTTATCTACTACTCCCAACACTTGTCTTCCATATTCCTCAGTCACCTCTCTGCACATTAAAATGAAATATATATATAGAGAGAGATCATAAACAGAAATGTAGAATTAAATGGTACGTAGGGCGTTATACCTATAAAAGGGTGGGTGCTTGGGCCAGTTGTTGAAATCTATGAGAGATGGAGGCCACACCATATGAAAATAGAAATCAGACCAACCCTGCCTCCCATCGCTCGTGCATTTCAGCTTCGTGCCATACCCCTCAAATCGGTCATCCGTAACGCCGTCAAGATTGGCGTACGGCTCTTTTTCCTCCAGCGGGAGATCGAAGAACTCTCTGCCAGCAGCCTGCAAGCGTTGGACAAATTCGTCAGGTATTCCATGGTTCACCACCTGGAAAATCCCCCACTCGTGGCTGGCTCTTCCAATTTCTGCCACCGTTTTCTCACGAACTTCATCCACTTGTAACGATGACAAGTCTATGAGTGGTATCTCGAATTCGTTAAACGTTTCGCGAGCAGGTCTCTCGTAAACTGGCCGAACGAACTCTGGTGGAATCGATTGGAAGCCACATAGGGAGACGGCCTGCGCTCTGGCGGAAGCCATGATTTCACTCTCCAACAAACAATGAGGCAATCACCACACTGCCCATGGTACTGGGCAAACCTCGAATAAATAGACTGACGATGCGAATTATTTCACCAGTCGGGGTGAAATATGAATGCCGTAGTCTAACTAGCCAGAGGAATTGCGTAGAAAGTTATGGAAATTTGGGTCATATTTAGAGAAAATTTGGCAAACATTTTTGTAAACCCAATTTATAGTTGTTAAACTTTAAAAATTTAGGTGTACTACATTGATGGTCCTGAATCCATTTCCACTATCAAAAACACAATTCAAACACTGCCTCTACAAGATTTTTGAAACTTTTTTACCCAAATTTACCACTTTTAACCAACCTTCCCCTGGCTAGACGACTGAATCCGCCGAAAGTTGAAATTAAAACTATGTATACGTCGACGTAGATGAAGAAAAGGTCACATGAACTTTCGCATAATGAATTATATTAGCCATAGTGAAACGAAGAATTAAGTATTAAAAAGTGTTAAAAAAGGCTAATCACGTGAGCATTAATTCATAGTGCAAAAAATGAGACAGTTTAATCACAAAAATTGCGCAAATTTACTGTGTCGGTTTTGCCCATGAGATATTAAAAAATGCTAGGCAGGTGAGCATTAATTCAAGAGCTGCATTAATAAGTGGTTGGAAGGTAAAATCATGTGTGTTTGAGTACTTTATTATTGGAAAGTTGTTGTATTGAGGCTTTTGTGATCCATATCAAGTTTATGAGAGATTCTTCGGTGTAAATCACATGATATTTCATTTGTCGATGCGTTTCGAACCAACCACTGTGGGTCATCGTCACGACAAGGTGAATGAACAGATTAGGTAAAGCCAGTTAAATAGATAGAGCAGCCCTCCAACGGTTATATTCTTACAATGGCTAGATTTGACCAGTTAGTTAGGATAGGAAAATAACCATTATCAAAAAGATAAGTTAGCCCTGTTAGTTATAAAATGGACCCTTTATTTTGTTTTATTTTTATTTATTTATTTATTTTATTTATTTTTAACCATTTTAAATGTGTATTAAAATAAATTAACTTAATTTAATAAAGATTTTATATATAGAGTATTAGTTATAAAAGTAATTAAATATATAAAATATAAGTCAAAGGGTTGTCCCTGGTTGATTCGAAGTTCTAAATGCATCGACAAATGAAATATCATTTGATTTATGCCAAAAAATCTGTCATAAATATTGAAAAGTTTTTATATAAGGTTTCACGAACAAGTCTCTCGTAAATTGGAAAGTTTTTATATTAAAGTTTCTATATATATCGAATTCGTTAAATGTTTCGCGAGCAGGTCTCTCGTAAATTGGGAATTCGTTAAACGTTTCGCGAGCAGGTCCTTCGTTAAACGTTCGGCGAGCACGTCTCTCGTTAATTGGAAAGTTTTTATATTAAGGTTTCGATATATGTATATATATATAGATATATCTCGAATTCGTTAAACGTTTGGCGAGCAGGTCTCTCGTATTACTTCACCAGTCGGGTTGTGCGGTAAAATATGAATCCACGGAAAGTTGAAATTAAATATACGTATGCGTCGATGTAGATGAATAAAAGGTCACGTCAACTTTCGCATAATGAATCATATTATATCGTAAAACATATTTGGTGGAAAAAATGTTAACATTAAAATATATCTGTCGCTTTGGATGAATAAAAGCTCACATCAACTTTCCCATAATGAATCATATTATATCGTAAAACATATTTGGTGGAAAAAATGTTAACATTAAAATATATCTGTCGCTTTGGATGAATAAAAGGTCACATCAACTTTCGCATAATGAATCATATTATATCGTAAAACATATTTGGTGGGAAAAATGTTAACATTAAAATATATCTGTCGCTTTGGATGAATAAAGGTCACATCAACTTTCGCAAAATGAATCATATTATATAATCTTGAACATATCTATGCACGGCGTTATTATGACTTGTGTATTTTGTGGTTGCTGCAACCCATCATACTTCACTCCGTCATTGTTGCAACGCATCATAATTACTTGTGGCTCACCCCCGAAGCCCGGTGAAGTAGACACGTTACGGCGGCTCAGCCTTCAATGTTAACGACGGTGAAGATTATAAATTTAGAGAGTAATTGAGTTAAGTTTTTAGTGTGTGGTTGTTTGGTCGGAAAAAATTTAAAAGAGTGATGTAACGACGCTAAGGAATTGCCCGGAAAAACTTCCGGCTTCACAATACGGAATTCCCTTCGCCACCTTCCACCACTTTCGTCAACTCCGCATTCCTCCGTCACCCTTCCACCTTTCCGCATTAACTCTGATTGGTATCTCTCTGATAGATCCTCATGTTCGGACGATTTGGGGTCACGTCGCACCGCAGGTGTTTGCATCTAGTTGCCGAAATTCAAATTGAGGCCTCAACCGCGCGCGGAGCCCCCATCGCGCACCTTCAGAACTTGCAACCAGACAGAGCCTAAACCACTCACAGATACTGCGAATTCTGCATTTTTCACCTCACAGATACACTAAATTCTGCATTTTCCCTGCACAGGTCACATCGCTAAACCAGATTATCAAAGAATATTTGTAAAGGCCTCAAGGACGATCTCTTGCGAAGGTTTTGCCACTTATTACAGTTTACATTTTGCAGTAGCAAAATTTGGAAACGCAGATCTCAATGATAGGTTTTCACTAATTTTATATTGTTGGATTTAGGCGAACCAGAATGACCACGAGGAATCATCCCTGTTATGGCTAGCCTGGGATGAATTGTGATATTCATGTAACAGGGCTTTGGTTTCTCTGATTAGGCCAATCAAGTAATAAGTCGTGGTTTGTTTCCTACCCTTAGTCGTGCGAGCTGAGATCGATTCTCGTTGATTTTATTGCTTAAATGCTACTTTTGATAAAGAAATTTTATTGCTTAAATGCTACGTGTAAGTGACGGTGGCTTACTTCAACGTGAGGTGACTGTAATATACTACTTTGCTTAAATGCTACCTTGTAATATACTTTTGGAACGGTAGGTGACTGTGGCTTACTTCAAAATTTTCAAGAACCTCAAAGTTTAGGGAAAGGCTAAAGCTAGAGCTAAAGTAACTTCAGTAAAAAAAACTTCGCATAGATATAGTTCTAACTTCTATCCATTTACAGATGGTATGAAAGTAGTCAACAGAGAGTACATGGGCTATGGAGTTACTATAAAAGAAAGTTCGTCTTCTTTGAAATGGAATTGGCCTCGAATTGAACACGTACTTTTTGGCTTCATTAAGACAAGTTTGGTAACTTTGTTCAGTTCCATCTATTGGGGGCAAGGGTTGAATGTTTTATGCAACTTTTTACACAAAGCACAACTTGCTCCAACATTGATTTTTACAGTGATATCCATAGAGGTAGTGATATTTCAAGAAAATCAAACGAAATAGGACATTTATAGTTTCTAGTTAAGTTCAAATTGAAGTCTTTGCGCTGGTGGAAGAGGACAACTAGACTCTGGCACAACTAGGTTCCTCTAGAAATAACTGCTTGTATATGTAGTAGTGCCAAATAGAATAAAATAAAACAAGATGTATGGTGTATCGCTTTGTTCGGCTTCATATAGCCATAGCGTGCCAGCCATATGCTTCCCAATTCTCACTCATCTAAGAAAAGATCGCCATTTCCTAAGGAGTATAATCAAGGAAAAGTACACTACAATGTGAAATTGGCATTATTCAGAAAGGCTTTGTTATAACAGTTAATATCACTGTGAACGGTAGGTGAATAAGGCTAAACCTTGTAATATACTTTTGGAATGGTAGGTGACTATGGCTTACTTCAAAATTTTCAAGAACTTCAAAGTTTGGTAAAGGCTAAAGCTAGAGCTAAAGTAACTTCAGTAAAAAAAAGTTCGCATAGATACAGTTCTAACTTCTATCCATTTACAGATGGTATGAAAGTAGTCAACAGAGAGTACATGGGCTATGGAGTTGCTATAAAAGAAATTTTGTCTTCTTTGAAATGGAATTGGCCTCTGGAATTGAACACATACTTTTTGGCTTCATTAAGACAAGTTTGGTAACTTTGTTCAATTCCATCTATTGGGGGCAAGGGTTGAATGTTTTATGCAACTTTTTACACAAAGCACAACTTGCTCCAAGGCTGATTTTTACAATCATATCCATAGAGGTAGTGATATTTCAAGAAAATAAAACGAAATAGGACTTATAGTTTCTGGTTAAGTCCACATTGAAGTCTTTGCGCTGGTGTCAGAGGACAACTAGACTCTAGCACAACTAGGTTCCTCTAGAAATAACTGCTTGTATATATGGTAGTGCCAAATCAAATAAAATGAAACAAGATGTATGGTGTATCGCTTTGTTAGGCTTCATATAGCCATAGCCTACCAGCCATAAGCTTCCCAATTCTCACTCATCTAAGAAAAGATCATCATTTCCTAAGGAGTATAATCAAGGAAAAGTACACTACAAAGTGAAATTGGCATTATTCTGAAAGGCTTTGTTATAACAGTTAATATCACTGTGAACGGTAGGTGAATAAAGCTCAACCTTGTAATATACTTTTGGAACAAATTTCTCTTTCATTGAACATAGAAAATTCTGTGGGAACATAGAAGAATGCCTTACATAAATACACAAACATACATGTCCACCCATGCTTACAATTAACTGTGAGAATGAAAATCCTAGAAAACATTGCACATAGAAGTGGATGAGAGGGTTACAATGGCACCTCCTATGTTTGAGATAGAAGAAGTGAATATGATCATCAATTCTAAAACCAAAATTAGGTCTCATGACGATGTATCCTAACCATCCTATTCATAGAGGTGACCGCTCATAGCTTTACACCTAATATGATCTGTTCTTTTTGTTTGTCCCTACCAGTTTACCCACATTTTTGGGGGCGACAGGATCTATGGATCTGGAATGTTTTCTGTATTTTCCGATGTTATTTTTATCATGCCCAACTTAAACATATACCCTTGAATCCTCACTATGTTATCACCTACCCATCTTATATTTACAATGTTGAGAATCTGCCAAAATGCTTGTGATTTTGAATTTGAGCTGGTGAAGTTCAGCGCTCATACACAAGTCCATGCTTTGGGCACCTGTGACTCTTAGATACCCTTATTCTCACCAGGGGGGTGGAAGGTCTGCACTATCTGCTGAAAAAATTTCAATGATCATAGTCTAGCTTCTTACAATTTTTGCTAACAATGGCCAATATCTGTCAATATAAAGCCTTTATTGTAATTTACTCTGTCTAGCAATGCATTTTAGTTGCTTTACAGTGCATTGAGTTTCAGTTTTTCTATTTTCTTATCTATTGAAGCTGAGTCATTTTATTTTTTTTATGAGCCCATTCAGAGATTTTCCCTTTTTTAATCTGCATGACTTCCTAATTTGAAGTCGCTAATGCTCTTAACTACTCTTATCAAAACTTGCTGCTATTTTCTACCTACTTATTTTAAGTTTTGATGTACTTTTGATATGCTAAATGTAAGTCGATACAGTTGATTTCATTTTACATGATAACTCTAATGATTGCTAACATGGCAATCTATCCCATATTCTACATTTGAGTCTTTTGATATGAAAATAGGACTTAATGCCATGTATGAATCCTTACTTATGTTTTATTGTGCCTTACATGTTTGGTTGGTATGTCTGATAGGTACAGTTCATGTTTTTGGGTTGTTTTTTCATTCAGAATCAATGCTCTGAGTCAACATCTTAGCGACTTTGACGAGACAAGGAAATATGTTATGACCCACAATTGATTTTTCTCTCATTTTCCGATATGGAATAAGTTTCGTGTGCATGCCTATCTTCTCATCCAATCGTTGATTGTATGTACATCAACAATTTACATTTTGGAAGTTTGTTCGCTGGTTTAGTGGTTCAAATTTTACACTCTGTCAGTGGTTTCTATTTTGTTTCCTGGATTTGTGACTGACAGTAAATCACTTGAGGTAGTGATATAATAAGATTTTGCATCCACTATAGGTTTGTACAGAGGATAAAAGGTTTTATGGGTGGTTTTTTTTAAGAAAATTTGATTTCATATGCAAGTCTCTGAAGTAACATATTTTTGGATTTTTATTTTATAATTTATTATTATTATTATTGAATAGTTATGATTTGGCTTACATTAATTTAAATATGTGTGATATTGTATATAGGTTTAGTTATTTTTGTTAAAGACCCTCAACCAGCTCAACATATTTTCCCCACAATAAAGGAAAAGAAAAATACTCTATGTAATACTAATACCAGCTCTAACCAAATTATATGTTTCGTTTTCTCTTGCACAATTATAAGAGCTCATTGAAGCCCAAAAGCCTTGCTTGCCTGCTTATCAGAGCATGCAACAAACACCTGGGAAACTAAGTTATTAACATTGTCTGCTCAGCTAATCTTCTTATGGAATCCCGCGGGCAGGCTCTGACCTAGCTCTGCTCCCCCGATCTCGCTGCCTCCTGCAACTCCTCTGCCTGGCAGCTCCTGCTGTTAGGCTTTCTCCGTCTGGCTTCTGACATCCTCGTGCTGTTTGGGCTCTGCCTCTCCCCTCCCAGTAGCCCTGCTGCAGGCCCTCCCCGTCTTTCGCCCCTCATGGAAGGGTGCGATTCCCCCCATCAGCAAGGCCTTGAGCAGCAAGCAGCGACCTTTGCCTCTTTAATATCAGAGAATGGTGCACCAAAAATCAAGCCAACAACAACTAAATTCGTCAAAAAACTGGTAGAAATTCTGGAAATCTCTTTACCTCCAAGTCTACCCAGAAAAGCTACTATCTCACTATCTGAAAGAGGATTGGTAGGTCAATTCACTGGACTGTGGCCCTCCCCCAGAGCGGTTCAGAAGTGGGTGGAGCGCAACTGGAGCGCCAATATCCAAGGGAAAATAGCAATAAGATTTTGTGGCAGGGGATATTACACGTTCCTCTTCGAAACCAAAGAAGATCGGAACCTAATATTCAGAAGCGGTCCATATTTTATGGATTCAAGAGGACTATACTTGAATAGATGGTCCCCAGATTTTGATCCAGAGATAGACATCCCAAATGCTATTCTAGTCTAGGTCAGATTGCCTTATCTCCCACTACATTGCTGGGGAGACGAATCGGTCAAAGAAATCGAGAATGCAGTTGAGAAATACATTGACAGATGCGAACTAAAGGACAATATGCACGCTTGCGCCAGGATCTGTGTAGAAGTGGATTTGGGGAAGGGCCTTCTGGAGGCAATAAAGATCAAGGTGGACCAGTGGACTCATATTCAGCAGCTGGACTACGAGCAAATTCCGTTCAAATGCAAGGTATGCCATGAATACGGTCATTTTGCTAATAGATGTAACAAACTAAAAGAAACTAAAACTGTTGAGAATGTAGAAGCAAATGAAGGCACTTGGGAACAAGTTAAGAGAAAGAAAACCAACAATAAACAATCTGGTCCAAACCCCAAACAACCCCTTGAAAATGTTGTTGCAATCCCCACTCCTCCCCTCAACATGGTCCAGCCAATACCCTCGACATCTAACCCTTTTGAAACCTTGGAAGAAGAAGAACCATCATCCCCTCGTTCTCCTACTCAAGACAAAACTTTAGCTGTCATCCATTCCCCCATACAGAACTTCCCATCCCCTCCACCCACCATTGACCGAATCCTTACAAGAAACAAAGTCAAAGAATCCAACAACACTTCAGAGCAACCAAAAAAAGCAGGGAGGAAATCGAATAAAGAGATTAGAGATGAGGCAGCAGCAAAGGAAATGGCTTCCAACAACCAATGGACTCTTTCCTGGCTAAACAAAAAGGAAGAGAGGAAAAGCAAAAGGAGAAGATTGGGGCTCACCAAAAATCAAGTAAATAATGATTTTGGTCTCTTGGAACAGCAGGGGTTTGGGCTCCTCTCTAAAAATAAATGCAGCGTGAGATATAATAAGGTAAGAACAGCTAGATATTTTCATGATCCAAGAGACCAAAGTGACTAGTCAAGAACTCCAAAAATTAATGAAGAAACAAAAAAGTTTTGAAGGAACAATGATAGACTCCATTGGAGCTTTAGGAGGTATTGGCACAATATGGAACAAAGGGAAGTGGGATCTCACTAGTCAAAAACTTAATAACTGGTGGGTCAGAACAGATCTCAAAAATAAAACCACAAATGAAGAGTACACCTTGTTCAACATTTACACTCCAAATCACTACAAGGACAAAGCACTATGCTGGGATTCAGTTAAAAAAGAGGTGCAAGAATGTCAAAGAAACAAGCTGGTTTTAGGAGGTGATCTAAATTTAATTCGGAACATTGAAGAAAAGATGGGAGGAAAGTACCTCAATGACCCTTCTAGAGTAGCTCTGGAAGAAATTATAGAAGCTCACAAACTCCTGGACATTCCTCCATGTAATGGGAAATTTACTTGGAGCAATAAAAGAGCCGACACTCAAAACATCAAAGAAAGATTGGACATGATCTTAATCCAAGAGAGCATAGCTGCAGGATTCTCATCCATTAAGAGCAAGATTGTACATACTACAACCTCTGACTACAAGCCTGTGGTTCTGATTTTAGACAGGTTTGAGAATTATGGGCCGATCCCTTTAAATATAATAAAAATTGGGACATCAAGGATGAGTTTAGCAAGATCATGAAAGACAGCTGGGAATTCGATGTAATAGGTTCCCCCCAATTCGTTTGGGAATCCAAGTTAAAAAACTTAAGAGCAAAAATAAAAAATTGGGCAAGAGGGAACACTATAAAAGAGAAAAACAAAAAAGTTGGGATGCATAAGAATCTGGAAAAATGGAGTCAGGAAAATGAAAAACAGCAAGCAATGGAGCAAGAACATGCTCACGAAAAAAAATATTTATGGAACTTTATAGGTGGAATAGACAAGAGGAGGATGAAGTGAGACAAAAATCTAGGTGTCTCTGGCTAAAAGCGGGAGATAAAAATACTTCCTTTTTTCACAATAATCTCAAGCTAAGAAGAGCGGGCAGCCAAATTGACAAGATTCAAGCTGAAGGGAAGGAAATAAAGGAGAGGGAGGAAATTAAAGAAGCAGCTCATAGATATTTCAAAACCCTCCTAACAGCAGAAGAACAACCACCGGACAGCGCTGAATTCCTTCAACAAGTTAATAGTAAAATCAGCGATCAGCAAAACAGTGAGCTAGAGAAGGAGGTGACAGAGGAGGAAATAAGAGAAGCAACGTGGAGCATGCATCCGGATAAAGCCCCTGGGCCAGATGGCTTCACCATCGCCTTCTACAAGACCCATTGGGACATAATAAAGAAAGACTTTGTAAGAATGGTGAAAAATTAAAAAAAAAAAAAAAAATGGGAGAAAACACCAAAGCCTCTCATATGGCGCTCATCCCCAAGGAGCCAAACCCCCTCTCTTTTGACCGATTCAGACCCATCTCTTTATGTAATGCATCTTATAAAATCATTACAAAAATTCTGGCAAATAGACTAAAAAAGATCTTGCCCAGTCTCATCTCTGAAAACCAAGGTGGGTTTGTTCCTAAACGACAGATAACGGACAACGTGATTCTTGTACAGGAAGCCATACATAGCAGTATTCAAAGAAATGAAAAAGGCATGGTCATCAAGCTGGATATGGCCAATGCCTTTGATAGAGTCAGCCATCAGTACTTAGTGGCAGTTCTTCAAAAGTTCGGAATCTCAATTAAATTCATCAACATTATAATGAAATGCATCTCAAATCCATGGACAGCTCCACTGATTAACAGAAGGCCCAGCCGTTACTTTCACAGCACCAGAGGATTGAGTCAAGGATGCCCTCTCTCCCCTTTCCTCTATATCATTATGGTAGAAACATTAAGTATTCAGCTTGAAAGTCAAAGGAATAAAAGGGAAATAACTGGCATCAGCATAGCTCGAGGGATTAAAGAAATCAACCATTCTCTCTTTGCGGATGATACCCTCCTAATTGGAGGAGCCTCAAGTATCATTTCCAGGAGGTTCAAGAAAATCTTAGATGCCTTTCTTGTTGTCTCAGGAGGGCTGCTCAATAACAAAAAGTGTAGAATTTATACCTGGAATGTTTCATTAAATGTAATGCAAAGGATTTCCCAAATTATGGACATTCCGGTCCAGCGGAAATGGGGACACTTCACCTACCTCGGGTTACCTCTGGCAAAGGAAGGGGTCAAGTCTGAGGTGTGGAATAAACAAATAGAAAAAATGAGAGGGAAACTCCAAAACTGGGGGTTGATGTGGTTAAACCTAGCGGGCATAACTATTCTCATAAAATCTCTTCTCCCAGACCTACCTATCTATCAGTACGCTATAATTTTGGCTCCTATTAGCACCCATAAATAAATGGAGTTAATCATGAGAGGATTCCTCTGGCAAGGCGGGAAACAAGACACAAAAAAATTCAGCCTGGTTTGCTGGGACCAAGTGACCCTCCCTTTTGAAAAAGGAGGTATCTCCATCAGGATTCCAAGCCTGACAAATAAAGCTCTAGGCTTCAAGCTTGTATGGCGAATGTTAATTGAGAAAGGCAATTGGTAGGTTGAGGTGCTCTTAAAAAAATACCTTAATGGTCAGCACTCAAAGATCCTCATTGAATTGATCTCAGAGCGACCATGCACTCAAGCGTGGAAACTCATTAAAAAAGTCATCCCTCAAATCAAAGACCATATATCGAAGAGCCCGGGGAATGGGAAAGACACTGCCATATGGACAGACAGAATTATGGGATCTGCTCCACTGAAACAAAGCCAACAATACAGAGCCTTGAAAGTCTAGATGGATAACAAAAACATAACCTCTCTCTATGATATCTCAGACTGGGAGCAAAACAGTTGGACTGCTTGGAAGGATCTGCCTCTTCCAAATAGATTGAAAAAACAGTGGGATGATATGAAGATCACTTTGGCTGGAGCTGCCCCTATAAACAAAAAGATCCAAGATAGCTATGTTTGGGAACCTAGTGGAGGAAAGTTTACAGTGAAGTCCGAATATAAGTTCCTCCAACCCAACAATAATCTTGAGAACTGGAACCTCAGGTCCGTAGTATGGAAGAATGAGTGTCTTCCAAAAATAAAATTCTTTGCTTGGACCTTCTTAAAAGGTAAGATCCTCGCTGCGGAAAACCTTAGGAAAAAAGGTATACAAGGGCCATCCATGTGCGTTTTATGCCAGAAGGAGGAGGAAAGCAGTCAACATCTCTTTTTAGATTGTGCCATTGCAAGGCACTGTTGGCAGAAAATTATAAGTCCCCTGGAGATGACCAGTGATATTTTCGATCAGCTCACAACTCTAAATAAGAACTGGGAGAAAAACTATCCATATATAAAGCAAAACAAATCTGCCATTATTCGTATTTGGAAATGTCTCCCATCTGTTCTTTGCTGGCAAATCTGGCTTGCAAGAAACAGTTGCATATTTAAAAGTCAAAAGCCTAACCCAAGACTCATTCTTGCCAAAACGTGGGGGCTAGTGGCAGAGATGATTAGTGCCAACACAGTGTTCAGTGTTGATCAAATCAATTGGCAGAATGAAGAAAAGGAGTGGTATAACAAAATTCCTTTGGTGTGCTCTGCGAGGAAGCCAAATTGGAAACCAACTTGAATGAATCCAAGAGAGAGACTTAGGAATTACTCAAGAAACTTTAAGATAATCAATAGTTGTGGGATGAGGAAAATAATATTTTGGAAGGCAATCTTGCAGCGCTGCAAACACACCTGGAGTTGATGGTTAGTGAGAGGGGATCCATGGGCGAAAAGAATATTGAGTTAAGCAATGAAGTGGAGTTCTTGAAGGCCCATGTGAGTGAATATAAAACTACACTAGTTTGCATGCACTCAACAAGCATACCAACACTGTTTTTCCAATTAGTAAGGATAGGTCAAGAGAGATTCTTGACCTAATACATTCAAATGTGGATAGACTTATGACTTCATTATTAGGCAACACCTATTATGTTTTATTTATTGAGGATTCCTCATGGAATATTGAAGGATAACACACTAGAAGAAGCATTTACAAATGTGATTGTAAGTATCACGTTTCTGTGTCATTAGTTGTCCTATATATATTTGTATTTATGAGGAGAAAAGAACTAAGGTGGAATCCTTCAATTTGAAGAGTACAACAAGACTTCTTAGGATTACAAAATTCACATTTTGTCTTTAGATAAAGATAGTTGTAACTTAGATGTCAATTTTGATGAGGATGTTGGGTCCTGTAAGTCTCAAAAGCCTCCAACAAAGATTGAGGAGGTTGAAAAACTTGTGACCCAAATTCTAATCCTCAAATTCATGAGAAATTGAAGATCAATGAGATTTTGGTGCATGTATAAAGAGAATTTTGCCTTCCACTTTAGTAAGAAGGCGTAAATGGTTTACCTAGATAGTACGGGAAGCATAAGGATAAGTAGGAGAGCCTAATACTTCTTTTGAAATTAGTCATCCTACTAAGAAGTTTCCTAATTCTGGTGCTTGGTATCTTCCATTATTAATGTAGAGCCTTTTAGTTTTGAGGCGGTAGCAGGTGAGAGAGTATGGTAGGATACCATGGCAGAGGACTACAAATTCATCCTAAAGAATGATGTCGGTTAGATGGTATTGAGACTAGTAGAGAATCCAATGATTGATTCCAAGTGGTGATTGACTACAGTAAACCTAACCCTAGGTCCCTGCTAATGCTATTTAAAGAGGTCCCCACCCTCCATTTCACTCATACAATTCATTGAGGAATTTGGAATTTTTGAGTTGAGCCTTGGGTTGATTTGGAGTGTTTTTTGAACTCTTGAAGGGTTGTTTTGAAGAATTTGTTGGGCTGATTTGGAGAGTTTTTGAGCTGAGTTTCTTGGGCTGATTTGGACCTGATTGTAGGGTTTATTTTAGAATTTCCTGGGCTAGTTTGGAGGTGATTCAAGGGTTGATTTTCATAATTTCTTGGACTATTATGAAGATGTTTTTCCTGCTGTTAGGAGGTGTTAGTTACTATATAGTCATGTTGAAGATGTAGATGATGAGAATTCAGATGATTCTCTCCTATGATTAGATTGTAGAGTCTAGAGTATATACTATATTTAATATTTATTAATTAATACTATTTTTATTTTTGGACTCTAGAGGCCATTCAAAGCCTCTTTGTTGTTGTATTCTGGTTCAGATTGGATTGCACTTAGTGTTATATTGGTTATATGCACCCTTGCTATATACTTGAAAAACTTTGCATATTTGTATATAATGGTTTGGATTCACATGGATGCTTATTAGATGCTACCATCATTAAATCATTATTACATGCATTCATATAAGGAGGAGAGCTTCACGATTTTGTCTCTTCCCACTGTAATTAAAAATATCATATGTAGAATTTGATTGGGATTGTAAATAGAATATAGAGGGTGTGCACAATGCTAGGAGACTACAATGATAGGATATTTTTTATTAGTGCCTTTCCCACACTCTACAATTTTGAGACTGATATGAAATGATGAACCCTTATTTGCTGATGAAGAAACCTTTACTCTGTCTTTTAAGCAACATGTGACCATGAGGCCCTGCTGTAGGATGAAGAGATACCCTTCCTAATTCTTCTCCTGCTGTAAGAGATTCATACTTGCTGAAATAGGAATTCATGTAATAGCTGATGAATTTCTCCACTGTTGGACTGCTCTTACATTACAAGTATTCAATGATTGTTTTGAAGAGAGTTCCACTGAGTATTGATTTAAAGTCTACTTCTCATACTTAACAGAACTTCTTTAGGTGACATGGCACATATGTAATCTTTATCAATCTAGTGGTAGGCTTAGCTGGCACTTCAAGTATGCGTATAAGCCACCTACAGTTAATCCAATTCCATGCATACTATGGAAGAGTTTGGCAATTTGAGCACTGATTCAAGTGTTGTTCTTCAACTTTGACCAAGTCCACAAAAATTATACGACTCAAACAAACCTCAATATTGCCAGATCCAAATAGGAGCTAGTTGCCTATAGGAAGGCCTTGAATGCCCTACAAAACTAGAATAGTCCCTAGGAGACAACAATGATAAGATATTTTTTATTAGTGCCCTTCCCACACTCTACAATTTTGAGACCGATATGAAATGATGAACCTTTATTTGCTGATGAAGAAACATT
Source organism: Pinus tabuliformis (assembly GCA_031772625.1). Classification (NCBI taxonomy): domain Eukaryota; kingdom Viridiplantae; phylum Streptophyta; class Pinopsida; order Pinales; family Pinaceae; genus Pinus; species Pinus tabuliformis. Next base: position 742,215,710 of record CM062814.1, on the reverse strand, counting down.
TACTCTATCTTTTAAGCAACGTGTGACCATGAGGCCCTGTTGTAGGATGAAGAGATACCCTTCCTAATTCTTCTCCTGATGTAATTGGTTCATACTTGCTGAAATAGGAATTCATGTAATAGATGATGAATTTCTCCACTGTTGGATTGTTCTTACATTACAAGTATTCAATGATCGTTTTAAAGAAAGTTCCACTGAGTATTGATTTAAAGTCTACTTCTCATACTTAACAGAACTTCTTTAGGTGACATGACACATATGTAATCTTTATCAATCTAGTGGTAGGCTTGGCTAGGACTTCAAGTATGCATATAAGCCACCTACAGTTAATCCAATTCCATGCATATTCTTGAAGAATTTGGAAATTTGAGCACTGATTCAAGTGTTGTTCTTCAACTTTGACCAAGTCCACAGAAATTATATGACTCAAACAAACCTCAATATTGCAAAATCCAAATAGGAGCTAGTTGCCTATAGGAAGGCCTTGAATGCCCTACAAAACTAGAACAATCCCTAGGAGAGACTACAATGATAGGATATTTTTTATCAGTGCCCTTCCCACACTCTACAATTTTGAGACTGATATGAAATGATGAACCTTTATTTGCTGATGAAGAAACCTTTAATCTGCCTTTTAAGCAACGTGTGACCATGAGGCCCTGCTATAGGATGAAGAGATACCCTTCCTAATTCTTCTCCTGCTGTAAGAGGTTCATACTTGCTGAAATAGGAATTCATGTAACAGATGATGAATTTCTCCACTAGTGGACTGCTCTTACATTACAAGTATTCAATGATTGTTTTGAAGAGATTTCCACTGAGTATTGATTTAAAGTCTACTTCTCATACTTAACAAAACTTCTTTAGGTGAAATGACACATATGTAATCTTTATCAATCTAGTGGTAGGCTTGGCTGGGACTTCAAGTATGCATATAAGCCACCTACAGTTAATCCAATTCCATGCATATTCTGGAAGAATTTGGCAATTTGAGCACTGATTCAAGTGTTGTTCTTCAACTTTGACCAAGTCCACAGAAATTATACAACTCAAACAAACCTCAATATTGCCAGATCCAAATAGGAGCTAGTTGCCGATAGGAAGGCCGTGAATGCCCTACAAAACTAGAACAGTCCCTAGGAGACTACAATGATAGGATATTTTTTATCAGTGCCCTTCCCACACTCTACAATTCAATTTCTTGCAAAACTCAAATCCTGGTCTAGTCTCAAATTTGGCTGTGTTTATCCATATTGATTTAGATATCATTTTTGGACTATTTTTTCTTATTCCATCATACAAAACCCCATAAATCTCATGAATGCATATAAAGGTAAGGTAAAATTTGATCTGTTGTCAATATTATTTTTCTGAGGAGAATCTAGAAGTATACATTAAAAAAAGACAAAAAAAGTGTGAGATGCAATTCTAAACTTTGTTAAAGCAGGCCATGATACTATGGTCACCCTTTCATAGATATTCTAGTTTTTATCTAAGAATCCCTTTGTAGAGGAAAAACTAGTGCAAGATTTGGAGGAAGTGGAGTGGTCACATGGGGGATTTAGCATAGTAGACCATCATGATGGATGTGATTTCTTGGAGAAATATTGACATTTCCCAACTTATGACACACTAAGCATGAGCAAGATTTTCTTTGATTTAAAAATACTAGGTCCTTACTGTCATGATAAATCCACAAGCACAAGATCAGAAATACAGAGAAGTCAAGCCAAAATAGAGTTGTGATCTGGGAAAACTCTTGGGATGAAATCCAAGGTGGAGACGGGAAGAGTGACTGGGTGATTGAGAAATAATAGTGTTATTAAGAATAAATTCCTTATAAACATAGTAAACAAACCTTTCATCACTGATCAACAACCAATGAACAAATCACATAGCATATCAATATCTCCCCAGAAACAAAGATCTGAGAAGGTGTTTGGAAGGATCAGACAACACCATAATGTATTAATGATAATCACTAAACCATGAACCAGTTACTTTTCTCAAAATACATTTGTCCATGTATATGGAATATATTACATTTGTCCATAAATTTGTCTCCCATACAAAAAATTGTAATCATTGCATGTTGGGGAAAATAAAACATTAACAGGTTCTTCTCTAGTGAAAGAACCATGTTATGATAGACCCAAGAAAAATGATAACAACAACCCATTCGCACAATGGGGATCTATATTGATGGTGATCAATGATTTCTATTGCAGTGGATGGTGATCCTTTGTCATATTTGACATCTACATATGTGCTTAAAAATGCTCTAGACATTATATCAGTGGACATCTTTTCAATATCTGTAGAGCGATTGATGGTAAAATGTTGAAATTGGCAACTCCAATTTATTGCTTCCTTATGAAGAGGTTTTAAATTGTCCTTCCGAACCTCGTAGATGCCTTTCATCTGATTACATATCAACTCTAAGTTGGTGAAGACTTCAATATCATTGACATCATGTTGTTTTGCCTCTTTTAGCTCTTCAACAAGGGAAATGTAATATGCCTCATTGTTTTTCATCATTCCAGGGACTTCTCTCTTTCCATGAAATAAATTATTTGTTGCCATATTGTAAAGGACAAATTTAACAACTGCTCGACCTCGTTTTGGAAAGCAGGACACTTCAATGCATAAACGCCACTTTTGCACCATTTTTTACACTTCAAAAACCTAAAAAATAAGATAACAATAAATTCATGTTAAACAAGTAGAAAAATATCTATTTCTTAATACTCAACATCTTTTTCAATCATATATAATTCAAAAAAGCAGATAATTTTTTTCACAAATTCAATGTAAGACTGACTGACAAATTTTGTTGGAGTATCATAACCAAATTAAATGCTTTCAATATTGTTAGATATAAGTATCCCTATGACTGTTACAATGTCATATTTCCTACTAGTAGTTATAAGGTGGAGCTAGACATTCAATTTTAGAGCTTGCAAGAATAATTTTCAAAACTGTAAGATTTCTTAAGTGCACCGATCTTAAAAAGTTCCCGAATGCTCAAAAAGCTAAATTAGTGCAATATATGTTGTGTGATGACGTTATGGGGTATATAGTGCAATTTAAGATAGCCTCACGACACCTTTTGATTATTTGAGTAGTTTCTTTGATTTACAATTCTTTCTTTGCAACATTCTAACTAAAATTGAAATTAATGTTCGAGAAAAATGGGAGAGTACTAAAAAAGTACATAAATTGGTTGCACCATAATGTATCCTAGCAATTGGTTACCATGAGTACCTTTGCTTGCGTGGTAGTAGTGATTTGAGAACTAGAGAATTGAAAAGTGAGGAGCTGTCTGCTCCTACCAAAGTCTAGAAAATGAATTTGTCTAGCTTTTTTACTGCTGCTCCAAATAAGCATATATAGAAGAAACCCCTTGCTTGTTCAAGTCAGGAAAGTCCCAAACAATGATAAAAGGGGGTGACATTTTCCCTGTTTAGGTATATTAGATCACGCCATATGTTATATTTTTATTGTAGACAATTTATAGAGGTGATTCCCAAATTATGAGCCACCCATATACATTCAAGGTACACTCTTATGCACAAATCAGCCCTAAAAACCCTAGTCATTTCCCTAGCAATCTAGGAGAGAGAAAGAGAGATAAAATTAAGTTTTATGGTCATCAACACACTCTTAGGCCATTAGACCAACACCTTATCCTAGTAGGGTTAAATGGAGTCTTTTTGGCACAAATTCAAAGGAAAGATATTGATGGAGTAAGAGGGGTACCTCAAGCATCCACTTCTAAAACCATAGCTATTACTCCTATGACGGGAGAAATTAGATATAGGGTCTGCACATTAAGAGTTTCCCTATAGGCCACAAAAGGGACAATTTTACATGCAATGTTGAAGCAAATTTCAGCAATGATAAAACATTAGTCATGGAACAATTGAAGCCCTACTTTGAACATAAAGCATACAAAATATCAATAATAAGACAATAAACTTACAAAATTATCAACAAAAAGCACTTCTTTCAATCCTAGTACAATTTCTTCGTGCAAGTTGCACCAAAAAAGATCACATTTTTCCAATGTAGTGAAAAAGACTAGCTCGCACTCTCTTAGATAGGAATATAATTCAATGTGTGATGATGACATAAAGAAATGAAGGGAGGCTCTATTTATACCCATTTTTACAATAATTAGACTAAGAATCCCTATTGACAAGCTTACTTTAAGTTTTCCACAAGAAATAGGTTACAAGCCAAACTCATTGCTCAAAAACATAACAAAAGTGCCATAAATGCTCAGCTTGTTTATATACCTGCAAATAGTGACAATAAAGCTGCAGACTTCTATAAATCCATACAAAAAAACCTGTAAGAGATTAACATTTGATTTGAATTTTTGTAGAAACTACACATACAACTATAAAGCTTTTGCAAGGTTGTTTAAAAGCAATGCAGCTTTAGAAAGTTAGGGTGAACTTAGTATAAAAAGAGGATGTGGTTTATAGAGTTTATACATTGAACAAATTTTCAAACTCATGACCCACAAGCTCTTCACCTTTTCAAACTTAGTAATCTACAAGCTCTTCACATTTTCCCGGAGTATTGCTGAGAACCCTTATTTACATGGAAAAACTGATAAAAACAGTGATAAAACCTAGCTGGTGATCCCTATGATATAACCCTGGATGGCCCTTCAACGTATGATGTCTTATTGGACTTGTTCTCTGTTCCTACGAGCAGTGTTAGGATGTAACAAACTGACGAAGTACTTGGAAGTTTGGTACTATCTCCAACATCTACTAAATCAAGTGAAAGCTCGGAAAATTCTGCAAAAGGCCCTCTCGCCGAACAGATTTTCGATGACACATGCATTTTGGCTTCCCTCCCACTGTGCCACCCCCATCCCAAGCACAGTTTAAAGAAATACAATTGGCAAAAGAAATATTTTAAAGAAAAAATATTGCCAGTACTAATTTTTTAAAGCAGAGCAACACAAAAATATTCATAATTAATTGACAAAATGTGTCCGCCAGGCTGTGGTCTAGTCACAAATTTGTAATGATAACCCAGGTTCAAATATCAAGTTTGGAGGGCATGCCCCTGTCTGGTTTTATTTCAAGACTAGTTTGAGGAAGGGCTTGATAGACCATCGACACGACATAGTCATAGTAAACAGTAAACATTTCCAAGCCCTGTTGCCCCTTCAGTTGCATGGCAGCATGCAAGAATGAGATTAAAATCAAGCTCTGCTCAGAAAAGGATGTTAGTTATTGAATAAGAAAAATATTATTCATATTAGGTTCAGTGAATAAGGTTCATTAGTGTTTTCGTGGTTAATGTTTTTTATTTCATGGTCAAACTTTGAGTACCAGTTGTCCCAATTTTGCAACTTTCTATCCATCTTAAATTTTCATGCCATCCAAAAATATGTTACTTCAGTGACTTGCATATGAAATCAAATTTTCTTAAAAAACCACCCATAAAACCTTTTATCCTCTATACAAACCTATAGTGGATACAAAATCTTATTATATCACTACCTCAAGTGATTTACTGTCAGTCACAAATCTAGGAAACAAAATAGAAACCACTGACAGAGTGTAAAAATTGAACCACTGAACCAGCAAACAAACTTCCAAAATGTAAATTGTAGATGTACATACAATCAACGATTGGATGAGAAGATAGGCATGCACACAAAACTTATTCCATATCAGGAAAATGAGAGAAAAATCAATTGTGGGTCATAACATATTTCCTTGTCTCGTCAAAGTAGTTGAGATGTTGACTGAGAGCATTGATTCTGAATGAAAAAACAACCCAAAAACATGAATTGTGCCTATCAGACATACTAACCAAACATGTAAGGTACAGTAAAACATAAGTAAGGATTCATACATGGCATTGGAATGGTGAGAATGGGTGGCCTGACATGTAAGAGGTTCAGAGTTTGGTTTGGAGACATAATTTGGTCCAGCACCCACTCGACAACAAACGTGCTATTATTTCCCTTCTTAATAAAGCACGTTTAACACCAAAATCAAGAACATTTGAACTTGTCAAAGGCTCCCAAAACATGAGCTTTAAGTCCTATTTTCAGATGAAAAGACTCAAATGTAGAATATGGGATAGATTGCCATGTTAGCAATCATTAGAGTTATCATGTAAAATGAAATCAACTGTATCAACTTACGTTTAGCATATCAAAAGTACATCAAAACTTAAAATAAGTAGGTAGAAAATAGCAGCAAGTTTTGATAAGAGTAGTTAAGAGCATTAACGGCTTCAAATTAGGAAGTCATGCAGATTAAAAAATGGAAAATCTCTGAATGGGCTCATAAAAAAATTAAAATGCCTCAACTTCAATAGATAAGAAAACAGCAAAACTGAAACTAAATGCAGTGTAAAGCAACTAAAATTCATTTCTAGACAGACTAAATTACAGTAAAGGCTTTATATTGACAGCTATTGGCCACCATTAGCAAAATTTATAAGCAACTAGACTATGATCATTGAAAAATTTTCAGCAGACAGTGCAGACCTTCCACCCCCTGGTGAGAATAAGGGTATCTAAGAGTCACAGGTGCCCAAAGCATGGACTTGTGTATGAGCACTGAACTTCACCAGCTCAAATTCAAAATCACAAGCATGTTGGCAGATTCTCAACGTTGTAAATATAAGATGGGCAGGTGATAACAGAGTGAGGATTCAAGGGTATATGTTTGAGTTGGGCATGATAAAAATAACATCAGAAAATACAGAAAACATTCCAGATCCATAGATCTTGTTGCCCCCAAAAATGTGGGTAAACTAGCAGGGACAAACAAAAAGAACAGATCATATTAGGTGTAAAGCCATGAGCAGTCACCTATGTGAATAGGATGGTTAGGATACATCGTCATGAGACCTAATTTTAGTTTTAGAATTGATGATCATATTCACTTCTTCTGTCTCAAACATAGGAGGTCCCATTGTAACCCTCTCATCCACTTCTATGTGCAATGTTTTCTAGGATTTTCATTCTCACAGTTAATTGTAAGCATGGGTGGACATGTATGTTTGTTTATTTAAGGCATTCTTCTATGTTCCCACAGAATTTTCTATGTTCAATGAAAGAGAAATTTGTTCCAAACGTATATTACAAGGTTGAGCCTTATTCACCTACCATTCACAATGATATTAATTGTTATAACAAAGCCTTTCTGAATAATGCCAATTTCACTTTGTAGTGTACTTTTCCTTGATTATACTCCTCAGGAAATGGTGATCTTTTCTTAGATGAGTGAGAATTGGGAAGCTTATGGCTGGAAGGCTATGACTATATGAAGCCTAACAAAGCGATACACCATACCTCTTGTTTCATTTTATTCGATTTGGCACTACTACATGTACAAGTAGTTATTTCTAGAGGAAACTAGTTGTGCCAGAGTCTAGTTGTCCTCTACCACCAGTGCAAAGACTTCAATGTGGACTTAACGAGAAACTATAAATGTCCTATTTCATTTGATTTTCTTGAAATATCACTACCTCTATGGATATGATTGTAAAAATCAGCCTTGGAGCAAGTTGTACTTTGTGTAAAATGTTGCATAAAACATTCAACCCTTGCCCCCAATAGATGGAATTGAACAAAGTTACCAAACTTGTCTTAATGAAGCCAAAAAGTATATGTTCAATTCAAGAGGCCAATTCCATTTCAATGAAGACGAACTTTCTTTTATAGCAACTCCATAGCCCATGTACTCTCTGCTAACTACTTTCATACCATTTGTAAATGGATAGAATTTAGAACTGTATCTATGCGAAGTTTTTTTTATTGAAGTTACTTTAGCTCTAGCTTTAGCCTTTACCAAACTTTGAAGTTCTTGAAAATTTTGAAGTAAGCCATAGTCACCTACCGTTCCAAAAGTATATTACAAGGTTGAGCCTTATTCACCTACCGTTCACAGTGATATTAACTGTTATAACAAAGCCTTTTTGAATAATGCCAATTTCACTTTGTAGCATACTTTTCCTTGGTTATACTACTCAGAAAATGGAGATGTTTTCTTAGATGAGTGAGAATTGGGAAGCTTATGGCTAGCAGGCTATGGCTATATGAAGCCTAATAAAGCGATACAGCATACATCTTGTTTCATTTTATTCTATTTGGCACTACTACATATACAAGCAGTTATTTCTAGAGGAGCCTAGTTGTGCCAAAGTCTAGTTGTCCTCTGCCACCAGCGCAAAGACTTCAATGTGGACTTAAACATAAACTATAAATGTCCTATTTCATTTGATTTTCTTGAAATATCACTACCTCTATGGATATGACTGTAAAAATCAGCCTTGGAGCAACTTGTGCTTTGCGTAAAAAGTTGCATAAAACATTCAACCCTTGCACCCAATAGATGGAATTGAACAAAGTTACCAAACTTGTCTTAATGAAGCCAAAAAGTATGTGTTCAATTCCAGAGGCCAATTCCATTTCAAAGAAGACAAACTTTCTTTTTATAGCAACTCCATAGCCCATGTACTCTTTGTTGACTACTTTCATACCATCTATAAATGGATAGAAGTTAGAACTGTATCTATGCGAAGTTTTTTTTACTGAAGTTACTTTAGCTCTAGCTTTAGCCTTTACCAAACTTTTAAGTTCTTGAAAATTTTGAAGTAAGCCACAGTCACCTACCATTCCAAAAGTATATTACAAGGTTGAGCCTTATTCACCTACCGTTCACAGTGATATTAATTGTTATAACAAAGCATTTCTGAATAATGCCAATTTCACTTTGTAGTGTACTTTTCCTTGATTATACTCCTCAAGAAATGGTGATCTTTTCTTAGATGAGTGAGAATTGGGAAGCTTATGGCTAGCAGGCTATATGAAGCCTAACAAAGTGATACACCATACATCTTGTTTCATTTTATTCTATTTGGCACTACTACATATACAAGAAGTTATTTCTTGAGGAACATAGTTGTGCCAGAGTCTAGTTGTCCTTTGCCACCAGCGCAAAGACTTCAATGTGAACTTAACCAGAACTAAATGTCCTATTTCGTTTGATTTCCTTGAAATATCACTACCTCTATGGATATGACTGTAAAAAATAGCCTTGGAGCAAGTTGTGCTTTGTGTAAAAAGTTGCATAAAACATTCAACCCTTGCCCCCATTAGATGGAATTGAACAAAGTTACCAAACTTGTCTTAATGAAGCCAAAAAGTATGTGTTCAATTCCAGAGGCCAATTCCATTTCAAAGAAGAAAAACTTTATTTTATAGCAACTCCATAGCCCATGTACTCTCCGCTTACTACTTTCATACCATTTGTAAATGGATAGAAGTTAGAACTATATCTATGCGAAGTTTTTTTTTTACTGAAGTTACTTCAGCTCTAGCTTTAGCCTTTACCAAATTTTGAAGTTCTTGAAAATTTTGAAGTAAGCCACAGTCACCTACCGTTCCAAAAGTATATTACAAGGTTGAGCCTTATTCACCTACCGTTCATAGTGATATTAACTGTTATAACAAAGCCTTTCTGAATAATGCCAATTTCACTTTGTAGTGTACTTTTCCTTGATTATACTCCTCAGGAAATGGTGATCTTTTATTAGATGAGTGAGAATTGGGAATCATATGGCTGGAAGGCTATGGCTATATGAAGCCTAACAAAGCGATACACCATACATCTTGTTTCATTTGGCACTACTACATATGCAAGCAGTTATTTCTAGAGGAACCTAGTTGTGCCAGAGTCTAGTTTTCCTCTGCCACCAGCGCAAAGACTTCAATGTGAACTTAACCAAAAACTATAAATGTCCTATTTCGTTTGATTTTCTTGAAATATCACTCCCTCTATGGATATGGCTGTAAAAATCAGCCTTAGAGCAAGTTGTGCTTTGTGTAAAAAGTTGCATAAAACATTCAACCCTTGCCCCCAATAGATGGAATTGAACAAAGTTACCAAACTTGTCTTAATGAAGCCAAAAAGTATGTGTTAAATTCAAGAGGCCAATTCCATTTCAAAGAAGATGAACTTTCAGCAACTCCATAGCCCATGTACTCTCTTTTGACTACTTTCATACCATCTGTAAATGGATAGAAGTTAGAACTGTATCTATGCGAAGTTTTTTTTTTACTGAAGTTACTTTAGCTCTAGCTTTAGCCTTTCCCTAAACTTTGAAGTTCTTGAAAATTTTGAAGTAAGCCACAGTCACCTACCGTTCCAAAAGTATATTACAAGGTAGCATTTAAGCAAGGTAGTATGTTACAGTCACCTACCATTGAAGTAAGCCACAATCACTTACACGTAGCATTTAAGCAATAAAATTTCTTTATCAAAAGTAGCGTTTAAGCAATAAAATCAACGAGAATCGATCTCAAGTCGCACGACTAAGGGCACGAAATGAACCACGGCTTATTATTCGACTGGCCTAATCAGAGAAACCAAAGGCCTATTACATGAATATCACAATTCATCCCAGGCTAGCCATAACAGGCATGATTCCTCGTGGTCATTCTGGTTCGCATAAATCCAACAATATAAAATTAGCGAAAACCTATCTTTGAGATCTGCGTTTCCAAATTTTGCTAAAATATTGTTTCTGCGAAATGTAAATTGTAATAAGTGGCAAAACCTTTGCAATAGATCATCCTTGAGGCCTTTACAAATATTCTTTAATAATCTGGTTTAGCGACATGACCTGTGCAGGAAAAATGCAGAATCTAGTGTATCTGTGAGTGGTTTAGGCTTTGTCTGGTTGCAAGTTCTGAAGGCACGCAATGGGGGCTCCACGTGTGGTTGAGGCCTCAGCTTGAATTTCGGCAACCAGATGCAGACGCCCGCGGTGCGACGTGACCCCAAATCGTCCGGACGGGAGGATCTGTCAAATAGATGCCAGTCGGAGTTAATGCGGAAGGGTGGCAGAGGAATATGAAGTTGGCAAAAGTGATGGAGAGTGGTGGAGGGAATTCCCGATTTCCGAAGCCGGAATTTTTTCCGGGGGGCCCCAGAAACCGAGAATTCCTCTGCCTAGTTAGACTACTCCAAGTTTAAATACCTCACACTAAGTTTATTGTAATTATCAAGTTTTGTGTAATTAATTGAAAAGTCAACTTTGTGTAGCTCTTGTTATTGTGTGCATTAATTATTTATGTTATTTTATGTCTTACCTCTTTGCCTTTCTAATAAATTAATATTAAAACTTAGCAATCACAGGATCCATGGAACATGCAAAAATAGTAAGAAAAAAATAAAGTGAAAAAAAAACCAACAATTATTATTTTTAATTATGTTACAAAAACATCACACTGTTAAGTATTAGATATGCCCAAAAGAATTCATTGTGCGAAAAATGCGACAGTTTAGTCACAAAAATTGTTAAGAAAGATGGGCATATAGATTTGAAGGCATGGCCATATTGCCTTCATTCATCAATCTGTAATAGCTATGAACCATTAGAATGCCAAAATAAGAGTCTTGTTGATTCATAAACTTGGCATGAAATTTTTTTCCATACATACTGCACATTATATACACTACATGGTTAAAAAGGTTGTCAGCGCACTAACAATCAAAGCCCCTTTAACTTTTGTGAAAAAGCCCTTTTAGTTAACTTTGAATTGCGCTATCAGTTGCAGTCACCTTTGCATTGTGTTGTCATTCCTCCACAGAGTTCCAGTTTTTCCATTGCACTGTCAGTCTTCCACAAAGTCGAACTCTTTGTTGTAGTTTTTAAAAGGCCACATGGAAAGCCAAGTTAGCAGAGGCAAAACAAAAGGAGGAGAAGTGGTTCGTATTGAGCCAAGGAGTCTAGACATGGTGAACTCTGACCCAACCATTAGAGCATCATTTGAACTAACAGGGTGCATATATTTTTGTGAAAAAGTCCAGACTCATGGCCATCATTTTCAACTTGCAAGCATGTTTGCCCTGAACTTCAAAGGTGATAAAGTCAAAATTGGTGACCTGGAGTTTGTAGTGTCTGAGGAAACCATTTCTCAAGCTACAACAATTCCTTTATGTTGGCTTGTTGGGGCCTGACCCAGGTTTAGAAGTGTTTTAGCCAAACAAATCCCAAAACTACTGGCCCTTTCAGCAACAGTTCGCGGAGCGCATACTGAGGTCTCACCTGAGGTAGTATGGGAGGGTGCTGGAACCAGGTTTCCACACCCTAGGGATGTCTTGATGAGGTCTGGAAGGTTCACGAACCGATCCTAAACATTGCGCTACTTCCACGCAGCCTTCTATTCAGTGCAAATACCTTCGTGCAGCTAAGACGACAAGCGCGAATGTTATTTACCCTTTCTGTGCTTAGTATTATTATAGATCTTGAATTAAATTAAGTAGGCCCAATACTTTCAGTTACCATTTAACATAAACAGACATGCGTGCAATCATAAACCATAAACAGATGCATAAACCAGAATATAGAAACAGATATGCAATATTCCAAAATCGACTTATCTTTATTAATGCCTTTTCCAGTTACAATCCACTTCCTACCCTGTGCACACAGCTGCAGGGGTCCGCACACATAGCTGCAAGGGTCTGCGCACACAGCTGCGGACTCTACCAGGCCTCCACGCACACAGCTGCGGAGCCTCTATTTCCTATTACAACCCAAACTCGAACTTACAAACTCAGATCGGATACCACATTTTGAAAACCATATTTCTTCTTAACATCAAAAGGCTACCTTCTACACTTAGAGCCTCACTCTATTTATACATTCCCATGGTCCACAAACCATGGGTAGGCCGACACATTCTGGATTAAATTACAATATTTTAGGGCGGACTACCCTTAGACTTGACCCATTACAATTTTCACTCTGCGCACTTAGCAGAGCCTTTACAATACCAATACCCCAAAAACCGTTACGCGGGGGACCTGCTGCCAAACAAGCCCCCAACACAATCATCGTGACTCATCCCGAGTCACTCGTTGGTGTGGCGAGACACGCTGCCAAGGCTTCGCGGTTCACCATCCCTGTGAGTGACGCACTACGGTCTATTGCTCCATCCTTGCCTCCTGCAATACTTCTTCAAGCTCCTGCTCCATTGCCCCTCCTAATTCGCATAACCGATGATGCTCATTCTGCGCTGCTCGGTTAACACAAAGCAACCCCTCATAGGATTTTAGCTCTAGCTGAGATGTCAAAGGCGTGAACTCTTTGTGCAAGAGCAGCAATCTTGCGATCTCTGGTCCAGTATACTCAATGTCTGCTGAAGCTTGTGTTGCATTATTGCAAGAGAAATGTTGTTGTCCGCGAGGTCCCAATCTTTAAGTTTCATCGTAGGCACACGGCCCAGGGACGCACTTTTCAACGGAATTCTATCTTTTATCCCAAGCTCCACCACCTTGCCCTTATCTTTCATAGGTCGCTTACCAGACCATAGGTTTCGTGGCGACACCTGGACTAGTCCTGTTATTTGTCTGGGAAGTTGCGGTACATCTCCCATCGCTGGCGTTGGGCTCGGCACGGTGGCCTTGGCTGTCGACATTACGCTGTCCCGAAGGTCCTGCGTCTCTTTTGGCAATGTCGCAGCCACTGGGCTTATTCTCAAAGCATCGAAGTTGGACGGGTCCATATCTATCGGATAGCGCAATAACTTAAGTCTCAAGGTGCCATGGTTTGTTCGGTGGATGACCAGCTGTGATTTATAGGCCTGTTGATTTTCAAATTCGATCGTTCCCTCCTTTTCTGGCTCATTAATGCGATACTGGCAGTAGATCGTTTCAAATCCAGTTCTGACTCCGTGTCTTAATTGCCCGTCGTCCGCTCCTCGTTGTCTTAAATTGACCATCTTGTCATGAACAGTGACCTCAACAGTCACTTTCCAGCCTGTCTACACAGCAGCACAGCCCCTTATGCATGACCGCGATGCCTGCGATAGACTCGCCCTACGCGGAACCCTGTTTCCGCGCAGCTTTCCTGCAGACTCGTTTATAGTCCTGCGCCTTCTTTCAACTACTTGGAGCACTGAGACTGTGCTCTGGTTGGTTAGTTAGGCAGCCGGCCCACTCGTGTAGGGCTTCAGGCGACTGCCATTTACTCTTCCTGGGAAGGGCTCTTCATTAAGCTTGCCGAGCTGGACCGCGCCTCCGTATGTGACCTCTTTGACTATGTATGGTCCCAACCAATGCATTCGGAGTTTCCTAGGCAATTTTTTGAACTTGCTGTCATATAGCAATACTAAATCATTTACTTTGAACGTGCACAACTTGATATGGCGATCGTGCCAAGCTTTCTCACGTTGTTTCTATACCTGCTGATGGAATCCCGCCAGAAACCATTCTTCCTCAAGTTCTTCCAGTTGTGCGAGCCTCTCTTCCAAGGCTTCATGGTCCGCCATGCCTGTCATCGCTGCTATCCACAAATTGGGTACAATGTATTCCATTGGCATGACGGTTTCCATGCCGTAGACTAACCTGAAAGGTGTCTAGCCTGTCAATTTCTTACATGTGGTTCGGTATGCCCATAGCACGGCAAGTGTGCACAAATCCCATTCGTTTCGCTGCGCGTTACATACTTTGGTCAGCGCAGTCTCTAGAATCTTGTTGAATGCTTCTACTGTCCCATTCGCTTGCGGAGGGTACGGCGTACTTTGTTGATGATACACCTGGAATTCCTCAGTGAGTGCTTTGATAGTTTCATTTAGGAAGTGTGTTGTGCGGTCACTCATTAGAATTTTCGGGCATCCAAACCATGTCAACACATTGTCGAATAAAAATTTCACAGTTGTAGCTGCCGTGGAGTGCTTAACCGGCTGTGCTTCCGCGCACTGAGTCAAGTACTCTGTCGCAGTGATGATATTGCGCGCACCCATCTTCCCTTGAGGTGTGATGGGCGCCACACAGTCTATCGCCCATTTTCCGAATGGTTGAAGCGTCACCTATGGATTGAGTGGCATCTCATCCCTTCGCGATGGTTTCCCAGTCCGTTGACATACATCACAGGCCCGATAGTATGCTTTCGAGTCTTGATGTAGGGTTGGCCACCATAGTCCGGCGCGAAGAATCTTCTATGCTGTCGCCTGTCCCGCATAATGTCCTCCTGCAGCCCCCCCATGTGCTTCTGCGAGGATCTGTCCTCGTTCAAATTCAGGTACATATCTTTGTAATATTTCGTCATTTCCCATTTTGTAGAGGTGCCCCGCGATAACAGAAAAATCCGCCACGCGTACCACCAATTCTTTCTTCTGCTGAACTGAATATCCCTGCGGCGCGGTCCCTATGGTTAAGAAATGGATTATATCCTTGAAGTGGCCGTCCGCGACACGCACTGCATAGAGCTATGCATCAAGTAGTCCTTCCTCCAAATTTGTTGGCTCCTCACCATTCTCAATTCGCGATAGGTGATCTAGGCCTGCGTTTAGGCGTCCCGGCTTTACGATGACCTCGAAGTCATATTCTTGAAACAATAACAACCCTCTACAAATGCACCCCCCAAAACAGGCTTGTTCACCAGGTATTTCAACGCGGAATGGTCAATATACATCTTAAAGTGCCCACCAAGTAGATAGTGGCAGTATTTCTAGAGCGCGTATACCATTGCCAATCCCTCGCGCTCAGTAGTAGAGTAGTTCTTTTCAGCTTTGGACAACCGTCGACTTGCGAACATGATTGGGTGATCAATGTCTTCCGCTCCTTCCTGTGTGAGTACAACGCCCAACGCGATACACGATGCATCAACATGTACATGAAACTCGATGTCCCATTTTGGGAAAACCAAGATGGGAGCGGATGCCATTTTTTCCTTGAGAATCTCCATACTTTTCTTACAATCATCATTCCAACAATATGTAGCGTCCTTTTTCAACAACTATTCCTATGGTGCCATGATTTTTGCATAGCTCTTAATAAACTTTTGATAGTAGCCAGTGTGCCCCAACGTGGTGCGGAGTTGTTTGAAACTTCGCGGCACTTCTAGATTGAGTATGACAACAATCTTCGCAGGGTCCACCATCAAGCCTTGTCTGTAGACGACATGGCCAAGAAAATTTCCAAAGGGGACGAGGAAGGTGCACTTCTTAATATTCAGCGCAATCTGGTGTCATCGGCAAGTATCCAGCATCAACCGTAAGTTCGCTATATGTTTCTTGACTAACCCAAATACAGTCCAATTGTTGAAATAAACTTCCAAAGACTTGTGGATGAATTCCTTGAACGCGGCCACCACTACGCACAAAAATATCGCTGGCACGTTCTTGAACCCAAAGGGCATAATAGTGTACTGCAAACAACCCCATTCAGTCATGAAGGTTGTCTTGCTCCTATCTTCCAGCGCGATCTTGATCTGATGGAACCTGAGAACCCATCCGTGAATGAGTAAGCTTCTTGTCCACCAACATTCTCCAAGATTTCATCTGTAAATGGTGTCAAGAATGGATCGTGAACACAGGCCTCATTAAGTTTTCTGAGGTCTATGCAGATTCAAATTTCGCCCTTCTATTTTTTCTCTTGCACTATCATAGGACTCACCTAGTCGGACTCTTCCACTGGTTCAATAATTCCTGCTGCAAGCATTTTGTCCAATTCTTCACAAACCCTTTCCTTATACTTCGGATTCAAATGGTAAGGATGCTTCTTAACTGGCTTCGTGTCCATTTTCAAAGTTATCTTCATCATCCTTTTAACTCCATGATTTTGTTCGGGAATAAGTCTCGACATTTGTGAAGTAACTCGACGACCTTATCCACCGTGGCATCATCCCAATAGTCCCCAAGCGTTGCGTACTTCGGCTCCGCATCTATACCAATGTTTACCTATTTTGTTTTCAGTGGCGCAGCGATGTTGGGCTCCTCGATTGATGGTCCACGAACTTCACGACTCCCTTCTGTTTTTGGAATATTAATATTTCGAGGGTCATCATCATCATCCTCTACTTGCATGTTGTAACATTCTAGGGCATGGCTTAACTGAGGTGACCATACTGGTTGAACTATTTCCCGTGGTTTCTGTGGTATTTTGAAAATGGCGACTTTGACAGCTTGCAGCGCATCATCAACAATATCCGCCCATAGGTCTTCAAATGAGAACGTTAACAAAAATCCCTTGCATAAGACATCCCATTCGCCTGTACCATGTCGGAGTTCTGTCTCGGTATACCAGTTTCTTGGGATGACATCCAAGGTATGATAAAATAAGTGTACCCATTCAGGCTGGGGTTCTTCTCCATAGGCTTTGGTCCATTTTGTGAGGTACGTGCGTGAGTCATCACGTCCATCGTATTTCTCAGTTATTCGTAGTTCCGACTTCCAAAACCTTAGCTGCATCATCCTTCTACAGCCGCGCCAGTTTTCAAAGTTTCCTTAATGTGTTCCCCACCAATGTGCAGGTGTCGTGTGCAGCGCCCACTTTGATGCATCGAACCTCTAGTGCTCTGGTACTACTTGTTCAAGAATTCATCCACCGTTGTCAATCCATCATATGTTGGTAGATCTCGAGCCTGGGCAGTTACGCAACACAGTGACTTGTTCATCATATTACAATTTAGCGTCGTCACTTCACTCAACCGATTGTGCCAGCGTTCATCTTCTTCGTCTGAATCCGAAGGGCAGGAACGTGCGCGCTCCCACGAGACCCTTCCACCTACAGTCGGATTTAGCCAATCTTGGTTTCGCGTGGTTATCTTGTATATACAATCTAGCTCCTCTTCGTCTCCATCTTCGCGCATGGGTTTAGTGTAGCACTCTCCCTCATCTGGATCCAACGGAACTACTATGTGTAAGGACTTTTTCTCGAATATCATCTTCCGCTTTTTTAGGTTGATGACTCCATTCATATCCGTGGCCCAGTCTATTCCTAGCAACGCGGGGTAAGTGTCACTGTCATCTACAATCTCTATTACCTCGAAGTCCGTCTGCGTGCTCGCACCTTCGATATCCACTATTACCCCTTGCAATCTCCCCATGGGAAAAATCTTTTATTGGTTCGCCATTCGTAATTGAATAGGAGACCATTGTAACACGGGTCTGCCCATGCATTCCCAAGTCTATTTTGGTAACACGTTCACATCCAAAACCAAGTCTAGGATTACCTGATCCATCTCATATTCGCCAATTTGCGTTGTCAACCGCATTTCCCTCCCGGTGTGCAAAGCATGCTTCCCCATCTTTCAAACTATGCGTGGTTCGTCTGACCCTGCGCACCTAGCGATCAGCTCTTGTAGTCCTTTGACTGCCTTATTGTCACGTAGCAGCTTCATGCATGTCTCTAAAAAGGTAGTTAGCATAGAAGGATCTAGTCCTGTCTCTGGGTGATCCTTACTACCTGAAGTAGAGGCCTCCGCGAAGCTCTTCTTAGCTTCCATAAACGTTTCCTTGGCATGTTCCAAGTCAAACTCAGGTTCCTTTGTAGGAGCCTTGCATACCCAGGTATCTTCCTCAGGATGCTTCCCCTTATCTTCCCCTGTGGTCGTGCCACTTCTGAGCATCATGTTCACATTGGGGTCTTCTTCGCATGGTTCAGACCTCATCATTTAGATATTTTGTATCGGAGTAGGCTGTAGTACCCCTTTTTCACGCATTTGTGTGATCAGCGTCGGACAATCTACCATTTCATGATCAAACTGCTCATAGTACGGGCAAGATATTCTCGTTGGGTTGGTACAATCACGAGCGTAGTGCCCGGGTCCTTTGCAATTGTAACAGATTAGCTGTCCACGGCCTCTTCCGGGCCCCATTCCTCCTCGTCCTCGACCTCATCCTTGAAATCCACCCCGCATTATTGTTGCAGCTGGATGGAAACCTCGTGTTTCTATCTGCATTCGATAAGCTGGGGTCCTATCCATCATCAGCTCATAGCTCCAACATGTCCACTCATCGTGGCCCACTGATCTACAAAAATTACAATACAGTTGTTGCGGAGTCTGTGTGTACTTCTGCAACAGGTGACAGTTTTCCGTCGTGTGCTTTCCTCCCACTTGACAGATCGCGCACCAAAGCGCAGGTGCCACACTTGGGCCCACCTGTGCCTTTGGTCTCAACAGCATTGGTCCCCCTCCCGCCAAATAGTTCGCGAATACTAGACAATGATCCTTATCGTGGCCTTAGCCTTTACATTTTATGCACCACACTTCTTCACGTGCTTCTGGCCGGGGTGCCCTATCTTGCTTCAAACTCTGCATCTCCAAGCATAGTTTTTGTAGCTGCGCATCGATTTGTTGGATTCCCAACCTCGGGTCCTGTATCAGTGTTTCATGCAACCTCATCACCATTTCCAATGCTTCTGCCTAGGTTGAGAGCTTCTGTTGTAACAATGTCGTCCTTAGGTGTGGTGTCAAAGATGCCACAAACCACACGGGTGCTGCGCATCTGTTAGTGTCATATTAGCCTCGCAGATCGTACTTTTTAGCCTCTGATCCGGATCCTATGGGGTTTCACCTGGAAGCATCGTGATCTCCTTAAATCCAATGATCGACTGTCTCTCTGATTTCGGTCGGCTAAACTCTCTGCTCAACACAATCTGGATTTCCGCTATTTTGGCGTTCGGGTGATCATTCGAATGCTTGATATACCATGTCAGCGCGCGATCCTGCAGCGCACTTACCAATGTGGCCTTCTTAATGTTATCATCCGTAACCCCGTGTGCTTCCCACACTGCTCTTACTATGAACCAAAACTGATCTCGATCTTTGTTCCCTACTCCTCTGAAAACAAGCAGCTTGATTACGCTTGCCATGCTAGACTGCTGGTTTGGTGGAGGTGGTGTGGGCGAAGATGGAGGTGAAGGAGGTGACGCGAGTAGTGGCATTAGCAGAGAAGATAACTGCGGAATGTGTTGCCTTATCAAACTAACTGCACTCCTTGGAGAAGCCCAAGCGCGCTCTTCCTCGCCCACTCGCGGAGGTGAAATTAAAGGACTGTTTCCTAACCCTTCGATACCTTTGTAGGTCTTTCCGCTCCGCATCGTTCCACTCATTAATGGATTTGCATCACTCATTTTTCACATAACAACATTTTAATCCAGGTATTCAAAGATTTGATGTACTTACCTCGCAGTCCCTTGATAAAACGTATTTCTGCTTCGCTGTAGCTGACGGTCGTGTCTATCGCAAATTCGGTGATAAACCATCCTATTATCCGATCCAACCAATGGTTTACGGCCCGCACGATCTTATCTTCAGATACCTCTAGCCTGCGCACCAACTCTGGAGTCCACACTATCGGTTGATCGAGCTTGCACCTTCCATGGCTGTTTGCTAGCCTCGCGATCCAATCATACAGCTCTAAAGAGAAGGTCGCGAAGAAGATCTCGTGGATTTCCGTATATATGAAGTGATCCAACCACCTCTTTTCAGATATCTGCGGGGTTTTGTTTTCCTATATTACGAACTCGTGAAGCTTCTAATCCATTCAATCTTCAATTTCTTTCTTCATAGGGTTCCAGTGTTCCGACATCAAACATCCCTTAGGCAGATCTCAATCCCGGCAATTGAACAATTTGTTGGCTTGTTGGGGCCTGACCCAGGTTCAGAAGTGTTTTAGCCAAACAAATCCTGAAACTATCATCCCTTTCGGCAACAGTCCGCGGAGCGCGGACTAAGGTCTCACCCGAGGTAGTATGGGAGGGTGATGGAACCAGGTTTCCGCACCCTAGGGGTGTCTTGATGAGGTCTGGAAGGTTCGTGAACCGATCCCACATGCTGCGCTACTTCCGCGCAGTCGTCTATTCAGTGCAACTACCTTCGCGCGGCTAGGACAACGAGTGCGAATGTTCTTTACCCTTTTTGTGCTTAGTATTATTATAGATCTTGAATTAAATTAAGTAGGCCCAATATTTTCAGTTACCATTTAACATAAACAGACATGCACGCAATCATAAACCATAAACAAATGCATAAACCAGAATATAGAAACAGATACGCAATATTCCAAAACCGACTTATCTTTATTAATGCCTTTTCCAATTACAATCCACTTCCTACCCTGCACATACAGCTACAGGGGTCCCTATGGTTAAGAAAAGGATTATATCCTCGAAGTGGCCGTTCACAACGCGCACTGCATAGAGCTATGCATCAGGTAGTCCTTCCTCCAAATTTGTTGGCTCCTCAACGTTCTCAATTCGCGATAGGTGATCTGGGCCTGCATTTAGGCGTCCCGACTTTACGATGACCTCGAAGTCATATTATTGAAACAATAACAACCATCTACAAATGCGGCCCCCCAACACAGGATTGTTCACCAGGCATTTCAACACGGAATGGTCAGTATACATCTTAAAGTGCCCACCAAGTAGATAGTGGTGGTATTTCTAGAGTGCGTATACCATCTCCAATCCCTCACGCTCAGTAGTAGAGTAGTTCTTTTCAGCTTTGGACAATCGTCGACTTGCGAACGCAATCGGGTGATCAATGCCTTCCACTCCTTCCTATGTGAGTATAGCGCCCAATGCGATACACGACGCATCAACATGTACATGAAATTTGATGTCCCATTTTGGGAAAACCAAAATGGGAGCGGATGCCATTTTTTCCTTGAGAATCTCCAGACTTTTCTTACAATCATCATTCCAACAATATGTAGTGTCCTTTTTCAACAACTGTTCCATTGGTGCCGTGATTTGTGCATAGCTCTTAATAAACTTTCGATAATAGCCAGTGTGCCCCAACGTGGTGCGGAGTTTTTTGACACTTTGCGACGCTTCTAGATTGAGTATGACAATAATCTTCGCAGGGACCACCATCAGGCCTTGTCTGCAGACCACATGGCCGAGAAAATTTCCAAAGGGGACGAGGAAGGTTCACTTCTTAATATTCAACACAATTTGGTGTCGTCGGCAAGTATCCAACATCAACCGTAAACTTTCTATATGTTTCTTGACTAACCCAAATACTGTCCAATCGTCGAAATAAACTTCCAAAAAATTGTGGATGAATTCCTTGAATGCGGCCACCACTACACGCGAAAATATCACTGGCGTGTTCTTGAACCCAAAGCGCATAACAGTGTACTGAAAACAACCCCATTCGATCGTGAAGGTTGTCTTGCTCGTATCTTCCGGCGTGATCTTGATCTGATGGTACCTTGAGAACCCATCCGTGAATGAGTAAGCTTCTTGTCCGCCAACATTCTCCAAGACTTCATCTGTAAATGGTGTTGGGAATGGATCGTGAACACATGCATCATTAAGTTTTCTGAGGTCTATGTAGATTCGAATTTCGCCCTTCTGTTTTTTCTCCTGCACTATCATAGGACTCACCCAGTCGGACTCTTCCACTAATTCAATAATTCCTGCTGCAAGCATTTTGTCAAATTCTTCACGGACCCTTTCCTTATACTTCGAATTAAAACGGTAAGGACGCTGCTTAACTGGCTTCACGTCCATTTTCAGAGTTATCTTCATCATCCCTAGGTAACCAAGGATCCCTTTTGACTCCTGATTTTGGTCGGGAATAAGTCTTGATATTTGTGAAGTAACTCGACGACCTTATCCACCGTGGCATCATCCCAATAGTCCCCAAGTGTTGTGTACTTCGGCTCCGCATCTATACCAATGTTTACCTATTTCGTTTTCAGTGGCGCAGCGATGTCGGGGTCCTCGATTGACGGTCCACGAACTTTGCAACTCCCTTCTATTTCCGGAATATTAATGTTTCGGGGGTCATCATCATCATCCTCTACTTGCATGTTGTAACATTCTAGGGCATGGCTTAACTGAGGTGACCATACTGGTTGAACTATTTCCCGTGGTTCCTGTGGTATTTTGAAAATGGCGACTTTCACAGCTTGCAGCGCATCGTCAACAATATCCGCCCATAGGTCTTCAAATGAGAACATTAACAAAAATTCCTCGCGCAAGATATCCCATTCGCCTGTACCATGCCAGAGTTCTGTCTCGGTATACCAGTTTCTTGGGATGACATCCTGGGTATGATAAAATAAGTGTACCCATTCAGGTTGGGGTTCTTCTCCAATGGCTTTGGTCCATTTTGTGAGGTGTGTGTACGAGTCATCGCATCCATCATATTTCTCGTTATTCGTAGTTTCGGCTTCCCAAACCTTAGCTGCATCATCCTTCAGCAACCGCGCCAGTTTTCAAAGCTTCCTTCATGTGTTCCCCACCAACGTGAAGGTGTCACATGTAGCGCCCACTTTAATGCATCGAACCTGTAGTGCTCTGGTACTACTTGTTCAAGAATTCATCCACCATTGTCAATCCATCATATGTGGGTAGATCTCAAGCTTGGGTGGTTACGCAACGCAGTGACTTGGTCATCATATTACAATTTAGCGTCGTCACTTCACTCAACCGATTGTGCTAGCGTTCATCTTCTTCATCTGAATGGGCAGGAACATGCGCGCTCCCACGAGACCCTTCCACCTACAGTCGGATTTATCCAATCCTGGTTTCACGTGGTTATCTTGTATATACAATCTAGCTCCTCTTCGTCTCCATCGTCACGCACGGGTTCAGTGTAGCACTCTCCTTCATCTAGATCCAGTGGAACTACTACACGTAGGGACTTTTTCTCAAATATAATCTTTCGCTTTTTTAGGTTGATGACTCCATTCATATCCGTGGCCTAGTCTATTCCTAGCAACGCGGGGTAAGGGTTACTGTCATCTACAATCTCTATTACCTCGAAGTCCATCTACATGCTTGCACCTTCGATATCCACTGTTACCCCTTGCAATCTCCCCATGGGAAAAATCTTTTGTTGGTTCGCCATCCGTAATTGAATAGGAGACCATTGTAACATGGGTCTGCCCATGTGTTCCCAAGTCTGTTTTGGTAACACGTTCGCGTCCGAACCCAAGTCTAGGATTACTTGATCCATCTCATATTCGCCAATTTGCGCTGTCAACTGCATTTCCCTCCCGGTGTGCAAAGCATGCTTCCCCATCTTTCAAACTACGCGTGGTTCCCCTGACCCTGTGCACCTAGCGATCAACTCTTGTAGTCCTTTGACTGCATTATTATCATGTAGCAGCTTCATGCATGTCTCTAAAAAGGTAGTTAGCATAGAAGGATCCAGTCCTGTCTCTGGGTGATCCTTACTACCTAAAGTAGAGGCCTCCACGAAGCTCTTCTTAGCTTCCATAAACGTTTCCTTGGTGCGTTCCAAGTCAAACTCAGGTTCCTTTGTAGGATCCTTGCGTACCCAGGTATCTTCCTCAGGCTACTTCCCCTTATCTTCCCCTGTGGTCGCGCCACTTCTGAGCATCATGTTCATGTTGGGGTCTTCTTCACGTGGTTCAGACCTCATCATTTGGATATTTTGCGTCGGAGTAGGTTGTAGTACCCCTTTTTCGCGCATTTGTGTGATCAGCGTCGGACAATCTACCATTTCATGATCAAACTGCTCACAGTACGGGCAAGATATTCTCATTGGGTTGGTACAATCACGAGCATAGTGCCCGAGTCCTCCGCAATTGTAATAGATTAGCTGTCTGTAGCCCCTTCCGGGCCCCATTCCTCCTTGTCCTCGACCTCATCCTTGAAATCCACCCCGCGCTATTGCTGCGGCTGGATCGAAGCCTCGTGTTTCTGTCTGCATTAGATAAGCTGGGGTCCTATCCATCATTATCTCATAGCTCCGACATGTCCACTCATCATGGCCCACTGATCTACAAAAATTACAATACAGTTGCTGCGGAGTCTGTGTGTACTTTTGCAACAGGTGACAGTTGTCCGTCGTGTGCTTTCCTCCCACTTGACATATCGCGCACTAGAGAACAAGTGCCACACTTGGGCCCACCTGTGCCTTTGGTCTCAACGGGATTGGTCCCCCTCTCGCCAAATAGTTCACGAATACTGGACAATGATCCTTATCGTGGCCCTAGGCTTTACATTTTATGCACCACAATTTTTCGCGCGCTTCTGGCCGGGGCGCCCTATCTTGCTTCAAACTTTGCATCTCCAAGTATAGGTTTTGTAGCTGCACATGGATTTGTTGGATTCCCAACCCCGAGTCTGGTATCGATGTTTCATGCAACCTCATCACCATTTCCAATGCTTCTGCCTGGGTTGAGAGCTTCTGTTGTGACAGTGCCATCCTCAGGTGTGGTGTCAAAGATGCTACAAACCACACGCGGTGCTGCGCATCTGCCAATGTCATATTAGCCTCGCGAATTGTACTTTTCAGCCTCTGATCCAGATCCCAGGGGGTTTCTCCTGGAAGCATCGCAATCTCCTTAAATCCAATGATCGACTGCGTCTCTGATTTTGGCCGGCTAAACTCTCTGTTCAACGCAATCTGGATTTCCGCTATTTCGTCATTCGGGTGATCATTCAAATGCTTGATATACCATATCAGCGCGTGATCCTGCAGAGCACTTACCAATGTGGCCTTCTTAATGTTATCATTCGTAACCCCATGTGCTTCCCACACTGCTCTTACTATGAACCAAAACTGATATGGATCTTTGTTCCCTACTCCTATGAAAACAGGCAACTTGATTGCACTCGCCATGCTAAACTGCTGGTTTGGTGGAGGTGGTGTGGGCAAAGATGGAGGTGAAGGAGGTGACATGAGTGGTGGCATTAGTGGAGATGATAACTGCGGAATGCGTTGCCTTATCAGACTGACCGCACTCCTTGGAGAAGCCCAAGCGTGCTCTTCCTCGCTCGCTCGTGGAGGTGAAATTAAAGGACTGTTTCCTAACCTTTCGATACCATTGTAGATCTTTCCGCTCGGCGTCGTTCCACTCATTAATGGATTCGCATCACCTGTTTTTCACATAACAACATCTTAATCTAGGTATTCAAAGATTTGATGTACTTACCTCGCAGTCCCTTGAGAAAATATCTTTCTACTTTGCTATAGCTGACAATCGTGTCTATTGCAAATTCGGTGATAAACCCTCAAATTATCAGATCCAACCAATGTTCTACAACTCGCGCGATCTTATCTTCAGATGCCTCTAGCCTGCGCACCAACTCTGGAGTCCACACTATCGGTTGATCGAGCTTGCACCTTCCATGACTATTTTCTAGCCTCGCGATCCAATCATACAGCTCTGAAGAGAAGGTCGCGAAGAAGATCTCATGGATTTCCATATATATGAAGCGATCCAACAACCTCTTTTCAGATATCTGCGGGGTTTTGTTTTCCTATATTACGAACTCGTGAAGCTTCTGATCCAACCAATCTTAAATTTCTTACTTCGTAGGGTTCCAGTGTTCTGACATCAGACATCCCTTAGGCAGATCCCGATCCTGGCAACAGAACAATTTGTTGGCTTGTTGGGACCTAACCCAGGTTCAGAAGTGTTTTAGCCAAACAAATCCCGAAACTATCGTCCCTTTCGACAACAGTCCGCAGAGCGTGGACTGAGGTCTCACCCGAGGTAGTATGGGAGGATGCTGGAATCAGGTTTCCGCACCCTAGGGATGTCTTGATGAGGTCTGGAAGGTTCATGAACCGATCCTACATGCTGCTCTACTTCCGCGCAATTGTCTATTCAGTGCAACTACCTTCGCATGGCTAGGACGATGAGCGCAAATGTTCTTTACCCTTTCTGTGCTTAGTATTATTATAGATCTTGAATTAAATTAAGTAGGCCCAATACTTTCAGTTACCATTTAACATAAACAAACATGCGCGCAATCATAAACCATAAACAGATGCATAAACCAGAATATAGAAACAGATACTCAATATTCCAAAACCGACTTATCTTTATTAATGCCTTTTCCAGTTACAATCCACTTCCTACCCTGCGCACACAGCTGCAGGGGTCCACGCACACAGTTGTGGACTCTACTAGGCGTCTGCGCACACAACTGCGGAGCCTCTATTTCCTATTACAACCCAAATTCGGACTTACAAATTCAGATCGAATATTGCATTCATAGATCCATAGTTCTTCTTAACATCAAAAAATTACTTTCTACACTTAGAGCCTCGCTCTATTTATGCATTCCCATGGTCCACAGACCATGGGTAGGCTGACACATTCTAGATTAAATTACAATATTTTAGGGCGGACTACCCTTAGACTTGACCCATTACAATTCACGCTCTGCGCACTTTGCGGAGCCTTTACAATATCAATACCCCAAAATTGTGGGTTTTAAGCCCCAAAACTATTACGCGGGGGATCCGCTTCCCAACACTTTACATTGTGAGAGTTGGTTCAAAGTGAAGGAATGAGATGCCTCACACTTCAAAGATTTTTTAAAGCCTCAGTTCAAAAACAAATATGATAACCACATTTCCAAGGACTTATTTGTTGGATCATTACAGTCAATCGTTGAAGGTTATACATAGACATTTTACATGTGAAGGTCGTTTTAGAAGTTGTATCAATACCACATTAGATTTCTTATGCATTTCACTAGTACAAGGAGTTTGAATTTTCCCTATTACCTATTTAAAAGCCTAGGCAAGATGTCAGAGAGGGTTCAGCCAAAAGGGGACAAACACTTGCCTAGCCTTTTTCACTTTTCACTGATCAAACTACTAGTTTTGCACGAGATAGAGAAGAGAAAGATGTCTTGGGATAACTTCTTGCCAACTTCAGGTCTGCTGGCTCATGTAGACATTTCTCTAATGCAAGCACATAAAGAAGAACCTAAAGCTAAAGAGACAGAGGAATCTAAAGCCAAGGTGACAGTGGAAGAAGCAGAGGTACCTAAAGCTACAAAGATAATTAGGGAAACAAGGAGGGATAAGAGAGCAACAAGCAAACAGAAAAGCAAGATACTAGTGGAAGAAGCAAAATTTATACATATGCCAAGGACTAGGCTGAGGATTAGATTTTGTGCAAAGCAATTGATTGAGGAGCCAACTCTTCAAGTTGATATCTCATAGGATATGCTAGAATAGTGTACAGGGGAGGAACAAGATGTTAAGATGGAGGAAGAAAAAGATCTTGAACTCACAATATTGCAAGACAGTCTTACCAAAGCCCGGCTTCAGATTTCCTATTTGCAAAAGGAAAATAAAGAACTTAGGCACACAACAGAAAAGGTAGCACAACAAAAAGAAAGTGACTTGTCCAAGTGGCCTTTTAGGCTTACAACTCAAGAAAAAGGAAAGCAGGTAATTTATGTGGAGGAGATAAAAGAACCTAGTATGCCAGTAAGGAGACCTATCACAAGGTCAACAACTAAAGGGAAAACTAGATGGAAGAATATTTTCAAACAATAGAGAAACCAGTGTTTGATGAATGGAAGGAGTATCAGAGGCTGTTTGAAGAGATTGAAGTCTGCCAAAGGCAAGCTGACCAGATAGAAGAGAACAATGAAAAATACAAGAAGGCCATCAATGATACTATCAAAGAAGTTGATACTAAAATTACAGAAGCTTTGGATGCAATTGATGGAGCCAAACATTTCATGAAATGGACTCTTCCCCTGCGCAAAAATCTAAAGAGTTATTACATGAGAAATCTGATTTTGAGGAGAATATTGAAGGTGATGAAGCATAAACTAGCAAAGGCTAGGAGACGGCTCAAGAAAGTAAAACACTCCAAACAACCACCTAGTGACTTGCCTACAGTAGTACAACCAACTAAGGAAGTTAAAACAATCTCCAGTAAAGAGGCCAAATCATCATCCAGCAAAGCCAAACCATCATCCAACAAGAAGAGAAAGAGGTAGATTGGGTGCTTGATAACATACTCTGTCTCATTTACTAAAAGTTCATTTTGTGTAGCTAGGCTCATTTTGCACTTACCTAGGGTTACATGTTTTTGGGGAAAAATATGGAGGATTTTGGTATTTTGATGCTTGTTCAGATTCATAAGGTACATGGTGATGAACGGTTAGACATTGTTTTGTTTTGGAGAGGGAAGAGAAACACAAACTCAAAAATTTAAAATTTTGATGCGCAAGTGTTGACTCGACAGTTCTGAGCTTTGCATGCGTGGAAAGAGGAATCAGATGGATCCTACTCCAACTTAGCATCTTTGTCATCATCCTCATCGGCTCGGTTTCACTAGGTGCAGCCCATGTCTATGCTAAGCTGAAGCCTACTACGCAACTCATCATTCAATTTTTTTGTTTTTTAGTCAGTTTTGGACCTTGCTATCGTGAGGTTGGTGATATTGATAGAAAAGAATGGATAGGGATTAGAGAAGTAGATAAGATAAAACTAATTTGATCAAAAAAGATGTTTGGCTTTTATTTTTAGATTTAACTTAGTTTTATCTTTTAAAAACTTGATGTTTCTAAGTTGATATGATTCGATCCTCTTAGTGGATGAAAGATACATTGTATCTAATTTTGATTTTTTATTTTGCCTAATGTATTTAAAATGAACAGAACAAGAGAAAAGGGTTTAGATTGGGAAAAGGCTTGTATATGTATTTTCTTTTACTGAAATAAAATTATTAGTGCAGTAAATTTGCCACTTGACCGAAGATTCTTGTGGTATGGATTTCAAGTTTCCGTGACCTTTCTTATGTGTATGTTATTCAATGTGTATTTTTTCAATATTTCACTTTTAAATTGGCCATAGAACAGTTTTCAAAATTCATCTATGCGGATGATTTGAATGACTGATCTCCTTTCTACACTATAATGGAATTCACCTTTAGCTACGTTCTCCTTTATAGTATTATTCTAGATATTTTATCATGAAATATATGTTTTAGAATTCAATTCATGCTTTATTACATGTGTTTGAATATCTCTGTGTGATTTCAAGTTATTTTCAAAACTTATCCTATGCTATGACAAATGTTGTGACTTGAAATAATACCTTCCCTTCCTCTGTTTTCATAAGTGTCTCATGTTAAGCTATGATAATTTTATATAAAAATATAAATGATGGATCCATGCTCAGTGACCCTCCCTCTCAAGTCTACCAACCATCTTCATTAAATCCTATTTACCTTTACATATCTAGCCTTTTTCAAATGTCCTCAAGCATTATTGTTTACATAATTTGACCTTATTTCAAGTGAGGGAGCCCCCTTTTGTTGGAAAAGTCCAATTTTCGAGCCAAAAGAGGTTTTTGGTTACCCCTATAAACATTTTCTTAGCCTAGAGGTTCAAATACAGGGTGCTAACACATCCCAAGCCTTTTAGAAAGCTAGCTTGTTATTATTTTGCTCATAGTGAAACCTGGCCTTCCTAATAGCTTCCTCCAAGGTTTTGCACTCATAAAGTATGACTTTATCATTTTAAAATGAAAGGAATCCACTTAGAACTATTTGTATTATGACCTTCCTTTTGTTGGGAATCAAAGAATACTAGGAGGGGTTGGGGGTGAACGAGTATTATACAAGTTTTACACTTATTTACTCAATTATTAAATCAAATGTAATAAAAAAAACACCAAAGAACCATTCACATGAAATTTTGTGCACAAAGAATTAACGTGAAAACCCATACGACAAAAAACCATAGAGATTGTTTTGATTATGATGTAATCATAGGCTCCAACTTTTGATTACATCAAGTTTTTGTGAGAACAAACTCACAGGAGGCTTCATCCCCCTTAGATATGCAAGCCCGAACTTGTTAGAGGCACCAAACTCTAATCTTTATAGGCACCAACCTGCAGTAGCCAGTGAATCTATCCTTCATTTATTTTTATATTGAGATCTTTGGCCAATTATGTCCATCTGATTCAACTAATATATATCAAAGCATATTCACTATGTCTTGAGTAGACTCCTTGATTTCTCCAATTGAGAACATTCACTCACACTCATATACAACAACCTACACTCTTCACTTTCATTCTTTGCTTCAATCCTTCACACCTTAACTCTTTACTCCAATTCTCTACACCAATTCAGTTTGCTTCAATTCATTGCATCTATTCAAATGCCAATAGTTATGCATCAATCCCTCTTAGCATGAAGATCCCTTTACTTCTCGTACAGACCGAGATAGTTGTGTGAATCCACCACAACAACTTCCACCATCAGTTATACATCTATTGTGCATGAGAACTACAAATTTTACATCATACTTATGTCTTATTTATTCATCCTGTGCACACTTTAATTTAATTTACCAAATTTGGCACATAAAAGCCAAAATTCATTCTTAGCACCTACTACTATCTCCTTTTCACATAGGACCACATGCCTCAAACATTAGGCTTAATTCTAAAAATGTTGTTTAGTAACTCGTCCATAGGATCAGATCACATGACCATGTTCTTAACTATCCAAGAGAAAGAACTTCTATTGACATCATGAAAACATCATCATGCCATGTGGCGTCCTCTGGGTGATGCCATGTGGCATCCTCTGGGTGATGCCATGTGGCGTCCTCTGGGTGATGCCATGTATCATCCCAAATCAACCCACTTACCCAACCAAAAATCCCAATTTTGCATGCCACTTGTCACCTATTCTACTCTGCCATGTGTCTGTTGATGTCTAGTCTACACGTCACCTTTCCTACTATGCCATTAAATAGACTTCCACCTGACAACTCATTCACATCTCCTGATCATATAACAATGGATTTATTTGACGCTTGCTTGATTAAAGGTCAATATCCATCCCCGGGCTCCTTCACATGTTTGACGGTTAATGGAGGAGGGGGGTCTAGGGTTTTTCTCTTATGCGACTAACATTCCACCATATTCACCAGGTGCACCATGAAAATACTACCATCCTCGCAGATTGAGCAGTTGATATTTATTTTGTGGCCCCCTTGCTTACACAACATTTAATGAGAGGGGGTCTGATTTTTGTCATTTTGTACACATGGATCCAAAACAAAAATGAAACCTTGCCATGACACTTCTACCAGTCCCCACCTAGATTTCTAGCTCTCCTGCCGAATCATCATCATCATCCACTTAGATTCTACCACCTGCCATTGCTACCACATCATCATCTACAACCAGTTAGGATTTTCCACTTGCAGTTGCTACACATCATCATTTGCTGATTGGAAAGTAATAATACCAAGTGGAACCATGAGCCTTGGAACCTTATTGAAACTTAAAACCAAGATAACTCATGATCCATTAGGAGTTATACCAAGTTCCATGTATCATAGGAAAGGTCTTTGAAAAGACTATCTGAATACACACTTTGCATGAGTATTTGAACATATCAATTGTAGACAAAATTCTTTCAAATATAGGCCATTAGATCATACATCCAATAGTGTAAAACCACCAAAGGACACTACAAACACCAAAAACACATCAATAACAACATCAATGAACTCCCCTTCAATTTGTAGTCCATTGGAAATAATGACTAAGCTTGACATTAATGAAAACCAACTTCCAATCTACTCAACAATCCCCCCTTTGGCATTGATGGCAACACCACCAAACATTGTAGAATCATTGATGAAAAACTCCCCCAACACCTATTAGGATGTTGTAAAAGACACAAACAACTTTTTCATTCATTCTTCCACTACTGCTGAGTAACTAATTGTTGATAACTTGCCCATTGTGCACAAGCTTAGGCTACATAATCACACTAATACTAGTTTCCCAATGTGTGCTTGCGCAGATCCCCCCTTTTCAAGGAAATTACTATTGCGTTGCAAGGAAATATCATATTCCCTTATTGTAGGAAACATACTCATCCTTGGAAATTTTAGCTACAATGTTAGCTCACACTCCCCCTTTGACATCAAGGGAAAAGGGTCTAAATACTAGCATTTGAACATCCTTTCTAATGGATAACATATTACTCCCCCTAAAAAATTGCTATATTCCTAAATCATGCAATGCATCTAAGCCTTCTACCAATTATACAAAACCCATCCATATCCTCTGTCTTCTCCTACAACACGCATCTTGAATTTCACCAAGTACAAAGCAACTTCTAATCTCCACACTAACTGAGTTAGTTTGTAGGAGATACCACTCCTAGTTGTTGTAAGAGATATTCAAATGGTTCTCGAGGAAGTATTTTGGTGAATAAATATACAATGTTATCATTAGTGGAAACATATTCAAGCCTACCAACATGTTCAACAACTTGATCTCTCAAAGAATGATACTTAATTGGGATGTGCTTAGTTTTTTAATGCATAATAGGATTATTGGAAATACTTATTACACTAGTATTTTCACACATGGTGGGAATATGATCATTAAATTAAACCTTGATATCCTTGAGTAATTTCTTAATCCAAATGATCCAAATACAACAAGTAGTTGTTGCTATATGTTGTAACAACCCTGGGTTAAACTCCCATGTAAATAAATAATGTATGGACATTATAAAATAAAAAATCAAACCAAGGTCATGAGACACGTATTCTAAGCTGAATGGAGGGGAAAAACATTATATTGGTATCCACTTGTGGTTAATTATTTATTAGCTATGGAAATTGGAATTGGCATTGGCATTGGAAAAATGAAAAAGGAAATAAATGACAATTAATACCAGAAATAAAGGAAATTAAGAGAAAACAAAGATAAAGAGACAATAATATGCATGCAAGGGAAAATCAAGTAAAAGGAAAAGAAAATAAAAGAAAATAAAATAAAAAGGAGAGAAAACATTCTAGCATTCTCACTTGGACAAGGGAAACAAGAGAGAGAGAGCACTTGGACATAAGGAAGACACAAGCAAGCAAGGAATGCAAGGGAGAGCAAGAAGAAAATTGGACATTAGTAAGAAAGGGAAAAAAATCAAGCAAGGAAAGGGAAACCAACAAGAGGATTTTGAAGGCAACATGTTGCATATTTGATTATCATTTTGGGATGTGAATGCATGGTTTATGCATTGGTTTATTGGTCATGTTTGCTATCATTGACATGGGATTTTCCTGGATTGAAAGTGATGTACAACCTTTCCTTTTCCATTTCCTGGATAGACATGGTATAGTGGGTTTTCATTTTAGTTGAGATTTGGATTGCCTATGGATTTGGATTTGGTTGAGGTGGTCTCAGGAAAATCCCAAGGGTTGAGGGTGGAGAGTGTTTTCTTTGGGAAGCTCTTGAAAGGTGGGTGGAGACAAAAAAAATCCTCTAGGTATGGTGACAAAATCCTGAGACATCCAAGATTGTGTTAGTCTTGGTTATTTCTGGACTGATTTAGGTGAAATCATTATGGCTTGAGGGTGGAGGCAGTTTAACCTCTGGATTCCCTGTTTGGTTATGTTTGATTTATACCATGTGATCCCACATTCATGCTTGGAATATGGAATGGGGGTGATTGGGCTAGAAGAAAGAATTGGTTCAGCCCCAATCTATGGTTAGGTGGTACATGGAAGCTCTTGACTTGTTGGTACTTTGCTTATGTTATTATGTGTTATTTCTTATTGAGATTAATGAGCACATGTTCTGGTTTAATGTGTGATTTTATGATTGGTTTATCCTGGTTTCATTATAGTTAAATGTTGGTTACATGCATGGTATATTTCTCATCATATGATGTGCTCTTGGTGTTGATGTTGTTCATGGTTAACAAGATATTGGATAGTTTATATGAATGCATGAGCTAATATATGTTTGTTACAACTAGCATGAGAGGGAAATAAGCCTTTTTGATGAACCTTTGTTGAAACTAATGGAACAACTGCATTTATGACCTACGTTTACTATGTTTACAAAGTGTTTGTATAATAATTATCATGAACTTGGGAAGCTTGGGCAAGAACAGGGCCAAGAATAGAGGATGAAGACTCCTACATGTGGTTGAGGGAGTTCTGGAAATATTTGAGAAAATCTGGGCTATTGGCCCGTAAGCTATCCCTTAAAATACTGAATAGCATTTGTGGCCACACTCTAAGTTCAAGGTATTTTCAACCACAACCACACTGAGCTAAGTTATTCATGTGGCTAAAGCCCTTTGGCCACACTGGCAAGATTGCATGCATGTGGATAGGCTGTAAAGCTTGGTTGAAAGTGGTTCCAGCTCAGGGAAAAGGTCACGAGTGCAATCAGGCTATCAAGTGTGTGATCTCATGTCCCTGAGTCATGTAGTAAGTTTTGTACAAGTTGGTAAGATAGGCCCCATTTCCTAATTGGATCTTGGATTTGGGGTCATGCATAATAACTCTCAGCTCATGTTTACCCTGGTGAGCTTGTAAATGTGGAGTGAGGTGTTATAGAGTGGTGTCATAGCAGGTTCACAACACTAGACCTCGAGGTAAATGCAGATTGTTATCCAAATCTATATGGATGACATGCATGGCTGTTAGTTATATTATTGTTTTGGTCGTGCCTCAGTTACCTATATGTTTGTTTATTGTTATTGCTATTATATCCATGTAGATGATATGCTTGTATCATGCTAATATGGATTGACATGTGTAGATGCAATAACCTCACCAATAGTAAGTTGAGGTAATGTTTTTGATTTTATCTAATAGTGTTATGTTGCAGGAAATAGAAGGCCAAGAGATGAAGAGAAGAATGAACATAGTTACCAATGAAACGAGAAAATTATCGATCACCAGATTTTGAAAAATGGTTATTCAGAATACACCTTTTTTTAAGCATATTTTTGACAATTTAAATTTTGTTATGTAACATTTTTTTTTTAAATGTTAGTGATTTTCATGCTCATTTTGAAAAGTGTTGATGCAACATCAACCCATTTTTTTAGAGGGCTTATTTTTGACAGTTAAATTTTTTCATGTATCAAGTATTAACATTTGTTTTAAAATGTTATTGATTTTCATGCTGATTTTGAAATTTTTTGATGCAACATCAACCCTTTTTGTCTAGAGGGTTTATTTTTTACTCTTTAAATTTTCTAATGTAGTAAGTGTGGATAATTACCCTTTTTGTGTAGAGTGTTTATTTTTTACACTTCAAATTTGTGTGGATATTTTTTTTTAAATGTTGGTGATTTTCATGTTCGTAAAAAAAAAAGACAAAAAAGAAATCAAATATAAAAAAGGGCTACATAGTAGCTAGTACCTGTGGATTAGCTTAAATATAACATAATTAAACTAAAAAATAATAAAGACAAATTTCATCACAAAAATAAAACAACTAATGAAATATTGTATTGTTGAATGTTATCACCAAAAATTAAAAAATATGATTAACTAATATTGTTTATATTAACATATATATGTGTGTTTTTTATTTTTTATTTTTTTATTAATATATATAATTTTTATAATTAAATTTATTAAAATATGTTTTTAATATAAAATAAGACATGTTAATTGAAAATATGAAGAAAAATTTATAATTCATGTAAATAGAAAAAAAAATAAAAACAAAAAAGTTAAATAAAAACAAATAAAACTAAAAACAAAAAATTAGTAACTAATAGAAATGGAAGTTATTAAACAATCCATAATAAGACTTCAACCAATATATTCCATAGATTGATCCAGTATAGGGATCCCCCCTTCAAGATGTGGAATCTCATTATCAAACTCTTGAAAAGAATTTGCATGTCCAAATCTATCCAAGTGATCAAGTTTTCGCTCAACAACATTGTCAGTCTTGGAAGATTCAAGAAAGTTCACATCTCTAGATATTATAAACTTCTTATTAACTTCATCATAGAGATGATATCCTTTGGACGTATTTGAGTACCCCAAGAAGATACATTTGTGACTCCTTGCACTGAGTTTGTTTCTTTATTCCTTTGGTATCAAGGCATAACAGGTGGAACTAAAATCCTTGAGATGCCTCAATGAAGGAATGTGGCCATACCACATTTCATAGGGAGTATTGTTTTTGATAGCATGAGATGGAAACCTATTATTTATATACACAACACATAGAACTACATCAATCCAAAACATCAACTTAACATTCTTGAAAAACATCATTGAACATACCATATTTAAGATTGTCCTGTTCATTCTTTCAGCTACTCCATTATGTTGGGGATTATAAGGCACAATTGTTTGATGTTTGATTCTATGCTAGCAAAGATAGTTTTCAAATTCATTTGAAGTGCATTCTTTTCCATTATCAGTACGAACAAAGCCAATATCATATTGAGCATCTTTTTCAATCCATGCATGAAAGTTCTTGAATGTTTCAAAAGATTTAGATTTTTTCTCCAATAAATAAACCCAACACATTGTGGTGTAGTCATCAATAAATGTCATCATATATTTATTACCATTTGTAGAAGGAACATGCATTGGACCACATAAATAAGAATAAATGAGTTCAACTTTTCTATGTGCTCTGGAATGAGAATCATGAAATTATTGTTTGTTGTTCTTTCCTAAGATACAAGCATCACATTGCTTAAGTTTCTTGGGAATTGTAGGCAAACCAGTAATAACATTTTTCTTCAACAAACAAAAGCTATCATAGTTTAAATTTCCAAATCTAGCATGCCATTAAAGACTTGATGGAAGTGTACCTTCATCATAGTAAAAATTGTATGAATTTTTTTGTGCACGAGTAGAGGTTCCTTGCAACTTCAATAATATTTCTTCTTTTATCCTAGTCATGACAAGTGAGTGATATGATGATTTTATGACCTCAACCTTGCCATTAAATATGTGAATGGAGTTTCCTTGCTAGCGGATGTGGACCAAAGACAACAAATTTATCCTCAGTGTTGGGAGGTATAGAACATCATGTAAAAGAAAGTCTGAAAGACTAGGAAGTTTGATCCTAATGGTGCCAAGCCCTGATGGCTTGAGTTTTGACTTGTCTGCAATGTAGACTGCTCCATCAACATTGTTAGTGAATTCTTCAAAGAAATATCTTCTGAAATTCATGGGGAAAATTACTCTTGAATCAAGAAACCCAACATCTTTCCATGAAGCAAGTGAAGCATTGAAGAATTCTCCAATTACTCCAATGTTGCAATGTTCCACAACATAATGA
The DNA here is from genome assembly GCA_031772625.1 of Pinus tabuliformis. Lineage (NCBI taxonomy): Eukaryota > Viridiplantae > Streptophyta > Pinopsida > Pinales > Pinaceae > Pinus > Pinus tabuliformis. Next base: position 742,178,081 of record CM062814.1, on the reverse strand, counting down.
GTGGACTCTGGTGCTTTTCCTTTCCCTTTACTAGGTGTTTTACCTTTTTCTTCATTTCTTTCCTACTCGGTTCTGCCCCAAGGCAGCTTATATGTGGAAGCATCATGTTCATTTCTATTGCATCGTATATAATGAAGATCAAACATTTTTCCTTGGAAATGTCTACCCCATTTACTTCTAAAATTATTCCTTCCTCTTCCACTTTGGCCACCTCTTGCTGGAAAATGTAACTAAATTCAGTATTCATTAAATGTATTTGAGTTATCTTGTAATGTATGTGTCAAAAGAATAAGGAAAATTATTATTATTATTATTATTATTGTGACTTATTAAAGCATGGGTTTCATGCCTGGGTCACCATGTTTTAGGTCAAAGTGTTGAGAATGCAACAAGATGATGGAGCTTAGTGGAAAGGAGTCGCCTTCACTAAGTGGGCCCGCAGGCTATTTTTGGCACAAAGTCTATTTTTAGACTATGTCTATTTTTAGACATATGGATCATGGTCTATGAGTTGCAGGGTGATATTTGTGGATGATTGGTCATGTTGGTAAAAATAAATGGACTTCTATTTTTGGTTCACATCGGAGTGATCAGAGTCTATTTTTAGACTGCCAGGCTAAAAATAGAAATAGTCAAATATTATTAGCCCTTAGTAATATTTGGACTCTAAACATTATCTTATTCTCTTGGAGCACTTCAACTCGAGCTACAGATGTGGCACATGCAACTGACAAAAGGAATCACGTGGTTTCTTATGTGTTAGTTGAGCTATTGCATGGAGGACTTCAGTTAGAACTCATGCATGTGAGTTCTGTGGAGTTGGATGTGGAGTTGATGGAGTTGTGTTCAGTTTGACTTAGTTGAACTAGTTGTATTTAGTCTAACTAAAGAATACACTAGTGATGAGTTGTGTGAATTGATTGTTAATTAATTCACTAATTATTAACTCATAAAGAAACTAAAGAATACATCAGTTAACTCATTGCATGGACAGTTCAACAGAGACAGGTGTTAGAGGTACGTGAAAGGGTGAGTTGTGACTATCAGTTGTGCATGAGATTTTGCACATGGATGGATTGAGTTATGCCAATGAGGATTGTGCAGTGTGGGCCAATATCAAGGCAATTGTAGCTTGTGCTCACATGATTCTCTTGCAGGATTGTGCAGTGGAGGCAGGCAAAGCAGTGGAGGAGATTTGAGCTGTGATTGATAAGATCTGAGCTAGTTTTGTGTGTAACAGGTGGAGATAGTGCTGGATACTTGTGAGGAGTATTTTACTATGTATTGTTACATGTTCTCAATCATTATAATATACAGATAGTGTGGGGTTTTCAGCTGTATGCTTTCCCTGGGTTACATACTGTGTTAATGTGCGCATGCGATTGATGTTTCATTGTTTTTGATGCTGCTAAATTGATGATCAAGGTAGAGGAGGTTATGTATTGTGCATGTATTCCGCAGTAGTGTATAATCGGGATAATCTCTGTGAATAAGTGTTTATTATTCAAAATTTCTACACAAAGTCCCCATTGAGGATTTCTAGGATTTATTTTGAGTCAATAAAGTCATTGTACTTTTAAAGAGACCCTTCTTGGGCTTTTGAATCATGTAAAAAGGTTTAGTATTGAGTCAAATATAATTTATGTATCCTCCACATCAATTCGGTCTAAAAGAGATCAAGTCGGCCTAAGGACATCAATTCAACCTCCCTTGAAGCCTATAAATAGAAGGAAGTCGAATTCATTTGGAGCATCTCATCTCAAGCTAATTCAATTTCTCTAAGGAAGCCGAAGAAGTGCGAAGTGGTTCTAAGGAAGCCAAAAGAAGTGTGAGTTGGGTGGAGTCTAAGGAGAAGAAAAAAATGAAAATTTGGTGCCTCTCTCTCTTTATGTAAGTGGAAAGAAGCATTTTTTCTTTTAAATCTAATAGCTTAAAAGATATTTGAAAAGGACTTTCCATTATAAGATTTGAAATCCAAACATTTTGTAAACAAGTTTCAAAATATACTCTAGGAAATTATAAACCTTATTGTTTTGAGAAAATGTAATAAACAAAAAATAAGTTAAACAATAATACTAATGAAAAACACATTTATAAAATATATGTTGTATATTAATTTTTCATTATTCTATTTTTTTATCTCTTTAGAATTTTATTTAAAGAATTAAAATAATACCAGTTTTGAAGCTACTATGGTTCTAATATTACTATGGTAAAAAACTATCATGCAAACAAACTGATCCATTTATGTGGGAGACAGTGCAAAAGTATGCATTTTGAAAAACACTTTCCATTGTAAGATTTGAAATCCAAACATTTCATAAAAAAGTTTCAAAATAAACTCGAGGAAATTATGAACCTCATTGTTTTGAGAAAATGTAGCAAACCAAAAATAAGTTAAACAATAATAGTAATAAAGAACACAATTATAAAATATATGTTGTATATTAATTTTCCATTATTCTAATTTTTATCTGTTTATAATTTTATTTAAAAAATTAAATAATACCAGTTTTGAAGGTACTATGGTTTTAGTATTATTATGGTAAAAATATAATCAAGAGTGATGCAAACAAACTAATCCATTTGTGGGAAACAATGCACAATCTTGCATTTTCAAATATGTAAAAAATTATAGTAGAAAGCTAATCAACACTCATGCACAAAAACTAATCCACTTATGTGTTGGACATTGCACAAACATGCATTTTCAAATATGTAAGACTTTCAAAACAAAATAAAAAATTAAGATAATACCAATTTGAAGTTTGTGCTATTTTATTGTTAAGATTGTAAAAGCTTAATATCGAAAAAAATTAGATATTTTGCAACTCTAGAAATTTGAAAAAACATGTTTAAATGTTTTGTATATTGCTAGACTTAAAATAAGAAATAAAAAAACTAGGATAATACCAATTTTGAAGTAAAAATTCTATATATTGTTAGACTTACACTACAAAATAAAAAATCAAGGTAATACTAATATTGAAATTTGTATCTCTTTCAATATTATTATTGTAAAAATCTAATCAATGTTTATGAACAAAAACTAACATGTTTAAAACTTCTACATCTTTAAACTTAAGTACAAAATGCTCCTCTTAGCTCTAACTTAAATACAAAATGTTCCTCTTAGCTCTTTGGCATTTTGTTAAAAAATATTTTAAATTAACTTTAGATTTTAAAATTTAAAAGACAAAACTGAACACTTTACTTAATAAAAAAAATTAAAAACACTTTCTAGGAAATCATAAATCTCACTATTTTGAAAAAATGTAACAAACCAATAATCTATCAATTTGTTGAAATCTAGTTGAAAAGCCAACTAAAATCCCATCTACATTGTCGCTGCTTTTTTATAAAAAATGTGTTGAAAACTATAATTTACATAAAAACCTGTTAACCTCCTCGAAAAGTGATTTAAAAAAAATACAGTTAGGTAAAAAACAACTTTGTTTCTCTTCACAACTTCTAAATACATGATTTCATTAAATTATTCCATGCTTATTGTGAAATTGAAAATAAAACTCATCGCCATATGAAATGAATAATTACTATTGACTAAAAACAATGTTCTCAGCCAAATCATCTCAGAACCGCTTAGATACTTCATTTATTCCATCCAAAATTATTTTTGAATTTCTACAATACTTTTACAAAAATTTCACCTATTAATGGGATTTATGCAGCACAATAGTGGTTGGGTACAAGTGCCTTTGTCACTGCATGGGATATTATTGCACTTGGGGGGATAGTCATCAGTGTGAAAAATTTAGCCATTGTTAGAGGGTCTGCAAATAATAAGAAAATAATGATTAATTGAAATTTAAAAATTTAACAAAAATCCAAATAAATAAATAAAAATTACGAAGATTGTGAACTTCAACTTCACAAGTTGTCATTTTCCAAATCTATAATATCTGAGTGACCACAATAATGGCAAGAGGTCTTTAAGATTTGAATTAGAATGAAAAATGAGATGTGTTTATATAACACAACGGAGAAAATTACACTCAAATTTTGTTTAAAGCTTATTAATTTCTTATTTTTAGAATTATTTTTACTAATTTAATTATTCATTCAAATAGAAGGTAAAACAAAAAAAAAACTAAAAAAAGTATATTGGAAAATGTTTTTAAAATATTTTTTCCTTTAAATTTAGTTTTTCCTTTGAGTGGATATTAGTTTGTCTTTGATAAAAAATTTATGGTACTTATCAATAATTTAATGTTAAGAAATTAATTTTTATAATTTATTATTTTTTTTTTTTTTTTGTAAGCTAGGATGGTACCCTTTCTATTACTTGATCAACAGAACATTACATCATTTCAAAACTGTTTGCAGCCCGCCCACGTGGGGAAACCGGGTCAAAAATCCACCTATAGTTTTTAATTGCAGCCCAAAAATAGAAGGTCCACAGCCTAATTGTCTTAGCTAAATAAACGATGCAGTCTTGAAACTTACTAATGCTACTAATCTGCACTACTTGCTTTTTCCTATCTTTAACATGTAAAAAGCCATAATCAAAAAAACTATTGCAGTTTCTAAACATATCTTATGTCAGTCATTGCCCGCATCTGGTTGCTGGTTGGCTGCTCCCGCTGGTTCTGGTTGGTCCCTGTTCAGCATTTGTTGGATTGCATCCAGCTTCTCCTCCTGCCTTGCCATTGTTATGCGAATGAAGCTCAGTTCTCTGCGAATGTCTGGATTTTCTTGGGCCAACTCAACCATCTCCTTTGCCACTTGCTCCAGAGCCTTGGCCATTAGTCCCTTCATCACCCAATAGATGTGTAGAGACTGTTTGAACAATGACATTCGCCCCCTGGTATGACCGGGGTCATGGAGAAGAAACTCCCACTCTTCCATCTCCTCTGCAGATTGATCCTGTAACGACTCCTCTTCAAGATGCTGCATGATTCTACGCACAACAGGGTTGGAGTTACGATAGTAAGCCTGTTCAGCCCTTCGAATTCTGTGGTTCACAGTCTTCTTTTGTTTTTTGTCTTTACTCTGGCCGCGCCTGGAATTCTCCCCCTCCTCCTGTGCTTTCCTCCTCTGCCCTCGGTCTCTTTTCCGCTCCGACTCCCCTTCCCTATTGGGTGTCTTACTGCGCTTCCTCAAGCCATAACGGCGGACCTTCGAGTCCAGCGACTCGGACTGGTCCTCCCCCACCTGCTCATTTACATCATCCGCCGAGTTCATTTGAGTGTAGGGACGTTCACACCCTGCGCCAGGAACCAGATCCTCATCCGAATCATCCTTAACATCCCAAATCTTAAACGGTTGTTCGTCCTGCAGAATGTTTTTGCCTTTTCGGCTCCTGTTGCCCACCTCTGCGTTCTGTTGCTCCTCTGCTTCTCTCAATTTCTGTCTGGTCTCCATGTTGCCCGTGGGTCTGGCGCGCACCACTCTCTGGTTATCTAAGATCTTAGATTTTCTTTGCTTCCTCTCAATTGCAACCTCCAAACCTCCCCAAATTAGGAAATCACATAATGTTTTTACGATCATCCTGCTTTGGATATATATCGTCCTCCTGTCCTCGGGGTACCATCTTGGTTCTACTTCCGATTGCCGCCGGTAGTTTTCCGATGAGCCACTACCCTCAACCATCATTTCTCTATTAATCTCCTCTGCTGTGAAGTCTGACGGACCGCTCCCATTACCTCTGATGGTTCGAGCATTTATTAACTCACCTTGGGTGTACTCCTGCCTGCTCGCCCCTCCCGCCGTCGCTGTACTGCCACATAACTCCTGATCATACACCCTGTAATCTGATAAGATGTCTTTACCGAAGCCCGATTGAACCATGTTCATATGTCGGGATCTCCACTGCCTTCTATTAATCCAGCTCACTGATCCGTGTGTTGTCATCTGTGGCCTTATCATGATCAGCCTTAATGATGTCCGCCAGCTCCTTCCACTCCCTGTTTCCCTCCACGGCTCTCCACTGACTGTCAATCGTGCTGCCACGTCCCCTGCAGCCCCAATTGGCCAGCCAATCCGCAGCCTGATTCCCTCTCCTTCGAACATGGTTTATAATTTTGTAGTCAATTCGTTTTACAAGATCAGCAATTTCCTGAACGATACCCGCAGTCCGCCAACTTTTAGTGACTTTCTCCCAACCCTGCCCGTTGTTGAGCCTCCTCAGCATGTCCACTGCAATCTGCGAGTCACCTGTGATTTCTAGATTGGTGTAGCCATTCCTAACAGCAATTCGTAATCCTTGATGCAAAGCCCAGAACACGGCCTCATTATTGGTCATCTCTCCTCCCCAATCTACAAATATCCACCTTACTTGTTTATTGTTGTCTCTGAAGATCCCCCCGAAGCCGGCTTCGCCCGGGTTCCCCTTCGAGGCCCCGTCGAAGTTTAGCTTAACAAAGTGATCTCTCGGGTATCTGAATTTGTCGGGGCTTTGAATTCTCATATCGTGGCGGGCCGAACATTTAAATTGGACCATCTCAAATTTTAAATTTAATTTGTTCAGAATTCCTTGTTCTTCCTGGTTCGCCTTCCAGTCATCTCCCTCCCATTTCTCAACTAAGATAGTCTCTCGCATGCTCTCGACCACCCGTTCCCAGATTATCTCTGGTTCCTTAGCAGAATTCTGAAATACCCTCCGATTTCTCTCCTTCCAGACCATCCAGAGTATAAATGCAGAGATAAGATTCCATGCCCTCTGGACTACTCTACAGTGAAAGGTTTCCTTGCTCCATTGGAAAACCAGTTCATTAAATTCTCTGATATTTATTCCAAGTTTATTAAAAGTGCGTCTAGTAATCGTCCAAAGTTTCTCTGTGAACGGACAATTGACCAGCAGATGATCCCTGGTCTCTCCATCGTTGTTGCATAGGTAACATCGCGAGGGGCCATTGAAGCCCTTTTTCTGAATACGATCCCAGGTTAGGATTTTGTTTTTTGAGGCCAACCAAACAAAAATGGACACCTTCGGCCACCAATTACTTTCCCAGATTGTTTTCCATTCCAAATTCCTGTCACCTCTGTTTTGAGAATCCATTAGGTAGTAAGCCTCTTTGGTTGTAAACGAACCTTTCATGGAATTCCCCCACCGGAGGATATCCTTCCCATTACGAGCTCTGATTTTCCTAGATCCCATTTCTTTCCTGTAAATTTCTTGGAAATCTGTGCTAAGCTCGCGGTCCCATTCTACCGGGTCTTCCCAGACTCTCCATCCCTCTGCCATATCATTTACTTTCCAATAATCCCTTACACAAGTTCTATCTCCTTCAATTCTACCCCGGATCTGGTGAAGGTTCTGAATTCTGTTCAATCTTTCTCTTTGTTGCCACCTGTCTTCCCAGAAGTTGGCCTCTGTACCCCCCCGGATTTCCCAAAAAATATGTTTCTCCACCAGATCCCTGTTTTGACAGGCTAATTCCCAGATTGTGGATCCTTTGGGGGTTTCCTGCTGCCTTAGGATCTCAACCGGAGAGTCAGGCATTCTGTATTTAGTCTTCCATATGGTTTTCCAGAGATCATTTCCCCCTCTGAGCCATCGCCACCACAGTTTGGCTCCCAGAACTTTATTAAGAACTTCAGGGTCCCTTAGCCCCAAACCGCCTTTCTCCTTTCTTTCTGTTAGCTGACTCCACGATACTAAGGCCCATTTTTTCTTTTGATCAGACCCGCTCCATATGAACTTCCTTATGATTTCCCTGATCTTAGCACAAACCCCAACAGGGGCAGCCATAATCGATAAAGGGTAGATGGGGATGGCCTGTAGGACCGATTTGGCCAAAACAACTCTTCCAGCAATGTTTAGAACCCTGAAAGCCCAGTTTGCAACCTTGTTGCTTAGTTTATTCAGGACACCCTGCCAATTTTTCATCCTTTTAGATGTGTAGTCCAGAATATTGCCCAAATATTTCGTAGGTAGTTCACCTCTTTTAAATCTCAGTAATCTAATGAGATGGGTTTTGATCTGATCCACTGTGTTGAAGATGAAGATACAAGATTTATCTTTATTGATTTCCAACCCTGAAGCCTCCGCGAACAAGTCCAAGATTCTCCTAAGGTGCTTTACTTCTCTTACCGTTGGTTCTCCAAACAACATAATATCATCAACGAATTGTTGATGAGTTAGAGGCATGTTGTTTCCCCATATTTTCAGACCTTTTATCTTGTTTGCTGCTCTCTCTTGTTTGATGAATCGACCCAGACCTTCAGCAGCTAGAATAAATAGAAACGGGGACAAAGGGTCTCCCTGTCGAATGCCTCTAGAGGCGTTGAAGGTTTTTGTGGGGCTTCCATTAACTAGAATAGAAAAGTGAGGAGAAGAAATCAGATTATGGATCCAGGCAATCCATCTCTGGTGAAAACCAAATCTTTCCAGGACTGTTTCCAAATATTTCCAATTTAATCTGTCATAAGCCTTTGACAAATCTAATTTGATCATCATTCCTTTTTGCTTTTTAACTTTTAGGGAATGGATAACTTCCTGAGTAACAACTAGGCCATCGAGGATCTGCCTGCCTTCCACAAAACCTGTTTGTTCAGCCGAGATTAAATTGTCCAAGAGGGGTTTTAATCTCTTGGCAATCAGGGATGTAATCATCTTGTAAATGACATTACACAGTGCTATCGGTCTAAAGCCATTAGCATCTTCTAGATTGTCTCCCTTAGGAATGAGGGCATAAAAAGTAGAATTAAGAGCAGGCCATACCTTTTGGTTCATCCTTGATTCTTCCACTAGATCCAGAATCTCCCTTCCCAAGAAGTGCCAGCCTGCCTGGTAAAAGTCCACCGTGTAGCCATCCGGTCCAGGAGCTGTCCCTTTCTTCATTGCTTTCACAACTTCCTCAAGCTCTTCTAAGGTCACAGCCCTCATCAGCGCTTTGTTTTGGTCCTCAGTAACCAATCTGGGGATAGCCGAGCAGATCTCCTGAATGGCTCTCGTTCTATCAGCTTGAGGTTCTGTTAAAATTTCTTTGTGGTGATCCATTAGGACTTGTTCAATCTCAGTCTGCTCCACCACTCTTTCCCCATTCTTGTCTTTGATCGATAGAATCCTATTACCCTGTCTATGCTTGATCATAGCCTGATGGAAGAATTTAGTGTTTCTTTCCCCCTCCCTTAGCCATTTTATCCTTGATTTTTGTCGCCACAAAATCTCCTCTTGCTTCCGTCTCTCTTCCAATCTGCCAAGGATTTCCCCTTCCCTGTTTATGCTTTCCTCTGTTCTACCTTCCAAAATCATCTTCTGTTGAAGATCCTCCATTTCCCCTTCTAGTTTTTGCTTATCTTCCAGAATGTTACCAAACTCCTCTTTGTTCCATTTTTTTATTTTTCCTTTCAGCTCTTTCAGTTTTAGTTGGAACGTATGCATTTTACCTCTGCCCTGAACAGTACATTGTTTCCACCATTTCTCTACTTTCTTGATGAATTCAGGATCCCTCAGCCAGAAGGCTTCAAATCTGAAGGGTCTTTTCCCCTGATTCCTCTTGATATCAACCTCTAATCGAATCGGCCAGTGGTCAGATCCCAGTGATGGAATGATCTTAGCTTCCACAAAAACATCTTTGTTCATGATGGCTTCAGAAACTAGGAATCTATCCAGTCTTGAAGCAATTTGGTTTTTTCCTCCTCTTCTGTTGTTCCAGGTGCAAATCCCATTAATGGTCTGGATATCAACCAGCCGTAGTTCCTCTATCATTTCATTGAATCTGTCCATGAAGTGGTCCATCTTCCTAACCCCTCCTTTTTTCTCTTCTAAGGATCTGATCAAATTGAAGTCGCCTCCAATGATCCAAGCAGCTTCAGAGTAAAGTCTACGGATCGTTTTAATACTGTTTATGAAATTCTCTTTTGCCCCAGGAGAAGGGGGGCCGTAAACCCCTGAAATGACCACCTGTTCCTTGGTTCCTACTATCCTACCCAGACCAGTGAGGATTCCGCTCATGCTGGTCCAACTATCTAAGATGATTTCATTCGGATTCCACAGAACTGCAATACCTCCTGCAGAACCGATTGCATCTTGCCCTATCACTTGATATTGCAATCTGCTTTTTTCTATTATTTCTTCAAGCTGCTGAACCAAAATCTTTGTCTCCTGTAAAATCATGATGCTAGGCTTCTCTTTTTTCAGCTTATCCTTCATATACCTTTGTTTACCTTTACTATTCAAACCCCTAATATTCCAACTAATAACTATCATTTAAAACTTTTGGAAGGAGGGAAAGAATACCTCAGACAGAGGTATCACCTTACCTGAGTTTATCAACGTTTCTCCCACCGTCTGAATAGTTTCACTCATTGTTTTCCGGCCTCTTTTCCTGTTGTTTTTGCCAGAGCTGCCCATTCCCGTCGCTTCATTCCCCTGTTCACCTCCGGTCATTACTGGTTTATCCGGGTGTTCCCCTTTTCTCTCCTTGTATTTCTGGAATACCTCCTTGTACAACTGTTTTTGTTTTTCAGGTATGAACCTGTTGTCAAGATACTTCCATTCCTGGATTAATCTTCTCATGATTTTCTCCTCTTCAGCTTCGCTTTCAGGTTGGTTTTCCACTTCCATCTGAGATTCCATTTATGTTTCTTCTATCTTCTCCTCCGGTCGTTCTCTGCTGGTTTTGTTCAGGTTCTTTTCCTTTCCTTTCTCCTCTCCGGCGATTTCCATAGGGGTATTCCCCGGGTCCTCATCGTCCTCCAAGTTTACTTCATATTCCTCATTTTCGCTCTGCAGTACCTGAAACTTGTTTTGATTGTTTCTTTGGCTGGGTTTCTCCTGAGATTGGGTTTTTGGTCCCTCTTTATTCTGCCTCTTCTTCCTTGTAACCTGCTGAAAACCTCTCTCTGAATCCTCCATTCTCTCAGTACTTCTCTGATGATCCGCTTGGCTTTTCTTAGACTCTTCCTCTTTATTCAGTGGGCATTGCCTATATAAGTGGCCATATTCATGGCAGTTACGACATCTGAAGGGGATGTGTTCGTAATCGATTGGCTGCTTCCAAACCTCATCGTGATACTCCACTTCAACGTTTTCCGGGAGGGGTTCTGCCAGATTCATGTATACACAAATCCTCGCATAAGCATTATATTTACCTCGTTTCGTGGCCTCTGCAATTTTAACAAAGCTCCCAATCGTGTTCCCTATTCCTTCCAAAATTTCAGGGTCCCAGAATTCATCAGGAAGCCCAAACAGGCGAACCCAGACTGGTGCATCAAGCAGTTTTTCCTTTTCTGGGCTGTATCTTTCCTCCCAATATTTCATGAACAGGCCTGCATTGTTCAAGAAATATGGCCCTTCCTCAAAGATCCTGTTCTTATCTTCCAGATTCGTAAAGATTGCTGTGAAAAAACCTTGGGCTCCCAATTTGAGATCCACATGTCCTTTAGGTCTCCATCTCTGATCGATCCATCTGTATAGCTCCTTCTCTGAAGGCCAGTACCCTATGAACTTACATATTAGGGCATGGTCTTTCATGTAACAGTTATATTCTTCCAATTTGTTGCAGGGAATGACATACCTTGGCTGTTTTTGTGCCCTAGGTAGACATTTTCCTCTCATTCTTTTCTGCCACAGGTTGCCCATTACTGGGACATGACTTTCCCTCTCGTTATGCTGAACACCACCTGTGCTTGTCTCGCCTATTACCACGTTTTTGAAGGAGGGGATCTCTCCCCCCCCTCGGCTCTCCCATTTCGCTCAGGGCGTATTTTTAGGGTTAAAACCCAGCGCCGTCGCTGAGGTCTTCGAAGACTGAAACGCGCTTACAACGAGGATTCGCTGCCCAAGCGGATCAGAATCCGCCTTCCACAATCTGATCCCTGCTATTGCCTCTGTCAACGCTGTCCGGCTGCGCAGGCCCTAGCGCGCATCATTCGCTCCTCCTGATTTTCCGTCCCTTATAATTTATTATTATTATTATTATTATTTAAATTTATTTATTTGTAAGGTGATTTGTTGAGGTCTTATTATGTGTTGTTTAGTAACTTTCATTTCTATTAGTTACTAATTTTTTGTTTTAAGTTTTATTTCCATTTTATTTATATTTTTTATTTTTTTATTTTCTTTTTTCTATTATTTCTATTTTCATGAATTATAATTTTTGTCACAATATTTTTAATTTAAAATGACTTAAACTGACTTTTTTCTAATTTTATTTATTTTTATTTAACTTTTTTTCCCTTTTTTCTATTATTTCCATTTCCGTGATTTATAACTTTTGTGCATATTTTATGACAAAACTTAAAGAGGAAAAAATATTTTAAAAATATTTTGCAATATTCCTTTAGTTTTTTGGTCTTTTTCTTTAGCCTTTTTTTTTTCTCTCTCTATTTTCAATATCAATTTCATTAATCTTAGTTTTTTTTGCTTCTTGTTAATTTTTAATTTGATTTTATTTTTTTTCTTTCACCTTTCTATAATATTGGAAGCAACAAGTATATAATAAAACTTCCATTTCATTGAATATAATTAAATTAGTAAAAAACAATTCTAAGAATAAAAAATTAATAAAATTTAAACAAAATTTGAGTGTAATTTTCTCCATTGTCTTATATATACACACCTCATTCTTCTCTATACTTCAAACCTTAAAGACCTATTGCCATTTTTGTGGGCATTCAAATATTATAGATTTGAAAAATGACAATTTGTGAAATTGAAGTTGGCAATGTTTGTAATTTATATTTATTTATTTCGATTATTGTTAAATTGCATATTTCAATTAATCCTTATTTTCTTATTATTTCCTTGGACTCTAACTATGGTTTTCTTATTATTTGCAGGTCCTGGACTCTAACAACGACTAAATTTTTTCATACTGATGACTATCCCCCAAGTGCAATAATATCCCATGCAGTGACAAAGGCACTTGTGCCCAACCATTATTGTGTTGTCCAAATCCTATTAATACGTAGAATTTTTGTAAAAGTATTGTAGAAATTTAGTCGTTATTACTCATAAAATTTGTCATTTAAATAACGGATGGGGAGCAAATTTGTTACAAAAATAGTTTTGGATGGAATAAATGAAGAATCTAAATGGTTCTGACATGATTTGGATGAGAACGTCTCTTCCTGTTTGTCATTATTTTTAGCCAATAGTAATTATTCATTTTATATGGTGATATGTGTAGTCAATAGTAATTATTCATTTTATATGGTGATGAGTTTTATTGTTGTCATTATTTTTAGCCAATAGTAATTATTCATTTTATATGGTGATGTGTTTAGTCAATGGTAATTATTCATTTTATATGGTGATGAGTTTTATTTTGAATTTCACAATGAGCATGGAATAATTTAATCAAAGCATGTATAGAAACCGAGAAAGATTAATATTTGATTGGTGTTACGATATGCATATGAGAGAAACATTTTTTTTTTTTAGCTAACTGTATTTTTTTAATCTTTTTTGAGGTAGTTAACAAGTTTTTAGGTAAATTTTAATTTTCGACCCATTTTTTATAAAAGAGCAGCCACAATGTAGATGGGATTTTAGTTGGCTTTTTCAACTAGATTTCAACAAATTGATAGATTATTAGTTTCCTACATTTTCTCAAAATAGTGAAATTTATGATTTCCTAGAAAGTGTTTTTATTTATTTTTTATAAGTAAAGTGTTCACTTTTGTCTTTTAAATTTTAAAATCTAAAGTTTTTTTTTTTTTTTTTTTTTTTTAATTAACAAAATGCGAAAGAGCTAAGAGGAGAATTTTATATTTAAGTTTAACGATTAATAAGTTTTAAACATGTTGTTAGTTTTTGTTCATGAAAATTGATTAGATTTTTATAATAATAATATTGAAAGAGATACAAATTTCAATATTGGTATTATTTTGATTTTTTATTTTGCATTGTAAGTCTAACAATATATAGAAGTTTTACTTCGAAATTTGTGTTAAACACATACATGACGGAGGCGGAATATGAATGTTAAGCATTGAATTGCATATCTTATTCACAATGATACATATTTATAATACATAGCAGTGACCCTTGGTTTCATATTCCAAGTGGTCCCTTTGACTCCCTTTAGTTGTTCAGCTTCCACGCCAACCCTTAGAGGATTAGGTGTCCAACATTGCCCCCCTTAATCCAAAGAGGTATGTATGAATCCAAGAAGAGAGTTGTAATACAAAATGTGCAAAAATGCATGGTAGCACTAGGATGAATGTGCTCTCTGAAATGTTGGTATAAGGGAGGTGGCTTAAGGATGACCACCAACACTAGATTGCTTAATGGAGTTCCTGGAACTCTTCCAAATCTAGCATGAAGCTGAGGTCTTCTGCTAGAGGAAGTGCTCCTCATGTTTTGAAGAGGGAAACCTTCAACCTTGAAAGGGAGGTCTCACCCCACATAAAAAGGGAGAACATCAACCTGAAAAGAGAGGTCTCCTGTGATGGTTTTAAAAATGACCAACAACTCTGGAATGCTTAATGCAATTCCTGGAACTCTTCCAAAACTGGCAAGAAGCTGAAGTCTTCTGCCAGAGGAAGTGTCCCCAATTATTTGAAGAGATGTCTCAACCCCACATAGATGGTTTAAGGCTGATCATCAACCGAAGGCATGCTCATTGACAACTCTGTCTTTGGCTACAACTATGAATCTGGTATGGCAGGTTGTGACTCAGGCTCGCTTGATGTGGCTTTGAAGCTTGTAGATGACCATCATTTTCACCCTTGTCAGATACAAGGTGAGAAGATGGCGAAAACTCAATTGCAAGACCTTTTAATATTCTAGAAGAAATTATAACATATGACTAAAATATCTTCTTGGTTGTTGAGGCCCAATGCCAAGAAGCAATCCATCCAAGATGAATCTTTGTTCTTGCAGGAGGCTTGTTTTTTAAGCATCTGTTTGAAGAACGACTAGTTTTATGACAATTCTTACATGGATGAAGATCAAAACAACGATTTTTCATATGGACAACTTGGTCAAAGTGTTGGCATTTAACAACTTTTGGTTGTGAATGTGGGGGAGCAGACGCTGGAATAGGTGAAGGTGAACCATCATGAAGAAATCCAACACTTTGAAATCAAATTGGCTTGTTATAATCTGGAATATGAAAGGAAACCTCGTTATCATATCCAAGACCCCTTTTGTGCTTGTTATGGACAAGCTCTTCCCAAGGTCTGATGACCGACTTGGGAAGTGCGGGTTGAATTTCTGCATCTGCATGTACAACTGCTCCTGAGAGGAGCTCAATGATCTGATCAATTTATGATTGTTAATGGGAGTGTCTCAAACAAATAATTTTCTTGAACAAAGACAAGTTCATAATCATGACTATACTTCTATAACTCCTCTTGTTGTAGCTGTGATTCAAGCTGCAAAAAATCATTTTTGTCTTGTGCATTTTGCAGACAAGTTTGAATGTCTGAAAGAGAGGCTTTGCTAATTTTAATTGTGCTGTCAGTAGCCGAGTGTATAAGAGTGTTGAGTAACTCTAATAATTCATGAATCCTAGCCTTTTTCTTAACAGTCCAAGTTCAAGAGATGAAATATGTACTTCTATTAAAAATGCACCAATGAACTTACTAGAGGGGCTTCTTCGTTGCACTATCA
The DNA here is from genome assembly GCA_031772625.1 of Pinus tabuliformis. Classification (NCBI taxonomy): domain Eukaryota; kingdom Viridiplantae; phylum Streptophyta; class Pinopsida; order Pinales; family Pinaceae; genus Pinus; species Pinus tabuliformis. The sequence goes on along the minus strand of CM062814.1, from coordinate 742,162,555 downwards.
AAACACATGTAGACATGCCCAACATTGTGCTTGTCCAAAAAAATTCTTCATTGCACCAAATTTATAGGTTTTAATCTCATTTCATTCTATAGCAGCTACTAAAAAAGAATAATGCGGTGAAAATATTGCTTTGGCTTCGACCTTCATCACATGCCCCAATTTTCACTGTCTCTTAAGAGATGCCAACCACTTCTCTATGTATTTCTGGCTATCCTGCGACGAACTTTTGGGCTGAATCATGTCCAAGATGCGTGGCTTTTCAGTATTTTTGTCGCAAGAATTAACCACGTGACGTGAAGAGGGTCCGTAGCAGGGGACTAGAACCCTAAAACTATTCTCAGACTCTGTGTCACTGGAGAATCTGGAAGAAAGAGGCTCGAACCATCTAATGGACCAGTGAGAGTTGTCAGAATCAGAACAAGATGTCCAATCTCCTACATCTTCCAACACCACAAACCCATCAATTTCTATGTCCTCTCACCACTTGTTGACTTCGCTGCACCGTTTGCGGCCATGTCTCATTGGTCTTTCGCTGGGAGAGAAGCAAAAGGCCTAGGTGACAGGTTCGACTTCAGAAATTTTAATCACATGCGTTTCAAACCAAGTATTCTCAAGCGTGGAGAGAACATGGTAAACAAGTGGAAGAACGTGTTGTTGGAGCTGCAGAAAATAATCACGGTGCTCCAGAAATATAGAAATAATATTATGGTGCATTAGATCATATGATGAGGACTTCAATTAACGCAAGAAAACTAGGGCATAGAATAAACTATCGCACAAAGAATCAAAGATGAACACAATCTATTCAAATCGGATGAATCACAACTTTCTCAACGCAGAAAGATGCTTCAACACTGGAATAGACTTAACAATATTACTTGCTCTGTCATAGACACACTAGCTTTTCATCTCTTGGTATCCAAGAGATTTCAATGGAAACAGTGGAGGGAAGTCGAAACGTCTTTCCTGGATGAAGGCTACGCAACAATAAATCTGTCATGTGCAGAGAATGCCTACGATGATAGAGTGGGCACAAATTCTAGATTGAGCCATTAAATTCGTACTCAAGAGGTAAATTGTCTTTTTCAAAATATTTACACTGTATTTGACTGAATTTCACAATAGAGATATTGTGAATTTAGGCATTGGTAAAGTAATGAATTTGACAAGAGGCAGAAGAAAGGACCATGCAACATAGATTTTACAGACTCCTTAGAGTGCCCAGGTCTAAGTGTAGAGCCCAAGAGGCAGTACTGACGATAGAGTCAGGATTTCATCTGGGCTGAGTGAAATTCGAGCGGAACGTACATCCAAAAATAATGCTGAGCAAATAAATTGACACAAAATTTCCAGGGGAAATGGTAGACCTTTAAGCAGAAATGATAAACCCAATTGATTCGTTCCTCAAAATCCACAGGAGTGCTTGTGCATTTTTTTCATCAAGTGATCTGCATATGCCACACACAATCAACATATATTCGTCCTCCGTATGCATTGTGAGGCTTGATTCTCCTAATGAGTTCACGCAGATTAATAATCTTCAAAAAATGTTTAACTCACATACAGTATATACACCTGGGAAACACGACCAATGATGCCAACTCTGATATTATATACTGCAACACCAATACGCATGAGACAACAATGCCAAGCTCAAACACGTGAGGCAACAATGCCAAGCTCAAATTCGTGAGGATTCACTTGACTTCTCAATAGCTGAATATCAATGCATAACAACGCACTGAACAACAATTACATTGGAACATTGGAATGATAAGCATGCCTCTCGCAGTTGTACAACTTTCGTTGCACAGTGAGGAGAGGAACCGAGAGATTTAGTATCTCCTTGCAGGTATAACCCTTCCCTTGGCAGTGATGAACTAAAGTGCAATGTTAACGATGTACACGAATTTATTGATCAAGTGAAAAACAGATACATTGTTACCACAACCAAGACGTTCCTGCAAAGGTAGGGAATCGCTAGAAATTGACATATCATCAGAGTGACAGGTTTAAAAAAGAGTAGATGGCATAGTCATTACTCACCAGGCCTGACATACTAACCAATAGGGTTGACAGACCATAAATTTCATAATAAATATGGGATTTCATGTGAAACCGATGTGAATGCAGCAGAGGTAATTCAATGTGGAATGGAGAAAGAGTGCACAACTTCTATTGGTTTGCAGGAGCAGAGAAAATGAAAGTTACATGGCAAAGATCATAGCTAGAATTTAGCTGAGAAAACATTCATGAAATGCAGAACTGACATGCACAAAGAGGTCGCAAAACAAGTGGCTCAAATATAAGCAGGCAAGATATCCTCTGCTCTAATGCCATGTTAAACACATACATGGCGGAGGCAGAATATGAATGATAAACATTGAATTGCATATCTTATTCACAATGATACATATTTATAATACATAGGAGTGACCCTTGGTTTCATATTCCAAGTGGTCCCTTGGACTCCCTTTGGCTGTTCAGCGTCCACACCAACCCTTGAGGATTAGGTATCCAACAATTAGTGTTATCCTAATTTTTAATTTCTTATTGTAAGTCTAGCAATATACAAAAAATTTAAACATGTTTTTTCAAATGTTTAGAGTTACAAAATACCTAATTTTTTAGATATTATTCTTTTACCATCTTAATACTGAAACAACACAAACTTCAAATTGATATTACATTTTTTACATATTAGATTTTTACCATAATAATAATGAAACAACACAAACTTGAAATTGGTATTATCTTAATTTTTTGTTTTGTATTGAGAGTCTTACATACTTCAAAATACATGTTTGTGTAATGTCGAACACATAAGTGGATTAGTTTTTGTGCATGATTGTTGATTATATTTCGACCATTATTTTTTACATATTTGAAAATGCATGATTGTGCATTGTCTCCCACATAAATGGATTACTCTATTTGCGTGACTCTTGATTAGCTTTTATCATAATAATACTAAAACCATAGTAGCTTCAAAACTGGTAATATCTTATAAATGTGTTTTTCATTAGTATTATTGTTTAACTTATTTTTGGTTTTTACATTTTCTCAAAACAATGAGGTTTATAATTTCCTAGATTATATTTTGTAATTTTTTTACAAAATATTTGGATTTCAAATCTTACAATGGAAAGTGTTTTTCAAATATATTTTACAAAATATGTAAGTGAATTTTGTCTTTCAAATCTGATAGCTTACATGCTGTTAAGCATATTTTCATATTTTTTTTAGAATTGTAATGTCTAGTTTTTACACACTTTTTTCCTAAAGGAAAAGTGGTACTTTTATTAAAAATTAAAATTACATGTTGTATATGCTCTAGAGTGTTCAATCATACCAGTTGAAGTTAGTGGAGCAAAAAAAATAACATAAAGCAACAACCTAGAACAATGAAGAAAACCATCATTGAGACCAAATAAAAATACTTAGTTACCCCTTCATTCTTTTTACAGTCGGTTTTGCCCATGAGGTATTAAAAAAGGCTAAGCACGTGAGCATTAATTCAAGAGGAGCATTAATAAGTGGTTGGAAGGCAAAGTCATGTGGGTTTGAGTACTTCATTATTGGAAAGTTTTTATATAAGGTTTCGCGAGCAGGTCTCTAGTAAATTGGAAAGTTTTTATATTAAGGTTTCGATATATATATATATATATATATATATATATATATATATATATATATATAAGTTTTTATATTAAGGTTTCGATATATATCTATCTATCTATATATATCGAATAACGAGATTGTTTTTTACACTATGGTTAGTGTAATTATCAAGTTTTGTATAATCAATTGAGGAGTCCCAATTTTATGTAGTTCTTATTATTATGTATATTAATTATTTGTGTTATTTTGTGTTTTATTTCTTTGGTTTTTTAATAAATTGATATTGAAACAGAAATAGTAAGAAAAAATAAAATAAAAAATACCAATAATTTTTTTTTTAAATTATGCAAAAAAAACATCACTCTGAGAATTCATAGTGCAAAAAATACCACAGTTTAATCACAAAAATTGCGCAATTTTACTGTGTCTGTTTTGCCCATGAAGTATTAAAAAAAGCTAAAATTGATAAAATGATGTATATATTATTAGTCTTGACTACTGGATGGGAAGCCAAACTCACGTGGGTTTGAGTTCTTAATTATTAAAAAGTTTTTATATAAAGTTCATGCGGGTGGATATTTTTTTTAAAATAGTTTATTAAATAAGGTTATTTATTATGGAAGAGTCTATAATTTAATTTTTTGGAGATAAATGTGACATTGTTATGGATGATGTTTCATGGCAAAGATGATGGGGTCTCAAGATTGTCGAGTAGCTCCTATTTCCCTGACGCACGTTTGCAGCTTAGGGAGGTCTGACAACGAACAGAAGCCGCCGCCACCACTGTGCTGCCGGAGTGATACTTACGGTGTGATATTTCAGGTCGCCCAATTTGATATTTCAAATTTCAAATTTTAGCTTAAAATAGTTTATTATATTTATTTATTGAATTTTTAAAGGTGAAAAAAACATTGCTTATTACTTGGAAACTTACAATAAGTCAAACATGTTTATAATATTTAAAGAGTAGCTAATTATAAGAAGAAGATAAACGTGTGAGGTGGATAAGATTATTACTCAAATGTGAAAGTTTTAATGTTATTTTCTATTGGAATTTTGCTAATTAGAATTGCTATATATATATATCCATTTTTATTTGTGTACAATATTCAATTGCACAAATACATCTGAATATGCTAAAATATATTTGTATTTGGTAACTCTTCGATTGACAATCGTTAAGAAAGGCGTGTATATAGATTTGAAAGCATGACCATATTGCCTTTATTCATCAATTTGTAATAGCTCTGAACCATTAGAATGCCAAAATAAGGGTTTTGTTGATTCATAAACTTGGCATGAATTTTTTTCCCATACATACTGCACATTATATACACTATGTGGTTAAAATGGTTGTCAGTGCACTAACATACATAGCCCCTTTAAATTTTGCGAAAAAGCCCTATCAGTAACTTTGTGTTGCGCTGTCAGTTGCAGTCACCTTTGCATTGTGTTATCATTCCTCCACAGAGTTCCAGTTTTTCCATTGCACTGCCAATCTTCCACAAAGTCAAACTTTGTGTTGTAGTTTTTAAAAGGCCACATGGAAAGCCTAGTTAACAGAGGCAAAACAAAAGGAGGATAAGTGGTTCGTATTGAGCCTAGGAGTCTAGACATGGTGAACTCTCACCCAACCATTAGAGCATCATTTGAACTAACATGGTGCATATATTTTTGTGAAAAAGTCCAGACTCCCATCATTTTCATCTTGCAAGCATGTTTGCCTTGAACTTCAAAGGTTATAAAGTCAAAATTGGTGACCTGGATTTTGTAGTGTCCTAGGAAACCATTTCTCAAGCTACAACAATTCCTTTACATTGTGAGAGTTGGTTCAAAGGGAAGGAATTAGATGCCTCACACTTCAAAGATTTTGTAAAGCCTCAGTTCAAAAACAAATATGATACCACATTTCCAAGGACTTATTTGTTGGATCATTACAATCAATTGTTGAAGGTTATACATAGATATTTTACAAGTGAAGGTCGCTTTTGCAAGGTGTATGAATACCACAGTAGATTTCTTATGCATTTCACTAGTAAAAGGAGTTTGAATTTTCCCTATTACCTATTTAAAAGCCTAGGCAAGATGTCAGATAGGGTTCAACCAAAAGGGAACAAGCACTTGCCTAGCCTTTTTCACTTTTCAATGATCAAACCACTAGTTTTGCATGAGATAGAGAAGAGAAAGACGTCTTGGGATAACTTCTTGCCAACTTTAGGTCTACTGGCTCATGTAGACATTTCTCTAATGCAAGCACATAAAGAAGAACCTAAAGCTAAAGAGACAGAGGAATCTAAAACCAAAGTGACAATGGAAGAATCAGAGGTACCTAAAGCAGCAGAGACAATTAAGGAAACAAGGAGGGATAAGAGAGCAACAAACAAACAAAAAAGCAAGATACCAATGGAAGAAGCAAAATTTATACATATGTCAAGGACTAGGCTGAGGATTATATTTTCTGCAAAGCAATTGATTGAGGAGCCAACTCTTCAAGTTGATATCTCAGAGGATATGCCAGAACAGGGTACAGGGGAGGAACAAGATGTTAAGATGGAGGAAGACAAAGATCTTGAACTCACAAATTGCAAGACAACCTTGCCAAATACCAGCTTCAGATTTCCTATTTGCAAAAGGAAAATAAAGAACTTAGGCACACAACAGAAAATGTAGCACAACAAAAAGAAAGTGACTTGTCCAAGAGGCCTTTTAGGCTTACAACTCAAGAAAAGGGAAAGAAGGTAATTTATGTGGAGGAGATAAAAGAACCTAGTATGCCACTAAGGAGACCTATCACAAGGTCAACAACTAAAGGGAAAACTAGATGGAAGAATATTTTCAAACAATAGAGAAGCTAGTGTTTGATGAATGGAAGGAGTATTAAAGGTTGTTTGAAGAGATTGAAGTTTGCCAAAGGCAAGCTGACCAGATAGAAGAGAACAATGAAAAATACAAGAAGGCCATCAATTATACTATCAAAGAAGTTGATACTCAAATTGCAGAAGCTTTGGATGCAATTGATGGAGCCAAACATTTCATGAAATGGACTCTTCCCCTGTGCAAAAATCTAAAGAGTTATTACACGAGAAATCTGATTTTGAGGAGAAGATTGAGCGTGATGAAGCATAAACTAGCAAAGGCTAGGGGACGGCTCGAGAAAGTCAAACACTCCAAACAACCACCTAGTGACTTGCCTACAGTACTACAACCAGCTAAGGAAGTTAAAACAATATCCAGTAAAGAGGCCAAATCATCATCCAACAAGGCCAAGCCATCATCCAGCAAGAAGAGAAAGAGGTAGATTGGGTGCCTGATAAAATACTCTGTTTCATTTACTAAAAGTTCATTTTGTGTAGCTAGGCTCATTTTGTAGTTACCTAGGGTTACATGTTTTTGGGGAAAAATATGGAGGATTTTGGTATTTTAATGCTTGTTGGGAGTCATAAGGTACATGGTGATGAACTGTTAGACATTGTTTTGTTTTGGAGCAGGAAGAGAAAGACAAACTCAGAAATTTAAAATTTTGATGCGCAAATGTTGACTCGGCAATTATGAGCTTTTTACGCGTGGAAAGAAGAATCAGATGGGTCCTACTCCAACTTACCATCCTTGTCATCATCCTCATTAGCTCGGTTTCACTAGGTGCAACCCATGTCTATGCTAAGCTGGAGCCTAGTATGCAACTCATCATTCAATTTTTTTGTCTTTTTAGTCAGTTTTGGACCTTGCTATCGTGAGGTTGGTGATATGGATAGAAAAGAATGGATAGGGATCAGAGAAGTAGATAAGATAAAACTGATTTTATCAAAAAAAGATGTTTCAGTTTTATTTTAGTTTTAACTTAGTTTTATCTTTTAAAAACTTGATGTTTTTACGTTGAGATGATTCGATCCTCTTAGTGGATGAAAGATACATTGTATCTAATTTTGATTTTTCATTCTGCCTAATATATTTAAACTGAACAGAACAAGAGAAAAGGGTTCAGATTGGGAGAAGGCATGTGTATGTATTTTCTTTTGTTGAAATAAAATTATTAGTGCAGTAAATTTTCCACTTGACCAGAGATTCTTGTGGTATGGATTTCAAGCTTCCGTGACCTTTCTTGTGTGTATGTTATTCAATGTGTCTTTTTTCAATATTTCACTTTTAAATTGGCTACAGAATAGTTTTGAGAATTCATCTATGCGGATGATTTGAATGACTGCTCTCCTTTCTACACTATAATGGAATTCACCTTTAGCTACGTTCTCCTTTTATAGTATTATTCTAGATATTTTATCATGAAATATATGTTTCAAAATTCAGTTCATGCTCTATTACATGTGGTTGGATATCTCTTTGTGATTTCAAGCTATTTTCAAAACTTATCCTATGCTATGAAAAATGTTGTGACTTGAAATAATACATTCCCTGCCTCTGTTTTCATAAGTGTCTCATGTGAAGCTCTGATAATTTTATATAAAAATATAAATGATGGATCCATGCTCAGTGACCCTCCCTCTCAAGTCTACCAACCATCTTCATTAAATCCTATCTACCTTTACAGATCTAGCCTCTATCAAATGTCCTCAAGCATTATTGTTTACATAATTTGACTTTATAGGATGCTAACACATCCCAAGCCTTTTAGAAAACTAGCTTGTTATTATTTTGCTCATAGTGATACATGGCCTTCCCAATAGCTTCCTCCAAGGTTTTTCACTCATAAAGTATGATTTTATCATTGTAAAATGAAAGCAATCCACTTAGAACTATTTGTATTATGACCTTCCTTTTGTTGGGAATCAAAGAATACTAGGGGAGGGGGGGGGGTGAATGAGTATTATACAAATTTTACACTTATTTACTCAAACATTCAATCAAATGTAATAAAAAAACACCAAAAAACCATTCACATGAAATTTTGTGCCCAAAGAATTAACGTGAAAACCTAGACGGAAAAAAACCACAGAGTTTGTTTTGATTATGATGTAATCATAAGCTCCAACTTTTGATTACGTCAAGTTTTTATGAGAACAAACTCACAGGAGGCTCCATCACCCTTAGATATGCAAGCCCAACTTGTTAGAGGAACCAAACTCTAATCTTTATAGGCACCAACCTACAGTAGCCAGTGAATATATCCTTCATTTGTTTTTATATTGAGATCTATGGCCAATCATGTCCATCTGATTCAACTTATGTATATCAAAGCATATTCACTATGTCTTCAGTAGACTCCTTGATTTCTCCAATTGATAATATTCACTCACACTCATATACAACAACCTGCACTCTTCACTTTTGTTCTTTTCTCCAATTATTCACACCTTAACTCTCTACTCCAATTCTCTACACCAGTTCAATCTGCTTCAATTCGCTGCATCTATGCAATCGCCAATAGGTTTGCATCAATCCCTCTTAGCATGAAGATCCCTCTACTTCTCGTACAGACTGGGATAGTTGTGTGAATCCACCATAATGACTTCCACCATCAATTATACATCTATTGTGCATGAGAACTACAACTTTTACATCATAATTATGTCTTATTTATTCATCCTGTGCACACTTTAATTTATTTTACCAAATTTGGCACATAAAAGCCAAAATTCATTCTTAGCCCTACTACTAGCTGCTTTTCACATAGGACCACATGCCTCAAATATTAGGCTTAATTCTAAAAATGTTGTTTAGTAACTCGTCCATAGGATCAGATCACATGGCCATGTTCTTAACTATCCAAGAGAAAAAACTTTTATTGACATCATGAAAACATCATCATGCCATGTGGCATCCTTTGGGTGATGCCATGTGTCATCCTAAATCAACACACTTAGCCAACCAAAAATACCATTTTGCATGCCACTTGTCACCTATTGTACTCTACCATGTGTCTATTGATGTCTAGTATGCACGTCACCTTTCCTATTATGCCATTAAATAGAATTCCACCTGACAACTCATTCACATCTCCTGATCATATAACAATGGATTTATTTGAGGCTTGCTTGTTTAAAGGTCAATATCCATCCTCATGCTCCTTCACATGTTTGACGTTTAATGGAGGGGGTGGGGTGGGAGGGGGGGGTGGTTGGGGGGGTTCTGAGGTTTGTCACTTATGCGACTAACATTCCACCATATTTGCTAGGTGCACCACGAAAACACTGCCATCCTCGCAGATTGAGTAGCTGATATTTATTTTGTGGACCCCTTGCTTACACAACATTTAATGGGAGGGGGTCAGATTATTGTCATTTTGTACACATGGATCCAAAACAAAAATAAAACCTTGCCATGACACTTCTACCAGTCCCCACCTAGATTTCTAGCTTTCCTGCCAAATCATCATCATCATCCACTTAGATTCTACCACCTTCCATTGCTACCACATCATCATCTACAACCACTTAGGATTTTGCACTTGCAGTTGCTACCACATCATCATTTGATGATTGGAAATTAATAAGACCAAGCAGAACCATGAGGCTTGGAAACTTATTGAAACTTCAAACCAAGATAACTCATGATCCCTTAGGAGTTATACCAAGTTCCATGTATCATAGGAAAGGTCTTTGAAAAGACTATCCAAATACACACTGTGCATGAGTATTTGAACATGTCAATTGTAGACAAAATTCTTTCAAATATAGGACATTAGATCATACATCCAATAGTCTACAACCACCAAAGGACACTAGAAACACCAAAAACACATCAATAACAACATCAATGAACTCCCCTTCAATTTGTAGTCCATTGGAAATAATGACTAAGATTGACTTCAATGAAAACCAACTTGCAATCTACTCAACAATTCCCCCTTTGGCATTGATGGCAACACCACCAAACATTGTACAATCATTGATGAAAACCTCAATACTTCAAAAAACTCCTCCTGACACCTATTAGGAGGTTGTAAAAGACACAAAAAACTTCTTCATTCATTCTTCCACTACTGCTGAGTAACTAATTACTGATAACTCGCCCATTGTGCACAACCTCACGTTGCATAATCACACTAATACTAGTTTCCCATTGTGTGCTTGCGCAGATCCCCCTTTTCAAGGAAATTACTGCTGCGTTGCAAGGAAATATCATTATCCCTTATTGTAGGAAACATATTCATCCTTGGAAATTTTAGCTATAATTTTAGCTCACACTCCTCCTTTGACATCAAGGGAAAAGGGTCTGAATACTAGCATTTGAACATCCTTTCTAATGGACAACATATTACTCCCCCTAAAAAATCGCTATATTCCTAAATCACGCAATTCCCCTAAGGCTTCTACCAATTATACAAAACCCATCCATATCCTCTGTCTTCTCCTACAACACACATCTTGAATTTCACCAAGTGCAAAGCAACTTCTAATCTCCACACTAACTGAGTCAGTTTGCAGGAGATACCACTACTAGTTGTTTTAAGACATATTCAAATGGTTCTCGAGGAAGTATTTGGTGAATATATATACAATTTTCTCATTAGTGGAAACATATTCAAGCCTACCAACACGGTCAACAACTTGATATCTCAAAGAATGATACTTAATTCGGATGTGCTTAGTTTTTAAATGCATAATAGGATTATTGGAAATATTTATTACGCTAGTATTTTCACACATGGTGGGAATATGATCATTAAATTAAACCTTGATATCCTTGAGTATTTGCTTAATCCAAATGATCTAAATACAACAAGTAGTTGTTGCTATATGTTGTAACAACCCTGGGTTAAACTCCCATGTAAATAAATAATATATGGACATTATAAAATAAAAAATCAAACCAAGGTCATGAGACACGTATTCTAAGCTGAACGGAGGGGAAAAACATTATATTGGGATTCACTTGTGGTTAATTATTTATTAGCTATGAAAATTGGAATTGGCATTGGCACTGGAAAAAGGAAAAAGGAAAAAAATGACAATTAATACAAGAAATAAAGGAAATTAAGAAAAAAGAAAGATGAAGAGACAATAATATGCATGCAAGGGAAAATCAAGGAAAAAGAAAAAGAAAAGAAAAGAAAAGAAAAAGGAGAGAAAACATTCTAGCATTCTCACTTGGACAAGGGAAACAAGAGAGAGAGAGCACTTGAACATAAGGAAGACACAAGCAAACAAGCAAGGAAAGCAAGGGAGTGCAAAAAGAAAATTGGACATTAGTAAGCAAGGGAAAAAATCAAGCAAGGAAAGGGAAACTAACAAGAGGAAACTAGCAAGAGGATTTTGAAGGCAACATGTTGCATATTTAATTATCTTGTTGGAATGTGAATGCATGGCCTATGCATTGGTTTATTGGTCCCGTTTGCTATCATTGACATGGGTTTTCTTGGATTGAAAGTGATGTACAACCTTTCCTTTTCCATTTCCTGGATAGACATGGTATAGTGGGTTTTCATTTTAGTTGAGATTTGGATTGCCGATGTATTTGGATCCGGTTGAGGTGGTCTCAGGAAAATCCCAAGGGTTGAGGGTGGAGATGGTTTTCTTCGGGAAGCTCTTGAAAGGTGGGTGGAGATAAGAAAAATCCTCTGGGTATGGTGACGAAACCTGAGACATCCAAGGTTGTACTAGTTTTGGTGATTTCTGGACTGATTTAGGTGAAATCACTATGGCTTGAGGGTGGAGGTGGTTTAACCTCTGGATTCCCTATTTGGTTATGTTTTATTTATCCCATGTGATCCCACATTCATGCTTGGAATATGGCATGGGGGTGATTGGGCTAGAAGAAAGAATTGGTTTAGTCTCAATCTATGGTTAGGTGGTACATGGAAGCTCTTGACTTGTTGGTACTTTTCTTATGTTATTATGTTTATTTCTTATTAAGATTAATGAGCACATGTTCCGGTTTAATGTGTGACTTTATGACTGGTTTATCCTGGTTATATTCTAGTTAAATGTTGGTTACATGCATGGTATATTTCTCATCACATGATGTGCTCTTGGTGTTGACCTTGTTCATGGTTAACAAGATATTGGATAGTTTATATGAATGCATGAGCTAATATATGTTTGTTACAACTACCATGAGAGGGAAATAAGCCTTCTTGATGAACCTTTGTTGAAACTAATGGAATAATGAACATATATGCATTTATGACCTACGTTTACTATGTTTACAAAGTGTTTGTATAATGATTATCATGTACTTGGGAAGCTTAAGCAAGAACAGGGCCAAGAATAGAGGATGAAGACTCCTACATGTGGTTCACGGAGTTCTGAAAAGCTTTGAGAAAATCTAGGCTATTGGCCCGTAAGCTATCCCTAAAAATAATGAATAGTGTTTGTGGCCACACTCTAAGTTCATGGAATTTTCGGCCACAACCACACTAAGCTAAGTTATTCATGTGGCTAAGCTGGCAAGATTGCATGCATGTGGATAGGCTGTAAAGCTTGGTTGAAATTCGTTCTAGCTAAGGGAAAAGTTCACTAATGGAATTAAGTGTGTGATATTATGTCCCTGAGTCTTGTAGTAAGTTTTGTACAAGTTGGTAAGTTAAGCCCCACTTCCTAATTGGATCTTGGATTTAGGGTCATGCATAGTAACTCTCAACTGATGTTTACTTCGGTGAGCTTGTAAATGTGGATAAATGTGGGGTGAGGTGTTATAGAGTGGTGTTTTGTACAAGTTGGTAAGTTAGGCCCCACTTCCTAATTGGATATTGGATTTGGGGTCATGCATGGTAACTCTCAACTCATGTTTACCTTGGTGAGCTTGTAAATGTGGGTAAATGTGGGGTGAGGTGTTATAGAGTGGTGTCATAGCAGGTTCACAACACTAGACCTCGAGGTAAATGCAAATTGTTATTCAAATATATATGGATGACATGCATGGTTGTTAGTTATATCACTGTTTTGGTGGTGCCTTAGTCACCTATATGTTTATTTATTGTTATTGCTACTATATCCATGTAGATGATATGCTTGTATCGTGTTAATATGGATTGACATGTGCAGATGTAATAACCTCACCAATAGTAAGTTTAGGTAATGATTTTGATTTTATCCAATAGTGATATGTTGCAGGAAATAGAAGGCCAAGAGATGAAGAGAAGAATGAACATAGTTACCAATGAAGCAAGAAAATAGGCCAAGAGATGAAGAGAAGAATGAACATAGTTACCAATGAAGCAAGAAAATTATCAATCACCCGATTTTGAAAAATGGTTATTGAGAATACACTTTTTTTAAGCATATTTTTGACGATTTAAATTTTGTTATGTAACATTTATTTTAAAATGTTAGTGGTTTTCATGATGATTTTGAAAAGTTTTGATGCAACGTCAACCCTTTTTGTTTAGAGAGTTTAATTTTTACACTTTCAATTTTCTAATGTAGTAAGTGTGGGTAATTACCCTTTTTGTGTAGAGGGTTTATTTTTTACACTTAAAATTTTCGTTGCATAATTTTTTTAAATGTTGGTGATTTTCATGTTGGTGAAAAAAAAGACAAAAAAGAAATCAAATATAAAAAAGGGCTACATAGTAGCTAGTACCTGTGGCTTACCTTAAATATAACATAATTAAACTAAAAAATAATAAAGACAAATTTAATACAAAAATAAAACAACTAATGAAATATTGTATTGTTAAATGTTATCACCAAAAATTAAAAAATATGATTAACTAATATTGTTTATATTAACATATATATGTGTGTTTTTTATTAATATATATAATTTTTATAATTAAATTTATGAAAATATGTTTTTAATATAAAATGAGACATATTAAATTGAAAATATGAAGAAAAATTTATAATTCATGTAAATAGATTTTTTTTTTCTCAAAAAGTTAAATAAAAACAAATAAAACAATCCATAATAAGACCTCAACCAATCACCTTAAAGATAAATAAATTTAAATAATAATAAAAAATAGAAAAAAATGTACCTGCTGCTTCGTTTAAATATAACTAAATAAACAATAAATATCTAAATTTTCATTTTGCAGAGAAATAAAATGTGGGAAATATCATTTTGTATAAAGATTTGTAATTTTTTTATTAATAATATATTTATATTTAAAATAATAAAAAATATTTTTTCAATCTCGTAATTTATTATAACTCAAATTTAATTAAATAATTTTTATATAATTATATTTTTAAATTAATAAATCTTTTATATATGATTAAAACATATTTTGAATGCTAAGATAAAATGTCTATTAAGTGTTCTAAAAAATAATATTCTTTGATATCTATTTCAAAAATATCAAAAATATATTTTTATTTTGAAAAATAAAAATAAAAATAATATTTCTAATTAGAAAATAAATTTAAATTAGAAATAAAATTTATCACTTAACAATTTGTCATTATACTCCGAAATAAGTTTTAAAAATATATTATTAATCTATTTATTTTTAAAATAATTTAAAATAATTTTTCAATTAATAAATTTAATTGAATATTTTTTATATAATTATATTTTAAATTTAATAAATCTTTTATGTATGACTAAAGCATAAACATGCATTTGTAAGATTGTAAATGGGAGGGTACAAATGAACATATGTATTTGAGAGATCACCCAGATGATAAGGAAAATCCAATGATAGAAGAAAATCAACTAGCAATTGTAAATGCCACTCTTATTTTAAGGTGCTGGAGGAAGATGGAAAGGAAGAAAAGAAGGAATGGGTACCTAAGTATTTTTAAATGTCCTAAAGGTGATTTTCTTCACTGTTCTAGGTGTATGATTGAACACTCTAGAGCATATACAACATGTAATTTTAATTTTTAATAAAAGTACCCCTTTTCATTGTGGAAAAAAGTGTGTAAAAACTAAATATGACAATTCTAAAAAACTATGAAAATATTTTTAAAAGTGTGTAAGTTATTAGATTTAAAAGACAAAATTCACTTACATATTTTGTAAAATATATTTGAAAAACACTTTCCATTGTAAAATTTGAAATCCAAACATTTTGTAAAAAAAGTTAAAAAATATACTCTAGGAAATTATAAACTTCTTTGTTTTGAGAAAATGTAACAAACCAAAAATAAGTAAAACAATAATACTAATGAAAAACACATTTATAAAATATATGTTGTATATTAATTTTCCATTATTTTAATTTTTATTTCTTTAGAATTTTATTTAAAAAATTAAAATAATACGAATTTTGAAACTACTTGGTTTTAGTATTATTATGGTAAAAGGGTAATCAAGAGTCATGCAAACAAACTAATCCATTTATGTGGGAGACAATGCACAATCATGCATTTTCAAATATGTAAAAAATTATGGTAGAAAACTAATCAACAAAAACTAATCCACTTATGTGTTGGATATTGCACAAACATGCATTTCAAATATGTAATACCAATTTGAAGTTTGTGTTGTTTCAGTGTTATTATGGTAAAAATATAATATGTAAAAAAGGTAATATCAATTTGAAGTTTGTGTTGTTTTTGTATCAACATGGTAAAAGGCCAATATCTAAAAAATTAGATATTTTGCAACTCTAAAAATATGAAAAAACATGTTTAAATTTTTTGTATATTGTTTGGCTTACAATAAGAACTAAAAAATTAGGATGATATCAATTTCCAAGTAAAACTTCTATATATTGTTAAACTTACATTGCAAAATAAAAAATCAAGGTAATACAAAAATTGAAAATTGTATTTCTTTCAATATTATTATTGTAAAAATCTAATCAATGTTCATGAACAAAAACTAACAACATGTTTAAAACTTTTGTATGGTTAAACTTAAATACAAAATTCTCCTCTTAGCTCTTTCGCATTTTGTAAAAAAATATTTTAAAATAACTTTAGATTTTAAAATTTAAAAGAGAACATTGAACACTTTAATATATAAAAAAAATATAAATAGAAACACTTTATAGGAAATCATAAATTTCACTATTTTGAGAAAATGTAGCAAACCAATAATCTATCAATTTGTTGAAATCTAGTTGAAAAATCCAACTAAAATCCCATCTACATTGTGGCTGCTCTTTTATAAAAAATGTGTTGAAAACTATAATTTACATAAAAACTTGTTAACTACCTCAAAAAAATTTTAAAAATACAGTTAGCTAAAAAACAACTTTGTTTCTCTCAGATAGAGACTGTAACACCAATCAAATATTAAGCTTTCACGGTTTCTAAATACATGCTTTGATTAAATTATTCCATGCTTACTGTGAAATTGAAAATAAAACTCATCACCATATAAAATGAATAATTACTATTGACTAAAAGCAATGACAAGCAAGAAGAGGTCTCATCCAAATCATATCCGCTTAGATACTTCATTTATTCCATCCAAAACTATTTTTAAAACAAAGTTAACAATAATCGAAATAAATAAATAAAAATAGCAAAGATTGCCAACTTCAACTTCACAAGTTCTCATTTTCCAAATCTATAATATTTTAATCCATGCAATAATGGCAATAGTTATTTAAGATTTGAAGTAGAATGAAGAATGAGATGTGTATATATAATAAAATGGAGAAAATTACACTCAAATTTTGTTTAAATTTTATTAATTTCTTATTTTTAGAATTTTTTTTAGTAATTTAATTAAATTCATTGAAATGAAAGTTTTATGATATAGTTGTTGCTTTGAAAACTATAAAAAGGTGAAGGGAAAAAATAATGTCAAATTAAAAATTAACCAGAAACAAAAAAACAAAACTATTATTAAAGGAATTGATATTGAAAATAGGGAAAAAATAAAAGTCCATAAAAAAAGACCAAAAGACTAAAAAAAATATGCTGCAAAATGTTTTTAAAATATTTTTTCATCTCTAAATTTTGTCATAAAATATGGAGAGAACACTATAATTTAGGGAAATGGAAATAATAGAAAAAAAGGGAAAAAAATAAAAATAAAAAAGTTAAATAAAAAGAAATAAAACTAAAAACAAAAATATATTAATTAATAGAAAAAAAGTCATTTTAAATTGAAAATATGGTGAAAAAAATTATAATTTATGAAATAGAAATAATATAAAAAAATAATGGAAAAATAAAAAAGTTAAATAAAATGGAAATAAAATTTAAAACAAAATATTAATAACTAATAGAAATGAAAGTTATTAAACAACCCATGATAAGACCTCAACCAATCATATTACAAATAAATAAATTTAAATAATAATAAAAAATAACAAAAATGAATTCCTAATATTAAACATGGATAAGCGTCATAAAATTTTGATCAAAGACAAATTAATACCTCATAAAAACAAAATTAAATACAAATATAATAATAAAAAAATAATATATCAATTTTATATAAAAACATTTTATAGTATAATAAAAAAATATTGGGTAAATTTTATATGAGACATAATTTAAATAAATATTATTTAAAAAAATAACAATTTACAAATATCAAAGGGTTACTCATTTCTTGTGTAGGGTACTCTTGCATTATAGGTTTTTATTTAGGTTATTACTCATTAGGGAAAGAAGGCAAATAAACTCCCTCAGGGCTAAATTGTAGTTTTAGGAAAAAATATCCAATCGAAGCAAGTGCCAAACACTTATTTGATGTTAAAATACTTATTCGTGTAGTTATGATATTTTAGAAGATATATTTATATGAAGATACACATTTGAAATTAATTTTACTTATTAAATAAAGAAAAAAATTATATAGGTAAGCTATAAATGTTGATATACTTAATTTTAATTATATTAATGGAGTATATATTTGGATATATTTTTTAAAATAGGGATTTCAGAATAAGTTTTCACAATTTTAAGTTAATTATCTGTATTTATTAGATGGAGAGATTTAACTTCTATGAAATATGTTGGAATATTTATAGTAATATATACAAATTAAAGATTTAGATTTATCTCCAAGTTAATTATGCTCTTTTAATTAATTTATCTCAAATTAATTAATTAAAAAATTGTTCTATCAACAAGTGTCATATAAAATATGTGGTATTGATAAATTATAATATTGATTCATTATATTATTATTATTTTTTTTAACAGAAACGGGTATGAGCTTTCATTAACTGGGCGGCCAGAAGCCATGAAATCGGTTACAATAGGCAGGTAGATTTTCTGCTTGACTTTTCAGCCAGCGAACTATGCCCTCTACTCTTAATAGCCTCTTCTTTTTACATCTGGCAAAGTGTGTTTCTGCTGCTAATTTCCCCAGATGGAAGATACAAACAAACTGATATAGAAGGAGACAAAAAAACATTTCACTTTAGGGAATTGGGTCCCAAAGAACTTCATTATCTCTGAGAAGGGAGCCAATGTCTAGTTGAGCTGCCTTGTTTGCCTCGCTGTCTGCTTCTCTGTTGTTTGTTCTCAAGACATGGAAAAACTTCAGTTTCATAGTCTTTGTCATACCTTTGATCCTTGAGATTATCCTTGCAAGTTGTAGGTCTGCTGAGTTGGAATTGTTCGCCAATGCTTGGATAATTACCTGGGAATCTCCAAAGACATTTGCCTCCTTATAGCCCAGTTCTTTGAGAAATTTGGATCCTTGGAAGAGGGCCATCACTTCTGCTTGAATGCTTGTAGAGTGGCCTAGACCCCAAGCGAATCTGTGGACAGCTGATCCGTCTGGATTTATTATGATACCTCCGGCTCCCGCAATACCTGGGTTCCCTTTAGCAGCCCCATCAAAGAAGAGAGATGGAAGAATTTGGTTGGACATCCAGATTTGAAATTCTTGTTCATTTTTCCTGATTTGCCAATCTTTGCAAGAAGGGGGAGAACTGTTTGCTTTTGGGAATTTGAAATTAAGAGCAGATCCTAGCTCTATGTCCTGCTGGCTTAAGTTAGCGTCATCCCCTTTGTCTTCCAGCCACTCAACTAGCTGGCATTTTGCTGCATTGGCCACTAATCTGAAATCCTGTTCTTTATTACGAAAAATCCTTCGGTTCCTTTCCAGCCATACTTGCCAACTGATAAACTTTGGTAAAGCGCTCCATGCTGACCTGACAGTTTTATTTTTTGGAGGGTGGCCTGGGTATTTGGTCATCCAATTTGCAAATAATTCTGGAACTGAAGATGGGAAGGTGAAATTATGAATCCAGGGGACTAGAAGCTCCTGCCAGATAGAGGATACGAATCTGCATTCGATCATAATATGTAGAGCAGATTCAGGATTTTCCTTACATAAGGAGCATCTAGACGGCCCATAGAAACCCCTTTTCTGCAACCTGTCTTCAGTCAATATTTTCTGGTGACAAAGGAGCCAGCAGAAGTGATCAACCTTGGGGATTGAAGGAATTCTCCAAATGCCAGTCCAGGGAGCAGGGTTGGGGGGCACGTGAGGCCTCTCTAGGCATTTGGCATAGCCCTGGGTTACTGAGTAGCCTGTTCGATTTATTCCCCAGCCTCTCACATCATGCTTGTTTTTTAGAATGGGAGCGAGCCCATGTAAGTGCGTGGATAGAGAATTCAGGTCAGAACGCAGATGAGCAGGAGCAACGAGTTGTTTCCAACCGACCCACGCATTTTCCTCCCAATTAGATAGATCCCACAGCGTATTGATATTTGCTTCTGTCATCCAGTGCTGCAAGTCAGGCATGCGCAATACTTCAGCCAGCGGGGGTCTATTGAGAATGTTGTCCTTCCATATATGAATACACTTTCCATTGCCTGGAACCCAGAATGCGTGATTTCTAATCAAAGAACTGGTTTTGCTGATGAACTTGCTGAAAGGGGTGTTGAATTTGTTCTTGGGCTGGTCTAGACATCGAGTTCTTGGTCCTCTGAAGTATTTTCTCCATAGTGCAATTTGCACCCAGCCAGGATTTGGAGCTATGATCTTCCAAATTATTTTGGCTCCCATGGCTACGTTTTGAGCATTGAGATCTTTAAAATTCAAACCTCCCTCCTGGAATGGTCTGGTGACAGTATCCCAATTTATCAAAGAAAATATTTTCTCGTTTTGTTTACCTCCCTTCCAGAAAAAAGTTTTGATTAAGTCCTCCATCTTTTTTATGATTCCTACAGGTGCCAATAGAACTGAAAATTTAAATAGAGGAAGACTGCTAAGCACGGATTTTATGAGAACTGCTTTCCCTGCTAAATTTAGCCAGGAGGACCCCTAGGCCTGCAATTTTAGTTTAAATTTGTCTAACAGTGACAGCCAGTCTTTGCCCAACGCCCTTGAGTGAAAGATGGGCAAGCCCAGGTACTTGAACGAGGACCATGAAACAGAGATTGCAAACCCCAGGCAGCGAGCAATGGAATTTGCAGTTGAGGCGGGAATGTTCTAGCTGTAAATGTGACATTTGGCGTTGTTTAGAACACTTCCCGAGATCTTACAGTATTCTTCCAGGACTTCTTTAAATTTGGACGCTGAATGCGGTGATGCAGCCCCTAGCAAAATGGTGTCATCCGCGAAGAGCGCATGGTTGATGCTTTTGACCCCTCTAGCTATGCATAGACCAGCTAATTCTTGATCCTGTTGTTTGCGTTGAAGATAGAAGCTGAGAACAGAGGCCTGAAGAACAAAAAGGAGAGGGGACAGGGGGCACCCCTGCCTCAGCCCTCTAGAGGCTTTGAAGAAGTCAGCTGCCCTTCCATTTACCAGTGGGGCAATCCATGGCTCCGAGATGCATGCTCTAATCCATTTGATAAAGCTTGGGCCGAACCCCATTTTTTGTAAAACATCAAACAAAAAACTATGCCTAACACGATCAAAAGCATTTGCAAGATCTAATTTGACAACCATACCTTTCTCCTTGTGGTGAAGACTGGAATGGATCGCCTCTTGGACCAGCACGAAGTTGTCCACCAATTGCCTGCCTTGGATAAATCCACCTTGATTATCCGAGATGATTTTGGGGAGGATCCTTTTCAATCTATTGGCTATCACTTTAGTGATGACTTTATACCCAATATTGCAAAGGGAAATTGGGTGAAATCTGCTGAATGAATTCGCTCCTTTCTCTTTGGGAATGAGAGCGAGAAAGGCTAAGTTTGTACTGCCACCTATCTTTTGACAATCCTGAGATTTCTGTATCATTTTGTAAAAATCCTTTTCTACTATCTGCCAACAAACCTGGAGGAACCTGGGCGTGAAACCGTCTGGGCCCGGGGCTTTGTCCGGGTCCATTGAGAACAGGGCTTCCTTAACTTCCTTTAGCGTGATTTTATCTTCTAGAGACTGGTTCATTTTAGAGGAGATCATGATAGGGACTGCGTCCAACAGGGCAACGTTGACATCAGCTCCAGCTTCTTCTCTGTACAGCTGCTCAAAGTGAGTTGTAGCTGCCTTTTTTATGCTGATAAAATCCTTCAAAACTTGATTGTCTTCCTTTATCTCGCTGATGGAGTTGCGGCCTTTCCTGGCTTGGGCTTGTTTGTGGAAGAATGAGGAATTTCTATCTCCAGATTTGAGCCAGAGGCTCCTAGACTTGAGCCTCCAGAATTCTTCCTCTGCCAGACAGGCCTTGTGGAAACTTTGTTGAAGTTTGGCCTCCTTTTCCAATTCAGCCTTAGTAATTTCCACTGTTTCAAAATGTAGATGTGCCAGATTAGGCAGGGTCTTGGCCCAAGCTTTCAGCATGATTTTAACTCTTCTGAGTTTTTCCTCCCATACAAAAAATGTTGATCCATTGACTGGCTTCTTCCAGCACTCTCTGATTTTTTCCATAAAATCTTTTTCTTTGATCCACAGGGAGCTGAATTTGAAGGGAATAGGTCCCAAGTCCTTAGTGGTCAATAGCTCAAGGCTGATGGGCTTATGATCTGATATGCTGCTGTGGAGAATATGTGATCTGGCTTCTAGACCAAGGAGTAGAAAGGAGCTTTGCACTAAAAATCTGTCCAGTCTTGCAGCTATGTGTCCCGGGCCAACCCTCTTGTTTGACCACGTGTACTTGCCGACGGTTGGCTTGATATCTATCAGATCCCAGTCTTGCATGAGGTCTTCTACTGATTCTCTTGCCGGATCTCTGACAATGCTGCCTCCTCTTTTTTCTGACGAAAGGAGGGTGAGATTGAAGTCCCCGGCTATGATAATGTTTTCCAAATTTTCCAGATCTGCCAAGATTTTGATGGAGTTCCAGCATGTTTGCTTTTCACCTGCATTGTTAGGGGCATATACATTGACCAGACTAATAGTTTCCTTAGTTTCTAAATGCTGCAGTTTTAACAAAATCCAATGAGTATTCAGGGACTCAGAGATAAGGGAGAACTTATTTGGATTCCAGAGCGACCCAAGTCCTCCAGATGCTCCACGGGCAGAGGTTGCATGCGCTCCATCTTTTTTCCAAAACTTTCTGCTTGCTTGGAGGAAGGCTGAATCCTCCAGCTTAGTCTCCTGGATGAGAAGAATGTCCGGGGCTTCCAGTCTTATTAGACTATTCATTGCTTCTTCTTTGGCTTTGGAGCCCATTCCCCTACAATTCCAGGAGACTATCTTCATCATTTACTTTTGCTGTGGTGAGCTCCTTTGGAGCTCTGGGTTTGGATCTTCTTCGTCTTCGGGGTTTTTGCTAGAAGTTTCTCTAGCGTTGGCTGGCTGCCCTGGAGCTTGTCTTTGTATGTTTCTTGCTCCCTTTTTTCTTTTGTTGACATTCGGCCTCTTGTAGATCTTCTGGGGGTAGACTGCGAATCTCCTATTTCCCCTTCTTCCTCCGAATCCTCGGAGTCTTGGGTTTCCTCCTCCTCTTCCGATATCTTCCCTTTAGATCTCTCTGGTTCGCTTTTAGATTTGGGCGGGGAGACTTCTTTCGTAGTTTCAGTCTCCTGGGTGTTCATGATTTCAGATCCCAGTATCTCAAATTTATTTCCTTGGCTCTCCATGGGTGGGTGCTGAGCAGGGCCCGATTGGGTGGCTCTGGAGTTAGTATTTGCAGTCTTCCTGAAAGCAGTTTTGGATCTTTTTGCCTGATTCCATCCTTCTTCCTTCCCTTTTTCCTCTACCCCTTTGGACGGGCAATCTCTAGCGAAGTGTCCGTAGACTTGACACTTCCGGCATTTGAACGGCAGCTGTTCATAGTCCAACTTCTGAACATGCATCCAAGGGCTGACCCTTATTTTGATGGCTTCTGGTAATCTGACCTCCAGATCTACCTCCACACAAATTCTAGCGCAGTCGTATTGGTCCTTGTTGTTGGCCTTATCTATGAACTTCCCAAGGGTGTTTCCGATGTGTTTCAAAGAATCCCAGTTCCAACAATGGACCGGGAGGTTGGGGAGCCTTACCCAAACCGGGACCGCAGAAGGCACGTCCACCGCCGGATCGAAGTCCGGCGTCCATTTATTCAGATACAACCCTTGAGGCCCCATGAAGTAGGGGCCATTTCTGAAAATTAGATCCTTGTCCTCTTTATCTGAGAATTCAAATAGGAAGTATCCTCTTCTGAGGAAGTAAGATGTTACCTTATTCTTGATCAGAGGAGCCCAGTTTCTAGCAACCCAGTTCTCTGTTGATTTTGGGGAGGGCCAGAGACCTGTAAACTGACCGACCAGAGCGCGATCCGCCAGAGACAAAGCTACTTGAATCGGCCCTTCAGGAGGAAGAGCGATCTCGGGAATGTCTTCAAGTCTTTTCACGAACTTGGCGGCTTCCACAACTTTCTTCTTGGGCAGAGAGGCCAGCAAGGATCTGAAGGCCTCAGCAGCAGATGAGGGGGAAGGGGAGGAAGGCCCCTGGGGGGGATCCGGCTCCTCCATGATGAAGCAGGTCAAACCCTAGCCGACTGCAGCCAGAAACTGGGGCCTTCAGTGGCAAACCCTAGCCGACCGCAGCCAGAAACCGGGGCCTTCGGTGGCAAAACCTAGCCGACCGCAGCCAGAGGAAAGAGCTCTCGGCGATCCAACCCGCAGGGGATGGAGGATGCAGTAGCGGGCCTATCCGTAGGGAGCAGAGGGATGCAGCGGTGGGCACGCACACAGACTTCAAGATCCACTGGGTGCGGATCTCGCGAGTTGCAGGGCTGAGTCAGGCGAAGCAGCAACAGCCTCGAAGCCAAACTATTCATTATATTATTATAAAAAAATGTCATATGATTATATATATCTTGAACAGTGGGACTGAGGAAGCTCGAGGAAGTTGGAGCTCAAGTTCTTGAACAATGGAACCGAGGACGACACCTTGTTTTCAATGAGGTACTTTAGGGTATTTTATATGGTGGTGGGGGCGTAACTACAACTAATATTTTCAGATACTTTGGACGCTTTTCTCCCTTTGATGCTTGCTATTAGTTCCATTATTTTAGACTTACTGCAGCCGTATGTCTATCTTTTTTCTTGTCTCCCTACATTGTTTTATTTTTAGGGCGAAGACCTATTTGTAAATTTACTTAGGATTATTTTGCTTGGGACTCAAAACTTCTTGGGATTTCTCATTAATGCACATTACTATGTCATGTTTTCCCTCCTCACATCAGAAATTTTCCATATAGCTACCACCTTCCTCTTTTCATTATACATTCTATACCGCATAGTTTGCGACCAATTGTGGCTATACCGTCGACGGACTTATGCCCTTTTGGACAGATATTCTTAAAGTTTCTTTCCCCAGATCTGCACCAGACCCAGGAACATGTCTGGAAACGACTAATTTCACCATTCTCATGTCCATGGAAAAATTTTGATATTAGGTGTTGTAACATATGGTGGACTTGTTTGGGCGGTTGTTGTTGTTGTTGTTGTTGTGAAGGATGAAGGATAATGCACAACCATATACCTGAATTGGACCTTTATGCTATACATTTACAGACTGTGATTTTATAGGTTCCTGGGGTGGCGAACTTTTTCCGACGTCCTTGACCGGACATTTTTTTCCTTTTTCCGAATTCAGTTGTATTCAAAATTTGAATGATATTAATTGTTGGGGTTTGTTGACTGGGTTCCGAGACATAATTAATAGGGACAATACTAGGATTGAAATTTTCTCCGTATCGAGGCATTTTTTGCTGGAACTCGAGGTTGTTTGCAGGTATTTTTGCTAGAGCACTAGACTTTTTTATTTCGCTTTCATTTTTTTTCCAAATTGGGATCTGGAACGATGGTCGAGTGGCTTCAAGGATCTATCTACTGTGGGCATTTCTCTCTGTTTTACTATCATCCAAAGGGACATGAGGTACAGTGGGTTGCTTTTCAAGGCCTATTCGTATGACGTTTCCCACCTAACGCATTTACCCTTTTCTCTCACTCCCCTGATTTTATTGGTTATTTATTCTACTTACCCCTCTAACATATGATTTTTGTCTTTTTGTTGATTCACTTTGAGTTGGGCCTGTCATATCGTATTTCTTGTCTTACCTCCCCCTGGGCTAATGGATATGTGCATCCTATACAAATCTGACACATCAGAACACGAGGCCTTCATTCATGCTACCCTTGCAGCTGAACTAATGCACCATCGTGGCGTACTGGTGGCAAACCATGTGGCACATAAGGCCTTCTCTCTCAAACCCCCTCCCGATGTCCATTTGTCACCTTCATCCCATGTAAGGTTTCCCCCTCCTGGTGTGACTAACATCCATGTTCATGCTCTTGACGATGTCTCGACACTTGCACATCATGCAACACAACCTCCCCTTAGATTGACCTCCACCTCTCCCCTGGAAGCTAAGGAAAAACATCAAATCAAGGTGATCGGGACTTCTCCTCAGACAAAGCTTCTGAGTTTTGGATATGACATTCTTTTGAACCGAGTGACTAGCCTACAAAAGCGTGCACTCGTGGGATGTTGGTTTTTATCATACATACAGGAGGCAAAGATGCGGGAATGGGTATTTTCTCAATGGAAGATGATTCTTGGCTACACCCCTACAGTAAGTCGACTCATGAACTCATGGTACATTTTCCATTTCCTGCACTAGAAGGACTTGGAGAAAATTTACAAAATCCCATGGGTTCGGGGACGAAGCTTCCTCCTTCACCCATGTTACATTGGGTTTAATCCCCTCAGAGACACTCCAAATAACAAAATGATTTGGGTGAAGCTACCAAGGCTTCCAATTGAGTTTTGGACCAGAAGGGTTTTGACAGACATTGGAAATACTACAGGAAAGTTCATATACATTGACCCAAAATGTTTGGGGGCTCAAGACAAAAGGGTAGCTTGGATCCTGGTTGAGTTGGGCTTCTCAGGAGGACTCTCAGTGCATATTGATTTGGTCTGGGAGCATATTCACATTTATTAAAGACTAGATTACTGGAGTATACATTTTCGTTGCCTAATCTGTCACCATATGGGGCATTTCATGGCCCAATGTCCACGAGGTCTCAGCAAGAGGGAGGTTGATGGTATACATGTTTGCAGACATGGTGGAGCTGATTGTAATATGTAGAAAAATCGGTCCACACATCTAGGTAATGATCCATACACTGAACCCTCCTCCTCTGATATGCATAAATATGGGCTTTGATCTTCCTCCTCTCCCTTTACCTTACCCTCCTCCCCTTTATCCTCTACTCTTAGTGTGACTGACTCGTTTCCTCCCAATCCTACAGTATCTTCCCCTCCTTTGGAACCTTCTCACCCACCCCCCGCTCTTCTCCTTCCACCTTTCCCCTTACCACATCTACCTCTCTAGCTGAACCTCTAGTGCCCCCTGAGTATTTGGACCTTTCTAATCGTCCCCCCCAATTAGGTACCTTGGAGAAATCTCCCCACACTCCTTGACCTCCCTCATCTAGTTCTCCCATTATTCCTCTTTCGCCTGATTCTTCTCCTCGAATTTTGGTGGCTAGTGATACTGAATTTCTCTTCATGAATCCTTCACTTGACTTGGCTGCCCTGTCCATCCATTGTGGACCGTCAAATCCATCCCCATCCATTAGTCCAAACTCGGCCCTCAATATTACTGTTCATCGTAGGGGGACAAGGCAGCAGACGTTTCAATGGCCGCCCTAAAATTAAACCCATATCTTTCCCTGGATCCTTTGAGTTGATTGATATCCCCATAAGCACTTCTTTTGACTCTGGGGCCTTTAGAGCAGTTGCGCATGCCGTCCATGAAACATGAATATGTGCCTATCCCTGAAACTACGGAGTTTGGGGCACTCACATAAATTTTTTTCCCTCAGGAATCTCTTCTCCTCAATTCGTCCATATACCATTCTTTTACAGGAAACCATGACAACAACCCATCGGGTCCTTGAGTACTTCTTGAATATGCTCCCAGATTGGCATATGGTGGTGGTCGACTCAATGGGTTTATTTGGTGGATTAGCGGCATTATGGGATCCACACTGGACATCTTTCCATGCATAAAGATGTTTTGCAGGAATTTTTCTCTCGGGACGAATCTCGGGGACTTGTTGATCGTATACATTTTCTAAATTTATATGTCCCTTATTAGGATCGTGCTTCTTTCTGGGATCTCTTAGATGCTTCAAATCTATTAAAAATAGGCTCTCTTATCATATATGGAGATTTAAATACTACATTGTCTTTAGAAGAATGTTGGGGCTCACATTGCAGAAAGGATCCCCTTGGGGACAAAATCCAACAACTATTTAGTGACAACAATCTGATGGATATTTGACCCCTCCCCATCACACCCACATGGCATAATGGTTGGGCAGGTATACAACACATTAGCAAGAGACTTGATCACTATTTGGTTCATGAAAACCTTGTCGAGAGATTGGCCTTCCTCCATTTCGGAGTCCTTAAGGTATATGTCTCTGATCATTTGCCCATCATATTAATTTGGAAACAAGAGGAGGTGTGTTTGGATTTCCTTTCAAATTTAATAGAATTTGGCTTGAGGACGACAAATTTAATAATTTGGTTAAATTTTTCTGGACCTCGGTGTTTTGGGCATCTAATATCTCCCCCATGCTAGCCATACATGAAAAACTTTGATCCTTAAAATCAAAGGTCTGAAAATGGGAGAGAATAAAGAAAAGGGCCATGAGCAAGTACTTTATAGATATATCATGGAGGAAATGGAGAGACTTGGTAATATTCTGAATAATGGGAACCCCTCTCCCTCTCTCATTGACAAAATAACGGAAATGGAGGATAAAAAGAGGAATATCCTACACATAGAGGAAGTCACTTGGCGGTTGAAGAGCATAGCATTGTGGCAAAAAGAGAGGGACATAAATACAAAATGTTTTCACATATATGCAAATTACAGGAGGAACATCAATTCGACATGGAACATTAGGGACTCAAATGGAAATATGGTACATTCTACAACTAATATCTAGAAAGAAGCAGTTTAATTCTTTGAATCCTTCTATCGGGTGTGTGGGGGAACTCAGATTGAGGACCAAATTTGGGGCTTAGATTCTGTTGAAGCCTCGAAAATCGCTGCAACAACATGGGGGATGACCACCCGGTCCGGACCTTAAAGCAGCTCCTTTTCCGTTTGGAATGGTGGTTTCGATTGATTCAACTAGGTCCAATTACCTTCTCTCAATCTCCAATGGCTTTAAAATATGACTTTCATTCGCCAATGGAAAAGAGACATCAGATCGTCCTTCTTGCTGATCAGGCAAGAAAGTGATCCTTAAGCTGATTTAGGGCTCAGCCAATCCACTACTAAAGTTTGCCTCTTTGGGAAGAGGACTTAAAAGAATGTAGAATTTATTCTAAATGCAAACTTGTTCTAAGATGCAAGCAAAAGAAACTATCTTAATTCTATCTCAATTAGGCAGATATAGATCTAACCTAACCAAGAGCAGGTATTTAAAATATTGAGATTGAAATATGTCTTGTTTATAATGAATATCAAGTTAATGAAATAGTTCAATTAACTGACATTATGGATAGCAAAACACATCCTATTGAGACCTTTTAACTGAAATAATCAATCAACAACACTCAGGAAGTAGTTCACAGAATGATCTTGATCATTTAATTAGTAACTTGAATAATTAAACAATAATATGCGAAAGAAGTTCACAACATATCACTATTTATTCATCCAATATCAAAAGATAGATTTACTAATAAATAGTTACTTAGAAATCAGAATTCAGCTCATAAGAGCAGAGATAAATAACAACATAAAATAGAGGCAAATTACCCATACCGACAAAAGTGCACAAATATGTAAGTAAATTGACACATTTTTGTTATCATAAAATGAAACCAGCATTTAAAATAATAGTATTCGAAATACCAGTTTATTAAATCCATTTCTCTAGCTCTGGTCTCTAATAGTCCTTTACAATGCCTGGGCTTCTGCTTTCAAATGAAAAGCTACAATAGTGAAAACCTTGTTCATTATACATAACTCAGGATGTAAAAGAAAAACCTCAATAATCTCCATATTTGAGATTCTACTCTTCCCACCTACAACTCTAAATCCCTATTACAAAAGTGCTTTTAGAATTCCAGAATTGCAGAGGAGAGCAACCTTTATTACATTCTGCAATCTGCTATTTATAATATTTGCAAAGGAATTCTTGAGAGAAAAGTTTGTTGAAGAGAAATCTGTCCAATCCAATTTTATTCGCTCAAAATTTCAATCTTTAATTGCTGGAGCATTCTCATTGATTGAGATCTTTTCTTCATATCTCTTCTACTGTTTTCCTACAAAAAGAAATCAAAATAAATTAAAATGTAATCAATAAAACAAAATATCATTTCTGGCATTTAAAACAAGTCCAATCAAATTCTATTTAAATAAATAATTGAAAATAAAATATAAGCTCTCTATTAATGCCTGCGATGGTTTAATTGGCCAAGGATATTATTGACGAATGGATCTGCAATTAAAAGAGGCTTGGACAAATGAAAATGCAAAAAATAACTTAGAAAATTGATTTTGTTTTTAGAAATTCGGAGCTTGATCTTTTGCATGCTTTTTTGACCCAATTAATGACCAAATCTATTAGTGAAACCTCCTCAGGAATGTTCTCATTGATTTTATCTTTCCAATGAGCCGTCCTAGGTCTCATTTGGCCAAGTAAAACTCATTCTATGAGTTTCCAAAGTCGATGAGTCAAATCTAGCCTAAATCTGGAAATTCTGTTGCTGGGCTAAAAATGAGAATTTTAATTAAAAATCTAATCCTAAATTAGAATTCTAATTATTTAATAATTAATTCTAATTTAATTGTTAACTAACTAATTCAAACAATTAATTCTAATTAACTATCATCTAATTCATATTATAATTCAAATTATATTAAAATTATAATATAATTATTATAATATAAAAAATATAAAAATTAGTTTACAAACCATTGGAATCAATCCAAACCTAAAACCCATAAAACAAACCATTGAAATCAATCCAAACCCATTAATTCATCCACGTGAGATTATGGAGGGATATGGTGAGTGGAGTGTGAGGTGAGGGTGAGTGAGGTGGAGGTGCGGGAGGCATAAGGGGTGAAAAACTTTGTATTAAAATCTTTTAACACATCGCATTTGGCCTTATCGCATATCGCATTTTGGGTTGTCAAATGTTAAGGCTTTTAAGAATTTGCGAGAAATGTTTTTTTTTTTTTTTTTCTTTTAAATAAGTGTTCTGGGTCTCAGGGGCTATAAAATCAAAATTTTTTTATTAAAAATCTAATCCTAAATTAGAATTCTAATTAACTAATAATTAATCCTAATTTAATTGTTAATTATAAACTAAACTAATTATTTAATAACTATTATTAATTAATGTTAATCTAACTAATTAACTATTTATAAAGTATCTAAATAATAATTAAGTTTTAATTTAATTTAATTAATTAAATTTTATATTTAAATTAATTAATATTTAAAACTAATAAAAAAAATAAACTAACCTACCTTCCTACTTTCACTCATACGTATGAGTGAGTTCTTTGAAACTCAAAACAAAAATAAAAGTTTTATAAAAAGCCCTTCATTCATGCCTTAAGCCTTTTCACTATCGCATATCGCAAGGACTTTGGATCGGGGTTTTTCAAATGTGCATGTTATAAAAATTGCGATGGATCCGATATTGCGATATGCGGTGTAAAATTTTTATTTTTTATTTATTTATATATATATATATATATATATATTTATTATATTTTATTATAATAATTAATTTAATTAATCTTAAAATTTAATGTTAAATATCAAAGTTTTATTTTGGTTTTATTTTAATGATGTTTAGTTTAGTTATGAAATTTTCTAAACTACAGCCACTCTGAAAATAAATAAAAAGAATAAAAATAACATTTTTAACCTAGACTAGATAAATGATGGGACTTTAAAGGAGTACCATTTTCAAACCAGTTGACCAAATGAGGTAAAACAAGCATCAATGGGAAGCTTATTAAAAATCGATTTTAACAAAGCAATCAAAACAAGAATACAAAGAAAATGAAAAATTAACAATCGCGTAGGATAATCAAATAAATAAAAATCCTAAAAGGCGTTTAGCCAAAAATTTATAGAAAGGGTCCCCATTATTTGAAGTGAACAAGTCAAAAATGGGGGGTTGTTTTTTTTCCACAAAAATGGTGACACACGGGCGAAGAATCAGTTATCTCTATTTGATATGAATAAGATTTTCCTAAAATCAAAGTAAAACTAATTAAAGAAGAGAGAATTATGCTTGAAATGCTTAACTAGGTTCATTAGTCTGAATAAAAGCAAGAATCATCTAGCTGTAATTTTCTTTAAAATTCCTCATAAATTAAAAGATTTCAAAACTTTATATCAGTCTTTAATTAGTTGTAGAGATAAAGCAGGGGTCACTTTACAACTTAGCTTTTTAAAAATATACTCATTTTTCACAGGTAGAGCCACTGCTGCCAGCAAACATCTATAGTCTCGACAGGGTTACCTTTTAATCATCAATGATTCAGAATCCCATCTCTTCAAGAATTATTGACCTAGAGATAAATCCATTTATATATGTTTATTTTTTATTTTTAATTTTATTTTTAATTTTTATTATAAATCTTAAAAGCCATTGTCCTGGTTTGGTGGTCAGATAGTTGACAATGCCATTCACTGGTTATAATTGGACTGAACAAACTGGCTCGTGATGAGACCCTTTGTCTTATAATTGTTTGCAATCATAAGCCATCACCCTGGTTTGTTTGGCAGTGTTGGTAATGTCAGCCTATTTTTCCCCTATGATCATGGTAAGCAGACTCATAATGAGACCTCTTATCTTTTAAGTTTAAATATGTTTCTGGATTATACTCTAGAAAAATAAGACTCTTTGGGACGGGGAGAATCATTGACTCCTTAAGAGTTAAGAATGACAATTTCAGAGTTAAAAGGTGCTTTGCTGTAAAGTGTCTTTACTTGGTTATAAGTAACTTTTCTTGACTGATAACATAAATTTGAAAGATCTTAATAAAATTTTGAAATCTCAAAATGATTACAATTTTGATGAAAAAGAAATTTCTCTTGATTTTATGATATTTTGTCAACTTCTCTAAATTGATAATCTCTTCATTAAGTATGTTTACTAAGAGATTTAAGAAAAAGCTAATAGGTGACTATTAACAAATTTTTTCCATGTATGCTGACTATTGTTAGGTAACAAGAAGGCCTTCCATAAAAATCATGCCGAAGTCACCCAAAATCAAAACTGAAAACTAAAGGAAAAGAATTCTTATGCTAAAATAAGAAAGAAATCAACAAACAAAAATAAAAATAAAGAAATTTAAAAGTGGAAAGGAAAATCCAAGTTTTGAAATACAAACTCTAACAAGAATGGTTATACCATTGTTTCAACAATATGAAGAAAAAGAAAATAATCGCGTAAACATTTCTTCTTATGTCGAGATTTTAGAAAAATCATACCTTGCAAGGTTGTAAGTGTTTTAAGCGTTTTTGGATAGCAGTGATGATAAAAATTAGCCACAATGAAAATTTTCTGACTGATATCAATCTTCATGTTTCCAAGTATCATCCTAATAATTTTCTAATTAAAAAAGGAATGCGTAAAGAAACAAACTAAAGGTTCATAAACTTCTTGGTGTAGCTATTTCGATGAAGATTATCACTGCTTATTGAAATAAAGCTAGGAGAAGAATATGGACTTCAAAAATATGATCTGGCGGACGATTAGAAGCTTTTATGAAGAACTGAAAAACAAATTTATATGTCAAAAACAAAACTGAAACTAAAGTAACGAAATTGAAATTAATGAAAGTGGGTATATAAATCTTACCATTGGATAATTTTTTTGATCTTACCTGAAAGGTATCGGTTTCTCCAAACTAGCTGACTTCTTATTTTAATTAACATTAAAAACTTGAAGAAGTCAAACTAACCAAAATCCTATAACCCAAAATCATTATTTATTTTATCTAAACTAAAGCAAGCAGTAAAATGAAAAAATGGAATGCTTAATGTTCGAGGGAAAACAAATGCATAAGAAATGAGAATGAAAATTTGCAATAATGACTGTTTCTCAAAATATTATAAGTTTCATATAAACTCCATGATTTTGTAAATTGTCCATAATCAAGACCACATCCAAGATAATAAAATTTAAATGTGAAGATAGAGAGGTCTTGAATTTCTTTTTTAATTATGGAATTATATATTTAAAACTGAAATATATGAGAAATCAAAATGATTTGAATATGCTGCAAATTTTTCATTAACAGCTTTCTTACCATAGTGGTTACCCAAGCTCATTTTTTTAAAATAACACATCGCCGTATCAGATAATTCGCATCACATGTTTCTTCACCATGCTTTTAATTTGCAAGACTTCACCTTTGTTGCTATGCCATATATTGATTAAATGTTAATGGCTTAGAGGCATGCATTGGAAGCTATCGCATCGGAGGTTGCAATGGAAAATTGCTGATATGAAAACATGCGTTGAAAAGATGTGCGACGTGATGGAGCAATCACATCATTGAAGAAATATTATATCGGGGATTGGGGAATATTTACATTGTGCTTCCCACATCGCACAACGTGCATCGCAAATTTGGAATTGTGATGTAAGCATAAATAAAAATGCGATGAAGCGATTGCGATATCGACAATTGTTAATTGGCGATTGGAAAAATTTTGGCACCCGATGTAACACAATATGATTCTTGTGATGCTGATATGCGATGAATGACGTGATTAATCGGCGATCGCGATCGGTAATCTTAAGCACATGATGTAACAATTCTCGATACGCCGATATGCGATGAGGAGTGGACCTGATAATTTTATGATGAAAATTTAGTAACATATCGGATCCGAGACATCAACCCTTTAAAATTATACTCCTATCACTATTGCGATTGAGCGGACGCGATATTTTTTATGACTTTGATTCGAATTTCATATCGGGTTCGAACTTATGTGGTCGTCGCAATATTGGTAAAGGCAATTCACGATAATGGAAGTATACTTCAACTGCAAACCTCCGATATGCGAAATGTGATATGGATGATGTAATTGACGAAGATGAGCGGGCTGTTGCAAATTTGAAATGGGTTTGCTGCTTACTTCAAGTTTTGAAAACAAATGAAAACCTGCAAATAAAACAAAACAAAAATAAAAAATAAACTAAGGAAAAGAGAAACTAATAATAGATGAGAATGAACTTGTGAATGCGTACCTGGAAGGAAATTCTCTGTAGTTTTTTACCTCATGAACTTTCAAATTTTTCCTTCGATTTACCAAAATTTTAACTTTGTTCAAAATCATCTCATCATTTATTCTAAATCGGAGTGAGCAATCAACCTAAATAAAATCTGCTTATTCATGTTCAGAAAATCTGAAATCCATAAAATTCAGCAGAAATATATTTGAAACTATGCTTCCCTTTCAAATTGCAATAGCAATTTATTACCTCTGCTTATTCCGAATTAATTTGAGAAAAAATATGTATTGTTATAGTGACTATTCAATAATGCCTTCAGTAAATAAATATGATGTGTTTTGCAGCATCAGATAATAAGCTAAAGACCAGAATGAGATAAAGCCACTAATTGTAGAAAAATATCAACATGGATTTAAATGTGTGCCAGGTGCATATTCTGTCAATACATTATTCGAAATAGGTAGAGATGTATTCATGGGTAGAGGTATTGCTGCAAGAAATTTTAAAAAGGAAAGAAAGAATTAAAGTTTTCTGATAGGGAGAAAGTGTTTTTACTGAACATGTATGAGAATGGCTAATTGCTTTGTTTTGTTTTTAATCTACAGAACTGTTGAAAATAAATTAACTACATTAACTCTACTCCTATTCTAACCATATACATGAAAAATGACTAGGTATAGTCATATTTCCAGTGTAACCATTTTCTCATTTTAATCCCTGCATGTATGTACAATTCAAATGTTAGTAATAAAAATAGAAATCTTATTGAACTAAGAAAATTAAATCTGTAAGTAGAATGCACAATTATTGTTAGCAACTTAATGAAAATCTCTTTCTCTTGAAATTTCCTTTCCAATTGAATACCAATTGGATCATAGAAATCTGGATGGATTTCTATTAATAATTGGGAAATGTTCAAAAGAGGAGATGAAAGGCCAGATTGTGGATATGAGCTTTTAGATTCAAAGGCCTGGAAGAAACTGTTAGTGTTATGTGTAAATGTTAAGCTATTGACAATCTTCCATGAAGGAAAAGTTTCCAAATATTTTTCAAATGAATTAATGAAAAATGGATGGAAATCTTTCAAATGAAATGGAAAATTATTAATTAAATTGGATTGCTGGCAGATTTCTAAAAATACATTCTCTTGTTGATATTGCCTTTGAGAAGATAGAAGCTTTTGATAAAACATTAGCATTGATTGAAATTGAAATTGAATTCTTCATACATTTCTTTGATATGGTAGGGCTGGATTTATTGCTCATGACTAAAGAATCTAGGATTCAGGGATACATTCTAGGGGCCATCAACTCCTCTTTCATTTCCCTCATTACGACGCAAAAGGATTTGGAATCCTTTAAGGACTACATGCCCATCTCCCTATGTAATATTATTTATAAGCTCATATCCAAGATCATAGCAGATCGACTAAATTCAACCCTTTCCACACATATCTCTCAGGAACAATATGGTTTTCTGCATGATAGGTTGATTCATGATGTTGTCACCACTGCGCAGGAATGTCTTCATTCCATCCACATGAAGAAATTGGAAGTGTTGGTTATGAAGGTGGACTTACAGAAAGCACATGACTATGTAGATTGGGCTTTCCTTAACATCATCCTTACAAGAATTGGAATGGAAATGCACAATATAGAGTGGATCATGGCTTACATATCCACTGTACAATATGTTGTTGTTATAAATGGATATCCCACTAAATGTTTTGGTGCCGGAAGGGGATTACGTCAGGGATGTTCTTTATCACCCCTATTATTTATATTATTTATGGATGGCCTTAGTCATAAGATCATAGCTACTAGAATGGAGAAAAATTTTCAGGACTTACTTTGGGACAAGGAATAATGGTTTCCCACAATTTTTTTGTTGATGACATTTTGATTTTCTGGATGCTTTCTAGAATGCAATGGACAACATTACAACATATCTTTTGCAGGTTCAGAAATGCTTCTAGACTCATGATAAATAAGGATAAGTCCATTCTATTATATTCTAAAGGATATCATGAGGAGATAGAACACATTGCGAACATTTTTGGTGTGGCCAGTCAACCTATTGGGCTTGGTTTGAGATCCCTGAGTTTCAAAATCAAACCAAACAATTACAGACTTAATGAATAGATATGGATTGCTGATAAATTTGTTAAGAAAATCTTTGGATGGGAGCATCATTGTTTGACTCTCAGTCGCAGAGTCATGCTCACGCATTCGATTTTACAACAGCTTGCGGTGTACTAGGCACACCTATACTGTCTCCCCAACACTACCATTAATAAAATATGTGGTACAATGGAAAATTTCATCTGGGCAGGCTTTAGAAAATCCCACAAATATCATCTGATCAGATTGGATAGGCTCATGATTCCAAAGAAATTTGGCGGTTGGGGGATCCTAAACTTAAGATTTTTCAGATGGGCACTTTTAACCAAATCTCTTTGGTGCATCCTCTTCGACGAATTCCTGTGAGGAGACATCATTCACACTAAATATATGGGTAACATTAAGGTGGAAGTGTGGATGAGAGACAACCTCATCGATAAAAAACTAGATCTTCCATTTGGACCAGCTTTAAAAAAATCAAACAATGGCTCCTCAATCGCACATGCTGGTCTTTTGGCACAAGAAACAACATAATCATTGGAAGAGATCACATTCTAGGAGTGGAGGAGGATCTACTCAGTACATGAGACTTCATTTCTAGATTAAATGCAGAGGGATTATTTACCTAGCTCGGGCTATTAGAACATGGAATGAAAACTTTTCTGTTTGGAAGAAAGCTGAAAAAATTGGTTTGACCGACGTTTCAGCAATGGCATGGGAGAGATATATCATAGTCTTACATAGATCGCGAATTTTCAAAAATGATGGAGGAGATCATATCACGTGGGAAGGCCTACTACACTGGGGGTCCATATTTGTAGCAGATACATACCAATTCATTATATGTACCTCACAAAACCTACAACACAAATGTTGGTTCAGAAAATTTTGGAAGACATAGGTCCCTTGCAAGATCATCTTATATTCCTGGCTAGCTTGGAAAGACAAAACACTGACTTGGGAGAACCTTAAGAAAAGAGGATTAAATGTACCTGGTCGATGTGTTCTTTGCAGGAATGCAGCGGAAACAAACCTACATCTGTTGTTGGGTTGTCTGATTGTCGCTCAGGTATGGTTCAAGATCTCAAGCCTTTTTACTTTCCCTCTCTTGAAACACGACTCTATAGATTCTTGTTTGTTATGGTGGAGTGGGAGGACAAGAGAACAACAAGCCATTCCTCTCTTTGCCTTTTGGGAAATTTGGAAGGCAAGAAATGGCATTATTTTTTAGGATGTGCCTCTTAATATAAATAAAATCATTAATAATATTGCATATTGGATGGCATCACTGGAGAAAAAGAAGAAATTGGTTAAGGATTCAGAAATTCCCCTATACACATCACTTTCCCTGCATGACATTTTGATGGAGCTGCACCTGATGGTACTTGTGGATGTGGTGCGTGGTTGCACATGAAGAAAGAACATCAGTTCAAATTATACTAGTCAGGGGGAAATGGCACCAACAAGAGAGTTGGAATCATCTCTATATGGGGCTTATTATGGTTTGCAAGGTTTCTTGATATCTAAAGCATCCATATCTTTAGAGACTCACAGGCTCTTATCAATGACATGAATGGTACTTCCACAATCTCCCATCCACATCTACAGGGTTGGATCCGTCACATTGAATATCTTAAGCTATCATTCCAACATACTACCTTTCAACACATCCACAAGGAATACAACTTCATAGCGAATGCTATGTCGAAGTTTTAGAAATTCCCCTCTACACATCACTTTCCCTGCAAGATATTTTGATGGAGCTGCACAAGATGGTACTTGTGGATGCGATGTGTGGTTGCACATGAACAAAGAACATTAGTTCAAATTATACTAGTTAGGGGGAAATCGCACCAACATGAGAGCTGAAATCATCGCTCTATGGGGCTTATTATGGGTGGCAAGATTTCTTGATATCCAAAGCATCCATATCTTTTGAGAATCATAGGCTCTTATCAATGACATGAATGGTACTTCCAAAATCTCCCATCTGCATCTACAGGGTTGGATACGTCACATTGAATGTCTTAAGCTATCGTTCCAACATACTACCTTTCAACACATCCACAAGGAATACAACTTCACAGTGGATGATATGTCGAAGATTGGAATTTGTGTTGTGGTGGGTTTGATACATTTCACTTTACAGGTTAACAACATTATCATTGTTGAGGAAGACATCGCTCTTCTCGAGAGCTGAGCTATGACACTGTTTTCTACTTTCTGTTTGGTTTATTCTGAATGGTCTCATTGCTTTCGATGCACATGTTGAGAACTGATGTATATTCTTATTTTTTCTTTTGATTAAACTTTAGACACTATATGATCCCAATTGTTGTCATCGTATACAAATACACAATTTTTATGGTTTTAGATGGTTATAGTTCTATGTTTTTGACACAGAGTATTGAGGCAATATCCACAATTTAGTCTATGGTAACATGGTAACAGACACCTTATAACTTTATATTTTGGAAATATGGTAATTAATATACTAGCTTTATATAATACAAACCGACGTTTTTTTCCTTCTGAGAAATAAAAATAAATAATAATATTGATTCATTTTATATCACCAAAAGTATTTATACATTAAGAAATGATTGAGACTTAAAAAAAATTATATATACAAATAAAAAATGATTGAGAAGTCAAAAAAAGATATTTACGCGGGGTAGTTAACTAGTTATACATCGTTCACACAATTCACTCTTGCAAACACTTGTTAAAATAACTCGATATGTTGACCAGAAATGCTTAAAAGAAGCTTTGGTGTATAACACATATTGTTTACAAACTTTGATATTGTTTACAAATGAAGGTCATTGCCATTTTGTAAATAATAACCAAATACAATTGCTACCAATTGCTATTAAATTGGGTGTTTAATGACTCATGTGAAAGAGATAGATATATCAAATCACTTTTGAAATTTAAATCTTTGTAAATAATAACATAAACATTTTTTTTTGGGAGTGATATTGAGTGTTTAATCATTTATATAAAAATAAATTTATATAAAAATAAATAAATATATAAAGTAGTTTCAAGTTTAAAATTTTGATTAATTTTATTTTTATTAAATAATATTATTAAACAAATAAATTATTATTTAATAACTCATTGTGTGTAATAAATATAATTAGTTAAGGAAATATAAGGATGTGTTTCATCTTAAGCGGCACGTTCTTTCATGCAAATTAGATACTCATTTAGTATTGATATTTATGTAAGGGTCTCTATTATAATTCAATTTTTAATTTTGAATTCATTAATAAAATATATTTATATATTTCATATACATTGTCTATAACATTGGTATTAGAGCTTTGATATTACTTTCGCAGCTCAACACCAACTATTTCACTATCACCTTGTTCTCATTTACTGCAATGTTTTTATATTGAGTCCATCACCTTCCTCCATGTTAAGTTTATCGCTTTCATGTACCCCCCACCGAATGTCAAACCTCCACCCGCATATTTCCTGCTACTGGAAAATCACTACTACCTACACCATGTTTCATGTTGCGCTAAATCGCTCTTACTCTTGTTCCCTGTCGACACCCTTGATTTTAGGACCACCACCACTCTGATATTGGATCACCGCAAATGTCAACAATGTTTCCCCAACCGTCGCCTCCATTCGTCCGTCGCTCTACTAATGTCACCGCTGCAATAGCCACATGTAGATCACATCAACAATGTTTCCCCATTCACCACCTCCATTCCTTTGTCCCCCTTGACATCACAAATACAATAGCCATTCAAAGACCTTAGTAATTAGATTTTTTATTATTGTTAGTTTTAAATATAGATTAATTGATTATAATTTAATTATAATTATATTATAGTATAGAAATGCTATATATTTAATTTATAGCTATAGTTATAGTATTAATTATTAATTAAAAAAAGAAAAAAGAGAGAGTGGAGTTTGCAAGGAAAAAGACCAACCCTAAGATGGTTAATGATGACGAGCTACATTCCGAAGTTAATAGATGTAGAGATGAGGTCAATAGTGTGCGTCATTGTCTCGACAATGTTAAAAAGAAGAATACATAATTAATTGAGAAGACATATCCAT
Organism: Pinus tabuliformis; assembly: GCA_031772625.1. NCBI lineage: Eukaryota > Viridiplantae > Streptophyta > Pinopsida > Pinales > Pinaceae > Pinus > Pinus tabuliformis. The sequence continues at coordinate 742,121,336 of CM062814.1, read as the reverse complement.
TAATAGAGAGCATAGATGGTCAGTTTGCAAAATCTAAAGAGCAATGAAAAATTACGCTAAGAATGAGGAAATATGACAAGGACAAAGCTACCAAGGTACTTAACTATCATGATGAACAAATTAATTGACTTATTGAGAGGGTAGATGAATTAATGATGCAACTCTTAAACCAACAAGGGCCAATGCCAAGCCCACAATCACAAAATACAAGCGACCAAGAAAAGGAAGAAACAATTGAAATAGTCTTTTTAGGAAGTAGGTATCACACTAAAATATTAGACCAAACTAATTAAATAATTAAATGGGAATTACAAAAGTATGATGGTAAGGACCACTGAGGAGCACTCGTTTAGGTCAAAAAGATGGAAGGAATTTTTGAATCAAACCCTGTAGAAATTTCACAGATTCTCTACAAATCTACCTCTAAGACCATGTAGAAAATATCACTGTAGATTAACCAGATAATGCAATATACCAAAGCAAACTACTATAATCTACTTCTACTATCAATTTGCGGAAGCTTAAATATTGAGTTGAACACATATAACCAAAAGAAGAAGAATAAGTGCACAATACACATGAAAATACTTTGGGGAAAGCCTCAGCTAAGAAACCCCACTATCTGTATTATCATACAAGGTGGAAATACATAAGAATTATACTAAGCCTTAGCTCTCACAGCTAGCCATCTCTCAATACAATCCTCCTGGATGCTTACAGGAAAACCTGGCTTCTCACAAGCCTTATCCTCTGCCCTCCAAGCTCCTATTTCCTTGCACAGTTCCTCTGGGATGATTCTCCTTCAACTAGTGGAACACTGCTCTCACACACTTCTCTAACACACTGTCCGAACTACGCAATCCTCAAGGAACCTTACCTTGAATGCATGCAAGAGTTTCCTTTATAGGAAAACACATGCAACTGATGGTACACTGTCCTTGACATTTAACTCAACTGGGTCTTTCTCAGAATAGACATGCATGAGTTTCTAATGAGGGAATCTTTAGTTATCTGGAGTACAATGGTTGAGTGCATGCATGCATCAATTGACTGATAACTCACAATTAGTTCCTCAAACAATTTGGAACTAATTTAACTGGACTTAACTCAGTAAACTGAGCTAACTAATTACAACTCAAATATAACTCAATCTTATCTCCTTAATTAAGGGATAATCTCCTTAATTTAAGGGATAACTGTTGCATGACTTCAGAAAGACTTCTAACTTGAATTTCTCCAACTAATTAGTCCATAATGAATTAATTAATTATTTCCAAGCAGCGGGTGAGACTAAATTCGATTTTAATTCAAGGACAAATTAAAATTGGAATATACTGGATTCTTTTATCATTTCTTGTTGCTATTTTCAACAAACCCTTTGTTGGGTGAAAATGAAAAAATAGTAATATCTTCCAACAACATAGAAGGGGAATATTATGATTGGTTCCTATGGTTGACCAGAAAGTGTGGCGTTCATTCCTTTCATTGATAGAGATTCATGAAAACATTATCAAAAAGGTTTCATGACAAAGAAGACAATGATTTATACAACAAATTTGTACTTCTCAAACAAAAGGGGAATGTAAATGACTATAGATATGAATGGAAAGTTTTTACAACTAGACAAAACAGATTCACAAATGAACAATTTCTAAAAATGTATATTTGTAAATTAAAAGATCATATATGTACTGAAATAAATCTATGGAAACCTAAAACAATTGAGGGTGCCAAGCATGCAACAAAATTGATCAAACAAAAGAACAAGTTCAACAACCATATTTTTCATCTCTAAAAAAATCAAACAAATACTCAAATGAAAGGTCAAAAAAGTATCCAATGGACAAGTTTGAAAAACATATACCTCCTCCATAAGAGAAGAAGAGAACCAACAATAGAGCATTAAGAAAAACTGGGTCAACATATGTAGGAATTGTGGAGGCAACTAAGCACCTAAACACAAATGTAATAAGAAAAAATTATATACATGTGAAGTAGAGGAAAATTCAGACACTTTCGATGATGACTTAGAAGAAGAATATGAAGAATAAAATAATGTTTCAAATACAGAAGATGCCATATGTCATGCCCAAGATATCCCTCACCGCAATAACAAGAATAGCACAAACCAAAATTTTGAAAATAAGAGGGCAGATAAAAAAGGAAAAATGTCATTGTTCTCATAGACATGAGAAGTACCCTTAAATTCATAGATATAAGAGTCGCAAAAAGACAAAATCTATTCATATACCTAGCCGTAGGATTAAGAGTAATGATAGCAGATGAAAAACACAATGATGGAGTCTTAAAAATGTCGCAAGGTCAAGCTACAATAAGAATATTATGAATTAGAATTTGGGTTCTACATTGTTCCCCTAGGAGGAGTAGAGATTGTACTGGGGATCCAATGGCTACAAATCATAGGAATCTACTCTGCAAATCACCAAAAACAATTTATCAAGTTCAATTTGGAAGGAATAAAATGTAAACTTTTTTGGATTCCCGCCACCACCAACTCAAGTTATATCCTCTCAATAGATGACAAAATTAATTAAAAGGGGGCACCAATCTACATCGCACAATGCCATCAAATAGAGATAACAACAACAAAAACAATGGATTATCAACACTTTGATATTAAAGCATTAGTCTGGAAATACGACAAGGTATTTCAAGTCTTACCTATGAAGCTTCCTCCAGAAAGAGGGATAAAACATATAATAGAGGTTAAACGAGACGCAACACTAGTGAACATAAAACCATATCAATATCCTCACCACCATAAAATCGAAATAAAGAGATTAATTCGGGACTTATTAAGGTGTGGAGTTATCACAACGAGCAAAATCCCATATGCAGCCCCAACAATTCTAGTTAAAAAAATAAATGGATCTTTTATACTATGCATAGATTACAGAGGCTTGAACAAAATAACTATAAAAAACAAGTTTATTATACCATTTATAGATGAATTTTGGGCAAACTCCATGGAGAAAAATATTTCTCAAAGTTATATTTAAGGTCAGAGCATTATCAATTCGAGTAAGTTTAGAAGATATCACAAATACTACTTTAAGATGCACAAGGGTCTTTACAAATTCAAAGTGATCCCATTTGGGTTAACCAACACCATTTCCATCTTTCAAGCAACCATGAATGAAATCTTTAAAACCTAACTAAGAAAGTTCATTCTAGTATTTTTTGATGACATCCTTATCTATAAAAAGACATGGAAGGAACATCTTAAGCATTTGGGGCAAGTACTTTCCCTCTTAGAATAAAATTAGTTCCATGGAAAAAAAAACCAAAATTTACTTTTGGTAAGGAATAAGTCAAATATCTTGGCCACAAAATATCCAAGGAAGGAGTTAAGGTGGATTCTAATATAATCAAAGTAATCATGGAATGGACAAAACCAAATAATGTATCAAAACTAAGAGGATTCCTAGGTTTAACTAGGCATTATAGGTGGTTCATTAAAACTATGCTTAGTTAACAATGCCACTATCAAATATGTTAAAGAAAAAATGCTTCCAATGGAGGTAACCAAGAATATGAAGATTTTAAGGCACCAAAGAGAGTTATGTCACCTACACCCATGTTAGCAACACCATATTTCACAAAACCCTTTGTGGTAGAATGTGATGCTTCAGGAATCGGGATAGGTGCAATATTAATGTAGAACGACTACTGATAGCTTTTGAAAGTAAAAAAGTCAACAAAAGTGAAACCTTAAAGTCTACATATGATAAAGATATGTTCACCATTATCCATCTATTGGCCAAATGGAGATAATACCTCTTATGAAGTAAATTTTCAATATGCACAAATCACGACAATATTCAATCACTATTACAACAAAAGATGTTATCCAACAAACAATAAAAATGGATGGGAAAAATTTCCACTTTGATATGGAAATATTACACGAAAAGGGGAAGGATAATGTAGTTGTGTATGCACTATCACGAAAAGATGATGACACAACATCTTGTGCGATAATAATGGTGATTCCTAATTAGTTAGATAAAATTCGAGTTGAATATGCCAAAGGTCCGGAATATTACTCCCTAATTGAACCAAAATCCAAAATTCAAATGGAAAAATGACATCTTATGGTACAAAGACAAAATCTACCTAAGTCCTTCAAGGTTTAAGCAACCAATGTCAGGGGAATCACATAGTTCGCCAACAACAAGACACGTTGGATTTTTTAGAACATATTGTAATGCATGATAATAATTCTTTCGAAGTGGATCATCAAAGATATTCAAAAGTTTGTCATTGAATGTGACAAAATCTGTCAAAGGCATAAAAATGAGAATATTTTGACACTAGGGTTACTTCACCCCTTACACATCCCTAACTAAAAATGAGAAGAAATTTTAATGGACTTCATTGAATGATTACCCATGCCCAATGGAAAAGATAAGATTTTTTTCATAGTTGACGGACTAACTAAATATGCATGTTTTATGAAAATAAAGGCACATATTCAACAAAATAGATTGTCGATGTCTTCTATAACAACATCTATAAATTACATGGTTTTCGGAGATCATTACCAATAATAGGGATCCAATTTTTAAAGGGATTTTTTGAATTTGTTTTGCATAAAATTTGAAATATCTTTTAATATGAGTTTAGCTTACCATTTGCAAAAAAATGGACAAATGAAATTTGTAAATAAATTTTTTGTAAACTTACCCTTGATGTTTTGTGACAGATAAGCAAAGCAAGTGGCCCTAATGGTTGCATTTAATCAAATGGTGGTATAGTTCTACCTACCACACCTCCACCAAAATGACTCCCTTCTAAACCCTATATGGGTATGAATGATCCATATTGGATCATTATATTGCTTTTCATCCATCTTGATGCATTCATAGTGGAAAAAGTGGAGGAATCAATTCACATGATTGTTTTTACCGACGAGACACAGTTTGACAAAACAGGGTTTGAAACCTTCTAGGAGCATTTGAGGCATCAAACAACATTTTTTGGGGGGTAAAACTTTGCCACTCTGATGTGGTACATTTTATTTCTATTCTACACATAAATATATTTCCAACGACGCAAGAAGTGCGTCAATCAGAGTCCGTATGCAAATGTTATGCAACTAAGAAGTTTACCTTTCTGTTTTCACACCTATAATTTGGGAGGATGTTGCGTCAACCCCCATTATTCATGGAACATGGGCTAGCCATGATATTTTGATATAAATGACTCTGGAAGATTCTATATTATAACTCTAGTTAAGAGTTGATGTAGTCAAACTTAACCACTAGTAGTTTATTGGGCTATGTTATAATAGGGCCACTAGGAGGAAGAGGCATTCCATTCATTCGAGAGAATTTTGTTCCATAGCTGAGCAAAGATATCCAAGAGAGATAGGAGGTAGAGCATAGAGGTAGGATTCATGCAATGTAGAATCCCATGAGCCACAAGCCTTACTTCTTTGTACTTGCAACCATATTTCCAGACAGAGAAAGAGAGTGAAGCAACCTCACCCTCCAGCTAGGTTTTCTCCCATAAACGTTTTTGAGAGAATATTTTGCCTTATGTTCTGTGTGAGCTTATTTTGGTGTTCTCTATTTTTCTGCATGATTTCCATTCACATGCATGTATTAATTACAGTTAAATCTACATATCTTAAAGTTTTAAGAAAACTATAATAGTGTATAATCTCAATTTTTTAATATAATGTTATCAGATATGTTGTAATGAATTGTCCAGTGGAATATCCACGACAATTTATGGATCAATGAACCACCAGAGTGGAAGGAATTTTCACTAATGATCATTAAGGTCCAAGCAGTCAAAAATCGAATTAATGAAGAGAAAAATATCATCAAAATATTAGAAGAAAATTTAGCAATAGCTCATAATAGAATGAAACAAGCAAATCGACATAGATCGAAGAGAAAGTTTGATGAAGGTGATTGGGTGTTTGTAAGACTCCAACCTTATAATCAGTTAACCCTTAAACAACAAGGAAAAAATAAATTGGCTCCAAAATTGGGCCTTTTCAAATCAACAAAAAAATAGCGAAGTAGCCTATGAATTGAAATAATCAAATAACTTTTGTATCCATAATGTCTTCCATGTGTCATGTCTCAAGAGGATGTTGGGACAAGTCCAACTTATGCAAACAAAAATTCTAGAATTTGACGATAAAGGAATAATTATTCGAAAACCAAAAGGTATTTTGGCCACTAGGGAAAAGTGTTATGTTCCAAAACCATCAAAGAATACCTTATCAAATGAAAAAACCTTCCAGAAAAAAAACTCATCATGGAAAACAAAAAGTTTTTGCCAAAATATCCCTCATTACCTTTGCTTTAAGGACAAATCAATTATTTAAAAAGAATAGAAATGCAACAAAAATAATAGTTATAGAAATATAAAGATGTACCCTATCCTAAAAAAACATGTCGCTTCATCTAAACTAGTCACACACCTAGCATTTATACAGAAAGGCCTCCATTGTAATTCAACATTTAATTTTGAATTAATTAATAAAAAATATTTATATTTTTCATATACATCGTTTGTAACACTATGTCTCTCTATTTATATTTAAAAATGAAATTCCATTGTAATTCAACATCTAATTTTGAATTAATTAATAAAAAATATTTATATTTTTCATATACATTGTTTGTAACACTATGTCCCTCTATTTATATTTTAAAATCCAATTTGAGAAGTCAAAGGTTTATATTTGCATATGGTTCTTAGCTATTATACATTGTGCACATAATTCATGATTGCACACATATACTTTTCATATTGAACACATACGCATGGTTTAGATGATGTTTCGACAAAATATAAATATAAATATTGAGAATCAAATATATTATTTATAAACAAAGGTTATTATGCTTTTGTAAATAATAATAAAGATATTTTTTCCATTTTCTATTATTGGTTGTTTAATGATTTATTTTACGTGTAGTCTAATGAGGCGAAGGAGTTGTCCGGAAAGTTATGGAAATCCTGGTTATATTTAGAGAAAATCTAGCAAGAATTTTTGTAAATCCAAGTTATAGTTGTTAAACTTCAAAATTTTAGGTGTCCTAGACGTTTTTGATGGCGCTGAATCCATTTCCACCATCAAAAATACGATTCAAAAACTGTCTCTACAAGTTTTTTTGAAACTTTTTTGCCTGGATTCCGACGACTTTTGGCCGTCCTGGCAATTCCTCCGCCTTGGTAGACAACTCCTTTATTTTAAATCCTCCATGGGAGTGTACAGATGGAAGTTACGGTGACCTCGGGATAGGGGTTGACGTAACACTTGTGTTAAGCTCTGATGGCGGTGGACAGTTGGAGTAAATGTTATCTTATTTACATGCGTTTTGTAATGTGTTTTAAATGTGGGATCATGTTTATGGAGGATTATTGGCATATGGTGGCGAGGTCATTACCTTGTACTCTATCTCTAGTTGCTCCCTGTGTATGATTTGGTGGCTTTTATTTATTTTTTAAATGAATGGCTGTAAGGTATTTTTTTCTATGGGGGTGTCTTTAGTGTGATTTTTTGAAAGTTTTTTTGGTGGGTTTTTCTGGTCAAATTTCTCTAAAATCCAACAGCAATTTATTGAAATCACAAGTTTTGTGGGTAATCCCTGCACAATCAAAGCATCCTAGGGGTTTTTCAGGATGTTGAATCCAAATATGCAATTAAAAAACCAATTTAAATAACACAAATCAAAAGTTAACCTCAAATTTGTTCGCCGGATTCCGGCATCGGAAAATCCAGAAAATCGCACTAAAGACAACTCATTTTTTTATTTCCGAAGCATAAGGAGATCATTCCAAATCATTTATATCTAGACCAATTATCTATTCATTTTTTTCATCTTCTTCTTTTCTAGAAGAATAAATTGAAGTTAATTTGTTTTTCTCTATTTGACATATGTGTCGGCATGTGCAGACTGTATTTCATGATGGGGTTCTCTCTGGTAGATATGTTGATGATCATGGGATGTGCTGATGTTTTCTTCTCTTTGATTATGGCCATGCTTGGGCCTATATTTCTAACGTAAAGTTTGTTTTGGTAATGAAATATATTTCTATTTATTTATAAAAAAAATAAATATAGAAAAACATATAAAATCATTTTTGAAATTTACATCTTATCATTTTAAAATAATAATAAAGACAAATTCTTATAACTAATATTAAGTCGAGTGTTTAATAATTTATATAAATGAAATAGACATATAAATTCACTTTCAAGTTTAAATCTTACTTTCATGTGATCATATTTACTTTCATTAAAACAAATTTTTTAGATAGACAAATTATTATTTAACAACTAATTAACAATATATTTCTATTTATATTTAGACTAGGGCAAATATATAATTTAAATTGTTGGTGTATAGACATAAAAATACTCAAATTATGATACATCTCATATTGTCAAAATTTAATTTAAAAAAACAAATAAAAGCATAAATTTTAACTAAATTATAGCTTTATTTTATATTATTATTATCATTATTAATTATAAAAAGAGTTAATATATGAGTTAAACATATATACATTTAAAAAAAAGTAACAAGATGCTTAACCATGGAAATTCTTCCCCATTTTATTATGGAGATTTTTGACTTGTAAGTAGGGTTTGTTACAATATCATGGCTTACTAATATCACATGTCCAAAAAACCATAACTCGTCTTCATGTGATTTTTTTTCAATGAATTAATTAAATTAAAATGTCAAAAAAGGCATAACTAATTTTAAAATAAATCTGAATCTTTAATGTGTGATTACTATTAGAAATATTCTAGAATATTCCATGAAAATGGAACCTCTACCACCCATCTAATAATTATTGATAATTAAATTAAAATTCCGATAGCCTCATTTTAAAAGAACACATGAAATCTTGTACAAGTTCACTCTATTGAACGAGTCTATAATTAAGTCATCGTGAGAGATTTAGCATAACTTTATCTTGAAGAATCCAATCTTGGTCTAACTTGTAGGTTGGAAAGAAGATAGAGAAAACCTCAAGGAAAAATTGTAGACTTTGGGCGGCCAAAATCACAAGCATACAATAGTTTCAAATTCAGTTATATCAACAAGCTCAAAATCAAGCTCTTAAAATGTGTGTATTTTAAAATTTGCATAACCTTTTTTTGAAAAATTAGTTTGAAGTGATTCAAAGGGAATACTAAAGCATAGATATCATTAATTGGTTCTAAAATTCCTCCCAAACAAAAAAATATACATGCATTAAACCCTTGGAAAACTCTATTATGACGCATGAAGAAGAGGAAGAAATGTAGCATAATATTCAAAATTATGGGACCAAGTGCAACAAATTTTGCTCTCACAAAAAAAACCAAAGATGAACTAGAAGCGATGATGAAAGACTTAAAATAAAACATAAAAGGGGACATGGAAAGTTTAAAAGAATACATAAAAGAAAACATGGAAGGTTGGAAGGATGGTTTGACAAAGTTTCTACAAGAAAAGCTTCCTAGTGGTGACAAGGTATTCCATGAAACTCATGATGAGAACAAGATGAATGTGAATCATGATTATAGAGACTCTAAATTTGGGTTGGAGACCAACTATATTCCAAAGATCAATATGAGGAAGTGTTGATGGTGTTGGACCCGCCAACATTCAGGGGATCTCCCCGATATGAAGTCCCAATCAGACCTCAGACCGTTTGGTGTAGGAGCCTCATCCTGTATAAAGGCTTGGTTGCCAAATCCTTAAATATTTTTCTTGGCTCTAGCTGTCAGTACAAGAGAGTGATGCAATGGTATATTCAAAAAGCAAGGTGAGTGTGTCTGGTGAGTGTGGAACGCAATTGTGCCTATGTTCTCTTACAACAAAAAGGTGGAGAAAAGTGAGCCTCTAAGTGAGAGGTAATAGTACAACCTAGGAAGAGGCACACATGAACCAGAAGGACTTGTCCAACATCCAGGAGAATAGTCCACAGAGGATGTGACAATCATTACAACTAATGAACAAGGGAAGATTTGTCTAATATCCAGCGGAATATTCCACAACGAATGTGACGCTCGATATAATCGATAAGAAAAGAAAGGCATGTCTAGTATCCCACGGAATAGTCCACAAGGATGAGACAACAGTAACAACCATTACAACACATTCCTAACAAGATAAGCACTAAACCAACCAAAATAGTTCAACTATCTTAGTACATGTGAAAGCAAACATGAAATACAAACATTCACATAATAGTCTTACAAACATTCATAAGTCATGCATGAAGAACATGTTGGCCTTAAAAGGCTTATGTTATTAAGAAAAAGTTCCAAGACATATTCACATTGTACATCACTAGCCATAGTAGTGGGACATTAGAGCCACTCATTTCTCCTTAAAGAACTTGTTCGTCTCTCTAATGCCTTGTGGGAGGAGCCAAGGTGAAAAGTCCCTTTGCTCATACAATAAGTGGGTATATATAACCAAGGCGTGATGATTACCCCTTGTGACTCTTTGACTACCCTCATGACTATTCAACTTCCTATGACTTTTCAACTTACATGACTCTTCATATTCATGTGTGTCCATTGGACTCCCACTTTACAATACATTTGATTTACAATATACATGGCCCAAAATAGTGATGTGGCATATGACAACTCATGACACTGTTGACATGGACTGGTTTGGTGATGTGGAAATGTCAAGTCGCTATTGCTGTTGAGTGATAGATGTGTTCTTGGATATGATTTCTTTGCTCCTCTGCATAGCTTGATGATGTAGGGTCTTCAATGATCTTTGGTCTTGGAAGGTAGTTGCACATTTGTGTTCCTTTTGCTTTCTCTTGGTAGGTCCACTCGCCCGTTCAGCTACATGTGAGTCTTTAGTCATGATTCCCTCCTTCTCCTTCATCATCTTGCCATGACTTGAAAGTGTACTTGTTCTTGCAGTTCAATCATGACGAGATGAAATCAATCTGAAAGCTCTCTAGTCTAAGATGATGCATTATTATCCATGAAATGAGCATGGGGAAAGTGACAGACTAGGAAAGAGGGCCCAGTGACTACAAATTGTGCAGTTCCATGTGACAGGTAGAGGATGATCACTGAGACTGCGCAGAGCGCAGCTCACGCTTGATTGAGGAACTTTTCAGCAAAATCCCCACTGGGGATAGAAATTGCGTAGTGGCCACTGGGAGTCAGGATTGCGTAGTTCAAGCCAGCAATGACTGATGCGAGATGAGTTCCTGAGAGGTCAATTCTATGTAGTTTTCAAAGGTAAGGGGGATTGGGTAGCAAAGAGGCAGGGAGGACAAATCTGTGTAGTTGTTAGAGGCAAGAGGGACTGGGCAACAAAGAGGCCGTGAGGAGAAATTTGTGCAGTTCTTAAGATCAGTGAGCTCTGGTTGAGGGAGGGCACTAGAGGACACATCTATGCAATTATGGAGGCCAAGGGAGGTTGGGATCTTTGTGCATTGCGAGGTTCCAATAGGCAAGGGGAAAAGCTTAAGGACTGAAAGTGTGAAGTGTGCAGTTCAAGTTAGACTGGGAGGAACAACTGCACAATTATGGGGTTAAGGAAGGTTGCTGGGCTCTGGAATTGCACAGTGGAACTGCCCTGGAGGATAGTGACTCCGCATTATGAAGTTCCAGGCAGTAATATCACATCAATGAGGGCTGAGACTATGCAATTCAGTTAGGGCCTGTTGAAGCTAAGTTTCCCAGTCGGGAAGCTTCTCCGAAAATGGCTAAGTGCGGGAGGAAGATAGACTTGTGCTGAACTTGAAATTGTGATTACACACTTAACATACTTCGACAACACAACAACATAGACCATAAGAGAAAAAAAAACATTACCCTATGTGTGATTGTCTCATGACAAGAAGCGACAAGTGCAACACTTGAGATAGACTTTAGGAAGACTGTGACGACACTTGTGCAACAGTGCTCAAGAATTTGTGCATGAGTGCGACAGGTGTTTACATGGCTAGGAAAACTTGTATACACAAAGTCCAACCTTCAGAATTGCTAGAAAAGGTTTGCAAACATGGAAAAATAGTCAAACACACCAAAAGATGACAATTAATCCAACAAGTGGAAGGGTTCAAAGAAATTTAGAAAATATCATGAAATGAGCTTAAATGTTTGCAACGATCAAGGGAAATACCAAGGAAGGCTTCGAAATTTGAGTGCAAGCCAAAATTTTGGAGAGTGTTGCATCCACTACAACACTTGGCGACACACTGGTTGAATTCCATCTTCTTTGTCTTGGTTATTTTCTTTTATGCAAGGCCTTGGTCCTTCAGGGAGTATTGATTCATCATGCAGATTACTTTGGCTTCCCCACTTACCCCATAGGTAGACATGGTTCCTTCTATACCTTCTTAGTAAAACACACATAAGATCCATCATAATCACAATGTTTCAAATTAGGAAGGGTAGTTTAGCTCACGAACTTAAGATTTTCAAAGTATAGTTTTTCATCTCTAGTGTTGCTCCACTACCAGTAGGCCTGGACAGTGCCTCGATGGAGTGACGCCGAAACACAAACATCGCTCCGCTACGAGAAAGCCTGGACAGTACCCCGACGGAGTTGCTTGCTTCACCTCTCTGCGCAGGAAGCCTTTCTCTTCTTTGGCCTTTATTTACGTATTTAAAGAGAACTGTGCATCAACACTTATTTATTTTGGGGTGGAAGAGGGATCTCTACTTATTGAGAGCAAGAGAGGTTTCTCCTTCAGAGAAGCATCTAAAGACCTATGATTTAGGTTTTCTCATTTAGATTTTGCCCTTCTCCATCTCTATTGGTTGGATAAGGTTGAAAACACCAAAGCAAAAAACTAAGTATAGGCATGAAGTTTCCAGAATAGGCATGGGTTCATGGTTGGACCGAAATTCTTCATACAGACGGATTTTATTTTCCATCATAACTTCATTGGCCAAAAGATATAACCAACACAAGGAATATGGACAAAAGGCTATCCAAGCATTGCAATGTCAGAAGACTCTTTGAACTTCAGCCACACACACACTTAGAAGCCACAACGCAGTTAGGCACAACAATTATTCAAAAAACAAAACAACACAAAACTGAAGTGAAAACATAAACAACAAACAACAAAATACTATGTACATAGCGTGGGGCAGCCCCAGATCTTCACTGACAATATTGCTTTAAGTATTTCACATTGACAGGTAGAGAGTCAATCTTCCCGTCAAGTGATTGAAGACGATATGTGTGTTGGCCAAGCTTTTCGTGGACCATGTAATGGCCAATCCACATGGACTGAAACTTAGTGTGTTTGCCTTTGTCCTCGTGGGCTTTATCCAACTTCAATACTAAGTTGCCCACATTAAAGTTATTCTCCCCTGCAGACTTTCTATCAAATCATCTCTTGATACGATTCTGGTGAAGTGAAAATTTTTCTTTTTCTTTCAACCTTTCTTCCTTTAGCTTGTGAAAAGTGTCCATCCTATGCTGAACAAAATACATGGCTTGCCTTGGGATTCTTGGGACAATTAGAGAGCAGGCAAGTAGATGTTTGGCAGAAGGTTGGATTTCTTTTTGTATGCCGGATGTAAGGGGAGGTGTTTAGATAAGGTTTAGGCGTAACTCGTCCAACCCATAAGGCATTCACCAAAGCGAAGTGCTAGTTTCGCTGCTGGAATAATATGGTCTTTTTGATGATACAGATGAGGTTCTTGTTCATGGATTCAACAAGACCATTCCCATGCGAATAATAATTAGCAGAATATTTCAAGATAATACTATTTTCCAATGCAAAAATCATAAAGTCTTAACGATGAGAAATATGTTGCATTATTGAAAACAAGTGACGTAGGAACGTTGAACCTGGAAATGACGTTCTGTTGCAGAAAGTTGTTGACTTCTTGATCGTTCACCTATTTTAGCGAAGCTACCTTTGTCCACCATGTGAAATAGTCTGTAACAGTTAAGATATAGTGGTGTTTCTTTGATGAGTGTGAGAAAATTTCCCTGATGATATCCAAGCCCCACTATTGAAAAGGTTCTTCCACTGCAACAGGCTGCAGTGGGGCTGTAGACTTTTGATTTTTGTCGGCACACATTTGACAGACCGAACAATTGCGGGCATAGGTGTGAGCATCCTTGAATAATATAGGCCAGTAAAATATGGCCCTCATAACCTTATGCGATGTAGTGTTTCTTGCAAAGTGTCCCCGAATGGTCTGTCGTGGAGATCACGTAACACCTTTTATGAATCATGTGCCTCCAAACACCTAAGAAATATTCCATTGTAGTGCTTCTTGAAGAGCACCCCATGCACCAACTGATATGACAATGCTTTGAGTTAGAGTGCCCTCTTCTGCCACATAGAGAAGTGAGAGGGAAAAGTGTCATGCTCAAGGTATTGGCGCACATCTGTGTACTAGGAGTTTATGTCTAAAGTGGGGGAGGCTCGTTCAACGTAGTACATTTCAATCTCTTTCTCCCATCCAACGAGCTCTTCTTCTTCTTCTTTCATGTTGACTTCTTCTGTTGCTAATTTGCAAAGATCATGACCCTTGATGGTGTGAACTGGATTGATGTCAAGATTGTATTCCTGTAATCTGATCATCCAATTCGCCCTTATTTCACCTAGCTCTTGTTGGACAAGCAATGATCTGACTACTGGGTGTGGAACAAAGATAATAAAACAATTTTTCAACAGATAGGGTTTGAAGTGCTTTACCGCCTTTTACATTGCATAAGCTTGTTAGACCACGGTAGGGTAATTGAGCTCTGGTCCTTACAGGCTTGCACTCATGAAGGAGATAGGCCATTCATTGTTCAACTCATCCTTCTGAGTGAGCACAACAACAAGAGAGGTGTCAGAAGAAAAAGTGTAGAGCAAGAAGTCTTTACTGAAGTCTGGGTTGTACAACGCGGGTGCTTTTGCTATAGCTTGCTTGATACGGGTGAATGTGTCATTTTCCCTCTTATCCCATTTATAGACTGTATTTATTAATCATCTCCTATATTGGTTTAACAGTCAGAGCATAATAAGATATGAAATTTCGAAGGAAGTCGTTCTTCCTCAAGAAAGACTGCATGGATTTCTTGTTCACTGGGTGAGGAATCTTCGTGATGATTCTGACCCTGTCTGGGTCCACCTTGATCCCACCTTTAGAAATGATGTGTACTAGGATATTACCTTTGGACAATGCAAAGATGCTCTTCTTGGGATTCAAGGATATCCCGTATTTCTGGGATCACTCAAAAATCTTCTTCAAATGGTGCAGGTGGTCTGACTTATGTTTAGAAAATATTATCACATCATCAAGGTATATCACTATGCTTTGTCCAATAAGTCCGCGGAAGGATATGTCCATCACACGTTGGAATGTTGCACCAACATTAAATAGCCCAAACGTCATTCATTGAAATGTGAATGTTTCCCACTTTGTTCGAAACATAGTTTTCAGTTTGTCAGGCTCCGCTACTAGAACCTGGTTGTAACCGGAAAATCCATCGAGCGAAGAAAACATTTTAGCCCCAGATATTGTTTGCAATATTTTATCCATGGATGACACTAGGTAATTATCCTTTGTTCGAGGCATGTTTGAGATTGTGAAAATCTATGCACAGGTGGATCTCCCTGAACTTCTTCCTTACAGGGACTAAGTTTGATACCCATGTTGAATGTCGCACCCTATAGATGATATGAGCATCCAACAATTTTCTTAATTCCTTCTGTATGAAAGGATCAAATGTTAGGTGAACTTTTCTTAGTTTATGCTAAAATGGCTTGGCCCCTTCCTTGATTGGTATCACATGTTGGATGATTCGCGTGTCATAAGTCTTGAGTTTGTTGTATGTCCACACGAAGACATCACAGAACTACTTGAATAAGAGGATGAAGGCTTTCCTCTCTTGTGGTGTGGAACAAGTACCGAGATTAACATACTTCAGATCTTTGTCAATCCCCAAGTTGATTTTATCATGTGACAAGGTAGAACTGTGGGTCTTGGCATTAACAGGTCCCCAAAAGTGGTTTTGTAGATCATACAACTTTTCAAGTGATACCACACCCTTAGGGATGAGGTTTCCTTTACTTGTGTTGGTTGTGTCCTACCGTGTATGTTCATGCACGTCCTCGTCGATAGCTGCGTCTTTGAAGACGTCAGTGTTCACCATAAAGTATAGTATCTGTTGGTCGTCATAAAAAATGCATAAGTTAGTTATATTATCTGGGATGGATGGTTTATACAAAATTTCAATAGAAAATTCGTCCCTTAAAGGTAACATCCTAGTAGTTTTATTTGCCAAGGCATTCGCAGCTGCATTACACATTCTTGGTACTGAAATAATATTAAAAGCTTGGAAGTGAGAGATGAGTCACCATACCTCTTGTTGATAACTCTTAAGATGAGGTGACACACAATGTATAGTGTTACGTACCTGATGCACCACGATTTCAGAGTCACCTACCACTTTCAGAACAACAATGTTGAGGTCAATGGCCTTCTGCAAGCCCAAGATGAGTGCTTCATACTCTGTAGTGTTATTCGTGCACTCGAATTCCAAGTGACTAGAGATCAAGTGTTTTTTCTGCAACGGGTTTATTAAAACACAACCATCTCCAGGGCCCTCCTGTGTATTGGATCTGTCAAAGTACATTGTCCACATATCATATGTACATGGAATGCTCAGTGCACTAGTAATGCTACCATTACTACTACCACTACTACTACTAACTGTACAAAGTTCATTAACACCAACCGAACATGGAAGGAGATCCAACTGTGTATCTGGTGGAACTGGGGATGGCTCTACAAGAAAACACCCCAACTGTGTTTCCAGAAAATAATTGCCAAATAAAAGTTCTACAAAATCCATTGGCTCGTGATGCCCATTCAAGGGAGTCGCTGTGTGCTTCATGTATCTCTATGACTCTACTCGGATCTGATTGTTTCTGCCTCTGTACGGAAGCCATAAGTGTGACCAGTCTGTGGCAAAGTATCATTGAAACTTTCTTGACTAGTCTCTGCTCAGTAACACTCCATATGCTTCTAGAATGTACACAATTACAATTTTGATACAATGGTGAACTTGTCCGTCAACTGATAACCGAATGATGACATCCCTGAGTTCACCAATTGTTGGGACATGAGTTCTGTCTAAATGAATTATTTGTGCATCTTCCTTGTCCCATTTAGCATTGATCTTCTTGGCCACAGATAGTGGCATGAAATTCACTAATGCACCGAAATCAACCAAGCGATTGTGTACATTGAAGTTTAAATTTCGAATATTAACAAGAACAGTGGGCAGAGTGTGGTTGCATCCATCGTGAGTGCATTAATTACAGATGCGAGAGAATTAGGAGACTTACTAGATCCCTTGTTCGAAGAGGTAGCATTACCGATAGAAGTTTCTCCAAGTGCCCGTAGAAGGATGTCCCGCTAGCTCATGATCTTTGTAAGTTCAAACAGGGAGATGTTTGCACGAACCTTATTCATATCCTCTACAATGTTATAATCTATACTGGGAGGACTGACTGAGGTGTCTGGATATGGAACTGGGTTTGTGGTTTCTAGAGAGATAATTATGTCTTTATTGACGTCAGAAACACTTTTTGTTAGAAATATTTTTCGGTAATTTCTCTGAGTGTTCTGCCCTGAGTTAACAGGAGGATTTAGTTTTCTTAACAATTTTTCTTTGAATTTCTATTTTAGCACGTTAATCACAGTGGTCATCCCTTGACTTCTCAAGTTATATCGGTTACTCTGCTTCTGGGTCGGACCATCACTTGGAGTCTGCTTATCGACAATACTTTTATGCGCTGCGAGAATGCAATGATACATGTTCACTGCATGCCCAGTGCTTAGAGCTTCATTAGCTATAGCATCTTCTTCCTTCTCTTCATCGGGATCATCTTGTTCCTCAACCATGACCGAGTCCACAAATTGTGCAACCATTCTTCTCATGAGTTGGTTCCATTGTGAGCATGTCTTCTCCAAATGATTCTCATTATGAAATGTACAGTATGAATCCGTGCCGATTTTTTCAATGTTCAACACCACATTGGAAGTCTATGCAGATTTTTCTGGTTGATTGTTGTTGTTGCCAGAAGTTGAATTCCTTTTGAATAGGAACTTGGGAGTCCTGCTACTCACGGTAGTCTCACTTTTCCTTTGTTTGAGTTTATCCATTTCAGTGGTTAGGGACTTCACTAGATGAGTGAGGCTTTCAAGGTCATTCGATTCCTTTTCCTTAGCCTTACTCACAGAGGCCTAGGACCTCTTACCTGTGTCCTTGGAGTCCTTTGTGGGTTCATCATTTGTAATGACTGCAATAGCACACAAGTCCTTCGCAATGGAAATAGCCTCTTCATATTTCTATGTCAATGTTGGTCTCACATTTCACTTTATAAACTGCGTAATACTTGTCGGCAAGGTAGAAGTGTAGTAGTCTTTGGTGATGGATTCATGACGTTTTGTGTCGTCTGAAAACTTTTTCAAGATGTGACTAAACCTCTCATTGAAATATTTAACCTTTTTCTGCATCTCAAGACTACCCAACTCCTTTAATAACATGGCAGGGGTCTTATCTTCAACAAATTTCTCAAGAAAATTTCTTTTGAATGCACTCAAATTCTAGATGGAATTTGGAGGTGATACCATACAACTGCTCTACCATCCAAGGTACATGGAAAAAGTTTTCATGCAAAATCATCGTAACATACCTCAAGTGTTTGCAAATGTAGGTAAACGTTATCCAAGTGGTCTTTAACCTTCATTGTCTTGTCAGGGTCATATTTCGTCAAGAGCTTCTCTGTGTCCCTCGACATCTTGTGCAGGAAACCCAGAAGTTCCAGTGGGCCTTGAGTCATCCAATCCATTTTTTTATCTACCATGTCTTCTTCTTCATTGTCCTGCTCTTCCTCTTCTGAATCTAATGGTTCCTCCTCTTCTTCTTCCTTTTCTTCCTCTCCCCCTGTCCTGCCGGGGGTTGAACCTGAGAGTAAGGGGTTACATCCTTCTTCTCCATGAAAGAGTGGAGGGTCTTCTTCCCTTTCAACAACATTTGCTAATTCTTTGAGAGTGGCGAGGACTGATTCTTCAACAGAAGAGACCACTACCCATACAGGGGTGCTCTTATTCTTATTTTGATAATATGGAGTGATTACTCCCATAATCAATCCAAAAGATTTTGCAAACTGACAGGTGATGGGGTGTACTACCCAAAGTTGGTGATATGGGATTTCACATTCAGGCATGGGCGGTGAAGGGTTACCAACTTTAGAAGTATGAGCAGGGGATATGGAGTGAACGTTGATGCCTTGCCCAGAAGATGGATGACTGGGGTGTGTGACAATCAGCCATAAAATATTGGTTTCCCACCTTCTAGCGCCAGAAATGTTGATGGTGTTGGACCCGTCAACATTCAGTGGATCTCCCTGATATGAAGTCACAAACAGAAGTCAAACCATTTGGTATAGGATCCCCATCCGGTATGAAGGCTCGATTGCCAAATCCTTAAAGATTTTCCTTGGATCTAGCTGTCTGCGCAAGAGAGTGATGCAATGGTATCTCTAAAAAGCAAGGTGAGTGTGCAACGCAAGTGTGTCCAAGTTCTCTTACTGCAAAAAAGGGGAGAAAAGTGATCCTCTAAGTGAGAGGTAATAGTACCACCCAGGAAGAGACACACATGAACCAGAAGGACCTGTCCAACATCTAGCGAAATAGTACACAACAGATGCGAGAGTCATTACAACCAATGAACAACGGAATATCTATCTAATATCCAGTGGAATAGTCCATAGTGGATGTACCGGTCGTTATAACTGATAAAAAAAGACAGGTATGTCTAGTATCCCGCAGAATAGTCTACAAGGATGAGACAACAGTAATAACCATTACATCACATTCCCAACAAGATAAGCACTAAAATAACCGAAATAGTTCAACTATCTTAGTACATGTGAGAGAAAACATGAAACCAAACATTCACAATCTTACAAACATTCACAAGTCATGCATGAAGAACGTGTTGGCCTTAAAAGGCTCCATTTATTAAGCAAAAGTTCCAAGATATATATTTACATTGTACATCACTAGTGTTGGAAATACTGAGAGGGGGGGTGAATCAATATTCCTTAGAAATTAGCACTTTTAAATCTTTTCAGAGCATTAGTTAATCTTCAATTATTATTAATGTTTATGTAGTAATAACAGTAAATAAAATAACACAATAGACACAAGAACTTTATGTGGAAAACCCCCTCCGGGTTAAAAACCACTGAACACTTTTCTAATAAATTCTTTAATCTTTAGTCCCAACTGAAATGAAATCAACAACTTCCTAGAATTCTAGAAAAGCATTCTTCTCCAGATCCCACTCGAAGGACGCCCCAACGCCCTGGTTTCTTCAATAATCAATTGAATGGATGCCCCAACACCCTAGCGAGCCACAACTCGTCCTAGCACCACCCTGAAGTGTTTACATGCCCCAACTTGTAGGTGACTTCATTCACATGCCTAGCACCACCCTATAAAGACAAAAATTAAATACAAAAGTGTGGACTCCCGTACCAGGGACAACGATCCACTATACAATATGATTTACAATGATTCTGACTAAACACCCAATCACACTATGACCTGCAACCCAACCATGACATCATCCCAACATGGACCCCTATACCTCCCAATAATGCCTTTTCGACTCTAGGTAGATTGACTCTTACAATAATGACTCTTCCAATGATGACACTTTTACAAATGACTATTTTACAACTTTACAATGATGACTCTTGGCCTTGACACCTCTTCACAATATACAGATGGTTGTCATTTCTTCAAAGGATTTCCCGTTGCAATGCTTCCTTTGATTTGATACTTCTGCTCTTGAATTCTTGCTTGAAGTTGTGCTTGAATCTTCTTCCACTTGTATGCAAAATTTTCCTGGCAAAGCCAATCCCAAAATAAAACAAAATACCCTTCAACTTACCTCTGCCTGAAAAACACATGTAAGTGCATAATAATGAATAAATATAAATTAAAATTACAATGCGTACCTGAAGTGTGCTTGTCACTTTCGTTGTTGACTTGTTGCAACAGTATAAAAAGACTCCCACTCTTGATATAGGCCCGGACTCTATGCAAGACTATAAAGATATATACAATAAAAACTGATGACAGACCCTAGACTTGTGATGGACCAAGTTCTAGGTACAACAACATAGACCATTCTATCAACTATGACAAGACAAGTAACATGAAATTACAACACCATATAGATTTAGCAAACTTGTTGTAGCATCAAGAATATTTAGCATAAAATGTGTAGTATCAAGAATATGACATCTGAAAAACTAATTGTGACATATAAAGACATAGAGATATAAATGAGACGTTGTATATACTTATGTTGTCCTGCAAAAACATGTGTTAGAGATGATGCTAAAAATTCAAATGTAAACACTAATCATACATACCTTTATGTAGGAGACTTACCCTTGACTGTTGATATGTGGTCCTTACTGCAGTGATCCTTGAATGCATGCTTTTTCTTGCCTTCTAGGAGCTTGATATTGAATCTATTGTAGCTATCTAATTTTGGATCTCCATGGTTTGAAATTTCGTCTTGTGGTAGCCCTCTGAGTCCTATTTCCAACCCCATAGGTCTGATCAAGATTGGACTCTTCAAGAAAGAGTTATACCCAATCTCCCACGATGACCTGATTATAGAATGGTTCAGTAGAGTGAACTTGTACGAAGTGCCACGTGTCACTGTTGCGACCTTCGAACCTGAAAAAACTACTAAACAAAATAAAGTATGTCCTCTTTCTGTGACTATTTATGAAATTTGAATCCAATGCTCAGAGAGAAATTTATGACGATTTTCCCAACGTCCATTGTTTGACATGGAATTCGGGAGCCTACAAAAACCCTAACTTCCTTAGATCATATCTTTGAAAATATAGCAAACCAATCTGAAATTCGGTCACGTGGTTCATTAAGATTTTAGATCAAATGGGTTTTAATTTCAGCTTCTGAATCTTCTCAAAAAAACAGTTATAGAGAAAATTCCACGATGACCCGTTTGAAGCCACAAAATCCCTACTAGAGGAGGATATGAGGGTCATTATTTATATGAATGTCTTGAGTTGAGAGGGTCCTCAACAAGTGAAAGTTCGAGGGATTTTAGGAACAATTTTTTTATTATTAATTATTGACTATTCAATAACCACAACCAATTATGAGTGCCATGCCACAACCCCATAGGGTTTTAGCCCACTAACTAGGGTTACTAACTTCAAACATGAATATCTCTCAAACCATGAAGAATTACTTGGTGTGCCATATATCAATGGAAACGTCTTGATGAGTGGAATCCATATAGAAGATCCTTGACTCACAATAGAGTAATTTGTCAAGCAAAAATTCCCATGCAAGATCACGGTAGCCCCTAGTGCTGCTTGGGTTGACATCAATGACAACCATTGATCAACAACTAGCCCAAGTAGTGGGACATTAGAGCCACTCCTTTCTCCTCAAAGAACTAGCTGGTCTCTCTAATGCCTTGCGGGAGGATCCAAGGTGAAAAGTCCATTTGCTCATACAATGAGGGGGTATATATAACCAAGGGGTGATGCTTACCCCTTGTGACTCTTTGACTACCCTCATGACTATTCAACTTCCTATGACTTTTCAAATTACATGAATCTTCATATTCATGTGTGTCCATTGGAATTCCACTTTATAATACATTTGATTTACAATATACATGGCCCACAATAGTGATGTGGCATATGAAAACTCATGACATGACTTGACATGGACTGGTTTGATGATGTGGAAATGTCAAGTCGCTATTGCTAATAAGTGATAGATTTGTTCTTGGATATGCTTTCTCTTCTCCTCTGCATAGCTTGATGATGCAGGGTCTTCAATGATCTTTGGTCTTGGAAGGTGGTTGCACACTTGTGTTCCTTTTGCTTGCTCTTGGTAGGTCCACTCATCCATTCAGCTACAAGTGAGTCTTTAGGCATGCTTCCCTCCTTCTTCTCCTTCTTCATCATCTCACCATGACTTGACAGTGTACCTATTCCTGCAGTTTAATCATGATGAGACGACATCAATCCGAAAACTCCCTAGTCTAAAATGATGCATTATTATCCATGAAATGAGCCCAGAGCAAGTGATAGGATGTGAAAGAGGGTCTAGTAACTGTGCATTGCGCAGTTCCAAGTGATAGTGAGAGGTCTTAATCACTGAGACTGCACAAAGCACAACTTAGGCTTGACTGAGGAACTTTTTAGCACAGTCCCCACTAGGGAGAGAAATTACGCAGTGCCCATCGGGAGTCAGGATTATGAAGTTCAAGCCAACCGTGACTAATGCGGGATGAGGCCCTGAGAGGTCATTTCTCCGCAGTTTTTAGAGGTAAGGGGGACTGTGTAGAAGAGAGGTCGGGAGGAAAAATCTGTGCATTTCTTGAGATCAATGAGCTCTAGCTGAGGGAGGGAACTGGAGGACACATACGCGCAGTTCTAGAGGCCAAGGGAGGCTGGACTCTCTACGCATTACAGGGTTCCAACAAGCAAGGGGGAAATATCGAGGACTAAAAGTGTGAAGTGCACAATTTAAGTCATACTGGGAGGAACAAATGCACAATTCTGGGGTCAAGGAAGGCTTGTGAGAGATTTTTCGGCGTAAATCAAATGGAAAACCATTTGTCGACGCGTTTCGAACCAACTAGTGTGGTTCATCGTCAGGACAAGTTGAAGAAACAGATCCAGCCTAGCAAGTTAAATAGTCTAAGCAGAGCCTCCAACGGCTATCTTGACCAACGGCTAGTTTGACTCTAGGACCGGGGTCAAAAATTATTTTATTAATTTAATTAACAATCTCAGGGATCAATAAATATATAAAATTAATGGGTATTAGTTCAAAAAATATTATAAAAATAATAAGTTAAATAGAATTTAAAGGAAAACCAGGACCTTATAATATATGAATAAAATGAATAAATATATAAATTAATTTTATTAAAAGAATTATTAATTTTTTTTTTATAAGTTAATTAGTTACATAAAGGGCATTATAATATCAGAATAAAATAAAGTAATATCCAAATGGATGCTAGGTTAGTTTAAAAAGTATAAGTTGATTAGAAATTAATTGGAAAATTAGTTATGTAAAGGACCTTATAATAACTTATATGCATAAAATATATAAAAATAATTGAAAAGGGTGAGTATTTAGAGGAATTATTAAAAATTAAAAGAAAATTAGTACCAAAGGACCTAATAAGTTATAAGAAATGAGAGAATTAAATAATAATAATAATAATAATAAATAAATAAATAAAAACAAAAACAAAATAAAATACAGATATATATTAAAATAAATAAATAAACAAAAATAATATAAAATAAAATACAGATATATAATTAAAAAATAAAAAAATAATATAAAATAAAATACAGATATATAATTAAAATAAATAAATAAATAAATAAAAATAAAAATAAAATTCAAATCAAATCAAATACAGAGATATAAAAAAAAAATTAAAAAAAAATAAAAAACAAAAAAAACCTAAGGAGGAGGGCGGAAAAACGCCTAAGAAGGGAGTGCTGGGACCCAACACCTACTGATTTTCCAGCCATCTTCCCTATTGAGATTGCTTGGCCTCTTTTCAATCTCAAGCGCTTCCCTAAATTTACGATGATGGAAATGCGAAACCCTAGCAATAACACTAGCCTCCTCAATACAAACATGATGATTGGTTTTCTCAGCATGTTCAGCTAAAGCGGAAGACTTAGCTCTCCTATGCTTAAGGTCCGCTGCATGCTCGCTAATCCTTTGATTAATGGAGCGACCAGTCTCCCCAATATAGGGGGTCCCACAGGAACAAGGGATCATATAAACACCTTTCATATCCTTAGGGTCGATAGGATCCTTCACCGATCTGAGGGACATACGAATGGTGTTCAAGGGCCTAAAAGTCACAGGGATACTATGCTTCCTGAGAATCCTTCCAATTCTATCAGTGACCCCCTGAACATACGGAAGATGGACACCTGGAATTCGTTCCTTTGGTTCCCTTTTAGTCAGAGAATTCTTGGAAGCTTTAAGGAAAGCCCTCTCACCCATGTATCTACTATAACCATTCTCCACAAAGACATCAAGCAGATGGGATTTTTCTTTCTCAAAGCTCTTCTTGTCTGAGATCCTTAGGGCCCGCGTAGGAAGGTTGTTGGGCTTTGGAATTGCATAGTAAAACTTCCCTGGAGGACAATGAATGTGCACTGTGCAGATCCAAGTAGTAAGGTCACATCAATGAGGGTTGAGACTGCGTAGTGCACAGTTCAGTCAGGGCCCTATGAAGCTAAGTTTCCCAGTCGGGAAGCTTCTCCAAAAATGGCTAAGTGCGGGAGGAAGATAGACTTGTATGATTACACACTTAACATACTTAGACGGCACAACAACATAGACCATCGGAGCAAAAAACAAAGAATTACCCTATGTGTGACTGTCTCATGACAAGAAGCGACAAGTACAACACTTGAGATAGACTTTAGGACGACCGTGACGACACTTGTGTGACAGTGCTCAAGACTTTGTGTATGAGTGTGGCAGGTGTTTACATTGCTAGGACAACTCGTATACGTAAATACCAACCTTCGAAACCGCTAGAAAAGGTTCGGAAACATGGAAAAACAATCAAACATGCCAAAAGACGACAAATAATCCAACAAGTGAAATGGTTCAAAGAACTTTAGAAAAGCTCATGAAATGAGCTTAAGAGTTTGCAACAATCAAGGGATAGACCAAGGAAGGCTCCAAAATTTGAGTGAAAACCAAAATTTTGGAGGGTGTTGCAACCGCTACAATAGGAAGCTTGATGGAAAGGATATGGTAACATGGATACTACATATGGAGCAGTCTTAGATCTACACAATGTGCAATAGACGTAAAAGGTACGCATTACATCTTTATATTTAGAACCCAATTAGTTTGTGTGGTATAAATGGCTTTGTTATCGTAAATCAATTATCTCCTGGACAATTTTTATAGAGGAATTGATAGCACATTACGAAGATGCAAAACGAAATACCTTCTTTAGCCAATTGATAAATCTCACACAACAAGGTTCAGTTGTGGAACACAATAAGAACCTCCAAAGATTAAATATCAACATTTTTCTCATTCCTCTCCTTTAATTCCCCTTAAATTTCACCTTAACCTATTTTTCATCCATTTTTATCATACCCCCTTCTCATGCCTCATTCCCTTAGTATACGTTTCACTCCTTAAATCCTGCTATTTTATACCCCTCAACATTTTAAATTAGTATAGATCCATAATTAACAATAATGATGACATTAATTATTTTATTAATAGTAATAAGAATATTATTACTATTGATATCATAATTAGTTCTATTAAATAAATTTATAATGTTAGTAGTTTTAACTTAGGCATAATAGTTATTTTAATATATCCAACCCTTTAAGATTAATACAGTAGACCCTTAATTAAAATCTTATTACCAAAATACAATTTAAATTAACATAATGAATTATTTTAAATTAACATTTAAATATAATAATGTGTTATATTAAATTTAACATTAACATAATTGTTTGGATTATATTAAATAAACTTATATAATGATTGATCATATTAAATAGAAATATTAATAAGTATTCAATTTTATTATTATTATTATTATATTTTTTGGTCTTTTCTTCTGATTTAATTAACTGTTGGTCGGCTCCCTCTCTCAATTCATTTTTTCTCCTTCCCTATTTATCTCCTCTTTTTTCCTTCTCTTATTGGCGGGGTTTTCTTGATGATGAGTCATGTTATTGACTTGAAACGTCGAAACAAAAATGAACATTGTGGTTACTCTGAGATCTCATAATCAAAATCCTAACCTCATAAATCTCCAAACTCTCATTAAATATCAATTTAACTGATATTCTAGATGAGAATTTGACTGATGTCTTCATAGGGACTTTAAAGGATAACATCCAACATGAGGTTCTCCTTTGGGAACCTTAGTCATTGGGGAATGCATTCAAGGTGGCAAGAAATGTTGAAAGAAAAAATATGGCAATAAGGAGATCTACTACTCACAACTATAAAGATGTAAATGTTGCCACTCCTAGCATCCCACAACCTACTGGGTTGACACCACAATAATTACAAGAAAAAAGGTAAAAGGGCTTTGTTACGGTTGTGATAGAAAATACACTAAAGTTCAGATGTGTGCTAATAAGAAATTATTCTACATAGATTGGGAAGAGGATGAAGAAAAGGAACAAAAAACATAAAAATAAGAAGATATACACTAGGAACCAACCTCGGGGGTTGAAAAAAAAGAAATAAATCTGACTATATCTTGTAATGCATTGGCGAGAATTAACACTCCTCAAACTCTCAAGATAGAAGTATATATCAAGAAGAAAAAGGTAATAGTCTTGATTGATTCGAACAATACTCATAATTTTATTCATTGTGAGATATACAAGGATTTGAATTGCTTTCTATATCCAACACTAAAGTATCAAGCGATGGTTGCAGATGAAGGAACTATAAATTGCTCAGGGAAGTGCCTTAATATCAATATAACCATGGGAATATGTATTGAATATTATAATGCTTTCCATTCCAATGGGTGGTCTTGATGTTGTATTAGGAGTCCAATGGTTACAATCTTTGGGGACGATAAATTTTAATTTTCAAGAACTTTTCTTGAAAATTTTCTGGGAATGAAAAGAAGTTGAATTAAGTGGTATCGCGGGGAAACCTGGGAATATAATCATCTCTAAGGGCATGACAAATATTTTGAAGATGGAACAAGAAGGGGTAATTTCACTATTATGCTCACTATATGTTCAAACATCCAAGTCATCCAATTCTCCAGATCACCAAAGAGTTCTTGAAAATATTTCCAAGGTATTTGAGACTCCCAAAGATCTCCCACCTATTCATGATCATGATCATTCTACTCACTTGATTCTAATAAACATTCCTCCAAACATTAGACCTTATAGATGTCCTTATGCCCAAAAGAGTAAATTGAACGTATGGTCGCTGAAATGCTAGAGGTAAGTATAATTCAATCTAGCCAAATTTCTTTCTCTTCTCCAATAGTATTAGTGCCAAAGAAGGATGGATTAGGGGGAGAATGAATTCAGGGTGGCAAGAAATGTTGAAGGAAAAAATATGGCAAAAAGGAGATCTACTACTCACAACTACAAAGATGGAAGTGTTACCACTCCTAGCCTCCCACAACCTACTAGGTTGACACCACAACAACTATAGGAAAAAAGGTAAAATGGTTTTGTTATAGTTGTGATAGAAAATACACTAAAGGTCATATGTGTGCTAAGAAGAAATTATTATACATAGATTGGGAAGAGGATGAAGAAAAGGATCAAGAAACATAAAAATAAGAAGATATACCCTAGGAACTAACCTTGGGGGTTGAAAAGGAAGAAATAAATCCGACTATATCTTGTAATGCATTGGTGAGAAGTACCACTCCTCAAACTCTCAAGATAGAAGGATATATCAAGAAGAAAAAGTTAATAGTGTTGATTGATTTGAGCAGTAACCATAATTTTATTCATTGCAAGATAGCTAAGGATTTGAATTACTTTCTATATCCAATACCAGAGTATCAAGTGATGGTTGCAGATGAAGGAACTATAAATTGCTCATGAAAGTGCCATAATATCAATATAACCATGGGGGAATATGTATTGAATAGTCTAATGCTTTCCATCCCAATGGGTGGTGTTGATGTTGTATTAGGAGTCCAATGGTTACAATCTTTGAGGACGATAACTTTTAATTTTCAAGAACTTTTCTTGAATTATTTTTGGAAATGAAAATAAATTGAATTAAGGGGTATCATGGGGAAACATGAGAAGATAATCTGCTCTAATGGAATGAAAAATCTTTTGAAGAAGGAAAAATAAGGGGTAATTGCATAATTATGCTCACTATATGTTCAAATATCTAAGTCATCCATTTCTCCAGATCTCCAAAGAGTTCTTGAAAATCATTCCAAGGTATTTGAGACTCCCAAAGATCTCCCACCTATTCACAAACATGATCATGCTACTCACTTGATTCCAATAAGTGTTCCTCCAAACATTAGACCTTACCTATGTCCTTATGCCTAGAAGAGTAAATTGAATGTATGGTTGCTGAAATGTTAGAGGTAAGCTTAATTCAACCTAGCCAAAGTTCTTTCTCTTCTCCAGTAGTATTAGTGCCAAAGAAGCATGGATCATGGGGAACATGCATTCAGGGTGGAATGAAATGTTGAAAGAAAAAATATGGCAACAAGGAGATCTACTACTCACAATTATCAAGATGGAAGCGTTGCCACTCCTAGCCTCCCACAACCTACTAGGTTGACACCATAACAACTACAAGAAAAAAGGTAAAAGGGCTTTGTTACAGTTGTGATAGAAAATACACTAAAGGTCATATGTGTGCTAAGAAGAAATTATTATACATAGATTGGGAAGAGGATGAATAAAAGGAACAAGAAACATAAAAAGAAGAATATATACACTAGGAACCAACCATGGGGGTTGAAAAAGAAGAAATAAATCTAACTATATCTTGTAATGCATTGGCAAGAATTACCACTCCTCAAACTCTCAATATAGAATGATATATCAAGAAGAAAAAGGTAATAGTGTTGATTGATTCGATAAATACCCATAGTTTTATTCATTGTAAGATAGCCAAAGATTTGAATTGATTTCTATATCCAACACTAGAGTATCAAGTGATGGTTGCAGATGAAGGAACTATAAATTTTTCAAGAAAGTGCAATAATATCAATATAACCATGGGGGAATGTGTATTGAATAGTTTAATGCTTTCCATTCAAATGGGTGGTGTTGATGTTGTATTAGGAGTCCAATGATTTCAATCTTTGGGGACGATAACTTTTAATTTTCAAGAACTTTTCTTGAAAATTTTCTGGGAATGAAGGGAAATTGAATTAAGGGGTAACCTAGGGAAACCTGGGAAGATGATAAGCTCTAATGGCATAAAAAATCTTTTGAAGAAGGAATAACAAGGGGTAATTGCACAATTATGCTCACTATATGTTTAAACATCTAATTCATCTGATGAGGCTCGTCAATGGGTAATTATATGGACCTTAATGCCACTCTCCAGCTTATTAAAATCAACTTTTATCACATTTCTTTACATGTTTTTTTATATTTTTCTTAGCGAGAAGGGTAAAGATGAGATGTCATGTCTTTTGGTCTAATGTGAATTGTTTGCAGGTTTTGGAGAAAATTTTGGCTAACTAAAGTGAAGGAACTCGAAATAGACAAAGAAAGGGATTTTAGGAGACTGGATCTCCCTCCTTAACTCCTCACTCACTCGAAGATTCCTCCACTAGATCTCATCAGCTCGTGGTTACAAGAAGCTGATCCATTAAGGTCATTGGTAGCCAAGCCAGTGATAGTTGAAGAGTAGTTGATCTCGAGTTGGAAGCCAAGCCTCCCTAAATTTAAGGAAGTTGTTGGTAGCTTCAGTTGTATAAATAAGAAGGCCTAGAGACTCATTAGGATTTGAACTTTTTTGTTGTATCCAAGAGGAAATTTTGAGCTAACACATTGTTATTGATGACTCTTATGTATTTTTTATATTTTAATGAAAATGAGAATCATTCCCTTGATCTAGCACTGAGTTGACTCAAAGGGCTGAAGCTCTTGGGTTAGGGCCCAACCCTAGCAGCAGAAGTTCCTCTTTTTGTACATGTATGCTTAGATTACATTCATAGTTAGCTCCTGAAGTGATTTTGGTTTTGTTAATCTGCAAGTATTTGGGTGATTAATTATTTTTATTCCATTTGTGGATAGTTAGATCAGTGTATCATAATGACAGTGAAAACTTCAGAAAATATTGTCATAGTGGCTTTCACCTCATCTTCTTTATAGGATCATGAATTGAGGGTTCCCTTCACACAACCCAAAAACATATTTCTTGTTTGATTACTGCATAATCTAGGGTTTCTTGATGATTATATCATTTTCTTTGAGTTTCTTAGAATTAGTTGCAATTGTCATTTTGATCTCTTGAGTCTTGCTATGGTTTAAAAGCATTTCCATTCATGAACTTAGCCATTAGCTAATAACAACTTTGTTTTCCTCCATTCAATAAATATTTTCCATGTATAGATGAATTTGTGCATAAATGAAGACAAGAGTGTATGTTGTTCCAAGAGCTTGTAATTTGTAGGGAGACCTCATCTCATTCACCTCATCTAAGTCCTATTCGCCCATGCTACCAAAGTCCACTAAACCCTAAATCTGAATTCTTGTTTTGTAAGCAAAGTTGTCATTTCCATTGAGCAAATCCAACCATCTCAAAGCATCTGACTGAACCTTGGATAATGTTCACCTCCTCCATGCCTTATTTCTCCATAAGACACCTTTCCCACACTTCATTATACCTTTCCTACCATCTCCTAAGCTTTCAGCCTATTTCCTGTAGTAAAACAGGGCATCCTGCAGTAGAACTAGGACATCTTGTAGTAGTATGACAAGAAACCCTATAGCAACATATTTTAAGCCCAAATTTAGCAAAAAATTTCATCTGAGCTTAGATTAGGCCTCCACTTGGCTTCTATACCTTTGAGACTAGTCCATACCTTTCCCTCCATACATGTCTCCCCTGCCAAAGAACAAGTGAAAATTAGAATTTGCATTCATTAACAAAAAAAAAAAAAAACAAACAAACAAACTTTTTCTACAATTTCTAAATTAGCACATGCATGCAACAGTCATAATACTTAGATCAGATTCCATGCTCAATTAGTCTATATCATCACATGTTATAAACAAGGTTAAGTTAGGTTTCTTTTGCAACAAAAATGTGTAAATGTGTAGTTAGATGATTTCATGTCACTTTATAGATCTTCTAATTCAGTCTTTCATTCCTTAAAGTAGGCAACATTCATTTTCTTCCATTAAGGATAATTTTCCCTTCTCTATTTGGTAGTCAGACTCCTAGTCCATAGGAGATTGGTTTGAAAAACCCTAGTGGCTTATCGCCCTAGTTGAAAAGTGACAAGAGTAGACCATTGCATCTACTGTTTATACAACACTGTCACCTCCAAGTTTGTACGAACCCTGGATTGATGAAGTAAAGTTGGTATCCACAGGATTTGCAACATTATTGCTGCAATATTGGTGCTCATCACTTTTTGGCACTGTTTCTAGGGAGTTTTCTAATTAGATGTGATTTTTGCTTTCTTTCTTTCCTTATTTCTTTATAATTTTGCAAATAGTTCCATTCAACAAATAGTTGCAATCTTTTTCTTTCTTTCCAATTCTGCAAGTAGTTCCATTCAGCAAGTAGTTGAAATTTGGTCTTGCTTTCTTTTCCATTCTATAGGTAGTTCTATTCAACAAGTAGTTGTAATTTGCTTTTGCTTTCTTTCCATTCTGCAAGTAGTTATAAAAAAAAGCCCTAAAAGGAAAAAACAAACTCCTTTCATGCCTCGTAGGAGTAGATACAACTTAGAGAAATATTTGCCAAATACCCCCACCACATCAAACAACCAACCTTCTCTCTTCTTCGGTGGATGTGAGTTAGAGGACCCATTAGCTGAACAACCAAAGATTTTTGAAGAGCCTATCGGGGAAGAAGAAGAGACCATTCCACCAACTTACATCATGGTTGAAAATAGAAATGGGATTGGACACAAAGAAGGAGATGAGAATAGAGATAAGGGTGTCTTTCCCATCATAGAAACTAATGGGGATGCTAGGATGAAAAACATAAGCCCCTCTGATCTTCCTCACTTTCATGGATTGACCTCAGAAGACCTGGAAACCTTTTTGTTTGAGTTTGTTGTCATATGCATAAGTTATGATTACACCTCTGATGACAGTAAGTTGAAATTATTCCCATCCACTCTCAAGATGTAACCTTGTGCTGGTTCATGGGTTTACCTGGGGACAACATCACCACCTGGGCTCAGATGCAACAAGCCTTCAACAATAAGTATAGGGACTACTGCAGGTCCAAAGATACCAAAGAGGAATTTTTTAGAATGAACTTGGGATGTGATGAATCTTTAGAAGATTATGAGGAAAGATTCCAACTCATCTACAAAAGGGTTAGGTGCACCCTTGATCTTGAATCACTTAAGCTAATCCTTCTTAGAGCGATCGGGGAATACCTCCTAGAAACCCTAAACCTGCTGTCAGGACGAGACATCTATTAGTTACCCTATGATGATATCAAGACAGTTTTCAAAAATCATTCTAGGGTAGTTAGAAAGAAGGGTAGGGCTAGTCAAGCTTTGGCTAGTTCATCCTCCTCCAACACATCCATAAAAATTGAAATTGGGAACATGTTGGAAGACTTTAAGAGTGAAATGTTGCATACCCTTGCTTTTCAAATGGAAACCATGTAGATCAAGAGGAAGCAAGAGGAAGAAGAGAGAGCCTTAGCTTTCTTTTTCCCTAGATGGACCAGGAGGCACCCTAGGAACTTATGTCCATTAAATATCATAGACATATGCTCGGTATGTGAGGAGAACCACTAAACAGATAAGTGCCCTTTGTTTCTTGGACTAAAAGCTGTGTATCAGGGAACTGAAGGGGTGGTTGTACAACTCTGCTATATCAACCAAAGGAGGCCTCAAGGACCTCAACCATACCAACAAGGCATGCAAGTGGCATCCTATTCATATTACAACCCTAAACATAATACATCCATTCCCCCTTGGTGCCCTCCTGCTCATCCTTCATGGTCCACACCTTCTCCTTGGTCTTTTGCACCTCAATACCATTCCCAATATGCTAAACAACCATTTCATCCATATGCTCCTCCACAGCCTAAGTGGAATGCACCATCCCAGAGGTGGAAGCCCCCATACAGCCAAGCTATAGCTTTGCTCCCTCCAACTCCATCTCAACCACGGCTCCTATACCCTGCTCCACCTAAGCAACCTCAGATGCATGCTAAACGAAATCCGAACCTGAACAATAGACATGCACAACAGGTCTATAGTGGAGAAGCATCCTACCTTGCCTATGCTGTGGAAATTCAAGAAATTAACCTCAGGTTTGGAAGAGTGCTTCTGAATAATAAACCTCTATCTCCACCCGAGGAGCGTGAAGAGGAAAAGGAGGAAAGTGTCCCTCAAGAAAATCCACCTCCTTTTCTTGAGAGATTAATCCATCCTGTCCAACACACCCCAGAAGAGACTGAACTACTGGGTGAATTGAAAAACATGTGTGTTAAAATACCGCTTCTCCAAGCTATCAAATATGTCCCCATCTACAACAACTTTAATCAAGGAGAAATGTTTCAAACATCCAAGGAGGCGAAAGAAAGACACCCACCCCTACCATTAATGTCATTAGACAACTGTCTGACTTAATGTTGGGGTGGGTGATTTTCCTGAAGTATCTAGATCCTGGGTCCTTTGGTAGATGTACACATTGATGGCATCATTGTTGCCCATACCTTGATCGATCTTAGGGATACCATCAATGTGATGACTAAGGAGACTATGCTTAAAATGAATCTCCAGGGATCATTAAGAAAGACCACAACAATCTTGCAGCTTACGGACAGGTCCACAGTAGCTCCGGAGGGAGTTGTTGACGATGTGATGGTCTAAATTGATTCCTGGGAATACCTTGATGACTTCTTAGTTCTCCAACATAAGACTAAGTTCAATGGTTATCCTCTCATCTGTGGGAGGCCATGGTTAGCCACTGCTGATGCTTACATAAGTTGCAGGGCTGGGAATTTTTCCAAACAATTGATCTTGTACCCTCCCACTCAACCATCTCTAGAGCATGACTTACCTTGATGGTCAGAAGAGGAGGAAGAATATGAAGTATACTCGTCCCCAATCTGTACCCTAGATGCTTCTATAGGAGGGGGGCAACCTGATGAAGATGAACTGATTGAGAAAATCCTCCAGAATCAACCCCCCAACACCATGTCCCTTGAGGATTTAGTGAAGAAAGCCAAATATAACCCTTGGATTGATCTATGCTTACGTGACTCAAGCCCTACTCATGTCAAGATGATAGAATTTGGTCGAGAAAGAACATTGAAAATCAACCCCTCTCTCTTTGTACATTAGGAAGAGGAATTATGTGACATGCTAAGAAAGCATATGGATGCCTTTTCCTGGAGTTACAAGGAAATGAAGGGAGTGCACCCTTCGGTGTGCACTCATCACATTTACATCAAGGAAGGTTGCAAGCTAGCATGCCAACTCCAGAGGAGAATGAACCCAGGCCTCAAAGATATAGTCAAAGAAGAACTGCAGAAGTTGTTGGTTGCAGGGTTAATTTACCCCATCTCAGATAGTGAGTGGGTGTCTCCTCTGGTTTTGGTTCGAAAGAAATTTGGAAAGTGGAGCATCTGTGTGGATTACCGAGAGCTAAAAAAAGCCACAAAAAGGGCCATTTACCTCTACCTTTCATTAACCAAGTATTATATGGACTGGCAGGAAAGAAGTTCTTCTCTTTCCTGGATGGATTTAGTGGTTACAATCAAATCCAGATCAGCCTAGAGGACCAAGATAAAACCACCTTCACCTGTCCCTAGGGTACATTTTCTTATAGGGTCCTTCCTTTTGGGTTATGCAATGCCCCTGCCACTTTTCAGAGGGCAGTCCTAAGCATCTTTGCAGAGCTAGTCCATGACTCTATGGAAATTTATATGGATGATTTCACCCCCTATGGGTGTGATTTCCTGGAGGCTCTCTCTAACTTGGGAAAGGTATTAAAAAATGCATTGAAATGAACTTATCCCTTAGTCCTGAGAAGTGTGAGTTCTTGATGACTGCAGGGACTATTCTAGGTCACTCAATATCCCAGGAAGGACTGCAAGTAGACCCAAATAAGATAGCTATCATAAAGAGGGTCCCTACTCCTCAGAAGTAGAGGGATGTCAGAATTTTCTTAGGCTTAGTTGGATACTATAGGAGATTCATAAAAGACTTTAGCAAGGTAGCCTCGCCTGGTTTGTACTATTTTCCAAGGACTCTGAATTTTTATGGTTAGAAAGCTGCCAAGAGGCCCTAGAAACCCTAAAGGACAAGTTGACTACTGCACCTATACTCCGAGGCCCAAATTGGGCTCTTCCTTTCCACATCCATGCTGATGCCTCTGACAAAGCTATAGGAGCAACTCTAGGCCAGATAGATGACAAGCTACCTTATGCCATTTACTTCATCAATAAAAATATGTCCAAAGCTGAGTTGAACTACACTGTGACTAAAAAGGAGCTCCTAGTTGTTGTCCATTCCTTGAATAAATTTAGACATTACATTATTGGTTACCAGACCTTTGTACATATTGATCATGCTATTATTAAATATTTGATGAACAAACGGATGTGAATTCCCGAGTTATTAGATGGTTGCTTTTGTTACAACAGTTTGATCTAACTATCATTGATAAGCCTGGCAGAGAAAATGTAGTTGCATATTTTTTGTCCAAATTGGCTTTGCCTATAGGTGAGGAAGGAATGGTTGATGACCAGTTTCCAGATGAGCATTTATTTTCCATTTCAGTTCTCTCTCTGTGGTTTGCTGACATAGCCAACTACTTAGTAGCTGCATAGTTCCCCCTAAATCTATCCTCCAAGGAAAAGAGTATAATTATAAGGAAAAGCGTCCCATTCACTTGGATTGGGGGCAATATCTTCAAGCTAGGCCCATATCAAATTTTGAGAAGATGTGTCAGGGAGGAGGAAGTTTTTGACATCCTTCTGGCCTATCATGATGGGCCTTATGGAGGTCACTTTGCAGCCAAAAGAAAAACCTTCAAGGACTACAAGCTGGCTACTATTGGCCCACTCTCCACTAAGATGCAAGAAGATATACCAGCCAATGTGACCGGTGCCAAAGAATGGGGAAACCTACTCCCATGGATGAAATGCCTTTGCAACCTCAAGTGAATTTTGAGCCATTTGGTAAGTGGGGCATGGATTTCATTGGGTCCATTGATCCTCCATTAGGACAGAAAAAGTACATCATTGTGTGCACGAACTACTTAACAAAGTGGGTTGAACCCAAAGCTGTCAAGGTAACCACAGAAGAGAAAGTGGATGAGTTCTTGAGGGAGAATGTGTTTTACAAGTTTGGATACTCGAGAGAGTTATTCACTGATAAAGGAACTCAATTCACCTCACACATGATTGAGAATCTGTTAAGACAACATAAGATCAAGCACAAGAAGTCCACTCCTTACCACCCTCAGGCCAATGGACAAGTAGAAGTTACCAACAGAGCATTGGAAAGCATTTTGACAAAGGTGGTGAGTAGCAGTAGGAAGGATTAGGCTGACAAAAGTGGAGGCCACTTGGGCTTACAATACAACTTGGAAGACAACCACTGGCTTCACCCCTTATGATTTGGTTTATGGGAAGAAGGCTCTTCTCTCCATTGAGTTTGAGTATAACACTTTAAGGATGGCAACGCAGTTGGATCTAGATGTTACAAGGGCACAACAAGAGAGGCATCTCCATCTCAAAGGGTTAGATGAATTCAAGATGCGGGCCCTTCTGCACACAGAGGTGACTCAAGTACCAAGAAAGGTATGGCATGACAAAAATATCAGAGTCAAATTGTTTTATGAAGGTAATTGGGATCTACTGTATGACTCCAGGTTCAAGGATTTCAAAGGGAAGTTGATGACCAGATGACTGGGCCCATATGTGATAGAAAAGTGCCATGACAATGGGGCTATTCAGGTAAGAACCATTGATGAAGAAGGTATCCCCTTTATTTTCAATGGGTATAGATTGAAACCCTACAAAAAGTGTTAGCCCCCTATACTACTAGTGTAACCCCTTATTGTTATTAGTATAACCCACTTATTATATTGATGTACCCATGTAGTGCCCATATTGTTACTATTGTGCCCCATAGAAGCCCACTATTGTAATTATTGTGCCTTTTATTATTATTGTTAGGTCGGCTGGATTATGTTGTGACTCCTATATATAGAAAGGAGGTTTTGTCATTTGAATCATCCAAGAATTGTTCATTTATGTAATGTAAAGGAGGTTTCCCCCTCGAAGAGGCTGAATTCTAAGGCGTTGATCTATCTTTTCTATCTTTTCTTGAGCTGGTTTCATAACATTTGGTATCAGAGCTTTGGATTATAGGGTTTCGCTTCTCCAAACAGGTCATCGTGGAATTTTCGCTATAACTTTTTTTCTGTGACGTTTCAGAAGTCGCAAAAAAAACCCATTTGATAAGAAATCACGCTGAACCTTGGGTTCGAATTTCAGAGCTTTTCGCACCATATTTTCGGAGATATGACCTGAGGAAGTTGGTATTTTTGCAGACTCCTGAATTACATTCAAAACAGGTGACCTGGGGAAAATCGTCATAACTTTCTCTCTGGGGATCGGATTGAAATTTCGTAAGAAGGTACAGAAAGAGGACGGACTATAGTTTTTTTTATATATTTTTTAGATCCAAAGGTCGAAATAGTGACACGTGGCACTTCATACAAGTTCGCTCTTCTGGAAAGGTCTATAATCAGGTCATCTTGGGAGATTGTGCATAACTTTTTCTTAGAGAATCCAATTTGGATCAGACTAGTGGCATTGGAAAGAGGACACAGAGGGCTACTATAGCTCACAATTTCAGAACTTAAAGATCCAAAAGTACAGAATTACAGTCGTTTCAAGGTCGAGCTCCTAAAATCAAGAAAAAGCAAGATGAGGAAGTTTGATGGCAAGGATCCGGTAAATTGGATACTTCAGATGGAGCAATATTTTGATCTACATGGTGTACAACTGTTACAAAAGGTATGTATTGCATCTTCATATTTAGAACCAGATCAATTTTTATGGTACGGAGGGCTTTGTTCTCGTAAACAACTTGTTACATGGTCACTTTTCACGGAGGAAATGATAGCACATTATGAGGATACAAAGAGCAACACCTTCTTTAGAGCAACACCACAACAATTGGAAAGAGTAAAAGGGATTTGTGACATAGTGGAAAGCAAAATTATGGAAACCAGGAAGCGTACCCCTCACAACTATAAAGATGGAAGTGTTGTTTCTCCTAGCCTTCCACAACCTACAAGGGTTACACCACAACAATTGGAAGAAAAAAGAGAAAAAGGGCTTTGTTACAATTGTGATAGCAAATGCACTAAAGGTCATAAGTGTGCTGAGAAGAAATTATTTTACATAGAATATGAAGAGGAGGAAGAAAAGGATCAAGAAACATCAAAAGAAGAAGATATACGCCAAGACCCCACCCCAGAGAAAGAAGAAATGAATCAGACCATATCTTGTAAAGCATTGGCAAGAATTACCACTCCTCAAACTCTCAAGATAGAAGGACATATCAAGAAGAAAAAGGTGCAAGAAGTGAAAGATCACATCGAGAAAGAAGAAATGAATCTAACCATATCTTGTAATTCATTGTTCGAAATTACCACTCCTCAAACTATCAAGATAGAAGGACATATCAAGAAGAAAAATGTTCAAGAACTGAAAGATCACATCGAGCATCAAGAAATGAATCCTACCATATCTTGTAAAGGATTGAAAGAAATTACCACTCCTCAAACTCTAGAGATAGAAGGACATATGAAGAAGAAAAAGGTTCAAGCAGTGAAAGATCACATCGAGCATCAACAACAAGTTCTCCAACTTTAAAAGGATAACGTCACTTCGGTGCAAAATCAAACGAAACAACAGGTAGATCAACATTGTAGTGAAAAATGTTTTGATGTTGGTGACTGGGTATGTTTACTGCTACATCTCAAGCAAGCTATTTATGAGAAGGAAATGTTGGCAATACTACATGCACTTAAAAAATGGCGACCTTACCGAATGGGAAGACTCTTCAAGGATGAGGATGTGGAAGCATTGTTTTGTGCTATTTATATTATCCAACCAGATTGGATAAATGAAGCAAGGGAAGAATGGAAGAAGGATGAAGAAGTATGGCCACTTATTCAAAAGTTGCAAAAGATCCCAATTCAAATAATATTGCCAGAAATTGAAGAGGAAGGAAAAATCATATTAGAACCTGGAGCAGTCACAGAAACAAGAACCCGACAGCTATGAAATCGATCAATTTCAGAGTATCTCATCAAGTGGAAGAACTTACCCGCTGAAGATTCCACATGGGAGGACAAGAATTTTATACAGAAGCATCAAGAACTACTCAAGCGTTGAGGACAACGCTTTTTGAAGGACAGGGGCATGTTAGGCCCCTATACTACTAGTGTAACCCCTTATTGTTATTAGTATAACCCACTTATTATATTTATGTACCCATGTAGTGCCCATATTGTTACTATTGTGCCCCATAGAAGCCCATTATTGTTATTATTGTGCCTTTCATTATTATTGTTAGGTCGGCTGGATTATGTTGTGACTCCTTAGACTCCTATATATAGAAAGGAGGTTTTGTCATTTGAATCATCCAAGAATTGTTCATTTATGTAATGTAAAGGAGGTTGCCCCCTCGAAGAGGCTGAATTCTAAGGCGTTGATCTATCTTTTTCTATCTTTTCTTGAGCTGGTTTCATAACAAAAAGCCTCTATTAAAGGAAGAGTTCATCAATAGTACCAGTAAGGCAGTAATGGTGATTGAAGGAGTCTCGGATTCCACCTCACCAAATTCTTGAAGACTGTTGAATATTTGAAAAAAAGAAGAAAAAACAATAAGAGACCCAGGTGAAAACCTCCATGAGGCACCTGAGGTCCACTCTTGGGTTAAAAACCTCCTTGAGGCAGCTCAAGAGTTAAAAAAAAGGAAAAAGAGAAAAATAAAAGACCCTTGGGTGAAAACCTCCTTTGAGGCGCCTAGGGAAGGAAACCAAGATGAAAACCTCCTTTGAGGAAACTTGGTTGTCTTTCAAAAAAAAAGAGAGAAAAAAACACAAAAATAATGGCAGGGACCTCAAACCTACCCACTCATAACAGTTCTGGTTTTTGCATGTTTTCAAGCAATTAATGGACACAAAGTTCAGAGGTCAACAAGCCATGAAAAACCCCATTTTCTTTCATTAATTTCATCTCCTCCATGACCCCCATGTTTCATTCATCCATACTCATCTCCAACCATAAAAAAAATCCAATTTTCAGGCAATTTTGTGACTTCTACAGGATTTCCTATAGTTACTACAGGAGTTTCCTGTAGTACTACAGGAAGTCCTGAAAATCTACAAGAAATAAATTTCGATTGAAAAATCATGATGCAAGCCTGTTTTGGGTTGAAAAAGAAGGCCATTGAATTCACCACATCTCAACCAACACCATTTCATGACCATGTCACCCTCTATGTCCATCAAGAAATCCACTTAGAAGAAGAAAAAATAGAAAAAAAAAGTAGAAAAAAAACAAAAAGAAAAGAGAGGAAAAAAATAAA
Organism: Pinus tabuliformis; assembly: GCA_031772625.1. Taxonomy (NCBI): domain Eukaryota; kingdom Viridiplantae; phylum Streptophyta; class Pinopsida; order Pinales; family Pinaceae; genus Pinus; species Pinus tabuliformis. The sequence continues at coordinate 742,079,940 of CM062814.1, read as the reverse complement.
TATCAAAGTGGCATACCACTAGCAGCGTACCTCACCTACCACTCCATGGCCACACCTTCCACTCCCTTTAATATCTATTCATCCTCCTAGCAAAATAAATACCACGAAAATTGAAAAAAAAAGGTAGCTACAGGATTTCCTATAGTACTACAGGAAATCTTGTAGTAGCCTATTTTGAAGTAGCAACAGTGTACAGGCTCATCCTACAACACCCATGCATTGGAAATATAGCAGCACACTTGCAGACACTATGGCACCTCTCGAAAGCTCAACAACAACAGAAGAAGCCAACACCTACACATCACAACAAGAAGACAACCTATCAACAGAATAAAATCAACAAAAAGAGAGCAGAAGAGAAGATGTACCTGAACCATAAGCAACACAGCAGAGACACCCTCTAGCATGCATCAATAAAGAAAAGGAAACCACAGGTATGTTACCTCATCCACACTCTCTCATAAGTACGAATATGATTAAAATTGTAGGAATATGAAAAATCTGGTTTTATAAGCTAAAGGTGCCCAGTTAACTTGGCATTGGCCACCCTCAACCCGATAACAAAAAGTTAAAGTTCTAGTGAACTGAACACGTGGCAAGGTCACATCAAAGGAAATAAATTGGAAAGGTGTTCGAGTTAAGTTTTACAGGAGTGGGTGATGATTACGGGAAAGGGTTGCATGATAACTAATAGTGGCCAACGGTCCAAAAGGAGAAATATGTACTCAGTCAACCAGCACATTGCTCAATGAAATCGACCATAAATAGAAATATTCCCTAACTTTCATGCAAGATATCATTCATTTCGATATTTTGAGAGCTGGGACCACCTGGAGGAGCCATCGAAGGAGAAATATAGTCTCAACCATCCTATAATGAGCACCTACAGGAAACACAGGAAAACTACAGGAAACAGTGAGGAAAGCTAGTCTCAGCCATCCTACAGTGAGCACCTATAGGAAAACTACAGGAAACAGTGAGAATTGTCAAAAATTATACGAGGGGGTGCCTAGGGCCCAACTATTCAAGAATTCTCCTCGACCAAGGCATTGCAGTGAAAGGTAGGTGCCATATCCTCTATGCTTTCATTTTTAAAGAGAAAAAGAAAAGAAATTGTCATTTCTTTTAGTAATTACAGTGTGCATAGAGATAGGCAGAATTGTGTGGAGGATTGTGTAGAGTAAAGGGAGAATTGTAGTCATCACCCTCCTAAAATCTAAACCCTCATCACCTGGGAAAGCTCTTAAGCTATAGCCACCAAACTTCATACAATCAGATTGACAGAGAGAAAATATGATAGGGGGTTTCAACATAAGGGAACCCACCAAAACAACTAGAATACATCAACATCCTCATGTGGTTGAAATCTTTACAAGGCATTAATGGTTGGATTCTTCAAAATAATTAGGGATATGATGATGATATAACTACGGAATTTGCAATGTCACTCATACCTCAAACTAGAATCAATGCCACTGTTGTAGTGAAGGGATTGTCAGTAACAATTACCCCTGAAAGAATTAGCAGAATCACTACACTTCCTCTAGGTTTACAATGGAGAAAAGAGGATAAAACTAGCAACACTCTTTCCAAGAAGAACTTTTTCTTGGAAGGTGATGAACAAATTGAGTAAAACAATGGGATAGAAGGGAGAGCATTCCATATCCTTGGGATGAAGTAAGCTATCACATTCTCAAGTATATTTCTTGTGAGGGAAGGCTCAGTATAGTCTATGGTTACTAGTTTAGACTCCTCCATGAGCTGAGATTTGGAGAAGAGTTACCTCCTCATAGAAGACTTAGTGTGCCCTACTTTTTGTTGCAATCAATGATAGACATGAGCATCAAGGTACAAGAAGGGAAGCATCAGCAGTTGGCACATCATGGACTAATCAAGCTCATACTAGAAGATGCCCTAAGCCAATTAAGAATCCCTATTATGTGGTCAACATTTGCAGACATGAACAGAGAAGATGTAATTCAAGCCATTGAGTATGAAAGAGACCCAACTTCTAGTGGTGAGGAAGAGGAAGAAGAATAAGAAGAAGAAGAGCAAGAATAACTAGAGGAAGAAGAGGAATAAGAGCCTGAAGAAGAGGAAGAAGAGCACGAAGAAGAGGAACATGGGGAAGAAGAAGAAGGAGAACTAGAGGAAGAAGAAGAGGCAGATATAAATGAAATAGAGGAAGAATAGGACAGTGGGGAAGAAGCACAAAAGCATGAATCAAGTCCTGAAATACATAGCAAGAAAGGAGAGGAATCCCCAAGAGTGTCTCCTGAACCCATAGAGAAGGAGGCAGTTGCTGCCTTGACTGCTCTAAGTACACCTATAAAATCAACAGGAAAGAGGCAGAGGCAAACTCCCCTATACCTCAGAACAAGGAGGAGCACCAAGATAAAGCAAGGGATACCTCAAACACCTACCAAGACTCCTATAATCATTGAAGACTCACCAAGAGAACAAGAAAAGCTAGTCTCTCTAGGAATAAAAGGTGAAGAGGGAACATCACAACAGGTGTCCCCAAGGTCACCAATCACCTATGTTAGGAGGCCTTTCACCAATTCAACCTCAGCAAAAAAAATTAAAGAACCTTTGAGCCCTTTTCAAAAAGGGAAAGGAATCCTACAGGAAACATAGACAGTGCTATAGGAAACTTTGTCAAAACTATAGGAAACACAGAAACAAGAGCGAGAAGGAAAACAAGGACAAAAGGAAGGAAAGGAAGCAACAACACAAGCACAGGGGGACACAGATACTTCAAAGATAGCAAAGGGAGAGTCCCAAGAGCTGTAGAAACCTAGCCGAAAATTAAATCACAACTCCTATTACAGATTCATTGAGGGAGGTAGAGTAATACCACAAAATTTTTCCAGCCCTTTGTTCTTTTTTGAGCTTGAAAAGGAGAGAGCAAGGACACATCACTGGATCAAAATTGCTAAATCAAAAAGTGTAGAGGATGTGGGCCATATGGAAGAGAAGCTTCTAGAGATGGGCAGCGTTGAGTGAGATAAGAGGTAAGGAAAGAGTGATGAAATCTCAACTAGAGGCTGAGAACACATGGCTGAGGAGGCAAGTATAGGAAAAAGAGAGCCAATTGGCAACTATGGCAAGTCTCTCCATGGAGGCACTCCAGTGCAGGATGCTAACAAAATCATATGCCTTATACCTCAAAGAAAAATGGTTGCAATTTGAAATAAAAACCCTAGCACAACGAGGGACTATGCCTTTCCAAGACTATAGGTAGTTCATTGAGCTTTGTGACCAAAGCATCCTCGAGGACAGCGGCAAGGTATCTGAATTATACTTACATAACTTGGCCTTAATAGACTTGAATGTGTGGGACCCAAATCCAAAGCTAGGGGACTTACAACTGATGGCCTTGGCATCATGGATGAGTCATGAGGAGGCCAGGGCTAAGGAAGTAAAAAAGGGTATTGGAAAGAGAAGAAACATAGCCCCTTTACATCAGAGAAGAACAAAGCAATTGTATGGTTTTCATTAGCACCCACAACCTCATCGCCAATGATCCTTGGCTTGCACCAAGATACCTAGCTACACAAGAGCAAGTGGTCACTCATTTTGAGGACACTTTGAGATTCCTAGGGGATGAAAGCCAACAATCATGTCAAAGGAGATGGAACACCTTACCCTACAACCTAAAGATAAGGAAGTATCATTTCCTTGAAAGAATGAGAGATGCACTAGAAACAGCCCCACTGTATAAGAAGGCACTGCAGAGACTCAAAGTCAACTAGATTGGCTTGAAACTCAGTCCACCATTGCTCTTGGGTATGTTAGAAGGGAGAAAGGAAGAAGAAGAAAGAAAGTAGTGGGAGGAAATAGAGAATCATGCAAGATTTTATCCACAAGAGGAGGATACAACAACAGAATCCTGGAATGTTAGGGAGGCCACCAAAGCAATGAAAGACATGGACATAGATTGAGTTGCTCAAAGGATGAGCAACACTTTCAGTAGGGGGGTGATGATGAGGCTCATCAATGGGTAAATTATATGGACCTTAATGCCACTCTCCAGCTTATTAAAATTAATGTTTCTCACATTTCTTTACATGTTTTGTTATATTTTTCTTAGTGAGAAGGGTAAAGATGAGATGTCATGTCTTATGGTCTAATGTACATTGATTGCAGGTTTTGGAGAAAATTTTGGCTAATTAAAGTGTAGGAACTTGAAGTAGACAAGCAAGAGGGATTTTAGGAGATTGGATCTCCCTCCTTAACTCCTCACTCACTCAAAGATTCCTCCACCAGATCTCATCAGCTCGAAGTTACAAGTAGCCGAGCCATTAAGGTCATTGGCAGCCAAGGCGGTGATAATTGAAGACCCGTTGATCTCGAGTTGGGAGCCAAGCCTCCCGAAATTTAAGGAAGTTGTTGGTAGCTTCAGTTGTACAAATAAGAAGGCCTAGAGCCTCATTAGAATTCGACTTTTTTTTGTTGTAGACAAGAGGCACTTTCGAGCTAAGACATTGTGACTGATGACTCTTATGTATTTTTTATATTTTAATGAAAATGAGAAGCATTCCCTTGATCCAACACTGATTTGACTTAGAGGGATGAAGCTCTTGGGTTAGGGCCCAACCCTAGCAGCAAAGGTTCCTCTTTTTGTACATGTATGCTTAGATTACATTCATAGTTAGTTGTGAAGTGATTTCGGTTTTGTTAATTTGCAAGTATTTGAGTGATTAATTAGTTTGCTTCCATTTGTGGATAGTTAGATCAGTGGTATCATAGTGATAGTAAACACTTTATAAAATCTTGTGATAGTGGCTTTCACCTCATCTTCCTTATAGGATCATGACTTGAGGGTTCCCTTCACACAACCCAAAAACAGATTTCTTGTTTGATTACTGCATAATCTAGGGTTTCTTGATGAATAGATCATTTTCTTTGAGTTTCTTAGAATTAGTTGCAATTGTCATTTTTATCTCTTGAGTCCTGCTATGGTTTAAAATCGCTTCCATTCATGAACTTAGCCATTAGCTAATAATAACTCTGTTTTCCTCCATTCAACAAATATTTTCCATGTATAGATGAATTTGTGCATAAATGAAGAAAAGAGTGTATGTTGTTGCAGGATCTTCTAATTTCAAGGAGACCTCATCTCATTTTTCTCATCCAAGTCCTATCCACCCATGCTTCCAAAGTCCACTAAACCCTAAATTTGAATTCTTGTTTTGTAAGCAAAGTTTTCATTTCCATTGAGTTAATCCAACCATCTTGAAGCATATGATTAAACCTTGGATAGTGTTCACATCCTCCATGCCTTATTTCTCCGTCAAACACCTTTCCCACACTTCATTCTACCTTTCCTACCATATCCTAATCTTTCAACCTATTTCCTATAGTAAAACATGGCATCCTATAGTAGAACTAGGACATCCTGTAGTATTACTAAAAGAAACCGTGTAGCAACCTGTTTTAAGCCTGAATTTAGCAAAAATTGTCAACTGAGCTTAGATTAGGCCTCCACTTGGCTTCCATACCCCTGAGACTAGTCCATACCTTTCCCTCCATACCTGCCTCCCATGCCAAAGAACAAGTGAAAATTAGCATTTGCATTCATAAAACTAAAACATCAAAAAAAGGCTTTTTCTACAATTTTGAAATTAGCACATACATGCAACAGTCATAATACTTCTTATATTAGATTCCATGCTATGTTAATCTAGATCATCACATGTTATAAACAAGATTAAGCTAGGTTTATTTTGCAAGAAAAATGTGTAAATGTGTAGTTAGATGACTTCATGTCACTTTATAGCATCTTCCAATTCAGTCTTTCATTCCTTAAAGTAGGCAACATTCCTTTTCTTTCATTAAGGATAATTTTCCCTTCTCCATTTAGTAGTCAGACTCCTTCTAGTCCATAGAAGACTGGTTTGAAAAACCATAGTGGTCTATCGCCCCAGTTGAAAAGTGATAAGAGTAGACCATTGCATCTACTGTGTATACAACATCGTCACCTCCAAGTTTGTACAAACCCCGAGTTGATGAAGTAAAGTTGGTTGCCCCAAGAGTTGCAACATTCTTGCTGCAATACTAGTGCTCGTCATCATCTATTTCTCTAGATCTCCAAAGAGTTCTTGAAAATCATTCCAAGGTATTTGAGACTCCCAAAGATCTCCCACCTATTCACGATCATGATCATGCTACTCAATTCCAGTGAGTGTTCCTCCAAACATTAGACCTTACAGATGTTGTTATTCCCAATAGATTAAATTGAATGTATGGTTGTTGAAACACTAGAGGTAAGTTTAATTCAACCTAGCCAAAGTTCTTTCTCTTCTCTAGTAGTATTAGTGCCAAAGAAGGATGGATCATGGCGTATGTGTTTGGATTATAAAGAGTTCAATAAGCTCACTATTAAAGATAAATTTACAATTCCTATCATTGATGAATTGCTAGAAGAATTATATGCAACAATTTACTTCACCAAGTTGTATCCTTGTTCATGATATCATCAAATTAGAATGAAGATAGGAGACATTTCGAAAACAACATTCAGAACTCATGAAGGTTATTATCTATTTTTGGTCATGCCTTTTGTCCTTACTAATGCACCTTCCACATTTCAAGGTTTGAATAATTCCACTTTCAAATCATTCCTTAGAAAATTTTTGTTAGTATTTTTTTATTATATACTAATCTACAACCAGTATTGAAATGATCATGTTCAACATGTTGATAAGGTGTTCAAACTATTGGAGGGGAAACAATTGTATTTAAAACCCTCCAAATGTTTCTTTGGGGTACAAGAGGTGGAATATTTAGGTCATATGGTATCTCATGGGGGTGTAAGGTAGACCCTAACAAAATTAAATCCATCAAGGAATAAAAAATCCATATAACAGTGAGGAATCTTCAAATATTTCTCAGGTTGAAAGGATATTATCACAAGTTTGCTAAGAATTATGGAAAAATAACAACAACTCTAACAACATTACTAAATAAAGAAGAATTTTTTGGACTCCAAAAGAAACTAAGGCCTTTGAACATCTTAAAGAGGCAATGTGTCGAGCTTCGGTCTTAGCTACACTAGACATCATTGTGGAATGTGATGCCTTAGGAAATGACATTGGTGTTGTTTTAATGTAAGAAGGAAGAACCATTGCTTTTTAAAGTTGTCCAATCAAGGAAAAGAATTTACACAAACATATTTATGAGAAGGATTAATGTTGGCAATACTACATGCCTTGAAGAAATGATTCCCTTACCTAATGGGAAGACACATCAAGGTAAAACAGATCATGATAGTATTAAATACTTCTTAGAACAAAAATTATCTTTAGAAGAGTAGCCAAAATGGGTCACAAAGATGATGGGTTATGACTTTGAAATCATCTACAAAAAAGGGAAGAAAAATGTTGTTGCAGATGCATTCTCAAGAAGGGATGAGGATGTGGAGGCATTTCTTTGTGCCATTTCTATTATCCAACATGACTGGATAACTGGAGCAAAGGATGAATGGAAGAATCACAAAGAGTTGTGTACACATTCAAAAGTTGCAAAAAGATCCCAATGCATTTAATACATTTATCAAGAAAATGATTCATTGTGGTACAAAGATAGCTTATATCTATGTAAGAACTTCCAAATCAAACAAAAATTTCTTTTGGAATTGCACACCTCTTCTATATGAGGGCACTTAGGATTTTCAAAAACGTACCACAAGGTCAAGAAGGAAATTTTTGGGGATGGCCTTAAATCTAGTATTCAGAAGTTTATGGTAAAATGTTGGGTTTTCCAACAAAATGAAGTCAAGATAATTAAGAACCAAGGTTTTTAAAACTATTAGCCATTTCAAGTTAGTGTTAGGAGGAGGTCTCAATGGATTTGTTAGAAAATGTAACTATGTTCGGTCTTCAATAATGTACTTGAGTCATTATGTAATGTACTTGTCAAAAGAATAAAGAAAAGAATTTTTATTATTGTAACAATGACTTATTAAAGCACGGGTTTCATGCTTGGGTCATCATTATATTAGTCAAGGTCCCCATTGTGGACTTTTAGGATTAATTTGAGTTTTTAGAGTCATTATACATTCAAAGAGACCCTTCTTGGGATTTTGAATCATGTAAAAGGGTTTTGTATCAAGTCAAATATGAATTATGTACCCTCCACATCATGTCAGCCTAAGAGAGCACAAGTCGTCCTAAGGACCCTCATTCGACCCGTAAGAAGCCTATATATACAAGGAGGTTGAAGTCATTCAGAGCATTCACTCTCAAGAAAGTTTGATATCTCAAGAAGATTTGGAGAAGTGCGAAGTTTGTTGTCGGGAGGTTGAAAGAAGTGCGAGTTTGGGGAAGTCTATAGGGAGGAAGAAAATCGAGATTTTGGTGCCCCTCTCTCTGTTTCATGGTCTAGGCTGGGAGATCGAAGTCTCCTAAGATTTCGTTATTGTGAGAAGCTGCATGTTGTCGGAAGCAGTTGCCCAGTCGAAGTTACTGGAAGGGGTCGAATATCTGGGAGGCTGACATGGTGTGGAGGGAAAATACGGTCTTGGTCTAAGGTAAAGAGTCTCAAAGAATACTATTGAAAGGAAGAATTATCTTGACTAGGTTTTCCCCTCGAAGGGGGTTTTGCCCTGGCATGTGCCTATATCTTGTGTCTCTTGTTTTGTGATCTTCATACACACATAATATGGTAATTTCTTGATGAAAGATAAGATAATAAAGAAGTAAAAGAAGCCAACACACTCACAAGTAATTATTAAAGAAAGGAGAATCAAACCCTAATACAATATCTTTGCTTTTCCAACATGGTATCAGAGCTAAGGTGAAGAGAAGTCGAAGATCACTTTGCTGGCATGGATTCTCCCTCTATGGTGAATTACATAAGATTGGGTTACAAAACTGTTGGAAGATGGATCAAGAAGGTCATCTACTACTTGTTCAACAAGGTTAAGAGTCAAGGATTCTTGGTTTCCCTTACAAGTTCTCTTACTGATCAGAATTCATGGATCATTGATAGTGGAGCATAGAGACACATGACAGGTGAAAGCAAGCAAATTCATACACTATTAAAGGAACCATCCTCTCATGCAGTGGAATTGGGTGACAACAAAAGATATGTTTTTAGAGGCCTGGGATCAACATCATTGAAGCTGGATAATGGATTGAAGTTGCATCTCAACAACATTCTCTATGTTCTAGGTTTGAAAAAGAATTTACTTTCTATCTCTTGTTTAGAAGATAAAGGGGAAATGATTTCTTTTGTTGATGGAAAAGTATTAGTTTGGGAAAAAGTATTGGATCTTATATATGATTGCAAGTGGGTCTTCATCCTGGGCATGGCCTCCCTATATGGGATCCAAGCCCTCTAGAGAGTCATAATGGTACTTCTACGATGAGTGTTGAGAGCCATGGGCCTCCACCACATCAGAGCATTGATTTCCATGCCATGGGCTTCGTATACTTGTTAGTGTACTAGCCATACATAAATGATGATGCACTTGGACCACATTTCCTAGTCGGCCACACATCTGCACATGACACTTGGAAGTTGATCCAAGGCCCGGATGGGGTGTTGTCTTTGTTATGCTCCTTACCAATAGGTGTCATATTTCATGATTGACTTGATGAGCTATGAATATGTTCACACCTTTCCTTGTTGCAAAGGTTTTCCATATTGTCAAAAACTAAATAAAAAATAAAAAAATGTAAAGAGGGTATACCCTAAAAGAAAAATCAAAGGGTGAGAAGAATAAAATGGTAAAAAAAGTGAAAGAAAATGAACCCCACCAAAAGTAAGACCAAGGAAAGTGTGCAAGTCTAAATGCCACTACTTTTTACTCTTATGTAATAAACAAATTGTGTGAAACTTGTAACTTATGCCACAATTTATGAACAATCAAACAACTTAAGCTTGACTAGTTCATATTTTCAATTTTATGTTTTAGAGATAGAGAATAAAATCTGACCAAACTGTTTAATCTTGGCAGATAAGTAGATAGGTAGAGTGAATAAAAGGAGCTCAACAGCTTAATCTGAGCCCTTGGATGTAATAAGGTTAGACTTAGATAAATTTCTACATGTAAAAGAAAACAAAGTGTGATAAGGGTTTGCCAGTCTAAGTGCACCATAATAAAGAAGAAAACATGTTAGGTTAAAGTAGGTAGGGTAGGTAGATGATGTTGCAGAATTACATGTGATGGATAATGACACTAAATGTGTTAATTTTCACTTTCATCACAAGTGAAAGACATACATTACACTGGAGGCATTTCAAGCAAGACAAGGTCAAATAATTAACTCCCCTTCTCATTTTTCCCTAGAAATTTCACTAATTCCCCTTAAGTACTAAGGCATTTGAAAATTAGAGGGACTTAGAGCATTTCTCTGACTTCTGGAGGGACCGGACCCTATGTCCAATAATTTAAAAACGTAAGTAGTTAAAACCATCATTCATTCACTCTCATAAGTCTTTTCCTAAGTAAAATCCTATTTTACTTAGGAAAAATACACAATATCATATAATAACCCCTTTTCTCCACTTAAGCCTAAGTTAAATACACAATCCTAATGTTTTACTTGGCGCTTTTCATTACATCGTCATCTTAACTATTAATCTATTTAATCTATAACTCTCGCACAATATTACCTTTTCCCGTATTATTTAAATATATTAAAATCCCCAAATTTTATATATTCCGCCCCTTTGGTTAATTATAACCATAAATACGTTTAAATAGGATTAATTAGTTAACCCGTAACTAGTTAACAACCTAATCCCCCCACTGCATTAATTGGGATTAATTAACCCTTACGGTTAATTAAGAACCATCCCCAACCAATCATATCACCCTCGATACAATTAAACAATTCTTGATTGGGTCGGGCCCACTCACATTAAACCCCGCCGCATTGCGCTTCCTGTCAGTCGTCCGATCGCACCTCCATCATCCAACGGCCATTAACGATATCACGCACCACTTTGTGACCGCGCGTTAGCGTGGGATCACAAAGTGGTTTTCGCACAACACCTTTCCATGCATCGCGAAACCTGTGGAATCACTGGCTCCCGACCAAATACCACTCGTCTCCAAAAGTGGTGCAATACCATACCACTTACCGCCCTCCGCATACGACAAAACATCCTTTCCCGCTTATGTCATCCGCCCGAATAACAAAAACTCCCGCCAACTTTGACTTTGTGAATAAAACCAACAAAGTGTCGTTTTCATTATTCTGTATGGCAACCCATGCTCCCATGCAAAGAACGTCCAAGTCAACTGTTCAAACTTTCCAACTGCCACCTTGCTAAGAAAATTGTAGCCGACGCAGCCCGGAACCTGTTAGCCACCATCAGCACCTGTCATTACACTATTCATTCCCCAAATATAGGTATTTATCCAATTTCCACCGAAACCCTGCAAGTTTTAGTTTTACATTATAAAATCCACAAAGAAAGGAAAAATTCATTGCAAATTTAGTCTTTGTTTCGCCATATAAGTTCCCAGCCCTGTTAATTTTCCCATTTTTCACCAAAAACCCAGATTCCTTTCTGAATCCACAAGAACCAAAAAATGGAAACCCCTGTGGCTTTGACTGTTGCACCCATGAATGCTCCTCATAAAGATTTAGACTATCTACGTCTTGCAGATAAAGACTTTTAGATAAAAGACTTATCCACTGATAAAAACCACCTTAAAGTCTTTTGCCAAGCCAGAGACCACTACCTAAATGGCTCAGATATCTTGGGACTGTGGGAATCCAACCTTCCCAGGTATTTTATCCCCTTAGTCCATGTTTTCCCTGATCTAATTCATCAATGCTAGGGAAACTATGACCCAAACTATAGAGCTGTTATGTCCCCAAGTCAAACAGTCCTCTTCCCCATAACAGCTGCATCCATTAATGAAATGTTGCAATTTTCCCCTGGTCAAGCTCTCACTCCCCTTTCTATAGGATATTTACTTGAGAAATCCACTCAATTGTCTCAGTCAGAACTGAACCGTATCTGTCAGGCTTTCTTGCCACCAAAACATCAACCCAAAGGCCCACCTCCTTATCTGCAAACTTTCTTCACAAACATGGGAGGACTTATTGTTGATATGATATCTTTAATCATGGGATTCAACACTAGTGAGTATGTTGTTGAGATAACCTTAGTAGTGTTGTCAATTTTTACTCCTAGACAGCCCCCTGCTGTCAAGTATGATTATGCCTCCTATATTGCCAATAAGATTCATGACCAATTCCTGAGACTGGACAATGAGGGAGTCTTCAAATACAACACTTTCATCTATCATATTATGTTGTATTATCAGTCAGAGAACTTCCCTTTCCCTGTCAGAAAACTTGACACTAAAGGCAATCTAAGGTCTGTTATCTTTTGGAGTCCCATCTTCCATGCATCCTTTGAATCCCTTACTCATACAATGAGTTCATTGATCAATTTGTTTATCCAACAACCACCTTATTAATAGGGGTTTCCCCTCCTATGATCAGTGGTGACATTAAAAGAATCCTATCGCTCTCCAAGCAGTACAGAATAGGTGATTGGTACCTATACAAGAACCATGCAGAAATCAGGATATATGGATGTGAGCTCTTCCCTTTCAAGTTACCAAAATACGTTCCAATGAGACTGTTTGCATTGGAATATTTCAGACAAATGATACATACAAACATGGCTCATTTTTGCAATGCCAAAAATAAAGCTCAACTTAGAATAAAAAATTAGTTAGGCCCTTTTGTCTGCAACGATAAGGAAGCATGGAGAGAAGCAGAGAAAATTCTAGAAGATCATCTTAAGTTGCACAAAAGTTTTGGTTGGAGGCCATATGACCCTAATAGATTCATCTGCAATAGGAGAATGAAAAACAGGTTGTCACCATACATTCACCATAGGATTCCAGAGATTGAACAATTTGCAAACATGGATGAATGGAGGGAAGAGACCCTAGTAGAAAATGATAGTGAACAGGTCAATATTGAGAATGCTATGAGAGATCTTGAGAAAACGTTTGACATGGATTCTTTTGGACAGGTACCATTTGAGTTATCTCAAAGATTAGGAATTGGTGCCTCCATTGCGGGAACCTCTCAGCAACTTTCACAGGAAACAAGCATGCTAGCCATAGGAACATCAAAAGGCAAGGAATTAGAGGTCAGCGTTCAAACGACAGAACAATTTACAATGTCTAAGCATCCTGAAACTTCCAAAGAACATGCCAAAATACATACTCCTCCCACTCAGGGCAATATGAGAGAACCTCCAGTTTTTCAAACTCCTCTAAATGAGTAAAGAAACAAAAAGAGAGACAGGGAAACAACTACCCCTGCCAGTGGACCTTCAGGACAGCCTGGAACAAAAAGGCAAAGACTAAATCCCCTTTCAAAGGAGGAATTTGCTGAAGAGACTATAAATAGTTAGAGGGAAGAAAGAGTAGATAGCCAACAAAATTTTCCAGTAGGAGGAACATCCACTAGCTCTCAGAGACAGGAGCTAGAAAGACAGCAAAGTGCAGAGGTATCTTCTTTCAAGCCACCAAGGAAAGATGCTTTGGATATCAAGAAAACATTTATAGAAATAAAGGCCAGGAATGATACATTAAGGCTCAAGGTTTATAACCAATATTTGAAAATGGCTCCCACAAATCAAAACAGACTGATGTCAGCCTATGAAATCAAAGAAGGAAAACTGATAATGAGCTATTTCAAACCAAAGGTGCAACAACCTAAATCAGCAGCAGATTATCTCAGAACAAATTTTGAAGTCATGGAAAAGGATATTCATCCTTTGGATCAGATTGAATTCCATAAACAAACTGGAGAAATGATTTATTCCACTTTGACTGGTAAGGCTATGATGGCCCAAAGGCTGGAAAATTCTTTGGGTAACACAACTGCCCAACTACATTTGGAGAAAGCTTCCTCCCAGACCAAAGATAACAGAATAAAGTCTTGAGAGGAAATAATTATTGGATTGGGTCATGATCTCAAAGATGTAAAGGCTACAGAATCCTTAATCAAAAAGAAAGATGAAGATATTGTTGCCTTAAGGAAACAGTTAAAGCTGCCTCCTTCAAGGCATCCACAAACTGCTGAGATCATAAAGCAAAAATCTGAAGAAGAGCTGATGGATTTTCTCTTAAAACTTAATGAACGATTGAATGAGATTGAGTAAGAACTAGAAAAATCATTGAAGGAAAAGCAGGTAGAATCGACCTCTCAGCCTCCCAATGTGATACCAGTAGTCTCAACAGCAGTCCCTTCTACACTTGGGACAACACTAGCACCAAACATCCCAGTAGCCACAGCAGAAGTGGTCACAGGTACAACAACAACAGGAATAGCAGGAGCAACAGGAATAGCACAGGGCACCATTGCTAATTTGAGCACAGAGGAACTATTAAAATCAATAGAGGATATGAAACTACAAGTTTCAGAGCTAAATAAGGTAAAAGAGCAGTATTCCAACTTAGAGAAAAGTCATGATCTCTCAAAAATAAATGTTGCAGAAAAGGCAAGAGAGATTAAAGGATTGGAAAACAAAGTGAAATCATTAGAAAATGATCTTACTTTTGACAAGCCTCTAACAGAAATCAAGAAAATTCTTTGGGCCAACATCACTCAATCAATAAATGATGTTTGGCCATCAATTCAAATAATTTTTGAGCAAATTGATTTAGTAAAGCTAGCTCAAGAAGAAGTTCAAAAGACAAGGGCAGAGTTAGGAAATATGCTTGAGGAAGCCAGCAGGCTCATATAGTTTTTGAATAGCAGGAATAAGTACCAGCTTGAAGAGTTGGGCATTCAAGATAAAATAGGGACAATTTTGGCAGTCAAAAGAATTTTTACTAAAAGAACTCTAATGCAAAACTTAGAAATAAGGTGCCATGACATGCAGGAAGAAATTAATGCTTTGATGAAGAGATTTGATATTTTACAGAGTAAAGGGTTGCCAAGTCCTTTAGTTATTCATGATAAACTAATGAGTCATAAAGACTATATGGAGAAATTGAATAAGTATGCAGGCAACCAAGCAGGTCCATTAACAAGTGCATCAGCGACAAAAGCATTGCATATAGGCAGAGTTCTCTGTGACAGTCTAGAGAACTTGTTCTACGTCGAGCATGAGATAAAGCACTTGTTTCCAATTCAGCCTACCTTTTTCAGGTACACAGAAACTGATGAGACCCTGAGAAAACTTCAAAAAACCAGAATGCTAGAAACATAATGGTGGGAAGAAATGTTAGAAATTTTGTAAAATTATCCTTGGGTAAATTTTGGTTATTTATTACAGTAAGTGATGGTAAAGAGGATAAACAGAGATTAAACAGGTCGAAGTGTATCAGAACAGGTAAAGAGTATCAGTGAAAACAGAGCAGCCAGCACAAAGTTACCAAAGAAGACAACAACAAGCCAAATCATAGGGCCTGCCTCCAGCACACTCACAAGAATAGGAACAACACAACATTAGTTTACCTTTTTTCCTATCTACGAGACCATTTGTCTCTATTTTCTTGTAACTTATTCGTAGTCATCCTAGAATATATCTCACTCTGTTATGAGATATTTTTTGTAAATTTTTTTGTATAAATACCCCCTCAATTGGAGTATTGAGGGTGGATTCTTAGATATTGCTGTAATACTGATTATTTTGGAATAAAGTGTTGTTGGACAAAATTTTGTATAGCTGGCTGGATGAAGAATTAATGAAAAGGACATTTCACAGAATTCTTGAGTCAGACACCAGATCAATAAGTCTTCTATACCTTATGTTTTAAAGTTTTCCTTGTTTATTATATCCTCTGTGTTTCATATCTGAATTATAAGCGAAAAAGAGTAATTTGGAAAGTGCTTGAGTGCAATCTATTTTCAATCGTTATTATTCTTAATGTTTTCCTTTGAACTAGCATAAACAGTGAAATCTTAATTGCTCATGTTTCCTAGTTTATTCATTTTGATTATTTAGTAAAGAATTCTTAACTGCTCTTTATTATTAATCATTCAAGTTCCCTCTTTCGAATATGGTGAAGGATTCTTAACTGCCCTTCACCCATTTTGAGTCCATTCCATCTATTTTAAGTCTTTATTTGTTCCCTGTTTGACTACCTTGCCGTGTGAAACCATCCCTTGTTTAGAGACCAAATTTAGTTAAGCCATCTTCTTTGACTCCATTAGCCCAATGGCCTAAGCTACTCAGTCCTATCCCTCTGCTATTGAATTTCACCACCCTAAACTTCATAACTAGCCTAATATCTTTGAAAACAAAGCTAAAACTTAAAGAGAGAGCCCTCTCTGGATACAGATTTCCTAGATTCTGTATCTAAAAGTTGGTTTGCGGTTACCTCAGACCCCTTTCCTCTTCCCAACAACTTTAAGGAAAATCTGAGTGATAACATAGTGGCGACTCTTCTGGGGAACGAATAATTTGTTTGTTACTATTTTTTACTTTATAAACTATAGACGGAGCCTGAAGTTAGCCAGGTAGCCTTTGAACTGCTCTTTCTTTGCAATTGCATAATTAAATGAATGCTGCTTCAGTCTATCTCTGGTCTAGTTTATGGATTGAACGTATGGTTTCAAACACTTGATTAGTTCCTATTATCAAATAAGTCTTTAAGAAAGTTCAAATCCCATACCTAAAGCCTCTTAAAGAAACTGTTGAAGTTGTATTGTCAAACCCATTTAGAGAAAAAACCAAAATATACCTAGAAACCTAGCTTCAGAAAGGACTCATTACACCAGAGCTAATTCTGATCCAAATCCACTGCCTGTGTTTGAAAATCCTAATCTGATCCCCAGAATTCTTAGGAGATGGGAAAGCCAAGAAAGTTCTGCTAGTTCTCGACCTCTATATAGATCAAGATCCTGTCCTGTAAAGTGGATCTACCTTGAGGACAAACCCTTTGATGAGCAATTTGAGACCTCTTTATTTGTAACCTTTTCTGAGTCTGAGTTGGTCCGCTTGGTTCATGACCCAGTATTTATTGAAGATTTACAACTTGAAGTTGTCACTTCACATCTTGATAGACATTTGAAAAACTCTATACAATCTGGTCTTACCTCCAAAGGAACACCTAACCTTTCTGTGATCACTACTGCCTCTCCAAGTTCATCATCATTACCTCAGACATCTCAACCTCAAGCCACTCCTTCTACCCCTCCATCCATCACTCAAAGACCAACCCTAGCTGTTGTTTCATCACTATCAACTGCAATGGCAAACAGATATACTCCCTTGGTATTACCATCCAATCCAGGGGCTATGCCCCAAGACTGTCAAAGTAAAATCACTCCTTTCGATGGTTCTGGTACCTACACTGCACAAAAACATACCAAAAAAATGACTGATTACTTTGAGATATATGAAACAGATGCAGATGATGTAAGAATGAGAATATTTGTTCAAAGCCTAATTGGAGAAGCTAGAACCTGGTTTAGAGCCCTTCCTGCAAATAGTATCAATGACCTAGAAGCTCTTTATAGAACATTCTTAAACAGATGGGAAAAGAAGAAAGATCCTCTCCAAATCTTATCAGAATATGAAAACCTGAAAAGAGGAACACAAGAAACTGTGCAAGATTACTGCATTAGGTTCAATAATGTTTACAATGCTATCCCTCAAAACCTCAGACCTCCTCCAGGTTTGGCATTAACCAAATTCCCTGATGGATTTGATTATGATATGGCATACTAGCTTAGGGAAAGAGCTCCTAAGACTTTAGAAGATATGCAAAGTATAGCTGTCAGTGTTGAAGCCAACCTTATATCCAAATGAGCTAAAGCCAAAAGTGAAAGGAGAATACCATTAAAAGAAGAACCCTCGGCCTTTGAACAGAAACTGGATGCTATTATTAAAGGGATGGATAGGCTAGGAGATAGAGTAGAAATAATTGAAAGGAAATCCCCTTGGGATGGTCAACCAAGAAATACTGGGAGAAATCCAAATTTCAAGAAGAATCAAAACCAGAACACCGAAAACACTGGTCCTGACCAAAACATTAGGCCCCTATTCCAGGAAAATTATGTTGAAGCCTCAAATTCTGATGAACCATCAGAAGATACTCAAATAAATTTGATGGGACTCAATAATGAACAACAAGTTTTCTTGACCCAAGAGGATCAAGAGGCTCACATTCTCAAACAATTCCAAACTCAGTCAGGTGAATCATTTGACTTCAGGAAGGGATATGATACAACCATTTATGAGGTCCGCAAACAATATAATCTGAGGAGTAGAAGAATTGATGTCCCTGAAACCAACAAATAGAAAGCTACAAAGCAGCGTAACAAAGGTAAGACCAATACCACCCCTGTACATATTATTTCTAGATCAGATCCTAATCCTGCTAATCCAATTATTGAAGATGTATCCGACAATCAACCTAATAACAGACAACTCTCCACTTCTCCTCCTCCCAAAGGAAATGTGGAAGAACCTCCAGAAGTTGATTTGGAAACAACTTCAGCTCATAACCCCGCTCCTGAGAAGGAGAAAAACATGGAAAATACAAAAAATAAAGAGAATCCAACTGTCCGAAATACAAGAACACAGACTGAAAAACCTTTTAATCTTGAGACCGAAGTAGGCAAATTAAAAGTAGTTGTTCCATTGTCTGAATTAGCTAAACATGATGTCTACCGAAGCCAAATTAATAGATCACTCAAAATCTCTGGAAATAAAGACTCAGTGAATGTTTTTGATGACCAAACTGAATTAATCTTTGGCCTTGAAGTAAATGGAAAGTCGGTAGATGGAGGAATCCCTCCTTTTTATGTAAGTTTAAACATACATGATAAAATACTTCATAATGCCATGTTTGATTCCGGAGCATCTCATAACCTAATGCCCAAGTCTGTAATGGAGAAATTAGACCTAGACATCGCCAGGCCATATAAAGACCTCTTTTCTTTTGATTCGAGTCAGGTGAGATGTTTAGGATTAATCAAAAACTTGTGTGTTTCACTAGTTCAATATCCTGAAAAGACAATCTTAATGGACATAGTAGTAGCAGATATTCCACCAAAGTATGACATGTTATTGTCTAGATCTTGGGGTGCAAAGCTTCAAGGATCTCTTCAATTGGATATATCATATGCTACTATTTCAGTTTTTGGCCAACCTAATAAACTATACAGAGAAACTTTAATGAAATATATAGTAAGTAGTCAGGAGAAACCCCAAAATTTCCCTATCTACTCAGTACACTCTGATATGGATTCTTTCATTCTTTACAATGTTGAAAGTGATCCCTCAAATGAATTAAAAGTTTTAGTAGCAGAACCAAAAGAAATTACAAATGGAAAGTCTAGTGTTCAAATCCAGGAAATCTCTGAGAACAATGAAACATCAGATACCCAAGAGAAACCAGAAGAAAGTAAAAAACTAGATCTCACTGTTAAACAAATTCCTGAGACTCCTGATACCAATTATGAACATGAAATTCTTTGGCATTTAGAATTTGATGGTTCAGTCAACAAATTAGGAGCAGGAGTAGGAGTTTGGGTGTACAATCTTGAAAATGACCATGCTGAAGGCCATGCCTACAGATTAAACTTTAAGTGCACCAATAATATGGCGGAGTATGAAGCTCTTTTGCTAGGTCTGAAACTTGTCAAAAGATTAGGGGCAATTAGAGTATCTGTCATAGGAGATTCTGATTTAATAATTCAGCAGATCAAAGGGAAGTCTCTAACAAATGATCCTAGATTGAGATACTATAGAGGAACAGTTATAGATATTCTCAATACATTTCTGGAAACTCAGCTTGCTAAAATCCCAAGGAAACATAACTTGCAAGCTCATAGTCTGGAAATGTTTGCCAGCACCTGCAAATTACCATTCGAACATAATCATCAGTTCACAGCTGATATTAGACACAGACCAACCATACCTGACAATTTAAAGAACTGGCAAGTGTTTGATAGTGATAAGCATATTAATAATTTCTTGAATTTAGATGAAGAATTTTCTAACAGTAACATAGATGTAGATACAGTTATTGAGTTTGATCAAACAAATGAGGTAGAAATAGACATTTCACAAGAAAGTACAATTCAAATGCTTCATCCAACAAATTTCACCAACAAACAAATGCAGGACCTTAAACAAATGGATATTGATGAGATTATTGAAGGAGAATTTGAAGTCATTAACTCCTCTGGAAGATCTCTTTGATTTTAATGATATTCCAAATAAACCAAAGATGAAACCATTAAAAGTAGATATTGAGGAATATAACTTGGGGGCTGAAGAAAATCCAAAAATGATAAAGTTATCTAAATCTTTGCCCCTTGATCAAAAACTAAAATATGTTGAACTAATGAGAGAATTCCAGGATGTCTTTGCCTAGAGTTATGAGGACTTGAAATCATATGACACCTCTATAATTCAACATACAATACCTCTGAAAGAAAATCAGAAACCATTCAAACAAAAGCTCAGAAGAATTAACCATGTACTGCAACCCTTAATTGAAAAAGAAATCAAACGTATGTATGAAGCAGGGATAATTGCTCCTATTAGGTTTTCAGAGTGGGTGCCTAATTTAGTACCTACTAGAAAGAAAACTGGAGAAATTAGATTATGTGTTGATTTAAGAAATGTAAATAAGGTTTATTTGAAGGATAATTACCCTTTACCCAAGATGGATCATATTTTACAAAGGGTAGTAGGTGCTTCTAGGATTCCACTTTTAGATGGGTTCTCAGGGTATAATCAGATTCTGGTTCATTTTGATGACTAGGAACCTGCTTTTAAAACACCATGGGGCACATTCATGTATATCAAAATACCATTTGGACTAAAAAATGCAGGAGCAACCTTCCAAAGAGCAATGGACATAGCATTTGCAAAAGAAATTCATGATTTTCTCATTATATATCTGGATGACTTAACTGTTTTTTCTAAATCAGATCAACAACATTCGGATCATCTCAGAAAAGTATTTCTAAAATGCAGAAAATATGGTATTTCTTTGAATCCAAAGAAGCCCTTGTTTGGTCTAGAGGAAGGTAAACTCTTGGGCCATATCATTTCCAAAAATGGCATTAGAATTGATCCTGCTAGAATAGAAGCTATTCTGCAGATACCCCACCCTAGTAATGTCAAAGAACTTCAAGCTTTCCTTAGAAAGATAAATTTTTTGAGAAGATTCATATCTAACTTAGCTGAACTAATTAGATTGCTTAATGATATGTTAAAAAGGGATTCAAATATTAAATGGACAGTAAAATCCAAACAAGCATTTGAAGAAATTAAAATGGCTTTGACCAGAACACCGGTCCTTACAAGTCCAAAGTTTGATAGAGACTTCATAATATTTTCATTTGCATCAGAACACACCATAGCAACTGTTTTATTACAAAAGGATGATCAAGGATGTGAGAAACCCATAGCCTTTTTTAGTAAAGCACTTAGGGATGCACCATTAAAATACAAAATCATGGAGAAACAAGCTTTTGCACTTGTAAAAGCTATTAAAGACTTTAGAGTCTACATATTGTACTCCCATGTGATAGCCTATGTACCAAATGTTGTTGTCAAAGACATCTTAACCCAGGATGGAATTGAGGGCAAAAGAGGTAAATGGATTGCTACTATATTAGAGTATGATATTGAAATAAAACCTACAAAGCTTATAAAAGGACAAGGATTAGCCAAGCTCATGACTGAAACAAATTGTCAAGCCTTGGACATTAATGAACTGGATAACGAACAGGAGATGGCGACTCCACAAATCAGCCAGGCCTTCTTAGATTCACCTTGGTATGCTGATGTAATTTATGTACTATTAAACCTGCAGGCTCCTCCAGGGTTATCCAGAACAAAGAAAAGGTTTTTAAAGATGAAAGCTTCAAAGTTTTGTATTTTAGATAATGCTCTTGTTTGGAAAAATCATGAAGGTATTCTATTGAATTGTTTATTAAAAGAAGAAGCTAACAAGGCTCTCCAAGAATTTCATGCAGGAGACTATGGTGGACACCTTTATTGGAAATCAACTGCAGACAAGATCCTAAGGGCTGGATTTTATTGGCCAACCTTGTTCATTGATGTAAAGAAGTTTTTCACTGCTTGCCATAAATGTTAAATTTTTGAAGGCAAGAGAAAACTATTACCTTTACCCCTGAGACCAATTTCCACTGAAAAACCCTTCCAACAATGGGGCCTAGACTTCATTGGAGAAATCCATCCTCCCTCTTCTGGCCAACACAAATGGATTCTCACTGCCACATACTATTTTACCAAATGGATAGAAGCCATTCCTTCCAGACAAGCCAATGACACAGTAATCATAGGATTCCTAGAAACCAACATATTGTCTAGATTTGGCTGTCCTGATAAAATCATAACTGACAATGCTGCTGCCTTCAAATCCAAGAAGATGATAAGTTTCTGTAACAAGTACCATATCACCTTAGGCCATTCCACAGCCTATTACCCTCAAGGTAATGGTCTAGCTGAGTCTTCCAACAAGAGCCTCATTAATATTATTAAAAAATTATTGGAGGAAAACAAGAAAAATTGGCACAAGAAACTTACAAATGCACTATGGGTAGACAGACTCACCACTAAAAAATCTATTTGAACTAGTCCTTATGAGTTATTCTATGGCATGGAGGTTATATTTCCTTCATCTTTAGGAGTTCCTGTAATCAAATTACTTCAAGAAGCTTAGGTGGAACCTAATGATATTCAAAGGAGGATAAACTAGACCATCAATCTGCAGCAGAACAGAGAGGAAGTATATCAAAGATCCCAAGTGTTGCAGGAAAAGCTTAAGAAGATATTTGATAAAAGAACCAAGGCAGAATATTTCTACCTTGGAGACAAAATGTTAAGATGGGATTCCAGGAGAGAGGATAAGGGAAAACATGGGAAGTTTGACTTCCTATGAAAAGGACCTTATATTATCTATGCCTTACAAGGAAACAATACATATTATCTGAAAAAATTGGATGGCACAGAAATAGAAGAAGGGCCAGTTAATGGTTGGATGTTGAAACATTACTTTCATCCTACTTATTAATGTATCCTGATTTTTAACATGTATATACTATATCCTTTGTAATGTCTCGGTTTTGATTGGATAGTAACTTGCTGGAGTTGAAGCCCGACGAGAAGGCCCTAAGCTTCAAAAGTGTCACTGTCATACATACAATATCAAAATAATTTAGAGGCCATCTGACCTGCTGTTCTTGACTTTCCACTAGGAAAATCCATCCCCAAGTGGAGCCAGTGTTATGCTCCTATACCAATAGGTGTCATATTTCATGATTGACTTGATGAGCTATGAATATGTTCATACCTTTCTTTGTTGCAAAGGTTTTCCATATTGTCAAAAATCAAAAAAATTTAAAAAATGTAAAGAGGGTATACCCTAAAAGAAAAATCAAAGGGTGAGAAGAATAAGATGGTCAAAAAAGTGAAAGAAAATGAACCCCACCAAAAGAAAGACCAAGGAAAGTGTGCAAGTCTAAATGCCACTACTTTTTACTCTTATGTAATAAACAAATTGTGTGCAACTTGTAACTTATGCCACAATTGATGAACAATCAAACAACTTAAGCTTGAATAGTTCATATTTTCAATTTTATGTTTTAGAGATAGAGAATAAAATCTGACCAAACTGTTTAATCTTGGCAGATAAGTAGATAGGTAGAGTGAATAAAAGGAGCTCAACAGCTTAATATGAGCCCTTGGATGTAATAAGGTTAGACTTAGATAAATTTCTACATGTAAAAGAAAACAAAGTGTGATAGGGTTTGCCAGTCTAAGTGCACCATAATAAAGAAGAAAACTGTTAGGTTAAAGTAGGTAGGGTAGGTAGATGATGTTGCAGAATTACATGTGATGGATAATGACTCTAAATGTGTTAATTTTCACTTTCATCAAAAGTGTAAGGCAAACATTACACTGGAGGCATTTCAAGCAAGACAAGGTCAAATAATTAACTCCCCTTCTCATTTTTCCCTAAAAATTTCACTAATTCCCCTTAAGTACTAAGGCATTTGAAAATTAGAGGGGCTCAGAGCATTTCTCTGACTTCTGGAGGGACTGGACCCTCAGCCCAATAATTTAAAAGCCTAAGTACTTAAAACCATCATTCATTCACTCTCATAAGTCTTTTCCTAAGTAAAATCCTATTTTACTTAGGAAAAATACACAATATCACATAAAAACCCCTTTTTTCCACTTAAGCCTAAGTTAAATACACAATCCTAATGTTTTACTTGGTGTTTTTCATTACATCGTCATATTAACTATTAACCTATTTAATCTATAACTCCCGCACAATATTACCTTTTCCCGTATTATTTAAATATATTAAAAATCCCCAAATTTTATATATTCCGCCCCTTTGGTTAATTATAACCATAAATACATTTAAATAGGATTAACTAGTTAACCCATAACTAGTTAACAGCTTAATCCCCCTACTGCATTAATTGGGATTAATTAACCCTTACGGTTAATTAAGAACCCTCCCTAACCAATCATATCACCTCCGATACAATTAAACAATTCTTAATTGGGTCGGCCCCGCTCACATTAAACCCCCCGCCGCATCGCGCCTCCCGTCAGCCATCCGATCGCACCTCCATCATTCAACGGCCATTAACGATATCGCACACCACTTTGTGACCGAAGGTTAGCGCGATATCACAAAGTGTTTTTCGCACAACGCCCCACCACGCGTTGCAAAACCTGTGGAATCGTTGGCTCCCGGCCAAATACCGTTCGTCTCCAAAAGCGGTGCGATACCATATCACTTACCACCCTCCGGATATGACAAAACATCCTTTCCCGCTTACGTCATCCGCCCGAATAACAAAAACTCCCACCAACTTTGACTTTGTGAATAAAACCAACAAAGTGTTGTTTTCATTATTCTGTACAACAACCCATGCTCCCATGCAAAGAACATCCAAGTCAACTGTCCAAGCTTTCCAACTGCCACCTTGCTAAGAAAATTGCAGCCGATGCAGCCCGAAACTTGTTAGCCACCATCAGCACCTGTCATTACACTGTTCATTCCCCAAATACAGGTATTTATCGAATTTCCGCCGAAACCCTGCAAGTTTTGGTTTTACATTATAAAATCCACAGAGAAAGGCAAAATTCATTGCAAATTCAGTCTTTGTTTCGCCATATAAGTTCCGAGACCTATTAATTTGCCCATTTTTCACCAAAAACCCAAATTCCTTTCTGAATCCACAAGAACCAGAAATGGAAACCCCTGTGGCTTTTTCTGTTGCACCCATGAATGCCCCTCATAAAGATTTAGACTATCTGCCTCTTGCAGATAAAGACTTTCAGATAAAAGACTTATCCACTAATAAAAACCACCTTAAAGTCTTTTTCCAAGCCATAGAACACTACCTAAATGGCTCAGATATCCCGGGATTGCGGGAATCCAACCTTCCCAGGTATTTTCTCCCCTCAGTCCATGTTTTCCCTGATCTAATTCATCAATGCTAGGAAAACTATGAACCTAACTGCAGAGCTGTTATGTCCCCAAGTCAAAAAGTCCTCTTCCCCATAACAATTGTATCCATCAATGAAATGTTGCAATTTTCCCCTGGTCAAGCTCTCAATCCCCTTTCTATAGGATATTTACTTGAGAAATCCACTCAATTGTCTCAGTCAGAACTGAACCGTATCTGTCAGACTTTCATGCCACCAAAACATCAGCCCAAAGGCCCACCTCCTTATCTGCAAACTTTCTTCACAGACATGGGAGGACTTATTGTTGATATGATATCTTTAATCATGGGATTCAACACTAGTGAGTATGTTGATGAGATAACCTTAGTGTTGTTGTCAATTTTTACTCCTAGATAGCCCCCTGCTGTCAAGTATGATTATGCCTCCTATATTGCCAATAAGATTCATGACCAATTCCTGAGACTGGACAATGAGGGAGTCTTCAAATACAACACTTTCATCTATCATCTTATGTTGTATTATCAGTCAGAGAACTTCCCTTTCCCTGTCAGAAAACTTGACACTAAAGGCAATCCAAGGTCTGTTATCTTTTGGAGTCCCATCTTCCATGCATCCTTTGAATCCCCTTACTCATACAATGAGTTCATTGATCATTTTGTTTATCCAGCAAACACCTTATTAACAGGGGTTTCCCCTCCTAGGATCAGTGGTGACATTAAAAGAATCCTATAGCTCTCTAATCAATACAGAATAGGTGATTGGTACCTATACAAGAACCATACAGAAATCAGGATATATGGATGTTAGCTCTGCGCTTTCAAGTTACCAAAATACGTTCCAATGAGATTGTTTGCATTGGAATATTTCAGACAAATGATACATACAGACATGGTTCATCGTTGCAAATCCAAAAAGAAATCTCAACTCAGAATAAAAAATCAGTTAGGCCCTTTTGTCTGCAACGATAGGGAAGCATGGAGAGAAGCAGAGAAAATTCTAGAAGATCATCTTAAGTTGCACAAAAGTTTTGGTTGGAGGCCATATGACCCTAATAGCTTCATCTGCGATAGGAGAATGAAAAACAGGTTGTCACCATACATTCACCATAGAATTCCAGAGATTGAACAATTTGCAAACATGGATGAATGGATGGAAGGGACCCTAGTAGAAAATGATAGTGAACAGGTCAATATTGAGAATGTTATGAGAGAGCTTGAGAAAACGTTTGACCTAGATTCTTTTGGGCAGGTACCATTTGAGTTATCTCAAAGACCAGGAATTGGTGCCTCCATTGCAGGAACCTCTCAGCAACCTTAACAGGAAACAAGCACGCTAGCCATAATAATATCAAAAGGCAAGGAATTAGAGACCATCATTCAAACCATAAAACAATCTAAAATGACTAAGCAGCTTGAAACTTCCAAAGAACACGCCCAAATACATACTCCTCCCACTCAAGGCAATATGGGAGAACCTCTAGTTTTGCAAACTCCTCTAAATGAGGAAAGAAACAAAAAGAGAGACAGGGAAACAACTACCCCTGCCAGTGGACCTTCAGGACAGTCTGGAACAAAAAGGCAAAGACAAAATCCCCTTTCAGAGGAGGAATTTGCTGAAGAGACTACAGATAGTCAGATGGAAGAAAGAGTAGATAGCCATCAAACTTTTCTAGTAGGAGGAACATCCACTAGCTCACAGAGACAGGAGCTAGAAGGACAACAAAGTGCAGACGTATCTTCTTTTAGGCCACCAGGGAAAGATTCCTCGGATATCAAGAAAACATTTACAGAAATAAAGGCCGGGAATGATCCATTAAGGCTCCAGGTTTATAACCAATATTTGAATATGGCTCCCACAAATCAAAACAGACTGATGTCAGCCTATGACGTCAAAGAAGGCAAAATGATAATGAGTTATTTCAAACCAAAGGTGCAACAACCTAAATCAACAGCAGATTATCTCAGAACAAATTTTGAAGTCATGGCAAAGGATATTCATCCTTTGGATCAGATTGAATTTCCTAAACAAACTAGAGAAATGATTTATTCCACCTTGACTGGTAAGGATATGGCTCAAAGGCTAGAACATTATTTGGATAACACAAGTGCCCAACTACATTTGGATAAAGCGTCCTCCCAGGCCAAAGATAACAGAATAAAGTCTTTAGAAGAAATAATTATTGGATTGGGTCATGATCCCAAAGATGTAAAGGCTACAGAAGCCTTAATAAAAAAGAAAGATGAATATATTGCTGCCTTAAGGAAACAACTAAAGCTGCCTCCTTCAAGGCATCCATAGACTGCTGAGATCATAAAGAAAAAATATGAAGAAGAGCTGATGGATTTTCTCTTAAAACTTAATGAACGATTGAATGAGACTAAGCAAGAACTAGAAAAAGCATTGAAGGACAAGCAGGGAGAGTCGACCTCTCAGCCTCCCGATGTGATACCAGTAGTCTCAACAGCAGTCCCTTCTACACTTGGGACAGCACTAGCACCAAACATCCTAGCAGCCACAACAGAAGTGGTCACAAGTACAACAACAGCAGGAACAACAGGAGCAACAGGAATAGCACAGGGCAGCATTGCTAATTTGAGCACAGAGGAACTAATAAAATCAATGGAGGATATGAAACTACAAGTTTCAAAGCTAAATAAGGTAAAAGAGTAGTATGCCAACTTAGAGCAAAGGTATGATCTCTCAAAAATAAATGTTGCAGAAAAGACAAGAGAGATTAAAGGATTGGAAAACAAAGTGAAATCATTAGAAAAGGATCTTACTTTTGACAAGCCTCTGACAGAAATCAAGAAAATTCTTTGGGCCAACATCACTCAATCAATAAATGATGTTTGGCCATCAATTCAAATAATTTTTGAGCAAATTGATTTAGTAAAGCTAGCTCAAGAAGAAGTTCAAAAGACAAGGGCAAAGTTAGGAAATATGCCTGAGGAAGCCAGCAGGCTCATACAGTTTTTGAATACCAGGAATAAGTACCAACTTGAAGAGCTGGGCATTCAAGATAGAACAGGGACAATTTTGGAAGTCAAAAGGGTTTTTACTAAAAGAACTCTGATGCAAAACTTAGAAAGAAGGTGCCATGACATGCAGGAAGAAATTAATGCTTTCATGAAGAGATTTGATATTTTACAGAGTAAAGGGTTGCCAAGTCCTTTAGTTATTCATGATAAACTAATGAGTCATAAAGACTATGTGGAGAAATTGAATAAGTATGCAGGCAACCAAGCAGGTCCATCAACAAGTGCATCAGCAACAAAAGCATTGCCTACAGGCAGAGTTCTCTATGACAGTCTAGAGAACTTGTTCTATGTCGAGCATGAGATAAAGCACTTGTTTCCAATTCAACCTACCTTTTTCAGGTACACAGAAACTGATGAGACCTTGAGAAAACTTCAAAAAACCAGAATGCCAGAAACACAATGGTGGGAAGAAATGTTAGAAATTTTGTAAAATTATCCTTGGGTAAATTTTGGTTATTTACTACAATAAGTGATGGTAAAGAGGATAAACAGAGATCAAACAGGTCAAAGTGTATTAGAACAGGTAAAGAGTATCAGTGAAAACAGAGCAGCCAACACAGAGTTACCAAAGAAGACAGCAGCAAGCCAAATCATAGGGCCTGCCTCTAGCACACTCACAAGAATAAGAACAACACAACATCAGATTACCTTTTCTCTTATCTACGAGACCATTTGTCTCTATTTTCTTGTAACTTATTCGTAGTCATCCTAGAATATATCTCACTCTGTTATGAGATATTTTTTGTAATTTTTTTGTATAAATACTCCCTCAATTGGAGTATTGAGTGTGGATTCTTAGACATTGCTGTAATACTGATTATTTTGGAATAAAGAGTTGTTGGACAAAATTTTGTATGGCTGGTTGGATGAAGAATTAATGCAAAGGACTTTTCACAGAATTCTTGAGTCAGACATCGGATCAATAAGTCTTCTATACCTTATGTTTTAAAGTTTTCCTTGTTTATTATATCCTCTATGTTTCATATCTGAATGATAAACGAAAAAGAGTAATTCAGAAAGTGCTTTAGTGAAATCTGTTTTCAATTGTTATTATTCTTAATGTTTTCCTCTGAACTAGCATAAACAGTGAAATCTTAATTTCTCTTGTTTCCTAGTTTATTCATTTTGATTATTTAGTAAAGAATTCTTAGCTGCTCTTTATTATTAATCATTCAAGTTCCCTCTTTCAAATATGGTGAAGGATTCTTAACTTCCCTTCACCCATTTTGAGTCCATTCCATCTATTTTAAGTCTTTTTATTTTCCTTGTTTGACTACCTTGCCCTGTGAAACCATCCCTTGTTTAGAGACCAAATCTAGTTAAGCCATCTTCTTTGACTCCATTAGCCCAATGGCCTAAGCTACTCAGTTCTACCCCTCTGCTGTTGAATTTCACCACCCAAACTCAACCAAAACTCCTAAACTTCATAACTAGCCTAATATCTTTCAAAACAAAGCTAAAACTTAAAGAGAGAGCCCTCTCTGGATACAGATTGGCTAGATTCTGTATCTAAAAGTTGGTTTGTGGTTACCTCGAACCCCTTTCCTCTTCCCAACAACTTCAAGGAAAATCTGAGTGATAACAGTCTCATCTGGAGAGACATCGGAGGGCTTGTATCATCATTCTATCCCTTATTGGTGGAGTATTGATATGTTTGATCCAGTTGAAGACCCATGTGACCATTCATTGTGTCCCACAACCACGTGGTAGAACCACATATGTTTTTCTTGGAAACCAAGAGGAAACCCCTTTTGTCATTATTTTGAGAGCCCTTTTCTTCATCTTGGCACATGGAGGACTTACCTTGGCCTTCCAACTGCCCCTTTACACCACTAATTTACCATTTTGGCCTCATTAGGAAGGCTTATTTTGTAATTTTTGAGCTATTTGGTGGGCTTGTCACCAAAGATTAGTTATTTTGCACATTAAAATAATATTAGAGGCATTCTCTGGCTAATTCGAACTCTTTGAGGCTCATATAAATAAAAGTAAGCCTCACTGTAATGGATCATCATCACATGACTTGGAGATCTCTTCTTGAGAATTCCACATTTGTTCTTGGACGTCTATTGGATCTCTTTTGATGCATTCAATATTTTTGGGAGTTGAATCTGGTTCTCTCTTGGAGCCGCTATCTTGTCATTGGATCCTATATATCTCTTGGTATTTGTAAGTACTTCTTGATTGAAAAATATGTATGTAATCATGTCTAATGTGTGGAAATTATGCATCTAGATTTTTCTTTTATGCACTAATTGTTGAATATCATTGTTGAAGATTGTTAGCTTGCAATTTTTGCATGTTACTCATTGAATGGCAAGTGGATGAATGTTCCTACTGGAATAGAACTCATATTGTTCCATGAAATTCCATTGACGTTGGGTGGGTAAATGCTAAAGTGTGATTGTTCGGGCATCACATTTTAGCCTCCTTGAAGACAAATTTTAGTCAAATATCAAATCACATAGACTCCATAACCCAAGAATAATGCACTAATCCAAGTGAAATTGGTGATCACCCTCTTTACCCTTTTCTTTTCCTCCTTCCAAATTCTTTCCCTAACCCTAGACAACTTGCTAGGACCTAGTGCGAATTGCATTAGGTGGATCTCATTGGGGTGCGAGTTGATACACTATTGTGTTGTCCTTTCTTCTATCTTCCCTTGAAATTTGAAGCGATTCTCATGGCTAGTTTGAGAGAAATCTCAAGCCCTAGCTCCAAAATCGTTTCTATCCTTTACCTTCTTTGGTTAGCGGCATTCCAAGGTTCATTTACTCTTGAAAACTCATTAGAAGTTAATCATTATTTGACCTCCTCATCCTTGCTTGACCTATGTATCTCATTGAAGATCACCTCTCTTGGAATTTTGTAAACCCTAGGCCTTGCTTGGGTTCTCTTTGGTCTCTATTGTGGTCCCAAACCTTTATATGGTTGTTACCTTACAAAACACTAAGAGAGGTCTTTCCCATTCCCTTAAGAAGCCTTGATTTAGGTGTATCCCTTGTTATTGAATAAGATTTCCTCCTAGGTCTAGGCCTCCTCATAAGCCTTTATTCGAGAGCCATTACCTTGCTTTTGAAGCAACCATGCCATTATCTGAGCCTCTCCTTTGAAAGTGCTTTAGAAATCACCTTATACGTTACCATTGATCCTACAATTTGAGTGATTCCCTTATATCGGGACTCCTCCCACCTATGAAATTATGTAAAGAGCAGGGAACACTGACTAAGGTGACAGTGGGTCTTTATCCCATTTGTTGTCATTTGATCTAGGAGTTGTCCCTTAGGTACCCCTCCTAGGGCCCCTGCTAGGTTGTGTGGCAACATTTGCTGAGGACACGAGATGCGTGTCTTGTTCCCTATATGACAATATTGGCATATCATTCTTGGCAACTCCATTGGAAAAACAAAGCCCTAGTTCTTCATTGAAATTTAAGGTCAATGCTTGTAGGGTGCAACAAGCATTTATGTAGGCATCTCTAAATTCATTCGGAAAACTCCTACATAATTTGCATGTATATCTTAATAGGATGTCTTTCTTTTATGAATTTCCCGCCTTGGACATCACTAGCGTCCCTAGACACCCTGATCATGTCACATGGAATATGGTACGTGGGGTGCCCAACTTTGATGGTGATCCACTCTCTGCGATTGATCATGTAGAAAGATGTATTGCACATGCTTCAAAATTTGGAGTGGTCAATCATGATGTCCTTATAATGTTATTCATGAGATCACTCCATGGTCATAATTCATGGCTACATAATCACAAACCTAGGAGCATCTCATCTATTGAGCTATTCTTTGATGGCTTTCTTGAGCATTTTCAAGCATGCCAAGCATTAGACGTTCGAGATGAAACCTTCATTGAGCATCAAGAAGATTTGGGAAAAGAGGATCCCACTACCCCTTTAGACATTGATATCAATGATTACTTACATATTGAATTGGGGAAGTGGGAAATCCATGGGCATCACTTTGACAAGGACCCTATCTATGAAATTGATGATGATGATATCAATAGGACCCTTGTTTTTCCTCATGATCCTGGGGATGTAGTTGAGTCACATGTGAACGCTTTCCTCAAACCTTCTTACACTATCGCTAGTAATGATAAACATTTCCCCCTTCTAAGGGTGGTCTTGAGCACACAGGGCTTGCCTCTCTTTCATACAATCATCCTACCAAGCAACCTACTTGTTGTTTCTCTCTAGGTCATTGTTCCCCTTCTTCTTCCCATTATAACCTTAGGATGGCCATAAAGCATGACATCAATAAGAAGAATTTTGATAGGGAATTCATAAGCCTAGTTATTCGATCATCCATTTTATAATTGCAAGAAAGGATCTGAATCTTCAAGTTGGTGTCCTTCCCTTCGCACATTATTCCTTTCTATGATGACTGGGTCTCTTATTTTCCCACCTCCCACCCTGATAGTCCAACATATGATTCTTCTTATCTCTGCTTTTGCACTTGTTGCATGAGTAATCATAAGAGCGTGTGTTCTAACTTCTTATATTGATTAGATGACCTATTGGTTTCAATGGCTCTATGATTACACTTAACATTAGCATAATGTAACATGCATGTTAGAGTAGGATGCATCGCATGTCGATTTTGCATTAGAAATAATGGCATATTATCTTATCATGCTAGATTACATGCATTTATATTAAAATTGCAGCCTACAGTAAATTTTATTTCCTCTTCATTTTAATGAAAGCATGGGCAATCAAAAGTACGCCATAAAAACATGTTGCCTTGTGTGCTTAGTCTTTAATGTGCATGTACCAGGTTTGCAGTCCCAAGAGATTGTTGGTGTTCTTATGACCTCCCCATTCAGGTCCATGATCCATGCACTCCATTGAGAGCTCATGTCTCAGCTAGAAAATTATTTGGATAACACAAGTGCCCAACTACATTTGGATAAAGCGTCCTCCCAGGCCAAAGATAACAGAATAAAGTCTTTAGAAGAAATAATTATTGGATTGGGTCATGATCCCAAAGATGTAAAGGCTACAGAAGCCTTAATAAAAAAGAAAGATGAATATATTGCTGCCTTAAGGAAACAACTAAAGCTGCCTCCTTCAAGGCATCCATAGACTGTTGAGATGATAAAGAAAAAATATGAAGAAGAGCTGATGGATTTTCTCTTAAAACTTAATGAACGATTGAATGAGACTAAGCAAGAACTAGAAAAAGCAATGAAGGACAAGCAGGGAGAATCGACCTCTCAGCCTGCCGATGTGATACCAGTAGTCTCAACAGCAGTCCCTTCTACACTTGGGACAGCACTAGCACCAAACATCCTAGCAGCCACAACATAAGTAGTCACAAGTACAACAACAGCAGGAACAACAGGAGCAACAGGAATAGCACAGGGCAGCATTGCTAATTTGAGCACAGAGGAACTAATAAAATCAATGGAGGATATAAAACTACAACTTTCAAAGCTAAATAAGGTAAAGGAGTAGTATGCCAACTTAGAGCAAAGGTATGATCTCCCAAAAATAAATGTTGCAGAAAAGACAAGAGAGATTAAAGGATTGGAAAACAAAGTGAAATCATTAGAAAAGGATCTTACTTTTGACAAGCCTCTAACAGAAATCAAGAAAATTCTTTGGGCCAACATCACTCAATCAATAAATGATGTTTGGCCATCAATTCAAATAATTTTTGAGCAAATTGATTTAGTAAAGCTAGCTCAAGAAGAAGTTCAAAAGATAAGGGCAGAGTTAGGAAATATGCCTGAGGAAGCCAGCAGGCTCATACAGTTTTTGAATACCAGGAATAAGTACCAGCTTGAAGAGCTGGGCATTCAAGATAGAACAGGGACAATTTTGGAAGTCAAAAGGGTTTTTACTAAAAGAACTCTAATGCAAAACTTAGAAAGAAGGTGCCATGACATGCAGGAAGAAATTAATGCTTTCATGAAGAGATTTGATATTTTACAGAGTAAAGGGTTGCCAAGTCCTTTAGTTATTCATGATAAAATAATGAGTCATAAAGACTATATGGAGAAATTGAATAAGTATGCAGGCAACCAAGCAGGCCCATCAACAAGTGCATCAGCAACAAAAGCATTGCCTACAGACAGAGTTCTCTATGACAGTCTAGAGAACTTGTTCTACGTCGAGCATGAGATAAAGCACTTGTTTCCACTTCAACCTACCTTTTTCAGGTACACAGAAACTGATGAGACCTTGAGAAAACTTCAAAAAACCAGAATGCCTGAAACACAATGGTGGAAAGAAATGTTAGAAATTTTGTAAATTTATCCTTGGGTAAATTTTGGTTATTTACTACATTAAGTGATGGTAAAGAGGATAAACAGAGATCAAACAGGTCAAAGTGTATTAGAACAGGTAAAGAGTATCAGTGAAAACAGAGCAGCCAACACAGAGTTACCAAAGAAGACAGAAGCAAGCCAAATCATAGGGCCTGCCTCTAGCACACTCACAAGAATAAGAACAACACAACATCAGATTACCTTTTCTCTTATCTACGAGACCATTTGTCTCTATTTTCTTGTAACTTATTCGTAGTCATCCTAGAATATATCTCACTCTGTTATGAGATATTTTTTGTAATTTTTTTGTATAAATACCCCCTCAATTGGAGTATTGAGAGTGGATTCTTAGACATTGCTGTAATACTGATTATTTTGGAATAAAGAGTTGTTGGACAAAATTTTGTATGGCTGGTTGGATGAAGAATTAATGCAAAGGACTTTTCACAGAATTCTTGAGTCAGACATCGGATCAATAAGTCTTCTATACCTTATGTTTTAAAGTTTTCCTTGTTTATTATATCCTCTATGTTTCATATCTGAATGATAAACGAAAAAGAGTAATTTAGAAAGTGCTTTAGTGAAATCTGTTTTCAATTGTTATTATTCTTAATGTTTTCCTCTGAACTAGCATAAACAGTGAAATCTTAATTTCTCTTGTTTCCTAGTTTATTCATTTTGATTATTTAGTAAAGAATTCTTAGCTGCTCTTTATTATTAATCATTCAAGTTCCCTCTTTCAAATATGGTGAAGGATTCTTAACTTCCCTTCACCCATTTTGAGTCCATTCCATCTATTTTAAGTCTTTTTATTTTCCCTGTTTGACTACCTTGCCCTGTGAAACCATCCCTTGTTTAGAGACCAAATCTAGTTAAGCCATCTTCTTTGACTCCATTAGCCCAATGGCCTAAGCTACTCAGTTCTACCCCTCTGCTGTTGAATTTCACCACCCAAACTCAACCAAAACTCCTAAACTTCATAACTAGCCTAATATCTTTCAAAACAAAGCTAAAACTTAAAGAGAGAGCCCTCTCTGGATACAGATTGGCTAGATTCTGTATCTAAAAGTTGGTTTGTGGTTACCTCGAACCCCTTTCCTCTTCCCAACAACTTCAAGGAAAATCTGAGTGATAACAGTCTCATCTGGAGAGACATCGGAGGGCTTGTATCATCATTCTATCCCTTATTGGTGGAGTATTGATATGTTTGATCCAGTTGAAGACCCATGTGACCATTCATTGTGTCCCACAACCACGTGGTAGAACCACATATGTTTTGCTTGGAAACCAAGAGGAAACCCCTTTTGTCATTATTTTGAGAGCCCTTTTCTTCATCTTGGCACATGGAGGACTTACCTTGGCCTTCCAACTGCCCCTTTACACCACTAATTTACCATTTTGGCCTCATTAGGAAGGCTTATTTTGTAATTTTTGAGCTATTTGGTGGGCTTGTCACCAAAGATTAGTTATTTTGCACATTAAAATAATATTAGAGGCATTCTCTGGCTAATTCGAACTCTTTGAGGCTCATATAAATAAAAGTAAGCCTCACTGTAATGGATCATCATCACATGACTTGGAGATCTCTTCTTGAGAATTCCACATTTGTTCTTAGACGTCTATTGGATCTCTTTTGATGCATTCAATATTTTTGGGAGTTGAATCTGGTTCTCTCTTGGAGCCGCTATCTTGTCATTGGATCCTATATATCTCTTGGTATTTGTAAGTACTTCTTGATTGAAAAATATGTATGTAATCATGTCTAATGTGTGGAAATTATGCATCTAGATTTTTCTTTTATGCACTAATTGTTGAATATCATTGTTGAAGATTGTTAGCTTGCAATTTTTGCATGTTACTCATTGAATGGCAAGTGGATGAATGTTCCTACTGGAATAGAACTCATATTGTTCCATGAAATTCCATTGACGTTGGGTGGGTAAATGCTAAAGTGTGATTGTTCGGGCATCACATTTTAGCCTCCTTGAAGACAAATTTTAGTCAAATATCAAATCACATAGACTCCATAACCCAAGAATAATGCACTAATCCAAGTGAAATTGGTGATCACCCTCTTTACCCTTTTCTTTTCCTCCTTCCAAATTCTTTCCCTAACCCTAGACAACTTGCTAGGACCTAGTGCGAATTGCATTAGGTGGATCTCATTGGGGTGCGAGTTGATACACTATTGTGTTGTCCTTTCTTCTATCTTCCCTTGAAATTTGAAGCGATTCTCATGGCTAGTTTGAGAGAAATCTCAAGCCCTAGCTCCAAAATCGTTTCTATCCTTTACCTTCTTTGGTTAGCGGCATTCCAAGGTTCATTTACTCTTGAAAACTCATTAGAAGTTAATCATTATTTGACCTCCTCATCCTTGCTTGACCTATGTATCTCATTGAAGATCACCTCTCTTGGAATTTTGTAAACCCTAGGCCTTGCTTGGGTTCTCTTTGGTCTCTATTGTGGTCCCAAACCTTTATATGGTTGTTACCTTACAAAACACTAAGAGAGGTCTTTCCCATTCCCTTAAGAAGCCTTGATTTAGGTGTATCCCTTGTTATTGAATAAGATTTCCTCCTAGGTCTAGGCCTCCTCATAAGCCTTTATTCGAGAGCCATTACCTTGCTTTTGAAGCAACCATGCCATTATCTGAGCCTCTCCTTTGAAAGTGCTTTAGAAATCACCTTATACGTTACCATTGATCCTACAATTTGAGTGATTCCCTTATATCGGGACTCCTCCCACCTATGAAATTATGTAAAGAGCAGGGAACACTGACTAAGGTGACAGTGGGTCTTTATCCCATTTGTTGTCATTTGATCTAGGAGTTGTCCCTTAGGTACCCCTCCTAGGGCCCCTGCTAGGTTGTGTGGCAACATTTGCTGAGGACACGAGATGCGTGTCTTGTTCCCTATATGACAATATTGGCATATCATTCTTGGCAACTCCATTGGAAGAACAAAGCCCTAGTTCTTCATTGAAATTTAAGGTCAATGCTTGTAGGGTGCAACAAGCATTTATGTAGGCATCTCTAAATTCATTCGGAAAACTCCTACATAATTTACATGTGTATCCTAATAGGATGTCTTTCTTTGATGAATTTCCCGCCTTGGACATCACTAGCATCCCTAGACACCCTAATCATGTCACATGGAATATGGTACGTGGGGTGCCCAAGTTTGATGGTGATCCACTCTCTGCGATTGATCATGTAGAAAGATTTATTGCACATGCTTCAAAGGTTGGAGTGGTCCATCATGATGTCCTTATAATGTTATTCATGAGATCCCTCCATGGTCATAATTCATGGCTACATAATCACAAACCTAGGAGCATCTCATCTATTGAGCAATTCTTTGATGGCTTTCTTGAGCATTTTCAAGCATGCCAAGCATTAGACGTTCGAGATGAAACCTTCATTGAGCATCAAGAAGATTTGGGAAAAGAGGATCCCACTACCCCTTTAGACATTGATATCAATGATTACTTACATATTGAAGTGGGGAAGTGGGAAATCCATGGGCATCATTTTGACAAGGACCCTATCTATGAAATTGATGATGATGATATCAATAGGACCCTTGTTTTTCCTCATGATCCTGGGGATGTAGTTGAGTCACATGTGAACGCTTTCCTCAAACCTTCTTACACTATTGCTAGTAATGATAAACATTTCCCCCTTCTAAGGGTGGTCTTGAGCACACAGGGCTTGCCTCTCTTTCATACAATCATCCTACCAAGCAACCTACTTGTTGTTTCTCTCTAGGTCATTGTTCCCCTTCTTCTTCCCATTATAACCTTAGGATGGCCATAAAGCATGACATCAATAAGAAGAATTTTGATAGGGAATTCATAAGCCTAGTTATTCGATCATCCATTTTATAATTGCAAGAAAGGATCTGAATCTTCAAGTTGGTGTCCTTCCCTTCGCACATTATTCCTTTCTATGATGACTGGGTCTCTTATTTTCCCACCTCCCACCCTGATAGTCCAACATATGATTCTTCTTATCTCTGCTTTTGCACTTGTTGCATGAGTAATCATAAGAGCGTGTGTTCTAACTTCTTATATTGATTAGATGACCTATTGGTTTCAATGGCTCTATGATTACACTTAACATTAGCATAATGTAACATGCATGTTAGAGTAGGATGCATCGCATGTCGATTTTGCATTAGAAATAATGGCATATTATCTTATCATGCTAGATTACATGCATTTATATTAAAATTGCAGCCTACAGTAAATTTTATTTCCTCTTCATTTTAATGAAAGCATGGGCAATCAAAAGTACGCCATAAAAACATGTTGCCTTGTGTGCTTAGTCTTTAATGTGCATGTACCAGGTTTGCAGTCCCAAGAGATTGTTGGTGTTCTTATGACCTCCCCATTCAGGTCCATGATCCATGCACTCCATTGAGAGCTCATGTCTCATCTGGAGTCAAATGTTACCCACCACCAGTGGGTGACACCTATAGGAGAATTTATCTCTTAAATTTTTCTTCAACCAATAGCCAGAAACCCCTTGCAGCCACCAGATAGCTCGCTGTGCCACCATTATCTGCCATCTGAACCAACCATTATGTGCCCTTGCCCATCTATTATACTTGTATGTTGGAAGGGCCTTCGAACCTCGAAGGTATGGCTTTCATTATGTAATTGGGTGTATGTGTTTTCTTTTCTTGGACCCATTTGGACATGGGTTTGTGGGGGGATTTGACAGAAAGAATGGGCTTGGTCTATACTCTTGTTCCCTTGTCCCAACTTGGTGTTTAATCTTGTATCCTAATCCCATGGGATCTCCTATATTGGCTACTAGCTTTAGGAGTGGCACTGCATGAGAAACCATGATTTTGGTTGCACGGTCCCACCTCCCAAAACCATATATCTCACTCCCCTTCGCTCATTAAAGCCACTTTTCACATTTCTTCCATCCGGGTCCACATTTGTCCATTGGGTCCATAATATGTTAGCCTTCCCCTCCCCTTTTCCACACTTTGGGTTGGGTTTGGAATGATGCCCCAAAGGTTGATGCATCTAAAAAGAAAGTAAAAGAAAAATTTAGCCACTTACGATAGGAAATGTACCATAAAATTCAAAATATGGTCGGGACATAAGAATTTAGCACGTGGGCAAAAGCTAAACATGAGTTCTACCCCCTATCATTATAGCCATCACCCTAGTTGCTAGGGCCCCTATGTGTGCCCCTTGCATCATTAAGGAACCCATGACTGTCCCAACCCCTAGTGGGCGATGAACTTCCTAACCTTAAGGGGGTATTCAATGTTTTATCATACACATCATGCTCTCATCCCCTGGAGCCCCAAGTAGTTAAAAGAAAGAAAAAACAATAAAAGGAAAAAGGCATATGAAGAAGGGTAGAAAAACAAAGGTCAGGGTAAATCATGCACCGTGATTGCTCCCTCATACATTCATACACCCATGTATGGGCTTCTCTCATTGTAATTTCACTTCTACCATGGCATGTTGCCTGGAGCCTTCCCTATTGCCCCTATTCCATTCCACCATCATTTCCCATGACCCATACCATTCAATCGTTTTACCATAGACCTATGACTCCCTTAGAGGTTGAAACCACGTAATAGGGCCTTTATTAACCTCTCCCTTGAGTTGGGTGACACATGTACACTCTAAACATGCCACTATGAAATGTCCACTTTTTCCCCTAATTTGCAAGCTTATTTACTCAATTGCAATAATGATTTTTTGTACTGAAAGGTGAGGAGACACATTGGATATTATATAGGATTGCAGGTGGGTCTTCATCTTGGGCTTGGCCTCCCTATATGAGATCCAAGTCCTCCAAAGAGTCATAATGGCACTTGTAGGGTGAGCGTTGCGAGCCATGGGCCTCCACTGCATCAGAGCATTAATTGCCATGCCATGGGTTTCTTTAGCACCACATATTACTTGTTTGTGCCCCATCCATACATAAATGATGATGCACTTGGACCACGTTGCCCAGTCGGCCACACATCTGCACGTGACACTTGGTAGTTGATCCAGGGCTCAGATGGGGTGTTGTCTCATCCAGAGAGACATGGCAGGGCTTGTATCATCATTCGTTCCCTTATTGATGGAGTATTAATATGTTTGATCCAGTGACCCATGTGACCATTCATTCTGCCCCACAACCACGTGGGAGAACCACAGATGTTTTGTTCGGAAACCAAGGGGCAAACCCTTTGGTCATTATTTTGAGAGCCCTCTTCTTCATCCTCACACATGGAGGACTTATTTTGTCCTTCCAATGGACCCTTTTCACCACTATTTTATCATTTCGACCTTATTATGAAGGCTTGTACTTTTGAGCTATTTGGTGGGCTTGTCACCAAAGATTAGTTATTTTGCACATTAAAATAATATTAGGGGAATTCTTAGGCTAATTTGAACTCTTTGAGGCTCATATAAATAAAAGTAAGCCTGATTGTAATGGATCATCATCACTTGACTAGGAAATATCTTGAGAATTTCACATTTGTTCTTGGATGTCTATTGAAGCTCTTTTGATGCATTTTAATATTTTTGGGAGTTGAATCTTGTTCTCTCTTGGAGCCGCTATCTTGTAATTGGATTGGATATATCTTTTGCTATTTGTAAGTACTTCCTTGTTGAAAAATATTTTGTAATCATGTCTAATGTGTGGAAATTATGCATCTAGCTTTTTCTTTTATGCCCTAATTGTTGAATATCATTGTTGAAGATTGTTAGATTGCAAATTTGTGCATGTTAGTCATTAAATGGCAAGTGGATAATGTTCCTAGTGTAGTATAACTCATCTTGTTCCATGAAAGTCCATCGACCTTGCGTCGGTAAATGCTAAAGTGCGATTGCTAGGGCATCACATTTTAGCCTCGTTGAAGAAAACTTTCAGCCAAATATCAAACCACATAAACTCCATTGTCAAGAATAAGGCACTAATCCAAGGGAAATTGGTGATCGCCCTCTTTCAACTTTTCTTTTCCTCCTCCTTCCAAATTCTTTCCCTAACCCTAGACAACTTGCTAGGGCCTAGTACGAATTGCATTAGGTGGATCTACTTGGGGTGCCAATTTGAGAGAAACCTCAAGCCCTAGCTCCAAAATCATTACTATCCTTTACCTTCTTTGATTAATGGCATTCCAAGGGTCATTTTCTTTTCAAAAATCATTGGAAGTTAATCATTCTTTGACCTCTCTCATCCTTGCTTGACCTAGATATCTCGTTGAAGATCATCCCTCTTGGAATTTTGTAAACCCTAGGCCTCGCTTGGGTTCTATTTAGTCTCTCTTGTGGTCCTAAACCTTTATATGGTTGTTACATTATAAAACCCGAAGAGAGGTCTTTCCCATTCCCTTAGGAAGCCTTGATTTAGGTGTATCCCTTATTATGGAATAAATTCTCCTC
Source organism: Pinus tabuliformis (assembly GCA_031772625.1). NCBI lineage: Eukaryota > Viridiplantae > Streptophyta > Pinopsida > Pinales > Pinaceae > Pinus > Pinus tabuliformis. The sequence continues at coordinate 742,037,782 of CM062814.1, read as the reverse complement.
TTAGGTCTAGGCCTCCTCATAAGCCTTTCTTGGAGAGACAATACCTTGATTTTGAAGCAACTAAGCCATTATCTGAGCCTTTCCTTTAAATGGGCTTTGGAAATCACCTTATACCTTACCATTGATCCTACCATTTGAGTGGTTTCCCTTATACCAAGACTCCTCCCATCGATGAAAGTTTGTAAAGAGAAGGGGACACTGACTGAGGTGACAGTGAGTCGTTGTCCCAATTGTTGTCATTTGGTCTAATACTTGTTCCTTAGGTACCCTTCCTAGGGCCCCTAGTAGATTTTGTGGCAACAATACCTATCAAAGGTTAAGTGCTTCAGTTGTGGTGATGTTGCTCACTACGTCAGCTAGTGTCTGAAGAGAAAGAAGGACAAGAAAGGGAAGAAAACAACAACTTCGACAAAGACCAAAGACTTGTCCGCGATATTGGAGGATGAGTTCACTATGTTTGCAATATTAGCCTTAGATGGAGGAGGAGTATGATACTCTGGTATGCCAGATCAGGACAAGGTCCAAGGGAAGAGTAGTAGGAGGTCTAGATCTAGCCAAGGAGGGATTGATCAATAGATTAGATCCAGCTTTTGTTTAGGAGACTCCTCAGATGGATCATTAACTATGCTACATGAGCCCAAAGTATCAGGAGTATCGAAGTGTTAGCAAGGCAAAATAAGATACTTGAGAGACAACACGGAGCCAGGGAAGTGCAGTCAGAGACTTAAGGGACAATTGCAGAGCCAGTTACAATGGCGTAGTATATCAGTGAGAGTTTGAGACATAGAGGGAGTCTAGCTTCAGAGGGAGTAGCCCTATGGTAGCTTGGATCTCTAGGTTCTGAAAGATCAGTACACATAGGTGCATTGATGGCAACAATGCAGAGACAATTTGGAGGGAGTGCGAATTGCCCAGTAGAAGTGAACAAGGTTCAGTTCCATCCAAAGAGACCCTAACACAGAGGCATCAATAGTGTGAGATTAGAGTATGTGCACTAGCATGGTGGAAAGTGACTGCCATAGTGTTTTCTTCACAGCAATTTCCAGTGACAGGGAGTCAAATGAGTTTGAAGATGTGAAGGAAGGAGGTATCACAAAGGTCAAACACCAGCAACATGGATCAGTTTGGCTACAAAATGTTCCCACAGACCAACAGGTGACTGATATACTCATGAAGGCCCTAGGGAGGGCCAATTTCGTCTATTTTAGAGAACAAATGGGTATATTGGAGAACACATTCCTCGCTAGAGGGAGTGTTAGTTTTTGGATGTGATAGTATAAGATAGGTGTGCTAGTCTTGGTTTGCATCTAAGAGGCTAAGGAACATGAGATCTCCAAAACCCAAAAAACATTTCACAAGAAAAGACTTGGAGACACCTTAGTTAAATTAATTAGCCAATAATTAAAAAGTTCCTACGTCTAACTTAGGAAAATTGGTTAATTAAAGGGAATTAATTAAGGAAGTTCGATTTTTCTCTCTGAGGCTTCTATTTGATGAAGTCAAATTATTCTTAGCCATTAGTTGAGATGAAATCATGTACGTTGAGACTCCAACGAGAGATTATAAGAGAAGGTCGAAGCGATTGGATAAGACACATTTAATGAGTTGAGCAGTTCGACTACCCAATTGCAGGTATTCAACAAGGGCACAGTTGAAGCTAAGGAAAGCATCGAAATGAGGGATCATCAAAGATTTGAGAGCAGGATTCTGGAGGAATTTCCTTAAGCATTTTCTAGTGTCTGGGAGATAGGAAAGAGGAGGTTGAATACAGTAGTGCGAGTTAGCCAGTGTACCCAGTGTGAGTTGCCAAAGGAGCCACATTTCACTTGCCAGTTGCCAGAAAAAGTCCAAGAGGTAGAGAGAGTGGATTTTAGAGGCAACGGGAGGTTAGACGACTTACCTAGAGGTGATTCCAACACTGTACGATTTTCCTTAGGCTAGATATGTGCATTCCTGAAGGAAGTGCAAATTCTAGATAGGGGTGTCACTAGCTAGGAGAGGCCAGATCAGTTACTGAGGGAGACAAGGATGTCTTCAAGATTATTTTGTAAGTAAAATATTGTCATAGCTTTTCCAGATTGGCAAGCAGATCATTGTACTCTTGAATTTGCTGAAGATAATAATAAAACCCTCATTTGCTGCACTGGTTTTCCGTTCAAATTTTTCCAAGGACAATTGTCCAAAAACAATAGTGTTATAATTTTTTCTTTTTGTGCATCTATTTCTCAGTTCCATATTTTATATTTTTTCAACAATTTTATTGTGAAGAGCACAATAGTGAATTTATCGTTATTTTTCAAAGAATAATTCAGAAGACAGAATAAACTGCTAACATTTAGAAGATAAATCTCCAATTATGCATTCAAGGAATTTCCATAGTGGGAAAGTGGCAGTGATTAGGGTTGAAGTACCAAACTTAAGGATTGAATGTTTGATGAAGATTCACTAATGACTTAAGAAGTTGTTGACAACAAATCTACAATATAGCTTGAGGGTTGAGTTGGTGCTCAATTAGAGATTGGAGTTTCTTGTGGGTTGGTTCCCAGCGCTAAGTTTGTGCTTAACTGAGAAGGTTGGAGCCTACAAAGTCGTTGAGTTGGTGCTCAACTAGAGGATTGGTGTCTCCTATGGGTTGGTGCCCACAAATTCACTAAGTTCGTGCTCCGTCAAGGGATTGGTGTATCTCATAGCCCGGAGCCTACAAAAGTTTCAATTGGAGCTGATAAAACTTGGTTGTACTTTTTACATTAAGAAAAGTTTTCATACAGGTATAAATTATGTATGTTCATGTGTTCATTTTCAAATTATTAATGTAGTGATTTGTTGATTAGAAATTGTTTAATAAATGAAGCATTGATTCAACCCCCTATTTGTATTTCCAACAATTGGAATCATAGATGATACCATCAGTCACAACCTAAATGTTGAAAGGAAGATCCCTGAGGAGCAAATGGCAAGGTCAAGAAGGAAAGCCTCCATATCCTTTGAAGGAATCTTCTCCTCATTCATGGATTCATAAGTAAATTAAGTTGGCAAAGCTCCCTTCTTTGATGGAACAAACTATGTATCATGGAGCTCAATAATGCAATTATATTTGATGGCTCTAGGATATGATGTTCGAGATTCAATTGTTATAAGGTACATAGCCTCGAAAACTCCATTAACAGATGCAGATGCAAAAGTGTCAAGGGAAAACAACACAAAAACATTGAAGGCCATCTTAAATGGCCTATCAGATTCTATGAGAATAAAAGTGGGACAATGCTCATCAACCAAATATCGTTGCAAAAAGCTTCAAAATCTCTAGTCGAAGGAATCCTCTCTCGTGGCCACAAAACCAGAACATGCAAAGCAAGAATACAAAGATGAAGGCAAAACTGAAAACACCAAAAACATGGAACACTGTGAAAATGAAGAAGAATTTGAAGAAGAGGTTGAAGAAGACCCTAAAATAAAGCTTGTGGCTACTCTAAAAGAAATAAATATATTAAAAGAAGAAAATAAATATCTCAAGAAGCTAATTCAAGATGTTAAAGAGAAGAACCATGACATTGATGGTGCAAAGGAAGAAGTTGTCCTCCTAAGACTCCAATTAGAAGAAGCAGAAAGAAGAGAAGGAATTTTGGCAAGTCACCTCAAAGAAATATTTGAGTACTTGAACAAAATTGAAGCAAAATTTGTCCAAAAAGAGAAAAAACTTCAAGAAGGAATTATTTCCTTGAAGACCCAACTTGATAAAGCAAGAAGAGTCAAAGAAATAATGAAAATCCAAATGTTGAAGAAAGAAGAGGATTGCAAGAAATGTGAGAAAGAAGTTGTCTCACTAAGGGTTGAGGTTGACAAGCTCAATAAAAATTTGAAGAGAACACAAGTATTAGATGACATCCTTAGTCACCAGAGATCACCATGCAACAAAATAGGTCTTGGTTATACATGTAAGGCAAGCTTAAAGTTTTCAAAGGTTAAGTATGAAGAAAAATTGGAAGTCATCATCCTTCAAAGTAAAAGCACAACGAAAGCCAGAAGAAGGGTGAAATTATTTCTAGTCCAAGAAGTTATGTTAAAACTCTCAAGGAATCCATACACAATACAAGAAACAGTAAGGATCAACATAAGATTAGACCTCCTCCAAGGCAAAACAACTTCAGAGGATCATCAAAAGAATGCTACTCACCCAAGTAACTAATGGTATTCTCTGGTTATTTTCATATGTGCATTAATTCCATTCATAAAGCAAGATATTGTAAAGAATATTATAGGAATGATTATGAAGGTTATCATCAAAATCCTAGAAGTAAGTTCACAAGCAGACAAGACAAAATCCCTAATTGCCATGACAACCAAAATTACAACTCAATTACTCCATTATTCAAGTTCAATGTAGAATGTTATCAATGTCACAATTTTTGGACATATGGCACAAGTCTGTAGAAGTGGCATGAAGAGGGCTCCTAAGGAAATCAAAGAACAAAAGTTGTCTGAAAATCCTGCAAAAGTTTGGAGAAGAAAACAGGTTGAACTGGGAAATGAACTTGCCTTAAGTGCTCAAGGCACTTGTTCAAGTTGTTCATTGGTTATGTGCCTAAGGCAGAATATATGGTTCCTTCATCTTTATAAATTGAGATTTTGTTCTATGTTATGCACAAGGAAAGACCCATCATGCAATCAAGATTGTGGAAGCCAGTGCAACTCTAATTGATGCGTATCTCAAACATGGTCTACTTAATGACATTGAATTACTATTCAGGAAAATGAATACTTTCAGTTTCTCACCTAATGTTATTACGTTTACCACCTTGATCCATGACTATGGCACTACATAAATGCAGGAGAAAGCTTATTCCTTGATTGAATATATGGAAGTAAATAATTTTGAAGCAGACATTATTACATACTCAAGACTTATGTCAGTATTGAATAAAGGAGGCCAATTCAAGAAAGTTCTTAGTGTTGCAATGAGAATGAGAGAGAAAAGTATAACATTTAGTGAGGTAACCTACTTCAAAATAATAACAACTTGTAGCAAGTACCTCTAAGTCGAACTTCATACAATAATATTATAAATGCTTGTGGGTCTAGTGTTCATTGGGAAGAAGCTTTGAAGGTGTGTAAATGAATGACATAAAATGGGGTTAGACTTGATTTAATAACACACAACATTGGCTTATCTATTTTTAAAAATGGAGCCCAATACAGAAAAGCAATGTCTTACTTTGAGCTTATGAAGTGAAAGAAGGTTAAATTGAATACAATCACTTTCAATATCATCATAAGTTGCATTGTGGAGCAATTTCATAGGGTTATTGAAACATTCTTTTTAATGAGGAATGCACTTTATTGTAAGTTGTACATAGTGACAATCAATGCCATCATGCATATGTTGCTAGTGGGAAAATTAGAGAAGTCAGGGCAACATTTAAAATTTTGAAATGATGGTCGTTGAGAGAATAAAAGCCAATATTGTTTCCTAAAATACATTGATCATGTTGGAAAATGGAAAGTGATAGCTTATTGAATCTTATTTTACTCTACCTTAATAGTTGCTTGTGAACTTACATATTCTTATTGTGTTCTTTAGTTAGATATTTTCATCAAACAAATATCAAGAATGACACAACAACAACAAAGGACACAAAAATTGGGCTCTCAGCGTAGGGCAAAACCCCTCCAAGGGGAAAACCCGGTAAACTCGTCTCCAAACTCTAGATCAAGTCCTTCTCCAAGTACCAAGTCAACCCTTCCGCAAGTATTTCCCTAATTCTGCACCAACCAACTTCAAACTGCATCTTTGACCTGCCAACTTCAATATTGCAACTCCTCATGTAACTTCGACCTTGCTATTTTGGCCTTGCAAATTTTATCAAAACCCTAATTCTAGCCTTGCAGCTTCTATGGAAATCCTAATTTTACCTTCTCTTGAGACCTTCCTAGAGAAAAATAGCTCTTCCCAATTTCAATGACATCAAGGTAGGGTTTTCTCCCTTCCAGTTACAAGATTTTACACTTCGCCCTACTGCAACTCGAACCCGCAACTTCTGCCTCCTTCTACAACACCAAAAACTCAAGAACTTCGCACGTGCTAGAGAGATAGAGCCCAAAAACAAGATATTTGGTCCTTTTTTCTTCTCCTAGACCTTTGCTCCTCTTTTCTGCTCCTCCCAACTTCAAATTGAACTTCTTTCTTGATAAATCGAACTTGTTGATGAGTGAGTATAAATGAGGTCAAACTACTACTCTATATAGCCTTCTCAAGGGGTTGAATCCTCCTTAGGCCGACTTGTAACTATAATGGTTGACTTGTACTTTGGGAGTTTCCTAGACTTTCTAGACTCAAAAATAATTATTTTTACAATTACATTTTTCCTGAAAGGGTCTTATAAACATGATATTGACTCCTTTGACTCATGACAATAAATCCCAAGATCTAACAAACCCTAGAAGCAAGAAGAACATGCTTTTACCTAGAAGATCATCAATAATGAGCATGAAACACATGCTTCAATAATAATAACCTTTCTTTTATTTTCTTCTTTGTTACATAGGATACATATTGAAATGAGTAAAACAATTATGAAGACCGAAACTAGTTACATTTTCAACATTTCAGTGCATATGCTTAACTGGGAATGTCTAAGGATGCCTTGGAAACATTTAACTTGCTCGAGAAAAGCAATTTTTGACCTAATATTGTATCTTATACTCAATGTTTATGGGCGATCAAGACGACATAGCGAAAGAATTCCTTGACTTGGTGAGAAAAATATCTTTGAAACAAAATACAATGACATAATTTTTTGAAAATTACAAGCTCAAGAAGAGTTGTCCTTAGTGGCGAAAGAAGGTCAATCGACAAGTAGGACGAAATCTTACAGTGAGGGGTAGCCTTGGAGTATGGTTCATAAGCTTGATGAGTAAGCACGTTTGGAAATGGCATTACAATCCTTGACATGCCAAGACAGAAGTATGAATATGGCTGAAATTCGATAGTAAAAAACCTACAACATGTTTTCATCACAACTCCTAGAAGAGTCATTACTTTTGATCAGTAAGGATCTCATTACATTCTAGCAACAATATTCTTGTCAAATTGGGCATTTTTTAAGACAATGTGATAGGTCAAAGACAATTATTTTTTTCATTTTCAAAAGGTCATACTCATTCAAAGACATTGCAACATCCTTTATAGATTTGGTCACACACAGTAACCTAAATGTGGAAGAAGTATAGGCCAATTAAGATGGGGAAGATAGGATTTGGATGACACATTCTTGAAATCATTGTGACAGACCTTGAGGCAACAAGTGTATGAGATATGTTGAATAAGATCAACATGTGTGATCAAAAGTCCAGTTCATTTCTTACAGTAGCTTAGACCTACAATTAGAGGCATGGATCAGTCAATCAGAAGCAAGGCAAAGACTTGTGTACACAGTTTACACAAATGGAGTAGACGTTGTCATTGTTGGATGAACAACTACAAGACAAAGAAGGTATCAAGATCAATTCAAGAGTTAAATCCACTTTAACCCTTGTCATTAACGTCAAAGGGGGAGAAAAGAAGTTGAGTAAAACAAGCCATCCGTTGAGGAGGGGTTGCTTACAACCGAGGGCATCATTCTTTTTTGTAGATGTTTTACTTAGGTTGTTGCCATCAATGCCTAAGGGGGAGATTGTTGAGCACTGTATTGTCATTGATGTCAATAAGACAAGTGTTGGCAATCCCACTTGCATCTATGAGAAGGATAGTGAATGACAAGTGTTGGATCAACATTAAAGAAGGAAAATTGTAGTATGGATCACATGAATATGTGTTAAAATGATGACAAGTCTTGGATGTTGAAGTGTTGAAATGATGCCAAGTCATGGGAAGTGTTAAGTTACCTAGTAGCAAGTAAAAAAGTGTACATGGCCTTTATGCCATATGCAACCCTGAAGTAAATCAAGAATTTGGCAGAAAAAATCAAGGAAAGCACAAGAATGGATTACACCATCTCGTAGTGTTTGTCGAGACCTTTCCAATGATAGGTGGAACACACCCTAACAACCCACGATTGAGGAGAAATTATTTTTTGAATATGTTAATATATATACCCAAGAAGAAATCAAGTCGACTCTGTTAGAAGTCAAGTCAACCCTACTAGAGCCATGTCGGCCCTGTTTGGGGGTAAACGAGGCCTATAAATAGGTCGCCCTCTCTCCCATTCTGCCAATGGATTCAATCAAGGAAGACAAAGAAATTCAGATTTGTTGAGCAACAATGAAGGGAGGTTCATATCTCATGAACCGAGTTAAGGAAGCTTGAAAGGATTAATCTCCAAAATTTTTCTTATTTTGGTTAGGGCTTTTCTAAGAGCTTTATATTTGATCAATTTTTGGTGTATTTTATTAGAGCATCAATGGAAGAAACTCAGCCTAATTAAGGAAAATTTTGGCCCTGTTACAAGCCCTGTAACAACCTCAACCTTGAATCTAACCTTGGCCCTGTAACAGTTCTTTTTTCGGCCATATAACGGAATCTAATCTCAGCTCTGTAACAATCCTTTATTCTACCCTGTAACAAAATCTATCTCTGCCACGTAGTTGTCCTTTATTCAGCCCTATAACAGGATTTTATTCGACCCTATGGCACCCTACAGTTGCACCCTTTTGCGACTAATATTGGCCTATTCTAGGAATCAATTTGAACTTGATCTAAAGCCTGAATTAAAGTTGATCTATAGCTTGATTAGAAGTCTAATTTGAACCTGACCTGAAGTGTATGAATGAAGGATTGTTGACATAAAGAGGAAAAATCTAAAGAAAACTTAGACAAGTAGAAGAAGTCAGGTTTGGTTTAGGAGTTGAGGTATGATTTGGAGCAATTCAATGATTGCAATTGAACTGGACAACGTCGAAGTGATAACCTGTGATTTGCATTCTAACTACCCTATGGAACCAAGGGTCATGTTATAAAACATGAGCTAAGGACAATTGAAGGAAAGACAAGTGTGGGTGGTGGCAATGATCAGGCTTGAATTACCAAACCTGAGGACTACATGGTTGATAAAGATTTGCTAAGGACTTAAGAAGTTGCTAACGACAAATCTAGAGTATAACTTGAGAGATGAGTTGGTGCTCAACTAGATATTGGAGTTTCCTATGGGTTGGTTCCCATGAATTTTGCTAAGTTTGTGCTTAATTCAAAAGGTTAGAGCCTACAAAGTTGTTGAGTCGATGCGCAACTATGGGATTGGTATCTACTGCGAGTTGGTGCCCACGAATTCACTGAGTTGGTGCACAATAAAGGGATTGGTGTATCTCGCAGGTAGGAACCTACGAAAGTTTCAGATGGAGCTGATAAAACTTGACTGCAGTTTTTATATTAAGAAAAGTTTTCTTCTAGTTATAAATTTTTGTGTTCATGTGTTCATTTTTGAATGACTAATGTAGTAATTTGTTGATTAAAAATTAGTTAATAAACAAAATATCGATTCACCCCCCTATATGTATTTCCAATAGTCAATGTGAGTATTGTAGGCCAATCTTTGTTAAAATTGGCAACTAGGGCCAAACTCCATGTGGGTCATCTTATTTATGGCAACTGATATTTTTCTTGGACTCCTCTCATCGAGAGGTGTAAGATTGATCTAAAGATTATCCGATTCCAATAAGTATTCATGGAGATATGAATGTATTTGTGTTATGGGACAATTCGTCAAGGTCGGCCAACAACTAAACTACCCCCACTTGTGCTCCACGTTTTGGTATAAATACAAGTGCCTTGCAAGTCATTTACACACACAACTCTCTTGAGATTTCTTCTTCCCCACTTGTTTTGAGTTTTAGTGGAAAGAAGAATCTCTAAGGGATAAACGTTGTCCTAGAGGATGCTCTAAACGCAGTCCTAGATGATGCCCTAGCAGCTCTACGCATGATCTAAATCAAGGAAGACACAGTCAACCATAATCCTATACGATGTCAAGGAAGACATTGTCATATTGTGAAGAAGATAGCCCTAATACTTTTGTGCAACGCAAGAGCTCCTTGGAGGATTACTCGGTCTAGGGAGCAAGGGCATTTTGTTTTGGGTCGTAGGACTAGGGCAACTTCATCTTGGAAGAGGAGGCAACGCGGAGCCTTCTAGGCATTGGTCAAAGGGAAAAATACTCTTGCATGGAGGCCAAGTGGGAGAGGGCTAGACGCATCTCTGTTGGGCAGCAATAGGAGGCAAGGAAACTTTGTTTTGGTTGGCTGTAGGTGACAGCAAGTCACTGTGGTAAGCCGCAGGCCTTAACACCCCAAATCAGGGCATGTGTAGGACTGTTTGAGGGTATTAAAGTGCTCAGATCAGCAGCGTGGAGGCAGAGGATACTTGTGGAGGAAGTCGCAACTGTTTAAGGGACTGTGTGGGTATGTTTTAGGACTAACATGGGCCACAGTGATGCCCTAACCAGAACACAGTCATAACAGCAGTTGTACTCTTACAGTGCAACATAGTGCACATAGGAGCAACAATGAGTACATGTTGTACAGTGCAACATAGTGCACATAGGAGCAACAATGCATATCATGATGTACAGTGCAACATAGTGCACATAGGAGCAGCGATGCATAGCATGATGTACAATGCAACATAGTGCACATAGGAGCAGCAATGCATAGCATGATGTACAGTGCAACATAGTGCACACAGTAGTAGTGATAGTGCAGCATGGTGTAGATCAGTGTTGCTGGACATTGGTGCAACAATGGGACAACATGGTAATGATGGACATATAGCAGCAGCAAGAATGTATTGCATCAATAGGATGATGAGGTATTGCAACATGCATTTGGGTGCAGCATAGTGCAATGAAGAGCTCAGCATAGTGCAGCAATACAGTGATGGGTACAGTCATGATTAGTGAAGCATGATGAGATGCAGCATAGTGATGACGGGTGCAGCATGGTGCAACATAGTGAGGTGCAACATGATGATAAGGTGCAGCACAATGATAGGTGCAACATGGTGATGGAGTCACCGTGGAGAATCATTTGAAGCAACATGTCTTCAACTAAGTTCAGCTACCTCACGTATCATCTTCTTAAAGATGATCTATTCTCATATTTAGATAAGTCAAAGTGTTGACTTTTGTTGTATATGTACTATCTCTCTCTCTCTGTTGAACTATTGAAGAACATATAAGAATAATTGATCAAGGGTTTCCCCACATTAGGGTTTGTCCCTAGCTAGCACCACAACTTGTGTCCTCTTGTCTTGGCTTGTCTTCTACAATTTATGTTTATGTACTATCTGCAATTTACTATTATGTTGAGTGATTGCTAATCTAGAAAGGATATTGAGCTAACTGTGAAAATTGAAATAAATTTCTCTAAGCATAGAACATACCTAAACATAACATGGTATCAGAGCTGAGGTGAAGACAAAGCCCAAGCAAGAGTGAAAGAGCAATCACCGAAGATGGTTGATAAAGGACAAAAGGCTCAATGGATTCCTCATCCCTCTTCAAATTCACCAAGGGTGAAGTCGAAGCAGAGAATATTATTAGAATAGCGCAACAGAGGCTTCTGATGGCCTAAATTAAGATCATTTCAATGGGAAGTCTGGATATAAGGGTGGAAGGAAAGGTAGATGCCTTGTTTGTAATAAGTTCAGCCATTATGTGAAGGAGTGTCTAAATAGTATGGACACATCACTTGATGATGATAAAGATCATTCTAGGGACATCTTCAATGATCAGAGGAATGACATGTAATGCAGGTCATCAAGGAAATAGTTGACTCTTCAAAGAAAGCAAGGAACCCCAAGTGTGGAGAATCAAATGTTGTTTCTGATAAGATAAAGAAGCATTATCTTATATTGGCCCTCTCCTCCAGACTCTTTGGGATTCTAACTTATTGATTGTAGTGCTTAAAGGCACTTCATCGGATAGAAGGGTACTCTCTCTAAATTGGTAGAGATGGAAACAATTGTGGAATTATACTTGGATTCAATGCCACCTATCCCGAAAAGGGTGTAGGGAATGTTACCCCTTAATTGAATGAGGGTAACTCGATTCATTTACAAGAATATATTTTATGTACCTGATCACAAGAAGAACTTGGTGTCCATTTCGACAAATGGAAACCAAAGGTTTGAGGGTGGCATTCATCGATGGAAAGGTACGCGTTTGAAAATAGATTTTTCAAAGATGCTTTTACTAATGGGATCAGGGTTGGAAATTTGTATCAAGTTGTAGGAAGTCCATTAGGGACCATGTTGTTATAGGAAAAATTGACCTCCTCATCAACTCAGAGGTGAAAGACAAGATGACTGAAGCAATGGCCACAATTGCAGGCCCAAAATCCACACTAACGCTCTCTATACACTGACAACTTGCTTTATAAAGCTTGTTACCAAGCATAAAGGAGCGTTAGTCACCCTGCTAACTCATGTTGTTAGACCAGGGGGAGCGTTAGTGAACATAAGGGATGTTCAGAAGGTCATGCAAACGAATATGCTCATAAATATCTAGATATTAAATCCCTATATTTGTGCAAGAAAAGCAAGGAAACTCCAAAAATCAAGATATTTGGAGAAATTCTATTCTGAGAATGAAGGCAAATGGGAAAAAGCTTGTAAACAGGGCAGGTTCATGGTTTTTGCCCTAATGAACTCTAGATGGAGCTTGGTAGCCCTAATTTGATTGCTACATAAGAAACGAGACGGCCATTGCAAAAAGGTCAGAGCATTTGGAAGGATGACCCATAGAGATGTTGTGAACTACCATATTCTTGAAGGAGCTAGCTGAAAGAATGAGAGAGAGAGAGGAAGAAGGGGTAAGGAAGGCTGATGCAACGAATTGTTGTAATCACTCTTCCATTCTGAATATAGAACTGCAGTTGTGTTCCCTACTCCAAAGTGTCGGTGATATTGTTCATTTATTTGTTCATTTTGATGCTTGTCGAGTTGAGTAGTTAAGTTATACATTAATACATGTTTGTTACGGATTCTTACATTAGTTTTCAGAAGCATATGCTGTGATTGGTTTGCCTTGTCCTTTGTGTAGGAATTGTCTTGGAGCCAGCTTAGAAGGAGTTCTTCTTGCTGCACGGAGATCCCCAAGCGAATCTAGAAGGAACCAAAGGTAATCCTCTTTCCATACCCTGTCAATTTATGTTTGATAGATGAACATGTGTGTAACTAGTAGCTTTTGCAGATAATTTTACAGTCTGTCGAAGGTCCCGAGAAGACCTTCGAGGGTAGTTTTCATCCTGTGCATTTTACCCCATAGCAGAATTGGAGACTCCGCTGGGGACTATACATCTAGTTCCCGGTTACCCAGAATCCTCTTAGTTCTTCTCTTTCATCTATTAGCTTCCCGCTTCTTCAAATCCTTTTCTGATCCACCATCTATCTTGTTGCATCCTGCAAAGTTGCATTCTCCTAAGAAATTGATCCTAAATACCCTTTGTTTGAGCTATTTCCCTCACTAACACAGGTTGCTAGTCTACACAGAGCTTTATAAAGCTCTCTGACTGTGCATAGGGAGCATTAGTGGCCAAACTAACTCTCTATTTACAAAGAGATAGAACATTAGTTACCCATTTCCATGTTTTCCAGAAGATTCTGTGGACCAAAAGGGGGGGAACTTGTCTCAGGGGCTAAAGTAAGATCTGCAACAGTATCATGTTAACAAATTTGGTGTCTTGAAAATTTATTTTTAAGAAAATGTTTTAGTTTTTCTCTCTTAAAATACATTTTTTTTGAAAGAAAGGTTGATAAACTGTATTGTTCCTTCTATCGAAATAGTTGTAGGCTGCTTCATTTTGGTTTTCAGTAGTTGTTAGAGAATATTGGGAAAAGAAACTTTCGGTTATGCAAGTGTTGAATGGCTTTAGATGCACTGACGAATCCATGAATATGTGAAAATATACATGTGTAGAATAAGACTTGTTTGCATAAGAAATTGAAAGATTTTTTCAAAGCATTGTTCTACATGGTTTATTGAGTCGAGAGTCTCACCATATTCATACATCAACACCCCTACCGAAGACAAATAAGCAAGTACACTAAAATTTACATTAAAATCAATCAGTTACTCTTTTTTGAGCAAACCAACATTAGCTAGATTAGGACCTTGGGATAAGCATGTGAGTGAACTGCCCAAGGTTGAAAATCAAAACTAGTGTTGTTAACAAGTGAAAAATCCTTCTGCACTCATATTACCAGGACCACTCCACTAACAACGGAGCGAAATACGAGACAACATCGGACTGTAATTGAAGGTAGCCCGCCTTCTCTTACAACTCCTTTGGGCATTTTGTGTATTGGGGGTCCCTTCGGGGATTTCGGAACTGAGTCAGGGACTCAGGTATCCTACCCACACAGCGTGCTGTCTACGACTATGTTCCCCTTGGTAATGTCTGTGATTTGAAGTATCTCTAGTGGCCAAAACTTCTAGGTACTTACCTAAGGTGACTGGGACGGGTTGTCCTGGTACATAAAACGGGCGAATCTACTTTGTCTTCAGTTTTTGGGAGGGTGCTCGCCTTCATGAGAGTACTTGGCCCCTCAATCTGAGGTTCAGGCGAAGCTCAAAAATAACCGTAACCATACATTTGGCCATCCTTCTCTATTACTCATTGAGAGACTGGGTTTCATCTCCAGTAATCGATGCTTATCAGACAAGGTAATTTCCCTCTATTTGCTGATTGACATATTTAGTGTATTTTTTCTTTTTAGGTACCTAAGTACTATTATTTTGGAGACTTTAAAGAATATCACATTAAAATTTATCTGATAAAACTTAACAGTCACTGTGGCTACATCCATCCCTCATTGTCAATCCAGACGATTGCTAGGACTTCCTCCACTCATTGTGGAGGATTCGCCGAGTTCCACTGACTTGGATTCCTCATCTTCGAGGAATCAGTCTCCTAAATCGCACACGGGATCTGTGTGGAAGACCGATGATTCTAGTTTGCGGGAGTATTTCTTCACGGAAGGATTTCTTCCTCATTTTAATACTCTGCTCACAAATCTGTCGAAACCCATCGTTACTCCCGTGGTGCCTGTACTTCCTTCTTCAGTGGGTGGAACTTTCCCATCTATTCAATCGATGCCTCAAGAGTTGTGGAATTATAGAGACACTGTTGGTCCTCTACCACTTCCCCAGTCGACGGTCATCACAACACTAGTAATGTGGAATCTCGCTATCCTGTTTGTCCTAGGTACTGCAACTCACATAACACCCTCTATAAGTGGAACCCAATAGATGCCAGGTTCCACTCCTATGGTGCCACAAAGCATACCTTCGACTAGTGCCACATATAGTGCTCCATATAACACTCAATGCGACACTATGGGCGCGGTTCCAGTTTACCAACAACAAGGTCGGCCACCAATGTATAGTTCCAACCCCCGATTCTGATATATGTGGTGGTTCCCAATATGCACATGCCGGCGGGGAATGTCACAGTTCACCTGCTGTTCTCAGGCATGCATGGACAGTCGCTCATTGATATGAGTGTTCCCTCTGTCAATCAAAGCCATATGGTTAGTTTTGTATCGGTTGGAAATCCAGGAGGGATTCCCACCCAATCCATGGGGGCACCCTACTCACAAACTCAGATGAGTCAAGGGGGCACCGCTTATACTGGGGGCAACTTCATACCCCAGTATCAAAATCCTCATGGAAATCCACTCTACAACACCGTACCACAAAGCAATTGCTACACCACGCAACCTATGTACACCATCGAGAACCAAACGATGGGAGGAGCACAAAGCTCCTCAGGTCATCCGTCATCACCATGGTCCGAGTCGGGAGCACCCAACAATTTGCCTTTTTTGGCAACGTTGGATATTCTCGACTTATACAAGTTGACAAACGACCCCATCTACCACAATTTACAATGGTCGCCGATCCGTATAAAATACCGACGAACATTCCTAAGTTTGACGGAAAACAAGGGGAGGATTCGGGCACTCATGTCACCACCTACCATCTCTGGTGTGTTTCAAACTCTATGGTGGATGATAGTGTCTGGTTACGTATTTTTTCCCGCACCTTCACTGGCAATGTTGCAAAGTGGTATATTGAGTTAACACGCGCATTAGTGAATACCTTTGACGCTTTAGCGATGGAGTTCCTAAAGCACTTGCAGTTACCTATCCGCTATGAGACAAGGACAAAGCTCCTTCGTTTCGTGAGGATACCGCCACCCACATCTCCGATCATATCCATGAATGGAGACGTAGGCGAAGGTTAGTCAAAGCTCCCATCCCTGATTTTCTTTTAATGGTCTGGTTCTGTAAGTCATTATTCCCACAAATTGCTAGAGATGTCGCTCTAGGTGGTGCGGTCACAGAAGACCAATCCATACGTCGTGCCCAGCACTTAGATCTGATTTACTCACAGTCTGACACTCTCTACGACATCATCCCCTATGCTCCCAGTAACCCTAATCCTCCCACCGCTCAACACCCTGGAGCGCACGCCGACGGGATCGTCAGCGCAACCTCCGGGGTCGCTATAAAACAACTCAGTGGTTCCATTGCCAAGCTGGCAGTGGACCCCTCTACCAAAGCGACTGCTCTTCCTGCCATTGTGATTAACTCTGTGCAGTCTACATAGAAATCCGATGGCAAGAACAAGAAGAATAAGAACAAGACCACTCCTTCTGAAGAGTAGTCATCTAAGCAGCCCAACCCGAAACAGATGGCCGTTGCGCCTACTGCTGATGAAAAGGATACACCTACCAGATTTCCTTGCAAACTCTGTGCTGAAGACCACGAAACCTGGTGTTGTCCGCGGCTTCAGGTATGCACAGACTATCTTGCCAAAAGGGATACTGGTAAGACCCCTGTTGTCCTTAGGAATCCTTTTCCCACTCAGGAGCAGCAAAATCCTATTGCCAACCAACAACAACCCACGCCAGGGGGCAACGATGGTTCGCAACATCCTTCCGCTGGAGAAGGATCTTCTGTCGTTTACACATTTGGAACGGCAGATCTCGCCACAAGAGCCAAATCTTATGGAGCTCCTATTGCTCCTGCAGTAGAACCATCCTCAGGTCAAAACCCATCGCCACCCATCGATTTGCATATCGAAAGGCCGGTTGAGGACTTTGTAATTCGACCCCCAAAAGGGGCACTTCGACGCACAACGCACAATACATCTACACGTGCCGCCCAACACTACAATATCGTAGAGGATTTGGCGCAAGCACCGTCGGATATGTCAGCGCTCTAAGTATTACAAACATGCCCCAGCCAACGAAAAGCTTTGCTTTCGGCTATCGAAGGTATTGAACCTACGGATTCCATGCTTGCTATTTTCGACATGGACAAGTGTAAACCTCCCCTTTCCCACCAGCTTGCATTTCAGGTGCATATCACTTCGAAAGGTAAAGGTATACACAGATCTGTCATCGATGAAGGTGCTTCAACCTGTGTCATGTCGGCTTCATGTTGGCTTGCCCTGGGTTCTCCAACCCTATCCCCGTCGTCGAACTCCCTGAAAGCTTTCGACGGCCACACCTTTGTCCCAAAAGGATACTTAGTCAGTTTTCCCATCACTTTGGCTGGGAAAACCGTAACGGTGGACATACAAGTCATAGACGAAAAAATCAACTATAATCTCTTGCTGGGTCGCAGTTGGACATATGCCATGACGGTCGTCGTATCTACTGTCTTTCGCATCATCCAATTTCCATTGGATGGAAAGATTATCACAGTAGATCAGTTGTCTTTCTGCACCCCTGATTATTCACCATTACCAAGTGGCTTCGTACCCCTAGTAGGAGGTGGAACTGATAGTTACGTCAGTTTAGGTACCGGTCTATTGAAAGCTTCTTCCCTCATGGGTTGTTTCCCCCTTCAGCCGCCGCAGGTTTCACAGATGGTCAATATGCTTTCATCTATTCCTCATGAACAAACCGATCCATGGATCCTACCGGCTCCTTCAGACATTGACACATACGGAGAACAAATGCCGCTGTCACCAGCTGAATTGGCCTGCGAAGCCATTCAAATTGCATCTGAATCTCCAGTCACTTTGGTTTCGGCCAACGATACCACTGCCCCTCCCATAACCGCTCTTTCTTTTGATCCACTCAATCAAGTCCTACCGATGGACGAAGCTATTAGAGAGATCACGAGGTTAGAAGAGCGACCTTGGGAGGCTTCACACCATCATGTTTTGATATCTGATTCGGACATGATGCCTCTTCAAATCCTATCACCTGATGCACATGAAATCGCTTCCTCACCGTATACGACTATCCAACTTTTGGACTCGGAAGGAAACAGGGGCAATATTTCACAAACATTACTCCCTGATATTTTTGTCATGACAGGCATCGTGGAAAACATAGAGAGTGGAGCCAATCACAATCCTGAGGATATTGTGAGCTTCACCTACCCGTTTAGGGACTTCCGCGATGTTTCTCCTTGGTCTTATGAGGAAATGCATGGCATAGACTCTTCTAATGTCAAGCATTAGATCGAGAAATATCGAGTGTTCTTTTTATGGTATTTTTCTTTCTTGTTAATCAGAAAAATCCTCGAGTCTCCTTCAGGCTCGTTAAACTACCATGAAGAACAAGGTCGTGTTCTTTTTTTGGTATTTTTCTTGCTCGTTAATCCGAAAAACCTCGAGTCTTCTTCTTTGGGCTCATTAAACTACTACAAAGACGAATAGAGCACTTTTGAGATATTTTATTGCTCTTTAAAAAATATTAACATCTCCGAGTTTTCATTGTTGAGCTCGTTAAAAACTATCCAACCATGGATAGAGCACTTTTGCAGACATTTTATTGCTCTTTAAAAAACATAAACATTTTCGAGTTTTTGTAGTAGGGCTCATTAAACATATATACCGCAATCAACAGAGCCCTGTTAGGGATATTTTATCACTCTTTAAACAATATAAACATCCCTGAGTTTTCATCATTTGCACTCGTTAAATATATGCAACAATGGTCAGAGCACTTTTTGTGATATTTTATCGCTCTTTAAAAAAATAATAACCATATCCGTGTTTTTCATCATTTGCACTCGTTAAATATATGCAAACACTGCTCTAAGCACCTCTTTTTTGATCTTTTTCCAGCTCATAAACTAAAAAAGACCAATGGAGCATTCTTTTTAGGCACTTTTTTCTTGCTCTTTAAACTGAAAAAATCCCGAGCTGTGTCTTGTTGCTCGTTAAACATGCTAAAGATGACTCGAGCATTCTTTCAAGTACTTTTTATTGCACGTTAAAAAATGAAAATCCCGAATTTTTGTTACTGAGCTCGTTAAAGTGTCACAATAAAACACGCATTTAGTCCGTCGCCTCGTACTCGTAACAAAATGAGGTCAACATCTATTGAAAAAAGGTTTCTCTTTATCCGAGTTCAATAGATTAAAATACGGAAAAGTAACCGATCCGGGTATACTATTAACCTTTTGTCGCACCTGGTTAACAACTATGACAAAGGGACCACCATGGAGTCTCTCTTTACGATATTTTCAAACTCTCTAAAGATGAAAAGACCACCGAGTTGTCTAGTCTAGACTCTTTAAATACACAGACAAGATATAGAGTTGTTCCTTTTACGATACTTTTCAGACTCTTAAAAGATGAAAGAAACGATGAGTTTCCCTGTCTAGACTCATTAAACTAATCAGATAGGGCAAAGAGTCATTCTTTTTTGCGACCATTTTCAAACTCTTTAAAAACATGAAAAAATCGATGAGTTTACCCATATGGACTCATTAAAAAAATCAGACAGCGAAAGTGGTCAATACAACTGTATCTTGTATTCGAAAGCGTGGTTTGGCAGCGAACGATCCCTTGAACATGACACTCCCTCAGATAAACCTTCATTTTGATAGCCTCTCAATATGAACCCTACCAACCTATGAGTTTTTAGCCTATATACCCTGATGTAATTCCATCTCCATATCTTAAAACACTCTGTAGTGTTCATGAGTCTAGTGCTATCTAGTTAAAACCGTTGTCGTGCCTTCTATTGTTCAAGGGTCCCCATTTGTTTCCTCTATCAACCAATCCTACATATCCTTTCATCATGCCCTCCGTTGTTTAGACCCAAAAGCTCAAAAGATTCTTCAAAAAACCAAATCATTCTTGTCCGGTTTCGTGTCGACTGATGTAGGACACGTCATTGCCTACTTGTCGACAGGTTTCTTCCTGTCGACTTCAACACTCTATCTAGGAAGATAACCCATAAACACATTCAGTGCCTTGGTACTTGCAGACATTAGTGGCAGGTTACCTCGTGCTTGATCACGGTTTTTCATTATTGGCTCCTAGTTAAGCGATTCTACGAGTGTTCGACAACAAAAAATCTTTCACACTCGCTAGTTTGCACTGTGCATCTTGGAGAACATCACCATTATCGGTGGCCTTCCTCGCATCTGTTAACAGTCTCCATTATTGGCTGGTAATCAAATGATTTCGTGCATGTTTGACGTCAACACATATTATCACATGTACCGATCTACACTATTCAGCGAAGCGGGAATCAAGACCTTGTGTAGAGGCTTGCATCATTCAACCTTGTTTCCTCTCCCAAGTTGCGGATATTGCTCTTTGGAGACAGCTTTTTCAGGATGATCTATTATGACACTGGATCTGCCCTGTACCATATTGGCGGCCAGCATTGTTATATCTCAGATGAGAAAATTACTTTGACATAGCTACTGAGCATGGGAATGCCCGACTCAGGACATGATTTTAACAGTTTATATATATGTATCTATGTTGTATCAGGTTTCCCTTGCCGCTCGAAACTTCTCTCTCTCACTCTCTCTCTCCAAAGATTTTTGACAACAAATTACAGTGTTTTTTCATAAAGTATTTCAGCGATCGTCTCTGCCTCTGATCTCATACTTTAGGGGGCATCTGTAATAGGATAAATTGGCCTCCTCATCAACTCAGAGGTGAAAGACAAGACGATTGAAGCAATGACCACAATTGCAGGCCCAAAATCCACACTAACGCTCTCTATACACTGACAACCTGATTTATAAAGCTTGTTACCAAGCATAAAGGAGCGTTAGTCACCCTGCTAACTCATGTTGTTAGACCAGGGAGAGCCTTAGCGAACTTAAGTGATGTTCAAAAGGTCATGCCAACGAATCTACTCATAAATATCAAGATATTAAATCCCTATATTTGTGTAAGAAAAGCAAAGAAACTCCAAAAATCAAGATATTTGGAGAAATTCTATTATGAGAATGAAGGCAAATAGGAAAAAGCTTGTAAACAGGGCAAGTTCATGGTTTTTGCCTTAATGAACTCTAGATGGAGCTTGGCAGCCCTAATTCGATTGCTACATAAGCAATGAGAGGGCCATTGCAAAAAGGTCAGAGCATTTGGAAGGATAGCCCATAGAGCTATTGTGAACTGTCATATTCTTGAAGGAGCTAGCTGAAAGAAGGAGAGAGAGAGAGAGGAAGAACGGGTAAGGAAGGTTAATGCAACCGATTGTTGTAATCACTCTTCCATTCTAAATATAGAACTGCAGTTGTGTTCCCTACTCCAAAGTGTCGGTAATATTGTTCATTTATTTGTTCATTCTGATGCTTGTCGAGTTGAGTAGTTAAGTTATACATTAATACATATTTGTTACGGATTCTTACATTAGTTTTCACAAGTGTATGTTGTGATTGGTTTCCTTTGTCCTTTGTGTAGGAATTGTCTTGGAGCTGGCTTAGAAGGAGTTCTTGCCGCACGGAGATCCCCAAGTGAACCTATAAGGAACAAAAGGTAATCCTCTTTCCATACCCTATCAATTTATGTTTGATAGATGAACATGTGTGTAACTGGTAGCTTTTGCAGATAATCTTACAGTCTGTCGAAGATCCCGGGAAGACCTTTGAGGGTAGTTTCCATCCCGTGCATTTTACCCCATAGCACATGTCAATTGACACATCTTATCTATAGTACCAGAGGTCTGCTTATTATGGGGCCCTACCCGATGTGAGTCAGATGGTGACAAGGGTGCCTGAATTCAAGAAGAGCATGAAGGTACATGTCTGAGATGTACCGAAGGAAAATCTTACAAGGGGACCATTCCCCTCATGTAGCAAGTCCACAGGTTTGAAACAACCCAAGGGGTTTGAGATTCATGATCAGGGATCTCATGTATGCAGGTTGAAGAAAGCTCTCTATAATTTAGAGCTAACACCCCGAGCTTGATATGAGAGCATTGATAGCGGTCTGATGAAGCCGGGATTCACTAGGAGTGAAGCCGATCTAAACCATTGCTTGAAGGTTGTGGATGATAGAACTCTCATACTGGCACCTTCTCAGGATGGCCTCTTTCTGACAAGTGCATACCCTCTCATTTGCACAAGAGGGAGTTGGATTCTAAATTTGGAATGGTGAACTGCAAGCCCATGACTACCTCAATGGAGCTTAACTTTTAGAAGTTATGTGGTAGGAATGTCGCACCTGATTTGGGAAATGCATATGAGTTTCATAAACTCATTCTTGTATTGATGTTCTTGGTGAACTCTCGTCTGCATATATGTTTTGCAGTTAGAATGTTGAGCTCATATATGGTTGAGCCTCACTATATTGGTGCCAAGCATCTTCTGAGATATCTTCAGGTCACAATCTCTCATGGATTGAGATACACTGCCAAATATGTGAAGTTGTATGAATATTCAAATGTTGACTGGGCAGGCAGTGTGGAGGATCAAAGAGCACTTCTAAGTGCTGGTTCTCTTTGGGTTCTGCTTCGATATCCTGGATGAGCAAGGAGCAGAAGATGATTGCTTTGAGCACTGCTAAGACCGAATACATAGCTACGAGGATGACCTCGTGTGAAGCTGCCTTGTTAGGAATCTCTTCAATCAGCTATTTGTATGCATGATGGATACCACTGTGATCTTCTGTGTCAACTAGAGGGGGATTTGATTATTAAGGAATAATGTATTCTATGATTGCTCCAACATATAGACATTAGGTACCACTTTATCTGGGATATGGTACATCGATGAGCAAGAAGGATCCCATCACATTGGGACTGATGTGCAGGTCGCAGACATTCTGTCGAAGCCCCGAGGAAAGGTCAAATTTGCGACTTTCTAGAACGACTTAGAGTCGTTGAGAGACCCTCTTATGAGGGTCCTGTATAATGCATGATTAAGCTCTGGGAGCTCCGAGGGGCTTGGGGTACTTCTTGGAGCAACAAGCGACAATATGGTGACTCACCCTCCCCTAGTGGTGCACTGTGTACAGGGTGAATGGTTCAACCTTCCCCTGTGATACCCCGTGGCGACTTGTGGGCAAGATGAGTGGTTCTCCTGTTGAGGCATCCTACCCATGCAGTGTGGGACTCATGGGAAGTACCTCTCGTTTGGCCAATGAGCAGGGAAATGAGGATAGGGACCATAGTAGTACCGATGAACGCATTGTGTACTAGTAGTACCGATGAACGTATTGTGTATCTACCGTACTCCCTATGCTAGGATGACCGACATTGATTTGGGATAAATTGGAACTAACTTCAGGTCAGTACGAGTGGCATAGCTCACTCTCTCTTGGAACTGATATAGGATCAATATGAGTGGTTTGAGACACTCTCTCTTGATATTGATCTGGGATCAATGAAACCGACTTCGAGTCAGTATGAGTGGTTTGAGACACTCTTTTGATATTGATCTGGGATCAATGAAACTGACTTTGGGTCAGTAAGAGTGCTATAACTCACTCTCTTTTGGAACTGATCTGGTATCAGTAAGAGAGATATGACACACTCTCTTCATATGGGACTAACTTCAGGTCAGTAGAGAATGGTATGAGACATCCTCCATCAATACTTTTTCTTCACGGTTCAACAGAGTAGTGCAAGGCACTGATGGCAGAGATAGTATAGTCTGGCAAATGGATCAGCGGATGGAGTTCTCCCTAATTGAGAGGGAGTGTTAAAATTGGCAACTACGGCCAAACTCCATGTGGGCCATCCTATTTATGGCAGTTGATATTTTTCTTGGACTCCTCTCATTCAGAGGTGTAGGATTGATCTAAAGATCATCCGATTCCGATAAGTATTCATGGAGATATGAATTTATTTGTGTTATAGGACAATTCGTCAAGCTTGACTAGCAACTAAATTGCCCCCACTTGTGCTCCACATTTTGGTATAAATACAAGTGCCTTGTAAGTCATTTGCACACACAACTCCTGAGATTTCTTCTTCTCCACTTGTTTTGGGTTTTAGTGGAAAGAAGAATCTCTAAGGGATAAACGTTGTCTTAGAGGATGCCATAAACGCAGTCCTAGATGATGCCCTAGCAACTCTACGCATGACCTAAACCAAGGAAGACACAGTCAACCCTAATCCTATACGTTGTCAAGGAAGACATTGTCATATTGTGAAGACAACCCTAATCCTTTAGTGCAATGCAAGAGCTCCTTGGAGGATTACTTGGTCTAGGGAGCAAGGGCATTTTGTTTTGGGCCGCAGGACTAAGGCAACTTCAGCTTGGAAGAGGAGGCAACGTGGAGCCTTTTAGGCATTGGTCGAAGGGCAAAATTCTCTTGCATGGAGACCGAGTGGGAGAGGGCTAGACGCATGTCTGTTGGGCAACAATAGGAGGCAAGGAAACTTTGTTTTGGTTGGTTGTGGGTGACAAGAAGTCACTGTGGTAATTCGTAGGCCTTAACACCCCAAATCAGTGCATGCGTAGGACTGTTTAAGGGTATTAAAGTGCTCAGATCAACAACGTCGAGGCAAAGGATACTTGTGGAGGAAGCTGCAGCTATTTATGGGGCTATGTGGGTATGTTTTAGGACTGACGTGGGCCTTAGTGATGCCCTAACCAAAACACAATCATAACAACAATTGTACTCTTACAGTGCAGCATAGTGCACATAAGAACATCAATGAGTACATGTTGTATAGTGCAACATAGTGCACATAGGAGCAGCAATGCATAACATGATGGGCAGTGCAACATAGTGCACATAGGAGCAACAATGCATAGCATGATGTACATTGCATCATAGTGCACATAGGGATAGCAATGCATAGCATGATGTACAATGCAACATGGTGCACATAGTAGTAGTGATAGTGTAGCATGGTGTAGATCAGTGTTGTTGGACATTGGTGCAACAATGGGACAACATGGTAATGATAGACATATAGTAGCAGTAACAATGTATTGCATCACCAGGATGATGAGGCATTGCAACATGCATTTGGGTGCAACATAGTGCAATGAAGAGCTCAGCATAGTGCAGCAATAAAGTGATGGGTACAGTCATGATTAGTGAAGCATGATGAGATGCAGCATAGTGATGATGGGTGTAGCATGGTGCAACAAAGTGAAGTGCAGCATGATGATAAGGTGCAGCACAATGATAGGTACGGCATGGTGATTGAGTCACCTTGGAGAATCAGTTGAAGCAGCATGTCTTCAACTGAGTTCAGCGACCTCATGTATCATCTTCTTAGAGATGATCTATGCTCTTATTTAGATAAGTCAAAGTGTTGACTTCTGTTGTATATGTACCATCTCTCTCTCTTTTTGCTGAGCTATTGAAGAACATATAAGAAGAATTGATCAAGGGTTTCCCCACATTGGGGTTTGTCCCTAGCTAGCGCCACATCTTGTGTCCTCTTGTCTTGGCTTTTCTTCTGTGATTTATGCTCATGTTCTATCTGCAATTTACTATTATGCTGATGTGATTGCTAATCTGGAAAAGATATTGAGCTAACTGTGAAAATTTAAATAAATTGATCTAAGCATAGAACATACATAAACTTAACAATCTCCCCAAGCTAAACACCAAGGCTAATGGGAGAAAGACTGCCCTAGGCCATTCAACCCTAGTCAAATCAGCATGGCCCCATGAGTGAATGTATCATTCCCCCCTTGTCAAATCATTCCCCCCTATGCTAATGGGAGAAAGACTGCCCTAGGCCATTCAACCCTAGTCAAATCAGCATGGTCCCATGGGTGAATGTATCATTCCCCCCTTGTCAAATCAACATGATCCTGTGGGAGAATGTCTACTTGATGTTGTAAACTGCAAAAACATCAACAAGCTTATGTATGTACATCACCTTCAAGTCATTATTGTGTACAACATTGCCATTGGAGCATGACAATTGTATTCCAAAGCGGATGTCTCACTTGTGTGGCCAACAAAAGCTCCTACAAGTTGCCTTTAAGGGCTTAGGTCCACATAGTATTGTTGATCTCACTTACATCATATAAATAGAGGAAGGATACTCTTTCCACTTGTATCACTCTTCTGATGAGATGTGACAAAGCGAAGAGAGTGTGCACTTCCTCTCTCTCTCTCTTTGGACACCAGAGTTTCTTGGACTACCTATATTTTCTTGGAGCATCTTATAGTTCTACAATTAGGGTTTGTCCATTAGAGATTAGAGGACTTCTTGCCTTGGATATTGTATTGGAGAGATTCAAGTACTTCGATCTTTTTGGTTGAACTAAGGTTTGATAATTTACCCTAGTTGGTGCTTTTTGGATAGATGGAGTTTTTGTACTAGCCTTGGGAGAAGGCTATAGTACTTACTTTTACTTCATATTGAACTTATAGATAAAGTTTAAAACTATCCACATATTTTGTCATTTTCATATTTGAATTTTAGCTATATATGTTTTTTATGCTTTGTTATTAATAGTCATTTATGTCTTAATAATTGTACAAAAATAAAATGGCTAATTGGTATGTCACTAGACATCTAAGAAAGAATATAAGGAGCTGATTTTACTATTGTAAAAATACATTTTCAAATCTGATTATTTGCTAATAAGTTGTGCTCGGAGTAGAAATTTTATCTCTTTGAATTGGAGTTGTCTGAAGTGGAGATTTGTGATATTTTTATTGCCTTTTTATACTCTAATTTATAGCAGTCCTAAAGACTAAAAATTCTAAGACTAATATCCATGAAAACTTCTAGTAAGAAGATGCAATTTCAGTTATGCATTGAGCGTGCAAGTGCAAGAAATTTCCACACCAAATCTTACCCAGATTCTAAAATAGCCTCATCACAAGCTCAATAGAGAGAGACACACTAGTGCAATAGTGAAGTAGTGCAAAATCAGGAACAAGTACTATAGACAAAGTTAAGTGTTCCTGAGAGAGATGGCAATCACAAGAGAACATGTCAAAATTAAGTGCCATTAGACTAATACAACTGTCTTTCAAATTAAGGCTGCAATATGAGATTATACAAATAAAATCTTGAACTATGTATTTATACACGAGATGACCTTTGAAGGTTATGAGCCCACAAAACAAGGGCACACACCAGAAGAGGGTTATTAAGTCTACATATCAAGTTTGACTAGATTGGGCTTAACTATAGATAATAATGCAATAAACAATAAAGAAGACGACCTTCATCATAATTACGTTGATAGGTACTTATTTTGAAATAGGGCTTCCAAAATTTAATTTAATTTACTTATCAATAATTATTAGGTGGATAGTAGGGATTTAACCTCCAAAAAGTATTTAAGAATATTCTTAGTATTCACAATGCAAGGTTAAGATTTATCTTAGAAATGGTTATGCCCTTTATGTATTGTGAATTAAATTGATTAATTAAAATAGTGTCATATGAACACGAGTTATGGTTTTTTGAACATGTAGTACTAGTAAGCCATGATATTATAGCAAAACCTATTTATAAGTCAAGAATTTCCATGGTTAAAAATCTTGTTACATATTTTTTTAAATATAAATATATATTTAACTCATATCAATTCTTTTAATAATAATAATAATAATAATAAAATTATAATTTAATTATTTTTTATCATTTTTTTAATCTTAATAATATGAGATGAGATATACCATGAGAAATGTGGATATAGCTATCCACATTTCTCAGCAATTTAATTTATATAACTACACTCATATGTAATAATGATAAATAAGTCATATCCATATATATTAATAATTCAACAATTAAAATAGTGACAAAATACAGCCCAATACAATCAAATATGGCTGAGATACACGTGAAATATGGATGCAATACATCTATGATAATGTTAACTTATTAACCCTCCAAATTTGAGACTAAACAATGTACCATGTTCAAATGCATGGCTTAGTTCATATAATAATTAGGAAATGGTAGAACTGTGAAATATGAATGCAATACATCTATGATAATGTTAACTTATTAACCCTCCAAATTTGAGACTAAACAATGTACCATGTTCAAATGCATGGATTAGTTCATATAATAATTAGGAAATGGTAGAACTGTCGAACAATAGCATTCTTGATACTGTCCAAATATTCCAAATTCATATTCTATGCATAAATTTACATCCTACATCTCAACTGGGAGCACGCTGGGTGGCAAATGTGTTTACTTAGCAATTATGGGCATTTCATGTGCGTTACGTCACCTTGTGCAAAATTATTTCAATAATCTGACTGGAATGAGCTCCCTAATCGATGTGTCTCACATGCACCAGGAGTAATATGCATTTGGTCAGGATAATTTCCCTAAGGATATGCACTAATTCCAGCAGAACACTAGTATACTGGGACCACATTCACACGCTTCTCATTATGACTTTTGTTAGCAGGCTGCTAACACACATTATTTTCTAAAGCTTTGAAGTTAGATGACTATTGAGTTTTTCTACTACAAGATAAGCAGGATGTAACTTCATGCATTCCTGTTTTTATATTATTTGCTTTGTTTTCCCCTAAACGCTATTTGAGATCAGTATACCTCCTCATGCTCGAGGAAAACATGTCCATTTGTTATGCATTAACATTTTCATATACTGTATCTTTGAGTGCCGTTCTATCTTAACAATAAAAAGCATGGTGTTGCATGCCTGTTTTTATATTATTTGCTTTGTTTTCCCCTACACGCTATTTGAGATCAGTATACCTCCTCATGTCTGAGGAAAACATGTCCATTTGGTATGCATTAACATTTTCATATACTGAATATCTTTGAGTGCCCTTCTATCTTAACAATAAAAAGCACGGTGTTTGAAAAATTAGAGTCTAAGAAAATTTTGTTTCACTTTCATTTCCTCTCTCCATAAAATATCAGCTAGAAAAACGTTCAAAGAAAAAGGAATCATCTTTCAAGAGATATAAACTTACATATGTATAAATAAAAAATAACATCAGAAACGGATCATCTTCTACGGATTCTTATATATTGATATCTTGCAGGAGCTTAGCAAGTGCCTCTGACGGAAAGGGAATATACAGGTAATCCTGACCGTCGGGTCCCCTTCTAGTACGCACTAGTTCATGGTCTTTAAATTCAGTTAAATGAGAACTAAGAGTTACTTGACTACTAACCAAAAATCGTTCCCTGCATAAGGTATATAAGCGTTGAACAGGCAATCCTGCAACAACGAAGGAACCCATCTAAGCAACAAGTCTATAACAAAAAACTATTCATAGATTTCTCAATATCGAACCATAACTAGTGAAATAGGGTACCTTGTTCCTCAGTATGGGCAAGTTGATAATCAGCAAGTATCCTAAAGACGCTCTGTGCATTGGGGGTCAAACTCTGTAAAACAATTGCTGCAGTCCTCGCATTTTGCACAGCTCCTGTGCTTGCAAGAATCAAAGGCAAGAAAGTCCCTTCGATAGTATATGGTGCATATGTTGGGGTGTGATACCACCACCAGTTGAATTGTGCTCTGGCCATTTGCTTATCCCATACTAAATTTGAATATAATATATCAGAATCACAATTCTGGTGCAGTAAATAAAAATAAATCTATTTTCATATAGAAAATATATCCACTGTTGCCAATTAAAAATTTAAAAAACAAAACTAATAATGAATCGTAAGAGCAGATTCAACCTGTAACAAGGTTTTTCAAGTGCAATGTTGAAGTTCAAAAATTTTAATCCATCACTATGAATCTATTTAAGAGCTATGATTCTCATTTAACAATAGAAGAAAGCAAAAGATCTATTTGAAATAATGGGCAATCAAAATAGCCCACAAAGTCTCCGTCACATGAAAATTCAAGCTTCCTTGCAGAATCAACTAGATTAGTAGTTCACATAGCAATCATCCAGAATCATTTACTTTTATTAACAGTTGACAGTATAGCGATTAAAATTGTTATAGCATAGCTATGGCATAAGACAATTAATATCAGAATTCAAACAGCAAAAGGCATCTTTAAGACATTAACGCACAACCTAATAAAAGAATGAACAGACCTTTTCACCAGAATGAGAAACTAAAATAAACAAATAAATTTATTGTACTATGGCTTCCTCATTTATAGCTGCTCTGCCTCAATAAATATGCAGCCATATGGTTAAATGACATTTATGATAGGCGCTGCCGTGGAATTATAATAGCAGCCACCATTCATTAACGATTGGGCTGACATTAAGACGAAAGCATAGAGACCAACATAAAATAGAGATGAAATGACAATCATTTCCATCGTTGAAACATGACATTCTCTCATGACAAACGTACACATTCTTGATTGCAGAAGTTTCAGACTTATATAATTACAATAGGGAGTCTGATAATTTGGATTTTCTAGCATACTTCCACGCCAATGTTCTCGTGATTCAACTATACTATATTTCTACAAGAGCTATTGAACGTAGACCATGTACAAATAATGAACAATATAAATGAAAAAGTGAAAAATAAAAAAACAATTTAGAAAGGGGAAAAGGTTTTGTAAGTTTGTGACCCTAAACCTAAATGTTAACATAGTTTATAAAGTAATGAAAATATCATTGTTATCAAACATTTTGTGAAATAATGCAAGAAAATGTCATTGTTATCACACATTTAATGGAAAGATACAAGAAACTGGCCAGCTAAGTTTCCTTGAAATCCTGTCAAAAACCAAAATCATCAATTTCTCTTGAATATTTGATATTGGTTTACAATAAGCTGTGTTCTAGCTTTTTAGAGTCCTTGAAATTGTCATGTAACTATGTTCCAAATTGTATTTATAATTGTTTTTTCACGAATTATATTCTTCACCTCCTAGTACTTCACCAAAGATTATTGTACTACCATTTGTTATTATTGAAAATTTAAGTTTCATATGTTGGCACTTGGCTTTCAGTTGCTAGATATCAGGGGATGGACTGGAAACTCTTCAATACCATCTTAAACTCCATCTGAATGGATTCAAAATAAGAGCATGTATAGAATATTTCCAAGTTCCATGCAATGTTCCAAACTTAAATAATATTCATATGCAAAGAAAAAATGATTTACAGCACAAAAATTTTAAACAATCAGCATGCTCATAAAAACTCTGGATTTAAGAACCAGCTGAGCCATTTTATTAATCAATGGAGCAAGTACAATAGTTTGGAGGAATGCACCTGGGCTTGCCTCAATGGCAAGCATGACAAAACCCAGGTGATAATACAATGATCTCAAATGCTGGAAATGGTTGTTCCTCTAATGCTCTGCTGTTAATTTTAGGTATGTTCTATGCTTAGAGCAATTTATTTCAATTTTCATAGTTAGCTCAAATATCTTTTCCAGATTAGCAATCACATCAGCATTAAAGTAAACTGTAGATAGAACATAAACATAAATCGCAAAAGACAAGCCAAGAGAAGAGGACACAAGATGTGGCGCTAGCCAAGGACAAACTCCAATGTGGGGAAACCCTTGATCAATTCTTCTTATATGTTCTTCAATAGTTCAGCACAGAGAGGGAGAGAGATAATACATTTACAACTGAAGTCAACACTTAGACTTTCTAGATAAGAGAATAGATCATCTCTACATGAGATCAGCTGAAGACATGCTGCTTCAACTGATTCTCTAAGGTGACTCTTTCACCTATCATTGTGTTGCATCTCGTCATCATGCTGCACCTCACTGTGCTGCACCATGCTACACCCATTATCACATTGCTAGATCTCATGACCATGCTGTACACATCATATTGTTGCACCTTATGCTGCCACTGCTGTCCCATGTACCATATTATTGTCCCACTGTTAGTGACATTGCCATTCCATGTTTTCCATACTGTTGTCCCATTTGCTTGTTCCATAAAGCTTCATTGTTGTCCCCAGTACCATTGCTGCATTTTGTTGCACCATGTACTAGTTGTCCCATTTGGACATGTTGTACCTTGCTACTCCATGCACTAGCTGTCCCATCTAGACATGTTGTACCTTGCTGCTCCATGCACTATTTGTCCCATCTAGACATGTTGTACCTTGCTGCTCCATGTACTTGTTGTCCACGTATTGCATCATGTACAGCTGTACTGTTGTCCAACTGTAACACCTATAACACACATAGATTTCCACGCTGTCACCTACAACACATATAGGATCCTTCTTATGTGGGTAGGTCTCCTTTTCTAGCCGTGTATAGGTCTCCTCAATTGCTATGAATCTGGCCTCTCTTTACTGCAGACTTAGGCCTCCTCTAACTGCGGATTTAGGCCTCCTTTATAGCCCTCCTTTAACTACGGATTTAGGCCTTCTTTAACTGCAGCCAGACCTCTACCTTAACTGCTGCTAGAGCTCTCCTCCATTTGCGGTTGAGTCTCCTTTCCACCTGCAACTAGGGCTTTTATCATGACTGCGACTAGGGCTTGTTTGTGGCTAAAATTAGATCTACGGCTAGGGCTAGGTCTCTTCTTTAGGACAGCAGCTTAGGTCTCTTCTAGACCAACGTTGAGGGCAATTTAGAACTTCTCCTTGCTACACTATAGTAGTCTCCTCCATGAATGTGTTAAGGCTAATTAGGGCTTCTTCATTAGGGCAGTGTTATCCCTTAGTATCTCTCCTCGTACTAAAACCCAAAGACAAGTAGAGAGGAAGAGATTCCAAGTGAGTGTGTCCAAATGACTTTCAAGGCACCTCTATTTATACTAAAACGTTGAGCACATGTGGGGTTTATTTGGTTGCTGGCCGACATGTCGAATTGTCCCATAACACAAATAAATTCATATCTCCATGAATACTTATTGGAATCGGATGATCTTTAGATCAATCCTACACCTCTTGATGAGAGGGATCCAAGAAAAATATCAGCTGCCATTATAAGATGACCCATATGGAGTTTGGCCCTAGTTGCCAATTTTAACATCTACGCTGCCTAAAAAACTTCACTGTTGCCTGAAAAGGGACTGCAAGAAACTCCTCCGCCGGTGCTCAAAAAATGATGAAACTTCAGCCACAAACTCCTTGGCCAAAACCCACAAAAACCCAAAATTGGTTTGGCCTGACTTGGACTTCCCAAAATCGAACCCCAAAGGCACTATTCAATCCCCTGTAATTCTATAGTGTCTACTGCAAAGATACGGCTTAAAACCCCACCTTCGTTGCCCAGAAAATTATGAAATTTTACATTTGGGATCCTTGACAAAAGCCCAGAAAGGATTTTGGTTGATTTAGACTTCTGAAATTCGACCCCCTTGGAGCCCAACCTTAGTTGCAACTACAAAACTTGACCTGCTGGAAACTGCCTGTAAATCCTCCCAGAAATGCTATCCAACCCCTGACTTCCTGGGTGAGATCTTGGTCTAAGACACTTGCTCCTAAGCTCCACGAAAATCCGCTGAGTGGCCTCTGCGTTGTCCCCTAGCCCAACAATTTGAACAACTAGAATGTTGGTTCTGTTGGCTGTAAAACTCAGCAAGAATGCTGGTCTATTGCTGCTATCTCATGCTCTCTAACTCTCTGACAAACAATCTGATCTCTGTTGGCCTCTATCTCCCTCTACGTATTCTCTAGCTGCCCAAAAATACGCACTACCTGCTCTGCGCTGGTTGGTGGTGTTATGTCACTACCCCAGAACTCCTGAAATCCTTGTAGAACTGTCTCTCTAAGGCAGGCATGGATGGTCCCCCAAAGTAGAGGTTGAATCTCCCACTTCCGATATTTGTGGCTAAACAACCGGTTGACTCAAGTAAACAGCAGAGTGAACAGTCAAGTGATTTTGTTTGCCAGATGTATGAATGAATACCAAAATGAGAGTTGCTCCCTCCTTATAACTCCTTCGGCCTCCCTTGCCTCATGTGGGCCCCTCCATCCACCTATTCGACTTTCCCTCTAATCTATTCGAATGGATCAAATCGAATTCCCATGTGGGTGGCCTCCACATTCCACTAGCAACCAAATTCAGTTGAATTGCCTCATAAGTCCCTATGTCAAAAATGATGGGTTCTCTTCATTAGCCAAAATTGTGCAAAATTGTGTAGCAACACCCTGTTACAAATGTGTTTGAGAAGGGACATGACATTCCAACAGCTTAATTATAAGTAATTCAGCCATCAACGAGATATATATAAGCTTACAGATAAATCATGGATGATTAGCTATATACATCTGTAATTGATCCGTAAACTACCATAGATATTCCACTGCACAGTTCGTCACAACAAATCTAATAATATTATAGTAAAAATATGAGATTCTACTCTATTATAGTTTTATTTAATTTCTAGATCCGTAAAATTAATTGTAATTAGTGCATACATGTAAAAGTAAATCAAGCAGAAAAGTAGAGAACGACAAAATAAGTTCACACACACATAATACACAAGATATGCGCTCTGGGAAACCCTTTCGAGAGAAAACCCAGCTAGAAGGTGAGGCCGCTTCGCTGCAGGTACAAAAAAATAATGTTTGTGGCCCACGGGCTGCTACAGTGCACATATCCTCTCTGTGTGCTCTACCTCTTATCTCTCCTGGCTATCTTTGCTCAACTATGGAACAAAATGCTCTCGAAAGAATGGAATGCCTCTTCCTCTTAGTGGTCCAGTTATAACACAACTTGATAGCCTACTAGTGATTAAGTTTGACTATATGAACTCCTAACTAGAGTTACAAAATAGACTATTCTAGAGCCTTTTACATCACAAACACGTGGCTAGCCCTTTTTCCATGAATAATGGGGTTGACGCAGCATCTTCTTGAACTATAGGTGTGAAAATAGGAAGGTCAACTTCTAAGTGGCATAACTTTTGCATATAGACTCCGATTAACGTGATTCTTGCGTCATTAGAAAGCTCTCTGTGTGTAGAATAGCATGAAAAGGTGCAGCTCTTATGTGGCAAAGTTTTACACCCAAAATACGTCATTTGATGCTTCAAAACGCTCCCGAAAGGTTTCCGACCCCGTTTTGCCAAACTGGGTCCTACCAATAAAAACTGTCCCATGAGTTGATTCCTCCATTTTTCCCACTCCAAATGCATCGAGATAGATGACAAACAATATAATGATCCAATTTGGATCACACCTCCCCATTTTGGGAGGTTTTTGGTCCCCAAAAGCTTTTATTGAATGAGGTGAATAAATTTTTCCTCCACCTTCTCTCTGGTGTACCATTTAGCTTTGCTTGGAGGTTGTCCCTTCAACCCAATCTGCCAAAGGTCTTGTTGCCCTTGTCTTGTAGTTTTGGACCTCTTTTGCAAAACTGTATCTTCTGCCCATTTTGCCTGAGCGTCTGGTGCCAAATCCTCCACAGAAGGTAGGACTTGTTCCTCTTCCTAATCTAGCATGGAAGGCTTATAGAGTTTCAAATTATCTACATTTACAACTGAGTAAATGCTCATATATGGTGGTAAGTTGAGTCGATAGGCGTTATCACCCACCTTTTCCATTATCTCAAAGGGACCATACCTTAGAGCCTTGATTTTCTTACCAGGCCCCTCCAGCCTCTCCTTTTTCAACTGTAGCCATACTCTGTTTCCCACCTTGAATGATTTCTCTATTCTGTGTTGATCATGCCTAGCCTTATACTTGACCTGCGACTTCTGCAATGTTTCCTGTACCTGTAGCTGGATCTACTTGATCTTCTCTATAAAATTTTCAGCCCTCAAAGCATCCCTTGTAAGGTATTCCTTCATTCCTCCTTGCTGCCCATATGCAATATACAAAACAAGTTTCAAATGGGGACTTTCCTATAGAAGTGTGGACTGTTTTTTTATAAGAATGTTCTATATATACCAGATTTCCATCCCAAGTCTTCGGATGCTTTTAGTTGTAACCCCTCAGAAGTTGCACCAAAAGTCCTATTGACTACTTCTGTCTACCCATCTGTCTGTGGATGGAATGTTGTAGATCTCTTCAACTTCGTATCCATCTTCTCCCACAATGTAGTCCAAAATGCACTAAGAATTCTTGTATCTCTGTCTGAAATGATGCTCCTTCGTATTCCAAAGTGTA
This sequence comes from Pinus tabuliformis, assembly GCA_031772625.1. NCBI lineage: Eukaryota > Viridiplantae > Streptophyta > Pinopsida > Pinales > Pinaceae > Pinus > Pinus tabuliformis. Next base: position 742,001,633 of record CM062814.1, on the reverse strand, counting down.
CCCAAACTTGTCTAAAGAACAAGTTTGTTGCTTCTTGTCCACTGATGGTCTTCTTACAGGGCATCAAAATACACATCTTGCTAAACCTGTCAACTACCACGAACAGGTAGTCATGTCCCTTCCTTGTTGTCTGTAAACCTCCCACAAAGTCCATAGAAATGCTTTCCCAAGGACGAGTAGGTACAAGTAAGGGATGATACAGACCCTGATTCCTATTGCTAGGCTCGCTGGTACAACAAAGCATGCATCCTCTTATGAACCTAGCTACTTGTTCTTGCATCTTGGGCCAATACACATACCTTTGCAAGTTGGCCATGGTCTTCCCTACACTAAAGTGACTTGCAACCTTGGAGGTGTGAGCCTCTCTAATCAGTGGCAAACGCTCACCTTTAGGAACACATAACTTATCTAGCCTGTAAAGTAACCCATCCTAGAGATGGTAGTCAACGGTGTTGTCGCCATCATGCACATGACTCTGACTCTACAACTGTTGATATACCTCCTTGAAGTCCTCATCTTCTGAATATGCCTCTCTGTATGCATCATGGGTGAATGGCTCCATGTGCATAAGAGTCCCCAAAGCTGTAATATTTGATGTGGGTGGCCTTGAAAGCATATCGGCCAACTTGTTTTTGTTTCCCTTCTTATACTTGATCACCAAATGAAATTGTTGTAAAAACCCCATCCACTTGTAGTGCCTGGTCTGTTGTAGCTTATTCTGGGCCTGTAGGTACTGTAACAACTGGTGATCTGTGTGGATTATTGTCTCCTTTCCCATCAGATAGTGCTTCCACTTCTTCACAGCTTGCACCATGGCATAGAGCTCCTTATTGTAGGTAGGGTAGTTAAGAACTGCCCCATGAAATACTTCAAAATGGAAGCAAATGAGCCTTCCTCCTTGCATCCAGACAACTCCCATAGCATACCCACTAGCATCTATCTCCACTTCAAAGGGTTGCTGCAAGTTTGTAATGTCAGAACCAGTCTTCTTCGTTAACTCATCGAAAGCCTTTTGTTGCCCTTTTCCCCACTGGAAACTCATGCCACTTGTTGTTATGGAGTGGAACAATGTTGCTACCGCTGAAAACGAGGCTATGAATTTCCTCAGGTACCGTGTTACTCCAATGAAACTCCTAACCTCAGTAACATTAGTAGGCACTAGCCATTTCATGATGCCCTCCATCTTGGAAGGATCTATCTTCAATTCTCCTCCACCAATCACATATCCCAAAAACACCAAGGACTGCTGTGCAAACCTGCACTTCTTGAGATTTTCCAGCAGTTGGTGCTTCTTCAATGCTTCCAACACCTACGTCAAATGTGAAATATGATCCTCACAGGGAGCACTATATACCAGTATATCATCCAAATAGACAATAACAAATGAATCTATAAAAGGGCGCAGTACATCATTCATTAATCTCATAAATGTAGCTGGTGCATTACATAGGCCAAAAGGCATAACTAACCACTCATACAAACCTTGCCTGGTTTTAAAGGCAGTCTTCCATGTATCTTCTTCTTTGACTCGAGCCTGGTGATATCCAAACTTCAAGTCCAACTTGATGAAATACTTTGTTTGCTGCAACTAATCTAGCAGATCGTCTATCTTGGACAGGGGGTATCTGTTCTTGAGCGTGATTTTATTCAATGCCCTGTAATCTATACACATCCGCCAAGTCCCATTCTTCTTTGGCACAATGATGATGGGTGATCCACATGGTGATGTACTCGGTCGAATGACGCCATGTTCCAACAGTTGCTGCAACTGTTTCTTCACCTCACTTGCTTCTATAACATACTGCCTGTACAACCCAATATTTGGCAATTGGGAGTTTGGCAATAGTTGGATCTCGTGCTCCACTTATCTATTAGGGGGTAACCCTTTAGGCTCTTGGAACACGTCCTTGTATGCCTTTAACAAATCCTCCAATTGTTGTTTTTGTTTATTAGTACACTTGTCTAGGGATGCCTTGCCTCTTATTGACTCCTCTATAGACTGATTTTCCCTTAAAAGCAATAAAACATACTTCTTGTTGGAACTGATCAATTTTTTGGCTTAGTTGGCACTTACCAGTGAAATTTTTGACTTGCCTTCGTGCGCGTTGATGATGAACGATTGTCCATCCTTGATGAATTGGTACTCGTTAGCTCTCCTCATGAATATTGCATCATGCATGTACATGTATGGACTCCCAAACACGACTCCACATACATCAAGGGGAACCACATCCAGATCTACTTCATCAATAAAATCAGCACTGATAGCAAATCTAATTTTACACTCATTTGTTACCTTCAGCGCTACATCCTTATGTACCCGTCCCAGTGGATATGGATTTGGATGATCACGAACTTCTAGCCCCAACTTCTTGACTAGATCTGCTGCAATGAGATTTGTCTACGATCCTAAGTCAAACAGAGCATCAATCTTCGTCTTCTTGACCTGTATCTTTACATGGAAGAGTTTGGTCATTTCTTTCTCTTCCTGTTGTTGAAGGCTACTTAGATTCACCTCCTTCTGCACTGACGTACAGACGATCTTCTCATCCACGTCTGAGCTGCTTTCAACTTGGTTGCTTGAATCAATGGCCATGAGATTCTTCTTCTTATTATCCTTCTTCTTGTTCTTTGGTTTTAGCTCTAGATGCAACTTCCAGCACTTCTCCTCTGTATGGCCATCAAATGGTGTAGTGGTTGCTAGGATCTTTGCACTAGTGTGTTGTGGCTGCCATCTTTTTATCTTTCCCCCTTTTAGCTTCTTCTTCCCCTCCTTAGAAGCGTCTTGTTGCTCCCTTTGCTTCGATCCACTTGATTGCGCTCTTTTCAGGCCTGTGTTTTCTAGATATTGTGCTTGTACACAAGCCTCGTTCAACGTTTTGGGCTTGAACAGCATCACTTGCTCACGCAGATGGTGGTGCAGACCCTCCAAATACTTGAGGAGTACATCTGGGTTCTTTGGAGAGATACCCAACATTATAACCATCTTTCTGAATTTTGTGGTGTACTCCTGCACACTTTGGCCTAGCTTTTTCCTGAAGTAATGCCATCGGATCCATTGGTCTTCCACGTACCCAATGGGATAAAACTATGACTTAATGAGGGTTTTGAAATCCTCCCACTTAGTCACTGGAGGTTCTCCCTCCAACCTCAAGGTTTCCGTGTGGCTCTCCCACCAAGTCAGTGCATGGCCCTCCAATTTTAGCCGCGCGAATGAGATCTTCTGCCCTTCCTCAATCTGATGGACACTGAAATAAACTTCCAGTTGTTGCAACCAGTGGTTTAGCTTTAGAGTGTCAATCTCGTCATGGTATGGCTTGATATCGACTTTTGTTTCCACTTTAAACAGGGATTGGTTCACGGTACTCGAACTAGGTTGACCTTTTATGGGTTCTTTCTTCAGCTGGTTATCTGTGTCTTCCCGATCTCCCAATTGCCCTTCTGATTTGTCCTATGTATTTGAACCCCCTTCTTCTCCAAATATCCCCAACTTATTGCTTAGAGCTGCCATGAGGAGGTTTACATTGTGGTTTATATCCGTGACTTGTTCCTCGAGCTGCGAAAAACTCACCTCTACAGGATCACAAGGTTCATTTACAGATTCGTCGCCCATGATTAGGGTTTACGATTTTCAACCTCGTTGATCTAGTTCCCTGCAATCTCCACAAAATACCCAAAAAACCCTGCTCTGATACCAAATGATCCATAAACTATTGTGGATATTCCACTGGACAGTTCGTCACAACATATCTGATAATATTATATTAAAAGTATGAGATTCTACTATTATATTAAAACTATGAGATTCTACACTACTACAGTTTTATTTAATTTCCAGATCTGTAAAATTAACTGTAATTAGTGCGTGCATGTGAAAGTAAATCAAGAAGAAAAGTAGAGAACTACAAAATAAGATCACACACACATAATACACAAGATATGCTCTTTGGTAAACCCTTTCGAGAGAAAACTCAGCGGGAATGTGAGGTCGCTTCGCTCTCTTTCTCTGTCTGGAAATATGGGTACAGATACAAAGAAGTAATGTCTGTGGCACATGCGCTGCTGTAGTGCACAAATCCTCTATGCGTGCTCTACGTCCTATCTCTCCTGGCTATCTTTTCTCAACTATGGAACAAAATGTTCTCGAAAGAATCGAGTGTCTCTTCCTCCTAGTGGCCCAGTTATAACACAACCCAATAGCCTACTAGTGGTTAAGTTCGACTACATGAACTCCTAACTAGAGTTACAAAATAGACTATTCTAGAGTCTTTTATATCACAAACACATGGCTAGCCCCTTTTCCATGAATAATGGGGCTGACGCAGCATCCTCTCGAACTATAGGTGTGAAAACAAGAAGGTCAACTTCTGAGTGGCATAACATTTGCATACAGACTTCGATTGACGCAATTCTTGCACAGTTGAAAAGCTTTATGTGTGTAGAATAGCATGCAAAAGTGTTGCACCTGAGCGGCAAAGTTTAACCCCCCAAAAAACATCGTTTGATGCCTCAAAACGCTCTCGGAAAGTTTCCAACCCCATTTTGCCAAACTGGGTCCCACTAGTAAAAACGGTCCCGTGAGCTGATTCCTCCACTTTTTCCACTCCAAATGCATCAAGATGGATGACAGACAATATAATGATCCAATTCGGATCAATAATCAAAGCAACAACCATTTCATTAATTGGATGTAGACAAAACGTTTGTGTATACATAGAGGATATGGATTTATATGTATCCAAGTGTGGGAAGAAGGTCACAAACACTACAAAACTGGTCCCAATCTCTGAATCTCACAAACTTTGCAAGCATGTACTATAATTCTTTCAAGGAAACATTTGCCTTATTTGTGGGATGGAATTTTCTTATGCCCACAAACTATATAGTGTCTCTGGAGTGGACCATGCCACCTCACTTATGACTAACTTGAGCTCTACAAGCCAAATGGCAACAAAGAGCACCGTCACACAAATGTAGGTCTAAGCTTGAACAGGTGTAATGGTATAGCTAAGGGCAGGAACTACAAGCTAAAGGTGATTCAATGAGAACAAAGACATAGATGCTAATAATTTGACCAGCGCTCCAATAGTTGGCTATCAAATGTACAAGTGTGACAAACAAGCAACAATAAGGGGTCTGTTCATGACGGATGGAAAAAATCTTTTCAACCATCAAATGAAGGTAGATTAGGCATACAAGGTATGATGTCAGAGCTCCACAGAAAAAGGAGTGCAACCTTGATTACTGTCGAATCCAAGTAGTAAGTTAAGAACACATGGAGCACAAGAAGAATTTTTGGGTTATGATTGTGTCAAAGGATGCACAACTAAACTTCCTCATCAAATCTAGAGAAATCAATGAATAATGTGGTGTCAAAGATCTCACCTCCAAACTAGAAATTTCTACACTTAATATGGATCTTGCTATACTACCTCTGTTCTTTATGCAAAACTAAACTGCGTCATGCACAACATGTATCTGACCATGAGGGACCCTCTCAAAACTTCATATTTCAAATTCCATTGTCATATTGTTGACTTGAATATTTCATTAGGACAAACATCTCCATCATGGACCTCTACAAAGTAAAACTTGGTACTTTCTCTTAATTATCCATTCAAATAACCCCCTTTCAAGAGTATAGTTAAGGAGGCATTTAATTATCAATTCAAATAAACCCAACAATGATAGATAAAACATGGCACAGACTAGGCATTGACATTTTATTTGTTCTACTAGGAAAGACATGAATTATCCACTTCAATATTTTTGGTGCACATTACAACCATTCATACTCTAAGTGGCTTAAATATTTCTATCAATTTTCTTTAACCTACTAACTCATTGCAATTCCCTAGCAGATATTTATCGCCATGCATATCGAATCACAGTTCCTTACACTATCAATCTTGTCTCTATGTTGTTTAAAACTCCTTTTGTCTTGAATCACCAATCTTCTTTGATTAGTAAAATTTTAAATTCCTAGAGAGGAAACCCATGAAATCCCCAAACAAATCCCAAAAAGGAACCTCAATCATAGATTTTCTCTTGATGCACTAGAGATTGAGCATTGTTCTCACAAGATACATCAGACATCTTATCACTGTGCTCCTCCATGTTCTCAACCATAGGTCTCATCCCATCAAGTGATGGGTGTTTGTAGTCAAAATCTTGTAAAAAATCCAAAAGAATCTCACTATCATACCTCAACCAATGATCACCACTTGATCGAAACTATCCTAATTCTCCCTAACAGACATTTGGGCTTCTTCAAATCCAAACCTAGCGGTCAAGCATGATCTAGAGGTGTATAATTTTGGAAGACACACCCATTCTAAACAAGCATAACACCATATAAAGGCATTCGACCTAATCCACAAAGGCACCATTCGACCTCACATAAGAAAGACGGTTCTTGGGCATCCAAGTGAAGCACAAAGAAGAATAAAAAGGACAAAAAGGAGGACGAAGATATCTCTCTCTCTCTCTCTCTCTCTAACTCACATTTCTCTCTCTCGACCTCGCACATGTGACTTTCTAAACTGTAGTTTCTGGACAAGGCAAAATTCTAGGAAGTTTCTAGACAGGGCGAAATTTTGGGCAGTTTTCTAGGCAGGCTAAAATTATGAGCAGATCTGAGAGGGCCAAAGTTTGAAGGGCAGAAGTTTGACTTGACTTGACTTGACTAGATGGTTGTTTGACCAAGTTTGACCATAGCTTGTTGGATGTCATAGTTGACTAGCTATATCTCTTGTTGAATTGAAGAATTTCTCTAAGGAAAAGGTTGTTGGGTTTTTCCCCCAAGTGGGTTTTCCTAGGGTAAATCTTGTGTTCTCTTTATGCATTGTGATCTCTACTGTCTTTATGGTTTTATGGTTGAATTTTTGAAGTGTAATTGCTTAATGATAAACTGGAATTGTTAAAAGAAGATCTATATCATTTGAAGTAATTATCAGTATTTCAAAAATTAGTGCTTGTATCTATTGCACTTGAAAACTTAACATGGTATCAGAGCTTTGGTGACGAACGGACGGTGAGATCACTCTTCAAGAAGCTTTGGTAAGAGACCACTATTGAACAGAACCCTTTATTTGTGTGTTCATGACTATGGGCTAGCATATGAAGACAGAAAACAAATTAGAAGGAGCTACAAACTTTAGGGCTTGGAAAACAAGGATTGATGTTCTTCTTGCAAAGGAGGATCTCTTGGGTATTTTGAAAGGTGAGGTCATTGAACCAGAAAAGGATGAAGAGATATTAGAATTTGAGAAAAATGATATTACAGCGAGAATTATCATTGTAGATTCCGTCAAAAATCATTTGTGTTGGCATTATGAGACAAGTATTGTCCTTGATGGCAAATCACACTGATAACAAATCATAGTGCAAAAGGATAGCAGCAAGGAATTGATGATCAGTCTACAAGTATGAAGAAAAATATATACACGCTGGTTCACTATATACCAAGTCGCGTATACAAGCAGGTTCACTATATACCAAGTCGCGTATACGCAGGTTCGCTATATACCAAGTCGCGTGTACACGCTGGTTGGCTTCAGTAAAAGCGCATGTATGTGGAAAACTTATCTTTGGTCCACGACGGTTATTCCTTGGAAGTTGTGCCTATGGTTTTGGACCTTGGTGTCTCGACGGACGTGTTGATCCCTAGTTTTGAAGATGATGGTATTGGATTTCTATGGTTTTGGCCCTTGGTATTGAACAAGGTCTAAGGCTATATAAGGAGAAGGAAATCATTAGGCAAGTGTATCTGAAATGTCTTGAATATCTGATGAAGTATTAGATCCAGTATGCAGGTTATTGGTTGATGATGTATTGCTTGATCTGAGCAAAGGAGAGATCTCATCGGTTGATGGAGAACAAGATCTAAGGAGAGATCGGGATCAAATGGTTTGAAATGAACTATCTTTATATAGTTGATTATGCGTATTTCTAGATCTGCATACTGACGCAATGTTATGTTCTGGGTATAACTGATGTCTGGTACAGCTGCAAGTTATGAAAAATTATTTTTAGATCTGTATGCAGGTTGTCTTCGGTAAAACCGCGTGTATACGCGGGTTGCCTTCATTGAAGTAGCGTATATCTTTTGGAGCTTGATTTTTGGGTTGCAGCTGGGTCTGACTGTTATTGCAGAGTTCTGTAGTCTGCTCTGTGTTCTGGTGACTGGGTTTGACAGGGTTTCAGTGGTTCAGTGATTGTTGGTTGTTTTGTAATCTGCTATGAAAGTTGAATGAATTGTGGTCTTTAGATTGTAATGTTGTGCTTCAGGAGTATCCAGTCTGAAAATTGATGAAAAGTGGTACCTGAAGGAAAGAAGATTGTAGGCCAACACCTACGTACTAGTATCTTAGCTAGTACAAGAGCAAAGGGGGTTGGAGCTCCCTTCCAAGGAAGTTTGGAGAACGAGAGAAGGTTGAAGCCTTCTGCAGGTTGTAGCCTGTGTATTGGTATAAGGCTGCACCAGTACAAAAGATTGTAAACTGAAGTTCTTATTAAAGAAAGATAGAGACGACTTGCAGCAGGTGGTTTTCACCCACATTGGGTTTCCACCTTATATCATGGTGTTCATGTGTGTGGCTTTTGTGTGATGATCTGTTCTGTTATACTGCATCTGTTTACTCTTAATATGATGAATAATGTCCTGATGCATTTAACTGAAGATAAACTAACTGAATTATAAGATTTATGGTTATACGTTGGTTTCTTTAGACACAGTAGCGTGTACACGCTGGTTCACTTAACTGAAGTAGCGTATATGTTTCTGAGCATTGAAAAAGTTTTATTGATCTGATAATACTGATTCACCCCCCCTCTCAGTATTATTTCCAACAATTGGAATCAGAGCAGGTCCTTTAGAGAAGCTTGATTGCTTGAAGGTAGATCGTTCATCATGAGCAACTACGAGAGAGAAGCATCAATTAGGCCACCGGTTTTTGATGGGACAAACTTCAATTATTGGAAGGTAAGAGTTACTGCTTATCTTCAATCTCTTAGTACAGAAGTTTGGGACATCGTAGAGACAGGCTACACTTTTCCTTCAGCTACTCCTACAGATGCAGCCGGGAAAAGGAAATATGAAACAAATGCGAAAGCAGTCAATACTCTATTGGGATGTATATCTCAATCAGAATTCATGAAGGTAATGCACTATAAATCTGCAAAAGAAATATGGGACAAAATTGTCACGAGCTATGAAGGAGACGAACAGGTAAAGCGTGCTAAACTTCAAACTCTCAGGATTAAGTATGAGACTCTCAGAATGTATAATGATGAAAGTGTGGCTAACTATTTCCTTAGGGTAGATGAGATTGTTAATTGCATGAAAAACTTGGGTGAAGAAATAAAAGAGGCTATTGTGGTTGAAAAGGCTCTAAGATCTTTGTCCCCCAAGTTTGAATCTAAAGTGTCTGCCATAGAAGAAAAGGAAAATCTGCAAATTCTTACTATGTCTCAGCTTCACGGAATTCTAACCGCTTATGAAATGAGAAAGGGAGGTCCATCAGATAGAAGAGAAGCTGCCTTCAAGGCTTCAGGCAAAGAAGATTATTATGAAGCAAGTCACGTGCCAGAAGATGAAGAAGAGGAATCAAATTTTGTCAGAAATCTTCAAAGGGGTTCTGGAAGGTTCAGAGGTAAGTTACCTTTTAAATGCTTTACTTGTGGAAGAGTAGGTCATTATGCTGCCAGATGTCCTCACAAAAATAAGAATGACAAGGGAAAGGAACCTGTTAAATGGAACAAGAAACAAAATGAAAAGAAGAAAAGCTATTACACTCATGAAGATAGTGATGGTCTTTCAAATAGTGATGAAGATGAACAAAGTAATAGATATAAACTTTTAATGGCTTTTGAAGATGATGACTATATGGATGCTATAGATGTAGAAGGCTTTTGTGAAGAAATGAAAGATCTCAAAGTTTGCTTAGAAGAGAAGAGTGCTATTATTGATTCTCTACAATGTCAACTAGCTGAAAAGGAAAAACATCTTGAAAAATTGGAATGTGAGATTGTTTGTCTTAGAAAGGAGATTGAGAAAACAAAAGCGATTAATCTTAAATTTGTTAAAGGATCTGAAACCTTGGATGAGATTATCAATGTGCAGCGATCTCCTCTGATCAAGACAGGTCTTGGATATAATGGAGAAACATCTCAAGCCTCTACCTCTAAAAGCTATCTTGATGCAGCAAGGAAAAGCGAGCAAAGGCCAAATAAAAGTCATCAGGTGAATCAGGGACAGTTTACCACAAGAACAAATAAAGACCATCAAGAAATTTGGGGACAAACTGCCTTAAGGACAAACAAAAGCTACAATCAGCCTCAGGTAAAATCTTCCCAATTTGCTCCAAGAATGAATGTGAATAGAAGCTACAATCGGTTAGATGATAGATCTGATTATCGCAGAAGTTTCTTTAATGGCCAATGCTTTTCTTGCCATAACTTCGGTCACAAAGCAGCTCAATGTGTTGCCTACAAGACAATCATGACTAGAGAAGCTCAAAAGCAAGGGAGAATGACTGGAACCATGAAAAGGACTTATAACAACTTTTCGGTTCTTGAAAATGAAGTTGAATGCTCTATTTGTAATAACTTTGGTCATGAAGACTCTGAATGCAGGAGCAGGTTCCGGAAGACAACTCAGAAGGAACAAACCTCAAATGTCAGAACATGGAGAATAAAGGAACCGCAACCAGAAAGATGTGGGATAGCCTTTTATGCAGAAGGTCAAGAAAGTCTATGGTACATTGACAGCGGATGTTCGAAGCATATGACAGGGGACAAAGAAAAGCTTGAGTCATATACCGCATTAGAAAAGGGGAAGAAAGTTTCTTTTGGAAACGATATCTCTGCAGCCATAAAAGGAAAAGGTGTTGCTCCATTGAAAGAGAAGGTCAAAGCTGGAAATGTTTTGTATGTTGATGGATTGAAGCATAATCTTCTGAGTGTCAGTCAGATGTGCGATCAAGGAACAGAAGTAATATTTAGATCAAATGGATGTTGTGTTCGTGACCTTGACACAGGTAAAACAGTGATCAAAGGAAGAAGGACTCCAAATAATCTATACATATTTGAAGAAGGACCACAACAATGCTATTTGAGCAAGGATGATGAACACTGGCTATGGCATCGAAGGTTGGGGCATCTAAGCTTTTCACAAATAAGGAAAGCATGCAAATATCAGGCAGTTCGTGGTCTTCCAGATATCAAAATTCCAGACAACACTATATGCAAATCTTGTCAGTTTGGAAAGCAAACCAGAACTAACTTTCCAGAGAAGGAAGGATCAGCCAGCATACCTCTTGAGCTAGTCCATACAGATGTATGTGGTCCATTTAGGAAAAGGACACCTCGAGGAGAAGAATATTTGATATTATTCATTGACGATTTCTCCAGGTTTGTCTGGTTAGGGCTTATGAAGCACAAGGATGAAGCATTCGAAAAATTCAAATCCTTCAAAGCCTTGGTTGAAAATGAATCAGGACACAAAATTAAGTGCCTCAGATCTGACAGAGGTGGGGAGTTTACCTCAAACGAATTTTTCGATTTCTGTGAAGAACATGGGATAAGAAGAGAATTCTCTACAGCTAGAACTCCTCAGCAAAATGGGGTTGTGGAAAGAATGAACAGAACAATCCAACAAATGGCTCGTGCTATGCTTGATGAATCAGGTACTCCCGCAACTTTCTGGGGTGAGGCTGCACATGCTGCGGTTATTATTCTTAACAAAACAAATGTCCGAGTAAACAGCACTCAAACACCTCATGAGCTCTGGAGTGGTGAGACTCCTTCGGTGAAGCATTTCAAAATCTTTGGGAGCAAATGTTATATTAAGAATACTGATGAGCAACTTGGAAAACTTGAACCAAGAGCAGATGAAGGCATTCTTCTTGGTTATTCTCCACATAGCAAAGCATACAAGTGCTACAACAAAAGACTTGGCAGAATTGTTGACAGCATTGATGTAGTGGTTGATGAGAAGGGATATATTACTAGGCAAGTTCATCATGAAGACATTGAAGAAGATGAAGGCTACCCTCAAAGGCAGAATGATGAAGAAGAAGAACCTCAAGAAGAACCAGAGGAGCAGACAAGAATAGAAGAGAAGACTCCATCCAGGTATGTTCAAAAGAATCATCCAGAATCTCAGATTGTGGGGCAGAAAGAAGCAGGAATACAAACAAGAAGAAGAATTGCAGAAGCTTCAAGCTATTTGGCATTACTCTCTTCCACTGAACCACAAAATGTGAAAGAGGCATGCAAAGATGAATGTTGGGTCAAAGCAATGAATGAAGAACTTGAGCAGATCGAAAAGAACAACACTTGGGAACTGGTTCCTAGACCAAAAGATAAGAATGTCATAGGGACAAAATGGGTCTTCAAGAATAAATTGAATGAAAATGGAGAAGTAATTAGAAACAAGGCCAGACTTGTTTGTAAAGGGTATGCGCAGCAAGAAGGGATAGATTTTGAAGAGACCTTTGCTCCTGTAGCAAGACTTGAGGCCATCCGAATGTTCCTTGCTCTCTCAAGCTTTCAAAACTTCAAGGTATTTCAAATGGACGTGAAATCAACCTTTCTGAATCGAGACTTAGAAGAAGAAGTATATATTGAACAGCCAGATGGTTTCATTCTTGGGAATGATCCAAACCTTGTATGCAGATTAAAAAAGGCTCTCTATGGTCTCAAACAAGCTCCAAGGGCTTGGTACTATCGGTTGGACAAATATCTTCACCAACAAGGCTTTTCAAAAGGATCAGCAGATAGCAATCTCTATATAAAAGTTGAAAATAACAAATTGCTAATACTTGTTGTTTATGTAGATGATATTATCTTTGGCAGCAATGAAGAGACTATGAGTCAAAACTTTGCCTTGGTTATGCAGAAAGAATTCGAAATGTCACTACTTGGAGAATTGACATACTTCCTTGGACTGCAAATCCAACAAAATGAAGGAGGCATCTTCTTGTCTCAAACCAAGTCCCTCAAGCAGATCTTGAAGAAGTATGGCATGGAAGAGTCAAAGCCAGTATGTACACCCATGGTTACAGGATGCAGCCTCCGTGCAAATGATGAATCAACAGCAGTTCATCAACCAACTTATAGATCCATGATTGGGAGTTTGCTTTATTTGCCAGGTACCCGACCAGACATCATGCATGCAGTCGGAATAGTTGGAAGATTTCAAGCGAATCCGAAGGAGACTCATCTTCAGGCAGTGAAGAGAATTTTCAAGTATCTTCAAGGGACACAAAATTATGGCTTATGGTATCCTAGAGATACAGATCTCACACTTCATGCTTATACAGATGCAGATTGGGCCGGAAGCGTGGATGACAGGAAGAGCACAAGTGGTGGTGCTTTCTTTATGGGCTCCAGATTAGTATCTTGGTTCAGCAAGAAACAGAGCTCGATTGCCTTATCTACAGCTGAAGCAGAATATGTGGCTGCGGCATCTTGTTGCACACAACTTCTTTGGATGATGCAGACCTTGCAGGATTTTCAAATCACCTGCACTTCACCAGTCTCTATCTTATGTGATAATACAAGTGCAATCAACATTTCAAAGAATCCAGTCATGCACTCAAAGACCAAGCACATACCAATCAAGTACCATTTTCTTCGGGAACAAGTGCTTGAGCAAAAGGTCAAGTTGGAGTATGTTCCTTCTAAGGAACAAGTTGCTGACATTCTCACAAAACCACTGCCCAGGGAAACTTTTGAATATCTCAGACAAAAGCTGGGAGTAGTTGATGCTTCATCCTGCTGTTGAATCTTGTCTGTTCTACAGAAAAGTTGGTATACGCAAGTTACGTAAGGGATATCCGCGTATATACGCCGATGTATGCTGGGAAAGTAGCGTGTATGGTGTACGCGTGTTGCAAAAAGCATATCCGCGTGCATACGCTGTTTTATGCAGGAGAAGTCGCGTATATGGAGTTCTGAATAGCAAGGGCAGACTCTGGTTGGAGAAGGTCTGAGATGGGTATGCCAGAATGCAGCAGGCACAGGTTCAGGGGGAGCAGCTTAAGGTCTCATAAAGCATTGTTGGCATTTAGATGCTTTTGGTTCTAGTACACAACTGTTGTTGGTTTCAGGAGAAGGAGCTCAGAAGGAAATCTTGGTTGCTGATCTAAAAAGATGTTTATCAGATGCTGCTTGTGATCTTCATAAGTCTTGGTCTAGATCTGTTGTCTCTATGTCATGTATTTTTTTTGTAATATCTCTTTTATGGTGTCAAGGTCATGTAACGGCCTATGTTGGTTTCCCCACTATGCCTGGGATGAATGATGTAATATAATTGGTTGTTTCTGATGTATCCCCTCTTGGTTGGGAATATGGATTGAGTCTTTTGGTGATAGGGAGGTCCCTTATGGTGTATAAGTCTTGGTTCTTTTGAAGAACATCTTTTGCAGATCTTGCCTACAGTCAGGGGGAGCATGTTTCAGCACAGCCAAGCAAAGATATCAGCATGTACTCAGGGGGAGCACAGCCCTTTGCCCTTGATGACAAAGGGGGAGAGTGATTTGATTTGGTGTTGTTGCCATCAAGTCCAAAGGGGGAGATTGTTGGCATTATGAGACAAGTATTGTCCTTGATGGCAAATCACACTGATAACAAATCATAGTGCAGAAGGATAGCAGCAAGGAATTGATGATCAGTCTACAAGTATGAAGAAAAATATATACACGCTGGTTCACTATATACCAAGTCGCGTATACAAGCAGGTTCACTATATACCAAGTCGCGTATACGCAGGTTCGCTATATACCAAGTCGCGTGTACACACTGGTTGGCTTCAGTAAAAGCGCGTGTATGTGGAAAACTTATCTTTGGTCCACGGCGGTTATTCCTTGGAAGTTGTGCCTATGGTTTTGGACCTTGGTGTCTCGACGGACGTGTTGATCCCTAGTTTTGAAGATGATGGTATTGGATTTCTATGGTTTTGGCCCTTGGTATTGAACAAGGTCTAAGGCTATATAAGGAGAAGGAAATCATTAGGCAAGTGTATCTGAAATGTCTTGAATATCTGATGAAGTATTAGATCCAGTATCCAGGTTATTGGTTGATGATGTATTGCTTGATCTGAGCTAAGGAGAGATCTCATCGGTTGATGGAGAACAAGATCTAAGGAGAGATCGGGATCAAATGGTTTGAAATGAACTATCTTTATATAGTTGATTATGCGTATTTCTAGATCTGCATACTGACGCAATGTTATGTTCTGGGTATAACTGATGTCTGGTACAGCTGCAAGTTATGAAAAATTATTTTTAGATCTGTACGCAGGTTGTCTTCGGTAAAACCGCGTGTATACGCGGGTTGCCTTCATTGAAGTAGCGTATATCTTTTGGAGCTTGATTTTTGGGTTGCAGCTGGGTCTGACTGTTATTGCAGAGTTCTGTAGTCTGCTCTGTGTTCTGGTGACTGGGTTTGACAGGGTTTCAGTGGTTCAGTGATTGTTGGTTGTTTTGTAATCTGCTATGAAAGTTGAATGAATTGTGGTCTTCAGATTGTAATGTTGTGCTTCAGGAGTATCCAGTCTGAAAATTGATGAAAAGTGGTACCTGAAGGAAAGAAGATTGTAGGCCAGCACCTACGTACTAGTATCTTAGCTAGTACAAGAGCAAAGGGGGTTGGAGCTCCCTTCCAAGGAAGTTTGGAGAACGAGAGAAGGTTGAAGCCTTCTGCAGGTTGTAGCCTGCGTACTGGTATAAGGCTGCACCAGTACAAAAGATTGTAAACTGAAGTTCTTATTAAAGAAAGATAGAGACGACTTGCAGCAGGTGGTTTTCACCCACATTGGGTTTCCACCTTATATCATGGTGTTCATGTGTGTGGCTTTTGTGTGATGATCTGTTCTGTTATACTGCTTCTGTTTACTCTTAATATGATGAATAATGTCATGATGCATTTAACTGAAGATAAACTAACTGAATTATAAGATTTATGGTTATACGCTGGTTTCTTTAGACACAGTAGCGTGTACACGCTGGTTCACTTAACTGAAGTAGCGTATATGTTTCTGAGCATTGAAAAAGCTTTATTGATCTGATAATACTGATTCACCCCCCCTTTCAGTATTATTTCCAACAATTTGATCCCATATATCGCAAGTCTTGACTCTTCAAAGAAAATGTATGATGCCCTAACTAGATTGTACACTATCAACAATATTGGTCAAGCTATGAGTTTGAAGAATGAGCTTCGTGATGTTAGAATGACAAGGAATGATATTATAGCCTCATATTTTATGAGGATTTCTTAATTGAGAGATCAACTTCAAGTGATTGATGAAATCATTCTCCAAAAGGAACTAGTGACTAAAACAATCAATGGCTTCCCTGAATCATGGGACTCATTTGCCGCAGGAATATGTGCTAGAAAGGAAGCTCCAAAGTTTGATGCACTATGGACCGCATGTACTCAAGAAGAATCAAGGCTCATATCGAGAGGGAGGATTCAGATATCCAAAGAATGTGACTCTCGAGTCTCAATCATATGCAGCACGTTTCAAGAAGGGAATGAGAAGAAGTTTGGTTTTCAAAGAAGAAAAGGAGGAAGAAGACCTAAAGAAAGAAGATTTGCCCCTCAAGGAAAGAGAGTTATGTCAAAAGTACAATGTTATCAATGTCACAAATTTGGTCACTTAAGACACGATCGTCCTGAAAGATCAAATGATAGAAAGAGAAAAAGAAAACACCATGACTCTGTAGCAAATTTTGAACAAGTTCTAAACAGCCCTAAGAATGAAAATCCAAGTAATAAAGAATTTTTATATTTCTCTGCTCTTACTAGTTTTGTTGTAGATAGTATAGTGAAAACTTGTCGCTAGTAGATAGTGGTGCCTCAATGCACATGATGGGAGATCGAGACAACCTCACAAGTCTAATGGAAAGAAGATTATCACAAAAGGTGGAACTTGGTGACAACAACAGTTATGCAATCAAAGGCATTGGGAAAACATCCATTGAGCTAGAATCAGGTGATAATGTTCTTCTTAGCAACATCTTAAATGTACTAGGTTTGAAGAAAAATGAGGTTTCTATTTCATGCATGGAAGATAAAGGAGATAGAGTAGCATTTGTTGACGAAAAAGCTCTTGTTTGGCCCGAAAGCTCTAGTATAGATTCCGCTATAGTAACAAGAGTTTGTGAAGGAAGGTTGTATAGAATTTTGAAGTAACCTACTCAAGCACTTGCACATAATGATATTAATCCATGTGAGATTTGGCATAGAAGATATGCTCATCTTCACTATAAGGCTTTGCTAGCCTTAAATTAGATGGTTGCATGTGTTCCCAATTTGCAGGAAGAACATGAAGGTGTATGTAAAGGATGTGCGCTTCGGAAGAATGTCAAGAAACCTTTTCCAAGCAACAAAAGTAGATCTGAGGAAGTCTTAGATCTAGTTCATTTTGATGTATGTGATCCAATGCCAGTGAAATCCCTTGGAGGCTCTTTGCATTATGTAATCTTTATTGATGATTTCTGTCACAAGACATGGATCTACTTCATGAAGAAAGAAGATGAAGAATTTGACAAATTTTAGGAATTCAAGGTTGAAGTCGAAAACTTGAAGGGAAAGAAGATCAAGATCTTGAGATCTGATAATGGAGGAGAATATACCTCCAAGGAGCTCATTTCCTTTTGTAAAGAAGATGGGATTAAGAGGGAGCTAATAGTTCCTCACAATGCACAACAAAATGGAGTTGATGAAAGAAATAATAGGATTGCGTAGTGCCCAGCTGGACAAGGCAAAATCCGTCCAAGGGAATACAGATATGCCCGGTGAAAGTGTGAAAAATGAGCAGAAGCGAATGATGATGTGAGCTTGAGTGCAAAACTGATTAAGTGTGAATTAATCAATGTGGATCAAGTGTAGAAATTGATCAAGAAGAAGGAAAATCAAGTAAGTGAGGACAATCGTTGCAACAACGACCATCAGTGCAAAAACAGGGAAATCGATGTGACACTTCTGAAAGGAAAACGATAACTTGAAACAATACTTCTACAAGCTAAAACAAGTGGAAATGCCAGCAACCATGAAGAGAAATAAGCAAAACAACACTCACACAAGCGAAACAACAAGAAGCAACTGAAAAAGCGGCAAAAGTGAAACTCACCCGGAAAAGCAACAATGACTGCACCAAAGGTTCCTTGATCTCCTGTGGAATGCTAGAGCTCCAAGATTGTATGTGCAAATGAACTCTAGAGGTGTCGATTAACTAAATTGGAGCAGATGAGGGTTTATGTCTTGCATGTCTAAAATAAAGGAAAAGCGACACTTGGCGAAAACTTCTAAAAATAGCAAGTATGCCTCCTTCGTGAAACTAAAAACAGATCCCTACTCCCTAGGAATTCTTTTTTGTCATTTATATTTCTTGCTTTTCCGGGGAAACTTACCATGCATGCTGTCGAGAAAGATTGCACAATTCTAGGAAACTGGGCAACTTTCTGGCGCAATGCACTACGCAGTTTCTAAGCTCAGTGAGGGATTGCGTAGTTTTTGGTCTCAATGTTGGGTTGCCTTCCATGACTATGTAGTTTCTGAGCTCAAGGTTGACTTTCGGTCAAAACTGCGCAATTCCCATCATCAAGGCTGCTTGCCCTCAAGGATTGCGTAGTTTCTGGAGGCAAGCCCAGAACTGCTGTGTGACCAAGTCAGCAAGTTAGATTGTGATTTAGAAAGATCAGTTAAGTGTGAAAACAAGCACAAGTGAAAAAGATAAGTCTCAATCGACGCAAGAATACTTGATAGCAATGCAAGATGAACTCCTATGGATAGGAAGGAATGCTCCAAAATCACAACATGGGCAAAATTTTAGAGAGTGGTTGTAGTCGCCACAACATTGGCGACACACTAGTAGAACTCCAGCTCTCCGAATGAATCTTGTCTCATACAAAACAGGTCTAACTCCTCCAGAAGTATTGTTAAGTTCATTGATTACCACAACTTCCTCACTTAGTCCCTACCATTCTCTTCATTGGCAGCAGGCATACCAACCCAAGTCAGACTAAGTTGTTTTGATTGGGGATGAGGAGTATATAAATGCACAAGTAAAAGAGATTGTTAGAGTTTGAGTTTTCATCTATGGTGTTGCTCTACTTCCCACAAGCTTGGACAATACCCCGGCGGAGTCACTTCAGGAACACAAACATTGCTCCACCGCCAGCGAGCCTGGATAGTACGCCAACGGAGTTGTTTGCTTCGCCTCTCTGCACAGGATCCTTTCTCTTTTTTGCCCCTTATTTCCTTTTTCATTTTATTTGTTCAAAGAACTGTGCATAGGCACTTATTTATTTCATGGGGGCGGAAGAGGGATCTCGACTTATTGAGAGTAGAACCCTTCAGAGAATGATCTTTATATACATCTCTGACATACTTGTTAAGGTTTTCCTCCCCTCCTTACTCTACTCGACTTAGTTGACAAGGATTAACCGAAAATAGAAGACCAATTAGAGTAGGTGGTACTAGTTAAAAGTGCAAGCATCGTGATTTCACTTGTGAATTTCTTCGAAAGGAACGTATTTTTCATCAAAGTATCATCGACTAAAGGGAATGCAAGACTCACATAAAGAGAGGGAATAAACAAATAACCAAGCATTGATAGCAGTACAACTTCCTCTTGGACTTCACCATGCTTGCTTCAGAAGCCAAACATGGTTTCATGTGAAAGTTAACCTATAACTTAAAAGAAAACAAACGAATGGAAAGAAGCGGAGCGAAAGCAAAACAAAGTAAAGCAAATCAAAGGAAACAACAAAGAAAAGAAAAACTACTCCTACTCCTAACCTAAACAAAGCATAGGCCAAACTTACGTGAAGTGATACTTCCAATGCAGCCATTGGCGCATTGGCTGGCCTATGTGGGCGAGGGAATGCATGTCAAGAAAGATATGCGAGCAAAACAGTGGACAAGAGACATAAGACAATACAAACGAAAACGTTCAAAGTTTGAATGAACACACAGAGAAGTGAAAATGAAAAGCGCATGGAAGCCACTCTATGGATGTACCATGGTGTTTAAACACACTACGAGTCAAAGGCATGCAGGCACAAACTTTCGAACTGCAGAGACGAGCGAACATGAGGGAAGAAGAAAATGTTCGTTTTACAACAGTGCTTGCCACGTACGACTCCTCCAATGACTGAGCGATAGGATCGTGTAACACAGATAGAGGATCCGAAAATTGTAAGGCAGATTGATTTTCAATATGTGCAATAGAGTGATGAGGAGCTCCAAAGATTCAATGATATTCTTATCAGAAGCGGAACTCACCTAAAGACTACAAGAACCTGACATAACCATCAGCTCGGCTTGAAGTGTCTTGACAACTTGGGGAAGTTCCAAATCATCATAGGGTAGATCATCACAGATCGGTGGTTGGGAAAGATTAGCAGCAGAAGAATCAGAATCGTGACCAAATGAATCAATGAAAAGGTCATGATAGCAATGATCAAAAAATTTAAGATCACAGACGGAGGCATCCTCCTGATCTAATGAATCGCAAAGACGGAAAGATGAAAAATGATAAATTTCATCCTCTAAGTTTTCAGAAAGATGAGATGAGAGATTGGGAAGATCAAGAGTAGGAGATTCATCCTCTCCACATTTGGATGAAAAACTGGCATCCCAGGTGTTCTGTGAATGATAGGAAGTAGTAACCAGGTGTTCTGTGAATGATAGGAAGTAGTAACATCATCAGGAACTAAATTTTCACAAGATTAAACAGAAATGGCAGAATCGTGGGAAATGTTGGGATGATGGAGAGGTGCAGAAGGAAGAGAACCATCCTTCGTCGCAAATTCTTGTTCTACTATGGGCTCCCGTACATAATCATCGTGAATGATATCACAAGTTGGCTACTCAACACCAACTCCATCCAACACTTGATCCTCGTGAACATCACAAGAGATATTTGAAACAGGTGAACACGAAAACTCACAATCTGGAGGATCGAAGGGACCAAAGGATGGAGGACGAGGAGATAACACTTCATCATAATAATCAAACTCACAGTCCAAACTTGTGCTGAAATTTTGAGTATGCGAGGTGGGAGAAGATGGTGGTAGATCAACAGATGAATTTTGAATCTCTCCCACCTCAACCTGTGGAACTAGAGTTGTTTGATGAGAAGAGGATGGGGGTCACTTGGAACAACAACCTTGTCTGTCGCAGATTTAGAAGCTCTAACACCGAGGTATGTTGGGAGCAGTTCAAAAGATTCTAACTCGTGCGGATTTTTTGAAATGTGAACAAGATATTGAAATCTTCCTGACAAGAAATTCCAATCAACTTCATCTTTCGGAAATTCAAAGCAAAGATGCATGAAATGATTGTGAAAATGATGCAATGATTCATCAAGTGATTTTCGCAATTCTAAAATTTTCTTGCACAGACGTTTACGATCATGCATATCAAAAGCATGAAACAGTTTTGTGACAAGATGTTCGAAAGAGTGTATGGAGGCATCGGTCAATGTCTAACACCATTGCCTTACGCACCCTTTGAACGTGAGGATGAACAAACTACAGCCAACATTCTCGCAGTGGATGTTGTGCTCTATGTAGAATTCAAGAAAACGAGCAATATGGTCAAATAAGGTTATCTCACCCTCGCCATTGAATTTGAGAGTTGACAAGTCATCTATGATACTCATCGGCACTTGCAAACTTACATTTCTAGAAAAAACGTGTTGGGGTTATGATTGTTCAAGAAGTCATTAAATGAGTGCAGAAATTCAAAACAGACTTCAAGGGCTCAGCTTGTCATCTGGCCCTCCTTCTATCGCCATAAATGTTGATGGTGTTGGACCCGCCAACATTCAGGGAATCTCTCTGATGTGAAGTCACAACTAGACCTCACACCATTTGGAGGAGTCCCAACAGTGGGTGGTAATGTTATGCCTTGACTACGAAAACACACAGAGTGAAGTATGATAACTTTGGGTGAGAGAAAGTGTGTGACTATACGTAGACTCAAGTGCGATGCATGAAGGTTCCAACACACGAAGCGAAAAGAAATTTTGCCCCTTTGGAAGCCTGTAATAGTACGCAACTAGAAAGGAACACATGAGCATAATGACATCACAAGTGAAGATGAGGAATAGTCCACAAGTTAAAGTGATGAGTTAATACAACAACATGCATTCAATAAAATTCATACAAATGCAAAGACATTGTTCATAAGCATAAGCGTAAGCTTAATAACATATATTGCAAATACAACAAGAATAGTCCTGCTATATTCACAACATATGCATGAAAGCATGCCGACTCTGATTTTATTATTATAAGTGAAAATTCCATTCATACATACACCATTGACAAACCACTAGCCCCAATAGTGGAACATTAAAGTCAAGAACACCTGCTTCTCCAAAGAAGTATACTCGCTCTATGCTACAAAGCAGCCAAGGCTCTTCACAATACTACCAAGCTCCTTCTAAGCCTAAGCCTAGCCAAAAGCTTGGCTCCCAAAACCCTGTTACATGAGTTATGAGGTTTTATTTATAACAAGAAGGGGTCACTCTTCAACTCCCCTTTGTGACCTTTGGACTACCCTCATGACTATTCAACTTCCTTACAAAGTGACTCATTACATTACATCATGACTCTTCATATTCCAATACTGACTTACAACATAATTACAAATAATATTACAATTTATACTTGTACCCATATAGGACAAAATAGGGTAGAGACAACTTGACAGCCTAACAAGACAAAACACTATGATGCTTGAGTTTGGGGAAACTCTAGCTCAGCAACTTCCACTTGATGCTTCTTGGTCACATCTTGGTGCCAAGCTCGGTACTGTGTGATGACATCCCTAAACTGCGTAATGGTGTCTGGCTGGAAGCGGACTCTTACCTCCATGGCATCTAAGCGCAATGATTTTGAACTAGTCTCAACCTCCTTCTGAAGCATGAGCAACCTTGTTCTAATTCGGACAAGACCACCGATGTAGTTCTGCATGTTTTCTCTATTCAGCTCCAAATCTTCCTCGGTGGCGATCTGTCTCAGCTGCTCCAAGTAGTCTCTACTACCTAACTTGATGTTTGCGCTTAGCTTCAGTGAGTGAGCTGACTGATGGGATCTTCTGGGTTGTCACCATGAAATCCAAATTGTTATACAACCGTACATATGAGGCCCGAATGCTTCCAATGAACGAGGCGAGTTGCTTGTTATTCTAGATCAACATTCAAACTCTTGCTTTCTCCAGCTCTGCCTGCGGCTTCATCTTCTTTACCAAAGTAAGTGGTGCCCCTTTGTATCACATTGTCCATTCTTGCATGACGGTGATGGCAGTTTTCACATTCCTAAGAGTCTTGACAAATTCCTTGCTTTGTTGCTGCAAGCTATGCAAGTGGACAATTGCCTTATGTATGGTCATGAGCTCCTCATAGAGGTCCCGTATGGTCTCTCCAAGTGTTGATACTTGACCAAGTATCGTTGCTCTCATTTTCTCCAAGTAAACCTATGAGGAAACTTTTTTCTGTGTTGTTGCACGGAGCTATTCTATCTCTTGTCGGGCAACCTGTATATTTTGTACCAATTGCTTATTCTCGGTTGTCAAATACTGAGTGTTTGATCTTGTTGCACCTACAAAGGCCAAGTTGGCTTTGGAAAATGGGATTTGGATTCTTGCTAGTGTACGCCACTATCACTCTCTCTCTAGTGAATGCAGATGATGCATGATCATCCGGAAAATGATTTCTATGTGCTTATACAATTATCTTCTAGAATTCATCATAAGACAGATTGTACACATCCATTACCAGATCATCATCAAGGGGAAGTATGTCCCCTTCCTTGCCCAGGGCTAATTTTGCAGCTGGAGGTGGTGGAGACTGAATGGTGACCTACAGTGCACTAAGCATCAGATCAATATTTTCATCCTGTAGCTCCGGTCCCAACTCCATGTCCGCAACTTGAATCAAATCTTCCATTTGTTGAGCAAGCTCTCGATCCTACATTTGTTCGCTCTCCTCCTCTGCTATTGATTGGTTCTGTTCTTGCTCTTCAACTTGTATTGACATTGTTTCTTCAGCTATGGCGCCTTGCTATTCTTCTTCTTCCTGCTTTTGATTCTCTTCTTGCTCTTTCCTCCTCAGCTGTCGTTCTTCCTTCAGTTCTTGTTCTATTGTCTTCAATCTCAATTCTGCCTCTCGCAAGCTATGCACTTCTCTCTTCCTTTGTTCTGCTCTTTGTATCCTCTGCTTCCTCTTCACTTTTGTTGCTAAAGCTACTTTCATAAAGATTCAATCTACTTTTATCTTGCAGCTTTGTTCTCCCCCTGGACTATCGACAACCTTTCTCTTTCCCTTATCCTGTATCGAATTGTTGCCTTCTACTATTGTTGTTGGAATTGTTGCCATGTTAGTGTTGACTCATTTTCTATAAACAATTGATTGTTTGCATATATTGGCAAGTTAACTGGCGCTTGCTCAACTGCTTCCCCAGTATTGCTTTCAGTGGTCTCTGTTCAAGTAGCTCTCTTTGGTGCCATGGTAATAGTGACTACTGGAGAGAGGTGCTCAACAACTATGGCACCTGTGGGACAAGAAAGACACTCATGGAAAACAAACATCAGTCTTTAGCAAATCTACTTACACAGCATGATCAAGCAACAAATTGGGCATCTGATGGGAGGGATTACACAATTTTCATTGACAAGAGGGACTGCGCACTACGCAGTCCCAGCAGCCAAGGTTGAACTTGAGGCTCGGGATTGCGCAATGCGCAGTCCCAACCCAGGCAAAGACTGGTCGAGACTGCACATTACGCAGTCTCAATGGCCAAGGTGATAAGCTAACCCCTAGAACTGCGCAATGCGCAGTTAGAGCCAGCCTGCACTGCACACTACACAATTATAGAGCCCAAGCTTGTGGCTTGAGCCTTTAGATTGCGCAATGCCCAACTGGACAAGGCAAAATTCGGCCAAGGGAAGTATAAATATACCTGATGGAAGTGTGAAAAACGATCAGAAGTGAATGATGATGTGAGCTTGAGTGCAAAACAAACTATGTGTGAATGAATCAATGTGGATCAAGTGCAGAAACTGATTAAACAAAAGGAAAATCAAGTATGTGAGGAGAGTCGCTGCAATGGCGACCATCGGTGCAAAAACAAGGAAATTAATGCGACACTTGTGAAAGGCAAATGATAACTTGAAACAACATTTCTACAAGCTAAACAAGTTGAAACGCCAACAACCATGAAAAGAAATAAGAAAAACAACACTCACACAAGCAAAACGACAAGAAGCGATAAAAAAAGAGACAAAAGACGACAAAAGCAAAACTCACCCGGAAAAGCGATGATGACTACACCAAAGGTTCCTTGATCTCCTCAGGAATGCTAGAACTCCAAGATTGTATGTGCAAATGAGCTCTAGAGGCGTCGATTAACTAGATTTGAGCAAATGAGGGTTTATGACGTGCCCTAAAATCACGGAAAAGCGGCACTTGGCGAAAACTTCTAAAAATAGAAAGTGTGCCTCCTTCGTGAAACTAAAAACAGATCCCTACTCCCTATGAATTTTCCATTTAGTTTTCTTGCTTTGCCATGGAAAATTGCCATGCACATTATTGAGAAAGATTGCGCAATTCTAGGAGCTAGGCAACTTTCAGGCTCAATGCATTGCATATTTTTTGAGCTCAGTGCTAGGTTGCCTTCCATGACTACGCAGTTTATGAGCTCAAGGCTGACTGCCAGTCAGAACTGTGCAATTCCCATACTCAAGGTTGCTTGCCCTCAAGGATTGCGCAATTTTTGCCATTTAGTTTTCTTGCTTTTCCATGGAAACTTGCCATGCACATTGTCGAAAAAGATTGTGCAGTTCTAGGAGCTAGGCAACTTTCAAGCTCAATACATTGCGTATTTTCTGAGCTCAGTGACGGATTGCGCAATTTTTGGGCTCAGTGCTAGGTTGCCTTCCATGACTACGCAGTTTATGAGCTCAAGGCTGACTGCCAGTCAGAACTGTGCAATTCCCATCATCAAGGTTGCTTGCCCTCAAGGATTGCGCAATTTCTGGAGGCAAGCCCAAAGCTGTTGTGTGACCAAGTCAGGAGGTTAGCTTGTGAGTTAGAAAGATCAGTTAAGTGTGAAAACAAGCACAAGTGAAAAGATAAGTCTCAATTGAAGCAAGAATACATGATAGCAGTGCAAGATGAGCTCATGTGGAAAGGAAATAAGGCTCAAAAATCACAGCATGGGCAAAATTTTGGAGGGTGGTTGTAGCCACTACAACGGAACTCTAGAAGCAACAAAACAAAATGAAAACTTTATTTAATACATTCAAGAGTATGCAACACTAGGGGAAGATGTGTCAAGCAGACATGACTTTTCATGAGTTTAGTAGCATCAAGTACAAAAATAGGCCCAGGGCATAGCAGAATCATGGTCTCATGCGCAAGATGGGAAGGCTTTTTTTTCTCTCTTTTGATGGATCATCTAAGTGCTCAACCAGGGCTTGGATACAAAAGTTGGACACCCACTTCCTACTTAATGAAATGTTGGAAGCAGATGCTATAAACTTCACCACATTGCATTTGGAGGGGGAAGCACATGAATGGTGGCACCATGGATTGGTCACCTTAGGGCATTCCAGCATAACCTCTTACATGGACTTTACTCAAAGATTGATAGACCACTTCGACCTAAAGGATCCTGATATAGACTTCAGAGAGCTAGCACATCTCAAGCAAATCGGTACACCAGAATCCTAAATTTTAGAATCCCAACAGTTGGCAATCATGGTGACAAGCATATCAAAGTAGAGGGTGGTCATGCTCTTCAAAGAAGGTTTCGCCGAACCATTGCATGGGTGGGTCAAGGCTTTCAAACCTACCACATTGCATGATGCCATCACCAAGACACTAGATATGGGAGATGCAGCACCAAAGGTGAAGTTTCCATCCAAATCACTAATCCCTCTGAAGGACAAGGATAAGAAGCCATTTCAAAGAGATAGGATCAGGAAGGATAGACTGGATGAGGAGACTCAAAAGGAGTTGACGAGGAAGAAACTATGTTTCACTTGCAAAGGACCATGGGAACATGGTCATAAAATTTTTGGAAAGGGGAAGATTCTCTACATTGAAGTAGTGTCTGACAATGAAGATGATACAACACTGACAACAAGCAAGGAGCCTAGCAATTCCAAAGAAGAATAGTCCCTTGAGGGGGCTGAAGGAGACGAGAAGCCATGTACAACAATCAAAGGGGGTGCTATCCCCCGTCTCTCTAGAGTTCCTAAGGTACTACACCTTCAAGATCAAGGGTGTCATACGAGGGCAATGAATCATAGCCTTGGTTGATGGTGGAGCTACGTACATTTTCATCAATGTAGTTGTGGTGGCAAGGAGAGGCATTCCCACCGAAGAATTTGAGGGCTTCAGAGCAATGTTGCGAACATCAGCATCGAGATAAAATTGGCAAGGGCCTGAAAAACAAAAAATCGTAAAAATAAAGAAAATTTCGATAAAAATCAGTAAGCATCAACAAAATTAAGATACCGCCAAAATATTGGTAAAAACAAGCAAACATCAACTAGGCCAAAAAAACGTGATTTCAAAATTTCTTCGTGATAAAATCGATATGTTTCCAACATTGCTTCAAAATGAGGGTAGTTGATGGGTATAACATGACAAGCACATAGGTGGTTCCACGTTTAAGTGTGACATTGGGTGATTACACATTTACCAATGTTTTTTATGTAATAGAACTCGCAATTACCAATATGGTGTTGGTACAATCATTGTATTCAATAGAAAAATTAGCAATGAACTACTAGTTGATGGAAATGGAGTTCCAAGAGTCAAATGGAAGCAAGGTAATGTTGAGAGGTATGTCAAATGGTGGCCCTCAAACTATATCAACTAAGCAAATAGAGGTAGTATTTTAGCATGGATATTGCATACTAGAATATTTAATCACAAATCAGAAATTAGCAAGCAACAACGAACATTATTTTAGTACTAAGTACAAGAAGAACGTGGAGGCTAGTGCACTTTCCAGGAGACCAACCACATGCTCCCTCAAGAATATCACCAGAGATTGGAAAGCCCAGCGCCTAGTGGAATATTCCAAAGATAAATTTGTTTGCGAATTGATGTATGGTATCATCCAAGATGATAGGTACAAGATAGAGGATAAGGTCATTTTCTATAAGGATAGGGTATATCTAACACTTGATTCTACACTCAAGAGGGAAATTTTGAACATTGTACATGACCCACAGCGAGACACCAAGGACTCTTCAAGACATACAGGAAGATCAGACAAGTTTTCTTGGGAGGGCCTCAAGGATGATGTGTTGAGATAAGAGAAGGGATGCATAACGTGTTAGTGCAACAAGCCCATGCGCATCCCTGTAGGACTGCTACAGCACGATGAGAACACCAAGAGGGAAAGAAAACACTTGGATTACCCTAGAGAGAGGAGAAATCGCTGCAAATGAATTTTACAGGAGGCTCGAAGATGTTGATTCAAAGGAAGTCAAGGATTGTGTTGAGAGACAAGTGGCCTTCATCGAACCTTTCCTAAAGACTAGTGAACTAAGTAAGCACATCACAACCCTATATGACCACCCTAGATATGACTGTCCATTTAAATTTAGTAATAACTACTTTTATTTTTCCAACACAAGGCTTCAAGATCAAAGTATTCTCTATAAAAAAGATAAGTTGGAAGCAAAAGCACAAGTCTTGTTTGACCCTAACACGCCGAGGGAAGATTGAAGTATCTCTAAAATCAGTGAAAATGTGGAATTCTTGGCAGTTGACTTAAGCACCAGTGGCAGTGACTACGTGAACAACAAGGTTATCAAGATGGTAGATAAGAGTATGGAACTTGGTTCCCTTTCAGGGGTGAAATTTTCTTCAATTACTTGGAATCATGACAACAAAGGGTATTCTTACAGTTGTTATCCAACCCCAAAAGTGTTAGTTCTCTTTAAAGTCAGCGAACTAATCTATGAATTTTACTAAGCAAAGAGTAGAAATTGGACTTTAACTTTAACTCACAAATACACTAACAACAAAGGGTGAAATTTTCTTCAATTACTTGGACTGTTTTCTTACAACAATTATCCAGCCCCCAAAGTGTTAGTTTTCTTTAAAACTCAACAAACTAATCTGGGAATTTTCCTAAAAGAGTTGAAACTAAACTTTAACTTTAACTCACAAATATATTGAGTTTTCTAACTACCATGTAGCGAAAATAAGGAACAAATGAAGAAAAAAACACAATAAAAATAAAACACAAAAATTTACCTGCGAAACTCCAACCGAGGAAAACCTGTAGACTTGGAGGCTTTTATTAAGTTGTTTCAGCAAAAATATTGTTCATAAAAATTTTACAATGAAGGTAAAACTTCCCTTGTTTCTACAAATTCCTGAACACGCTAATACACCCTCTTACAGCCTCTCGGCCCAGTCAGTCTATGCAACGTATGAACTTGTACAACTTCGTATGGCCTAAACACAACCTCTTTAGCGCATTGAAAACAGCCTAGCTAAATTCAACGTTGATTGCAAAAGATCTAATGTTGTAACAACCTCTCTTTCTCCATGTATCTACATTGACGTAGATCCTCTAATTCGTTGAAACCTTACCCTGAATTGTTCTCTTCTTGTTGCCTCTCTAACACCAAGTTCTCTAGTGCCTAATGACCAAGTTTTGCACCCTTTTCCCTCTTAGAAGTCGACTTGGGCCCACCAATCACACGACGAGTTGAGATTAAGTCTCCCGAGATGGCTAAGATCTATCTAATTCTTAAATACAAGAAAATTTAAATTTTTCTAAGTCAAAGACAATAGAAAAAGTGAAATTTGTGCCTTGGCCCCACTTGTGAGTGCCTCTGCCAATTTAGTGCACCTGTTAAATCTGGGTTAATCCTTCCTCCTCTAACTTTATTTAACACTCCCACTTAGAGAGGAAGGTGTTCTGAACTACACCTAGTTTGTCACTGAAATAGACAAAGTTTCATATAGGCAAAGCCTTAGTCAATATGTTAGTTATTGCTATGTTGTAGGAATGTACTGAACTGTGATGTTGTCGCTCTGAACACACTTTGATAACTAGGTTCAGTCTTCATTTAATGTATTTGAGTCATCTTGTAATGTACTTCTCAAAAGAATAAAGAAAAAAATTATTATTATTATTATTATTATTGCGACTTTTTAAAGCATGGGTTTCATGCTTGGGTCACCATGTTTTAGGTCAAAGTCCCCATTGAGGATTTCTCGGATTTATTCTGAGTCAATAAAGTCATTGTACTTTTAAAGAGACTCTTCTTGGGCTTTTGAATCATGTAAAAATATTAAGTATTGAGTCAAATGTAATTTATGTATCCTCCACATCAAGTCAGCCTCGAAGAGATCAAGTCCGCCTAGGGACACTAATTCGACGTCACATGGATCCTATAAATATTGGCAAGCTGAAGTCATTTGGAGTACTTCATCTCAAGCAAGTTCGATATCTCTAAGGAAGCTAGGAAGTGCAAAGTATGAAGTCGGCAAGCCAAAGGAAGTGTGAGTTGGGTGGAGTCTAAGGAGAAGAAGAAAAACAAAACTTTAGTGCCTCTCTCTCTGTTTCATACCCTAGATTGGGAGATCGAAGTTTTCCAGATTTTGTTGATGTCGGAAACTGCCTGATGCTAGAAGCTGCTACATAGTCGAAGTTGCTGCGAGAGAGGTCGAAGATCTAGGAGGTTGACTTGGTGTGAAGGGAAGGTTTGGTCTTTGACTAGGGTGTGTTACCACTCAAACCAACAGAGGACCTAAAAGGGGTTCCTAAGAGGGCAACTGCAGGTTAAGGGCAACAATGGAGGCTTAGCCCACTGTCACCACAGCTAAGTCTCCCTGCTCTTTACGAACTTTCACCGATGGGAGGAGTCCCGGTAGTGAAGAGATCACTTGTAAAGTATATGTCAATGGATAGGTGGAAAGTGACCCTGGAAACCCTTTCGCGAGAATGCAGTGAAGAATGGAACTTACTTGCTCTTTAAGCAAGGGACTTGGTCCTCCAAGGGTAAGGGGTGAGGATTAGAGGGTTGAGGGAGAAGGAATAGGCTTATAGACGAGGTTCTCAATCCCTATAATCATTGGCAAACTTGGATTCCCAAATGGTCCTTGACAAATAATAATTATTGAGAAGTGGGACCACACGGGGCCAAGTGGACCTAGTCTAGGTTCGAGGACAGAATGTAGCAACCACTTTTGTTCCTATCCTAGACAAGGTGAAAGGAAAGGATGAAACAAGAATATTTACTTCAAAAGGTTGAATTGGGAGGTATAGCCTTGGGGATGCCTAGGCAAAATTCGATCCTAGAGATAGGGGTTGGGATTCCTGAAGATTCCACCGTTAGAATTTCCTCAAATTTGGAGGAGAGGGAGGGGACCTACCATTGCAGTAGCCTGTGGGAGATCGAAATTTTTCCTTGGGTCAATTCCCGGGAAATTGATACCCCAGGTGACCTAATGGGGCTAGACCTAGGGAAAAAGGGGAAAAGCGTAAAAATATGGTTAAAATGATCACCCTTTTTTAGGGATCAATGCCTAATTCACTTGGGGATATGGAGTAATTCACTTGGAGATATGGAGACAAGGATGATGATGAGTAAGGACTTGGTTTCTTGATCAAGGAGACCTGGAAAGTCAGCTTCATCGAATGTTGAGAGAAAGAAAAGAAAAGTGACCTTCAAGCATTTATACTGTAAAGCAAATGATGCAAGCTTATAGAGACAAATAATCTCTAGGACATTTCATTCATATAACATTAGCCCATACATTAAATTAGCTAAAACATGCTTAATTCCATATTTCAATTATGCAACAACTAGCCTAATTTTAGCAGTATGCAGCAACAAGAATAACAGTGTCAAAATTTACTTACAATGTTATAGAATATATCCAACCAGCGTTTTGTTTGCAAGACAAAGCTCCAAGACAAGAAAAATAGCCTAAATCCATACGTCAAAATTCATCCATCTCCAAAAAATATCCTCTAGGGAATGTGAAGTTCTCTATGATTAGAGAGATCCCAATTCAAGTGATGATCCAAATGAATGTGTCTAACATCAATATATAGCCTCCTAGGGAGTTCGAATTAGCCTATGGGCCTACATTAGCCCCTAATGATAAAATAATGTGCAAATAAAACCCCTATCGGTGACAAACCCACCAAACTAGCTCATAGTGTAAAAATAAGCCTCACAAGGGGCGAAATAATAATATGTACACGTCATGGGGCCTTCCAAAGCCCCAATAATATCTTGAAGTGCCATATTGAGGAATAAATTCCTCGGAATATGATGGACAAGGGGGTGACCCCGTGTTCTCCAAGTTTTAGACTTGTGGTGCTCCCAGTGGGTCTGAGGGCACATAAATGACCCCATGGGTCTCCATATGAATCGAAGATGCCTGCATATCCTCTGCAAGGGTCCAAGTGGTGGAATGAATGTTACCATGACATCGTACAAGTCCTAGGAAACCTACCAAGAGTGTGGGGCTCATGTGGGGGCCTGCTGGGCATAATGTACCAAGCATATCACCATCATCCCAAAAGTGGATTGCTAGTAGTCTATGATCATCCACGAAGATCTGTGGAGCGTTGTTTGTTGAAGTGGAGGCCAATGGCTCTCTATGCACACCCTAGATGTGCCAATGTAGACCTCTGGGGGTTAGGATCCCAAATAGGGAGACCAAACCCAAATTGAAGCCACATGTAATCTTGCATAAGATCCAATGCGTCCCTTAGGCTTCCAGTACAACCAATCAGTAAAATAATCAAGTAAAAGATATTACAAATCATGGATAACACAGTGGGCACTTCATAATGGCATGCCCTTCCATAGTGGGCTTTGGCATGTGCTAGTGTCTCCAAGCTCCAAAGGGGGTTAGCCAAGTACCTTATTAGGTGGTTTCAGCCCTTAAAAGGAATAGTATGTCCAAGGTACATCCTTCTCATGGGGGTGGCAAGTGATAAATAAGTGGAATGAAGTAGGGAATGACGGGGGCAATCTTGGGCCACATATTGGGGCATAGGGTAGCTGGATAAGGGGAAGCCCACACATGGGTATGTAATGTATAGGAGGGAGCAATTGTGGTACATGAGGTGTCTCGACCTTGATTTTTCCCCCCTTCTTTATATGCCTTTTGCCTTTTATGAATTTTCTTTAACTAACTGCTCGGGGCTCAAAGGACAAGAGCATGATGTGTAAGATATAACAGTGATTACCCCTTTTAAGGTAGGGCGGTTCATTGCCCTCTAGGGGTTGGGACAATCACGGGTTCCTGAATGATAAAGGAGGCTCATGTAGGGCCTATGGAACCAGGGTGATGACCATGGATTGGGGTAGAGCTCATGCATTGGATTTTTCCCATGTGTTGATTATTTTTGTCCTGGCCATCTTTTGCATTCTGTGGTACAATTTCCTATTAAATGTGGACAATTATGCTTTTTTCTTTTTCTTTTAGTTTCTTCAACATCTGGGGCATCATTCTAGGCCTGACCCAAGGTGGGGGCAAGGGGATAGGGAGGTTAGCGCTATGTGGACCTAGAATGGAAATGTGGACCCAGGTGGGAGAAATGACGAATAGGGGTATAGGGAGTGGAAAGGGAGTAATATATGCGAACAAAGGTGCGGGACCGCACACCAAAAGTTGGGGTTTCCCGAGTAGTAGCACCCTAGAACCAAATGGTCAATAAAGGAGATCCCACGGGACTAAGATCCAAGGGTAACATCCAAAAGAGATCAAGGGGACAAGAGCACAAACTAAGCCCACTCTTTCCGCCAAATCCCCCCATCAATCCACACCCAGAAGTATCCATGATAAGTAAACCCAATACTCAATTACCAAATGACAAGACATACCTTTAGATTCGGGAGGCCCACCTTCAAACATACGATCAATACAAGTGGGTGAGGGACCACATGGCTGGCTCAGGTGGCAGAGAAATGGCACAACGAGCTCGTAGGAAGCATCAAGGGCCTATTGGCTGTCGATTGAGGCTCGTCATGGAGAAAAATTTCTCCGACGGATATCACCCACAAAGTGATGGGTAACAGGGTGAAGAGTCTCAAAGAATACTATTGAAAGGAAGAGAATTTTGACTGGGTTTCCCCTCGACAGGGCTTTTACCCTGCCATAGTGGCTACATCTAGTGTCCATTGTTTTATGCGTTTTCGCATTGGTAATTGCTTGATGAACTAAAAGAAAGAAGATATAAAGAATCGTAATAACAAATCAAGAATCACAAGTAATTATCGAGAATAAGAAAATCTTTCTGCCTTTCCGATTTTCTAACATGGTATCAGAGCTTTGGTGACGAAAGAAGAAAAAGGCAGTCTCAAGCACTTGATCAAGAAACCATTCGAAAGGACAATCTCGAGGAATGAGTCGACTATATTCAAGGAAAATGT
This sequence comes from Pinus tabuliformis, assembly GCA_031772625.1. Lineage (NCBI taxonomy): Eukaryota > Viridiplantae > Streptophyta > Pinopsida > Pinales > Pinaceae > Pinus > Pinus tabuliformis. The sequence goes on along the minus strand of CM062814.1, from coordinate 741,967,178 downwards.
CTAACACAATCAAGGGAGAGAACGAACTTGAAGGAGCCTCAAACTATAGGTCTTAGAAGAAGAGGATTGACCTCATCCTTGAAAAGAACAAAGTTCTAGACTTGGTCAAAGGAAAAGTAAATAAGCCTATAGAACACTCCAGTGATGCTCACGAAGTAAAATTCAGAGAATTAGAATTGTTGGCCATGACTTCAATGGTAGGACTAAAGGACAATCTTGTCCCATTTATAGCCAACATCAATCATGCTCATGAAATGTATGAAGCCTTGTCAAAGTTATTCACTATTAAAAACATTGGTCAAGTGGCAAGCTTGAAGAATGAACTAAGGACCACAAAGATGACTAAAGAAGATACAATGCCCTCCTTTGTGAAGATAGCAACAATTAAGGATGATCTTTTGGCCATTGATGAAATTGTTCCAGACAAAGAACTCGTGGTGACTGCTCTATTAGGATTGCCACCTACTTGGGGTGCATTTGTTGCAAGTCTTAACAGTGGGAAGGAAGCTCCCACTTTTGAAGAACTATGGACTACCTGCAATCAAGAAGAAATGAGGATCTCTCTAGTTACCAATCCTAAAGGAGTATCCAATGCCTACATTGCTCAACATAAACAAAAGAAATCGAAAGGACCAAGGAATTAAGTTGACATGTCCAAGGTAGAATGCTATCAATGTCATAAGAAGGGTCACTACAAGAGTGATTGTCCTGACAATCCAAAGAATAAGAAGAGAGATAGAGATCATGCTAACATTGGTGAAGAAGGAGACCCAAAGAAAGTAAAACCCAAAGAATCTGATATAAGGGACTTACACTATCAAGTCATTTGCTTTTAGTCTTAGATATTCTAGTTTTGTATTTCTGATGTTTAAGGTTTATAGGATTTAACATGTTTTTTGAAAAGAGCCCCAACAACTCTCAAAGATAAGTATCTCATTTCCTTTCAGTTTTTGGTTTCATGTACTCATTTAGTTTTGATTATATTAAATACTAATCACTAGTCTACCTCTATTGTCTTGATTAGGAAGACATCTGCTATATTCTCAAGGAGTATGAAAGAGGACCACTCAAGAAAAGGTCTATCAAGGAACAAAGGTATGCTTTAAAACATTGATTTCTTTATAATAAATGCTTATTCATTTGACAATCTATTACTAACATGGTTGTGTCTAGCTATAGTGAATCATATTGATTCTTATTTTCGACAATTCATCACTTGATAAATCTACCCCTCCTATTCTTAACTGATTTTATAGAAACTTAGGCAGGTTCTCTAGAAAACCCCAACCTAAGGGTATGCTAATGTGAATGTCTGAAACCATAACTACTTAGGAATATTTTGGAATGCTATTCGAAGTTCTTGTTGTTGATGTCATGTTTGGGATTTTGGTATGATCATGAAAACTTAACTTGTTAAGGTTGAATGATATTTCTTTGAGATCTTAAACCTTTGAATTTTTGGAATAGTAGTGTTTGCTTTGCTAAGTTATGAAACCCTAGACATTTAGGGTTTGGTTGAGCCTATAAGGAAAACCTTTGTTATGTGTTTAAAGAAAGATCCTACGAATGAAGCCTTAGGTATATATATGTGTACATTTGGTCAAAATCCTAGCTTGGTCTAGGTCAATATATGTCTAATATATTAAGGTTGTTTGACATAAGAAAGAAAGAAAGAAAGAAAATTACCTTAACATCCACGAGGCTAAAGATAGCTTATGGGACAAATTGCTTCTTCATTGGGTTGATGTATTCAACACTTTTCCTATGAAGCCCCACAATAAACACTCCCAGCTTCTCGACAAACCCTTCGCTAGATAGTTTATCCCAAGGGCTAGCTGCCAAAATATTTGCATAACTTTCTTTGTTGTCAATATAGTACTTTTCCTTTCTCGCTAGATCCTTATCCCAAATATGCCTGTGGAACTTATCCGTAACAAAAGTTTTTATCTCTTTACGGTTTATGGGACACGTGTTCAATCAAATACCCCACTTACTAAACCATTTGTTAATTTGATGCATCCAAATCTTCTTTATTTTGCACAATATGTCATTAAAGACAACCTTAGGCCATCTACCCTCTTCCATTTGCTCAATTTTTTTTAAATACCTTATGACTCGCACCATAGCAATTGCTTCAATAGGAGCAGCCCCTATTTCACTTAACAAGATAGCATAAAGAACTACACTTTTAATTTCGAGTTTGTTTTTAATCAAACGCTTTTGAATTTTCTCAATTTGTTTCCACTACCTGTCGGATGTGTACTGTTGGCCCACAGTTCACAACCATAGAGAATCATCAGAATCACTACAAGCCCAAAAAGGGTTTGAGTGGTTTTCCAGTCCCATAACTCTACCTCTCTACACCTATTTTGAAAAGCATAAAATGCTTTCCAACCCCCCAAAGTTCTTTTCTTTTTACAGCCATCCAAACTTAGATTTTTGTTGAAGTCAATTCTGAGTTATTTGTTATCCGCAACTTCTTCTAGAATGTTGCCTTCAAAGTAGAATTTATATTGGTTATGTTTTTTTTTTTAGAAAAAACCACTACCTTTGTTTTTCTAATATTGAGTTGCATCCCCACCCTTCTACAAAAATGTTTAAGGGATAGTAAGCGCTCTTGCAAACCAAGAGCAGATTTAGCAATCAAAATAAGGTCATCTGCATACAAAAGAAGCCTTATAACAAACTTTCCCAAATGGATACCATCACCCCCTTGCGAATTTAACCAATCCTCAAGCTTGTTGATATATAAACCAAAAAGGGTAGGAGACAATGGGCAACCTTGCTTGACCCCGATATGGCTTCTAAAACTTTAAAAAATGCCTGCTGAAGTTCTAATTTTGACTTTCACCTCTTCATATAGCCTATGCACAGTTGCTCTCAAATGTTTAAGAACCCCATGTTCCTCCATTCTGTGCCATAGCTTATCCCTAGGAACCGTGTCAAATGCTTTTCTGAAATCAACAAAGCAACAAAAGGCTTCTTCCTTTTTCTCCCAAACATTTTCAATGATGTGCCTTAAAGTTATGCAATGATCAACTATGGAATGTTTATCCATGATAATGAATTCCTAGATATGTGTGGTGACCTACTTATTAATGGTCATAAGTCTAAGAATTTAATGTAAGTCCTTGTCTGAGATTCTAGGATGATGATATTTGGAAATCTAGGGTTTTGCAACTAAACCCTAGTAGTAGATAAATTCTCTAGTATGTGTGATATAACAATTTGAGATCTATTTATATAATGATTGTTGAGATTGTAAAAATGAAATTCTAGGATTTTGGAGTTAAACCTTAGTAGAAGTAGAAATCTTTGATGTATGATGACAATGTGATAATTTGAGATTTGTGTAAGACAATGGAAATCTGAGCCTTAGTTGTGATTGATGGTTGATTGAAAATCTAGGGATTGCAACTAACTCTAGTGGAAGTTGGTCATGTTAATGACTAAGCTGTGATTAGTTTTGATTGATTCTCTTGTATGAAATTTAGGATTTGTATTAAACCCAAGTGGAAAATCTAACATATGAATTCTAAAAGTTGTTAGATATCTTGTAGATCTATATTTGTTTGAATTGTTTCTAGGGTTTGTCATATGTTGTACTAGGGTATGTTACACCTTTGAAAGAAACATTGAAACCCTAGATGGAATGAAAGTTATTAAGAACTAGTCTAGGGTTTATGACAAAGTCCCCAGCAAGATGTTGAAGAGTATATGTCTCTTGTTTGTAATTAAGTTTGGGTATCTGATATGTATAAACTTGAAATGCTACCACGATTCTAATATGGCTAACTTCATGCTTCTATAGATTTGGTTGTACTTGCTATCTAAGTTGTGCAAGTACAAAATCTTCAATATGGTGAAGATGTTCGTTGATGTGATAAGCATGATGCGGATGATGATAACTCTGATGGAATGGTTGGAAGCCACAAAATATTCTCCGATGACGAAAAGAAGAAGTTGATCTCCCTAAGGAAGCCTAAATAGAAGAGATCTCCCTAAGATTAAGAGGGAGTCTAGATAAAGAAATACTCCCTGGTTGAGAGGGAGGGCATAGCTTGGTTTTGATTGAAGAATGAATTTCAGAGGATATGTTTGTTGCATGAGAAGTAGGAAAGGAAAGTGTATGATTGAGGAATCTTCTTTTAGAGATTCGGTTGATAGTCCTACTATAAAAGGTTGAGAAACAACATCTAGACCCTAGAGGTTTGTATTTGATTATGTACATATGAAAATATATTATTGATTGGCGTTGTGTTTCTACAAGTGAATCTCTCGAAGGTGTTGATAGCATGCTGGTTACCAATTAGTTTGATTGAAAGAGATTGATTATCCTTGATCTATTGGATCTAGGAGTGTTGAGGCTTTGTGGGTGAAGCATTGCCTGGGAGGACATTTGGTCGACACTTTGTCTTGATGCCTAGGTCTCGAACTTGGAAAAGGTGGTTGATTATAGAGTTTTGTTTTTTGATACACACCTAGATTTTTGGGTTGGTGGTTAGCAAGTAAGCCTAATGGTACCTAGAGGGGTTGAAATCTTGAGTGCACCTTATTCCCACTTGGATAGATTGTTGTGATTCGTTTTGATTGATTCTCTTGAATGAAATCTAGGATCTGTATTAAATCCTAGTGGGAAATCTAACATATGAATTCTAAAAGTTGTTAGATACCTTGTAGATCTATATTTGTTTGAGTTGTTTCTAGGGTTTGTTGTATGTTGTAGTAGGGTATGTTACACCTTTGAAAGAAACATTGAAACCCTACATGGAATGAAAGTTGTTATGAACTAGTCTAGGGTTTACGACAAAGTCCTTCGCCAAATGTTGAAGAGTATATGTCTCTTGTTTGTAATTAAGTTTGGGTATCTGATATGCATAAACTTGAAATGCTTCCATGATTATAATATGGCTAACTTCATGCTTCTATAGATTTGGTTGTACTCACTATCTAAGTTGTGCAAGTACACAATCTTCAATATGGTGAAGATGTTCGTTGATTTTATAAGCATGATGGGGATGATGATAACTTTGATGAAATGGTTGGAAGCCACGAAATATTCTCCAATGACGAAAAGAAGAAGCTTATCTCCCTAAGGAAGCCTGAACAGAAGAGATATCGCTAAGATTAAGAGGGAGTCTGGATAAAGAGATACTCCCTGGTTGAGAGGGAGGGGATAGCTTGGTTTTGATTGAAGAATGAATTCTAGAGGATATGTTGTTGCATGAGAAGTAGGAAAGGAAAGTGTATGATTGAGGAATATTTTGTCAGAGATTTAGTTGATAGTCCTACTATAAAAAGTTGAGAAGCAACATCTAGACCCCAGAGGTTTGTATTTGATTATGTCCATATGAAAATATATTACTGATTGGGGTTGTGTTTGTACAAGTGAATCTCTCGAAGGTGTTGATAGCGTGTTGGTTACCAATCAGTTTGATTGGAAGAGATTGGTTATCCTTGATCTACTGGATCTAGGAGTGTTGAAGCTTTGTGGGTGAAGCATTGCCTGGGAGGACATTTGGCCGACACTTTGTGTTGATGTCTAGGTCTCGAAATTGGAAAAGGTGGTGTTGATTATAGAGTTTTGTTTTTTGATACACACCTAGATTTTTGGGTTGGTGGCTAGCAAGTAAGCCTGATGGTACCTAGAAGGGTTGAAAGCTTGAGTGCACCTTATTCCCAATTGGATAGATTGCCCTAGTCAGGAATCTAGTATGTGGCATTGTTGTGCCTTAGTTGTTGAGAGACCAATAGATAGATTTCCTTGGTCAAGAATCTAGTCCATGGCATTGCGGTGCCTAAAAGTTCTTCATGGTTCATATAGTTGAGATCTTCCATGTACTTTTATATGATGAATACCTCCCTAGTAAGGAGGGAGTGTTGGAAAATGTAACTAGGTTCGGTATCCATTTAATGTATTTGAGTCATCTTGTAATGTACTTGTCAAAAGAATAAAGAAAATAATTTTTATTATTATTATTGTGACTTATTAAAGCATGGGTTTCATGCTTGGGCTACCATGTTTTAGGTCAAAGTCCAATTCAGGACTTCTAGGATTTATTCTGAGTCAACAAAGTCATTGTACTTTTAAAGAGACCCTTCTTGGGCTTTTGAGTCACGTAAAAAGGTTAAGTATTGAGTCAAATGTAATTTATGTATCCTCCACATCAAGTCGGCCTAGAAGAGATCAAGTCTGCCTAAGGACACTAATTCGACGTCACATGGAGCCTATAAATACAAGCAAGTCGAAGTCATTCAAAGCACTTCATCTCAAGCAAGTTCGATATCTCTAAGGAAGTTGGGAAGTGCGAAGTACGAAGCTAGGAAGCCAAAGGAAGTACGAGTTGGGTGGAGTCTAAGGAGAAGAAGAAAAATCAAATTTCGATGTCTCTCCCTCTTTGTTTCGTGCCCTAGATTGGGAGATCGAAGTCTTCCAAATTTGTTGATGCCAGAAGTTGTTACATAATCGAAGTCGCTGGAAGATAAGTCAAAGATCTAGGAGGCTAACTTGGTGTGGAGGGAAGGTTTGGTCTTTGTCTGGGGTGAAGAGTCTCAAAGAATACTATTGAAAGGAAGAGAATTTCGACTGGGTTTTCCCCTTGAGGGGGTTTTTCCCTGGCATAGTGCCTACATCTAGTGTCCATTGTTTTATGTGCTTTCACTTTGGTAATTGCTTGATGAACTAAAAGAAAGAAGATATAAATAATCGTAATAACAAATCAAGAACATCACAAGTAATTATCAAGAATAAGAAAATATTTTTGCCTTTCCGATTTTCTAACAGGGACCTGATCTCAATGTGTTTGGAGTGGTCATGGAACATTGGATTATCAGAGAGCTCAATGCAACTATGATTGTCACAGTGTATGACTGTAGGCTCCAACCTCTGACTGAAAATCCCAACAAGTAGCTTCCTCAACTAGATAGCCTCACAAGTTGCCAAGCTGGCAAACATGTATTTGGCCTCTCCTAGGCTCAGTGCCACCGATCTTTGCTTCCTACTAAACCAGGAAATGATTGATCACCCAACACTAATGGCACAAATTGAAGTACTCTTTCTGTCTATGGAACCCCTTGCCCAATTTGCATCTATGAAGTCTTCCAGTATCACTCCAACCTGTTTGTAGATCAACCCATAATCTATTGTGCCTCTACGATACCTAAGAATATTTTTAGCAGCAACCTAATGTACTCTGGTAGGATCTACCAGGAACTGACCTAACTAGTTCACTGTGTAGCAAATGTTCGGTCCTGTGTTTATCAGATACATCAGCAACCTGATAAGCTACCTATAGAGAGTAACATCATCTCACTCTACTCTACTAGCATCTATCTTCCTATAGTTTGTCACAAGAAGGGTGGCCATGGGCCTGCAATCCTGCATACGGAACCTCTTAAGAATCTCAAGAGCGTACTTGCCCTTTCCCAAGAAAATTTGTCCATCTACTTGCCAAACCTCCAACTCAAGCAAATAGTGCATGAGCCCTACATCTGTCATGTTAAACTTTGTAACAAGATTCTTCTTGCAATCACTAATGAGTTTCTCGTCCCTTGTCAATATGAGATCGTCTACGTACAACACAAAATGAGAGGTTGTCCCCTAACCATGATGTAGTAAAGGTTAGGATCGAGTGAAGCCCAATCCCGGAAGATAGTTATCAATGCGAGAGTACTACGCTCACGGGGCCTACTTGAGCCCATATAGAGCTCTTTTGAGCCTACACGCAAGTGTCTCCCTACTATGTGCCTCGAACCCCTCTAGCTAGTCTATGTAAGTCTCTTCCTCAACCACACCATTGAGAAACACAATCTTGACATCCATCTGGTGGATCTTCCACCCCATTTGAGCTACAAATATTATAATGATGTTGACGGATCAATAATGGGCCACAGGTGCAAATGTCTCATCATAGTCAATTCCATCCACCTAAGAGAACTCTTTGGCTACGAATCTAGCCTTGTACTTCTCCACGCTCCCGTCAGCTCCGTGCTTACTCTTATAGACCAACCTAGATCCAATCACAAACCTGCCTTCCGACCTATGCACAATCCCCCAAACACAGTTCTACATGATGGAAGAGTACTCTTCCACCATAGCATCACGCCAAACCAAGTGAGAGGCCACCTCCTTGTAGATAGAAGGCTCTGTGTCTATGGCTTCAGTCATTAATGCCATAAAGACTAAGTATCTCTGACGTTATTTTCTTTGCCTGAATGTGGAGCTCGTTGCCCCAAACATATCCTGAGCCTCCTGAATCAATTGATTTAGCCCACTTCGGCTTCCTTCTTCATGTGCTAGGTGTCACTACTGGAGAGGACCCTGTTTTCTCTTCTCTCTCCTCCACTTCCTATGCCACCTCCCCACCTAACTATTTTACAACCTGCCCAACAACTAGATGTGATGTGGCCTGAGGGGCTGGTTGAGCTTCCTACTTACGAGCTTCTAGCAGCCCGACCTCTGTTATAGGTTTCTCATGCTCTAAGGACTTACAAACAGCCCCTTTCCTCCTCAAACTTGACATATGTCTTCCTCTGTGTTGGTACATACACCCTATATGCCTTGGATGTCCCACTGTAGCCCACGAAAATGCCTTTTTCTATTGTAGCCTCCATCTTCTTCTAGCTCTCTGAAGGCACGTGGTAGTAAACCAACTTGCCAAAAAATCCAGATGTGTGAGACATCTAGCTTCTTGTCAGTGAATGCCTCCTTTGGTTTAACTTGTCCAAGCACTTTATGTGGACTCTTCTTCTGCAAATAAACTGTAGTGTTGCATGCCTTTGCTCAAAAAGGAATAATGGCAATCCCTGGTCATGCAACATGGCCTTGGCCATTCCAACAATGATCTTGTTTTTGCACTTTGGCACCTCATTCTGTTGGGGGTTATATGGTGTGGTCAGCTCCTCTTCATGCCCTCCACGACATACAACTCCTTCAAGGCATTGGGGATATACTCCCCTCCATTATCTGATATCATTCCTTTGACCTTCTTTCCTGTATGGTTCTCCACCAATGCTTTGAACTCCTGGAACTTCGAGAACACTTCGTCTTTCCTCTTCATGAAGAACATCCACATCTTCCTTGAATGGTCATCAATGAAAGTGATGTAATACTTGTATCCATGAGGGATGGAGAAGAGAATGGACCACATATGTCTGAATGAACCAAATCCAAGATGCCCTTGGCTCGGTTTTCGCCGCTGTGAAAGGACGTATTGGCATACTTTTCAAGTGTGCAACCCTTGCACACATCATGTTGGCCTGTGTTACACTGTGGCAACCATGTGGCTATCTCCTTGAGGATTTGCAATGCTCCATGGTGCAAATGTACTATATACCTGTGACATAGCTACCCAAGGTCTCAGCCCTGCTCACAACCTTCCTTGCTGCTACTCAAGGGCACCACTATGTCAAATTGTAGCCTGTAAAGGTTCTTCATGCTCACACCAATCTGTTTCATGGCTCCAGAATTTAAGGGCTTGAGTTAGGCCTCTCCACTTCTCAAAATGACCTCATAACCCTTGTCCTCAAGGGTTGAAACAAAAGCAAGGTTCTTTCTAAGGCCCGAAACAAAGAGGATATCCTTGAGATAAAGAGTGTTATTGGACACCCTCTCAAATTTGACAGTACCCACGCCCTTGGTTAGGTACTTTCCATCATCTCCTAGCTCAATATGAAACTACATGTCCTTCTCCGTCATTTAGCTGAAATATTTCTTGTTCCTAGAAATATAGTTGGATGCTCCACTGTCAATGTGAAATATTTTGCTAGCTATTGAGCTTGCAATGTAAGCTACGAGCGACAACTCCTTCTCAAACATGGAACTGAACTCATCCAACTTTGCCAAAGTTGCCACTCAGTCCTTCTTGGACACCTTCTTCCTTTATGGACATTTGGTGGCGTAGTTCCCAAACTGATGACACTAGAAGAAACTTATTTTGTTGAGATCCTTATCTTTCTTTCCTTTGGAGCTGGACTTGGCCCCTCCTGTGCCCTTCCTTACCTTTGGCCCTTCTCCCTTTGCTAGCTAAGGAAAAGTTATCCTCTTCCTCTTGCTTAACATGAACTCTAGATCTAGCCTGCCTTTGTATCTCCTCCTAAACACAGTCACCCCACAATCACTCCCAGTCTGGAAGCTTCTCTCTACCACTCACTACGTCCTGGAAGTTGTCCCACGATTTGTGAAGCCCTAATAGTGCAAGGCTCACCAAATCTGCTTCAGGTATTGTCTCCCCCACACTGGCCAACTCGTCCTTCACCTAGGTGAACCTAGTGAGATAAGAGATTATGGGCTCAGACTTGCCCATCTAGATGTTTCTTAGTTTTTCCTTGAGCATGAGTTTTTTGGCCTCACTTGAGCCCTGGTAGAGGTTCAAAATGGTTGTCCACATTTCTTTGGCAGTCTTGTCAGAAAGATGTGGAACAATATGGTTGTTAACTCCCTCAAGAATGATCCTTCTCGTTCTGGCATTATTTTTATTGTGTTGAGCCAACTGCTGGGGGTCAATTGGTGTGGCTGGTGGGTTCTCCACAAACTCCTTCACACCTTGCTCCTCAAGCACCACTGTAATCCTCTCCTTCCATGAGTAGAAATTTGTTGCTCCCTCCAAACTGTGCTGTTGTCTCAAACCCTTGTAAGACAATTAGTTGGTCAAACTCTTCAGAAACCCTAGTGTGTTGGATGACTAGTAAAAAATTGTGTTTTGTGGGTTAAAAAACTAGGTTCCATTGCTAGAAACCCTAGTGCAACCTTTCATCTATAATGCGCCTTCCCTCTACGCCTTAACCTATTCCTGAGGTCGAAAAAATGGTGATCGTTTTCACTCAGAGACGTGGTTCCGATACCATGTTAGTTCTCTTTAAAACTCTGCAAACTAATGTATCAATTTTACCAAGCAAAGAGTTGAAACAAAACTTTAACTTTAACTCACAAATATATTGAGTTTTCTAACTACCATACAGTTGAAATAAGGAACAAATGAAGACAAACACACCAACAAAATCATACACAACAAATTTACCTAGGAAATCCCAATTGGGGACAACTTGCAAACCTGGTGGCTTTTTTTGCCACTTGAATCCACACATAAGCTTAGCGTGGAGAAAATCCCTAACTCCACTTGGTCTAGCCTTGGGGGCAAGCTGTGAGTTGGGGTTGTCACCCAATTCTCAACTCCTCCATTTAGGCTCTCTCCTAAATGAAGCCAAGGGGGATAGACCGTAAAGAAAATCTAAGGCTTGGTTAGTGATATAAACAAGTTTTAGGAGATGATAGATTATTTAAGCAAGAGCTACATCAAGCATCAAATTAAAGCATGCAAGTACTTTAACAAGTAAATGATATGACCATGAGCATGTAAAGAAAATAGATAAGCAATGATATCAACAAGATAGATCCTTTGCAAGAATTGAAATAATAAGACCAGTGCCAAATAAGTAACTTGCAAAAGATAAATGCTCAAGGAAAGAAATTTGACTTGCAAAGTAAGAACATGTAATGCAAAGTAGCAAGTAAAGATACAATTGCACTTGAAATGTAAAGTGTGTTCACATGAAATATACTTGAAGGGAAAGTTGCAGCAATTCCAAGATAAGTAAATAAATTCCAAATGCTTCAAGATACACAAGTGAACTTCAAATGAAATGCCCCAAGTACAAGAATATAAATGCTTGCAAAAGTAAACCCACAATAAATGCTTCTTGAAATGTAAATGATACTTGCAAATAAAACTTGATCTTTCAAGATAGCATGAACATGAAATGTGTTGCAAGGAAAGTAAAGTGATGTAGAAATGCTCTTGGTTTATTTTATTAGGCCTATTCTACGTATTCTAAGGTGAGACTTCCTCTTTAAACTTTTACCCTTGTAAGGATAGGGATAGTTGCAAGGGGCCTCAAGTGGAGAAGCTTAGCTTCATTAATGAGTATCCACCTAGTCCCTCAAGTCAACCCACGTGTCGATGCTCCAACATTGGACAAGCCGAACCTGAACTGCCTGGTCATGTGTTTACCTTTCTCACAAACTTGGGAAAAGAGTATTGAGGAAGGGGTCCTAGTCTCTATACAACCAACTTATGTTGGAGGTTAATTTTAATGAGCAAAATGACAAATTGCAATTGTAAATGATGTTCAAAGTAGAGCAGTAAATTGCAAATGAGCAAATCAGATAAGTTGTGAATGAGCTATCTAAGTAAATCTAAATGAACATGCCAATTGGAAATATTGCAAATGAGCAAATCAGATAAGTTGTGAATGAGCTATCTAAGTAAATCTAAATGAACATGCCAATTGGAAATAGATATTGTAGCAAGTAAATGAAAACCAAACAAACCACTTAGATATCACTTGCATGTAAATCAAATCAAGATATTGAGAGGATATGCAAGTGAATGATTAAGTGAAGATTAACAAGTAATGATAGCTAAAAGAAATGAAGCACAAGATAACCATTTAGCTCAAAATTAGTGAATGAAATAAGCATGAAACTAGATCAAATACATTAGCATGAAATTAGAAATTGCATGAAACTAAACTAAATTGTAGAAGGACATTAGCATGGAAATGAAATTGAATTTGCTTGAGGAAATTAACATGCAAAAATGAACAACTAGCAAAAAGATGATAGCTAAGTGAAATGGAAATTGAAATGACCACTTAACTCAATATCAAAATTTATTGGCAAATGGAGAAAGTTGTACGCAATTAGATCATTAGCACTAAAATGAAACAAGATGGAAATGAAATTAATCTACTTGCATGAAATGGAAATAAGGGGGTTTCGAAAAGTGAGATCAAACATACAAGATTTCCTTCCCTCAAAAGAGAGAAGGATGGGATGCCAAGGGGAAAACCCCAAGATCCCAAAGAAAAATGATTGCTTTTATAATTTTATTAGTTAGTGACCTAATGACCCTCTTATGGAGATGAGGGATATGGGAAGAGCTTACAATTTCTTGAAGATCAAAGATACTCTTTCCCCAAACAATTACAATATGAAAAATGAAGATAACTACTTGAGAAATGTTACAAAGAAAAGGCTTGAAAAACCTCGAGTGAATAAAGAAATACAAGAGTTACAATTCCTCAAGCATGTGAGGATCTAGTAGAAGAAATGGACGAATAGAGAGGAGAGGGTATTGATCTCGAAGGTTTCAAAAAAGTGGAAGGACTCTAAGGCATGCGTTTTGATCCTCCTCCTCAAACTTGAATTGCCTCCAAGCTCTTTTCCAATTTGAAATCACCTCCAATCCCTACGCCAAATCGATAAGAAAAGTTAGCATGTGGGACGGATAAAGAGCTAAAATATACAAGAGGAAATCAAATGCATGAGATTGAAAGAGGCTATGGATCAAACACTAAAGCAAATGTACTTATATTACAACAAATCATTCACTAAATCAACTTGCATGAGCTGATTTAATGAGTGAAGGTTGGGGCTAAGCCCAACACTCTAGCCCTCAAAGCTTGATAAACAATAATAGCATAGTTTAAAGTAACCAAAAAACTTGAATTTCGAATTTGAAGGAAGAATTTGAGGCTTATAGAAACCCCCTTATCAATTGTCAAATGATGTCCTTGGAAAATGCTAGCTTGAGTGACTTGTGAGCTCCTTGAGGTCTTTGGAGATGGATGGTCCAACCGAAGACATCCCCAATCTCCAAAGGGACTTGGTAACCTGTCTTGAACACAATAAAAACTTGCAAAACCAATTGTTAGTGCAAAGGAGACTTGTCATATAGAGGCAAAGTTGAATTTGTTGTTCAACCAAGAACAACAAATTGCAACAAGTGCTCAAGATATGGCAAGCTCAAGAAAGACTGCAAGTAGTTGCAAATCTACCTTCCCTAGACAATAATTCCCTCAAGCACTACACAAAAGCAACTAGCTATGCAATATAAACTCAATGAAACAATCATAGCGTGAAGAACAAAATCAATGACACATTTTATTCTCCACAAATACTTTCCATTTATTGAAATAGAAATTCCCCAAAGAATTTCCATTTATTGCAATAGAAATTCGAGTATAGTAACAACAAGCATCAAGCTTCCAACCATGGGCAATGGGAGCCCTGTTGGATGGTGTTGTCATTGACGTCAACCTATGGAGTTTACTGGGTTTGACTTTGACTAAAAACACCAATCATTGATGTCAAATGGTTAATGAATGCTTCCTAGTAATTGTCACATTACATCAAGTTGGCAGCTCCATTGTTGGATGCTTGAAAACCCAAGTCCTAGGGTTTGAGTTCCCTGGACTAAGGATGTACCCCGACTTTGTCGAGGTTTTTTGAAGGGTCAAACCATTGAGTTTGGGTTGGAGATCTAGCTCATTAGATTCTCCTCAAAGAGATGTTTCTATTGATATGAGGTACGCCCCGTGGTTCTTCCTAGTTTGAGAGAAAATTCAGTTTGAATTTGAACACCCACTTTTGTGAGCTAAAATCCCATGGGGTAGTAACATGACACCATATTCACTTACTGTTGTCAATATATGATAGTGATTATCACTGCAATCTCATTGTGTATAAGTTGAATATCTTCAAAACCAAAGGTAGTAAATCTACGTTGCACGATACGGGGAAACGAGTACGGGTATGAAATGGGATATCCCCCCAAATTTTGGAAACGGGGAAACGCGATATATGTGCGTGTGTGTGTGTGTGTGTGTGTGTGTGTGTGTGTGTGGACATTTAAGAAATGTTATTTGCAATCATAAAGCAGACATGATACATTATAACTTATTACATCTAAAGTTTAAACATTATGATTTAATTGTCTAATGTCAATGCATAAACTATAAGTCTCTAAATTTACATCACATTTACTCATGAATGATCACATAATGAAAATAGCAATATCGGAATATCCAAAATCAGCCTTTATTATATATCCAAATCTCAAAACCAACCTTTATTATATATATGAGGTTGCAAGTACAATAAACACTATGAGTCTGCAAGTACTATCAAAACAAAAGACTAATCCTCATCAAAAATAGAAGCAGAAGCATGCTCAACAGTGGATGGTGGTGTTGAAGAAGATGATTGGCCAATTCCACTTCTAAGCCCCTGGTCCTCAATATTCAAGGTAGCAAGAGAGAACTCCAAATCAGGACTTTTCTGGATCCACATCCCATTCTTTAGAAGGACCATTGCTATATTTTGGACCCCTATGAGATGCAATGCGAAGGTTGGAGTGCATATAAACAAGATCCTTTGCCTTCTATAAGCCCAACCTATTGCGCTTCACAGAATGGATAAAACAATCGATGCTCCAATTTCTTTCTGCTAATGAAGAGCTTGCCACTGGTGAAAGAACACGAATGGCGAGGTTTTGCAAATGTACACCATTTGCTCCATGACATATCCACCACCTAACTGGATTCATGGTGCTTCTCTCCTCCAAAGCTGCTATATCTAAATAATCATCTAATCCTGCATCAGAACTGGGAAATTCTTCCTTCATCTCCCTGTGTAAATGAGTTGGAAACATTCTCATAAGGGCTTTTTTCACCCCATTAGTCACCTCTCTATCCTTATGGGGTGCCTTCCTCCTCCCATTGCTTTAAGCAATAAGTTCCTCATCATAAAATTTTGGGTTCAAGGCATGTACTAAAGTGTGCAATTGAGTGTTGAAATTGTTCCACCTATCAACAATCATTTTCTTGACTAAATCAGCAAAATGATCATCAACAAACAAAATTTGTGGAGACTCTTGTGAAATGATTTCCATAGTTTCTTCAACCATGGAATCCATGGCATCATATACCCTTCTTAAGAAAGGTTGGTCAGTTTCAGCATTCTGAAGAAGCTGAAATGCAGGGGTTGTGAACTTTAGCAAGAAATCTAACTTGCTACACCACTCCTCATTAAGGCACAATCTACGCACCATATATCCCCGCTTTGAATCTGCTTGTCTCCACTCAGCCCAAAGTTGACTCACCACCATAGAAACTAATGCTTGCTTAACCTCAACAAGGCGGCGCAACATTAGGAAGTTTGAGGCATATCTTGTCTCAACAACTTTTAACAACTTCAATTTGGAGTACTCTCAAAATATTGCTTGACATTGATGGTGGTTGGTGATGAATTTAACAATCTCCCTTGCTTCCCCTATGATTCCTTTATCCATGGAACTTTATTGTTCATCTATTCTAAGATCAGATTCAGATTATGGACAATGCAGGGTGTCCAAAAGATGTGGTCATACCTCCCCTCAATAATGAAATCTGTAGCTTTGCAAATAGGTGCATTATCCGTGATAACTTGCACCACCCGTTAGGTCCTATTTGTTCAATAGATTTTATAATGACATCAACAATGAACTGTGCATCTTTTACCTCTCTTGAGCAGTCTTCCACCTTTAAAAACATTGCTCCTTTTGGTGAAGTGGTAATGATATTTATCAATGGTCTGCACCTCATATCTATCCATCCCTCTGAGATTATGGTAACCCCAGAGCTACTCCAGTAAGAACAAATTGGTGATAAGATGTCCTCCACAAGCTACTTCTCATTTTTGAAAAGCTGAGTAATTTCCCTTATCATATCTTGCCAGTAAGGAGAGAGAACTGTTGAGAAATCTAGGGCATTCAAAGTTAACAATTTCTCTACTTGATAATTGCTTGTAATGCACTTTTACTTCTTTATCATATAGTCTTTTCTTCATTAGCTTATTAATGTGTTCTTTCATCAAGACAATTACCAAAATGCATAATAAAAGACAAGTGACACGATATGTAGGCTTCTCTAGCCAGGGCCAAAACCTCTCACTTCTTTAGAGGAAAACCCGATCAAAATTCTTCTTCTAGGTCTTCAATTGATAAGTACCAAGACCATGACACAGACCCTTGACTGTAGTATCCTCTCAAGAACCTTGTCACCAACCTTGTTTCTTTGCCTCTTCCTTCCTTTGCCTTTCCTTTTGATCTCGAACTGCTTCTTCTCTGCTCCTAGAAAAACTCGGTCTCTATCCTTTTTCCACTGCACCTTCATGACTTCCCTAGAGAATCTCGATCTCTAGGTCTTCTAGAGAAACTCGGTCTCTACTTCAATCACCTAGAAGAATCTTCTTTTGGTTACCCCAGAGGATACCTTCCTTCGTTATCCAGAGGAAACCCTACTTTGCAAATGCCAGAAGAATCTTCTCTTGTTTGTCATTTCTTCGCACCTTTCTTCTGCCTCTCCTTCACACTTCTTTCCAAACCTCTTTTCACACTCTTCTTCTACTTTCTCTTCATAGTTCTTGCTTACTGGAATCAGATCGAACTTCTTGCCTTGAATGGAGGTCAAGTTCTCTATATATACATTTTCTCACTGGGTCTTTAGGCCGACATGATAGTTGGAGTTAGGCTAACTTGTTCTAGCAGTTTCTTCATCATTTGTAAGTCGACTTGAAGAGGTTAGGTGATAAGTTCTTGGAGGATACTTCACATAGACAACAGTGACCTTTTAAAAAGTGTAACATGACTTCATTTACATGACAACAACTCTTAGCATATTATGACTAGATGACAAATAAATCCTAAAGACTCTCAATGGGAGTCTTGACTCAAAAACAAAATCCCTAGCTCATGAAACCCATGAAGCAAGTCAATATAATAATTTTATTTTTTTTATTTGCATCCCATTACATAAAATCATAATTACATGTCATTATGAAGATAGAACCTAGTTACACTTTTCAACACGAACAACATTGAATGGGATACCACATGCATAGATGCATGTAGCCACTCTGGAATCGGCTTCTTCTCTCACTTGCACGTTCACCAATTTAGCAATTTCTCTATCTTGAACTGAAGCAGATGCCCATCTGGTACCTTTGGATGGTGGTTGTTCATGTTGTTGAGTGGCTCTCCTCTTCCTTGCTTCAACTACAATTCTTGGCTCAATATTTGGTGGAGCTTGAGGAGTAGCTTGACTAAGCTCTTCATGCCTTCTTTTAATTCCATCTGCCTCATCTTGCTCTCTTTGATATACCCTCCTCATCAATGGGTCTATTGTTTTTGTGCAATCTGCAATCCCTTGTCCTCCTCCATGCCAACAATGTGGCTTCACTCTTAGGTAGGAGCCCATGTACGAATTACTGCAAAGATTACATCCCCATTCCCATGAGCCACCACCTCCACATTTTTTAAGCTTCTGAACATGCCTCCAAAGAGGATAATATTCAGCCCTTGGGTTGGACTTGGGGTTTGAACTTGCACCTTGGTTGGAAGCCATTGCTGTGAAAAAAAACAAAAAATAAAAAAATAAAAAATTGTAAAGAAAAAATGTTTTTCATATTTTTGGAAGCATAAAACCTCGAAAAATAGAAGAAATAGTGGGAGAAAACTAAAAAAATGATACTTCTTACCCAAACTAATTTTTTGTCGTTGAAGCTACCCCAAAATGCCAAAAAAGACGAGAAATATCATTGTATCTGAGCCAAAAACCAAGAATGTTGTAGTCGGAAACTCCCCACTCCAAATCTACTTGTGAAATCTCTTTCTCTTGCTGCTGAAATCTCCTCTACTCATTGTTGAAAATACCCTAGTTGAAACCACTACTCTCCTCTTTTCTCCTTGCTAAAATTGGTCGTCTCCAAGTGAAACGACTTGCTCAATTCGTGTCATGAGGGAATAAGGTAAGAGTCTTTTTATAACTTGCAAAGGCCATCTATGTTATGAAACCAGCTCACAAAAAGATAGAAAAAATAGATCAACGCCTTAGAATTCAACCTCTTCAAGGGGGCAACCTCCTTTACATTACATAAATGAACAATTCTTGGATGATTCAAATGACAAAACCTCCTTTCTATATATAGGAGTCTAAGGGGTCACAATATAACCAAGCCGACCTAACAATAATAATATAAGGGCACAAAAATAACAATAGAGAGATTCTTTGGGTCAGAGTAATAACAATATGGGGACAATAGGGGCACAACAATATTAATAAGGGATACAACTACAATATTAATGAGGGCATCACTAGTATTATAAGGACCTAACATGCCCCTCTCCTTCAAAAAAGTGTTGTCCTCAACGCTTGAGGAATTTTTGATGCTTCTGTATAAAATTCTCATCCTCCCATGTGGAATCTCCATCGGATAAGTTCTTCCACTTGATGAGGTACTCTGAAATGGATCGATTTCATAGTTGTCGAGTTCTTGTTTCTATGACTGCTTCCAGTTCCAATATAATTTTTCCTTCCTCGTCAAGTTCTGGCAATATTGTTTGAACTAGGAGCTTGTCGCCTATAACCTTCTTTAAACAAGAAACATGGAAAATTGGGTGCACTAGAGAAGCTGCAAGAAGCTTTAATTTGTATGCCATAGTACCAATCTTTTGCGACACCTTGTACGGACCATAATACTTTGGTGAAAATTTGTTATCCTTCTTAGCTTGCTTGAGAGACATTTGTTTATATGGTTATAGTTGTACGAATACCCAAACACCTATATCAAAACTTCTTTCACTGCGATGTTGATATGCCTGTTGTTTCATTCTATTCTGTGCCAACACGAGGTTATCCTTTAAGAGTTGGAGAACTTCTTGTTGATGCTCGATGTGATGTTCCACTGCTTGAACCTTAGAATTTTCTCTTAAATATGATGTGATGGATGGTGGCTAATATCCATAAAGTGCCATAAATGGGGTCATTTTTGTTGCAGTATGGAAGGAAGTGTTATACCGCCATTCAGCCAGAGGCAACCATTTGACCCATTGTGTCTGTTTATCAGATACAAAGCAACGAAGATATCCTTCCTAACATTTGTTTACTATCTCCGTTTGCCCATCAGATTGAGGATGATAACATGAGCTATGAGCTAACTGAGTACCAAGACAAGAAAATAATTCTATCCAAAAATTTCCTATAAAAATGGGATCTCTGTCACTTACAATAATTTTTGGGTTTCCATGTAGCTTTTGAATTGTTTCCATAAATGTCGTAGAAACTGTACTGGCTTTAAATGGATGTGATAATTCACAAAAGTGTGCATACTTGGTAAGTCTGTCAACTACCACCATGATGACACTCTTTCCCTCAGACTTGGGTAAACCTGTGATAAAATCCATTGAAACCTCCTCCCAACGTTGGCTTGGAATGGATAAAGGTTGTAATAGACCTGGTGTCTTAATTGTTTCAGCATTATTTTGTTGGCATACCAAACATTTCGCCACAAACTTTTGAATATCCGATTTAAGGCCATCCCAAAAAAATTCCTTCTTAACCCTATGGTAAGTTTTTAAAAATCCTAAGTGCCCTCCTAAGGGAGAAGCGTGCAATTCTAGAAGAATCTTTTGTTTGAGTTGGGAATTCTTACAGAGGTATAAGTGATCTTTGTACCATAACGAATCATTTTTCCAGCTAAATGTATCAGATGTACTGGAATCTTGTTGTAACTTTCGAATAAGTTCCCACACTTCTTCATCATTCTTCCATTCCTCCCTTGCTTCGTTTATCCAATCTGGTTGGATAATAGAAATGGCACACAACAATGCTTCCACATCCTCATCCTTTCTTGAGAGTGCATCTGCCACAACATTTTGCTTCCCTTTTTTGTATATGATTTCAAAGTCATAACCCAACATCCTTGTGACCCATTTTTGTTGTTCTTTAGAGTATAATATTTGTTCTAAAAAGTATTAAAGGCTATCATGATCCGTTTTTACCTTGAAGCGTCTTCACATTAGGTAGGGTCGCCATTTCTTAAGTGCATGTAGTATTGCCAACATTTCCTTCTCATAAATAGCTTTGTGTAAAAACTTTCCCTTCATTGGACGACTTTCAAAAGCAATGGGTCTTTCATCTTGCATTAAAACAGCACCAATTCCATTTCCAGAAGCATCACATTCCACAATAAAGGTTTTTGTGAAGTCTGGTGTAGCTAAGATCGGTGCTTGGCACATTGCCTCTTTAAGATCTTCGAAGGCCTTTGTTGCTTCTGGAGTCCATGAAAATGCATCTTTCTTCAACAATGTTGTTAGACGTGTTGCTATTTTCCCATAATTCTTAACAAACTTGCGATAATACCCTGTCAACCCGAGAAATCCACGCAATCGCTTTATGGATGTGGAGATTTCCCATTCGGCTTTAATTTTGCTAGGGTCTACCTTAACTCCTTCATGAGATACACTATGACCAGAATATTCCACCTCTTGTACTCCAAAGAAACATTTGGATCTTTTTGCATATAATTGTTTCTCCTCCAATAGTTGTAGCACCCTGTCAACGTGTTCAACATGATCCTTCCAAGACTTGTTGTAGATTAGTATATCATCAAAAAATACTAACACAAATTTTCTAAGGAAAGGTTTGAAAATGGAATTCATCAAACCTTGAAATGTAGAAAGTGCATTGGTAAGGCCAAAATGCATGACCAAAAACTCTTAGTGACCCTCATGAGTTCTAAATGTTGTTTTCGGAATGTCCTGAGTCTTCATTCTGATTTGATGATATCCTAAACGAAGATCTAACTTGGTGAAGTAAATTGATCCATGCAATTCATCCAATAATTCATCAATGACAAGAATGGAAAACTTATCTTTAATAGTGAGCTTGTTGATCTCCCTATAATCCGGACACATGCACCATGATCCATCCTTCTTGTGCACCAATACTACTGGAGCAGAGAAAGAACTTTGGCTCGGTTGAATTATACCAGCCTCAAGCATTTCTACAACCATATGTTCAATTTCACTCTTTTGGGCATAGGGATATCTGTACGGCCTGATGTTTGGAGAAACACTTCCTGGAATCAAATGAATAGCATGATCATGATCACGAATAGGTGGGAGACCTTTGGGAGTCTCAAATACCTTAGAATGATTGTCCAAGACTTTTTGGAGATCTGGAGCAATAGATGAATTCGATGTGGAAACATCTAGGGAACAAAATTGTGCAAATTACACCTTGTTGTTCCTTTCTTAGAACCTTTGTCATACCGTTAGAGCTTATTATCTTTCCCGGTTTCCCTGCAATACCCATTAATTCAACTTCCTTTCCTTCCACATAAAATTTCATGAAAAGTTCTTGAAAGTTAAAAGCTATTGTACCCAAGGATTATAGCCATTGGACTCCTAGTACAACATCAGCACCTCCCATTGGAATGGAAAGCATTGGGATTTTCAATACATATTCTCCCATTGATAGCTTGATATTATGGCACTTTCAGAGCAATTTATCGTTCCTCCATTTGCAACCATCACTTGACACTCTGGTGTTGGATATAGGAAGCAATTCAATTCTTTTCCTATCTTACAATGAATAAAATTGTGGGCACTTCCTGAATCAATCAACACTATTACCTTTTTCTTCTTGATTTGTCCTTCTATCTTGATGGTTTGAGGAGTGGTAATTCCAGCCAATGCATTACAAGATCTGGTCGGATTCATTTCTTGTTTATCTAGGCTTTGTTCCTGGAGTATATCCTCTTCTTTTGACCTTTCTTGCTCCTTTTCTTCTTCCTCTTCACAATCTATGTAAAATAATTTCTTCTCAACACACTTATGACCTTTAATGTATTTCCTATCACAATTGTAACAAAGCCCTTTTGCTCTTTTTTCTTCCAATTGTTGTGGTGTCAACCTTATAGGTTGTGGAAAGCTAGGGGCAACAACACTTCCATCTTTATAGTTGTGAGTGGCATGCTTCCTGGTTGCCATAATTTTGCTTCCCATTTTCCTTGCTAACCTAAATGCCTTCTCTAATGAATTAAGTTCCCAAAGGTGAACATCATATTGGATATTATCTTTTAAAGTCCCTATGAACACATCAATCCTATGCTCCTTTGGAATATTTTTTACACTTATGTTCAATTTTTGGAACTCTTCAATGTGCTCCATTATTGAACCCTTTTGTTTGAGACTTATCAATTGGCTAAAAAAAGTGTTGATTTTTGTATCCTCCTAATGTGCTGTCAATTCTTCCGTAAAAATTGTCTAAGCGATAATTTGTTTATAAGAGCAAAGCCATTGATACCATACAAACTGATTTGGTTCCAAATATAGAGTTGCAATACGTACCTTTTGTGTGTTTTGCACATTATTGAGATAGAAAAATTGCTCCATCTATAATATCCATGTTGCAGGATCCTTGCAATCAAACTTCCTCATATCGATTTTTGGAATATGGTGGGTCTTCGATCCAACATTAGAGTCAATGGAATCATGATTAACATTTCTTTTGTTTTCATCATGAGTTTCCTTTACTACCCTTTCACCATTAGTGACCATTTCTTGTAGCAACTTATTCATATTTATCGTCAATTCTTCCATCTTATCATCCATGCCATCTATTTTAGCGTCCATGCCATTCATCTTAGCTTCCATGCCATCCATCTTAGCTTCTACGTCTTTTTTTAAACAATCCATCTTAGCTTCTACACCTTTCTTTAAATCATCCATCTTAGCTTCTACATTTTTCTTTAAACCATCCATCTTAGATTCTGTTACTTTTTGTGCAAGTGACACTTGTTGCACTTGGTCTCGTAATTTTGATATATCATGTTGCATTTCTTCATATTCTTCATGAGTCATGCTAGAGCTTTCAGGGTGCTTACTAGGTGTTTGCATTTTCTTTCCTCGAGGCATCAATTACCGATAATAATGCTTTACTATGCCCTTTGAATTCCTCCAAACTAGTTTTTCAAACCAAGCTTATGCAAAATTTAAAAAAAAAACTATACACATTTTTTCACTTTGTAGGAGCTTGATATTGAATCTGATGTATCTCTGTAATTTCGGATCATCCAGTTCTGAAATTGCGACTTGTAGTAGCCCTCTGTGTCCTCTTTCCAATGCCACCAGTCTAATCCAAATTGGATTCTCCAAGGAATAGTTATGCACAATCTCCCAAGATGACCTGATTAAAGACCTTTCCAGAAGAGCGAACTTGTATGAAGTGCCACATGTCACTGTTTCGACCTTTGGCTTTAAAAAATATACAAAAGAAACTACAGTTCGTTCTCTTTCTGTACCTTCTTACAAAGTTTCAATTTGATGCTCAGAGAGAAAGTTATGACGATTTTCCCTAGGTCACCTACTTGGAATGTAATTCAAGAGTCTGCAAAAAGACCAACTTCCTCAGATCATATCTCCGCAAATATAGCGCGAAAAGCTCTGAAATTTGGACCTAAGGTTCAGTGCGATTTCCTCTCAAATGGGGTTTTTTTCACTTCTGAAACATCATAGAAAAAAAAGTTATATCGAAAATGCCACGATGACCTATTTGGAGCAGCGAAACCCTAGAATCCAAAGCTCTGATACCAAATGTTATGAAACCAGCTCACAAAAAGATAGAAAAGATAGATCAACTTGTTGGAATTTAGCCTCTTCGAGGGGGCAACCTCATTTACATTACATAAACGAACAATTCTTAGATGATTCAAATGACAAAACCTCCTTTCTATATATAAGAGTCTAAGGGGTCACAATATAACCAAGCCGACCTAACAATAATAATATAAGCGCACAAAAATAACAATAGAGGGATTCTATGGGGCACAGTAATAACAATATGGGGACAATAGAGGCACAACAATATTAATAAGCGATACAACTACAATATTAATGAGGGCATCACTAGTATTATAGGGACCTAACAATCTAGAAGCATCCAAAAGATATTTTATTCGCCAAATAAAATAATAAAAACAAAAAAAAGCACAACTTAAAGGTGGAAACACAGTCGTACAACTTGGAAACGTGTTTCATACCAATACTGGGCCACGTTTCCCCCACGTGAAATGTGGCAGTACAGCCTGAAACGCGATTCCGAGTCATACCAAATGCGTTTTTGTACTATTTCTACCCAGAAATGGCCTCAGGACCAGCGTTTCCTGCAACATAGTAGTAACTCAATTATTGACTTCACAACCTTGGTAGAACCATATGCACTATGCCAATCATTGATTTCAAATTTCTAGCGGACTTGAAAATATTTATAAGAAAGATCCTTAACACAATATTGAATAGGGGTCTTAAGCGTTAATTATAATATTTTGGTAACTTATTAAAATAATCATTCATCTATTAAATAGGCTAACGATCTTTTTTGCTTAGGGCTTAAGATAATATATAAATTAGTTAATTAAACTTAAAAAGTATTTTTAATCCTAATCTACTCTAACGTCTAGCTCATAGAACCCTCTTATCCTTCAACGCTCTAATCTTTGAAACCCATCACAACTCAAACTTATGTTTATATATAGAGATATGTTATCCTCCTTAAGGCTTAGACCCTAGACCAAAGACCTTCCTACTCCACCAAGTCAGCCTTCCAAGATGATTTAGTAGTATCTTCTTATCCAATAGCTTTAACCTAGCAACAACCCAACAATTTCGGCCCTAGCTTCACCAGAATTTCAGACCTGCCTGCACTTCTACACTTTTTAATTTGCCTGCACCTTTTGCCCTGCTTGCACTTTTCAGTCTACCTACACTTCTCAACCTGCCTGCATTTCTGAAATTCAATTTTTTTTGTTCTTTTGAAATTTCGACTTGCCTTTCTATACGTGTTTTTGCCCCTTAGTTAGGCCGACTTGTTTAGTTTGAGATCGAATTGGTGGAGGAGGCCGAGAAAACCCAATTTACATTAAAGTAAATTTTTTTCTTGACAAATAAATCCGAAGAAAGCTTCTTTACACTATGACATGGGCAAGGACACTTGACATAAACCCTAGAAGCCTACAATGGAGGCTTTTACCTATAAACAATTGACCCAAGCATGAAACCCATGCTTTAATAATAAAATTTATTTTTTCTTACTTTTCAGAAATACATTACATCATGAATCAAATATAATTATAATGATCGACATTAGTTACATTCTTCAAAACTGACTTTTAACTAGGGAGGTATTCATAATTTACATACATATATATAGAGGTACATGGAAGATCTCCAAAATGAACTACAAAGAATTCTAGCACACTCAGTGCTGCAGACTAGATACCTGACCGGGGTAATCTATCTGGGTGGGAGTAAGATGGACTCAAGCTTTCAACCACTCTAGATACCATCAAGCTTACTTGCCAACCATCAACCCAAGGATGTAGGTGCGTATCTAAGGTCGGAGCTCCATGACCAACGCCACCCTCCCTCTTCAAGATCTAGACATCAACACATAGGCTAGCCAGATGTCCTCCCAAGCATCCACCATTAGATGCTTCAACTCTCCCTATTAAGCTAGATATATCCATTTGTCCAAGCATGCTTCCAAAGTGTTCAACCTTCTTATGGAGAGATTTTCCTGTACAAACACAACTCCAATCAATAATAAACTTTCAAATATACAAGTAAACACAAACCTTCGGGGTCCTCAATCATCTTGATGCCACGTATATCAAGTTATTCATATGCAACTAGTCGGAAGCTTTTCTTCTTTCATTTCTTCAGCAACACCAAGACATCCTTAATACATTGTAGTACTTTCATTCATTCTTCGATTTCTTCTTCAAGGTATTAAGACTATCATAATATGCCCTCCCTCTTAACTGGGGGATGTATTCTTTTCTTCTAACCATGCTCCTTCTTAACTTGGGGAGATCAAACACTTCCTTCTTCTATAACATCGTAGAACCTGTCATGGCTTCATTCCTTCTTACAACATCAAGGTCATCTTATATAACTTCCTTCATCATGCTTTATCATTATCATACGAACATCTTCATCATTTGAAGATTATGTACCTATAAAACTTTACTAGCAAGTGTAGCCAAAAACATACAGAAGCAAGAAGTTAACTATATCAAAATCATGTTACTACAATGGAAGCATTTAGACTTTAGACATCAAACACCTAAACTTAGTTAGGTTCATAATCAGCAAGAGACACATCTTTTTACATACTAGACTTCAACTTCTTGCTAGGGTTTTGTCATAAACCCTAGACTCCATCTTCGAGACACAAAGCCTTAGATATTAGTAATTCAATCAAATAACAATCCTACTATACATCTAAGGTTTCCTCAATTTTCAGAATTACATGTTAGATTGTTGAAGGAAATGTAACTAGGTTCGGTCTTCATAAATGTACTTTTGATGCTTGTACTTATTCAAGAAAAGAAATAATATTTTTACAATATATATCAATGAGTTTCTTGCTCATTGAAATAGGTCTAGCACATGTTAAGTGCCATAGGTGAGTCAAATAGTCAAAAGGAAATGTTGAAGGCCTTAAGGGCATGTTACACTATGTATAAAATAGTATAAAGGTCAAAGGAATACCTCCAAGCAAAGTCCAAGTCCTCTCCATACAACAACGTCCTCCAAATGAAGAAAAACAATGGAATAAATTCAAGTTGGCCTTCAAGTCAGCCTAAAAGGATGCACAGTCCTCTATATATAGAGGTTGTCCACTCCATTACAACGTCAACGAATGACCTTTGAAATCAACGAGCAAGGAAGACCGAAAATGGGTAAGGAAAGTCGAAGAAGACGGAGCCTCTAGTGCAGCGAAGAAGGAGAGGCCTAAACCGAAGTTGAAGGGATTTTTTTTAGGGTGAAAAACAGTCACACGTCCAAGAAAGAGAGGACAGTCTACGGTCACTACAACAACAAGATAATAGTCCTATACATCTCATTGTTTGGGCTAGTAACCTAGGCCTATAATGCCTCCTACTCAAGCGAAGAAAAAAGTCTCTCAAGCGAATAAGAAAGGAACCAAAGTATAGGGGAAACCTCTTACACGTGCGAGAAACTAGCGCTGCAATGCAACCCTATCAAGTCTGCAATTACACCTCAAGAAGAAGCTTATTTGGATCAAGGGAAGGAAGGTATCCTCATCGCTGAAGGATCTCACCAAGGACCAAAGATTGAAGTCTCTTCTAGAGCTCACATAAACAAGGTCCATCTCCAGTGGCCAAAAGAAGAAGGAGGACGAAGTGCTGAGAAGCAAAGTGTCAAAAGAAGGAAGCCTATGCGCTGGAAACAAAGTGCAGAAAAGAGGAGGGGACTTGACTTATGCTTGGAGGACATCCTAGTCAAGTGTCTAGGGTTTGGCAGTGACCAATAAGAAGCTTCAATAAGAGAAACTTACCAAAGGGTTTTCCTCTCTAACAGAGAGAGGTTTTGGCCCTTGCAAAGAGCCAACATTTGTGCTCTTGTCTTTATGTTTTTGGTAGCAGTTTGATGAAACACACACACTAATAATAAGAAGAAGATCAACCTAAGATAATTGTAAAAGTGCTTCACAAATTGTTTTCAAGTCAAGAAGAATCACACTTCACCTAATTGCCCTAGATTATTCAACATAGACTCTACTAGGGTTTGTTGCAAACCCTAGATTTTATCAAAAACTATATTAGAAAACAATCAAATCCTAGAATATCAATCTTTAATAGGCCTTTGTTACAAATCCTAGAATTCACAAACTAAAACATGAGCATCAATAATTAAGTCAACATACTCGCACATACATATCTAGGATGCATCAATACATTGAAGTTAGATATACAACAATTTTCTCCAGGCTAGGGTTTCAGTCATGTGGAAGAATATACACCTAGGGTTTCATTCCTAGGATCTTACTATAAATATTATAAGGGTTTTGCTCATAAACCCTAATTCACCAAACCCTAAATATCTAAGGTTTTAATACATAACATAGACATTAACAACAAACCTTAAAGGACTAGGGTTTTTATCATAACAATACCAAAACCTTAAACATAAAATGAATAGGTTTTCTAGATTTCATCAATAACCATAAGTAGATTAGGGTTTCCTAAATACTGACATACCCTTGGGATAGGGTTTTAAAACGAACCTTTTAGGCTTCCATTAGAATGATCAAATGATAATATAATGAGGGTAGATTTAATCTAATGATTAATTACCCTTAACAAGAATCTTTAAGATTCAAAACCCTAGACATAACAATGTCAGTAATGTAAAGCAATTTTAAAAGAGAATGAATATACATTTTACATGAAGAGAACTTTATAACAAAGCTTATAGTCTAAGACATACCTTCAGTTTTTCTTAACAAACCTTGAAGGACATCAATTCTGAAGGACTTCTTTTGTAATAGAACTTCTTCCATGCTTCAAGTCCTTTGAAGTCTTCTCCATAACTTTTGTGTATTCTGCAATCCTTCCTTTCATGGAAAATATAAAGAAAATATTATTAGCATACAATACAAACAAATTTTGATGTTAGGAGGAAACCAAAACATGAAAAGATGAAAACAAAGAACATAATACTTATCTTTTCATAAAATGGTGGAGGCTCCTTCTTAATTCAATCTTTTGGAGGGACATCTACAACTTTATCAAAACAATCCAAGAATTCCTAACAAGACATGTAAGATCTTTGAGTTCTAGAACTCAAAACATAAAGGAAATCAATTAAAAGCTTAAAAAATAGAAGACTAAGAAGGAAAGGAGAGAGGGAACTTAGTAGCACAAGTCCTTGACTTCTGATTCTTAAGTCTTGCTCTTCTTAGGTGGAGCTTCATTGGCAATATTCGCATGTTCTCTTACTCTCTTCCCATTCCCAGGATTCTCTGAACATTGATTTTTATAATGACCCATCTTATGGCAATTGTAGCATTCAACCTTTGATAGGTCTACTTTCTTCTTTGGTCCTTTGAACTTCTTGAAGGTTCTCTTCTTCTTGTGATGAGCAGAATAGGCATTTAAGATGTTCTCTTCTTCATCCTCCTTGTTGTTTACTATCGATATTCAGGCTTCTTCTTGACTGCATGCATTCCACATTTGTTCAAATGTTGGAGTATTCTACCAACTATTGATTCTTGATGCAAAAGCACTACAAGATTTTGGTAGACCCAGAAGAGCAATAATTACAAGCTCTTTCACTGGTACAATTTCATCTATTGCTTGGAGTTCATCTTTTATGCTAGATATCCTTATAAAGTAGGATGCCACAGTATCGTCTTTCATCATCTTGATAGTTCTTAATTCATTCTTGAGGCTTGCTATTTGAGCAATGTTCTTAATGGTGAATAATTTGGAGGGAGTCATACATTTCTTGAGTGGAATCTATGTTGGATAGGTATGGAGTGAGGTATTCCTTTACTCCATCCACTATTAGGTTCATGGTCAAGATTTCAATTTCTCTGAACTTTGCTTTCTCTACTTCATTTGTAGGCTTCTTGATTTTTCCTTAAACAACATCCAAAACTTCGTTATTTTCAAGGATGAGATCTATTCTCTTTTTCCAAGCCCTGTAGATGGAGGCTGCAACTAGTT
Organism: Pinus tabuliformis; assembly: GCA_031772625.1. Taxonomy (NCBI): domain Eukaryota; kingdom Viridiplantae; phylum Streptophyta; class Pinopsida; order Pinales; family Pinaceae; genus Pinus; species Pinus tabuliformis. The sequence goes on along the minus strand of CM062814.1, from coordinate 741,936,982 downwards.
TGTTTTCTCCCTTAATTGAGTGTGACATAGTTCCTATAGATAGTAGACTTATTTCCTTTTATGATCATTTTTCCTTACTGACCTTTCCTTGATCTCCTTTTCCTTAGTGGATCTTCAAACTACCTTGTTCTTCACCTTATCTCTGGAACCATGTTAGAAAATTGGAAAGGTAGAAAGATTTTTTCTTGATGATAATTACTTGTGATTTCTTTGAGTTCTTATTATCTTTCCTATGTTCTTATTTTATCTTAGTTTCATCAAGCAATTACCAAGACCAGAACACGAAGATCAAGTACACTAGATGTAGGCACTCAGCGAATGCTAAAACCCCTATATAGCAGAAAACCCAATCAACAACTCTTCCTTGGTAATTCGAAATGAGATAAACTAAGACCCTAGACTAAAGACCTTCCTCCTCCACCAAGTCGGCCTTCCAAGATGATTTAGTAGTCTTTTCTTCTCCAGCAACAACCTAGAAATTTCGGCCCCAGCTTCACTAGAATTTCAGACCTGCCTGCAATTTTTGGTCTGCGTGCACTTCTTGTCCTGCCTGCACTTTTCGGTCTGCCTGCACTTCTCGGCCTGCCTGCACTTCTAGATCTACCTGCACTTCTGAAATTCGACATTTTTGGTTCTTCTGAAACTTTGACTTGCCTTTATACAATTGTTTATGCTCATTGGTTAGGTTGACTTGTCAAGTTTGAGGTCGACTTGGTGGAGGCCTAGAAGACCTAATTTACATTAAAATAATTTTATTTCTTGACAAATAAATCTCGAGAAGGGTTGTCTACATTATGACATGGACAAGGACACTTGACAAAAACCCTAGAAGCCTACAATGGAGGCTTTGACCTATAAACAATTGACCCAAGCATGAAACCCATGCTTTAATAAGTCAATTTCTTTAATAATAAAATTCCTCTTTTCTTTCTTTTGACAAATACATTACACCATGACTCAAGTATGGTTACATTCTTCAACACTTAACAATGAATTGAACACTTGCATCAAACTATAGATCTCTGCAATATTTCGACCCTGTGGCACTTCGTCTTTTGGGAAGTTTGAGTTAGTTTCTTGAGAAGTATTTTTGTATTCAGTTGGGATAAATTTTTTATTGGAAACTCAAGTTTATTCTATCTTCAAAATTAGCAAATAGGTGAGTCAATTAATTTGAGTTCTGCTAGTGTTTACTGATTATGTTTTGGACTTGATTGGGCTAGGTCGCAGGCTTGTGGAAACCTTTTTTTTGCATTAGAGCACATGTTTGGAATCGCAAGGACCTGTTTGGGATTAGGGCTTCACCGCATCAACTTTACTCCAAAGTTTAGTTCATTTTTTATCACAATTGATACTAGTTAAGGCACTACAGCCCTTCGTCCTCCCATTTAGACTTTCGGCCTTGTGGTTAGGGCATATCTTAAGAACTTGCAAAGTGTAAGGATTAGTTGGTTTGGTTTGGCTAGGCATCCTTGAGGAGAATCCGATCCTTTACACAAGTTTTTAATTCTGTTACTTCTATGTTCCTCGATGAGTGTATGAACATCAAAAACTTAACACTATTACTTACCCATGTGGTGGATATACATGCTTTCAACATTGTGTTTGGCCGAAGGATTAGTTCATAACACCTTGACTGAACAATACATAGGTTAACAACAGTGACTTTGTGATTGGCTAAATGTTATTCTTAATTGAAGTGATTTAATTAAGACTTAACATAGCAACCCGTGACCACAATGTTAGCTACAACAGTTGGAACATTAATGAATTGATCTATGCATTATATAGTGATTTTTTAATGAACAACACCTTGGTTGACATAATAAGTATGCTATGATAAGATCTTTGACTTTGACTGTTGTTAGCATTTCCATTATCCTTATCTAATGATACGGAGTTGACAAGTGAGGTGATTATGGGACAACAAGTGACCTAGACCATGACTTGACACATTAATGAAACTATTACATGACATGACACCTAAGATATAAGTGACTTATGTGTGTATAGTAACTTGTATGCAACAGCTAAGATAAACTTAACAAGTGACAACAACACCTTTGGACTATGTTGTAATATAGGATATTGAGCTATGCAAATATGAATTGATAGACCTAACATTGGTGCCCTACCATGACAAGTACTATGATGAGCTGTTTTCTTTGACTTAACTCGTTTCACTGTGACATTTACAGTGACAGCAATATGAAATGGACAACAAAGTAGTTGTGAACAGTTCTTATGACTGTCTCAACAGTGAGATTTCATGATGATGTAACACTTGCCTTAATGTAACTTCAAATGTTAGAGTTTGTATTCACTATTCCTTTTGATGACAATAATGAGATTGTAATCTCTTATATAGTGAGAAGGTGATCTACCAACAAATGACATACTGGCATTGATATAATATCTTGACCTTGAATTGACACTTACATGACCTATTAACTCGATCCTTATATTGGAAGAATGACTTTATATTTAGTTAACAAGTGTCTTGACTTTGACTAAGACACTATATAACAATGTTGCATTACTATTGATTTTGACACCTAGATAAGTCATTAATAGTGAGTTGACACCTTCACTTTGACTTGACCTATAGATTGAGGTACATAGATATATGACACTGATGACCTAGGGATTTGTCTTGTAGTAATGACCTAGGGATTTGTGTACAATGACACAATTGTAACCTTACAAGGCAGCCTGTCTTGAAGGCAGTATCATTCAATTGTACAACATAATGATGTAAATATGGATAGTAGGATTTGATCAATTGAGAAATAGTGTTTACATGTATGATGGTAGCTCTCAGAGGGCAGATCTTAAGAGTATTGGTTGCAGCTCATAGGGATGACTTGAGGCACCTTGGTTTGTGTCATCATTTGATAGCAATGTCAGATGGTCACAGCATTGTGGGCGGTTTAGAATAGTGAAGCAGTGTGAAGTATGATTGTCCACATATGAGCCTTGATGCTTATTCATTCGTGACAATCAACGTTGTGAGCTCTTGATGTTCAAGAGTGATCAGATATGCAGTGATCCATGTGTGCAATGACAGTGATGTGCAGCATTGTGCAGTGATCAATTTGAGAAGGATTGTGCAGTGCTCAATGGCTACAGGATTTGACATATATACAACACCTTCTTTAAACCTTTACTATATTGACTCAGAGAACAGGGGGGTCCAGTCTGAAAATTGTAAAACGTGGTCGATCGGCTCTCCAAGGTTGTAGGGTGGTGCAAGGCAAGTGATTGGAGTCAACTTCAGGTTGCAGCCCGATAACACTTCAGGGTGGCAGGGTGGCGCAAGGGTAGGTCTTTGCCTGCACAAGGCATTGTGGCGTCCTTTTAGTTGAGGTTGATAAACTACAGGGCGACGAAGCATCCTTTTCAACAGCGACTGATAAACAAAGTGTTGGGGCACTCGTCAAATTGTAGCCTAACTTACAAGGTGTTGGGATGTCCTTCTGATTGCAAAGGGTATTAGGGTTTAGTAGCATCCTACAGGTTGTAGCCTATAAATTAAGAGGTTGACGCCTCCCTCAGTTATAGTTGAAACTTTGATGTAACTGCTTTTCTTTTAAAGAGGGCGAGAAGACAATTACTAAGAAGCGTTTGGTGGTTTTTGACACGGAGAGGGTTTTCCACATAAAGTCTTTGCATCAAGTCTTTGCATCCACTGTTTTATCTTTATGCATTATTGTATGGTGTTGTCTACTGTGGATTATTGTTTATGATTATCTGAAGAAGAATAAAAATAACAACTGAAGATTAAATAATGCTCTGAAAAAAGATTAAAAGGTGTTAATTGCTAAGAAATAATGATTCACCCCCCCCCTCTCAATATTACCAACAAGCTCTCATGGTGGATTTATACAAAAATGGGAGAAGATCCCAACGGAGAATTCCAATGGCAAGTGGAGAACATAACAATCCCAATTACGAAAATCAAATAACAAGTGTAGATTGTGAAAATTACTTGACCGGAATTCCTACTGCAGCAACTGATGATATTACTCCTATTTGTTAAATTCCTTTAAACAAATTACTTGCAATTTCCTACGACAAATATCGTAATACATACACCCCAGCCTTCACTTAATTAAATATTATGCGGAAACAAGAGACTGAGCAAGAAAGAAAATACAACACAATAGACACCGTTCTTTTTGGACAAAAGTCCCCGAAAAAACCCAACGAGGGAAAACCAGTGCAGCAGATCTGAGGGTTTATTATTATTAAACATTAACAAATTCTCAATACAACTTTGAATACCTATCGGGTTATTCAGTTACAGAGAGAAATAGTGATAGAAAAATTTGTGAGATTACCTCACACAATCACTGAGAAAATCCCAGCAGATCCAGACACCAGATGAAGTTCCTCTGGCAGGCCCTACGCTACCTCTATGCAGTCCTCACACAGTCCCTGCGTCAACCTCTCTAGGCACTACATCACCCAGTTTGTTGAACGATTTGCTGCCTGGAGTCTCTGCGCTCAGCCTCTCGGTCTCACACTCCACCTCCCAGCTTCTTAAACTGACTCTGCCCAACAAAATCTCAGACTCTCTCACCCTCTGCACTCCATCTGTGTGGCCCTTCGTGACCCTGCGTCAGCCTCTACGTGAGAGCTGCTGGATCACTCTCTACCTCTCTTCTGATGATTTTTTGGCTGAGAAAATCTCTCTCTGAATGTTATCCCTGCCCCTCTCTACAAGAAATCTCCCCGATCAAAACTTCCTCTTGAGAACTTCTCACTTCATAAATTCGATCTCTTGATCTCTTGGTGTGTTTTCCAAATGAACCTCAAGCACCCTTAAATAATCTACTCGCTGACATTCAACGGCTCAGATTAAAAGCTAATCAATGGCTAAGATCATTTTAGCTTGATCCTCGTCTTCTTCTAGAAGTTACACCCACAATTAGATTAATACCCATTAATATTTTTAATTTCCTAAGTTTAGACTTGTGGTCCCATTGAAAAATATTAATTATTTTAATAAAATATTCTCTGGGTGGAATTTACCAAAACGCCTTCTGGGTTTTTTGGAATACATGTGCCGGAGCCTCCCTGCAAAATTTGAGGCCTAAAGCACATTCGATGCTACCCTAAATCAACACTCCCTCTTAGCGAGGAATGTGCTCTAGCAATATATGTTGTTGCATACTGCTTTGACTCTGAACCATCGTCCTCTGCACTACTGATGTCTGCAATGTTGTCCACCAACTACTGTGCAGTTGTTGCAACTGTGCTGTTGTTGACACTGCCATTGTCAACACTGCATCCGTACTACAGCTCCCTCTCAAGTATTGCATTTGTGTCGCTGCAAGCACTGTCGCTGCCAATTGCCACTGCACTGCAAATTGTTGTTGCTACTCCATCAGAAACGGAAAAACATCCAAAATTACTGAACTAACTATGTTCAGTATGATACCACGTGAATGTTGAAGCCTGACTGCTGCTAGTATCTACACTGACCCTTTAAATATACTGCGTTGTTGTTGACCTCTGCTCTGTGCCATCTGCACTGTTGTCAACTCTGCTTTGCGCTACTCAGACTTTGGCGCTCCTAGCCACTGAAATTGTCTCTCTGACACTCCTTGGCACCATCCGACACTAGTCCGTCCTGCTACCACAAAACTGGGCTCCTGTAGCAAGGTATTGATCCAAGAGGTGGACTCCTCAAGGATCTTTCCCATTTGTAGCTCATTCGAACTACAGCATCAAATCAGCCCACCTCCCTCCTGGAGGTATCTCAGTTGTCATAGTGAACTCCTCCACTTCGATCTTCGCGGGCGCAGCCTTCGGATCATGTTTCTGATCCTTGTCCTTCTTGAGAGGACATCGAGTAGCATAGTGACCCAACTCACCCCACCTGAAACCCTTAATCTTTGAGACATCTTTTTTACGTCTCCGCTACTCATGTTGTCCCTTCGATGCAAGGGCTGCATTATCCTCCTCCTCCTTGAGTTTCGACCCACTACTGTTGCTGCTTCCATCAAGTTTGACCTTGGCTAAGTCTCCTCAACTCCTCTTGTTTTAGAGTTGCCCACATCTCATCCCAATTGGGCAATGTTGCTCTGCCTCGAATACTCTGGACAAAGACTTCCCACTCATCTAAGACAGAATTGAGGGTCAGTCTAACCAATTTTAATTTTGAGGTGTATGCCCCACAACAAACAACTCATCAAGGGTTTCCTTAAGCTTTGTGCGGAATGGATCCACACGCTCTCCCTTTTGCATCTGAGTGGATCTCAGCTTCTCCTCCAAGTACATCTTCCACTACTCGGAATATCCCTAACGTGGCCAAGGCATCCCACATCTCCTTAGCAATCCCTCTGTTACCGACATCACGCACCACGTGATCCTTTACTCCATCAAGGATCATCCTCTTGGCCTTCACCATCTTTGCCTTGTACTTCGTCAACGGATCTAGATCTGTTGGTTCAACCACCACGCTGTCGACGTATGTCTTGAGGGCATGCTCATCTAGAAGGATTGACATTCTAGCCTTCCAAATGACATAGTTGGATGCTCCGTCCAACCTGTCTTGATCCCTCAAGCCAACAGTTGCCATAACTGCCAAAAATAGAAAGTTGAATGACCTTTGCTCTCCTTTGTGCTACCACTGGGCTAGCCTATGCACTCCCTGCTGGAGCTAGTAAAACTGCTGCCCTTTGTTGCTGCTCAACTCTAGAGAATTTGAATTCCTTGGCCAGGAATTCTTTGAGGAAGAAAGTCCCTCCGTCGTGCTTCTTCTCTTTCTTCTGACGATCTTCCGCACAACAAACTACTTGCAAAAAAATCTGTGTCCCACCAACTCTCCTCAAGCTGAGGCTTCAGCGCTGCTCCCTCTCCCTTGGCATAAATTCGAACTCAAAGTCCTTCTCTCAATCGACTCACTCAGAGAGAGACTGCCTCAAACTTTCAACCCTCCGGCTAAGAACACCACAAACCCCCTCCAGTTTCGAATTGTTGCCTCCTGCATCTTTTTCGAACTCCCTCTTCGGCTCAGCGCTGGATCTACTGGCTCTGCTCTTCTTGCTTCACCTGCAACTCTGATACCATGTGAAAATTCCTTGACCGGAATTCCTACTGCAACGATTGATGATATTACTCCTATTTGTTAAATTCCTTTAAACAAATTACTTGCGGTGTCCTACGACAAATATCGTAATACATACACTCCAGCCTTCACTTAATTAAATATTATGCAGAAACAAGAGACTAACCTAGAAAGAAAATACAACACAATAGACACTGTTATTTTTGGACAAAAGTCACCGGAAAAACCCAACGAGGGAAAACTAGTGCAGCAGATCTGAGGGTTTATTATTATTAAGCAGTAGCAAATTTTGAATACATATCTGAATACCTCTCAGGTTATTCAGTTACAAAGAGAAATACTGGCAGAAAGATTTGTGACATTACCTCACACAATCACTGAGAAAATCCCGGTTCATCTGGACACTGGGTGAAGTGCCTCTGGCAGGCCCTACGTTGCCTTTGCCCAATACTAACGCAGTCCCTGCGTCAACCTCTCTAGGCACTGCATCACCCAGTTTGCTAATAGATTTATTGCCCAGAGTATCTGCTCTCAACGTTCCGGTCTCACACCCCGCCTTCCAGCTTCTGACACTGACTCTACCCAACAAAATCTCGAACTCTCTCTCACCCTCAACGCTGCCTCTGCATGGCCCCATGTCAGCCTCTACGTGAGAGCTGCTGGATCACTTTCTGCCTCTCTCTGCTGATCATTCACCAGCTGAGAAAATTTATCTCTCTCCGAATGTTATCCCTACCCCTCTCTGCAACAAATCTTCTCGATCAAAACTTCCTACTGAGCAGTTCTCACTTCAAAAATTTGACCTCTTGATCTCTCGGTGTGTTTCACAAATGACCCTCAAGCTCCCTTCAATAATCTTCTCGATGACTTTCAACAGCTCGGATTAAAAGCTAATCAATGGCTACAATCATTTTAGCTCGATCCTCGTCTTCTTCTATAAGTTACATCCATAATTAGATTAATACCCATTAATATTTTTAATTTCCTAAGTTTAGACTTAGGGTCCCATTAAAAAATATTAATTATTTTATTGTCTTTATGAAAATTCTATTACTGCAACAATTGATTTATTTTACCTACTTATTCTTTAATAAGTTATTTACGAAAACCCCTCAGTAAATATTAAAATAAATTCTACTGCAGATATCACACCATTATACAAAAACAAATACATGCACAAGAATCAAACACATCAACACAGTTATTTTAGGACAATTGTCCCTGGAAAAACCCAATGTGGGAAAACCGGTGTAGCAAAGGAGGATTTTATTAATCAACTTTTCTTGAGTACAACTAGGGTGCCAAACTGGCTCACCCAACAGAGATAAATTCTCCGACACCTCTCCTAGGCTCAGCGTCAGTCCAGCTAGCCTCTGCGCAGCTCCCAGACCCTCTGCGTCAGCACTTTGCCTCACTGCGTCAACACTTGGCCTCTCTGCGTCACCCACGCAGGCCCTCCAGTGGTTGTGCAGTCTTGCTGCCTCTGCATCTTCCTAAGTGGCTCTGCATCTACCTCTATGATCTTTGCACTGGTTGTCCAGCACTGTCCTTACCTCTCTATTATGTACTCGCTACCTCTTACTGCCCTGCCCCAGAAAATCGAACTGACTGGTCTCTCTCAGTATATCTCCAACTAACCCTCAAGCCTTCTCTTATAATTTTCCTGTTGATTAATCAACGGCTGAGATTAACTCCCTAATCAACGGCTAAGATTAAAATAGAATTGAGCTTCATCTCTTAGAAGCTTCTCATCCTTATCTTTATTAATACCCATTATTATTTTTATTTTCCTAAGTTTAGACTTAGGAACTCATTAAAAATATTAATTATTTTAATAACTCTTCATCCGGATGGAATTTTCCAAAGCGATTTCTAGGTCTTGGAGATCTCATGTGCTTTAGCCTCTCTAGCAATTTTCATGGCTAGAGCACATCCGATGCTACCCCAAATCAACACTCCCTCTTAGCGAGAAATGTGCTCTAGTAATACTCCACAACTGAGCATCACCCCGATCATTTGGCATTGGTACTTGTGTTGATGTTTGACCTTCCTGCCCAACATCCTCTTCACTGCTGCATCCTGTACTACTGCCCATGGCTCTACCACTGCCACTGCTACATTTGTATTGCAGCTCCCTCTACATCCGTGTTGTTGCTGGTCCTTCCTCCTAACAGTACATCTGCACTACAACTCTCTCTGCATCCATGTTGTTGCTAGTCCTTCTTCCCAACACTGCATCTACACTGCAACGTCATACCCATTTCTGCTACTGAATTGGATTCTTTATCATCCCCATCTTCTCCCTGAAATAAACAAACTTTGTTCTTCCAAGGGCCTTGGTAAGGATCTCTGCCACCTATTCCCCTGTAGGAGCGTAGCTCAACTGTACAGCTCCTTATTGGACACAGTCTCTGACAAAGTGACACTGAATATCAATGTGCTTTGACCGATCATGAAATACTGGATTCTCAGAGAGCTTGATGCAACTCTGATTATCACACATGATCTTGGTCGCTTCCATCCTACTGAATAGGTTCACAAGCAGTGTTCTAAGCCATATGGCTTCGCACGCAGTTGTGCTAGCTGCCATATATTATGCTTAAGTTGAGCTCAATGCTACAAATTTTTGTTTCCTACTACACCAGGTGGTCATTCCCAATCCAATGGTAAAACAATACCCAAAGGTACTTTTCCAATCCACTAAACTTCCAGCCTAATCTACATTAGTAAATCCACTTAATCTAATATCCTTACTCCTAGTGTACAAGAGTCCATAATCGACTATTCCCTGTATATATCTAAGAACATGTTTGGCTGCTGCCCATTGCACCCTCTTCGGTTCCACCATGAACTGATTGAGGGTGTTGACAGCGTAACAAATGTTTGGTTTGGTATTGACCAGATACATCAGGGACCCTACAAGCTACCTGTATAAGGTTGGATCAACATCTTTGTCTTTCGATGCATCAATTTTCTTCCAGTTGGTGATCATTGGAGTAGCCATAGACCTACAGTGTTGCATCCTAAATCTCTTTAGAATTTATGTAGCATATCGCCCTTATCCAAGGAAGATCTCCCTCTTCTGTTGCCAAAATTCCAACCCCTAGAAATAATTCATCTGTCCCAAATCCTTCATGTCGAATTATGTGGCTAGATTCTTCTTGCAGTCCTCGATGAGCCTGGATGATCCTGTCAAGAAGACATCATCCACATATAATACTAGGATTAGAGGCTCATTCTCTACAACCCAATAGTAGAGATTTGGATCTACGTCACTCTTGACGAACCCCATGTTCTACAAGTAGCCATCAATTCGACCATACCACGCTCTAGGTGCCTGTTTGAGCCCATACAAGGCTTTCTTCAATCCACATACATGAGACTTTTTCTCATGTGTCTCAAAGCCTTCTAATTGTTCAATGTATACTTCCTCTTCTATTACCCTGTTTAAGAATGTCATTTTGACATCCATCTGATGAACCTCCCATCCCATCTATGTTGCAAGAGATATCACAGTCCTAATAGATGTATACCTGGCTACTGGGGCGAAGGTCTCTTCGTAGTCAATTCCTTCATTCTGAGCATACCCGTTAGCCACAAACTTGGCTTTGTATTTTTCCACACTAGCGTCTGCAGCGTATTTAATCTTGTAGATCTATCTCGAACCAACCACTAATCTGTCTTGAGCAGTGTTGTTAAAATCGCGATAAAATCGCAATTTTATCGGAAAATAGCGATTTTTTCATCTTGCCGATCAAATCGCGATTTTTATACGAAAAAATCGCCTACTTTTGTTTTGCCGATTTTTACTGAAAAAATCGCGCTTTTTTCAAAAAATCGCGATTTTTTCGAAAAAAACGCGATTTTTAACGAAAAAATCGTGGGGGCTCAGGACAGCATAGTTTTATAACTTTTTTTGGGTTTTTTCATGCAATGTTTTTTGAAAGAAACAAATAATTTTTGAGTGGGGTAGCTTAATGATCAAGTCTAGGCCCTAGTATGGATATGCTATTCATGGTAATGTTAAATTCTTAAAGTAAAAGTGACATTCTCCTTAATCTTCATTTTCATCCTTTTACTTAAATTTTTAACATTACCATGAAATGACTCAGGATGTTTGAGAGTGGTTCCAGCCTCATTGGATTTCATATGGAGAAAGTAGAATTTTAGATTTCATTTAAAATCCAGCAGACTTATCAGTTTTTCAGGATTTCAGGATTGGGAGATTGTAATGTTTCCAGGTGACACCACCTGCCCGGGCTACCCCTGCCACCAATAGAGGACGTGGTCTACCTCCTATAGCTCCTACTTCTAGTTCTTCAACGTCTAGATCACATCAGACTCCACTGCCATTTCCACCTGCACGGGCACCAGCATCTACATCTAGAGGGAAAGGGAAAGCTGTGGCATTTTCTCGCAAGAGGGGCAGAGGAAATCAATAGGATTAGACTTTCATTTTATTGTATATGACATTATGACATGATGAGATACATTATCATATTTTTTGTTGATATTTTGAGGCTGAGTTGGGACTTACTATTCAGGACATGATTCAATGTTATGTGTGAGTTGGGACTTACTATTCAGGACATGATTCAATGTTATGTGTGATTTTAGCGCTAGAAATGATATTAAACATCTTATATATTAGTTTTTTTATCATATTTATGTGTCAATGTATTTATTTTATGTTGTAGATGGTTTAGATATTAAAAAAATTGAAAAAAAATGAAAAAAAATGAATATTTTTGTGCCAAACGATTTTTTCCCGCTTTTTTCCGATTTTTTCCCGATTTTAACGATTTTTTCCGCTTTTTTCCCGGCGCCGATTAAATCTCGATCGCGATGTGTGCAACACTGGTCTTGAGGCCTAGGCAATACTTCCCAGACATCGTTCACCATTATAGAGTTGTATTCCTCTACCATCACATCCATCCAAACTTGATGTTGAGCAACTCTTGAAAACAGGAAGGCTCCCCATCCTGAGCTACCAAGGCATAATATCTATCTGGTTGTTTTCGCTCCCTTTTATTGTTTCTTAGTGCACTGGTGAAATCTTCTGCATCCCGCAGAATCTGTCGAAGTTCTCGGCTCGTTCTTCCTCTGGTAGAAGGCGCATCTGTTATCTCCTCCTCTTTCTCTAATTCTTCCTGTTCTGAGGGAAAATTCTTGGCTTCCACTAGTTGAAGTGGTTTGACCAAAGGGTCATCTTTTAACTGCTCCTTGGAAGGCATTTCTCGAGATTTTCTGAAGGCCCTATTTTCCATGAACTTCACATCTCGTCGAACTACTACCTTCCTGCTCTCTGGAAGATAGATTTTATATGCCTTAGAATTCTCGCTATATCCCATTAGATATCCTTTCCCTGCACTTTGATCTAACTTCTTCCTTTTCTCCTCGAGTATATGGCAATATGCTAAACTCCCGGTGAAGACTTTCTCTGGAGTAATATTACCCAATGCCCTATGAGGAGTTCTATTCTGGACATAGACTGTCGTGTTGCATGCTTCTGCCCACAGGAATTTTGGCATATCCTAATCATACATCATGGCCCTAGCTGCTTCCACGACAGTCCTGTTCTTCTTTTTTGCTACTCCAATCTGCTACAGACTGTAAAGAGTTGTCCACTCTCTTTTGATGCCCTCCCTAGCACAAAAATCAATGAAGTCCTAATCGACATATTCTCCACCATTGTCTAAGCACAAAATTTTTATTTTCTTCCCTGTCAGATTCTCCACCAGAGCCTTGAACTCTTTGAATCGATAGAAAACCTCATCCTTGGTTTTTAGAAAATATATCCAAGTATTCCTGGAGTGGTCATCAATGAAGGTGACGAAGTATTCGGCACCACTAAGAGCTTTAGTGGGACATTGGTCCACAGATATCTGAGTGTATCAATCCTAGTACACTCTTGGCCCTGTTTTTACTTCTAGGAAATGTTGCTTTGGCATACTTACCCAAAGCACATCCTCTGCATACATCATCTCGTTCTGTACTAAGATCTGCAACTCTTGTTACAGTTTTCTTGAGAATTCTCGGAGCCCCATGGTGCAAATGTCCCATTCTTCTGTGCCATAGTTCATTCAAATCCTTGTCTCCATTACTACTTATCAGTGCCATTGGTGATTCTAGCTGTAACCTGTACAACCTATTACTTATAATTCTGATCTGCACTTTTTTTTTCCAACTCGGGTGTTTGACGTATAATTTCTCCTTAATGAAGAAAACGTCATAGCCCTTGATTTGAAGTTGTGATACAGAAAGTAAGTCCATCCCCAGTCCTGGCACATGCAGCACATTGGTAGCACGGAACTGCTCTCCCGTTTTTGTTTGAAAAACAATGGTACCCTTCCCTACTAGAGTACACTTTGCCTTATTCCCTGTGGTGATCTGAAAATTCATCCTTTCTTCCTAATAATCTGAGAAACATTCCTGGATTCCTGTCATATGCAAGGAGGCTCCATTGTCTATATACCATACCTCTAATAATGCAGAGCTTGTCACACAAGTAACTTCTTCTTCCAATCTAGAAGCCAACATAGAGAAATCGAAATTACTAATTCTTGTGCAATTTTCTGAAAATCTGCACGAGTCTCCTGACGTAGATGCCTCCACATCATGATCTCGACCCATAATTGATTTTCCCTTCCTATCTCTGACTCCTTCCTCTGATACCATGTGAAAATTCTACTATTGCAACAACTGATTTATTTTACCTACTTATTCTTCAATAAGTTATTTACGAAATCCCTTCATTAAATGATAAAATAAATTCTAGTGCAGATGTCACACCATTATCATGCACGGGAATCAAACACATCAACACAGTTATTTTTTGACAATTCTCCCCGGAAAAACCCAATGCGAGAAAACCGGTGCAGCAGAGGAGGATTTTATTAATCAGCTTTTCTTTAGTACAATTAGGGTGCCAAACTAGCTCACCCAACAGAAATAAATTCTTTCGAACCTCTCCTAGGCTCAGCGTTAGTCCAGCTATCCTCTGCGCAGCTCCCAGACCCTCTACGTCAGCACTCTGCCTCACTGTGTCAGCAATTGGCCTCTCTGTGTCACCCACGCAGGCCCTCCAGTGACTGCGCAGTCCTGTTGCCTCTGCATCTTCCTAAGTGGCTCTATGTCTACCTATTTGATCTTTGCACTGGTCCTCCGGCACTGTCCCTGCCTCTATGTTACGTACTCGCTACCTCTTAGTGCAATCCAGTCTTCTAGTTCAAATTTCTCAGCAAGCCCCGCCCTAGAAAATCGAACTGACTAGTCTCCCTCAGTATATCTCCAACTGAACCTCAAGCCTTCTCTTATACTTATCCTATTGATGAATCAACGGCTGAGATTAAGTCCCTAATCAACGGCTAAGATTAAAATAGGATCTTCGTCTCTTAGAAGTTTCTCATCTTTATCTTTATTAATACCCATTATTATTTTTATTTTCCTAAGTTTAGACTTAGGAACTCATTAAAAATATTAATTATTTTAATAACTCTTCATCTCGATGGAATTTTCCAAAACGATTTCTAGGTCTTGGAGATCTTATGTGCTTTAGCCTCTCCACCAACTTTCATGGCTAGAGCACATCTGATGCTAGCCCAAATCAATAGTCTTTGGGAGGAATTTCCCAAAACGCTTTTTGGGTTCTTTGGAATACATGTGCCCAAGCCTCCCTGCAAAATTTGAGGCCTAGAGCACATCCAATGCTACCCCAAATCAGCATAGAGTTGCCAAGACAAGTGTGGGATCGCACTGTTGGTATGTGGCAAGATTGGACAGCATATTCCCTTCTCCAACAAATGTGAGTTCCTTGAGGTTGTCATGTGTGTGCACAAGTGGGTGAGGGGAGGCAAACTCCCATACAACTCTCCAGAAAGAAACCAATCCAAAACCGCATTGTGATACCTTGCCATCAAGTGCCAACAACCTTTCAAGAAAACTATGTAGCTACCAACGTATCTCTGCGTGTAGGCTTGAGTGAAAAGCAATGTGTACAAGTGTGAAATGTTGGTGGAGTGAGTGGAAACAAGACTCCACTAAAATCTCAATCAAATCCTCAATTGATCCCTTAATACTTGTGTTGATCACTTAAGGAAATTCGAGTTGCCATGTCACCAAATCAATCCCTCAATCTAGCCCACAAACTCGCCTTCCTCAACTGCAATAACTTTTGTGATGAATCATGTGCCATATCACCATGTAACCTGTCTTTCGACTAATCTTTGACTTGAGTTGATTTTTGAACTCATTTCCACTTCATTTTTCATGTGGAAATTTTTTTTTCTCCACTTATTTAATTTTCTAGCAATTTATTTCCAATTTTCCCACTAGACTTAGGAAAAATGAGTTTTGAGGGGCTAGAAGTGATTTTTTACCTCTAAAAGTGCGTCCAAGAATAATGTTGAGGTGGAGAGAATGAATTTTGAGTACTCATACACCCTCAACATCTTCTGGCATCACTCTATTACATTTTACATAAAACATAATTAAAAGAATCCAGTCCTAAGGAAATTTTGAATTATTAAAAATTCCTATCTAGACTTGATCAAATTCTGCGAAATTTCAAAGACGACCTAGCATGGTAATATACATGGGGCTTAATATCCAAGCCGTCACCCCAGCTTTGAGGGTATGCATGAGTGAAAAAACACAGTTAATTATTCGTCGCTAGAAAGCAAGAATAATTAGCTAAGTGATAAAAACAATCTGAGGTGTACTTACTTGTTGATCAAGTCTCAAGTCTCCTAGCCCAGTTACATAGATTTATCCATCGTGTTAGTGACATTTTTACAACTCCCCGCAGGGTTGTGAAATTTGAGGATAGAAGAAAAAAGAGGAGAGAGAAAGGGGTTCGAATGCACTGCTGACTTCTGAACTTCTCAAAAATTTTGATGTACACTCTAAATCATGGGCTATGGAGTCTTCATATCTACTAAGTGCAACTCAAGAATCAACATCTTCTATTAAGTTGTTTCAGCAAAAATATTGTTTAGAAAATTTTACAATGAATGCAAAATGTCCCTTGTTTCTGTGAATTCCTCAACCGGCTGATACACCCTCTTACAGCCTCTCGCCCCACTCAGCCTGAAGACTATACGAACTCGTACAGCTCCATACGGCCTAAACATGGCCTCTTCTGCGCAATGAATACAACCTGCTAAATTTTCCACTGACTGGAAAAGATCTAATGTTGTAACAACCTCTCTTTCTCCCTATATTTGTGTTAATCTGAAGCCTCTAATTCGCTAGAACCCTAGTCTAAAGTGTTCTCTTCTTGTTGCCTCTCTGTCACCAAGTTCTCTAGTGCATAATGACCATGTTTTGTGCCCCTTTCCCTCTTAGAAATACACTTGAGCCCACCAATCCCACGAAGGGCTACGATTACGTCTCCTTGGACAACTAAGCTCGATCTAATTCTTGTCTACAAGGAAATTCAAATTTTCCTAAGTCAAAAATGATAGAAAAAGTGAAATTTGCACCTCGGCCCACTTGTGGGACCCTCTGCCAAATTTAGTGCACCTGCTAAATCTGGCTTAACCCCTCCTCCTCTAACTTCATTTAACACAAAGAAGGAAATGGGACAAATGCAGGAACATAAATGGATATCAATCTTGATCATCAACTATTTTACAATTTCATAGGCACTAATCAATCTAAAAATATTTGTTGTTGGAATGATTCAGAGCATCCCATGTGAACACCTGACTCTGGAAAAATAGATGACAGTATGTTCCTTTAACGATTGTAGAATGTTGTGACCCTAAAAAGAGAGTCTTTTATTGTGATCTCACTACTCTTCCTCGGGGTTTCAAAGGCAAGAAGGGGGTGCTTCCTTTCCAAAAACTTATTGATAATTTTGAAGCACAATAGGAACTAATTGCAAATGGCAGTTACATGTTTTGTGTTCTCTGGGATTGTCCTTCACCCAATACTGTGGAAGCCATTGAAGGAGTCATGGAATGTTGACCATGATTGAGTATGGAATTATCGCAATTCCAAGGGATTCAGTTTTGTACATACCACATGCAGGAGGCAACAATAAATTTGGAGTTTCATTTGAGACACCATTTACGCATAGGATGGAAAAACCTGTACAAGATATGGACAGTATATGTGATGTAAAGCAAAAATTGGGGTCTAGCCTATTGAATTCTGGTAGCATCGGATGTGCTCTAAGCCTCAAAATTTGCAGGGAGGCTTGGACACATGTATTCCACAATACCCATAAATCGTTTTCGGAAATTCCACCTGGACATAGTTTTATTAAAATAATTAATTATTTTTAATGGGTGCCTAAGTCTAAACTTAGGAAATTAAAATAATTAAAGGGTATTAATCAAACTGAGGGTGAAACTTCTAGAAGAAGACGGAGATCGAGTCCAAATGATCCGAGCCATTAATTAGAATCTAATTTGGGTCGCTGATTACTCAACTGGAGGATTATAAGAAGGACTTCGATAGGCATTTGCAAAACACATCGAAGAGAGATCAAGAGATCGAATTTCTCAGAGAGGGCAGCGCAGCAGTTGCTAGATAGAAGATCAAAGTGATTTCTTGCAGTGAGGGGCAAGGATAGTTCCGGTTGGTGAGTTTCCTGATTCGGGAATAACTCCTAGAGGACGCAGAGAGAGATCCATAAAGGGCAGCGCACAGGCTACGTTCGGCAACATAGGGCCATGCAGAGGCAGCACAGAGCTTCAAAGGGAGTCTGAATTTCAACTGGGAAGCCAAGTTCCAAAGCCAAAAGCCGAGGTGTGAGACCAGAGGCCAAAGTAAGGAAGCTCTAGACAACAGGGGATCCGGGAAGAGGTGACACAAATCCCCAAAGAGGTTGACGTAGAACTACATAAGCTGACGCAATCGCTGCATAGAGCCAGCGTGGGGCCAATCGTCCAGGGCCTGGATCAGTGTCAGATCGCCAGTGATAGTGTGAGGTATTTCTCACTATTATTGTGCTAGTTAGATTCTTTGTATTGGATAGCCAGTAAGGCATCTAAAGATTGTATTCAGAAAACTACTCCTTAATAATACAAACCCTCAGTTGTTACACCGGTTTTCCGGAATTGTGTTTTTCCGAGGATATTTGTCCAAAAATAATGGTGTCATGTGCTGTGTATTTCTTTCTTTCTCAGTTTCTTGTTTCTGCATTTAATTTAAATCGTGAAGGTTGTAGTGTATTAGTTTTGGTATTTGTTGTAGGATGCAGTAAATAATTTTTTCAGTAGTTTAACAAATAGAAGAAGCTTAATCAGTTGATGCAGTAGAAATTTAGGTCTCCAAATTCTCACATGGAATCAGAGCGCGGGTGAAGCAAGAGAGCACCGCCCGAAGAGCCTAGAACCGAAGAGGAGGGATGTCGAAGAGCTCCATAGGCAGCAAATCAAATCCCTAGAGGGATTGTGCAGTCCAAGCCAGGAGGGAAAAAAATTTGTGGGAAAATGTCTCTCTGAGTGAGTCAACGGAGAAAAAGATTTCTAGATCGAAGTTTGCCAGTGTCAGAGGGAGCAGCGCACAAGCATCAGCGCAAAGCAGTTTTCTTGTGAGACGGAGTTTTCTGCAGCAGTTGTTGATGCAGAAGGAAGAAGAAGACACTATTTTGAGGGAATTCTTCCTCATAAGACTTCCAGCCAAGAAGTCTCAATTCTCATTTGTTGAGCAACAGCAGAGAGGAGAAGATCTACTAACTCCAGCTAGGAGAGCATAGGCTAGCATAGTGTTGCGAAGATGAGAGAGGAGGCAATTCGACATTTCGTTGGCAAAGATGGCGGCTAGTGGGTTAAGAGATCAAGATCGGTTAGAAGGTGCATCCAACTATGTGATTTGGAAGGCAAGGATCTCATGCCTTCTAGATAAGCACGATCTCAAAACCTATGTCGACAGTGTGGAAAATGTACCTGTGGATCCAAATCCGCTCAAAAAGTACATGGCTGAAATGGTGAAAGCCAAATGATTGATCCTCGACAGAGTGAGAGATCATGTAGTATGTCACATTGTCGGTAGGGACACTGCTCAGCAAATGTGGGAAGCATTGGCTATGCTATACAAACAATCTTCCGAGCAGCGGAAGATGTACTTGGAGCAGAAGATGAGATCCACGCAGATGCAGAAGGGGGAACACATTGATTCGTTCCTAATAAAGCTTCAGGAAATCCGAGACTCATTCACAGCTGTGGGGTCAACACGTCAACCTACCGAGATGGTGAGGTTTGCCCTGAATTCAGTCTCATAGGAATGGCAAGTGTTTGTCCAGAGTATCCTGGGCAAAGAGAGATTACCGGAATGGGAAGGAATGTGGGCCGCTCCTCAGCAGGAAGAGATGAGGAGAGACTTAGTCAAGTGCAAACTTGATAGCAGCAGCAGCAGTGGGACGAAGCCCAAGGAGGAGGAAGAGAATGCAGCCCTTGCATCAAAGGAGCAGCAGGAGCAGCGGAGAAAGAAGAAGGATGTCTCGAAGATCAAGTGCTTCTGTGTGGTGAATTTGGTCACTACGCTACATAGTGTCCACTCAAGAAGAAGGACAAGGACGAGAAGCATGATTCGAAGGCCGCATCCACAAAGATCGAGGAGGAGGAGTTTGACATGGTTGCCCAGATACCTCCAAGGTAGATTTGGGGTGATCTAGAACCTTAGTTCAAAAGAACTGCAGATGAGCAATATCCTTGAGGAATCTACCTCTCGGATCAATACCTTGCTACCGGAGCCCGGATCAGAAGTAGCAGGATGGACCAGTGTCAGTTGGTGCAGAGGAGTGCTGGAGTGAGAGTTGCAGTAACTAGGAGAGCCAAAAACTAAGCAGCGCAGCGCAGAGTTGGCATCAGTGTAGTTGGCACAGTGCAGAGTCAACAGCAGCGCAGAGGCTTCAAAGGGTCAGCACAGAGACTAGCAGCAATCAGAACTCCAGCAACAGATGCATCATGTTGAACACCTGTTCGGTAATTTTGGATAATTTTCCATTGTTGATGTAGTAGCAACAGCAGTTGGAGAAGGTTGCAATGCAAATGCAGTGTTCGTAGTGGCAGTGCCAGCAGCAGCACAGATCCAAAATTTACGAGGGTTGCAGTATAGATGAAGTGTTGGCAGTGGCAGGGTCAGAAGCAGTACAGATGCAACATTTGCGCAGTAGTTGGTGGGCAGTGATGTCAGACATCAGCAACACAGACGGACATCTTACAGAGTCAGAGTGATGCTTCAGTAGGTAGTTTTGATTTTTGGTAGCATAGGATGTGCTCTAAGCCTCAAAATTTGCAGGGAGGCTTGGACACATGTATTCCACAATACCCATAAATCATTTTAGGAAATTCCACCCAGAGACAGTTTTATAAAAAAAATTAATTATTTTTAATGGCTGCCTAAGTCTAAACTTAGGAAATTTAAATAATTAAAGGGTATTAATCAAAATGAGGGTGAAACTTCTAGAAGAAGACGGAGATCGAGTCCAAATGATCTGAGCCATTGATTAGAATCTAATATGGGTCGTTGATTACTCAACTGGAGGATTATAAGAAGGACTTCGATGGGCATTTGGAAAACACATCGGAGAGAGATCAAGAGATCGAATTTCTCAGAGAGGGCAACGCAACAGTTGCTAGAGAGAAGATCGAAGTGATTTCTTACAGTGAGGGGCAAGGATAGTTCCAGTTAAAGAGTTTTCTGATCCGACAATACATCGCAAAGGAGGCAGAGAGAGATCCAGAAGAGGCAGCTAATCAGAAAATGATCCAGGACATTAACCAAAGATAAGACCAAAGATAAAGAACAAAAGGTTAAAAGGTTCGTATTGGCCTTAAAGTGCAAAAACATTATTAAGCGCTAAATCCTTTGTTAAAGCACAAAAACCTTTGTTTAGCATAAAACCTTTGTTAAAGTGCTAAACCTTTATAAAGTGCCTTTTTCATTAAATCCGAATAAAGCACGTGGGCAGTATCGACCAAGCGGTAAACGGTATATCACGTGGGTGAAAGGCTGGAAGCAATATTTGACCCAAGGCACACAATTCCATTCAGCAGGTGACACGTAGCAGAGCAAAACTGCTTTTCTTGCGCGCACTCAATCAAATATCGTTCGTGCAAGAAATCTGCGCGAGATTGAGCGATGTCCGTTGGATTGAGCGGGGTCACATCAACGACGGAGATTGTCTGGGCAAGTTGGCCAGCGAACGACGCGACAGCCATTGGATGGACGAGATAGATCGATGGTCCAGGATTAACCCAACCGCAAAATCTCTACGGTTGATTGTCCCTAACCGCCAGGGTTATATCGCACATATGTGCGCCCAACAGTTGCAGTAATGTAACGGCTACCTCTGACGGTTAACTTGGAGGAGTTGCTAAAGTTTAGCAGAGTTCGCTAAGTTTAGTCGAAGACAAGTGTACATGCTAATTTTGGTGGAGTTACCAAATAAAAGCACAGACAGAGTAGTTTTATACGAGTGGGGGATTGCAGAGAGAGAGTCAGAGGCAAAGCCCGAGAGTGAAACAAGAGGCTCTCTAGACTAAATAGATCCTTCTGAAGCTAATGGAATGGTCCATAGAAACTGAAGAAGTCATCTTCATGCAGAATTCCATCCAAGAAGCTTGATTCTGGAGTTCATAAGCCACCAGACGTTGGAGGCAGTTGCAAGAGCTACCACAGTGCATTCTCAGTGATCCAATAGTCAATTCTGACTGTAAAGGACCATTTGAATCCATTGTAGGGATTTCAGAAGCATCTGAAGACTTCTAAGAGCTAAGAAGCTACAGGGAAGTTTCAAAACAACAAATGATCAAATGATCAGTTTGTTTGTTGGTGTCTGACATGCACTGAAGACAGAAAAAGGAGTTTTATAGACAGTTGTAGAATTCTGAGGGAGTTGGTGCCATCCAGAAGCCCAAGTCAACTTTGATCCAGATTTAAACAAGAACGCAACAAATTACAGAGATAACCACAAATACAGAGATGCAGCGGAAATAATACTTCATTTCATTACTGTAAAATAGTGAGATATGCTTACAAACAGAAATGGAAATAAACCAGCTACGGTGATGGTAGCTTATCTCTAAGAAGAGATGTGGCGGCTACATGCCTCTAAACTGTCTTACAATGAGGCTCGAAGGCCTATTTTATTGTTGAGAAACAATGGAGAACCCTAAACATCCAAAAACCTAACACTAGAAGATGAAACACCAAACTATGGGCCCCGTTTGGGGAAATTGGTACATCAACTTCCCGGGGTCGTAACTTTGGCATACAATCTCTGTTTGACGCGCACAATATCTTGTTAGAAAGAACTATCCGAGAACTATATCTTTGGGAAGGGGAACATCGGTCCATGGACCCATGTTGCTCCTAGTTTTCCCAAAAAATGTCGTTTAGGGCCTCAAAATGGCTCCGAAAGTTCAGGACCCGAAAAACTACTAAAAATAGTAAATTGTGCTACAATTAAGGAAACTGAAAAGATGAATGAAACAATAGTGGGGGTCCAAGTCGACTTCACGGGTGGCCACCAATATCCACCTGGATCATTCCTCCCCCCTTACAAAGCAATGGGCCCCATTGCGTTGAGTTCCTCCATGAGATGAGGAAACATCTGCTGAACTTGGTCCCTAGTGAGCCACTTGCCCTGGTGAAGGAGTTGGCCTGCGTTGACAATTTGATACAGTTGGATATTCTGCTGGCGAGTGTGCTTGATCTGTGTGTCCATAATCCGATCAGTTACAGCTTGTTCCATGCAATCTGGATATAACTCTATGGGTGTGAGTTGCTTTGCAGCATCGGATGTGTCTAGCAATAGTGGAAAGTATGGCCGAAGGCGGTCCACATTGAACACTGGGTGGAAGCCAAGGAATGGTGGAATGCTGAGCTCAAATGCGTTGTCTCCCACAGCCTTGGTAATGGTTTAAGGACCATTCGAAGTGGTTTGAGTTTCCGATAGGCTCCGATAAGGCATTCCTTTTGCAAATACAACTAGACTTTGTCGCCCAATCATGTCGTTGCTTGCGCTTGGCATTTGATTTCTCCAGAATGTCATGGACCTGCTAGCGAATATGTTGGATGTGCTCAATGAAGTTGTTTGCCTTATCTATTTCGGACTGGACATGAGCCGAATCTACGTGAGTAGCTGCAAATGCCATGGCCACATCAATGGGACATAGTGGCTAGAATCCCAAGCCCACCTAAAAAGGTTTGTGTCAAGTCGAGTTGTGGAGAGCCTGGTTGTAGCTGTGTTGAACATAGGGGAGTCTCTCATCCCATGTGCGTGGATGCTTTGAGTTGTACATGCGCAGAATGTGTATGATCATCATGTTCACAACCTCTGTCTGGCCATCAGTTTGAGGATGGAAGGCTGTGGACTTAGTGAGTTTGGTGTCGAGCATCAACCAGAGGCTGGACCAAAATGTACCGAAGAACCTGCTATCCCGATCTGAGATGATAGACTGTGGGATCCCAAAGTGTACCCACACTTGTTCAAAGAAGAGTTTAGCAGTGGCTTCTGCTGTGATAGTCTTCTTGTAGGCCGCCATAATCGCCATCTTTGAGAACCTGTCAACGATCACAAAAGCACAGTCGTTTCCATGCTTAGTAGAAGGCAGGCCCGACATGTAATCCATGGAGATGGATTCCAAAAGTCAACTAAAGGTAGGCAGCAGAGTATAAAGGCCTTGCTTCTTGATGGTCGGTTTGGCAATGGTGCAAGCAGTGCATGACCTGATGTACTTCCCAACATCCTGTCGAAGATTCGGCCAATAGAAATACTTATGCAATACTGCCACCATTTTCTCGACCCTGAAATGCCCAACAACCCGACTATAGTGTGCTTCCCAAATCATCTTGGCACGCTTTCTTAAATGAACACAAAGGTGACCCAAGTGGCATAACAGGGCATCTTGGAGGTGAAAATCTAGAACATGTTGACCCTCCAAGAGTGTCTGGTATGTGTGGCCGAATTCTGGGTCGCTTTTGTAGAGAAGTGACCAATCAGAAGTCTTGTGCCTACAAGAGTTGAGCACGCTGGTTAAAGCCATGATCGATGTTCGACTGAGGCAATCTGCAACATTATTGGTGTTTCCCTTCTTATATATGAAATTTTAATGGAACTGTTGCAGCCTGCAGGTATGTGGACCACTTCTGATGGCGATCATTCTGTAATTTCCATTAGGTCTGTATGAACTGCAGGGGTCGGTGGTCTGTGTGGATGACTGTTTCCTTCCCCAAAATGTCAGCAAGCCTGCAAAATGGAATACATCTCTGTCATAAATGGGATACTTCCGCACTATGTCTGAAAGTGTCTCACTATGATATGCCACTGGATGCCCATGTTGAGTAAGCACTGCCCCAATAGCATAGTCAGAAGCATCTGTCTCAACCTCAAATGGTTGTTGCAAGTTTGGTAATGCGAGCACTAGTGCCGAGCAGAGGCGATCTTTCAACTCTGTGAATGCCTTCTGTTGAGACTCGAACCAAAAGAATTTTTCTTTCACTCCTCCCTTGGTGACTTGACTCAAGGGCCAAGTGATATGAGAAAATCCCAACACGAACCTGCGGTAGAAGTTGGCAAGACCTAGAAAGCTGCGGAGCTCTGTCAGAGTGGTTGGAGATGGCCAATCCCGAATGACTTGGATCTTGGCTGGATCCACATGCACCCCCCGTTCATCAATAATATATCCCAGATATTGAACCTAGGCCATGCCAAAAGTGCATTTCTCCAAATTGGCACATAACTTGTGTTGCCGCAGTGTTTGGAGAACCTATCAGATGTGGTGGAGGTGCTCTTCCCAACTCTGGCTGAAGATCAGGATGTCATCCAAGTATACCACTGCAAATGAGTTAATGAATGGCCGCAAAATGTCATCCATTAGCATCATGAAGGTTGCAGGAGCATTCGTCAATTCGAAAGGCATGACCAACCATTCGAAAAGGCCCTCCTTGGCTTTGACAGCAATCTTCCACACATCGTAGGGTTCGATTAGTACCTAGTGATATCCTGACTTCAAATCAATCTTGCTGAAATATTTTTCCCCCTTCAGTTGGTCCAGGGGGTCATCAATCCCTGGGATCGGGTACCTATTACGGACAGTGATCTTGTTCAGCGCCCGATAGTCAATATAGAGTCTCCAAGTCCCATCCTTCTTCTATACCAACATGTGTTAAAATTGGCAACTAGGGCCAAACTACATGTGGGTCAACTTATTTATGGCAGCTGATATTTTTATTGGATCCCTCTCATTGAGAGGTGTAGGATTGAACTAAAGATCATCCGATTCCGATAAGTATTCATGGAGATATGAATTAATTTTGATTATAGAATTATTATCAATCCAACCAACATCATGAGTAGGCTCAGAAGCCCAATAGTCTTGTCTATTCATCATCTACATTTTAGTATAAATATAAAGGACTTGAAATCATTTGTAACACATCCTCTTCATGTGTTCTCCTCCTCTCCACGTCTTGGGTTTTTGGAGAAGGGACACCTAAAATATACGTTGGATGACGCCCTAAACGCAGTGAAGGTGAAGGCCATATATGCAGCCCTAAATTACAGTCATGAAGGAGAGGATCCTAGCCGCAGTTGAGTAAGATCTTGCCGCAGTAAAGGAAAGATTCAAGACACGGAATGAATGCCCTAATCCGCTGTCCTAGAAGGCTCCATAAGCAGTCCTAAAGGAGAGACCTAACCACCGCATTTAAGGGTGCCCTAGGCCACAGCCAACAAAGGTTTTTATGCAGCAAAGGAGGCACGTATACATAGTCCATGGAGACCTTATACGCTGGGATTTATACGATGTTCATGGAGACCTAAACGTAGTCACTCATACATTGTTCAAGATGATGTCAACAGCCCTAATACACTGGGATTTATACGCTGTTCATGGAGACCTAAACGAAGTCACTTATACGTTGTTCAAGATGATGTCAACAGCCCTAAACGCAGTCATTACTGGGGGCACATATATGTTGTCCAAGCAGTTCAATGGAGATATCTAAGAGCAACAAAGAGACCTATTACAGTCATCTAAACAGGTGTCATAATGTCACATTGTTGTAGGTGACAACGTGACATATTCAAGGACTATTTGGGCACGATAGGACTATGTGCAAGGAAGCTGATGACAACATGTTTGTGTAGAGGATTCTGGAACTATAGCCTAGTTGCTTTGCTAGGCTGCAAGCGATAGCAAGCAGCTAAGGCTGATATGTATATGAACTAAAGCACGAAGTATGGGCAGCATTATGAGCAGCATGATGATATGAGCATGGGCAGCATAATGATGCATGATGATATGAGATCATGGGCAGCATAATGATTCACGAGTAGCATGATGTATGGGCAACATTATGAGTAGCATGATGATAAGAACATGGGCAGCATAATGACGCTTGATGATATGAGATCATGGGCAGCATAATGATATCATGAGCAGCATGATGTATGGGTAGCATTATGAGCAGCATGATGATATGAGCATGGGCAGCATAATGATGTATGATGATATCAGATCATGGGCAGCATAATGATATCATGAGCAGCATGATGTATGGGCAGCATTATGAGCAGCATGATGATATGAGCATGGGTAGCATAATGATGCATGATGATATGAGCATGGGCAGCATGATGATGAATGAGATCATGAGCATGGGCAGCTTGAAAACGAATCAGACCATGGAAGATGCAGCATGATGAGCAGCATGAAGATGATGAACGAGAGGCAGCACTACAATAGGTGAAGCCGTCACCTTGGAGAATCAATTGAAGCAGAATGTCTTCAACTGATCTCATCGTTATAGGAAATGATCTATGCTCAGATCTAGATAAGTCAAAGTGTTGACTTCTATTGTAAATGTACTATCTCTCTCACTTTCTCTGCTGAACCTTGAAGAACATAAAAGAAGAATTGATCAAGGGTTTCCCCACATTGTGGGGTTTGTCCCTAGCTAGCGCCACATCTTGTGTCCTCTTGTCTTGGCTTGTCTTCTGCAATTTATATTTATGTTTTATCTGCAGTTTACTTTAATGTCGATGTGATTGCTAATCTGGAAAAGATATTGGAAAATTAAAATAAATTGCTCTAGCATAGAACATACCTAAACTTAACATGGTATCAGCGCTGAGGTGAAGACAATGCCCGAGCAAGAGTGAAAGAGCAATCACCAAAGACAATAGGGAAAAGACAAACGGATCAATGGGTTCCACATCTCTCTTCTAACTTCACAAAGGGTGAAGTCGAAGCAGAGCATATTATCAGAATGGCGTAGCGGAAGGTTCTGATGGCCAAATGGTCGACTCTTCAATGAAAGCAAGGAACCCTAGCCACTTCATCGGATAAATAATCGTGGGATTATACTTGGATCTGATACCACCTATCCCGAAAAGGGTGTAGGAAATGTTACCCCTCAATTGAATGAGGGTAACTCGATTCATTTATAGAATCTCTTTTATGTACCTGATCGCAAGAAGAACCTGGTGTCCATTTCAAAAATGGAAGTCAAAGGTTACAGGGTGGCACTCATCGATGGAAAGGTATGTGTTTGAAAATAGATTTTTCAAAGATGTTTTTGAGTTCAAGGTTGTATCAAGTTGCAGGAAGTCCACTGGGGACCATGTCCATTGACACAGCACCGGAGGTCTGTAAGTCAGATGGTGACAGGAATGCCTGAATTCAAAAAGAGCATGAAGGTACATGTCTGAAATGTACCGAAGGAAAATCTTATGAGGGGGACCATTCCCCTCATGCAGCAGGTCCACAGGTTTGGAACAACCCGAGGAGTTTGAGATTCATGATCGGGAATCTCATGTATACAGGTGGAAGAAAGCCTTCTATGGCTTGAAGCAAAACACCTCGGGCGTAGTATGAGACGATTGATAGTTGTCTGATGAAGCTGAGATTCACTACGAATGAAACCGATCCTAACCATTACTCGAAGGTTGTGGATGATAGACCTCTCATACCAGCACGGTAGCACCTATGTCTGACAGGTGCAGAACCTCTCATTTGTAGGAGACAGAGGGAGTTGTATTCCCAATGTGGAAAGATAAACTGCAAGCCTGTGACTACATCGAGGATCTTAACTTTCATAAGCTACATGGTACTGATGTCGGACCAGATTTGGGAATTGCCTCTGAGTTTCATAAACTCATTCGCATTGATGTTCTTGGTGAACCTCCGTCCGGACATATGTTTTGCAGTTAGTATGGTGAGCTCATATTTGGTTGAGCTTCACTGGTATTGGTGCCTAGAATCTTCAGAGATATCTTCAGGGCACAATCTCTGATGGATTGAGATACACTACCGAAATATTTCAAATGCTGAGTGGGCAGGCAGTGTGGAGGATTACTAGAGCACTTCTCAATGTTGGTTCTCCTTGGGATCTGCTTCGATATCCAGGTTAGGCAGGAAGTAGAAGTCGATGGCTTTGAGCACCACCGAGGTAGAATATATTGCTGCTAGCATGGCTACCTGAGAGGCAGTCTGGTTACGAAAGTGCTTCAGTGAGCTGTTTAGATACCACTATGTAGCAAGATGATTAGTTCTCCTGTGAGGTCTGGATGATGTGTTCTCCATGTCGATTATGTAGCAGGATGATTAGTTCTCCTATGAAGTCTGGATGATGTGTTCTCCATGACGATTATATAGCAGGATGATTAGCTCTTCTGTTAGGCCCTGGATGATGTGTTCTCCATGGCAATTATGTAGCAAGATGATTAGTTCTCCTGTGAGGACAGGATTGATTAAGTTCTCCTGTCAAGGCATCCTACCCATGCAGTCTGGGACTCATGGGAAGTACCTTTCATCTGATCAATGAGCAGGGAAATGAGGATAGGGACCATAGTAGTACCGATGGACGCATCGTTGTATCTGCCATACTCCCTATGCTAGGATGACCTTCATTGATCTGGGATCAATGATACTGGTCTGTGACCAGTAGTAGGAGTTGTACCTACTATGACGCTGACTTCGAGTAGGTTGAGACCAATGTTTTAAAACTCCGACTCCAACTCTGACTTGGCCGAGGGTCAACTCCAACTCCGACTCCGACTCGGTATCGACTCGGCCGGCTCGATTTCAATGACTCGGTCGTTGTAAAAAATACATTAAATATTTGTTTTTTATAAAAAACACATAATTTTAAAGATTTTCATTCATATTTCCAAACACACAGCATTAAAATATAGATAGAAGACAACATATGATCAAAGTAGGGTCATGAATATATCCATTATATCAAAATGGCACCGAGTGCACTGTCCAATAAATACACGATGATGATATAGAAATCAAAACAAAAACACATAACCACGGAGGCTATAAATGGCCTCTACAACAAAATTTTGTGACCAGTACTACTAGCTACTGCTAGAGTTGCCAACATCATCTGGCTCAGTGTTACTTGGGAGCGGAGCGAAAGTGGGGAGCGAGAGCGAAAACGGGAGCGGGAGCAACATTTTCAGAAGCTCCTGGTTTGGGAGCGAATCCTAGAGGAGTTCGACAACCAATGTCACTAACATCAAGGCACATAGAGGGATTGGTGTTGTTGATTAAATACAAGTTCCATACCCTAATACATGACAAAATTCAATGGAAACATTGCAATCCTCCAACCCTGAAATCCTGAAAAACTGATAAGTCTGCTGGATTTTGAACGAAATCTAAAATTCTACTTTCTCGATATGAAATACAATGAGGCCGAAACCACTCTAAAACATCCTGAGTCATTTCCTGGTAATGTTAAAAATCTAAGTAAAAGGATGAAAACGAAGATTAAGGAGAATGTCACTCTTACTTTAAGAATTTAACATTATCATGAAATTTGAATAGCATATCAATACTAGGAGAGGGGAATGGACCCCAAATAGCATTTAACTAATTTAGAAAACACCTTGGAGTCCCCAACACTCAGCTAACAGTTAAAAATTTAAAAAAATATGTGAAAAATCGCATTTTTTGGGGGGTTACAAGCCACATTCATTGACTCGGCTAAGTTATTGCAGAATCGGTCGAGCTAACCGAGTCATGACTAACTCGGCCAAGTCAGTCATGACTCGACCTCCCGTTCCGTTTCTTCTGGCGGGTCACAAAAAATCTCAACGACTCGGATCAACTAGGCCGTTTCGGATTCGATTCGGTCGTTTTTTAAAACATTGGTTGAGATTGGTCTGGGACCAGTGGTACATACTCTGAGACTAACTTCGGGTCAATGGAGGACTAGTCTGGGACCAGTGAGAGTGGTACATACTATGACGCTGACTTCGGGTCGGTTGAGACTGGTCTAGGACCAGTGGTACACACTCTGAGACTGATGATACTGGTCTGGGACCAGTGGTAGGAGTGGTACCCACTATGACGCTGACTTTGGGTCGGTTGAGACTGGTCTGGGACCAGTGGTATGCACTCTGAGACTGACTTCGGGTCAGTGGAGAATGGTATGAGACATTCTCGATCAATTCTTCTTCTTCATGGTTCAGCAGAGCTAAGCAGAGCAGAGCAGAGCCAACAGAGCTGAGCAGAGCTAGAAGAGTTGAGCAGAGCCAACAAAGCTGAGCAGAGCCGGCAGAGCTGAACAAAGCCGGCAAAGCTGAGCAGAGCAAAGCAGAGCCAGCAGAGCTGAGCAGCGCTGAGCAAAGCAGTGCAGGGCACTAATGGCAGAGTAAGTACAGTCAAACATATGGAACAACAAATGGAGTTCTCCCTAGTTGAGAGGGAGTGTTAAAATTGGAAACTAGGGCCAAACTCCATGTGGGTCAGCTTATTTATGGCAGCTGATATTTTTATTGGATCACTCTCATCGAGAGGTGTAGGATTGATCTAAAGATCATTCGATTCCGATAAGTATTCATGGAGATATGAATTAATTTTGATTATGGAATTATTATCAAGCCGACCAGCGACTTGAGTAGGCTCAGAAGCCCAATAGTCATGTCTATTCATCATCTACATTTTAGTATAAATATAGAGGACCTGAAATCATTTGTAACACACATCCTCTTCATGTGTTCTCCTCCTCTCCACATCTTGGGTTTTTGGAGAAGGAGGGACACCTAAAATATACGCTGGCTGATGCCCTAAACGCAGTGAAGGTGAAGGCCATATACGCAGCCCTAAATTACAGTCATGAAGGAGAGGATCCTAGCCGCAGTTGAGTAAGATCTTGTTGCAGTAAAGGAAAGATTCAAGACACAGATTGAATGCCCTAATCCATTGTCCTAGAAGGCTCCATACGTAGTCCTAAAGGAGAGACCTAAGCACCGCGTTTAAGGGTGTGCCCTAGGCCACAACCAACAAAGGTTTTTATGCAGCAAATGAGGCACGTATACACAGTCCATGGAGACCTTATACGCTGGGATTTATACGCTGTTCATGGAGACCTAAACGCAGTCACTTATACATTGTTCAAGATGATGTCAACAGCCCTAATACGCTGGGATTTATATGTTGTTCATGGAGACCTAAACGCAGTCACTTATACGTTGTTCAAGATGATGTCAACAGCCCTAAACGCAGTCATGAGTGGAGGCACATATACATTGTCCAAGCAGGTCAATGGAGACACCTAATTCACAATCAATGGAGATATCTAAGAGCAACAAAGAGACCTATTACAGTCATCTAAACAGGGGTCATAATGTCACATTGTTGTAGGTGACAGCGTGACATATTCAAGGACTATTTGGGCACGACATGACTGTGTGCAAGGAAGCTAATGACAGCATGTTTGTGTAGAGGATTCTGGAACTATAACCTAGCTGCTTTGCTAGGATGCAAGCCGTTGCAAGCAGCTAAGGCTGATATGTATATGAACTAAAGCATGATGTATGGGCAGCATTATGAGCAGCATGATGATATGAGCATGGGCAGCATAATGATGCATGATGATACAAGATCATGGGCAACATAATGATATCATGAGCAGCATGATGTAAGGGTAGCATGATGTAAGGGCAGCATTTTGAGGAGCATGATGATATGAGCATGGGCAGCATAATGATGCATGATGATATGAGATCATGGGCAGCATAATGATATTATGAGCAGCTTGATGTATGGGCAGCATTATGAGCAGCATGATGATATGAGCATGGGCAGCATAATGATGCATGATGATATGAGATCATAGGCAGCATAATGATATCATGAGCAGCATGATGTATGGGCAGCATTATGAGCAACATGATGATATGAGCATGCGCAACATAATGATGCATGATGATATCAGCATGGGCAGCATGATGATGAATGAGATCATGAGCATGGGCAGCTTGAAGATGAATAAGACCATGGAAGATGCAACATGATGAGAAACACGAAGATGATGAACGAGAGGCAGCACTACGATAGGTGAAGCCATCACCTTGGAGAATCAGTTGAAGCAGAATGTCCATTGGGGACCATGTCCATTGACACAACACCAGAGGTCTGTAAGTCAGATGGTGACAGGAATGCCTGAATTCAAAAAGAGCATGAAGGTACATGTGTGAAATGTACCAAAGGAAAATCTTATGAGGGGGACTATTCCCCTCATGCAGCAGGTCCACAGGTTTGGAACAACCCGAGGAGTTTGAGATTCATGATCGGGAATCTCATGCATACAGGTGGAAGAAAGCCCTCTATGGCTTGAAGCAAAACACCTCGGGCGTAGTATGAGAGGATTGATAGTTGTCTAATGAAGCTGAGATTCACTACGAATGAAACCGATCCAAACCGTTACTCGAAAGTTGTGCATGATAGACCTCTCATATCGGCACCTATGTCTGACAGGTGCAGACCCTCTCATTTGTAGGAGATAGAGGGAGCTGGATTCCCAATGTGAAAAGATAAACTGCAAGCCTGTGACTACCTCGAGGATCTTAACTTTCAGAAGTTACATGGTAGTGATGTCGGACCAGATTTGCGAAATGCCTCTAAGTTTCATAAACTCATTCGCATTGATGTTCTTGGTGAACCTCCGTCCAGACATATGTTTTGCAATTAGTATGGTGAGCTCATATTTAGTTGAGCTTCACTGGTATTGGTGCCTAGAATCTTCTGAATTTATTTAGATTTAATAACTTGGTTGACTTTCTATTTATTTATTTATTTTAATTTTAATTTTAATTTATTTTTTTAAAATTTACTCTATTACTCGATTAATTTCTATTTATAACTATTATTATAGATCAATTTAATTTATAATTAATTTATTATTTATTGGTATATAGAATTAGCCCCTTTGACTTATATATATCCTGATATTTATGTATTTTTATATATTTAATAATGTTTATATTTAACTATTAATTACTCTAACTTTTTAGATACAAATTCTTTGATAACTAATTATTAATGTAAATTAATTTAGGTTATAATTTATTTTAATAGATATAAGTGGTTAAATAGGGTCCGTTCTCTTTTAAGATTTTAACGAACCTAAATCAATTTTTTAATTAAATACTGGTTATTCCCCTAATCCAGTCAAATCTAGCCGTTGTCAATATAGTCGTTACCTGGTCTTGGAATACAGCCGTTGGAGTTTCTGCTCTATCTATTTAATCATACTAAGCCTGATCTGATCATTCAACTTGTCCTGACGATGAACCACACTTGTTGGTTCGAAACGCGTCGACAAATGAAATTTCTTGTGATTTACGCCGAAGAAACTCTCTCATATACCTAAACTTAACAAAACGATCAGGCTCCCACAAGGCGATGAACTCGGACGGATGTGACCTTTCTGCAACAGCTCCTGAATCTGCCTCTTAATTTCATTGTTCTCCAGAACGGAGCACCGATAGATTGGTCCATTGGGGAGAAGCGCACCTAGGGTCATCAAATCGATGGAGTGCTTGACCTGACAGTGCAGAGGAACCCCACGACATTGTCGATCTGCAGTTGCTGTGCGGAGGGGCCCTATCTAGAGGTCGTGGCCACCGTCTTCTTCTTTCCTTGAGGGCGTATCATCGGGAAAACAAATTTCCCGGTTTTGGAAATGAGGTTACGACATTAGTTTGCAGTAACCAAAGAGATGGCGGTAGGCGGGGCTACCTTCGGTATCCTGTACAACTTATTTTCCAAAGTAACAATAACAACACGGGGCCTTTATTCATACACAACATGTCGCTTCCGCAAGTATGGTTGTCCTAATAATACATCACAAACATCAAGGGGAGCAACATCACACAATACATCATTTGTGAAGGGCTTGATGTTGTATGGAAGGTGACACTGCTGGCTTACGCAAAGATCCTGTCCTTGGTGAAGCCACCCGATGGTGTACGGTTGTAGACGTGTTGTGGTCGGTATGCCCAGCCGCTTCACAACCTCTGCCGAAATGAGGTTTTTTTGGCTCCTGCTGTCCATAATGAACTGTAGCGGGGAGCCCTTTATCCACATCTGGGAGTGGAAGAGATGCTCCTCCTCCTCTGGATCTTTGGGTTCCTCCTTCTGGATCTTCGTGGTGGCAACGGTGGCATTGGGCTCCGCATCGATAATCTGTTTCCCTTTGTCATTCCCCTTGTCAGGTTCTGACTCAGAGTCAAAACATGCATCTGATTCTGAAACCCTTAGCTCAGCCACTAGTGACTGCTTGGCCCAACACTCACTTGTGTTGTGAGTGGAGCTCTTATGGAACTCATACCACTTTCCCATGTCCTTTTTCGACTTCGCAGCGCTGTTCTTTGCTTGCAGCTTTGGCGGATTATCATGGGCCGCCCCGCCTTGGCTTTGTCCTTTGTTCTGCAGTTTGGGGGCACCTTTCCCTTGCTTCGGATTCGCAGATCCAAAGTCTCGCTTCTTCTATTTAAACTTTTGCTCGACCTTGATGGCATATCGGTATGCCGTGCCAAGCGAGGATATGTTCAGGAATTCTATTTCTTCCTGGATGTACTAGTGCAAGCAGACGTGATATTTGAGTACCAAATGTTGCTCTGAATCCTTAATACCCAACTTTGTGCAAAGGGTATGGAAGATATTGGTAAACACCGGCACGTCTTGGTCCCTTCCCTGTCGTAGTGTGGTCCATTTTATGTATTGATCCTCATAGCTTCCAACAGGGTAGTACTGCTCCTCGATGGCAGTCCGGAATGAATTCCAAGTGGGTGCGGCTGAAAATAGTGAGCCCGTACTTTCGTCCTTCTGCTCGCAATAGGTTTCCCACCAGTCCTTGACATGGGGGGCTGCTATGAGAAGGGCGAAAATAATCTTTTCCCGACTCAAAAAATCATGAACAGAAAAATGCCCTTCTAGCAGATTTAACCATTTATCTACAGCATCTGCGTCTATTTGACCCTCGAAGATGGCGATTTCAAAATTAACTTGTACCTTAAAGGGTGTGGTCTTTCCAGAGTAGCTGTTGGAAGCCGATGTGTCGCCTCTGGGTAGCCGCTGAAGGATCTAGGCAAAATTGGCCATCATCGTGTTCCTTTGCCGCTCGAGGGCTTCTTCAAGCAAGATTTTGATAGGATCTCCTACCCCCTCGTCTTTCTTTTCATCCGCCATGGGAGGCCATCAAGATTTGTGACTCTGGTCTTGCAAAGGTTCGACCAGTTCAAGCCCTAACTCCTTATATCCCGACCTCGTTGGGGACATGCAAAGAAAAACAGAGAAAAGGTAGACCGCTTTGATACCACTGATCCGGATTTAAACAGGAACGCAACAAATTACAGAGATAACCACAAATACAAAGATGCAACAGAAATAATACTTCATTTCATTACTGTAAAATACTGAGATATGCTTACAAACAAAAATGGAAATAAACCAGCTAGGGTGATGGTAGCTTATCTCTAAGAAGAGATGTGGCAGCTACATGCCTCTGAACTCTCTTACAATGAAGCTCGAAGGCCTATTTTATTGTTGAGAAACAATGGAAAACCCTAAACATCCAAAAACCTAACCGTAAAAGATGTAACGCCAAATTGTGGGCCCCGTTTGGGTAAATTGGTACATCAACTTCCCGGGGTCGTAAGTTTGGCATACGATCTCCGTTTGATGCGCACAATATCTCGTTAGAAGGATTTATCCAAGAATTATAACATTGGGAAGAGCAACATCGGTCAATGGACCCAAAAAAAACATCGTTTAGGGCCTCAAAACGGCTCCAGAAGTTCAAGACCCAAAAAACTGCTAAAAATAGTAAACTGTGCTACAATTAAGGAAATTGAAAAAATGAAAGAAACAATGGTGGGGGTCCAAGTGGACTTGGCAGGTGGCCACCAATATCCACCTAGATCAAGCCTAGTGCACTGATTGAAGGAATCAAATCCAAGGAAGCCTACTGTTTGCAAAGTAAGGACAGCCAGGGATAAGATGGTATTCCAAGCCCATTGGTTCAGTTGTAAACCTTTGGAGTTGAGTGTGGAACTTGTAAAAGAAGCTTTTACCATAATCCCAAAGAGCCTAGTCAAGTTGACAAGAGCTCAAGGAGACGTAGCCCATGATATTAGGGTGAAATCCTAGATTATATTGTTGTTATGTGTGTTTGTCTATTTGTTGCATTTACTGCTATTTGTCTTTAATATTAGCATGAACAAATAGGCACTTAAACAGTATAAACAAAGACATACACCTATTTCAAGTACTTAATTCCGCAATTGTCAACATAAGCTAGATCATATATTTGTTAAGCTTTGGAGTGGGAGGTTCTTGTAAGTATGACAAGATGTTAAACCCCCATTTCATATTAGCAGCACAGAGGCTACATTGGGCAACATAGGGCCACGCAGAGGTAGCGTAGAGCTTCAGAGGGAGTCTGGAATTCAGCTGTGAAGTTGAGTTCCAGAGCCAGAAGCCGAGGTGTGAGACCGAAGAGCCAAGGGAACGAAGCTCCGGACAACAGGAGATCCGAGAATAGGTGACGCAGATCCCTAGAGAGGTTGACACAGAACTGCATAGGCTGATGCAGTAGCTGCTCAGAGCCAGCATGGGGCCAGTGATCTAGGGTCTGGATCAATGTCGGATTGCAAGTGATAGTGTGAGGTACTTCTCACGAATCTTCTGCCAGTCAGATTCTATGTATTGGATAGCCAGTAAGACACCCAAAGATTGTATTCAGAAAAATACTGCTTAATAATACAAACCCTCAACTGATGCAGCAGTGCAACCCACATTGGGTTTTTTCAGGGACATTTGTACAAAAATAACGGTGTCATGTGTTGAGTGCATATTTCTTGTTCAGTTTCTTGTTTCCACATTTAATTTAATTGGTGAAGGTTGCAGTGTATTAGTTTCGGTATTTGTTGTAGGATGCAATAAATAATTTGTTCAGTAATTTAACAAATAGAAGAAGCTTAATCAGTTGTTGCAGTAGAAATTTGGGTCTCCAAATTCTCACATAGCCTACTTGACAAAGTGCTTTCTTGGGTATTTGACAAGAAGAACAAAATTTCAGTGGACAAAACGACACCTTCACTTGTAATTTGCAAACCTTACTTTCTAGCAAGCATCAATTTGCAAATACATAAATTATCAAAGTATTGTTTTATATCGATGCATGTTGATCTAAAGAAAACATTGAAATATGGAGAGGAGCTAGGGACTATTATATCACATTCCAAAAGCAAATGGATATTTTGAAAGTGATCAAAGGAAGGAATATGAGTCAATTGAGAGATCCATTTTGTGGCACCAAAGCCTAGTCTAAGGCAATTTTGGAGCAACGAGGACCCCCTCTAGGGTTTATTTGTATCAACACGGAGCTTTTGTGGCTGCATCACAATTCTAAGGTTCTTGATGCCCCTTTAGGGATGCGGATCAAGATTAGGTGGCAGTGGATCTCCTCCAAACCCATAGCGCCACTTTCCGAGTAGTGATCTATGGCAACGTAAGATTTGATGGTAAATTTGGGCAGTGGATCCCGTTCTAGAGCCTAGTGGCGACCATTCTACGGTTGCAGACCAAGTCCTGAGCATACCTTGAAGCAGCAAACTCATTCTCCAGGAATTTGTTGAGACAATGACCCTCTCATTGGCATTAATCGGTGGAGGTAGGTAATTCTAGGCAGCGACAAGGGTTTGTAGCAGCTAGACACGAAGCTAAAGGCAACAACAACATGAAAGGATTGTTAGGGCGTCACTAGCATAGTTGTAAAGGTCACTACCAAACTGTCTCCTAAGACAGCGAGATATAAATAATCTTTTATGTAGATATTGGTTCAAATATGTTGATTAGAGTATTGATAGTTTTCGCAATCATATATAAAATTGCTAGTGTTATATTAGAGGGATTGTCAATGTTATTGATGCTATGCAACCAAGTATATTGTTGTAATAGCCCTAGAAGTAGCTGTTAGGTTGAAATTGATGTGAACTATTGATGTATTGTGAATTCTACTACTTAACTACATTGTCGTTATTTTATATCATCTTTGCCTGCAATTGAAAGGAATACTTTGAAAATCAATAGAATTTATCAAAGTTGCACAAAACGCCGAAACGTTTTGGAGTTTCTGAAACATGAACATTTAGAAACATCACCTCCCAAAAATAAAAACGTAGGTTGAAACGTCATAAATCTATATCTATATCTATATATCTATATATATATATATATATATATATATATATATATATATGTTGAAATTTGGTACCGGAGGACAGGTGGTTCCCTTAGGCTTTGATCTTTGGCCTAAGGAAAAGTGTCCAAAAGAATTTAATTTTTCTCCTAAAGTGACTTTATAATTTTATAAAGTTAAATCTAATTTAAAAGTGACTTTAAGTGATAAAGTTACTAAGTCTAATTTTAAAGTGACTTTTATAAAGTCAATGAAAAATTAGAAAGGAAAAGTGACTTTGGAAATAAATGACTAAGTGGGTCTTTATTAAAGTGGGGTGAATTAAAAAATAGAAAGTGAGATTTAAATGAGCATTTAATCTCAGCCATTGATCTAAATCTATTCCAGCCATTGGATTTAGAGATCACCCAAAAGTCACTTGGATCACCCAAAAGTCACTTGGAGTTATATTAAAGGAGGAAAAGGTCATTCATTCTTTCATGAGCAGATTGGGAGAAGGAGAGCAAGAGAGATTTCTGAGCAGGGAGGAGAAGGAGACAGCAGCTTGGCACACATTCCAAGGCAGAAATTGAGCAGATTTGTACAACTGATTCAGCACATAGTGAAAGGTAGATTTTTGCACAAAAATCGAGGAGCAGTTTGCTGATTTTTCTGCACACAAAACGGAGGCCGTACAACATTTATTGATGTCTTGTTTGCTGTAATTTCCAGATTGTTGTGAGGCACGGGAAAGGAGATAAGTTGTAAATTTGCTTGCTGATTTTTTGCTGAATAATTCTCACTGTAAAAAGGCAATTTTCAGAAATAAAGAAGAGCTCTAAAACTGGTTTTCCCCAAGAGTTGTAGGGGGCTTTTCCAGGGTCACGTTGACCAAAAATATCAGTGTTTTAATGTGTTTTAATGGCTGTTTTTGATTGCTGATTTTTAATTTTGCAATTTCCAGCATTCTGAAAATTTTCCAGAATTTGTGTTTTCAGCAATATTTATTTTTTTCAGTCTGTTAAATGTATGGTTATGGGAATGGGCATTTAACTACATGGGAGAAATAAGGAGAAACTGAAAACCGGGGTGGAAAAACAGAAATTTCTACAATATATATATATATAGGAATAAGACCCATTGATGATAATTTAGAAGGAAAACCACGTCTATTTTAACTCTCATAGATGATTACATGATGGTCAAGTTTCGGCGAATTTTCGACCGAGTTTCGAAGTTTCGGGTATAGGTACGGCCAAAAACATCGGCTTCCTAGAAGTTTTGTGCAACATATGAATTTATCTTGTGATCTTCTAACCCTAAGGGAAAAAATTCCCTAGGGATATTACACATTGTCACGTGTTATAATTTCCTTGAGAACTGAATCCACAAATTCAAATTCATCTAAACTAGGGAATACATTTTCAGGTAACCCTAATAGAGATTCATCCATCCTTTTATCTTGTTCTAAAGATCATTGTAGCATAGCTTGTAGAGTGGTTGAATTTACCAAGAGTACATCTAGAGCATTTCAATGACTCATTAGAAGGATCATTTTGACTATCTTTTACATTATTCTCACAAATATCACAGCAATTTCATCCATCTCTATAACAAGAGTTTTCTAACCATGTTGCACTTTTAAAAATTCCTATGGAAAATATCCAATCACATTTTTTGTACAATACTGAAATGCATAAGTCCCTTGAAATTTGTGCCCTTTATACCCCAACATCTTGAATCCTTGGAATGAGCATCAATTTATTGTGCTACAAAAGGGAAAAAGGGATGTAGTTAATAGAAAGGCCAAACTATTAATCAATGGTAGCTATTTTGCATGTTTCAACCATCATTGACTCTAATCCAACAAATGAGTTAATGAAGGATTAAATGGTTGATGACTTGGCATGCTCATAATTAACTTTGGGACATGGTGTGTAAATAAGAGAGTGTGATGCGGATTTATAAGCCATAATATGTGTAATGAACCTCCTCAGTGTTTAACCAAGTATAGAATAAGGTCAAATATAATAAATCATAATGTTATTGTTGACACCTAATGATAGGGATTGGGTGAACAACTGTAAATAATGTAAATAAATAAAAGAGAAAGCGAACAAGTAATGGCGTCGATCTATATTACTTGCTAGGCCAATGGTCTCAAATTTGTTCTTATGCTGCATCATAACCGCTCATTCCCTTGCAACAATTTGAAAAGAATGCACTCCAGAATGTTCTGGTCTCTATGTTGATGCGGAGGGATGAGAAGATAGGCGTGTGATCGACTCAATAATGAGTATGTTTTCTCATATTTATTGTTGCAGTGCCTTATAGTGCACCACATCTAGATTCAGTTGAGGCCTCTTTGCACAGGGGAACCATTTGCATTACATACGCTGCAAAAGAGATGGATCACATGATGCATCCACATGCAAGTTGCCT
The DNA here is from genome assembly GCA_031772625.1 of Pinus tabuliformis. Lineage (NCBI taxonomy): Eukaryota > Viridiplantae > Streptophyta > Pinopsida > Pinales > Pinaceae > Pinus > Pinus tabuliformis. The sequence goes on along the minus strand of CM062814.1, from coordinate 741,896,022 downwards.
TGGGACAGAATTGAGCAGGAAAGAAACCAACCCAAAGGTAAAACTAATGAAAAAGAGAAAGGTAAAGCACTTGAATCCACTCACTATGTTGTGGCACACTGTAATATTGGAGTAAATGAAGACTTATTTAATGCTTCCCTTGCTTCTTGGAAAAATGATTGGTTGTTTGATTCAGGAGCAACTTGCCACATGACTTTTAGAAGAGATTTTTTTGAAGAATTTACTAACAATGTTTATGGAGCAATATACTTTACAGACAAATCAAAACTCAAGCCATCAAGGCTCGGCACAATCAGGCTTAAATTGCTTGGTCTTCTAGACTTTCTTCTGCATCATGTTTTATATCTCCCACAGCTGAGGAGAAACTTCTTGTCCTTGGTCCTTATCCGCCAGCAAGGGCACTCCATTCATATGTTTGATGGCAAGATTGAGGTAAGAAAAGCATCAGACCACTCATTTGTCATGAGAGGGTTAGAAGAAGAAAGGCTTCTCAAGTTGGAGGGTACCTCTGCTCGTGCACAAAATTTCTCATACAATTCTCATTATGAAGAACGTACATTTCCATCAAGTTTATTATGGCATGCTAGATTTGGACACTTAAACTATGACAGCCTCCGCTTGTTGAAGAAAAATGGTGTTACTGGTTTGCCTACAATTCCTAGGAAACTTAAGCAATGTGATGTTTGCATTCTAGGAAAGCATAACAAACAGTCTTTTCATGATTCACATTCCAGAGCACATAGAAAACTTGAACTCATTCATTCAGATTTATGTGGTCCAATGTATGTTCCTTCTACAAATGGAAATAAATATGTGATGACATTTATTGATGACTACACCAAAATGTGTTGGGTTTATTTATTGAAGTACAAATTTGATGTTTTTCAAACATTCAAGAACTTTCATACATGGATTGAAAATGATGCACAATCTCATATTGGCTCTATTCGCACTGATAATGGAAAAGAATACACTTCAAATGAATTTGAAAACTATCTTTGCCAATATGGGATCAAACATCAAACAATCGTGCCTTATAATCCCCAACAGAACGGAGTAGCTGAAAGAATGAATAGGACAATCTTAAATATGGTGCGCTCCATGATGTTTTTCAAGAATGTAAAATTGATGTTTTGGGTTGATGCAGTTCTATGTGCTGTATATGTAAAGAATATATGTCCATCTAATGCTATTAGAAACAAGACTCCTTATGAAATGTGGTATGGGCACATTCCTTCAGTAAAGCATCTCAGGGTCTTTGGTTCCACATGTTATGCCTTGATACCAAAGGTACATAGAAACAAACTTGGTGCAAGAAGTCGTAAGTGTATCTTCCTAGGGTATTCAAACACCTCCAAAGCATATTGTCTCTATGATGAAGTCAATAAAAGTTTGTTGTATCTAGAGATGTAATCTTTCTTGAATCATCCAAAACTGATAATGTTGTTGAGCGGCAACTTGATCGCTTGGATAGATTTGCAAATGCAAAAACATTTCAAGAATTTGATAATCAGATTCTACATCTTGAAAGGGGGGAATTCCTATACTAGATCAACCTGTGGAATCTTCTTCTGAAGCACTCTCTCCCCCGCATGAAACTCCAACAACGGATGATACTTTGAGTGATGTGATTGACAGAATTGGGAGACTCAATCTTGATTCAGTCCCAACTCAATCAACGGAGCAGCCCGAACCATCTCAGAAAGGTCCCCCAAAGTGGCTGACAAAGACACTTGAAAGTGTTCATCCTGATGAGGTTGCAAAGAGGAACTAGAAATTCAACCCGGCAAAATGGAGGTGATGTAGATGACTTTGATTCACCTGTTGATATGGATGTTTCTTATGATTGTGAATTGAATTTGTCTACAGATTTTGAACCAACTTCCTTCAAAGAAGCTGTTTCTCATGATGAATGGAAAGAAGCAATGAGAAAGGAGTATGATGCCTTGATAAAGAATGGCACTTGGCAATTGGTTGGTCCTCCATTGTGAACCAAACCAATTAGCTGCAAGTGGGTCTACAGGAACAAGTATAAAGTTGATGGCTCACTTGACAAGCACAAAACCAGGCTTGTGGCAAAAGGTTTTGCACAGAAGGAAGGGGTCGATTATGAGGAGACTTTTGCCCCCACAGCAGAATGGGCTACCATCCGGACACTCTTTGCCCTAGCAGCTCAGAACGGTTGGAAAGTCCATCAAATGGATGTAAAAACTGCTTTCTTGAATGGAGATCTAAAAGAGAATGTTTTTATGTCCCAGCCTGAAGGATTTGTTGTGAAAGGACATGAACATAAAGTATGCAAACTTATGAAATCCTTGTATGGCCTCAAACAAGCACCGCGAGCCTGGTATGAAAAACTAACTGAGCATCTTCTAAAACTCAATTACAAACGTTATGATCTTGATGATGCAACTTTGTTTGTCAAGAAAGTTGGCAAAACAATTGTATATCTTGTGGTATATGTAGATGATCTTTTGATGACAGGGAACAATGAGAGCTACATTGCATCCATAAAGAAAGAATTGAGGAAAGGTTTTGAAATGACTGATATGGGCTATGTTTATTACTATCTTGGTATTGAAGTACCTCAACATCCGAAGTCCATATTCCTTTCTCAAAAGAAGTACATTGGAGATCTGTTCAACAGGTTTGGCACGGCTGAATGCAATCCTTTGACTACTCCAATGGAACAAAACTTAAAGCTCACATCCATTGAAGGAAAAGAATTTGAGGATGCAAAAAATATAGACAGCTTGAAGGAAGTCTCAACTACCTAACTACTACTAGACCAAACATTTCGTTTGTTTTTGGAATCCTCTCCAAGTTTATGCAAAAGCCTTGTGAGGGGCATTGGTCTGCTGCAAAAAGAGTTCTAAAGTACTTGAAGGGAACTCAAGACTTTGGACTCAAGTATACACAGGTGGGCGACTTTACCTTGATTGGGTACTCTGATTCAGACTTCGATGGAGACAAAGAAACTGGGGTATCTACTTCGGGTTATGCTATGAGTCTTGGATCAAGAGCTATCTCCTGGAGATCACGCAAACAATCACTTCTAGCAGATTCCACAACAGAGGCAGAATATGTGGCAGCAGCTGAGGCAACAAAAGAAATTGTGTGGCTCAGGAAAATTATGGAAGATTTGTAGGTAAAACAAGTACATTCGACTCCACTCATGATTGACAATACCTCGGCAATAAAGTTGGCCAGGAACCCAAAGTTCCATGATCGAACGAAGCACATCAATACAAAATATCATCTAATTCGACATCATGTTGAGGCCAAAACAAACCATCTTCGCCATTGTTCCACTAATGAGCAGATTGCAAACATCTTTACCAAAGCGCTTGGAAGAGAAAATCTTGAAAGATTCAGAACGATGCTTGGACTCACCAATATCCCTTCAGATTAAGGGGGAGAATGTTGAAACCTAATCATAGGGATTGGGTGAACAACAATAAATAATGTAAATAAATAAAAGAGAAAATGGAGAGTCATCGAGAGGTGAAACTCAACAGTCACTCCCTCACTTATATAATAATGAACAGCCTAGATGAATATACAATCTCATTTTTGAGGAGTTACCCCCTAGTTTGACAGTTATAAAGTGCAATGCAATTACAAATTCTTAAGTCCATAAAGTTCAATATGGCTTCTATCGATCACCACTCATCAATCAATAAGTACATTTTATACTTCAAAATATCTACCCTCGATTCTTTCAAATAATATCACAAAGATACTCTTCCTAACACTCTTGTTCAATAATTTAAGTTTTAAAATCTAAGGGGCATTAATTCAAAGGAGTCTATCCTCTCCACTATTGCATGCAAACAATGCAATTCCTCAAATATCAGTTACCTATTGCATACAAATTTCGAAAGTCCTCACATGGGCAGAAATCTCTACCCACAAAAATTTTAAAAATCGACCAGAAATTTAGTAAAACAATCCAAGTGCTAGACAATATTATCCATCAAACAGCTCAACAGAATGGTAAACATGTGGACTCGGTGACTTCAACCACTCAAAATACTTTGACACATTAATTTTAAAAATGAGATAAAAATTAAAATGTTCCTATACATAACTAGCAATTACAATTAGATGAAAATGTGTTTCTCAATCCAAATGAATCTGAACTTGCAAATCCCTCTTCCAAGGATATTACGAAGATAACAGTGCTAATATCCAGTTTTTTGTTTGCATAATTTCAAGGATCAAACTTTTATCCCAGGAACATTTGTTGAAATAAAAGCAACCACCAAATCATTAGAATGAATGTATTTTCATTCTATGGAGTACTTTTATACATATAAAAGCCATACATTGTTCAACAAGAGTTCAAAATTGTTAAAGGTGAACTTTGTCGATAGATGGAAAAGTTACTATGGCATAATATCATTTTTAGTGTAAACAAGGCTCTTCTTTGACTAAACATGGAGGATCAGGTTATGCAAACATCAAACTATGCATGAACCATGATGCAACAGTTGCAGTTGAAAGCTTCCAGCATAAAACTATTACAATCTGCAAATGTGAAACAACAAGGTAATTCATCTGAAAAGCCTTAGACAATATGTCACCTGATGCATGCATCTTGTGTCTCCTTTTATCAGGCCGTGTCCATCAAGAACAGGTTATCACATGAAGATATAATGATCCAATTCTATGAACACAATGGAAAGACATTATCCAACTATATTCTATAATTTGCCTGCCCCAATGGTCCAAAACCAAACACAACAAAAATTATGTCAAATCGAGATGTGTCTCTAATTATGAAAACCCCTAAAGAAAATAATTATAATTCAAACAAGGAAGTATTCCTTATGAAGGAAGTAGATGGAAATGTAACTTTAACTAATGAGGATAACCAATAAGTGTCACTCTCCAAAATAGTTGGGCCATCAACAACCAGATGTACAGTGCACAATCATTTGGATAAGAAAAAAAATCTTCCATAAGGCTCATGGCTCCCACAACCGTGCAATGTTATGGCCATCCAAAAGAAGTCATAAAAAAATAATGTGAGTCTAAATTAAATGTACCCACAACACATTTTGTCATAAAAACCATGCCTTTATTATGAGTGAAAAGCTAAAAACAAGAGTTTGTTTTAAGAAATTCGAAATTCATGGATTTGATCTCTTTGTTATCGAACACATTCAAGGAGAGTTAGTAATATAATATTGTGGCAAGAAATAAAATTCTTCCAAATATAACTGATCTTTCTTATATCAACAAGACATCCTCTTATTATTTCGCATGACAGTTTATCACCATCTCTTCTTCTCAAATGTGCCTGATGGCATATAGAGCAAATTCATGAATTCCAAATTTCCCAAAGCAAAGTCTCTCTTTTAGGTTTTTCAGTTTTACAGTCATAACAAAGACATTCTTTGCATGATAAAATATTTTGATTTTTGTACCTCTTTTAACTTTACATTAATGAGTTTTTGACATCTCTTGGATGTTAGGAACAGATAATTCAATGAACCATGGATTTTATTGCAAATTCTTCTTTATCCCAAGCTTTGTACACCCTACATTTGACAATGATTCATCGATTTTAAGGAGTCACACTTCCTCTAGAATATCCTCATGACTAGATGTAACACTTCCATCTGCTTCTTTAACAAGAGATACTTCCTTGCTTCAATTTGAACATTGTCTTTTAGGGTTTCTCATTAATTTGAATTACAGTTCAATATGAAGGAGTCTACAAAGAACAATACAAAATATATCTCTATAGTGACTTCATATCCGTTGCCTACAATTTTAGCATGACTCTATGCAATAGCCTTTCCTTGATGTACACATGCCATGGTAAGAAGTTTGACATTTGCAATATAGAATATAGGAGCCATGCAATCTATTATAGATTATGCTTGTTTTCTCCAAATGAATTACCTATTCGCTTCAAATTCATAAATAGTAAGAGTGTTTAAAGTGAAAGCTTGTAGCCATGATTATTGCCTCTTGTTTGACTCATATCCTCCTGTTTGCATCACGCAGTGTCTAGAATAATTCCATCTTCAACCAAATAAGGGACTCATTCGCTCTCAAGACAACAAAATGTCACAATGGATTTTTTAGATGCACAAAAAACTGCAACCTTATCAAGCTTATAGCTTACTTTTAACAATGTTTATCTCCAATATCATTAACTACTTCATAACAGGGAATATCATTGTTTCTAATGATTTGAGGGTCCCCTCTAAAGGAACAAACACCACTTGGACGAGCATCTAATCTTAGAAATCATGCAAAATGAAATCTAACATCCTTGATGTCTTTGAAATTATGCATTTCTAAATGTTGTAATATTCTTAGGAACTTAATCTACAAGTTTAGACTCATCTAGATCATGAAAAACACTTTTACCAGAGTCATGAGTCAAAACACTTTACAATCAAACCACATCTCTTTTCTAGTTAAATTTGGACCGAAATCTGGTTGGAACTATGTCGAAAGTCAAAGATCCACCTCTGTGATGACAACTTTGCCCAAGGAATTTTTCCTCCAATGGTTTTGGTCAATTTTAAGACCACCTAGCTCACTCATTTTCCAAAAAAAAAAATCAGAACATCTGGAACATTGAATTACCAAAAAATGGGGCTCACCAGAAATGGTGCAAATTGAGTACCAGAGAGTCAAAACCATTAATTTCATCCATATATACGTCTAGAGTTTTCTACCCATGTGGAAACCTTTCAAATTCTTATGTAGTGGGTACAGCAATGCCTTTGAGAAGCACATTTTTTAATGCACAACAATGTACCGTATACATTCCTCAAAACTTGTTCCCTTCACACCCCACAACCTTGATACATAGGGCTGTATGCAAGGAAAGTTCCAAGCCAAGCAACTTTAAAGCAAATAAGATAGTTATATTAAAGAATAAAATATGTTTATTTATTGACAAATGATGATTAATACAACAGGCATAGCTATTTATTTATACGAATCCAACAAAAGAAACATTGACAAAGCACAAAATGAGGCAGGAGCGAAGGTGGCATTTCCCATAAAAGCCTAGCAAGCAACTCCTATCATGAGCATCAACCATTGAGAAATAATCATTCGAGCATCAACCATCTAGCAGTTACAAACTATACACCGCTAACATGACAAATGTTGTTATAGAACACAAGATGAGGTAGCTTCTCCTCCCACAGAGCTTGTGATCATTGCATGTTCTCTTAACATATTGTAATTTAAGTTCTCAATCTATCATGTTTGAAAAGATTGCATGAACTCTGTAAACCGATTAAGAGATTCAAATCATAGCCACTATATATGGACTTGAGGAACTTACCCAACTCAAAATCCTCATCAATACAAGGTTTGGCAATATTCAAACACACATAAACACCCCTATCCAAAATTCAACATGAAACAAACCACACTACCATGATAAAACCGTTCATGAACATTAATTGCACATAGGTAACGTCCTCTCCAAGGATGTTAGACAAAAAAGCTAGTTTGGATTCTATCTCACTTGGCTTTATTTCCTTGTCATCGTTAACAACTTTTAGCATACAAATCAAATCCATCTATCATGTCTTTCCTATTACCCCCCACTAGATAACAACATCAGAGGCAACTCCGCAAGGGTGTATGATGCTGATTTTCTTGAACTTTCTTGCTCAAGCTCTCTAGATTCAAACATTTTTTCTCGTTTCCTCCATCAAATAGATGATTCTGCTAGCTCGATTGTGGTATATCAAATGCCCCACCGCCACCTCTCATATTTACAAATGCACTTGTGGAGGCATGGTTTGGTTACAACATATTCCTTGGTGATATCCCATGCACCGGTTGTTTTACTTGGATGTAGTGCTATAACTTCTTTGATCTTGCTGTGAAAGTGGTAAACAAAACAAAATATAATAACACTTCATAACGCTATAGTTTTATTCTTTGTCTTGTCATACCATGGGCAACATGGTTTTCTTTTAGAAATGTTCTTAACTCTTGAATCAGCTTGTACTATTGGGAAATTGGTTAAGGCAGTGTCTTGCACATCCCAACCATACTTACCACTTTCTGATATAACCCTTCACTCTGTCCCACTCATTAAAAAGACATTACCCTTTCATTTTTTACTTATCAAAGCTCACAAAATGGTCTAGATGAAGAAGCCTATGTCATTAAACCAAAAAAGGGTAAGAGGTGGAGAGCAACAAAGTTACAAGCAAATAAATGTAAAGGTTAAGTGATTGCCACCTCACTGTAAACCCGTTCCCCTTGGTCCCTAGGTTGTCTAATATCTAAAGAAAAAGGGACTAGTTTAATGAATGAAAATTTAAAGAAAAAGGCAAAGGGATAGACAGAAACAATGCCAAGGAAAGGCAATTCAATGTTGAGCTCCCATTTTAAAGGCTTATATATACAAAATGCCTAGCTCTTGAAAATTAGGTTATCATAAATGTAAACACCTCTACATCATTGATAGATTTTCAAAGTCATTTCATGAATTTTTAACCTTTCCCCTTTCATAATTTTCCATCATATCACTTAGCTTTTACTTGGGGGCCTGGAAAACGCACTTTGTCCTAAAACTAGACACAGCTTTAATGGGTGATTATTCTTTCCTCATGGTAATACTTAGGCAAATTATGAAACTTCATGGATTTGACCACATTTTGAGGAGTGCCCACTTTCTAGCCCCTTTGCACCCACTCATGTCGTCTTAGTTTGTTGCACCTTGGAACATTTCAACGGGTGATCTTGTATTGGACATGGTTGAGGGTCATTTGTGCCACTTTTTTTTTTTCCTTTTATTTCAAACTCGGGCCACTTGTGATTGCCGATAGTTTGAGCTAAGAACATTGTATCACATCACAGTATTAAGGAGGCTCTCCATCTAAATAAGGAAGACCTCTCTCATTTTTAATTGATGGAGATCAATGAGAAAACTAGCTTGAATAGCTATTAAGCATCTATTATTGTCTAATTGATTATGCAATATTGTTCATGGCTGTGTTGCACGGGTACCCGCACCCGGGGGTGGGGTTCTCGAACCCGTCCTGGGTTCCCGCACCCAAGTACCGGATTCGGGTACGGGTTCTTCCCAGACGAACCCAAAAGAACCGGGTTCTTCCATGAAGAACCAGGTTCTTCAAAAAAAAAAAAAATTGGGTTCTTTTCCTTTAACGGGTTTTTGGGTTCTTGGGTTCTTCGGGTGCTTGGGTTCTTGGGTTCTTCGGGTTCTTCGGGTTGGGATCTTTGGGTTCTTCGGGTTCTTTAGGTTCTTCATAAAAAAAACTATATTAAAAATTTAATTTTCAAATAAATTTTTTTTATTGAAATTTAAAAAATAACTTATAACAAAGGTAAAACTTATAACAAAACCTAAAAAACCCTAAATCAATTCTTGTAAATCAATTTGGAATGAAACATTTTTCCACGGTCCTTACCATCAAAACCTGTGTTGCATGGGTACCCGCACCCGGTTTTTTAAGTTTTTTACAAGTCTTGTTTTTTAAGAATTCTTGTAAATCAATTTGGAACGAAACATTCATTCCTGAGCCAAATAACCATCAAATTATAAACTGTAAATGCACACATACAGGTTCAGACATTTTCGGTCAAATAGAAAGTAGGATTGAGACCAGCCATAAGCTGTAATCAGCTGATGCTGTTAAATGGCGAAGGGATATTTTGGACAATGGCTAAATTAAGTATCAAAATCTGCCAATTTCTCACAGCATTTTGATAACATCATGTTAAGATTAAAACTAGGAAAATATGTCTAAATCATATATCTACAGACTTGTACACCAAGTAATCTCTAAAAACTGCGAAGATGTTTTATGTTTAGATAATTATTATTAATGTTCAGGCAGAGCTTCGCACTCAAAGACAAACTATCCCTCAAGCCATCAGATGACTGTTGTGCATTTTATTGGGAAACAAAGACTGTTAAGCGTGTTTTGTGGAAGGGTAAGGCTGCCACTGTTTTTGGGATTGCTTTACCACAGAGCACACCATGCATGGGGCAGGTGGATGATTAGACATCAAGAAAATTCTAGACCAATATCAGGTTGAGAAGAATCTTCTATGAAAAAATTGTGTTTTTATATGGGAGAGACTAAACATTCAAAGCAAAGTTACAAGCTCAAGCTCCAGCCAGAATGAGCAATTTCAATAAGGAGAGAAGCAGTCTTGAAATTAGAGCAGGAGGCAAAAATGCTAACACTCCTTGGCTGTGTAGGAGGAAGGGTTTGTACAACCACAGCCTGATTCATTGATAGGCATCCTTGCAAATGAACCTAAGCTGCATAGTTATTTTAAAGCCTGTGTGTGACAAAATTTGTCCCAAGTTTCACAAAAATCGCTGAGTCTAGCATTTATCCTAGTATGTATTTTGAATTTTCAGTTTTAGTAGTAGCCTTGAGCTCTCTCACATAGCTGTCACAGTGTCATGGTTACACGGAAAAGATTCAAAAGAACAATTTTTTGGTGATAAATTTTGAAATTTCAATGTCAATGTTGAATGTTCAATGATGTGCATGTTTAAATGATTATCATTAAAGTTTTCTTGTTTAAAGTTGAAAAAATATACAAATTCAAATTTCATATATATTATTAATTATAAATTTATAATTTATAAAATTTAATTATTAAAATTTAATATTATTATATTACCCGACGAACCCACGCACCCTGTTTCCAAAAATGCCGTCCCCGTCCCCGTCCCCGTCCCCATCCCCGTCCCCGTCCCCGCACCCATGTTTCTTGGCAACATAGGTTCATGGGTTAGATAAGGACATTTTTACAAGTTCGTTGGATGACAAAGCTACATCAAAAACAAAGAAGGGCACCATACTCCACTTGGAAGGAATACTGAGGTATAGATCTCTCACCTTGACCTTTGACCATTAGAGTTTTTGCATCATTGCATTGAGGTAGGATGTCCAGTGGCTCTTCCCTCTTGCCCTAACTATTCTATAAGACACCTTGTTGTACTTGGAGAGGATTCTTCATAGACAAACCCCCACATCCTATAGAAAACCTAGCAACCTTAGATAGCACTTGAGGGGGCATCCTCCAAGTGCCTTCAACACTATCTCACCTTAAGCTCTAGATCCACCTGGAATTTTGACTAGAGACTCATAGTCCCTAACTCATTTGTTTATCACTTTCTTTCACCCAATAAAACAAATAATTCTTCAAATTTCCTTTTCTCGTTTTGTTTTCACAATCTAGGGGTTTGTTTAATATATCTCAATCTAGATTGTCTATATCCAAAGGTTTATTACTTCGTTTTTCATTGCTAGGATCTCTCGTCATAATTAATCTATCAAGGAATTATTTATTTGAATTAGTATCAAAAATGTTACATGTTTTATTTCCAAGAATTTACATATAACCCAGCACTGATTAAAAACTCAAGTGCTTCAATTCACTTTTCTCTGATGAGTTAGCACTACTTGGAAATCTACATTCTAATTCCTCTCTATTATTTACACGAAAGGGTTTCAAGATAACAATCATTGTTTCAGTTATGTAATACAAAGATTTAAGCCAACATTAATTCATCTTCATGGTTAACATGCCATGATGAGGTAAAACGATTTTTCATATGTTGAATTTTGTGTAGCATTGGGAGGTATTCCCGCATAACAAGAGAACTCCAAGTCGGCCTAAGAAAATTAAAATTAAAATTTATATATTGGGGCATCAAGTCGGCCAAGCCACAAAAGGGTGTGTCCCTTGAGCAAATTCACCCCCATTTAATTAGTATATATACATGATGTGACATTTCATATTTTATCATCAATCATCAACATCTTCTCTCTTCTACAGCAGTTGTACGTGTGACAGAAAGAGGCCGATTTGACTAGAGATTGACAAAGTAATATGTTTGAACGTTGACCAGAGTTTATCATTGACCACAATAGGATTTGACCATAGGAGCAGACCGCAGATTGACCACAAGGTTAAAGTTTGACTGCAGGCTAGCTGTTTGACCAACGTTGACTTCTGTCTACTTTGTATGGCTTGACCAGCATTGACTTGCTGGAATTTGACTAAGTTTGACTTGGATTTTGGCACAGATTTTTAGACAAATTGGATTTGTAAACCTTGTTGAAGAAGAATTTCTCCTCCGATTTGACTAGAGTTTGACAATGTAATATGTTTGAACGTTGACCAGAGTTTATGATTGACCAAAATTGACCACAATATGGATTTGACCATAGGAGCAGACCGCAGATTGACAGCAAGGTTAAAGTTTGACTGCAGGCTAGTTGTTTGACCAATGTTGACTTCTGTATACTTTGTATGGTTTGACCAGCATTGACTTGCTGGAATTTGACTAAGTTTGACTTGGATTTTGGCACAGATTTTTAGACAAATTGGATTTGTAAACCTTGTTGAAGAAGAATTTCTCCTTGAAGAAAAGTTATTGGGTTTTCTCCCAAGTTTGGATTTCCGAAGGTAGAATTGTTGTCTCTATCGTGCATGGTTGCTTTCTCTGATCTTTATTGTTTCCGCTGCATTTACTGTTGAAATTTTCTAAACTGTAATTGCTCAATGAAATCAGTGGCATAAGAATAGCATATGGAAATCATTAGCAAGTAATTATCTAGCAGAAAATTGTATTCTATTGTGCATCTTATAGAAAAAATTCAACATGGTAACAGAGCCTTATTGAAAAAGCAGCCATGGAAGTCATTCCAGAGCCAGAGGGAGCTAAGGAAAAATAAGGATGAAGCCAAGGTTAATTAAGATGTAGTACCTCTAAGGCCTGAGGCATAGGCCGATTTTTTTCCTAACGAAGCAACTTGACTGAGCTCAAGGAAGAATTCGGACCCGTGGAAGAAGCATTTCAAAAGGCTCATACCTCATGAACCGAGACATCAAGGAGTAAGGAGTTCGAAAAGCAAGTTTGAAGGGCTTTTCTGTTTTTGGTTAGGGCATTCTTGAAGCTATTCTGAACAGTCTTTGAAGCACATCTTGGAGCATTTTTGAGATAGAATTCAAACCTAATTCGGACCTCTGTTTTGCCCTAAACTCAGATATGTTACAGCCCTAATTCAGCCTTGTTGCAACTCTCTTTTTCAACCTGTTTGAGCCTCGTTCTTGGCTCTGTTGCAACCGTGGTTAGCCTCATATTTTGGCCTTGTGGCAGCCTCAGCTTTCGGTCTGGGGTAACCTCAATCTCTGTTGAATTTCAGTAGCTGTGGTCTATATTCATTCATTGTATTTGCCCACAAAATTGTAAAAGAATAAAATATACTTTCGATTTCAAGTCTGCTCCAAAATTAAAGAGGGAAAACAAATTTTTCAATTTCAAAAGTTTGCCTATAAAATAGGTCAAGTCAGCACTGCTAAAGACACCCTAATTCGGCCCATTCATTCACTATATATTGGTATTTGTTCTCCTCCATTTGGTATCAAGTGAAGATCACACAAAAACTTTTATCTTTTGTTCACACGTGGGAGAAAGAGAGAAAGATACTTGAGACAAAAGAGGTCGAGTTCCTCATGACAAAATATTCAGTGGCAGACCTAACCGTAGACTAGCTTTGACTTTGCATTATTGCGCAGGAGCCTGAAACTCTAGGCAGCAAACCGAACTTCTTGGCAGCACGTCAAGTTTCTCGGCAGAAGTTTGAATTTCTAGGTAGCAAATAGGAGGTCGAAATTCAGTCTATTTTTGGCAGGTTGACTAGGTCAGAATTATGGTCAGTTTGACTTTTACTTTGACTAGAATATCAGATTTTTTCTCTTGTTAAATTGAACAATTTCTCATAAGAAAATGTTGTTGGGTTTTCCCCTAGTTAAGGGTTTTCCCAGGGTAAAAGTTCTTGTCTTTATGCATCATTCTTCCATTGTGATCTCTATTGTCCTATTCCATTAACGGTTGGAATTCCTTAAGTATAATTGCTTAATGATAAACTGAACTGTGCTAAAGTGAAATAAATATCATTAGAAGAAATTATCAGTTTCAGAAATTGTGCTAGTCTTTATTGCACTTGAAAAATCAACAGTTTCAACCTGTGGCAACCTCATTTTCAACCTGAATGGAGCTCCAATTTTCGACCTTTGCAGCCCGTGTCTCGGCTAGTTTTCAGAGTTCGTTTTGAAGCGGTTTTGAAGCCTATCTTCGAGCAGTTTTGGAGCAGAACTAAGCATTGTCTTAGGCCTAACTTGAAGGTTCATTTTGGAGTGTTTTAAAGGAATATCTCAGATCTGGTAATGATGATGAATTGACAACAACTGAAGAGAGGATGTGGCAAAGCTCGATGAGTTTATTAATGGTGAAGGTGAGCACCGATTCGATGTTGGAAATACTGAGAGGGGGTTGAATTAGTATTTCCTTTAATTTCACAATTAATTAGACTAATTCAATTATTTCCTTAAACATTCAGGGCATAAACCGAAACAACATCACATCAATGACAGTACACAGAATATGTCGTCCAAACAAGCTTTCTTATGTATGTACTATGGTTACATACACATTTACCAGATGAACTGGAAGGAAGTACTGGACTCCCCAAGGGTTTACCAGCAAAGCTGGAAGGAAGCTGATGCTCCCTGAAATGGTTTGGGCTCCCGTACCAAGGACAATTACCCAACTACAATTCAACTGCTGCCACTGCTCCAACTACTCTTACAGCCACTGGTTCTACTGTTGTACCAAGTTCCAACTGTCTACTGCTACCAACATTGCTATTGCTGCCACTGCTCCAACTGTTCTCATAGCCACTGTTACTACAATGACCCAACTACAATTCAACTGCTGCACTGCTCCAACTGCTCTCAGAACCACTATTGCTATTGTTGTATCAACTGTCTATTGTTGCTAACGTTGCCACTGCTGCCACTGCTTTCATAGCCATTGCTGCTACTGTTGTACCAACTGTCTAATAGTGCCACTGCTCCAACTGCTCTCACAGCCACTGTCATTCACAAGGTTATTGTTACTGTCATCAAGAGAATGTCACTACTGTTGTTGTCATCAAGATTATTGTTCTATCAACAAGGTCCCTGTCATCAAAGTCAGGGTTGTCTCATTGTCAACATGTCATTGTCTCACTATCTTTGCAACATAGGAGTCACTGACATGCTGCCAAAATCATTGTCATATCACATCAACAACACTGCCTTTTATTAAGGGTTACTGCCATCATACATTTTTCATGTTGTTTCACAGGATCATATCATTGTTGAGGTTACTGCCATCACACATCTATCATACTACATTGTCATATTGAATTCACTGCCATCAAAGGTTATTGTTCTTTGTCTTATACTAAGAGCACTGTTGTCAGGAGCACTGTAATACAATATCATATTACTGTCAAGTGTCATAGTCAGAAGATCACAACCAACACTTTATCATTGGCGCTCTGCATACAATCATCAAAAATGAATCTGGACTTGCAAACAATTATGTGCCACTGCTCAATATCAAATTCTAACACATCATGAACTCATTGGCACTTTTCATTATCAAGCACTAGTAGACCCTAGCCCAGCAACCCTGTTTCTTCCTTGTCAAAACTTTGGCACCAAACTAACACTGCCACTATCATGTGTTTATAATGAAATCTTCGTCAAATGAGTACTGTCAAATTCACAGCCCAATTGCTCAAATCATCACAGTCAAAGAGTTATAGCATCACTGTCAAGAGAATATTGTCAAAACTCCAATACAAGGGTCACTGTCAAGTTTACTGTATAGCAACAGGCTTTTTTTTATCTTCATTTCATAACAACAACCTTCACATAAACAAGCCCTAACGTAACCACTTATTGTCTCTCTGTCATAATCTTAGCAACTGCAGCATATACTCAAAACTTCTGAGCAAAGGAGATTCTGCACAAATCACAAAATAATGGCGTGATTTCAAGATATAGAAACCCAAGAACTTCAAAATACTTCAGCTACGAAGTCAAGCCACAGAAATGTAAATTTTCTTCCAAATGATGGTTGACAGAATCTCTAGTTAGGGAAAAAGATTTCAGTGTGAGAACCTTAGCAGAATATGATGCAAACAATATGAATCTTAGGAGTCAAGGAATATGCGGTGCCTCGAGGCACATGACAGGTTTCCAAGTTTCTCTAATAGACTTGTCAAAGATAGAGTCTACAATCCTTAGCTTTCTTTCCTTAATAAAGAGATAAGTACTTCCAATCATATTTTTCTCCTTTGATTATTATTATTATTATTTTTGGACAGCCTCTTGTCCTTGTATTTTTTTGCTTGGTTATAATTTTTCTCCCATGGCCACCTGAATGGAGTTTGCAGAAAGGAAGAAAGGGTACATTGTGGAGGTTGTCAAGGCGATGATTCATACAGCAAATGGAAGCATCAAGTACCAAGCAAACCTTGTGGAAAAAGGGTTCTCCCAGAATGAGGGAATGGACTACGAGGAGACTTTTGCTCTAGTCACCAGATGGTCAAATTCGTTTATGGCCTAAGGTCTGCAGCATAGACTCAGCAGGAGTGATTGATGTTCGAGAGGGAAGATTGTACAAATTGTTAGGGCATTCAAAACCATGCCAGATGACAAGAATAGCTTCTAGTTCTGAGGGAGTAGAAATTCAAACAAAACAGGAGGAGCAGCCTTCCAAGAGGGTGTCATGGGTTGAGACTTTTAGACAAGATGCAGAGACGGGAGGTCTCTAGGAGTTGTGTGCCTTCTATGAGAGGACCATGTCATACAGAAGGGTATGCTTCAGTGACAGAGAAAGCAACAGTGGCAAGAGGAATTGCCTCCATGACAGAAGGTAGCAACCAAGATTGCCACAAAAGGATCTGCTTTAGTGTCAAAGTGAGCACCCAGTCAAGGAAATCAAAAAGCAGTTATGGTGATGGATCCAGTGAATGAAGCTAGTCAGTTTATGGCTGAGCCAAGGCATGTGGAAAAACATGTGTTGAGGTACCTATATGGTACAGTTGGATATGGTCCAAGATATATCTCAGTTGGTGAAGTGAGGTTGCAAGGATATACAGATTTAGATTGAGCAGTGAGTGCAGAGTACAGAAAGAGCATCTCAAGGTGTTGCTTCAGCTTGGGATCAGCTATGATATCCTGGTTTAGCAAGAAGCAGATCTCTGTCGCACTCAGTACAGCAGGCAGAGTATATCGCAGCAAGTGTTGTAAGTCGTGAAGTAGTATGGCTTTGGAAGCTTCTTATAGGGCTCTTTCATCAGGTCAATTCATCCAAGACATGGTGCAAGCTTCTTATAGGGCTCTTTCATCAGGTCAATTCATCCAAGACATGGTGCAAAAGGGAGCAATGAAGCTCCAGTACATATCCAGAGATGAGCAGATTGCAGACATTCGCACCAAGCCTTTGTCTAGACCAAAGTTTGTATTCTTTAGAGACAAGTTTGGCGTGATGCAGAATGTCTCCCTCATTGAGAGGGAGTGTTGATGTCTTTGCAGGATCAGGCAGACCATCTCCTGAGAAGGCAGACAAACTTGGCTAGATCATGATGATTTGGCCAGGGGAGATGGATACATTCACCTGAAATACTAGGACGACTTGGTTGGGTCAAGTTGATTTGACCAAGGTGGAATGGCCCAAGGAAAATTACAAGATTGGACAAATCTTCTCCTAGGAAGCCTAAAGGACTTCGCTAGATCATCTTGATTTGACTAGAGGAGATAGATGAAATTCACCTAAGAAGCCAAAACAAATTGGAGCCATGCTGATTTGGCCAAGGGCGAATGGTCCAAAGGTAGATCCTCTCTCGAGAAGCCATGAATGACTATGGCTAGGTCATGCTAATTTGATCGGAGGAGATTGATACATTTACCCAAGAAGCCATTAAGGACTATGGCCAGGCCATGCTGATTTGGCCAAGGGTAAATGGCCCAAATGCCACATTGCCTACTCTAAGATGGAGTAATCTATAGACGTACATGTGAGGAATCACATTGCCTACTCCAGGATGGAGTGATCTATAGACATGCATCAACATAAGAAGCTCATGAACCTTTCTTGTGGAGGAGAAATTTCAGATAAGGGGAAATATGTGGCAGGCAAGGAGAATACCTCACTCACTAAGAGGGAGTATTGATTTTTGTGTAGAATCGGGAGGTATTGTCGCATGCCAAGAGGTCTCCAAGTTGGCCGAAAAAATTAAAATAAAAAAATATTTATTGGGGCATCAAGTCGGTCGAAGAAGAGAAGTCAGCCCATCCATGAAAGGTTGTGTCCCTTAAGAAAATTCACCCCAATCCGACGAGTATATATTCACGGTGTGACACTTCATTTTCAATCATCAATCATCAACATCTTCTCTCTACTAGAGCAGCCGCATGTGTGACAGAAAGAGGTAGAGTGGATTATAGTATGACCGAGTAATATGTTTGAATGTTAACCAAAATCGACCGCAATACGACTTTGACTGCATGGGCCTTGTTGCCACACAATCTAGCAAGGGTCCTAGGAGGGGAACCTATGGAACAACTACTAGACCAAAAGCCAACAATCGGACAAAGACCCACTATTACCGGAATCAGTGTCCCTTGCTCTTTATGGACTTTAGCGATGGGAGGAGTCTCCGTAAGGGGGAAATCACTTGTAATGAAGAGAGCAATGATAAGGTAAGAAGTGATTCCAAAGGCACATTCAGGGAGAGACTCAATTATGCCTCCACACTTCAAAAAGAAGCTAAAGGCTCTCCAAGACAGACCTAGGAGGAAGATCTAAACCTAGGGTTAGATATATACAATGATGATGAGTATGCCTAGGGTCAAGGCTTCCAATGTGATATAGTACCTCCCTAGAACCTTTGCAAGGTAATTTGTCACTTAAAAAGGGTTGTCGCTTCACTAGAGAGGCCTAGAAAGGGCTTAAACAAGACCTAGCGTTTATGAGTAATCGTGGGAGAAGTTCCTCCAATGTGCTCACTAGGTCAAGATAGGATAGGGAAAGGGTCAAGAATGATCAATTTCTTCGAATTCTATGTGCAAAAGACCTTCAATAAGACCACCAACCCAAGACGTTCAAGATGGACTTCCATAGATGCAACTAGGCTTGAGTTTTCCTGAAAATTGACCGTCAGAATTCCACCAAACTTTGTGAACTTCTAGACGAGACACCAGCGCACGTTTCTATCCAATTATTTTTGCAAAACTCCTCTAAAGAAATTCGCAGGGAGCCGTAGTTGGCAGTGTAGGAAAGGGGCCTAAAATTTTTTGGAGAGAAAAAGAATGGGAAGAATAGAGTGATCATCAATTTTACTTGGATCAATGCCTAATCCTTGGGCCATGGAGTCTATGATGGCTAAATATTCACCAAAATCGTCTTCAAGGATGTCAAAAAGTGATGCCCTAGCAACCACTTTTCAACAATTATCTACTCAATATCTATGGCTTTTCATGGAACAATAACCAAATCCCATCCACTAGGAACATTCATCTAATGTCATGCAATGAGTAACATGTGCAATTTGCAATCAAACATTCCTTCACAATGATAATTCAATAAATTAGGGCATGCAAGATCTAGTTAATTGCAATAATTTCACACATTAGACATTATTCCAATGAAAATCTCCAACAAAATATCACTTACAAGGTAACAAGAGACATATCCAAACATAGACAAACAAGTAGCTCAAAGAAAGATAGAAATTTCAGCCTCCAAAGATATCGAAATGCATCAATAGAATCTCCAAGTAGCATCCAAGAAAAAGCGTGAAATTCTTCTAAAAGAGGAATTCCAAGTGTTGATGATGATGCTCTCACAAAACAGAGTCATCCTTATTTATATGATGCTCCTATTAATCTGAATTAGCCTAATAGCCCCTAAAATTATTAAATAATGTAAAAATAACAAGTCCTTGGTGACAAGCCAACCAAGTAGCTCATAAAGTGATGAAGAAGCCATCTATAAGTGACCTGAAATGATGAAACCATGGTGTAGAAGGGTCGTTGGAATGCCAAAATGAGTCCTCAAGGTGCCATAATGAGGGTGGGTTTTGAATTTTCTAAGTTTGTCCATTAGAATATTAATCTGTATTTTGTTGGTTTATTTCTTCTACTTGTTTAAATTCTTACGAGTTATTTAACGCAATTAAATACCGAAATAAACACAATACAGTCACAACATCTACAGATCATCAACTGAAAGAAAACAAGCACACAAGTGACACCGTTATTTTTGGACAAATGTCCCCGGAAAAACCCAATGCGGGAAAACCGGTGCAGCTATTCTGAGGGTTACACTATTAAGCAGTCTTCTGAGTACAACAGGGTGCCTAACCGGCTCATCTGACAGAGAAAAATATACAACAGCAATACCTCTACTTTCAGAAACAGGTATTCAGAAAACTTGTCCCACAAAACCCTCTTTGACACAACTAAAGCTCAGCGCTGACCCTTTTGGCCACTGCGCCAGCCTCCTGCTGACCTGCGTCAGCCCCAGGACACTCTGTGTCAGCCCTCTGAGGACACTACGCAGCCTCTGGGAGCCTCTGCATCACTCCATCTGCCCTCTGCGTGGATCACACAGTCTCTCTGGGCTCTGCGTTGCCTCTGTTGGGCTCTGCATAGCCTGGACTAGTTGCTGCTCTCGCTCTCTCTGCCTCTGCGCTGGTATCCTACGATTGTCTCTGCCTCTCTGCCTTGTACCCACTGCCCCTCACTGCTGATCACTAATTCAACTTTGCTTGGCAATCCCGCTCTAGCAAAATGAATGATTGATTACTCTGGTGTGTTCTCCAACTAACCCTCAAGCCTCTTCTTATAATTTTCTCGTTGGTCCATCAACGGCCGAGATTAAATCTCCAATCAACGAATAAGATTAGATTTGGCTTGATCCATGACTTTTGGACCCTTCTGACTCTGTTTTATATTAATACCCATTAATATTTTATTTTTCCTAAGTTTAGACTTAGGAACTCCATTAAAAGTATTAATTATTTTAATATCTCCTAAACCAGGTACAATCTGTCCAAACCATTTCTGGGCCTTGGAGATATCATGTTCTTTAGCCTCTCCACCAATTTTCAAGGCTAGAGCACATCCGATGCTACGTCAAATCAACACTCCCTCTTAGTGAGGACTGTGCTCTAGTAATACTCCTCATTGAGCATCACTCTGATCATCAGGCACTGGAACCTGTGCTAATGCTATGCCTCCCTGCCCAACATCCTCTGCACTGCTGCATCCTATATTGCTGCCCATGGCCCTGCCACTACCACTGCTGCATCCATACAGCAGCTCCCTTTGCAACTGTGTTGTTGCTATTCCATACTCCCAACATTGCATCTGCACTACATCCCCCTCTCATCATGTTGTATCATGCTACTGTACTGCAACTCAATTACTAAGAAGTAACAGATCTACCCAACTTCTGATATCCCTATCAGGCTAGAAACACTCCCGATGCTGAAGCTCCCTCTGCCGCTAACAAGTGCTCCCTCTACTAATCTATGTGTTGTTGCAACAACTCCCTGTATCTTGCACCATTGCACACCTCTCTGTGCCATCCTACACTGGTGCAACACTCTCGTGCCTCTCGCACTGTTGCAGCCTGTTGGCCTCACGCTGTCCTGGGACTCCTGATCTCTAGCACTCTCTCCTACTTCATTCACATCCGTTTCTACCCAAATCCGTCATTCCTGCTACTCCTCTTCAGGGCTCTCGTAGCAAGGTATAATCCAAGAGGTTGGGTACCTCGAGGATCCTGCCCCTGATCGCCTATAGTCCTCTTGACTAAAACTCGATGTCTCCCCACTTCTTCTCAAGTGGCACATGAGCACTCATGGCACAATCATCATCCTTCTCGACCTCCTTCTTCGCCTTCGCTGGCGCTACCTTAGAGTTCGAAGCCTCTCCCTTACTCTTCTTCCTAGGACATTGGTTCGCAAAATGACCCAGTTCCCCACAATGGAAGCACTTGACCTTCGAGAGGTACTTCTTCTTCCTCTTCTCTTGCTTTCCCGCAGATGCCAGAGTCGCATCCTCTTCCTCTTCCTTCTTGATCCTGACCACTTCCCCGCTACTCCCCGCCTTGCTCAACCGCATGATCTCCTCTGGGCGAAGAGCCACCCACAGTTCTTCCCAATCTGGAAGACTCGCCCTACCCAGTATGCTCTAGACAAATGTCTCCCACTCCTCGGAGACTGCGTTAAGTGCGGTCCTCTCCAACATCTCCTCATCCGGTGTGGCCCCTATGGAAGTTAATTGGTCCCGGATCTCCTTCAATCGACCGAGTAAGTGATCTATCTGCTCCCCCTTCTGCATCTGGTATGACTGCAGTTGATTCTCAAGTAACATCTTCCTCTGCACAAAAGTATGCTGGTATGATTTCTTTAGGGCCTCCCACATCTTATTTGTCGTATTCTTCTCGACAATATGTTGGACCACATGATCCTTGAACCCATCAAGGATGATGCACTTAACCCTGGCCATTGCCCCCTCGTACTTCTCATTCTCTATTGGGTCAACTAGGATCGCCACTACTCTCAAGGCGAAGGCCTTGATGCGATATCTGTCTAGAATGGACAAGATCCTGGCCTTCCAGACCACAAAGTTGGATGCTTCGTCTAGCCTATCCTGATCTCTCCGTCCATTCACGGCCATCTCACTGCTCTTCTGTCGACTCCTCCGAGTCTCTCTACTTCCCTCCTGGAAGTCCTTTGTTCGACTCCTGCTAAGTCTCTCTACTTCCTATCTGGAATTTCTCAGTTTGACTCCTGCTAAGTCTCTCTACTTCCCACCTGGAAGTTCTCTTCTAGACTCCCTCTGAGTCCTGATTTCCCCCCTGAAAATCCTTCTGCCAATGTCAAGTTTCCCCTCTCCGATCGTCTGTGCAACTACAATATTAATCCAGATTCCTTGGCTAGAAATTTGCCTCAGCAACAACTCCCTCAACCTCGGTCTTGCCCAGTTAGGCATTGTTCTGACCACAGTACCCCACCAGCTTTTCTCCGCAAACTACCCACAGCCTCCTATGCCCCAGCAACTGAAGCATTGAGCCACTTGGCTCTACGCAATCCCGACACCGAAAAATCAACTCCCTCAGCCAACTACGTCAGCCCTCCTGGCCTCTGCATGAGCCTGATTCTACCTCCCTTAGCCTCTACATTGGCCTTTCTCTGGCCCAGACTGATGATGCAATCCCTCTGCGTCACTCCTTCCTCTGTCACCTTTTGCAAGGATCAGCTTTGTCACTTGGGACAGTTGAATCTACTGCAAATGCTCTGCTTGGATGATGCCTTCAGTTTTCCTGTGATCTACAACCAGGGTCTGATACCATGTTGAATTTTCTAAGTTTATCCGTTAGAAAATTAATCTGTATTCTGCTGGTTTATTTCTTGTACTTGTTTAAATTCTTACAAGTTATTTAACACAGTTAAATACTGAAATAAACACAATACAATCACAACATCTACAGAGAATCAACTGGAAGAAAACAAGCACACAAGTGACACCGTTATTTTTGGGCAAATATCCCCGGAAAAACCCAATGCAAGAAAACCAGTGTAGCTATTCTGAAGGTTATATTCTTAAGCAGTCTTCTGAGTACAACAAGGTGCCTAACCGGCTCACTTCTCAGAGAAAAATACACGACAGCAATAACTCTATATTCGAAAACAGGTATTCAGAAAACCTGTCCCACGAAACCCTCTCCGGCACAACTAAAGCTCAACACTAGCCCTTCTGGCCACTGCGTCAGCCTCCTGTTGACCTACATCAGCCCCAGGACCCTCTACGTCAGCCCTTTGAGGCAGTGCGCAGCCTCTAGGAGCCTCTGCGTGACTCCCTCTGCCCTCTGCATGGATGACGCAGTCTCTCTGGGCTCTGCGCTGCCTCTGTTGGGCTCTGCATATCCTGGACTGGTTGCTGCTCTCGCTCTCTCTGCTTCTGCGCTGGTCTCCCAGTATTGTCTCTGCCTCTCTGCCTTGTACTCACTACCCCTCACTGTTGATCACTGATTCAAATTTGCTTAGCAATCCTGCTCTAACAAAATGAATGATTGATCACTCTGGTGTGTTCTTCAACTGACCCTCAATCCTCTTCTTATACTTTTCTTGTTGGTCCATCAACGGCCGAGATTAAATCTCCAATCAACGGCTAAGATTAGATTTGGCTTTATCCATGACTTTTGGACCCTTTTGACTCTGTTTTATATTAATACCCATTAATATTTTATTTTTCCTAAGTTTAGACTTAGGAACTCCATTAAAAATATTAATTATTTTAATATCTCCTAAACCAGGTACAATCTGTCCAAACCATTTCTAGGTCTTGGACATCTCATGTGCTTTAGCCTCTCCACCAATTTTCATGGCTAGAGCACATCTGATGCTATCCCAAATCAACAGTGAGAGCTCCATGAGAGATGGACAAGGGTTTGGTCCCTCAATTTTTGTGCAAATGATCATGTGGTGCTCCAAAGTGGCTCTTGGGCACAAGAAATGGTCTCATGGGTCTACTAATGAAAAATAAGCATGTAAAGTGCTCCAAATGAGGGCACGAAAGATGGTGCTTTCCCTCCCATGTCTCAAGGATGAGACAAACCTCCTCTAGGCCTCAGATCAATTTCCAAGCCTTGTATATACTGCTAAACCGGTTGGGGGAAATGTTGGTCCAAGAGCATTATCTTGCATATAATGTGGGGCAATAAACAAGTTGTTGAAGTGTCGAGGGTGCCCAAAATATGAGACAATGCTATATTACATGACAGAGTCCCATTTCTCTCAACGTGTTCCCTACAAGTGTCAATATGATCCTCTGGTGGGCTTGGACCCCCATTAAGTTGCCTAGCCCATGATGAAACCACCTACCAATCCTGTATAAGATCTAATATGTCTCTCACCTTCAAATACAATAATTCATTAGTGCATCTAAGTGAATCAAGCTTGTTAGTCAAGGGCACAAATGAGACTTTATAGTGGCTTTCCCTTCCAAATGTGGCACTTTGAGCATGTAATGGTGTTACCTCCCTAGGTAGGAGCGGTTAATAAACAACCCTATTAGTTGTTCCGAGCCCCTAAAGGGAAGGACATGTCCAAGGTACATGCTTCAAGTGGTCGGTGTCATGTGGATAATGATGAGGTGGATTGGGACACAGGGGTTTCAAGGCCAAATGCCATGGGCTCAAGGGTGGTCATGATAAGGGATGTCCACATATTTGTGTGTATGAATGTAGGAGGGAACAATTGTCATTCATGAGCTACCTCGGCCTTTGCCTTTCCACCATTCTTCATTTTCCTTTTGCCCTTTATTGGTTTTTCTTTTATTTTACTACTCAGGGCTCTAGGAGATGAGAGCATGTTGTGTATGATATAGTAGTGATTACCCACTTAAGGTGGGGAAGTTCATCGCCCACTAGGGGTTTGGACATGCATGGGTTCCTTAATGACGCAAGGAGTGCTAGGATCCAAGGTGATGGCAATAATTATAAGGGGTAGAGCTCAAGCTTGGCTTTTGCCCACATTCTAAATTTTATTGTCCTAACCATCTTTTTCATTTTGTGGTGTTATTTCCTTTTGTATGTGGTCATGATATGCTTTTATCTTTTTTTTTTAGCTCCATCAACCTTCGATGCATCGTTCTAGGCCCAACCCAGATGTGTCGACAAGGAGAGGGGAGTACCAGAGCCTTGTGGACCTAGAGAGGGAAGATGATGAAATAGGGTGTGTAATGTGTGAAGAGGAGTGAAAGATGTGGAACGAGAAAATGGGACCGCGACACGCGCTACCAAAATCGGGGTTTCCAGAGTAGTGCCCATCCTAAACCAACAAGCCAGTGCGGGAGATCCCACTAGACTAGGGTTTAGGATTAACCCCGCATTTAAGATGAGGGAACAAGACTACAGTCGAAACTCTTTCCTCCTTCCATGTCTCCCAACAATCCACAGTGCATACCCAAGTGTGCCCAAGAAAAACAAGCATAAGCACTTGATTGCACCATGAAAGACATACCTTTAGGATTGGATGGCCCACCTTCAAACATACACTCTTGACAGAGGGGCGAGGGGACATATGACTGACTTAGGGAGCGCAGCGGGCATAATATCAACTACCCTTGTGGCTGTCAGGGGTTGTTGGTTGTCGGCTGAAAACAAACCTCGGAGAAAAAAAATTCTCCTATGGGGTCACCCACTAGTGGTAGGTAACATCTGGCTCCAACTGGGACATGAGCTCTCTACAGAGTGCACGAAGTTATGTACTCGAACGAGGAGGTCATGAGAACACTAGCAATCATCTACGATGTACACTTGTTATCCTACACATCACAAACAATTATTGGAAGCATCTGTCATGGACGTACTTTTATCGCCCATGTTTTCATTAAATAATAATAAACCATACATAATATAAAATATATTCTAAAAGGCAAGTCTAATATAAATGCATTTATTCTAGCATTAGAACATCATATGATGTTAGCTATGCAAAAATTAACATGCAATGCAACCTACTCTAACATGCATGTTATATTGTGCAAATGCTAAGTGTAATCATAAAGCCAACGCAACCAACATATCATTCTATCAATATAAAGACACTTTCCCTTATCATTACTCATGTGATAAATCCAAAAGCAAAGATAGGAACAATCATATGGAAGATCACAAGGGTGGGAGGTGGGAAAATATGAGATCCATACATCATGGAAAGGAGTAATGGATGAAGGGAAGGACACCAATTTGCAGAATCAGATCATCTCCTTTAAGCAGAGAATGGATGATTATATAATCACGCTCATGAACTCCTTATAAAGATCCTTCTTAGTGATGTCATGCTTCATGGTTGCCTTAAGGTCATGACAGAAAGAAAAAGTGGCAGTTGGCATGGAGAATCACAACAAGCAAGTTGTTCACTACAAGGATTACACTCAAAACCAGACAACAAATTAGGTTTATAACCTTCAATGCTCATGAAATGGGAAATAACATAAGGATCCAAGGATGATTCAAATACAACTGCATGAACGTGGGGAAGGCAAGGCGAAGTGGGGTCCCTATTAGTACCGTCATTAGTATCATAGATAAGGATCTTGTCCAAATGATGACCATTGATCTCCAACGTGCCTTCTTTGATTGCAAATATCAATGTCAAGAAATTTCAACCCCCACTCCGGTTATCAGTTTTCCTTATGACTCCATGCATTTAGTTTTAAATCAAAGCATGATAAAAATTCTAAAATCTGGAAATGACAATAGTTTTCTGAGAACACAATTTTAGAAATTTCACAACTGCTGAAATTGCAGAAATAAAACGCAACAAAATTATGATAGCCACACACAGAAAGTAACACAGTGATTTTTAGTCAATGTGACCCAGGAAAAACCACCTACAACTCTTGGGGAAAACCAGTTTGAGAGCTCTTCTTTATTTCTGAAAATGCTTTTATAGAGAAATTGAAATACACAGTAAAAATTCCAGCAACCACAAATTACAACTTATCTCGATTTCCGCGCTTGCACTCTGCCTCGAAAATTGTGCAAATCAACAAACAACCAAAACAAAAAAAATTATAGCGATAAAACAACATTAAATGTTGTACAAATAGCCTCGAAAAATGTGCCCAGAACTTGATGTACCTCTTCCTCGATTTCTGTGCCTTTCTCCTACTATACGATTTTTCCTTGGGATGCGCCAATAAATGTTGCTACCCAGATTTGATGAAATGTCTTCTTGCTACTCTCATTCATTTCCTCACTACTCAGAAATTTTCTCCTTGCTCTCTCTTCTCTTTCTCTCAAATGCTCATGAAAGAATGAATTGATATTTTCCTCTTCTCTTCTCCTTTTATTCTCTAAATGATCTTTTGGGTTACCCTAAGATCTAATGGCTGAAATTCATTTAGATCTAAGGATGAGAATAAATGTGCATTTAATTCCTAGTTTTTATTTTTTAACTCACCCACTTAAATAAAGACCCACTTAGCCTTTTATTTCCATAGTCGCTTTTTCACTTTCTAATTCTTCATTCACTTTAATAAAGTCACCTTTAAATTAGAATATAACTTTACCACTTATAAAGTCACTCTTAAATTAAATTGACTTTACCACTTATAAAGTCACTTTAGGAAAAAAGTAAAAAAATAAATTTGGCCACTTTTCCCTAGGTCAAAGATCAAAGCCTAAGGGAACCACTTGTTCTCTGGTACCCAAATATTAACACTCCCTCTCACCGAGGAAAGTGTTCCTCGCCACTCCCATCTTGTCTCTAAAGTAGACATGCTTCCCCCGTGGTAAGGCTTTGGTCAAAATGTCTGCTACCTGCTCATTTGTGGAAATGTACTCAAGCTTGACAGCTCTCTTTTGAACATAGTCTCTAATGAAGTGATACTTGATCTCAATATGCTTTGACCTGTCATGAAAAATTGGATTTTCCGTGAGTTTTATGCAACTCTTATTATCACAGTAAATTATTGAAGGTCTCAATGCCTGACCAAATAGACCAAACAACATCTTGCGAAGCCATATGGCCTCACAACTAGCCAAACTAACAGCCATATACTTTGCCTCAGCTGAACTCAATGCAACTGACTGTTGTTTCCGTCTAATCCACGACACAACTGCCGAACCCAACCCAAAACAACACCCGGAAGTACTCTTCCTATCTGAGGCACAACCTGCCCAATATGAATCTGTGTACCCTGCCAGTCTCACTCCATCACCCTGTTTATAATCCTGACCAAAATCCGCAGTCCCCTCCAAGTAACGAAGAATGTGTTCTGCAGCCACCCAGTGCACTCTCCAGGGCTCACACATGAACTGACTCATAATGTTAACTGCAAAACATATATCCGGTCAAGTGTTGACCAATAACATCAAACAACCAATCAATTGTCTGTATAGAGTAGGATCCACCAACTCAAAATCAGAAGCGTGAAGCTTCTTCCAGTTAGTGATCATAGGTGTAGACATAGGTTTGCAGTCCTCCATGTGAAATCTGCTAAGAATATCCACAATGTACTTCCCTTGTCCCAGGAAGAAATGCCCCTCCTCCTGCCACACCTCCAATCCTAGAAAACAATGCATCAAGCCGATATCCTTCATCTCAAACTCTGAAGCAAGATCTCTCTTGCATCCCTCAATGAGTCTCTATGCACCAGTGATGATCAAGTCATCAACATACAACACCAGAATGAGAGGCTCCTAACCAACCACAATGAAGTATAGATTCAGATCAACCTCACTCTTTGTGAAACCCAACTGTTGCAAGTATGTATCAATCCTCGAGTACCAAGCTTTGGAAGCTTGCTTCAGGCCATAGAGTGACTTTTTCAATCTACATACATGGGACTCCTTCACATGCACCCCAAAGCCCTACGTCTACTCAATATAAACCTCCTCCTCAATGAAGCCATTGAGAAATGCAGTCTCCACATCCATTTGGTGGATCTTCCAACCCATCTCTGCTGCAATCGATATAATGGAGCGAATAGATGTATACCGAGCTACAGGAGCGAAGGTCTCTTCATAGTCAACTCCCTCTACCTGTGAGAACCCTCTTGCCAAAAATCGAGCCTTGAACTTCTCCATGTTGCCATCTACAGCATGCTTTATCTTGTAGAGCCATTTGGAAGTAACAATTGATTTACCTTCGGGCCTCGGCACTACCTCCCAAGCATCATTCTTCATAATAGAAAAATACTCCTCCATCATGGCCCCTCTCCAAACCTGTTGGCTAGCTGCCTCCTCATAACTAGAAGGCTCGGAGTCAATAACACTAGTTACTAATGCCAAGTAACTACAGAACCGCTCAGGTGGTTTGCTCTCTCTAACCTGTCTCTTTGGCCCAGCAACTGATGTGGCCTCGCGAAAGGTATCTTGAAGCCACTTGGGCTTCCTCTTCCCTTAGCATACTTCTCCCACCGGAGTGAAAGAATCCTCATCATCATCAGAAGCCTGAACTCCTAAAGACCTGCCAACTGACCTCATGCCTGAATCTGTGCCTGTAGATGCTGAAGTACCATGCGAACTGTCCATTAGTGGACTACCCCGTGAACAAGTCTGCGCACTGCCCTGCATGTTGCCCGAAGAACCACCCACCTGACTCTGAGAGCCACTGCTCACTAATGGGCCTGACACTGTAATCAATGTACCTCCTGATCCCTAACCACTGCATCCCAGTGACTGACTCAACTGCTCCTGAGGATTTGGTGACTCTGGATACTCCCGTTACCTCCTAAAAGCTCTCTCCTCCTCGAACTTCACATCCCGCCTGACCAACACTTTCCTTTGCGCAAGAATACAAATCCAGTAAGCTTTCGAGGTCTCTCTATAACCCACAAAGATGCCCTTGTCTACAGTGGGCTCTAGCTTGGTCCTATTCTCCTTGAGGACATAGGAATATGTAAGGCACCCAAAGATACGAAAGTGCCCAACATCAGGCTTCTTCCCAGAAAAAGCCTCCTCCGGAGCCACACTCCCCAAGGCACGAGGTGGACTCCCATTCTGCAAGTACACAACAGTGTTGCAGGCCTCTGCCCACAAAAATAAAGGTAACCACTGATCATGAAGCATGGCTTTGGCAGCCCCAAGATGGTTCTTTCTGCTCTCATTCTGAATGCAATCATCCCACAACCTCTCCCAATAAGAAAGGTTTTCCCGTGCAACAATGCCATCCACAAAATTCTCCCAAGTCTTGGGAAGACCATTCAAAGCAATCCTCACCAACTCAGTGGGTGCAATCATCTCACCTACAGTTGCCAACTCATCTCTCACTGAAGTGATATTTGTGAGGTATGTTGTAACACTATCAGTTTCAGCCATTTTAATGGCCTTCAGTTTCTCCTTTAGGACCATTTTTCTGTTTTCATTTGAGCTCTAGTAAAGACTGGTCAAGCCTGTCCACATCTCATGTGCATAAGTCTTTCCTCTCACATGAGGAATGACATGGTCTTTGATTCCTTCCATAATCAATCTTTTTTGCCTTAGCATTATTTTTGTTAAACTCTGCCAATTGTACAGGGTCAACAGGTACTGCCACTGGGTTCTGCATGGTATTTACCATAATGGCGCAGACTTCTGCTTCCTCAAAGATGCTCTGGATTCTCTCCTTCCATGCATTGTACTTGTTCTGCCCATTCAAACTACCTTCAACTCTCAAACCCAAAGACATGTTTCATTGTCCTACCAAATTGAAATTTTCAAATTTGTGGTAAAGGTTTTTGTTTTCTGTGTAAAAATCACCTTGCTGTATTTTTCATTTTGTTATCCCAAACTGCACTTTTCAGCTAACCAAGCTCTAATACCATGAAGAAATTTCAACCCCCACTCCAGTTGTCAGTTTTGCTTATCATTCCATGCATTTAGTTTTAAATCCAAGCATGATAAAAATTCTAAAATCTGGAAATGACAATAATTTTTTGAAAACACAATTTTAGAGATTTCGCAGCTGCTGAAATTGCAGAAATAAAACATAGCAAAAATATGACAGCCACACACAGAAAGTAACACAGTGAATTTTGGTCAATGTGACCCTGGAAAAACCCCCTACATCTTTTGGGGAAAACCAGTTTGAAAGCTCTTCTTTATTTCTGAAAATGCTTTTACAAAGAAACTGAAATACACAGTAAAAATTCCAGCAACCACAAATTACAACTTATCTCGATTTTCGTGTTTGCACTTTGCCTCGAAAATCGTGCCAATCAACAAACAGCCAAAATAGAAATTTTTATTGCAATAAAACAGCATTAAATGTTGTACTTCCAGCCTCGAAAAACATGCCCAAAACTTGATGTCTCTCTTCCTCGATTTCTGTGTCTTTCTCCTGCTGTACGATTTTTCCTTAAGATGCATGCCAATAAATGTTGCTGCCCAGATTTGTTGAAATGTCTTCTTGCTGCTCTCCTTCACTTCCTCACTGCTCAGAAATTTTCTCCTTGCTCTCTCTTCTCTTTCTCTCAAATGCTCATGAAAAAATGAATTGATCTTTTCCTCTTCTTTTCTCCTTTTATTCTCTAAATGACCTTTTGGGTTACCCTAAGATCTAATGGCTAAGATTTATTTAGATCTAAGGATAAAAATAAATGTGCATTTAACTCTCACTTTTTATTTTTTAACTCACCCACTTACATAAAGACCCACTTAGCCTTTTAGTTCCATAGTCACTTTTTCACTTTCTAATTCTTCATTCAATTTAATAAAGTCACCTCTAAATTAGAATGTAACTTTACCACTTATATAGTCATTTTTAAATTAAATTGACTTTACCACTTATAAAGTCACTTTAGGAGAAAAGTAAAAAAATAAATTTGGCCACTTTTCCCTAGGCCAAAGATCAAAGCCTTAGGGAACCACTTGTCCTTTGGTACCCAAATTTTAACACAATGTTCAAAGGGTCAAAGTGGATGCCCTTTTCAAGGTTTCCAATAGGTTCATCATTAGTAAAAATGATAGGGCCAACCTTAACTTTACTTCCCTTATATCCATCGTCATTGTTAGTATCATAAATTGGATAGCCCTTAAAATGATAGTTGCTTCCATCCCACTTCCCCTCATTTATATGCAAGAAGTCACAAAAGTCAACCTCAGGGGAAGCAATAGTGTCCAAATTCTCTAGATATTCATGAAGTACATTATCCAACATCCCCTCTTGAATGAGAGGTCCAACTTTATTAGGCTCATCATCGTGGACCCGAGATTCCATGGGGATTTCATTATTGACGTATCGAATTCCCAATCTGTTGCCCAAAGGTCATCCACATATTCCTCATTAGCTTGCTTACCATGATCTATCATATTTCTAGCTTTCTTACAGTCATCCCACTCTTCATTATTTGCTACATGTTGATTGGGGAGAAAAAGCTTCTCTTCCTCCTCTTTTTCTTGAGCAATATCACAGAAAGTGTTTATTACATAGTTTTGGTAATAAATTTCTAGGAGAAGGGTATCTGTAGGATTATTTTTATATTCACATTGCATCTCATAAAGCTTTCCTCCTTTCTTACAAAAATGGAATAGGGGATCCTTGTCTTCTCATAATCCTCTTCTCCACTAAGCTCTCCATCAAAGACCTTGAAAAAGGGACACCACTCTTCCTCTTTGCCCTTATCACATTCACTGAAGGCTCTCTCAAATGTTATGCCCAATGTTTGACATGTTTCTTCAATGTTTTGAGAACTTGGTCCTTTATGCAATAAGAAACATAAAAGTAACATAGAGAAAGAGGAGATTCTCTTGGGCTCACATAATTTAAACCAATCAATATCTGAAGCAATAGACAAGAAAAACAATTCCATTACTTCATGAAGTTGAGTTATATTGCGTCTTGAAATATAGCTTATGAAATTTATAACATGATCGGTCGCAGAAATTGGATCCCCATCAAATGTTGACATATCCCTCGTGTCTTTTAGACCCGGCCATTGCGAGATACATGGTATATCTAAGGCGTTAAAATTTTGGATCAACGTGTTTTTGTTTCCTATATATTAGTGATATGGGATTCGCCAAGGTGAACGAAAATTGCCTTGAAAAATGCTTGATTCACCCTTTTAGCATTAAACCTTGAGGCTTAATGGAGAACAAAGGCTTTGTTCTTCCAATAGAGTCACCAAAAGAGGGTCTATATTGTCGTCAAAGGAATCACCTCTTCAAATATTAGACCAAGGGGGTAGACCTACTTCCTCCCTGACAACGGCGCCAAAAATGTTGCCACACAATCTAGCAAGGGTCCTAGAAGGGGAACCTATAGGATAACTACTAGACCAAATGACAACAATGGGACAAAGACCCACTATCACCTCGATTAGTGTCCCCTGCTCTTTACGGACTTTCACTGATGGGAGGATTCTCGATATGGAGGAAATCACATGTAATGAAGAGATCAATGATAAGGTACGAAGTGATTCCCAACGCCCATTCAGTGATAGACTCAATTAGCGCTCAATGCTTCAAAAAGAAGCTAAAAGCTCTCCAAGTAAGACCTAGGAGGAAGATCTAGACATAGGGTTAGATATATTCAATGATGATGAGTATGCCTAGGGTCAAGGCTTCCAATGTGATATAGGACCTCTCTAGAAGCTTTGCAAGGTAATTTGTCACTTAAATGGGCTTTTGCTTCATAACAGAGGCTTAAAAAGGGCCTAAACAAGACCTAGGGTTTACCAGTAATCACAGAAGGAGTTCCTCCAATGTGCTCACTAGGTCAAGATAGGATAGGGAAAGGGTCAAGAATGATCAATTTCCTTGAATTCTATGTGCAAACAACCCTCAATAACACCACCAACCCAAGACGTTCAAGATGTGCTTCTAAAGATGCAACTCTGGCTTGAGTTCTCATGAAAAATGACTCTCATAATTCCACTAAACTTTGTGAACTTCTAGAGGAGACACCAGCACAAGTTTATATCCAATTACTTTTGCAAAACTCCTCCTCTAGAGAAATTCGCAGGGAGCCTTAGTTGGCTATCTAGGAAAGGGGCCTAAAATTTTTGGAGAGACAACAAGAAACAGAAGAATAGGATGATCACCAATTTTACTTGGATCAATGCCTAATCCTTGGGCTATGGAGTCTATGATGGTTAAAGATTCACCAAAATCGTCTTCAAGGACATCAAAAAGTGATGCCCTAGCAACCACTTTTTAACAATTACCTACTCAATATCTACGGTTTTTCATGGAACAAGAACCAAATCCCACCATTAAGAACATTCGTCTAATGGCATGCAATGAGTAACATGTGCATTTGCAATCAAACAATCCTTCACAACGATAATTCAATAAATTAGGCCATACAAGATCTAGTTAATTGCAATAATTCCACACATTAGACATTATTCCAATGAAAATCTTCAACAAAATGTCACTGACAAGCTGACAAGAGATATATCCAACCATAGACAAACAAGTACCTCCAAGAAAGATTGAAATTTCAGCCTCCAAAGATTATCGAAATGCATCAATAGAATCTCCAAGTAGCATCAAAGAAAAAGTGTGAAATTCATTTAAGAGAGAAGTTCCAAGTGTTGATGACGATGCTCTCACAAATGTGAGTCATATTTATTTATATGATCCTCCTGTCACAACTAATGATGATCGTATGCATTCCCCTGTTATTCTCACGAAACCATCGATATTTGATGGCACGTCGTCTGAAGGTTCAGAGGTTTGTTAACACAGTGAGGCACTTTAGCTCCCGCTGATATTTATCTCAAGTCCTCACATCCTCCACGAAATCCATGGACATCTTCAAACTAGAGTTTCTGAAATTAGGGTTTTTGAGCTTGAATCCTCCAGTATCTCAGTTACACCTAGTGAATGCCCATCTTTTTAGAATCTTCAATTTGATCACCCTCAATATCATGATAGGATTGTTGAATCGCTTGAACTATTTTATCTGGCAGATTCCTCTGCAAGCAGGCGGCATCTTGCCTCACTTGCATTGAATTTAGGGTTAAGCTATATGAACGCATCTCATCGCTGGATGATCATGGTTTTCAAGTTTATAATTTTGTTTACCCGAATAGGGTTGCAGCCTAGCTTGAACAAACTTTTCTGGCACGTTATCCTGTAAGTAGGCATGACCTTGTTGTTGTGCATGTTTCACAAGTAAGGATATTGGTTTTTACACAATTCTTTTTACAGATTCTAATCGCTGACATCTTTGTTTTTGCAGGACGAGAACTGTTGCGGTGACTGTATTGGAAGTTTGATGTCACATGACTCAACCTCCACCCTGGTTGAAATAGGGTTTTAGGATTAGGCTACCTAGTGTTTGTTAATTAAAGTTGGCTTGTGCAAGTTTATAAATCAGCCTTTATTTTCTAGGATTTGCTTTATGGTTTAGATACACTTTGTTGTGATTTATTTATTGCAAATAGTTAGTTTGCTTCATGAAATTATGCATTTAGCTTCCTTACATTCCCCATTGTTGCCTGGCATTGATGAAATCTTTGCATATGCATTGCATCGGTATTTTGATTGCAATTGGTTATTTTCTTCCTTGCATTTACATAACATAGTGTTCCATTGGAGTCTTCCTATTGCATTACATTATACATTCATCTTCTTGCAAAGCATACACTGGTCGTTAACCTAGCCATGCATTTTCTCTATGCTACAAGCCAATGCATGAACCTTCACAAGCCTAGAGCTTTTCAAACCATTGGTGTGATGATTAGCTTTCTTACACATGTGTGCACATGCTCAAACCCTAAAGGAATTTGCTTTGACCTCTTCACATGTGATGAAACACTAGAAGAGCTTCCCTGGTTGCCCTGCCCTACTATTGAAACCTTGACCCTAATGGTTGCATGCGGTTGTAATGGTTGCTCCGAGAGGTAGCCTCTCATAGAACCAGTAATCGAAACTGTGTCTGGAACATGTCTCCTACAAGTCTAACTCATTAGCAAGGATAATAAGAATAAGTTGCTTGTGGGGAACCCTAATTAGTTTCAATGACCTATATCCATAACCTGAACCTTGTGCTCAGCATGGTCTTGAATATTTCAATGACTTGTTTTCATTGTTCACGTGTTAATTGGAGATAAGATGTGGAAGCTTGGCATTAGGGAAAACCTAAACCAAAATATCTTTTAGTTTCTACCAAACAAGAAACAACCTCTCTTGCCCGTAAAATAATTTCGGACCCCTCATCCACCCTGGCGCAATGAATGCCCAATAATAAGTGTTAATGTGCACATGAAAGAAAATGAAAATAAATAAAGGGTAAAGGATTGAGAAAGGCTTCCTGCACAGAGAAGTGATGCCGTGACTCTGTCGGGGTACTGACCAGGCTCGCTGGCAACAAAGCACGTTTGTGATTTCTTGGAGTGACTCTGTCAGGGTACTGTCCAGGCCTGCTAGCAGCGGAGCAACACCAGAAAACATATTTTAAAATTTTGAACACAATAAGCCCTCTGCCTTGTCCTCTGTGTCATCATTAACTGCTGGCACGCATGAACTTCTAGTTTGGTGATTAAGCACTGGCACAACCTAGTTGTGACCAGTGTTGATAATATCGGTATCGGGAAAATATCGGCGAGGGTCCAGAAAATATCTTATCGGCAATATCGGCGAAAATATCAGCAAAATATCGACAAATATCGGCAAGCATAAAAAATGCATAATATATTCATTTTTTTCAGATTTTTAAACATATAAAGCAATAAAAACATGAAATAAACACATTGGCACATAAATATGAAGAAAACATTGTATATATGATGTGAAATAGAAATGATACATCAAAGGCGATACCAATTCCTGTTGATCCCTGATAATTGTCCATTCAAGGACTCAAATGTGGAGAACCAATACAAAATAACATCACATATATAAAAGTATCTCATCATCATGAGTTATATGTAGCATAACAAATAAAACTAGCAGCTATCTATCTAAAATCACTGCCCTCTCCCCCTTTTACGGGAAAACATGATGGGTTGTTTGCCAGGCCTGCCCCTAGTAGTAGGAGGCCCTGACCCTGCCTCTGCACCTAATGTCAAATAATGAGTGCTAGGTATGGAGCTATGCTCTCCTATATCTATAGCAGATGGTGTTGCTGTTGATGCTCCCGCAGTGTCCTCCTCCTCCTCCTCCTCCTCTGACTCCGAGTCCTCCTCTTGCTGCCCCTGCTCTAATGGATCATCTGCCACTGGCTCTAACCATGAAGGTGACTCCTCCAAGAGGGGCTCCTCAAACTCCACCCTCCACGGAGACAATACATCAATATTGTCTAAGCTAAGTCACATGACACGAGGACACGAGACACGGAGGACACGTAAATACGAGTATTCAATACGAAACGCAACGACCTGGAAACAAGACACGGGGGACACGTTATATATATATATATATATATATATATATATATATATATATATATATATATATATATATATACCGAAATATAGTTTTTTATCCATATTAAATTGCAGGTTGCAGCTTATCTAATCAAATTAAAATATAATTACTTCTCAAAGTTCATAGTTCACTTTAAAAAAATAAATAGAATCAAAATTTACTATTTAGAAATTAGAATGTGATATGCTTGGTCTTGATTCTTGAATATTCAATGTTCATTGTTCATGTACAACTTACAAGCACATAAGAAAATAACTAAGTCTAATCCTATTGATTTCCTCTGCCCCTCTTGCGAGAAAATGCCACAACTTTCCCTTTCCCTCTAGATGTAGATGCTGGTGCTGGTGGAGTTGGCAGTGGAGTTTGCTATGCTCTAGAAGCTGAAGAGCTAGAAGTAGGAGCTATAGGAGGTAGACCACGTCCTCTACTGGTGGCAGGGGTAGCCTGGGCAGGTGGTGTCACCTGGAAACATTACAATCTCCCAATCTTGAAATCCTAAAAAACTGATAAGTCTGTTGCATTTTGAATGAAATCTAAAATTCTACTTTCTCCATATGAAATCCAATGAGGCCGGAACCACTCTCAAACATCCTGAGTCATTTCATGGTAATGTTAAAAATTTAAGTAAAAGGATGAAAATGAAGATTAGGGAGAATGTCACTTTTACTTTAAGAATTTAACATTACCATGAATAGCATATCAATACTAGGGCCTAGAACGCTCAAACCCTCCTTGGCAGCAACCACATAGCTCTCTCCTTCCTTCTCCAGCAATCAAAAATGAAAATGATATGAAAAAAAACCAAAATCGGATTTTTATAGGCCATGCGGAAATTTTTTACAGTCACCGGGCGATATTTTCGATCGTCGTGCGATATTTCGGAAATATCGCGATATAAAATATCGCCGAAAATATCGCAATATTTTGTCAGTGATATTTCAGCTCACCGAAAATATCGCGATATTTCCGAATATCATCGATATTCGGCGATATTATCAACACTGGTTGTGACACAAAGGAAGGGCATATCTGTAAAGGTCAAGGTAATGTAACAGATACCCACAATGACTGTTCAATACTTCCTTACATCATTATCCAGGCATATTTGTAAAGGTCAAGGTAATGTAACACATACCCATAGTGATTGTTCAATACTTCCTTGCATCATTATCCAGACTCAAGTTATCATAGGGATGTTGTCAGAGATGCTAGATTCTACCAGTGGTTCGCCAATTGTTGTAGTCGCTACAACCCCACCCAAAATTTTGGGCTTATTCAAAATTTTAGGTCCCCCACTGCTTGCCTAAAGCCATAAGGGTTCTGATCGCGTTTTGAGCTAGTAAATTTCCCCACGACCTAAGTGTTCTCAAACCCTATTTGTGCCCCGCTCATGCAATCCATATCACATTTATGAATTAGGGTTTGAGGGTGGTCGCTCTGATAAGGCATTACAAGCCTCATGCACCCTCATGCTTCATCTTTCAATGAGCATTGCCATAAGGTAAAGATACCCTTTGATATTAAACAATGGCATCTTCCTAACAACTTTAGCGTTAAGAAAGCGTGAATGTGCTTACACACTTGTTAAACCCTAAATTCTCATGATGAAAGTCTCAACTATATGTATTCCCAATCTTTAACATGCTTTCTCTTGAGCATTCTTTAGGTTGTACCTATCATTGCATCATGTAGAGAAAGTAACTACATATCGCATCACCTTCAATCATCAAGTTTGTTTATGTGCTTGACTGACACATTGTTGGAGAAAAGACCCTATTGGGGTATGAAAGGCTAATCCTTCAAAACCTCACCAAATGCCTAAGGTAGTACAATATCAAAAGACATTGAACATATATGCATATCCCTTGAAGCTTACATGCACTTTCTTTATTTGTGTCATGCGTCTTAGTTTAATTTTAAATATAAGCATTATTACATGATATCATTTAATTAACTTGTGGCCACTTTGTGCCATGTAGGGCCAACAAAAGAAACACACTTAGAGCTCTTATTAAGGCGCACTCAAAAGCTCTATTCCCCACACATGAGATGGAGAGATGTTTTAAAATGTAACATGAGGAAAAAGACACTTAAAAAAACAATGGGTATGAATTCCAAGCATTGTATAGATGTGATGGGACCGCAAGCCAATGTTTACATGAAGTAAATTGCTCTTATATATACATATATATCTCATATACTCAAGCAACTACCAAGATGGTGATATGAACATTTATATCCAAGCCAGCTGCTAAGGGAATCTGGTATATATATATATATATATATCCCAGACCAAGGACCTTTTAATGATGGTAGCGGCAAGGACCTTTTAATGATGGCAGCGCGTTTTTAGGGTGCAAACGAAACCACAAATCAACATCAAGGTTAAGGCAATCATTCTTTTGGGAGTCAACACTTCTAAAATAC
The DNA here is from genome assembly GCA_031772625.1 of Pinus tabuliformis. Taxonomy (NCBI): domain Eukaryota; kingdom Viridiplantae; phylum Streptophyta; class Pinopsida; order Pinales; family Pinaceae; genus Pinus; species Pinus tabuliformis. The sequence continues at coordinate 741,855,827 of CM062814.1, read as the reverse complement.
AATGCTATATGTGAGTTAAGAGCCTATACAAAGGAGAAGGATACATTGTTGAGTGCGTTAAAGGCAAGGGGCACACTCCATGACATATTATATGGTGTACCTTTGAGTTAAGTGGAAAACTTATCCATGCCTCTTGATGGAGGATACATGTGTGTGACAGAACTCATATGGCAATGTGCGTTACATCAAAACTTCATTAAAAGACATGCTACGCCAGGATAGTGTTGGGGTTATGCTACAAAGAGATATTTTGTCAAAGGCGTTGTCGATATTACGTCCAGGTGTCCATATCGAAATTGGATGAACAATGCAGTGGAAAAACCATGTAAAGAAAAAAAGGCTCGAATTATACCCACAGCAAGGGGAAATATCGCATCACAATGTTGACAGTTGTCATGACTTATTTCCCCCTACCATAGTGCTGACAGCATTGGCGAATATATACAAATCTTGAGAAGGCAGTAATGCAACCAACTCATCGCTCATTTAACATGTGGCTGCTGGTGGTCAGTTTCTATCACACCCGATGAATATAGCATTTATTGAGCTACGTGGGATACACTGTAACCACTCAAAGTGAATCCAAAACATATGAACGCGTTTCCACCTGTGCATAAGCAGCGGAGAAAAGAGGATTGGTTATACATCATTTCCATGATCGCAGTACGAAAGGGAATGACACCACGATTTCATATCCAAGGAAATGACCATGCCAATCATGTAGCGTTGCACTGTGTGACCAGGCCATATATTAGTGCAATATATTGCATTAATAGAGCCTTATATCAGCACACCTTCAATGTCGTCCCATTGTCATGAACGGTCAGGAGGATCAGACTCTGGTCACACTGCAATTTTTCGATGGGCATAGTCGAATGTAAAAGCTATCGGAAGTCCAAACACTTTTGCAAAGGACTAGAGAAGTGTCGAGCATCGATGGGCAGCGACACTGCATAGCTATCGGTATTCATGGGGCTGAGAAGTATTCACACTCCAGTCGCTTCTCTCCCAGTCACACAGGTGCGATTTTGTGTTTCAACACATACCCAAAAATGCAATCTAGCCTAATCACAGTTGTGTGACCTCTCTTTAGGTCGCAGGGTCGCATTGACGTGCCTGACAACACAACAAAGAATGTGACCCCCACTGCAATGTGACCCCCACTGCAATGTGACCTCGCGACTTATTTCGTCCTTATATTATCGGATTAACATTGTAGGTCGCATAGTCGCGATTGTCAACCTCAAGCGAGCTACCGAAAGTACGACCTGCCCCTTCCATTGCGACCATATGACTTTCACTAGTCGCAATTCCTCTCTGTGACCCTCAAAGTTCACAACCTCCCTCACTAGTTGCATAGTTGCGTTCCTTTCGCTCAGTTGTGCATCCAGAAAGTGCAACCCCCATCAATGTGCGACTTTGCGACCTCTGCAAAAATCATGATGTCCATCTGCAACCTCTACAAACACAATTCCCAAGCGCAGTCTCTCTCTCTCTTCACTGGTCACATTTTCTACCACAAATTGCAACCCAAGCATGTCACATGTTGTAGGCTTTTGGCATGCCCCGGACTCTAGAATGATTTTATCACCCATAGGTCTCACATTACATTCAATTGCAGATCAACGAAGTTAATTGCATTTGGTCATAAAGTGAAAGTGTTGATTGTATCCATCGCAAAACAATCACATTCAAGTACTTACCTTCCTTATATATACAGTCATACTGCAGGAGAAACATCTACCACGAAGAAACTACTACGTTCCTTCTAAAACCTCCCAAAATCATTGACAATTTCAAATGATAGGATCAAAACAAAAAGATTTTTCAGGCCACATCATCCCCCTCTATTCTTGATGAGATCAAATCCCGCTACAACAGTACCACCTTGATGATAATCGTTGCTTAAAGGTGGTATTGAGGAAGTGGTTATCACACTAACCATTTGAAGGTCGAATCATCATCATCAACATGTAGGGGTGTTGGGAACTGAAGCAAGTCAATTGATGTTTCTTATATATAATTAGATAACAATCTTACGATTGGTAGTGACTGAATTTTGAGACAATCATCATTGACCAGGAAAATCTTTCACTTGACATTCCAAATTACATTAATGTTATTCAGAGACATGATCTCCAGTACCTTAAAAGACTACCAGCAGTGTCTATGAGCCTCTTTTAAACATGGTTGGAAAGTTCTAAGTGGTCCTGCATGTTGGAAATACTGAGAGGGGGGGTGAATCAGTATTTCTTTTTCCCACTATTGTTTTACCAGTTAAAACATATATATTCAGAACATAAGATGAACAACAAGAATAAATGCTTTTATTAATATAAACTGTGCAGTAAAATAGATACAATATATAGATGGTTGCAATCAGTTGCCAAGCTCCAACTTGGACTTTGGTGAGTCTCCAACCTCCAGAGCACCAACTCTATTTTGTCAAGACACCAATCTTGGACTTAGGAGCGCAAACTCTCAAGGACTTCAATCCTTCCTACTTCTGAGGCTTCAACCCCAAGGACTCCAATCCTACTTACTTCTGAGGCACCAGCTCAAGGACTTCAATCCTTCTCACTTTTGAGGCACCAACCCCAAGGACTCCAATCCTTCTGCTCTCAGAACTCTTCTCTGCTGAGTTCTATCTATTTACAACTTCACTGTAGTCTCCAAGCTACAGTATCAATGACAACCAGTCTTCTTATGAATGAGTCTTTACAACTTTGCACACTGCCCATACATAGTCTCCAATAGCCATTTTTCTCTCTGATAATGTCTTCACACAGCTTTAGTCAGTCTTCTGTTAGCTGCACTAAACTCTGTATAAAGAACAATTTTCTGTTCAAGCTTATGTTCTCATTGTCACAATGAATGCTTCAGCATGACTATTTCTCTGCTGGTTGTTTCTCCCCTTTGACTGCCTACTGTTCTGTTGGTCCTTCATCCCTCTTTTTGTTTTGCTGCACCCTGTTTCTATTCTGTTGGACCCTCACATGGCCTCTATTTCCTCCAGCGTATTTCAGCAGCTTTCTGCACCTGTAACAGCCTTCACAGCGTATTTTAGCAACTTTCAGCAGCTGCAGTAACAGCAGCAATCGCAACAACAGCTACAACAACAGCAGCAGCAACCGTAATAGCAACAGCAGCTACAGCAATAGCAGCAGCAACAACAGCAGCAACAACAGCAGCAGCAATAACAACAGCAACAACAGTTACAGCAACAGTAGCTACAGCAACACCAACAGCAGCTACAGCAACATCAACAGCAGCTACAGCAACACCAACAGCAGCTACAACAACACCAACAACAGCTACAGCAACAGCAGCAGCAGCAACAGCAACACCAACAGCAACTACAGCAACAACAATAACAACTACAGCAACACCAACAGCAGCTACAACAACAGCAACAGCAGCTACAGCAACAGCAACAACAGCTACAACAACAGCAACAGCAGCTACAGCAACAGCAACAACAGCTACAGCAACAGCAGCTACAGCAACAGCAACATCAGCTACAGCAACACCAACAGCAACACCAACAGCAGCAGCAGCAGCAGCAACATTCACCAGCAACTTCATACAACGCTTAACCACCTCTACTGCGTCTGTTGGCATACATTCTGGTTCTTTGCCTCAACCACAATAGCTCCAACAACAACAGCTCTCTGTTTTTACTGTTTTATAAATTCTCATACCTTTGTCCATTCGTTCTCGCTTACTCAATGGCTCTTTGGCTTCCTCTTCGCTCGCTTGAGCTTCGGCTTCCTCTACACTCGCTTGACCTTCCAGATTCCCTCCTCCATTCGCTTTATCTTCCTCATGATTACCTTCGATTGATGTGTTGTCACAAAAATATAATGTCGTCACGAAAGTGTTTCAGCAATGCCGAAATATAATTTCATCACGGAGGTGTTTCAACAACGTCGAAATATAATTTCGTCACGGAGGTGTTTCAGCAACGCCGAAACTGGTGTTTCAGCAACGCCGAAACTGGTGTTTCAGCAACACCGAAACTGGTGTTTCAGCAACAGAGAAATTGATGTTTTAGCAACTTTTCTCCAACTTTTTCAACAGTGTTCAACAGTTGTTAAAGCATGCATACATGGGTTTTACAAGCCCGATAACGTAGCCTGCTCATACAATATAAACTCTACCTTTTTCACTCCGTCAGTGTATTTGCATATGAGTCTAAATCGTCCGCCTCCGATAGCTCTGTTTGCGTTAAATGCATATACAGGTCTTTGCTGCCATATGCATGTTTATGCCGTGGATAGTGTTACAGCACTCTGTGTGCTCCACTTGGGCTCCTCTAGCTCTGTCTACTTCCTCTATGGCTCCGATGGTGGTGCTTCGTGCTCTGTTAGCTCCTCTTCGTATCCATCTGCTCCTCTGGTGACTCTGTCTGCTCCTTTTTGTTTTAAACGCATCCATTGCTCCTCCGATGGCTCCTGATGACTCTGATATGCCTCCTTGCTTTATGGTTCCTCCTGCAGCTCCTCTTAGTCCAATGTGGCTCCTCTGGCTTGGCAGTGTCTTTCAAAGACCTCCTTGCATATATGAATGCCTCTCTTGCTTTGATATCCTATAATATGCTTTGATATGCCTCCTTAGGTAACTCCTCTTTGCTTATGGCTTGGCTATCCTAATGGGCTTGCTCCTGTCTCTTCATGAATCTGCTCTGCATCCCCTTGGCTTCATGTCATCCTCTAGTATCCAGAATATTGCCATATTGACATCAATGACAACCTAGCTCAACAATCTCCCCCTTTGTTATTGATGGCAATATTCTTCTTCTCTCCCCCTTTGACATCAATGGCAAAGGAGTGCTCTGGGACTCCCCCTATCAAATTGCTTCTGTTCTTCATGAATGGTAGATCTTCATGGGTCTGTGACTCCCCCTGTCATAGTGCTCTTCTCCTTTTTACTCAAGATAGAAGGATTGATATTTTATTATCAATTTGCACATTATTCCCTTTTCATGTCTCAGAACTGCTTTATCATGGCTTCAACAATACTTAAGGATGCAATACTTTAATGCTTTCATTTAGATTGCAAACGGTCATACACCAAGTGTCCAAGTCCAGGCTTTTTATACTTCAATCCATATTGCTGTCTCCACAGGTAACATTGAGAAATCTTCATAGTCCAAATCAAGAGAAACTGCCATTGAGATTGTCTTTCTTGTTGTCTTTCTTCAGATTTGAGTTCATTTGTGTCTCTGTGCTTCTTCTTAACTCACTGCCATCCTTTCCTTGTGTTCTTGTACATATCTCTGTAGATTCAGATATCCAATCTGTGATTGTCCTTTAAATTTGTTCTGCTGATTTGCATCTTCATGCAATGCTTCAGTTTTGTTATATGCTCCCGGCTGCTCTTACCTCAAACTCTATTCCAGATGTATCTGTTTGTTTGAAGACTGCCTCTATTAGTGTCTAGAGTTTCTCTGTTCTCATATTAAAATTCCTGAGTCAATACATTCAGCGTTTGTAATATCAGCACCATAATTATTTGCCCTATTACAGAATCATGTTCTTCAATGGAGTATTCCTGAGAAATGATCTTTATCAAGGAATGACTGTTAATATAGTTCAACAAGGATTTCATAAGGACCCTTCCACTAATAGCTTCAGCAATAATGATCAAGAATCACAGGCTCCCCCTAACTGTATGCATCATCTCCTTTTGGCAGAGTCTTCTTATAAGATGCTTAGATTGTCAAAATTTAGGCCAATGACATATGCTGTTGGCTGGAGAGCTCAAGGGACTTTCAGATTGTATTTCCTTCCTTCTCCATACTTGTGTAACTTTCTTCTTTTGCATGGTTCTAGCTTGTGTAAGAGCCCATGTTAAGTTACAATCATGTGCCATATGACCAATGTTATGACACTTGAAGCATTCTACATTGTTCATGAATAAGAATTCATGTTTTCTTCCTGCAAAATTGTTTCTTGTAGATTGTTGGGGACTATAATATCTATCTCTATAGAGTGGTTGGGCACCATAACATTTATCTTTATGATATGCTCTACAGTCTTTTGCCATGTGACCAAAGTTTGTACAAGAATAACAATAACCAAAAAATGAACTTTGGTACCTGGGAGATGGAGGTTTCCTTGATGTACTTCTGAAACCTTTCTGCCTTGATATCCTTTGATGATAACTATTTCCTCTCGCATCTTTGACATCATCTACATTTCTTCTTGGAGCTGGTTTTCTTCTTGGAGGAGGATTTGTTCTATTGCAGCCTTGATTTTTCTCCTTGCCTTTGTTAGAGCTGGGAGCATCACCACTTCTTTCTGGCTTCTTCACATCTCTTTTGTTTAAAGCATTTTCATTCTTGTTTGAGGATTCACCTACATATCCAAGACCTGATTTATCAGATGGACATCTGTGATAGCTGAGCATGTCATCCAAGGCTTGAGAGCTCTTCAAGGTTTTGTTCATCCTTTCAACCTTTGTTCTGAGGAAGATAATCTCTTCTTCCAATATTTCACACTCATTATTCTTCTTAGCAAGTTTTTCCTCAGTTTCTTCCTTGATACGAGTAGCTTCATCTGCTTCTATTTTAAGGGAGATGATATCTGACTTTACTTTGAAGATTTCTTCATTCTTTGCTTGACTGCTCTCCATTTTCTTCTCAGCTCCTTGTGCCTGTTTCCTGGCTTCTTGTAGTTGAGACTTAAGGGAGGAGACCTCTACCTTGTACTGACCAATTTCTTCTTCAAGTTTGTTCAAGCTCTTGTGCCTTTGTTCAAGTTGGCTTGACAAGATATCTTCCTGCTTCTTTGCTTTGTCCAATTGATTTGTCATGGATATGACTTCTTCATGATGCTTTCTTTTGCTTTGATGATATTCCTTCTTAAGCTTGGCAAGCTCTTCATCCCTTTCTTGTACTTGAAGCTTGATGAGGTCAACTTTCTTTCTTGTTTGATCTTGGTTACCAACTAGTGCTCTCTTCTTAAGTTCCTCATTTTCCTCTTTCAAATTGTTAATTTCTTCCATGGCAATCATAAGTTTAGCGAGGAGTTCTTCTACAAAATCTTTTTCATTCTCTTCATCTTCTAAGTCTGTTTTAGCCTTGATGTCATCATTCTCATTTTCAGCTTCTATGACAGGTTCAGGATCTCCTTCTTGATTGATGGTCATGGTCAGTGCTCCTTTTGAGTGAAGGTCATGAAGTTTGTCCCATATATCCTTTGCTGATGAATATTTTCCTAGATTGTTTGTTACAGAATCAGGTAGCCCATTCAAGATTGCTTTTGCATTGTACTCCTTGGATTCTCTATCCATCCTGCTATCTTCAATCACTGATTTCCAGATTTCAATCCCTTGAGTCCATAAGAAATTCCTCATTCTTGCTTCCCATATATTAAAGTTCCATTGAGTCTTGGAGCTTCATCAAATTGATTGTCTTCTATTTTAGTAGTAGAGGGAGACACATCCTTAGGAGGATTGGAGACTTTCTTCCTTGACTTCGCCATTTGTGTTCCTAATGTCGACCTTCAAGCTATTAAGCTTTGAATGAAGGAACCTGGCTCTGATACCAATTGTTGGAAATACTGAGAGGGGGGGTGAATCAGTATTTCTTTTTCCCATTATTGTTTTACCAGTTAAAACATATACATTCAGAACACAAGATGAACAACAAGAATAAATGCTTTTATTAATATAAACTGTGCAGTAAAATAGATACAATATATAGATGGTTGCAATCAGTTGCCAAGCTCCAACTTGGACTTTGGTGAGTCTCCAACCTCCAGAGCACCAACTCTATTTTGTCAAGACACCAATCTTGGACTTAGAAGCACAAACTCTCAAGGACTTCAATCCTTCCTACTTCTGAGGCTTCAACCCCAAGGACTCCAATCCTATTTACTTCTGAGGCACCAGCCCAAGGACTTCAATCCTTCTCACTTTTGAGGCACCAACCCCAAGGACTCCAATCCTTCTGCTCTCAGAACTCTTCTCTGCTGAGTTCTATCTATTTACAGCTTCACTGTAGTCTCCAAGCTACAGTATCAATGACAACCAGTCTTCTTATGAATGAGTCTTTACAACTTTGCACACTGCCCATACATAGTCTCCAATAGCCATTTTTCTCTCTGATAATGTCTTCACACAGCTTTAGTCAGTCTTCTGTTAGCTACACTAAACTCTGTATAAAGAACAATTTTCTGTTCAAGCTTATGTTCTCATTGTCACAATGAATGCTTCAGCATGACTATTTCTCTGCTGGCTGTTTCTCCCCTTTGACTGCCTACTGTTCTGTTGGTCCTTCATCCCTCTTTCTGTTTTGCTGCACCCTGTTTCTATTCTGTTGGACCCTCACATGGCCTCTATTTCCTCCAGCGTATTTCAGCAGCTTTCAGCAGCTGTAACGGCCTTCACAGCGTATTTTAGCAACTTTCAGCAGTTGCAGTAACAGCAGCAATCGCAACAACAGCTACAGCAACAGCAGCAGCAACCGTAATAGCAACAGCAGCTACAGCAACAGCAGCAGCAACAACAGCAGCAGCAGCAACAACAGCAACAGCAGTTACAGCAACAGCAACAGTAGCTACAGCAACACCAACAGCAGCTACAGCAACACCAACAGCAGCTACAGCAACACCAACAGCAGCTACAGCAACAGCAACAGCAGCTACAGCAACACCAACAGCAGCTAATGCAACACCAACAACAGCTACAGCAGCAGCAGCAACACCAACACCAACAGCAGCTACAACAACAACAACAACAACTACAGCAACACCAACAGCAGCTACAACAACAGCAACAGCAGCTACAGCAACAGCAACAACAGCTACAACAACAGCAACAGCAACAGCAACAACAGCTACAGAAACAGCAGCAGCAACGTCAGCTACAACAACACCAACAGCAGCAACAGCAACACCAACAACAGCTACAGCAACAGCAGCAGCAGCAGCAACATTCACCAGCAACTTCATACAACGCTTAACCACCTCTACTGCGTCTGTTGGCATACATTTTGGTTCTTTGCCACAACCACAATAGCTCCAACAACAACAGCTCTCTGTTTTTACTGTTTTATAAATTCTCATACCTTTGTCCATTCGTTCTCGCTTACTCAATGGCTCTTTGGCTTCCTCTTCGCTCGCTTGAGCTTCGGCTTCCTCTACACTTGCTTGACCTTCCAGATTCCCTCCTCCATTCGCTTTATCTTCCTCATGATTACCTTCGATTGATGTGTTGTCACAAAAATATAATGTCGTCACGAAGGTGTTTCAGCAATGCCGAAATATAATTTCATCACGGAGGTGTTTCAGCAACGTCGAAATATAATTTCGTCACGGAGGTGTTTCAGCAACGTCGAAACTGGTGTTTCAGCAACGCCGAAACTGGTGTTTCAGCAACAGAGAAATTGATGTTTTAGCAACTTTTCTCCAACTTTTTCAACAGTGTTCAGCAACTATTAAAGCATGCATACATGGGTTTTACAAGCCCGATAACGTAGCTTGCTCATACAATATAAACTCTACCTTTTTCACTCCGTCAGTGTATTTGCATATGAGTCTAAATCGTCCGCCTCCGATAGCTCTGTTTGCGTTAAATGCATATACAGGTCTTTGCTGCCATATGCATGTTTATGCCGTGGATAGTGTTACAGCACTCTGTGTGCTCCACTTGGGCTCCTCTAGCTCTGTCTGCTTCCTCTATGGCTCCGATGGTGGTGCTTCGTGCTCTGTTAGCTCCTCTTCGTATCCATCTGCTCCTCTGGTGACTCTGTCTGCCCCTTTTTGTTTTAAACGCATCCATTGCTCCTCCGATGGCTCCTGATGACTCTGATATGCCTCCTTGCTTTATGGTTCCTCCTGCAGCTCCTCTTAGTCCAATGTGGCTCCTCTGGCTTGGCAGTGTCTTTCAAAGACCTCCTTGCATATATGAATGCCTCTCTTGCTTTGATATCCTATAATATGCTTTGATATGCCTCCTTAGGTAACTCCTCTTTGCTTATGGCTTGGCTATCCTAATGGGCTTGCTCCTGTCTCTTCATGAATCTGCTCTGCATCCCCTTGGCTTCATGTCATCCTCTAGTATCCAGAATATTGCCATATTGACATCAATGACAACCTAGCTCAACACTGCATAAGCCACACATACGCTTGACCATGTCGTGGTGCAAACAAGGACTATACAGGGGTCCAAATTGGTGTTTTACTCAATTAATCTTTTAATCTTTCTGATATTATTCTTTGACTGCCAATATGTATGTGGATAATGTAATTTGTTTTCTTGCAGGTAATAGGAGAAAGCAAGAATGTTGACCTAGATGAAGGGAGCTAGGGTTTTCACAGAAGCTACACAACTAAGGTTTCAACGAGATCAAAACTGGATCCACTCAAGCTCCTAAAATATGGTGGTAGTGTCGAGAACACAACAATAGAAGAGGATTGGGTTCAAGCGAGGCACAATAGCAGGAAGTTCAATAGTTCATGCAAGTCCCCATGGTTTCACAACAATGTTGGCAAAAAGAACCAACCCTAGGGTTTCTCAAAACTTCTCTTCTCTCCTCACATTCTCTCTTCTATCAATATGTAAATGTTCTCATCATGGTGTCAGCAATTACGTTGAGATCAATTGAGCATGTACTAGGTATTAGACATGAGATAGCAGTGAGGAAGTTCAAAAGTCATGAGGGTAGGTCAAAGGTCACAGTAGGTGAACAGTCACCTCATCTCTATAAATGTGCCCTCATGCCTCATTGTAATGGACTTTTAGCACTTGAGTTGAGGCTAGGATTAGATAGTTGATTTGTGCTTGAGAGCTAGAGGCACTCAGCTCTTGGCAGCTAGTAGGGTGAGTTGTAGTGAGGCTAGGGTGTTGCATTGGGCATTGATATGAGCAGCCCATGTTCCACTCTTGGGCTTTGACCAATAGCAAGATATGTACTTGAACTTGTAGCTGCACTAATAAGATGTTCTTCATGTTTGGCACTGATTCTTACTCATGGTGGTTGTATTTCTTGTCTAATATTTTCACTGTATTTGTATGTGTGGTCTCACATATGCAATATGTTATGGACTGGTTCATAGTTGTTGCATGTATATTTTGCTTCTGAATCCGTGTTTACTTGATTCTTGCCATATCAGTGGTCTATTATGAATTGATTTCCGATTAACTTTTGGCATTCTTGTTCATGTATGTCTGATTGGGTTTTGCCTCACTAATCCCTCTCATGGCATACTCCTAATTGCTGTTGAGACTTGCTTGTACTTCTTTCTGTAGTTTGTCAATCTTGGGTTGATTTTGTTTCATTGTCTAGACATTTCATCCTTGCCCCCACTCTGACACCTTCTCATTTAACAGCTAAGAGCGGAAACATTCATGGTGGCAGTCGGGCCCACATACCGAATGGGGCTCCTATACCGAATGATGTGAGGTCTAATTGGGACTTCACACTGGGGAGACCCCCTAGCTGATGGCAGTGACCCACAAGGTGGTGGGTAACATGATCAACTTTTGCTTAGGAAGAGTTTGAGAATCAACATGAGGCACTCTATCTCAAATTAAACCTTAGAATTGTTGCATTAGATTTTTTATATCATTTTTTAGATTTTGAATTTTGTGTGGAATTTGAGGAGACAATATGTAACATGCTCCATTGCATAAATACAAAGAGCCCATGTTTAGGTGAGATATATGAAATCATGGATGCAATCTGAGAATTTGGTTGCACAATCCTAGGGGGAAGGAAGGAGTGAAGGATACTCCTAATGTCTGAGGCCGAAAGAAAAAAGCTCCAAATAAGTCTCTCGTTGCTCAACTATAGCTAGAAGGAATCTATCGAGGGGGCACCCTGCTCTGGATCCGCCTAAAACTGATCCCTCTAGTGTTCTGGACACACATAGACTGATGTGTTATACGACACCTCTGAACAGGTTTCGACGATATCAGTCGGTCAACTCTAGTGGGAGGCTAAAGGGAGACGCGTTGTCTCACTACTCTACAATCTAAAGTATTATGGAACTCAACTCACTGCTTATTGCTTCAATCAGTCGGATCAACCTGAAAGTGTGATGTGATCGTAGGGGTCACCCCCACACGATGCGACATATGTATAGCCAAACATCTATGTCTAAATATTTCCCTAATGACGAGGGCTTAGCATCTCTAATCTAGGTATCAAAAGAAAGTAGACAAGGAACCCTCGGAATCCTTATAGAGGCAATGGAAACATCCCAAGATCTCATAGTATACAGGGAACCTAAAGATGAAGTGTTTCTTTGTCTCTAGCTCCTATAGCTGACACATCTGGCAATTCCTATCATATCATGGCATATGGTGGTCAGTCTCCACTCAGAGTCGATGAGAACCAACTCGAAGATGTCCTAAGGGGATCCTGTGTGAGTGCATCCAATGTCTACATGTGTATGGGGGGCAAACGATCTGCTCAGGTTAAAAGAACATCTTCGGCCCCAAACATGTCAAGGGAGAGGTCCAAGTTACATAAATTTACAATTTGTATATATCCTCTCTGATGGACTAGTTTAGTGTATGCCTAGGCGGTAGAAGATGGCTCGGAGCATCGAGGGAGAATCTGAAAGGGGGCGGGTGCTCTAGAGAGATGGTCAGTGATTGGAGAAGTCGAGATACCTCTAAGAATCAACCACATGCTCGGCCTAAGGGAGATGAAGTTAGGGCCTCCAAGGAACAAAAATGCATGGTAGGGCTACTGATTTCTCCCGGAAGTTGAATCTCTTAAAGGTCCAACTCTATGAAGGAAAGAAACCAAGCGAAATATAACCTCGAGGCAAGAGGGGTGGGCACCAAACTCTGCATGAATAATGGGATTCGGGATTGTACGCATGCATCCGATGATGCGCCTGAGAAGTAAGGTATGGACTCACATTGTCCAAGCCCAATCTGTCTATACGAAGCTCAGCCCCTAATCTCATATCCATAAAGGACTGTTGGTCTAATAATCGCCTCCATGAGGTATATTTTGGATGATAAGTCTTGAAACTGACTCAAGAAACATTGCCTCTCTATGGGGGCCAGGGAACCATACCCTTTGCCACTTCAAGGCTTGAGGGCCTATTGCATAACAAAACAAGATCTCATGAACTGCACTCTCAGGTAGAGGTATAATGTGGTGATTTCAATCTCTTCCCCTTGATGGTAGAAATGTATGCCTATGAGAGCTTTCTTAGAAGCATTGAAGATCATAACCTTAGTTTTACCAAGGTTGACCATTAGTTGTCAAAGGTCACAAAAATTGGCCAAGGCATTGATCTGTCTCTATAGGCCCTCTGGAGTAGATGCCAACAAGATCAAGTCATCCATAAAGAGGAGCAGGGAGATCAATACCTCATGCAGAAGGCAACCATTGCCCTCCTGTATGTGCGCATGGAGGAAAGATTCCAACTCGTCAGTATAAATTCCGAAGAGCGTCGGCAAGAGCGGGCACCCCTATTTTACCTCGTTGGTACTCTAAATAAAGCCAAAAAGGTCATGCGCCAACCTGAGGCGACCCAAGGCTGACTCGTACAATCTCATGATGGCTACTAGGAGGGTCGCAGATATGCCAATGTCACGAAGCCTTTGGAACAATGCCTCCCTAGGAACAATGTCAAATGCTTTCTGAAAGTCTACAAAGCAGCAATAGACTTTCGAAGAGCAATGGCAAGCCTCCTCCATAATGGCTCGAAGTGTGAAAATGTGATCAATCGTTTGGTATCTCGGGCGAAAGCTTGCTTGTACTCTTGCTCTAAGACGTCGGCTCTCTAGCTCATTAGAAAGCCACTTATGTAAGACTATAGCATACAACTTAGAGAAAGGATGGCCTACCATAATAGTATTGTAGTTGCAATGCCTAATTTGTGGATCAGATGGCTAATGTGATGTGTCCAAGCAAAGGGGAAACTGAAATAGACCACATGGTTAAACAGATTAGCAATATAGGACTCAAGAGACTGGATACTATGCTTCAGGAATTTGTCCTAGAAGCCTTCCTCGTCAACTGCCCTGATGGTGTTCATAGCTTTGAGTACTCTCATGATATCCCACTCCGAGAAAAGGTGACAAGGGGACAGAGGGGAGCAGATGCGTGTTGGGGGTTGTCCAAGAATGTCATAAAGGGGGTTGGTGTGGGAAAACATGGCCTGAGAGTCAAGGTCAGATGGGGTATCATGGTGTCTAGGAAAAGGGCACACCAAAAAGCTTTTGGGGACTGGCAAAGAGAGGCATAAAGCTCGCATCTTCCTTGGGAAACAAATGAATGCCTTGTATAGCGAAGAAGTTAGTGATGAGCTTTGCAGTGGTGAAGGGAAGATGAGGGGGTCTATGAGATGATGATGCGAAGCCTTTTGTGAAAGGATTTCCATTCCTCATCAAACCAACAGTTCATGGTACAGAATCCTAAGGTATACTTATGGATGTGTAGGCGGGTGGAGTTGGGGTAGGAATCAATGGTTACGGAGAGTATCTCGTTCTTGGTTGTGGTTGTGCCCATTGATCTGATATGGAAAATGGGGGGGGAGAAGCTCCTTAAGGAAAGCAGTGTAAGGGATGGCATAATCTCTGTCAAAAAGGAATGTGGTATGGGGGATAGGAGGGGTAGGCTACGGGAACGGGGAGTGTAGAGACAGTGAAAGTGATAAGAGTGTGATCTGCGAAAAGGAGGCGAGATATGGAGAGGTGTTGGATGCGTGGGAGGAAGTCTTGGTTGGCCCAGACATAAACCACTACACTGCCCCCCCTAGCTGTGGGGAAACAAGTGTGAAAATTTTGGAACCTGGAATCCTATTGTAGCAATTGATGTTAATTCTTCTAATTGTTAATTCGATTAAACAATTTACTTCTTATGTGATATGGCAAATATCGAATTAAATACATTGCAACCTTCACAAAATAAATACTGCAGAAAAAATGTTGGAACAATAGATGCACACACACACAAACACAGTTAATTTTGGACTAAGCCCACGGAAGAACCCAACTCGGGAAAACCAGTGCAGCAGCTAAGGGTTTTAATATTATGCAGTAGTAAATCTGACTACAAGAGTATGGATGCTCAAATCTAGCAATCCATACAGAGAAATCACTGACAATAAATCTAGTGAGAAAAATCTCACTCCCACTGGCGATCTAACAATGACCTTGACTCAAGTTGAGCTGCTCGCTATTGCCTTTGCGCAGTCACTGTGTCAACCTACATAGTACTGCGTCCCACAACTCAGAACTGCTTCCCTTTCGCTATCTGATCAATTGTTATCTTGAAGATGGATCCTCCTGGCCTCCGGACTCTCTCTCCGGCTTCTGGCATTAAATCACTGCTTCTCCCCAGCAAAATACAGAATCCCCTCTGAAGCACTATGCTGCCTCTGCGTGGCTCTACACTGCCTCTCTGTGGCACTCACTACCTCTCTGCAACACACTCACTGGAGCTAGAAAATCTTCCTCTGGCCTTACTATCCTTGCCCCTCTCTCACTGCTTCGAGCTCACTAGCTCTCTCTTCGGCAACTCAATGTTGCTACTCTGGAAATCGATCTGCCAGTGAAATCAAATTGTTGGTGTGTCTTCTCCAAGCCCCATCAAGTTTCTTCTTATAATCTCTCGTTGAGACTTCAACGACTGTGATTAAAACTTAATCAATGGCTAAGATTAACTAGAACTCAATCCATGTCTTTTTCCAGAAGATTCTCACCACGACTTAATTAATACCCTTTAATTAAACATATTCCCTAAGTTTAGACTTAGGAAACATTAAAAACTGATTAATTATCTTTATTAAGTCATTTTTATGTGCAATTTCCAGAAACAATTTCTGGGTTTTGGAGAATACATGTATTCTAGCCTCTCCACCAAATTTCGTGGCTAGAAGACGTCTAATGCTACAAAAACTAACACTCCCTCTTAGCAAGGAATGTGTCCCAACGCTACAACCTACTAAAGCAACACCCTGTCTCTACACCACCTCCTGTCACGCTTCTGCCATCTAGTTGTTTCTGCCCACCAACTACTGTGCAACTCTGATATACATTGCATCTATGTTGCTATTGTCGTTATTGAACTATTGTTGACACTGCATCTACACTGCAACTCCCTCTCCATTTGTTGTTGTTGCTGCAACTGCAACAACTGCAACTGAAAACCATCCAAAACACTGAATCAACTATGATCAATATGATGCATCTGTCTCCTGAGTCTCTGACTGTTGCTAGTCTTTTCGCTGTCACTGAAGCCTTTGCACTGCTACTGACTCTGCTCTGTGCCAATTGCACTGCTGCTCTCCCAAGTCTCTGACTACTGGTAATCTTTGCGCTACCACTGAAACCTCTGCGTTGCTGCAAACTCTGCTCTATGCCAACTACACTGCTGCCAACCCTGCACTGCACTGCCTAGTATCTGCCCGCTACTAGCTACTACATCTATCACTCTAGCATCTGATTGCACCATCTATCACTGATCCATCCTACTACTGCGTGTTATGGGCTGTTGTAGCAAGTTATTGATTCATGAGGTGGACCTCCTCAGGAATCTTGCCCATCCTGTAGCTCTCTAGGGCTACAACTCCAAATCACCCCACCTCACTCCTGGAGGTATATCGATGATCATGGCAAACTCTTCCTCCAAACTGGAGGACGACCTATCTATTGAAGAAAGTGTAACTAGGTTCAGTCTTCATAAATGTACTTTTGATATTTGTATTTATTCAAGAAAAGATATATTATTTTTGTTATATTTATCAATGAGTTTCTTGCTCATTGAAATAGGTCTAGCACATGTTAAAGTGTTATAGGTGGGTCAAAGAGTCAAAAGAAAGTTTGAAGACCCTTAAGGGTATGTTACACCATGTATATATTTGTATAAAAGTCAAAGAATATCCCTCTAAGCAAAGACAAGTCCTCTCCATCCAATGACATCACCAAAAGGAGAAAACACGATGAAGAAAATTCAAGTTGCCCTGAGGGAGGGAGAGTCCTCTATATATATAGTTTGTCCACTCCTTCAACAACAAGCATTCTTCACCTTCGAAATCAGGGAAGGTAGAAGACAAGATAAAGGGCAACGAAGGTAATAGAAGGACGAAAGAAGAGTCTCCAAGGGTAGCGAAGAAAGGAGGAAGAAGGCCGAAGTGTAATAAGGCTGTCTTAAGGCCTATTACAGTCACACGTGCGTAGAAAGGAGCCTCTTCCTGCAGTCGTTGCAGCACTACTATCACAATGATATAATCTAGTTGGTTGGGCAATCAAAGTAGGCCTATAAGGCCTCTCTCTCAAGTGAAAAAGGAGCTCTCCCAAGTGAAGAAGGAAGAGGTCAATATCACAAGGAATCCCCTCACATGTGCAAAGAAATAAGGCTGCACTACTGTCATAACAAGTCTGTGACTATATCTCAAGAAAGAGCTTGGTTGGGCAAGGGAGAAAGGACTCCTCATATGTGAAAGAGTTCACTAAGGATCAAGGAGAAATATCTCTTCTAGAGCTAGCATAACAAGATCTATCATAAGTTATCAGAAGAAGATTGAAGTGTCGGAGCACGAAGTGTCGAGAAACAAAGTGTCGGAAGAAGGAAGGACTTGACTTGTGCTTGGAGGATATTCTTGTCAAGGGTTGAAGGTTTGGCATTGATCAATAAGAAGCTTCAATAAGAGAAACTTATGAAAGGGTTTTCCTCTCTAAGAGACAGAGGTTTTGCCCTGGCAAAGAGAAAACATCTTGTGTTCTTGTTCTTATGTATTTTGTAGCAGTTTGATGAAATAAACACACATGCATTAATAAGAAGAAGAAGAAGATTAAGTTAACAAGATAAATTGTAAAAGTGCTTCACAAATTGTTAACAAGTCTAAAAGAATCCTACTATACATCAACGCCCTAGATTCTTCAACACTGTCAATCTCTACGGATGCAACCTGTTGATCCTGTGTCTCCTCTTTGTCCTTCTTTCTGAGAGGACATTGAGTGTTGTAGTGGCCAAGCTCACCACATCTGAAGCATTTGACCTTGGAAAGGTCCTTCTTCCTCCTGCGTTGCTCCTGCTACCCCTTTGATGCGAGGGCCACATTCTCTTCTTCCTTCACTTGCTTCGTCCCACTACTGTTGTTGGTGCCATTGATGGTGCTCTTCACCAAATCTTGCCTCATCTCCTCCTGTTGTAGATCAGCTCACATTCGATCCCAATCAGGCAACTTGTCTCCACCCAGAATACTCTGGACGAAGACCTGCTAGACTTTAGAAACGATGATTAGAGCTAACCGCACCAATTCTGTAGATTTATGCACTAACCCTACTACAGACAAGTGGTCTCGAACATCTTGAAGCCTAGTGAGGAAGGGGTTTATGCACTCCCCTTTTTGCATCCTGGTACATCTCAGCTACTCCTCAAGATACATCTTTCGTTGCTTGAAAGAACCCTGGTATAGCGTAGCAAGAGATTCCCACATCTGCCTAGCAGTATCTTTGCCCGCTATATGAGACACCACGTGATCTCAAACCCCATCGAGAATCAACCTCTTTGCTTTCGCCATCTCCTTCTTGTAGGTCTTCATCTAATCTGCATCCGTGGGGATAGCTACCACTACATTGATGTAGGCTTTGATTTCATATTCATCTAGAAGACAAGAAATTCTTGCCTTCCAGATCACATAGTTGGAGGCTCCCTCCAACCTATCCTGATCTCGCAACCCTATTGATGCCATCTCTGCAAAAAGCCAAACTCTTCTCCCCTGCGCAGCTACTGACTGGCTCTACGCACTCCCTGCTGGAGTGGAAAAATCTGCTCACAACAATTGCTGCTCTGCAATGAAAAATCGAACTTCTGGACTAGAAGTTCCCTAAGGAAAGAATTTCCTCAGTGTGTGCTCTTCCTTCCTCCTGACGCTATTTTGCACCAGCAAACTGCTACAAAATAACTGCGTCCTAGCTGAAGATCTTCTCTACAAGGAAAACACTGTTGCTCCCTCTGCCTTTGGTAATCTTTGATCTAGAAAATTTATTCTCTGTCAACTCTCTTAGAGAAATATTCTTTTCCTGAAAAAACGACCCTCCTAGCCAAAGGAACTGCGCTGCCTCTGAGGGTTTCGAACGGCTGCCTACGCAGAGCTTCGAAATTCCTCTTCCCTTTTGCCACTAAGCTCTTTGTCTTCCAAGTTGTGCTCCGATACCATGTGAAAATTCTCGAACCCGTAATCCTATTGTAGCCACTGATGTTAATTCTTCTAATTGTTAAATCGATTAAACACTTTACTTGTTGTTTGCTACAACAAATATCGAATTAAATACATTGAAACCTTCACAAAACAAATACTGCAGAAAAAATGTTGGAAGAATAGATGCACACACACACAAATACACAGTTATTTTTGGACTAAATCCGCGAAAAAAACCAACGCGGGAAAATCGATGCAGCAGTTGAGGGTTCTAATATTATGCAGTGGTAAATCTGAATACAAGACTATGGATGCTCAAATCTAGCAATCCATACAAAGAAATGACTGACAATAAATCTAGTGAGAAAAATCTCACTCACACTGGCAATCCGAAACTAACCTTGGCTCAAGTTGACCTTCTCTCTGCTGCCTCTTAGCAATCACTATGTCAACCTACACAGTATTGCGTCCCACACCTCAGAACTGCTTCCCTTCCGTTATTTGATCAGTTGTTGTCTGGAAGATGAATCTTTATGGCCTCCAGACTCTCTCCAGCTTCTGGCACTGAATCTCTACTTCTCCCCAGCAAAATACGGTATCCCCTTTGAAGCATTGCGCTGCCTTTGCGTGGCTCTGCATTGCCTCTCTATGGCACTAACTGCCTCTCTATAATGCACTCACCGGAACTGGAAAATCTTCCTTCGGCCTTACTATCCCTACCCCCCTCTCACTGCTTCGAGTTCACTAGCTCTCTCTCTGGCAACTCAGAGCTGCTACTCTGGAAATCGATCTACCAGTGAAATCGAACTGTTAGTGTGTCTTCTCCAAGCCCCATCAAGTTTCTTCTTATAATCTCTCGTTGAGACATCAACGGCCATGATTAAAACTTAATCGATAGCTAAGATTAACTAGAACTCGATCCATGTCTTTTTCTAGAAGATTTTATCCATGACTTAATTAATACCCTTTAATTAATCATATTCCCTAAGTTTAGACATAGGAAACATTAAAAACTGATTAATTATTTTAATTAAGTCATCTCTATGTGAAATTTCCAGAAACGATTTCTAGGTTTGTAGAATACATGTATTCTAGCCTCTCCACCATATTTGATGGCTAGAACACATTTGATGCTACAAAAACTAACACTCCCTCTTAGCGAGGAATGTGTTCTAGCGCTGCAACCTACTGAAGCAACACCCTGTCTCTGCACCACCTCCTGTCACGTTGTTGATGTTTGGCTGTTGTTGCCCACCAACTACTGCACAACTCTGATATACGTTGCATTTGTGTTGTTGCTGGCCCTGCTGAATTGTTGCCAACATTGCATCTGCACTACAACTCCCTCTCCATCTGCTGCTACTGCAACTGAAAAGCATCCAAATACTGAATTAACTGTGATCAGTATGATGCATTTGTCTCTTGACTCTTTGACTGTTGCTAGTCTCTGCGTTGTCACTAAAGCCTCTACGTTGTTGCTGACTCTACTTTGTGCCAACCTTGCACTGCATTGCCCAGTATCTGACCGCTACTAGCTACTGCATCTGTCACTCTAGCATCTGACTACACCACCTGCCACTGATCCATTCTGCCACTCCATGCTATGGGCTCCCGTTGCAAGGTATTGATTCATGAGGTGGACCTCCTCAAGAATCCTACCCATCTTGTAGCTCTTTGGAGGTACAACTCAAAAGCACCCCACCTCATTCCTGGAAGTGTATCGGTGATCATGGCAAACTCTTCCTCCAATCTGGAGGATAGTCTGTTGATCTCTACGGATGCAGCCTATTGATCCTGCTTCTCCTCTTTGTCCTTCTTTCTGAGAGGACATTAAGTATTGTAGTGGCCAAGTTCACCACCTCTCAATCATTTGACCTTGGAAAGGTCCTTCTTCCACCTAAGCTGCTCCTGTTGCCCCTTTGATGCAAGGGCCACATTCTCTTCTTCCTTCACTTGCTTCGTCCCACTACTGTTGTTGGTGCCATTGATGGTACTTTTCACTAGATCTCGCATCATCTCCTCCTGTTGCAAATCAACCCACATTCAATCCCAATCAGGCAACTTGTCTCCGCCCAGAATACTCTGGACAAAGACTTTCTAGTCTTCAGAAACATTGTTAAGAGCTGACCGCACCAATTATGTAGGTTGGGGCACTGACCCTACTACAGACAGCTGGACTCAAACATCCTGAAGCCTAGTGAAGAATGGGTCTATGTGCTCCCTTTCTTGCATCTTGGTACATCTCAACTTCTCCTCAAGATACATCTTCTGCTACTCGGAAGATCCCTAGTATAGCGTGGCAAGAGCTTCCCACATCTACCTAGCAATATCTTTGCCCGCTATGTGAGACACCACGTCATTTGAACTTCTGGACTAGAAGTTCCCCGAGGAAAGAATTCCCTCAATGTGCGCTCTTCCTTCCTCCTAACGTTATTCTGCACCAGCAAACTGCTGCAAAATAAGTGCGTCCCGGCTGAAAATCTACTCGGCAAGGAAAATATTGTTGCTCCCTCTACCTTTGGTAATCTTTGATCTGCAAAATTTATTCTCTGTCAACTCTCTCAGAGAAATAACTTTTTCCTCAAAAAAAACGACCCTCCTGGCCAAAGGAACTGCGCTGCCTTTGAGGGTTTCAAATTGTTGCCTACGCAAAGCTTCAAATTTCCTCTTCCCTTCTGCCACTGAGCTATCTCACTTTCAAGTTGTGCTCCGATACCATGTGAAAATCCCCAAACCCGGAATCTTGTCGCAACAACTGATGTTAATTCTTCTAGTTGTTAATTTGATTAAACAATTTACTTGTTGTGTGCTATGTCAAATATCGAATAAAATACACTGCAACCTTCACAAAATAAATACTGCGGAAAAAATGTAGGAAGAATAGATGCACACACACAAATACACAGTTATTTTTGGACTAAGTCCCCAAAGAAAACCAACTCGGGAGAATCGATGCAGCAGTTGAGGGTTTTAATATTATGCAGTGCTAAATACGAATACAAGACTATGGATGCTCAAATCTAGCAATCCATACAGAGAAATGACTGACAATAAATTTAGTGAGAAAAATCTCACTCCCACTGGCAATACGACACTGACCTTGGCTCAAGTTGAGTTGTTCTCTGTTGCCTCTGCGCAATCATTGTGTCAACCTATGCAATATTGCGTCCCACAACTCAGAACTGCTTCCCTTTCGCTATCTGATCAGTTGTTGTCTGGAAGAAGGATCCTCTTCGCCTCCGACTCTCTCTCCGGCTTCTGGCACGAAATCACTGCTTCTCCCCAGCAAAATATGAAACCCCCTCTAAAGCACTATGGTTGCCTCTCTGTGGCACTCATTGCCTCTCTGATGTGCACTCACCAGAGCTAGAAAATCTTCCTTTGGCCTTACTATCCTTGCCCCTCTCTCACTGCTTTAAGCTCACTAGCTCTCTCTGGCAACACAACGCTACTACTCTGGAAATCGATCTGCCAGTGAAATCGAATTGTTGGTGTGCCTTATCGAAGCCCCATCGAGTTTCTTCTTATAATCTCTCGTTGAGACATCAACGGCCATGATTAAAACTTAATCGACGGCTAAGATTAACTAGAACTTGATCCATGTCTTTTTCTAGAATATTCTGACCATGACTTAATTAATACCCTCTAATTAATCATATGCTCTAAGTAAATTGATTGATTATTTTAATTAAGTCGTATCTAGGTGGAATTTCCATAAACGATTTATGGGTTTTGGAGAATACATGTATTCTAGCTTCTCCACCAAATTTCGTGGCTAGAACACATATGATATTACAAAAACTAACAAAATGAAGTCACATCACCCTACGAAACAAGGGAGCCCGTTCATAATCAATAGACCATGGGATTCTCGTAGCTAGAGAAGATGCCTCGCATAACCTGTGATGGGCCCATTCATGTCTTGTGAACACCTCTGAAGATCTATGGACCTCGACTTTATTTCCTGCTCCTGGAGGCAAAGTGCGTCCTTAGCTCAATCATGTTAGGGCACTTGAAGGGTCCTGGCACGGGTGTTAAAGTTGCCCAAAAAAATGATCTCCCAAGAGTCAAATAGTGGGAGATGTCTGCATAAAGGTAAAGGAAGGGGACCCCCTCAGACTGATTATGAAATGAAAAGTGTGACGAGCCTAGGGGGAAGTAGCAGACAACAATGTAACTGTCTTTGAGCAAGGAGCTCTTATAATGGATTCGGACCCACAGATATCTAGCATGTTCATCAGATGATATCATAGTGACTCGACTTTTAAGAGATTGTCATACAAGGTATCAAAAATGGAAAGTATTTTAGCTTATAGCAATAGTTGAAAATATTTATATATGGGTGATCAAAAAATTCAACACCCAACATCATACTGAAGCTTATGCAACTACTCCAAAATGGTATCATCCTGCAAAGGAAAGGAAGTGTCCTTACCAAAGGATAGAGTGTTGGTTTGGGGTAGCATCGGATCTACTCTACGCCTCAAATTTTGCAGGGAGGCTTGGGCATAGGTATTCCAAATAACCCAGAAAGAGTTTTGGGAAATTCTGCCCATAAGTGGTTCTATTAAAATAATTAATATTTTTAATGGGATTCCAAAGTCTAAACTTGGGAAAATTAAAATGTTAATGGGTATTAATCTAATCAGGAGTGAAACTTCTAGAAAAAGCCACGGATCAAGCCAAAATGATCTGAGCCTTTGATTTAGATGTAATCAAGGTCGTTGGTTGTCCAACAGAAAGATATAAGAAGGGGCTTGAGGGTCATTTGGAAAATACACAGAGAGATCAAGGAAATCAATTTTCTAAAGTGAGAAGTTCTCAAGAGGAAAAATTGATTGAGGAGATTTCTTGCAACAGAGGGGCAGTGAAAATCTGGAAGAAGGAATTTCTAGAGACTACGAGGCAAAGGGAGAACAAAAAGACGTCCAAAGGAAGGTTGACGCTGGCCCATGCAATGCTGACACAGAGGCAGCACAGTCCTTGAGGCGAAGTCGAGTTTCCTATTAAGGGAAGTCGAAATTCAATTATCGGAAGATGGGGTGTGAGTCCAAGAGCCAGAAGGTCGATTTCTCAGCCAACAGAGCATCCATAGGAGAGGCAGCATAATACCAAGGAGAGTTGACTCAGACACTGCCCAAAGTGATGCAGTTCTGCGCAGAGGGTGATGCAGAGCCTCCAAAGAAACAGGATCAGTCACTGATTCTCCAGTGACAAGGCGAGATCATTTCACCAGTCTTTTGTTCAGTGTTCTCTCTGTATCGGGTTGCTAGTTGAGCATCCTAGAATTGTACTCAAATATTCTCCTGCATAATAATAAAATCCTTAGAACTGTTGCACCGGTTTTCCCGCATTGGATTTTTCCGGAGACATGTCCAAAAATAACTGCCCTCTGTGTTTCTATTTTCTTTGCTCAGTTTCTATGTTTCGGAATCATATTTAATTGGTGTAGGTTGCTTCAGTAATTTACTTCAATGTTTCATGAAGAAATCTGAAATAAGCTTGTAATGTAATTTACAATCTAAGTGAAGTAGATTCAGTTGGTTGCAGTACGATTCATTAGACTATTAGATCTAGGAATTTTCGCATGGTATCAAATCTGTTGATGTGAAACAAGAAGAGCAGATCTAGCACTGAAGCAAGGGCCAACTTGCTGCAGTAAGCAGCAGTTCGAATCCCTTGAGGGATTGCACAGTTCTAGCTAGGAGGGCTATATTTTCGTGGGTGTCTCTCTCTGAGTGAGCCGACAGAGAGGTAAGACTGCCAGATCGTAAAGTTGCCAGGGCCGAGGGAGCTACGCAGAGCTAGAGGGACGCAGTTTCTGCAAGCTAAGTGTTGGGCAGAAAAGTCGTCAAAAGGAAGAAGCAGATCGCATAGTGAGCGAATACTTCCTCAGTGATTTCTTGCCGAGGAAATCAATATTTTTCATTTGCTAAGCAACAACCTACCAGCTCCATCAGGGAGTGCATAAGTCAGCCTAAGAGCTAAGCAGTAGGGAGAAAGAGTGAGTTGTTCAACATTTTTCAGAGGATATGTCAACCAGTGACTTAAGGGATCAGGACAGGTTGGACAAGGCTTCCAACTATGCCATCTGGAAGGCTAGAATGACTTTCCTTCTAGATGAACATGCCCTCAAGAGGTATGTTGATAATGTGGTAGTTGTCCCGACGGATGTAGATCCGCTCAAGAAGTACAGAGCTGAGATCGCTAAGGCGAAGAGGATGATCCTAGATCGAGTCAAGGATCACATGGTGTGCCACGTTTCTAGCAAAGGAAATGCTAAGGAGATGTGGGATGTCTTGGCCACATTGTATTAGGGATCTTCCGAGCAGTGGAAGATGTACTTAGAGAAAAACTTGAGATCTGCTCAGATGCAGAAGGGAGAACGTGTGGATCCGTTCCTCACAAAACTAAAGGAGACCCGTGATGAGCTATCAGTTGCGAGACATACACCTCGGGATTCGGAGTTAGTGAGACTGGCTCTAAATTTTGTCTTGGATGAGTGGCAAATATTTGTCCATAGTATCCTGGGTAAAACAACATTGCCAAATTGGGACGAGATGTGGGCAGCTCTGAAATAAGAAGAGTTGAGGAGAGACATGCTCAAGGTCAAACTTGACAAGAACAGAAGCAGCAAAGGGTCGAAGCCCAAAGTAGAGGAAGAGGATAATACAACCCTTGCATCAAAGGGACAGCAGGGATAACAAAGACATATGAAGGACATCTCCAAGGTGAAGTGCTTCAGATGTGGAGAGATGGACCACTACGCATCCAGTGTCCTTTGAAGAAAAAGGACAAGGATGAGAAGCATGATCCTAAGTTTGCAGCCGCTAAGATTGAACAGGAGGAGGAGTTCGCCATGACAGCCAAGATACCTCCAGGATGGATGTGGGATGATATAGAACTATAGTTCGATATAGCTACAGATGGGTAGAATCCTTGAGGAGCCTACCTCTTGGATCACCCCTTGCTACGGGAGCGCATGATCAGTAGTAGCGGGATGGAGGAGTTTTCAGTTGGAGCCATGGAGTGTTGATTCGACAGATGCAGTAGTTAGTAGGGTCAAAATATGAATAGCGTAGAGCAGAGAAGCAACAGTGCGAGGAGGCACAATGCAGAGCTTCAGCAACACAATGGCTTCAAAGGCAGCGTGGGACTAGCAGCAATCAGGGTTTCAGCACCAAGGTGTATCCATTGGATACTTGTTCAATTTTGGGTGTTTTCAGTTGCTTCTCTCAACAACTGAGTTGCAATACGGATGCAGTGTTAGCAGTGGCAGTGCTAGTGTTAAATTATGGTATGTTCTATGCTTAGAGCAGTTTACTTATCTTTCTTATTTTTATCCACAGATTAGCAATCACATGTACATAAGTAAAGTGTAGATAGAACATTACACGATCAACAGAAAACAAGCCAAGACAAGAGACACAAGATGTGGCGACTAGCCAGGGACAAACCCCAATATGGGAAAACCCTTTGATCAAATCCTCTTTTATCTTCAATAATTCAACAGAGAGAAATAGTACAAAAAATCTTATTTATATCAGCAGCAACAAACCCTAGATCAGCGGCATCAGCATCATCAACATCAACGGCATCAGTATCATCGGCATCAGCAGCATCAGCATCATCAGCATTAGCCCTAAATTAGGGCAGTCAATATCTTCCAAACCAGAGGTCAAATCACCTCGATTCCTGTGCCAAACTTGCAGATTTCCAAGGAGAGTCAACTTCACCTATTGCGCAGTCAAGAGAGAGAGAATGTTGGTCAACGCTAGTCAAAGTTCCAATCTGCAGTTTGTAAACCCTTAGAAAAATGTGTCCTTCCTTCCCACGTGTGAGAGAAAGACCTATCTGCGCAGGAAAGAGAGAGAAACTCTTTTCTGCGCAGAAGAGAGAGAGATATGGATGAGAAGTGTGTCCAAATGAGGAGCAGACATCCTGTATTTATATGCAAACGTTGATGATGAATAGATGTGTCTGTTGGGCTTCTGAGCCTACATAAGTTGTTGGCCGACTTTGACAATTTGTCCATAATCAAAATAAATTCATATCTACATAAATACTTATCGGAATCAGATGATCTTTAAATCAATCTTACACCTCTCGACGAGAGGAATCTAGATAAAATATTATCAACCATGAATAAGGTGATCCTCATGGAGTTTGACCCTAGTTGCCAAATTTAACACTCCCTCTCAACTAGGGAGAACTCCATCTGCGATTCGTCTAATCGTCGCTACTATTCATCAATAAATGCACTGCCCTAAACAGCTTGACCCTTGCTCTGCTCTGCCTTACTATGCTCAGCTCTACCTTGCTCTGCTCTGCCTTGCTATGCTCTGCTCTGCTCTATTCTGCTTTGTTCGAACTATGAAGAAGAAGAAGAAATGATCAAGGATGTATCATACCATCCTCCACTGACCTGAAGTCAGTCTCAGAGTGTGTACCACTCTCACTGGTCCCAGACTAGTATCATTGATCCCAGATCAATGAAGGTCATCCTAGCATAGAGAGTACGGTAGATACAACAATGCGTCCGTCAGTACTATTATGGTCCCTATCCTCATTTCCCTGCTCATTGATTAGATGAGAGGTACTTCCCATGAGTCCTAGACTGCATGGGTAGGATGGCTCGACAAGAGAACTAATCATCTTGTCCACAAAAGAGCGAAACGTCCTGTCCCACAAGAGAGCGAATCATCTTGTCCACAGGGGAGCGAATCATCCTATCCCAGGAGAGCAAAACATCCTGTCCCACAAGAGAGCAAATCATCTTGTCCACAGGAGAGCGAATCATCCTGTCCACAGGAGAGCGAATCATCTTGTCCACAGGAGAGCAAATCATCTTGTCCCACAAGAGAGCGAATCATCTTGTCCACAGGAGAGCGAATCATCCTGTCCACAGGAGAGCGAATCATCCTGTCCCACAAGAGAGCGAATCATCTTGTACACAGGAGAGCGAATCATCCTGTCCACAGGAGAGCGAATCATCCTATCCCACAAGAGAGCGAATCATCTTGTCCACAGGAGAGCGAATCATCCTATCCAAAGGAGAGTGAATCATCTTGTCCCACAAGAGAGCGAATCATCTTGTCCAATGGATGCCACAAAGAACTAATCATCCTGGCCTACAGGAGAACGAATCATCCTGTTCCATAGTCGCCATGGAGAACACATCATCCAAGCCCACAGAATAACTAATCATCCTGTTCCATAGTCAGCACGGAGAACGAATCATCCTGGCCCACAGGAGAACTAATCATCATGTTCCGTAGTCACCACGGGGTGTCACAGGGGAAGGTTGAACCTTTTATCCTGTACAAAGTGCACCAACAGGGGATGATGAGTCACCCTGTGGTCATATGTCGCTCCAAGAAGTACCCTGCGCCTCCCTAGAGCTCCCAGAGCTCAGTGCATCATACTTGACCCTTGTTAGAGGGTCTCTGAATGACACCAAGTCGTTCTCGGAAAGTCGGGAATTTGACCTGTCCTAGGGGCTTTGTCAAAATGTCGGCGACCTGTTCATTTGTAC
The DNA here is from genome assembly GCA_031772625.1 of Pinus tabuliformis. Lineage (NCBI taxonomy): Eukaryota > Viridiplantae > Streptophyta > Pinopsida > Pinales > Pinaceae > Pinus > Pinus tabuliformis. The sequence goes on along the minus strand of CM062814.1, from coordinate 741,827,171 downwards.
CGATATGTTGGAGCCTTATAGCTCCCTGCTGCACCATATCTCGAATATAGTGGTACTTGATATCGATATGCTTGGAGCGATCATGAAATACGAGATTCTCTGATAAACGAATCCCGCTCTAGTTGTCACACAGGATCATGGTGATATCCAGTGTAAATCTAAACAGCTCACTGAAGAGCTTTCGTAACAAGACTGCCTCACAGGTGGCCATGCTAACAACAACGTACTCTGCCTCGGCGGTGATCAAAAACCACCGACTTCTACTTCCTGCTCATCCAGGATATCGAAGCAGATCCCAAGGAGAAACAGCACCCGGAAGTGCTCTTACAGTCCACCACACTGCCTGCCCAATCAGCATCAATATATCCAAGTAGTGTCACATCTCCGACAGTGTATCTTAACTCATGAGTGATTGTGCCACGAAGGTATCTCAACAGATTCTTGGCACCAATCCAATGTATGTGGTGAGGTTCAACCATATGTTGACGTAACATGTTGACTGCAAAGCATATATCTGGATGGGAGTTCACTAAGAACATCAATGCTCCGATGAGGTGACAATACTCAGTGGCATTTTGTAAGACAGGTCTAGCAACACTACTGCTTAACTTCTTGAAGTCAAGCTCCAATGGGGTAGTTACGAGCTTGCAGTCCACCATACCGAATCTTTCCAATATCTTCACCACATATTTTCCTTGAGATAGGAAAATCTCTCCTGGCTTCTACCAGACTTCAAGTCCTAGGAAATAGTGCATCAGTCCTAGGTCCTTCATTTCAAACTCAGAAGCCAACTAACTCTTACATTTGTGAATGAGAGGGCCTACACTTGTTAGAAAGAGGTCATGAACATACAATACCAATATGAGAGGTTTTTCATCTTCAACCTTAAAGTAAAGGTTGGGATCGACTGCACTCCTAGTGAATCCCAGCTTCATCAAGTAGTTATCGATCCTCTCATACCATGCTCGGGGTGCTTGCTTTAGCCCATAGAGGGCCTTCTTCAACCTGCACACATGAGATTTTCGATCATAAATCTAAAATCCTTCGGGTTGCTCCACATAGACCTCTTCTTTGATCGAACCATGCAAGAATGCAGTCTTAACATCCATCTGATGTAGTTTCCATCCTTATGAAGGCCTCTTCCTAGAAGAGGAAGGCTCAGGTGGAGGAGGATCAATAGGATCCGTGGGTTCTTCCACATCGGGTATTGTTCCATCATCTTTTTCTTTCGGTTCCCTGGTGTCAGCTTCTTGAGAGCTCCTCACTATAGGAAGATTGTTCACCTTGCTAAGAGCCATATCTTCGTCAAAGGTGACATCATGACTAATCACGACTTCCCTTTGACCGGCTACATAGATTCTGTAGCTCTTAGTATTTTCACTATAGCCCACAAAGATTCCTTTCTTTCCAGATGCACCCAATTTATTCCTTTTCTCTTTTGGCACATGAAAATATACAGTGCTTCCAAAAATTCTAAAATGAGATACATCAGGTTTCTTACCGGTGAACATTTCTTCAGGAGTTTTGGAACTCAATGCTTGATGGGGGCATCGGTTTTGTACATATACGGCGGTGCTTGCAGCTTCGGCCCATAGAAACTTCGGAAGTCTTTGATCATGAAGCATAGCACGGACAGCTTCCACAATCGTACGGTTCTTTCTTTCCACCACACCATTTTGTTCAAGAGTGTATGGTGTAGTAGTCTCCCTCTTAATGCCAGCCTCTTTACAAAAGTCATGAAACTCATTAGATTCATATTCAATCCCATTATCAATCCTTAAGATCTTGGTCTTCTTTTCGATTTGATTCTCGATCAAGGCTTTGAAGTGTCGAAACCAGGAGAACACTTCATCCTTCTTTTTCAAGAAGTATAACCAAGTCTTGCAAGAATAGTCATCTGTAAAAGTGACGTAATATGAATATCCTCCCAAGGAATTCACAGGCATCATACCAAATATGTCTGAGTGAACTAATTGCAATATATCGGAGGTCTTGCTTTGGCTTGAGGGGAATGGTCCCCTTTTTAGCTTTCCTTCGGCACATCCGGCACATACACCTTCTTGCAGTACAGATGAAGCATTGGCAGCGACAGTGTCAATGGCAGCAGTATAGTAGAAGCAACAACGCAATAGTTGATGGACAGCATGTCAAACATCAGCAGCGCAGAGGATGATGCTTTAGACTCAGAGCAGTATGCAGTAGCAGTGTATTGCTAGAGCACATTCCTCGCTAAGAGACAGTGTTGATTTCGGGTAGCATCGAATGTGCTCTAAGCCTGAAATTTTGCAGGGAGGCTTGGGCACAGGTATTCCAAAGAACCCAGAAAGCGTTTTGGGAAATTCCACCCACAAGTGATTTTATTAAAATAATTAATATTTTTAATGGGGTTCCTAAGTCTAAACTTAGGAAAAGTAAAATATTAATACCTATTAATCTAATCAGGTGTGAAACTTCTAGAAAAAACCACGAATCAAGCCAAAATGATCTGAGCCTTTGATTAAGATGTAATCTAGGCCGTTGGTTGACCAACAGGAAGATATAAGAAGGGGCTTGAGGGTCATTTGGAAAACACACAGAGACATCAAGGAAATCGATTTTCTGAAGTGAGAAGTTCTCAAGAGGAAAAATCGATTGAGGAGATTTCTTGCAGTAGAGGGGCAGTGAGAGTCTGAAAGAAGGAATTTTCGGAGAGTACGAGGCAGAGGGAGAACAGAAAGACGTCTAGAGGAAGGTTGATGCTAGCCCACGCAGCACTGACGTAGAGGCAATTCAGTCCTTAACGGGAAGTCGAGTTTCCTGCTAAAGGAAGTCGAAATTCAGTTGCCGAAAGCCGGGGTGTGACTCCAGGAGGAAGAAGGTCGATTTCTCAGCTAGCAGAGGATTCAGAGGAGAGGCAACGTAATACCCAAGAGGGGTGATGCAGAAACTGCCCAGAGTGACAGTTCTGAGCAGAGGCCACGCAAAGCCTCCAGAGCAGCAGGATCAGTCATTAATTCTTCAGTGACAGGGTGAGATCATTTCACCATTCTTTTGTTCAGTATTCTCTTCGTATCAAATTGATAGTTGAGAATCTTAGAATTGTACTAAGATTTTCTCCTGCATAATAGTAAAACCCTCAGAATTGTTGCACCGATTTTCCCGCATTGGGTTTTCCCGGGGACATTTGTCCAAAAATAACTACCCTATGTGTTTCTATTTTCCTTGCTCAATTTCTATGTTGCAGAACCGTATTTAATTGGTGTAGGCTACTTCAGTAATTTACTTCAATGTTTCATGAAGAAATCTGAAATCAGCTTATAGTGTAATTTACAATCTAGGTGAAGTAGATTCAGTTGGTTGCAGAAGGATTCCTAAGACTGTTAGATCTAGGAATTTTCACATAGAGCTGAAAAAAACCGTTTATGAATATTCTTAAATAAATTTAAGGTTCCAAAGAACATATCTCTAACACACATTAATTGAGACATATAAGAAAAAGGATAGAAATGATTATTGATTGCATCACAATGCTAATGTTCCTAAGCTCCAAGAATTTCCCATACGGTTCATAAGTAAAGAACTTCTCATCTTGTTAGAGTGATTGGAGCACTTATTCATTCCTCATTTAGAGTAAGGAAATCGATTGGGATTGATGAAGGCAACAAAATTACTCTACATTCATAACACACTTTGTCTCTTTGCTCTAAATGACTCGAGCGACAACAAGAGTCCTTTCTAAAGGTGGGCCCAATAGACAAAGGATGTTATACATGTTGATGAAGATCCACAACCAGATGATATTGCCAAAAAACCTGCAGTTACTATCATCCAAAACAATCCTAGGCTCGAGAGAAACAATTACTAGGAGAGCCTATTGATGGAAGATCTTAGCAATCTTGATAATGATGAGCATGTACGAGAACTAACAAAGTTGCCTTCAACAATTAACTGTGTTGTTTTCCTATTTCATTTTTGAAAATACCTTTAGGCAAGTTTTTTATGTAGTATGTAGCCAAATTGAGACTCTAGATCTATTTCACCATTGGATAAAGTTAAATTCCCATGACAACCTAACCTTGAAGCCATGAGGACACCTTGAGGTCATGGTTGAATATGTGGCTGCACACAAAGAGACTATATCAAAAATGGTCCATGCACACTGTTACCTCTCAAACTAGCAAGGGTCCTAAAAGGGGATCCTTGAAGGGCAACAATGGAGCAATAGTCCATTGTCCGGCTAAGGCTCCCTACTCTTTATGAACTTTCACCGATGGGAGGAGACTCGTTATGATAAGGATCACGAAATGGATGAACCAATGATAGGGTGAGGAGTGATCCTAGAAGCCTATTCACAAGAGAGGCTCAAATATGTGGCTTGCTTGCTTTGGAAGGCAAAGTTGAAAGCTCTCAAGGAAGGTCTTAAGCAGAATTTCAAGGCTTAGGCTTAGGGTATGTATCTTATAATGGAGGTTCCTAGGCCTTAAAATCCTTGTGAAAGCTTGGATTCCATGTGATCCTTGAAAAATTATCCTTAATAGTGTATGGGGCCACAAGGGACCAAGTGGACACAGGGCTAGGTCAAGGGGGTAGGGTTTAGCAACCAATGATATGCTTGACCTATTCTGGAGTGAGAAAGGGACCAAAGAAATAATTTTTAATGCAAGACAATGTGAGGATCCCAATGAGGTTTCTAGTCCAAGGAAACCAAGCGCAAGATTCAATCTCGAGGCTAGCTTGAGATATCTCAAAATCCCACCGTCGAAATTTCTTCAAAATTGGAGGGCACCTAGGAGACACATCAGTGCAATAGGGGCCAAGAGATCAAATTTTTTTGATGTGTGGTTTGCAAAATAAGCAATGCCCTAGGAGACCTAATGGGCTAGGCCTAGAAAAGAAGAGGGGGTGAAATGAATAAGGTTTAAGGTGATCACCTTTTGGTGGACCAGTGCCTAATCCTTTGGGGAGAATGGAGTCAAGTTGAATTATGACTATGGACTTTTGGATTTTCAAGGTCAAGGAGGCCTCAAAGACAACTTCGCTTAGTAGCTTCAAAGACTTTATACTTCGTTTTGCAACATAGATGGCTTATCAAGATGAATTTTAGTAATGAAACATCCTTAGGATTCAGGAACATTCATTCATTATACACGGCCCATATATGAAGCATTCACTATCTAGAAACAAAATTTCCACAACTTCGCATAAAGAGATGTAGCAAATAAGCCCTAGTATAGCGAAATCCCAACAACAATGTATGTGACAAAAATAGAGAGAAAGAATAGCATTAAATTGTACTTACATGTATAAGAATATATCCAACCATCCAAAATTTTGCCATTCAAGAAGCTCCAAGACATGAGAAAATAATCCAAACATCAAAATTCATTCCATGCTCCAAAAAATTGTCCTCCAAGAAGGATGGCGAAAATCTCTAAAGAGATACAAGTTCAAAATCCAAGTGATGATGCTAAAATGAATCCTCATCCCTTCTATTTATACACCTCTAATCAGTTTGATTTAGGTAATTAGGCCTACATTAGCCCCTAAAATAAAGTAATGTGCAAAATAACTAACTTTTGGTGACAAGTCCACCAAACTAGCTCATAACAAAAGAATAAGCCTCTTAAAAGGTTGAATCAGCAATAATACATGTCATTGGGCCTTCTAAGAAGCATGATGAAGTCCATAAGTGCCATAATGATGAATAGGAATCCCAAAAGCAGTGGACAAGGGGTTGGCCCCTTGTTCTCCAAGTAATAAACATGTGGTGCTCCCAATGGTTGTGGGGTACACAAGTTACCTCATGGGTCTCCAAGTAGATCGAAAATGTCTGTAGACCATTTGCAAGGGCTCAAATGATGGTGTAAGTGATGCCACATCATCATACAGGTCCTGAGTCATCCACCAAATGCATGGTACGACTGTGGAGCCAACTAGGCATGGTGAACCAAGTGCATCTTCTTCGTCCAATAGGTGAATCTCAAGCAATCTCTGAACATCTCCAGGGTTCCATGGAATGTTTTCCACTAATGTAGAGGCCCATGGCTCTCTACACACACCCTACATGTGCCAATGTAGCCTTTTAGAGGATTAGGACGCAGTATAAGGAGACCAGAACCCAAAATAGTAACCATTTGCAATCTTGCGTAAGATCCAATGTGTCCCCTTTCCTTCCAGTACAACAAGTCATTTAAAGAAATCGAGTTAAAGAGCTTACAAACCATGGGAAACAGGTGGGCACTTCATAATGGCATGCCCTTCCATAGTGGGATTTGGCATGTGCTAATGTCTCCAAACTCCAAATGGGGTTAACCAAGTACTCTATTAGCTGGTTTCTACCTTTGAAGCGGTCAGTATGTCCAAGGTACATCCTTCAAATGGTGGTGGCATGTGATAAAGAAATGAATGCGATAGGGAATGAAAGGGGCAATCCTGGGCCACATGTCGGGGTACAAGGGTAGCTAATAAAGGGAAGCCCACACTTGGGTATATAATGTATAGGAGGGAGCAATCGTGGTACATGAGTTACCCCAGCCTTGATTTTTCCACCCTTCTTCATATGCCTTTTGCCTTTTATGATTTTTCTTTGATTAACTGCTCAAGGCTCAAGGAACAAGATATGTGTAAATTATAGCAATGGATACCCCTTGGGAGGTGGGGTGGTTCATTGCCCACCAAGGGTTTGGGACAATCATGGGTTCCTGAATGATAGAGGAGGCTCATCTAGGGCCTATAAGAACCAGGGTGATGGCCATGGGAATGGGGTAGAGCTCATGCATTGGCTTTTGCCCACGTGCTAAATGTGTTTGTCCCGGCCATCTTTTGCATTTTGTGGTACATTTAACTGTTGAATGTGGCGAATTATGATTTTATTTTTCTTTTTAGTTGCATCAACCTCTGGGGCATCATTCCATGCCTGACCCAAGGTGTGGGTAAGGGGAAGGGGAGGCTAACCCTATGTGGACCTAGTGAAGGAATGTGGACCCAAGTGGGAAGAATGATGAAATGGGGTTATAATGAATGGAGGGAGAGTGATATATGTGGATGAGGGAGCAAAACCACGCAACCAAAATTGAGATTTCCCATGAAGTACCATCCCTAGAACCCAAAGGTCAGTAAAAGAGATCCCACGGGACTAAGGTCCAAGGGTAACATCCAAAAGAGGTCTAGGGGACAGGAGCACAGACCTAGCCCACTCTTTCCGCCGAATCCCCCCATCAATTTATGCCCAAAAGTTTACATGATAAGTAAACTACAATACTCAATTACCAAATGACAAGGTATACCTTTAGGTTTGGGAGGCCCAACTTCAAACGTACGATCATGACAGATGGGTCAGGGACCACATGGTTGGCTCATGTGGCGGAGAAGAGGCACAACAAGCTAGTTGGTGACTGCAAGGGGCTGCTGGCAACCGGCTGAGGACCATCTTGGAGAAAATTTTCTCCTAGGGATATCACCCACAAAATGGTCAGTAACACACACAAGTCAATCAAATCCCACTCCCATGTCCTCCTCCTAGAAATGACTAAAGGGGTTGGATCCAATGGTGAAAAGCGAGGAGGGCCTAGCCTAAATCGCTGAGGGCACCTTGAGCTAGTAGTTGAACACGTGGTTGCACCCAAATCGATTATATTCAATGGCCAGATGACCAATGCACACATAATAGGATCAAAGCCACGTGCCTTGGAAATTTGGCTGTAAAAACATGGAATGTACTTTTAATTCATATCATTCCTCTTATCGTTATTTAAAATATTTCTCTTTGGAATATTTATTATTGTGCATAATCTATGCACCCATCTCCTATATCTTCCCTAGCTGCCTTATTGATCTCCCATTTTGCAAGAAGTTGGCTAGGGGCATTCAAAGAATACCTAAAGGTGAGGAGATGCTTGATAGAAATATTGATAAATTGAAGGAGCAAACAAAACCTTTAAGAAACAACATCGCCTACCCCCTAAAAGATCCATTGACACAATTTCCCCTCAAAAACAAAGGGTCGGGAGGTATCTCTCTCATGTTGTCATTGAATCCCCCAAAGTGCATATCCTATGAAGAAGAATAGGGATGGGAACCAAACTTGGCTTGGACGCTAACTTGAGGAATGTTCTGTTTGCAACAAATCATATGCTAGGACATGATGACTGAAAGACATCCATGTCATAATAATTGGCCTAGGTCAAGCAAAAGGGGTCCAAGAACATTTATAGTGTCATGCAGTATTTTTCTTGATCTATTGCAATACATCATCTAGGGGATGACTAGGAGAATCTTCAAAAGCTAAGAAAAATCTAAAAACAAAAGATACCCGTTATTGTCCAAGATCAATGAGTTAATCAAAAGATGCCATCCTACCTTAAAAGTGGTCGGACAAAAGAAACCTTGAAATAGCAGCTTGAACTTCTTTTGTGCATGTATTGCATGCTAATACTTGGAATCTTTCTTCACCTATATATATATATATATATATATATATATATCTATCTGAATGCACTTTACCGTTATTTAGGTTACAAATGCATACAAACTCAAACACCATGATCTACTACTCATTTAATACATAAAACTTGTGGTTGCCCCTATGAGAGACTTTATATTTTCTGCACAATCATGTTATACAAATGGTGTAAATCCACAACAATTCTTGTGCAAGTCCTAAATTGTGTAAATTCAGTTGGAATTGGTTTTAGAATAGCTTTATTTGGATTGTTTATTCCTTGACACATTCAGGTTATCTTGATCACCTATGATGCATAATAAATTATTTCCCATGCTTTATCATGACGAAACATATGAAACATAGAGGTCAAGCTTCCACCCAGCTTCACTGATGTTGCATGTAGATTGTGTGGAATAGAAGAAAAGGGAAATCCTGGTAATCTGATCCATACCCTCAGAAAGAGCAGAAACAACTAGTCAATTTGCAACCTAATAAATTGAGGCATATAAATTTTAAAATGAAACTAAACTTGATAACTTAAATTTATGAAGTAACAGGGCTTTTCCAAGCCCATCAGTCCACTCTATCATACACGTACAAAAATTCATATGAAGGTTATGAAAATGATCTTACAGAGTGGTGCATTCACATGATCAACAGAAGCCACAAATCGAACTCGTGAGCAGGCTGCAACAGCAGCAAGGCATTGCTGTGCTTCACTTTCTCTAAGACCCGGTCCATCAATGTTATGTACAATAACATATACAGCAAAATCAGACTCACTGCCACCAGCTCCATCAAGAAATGAAATATACTCTTGTAAGGAATGTGAATTGAAAGGTGGGGTATTTTTTGACTTGTTTCTTGCAGACATGTTGTCTACTTGATCCCATAAGACTTCAGCAATAGTAGATATAACCTGAAAAACAAGTGAACTTGGATATCAGTGGTAGGAATACGACAGAAATTGGAAGAGGCTGGAAAAATAAGAAACATAAAAATTATTTCTAATGACTGTACAATGATGCAGAAAGTCATGAAAAAATATCAAACATTACACTAGACCAAATCTATCTTCTTCAACATATGTAGCACAATCATGTCTACCGTTCTTAGCCAGTGTTGTAAGTTGTAACTTGTCTATGTACTGACCATCTCCAATGCCAGAAATTTCCATTTTTCTTCTAACATAGGACTGCCCTATAGAAAGTCCTTTTGTAACATCTCAATTTCCCCGGAAATTTCCATTTTTCTTCTAACATAGGACTGCCCTATAGAAAGTCCTTTTGTAACATCTCAATTTCCTTAATAAATTAGGATGTCACTGTAAGGGCCTCAAACATATTAACTGGAATAGTTTGCAGTCTTGATATGATGAAAAGTTGAAATCTATTATACCAAACAGAGAGATGGTTATATCACAAAACGTAATTAAGGATCTGCTCCAATGACAACAAGCAGCCTGAGATTTACACCAAAGGCGCCACCAGTTATTTACTCTAAAGGAAATCCCTTAAAAAAAAATTAAAGCCCTGTTGATATTTCATCACATGCTTAAAAGAGTGTTGAACAATAAAATTTTGGACTTAATCAAATCAATACCAAGCAAAGGATATTGGATTAAACTCTTTGCCCCTCTGAAGTAAGGGTTTGTCACTATGATAAAGGGTTTCTGTGTTGATTTTTGGTAGCATCGGATGTGCTCTGTTGATTTGGGGTAGCATCAGATGTGCTCTAGCCATGAAAATTGGTGGAGAGGCTAAAGCACATGATATCTCCAAGACTCAGAAATGGTTTGGACAAATTGTACCCGGTTTGGGAGATATTAAAATAATTAATATTTTTAATGGAGTTCCTAAGTCTAAACTTAGGAAAAATAAAATATTAATGGGTATTAACATAAAACTTGGTTAGAAGGTTCCAAAAGTATGGATCAAGCCAAATCTAATCTTAGACGTTGCTTAGAGATTTAATCTCGGCCATTGAAGGACCAACAGGACAAGTATAAGAGGAGGCTTGACGGTCAGCTGGAGAACACACCAGAGTGACCATTCATTCGATTTGCTAGAGCGGGGATGCTAAGCAAAGTCGAATCAGTGATTAGCAGCGAGGGGTAGTGAGTACTGGAGAGACAGGCAGAGAGTGACAAGAGACCAACACAGAGGCAGAGAGCGAGAAGCAGCAACCAAAGCAGGCCACATAGAGCCCAACAGAGACAGCGCAAAGGCCAGAGAGAATTCGATTTCATGGGGTTGGGTTTGCTGAGGATATCGAGTTAGAGATCAGTTGTAGTGAGGAGCAATTCAGCAAGGGACTTCAATCCAAGGCTGAAGAATACATATCAGAGACGTAGCAAAGTGTCGGAAGAGGTAGCGCAGAGCCTAGAAGGGCTGACGCAGAGGCTAAGGAGGCCAGTGCAAAGGACGCAAAATCCGTAGAGGAAGACACAAAGGACGCAGAAGCCATAGAGGAAGACGCAAAGGACGTAGAGGTTGATGCAAAAGCCGCAGAGGCTGATGCAGGCAGCGCAAAGGGTTGTAGAGGCTGACACTGAGCTGAAGAGGTTGCACTGAGGAGGTCATGTGGGGCAGACTGAGAGAAGTTCAACCGAGAGAGGGTGACGCAGTTCCAAAGGAGTGCTTGGAGCAGCTTTCGCTATCCAGCACAAGGAATAGTCAAAGTCACTGTGGGGTTGATCATTCAGTTGTTGATTTGTTGTAATATATGTCTCTGGAGAGAGGTACTACTACCAAGGATATTCTCTGAAGGGTGAGCCATTTCTGGTGCCCTAGTTGTATTCAAAAATCTGCTTAATAATAAAACCCTCATATATGCTAAACCGGTTTTCCTGCATTAGGTTTTTCCAGGGACGATTGTCCAAAAATAACGGTGTCCCTTGTGTTGTCTCAGTTTATTTTAGTTGTTGATCTGTATATTTGTGAAGGCTGCAATTGTGTTTACTTCGATATTTATGTTATTAAATAACTTGTTAATGTAAAGAACAAATAGGAGATAGTAAACCAGATATTGCAAAAGGGGTTTTTGATGTGTTAGATTCAAAAAATTTCACACGGTATCAAAGCAATTGCAGATCAAAGAGGATTGAAGAAACCAGCCAAAGAAATCTGAGAATTTGCAACAAAGAAGAAGTTGTCTCAAGAGACAACATTGTTCCAGAGCTGAAGAGGCAAGAGGAGGAGTGACGCAGTGCAAAGAGGGTGACGCAGAGGCTCACGCAGAGCCTTTGTCAGCATTCTAAGCCAGGAGAAGGACCAGAGCAGAGGAAGAGAGAGGCAGAATAGGCTCACGCAGAGTCACTTCATCCTTCTCAGCCAGGAAGGATTGACGCAGTTGACCACGAGAAGTAGATTCAACCTACACCGTGATTGCGCAGAGCCTGAAGGGCTCAAGTTCTTCAGTTGTCAAGGCTAAGGGAGTTGTGCAGATTGTGATTTGAGAAGCTGGTGGGACGTTGGTTCTCTCTATGCAGAACAGTGTCTAAGGAGACGGAACCAAGGTAGAGGGAAGCACTACCTCGACAGAGTTCTAGCCAAGAAATCTAGATCCGAGTTGCAGCGGCACAAGAGGATTGAAGAGGACTGATTCGACAGTTGGCCGAAGGATTTCCAGGAAGGAAGTCGAGACTCAAAGGGAGTCTAAAAGAGGAGCAGAGATGGCAGTAAACGGATAGAGCGATCAGGACAGATTGGACAAGGCTTCCAATTTTGTCACCTGGAAGGCCAGGATCCTGGCAATCCTGGATAAACATCGCATCAAGGACTATGCCTTGAAAACAGTGATTGTCCCAGTTGACCCTGATGCAAATGAGAAGCACGAGGAGGCCATGGCGAAGGCGAAACGCATGATCCTAGACGGGGTCAAGGATCGTGTAACACCACATATTGCAGAGAAGTCAACAGCAAGGGAGATGTGGGAGACCCTGACCACCTTATACCAAGGCTCTTCTGTGCAGCAGAAGATGTTATTGGATAATCAGTTGAGGTCATATCAGATGCAAAAAGGAGAGGAGATTGATCACTTCCTTCTCAGATTGCAAGGAATTCACGACCATCTTACTTCTGTGGGGTCTACACTGGATCCAAAATTTATGATTAGGACTGCTCTAAATGCAGTCTCCGAGGACTGGGAGACGTTTGTCCAAAGCATTTTGGGCAAAGTGACTCTCCCTAGTTGGGAGGAGATGTGGGCAGCTCTTTGACAGGAAGAGATCACGAAGTTGACTAAGGCAGGAAGTAGTAGTGAGGGAGCTCGAATCAAGAAAGAGGAGGAGGAGGATGCAGCTCTAGCATCTGCGGGACAACAAGGGGGTTCAAAAGAGGAAGAAGAAGGACATCTCCAAGGTCATGTGCTTCAATTGTGGGGAGCTGGGACATTATGCCTCTCAGTGCCCCAGGAAGAAAGGCAAGGGAGAAGCTTTCGACTCAAAGGCAGCTCCAGCAAACGCGGAGAAGGATGTCGAGATTGATGACGATTGTGCCATGAGTGCTCATGTGCCTCTAGAGAAGAGGTGGGGAGACATCGAGTTGTAGTCAGGAGGACTACATGCAGGGGCAAGATCCTTCAGGTGCCCAAACTCTTGGATCACATCCGACTACGGGAGCCCTTAACGACAGTAACATGATGACAGGTGTCGGGTGGACCAAAGTGTGGTGGAGCGGCAAGGCAGTGCTAGAGTGCAGAAGTCTATAGCAGCGCAGTAGAGGTTACAGCAGTGCAAGAGGCATAGAGATGTTTGTAGCAGCACAGTGGCAGCAGATAGAGCACAGTATAGCAACATAGGTAGCCTCATCATCACAATGCTTCCAGACTGACCGAGATGTTAGTATTTGGGTGAATTCAGTTACTTACTTCTCGGCAACTGAGTTGTAATGCAACAGTTAGCAGTCGCAGTGCTATGGGCAACATGTTGAGAGGGAGCTATAGTACAGATGTAGCAGTGGCAGTGTCAAGGGCAGCAGTGTAGTGGATGTGAGGCAGCAGTCCAGGCATCAACACAAGTACCGATGCAGAGGATCAGTGTGATGCTTCTATGGTGAAGCATAGCACATCCCTCGCTAAGAGGGAGTGTTGATTTTTGGTAGCATCAGATGTGCTCTAGCCATGAAAATTGGTGGAGAGGCTAAGACACATGAGATCTCCAAGACTCAGAAACTGTTTGGAGAAATTCCACCCAGATGAAGAGATATTAAAATAATTAATATTTTTAATGAGACCTTAATTCTAAGCTTAGGAAAATTAAAATATTAATGTGTATTAATATAATATGGGTGAGAAAGTTCTAAATAATAAGGATCAACCCAGATCTAATCTTAGTCATTGATTAGGCACTTAATTTCGGCCGTTGAATCATCAACAAGAAAAGTATAAGAGCAGGCTTAAGGGTCAATTGGGGACACACCAAGAGAAATCAAGTATTCGATTTTTTGGTGTTAGGTTTGCTGTAGAAATCAAGTTAGAGATCAGTTGCAGTGAGGGGCAGTTCAGCAAGGGATTTCGATCCAAGGCTAAAGAATACATATCAGAGAGGCAGCAAAGTGCTGGAAGAGGCAGCGTAGAGCCTAGGAGGGCTAACGCAGAGGCTAAGGAGGCCAGCACAGAGGACGCAGAATTCGTAGAGCCAGACGCAGAGGACGCAGAAGTCGTAGAGCAAGACATAGAGGACACAGAAGCCACAGAGGCTGACGCAAACAGCGCATAGGGTTGTAGAGGCTGACGTTGGGCTGAAGAGGCTACGCCGAGGAGGTTCAGTGGGGAGCAGATCAGCTAAGAGAGGGGGAAGCGGTTCCAAAGAGGGCGACGCAGTTCCAAAGGAGTGCTTGGAGCAGCTTTCGTTGTCTAGCACAAGGAACAGTTAGAGTCACTGTGGGGTTGATCATCCGGTTGCTGATTTGCCAGAATATCTATCTCCGGAGAGAGATACTACTACCAAGGATATTCTCTGAAGGGTGAGCCATCTCTGGCACCCTAGTTGTATTCAGAAATCTACTTAATAATAAAACCCTCACATATGTCGCACCGGTTTTCCCGCATTGGGTTTTTCCAGGGACAATTGTCCAAAAATAACGGTGTCTCTTGTGTTGTCTCAGTTTATTTCAGTTGTTGATCTATATATTTGTGAAGGCTGCAATTGTGTTTACTTCGATGTTTATGTTATTAAAGTACTTGTTAATGTAAAGAACTAGTAGGAGATAGTAAACCAGATATTGCAGTAGGGGTTTATGATGTGTTTAATTCAGAAATTTTCACATTCTACTCAATCAACTAGCCTTCTAGCTTCATAAACACTTGCTTTCTCTCCAAAATATCCCTTATAATATCACTTGCAAGTTCCACTGTTAAAATTCCAGGAGCAAATTAAGTACAATAATTTGAATCTGACTTAGAAAAAAAAACTCTATGATCAATATTATTGTATGGTTCCAGTAAAAACTCCAATAAACATCATGTCATATATTTATTAAAAGACAAGGAATACAAAACAACCTTCAGAGTTCAGACATGATACAGTGTAGCCAAAAAGACATAATCAGCAAGATTAACAGATTATCTAGTCAACTGCTATAAGAGTCTCAAATAGACCACAATCTCCACCAAACATCAAAGGGAAAGTTGAAACAATGTAACATAAATAATCAAATAATCAAAAGGGTACACAGGGCACTGGAATGCACTACAAAGGATTGGCTCAGAGGCATCACACGAATAGACAGTGGTTCCATCGCTCAAATATGCAGTTGGTTCGTGGCTCATTCATACCGCAGCGTCATTTCTCCTGATTCATATGGAATCATATACAGTACGTTGAGATAGCACTATTCAAATGACTGTGACTCACATTCATTCCTTGGTTTGTATATCCCCTCTGTGGCCCGCTTTCAACTTAAGAGGCCCACATCATACTTCGGTGGCTCAATGTTGTGGCTCATGGCTCGCATGCTGGTTATGGTTCGCTCTACACTCTCTGTCGCAGGTATCATATTTATCTGAGGTATCACATCTAACATTTGAGGCATTGAATCTATGAGGCATCACATTTTGTAATGATACTCTGTATAAGGCAGTGTATGTTAAGATTGTAATATATTGTAATGTTCCGAACTTAAATAACAGTCATATGCAAAGCAAAAATCGATTTGTAACACAGAAAATTAAAACAATCAATAAATGCTCATAAAACTCCAGAAGTGAGAACCAGCTAAGCCATTTTATTAATGAATGGAGCAAGTACAATAGTATGGAGAAATGCACCTGGGCTTGCCTCAAGGGCAAGCGTGACAGAACCCAGGTGATAAACAATAATCTCAAAAGCTGGAAATGACTGCTCCTCTAATGCTCTGCGATGCCCCCAAAAACTAGTGTGCTGACTGGAAAGGAACTGCAAGAATCCCCATCTCCAGTGCTCAGAAAATGTTGAAACTTTAGCCCCAAGCTCCTTGACCAAAACCCACAAAAACCCAGAAAGGTTTTGGTCTAAATCCAACCTCCCAAATTCGGCCTCCAATATGCCCTATGCCCTCCAAACTGCTCAAGAATACGGCCTGCAAGGAACACCAGCGAAATCCTCCTCCCAAGCTCCGAAAATGAAGCAATCTCCTCCACAAATGCTTCCCTTAGCTTCCCCAGCAAAGTTCAGCCTCAAAGATTGATACTCTACCTCCCATGTGTGCACCAAGTGTTGCCTCTGCGTTGGCCCAGGAAGTGCGAAAGTCACACTGCAAAGAAGCACTCTCCTCCAGCTCCCAAACTCTCCAAAATGACAGCAAACCTCCTATGCCTCCTCTCCAGAAAATCTCCCAACCAAACTCCACTGCAAAACACCACAAGCAAACTCGACCTCCTCTTCATTGTGTCCTCTAGTAATACGCACCACCTGGAGATGAATGCAACTGCTGGAAACCACAACGAAATCCTCCTCCGAAAGAATGAAGAAAAACCTTCCTAGGGTGGCACTCAAAGTCCCCGAAGAAAGGGTGAGCTCTTCGCTTGAAGAACTCGTGCTGAACAGCAAGTGACTCAGCTAAGCAGCTCGAGCAACCAAAGAGAAATCGATATGCCAAAAGATGATGAAATGAGGAGAGTTGCCTTCCTTATATAGATTTCGTGGAGCACTTTTTCCCTCCAATTTTCCCTCCATCGTGGGCCCTCACTTAACCATCGACTTTTCCCCTCCATGCAATTCGAACTAGGGAGTGCGTATTTCCCTAGTGTGGGTGGCCCCCACGTGGAACTTAACCACAACAAAATAACTTTTCCTAAGTCTAATCTCCTAATAAAATCGAATGGGCCCCACTATCTCCAAAATTGGCCCCAAAATGCAATAATTAATTTTGTTCCGAATTAATTTAGGAAGGCACATGACATATATACATCTGAGATCCTTGTTCATTTGTAATAGCAAAACCTGTTCAATAACCATGACAGTGATTTACATATATGTAGAGACTTTGATGTTCGGCCATTTATGTGTCGGTGGCTTGGTGACCATAACAATGATTTAGTTCCATAATGAATAATGCATATCAGTGATATTGTATATATTAGTGTCCATGACAGTATGGCCTTAACAGTGACATTAATGTATGAGTTTCACAATGACCTTCTTGCAAAAACAGCTACAGCAACCTTTGTCATGAAATGACAGTGACCTTTTGTGTATACTAGTGACGCTGTAAAGGTTATATATGTCAAGTATATGACAAAAATAGAAGTATGATGAAAGTGACCTTTGATATAATATTATAACTTCTCCCTTGATACAAGACAGTGATCTTCATGTGATTGGCAGTGACCTTGATATGTCAAGTAACCTTTTTGTATGGTAGTGATGGCAGTGATGATGACAGTGACATAAAATCAGTATGACAGTGGCAGTATATGGACAGGGATCTATGGTAGCTCATGTAACTGTGATGATGTTCCTTATGACATGAATGTTATTTCTGGTGACTATGATATGGCAGCAGCTCTCTAAAGATCAAATTGTTCAGTTCACAAACGTAGTTGTGCACTGACTTGGGTTGGCCCCAGGAGGCCAGATATGATTGTTGTATTTCATTATACTTTGTATCTCAGCTGAACAATTGATGAATATCTAAAAGAAGAAGAATTTGGTTGGGTTTTTCCCCTTATGGGGTTTTGCTCTGGTATCTGACCTAAACCTTGGTGTCTCTATTGTGCATGCTTTTCTTGTTTTTTATTGTTCTACTACATTGTTGATGTTATTGTTCTCTCTACATAATTGTTAAGGATGAAAAAATGTTATGGGGTGAATGTAATATGTAAATGATAAAAAGATTGAAAATGCAATTATCTACATCAGAGAACAATCAAGCCCTAAAATTTAACAATATAAGACCCTTTATAAGACTGACCTGTGTATTTTCCATGCAATGGGGGGACATCTATGATCCATATAGTTTTCTTCATATTTGTGATGAAAGACTCCTGGAAGACAAACCTTCGTCTCATAAGCCAATGATACTTCAGATTTTGAAAAAGGTTGATATTGTGACAGACCTAGTTGGACAGAATATACTAATCTTAAAACACACAAAGATGCCACAGATGATGGGATCATGACTTTATGAAATACTACCATGAAGATTAGAGCACTTTTGCTATAGATATAAGGCAATGTCTTTAAGACTCATTTGATGGTGACAAACCCCTGATCAAGTGGCAGATTTGAATTCTCATAATCTTTGAAGAAGTTTCTTCCTTTCACATAATGATAGCAGTTTCTGTTTAGAATTGTCCTCCGGGTTGTTTGGTCTAGTACATGTTGGGATGACAACATCTCTCTTTGTTACCTTTATGAAGACATCTCGTTTATTCATAACAGATTTTAAACACCCTATTTGAACGAACTCCAGGCAATTTTAAAAAGGGTTATCTATTTATTTTTGGCTATGGGATTGGGGACTAAGTTGGAGGAAAAGTGAGGCTCCATTAAAACATTGTTTTCCAACGTTTGAATGAAGGACATATTGTAGGAATTATGAAATTGTATGCAGTAGAAACTTGGAAATTGCTGCAAAGCCAAAGGGAGCCCCTTCATCTATTTGTGTAAAGCAATATAATCCCAGTGATGAGATTCACAGATAATCAATGATCTTCAAAGGTTGACATGATGACATGTTGTAAGGATTCTTCTCAAGGTACAGTTATTGTTTCCACGTCCATAGCAGGATAATTTGCACATGACAAATTTGTTGGACTTTAAATCTTAGGGTTTGTAAACCCTAGAAGTCTAGAAGGATATGGTTTTTGAAAGCCCTAGGGTTTGTGGATAAAACCCTAGAGCTAGACCTAGAGTGTTCAAAGTCCAAGTATGTTGATTTCATTAGCTGCTTCTTAAGTCTACGGTGTGGATAGAAAATTCACGGATGAAGAAACCCTAGCCCATACATCTCATGCCAGAAAGGAAAGGAAAGCAACATGCTGATGATGAGGACAAGGATGAGCATTTCTAGCATATGATGAGATTGTAGATGGATTTCAATGATTTCTGCAAGAAAGCAAGGATCAAGAGGGAGTTGACAAATCCTCCAATCCTTGGAACAAAAGAAAAATATTTTATCTGCCTCTCTTCCTTGATTATTATTGTCTTATTATTAGTTAGCCTCTTGTCTTTCTATCTTTTTCTTGGTTATAAGCGTTTCTTTCATGACGTCCTAGTGAGGACTACAAGTACATCGTAAAGGTTGCCAAAGCTCTAGCAACAAATGAAAGCATTGGGAAGAACAACGCAAAACGTGTGACAACAAGATTCTCCTAGAGTGATTTATGTTCAAGAGGGAGAAATTGTACTGACATTGAGAACCGTGCATGACCAGAAGAGCTCCTAGTTCAGAAAGAGCAGGCATGCTAGCAAAATTGAAGGATGCCATGATAGGGAAAATTGTGCGAAAAAGAAGTCAGTGGTATCTTCCAATACAAGATGAAGTATTCAATAGATGGAAACAAAGAGAAGTTCAATGCATGATTCGTGAGGATTCTCCCAAAAAGGCAAAAAGGATTATCAGGAGACGTTTGCTCCAGTTGTCAAGTACACTTCTATTAAAACTATTATTTTTGTTGCTTCTATTATGCTTGGAAATTTCATCAGGTGGATGAGGAGACCGCTCTCCTCAATGGAATAATTGAGGAAGAAGTGTACATGGAAAAACATCTCGACTTTGAGGTACATGAGAGGGAATCTCATGTCTGCAGACTAAAGAAAGCTTTGTACGAACCTCTAGCATGGTATTCTTGGATTGATGGATATCTGATGGGGCTTGGTTGATCTTGTTATTATATGATTTGTTTCTAACAAGAGCAAGACTCACATGACAAAGAGACCAGCAGTGGCAAGACAGTTTGTTTCCATGATAGCGGGAGCAGTCAAGCCCTCTTTCAATGTCAGAGGGAGTTGACCACTGAGTTCGAGATGAAGGATCATGGTTGGATACATTACTTCTTGGGACTAGAAGTATGGCAGAAGTTGGGAGAGATCTTCTTTGGTCAAAGGAAGAATATTATAACGATCCTTCAAAGGTTTGGCAGCTAGTCCATTTTCACTCCCATGGTAAATAATTTGAAGAAGCTAAGTGGCAAAGGGGGCAGCTAGGAATGCCACAGCAATAACTATTTTAGTGTCAAGTAGTTGTGGTGATGGATTCAGTGAAGAAAACTGGTCAGGTTATGGTTGAGCCGAGGCATACATCACAACATCTGTTGACGTACCAACATGGTAGATGTCTCAAATGTTGAAGTACAATTGCAGGGATATACAGATTCATATTGGGCAGAGAGTGTTCAAGACAGGAAGAGCACATCAGCGTGATGATTCAGTTTGGATTCTGCTATAATATCTTGAATGGGCAGCGAGTGGACACTTGTTGCACTGAGGATCACAAAGGCCGAGTATATTGCAGCTAGTTTGGCGAGTTGTGAAGCAATGTGGCTTTAGAAGCTACTCGCAAGATCGTTTGATCAAGTGCACAAGACAACCATGATGACATGTCGAAGCACATTAAGATCATGCTACACCACTTTCTAGACATGGTACAAAAGGGGGCAGTGAGGCTCCAATGCATTTCTATGGACAAGTAGGTTGTTGACATTCTCACAAAGCCTTTGTCCCAAGATAAAGCTTGTACACTTCAGGAACAAGCTTGGAGTGGTTTAGAACAATGTTGCACGAAGCGGGGACATTTTTTGGAAGCGAAGCCTCAAAAGCGTCATTTTCCAAAAATCTAGGAAGCAAAGCATTTATTATTATTATTATTATTATTATTATTATATTAAAAAAACATCCAAAATACCAAATTAGTTGTAGAAGATGTGAAACATGCTTATTTGTACATAAATCAAGATAGATAAGGTTTCCATTGTACATCAATAATTATTCGAGCATTAGCCATCTAGAATCAAGATTCCTCTCCTCTTGTCTAGCTTTTGCCTATACTTTGATTCTCTAGGGATATTAGTCAACATTGCCAAATTTTGATCAAACGGCCTAATCCAAGCCTTATAATATGTTAGAGAAAGCTTAACATGCTTGATTAACGATTTTGACTTGAGTGAAGACTACATTTTTGCTTAGGCCATGACAAATGAGTTCAATAATCAACACCACCAACATTGGGGAACATATAGGTCTTGCTACTCTTGATTAAATGTCAATCACATACCCTCATACATGATATAATCTAATGAAATGCCACAATCCCATTAATCCTAAAATCCTGAAAGTTGTTAAGTCTATTGAATTTTGAATGGGATATGAAATTTTATTTTCTCCATATGAAGTCTAATAAGGATGGAACTAATCTCAAACATTCTAAGTCATTTCATGGTAATGTCAAAAAGTCAAGTAAATGGATGAAAATGAAAGATAAAGGAGAATGTCACTTTTATTTTAAGAATTTAACATTACCAGTAGGGAGCATCTAAGAAGCGTCTACGGAGCATCAAGGGGGCACCTTGGGAGTGTTCGGAAATCATAATTCCACACATAACAGTTCAAAAACCCAAGTTAAGTCTAAAGAAAAAATTAAAAAACCAAGTCCATCAAGTTGTCCGCCTTTCTCCCAAATCCGCTCACGATCTGCAGTTGGTCCATTCCGGAACCACAGATCAGGCTGTCGCAGTTCTATTTTTTCCAGGAACTGCAAAAAAAGGCGGAACAATTGATTTGATTTTTGAATATTAGGTTCCGCCTAAGAATCGGTGGCGGATTCGTCCAAGACATGAATTCGCCTCCGGGTCTAGCTGGGAAAGGATCTTGCAACATTGGTTGAGAATGTTTTTGTTGTAGCATCAAGTGGCGGAGATTCTCCCTAGGTCAAGGGTATTCACCAAGTCATGGATAGTGGCCGGGAGCCATGTAATGGGCTAGGGAGATTTCCTAGTGAGCATCTGTGAAATTCTATTACAATTACTAGTTATTATTCTTCTATCCTTGCAGATTATTTGCCTTGTTGAAATTAATTCACGTTAAATACTGAAAATAACACAACTACAATTTCACAAATAAATAAACACAAGAACTAAGAAAAAAAACACAAAAAATTGACATCGGTATTGTTGAACAAATTGTCCCTGGAAAAACCCCGAAGGGAAAACCAGTTCAGCACATGAGGGCTTTTTATTATTCTTTAGCAATTGAGAAATACATAAGTGGCTTGTCGTTTGCTGGCAAAGGTCCGGCAAATTTATTTTTTCACTTCTGCAAGCTCACTCAAACTCTTAGAAGCAACTCGGCCCCTCTAAATCAATTTGGCCTCTCTATGTGACCCTAAATTGATCCAACTAGTGCATTTCAGTAAATAACTCGGCCTCTCTCAAAACTCACACCACTGGGAAAATAACTTGGCCTCCAATGGAATTTCGTTCTTCACTAGCAAATTCAACTTCTCTTGTGCAAATTGATCCCATTGGCAAACTTGCACTTGCCCCGACAACTCAACCTCTCTAAAACAATTCATGTGAAAATTTCATCTATCACAGCAACTGGAAATTATTTTCCTAATTGTTAATTTATTTAATAATTTATCTGCTACGCCAAATATCAAATAATTCACAGTGTGATTTTCACCAATAAACTGTGAAAGAAACTAGCGCTGAAAACTAAGAAAATACTAGCACACACACATACAATTTGACACATTTATTTTTGGACAAATGTCCCCGGAAAAACCCAACATGGCAAAACCCATGCAGCAACTAAGGGTTTTTACTATTATGCAACAATGAAATAATCTGAGTACAATCTGGTTGCTGAAATTGGCAATCCTATAGGGAAAAATACTGGCAAAAATATCTTGAAGGAAATTACCCTCACTACGAGAAATCCCAGCACTCGACTGCCACTAAAAAGCAAGTCATCCAATTGGGCTTGCGCAAGCTCTGCGTCAACTTGAGGCTACCTACCACAAGTGTTTCCTGGATTGTCTACTACTCAAGGTGTCTTGCCTGTTGCTGACTGGGAAAACGCTTCTCCGACACTTTCGAACCTCTGCCTGGCCTATGGAACTAAAAACATCTTCCTTCCTCAACAAATCGAATTGCCCGCTGAAGCTTTTGTGTTGGGACTACGCAACCTCTGGAGAAATCTCGGCCTCTCTGCAAATGCACTCGTCCGATTTGGAAATCCTCTTTCGGATTTGCTGCCTCTGCTCCTCACTGTCTCTACTCCCTTACTAAAGCTCGAATTCTTTCAGCGTTGTTGGCTCTCTGAAAATTGAACCCTCCAAGGAATTCGAACTCTTTGTAGTTATCACAAGTGTCTCTAGTGTGTTCTCCATCTACCCATCAACTTCTTCTTATAATCCTCTGTTGGAGCACCAATAACCAAGATTAGAACTTAATCAAGGGCCCAGCTTAATTCCCTGTCAATCCGTGTGAGTTTCTAGAGAATTCTCACCTTATCTCAATTAATATTGATTAAATAACCATATTCCCTAAGTTTAGACTTAGGAAATATTTAAAAGTCGGCTAATAATGTAATTGAGCCATTTCTAGGTGGAATTTCCATAAACATTTTCTAGGTTTTGGAGATATCATGTGTTTTAACCTCTCCACAAAGTTTTGAGACTAGAGCACCTCCGATGCTACAAAAACTAGCATTCCCTTTTAGCGAGGACAGTGTTTTAATGTTTCCCCATTGCTGCTACAACACCCTATCTCTGTATCACCCCTTTGTCATGTTGTTGATGTCTGGCCACTACCCACTAACCACTACACAACTCTGATGTTGCATTTGTGTTGCTGCTGACACTGCCATACTCCTGCCAACTCTGCATCTACACTACAACTCCCTCTCATTTGTTGTTGTTGCAACTGAGAAGCATGCAAAATATTGAATCATCTGTGTTCAGTATGATGCATCTGTCACCTGAGCATCTGACTACTATTAGCCACTGCACTGTCCACCAAGTCCTCTACGTTGTTGTTGACTCTGCACTGTGCCACTTTGAACTGCCACCAACTCTGCACTACGCTCCATATCACCTGACTGCTACTAGTCTACAACTGTCACTCTAGAATCTAACTGCATCTCTAACATTCATCCATCTTGCTACTAAATACTGTGGGCCTTCATAGCCAAGTGATGATGCATGAGCTGGACTCCTCAATGGACCCTGCCCAATCTTTGCAATCTCTAGGACTACAGCTCCAAATCACCCCAATTCTCTCCTAGAGGTATAGCGACAAACATGCCAAACTCTTCCTCCAGTCTAGAGGACAAATGGTACATCTCTGTTGACGTTGTTACGTGTTCTTTCTTGTCCTTATTTTTAAGATGACAGTGCGTGCTGTAGTGACCAAACTCACCACGCAGGCCCTTCTTCTTCTTCTTCTGCTCCCCCTGCCCCTGACCAGGACCCTTAGATGCTAGGGCCACATTCTCCACCTCACTCTTCAGTCCCTTGTTCTTGTTGTCGTTGATGGTACTCTTCAACAGAGTACCTACACAACTCTTGTTGTAGATCGGACCACATCTTGTCCCACTTTAGCAAAATGTCTCTGCCCAAGTTACTCTGGACAAATACCTACCAATCCTCTGAGACATTATTCAGTGTCAATCGTACAAGTTATGTGGGTTGGGGTGCCTACCCAATGGCTGATAGTTTATCTTGGACTTCCTAAATCCGAGTGATAAAGGCATCTATGCTCTCGTCCTTCTTCATCCTAGTACTCCTCAGCTTCTCCTAGAGAAACATCTTTCATTGCTTGGAAGAACTCTGAAACAGCTCAGACAAAGCATCCCACATCTCCTTGGTTGTTCCCTTGTCTGCCACATGTGAGACCAAATGATCTCAGACTCCATCCAAAATCATCCTCTTTGCCTTAGCCATTTATTTCTTGCACTCCTACTAATCGAGGTCTTAGGGAATTGCTACCACATTTTCTGCATAGGTTTTCAAGCCAAGTTCATCCAGAAGGAAGGACATCCTAGCCTTCCAAATGACATAGTTGGAGGCTCCCTCCAACCTATCCTGATCTCTAAGAGCCCTATTGTGGCCATCTTTGATCTGTCGAAAACCCCCTCTTTCCCTCTGCTTGGTTGGTGGATCTGCTATACGCGCTCCCTTGTGGAGTGAGGAAATCTGCACTCACCTACTGTCAATCTGGTTGGAAAAGTCGAAATTTTGAAACTTGAAGTCCCATGTGAGAAATTTTCCCTCGTGTATGCTTTTCTCTTCCACCCAACGTTGATTTTGTTGCTACAAAACCCTCTACGTCCAACCACAAAATTGCTCAGAAAAATTTAAGTTGTTGTTGCTCCCTCTAACTGTTGGAATCATTATTCTGGGCAAATTGATTTTTCTGCCAACCTGCAACTGAAAATCGAACACTTGCCCAGGAATTCGAACTACCTGTTTGGGCACTGCGCAGTCTCTGAGAATTTCAACCTTTTGTTCCCTCTAAACAACGGAATTCCCTTCTCCACTTCTAAGCTTCCCAGTTGATCACTCACACTTTGATAGCATGTAAAAAAATCAACTATCACAGCAACTGGAAATTATTTTCCTAATTGTTAATTAATTTAACAATTTATCTGATACGGCAAATATCAAATAAATCACACTGTGATTTTCACCAATAAATTGCGAAAGAAAATAGTGTTGGAAACTCGGACAATACTAGTACACACATCAAATTTGACACAATTATTTTTGGACAAATGCTCACGAAAAAACCCAACCTGGGAAAACCTTTGCAGCAATGAAATTATCTAAGTACAATCTGGTTGCCGAAACTAGTAATCATGCAGAGAAAAACACTGGAAAAAATATCTTGAGGGAAATTACCCTCACTCCGAGCAATCTTGGCACTCGATTGCCACTGAAAAGCAAGCCATCCAATTGGGCTAGCGCAGGTTCTACGTCAACTTGAGGCTGCCTACCACACGTGCTGCCCAAATCATCATCTAATCAGATCGTCCTGCCTACTGCTGATTGGGAAAACGCTTCTCCGACACTCTAAAACCTTTGCCTAGCCTCTAGAACTAAAAAAGTCTTCCTTCCTCAGCAAATCGAATTGCCCACTGAAGCTTTTGCGCTGGACTTTGTAGCCTCCTGGAGAAATCTCGGCCTCTCTGCTAACGCACTCACTAGATCTGGAAATCTTCCTTCAGCTTCACTGTCTCTGCCCCTCACTGTCTCTGTGTCCTTACTGAAGCTCGAATTCCTCCAACACCGTTGTCTCTCTGAAAATCAAACCCTCCAAGGAAATCGAACTCTTTGTGGTTCTCACAATTGTCTCTAGTGTGTTCTCCATCTACCCATCGACTTCTTATAATCCTCTGTTGGAGCACCAACGACCAAGATTAGAACTTAATCAAGGGTCCAGATTAATTCCCTGTCGATCTGTGTGAGTTTCTAGAGAATTCTCACCTTATCTCAATTAATACTGATTAATTAACCATATTCCCTAAGTTTAGACTTCAAAAATATTTAAAAATCAGCTAATAATCTAATTGAGTCATTTCTAGGAGGACTTTCCAAAAACGATTTATGGGTTTTGGAGATCTCATGTGTTTTAGCCTCTCCACAAAGTTTCGAGACTATAACACCTTCGATGCTACAAAAACTAACAATTCGCACTAGCTGGAGAAATTCAGCCTCAGCAGATAAATCGATCTCCCTCTATCACTGAGAATCTGGAAATCACTGTGAAGAATCCTTCTCCGACAAATCGATCTCAATCTTTGTTGATCCCTACTACTGGTGTCTCCCACACTATCACTATGCCCTTCTTATTACTGCCTATTCCCTTGAACTCTACGATTTGATCTCCAATGGTCCCATCGATCTTCACTTATAATCTCTCGTTGATGTATCAACAGACATGATCGAAGTCCAATAGATGGTTAAGATCATTTGACTTATAAAAATAGCTTTTCTAGAAGTCTTTAGAGCAAAATCAATTTGTCTCAATTAATCTCGATTAATTAACCAATTTCCATAAGTTAGACTTAGGAAAATTAGTTAAACTGGCTAATTAATTTAATTAAGACAATTATAAGAGGTCTTTGGTAAGGATATAGTCACTCGATTAATAGGTCATTAGTCGCTGGCGAGACAAGGTCATGCCTCCCCACACCAAATCCACCTACAAGTACATCCTTCCCTACCGAAGAGTGCCTTAAGTCATTAGTCAACTCCCTAGTCATGTTTCCTTATTCGCTACCCTCAAAGTTAGACAAAATCGCTACCATCAAGGTCAGTATGTGTATCAGTCACGTTGTAGATAGCCCCAATATCGCTATCAGTCATGTCACTTGGAAAATATTTCAAGGTATTGAAGATAATTAGTCCATTGTGTTTGTTAGTCTCATAAACACCATCTAGGAATATAATAGTTGTCCGAGCTAGAAAAACTAACAGCATCAAGGCCCAAAGTGCTCCCTCGGTCAGGAGTTACCTGGCCATAATGCCAAGGGTTACTTGGATGGTGGGTTAAGTGAGTGCCTCATAGCATCGGGCAAGTATTTTTACTATTCAATAGCATGTGACAACATGTGGTCACATGCGAGAATGGTAAATGGGCCCAAGGTTTCACCATTTGTCCAAGGGTGCCTAACATTGTTCCAAGTGACGACTTGTTGGGTTGGTGAAACAAGGACTAGTATTGTGTCAAGGGGAACCTGACCATCCAACGGGTAATTGGCTTGTGGGAGACTAGATCCTTTGCAAAGGAGATGTGACTAGCGGGTAACTAGATCCCCTTGCATGATGCTAATGCAAGATGTTTTCCATGTGGTTCTGGTATAGAACATGAGGTGGATGGATTCATCAACATATCTGAGCTCATTCAACCTTTTCTTGCGATGGGAAAATTTTTCAACAAGAGAAGATCTGAAGAAGTCAAAGAGAATACCTCCCTAGATAAGAGGGAGTGTTGAATTTTTGTAGTTGCAATCAGTATTCTTCAATTATAATAGCCCACAAAAATAAAAGAGAATGAAAATTCTAATTTGGATTTAAGTCAACTCCAAATAAAAGAGGTAAAAAGTTAAATTTCAAAATTCAAAATTATTTTGCCTCCAAAAGTCAAGTCATCCCTCCAAGAAGTACAAGTCAGCTCAATGAAAAGGCACACCTACTCGGGCCTTTTCAACCACTATATATTCCTATTTGTCCTCACTCATTTGGCACTATAATTCGAATCACTCAATCATTTGTTTCTGTTCACAAGTACAAAGGGGAGAGAGAGCAAAAAGATGAAGTTTAACCTCTGTTGACCACTGAATCTTGTAGGCAGCAAAATGAATCTTTCCGAGCACAATTATGGGTACCAGACCGTATTTTTCTAGGCAGGAGTAACAAGTCGAAATTTGGCTTGTCTCTGGAAATTTGACCGTGGATTGACTATGGCTATTTCGTGGGCAGTTTGACCAAGAGTTTGACATGTGTCAGTTGCTAGTCAATTTGACCTTGTTTAAACTTTAACTGGAAAAATCATATTGTATCTCTTGTTGAATTGGACAACTTCTGTAAGAAATGGTTGTTGGGTTTCTCCCAAATTAGGGTTTTCTCTTGTTGAATTGGACAATTTCTCTAAGAAAAGGTTGTTGGGTTTTTCCCTAGTTAGAGTTTTCCCAAGGTAAAAATGTGTGTCTCTTGTGTTTGGCTATCTCTTCATGATCCTACTATCATTATTGTTTTACAGTTGAGAATTTCTACATATAATTGCTTAATGTGAATGTAACACAAGAGGAATTAATTAAGAAATCATTGGAAGAAATTATCAAATTAGAAAATCATGAAAAATCAACATGTAGTAGTCAGATAAAAACTTGGTTCCATTCTTTTAGCCACTCTTCAAGCATAACGAAGCAACCTACAATATTATCAAAGCTCAAGTATCATCTCTTAATTTGAAATGTTGTTTCAGGATTGAAATAGTTCACAAGTCAAAGATCTATCCAGGACAGACGAGACATATAGTCTTCATATATTTATAATGCTATATCAAGTAATTTCGAAGATATTACCTTAGTTACACTAAACTACTTTTATAAATATTACATATGCTGAAATCTTTGTCTTGCTCTTTTTCTTTTTTTTTGTCAATCAGTTATTGAACAACGAAGATGTATTAAGGGGTTTTATACCAAATTAAAGAGAAGACACATTGGGAGCTCCACACAAGCCAAGCTAGATGATCCAAATTTCAAAATAAAGAAAGCACGCCATATTCCCATGCAATGGCCAGGATAGGGATTAATCAAAAGTATACACCCCTTCCCAAAATAAGATGGTTTTCCTGGTTACCTCCTAGGAAAGATGCTAAAATTATTCATGGCATTAAACTCATCTTAACTTCAATAAAGATCCAAGATTGAGAGCTACTCAAAGAGATAAAATATTGTGGGAAGCTACATCTTATATCATTCTCAATTACTTTCCTGCTTGCCTGTGCATCGCTCTGCAAGCTACTTATTTTCCTCTCCTCACAATCAACAACAAACACTTGTGGCTCAGAGTATGTAGAACCTCTAATTAACCACCTTATAGAAATCCCTTTAACATCAAAAGCAACAAGTGCCTAACCCTACCTAACGCCAAACAATATTTGATGCTTCTAAATGATTATTGCATGGAAAAATTCCCAGAGCGATAGAATATATTTCATATAATGACCTTCTTATGTTGTATTATAGTTTTTTTTAAATACATCTTACATTTACAGTAAAATATTTACAAACAGCGATGCAAAATGTGAAAGGTCACATACAATGGACATTTTAATCTCTTCCATAAAGCATAAAGTTGGAGTAAAATCAAAATAAGCTATGGAGATTGAACATCTTCGATCAATAAAGCACCCTTGGGGAGAAGTTAATGGTGTATCTCATCTCGCTATGTAGCCACTCAATGAATTGTTCCTCTAATTGTTGTGTAGTGTGGAAAGAATTAAAAATTAAAAATTAAAAACAATTGAAAATAAAAATAAAAAAACAAAAATAATATTTTATAATTAAGTTTAAAATATATATATATATATGTTGAAGCCCGGCTACAACTATGATCAAGAAAATGCAAAATACGATATATATATATATATATATATGTTGAAGCCCGGCTACAACTATGATCAAGAAAATGCAAAATACGAAAAACAAACCCACATAATGTTTTTGCACAATGAGTTTTTTATTATGTCATACAGTGATCTCAAAAATCAACAACAACAACTATCTTAGATAAAGGCTAGCCTTTTATAAAAAAATTCTAATGACTAGTTGACTTCTACTCTAGGAAAATACTTTTTACAGGTCACCCACGTGTTGGAGACTAAGTAAATTTTATAAAATATCTCATTTACATTAATAATTTTCCCAAAAGGTGGGTAGACTTCGCTCATAGTGACCCAAGAAGTTCACCGTTCCCTTTTCCATGTCCCTAGAAGTTGAAAAATGTCCCAAAATGCCCAATTTCTCCATAGGAGACCCAATACTCATTTAAAATGACTACATGTGGTTCAAAATAATCCATAGACAATTTCCTTTGCTTAAGGAAGACATCAATTTGGTGGGAGAAGGAAACCTTTGACTTTGTAACGCCTAGAAGTTTGTCCGCTTGCTAGTTTTTTGGTCCATAATACCCTAAAATTCCATTTTGACCTTCAAAAGCCTAGTTGACTTAACTTAAAATGGATACAAAACTCGACCTTGCCACCCTTTTCTTGATCCTTAACACCTTCATGATTTTGACACTTTTGCCACCTAGGTTTGCTATGATTTTCCCGAATTTCATCTATGTCTTACTTCATTTTGCCTCATATTTCCCTGCATTGACACATCATCATGCCCTACTGAGGGATCTCTAATACCTTCTATGACTCAAAGTCATATATAGAATCTATGACTCATAACCATGCAGTAAAACATAGGTGTACCTTGACACAGGTTGGATGTGAAAATTCCTGAATCTAACACATCAGAAACCCCTACTGCAATATCTGGTTTATTATCTCCTACTTGTTATTTACATTAACAAGTTATTTAATAATATAAACATCGAAATAAACACAATTGCAGCCTTCACAAACATACAGATCAGCAACTGAAATAAACTGAGACAACACAAGGGAAACCGTTATTTTTGGACAATCGTCCCCGAAAAAACCCAACGCGGGAAAACCGGTGCAGCATATAGAGGGTTTTATTATTACGCAGATTCTGAATACAACTAGGGTGCCAGAAATGGCTCACCCTTCACAGAATTGTTGGAAATACTGAGAGGAGGGATAAATCAATATTTCTTTTCAATTATTATTTTTACCAGTTAAATCATTTATATTTAGAACACAAAATGAACAATAGGAATAAATGCTTTTATTAATATAATCTTTACAATAAGTCGGGTACAAATTACAATATATATAAGGCTCCAATCTGTTGTTAAGCACCAACTTGACCTTTTGAGAGGCTCCAACCTCTAGGGCACCAACCCTATCTTCTCAAGGCACCAACCTTGTGTTTAGGAGCACCAACTCCAAGGAAACCAATCCTTCAAATTCTGAGGCACCAACCCCAAGGGCTCCGACCATATCTTGTCAAGAAATGTTTTGACTGTATTGCACTGCTCTCAAAATCTTCTTCATTGTGTTCTGTCAATCTACAGCTTCCTTCTTCGCTCGGCCTTCGGCTTCTACTGCACCTTTTGCGTCTGCTAGACATTCGGCTTCCTCTGTTTCTTCCAGTTCACAAGTTGTGAACTTTTCTTATTCTCTGTGATTGATGCCTGATACGCCTCACAATTACTATCAATCATTTCAATTAGTTCACACTTATGGAATTGCAAAAAACAACATATCACAGCATTATGGAACAAATTTTTAGATCCAGAAGGACTCAAATCTCAAGAATATATCAATTTAACTTTAGACATTCTGATATTCTCCAAGTTAAGTTATGTAACTTACTAGTGACCTAAATGTTGATTAGAAGATACCTTCTTTTTGGTGAATAAAAGTTCTGGTGAAGAGGAGTGCTATTACTATTTTCCAACGTGCCTCCAAAGAAAGACACTACACCAATTAAATCTACTAAAGGGTCATCCTTGACTCATCAAGAAAGTGAAGACTTACAATTTAGGTTATCTCAATTAGAGAAAAAAAACTAATCAAATGTATCCTAGTATGTTGAAAAAGGTGGATTTATCAGGTTATCAATAAAAACCTAAAAGAGATGCAAAATAAGATGAAAGAAAATCCTCTGTTTTGGGATTGACCGATGTTAACCATCCTTTGATTTGGTTTGACTTTGGTTTGTCTGACTTGAAAATTCTCTATTTTGGAAGGCCGAATTGTTTGCAAGAGAGATCAAACATTTTTGGGTTGTTGACCATCCTTGACCGCAGACTTTGATTGAAGTTGACCGTAGTTATGTGCAAGTTTGACTGCATGTTTTATCCTTACTTTGACCGAGCTTTTAGTGATTGTGTTGACTGAACTTTGACCAACAAAGAAGGCCGCATCTTTTTACTACTGATCGAGTTGATTTGGAGGATTGTTGACTGTTGACTAGTGAGGGTCGCTGCTATTGTTGACTTTGACCAAAATTGCAAATTTGATTTGTTGACCAAATTTGGCTTTTGGGGTTTTGATTGAATTGGATATTGGTTCGTTAAAATTTTGGATAGTCAAAGGTTTGACATTGACTCATTTTTGATGAATTGGAACATTGTATCTCTCTGTTGAACTTTTGATGACAATCTAATAGAAGAAGAATTTGAAGAAAGGGTTTTCCTCCTTGTGGTGTTTTTCCCTAGTCTTCGACCAAATATTGTGTCTCTCTTGTTCTTGGTTGTCTTCTATTATGCATTGGTTTATTTTTCTATCTACAATTGCTTATTGTTGCTGGAGGATGGAATTTATATTGAATAAAGTGATTGCTAACTGAAGAAGAATTGTAATAAGTGATTGTGTTAAGCATAGAACACTGGAAAATTAACAAATTTGACTAGAAGTATGCCCGGAAAAGCTCCAAAAAATATAACAGGTAGACTACGGCTTTGAAATATATTTAAACTCCTAAATCCACTTTAAAATGTACCCACACAACATAACTAAATTAATGGGGATTGTGTTGTATGGTACAAGCATGACTATACAAATCAATTGGAAACAGCAGTTTACAAGCATGAGATGCGATGGGGTCAGAGTAAGGACAGGAGAACATCATCAACAATGGAGGCTACTATGGCCAGGACAACAACGATTACAGCTACCCAACAATGTCTATGCAAAACAGAGGAGTAGGACAGAGTTTGATGACGAGGTCAATTCATATGGCAAAGAGGGAGACAACGTTGGCCAATGGCCATAGCGACAGTAGTTGTGCGAACAAGTGGAGTGGTTAGCACCAGCGTTCCACGAGGACGTGTCCCCCAGGGTCGGGTGCACGCACCCCTCGCACCCGAGATGGGGAGTCTCTTGGGGGTGTGTTTCCCCACGCACCCTTTTTGGGGAGTCTCGAGGAGACACAAGGGGTGCGTTTCCCCAGTGTGGGAGTCTAGACTCCCCAAAAAGGGTACGTTTGGGCATCCCTCTTCAGCATGGGAGTCTAGACTCCGGGAAAAGGGTGCGTCTGGGCATCCCCCTTCAAAAAGGATGCTTCTGGGCGTCCCCCTTTGAATTTGTCTAATAAGACCCAAATTAAAAATTAAAAAATCAAAAATCAAAACAATTAAAAAAAATTTAAATTAAAACTAAATAGAACAAAAAAATATTAAATAACTAAAAGTCTAAAACCTAGGTTGAATAAAATGAAAGTTAAAACTTAAATGAAACACTCATGAGTCATTTTCATTTCAACGGAAAGTTGAATACATTGAGCTAAGCCGCCGCCCAGCCATCCTCCTACCGCCACAAAGACCGGTCTGTCGAGACTCGAAAGTGGACGCCATTTGCTCCAAAGTCACCCTGCACTTGTAGTTGCTCCAACCTGCAACCTGCACGATGTTTCTTTGCCCACGACTTCCAACAACCACGCAACCATCCTCCTTTGTCGTCGACTTCCAGCGTGTGCACTATGCCACACTGCCATTGCCGTCAACCCCTGTGCCGTGACGCTATGGCCCATCAACCTGCTCACTGAAACTTTCATTTTGTCAACCTGTGTCTTTGCCATCGACCTCCAAGTAAACAATGAACATTGCTTGTGTTTTAAAAATTATTTTTTTTGCTTAACACTGAAGTGTGAACAACGACCATCGTTGTAGTTATTAAATTTATTTTTGTTGTAACAGTGAACAACAAACAGTGCTGTAATTTTTAAATTTTTAAATTTTTTTTTAAATTCTAATGTTTTAAATTTTTTAAATTTTAATAATTTTTAAATTTAAAGAAAACACAATCACCGTTATGGATCAATGTATTTAAATTTAAATTTAGCGAATGCTATGGATCAATGTCTTTGAATATTTCATTATTGATTTTTAATTTTTTTAATCGAATCTCATGGTATGTATGAATAATTCAATAATGAGACTTGAGTGTGTCATATGAATGATGTATGTATCAAAATGAATGATGAGGATGGATCAATGATTCAATTGTCTATTTAATATTTTTATGCTTTCATTATTAAACAGTGAACAATGAATATGAACTTGAATTATATATGTACATATATATATATATATATATATATATATATATATATATATATATATACCTCGACGTCTCCCCGCACCCCCGAAATTTCCCTAAAATTTGAGGGTACTCCCGCACGTCCCCCCTGTGCGTCTCCTTGCACCTGCGTTTCCTCACATCGAAGTCTTGGTGGAACATTGGTTAGCACAAGGTTGTACATGGAAGTGGCAAGACAGGCAACGGTCACGATAGGGAGTAGGGGGCAGTCATAGCGATAAGCAGAGACAGGTTGAACAATGGTTACAGCGGCAGCAGCAATGCATACAAGTTGAGAGGTTAGTACAGGACCCAGGTGTATAGCAGAACCACGGCACTATCGCTTGTCAAGCTCTTTTGTCGAGTTTCGATCATGACAGGACTCGAGGAAGAAGCATTTCCAACTCCATGTACTATTTGTCTCCCCATATGGCATTCATATATCACATATGCTAAGAAATTCTTGGAGGGCATGGTAGAAAATCCCAATGGCTCCTTTGCCTAGTAGGACTATTGGAGAATGGACAAAACTATAAAATATCAACTCCTTTCCATTTAAGGGCAACTTTCATCTCTGAGAAGTACGATAGCTTCATTTGGTCCTGCTTGGAACAATCATCACTGTTGCCTGAGTGAGAGCTTTCATTA
Organism: Pinus tabuliformis; assembly: GCA_031772625.1. Taxonomy (NCBI): domain Eukaryota; kingdom Viridiplantae; phylum Streptophyta; class Pinopsida; order Pinales; family Pinaceae; genus Pinus; species Pinus tabuliformis. The sequence goes on along the minus strand of CM062814.1, from coordinate 741,791,947 downwards.
GAAGAGGCTATGCTATTGGTTAACATTTTGGCGGACACTAACTCATTTTCCTCAACAAATACACTATCTTTGATTCAACAATCCTTCAATTTGGGTGGAACCAATCTCCTTAAAATCATATACACACCCAATTTTACTATTCTATGCCACTCAAGATGACCAATTCTATCATTCAATACTATCACATATGCAAACCGTTTGATGCTTTGTATTAATTATATGAATCCTCTTTTGATTCAACTGCCCTTTTATTTCACAAGGTATTATCCACTTCTCGTGTTTAATGTTTCAATGTTGGATAAATCCATTGAATGCGAGTGCAGTTAAATATCCTCCACGCCAAGTCCTTAGAACTACAATGTTGCTTTTGCGTTTCTCTTGTCTATTCTAACTTATCAAAAACTATGAAATTTAGGGACTTCAACTACCTAAATGGGCATAATAGTTGTCTAGCACATCCATGTAGTGCATTACCTGAAGAGATCAGCATTATCTTTATACATAAACAATGAGATACAACTCATTCCTACATAGAAAATCAAACCAGGACAGAAACCTTAATTGCTTTTTATAAATGTGAGTTCTGGACCACTTTGGCTGGGGCACTCGAATGGATTTTATGAACGGCTGGTACTCTGAAAATTTAAGCAAGCTAGAAATTGTAAAAATTGAAAAGGGTATCTTAGCCATGTGACAAAAGTTTATGATAGCTGGTTTTTGAAGTACACATCAAAATTCCAAGAGGGAAACTAAGATAGTCTTCATAGAACTTACACTTTTCATATTGACAGATGGAAGGTATCCATTTATCACAACTACTCCACCATCAGTCAAAGTTGAGGAAGCAAAGTCTTCAAGCAATTTCTTTTTTGATCCAAACCCATACATGAGAAGTCCAAAGCCACATCTGTAAAGATATAGCCAACAAAGAACGAAAATGATAAATGGCAGAGAAAGGTGTGAAAAGAACATAAGCATCTTAAGTAAAAATTACAAACAAGGGAGAAAAGTAATAAAGTAGAAATATATTATACCAAACATGGCCTCCACCACAATGTGAATAAACGTTAAAGGAAAAAATATCTATATCAAAAACTGTCAAACAAACAAGATTAGAAGATTTTTCTTAGACATAGGAAAAATGCTATTCAAATTTTTGTTATTCTGGAATGATATCTCTGATAAAAAAACTTGTGAAAAGTGTAAAAGCAATAGCACAATTTACATTACAAACCAATATTTCTAGGTTCGACATAACATAACGAGAAGAATTAGAAAGGTATGAAACACATCAAATTGTAAAACAGCAAACCAATTCAAATGAATCACATCACATACAAAATATAAACATGCATAAAAATGAGTCATGTGAATGCATTGCTTGGAAACAACATCAGTGTTTCACAAGAATAACTTGTAAAGTCAGAAAAAAAACAATGGTAATATAAGAACCAAACCATTCAAGAGGCGGAAAAATAAATGCTTGCATGCATAAAAGTGCACGATTTTTACATCTGGGGTAGGATGCATAATACAGGGTCAAAAAGGATGGTTCCCAATGAGCAAGATGTAACAACAGTTCCAGTTATATGTGTGTAGACATAATTATGTTATAATAAAAATATATCGATTGATAGAAAGAATAAGAATGATTACAACACCCTCATGACAGTATATTTATAGCATTGACTGGTCACGAGGTGAAAGGTTTCGTGCTCCACTATTCATTAATTCATTAAATTAGTTTAGTTATAGCTATTATTATGCTCAAAACTTGTCGCCCTCTCAAGGAATATTGTCCTCAAAGCATAGGAAACAGGATTTTCTCTAGTTGGGCATGTCTTCATGGTGAAATGAAGTTTATTTGTGCTTGTGGGTTCGACTTTGTTCATACTGTGAGTGTTGGTGAGCTTCGTGTGCATTGTTCGCATCTTTTTCAAAGTCGAAGCTTAAACACCATTTAGTTTATACTGTTTTCCTTTCCAATTAAACTCCATGAATTGTTGTTCAAGATTTGTAGTATAACTTCCCAACTGCATCAACCATTCTGTACCTAGTATTCTATCCATCTCTCCCAGTGGTAGAGCATAGAGTTTTGTCTATAGTTCCATCTCTTGTATCTGAAATGAACCTTATGACATTTTGCTACTTCCTTGACCTTTTGTCCATTAGCAACTGTCACGAAGAGGTCTTTGAAGGGGTACACAAAAAGGTTTAGTTGTTTAGCAACAACAATGTCTATACAATTGTGAGTACTACCAGAATCTACTAGTATTGTGACATTTCTATCTTTTATGACTCCTTTAAGCTTCAGGGTCTTAGGTTGTGTGAAGTGGTGCTACTCGCTGGCTTAATTAATTTGCAGATACATTGATAAGTTATATATATATATATATATATATATATATATATATATTAATTGATTGATGATAAAATGGATGATTACAAGGCTTGTGGCAGTGCTCCTTAAACAGGAGCTGACTGGCCATGCCTAATCAGAGAGACATGTCCGTTGGGACTGCTGCCTCTTTGTTTAGGAGATTTAATCATTTACAAATAATAATTATTCACTTTACTATTAATTAAAAAGAATATTTAAATATCTAACTTTTATGAATTTTAAATTCATAACGTTGCCTTCCCCTTAAAAATGTTTTGTCCTCAAAGCATGGGTAATGCCAGGTTTTGATGAAGAAAACGTTCGGACTCCCAAGACGAATCTTCCTCTGGTAGTTTCTTCCATTTAATGAGGTACTCCTTTATTGTCTTGGACCGCAGTACCTTCTCTCGTGGAGCGAGTATACCTTCTAGTTCTAGAATGATTCTTCCTTCTTCATCGGTCTCTAGTATTTTTGTTTGAGCTATTTGGTTTTGCCCTAGTACTCTCTTCAGATTTGATACATGAAAGGTGTTATGGATTCGACAGTTGTCAAGTAACTTCAATCCATAAGCCACGCCACTTATTTTTTTGATTATTTGATATGGACCATAATATTTAGGTGATAGTTTATTCTTCCCTTCTTGTTTTAATGACAATTACTTATAGGGTTGAATCCTAACAAAGACCCAATCTCCTTCTTCAAACTCCCTCTCAGTGCGATGTCTATCGGCCTGTTGTTTCATTCTATTATGTGTCGACGTTAGATTCTCTTTTAATAAGTTAATGATCCTTTCGTTCTCCTCTAAGTGATTTTTGACTGTTGGAACCCTAGAATCGAGTAGTGAAAAATCCTTCCATCTGGGTGGTTCATAACTATAGAGAGCTTGGAAAGGTGTCATTTTAGCTGACGTATGGTAGGTGGTGTTATACCACCATTCCATCAGGTGTAGCCACTGAGTCCACTTATTTTGTTTATCAGTGACGAAGCAACGAAGATATGTTTCCAAGCACTTATTCACGACCTCAGTTTGACCATCTGTCTAGGGATGATAAGTTGAACTCATGTTGAGTGATATTCCTGCCTGGTGGCAGAATTCCTTCGAAAAATTACCCTTGAACCTTGCGTCTCTATCACTCACTATGACTTTGGGGAACCCATGCAGTTTGTAGATGTTTTTACAAAACATATCCGCAATTTGCTTAGTTGTGTCTCTTTTTTTTTATATGGCCATAAAATGAGCATATTTATTGAGTCCATCGACTACAACAAATATCTTGTCCTTACCATCAGACGCAAGTAGTCCTTCTATGAAGTCCATCGAAATATCTTCCCATCTTTGGTTGGGAATTTATAGCGACTGTAACAAACCTAGGGTTGGAATATTTTCACTCTCATTCCTTTGACAAATATCACATTCTGCGACATATCTGAGATCTCTGAATTTCCTTGCTCATGCCCTTCCAACAGAATGACTGTTGAACGTTGTAGTAAGTCCTGTAGAACCCGACATGTCCGGCTGCAGGTGAATTGTGAGATTCTTTAAGAATTTTCAACTTAAATTTGGATGTTAGTGTTAGGTAAATTCTACCTGTGTACCATATTATGTCATTCTTCCACTCAAAATTGGTATATTGATTAATATTCTTTATTATGGAATCATAATCCTCATCCTTGGCATACTCTGCTCGTATTTCGTCCAACCATTCTGGAACAACTATCATGGCAGCACATGTTGTGTTGTCGTCATCCTTACGTGAGAGAGCATCAGCGACGACATTCTCCTTTCCTTTCTTGTATAATATTTCTAGGTCGAACGCTGACAACTCTCCATCCACTTCTATTGTTTTGTTGATAATGTCTTTGCTGAAGTAAGAATGAAGGACTGTTGTGGTCGATTCGGATTGAAAATTTACTCCCAAGCAAGTATTGGCGCCACTTTGTCAAGGCACGTATAATGGCGAGCATCTCCTTTTGGTATGTTGATTTTAAGCCTTCTCGTTTATCCTTCTTCCTTACTAATACTACGAGTGCAACGTATGGACTTCTACTTTTCGTAATGATTCCATGCTTCAGCAGGTCTTGTATCAATTGCTCTATTTTTGGTTCACTGGTGTCGAGTCTGGTTTGACTTTGATGATGTGTTCAATTTGCCTTTCAGGGGGTAATTTCATTGGTATATCTTGAAAGACCTCATATTTCTAGATCAAAGATGAAATTTCTGATCGCTGGTGAGTCTCTTCTATGGATAATAACTCTAACTATTGACATTGTGTGATAAATGTTGGGGCTCCTTTGCGAATAAGTTTCTTCATCTGCAGAGCTGAGATGACTTGAGTCGGTGGAGCTTGAAACCCAAACAGCTTATATTTCCTTCCATCCAATTTGAATTTAATGAACTGCTTTTGGTGATTTGTTGAATACGTGCCTAGTGTTTGTAACCATTGTATCCCTAAAACGACGTCTACTCCTCCAGGAGGGACTGTATAAAACTGGACTCCATTTCGTATTTGCTTAGTTGCAACTTAACTTTATGGCACTTGCCTACTCCATCTATACATTTTCCATCTGCTACCATAACCTTTAAATCTGCTATAGGGTAAGCAAAATTGTTCAGTCTTTTTGCAACATTGACATCTACAAAGTTCTGCCCTGAGTCTATTAGAACAACAAAGTTTTGCTTCTTGATATGAAATTTAAGCTTCAGTGTTTGTGGTTGAGCTATCCCTATGATGGCTGCCAAAGAAATTCATGGCATATCTTCTTTTGATTTTGCACTAGGGTTTGCATTTTCTTCATTGTTCTCTTCGTCGGAGTTGAATTCTGAAGATTCTTCTTCTTGTTCGGCTTCGCAATTGTACAATTTTTGCGTTGAGCATGTGTGTCCTGCGTAATACTTGTCTCCGCATTTCCAGCATTTGCCATCCTTTTTCCTTTCAACACTAGATTGTTGTTTTCCTTCATTTTGCATTGGTGGCGGATTGTAATTGCTAATGTTCTCTGACAATGGTTTACCAAACTTCCCCTTGGAATAGTCGTTAGTTCTCTCGTTACTGGCATATGGTGCCTTGTGGAGTTTATATTTTTGCTCGATAATTATAGCTATGTGTCTGGCCTCCTCAATGGTTTTGGGTTTGTGCAATTTTAATTCTTCGCGAATGTAATCTTTAAGGCCACGGCGACACATTTTTAACAGCTCTTCATCTGAGAACCCTCTCTGCCTTACTACTAATACTTCCCATTCGTGAGTGTATTCACTCACTAATCCTTTTTGTTTCAGTTGAATGAATCTCTCATAGACATCATCCTCCTCCTCGTCACAAAACCCTTTTAGCAGGGCATTTTTAAAGTTTTGCCAATTGAACAAGCAACCTGTACATTTAGACGACCACCACAAAAACCAATCATATGCTTCTGCTTCTAAGTAGTTGGATGCAGTCATGACTCTTTCTTGCTCGCTGAGTGGAGGGTTCGCTAAAAAAATGGTGTCCATCTTATTTACCCATACGACAACACCCTTATAGTTCTTACCATCATACTTAGGTAATTCATTTTTTATTTTAGTATGGTTCCTTTCGGAAGATTTGGTATAATATTGGCTTCCTTCGAAGTGAATTTGCGGTATTCACGGCTTCTCATGCCTCAACAACTCATGCTCAAGAGAATTCTCCCCTTCCGGAGTCTTGGGACACTATGTAGCTAAAGGTGGATCAGTCCCTCTGAAAAGTTGGCTCATCGAGTTTTTTAAAAAAGAGATATCATTGGCCATTAGGTCCTGCTTACTAACTGACTTCTCGACGTTATCTAAGCGTTTATTTAACTTGTTGATGTCCTCTTGAATTTTTTTCATATCTTCATTCTGGTTGCTTGCCATTTTATTTCGTTTTTTCTTGAAGACCCAATTTTTTTTATTAAATAATAATGTTTTTTTAATTAAACAAAAATATATGTATTATACAATTATAATTTATATATTATAGAGTTATAATTATATAAATTTTATATAAACTATATTAACACCCCCCAACCACTGATTAAAAGGGCATGACATTCCGTTGACCTGAAAGCGGATTGACCGGTCATGAAAAGCACTGTCGCCTGGAGCCTAACCGATGCACACCGTGCAGACGCGGCGTACGGAAGTTGGTCGACGTCTGGTGATAGATGCAGTGGACGGCAGAGACAACAGAGGGCAGCACGGGGAGGCAAGGACGTGGAGAGATGGATGTAGCGGATGAAAGACGGCGAAAACAGCAGAGGGCAGCACGGGGAGGCAAGGACGTGGGCAGAAGACGTGGGGAGAGACGGAAACTTGCTGCGGAGAAGTGCGATGGTGACAGAAGAACCGGCAACGGACGGAAATGAGTCAGCGGAGCAGTTGTGGAGTTGTAGCAGCCGGAGGGAGACGAAATGACGTGGGGATCGACGGTAAGTGGAAGGCCCGCAGGCCGACGGCCCACAGGATGTGGTGCCTACCAAAATATATTGGCTCTGATACCAGTGAAGCGGGTGCTAGTCGCTGGCTTAATTAATTTGCAGATACATTGATAAGTAATATATATATATATATATTACTTATCAATGTATCTGCAAATTAATTAAGCCAGTGACTAGTATATATATATAGATATATATAGATATATATATATATATAGATATAGATATATATATATATATAGATAGATATATATATATATATATATATATATATATATATATTAATTGATTGACGATAAAATGGATGATTACAGGCTTGTGGCGGTGCTCCTTAAATAGGAGTTGACTGGCCATGCCTAATCAAAGAGACATGTCTGTTGGGACTATTGACTCTTTGTTTAGGAGATTTAATCATTTACAAATAAAAATTATTCACTTTAATATTAATTAAAAATAATATTTAAATATCTAATTTTTATGAATTTTAAATCCATAACATTGTGATTGCTCTGTCATGGTTGTCGGTCAAGTTGTAGAGTTGCTTTATTTTCATTCTTAAAGATTGGATCCTTTCCATTTTGAGACGTGGTGGAATGTATTTTGTAATTGGTGGTTGTAATTCGTCTTTTGGAGTAATTACCTTTCCTTGAAGTTTGTTGTCCTAATTTATATTTACTTGAACACATGAGATTGAAGCTAGTGATGCTTTTTATGATGTATTGTCATAGTCTAAATCTGCATTGTATGCTTCCGTGATTTCATCTTTTAGCTTTTGTACTTCTACTTGCCTTCCATCCACAATTTTGTAGTAGCGTAAGGACATGTCTTCACATCTATGTCCTTGTGCCCAATTTTTCCCACACGACAATCATTTTTCTTCTTTGTCCCTCTCTCTAATTCACAGTGAGATGTGTTTGAGTTGTTTTATGATTTGAAAGTATATAGTTTCTTAATGTTACATCTGGGCCCTCACGACCATTTTTCACCACAATATCTACATTTGTATATTGCTTTCTTATGTGAGTCTCGATACCAATTTTTATCTTATTTGGTGAATGATGACTTGTTGAACTTTTTCTTTTGTTTAATTAATTTTGTTGTATGTCTAGCTTCCTCAAGTGTTTTAGGGTTCCATAGCTTTATTTCACTATGAATGTAATCTTTCAATCTGCAGATGTACATTTTTAGCAATTGCTCATCTGTGAAACCATTTTTTCTGGTGGCCAAAACTTCCCATTCATATGTATGTTGGAAACACTGAAAGGGGGGTGAATAAATACTTCTCTTGAATTAGTTAATTTTAACTTCACAAAGCATTAATTAACATTAGCATTAGAGCAAAACATAAATTAGCAACACCATTCAACAATGCACAACCTCTAGACAGTACACGATATTTTTAAGTGGAAATACTTCCAAGAAAAAAGCCACTGAACGCTTCTTAATATTGGTCTTAAAAGATTACATCAATAGGAAGCTCCAACTTCCAGGATTTATTAGCTCCAACTGAAAGGATGCTCTAGCCCCCTGATTTACCAGCTCCAACTGGAACAACGCTCCAACTAGACGGATGCTCCAACGCCCTAGTGTTGATTTGGGGTAGCATCAGATGTGTTCTAGCCACGAAAATTGGTGGAGAGGCTACAGCACATGAGATCTCCAATACCCAGAAAGGGTTTGGGCAGATTCTAAACAGTTTGGGAAATATTAAAATAATTAATATTTTTAATGGAGTCCCTAAGTCCAAACTTAGGGAAAATAAAATATTAATGTGAATTAATATAAAACTATGTTAGAATGGTCCAAAAGTCATGGATCAAGCCAAATCTAATCTTAGCCGTTGATCAGGGACTTAATCTCGGTCGTTGATTTGTCAACGAGAAAAGTATAAGAGGAGGCCCAGATCTAATCTTAGTCGTTGATTAGGGACTTAATCTCGACCGTTGATTTGTCAACGAGAAAAGTATAAGAGGAGGCTTGAGAGTCACTTGGAGAATACACCAAGAGATCAAGATTTCGACTTTCTAGGGCTGGGTTTGCTGAGAAAGTTGAGAGAGTGATCAGAGTTGCAGCTGAGGGGCAGTGAATACAAAAGCAGAGAGGCAGAGATAGCACCGGGAGGATCAACGCGGTAGTCAGAGAGAGGGATGCAGAACCAGCCAAGGGTTCACATAGAGTCAGCCTGGGCTCACGCAGAGCCAACCAAGAGTTGCACAGTGCCTCAAAGGGCCAGCGTGAGTGACGCAGAGGGCCAGAGGACTGACGCAGTGCCTCCAAAGGCTGACGTAGGCCAAGCCAGAGTGACGTTGGGCTAAAGTTGGGCCAGAGAGAGCTGACACAGTCCCTAGAGGCTGACGCTAGAGTTTCGTGGGGCAGATTGGAGCTGTGGCGCTGTCAGAGTGTTTATTTGGGGTTTCAGCCAGAATATCTACTTCCGAGCAGAGAGGTACTACTGTCGAGAGTGTATTCTGAAACTGCTTAATAAATCAAAACTTCAAATAGCTACATCGGTTTTCCTGCATTGGGTTTTTCCAGGGACATTAAACCAAAAACAACGGTGTCACTTGTGTGCTTGTTTCTGTTTCCTTCAGTTGATGATGTGTAATGTGTTGAGCATGTACTTGTATTTATTTCTAGTATTTACATGGTAAATAACTTGTTAATTAACAGAACAAGTAGGTAGGAATAAATCAGTAAAGTACATTAAGGGTTTTTAACAGTTAGACTTAGAAATTCCAACATGGTATCAAAGGGTGCTTGCATATCATAGGAGAACTGAGGACATCAGCCGAGCATAACAGCAACAGCAAAAAATAGTTGTCCTGAGTGACAGAAGTTGTTCCTAGCAGAGCAGCAGCAAGGAAGGAGTGACGCAGTGCCTACGTCATGAAGTTCGAGTAAATAAGAGGCTACGCAGAGGCTGAGGAAGGTAAAGATAGGCTCACGCAGAGCCACACAGAGGCTAGGAGGGCCGACGCAGTTGGCTGAGGAAGCTGATTTGCCGATGTCGGGATTGCGCAGAGCCTAGGAGCTCTAACCTTCAGTTTGCTGGGGTTTAGGAGGCTGTGGATAAGTTGCAGAGTGGAGTTGGTGGGGTACTGTAGTCAAAACAGTACCTAACAGGGCAAGGCCAAGGAGGAGGGAGTTGCTGTCGAGGATTTCTAGTCGATAAATCTGGATCAGTGGTGCAGCTGCACTAACGATCGGAGTGGGGGCATCTCGACATTAGCAGAAGGGTTTCCAGGAGGGAAATCGAGGCTCAGAGGGAGTCACACCAAGAACTTCCAGGAGGGAAGTAGAGGAGCAGCGAGATGGCAGTGAACGGGGTAAGAAACCAGGACAGACTATATGGAGCCTCAAACTTCGTAGTCTGGAAGGCCAAAATCTTATCAGTTCTAGGTAAGAATCGTGTCAAGCACTTCGCCTTGAGGACAATAATAATCCCAGTTGACCCAACTGATAACGACAAGTACGAGGAGGCAATGGCGAGGGCCAAGAGCATCATTCTTGACAGGGTCAAGGACCATGTAGTCCCACATATTGCCAAAAAGGACATGGCAAATGAGATGTGGGAGGCCCTAAAGAAATTGTACCAACATACTTTTGTGCAAAGAAGGATGTTACTAGAAAATCAGTTGTGGTCATACCAGATGCAGAAGGGAGAACAGATCGACCCCTTCCTCGGTCGATTGAAGGAGATTCGAGATCAGCTGACTTCCATAGGAGCCACGCCGGATCAAGAATTGATGGTGAGAACAGCCCTGAACGCAGTCTCAGAAGACTGGGAGGTGTTTGTCCAAAGCATACTGGGCAGGACAACCCTTCCACATTGGGAGTAAATGTGGGCGGCTCTTCGCCAAGAAGAGATCAGAAGCCTGAGCAAGGCAGGAAGCAACAGCAAGGGGATCAAAATCGAGGAGGAGGAGGTGGATGCTACCCTAGCATCTGAGGGAAAGCAGGAGAAACGGAAGAAGGACTTCTCCAAGGTCAAATGCTTCCACTGTGGGGAGATGGGTCATTATGCAACCCAGTGTCCAAGGAAGAAAACCAAGGGAGAGGCCTCCGAGACCAAGGTTGCGCCAGCAAGGGCAGAGAAGGAAGTGGAGACTAATGACGACTATGCCATGAGTGCTCATGCACCTCGAGAGAAGAGGTGGGGAGACATCGAGCTGTAGTCAGACAGACTACAGGCAATGAGGGGCAGAATCCTCAAGGTACCCAACCTCTTGGATTATACCTTGCTATGGGAGCCCTGCAGAGGAGTAGCAGCACTGGCGGATGTTAGTAGAGACGGATGTGGATGGAGCAAGAGAGGGAGCTACAGTGCAGGATTCCCAGGACAATGTGACGCAGCAATGCAAGAAGCACAAGAGTGTTGCACCAATGCAAGATGACACAGAGAGGTGTGCAACAGTGCGAGATGCATGTAGTAGTTGCAGCAGCGCAGAGGTCAGAGAGGGAGCACTTGTCAATGATAGAGGGAGCTTCAGCATCAGGAGTGTTTCTAGCCTGACGGAGATGTCAGAGCTGGGGAGATCAGTTACTTATTTCTCAATAATTGGGTTGGACTGCAGCAGCTAACAGTGGTAGTGCTATTGGTAGCATGATGCAGCATGATGAGAGGGGTTGCAATGAAGATGCAACAGTGGCACTGGCAGGGCCATGGGTAGCAACATGGATGCAGAGGGAGTTATCATATGGATGCAGTAGTGGCAGTGGCAAGGCCATGGGTAGCAGTACAGGATGCAGCAGTGCAGACGATGGGCAACAGGCCTAGCCTCAGCACAGGGACCGATGCCGAATGATCAGAGTGATGCTCAGTGAGGAGTATTACTAGAGCACAGTCCTCGCTAAGAGGGAGTGTTGATTTGGGGTAGCATCGAATGTGCTATAGCCACGAAAATTGATGGAGAGGCTAAGGCACATGAGGTCTCCAATACCCAGAAAGGGTTTGGGAAGATTCTAAATAGTTTGGGAAATATTAAAATAAATAATATTTTTAATGGAGTCCCTAAGTTTGGACTTAGGGAAAATAAAATATTAATGTGAATTAATATAAAACTCTATTAGAATGGTCCTAAGTTGCACGAAACACCAAAACGTTTCGGAGTTTCTGAAACGGGTAAGTTTAGAAACGTCACCTCCCAAAAATGGAAACGTCGGCCGAAATGTCAATGGAAACGTTATATATGTATTTTTAAATATATATATATATATAAAGAAATAAGTGAATAACACATTATCTTGCCAGAAAAAAGGGAATAAGACCCATATCTGACAAGTTAAAAGGAAAAATAAGTCTATATTAACTCTAATATATGATTACATGATGGTCGAGTTTCGGCCAAGTTCCGGAGTTTCGGGTACGGGTACGGCCCGAAACATTGGGTTCTTTGAAGTTTCGTGCAACATAGGAATGGTCCAAAAGTCATGGATCAAGCCAGATCTAATGTTAGCCATTGATTAGGGACTTAATCTCGGCCGTTGATTTGTCATCGAGAAAAGTATAAGAGGAGGCTTGAGGGTTACTTGGAGAATACACCAAAAGATCAAGATTTCAACTTTCTGGGGCTGGGTTCACGCAGAGCCAGCCAGGAGCTACGCAGTGCCTCAGAGGGCCAGTGTGAGTGACGCAGAGGGCCAGAGGATTGATGCAGTGCCTCTAGAGGCTGGCGTAGGCCAGGCCAGTGTGACGCTAGGCTAACGTTGGGCCAGAGAGAGCTGACGCAGTCCCTAGAGGTTGACGTTGGAGTTTCGTGGGGCAGATTGGAGCTGTGGAGCTGCCACAGTATTTATCTGGGGTTTCAGCCAAAATATCTGCTTCCGAGTAGAGAGGTACTACTGCCGAGATTGTATCCTGAAACTGCTTAATAAATCAAACCCTCAGATAGATGCATCGATTTTCCCACATTAAGTTTTTCTAGGGACATTAGTCCAAAAACAACGGTGTCACTTGTGTGCTTGTTTCTATTTTATTTAGTTGATGATCTGTAATGTGTTGAGCATGTACTTGTATTTATTTCTAGTATTTACACGGTAAATAACTTGTAATTAACAGAACAAGTAGGTAGGAATAAATCAGTAAAGTACATGAAGGGTTTCTAACAGTTAGACTTAGAAATTCCAACACCTAGTTTACCAACACTAGATAGAACAACACTCCAACACCTTGGTTTTATCAGCTCTGATTGAAAAGATGCTCAAACACCCTGCACATGCTCCAACCTGCCCTAGCACCACCCTGCCCTGAAGTGTTCTCAGGCTCCAACCTGAAGGAAACAACGATCTTCGCCTTGCACCACCCTGCCACCCTGCTCAACAAGCTACCACTTGCTCTAAAGTGTCTGACCTTCACGTCACCACAGTGGACCATGTTTCACAATTTTCAGACTAGATCCGCCTGTGTTCAAAATCAACATAGCATCAAAAACAATCTGCTAACTCTGTCTATTTACAATACTGGCACATGGTCATCAACTTCCTCTGCTCAAACCCTGGAAGCATAAGTAACTCTATCTTGTCCATTGCCACTACAGTTCTGCTAAAGATATATCAACCTATCAAATCATGACACCTCTACTCATAAGATACTTCAAACCCTAGCCAGAAAGCTTTGAATCAATATACAACTATGTGGTTAATCATAGCAACCATCTATATCATTCTCTTTTTGCTCATCATCAAGATAAACCTCTGACCCAGCATACTCATTCAACAGCATATATCAGATGCTAGCTATAGATAAGCATACAATACTTTGTCCTATCAGTTGTTCATGGCATCTATAGCATAACCTCACTCGACCAAACAATACCGGCAGCAACAACAACTCTCAAAGGCACAACACCACTGTCAATCATTGCTCAGCCTTTTAGCATATACAAGCCTCAGCCAGCAAACCCTGGCACCAATGTGGCAATACAAAGATGGGTTCAGTGGTAATGAGTCAATGCACAGATGAATACTCTGCAATAGTGCCCTTACTCTTGCAACAACATAAGACATTATCTTTTGCAACATACCCTCTGCTCAAACCCTAGCATAATCTGGCAGATTCACTTGCTCGACATTGCCATACTTCTGCCACTGCCTTTTTCAAAAGTAAATCACATCATTGTTAACTAGAAAAGCTCTTTGCAGCATGACGCTAGTAGTACCAAAGTTATAGAGGCAAACATCAACAATGGCAGCTATAGCTGTATATATGTGGCATAACAATATACTAGCAACCCTCAAAGATATTAACCCCTGCAATGTTAGCAAATCTGCAACACAATAGGCTCCAGGCAGCTCTGTCAAACGCACAGCAATATACACTCTTAATGCTCTTTCACATGCTCCAATTTGCACTTGCCCACAATTCACGCTATGCTCGAAAACACCACCATCTATGCGCAAACCACTCACAGGTTCACTAATCAAAACTTTGCAATCACATTCAATCTCAACTACGCACAGTAAAGACATTGCTCTAATTAATAATCTGTTTACCAAGCACACAGGGTATGCATTCTATCCATTAAACATATGGTGTCCTGTCTAAGCGGACAAATCATACTAACAATAGCCATAGCTTTTCTGTCACTGATTGCCAAGCATTTTGCCTTTGGAGATGCCTCTAATCGTGCCTTACACTCTTTCGAAGTTATACCTCTGAAAAATAACTTTTTAGCAGACCTTTGTAACAGTCCTTAACTCAGTCTCTTAACAGCTCCACTTATCATTTTCAACCAGTAGAAATTGCCCTTAACAAGTGGTCGAATTTGTCCCTTTTGTGGCCCAAGAAACCATTCAATTTTTAATTCAGAAAGGCCTGAATTCAACCACAATTTCACTGTGTCATATCTGATTGAAACAATGCCACAAACAAATGAATTTATGTCTTGAAATTTCTGTGTGAATTTGACAATTTTAATTCAGAAAGGTGTGAATTCACACAATTTCACTGTGTCATATCTGATTGAAACAATGCCACAAACAGATGAATTTATGTCTTGAAATTTCTGTGTGAATTTGACCTCAGCCCTGGTGCTCAAATGACATCAGTTCGTACCTCAGGTTTGCAGAAGAATAGGCCTCAGATCTGGCCATTAAATATATTCCACATTATCCATAGAACCAGTGACATCCTGCCTCAGATAAGTCTTTTAGAACAGCTTGGTTATGCCTCTGAAAAGTCTCATTAAACTTGGCCACAGCAGTGCCTAGGGAAGACCTTAAGAATGCCAAAAGTATGCCTCAAATTTTGCTACAGGAAACCCTCAAGACAGGCCGAAAGAGTCTCAGGATAGGATTCATATTTTGCTTCAGACAGCCAAAATATGCTTCAGAAAATGGGCCTTAGGAGGGCGGAAACTGCTTCAGATATAGGTCACCAAATTAGGCCTCAGGACAGTGCTGGTCCGAGCCTCAGACAGGCCGAGGATGGCCTCGGGAATACTACCAAGATTTGTCATAAATTCGTTCAAAGGAACATCAGAATAAAACTTAGACTAAGGCCGAAATAGGCCTCAGTGAACCACAGATTAGGTCAATGAATTACAGCCACAGATTTGCAAAGATATCTTAGAATAGCCATAGATCTTTTCATCCTTGTTTCAAAATGGTGACTGTTAGGGTCCTATAATTTATAGGATCACTAGGTGATTCAATATTTTCCCATTTATTTCAGTACGTAAATAATATTGCATTTGCAAATGATTTCCAAAATATATATATATATAAAAAAATGAAAAGAGGGTATAAAAAATAGAATAATAAAAAAAATGATAAAAGAACCCCACAGAAAAGGAAAAAATGTGAAAGTGATGCTAGTTGAAGTGCCACTGATAGTACAATAATTTTGAAGAATAAATTCATAAGGTTGTGTGCAGCTTGTTCAACATGCCACAATCATTTTTCTTGTTTGAAACATACTGCTTAATCATGTTCAAGCAATTTTCAATTTATGTCAATTAGATTAGAATGAATAATTTAGCCAAACAGTGTAATCTTGGCTAAGATTAGATTAGGTAAGTTAGATGAAGAAATTAATCCAACAGTGTAATCTGGATTAATGCAATTGTTAGATTAGTTTTACATTTTGAATAGGTGTTTTAGTCCTTTAAATTGCAAAAATAAATAAGGGTTTGCACTCCTAAAGGCACCCTAATTGGTTTTAGTTAGGTTAGCTTAGGGGGAAAATTGAACTTATTATAAAAAGTGTCAATATGTGGTATTATTTGTCCAAAGTTTGGACTTTATTGTAAAATTATATGGTTGATGAGACATTTTGTCGTTAATGCTTAAATGGTGCACATCTCCCTACTCCCAATCACATCATCTTTTTCATCGGAAGGCTCACACGCCTTTTCGCCCCCCCCCTGCAATGTCTCCCTTTATTGGCGGCGGGGCAGGTCCGAAAAAAGCGATTTCCCCACCGGGCCCCGCCACTATGTGTCCCTCTCACACTATTTCGCACCCCCCCTCACTTTCCACTTACCGCTCATACCCCCCTCTGAAAACCACTTGGCCCTTACGCCCATTCCCGCCAACGGTCATGCTCTCGCGCCCTTCTCCACCTATCGCTCGGCTCCACGTCGACTAACAGTTACAAAATTCCTGTTGCCACTTTCTCCCATTGCCGCTTCTTTCCGTTGCAGAGTAATTGCTCCCCTAAACAGTTGTCTCATCTAACGGTCCCGCTCCATTAAAAACTTATAAATCCCTACATTTGCCCTCGACCACTTTCTTTCCTAATTCTCACATTCTCGCAACAATACTAAGCCAATCATTGTTTTCTCTCATCTATAATCCATTGCTGACAGAGTAATAACCTGCAAGTTATTTTTCTCGAGCAATTAGCACATCATCCTTTGCAATTTTACCCTATTATCACAATGTCCCCTAAAACCAAAATTGATGCCACTATGATAAACCATATGCTTTCTCCCTCCGTGGATTTAGACCACATTCCCTTAGCCGAAAGAGACTACAAAATTGTCGAAACACAGTGTGAATTCGACCTCTTTGAATTACACTGTTGGTTTCGAGATAACCATCTAGACCAGTCAGATGAAATTGGGCTTTGGCAATCCAGATTACCCCTATTCATTTTTCCTCAATCCTATTATTTCCCAGAATTTTTCCTGAAATGCCAAGCCTCTTACCTCCCAAGTAAAAGAGCCATTCTATCCCCTAATGGTGAAATCCTTTTCACCATTACCCTTGAGAGTATAAATCAGATGTTGTAAATCCCACACAGTGAATCCCTGACTCCCTTCTCCATTGAAGCTCTTAAAAATATCTACCTAAAGCTTACTTTTCCCCAGAGAGCTAAGATTTTTGAAATCTTCCTCCCAAAAGATTCTCAATTGCCCAAGAAAAACCCCCCTTATCCCTCTTCTATTTTCCCCCAGAGGACTAGACAAATTATCTATGTCTTGTCTTGTCTACTTGGATATTTCTCATATGAATGGGTAGATGAGCCTATTTTAGGTTTTCTATCCATCCTTTCTTCAGAAGAAGGACCTTCAGTCATCTTTTACTATAGTCTTTCTTGCTGATATCATTCATGAACAATTCCTTCAGTTTTTAACTGAAGGAATGTTCAGATATTCTTCTATTCTCATGCATATGTTTCTTTTCTTCCAGACAGACAGGTTTCCTTTTGCAGTCCAGAAACTCAATCAGCAGGGTGAGCCTTAATCCATAATCTTTTGGACTTCAATTATCAGAAAGCATTCACAGGAGTACAGGTTTAAAGACTTCATTGACCAGTTCATATATCCAGCAACTTGTTTGTTGAGCAGCCAACAAATTCCCAAGATCAGTGAAGACATTCAAAAGGTGTTGCATCTCAGTGAGCAGGTGAAAACAGGTGATTGGTATTTATACCAAAATTATACAGAGATCAGGGTTTATGGCTCTGAGTTGCCACCCTATAAACTACCAAAATACCTTCCTATGAGGATATTTGCCTTAGAATATATCAGGCAAATAATCCAATCAGATAACATTCACTTTGTGGTAGCCAAGAAGAAGTCACAGTTCAGAATCAAAACACAGATAGGGCCATTTATCTGTAATAGTAGAGGAATAGGAGAGGAAGCAGACCTCCTTCTAAAACAGATGAATTTTCCCCTCAACTTCAAATGGTCTTTGGAGTAATTTCTAAGTTAAGGGTGGAGCAGAAGACAACCCCTTATGTACATACCCAAAGACCAGAAATTGAGAAATATATGAATCAACAGGATTGGGTAGAGAACACATTGCAGGAGGTCGAGGAGCAGGTGTTGTCCAGAACTGCTTCAGAGACTCCTACCCCTAGAGAGAAAACTGAGAAAAGGCAAAGAGAAGATGATTCTTCTCCAGTAACAGAAGTCTCAGCAAAGGAATTCAAGATTTACACAAAGAAAACAAAGACAAGCTCCAAGGTAGATTTCACACCAAGGGAGGAAACACAGGGTACTATTGTACTCTCTGGCCTTCATACTTTACAGTTTGGTAGCAATACCATTGATTCTCCATCATCCTCAACCACTAAAGAGAATCCAGCCACAACACCTCATACAACAAGGTCATTTACAAAACAGAGGTAGTTGGACATATTTCAAAGGTACAAAGAAATCAAACAGAGGAATGAAGCCCTCCATGACAACATTTATACTCAATTCAGGAAGCAGTCTTCCTCAATTCAACACAGGCTCATTTCAGCCTATGATATAGAGAAAGGGAGAATGCACATGGCATTCTTGCAGGCCCAAGTACCTCAACCTAAATCAGCAGCTGATTTCAAGCGACTACATTTGAATTTGAGGCAAAAGATGTCCATCCCCTGGACCAAATGGACATGCACAGGAAAACAGGAGAGATGGTGTATTCAAATTTCACACAGACTGCCATTACTACTTCCAAGCTGCAGCTATCTTTGAACAATGTTCAATCACAGCTCAAACTGGAAAAAATTTCCTCTTTGGCCAAAGATAATAGAATCAAATATTTAGAGGAGATGGTGATTAAAGCAGGCTTTGATCCAAGTAATTCAAAGGCTATTGAAGAGATCATTAAGAAGAAGAACAATGATATAGCATCCATGAGGAAGCAGTTGAAGTTGCTTGCCACTGAAGATCCTCAGGCAAAGGAATTAGGAGAAACAGAGATACAAAAAGAGGAAATGTTGAAGCTACTGGTGCAACAGAGTGCGCAGATTAAAGAAATGGAGGCAGAGATGGATAAATTGATCAAGGAAAAGGAGCAAAATGCAACTGGGGTAGCACAGCCTTTGGAGGCTATACCCCTCACAGTCTCAGTGCCAGCTACAACATCTTCATCAACTGTCCCTGCAACCGAAACCACAAATGCATTAGAAAAGTTGGTTAGAGCTATGGAAGACATGACAATAAGAGACAAGGAGATTGAAAGTCTAAGAGCACAGGTATAACTTCTACAAGAACAACAAAGCAAATCAGATGATTATCTCATAGCAAAAGTGCAAAAGTCAAATAGGTTGACTGCCCAGTTACAGAGATTAGAGTAGCAGAATCAGATTGGCAAGACTTTGGGTGAAGCCAAAGACAAAATTGTTGAAATTTCTAAGTCTGACCCGTTAGAAATTTTCCTACACTATATATTTCACCTACTTGTTTTATTCTTTAACAAGTTATTTAACCATATAAATACTGAAAATAAACACAAATGCAGTCTCAACCATCTACAGATCATCAACTGAAAGAAATAGACAAACACACAAGGGACACCGTTATTTTTGGACAATCGTCCTCAGAAAAAACCCAACTTGGGAAAATCGGTGCAGCAGTTCTGAGGGTTTTATTATTAAGCAGCTTTCTTGAGTACAACTGGGTGCCAAACTGGCTCACCCTACAGAGAAATCAATCTGACAGTAATACCTCTCTTCAGAAGCAGATATTCGGCAAGTCTGCTCCACGAAAGTCTCTCCAACACCTCTCTGAGGCTCTGTGTCAACCCTCCTGGCCTTTGCGTCAGCCTAGAACCCTTTGCGTCAGCCTATTGATGCTCTGTGTTGGCTCTCTGGCCCTCTACGTCACCCACGTAGACCCTCTGGCCCTCTGAGTGGCTCCTGTTGGCTCTACATACCTTTCTCTGCCTCTACGCTAGTCTTCCAGCACTATCTCTGCCTCTCTGCTATGCACTCACTGCCCCTCGCTGCAACTCTAATCACTAGTTCGATCTCTCTCAGCAAACCCCGCTCCAGAAAATCAAACTAACTGATCAACTTGGTGTATCTCCAACTGACCCACAAGCCTCCTCTTATACTTTTTCTGTTGAGTCTTCAACAACTAAGATTAAATCTCTAATCAACGGCTAAGATCAGATTTGGCTTGATCCATGTCATTTAGAACCTTCTCACCCAGTTTTATATTAAAACCCATTAATATTTTTATTTTCCTAACTTTAGACTTAGGAACCCATTGAAAATATTAATTATTTTAATATCTCTCTAACTGGGCGGAGTTTCCCCGAACCATTTCTAGGTGTTGGAGATCTCATTGCTTTAGTGTTGGAATTTCTAAGTCTAACTATTAGAAACCCTTCATGTACTTTTCTAATTTATTTCTGCCTACTTGTTCTGATTAATTAACAAGTTATTTACCATGTAAATACTAAAAATAAATACAAGTACATGCTCAACACATTACAGATCATCAACTGAAGGAAACAAAACAAGCACACAAGTGACACCATTGTTTTTGGACCAATGTCCCCGGAAAAACCCAATGCGGGAAAACCGGTGCAGCTATCTAAGGGTTTTAATTATTAAGTAGTTTCAGAATACAATCTGGGTGCCAAAACTGGCTCACCCAACAAAGAATAATCTCGACAGTAATACCTCTAAGTCGGACACAGATGTTCTAGCTAAAACCCCAGATAAACACTTTGATAGCTCCCAACTCCAATCTACCCCACGAAAAACCCCAACGTCAGCCTCTAAGGACTGCATCAGCCCTGTCTAGCCCAGCGTTTGCCCAGGGTCACCCTAACTCGCCCTGTGTCAGCCTCTAGAAGCAATGTGTCAGCCCTTAGAGCCTCTGTGTCACCCACGCTAGCTCTCTGAGGCACTGCACAGCTCTTGGCTACCTCTGCATGAGTCCTGGCTGGCTCTGCGTGAACCTCTAGTTGGCTCTGCGTCCCTCTCTCCCGACATCTGCGTTGATCCTCTTGGTACTATCTCTGCCTCTCTACGTCTATATTCACTGCCCCTCAGCTGCAACTCTGATCACTCTTTCGACTTCCTTAGCAAACCTTGCCCCAAAAAATCGAAATCTTGATCAACTTGGTGTGTTCTCCAAGTGACCCTCAAGCCTCCTTTTATACTTTTATCGTTGACAATTCAACGGCCGAGATTAAGTCCCTAATCAACGGGTAAGATTAATTCTGGCTTGATCCATGACTTTTGGACCCTTCTAACACAATTTTCTATTAATTCACATTAATATTTTATTTTCCCTAAGTCACTTCCTCAGCAAACCCTGCCCCAGAAAATCGAAATCTTGATCAACTTGGTGTGTTCTCCAAGTGACCCTCAAGCCTCCTTTTATACTTTTATCATTGACAATTCAACGGCCGAGATTAAGTCCCTAATCAACGGCTAAGATTAATTCTGGCTTGATCCATGACTTTTGGACCCTTCTAACACAATTTTCTATTAATTCACATTAATATTTTATTTTCCCTAAGTTTAGACTTAGGAACTCCATTAAAAATATTAATTATTTTAATATCTCTCAAACTGTTTAGAATCTGCCCAAACCATTTCCGGGTATTGGAGATCTCATGTGCCTTAGCCTCTCCACCAAGTTTTGAGGCTAGAGCACATCTGATGCTACCCCAAATCTTAGCGAGGATTATGCTCTAGTAATACTCCTCACTGAACATCACTCTGATCATCTAGCATCGGTCCCCGTGCTGATGCTAAGCCTGTTTCCCAACATCCTCTGCACTGTTGCATCATGTACTGCTACCCATGGCCCTGCCACTGCCATTGTTGCATCTGTACGGCAACCCCTCTCATCATGTTGCATCATGCTACCCATAGCACTACCCCTACTAACTGTTGCACTGCAACTCAGTTATTGAGAAGTAAGTAACTAATCTCCCAACTCTGACATCTCCATCAGGCTAGAGACACTCCCGATGTTGAAGCTCCCTCTGTCGTTGATAAGTGCTCCCTCTCTGACCTTTGCGTTGTTCCAACAACTCTATGCATCTCGCACAATTGCCTCACGTTGTCTTGCGATTCATGCATTGTAGCTCCCTCTATCGCTCCATCCGCATCCATCTCTACCAACATCCACCAGTCTTGCTACTCTTCGGGGCTCCCATAGGAAGGTATAATCCAAGAGGTTGGGTAACTCGAGGATTCTGCCCCTCATTGCTTGTAGTCTGTCTGACTACAGCTCGATGTCTCCCCACTTCCGCTCAAGTGGCGTGTGAGCACTCAAGTCACAGTCATCATCTATCTCCACTTCTTTCTTTGCCCTCGTTGGCGCTGCCTTGGTCTCGGAAGCCTCTCTTTTTCTCTTCTTGCTCGGACACTAGCTCGCATAATGACCTAGTTCCCCACAATTGAAGCATTTGACCTTGGAGAGGTCCTTCTTTCGTTTCTCCTGCTTTCCCTCAGATGCTAGGGCAGCATCCTCCTCTTCCTCCTTGATTCTGATCCCCTTGCCGCTGCTTCCCGCCTTGCTCAGCCTTCTGATCTCTTCTTGGCGAAGAACTGCCCAGATTTCCTCCCAATCTAGAAGGGTCGCCCTGCCCAGTATGCTCTGGACAAACACCTCCTAGTCTTCTGAGACTGCGTTCAGGGCTATTCTCACCATCAATTCTTCATCCGGCGTGGCCCCTATGGAAGTCAGTTGATCTCGGATCTCCTTCAATCGACCTAGGAAGTTGTCAATATGTTCCCCTTTATGCATCTAGTATGACCGCAGCTGATTCTCACATAACATCCTTCTCTACACAGAAGTATGTTGGTACAATTTATTTAGGGCCTCCCACATCTCATTTGTCGTGTCCTTTTCGGCAATATGTGGTACTACATGGTCCTTGACCCCGTCAAGAATGATGCTCTTGGCCCTCGCCATTGCATTCTCATACCTGTCGTTCTCAGCTGGGTCAACTGGGATCGCTATCGTCTTCAAGGCGAAGTGCTTGACACGATTTCTGTCTAGAACAGACAAGATTAAGGCCTTCTAGACTACGAAGTTTGAGGCTCTGTCTAATCTGTCCTGGTCTCTTACCCTGTTCACTGCCATCTCGCTGCTCCTCTACTTCCCTTTTAGAAGTTTTCGGTGTGACTCCCTCTGAGCCTCGATTTCCCTCCTGGAAACCCCTCTGCTAATGTCGAGATGCCCCCACTCCGATCCTTAGTGCAGCTGCACCACTAATCCGGATTTCTTGGCTAGAAATCCTCGGCAATAACTCCCTCCTCCTTGGTCTTGCCCTGTTAGGTACTGTTCTGACCACAATACCCCGCCAGCGTTACTTTGCAACTTACCCACAGACTCCTAAGCTCCAGCAAACTGAAGGTTAGAGCTTCTAGGCTCTGTGCAATCCCGACACCAGCAAAATCCGCAACTCCTGGCAACAGGCATCAATCCTTCCTGACTAAGAAAGATGACCGGGCACTGTGTAGGTCGAGTCTGCTCCCCTCTGCCACTACACTAATCCTCTTCCCAGCTCAAACTTGATGACTTAGGCACTGCATCACCCCTTCCTTGCTGCTTCTCTACTAGGAACAGCGTCTGTCACTCGGGACAACTGTTTTTTGTTGTTGCTGCTCTGCTCGGCTGATGTCCTCAGTTCTCTTGTGATCTGCAACCACACTCTGGTACCATGTTGGAATTTCTAAGTCTAACTGTTAGAAACCCTTCCTGTACTTTTCTGATTTATTTCTGCCTACTTGTTCGGATTAATTAACAATTATTTGCCATGTAAACACTGAAAATAAATACAAGTACAAGCTCAACACATTACAGATCATCAACTGAAGGAAACAAAACAAGCACGCAAGTGACACCGTTGTTTTTGGACCAATGTCCCGGGAAAAACCCAATGTGGGAAAACCGGTGCAGCCATCTGAGGGTTTTAATTATTAAGCAGTTTCAAAATACAATCTGGGTTCCAAAAACGGCTCACCCAACAAAGAATAATCTCAACAATAGTACCTCCCAGTCGGAGACAGATGTTCCGGATAAACACTCTGATAGCACCCAGTTCCAATCTGCCCCACAAAAAAACCCAGCGTCAGCCCTTTCTGGCCCAGCGTTTGCCCAATATCACCCTAGCTCGCCTTGCATCACCCTCTGGAGACACTGCGTCAGCCCTTAGAGCCTCTGCGTCACCCACGCTAGCTCTCTGAGGCATTGCACAGCTGTTGGCTGCCTCTGCGTGAGCCCTGGTTGCCTCTGCGTGAGCCCTGGCTGGCTCTACATGAACCTCTGGCTAGCTCTGCGTCCCTCTCTCCCAGCTTCTGCGTTGATCCTCCTGGTACTATCTCTGCCTCTTTGCTTCCGTATTCGCTGCCCCTCAGCTGCAACTCTGATCACTCTTTCAACTTCCTCAGCAAATCCTGCCCCAGAAAATCGAAATCTTGATCAACTTGATGTGTTCACCATGTGACCCTCAAGCCTCCTTTTATACTTTTCTCGTTGACAATTCAACGCTGAGATTAAGTCCCTAATCAACGACTAAGATTGATTCTGACTTGATCCATGACTTTTGGACCCTTCTAACATAGTTTTATAGTAATTCACATTAATATTTTATTTTGCTTGAGTTTAGACTTAGGGACTCCATTAAAAATATTAATTATTTTAGTATCTCCCAAACTGTTTAGAATCTGCCCAAACCATTTCTGGGTATTGGAAATCTCATGTGCCTTAGCCTCTCCACAAGTTTTGAGGCTAGAGCACATCTAATGCTACCCCAAATCAACATTTAGCCTCTCCACCAATTTTCATGGCTAGAGCACATCCGATGCTACCCCAAATCAACAAGAATATGGAAGGATATTCAACAATCAATTAATGAAATGTGGCCCAGCATCCAGATCATTTTTGAACAACAAGAACTAATTCAGAAGGCAATGGAAGCCATTGCATAGACTAAGGAGGAATTAGGTGATAGACCAAAAGAAGCAAATAAGATTATAAAATTCCTCAATTCAAAGAATAAACATGAGTTGGAAGAATTGCAGATTGAAGACAAAACAAAGACAATTTTAGAAGTTAAGAAAGTTTTGGTCAAAAAGAATCTAATGCAGCAACTTGAAGAGAAGTGCCAGGTACTACAAATTGGTGTTCACAGGTTCCTCAACAAATTTAAAACACTATAGTACAAAGGAATGCCAAGATTGTTGGTTTTAAATGAAAAATTGATGACTCTGTCAGATTATAACCAGAAATTATCAGAGAAGGCTAAAGACACTATGAAATTTGCATCCATACAGGGAACTCTTACAGGTAAAGCGTTGTTGGAAGCATTAGGACATGATCTGGAGATTCAACATGAGGTGAAACACCTTTTCCTCACCAAACCTACCTTTGCCAAATATACTGAGGTAGATGAGGTTTACAAGAAAATGTTAGAAGTTTCTATCCTAAGTGAAGAAAGATGGGATGAGTTATTTGAGTTACTAGGGTAACAAGGTGCTTCATTGTACAGCTCAGCATCAACAACACAGCAGGATTCAAAGGGCCAGATATTCAGAACTTCCACAAAAACAGTGCCAACACTTCAAGCAGTTTCAATTTTCCTAAATTATTGTAACAGTTAGATAGATTATGTTTAGGAACTCCTTAAATATATCCTAGTTAGTTATGGCAGGATCTTTTTGTAAATATTTTTATAAATACCCCTCATTTCGAATGAGAATGGGTTGGTAATTGTTGATTATTATTTCTCTGTATTCAAACAAAAAGCGATTGTAGTTTCTGGAACATCAGTGGACCTATCCAATAATAAAGGAAGCTATTCACAGGATTCTTGCGTTCAGTTGATTGGTGAAGTGCATCTACTATTCATTGTTCATTTTCTCTATCTTTCATGCTTATGTGTTCTTATTCTTAATTGTTAAACAGAAAGTATAAGTACAGAATTTGTTTCTTAGCACTCTGCACTCACTATTAACTATTCATAATGTATCTCAGCTGATATTAAGTAAAGTAATTCTTCACTGCTCTTTTGCTTAATTGAATCTTTTCTTTTCTTCTTTCTATCTCATTCAGATTAAAGAATCCAACAGGTGGGCTACCTTGCCTTGTGAAAACTTCCCTTAAAAGTTGTACAGATCCATGATCAAACAGATAACTCCATAGCCCAATGGTGATCTGATCAATTTATCAACCAAACCCTCATTTAAAACAACCATGTTTGTACATTAATAACTAGCCTAAAATCCTGAATCAAAACAAAGTTAAATTTGACAAAGAGAGCCCTCTCTGAAGCTAGTAGGGCTAGATCCCAGCTTCCAAAGTGGTTGGTAGTTACCTATGTGATGTTCTTTTGCGACCTCGGAAATTACAGAGTGATAACAATGACCACAGAAAGGGCCAAAGTTTTGGGCCTCAGTAAGCTGCGAACCAATGTCATAAAATGTCTCCAAATAACCACAAAAAAACTAAATGCACAAAACCAAATTTTAACCCAAAAGCCATCTCAAACTTCGACCCACTGCTTCAGATAATCAAGTCGCAAAGCATGGACGAATTTCACAGAAGATAGCACATCACTTTGGCTTCTTGTGGAGGATTCAAGCTACTTTATATAGAGGAGAAGGGCATATTCCCTTATGAAGCCGACTTGATCAAAAGGAGGGAAGCCAACCTCAAATTTGAATTTCAATTTTAATTTTGGAGCCAAAAATAATTCATTATTGGAGGCCGATATGAATTCCACATTTTAATTAATTTGCCATTTCTTTGAATTTGATTAGGAGGCCCAAGATAAACTAATTTAAATCTCATGAATTAAAATGCCAAAATTGACCAATGGAAGAGTTGCCATATGACATTCAATTTGGGACTCCTTAACCAACTTTCAGCCTTGAGGGTTTCAACTTTAAAGGAACATATCTCCTCAACCGAGATGAACCACAATGCATGCCACATATTGTTGGAATCGGCACGAGGAGCAGAACTAAATGGCGATGCACTTAAGTCCAAACACATTGATCTTTCCATCCAAAAACCTTATAAAATGTGGAGCATCCAAGGGTTCATGACCAGTGGGACTTCGAATCAATGCAATCCATAGACAACTATTAAGAGCGTTCAAAGGCGACATTGGCATCTATGACAACACCATTCAACAGCATATAATCGTTTATGTTTCCTTTTTGTTTAAGATGTACAAACTTGTTGTGCAATTCATTGTCTTCTTCGTCCTGAAACCTTTTTAATAAGGCAGTTGTGAAGTTTTTCCAATGAAAAGAACGGACATCACATTCTTTTTTATGCACAATAGGCACCAATCATAAGCGTCCCCGTCTAAACTGTTGGAAGTTGTCATTATTTTTTCTCTTTCACCTAATGGGTGTTCTAATTCAAAAATCCCTTCCATTTTGTTGATCCCAATAACTACTCCCCTATGGTCCCTTCCATCACACTTCAATAATTCCATCTTAATTCGTTGATGATTTCTATCTAGAACTCTTGTGTGATACTTACTGCCTGAAAAAATAAATTCAAGTGCTTCTTGATGGTCTTGTTCGCTTGTTTGTTGTGATTTTGGACTTGGTGTTGGTTTCCGATAGGTTAAGGGTTCTGCAATTAATGCATCTACCCTTTCAATTAGTTGGTCAATTAGTTCAGCCTGGAAGTTAATTTTCCTTGTCACTTCACCCGGATGCGGGTGATTATTTTGGTAATTAATTTGATTAGATGGTTGACCGACGAACGGGATGGCCACATGGCCACCTACGTCGTCCCCCATGCCAACCTGAGGCGCATTCAAACCACCTTGCAGGAGCCATTAAATGCGTCCAAAGGCCGAGACACCTCCACAACTCTCATAGCCATGGAACCTGCAGAGCATTATGCAATTCCTCCCCCCTTGCTCCATTGTGTTTGCCCTCCGCAGGCCGCAGAACCCTGCTCTCGCACTGTGACAAGCAGTCGATGTTGGTTGCTAAGTTGTATTGATCTGGGCAATGGATTTCATTACTCTCATTCCAGTCTCTGCAACTTAGACCAGGCTCAGACCTCCTCTGTTCACTCTCTGCATCGAAATTCCACCAACCCCTCTGCTACCAACCTTGCTCTCAATTCTGCCATGGCTCGCATCAGACATTGAATGCGAAGCAAGCGTGGAGGCACTGGCAGCGGCATCATCCACCCACCAGCATCGACTAGATCTGACTCTGCCTCCCTTGAGTCCTCAGCTAATAATCCCAATCCTCTCAGCTCTTTCTATGGCCGTTACCCAGACACCCAAAGTGGAAGGGGAAGAGCCAAGCTCCAAGGCACAGGAGAGCGGGACGTTGCAGTTCACTCATCGGATTTCCCCCTTTCTCCGCATCCAGTGCCCCATACCACTCAATTCCGTTTTCACAGCACCTTAGCCCGGCCCGTAATCACTGCCACTGTGACCATTTCTTTCTCGGAAGAAATTGATCCGCAGGCACCTCCGCCTGAGCACAAGGACGAGCAGAACAGAGCAGCTCCAAGCAACCGCGGTATTCGCATCCCTAGTAATCAGCAGCATGACGATGACAAAGCAGCCCTGCATGGCAAAGCTGTAGATGGCAGTCAACCAGCTGCGGATAGCAAACATGGTGACACGAGGGCCTTGGGAAGCCGACGGGGCGACACATTTGAAATGCATGTGGGCACAGGTAGCGCTGAGGCCGTTCATCCAGCTCAGGGAAGTGGCATGCCTGACGAAGACGATGATTGGTACAAATACGCATGTCGGATCGAAGAGGAACCAGCCCCGGAGAATCTCTAGTCTTGACGCGTGGCAACCAGATACCCCTTTTTTTTTCCAGGTGGATGCTTCTTAGTTTGAATGGTTTTTTTCGGGTAACTGTTTATGGTTCTAGCTATGCAATGTCTCTCTCTGTTTTTTTTGGGACAACACTGTTAACCCCTATGTGGGTTCTTTCTGGTTTCCCCTATGTTGGGGCAGTCAAAGATAGATAGGTTTATTTTTGGTGATGATTGATGCTCAGTAATTTTGAGATCAAGCCTTCTGTAACAACTTTTTGTATCATATTAATAGAACAATATTACTTAGAAAAAAAAAATTATCCTTGTCATCATTTCTCATTCTTAATGCAATTTTCTATTGATCTCAGAATCCTCTATCAAATTGTCAACTTTGTCTCCTTTTCTCTTAACTTATTAAATTTTTCTATTAATTCTTTTTGTCATTCCACAACTTTGTTTCTGCCCTTTCAATGTTGTCGAGACAATATCTTACTCTGTTGACTTCATCTCTATATTGATTGACTTCGGCCTATATTTCGTCATTGCTAACCATGTTGAGGTTCCTTTTATTTCTAGTTTTATTCTATTTTCCCCTTTTCTTATTTTCGAATTTTATATATATAAGATAATATAATTTTTCTAGTTTTAACATTATAAAAAATTACTTTTTTAATTAACTTTTAAACTTTTAATTTATTTTACCTTTTATTGTATTACATTATTTTAAATAGGCATTGTCTAACTATTATATGTTTTGGAGGGTTTGGTTGAACTTAAGTGAAACAATTTTTGGTCAAATCGTGATTGTTTGACGTTTAAAATGCATTTTTAACTACATATATGGATTCAACACCCAGAGCACTTGGATTGTGGGGAATTTACAACTCAAACTTGTGATTTCAACAAATCCCTGACGGATTCTAAGCAATATGCCCAGAAAAGCTCCAAAACATATAATAGGTTGTAGACTACATCTTTTAAAAATATTTAAACTCCTAAAGCCACTTCAAAATGTACCCACCCAACTTAACTAACTTAATGGGGGTTATATTTTATGGTAGGAGCATGACCATACAAATCAATTGAACCGATACGGTTGGAAACAACGATGTACATGCAGGAAATTTGATGGGGATAGTGCAAGGACAAGAAAACCGCAATGGCAGTGGAGGTTGCTACCACTGGTACGACGATAGTTACAACAACCTGGTAGAGACTATGCAGAACAAAGGAATAGGACACAATTTGATGACGGGGACAATTCGTATGGCAACGCGGGAGACAAGGTTATCCAGTGTCGGCATCTATGCGGACAAGTGGAGCATTTTGTACAAGGTTGTACGCGGAAGTGGCGAGACAGGCAATGGTTGTGGTAGGTAGTGGGGGGTGTGGTGACGATAAGCGGAGACAGGGTTGGACACTGGCTACAACAACAGTAGTAGTGCGTACAAGTGGAGAGGTTAGCACAAGTGTACAACGGAACACAGAGATACGACAATTGGCAATGGTAGAACATAAGGCTGCAATGTATGGTGACTTGACCTATGATTTGTTGTCAAAACAAACTCGACCTGTAACGCAACTCTAATACCACTGTAACAATAGTTCCTATTGTACGTGTGTAGACAAAATTATTTTATAATATATTTGATTGATAGAATGAACAAGAATGATTATAACACCCACGTGACAATATACTTATAGCATTGATTGGTCACAAGTGTCGAGGTGAAAGGGTTTGTGCCCCTTAACTTTTCATTAATTCATTAAACTATTGTTATTTATAACTATTATTATGTTCATAACAAAAGAGCGATGTCAAAATAAGTGGAGAGGTTGTAGCTCAAATCAAAATTTTGAAAAAGTGAGTCTGAATCCAAAACCACAGCAAGCAGATCAGTATCTCCTTTGGAGCTTAACTAACCTCAAGAAAAGGTTTAATACATAAATATTATATTGACTTTCTTAAAAATATTTGGGCCCATAGTTAGAAAATATAGTTGTGGTTTTGTCGTTTCCTGCTATTCAAATCATCAACAAATAATAGCCCAAAGGGTTAGCTCAATCAGTGGAAGCATCCACCCAAGGCATGTTGTTGGGAGGCCATTGGTCATAGGTAGAAAACTGGTCAAGTAACTCGGTGTTTGCTATTCTGGCTGGCAGTTGAGCTGCTGGTCAAGCTGCCCTCCATCCAAATATTCAAAGGAAGAGAGAGGGATTCTGCAAGGTTTTTCTTGGAAAGAAACAACCTAACCATTTTGGGATACTGATTATTGAAACAAGTATAGTTTCCAAGATTGCAAGTCAAATTCTAAGTCATCAAGTCTGACTAAAATCAGACCCTAAACAATTGTTTACCAAGCTTCCAGAGTCAAACGCAGATTGACCAAGATGGATTCACAATTAGTCATGAGTCAAACATGGGTTGACCAAGTATGACTCACAATTAGTCGTGCATCAAACTAAATTTGATCGTGTCCGACTCATTCAATTTAACCTCTGCTGGGTGCATGTCGAAATATGTGCACATCGTTATATTTCTGTAGTTGTCAAGTTTTTCCCAATCCAACTCAAACTCTTAGTTCTTCTGCCTCGCCAAGGTTTTGTTATTCTAAGTCTGTTGACTTATTGGTGCAAGGCACTATAGAATATAACATAATCTGTTAGTATCTCTAGGAAGAAAGGGGGTAAAAGTCATCAAACATTTTCTACAAGAACTTTTGGCTCAATAA
Source organism: Pinus tabuliformis (assembly GCA_031772625.1). Taxonomy (NCBI): domain Eukaryota; kingdom Viridiplantae; phylum Streptophyta; class Pinopsida; order Pinales; family Pinaceae; genus Pinus; species Pinus tabuliformis. The sequence continues at coordinate 741,760,453 of CM062814.1, read as the reverse complement.
GAGGGAAACATAGTGATTAATCAGTAAATAACATCTGTCAAATAACCAATACTTCTAAATTGGTGACTACCAACTTTGATCTGCTTGGTAGATAGTTTCCCCAACTTTATTAATATTGATCAATATAATAAAATTACTAATTTCTTTACACTTTCTCGTGGGGTTCCGCCTAAGTCCCATTCCCTGAAATTTCAGGGCTCTCTCCATCCACAGTCAGAACTCATCCCCAAACCTCCACAAAACATACATATATGTGCCAATTGTTTCATAGTACATGCAACTTAAACCCATTAAAAAAAGCACAAGCAAAGAGTGCAAAAGGTAAGGAAGACTTGAATGCGAAACATGTAAGATTAAGCATTGACCAAAAACATAAGATTGATTCCCATGGGCACACAAGAGTAGTAACATTTTCACCAAACCTCAATTGGAAAAGCCACTTGGAATAAAAAGATTTATAACTCTCCATCAGAGCTGCTTGTTCATTCACATGTTTTGGAACTAGTGCCAGAAGTGCATCCCTCAATTCCTGATTTCACATAATTCAACAGCCGACTCTGTCAAACTAAAAGTTAACTTTAAACTTGAGCAAATATTTAGAATCAGAACCTGGCAAACCAAGCAATACAGTGCAAAGATACTTTTAAGGAACACAAATTCTTTAATGAGCCAGCTATTAGTAATAGCTGGGGTGTTACCTCATTGTGTGAATGTTTGCAAAACATCAGACTTCCATCGCAAAAAAGTTGATGGAACACAAAAGATATGCTACAACATAGATGTTTCCATAAAGATAGATCTAGTGATCAGCATGTAAATACAACACGAGGCAATTTGAAAGGTTCCACGGAAGAAGTATTTAGCATTTAACAGCTATGATAACCAAACCAAATATAAAATTAAAAAGGGAAGGGTCACTGTTTTTGCAGCCCCATAAATGTCTTCTTTGTGAAAGACAGCAATGCAAAATAGTCTCACTGTAGCACAGAAAATGCTTCATGGTAACAATCCAAATAAGTATATTTATTGCCTGGATACTGCAACTTGAGGATCCTTTTGTAGCAGTAAAACAATCATCAAATATCTACTTGTGCATATATATATATATATAGAAAGAAAGAGAGGGAGAGAGAGACACACACAAGAGGCAATTTGAAAGGTTCTACGAAGAAGTATTTAGCATTTAACAGTTGTTATAACCAAACCGAATATAAAATTGAAAAAATGAAGGCTCTTTGTTTTTACAGCCCCACATATGTCTTCTTTGTGAAAGAGAGCAATGCAAAATTGTTCTCACATTAGTGCAGAAAGTGCTTCATGGTAACAATGCAAATAAGTATATTTGTTGCCTGGATACTGCCTGCGACTGGACTCTTGAGTATCCTTTCGTAGAACTAAAACAATCATCAAATATCTACTTGTGCACACAAGAGGCAATTTTAAACTTTCTACGGAAGAAGTATTTAGCATTTAACAGTTGTGAGAACCAAACCAAATATAAAATTGAAAAGTAAAAGCTCGCTGTTTTTGCAGCCCCATAAATGTCTTCTTTGTGAAAGAGAGCAATGCAAAATAGTTCTCAATGTAGTGCAGAAACTGCTTCATGGTAACAATGCAAATAAGTATATTTGTTCCCTGGATACTTCAACTTCAGTATCCTTTTGTAGCAATAACAATCATCAAATATCTACCTGTTCATATATATATATATATATATATATCAAGACACAAGAAGCAAATTGAAAGGTTCTAAAGAAGTATTTAGCATTTAGCAGTTGTGATAACCAAACCAAATATAAAATGATTTTTGAGTGGATTTGATTGTGGCTTTTTTTTCATTTTTGTTGCATAGAGTGGAGAGGGTTCATTTTGGTCAAAAATGCAAAAACTTGATTGTTAGATTTATAAGTTTAATTTTTTCTTGTGCCCTAGTTTTTTTGCATCATTTTTGCTTGGGTTTGAATGTGCATTTTTTCCATTATTGTTGCATTGAGTTGAGGTTTTTTTTTTTGGTCAAAAATTCAATGTGTTGTATGTAAATTTTATTTTTATTTTTTTAACTTGCAATTCTTCTTGTGCCCTAGGTTCAACTTCAAACTTCATCTTACATTAAAACTCAGGAGTTCAACAAAGTTACAAACATGCCAAGGAAATTGGACCCTTTGTGGGAATTTGGTAAACCTGATGGAGGGTTTGACAGATCAAACTTGACTTGCAAGTTATGTGGGCATCATATGACAGAGAGGTTATACAAATTGTAGGATCACCTTGCAAAAATCTTTGGACATGAAATAGGGTCTTGCTCAAATACAAATCCAAAAATCATCCAAAGAGCCCTCAGATCATTGGAAAAAATAGAGCAAACCAAACTGTCCAAGTCAGCTCTAAGGAGTCAACTAGCTGGGAGTAGAGTGTTAGGAGGTGAACATGAGAGTGGCACTGGTTCTACTTCAGCATCAGTATCTACAACCAGCCCTATAGTTGCCTCATCATATTTTGTTCCTAGAACCACACCTGGTTCAAAACCATCTATCTCTTTAATTATTAAAAAAAAGGATAAAGAAGAAACTAACAAGTTGTTGGGCAAATTTCTTCTTTGGAGTGATATTCCTTTCAGCGTTGAAGGGAACAATCCATTTTTCCAGCCCGTTGTTGATGCTATTGCAGTTTTTGGCCCAATGTACAAAGTCCCTTTTTATGATGACTTTAGAGGGCGCATTCTTCAAAATGAAAAAGTTTATTGCACCAAGAGATTGGAAGAGTTTAGAGCATCATGAGCACACACAAGATGTACTATGATATCAGATGGTTGGACCGATCAAAAGGGTAGAAGCCTTATAAACTTCTTGGTTAATTGTCCCAACGGGGCAATGTTTATGAAATTTGTTGATGCATTTGCACATATCAAAGATGCACGATTATTATGTGATTTATTGGATGTGTTTATTCTGGAGGTGGGTCCAGACATGTTGTCCAAGTCATAACGAACAACAGTGCAAATTATTTTGTCGCTGGCAAGATGCTTATGGAGAGGCATCCTACCTTATTTCAGACACCTTGTGTTGCACACTGCATTGATTTGATGTTGGAGGACATAAGAAAAATTCCTTTTGTCAAAGATATTGTTGACTCATCAAAAAACATTACAAAATTTATATATAATCATGCATCTTTGCTTCATTTGATGAGAACATTCACCAACAACAAGGAATTGGTGTGCCCTGCCATTACATGGTTTGCCACCAGTTTCATATCTCTTCAATCCCTCTTGAGTTCTATGTGGGATCTTAAGAGAATGTTTCTTTCAGAGGAGTGGCATGCTTTGGCATCTAACCGCAAACCAGAGGAAGAGGCCATATGCAAATTAGTTTCGTAAGAGGAAAGCTTTTGGGTGGGAGTGCAGGAGGTGTGCAACATTATTGAACCTTTGGTAAAGGTTCTTCGATTAGTTGATGGTGACAAGCCCGCAATGGGCTACTTGTATGAGGCCATGGACAGGGCCAAAGAATCCATTCGGACCTACTATGATGATAAGGGAGATGAGGGGTTTCAAAAACAACTCCTCCTATGGGAAGTGATTGATGAACGATGGAACAATACACTCCATCGTCCCATTCATGTTGCAGGGATCTACCTGAACCCCGCATTTGCTTACTCCTATGGGTTCTTATTTGATGTTGAGGTCATGGATGGATTCTTCACTTGTGTTCAGAGGATGGTGCCATCTCCAGTAGAACATGCAGAAATCTCTAAATAAATGGAGATATACAAGATGGTAGGTGGCACATTTCGCTTTCACATGGTTGTAGTTGATAGGAAGACTAAAATCCCAGGTATGTTTTAGTTTGTTTCAAATTTCATTGTCTCTTCAAGTTCATAACTTCATACTTTGCTTCAACTTTCAAATTTCATTTTTTTCTTATGTTTATCTTATTTGTAATTTTGTTGTAGATGCATGGTGGAGAAGCTATGGTGGTAAAGTACCCAATCTGCAAAGGCTTGTCGTTCGAGTGCTCAGACAAACATGTATCTCCTCAAGATGCGAGTGCAACTAGAGTGTATTTGAAAAAATACACACCAAGAAGCACAACAGGTTAAAACTTAAAATATTCCAAATTTCCAATTAATTTTTTGAATTCATTAAATAATATTTTTTATAATTATTATTTTATGACCCTTGTACAGGTTGGAGTCCCAACGACTTAATGACATGGTCTACGTCTACTACAATCTTCAATTGTGGGTGAGGCAACTTGAGAGGACACCTGATGTGGAGGCCATCTCATTGGATGGGATTGACACCACTGTTACATGGACAGTTGAGGCTAAGAGGCCTCTCACGAAGTCTGTCGTTGATTGGTTAGAGTAGAAGGTAGCGGAGGGGGTAGAGGAGGATGAGGAGGAGAGGTTTTGGCCATGGTAGGATGCCAACATCTTGTGTTCTTATCTCTTTGTTTTGGTAGCTATTTGATGAACTAACGAAGATAAACTCTAATAATAATAAGTGAAGATTGGAATAAGAAAATTTGAAAAACACCTCACAAATAGTTATCATGCCTAGAAGAATCTCATTATCTATAACTGCCTTAGATTCTTCAACATGGTATCAAAGCTAAGGTGCAGAAGTCAAAGGAAGGGCAACAAAAGAGACATACAAGGATCAGTCCTCAAGAAGGGCATCAAAGTAAGGTTAAGGGTTTTGTCAAGAATAAAGGATCAAGTCTACAACAAGCAGTCTACATCAACAAAGAACCTTTTCTCCACAGTCATCATCAAAAAGGTCAACAAGAACCTTATCAATATGAGTACAAAGCAAGATAACTGAAAATCAAAGATTATAATCTTGGAGAAGGTCGAAAATCGGAGGAGCAATCCTATTCTACACCACAACCAAAGGAAAACACAGTACCTTTCACAGTCTTGGTGCTAGCCTCAAAATTTGGGTGTCATTACAACCCATGTCATACCACAGCAATCTTAATGACTTAAGCAGTTTCGATGATTGGTATTGAACAATGCTCGAAGGCCACAAAGATCTTTTCTCATGCTAGTCAACTCAAGCAAGGTTCTACTCCAACAAGGAGCATTGCAACAAGGTTACAAAGATATACAATCACAACATACATTACAGCAATATCACTTCAGAAGGAGAACACAATTGCACATCTTGGGTGGATATCATGACAGTGCTCTAAAAATTCTTGATTTCGATTCCATACCCTCACAGTCAAGGAATCAAATAATCTCAACATATCATAAAAGGCAATAGTGCTTGGTGCTGAACAATGCAAGGAAGTCTCAAGAAAGGTTCTAGAACTCTATTGTACCAGGCAACTCAAGCAAGAATCTCATTGAAGGAGATCACTCAAGAAAGCATCAAGGTGAAGATTTCATCTTCACATGACAAGTAAGTATCTTTTTATTCTATATTCAAGTTTGGTTAAATGACTTCATGATTGCAAGGACATCTATGAATTGGATGGGTTATCAAGATTCCTTGCATGAAGAAGGAGAATAGACATAGTCCTCTAAGTAGCTGAAGTCATCAAAAGGTCTCCTCTGAATTTATGAAAAGGGATATTTATGAAAGATTCCCTCACATAGCAAAATTGGAGACATCAAAGTGATGTAGATGATAAACTCATTCTCTTAAGGTGCAATGAAGAAGGTCACATGAAATCTGATCTACATGAAAGTAAAGGGTATCAAAGGATGTAGGATATCTTCCATCTACAAGACCTAGAAAGGAAGATAACCATAATGCACTAACAATCAAGGTAACAAATGTCCATGAACAAGAAGGTTACCTCATTCAACAACTTGTGGTCTCTATGCCAAATAGAGAAGGACAAGTTGATGGCAAAAATATTGAAGGTTAAAAGAACTCAACCATGTGCGAAAAAGGAAGGCAAGGTTGGCCCTCAAGCAAGACAAAATAAGTATAGTTAAGATTCAATGCTATAGAAAGATTCTAGAAGCTCATATCACTGAAAGATGGAGGAAGCTAAAGAAAAGGGCCAAGGAAAGAGGGAGTAACAAATCTCTCATATGAGTAAGATAGTATCCCTCACAAAAAGGTCCTATCATAAGCTCCTAGATCTTGTGTTATAAGATATGACAATGATAATAAGATGCATCATGGCATGATCGAAGCATTAGAAACAAGAGCACGTAACATCTCCATACGAATCATGAAAGACAAAAATCCATGGCAGACAACATGTAGGATATATAGCTCTTGGGAACCTCAATGGACATTGAAGGAAAGAAAGGAGTCATCTAAGGCTCATCATACATCAAGTCAAAAAGGAAACATCTGCCAACTGGGGATATACAAGCTCCTCAAAATTCTCTGATGGAATCCTCATCGTAGGGTTCACTAATCTAGAGAGGAAGCAAGTGTTTCAATAGGAACTCTAACTTATGGAATCCATGAGATGATGATGTGATGACATGAAGCAGATCAAGGGATTGAAAATCTTTTCAATCAAGGAAGTTGTTGGAAGAAGCCTCGCTAACCTGAAGGTAAAACAAGGTATGTATGCTTATGTTCAATATTATAATGTCAAGTCATATGGTTACAGGTAACATGGATCATTGCTTTTATCTTGAGAAGCACGAACAAGAGAAAAAGGATCTCTTCCTCTGAAAAGATGCAGTAAGTCATAAGTCACACTAGATGAAATCAACATAATATGTCTTCATATGAATTTGAGGTGATTGACTACAATAAAGAAACTCTAATTGAAAGCTATGGAATGTGTGAGGAAGGAAGAGATCGTGAGATATGCAACCATGATGAAAGGCAATCAACATCTAAAAGACCAAGAAGATTTGACTAGGAAATCTCCCAGAAAGATATGAAGACTCTGATAAAAGTCTGAAAACAATGAAGACCATTGATAATGGATAACTTTGGGAGATGTGACAACATGTGTGAAGGATGTTGATACATACAAGAAGATGTCATGATGAAGAGCCATCTTGTAAGGTATGATTTAATTTAATATAATTTCTTGAATAATATTTGGATGAGTTCATGCAGGGCTACTAGAAAAGACTTGTAAGTACAAGCGAAACTAGCATTCATGTGATGGATGGACACTCCTGAAAGAAGCATGGAGAGAAAAGAAGTAGCCATATGAAGAAGGTTCTAGATATGTACCAAGAAGGCCACTTTCCAAGAAGAAATGAATGACATGACGAAATAAGAAGGAAAGTGATCGATGGTTGTTGCCCGACAAGGAAGAAGCTCAACTAAATTTCATAGGAGAGAAGTTGATCAAGCAGCTGAAGGACCCACAAAGAAAAAATTGTTGATATATAGAAGAGTCCCTAGCTAAGAGGGAGCTCTGACAAGTCCCTGATAAAGAGGGAGTTTGAATTAAGATCACCCCTGATTACAAAGGTGTGACAATTGTGTTTTTCCATGTCATGTGTCATGCTCTAGACCAGGACTAACAGCCGTAAGTCTAGATGAAGACCATGAATGGAAATGTAGACACATGATAGACACAACATTCTTGTCTTCACTTGGGAAGAAAGAATGGGAGGATTAGGTAATCATCTGGCATCGATACTCTTTGAGGATGTGTAGGGAATCCAAGATAAGTGTAGGCAAGAGGATCGATATTCTTTGAGGGCTCGGAACCCAAGATAAGAATAGTCCTAGAAGGTCATACTCAGTGAACACCCAGGTGGGTATGTACCTTGACAGACAATGATGAAGGTGTCTATAAATCATTGGTCTCACCAACATTGTAGCTCATGGTCTCGTGAAGAGATGGAGTTGTTAGTCAAGGCCTTGCACTATGACAATGTTGATTGATATGATGCTATACAAATGGGATTACCAATCTGATTCTTCTTATGAGAAATTCTTCAGATTGAGAATGACCAAGTACCATTATAAATACCTCCCTAGTTAAGAGGGAGTGTTGAAGAAAGTGTAACTAGGTTCGGTATTTACAAATGTAATTTTGATCTTTGTACTTGTCAAGAAAAAGAAATATTATTTTTGCAAATTATAAGAATGAGTTTCTTGCTCATTCCATAGGTCTAGGAAAGTCAAAGAGTCAATGACATGTGTAAAGAGCTCTTCTTGAGCATATATGAAATGTATACAAGTCTAGAACAACCCTCCAAGACAAGCACAATCCTCCAAGACAAGCACGAAGAAGTATGCCTGCAAAACAATGAAGAAAATAGTTTAGTCAGCCTCAAAATGAATATTAATAACAAGTCGCCGCAGAAATAGGGACACATCGGTTCACCCTAACATGTCGGCTTATTTACAGAGACCTAACTACTATAAATAGGCATGTAGGGTCACCACAGAAAGGTAGAATTTCGGATCTCTCTGAAACTGCGGATGATGACAAAGGCACAGAACTTCGGATGGGTACAGGAGTGCAGGAATCTCAGTCAAGTCACTTCGGACAAGCTCAATGGTTCAGGTCTCGGATGAGTAATAGTCTTTGTGTTTTTGAATGGGTACTGCAGAGATAATGTCTTGGTCTCTTCACTCACTGTCTCGGCATACAACTCAGTCATAGTCTCAAGCATACATATGATAAGAATGATCTTAGCAAACACTCACTGTCTCGCCGTATAACTACAGTCACAAACTGTCTTAGCATACTAAACGTGGTTACAACCTTGATATATTGGTGATGAAAAGGATCTTTGTGATCACACTGTGATACACTCTATCTCGGCTTACTTCCTAGATACAGTCATGATCCCAACATAGATGCAATTGTGGTCTCAATGGTGTCTCAATAAAGATATCATTGGTGTACTAATGATCTCAATGCAGCAGTGATGATGATCTCAGTAAGAGTGCGGTAATGATCTAAGTGAAGATGGAGATATGATATAGCAGTCATCTCAATGAAGGTGCAAGAATAATGATAAAGGTAAAGCAACAGTGTTGATGATGATCTCAGCAGTAAGAAAAGGATTGGCGTCTTGGTCTTCGAGTGGCCTAGTAGGTCGAGGGTCACAATCTTGGTATTCATCAATTGGAATCTTTATAAGAAGAATTTAGTGCAGGTTTTCCTCTCCAAGAGGGAGAGGTTTTGGCCCTATCAGGATGCCAACATCTTGTGTTCTTGTCTCTTTGTTTTGGTAGCTATTTGATGAACTAACGAAGATACAGTCTAACAATAATAAGTGAAGATTGGAATAAGAAAAATTGAAAAACACCTCACAAATAGTTATCATGCCTAGAAGAATCTCATTATCTATAATTGCAATAGATTCTTCAACAGCACCTACTCCACAGATACCCAATCCCTTTAGAGTACTTTGGCACAAACAAGTTAAGCATTGAGAATCAAGAGCCTCTTAGCAGCATCATCGGATGACACATGTCCTAAAGCACCTCCAGCACCATAGTTGATGGTTGACTTTGACCCAGATTTGAGGATTCTTCAAGATGACATAGCCGAACCCAGCATGCCCCCGGGTTGGCCTTAACATGACCTGATGGGCAACAGTTGATTCAGAGCCTAGATGACGATGGTCTCACACTAAGAGACTAGGAAGGGCTTGTTGTGGACCCCCTAACGCTAGAGTAGAAGAGGCCTCATCTAGCATTTGGAGACCCATGGAGACCACTTTATGGCACCCTAGCTAAATCTTGGGACCCCACAGGAGGTAATGAGGTAAATTTCAGGGCCAACACTCAAATCATCGATTTCACAGGCATTCACACCTTCTTGGACACCTCATCACCCTTGGACATGGAATTTGGAGCATTTATTGTTGATGATGTTAGCATGAGAGAGCTTACAGCGCACACATGTGAGCAAATTAGGGCACAATTTGATAAAGCTAATGGGTTGGCTTGTAACCCGAGGAAATTTTAGCATCAAACTTGTTTTAAGGGCTTTGTTAGGCTAATTATTAGTCCTAATCCTCGTATAAATAGAGGATAGGCTCATTGTATTGGATGATCATAACATGTAACTTATTTCAGCCCCTCTCGGAGATTTTCAGACTTCATTTTTTTCTGGAGATGTGATTTTATGGTGTACTTTGTTATTTGGAGTTATCTCTTTGGTCCTGGAGATGTCATTTTGGAGCAATAGAGGCTTGTTCCTGCATTCTATCTTGTACATGTACCTTAGATTTGATAAATCTTCATTTTTGTGTATACTGTATGGAAAGATTAATTATCTAAGGTTTCTATTGTGCTAGTTATTGTTGAAATTCATTGTGTGGAATCTAGATGATAGCATTGAATGCAATACTCACTAGTAGAATGCGAATGGAAATCCCATTGGTGAATCTTTAAACTTGTTATCCCAATTGATTTTGCACCCTCACAAAAGCGATAGCTACAGTTTTCAAACCTAGGGTTTCATCATTCCCTTACTCCTTGCCAAGATTTAGCATATTTTGCACTCCCATAGACTCTATCATCCCAAGGAATAGGCAATGGCCTTGTCACTTTGTTGATCATCCGCAAAACTTACCTTAAATCTAATTTTCTCTCTCTCAACCTAATTTTCGGCCCCTTAAGGATAAGTTGATAGCTAGGGCTAGGGCTAGGGCACAAAATTTCAATAGGGTTGAAGTCATTTGCTAGTGGAAGGATTCAACATCGGAAGAAGTGTTGGTTGCCTCAAAATCATCCCATTTTAGTGGCTAATCCATCCATTTGAAAGAAAAACCCTTTTGTCCTTGGAAAATCTTGCCCTATAAAAGCACTAGTTTACCCTAGGCTTCAACTTAGGGCTTGTTAAAGGCTTATTTTTCCATACGTTGTCGGTATTCATTGTTTGGAAGCCCTTTTCTTCACCTTGTGATCCTTGGTTGATCCATTTGGCTAGTTATTCATCAAGCCCTACATTGTTTGTCCCCTAAATAGGCTGCACTGGAGGATGCGAATTGCCTTATCTTGCTTGTTGCGCCTCATTCTTAGGAAGATTTGTCCTCTATAAGCCTATCTTGACATCTTATCCCTTCGACTTAGCATATCTCTCATAAGTGACCTACTAAAGGGAAGCATCCCTAGTGGTCAAAGTCCACAAAAGAGTAGGAGGTAGTGGTTGTGGTGACAGTGGGCCACACCTCATTGTTGTCCCTTGGTCAATTTCTTGTCTTGTGAGCTCCCCTCACAAGCCCTGCTAGATTTTGAGGCAACGGACAAGAGTACATTCTACAACAAATACATGAACTACCCCATTTCTCCTTCCAAGCACTTATTCCACTACATACGTTTGACATTCTTGAGGTTCCTAAATCTAGTTTGGTCCTACTAACCCTTTCACAAATGTAGCATGGGAATTTTATCTAGACTAAAGACCCTGCCCAAGCAGGCTACACTGTAGTATGATGGCATTGGATCATCCCTAAGTATTGATTCCTTAGATCTTTGAGCTCACTATGCAGTTTTCATTATCTTTGCACATGACAGGGAGATGCAGAATTATTCGATAGAGCCTCATGATGTGTTATGGGGAGGCGTGTAGCTTGTGCACACACTTTCCTCAAAACTCCCTGTGTGACAATTTATATGTTGACTACTTCAATAGGTGTTGAAGCGTCTTGAGCAAGAGTGTCAACCACACAACAGTTTCCCTATTATTATTGTGTCCCATTAGAGTACATTTTCATGAGTTTAGTAGCGTTATATTCCTATTGTTGGAGCGACATTGGTAAACGAGATTTATTATCTTCTTGCTTGGCATCTTCATCTTCGTTCAAGGTTATTATGATTGGGTGCTCTCCTTGTATACACATTATTTTGGTGATCTAGCCTTCCAAATGCTATATTGGAGCATTAGTCATGACACATTTGATTGGCAATGGAATGCCCTAGATCACTTTGATAGTTTGAGTGGAGCAACATTGGGAGACAAGGCTTATTATCTTCTTGGTTGGCATGTTCATCTTGGCTTATGGTTATTATGATTAAGTGCCTTCCTTGAATACACATTCTTTTGGTGATCTAGCATTCCAAAGGCTAAATTGGAGCATCATTCATGACATATTTGATTGGTAGTGGAATGCCCTAGATCATATTCACAATTTGAGTGGTTGGTAGCTTAATGGAGTAGACAGCTCGCGATGATTTGCATTTTTCCACATATCTGGTGACATGATGACCTTATTGAATACTTTTCTAGTTCAATCCACATTGACAACCATGGTTTGGAGAGATAGTTATGGTATTTGCACATTGTCTCACATGTTTACCCATGGTTTTGGGAGCCACTTTATCCATTGTTGGAGATTGTCCAAACTTCATGGCACATTCATCTAGGGTGATTTGTTTATTGCATTCTTGAGTAATGGTGTTTCAGCATTTATTGAAGTCATTCCACTCATGAGAGATGATTGGAACAATTGTATGGACCATTGTTGCACATATTTCCATGAGATTTCTATTTGAGGCAAGTCGGTTGGTTTTTGGAGATAACACCCTACCTTGTTCATTTCTATTTTTGGCATATATCGGTTCAGTCAACGTTTTGACTCATCTAAAAGGAGTGCTCCCTCATTTTAATATCATGGTGCATCTATCAATGCAAAAGTTGTTAGACTGCCATATATTTCCACCATACCCTAGCCATTTCAGCTATTTTTCGACATAAATTGTAATTATTCTAGTATAGCGCTTCGTTTTGTGGAGTATTTTAATATTTTTTTGGAGGTTTCTTGGGGGCTCATTCACTTAGTTCTATGGCAGCTTTCACATGGTCAAAATGCCCAATTGAAAGGCTGTTTTGCATATGAAGAAGACAAGTGGCATCCACTTCACTGTCTATTTTTCTCCATTATTTTATTGCTCTAAGGTTTTTTGACTTGTTTAGAGGTACTTCAAGGATATTATTGTTTCTGCCTCACTAGGATAGATAAAGGATCTAACTCATGGATAATATTATTTTATTTTAGGAGGTTTTGAACTCTAAATCTACATAAGATGGGTTTCTCTTATTGTAATGGTTGTTGAAGATTTAAGGAGACAATACTCTTGTGGATTTGACTCGTATTAGAGATCTTATTAATGGCTATGTGATTAGTGTAGTTCCATTTTATGTGTGGCTATCCATCCTCCACTTTGTGCTGATTTAAGTCTCTGGAATCTATGTTAATGCTACTGCAATAAGAGTTTCAAAAAGCAGGCCAGTCTTGTCCCTTGAAGAGGAATCTTGGATGAGATGCATTCTATCCAATATTCTTGTTGTTTTATTTCTTAGTAGATTAATTGCTGTGATGTAATTTTTATGGATCATGTATGATTGATTTTCAACTATAAGTAAATCACCTATTATTTGCAAATTGCACGTTCATGAAAGGGCACCTTTGGAAGGGCCTTCACACTTTTTATTTCCAACAACATTAAATCTGCAAACACTTGTAGTTTTCCTCGTGTATTAAAAGCAACTATTACTCTCATTCATCATCCATAAATCAGCTCTCATTGTTGCTTCATGACTCCCTTCGGAATATTTGGCACTACTCTTCCCCCTCATCCACCATGAAAATCAACTTTATACACTCATTAAAAATCTGGTTTAAGAAAGCAACTCTTCGCTTCACCCAAGCCTTGATTTGTCAAGGCTCTAGTAATCCTAGTCCTAGAGACAACCCCAGTGCTGATCTTAAGTGAGAATAGGGATTGTTGAGCTGACAAAGGCAGCACTCTTTAGTTACCTTTAGGCTTGCACCCGCTCTCTGGACTTTAGAGCTCAAGTGCAAGATTTAATGACAACTTGTCCAATGTTTAACATTAGAGCTATGTGATTAACATCATTAGCGAAATCACTTTTAGGCCAAGATGATGTGAGATATGATGTCCATGTTCCAAAACATAATGGGACAATAGCAGTAGTTTCTTTCCTAGAAATCACAAATGGTTGGATAACATAAGGTTTACAATCAGAAGGTCCCCTCCTGGATTTTTTTACCCACAAGCAGCAACATCTACTAGAAAATGGACATCACTCCTTTGGCAACAATGCCCATAACTACTAAACCCCTTACACATGTGTCCATACGCAACATCTTGCTTCAGCATCCTTTGTCTCAAGTCACCTTACTCATTTAGAGAGTAACCATGCTGCAAATCACCACAAGCATGAGCAATCTCGTGTGCAAAATCAAGCTCAACTACAGCTAATTCTTGTGCCTACAATCTCCCAAAAATGCATGTCAATTCAGGTTGCCCATATAGTTAAGACATGCCAAACTATTCCAACTCCAACACACAACGACACTTTCGTAGAGGGAATTCATCCAAAAATTATCTCCACACCATTCTTTCATGTCTTTTTGCATTCAATAGACATCTCTCCTTAAGCCAATCCAAGGTTGCTCTCATAATCTTCTACTCCCTCAACATTCTCTAAACATTAGGACTTTGTTAGAAGCAAGCTATCCTAGTAAGCAAGGAAGACTTCCACCTCCAAACAATCTTTCAAATCATTATGTTGCTTCATACAAAGGCTTAATCAACTCCTTGTCTCCACATGCATTACTACAGAGAAAATAAGGTTACACCCTTTACACCCTTCACAGTCCATAACTATTTATGCACTTCTTTTATAGTGCATTACAATTGGGATGAAGCCCACCATAACGCCTACCTTGTCAATAAGGAACAAATAATAATAAATATTAAAAATAGAGGTGTTTCATCCCATTTTAGGCTAGAAATGATTCCAAAAAGCAAGGAGCGTGTAGGAAATTTTTCCCAAGCAATTCTCCATCCCTGAATATCGTCAACATGCATTCCCTACCTACCAAGGGTGTTTGAGAGTTGTTTCCCATCCCAAAATAGTTTCAGGCAAGAAACGTCACTTACTTGGACATTCCTTGTAGCATATGCGAGAACCCTAGCCACTAGCATGACCACAAAAGTGTTTGATATACACCAATATGTATATATCACACAATATCACATTTCCCATGGGTATTGCCCTCTCAATTCCTTCTACTTTCCAAACTATCTCATGGGATGTTGAAACATAGCCTAAAGAACATGTATGAACATGTTATATATTTCTGCTTTTCAATTTTATAGTTCATCCTTATCTCTTTTCGCTGACTTAGTATACCCACTTCATTGTATTTTATTGTATCTATCATATATTTCTTAAGGGAAATGAGTGTCGAAGTTCTTGGTAGCCTTGGAAGGTCTTTTACATGAGCTTGGTGTCTTAGCATGTAGAAGATGGTTGATTGACTCTTTAGGTGCTTGCTTCGTGGAGTAGGTGATTTATGACTTCTTTCCTAAATTTAACTTAGGAAAAGTATAAATAATTAAAGTCAATTAATTATTGTAGACTATTAAGCCAAAGAACTAAGGATAAATAATAAAATTATTTAAGTGACTTAGATATGATCTCAACCATTGATCTCAAGTGAAGCGAGATCTAATCTCGACCGTTAATCACTTAGGATATTAGGGTTAAGGATTCGTCTTAATGAAGTTATAAAAGAAGCCTAATGGAGAGGTGAAGACACAACACAGCTACACAACATTTAGAAAGTGATTTTCTTGAGGAGAGAAAGCAACTTCCTCCAAAGCGAGACTTTCAACTAGACTGAAGAAAAGGGAGGAAGACTGTGGGGAAATTTTGTGTTGATTTGGGGTAGCATTGGATGTGCTCTAGCCTTGAAAATTGGTGGAGAGGCTAAAGCACATGAGATCTCCAAGACCCAGAAATGGTTTGGGCAAAATCTAACCAATTCGGGAGATATTAAAATAATTAATATTTTTAATGGAGTCCCTAAGTTCTGAACTTAGGGAAAATAAAATATTAATGTGAATTAATATAAAACTAAGTTAGAATGGTCCAAAAGTCATGGATCAAACTAGATCGAATCTTAGTCGTTGATTAGGGACTTAATCTCGGTCGTTGAATTGTCAACGAGAAAAGTATAAGAAGAGGCTTGAGGGTCAGTTGGAGAACACATTGAGTTGATCAAGAATGTTATTTTCTAAGGCAGGGCTTGCTGAGGAAATCAAAGGAGTGATCAGAGTTGTAGCTGAGAGGCAGTGAATACAGTAGCAGAGAGGCAGATATAGTACTAGGAACATCAGCACAGAAACCGGGAGAGGGTTGACACAGAACCAGCTAGAGGCCACGCAGAGCTAGCAAGGAGTTGCACAGAGCCTGAGGAGGGCTAGCGTGGGAGAAGCAGAGGCTCCGGAGACTGACGCAGAGCCCCGAGAGGGGTTAGTGTGGGAGAAGCAGAGACTCCAGAGGCTGACGCAGAGCCCCAAGAAGCTTACGCTGGGCCAAATAGGCTGAAGTTGGGCCAAAGAGGCTGATGCAGACCCTAGAGGCTAACACTAGGAAATTTCGTGGGGCAGATTGGAGTTGATATCAGTCTTTGACTGAGAGGTACTACTGCCGAGGGCATTCTCTGTTGGGTGAGCTATTTCTGGCACCCAGATTGTATTTTGAAACTGCTTAATAATAAAACCCTCTGATAGTTGCACCAATTTTCCCGCATTGGGTTTTTCCGAGGACATTAATCCAAAAATAATTGTGTCACTTATGTTCTTGTTTCTTTCAGTTAATGATATGTATGTGTTGATATTGTACTTGTATTTATTTTCAGTATTTACATGGTAAATAACTTGTTAAGTAAATGAACAAGCAGGAAGAAATACAGGAACGATTTCTGACGGATAGACTTAGAAATTCCAACATTTTGGGAGTAATTTCAAGAGCTCAAGTTCAAGGAATCGCTAGACTGAGTAGCTGAAGCATGGAGGAGGCCAATTTGTGGAGAGGTTGATTTATCCAATGGGTCGATTTGCTCATGCCAGAGGCCGAGTTTCTATAGGGCCAAATTGTTTCTTTCTGGTAGCATCGGATGTCCTCTAAGTCTCAAATTTTGCAGGGAAGCTTAGACACATGCATTCTCCAATACCCAGAAATCATTTTGGGAAATTCCACCCAAAAATAGTTTTATTAAAATAATTAATTATTTTTAATGGGACCCTAAGTCTAAAACAGGAAATTAAAATAATTAATGGGTATTAATCTAAACTGTGGGTGAAACTTCTAGAAGAAGGCAGAGATCAAGTCAATATGATCCTAGCCATTGATTAGAATCTAATATGGGTCATTGATTGATCAACGAGAGGATTATAAGAGGAGACTTGATGGGCACTTGGAAAACACACCAGAGGCAGATACTCAGTTTCCCGAGTAAGATCGATTTTCTCACTGGTCGAAGTTTGGCAAGAGAAAATCGAATCAAAGGGGGAGTTGCAAGTGAGAAAGGGAGAGAGGGCATCAGCATCATTCGAGAGTGAAATACAGCAAGACGCAAAGCAGGGACAGGTTGACGCAGAAAGAGACAGCGCAGAGGCAGGTTGACGCAGGGACTACGTCGGCAGCTAGACGTTGGACCACTATGAGAAAAATTGACACAGAGGAATGCAGAAGGATTCAAAGGAAGAACGGGTACTTCACTTGGATCATAAATTTGTCTGGAAGCGTCTGTAAATTTTCTCACTCCTATTTTGTTGGTTGTAATTTGTACAAGAGATTTTGCAGAAATAATAAAGAATCCCTCATCTGTTGCACCGGTTTTCCCACATTGGGTTTTTGCAGGGACAATTGCCCAAGAATAACTGTGTCATTGTGATTGTATTTGTGCCAGTATTTTTCCTTGCATTTACTTTCTGCAATATTTAATTGTGAAGGCTACAGTAGAATATATTTCGATATTTGTTGTAAGAGCACTGTGAATAACTTATTTCTAAGATAATAAGTGGAAGAAATAATATTAATCACTGCAGTAAGATTTCTATTTAGAAATTTTCACACAAATTCTTCAAGAGGTCGATTTTCTGGCGGGTCGAATATCTTGGGCCAATTTTTTAGTGGGGTCAAGTTACAAGTTCCAATAGTGCATTTCCTATGTATTTTTCTCTATCTACGCCTAGATTTTCCCAAGAATTTTGATGAAGGAAAATTGTTACGGGTGTATACTTACTATTGTGATGTCATTGATCTCTCTATTTTTATTTTTCAACTGCAAATTATTTTTTCAAAAGTTAAATACAAGTGAATTTATTTTCCAATAATTTAGAATTTTATTTGAAGTAATAAAAAAATTTCTTGGCAAAAAAAATTTTGGAGGCATAAATAAATCTAAGCTGGTATTGGAAATTTAACATATTATCAGAGCTATAGAAACTCTAACGTAAGACTATTCATTGATAACTATTCCAAGAAGACTTGTTTACTTCCTAAAGACCATGGGTGAGGTCTTCGGTCTGTTTCAAGAGTTCAAACATCTTGTGGAGAACTAGACTAGGAAGAAAGATTAAGGTACTAAGAATTGATAATCTGGGTGACGATACCTCCAATGAGTTATAGGATTTTTGTAGGGAGGTCAGGATCAAGAAGGAACTCACAGTGCCTTACAAGCTACAGCCCTCAACAAAATGGGGTTGTCAAAAGGAAGAACAAGACCATAGTGGCAATAGCGAAGGCAGTGATCTATGATTGGGACTTGCTATGTTTCTTTGGGCGAACACCTACAATATAGTTGTTTATTTGCAGAACAGCAATGCTCACAGAGTATTGGACAACAAGACTCCCTAGGAATTATTTACAAGAGTGAGACTAGAGGTAAGTAGTTTGTACAACTCTGACAGTCCATTTTATGTCCACATTCCTACTGAGAAGAGAACTAAGTAGGAGCTCTCATCAGAGAAGGGAAATTTTATGGGCTATAGTGAAGTCTCAAAGGCCTACAAGGTCTACCATCCAGGACAAGGAGAGTCATCATCAATCGAGATGTCATATTCGAGGAGGGTACGACCTTTAGGAGGTCTAATGACACAGAGCAAGCAAGAGAAGGATCAAGAGCAAGAGGCTTATAAGGTTGAGCAAGGACCAGCAACACCAACAGTAGGGAAACAGTTTGTAGATCTGGAGGAGGGAGATGTTCCTTCAAGTTCTACCAAGAGGAGGCCAAGACGGGCCAAAGTTCAAAAACAGCTTGAGAGATGTTGAGGAGCATGTGGAGGCTCCTAGCAGCACCTTCAAGCAAAGTAGACCACTAGCGACATTTTATAGTTATTTGATATTAACAAGCAGCATCAATGAGTCTGAGCCTTCCACTTTTGAGGAGGCTGCAGATGAGCAGGTCTGGAGGGATGCCATGGTGGAGGAGTATAACTCCATCATGAGGAATGATGTGTGGGACATAGTGTTGAGGCCTAAGGAGAAGTTTGTGGTCACTTCTAAATGGATATCTAAGATCAACCATGTAGTTGACAGCAATATCAAGAAGTACAAAGCAAGGTTCGTGGCGAGAGGATTCACCCAGAGGGAGGGAGCAAACTATGAGGAGACATTTGCCCTAGTAGCCAGATATGCATCTATTAGGGTGGTTACTTCAAAGATGGAGTGCACGATACATCAAATGGATGTGAAGATCACCTTCCTTAATGGGGTGAATGAGGAAGAGGTGTATATTGAGCAGCCTCGAGGCTTTGAGGTGCATGGTAGAGATTCTCATTTATGCAAGCTGAAGAAGGCCCATTATGGGCTGAAGCAAGCTCTGCGTGCATGGTATGCCAACATTGATGGATATCTTCTAGGCCTAGGCCTCACCAAGAGTGAAGCAGATTCCAACTTGTACTATGTATGTGTTGAGGGTGAACCACTTATCTTGGTCCTCTACATTGATGATCTCTTCTTAACAGGATTGGAGAAGCTCATAAGGATGTGCAAGCAAGACCCTGCTTCAGAGTTTGAGATGAAGGACACTGGCTTGATGCATTATTTTTTGAGATTGGAGGTGTAGCAACCTAAGTCACTGTGTTCGTGTTTGGCAATTTTGAAATTCGAATAAAGTTCAACACCTAAAATTATGGCAATAAAGTTCGGCATGAAATTCAACATATAGGAATTTGAAAATAAATATAGCGATAAAGTTCAGAATAAAATTCAACATATAGAAATTTGAGTATATTATATATATATATATATATATATATATATATAGAATTAAACTTTAAACTTTAAACACATATAGTAGGCTGAAAAACACATATATAAACAATTGTTACAACCTTTGCTTATATAAAAATGAATTTATAAACAATTCATATAAAATCACAGTTATATACACATTGACATATAAAATCTACACATTGACAAATATACAAATTGCAGTACGAGACCAAGGTCCAAAAAAAAGGCAGGGGTCATCAGGTCAAGTGTGATTGTGGACGCAACACACAAGGATTGAGTGTGCAGCAGCAGGGGTTGAGTGTGCACTGTGGCAGAAGTTGAGAGTGGACCAGTGGAGTGATAGAGTTTGGAGAGTGAGTTTTTTTACCCCACAGAAGTTTTAGTCTTTTAGGTTTTCCATTTTTTTAATTATAAACCATGAAAAAAGCTCGAACCACAAAAAAACCACCAAAAAATACAAACCCTAACACAAACTTAATAGAATGCATGGCGAATTTCTTAATTTTGTTCAAGTTCATAAACGTGTTCGAGTTTGAATTTGATCTAGGTTTGAACTCGTCTTCAAGTTCGGTGAACCAAATCGAATCAATTCGAATTACATTGAAGTTCAACAAAATTCAAACCGGAGGATTGTGTTCGTCGAACACGGTGACTTAGGTGTCAGTAGCCAGGAGAGGTTTTCCTAGGATAGGGCAAGTACACAGTTGAGATCCTAAGCAAATTCAAGATGGAGGATTGCATGCCAATGTCTACACCAATGAACACCAAGTTGAAGAAGTTGAGTGTCTCTGAGGGTGAGTTGGTGGATCCCACATCATATAGGTAGTTAATCAAGTCCTTGATGTATCTAGTCAACACTAGGTCAAATATCTGTTTTTTTGTGAACACACTCAGCCAATTAATGGTGGAGCCAAGACAAGTTCATTAGGTGGCAGCAAAGCAAGTTTTGAGATACCTACAAGTACAGAGGACTTTAGACTGTGATATGTTAGAGTTGGTGGAGTAGAGTTGCAAGGGTACATAGATTTTGATTGGGCAATGTTGATAAATCTAGGGGCAGCAACAGTAGGTGATTTCTCTTACTTGATAATTGTTTGTGATATATTTTTAATTATTTTGATTAGCTTTTTCTTTCACTTGTTTCTTATTAGTGTTTAATTCATCAAACAACTACCAAACTATAAAGAACAATAAGACAAAGGACACAAGATATAAGCGATCAACCAGGGCCAAAACCTCTCCAATCTTGAGAGGAAAACCCACAAAATTCTTCTTCTTATAGAATCTTCAATTTGATGAATTCCAAGACCTAGATCCTTGACCAAGAACTTCTCCAAGACCAAGTCAACTTGTCTCAAGTCAAATTTAACTCTATTGATTCAGCAACAATTTCCTCTTTAATTTTTAGTCTTCACTCCTACAACACTAGTCTGAAATTCTCGACCTCCTTGACTGCAATTCTCGGCCTCCTACAATGGGTTGTTCCTTTCGCACATGTGGTAGACTTAAGGCAATTTTAGCCTTTTTTGTTCTTCTCTTAGCTTGAGCTAGTCTCTTCGTGACTTCGGACTCCAAGATACCTTCTTCCCTTGACTTGTTTCATCCTCCTTAAGGTCTGCAATTCAGTCCTTCTGCAACAAGTGGATGCCCTAATACTTCCTCTCACTTGTGACAAATTTGAACCCAAAAATAGATGCAATACTTCTGATTTCTTCTTATGAGAATTATCTTTTTCTTCGCTGCCCTTTTCGTTGACTCCTTCTCGCTTAGAACGAACTTGATGATCATGAATGAATGCCTCCTAAAGTGGGGGCGAGTCCTCTTATATATAGACTCGTCCATGCTTTTAGGCCGACTTAATGCTTGTGAAGGTCGACTTGTTCCTTGCAATATGACTTGGTCTTTGGAGAGTTCTTTGACTTGATTTTGACATAAATAAATTCTTCTTACAATATGTAACATGCCCAAATGGGTCTTTCATACATGACAATGACTCACTTGACTTTATGACAAACCTAAGAGCTCACAATGGGAGCTTGACCTAAAAATAAATTTCCCTTGAGCATGAAACCCATGTCTCAAGATCAATAATAACTAATTTATTTTTCTCATTACATCAAATACATAAAATCATGATTACATATGTCATTATGAAGACGGAACCTAGTTACATATTTCAACACTCCCTCTTAACTAAGGAGGTATCCATAATCCATACAAGGTACTTGGACATTCTCAATGTGAAAAATTCTCATAAGAAGAGTCGGATTGGTAACCCATCTGTATAGCATCATATCATCCAGCATTGTCACATAGCAAGGCCTTGACTAACAGCTTTATCTTTCCACAAGATCAGAGCACAATGTTGGTGAGACCAATGATTTATAGAAAGCTTCATCATTGTCTCTCCAGGAGCATACCCCACCCGAGTGTTCACAGCGTATGTCCTTCCAAGGCTATTTGTATATTTGATTCCCAATCCTCAAAGAATATCGTTCCTCTACGACTACTCTTATCTTGGACGCCCTACCACATCTTCAAAGAGTATCAGATGTCAAATGCTTACCTAATCCTCCATTACTTTCTTCCCAAGTGAAGATAAGAATGATGTGTCTATCTCTCCCTCTCAACTAGGGAGGATATACCCATTCCTCTAAAAGGAATGTACCCAAGCTCCCTCTTATCCAAGGACTTGTCCAAGCTCCCTCTTAGCTAGGGACTTTCTTCGAAGTTTCTTCTTAATTAGAAACTTGCTTCCAAGCTCCATGACCTATTTCTAGCAACATCTCTTTCTTCATTGGTAGAGATCATGGGACCTCCAACTGTTTGTAGCGCTCCTCCATTGGATGTCATGAATTTCATTTTTAATATTATGGAGCCTTCATCTTTGGGACTTCTTCGTAGGGCGTCGGCCATTCATCACTTTCCTTCTCAAATCAGGGTAGTCATGTCTTTCTTCCTTTTATCAGAGAGTGATCCATTAGACCATATATGGCTTTTCCTCATACAATTGCCTTTTCCACATCATGTATCCTTCAGGATCTTCCATCCCACCACATGCATAACAGTTGTAGATGACATCCACACCTTTCTTTTGGTAGCCTTGTATCCATCCACATATTGTTCAAAAATTAGAAATGACCATCAAATCAAAAAATACCCTTTGTGATGGCCCTTCATCATGACATCTGTTTGCTGCAACATCAACATCTCGCATTCATATTGACACATCTCCAAGATATTCATTTGTCAAAGATCTTCTTTTTCGGACTTTTCCAAGGTCTTTACATCTTTCCCATGGAGATATCATAGTCAATTATTCTAGTCATAGGATGTTGATTGCCTTCTCTATAGTTGCATTTTTCACGATCTCTTCCTTTCTCTCTCCTAATCATAGTTCCTTCATTTTGTCAACCACCTCATATTCGATATGAGGACATATTATGTTGATTTCATCTAGTTAATATGTGACCCATGCCTTTATGCATCCTTTTAACGAAAGACATCATTTTCCCTTGATCATGTTCATGAGGTAGAGCATGCATCCTTACTATCTGCAACTAACTAATAACATGACTTGACTCATTCAACATATGCATACATACCTATTTTCTCCTTTGGTCATCTAGGCTTCCTTCAGCAGCTTCCTATCCTTGATTGGGAGTGCTTCAATCATCTTTGCCCTGTTGCATTCCTTTGTCATCTCACCATCATTCTTCTAAACAATGAATCCCATCCCAAGTGGAATTCTTCACGAGGCATCTTTCAAGATATTAGCCTTCTAATGAAGATTCCAGCAAAGGATACTGATTATCCTCATCTTACAGATGCTCCTTCCCAACAATGTATGATGAGTTTTATACTAGATGACTTACTTCTACCCATAAGTGCTACTTATGCTTCTAATGAGGTTACCAAGAGCTACTTCCTTCTAATGATGATTGTCATAGAATCCTACTTCTGCTATCTTTCAAGCTTTTTATGATATCTTGAGCTCTTGCTTCAATCATATGCTCCTATGATACCATATTCTAAGATGATGCATCCTATCATGCTTCTAATGATTTCTACCATGATAGCCATATTTTACAAAAAACTGAAAAGAACTAGGTGGAGAAGGCGTATCTCAATCATAGTAGAGATCTTTTACTTCTTCCTTCTTGGATCTCTTCTTTTCAGCTTCTTCCACTTCTTCGGTGACATGGGCTTCTTCTCTTCCTCTTTTGACGTTGACCTTCTTGATTTTGGGGCAATCTCTCTTGTAGTGCCCATATTCTTCGTGTCCATAGCATTGAACCTTCGCCATATTCTTCTTCCTTTTCTGAGGACCAAATTTCCCAAACTTTCCTTTCCTCTTCGCCATGGCAGCATATGCTTGAGTTTGCTCGTTTGATCCTACATCACTTTTTGCCTTCAACTTGGTTTCTTCAATTTTGCATAGTGACCATAGATCATTGAATGGAGTAGTTTCTTTTTTCCCATTGATGCTTGATGTAAAGTTACCCCATTCCTCTGGTAGTGCATTGAGCACTATAGTAGTCATTTCCTTGTCAGACATTATCTCTCCCAACTCTTGTAGTTGGTCCCTTATTTCAAACACCCTCATAAAGTATGAGGTTATTCCTTCTTATTTTGATATCTTAATCTTGTAGAGTTTTTGTCTTAACGAGATCACTTCTCCTGTAGTGCTTACAGATAACAATTCTACAAGTTTTTCATATATTTCTTTTGATGTTTCTAATTTTGATACATAAGGAATGAGGGGATCCTTGATAGAATCTATGAGAATCCTTTAAGCCCTTACTTCCCCCTTCATGAACATTGCATGAGCTTAAGCTTCTTCCTATGGAGGTTTAGTGATTGAGCCCTTAACATGTTCCGTAACTTCATTTTCTATGAGGTTCAAGTCTGTCCTTTTCTTCCATGCAAGAAAGTTTGAAGCCCCAACCAACTTGTTGCTTTCCTTGCAAAAAGACATTTTGATAGATTCAGATGTAGACATAAATATAATTACTTGTGAAGATACTCCTTAATGACAATATCATCAATTTGTTGCCTTCTTGATTTTGATGACTTCTTGATGGAGATGTCTTCCTTTCAAAAGATTATCCTTCAAGGAGGGGAGATCACTTTCAATTCATGATGATGACCACGCATTTCTTCTTGCTTCCCTTTGGATGAGTAGACTTTAAAATGCCTCAATTTGTATATATCTTCAATTTAAGTGGAGGTAGGGTCTTCTGTGGTCTCCTTCTTTGAGGTTATGATTGAGCAAGGTTCCCAAGAATGTTTCAAGTGTAGAATCCTTATTTGAGCAAACTAGGGTTTATAGGTCTTCTTTCTTCAAGATGATGATGTCATCCTTGTCCTTGAAGTGTCTTTGAGATGAGAGGTCCTTTTTTATGGTTGATGCTCTTGATGATCTTCTAGTGCTTCAATCCTTGAGTGTCCTTTGAGTCGCCCTTCCTTGACTTTGTCACCTTAGCTCTAATACCATGTTGATAAATCTAGGGGCAGCAATAGTAGGTGATTTCTCTTACTTGATAATTGTTTGCAATATATTTTTACTTATTTTGATTAGTTTCTTCTTTCACTTGTTTCTTATTAGTGTTTACTTCATCAAACAACTACCAAACCATAAAGAACAATAAGACAAAGGACACAAGATATAGGCAATCAACTAGGGCCAAAACCTCTCCAATCCTAAGAGGAAAACCCACAGAATTCTTCTTCTTATAAAATCCTCAATTTGACGGATTCCAAGACCTAGACCCTTGACCAAGAACTTCTCCAAGACCAAGTCAACTTGTCTCAAGTCAAACTTAACTCTTTATTGATTCAGTTGCAATTCCCTCTTCAACTTTTAGCCTTCAGTCCTGCAACGCTAGTCTGAAATTCTCGGCCTCCTTGACTGCAATTCTCGGCCTCCTACAATGGACTATTCTTTTTGCACATGAGGCAAACTTAGGGAAATTTTAGCCTTTTTCCTTCTTCGCTTATCTTGAGCTAGTCTCTTTGTGACTTCAGCCTGCAAGATATCTTCTTCCCTTGACTTGTTTCGTTCTCCTTAAGTTCGCAAATTCAATCCTTCTGCAACAAGTGGATGCCCTAATACTTCCTCGCACATGTGACAAAATTAAGCCCTAAAACAGATGCAAGACTTCTGATTTCTTCTGATGAGAATTTTCTTTTCCTTCGCTTCCCTTTTCACTGATTCCTTGCTTTGATCGAACTTGATGATCATGAATAAATGCCTCCTTAAGTGAGGTCGAGTCCTCTTATATATAGACTCCTCCATGCTTTTAGGCCTACTTGTAGTAGTCTCTAGGCCGACTTGATGCTTGTGAAGGCCAACTTGTTCCTTGCAATATGACTTGGTCTTTAGACAATTCTTTGACTTGATTTTGACATAAATAAATTCTTCTTACAATATCTAACATGCCCAAATGAGTCTTTCATACATGACAATGACTCACTTGACTTTATGACAAACCTAAGAGCTCACAATGGGAGCTTGACCTAAAAATAAATTTCCCTTGAGCATGAAACCCATGTCTCAAGATAAATAATAATAAATTTATTTTTCTCATTACATCAAATACATAAAATCATGATTAAATATGTCATTATGAAGACTGGACCTAGTTACATATTTCAACAGGCAAGAAGTGCTATGGACAGAGAATCCACATCTAGTTGTTTCAACATGGGATCAGCGATGATCTCGAGGTGTAGCAAGAAGCAGCGTTCAATGGCACTTAGCTCAGCATAAGCAAAGTACATGGTAGTGAGTCTAGCAAGTTGTGAGGCCATATGGTTTCGCAAGATGCTCACATGGTTATTTGGTATTGAGTTGGCGCCCACGTTGATTCACCGTGATAATCAAAGTTGTATTCAGCTCTCTGAAAATCTTGTGTTCCATGACAGGTCCAAACATATAGATATCAGATATCATTTCATCAAAGATAAGGTCTAGATAGGTGTTGTGAGGTTGCAGTGTGGGGTTGTGAGGTGTTGTGAGGGGGGAGTGTTGAAGTTCTTGGTAGCTTTGAATAGTCTTCTACATGAGCTTGGTGTCTTAGCATATAGAAGATGGTTGATTGCCTCTTTAGGTGCTTACTTAGTGGAGTGAGTGATTTGTGACTTCTTTCTTAAGTCTAACTTAGGTAAAGTACAATAATTAAAGTCAATTAATTATTGTAGACTATTAAGCGAAAGTACTAAGGATAAATAATAAAATTATCTAAGTGACTTGGATATGATCTCAACCATTGATCTCAAGTAAGACAAGATCTAATCTCAATCGTCAATCACTTAGGAAATTAGGGTTAGGGATTTGGCTTAATGAAGTTATAAAAGAAGCCTAATGGCAAGATGAAGATACAACACAACTCCACAACATTGAGAGAGAAATTTTCTCAAGGGGAGGAAGCCATTTTCTCCAGAGCGAGAGGTTTAGCTAAACTGAAGAGAAGGGACGAAGATTGCAGGGATATATCAGAGGTGCTTCTAGAAGGACGAGTTCAAGGAATCGAGAGGTCGAGTCGTTGAAGCGCAGAGGAGACCGATTTGTGGAGAGGCCAAATAATCCAGTGGGTCGATTTCCTTGAGTGCATAGGGGTCATACGAAGAAAAGAGAGGGCTGATTTTGTGGTGCCAGGGGCCAAGTTTCTAGAGGGTTGAATTCTTCGAGTGGTTAATTTTCTAGTGGGTCAAATTACTTAGGTTGGTTTTCCAGTGGGACCAAGTCACAGGTTCTAATAGTGCATTTTTCTGTGTATTTTTCTTGAGAATTTTAATGAAGAAAAATTGTTATGGGTGTATACTTTTTGTTATGATGTGATTGATCTCTCTATTTTTGTTTTTCCACTGCATATTGTTTTTTCAGAAGTTAAATGCCAATGATTTTATTTTCCACCATTTCACAATTTTATTTGAAGTAATAAAATAATTTTCTGGGAATAAATATTGTTGAGGTATAAATAAATATGGGTTGGTATTGGAAATTGTTATGTGTGCAAATGTGTACCAACAATATGCTCTCATACTTCTCATCCTCTCTCGTGTTTTCTTGTGTGATTATCTTCGTTCCATTATCGGTCTCGTGCTCATATCTAATTTTGTCCACCAAAACTATGTTGTGAAGCCGGCTAAAGGATGTACCTATAAACAAAATGAATATTAAATTAATTTTAGAAAAGGATGTTGTGATTATGGAAATCATAGGTATGATAAAACAAAAGATTGAACTGTTATTCTCATCTAATGGTAACCTTACAATCCTTGGTGTCATTTCCATAGACATTTGTCTAGATATTGGAGTTCTAGGGCTTTCTCAAAATCATAATCAAAATCTAATTCCTTCAATCAATTAGCACAAATGTCATTAAACAAGTGTAAAGCAAATGCTAGCATGATAAAATGAGTTCATGAATTCAAAGAGGGACTCAAGTACATACCATGATGAACAAGGCAGCATTTAAGCAACCGCCATTAATGTATAGCTTGGAAAACTTTTCAACATGCTAATTTGACAGTCAACAACTCCCTAAAAATACTATGAACATTACCCATACCCACTCTCCTAATGAAAAGGTGCCAACCTAAAATCCTATGTAGAAACTAAATTTCAAATTTATGTTTTTCCATTTTTTATAGATGTGGAGATTATAACACTTTGAAACACACATCCAATTTCTAATATGCAGAGACAGTAACACTTCGCATTTCTAATTTTGATCCAATTTTTATCAAGTGGAGATGTAAATGTCAAGCAATGATTAATACATTAATGAGCAACAATAATGCATTAATTAATTACACACAATTTTCTTATCCACGTCTAATGAGTAGCTGAAATCTAAACACTCAATATGATGTAACTGACAAAGAAAATTTGTGATAAATGAATTCGAACAATTGATATATAAACTTTGCATTTAAAGATCCATTGATATAAGTCTGACATAGAACACTAATCAGTGATTCAGCACAATAAGATATTATTTTTGGGTTTCAACCTCTTCTACAAGAATGCATGTTGCTACACACTACAACAAGCACCGTCAAAAATATACAAACTGCAACATACCCGATTGGCAAAAAAGGAAGCTTGCCTTCTTAAGCTAGGTGGATCTCCCGATGCATATTCAATCAAAATCCATGCCCCTAAAAGAAATGGGAGCTAATTCTTTCCTAAACAAGGAAGAATGACCACCATGGGATTAAAATGTTTGTTAGGTGCTGTAAACCTAAGCTTTGTCCTTATTAGTTACAACTTGTGGTGAGTTGTACCTTCAATATGTTTTCTTTTTCAATGGAGTTGGAAATTTGGTGGAATGGAACTTCTATCAAGGTGTCACTTGTGATTTTTAACTCCTCTAGATATTCCTTTATCAGCTCCATAGACTGTCATTTGTATAAGAGAGGCCTTTGCCTATAAAAGGGCATTCCTTCTTTCAGGAAAGCATACATTTTCTCTTCAATTGTTACCTACATGCTTATGAAAATACTATGTTGCCTTTTTGTAAGCAAGTTCCTTCTGGCTTTCTCTTTGATATTTTAGCATCTCTGTTTTCTACTTCCTCATCTTCATCCATCTCTGGACCATATCAAGATCCTATGATCTATCAAAAATAAATAAGACTAACTTTAAACTTGCAGTACTATTGATAAAACTTTTGGTGGTTTTAACTTTTAATATCAGTCATATGACAATAGTAGAAAGAGCATTGGAAGAACATGTGGCTACGGCTGAAAATTTGGCACTTCTTTACCTCATTGAACATAACACCATATTCCCCATGACAGCCACATGCAAAGAAGCAACAATCTGGCAAATGCTTTGATATTTAAACTGAACATAATAGTTGCTTTAGTTTAAAGCTGCTCTACAGGCAAGTCCAAATGACAAAATACTTGCCTGCTCATCAACCAAATCAACATCTGATATTTTCTTCCCAGACTTCTTTCCAATTCCACCAGCTTCCTTGGATAGGAAGTAGTTTCGAGAGAATCTGAATTCTTCTTCTCCATCACTTCCTCCAATGCCTTCAACAGTATCAAGAAAGCGGCCCACTTCATCTTGCTGTTGCTGCACTCAGGAAATAAGAATATGTAAACATCCATAGACATAAAGCATAACATTTGCCACATTTTTATTTCCTGTGGCACAAAAGATAAAAAAATTCAAAACACATAGCCTATGGACCAAAATCAGAATTAATTAAAAAAGCACCTGCACAATGGAGAAAGCTCAGTAACCAACAAAGCATTGTACTTTTAATTCCATGTAATTAATGAATTATTAAGCTGCTGAATCAGGAAAGTATCCAAAAGCTGTAATATCAATTTCATCATGATATATTATTTGATTAAGGCTGGATTCTGCAAATAGTAAGGACAACCTAACTTTAAGCCATGCATTTGTCTGAATTGAGCCCGAAATCTAATTAGCAATTTATTCTTCCAAAAAAATGGTCAAACCATGTTATAGATAATGTTAATCTAAAACTCAGCAGTATACACAATGTGCCCCTTGAACTAAAAATGTATTCATGCGGCATGTTCCAAGTACTATGCATCATATGCTTGACTGAAGGATGGTTCCACTAGCTGGTTATGTAACATAAACTTCAGTATACACTACACACTACCTAGAGAAAGGGTTGGTTAACAGCAACCTTATCACTTGTACGTTGTATGCTTCAGGATAAATTGCAATACTTTCTGTTTACTTAATATTTGTCATTACAGACTATACATTTGGTCAAATGGCGGATTCTCAGTGGATAGGCCGATAACCTGCTATAGAAGATAAGAAAGGGTGTGGAACAGATCAAAAGCAGCTATGCAATGCGAGAAAATGATCTGGATAGCATAAGACAGCCAGGCAACAACCCAACATAGTCAACATGAATCATTGAATCCTAATAATGGTATCAGATAAACATTTCAAAGCAAGGGCTGCTTCACACAGCTAGATTGATTAAAACAACATTTTCTTTGAAGTACCTTTCCAATGAATCTTTCAAGGCTTCTGTTAAACATACCTTTCTATACTAATATTCTGGAAATTCGAGTGTGGAATTAACACCGTCAACCCATCGCGTCTGCGGAATTGAGGACAGGATTGCATCCGAATTTCAGAAAATTAACTGGTTCCGGAAGCTCTGTAATTGCTCTGAATCCACGTGATCTGCCTCAAACCCTCCTGCTCCTCACGCTGTTCCAGCATCCTTTGCAGCTGTCATAACCAGTCGAGTCTGCGGAATTTAGAGCCGGATCGTAACCTTTGTTGAGTCTGCGGAATTTAAAGCCGGAACGTAACCTTTGTTTGTCGGTGCAAGATTGTAATAATATTCTGGAAATTCGAGCGTGGAATTATCGCGTCTGTGGAATTGAGAACAGAGTCGCATCCGAATTTCAGAAAACTAACTGGTTCCGGAAGCTCTGTAATTGCTCTGAATCCACGTGATCTGCCTCAAACCCTCCTGCTCCTCACGCTGTAGATTTAATCTGGAAATTCCAGCGTGGAATTAACACCGTCAACCCATCACGTCTGCGGTATTGAACAGGGTCGCATCCGAATTTCAGAAAATTAAGGTAGGACCTGTCGCTGAGTCAGACAAGACAGGATTCAACCTGTTGAAGTCGATCGAAATAGGAGTAATACGTAGATCCTGAGTGAGTCTTCTCTTGATTTTTCTCCATGATGTTTTTCCCGAGGAATTGGAGGATTCTAAGCAATCTAATGCTCCCGAAGAAAGATCTGCATCTTTCTCTCCTCCATCCCCAATCCCTGCTATGCAGCCCTCAAGTGTTGTACGATCCGCTGCTCGCTCTGAAGATCATAATTCCACTTCAACCCCCACCGGCCATGGACGCAAGATACACAGCATACGGGCTGGAGACGGACCTGACAGTACCCCGGAACCGGCTTACATGACAACCGTGGACGAGGTCTCGGACATCTGCCGCGAACTCCTACCATCTTCAACGACTGTAGTAGCAGACCAGCAACACAATAAGGATCCCGGGGAAAATGAAACACCACTGTCCAAATATTTCAACAACAGAGGTCTGCTGAAGTACTTACAGCAGTGCCACAATAAAGGTGAAAATGTATACAGCCCCACCGATATTGCATTAGAAACAGATTTTGCTTTTTGGACATCCCAAATTAGACAAATGATGAGGAAAATGGAAGACCTAGAGGCGGAAAATCGCAGGCTACGAGCCAACATCGGAACTTTGTCAAACAGAGTTCTATCGGTAGAGGGGGACAACGCATCTATCAGAAAAACACTGCAGGAATACCGAGAACAAAGTGCGGGGCAGAATTCCGACGAGGTTTTACAGGGGGAGATCAAAGATCTTAAAAGAAAACAGGAGGAAATTAGATCCCAACAAATGTCCTTTAAACAGGAAACGGAGACGCATATCAGCACATGGGCACAGATGGTCAAAGGAAAGGACAAGGCCCCTCCGCTCATAACGGTGGAGGAAGTAGTGCAAGCAAAGCTCGTGGAGGAAAGAACTCGACGAGCAAGAGAATTAAATCTTAAGGTAAGAGGACTCCCTACACCTCCCTCCTCAGCGGACCCAATGGAACTAGGGAACAGGTTTCTATGCGACACTCTTGACATACCAGACATAACCTTGGACAAAGCTTGGATGGGGCAGAACTCTACCCTCTTCCTCAGGTTCCGTGACTCCTCGGATAGACTTCGGGCAATTCGAGCCAAGCGGAAGCTATTCTCTCTTCCGAATAAAGTGTTTTTGGATGAAGACCTCACAAGAGCTCAAGTAGTTGAATTGAAACAAGCCAGGGAATAGGGTGCAGCAACAAGACAGGCAGGGAAATGGGCAATGATTAGACACCTTCGGGCAGTTATTCGAGACACCTTCCCCCCAAGATGGGCATCCCGTTCAGGTAGCTCCAAATGACAGGCCCGAACGGAGAGGAGGCGAGGCACGGATCTCTCGGTTCACTGTTGGAATGGCAATGGCTCCTTCTGGTCTTCACCAAGCCTACTTTATGAAGCCCTTAGCTCAGCAGACATCCTCCTAGTTACCGAGACTCATGCGAGCCCAGTCCGACCTCTCCCCGACATTACAGGATACCAGTGGACCGTAGTTTGCAGACAGGAGACACGGAGTTCAGGAGGTGTCAAGGGATCAGGGGGTGTTGCTTGCCTCGTCCGTGATAGCCTCAGGAGCAGAGTATCAGTGGTCGCAACTGATGAGTATGCCAGATTCATGTGGATTCAGATCAAAGCCAGAACATCACCTCCGAGAGACATTTATGTCGCAGTCTGTTACTTCCCAACTATCTCGTCCTCCTATGCTATTCACAATAGCTTAGAGGGAGACCCTTTTACAGACCTGTACTCTGACATCACCAAGTTTTCAGCAGTAGGGGACGTCATTCTCATGGGGGACTTCAATGCCTGGACCAAATACCTCTAGACTCCTATGCACGATCGGACAGAGGATATATTTTGCACTCGAGGGATTGACCCAACCACGATCGGCATGCACCAGACCTCCGAGGATCACTTGGGATCCACCACAGCCTATGGGAGATATCTGCTACAATTGGGAGAATCTCATGAGCTGGTAATTCTGAATGGCTGGTAATTCTGAATGGCCTACCATGTTTCCCATCCTCGCACTTCTTTACCTGCAGACCATTTGGAGGCGGGGCAAGTGTGGTTCACTACGCTATTGCAAACCCAGATCACCTCTCTTACATCAAAAATTTCTCTATCACCCCCATCCCTCTCGCAGGTCATGCACTTCGCTCACTCTCTCTGCAGTTTGACCTCCCGAATCCATCTCCTACTCTTCCCTGTAGCCCTCCCAGGACCACCTTCCGATTTGAAGAGGTTGACCCTGATCTCTTCTCCTCTATCCTCAGACGGACAATCCCATTGGAGTCCCAGTTCGCCTCTCTCAGCTCCGCCAAGGACAAATACCAGTGCCTCTCCTATGCAATTTGGGAAGCTGTGCTCCAATCCTTCCCCCATTCTACCCGTACCGCCACCACCTCCCGCAAACTGAGAAATTTCCCTATGAATAAATGGTATGACCAGGAATGCAAGTCTATGCATCAGGACCTCCGACACGCATTTTGGAACTCCTTACCTACATACCCAGACCTTTGTTCAGGGTACCGTCGCCTACTTCGCCATAAGAAGCGCCTTTTCATTGCCCATAGGAGACAGATTCTTTCTACTCTCCTCCTTCGCTCCCCAAAAGATTTCTGGGGGACCATCCTTTCCTGGTGCTCACCTACCCCAGTCGACCTTGATCCTGCCTCAATGTTCTCTCACACCTCCCAGTTGTATGACATTCCTGGGCAGCCTCTGATTAAGGTTACTTCCCCCCACCCCCCCCCACCTCCTACCACCTTTTCTCCGACAAAGATATCAGAGAGGCAATATGGACAATGAATAGCAACAGGGCAACAGACGAAGAAGGCTTCCAGGCAGAATTCTTCAAGCATGGACTTCGCCCCTTAGTAGGATATCTGGTGGACCTTTTCAACCAGGTGGTTCAGGATGGATTTCCAGATGGTTGGTCACACCACATTATCTACCCAGTCCACAAGTCAGGGCCTACTTCCGACCCCAACAACTGAAGGAAAATCATGGTTGGGCACACATTCTCCAAGCTATATGCTACAGCACTCCACAGGACACTCTCCCATTTCCTTAAGCAGAGACAACTCAGGGCCAAGGGCCAAGCAGGATTCCGCCCAGACCACCAGACGATTGACCACATCCTTACTCTTCGTGCGGTGATCGAGGAGGCTAGACATCGATCCTCTAAAGTATACTGCTGCTTTGTAGACTTCCGGAAGGCCTTTGACTCAGTCCCGAGGGAAGATCTTTTCCAGAGGCTAAGAGAGATTGGCATTTCCTTGACTCTCCTGACAGCTATCATGCGCCTCTATGAGGTCGTCCTTGGCCGTCTCTGCACAGTCGGAGGAATGTCAGATTTCATCCGAAGCACCATTGGAGTCAAGCAAGGATGCCCCCTTTCTCCTACTTTATTCGGGATCTATATCGATGAGCTTGAGTCCTTCCTCCGAGAGCATATCCAGGATACAGATGGGTGTCTTCTTCACCAGGTCCTGATTTCCATCCTCCTCTTTGCAGACGATATTGCCCTTATTGCCTCCTCCCAAGAAGGCCTTCAGAGACAGCTGGATGCTCTCGCAGCTTTTTGTGACCGGAGGCATCTAACTATGAACTTGGGTAAAACCAAAGTGATTATCTTCAATGGAGTCAAGAAAACCTCAGACTTCCACTTCCTATTTAAAGGAGAAGAGATCGAGATTGTCAGCACCTATACATATTTGGGAGTTCAGTTTTCAGGGCCTCGCTTCAGCCTGTGGCCAGCCCTTCAGCCTCGAATCAACAAAGGGTATGGCTCCCTAGCCCTTCTGGAGAGGCAGTGTTTCCGGCACCATTTCCAGGACATCTCGTCCAAAATGAGCATCATGGACACTTTGATTCGCCCCACAGTGCTTTACGGCTAAGAGATTTGGGGTCCCTCTCTCCTAGAGTCAGATTGGGCCTCAGCGGATCTGGTCCAGACCCTCCTTTTGCGTCGTTTCATTAGGTGCAAGCAGACAGTTCCTCATAACATCATTCTAGCAGAGTTCAGGGCTCAGCCTTTTCGCCTAGAGGTGATATTCAGCTTAGTGTCGCTCCTACACAAGCTCCGAGGCCTGGCAGAAACGAGGAAGGGTTGCGACAGATACCCATATTTAGCATATTGCTCCTCGGAGAACATCGCCCATACGCAGACAGGTCGATCCAAATGTTGGTATAACGGTGTGACAGAGCTTCTGGAGGCTTCAGGAATCCAGATCGACCATCTCCCTCCTTTTCAGTACTCTCTGAATGCTCCAGGCCACCTCCTTCCCAATCAGCAAGAGCTGAATAAAATCATTAAGGAGGATATTTACAGACGATACATTCAGACTACATGGACCAATCCTCCCAATGGGTTAAGTACAAAAATGGCCTTCTACGTGGAGCATTGCCTGGAGATTAGGGATGGGCTCATCATCAGACCCCAATACATGTTCCAGCATTGGATGCATGCCCTTAGAATCCCCCTCGGGCAACTCAGAGTTGGGTCTCACAGACTCCGGGTGGAGACAGATCACCACATCGATAGGGCGGATAGGATTTGCCAGCTCTGTCACTTACAGGAGATAGAGACAGAGACACACTTCATCTTCGGATGCCCTGCTTACTACGAGATTCGAGGTCGTTTCCATTGTCTCTTCAGGTCTTCTCAGACTTTGACCAGCTTCCTCAGATATGTTGATCAAAGATGCCTTGCACTTTATCTCCAGGAGGCCTTCAGATTTCGGTCTCGTTTTCTTCAGCCCCCCACCAAATCGAACACCACGCAGAAGATCACAGACTTCTTTAGGGCACTACCATCAGCGCGGGGCACCAAAAGAACCATTGACTGACCAGCAGACGCTGAGACCAGATCAGTGCGATCCCGGGGGGGCTGACCCACCAGACTACACCAGTGCTCCAGGATTGGATCCACCCCTGGGAGGCGCCCTAGAACCTCCAGGCGACAGCAGCGACAGCCCAGTATGCCCACAGGACAGCAGACTTTGACAAGCTTCTCTCAGTTTTCTTCTCTCGACCTCGGATGTTAGGAGTAGGAACTGTGCAGGAGACTCCTTCCCTTCTTCATCGCTCCTTCTTCTTCTTCTCCTTCTCTGCTTCATTGCAATGCTTTGTTTCGAAGCCGACAGCTTCTAGCTTCTACATTTACATTTACTTAGATTATAGATGTATTTTCTGCTTTTTAAAAGAAATGTTAAAGGGGACCGTTTGGTCCACCGGCTTGGCATGATGTAATCATTGTAACCGACAGTCCTGTTGATCTATTATGGTCATTTGTTGGACATTAATAAAATTATCTTATCTTATCTTATCTTATCTTATCTTATACAATCTAGACTGAATTGTAGTTTGTAAAGAACACCATGACCAACATTCAAAAACATAAAGCTACTTTGTACAACATAATATTTCAGATTTGACTAGAACAAGTCAGCATTAAAACAAGAAATTGAAGAAATAACTACAGCATAGAAGTGGATAAAATAAGATAAGAGTCTAATCAGATTTTATTTATTCTATACAATATGTCATTGATATTTTCTGTAAAGGTTAAAGAGTAAGCAGTATCAGATGGATATATGTACTTGACCTATAAGGGTGCCATAACAGTTATGAAAAAAATATACCCAAAGTACCCAATATGGCCTGCAACATACCTCGCCATTCCTTAAAATTTACAAATAGTACCCCCTTCACAATATATATACATATATATATATATATGGCCCAGTGGACCAACTTGATTGGTTGAGTGGTGCAAGCCTCGTGTAGGAGGTCTCAGGCTGGTTGCCTCTGTTCCATACCTCACTTGATGTCCTTACTCGGTCAGGCACCGTAATCAGCACTAAGGGGTTTACATTGTGTACCATTCATGGAATGCAAGAAAGAGCCCAAAGGTTTTTTTTGGAACACATTCCTCACCTAATGTGACATAACTCGTGGTAGTCACAAGATGTGTTAGGATTCAAAAGAAAATGGACAGGCCTGTATTGTCCAAAGTACAGTGATAATAATTAACAAGAATGAATGATATGCAGTCAAGAAGATTGTCATATGCATAATACCTCAGAGACGTGACTATGCTAACAGAATCCAGACACTGTTGGAAAATCAAGAGACTTGTAGATTATAGATGATTTTCCTTAACTTGATTATTACTTGTGATATTTCTTGGTCTTTTATTATTTATTAGATTTTGTTCATCAAGCAATTACCAAAACAATAAAGATCACAATGAGACAAAGTACACAAGATATAGGCTCCAAGCCAGGGCAAAACCCCTCCAAGGGGAAAACCCAGAAAGAAAGCTTCTCTTCTTATAGAATCTTCTTGCAATGAGACTTCCAAAACCCAAAGAAAAAAGCCAGAATCCTCCCAAGCACCAAGTCAACCCACCAGCAAGATCTTCTTCAAGGCAGCTTCAAAAACTTCGACCCTGCAACTTCGCATCTAAAATTTTGGCCCTACAGCTTCACTACATAATTTGGCCCTGCAATTTTGGCCTCCTGCAACTTCGCAGCTTCACAGGTGCGGACAGAAAGAGATGATCCCCAAGAGACTTCGATGACTTCTAGTTTTCTTCGTCCTCCTTGCTCTTTCTTCTTCTTCACTATTGCAAATTTGAGATGAGATAGTGCTTCAAATGAGTCGAGCTCCTTCTATTTATAGCCTTCATGAGGGATCGAATAGCCCTCCCTTAAGCCAACTTCTTCTTACTTGGGCCTACTTGGTCTTGGAGGAATAAATGGCTTTTCTTGACTCAAAATAAATATTTTTCTTTTGTTACAAAGAGTCCAAATAGGACAATAATACATGCCACAAATTCTTCTTTATCCTAAAAAGGCCTATAAGCAAGAAGAACATGCTTTTAACCTAGACTTGAGCATGAAACCAATGCATTGAATAAAATAAAATTATTTTTCTTTCTTTTTCTTTCTTTATACAAAATATACAATGTGATGTTTACAAAAGGTCATTATGAAGACCAAACCTACTTACAATTTCCAACACTCCTGCTTAACTGGGGAGGTATTCATAGTCACATCATGAAGTACAAGGAATCTCAATCTCGAAGCATTCTCATAAGAAGAGTCGGATTGATAAGCCATCTGTCAAGTATCTATATCATAACCAGCATTGTCATTGAAGGCCTTAACTAGATAAGCTCAACTTCATTCCAAAGCATTATGCTGGGAGGCTTTACGTGAGCTACCACACTACCTCTAAGGCACATACCCCATATGGATGTTCACCAGGTATGTCCTTTTAGGTCTATTCTTATCTCGGATCTCCAATCCTGAATCCTCAAAGAATATCGGTCTTCTTCCACTACTCTTATCTTGGATGCCCTACCTCATCCTCAAAGAGCATCAGTATACAACTTCTTTCCTAGATTCTTTAATCCATAAGAAGTTCCAATCTCAGATGCTTATCCAATCCTCTGGACTCCATTCTTTCCTTATGGCCTTCACTAAAACTTACGTTGTTAGTCCTAGTCTAGTGCATGACACATAAAGAGAACTATCCAACATCACTCCCTCTCAATTAAGGAAGAGATGTCCACCAAACCAAGCTTGTTTCTTAAATACTCAAGCTTCTTGTTTGGTAATGCTTTAGTCAAAATATCTGCTACCTATTCATCTGTAGGTAAATAATGCAGCTCCACAACCCCATCTCGTACCAAGCTTCTGATGTAGTGGTACTTATTATTTATATGCTTTGTCCTAGAATGAAACACCGAGTCTTTTGTCAATCTTATGCAGCTTTCATTGTCACAATGTATACGTGTAGGGCTAAGTGATCCTTCAAATAAATCTAATAATAACTTCCTGAGCCAAACAACCTCCCGATAGACTTCACTTGCAGCAACATACTCAGCGTCAGCACTACTCAAAGCAACTATATCATGTTTTCTACTCATTCCTGAGACCATGGAAGATTCTAGATTGAAGCACACACCTGTTGTGCTTCTTCCATCTGTCTTACTGCCACCCCAATCAAAATTTGTATATCCCGTGAGTTAGATCTCATTACTATTATATACCAAAGGCAATAACGTATGGTTCCACACAAATATCTTAGGATATGTTTCACTGAAATCCAATGATCATGCTTTGCCTCCATCCGAAATTGACTGATGACATTTACTGCAAAACAAATGCCAAGTCTAGTATTTAATAGATACATCAACGACCCAATCAATTGTTTGTAGCAAGTTGGATTCATCGGACTAGAATCTAAACTCCTCAACTTCTTCAGATTGGTAATCATAGGAGTCATCATAGGCTTGCTATCCATCATGCCAATTTTTTGTAGAATCTTGATCACATATTTTACTTGACCAAGATATATTTCACATAGCTTCTGCCAAACTTCTAGTCCCAAGTAGTAATGCATAATCCCGAGATCCTTCATATCAAACTCGGTTGCTAACCACTTCTTGCATTCCTGAATTTGATGCTCTACACTTGTAGCAAGTAGATCATCCACATATAATAGTATGATGACTTTTTCATCTTGGACCACCCTGATGTAGAGGTTAGGATCTGCAAAACCAAGTCTCAATAGGTATGCATCCATTCTTGCATACCAAGCTCTAGGTGTTTGCTTTAAGCCATATAGGCCTTTCTTCAATCTGTAGACATTAGTCTGCCTCTAATTTATTTCAAATCCTTGAGGTTTTTCAATGTAAACCTCTTCATTGATAGTCCCATTCAGAAAAGTTGTCTTAACATCCATTTGATGGATGTTCCATCCCATAGTAGCAGCCAAAGAGATAAGAGATCTAATTGTAGTATATCTAGTTGTAGGAGCAAAAATTTCTTCGTAATCAATACCTTCTTTTTGTGAGAAGCCCCTTGCTACAAACCTTGCCTTGTATTTATCAATGCTCCCATTCGCAGCATGCTTTATTTTATATATCCATTTTGAAGTGACTATCGATTTGTCACTCGGTCTAGGAACAATTTCCCAAACATCATTCTTCATAATTGACTGGTATTCTTCCTGCATCGCATTCCTCCACTCTTGATGTTTAGTTGCATCTTCATAGGAGGAAGGTTCAACTTCAATGAGCTTCGTCATATATGTTGCATATCCAGAATACCTTTTAGGTCTTTTACTTTCTCTGATTGTTCCTTTTGTTGTATGTCCTTCTGCTTCTTGTAGAGTTGTCCTCAACCAAGCAAGTCTCTTACGAATTTCAGGAACAACAACTTGTTGAACAAGCTCACTAGATCCTTCAACATCTTCTTGATTTGATGTAGAATCTTGACCATTGTTGTCCTTAAAAGATATCCACAAAAATGGCTACATCCTCTTCATCAAAATCAATTGGAACATCTTTTGATTTCTTGTAAGCCACATTTTCATCAAAGATGACATCCCAACTTACTTCAATATGACAATCCTCTTTAATGTAGATTTTGTATGCTTTAGATGAAGCACTATGCCCAACAAAGATGCCCTTCAGACTGGTAGGATCCAACTTCTTTCTTTTGTCCATTGGTATATGCATACACCATTTTGTTCAAGATTATAAGGAACAATTAGCTCCCTCTTAATCCCTGCTTCCTTGCAAAACGCTATAAGTTCTTTTGAGGTATACTCTCCACCATTGTCGAACCTCAGAGTTTTGATCTTTCTTTTTATCAGATTCTATACTTCATTCTTGAATTCTTGAAACTTCTTGAATACCTCATCTTTGTTCTTGAGGAGATATAACCACGTTTTGAGAAATCATCAATGAAGGTCACATAATATTGATGCCCACCAAGGGATTTTACTGCAATAGAACCACATACATACGAGTGTATGAGATCCAAAACTTCCTTAAACCTAGTATCACTTTTTGCAAATGGATTTTCAAGTTCTTGCCTAGAGCACAACCCTTACAGGTCCCTTCATGTTCTTCCTTCAATTCGGGGATGCCATTGACCATTTGATTTAGAGATGGCAAAATCTTGTAATGAAGGTGTCCATACCTTCTATGCCATAGTTCGGAAGGGCTCACATCTAAGTGAACTAGGGCTTGAGAGAGAGGTGTAAAAAGTCTATATAATGTCCCCTCACGAATCCCAATTACCCTAGCATGATCAATACTAGAGTCCTTACCCCAAACCAAAACCTTGCCATCAACAAAAGCAATTCTATCACCCTTATCCTCTAGACAAGAAATAGAAAGTAAATTTTTCTTCAAACCTGGAACATATAGAATGTTGTTGAGGTGAATACTTCCACCGGACTCGAGCTCCAACGAAGTAGATCCAATCCCTTTCACTGGATAGCTCTTCTTGTCTCCAAGTTTGATCAAATGAGAGGAGGTTCCTTTTGACAAAGTCTAGAGTTGACTGCATTCACCTGTCATATGTTTGGAAGCACCACTGTCAATAACCCATACATTCTCGTCCTTGAAAGTCCTAGACAAAGCGAAAAATAAAATTCCATCCATCACTTCTTTTGCTAGCTTGGAGATGATCTTTAAGATGTAACCCTTGATGGATATAGCGAGATTCCCAAGAAACTTGAAACCCTTCTTCATAACCCTTGCCATAGTGCCAACTAGGATGTGATCTTCAGTCTCCTTCTTGCACCTTAGCTCTGATACCATGTTGGAAAATCAAGAGACTTGTAGATTATAGATGATTTTCCTTAACTTGATAATTACTTGTGATATTTGTTGACCTTTTATTATTTATTATATTTTGTTCATCAAGCAATTACCAAAACAATGAAGATCACAACGAGACAAAGTACACAAGATATAGGCTCCAAGCCAGGGCAAAACCCCTCCAAGGGGAAAACCCAAAAAGAAAGCTTCTATTCTTATAGAATCTTCTTACAATGAGACTTCCAAAACCCAAAGACCAAAGCCCAGAATCCTCCCACGCACCAAGTCAGCGCACCAGCGATTTCTTCTTCAAGGCAACTTCAAAACCTTCGACTCTACAGCTTCGCATCTAAAATTTTGGCCCTACAACTTCACTTCATAATTTCAGCCCTACAATTTTGGCCTCCTACAACTTCGCAACTTCACAGAAACCCTAGCAGCTTCACACATCAAGACAAAAAGAGATGATCCCTAAGAGACTTTGACTTCTACCTTTCTTCATCCTCCTTGCTCTTTCTCCTTCTTCACTATTGCAAATCGAACTTGAGATGAGATAGTGCTTCAAATGAGTTGAGCTCCTTCTATTTATAGCCTTCTTGAGTGGTAAAATAGCCCTCCCTTAAGCCGACTTCTTCTTACTTGGGCCAACTTGGTCTTGGAGGAATAAAAGGCTTTTCTTGACTCAAAATAAATATTTTTCTTTGGTTACAAAGATTCCAAATGGGACTATAATACATGACACAAGTTCTTCTCTCTTAGAAAGACCTATAAGCATGAAGAGCATGCTTTTGACCTAGACTTGAGCATGAAACCCAAGCCTTCAATAAAATAAAATTCTTTTTTCTTTGTCTTTCTTTATACAAAATATACAATGTCATGTTTACAAAAGGTCATTATGAAGACAAAACCTAGTTACAATTTCCAATAGACACAACCTACATAGTAATGATTAACATAATTAATTGTAATCTACATATATTACCCTTAATTATCTACAAGTGAAACTGTTAAAAAAATAACAAAAATTCATCATAAAATATTGTGGTAGCTGATATACTTAAGCATATTGCAAATATATCTAACAAAAAAGGAAAACTCTGCAAAAGGTTTGCTGATTGAAGATATTTATTATGAACACAGAGAGATTACAATTCCTTAGATGTGGACTTTATAGGGAGAGTATCCTCTCTGGTTGGGCATAAAAACAAT
Organism: Pinus tabuliformis; assembly: GCA_031772625.1. Lineage (NCBI taxonomy): Eukaryota > Viridiplantae > Streptophyta > Pinopsida > Pinales > Pinaceae > Pinus > Pinus tabuliformis. Next base: position 741,717,002 of record CM062814.1, on the reverse strand, counting down.
TGGTTTAAACTTTAAAGTATAATAACCAAAAAAACTTCACGTGTAGGATTTTGCACATTCAATCAGTGAAGATAATATTGGCGATATATCGTCGAATATCGGAAATATCGCGATATTTTCGGCGAGCCGAAATATCGCCAAGAAAATATCGTGATAATTTTGGCTCCCAAAAATATCGCGATATTTCCGAGATATCGACGATATCTCGGCAAAATATCGCGAGACGATATAAAATATCGCCGAGCGTGTTTTGCCACGGCTAGAAAAAGGAAAAATTGTTTTTTTTCTTCATTTTTGTTTCTGAGTGTTGGAGAAGGAAGGGGAAAATTTTTGTGGTGGTTGTCAGGGAGGGTTTGAGGATCAAACAACGATTTATTAGAATAATGCTATTTAGTGTTTAATGCTCATTCTTATTAGTTGTTTCTAATTTTATCTTTTTAGCAGTTTCTTAGAAGAAACTGGTTGTTTCTATTTCTTAATAGAAACTTGATGTTTCTATTTATGTAAATATCTTTGTATTAATTATTGAGCTTCATTCTGCTCATGTAAATCAATTCAATTCATTCATTGATTATGGTATCAGAGCGAGGTTTATTTTTTCGAAATAATTTTTCATTTGTTTGAAAAATTTCATGCTTCTTTTCGAAATTTGCTTTCTCGCTATTTGAGTTGCCCTCCTGTGGTCTCGTGAGGGTTTCTGGTGTCGTCCTAGAGGTTCGATATACTGCCCTCGTGCTTCGTGCTAGCCAGGCTCGAACCACTACTCCCATCCCGCCTCATCGTTGTTCGAATTTAAAAAAAAAAAAATTGAGTGTAGCACTGGGCTCGGATGACTCTTTGTTGGAGCGCTTCGCCGTGAAGGCCAAGTCCAGATCATACTCTGCCTCGATCTGCTTCAAATTTTTGGGCCTGTAGAACTGTTGTTTGGAACAGTCACGGTTCCAAATTCGAATTGGTGGCCTTTTGAAAATTCTGCGACTTTGAACTCGGAGAATCTCAGGCAAGCTTTGGAAAATTCGCGGTGAATACGCTACCTCATATCCGCAACGTTGTCCCCGAGAGCACCAAACTGAAGGACACGGAGTCAATTGAGCAGAACGAGATTGCGAAGAGCGGCAGAGGGCATTGCTGCATTTGTGGAATCGAAAACCAAGTATCACGTGGGGTCGATTGAGCGGCCACCGCCGATTTCAAAGAAACAGGTGTAAAGAGTCGGCTACTTTGTATCACAAACTTTGCAGATAGTGCTGAAAATTGTCCATTTTGGAACTGTCTCCGGGTGCCATTCGCAGCGGGAGTTCACGTTTGTCGTTCCAAATTGGTGGTGTTGCTGCTGATAAATGACCAACCACTAACGACATTGCAAAACATTGTCGTCAGGTCATCCGTTGATAAGACACACTGCGGCTGTTAATTTTACCAGCGCTGCGCTATTACGTAAAAGTTCCAGATTGCATCATTAGTCGAGCCCAAATCTCATCCATATTGATTCGGTGAGTTATATATATATATATATATATATATATATATATATATATATATATATATATATATATATATATATATATATATATATAGATCTTGTGGTTATATATATGCTCTTACATTTGGAATTACAGGATATACTGCAGCCTTTTTCTCTCGTCAACTTGATGGAACAAACTGGGTACGCAATATGTTCTTGACAGGTTGTCTGTTTTGCAAGCCTCTGTTCTTAATCTTCTGTTTTCTTTAAACACAGTTGTTGTAACTTACAATGCAACTGTTGCATTGACATTTGAAATAATTCTTGGACACTTGTCACCTAACAGCAGGGCTGAGTACTACAAAGTATCTCAGAGAGATTACTTCTCTGAAATATTACATCATTTCATCGATTTTGTGCTAAATTTCACTGTTTAAGCACCTATCAGATTTTGTCTAGATCATCCAACATCTACATTGAAATCTGTGCCAGACTCCATTATTTTCTGTGTCTTGAAAAACGTGCAGATGGCTTCGCTAACCAACCTGATGTTGGAAGGCAGTCAGTGCTTTAATGGCACAAATTATAACATCTGGAAACAAAGAATGTTGACCATTTTTGAATATAGGTGTCTTGATCAGCTCGTTCTGAACAAAGAGCTCTGTCCTGGTACAGCTGGCACCGATCAAGATAAGTTTGATGATCGAAATTGAGAGGCCGTTATGATTTTCAAACTCTCTATGACTGATGATCAATTACAACAGATTCCTTCTGGCAAGACAGCTGCCGAGATCTGGCAACATTTGAAGGAACTGCCCAAGACATCCGACAAGAGCAGAGCTTTCTTTCTCAAGAATCAGTGGTTCTCCATCATGATGGGCGAACATCTTAACAAGATTAAAGACATTCGAGATCAACTCGAAGCCATTGGTCGAACCATGGAAGAAGAAGATATGGTAGTCATCACTCTGAAAAGTCTACCAAAATCTTATGAGCACTTCATCGAAACACTCAACATTACCTCCACTAATGCTGATCTAAAGTTTCCGGAGTTATGCAGCAAACTCATGCAGTAGGATCGTTGGAAACAACAGTTTGGTAGTGGTGCCTCATCAGCCTCCTCAGAAAATGCTTTTGCTGCCAAATATCAGTCCTCTCAGTCCTTTCAGCAGAAAGGTTCTTCTCAGTTTTTTGATCCTGCTAGGAAGAAAAATGTGCAGTGTAATTACTCTCATAAATTCGGCCACATGAAGAAAGATTGCCGACAGAGGATTGCTTCTGAACAGCAGAAACAGGGAGGGCCCCATCAGACAGCGAATGTTACAAAACATTCTGAGAAGACAGAACCTGCCTTTATGGCTAAAAGGTCTTCAAATCATGTCCCGTCTTCAGCCTGGTACATTGACTCTGGTGCATCATGCCATTTCTCTCACAAGCATCACTGGTTTATTGACTTCTCACCTTTCAATGATTCTATGGTATTCGGCGGAGGTGAAGAGTACATAATGGTTGGCAAAGGTACAGTTCAGATCCAGTCTGGTGGGCGCACACTCATCTTCCTGAATGTGTACTATTTTCCTGGTATGGAAATTAATCTGTTGTCTGTCAGCCAGATTATGAGGAACTCTCCTCAGCTTGATGTAGTGTTCAGTGCTCCATTATCAACAGGTACACTAGTCTTATGGTTGTTGTTGGCCTAGAGGATCATGGTCTATACAGGCTTCTTGACACTAGAGATTCTCCAGAAGTAGCTCTAGCAGCTCGTGTTTCTCCCATCAGCACTCTATGGCATCAGCGATATGGGCATCTAAACATGCAGTATCTTTCTCAACTCTCTCGGGAGGGACTTGTGTCAAGGTTACCTAATATTCAAACTCAGCAGTTGGGAATATGCGGCGCCTGTCAAGCTGGCAAGCAACATCGGTCTTCATTCAAGGATAGAGAATCTTGGCGCGCATCTAAGGTACTCCAGTTAATTCATGTTGATATTTATGGTCCTATGCATACATCGTCTATTACTGGTTGCAAATATTTTTTGCTTATTGTAGATGATTTCAGTAGAAAGATGTGGGTGTATTTTCTAAAATATAAATCTGATGTATTTAGTATCTTTCAGAAGTTTAAATCCTTAGTTGAAAAAGAGTCTAGCTGTAATATCATAACTCTTAGGACAGATGGGGGGGGGGGGGGTGAATTTTGTTCTTCTGCTTTCTCCAACTTCTGTAACATTCATGGCATCAAACATCAGTTAACTACACCCTACACTCCTCAGCAAAACAGTGTTGTCGAACACCGCAACCGTACGGTTATTGAAATGGCTCGTTCTATGTTACAACACAGGAATGTTTCGAACAAATTCTGGGCTGAAGCAGTATTTACTGATGTCTATCTTCTTAACCACTCACCTACTCAAGCTGTTAAGGGGAAGACTCCTGAAGAGGTTTGGTATGGCTGTAAGCCTAAGATCAGTCACCTCAAAGTATTTGGCTCAGTTGCATATGTTTGGATTCCAGCTGCTAAGCGCTCTAAATTGGATTCCAAAAGCTAGAAACTTATGATGACAGGGTACAGTGATCATCACAAGGCCTATAGGTTGATAGATGTAGCCACTAGTCGTCTTAGCTTCAGTCGTGATGTAGTATTTGATGAAGACAGAGGATTCTTTCAGTCTCCTCCTTCTAAGCAATGTTCTGAGGATCAGCCTCACAATGTTCTTCTTCCAGTAGGTCCACCTGATGGGAGGGATGATGCACTACCTGAGCTTCCTCTGGAAAATAACCCTCCTCTTGCTACTCCTATTGTTCTTGAGTCTTCTCCATCTCCTCCTGATATTGGTTCCTCTACTCTCCGGCCTAAATGGTCGGCTGAAACCATTGGTGATCTCCGGGATAATGAGTTCCTTGAAGGTAGAACTTCTAGACATAAGAGCAAACAGTAGTCTACAGTAAATTTTGCTCTTATGGCTAACCTGCACAGTATTTTTGAGCCTCAAATCTATTCAGAGGCTAAGGGTACACCTGAGTGGGAACAGGCTATGGAAGCTGAATTCCAGAGTCTTCAGAAGAATCACACTTGGACCCTTCTAGATCTTCCTGCAGGGAAAAAGCCCATTAGCTACAAATGGGTGTATAAAGTGAAATACAAAGCAGACAGAACCCTAGACAAGTATAAAGCTCGCCTTGTTGCTCAAGGGTTCTCACAGAAGGAAGGCATTGACTATGAGGAAACCTTTGCTCCTACAGCCAAGATGAGTACCATACAGCTTGTCCTTGCCTTAGCAACTCAGTTCAATTGGAAAGTCCATCAGATGGATGTAAAGAGTGCTTTTCTGAATTGTGACTTACAAGAAGAAGTCTACATGATGCAGCCTCCAGGATTCAAGGTTGCCGGTCAAAAACAGAAAGTGTGTAGATTAGTCAAAGCACTCTATGGTCTGAAACAAGCTCCTCGGCCTTGGTACATGAAAATTGATCAGTACCTCACAGATCATGGTTTTCAGCAGAGTCCATTTGATGCAAACCTGTATATCAAGCATACTAGTGATGATATTTTGTTTGTGGTTGTCTATGTGGATGACAATATCATTACTGGCAGCTCAACACATTTGATCCATGGGATCAAACAAGTTTTGTGCATCACTTTTGATATGACAGATTTAGGACTTCTTCGTTACTATTTGGGGGTTGAAGTCTAGCAGACTGAGAACAACATCTTTCTCTCTCAGTCCAAGTATGCCAAAAATCTTGTGGACAGATTCAGAATGCAGGATTGCAAACCTGCCACGACTCCTATGGAACTAGGGCTCAAACTTTCAGCTCAATCATCCTCACCCCTTGTGGATGAAACTTTATTCAGGCAATTAGTGGGCAGCCTCATCTACCTTACTGCCACTAGACCTGACATCAGTTTTGCAGTGAGCTACATTTCCCGCTTCATGTCAGCTCCTAAGGCTGATCATTGGATAACAGCGAAGCGTGTGCTGTGTTATGTGCGTGGCACTCCTGATTATGGACTTCTGTACACTCGAAGTTCCGATCCTATACTCAGTGGTTACACAGATTCTGACTGGGCTGGTTCAGTTGATGAACATAAATCTACAGCTAGGTATGTGTTTAATCTAGGATCTGGTGCTGTCACCTGGACTAGTAAGAAGCAGCAGGCAGTGGCTCTCTCCTCAACAGAAGCAAAGTATCGGGGAGCAGTTAAGGCATCTTGTGAGGCAGTTTGGCTTCGACGTATGCTTGCGGATATGCATGTTTTTCAGACAGGTCCTACTCCCTTGTTCTGTGATAATCAGGGAGTGCTCAAACTTGCCAAGAATCCAGTCTTTCATGAACGAACAAAGCATGTAGAAACCCATTGTCACTACATTCGCCAGCTTGTTGAAGACAGATCCGTTCAGTTGCGATATGTTGCCACAATGGAGCAGCCCGTCGACATCTTCACTAAGCCTCTTGGTCCTAATAAATTTGTAAAATTCAGAGGGTCTATCAGTGTTGTAAATAGATTGAGCATTAAGGGAGGGTATTAGAATAATGTTATTTAGTGTTTAATACTCATTCTTATTAGTTGTTTCTACTTTTATCTTTTTAGCAATTTCTTAGAAGAAACTGGTTGTTTCTATTTCTTAATAGAAACTTGATGTTTCTATTTATGTAAATATCTTTGTATTACTTATTGAGCTTCATTTGCTCATGTAAATCAATTCAATTCATTCATTGATTACAATTATCACCACCAGCTAAGAGTTTTTTCTGTGGATCAAAGATTGAAGAATAGTGAGACAAACTTCATTTCTTCTATTAATAGGTATGTTCTTAAAAACCCCTATGTTAATGATTTTTTCATAGATTTAGGGTTATGCTTGCTTGCCTCTTTGCCTACCAACATTTTGTTTCTTTGTTTTTTCCATTTGCTATGATTTTCATGCCCATGAGCCAATGCAAGGGTTTTCTCCATATTTGGACAACAAGCTTCATTTTTTTTTCAAATTTCTTATGCACCCTCTTATTGCCATTTTCATTCACATTGCAAAATGCAAATAATGTAGTTATTTTTTTTAAATGAGGGGGTTATTACTTATTATTTTTTGTGTTGGGGGGTTTAATGCCAATCTTTTGTTTTTTTTGTGCCCTAGGTTTGAATTAGTTCACTACAAATGTCAAATATGCCAAAAGCCTTGGACCCAATTTGGGAGTATGGGGAGGTTATTGGTGGGGCAAATCATGCATATATATCATGCAAATTGTGTGGGACCAAGACGTCAGGAGGGATTACACGATTGAAATACCATTTGGCTAGACTGTCTGCACATGATGCAGATGTAATGCCTTGTATGGTTTCTAGTGCAGAGGTTATACAAAAAGCTCTTGAAGCAATTGCTGAACAAGACAGAAAGAAAGTTGCTAGGGAGAGGCCAATGGTCTCAGATAGATAGCTGCTAGTTTTATTTGTTTTGCAACTTTTGCTACATATAAGTTTATAACTCATGATGATGAAATACTTTTAAAGTTTTATATATGTGATGTTATTTTGTTTGAGTCCTTGATTGGACAATTATCAGGGATCCAGATCAGCAGGATATGTGATATTATTTTGTTTGAGTCCTTGATTGGACAATTATCAGGGATCAACAAGATTTGGTATCGCCTTTAAAGTTTGACGTATCATTTCTATTTGACATCATATATATCAGTGCCTTCTTCATATTTATGTGCCAATGTGTTTAGTTCATGTTGTTATTGCTTTATATGTTTAGAAATCTGAAAAAAAAAAAAAAAAAAAAAATATATATATATATATATATATATATATATATATATATATATATATATATATTATGCATTTCTTATGCTTGCCGATATTTGCCGATATTTTCACCGATATTACCAATAAGACATTTTCTGGACCCTCACAGATATTTTGTCGATACCGATATTTTCAACACTGCATTCAATTGAAGCTTTACAAGTTGACCCATATCCCAAAATTGCAAACAATTGAAATTTATCGTCGCCATAGCTCATGAATATACCCTAACAGAATTCAAATTCAATTACCCAATTATTCATTGAACATTTCAAGCTCATTGTATTTATACTCTGCTTGCTCAACTGTAAATGTTGTTTTAGCTTTGTAGTCCCTTTGTGTAATGTATGGATACACACATATAACAGAAACAGAGTGGTAAGGTTATATTGTTGACCGCAAGTGATTTGAGAAGAGATAATTCTTCATCGAACGTTAGGGATTTTGTTAGACAAACAAAATTGAACAGAAGATTTAAATAAGTTGTGTGAAGCATTTCATTAGAGAGATCTACATCTAAGTATAATGTTTTTGACCCTTGGATTCATCTTCCAAGAGGTCTCTTGGACTCTCAATGGCTATTGAAGTTCACTTGTGATTTTTCATCTTCTTTTCAAGAAAATAATGTAAACCTACCATAATCTCTATGGATTAGATTTCCAACATTCCCCACCTTAATCCTAAGGTCTGTACACAAGTCCAAGAAGAGAGCTGAAATCTGGAAGTGGATAACCACAAATGGCTAAATATACTCTCTGAATCTGGTGGTTTAAAGAAGACCACGAACCAAATGGGGAGCAAAAGCCAAAGTCTTCCATTGAATGGCAGTTTAAGGCTGACTTCCAACTCCGAAACATACCTCAAAGTTGCTCAAACTAGTTCCCAGAACAACTCCAAATCTACCTAGAAGTTGATGTCTTTTGCGAAATGGAAGTACTCTCTTATGGTGGTTTAAAGATGACCATTGTTAGAACACACATGAAAATACACGAAAGATAGATACGTGTGACACATATTATTCACATAATATAGATATAAATACATTGTTTTACAACCCTTGGTTTCATCTTCCAAGAGTTCCGGACTCCCAATGCCTATTCATATTCCCTTGAGGCTCTTCATATTCCTTGTGAATATGACAAATTCACATAATCCATGAGGATTATGTTTCCAACATTCCCCCTCTTAATCCAAAGTGGTGTATGTGAAGTCTGTTACCGCTCCGTTTAATAGATTGTGGAAGATCGTACAATTCACTATGGCCGGCACACATAGGACAAAAGACCATTGTCACCTCAACATTAGTCCTCTCTCTTTAGGCCTCAACTCCTACCACAAGGACAAGGGAGGCTCCTCGTAGTACAACTTCAACCAACCACTATAAGACCAGTGCCTTATAATGGGATCTGATGGCTAAAGAGAGGAATTTTGTATTTGTTGTCTTGCTAGAATAATATATAAATCTGCAACACAAGATTAGCTAAATTAGCAATCGAGTACACTGAAATTAATAGAATTTAGCAAGTAAATGATGGAAATTAGTGTACAAAAGATATGCTAAAAACAAAAAATGTTTATTCTATAAATGAATGGCTGGTTAAACAAGTTTCTGAACACAAATGCTTGCTGCCTTGTTTTAACAGGTTTGTAAATCCGCATATAAAACTTCTAACAGCAAGTTAATGTTGACAAAACCACCTACAAGCTAATATACCCTTCTAGGCATTGCGTCAAACACTTTGCTAAACACTGATTTTTACCCCAATAAATATTCAGCAGTAATGTATTAAATACCAACACATTCAACAGCTATTTATAAGCAGAAATACAAATAACTAAGTCTGAAAATTGTTTGCAGGGAAAATGAATAGCAAACAGTGACACCATTTGACTCAATATTTTTGGGCAATGCCCCTGGAAAAACCCCAAAAGGAAAACAAGTCACAAGAGAGAAATCTTATTAATGAGCTCACAGAAAATTACAGTAGAAATTTTCAGCAATAAACTTTCTTCAATTCCCACTTTCCCCGTCTCATTAAAATATCATTAATGAGTCAATGTGTGTGCCTCTTCACTTCCCCCTTCCCCTTTTATAAACTCATTAATTACTAAAACCACTAACCCTTGATCTCAATGGCCAAGATTAAATCTTGGCATCTCAAGATCAACGGTTGACTTATTAAGATGACTTGAGTTACCCTTAATCTCAATGGCCAAGATTAAATCTTGGCATCTCAAGATCAACGGTTGTATTCATAATATTGCTACCTATTGCAATAACCAGACTATCTCACGAATCTGGTAGAGAACACAACAAACTGATGCACTTATCTTCATCTGAAATTTTAATATCAACAGATAATAACTGACTTACCACAATATTAAATGCGTTCAGATGCTCTGTCACCGAGTCTCCATCTTTCATCCTCAAGCCATTGAGTTAATCAAAAAAAAAAACAGTAACTAAGAGTCTAAGACTCTTAAGAGTGAGAACTAGAAGCGATTCCTCCCACTCCTTCGCTTGCTTGACTCTCAAAATTCTCCAAGTCATGTAGGCTAAAAAGAGGAGCCTCCTCTAATTAGACCCAATTTGTTGCATTTGTAGTTTGCAGATCAATCTCTTCAAGGTCGATTGGTGAATGATGTCATTATCAAGAGACATTAAAATGTGAATTAAAATTTGACTTTGAACTTTAAAGTTTTGAAAATCAGATTATGAAACTTTCAAATTCAATCTCTCACCTCGTATTTGCTTGTTGCGAAGTCATAGATTGTAATGGACAAATACAAGGTCATTTAAGCGCTTTTGTGTCAATCGGTTGTGCTTCTCAGAATGTATTTTCTCAAACATGCTCCAGTTGCGCTCACAACCTGAAGCACTGCATGCTTGGTTTAAGATCCGAATTCCCATTCGAATCTCTTCAAATCTGGCATATCCAAAGTTTTGCCACCAAGGACCTAGCAAGTGGCAAGGGTTTGTGAGTAGAAGGACTAAATAGTAAAAACTTAAAAAGACAACAAAATTTAATAAAACATTTAACATACAAAATAAAGTTTAAACTTTAAGCAAATTTAATGAATTGATGAAGCCTTCAAGCCTCAAAGGGTACTTGGCAACATCTTAGACCTTTCTCGTATAGCACTGGCATAGGTAAATAATTTAGCTAGTGCCCTATAATCTTGTAGTTGGGAAAAGACATGACTTTGAAAATCTGGATCAAGGAAGCACCTTTCCATGCATGTCATAAGTCCTCTATCAACCTCCCCATCCTCATTAAATTTGCTTTTATCATAAAAATATTGTGGGTTTAAGAAGTACCCAGCAGCATGTAAAGAGGAATGCAATTGCCTATCCCAACATGCATCAATAATGTCCCAAAGAGGCATATACTTTGTCTCCTCATCCCCATATCTTCTTTTGATGGCCTCCTTTGCAAGATCCATCACCTCAAAAATGTAACCCATAGCGAGTTTGTCACCATCAACCATCCTGAAAGTTCAAGCTTTCAAATTTAAAGAAATATGAAACATTGAAAATAAAAAGAAGCTTGAAATGAAATTTTAAAAATGAAAAAGTTAAAAGGCTTGAAGACTTGAAGCCCTGAGAACACTAACAAGGGACTCCGTCACAGCGATAATCTCTTCAGCATCTTTCTAGAAACCGTCATTAAACACAAGTGCAACAATTTCAATGCCTTCAAGGGCCTTGGAATGTTTAGATGCCATCCACTCAGGTCCCAAGAACATCCTCTTCAGATTTATCTTTTGCTCAACCAGAGATTGCAAAGATACAAAATTTGTTGCAAATCTAGTCACTGCAAGTCGAACAATTTCCTTACCTTCAGTGTATTTTCTCATGGTGTTTAGGACAATAGTGTGGTTATATAGGTATTTGGTTATGGATTTTGCCTTCTCCACAACCTCATGTATCCAATGAAGCTTACCAATGTCCTCAAGCATTAAATCTATGCAATGGGCAGCACAAGAGGTCCAAAAAATAGTGGGGTACCTAATCTCAAAAAGTCTACCAGCAGCCATATAATTAGTTGCATTGTCAGTGACAATTTGTACAACATGTTCTTCTCCCACTTCTTGAACGATGTTAAACTCACATGGACAGCGAGACAGATGGAAAGATAAATCATTGAGTACAATTTTTATTAACAATAGATGTACATTTATAGTACAATAGGTGACTCTTGGGATTCAGATCCCAAGGTCTCTTGGACTGCTTTGTCCATTCAACTTCCACGCTAACCCTTTAGGATTAGGTGTCCAACAAACGACTTCCTCCATCATTTCACAAATAAGTTGGGTTGCCTTAACCTTGTCTGAGGCATCCACTAATTTGAGAAGCATTGTTCCTGCTACACAAGATACAAGGAAATTTATTAAAGTTCTATTCCTCTACTCTGTCCATCCATCACTCATGACGGTGCACCCTGTTTCTACCAGTTGACCACAGGAGTGGCACCTGACGATTATATGAAGACTCCATGCCCAAGGATGATCCAGAAAACACTTGTACCATCAGATATCATCAATCAACAGAGCTTTTTAACTTTACTTCTATCTTCTCATCATCTTTCTTGTACCCAAATTCCACACCCTATGGAGAATTGTAATAAGTGATACTAATAAATTTTAGTTTTGAGTCTGTAACAAGCCTAGGATGTTGGGATTCGATTAGCAAACGAGTACACCTTGGAGTGTTTTTTTTATCTGGTTAATTATACTTATTTTTCAGAGGCAAATAATTTTCTGGGTTTTTTCACTCACTTTTTACCCCAAAGCCAGGGTGACAGTTTGAAGGTTGAGCCTCTAACACATCTTTAGTATTTAGAGTCGACGCATATTACCATACTAGATACACAAAAAACTTGGTGGAATTTGGTTAGGTCTAGCTAGTCATTTTTTAACTTTTTAGATTTTTCGCACTGCAGAAATTGCTAATAAAATTGTAATTGTAATGTAATAAGTGATGTCTAGAGAAGTTGTATGGGGTATCAGTAATGAAATTTGCACCTCTCACCCTCAAATTTATACTGACACACTTTGATAGGTTAAAAAATGTGTTTTAAACCCTCAAACCCCACTTTTCCTAAGTTTAGTGGGAAATATGGCAATTAATTAAGCCAGAAATTAAATAAATGGAGAAAAATAAATAGCCACACATGTTAAATGTTGTGGAAATGAAGTGGAAAATTATGGGAGAGTTAAAGTGAAGTCCCAAGGTGATGTGGACTCCTAAAATCAAGAAAAGGACATGTGCTCAAATAAAATCGAATTTCTGGTATTAAAGGAGAAAGATGCTTACTTGAAAATTTAAATTCGTGAAGTTAATGCACATTTGGGAGGATTTGAGAGAATATTTGGTGGATATTTTTGTGGGAAATTGTCCCCACACGAGTAACCACCCATATACATTTTTGTCATTCTATCATAAAATTCGAATTTGGCACATAAGGGAAGAAGAAAATGATGTCCAATTGCCATAATTTGATTTTTACACTTGGCATTAGAGCTCCATTCAACAAATTCGAATTTTTCTTTGGAACTGTCACCTCATGCCACTTGTTTAATCACTTCTACATTAAGATTGGCTCCAATGCCATTTGCCATTATCATTCTTCATTGGGATTTGCACCCAACTCTCTATATAATACAGCCATAGGCTCTCATATTGTATCATGTAATAAGCTATTGGGCTTGAAGAAACTTTGTCATTTCATACTTGCATACTTTTTTAATACAAATCAAGACTTTGGGGCTATCTGGCTAGTGTTGTCTTGGCGTTATGAGGTGATGTCCTGTCATACCACTGCTATTGTGTTTAATTTCTTTCGCAAGTTGAATTAATATTAGTTTATATTTGCCATCTTGCTTGGATTGATGTGTGCAAGCTATCTTGCACATATCATTGATATAGAATAGTATTCTAGGGACAAGTTTGCCAATTCATTTTAAGAGGAATGTTTGGTTTATCTTATTCATTATATTTCTCTAATCTTATGCAAACTAATACGTGTTCAAGTGTGTGAGAAAGATCTTTTGTATTGTGTGCAGGAATCCATTTAGAAGTGGGAGAAATCTCAATTAGATCAACTCACTCCTAGAGTCACAGCGATCCAAGACTCAGCTATTTTTTTCTCCAAGTTTTCCATCCAACGAAGAGCAAAAGGGAGTTTTCTTAGTTTATAGCTACTTGATCATCCATTTAAAATTCAAAATACTTCTTTGGTTCTAGTTCTTTCAAAGTTATATCTCCTATTCAAGAGTCATTTCTAAAACTAGGCAAGAATGGGGATTCACTCCTATTACTTGAGCTAGTACTTTGTAAATTAAATTATAAGTTTAGTTTTGGTTTCTTTTTTGTAATTTCATGCTAACAATTGAAATTTTTTTTGTGTTTTGTAGCCCATAGGCTTGAGCATTGGGCAACAAGGAGCTTGAGCAGAAGCTTTGGAAAACTACTCACTCGTGTGTATGGAGGACCCCCTCACGCTGTCCAAAGACTGATTTCTAGGGAGGCCATAAGCACTTGGGAAAGAGTTGCAAACTCATCTAGGTTGTGGGCCTTTTGAGCCTTGTGAATCTCTTTTGGAGAGTTTTTTACATCTTCAAGTTTGTTGTTGTTATATCTTTTGGGGAGAGAATCTAGCTTTGTTAGAGTCTCATATTTGTAAAGATCTCTCTCGTATTGTGGGTTACCCTCTTAGAGGCATTTTTACCTGCTTTAAGCGCTAATAAAAGATAAAATAAATTGTTGGAGAGAGCTTAGGATTTTTCCCATGGCATCCCCCTTCCTCATTTAGAAGAGGAATTCTTGTGGGTGGCCTAATGTTGCTTTTAATTTTTTTCTTAGCTTTCTAGATTTTAAATTTCATATTGTGCATGCTTAAAATCAATACATTTCACTTCACATGCAAATTTTTACTAATCTTGTATTTAAATTCCCACATGCATACACTCTCAAGTTTTGCAAACTATTTCTCTTTGAAGCATTAGTTTAATTTGGAAAATTAACACAATTTTCACTTCATCTAGGTATTTTAGTATAGGAAAGCCCCAAGCCTCATTAAAACTTACCTCCAACTTAAGTTGGTTGAATAGACTTTTAGGGTCCCTCTACCTCTATTGACTCCTCATTGTGAGATCCAAATATTTGGGCAAGGATGAGGTCTGAGGACTAGAGTTCAATTGTAATTTTGCCTTAGCACTAATTAATAAAATAAACCAAGAATTCATTCCATTATATTTGTTTTGTTTGCAAAGTTTTTAAATTGCTTGTTATCTTGATGGTTTAAAGTCTCACATGCAAATCTTATTTCAAGAGGCACTTTGGATGCAAGCATTGTAATTCCTTTTAATTTTGCAACAAGTTTAATTTTTCTTGTACTTGGAAATTGACTCATCTTATGGTTTAATTGCATATTGTCATGAATGGTTGATTTCACTTTCAAGTACTATTATTTTGGGTTGCAAACTTAATTTCATGTTGTCATATTGGTCTAACATTTGAGTTATTTTTGTATCCTTTTGAGTAAGATAGTTTCCATGCTTTGATTTGTAGACTTATTCATCTTAAAAGCATTTATAATATCTTGTGCTAACAATTTATTGTCTCACTTTTCATGGTTATTTTGGCTTTCCATTTGAAAGCATTTCACTTCATTTTAAGCAAAATACAATTTCATTTCTGAAAGAGAAATACTTTGAAGGCACAGGTTGTTTATGTATTTCATGCTTATCTTATGTATTGATGGTTCTTGCATATCAGTTTTGCTTATAAATCTTAAAGAAATAATCTATTTAACTCTAACAATTCTCCTAGAAACTCACATATTTTTAACTTAACTTTTCATTAGGGACCACCCCCCTTAGCTAACCTAGGAGATAGCTCAAACGGAGAGAATCAGGATTAATGTGACAGCTCCTTCTCTGAGTTCCCTGCCACCGACGACACCTTGTGGGGTTGAAGGCTTTTCTCACTAACTTGTAGGTAAGTGTAGGCAGCAGGGCCAACACTACCCATGATGAACGAAACTCAGATAGCACAAGCATGACATCTTCAACACTTTCTAACAACAAATTTGTCATAAGGCTCTCTAATGAAGGAGCTTTGAACCCTGGACCTGCAATAGCAACTGCATCAATCATAGCTTGCCAATAAGGACTTCTGGCACAATGGAAAGGTATGTCGGAATAGTACCAAAAGTTAGCAATGGCCTTCCTTGCTTGACCATGGATATTTTTTTTCCAACTAGTGGCATCCAAAGTAGGTTGGGAACCGGGTTTAGTGCGGGGAGCAAAAAAGGTGTTTATGTTTCCACCTCCAATGTTGAATGTAGGAGGACTCATTTGGCCTTGAGTTGGACTTGGACTTGGAGGCATGTGTGGGAAACTTGGGAACATCATTGGGGATTCAACAGAGGGAAATGACATGGGGGTAGTGGAAGAAAAATTGTCAACTCCAGGATTTCCTATTTCTTTTTTTTGCTTTGCCTTCTTGGCATTATGTTGTCTCAACATATCAATGGCCAATGTTGCTTGGTGTTTGACATTTTCGTCAACCTTGTTGCAGAGACCTATATCATGGTCGGGTATTTGTGCAAGGTGGTACTTGAATCTATAAATGCCTCCACTACATTTTGCTTTGCAAAATTTACAAAGGAGCTTGGGGTCTCCGAGAATCTTGTCACAATAAGCCCAAGCAAAGTCCTTCTCCCTCGGCATTGTTGTTGTTTTGGACTTGTGTTTAAATTGTGGCTTCTGTTAAGATTTGGAGTCATGCCTTCTGTTTAATTTGGCTCTTGTAAAAGACAATAAAAAAAATTAAAATTGCTTGTATTCTCAAGCAATTTAATAAATTCTAGTCAGAGAGCTACAACTTTATTATGTTGTGCTTTGTTGTGTGGTAAACTGTAAAATACAAAATTTTCAAAGCAGTAAACTTTAAAATACAATTTGTCAGATAACGTATTGAATTAAGTTTAAAGTTTAAATTTTAAAAACAGTACTCGAGAGTCGAATTAACAAAAGTTTAAAACTAAAGCCTAAAGGCGACATCAACCTTGAGGCTTGAACAGCGATACGAAATTGTGATAAACTGTGCAGTGTGACTATGAACAGCAGTTGGAGTCGTCTTGGTGAACAACAGCCAGAGTCTTCCTCGTTCCTGGAGTCATCTTGATGGGCAACAACAACAACTGAGATGTCGTGAAAACACAGTGACAAAGGGTTGTGTGACAGCAGTGGTTTTTCAGACTTCAACGGACTACGTTTAAATACAGCCACACAATCTGCTGCCTAAGCCTGTTTTCCACCCGCCCACGCACTACTATAGTCTGCCTGGGCATGTATGGGAATTTCTGAGCAGTTTTCTCTTCCTGCCCATGCACATGTGAGTTCGTCCAAGCTCGTACAGCCTTTATGTCATGCATGTGTGGTTTGTACTGCCTTTTCCCTGTTGCTGTAGACATGCCCAAGCTGATTTTTTCCCCCATGCATGTTGAATGGCTTCCTGGGATCGATCTACAACTCACAGGTATGTCGTCTCTACTGCAAAATCGCCCTTTGAATATTTCTCTGCTACAAAATCACCCTCTGAATAGTTTTCTCCCTATCGCTTTGTACGTGACCGACGTCGACTGCGTTTTAGGCTTCAGCGGGCTGCGCACTGTGACAGCGTTTGAAGTTTGAACGGACTGTGATAGCGGTTGTGTTTGCAGGCTGTTGTCTGTACAATGTAAAACAAATAGACCGACATTGGCTTCAGTGGGCTGCGAATTGTGACAACAGCTATGTTTGCAGACGGTGACAACGAAGCGAGCTGTTTTAAAAAAACTAAATCCCTACTCGTCCGCAAACCTAAAATTAAATTCGTGCCTGCCGAATCTGCAACCACAAAGCAGGAAAGTTGGCATAATCGGCAAATTCAGGAACTCGTGAGTCAAACTCGTGTTGACAACGAGTCAAACTTGGTCAATGTGAGTTTGACTAGCAGAGTTTTGAGTCGACTCTTTTGGCAAGCGAGAAGAGATATAATCTCGAGTAATCAGGGAAGTCGGCGATCCCTATTTCATTGCAATAAACAAATAAACTTCAATAAGAAAATTTGCAACTCAAAATAAACCATAAATGTATGCAAGAAATCTCATCTTTATTTATATTAATATAAAATATGATTTTACAAATAGCTGGAGGATAGTTGAGATGGGATCCTCCAAACTGAATCTAGCCTCAGGATATATCTGTTGCAACACTGGATCGAGCCTCACAAAATGGCACTACAACCAGTAAGCACTTCTGTGAATTCTGAGTGAATTCACCAAGGATGAGATGGGTTTTCGTTCACTCTCACCAAATCACCGAAAGGTTTCCATCCTAGGGCTACTCAAGCTAAGAACTAGGTTTGTCAAACCACACCAAAGACAAATACATGAATCCAAGATATCCCATATGATTAGCTCTCCCTCCTTTTAAAGATTGGATGGAACTCTCTCTGGCCTTCTAGAAGCATTTTATTTTATTATTGTATTCCTTCTCTAGAAGCCTCTCCCTTTTACTTTATTTTAAGTGACTTTTATTTTATTTTATCGAAGTCACTTCTTCCCTTCTAGCCTTTTCTTCAATTAAGCATTTTCCCCTTTCTATTTAATTAAGTGACTAATTAAACTCATTTTAATCTAGAAAAATGGTAAATTTGCCTTCATGATTTCTCTAGCCACTGAAGGTCACTTTTCACAATCCCATCCTATATATCTCCTCATTCCGGATCCAACGAGCTATTATACAAAGGTGTTTCTCCAAATAACCTACTCTCAACAACACCTTTAGTGAATACAATTGAAATATACTGAAAATAACTTTGTTTTACACGAATAGTCAAAATGTGACGAAACCAAGAATGAATTGTATGGAATTTCCCCTAATGGTGAAATACAGTAAGCAAACTCCATCAGACCCCATAAAACTCCTCCAAAACCCTTTGGGTCCTCTGATGATGTAATCTCACTCCTCTAAACTAGTTCCCACCAACCCTAAAAGTCCATCCTGACTGCATCATAAGGGAAATAGAAAATGGGAACATTACAACTATTACTTGAGTTTTAACAGCAACTTTTCTTATCCTTATCTTAATCTTCTTGGAAATAGTAATCTCCAACAACAATATTGACCTTTCCAACAACTAATTTTTAATTGACTTGACTTTTCCATGCATTAATGAGTGCATTTTCGACCACCTAAAGACCTCTAATGTCATCGAGAATTTGGAAAAGCCAAGACATTGGTTTTGTTCCTCTTATTCTATAGACCAGTTTTGAGATATGATATGTTGAATTATAGCAAAATTTGCCCCTATTATGCCACGTGGAAAAATTGCCCTGCCACAATCTCACACCCAAGTGGATGATCTCTTATGCCCTTGAGGATAAAATTTCTCTAAGATGTAAGTTTTGTTCCTCTCAACAAGTAGACCACTAATGACGTAATATGAAAATATGCCCAATGCTCCCCCTATTCTGCCCTTAGAAACCTATAACATTGTTGTTTGGCCAGTTTTGACCAACCATATCTTGAGAACTCCTTCACCGAATGAAAAAATTGCATGTGGCATGTCATCCTCTCACTAAGCTCTGCGATTTGAAACCTTGTTGACTTTTTGACTTTCTAGGCCACTTTGCCTTCGAAAACACGAGCTGCATTAGGAAATGTGAAAATGTCACTGATTGTGAGACTGTTATATATTTGAAACATCTAAGGAATATGACACCAAAGCCAAAGCCACATACAAACTTGCTAGACTCATAACCATGCGGAAAGACATAGGCGCACCTAACATGAGCTAGACTAGCCCCTACAATCATACAATGGTGATCACCCCTGCACTGTAAGGCTCCCACAAAACCATGAGTCCACATATAAGTTTACCTCAAGCCCTCCAATCATATTACGGACAAAAAAAAACCTATTGCAAAAGCAAAGCGATAGGGCATGTTCCAACCAAAACAAGGCTGACTCGACATGACACACGGTCTAGGATGTCTACAAAGCCTCACATGGTTGTTACATGGCTTTGACGTGTGACCTTGGGCTTACAATGGTGCTTCAGAATGCTACAACAAATATACAGGTACCCTAGCTAAAAGAGGGGTAACAAAGTCCAAAAAGAGAGTTGAAATACATAGTTAGATAGCAACCAATGGCTAGGTGTGCTTTCTGTGTATGGTGGTTTAAGGAAACCCACAAACCAAGTGGGTGGCAAAACTTGAAGCCTTCTATTGGTGGTGTTTTAAGAAAGACCACGAATGAGAAAGTGTAGCATAAGCCGAAGTCTTCTATTGATTGTGGTTTAAGGCTAACCACCAACTCTGGAGCTTGGATCAGAGCAATTCCTAGAACAATTCCAAATTTGGCTAGAAGCTAATGTCTTCTACAAAATGGAAGTGTTGTTGGGAATTTGTTTCCGGATCCATCACATGAGATTTCAGATTATCGATTTTTTGAACCTACTTATGAGGTTCATCATCAGGATGAGAATGTGAAAATATATGATCTTGCCAAGGATAATAAATAGGAAATGGAAAGGGATTCACCCTAAAAAACCGATGCATAAAATAACCTAAAATATGGAAATAAATTCACAACTAATGATTATTTATTTTAATATTAAAATTAATAAAGATATTAATTAAATTTAATATTGTTGATTAATATTACGGACTATTTGTATTAATATTGATAATATTAATAATATGAAAAGGGTAATTAATATTAATTAATATTAATAATTACTCTATATTAATAAATGAATTATATTTGTTAATATATATAAATATATATATAAAGAAATATCAATTAATTAATAATATTTAATATTAATAATTAATTAATATACAATAATTTAATATTAATGATAATATCAATAAATATTAATATTTAATATATATTACTATGTATAACTTATCCTAATGTATTATTTATATTAATATTGACAATATTATTAACTTGCCCCAATGGGGGTGATACAAGCCTTGTTGAAGCAGTTTAGAAATAACACTTCAGTATGTTGTATCCAGCTAAAAGGTTTTTTCCAGTGGGTATCATGATTTGCATGCGGGGATTCTGTATGGGTTTGGAGGTGGCAGCCCTTTGGAGAGAGCATGGCTCTCTAAATGGCCTCGCATGGGCAACGTGTGGCACCTCTTTGGCTCACATCATAGGAGCCACCAACCAATGTCTTTTTGCATTAAAGGGCGCATGAGATGGTTGAGGTTTTTCGTTTGGGGCATTGATTGGATTACATAAGCCTTTGCAGTCTACGTAGGTATGGAATACCTCTTCCTCGGCGGATTGGTTGTCTCAAGACCTTGTACTAACAACAAAGGAATGTCTATTTATGATCTCATCTTGGGTTGTTGCTTTGGGATGGAGAAAAGTCCAGCTTTGTGGTACACATGGATATTGCCACAAAATTGCAGACAGCATTGTTTTAATTTTGAGGATCATGACCTTACGCCACCAGTTATTTATACAAGCCTCACCATGGGCTCAGGGTAGCAGAAGCAAGGTCATAATGGGGTTGAAGTTCTTCACTTGTTAAGGTCCACCCATTGTTCGTGGTCTCAAACGTCCATTGTGGAGCAAACGCTGATTACACGGGGTATTTTCTCCAACCCTCACACACTCATATTTATCTGGTACTCTCTCGTCTTGGAGTATTGGGTGCACATACCCCCTTTCCCTTGTCCCTGGTGGAAATTATGTTGGATGTTGATTTTGTTTACGCAGTATCTATGGTGTTTGTGTTTTTGTGCCACTCTTACATAATTTTGGTTTGGGTCCCCTGTTTGAACTGGTTGCGGTGCTTCCTACCGCGACCCCTCAAGTCTCTGACCTAGCAGACATTTCTTTCAATTGCCCAGTACTGGTATGTGGTGTATGGTATCAAGGAACTTTCACAGTTTGGTTCTAAAACATTTCTTGTCTTTCATCGTCCTCTGGTATACAAGAACAAACAAACCCTCTCGTGCTTTGGTTGCCTAGTTGTCAAGGTCGCGAGGAAGATATTATGTGGTGAGTCTTGGTCTATTTGGAAACAGTTGGTCTTACATGACTATAATCAGTCTTCATTTCTCACAGTTGTCTACAAACGACGTAGTGGTCTTGGCCTAGAATTGCATGT
This sequence comes from Pinus tabuliformis, assembly GCA_031772625.1. Lineage (NCBI taxonomy): Eukaryota > Viridiplantae > Streptophyta > Pinopsida > Pinales > Pinaceae > Pinus > Pinus tabuliformis. The sequence continues at coordinate 741,695,541 of CM062814.1, read as the reverse complement.
CCTTTGGTCAATTCTCCTCAACTGGTCTGTGTTGGCCACACAAAGGTCCTTTTGTTCAGTGGTCAAACATCATTCTTATTCTATCAGTTGCTCGACCCATCTAGGGAGCAACCTTATAGTCGTTTATCATCTTGTGGGTTTGGAGCCTCGGTCGTGTGTTTTGTTGGTAGGTTACTAGTGGAAATGGCACCGCAGCAATGGCATCCCAATCACTGAGGAGGTACTTCAAGCGCATCTTCATCCAAACATTGTCGCCTGTTTGCTTGGGAATCAGTAACTAACTTTTTTGATGCAGCTCCACTGGAAGTCAGGAAGGAGATCTTGCACCTGGAAGCAAAGGAGTTTGGGGACTAAATGTACCATCCAAATTCTAAAGTCACTGGCAGCTCTCTGAAATGGGTTCCCAACCCCAGGAAATTCAGGAAGAGAAGACTGCATTTTCTTCATTCCATCACCTTACATCGGCAGATGGAAACATTGCTTAGCATGGTAATATGAGATAAATAGGTAGATAACTACAAGCTCTTTGTTGGACAAGACGATATCAAGAGAGTCATGAGATACATAAGATATGATCTCGATGAAATAGTAGTTTGTTTAAACCAAGTGGAGAAGTACATGGTTTCTGGCTCAGGGAAAGATTCAAATACTCACCAAGATGAGGATGCAGAATGAGGATGCCACAAAAAAGGAGGGTTGATTTCTATGATGTTTAGGGCATCTGCGCCTGAGCAATGGAACCAAGTCTTTGTGTGGAAGGCCTAGCCACAAGGCCGAGGGTCGCAACCCTAGCCATACAGCCAAAGGTTGCAATTGTTATGTGGAGCATCCTAGGGTCTATTATGAGATCTGAAGCAGGCTGCTATTTGAGTCGTAAGAGGGAGCCCAAGGCCGCAAGAAGGGCCCAGGTTTGCAGGACATAGGTAGACCGAGGTCATATAGGGCCATTTGCAAGCAGGATAAGGGCCACAAGTGGTGCAGGAGCAACCAGCAAGGCAAGAAAGGAGCAACCACTATTGAAAACAAGCAGACCACAAAGTTGGCAGAGGGCTGAACAGTGGCTAAGGAGGCCTATCAAAGGACTGGTAAGGCTAACAGCAAGGGCAGCAAGAGATATTGAAGTCTATGGGCTAAACGAACCAACCCAAGTGAGTGAGTATCTTGTTGGTTGTGTTTTGCAAGCGAAGGGCGGTTGATTGTATTTGTACTTAAGCAAATGATGACCTAAAGGAATTGGCCTCAGCCCTGTTGTATTGGTAAAAGGATTGACTGTGTATATTAGCATTGTACTGGGGTTTGTAAAAACCATGATCCCTGGTACGGGAGCCCTAAGGTTTTCTTCTTAATGGATTAATAAGGAACATGATTTGGGCCAAAATCTTATGTATTATTGTTGATATGTTACTTGTTATATTTCGCTATGCAAATTTGCTTAAAGTTGGGCATCTTTAATGTATTTGTGTTCCTAGCTAGGACATAGACCTGACTTAGGGTGCAAGGAAATTTCAACATGGTATCAAAGCTACTTTGAAGGGCAACTAGATCAGAGTGTGCATAAGTGTTAGCTCTAGGAGGGAGTTGTGAGACTATTGCAAGAAGCAGTAGTGTTTCCAACTCACAATTGGCTAGACATGTAGCAAAAGGTTCACCCGAGAACATGGAGATGTGTTCTTGACTGGTTTGGTGATGAGGCAATATGGGAGTTCTGTTGGATTGGTGGAGAACTTGGTGCACAGCAGTATATTGTGTGGCAGGTTGTTGATGGTGGACTTTGGTTGACTTATCAAGGTATGGTGAGACAGTTCAGGTGCCTTGGCAAGGAGTTCTTCGGCATGGACGAGGTAACTCTATGTGGATGGCAGGTTGATCGTGAGTTAGTATCTTCATTGGGTTGTAAACTAAGAAACGAGATTCATTCCCCCCCCCCTATCTTGAATGCCATGAATTGGACACAATTCTCTAGGACACATTTCTGATTCACGTGTCTAGTGTGCTCTTGCAAGTGGGATTCGATTGGCACACGAGTCCCGATTTCAGGACACATGTCCCTCTAAAATGTGTGTCACGCGGCCTTTAAAACCCGATTTGGGCCGATTTCTCACTCATTCTTGAGTGCCTCTCTTGCTGTGTGTGTGTGGGAGCGACTGTTAAAGGGTTTGGGAGCATTTTGGAGGTGATTCAAGCAATACGCAAGCGCATTTTGCTTCGATTTTTTTTTGCATTTTTGATACAGCAGTTTGCATGTCCATTTTTTTACAAGTTTGTGCATTTTTTTTTAATTTTTTTACAGCATTCATGGCTCAATCAAGGGCAGCAGGGAAGGAGCAGAGGAAGGGGAAGAATGTCCCCATTGGTGACGCCCCTCTTGTTCCAATTTCATCAGGGTTTGCAAGTGTTCCCTCTGTTGGAAGTGGGGCTACAACAACAACTTCAAATGTTGAGGGCAGAATAAATTTACAAAGACAACAAGCTCAAGAAAGAAAATATCCCTTGTGGAAGTATGTCACAAGAGATCAAGGGCTAGGCAGCAAGTTGAAGGGAGGAGGCAATGTTGCTTGGAAATGCAACTATTGCAACAATCATTTCAAGAGCACTTATTACCGTGTGAAAGCTCATTCGTTGGCCTTACCAGGTTGTGGACTTGGAGCATGTACACATGTCTTTAGCTGAGAGGAAAGAAATGGAAAAAGTGGCCAATGTTGGTGTGGCAAGGGTGGCTACATCATCTAAAAAAACAAGAAAGACAATACCCTTCCATTCCTGAGGAAAAGCAGTAATAAATTTCCATTTGAGAGTTTTGGTGGGGGTGTGGATGAAGTAGGAAGAAGAAAGGCAGTGGCACTTGGTCCAATGGACAAGATTTTTCAAAAAGAAAGACAGGAAGAGCTTGATATCACCATTGCATTTTTTTCTGTCTAAACTTCATATCCTTTAATGTTGCACGCCCACCTTTATTTCTTGAGATGTGCCAAGCTCTAACTCAAGGGTCTCCATCAAGGTATGTTCCTCCTTGGTCAGAGAAGCTTAGAACCACACTGTTGACTAAGACAAAGAAAGAGGTGGACAAAATGTTTGAGCCCATTAAATCAACATGGCCAACATCTGGGGTTAGTATTGTTTCTGATGGATGGACAGATCCAGCACACCACCCACTCATCAACTTCATGGTGTCTTCCTTGAATGGACCAGTTTTCTTGAAATCAGTGGATGCACTTGGACAATACAAGGATGCACAGTATATTGGTGAGTTGTTCATTAAAGTTATTGAAGATGTAGGTGTTGATTCTTGTGTGCAAATCATTACAGACAATGCCCCTGTTTGCAAAGCTATTGGCATGATTGTGGAAGCTAAATATCCACAAGTATTTTGGACATCTTGCATTATCCATTCCTTGAATTTAGCACTTAAAATTATGGCTTTCGATGTGCCTTGGATTGGAAGTATCAGTGAGGATGAAAGGCATATCCGCAACTTTGTACAAAATCACACAATTGCCCTCACAATCTACAAGGAGTACACCCATATATCATTGTTGAAGATTGCAGATACACAGTGTACCTCTTCATTCATCATGTTGCAGAGGTTGAGGGAGGTGAAGACCGCTCTTGGGGCCATGGTTATTTCAAAGTTTTGGTCTTTCTGGAGAAAGACAGATCAAGCAGCCTCAAAAAGAGTCAAGGACACAGTGTTAGATGATGTTTGGTGGCAGAGGGTAGATCTCACTATTAAGATCATGGACCTTATCATTGCTTTGCTACGATTTGCAAATACATACCAAGCCATCCTAGGAGAGGTTTATGAGGGAAGGGATTCCATGATTGAGTCAGTGAGAACCATTATTTTATAGAGTGAGTGCCCTAAGTATGAGACGTCATCATAGGCCTTCTTCACTACCATACAGGATATTCTTATCAGCAGATGGGACAAGAATTGCACACCTTTACATTGTTTGGCTCACTCATTGAACCCAAAATACTACAACCATGAGTGGCTAAATGGTGGAACTTCCCGCAAATTCCCTCCTCACATGGATGGTGAAATTTCACAGGGGAGGAAGGATGCATTGAGGCGCATATTTCAAAATAGAGCATCCCTTGATGAGGTGGAGGATGAATTTGCAAAGTTTTCCACTGGCACAGAGCGATTTGCGGGCTATGATGTGATTAGAGGGACTAAGAAGCCCTAATCTTGGTGGACAACTCATGGGGCAACAAGCCCTCCTCTACAGCAATTAGCCATGAGGCTCCTCTCTCAGGGGACTTCATCCTCTTGTTGCGGAAGGAATTGGAGCACATATGGGAATTTGTATAGTGTCAAGAAGAGTAGCCTTAAGCAGTCCAGGGCAGAGATAATGGTGTATGTGCACACCAACCTTTGTCTTATTTATAGGTAGAGGGATGAGTGGTTGAAGGGAAAGACAAAGATGTGGGATGTCTTTCCTAATGATATGGGTTTGGACAGTAGTGTTGAGTTGGCATTGGCCAACTTGAATCTTAATGACCCAGTGCTAGAGCTTATCACTTTTGATGATAGTGATACTCTTGAGGGGTCATCCTCCACACCAGCAGATGCGGAGATTACATTGGATACAAAGGAGGAGGATGCAGCAAAGGAGAGCAGTAGTGACCATGACAATGATGTTGATTTTGATGATGATATTGATGATTGATGAGCTACTTACTACCTTGTAATTGTTTTGTATTTGCTATTTCTATTTTCCATTGGCATTGCTACTACCTATGTGACACATTTTGAATTTGATGACTTAATCAGAAAATTGTGGTTTCTTGTATTTCTCATATTGGATCATTGATGATGACTTAATCAGAAAATTGTAGTTTCTTGTATTTCTCATATTGGATCATTGATGAATCTGTCACAATTGTATTTGTATGCATAATGTTACATTATCCAACTTACAAATTTTAAATTTATAATGTAGAATCTAGATCTATGTTTGAATTTGTATCATGAATGAGAATTTGTGTAAGAAATATCTATTTGGTATTAATTTTTAATATATATATATTGTAATAAAATAATATATAGTGTGTCCTACGTGTCCTGTTTCAGGGGGCCTACGTGCCCATGTCGGACACTCGGATTTGTGTCTTATGTGTCTCGTGTCCCCATGTCAGGTGACTTAGGTTGCAAAGTTGCACATCCGAAAGTGGAGCCCTGTGCATATGAGGTGTTTGACCCAGGACGATGAGAACACTTGCACAGTTGAGTTGTGGTGGTCTAAAATGGCTAGGCCCAATGTTCATTTGCAACTTGGCATTGACCTTAAAAGGACACAGGTTTAGTTGCAGCACTTTTCAAGAAAGAAAACAGAGTGAGCCAAGGGGAGGTTGTGTAGACTTAGACAAAGTCTAGCTTCAGAGAGAGATTGCAAAGGAGAGTCACTCGCCTAGTGGCAATTTAACCTTTAGGGTTCAAGCGAGAGAGTGGAGTCTTTTAGGCCATGCAGGAAAGTTTAACCTTTAGGGTTCAAGCGAGAGAGTGGAGTCTTTTAGGCCATGCAGGAAAGTTTTACCTTTAGGGTTCAAGCGAGAGAGTGGAGTCTTTTAGGCCATGCAGGAAAGTCACGGACCATGCAAGGACAGTGATTGTGGTGCAAGGAAATTTGTATCCCATGAGAGGATAGTCATGGTGCACGTAAGGAAAGTCATGGTACATGCGAGAACCATCATGGACCATGCAAGGAAAGTCAAGATCATGCAAAAGAAGTCGTGGCACATGTGAGGAAAGTCATGGCCATGCAAGGAAAAGTCATGGAGCTGGAGATTTCTACGAGCGTGGCATCTTCGAGGATCCAAATCTTCCAGAAGGACGTGGTTGTGGATTAAGGTATATCCAAGTGGAGAAAACCCACAAAAAGAGAGTTTATGGGAAAAGCACCCAAGGTTTTGGATTTTGACCCAAAGCAATGGGCTTAAAACCCAATGAAACTAATATTATATTTTAATTCGTGTTGAGGGGTCTCTTCAAGGATAAAGAAGGCTCCTAAGAGAGAGAGAGAGAGAGAGCCAAAGGAGAGGCCAAACATAAGAGAGATGGACTTCACTTATGCAAGAAAGATCAACTCTAAAGGAGCCACAACCAAGAGGGAAAGAAGAAGTCGATTTCTATCGGGAAAGACTAGGAGCCAAGTTTTGTGAGTAGGCTACAAGGATCTAGCAGCAAAAAAGGAGGGTCGAGTTCTGTGATGTTTAGGGCATCTATTGGTTGAGCAAAGGACCCGAGTCTTTCTGTGGAAGGCCTGGTCACAACGCCGCAAGGCCGCAATTGGTATGTGGTTCTAAGAAGTATCTGAGGGTTTGTTCTGAGATCTGTAGCAGGCCTATCAATTTTAGGTATGTTCTATGCTTAGAGCAATTTATTTCAATTTTCACAATTAGCTCCATGTCCTTTCTAGATTAGCAATCACATCAGCGTTAAAGTAAACTGCAAATAGAACATAAACATAAATCGCAAAAGACAAGCCAAGACAAGAGGGCACAAGATGTGGCACTAGTCAGGGACAAACCAAAATGTGGGGAAACCCTTGATCAATTCTTCTTATATGTTCTTCAATAGTTCAGCAAAGAGAGAGAGAGAGATAGTACGTTTACAACAGAATTCAACACTTTGACTTATATAGATAAGAGCATAGATCATCTCTAAAAAGATGATAAATGAGATCAGTTGAAGACCTGCTGCTTCAACTAATTCTCCAAAGTGACTCCACCTATCGTTGTGCTGCATTTCGTCATCATGTTGCACCTCACCGCGCTGCACTATGATGCACCCATCATCACTATGTTGCATCTCATCACGCGTCATTAATCATGACTGTACCCAACATTGTACTGCATTATGTGCCATTGTTGCACCATGTTGCCATCCTGACCTATGTGTTGGTTGCACCTTGCTTTCTTGTTGTCCCTTGCTTGCTTGTTGTCCTTAGCATGCCTGTTGTTGCATGCTAGTTGTCCCTTGCATGCTGGTTGTAACATTGCATGCTTGGTGTATTTGCTGCTAAGTACAATACAACTGTCCCAATGTTAGTTAGTTGTCCCTTGCATGCTGCTCTCCTTCGGAAATAAATGCTCCGGCTGTTCAAGGCAATTACAGTTGTTCCAGTTGTTCCCGGTAGTCCCGGCAATTCCGGCTTTTCCGACTTTTCCGGCAGTTCCGGCTTTTCCGGCACTTCCAGCTTTTCCAGCATTTTCGGCTTTTCCGGCTTTTCCGACAGTTTCCATTTTTTCAGCTTTTTGCCCTTTGGATCAGGGCAACGTTATTCCTTAGGATCTCTCCTCCTACTAAAACCCAAAGACAAGTAGAGAGAGGAAGAGATCCCAAGTGTGTTTAAATGACTTGAAGGCCACCTCTATTTATACTAAAACGTTGAGCACATGTGGGGTTCATTTGGTTGTTGGTCGACCTTGACGAATTGTCTTATAACGCAAATAAATTCATAACTCCATGAATACTTATCGGAATCTGATGATCTTTAGATCAATCCTACACCTCTCGATGAGAGGGATCCAAGAAAAATATCAACTACCATAAATAAGATGACCCACATGGAGTTTGGCCCTAGTTGCCAATTTTAACACTCCCTCTCAACTAGGGAGAACTCCATCCGTTGATCCACATGTCCGACCGTACTATCTCTGCCATCAGTGCCCTGCACTGCTCTGATCTGCTGAGCTCTGCTCTACTTGGCTCTGCTCTACTGAACCATGAAGACGAAGAATTGATCAAGAATGTCTCATACCATTCTCTACTGACCCGAAGTCAGTTTCATCTGAAGAGAGTGTGTCACATCACTCTTACTGACCCGAAGTCAGTTTTATTGATCCTAGATCAATATCACAAGAGAGTGTCTCAAACCACTCATACTGATCCCAGATCAATGTCACAAGAGAGTGTCTCAAACCACTCATACTGATCCTAGATCAGTGTCACAAGAGAGTGTCTCAAACCACTCATACTGATCCCAGATCAATGGAGGTCATCCTAGCATATGGAGTACAGTAGATACAGCGATGCGTCCATCGATAGTACTACTATGGTCCCTATCCTCATTTCCTTGCTCATTGATCAAATGAGAGGTACTTCCCATAAGTCCCAGACTGCATGGGTAGGATGCCTCGATAGGAGAACTAATCATTCTATCCACAGGAGAAAGAATCATCCTGTAAATGGATGCCACGGAGAACAAATCATCGCCCACAGGAGAACTAATCATCCTGTTCCACAGTCGCCACGGAGAACAAATCATCCTGGCCCACAGGAAAACTAATCATCCTGTTCCATAGTCGCCACAGAGAACAAATCATCTTGGCCCACAGAAGAACTAATCATCTTGTTCCACAATTGCCACGGGAGAACTAATCATCCTGGCCCACAGAAGAACTAATCATCATGTTCCAGAGTTGCCATGGGAGAACTAATCATCCCAGCCCACAGAAGAACTAATCATCCTGTTCATGGCGCACCACCAAGGGAGGGTGAGTCACCCTATGGTCGTATGTTGCTCCAATGAGTACCCCAAGCCCCCCAGAGCTCCCAGAGCTCAATGCATGCAACATGCAGGACCATTATAAAAAGGTCTCTAAATGACTCCAAATCGTTCGGGAAAGTCACAAATTTGACCTTTCCCCGGGGCTTTGACAAAATGTCTGTGACCTGTACATCAGTCTCAATGCGATGGAGCTTCTTTGCTCATCGACTTACCATATCGCAGATAAGGCAGTATCTGATGTCTATCTGCTAGAGCAATCATCGAATACGGGATTCCTCAATAATCGAATCCCCCCTCTGGTTGTCACAGAGAATCACAGTGGTATTCATCATGTGTACAAATAGCTCACTTAAGAGCTTCTGCAACCATGCAACTTCACACGAGATCATACTCGTAGCTATGTATTCGGTCTCGACGGTGCTTAAAGCAACCGACTTCTGCTTCCTGCTCATCCATGATATCGAAGCAGAATCCAAAGAGAACCAGCCCTGAGAAGTGCTCTAGTGATCCTCCACATTGCCTGCCTAGTCAGCATTCGAATAATCATGCAGTTTCATATTTCCGACAGTGTATCTCAATCCATGAGAGATTGTGCCCCGTAGATATCTCAGAAGATTCTTGGCACCAATGCAATGAGGCTCAACCAAATATGAGCTCACCATGCTAACTGCAAAACATATGTCCGGACGGAGGTTCACTAAGAACATCAACGAGAATGAGATTATGAAACTCAGAGTTCCCAAATCTGGTCCGACATCACTACCATATAACTTTTGAAAGTTAAGATCCTCGAGGTAGTCACAAGCTTCCAGTTTATCATTCCACATCCGGAATCCAACTCCCTCTTACTTCTCCAAATGAGAGGGTGTGCACCTGTCAGAAATAGGTCATCCTCATAAGGTGCCAGTATGAGAGGTCTATCATCCACAACCTTCGGGTAATGGTTTGGATCGGTTTCACTCCTAGTGAATCTCAGCTTCATCAGATAGCTATCAATCCTCTCATACTATGCCCAGGGTGTTTTGCTTCAAGCCATCGAGGGCTTTCTTCCACCTGTATACATGAGATATCCGATCATGAATCTCAAACTCATCGTGTTGTTCCAAACATGTGGACCTGTTGCATGAGGGGAATCGTCCCCTTATAATATTTTCCTTCGGTACATCTCAGACATGTACCTTAATGCTCTACTTGAATTCAAACATCCCTATCACCATTTGACTCACATCAAATAGGGCCCCATAGGTAGACCTCCGGTGTTATAGATGCGATATGTCAATTGACATGATCCCCAATGGACCATCCTACAACTTGATAGAAATTGCCAACCCTGAACCCATGAGAAAAAGCATCTTTGAAAATTAAATTTTTTAACACGTACCTTTCCATCGATGAATGCCACCCTGAAACCTTTAACTTCCATTTCCGAGATGGACACCAGGTTCTTCTTGCGATCAAGTACATAAAAGAGATTCTGTAAATGAATCAAGTTACCCTTATTCAATTGAGAGTTAACATTCCCTACACCCTTTCCGAGATAGGTGGCATCGGCTCCAAGTATAATCCCACAATTGTTTCCATCTCTACCAAATTAGAAAGTGCACCCATCTATCCAATGAAGTGCCTTGAAGCACTACAATCTATAAGCCAAATTCCCAAAGAAACTGAAGGAGAGAGCCAATACAAGATAACGCTTCTTTATCTTATCAGAAACAACATTTGATTCTTCATACCTAGGGTTCCTTGCTCTCTATGAAGAGTCGGCCATTTCCTTGATGACCTGCATTACCTGTCATTCCTTTGATCACTGAAGATGTCCCTGGAATGATTGTTATCATCATCAAGTGATGTGTCCCTGCCATTCGAACACTCCTTCGCATAATGGCCGAACTAGTTATCTGCCTTTCCTTCCACCCTGAGATCCGGTCTTCCAATGAAGTGATCTTTAGGTAGGCCATATTCCGTTGCGCCATTCTGATAATATTCTCTGCTTCAACTTCACCCTTGGTGAATTTGAAGAGGGATGAGGAATCCACTGATCCTTTTGTCCTTTCCCCACTGTCTTCAGTGATTGCTCTTTCACTCTTGCTTGGGCATTGTCTTCACCTCATCTCTGATACCATGTTAATTTTAGGTAAGTTCTATGCTTAGAGTAATTTATTTCAATTTTCACAGTTAGCTCCATATCTTTTCCAGATTAGCAATCACATAAGCATTGAAGTAAATTGCAGATAGAACATAAACATAAATCGCAGAAGACAAGCCAAGACAAGAGGACACAAGATGTGGCGCTAGCCAGGGACAAACCCCAATGTGGGGAAACCCTTGATCAATTCTTCTTATATGTTCTTCAATAGTTCAACAAAGAGAGAGATAGTACGTTTACAACAGAAGTCAACACTTTGACTTATCTAGATAAGAGCATAGATCATCTCTAAGAAGATGATACATGAGATCAGTTGAAGACATGTTGCTTCAACTAATTCTCCAAGGTGACTCCTTCACCTATCGTTGTGTTGCATTTCGTCATCATGCTGCACCTCACCGCGCTGCACCTATGTACCTATCACTGTACTGCATTATGTGCCATTGTTGCACCATGTTGCCATCCTGACCTATGTGTTGGTTGCACTTTGCTTTCTTGTTGTCCCTTGCTTGCTTGTTGTCCCTAGCATGCTTGTTGCCCTTAGCATGCTTGTTGTTGCATGCTAGTTGTCCCTTGCATGCTAGCTGTAACATTGCATGCTTGGTGTATTTGTTGCTAAGTACCATACAATTGTCCCAATGTTAGTTAGTTGTCCCTTGCATGCTGCTCTCCTTCGGAGACAGATGCTCCAGCTGTTTCGGCAGTTCTGACAATTCCGGCTGTTCCCGACAGTCCCGACAATTCCGGCTGTTCCCGGCAATTCCGGCTTTTCCGGCATTTCCAGCTTTTCCGGCTTTTCTAGAAATTCCGGCTTTTCCGACAGTTCCGGCCTTTCCAGCGTTTCCGGCTTTTCCAATAGTTTCGGCTTTTCCGGCAGTTCCGGCTTTCTGCCCTCTGGATCAGGGCAACGTCATTCCTTAGGATCTCCCCTCCTACTAAAACCCAAAGACAAGTAGAGAGAGAAAGAGATCCCAAGTGTGTTGAAATGACTTGAAGGCCACCTCTATTTATATTAAAACGTTGAGCACATGTGGGGTTTATTTGGTCTCTGGCCGACCTTGACGAATTGTCTTATAACGCAAATAAATTCATAACTCCATGAATACTTATCGGAATCGGATGATCTTTAGATCAATCCTACACCTCTCGATGAGAGAGATCCAAGAAAAATATCAACTGCCATAAATAAGATGACCCTCATGGAGTTTGGCCATAGTTGCCAATTTTAACAAGGCCACTATTAGGGACACAAGAGGCAGCCCAAGGCCGCGGGAAGGGGCTAGGTCCACAACACTAAGGACAGGCAAACCGAGGTGGTATTGGGCCATCTACAATCAAGATAAGGGCAGCAAATGATGTTGTAGCAGCCATTGTTGAGGACAAGCAGACCAAAGAGCTAGCAGAAGGCTGAACAGAGGGTGAGGAGACCTACCAAAGGACTGGTAAGGCTGACAGCAAGGACAGCACGAGGTAATGAAGTTATGAGCTAAAGGAGCCAACCAAGGTGAGTGAGTATCTTGTTGGTTGTGTTTTGTAGGCAAAGGACAATTGCTTGTATTTGTACTTGACAGATGAAGAACTAAAGGAATTGGCGTCAGCACTGTTGTATTGGTCAAAGGATTACCTATGTGTATTAGCATTATACTAGGGTTTGTAAAGGGCCATCATGCCTAGTACGAGAGCCCTAAGGTTTTCTTATTGATGGACTAATAATGAATGTGATTTGGGCCAAAATCTTATGTATTGTTGTTGATCTGTTTGTTGTTATATTTCGATGTGCAAAGTTGTTTAAATTTGGGCATCTCTGGTGTGTTTGTGTTCCTATCTAGGGCACAGACCTGACCTAGGGTGCAAGTAAATTTCAACATCATTCATCGTGCCTCAAGAAGGCAATCGGACAACAAATTATTACTTCAACAAGGTTACCCCCACTGGACGAGGAGCAGCAACTCATATTGATCCCTAAGGAGACTTTGGAAGTCAAGGAGAGGAAATTGAGGAGAAGAGTGATCAAAGTTTATCTTATAAGGTGGAGAGACTTGCCAATATAGGACGCTACGTGGGAAGGAGAGCAAATTTTGCAACATCCTAATTTGTTGTTGCTTGAGGGCAAGCAATCTGAAGAAGGGAGGATTGTAATGTCACTCTCTAAATGATCACCCCAAATAGAATAAAATAGAAGTTATAAAAGGGAGACCCATGGTATTCTAACGATAAAAGAGAGATTGGAGCTCACTCTTTAGGCATGAATAATCATTTCCTCATATTGATTTGAAGTGCTCTTGTGGCTTTGGAGTGCTAAGGGTAAAACCCTTGAGTGAATTGGTTTTGGTGGTGAAACAAATCCACCCTAGTTGATCAAACAAAAAGATTGCTATGATTTTTCATAGGTATTTATTCTTGAAGATTCATCTCATTGTCAAGTCATAAATACAGCCAGAGATCATGGGAGTTTTGGGAGGTCGTGTTTTCCATTTGTAATTCGTATTTTTTCTCAGTAGTTTGAGCCATCATTTGTTGGGTCATGGCATCAAAAGGGAGGGTTAAACAGGCCATCAAATCTATTCCAATATAGCAATTTACATACGTGTGAGGGGACATTCTAGCATTGTCATCATCTTCTATTTTCCTAGCAAATCGTGCCATTAGCCATGGTTGTTTATGGGCTTCCAAAAACCTATTTTTGTAACTCAAAAAGTTGCTCCAACATGTAATTATAGGTTAGATTAATAAAACATATCAAAATATATTAGTTCAATTTGTTTTTTGTGGTATTTTTGCCTGTGGTATGATGGTCGAGCATTTGTTTAGCGAAAAGAGATTTTATAGTAGTATTAATGAATAGATATGTTATATTGGTTGAATTTATTTGTTGTGGTATTTTGTTTTGGGTGTATTGGTTGAGTTGCTTGTCTAGAAAGAGGGGATTTTAAAGTGAAAATTTATTAAATTAACCTCGCTTTAGTTTGCAACATGCACTTCAACCCTAAGTCAACAAACGTTATGGATCCTTGGCCCTTCTTGACAAGGAATGTTTCGAAAACCGCCTCCAGGTCATATCATTTAAGATGTCCCTCTTGTCTGACCCATAATTCTATACAACTACAAGGATTGGGAACCTAGTTCACTAGAGTCTAATTGTTCTTCAATAGAGAGAGTACAGATCACTCTCCTCTGTTGCATCAACAAAAGTAAGCAAACGATTCCTCAACCCATTGTCCTAACAGAGTTGGTGCTCGCCCCTTCTGAATTGAGACAATGATCAATCTCATCTCACTCATTACATCGCCTTGATGGATTGAGTAATACATCGATGGTAGAAGACCAATATCCATACTTGGCCTACTCAACGAAGTCCAGTGCATCAGCTAATTCTTCAGTTTGGTTTAGGCATCAATATGCAAGGGGCTAAGATCTCCTAGCATCCTAATCGTATTACGATGGACCAACTCCCTGTATACAAGATACTCGCTAAGTGCACCCAACCATATCTTAACAACTAGATAGAAGATGAATACAATCATCTGAGAGAATATCTATAAGGTCGTCTTTTGCATTTGTTTTTGTTGGTTTTCGACTCGAGGTTTTTCACTTTTGGCGGTTTTATGGCACACAATTATTGTGATCATGGTAATGTAATTCTGATCAAGGAACTATGGTTGTACTACAATCTAGTGTTAATGGATGAGGGGGCTTTATGGATGTCATGTGATAAAAATATTGTATTGTAACATTGTAAAAATATAATATACTAAAAAGTCTTTCTAGTTATCTAAATGAGGGTTTCAAGGGTAAAATCTTTGTATTAAATGTGTCTGTGCGCACACTTATGTATGCCATTGCATCTTTTTTGCTTTTATTAAAAATTAGCTTGCAACAATTAACTATACAAGGTTAAAACCAACAAGTAATCAGCTAAAAGCAATGATACCTTTACGAGATTGTCTTGAAGGGGCTCATGTGGGCCTCAGACAAGACGAGAATATCCAAAGGTATGAGTGCATCATAGACTGCGCCAAGGGAAGACTAGAAAGCCTAATTGCAATTCCAAGGCCCAATTGTGATCCCCAACACCCTCCACTTTCCCCTCCTAGCCTGTCACTTCAAAAATCCAAGATGGGAGTCCACCCCAGAGGTGGTGAACACTATTTCCCTACCTATCAAGCCACAGCCACTGCCACTTGTTCCCTGGATCACCTGAGCTACACAACCTAAGATTGTATGAGATCCTTGTCTAAGAAGATCCTAAGAGGAAGGGAGAAAAGTTGCTTCTTTTCCTAAAGGGCATTCAACAAAATCACAGATGATCTAGATCAGAGAAAAACGATAGAATCCAACCCAAAACAAGCTCTCCCTAAGATGATATCAAGGAAATATAATTTTTCCCGAAGGAAGTACCACTCTACATCATGTCAAGATGTGATGTTGAGGATCGAGGAAAACTCTTCACTTTCAAATTCAGTTATCTAGCTCTCTTCTTGCACTCTTCATCATGTTTAGCTTGCACAACCTTCTTGACCACAATTATTGGTAGTTGTTTGTCACTTTCCAAGGCTACCTATGTCAAAGAGTTGATTTATCAAATTCTTATTTGAAGGCTTCCTGAAGGTATCAAATATTGTCTTATTTATTCGTGAGATCAAACATTTCTACATGCAAGAGATCACTAAATGGTTGGAGATAATCTAGTGTTTTGGCATCCATGACATGTTATTTAAGATTAAGGTTCCCATACTCCACTTATAAAACCCAATCAATGAAGCTACAAACTTCATCCTACAAATGTTTAATTCTCGTGATCAAATTAGGTGGGTGAAGGGCTTGAAACTACTCAAATAAACCCTTAACATACTCTTCCCACCCTACTAGAAATTGTAGTGATGTATTGTCACTTGTAT
Organism: Pinus tabuliformis; assembly: GCA_031772625.1. Classification (NCBI taxonomy): domain Eukaryota; kingdom Viridiplantae; phylum Streptophyta; class Pinopsida; order Pinales; family Pinaceae; genus Pinus; species Pinus tabuliformis. The sequence continues at coordinate 741,679,984 of CM062814.1, read as the reverse complement.
CCTCTTTTTCAAGTTGTCATAGAGTGTTGCATGTTAATTTAGAGTGTTGTTGGCAATGGTTAGAAGTCATTTTCCTTGTGCCTATGTGAGAGAGAGCCTGATAGTTAACTAATGTCATGAGTAAGGGGATAGGATACAATCTAGTGGCATAAGATTGGGTGGAGTGTGTAGGGGGTGGCACATTGGAGGAGGAAGGGAAGACTCTGTGAAAGGTCAAGACACTAGAGAAGGACGCGTTATGGGCAAGAGTGTAGAGAAGAAGGTGGCAAGAGAGAAGAGTGGAGGGAAGGGGCTCACAAGGAGAACAAGGATAGAGGAAGGGCAGAAAGGAACAATGAAGGCAGAAAGAGTCTCATAAGCATGATCCTCCATTCTTGAACACAACAACCATTCACCAATGAAACTGTCCAACAAAGAGACCCACCATTAATACCACAGATTTACAACATGCATTTAGCAGGAAGGAGGATTGTATACACCAAAATCAAATCATGGGAATCATTACTTTTGGATCAAAATCACTAAATCATTGATTCATGGGGTCTAGATCAACTTCCAAATCATGGGAGAGATCAAAAAATCATGGCCAATAGATTGCAAAGGCTAAAACAACTTGTAGCCTTGGAGAGGACCAACCTAGAGGAAAATTGACCTGCCAAGAAGCAAACCAAACACAAATTTTAAGGATGGGAAAAACCAAACAAACTCAAATTCAGATCACAGAATGGAATCATAAGTCTCATGGAATCAGAGAATCCACCCAAAGTTTCGAACGGAGTTACCAAATTCAACCAAAGTGCACTAAAGAATTCAAAAATTCAATTCAATTCAATAATTAATATGCCCAATTCAAATTCAAGGTGGTCTATTAATAGTTAATAATTTGCAGAGATTCACAAATTATGTGCTTTGTGTGCTCTATTGCTACTGGGTATCAATCTCATTAATATGGAATTTGTTCTATCATTGTTGAATTTGCACACAATAACCTACCCTAGAGAATCTACCACTCGCTTGGTTGTTGGTCCAAACTAGGATGCAGTTGTTTCAATTGCTAAATGGTAAACTCCCTTGGGTACCTAAACATATGTCTTCACATCATTCTTGTCCTCCTTTTGGACAACACAACTAGAGATTGGCTACAATTTAAAAAAACAAAAAAATATATCATGTTCAAATATTTGTAAGGTATATATTTCCAAATTTTTTTGCCATCGAATTTTAGGCAACCAATTTTTTTTCCATATCGAACCACATTCAAATTCAAATTTGAACTCGAACTTGGTAACTATGGTTTCAAAGAGCAATCGCCCTAGCAAGAATGTTGATTCAATAAAACCTAATGGCCTCCCAAGCTAATTCTAGAACTCGTAAGTGGAAATTCCTCACCATAACTAATAACAAAGTCTTTCGCCAACCATGCAACCATGATTATGGTGTTGAGGAATCAATATGCTAGTAGATTAAGGTTGATTCCTCTTACTTGATAATTACTTGTGAATATTTGTTGGCTTTTGTTGTTCGTATTATGTCTTCTTCATCAAGCAATTACCAAAATATGAAGTGCATGAAGATCACAAAAGACAAAGAACACAAGATCTAGGCTCCAAGTCAAAGCAAAACCCCACAAGGAGGAAGACCAACCAACTTCTCTTCTTATAGAATCAGATCAAAGAGAGATATCCAAGACCAAGACCTCTACAAAGAACCAAGTCAGCCCTCCTTTAAATCTCCTCCAACCAAATCAAAGTCAACAAAAGTCAAAGTTGGTCAAACCTCGTCAAATTTGATCAGGCACAAAATTTTGGACCTGCAACTTCATAGAGTTGCCCTAACACCTTTGCACGTGTGAACAGAGACAGAAATTTGGCCCCGTAATTCGCAGAGTTGCCCCAACACCTTTGCACATGTGAACAAAAACAAGCAAAAGTAGAGTTTTTCTCTCCTTCGATTTCTTCTTCTCTCTCCTTGACCTTCGCTCTTTTTTTTCTTCTTCTTGGCACAGAAGTCGATGATGTGTGTGAGTGTTCAAATGAGGTTGAAGTCTCTTCTATTTATAGTTGTCCAAGAGGTCAAATAGGTGCCTCTTCTAGGCCAACTTGTCCCGGTAAAGCCAACTTGGTTTTGTGGTGACAAAACGACTCTTTTTGACTCAAAATAAACTTTTTTCTCTCTTACAAATAGTCCAAATGGGACTTTGACACATGACAATTTTTCTTTTTGATTCAATAAACCCTGGAAGCATGAAGAACAAGATTCGACTAGAAAAATAATAATAATAGTAATTTTTTTCTTCTTTTTTGCTTTTACATGAAATACATATTGATACAAGTACAATTATTATTATGAAAACTGAACCTACTTGCATTTTCAACACTTCCTCTTAACTAGGGAGGTATTCATAATTACACAATAGGATACAAGGATACTCTCAAATTGAAATATTCTCATAAGAAGAGTTCGGATTGATAAGCATCATCAAGGACCGTCATCATAACAAGCATTGTCAATTACAAAATAGCAAGGCCTTGACTAACAAGCTCTAACTCTCCATTAGATTAGAGCACAATGTTGGGAGGTGTTGCCGCCATGTTTGCACACTTAGGTTAGTGTGGGAAAAATACTCAACCCCACAAGGTGTGGTCTTGGTGACAAACTAAGAGAAGGGGTTGTCACATAATCCCAACTCTCTTCATTGAAGCTCTCTCCTAGTTAAGCTAAGGAGGGTAGTCCCTAAGCAAAGTTAATAAAGGAAATGTGATGTTCTAGGAGACTAAAGTTAGAAGGAGATAGTTGTCAAAAATAACATGATTTGAAGATGTAGACAAGCATATAAATATATAAGCAATACTCAATGATATATTCAAAGTAAATGATAAGTGCTTCCTCAAAATGAAATTCAAGATACAATGATGAATAATCCTGCAAAGCAAATGTTAGACCAAGATAAGCATGTAAACACCACTTGCAATTATAAAGGAAATAGTATTTGTATAGAGAGTGCTCAAGTAACAAGAGATAATGACATTAAATAATCATGAGCTAAATAACCACCAAAATAAAAAGTACATGAAATAGTGAAATTGCAAGTGAAGCAAAGATTGCAGAAGCAAATATCCGCAATACTTGCAAAATAAAGAAAATGTTACCTAAAAGAGGGATGGTAATTGTAAATAAGATTCAATAAACTCAAGGGTAGCATATGCATGCAAGTAAAGTAGAGTTGTGATGTGGAGATGCTCTTGGTTTATTTTATTAGTAGCATTCTAAAGCAAGTTTCAATTTAACACCGGTCCCCAGACCTCACCATCGCCCGGAATCTGGATCTCACAGTGAGGAGCCAATAGGGGTGGAGGGTCCCTAATGCCTATACAGCCAAGCTTATGCTTGGAGGTAAATTTTATAAATGCAAAGCTATCACTAAAATGCCTAAATGATATGATTTAGTATTAATGCTTCAAAGAGAAATGTTGATAGCAATACTTCAAACAAGTGTAATGACAATGCCCAAAATAAATTGCACCAACAACTTCAAAAGGAGAATTAGAATGGAACCAGCTCAATGTTACTTGACAAGAAATTTAAATGGAGTTGTATGCTTCACAAAGTGCTTGAAAGCAAATGAACCAAGTATGAAATTGCAATATTGCTTCCAAGTAAAGATGCTCCAAAATGTCAACAATGATCAAAATAGCTTATTGTCAAAAGATAATGAAGCATATATCTCAATAACTTATGAAATACCTTGCCAAGTAAAGAAGTGGAAATGAAATAGTGAACTAGTCAAAGTTTGTAAAGTAAAGTAAGTACTTGCTTGTAACTTGAATGCACATAAAGAAAATTGCTCATAAAGAAATGTTGCAAGTTGTAGCTTGAGCAAAAGTAAATTGCACACAAGTATTTTAGCTTGAAAAGGAAATTAAAGTTGCACAATGCAAGCACTTGGAAAATTGGAATGGCAAACTAGATAAGCTCACTTGCAAATGGAAAAGTAAATGTGAATAATATGTCAATCCCAAAAGTTAATGTGAGTGTTGAGCAAGTTAGAACATTAAAGATGCATGCAAGTGAATGAAGTGTGAAAGTTTAAACCATGCAAAGTCAATCCACCCAAGAGAAGCCTCCCTCTAAATGGGGAGATAGGATACCATGGGAGAAATCTCCCAAGCTCCTACAAGCAAAACTAAATTTTATTAGAGACTTTGTTACAATGATGAGCCTCTCAAAAGGCTTCAACTCAAACCAAGGGAGGAACTTTACAATAGTATTTGGAAAAAAAAAAAAACTTGGTCTTCCCCTTCGAAATATAGGCAAATGAGGAGCAAATGAGAACCTTTTGAAATCTGAAAAAATAGGACTGATTTTTGCATGCTAAAAATTAGCCTTTACAAAAGTTACAAAGTGGTACAAAGATTAGAGGCTAAGCCTCTATATGCTCACGGACTTCTAGGAGAAATAGGAAGCCTTTGAAAAGGCTCAAGGCCGGCCTTGATAAAATGTTTCTCTAAAATCCCACGACCCCTTTGATTTTCAGCCCCAAACATGTGTCAAAGGTCCTACAAACAAAAGTTAGTGGTTTGGAATTCTTTTCTCCTCAAATCTGCCCCAAATGTGAGCTAGTAGGGGCTGCAAAAGAAATCAGATTTTTGATCTTCAATCAACACTATTCAAGATGAAGCTCTCCAATCCTCTTAGAAATCTACACAAGGCAAGCAAAAGGACAAAATTAGATTCATGATTTCTTGTCAAAAAATGATATGTAATGTAGATCCAAATGCATGCAACAAGAGAGAGTCTCCCTTATGCAAACAAAGAAAGGCTAAGCCTTTGCAACAACTCTAAAAACCAAATAAATCATTTGAAGCACATAGATTAAACAAGAAAGAATTTAAATTATGTTTTTGTGATCTAAGAGAGCCACGGGAAAGGAAAACTCCCTCTTTGAAATTCATTGGATAAGATCCTTGAGGCAAAATCGATTGGGTCCTTCTATCCTTGAGCTTGAGAGTGAGTTAGTCTATTGGAAGAGTTCTCCCATGCCAAAGCGATCCTTCAACAAACTCTAAAAATTTCTACACACTTGGCAATAGATGTTAGCATTCATAAAGGCATTAGATAATACGATGGATGAGAGGGTTAGAGATTCCTCCTAGAATCATCTAGTGCTCCTCACTCTTGTATTTCTCTAATCAAAAATAAACACAAGATAGCTTGCATATATTAATCCAAAACAAATGGCAAGATGATAGCTAACATGACCCAAATTGCATATAGAAGGTAAAGCACACATATCAAAACAACATCACCTCAAGAACAGATGGAGAACACCATCAATATAGTACTCCAAAGTCTTTTTATTATATGAAAGTGAATACACAATTCAGTAGTCTCCTTAATCCCAATAGCTCGTTCCAAAGATACAAAGTGAGAGCCCACAGCTCATTTAAATAGAGAGATAGGAGCAAATCCCAAGAGAGACACTACATGACATGTGGAATGGTGGCAATCCCAAAGCAATCTCCTCATGCAAATCGAACTCCCCAAGAGGCTCCACGCATTCCAAGAAGAGGGAGCTCCAAGTAGGAGAGGAGGGACAAGTGGATGTTGGAGTGGAGTGGTAGGAGACCACTCTCCACTCCTCTCTAGTGAAACTCAAGTCCAAGCCCACCAAAATGGTCAGACATCCTCTTTAACTCGGCCTATCCCCTCCAAAATGTGATTTGCCTGGAGAACTTGTGGTCAACTCCACAAGAAAATTGATTCCCTTGATTTGTGGCCTAGGTGGAGTCCACATCACTTGCTAACTTGACTTTGACTTATTGAAACATTTCCACCTCATTTCCACATCATTTTGTCATGTGTGGATATTTATTTTCTCCAATTTATTTAATTGTTGGCTCAATTTATTGCCACATTTTCCCATAGACTTAGGAAAAGTGGGTTTTGAGGGTCCATAACTTATTTTTTACCCCTCAAAGTGTGTCTTAGTAGAAAGTTGACGAGTAGAGGTGTAATTTTGAGCACACATACTCCATACAACTTCTCTAGACATCACTTATTACAATTTACAATCAGAATTTATTAAAAATTTTGTCCTGCGGGAAATTTTAAAAATTAAAAAACTGACCCCTAGACCTAATCAAATTCTGCGAAATTTTTTGAGTGATCTAGTATGGTAATATACAATGACTCTAGAAACTAGGACTTACCCAATGCCTCGCCATCAAGCCGCACTCTGGCTTTGAGTTATAACTGGGAGAAAAAACTCAATTAATTATTAAGTGTTGAAAAAGTACCAATAATTAACCAACTAAAAAAACTCTCCAGAGTAAACTCACTTGCGGCCTGTTACATGACTCAATTCATCATACTAGCATCACTTTACATCATCCCTGTAGGGCTTGCGAAATTTGAGTACAATATAGAAGAAGATAGAGCTTAAAAGCTCTGGCGATCTCTAAACTCTGATGGTACATGAATCCTCTGACATATCCTTGGGCATGGAGTCTTCAATTCTTCAAGTATACTTCAGTGGTCAACAGGAGGCATACATTTGGACACCTCCACTGCCTCTCAAGGCACACACCCCATCTGAATGTTCACCAGGTATGTCCTTACAGGACTATTCTTATCTTGGACACCACCCTATCCTCAAAGAATATCGGTCCTCGGTACTACTCTTATCTTGGATTCCCAATCCTCAAAGAGTCTCCAATCTTGAATACCATTCCTCAAGAAGTATTCGTCCCAGATGCTTATCCAATCCTCCATTCTCCCTACCAGTGCCTTCACTAGGCTTACGGCTGTTAGTCCTAGCCATAGTGCATGACACATGGAGAATAAGGTGTCTCTCCTCACTCCCTCTCAATTAGGAAGGAAATATCCACAAGCCCAATCTTGTCTTTCAAATACTCAAGCTTCTTGTTCGGAAGAGACTTTGTCAATATGTCAACTACATGTTAGTCTATGGAGATATATTGTAGCTTCACGACCCCATCTTGTACCAAGCTTCGAATATAGTGGTACTTATTATTGATATGCTTTGTCCTAGCATAGAAAACTAGGCCCTCTGTCAGCCGTATGCAGCGCTCACTATCACAACATATGCTAGTAGGATCCAAAGGTCCTTCAAACAAATCTGCAAGTAACTTTCAAAGCCAAACAACTTCTCTACCAACTTCATTGGTTGTTATATATTTGGCTTCAACACTACTCAATGCAACTAAATCTTGTTTGTTGCTCATCCATGAAATCATAGAGGATCCCAAGCTAAAACGTCTACTAGTAATGCTCTTTCCATCTGCACCACCGCTTGCCCAATCTAAATTTGTGTGGCCCAATAATTGTATCTCATTACCAGCATATCTCAAACAGTGATGTATAGTCCCACGAAGATATCTCAAAATATGTTTCGCTGTTATCCAATGATCATGCCTTGGCTCCATCTGAAACTAACTAAGAGTGTTTACTACAAAACATATGTCTGGTCGAGTGTTCACTATTAGTTTTTTGTAGCATTGAAAGTGCTCTAGCCTTGAAAATTGGTGGAGAGGCTAAGGCACATGAGTTCTAAAGAACCCAGAAACCGTTTGGTGAAATTCCACCCAGATTGTATGTTATTAAAATAATTAATATTTTTAATGGGGTTCCCAAGTCTAAACTTAGGGAAATTAAAATATCAATGGGTATTAATCAAAATATGGATGAGAATGATTTAGAAGGTGGATCAAGTCATGTTTTAATCTTAGTTGTTGATTAGAGACTTAATCTCGGTCGTTGAAGACTCAACACAAAAGTATAAAATGGAGGCTTGGGGTTCATTTGGAAACACACACACAAAGAGAGAATTGATCTAGAGTTTGATTTCTGGGGCTAGGAAGCTGGGAAATTTGAACTAGGTGATCATTCTGCAGCAGATGGGTAGTGAGAATCCGGGAGAAAGACTTTCCGGAGAATATTGATAGAGAGGCAGAGAGAGTTTGCAAAGAGGTAGCGCAGTAGTCGAGAAAGGCTGACGTTGGGCCAGTCTGGGCCCATGCAGTCTTGACGCAAAGCAGAAAAGTTGTATGTCACACAGAATCCAAAACTGTCGAAACAATCGGAACTGTCGAGCACTGTTGGAACTGTCGGGAACTGCCGGGAATTGCCAAACAACCGGGAGAGCAGACGCAGAGGGCAGAGAAGGTGACGCAGGGCCAACGCAAAAATAGTCGGGGTTAGCCAGTCTTGTGCCGGATTAGCTGGAATTTCGCCAGGTGAAGTGAGGTAAAACTCACTCAAATTTTCCACCAATATTTTCTCTGTAAAGGATTGCTAGACGAGCATCCTAGATTTGTATTCAGATATTTCTCCTGCATAATAATAAACCCTCGAAACTGTTGCACCGATTTTCCCACATTGGGTTTTTCCGGGGACTATTGTGTCCAAAAATAAGCGTGTCCTATGTATCTTGTTCTTTGCTCTGTTTTCTATTTCATGAGATCAAATATTTAATTAGTGTAGGCTGCAGAAGTAATTTGCTTCAGTATTAAGAAGAATAACTTGGTTAATGTATATTAAAAATCAAGTAGGTGAAGCAGATTCAAATTTGTTATAGTAGGGGTTCCTTTGAGTCTAGGAATTTTGCATGGTATTAGAGCATTGATTTTGAAACAAGAAGAGAAGATCCAGTGCTGAGTAGTGAGGCCGAAAGCTGCATTTGGAAACAATTCGAATCCCCTTGAAGGAATTGCGCAGTCCTTGCCGGGAAGCAGATCTGAGGAAATCTCCCTCTGAGTGAGACGACAGAGAAGTACGATTTCCAATTCGTGAGTTTGCAAAGGCAGAGGGAGTGACGCAGAGCCTCAGTGCAGTGCTTGAAGGGCGCAATTTCTGCTAGAGCAGAAATCTCTTGGAAAAGAACGAAGACACATAGAAGGGGAATTTTATCCTCACAGAACTTTATGCCAAAAAGTTCGAATTTCTCACTTGCTGCGGAGCTAAGCAGTGCTAAGTAGTGACTAGAGGAATCAGTTCGACAGTTGGGTGAGATGGCATCACATGGGCTCAGAGATCAGGATAGGTTGGAAAGTGCTTCCAACTATGTCATATGGAAGACAAGAATCTTAGTTGTTCTGGAGGAATATGATCTCGAGGCCTACGTCAATAGTGTTGTAGTTGTTCCTGCTAACAACAATCAAAAGAAGAAGTACAAAGTCGAGTAGGGGAAGGCAAAGAGGCTCATTCTTAATGGAGTTCGAGATCATGTGGTCTCACACTTGCAGGGTAAGGATACAGCCCAGGAGATGTGGGAAGCCTTGTCGTCTCTATATGAAGGCTCTTTTGAACAGCAAAAGATGTATTTGGAGCAGAAGTGTTGATTTTTGGTAGCATCGGATGTGCTCTAGCCTTGAAATTTGGAGGAAAGGCTAAGGCACATGAGATCTCCAAGACCCAGAAATCATTTTGAGAAATTTCACCCAGATGAGGAGTTATTAAAATAATTAATATTTTTAATGGGTTCCTAAGTCTAAACTTAAGAAAATAAAAATATTAATGGGTATCAATAAAGATAAGGGTGAGAAGCTTCTAAGAGACGAGGATCAAGTTTATTTTAATCTTAGTCGTTGATTAGAGACTTAATCTCAGTCATTGATACATCAACAGGAGAAGTATAAGAAGAGACTTGAGGATCATTTGGAGACACACCAGCAGATACTCAGTGTCTCAAGGAAAATCGATTCTCAAGAGAAGGAGATCGATTTCAGAGGGAGAGTTGCAGGGTGGAGGAAGAGGAGGGCATCAGCAGCAGGCAGTGACAGGGGAGGAGGTGACGCAAGGACAGTGGGAGACAACGCAGAGAGAGACGCAGCCCTCACACAAGTTGACGCAGAGGGACATAGAGCCACGATGAGCCACGCAAAGTGACGCAGAGGTGATGCAGAGGTGACGCGGGAGTGGGAATAAGGTCTCCAAAGTGTCAGAGAGTCTCGAAGGGTAAGTCTCAAGTGTTTTCTTTCAGTTTCTCTGTAAAATCATTCCTTGTAAAAGCAATTGTTGCTGAAGATTAATAAAGCCCTCATCTGCTGCACCAGTTTTCCCGCATTGGGTTTTCTTGGGGACAATTGTCCAAAAACAACTGTGTTGATGTGATTGGTTGTTTTGCATGTATTTTTCTCTCCGTAATTGTGTGATAACTGCAGTAGAATTTATTTTAATATTTGCTGAAGGGATTTTGTAAATAACTTATTGTGAATAATAAGTAGGTGAAATAAATAAGTTGATGCAGTGTAATTTCAGTTTAGAAATTTTCACATGGCATAAGAGCAGAGATCCGACAACAGGAGAGGAAAATCGACTCTGGGTCAAGAGCATGATGCAGAGGCATCCACTTAAGGGGACTCGCACAGAGTTCCAGAAGAATGCACAAGGGACATGAATTACAATTATTCTATGTTAGCTTCCAGATTGGAAGAAGAAGTCGCTTGCTTAGCAAGCTCTGCCTCCTCTGAGGTTTGCTATATAGACAGTGGAGCTTCCTGGCATATGAGTTATGACAAGAATCTGAGAATGTTTTTCAGATTATCAAGAAGAAAGAATGAATTTTCAAATCACCATGGGAAATAAGGTAAAGTGTACCCCAGTAGGAAGAGGTATTGTGGTATTTCAAATCGAAGCAGGAGAGCGGCTTCGAGCAACCAATGTACTGCATGTGCTAGGATTGGGGATGAACTTACTCTCTATATCTCAACTTCAAAACAAGGGCTATCACGTTTTCTTCATTAAGGAGAAAATATATGTCAAACACCTGAGTTGGAAAAAGAAGGCCCATATTGGAATCAGAAGTAACAGGTTGTACATGTTACAGCGAGAATCACCATTGGCACTGATAGGTAGTAATGGAGATAAAGATTTGAATGAACTATGGAACATGAGGATGGGACACTTACACCATGTGGCTCTAAGAATTCTCGGGAAAACAGTATCAGGAGTTCCAGAACTAAGTACCTAACGAGATGATGTATGCAGAGGGTGCGCTCTGGGCAAGTATGCCAAAGTAGCATTTTCTAGAAGTAAAAATAGGGTTAAGAGTGTGCTAGGATTGATACACTCAGACATTTGCGGACCGATGTCCACAAAAGCTCTTAGTGGTGCCGAATACTTCGTCACCTTAATTGATGGCCATTCCAGGAAGACTTGGATCTACTTTCTGAAAACCAAGGATGAGGTTTTTCGTCGATTCAAAGAGTTCAAGGCTCTAGTGGAGAATCTGACAGGAAAGAAGATAAAAGTGTTGCGCTCAAACAATGGTGGAAAGTATGTTGACAAGGACTTCACCGATTTTTGCGCTAAGGAAGGCATCATAAGAGAGTGGACAACTCCCTACAATCTGGAGCAAAATGGAGTAGCAAAAAGGAAATACAGGACTATTGTGGAAGCAACTAGGGCAATGTTGTATGATCAAGATTTGCCTAAATTCCTATGGCCAGAAGCATGCAGCACCATAGTTTATGTCCAAAACAGGACTCCACACAGGGCATTGGACAAAATCACTCCAAAAAAGGTCTTCACCGAGAGGACACCTGAAGTCAATCATTTCAGGATATTTGGGAGTTTAGCGTATTATCATATACCCGAAGAAAAGAGAAAGAAATTAGATCAAACTGTTGAGAAAGGATATCTTGTGGGATATAGCGAGAATGCTAAGGCATATAAAGTCTATCTTCCATGGAGTAGGAAGGTAGTAGTTCGGCGGGATGTAAAGTTCATGGAGGACAGAGCTTTCAAGAAATACCGAGAAATTCCTTCCGAGGAGCAGTCAAAAGACGAGCCGTTGATCCAACCACTTCGATCAGCAAGAATTAGTACCAAAAACACTCCTGAAGGCAAAGCTTCAGAACAGGAGGAATTTCAAGAAGAAGAAGAACTGATGGATGTGCCTACTACCAGTGGAAGAACGAGCTGGGAACTCCGACAAATTCTACAGGATGCAGAGGACTTCATTGGTGCACCCCGGAAAAATAAAAGGGTGCGAAGACAGCCAGACAGATACCAGGCCTCAGTAGCTCAGGTTGGGGAACCTTCTAGTTTTCAAGAGGTCGTTTAGCATCAAGTATGGGTAGATGTTATGGTGGAGGAATACAGCTCTATAATGGTCAATCATGTCTGGGAAGAAGTACCTAGGCCTCAGGACAGGTCAGTGGTAGGTTCGAGATGGATCTACAAGGTCAAATATGTTGCAGATGGCAGTGTGGAGAAAAACAAAGCCAGGTTTGTGGCTAAGGGGTATGCTCAGAAGGGAGGAATAGACTACGAAGAAACCTTCGCCCAAGTAGCCAAGTATACTTCTATTAGAACCGTGATATCTCTTGCAGCACAGATGGGGTGGGAGATTCATCAAATGGATGTTAAAACGGCATTCTTGAACGGGGTAAAAGAAGAGGAAGTATACATTGAACAGCCAGAGGGTTCTGAGACACATGAGAAGAAATCTCATGTATGCAGATTAAAGAAAGCCTTGTATGGGCTTAAACAGGCACCTAGAGCATGGTACAGTTGAATTGATGGCTACTTGCAGAAGATGGGGTTCGTCAAGAGTGACACAGACCCTAATCTCTACTATCTTGTCATAGAGAATGAACCTCTAATCCTAGTTATATGTGGATGATCTTTTCCTGATAGGATCATCCAGGCTCATCAAAGACTGTAAGAAGAACTTAGGCGCAGAACTCAACCTGAAAGATTTGTGACAGATGCATTATTTCCTAGGGTTGGAAGTTTGGCAGCAGAAGGGTGAGATCTTCCTTGGACAAGGGAGATATGCTACAGAGATCATGAAGAGATTCAAGATGCAGGACTATAGACCTGTGGCTACTCCAATGATCACCAATTGGAAGACGATTGATGCATCAAAAGACAAAGACGTTGATCCCACCTTGTACAGGCAGCTTTAGGGTCCTTGATGTATCTGGTCAATACCAAGCCAGACATTTGTTACGCTGTCAACACCCTTAGTCAATTCATGGTGGAACCCAAGAAGGCGCATTGGGCAGCAGCTAAACATGTTCTCAGGTATATACAAGGAACAGTCGAGCATGGATTATTGTACACCAGAGGCAATGACATCAGATTGAGTGGGTTCACTGACATAGATTGGTTTGGAAGTTCAGTAGATCGGAAAAGTACAACTAGGTATTGTTTCAACATTGGATCAAGAATGACCTCCCGGTGTAGTAGGAAACAGAAATCTGTGGCTCTGAGCTCAGCTGAAGCAGAATATATGGCAGCTAGCACAACTTCGTGCGAAGCCATATGGCTTAAGAAATTGCTTGTGAATCTGTTCAGGAGAAGGATAGAAGCAACCGAGATCTTGTGTGATAATCAGAGTTGCATCAAGCTCTCTGAGAATCCAGTATTTCATGATCGATCGAAGATCATTGATATCAGGTGTCAGACACTGTGTCCAACGAGGAGTTGTACAGATAAGGTACACTCCCACAGGAGAACAAGTGGCAGACATCCTCACCAAGGCTCTGGGAAGAACAAAGTTCGTTTATTTCAGAGAGAAGATGGGGATGGTGAATAATCCATTTCAGTAGCAAAAATGGATAAGTGTTGGGGGTTGCAATGCAGCAATTAGCAATGGCAGTGCTCTGGGCAACATGATGCAGCATATTGAGAGGGAGCAACAGTACAGGAAACAGCAGTGCAGTGGATGTGGGGCAACAGGCCAAGCATCAACACAAGTACCGATGTTGAAGATCAGTGTGATGCTTCTCTGGCGAAAGCATTGCTAGAGAACATTCCTCGCTAAGAGGGAGTGTTGATTTTTGGTAGCATCAGATGTGATCTAGCCTTGAAATTTGGAGGAAAGGCTAAGGCACATGAGATCTCTAAGACCCAAAAATCATTTTGAAAAATATCACCCAGATGAGGAGTTATTAAAATAATTAATATTTTTAATGGGTTCCTAAGTCTAAACTTAGAAAAATAAAAATATTAATGGGTATTAATAAAGATAAGGGTGAGAAGCTTCTAAGAGACGAGGATCAAGTCTGTTTTAATCTTAGACGTTGATTAGAGACTTAATCTCGGCCGTTGATACATCAATAGGAAAAGTATAAGAGGAGACTTGAGGATCATTTGGAGACACACCAGCAGATACTCAGTATCTCAAGGAAAATCGATTCTCAAGAGAAGGAGATCGATTTCAAAGGGAGAGTTGCAAGGTGGAGGAAGAGGAGGGCATCAGCAGCAAGCAGTGACAGAGGAGGAGGTGACGCAAGCAGAGTGGGAGACAACGCAAAGAGAGACGCAGCCCTCACGCAAGCTGACGCAGTGGGACGTAGATCCACTCAGAGCCACGCTGAGCCACACAGAGTGACGCAGAGGTGACACTGGAGTGGGAGTAGGGTCTCCAAAGTGTCAGAAAATCTCAAAGGGAAAGTCTCAGGTGTTTTCTTTTAGTTTCTCTATAAAATAATTCCTTGTAAAAGCAATTGTTGCTGAAGATTAATAAAGCCCTCATCTGCGGCACCAGTTTTCCTGCATTAGGCTTTTCCGGGGACAATTGTCCAAAAACAACTGTGCTAATGTGATCAGTTCTTGTGCATGTATATTTCTCTGGGTAATTGTGTGATAACTGCAGTAGAATTTATTTTAATATTTGCTGAAGGGATTTTGTAAATAACTTATTATGAATAATAAGCAAATGAAATAAATCAATTGTTGCAGTATAATTTCAGTTTAGAAATTTTCACAAGAAGTTGCAATGGACTTTGATGCAGAACGGAGAAGGGGTGAACCTCTATCTTCAGTGTCTTCAGGACACTAGAGACCAACTTGCTGCAATGGGGTCCACTCCTCAGTCAACCGCGATGGTGATGATAGCCCTAAATGGAGTCTCGGATGAATGGCAAGTTTTCATCCAAAGCATATTGGGCAGAGAAAACTACCTTCATGGGAGGAGATGTGAGTGGATCCTCAACAAGAGGAGTTAAGGAGGGACCTAGTGAAGGTCAACCTCAGTGGCAACGTGGGAGTGGCTCAAAGACGAAGGAGGAGGAGAAAAACGTAGCTCTGGCATCGAAGGGACAGTAGAAACCGAAACGAAAGAAGGACATTTCGAAGGTGAAATGTTTCAGTTGTGGTGAGTTGAGCCACTATGCATCCCAGTGTCCTTTGAAGAAAATGGACAAGGATGAGAAACATGATCCTAAGGCTGCTTCAGCAAAGATTGGCGAGGATGAGTTTGCCATGAGTGCTCATGCATCTCCAGGCAAAAGATGGGGCGATAATGAGCTGTAGTTGAGAGGACTACATGTGGGCAGGATCTTTGAGAAGTCCACCTCTTGGATCAATTCTTTGCTACGAGAGCCCAAGATTCAGCAATAGTGAGATGGACTTAGTGTCGGATGATGCAGTGGAGTGTTTGGAGGACAGATGTAGTAGCTGGGGACCAGAGACTAATCAATGCAGAGCAAGGTTGGTAGCAATGTTTTTAAAACCGGAACCGGTGACCGGACCGGTCCACCTAATGAACCAGTTTACCGACCAAAACCGGTCTAACCGGGACTGGTTTGGTCTAAACGAACCGGTTTCAGAAAAATATATTAAATAATTAATTTTTAATGAAAAAACTATTTTTAAGATTTAAAACCATGATTCCAAGCCAATAGAGACAAAATATGCAAAGATTGCACATTTATATACCATGTAAACATGAATATATCAAAATGGCACCGAGTGCAATACATATCATCGACAAAATACATAAGCAATGAGGCTCTAAATGGCCTCTAGAGTGCAAAAACAAAGCCTGCAAACTATGGGGCTAGTGGCCTACTACAAGACTCAAGTCTACAAATATGATAATACTATAGTAGTGATCAACATTATCACTTGAAACTTCTCATGAGTCATCATGATCAAACTCAGTTGGTTGAGTCTCGACTCCCAAATTGTGCAGTCACAAACTTCTCTATTGGTTTAGCGACTTGAGTCTCAAACTTCTGAAGGTATTCTGCCCTAATATGCCCTATTATTTCATTTGGTGCTCCACATGGCTTTACATGGCCTCCTATCCCTGCCAAGTGTTGCTTGAACCTGTTAATACCCCCTCCTTGAATGGATTTTTGGCAATATTTGCAGATCATTTTGCCATCAATCATATCACAATGAGCCCATGCAGTGTCTCTGGCTTTTGGAGGCATGATGACTACTACTTAGCTTAAACTTTGTTTTTCCACTACTCCAGCAAAAACTCAACACTCTCCAAGCTCCCAAGCAAACTCACAAACACTCCAAATGAGGTGTGAGACAAATGAGAGGGAGAGGGGCCTCTTAAAGGCTTGGAGAGGGTGTTTTTGGAGGGAGCGCACCCTTAGTTCCCCCCCCCCCAAACCCCTAAAACACACTCAGCAAGTCGCTTTTCCAACTCACTGTGGGCATACCTCCTAACTGGCCGGTTCCGTCCTAAACCGGCCGGTTAGGACCGATTTTTGTCAAAAAATGGAGAAATGGGCTTGCTAACTGGGTATTTTCGCTGGTTTCGACTGGTGGGTCTGCTAACCGGCCCGTTAGAGCGGTAACCAGTTAGCAAGACCAGTTTTGAAAACTATGGTTGGTAGCAATGCAGTTGGCATAGTGCAGGAGTCAGCAGTAGCACAAAAGATTCGGAGGGTCAGAATTTATAGCAGTCAGATTCTAACATTCATTGTATTATGTTGAACACAATTAAGTTCAGCTAATTTTGGATGTTTTCCAGTTGATTCTCTCAGCAACTAAGTTGCAGTACGAATGCAGTGTTAGCAGTGGTAGTGCTAGCAGCATAGCAGATGCAACGTTTGAGAGGGAGATATAGTATAGCTGCAGTAGTGGTAGTGGCAGTGTCATGGGCAGCAGTACAGTAGCAACAATAGCATAGTGTTGGTGATAGCAATTGTGCAAAAGGAGGTGCTTCAAAAACAGAGCAGTATGCAGATGCACATTGTTGTTAGAGAACATTCCTCGCTAAGAGGGAGTGCTAGTTTTTGGTAGCATCGAAAGTGATCTAGCCTTGAAAATTGGTGGAGAGGATAAGAGACATGAGTTCTAAAGAACCCAAAAACCTTTTGGTGAATTTCCACCCAGATTGTATTTTATTAAAATAATTAATATTTTTAATGGGGTTCCTAAGTCTAAACTTAGAGAAATTAAAATATTAATGGGTATTAATCAAAATATGGGTGAGAATGATCTAGAAGGCGGATCAAGTCATGTTTTAATCTTAGTCGTTGATTAGATACTTAATCTCGGTCATTAAAGACTCAACAGGGAAAGTATAAAATGGAGGCTTGGGGTTCATTTGGAAACACACACACAGAGGGAGAATTGATCTAGATTTCGATTTTTGGGGCTACGAAGTTGAGAAATTCGAACTAGGTGATCATTCTGTAGCAGAGAGGCAGTGAGAATCTGGGAGGACTTTCCAGAGAATACTGACAAAGAGGCAGAGAGAGCTTGCAGAGAGGCAACGTAGTAGCCGAGAAAGGCTGACGCTGGCCCAATCTAGGCCAACACAGTCCTAAGGAAGAGCCAGAAGGGCCAACACAGAGCAAAAACGCTAACTATCACGCAGAATCCGAAACTACCAGGAACTGTCGAAATTGCCGAGAGAGCTTACGCAGAGGGCAGAGAAGCTGACACAGGGCCAGCACAAAAATAGTCAGGGTTAGCCAGTCTTGTGCCGGATCAACGGGAATTCTACCGAGTGAAGTGAGGTAAAACTCACTCAGATTTTCCATCAGTATTTTCTCTGTATAGGATTGTTAGATGAGCATCCTAGATTTGTATTCAGATATTTCTCTTGCATAATAAAAAACCCTCAAAATTGTTGCATCAGTTTTCCCGCATTGGGTTTTTCCGGGGACTATTGTGTCCAAAAATAAGTGCGTCCTATGTATCTTGTTCTTTGCTTTGTTTTCTGTTTCATGAGATCAAATATTTAATTAGTATAGATTGCAGAAGTAATTTGCTTCAGTATTAAGAAGAATAACTTGGTTAATGTCTATTAAAAATCAAGTAGGTGAAGTAGATTCAGATTTGCTGCAGTAGGGGTTCCTTCGAGTCTAGGAATTTTCACATTCACAAGGTACATCAAGGAGCCAATCAACTGTCGGTAGGATGTGGGATCAAAAAAGCTTGAATCTAAACTCCTTAACTTCTTCAAATTAGTGATCATTGGAGTTGTCATAGGTTTACTATCCATCATACCAAACTTTTGCAAGATCTTGATCACATATTTCCCTTGACCAAGATAAATCTCACTAGGTTTCTACCATACTTCTAGTCCCAAGTAGTAATGCATTAGTCCAAGGTCCTTCATATCAAATTCAGTTGCAAGTTGCTTCTTGCATTCTTGAATACAACGCTCCACACCTGTTATTAGTAGGTCATCCACATAGAGTAGTATGATCACAAGTTCATTCTTTACCACCTTGATGTAGAGATTAGGATCTACAGAACTTTTGACGAAACCAAGTCTTAGTAGATATGCATCCATCCTAGCATACCATGCTCTAGGGGCTTGCTTCAAGCCATATAGAGCCTTCTTCAATCTACAAACATGTGTTTCCTTACCATGAACTTTGAATCTCTAGGGTTGCTCAATGTAGACTTCTTCATCAATCGTTCCATTCAGAAAGGTTGTTTTTACGTCCATTTGATGAATGTTCCATCCCATAGTAGCTGCAATAGAAAAGAGTGATCTAATGGTTGTATATCTAGCTGTTGGAGCAAAAGTTTCTTCATAATCGATTCCTTCTTGTTGAGAGAATCCTCTTGCCACAAACCTTGCCTTATACTTGTCAATACTTCCATCAACTGCATGCTTGATTTTGTACACCCATTTGGAAGTCACAATTGATTTGTCTTTAGGTCTAGGAACAATTTCCCAAACATCATTCTTCATTATAGACTAGTATTCTTCTTGCATTGCATTTTTCCATTCTTGATGTTTGGTTGCCTTATAAGTGGTAGGTTCTGCTTCAATAAGTTTAGTCATGTAAGTTGCATAACCTAAATATCTCTTAGGCTTCTTGCTTTCTCTAAATGTTCCTTTTGTTGTTGCATGTCCTTTGGCTTCTTGTAGAGTTGTCCTTAACCAAGCTGGCCTTTTTCGAGTTTCTAGAATGATGACTTGTTGCACGGGTTCACTTGGTCCTTCAATTTCTTCATGATTAGGTTCCGAAGTATTATCTTGCCTTGAAACTTCTTAATTTGTAAAGATAGGTTCTTCTTCATTGGAATCAATGGGAATATCCTTGGACTTCTTGTATGAAATGCTTTCATCTAAAATGACATCTCTACTTACTTCAATACGATATTCTTCCTTGATGTAAACTTTGTATGCTTTTGATGAGGTGCTATATCCAACAAAGATGCCTTTTATACCTATTGGGTTCAACTTGTTCCTTTTTTCCTTAGGAATGTGAATGTGTACGAGACATCAAAAAATTCGAAGATGATCGACATTTGGCTTCTTTCCTGTGAATGCTTCTTCTGAGGTCATGCCATCAAGAATTCTTTGAGGACTTCAATTTGTATATAGGTTGTTGTTACAAAAGCTTCTCCCCATAAAAACTTGGAAAGGTCTGGGTCATGTAGCATGGCTCTAACACATTCTTCAATGGATCGGTTCTTCCTTTCAGCCACACCATTCTATTGAGGATTGTAGGGAACTATCAACTCCCTCTTAATTCTTGCTTCTTTACAAAAAGCCACAAGTTCTCTAGAAGTATATTCTCCACCATTATCTGATCTTAGGGTTTTGATCTTCTTTTCTGTCAAATTTTCTACTTTTGCCTTGAACTCTTGAAATATCTCGAACACTTCATCCTTAGACTTGAGGAAGTATATCCACGTCTTTTTGGAGCGATCATCAGTAAATGTTACATAGCATTGATGACCACCAAGTGACTTCTCTGCTATAGGTCTACAAACATAGGAGTGTATGAGATCCAAAATTTCCTTGGATCTTGTGTCACTACTAGTAAAAGGTTTCTTCACATTCTTGCCAAGGGCACATCCCTTACAAACTCCTTCATGCTTTTCTTTCAATTGCGGTATACCAGTAACCATTTGATTCAATGATGGCACTACCTTGTAATGGAGGTGACCATCCCTTCTATGCCATAATTCACAAGCGTTAATAACTAAATGTACTAGAGCTTGAAGAGGAGTTAGAAGTCTATACAACCTCCCCTCACGAATCCTGATAGTCCTTGCATTTTTAATACTAGATCCCTTAGCCCATACAATAAATTTGCCATCAACCAATGCCACCCTATCACCTTTATCTTCTAAGAAAAAAATAGAAAGCAACTTCTATTCAAACCTGGGACATATAGGATATTGTTGAGATAAATATTTCCACCGGATTCCAACTCCAAAGAGGTAGATCCAATCCCGTTGACCAAGTAGTTATTCTTGTCTCCAAGTTCCACTGAGTGAGAAGAGTTTTCTTTTGATAGAATTTTGAGTTGACCACGTTCCCTTGTCATTGGCCTTGAAGCTCCACTATTGATTACTCGTGTATTGTCATCTTCTAATGAACCTGTAAGAGCAAAATAAAAACCTCCATCCATGGCTACTTTAGATAGCTTGGAGATGAACTTGATGATGCAATTTGTGATAGATTCAAGGGGACTCCTAAGAGTCTTGAGACCTTCCTTCATGTGTCTTGCCATTGGAGAGGGAGAGAGAAGATATGTTAAAATTGGCAACTAGGACCAAATTCCATCTTGGGACAGCTCATTTGATGGAGATGATGATTGCATTAAATTCCTCTTTTAGAGAGGACCAAAATTGATATAAAGATCATCCAATTTGGACAAGCATAAGTGTGTTTTTGAATTTATGCCCACACATGGGCAAATACTTCAGTTCGGCCACATCATCATGTAGGCTCATGAAGCCCAATGGACATGACTCTTCACCCTCAACGACTTGTATAAATACAAGTGACTTCTCACCTCATTTGGCATCATCATCACTCACACATTCTTCTCTCTCCTTCTCTCATTGGTTCGTACAACTATTGGACAACTTCTCTCTCTCACACGTGTGGCAAGAAGGACGAGTTTCTGGACTAAATTGCAAATGCCAAAAATTTCAAGAGCTGACCAAGTTTGACCAGCGTTGACCGGGGACTCTTTGACCTCTTTTGACTACAATTTTTGAAGGGTTATTTCTGTTTCTTTAGGCTGCATTTCTTGGCACAAAAATAGAGAAAATTTGGGCAATTTGACCAATGATGACTTCAGGGTTGACTGCAACTTTGACCATAGAAAATTACAACAGATTCTCTCTTCTTTGACTGAATTTCACTGGACTGTCTTGGGTTGATTTTGACCAACAAGGAAGGCCAAATTTGATTGAGGTTGACCGAGCTCAAGGAGGCAAGTTTGACAGTAGCGTTGATCATCTTTGACTTTCTAGTTAGGGCTAAAGTTTGACTGCAGTTCACTGTAGAGTTGTCAGGGTTGTTTTGACTTTGATTTAGCAAGTCAATTTCTACTTTTGTACTCTCTCTCTTTGTTGAACATTTGATATAATAATAAGAAGATTTGATAAAAGGGTTTTCCCCACATTGGGCATTTTCCCTAGCATCCGCCAAATCTGGTGTCCTCTTGTCTTGGCTTGTCTTCTGCATTTTGTTTAATTTTCTATCTACTTTTACTGTCAATGTGATTAATGAGATTGCTATTGGAAAACTAAACTGAAATTGTCATTGGAATGCTAAAGGAACATTGAAGTAATTGTGCTAAGCATAGAACATACCATTGTTAACTAAAATTAACATGGTATCAGAGCACAGGTGAAGACAAAGCCCAAGCAAGAGTGAGAAAAATCAATCACTAAGAGAGATCTGTTGGACAAGACTATTGTACTAATGGCTACTACATCTTACTTCAAATTTGAGGATAAGTTTAAGGACACTTTGACTATCATGCATGGAAGATGACTTTGGACTTGACTTTGGAAGAGCATGATGCCATGGACTATGTGAAGGGAAGAGTGGTCGAGCCTCCTTCAAATGCACCTGCTGTTGCGAAGACTAAATACAAGATAGGTAAGGTCAAAGCTAAGAAAATTATCATAGACTCCATTCAATGGATAAAGGGGAGTCTATCCAATCCTACTTCATGAGGATCACACAAATCAAGGATGATCTTCTATCTATTGGAGAAGTTATCGCTGACAGGGAGCTCAATCTCATTGCACTTGGAGGTCTTCCAAGATCATGGGATGTGTTTAATACAACCATTCTCAACAATGACAGGATTCCTAGTTTCAATGAATTATTGGCTAGATGCACTCAAGAAAAGACAAGGATGATGGAGAGAGACAAGCCCTCAAATGGAAATGAACCCACTGCTTTCTCTGCTCATGCTAAGAGGAAGAATAATGTTGGTTCAAAAAGACAAGGTTAGGGATTCAAAGAAGGAAGAAAAGGAAGGTGCTACAATTGCAACAGGTTTGGCCATTATGCCAGAGAATGTCCTCACAAGAAGAACACTACAAAGGATGATGACCACAACAACAGCTACTACAAAGGCAATGGAAATCAAAGGAACAACAGGTCCAACAATAAAGGAAAGAGGAATGCTCCCGCTGCTAGATGTGGAAATGGTGGACCTCCCAAAAGGATGAGAAATTCCAGGTATGAAGAAAGTAATGTTGTAAAAAAACAAAAGAAATTTTATCTTAGTTCCGCTCTATCTACTGCCTCTCCTCTAGATACTTTGGATCATTATTTGATTGATAGTGGAGCCTCAAGGCACTTCACTGGGTACAAGGAGGCCCTCTCAAATTTGGTTGAAAAGAACACTAATTTGGAGATCATACTTGGAGACAATGCCACCTACCCCGTGAAAGGGATAGGTATTGTCACTCTTCACTTAAATCAAGGTCAAACCATTCATCTACAAGAAGTATTGTATGTGCCCGATTTGAAGAAGAACTTGGTGTCTATTTCTGCGATGGAAGATAAAGGCTTCAAGGTAGCATTCATTGATGGAAAGGTACATATCTAGCAAAGAATCCCTAAAGATGCATTTACACAAGGATTTAGGGTTGAAGATCTCTATCAAGTTGGAGGAAGTCCTTTGGGAGCCTTAACTTGCGATACTTCTCTTCAATTTGAATTATGGCACCGGAGATTTTCTCACCTTCATTACAAAGCCTTACCTGGGGCAAGGAAGATGGCCGCCAGTATGCCCGAGTTCAACATGAATCACAAAGGAGTTTATCAGGGTTGTGTAGTTGGGGAACTTACAAGGGAACCATTCCCTTCAAGTGAAAGCCAAACTACTAATATTCTTCAATTGGTCCATTTTGACCTATCTGGTATGTTTCCTGTAACATCATTGGGAAGACACTTATACTATGCAATTTTTGCGGATGACTTCTCTCGCAAAACATGGATCTATTTCTTGAAGAAGAAGGACGAAGTGTCAAATGGTTTCGTTCTTTCAAAGCCTTGGTGGAAAATCAAATAGGGAAGAAGATCAAAATATTAAGGACCGACAATGGAACTGAATATGAATCAAATGAATTCAATGACTTTTGCGGAGAGGTTACCATTAAGAGGGAGAAAATCGTTCCATACACTCCTAAGCAAAATGGAGTTGCTGACAGAAAGAATCGAACAATCATGGAAGCCACACGTGCCATGCTACCTGATCAAGGTAAGGTCTACCGAAGTTCTTACTGGGAGATGTTGCAAACACTGTCGTATATGTTCAAAATAGGGGCCCGCATCAAGCATTGAATTTCAAGACACCCAGAGAAGTTTTCACTGGTAAGAAACCTGAAGTTTCTCATTTTAGAATATTTTGTTATCTCGTGCATTTTCATGTGCCTAAAGAAAAAAGAAACAAGTTAGAAGAATCTGAGAAGAAAGGTATATTTGTGGGCTATAGTGAAAATTCAAAGGCATATAGAATCTATGTGCATGGACAAAGAGACGTGGAAGCAAGCCATGATATCACCTTCAATGAAGACACTGCCCTTGGAAAGGCCAGAGATCTCCCCGTTCCAAGGAAGGATAATTATGATGTTGCAGAAAAGCAGGATGAACGTCCGACAAATGAGCTTATGCTCGATGTTGAAGGCCCGATGGATCCCATTGATCCACCTCCTAGTGATTCCTCTACCTCAAGAAAAAGACCTTTATGGCTCAAAGATACTCTCGAAGATGTTGAAAGACATATTGCTCCAAGAGGGACATTCTGTGAAAGCAAGAAGCCAAACAAGTATCAAGGGTACTTAGTTGCTATGAGCACTATTGTTCAATCTGAGACATGTACGTTCAAAGAAGTTGTAAAGCACCAAATATGGAAGGATACGATGAATGAGAAATATGATGTGGTGCCTAGACTAAAGGACAAGTCCGTAGTCACCTCAAAAGGGCTATACAAAATTCAACAAGGAGTTGATGGAAGTGCTGAAAAATATAAGGCTAGGTTCGTTGCTCGAGGCTTCTCTCAAAAGGTAGGAGTGGACTATGACGAGATATTTGCATCAGTTGCCCAATATACCACTATCTGATTGATTATTGCTCTCGCTGCCTCTCAAGGATGGAGCCTACATCAAATGGACATTAAGACTACTTTCTTGCATGGCTCGCTTAAGGAGGAAGTCTACTTGGAACAACCTCACGGGTTCGAAGTACAAGATCAAAGGACACACGTATGCAGGTTAAAGAAATACCTCTATGGGTTGAAGCAAGCCCTAGGGCGTGGTATGAAAGGATTGATAGTTATCTTATGAAGCTGGGATTTACAAAGAGCGATTAGATCCTAACCAATACTTCAAGGTTGAAAAGGACATGCCTCTCATTTTGGTCCTTTATGTAGAAGATCTCTTTCTAACAGGGGCAGACCCTCTCATTTATCAATGCAAGAGGGAGTTGGCTTCCAAGTTCAAAATGAAAGACCTAGGTTTGATGCACTACTTCCTAGGCCTGGAGGTCTGGCAAAAGCCAAGTGAGATTTTCCATTCTCAAGGAAAATACATTGTCAAGCTACTAGAGAGATGTGGGATGGTGGATTGCAAGTCTATGTCTACTCCAATGGAACTCAACTTCAAGAAGCTAGGTGGTAGTGTTGTTGGGCCCAAATTGGCAAACCCTTCTGAATATAGACAACTTGTGCGGACTCTAATGTTCTTGGTAAACTCTCGCCCAGACATATGCTTCGTTGTGATTACATTAAGTCAATTTATGGTCGAGCCTCATCACATACATTGGATTGCTGCTAAGAATCTCTTGAGATATCTCCATGGCACAATCAACTATGGACTGAGATACACTGCGAAGAATTTGAGGCTACATGGATATACTGATGTTGACTGGGTTCGCAATGTGGTAGATCGTAAGAGCACGTCTGGATGTTGCTTCTCATTGGGATCTGCTTCAATTTCTTGGATGAGCAAGAAGTAGAAATCGGTTGCTCTAAGCACCATCGAGATCAAATACATTGTTGCTAGTATGGTTGTTGTGAAGTTGTTTGGTTTAGGAAGTTCTTTAGTGAGCTATTTGAGCCTGTGTTGGATACCACTGTGATATACTACAAAAACCAAAGTGGGATTCGCCTTTTAGAGAATCCTGTGTTCCACGACCGCTCCAAGCACATCAGGACTGATGAGCAAGTCGCAGACATCCTCACGAAGCCCTTAGGGAAGGTCAAATTCTTAGCCTTTCGAGAGAGACTTGGAGTCGTGGAAAGACCCTCCTATAAGGGTCCCGCTTGTGTTGGATATTGAGCTCTGGGAGCTCCTAGGGGCTTGGGGTACTTCTTAGAGCTATGAACGACTGTAGGGTGAGTGGTTCACCTTCCCCTATTGGTGCGTTGTCTACTAGGTGAGTGGTTCACCTTCCCCTGTGATACCCCGTGATGACATGTGTGTAGGGTGAGTGGTTCACCTTCCCCTACGATTGATGGCACATGTGTGTAGGGTGAGTGGTTCACCTTCCCCTACTATTGATGACACATGTGTGTAAGGTGAGTGGTTCACCTTCCCCTACGATTGACATATGCATAGGATCAGTGGTTCACCTTCTCCTATGGCACATGAGCAGGATGAGTGGTTCACCTTCTCCTGTTGATGCCCCAGCATATATCCTACCCATGTAGTCTAGGACTCATGGGAAGTACCTCTCATCTGGCCAATGAGTTGGGAAAAGTGGATAGGGACCATAGCAATACCAATGGACGCATCGTGTATTGTCGTACTACTTATGTCTAGGATGGATGGTGTCCCACAACTACTTGATCTGGAATCAAGACTGGCTTTTGTCAGTAGAGAGTGGTAAAGTCTTGTGACTCATTCTTGATCAGTTCTTCTTCATTATTTATATCA
Source organism: Pinus tabuliformis (assembly GCA_031772625.1). Lineage (NCBI taxonomy): Eukaryota > Viridiplantae > Streptophyta > Pinopsida > Pinales > Pinaceae > Pinus > Pinus tabuliformis. Next base: position 741,653,602 of record CM062814.1, on the reverse strand, counting down.
GTGTTTGGCAAAGCAGAGATGAGATGAGATACAGGGATGTTACATTACGACAGCATGTCATGATGATTGATGATGATGGATGGATTTGGAGGTGGAATTCTCCCTAATAGAGAGGGAGTGTTAAAATTGGCAACTAGCCCCAAATCCCACCTTGGGACGGAGATGATGGTTGCATTAAATTCCTCTTTTCGAGAGGACCAAAATTGATATAAAGATCATCTAATTTGGACAAGCATAAGTGTGTTTTTGAATTTATGCCCACACATGGGCAAATTGTCCCAGTCTGCCACATCATCATGTAGGCTCATGAAGCCCAATGGACATGACTCTTCATCCCCAATGACTCGTATAAATACAAGTGACTTCTCACCTCATTTGGCATCATCACTCACACATTCTTCTCTCTCCTTCTCTAATTGGTTCGTACAGCTATTAGACAACTTCTCTCTCTCACACATCGCAAGAAGGACGAGTTTCTGGACTAAATTGCAAGGCCGAAAATTTCAAGAGCTAACCAAGTTTGACCAACATTGACCAAGGACTCTTTCACCTGTTTTGACTACAATTTTTGGAGGGTTATTTCTGTTTCTTTAGGCCACATTTCTCAGCACACAAATCGAGAAGATCTGGGCAGTAAGACCAGCGCTCACTGTAGGGTTGACTGCAACTTTGACCACAAAAAATTACAACGTATTCTCTCTCTTCTTTGACCGAATTTGACTAAAGTGCTTTGGGCTGATTTTGATCAACAAGGAAGGTCGAATTTGACTAATGTTAACCGAGCTAAAGGAGGCAAGTTTGACAATTGTGTTAACCATCTTTGACTTTCTGGTTAGGGCTTAAGTCTGACTGCAGTTGACTGCAGAGTTGTCAAGGTTTTTTTGACTTTGATTTGGCAAGTCAATTTATACTTTTGTACTCTCTCTCTATTGAACATTTGATATAATAATAAGAAGATTTGATCAAAGGGTTTTCTCCACACTGGGGTTTTTCCCTAGCATTCGCCAAATCCGGTGTCCTCTTGTTTTGGCTTGTCTTCTGCATTTTGTTTCATGTTCTATGTACTTTTACTATCAATGTGATTAATGAGACTGTTATTGGAAAATTAAATTGAAATTGTCATTGGGATGCTAAAGGAACAATGAAATAATTGTGCTAAGCATAGAACATACCATTGTTAACTAAAATTAACAAGATAGGTGCTTCAAGAATGTCTTCAAACAAGAGAGCCAACAATAATGTGATCCTCGAGTTGGTATCACCTTAGCTTTGACACCATGTTGAGAAATCAATATGCTAGTAGATTAAGGTCGATTCCTCTTACTTAATAATTACTTGTGAATATTTGTTGGCTTTTATTACTTTTATTATGTCTTCTTGATCAAGCAATTAACAAAATATAAAGTGTAGGAAGATCACAAAAGAAAAAGAACACAAAATGGACGCTCCAAGTCAAGGCAAAAACCCCACAAGGGTGAAAACCCAACCAATTTATATTCTTATAGAATCAGATCAAAGTGAGATATCCAAGACCCAAGACCAAGACCTCCACAAAGAACCAAGTCAGCCCTCCTTTAAATCTCCTCCAACCAAATCAAATACAACAAAAGTCAAAGTTGGTCAAATCTCATCAAATCTAATGAAGCACAAAATTTTGAACCTGCAACTTCGCAGAGTTGCCCCAACACCTTCGAACGTGTGAACGAAAACCTAATTTTGGCCCTGAAATTCGCAGAGTTGCCCTAGCACCTTCGCACGTGTGAACGAAAACAAGCAAAAGTCGAGTTTTTCTCTCTACTTTGATTTCTTCTTCTCTCTCCTTGACCTGCACTCTTTTTCTTCTTCTTGGCACAAAAATCGATGATGTGGGTGAGTGATCAAATGAGGTCAAAGTCTCTTTATTCATAGTTGTCCAAGAGGTCGAATAAGTGCATCTTCTAGGCCGACTTGGTCTTGTGGTGACAAAATGACTCTTTTTGACTCAAAATAAAAAATAAAAATCTTTCTTACCTACAATCCAAATGGGACTTTTACACATGACAAATTATCTTTTAGACTCAATAAACCCTAGAAGCATGAAGAACATGCTTTGACTAGAAAATTAATAATAATAATAAATTTCTTTTTCTTCTTTTTATTTTTACATGAAATACATATTGATACAACTACAATGATAATTATGAAAACCAGACCTAGTTACATTTTTCAACATATGGGGTGTCATTAACCAAAACAAGAGATCATTTGCTCAAAATTGTTGGTGAATTCAATAAGAGAAAAAGTGTGAGGTGATTTCTAACAAATTAAAGGAGATATTTAATAAAGCATCCAAATCATATAAAACAAGCAAATGAATCCATTAAAGCAAAAGGGAAAAGAGTGAAAGATACACTCATGATATGACCAGTTCTTTCAAGTTCGATGGCAACATGCAGTTCCACCCCATCATGTATGGCATCAAGCGCATTTATGCATATGGACTACAACGAAACCCTACTCTATCGAAGCCAAAGATGCCCTAACACACATTACAACAAGCTTGGAATCCATTGGAGCGAAAGGGGGTAGATGATGTTTCTATTATTTCATTGCTTTAATAGCTCATTCAATGTTATTTAAATCCATTTGCTTCAAGACATGTTTAAAAAAGTTGCAATTTTAGTCCCACATATGATCCTCCTATCTATGAAACACTTAACAATCACCAAAACTGAGAGTTGCAACTTAATTGAAGGAAAGTGTTATTCATCAACCATTACCAAATGCATTGTATGATGATTTTAGAGTCTTTATACTTGATAATTATCTTTGATCGTTTTATATTCTTATTATTATTCCATCATTCAATAATTATACAGAACGACATCAACCATTTAACACATTAGCACAGTGAGAACATAAAGAGACTGATGCAAAAGAACACAAGAGATTTACCCTAGAAAAACCCTTAAACAGAAAAACCCAACAACCTTTTTCCAATTGAGAATTCTTTAGTTCCACAGAGACATATTTTTAGTCTAACTAGGTCAAACCTGGTCTACTGTCCATCCTCCAAGTCAAGTCACCTGATCTGGCACTCTACTCTTGATCCTACACTACCCTCTTGATCCTGCACTTTCAAAATCTCGGCCTTCCACAAATACAAAGCACGGATCTCAGCTATAGATGCCATAGGTGTGAGCCATATGCTACCACAGAAGTGAGTTGTATCTAGCCACATATGCGAGCTAGATCTCACCACAGATGCACGCCTTATTCTTCTATAAGTACGAGCCATATCCGCCAAAGATGCAAGCCATATACATAAATGCGAGCCTATACATCACAGAAGCAAGCCACAAATGTGAGCCTATATATCACAGAAGTGAGCCACAGATGTGAACTTATCTGTCACTGATGCAAGCCATAAATGCGAGCCTTTAGCTACCACAAATTTGGGCCATAAAGCCTTAGAGTAGGTGGAGTTGCCTCAGAAGATGTGAGCTCTGTGTGTCTTCTGGAGAGGCAAATAGGCCCTTTATATAGTTGTTTCTTTTTTCCGAATGGACGTGTCAAGTGGTGGAGCTAACCTATGCATATAGAAAGTCGCCTTGACCTTATGGAGTTGTCTAGAACATTCAAGAGTGTCGACTTGACTAGGAGGAGACAAACCTTACATTTTGGAGCCAAAACTTAAATTTCAAAGATTCAAATTTCATCTTTTTGAAAGTCACAATGGGATTTTGAATAAAAATAATTTTATTTTGACTCCTTAGCATTTAAATATGTTTTTACAAATACATAATGACTCAATTATACATTATGAAGACCAAGCATAGTTAAAAAAAATCAGCACCCCCTCTTAACTAGGGAGGCATTCGTAATGACTATCCATATGTTCTCATGTTGACGGAATTTCTCTATGAAAAAAGTTATAACAAATCATCGCCAGCATCTCTGACATTATCAGCATCATCTCGTTGTCAGCCACTAGTTGGAATCTTTGACACATTGTCATCATCAACTAGTGGGCATCTTTAACATCAACATCATAATTAGCATCTGCTAGTGGCCATATCTAGGGTGGTACCAAACCCATGGCGATGTCATTTACATATCAAGACTCACTCTAGAGTGATCAGTCCTCAAATCCCATGGCCTGTTCCTAGGCCAAAATGTTGAGACCCTCAACTAGCAAGTACTCACTAACCATGCCTGGTGAGCACTCTGGGCCAAAACCTCACTCAACCCCTTCTTGGTTGGTGATCGGATCTAGAAGTTGAAAGAACATCAATCCACCCTACCCGTTGTTTGATTAGGGTCCAGGACCTCACTCCACCCTTCTAGTGTGTGATCAGGGTCCAAACGCTGAAGGACCTCACTCCACCATGCCTGGTGTGTGATCAGGGTCCAAGTGCTGAAGGACCTCACTCCACCATGCCTGGTGTGTGATCAGGGTCCAGATGTTGAAGGACCTCACTCCACCCTACCCGATATGTGATTAGTGTCCAAGACCTCACTCCACCCTTCTGGTGTGTGATCAGGTTCCAAATGTTGAAGGACCTCACTCCACTATGCCTGGTGTGTGATCAAGGTCCTCCTCCAAGAGACACTCACTCAACACTACTTGTTGAGCCCTCTGGGTCTCTTAGACCCATTCTCCCTTCCAAGAGAATGTCCATCTGTGTTGCAGACATATCAGCACTCCCTCTTAACAAGAGGGGTAATCTTCACGAGCCCCAACTAGTGCCTAAACTTTGTCCCTAGGCACCGACTTCATCAAAACATCAGTTACTTGCTCATTGGTGGGGATGTACTTGAGCCTTATTGTTGTCTTTTGCATCATGTCACAGATGTAGTGATACTAGGTCTCAAGGTGCCCTAACTCGTCATCATGTTGTCCCCTGCACCTGATCGACCAGTCCTGTAAGCTACAATCATACTATTTACCTTTCATGCTGCAACATCCTCGGACTTTGAGTGCAACAGATGTCTACTTCCTCTATTTTCAGTAATTCTTGCCCAAGTTGAATTCCTATAGAAGTATATCTCTTTTTGTGTCATGACCAACTATACCATGTTGGTACTTCCACGCCTGTTGAGCTACATGCTTTAGCTCAACCATAACCTGATCTGCTTTCTTCATCCATCATCTTGGTTACATCAACTACCCTGGCAGATCTTGATTTACTCCCTCTATTCCTAGTGTTATCAGATATCTAGTCAGTGTCCTTCTTCTGAGGCCAACTCCTTTTGAAGTTGAGCAAGGGTTCCAAGCGAAGCCTTGACTTCTCCCTCTAAATCAATTCTTTCGGTCGATGTAAATTCCTTGACATATGATCTTTTGTTCTTTCGTCAGAGAACAAATCAACCTTGATCCATCAGTCTTAGTGTATCATCTCTTAGTATGAAGCCTTCTTTCTTGCTTACAAGTGTAGGACTTTTGTATGTACCTCACTAGCTTGAGGCAGTTTACTTCTTTCATTGAGAAACACAATCTCTACAAAAGTGTACCTGACAATATGTCCTTTCATAGGCCTCTTTCCTATTACAGAGGTAATCCTTAACCTTGTACTTCTTGTTATTCAATCATATTTTTGTCTGGGCAAAAATCAAAGCCATTCTACTCTCTCTAAGTCCAGATTTCGACCATTACAAAATCTCTCATTATATAGAGTCCCTTCATCGTAGCCTTCCTCTGTTCTTCCATCTGCTGCCAAAAACCTTGGTAGTCTTCAATATGTACTTGCATTCCTCCTCAAGAGGCCATGGAAGAACAATCACAATTAAGCAAAGAATATAATGACAAGAGACCGAAATCTAGTAATATCAACAACCGTAGTAATAATCAAGTGAGAGAAATGCAAAAATACTTATCTTTTAAGGACATGCTAGTTGCCTATTGATCTTGCATCCACCTTGCAATTTGATCAGCTTCATTCATGTTTAATCATAGTAGGGCTTTCTTTATTCAGAACCTAGGGTTCATATACACTAAACTTTCTTATTTAAATACCAGAACACTAGATAAATGAAACTCATATATTCTTTTGACAATCGTTAGGTTCTTTCATTGATCAGTTGTGATGGGACAATACCAGATCTAATAGTTACTTTGATCCTCAACACTAAGAAAGAACTTGGCCTAATGATCTTGTCATGACCAATGAATTCGATCCATTAGGTCTTAGTAATAATTTTGATGATTTCTCATAATATCAAATTTGTACCTTTAGTACTTTTGTACCACATTCTACATCAGAAAAGACAAAGTTCCTTCAAGAATACTTCAAGTGATACAAAACTCTTATGGTTTCATTTATATACCTTAAACCCTTTTAGCATACTAGGGTTTAGCTAGGGTTCTCAACCCTAGATATAAGCATACCTTTTAATCAAAATCTCAAAGCTACAGATGCTTTCTCATTCACCAAGTCTTGCAAGAGACTCACCTTCTTGGCTCACGAATTCTTCAACAATTCTTAAGCAATCCTTTTAATATCAAATCTTAATCAACAAGGGTTTTAGAGGGAGATGACCATAAATGCAGAAACTTTTTTTCTAAACACAAGTTGACATGTCATAGATAGGAACAAAATGACATTCATGATAGACTTTTGGATGCCATTGAAGAGCAACAACCACTATCCTTTACCGCAGTCTTATACAAACCTTAATACCTTTCATACTTCAAGTCCTTCATAAGATACCTCACAGTAGATTTTATCATTCCAGCGTTCAAACCAAGTGTTTGCAAAAGTACGATTTCAAATCTAAATTAAAGAGTGCAAACTTCTAAGATCATCATTAGTTCCAAAAGAAAACAGATTAGTAACTTATACTTATACTTAGTATTTGGCTAACAAAGCCCTTTGTCATATAAAATCAAAAGATCATACTTCGGAAGAGAGTCTCTAGCCTTCCTACTCTTATTATTGTAGTGAAGGCAAGGTTGAGGCACAACATATCAAAAGATATGTACCAAATTAGATCTGATTCAAAACCTTTCAGCTTTCTTATATTTATGGAACAAAGACCCTTCAAGTTGACTTCTAAATTCAATTTCTTCAGAAGCTATTTGATCACAAAATCTGAGATTGCTATTCATGGAGACTTAGTGTAACGAACAAAGTTCGTATACTCAGAGGAATTCGATACCAATGTAACGAACAAAGTTCGTATACACAGCAAGATACTCCGAAGATCTGGTATATGTAAATATCCATTAAAGGACAAATATATGTTATATAAGAATTGTACAAAAGATATGAGATGATGATTACAAATAAGGGTGAGGACTTGCATATATACCTAGGCAGGTACCCTTTAATGAATGGTCATGTCCTTAAAGACATGCCTCTTCATTACTAATTACTAGTTAATTAATCATATGACTGTTACTATTTATACTATTTGTATTATTCTATATATATTTTATTCATAACACTTAGGTAAATCAGGCTTTACTGAAATTACTCGACCTTCACTTTGGTATGACCTTAACATTAGATCACCTGCGGTCTATCAATAGTCTTCTTGAACCTTAAACGAAATCATTCCTTAACTTGGAGACCTGTTAGATAGGTTAGTATCCACATAACTAAAATCTAGAACAGATTTCTGAAGAAGTTATTCGTCCTTCTGAGTGTTGAAATGTGTAGATTGGGAGGTATTCCACAAGCCCGGGTTGAGGTTTATGAGAAGTTTGGTCACAAAAGGGGTTTGTGAGCAAAAGACCCAAGTGAAGGGGTTTTAGACCCAGATGGGATTTAAAATCCTAAAAGGAAATAAAAAGAAAAATTTTAAGGAAAAATTAAAACTCCTAAGTCTAAGAGAGGATCAAACCCTAAGATCTAGAGGGTTCTCTAAGAGGCTTAGGAGATCTATTTAAAGGAAGCCTTAGGAGAAAGCTAATCTATTAATTTTTGTAGCAATGAATGGTGTTCTAGTCTTGAAACTTTGGGAAGAGGCTAAAACACATGAGTTCTCCAAAACCTAGAAATCATTTCTGGAAATTCCACCTAGAGATGGATCAATTAAATTAATTGATCATAATTAAATAAAAAAAAAAAATCCTAACTCTAACTTAGGAAAAGGGGTTAATTAATATAAATTAATTGAGAAAGGTGTGAATTATCTAAAAACTCGCATGGATCAACTTAGAGATAATCTCAACCATTAATTAATAATTTAATCATGGTCGTTGAAGTCTCAATTGGAGATTATAAGAAGAGGTTGATGGAAAACACACTCAGTGTGCGAGTTCCTTGGCAGATCGAGCTACCCAGTCCAAAGATCAAGCAAGGGAGAGAAGTTTGAGCCAGAAGGGCGCACGAGTGAGACACAGTTGTAGATACTCAGTGATCAGGTGATCGAGTAGCAAGCGTTAGAGGGGCAGAGACTATGATCCGAAGGAAGATTTCCAGTTTCAGAGAGACAGCAGCAAGTGACAAAAGTATTACACAGCGAAGCTAGCCCAGATCAATCGCAAGGGTCGCCAAAAAAAATTTACGAGTCGCAGTTAGGGTCGCACAGGCTTTCCCAAAACAGTCGCGAGTATCACGTGAGTTGTCCCAGCACAACCGCGTGGATCGTCGAAATCAGGAACGACCTGCACGAGGGTTGGACAGCCAGTTTACAAAGGTCGATATTTGCTTGTGGAGGGAGAGAACCTTCTCTCCAAATTTTCTTTTTTGTCAAATCGTGTTGATTGGATAGCCACTTGGGCTTCCAAAGATTATACTCAAAATTCAATGTTGCTTGATAATAAAAACCCTCAGTTGTTGCACCAGTTTTCCCAAGTTCAGTTTTTCCGAGGATTTTTGTTTGTGTGTGCCAGTGTTTTCTCAGTTTCTAGGTTATCTTCTGCAGTATTTTAATTTTGTGAAGATTGCGGTGTGATTAATTCGTTGTTGCCATAGCAATAAACTGCTAAATTAATTAACAGTTAGAAGAATTAACTCCAGTTGCTGCAATAGAATTTCAGAGGTGAAATTTTCACATAATCATCAAGTGAGAGGGAGCTCACTTGGACAAGGAGGTTATGAAGATGTAGTCCTAAGGAAGGCCTAGTGTGAGGGTCGTGGTGGAATACTTCAGGAGAGGTCGAGTTTGATCATCAAGTACAGGTGATCTAAAGGAGGAGGGCTAGATGGAGATGTCACAGACTTCAGGACTAATTCAGCATGTAGGCAGAGTCAAGAAGGAAGTGTGGGCAAGAGGATTCTGGGCATGCGTTGGAGTTCTCTAAGATCTGATCGCGGGCTTCTCTGATCCTAAATACGATAGTTGAGATCCCTATTAGCAGAGATCCAGGAGGGTCACAAGCCTAGTTTGTTGTAGGAAAGGAGGTTGCAAGAGTTTATGGATCAGCAATGAGGAGAAGGTCTCAAGATAGGCATAACAAAGGTATGAGGACTAGTTTGGAGGTCTGAATTAGGGTATTCTTGTAGTTGTTCAGGAACCCTAGTAGGAGGGTCAAATCCTCTAAAAGAAGATACTCAAAACAACCATAGAATGCCTCTCAAGTGTAATCACTGCAATGATGTAGATCTGATCCTAAAGCATTTAGGACAAAGATGATTGAGCCCTAGATGAGGGCAACATAAAAGTATTAAGTTCTAGGCATAAGTATGAATGCTAACCCTCTCAAGAACAAGCTGAGAGTTTCTTACTCTGCCTAAGAAGAAGGTTGAGACCTGTAGGTCCACTTTAGGATGGCCGCAAGGTCTAAAAAGAAGGGGGAACAGGGTTTGAACATCATTCAAGGGCAGCGCTAGAATGAAGACTGTTAGGAGAAGAGTAAGCGAAGATTTTGATGAGTTTGAGGTTCAGTTTAGGGTATAGTCGCAACAGCTTCAGGTGCCCTAATCAAAGGGCTAAAAACATCAAGAGACTACCCAGAACAATGATTGAAATAAACCTCAAAATTGGAGGTAAGTTGGTTGACTGTTAGTGGCAACAAAGAAGCCCTAAGTGAGGGCAGACATAGAGCCCTAGATCTGGGCAGATCTGTAAGTGAATGCAGAGCTTGAACATCAGTGAGTTGGCAGCCCTAAACGACAGCAGATTTGGTGTCAAGCCCTAGATCTGAGGGAAAATTACTTGGTAGTGTTAGAGCCCAAGAACAATGATAAGGAAGCAACCTATTCACTGATAGAGGGCAGACTTACAAGCCCTAGGTGAGGGCAGTCCTGTGGGCCCAAGATCAATCAAGCATTGACTGAAGAATGGGCAGATCTGAAGCTGGAGTTGTAGTGAAGAATTAGAGTCCAAATTGGACAAATGTATGGCAACCAAAGTACAGATTGGAGGACTGTTAGATTGTTGGCCATTGTGCCCTACGTGCAAGCCTTGTGAAGGACTACAAGCCTACTAAGAGAGGCAAAGAAGTTGAGCTCAAGGTTTGATCAACCAAGAGACATAGATTGATAGCCCTAAGTTGATTGTTGCAGAAGGACATTTGACAATCATAGTGGGCAGACCTCTGGCCCAAAGTTTGTCTTCATTGGAGCAGCACAAGAAGGCATTAGAGGGAAGAAGTCCCAAAGGAGCTAAGGAGCAGTAGTGGGCAGTTGAGAGTTGTTCACAAACAAAGTTGTGAACAACTCAACAGAAGACTCTACATGTTGATGCATTGATGGATGAATGATTAGCTAGAGGGCAGATTGGTAAGCCATGTTCAATGACCTAAAGGAGCAGGACCATTAATAGAGGCAGAGTTGCAGATTGGGAGCAGATGGACCAGCAGATGTGTTTAGGACACATTGAGTGAAAGGGTTACAGGGCACCACATCAGTAATTAGGTTAAGGATGTCTTGCTCAAGGTAGATTGGTGGTCAACATGACAGACACCAAGCCCTAGTCATATGTACTTGTATCAATGGATGTATGAGGGCCAATATCCCTGGTACGAGAGCCCTATACAATTGTATTAAAGTTGTTAAGATAAAGAAGGGTTGAAAAAAATAAAAATTGTCATGTACGCTAGATGGTTCACTAATGTGTATATTTCCGTTGTGCAAAGTAGAATAGTTGAGGCATTTGAGTTGGTTGTGTCAGAGATTTTAAGACATTAATTCAGATTCTCAAATGCCATGGAAAATCGACATTAAGTTGTTTAGCCAAGCAAACAAAAGATGACAATACCCTAAGAGCATCCATAGCTAAATGCGTCTTGAATAGATCGAGGTCTTACTGGATTTCTTGTTTATAAAATTCCATCCCATTCACAATCAACTCATAGAACTTCAAATTGAACAAAAGCTCCTCTAATCATTAAATAGGTCCTGAGCAAAGGATTCAGACCTTTCTTCAATCTTCAGCCTACTCTAAGATTTTTCAGATCTGAGATCTTCTAAGAATATTGACTGGGGTTTCATGGATGTTATAATTCTTGAGGCTCCTATTCTGTTAATTTTAGGTATGTTCTATGCTTAAAGCAATTTATTTAAATTTTCACAATTAGCTCAATATCTTTTCCAGATTAGCAATCACATCATCATTAAAGTAAACTGCAGATAGAACATAAACATAAATCGCAGAAGACAAGCCAAGACAAGAGGACACAAGATGTGGCGCTAGCCAGGGACAAACCCCAATGTGGGGAAACCCTTGATCAATTCTTCTTATATGTTCTTCAATAGTTCAGCAAAGAGAGAGAGAGAGATAGTACGTTTACAACAGAAGTCAACACTTTAACTTATCTAGACAAAAGCATAGATCATCTCTAAGAAGATGATACATGAGATCAGTTGAAGACATGCTGCTTCAACTGATTCTCCAAGGTGACTCCTTCACCTATCATTGTGTTGCATTTCGTCATCATGCTGCACCTCACCGCACTGCACCATGCTGCACCCATCATCACTATGTTGCATCTCATCACGCTTCATTAATCATCACTATACCCATCATTGTACTGCATTATGTGCCATTGTTGCACCATGTTGCCATCCTGACCTATGTGTTGGTTGCACCTTGCTTGCTTGTTGTCCCTTGCTTGCTTGTGGTCCCTAGCATGCTTGTTGTTTCATGCTAGTTATCCCTTGCATGCTTGTTGTAACATTGCATGCTTGGTGTATTTGCTGCTAAGTACCATACAACTGTCCCAGTGTTAATTAGTTGTCCCTTGCATGCTATTCTCCTTCGGAGACAGATGCTCCAACTGTTCCGACAATTCCCGGCAGTTATGGCAGTTCCGGTTGTTCCCGACAGTTCCAGCAATTCCGAGTAGTTCCGACAATTCCCTGCAGTTCCGGCTGTTCCAGCTGTTCCTGGCAGTTTCGGCTGTTCCCGGCAGTTCCAGCTTTTCCGGCAATTCCTGCTTTTCCGGCTATTCCGGCAGTTCCAACTTTTCCGGCTTTCCGACAGTTCCAGCAATTCCAACTTTTCTGGCTTTTCCCGCAGTTCCGGCAATTCCGGCTTTTCCAGCGTTTTCGACAATTCCAACTTTTCCGGCTTTTCCGGCAATTCGAGCTTTTCCAGCTTTTTCGGCAATTCCAGCTTTTTCGGTAGTTCCGATTTTTCCGGCTTTCTAGATCAGAGCAGCGTTATCCCTTAGGATCTCTCCTCCAACTAAAACCCAAAGACAACTAGAGAGAGGAAGAGATCCCAAGTGTGCGTTGAAATGACTTGAAAGCCACCTTTATTTATACTAAAACGTTGAGCACATGTGGGGTTTATTTGGTTGTTGGCCGACCTTGACGAATTGTCTTATAACACAAATAAATTCATAACTCCATGAATACTTATCGGAATCGGATGATCTTTAAATCAATCCTACACCTCTCAATGAGAGGGATCCAAGAAAAATATCAGCTGCCATAAATAAGATGACCCACATGGAGTTTGGCCCTAGTTGCCAATTTTAACACTCCCTCTCAACTAGGGAGAACTCCATCCGCTGATCCATATGTCCGACTGTACTATCTCTGCCATCAGTGCCCTGTACTGCTATGCTCTGCTAAGCTCTACTTTTCTCTACTCTGCTGAACCATGAAGAAGAAGAATTGATCGAGAATGTCTCATACCATTCTCTACTGACCCGAAGTCAGTTTCATCTGAAGAGAGTGTGTCACATCACTCTTACTGACCCGAAGTCAGTTTTACTGATCCCAGATCAATATCACAACAGAGTGTCTCAAACCACTCACAATGATCCCAGATCAGTTTCATAGATCCCAAATCAATGTCACAAGAGAGTGTCTCAAACCACTCATACTGATCCCAAATCAGTGTCATTGATCCCAGATCAATATCACAAGAGAGTGTCTCAAACCACTCATACTGATCCCAGATCAATGGAGGTCATCCTAGCATAGGGAGTACGGTAGATACAACGATGCGTCCATCGATAGAACTACTATGGTCCCTATCCTCATTTCCCTGCTCATTGATCAGATGAGAGGTACTTCCCATTAGTCCCAAACTACACGAGTAGGACGCCTCGATAGGAGAACTAATCATCTTGTCCACAGGAGAACGAATCATCCTGTCAGTGGATACCATGGAGAACTAATCATCCTGGCCCACAGGAGAACTAATCATCCTGTTCCACAGTCGCCACAGAGAACAAATCATCCTGGCCCACAAGAGAGCTAATCATCATGTTCCATAGTCGCCACGGAGAACAAATCATCCTGGCCCACAGGAGGACTAATCATCCTGTTCCACAATTGCCACGGGAGAACTAATCATCCCGTCCCACAGAAGAACTAATCCTGTTCATAGCGCACCACCAGGGGAGGACGAGTCGTCCTGTGGTCGTATGCTGCTCCAGTAAGTACCCCAAGCCCCCCAGAGATCCCAGATCTCAATGCATGCAACATGCAGGACCCTTATAAGAAGGCCTCTCAACGACTCCAAGTCGTTCGGGAAAGTCACAGATTTGACCTTTCCCCGGGGCTTTGACAAAATGTCTGCGACCTGTACATCAATCTCAATGCGATGGAGCCTCCTTGCTCATCAACTTACCATATCGCAGATAAGGCAGTATCTGATGTCTATCTGCTGGAGCAATCATCGAATACGGGATTCCTCAATAAGAACTGACTTCTGCTTCTTACTCATCCATGATATTGAAGCAAAATCCAAAGAGAACCAACACTGAGAAGTGCTCTAGTGATCCTCCACACTGCCTGCCCAGTCAACATTCGAATAATCATGTAGTTTCATATTTCCGGCAGTGTATCTCAATCCATGAGAGATTGTGCCCCAAAGATATCTCAGAAAATTCTTAGCACCAATCCAGTGAGGCTCAACCAAATATGAGCTCACCATGCTAACTGCAAAACATATATTCGGACGGAAATTCACCAAGAACATCAACGCGAATGAGTTTATGAAACTCAGAGGCATTTCCCAAATCTGGTCCGACATCACTACCATATAACTTCTGAAAGTTAAGATCCTCGAGGTAGTCACGGGCTTGCAGTTTATCATTCCACATCCGGAATCCAACTCCCTCTTACTTCTGCAAATGAGAGGGTGTCCACCTGTCAGAAATAGGTCGTCCTCATAAGGTGTCGGTATGAGAGGTCTAACATCCACAACCTTAGGGTAATGGTGTGGATTGGTTTCACTCCTAGCAAACCTCAGCTTCATCAAACAGCTATCAATCCTCTCATACTACGCACAGGGTGTTTTGCTTCAAGCCATGGAGGGCTTTCTTCCACCTGTATACATGAGATTCCCGATCATCAATCTCAAACCCCTCGAGTTGTTCCAAACCTGTGGACCTGCTACATGAGGGGAATGGTCCCCTTGTAAGATTTTCCTTCAGTACATCTCAGACATGTACTTTCTTGCTCTTTTTGAATTCAGGCATCCCTGTCACCATCTGACTCACATACCTTCGGTGGCTATGTTTCAATGAACATGGTCCCCAGTGGACTTCCTGCAACTTGATACAACCCTGAATTCAAAAACATCTTTGAAAATTCTATTTTCAAACACGTACCTTTCCATCGATGAGTGCCACCCTGAAACTTTTGACTTCCGTTACTGAAATGGGCACCAGGTTCTTCTTGCAATCAGGTACATAAAAGAGATTCTGTAAATGAATTGAGTTACCCTCATTTAATTGAGGGATAACATTCCCCACACCCTTTCTGAGATAGGTGGCATCGGCTCCAAGTATAATCCCACGATTGTTTCCATCTCTACCGAATTAGAGAGTGCACCCATCTATCCGATGAAGTGCCTTGAAGCACTACAATCAATAAGCCAGATTCCCAAAGAATCTGAAGGAGAGGGCCAATACAAGATAACACTTATTTATCTTATCAGAAACAACATTTGATTCTTCATACCTGGGGTTCCTTGCTTTCTTTGAAGAGCCACCATTTCCTTGATGACCTGCATTACCTGTCATTCCTTTGATCATTGAAGATGTCCCTGGAATGATTGTTAGCATCATCAAGTGATGTGTCCCTGCTATTAGGACACTCCTTCGCTAATGGCCGAACTAGTTATCTGCCTTTCCTTCCACCCTGAGATCCGATCTTCCAATGAAGTGATATTTAGGTAGGCCATATTCCGCTGCGCCATTCTGATAATATTCTCTGCTTCGACTTTACCCTTGGTGAATTTGAAGAGGGATGAGGAATCCACTGATCCTTTTGTCTTTTCCCAACTGTCTTCGGTGATTGCTCTTTCACTCTTGCTTGGGCACTGTCTTCACCTCAGCTCTGATACCATGTTAATTTTAGGTACGTTCTATGCTTAGAGCAATTTATTTCAATTTTCACAGTTAGCTCAATATCTTTTCCAGATTAGCAATCACATCAACATTAAAATAAACTGCAGATAGAACATAAACATAAATCGCAGAAGACAAGCGAAGACAAGAGGACACAAGATGTGGCGCTAGCCAGGGACAAACCCTAATGTGGGTAAACCCTTGATCAATTCTTCTTATATGTCCTTCAATAGTTCAGCAAAGAGAGAGAGAGATAGTACGTTTACAATAGAAGTCAACACTTTGACTTATCTAGACAAGAGCATAGATCATCTCTAAGAAGATGATACATGAGATCAGTTGAAAACATGCTACTTCCACTGATTCTCCAAGGTGACTCCTTCACCTATCGTTGTGCTGCATTTCGTCATCATGATGCACCTCACCGCGCTGCACCATGCTACACCCATCATCACTATGCTGCATCTCATCATGCTTCATTAATCATGACGGTACCCATCACTGTACTGCATTATGTGCCATTGCCGCACCATGTTGCCATCCTGACCTATGTGTTGGTTGCACCTTGCTTGCTTGTTGTCCCTTGCTTGCTTGTTGTCCCTAGCATGCTTGTTGTTGCATGCTAGTTGTCCCTTGCATGCTTGTTGTAACATTGCATGCTTGGTGTATTCGTTGCTAAGTACCATACAACTGTCCCAATGTTAGTTAGTTGTCCCTTGCATGCTGCTCTCCTTCGGAGACAGATGCTCCGACTGTTCCGATAGTTCTCGGTAGTTCTAGCAATTTCGGCTGTTCCCGGCAGTTGCAGCTATTCCGGCTGTTCCCGTCAGTTCCAGCTTTTCCGATAGTTCTGACAGTTCCGGCTTTTCCGACAATTCCAGCTTTTCCGGCAATTCCGGCTTTTCCTGCAGTTCCGGCGTTTCCGACAGTTCCGGCTTTTTCTACAGTTCCAGCTTTTTCTGCAGTTTCGGCAGTTCCAGCAGTTCCGGCAATTCCAGCTTTTCCGACAGTGCCGGCAGTTCCGACAGTTCCGGCTTTTTCAACAGTTCTGGCTTTTCCGGCTTTCTAGATCAAGGCAGCGTTATCCCTTAAGATCTCTCCTCCTAATAAAACCCAAAGACAAGTAGAGAGAGGAAGAGATCCCAAATGTGTTGAAATGACTTGAAGGCCACCTCTATTTATACTAAAATGTTGAGCATTTGTGGGGTTTATTTGGTTGTTGGCCAACCTTGACGAATTGCCTTTAAACACAAATAAATTCATAACTCCATGAATACTTATCAGAATCGGATAACCTTTAGACCAATCCTACAACTCTCGATGAGAGGGATCCAAGAAAAATATCAGCTGCCATAAATAAGATGACCCACATGGAGTTTGGCCCTAGTTGCCAATTTTAACATTTTCCACCCACACTCTAAAACCATGTTGATTTTATAGTGTCTTTTTACTTGATAACTATCTTTGGTCTATTTACATTCTTATTAGTATTCCATCATTCAATAATTATACAAAAAGACATTAACCACATAACACATTAGCATAGTGAGATCATAAAGGGACTAATGCACAATAACACAAGAGAGATCATAAAGAGACTAATGCACAATAACACAAGAGATTTACTCTAGGAAAACCCATAAAAGGAAAAAGTCGGCAACCTTTTTCCAATAGAGAATTTTTTAGTTCAACAAAGATACATCTTTAGTCTAACTAGGTCAAACCTGGTCTACTGTCCATCCTCCTAGTCAAGTCACTTGAATTGGCACTCTACTCTTGACCCTGCACTACTCTTAATCCTGCACTTCCAGAATCTCAGCGTTCACAGATACAAAGCATAGATCTGAGTTATAGATGTCATAGATGTGAGCCATATGCTACCACAAAAGCAAGTTGTATATAGCCACAGATGCGAGCTAGATATCACCACAAATGCGAGCCTTATCCTTCTATAAGTACGAGCCATATTCACTAGAGATGCAAGCCATATACATAACAAAAACGAGCCACAAACGCAAGCTTATTTGTCACTGATACGATCCCTAAATGCGAGCCTTTAGCTACCACAAATTCAAGCCATAAAGCCTCAGAGTAGGAGAAGTTGCCTCAGAATATGCAAGCTATGTGTGTGTCTTTTGGAGAGGTAAATAGGCCCTTTATATAGTTGTTTCTTTAGGTCGAATGGACGTGTCCCTTACCGGAGTTGACCTGTGCATATAGAAAGTTGAATTGACCTTATGGAGTTGTCTAGAACATTCAAGAGTGTCGACTTGACTAGGAGGAGACGGATCTTACATTTTGGAGCCAAAAGTTAAATTTGAAAGATTCAAATTTCATCTTTTTGAAAGTCACAAGGGGACTTTGACTCAAAATATTTTTTTTTACTCCTTAGCATTTAAATATGCTTTTACAAATACATAACGACTCAACTATGCATTATGAAGACCGACCATAGTTACAAAAATCAACATTGTAGTGGGTATTGTTGCATTGATTATTACTCTACATTGCTTCAAAATCCCAATGCAAAGGGAGTAATTTTTTGTCAATGATTGTATAAACCAAACAAAGAGACCATCTTCTTTGTAGAAATGTCAAGAAATTTGCTACTACTAATGAATTCGAACTAAAATCAAGAGATAGAAATTTCTTCTACTATTTTGTGGAAAGGAAAACACACGATAGAAACGCATGCAATAACATGCAACCATCAAAACACAAGTAACACAATGATTTTATAGGGGAACCCAACTAGGAAAAACCCTTTCGCTGCTTTGCATTAATTCAGATGAGAATATGGATCAATTACAATGACTGCTTCACACATGAAGCACATCCTGCACTGCAATTCTAATCTCCTGCTCACTAACCTACTCTGACCAACACTTAGCCAAAATACACCTCTGTTAATCCTCCTATTTCCTTGCGCAATCCTTGAGGAAATTAGCCCTTAGAAAATAAGAGAATTTCCTATTTCCTTGCGCAAATCCTGAATGAATTGATCACCTGCTCAAAGCAAAAACTTTGTACACTCAACTAATATACAATAATAAATACATTGATGCCTTTTTCCTCCACTCAACTAGGCAATTCGAATTCCATGCATGACTAGGGCTATTTTTAGTAAATTGATCAATTAACTGAGATCAACAAGTTAACAACTGTTATAACTACTCAACTGAACTCCTACTAACTCTACTAATGACTAGAGCTCAAATAACTAAGTTTAACTAACAATAACTCAACTAGATTGCTAAATTTTAGCAATCAACTCATGCACAACTCTACTTCTAGCCTACAAATTCGAATTTACTGATTTAACTAGGAGACAAAGCCATGTCACTCCAGCTAACTGCAATCCAAGTCATCTTGCTGATGTGGAAAATTGAATTTCTCCATTTGACTAAGGCACAAATCAAATGAAGCCTTTTCTTGCTACAATTTCAACACTCCCTCTTAGCAAGAAAAGGGTTCTGCACCACCCCAATCCTGCTCCTGTGGTAGAATTTATTGTAACACAACTCTCTTTCATTGTTGCTATTGTTATTGCAACAACTGCAGCTAAGAAGCATCCAAAATACTGAACCAATTATCTCTAAGTTGTAACTATCTCCTAAGTCTCTAACTGCGACTAGCCTTTGCACTGTCCACTGAGAAATTTGTGTTGCTAATGACTCTGCGACTAAGCCTCATGTTCTGCTATCAACACTACTTTGTGCTCCTCAGCATCTGACTGCCACTAGTCTGGAACTGACTGCATCAACTTACACTAATCCTCCTACTACTAAATATTGTGGACCCTTGTATCAAGTATAATTATCCATGAGAAGAGTATACTACAATTGCTACTACTCTCCTATGGACCCTACCCAAATCTTTGCAACTCTGGGACTAAGGCTCCACATCGCCCCACCTCACTCTTGGAGGTATATCTTGAAGAAGTGTAACTAGGTTCGATCTTCATAAATGTAATTTTGATCTTTGTACTTGTAAAAGAAAAGAATTATTATTTTTGTCATTTGAAAATGAGTTTCTTGCTCATTGCATAGGTCTAGCACATGTTGAAGTGCTATAGGAAAGTCAAAGAGTCAATGTAATTATTGAAGAACCCTTGAGGACAAGTTACACTATGTAAATATGTCCATGTAAAAATGTCAAGTGAAAGTGTCATGAAATTGAATCAAGACAAAATCCTCCAAGCAAGTCAAGCCTCCTCTTGTAAGGAATTAATTTCAGTCCAACAAGTTGCCTCCATGTTAAGCTCAAGTCGGCCCTCTAAGAAGGTCATGTCGGTTCAAAAAAGGAAGGGCTATAAAAAGGGTAGCTCGGCCTCACTAGAAGGACACACATCCACTCTAAAATAAGAAGAGGAAGAGGTGCGAAAAAGTGAGGAGAAGAAGTCTCCTATACAACGAAAGGAAGGTCGAGTAGGATAACTCTGTTTTTGGGTAAGAAGGGTTGCCACACGTACCAAATTAGGGCACACTTCCACATTAGCAAAGGACAAGACATCACAGCCATAGAAAGCAGGTCTGGTGGGGTCACAAAAGAAGTTATTCATCAAGCCAACACTGAAAGAAGGACTGTTTTGATAGACCGAGATTGAAGGATTGCTTGTAGGTCTGATTTATGTCACACATGTGAAGAGAAGAAGTACATTTTGTTGCTAAATGAAATCAGTGATCACAACAATGATAAGGAGCTCGGTTAGATAAGAATAAGGACAGAAACAAGGCCTCCTCAAGTAAAGAAGGCTCCGCCTCAAGCGAAGAGGGAAAAAGAAGAGTGTTTCTCCTAGGGTATGCATGACTAGGGTTTCTGCAGTAAATCCATCAGTTGGGAAGGACGACGAAGAAGGTCAAGGTGCAGCAAGAGGAATTGATCTCATATTAAAGGGAAGGCTTGACTTGTGCTTGGAGGATCTACTTGTCAAGTGTCTAGGGTTTGGAATTTATCAATTGAAGCTTCAATAAGAGAAATTTGCAAAAGGGTTTTCCTCTCTAGGTGAGAGAGGTTTTGCCTTCGCTGAGAGCCAATATCTTGTGTTCTTGTCTCTTTTGTTTTGGTAACTGTTTGATGAAGAGAACACACACTAATAATAATAAGAGAAGATTGTGCTAATAAGAAAAAGTAAAAAGCACCTCACAAATAGATATCATCGTCAAAGGAATCTTACCTTAACCTAAATACCCTAGATTCCTCAACAGTATAGTTGCATACATGGCGAAATCTAGCTCTAGCTTGTAGAGATTTTTAACTCGAACACCAATTGGTTTTATTTGTCCAATAGCAGCATGCTTCAAACAAGCTTTCCCCTTACTGAACACCACATCATATCCACAATCTTCAAGTACAACTACAGAAACTAAATTTTTCTTCAAACTAGGCACATACATTACATCCTTTAGGTGAAGATGGGAGCCTAACTCCCTCTTAAAGGTGATAGTGCCAATCCCTTTGGTATTATACCTTCCATCATCTCCAAGCTCTATGTGTAATTGTAGGTCCTTCTCCTCTAGGTTGCTGAAGAACTCCTTATTTCCTGTCATATGATATGAAGCACCAGAATCTAGGTACCACTCACTCCCTCTTACTGTGCTTGTCATGCAAGCAATGAGGGTGAAATCCAACTCGAATTGTGATGCAAGAGCATCTCCTCTTGCTCTTGCTACAGGCTCCTTACTGGATTTCTTATGCAGACACTTGGTTGCATAGTGTCCATACTCATGGCAGTGAAAGCATTTAATTTTACTGAGGTCTTTCTTCTTGCCATGGTTCTAGCTAGATTCTGCCTCGCCTTGGGCCTTCTTGCCTTTAGCATTCTTTCCTTTGCCAACTAGAGCATAGTCTTCTTCCTCATCAGATCTGGATGAGACACCATCTCTAGTGTTTCTTTTGATATCCCACTGCACCAAATCAGACCAAAGTCTCTCCCAAACTGTAGCTTGTCTCTTCCATTAATTGAATCCCGATAGTTGTGTCAGGATTTCGGAAGGCCAAGGAGTGCTAAGCTCACAAGTTCAGATGATTTCACATTTTCTTCTACTCCTCCAAGTTCATCTCAAACCTGAGTCTCCTTTCCATGCAAGTTTGAAACCACATCATCTCTGACACCCTCCAAAATAATCCTTTTGGCTTTTGCTATGTCTTTCTTCCACTGAGTAAGTGCTTGTGCATCTGATGTTGCTAGTTTTAGAATATCAGTTTGTGTGTATTCCCATACTCCATTGTCATCCAGGACAGCTTCCATCTTGTCTTTCCAAGCACAAAAATTCGAGGTGCCCTCCAATGCATACTCAAGCCTCAATCTGTTGAAAGACATTTTCCCTGCACTTATGAGAATCTACACAAAAAACTACGCAAATCGAAATTTCTCTGAGAAAAGATCTAGAACAAGGTTTCTATGTAGTCTTTCATAGCTCTGATACCATGTAGAAATGTCAAGAAATTTGCTACTATTAATGAATTCGAACTAAAATCACAAGAGAGAAGTTTCTTCTAATATTTTGCGGAAAGGAAAATACACGATAAAACACATGCAATAATATGCAACCATCAAAACACAAGGAACACAATGATTTTACACAAGAACCCAACTAGGAAAAAACACTTCGTTGCTTTACATTAATTCAGATGATAATATGGATCAATTACAATGACTACTTCACACATGAAGCACACCCTGCCCTGCAATTCTGATCTCCTGGTCACTAACCCGCTCTGACCAACACTTAGCCAAAATAGGCCTTTGTTATCCTGCTATTTCCTTGCGCAATGTTTGAGGAAATTAGCCCCTAAAAAATAGGAGAATTCCCTATTTTCTTGTGCAAATCCTGAAGGAAATGATCACCTACTCAATGCAAAAACTTTGTACACCCAACTAGTATACAATAATAAATACATTGATTCATTTTTCCTCCACTCAACTAGGCAATTCGAATTCCATGCATGAGTCATGACTAGGGCTATTTTTAGTAAATTGATCAATTAACTAAGAGATTAGTGAGTTAACAACTGCTATAACTACTCAATTGAACTCCTACTAACTCTACTAATGACTAGAGCTCAGATAATTGAGTTTAACTAATAATAGCTCAACTAGATTGCTAAATTTTAGCAATCAACTCATGCACAACTCTACTTCTAGCCTACAAACTTGAATTTACTGATTTAACTAGGAGACAAAGCCATGTCACTCCAGCTAACTGCAATCCAAGTCATCCTATTGATGTGGAAAATCAAATTTCTTCATTTGACTAAGGCACAAGTCAAATGAAGCCTTTTCTCGCTACAATTTCAACATTCTCCAAGAAAGAGGGAAAAAGTGATCCAAACATCACTAATGCATCCAATTGTGTACATATTAGTAAGCTACTAATGGAGCATTTCCCTGGGTTGTTTGGACACTTTGAGAAAAACATTGTCTAAATTTAACCATCTATGGCACTCGTAAAATAACTTGGCTGCACGAAACTATAACATAAAAAGAAAAGAAAAATGGCCAAATTCATCCTTAATCATCAATTTACCTTGCATTTTTTAGAAATAAAAAACCTTAAAACTATTTAAACATGATGACACAGAATTTGCCACCCATTATATTGCATTGTGAATAGTGATAGAGAAAAGCCCTGTAATTAGGTCATTTGTTTGAAATGAAGAGCGCATGGATGATATTTGCAAAGAGTACTAGCTGTAAAATGGTAAAGCAAACAAACTTTAGTGAGTCACTCTAGCCTAGTGCAAAATAAAAATTTGTGTTTGTAAGCCTTTCAAAAAAATCTTGAGTGCTTGATTTTGATGTTGCATGTATGAGTTTGTATATGAGTGTGTCAATAGAACAAAAGAAAGCATATTCATAACATGTAACAATGTTGAATCACCATATGAACTGGTATGGGATATTATGTACAAGAGGTGGAAGATATTATATAGGCCATTACATGTTACAAGTGTTTTCCTACCTTCAAATTGTTTTCAAGGGAAGGATAGTGAGATAGTTCACAAACTTTCCAATTTTATGGCAATGATGTATCTTGACCCAATGGTGTAGCAACAAAACCGATTACAACTCCTATCATGTATGAATGGGACTAGCCAAGCATTCACTTTGGATAAAGCAAGACAAGATATGACTTGCACAGTAATCAACCTGTTCAAAGGTGGATACCCCTTGGATATGAGACACTTGAGTATAAACAATTTGCAATGACAATGTTGAGTAACTTAAGTAGGGCATCATAATTTTTGAGTTTTGATGTAACTTTGTTGCTTATAAGTACTCTATTTTGTTTATTAAAATTTATATGACTTCTTGTTAAAAAGGATGGTGAGTAGAGAATCAACCTATGAGAGGAGTTGGAGCATGTACGAGTTCATCAACAACAACAAGAAAAGTCTATTGTCAATTGGCAAGTTGGCAGATCTACCTAGCATTCATTGCAAGTAACACTTGCAGATGAAATCTTTGGAGGGAATTACAGTCGGGTCAAGGAGAGTACCATATGTTCCTCCCACAAGTACACCTAATTCAAGAGCACCGACAATGGATTCATCTTCGTGTAATTCTTCATGTGGGCAAGCAAACACATGACATAGATGACAAGGATGTCTTGCTTGGAGATATTTTAGCAAAGATTGTTAATAGTGAATGACAATCAGTTCTCTATCATGACTCAATTTACCAATGTGAGTGACAATGATGGAGAAGAGATCGCCAATAGAGTGGCACCATGACCAACAAAGATTCAAAGGCTATGATGCAATCTTCATTTCTGATGTACCTATCATTAATAATTTTTGTCTTAAACACTTGTTGTATGTTCTAGTAAAATGTACAAGTACATTCATCCATTAATTACCAATTGTATTATGCATCAACCGTTCATCATGAAGTAAATCTACCCTGCAAGCATACACAATCACATGGAGAGAGAGCGAGAGATGTGTCCATGCAATATATATAGTAGAATTGAAGATAAGTTTTTGACAAACATATGACACAAATTTCCAACAAACATAGGAGAATCAATTAACTTAATACTTTGGCCTATTATCTTAACTTATCGACAATATATACAACATAGAGTAATGCTGATTATAGGGTTTCTCAAAACAAAAGAGTTGAATAAGACTACTCATTACAATAACATTTAAACTTTATTTTTGTTATGTTTCGTGAAGAATGACTACTTATTGCTGGTTTCATTTTCAGAAGGTTTATAAATTTGTAGCATAAAAACTTTAACTGTATCTAGACACTATCTATATTATAAATTGTCTAAAATTTTGAAAAACATTGCATGTTATACATATATGTGAGACGAATACTTTGCATTTGCCATATTTGGTTTTTCCCAAATACAGATTTTTGTCACATGGTATTGTATTTGTTTTTGCATGTGTATGTGTATTCATATATGTTAACCATTAACGATGCAACAGCAGCATTAACAGTCTACAAAGTCGCAGGCTTGTCCTTAATCATAGGCATAAGTAATATAAATGTCTTAAAGGCTCTAAATTTATAATTAAAATACTAGAGGGTATCTTTAGCCCATCTGATGTATTGGTAATGACACTGATTACAAACATTAAGGATTTAATGACAAGACATCATGAACTTATCTGTATAAAAGAATGCACCAGACAGAAAGTAAAACTCATGCAAAGGCTTCAAAAAAACATCGGTTACTCAAACTCAAATACAAGTGAAGAATGAACACATTCATGCACCATACCTGCATTATAGTATCAATACTGCACACTGACTATACAATCTTGTAGATTGGACAATATTATCTTGTGGATTCTCAATAGCAGCGATCAATCTTTCAGCAAGTTGAAGCTTTTCCCAAGTCTTGCCTAAATTAATCGTCAATATCCATGCAATTGTCGTTTACTTAGACCCTAAAACAAGGCATAACAACAAAGTTAAGAGTGGCTGCAGTGTAACAATCCTTCTCTTTCAACAACATAAAAATTAAATATATATAAATACAAAAATAAAACCATAAAACCTTTGAAATACATTTTGTTTGTTTGATATGTTATGTTGCTTCCTATATTACTCAAAATCCTATGTCATTTGACTAGATTTTAACAGGTGATGAATAATAAAAACAAGGTCATGATTGATATGACCAGCCTAGATCCAACTTTACTCCAGATCTACCAAGCGCTGAGAGAGATCAAATCTATTGAGGTCCAAACCTCTTTTAGAGTGAAAAGAGATTTGATCCCTCTCAGCGCTTGGTAGATCCAGAGTTATAATGGATCTAGGCTGGTTATACTATTGTAATGAACAAAATAAATTTCATAAAAAAATAGTCAAATTGAAATATACTATACTAGAAAAAAATGTGAAGGAAGAGAAATCTGCAATTGGAATTTGAGTTGGATATGGTTTGGTTTGAGCAGCAGAATAACCTCGAATTCAACGGGATTGAATAAGCCATACATACAGAGGGGTAGAATCTCAGAATAAGTAGCCAATGTATTTGCTGAAGCGGATACACACTCTGCTTATGGATGGAGAGTAGTCCAGGACCCTCGTTTCAAATTTGAAGAAAATAATAAAAAGGACTAAGGCTTCCAAGTTTTCTGACAGCTGACCAGAGCAGAGTTGCGTGCGAGTAATACCCACTCTACTGGATGAAGCCCCCGCTCAGAAGAGAATACAAACCCTCATCGAGAGGGCTGAAGAAATTAACATAAATGAATTAGTTTGCTGTAATGAAAGAACTAGGTTTTTTTAGGCTCTTCAGAGTAGATCAGGGCAGAGGTTTCCTCCATTATATTCTAACTCAATTTCCTTTTCAATCACATACAAACATGGCTTAGACACAAGACCCGGCACACACCCAAACTTGACTCAGATTCAAACACCAAAACACAGACCTCAAGACTCAAGCACTAAAACACAGACACACTAGACCATGGATAGAGGAGGAAGGAGAAATAAATGTTAAAATTACGTGTTATATATATGTGTGTGTCCAACGGATGGATGATTTGCCTCTCTTCAACGAACCGCTGTAGATGAGACAAATTTGCTCAGAGCTTTATTTGCCATTTTAACAAAGGATTAAATCCAAAAAGCAGCTGAGTCACCTCATGGAACCGTTAGCAGATGAGTAGGCTGGTAAATCTAAAAAGCAGCTGAGTCAGCACATGGAATCACGAGTGAGCTTATAAATCCAAAATGCCACTTTCGTGCTTTTCTTTCATATCGAATCATGCTTTTGTTGTTCAGTTTCTGTTCATGCTTTTTGCTAAGGATTGAACCATTCTTCCTAGTATAATAATCAAAGCTCAAAACGCTGGGAAAGCCCAGATGTCATTGGAAGTCCATAATCTGGTGAAGAGGATCTCGAAAATGCCTTAATGATTCTTCATCATTGGTTATACGTTTAATCATTCAACACTACTACAGAGAAGATGGTAAGTTGTTAAACCTCCTGATAGGTTTGTGTAAAGATTATACATAAATCTGTAGAGACGCCTCAAGTTTTATTATTTTTATTATTATTTATCTAGTGAAAATGTTTAGATGACATAACATAACAATAAGGACATTATAACATCTCTTTCATACTGGGCTAGAGAGGGCCTCTCAGCATAATAACAATGAGTTGAGCTATATTTGACCCAAGGGTCCCATCAAGACTAAGTTTTGTTACACTATGCAAGTCACTCTTCAACTTAGAGGCCATGATTGGGGCATCTATTCCACCAAAGTCATCAGGAACTTGCAACTTCCCCCACCTGTTTTCTGCAAGCAGTGGCGCAAACACTTGCATGAGCATGTCATAAGAAAGAAAGACTCGAACCCTGATGAGGGCTATAACAGCAGCTCAGTTTCATTGACCCAACAAGCTACCCTTCACAGTGTTTATACTTTATAAGCATTTTGGAGAAAAATGAACCTAGTGCTGATCAATTATGCTTCTGCTCACAACTCTTTAGCGTGATACTATTATAAGCATTTTGGAGAAAAATGAACCTAGTGCTGATCAATTGGCTTCTGCTCACAACTCTTTAACTGCACGCTAGTTAAAAACTTAAAACTTAAAAGTAACAATGTTCACTGTAATATGATACATAGATCACTATCTGCATTGTTGGTTTACAGGTGTTACCTCCAATGCCCTAATCAGCAGAATTATGACCAAGGCTCAAATCAAATGCGATGCCATTTCTTTAGCACAAATTGGCAACAATTCAGCATTCAAGGTCAATCTTTGACACTGGCAATATGGAATGAAATCGAGAGAGAGGGAAGTCCTGCAACAAACTAGGTGTACTTCGTTATGTGCATCAAATGTTCTTTGAAAAGGACAATGGCTATGTGTATCTTGGCATTGATATTCAATCACGAATCCAAACCTTCCCTGTACTGTTGTCTACTCAGAAATATGTGTCTATCCCATGCATGTTTCTTTAGCTATTCCATACAATAAAAATGATTTATTGCGTGGGTTCAATATTTCGTTCATTCTTAAAAAAATTACTGGTCGTTGATATTTTTTCCCAAAATAGACAGAAACTCTCCATTATTGATATTGAAATCGTGGGTTAACATGCACGAGAGCAGGATCTCCTAAGGGATTGCTCGACAAGGAAGGAATCAACCTTGCTGGACCGTAAATCAGAAAGGATCCGTATTGTATTGTGGCGGGTAACGCTCTGTATTCCTGCATAAAGAAAAGGTGGATTCACACGACCGATTCCATTCATTGGAAAAAGCTGCTATCCAAACTATCTATACTCGTTCAGTCGAAAGGAATGGAGTTATTGATATCAAAAACGTAGACTACTATGCATAGGAGAGAGGAAATTGAAAATGGTTCCTGAGAAGCAAATGCAGATAGCTGCCGCCCCCTAGTAGCAATACTAAACTCTTTGGACTAACAGCAGCTCCTCCTTTATTAATTTCTAACAGTGACCACCATGGGCGAGCTCCAGCTCGCCTAGGGTCCCATTAAACCAGTGGCCATCCTGGCCAAAAAATCCAAAAAATATTACAACACTAAGAGAACAAACACCAAAGAGAAAATTATCAAAAACACCCCAATTCAGAGATGAGGCAATTCTCTGAGAGAAAAGACAAAAGACGGACTTACCTACACTTGTTATCAGTCGCTGGTTAGGGGAAGAGAGCACTATCGTTAGAGAGGCTATTCCTCCATAACTATCTTTGCCTAGATAAAAACCGGCAAGGACGGAGATCAAAAAACGGTTTTCCAAACCCACGTGACGACCGGTTTCGAATGCTCGACTGGTTATTCGTTCGGCATCATTAACAAGTGCCGTCGTTCCCATATCCCGCCAATTTTTTTCATTTTACATCACACTCGGCGTTGTAGTGCTTCAGATGGATTTTCATTCTTTCCTTTATTGCGGTGGACAATAATATGTTACTTTATGTAAGTTAATTTTATTTTGCTTTTTCTTGGTGTTTCATATACATATTACCATGATCCAATGAGAAAGGCATGCCAATAGGAGCAGCTTGAAATCCTTGCTAAGGGTCAAAATTCAAGATTCTGTTTGACTTCTTGAGAATAAACCACATTTTTTAAATTGAAGTAATGTTATCTTCACTATTTATAAGATGTTTAACTTATGTTTCATTGATATGGATTTTAATTTTTTTATTTGGGTGGTAAGAAAATTCTGTAGCATTTTCAAAGTTTAATTGAAATTATAATTTCATGTTTTTGAGTTTGATTTGTATTAAATTAGTCATTTGGTATGTTTTAAAGTTAAAAAAAAATTGTATTTTGAATTAATCTTTATGTTATTGATATTAAGGCTAACATGTTGAGATTTAGTAATATTGAGGAATCATTATCATAGTTTAATTTGGTTGCTAATTAATTCACTTCAAGTGAGGGGTATTTATTCCATTAAAGTCACCTAAGACTTGCACCTAGCCCCAACCATTGTTATGTAAACCGATATGCATCCATAGTCACAAGTAGCACTAGCATCTCATTTACGAAATGTGAACCCTAATGTGGACTATATTAACCACCCACTTTCACCACCAACACAAACTACTCTTAAGAGAGTTTAACTTTTTGGATATATATTTCTCTTCCAAATAATAATATTATCTAAGAATCTATTTGCCTTTGTGAATGTTCACTTACATCTAAACATTCATGGGTCTTAAAACCTCAAATAGTTGTTTGATCCCAATCAACAAGACACTTATAATTGATCACTTTATTTCACTTGATTTCTTCTACCAAAACAATGCCCCTTAGAAGTATGGTATAATTAACTTTATTGTTTGCTTATTTACATGTATGTCTTCTACAAACTTTTGCTTATCGAGTGAATATAATTCCTCCTACGTCAAAAGGCACTAGGTTCCCCTTTTACATAGGATCAAAAATGGGGGTGAATTTCTCTTGATTCTAAACCCAACCTTTATTTCTTTGCTTGGAGGGATTATTATGTATTGCACTTCATTGTTTCATCCATTGTGGCTTTGAGTTTCTCAATTGTCTTTAGTTCATGAAGGGAATCCCTATGCCTCTAACAATTTCTTTTTGTCAAATATGCAATTACCATACCCATATTTTCTTCAAGAGCTTTATAACATTGCCTCCCTTGTGGATTTGATGTTGGATTTATAGAAAGTCGGAAGTCTGCCTTCTTTGTATTGAAAATTATATTATTTTTAATAAGCTAAATTGTGTAGCGTATTAATTATGTACACTAATATTGAATATTGCATTGGACAGTTGTAAGACATGGCCTCAAAGAAATGGGGTGATAACCTCATATATGATTAGATGTTGGACTAAGATTAAGGTTAAGCTTTCAAAGAAAATATAAATGGATACCTCCTTGTTTCCACAACACAAATAAACCCTTTTAAGACCTATCATCCCTCTCTTTGTTAAGTTTTCATTGTCAAAATCAATCATGAGAAAAAAACATTCATGAGAAATAAAAATGGAAAGAAAAACTCGTTTTTAATAATAAATCCACACAATCAAATTTTGTTTCGCCCAAGGATAATCAATGCCAAAAAGTTTGAGAAATTCCTATCTAACCAACTATCTCTTGGATGTGTCTCCATAATATGAAATAATTAGTTCCTTTTGATATCGTATCATTCCTTTCGAAGAAACCAATAAATTAAGACTAAACAAGTGTAACTATCGACAATTGGAATAAATAATGTCATTTCTGAAAGAAGGGAGATCAAAATTTACTAATCGTTATGTTTTCTTACTTAAATGTCATCAATAAGGAGGTTGAAAGCCTTGATATAAACTTAAATGGGGAAACTATGAGGGTGGAGTCCTCCAAGTTCTCGACTAAAATACCATCGTTGGAAAGCTAAAAGATTAATCCTTTAATTAAGAGGACACATTTAATAATAATGAATCCATGGGTAAACTAAAGAACAAAGGGATGTTTTTAATATGAAGTTATGTTCTGAGGTATTGTAGTGGCTTGAAATCAAAACATACAAATTATTTACATTAGTTAAGGCTATTAGCAATCAACATAAGAAATATTTCAGTTGGTTAGTATATAATCTACAAAAAACCACGAGAGATGAGGACTTACCTATAGAACAAGAATCAACTCACTTGAAGTTTTAGATTTGTTGCATAATTTGAATCTTGTTGACCGCAACCAACATTTTAGGGATGACTATCTGCCCAGCCATAAGCTCAGTTGCACTGAGTATTTTTATAGTTGGCCAACCACGAGCCCTTGATCAGTTGCCTTGGCCAGTGAATCCTTATTTCCTAGAATTCTCCTATGGAAGAAATAATGTCTCACATCCTCCTTCACATCCATTAAATAGAACAATTTGTTCCAAAAATAGAAAGAGAATATTCATGCACATAATCCATGTGTCATCATGCCAATTTCTATTTTTGGCATAAGTTTTCCTTAACTCGGCCTTTTTCTTAGTTTGACTCTTGCTTATTTTATTTTATTTTACTTATTATTGCTATTTATATAGTTTATTTTAATTTGTTTACCTGGAACTTCACTTTATTATTCGTTATTTTATCTATTTACTAGTATTATCTTCACTTTATTATTTATTACCTTATTTATTATTATTTATTGACTTATTGATATGGGGCATTACATATCCGCCTTTTCAAGGAGCTTCATCCCGAAGTTAAGTTTAATCATTCAACTTATAAATTATTTATTTATTTCTTCTCTTGTATCCAACATCCTCTGTTGAACTAGTATAAGGCCACCCAAGTGACCATAGCATGCATCGAAAGTTACATCGCAACAACAGGGAAAGTGTGAGTACTCTCAAGCCCTCTTTCCCAACTTTCAGAACCAAACTTAAAGTCCCATTTGTCTATACCAGAGTCCCGAGAATCAAACATCATCTACCCCAAGGCATGCACCCAGTTTGGTACTCACGTACCCCAAGAATTTTGAAAGGCTAACCCAAACCTCCTCCATAGCTCCTACCAAGTACATCCCTAGGCATCGAATATGGACTTTGACATCACAACTCCAATATTAGGAACTCGCCCCCTCAAGATGGTCCCATAACCCATCGAGAGTTATATAAGGAAAAAAAACACTAGCATAAGTAGTTGATTGAGTTTGTCCCCAACCAATAAGGTGTTACATATTCTCCCTCATAGGTATGGGCTCCACAAGATCATCAAACAAACAGGCCCTTTAATCCATTGGTGGATTTCTTGTCAATCAACACTCCTCAACATGCAATCAATGTGATGAGCCTCGTTATTGCAACAAGAGTGTTACAACTCCCAAGGCTACTAGCTTTAATTATCAACTTGGGGTTTGTACAAACTTAAGAGGTGACAGTACTATATACACAATAGGTTAAGTTCTACATGCCACCTTCAAGCAATGGACTAGAGCAAGGCCTACATAGACCACTCTATCAATTGACTCAAGGAAGGAAATTGCATAAAAAGAGATTTCTATTCTAATTGCAAAAATGGAAATATTATTCTACTTGCAAAAGGAATGAAGATGTTACTTATCCAAATGTAAATGCTAACCCTAATTACAGGAATGTAAAGGCTATATTACTTGCATAAATGGAAACATTAATCTACTTGCAGAATGTAAATTATATGCTACTTGCAGCAATATAGATATTAGTCGAATTGTAGAATGTGAAGAGTTGCATTGAAAAGGAAACTAACTTATGCAATAACAGTGCTTGTATTTGAAACCATAAAAGAAGCATAAATGTAAAAGAAAAGAACCTAATCTAATTTACATTGGTAAATCAACTTTTAATCATTGTGTTCAAAGAGATTTAGCTCTAGTACAGAGTTCATTAGGTATTTCATGAGACAATCAAGAAAGTCATCATTATATTTCAAATTTCAGAAATATGTCGTTTAACCCTAATTACAAAATTGTGTTACAGTGAAGAAAAGGCGGGTCTTAAGTGGTCTTTGGTCCTCCTCAATCATGGTTTCAGAGCCTAGGGGACATTATTCAAGGCGAAGAGACAAAAATCAAGCTTTTGGAGCAAATATGGTAAAGTTTACAATATGCTACAAGATTGCCCTGTTTTGCTACGGGATTGGATCCGTGAGCATTTTGAGGGTGGAAAAGACGATCTAAAGGTGGGAAAGGGTAGATGAAGGTATATGAAGCATTTTCCAAACTTATCACCTCTCGGAGGCCCATTTTGCATTAAAAACAAAGGCACACAGTGTCCTACAATGACCCAAAAATGTACTTTTGGTGGCAGAGTTTTGAGGGCATTGTGAGGTGAGGAGAAAGAGGTTGATGATGGCAGGAGGAATGAAGGATGAATATGCCAACCCTACAAGCCACTAGTAGTACTTGCACACTAGACAATAATCCTTTTTGCAACTTGAAAAAAATGGAAAACTAATAACCAAATTGCAGCAAAATGAACTAAACAAGAAAGGATGAGTTAAATTTTATGAAACTAAGTAAAAAGGATGAGTTGAATTTTATTTGCATCAAAAGACAATCTAACTTGTAGCATGCACATGACCTACATCCATGAAAGCTTAAAGAAGGTTGTGATTTAAGACCTAAGTATGCAGAGAACAAAGTATGGAAAGGAGCATTAATCTAAAATCTAACAACTGCAAAGGAAAGTAAACATATGTTTTTGGCTTGCTAATACATATTCCTCAACCATACTTCCCACAAGACAGGTGGTATATAGGCCTGCATCAACAACTTTTATAAGAAAATTTCTATCAAGAAAGAAAAGAGATGTTGCTAACAAAGGTAATGCATGGATAAAATACACAAAGAGAGACTAGAGCCTCTAGGTTAGGCCCTAACCCAAGGGGACTCAACCCTCTGAGACAAACTAGATGAAATATAACAATAAGTTTCTCAATGACATAAAACAAAGTTCGCAAACATCATGTAAAGGGAATGAAAATGACAATCTCAAGCTCCTAGCACTTAGTAGCTCTTATCTGCTCCAAAAGTTTGATTCTTATTGAATCCTTAGGCTTGTTTATTTATACCAAAATGACTGAGGGGAAACCTCCTCAGAAAGAAGACTATTTCATGACTATTTCCCTCTAAAATAACTAAAAAAGTGGATCTAGTTCCCTTAGATCCTTGAAATTCCTTGAGTGCATCGGCTGTTAGTAGATCCTCGAGTTGTAGGTGAGTGATTTTACAAATCAAGTAGAGTTGTGGTTGAGTAAATGTAGGGGACAAGCCTCCTACATCTCCTCTAATCGCCTCTAATGTGGCTTTACATGGTAATTACACTCAAAAGCACTCCCTTTCATGTGTATTAACCATATTAGGCCATAAAGTATTAACAAACATCTTTTATTCTCCCTATTAAGAACATTATAGTCAAAATATGTTTATAAATGTGATAAAAAGAGGAAATTATAGGTTGGAGGATGGAAAAATGGGCCTTATGATATACCTATTGATGGGGCCCATCATCGCTCCCTATTAAAGGTGTTGCTCGCCCTCTAAGCAACTTAATCACTAATCTATGGCTCATTCATGGCCCTAGTGGCCTCTTTGACATCCCAAGGCACCTAAGATAGTGTGCCTTCTTGTGGATAAAAACCTGCATTTGCCTCTATTGTTGCCCACTCCCTTTATTCCTCTACCTGATCTCTTCTTTCTTGTAGGCCCAATAAAAAGGGAGGACTGAGATTTAACCCTATCCAATTGATCTTCAACCTTTGAACAATTCTATTGTAGAGCGGGGTCCTTTCTAAGGTATTCCTCAACTTCTCAAGGGAGTGGTATTCCCCGATTGTAGACTGTGGGGCATAGCATGCCATCTCCTATGGTAGGCCTACAAACTCTCAGTCCCCAAAAGCCCAAAAATGTCTTCAAAATGAAGGATGGCTTGCTCTTATTTCTCGAGGGGCTAATTTAGGGTTCGCAGAGATGAGGCTATGGTTGCTTATGACAGCCTTGGGACTTGTTAATTCTGCTATGATATATAAAGGCTCACTTGCTTCCTTGACAATAATGGTCTTCACTTCCTTAGCCCTTGCTTCCTCCTAGACAAGCCAAGAGGCTAGGGCCATTAGCTGTGCATCTCCCAACCTTGAATTGGGGTCTAAAAAGTTCGTGTTTGTGAGGACCATGTTGTGCATGTAGAACTTAGCTAATTTGGCCCTATCATCCATGTTGACTTGCTGGCATAAATGAATGAACTTCCTAAAGTCCTAAAATAGGAGAGAGCCATATTGTTGCAATGTCTTGATTTGAAATTGTAGCCATTGTTCTTTGAGGAAGATGGCATATGATTTGGATGGTTGCTTGCACTGGATGGCCTCCATGGCTAAGCTTGCCATGGTGGCAAGTTGTGCTTCCTTCTCCTGTAGCTACTCTCTTAACCTCTGATTTTCTAATTACAACTACTTCCTCATGATTGACTCTTTGAAAATCAAATCAGCCATTTCTTCACCCATTTTCTTCATCTTTTTTTCCATGAGGCCCACATCCTCAACACTTCCGAAATTAGCAATCTACATCTACCTATAAGTTCGACTTCTTTCCTTTTCTAGCTCAAGTAGGATGGGGACTGCAAATTTTTAGGTATGATTTCTCCTTATTCATAAAACTTGTAGTAGGACCCAATATCAGGTCGTGGATTAGGCTCTTGGAGTTCTTGTGGTCTTTCCTCTCCCTCTTAAGGTGTTGTTGTTCCTTCCTATAGTCATGTCTCCCATATCCTACAATAATTATGGCCATTCATGTAAAAGTCCTTTTTCTTCCTATAGCTAGGCAATTTCTACTTGTAATTGCTTGGCTCTAGTTTCCATAGTGGTTGACCTTCATATATATGTCCGAGATTGATTTCCCTTGGATTTGAGGGAGGTGACTTCCTCAATTTTCCCTTGGGCTCGTCGTAATTCTCCTTCTCAGTGGCTAACAGATTCTTCAATTGTAATTGGCACTACTGAAGGAGGCTGAGGCTTCCCTTGTTTGATCTTAGTGCTCTTCCTTTTTTTGAAATATAAGGGACCTTGCTTGGGTTGCCTCCTTTTGGCTTTGATAGGTGTGTTAAGGGTTGCCACAGTGGAAACCACCTCTTATTATGTATTCCCTTATTTGGGGGCTTACATGTTTCTTTCATTTTCTCTTCTCCTAAGGTCCAGAGGGCTCCCAAGGGTACCTTTTGTTGCCTTTGGTTCCCCATCCTCTTCCTCCTTCCCTTCTCTAGCCTCTTCTTCAGTTTCTTCCTCCTTCTACTCAACTTATTCTTCCTTTTCTTCTTTTTCTTCTTTAGCATCACTTTGTTTGGTGGCATCTTCATGTTCTATCAGAGGTTGGTCTTGAGTCTCAATGAAGGCCTCCTTGTCCAAGTCCATAAAATCAGTCCATAACACAGGTTTCTTGAGGTGAATCGAGGAATTCATAACAATGAGCCTGATTAAGCCACTATGAGAAATGTATTGGTGCTTCCCTTCTCTCACCCTCTGGCTCATTTCAATCATATATTTAAGGAGAATGTTGGGAATATTGAACCTGCTTGGGATGGGCAATTATGTCTAGAACCTCAGCTCATAGAGTAGCCTAAACTAATAGGCATACACAAAACTTAACCTTCCTTCATAAGATATGTATTTTAGGATGTGATAAGCCACTTCATCCCATGGTTAAGGAAGTCTCTCCCTTCTAACTCCATTATTATCTTCAACTGGATTTTCTTTGGGGAGGAAGAAATTCTTCTTGGTTGTGATGGATTTTGTTTTATCCTCCTTGCCCCATCTATCTCTTAGAGGTAGCATGGTCACTCTGCTAATGAGCTATGCATTCAAATCGATGGCAATTCCTCTTACAATAGTGGTGGCACTATCTTTCCCTCGAGAGTAAAGGGCCATGGAAAATTCATGGGTTATTTCATCGTCATGTCCATTTAGTTTTTCATAGAAACCCATCCATTGGTGGCTTATGGAGACATCTTTGACAGGAATATTTTGGTGGATTCTTTTAGTGTTTTTGGGTTCTCTTTTATTGAAATCCCCTCCCATGTTTCCTATTGTTGCTTGCTCAAGTTTCCTCAAATAATATTCTACAAATTATTGTGTTATGAGCAACTTAGGGTTTTAAGATAGAGGTGCGAGGGTTGGTGCTCTTATTCTGGCCAAAGGGAAGAGAATTACATGTCTAATACCAAACAAGTTAACTCTACTGCCACCTTGCTTCCCTCATATGAAAATAAAAGTTTTTGAGAAAAATTCAATCTGCAAGGGGTGCTACAGGATGTCTGTACAAGCAGAATTTTAACCAAATTATATTTATTTTTGTTCATATGAGGTGAGGAAAATGAGTTACTTACCCTTCTCTAAGAGATTACTTCATGGTTGTGGGGGTTTGAAGGGAAATTATTACCAATTTGAATCCTCTTTCACCTCTCGGCCCGATCCTATAGCATTGTCTACAGTCCTATAGCAGATGACTGTAATCCTGTAGTAGTTGCTTATGATCTTGTAGCACTTACTATTCGAACATGTAACTTCTTTATAGCACCCTAGGGGACCCTTAATCGTAGCTAGCTCCACTTTCGAAGCCTTAGTGTGCCTCTCTTACCGTATAAATGAGATTCAAGCTTGTCCTTTTATTCCTCTTGTGATAGTGAGCTCAACATGTTGTTTGAGTTGGCCCCCACCTGCCACCTACGTATTTCCTCTTATAGACTGTTGGCCCCGCTCCTCATAATTATCACCCTCTCATTTTTGTCATTTTTCCCATGTTGCATGGATGAGTGAGTTAATTTTACTTTAACTATTCGAGGGTGGCCAAGCTTTCTGGCCACCTCCAAGCTATAAAAATTCGTTCCTCATACATTAAAATCATTTTCGAGCTACCATGCACTTAAAGGAAGAGGTGAGGAGTGTCATACTTGTGCTTACTTGATGGTCTCAAACTGCTTCGATGCCTGCATGTTTCTTCAAGTGATTGGTTGGATGGTCTATGGAGGTGTTATTTTCCATGCTTTATGCTTCATTCTATGGTCCTTCTTAAAAAATAAAATTTGTAGATATTTTCTAATAGTTTCCTGACTGAGAAAAGTTTGTTAATGTGGGTCCTTCAAATGGTGGATCAATCTGCTTTTGTTGGAGATGAAAAATGACCCTGTTGTATCTTCTCAAGAGTTGTGTGGTTGCCCAATATCGCAAAGGTGGTCCTTCAATGCTACAGGATGGTTGTCTTCATTTTGGTGCTGCCAAGTGTCTCCAACTGTGGTTTTGTAGGGTTTGTGCTAGCTGTTGCAGGATTGGATCCTTTCTTGTAGAAATCACATAGACCCCTCCAAGATCACAATAATCCTCATAAAATGCATTCAAATGCTTTGATAATTCATGGTGACCTCATGGATAAGGACTAAAAACTTTGGTGGTGGTGAAATTGTGGAAGAAGGGGTAAAAATGGATTTTTTTCATGGACAACGATGAATTTTTGGATAGAGAAGTGGTTAAATGGTGTGAAGGATGGATGATGGAGGTGTGGTAGACTCATTTTTTCATTCCCCGAGGAAAACATAGAATCTGACCGCTATGCTTATGTTGATCACAATCTTGTAGCAATTATGGTCAATCTTGTAGAAGTTCAGGACAATCCTGTAGCATTTTAGTACTAAGGCCAAATTGAGTGAGAGGGGGTGGCCTCATGATGGATGAACTTTGGGAGATGGATGGAATAATGAAGGAAATGCAGATAACTAGCCTAGGAGATGGATAAGTGGAATATGGAGGCTACTTCCTTTGACTCTTGTCCCTTTGACCGCAACTTGAACCCTGCAAAAAAATGTTAGCAAAACTAATGTAAGGGTTCCCCTAGCTTCTCCTTTATTATTTCTTCATTTTTCACTCTGCTCTTCCTTTTTTGTTTTTCTCTCTCTCTTTTTTTTAAGACCTGTAGGTCACCTCAAAAGAGGTTTTCAACCTATAGGCCTGCCCCAGGTGCCTCAAAGGAGGTTTTCACCTAAGGATCTTTTCATTTATTTGTTCTCTTTATTGTCTCTTTGGATGCCTCATAGAGGTTTCCAGCCTTAGAGTTGGCCTCAGGTGCTTTCACCTAGGCCCTTATTTTTTTTACTAATCGAAGGCTGGATGAACTGAGAGTTGAGAGACCCCCAATTACATTTAGCTCCTTGCTTATTGAGATGGTAAACTCCTCCTTCGACAGAGGCTTCTTGTACGACTTTAACTGTTAACCATTAACAAGCAATGGAGTGGCTTCCTCTTCAATTGTTCTTATTATGACAGATCCATTCTCATAACATTTTTCTACCATATAAGGACCCGGCCACCTTGTCATTAATTTTCCTTTGAAATCCTTAAACCTGAAATCATACAGAAGGGCCCAATCACCCCCTTGGAAGGCTCTTTCCCTAATGCTTTTATCATGCCAAATCTTCCTCTGTAGTTGGACTACCTCATTGTGCATGAGATCCTGCAATTTAACTCATCCAAGCAATTGAGTTGGAGCAACCTTTCTTGCTGAGTTGCGGTAATGTCTAAATCCAACTGTGTCGTTATCCTTAAGGTGTTGTATTCAAATTCAATGGACAATAGGGCCTTCTCCCCATAAACCAACTAAAATGGAGTGAATCCCTTGGTGGTTTTCCAAGTGGTGTTGTAGGCCCAAGTGGCCTCTACAAGTCGGTCTGCTCAATCCCTTCTATTGTTGTTGAGAACTTTAGTCAAAATGTTTTCCAAGGTTTGGTTTGTGACCTCCACCTACCCATTTTCTTGAGTGTAATAAGGAGTGGATCATTTGTGTTTGATATGATGTTGCTTCATGATTCCCTCACTTATATTTGAAGTAAACTGATATCCTTGATCAGTGACCAAATGCCTTGGAAATCCAAACTTGTAGAAGATATTCTCTCTTATAATTTTTGCCACTTTTTGCTCAGTTCTTGCCTTTACTACCTTTGCTTCAACCCACTTTGTTAAGTAATCAGTGCACACAATGACATATCACTTTTATCCAGATAGGGATCAATTGGCCTAATGAAATCCATGCCCCATTTCTTAAATGGCTCCTAAGTCACTTGATATTGTAGGGAAATGTAATCCTTGGGTGTAGGCTTTCCCATCCTTTGGCACTCATCAAATCTAGCAGTGTACCTTTTGGCATCGTGATGTAGAGTGGGCCAGTAGTAGTCAGCTTATAGAACTTTGAAGGTTGTCCTCTTAGCAGCAAAATGGCCTCCACAGGGTCCATCATGGCATGCTAAGAGGATTTCAAAAACCTCCTCCTCTCTCACATATTCTCAAGATCTTATCTCGCCCAAATTTGAAGAGATTTCCTCCAATCCAGGTGAAAGGGACACTTTTTCTAACAATTTTGCTCTTCTCCTTGGAGGATAGATTAGGAGGGAACCTCCCAACAACCAAGTAATTTGCAATATCACCAAACCAAGGAGACAATATCGAGCTAGCAAAAAGGTGTTCATTCATATGTTAATCTTCCACCGTCTCCTCATTTCCTGCAGGCAATGTTAGTTTAGACAAAAAATCTGCCACCACATTTTCTTTCCCTGGTTTTTCAACAATGGTTAGATCAAATTGTTGCAATAATAGCAACCATGTAATGATTCTAGCATTGAAATTAGGTTTATTCACTAAATATTGAATGGTTGCATGACCAGTATGAACAACGACTTCAAACTCAGTGATATAATGCCTAAACTTATTCAAAGAGTGCACCACAACTACAAGTCTTTTTTTCAGTGACTGTATAATTAAGTTCAAATTTGGAGAGGTTCTTACTCATGAAATATATTGCATATGGAAATTTGTCTTTCACTTGCTATAGAGCTACTCCTACAACTTTGTATGATGCATCTGTGTGGATGTCGAAAGGAAATTCCCAATTGGGACTTCTAAGAATTGGTGGAGTGGTCAACTTCTCTTTTAGTTCTTCAAATGCCTCTTAACATCTATCTGTCCAACAAAAGTATGAATATTTGGCCAACAATACAAATAGAGTTTCTAAATTCCTTAATGAATCTTCTATAATACCCAGCTAGCCCAAGAAAACTTATGGCATCCCTTTGCTTTTGAAGGAAAGGGACCATTTTGATAATGAAACCTTATTGGGGTCAACCTAGATCGCTTCCTTAGAAAGGAAGTGGCATAGGAAAATCATTGCATTCATCAAGAATTAACACTTTTTGGGACTCAATGAAAGATTTATTTGAATTCATTTCTTTAATACCTTAATAAATTGGAAAAAGCTTCCTGGAAATCGTTTCCATAAGGGGTGAAATCATCCATGTAGATTTCAACAATGTCATGTACGAGATCAACAAAGATACTCAAGACTACCCTATGGAAGATAGCAGGGGCATTGCACAAACCAAATGGGAGGAATATATAGGAAAAATTCCCCCATGTGCATGTAAAGGTGGTCTTGTCCTAATTCTCAGGGCTAGTCTGGATTTGATTGTACCCACTAAATCCATCCATGAATGAAAATAATTTCTTCCCTGCGAGGCCATCTAGGACTTCATCGATGAAAGGCAAAGGGAAATGGTCCTTCTTGGTAGCTTTGTTAATTTCCCTGTAGTCAACACAAATCCTCGACTTCCCATTTTCCTTGGGTACTATGACAAGAGGGGACACCCATTCACTATCTGAAATGGGGTAAATGAACCATGCATCCAACAACTTTTGTAGTTCCTCTTTTACAATATCCTTAAGGGCAGGATTCATCCTCCTCTAGGGTTGGTGCACAGGTTTTCATCCCTCCTTGATGTAGATATGATGAGTACAAACTAAGGGATGCACCCCTTTCATTTCCTTATAGTCCCAAGCAAAGGCATCAAGATGTTGCCTCAACACAATGCATAATTTCTCTTCTTGCTCAACTGAGAGGGAAGGTTGATTTTTATATTTTTGGAAGGGTTGATTTCCACAATCTTGGCATGATCTAGGTCAGAGTCAACAAAGCACAATTCATTCCATGGATTGTTCTCGCATTTGTCTAAGGATTCTTCCACTAACTCATTAATTGGCATGGCAGTAGGAGGTTGATTTTGTAACAAGTGATCAATAAGGTCATCCTCATCTAGTTGCCTACTCCCTGTAACAATGTCTAATGTATAAATTTGGTAGAGGGATGATTGATAAAGGTCTTCTTCGTCCTCTTCCTCTACCCACAGGGGTAAATCATGCTCGAGATAGGGTTGAGTAGGGGGATATAATATAAGATGCTTTAAGAGATGCCCATTCTCAATGGTCATGCTCCCATCCCTGCAACTAATGTAAGCATCAGTTGTGGCCAACCAAGGTCTCCTTAGGATGAGAGGGTACCCATTAAACTTGGTTTTCGGTTGGAGGACAAGGAAACCTGTGGGATATTCCTAGGAGTCAATAGAGACCATCACATCCTCAATAACTCCCTTAAGGTATAAGGTGGATGTATATGTTAGCTGCAACACTATAGTGGTATTCCTCAAGGCTCCTTGGAGATTGAGCTTCGGCATGGTTTCCTTGGTTATGAC
The DNA here is from genome assembly GCA_031772625.1 of Pinus tabuliformis. NCBI lineage: Eukaryota > Viridiplantae > Streptophyta > Pinopsida > Pinales > Pinaceae > Pinus > Pinus tabuliformis. The sequence goes on along the minus strand of CM062814.1, from coordinate 741,610,931 downwards.
ATTGATTACAACCCCAAGGTTGATCAAGGTTTTGGGGACTACAATATTATTAATGTGCACATCCACTACTGGGCTACCAGGATCCAAGTACTTTGGGGAGATCACCCTCCCAAGCATTAGATCAGACAACTGCCCAACAACATTGATAGTGGGGGCATCTCTTTTTCTTCTCCCAGGCCTTTTGAAACATTCTTCCCTGATGAGATTGTTGTAAATGGGGAAATCTTTGATGGCCTGGAGAAGGGGTATCTTAACACACAAATTCTTCAATTCTCCCATAAGCTCAACCTCTTCTGGGGTGTGTTGCTTGGGTTGGACTAACCTTTCAAGATATGGAGGTATATTGGATTTAGGAGTATTTTCTTCCTTCTCTTCTTCAAGATCTTCAGGTGGAGAAGGTGGGTGAACATTTGGAAGTACCTTCCCAGACCGAAGTTTAATCTCTTGGATTTCCACAGCATAAGAAGGATAGGATGTTTCCCCACTGTACACCTATTGTGCCTTATTATTTTTCATGTTCAAATTGGCTTGGGCATGAATTTGAGGTTGCTTTGGGGGGTTATTGATGAGTATTTGTGGTTGATATGGAGGGGGAGGTATTAAAGCAAGAGGTTGGGCTTCCTGAGGCCTCCATCCTTGTGAAGGATTGCCCCGTTGAGGAGGTTGAGGTTGATATTTCTAAAAAGATGGATTGATAGGTTGAGGAGGGTATTGAGGAGTATAGGAACAAGGAGCGGGCATAGACCATGATGGGTGAGCTAGAGGATACCAACGTTGGAAGGGTGCATTCTGATTTGGATTGTAAGAAGGATATTGTGTGCCTTGCATGCCTTGTTGGTATGGTCGGGGGCATTGTCGCCTCCTTTGGTTGATGAAACAAAGCTTATACAAGACATTCTTTGCCCTTGGTTTACAACCTTAAGGCCTGGAAGAGAGGGACATTTATTTGTTGCATGGTTCTCCTCACAAACAGAACAAACCTCTATGGTGTTCAGTGGGCACTCATTTCCGGGGTGCCTCTTGGTGCATCTGGGGCAAAATATAGCTAATTCCCTTTCTGCTTCTTCTTGATTCCTCTTAATCTGCATAGTATCCATCTGTAAGGTAAAATTTTACAACATCTCACTCTTGAAGTCTTTAAGCATACTTCCCATCTCTTGTTTAATGGTCGAGGTGGAGGGAGAAGAGTTGTCCAAGCCTTTACTAGACCTACCTCTCTTCCTTGCATCCCTATAATGATTCTTGAACATTGTCTTGACGTCATCATAGGTTAACTGATAGATATCTCCCCAGACAACATAATGAGGGTCTCCATTACATCCTCTCTAATCCCTCAGAGGTGTAAAATCTTGAGTGATTTAGGGTCAAGGGTATAGTTAGCCCTTCTCTAGTATGCTAGAACCTTTCCTCATAATCTTCTAAGGACTCATACGACCCTAGGGTCATCCTAAATATATCCTCCTTTGTCTCCTTATACCTATAATAATCCTTGTAGTTCTCATTAAAGGCTTGTTTCATTTGTGCCTAGGTATTGATGTTGCCTCCAGGTAGGCTCATAAACTAACACAAGGTTGCATCCTTGAGGGTGGAGGGAAACAACTTCAGCTTCTGTTCATCGGAAATATAATCATAGGTCCTACAAACTACAACAAACTTGAACATGAATGTGTTAGGGTTCTCTAAGGCTAGGCCATGGAAGTGTGGAAGAGTGATGGGGCTTATATTCTTCATTCAAGCCTCCACATTGGTTTCTCAGATAGGGAAAAGCTTAGTTTGCCTATTCTCAGCCATGTTTTGGATAGTTGATACAAGTTCTTCCTCCCCTATGGGTTCTTCAAAGATTTCAGGTTACTCACTTAAAGGATTCTCTAACTCCCCTTTGGTTAGAATGGGAAGCTCACAGTCACCAAAGAAGAGTGACGGTTGACTACTTGAAGGGGTTGGGGTTTTGGTAGAAATTTCCCTTGATTATTCCTACTCCTATGAGGCATGAATGAATTTGTGTTTTTTTGTTTTTCCTCTTTTTTTGAATTTTTTTAAAATCAAATAATGTTGATGCAAAAAACAAAAAAAGAAAAGAAAGTCACTTCTAAGTAGAAACATTACCTATTGGACACCTCCCCTCCAATGGCTCCAAAAAGTGATGAGGCTCAGTATTCCAACAAGAGTGTTGCAACTCCCAAGCCTACTAGCTTTAATTATCAACCTGGGGTTCGTACAAACTTAAGAGTTGACAATGTTATATGCACAATAGGTTAATTTCTACTCATGCCACCTTCAAGCAATGGACCAGACCAAGGCATACAGAGACCACTCTATCAGCTGACTCAAGGAAGGAAATTGCATAAAAAGAGAGTTCTATTCTAATTGCAGAAATGGAAATATTATTCTACTTGCAAAAGGAATGAAGATGCTACTTATCCAAATGTAAATGCTAACCCTAATTGCAGGAATGTAAAGGCTATATTACTTGCAGAAATGGAAACATTAATCTACTTACAGAACGTAAATTCTATGCTACTTGCAGTGATGTAAACATTAGTCTAATTGCAAAATGTGAAAAGTTGCATAGAAAATGAAACTAACATATGAAATAACAATGCTTGTATTTAAAACCCTAAAAGAAGCATAAATTAAAAGGAAACAAACCTAATCTACTTTACATTGGTAAATCAACCTTTAATCATCGTGTTCAAAGAGATCTAACTTTAGTGACATTGTTCATTAGGTATTTCATGAGACATCAAGAAAGTCATCATTATATTTCAAATTCAGAAATTTGTCCTCTAACCCTAATTGCATAATTGTATTGCAACGAAGAAAAGGCAGGTCTTAAGTGGTATTTGGTCCTCCTCAATCATCGTTTCAAAGCTTAGGGGACATTGGTTCAATAACTGTTCACAGGTTTTTCCACAAGCAAAAATAAATTCTACCAACCTGTATGGACTCTCTCTTTAACACCATTAAGTCCCACCATGGAAGGGACATAATGAACAATGCTCTAAATTTTGAGAAGATGAGAATTTCCAGAGCTAGAAACCTATTCAATCAACTATTAATAGCTCCATAATTTCACGCTCTCTCTTCTCAAAATACAAATCTCATTGCCCTGATGATGGACTCACTAAGCTAGTCCGAAACGTTGGTTCAATAACTGTTCACAGGTTTTTCCACAAGCAAAAATAAATTCTACCAACCTGTATGGACTCTCTCTTTAACACCATTAAGTCCCACCATGGAAGGGACATAATGAACAATGCTCTAAATTTTGAGAAGATGAGAATTTCCAGAGCTAGAAACCTATTCAATCAACTATTAATAGCTCCATAATTTCACGCTCTCTCTTCTCAAAATACAAATCTTATTACCCTGATGATGGACTCACTAAGCTAGTCCGAAACGTTGGTTCAATAACTGTTCACAAGTTTTTCCACAAGAAAAAATAAAAAATAAAAAAATCAAGATTTTGGAGCAAATATGGTCAAGTTTACATGATGTTACATGATGTTGTAGGATTGCTACTCGATTGCCCTGTTTTGCTAGAGGATTGGATTTGTGAGAATTTTGAGGGTGGAAAAGGTGATCTAAATGTGGGAAAGGGTAGATGAAGGTATATGAAGGCTTTATGAATCTTTTTCCAAGCATAACACCTCTCTAAGGTCCATCTTGCACAAAAACAAAGCACACAGTGTCATACAATGACCCAAAAATGTAGTTTCGATGGCAAAGTTTTGAGGGCGCTGCGAGGTGAGGAGAAAGAGGCTGATGATGGTAGGAAGAATGAAGGATGAATATTCCAACCTTAGAAGCTACTAGTAGTACCTGCACACCAAATAAATACTCCTTTTTGTAACTTGAAAAGAATTCCAAACTAATAACCAAATTGCAGCAAAATGAACTAAACAAGAAAGGATGAGTTGAATTTTATGAAACCAAGTAAAAAGGATGAGTTGAATTTTATGAAACCAAGTAAAAAGGATGAGTTGAATTTTATGAAACCAAGTAAAAAGGATGAGTTGAATTTTATTTGCATCAAAAGACAATCTAACTTGTAGCATGCACATGACCTAAATCCATGAAATCTTAAAGAATATTGTGATTTAATCCCTAAGTATGCAAAGAACAAAGTATGGAAAAGAGCATTAATCTAAGATATAACAACTGCAAAGGAAAGTAACCACATGTTTTTGGCTTGCTAATACATATTCCTCAACCACACTTCCCACAAGAGAGGTGGTAGATAGGCATGCACCAACAAATTTTATAAGCAAATTTCTATCAAGAAAGAAAAGAGATGTTGCTAACAAAGGCAATGCATGGATAAAATACACAAAGAGAGACTAGAGCCTCTAGGTTGGGCCCTAACCCAAGGGGACTCAACCCTCTGAGACAAACTTAGATGAAAGATAATAATAATCTTCTCATTAACATAAAACATAGTTCACATACATCATGCAAAGGGAATGAAAATGACAATCTCAAGCTCCTAGCTCTTAGTAGCTCCTATCTGCTCCAAAAGTTTGAATCCTATTGAGCCCTTAGGCTTGTTTATTTATACAAAAATGACTGAGGGACAACCTCCTTAGAAACAATATTTTTTCCCTCACAATATACCTATTGATGGGCCCATCACAATGCATTAGTTTATATAACATCATATCGATATCATAATTATCTCAACACATATCACAGTGAGAGAAACAAAATTATAACCATCCTTATTATAATTCACAAGACAAAATCAAATTCATTAACATGCATAAACAATGAATATTGTCTATCTCATTTCATAAAATAATGTCACTAAACATCTATATATAATTTATTCGGCTAAGTTAGTCAATGTGGTTTGGATCATTAATACTATAAGTGTTATTTTTTCATTAAGATACCAATTGCTTTCCAATAATCATTTCCACTTATTGCAACTAGGAAGTTGAAAATTTACACAGTAGGTATAGTTGTTTAAGTACATCTTTAAACTTCAAATGAGTCTCATCATCTCGAGTCTTGATCTCTAGTCATGTATTCTCCTTTCCCCAAGGAAATTTATTGAAATTCATCATTAAGATATTATTGGCCGCACAATCATTCTTTAAATCATCAATATCAAAATTAAAATTTCATGATCATTGTTTTTCTTATCCATTCTACTACCATTCTAGTCAATGGCACACAAACACTAGGTCATCATTGTTTAAGTTTTCTACCATGCTTAATTCACTCGAACAAGTGGCTTGTTGATACCTGGTGCTTTATTAATCACTTGGTAACTATCATTGTCCATGCTCAAGAATATTTGTTTATCTCATCAAGTTCTTATCTCGATATCACTTGATCTATTTATCGTAGATTCACCCTTCTTAAAGTTGGAGTAGAGTTTATTCCCTTTCACTTTTGGCTTGCAAAGACTATTGTTGATTTAGAATATGAAGCACTTGATCCACTACTACCATTATCATCCACAAAAAGGTTTTGTGCCTGGTGTGGTTAGCCGTAATTTATTTATGTACTAATGGCACAAACATGACAAGTTGTTTTATATGAAGTCTCATTATATCATCAACTCACTCATGAAATGTAGATTAGCCAAGTACCCCTCTATTAGTTTATTCTCACTTCTCTTGTCAATATGCACATGATCCTTCTAAAGGTCTCTTTATCAAAGTTCTAGCCACAAACCTTCTTACACTTTAACTATTATCCTTGACCATTTAAACCTTCGATCATTTTCTATTAGGTCCCTATACTACTAGTGTAATCCCTTATTGTTATTAATAGAACCCCCTTATTATATTGTTGTGCCCATGTAGTCCCCATATTGTTATTATTGTGCCCCATAGAAGCCCACTATTGTTATTATTGTGCCCTTACATTATTATTGTTATGTCAGCTCTGATTATATTATGACCCCTTAGACTCTTATATATAGAAAGGAGGCCTTGTCATTTGTATCATCCAAGAATTGTTCATTTGTGTAATGTAAAGGAGGTTGCCCCCTCGAAGAGGCTGAATTATAAGGCGTTTATCTTTCTTTTCTATCTTCTTGTGAGCTGTTTTCATAACATTTGGTATCAAAGATTTGGATTCTAGGGTTTCGCTGCTCCAAACAGATAATCGTGGCATTTTCGCTATAACTTGTTGTCTGCGACGTTTTAGAAGCAAAAAAAAACCCATTTGAGAGGAAATCTCGTTGAACCTCGTGCCCAAATTTCAGATCTTGTCTCACTATATTTTCGGCGATATGATATAAGGAAGTTATGATTTTTGCAAGCTCCAAAATTTAATCTAAAACAAGTCATCGTGGAAGTTTTGCAATAACTTGTTCGCTACAAAGTTTCAAAAGCTAAAAAAAAAAAACCCATTTGAGAAGAAAGTGGTTTGAACCTTGGGTTTGAATTTTTAGATCTTGTCTCTCTATATGTTATGATATATGATATGCGGAAGTTAGGGTTTTTGCAGACTCCCAAATTACATACTAAACAAGCGACCTTGGGAGAATCGTCATAACTTTCTCTCTGCGCATCAGATTGAAATTTCGTAAGAAGTTATGGAAAGAGGACATACTGTAGTTTCTTGTTTATATTTTTAGATCTGAAGGTCAAAACAGTGACACGTGGCACGTCATACAAGTTCGCTCTTATGAAACGGTATATAATTAGGTCGTCTTGGGAGATTGTGCAAAATTGTTTCTTGGAGAATCCAATTTCGATCAGACTGGTGGCATTGGAAAGAGGACGTAGAGGGCTATTGCAGGTCAAGATTTCAGAACTGGAAAATCCCAAATTACATAGTTACAGTCGTTTCAAGATCAAGCTCCTAAAATCAAGAAAAGGCAATATGAGGAATTTTGATGGCAAGGATCTGGTAAATTGGATACTATAGATGGAGAAATATTTTGATCGACATGGTGTTACTGTTACAAAAGGTACGTATTAGATCTAATTATTTAGAACCGAATCAAGTTTTATGGTATAAAGGGCTTTGTTCTCGTAAACCACTTGTCACGTGGTCAATTTTCACGAAGGAAATGATAGCACATTATGAGGATACCAAGAGAAACACCTTATTTAGCCAATTAATAAATCTCAAACAGAAGTGTTCAATGGCAGAGCACATTGAGGACTTTCAAAAATTGAATATAAGGGAAAATGATATTCCAGAGAAGTAGAGGATTGATGTCTCCATAGGAACTTTAAAGGATAATATTCAACATGAGGTTCATCTTTGGGAACCTGATTCATTGGAGACGAAATTCAAGTCGGCAAGAAAAGTGGAAAGCAAAATTATGGAAACAAGGAAGTCTACCCTTCACAACTACAAATATGGAAGTGTTGTTTCTCCTAGCCTTCCACAACCTACAAGGTTGACACCACAACAATTGGAAGAAAAAAGAGCAAAAGGGCTTTGTTACAATTGTGATAACAAATACGTTAAAGGTCAAAAGTGTGTTGAGAAGAAATTATTTTACATTGATTGTGAAGAGGAGGAAGAAAATGATCAAGAAACATCAAAAGAGGAGGATATACACCAGGAACCAACGCCAGAGAAAGAAGAAATGAATCTGACCATATCTTGTAAAGCATTAGCAAGAATTACCACTCCTCAAACTCTCAAGATAGAAGGACATATCAAGAAGAAAAAGGTTCAAGAAGTGAAATATCACATCGAGAAAGAAGAAATGAATCCGACCATATCTTATAATGCATTGGCCAGAATTACCACTCCTCAAACTATCAAGATAGAAGGACATATCAAGAAGAAAAATGTTCAAGAAGTGAAAGATCGCATCGAGCATAAAGAAATGAATTCGACCATATCTTGTAATGCCTTGGGAAGAAATTACCACTCCTCAAACTCTCAAGATAGAAGCACATATCAAGAAGAAAAAGATTCAAGCAGTGAAAGATCACATCGAGCATCAACAACAAGTTCTCCAACTTTTAAAGGATAACGCCACTTTGATGCAGAATCGAATGAAACAACAGGTAGATTAACATCACAATGAAAGAAGTTTTGATGTAGGCGATTGGGTATTTTTACGGCTACATCTCAAGCAAGCTATTTATGAGAAGGAAATGTTGGCAATAATACATGCACTTAAGAAATGGTGACCTTGCCTAATGGGAAGACACATCAGGGTAAAAATGGATCATGATAGTCTTAAATAATTTTTGGAACAAATATTATCTTTAGAAGAACAAAAAAAATGGGTCACAAATATGTTAGGATATGACTTTGAAATCATCTACAAAAAAGGGAAGTAAATTGTTGTTGCAGATGCACTCTCAAGAAAGGATGAGGATGTGCAAGCATTGTTTTGTGATATTTCTATTATCCAACTAGATTGGATAAACGAAGCAAGGGATGAAGGGAAGAAGGACGAAGAAGTGTGGCCACTCATTCAAAAGTTGCAGAATATCCCAGTTCAAACAATATTGCCAGAACTTAATGAGGAAGGAAAAATCATATTGGAGCCCGGAGCAGTCGCAGAAACAAAAACCCGACAGCTACAAAATCGATCAATTTCAAAGTATCTCATCAAGTGGAAGAAATTACCCACTGAATACTCCACATGGGAGGACAAGAATTTTATACAGAAGCATCAAGAACTACTCAAGCATTGAGGACAACACTTTTGAAGGAGAGGGGCATGTTAGGTCCCTATACTACTAGTGTAACCCCTTATTGTTATTAATACAACCCCCTTATTATATTGTTGTGCCCATGTAGTCTCCATATTATTATTATTGTGCCCCATAGAAGCCCACTATTGTTATTATTGTGCCCTTACATTATTATTGTTATGCCGGCTCTGATTATATTATGACCCCTTAGACTCCTATATATAGAAATGAGGTCTTGTCATTTGTATCATCCGAGAATTGTTCATCTGTGTAATGTAAAGGAGGTTGCCCCCTCGAAGAGGCTAAATTTTAAGGCATTTATCTTTCTTTTCTATCTTCTTGTGAGCTGGTTTCATAACATTTTATGAGTTTATCACTTGTCATTCCTGACCAATTATGAGTGTTCACAACTCCCCATCTTAATATTTAAAAATATGCATGCCATTACTAGCCCCTTTCCATTAATGTTGCTCAATCCAATCATCAATATCTTTAAGAGAAATTGCCACTTGACAGAGACCCAAATCTTGATAGAGACCCACTAATCTTGGAGTTACCATGAAAATACTACCTCTATGCTAAGGGTTTTTCCCTTTTTCCATATGCAAAATCTTCCCAATTTATACTTTTAGCTTCTTTATTCCCATCATACAAATATCCATGGGTTTATTACTTTTGTAACCAAATGTTACCATAATTCCTACAACTCCTTGAAAATGACTTTCATCAAATTATTTGATTCATTAACTTCATTAGTTGTTTGACAATATTTTCTTCTCGATAAACATAATCCTTATAGTGATAGCAAGAAACTTTTCTATATTTTAACAACAATTTTTTAAATGGTTACTTATTCGTGTACTACCTCAAGAGTGCTAAGTTACTTCGTAGTGACAATAAAAAAACTCTTATCGTGTTATATGATAGTTTATTAATTCATGTTGACTTGTTATACTTGTTTATGAAACTTCTACTCACTCACCTTAAGTATCTATTCATTATTCATTCAATTCATCTTGTCCTTCCAAGTTGATTATGATTGTGAGGAATATAATAAGCTATCATCTTTAGAGTATATAATATAATGATTTATATATACCTATTAATTGTAGAAAATCAATGCTTTAGTAACCTTCATTTCTTTCTTAAAATCCTTGATTCTCTACACTTGTATTTGCATCTTAACACTTTACAAATAGGTTAACATCCTTTCGGGTGTAATGGGTTATTATCTTTGTGGTATAAAGACATTATACTCGTTTTGACTTAATTTGATGTGTACAATCATCACCATGCTCTCAAATAAATCAATATTTTCCTCACATCCGGCTTAAATAGTGGATTACATAGGGTAGGTGAGTACATTAAGTGACACTAAAGGACTTCATGCATGATAATCTCTTCTTAATGTTCTATTGGGGGGAAAAATGACCATGTTAAACATTCAAGAAATCACCAGGCCAGGGCCTTAATTAAACCCTTTTCTATTTAGGATGGTGATTTCGACTGGTATGTGGCCCTGGTTGCTATGGAGTGAATTGCTCTAAAAACGGAGACTTTCTAATATGATATCATAGATGCAAATGCAATCTAAGCTAACATGCAACTAACGAACAAAAAAAATCTAATATATCTTGATTAAGAGAAGGAACAATCCCACTCTCAACCAAGAGCAAGATTCAAGGATAATGGACTGGAATTGAATCTAAGGTTAGAATGAGTTAGGAAATCATAGATAAAATTCATATGATTTGCAATGATTAAGGCAAATGTGCATATTTTGTTATGTAATAAATGGTTATCAGAGCCTCAGAAGCACATACTTATATTTAAATAATAATAAATGAATTCAAGATTAGATATGCCATTGTATGATGGAAACAATTCACTTGATAGAACAACAATTAAAACAAACGTAAGCATATAATCAGGCTCCTAAATAATTGTCATCCAACATATCTATGTCTACTTGAATCTGTGATTTAATTCTAATCTCAGTTTTACCAACTAAGAAAGACAACTTTCAATTAGTTTTAAATCAGCATGCATTTTCACAAAGTAACCATAGTACATAACTTAAAAACACATACTATTTGGAATAGAAGATAAATCATAATTAAAAGGTATCTCTATTCATATCAAGTTTGAGCAGTAACACTCATATTGATTACGAAATAGAGATTTCAAGGCTTTACACCAGTCTTCTAACTCTTACACCAGTGTACAAAATTTTAATATGGCTTCAAGCCTCAAGGTACAAGAAATTTCAAGGATCAACCATGACAACAAAAGTTTTCTCCTTGCTTAATATCCTCCCTCTAATCTAGTCTTGGAAGCTTCCAATTTCCCTCAAGAACAATCTCCTACAATAGTGCAAGGGCTTCTTTCTTTTCCAAAAATTGTAACCTTTCCTCTTCTACAAACCTCTTATTTATAATCGTACAATTCAATTTTAGTAAATAGGAGTTTGTTTAATGACCACTTCACAAATATTTGTTTTCTTACTTTGGGAGATAAAGAATCCACTTTTTATTTCTAAAGCTCAAACCCATAAATCCTAAAGTTCCAAGTGGTGATTACCTTCAAGAAACTTTGAAAAAATATCATAAAAATATCATTAAAAACTATATTAAAATTGGAAGCAAAACCCAAATCTAAAAATTATTCAAAACAACTCATTTGAAGAAAATCCAATTCAAAATTGAAAACAAATCCCTAAATTTGAGCCCAAATCATTTTCTATTCTTGCATTATTGATGAAATAGACAAACTTCTGATGAGATCCCAATAGTAAAATGCCCCAACAGACAAATTTTTATTATTTTAAAGTCACGCAGGGATCTCTTTTTGTTACATTTTTGTAGCCCCTTTTTCTACTAAAACTTTGCAACGTTTAACCTGTAAATTTTCCAAAATAAACCTTGCCATATAATTCTCATTGATTTAAGCTTTTCTACAAGGTATCATGGGCTTGATTTGGAGGTCTTGACGCCACTGTAAAGACTAGTGAATCAGGCCAAGTCGTTCCACATCCCTGCACAAGAAGCCATGTATTTAGTACATCAATCTCTTCCACACAAAATAGGAGCTACTATCGATATATCGTGCTTCAGACTTGTGGGGGTTAAGAATGAAATTTTGATATCGCATCTAGTTATAGTTTTTCAGGAAAATGTCAGTCGCATGGGAGCGAGGATGGAAGGTGAAGGCATCGAGACAGAGAAGGGGGTTGTTGTTGCTGTTGGAGTGGCCATGAAGGATGAAGATTTATCATTTAAATTTTTGAAGGGGAGCTCCCTTCCTTTCAACTCTTTAGCATGCGATGAAAGCGTTAACTTTACGATTCATTCCACATGGGCAACAAGTTCTAATGAAGTTATGATCGACCTTGGTTCATTTATTTGATCTCTTTGGAGGGTAAGGCCCAATATAGGTTTACACAACCTGTGCAGCTATCTGAATGATGAAAATCTACAGGAAAAAAAAACCTTTTTACTAACTGATATTAGCTAGGAGAAGGGTTTGAAGAATTGAAACAAGGGGAGGACTTTCATATCTTCATTAGAACCCCTTTTTGGTTTCAAGTATGGATTATGCAGTAGATCTCAAGCAATAGATAGAGAATCTATTAGGATATCCTGTAAATATACAAACTCTCCTTCATGAAGGGAAGTAGCTAAAGGATCATTTTCAACTACAAGATTATAAAATCTTAAGCAATTCCACCATTGGCTTGAATCCAAGGCTGCTTCATGAGCTAGATACATAGGAAGCTCTATTTTCTACAAGGATGTAGTGCGAGTCAAAGGTTCTAATCAATCAAAGCTGCCACAATACAATCCTAAAAGTTACATTATTGAATGACAACAGAAAACACCTGCCATGTAGGTAAACCTAATAGAGGTAAATCAACCTCTCTTTTTTTCACTCTAGGGTAGTGCTTTGCAAATTCATTGTCTTTCAACCTAGATTTGATGCTTTGCATCAATGGGTTTTTACAAACTGGACCAAAAACTGTGACATATACCTTTGCTCAAAATATTTTTCCGTTGTTTAGTTTGATACCTAAGAAGTTTTGGAGAGAGCACTGAAAGAAGGGCCTTGGATTTCGGGGAATGTAGGGCTCTTCATTACCCCTTGGTTCCCATGTTTTTATGCCACAACAATGGTGGTCTCAACAATGTTGGTATGGGTGAGGCTACCAAATCTTCCTTTTTGGCATCATAAGGCTCTTGAGGTAATTGGGAACACCATGTGGTCATTCAAAAAGATGGATCTTGAGAGAATGAAGAAAGGGTTATTTACCTTTTCCATAATCTGTGTAGAATAGAACTATGTATAGTTCTACTTGACTGCATCTAGCAGAAACATAAAAAATTCCAGTGGACCCAACTTTTGGGTTATGAAAATATGACATTCAGATGTTGATCGTGGTACCAAATAGAAGACTTGCAGAACACATGTCCTCAGGCAAAAAAGAACCTAAAAAAGAGAAAGGGGCAGGCTTGCAAAGAAAAGGATGACAACCTTCTAATCCCTACCTCACGAAGGAAGAAGAAGAAGAAATCATAGAGAACCTTCCAAACCAAGAAAAAAAGGGATGCTCCAGTCCAAAATGGCAAGGAAGTCCATAAGCAGAATTGTACATAATTAGAAGCGATCCATGAACCAGAACAACAGAAAAAAGTGGCACACAAAGAGGATGTGATGGTGGGCACAAAGAGAGATCATGTTTCAAAAAGTCCATATTAAGATAAAGAATTCCTATCAAAGATAACCGATAGTGTTTGGGCAATGGTTATAGTCAACCCTAACTCAGGGGGTGTAGGTTTTAACCCTGTAAAAAAATTACCTTCATACAAATTCTAAAAAAGTAGAAAATAAACAATGGCGAAAGCATAAAACATAAAACATAAAACAGATTTACACAAAGATTTTCCCCTAGATACCAAAACCAAGACTTACCAGATTGATTTTTCATTATATTCCTTTCAAGGTTACAACACATATATATACATGTTGAAGCATTCATAAACCTCAATGCATTAACCCTGGATTAGAACATAAACGCAGTTCCCTTGACTATAGAGTTAATGAGTTCCTGTATTAGTATTGTTGCGGGTAGTTGTTGTTAGGTTGGGTGGACTACATGGAGAGGTGGGTCTCGTACAAGAAATAGTAGTGGTTGTATTTGATCTCCTTTCTTATTATAGGTGGTATGTAGTTATCGTAGTCGGAGGTAATAGTAGGAGAGATATCGAGGTGGACGACATCTACGGGGCGGGCTTAACTACGGGTTGAGAGGTCAGTTTAGGTCTTGTCGGGTATGAGAAATCGGTCTACTAAATCGTTCAACAATAACACAACCAAAGAAACTTCACGCCACCCTGTAGGAGCCTTATTGGCGGAACGGTACGAGTTAGAGAGCTTTATGGATGGACATTCAGTTAGGTCCGTATTGGAAGGGGTTACGTTAGGTCCCGTATTAGATGAGCATCGGCATCGGCTCTACAAAATACCATGGGCATAAAACCATCATGCCCAAAACCATGTGTGAAATCCATGCAGAAAACCAGCGGTAGGTCCACCCACCTAATATAGGGTCTAAAAAAAAAATTGGGGACGCTTCCCCGGACCCCGTAGAGGGGGGTTATCACCCCTCCCTGTGACCCCCCCATTGCGCCTCGTGCAACAAAGGGGGGGTTGTCACCCCCCCTCTAACCCCCCACTTCACATGTGGGGCTAGTCATGGAAAGAATATCAACATTCTCCCACTTGTTGTTTTATTTCCACACAGGAGGTCACAGGAGAGCTTAATCATTGGTCCAGCCCTGCAACGCCCATTGTGTATCTACAGCAAGAAAACTTCTCAGTGCTCACATAATTCATCAATGCATCTGCAATGTTCTTTAAAGTGTCCACCTTTACCAACAACATGTTTTTGTCCTCAACCATATCCCTCACAAAGTGATACTGAGCATCAAAGTGCTTTGTTTTTTAATGATAAGCAGGGTTCTTTGCCAAGAAAATTTCACTTTGGCTATCACAGTCTATCCTTATAGCTCATTGTACTAATCCCATACTTGAACACAATCTTTGCAACCAAACTACTTCCTTGCTTGCATGAGTGGCTACCATGTATTCTGCCTCTGTAGTTGAAAGTGCCACTAAAGACTATCTCTTGCTCATCCAAACGACTGCACCTCCAAGTAGGTTAAACACATACCCACTTGTATATATTCTTTGATCCATATCTCCAGCCTAGTCTGAATCAACAAAGCTATGGATTTCCAAACCTATGTCCAATCCTAGTCTTCCTTGGTAGCACAAACCATAATCACTAGTGCCATGCAAATACCTGAAAACTCGCTTCATTGTTGTCTAATGCTCCTTCCCTAGTTTTGACATAAACCTGCTCAATACTTCCATTTCATGTGCAATGTCTGTTCTAGTACATACCAGTTCATACATCAAGCTACCGACTGCACTTGCGTATGGAACATGGGACATGTCCTCTTCCTCTTCTTGTGTCTTGGGACATTATTCAATGAATAAATTTACACCTGCAGGAACATGAACCTTCACCAGTTTACTATCCTGCATATATAACCTCTACAGTATTTTCTCAACATACTTCCTTTGGTTTAAGCAGAACTTCCTCATTGCTAGATCTCGTTTAATTTCCATGCCCAAAATATAGTTATCCGCACCCAGATCTTTGATGTTGAATTTGGAGGACAATTGGGTCTTCAAATCTTGGGCTAGTCATAGAAAGAATATAACAGACACCCAACAGGGGGATGGAAAAAGGTTCAAAAAAACGAAAGGAAAGAAAAAGAAGTTAAGCGATTACTATCACACTTAACTTCGTGAAGAGGTTTTTGTTAGTTTTTCAAATTTTTTTCTTATGCAGATAAGTGAAGAGGTTGGTTTTTGTTGAATGGTTAAGTTTAATCCCACGTGCATTGGGGTGATGAGTTTTAAGGGGTTTATATTGTTTTATGTTTGCACTATGGGTTGTGAGTGGTGTGAGGATAGTACAAAGGTGTTTAAGGAATATTTTGGCCTAGTGGAAATCATGAATTTTGAGGAATAAAATATATTAAACTTAAATCAACCATTACGTGAATTAACTCTTCGTGCCCATGAGGGGAGGTCAACGTGGAGAAACTAATGTGGAGCCTATGAAGTGAGTGGATCTTGTTTGTCATTAAATAATAATATAAAATACCCTCGCGAGTTCATAAGTTAATAATATGGTAAGCTAATAAACCTTCACACCATCACGTCCTTTCCAAAGAAAAGGTCACGCCTTAGGTTGGCTTGGTGAAATGTTAAAATTTCCATCCCAAGATGTGAAATATTTCCCTTGCGGTTCCATCAATTGATGAATCTCAAGATGGAAAAACTCTCCCCTAAAAATTATCGTTTCCTAGGGTTGTTAATTGATGGATCTTAGAATGGGAACATTTTCAAAGACATGAAGTGCCCCTCGTCAATTGCCTGACCTTCCCCGCCATCCATTAATTTTTAGACTTTCTCTGCAATTACACTCTATCGGATTGCACCAGCATTCAAAAAACTAGAAAAGGCTCGATGGTGACTCCCACCAGTTAATGTGTTTTCCTTATAACGGTGCCACGTAGCAGTGACATGGAAAATAAAGTTGATGTGTTACATACATGGAGGTGTCATGTGGCACATGGAAAAACATACACAAATGTTTACGTGGCCAATATGAAGGGACGTGGTGATGACATTGAAGAGCCAAATGTAATTTTTCCCAAGTAAGCATTGCCATTTCAACATTGCCACGTGCCCTGCCACCTCATCAAGCCAGTAAAAAACACAAAAATTCAAACGACTATAACTTTGAATATGAGAAGCAAAATGAGGCAAAATTTCTATTACTGAAAAGATCTTGATGAGATAATGATGATTGGATTATCCAAAAGGGTAAACTATGAAACTCAAAAATCACAAAAAAATAGGAAACCAAAAGCAATCCAAGGCAATACTTCCAAAATTTATAAGTGGGAGCCCTTTATTTTCAAGAAAATTTAAGGGGATGTGTTGAGGTCTTAGTAATTGGTGACATACTCGGATGAAGCAATTATCTCTTATGTTAATATATTAGGCTTAAATTGATCAAAAATCAAAAGATGAATTTCACAAAATTCTCAAGCATTTGTGTCACTTCTACAGGTCCCACATAAGACAAGTCAAATAGTATAAATTCATAATGATTTGAGTACTTGCTATCTTCTTAGTTTTAAACGATGAATCTATTGTAGCTGTTGCAACAACCCCTCCAAAAAATTTCAAAATCCTTAAAATTTTCGAAGCCAGAGTTCCTGCACCTTAGGGATTTGCTCAAAAGTTCGCCACACCATAAAGCTTTGTAAGGACCTAAGTTTTCCTGCTAAGTCAAGCTAAGTCGCAAATCCAGTTTAAGTAAGTCAGTCGCAGCTTCATAACGCGACTCTTTCAAACAATTGCGACCCTTGCGACCCACAGGTTGCTAAGTCGCAAAGGTCGCAAGCAATACCCATTGTGACCATGTGACCCTTGTGACCTCGCGACCAACATGTCACATGGTCGCATAGGTCACAACTGACATTCATCGCGACCATGCGACCTCGTGACCAACATGTCACATGGTCGCAAGGTCACGCTTTCAACCCATGCGACCTTCACACGTGCGACAAAAATTATAAATAGGGAGGTCGCCCCTATTCATTTGTAACGACTCCTTTGGTTGAAAGAGAGATGAATAAGGCTTGTGACTTGGGCATGCACACGTTTTCTCCAGGTAGGCGACCTTTCACCTTCTTGGTAATCATTTTTTTTACCAAGTGTCATGCCCTGCCACTTTGACCCTCCACATTCCACCCTAGGGGGGCTTTTTATCTCCTTTTGCTTAGGTTTTCACCTTAGACCAAAGAGACAATTACTCTGGCCCTGTCCAGTCCTTCTTGCCCTCGTCATGGCCATTCCTTGACCTTAACCATCCTTGTTTTCACTAGTAATCCTGACCATCTTGCTAGGAAGAATTACAAACCTCCCTAAACCTCAAATCTTCCTCCTTAGCCCACCCAAAACCTAAGTCACACGGCCCACAACCGCAATACCACTTTTCTGGCGAATCCATGACCTAGCGACTCTGCGACCTCGCAACTTCGCAACCTCGTGACTTTGCAACCTTGCGACCTAGTGACCTAGCGACTCCACGACCTCACGACTTTGTGACCTGCGACCCATACACCAAGTCACTAAGTCACACTCTTTTCCTTGTGACCATGCGACCTATCTTCCTATGCGACTTGCCATAAAGACCTCCTGACAGCTTTTGAAATTGATTTCATTTAGGCAGTTTTTGTTTAATTTTCATGTCGTCGCTCTCATCGTGGGATTGTATGTTCGACATGCTAGGTGACGTGGACCTTGAGTGCATCTCCATCTCCTCCTTCAAAGATGAGATGGCACCCTCGACTACTAAGTACGCTCGCAAAATCTCAGGAAGTAGTTAATTGGAGATCTACCAGGACAAGGAGCCACCCATCTATGGGGACACAACTTGCAATATTAATAAAACCACAAAAATATCTTGGTATAACATCTATGAAGAGTTCGTGAAGTCGGACATACCAGAAACCCAAGAGGATTTCCCGATATACCTAAATGTCAAGAGGTTGAAGCTACACAAGGTAGCATCACACCCTCTGATATTTCTGTGCGCAAAAACTATTGACTGGATCCTGCAAAATACAGATACAGATTCATGGACGGTCAGGGACCACACTGGAGCACCCTTAGCTGCAATCTCCCCTACAGATATTTCCACCTACTACAGACTCCCTGAGAGACAGGAGACTTTCAATACCCGGTGGCTCTCTGGTTTTGTACTCCTGGTTAAAGATATCCTGAGGGAATGGTGGCAGGACCCATCAAAGTTCCAGGTTAGATCAGATCAAGCATATAAGACAGAGGGGTTACAGAAAGTATATCAACTAATTGCTGCTATGATGTGCTGCTTGTATGGTAAGGTAGACTATGACGTATTCTACGACACCTGGGTTCCTCTCATGCATGTTGTCACCACCCGAGGAACTATTTTCAATTGGGAAAACATTCTGGCATCATCTTTAAAGACAAACATAGCTGCAGCCAAGCATCCAGAGCCAGAGCAGCCACCAAAATTCTACATGGCTTCATACCCCCTAAACATTCTCTGCGCAAGATGACAATTTGAGAGTTGGAACTATAACTGGGATACGTCAACAACCGACCACGTGCACCGCCACTACAAGGTTTTCTGGGACACTGCCTACAAAGGTATGATAGATGTGATTTCTAAATATTTTATCGCCCCGCTATACCAACAGCTATTTGGTGAGGAACCACCATGCATGTCAAAGAGGTCTATGCAAATCGTGGTCAAGGTAGCACATTGGTTTCCCATCCAAGAGGGTACGCTCATTATATTGTTTGGTACCCATAAGGCCCCCCATGCCCTACCTAGGTTTATCACAGACAAAATGCTCTTGCGGGAAGTCTGCTACCAGATGACACAGGGTTTTTCAAAGGTACTAAACAAAGGCAAGAAGAAACCATGGCCTACCTTCCCTCTTGCCATCGGAGCATATATAGTGGAGAACTTCAAACAAGTGGAAGCAGAGGTTGAAGCATTGAAAGGTATCCATTTTGTAAGTCTCAACTATCAGACGTACGATCCCGAGAAAGTCGTGGTTGCCCATTGCAAGAAAGCAAAGTTCAGCTGGTCATATTCACACACCAGACAAGATCATGAAGACGGGGTAAAGAATTGGTATAACGCCACTAGGGAACTCAGTCCTAGTGAGCAGCAGGCCAGAGATGAGGAGCTCCTCGAGCATTCCCAGGAAAATGTTAATCTTTAAGAGAGAGCCTCCACCATCAAGAAGAAACAGCGGGAGACACAGAAAGTCACCGGGGAATTCGAGAAGCAAAAGGGGAAAGAGGTCGAAGATATTTTGAGCGACCCCAAAGAGGAAGACATTAATGAAACGTTGGAACAAAGAAACGCCACCCTGGCAAGAAAAAAGCAAGAGCTCAAGAGGAAAAGAGAGCAAGATCTCAAACAATCTCAAGATTCCAGCGACCAAGGCCAGCTCGAAAAGAGAAGGCGACAACAAGAAGAGGAAAAGGAGAACAATTACAAGAAAAGCTGCATGTGGAAAGAAGGGCTCAGGAAGAAATAGAGAAGAAGAGACATGAAGAAATAGAGAAGAAAAGACAGGAAGAAGAGCGCAAGGCTAAGGAAGAAGAGGAGAAAAAGAGGATGGAACAAGAGATAAAAGAGAAAGAAGAAAAGATTAAGCAGGAAGACGAGCTTAAGAGGCAACAAGAGCTAGCAGAGAAAGAAAGAAAGCAACAGGAGGAAGAACTAAGGAGGAGAAAAGAAAAGGAAACTAGGGGAGTCGAGCGTGAGAGACCAGTAAAACATCCGAGCTAGATATAGAACAAAGTGAGCTACCCCCATTGGATGTGCCTCCTTCTACTCCCCTCACTGGTGGGCACCTTCCCTTGCAAGAACTAGGTTTCTTAGAAGGACAAGAGGAGGAGGTCCTAGACCTCACAAAGCTCACCTTCGACGAAGTTAGCCTCAAAATTGTGCATGAAAGGAAAAAGTATTGTGCCAGGAATCTAGCGGAGCCCTTATCAGTCACCATGCCAAGGAGATTGTGCCCAACATCACTGCGATCCCAGAGATGATCGCCTTGGCCGGGCCAATTTTTTTTCCGCCACGGAACACAATGTGGCCCGGATGAGCAAACAGATCATAGACCTTCAGAATAGGCTTTACGCATCTGAACAAAGGGCCGCCAGTGCAGAGCAAGAGAGAAGGAGAGCAGAAGAAGAGAATGCAACCCTTCATTTAGTTCACTCAAGCACAATGAAATTTCAGGAAACAATCAAAGGAGAGGCAGAGACCCTCGGGGAAGCCATGGCGATGGTTTACGAAGAGATGTCTAAGCTGCATCACATAGTGGCCCCAATCTTGGCGATATAAGCTCACACAAAGGAAAGAGCCACAATGCTAAAGGAGGTTGTAATCGCTCTAGAAAAAATACATGAGTGGTTCGTTAAATACCTAGGAGCACCAGCGATAGTCCCTAAGAAGGATTGGATCACCATGCAAAACGCCAAGGTTCAGCTCTGCATCAAGATTCAATCAAAGGAAAAATTAACCAAGGATGTGGACAGGGTATTAGCTTCCTACAGACACCTTTTCAACGGCCTAGAGTCTATGATCCAACTTCATGGAGTTCCTTCTATCAGAGAAGTCGGGCAAGTGAGGAAGCAGGAGGATATCTCAAGGGAGGTGCAGGCTTTTGTTGATACATATAAACAGGAAGCCCATGTAGAGGACATGCCAATCACCAAAGAAAATATTACACGTTATGTGGTAGAACCAGTAAGAATTTACACCAAACTGGTAACCTTGAATAACTAGGTGAATGCCAAACAGACCACCCTCATCCCAGATGCAGTTGAATGCTTGCGCACCTACTTGATAGAGCAACTCAATCTAGACATTTGTGAACTTGATATTGTTAAATTGATGGATTAGATTAGTAGCTTATTTTGTGATGTGTGTAATTTGATAGAATAAGACATTTTGGAATATGAAAGGTCATGAGGAAGTCCAAGAGTCATCGAGTAGATGAAAAGTCATGAGGAAGTTCAAGAGTCAAGGGTAGGCCAAGAGTCACCCTCACTCTATAAATACACCCTCATGACACATTTGTAAGGACTTTTGGCTGAGGACATTTTTGAGACATATTGCTTAAGAGAACTTATGCTCTTCTAATTGATGCAAGGAGTGATTGTAATATTCCACTATTGGATTCCTCAAATCTTTTATGTCGTAATACCATGAGTATTTTTTGCTTGATGCATCGAATGTTCTTGAGAGTTATTTGATGTGCGGCCTTTTCATGTGTCATCCCATACTACAAACTTTGTGTTGCTATGCATGGATGGTATATGATTCGCTAACTCTATGCTTATACTGATGAACTATTTCATTGGTATTGGTATAATCTATTCTTGATTGTACGTTTACTTATGCTTATATATGTTTGATTTCTATGAACTACTTTACAATTGTTAAGCACTTTATCTTATAAAACATGAGTCTTATTTGAAGTCTATTGACAATTAATTTACATAAGGTTTATGTTGATAATTGTTTGGCTATTCATGGTATGCACATTATAAGATATTTGTCAATTATTTCTTTGTGTTTATTGAAGTTCATGTTTCCAATTGAGCCCACATCACACTTTCGTTCGAAGCAAGATCAACACACCTGAATGGCAACCGTGCCTCCATACCGGACAAGATCCCTAAAGCAAACGATGCAGGGTCTAGTTGGGAACCTACACCGGGGAGATCCCCTTTGTTGTTGGCGAAGAATTCGAGCCCGTTAACATAATCCAATTAGACAAAAAATTATTGTATATCTTCCTCATAAATATCAAATAGAAGAGGTACAACTTTGAAGTTTTATAGTGAGCACACATCTATTGAATGTATAATTTACCTCTCTTTCTTGACATTGCTTCACTCTCAGTGAGCATCCATAGACTCGAGGAAGATGTCTTAGTAACATACAAGAATAGCCTCGTTTCCAACGAGCGTCCATAGCCTCGATAGGTTTGCTTATACTTCCTATTAGGTCTGCAAAATGTCATCTTTTTCATCCTCTTTCCATTCACTTTTAACCATATTCCACTATCCTATAACCTTACATTTTAACCATTTTTATGATTATATATGGGTATAAACTTAGTATTTTCCAGAGCATTTATTTTAGTATTTTGAGCAAAATTATGATTAAATATTAGAAAAATAACATGTTTTCACTTATATCGAAAAGTTGGATGAGTTTTGTGATGTTTGTAGGCTGAAGACTCCAACAATGTTATATTTGACCATTTAGTCTCAAATTTGGATTTCCTCTTCAAACCCTTGAAGGTTTGAGATAATCATTCAAGCACATTTGATAGAGAAGAATCATGGAAGTTTTGATAAGATTTCTTATCAAATATTTTAGAGATTTGTCAGAGGATATGTAGATATGTTACTTGTTAGATGTTAACACATGATTGTAATCACATTATATATTTGTGGATCTATATTTATTAATTAGTTATCTTAGGTTTTTTTTATAAATATGAGTGCCTTCCCCATTCAAAGGGAGGAACTTTTGGAGCATAATTCTAAACTATGATGGAATAAAACACATTTGATAAGTTCTTATGTTATTTATTTTATAGTTCTATATTCTTGATTTGTAGTTTTATTTAGTGTTGCAAGTGTGAGCCTTCAACACTTGATTGAAGATGGTGATCTAAATTAGTAGCAGTTTTCAACCAGTCAACTTTTGACGCAATTTTGGGAAAAATAAGATAAATCTAAAAAAACCAAAACATGGGTTTTATGCAGATTGAGCCCATTTAGATGCTTCACGAGAATTTCTTCAAAACAATGCGCAATTTCAAAGATATTTGTGGATATTTAATATGTAATTTCCTTGATTTCATGTTATGACTAGGAAATGTAACAATAGAATAAAGAGTTTGAATTGTCCATCAAATTAAGAAAGCGATCACTCATTTTGAACAAAATCAATCTAATTTTTAAAGTCATCACAATTCTCTAACAATTCTTCAATCTTTCTAATTAATAATTACAATGATCACTTAATTTAGGATTTGATTTATTTACTTGTTATAGAAACTTTAATTTCAAGTTTCTAATTTCCACTTCATTCTTGTCCATATTGCAATCAAGTGCTTGAGAAATATTAAAATACAAAAATATATAAATTCTGAAGCATTCTCATTTGTAACTAGAGTTGTTTGCTTTCATATACTAAGAATGCTTGCTTTCATAGAAATAGATTTCAAACGCTTTCTAGATTAAATTTACACGCTTTCATAGATTAAATTTTCTCACCTTTATAGATCAAAGATTCCCATGCTTTCACAAATTAAGTTGACATTGTTTCCTATATTAATTCTCCAATGTTTTTCTAGATTTGTATTTCATTTCATGTCTTTTTATTCGTTTTCATAGAGTAAAATTTTCTTTCATTGCAATTTCTTTCCATTAGAATTGAAAGCTAAACTCCTAGCACATAATATGCCATATACTTCGCGAGTCCATGTACCTGGATTGACAATTTAATGTAAAGTAATTTAAAGCAAAATTAAATTACCCAACACTTCCCACAATTTTCAGTGCTCTGAACTCTCTTATGTTGCCACCCTTTAGATTTGATTAGTTGAGAATTGAATTTTGGAAATTGGGTGTATAGAGTATGGTGGTACAAGATATGCCTTTTTTTCACGACCATAGGTGTAATACTTTAAAAATTGACTCCAACAACCATCCTCTAAGCTACCAACGTAGAGGATTTAGTGTGGTGAGATAAGGGATGGGATCAAAGAAAATATGAGAGCAGACTCTTTACCCTGTAAAAGTGAACTATAATACTTGAAACAGATCTTGGTGTTCCTCCATAATCAGAGGCCAATGTAGGAGAAAGGAAAGTTAATAAAGATACATTTTAGATAGATAAACATCCATTATAGTTGCATAGTATAGATTTCACTAGGTCTAATTAATGTTTCTTTGAAAAGACCCCCCATATAAACTTTGAAAACATCAAGAAATTCAAGGAAAACCCCAACAAGGCAAGATATGAAAAATATACTTTAATATAAAGGAAAAATGTCATATTAATATATATCTTTTAATTTATGTTAAGTTCATGATTTCTTTGTCGTGTATGGCAGGTAATTAATTGGGCTTTTATTTCAAATATAAAACCCTAAACTAAAGCACAATTATGAATATAAGTTCATATGTGAGTGTCTCATGAGGATGTTGATCCTTTTAGATTTCTTTGTTTCATGATAATATTAAACATTCACTAAATTAGTCTTGGTAATTAGCAAAAAAATGAGACTTAAAAGAAATACTTAGCAAAATTAAATATGAGCAAAGTGATAAATCAAGGCAAGAAGAAAGGTTATAGTGTTACCCCTGATGATGACTCATTTCTAGCACGAAAGTCTTCATAATTGCTTTATTCAATTAGAAACAACAAAAATAAAACAAATTATACCCAAACCTAATGTAATCTAACTAGGAAGATTAAAACTAAATAAAGTCAAATTTCCAGGGGAGTCATGCATGCTACTTAAGACCTATAATAATATATATGTCGAAGATTAGAAACATAAATGTAACTAATACTAAACAAGGGAAGCTGCGACGCAGCGAGTCCCTGCGTCAAGTTGAGCCTGCCTGAAAATTCGGAATAAACGGATATGTGTTCTCTAGTAGCTGTTCGATCCAGACCCATAACCTGAAAGCTAGAAAGCCAGCCAGCTACATATCAGGAGATTCAGAGTTGATGTTTGAACGCAAATAAGCAGGCAAGGATACTGCTGAAGAGTCATATCGAGGACTTGAAACCAACTGGTGCTGCCAAAAGGTCGAGACAAATATACAGAACCCATCAATGCTAAAGGCCATTCTGTCATCTGTTTGGAAGGGAATGATAATCAATGCTTTGTTTGCAGCCATATTTAGCTGTGCAACATATATAGGTCCATATCTGATAAACTTGTTCGTAGAGTACTTGGGAGGAACAGAGCATTTTTCCTATGAAGGCTATGTGCTGGCCTCTGTTTTCTTTGGTGCAAAGATGATTGAGTGATTGGCCCAGAGACAATGGTATTTTGGAGCCCAGCAGCTTGGGAAACCATATATCTACGTAGGCTCCAAGAGCTGAGAAGGGTTGCCTACCTGTTGTTGCATGAACAGTGGTCATGAGGGCCTCAGCAATACCAAATTCTTCATTCACCACCTGTAGCCAGTGCATGAGTATTCGTTTCAGTTTTTACGGTGAGCTAATTTTGACACATAGTTATGACTCAATGACAATGTTTGCAGGAAGTACATTTGTCGATGGAAAAATATAGATGCAACAATCTTAAGTACATTTGTCGATGGAAAACTATAGATGCAAACAGAAAAAATACAAAAATTACCACAACATACTCCGGTTGTTGTAAAAGCTCCAGATGATTCTACAACATACTCACTGAAAGGTAGCACTGAAAACCACCCATGTAATGAAGAACACCATGGATGTAGAGTATTGTTATGTTGATGAATACAAAATGTTTGTCTTCTACTCTGCTCCATCTTGTGCACTTTGTGCAACAGGGAAAACATCATCATAGACCAGCACAATATTTGCAAACTTAGCTATGTACGAGGGAGAAATCTGCAAAGAGAAAATTTACAAGTAAAATTCAACCACCTAACTCAGAGCATGACTATACCAACTTTTTACTGAAAGGTAGCACTGAAAACCACCCATGTAATGAAGAACACCATGGATGTAGAGTATTGTTATGTTGATGAATACAAAATGTTTGTCTTCTACTCTGCTCCATCTTGTGCACTTTCTGCAACAGGGAAAACATCATCATAGACCAGCACAATATTTGCAAACTCAGCTATGTACGAGGGAGAAATCTGCAAAGAGAAAATTTACAAGTGAGTCAAAGTACACAGCAAAAAGAGTCGATGAAGATACAACTTTGCAAACAACGAAATGAAAGGGCTAAAAAGCAAAACGGGGAGGTGAGAATGGAAAAGTGGCGAGCTTTACAATGATGAACTTACCAAGCATTAAACCTGCAAACACATGGCATCCTCCCAAATCCGTGAGAAACTCTCAAACATGAGTGCACAAGGGAATAATCTGAGAGGGGACTTTAAAATGTCAACATAAAATTAAACTTCTGAGTCAGGAAGTTTTGATCCAAACCTAAAGTGGATCTATGTGGAAGATTCCAACCCTTTTGCAGCAAAATAAATGATTATTTTACATGTCTAAGGCCTGTGGAGAACAGATACGCACTGTCTATCTAGTCAAACACATCTGAATCTTTGATCCTTATGCCCAAGGGTAGTTTTCTGATGGTATGGTACAGACCATTCCAAGGAAAATTGAAATCAAGGGATAGCTTAAAGTACAATCAATGAAATTTTGTTAAAAGAGTACATATTTGACTATAGGTAGCCTACTATTATTTTGGTACTGATGGAACACAAGTATTCTTAAATTTCAGTGCACACTGTAAACAGAAGATGAAATAAAACAAAACATAATATCTTGCCAACACAATTCTCTGTATATAAATTATTGTAAAGTCAAATCCCATATCCATCATTGTATAGAATTCCAAATCTCACCATATTCCATTGTTGCTAAGATGCATATTTAACAAGAAATTAAGTCCATGTGTTGTTTGAATAGTACCAAATCCAAGGGCAATTATACATATAACAGTTAAAAAATACCAATAACAGCAGTTTATAGGCAAATTCAAAGGCCTTGAAATAATACAAATCTCAAACCTCAGAAAATGTTTTCGAGAAACATTGAACGATATAACATATTCTCAAGTGATCAGCACAACCCCTGCTTCTTTCTTCCTCAACAGGAGCATTAAGTGAGTTATGGTAACTGCCACTAATAGCCACTTAACAGCAGCAGCGTCTTCCGTGCGTGGACTCAACTTAGTATATGCGCCTCAACTAATAGTCTAATACTCAGCTGTACCAATCCCATAGGCATTATAAATATTGAAACACTCCAACTCACAGATCAAAACAACCATTTGTAAAAGGTAATTTGAAAATAGTTTTGCTGAAACACGATATCACTGAAATAAAAGACCAATGTCCCCAATAGTCATGTTAAACTGTACATTGCACCTTGCTAACAAACAAATGGGGATAATTGCACCAAAGATAATTTTCTCAAACTTCAGCTGCATAATCACTCGTGTACTGAATTCTCTGATACTTCTTTGACAGATGGAGTTTTGATAAGTTGGCTATAATTGCCCTTTTCTTTGAAGAGCTGAGCATGGTGATGTTTGCAATAAAGCCTGCCCTCAATTGCAATATAGTTCGAGGGACTGATAACACAACCACCATGCATACACTTGAAGCATGCCTTGTGGTATCCCACACCTTCCACAGAAACCTGCAATACAAGCTTCAAGCAGGAAATACTTTTGAGATTCAGTATCATCTTTACTTTAACTTAATACCAGGCAAGGTTGCCCAATCTAATCCTAAAGGTGGACAGGGTTTTGTCTAATTGACAAAACCGCTCTGTTTCTTCGCCGTGGAAGCGTTTCGCCTCCTGCACGTCAGTGGAGACCGGCAGAGCTTCCGGCTCTCGGTCGCGTTTTCTGAGCGTCTGAGTCATCATCATAGAAAGATGATATTTGAACCCTGAACGCAGAAGTGGCGCAGGAACTATAAGGGGATGATAGCTCGGCTTTAGCGAATAATTGTTTATACTGCTATAAAAGCCGATATGGATAACTGAGCGGATACGAATATAGGAGCGGATTAAAGGATTACCGATATAAATCTATGCATAACATCATTTCACAAGTTACATGCAAAAGCTATGTTTGAGCTGCGCGGAAGTTGAACAGTCTGGCATGGGAAGGGGTCTTGTGACCTAGGGTTTTTGACCTCTGTATGTGGTTGGGCATGCGCCCCACTTTCCCAACCAAAAACCCCATTGCAGAACCAGAAACCCGTCGTTTTCAGCTATGAACCCGCCTGCTCTTCATAATACCAGGCAAGGTTGCCCAATCTAATCCTAAAGGTGGACAGGGTTTTGTCTAATTGACAAAACCGCTCTGTTTCTTCGCCGTGGAAGCGTTTCGCCTCCTGCACGTCAGTGGAGACCGGCAGAGCTTCTGGCTCTCGGTCGCGTTTTCTGAGCGTTTGAGTCATCATCATAGAAAGATGATATTTGAACCCTGAACGCAGAAGTGGCGCAGGAACTATAAGGGGATGATAGCTCGGCTTTAGCGAATAATTGTTTATACTGCTATAGAAGCCGATATGGATAACTGAGCGGATACGAATATAGGAGCGGATTAAAGGATTACCGATATAAATCTATGCATAACATCATTTCACAAGTTACATGCAAAAGCTATGTTTGAGCTGCGCGGAAGTTGAACAGTCTGGCATGGGAAGGGGTCTTGTGACCTAGGGTTTTTGACCTCTGTATGTGGTTGGGCATGCGCCCCACTTTCCCAACCAAAAACCCCATTGCAGAACCAGAAACCCGTCGTTTTCAGCTATGAACCCGCCTGCTCTTCAAATGCTTCGCACAAAACCGCCCCTTCCAACTGACCTAGGGTTTTTGACCTCTGTATGTGGTTGGGCATGCGCCCCACTTTCCGAACCAAAAACCCCATTGCAGAACCAGGAACCCGTCGTTTTCAGCTATGAACCCGTTTTTCGCGGATGCCACAATGGAAAACGGAATGCAAAGAGTGACACTGGTTTACCAGTGAAAGATACTGAGGCAACACACCGCCTGCTCTTCAAATGCTTCGCACAAAACCGCCGAGCCGGTAGGCGGACACCTCCCGCCATGCAAACCTTGAGCATACGGCCGACACCTGCAAAAGAACAAGCAAACCTTAGCATATGTATGCCCATTCGCACTTAACATTAAACATTAAGGAATTAATGTTAGCATTAAAACGAAACCGCACACGGTCAGGGCCACTCGATTGTGCGTAAATACGAGTTTAAGCTATGGTCCGGCCTCTTCCGCCTCGGGAAGAGGCCAAATAAGATGGCGAAGGATGGCGAAAGAGTGAGAGCAAACGAAACTTAGCATATCCCCGCTTTAACCGCCGTATAACAGAGAAGGGCAGGGGTCAACTAATGCTAAGTTGGGGTCCTATCGATTACTATAGTCCCTGCCGGATGCCAGATGGCAGGGACTAATAACATGAAAGACTTGAACTTTGTACATCTATATTAAGAATATACGAGAGTAGAAAACTCTTATTTACAAGAAAGTCTCTACTAAAGGATGCACGACTCTATTCTATCATGATATGTACAAGAAATAAATCAGAAGATGAGCATGGAAGACTATGATTAATTTCAAAGAACTTATCAAGATCAGGAGATTCATATATAATGATTGACCGAGACTGAACTGTCTCACTCACTTCATAAATCTCATTCTTCTTAAAGAAATATTATGGATTCATGCCCATCTTCCACCAATTTATTAAACTTAAAAATAGTACTAAGGAAACCATCGAGAAAATATTTATTTACAAAATCAAAAGTATCGCTAGGGAAAGAAAGAGATTTGTTTCAAAAATATTTGATGATAACAAGCATCCAAGGGAATATGAACATTATTGGAAACTTGAAATGAATTTCAAGGAATAAAATAAACATCATCAAAATATGGGATTGAAAATTCCATACTCGTGCTTAGATGAAAATGAAGAATGAGAGCTTGTCATGTCTGAGTCTAAAAATGAATATATGTCACTTCATTACAATTGTTCCAAAGCTATCAATATCATGATAATCATCAAAGATAACTTCCTTCTCTTGCAAATCATGAATAAGGTGTAAATTTATAACATGATTAAATTGATAAGCAAGAGACTCATAATTGATATCGATAGGCATATTATTTTGAGATTCATCATCCTGAACTAAATGAAAAAAAAGACTCAAGATTTAACTGATTTTAAAAAGTTTCTTGTTCACTAAAATCTGAACTAGTTGAAATTTAACATCAAGATTGAGAAAAACATTTTTTTTTTATGGATTTAGATTCGAAAACAAATCTCAATACATAAAATAATGACTTCCAAATTATAAATGATTTTCATGAAATGAGGTATCTTACATGAAATTTTTAAA
Organism: Pinus tabuliformis; assembly: GCA_031772625.1. Classification (NCBI taxonomy): domain Eukaryota; kingdom Viridiplantae; phylum Streptophyta; class Pinopsida; order Pinales; family Pinaceae; genus Pinus; species Pinus tabuliformis. Next base: position 741,580,449 of record CM062814.1, on the reverse strand, counting down.
ACTTTAATTAAGGGATAAATATTATGTCAAAACAGTAGGAAGTAATTATAGATCGGTTTTAAAAGAAGAAGGATTATTAAGGACATGTCCATTAGTAAAATCTTGTGATTCATCAAATAAAATTATTTCTATCGACCTTTCTTTCTCACCACAAATATTAGGAGGATTCTCAACAACAATTTCAGATTTATGATTAGAATTCGTACAATCACTTCAAAAAAAATAAAAAAATAAAAACCCTTTATTGTTTTCTCTTTTAACATGCAAGAACTCCAGGTTCTGGAAAGTGTTAATCAGAATTCTAATTCTGCTGATGAGTCTTGCTAGTCTTACATCTGCTGGAGTGGTTTTATCCACCATGAGCTTAATTATGGACTGAGAGTCTCCAAAGATGATTGCGTCTTTGATGCCCAGGTAGGTGAGCATCTTGAGTCCCTGAAGGAGAGCCAAGGCTTCTGCTTGAATGCTGGAGTTGAAGCCCACTCCCCAGGCATATCTAGATTCGATTCTGCCATCTGCATTTTTAATGACCCCACCAGCTCCAGAATTGCCGGGATTGCCCTTTGCGGCTCCGTCAAAGAACAAAGTTTTCCTTGCCTTTATTTTGCATAATTCATCTAGATCTTCAGTATTGAGGCGAATTTGCCATTGGTTTAGGGGAGGGGGGAACCTGATTTTGTCAATGAATTGAAGGCCCAACGAATTCCCCCAGGCTGCGTCTTGATCGTTGAGGCCTTCCCTGTCCAACTGGTCTCCCATACAGTCCTTCAGATGGCTTTTGATTTTGCTCCAGATCATTGCAGGATCACTCTTTTTGTCATTAAATATCCTGCTGTTTCGTTCCAACCAAATGTGCCAACAGATGATTTTTGGCAGCGCGATCCAGGCTCTTTTTATCTGCTGGTTTTGAGTGCCTCCAGGGTACCTGTAAGCCCAGTTAGCAAAGAGATCTGAGCAGTGGGTGGGCGTGATGACTTCGGCGTTCAGAGGACTTAGCGCTTCTTTCCAGAGAGCCATAGCGAAATTGCATGACAGCATCAGGTGGGCGGCTGTTTCCTCATTGTTTCCACATAGAGAGCAGCGCGAGGGGCCGCTGAATCCCCTTTTCCGCAGTCTGTCTTCCGTCAGAATCCGATGGTGGCCAAGAAGCCAACAGAACACATCGATCTTGGGGATCGTAGGGTGAGACCAAATTCCCTGCCAGGGTCTTGGATCAGGCAGCGCATATGGTTTCTGAACGAGCTGCTTATAACCCTGAGCGACAGTATACTTGCCTGGGGTCGATCCCCAACCTCGTTGATCTGCCTTATTGCTATTTAGAGGAGCTTTGCCATTAAGATGATTTAGAAGATTGGAGAAGTCTTTAGCCAGATGCGGAGGTACCTCAATGTTTCTCCAGCACTGCCAATTATTGTTTTCCCACTGTGACAGATCCCACAGCGTTTTGACTCCAGCGCTGTCCATCCAGTCTTTTAGCAGGGACAAAGAGCAGTCCTCCACAATGGGGTCGCTGCCCATAATGCTGTCTTCCCATATTTTGATACGTTTCCCGTTCCCCGGGATCCAATGCAAGCGCTGTTTGATTAAATCAAGGGCTCTATCACACAGTTTTTGGATCATAGTTCCAGAAATGGTTGTTGGATTATCAAGACAGTGGGTTCTCTGTCCACGGAAGTACTTCTTCCACAATACAAGTTGAGCCCAGCCTGGCTTTGTCGCAATTATCCTCCATAGCAGCTTTGCACCCAAGGCAATGTTTTGATTGTTAATGTTCTTGAATTGCAGACCCCCTTCCATTCTGGGCAGGGAGATTGTATCCCAGTTTATTAAGGGTATTCTCTTTTCATTGGCTTTCCCTCCTTTCCAGAAAAAGTTCCTGATATACTCCTCAATTTTCCTTGTAATGCCAAGAGGAGCCATCATCACTGCAGACTGATAGATAGGAAGACTATTTAGAACAGATTTTATTAGCACTGTTTTACCTGCTAGATTGAGCCAGTTGTATCCCCAGGAACAGATTTTTGACTTGATTTTATCCAGCAGAGGCAACCAGTCTTTACTGAGGGCTCTTTTTTGGAAGATAGGGAGCCCCAGGTACTTAAAGGATGACCAGGCACATGAGGCTGCAAAACCAAAACAGTTAGAAATAGCTTGAATCGTTCTGGCCTTTATATTCCAACAGTAGATGTGACATTTGCCTTTGTTGAGGTTACTTCCTGAGTCCTCACAAAAGACATCCAACACTTCTTTGAAATTTTTTGCTGAGGGCAGGGAGGCAGCGCCCAGGAGTAGAGTATCATCTGCGAACAGGGCATGATTTATACTTTTGACGCCTCTTGCAATGTTTATTCCCATTATTTCTTGATCCTCCTGCTTTTTGTTCAAGAGGAAGCTAAGGACGGAGGCTTGGATCACGAAGAGCAAGGGTGATAGGGGGCACCCTTGCCTCGGCCCTCTGGAGGCCTTGAAAAAGTCTGCGGCCCTTCCATTCACCAAAGGGGCGATCCAAGGTTCCTTGATACAAGCCTTAATCCATTTGATGAACTTGGGACTAAACCCAAATTTGTGCATGACATCCAACATAAATCTGTGCCTTACTCTATCAAATGCACTTTCAGGATCTAATTTGACCACCATGCCTTTCCCTTTTCGGGTCAAGCTTGAGTGTATCGCCTCCTGGACCAGTATAAAGTTGTCCACAATCTGTCTGCCCTGGATGAAGCCTCCCTGGTTCTCTGGAATGATGGACGGAAGGATAGGTTTCAACCTGTTGGCGATCACTTTTGTTATCAGCTTGTAACCTATGTTGCAGAGGGAGATAGGGCGAAATCTTGAGAAAGTGTTGGCTCCTTTTTCCTTAGGGATAAGGGCTAAGAAAGCCGAGTTGGTACCTCCTCCTATTTTCTGGCATGCTTGAGATTTTCGAACCATTCTGCCTAAATCTTTTTCCACTATCTGCCAGCAAGTTTGCAAGAATCTGGCGGTGAACCCATCTGGGCCCGGAGCCTTGTCGGGCTCCATGGCGAAGAGGGCGGCTTTAATTTCCTCATTAGTGACTTCTGCTTCCAATAATTGATTTTTTCTGGCCGAAATCAGATTCGGAACCTCATCCATTAAGGATGACACCTGACCCTGGTCCTCTTTTTCACTATACAAGCTTTTGAAATGACAGAAGGCGGCATTTTTTATGCTTTGGATATCTCTGTGGGTGCTATCCCCTTCCTTAATTTCAGAAATTGAGTTAAAGTTTTTCCGAGCCTGGGATTGCTTATGAAAGAAAGCAGAATTCCTATCTCCTGCCTTGAGCCATAGTCTACGAGATTTGACCCTCCAATACTCTTCCTCGGCCAAGCTTGCTTTTAAAAGCTGTTGCTGGAGCTCAGCTTCCTTATCCAAGACTTCCTTTGTGATTACTACATTTTCCGCCTTCATCTGATGGATCTCAAGGCATTTTTCGATCTTTTTCCTTTCTGTTGCTGGGTTGGGTAGGAGTTTAGCCCATGTTTTCAGAGCAGCCTTCACTCTTCTAAGCTTTTCTTCCCAAACGTAAAAGGCTGAGCCATTGACAGGTTTCTTCCATGTACCTTTTACTAACTGCATGAAGGTCTGTTCCTTGACCCACAAGGGGTTGAATTTAAAGGGAATGGGGCCTTGATCCAAATGAGCCACTAGATCTAGCTTGATGGGTCTGTGATCAGACACACTACATGGAAGAATGTGCATTCTAGATTCTAAACCAAGAAGAAGAAAAGAACTTTTAACAAAGAATCTGTCTAACCTTGCAGCAATGTGACTCGGGCCGAGTCTTCTGGTTGTCCAGGTATATTTGCCTGATGAAGGTTTGATGTCGATCATGTCCCAATCCTGAAGCAAGTCCTCCACCCATTCGCGCGCCGGATCCCTTACCATGCTTCCTCCGCGTTTTTCGGCCAAGGATAAGGTAAGGTTTAGATCTCCGGAAATGATGATGTTTTCCAAAATTTCTAAATCTGCCAGTCCTCTAATGGTTTCCCAGCAGACCTTCTTCTCTCCAGCATTGACTGGAGCATACACGTTAATAAGACAAAGGATCTCATCTGAGCCCACATGCTTCAGCTTTGTGAACAGCCAGTGAGCGGTGGCGATTTCATGTACCTTCATGAATTTGTTTGTGTTCCATAGAGTTCCCAGGCCTCCTGAGGCACCCCGGGCTGAGACTGCCTGTCCTTCACTTCTTTTCCAAAGATTTTTGCCTATATGGAGGAAGGCCTTATCCTCCATTTTAGTCTCCTGGATGAGGAGTATGTCAGGAGAATCGGATCTTATCAGACTTTTCATGGCTTCTTCTTTTATCTTGCTCCCCATACCCCTGCAGTTCCAGGAGACGATCTTCATTACTTGCTTTTGGAATGGGGAGCTCCTTTGGAGCTCTGGATCTGGTTTCTAGTCATCTTCGGAGTCTTAGCCAGGAGTTTCTCGAGGGTGGGCTGACTTCCTTGCACTTTGTCTTTGTATGTTTCCTGCTCTCTCTTTTCTCGAGCGGATTTCCGGCCTCTCATTGACCGTCTGGGCGAAGCCTGTGTGCTTGCTATTTCTCCTTCCTCTTCTGAGTCCTCCGAGCTTTGCCCATCCTCAGTCTCTTCTGAGGGTATCTCTTCCGTTATGACTGTATTTTTATCGGCTTGCTTTGACTCCGGTTGGGGCTCATTATGCGATGGTCCTTCATTTGGTGTCTCTGTTCCTTGGGAGTTTTCTGTTGCTGAACTTAACTGATTAAATTTGTTCCTTTGATCCTCCATGTGAGGGGTTTGAAGCCTTGAGCCAGCCTGAGGGGCTTTAGAGTTGTTATTGCCGGTTCTTGGAGGTTTGTTTTTGGCTCTTTTAACCTGAGTCCATCCTTCCTCCTTACCCTTCTCTACATCACTGTTCTTCGGACAATCTCTAGCAAAATGGCCGTAGACGTGGCATTTCCTGCACTTAAACGGGAGCTGCTCATAGTCCAGTTTTTGGATATGCGACCAACTGCCCACTTTGATCTTTATCGCCTCCGGCAGACCGATTTCCAGATCTACTTCAACACAAATTCTGGTGCAGTCAAATTGATCTTTGCTGTTGGCGCGGTCAATGAATTTGCCTAGGGTATTCCCGATGTGCATGAGGGATTCCCAGTTCCAGCAATGCATTGGCAGATTAGGCAAACGAACCCACACAGGGACGGCTGAGGGAACGTCTACAGTTGGGTCGAAATCAGGCGTCCATTTGTTCAGATACAACCCTTGAGGGCCCATGAAGTAAGGGCCATTGCGGAATATCAGCTCCTTGTCTTCTTTTTTGGCGAATTCAAACAGGAAGAAACCCTTCCCCAAGAAGTACGAGGTAACTCTGCTCTTGATGAGAGGCGCCCAGTTCCTTGCGACCCAATTCTCTGTGGATTTGGGGGAGGGCCAGAGCCCAGTGAACTGTCCAACTAATGCACGCTCAGCAAGAGAGAGGGCAACCTGGATCGGCTTCTCGGGAGGAAGCGAGATCTCAGGAATGTCCTCCAGGCGTTTGACAAATTTCGCTGCCTCAGTCGATTTCTTTTTGGGTAGAGAACTCAGAAGGCTGATGAAAGCCTCGGCTTCAGAGGGGGCCGAAGGAGGAGGCTCCATTGGATCAATATTCTGCTCGAATCAATTAAGCTCAACCTAGAGTAGCGGGCATAGCCAACGCAGCTCAGATCGGGCAAGGGAGGATCCGGATTGCCAAAGGAGGCTGCGCGCAGAGGGCTGAGGCGGCGGATCGCCAACCCTAGAGTGCAACGCGGATCGAGTCGTTCCCTACAAGAAGAGCTTTGATATTACTATATAACTTTTTTATAAAAAAAGATATGATTCCTCCAATCATGTTTCAATTGGGTCATTAAAGTCAAGACAGAAATCTGTTAAATATCGTAAAGAAGCCATGGATAAATGACATAGACGGTAGGACTTGAATGATATGCTTTCAAGTATTGGAGCTTGTGGAAGACTAATGATATTATTAATCTTAAAGGACAAACCAAGTTGATAGGACAAAATCATTGATTGATATCAAAATACTTTAGAATCTTGGTAATCCCTCAAATGCTCATAATCCAAATTTTCATTTGTTTGAAGAATTTCATTGGGACAATCTTCCACTACTTCATAAGACAAGTCTTCAGTACTTAAGTATGTGAAATATTAACATAAAATATATAAAAAAAAAACTAGATATTGTAGTTATATACACATTGGAAAAAATTAATGAGATTTGAAGAATCTACAGACTGACAATATTTGAAATTAAATTTACATCATTGTTTACACAAGATACATTATTTACAAGGTAATGGGATGCTATTTGTAGAAAAAAAATTCACGAGTATCACTCAAGATGTTGCAATCAAGATCAATATTATTATCTACTTGTGAAAAACGACAAGATTCAACAAGAACTTGATTTATGACTTCAAAATCATATATGGGAATGCATATTTCATTTTCAAAATTGAAATCATTTTGATTTTTAGAAGATATAAGACCTGGATCAATTATGACATCATTTGTATTAGAACACATCTCAACTTAAAATATAGATTCACCCTGGGAATAAATAACATGAGAACTTGACATAATCTTCAGAAAAGAGTGAAATATTTTAGTATCATCAATCTCCAAAGGTTCATCATAAATGATTTCACTATCTCCCCTGTCACTATCTTCCCTTATAAAATATAAATTAGAACCAGAAGAATAAATAGATGATCCTGCATGAGAATTTTCAGAACTATCCAAGGAATGATCATTAAATTATTCATCATTATGTTAATAAATGACGGGAGAATCATAACACATTTGATTTATGATAGCTCCTATGTCTTCTAAAAAGGTATTTGTAATTTAAGGATCTTCTAAATGATATGAGTTATTATAATAAGAATCACTATGAGCAAAAAAGAGAGGATATAATGAGAAATGACTATTAGAGCAAATAAAACTAAATGTCTTTCTGCTAGTAAAATGATCATTACCATTAGATACTGATACTTGAGTTTTCAATTCTAATTCTCCATTATTTTCTTCACCATAGACAACAAGTTCAATGTAATTTAAAATAATTTTAGAAGCATAATCAATTCATTAAATTCGAATTTACTTTATGAAATTGAGAATTAAAGTGCTATGGACTATGTATTTGATCAACATTATCAATAATATCATAAAACTCATAAGAATCATCCTTAATATCTACTATAACATGTACACTTGAAAAAGAATTATCTTCAGGTTCATCAAACTTATTGTGTATACAAGGAAGAGAACATAGGTGAATAAACCATTTTGTTAGGTCCATGTCAAAAGGTTTATCATCAAAATGAAATTTACGATAAACTAATTTAAATCTAATAAGAAAATATATTATAGATTTACCTTCTAACCTAAGTAAGTTTTCAAGTTCTAAACATACTTCATTGTATTCGTAATCTTGAAATGCATGAAGGATTTACTTGCAAATTGATCTCGTGTATTTATCGAAACATCCGACAATTATTAACACCATTTCCTATCTCGACCTATGAAAGAGAGAGTGAAAATCCTGCACATGACACCTTCATCAATAGCATAAGAACTACAATTTTAAATAAACTGAAAAAACATGTTCAACTATAGTTATTTCACTCTTACCATCAAAATTATTTTTTGACAACTATTTAACTATCTTTACTAGAGTGCTACAAAATGCTCATTCGGAAATGCAACTCCAAATATGGATTTGTGAAGGAGCCATTAAAATAAAACTTTAAGATGCAAAGCTCCAAAGGGTCAACTTGTCAGTTAACCCTCCTTCTAACGCCAAAAATGTTGATGGACAACAATGACCATGTTCAACATTCAAGAAAAAAATCACCTGTTCAAGGCCCCAAATAAACCCTTTTCTGTTTGGGATGGTGATTTCAATCGGTATGTGAGCCTAGTTGCCACTAAGTGAATTTCTCAAAAAATGGATACTTCCTAATATAATTTCCTTAATGCAAATGAAATCTAAGCTAACATACAATTAACAAAAATAAATCTAATATATCTCAATTAAGAGAAGGAATAATCCTACTCTAAACCAAAAGCAATATGCAAAGAGAATGGATCGAAATTGAATTTAAGGTTATAATGCGCTAGCAAATCATAGAAGTAGTTTATATGATTTGCAAGGGTTTAGGTAAATATGCATATTTGGTTATCTAGTTAGCAATTATTAGACTCTCACAAGCATACACTTCGATTCAAATAATAATAAATGAATTCGAGATTAGCTATGCAATTGTAACATGGAAACAATTCAGTTGACACACGAATAATTAAAATTAAAATTAAGACAGACATATAATCAAGTTGTCAAACAATGATCAACCAACATATCCAAGTCTACTTGAATTCGTGATTCAATTCTAATATCAAATTGACAAACTAATAAAAGCATATTTCAATTAGTTTTAATGAGCATGCATTTTCACAAATTAACAATAGTGCATAACTCAAAAACACATACTCATCTAGAACAAAAGATAAATTAGAATTGAAAGGTATCTTTGTTCATATCCAAGTTTGACTAATAGTGCTCATATTGATTAAAAATATATATATTTCTAGGCTTTACATCAGTATTTTAATTCTTACAACAGTGCACAAAATTATAATGTCTTCGAGCCTCAGGGTACAAGAAATTTCAATGATGAACTATGATAGAATAAGTTTTCTTCTTGCCTAATATCCTCCCTTTAATCCGATCCTGCAAGCTTCCCATTTCCCTCAAGAAAAATATCCTATAACAATGCAAGACCTTCTCCATTTTCCATAAATTGGAACCCTTTCCTCTTCCGAGGACCTCTTATTTATAATAATACATTAAAATAAAAAAACCTGTTTAATGATAGCTTCACAAAGATTTGTTTTCACACCTTAGGAGTTGAAGGATCCTCTTTCTTTTCTCAATCTCCAATCCATAAATCTTGAGGCTCCAAATAGTGACTTCCTTCAACAAACCCTACAAAAATATCATTAAACTATCATTCAAAACTATCTTGGAAATTATTCAAAACTACTCATTCAAAACCCATTTTTTTTTCTTTCAAAACTACTCATTCAAACAAAATTTAATTCAAAATTAAAAAATAGATACCTAATTATAAGCCCAAATCATTTTCTACTATTGCATTATTGACGAATAGAAAAACTTGAGATGAGATATCAATAACAAAATGCTCTGGCGGTCAATTTTTTTCTAAAAATTCACACAGAGATGTCTGTTTCTTAGAATTTCATACCCCCTTTTTTCTACTAAAATTTTCAAGCATTTCACCTGTATGTTTTCCAAAAGAAACCTTCCCAAATTGTTCTCCTCGATTTGATTTTTCCAATGAGGTATAATAGGCCTGATTTCGTGCCCCATTGCTCAAGATATGACCTTCAAAAGACAAATTCTTAAAACAATTCATGTGCATTCTGGCAAACGGTTTGTGCGTTTTTTCGAATGGTTAAGCTTAATTCCATGTGCATAGGGTTGAAGAGTTTCAAAGGATTTATAATATTTTATGTTTGCACTATGGTTTGTGAGTAGTGGGAGGAAGCCATAATAGATAGGCGCTTAAGTAACATTTAAGCCCGGTGCAAATTTGAGGAAAACAAATATATTAGACTCAAATCCTTCATGTCCATGAATGGAGGTCGATGTGGAGAATCTAATATGGAGTTTGAGAAGTGAGTGGTGTTAATTTTCTTAGGGTTGTATTGTTATTTGCTTTAGATAATTATATTTACAAATTTATTCATCATTTACATATGCATTCACCCCATAACATCATCACATCATTAACAATCATGTACAAAGAACAATATCATCTAAAATGAAGTGGAACAATAAAAGGAACATAATAAGACAAGCATGCACAAATAGAGACACCTGGATTTAGTCAGAGACCAGGGGAAAACCCCATAAGGAGGAAAACCTGGGATTCAATTATTCTTCTTCTATTAGATCTTCATCAATGTTCAACTAAGATACAAAGTACCAATATCATGAAACATAATCCAACACACCATGCTTCTGAGGACCTATACATGTCTTTTTCACAACTTTGATTGTGAACAAGGTTTATTGACAATACTTTCCATATAAATATCGTATAATCAATTTTGTGTAAGATCACTAATATCATATAATTGTGGGCATTGCGGGCCATGCTAACCATGTCACTGTGGGCACTCCGGACCATGTTGACCAATTCATTGTCGGAATTGGAGGCCATGTTGACCAAGTCACTGTGGGCACTGCGTGCCATGTTGAACATGTCATTGTGGGCACTACAGGCCACGTTGACCATGTCATTGTGGGCACTGTGAGCCATGCTAACCATGTCACTATGGGCGGGCCATGCTGACCATGTCACTGTGGGCACTGCAGGTCATGCTGACCATGTACCTAATTTGATGATGTTGCAAGACAATATTACTGGAGGAGACTAATTCTTATTATGCGTAGAGAGAGACGTGAATGAACTACTATAATGTTTGAAATCTGTTGTACCTTAAGAAACCAATTTCCTGGATGTGGAGAAATTGTGCTTAAGACATTAATGATTATTGTTTGTTGTCACTTTATTGTTTGTTGTATTCTTAAATGAAGGACCTGGAAAACTTGGTCTTTAACCCTTAATACACATGTGACCGAAAAATCTTAGAATTCCATTTGTTGCTAGATATAAATGATGAATGAAGAAAGCTTGAAGGAGAAGTTTAAGATAATATGTTGCTTAACACAGAACCTACTATCCGTCACTTAGAGGAATTATGAAAATGAGAACTGAATCATAGAAAATATGCTGCTTGACACAGAAACTATTATCTGCGATCCTTGGAGAAGTTAAAGATAATATGTTGCCTTACACAGAAACTATTATTTATAACTTAGAAAGGAAGATGAAAACTTCAAGTATAGGAGCGCTCTTTTAAGGGATTTTAACTTTATCTACATAAGCAAATAAAGACCTGCAACTTCATTACTATACTTGAAAGAAGAAAACATAAGATGACACATGACAGAGAAGTTACAAAATTATACCCAACAATTCATGGAAACTTCTGATTCTTTCATTAATCAACAACTATATCAGGAATACAGTGGCTTAGTCTCCAGGTTCTCCAAAATTCAAACCTCTTCTTTGTAAATTTTCATCTTTTTATACATTGTGGAACAGTTGTTGATTTCTGAAACTGCCCAAATTATTTAACTGCTTCTCTAACTATATGAAGTAAAAACTATTACAGAATTTTACAGAGGGTAAAAGACACCTCCAAGAACATCAAATAACAAGAAATAACTGAACTAGAAGATGAGGATAACTGCTGACTTGCTCTGTTAATCGGCCGCTGAGTTCTTCTGTATATGCTTAAATAATGATTAATCCATTTTAGTCGTGATAAACTGTGTTAGCCGTGCATAAATCTGGGCTTACATATGTATCGGGCGTTTTGATTGGCCAAAATACAAAGGAAACAATACCAATTGCCTTCCTCTTCGGATTCGGCTCTAATAATGATTTTTCCCTTTACACAACAAAATTAATGTAAACCTTTGATTAATACGGAACTCAAAAGAATTAATTTTGCTTCATAAATCCGTTGGGTGCGCCCGTTTAGCGCTCCATTGACTTCGCATTGCAAATTGCAATCGGCCCTTTCAAATGTTATATCAATCTAAACCTTTACAATCCGCGATAAGACGGACGTGCTGGAAGTATTAAACATAATATATAAAATATCGAGTCCAGCCCATCATCGCAAATCGCAATCGGTGAAACCAACGTACATAAGCTCTGTTGTATGGCAGACCCGCCGAGATTATTAAACATAATGTATATCTGTTTCGGGTCCGCTCATCGCAAATCGCAATCGGTGGAACCAATGTACATAAACTCTGCGATAAGCGGACCCGCCGGGACTATTAAACACGGTGCATATATATATTTCGGGTCCGCCCATCGCAAATCACAATCGGCGGAGGTAGCACTTCATATATAACCGCTTCCGCTGTGATTTGCGATTGCGATTTAATCGCATCGCTGAACTATGGCCGACTCTTTAATACTTGTTTTCTTTTTATTTCAATGTGCAATTATTGCATCGCCCCTTTTATTTCAATATGCTTCAATATGCAATTATTGCATCGCCTCTTTTGTGCCTTATCTATTTTTCAATGATTTTTAAATGAAAAATGAAAATTATAAACAATGAAGATGCATGTTACAACATCTGGCTCCACCTGGGGATAATGATTTTGCCACAGAAGCACTAAGAACCACAGATTAGTGCCTTCACCTCGGGCATGGAGTCATATATTGCTTTGCATAAATTTAAATTCTATGGCATTTGTACATTGATTTCACTCCGGTATTTACAATGAAAGACTATTATTCTTCAGAACTAGAAGTAATGCTTGAGGTACTGCCCATTGACAGGCAGCTGTAGAGTTTCACCATCAAGATTCTCAAGAATGAAAGTGTTATTGGATCTTGCTTCAACAATTCTAAAAGGGCCATACCAGAGAGGATCAAACTTCCCATGCTTACCCTTATCTTCTCTCCTGGTATCCCATCTTAACACTAAATCTGCAACTTTAAAGTCAATTTCCTTGGCTTTTCTGTCAAAAATACTTTTCATCTTGGATTGATACATAATCAAGTTGTCTCTTACCTTGTCCCTATTCTCGCTTAGCTCCACCACTTTATTCATTCTTCTTATCAAAGCATTTGGTTCTTCTTTCGCCTCCTGAATCATTGCAATCACCGGCTTCACAAGTTGACTTGGAAACAGAGCTTGAGTCCCATATACTAATTCAAAAGGTGACTTCCCTGTAGATCTTCTTGTAGTTACTCTAGCAGCCCATAGAGCAAACTTTAACTTAGAATCCCAGTCTCTTTGATTTTCTGCAATGGTTTTCTTAAGGATCTTCATCAAAGTTTTGTTAGTAGATTCAGCTAATCCATTTCCCTGTAGATGGTAAGCTGTTGAATGGGACAAAATAACATTATACTTGTGACAAAAAGCAATAAACTTACTTGAATTGAAGACTTGAGCATTGTCTATTATAATTTTGATGGGGCATCCAAATCTGCTGAAAATATTCTCCTCTAGGAACTTCATTACTATCTGATCAATTGCTTTCTTGGTAGGGATTGCCTCTACCCATTTGGTGAAGTAATCAGTTGCTGTGAGAACCCACTTGTGTTGTCCACTTGAAGGTGGATTGATCTCTCTAACAAAATCCAATCCCCATTGTCTGAATGGTTCCTCTATGAAAACTGGAATCAAAGGTAAAGGAGCCAATCTCTTTTTCTCAGCAAAAAGCTGACACTTCTGACAACTTCTAACAAACTTATATGTATCACAAAATAAAGTAGGCCAATAAAGTCATGTCTGAAGAATTTTATGTGCAACCATCTTCCAACTGTATTGTCGTCCACATAACCCCTCATGATAATCTTTGATTGTTCCTGTAAACTCATCCTTTGTTAAACATAGTAATACAATTCCAACAGGATCCTTCCAGTATAAACTACCTTCCACAATCATATATGGCTGCGCTTTGATCTTTAGTGCTCTATACTTTGTTCTATCTAGAGATTGGGGGCAGGAAAGAAATCACAAATAATGAATTATATGCTTATACCATTCTAAACACAAAAACTTATACCTGATCTTCATACCTGGACCTTGCTTTCCTTCATTTTCTTTAGTTGCTCCTTCATTCACAGGTGTCAGCAGGTTGATTCCCAATGCCTGAAAGTTTGATTCCGTTAACATTTTGGTCAATCCTTGTCCTTTCACCAACTTTGTGGGTTTTATGTCCAAGTCATATTCTTGGATCTTGGCTATCCATTTTCCTCTTCTGCCTTCTACGTCAGCCTGTACTAATACATCTTTTACTACAACATTTGGCACGTAAGTAATGATTTGTGAATGCAACACATAAGTTCTAAAAGCTTTCAGGGCTTTTACCAAAGCATATAACTGTTTCTCAAGAATATTATATTTAAGCTCAGCGTCCCTGAGAATATTGCTGAAGAATGTGACTGGCTGTTCTTTCTCTTCATCATTTTTCTGCAATAAGACAACAACTATTGAATTTGAGGATGCAAATGAAAAAACTTGGAAAGGCTTTTGATAATTAGGGCTAATTAGGACTGGAGCTGCCTGCAATGCCTCTTTAATCCTGGAAAATGATTCTTTAGCTTCCTTGGTCCAACGCACTTCATTCTCCTTCTTCAACATATCAGTGATTTCTTTCATGATTTCTATAGCTTGGATGGAGGTGAGATGGGTCCTCTTCCCATGGGAGAAAGCCTTATCTCTTGGATTAGTTCTGTCTTAATAGGGGAAAGGATCCCAAACTGACCTCCTCAACTCCATCCGGACTAACCATTTACCAGACTTCTATTACGAAGCTTCTAGAGCTCGAAGCTTCGGCTCCATATTTAAAAAACTTTCCAAAAGAGGATTGACACGACTAAGAAAGGGCTCAGTCAATCTGATCGACGCTAGGGACAGTTGTAATCCCTGCATATCAACGCGAGGAGGACATGGGGCATTAGCGTCAGTCTTGTAAACTGGGATAAACAAAAGATTTTTGGGAAATGATGTAAAAGGGAATTGTTCTGCTCATGAAGAGGGACAAAATGGGAGTTTCTTCATGATAGGAAAGCGTGTCAGGTACACTGTAGAGGTACTCCAGGATCATAGATGGGGAGTACAGTGATAGTGACAAAATGCTCTGTAACAGATGCCCCTAAAGTGTGAAAGCCGAGCTAGAGTGAGAGGTGAAATTCTTTACAAGTGGAAGCGGGGAACCAGAGTCCATCATCGGAAAACCTGCAAGCAAGCATAGATACATATACATCACTGAAAACTCTGAATAATAATACATGAATCGTGGTATGGACGTGGCCATCCAGAGAATGAGCATGTAAATGGATCCAAGGCATGGGCGCAACCATCCAGCAGAAAGGATCATAATGAAACCAAGATATGGTCGCAGCCACCCAATAATGAGAACGATCACATATAACAACTCATGGTATGGTTGCAACCATCCATATGAAAGAGACATGTATATCAACATGACCATGTCACATCGCCTTGAAACCTGGACTTGTGTAATCTTATCCAGAGTCTTGCGCTCCAAATGACCCGATCAAAGTACAAATCCTAACATGTGAATGAATGTGTTGAAGTCGAACATGCTAAGAAGTCGCTTGATTACCGGTCAATGATGTGAACCGTTAAAAAGCGCGAGAGAAACCACCAATAATGACAATGGCTCTCAAGGTATTGGCAACACAGTTCACAGAATGTGAATAAAGGAACTGATGTCGAACACCCATGAAATCACCTGATCGAAAGCCAATGATGTGAACTTGTCGTCGAGTGTGAAGAACTTTCCATTAGGGCATGCAAGCTCTAAGGTACTGGAAGGGAGTCTCTCGGCCAACTTCCCGGATAATGAGCTGAAGTTGACAGGAAGCGACCATGTCGAAGGAGGGCCATGATGTATCCCACATCATCGACATGAGACAAAGGGATGCAAATGATTTCAGATGATACAGAGAATTAGGAGTAAGTGTAACTGCACAGGGACTAACTCTTGAACATATCAGTGACACGATTCCGGAGTTTGGCAGATTTTTTATCCATAGGATCGGTGGTCATGATGACGTGGTAGAGATCAAATGGAAGGCAAAAATGAATGGCCCAACCCAAGAAGGTCAATGATGAAAAGGAGGATATCCCAACCTGAAACGAAGCAGAAAGTGTAATGTTCAAGAGTGAGCTGCCGACATGACTGATAGAATTTCCAATTTCCCCAACCATTGCTGGCAGGTACCCCAATTATTTTTTATCGCAAGCTTGAATGGGATAGCATGTGCTCACACTGTAAGTTAATCCTTCAGATAAATCTAACCTAGTAAGTTTAATGAGCCTTAGGAAGGAGAAGCTCACGTTCGTCATGGCGATGAATCCAATGTTGTTTAATATTTTAATGAGTCCGACAAAGGGGTAACTCGGTATCTTTTTCATGTTTAGAGAGTTTGAAAAAGACATGGAAAAGAAAACTCCACATGGTCCCTTTTCATACATTTGTGTCTTTCGAGGCCGAAAAGGTAGAAAATGATGCTTGAGAGAACTGCTTGACCATTTCAGTCAAGGAATACCTTTTTCACAAATAGTGCATGCCAACCCCAAAAAGGGGTAAACGTATACGAGGTGTGCAATGTTTCGCAGCTTTTAACGAGTTCAAAACGAAAAGAGCTCGACAATCTTTTCGTGTTTAAAGAGTCGGAAAAGAGCTTGAAAGCAGACCCCCCATTTTATTCTCTTTTACGAGTCAAAAAGGGAAAAATACTCGGTGATCTTTTCATTTGAGATTTACGAGTCGAGAAAAGAGCTGAAACATGACTCCAGTACCATCATCGATAATCCATCACCTATCACTGCACAAGAAAGGTAAAGGCATTATCCAGTTTTGAGGAAAAATAGGTAAAAAATACTCAAAACCCTAATATTTCATGAAAAAATGAATAAAATGGGGCAAAAGTAATTATTTTTTACCATTTACCATTTTACCTTTGTGTGAAGAGATTTTTACCCACTTGTGCCCTAATTCTTCCAGAGCAGATTGCAGGAGATCCGAGAGGTCATTCGTTGAGCCGTCAGTTGCAGGTAAGAGCCGAGACCTTAAGCTCCATTTTCATACTGATTTTTCCTGTTTTTATCCATTTTTTGGGTTTCATGGGGAGATTTTGGCAAAAAAATTTCACCCTCGGTCGGCGTGATTTCCAGGCATGGAATTGCACCGATCGGGGGTGGCTAAAATTGCCAACCGCGCCGTCGGCACCACTACTTTTAAAACAGTTGCACCTACGTCGTGAGAAAAAAATTGCATGTTCCTTGCTTAATTCAGCCGTTTGAACCCAAATTTTTTTAGCCAAGGATGATCATTGACTTGATTACATGGTTTTTGCAGGAAGAAATCGTGAAAAATGGTAGATTGGAAAGAACGTGAGCATGAGGATATTGATACTCAAGCAATAGCTAATCCAAATTGCTTGGAGGCTTTGAGGAACTGTGGGCTCCTCAAATTATTTCTTACACCAAGTATACGGGCCCAGCTTGAGTTTCTATGGTACCTGATTAGTCTTTGGGACATAAATCAGGAAATTTTCATCATCGGTGACCAAGAGTTGGAGTTGGAGACTTTAGACATTTATTTCATCACAAGACTGTCCCGGAGAGGGGAACCAGTCAACCTATATGGGTCGAGGCTGATTGGGGCAAGCGTGACTATGCTACTTGTCGAACATTGCCCAGAAGCTCTCAAATCCAAAAGTGGCAAGATCAAGATTATGATCATTCGGGATCTTGTGTTGAGAGTGCTAATGTTGACCATCAACATAGTTGTGGGTCCTAAGCGCCGCATGAGACCAACAAGTCGAAGTTTCAGTACGTTATCGACTGCACGATGCCCACCATCTTTAACTGGGCGGAAGCAATGAAAATCAACATGAAGCGCCAACTATCAAAAGCTAAGGCGGGACACCTGAAGCAATTTTTCTTCGGATCTGTGCCAATGACCTTCTTCTTGGAATGGGTGTCGTTGTTCCAATACCAGCTGACTGAGGTAGATTCGCTGATGCCTCGAGACCCACAGATGTTTCGTTGGAGCGATTTGATGCCCAGGGTCACGGGGGGCCAACAGATGTCCTACAAGCCGGCCTTTTTCTTGTGGCTACAACGACAGCTAATGGTAGTGGAGGATTGGCCTTACAACGGTATCGACTTCCAGAGAGACCCGGATATAATGCTCCCAAAAGGGGAGGATTTTGATGATGGAGGTAAAAACAAACAATTTTTTAGTTTTTTTTTTTTTTGAAATATATGTGTTCATGACAGTTCGATTTTATGAATGCAGATGTTGGACCAGAATGCCCTGTCGGGATGTCCCCGATTTCCAGGTGCGTTGCTCGACATTTTAATGTCGCTCCTTATCAGGAGGGAAGCGACAACGAGGAGGAGATTGCACGGAATCTCGAGGGTTTGACCCATGGGATCCCAGAGTATGCTTGAATGGGTGATGTCCCACGCTAGTACCAAAGGCATACGGTGGAGGTGTCAGATCGGTTTCGCCAACTCCTGATTTTCATAGTCCGAGCAATTACATGCTATCATGAACATGATGCTGTTTAGTGCATAGGTCTAGCATTCCATATTTTTGAGGCTTGCGAGCCACAGATATATAAGGCCTGCGAGCCACTGATGTATTTCGAATGCACATATCATTTTTTGAGGTTTTGATGTATGACAACATTTCCAGCACACACACACACACATATATATGTTGTACTTATTTGCTTACTATGGTACAAATGTTTTTGTTTTTGAGTTTTACATGTTTCGCAAATGTCTATCCAACACATAATTATATAATGCATCTATTAATGTATTCATGTTCTTAGGAATATGATGATATGTAATGTAATCAAAATTTCTCTCTAGTAGACGAATACATAGATGCATTCTCAATATCTGAGGGTTTCTGATGGAATATTTCCCGTTGAGTTGAAGAACAACAAGTTGTGAATCAAGGTTGACAACCAATTCCCGGATGCTTAGAGCAATAGCTTCTGACAATAATTCAATTACCGCGCTATACTCAACAATGTTATTAGTTGTTCGACCTAGACATATACCTTAAAGATCAATCAACTCACCATGGGGGTCATATACGGCCCATGCCACGGATGATCGATTCTGGGTACTACGACAAGCACCATCAACGAAATCAACATGAGGGGACACCGACATCTGCAAAGCAGGCAAAAACATAATAAGCAGAGAAGCTGCTTGCAAAATAACTCACCAAATCACACTGTACAAAAATGAATGGCACACTATTGTACAAAAGTAACCATGCACGATGGCCTAAGCATAGTACCTTTTGAGAGAGTCCATGCGCGGACTCGTGTGATTAATCAACACAGATGAAAACTGGAGCTTTACCGTTGACAAGACGAGTAGGCATCAACTCGGCCAAATAATAGAGTAGAACTCATGTAAGGCAGTGCCCCCATGCCCCCTAGGTGAGGAAGCGTTACGAGTCAGATGACAAACCCATTGCACTAATGGGCAATCGGTAAAAACTCAGGGAGGGAGAAAAAACCCGAATCCATGAAGAGATAAAGGTGCCCTCAGTTGAAAGATCTTGACAATGTCAAGAGAAACTGACATGTCAATAGGCAGCCGAGAAGAGAATTTCTCAGGACAGATAGACATGACCACCGGGCTATAACTAAGCCACCGGGAATGAGGAGACACGTCAAGAGATGAACTCGAAATAGGATGATTAGAGGATACAAAACTTGAGGCCAAAAAAATTTCCACATAATTGATTTCAGCTGGTCTTAGTGGCATAACCTTGTCCAATGTGTCAACAAGATCCAGTGAAGGTATGATCCAAGGATCAGATTTGACCGAGATCATGTTACAGAGGCAACATGAGGAGGTGGGAGTAGAAATATTCCCATCAAAGTAGGATATTTAAAAATTCATGCCCCCACACTCTCATAAGGAGCACCAATGTGCTTGACATACAGAACATTGCCATCTGAGGAGGAAGAGGCAAAGAAGGACAGTTGGTCGACTGTGACTATCTTCCCTTGATGGGGAAAATGAATCACGCGGAACAGGGAGGAGGCTACAGCATGCATGGCATGGGTCCAACTCCGTTCGAGTAGAAGATTATAATTGAGATTAGCGTCAATGATCTCTACTTCAACGTGTATTGTCTTGCCCTCCAAAGTAATGACAAGGTTGGGTAAGACACCGAATGGTCGCAAATCGCGCCCGTCGAAAGATTCTAAAGTGTTAGGGGACTAGTTCATAGTAGGAGAACCAATTGCCTTCCAACAAGTGACTGACATGATACAGGCAGAGGCACCTTCGTCGATGACGGTCCTATGAATGGCTTTCTCATTGATGATTACCTGAATGAGAAAGGCAATCTGATGAGGAAGACGCGAAATATGGTTTTCAAGATCAAAACATATAAGATTTGAATTAGTAAGATCAATACCCCCAATAGCCGACAATAACGACTTTCGCTGAGATGGGCAGCTTTGAAGTACCTCGAGAGAAGACATAGATGATGGTGCCTGAGCCAAATCCTCAACAATAATATAGTGTTGAGCAACTCGAGCGTTAGGATTGTATGAGGACTTTCGTAGCACACCTCGAGCAGGTGGTCGAATGACGGAATCAGGGTTAGGTCTATCTATATGAAGAGGACCAGAACTTGACGGGGTAGAAGAAGAAGGGGTAGCTTCTTTTTATTTCCCTGCTGTCGGGGTAGGAGTTTGATAATCTTTTGATCTAGTAGCCACATTAATGGTCGTACTCATCATGAACACTTGTGAACTTGAGGAAGCAGACGACTGAGGATGGTGTACCATTTGGGTTTGTTGGGACGAAAACGACTCTTTAGGATAGTTGGGGTCCCTTTGAGCAAACGACTAACTTCGGATCATCTGGGACAATCCTTAGTATAGTGATCCTCCTCACAAATGAGGCACAAATACTTAAGCTTCCGTTGAGAACCATCACCAACAGACGACTTAGGAGGACCCTGTTTTGGGGCATTGGATTTACCCTTGCCTTTGCCTTTCTTTTTACCTTTTGAGGATTTGTCCATTGTGGTAAACTGAACAGTGTGGACCTCTGAGATTTTACCAAGGCCAGGCGGATTACAAGAAGAGTCATTGGAAGCAGTGTTGGAGACTGACTTCTGTTTGGAAGAAGATTTTGCAGGGGTCCGAGTCACTAAACCAATTACTCCATCAACAGGAGGTGTAACAGGACACTTAGATGATGTTAGATCAGATGGTGGTTTGGGTGCATCAGGTAACACGTCATATAGCCTGCCAGACTGTGAATAGACAAGGTCTAGATACTGGGCACATGCGATAGCTTATTCCTCAGTGACACATCCTCCCATATCTATGTCCTCAGCAATTTTGTTGATGAAGGATTTGGTGAACCATTCGGTCAACAACTGATCAGCAATCTCAAACTTAATCAGGCGATGCCTACACCTCCATTCATGGATATGATCAAAGATGTGGGTCACAGTGTCTTTCTTGAGTGACGTTAGCAGATGGGTGCCGGTTTCATAGCGAACTGAAAATTGGAAATGTGTGAGAAAGGCCATAGCGAGAGTGTTAAAGTCATGATAGGTATTTCGAGGTAGCTCGATATACCACTTAGCTGCAGCACCTGTAAGAGTTCATTGGAAAAGACGAAGACGAATGGAATCATCAACATAAGAATTCGAGGAGCACCAGAGGTGATATGTCATCACATGGGCTTTTGGATCCTCTTTTTCTTTTACTTCATACTTCGGACAATCACTCGGAATCTTGGAAGGGACCGGAGGCCAGTATGGCGAATGAAGAATTGGATCATTCATGAGTCAAGACACATCTGACAACTCTAGTGTAGCTAAGAACGACAATTGAGTATTAAAAGGCATTGGAGGTCGATAAGTGGGTCCAACCGGAGGAGCCCATCCCTGCTGGTAAGGATTTTGTCCCCATAGTGGAGGGTTTTGTCCATATGGAATTTGATTTTGCCTCCATTGTAGGTTACCTTGCCCGTAGGGAGGATTTTGACCTTGAAAGCCTTGAAACTGTCCAACCATAGGTTGTTGATAAGCAACATATGGGTTAAAAGGCTATTGAGCCTGTTGACCTTGGACATATGGATGTTGTGCCAATTGTCCTTGGACATACGGGTTCTGAACCTGTTGTCCCTAGACATAAGGATTTAAGACCTGTTACCCTTGGACAAAAGGATTCTGAACCTGTTTCCCTTGGCCATTAGGATTTTGGGCATGATGCAGCAGGACTTGATCCTGACCTTGTCCTTGCAAGGTTTTCCCCCATTGATATGAGTATAAGAGTTGCTGTTTCCCAGGTTGGCCTTGCTTCTGCAAGGGTTGACCTTGTGGCTACAAAGGCTGTCCCTGCAGCTAAAGAGGTTGGCCTTGCGAAGAAATAGGCTGGGAGGTTTGCTAAACATACTGCATCTGTGGCTGCATGGTATGTTGCAACTGTGGCAAGGGTTGACCCTGCGGCTGTTGCAGTTGTCCTTGCTGTGGCATCACCTGCCCCTGCTGCTGCATGGATGGACCTTGCTACAAAAAAGGTTGCCCTTGTTGCTGCATAAGATGTCCTTGTTGCTGCTAGGGTACTTGAATAGTTCCGAGATTGATACCTTGAAAATTTCTAAACTGTATCTGGCCATAGACACCGGGAATGGTGGATGGACCAAGCTGAACATATTGTCCAACGTGAAGGACGTAAGGTAGATTGACCATTCCTTGGGAACTATATGTAACATAAGGAGTTTGGTACTGAACTTGAGCCTCATAAGGCTACTGATACGGGAAATTGCTTGACCCAGATGGACCAACGAGATTTTGGACCTATTTGTACTTGACATTGCTTGATCCAGCAGGATGAGGAGGGTTTTGAATAACACCAGAGGAAGGCTGGTTCATCCCAACCATGTGAGCTTGTGAGCCACTCACGTTGGTTGTGCCTGATACCAAAGAAACATTCGGATTCTGCCCCCCCAGGCGACACAACCTGTCCACTTACTAGAGGGATTGATGAACTGAGAGAGACATGACTCAAGACCATTGGTTGAACCAGACAGGTTACTTGAACCAATGAGACAAGAGGGTTCAGAACTGTGGGTCATACAGGGACTGAAGTAACTGTAGAAATCACCGTCTGGTGGGAGGTCAGGTTCTGAATGAACGGACATGTGGTAGGCATAATGCTAGATGCCCAAACATCGTTATGATAAAGCGATGAGGTACTAGGTGTACCTGAGACCAACTGTGCTAAAGTCACATAATTAGGTGGAAAATCTCGATAAAAACTGATGGGAATGCTTCCTGTGTAGGGGAAACCTTCAGGGGGAAAAGGATATTCTTCCTCTTCGACAGTGTGTGGAGTGGAGACCTCCAAGTGACATAGAGAGGAGACTAGATTTTTTCCTTCAAATTCCATAGGTGGAACACAAGCGACGACGAACGTCCAAAGATGTTCGAGGGGATAATTCCAAAGGAATACCCGACTGATCGTACGAACTGTACGAACGCTGCGGTGATATCACAACATGATCGAACAAAGGATTCAGAGGATAAACAACCAGTTCAAGCTGACCTTCAGTAGTCGGCAAACTCTCAGGAGTCTGGACAGGATTGTCCGGAGATTCCGGGCCAATATCAGAAAGTGACCCAGTATCTGAGGGAGGTGGAGGATGAGATGACAAAGGTTGAATGCTAAAAAAAAATCCGAGTTCAACACCTTGGTCCTCAAGTGACTGCGTAATTCAGGAAATGGCTCCTCAGACAACCTTTCAGATGAAGGAGAGGAAGAGGAACTAGGTGAACCAGATGGTTCAGCCACGATGACTTCGTCTCAAATAACATGAAAAGAGAGATAAATTTCAAAGCCTTTAAAATGTACTTTAAGGGGTACTCACAATTTGGTCTAGCAAAGACTAACAGGGATGTTATGAGATCCTGGGCAATAATTTTTTAAGACGCATTAACAAACTGGTGCTCTTTCACGTTTTAAGAGTCGAGAAAGAAACAAAGATGACTCTGTCACTTTCGATTTGAAACGAGCTCAAAAGGACAAGTGCTTAGACGATCTTTTAAGTTTAATTAGTTAAAAAGATCAAATGACTACTCATGATGATCTAGGTAAAAAGGATTACTAGGTAACCGTGAACTGCAGAATACCTCCCGGCGAACCGAGAAGTACTGGCATGCAATCTCCCCGAATGCTTTGTTTGGTGTATCACGTTTACAAGGCATCAGACTCAACTTCCTATGGATAAAGGATTGTAACCTAATGGGGTCTCCCTTTATATACGCGACAGTAAAGGGAGCACAAGTTCGTACTAGCGCTGTCTAGTGCCGAAGCTGACAGCTGCTAGGTTTGAAGACATCGGGACACATCTCCAGCCTAGACCTTCTAGATGTGATCATTAGGTTTCAAATGCGCCTTAGGTTAGTTGATTTCATTTTAAAGTTTACCTTGAATTATGTCTCGGTTTTTTAGGCCTTAGCGATGTGACTCAAAAAAATCCTATATGCAGCTAAATGAGACAAGCCTCTTTCAATTCGATGAATTGTTTACACTTGAGAGAGTAGAA
The DNA here is from genome assembly GCA_031772625.1 of Pinus tabuliformis. NCBI lineage: Eukaryota > Viridiplantae > Streptophyta > Pinopsida > Pinales > Pinaceae > Pinus > Pinus tabuliformis. The sequence goes on along the minus strand of CM062814.1, from coordinate 741,556,138 downwards.
AACACGATCAAATGCAAACAATCAAGCAACTGAAAGCAAAATGAGTTTTTCACTACTTTACTTTTTAAAAATAAACTAATGAAAAACTCTTTCCAATTCCTGTTTTCCTAATAAGTGCACTTCAAGCAGTCCTTTCACAAGTAAAGAGAATTATTTTTTCTTTTCAAATTCAAATGCAACTCTAGTCTTCAATGATGCTAACTAACGTAACATATTGATGCAACAAACTAGAATTATGTACTTTTCATGAAATGGAAAAATGAATCTTTCATAAAACACTTCAATGAAATTTTTTTCGAGACAATCAATCTTTGAGCAAATGAAAAGACACAAAATAGATTTTCTTCCAAACCAATGACACAATGACTCTACCAAAAACAAGACAAGCAATGTGATCTATGCTGGAAAAGAGACGCTTAAGCAAATGAAACCTTTCAAACTTGTGTGATGGAGATCAAAGTGACAAGAGGACTACAAGCAAAATGCAAGGAGTAAATCCACCAACCACTTGACTCATTGAGTTCACAATCAACTGAATGGATGACAACCTAGATTCCCTAGGGCCACCAACCATCCAAGGACTCAAGAAATCAAGTAAAAATAAGGTAAATCAACAAGCACATAAACCAAACCAAATGAAGCTTTCCAGTCAGGGAGAACACAACCTAAACAAGCTTAGAGGAAGAAATCAAGAGAGCAAGACACACTGGTCGAGATCTAGGGTAAACCCTAATCCTTACCTACAGGAATCGGCGCGACTGCCTAACTGACAACAAACGCTAGAAGGGGGTCGGCGCGATTGTTTATGAGCAATTCGCGCTGATCGGCACGGTTGTCAAGAAAATAAATGCACTGACCGAGGATGCAAGGAAAAAATGCAATTTTTTCTAAGGCTGAGACCAGACTTGCTACTGTAAATTACAGGCCCATAGCAGTATACAAAGCAAAGAAGACATGACTAAAGGGAAATGGTGATACTAGAAAATTTCACACAAAACCATGAAATTACAAACAATCAAATAGAAGGATTCACTCCCTAGTATGGTCGCCAATTTGTGGTGCAGGTAAATTCTAAGTGCGGACACAAACAATTCCTATAGCCCGAGAGAGTGAGTCTAGCCACAAACAAACAATCTTCGGAAGATCTCCTTAAGGTAGAATCAAATAATAGGGCCTACCTCTTAGTACGCTATTTCGCTTGGTGACGATCTTGCTTCCTTACTCCAGCTATCTTTCATTTCCTTCCTTCGAACACCTGAAACAAGTAAACAACAACAAACAACAAATGTGATAACATACAAATTGCATTCAACCTACTTAATAAGTCAAGAAACATTAAGCCATAAATATGTAAGATGACATTTCATGTAGGAAATCAATCGATAGTTGCATCTATATTAGTTCAAGAAGAGATTACAACCGATGTCTTGACGTTGCTGTTCTCCTCCGACATATCTAGGTTCCCACACACTTCTGCTAGCATCTCATGGATAGCCCCAACAATGGTAGTCTCAAGGCTCTTCCCTTTAGTCTTCACACCAAACCAAACTCACAATTCTCCCTTAAACACAAACTAGAGAGCTACAAACTATGGGTAACTTGCTGATTACTCCAAAATCAAAACTCCAACCAGAACTTAATTAGGACTAGCTTGTGCTTGGGAAGAAGAGAGGTTTATATAGCTTGGATGGAGGGGAGATGGTTCCTCTTCTCATGGGAGAAGGCCTTATCTCTTGGATTAGTTCCATCCTAATAGGGGAAAGGATCCCAAATTGACCTCCTCGACTCCATCCGGCCTAACCATTTACCAGACTTCTGTTACGAAATTTCTAGAGCTAGAAGCTTCGGCTCCATATTTAAAAAACTTTCCAAAAGAGGATTGGCGTGACTGAGAAAGGGCTCAGTCGATCCGATCGGTGCTAGGGACAGTTGTAATCCCTGCATATCGGCGCGAGGAGGACACGAGTCATTAGCGTCGGTCTTGTAAACTGGGATAAACATAAGATTTTTTGGAAATGATGCAAAAGGGAATTGTTCTGCTCATGAAGAGGGACACAATGGGAGTTTCTTCATGATAGGAAAGCATGTTGGGTACACTATAGAGGTCCTCTAGGATCATAGGTGAGGAGTACAGGGATAGTGACAAAATGCACTGTGAGCCATGCTAACCATGTCACTATGAGCGGGCCATGCTGACCATGCCACTGTGGGCACTGTAGGTCATGCTGACCATGTACCTAATTTGATGATATTGTGAGACAATATCACTGGAGGAGACTAATTCTTATTGTGCGTAGAGAGAGACGTGAATGAACTATTATAATGTTTGTAAGCCACAAGCTAAAATGAGTTATTTTAATGTCAATGCAATCATTGAAACAAAAAATGAAGCTTTCTGGGAATAATACAGAATGTTGTAAATAGATTGAGTCATTTGACATGAACTAACCATTTCAAACAATAGTGAGCAACATTAGTAAGAATCAAGAGTTTTAAACCATAATATATAGTGAGAAACATTAGTGAATGATTATTTTAATGAGGTCAACGTGAGCCATAAAATGTTGTTAACGGACCATAGTATAATGCAAGCCTCAAAGAATTAGCAAACCATGCGAAGATGCAAGTCACCAAAATGGTTGATGCCTTTATATAGTTGATTTAGCGTACGAAAAATCATGTTTATAGGTGAACTGAGATGAATCTTGGAGGGAAGCTCAAATTTGAATTTCAAAATTTGTTTATCAAAAATATTTGAACATATTTCCCCTTTAATAAAAGCTTTCCCAAGGGTTTTCACTTAACATTATAATTTTTTTTTCCTTTGCTCAATTTTGAATTCACTTTGGGTATTATGGGATCCCCTTGGGAAATTCGTCCCAAAGCTGCCAATTTTCAACACTCCCTCTCAGTTAGGGAGGAATTTCCATTTACATCAAAAGTCTCATCTGATCTCGGCTCTGTGTTTTGTCAGAACTGTCTCATCTCGGATGACATGTCTCAACATATCATAGCCTCTAGATTTGACTTAACATTATGTTGACGAGCTATAATTTACCGCCAATAATTAGGGGGTCTTCCTGATGTGAAGTCCGAATTAGACCTCACACTGTTTGGGATAGGAGCCCCGTCCGATATGTGGGCCCGACTGTCACCATGAATGTTACTGCTCTTGGCTGTCATATTAGAAGGCACTAGAGTGGGTACAAGAATGAAATGACTAGGTAGTGAAACAAAATCAACCCAAGATTGAAAAGATATAGAAAGTGGTAAAAACAAGTCTCAACAACAATAAGAAGAGGTATGTCATGGGATGGATTAGTGAGCCAAAACCCAATCAACCATACATAAACAAGAACATGCCAAAAGTTAATTGCAAACTAGTTCACAATAGATCACTGACATGGCAAGGAATAAGGAAACACGGATTTGAAAGCAAAAAATACATGCAACGACTATGAAACAATCCATAACATATTGCGTATATGAAAGCACACACAAATAAAGTGGGAATATGAGACAACCAATACAACCACCATGAGTAAGCATGGGATTTAGTGCCAAACATGAAACAAATCTTATTAATGATGCTGCAACTTCAAGTACATATCTTGCAATTGGTCAAAAGGCAACAATGGAACATAGGCTGCTCATATAAATGCGCAATGCAAAACCCTAGCCTCACTGCAACTCACTCTACCAGTTGCCAAAAACTGAGTCCCTCTAGCTCTCGAGCACAAATTGAATATCTAATCCTAGCCTCAACTCCAGTGATAAAGTCCCCTAACAATGAGGCATGAGGGCACATTTATAGAGGTGAGGTGACTGTTCACCTACCGTGACCCTTAAACTCCCCTTATGACTCTTGAAATTCCTCACTTCTCTCTCATGCCTATTGTTTAGTACATGCAAAATTGATCTAAACACTGTTGACATCATGATGAGAACATTTGTACACTGATAGAAGAGGGAATGTGAGGAGAAAAGAGAAGTTTCGAGAAACCCTAAGGTTGGTTCTTTTTGCCAACATTGTAGTGGAACCATGAATACCTACACGAATCGTTGAAATTATTGTCATTGTGCCTCGCTTACATCCAATCACCTTATGTCGTTGTGTTCCTAACATTGCCACTAGGTTTTAGTAGCTTCGATGGTTCCAATTTTGATCTCGTTGAAACCTTAATTGTGTAGCTTTTGTGGAAACCCTAGCTCCCTTTTCTAGGTCAACATTCTTGCTTTCTCTGCGATCTATCGTTGAGATTGACATAATGTCTAAGCAACCACACATATCCAGTTGCTTGTTAATCAGAACCCTAATTGAGTAATCTGTGACAAATCTTGGCTTCTTCGCATAGCTCAGCATTCTCATCCCTTCTCTCTACCTACAGGCAAATAACATTAGTAAGACATATTTATAAACAAAGAATGATACTAGAAATACAATCAACTGATTGAAAGAAAAACATTAAAACAAATAACGTTAGTTTGGATCCCCATGTGGTCAGTTGCAATGCCACATTGTTATAATGCATGTATAACTTGTGTAGGATCTATAACCTGATTCAATAGATACTTTATCAATTGGTGTGAAAGATCTAAGGCTTTTCCACCATCCTTATGCATGAAAAGGGCCTTTTGGACAATGCCTCTTTGGTTTAGAATCCCAGACCTTTTGTAATGGCCACAAGTGTTTTCTCATTACAATGTGAACCAATAAGTGAGCTTTAGGTACTGTATTCTTGCAAAGTTCTTATTTTTTCAAGTATCTTGCCTCATTTGTTGCCACCCAATGTCCCGACTGATTTCAAGCATCTTTTTCAGCAATTTAAGTCACATTTTATCCATGCTACGATCTTATCACCTCGAGCCTTGTACTTTCTGTCAGTTCAAACCTAGCTTCATTATGGTGTATGCATCATCACGTGAGTGTGTTATTTCTCAACTTTTCTCATGCTAGAAGGATGCATCTAGATTGTGGTCATGGGAAGATTCACATACAGGTCTTTCACTATTGAGAGGAAGCCAAAGATTTCGATATAGGGTCCATTTATTATTCAACAATGACCCAATACACCATGTTAAGAAACTTCTTCCCATAAACATTTTCATGGTCATAGGTACTCAACAATGACCTTGTGCCAAGGAGATCACATTTCAAGGAGGGTCACATTTTTAGTTTTGACTACAAATTACATTTTGTAACTTGAGTGATTGTGCGACCTGTAGTCTCAAGATGGTTACATTTAAACTTTAAAGTGGGTTGTATTTAAACATGGGGAGTAAATCATACTTTAGAATGTACATAGAAGGCGCAGATGAAAAAAGCAAGTTGCGGAGGGAATTAAGACTTGTGGATATGGTGGGAAGGGATGTGATCTTTCCATGCCGTGGGCTTATTTTGATGGGGCATCGGATAATAATGGACGCTGTGGGGCTGGATTGATCATACATTTCTCAGAAGTAAAGATTCTTAAAGCTTCAGTAGGTCTGGGACAGGGTTCAAATAATTTTGCCGAATTAAAGGCCTTTCATCTCCTCCTCAGTTGGCTTATCCTCCGAGATGTGCGAAAAGTTCAGATTTTTGGGGATTCCATGAATGTGGTTAAATGGTTCAAAGGGACTCATCGCTGTCATAATCTTCTTCTGCTTCCTCTGTTTAAAGATGTCTCCCGGCTCAGGAATCGTTTTGTGGAGATTTCTCTTAGCCATATTTATCGGGAAAGAAATTCAGAAGCGGATCGTCTTTCTAAGGAAGGAGTAGCGCATGAGATGGGGCTGTGGTCTGTTTCAGAGGTTGACAACGGGTCTGTTCGGACTGTTGATCAACCTGTTTTTGATTAATCCTCCTTCACGCTTCCTCTGTTCCTGTATATATCTGTGTATGTTGTCGTCTTTTTTTTTTCCATTTCTCCTCGCTCTCTTTTTTATACTCTGCTGTCTTTCTTGGGCTGATTTCCCATTTTGTGGATGCCCGGGCAGAGTTTTCAGTTTTTCATTAGCGTTTTTCCTTTGTGGATTTCTATTATGGATCTGCGCAGTCCATGCGATGGCTCTTTTGCTGCTGTCCATGTTTGGCTTACTTCGACGTGGTTGATAGGATGCTGCTCACCTGTCCTTTGAGTGCCGTGGGAGTTTCTCCACTCCTGCATCGGGTCTCTTTCAGAGACTGTTTGTTTTGCTGAGTTGCGCCTATGATGGCGGTTCTGGCTCGGTGTCTTCTTTACATACTCCTTTATGTAAACCCTTTTTATTAATCAAAAGGTTGGAATTTTTTCTGTGGAAAAAAAAAGAGGACTAATGTATATTGCATAGTCGCAGAAGAGAACTAATAGATTGCATAGTCGCAAAAGAGAACTAATTACATTAGCCAATGACTTCTCCAAGAGTGATTCTATGACTTAACGACCTTGGGGAGGTTGCATAGTCACTATTGAAGCCGATTCACATCATCATATTGTATGCAAGGAGCTCAGGTGCGATTTGCAACTTGTGGAAGGTTTGCAAAAGAACAATCAGACTTAAGCATGTTGCATGGTCGCATTTTGGTTCAACTCCCAGCTTTGAAATGCGATTCTGCAATCTGGGGGAAATGTGTCTTACTAGGGAGTCACATAGTCGCATTTCCCAACTAGAATGTTGGAACTCCAAAATGTGATTTTGTGACCCCTAGTCGCAAATCTGGTGAGAGGTTGTAGTTCTTGTTCACAGAATAGGTCGCATTTCCTCATGTGGTTAGCATGGGTCACATTGATCACATGAGGATGCCACTGTGACCTGCACTTAAAAAAGAACCAATGGCAGTTCTACTTGACACAATCCCCAAATCACACAAAGTTCAATGGGACTTAGAAACTCAGCTAATGCACTATGCATATTCTAAAGATTTTAATGCTCGACCTCTTCTATGCCATATGGTCTCTAGGGTTTGATACTTGACGCGATCATTAGGGAACTACTCAAGTTTGTCTATTTTATGGCGGTTCACAAGATTTTTCATGCTCTCCTATTCCCATTTCATTATTTTTGGTGGTATTTTCATTCTGCAAGGAGCTTTTAAATTGACTCGTGTCTATACCAATAGCAGGAACAATCAACATTAATTCTACGTTTTGCTTTTGACCTGGTGCCGCAATCTCATAAGAGCCCAAGAAATGTTTTTGAACTTCAACACAACATCCTTGGTAGGAGAATTTTCATCCTCATCACTATCTTCATCTTCTATAGGACATTCATCAACATTCACATCATAAATGTCCTCATTTGTTTCGAAATCCTCAGATTCACCACTGACATTTGAATCCATTTAATTTTTCTTATGGGTAATGCCCATTGATGGCTCAATACTGAGAGCAGGATTTTGTCCAAAGTATTCTATTAAACCTACTATTTTACATAGTAGAATATATGGAACAATCTTTTCAAATTTGGCATAATATCTCTTCTTCCAGCATCCCCAACCTGAAGCATGGTTCTCCATTGTTTGAATCACAACAGAACTCCGAGTTCCTTTTGCTTGCCTCAAAGTTGACTTCCTTGTAGAATTTTATGTAGACTCACAAGCTCATGTAATCTACTAAAACAAGAGACAAGAATCTACTTCTACTTTCAACCAATGAAAGCTAATAGATCGATGAAAACAATATGAACAAGAACAAGAAAAATCAATGACACATAACACAATAAGTTTTTCTGGGGAAAGCCATTGCTCAAAACCTTGTCTATCTATATTGCATTAAATCATAAATATGAGTGAAGATACAAAGCTTGTTCTCACTATAACGATTCTACACAAGCCCACTCTTAGCCAACACTTAGCCAATTTCCACTACCTTCCAAGCCCCTATTTCCTTGCACAATCCTTAGGCTGAATAGTCCATATTAATGGGAATCAAGTGCTTCCAAAACTGCGCAATCCAATCTAGATCCTCTTCCTGATTGCATGCAGGATCTATACAACTAAGTAAATCATACAACTAATAGTACACTGTCCTTGAACTCTAGTCTCAATTGGGTCTTAATCAGAACTAACATGCATGAGTTTTTGATGAGAAAATCTTCAGTTATCTGGAGTAGCACCTATGGATGCACCAGTGCACTAACTGACTGCTAATCCTCTACTAGTTCAAAAAATAGTTAGAACTAGTTTAACTATCTATAACTCAATAAACTCAGTTATCTAATTACAACTCATTCTAAACTCATACTAGACCCCTAAAATTTAGGGAGAACATATACATGACTTCCAAAAGACTTCCAAATCAAAATTCCTAATCTAATTAAGTTAATTAAACTTAATTAACTATTTACAAGTTGCTATGAGAATAGAATTCTATTTTAAATCTCAGTTTAAATTGAAGGACAAGTTTAAACTAGAATTTCTTGTTTCCATTTCTAACCACTCTCCCTAAAAAAGAAAGGGATTATCTACTACCCTGATCCTGTCTTCATGAAACTGAAATTTACATCTTGACAATGCCTTTGTCAAAGTGTTAGGATCTTGCTCCTCCGTGGGAATGTACTCTAACAACATGATCCGCCTCTATACACAATCCCGTAGATGATGATATCAGATATCAATGTGCTTGGACCTATCATGAAAAACTGGATTTTCGGAGAGTTTGATGCAACTCTGATTATCGCAGTAAATCACTATCAAATCCATTTGTTGACCAAACAAACCAACTAGGATCTTCCTCATCCAAAGGGCCTCTCATGCTGCCTGACTTGCAACCTTGTAGCCTCTGCCGAACTGAGTGCAACCGATCTCCGTTTCATGCTATACCAGGAAACTACCATTGACCCGATATTGAAAATCCCTCTTGATGTGATTTTCTGATTGGATGGACTCTCCTCCCAATCTAAATCCATGAAGCCTTGAAGCTTCACTCCCTCTGTCCGCCTATACCAGAATCCATACTGATTAGTGCCCCTGAGGTATCTCAAAAAATGCTTTCCCGCCTTCCAATACAACTTGGTAGGCCTAACCATCACTTGACTTAGGTGGTTAACTGCATAGCATAAATCCGGTTGTGTGTTCACTAAGTACATGAGTGAACCCACAAGCTGCATGTAAACAATAAATACCACTACCTCTCCTAAAGTAACATCCTCCTTCCTCCAGTTACCATCTAGAGGAGTCTCCATAGGCTACAACTCTCCATGCAAAACCTCCTGAGTATCTCGTTGACATACTTGCCTTGAGACACAAACAATTCCCCATCACCCTGCCATACTTCCATGCTCAGAAATTAATGCATGAGCCCAAAGTCCTTCATCTCAAAATCTCTTGCAAGGTCCTCCTTGAAATATTTAATCAGTTGATCATCACATGTTAGTATGAGATCATCAACATAAAGTACAATGATCAACAATTTACCTTCCACCACTATGTGGTATAGGTTTGCATCTGCTTCACTCTTCGTGAAGCCCAACCTGGTGAAGTAGCTATCTATCCTGGTGTACCAAGCATGAGGTGCTTGTTGCAGTCCATACAACACTCTCTTGAGCTGACACACATGCGACTCACGGTCGAAGGTTTCAAAACCTTCACGCTGCTCTATGTACACCTCTTCCTTAATTGTGCCATTAAGGAAGGCTATATTCACATCCATATAATGTATCTTCCAACCCATCTAAGCTAATAGTGCCAATATAGATTTGATCGACGAGTACCTTGCAACAGGAGCAAAAGTTTCATCATAGTCAATCCCATCTACTTGTGAAAAGCCATGGGCCACAAATCTGGCCCTTCTCCACACTACCATTTCCAGCTTGCTTTACCTTGTAAAGCCAACGGGAGCTCACCATAGACTTATCCTCTGGTCTCGGGACCATATCCTAAACACTATTACGAACTATGGAGTCATACTCCTCCACCATGTCATCAATCCAAATCAGCTGTTGCGCTGCTTCCTCAAAGGAAGATGGCTCTGTCACAACACATCCTCTCATAAGAGGCATGTATCCAGTGTACCTGTAAGGTGACCTTCTTTGTTTGCGCTGTGATGTGGTTGCTCCCACATTCTCTCTAGCATCCAACAACAATCTATCCACCTCTATGGTGCGCTTTGTCCCATCTCTAGAAGAATCTACCTGAGTCGATGTCTCGACTCCTAGATCCTCTGCATGTGGTTGCTCCACATCAATGTAAGGCTCCTCAACCTTAGTAGCTAAGAGCTCCTTAACCACATGTATTTGATGCTCCCTCTCAAGGGAAACTCGCATGGACTTCTCCTCATCGAATCTAACATCCCTGCGAACCACTGTCATCCTACTGGTTGACAAGTACACCCGATAGTTTTGAGGTGTATCAATGTACCCCACAAATATCCCCAAATCTACTATTGACTCAAGCTTCTTTCGTGCATCTTTGGTCACATGTAAATATAATGATGACCCAAAAATCTTGAAGTGACCAACATCTGGCCTCTTATCGGAATAAGCCTCCTCTGCTGTCTTCATCCCAAATCTTTGATGCGGGCTACGGTTCTGAACATAGACCGCTGTGTTGCATGGCTCAACCCCCAAGGGAAGTGAGAGACCCTAATCTTGCAACATCACCCTCGCTGCCCCTACTATGTTGTTGCTCTTCCTCTCACCCACCCCATTCTGTTGAGGGTTATGGGATGTCGTCAACTACCATTTAATCCCTTCCACTACACAAAAGTTCTTAAACTTTTTTGAGACATACTCACCACTGTTATCACTCCATAGAGATTTAACCTTCTTTCCTGAATCTTTCTCCACCAATTCTTTAAACTCACAAAACTTTGTGAAGGTTTTATCCTTTTTTTGCATGAAAAATATCCATCATTTTCGAGAAAAGTCATCAACAAATATAACATAATACATGTGTTTGGCCGTGGATGCTGTCGAGAATGGTCTACACACATCTGAATGGACTCGCTCTAGAATAACCTCTACGCGACTGTCTCTGTTGTGAAAGTAAGGCTTGGTGTATTTACCCAAAGTACACCCCTTGCATGTATCAACTTGCTCTAGTGTACCTTTGGGAAAATCGGTGGAGATCTGCTGCATGATCTTTAAATCCCCATGATGCAAGTGACCCAATAGCCTGTGCCATCACTCGCCAATGTCTCGACTTTGCACCATCTCTAATTTTGTGCTTAAAGCAACACAATCCTTTACCTCTAGCTTCTAGATATTCTTCGCCCAAATCCCTATCTTCTTTATTTTCCCTGTGGCTATGTGTCGAAGGAACGCATTTCCTTTCGATAAGATCACATCTTAGCCTTTATCCTCAAGCATGGCAACATATACCAAATTCTTCTTCATTCTAGGCACATACATAATATTATTCAATCTGAGTGGAGCCCCATGCTCCCTCTGAAGAGTAACCGTGCCCAATCCAGTAGCACTATACCCCCTGTTTTCACCCATCTCGATACGCATCTGGAGATATTTCTCCTCTAGGTCTCTGAATAACTCCTTTTCGCCAGTCATATGGAATGAAGCTCGACTGTCTAAGTACCATACACTTCCCATCATTGATGACACCATGCATGTAATGAGAGAAAAGTCCAATTCGAATTGAGAGGCCAAAGCCTCACCCGCTGCTCCTACTGAGGACTTCTTGAGTGGAGAATTTGTAGAAACATGGCCCAGCTCATGACAATGAAAGCACTTAAATTTTTTCATGTTTTTCTTCTTACCTCCATGGAAAGAATTTGATTTGGAATGGGAAGCTTTGCCTTCCCCTTCTTCACCTTAATGGCTAAGGTACAGTTCTCTTGATCATTTGTCTTTGATGAAGAGCCATCCTTGGTGTTCCTCTCAATCTCCTCCTGCATCAAATCTGACCATAGTCATTCCCAATCTGGCAGCTTCTTTGACCATTAACAGAGTCCTTATAACTATGCCAACTCTTTGGGAGTCCCAGAGGAGTAAGACTCACCATATCATCCTCAGTAACCATGATTGCAACACTTCCAAGTTCATCACGACATTGAGTGAACTTTTTCAAGTATTTTGGAATAGTCTCGCCTTTCTCCATTTTCATTTTTAGCAGTTTGTCCTTCAGTGCCAATTTCCTTTGGTCATTTTTTTTCTGATACATGTTTGTCAATGCTTTCCGCATAGCATACAAATTTTCCTTGCCATGGAGACTTGAGACAATGTGCTCTTGAACTCCCTCAAGGATTATCCGCCCCGCCTTCGCCACACACTTCTTCCATTCGACAAGATTCTATGCATCTGATGTTGCTGGCTTAGGAATGCCTTGATCAAAAAGTACCTTCAAGTCATTATCCTCCAACATAACCTCCATTCTATCCTTCCAAGATATATAATTCGAGATGCCTTCTAAGACATACTCGAGCCGCAAACCATAGAACACCATCTGTCGATCCTGAAGTATGTATTGCAAATTTTAATTTCACATGCAATCCAAAACTCAAAACTTCGAAATTTCTTCTAGTATGTTATCTTAATCATTGATACCATGTAGAATTTCTTGTAGATTCACAATCTCATGTAATCTACTAAAAGAAGAGACAAGAATATACTTCTACTTTCAACCAGCGGAAGCCAATAGATCGATGAAAACAATATGAAGAAGAACAAGACAAATCAATGGCACATAACCCAATAAGTTTTTATGGGGAAATCCACTGCTAAAAAGCCTGCCTATCTATATTGCATTAAATTAGAAATATGAGTGAAGATACAAAGCTTGTTTTCACTAGAACAATTTTGCACAAGTATGGTCAACTCTCTGCCTCACAAGCCCGGTCTTAGCCAATAGTTAGCCAATTTACACTACCTCCCAAGCCCCTATTTCCTTACGCAATCCCTAGGATGAATAGCCCATATTAATGGGAATCCAATGCTTTCAAAACTGTGCAATCCAATATAGGTCCTCTTCCTGATTGCATTCATGATCTATACAACTCAGTTAATCATACAACTGATAGTACACTGTCCCTGCACTCTAGCCTCAATTGGGTCTTTCTCAGAACTCACATGCATGAGTTTTCGATGAGAGAATATTCAGTTATCTGGAGTAGCACTTGTGGATGGACCAGTGCACTAACTAACTGCTAATCCTCTATTAGTTCAATAAATAGTTAGAAATAGTTTAATTGTCTGTAACTTAGTAAACTGAGTCATCTAATTACAACTCAATTTAAACTCACACTGGACCCTTAAAATTTAGGGAGAACATATACATGACTTCCAACTTGAAATTCCTAAGCTAATTAAGTTCATTAAACTTAATTAAATATTTACAAGTTGCTATGGGAATAGAATTCTATTTTGATTCTCAGTTTAAATTCAAGGACAAATTTAAACTGGAATTTGTTGTTGCCATTTCTCAACAACCCTAATTTCCCAAACAGTAAGATTTATGTTAGCAGCGACCATTGTCTATAACTCCTTACAGTGTATTATCGGTTAGTCCCAAAGAAAACTCTGACAATGAGAGCTTGTACATGATATTACATAGTTCCCAATGTAAAGATTGTTCAATTGAGGCACTGTTTTGATAATTCTACGTTACAACCTTCTCATATACCCACATGTAATAGTTGTTTCCAGGAGAGCACATGTACATCAAAATTAGCGAATTTGGCATCTGTTACGACATAGCCATGCAACATTCCAACATAATGTGGCATGAGCACACGTTTCACCTATCTTGCAGTTTTGTATGACAATTGCATCCATTTCCATGCAACACCACTTCCCTCACTCTAATCAATTTTGGTCCCCAACACATTACCAAGTATGAGTTTTGGTGTTAGGATTTAATATGACATTCCTGGCAACATTTCATCGGCTTGGTAGACCATCCCTTAATTCCATCTCCGTGTGGATGCACGTAGGAATTATACCTGAACTGCATGTGTTTGCCACATCCATAGTGAACCCAAAGGAATAAATAACTCTTTTGAGATGTTTGTAATAGAATACACACCACAATCTGCATTTCTTTGCTGTAATGTATTGAATATTTTAATGTAGGTATGCCTTCCAATCTCTGATGTCTAGCATGCTTTCTGTGTGTGTGTGTGTGTGTGTGTATATATGCTTATTTAAAATCGACATCACGTTTCATCGAGGTGGATTGTGCATCCATATATCTCTCTTTAAGAATATGGCACATTTTGGGTATATGTTGACATAATGACCGTGCACCATGTCTTGTGTCTCATAAAAAAGGGCCATAAATGTATGTGATAATATACATACATTCCTCCTTAGTGGGCTCACCCCATATCCCCTTCCATCATGCCTCAATAAGGGTGTTGGGCGTGTTGCCTTGGTTTCCCCTACATAAAACAATAGCCAGGAATTAATTAAATAATGTTATATTGTAATGCTTCATAATTCAAAAGCTAAAGCTTAGGATTCAAAGAGCCAGAAAATGCATGGAAGCCTAAAGGACTAAGTAGATGTGCTTAATGTCCCTTAATACTGTGATATGGCAGGCACTTAGTGGTATTTTGAAGATTTAGTCTTGCAACGATTTTATCATGATGCGATGTGATTTAGATGAGGGTATTCCCCTAGAGGCATGTGGATTAGGTTGAAGTTGGAAGGGGACCTTCATTTAGACAATTAATGATTTCTTCCCAAAACCCTAATGCACTCAAAAAAATGACTGCTAAAAAGAAGTCCTTTCCATCAACGGATAACACCCCCCACTAACCATAATGCATATTATAGACAGATAGGCCTTAGAGTCGTGAGATTCTTAATGCGTGATTGAAACAACAAACACCTGATAATGATGTTAAAAGGGATGAGGACCAACACGGGATGAGGTTAAGCTATAAAGTACTCCCGTAAACCCTAATGCACTAGTTTGATCAAACTCAGGGGTAAATCCAAAAGAATAAAGATAACATTAAGTGCGAGCATTAATAGGTTTTCTAAGGAATAGGTCAAGGAGAGGCTGACTGGTTGAAGGTCCGATTGTAACCCTGAAATCTTGAAGCAAGTAGTGGGGGACCTGAAATTTGAATATGCCCAAAATTTTGGGTGTTGTTGTAGCATCTAAACAATTGGCAAACCACTAGTAGAATCCGACATCTCTGATTACGCCCCTAAAATAGATTGAGCCTGAATAATAATGCAAGGAAGTATTGAACAGAGACTATGGGTACCTCTTAAATCACTTTAACCTTTACATATTTTCCCTTCCTCTGTGTCTCAGCTAGATCCTGCTAGTCATTAAACACCCACTTAGAATTTCACACATGATGTAGAAAATGAGGCAAAGGGCTTATTGTATTCAAAATTTTAAAATAGGTTTCTGGTGTTGCTTCGTTGCCAGTAGGCCTATACAATACCCTGGTGGAGTCACTTCAAGAAATCACAAACGTTGCTCCGCTGCCAGCGAGCCTAGTCAGTACCCCGTCAGAGTTGTTGTATTACCTCTCTATGCAGGAAGCCTTTCTAAATCCTCTACCCTTTATTTAATTTCATTTTCTTTCATGTGCACATTAGCATTTATTATTGGGTGTTCATTGTGCCAGGGCGGATGAGGGATCTTGACTTATTTTACGGGTAAGAGATATTTTTTCTTGTGTGACAAAAACTTAAACATATTCTGGTTTAGGTTTACCCTCATGCCAAGCTTCCACATCTCATCTCTAGTTAAAAGGTGAACAATGAAAACAAGTCATTGAGATATTCAAGACCATGCTAAGCACAAGATTCAGTTTATGGGTATAGGTCATTCAAACTAATTAGGGTTCCCCACAAGCAACTTGTTCGTATTTTCCTTGCTAATGAGATAGACTGATAGGAGACATGTTCTAGACGCGGTTTCGATCACTGGTTCTATGAGAGGCTTCTTCTCGGAGCAACCATTGCAACCACACACAACCATTAGGGTTAGGGTTTCAACATGAGGGCAAGGTGACCAAGGAAGCTATTCTAGGTTTTCATCATGTGTGAAGAGGAAAAAGCAAGTTCCCTTAGGGTTTGAGCACGTGAAAACATGTGTAATAAAGATAGTCATGGCATCAAATGACCAAAGGCTCCAGGTTCGTGAAGGACCATGTAGTGGGATGCAACATAGAGGAAAATGAAATGTTGGGTCAACGATCGGTGTATGCTATGTAAGAAGGGAAACACATGACGTAGTTCGACAAGCAGGGCTTAGTGCAATGTAATTCTAAGTAAATGCAAGGAAGAAAACATCCTATTGCAAATAAAGACCAATGAAATGCATATGTAGAGATTGTAATGCAAAAAATGAATGCATGCTTAAATTCCAAATGTTATACAACAACTAAGTTCCTATGATAAAGAAGACACAACCAAGCATATCTAAATCTTAGCCATAGAAGCAAACAATAGTAAGAAAACTTTGACAAAGATACCCTAATAAGAAAACTTTGATAAGCAAACCCTAATTAGAAAAATAATAAGAAAAACCTAAAACCTAACTAGTCTAAACCCTAAAACCCTAATTTAACTAGAGAAGAGGTCGGTTTATGTGAAATCAAACTTCTAATGCAACCATCGCAAAAATTCCTGACCTGTAAGAACAAATATGTCAATGATTAGAATTTGCAAAAATAATTATGCAAAAACTAGAATGCTCACCTGAGAAACATGCACAACAACGAGAAGGTCATGTCTACTTACAAGAAAATGTGCCAGAAAAGATCGTTCAGGAAAAACTGCAATCCAATCTTGGTAAAAAAAATCAAAAACTTGAAATATATAATCATCCATCCATGACATACATCCATTCATGCTTAAACCTAAGTCCAAATTAAGTGAGGAAAGATGCTGCCTGCTAGCAAAGAAGTCCGCCAGATAAGATCCTTCAAGCCAATCAACAACCTTGTAATGTTATCGAGGATGATCAACTTGATGACTTTTAAAAGAGGGGTTTTTGTCACATGTAACTGAGATATCAAAGGATTCAAGCGCAGAAACCTTAATTTGGGAAACCCTAGTTTGAATTTGTCCAAAGACTCTGTCAAGGATGTGAAGACCTGACATAACCATCAATGGGAACTGAAGGGCCTCACCATCCTAACAAATCTATGAACGTTCAAATGACAAGTCATTGGATATTGGAGGTTTTGTAAGATTAACAGGTGAATGTATATGGTCATCATTAGCTGTGATAGGACAACTATCACTGGATATATTGTTGATTTGATCAGATGTCTGAGCACTGATAAAATGACAGTTCAACATATCATACTCTTTATATTCCCAAGAATGAGGTGAATCAACCGGAAGAGTGTTAGGAAAAGGATAGGTTAGGGGATTGATACCTTCACATATAGGGGGTTGCAAGACATCACCTGCTTGTACCTATTCATAATTCGTACAATCAGCGCAACAATAAAAAATATTTGAGACCATGGATGGTGTACTCCCTTCAGTAAACAAATTAGGGTATAGAGGTTGATGCATATCGACTAATAGGGGATGGAAAGGTGCGCTCAGAGAAACATCACTAGAATAAGAGGCTTTCCAATATGAGTTTGCATTCGGCAAGATGATGCTGAGAGAAGAGTGGGGCACAAAAACCCTAATTTCAAAAACCCTGATTTGACTTGGTTTAGAGGTCTCATCAGGATCATTAGAACCTGACATAACCATCAGCGGAAGCTAAAGTACCTCAACCTCCTCATGAATCACCAATCCTTCGTAATGTGAATCATCAAATTATGGTGGCTTCGTAGTATCAACAAATGGATATGAATGACAATCACCAGAGGTGTGAGCGAATATGTTTTTGATAGAATGACAATCGTTGAAGCCACCAGTTCAATCAGGTTGGGTATCTGACACATAAGGCTCTTCTTAGATTAATAATGAAGATGAATCGGTGAGAGAACCATCTTGAATTTTCCACGATGTAAGGTATTCTTCTTCACCTGTTAAAGACTGCAGATGGAAGAGATGAGTAACAAGAGATTCATCATTCTCATAATGCAATTGTGAAACATGACCCTCATGTACATCACTCCAACCAACACCAACAAGATAAAGTTCTGAATGATTTGTATAAATCATTGGTGTGGTAGACTCATGAAATAAATCAAGGTATAACGGCTGAAATGGTTTAGATGTAGGGGCACAAATCGTACCAAGACTCTCATCTCACACATAAGTGTCAGCCAGAGGGAGCAGTGAATTTGCATGCATGTGACAGTCCGTGCGTTTTGTAGGAAAATCAACTTTATTTGAGACAAGACACGAGTCATGGCCAACCGGTGAATGAAATTCAAGAACAGAGTGAGGCATGTGTTCAATGGACTTGAGCTTGGTTTCATCAACAAGGAGAGATGTTATATCAACTTGATCTTCATGTTCAGATTCAACAGGATGTATGAGAGATTCAGAGGCAATACAAGTTGGTTCATTTCCTTGCAAGCATTTTTCATCATCTAAACTATTTGTGACCAAAACTTCGTTAGGTAACAGAGCATGAGGAGGATGAGAAATTTCACAAGCAGTAATTTCCTCCTCAGGGGCTTGAGGTTGTTCCCGACTCAGAGAAATATGAAAGACAAGATTAGGGATAAGATCTGGACAATTCATAACTTGCAGATTATCATGATGTTCATAGGAGACAAGATTTGTTTTAGACTGAAGGTGTTGTAGAGAAATGTGAACCAATCGCTAATTTTTTTCACTCAAATACACCTAATTGACATCTCTTTCAGGAAATTCAAAACAAAGATGAACAAATCTAGCAACAAAATCCTCTAAAGATTCTTCAGGTTTCATTCTAAGCTCATTTATCCTTCTAAACACATCTTGAAAATTGTACCTATCAAAAGCTTGTCAAAGCTTACTGATGAGTTGCTCGAACGAATGGATGGAAGCTACTGGCAATGTGTGGCACCATTGCTTGACACGACCTTCAAGGGTGAGGGAGAAGAGCACACAAGCAAACTCTTCATCACCGATTTCATAAGATTTGCAAAAATTAAGGAAATAAAAATTGTGCTTGGTTATGGATGTTCCATCTCCACAATCAAACTTTAATTGAGAGAAGTGATATAGAGGCTCATGGGATATTTAACATTGACAAATGGATAAATTAGATAAACACCATGGGAGTAAGATTTGAGGGTTAACCATTCTAGATAAGAGGTTCAAAATAGACTCAATGAGCACAACTTGCCATCTGGGCCTCCTTCTAGCGCAATTTCTTGACGGGATGGAATGTACCATCAACAATTAGGGTGTCTCCCTGATGTGAAGTCCCAATTAGAGCTCACACCATTTGGGATAGAAGCCCCATCCGGTATTTGGGTCCGGCTGCCACCATAAATGTTTCCGCTCTGGTTGTCAAATGCGAAGGCGTCAGAGTGGGGACAAGAATGAAATGCCTAGGTAGTGAAACAAAATCAGCCCAAGATTGACAAACTATAGAAAGAGGTACAAACAAGTCTCACTAGTAATAAGAAGAGGTCTTCCATGAGAGGGATCAGTGAGCCAAAACTCAATCATAGATACATAAACAAGAACATGCCAGAAGTTAATTGCAAACTAGTTCAAAATAGTTCACTGACATGGCAAGGAATATGGAAACACATATTCGAAAGCAAAACATACATGCAACAACTATGAAACAATCCATAACATATTGCGTATATGAAAGCACACACACAAATACAGTGGGAATATAAGACAACCAATACAACCACCATGAGTAAGCATGGGAATCCATGCCAAACATGAAGAATATATTACTAATGTTGCTTCAACTTCAAGTACATATCTTACAATTGGTCAAAACCCAACAATGGATCATAGGCTACTCATATCATTGCGCAATGCAAAACCCTAGCCTCACTGCAACTCACTCTACTATCTTCTAAGAGCTGAGTCCCTCTAGTTCTCGAGCACAAATTGACTATCTAATCCTAGCCTCAACTCAAGTGCTAAAGTCTCCTAACAATGAGGCCTAAGGGTCCATTTATAGGTTGGAGGTGACTATTCACCTACCGTGACCCTTAATCTCCCCTCATAACTCTTGAACTTCCTCACTGCTCTCTCATGCCTATTGTTTAGTACATGTTGAATTGATCCCAACATAACCGTTGACATCATGATGAGAACATTTGCACACTGATAGAAGAGAGAATGTGAGGAGAAAAGAGAAGTTTCGAGAAACCCTAGGGTTGGTTCTTGTTGCCAACATTACCGTGAAACCATGAAGACATGCATGAATGGTTGAAATTCTTATCGTCATGCCTTGCTTGCATCCAATCACCTTATGTTGTTGTGTTGCTAACATTGCCACCGAGTTTTAGTAGCCTGGATGGTTCGAGTTTCGATCTCATTGAAACCTTGATTGTGTATCTTTTGCGGAAACCCTAGATTCCTTTTCTAGGTAAACATTCTTTCTTTTCCCTGCGATCTGCCATTGAGATTGACATAATGTCTAAGAAACCACAAATATCCAGTTGCTTGTTAATTAGAACCCTAATTGTGTAATCTATGAGAAGTCTTGGGTTCTTCACATAGCTCAACATTCTCATCCCTTCTCTCTACCTATAGGCAAATAACATTTGTAGACATATTTAGAAACAAGGATGCATGTACAACTTATGTAAAATCTATGGCATGATTCAAGAGGTACTTTATCAACTGGTGCGAAAGATCCAAGGATTTTCCACCATCCATATGCATGAAAAGGGCCTTTTGGACAATGCCTCTTTGGTTTAGAATTCCATACCTTTTGTAATGGTCACAAGTGTTTTCCCATTACGATGTCCACCAATAAGTGAGATTTAGGTATCATATGCTTGGAGAGTGCTTCTTTTGTCAAGTCTCTTGCCTCATTTGTTGTCCCGACTGATTTCGAGCATATTCTTCGGCAATTTAAGTCACATTTTATCCATGCTATGATATTATCACCTCAAGTCTTGTACTTTCCACCAGTTCACCCCTAGCTTCATTATGGTGTATGCATAATCACTTGAGTGTGTTATTTCCCAACTTTACTTGTGCTGGAAGGATGCATCTGGATTATGGTCGTGGGAAGATTCACATACATGTCTTTCATTATTGAGAGGAAGCCAAAGGTTTGGTTACAAGGTCCATTTATTATTCAACAATGACCCAATACACTATGTTAAGGTACTCAACAATGGCCCATTTTAATAATGACCTTGTGCCAAGGAGACACATTTCAAGGAGGGTCACATGTTTAGTTTTGACTACAAATCGCATTTTGCGACTTGAGTGATTGTGCGACCTGTAGTTTCAAGATGGTTACATTTAAACTTTAGAGTGGGTTGTCTTTGAACATGGGGAGTAAATCATACTTTTGAATGTACAAAGAAGGCGTAGATGAAAAAAGCGAGTTGCAAAGGGAATTGAGACATGTGGATATGGTGGGAAGGGCTGTGATCCATATAGATGGCATAGTCGGAGAAGAGGACTAATGTATACTGCGTAGAAGAGAAATAATAGACTGCATAGAAATAATAGAACTAATCACATGGCTGCTGATTTATCGAAGAGTGATTATGCGACTTAGCAACTTTAGTGAGGTCGCATAGTTGCAGCTGAAGGCATTCCGCATCATCATATTGTAGGAAAGGAGCTTAGGTGCGATTTGTGACTTGTGGAGGGGTTTCATTAAGGAATGCAACTTAATAAAGTCGCGTGGTCGCATTTTGGTTCAACTCCCAGCTTTAAAATGTGGTCCTGTGATGTGGGGGAAGTGCGACTTAATAGGGGGTCGCATAGTCATATTCTAGACAGGTCGCATATCCCAGCTAGAATGCTGGAACTCTAAATTGCGATTTTGCGACACCTACTCGCAAATATGGTGAGAGGTCACAGTTCCCGTTCACGGAATAGCTCTCATTTCCTCATGTTGTTAGCATGGGTTGCATTGATCACCAGAGGATGCCACTGTGACCAACACTTAAAAAAAAATGGAAATTCTATTTGGCACAATCCCCAAACTGCACAAAATCCCTTGCGACTTCAAAACTCAGCCAATGCGTTATGCATATTCTAAATATTTTGATGCTCGACCTCTTCTACGCCATATGGTCTCCAGGGTTGTATACTTGACGCAATCACTGGCGAACTACTCAATATTGTCTATTTTATGTCGTTTCACAAGATGTTCCATGCTCTCCTACTCCCATTGCATTATTTTCGGTGGTATTTTAAGGCTGCAAGGAGATTTTAAATTTATTTGTGTCTATATCACTAACAAGAAAAATCAACATTAATTCTATGTTTTCCTTTCAACATGGTGGCCACAATATCATAAGAGCCCAAGAAATATTTTTGAACTTCAACACAACATCCTTGGTAGGAGAATTTTCATCCTTGTCACTATCTTCATATTTTATAGGACATTCAACAACAATCACATCATAAAGGTCCTCATTTGTTTCAAAATCCTCAAATTCACCACTGACATCTGAAACCATTTAATTTTTCTTATGGGCAGTGCCCATCGATGGCTCAAGACTGAGAGCAGTATTTGCTCCAAAGTATTCTCTTAAACCTACTATTTGACATAGTAGAATATATGGAACAATCTTTTCAAATTTGGCATAATATCTCTTCTTCGCGTGTCCCCAACCTGAAGCATAGATCTCCATCATTTGAATCACAACAAAGCTCTGAGTTGCTTTTGCTTGCCGCAAAGTTGGCCTCCTGATTTCCCAAATAGTAGGATTTAGCTTAGCAGCGACCATTGTCTATAACTCCTTGCAGTATAGTATCGGTGAGTCCCAAAGAAAACTCTGACGATGAGAGCTTGTACATGATATTACATAGTTCCCAATGTAAAGACTGGTCAATTGAGGCATCGTTTTGATAATTCTATGTTACAACCTTCTCATATACCCACATGTAATGGATGTTTTCGAGGAGAGCACATGAAGTCTGTTACGGCATAGCCACAGAACGTTCCAATAGAATGCAGCTTGAGCAGGTGTCTCACCTATCTTGCGATTTTGTATGACAAGTGCGGTCATTGCCATGCCACGCCACTTCCCTCATCGAATCAATTTTGGTCCCCAACACGTTACCAAGTATGAGTTTTGGTGTCACCATCATATAGATATTGTGATTTTGGCGTTACGATTCAATATGACATTCCTGGCAACATTTAATCAACTTGGGAGACTGTCCCTTAATTCCATCTCTGTCTGGATGCACATAGTAATTATACCTGAACTGCATATGTCTGTCGCATCCATAGTGAACCTAAAGGAATAAATACCTCTTTTGAGATGTTTGTAATAGAATACATACCACAATCTTCATTACTTTGTTGTAATGTATTGAATATTTTAATGTAGGTATGCCTCGCAGTCTCTAATGTCTAGCATGCTTTATTATAGATATATAAATGCTTATTTAAAAGCCACATCACGTTTCATCCAGGTGCATTGTGCATCCACATATCTCTCTTTAAGAATATGTCACATTTTGGGTATATGTTGACATAATGACCACGCACCATGGCTTGTGCCTCTTATCATAGGGCCATAAATGTATGCGATAATATATATACATTCCTCCTTAGTGCGATCGCCCCATATCCCCTTCCATCATGCCTCAATAAGGGTGTTGGGCGTGTTGCCTTTGTTTTCACTACATATCACAAGAGACATGAATTAATTAAATAATGTTATATCATAATGCTTCATAATTCAAAAGCTAAAGCTTAGGATGCAAAGAGCCAGAAAGTGCATGGAAGCCTAAAGTACTAAGTAGATGTGCTTAATGGTGCATGGAAGCCTAAAGTACTAAGTAGATGTGCTTAATGGGACATTATACTGTGATATGGCAGGGACTTGGTGGTATTTGGAAGATTTATTATTACAATGATTTTATCATGATGCCATGTGATTTAGATGAGGGTATGTCCTTAGAGGCATGTGGATTAGGTTGAAGTGAGAAGGGGACCTTGATTTAGACATTAATGGTTTCTTCCAAACCTTAATGCACTAGAAAAAAATGACAGTTGAAAAGAAGTCCTTTCCATCAACACATAACACTCCCCACTAACCATAATGCATGTTATAGTAAGATATACCTCAGAGTCGTGAGATTCTTAATGCATGATTGAAACAAAAAACACCTGATAATGAATTTAAAAGGGACGAGGACCAATGTAGGATGAGGTTAAGCTGTAAAGTACTCCTGTAAACCATAATGCGCTAGCCTTATCAAACTTAGGGGTAAATCCAAAAGAATATATATAGCAATAAGTGCGAGCATTAATAGTTTTTTTTAGGAACATGTAGGAGAGGATCATTGGTTGAAGGTCCGATTGTAACCCTAAAATATTGAAGCAAGTAATGGGGGACCTAAAATTTTGAGTATGCCTAAAATTTTGGGTGTTGTTGTAGCAGCTACAACAATTGGTGAACCACTGGTAGAATACAACATCTCTGATTACGTCCCTAAAATAGATTGAGCCCGAATAATAATGCAAGGGAGTATTGAATATACACTATGGGTACCTCTTACATAATTTTGACCTTTACATATTTTCCCTTCCTCTGTGTCTTAGCTATATCCTGCTAGCCATTAAAGACTCACTTAGAAGTTCACACATGCTAGAAGTTAATGATGATGTAGAGAAACGAGGTAGTGGGCTTATTGAATTTAGAATTTTAAAACAGGTTTCTTTTGTTGCTCCACTGCTAGCAGGCCTGGAAAGTACCTCGATGGAGTCATTTCAAGAAATTGCAAATGTTGCTTCGCTGCCAACGAGCCTGGTTAGTACCCCAGCTGAGTCGTTTCATTACCTCTTTGCGCAGGAAGTCTTTCTCAATCCTTTAACCTTTATTTAATTTCATTTCTTTCATGTGTACATTAACACTTATTATCGGGTGTTCATTGCATCAAGGTGGATTAGGCATCCCGACTTATTTTACGGGCAAGAGAGGTTGTTTCTTGTTTAACAAAAACTAAAAGATATTCTGTTTTAGGTTTTCCCTCATGCCAAGCTTCCACATCTCATCTCCAGTTAACAGGTGAACCATGAAAACAAGTCATTGAGATATTCAAGACCATGCTGAGCACAAGATTTAGGTTATGGGTATATGTCATTCAAACTAATTAGGGTTCCCCACAAGCAACCTGTTCATATTTTCCTTGCTAATGAGATAGAATCATTGGAGACATGTTCCGGGCGCAGCTTTGCTTATTGGTTCTATGAGAGGTTTCCTCTCAGAGCAAGCATTACAACCACACACAACCATTAGGGTTAGGGTTTTAACATTAGGGCAAGGTGACTAGGGAATCTCTTCTAAGGTTTTAGCATGTGCGAAGAGGACAAAGCAAGTTCCCTTAGGGTTTAAGCATGTGCAAACAGGTGTAAGAAAGCTAGTCATGGCATCAAAGGACCGAAGGCTCAAGGTTCATGAAGGCCCATGTATTGGCATGTAACATAGAGGGAAAGGCAAGGCTGGGTCAACGACTAGTGTATGTTATGTAAGAAGGAAAACAAATGATGTAGTGTAGTGGGCACAACTTAGTTCAATGCTAAGTAAATGCAAGGAAGAAAACATCCTATTTCAAATAAACACCAACGCAATGCATACGCAAAGACTGTAATGTAAAAAATGAATGCATGCTTAAATTCCAAATGTTATACAACAACTAAGTTCCTATGATAAAGTAGACACAACCAAGCATATCTAAATCTTAACCATAAAATCTATCTAGTCTAAACCGTAAAACCCTAATTTAAGCAGAGAAGAGGTCGAGCTATGTGAAATCAAACTTCCAATGAAGTCATCATGGCAGTTCCCGACCTGCAAGAACAAAGATGTCAACCATTAGAATCTGCAAAAAGAATTGTGCAAAAACAAGAATGCTCTCCTGAGAAACATGCACAACAGTGAGAAGGTCATGTCTACTTATAGGAAAACGTGCCGGAAAAGACCGTTCAAGCCAAATTGCAATCCAATCTTGGTAAACAAAATCACAAACTTGAAATCTATAATCATTTATCCATGGCATACATCCATTCATGCTTAACCCTAAATCCAATGTAAGTGAGGAAAGATGTTGCCTGCTAGCAAAGCAATGCGCTAGTTAAGATCCTTCAAGCCAATCAACAACCTTGACATGATATCGAGGGTGATCAAGTTTATGACTTTCAAAAGATGGGTTTTGGCCGGGTGTAATTGAGATACCAAAGGATTCAAGCGCATAAACCCTAATTTGGGAAACCTTAGTTTGAATATGTCCATGGAATTTGTCCAGGATGTGAGGACCTGACATAAGCATCAACGAGAGCTGAAGTGCCTCACCTTCCTGAAAAATCTCTAAACGTTCAAACGACAAGTCATCAAATATTGGAGGCTTCGTGATTAACATGTGAATGCATATGGTCATCATTAGCTGTGAGAGGAAAACTATCAATGGATAAATTGTTGATTTGATCAGATGTCTAAGCACTAATAAAGTGACGATTCAACAAATCAAATATTTTAGATTCCCAAGAATTAGGTGAATCAACCGGAAGAGTCTCGGGAAAAGGAGAGGTTAGGTGATTAGTACATTCACATATATGGGGTTGTAAGACATCACCTACTTGTACTTGTTCACAATCTGTACTGGCTGGGCAACAATAAAAAATATTTGTGGCCATGGACGGTGTACTCCCTTCAACAAAAAAATTAGGGTATAGAGGTTGATGCATATCAGTTGATAGGGGATGGAAAAGTGTGCTCAGAGAAACATCACTAGAATAAAAGGCTTTCCAAGATGAGCTCGCATTCAGAAAGATGATGCTGAGAGAAGAGTGGGGCACAAAAACCCTAATTTCAAAAACCTCGATTTGACTTGGTTCAAGGGTCTCATCAGGATCGTGAGAACTTGACATAATCATTAGTGGAAGCGAAGTGCTTCAACTTCCTGATGAGTCCCTAGACCTTCGTAAGGTGAATCATCAAATTTTGGTGGCTCCGAAGGATTAATAGATGGATATGAATGACAATCACCAGAGGTGTGAGAAATTATGTTTTCGATAGAATGACAATCGTTGAAGCCAACATTTCGATCAGGTTGGGTATCTGGCACATAAGGCTCTTCCTAGATTAAGAATGAAGATGAATATGTGAGAGAACCATCTTGAATTTTCCACGATGTAAGGTCTTCTTATTTACCTGCTAAAGACTGCGGATGGAAGAGATCAGGAATAGGAGATTCATCATTCTCGTAATGCAATTGTGAAACATGACCCTTATGTACATCACTACAATCAACACCAACATGATAAAGTTCTGAATGGTTTGTAGAAATCACTAGTGTGGTAGACTCATGAAATAAATTAGGGTATAATGGATGAAATGGTTCAGATGAAGGGGCACAAATCATACCAAGACTCTTAGTCTGCACATAAGTGTTAGCTAGAGGGAGCAGTGAATTGGCATGCATGTCATGGTCCGTGGGTTTTGTAGGACAATCAACTTTATCTGAGACAAGACACGAGTCATGGCCAACTAGTGAATCGAATTCAGGAATAGAGTGAGGCATGTGTTCAATGGACTCGAGCCTGGTTTCATAAATAGGGAGATATGTTATATCAAATTGATATTCATGTTCAGATTCAACAGGATGTATGAGAGATTCAGAGGCGATACACGTTGGTTCATTTCCCTGCAAGCATTTTTCATCATCTAAACTATTTGTGATAAAAAATTCGTTAGGTAACAAAGCATGAGGAGGATGAGAAATTTCACAAGCAACAATTTCCTCCTCGAGGGCTTGAGGTTGTTTGTGACTCAAAGAAATAGACAAGACAAGATTAGGAATAAGATCTAGACAATTTGTAACTTGCATATTATCATGATGTTCATAGGAGACGAGATTTGTTTAAGGCTGAAGGTGTACAGAAATGTGAAAAACTACTGAAAATTCTCACTCAAATACAACCAATTAACATCTCTTTTAGGAAATTCAAAACAAAGATGAACAAGTCTAGCAGCAAAATCCTCTAAAGATTCTTTAGGTTTCATTCTAAGCTCATTTATCCTTCTAAACACATCTTGAAAATCGTATGTGTCAAAATATTGTCGAGGCTTACCGATGGGTTGCTCGAATGAATGGATGGAAGCTACTGGAAATGTGTGGCACCATCACTTGACGCGGCCTTCAGGGGTGAGGGAGAAGAGCAGACAAGAAAACTCTTCACCATCGATTTGATAAGATTTGCAAAACTTAAGGAAATAAAAAATGTGCTCAGTTTTGGATGTTCCATCCTCACCATCAAACTTTAACTGAGACAAGTGATAGAGAGGCTTGTCAGGGATTGAACATTGACAAATGGATAAATTAGATAAACACCCTGGGAGTAAGATTTGAGGATGAGCCACTCTAGATAAGAGGTTCAAAACAGACTCAACGGGCATTACTTGTCATATGGCCCTCCTTCTAGCGCCAATTTATTAACGGGATGGAATGTACTACCAACAATTAGGGGGTCTCCTCGGTGTGAAGTCCCAATTAGACCTCACAACATTTGCGATAGGAGTCCCATCCGGTATGTGGGCCCGACTGCCACCATTAATGTTTTTTCTCTTGGATGTCAAATGAGAAGGCGTCAGAGTGGGGACAAGAATGAAATTCTTAGGCAGTGAAACAAAATCAGCCCAAGATTGACAAACTATAGAAAGAGGTACAAACAAGTCTCAACAGTAATAAGAAGAGGTATGCCATGAGAGGGATAAATGAGCCAAAACCCAATCAGATATACATAAACAAGAACATGCCAGAAGTTAATTGCAAACTAGTTCACAATAGATCAATGACATGGCGAGGAATAAAGAAACAGAGATTCGAAAGCAAAACATACATGCAACAACTATGAAACAGTCCATAACATATTACGTATATGAAAGCACACACACAAATACTGTGGGAATATCAAACAACCAATACAACCACCATGAGTAAGCATGGGAATCAGTGCCAAACATGAAGAACCTATTATTAATGTTGCTGCAACTTCAAGTACTTATCTTGTAATTGGTCAAAACCTAGCAGTGGAACATAGACTGCTCATATCATTGCACAATACAAAACCCTAGCCTCACTACAACTCCCTCTACTAGCTGCTAGGAGCTGAGTCCCTCTAGCTCTCGAGCACAAATTGACTATCTAATCATAGCCTCAACTCAAGTGCTAAAGTCCCATAACAATGAGGTATGAGGGCACATTTATAGAGGTGAGGTGATTGTTTATCTTTAAAAAGTCTCAATTAGAGTTTGACTCAAAATAAAATTTCCTTTGAATCAAGCATTTATAAATATGCTTTACAATGATAAATACAATTGCACTAAGTGAAAAAATGTACATTATGAAGACCTATCATAGTTACAAATTCAACACATCATGCCTAATAAATAACATTGTAATGTTGTTTCAAACTAACACCACACTCATCAGTCCATCATAGATGAAGAATAAAATTCAACTATCGTTGGTTTAATTTGCATTCACTTATTTTGTTTTTCTCCTAAATAAACCTCATATAATATACTTGCACCTACTTCAATAATACAATACTGTACCTGAACCTTAAATTTAGGTTAACGATGTTTGAGTTCGTCTACAAAGAACTGCAATTTATGCCAACATTGTAAGTTGTAACCAAAAGTAGCACGTGCAAACAATGACACCATTTAATGTATGGAAGTTATTCAACAAAAGAGTACAAATAACACTTGAAAATGCAATATGGTCTTCAAATATCCTTTTAATTGATGTGATTTCCAAAAGTGTTTTAGATAAAGGGCATTCTATGAGAATCTACAAGGGAATAAAAAAATTCATAGACTAGAATACACTAGAAAGAAAATTTATAAAAATCCAAGTGAAATATAAGCCATTGCCTCTATGCACGTTATCACTATTATAATCATTCAAATATGCCTCACAATCTTGAAATGCTTATGAATATATTGAAAAACTAAAATTCTCACATTTTTTACGATTTAGCGTTATATAGTGGTTATAAAGTTCGCAACTTATTCAATAACAAGTGCAAATCAACAAATCCATGGAATCTTTCATTACAATTAAACATGAATTGGTTATAAGAGGATATCAGATTTACTATTATAATATTGTTGCTCTATCTCCATCAATCTACTAATTATATTAGTACCATTACTAAGATAAATGTGTTTAACAAGTATTTGCCATAATGATCAAGGAAAAAGTAAAAAGTGCACAAGACTGAGTGACTTGTAGAATATTTTTTATTAAATTTGATTCTCTGCTACAAGATTCACTAAAGTGCTTTTTTTTTAGTTTCTAAACCATGGTACACAAACCTAGTACTAAAGGAATTCTTGAACTACTAGATAATTAGAATCTAAAAACTGCTCAAAACTTTTGCTCTAAAGATGCTAAAGTCTACAAACACATACCATACATAATTATAGTAGAAATTCATAGATCTATCCTAAATCATATCACTGTTTATATTAAACTGAAAACATAATTACTACTATATTATTTATTATGAAATGAAATTTTCTAAGGAAAAAAAGCAAGCAAACTCACTTCTTTATTCCTTTTTAGACTTGAAAGAAGAGTAAGTAGAGTGAATCTGGATACGCGGACAACAACACCTCATATGGAGATGATCTAAGGCTTGCAAGAAATATTGCTCCTATAGATATGCGCCTTAACTATACTGCATGCACCTTTCCTAATCTATACTCAGGCAAATTCACAATTAACAAATTGCTTAAATAAAACTGCAAATCTTAACTAGAAAAGACAACTAGTAAATGCAAAATGAAAGCACCCTCTTTTGCTCAAACAAAGGAATGCATACTATCTGACACATGTAAACTACTGAAAACTAACACATTTAAACAATATTACTTCCTATCTATGGTTGGCAGATACATGCATGCATGCACCCTCATTACTAGAAGACTACAAAAGCTATGGCCCCTTCTAGTCTATTCTAAAACTTCAACTCATCTACATTGTTGCATGAACCTCTACAACTGCCAAAACATACATGTACCAACCTGCAACACCATTTATACCTTTTGTTGTATTACAAACTTGTTCCAGCACCTCCTTTGCAAAATTGTGCTATATCTGTACCTATAACTGCACCTTCTTCTACCACATGTGCACCAAGGACTTGGACACACTTTCGAAGGTACCAAATACTAACACTCTTCTTAAGGACCGTGTTCTTTGCTAAACAAAAAATGCTCCCACTACATCCTCCCATTTACTAGGGGCTTAGTCAAACAATTGACCACCAGCAAACCTGAAGAAACATGAATTAGGATCATTGCTTCCTTTTGTACTCTCAACTTTGTTCAAAATATTCATTGCAAAAACCTATTTTAAAAGGAACATTGCATCAGCTAACACCAACCCTCTTTGTTCCTCATGTCATCTTCACTTATAAAACTCTTATGTCAACACACCATTAATTGTTCTAGATTTCCTACAATAATGAGCTCATATGTATCCAAGGCCAAGATATCTGTATTAGATCTATCAAATAATGGATCAAAATCTTCGTTAAACTTAGAAAGGCCCAACATAACTACAAACTCATGTTGTAGCGGCTACAACCACCCTCAAAATTTTTTCCTTAGCCTGTTTTGGAGCCTCCCTACTAACCTTACACAACACTTTGTCTTGCTTCATAAAGTACTCAAGCTTCAAGTGTTTTCCTCACACAAGGGCAGCTTGTCGATCATAGTTGATCCATTCCCCTCACAGGCTACTCACCCGGACTTGGTCCAGCTGTAGGCTGAGCAGCTTCCCCTTGAAAATTGTGCATTTATGGAGGGAAACTAGCCTTCCCTCTAGGAATTGCACAATCCTCTTTGACAGCCTGCTGGGCTCCAGGATTACGCAATCCTGCCATCCAACCCTCCCAACAAGATTTGCGCAAATTTTCCCAGCAGCAGGCTGTTCAGCCAAGATTTGCGCAAATCTGGGTAGCAGTCAGCTGCTCTACCCAGAAATTGTGCAAATCTCCTGGGCAGCTAGCCCAGCTCCCAGCCAGAAATGCACATTTTTCTCCAACAGTCGAGCAGTCTCTTGCATGTGCAGCTGAGTTGACCGGTTCCCTCTGGGACTGAGAAAAACAGACTTGCATGCATGGGCTACTTCTCCCAAGGAAGCATGTAAAGACATCCCTTATTTCAGGGATCTATGTTTAGTAGTTGGAGGTTACATACAAGGAGAAATTCCGAAACCTCCCACCAAGTGTCGCTTCCCCTAGATTCGTGGCATGCGCATCAAAACCTCGATGTTATCAAAACTCATCAACCAGATGCTACAGATCTCATTCCTCACATCAACCTTGTAGCTATGACATACCACATCAAATCTAGGAGTAGTCGACACATTCAACTTCGCTGTTTTGGGGTAAGCCCGCTTCCCATGCCTTGTGCTGCATTTCTGTTGCTTTTTGTGTTTTCACTTGTGGGAGCACTGTTTGCTTGATTTCTTTGAAAACTTGCTGTCGTTTACATATATACTAGCTTGTCCTATCTCTATTTCATTTTTCGTTTCTATCTCATTGCTGTCACATGCATGAAACTGTTTTGCATGGATTTTCGCCCAACCAACGAACTGCCTCACCCACATGCATGTTGATCTATTTGTTGAATCTTTCATTCATGTTTTTCATGCACTGTCAATCACTTCTACTATCACTTAGTGTTGCCATGCATTCATTGACTTACTTTCTTCCAGTCACCCGTTGGTGAGTCAGGCCAACCTTGGTCCAGGCTCTGCCTTCACCAAGGATGCATTGCGCAATCTGGGAAAGGAAGGCTCACCTTCCTCTCCAAATTTGTGCATTCTTGCCTGACGCTGGCCTTTAGGACTGTTTTGCGCATTTCTAGAGACATTGGCTGCTTGGCCCAAGAAATTGCAGTGATATGTCCTTAGGCCAGCAGTCCTTCCCAGTTGGAATTGCGCATTGCACAATCCCATCAGTCAGTAGCCAGACTGGACTATGCATTGCGCAGTGCCAGTAGTCAACCAGTCTCCCAGCGGCCCAGACTGTGCCTTAAGCAGTCTTGGTAGTCAGTCTCCCGACCTCCCGACTGAAATTGCGCAACCTTCATGATCATTCACCCAGGTATGTTACAAGTCAATTCTCATGTTCATTTTGGTTTTCGACTGACAGATTGTTTGCTATGAGTGTTGCCATGTCTCCAGGTATCGTAGGTGTTCATGTGCCTCTTAGTAGTACAGGTACAATGGTTTCCAGGAGAGCAGAGACGAGGACACTGTTCAGAGCACGCTTAGGGATGCAATCGATCAAGTGTCTATGAGCTTGCCTACTCATGCAGACATCAAGTTGTTCGTAGATAAGGACATCAAGTGGTGGCATCACAGTGAGCAACATCATGAACAACAACTGAAGAAAGAATACCAAATGCAATGAATGCAAGAGGAGGGTTGTTGACAACACGGAGGCGGAACAAGGTTGCAACCTCAAGTAGGTCCATTGATGATGAAAGCAAA
This sequence comes from Pinus tabuliformis, assembly GCA_031772625.1. NCBI lineage: Eukaryota > Viridiplantae > Streptophyta > Pinopsida > Pinales > Pinaceae > Pinus > Pinus tabuliformis. Next base: position 741,522,661 of record CM062814.1, on the reverse strand, counting down.
TTTGGAGACTCTAGCTATGGAGTAATGGCGCGACATGATCGCTTGAAGGCAGAAGATGTAACAAAGAAGGAGTTGCATGTGCTGAAGTAACAACTCAGGAAGAACATGAAACTGCATAGACAGATGAATGAGTTGTAGCAGGATCAGGAACAACAGTGGGCGCAATGTGCACTTATGGATGAAACCGCGCCCAGACAAGTTAAAGATGCATCCTAGCAGCTAACACTGAGAAAAAAAGGTGAGTAGTGTGGTTGATCACATGCAAGGGATTTAGGAGCATGCATGTAATTATGTGCATGCATGCAATCCAACCCATTCAACACACTCACCAAGGCGAAGACAAGAAGCAAGTCCAAGTGGAGCCGAACGGGTACTTCGGCAAGTTGATGCACATGACCACCAGCACACACTTGAAGATCAACACAAACACTATGCATCAGTGTGCTGCCAGTTCATTTGCACCAAAGAAGACCATGTGCATGTTAGTAGATGAGTTGGATGAAGAGGCTGAACCAATGCACCGGTTGTAACGAAAGCAAGAGTTTGCTTCAGCGATATGTCACCATGAGGTGCATGCACACCATCACGGATGACCAAGCTTGGCATCAACTCACCAGCTTCACCATCACAAGAATGTTAAAGAGTTGGTCTCACTACAGCGGACTGAGTTTCAGTGATGTATTGCAAGGCTTGCTCAAGCCATGTTGTCTCACATGAGTACATGTGCATTGTAATGTTGAGTCATTTCAAGTGTAAGTCAAGTGTCAACAGTTGGATGTAATAGTCATAGAGTAGGTGAAGAGTTATGAGGGTAGTTGAACTGTCACAAAGGGGAATGTCAAGGGTCACCCCACCTTTTGCTATAAATAGTCCCTCATAACTCATTGAATGGGCTTTTGGTTAGCCAAGCTTCTACAAAGACTATTTTGAAGAAGGCTTGGACAATATTGTAACGCACCTTGGCTTCTCCACTGCACAGAGCTAATACATCTCTTTGAGGAGCAGGTGGATGTGGCTATAACGTTCCATTGTTGGGGCTAGCAGGTTTACATGGATGTATTGTATGATTGTGACTTACACTTATTGATATAATAAGAGCCAACACATTTTCATACATATGTTGTTATTGTAGTTGGACTGCTCCGGTTGCTTTAATGATATGTGTTGTTTAACTTACGTACTTGTGTATGAACTGATTCACATGCAATTATATGAATCTTGTTGTTAATGTGTTGCAAATGTTGTTAATGTTGTCATCGTTCGTGTCGACTACTTTGCCGAACATCAGACAGACCTTTCACTTGAGCCTTGCCATAACAACTGTCGCACTCGTCTCGGACTGATCTGTGAGTGTTGTACGTGTTATCTTACCTTGTATGATATGGCTGCCGCATTCGAGTGGACTACTCTGCTAGAAGCTGTGCATGTCCTTTGTGTTCCTAGCCGAGTTGGGACTGATCCCTTTCAACCTAGAACTCACCTTCACCTCCTTCCCCCATTCGAAGTGTTGGAACCTCTTATACACCTTCCTTGACTCACTGCATCAGTCACACCCTTGCTGCTGACAGAGTTATTCTACTTGCCTCTATGCGACATTGCAGTCAAGGAATTACCTTACGAACCACTGCTCGGACTCCTACACCAAACACTCCGAGGTCTAATTGGGACTTCTTAATGGGAAGATCCCCTTGACATGTTGGCGGGTCTAACACCGTCAACATTTCTAGCGCTAGAAGGAGTGCCTGATGACAAGCAGTGTCCTCTCATCCAATTTTTAACCTTTGCATATCTTTCATGGAGTCTTGCACTCTTTTTCCCCCGAGGTGTTTTTCGAATCGTGAAGATGTCTCGATTTCGGGGAAGCTTTTCAATCTCTTGTCCACTCAAACGTATGATGGTGAAGGCAAAGTGGCATGTCTTGATCACTTATATAACTTTCTTTTCATGATTTATGAGGAAGATGAGTTTTCTGACGAATAGGCCGGTTTGCTTCTTGCATACACACTTCGAAAATCTCCATTTCGTTGGGTACTCTGCCTGTTGGCTGACACCGTGCACTCATTTGAGCACTTCTGTCATCTCATTGAAGACATGTTCTATCATTTTGATCTAGACTATCCTAACTAGAAACTGTTACAACAACGAAGGGTTCCGCATGAATCCATTATTGATTTTTGGTAGCGCTTTCGTGACTTGCAGTTTCAAGCTCCGAAGAGCCAGATGAAATTTGCTTATCTTTGGGACTGGTTTAAGTGTCGCCTTAAGAAATCTACCCATCCCAAGAGGAAGCTTGATATCAAACCTTGCTCAACATTCTTCATTGATGGAATTGCGCAATCTCATGTGGGAGCAGGCACTGTCTCCACTGACTGTCCACCTCCCTCTCATTCAGCAGCTCCACCACTGCCTAGTGATGTTGAGGATCATGCTCACACACCTGTTCATCCTTCACACTCTCCCAACACTACTCCACTTGATTTTCGCGCAAATTTGGTTGTGAGTCCTTCGGGTTCTCATATGAATTATTTTCTTCGACCTCCGTCTTCGCACTCAGGTGTTCCTCCGGATGATGTTGTCTTGTGTTCGTCCATTCCAAACTCTTCACTTGTTGTGAATGAACAACAACCCACCGACGGAATTGGTGTTGCACAACCAACATACGCTTTCATTCATGAAGAGTATGAGTGGGAGCTTGAGCATCAACACTTAGCGAAGGATGACTCCCTTTCGTTCGAGCCCCCTCTGTTCTTTCCTAACACCATTAGTGAACCTGCCATCCAAGATTTTGCATGTGTGTCTTCATCTACGGATGCAACCATTGTTGATCTTTCACAGGACACACCATATGTTAGCCCATAATCCAACAACCGAGAGGACCAATCATTCATTGAAAATCCACTTGATCCTTCATCTGCTCTTTCCAAAAATGCAGAGGGTGAAAATCCTTCCTTATCATCTACCCCTCTGTGTGATTTTTCAAATCATGAGGATGCTGACCAACATCTTGAATTTTCTGATCTTGGTTGTTGTGATCTCTTCACCTCATCATTCGATCACGATTTTGATTCACTCGTTGTTAATCCGTCTAAGCCACTGGTCTACGAAGATCCATTTGTCAACAAAGTCGAAACCCCACAGACCGTCGAGGCACTTCAACCTGAGCTGATGGTTATGTCAGGCCCTCGCTATCCTGAAGTTGGTTTCACTCCCGATCAAGAAATTGTTCAATTGCCCAAGGCTCCTCATCACTCATATGTATGCATTGAAGATCCATCTCACACACAGATCACTCTTCCTCCACTCAAACTGCACGATCCCATTGCTCATGCATTGGAGGAGTCTTACGTTGCGAGCACTCATGTGCGACGCAAGTTATCTTTGTTTATTTCGTTTGCTTGCATGTCTCAGTCAAGAGTGTGCTTATGCTTCAAAGTTGCACGTAATGTCACACAACACCATGATAAGTCTGCAAACTGCCCGTCATACACATGCACTCACTTATGTCTCATGGACACTTTAAAACGCTAAGTGTGGTTGTCTTCATTGTTATATCTTTATTGGTTGCTAGTCCACACAATTGGTTTGCTCGCAAACCAAGCCTTCACCAACATGGGTCTACCAATGCGCTGGTGACTGCATTGGAAGTATCACTTCACATGATCAGGCCCATGCCCGATTAGTGTAGGAGTAGGAGTAGTGTTTGCTTTCAGTTGTTTGCTTGCATGATTGTTTGCTTGCATGCTTTGTTTGCTTACCTGTTTGCTTACTTGCTTCGCTTTCATTTTTGCTTCTGCTCTTGCTTTAATTTGTTGATTGTTAGTTCGTTCGCTTGTTTCATTCGTAGGTTAGTTTGCATGAAACCACGTGTGACTCAAGAAACGAGCTGGGTAAAGTGCAAGAGGGTTTGTACAACTATCACTAATTGGTTATATGTCATCTTGCATATATATGATGAGCTTGTTACTTTTAGTCCATGATATGTCCAAGGAAAATACGTACTTTTCGAAGTGAACCTTGGTGAAAACACAACGCTTGTGCGCTAACTATTGTCACCTTCTCTAGTCGATTGTTTTTGGGTTAACCCTTGTCAGCTTAGTCAAGTAGAGTAAGGTGAGGGGGAAAACCTTAACATGCATGTCAAAGATATAACAAACTACTTCTCTGCTGGAACAACCTCTTCTGCTCTCAATAAGTCGGGATCCCTCTTCTGCCTCTGAAATGAATAAGTGCTATGCACAGTGAAAAAAATAATGAAAAGTAAAAAAAAATTCAAATTCAAATGAATAAGGTGAAAGAAGAGAAAGGCTTCCCATGCAGGGAAGTGATGCAAGTAAATCCGCCGGGGTACTAACCAGGCTCGCTAGCAGCGGAGCCATGCTTGTGTTCCTATGTGACTCCACCGGGGTACAGTCTAGGCCTACTAGCAGTGGAGCAACACCAGAGATGAAACTAAGACTCTCATGAATATACTGCTTGTGCACCTATATACCCCTCAATGCCAATCGAAACAACTGTGTTGCCTTGGCTTGGAATGTGTGTCAATCGACCAAGAGTATGGCAAATGCTACATCTTACAATCAAATTAGTGTGAAGCCAAGATGAGCTGAGAGCTTAACAATACTTTTGGAGGTGTTAGACTTGCTTTTCACAAACAAGGTCAATTCAGAGAGTTGGAGTTCTACTAGTGTGTCTCCATGCCGTTGTAGTGGCTACAACCACCCTCCAAAATTTTGCCTTAGCCTATTTTGGAGCCTCCTTACCAACCTTACACAACACTTTGTCTTGCTTCATCAAGTACTCAAGCTTCAACAGTTTTCCTCGCACAAAGGCAGCTTGTCGATCATAGTTGATCCATTCCCCTCACAAGCTGCTCACCCGGACTTGGTCCAGCTGCAGGCTGAGCAACTTCCCCTTGAAAATTGTGCATTTTTGGAGGGAAACCAGCCTTCCCTCCAAGAATTGTGCAATCCTCTCTAATAGCCTGTTGGGCTCTAGGATTGCACAATCCTGCCAACCAACCCTCCCAGCAGGATTTGCGCAAATTTTCCCAGCAGCAGGCTTTTCAGCCCATGATTTGCGTAAATCTGGGCAGCAGTTAGCTGCTCTACCTAGAAATTATGCCCAGCTCCCAGCTAGAAATGCACATTTTTCTCCAGCAGTCGAGTAGTCTCTTGCATGTGCAGCTAAGTTGACCGGTTCCCTTCGGGACTGAGCAAAACAGACTTACATGCATGGGTTGATTCTCCTAAGGAAACATGCAAAGGCATCCCTTATTTCAGGGATCTATGTTTAGCAATTGGAAGTTACATACAAGGAGCAATTCTAAAACCTCCCACCAAGTGTCGCTTCCCCTAGATTCGTGGCATGCGCGTCACAACCTCGATGTTATCAAAACTCATCAACCAGACGCTATAGATCTCATTCCTCACATCAACCTTGTAGCTCTAAGATCCCACGTCGCATCTAGGAGCAGTGGACACAATCAGCTCAACTATTTTGGGGTAAGCCTGCTTCCCATGCCTTGTGCTGCATTTCTGTTGCTTTTTGTGTTTTCGCTTGTGGGAGTACTGTTTGCTTGATTTCTTTGAAAGCTTGCTGTCGTTTACATATATACTAGCTTGTCCTAGATCTGTTTTAGTTTTCGTTGCTATCTCACTGCTGTCGCATGCATGAAACTGTTCTGCACAGACGTTCGCCCAACCAGCGAATTGCCTCACCCACATGCATGTTGATATGTTTGTTGAATCTGTCATTCAGGTTTTGCATGCAATGTCAAACACTTCCGCTATCACTTAGTGTCGCCATGCATTCACTGACTTACTTGCTTTTAGTTGCCCGTCGGTGAGTTGGGCCAACCTTGGCCCGGGCTCTGCCTTCACCAAGGATGCATTGCGCATTCCTCACCTGGCACTGGCCTCCAGGACTGTTTTGCACATTTCTGGAGGACAGTGGCTTCTTGGCCCAAGAAATTGTGCTGATCTATCCCTAGGCTAGCAGTCCTTCCTAGATGGAATTGCACGTTGCACAATCCCAACAGTCAGCAGCCAGACTGGACTGTGCATTGCATAGTTCCAACAATCATCTAGTCTCCCAGCAGCCCAGACTGTGCCTTGAGCAGTCTTGGCAGTCGGTCTCCCAACCTCCCGACAGAAATTGCGCAACCTTCATGATCATTCACACAGGTATGTTGCAAGTTAGTTCTCATGTTCATTTTGGTTTTCAACTGAAAGATTGCTTGCTATGAGTGTTTCCATGTCTCCAAGTATCGTAGGTGTTCATCTGCCTCTCAGCAGTATAGGTACAATGGTTTCTAGGAGAGCAGAGACGAGGACACCGTTCAGAGCACGCTTGGGGATGTAATCGATCAAGTGTTTATGACCTTGCCTACTCATGAAGACATCAAGTGACAACATCACAGCGAGAAGCATCATGAACAACAGCTGAAGACAACATACCAAATGCAACGAATGCAAGAGGAGGGTTGTTGACAACACAGAGGTGGAACAAGGTTGCAAGCTCAAGTAGGTCCATTGATGATGAAAGCAACTTTGGAGACTCTGACTATGGAGTGACGACTCGACATGAAGATCACGCGAAGGCAGAAGATGTAACAAAGAAGGAGTTGCATGTGCTAAAGAAACAACTGAGGAAGAACATGAAGCTGCGGAGATAGACGAATGAGTTACAACAGGATCATGAACAGTAGTGGGTGCAACGTGCACTCACAGATGAAATTGTGCCTGGACAAGTTAAATATCCATCCCAACAGCTAACATAGAGCAAACATGGTGAGCAGTGTGGTTGATCACATTCAAGGGATTTAGCAGCATGCATGTCATTATGCGCACACATGTAATCTAAACCATTCAACACACTCACCAAGGTGAATACAAGAAGCAAGTCCAATTGGAGTCAAATGGGTACTTTAGCAAGTTGATGCACATGACCACCAACACACACTTGAAGATCAACAAAGACACTAAGCAACAGTGTGCTGCCTGTTCAACCGCACCCAAGAATACCATGCGCATGTTAGCAGACAAGTTGGATGAAGAAGCCAAAACAATGCACCGATTGCAATGAAAGCAAGAGTTTGCTTCAACAAGATGTCACCACGAGGTGCATGCACACCATCACGGATGACCAAGCTTGGCATCAGCTCACTAGCTTCACCATCACAAGCATGTCAAAGAGTTGGTCTCACCACAGTAGACCGAGTGTCAGTGATGTCTTGCAAGGCTTGCTCAAGCCATGTTGTCTCACATGAGTACATGTGCATTGTAATGTTGAGTCATGTCAAGTGTAAGTCAAGTGTCAATAGTTGGATGTAACAAACATAGATTATGTGAAGAGTTATGAGGGTAGTTGAACTGTCACAAAGGGTAATATCAAGGGTCACCCCACCCTTTGCTATAAATAGTCCCTCGTAACTCATTAAATGGGCTTTTGATCAGCCAAGCTTCTACTAAGACCATTTTGAAGAAGGTTTAGACAGTATTGGAACGCACCTTGGCTTCTCCACTGCACGAAGCTAGTACATCTCTTTGGAGGAGCATGCGAATGTGGTTGTAACATTCCACTGTTGGGGCTAGCAGGTTTACATGGATGTATTGTATGATTGTGACTTAAAATTCTTTATATAATAAGAGCCAACACATTTTCATGCATATGTTGTTATTGTAGTTGGATTGCTCTGGTTGCTTTAATGATATGTGTTGTTTAACATACGTACTTGTGTATGAACTGATTCACATGAAATTATATGAATCTTGTTGTTAATGTGTTGCATATGTTGTTAATGTTGTCATCGTCCGTGTCGACTGCTCTGCCTAACATCAGACAAACCTTTCACTTGAAACTTGCCATAACAACCGTCGCACTCATCTCAGACTGATCCGTGAGTGTTGTATGTGTTATCTTACCTTGTGTAATGTGACTGTCACATCTGAGTGTACTGCTCCGCTGGAAGATGTGCATGTCCTTTGTGTTATGTGTTCCTAGCTGAGTTGGGACTGATCCCTTTCAACCTAGAACTCACCTTCACCTCCTTCCCCCCCTCGAAGTGTTGGAACCTCTCATACACCTTTCTTGACTCACTGCATCAGTCACACCCTTGCTGCTAACAGAGTTATTCTACTTGCCTCTGTGCGACATCGCGGTCAAGGCATTACCTTATGACCCACTGCTGGGACTGCTACACCAAATGGTCTGAGGTATAATCGGGACTTCTTACCGGGGAGATCCCCTTGACATGTTGGCGGGTATAGCACCGTAAACAACTCATTAATATTGAAATCCAAAACTAGTGGTTCATGGATCAGCCCATCTAGGGTGAATCCCTCTTCTTGGGTGAGTCCAACAAATGATGTAAGAATATTGTCAAGGTTAGCTACCTCTTGTTGGAAAAATGCTTCTATAACAACCTTCCGAACTTTGGAGGAGCCCTCCATCATGGCATCTTTCCATACATACTCAATTGGATCACAAGGAGCTTGTAAATGCCACCTTATTGCACTCCTCTAGCCAAAACTCAATCAAATCCATGGTTGATGTCTCTAATGGTGAGATGTTAACCATCAAAATCCACCAAACAATGCAAAATTTTCATGCAAGGAATATATATATATATATATATATAAATTAGGAATATACAAGATATGCAACCCAATCCCTTCATAGAATACATGGAGCCATCACCCAAATCCACAACCATTCCTCCCTCTTGCACTTGAAACCTATTGAAAATATTACTATCATAATTCATATGTCTAAAATATCCACTGTCTATATACCATCTAACCCCTGAAACCATGTTCATGGATAGACATGACACCATGTCCAAGGCAGTGTCAAGCTTTGCAATCAACTTATTTGCACTTGAAGCTTTTGTACTTCCTATAATTTCCTGTTGTGATTGTTGCTTGTCCTTCCCCTTCTTCCTCTCAAGACACTATGAAACATAATGACCATACTTATCACATCTAAAGCACTAGACATGACTGAAGTCTTTCTTCCCCCAACGCGAAAAATTTGAGTCTTCCTCCTTGCTCTTTTAACCATTTCTAGGTCCTCATTTCCTACCTTCTATCATCACCTTTATGATGAGAACTAGGTCCAGTACATTATCTTCGTGCTTCTAACAAGATGAGTGTCATCTCCTCTCTAATTAAAGCATCCAAAACTTCTCGAAGTCAAGTAAATTCTCTCAAACAAAAACAAGCTAAGACAAAGTTGTGCTAAGATAAACTAAATCCATTCAAAGTAATTTGAGCTAGTTCACCATCGTTGAATTCATAACCAACTACACTAAGTCAGTCTCTTAGCTTTGATAGCTTTATCAAATATCTAGGTACTAGATTTGTTTTGCACATGCAAGTCACAATGAGCTTGTTTCTCAAAAGCATCTTTACGCATACATTTCCTTAATAATGCTCTTCTTGACAATACAAGGGATTAGATTATCCATCACCAAATCCAATGAGAATCACTTCATCTTTACTACATTCTTGTTGTACTAATCCAAATCTTTAGGATATTTAAGCGATTTGAACTTAGTCTCTACAAGGTACCAAAGGTTCACTTCTTTTGGCAGGTTCTATAATCTGCACTTCCACAACAAAAAGTTAAAGACACCCTCTAATAGGAGACTCTCTTGCATGCTAGGAATGACCATCACTGAAACTCCATTAAACAAGCTTCAATCTCCACTCACTAGATCAACTAGGGCTTCAAAACCCACAACCCTTCTCAGGTTCATATTTAGATCACCTATCCACTGAAACCCTCTGGCAATTTGCCTCCCCATACTTGGAATCTAGAAGATTCCATAAACTAAGCTCCAATACCTTGTTAGAGTTTCTAAACCATGGTAAGAAAAATTATCACTAAAAAAATTGCTAATGTACTAAATATTTGAAACCTAAATACCACTGAAAATTACATTATAATAATGCTAAAGTCTACAAAAACACAATACTAAAAAGTATAACCAAAATTCGCATGTTTGTCCTAAATTACATCATTGTTATTAAGACAAAAAATGAATTATTGTGTATTTGCTAAATCAGTATTGAAAGGCCAAACAAAAACTCAACAAATGGACTGTCAAAACCTACTACTACTTTCTCATTGATCCTAAACTAAATTTGCTACAAGAAAAGTACAAGAAGCTAATTCCCTGCTTGTTGTTAAATTGAAAAAAATAATGAATGCTAAACCTAAACCCTTGCCTTGTCCATTATATACTAAAGCAGGTGCAATGAATTTGGATGCATGCACAACAACACCTCAACTAGAGATGATCTAAGTCATGCAAGCATGCATCCTAGTAGATATTTTCACCTAATGCATGCACCTTTCCTTAACTACATTTATGCAAATTCAAAATTAACAAATTACTTAAATAAAACTGAAAGTCTTAACTTATAAAAGGCATGCACCCTCTTCTACTTAATTAAAAAAAAACATGGAAAGTACAAACAAATAACACATGTAAACGATAATACTTCTAGTTCCTATTAATGGCTAGTGCATGAATGCATGTGCCCTCATTACGAGAAGCCTACAAAAGTGATGCACCTCATCTAGTCTATTTTACTAATACACCCTCATCTACACTATCCTGTACTACATGTCCATCCATCATGGGCCATTATGTTCATGTATCGACACCAATATAATCAAAGGAAGAACACCTTAATAAAAATTGAACACTTATCAAGAAAGTTCCTCAGCACACTTGCGTGGCCACATGAAGTTGCTAATTATGAGCTTGATCCCGTTGAAGAGAAACTGCCATATTACCTAACGCTGAAAAAATTTCTTGTATATGTAACATGCAAATTGATAAGAAACTAAACCCATATTGTGATACAAAACATCACAATCAAACTCTCTTTTTTAATGTTTGTTTACTAGGAAAGTGATTTCAGTCAAACAAAAGCAATTCAATTGTGGTAAATTGCTAGACACTATGCAAAAAAACCTACATGGTCGAGCCTGCAAGAAATAGTAGAAGATTGGATTACAAGTCTGTGTGAGAGAATATAGTACCTTGAAGGTTTCCCAAGTGTAGGGTTTAACCTTGGTATATTTGTCTGGTTTTGTTCCAGTAGCTAACCAACATTGTCTCCAAATCTCTGCAAAAAATTAAAGGGGGAAACAACTATTGGTTGTAAGCTATTAATTATAATAACAAAATAAAACAATGAAAGTAAATATAGGAGTAAGCAATAAATTATTATCAATTGCATTTGAATTTATTATTAGTCTCTTCATTTTTTAACACACATCTAAACACTATCCAAGACCTTCATTGATCCATCATCCGTGGAATATTTATGATGCAATAGCTTTAGACATTCCTCATACATCCTCATCGGCATGGCATTTTCTGTCCCTTGGTTTCAGATAAGGGAATCATTACTCACTAATCCATTAGTAGATCCATTTCAAAGATGCCCCCCATATTTTCATTGTTTTTGTTGTTGTTGTGCTTTCCTCTATAACATTTGAAGTTGCTGAATTTGTAGATGTTGTTGCTGCTATATTGTTGCTACTATTGTTGATGCCGTTGATGATGATGTTGCTACTTCTTCTGTTGCTACTGTTGTTTTTGTTGTTACTGCTACTACTGATATTGTTATTGTTGCTACTGGTGGTGTTCTTGTTCTTTTTGTTGATGTTTCTCTTGTGCTTTCAAACAACTGTGCCTGTAATTAATACCATGGAATATTACCAAAACCACATTTTTTTTAACATTTACCAAATTAAATACTAGAAAAACATTTAATAAAGAAAACTTACAACACTAAAATGTCGTAAACTAAAAGTCCATCAAAAGCATTTCACGGTTTGGCTAAAACATTTGTCTCCAAAATATAATTGTGTAAATAATAGTTGTGCAAATATAATATAGCATGTAAGGTGATTTAAGTTTGTCAAGATGAAATTTTGGAAGGTAAATAATGAAGCCCATTTTATGTTTTATCTCTCCCCCATTGTTTGTGTAAACGTGGTTATGAACCCTAATTTCCTACAATATCTAAGAAATTTGTAAGCATGTGACCAATCATTATAACCAACAAGCATCAAATTTTCCATTTTGGATTTAACTTGATACTTTTATGTAGAATAAAATAAATGCTAAAAACCAAAAGTTGTCAAGTGACATAGTTTCAATATCCTAAGTTCTAATAGGCCAAGATTCTTATGATGTAATATTGTGTGTCACCTTTGTAGGACTCCTCTTTAACAAGTATACCATGATCACACTACCCTATAACATACATCTAGCCATTTCCACTAAAATTCTAATTTTCTTCTTGACTACCCCATTTTGTTGGAGTGTGTATGGTGCAAAAAAATATCTCAGTATCTTGCAAAAATTTGCAAACTCACTGTAAAAATATTATCCTCTAAGAGCAGTTCAACCCAACCAACAATTTACACTAGACCAACAAGCAATCCACCTCCTCTATATACCAATAACAAGCCATCTCTTCTATACATAGAGAAATTCCTTAAGCCAATTCCAACTCTTCCACCCAATCCTCGATCTAAATTTTCTTCACTTTGGCCACAAACAATAAGATAGTTGCACATTCAATAATGGATACTTCAAGAGGGAAACCTACCCTTTCCTTCAAGGGGCGAGCACTTGGAGTCACGAGGATCTTTTCCTTATACCCTCTTATAGGGCATTTTAATTAACTTTGGCATTGGACCTATAAAGCTTAGATCTTATAAATTAGCCATTCTTTCGCTTTTCTTTACAAGAGTGGCCTTATCACTCCCAATTTGTATTGACATTTTTGTATTAAGCAATCCCATTGACCTACTTTTATTTGTTTGTTGGACAATAAAACTTATGTTATCTTATCGAATCAAAGGTTTTTATTTTTCTACCTACTTCATTTTCTATTGTTTCATTGTAAACGCTACATTCAACTAAAGCATCTAACTTCTTCAAAAGTTGAACCCACATCTTCCTAGAGAAATCATTGTTATAAAGTGATATGCCCCTAGTGTTATGAATAAAATGTTCGATAACTAAATAAACAACCAATCCATAATAGAAAAGGGGAGTTCTAAACATCATATTCGTAAATAACCAACACAAGTAATAAGTAGAGGAAATATAAATAAAACTCACAATAGTACCAATTGATGCAAATAACAAGAAGTTGAATGAAAAAATGGACCACTATTAAATATCAACATAAAAATGAGTAGGAGATTGGGTAACACACCACTTGCCTAAGGATATATGTATTGCAATATGCCACCCTAGAAAATTGAGAATGTTTGTCATATACCAAAAAGAGAGAATGATAAATGATCCAATCATACCTCAAAAGAGGAGAGAATAGCCTATTTATAACCTAAGAAGGACACACCAAAAGCCAAAATACATGACGCTTAATTAACTTAAGACAACCAATTTCCAGGAAGTCATTTGGACCATTTAATTTGTCTCATGGGTCATTATTATAGCAAACACTTACACAAAGATATACAAGTTACAATATGAAACCCTAAAAGAATATTAATGTCCACCCCCCATCAAAAAGAGAGAATGAGACAAACCAAAGCAGAACTAGGAATAGGAGAGGATGTCCTAGGAATAGGAGGAGGATGTGCAAGTGAGGTCGAATTGATCTTTGTGCCATGACGAGGTCTTGGAGGGTCTTTTGACTCTATTTTGACTGATTGATTTTTTCTTTACAACACATAACATCCCCAAATAGGTCTTCAATACATGACAATGACTCAATTGACTTTATGACAAACCTAGAAGCACTCAATGGGTGCTTGACCTAAAAATAAATTTCCCTTGAGCATGAAACCCATGCCTCAAGAACAAAAATAATAAATTTATTTTTTTCTTTTCATTAAATATATAAAATCACGATTACATATGCCATTATGACGAACAAACCTAGTTACATATATCAACAAAACCAAAGTGGTTATGTCAAGATTTGGGCTACTTCTTTGTAATATTTACATCATTTTTTCAATGGGAGGAAAACTAAACTAGAGTGGTTACATCAATATTTGTGCTACTTCTCTATATAGAGATAAGTACAAGCAACCATATTGCCACATATTACATCATTATGAAGACTTAAGTTGTCTTTTTCGAGCCCTTTACCAAAAACCCTTTGGTTTGGACTCTTTTCTTGAGAGTTGAGTGTAGTCTTCAAAATAAATTCATCCAAAATGAGCTTAGGCATTTGGTTTGGGACAAGTAGGTGAACTCGAAAGCATCGGTACATCACAAAAATGAGACGATTCCTCAATGCTTGCATGAGCTGCTATAACACCTTCCATTATCTTCAGGAATAACATTTCCACTTCTTCATTTGTTGAAGAAGGTAAAGTATGGATGTTGACCATGTTGAGATAATTCCCCTGTTTCGAGCCCTTTATGAAGAACCCTTTGGTTTCAACTCTTTGTTTAAAATTTGAGTGGGGTTGTCAAAAGAAATTTATCCAAAATGAGCTTAGGCATATGGTTTGGCTTGACCAAAGATTGTGTTCAACTAATTATTCCATTTTGGATATCAAACATGAGCCCTGCACTGAAGGGCATTGTGAGAATCGTGGAAGTCGATCACTTGAAGTCTCTCCTTGGAAAAGAGGAGTTCAAGTTATCTCCTATCTCCAGCTTATTAGAGGGTTGTATCATTCAAATGAGCACTGAATTCTATAAAAGTAAATTAGACATGGTTACCTTTGAACAAGATAATTGAAAAGGACCGAGCAAGACTATCCCCGATAAATTAAAATCACTCTTTAATCTTAATTAAAACATGAAATGTTTCAAATTAACAACTTGAATTTAACATTAATATGAAACCTTTCAAAAGAAGAAATTGAGTTTAACATTAATATTATTATTAAATTAAATTGGTCGTTTATCACTCACAGCCATAACATTACTAGATTGACATATTAAAATGCAATACCATTGTGCCCTCGACATTAATTTCATTATTCTGGTATAGGTGCACATATTTTCCAGATCGACTCTGGATCTGTTGTGAGACACATATAAGGTATTGTCAGGGCCCTAACCCAATGATTTCTGCAAATTAAAATTGCATTGACCATTTTTTTCTGAATTTGATAGAAAGTTTAAATAAAATATTAATATTAAGTAATAAAGAAAATAAATTAAAACATTAATATTAAATAATAAAAATTAAAAAAAATGTTATTTAAATATGTAGAATAATATTATAAGTAAATAAATTTAATACTTCTATAAATAATTTAAAATGTTATTTCTATAATTAATATATGTTATTTCTAATTTGAATAAAATTTTGATTTTTTTTATAAACTTTAATAAAAATAAAAATTTGAAATTTTCTTTTTATTTATAGATTATAGTTGTTGCATTAAAAAATAATCTAAAAAAAAATTCCTATTTAACTATGAGATAAGAATTGTAAAAATAATATCACAATAAATGTATAAGTATTTCCTCTTAAATTTTGGTTATGTTGAGGAATATGGTCACCAATGTAAGGGTTGCCACCACTTTAGGGTCTTTGTGGCATTACAAGCGTTGTTGGACCTTACATACACACCCCAAATATTGCCTAAGGTCTTCCTTACCATTGATGGAGTCCAAGATTAATTCAAACATCTCCACTCAACTCAATTTCAAGTAAAAAAATGTATTTCAAAACAAATATAATAACCACAACACAATTCGGTTGGTTTTAAGGGTATTTATGAATCAAGGCTTGCTGGCCTTGAGAGTTCAATCATTTTGTGTTATGACAACTAATCAACGTTGATCCTTTAGTCCATAAAATAATATCACAAATCCTCTCTAAAGAAAAAGAGAGTGCAATGACTTCTTATGTTACAAAAATGTATTTAGCTTGCAATTGATCTTGAATGACCCTGGACCTCATTTTTGCCTATGAAAGAAATAGAGAAGACAATATCTTACATTTAAGTACCCGTGCCCCAAAATACAAATCCTTTCTCTAAAGAAATATGAGTGCAGTGACTTATGTTATAAATAAGTACTCAACCCACAATTTACGTTGCATGGCCCTGGACCTCTCAAGCCATGGTGATCATATGGCATGGGGTTACAGTTGAGCCACTTCAAAATAAAAGATTAAGTTCCCTATTTTTGCCTATGAGAGTAATAGAGAGGACACTATCTTACATTTATGCCAATGCTACCCAAAATGAAAAATAAATATGTGAAGTATGTGTGGATGTTATACTTGATATGTCGAAGAACTTTGTTTGAAATTTGGGTAAAGGTGCTCCTATCCAAAAGAACACTACATCTCTGACATCTTTCCCATAGAAGAAATGGGACAAGCATTCATAGTTGGAGGATAGTCCAGGGCAACAGGTAAAGTAGATGTACAAAAGCCCCTCACCACCTCATTTTTCATGTTCATGTATGATGTACCTTGTTACTCTAAAACTGTTTTCATTTTGATTGACAAGCTTCTATTCTTTACCTAATGGAAGGGGGAGTGTGAACAAACCCTTGCTCCTATATGCAACAAGAGCCAATATAACTATGGTTATAAGGGATGGATACACAATCTTCGTGGCCATCATTTTATGGATACCCACACCAGAGAATCATAAATTTTTGAAATTTAGGTAAACCTTGTGTTGACGGCGCTGGACCGGCTAACATGTCAGGGGATCTCCCTGGTAAAAAGTCCCAATTAGACCTCAGACCATTGGTTGTAGGAGTCCTAGCAGTGGGTCATATGGTAATGCCTTTACTGCAGTTTCGCACAGAGGCATATAAGATGTCACTGTTGGTAGCAAGGGTGTGACATATGCAGTAAGTCAAGGATGGTGCATTAGCGGTTCTAACACACAGAGGGTGAGGTGAGTGCGCCCATTGGAAACGTTTGATAGCATGGAGTTAAGAAGGGAACACACGAGCAAAGATGTATCACAACATGGAAGGCAAGTTAGCTAGTAATCCAAAGTACGATTAAACCAACATCACATTTAAGAAAGATTCATACATACATATACAGAAATAGCTACACATGCATGCGTAAGAAGTGATATTGCAACTCATCTAATACCCTGCTGTACTTGTTCCTATTGCAACTCATTCTCTCGTTTGCGTAGCTCTTGTTCTTCCTTGAGTTGCTGCTTCATCACCTGCAACTCCTTCTATGTTCCTTTCTCTGCCCTCGCGCGATCGTCGTGTCACGCTGTCACCTCATAGCCTTAGTCTCCAAAGTTTCTTTCATCACAAGTGGATCTGCTTGATCTTGCAACTTTGCTTCGTCTTTATACTGTCAACAACCTTCCTCTTGCACTCGCCGCATGCGGGTGTGCTGCCTTCTGCTACTTCTAATGGTGCTGCTCATTGTGATGCTGTTGCCATATCATCTTGATGTCCTTGTCTACGAACAACTTGATGTCTTCATAGGTAGGAAATCTCATAGACACTTACTTGGCTACATCCCCTGTTGTGCTCTCAACGGTGTCCTTTGAATCTGCTCTTCTGAAGGCCATTGTACTTGTACTGCTGAGAGACAGACGAAGACCTGTGATGTAGAAATTTTGAATAATATGACACTTATTCACAGAGATTATCCTGATTATACACTATTGCGGAATACATGCACAATACATAATCTCCTCTATGTTGATCATCAATTTAGCAGCATCAAAAATAATGAAACATCAATCGCATGCGCACATTAACACAGTATGTAACCCGGGGAAAGCATACAGCTGAAAACCCCACACTATCTGTATATTATAATGATTGAGAACATGTAACAATACATAGTACAATACTCCTCACAAGTACTCAGTACTATCTCCACCTGTTACACACAAAAGTACCTCAGGTCCAAACAAGTCACAGGTTCAAATCTCCTCCGCTGCTTTGCCTACCTCCACTGCACAATCTGCAAGAGAAATCACCTGAGCACAAGCTACAATTGCCTTGATATTGGCCCACACTGTGCAATCCTCATTGGCATTACTCAATCCATGCATGTGCAAATCTCATGCACAACTGATAGTCACAACTCACCCTTTCACTTACCTCTAACACCTGTCTCTGTTGAACTGTCCATGCACTGAGTTAACTGATGTATTCTTTAGTTGCTTTATGAGTTAATAATTAGTGAATTAATTAATAATTAATTCACATCACTCATCACTAGTTTATTCTGCAGTTAGACTAAATACAACTAGTTCAACTAAGTCAAACTGAACACAACTCCATTAACTCCACATCCAACTCCACAGAACTCACATGCATGAGTTCTAACTGAATTCCTCCATGCAATAGCTCAACTAACACATAAGAAACCATGAGATTCCTTCTGTCAGCTGCATGTGCCACATCCGTAGCTCGAACTGAAGTGCTCCAAGAGAATAAGATAATGTTTAGAGTCCAAATATTACTAAGGGTTAATAATATTTGACTATTTCTATTTTTAGCCTAGCAGTCTAAAAATAGACTCTGATCACTCTGCTATGAACCAAAAATAGAAGTCCATCTATTTTTCCCAACATGACCAATCATCCATAAACAGCATCCTGCAACTCATAGACCATGATCCATATGTCTAAAAATAGACTTTGCGCCAAAAATAGCCTGTGGGCCCACTTAGTGAAGGCGACTCCTTTCCACTAATCTCCATCATCTTGTTGCATTTTCAACACTCACTCTCAACAAGATATGGATAATCTGCAACCCCTATCCTGCAACTCTGGAATGATCTGCATGCAACACATTTGCCCGGTCCACTTGCTCCAACAACACTTGGAACAAAAACACTCCCAACTGAACACTCTGTTGGGCTAGGAACATACTCTGATGCTGAAGCTCTACCTACTGCTGACAAGTGCTGCCTCTCTGACATCTGCGCTACTGCAACATCTCCATGCATCTCGCACCATTGCACACTTCTCTGTGCCACCTAGCACTGTGCAAAACACTTGTGCCTCTCGCATTGCTGCAGCCTGCTAGCTATGTGCTGTCCTGGGATTCCTTACACTGTCACTCTCTCTGCCGCTCCATCTGCATCTGTCTCTACCCAATCAGTCAGTTCCTACTACTCCACATCGGGGCTCCCGTAGCAAGGTCTCATCCAAGAGGTTGGGTACCTCAAGGATCCTACCCCTCCTCCTTGGGATGATCAATCCACATCACCCCACCTCCTACCTGGAGGTATGGCTGCATGTGATCCCTCAGCTCACCTGGCTCAAA
This sequence comes from Pinus tabuliformis, assembly GCA_031772625.1. Classification (NCBI taxonomy): domain Eukaryota; kingdom Viridiplantae; phylum Streptophyta; class Pinopsida; order Pinales; family Pinaceae; genus Pinus; species Pinus tabuliformis. The sequence continues at coordinate 741,503,415 of CM062814.1, read as the reverse complement.
GTTTCCCCCTACTGGAGGTCTCTACATGAGTAGATGTCTCTACTCGATCTCCTCTCAACTTCCCCTATTGTGGCTGCTCCACAACCTTCTGAAGTTGTTGCACCAATCGTGGCTCCTCCACAATCGTCTGAGACTTCTTCTGGCTCTGCATGTTGAGAGGTAATATGCGCTCCCTCTCAACCACCAAGTCTCCATCAGTTGCCTCGCTGCTCAAGGCTTTGCATGCATCTTGAACCTTAAGAGCATACAGGTTCTTGACCCGTGAACCAATCTGCTTCACCTGTCTAGTGATGATGTGTCTAAGGAAAACCTTTCCCTTACTGAAGACTACATCGTAGCCTCTGTCTTCCAGCATCACGATCGACACCAAGTTTCTCTTCAGTCCTAGTACATACTTGACATCGGTCAAGGTAAGGCGAGCTCCATGCTCCCTATGAAAAATAACCGTGCCTACACCTAAGACATTATACTTCTCATCATTACCCATTGCTATGAGTATCTGGAGATCTGTCTCCTCCAAAGTACTGAACAAACTTTTGTCACCGGTCATGTGGAAAGAAGCTCCACTGTCAAGAAACCAACCACTTCCCACCATGGATGAAACCATGCATGCGAAGAGTGTGAAATCAAACTCAAATTGTGAAGCAAGTGCCTCACCTTCAGATCCTTCCCCGGATCCCTTCTTGGACTTCTTCTTTGGACAATTAGTAGCATAATGGCCCAACTCATGACAACAAAAGCATCTCACCTTCGACTTGTCAACCTTCTTCCCATCATTGGAAGAACTGGATTCGGAAAGAGAACCCTTCTCCTTCCCCTTCTTCACCTTACTCGCTAAGGCACAATTCTCCTCATCATGCATAGATGAAGAACTGTCTCTAGTGCTCCGTTTGATCTCCTCCTTGCATAGGATCCGAACAAAGTCTCTCCCATCCTGGAAATTTCTCCCGACCATTGACAGAGTCCTGATAGGAATGCCAACTCTTCGGAAGACCAAGGAGAGCCAAGCTCACCAAGTCCTCATCATCGACAGTCACCCCTACACTTCCCAGCTCATCCCTGCATTGAGTGAACTTCATGAGATACTAGGGCATACTGTCTCCATTCTCACACTTAATGTTTCTGAGTTTATCCTTGAGTGCCATTCCACCAGCTCAAAACTCAACCGCTTTTGATCTAAAATTCGTGAGAACAAAGTATTTCTTGTACAGAGATCAACTGTATGGGCATTCACCGAATATCTCACCTTCCAAAAGAAGGATGAATCCAGAGGCTACCTGGCCCGATTATAGACTCTGCCTGAAGAAATAAAATGTAAACACTTTCTGAATAATAGGTCTGATGATCAATCCTCGCTTTGATATCCTGTAGAACTTTTTCTACAAATCAACCAGCTCTGATACCATGTAGAAATTTTGAATAATATGACACTTATTCACAGAGATTATCCTGATTATACATTATTTCGGAATACATGCACAATACATAATCTCCTCTACGTTGATCATCAATTTAGCAGCATAAAAAACAATGAAACATCAATCACATGCGCACATTAACACAATATGTAACCCGGGGAAAGCATACAGCTGAAAACCCCACATTATCTGTATATTATAATGATTGAGAACATGTAACAATACATAGTACAATACTCCTCACAAGTACTCAGTACTATCTCCACCTGTTACACACAAAAGTAGCTCAGATCCGAACAAGTCACAGGTTCAAATCTCCTCCGCTGCTTTGCCTGCCTCCACTGCACAATCTGCAAGAGAAATCACCTGAGCACAAGCTACAATTTCCTTGATATTGGCCCACACTGCGCAATCCTCATTGGCATTACTCAATCCATGCATGTGCAAATATCATGCACAACTGATAGTCACAACTCACCCTTTCACTTACCTCTAACACCTGTCTCTGTTGAACTGTCCATGCACTGAGTTAACTGATGTATTCTTTAGTTGCTTTATGAGTTAATAATTAGTGAATTAATTAATAATTAATTCACATCACTCATCACTAGTGTATCTGCAGTTAGACTAAATACAACTAGTTCAACTAAGTCAAACTGAACACAACTCCATCAACTCCACACTCAACTCCACAGAACTCACATGCATGAGTTCTAACTGAAGTCCTCCATGCAATAGCTCAACTAACACATAAGAAACCACGTGATTCCTTCTGTCAGCTGCATGTGCCACATCTGTAGCTCGAACTGAAGTGCTCCAAGAGAATAAGATAATGTTTAGAGTCCAAATATTACTAAGGGCTAATAATATTTGACTGTTTCTATTTTTAGCCTGGCAGTCTAAAAATAGACTCTGATCACTCCGTTGTGAACCAAAAATAGAAGTCCATCAATTTTTCCCGACATGACCAATCATCCATAAACATCATCCTGCAACTCATAGACCATGATCCATATGTCTAAAAATAGACTTTGCACCAAAAATAGCCTGCGGGCCCACTTAGTGAAGGCGACTCCTTTCCACTAAGCTCCATCATCTTGTTGCATTTTCAGCATGTGATGTCTAGAGACATAGCAACACTCATGGCAAGCAATATGTCAGTCGAAAAACAAAACGAACTTGAGAATTGACTTGCATCATACCTGTGTGATTGATCATGAAGGTTTCCTAATTTCCGTTGGGAGGTTGCGAGACTGACTGCCAAAACTACGCAAGGCACAGTCTGGGTTGTCTGGATGCTGACTGACTACTGGAACTGCGCAATGCACAGTCCAGACTGGTCTGCTGAGGACTGAAACTGCGCAATGCGCAATTTCAGTCAGCAGTGACATGCAACCAGCAAATTGCATTGCCCAGTTTCTAGGGCCAATAGGACACTACCTCCAGGAATTGCGCAATGTAATCCTGGAGGTCAGTGCTGGGCCAGACTTGCGCAATTTCTGGAGGGAAGGCAGAGCCTTCACTTCTGGAAATGCGCAGTGCTAGCCGGGGAAGGCACAGTCTGGGCCAAGGTAGCCTAGGCTGACTGACGGGCGACTGAAAAAATGAGAATTCTAAATGCATGATGAGATGAGTGCAAACAAGAGTGAATGGTCATACATGCAAACAAAAAGTGCAATATTCAGAAAACGGGAAAGCATGCATGTGTGTGAAGCGAGTCGCCACAACGACAACCGTTTGTGAAAAACAATGTCATGCATGCGACAATAGTGAGATGCAAACGAAAACTGAAATGATGCTTCTATAAGCTAACATACATCAAAACGATAGCAAGTGTTCACTGAAATCGAGGAAACAACACTCACACAAATCGAAACACAGAAAGCGACAGAAACGTAGCGCGAGACATGAGAAGTGGGCTTACCCCAAGACAGCTGAGCTGAATGTGCCGACGACTCCTAGATGCAATGTGGGATGTCATAGCTATAGGGTCGATGTGAGGAATGAGATCCATAGCGTCTGGTTGATGAGTTTTAATAAGATCGAGTTTGTGACGCACATGCCACAAATCTAGGAAAATCGACATTAGGCGGGAGGTTTTTGGAATGATCCTTGCATGTAACCTCCAACTGCTAAAAATAGATCCCTAAATCAAGGGATGCCTTTGCATGCTGCCTTGGGAGAAGCAGTCCATGCATGCAAATCAGTTTTGTTTGGTACCGGAGGGAATCGGTCAACCTGAAGGCACATGCATCGATCTGTGATCCTGGGATAAAAATCTGCGCAGTTTCTGGGCTGAGCAGAGATATATGTCCGAGAGGGATTTCACAATTTCTGAGAGGAACATGTGATTGTCTCCTAGGATTGCACAATTTCAGGGCTGAGTAGTTATCCTAGGTGGATTTGCACAATTTATGGGCTGAGCCGCTGACTGCTACCTAGAATTGTACAATTTATGGGCTAAGCAATCCTATTGCGCTGGATTGCGCAGTTTTTCCAGTGAAGGTTGACAGGCAGGATTGCGTAATTCTGGAGCCCAACAGGCTGTCAGTTAGGATTGCACAATTTATGGAGGGAAGGCTGGTTCCCATCCAGAATTGCATAATTTCTTGAGGGAGCTGCTCAACCTACAGCTGGACCAAGTCCGGAGAAACAAGTTGTGAGGGGGATGCAACAAGCTATCATGCACAAGATGGTAATCATCTAGAAAACCACTGAAGCTTGTGTATTTGATAGTGCAAGACATGCTGGTGAACATGGTCAGTAGGGAGGCTCCAAAATGAAGCTAAGGAAAAATTTTGGAGGGTGGTTGTAGCTGCTACAACACCTGGTGACACACTGGTAGAACTCCAACTCTCTGAATGGACCTTGTTCGTGAAAAGAAAGTCTAAAACCTCTGAAAGTATTGTTCAGTTCTTTGGTCGTCTTGGTTTCCACACTTGCTTGATTGTAAGATGTAGCATCTGCCAAGCCCTTGGTCGGTCAACAGACATTCCATGCCAAGCCAACACAGTTGTTTTGATTGGGGTTGAGGGGTATGTTGGTGCACAATCAATATAGTTGTCAGAGTTTTAGTTTCATCTCTGGGGTTGCTCCGCTACCAGCAGGCCTGGACAGTACCCCGACGGAGTCATGCAGGAACACAAGCATCGCTTTGCTGCCAGCGAGCCTGGTTAGTACCCCAACAGAGTTACTTGCAACACCTCTTTGCACAGGAAGCCTTTTTCTTCTTTCGCCTTATTCATTTTTCATTGTTTTTCGAAAATTTTCACTTTTTATTTTTTATTTTTAATTTTCATAACTGCGCATAGCACTTATTCATTTAAGAGGTAGAAGAGGGATCCCAACTTATTGAGAGAAAACGAGGTTGTTACTTCAGAGTAGTATTTTATGCATACCTTTGACGTGCTTGTTAAGGTTTCCCCCCTCACCTTACTCTACTTGATTAAGCTGACAAGGATTAACCCAAAAACAACCGACTAAAGTAGGTGACACTAGTTAGCGCGCAAGAGTTGTGTTTTCAGCAAGGCTCACTTTGAACAATACGTATTTTCCATTGACATATCATGGACTAAAGACAACAAGTTCTACATACAGAGGTGGGACAACATATAACCAAGTATTGATAACTGCACAAGTCCTCGTGTACTTTACCCAACTTCTTTCAAGAGTCGCACACAGTTCATGTGAAACTAACCTACGGACAATAACAAGCAAACAAACCAAAAAGCAAAGCAAGAAGTAGAAGCAAATGTGGGAGCAAAGCGAGTAAGCAAATAAGCAAGCAAGCAAACAAACACACAAAGGAACAAACAAACATGCATGCAAGCAAACGACTCAAAAGCAAACACTACTCCTACTCCTAAGATAATAATGCACGATTGTCTCATGTGAAGTGATACTTCCAATGCAGCCACCGGCGCATTGGCTGATCCATGTTGGCGAAGGCACAATATACGAACATCATAGTTGCGTAAACCAACAAGCATGAAAGATATAATGATGAAGGTGGACACACTCCGAGCTTACAAGCGACCACAGAACAAAGATGAGTGAAAGCGCATGACATGCACTCTGTGGACTTGCCATGGTGTTATGCTACACTGCGTGCAGATGTGGAGTGTATGCATTCTCTTGACTGTGACATGCAAGCAAATGTGAGAAAGGTCGCGTTAGGTCCCTATACGACTAGTGTAACCCTTTATTGTTATTAGTACAACCCCCTTATTATATTGTTTTGCCCATGTAGTCCCCATATTGTTATTATTGTGCCCCATAGAAGCCCACTATTGTTATTATTGTGCCCTTACATTATTATTGTTATGTCGGCTCTGATTATATTATGATCCCTTAGACTCCTATATATAGAAAGGAGGTCTTGTCATCTGTATTATCCAAGAATTGTTCATTTGTGTAATGTACAGGAGGTTCCCCCCTCGAAGAGGTTGAATTCTAAGACATTGATCTATCTTTTCTATCTTTTCATGAGCTGGTTTCCTAACATTTGGTATTAGAGCTTTGGATTCTAGGGTTTCGCTGCTCCAAATAGATCATTGTGGAATTTTCACTATACATTTTTTTCTGCGACGTTTCAGAAGCTAAACAAAAACCCATTTGAGACGAAATCATGCTGAACCTTGGGTCCAAATTTTAGATCTTTTCTCGCTATATTTTTGGAGATATGATCTGAGGAAGTTAAGGTTTGTGCAAGCTCCAAAATTTCATTGAAAACAGGTCATCGTGGAATTTTCGCTATAACTTTTTTGCTACGAAGTTTCAGAAGCTAAAAAAAAAATTCATTTGAGAATAAATCACTCTGAACCTTGGGTCCGAATTTCATATATTTTTTTGTTATAGTTTCGGATATATGATCTGAGGAAGTTAGGGTTTTTGCAGACTCCCGAATTACATTCTAAACAGGTGACCTTGGGAAAATCGTCATAACTTTCTCTCTGAGCATCAGATTGAAATTTGGTAAGAAGTTACATAAAGAGGATGGAATGCAGTTTTCTGTGTATATTTTTTAGATCCTAAGGTGTAAATAGTGACACGTGGCACTTCGTACAAGTGCACTCTACTAAACCAGTCTATAATCAGGTCATCATGGGAGATTTGACATAACTCTTCCTTGGAGAATCCAATCTTGATTAGACTTGTGAGGTTAGAAAGAGAACACAGAGGGCTACAACAGGATGCAATTTTAGAACTTGGAGATATGAAATTATAGAGTTACAATCGTTTCAAGATCGAGATTCTAAAATCAAGAAAAAGTGAGATGAAAAATTTTGATGGCAAGGATTCGGTAAATTGGAGACTACAGATGGAGAAATATTTTGATCTACATGGAGTACCACTGTTACAAAAGGTACGTATTACATCTAATTATTTAGAACCGAATCAATTTTTATGGTATAAAGGGCTTTGTTTTCGTAAACCACTTGTTACGTGGTCAATTTTCACGGAGGAAATGATAGCACATTACGAGGATACAAAGAGAAACACCTTCTTTAGCCAATTGTTAAATATCAAACAAAAGTGTTCAAAGGTAGACCCTATTGAGGACTTTCAAAACTTGAATATAATTGAAAATGATATTCCAGAGAAGTAGAGGATTGATGTCTCCATAGGGACTTTAAAGGATAACATTCAACATGAGGTTCGTCTTTGGGAACTTGATTCATTGGAGAAGGCATTCAGGTTGGCAAAAAAAGTGGAAAGCAAAATTATGGCAACAAGGAAGTCTACCGCTCACAACTATAAAGATGGAAATGTTTTTTCTCCTAGCCTTCCACAACCTACAAGGTTGACACCACAACAATTGGAAGAAAAAAGAGGAAAAGGGCTTTGTTACAATTGTGATAACAAATACATTAAAGGTCATAAGTGTGCTGAGAAGAAATTATTTTACATTTATTGTGGAGAGGAGGAAGAAAAGGACCAGGAAACATTAAAAAAAGAGGATATGCACTAGGAACCAACCCCAGAGAAAGAAGAAATGAATCTGAACATATCTTGTGAAGCATTGGCAAGAATTACCACTCCTCAAACTCTCAAGATAGAAGGACATATCAAGAAGAAAAAGGTTCAAGAAGTGAAAGATCACATCGAGAAAGAAGAAATGAATTCGACCATATCTTGTAATGCATTGGCCAGAATTATCACTCCTCAAACTATCAAGATAGAAGGACATATCAAGAAGAAAAAGGTTCAAGAAGCGAAAGATCACTTAGAGCATCAGGAAATGAATCTGGCAATATCTTGTAATGCATCAGACAGAATTACCACTCCTCAAACTATCAAGATAGAAGGACATATCAAGAAGAAAAAGGTAATAGTGTTGATTGATTCGGGGAGTACCCATAATTTTATTCATTGTAAGATAGCCAAGGAATTGAATTGCTTCCTATATCCAGCACCAAAGTGTCAAGTGATGGTTGGAAGTGGAGGAACCATAAATTTCTATGGAAAGTGCCATAATATCAAGCTATCCATGGGACAATATGTATTAAATAGCCCAATGTTTTCCATTCCAATGGCTGGTACTAACTTTGTACTAGGACTTCAATGGCTACAATCCTTGGGTATAATAGCTTTTAATTTTCAAGAACTTTTCATGAAATTTTCTTCGGAAGGAAAGAAAGTTGAATTAAGGGGTATCACAGGGAAACCGGGAAAGATAATCATCTCTAACGGAATGACAAAGCTTCTAAAGAATGAAAAAAGAGGTGTAATTTCAAAATTATGTTTGCTGGAGGTTCCCACATCGAAATATTCTATTTCTCCAGATCTCCAAAAATACTTGGACAATCATTCCAAGGTATTTGAGACTCCCAAAGGCCTCCCACCTATTCGTGATCATGATTGTGCTATTCATTTGATTCTAGGAAGTCTTCCTCCAAACATCAGACCTTACCTAATGAGAAGACACTTAAAGGTAAAAACATATCATGATAGTCTTAAATACTTTTTAGAACAAGTATTATCTTTAGAAGAACAACAAAGATGGGTCACAAAGATGTTGGGTTATGACTTTGAAATCATCTACAAAAGAGGGGAGAAAAATGTTGTTGCAGATGCACTCTCAAGAAAGGATGAGGATGTGGAAGCATTGTTTTGTGCCATTTCTATTATCCAACTAGATTGGATAAACGAATCAAAGGATGAATGGAACAATGACGAAGAAGTGTGGCCACTCATTCAAAAGTTGCAGAAGATCCCAGTTCAAACAATATTTCCAGAACTTGACAAGGAAGGAAAAATCGTATTGGAACCTGGAGCAGTCACAGAAATAAGAACCCGACATCTACGAAATTGATCAATTTCAGAGTGTCTCATCAAGTGGAAGAACTTACCGGTTGAAGATTCCACATAGGAGGACAAGAATTTTATACAGAAGCATCAAGAACTACTCAAGCGTTGAGGACAACACTTTTTGAAGGAGAGGGGCATGTTAGGTCCCTATACGACTAGTGTAACCCCTTATTGTTATTAGTACAACCCCTTATTATATTGTTTTGCCCATGTAGTCCCCATATTGTTATTATTGTGCCCCATAAAAGCCCACTATTGTTTTTTTTCCCATAAGGAAAAATTGTAATTTCATTAAGATAAAGAAATTACATTCTGTAGATGCTGAGCATATTCAGATCACAACATGACAAAAAACAAATTTTGTTGCCTTGATCCACGTAGGGAGGCAACAATATATAAGGCTGTAAAGCCAAACAGTTACCATACTGTTTATCCATACTGATCAAACTGTCAATATATACATACAAGAAAATATGTTATGTGGCTGTCCATAACAAAACCGATATATAACAGAAATTAAGCAGGAAAGTCCATGAATGGCCGATGGAAGTATTGGTAGTATGCTCCATCATGGTATTCTCTAATCAACCAGATGCCCGGCTCCCCGAGCGCAGCTTCTTTGGATAAGTTGTCAGCAGCCCCGTTCTACTCCCTGAAAATATGGTTACATGTAAAAGAATCAAAAGATGAAATTAATCTCAAAGTTTCATCCAAAATATGATTCAAAGTATAAGTAGAGCATCTAGTTTTCCTGTTCAGCCAATCACATATGATTTTGGAATCCCCAAATAATTGTAAATCTCTGCAATTTTTTTCCAATGCAAAATGTATGAGGTGTTTTGCAGCAAGGAGCTCAGCAAAATTGTTTGTGCCTCTTCTGAAGCCTATAAGCATCCTAAAAGAATGTTGTTGGTTTAAATGCAGTATAGCCCCCCCACCACAGCCTCTCTCTTGTGCAGCACCGTCAAAAAATGCCCATGGTTTGTTATGATCAATTTGTACAGGTGTAAAGATGCAGGTGCGTCGTGGTGAAGGATCATCCGGGATGAGGGAGTAATCGGCCATGACTCTGGCAGCCAATACAGACCAGTTCGACGCTGAATCCTAAAATATTAATCTATTTCTGGCAATCCAAATTGCCCAGCAAATTAGTAGGGGGAGGTTGCGGAGTTTATGCGATGATGTTGTAATAAACCAGGAATGCCAGGCCTCAGGAATAGTTATGCCTGTCCAATTTGCAGATGGGGCGATAGAAGGGAGAATAAGTTCCCACAATTTACGAGCTACTGTGCATTCAAGGAACAAGTGGGAAACATATTCGTTTTCACTCTTGCATAGGCTGCACCAATGGGGGCCGAAATGTGCGCGCTTGAGGAGATTATCACCAGTCGGGATTTTGTTCCAAAGGATGGTCCACATTAATAGCCTTGTTCTAGGAGGAGCTTTAAGCTTCCAAAGATGTCTCCACCAGTCGGCGATTATCAAAGGCTTTCTCGATGCTGACAGAGCCAAATATCCTTCTTTGGGCGAATATCGGCCATTTTTTGAAAGGGCCCATATGATCTCATCATCTCCCTCAAGGATTCGAATGTGGGCTTCTGTAAGGGCTAGAGTGAAGTCTTCCCAATGTTGTATCCATACAGGAGGAATGTTTAAATGATGAGCAGACTTCCAAGCCTGTTGTAGGAAAGAGGTATTCTCCGAGTCTGCAATTTGTGCTATATATGTAATGTTTTGTTGATGGAGATGCTGGATGAGATCCATGGGGAGTCGGTGCATATTCCCACAGCCCACCCATGGATTGAGTCCAATGCGAACCTTATTTCCTGAACGAATTCTCCATGTGATACCCTCTCTGATGGGGTTCAAAGCCTTGAGGACAACCTTCCAGATGATAGAGATCCCCGAAGTACATTGGTGGGGTCTTCTAATCCAGTCCATAGTATGCATCGGGGCAATGTATTTTGCAGAGGTAACCCGCGTCCAAAGGCTGTCTGTAGATACGAGGTGCCAACCAAGTTTAGCAGCAAGTGCTGAGGAGAAATCTTCAAGCTTTTTGAGGCCCCACCCCCCCATTTTTTAGGTAAATTCAGGGCCTCCCACCTGACCCAAGCAAAAGTCCTGCCCTGTTTGTTCCCTTGCCAAAGAAATCTGCAACAGAGGGATTGTATTCTAGAGAGAATGCCTCTAGGAATCCAGGCCAGAGACATCCAATAAACAGGAGTGGCTTCTAGGACACTTTTGATAAGTGTGAGGCGGCCCACTCGCTAGAGATATTTGAGATACCAGGTATTAAGTCTTTTTTCCATTTTGGAGATGAGCCAAGTCCAGTCAGCGATCTTATAACCTAAAGGCTTCAACTTGTATCCCAGATATTTTAAGCCTTCAGACAGCTGCAACTGAGAAAAATGAAAACGTTGAAGAGCAAAATAGATCTCATGTGGAGTACATTCAACAGCTGTCAAAGTGGACTTTCTGTCATTGATGAGCATGCCTGTAGCCACTTGAAATAGAGAGAAAGTGGCTTTGATGATACTAAGGTCTCCAATACTGCCATTGAGAAATATAAGGATATCATCTACAAAGAGTAGATGGGTCAGGATGCAACCCTCTGTTATCTTTATGCCCTTTAATCTGCCCCTTCGATGTTCTTCATTAATGAGTCTGCTGAGACCTTCCATAACTAGAAGGAAGAGCAAAGGCGATAGGGGGCAACCCTGTCTCAATCCCCTTTCAGATGTAAAAAAGGGGGATGCACTTCCATTCACCAGGATGCTGAAAGGGATGTTAGTTATGCAACTCATGATCCATTTGATGAACATGAATGGAAATCCTAAATGAGTTAAAAGCATTCTAATATATAACCAATTTACCCTGTCGAAAGCCTTTGATAAATCAACCTTCAAAATCATACCTTTGCCACACCTGGTGTGTAGAGTATGTAATACTTCCTGAGCAGTACCCACAGCCTCATGTATCTGCCTATCTTGTAGGAAGGCAAATTGCTTCGGTGAGATGTGGTTGGAAAGGATAGGTCTCATCCTGTTGGCAATGATCTTGGTGATAATCTTGTATATACAGTTGCAGAGTGATATGGGGTGAAAATCCTCATAGGAGGCCAGATTTTCTGTCTTCGGGATGAGTGCAATGAAGGTAGAAGTGATAGAAGTCTCAAGATATCCTCTGGTTCTTGAGTCCTCAACAATTTTAAGCAGGTCTCCACCTATAATGTCGAAGAAATCCAAATAGAATTCTATCGACCATCCATCAGGTTCGGGGCTTTTATCCTTTTTGAACCACTTTAAGGTGGCCTCCAATTCTTCGAGAGTAACTTCCTTTGTTAATTCACCCCCCTCCTCTTGATCCACAAATCTAGGGAAGAGTTGTGCTACCTTGATGATTTCTGCCAGGTTAGTGTCCCTCGGGGCACTGTATGTGCGCTTGAAGTGAGAAGTCGCAAGCTCAGCCAGTTGTGGGAAGGTATTAACAAACTGCCCCTGGTCATTTTGTAGCTGCCATATGGTGTTGATCGCCTTTCTTCCATTGGCAAATTTATGATAGAATTTTGTATTTTCGTCCCCTTCATGCATCCAAATGGCCCTACTTCTTAGTCGCCAGATTTCTTCCCTATCTTTAAGTATTTTTGCCTTGGCAGAGTATTGAGACGCCATCTTCTCCTTATGTTCCTCAGATATGAATATTCCTCCTTGATCATTTTCAAATGCAGCTAAATTAGATTCAATCTTTCTGAGGGAGTGTTCCTCCTGTAATCTTTTATTGTGAGCCCATTGTTTGGACATTTTCTTCAATACTGTAAGATTGTGTATAAATCCTTTGATGTTGTCATCCCTCACCCCAGGAGGGTTGGCTTTCCAGAAATCAGTGACCATACTGATGTAGGATTCTTCCTTAAGCCAGGCAGAGCAGAATTTGAAAGGTCCTCTAGGTTTTACTCACCCTCCATCAATCTCCAAAAAAATGGGTAGATGATCAGAGATCCCCCCTGTTCCAACCCATTGTCGGATATGAAAACCCAAATCAATAACCTTTTCTTTGACAAGGAAGCGATCAAGCCTACGAGCCAAACCGTCTTCCCCAGTCCTGTTATTCCTCCAGGTCACTTGTATTTTAGCAGAGGGGATATCAATCAAATGGTGAGAGTCCAATACAGATAAGAAGTAATCTGATAGGGAGTCTCGTTGAGCTCTGTGTCCCCAGGACTCAGCATGTCCGATGGAAAAGTTGAGGTCCCCGCCAAGGATCAGGTGGTCATCCAAGAATAAATCAGAACCCAGGAGGTTTTGCCAGAAAGCAGGTCTGTTATGGCAAGGCCCATAAACATTAAAAATCTTGAAATTCATTCCAAGATCCGCAGATCTGATGTCTGCACCAAGGTGACCAGCTCCTCCCCAGCAATTGAGCATCTTGATAGAACGAGTATTGTATCCCAAGGCTAATCCCCCAGATCTCCCATGTGCATCAAGCCCAATAAATGTCCACCCAGGAAGCATATTTTGTAGAGATTGTGTAATGTCAATTGCTGGTCCCAGGGTCTCTTGTAGGAAGATAATATCCAACGATACATATGTAAGTAAATGACGGAGTGCTAGTTTTTTGTCCGGCCTAGCCAACCCTCTACAATTATATGAGAAGATCTTCATGGAGGGGGTACATAAGGGGATTCTCTAGCTCTAAGTGTCTCGGGAATAGTAGATTGTATACCCAATGCAATCTCATCTCCTGCCATAAATTGGGATTTTGATAGGGAGGAGGGTCTGCCCCTATGCAGCTTAGGGGGAAGGGGGGAGTGGATAATATCAAGCCCGACATGGTCTTAGGCTTGTCGCTTGGATTTTGAGCGAGTCATGTACCCCACAGAAGGGGGGGCCTGATAGGTAGATGAAGATGGTGGGAGGGGGGAAGGCGAAGGCGAGGATGGAGCTAGTGAGGAGATGGGGCAAGCCGTAACCTGGCATGAGAGTGGAGCGGTGGCAGCAGGTTCTAAGATCGGACCCAAACCCAAATGAACACTAGATGGGTTCATGGAATGAAGACCAGAAGATGATCCAAATATAATGCAGTCAATTTGAGATGAGCAACAAGTGGAAGCGGAGATTAAGGGAGGATTCATACCCGGTGAGGGAGAGCCCTCGGATGGCGCCTGTGGACGAGCTGGTGGAGGCGGTTGAGGACGGTGAGGAGGCTGGCCTCGCTTCTTCGGCTGTGGGGGTGCCGTGGTATTTTCTAATGGAGACTTCTGCTTTTCGGCTAGGTCCTCAGTTGCAACCATATTTTGTGGTTCTGTAGATGCCTGACTCTGTGGTTGAACGTCCTGTGAGATGGGCGGTTGGGCCACCGCTTCCTGTACCGGGGACTGTTTTTGAGTCTTACCTAATAGAGGACAGTCTTTATAGAGGTGTCCTACCTTGTGGCACCGCCGACATCGAAATGGCACACCCTCATAATCCAACAGCTGTCTCCTGGTGTTGTTCCGCCATCGAATGTCAATGTGTTCTAGTAAACCCTCTGAGAGATCCAAGTGTACCAAAATCCTGGCATAAATCATCCGCCCCGATGATTGAAATGAGCCATCATATGTAAGGTAAATGCCTAGGGCATTCCCAATCCGTTTGAAAACGTACTCCATCTAGAAATGCAGAAGCAGTCCGAGGAGGCGAACCCATATAGGACTAGGATCAACCCGCTCCCGCTTCGGATCAAACAGAGGTGTCCATCTTCGAAGTAAAACAGGGGCCTGATCAATGTGCCAGATCGTGGATAGCACCCAGTTGGTATGCGCAAGGCAAACTACCCTTTTACAAATGTCTGTACCTTCGGGATGTCTTTCAGATGTTCTCCCCAAACCTCCAAGGCCCATTGCTGTAGCTTCTCCACACTATAATGTCGGCCGCGAACCCGGCCCACAAGTACCTTTTTAGCTGTGTCCATAGAGTCCAGAAGTTGTGTGTCCTCTGTGAGGTTGAGGAGCACCGCACTGGACCGAAGCTTCAAACACCTTTTTTTCCTTGAAACCCCAAAAATCCTCGCGGCCGATGATTCCGGAGCCGAGGTAGGTTGAGCAGATTCCAAAGAAGGTGAAACCCTAATATTCTTGGTCGCCGTCGATGGAATGGATGCAAAGATCCCCGAGATAGGTCCAATTCCAGTATAATTCCCCAGAGGGGGAGTCACAGTGTTCAGGGGAGCAGATAAAATGGGGCCTAGAACAACAGAGCCCAAGGGTTGATCAGATGAGGGGATGCTAGCCACAGATGAAGGAGGGTTTTGGGTAGGTTCTCCTTCGAGAGATTGGCCGATAGGGTTAGACAAAGGGTCGGTGAAAGCCAGAGAGTGCGGCGAGAGTGGCTGGGTAATGAACTCAGGGGGAGAAGGGGCGTCCTCCGGAAGGGATACAGGTGGTATGCGGGAGCGAGAAAAGGGAGGGAGGGCATCAATATCGTCGGTTAAATCAGACATGAACGGAAATAAGCCGGCTGCAGTGGTCCTGGTGGGTGTCCAGATGGGCACATCCTCCGAAGGATCCACAAAATCGCCCAGCTCATCCATAACTGTCAAAATATTCCAATGACAGCTGCCAAAAGAGGATAGAAGCTAACTGCAAACGGTGAAGGTCAGTGAATGGG
The DNA here is from genome assembly GCA_031772625.1 of Pinus tabuliformis. Taxonomy (NCBI): domain Eukaryota; kingdom Viridiplantae; phylum Streptophyta; class Pinopsida; order Pinales; family Pinaceae; genus Pinus; species Pinus tabuliformis. Next base: position 741,488,042 of record CM062814.1, on the reverse strand, counting down.
CTGAGGAGGTAAAACTGAGGAGGTAAGAAGTAAACCGTAGCAGCAGGGGTTAAGTAGGAGGTGAAACCAAAATCCAAGGTGTGAGTGGGGAGAAACGGAAGGAAGATGACCCGTAAGGAATTACGGGGGCAGGTGCAAGCGAGCTTCAGTGGCTGTAGGATGCAGGCCCGTGCAGCCTCGAAACCCTATTCCGATCGCCATCTTCGTGACCGGAATCCCCCACTATTGTTATTATTGTGCCCTTACATTATTATTTTTATGTCAGCTCTGATTATATTATGGCCCCTTAGACTACTATATATAGAAAGGAGGTCTTGTCATTTGTATTATCCAAGAATTGTTCATTTGTGTAATGTAAAGGAGGTTGCCCCCTCAAAGAGGCTGAATTCTAAGGCGTTGATCTATCTTTTCTATATTTTTGTGAGCTGGTTTCCTAACAGGTAGACCACTTACGTTGTGCAAGTGTGCTTGCTATGTAAGATTCCTCCAACGTATTAGCGATGAGATCGTGTAGTTCGAGTGGAGGAAGTGAAATCTGGGTGTTTGGTTGATCTTCAATGCAAAGTAGAGAGTGATGAATGGCCTTGAGTGTTTCAACAATTTCCTGATCGGAAGTGAAACCAACCTTAGGACAGTGAGGGCCTGACATAACCATCAGCTAGGGCTGAAGTGCCTTGACAGTCTGTGGGGTTTTGACTTGGTTGGAAGATAGATCATCGTAGACCAGTGTCTTAGACAAATTAACAATGATTGAATCAACATCATGATTAGATGAAGAAGTAGAGAGATCACAACAACCAAGATCAGAAAATTCAGGATGTTTGTTGGCATCCTCATGATTTGATGAATCGTGCAGAGAGGTAGATGAGAAGCAAGGATGTTCGCCCTATGTGTTTTCAGAAATGACATATGACAGATTGGACAGATTTCCAGAGGAAGATGTGTCCTCTCCACACTATAATAACACACTGACATTCGACGTGTCCTCTGAACGATCGGAAGTAGAAACATCTGGAAATGAGTTTTCACAGGGGAAATCAGCACTGGAAGAATCACAAGGGATGTCAGGATAAAGCGGATGAGGCGCAGCTAGAAGGGAGTCATCCTTCACCGCGTGTTTTTCTTTAGATTCCCACACACACTCATCATGAATGATGACGCAGGTTGGATACATAACACCAACTCCATCGACAACTTGATCCTCATTCACAGTAGGTGAGAAGTTCGAAATGGAAGAACACAAGATAGTACAATCCGGAGGATCAATAGAACACAGGGATAGAGGTTGAGGGAACAAATCCACATGACAACCAACAAGCTTGCAAGCCATATCTGTGCAGATATCAAGAGCAGGTGGTGTGGGGGATGTGACAGTTCAACTGATGTGTGTGCATGTTCTCCCACATCACTCTATGGTGGTGGAGCTGTTTGATGAGGTGAAGGCGAACAGTCGCTTGTGACAACAACTGTGCTTGCTTGTGATTGTGCAGATCCATCACCGAAGTATGTTGAGCAGGATCTGAATGATTTCAAGAATTATGGATTTTCGGATATGTGAAGAAGATACTAAAATATTCCATCGAGAAATTCCCAATCAATATCATCTCCGAGAAAGCGATATGCAAGATTACAAAAGCGTGTGTGAAACTGTTCAACTGATTCATCGGGTGCTTTTCGTAATTTCAAAATTTCTTTGGTGAGTGCTTTACAGTCGAAGTGATTGAAAACACAGTCTATCTCTATGATCAGATGAAAAAGAGAATGAATAGATTTTTCAGGCAGCGTGGCACACCAGTGTATTGGGTGCCCTCAATGCGTGTAGACGAACAACGCGCAGGTCATGTATTCTTCAAAGATTCCATGTCTTTCGCTTGAGCCTACAATGCCGAGCACGTGCCTAACCAAGGCTACGTGGCCTCCACCATCATATGTTTTGTGTGACAAGTTATCCGAGAGCTTTTCCAAGATAATGAAGTTGTTTCCATAAGACATACACTCCAAAAGAGCAACTCTATAGTTAGTCATGATAGATATGCAGAGATTCAAAACATATGTGCAAAATCATCTTGTCATTTGGCCCTCCTTCTAGCGCCTAAATGTTGATGGTGCTAGATCTGCCAACATGTCAGGGATCTCATCGGTAAGAAGTCCCAATTAGACCTCAGACCGTTTGGTGTAGGAGTCCTAGCAATGGGTTGTACGGTAATGCCTTGACCGTGGTTTCACATAGAAGCAAGTAAGATGTCCCTGTTGGTAGTAAGGGTGTGACATATGCAGTAAGTCAAGGATGGTGCATGAGCGGTTCTAACACATAGAGGGTGAAGTGAGTGCGCCCCTTGGAAACCTGTTATAGCACGGAGTTAATAAGGGAACACACGAGAAAAGATGCATCACAACATGGAAGGCAAGTTCGCTAGAAATCCAAAGTGATGGTTAAAACAACAACACATTTCAGAAAGATTCATACATACATATACAGAAATAGCTACACATGCATGCGTAAGCAAACAGATACATATATCATTTAAAGTGCTGAAGATACCTTAAATACAATACAACATATGCATGAAACGTGCTGGCTTTGTTATATTAAGAAGTGTAAGTTCCAGTCATACAATACATCCATGTCCAACCACTAGTTCTGACAGCGGAACGTTACAACCACAACTGCCTGCTCCTCCAAAGAGATATACTAGTTTTGCGCAGTGGAGAAGCCAAGGCTCATTATAATACTACCCAAGCTCTCTTTAAGATACTCCTATCGAAAGCTTGGCTGACCAAAAGCCTTTACAATGAGTTATGAGGTTTTATTTATAGCAAAGGGTGGGGTGACCCTTGACATTCCCCTTTGTGACCGTTCATCTATCCTCATGAATCTTCAACTACTGTATGGCTGTTACATTCAACTATCGACACTTGAACTTCCACTTGACAAGACGTTACATTACAATGCACATGTGCCCATGTGAGATAAAATGTCTTGAGCAAGCCATGCAAGACATCACTGACACTCAGACCGTTGTGGTGAGACCAACTCTTTGACATCCTTGTGATGGTGAAGGTGGTGAGCTGATGCCAAGCTTGGTTGTCTGTCATGGTGTCTGTGCACTCAACAGTGACATCTTTTTGAAGCGAACTCTTGCCTCCGGGTACACTGATATGGCTCCTTCGTCCAACTCATTTGATAGCATGTGCATGGTCTTCTTAGGTGCAGCCGAACCAGAAACACACTGATGCAGAGTGTTCGTGCTGATCTTCAAGTGTGTGCTCGGGTCATGCGCATCATCTGTCAAACTACATGTTCAGCCCCAGTCGGACTTGCTTCTTGTATTCGCCTCGGTGAGTGTGCCAAATGGGTGGATTGCATGCATGCTCACAATGACATGCATGCTGCTGAATTCCCTTGTATGCGATCAACAACACTACTCACCTTGTCCACTCTGTGCCAACTGCTGGGATGGATCTATAACTTGTAGGTGCATAGTTTCATCCGTTTGTGCATGTTGTGCCCCTTGCTGTACTTGTTCATATTGAAACTCATTCTCTCATATGTGTAGCTCCTGTTCTTCCTTGAGTTGCTGCTTCATCACCTGCAACTCCTTCTATGTTCCTTTCTCTACCCTCGCGCGATTGTCATTTCGCGCTCTCACCTCATAGCCTTAATCTCCAAAGTTTCTTTCATCACAAGTGGATCTTCTTGAGCTTGCAACTTTGCTTCGCCTCTATACTATCAACAACCTTCCTCTTGCACTCGCCGCATGCGGGTGTGCTGCCTTCTATTGCTGCTGATGGTGCTGCTTGTTGCGATGTTACTGCCATATCATCTTGATGTCTTTGTTTACAAACAACTTGATGTCTTCATAGGTAGGAAATCTCATAGACACTTGCTTGGTTGCAGCCCCTGTTGTACTCTCAACAATGTCCTTTAAATCTGCTCTTCTGAAGGCAATTGTACTTGTGTTTATGAGAGATAGACAAAGACCTCTGATGCCTGGAGACATAGCAACACTCATGGTAAGCAATCTGTCAGTTGAAAACCAAAACGAACTTGAGAACTAACTTGCAACATTCCTGTGTGACTGATCATGAAGGTTGCACAATTTCCGTCGGGAGGTCGAGAGATTGACTGCCAAAACTGCACAAGGCACAAGGCACAGTGCGAGCTGTCTGGAGGCTGACTGACTGTTGGAACTGCGCAACGCACAGTCTAGCCTAGCCTGCTGAGGACTGAAACTGCGCAATGCGCAATTTCAGTCAGCAGTGACATGCAACCAGCAAACTGCATTGCACAGTTTCTGGGGCCAGCAAGACACTACCTCCATGAATTGCGCAATGAAATCCTAGAGGTCAGTGCTAGGCTAGACTTGCACAATTTCTGGAGGGAAGGCATAGCCTTCGCTTCCGTAACTGCGCAGTGCTAGCCGGGCAAGGAACGGTTCGGGCCAAGGCAGCCTAGGCTGACCGAAGGGCGACTGAAAACATGAGAAGTCTGAATGCATGATGAGATGAGTGCAAACAAGAGTGAATGATCATACATGCAAACAACAAGTGCAAGATTCAGAAAATGGGAAAGCATGCATGTGTGTGAAGCGAGTCATCGCAACGACGATCGTTTGTGCAAAATAGTGTCATGCATGCGACAACAATGAGATGTGAATGAAAAATGAAACGGTGCTTCTACAAGATAACATACATCAAAATGATAGCAAGCGTTCATTGAAATCGAGCAGACAACACTCACACAAAACGAAACAAAAAAGGCGACATAAACGTAGTGTGAGACATGAGAAGCAGGTTTACCCCGAGACAACTGAGCTGAATGTGCCGACGACTCCTAGATGCAATGTGGCATGTCAGAGATGCAGGGTCGATGTGAGGAATGAGATCTGTAGCGTCCGGTTGATGAGTTTTGATAAGATCGAGTTTGTGACACACATGCCACAAATCTAGGAAAAGCGACACTGGGCGGGAGGTTTCTGGAATGATCCTTGCATGTAACCTCCAAATGCTAAAAAATAAACCTGAATCAAGGGATGCCTTTGCATGCTGCCTTGGGAGAAGCAGTCCATGCATGCAAATCAGTTTTGCTCAGTCCTGAAGGGAACCGATCAACCTGAAGGCACATGTATTGGTTTGCGAGCCTGGGATGAAAATCTACGCAGTTTCTGGGCTGAGAAGAGATGGATGTCCCAGAGGGATTGCGTACTTTCTGAGAGGAACATGTGACTGTCTCCCAGGATTAGACACTTTCCGGGCTGAGTAGTTGTCCTGGGTGGATTTGCGCAATTTCTGGGCTAAGTAGCTGACTGCTGCCTGGAATTGCGCAATTTCTGGGCTGACCAGTCCTGCTGAGCTGGATTGTGCAATTTTTCCAGTGAAGGTTGATAGGCAAGATTGTGCCAATTCTGGAGCCCAACAGGCTGTCAGTCAGGATTGCACAATTTCTAGAGGGAAGGCTGGTTCCCCTCCAGAATTGCGCATTTTCTTGAGGGAGCTGCTCAGCCTGTAGCTAGACCAAGTCCGAAGAAACAACCTGTGAGGGGGATGCAACAAGCTATCACGCACAGGCTGGTAATCTGCTAGAAAAACACTGAAGCTTGTGTATTTGACAGTGCAATACATGCTGCTGAAGATGGTCGGTAGGGAGGCTCCAAAACGAAGCTAAGGCAACAACACCTTGGCATGCAATGGTGACTTGCACCTGTTCAAAAGAACAAATAAATCAAATCCTGCAGAAAGTCATAACTAAATGTTTAGATTAGCATATATTAGGTGAATTTAACCATTGTCAACTATATATATAGCACTAGGCATTTCACCATATCAGATTATTATTGTTTTAAATTTTAGGTTTTTTTCATATTAAAGCAATCACGAATTGTTAATGACATGAATCATGTAGGATGTATCATGTTTAAAATTGAAATTGCTAGATGGTTTTTTGGAGAACATTTGAATATTTTATGGATTCCAAAAAGAAAATTAGTTTAAGGCTTGCACTCTTGTTCTGCAACTCCAACTCTTGTGAGAGTTTAAGACATTGACACACAATCTTCACAAAAATTTGCATCAACAATAGTTGCACGTCTTTCAAGAAATCCAGCTCAAGACCCTCAACTTGCATTAGCAGTAGGTGCATCTCTTTCAAGAAATCAAACATCTTATTTTGCAGGTGACAAGAAGACCTCATTTCTCATTGCTGAGAAAAGTGTGCATATGGCACCACGACCTCTTTGATATGTATAAACAAACTTTGGGACTCCATGTCGATGGGGCACTGTATTGTTTTTGAGTTACTCCACACATGCATATGTAGAATGCGATACACTATGAAAGAACCTATAGCAAGTGGTTGTGGAACATTAAACACTGATCTCTTTAAGCAAACAATGTCATCCAAAACCTACTGTTGAAGCAAACAACATACAACAATAGAAGGATTCTTCTACGTTGTCATCCTTTCGCTCATAGAACACCTAAAATGAGGCAAAAGTAATGCGTACCTGCAGTTTCATCTAAGTAGAAATTGTCCATTCTAGAAAATCAATATTTATTCACAATGATTTTAAATATTTCAGTAGTAAAATAAGTGGTAAATTATATCTCGGTTAACCTTTATCATCTCATTATTTTAATTGCGATATCTCATCCTTATGATTTAGATTTTCAATTTTTTTTAACACTTTATATCACATAAATGCATTCCATTTTCAAACTTTGTTAAGTTTCCCAATACAATTCTCAACTGAAAATCATAAATTGAGAAATTTTTGATTCAACAAAATTCAACATTTTTTTAAAGACAAAAATATTTATCCTTATATTTTTTCTCCACAATACACATTATAACTTTTATTTAATATATTTATCAAATTTATACAAATATCAATACACATTATAACTTTTATTTAATATATTTATCAAATATATACAAATATCATATTTATCTAATTTAACATAAAAATACAATTTATTATAATTATAATTATACTAAATTAAGCAAAGTCTTTCGGATAGAAATCACATAAGATAAATTTATGGTCCACGCGTTTAGAACCAACAAGTGTGGTTCATCATCAGATAAGAGAAATTTTTGGCCGACCGGTTTCGAACCAACAAGTGTGGTTCATCATCTAGGGTTGATAATGAATCACACTGGGATTGATAATGAACCACACTTGTTAGTTTGAAATGTATTGACCAAAATTTCTCAAATATAATTTCTACTAAAAAAAATTTTGCTTAATACATTACAGATCACAAACACTTAAATACATAATTATATTTCTAAATAATTTACTCACACAACTTTTTTCAATTGAAAAATCCTATATACAACTTATTATAATCATAATTATACTTCTGAATCATTTTTACTCCCCTGCAACGTTTTTCAATTTAAAAATACTATATTTAATATTTATTATTATTATCTGTGCCCCCTATTCATTATTATTAACATCTGTGCCCCTTGTGCCTCTGTGGTGATATCTGTACAAATTTTGATTGGTCCAATAGTTTTACCTGTTATGCAACGTGCCAGAAGGTGGCCATTCTCCGGATGTAGTCGTGCCGTTATCTGCTGGACTGGCAATTTCAGCCTTATCAACATACAATTTTTCAGAGCATTAGATGTTTGCTACTAGCGTCAGATTCTGTTCATTCTGTTCTTATTGCTTTCTGTATCAGCCAGATATAATTCTCCTGTAAATGGAGAGAAGCTAACAAACAAAGAGCTTCCTGGATTCAGAGAAAATCTGATAAGTACAGACTCGCTGCTGTCTCCAAATAGTCTAGGGAATATTAGTTTCCTTGACCGCTTGCAAAGATCAGTTTGACGAAGCAAGCAAAGGGTGCAGAAGCTGCAACGCATACCGGGCCAGTCCAGTGATCGAAACTTGTAAAAGGCCACAGAAATTGGAGCTTCTGTAAATACAGGAAGTGGAGAATTCCTCATGAAGCTGGCAATTGTCCGCCAGCTTTATCCTATTCTGCTATTCTTGACACAGAAAGCGGCGATTTCTCAATTACTGTGGGGATTCTCTCATGCGAGACCTTGACATTAACTTCCAAATCTGGAACAAAGCAATTAATCCCAAATTTTGCCTTTGGATGCGGTCAAATAATGAAGGCAACGGGTTCGATCAAGGGGCCGGGATAGTGGGCTTGGGACGAGGTCCCCTCTCGTTAATTTCACAGCTCTCTGCGTCAATGCCGAAGAAATTTTCTTACTGTCTGATGACAATCGACGATTCTCAGTCAAAAACGAGCCCTCTGATGTTTGGAGAATCTGCAAGATTGAGCGGCAAGGTCTCGAGTTCGACTCCCATAGTCCAAAACAGCCAAGAATTGACCTTCTATTATCTTTCTCTGGACGACATCAGCGTTGGCGGGAAATTGCTGAATATCAAGAAAGATACTTTCAGCCTTCAATCTCATGGCACTGGCGGCTTTGTTATCGACTCTGGGATGACTGTAACATATCTCGAACAAGCCGGTTATGATGCAGTGAAGCAAGAATTGAGTTCTTTAATTAAGCTTCCTGTAGCGGATGGCTCTCAAATTGGGCTGGACCTGTGCTATAAACCCCTGCATCGAGAGAGTCTCTGCCAAAATTTCCCATTATCACTTTTCATTTCAGGGGAGCGGATTACCATTTGCCCAGAGCGAATTATTACATGGTTTTAGACAAGAGCGGTTTGCTGTGCCTTGGAATGTTGTCAAACTCTGGCATGTCCATATTGGGGAATCTTCAAATTACAGTTAAAATGTATTAAACAACTAATACAAAGCTAACATATATTGCCTTTATGTTGTTAGGGTTTTGTGAAACATGGCTGCCAACTAAAAAGAAATTAACATATATTGCCTTTATGTTGCCTTTATGTTGTTAGGGTTTTGTGAAACATGGCTGCCAACTAAAAAGAAATTAACATATATTGCCTTTATGTTGCCTTTATGTTGTTAGGGTTTTGTGAAACATGGCTGCCAACTAAAAAGAAATTAACATATATTGCCTTTATGTTGTTAGGGTTTTGTGAAACATGGCTGCCAACTAAAAAGAAATGATGTGCAGACAGAGTTGCTCTAAGGAGAGCAGAACAACGATAAGTGTTGTGATGTTGTTGAGGAGAGCAGAACAGCGGTAAGTGTTGTGATCACTGATAAAATCTGAATATATTAACTATAAACTAAATGGCTTTCCAGGTGAGATACTTCGAGAGTGTACAAACACTCATACAAGTCCACTTATTTCATTGAGTCAGATGAGGCTCAAATATATAGGCTTTCACACTAACATGATGGTTTCAACCACTCTCTAGTATTAGGATATGAGGTCTAAGATTAGAGTCTCAAACCTATCATCATCATAACAACAATCTAAGTTTAGCTTTCTACATTACTTCCAACACTCCCCCTTAATGGAGAAAGGGTACTGAACAATAACATACACCTGCTGGTCTAGTCTCAGACAGGTTACAATTAAAACATGAAAAACTTGGTAACATAGGTTTTCATTTTGGTCTTTTTGCTTGTGAGTCCATGTTCATCTTGAGTCGAGGCTTTATCTTCACTTTCCTCGCCATGAGGTAGTGATGTATCTTCTCCTCATTTCTTCCCCAGTGATGGAAAGCTTGAATTCTTATTCTCGCCCTTCTCAAAATTATGACAGGTTGGATAGGAGAATTTTCTCTCTCACTATTTTTGGTGTCAACCATCTAAACGTGAGCTATGATGTCTTCATAATTCATTGATGTAACGTCTGCACACACAGAAATATTAATGAGATCATCACAATTTAAATTCTCTCCAGCTTTGTCTTCTTCTGCCACGTCTTTGCAATCAGTTTCATGTGGCTTGTCCAATTGATCTTCAACATTTTGTTCCTCTTTACATCCTTCCTGAAGATCAGCTCGTGAGTCTTCAATCTTAAGATCTTGCATAATAGACTGTGCCTCTTGATTCTCGTGGTCATCAACAGAAACACATTGTTTTTCTGAAATTTCTTCTGACACAAATATACTATTCATGCTAATGCCTCCAAATGGCCACATGAGAAAAACATCATCATCAGAATAAAAAATATATAAAAATATAGACATGTTGTTAAAGTCCAACTTATCTCGCTTTATCTTGCTTCGAGATTTCTTTTCAACTCCACACGGTCCTCTAATGAGCTCCAACAACCCCGTTACCACGCAGGCGGGAAACTTCTCCCTTTGGCAACTCTTCAACTGTAGAACCTTATAGACTGTGGCTTCTGTGCCACGCAGGTCTCAGTGCCCTCGACTCTGGTGACGAGCAACAAAATGACCTCTCACAAGCTAGAAATGCTATCAATATCTAATTCTGATGTATGTAATTAGCAATTTCTGATAACACATATTTCTGAAGATGGGTTCAAATCAGCAAGAACTTTCGCATTTTCATTGTGGCATATAATAACTTAGAAGAAAATTTACCCAATTGGTTTTGGGATCTCCACAACCTGCAACTTCTAGGTTTCTCAAACAATAAGATTTCCAGGACAAATCTGCTAGATGACGCTGACAACAATACCGGATCTATGGCCTGGATGATGATTCGGTTCGAAACTAGGCAGAGAATTCGTCCTCTCAAGCTGATTATATAATTCCGCCCTCAAGAATTAACGCTTAGAACCGGGAGAAAATCACCTTGAATGGCGTTCACCACTTCAATGCAATCCTCCACACCACTTACGACCGATGTTTAAGGTTTTTCTTTGATTCAATGCAGCAACATTCTGTAGCCTCCGAGGATTTCGCAACCTCCTGCATGCCTCCATGGAATTCCACGCAACGGCCTGATCTGACAATCCAACGATATGAGCTTCTATTGATCTCCTCACGACGTGCAAACAAAAAACAGAGATCCGGCCTCCTCGGCCTCCTCCTTGCGGCCTCCGGGCAAGTCTGGCCTCTTGTGATCTTGGCCTCCCTCGGGCTGTCTACACCAAGTCTCACGCAGATCAGCAGAAGCACGCCTCCATGATCTCTTCACAACAGAAGCAGCTACACAACACAGTTTTGTTGTTGTTGTTGTTATGCACGGTCGACGCGATTATCCAACACGGATTCGTGACGGTCGTCCAAAATAAAATGCGGGAAATCTCACAGTGGGATCAGCACGATTTTTCCCCCAAACCACGCGACGATTTTGCCTCAGGTGCGCCAGGAAAATCCTTCACTTAGCATACAAGTTCCTCGACCTTGCAACTTTGATACCATGATAAAATCTAAATATATTAACTATAAACTAATTGGCTCTCCAGGTGAGATACCTAGAGAGTGTACAAACATTCATACAAGCCCACTTATTTCATTGAGTCAGATGAGTCTCAAATATATAGGCTTTCACACTAACGGGATGGTTTCAACCACTCCCTAGATATTAGGATATGAGGTCTAAGATTAGAGTCTCAAACCTATCATCATCATAACAATAATCTAAGTTTATCTTTCTCCATTACTTCCAACCTAAGTCACCAGGTTCGAGTTCGAGTTCGAGTTCGAGGACCATGAAATTCGAATAAAGTTCGGCAACTCAAATTTTGTCGATAAAATTTGACATAAAATTCGACATATAGAAATTCGAAAAAAAAAATGTATATTATAGATAGATATATCATATGCATATGAGAAATGGTATGGCAACTTCAAATGCATTTAGTATAGCTGTTTCTGTTCTGCACCTATGATGAAAATACTTAATATTTATAAATCCATATACCTAAAAACAAAAATTATTTCAAATTATAACTATAAAAATAAAATAAAAATTATAATTTCAATATTAAATATAATATATATATATATATATATAATATATAATATATTATACATAATATATATAATATATTATATAATATATATAATATATTATATATATTATACAATATATTATATATAATATATAATAGTTCTACATGCGAAAGGGCATTGTGTCATTTTATTCCAAAGAAAAGCAGATCACGAGAGTTATTCGAAAGACAAGCCAATATCACATAGAATATTACAGATGGAGGGAGTTTACATAACAGAACAGAAACAGCTATACTAAATGCAGATGCACACGCGGGCCGCGGCAGTTTTCTGAGTTTCGTTGTTTTCTATTGGCCTGTAGGCTGTAGGCCGAGTTGGTTTTAAGGGAGCGTCCATATAACCCTTGATCAGTCACGAATTTTAACGCATCTCTGGCGAATTTCATCGATTTTAATGTCGAATTTAATCGACAGAAATTCGAATTCGCCATGCAATTCGAATACGTCATTAAATACGGCGAATTTTATCGAACAAATTCGAATGAGGATTAAATACGGCGAATTTCGAATTTTAAGGATTAAATACGGCGAATCCAGTGACTTAGCTTCCAACAAGGACTGAGTTGCAGAGGAGAGCATAGCAGCTGTAAGCATTGTGAGCACAAGGTTGTAGAGGAGAGCAGAACCGCTGTAAGCATTGTGAGCATAGACTATGTTACCAGAAACGGAACGATTGGCAATGTTCATGCAAAAAACAGCTCCAGAAACGATACGGGACGGGAAACCACGTTTTATACGGGCGTTCTCGTTTTTATTGACAGGAAACTGGTTTTTGGTGAAACAGATCATTTCCCACAACGTATTATGCAAAAACGTTTATCCGTTTTCGTTGCAACGTTTTGGTTCCATCTCCATTTTACGTAAAAACGTTTATCCGTTTTTGCTGCAACGTTTTGGTTCCGTCTCCGTTTTTCCTCCTTTTCTATATTTCCTTCCTCAACTGGTGTTAAATCCCATTTAAAAAACAACAGTTTCCGAGTTGGTCCCATTTCAAAAATAACAGTTTCCGAGTTGAGTTCTGCGAGTCAGCGGCTGTGCCTGCCCGTAAAGCGAGGTTTGAGCACGATTTAAGCTGGAGAGGAGCGTAGATTCGCCATTCAGGAGACACCGGTCAAGAAAAGTTTAAGCAGAGAGGAGCACATTCAACAGAGTCCATAGCATTCTGGATTTGTTTGAGAATTCCCAATTCCCGGGTATGTTTTCATATTACTTCAATGAATCTAGGCTAGCAATTGATCCTTAAGATGCAACAAATTCTCATTTCGATTGCACTCTTCCTGCATTGATAATGGATTTTTGTTGCTAACATTGAATATAGTTTGCACGGTTGGGTAGAACACTAACATGCTTATGGTGGGCTTGGCTGTAAACGATGTTCTTATTTTAGCTGTGGTTTCGATTTTTGTTGAATTTAAAGAATATGATACCATGACATATGTTCATTTATTAAATGAGGGGGAAGAGTTCTTGACAGAATAAACTGAACAATGCCCCCATAGCCGTAGTAGGTAACATCTGTTTTCAAACAAAGACAAAATGCCCCTGCTGAAAGGTAGAGATTAAAACATTGAATGAGTGTATACAGATGAGAATGAGTCGATATGGTTTAACAAAGTTCAAATGTGTGGTAGATGCATGGTTGCAGATAGCAGAATGCAGGCACATGCTTAAATGGACATATGCATATGGTTATTATTTAACCCCAGCGTCCAGCGATCATGATCAGGAAGTTGATATTGTTCGCAAAAAACAAAATCTTTTCGAATTTGAGCATAACATGTTTTTGACAGTGTAGGAGAGGATTTATCATTTGAGCATAACATGCCCATTGCCATCAAGAGGCATAGGGTATATAGGCCTTTGAATAGATGCCCTGCTGCCATTGTGTTTTGGTGGTTGCCTTATAAAGGCTCGGAGGAACCGAGCAATTTCCCCCATGACCATATTAAGTTGCAGCAAATAAAATAAAATCTTATACTCGGGCTATAGTCTTTTATGGCTTTCTTTTGGCATGACTTGACTGAACCCGCTCATAAATCTCCACAACATAATGCGTAGGCTGAAGCTCTCATCCAAGCAAGTGCCTTCTAAACAATGAGAATGCATTACTCTTCAAGACAAGGCAGCTCTCTTCCCATTTCTCAGTGAAGAAGACTATAATGGTCTCTAAATTCCGAACAAAATCACGTTGTTACAGTTTTACACACACTTAAAGTCTTCAAAGAGAGAAAATAATTGATCTCCCTACTTAAAGTCTTTAAAAGAGAAAGAAAACATGGTTTTGTGTGTCCAAATATAAACTTTTTTTCTTTTTAATATATAAGAGTCACTAATTAAAAAAACACAATCTAATGTGTTTAGAAACTTTAATTTTTTTTGTCTTTATATATTTTTAAATAAATTTTAATAAAAAACTTTTGATATCAATTATATTCAAGAATCTTAAAATTAATAAAAAAAAATAACAAAATTATTAATTAAATGTAACTTTTAATATTTTTCAAAACTATTATGAAATATCTATAAAACTAAAAAAAATTTACAATTTTCAAAAGTTTACTCCAATCAACAAATTCACTCCAATGCATCAATCCTATTATTTTAAATCTGGCTAACAACCCATATCATTTATGAAGTACAACTTATTTGATTGGCTCTATTTCATTTTCCTTTTCATTTTTAAATGGAGTCGTCGAACAAGGTGAGGAATTGATTGGACGGCCAGCGAAAAAATTTCACAAAATTTTCTAGAGGCACTGTTTGAATTGTTTTTTTGATGGTGGAAATGGATTTAGCACCATCAAAAACGGTTAAGACACCTAAAATTTTGAAGTTTAACAATTATAACTTGGATTTACAAAAATCGTTGACAGATTTGATCTAAATATGACCAGAATTTCCACAACTTTCCAAACAATTCCTCCGATCGTTAAACTACAGCTTTTTGAATAACATTGATAATCTGAAAATATAAAATATATATATTCGAAACAATATTTATCTATTCTTTTTCATAACCAAACCTTGATCAAAAAAATCCCTAAGCCTTTCAATTTTTTCCCGAAACTATACCCTCCCCAAACAATATGAATCAGTTATTGAGTATTTATTATCCCATAGTGCGAGCCTCCGCGTTCGTTTTTGCGTCGACTATCTATTATTTCCTATTTGACTTAAAAATCAGATGACTATAAATAATGTTAACTTTATAAAATCAAATTAATTTATTTTTTTCAATTTTTATAGATTTTATTTATTTGAAATTTGGTTGGTTGATAATGCTTCATTCTTATTTTACAATGATGTGGTTTACGGTCATGGCAGTACTGGTTTATAGTCATGGCAGTTCTATGACGTCAAAACGTGTCGTATGGTGATGTAGTCAACTATTCCCCGGAGATTTTCCATATTAATTGCATGTACAATGTGATCTCTCAAATATATTATTATTTGCAATTAACATTTACGGAGCAGAAAAAACTCATACTCCTTGTACGTGTGGTAAGAATGATTCACAATTGTGTGGTAAGAATTATTCACAATTGTAAGAATGATTCACAATTGTGTGGTAAGAATTATTCACAATTGTGATTGATTTTGATTTGATTTTTTAAAATCACATTGCATTGTAGATATCAATACTTCAGTGCATAAAAAGTGTGATTTTAAAAATAAGCATTAATTATTTCATTTCTTTATTTAAATATTTAAAAAAAAAACAACCTTTGTAAAAATACTTTTACAATTTTCATATATACATAAAATGTGTGATTTTAGAAATAAGCATTATTCATTTAATTTCCTAACAAAAAGATTCTATTCAAGTATTCTTTCAAAAAAAACCATGTGTTTTTACAGTTTTCATATCTTAACGCAAGCGCATTACTTACGGGGAAATTACTAGCCTTTTTTTTTAAATATCTATGCATGCACGTATAATGCATCTGACTTAAATATTAGGTTATTTTTACCGGAAGCTAATTGCATATATCTATTTAATTGCATATATCTATTTAAAAGTAGATATAGAGGGGAAGAAGGATAAGTGAAAATGGAAAAAAAAATAATATTCATCTACACACTTATGAATTGTAACAATTTCTTTTTTTTGCTAATTCAAGAAAATAAGTTAGTTTAATAGAAATAAAATAATCATTATCTATATTTTTTTCTTATATCATTCATATTTTTTTTATATAACATATTCATTTCCTCTTTATTGGAATGTTAGTAATGATATGAGATTACATAGACTAATTAATTTAATCTATAAAATGATTATCTAAACAAAATTGAAATTAGTTGCGAGATACATAAAAACCACTAAAATTCCCACCCATTACTTACATATATAGAAAGAGGTCAATTGCAATCTCGATGAGATGGTTTTATTATGGTATTATGTGAAAGAGGTCAATTGCAATCTCAATGAGATGGTTTTATTATGGTATTCTGTGGACCTGTAACTTTCACATCTCAATTATCACTTTTTATCATCTCAATTGCGCCATTTCCTCTACATTGTCATTTTCATACCTACATCAATAAATTCCTACCAACTATGTACATCATAAGTATAAGTTGCAACTAACACGTGGCTTTTAATAAAAAAAATTAATATATTTTATTTTTTTAATCAAATAAAAATAACACTGGTCTTTAATAAAAAAAATTATTATATTTTGAATTTCTAATCAAATAAAAATATTGCATGGTTTTTAATCAAATAAAAATATTAAGTTTATTAATTTAATCAATCAATAGAAGCATTTAATGTAGAAGAACTGTAATAAGGTAGAAATATTTTTTAGTTTAGAAACATAGTTCTATGATTTTGATTCCTAGGTCTAGTAGTAATAAGGTAGAAACATTTTTTAGTTTAGAAGTATAGTTCTATGATTTTGATTCCTATGTCTAGATACTATAAGTTCGAGGTCATTAACAATATTGTATGGCTACTGAAACTTGTATATAAACCAAGCCTTGATCAAAGAAATCCCTAAACCTTTCCATTTTTTCCCGAAACAATATGAATCAGTTGTTGAGTATTTATTTAACAATGTGTAAATTTGTATTAATTACAGATTCATGCTAGATTTCTTTTGTCTTTTCAAAATCATCAGCCTCATTCCCAAATTCATCAGAGCTTCAAATCCTTGGTGGGAGACTCCAGTACCCAGACAACAAGAATAAAATTCACGTCCCAGATATATTCTCCACAAAAGTATTCTCACTTTTCATTAAAACCAATAAAATTCACGTCCCAGATATATTCTCCACAAAAGTATTCTCACTTTTCATTAAAACCAACAATTAGCGCTCACAGAATCATTTCCAAGAAATCCAAAACCACCACTCTATCACTTCATTGTTCACTTCACCATGACAGTATGCCAATCAATCAGACACCTTTTTCAATTTAGGATTGCCCTGCAAATACTCCAAAAAGATCACTATGACTATTCCTGGGCGAAGACTACTCCCTTGCCAATCATCATTTGCCATGTAATCCAATTGCCTCCTGGATTTATGCCTTTTTAAACACTTAGGAACAAAATATTTTTCGGTGATGTCTCATACAATTATTTTTTTGTTTTATTGAAAACAAATGATTCATTTGTTAGAAAATAATATAAATGAATGCATTGTCTGATGCAATTATTTTTTCCTTTTATTGAAAACAAATGATTCATTTGTTAGAAAATAATATAAATGAATGCATTGTCTAATGCAATTATTTTTTGGTTTTGTTGAAAACAAATTATTCATTTGTTAGAAAATAATATAATGAATGTGTTGTCTGATGCATTTTTTTTTTAGTTTTATTGAAAACAAATGATTCATTGGTTAGAAAATAATATAAATGAATGTAATGTCTCCAGTGTTAGAAGAAATTTTGCATAGTCTTAGGTGCTCTCTAGTTATATTCTTGATGTTTGACTAGGTCATTTGTAACAATATAATTTCTTTCCTTTTATAACTTAATAAATAGTAATCTCGTAAATAGTGTAAACACATGTTCAACATGTAAGGGCCACTTTCTTTTATTTCCATCAAATTAAGATAAATTTATCTGATTTGCTTTGTACCAGATTCTGTCAAGCAATTTTATACTTTTTTATTGTTATTACACTCAAATGCTTCTGGTACATGCTTCTGGTACAAGCACTTATCACTTACTTCTGGTACAAGCACTTATCTATAAGTGATGTAAAAATTTAAGTGTTCACAATTGTTTTAGTTTATTTTTTTAAGTACTTAAGTATTTATCATTTACAATTTCTTTAGTTTTAGTTGTATGGATAGTTATAGATTTTTCAGTTTTCACAAAATTACTTTAGTTTAACTCATTTGGATAGTATTTTTTTTTTCAAATGCACATAAATTTAGCCTTCACAATTGTTAATTACTTAATTAATGTTTATGTTTCAAATTTATGTTAAAATTTGGTAGGGACTACTTTTTCCAGCCATAAAGATCAAATAGCAATAATAGAAAAAACATTGAAGTGAACAATAATTGAATAATAGGTACTAAATATATATTTTTTGTACCACTAATGGAATTTTTTTTTTTTTTTTTTTTTTTTTTTGAAGCTAAAAATAATTAATAGAATTACACTTACTACATATCACATTGTAAAATTTAAGTATAGTAATGAAATTTAATGGTTTTGAATTTAATTTTACATCAAATGAAATTATGATTGCTCTATGAGTATATTCTCTCATGCAATACATTAAACTATGCATGTGAATAAATTTATTTCTTCAAACTCTTTGTTAATTGTACTTTCTAATTAAGTATCAGTTTTATTTTTCTTTTTATTTTTTAATTAGTTTTCAAATATAAACCATGTAGATTAGAATTGGTTGTGGAAGAGAATTATCTATTCTTTATTCCACTCATTTGTCATTACAATGGAAGAAAGTTCACCAGCTTCACAAAGTAGACCACCCCTTTCCCAACAGACTTTTTCCACAAGAGTATAAAAAGAGTCCAAAGCAAAGAACATCAAGAAACAAAAAAGGCCTTTGAAACAAGGTTATGGGCGGCCATGAAATACACTAAATCTTATAGTGGAGGAGCAAGTGAATCAAGCAGTTCAAAGTCATGGTTTTTCCCTTATTGTAAAAAACAGAAAACAGGGAGTGTAGCAAGAGTTCGATGGCATTTACTTGGAATGGGGAAAAAAGAACAAACAGTTTTATGTACGAGTGCACCTCAAACAGAGAAAGCATCTCTACATAAACAATTTAATGAACTTGAAAAATTGAGACATAATGTTGAAGGTTCAATTCAAACCAACAACAATCCTAGTGGATTGGCAGTTGGTGGTCAACACTCTTATTCTCAACATCAAGTTTCAGTTTCCCACCTTGAAAATTTATGGGATGTAAAAGGGAGGGGAAATCTTGATGCATCCATTGAGCGATTTTTTTTCACAAATGGCATAACTTTCAATGTTTGTAGATCTCCTTATTGGAAAAAAAATGGTGAGGGATCTAGTTAACACTGCCCCTAAAGGTTACATGCCTCCTAGTTATGAAAAGATGAGGACGATAATGTTATCTGAAGAGAGGGCTTGGGCTGAAGCTTGACTTCATGACATTAAAAATAGTTGGAAAGAATTTGGGGTCTCCATTGTCTCAAATGGTTGGACAGATGTCAACCATCGTCCCCTTATCAATATTTTGGTATCTCGCCCGAAAGGAGTTATGTTCTTAAAATCCCATGATACCACAGGAAAGATAAAAGATGGTTCATACCTAATGGGTCTCTTCAAAGAGGCAATAGAGGAGGTTGGAAGAGAAAATGTGGTCAAAATTATTACAGATAGTGCCTCAAGTAATGTCCTTGCTGGGAGGTTGATTGAGGATGAATATCCAACAATTTTTTGGACTCCTTGTTTTGTGCACTGCATGAATTTGCTCCTGAAAGATATTAATAACATTGTATGGGTTGGGAAAACTATAAATGAAGCAAAGATGCTACAAAATTTTATTGTTAATCATGCAACATCCATATCAATTTATAAGAAATATGCAAATCTTCAGCTTCTTTGATGCGCTGAGACTAGAGTTGCATCCACATTCATCATGCTTCAACGCCTTATTAAAATGCATCAATCTTTGAGAGAGATAATGGTATCCCTGGATTGACAGAGATGGAAGGGTTTTCATATTGGAGATGGCCCAAAAGTTGAGGACATTATTATTGGCGTTTCTTCAGAGGATTTTTGGAGGAGAGTGGAGGTTATTGTCACTTTGATCACACCTATTGTTTCCACCCTTCGCATATTTGATAGTGATCAACCATGCTTAGGGGATGTTTTTGAGAGTATGGATCAAATGAAAGAGAAACTTCATGATATAATGGAAGATGAAAATTCTAGGATTGACAAAGACACTAGAAATGAAGTGTGAGAACTTAGTTTGACAAGGTGGAAAATGCTTCATAACCCTCTTCATTCAATTTCATTCTTACTCAATCCTAAATGGTTTCACAAGAAACCGTCTACAGATGTGGAGGTGATGCAAAATTGGAACTTTTATAAGTAGGTGTTATGATCATTAGGATCGCACTACTTTATGACTTGAGTTGGGAAAGTACTTGAGATTAGAAGACCACTTTGCAAATGAAGATTGTGCATATAATAGAGAACTACTTGGACCCATAGACTTTTGGATGCAATATGGTACATCGACTCCCTTGCTTCATAGTTTGGTTATCCGTTTGCTTTCACATGTACGATCAATACCGAATACCTTTAATGTATTGATTTAATGTTTAAGAAATTAAGTCTAATGTTCCTTTTTTATTATTTTCCTTTTAAGATTTCAAATGTCTATTGCTAACATAACGTTAATTTTGTTTTACAGGTTACTAGTTCATCTGCATGTGAACGAAACTGAAGTGAATATGCCTTTATACATTCATAAAAAAAAGAATCGCCTAGGTACAAAAAAGGCACACGATTTGGTGTTTGTACACTTAAATCTATGCTTGTTGTCTCGACAACAACTAGAGTATAAAACTGGACCCACTAGAATGTGGGATTACGGTGGTTCACAAGATGATAGAGATGATGAGCTTCCACTTGAGGTGATACAAGACAATGCTGAAGACATACTTGATAGTACCAAGAAGTCTATTGACCATAATAATGCTTTTGGAATTGGGTCAAGCTCAACAACCATTCTAGAAAATGAACTTGACAATATAGATTATTAAGTTTATTTGTCTTTTGCATATGAATTGCTAGAAGTGGCTTTAGAGATACATTTAATTATTTATATTTCAAATCTCTTATTCTCATAAATGTTTGCTATTTTTTTGGAATTAATGATTGGATAAATTTTTGGATTTGGAAAACTGTCACATCTTTCTTGAAAGTAAATCACTCTTTTTAAATGTTTCTTTAGAACTTCACGTGTGGAAACATTAGATTTTTATGATTAAAAGTAAATCACTCTTTATAAATGTTTCTTTAGAGCTTCACATGTGGAAACATTAGATTTTTATGATCACTGTTGTGTTTTATATTGTTAACCTTTAATCTTGTTTTTTCTCTCTCATTGTTTCTTATACACAAAACCTGCAAACTCTGTTTCTCGTATCGTTCTTGTTTCTTGTTCCGTTTCTGTTTCCCGTTTTTGGTAACATAGAGCACAGGTTGCAAAGGAGAACAGAGAAGAGCAGTTGTTAGCTTTTTGTGAAACATGGCCGTCAACTAAAAATAAATGATGTGCAGATATAGTTGCTGAGGAGAGCAAAGCAGTTGTGAGGATTAAAGTTAGATATACCCAACATCCATTCATTAAAACCCTAAGCCCATATCATACCGGACTCTAATGGATAGATATAAGGATTTAGAAGTTTACCAGTAACACTAGTGGTTATTTCTGATTCTTTTTGCTTCAACTTTGACATTCCTGAGACGAACAATTATTTGAAAGTTCATAATTGAAAAAATGGTTTGCTTAACATTTAATTTTATGTACAGAAATCCATTTCATAACCACATTAATCAACATGAAGATTGATGCATAATACTTCACTGTTAGAATTGTGAAACTATGCATGTCATTGCACTTTGAGAAAAATAACCAGGTCAGAATTCATCAAAGGGCACTGGGATTCTTACCTAAAAATTCAACATGAATTGCTTCCTAGGCACATGGTACGGGACAGACATTGGTAAAGTTGTAACTTACTAATACACAGAAAATCGTGCTAGTAAGGAGGGGATCCGTGTTGAATTTTAACGAACTTCCTTGCATTTCAAGAAAAATCCATACCGTTGGCAAAACATGCAGTGTACTTCAATTAGAAATATGTGTGATGTTCATATATAGTATATGCACATAGAATTGTTTTATGGAAGATCCTGGTGCTAAAAAGAACTGTGCAACAGAGTTCAAATTTTTTGTATGAATAGCTAATAATTGATATTACTACATGGCATCATCGCTGTCCTTAATAGTAAAATCTAGTGTCAAGTTCCTGGCAGAGGCATTCCCTCTTTTCCAACATTTTTCAAGAGCATGGAATTGCCTGAAGGCTCAAATTCAGAGATTACGTCAAAGGGAAAGAATTAAGGTAAACTTTGAAGATGGCTAAAAACTGTATGAACGCCCTCAGGGCCTCAGCAACAATGGAAAGCTTACCAAATAATATTTTAGCTATCTTATCGGATCTCTTTAGAGCCTAAATTTGATGCCAAATCTCAACTTAAATCTGATCAGATTTGATTTGTAACCGGACTAGATCTAGTAAGGCATGTATATCCAGAATATGAACTCCAATGGCAAACCCTATAATTTATGCTGGCTTGCTACAGATACCACTTTAAAATTCCAAAGAAAATAATAGCCCAAGAAACAAACCCTAAAAACACGCGCCCAAAAAACCCTAGCACTCAGAAACACCATTACATTACCACTTTAAAATTCTAAAAAAATCATACCTCCAAGAAACGAACCCTAAAAACACACATATCAGAAAACCCTAAAACTCAGAATCACCATTATACTCATCGAAGGCTATTTTACCAATGTTCAATCCATATTGACCTATGCTTGTAAGTTTCAGATTTATCCCCATAGTTTATTTAATTTATAGAATACTTTGATTCATCCATGTTTTTGATGTCTGTATATTTGTAATAATCTTAATCTAGCTGACATACATGCCCAATGTATTAACGTTTTCAGAGCAAGATATGAACCTCCAAATGCTGAACAGCACTCTTTGCAAAACCATTCCGTATCCCAAACAATTCATAGAAGTAAAGTCATAATTAATGAGCTTGTTATTATAAGGGGCAGCTTATGCTGTTTAAAACTAAAAACTAAAAACAACAGTCTTAAAATGTCTTACCTCTGGATTTATCATCAACATCTTATATGAGAAGATAGTGATTCAATGGGTAAAACTTTGTTTCTTTTGGATATGACTAGTTGTTGATAAGCCTGAAACTACATCGTATACACTTTCTAGCCATTCCATAGAAAGGCTGAAGCCATAAAACGCACGAAAATAATAAAGGGATAAACATGGCAACTGACATATCTCAGCTAGATAAGATCTGCATTGATGGAGCTCCAAGTTGTATGCAACTAGGACTCATTACCAATTCAATTTTCAACAGCACCATAAAGATAAATAGGGTCTGCTCGATAAGGAGAGAAATATATTTGCGATACATGACGTCATCTCATGAAAATATGAGCTTAGAAACCTTATGACTAATTGACAGCATATTCCTGTCATATTTGCAAAACAGAGCAGAGCAACAAAGCTAATACCAAGTTTGCATTTCTATCAACACTGGATTTCAGTATATAGATTATTAAAAAAAAACATCTACAGTACTAGCTATATTACTAAAAAAACACAGATGGCTAGTAATATAGCTATATTACTAGCTATATTATTAAAAAAGACATCTACAGTACCAGCTAGCTTTCGGTGAACATCTAGTAATCTACAACTTTCATACATGAGAAAATATATAATGACAAATGGTACGTCTTGGCCAGATTAATTTCCCTGAGCAATTTCAACTGCTTGCCACAGATGCGATACATTTAGTCAACACCACTCATCATTAACTTGTGAGCACAGAGACTGATTGCTCTCCATGCCTGAGATTTCTATGGCTTGTTATTCTTCTAACGACATAAACATAATTAATAGAGGGATCCAGGACAGAAGAGGATCTAGCACCTAGTCTTCAGTACTCAAAACGATTTTGTGAGAATGAAGACAGAGACTGGTTGCTCTGCGTGCCTTAGCTCTCTTTGACTAGTTATTCTAATCACAACCAAAAAAAATTGAACAGATTATGCAATATGTATAAGAAACATAAATTGATTGCAAAAAAATTGATTCTGTAACAATGTATACATTCAGGTTCATGGATCATAAAAGGAACATTAGTTCCATCTTAAAAGTCATTTATTGAGATGAGAACACCAATCTATAAAAGAAAGAGAAATTTAAAAAAACCATCCAAACACATTAATATTTTTCTTATAATGGTTACACAGAGTAAACTTGCAAGGGCAAGTCTAAAGCCATATTTTATGGGCAGCTTCATACTGCCTCAATTAGGGAAGCTTGTTTATGATCTTTCCTTGTACTGGAAGGTTCTTTTATTTAGATAATATTAAAAAATATTTAAAACAAAAAATTTAATATATAAATTGTTATGTGTATATAATTTTATTAGCGTCTTTTTGCATTTTTTGCATTTTTACCGTAATTGATTATAAAAACCAAATACACTTTTTACCGTAATTGATTATAAAAACCAAATATAATTTTATCCGCATCTCTTTGCACTTTTTAGAGCAATTGATTATAAAAACCACATATCTCTTTGCAAACCAAATACAATCCTATTGGCTTTTCTTTGCAACTTTTTGGGCAATTACTAGTACATATTACAATGCTACGAGTACATTAAAATGAAAGCTGTGGTCTTTCCTTCGTAAATACTCTCCTAAAACCAAAGGCGTTCATTCGAAATATTTAATCTATCACCCATTTGAAACGATGTGGTCCTCAATCGGCTGTCAATCGGCCGCTCAGAGCTAATGCTCCCATCACGCTTCCAAACCCAATTGCACATCCAAATCCCAATCCAGCTCTCCACGATTCCCACCAACACACAGTCTGCTCGCTATCGTTGCCCTGCCTGCTACCGTTACCCTTCTCTAAAGCATGGTCGCTGCAGTTCCTTTGCAGCGGGGGTCCACACAGCTTCGGATTACCCAAGAATGAAGCAGCATCAAATGTGTCGAAATGCCGTTCAGTTGGAATCCTCCCTGATAGGTTGTTATTCGACAGGTTTAAAAAGGCGAGGAAGGTCAGCTCTGCAAGTGCCGCAGGTATGCTTCCCTCAACCTGGTTGCATGACATATCTAAAGATTCTAAACTCACCATACTGCCGAATTCTTGGGGAATGTTTCCAGCAAGATGATTATGTGAAAGGTTCAAAGTACGCAAACCTTTTAGGTATCCAAGTTCCTTGGGGATGTCACCAGTAAGGCTGTTTTCCGAGAGATCTATAATGGTGTCAGTCCAGAGGTCTATGAATTTATACGGCATTTCTTGACCCTTATCCGTTAAATAAACTTGAACCTTCCTGTAGGACCGTCCATTTGTGTCTGTGGGCATAGATCTTGTGAAATCTTCATTTGCCATTATTGATAAGTTTGAAAGTTGTGGCGGTATCGAACCGGACAGATGGTTCATTGCCAGGTCAAGTATTTGGAGATTTTGAAGGTAGCCAAAGTCGATTGGTATCTCACCATCTAAATTATTTTCTCTGAGAACGAGCATGGAGAGCTTGGAAAGATCACCAATCCACTCAGGCACTTTGCCTGATAGAATGTTTCTACTCAAATCTATTGTCTTCAACATTTTGCAGTTTTTCAGGGACGAAGGTATATGCCCATTTAAACTGTTACCGTTGATGTGCAAATGCTGGAGTTTGTTCAACTTTCCCAGTGTCTTCGGTATCTGTCCGTCGAAGTAATTATTTGCAACATTCAAGAAAGTCAGAGAATGACAATTACCAAAATGGGAAGGCAGGTGCCCATGTAGTTTATTTACTGAAAGATCCAGATACTCGAGATTCTCTGATTTTTCACAAATGCAAGGAAGAATCTTCCCCTGGAGTTTATTCCACGCTAAACATAAGAATGTCAGAGAATGCAACATGCTGCAAATTTCGGTGGGGATTGGACCTGTCAAGCAATTCAAGCCCAGGTCTAGCACAGTAAGCGAACGGAGGAGAACCAATGACTCTGGAATCGCTCCGTTCAAGCTGTTGTTGTTCAGATTCAGCAAAGCTAGAGATGATAGATTTCCCATTGAAGATGGAATGGAGCCGTACAATCTATTGTTTGCCATGTCGAAAACGGTCAGAACTTTCCATTTTGCTTGGAAAAGGTGAGAAATGTTGCCAGATATTTTATTACTTGCCAAATAAATGTTTTGCAGATGAGGAAGCTGAGACAGGCGTTTGAACGGAAGAGATCCATTTAGGTATGAGTGGGAGATCTGCAACGAGACCAAACTAGTCATGTTTGCGAGCCACACAGGGAATTTGGAGTGAAAAGGGTTTTGATCAATATGGAGATTTTCTAGAGATGTAAGATTCTGCAGGGAAGAGGGAATTGGACCCGTCAGTTTGCAGTTTGACATTGTAAGACCTTTGAGCTGAGAAAGACGACTTATTTTTTGTCCCCATGAGGAGGACGTCGCTGAGAGATCGATTCGGGTGAGGTAAAGTTGTTTCAATTCAGTAAGATTTCCAAGCCATGAAAGATCCTGACTTCTTAACTCCTTGGAAGAGATATCGAGTACTTGCAGGCTACGCAGATTTCCGAGCTGCCCCGGAACGACGCCAGCAAATCCTGATGTGGACAGGTTAAGGTATGTCAATGTTTTCAGTAGGCCCAGCTCTTGGGGAATATGTTGCCCTGTAAAATTATTGAAGGCAATACTTAAATTCTGTAAATCCCTTAATTCAATCAGCACTGCAGGACGGAAGGCACCACTTAAACTGCAATTATTCAAATCTACCGCAACAACATGGCCAGTCCGTCTGTCACAGGAGACACCTTCCCACCGGCAGCAGCTTCGTGAAATATTCCACGAAGCTAAACGCCCAGCAGGATCATGCAAACCGCATTTAAAAGCCAACAGAGACTTCATTTCGTTATTCAAACAACTCTTCTCACAATAGACAGGCGTGAATATGCCTGAAAAAACTACGCAACATATGAACTTTCGTATAACAAAACTCACTAAGCTCTTTTGCATAATACCTGTCAGTGGCCGTTCTTGTTTCAGGGAACTGTATCTGTATTTCATGCCACCTGCTTTCTTCGTCATAATTATAATCATTTTAACTTTGCGCGTGGTATGTAGGATATCCGATCCGGTTATTGACTCTGAAGAACATAAAGACTCCTGAATCCCAGCTGCCACTTGAACTCAAAACATTGTAATGCTATCTTAAAGTTCATTCACATCAATCTTCTACGAGAATTTGACATCGTTAGTCTGCTGCACCGGCCTCATTGCTTTTGAATTTTGCTTTTGAATTATAACATTATCAAGATTAAAGAGAAGCAATTCTCTCTGGGAGGAGGGATAACTATTCTATTCAGCGTGTCAACAGAGCACAAAATTTCCAAGTTGATATTTTCTCAAAGAAAGGATTCTCTTTTCACAAATGGGCCACTGGAATATGGATATAAAAATAGAAGCTGAAACTTATACGATTAAGAAATTCTCTCTTCTCCACACATAAATTTCTTTTTTCATCACAATTCCCAGGTATGTTTTCAGGACACTGTTTATCTTGCACCTTATAGTATATTATGTATATCTTCTCACAGGTGGTAGAAGATGCCACTTATCGGGGTTTTGGACTTCTCTAGTCTAGCTATCTGCTAGCTGTTTCAAGTTTTATTTCTCCCTCCGGCTGATTGCTTTTTGGCAGCACATAAACTTCTTTTTCTTCACTAGTTATGGTGGAATTTTGGGTACAAGTCATATCAGAATTGGTTTTGTCTCCTCTATAGTATTGTACAGGTTCGGTGTTATATCTCATATCATATCATACTATATCAGATGTATTTTGGATTTTATATGATTATCTAGTAAATAAAATCAAGCTTTTTTCGTACTAAAAAAAATATTATCATCTTCACTAGTTATGGTGGAATTTTGGGTACAAGTCATATCAAAATTGGTTGTCTCCTCTACAGTATTGTACAGATTCAGTGTTGTATTGTACAGATTCAGTGTTATATCTCATATCAGACCATATCAAATATATTTTGGATTTTATATAATTATCTAGTAAATATAATAAAGCTTTTTTCGTACTCAAAAAAATTATCATGAGAAACACCAAGAAGCTTCAAATTTCAATTCGCCATAAAAAGTTAGTCTGCTGCACCGGCCTCATTGCTTTTGAATTTTGGAAACATGTTTTAAGGGTTTATTTGGACAAGGAAATAGCGCGTGTAGTATTGAAAGGAAGATTCGACTGTCTTGGTTTTTTTCTTGAAATAGTAGCAATTGTAAATTACAAATTGTTTATACCAATCTCCTGCGATGCAATTTTTTGTAATATTATTATTTATTTTATATATATATTTGTTTTTTCATTCTTTTTGTAATTTTTTTTTTTTTCTAAGTAAAGTCTAAGTCTATATTAAGGTAAGAGAATATTTACAAAGATTACATCATCCGAGGGGGGCGTGGCCAGCCCTCTGACAAAAACAACTGAAACAGACTATCTTTCCAGTGAGACCCAGTTACAAAACTTTGTCCATGTGAGTTCTTCGGACAGCGGACAGACAAAACACAGACTTTGTAAAGCCTACAAGCGCTAACCTTTGACACAGTACTGACTAGAGACAAACCGCTAAGCGGAGGCAGAGTAGTAGAACTGAGAACGACCAGACTGAGAACCATCAAATACATAGAAAACTTTAAACAAAAACTTGGAGAAGCTGAACCAAGTAGACTCAGGAAGGGTGGCTGGGCGACCCCGGTGGATTCCTCAGCTCCGGACTAGGCGAATCGAGCCAGATAACCAGCTCCTCGTCACATCGAAGCTGCCCATCCGAACCTGGCTGAACCGAATCTTGGCCCTCTCGTCTATCCTGAGTAGCATTACCCGGAGGCGGAATTTCCTGCACCGACATGGCCTGAGTCGAATTCGTCTGGACCGGAGCCTGCGGAGGCTGTTCATCCGGCTCGACGGCGGCCAGGGGCCGTGGGACTCGATACACCCTCCCGAGCATGTCCCCCAGTAAAATTTCACTGCTCTGAAGGTTCTCGGAGGCCGGAGAAGATGAAGAGAGATCTGCAGGAGCCGCCTCTGAGAGATAAACCGAAAAGTTAAGAATGACATCTGAGCGCAAGAGTCTTCCAGGAATTCGAAGGCGAATTGTCTGGTAAGAGTCCGGCAGAAGCAGAAATTCCTCCTCGGAGCTGGAGGATGAAGGGTCCATGGCAGCCATGGGAGCAACAGGTTGCTGCTCCTCCTCCTCATACACAATGCGGATACCAGATCTACCGCCTCGACGAGGCACTCCTCTGTTGCGTGCCATACTTCCTAAGGCGAGGGCAATGAAACTCTGCTCCACCACCCTGAGATGACCCTCCGGAGAAGTGTCTTGCCAAAAACGAACTTCAAATTGCTTGCTCTGGTCCTGGCATGACTGGTACTGCCCCCTATATAGCCAGTTCATAACCTCCATCGCCGGCAGAGGACAAGGATGCCTCATCCTTGCGCAATCCAATTTCTGAGCAGGCGCGTTCGACTTGAAGGCTCTGTCCTTCCGGATCTGCAACTTATTAATGACTATTAACATGGTTAATGAATTGAACCCAATCTCCCTTGCCTTAAATCGTATGCCCATCAAATCAACCTCGTCCCAGGTGTTGAGACAAGTGCCTGCATTGATGGCACGTTGTTTCACCCGCATCCGGGCCATTCTTTTTGTAATATTATTATTTATTATATATATATTTTTTTTTTCAGAAAGAAAAGCATTATATTTATATTAAGGTAATATATACATCATAATTCTGATGGGTCTCATGAAACAAGACCGCCACTGAGAGGTCAAATATTTTAGGAGAAAACAGCATAGCATCTAGAAAAGGAAGAGCTGTAGCATCACATAGGAACATATTGAAAACTTGAGGAAAAAGTCATCACCACCATTGACTCACTGTACTTCAGGAATGGGAAAAGAAACCCACAGCATTTCTGATTACAACCTTCAGGATCAAAAATATAAACTCTATACCCTCCAAGACGTGCTGCAGTCATGAGATAGGAGGATAGAGTGCTGAGACAGAAGACAACACATATTTGAAGGAAATGTTTGAATCCTCAAAATTTTTTAAATTCCTCCATTTCCAAAGGCACCAGATTGTTGTGGGAAGGATTGGGCGTTTGATAGCATCTTGTCTTCCCCACCAGGCAAAAGCTGCATCAACAGAAGTGAAGTTAGGGTGCTGAAAAGAAAAATACGAAGCAAGATCATACCAGATTTGTTGGGAGGCCATGCAATTGAAGAACATATGGAAGTTCGTTTCCTCCTCCATTTTGCATAACACACATCTGCTGGGACCATGCCAAGATCGCTTCCTCAAGTTTTCCCAAGTTAAATTCTTGTTGTAAAAGACTAGCCAAGAGAAAATGATCACTTTGAGGGGGCAGGCGAGCTTCCACCATAACACTGGGAAAATCTTTCTAGCCGGCTTAATTTTCTTGGAAATGAGATCCGAGTAGATGTCCTTGACAGTTGCTCGTGAGTTTGAGAGAGATAACGACCATACCATATGGTCATCAATCCCGGCCCGCTTCAGACCTGCTTGATCAATGGATAATTTGAGGTTATCCCAGAGGACAGACAATGCCTGAGGGATACCAAGATCAGCTGCATTCTTAAGCAGAGGATAGGGTCCTCTCCATTTATCAATAATCCTGTTCCAAGTGAAAATACCAGACCTGTGGAGATGAAAAAGAAGAGGATCTGGAACCTGTAGATTTCCTTTGAAACCAGCAAAAGAGTCGAGACCAATGAAGATCTTCCTACCAGAAAAAATTCTCCATTTAAGATTGTCAAGAAAGTAATGCTCAATTCTCCTGAAACTAAGCCAAATAGCAAACCCCTGTTTGATACCAATAGAGCCAAACCTGAACCAGAACTCCAAGCTCCTTCCTTTTTGATATATATTTGTTTTTTGATGAATGAGAAAAAAATGTTAGTAAATAAAATTAGTATGTCTTTCAAAATATTTGGGACATATGATTATCCAGAAAATTAGCTCAATGTTATAGATAACTAATGTTAAAATGGTCCACTTTGATGTGAAATAGCATCCCAATAATCAGACATGTGTATCCACATATGGTAACAATTTAAGCATCATAATGAGAGGACAAATAACAAAATTAGAGACGTAAATACATATGATTCAAGTTTATAAAATATGTAGTAGGAGAATCAAAATAGTGCAGCGTAGAGAACTTTCACATTCCCTGGAAAGACACAAAGCTGATGAGACTTCCCATCATGGGAATGGGAGGTGTGATATGGTCAATCTCCAACAATATTTGAAAACCATCTTGTGGAGCCATGAGGCCAAGTTTGGACAAAGCCTTTGCAGTGGATGTGTTGTATAAAAATATCTTGAAAGGTGGTCATGAGATGCCCAGTGTTCGCAAGCCATCTATGTATGTGTAATTATTACATGAATGATTTTCGCAGCACTTTTTAATAATAGCTTGTG
Source organism: Pinus tabuliformis (assembly GCA_031772625.1). NCBI lineage: Eukaryota > Viridiplantae > Streptophyta > Pinopsida > Pinales > Pinaceae > Pinus > Pinus tabuliformis. The sequence goes on along the minus strand of CM062814.1, from coordinate 741,456,355 downwards.
ATGCAATTTTTTTGATTACTATGCTCCGAAAACTAATAATGGCTTTGTAATGCAATTTTTTTGATTATTACACGCCAAAAACCCAGAATCCCCTAAAATGCAATTTTCTTTACTACACACCATAAACCCAAATCATATTTAAAAAAACTCTATAGAGATTCCCTTTACCATAGCAAAGGAATTAGACCGCCATAAAACAGAGTGTATCTATCGGTGATAGTCTCTATGTCAGATTCTTCCACTGTCATATAAGGTTCGAGACCGTCTCTATGGCTAACATAGGAAATTTTTTGGTTCTTTAATTTACCCTTGGCCTTGCTAGTTGTTATTGCAATAGTTTAACTAGATTGCGTTTTTCTTCTGAAAATTATTGAAATTCTGACAATATTTTGATAAATTTCGGAGAGATTTTTGTAAATCTAGGTTATACTCGTCAAATTTCAAGATTTTGGGTGCCCTGAAAGTTTTTGATGGTGTTGAATCCATTTCCACCATCAAAAACATGATTCAAACAATATTACTGCAAAATTTCTTGATTTTGTTTTGCTAGGATTCCAATCACTTTTGGCTGTCCAGACAAATCATCCGCCTCGATAAACGAAGATATTGTTATTCGGAAGCGCCTAACCAGCATACCATAGGGTACTCAATGCCCCGGGAGATGCAGGGGAGATAGCGTGCTAACACGTGAATTCAGAAACTCGGTACTAAATAAGAAATGGGAATTCGCTTGTTAGCGCGCTATCTCCCCTGCATCTCCTGGGACATTGAATACCTATGGTATGCTGGTTAGGCGTTGCCATTATTATTCCACTTATGGATTTTGAAAAGCGAATTAAGATATGACTATTAAAGTGTTCGGTGGACTAAGGACAAAGCTCGTGAAGATTAACGCAATATGGCTATTATCTTGTCAATGCTCAATTTTTGTACGTGTTCGAGGATATAGCGCGTGGGAGGTTTAAAGGAAGATTAGTGTGGAGTTTTCAACGAAATCGCATTTCCAATTTAGGGTTGCTGATGTATACGGAAAATTATAATATTATATTCAGGATTGGTCGGAGGAAATATTGACCAAATTAGAAAGTTGGGTTGAGGGAAAATATAGAGAATTTTAAGTATTATATATTATAATATTATATTGGAGCTGAGCTTTTTAGGAAATAGTCAGCAAATTCAAGTATTATATATTATATTAAGGATAAAGGTGGGTGAACTTATTTTTGATATAATATATTATAACTTATTCAATATTTTTTTCATTCTTGTACTTATTATAATATTATAATTTTCTTAATGTTTTTTCTCATTTTCACTTTAAATATAATATTTTAATTACCCAATATATCCTGGGTAATTTTTTCAACATTTCTACCCATCCAAGTGTGGGAAATATTAGTAAAATTATAATATTTAATTAGCATATCCTCGAAATGGGAAAAAGGAATGCCTAAGTGAATGGTGATAGTTATGATAGTTATGTGATAGAAAGATGAGGTATTTTGTTTTTGGATGGAAAATGAAGGCTTTAAAAAGTTTTTGGGCAAAGATAAATATGAATGGATGAATGATGATTATGTGATGTAGGAGATTTTAAGATACCTATTCATCTTTAAATCCAATGGCATATTATGGTTTATTGACTATCTTTAAAAGTGAATGTAGTTGACTCTTAAAGCAACCATTACAACATTATCATTAAACCATCTCTTCATCATTAAACCATCTCTTTAAAGTAAACATTAAAGAGGCAAATCATCTCTTCTTCCTTCCATCAAAGGCCATCATTTGTAGATTTAATGGGTTTTGGCCAAGGAGAGAGGCACTACATCAATGGTTTTTTACAACATGGACCAAAAACTGTGACTTTTATCTCTGTTCCAAAGGATTTTTTGTAGTACAATTTGATTCCCAAGACGATCTAGAGAAAGTCTTGCAAGGAGGGTCTTGGCTTTGGGGAAGAACAAAACTTTTCATCACTTCTTGTTTTTTGGAGTTTTATTCTTCAAAAATGTTGGTAACAAAGATGCTAGTTTAGGTATGGTTTCCAAACCTTCCTCTTCCATTTTCCCATCACAAGGTACTAAAGGACATTGGAAATACTTTGGGTACATTTAAAAAAGTGGAAAAAAAAGAATGCAACAAGGTTTATTTAGCTTTGCTCATATGTGAGTAGAAATAGATGTAAGCAATGGTCTACCCGATAACTTGTTGCTAAAACATAGATCATTTTAATGGATCCAAAGTTTGGATTATGAAAATACGACCTTTAGATGTCCTACATGCTTTCAAACAGTGACATGTACACGATTCTTGTCCATAGGCTAAAAAACCCCCCAAAATGAAAAAGGAGTAAGCCTAGAAAACAAAAGGCTGGTACCCTTTTCATCCCACATTTTTGGAGGATGAAGAACTAGAAATCAAGGAGGACTCTGCAAGACAAGATGCCATGAACACTCACAATTCTAATGAACATGTACAACCCATGCGGAATGTACAAGACACAAAACTAATCCATGCATTTGAACATGCTGGAGTAGTGGCACACAAAGAGGATGGTTGGTGGGAACAAAGAGAGTCCATGTATCAGAAAGTTCATATTCTGATAAAGGACACCCCCCTATGGTGATTGTTTATGAGTTGACGTTTTTTTCCTATTGACTTATCTATAGGGGTCTGGTAGAAGGCCCAAAGAAAGAAAGGAAAGAAATAGAAACTAAGTGACTATTATAACACTTAACTTCTCTTTTGTATTATTTTAGTTTTAGAACCAAGAGGCTCTTATATGCTCTCATAATACTATGGTCTTGTGTATCTTCAATGCTTTCAAGCATCTACAAAATGTAATTTTGTTCCTCTTTTAAGTTGTAATGAAATTACATTTTTTTTCCGAGGAAAAAAAATAAAATCATATCAGTTATTAAAAAAAGGTAATAACAATAATTTAAAACAATTCTTAATAAAATATCATACCAAATAAGTACACACATTATATATATATTGGGGGGGGGGGGGGGGGGGGGAACGGGCGGGCAGCAGGGTTGCGGTTTTAGGGGCCATAAGTGGCCACAAGAGGTAATTTCTCTAGGGTTTAGTATGGTTTAGGTTTCTTCAATTTGGCCTCTTGTTTTCAACAGTTTGTGGCATCTTTTCTCATTTCTTTGATGATCCTCCAACTATACATGTGATCTAGGTGAGCATGAGAGTGGGGTGACTTGAAAAGCTATGACATAGTTTTTGTGGTGATGTATGCATTGTATGAAGAGATAGTGCAACATGTGTCTAACCCTATTAAATGATGTCTCTTTCAAGATTACTTCTATTATGGAGCGTGGATTTTTCTGAGTTGGAAGATCGCCCAACCATCAATGGATAAGCTCACTCATAGGGTGGTTAGGTGATGGCGGGTTAAGGGGATTTCGATTTGCATGATTTGTTAGATTTCCCTTCATCCCTCTCTTTTAACTGGCTTTGTTTTGATTGGCTCTACATTCTCCACTGCTACAAAAAAACATGATCAATGCATTGTGGTATTAGCATCGAGGGATTAGTTGGCTGATGTTGATCCAAATTGGATCATTATATTGTTTGCCATCCATCTCGATGCATTTGGAGTGGAAAAATTGGAGGAATTAGCTCACGAGACCGTTTTTACCAGTGGGACCCAGTTTGGCGAAACAAGGTCTGAAACCTTCCAAGAGTGTTTTGAGGCATCAAACGATGTTTTTTTGGGGTAAAAATTTGCCACTTTAGCACCACATCTTTTCATGCTATTATACACACAAATATATTTCCAACGACGCAAGAAGCAAGTTAATTAGAGTCCGTATGCAAAATTTATGCCACTCAGAAGTTGACCTTCCAGTGTTCACACCTATAGTTTGGGAGGACGCCGCGTTGTTGAGAAATGGCAACAATAAATTCCAGTTTAATTTGTCCTTGAATTAAACTGAGAATTCAAATTGAATTCTATTCTCATAGCAACTTGTAACTAGTTAATTAAGTTTAATTAACTTAATTATCTTAGGAATTTTGAGTTGGAAGTCTTTCTGTAGTCATGTATATGTTCTCCCTAAGTTTTAGGGGTCCAATATGAGTTTAAATTGAGTTGGAAATTAGATCACTCATTTTACTAAGTTAAGTTAAATTAAATTAGTTCCAAATTGTTTTTGGAACTAATCGAGGACTAACAGTTAGTTGGTGCACTAGTGCATCCACTAGTGCTACTCCAGTTAACTGAAGATTCTCTTATGAGAAACTCATGCATGTCAGTTAAGAGAAAGACACAATTGAGACTAGAGTGCAGGGACAATGTACTATCAGTGGTATTATTTACTGGAGTGTAAATATCATGCATGCATCAAACATCGATCTTATGTTTGAATTGGGCAGTTTTGGAAGCATGAATTCGCTTTAAATACGGGCTATTCATTGTAGGAATAATGCAAGAGATTAGGAGCTTGGAGAGCTGCATAATTGGCTAAGTGTTGGCCAAGAGCTAGCTTGTGAACTGAGAGAGTTGAGCATACTTGTGCGGAATTGTTCTAGTGAGAACAAGCTTTGTATATTCACTCATATTTCTGATATATGCAATACAAATAGCGAGGTTTTGAGCAATGGCTTTCCCCAAATACATCTTGTGTTATGTGCCATTGATTTATCTTCTTCTTGTTCATATTCTTTTCATCGATCTATTGGCTTTCGCTGGTTGAAAGTAGAAGTAAATTCTTGTCTTTTTCTTTAGTACATTGCATGAGCTTGTGAATCTACAAGATTTTCTACATGGTATCAGAGCTGAGAACAATATACTAGAGGAGATTTCGAAGTTTTGAGTTTTGGGTTACAGGTGAAATTCAAATTTGCAATACATACTTCAGGATCAACAGATGACGTTCTACGATTTGCGGCTCAAGTATGCCTTGGAAGGCAACTCGAATTTTATAGTCTGAAGGGACATAATGGAGGTTGTGTTAGAGGATAATGGCTTGAAGGAATTCGTTGATCAAGAAATTCCTAAGCCAACAACATCAGATGCACAAAATTTGGTCGAATGGAAGAAGTGTGTGGCGAAGGTGAGGCAAATAATCCTTGAGGGAGTTCGAGACCACATTGTCTCGAGTCTCCATGGAAAGGAAACTCTGTATGCTATGTGGAAAACATTGATGGACTTGTATCAGAACAACAGTGACCAAAGGAAATTGGCATTGAAGGACAAACTTTGAAAAATCAAAATGGAGAAAGGCGAGACTATTCCAAAATACTTGACCAAGTTCACTCAATGTCGTGATGAACTTGGAAGTGTTGGAATCACAGTTGCCAAGGATGATATGGTGAGTCTTTCTCTTCTAGGACTCCCAAAGAGTTGGCATAGTTATCAGGACTCTATCAATGGTTGGGAGAAGTTGTCGTATTGGGAACGACTGTGGTCGGATTTGATGCAGGAGGAGATTAGGAGGAACACCAGGGATGGTTCTTCATCAAAGATTGATGATGAAGAGAATTGTGCCTTAGAAATTAAGGTGAAGAAGGGGAAAGGAAAGCTTCCCATTCCAAATCAGATTCTTATCATGGAGGTAAGAAGAAAGACATGACGAAAGTTAAGTGTTTTCATTGTCATGAGTTGGGCCATTTTACTATAAACTGTCCATTCAAGAAACTGTCTAAGAAGAAGTCCTCAGGAGGAGTGGCGAGAGAGGCTTTGGCCTCTTAATTCAAATTGGAATTTTCCCTCATTACATGCATGGTGTTATTAATGATGGGAAGTATATGGTACTTAGATAGTGGAGCTTCATTCCACATGACTGGCGACAAAGAGTTATTCAGTGACCTGGAGGAGAAAGATCTCTAGATGCATATCGAGATGGGGGATGACATGAAGTATAATGTTACTGGATTGGGCACGATTACTTTTCCGAGGGAGCGTGAGGTTCCACTCACCTTGAAGAATGTTATGTATGTGCCTGGGCTGAAGAAGAACTTGGTATCCGTTTCCATGCTTGAGGATAGAGGCTATGATGTGATTTTCTCGAAAGGAAAGGTGTTCCTTCGACACATAGCCATGGGTCAAGTAAAGAAGATAGGGATTCAGGTGAAGAATCTCTATAAGCTAGAGGTAGAGGAGTGTGATTCTTTGAGCATAAAAGCAGAAGGGGTGCAGAGCCAAGACATTGGCGAGTTGTGGCACAAAAGATTGGGCCACTTGCATCATGGGGCTTTGAAGATATTGCAGCAGATCTCTATCGGTCTTCCCAAAGGTATGCTTGAGCAAGTTGATGCATGTAAGGGGTGTACTTTGAGAAAATACACCAAGTCCTTTCACGATAGAGACATTCGAGCATAGGATATTCTAGAGTGAGTCCATTTAGATGTGTGTGGACCATTCTCAACAACATTCACAACCAAACACAAGTATTATGTTATATTTGTTGATGACTATTTTCATAAATGCTGGATATTTTTCATGCAGAAAAAGGATCAAACTTTCACAAAGTTTTTTGAATTTAAAGGATTGGTTGAGAAAGAGTCGGGAAAGAAGGTTAAAGCTCTAAGGAGTGATAACGATGGTGAGTATGTCTCAAACGAATTTAAGAACTTATGTGCAACGAAAGGGATTAAACAGGAGTTGACGACACCCCATAATCCTCAACAGAATGGGGTGGCTGAGAGGAAGAAAAAAGCATAGTAGGGGCAACAAGGGTGATGTTGCATGATCAGGGCCTACCACTTCACTTGTGGGTTGAGGCATGCGACACAATGATTTATGTTCAGAATTGTAACTCACATCGGATACTTGAGATGAAGACACCAGAGGAGGCTTATTCTGGTAAGAGGCCAGATGTTGGTCATTTCATGATTTTTGGGTCATCGGTATATTGCCATGTGACCAAAGATGCATGAAAAATCTTGAGCCGACTGTAAAGTTGGGGATATTTGTGGGGTACACTAATACACCTCACAACTATCAGGTGTACTTACCGACCAATAGGATGACAATGGTTCGCAAGTATGTTAGATTCGATGAGGAGAAGGCCATGCGAGTTTCCATTGAGAGGGAGCTTGAGCTACATGTGGATGAGGAGCTTTTAGCTCCTAAGATTGAGGAGCCTTAAATTGATGTGGAGCAGCCACATGTAGAGGATCTGGGAGTGGAGACATCCACTCAAGCAAAGTCTTCTAGAGAGGGAAGAAAGCACACTAGAGAGGCTGACAAATTGTTGGATGATGCATGAGAGAATGTGGGAGCACCCACTTCTCAGTGTAGGTAGAGGAGGTCACCTGAGAGGTACATTGGATACATGGCTCTTATGGGAAAATGTGTTGTGACAGAGCCATCTTCCTTTAAGGAAGCAGTGCAACAATCAGTTTGGGTTGATGCCATGGTGGAGGAGTATGACTCCATAGTTCGTAACAGTGTTTGGGATGTGGTCCTGAGACCAGAGGACAAGTCAGTGGTGAGCTCTCGTTGGCTTTACAATGTCAAGCAAGCTTCAGATGGTAGTGTGGAGAAGCATAAGGCTAGATTTGTGCGCGTGGCTTTTCACAGGTAGAGGGGATTGACTATGATGAGACATTTTCTCCTGTTGTAAGGTACTCATCAATCAGATCTATATGGCACTATCAACACATATGGGTTGGAAGATACATTAGATGGATGTGAAGACAAACTTTCTTAATGGCATGATTGAGGAAGAGGTGTACATAGAGCAGACTGAAGGTTTTGATACCTTTGACCATGAGTCGCATGTGTGCTGGCTCAAGAGAGAATTGTAGGGGTTGAAGCAAGCATTCCGTGCTTGGAACACCAAGATAGATAGCTACTTCATCAGGTTGGGCTTCACGAAGAGTGAAGCGGATGCGAACTTGCACCACATAATGGTGGAAGGTAAACTGTTGATCATTGTACTTTATGTTGATGATCTCATACTGACATGTGATGATCAACTGATCAAGTATTGCAAGGAGGACCTTGCAAGAGAGTTTGAGATGAAGGACATGGGGCTCATGCATTACTTTCTTGGCATGGAGGTATGGCAGGGAGATGGGGAGTTGTTTTTGTCTCAGGGCAAGTATGCTAACGAGATACCAACAAGAAAGGTGTGTTTTGAATTATAACATTATCGTCGAAAACACCACGAAGCTTCAAATTTCAATTCTCCATAAAAAGTTAGTCTACTGCACCGGCCTCATTGCTTTTGAATTTTGGAAACATGTTTTAAGGGTTTATTTGGACAAGGATATAGCGCGTGGAGTATTGAAAGGAAGATTCAACTATCTTGTTTTTTTTTTGAAATAGTAGCAATTGTAAATTATGAATTTTTTATACCAATTTCCCGGGATTCAATTTTTTGTAATATATATATATATATATCTATATATATATATATATATATATATATATATATATATATATATATTTGTTTTTTAATGAATGAAAAAAAATGTTAGTAAATAAAATTAGTTTAAAATATTTGGGACATATGATTATCCAGAAAATTAGCCCAATGTTATAGATAACCAGAATGTTAAAATGATCCACTTTGGTGCGAAATAGCATTCCAATAATCAGACATGTGTATCCACATACAATAATAATTTAAGCATCATAATGAGAGGACAAAACACAAAATTAGAGACCTAAATACATATGATTCAAGTTCATAAAATATGTAGTAGGAGAATCAAAATAGTGCAGCATAAATAACTTTGACTGTGCCCCGAAAGATAGAAGCCGATGAGACTTCCCATCATGGAAATGGGAGGTGATATGGTCAATCTCCAACAATATTTGAAAACCATCTTATGGAGCCATGAGGCCAAGTTTGGACAAAGCATTTGTGGTGGAGTTGTGAATGCGGCTGATGTGTTGTATAGAGATATCTTGAAAGGTGGTCATGAGATGCGCAATGTTCCCAAGCCATATATGTAAGTGTGATTGTTGTATGAATGATTTTCCCAACACTTGGTTAATAATGGCTTGTGATGCAATTTTTTTGATTACTACACACCAAAAACCCAAAATCGCTTGGAATGCAATTTTCTTTACTACACACCAAGAACCCAAATCATATTTAAAAAACTTTATAGAGACTCCCTTTACCAGAGCAAAGGACTTACACCCGCATAAAACACACTGTATCTATGGTTGACATAGAGATAATCTCTATGTCAGATTGGACTGTCATATAAGATTCGACCGTCTCTATCGCTGACATAGGAATTTTTTTGGTTCTTTAATCTACCCTTGGCCTTGCTAGTTGTTATTGCAATAGTCTAAATAGAGTGTTTTTTTCTTCTGAAAATCATGGAAATTCTGACAATATTTTGATAAATTCTGGAGAGATTTTTGTAAATCTAGGTTACAACGGTCAAACTTCAAGATTTTGGGTTCCCTAGAGGTTTTTGATGGTGTTGAATCCGTTTCCACCATCAAAAACATGATTCAAAAACTGTTACTGCAAGATTTCTTGAATTATTTTTGCTAGGATTCCGATCACTTTTCACTGCCGGGCAAATCATCCGCCTCGGTAGACGACACTATTGCTATTCCACTTATGGGTTTTGAAAAGAGAATTAGAATATGACAAAAAATAAGTACTCTATCAATGGACATTAACATTAAATAACTGGCTTGCCAAAATTTACGATTAAACATATATAACTCCCACTAATTACGCTAATAGGCATCCCTCCTATTGGAGTTGGGCACTTTAATCATTTTCTTAATTAATCTTTTTGATCGGATGGCCTAAATTGAAAGATGCCAGTATATTCTAGTGGTTGCCACTATATCAATGGATAGAATTCACACCACTAACTTACTTGCATGTCTAAATCACATGTTTAAAGCATACTTAAATTAATTTTTTACAAAGAATGATTAAAAATTTATTGTACCTCTTGTTGATAACCACGTATGTTCATTAGTGAGAAATGTATTTAAAAAAATTATAAAATATATATTCAAACCAGCATTGATTCTAAAACATATGTTTGTTTACATTCTTAAATTTATGCGTCCTCAACCATTTGTCAAGTGTTTTTTCAGCACTGAGAAATATATTTAAAACAAATTATAAAACATCTATTCAAACCCGATTCTGAAACGTATGTCTATTCACATTCTTAAACTTATGCCTCTTCAACCATTTGCCAAGTGTTTTTTTCCAAAGAACAGGTGTCCATCAATTTCACCATTCCACCCATCGTTCCATTAATCTGCAATGGAAATAACTCTCCCACTCCATGCCCGATAGAATAACACCGCCACTCCATCTTGAGCAATTGTCATTAAATATTTATTGTGCTTATTATTCATTACCATTCCATATATTATAATCAAACGCTCCGTCGATGCATGCATTTATTTATTAGCACTTAGGGTTGTTGGAATTGTTGAAGGATTACTGGAATGCTGGAAGGATTACTCTAAAGATTTGAAGGGCTTCTCTCGGCTTCTATCTGGTAAAAAAGGTGACAAATCTTTCATAGCCTTCCTTTTCTCTACCTACTATTTTTTCAGGTTTCAGCATTGGAGAAACCCTTTCTTAGTGATTGCGTTTTTAATTGTTTCCATCCTCTCCCGGCTGTCTCTAATAATTTGGTGTAGTTGATGTCTGATTGAATTATTTCCTAAATTCGGATGTTAATTTTCATTACACGAAGGAAAGAAGGAATGCGAGAGTTTGGGAAATGAAGTAGCTGTGGAGAAGGTGCAGAGAATCAAGTATGATCGAAGGATTCATAATGGATAGACAATAAGAGCCACCATCTCATCTTACAGGTATCTACACATTTTCCTTCCGCGATATTTTTCCACTTTGATTCAAATGAGATGACTAGCCTGTAGAAAAAAGAAGGTTTTGGTATTTTTTTTAAACACTTTCCCAAAATTTTTAATGGTTTAATAATTTTGTATTTAATTTCCGTGGGTGCAGTTTATGCATGACAGATCTTAAAAGACACTATTTAGGTTGTGGTTTTTTTTCAAATGCTATGGTCTAATAATTTTATATATACTCTGCCCTGCGTCGCATTTACACTCTCAAAGTCTCAAAGTTTCTGTTGATGGCGGATGAAGAATCACTGCAAGAAGTCGATGTTATAGAGACTCCAGCCAACCATCAATTATTATAAGACTTTAATTATTAGAAGACTTTAATTACCCAGTTCCACAAGGTGCATATTTTAGGTTTAGGTTAAAGTAATAAAGGAATGTTATAATAGAACCTGCGATTATACTATCAAACCACTTTCTACATTTTGTATTTGGTTTCACTCATATGAAAGCATTGTCTTCTTTTTAACCCACGAAAATTTGGAATTTTCACAATGGAAAACTACACATTGGTTATTTGATATAGGGTTTACCATCAAACTTTCATGGTCTTTTGGTCTTTCATTGTTATTAAAATCCCTAAAGCTGCAAGCGTTTAAGTTTTTCTTAGTGGACCATAAGTCTAGCTGTAGTGTATCTCGACATTTATTTACGAGGCAGTTGCTGATCCATTCACTTTGTCATTAATGTCATTAATTGGGCAAATATGTTTCAGGGATTACGAATCATTATTTGATATATGGTTTACCATCAAAATTTCATGGTCTTTTGGTCTTTCATTGTTATTAAAATCCCTAAAGCTGCAAGCGTTTAAGTTTTGCTTAGTGGACCATAAGTCTAGCTGTAGTGTATCTCGGCATTTATTTACGAGGCAGTTACTGATCCATTCACTCTGTCATTAATGTCATTGACGCAGGTGGAAACAATGGCTTAAGAAATCTCAACAATCACCCCGATGTTCACCCTTTTTACACAATTCTGCCTTTTGCTTTTAGAACCAGAATGCCTTTGGAACAAGGCCAAAACAATGCATTTGCGCTTTATAAACAGAAATGTTCGCAATTCATCGAAGATCACGATCTAACTGAACCGACGGTCTAGATTAAATCGCATCATCGCAAGGGTCTTGATCTGGAGCTTCCCTTTGTTAAAGTCCCGATGCGATTTATCATGCCGACTGCTTATCGGCAATCACTGCTTCCCCCCGGCTTAAGGCCTTATCGCCCCCACTCAAATGTTCCAATGCGATATGTTGGTAGTCTCTTGATTTACTTTTAATATAATAATCATTTTCATATATTTATTAGATTAATAAATTCATCATATTCATAGTAATATTTGATAAAGTTATTTACATCGTTTTTCATGTTGTTCATTTTAGTCATTTATTTTTTTAAGTGCCTATTGCTCTTTTCTTTGCAACATACCATTCAAACATAAACAATGAGTTATATGAATCAATCATTCCAAATAATTTCTATCACTGGTTCGTATTGATATTAATATTGTGGATTCATATTACATCATGAAATGAAAAAATGGAGGTTTTGAATATTGGCCATCACCATGGCCAATATTCATTTTTTGAATATTGGCCACGGTTTTATTCTATTTCTACAGTTTTTTCTATTGCATTTTGAAATGAGGCTTATATTTGTAGAAATTTTTATATCGTTTGGTTCATGTAACACTACATTGTTTTTTTTCATGTAACACTATAACATTGATTTTTTTAACATAAATAAAAATGGGGCGTTATGTTTTATGTATATATATATATGTGTCTATGCTTATTTATTTGTGCATGTCTTTATTGATTTTGCTTTTGTTTTTGTGTCTTTCAAATGCAGATATGTGCAATAACGATGTCATATATTATTCCAAAACAATACAGGATATTGCTGGAGCTGTAAGCTTTCTTTCCTATCTTTGTAACAAGTTTGACAGAAAACATGGGTTTCACTCTGCATTTCTTGATGATCATATTCGTGAGCTAGATCAAACAAAAACACACGTAAAATACTTGAAACATGTGCACCAGAGGGAGTCTGGGAGGAGAACAAGAAGGAAGTGGTTGGAAAGTGTTAAGCATCGTGATCATTATCCTGTTGATTTAAATTGGCGTTGCTTTTGTCATTGGTTTGGTTGTGTTTTGGAAGAGGCCGCTCCATAGATGACTTTTGAAACATTGTTTGAACTTCAATTTTGTAGTGGAATTATTTGATGTAAAGAAAAAAAATATATATGTTAAGACTCAATGTTCTTTCTGTGGTTGCAATGTTGGTTAAATTGATTATTTTAAACACTAATGTTGTTTTTATGTACAAAATTGTATATCTCTGGTCTTAAAATGTCCTATTATGCTGTTCTTCTTTAAATCCAATGTGTGCAATTTAGATGTGTTTTTTTCATTTATGTTGCTTTGCTCCAATGGGAGTGTTACTATTTTATATCTTTCTCTTGCATTTCTGATTGTTGTGGTCTTTTGTGTAGATCCCTTCACTTTGTTCACGTCTTTCATAAATGAAAATATTGTTTACATTTATAATATTATTGTTGGGATTTCATGTTCTAGGTGTTTATATCAATATTCTTGAGATTTATACTATTAATACATTCATGTATTGATATCAATGTATTTATGACTTAAATTCTATTTATTGTTTATAATGTAGTGATATAAATGTGTTATTATTAATGTAATGATGATTTATCATGTTTTAGTGCTTTATGGTTTGCAATGTGGTTCTTATATTGGTTTTGGTTTATGTTTTTTTTTTTTTTTTTTTTTTTTGTGTTATAACATTATTTATGTTTATATATTGATGCCATGATTTAGGGCTTACGTTCGGTTTACTATTTCCTTGGGTTTATAATATTAAATGATTAGGTTTATTTGTTCTTTAAGTTTGTAATATTAATAATTCCTTTGGTTTGTCATTTATTACCTTTGTTTTATTAATCCCCAATATTAAGGTTTAAATAATAGTCCTAAGGTTTAATATTAATCCCTTACATTTACAATGTTTATTCCTTCAATTTATTGACATGCTACTTTCATAATATTAACAATCCCTAGGGTTTATTGATCCATTAGGTTTATAATATTCATAGTCACGTGGGTTGATCAATCCGTTGGGTTTAAAACATTAATTCATATTAATCCCTTGCCATTTTTTTATCCCTTTGGTTTCTAATATTTTTCCCTTGGGTTTATTAATTCCCAATGGTTTATAATATCAAATTATTGGTTTTCTTCATTCTTCAACTTTTTAATATTAATAATTCCTTGGGTTCATAATCCCTTGAGGTTTTAGTGTTAATCCCTTGGGTTTATTATTCCTTTGGGTTTATTATATCAATCCCTTCGGTTTATATTATTAGTCCCTTTTGTTTAATAATATTGCCTTAGGTTCTTAATCCCTTGGGGTTTTAGTATTAATCACTTGGGTTTATAATATCAATCGCTTGGGTTTCTTATTCCCAAGTCAAACATTGTTTATTATAATGTCGACCATGGCCCAACATGGAATTGTGATAGGAATTGTCTCAATATGTAAATCAATGATGGTCGATCATGTTTATTTTAACGTTTATAATATTAGTCCCTTGGATTTAATATTATTCCCTTGGGTTCATAATCCCTTGGGGTCTTAGTATTAATCCCTTCGTTTTATTATTCCTTTTGGTTTCTCATATTAATCTTTTGGGTTTATTATTCCCTTAGGTTTATAATAATGATCATGGTAAACCACTGTCAATCATAGCTAACTATGCTTGAATGTCACATTGTGACAAGGATTGTCTCACCATGAAAATAAAGAATAATCCCTTGGGTTTATTATTCCCTTGGGTTTATATTATTAGTCCCTTTTGTTTAATAGTATTCCCTTTGGTTCATAATCCCTTGGGGTTTTAGTATTAATCCCTTGTGTTTATAATATCAATCGCTTGGGTTTATTTTTTTTCCCTTAGGAAAAATCATAATTTCAATTACATAGAGAAATTACATTTTGTAGATGCATATGCATATGCTGAACATACATGTCAAGAATCATCAACAAGTGATATGAGTTCTGATATGTTGATTACCTTGATCCGTGCAGGGAGGTAACAACCAGAGATAAACGAGAAAAAGCAAATATTGTAATGCCATAGCAGTCCAGTTTTATATATACATAAATAAACAAAATTCATAAACCTTGTAAGTTATGCCTGTAGGTCCATAAATGGCCTGTGATAATACTGATAATGGCCATCATCGAGTTGTTCCCGAATCATCATAGTGCCTGGCTCCTTGAGCGCAACTTCTTTGGAAAGGCCATCAGCTATTGTGTTATGCTCCCTGTAAATATGATTACAAGTAAAAGAGTCAAGATATGTAATCAGTCTCAAGGCCTCCACCAGAATGTGACTTAGAATGTATGTAGAGCATCTTGTATTCCTATTTAACCAGTCACAAACTATTTTGGAGTCTCCAAATAGTTGAAGGTCTCTACAATTTTTCTCCAATGCAAATTGTATGAGATATTTTGCTGCTGATAGCTCAGCAAAGTTATTGGTGCCCCTCCTGAGTCCTATCAGCAAACTAAATGAGTGTTGTGCTGTAATGTGTAAAATACCCCCCCCCACATCCCATATCCTGGGCAGCCCCATCAAAATATGCCCATGTCTTTCTGTCATCTATAAGTTCGAGGGTAATGGTCGCTGAGGAGGAGGGTCATCGGGGATGAGAGCATAATAAGCTAGAACTCTAGCTGCAATAATAGACCATTGAGGTGAGAGGTTCTAGAAAATGAGGGCGTTGCGGGCGATCCATATAGCCTAGCAGGTCAGGAGCGGGAGGTTGCGCTGTTTGAGAGAGGTAGAAGAGGAAAACCAAGAGTACCACGCTTCGGTGACAGATGCAACAGTCCAAGAGCTGGTAGGGGCAGCAGACGGTATAACAAGATCCCATAGATGGTGAGCTTCTAAGCATTCTAGGAAGAGGTGAATGACATATTCATTGTCTCTTTTACATAAGTGACACTAGTGGGGACCATATTGCGCCCTCTTAATAAGATTGTCCCCAGTTGGTATTTTATTCTGAAGGATGCACCACATAAGTAGTCTGGATCGTGGGGGGGCCTTTAGTTTCCAGAGATGTTGCCACCAACCTTCCAGATTTTGAGGCTTCCTTGGCTCAGCAAGCACCAGGTATCCTGCTTTTGGAGAGTATCTACCAGATTTTGAGCAGGCCCAAACAATCTCATCTTCTTCTTCAGTTATGTGGATATGGGCTTTTGAAAGGGTTTGAGTGTACTCCACCCACAGATTGTGCCAATGTGGGAGAATGTTGAGCTGTTGTGCCAATCTCCAGGCCTGGTGTAGGAAGGAGGAGTTTTCCTTATCAGCGATATGAGCTATGTGAGTGATATTCTGATCATGGAGCAGCTGGATAAGGTTTTCCGGTAGGCTATGCATGTTCCCACAACCAATCCACGGGTCGATACCAACCCGAACATTGTGACTTGAATGAATACGCCAAGTGAGTCCTGTCCTGATGGGACCCAGGGCCTTGATAATAGCCTTCCAAATAGTTGAAATGCCTGTAGGATGCCTGGTAGGATTCCTGACCCAGTCCAGAGTCTGTAGTGGGGCGATATATTTAGATATAGTCACCTTGGCCTAGAGGCTATTACTTGTGAGCAGGTGCCAACCAAGTTTTGCAGCTAGGGCAATAGAGAAGTCCTCGAGTTTTTTGAGTCCCCAGCCGCCCCATTTTTTGGGCAAAATCAAAGCTTCCCAATTTACCCAGGCAAAAGTCTGGCCCGTTTGGAAGCCCCTCAAAAGGAATTTGCAGCAAACAGATTGGATTTTGGAGAGGATACCACGGGGGATCCATGCTAGGGACATCCAGTACACTGGAATGGCTTCCAATATGCTCTTAATGAGGGTGAGGCGACCAACATGTGAGAGGTATTTGAGATACCAAATATTGAGCCTTTTTTCCAATTTGGCAATGAGCCAAACCCAATCAACAATTCTGTACCCCAGTGGCTTTAACTTATATCCCAGATATTTA
This sequence comes from Pinus tabuliformis, assembly GCA_031772625.1. Lineage (NCBI taxonomy): Eukaryota > Viridiplantae > Streptophyta > Pinopsida > Pinales > Pinaceae > Pinus > Pinus tabuliformis. Next base: position 741,439,457 of record CM062814.1, on the reverse strand, counting down.
AGGCCTTCAACAAGACTCAACAGTGTGAATCTGAAACATTGGAGGGCAAAGTGTATGTCATGCTGTGTGCAGGCAATCGTGGTCAGAGTGGATTTGTGCTCATTTAGTTCCATACTAGTTGCCGACATGAATAATGTGAAAATGGATCTGATACAGGTCAAGTCCCCAATACTACCATTCAGAAAGATCAATATATCATCCACAAAGAAAAGATGTGTGAGCCGACAGTCATCTGTGATCTTGATACCTTGTAGTCTGCCATTTCTGTATTCCACCATTATATTCCGGCTGAGACCTTCCATGACAAGTAGGAAGAGAAGGGGTGATAGAGTGCAGCCTCGTCTAAGACCCCATTTCGAGATGAAAAACGGGGAACCACTACCATTGACCAGTACACTATAAGATATGTTAGAGATACAACTCATGATCCACTTAATGAAATTATAGGGGAACCCCAGATGAGTTAGAAGCATCCTGATATAAAGCTAATTTACTCGGTCAAATGCTTTGGCAAGGTCCACTTTAAGGATCATGCCTTTCCTTTTCCTGGTGTGGAGCGAGTGTAAAACTTCCTGGGTAGTTCCAACAGCTTCATGAATTTGTCTATCTTGAAGGAAGGCAAATTGCTCAAAGGAGATGTGCTTAGAGAGAACGGGTCACATTCGATTGGCAATAATTTTGGCTACTATCTTGTAAAGGCAGTTACAGAGAGAGATAAGGCGATACTCATCAAATGAAGAGGGATTGTCGGCCTTAGGAATGAGGGCAATAAAGGTCGAAGTGATGGACGGCTCCATCCTACCAGTGGTTTTGGATTCTTCAACAACATGTAACAGATCTGTACCCAGGACATCAAAAAATGCCAAGTAGAACTCTATGGTCCAGCCATCCGGGCCAGGACTTTTGTCCTTCTTGAACCACTTCAATGTAGCCTCTAGTTCTTCTAGGGTAATCTCCTTGATAAGATCCTCTTCCTCCTCTTATTGTACGAACCGAGGAAAATTCTTGGCCACCTTGATAATTTCTGCTATATTTACTTCTTGAGGGGCCTTAAAAGTTCTTTTGAAGTGAGAAGATGCAAGAGAGGCCAACTGAGGAAAAGTGGTAGCCGTAGATCCATCTTCGTTCGGGAGTTGCCAAATAGTATTGATAGCCTTTCTGCCATTTGCAAACTTATGATAGAATTTTGTGTTTGCATCCCCTTCTTGTAGCCAAATCGCCCTGCTCCTGAGCCGCCAGACTTCCTCACGGGCTTTAAGTATGTCATCTCTAGTGGTATATAGGGAAGTTATCTTGTCCTTATGATCAGCAGAGGTGTAAAGGCCTCCCTGTTCATTTTCGAAAAGCGACAGATCATTTTCGATTTGTCTCAGAGATAGGTCATCCCGTGTCCTCTTATGGTGTGCCCATTGCTTGGATAGTCTCTTTAGGCTTGAGAGGTTGTGCAAGAATCCCTTAGTATAGTTGCGCTCGGCGCCCGGAGGATTGGCTTTCCAGAAGTCAGAGACCATGGTGATATAGGAAGCTTCTTTTAGCCAAGCTGAACAGAACTTAAATGGTCCATTGGGCTTGGCTCTTCCACCATCAATTTCCATATAGATGGGGAGATGATCTGAGATCCCTCCAGATCTGACCCATTGTCTAAGACCAAGTCCTAAGTCTAGTAGTTTTTCTTTAACAAGGAAGCGATCCAATCTACGAGCAAGGCTGTCCTCCCCAGTCCTATTATTCCGCCAGGTAGCTTGTATTCTGGCAGAGGGAATGTGAATCAGCTGGTGAGTGTCCAGTGTGGAAGAAAAATAATCCAAGAGTATATCTCTCTGTGTACGGTGGCCCCAGGACTCTGAGTGATTGATAGAAAAATTGAGGTCACCACCCAAAATCAGGTGGTCAGCAGAGAAGGATTCCGACCCAAGGAGGTTTCCCCAAAAATCTGGCCTATTGTGACATGGCCCATAGATATTATATATTCTAAACATCATACCAAGGTCTGCTGAAAGGATTTCAGCACCAATATGTCTGGCTCCACCCCAACAATTGATTAGTTTTATTGACCTGGTATTACAACCGAAGACAATACCTCCTGATCTCCGCATAGCATCAAGACTAGTGAACTTCCACCTCGGGAACATGTTCTCCAGGAGTCTAGAAATGTCAGATACGGGGCCAAGAGTCTCTTGGAGGAAAATGATATCTAGATGGTCGGATTGTACTAACCGACGAAGTGCCAGTTTTTTCTCAGGCCTAGCAAGTCCACGACAGTTGAAGGAGAGTATTTTCATGGAGGGGGATCCGAGGGGGTGTCTCTAGCTCTAAGGACCCCAGGGATAGTGGACTGTTTACTAGCAGCAATCTCATCACTCGGTTGAGATTGTGCTCTGGAAATGGAAGAGGGAAGACCACGGTGCAGCTTCTGCGAAGGGGAGGGAGAGATAAGGTCCAGGCCAGTGAAATCTACAGCAAGTTTCTTGGCCTTAGAGCGGGTCTGATACCCCGTCGGAACAGAGATGATAACAGTAGGGGGGAGGACAAGGGGAAGGGGTCGGCAATAAGGGGAGGGTGGGGGCGATGATGGGTAGGGAGGGAGAGAAATCATAAGAGACCTGAGCAGGGGGAGCGGGTGTAGCCTACCCATGACCCAAATTAATTGAGATTCCTGAAGTAAAAAAACTACTAACAAATGTACAACAATGTGAAGGAGATGAAAGAGGGGTGCTCATACCCAAGTCGAAGGAGTCTCCAGAGGTAGACTGGGTAGGATCAAAAGATGGAGGTGGAGGTCTAAGAGGAGGTCTTCCCCGCTTCCTTTGAGAGGGCTTTGTATGAGGTGCAGTCGATGCCAGAGGGGCTGAGTGAGATATAGTCCTTCTGACAGGCGAGGCAGATTGCCGAGGAAATTCCTTCAAGAAATGTGGTTGTTCCACTTGGTTGGAACCCTCTCTGTTGTTTGTATTCTGCTCCTGTATTTTCCTGGTGCCATTGAGAGGGCAATCTTTGAAAACATGCCCGACTTTGTGGCACCTCTGGCACCGGAAAGGGATGCCCTTGTAATCCAGGATCTGCCGTCTGGTAATATTCCTCCATTGAATATTAATGTGCTCCAGAACACCGTCCGAAAGGTCCATATGCACTAAGATTCGAGCAAATGCCATGCGCCCCATAGTCACGAAAGAGGCATCAAATGTGAGGTAGTCTCCAAGAGCGTTCCCAATCCTCCTGAATATGTCCTCCATCCAGAAATGGAAAGGGAGACCCGGGAGACGAACCCAAATAGGTCCAGCATCCACTCTTTCTTGCTTTGGGTCGAATAACGGAGTCCACCGCCTAAGCAGGACAGGGGCTTGATCGATATGCCAAACTGTCGAAAGGACCCAGTTGGTGTGTGCCAAGCAATTGAAACGAATCGCAAACCAGCCTTTTAGAAAAATTTGTACTCTGGGGGGGTCGCTGAGATGTTGTCCCCAGACCTCCATGGTCCATTTTTGTAGGCGCTCCATGCTGTATTGTCTATCTTGGACTTGATCCACTAGACACGCTCCGACGACTCCATTGAATCCAGTAATGGGGTGTCCTCTGAGAAGTTCAAGAAGACTTCACACTGCTTGAGCTTGAAGCTCCGCTTCCTCTTAGCCCCTTGACTAAGCCCGGTGGTCCCCGCAGCTGCTAATACCAAAGTCTGTTGTGCCAGAGAAGATAATACGCTAGCAGGGTCAGTGGGAGTGGATGAAAAAAACCCCGGAAAGGTACCAATGCCTGTGAAATTGCCTTGTATGGGGGCCACCGGGGTAAGAAAAGAGGAACAGGACGAAGTCAGAGAGGCCGAGGTCGAAGGAGGATTAGGCAAGGGTTTGACGGAACCAGATGAGGAGGGGAGCGAAGCTGTGGCCGCACCAGGAGGTATGCTAACAGGGGAAGCCTGAAGCCCAACAAAAGCCAAGGTACGAGGGGGAAATGGCTGTGAGATGAGCTCCGGGTCGACAGGGGTGTCTTCGGGCAGCGAGACAAACTTAAATCGAGGGCTGGAAATGGGAGGGAGTGCACCAATTTCCTCGGTGAGCTCGTTATCAAATGAGAAGAAACCTTCGAGGGTGGTACTGGCTTCCGTCCAAATGGGCTCTCCTTCCGACGGGTCAGCGGAATAGTCTAGGTTATCCTCCATAACTTTCACAGCCAATTGCCGACAGCTGCTTGCGGAAACAGAAGGGTGGTCGGAGAAGAGATGAAACGATGAAGGGAAAAACCATCTAGTGTAATGCGCCACCAAAAACTGCTGAGGGTAAGTAACAACCCGGGGAGGGTAACATCAAGGAAAGTGGTAGGAAGGCGGTCAGTTGGCGGCAGCAGAGGTTAGGGAGATAGTTATGGGGCCAGGCGAAGAGATAGGTCGGCCAGTCCAGTAATCTGCCAATCACTCGGGTTTATTATTCTTGAGTCAAACATGGTTTATTATGATGTTGACTGTTGTACCTTAAGAAACCAATTTCCTAGCTGTAGAGAAATTGTGCTTAAGACATTAATAAATATTATTTATTGTCACTTATTTTTCACTTAGATATATGTTGTGTTCTCGAATGAAGGACCTGGAGACTTGGTTTTTAACCCTTAATACATGTATGACTAGAACATCTCAGAATGCCATTTGTTGCTAGATACAAATGATGAATGAAGAAAGCTTGAAGAGGAAGTTAAAGATAATATGATGGTCTTTCATAGAAATTACTATCTACAACTTAGAATAATTATGAAAATGAGAACTGAATCATAGACAATATGTTGCTTAACATAGAAACTACTATCTGTGACTCTTGGAGAAGTTAAAGATAATATGTTGGTCTTTCACAGAAACTATTATCTATAACTTAGAAAGGAAGGTGAAAACTTCAAGTATAGGAGCGCTGTTTTAAATAATTTTAACTTTATCTACATAAGAAAATAAAGACCCGCAACTTCATTACTATACTTGAAAGAAGAAAACATAAGATGACACATAACAGAGAGGGTTACAAAATTATACCCAACAATTCATGGAAACTTTTGATTCTTTCATTAATCAACAATTATATTAGGAATATAGTGGCCTAGTCTCTGGGTTCTCCAAAGTTCGAACCCCTTCTTTGTAAATTTTCCTCCTCTTATACATTTGTGAAATAGTTACTGATCTTTGAAACTGTCAAACTACTAAACTGTTTCCCTAACTATCTGAATTAAAAACTATTACAGGATTTTACAGAGGGTAAAAGACACCTCAAAGAACATGAAATAACAGAAACATAACTGAATTTAGAAGAGGATGATAACTGCTGGCTTGCTCTGTTAATTCGCTGCCGAGTTCCTCTGTATATGCCCTAATGATGTTTAATTCGCTTTAGTCGTAATGAAATGTGTTGACTTGTGTAATCCTAGGCTTACATATGTATCGGGCGTTTTGATTGGATGAAATACAAAGAAAACATACCTAATCGACTTCCTCTTCAGATTCGGCTCTAACCATGATTTCCCTCTTTACACAACGAAATTAACGCGAACCTTTGATTAATACAGAACTCAAAAGAGTTAATCTTGCTTTATAAATCTGTCAAATCCGCCTGTTCAGTGCTCCGTTGACTTCCACCACAAATCACAATCGGCCCTTTCAAATGATATATCACCACAAAACTTAACTTTACGCACCCTTAAGCCTCATATGCATAAATCCTTCATATTTGCGCTTTTTCTATTATATACCTTTTATAATAGAAATATGCCATAAAACATGCTTTTTCCGCTTTTAACACGGGCTCCGCACAACTATCGAGGCATACCTTTTCCGCCGATATAGAACTTGCCCGATAGATCCCCACCGTAGATCTGTGCTTAGTGGATCAGACGGTCTACAAAGATTTCGGGTGGGACATAAGCCCAGAGAATACCTACTCGAAATGGGCGGTTTTCTCTCTCCACCTAGCTGCTACGTGTCGAACGATAAGTGGGATTGGGTGAGCTCCACTAAAAACCACTTACCATTTTTGCTCTGCCGGAAATCCCGCTTGTAACTTTAAATCCGCCTTTTCGTACGCCTTATGGACCCGCCAGAATTATAAAACACAATATATATTTTTCGGGTCTGGATCGCCGTCGCAAATCGCAATCGACATACCATATACATATATATAAAGCGTTATGTGATGATCGTGGACTCGCCAGGACTTTACAACAATATATATATATATATTTCAGGTCCGCCATCGCAAGTCGCAATCGGCGGAACCCAACGTCCATAGCTCTGCGGTGCGGCGGACCCGATGGGACTTTAAACCACGATGTATATACCTTTCGGGTCTGGCCCTTTAACACTTTAACACTTGTTTCTTTTGCGATTCTGCTATGAAATAAATAAATACTTCATGTCTTTTAGACTTTGCGGGGGGTAAAGAATATAAAGAAGTTTCATTGAGGTGAACCCCCGATAGTGATATATCTAATAAATAAAGCTAAAAACACAACATAAGCTACAACATCGACCATGGTCCAACATGGAATTGTCATAAGGATTGTCTCAATATGAAAATCAATGATGGTCCATCATGTTTATTTCAATGTTTATAATATTTGTCTTAGGGTTTATATATGTTGGGTTTATAATATTAGTCCCTTGGGTTTAATATTATTCCCTTCGGTTCATAACCCCTTGGGGTTTTAGTACTAATCCCTTCTTTTTATTATTCCTTTCGATTTCTCATATTAATCCCTTGGGTTTATTATTCCCTTAGGTTTATAATATCAATCATGGTAAACCATTGTCAATCATAGGCAACCATGCTTGAATGTCACATTGTCACAAGGATTTTCTAACCATGAAAATAAATGATGTTTATTTTAGTGTTTGTAATATTTATATTTGGGTTTACGAATGTTGGGTTTATAATATTAGTCCCTTGGGTTTAATATTATTCCCTTGGGTTCATAATCCCTTGGGGTTTTAGTATTAATCCCTTGGGTTTATTATTCATTTGGGTTTATAATATCAATCCCTTGGGTTTATTATTACCTCATGTTTATAATATCAATCATGGTCAACCATGGTTGAATGTCACATTGTCACAAGGATTGTCTCACCATGAATAAATCATGTTTATTTTAGTCTTTGTAATATTTATATTTGGGTTTACAAATGTTGGGTTTATAATATTAGTCCCTTGGGCTTAATATTATTCCCTTGGGTTCATAATCCCTTGGGGTTTTAGTATTAATCCCTTGGGTTTATAATGTAAATAAGTTGGGTTTACTATTCCCTTAGGTTTATAATATCAATCATGGTCAACCATTGTCAATCATAGCCAACCATGGTCAACCATGTTTGAATGTTGCATTGTGACAAGGATTGTCTCACCATCAAAATAAACCATGTTTATTTTAGTGTTTGTAGTATTTATATTTGGGTTTATCAATATTGGGTTTATAATATTAGTCCCATGGGTTTAATATTATTCCCTTCGGTTCATAATCCCTTGGGGTTTTAGTATTAATCCCTTAGTTTTATTATTCCTTTGGGTTTATAATATCAATCCCTTGGGTTTATTATTCCCTTAGGTTTATAATATCAATCATGGTCAACCATGGTTGATTCTCGCATTGTGACAAGGATTGTCTCACCGTCAAAATAAATCATGTTTATTTTAGTGTTTGTAGTATTTATATTTGGGTTTACCAAATTTGGGTTTATAATATTAGTCCCATGGTTGAATGTCACATTTTGACAAAGATTGTCTGACCATGAAAATAAACCATGTTTATTTTAGTGTTTGTAATATTTATATTTGGGTTTACCATATTAGTCTCGTGGTTGAATGTCCCATTTTGACAAATATTGTCTCACCATGAAAATAAATCATGTTTATTTTGGTCTCTGTAATATTTACATTTGGGTTTACGATTGTTGTGTCTATAGTATTAGGTCCTTTGGTTTAATATTATTCCATTGGGTTCATAATCCCTTGGGTTTTAGTATTAATCCCTTGGGTTTATTGTTCATTGGGGTTTTAGTATTAATCCATTGGGTTTATTGTTCATTTGGGTTTATAATATCAATCCCTTGGGTTTATTATTCCCTTTGGTTTATAATATCAATCATTGTAAACCATTGTCAATCATAGCCAGACATGGTCAATCATGGTTGAATGTCGCATTGTGACAAGAATTGTCTCACCATCAAAATAAATCATGTTTATTTTAGTGTTTGTAGTATTTATATTTGGGTTTACCAATGTTGGGTTTATAATATTAGTCCCATGCTTGAATGTCACATTTTGACAAAGATTGTCTCACCATGAAAATAAAACATGTTTATTTTAGTGTTTGTAATATTTATATTTGGGTTTACTAATATTGGGTTTATAATATTAGTCCCTTGGGCTTAATATTGTTCCCTTGGGGTTTTAGTATTACTCCCTTCGGTTTATTATTCATTTGGGTTTATAATATCAAAATTTTGGTTTTTTATTCCCTTAGGTTTATAATATAAATCGTAGCCAAACATGGTGAACCATGTTTGAATGTTGCATTGTGACAAGGATTGTCTCACCATCAAAATAAACTATGTTTATTTTAGTGTTTGTAGTATTGATATTTTCCTTTACTTGATGTGAAGTTTATAATATTAGTCCCATGCGTTTAATATTATTCCCTTGGCTTCATAATCCCTTGGATTTTAGTATTTATCCCTTAAGTTTATTATTCATTTGGGTTTATAATATCAATCCCTTGGGTTTATTATTCCCTTTGGTTGATAATATAAATCATGGTAAACCATTGTCAATCATAGCCAAACATCGTCAACCATGGTTGAATGTCGCATTGTGACAAGAATTGTCTCACCATCAAAATAAACCATGTTTATTTTAGTATTTGTAGTATTTATATTTGGGTTTACCAATGTTGGTTTTATAATATTAGTCCCTTGGTTGAATGTCGCATTTTGACAAAGATTGACTCACCATGAAAATAAACCATGTTTATTTTAGTGTTTGTAGTGTTTATATTTGGGTTTAACAATGTTGGATTTATAATATTACTCCCATGGGTTTAATATTATTCCCTTGGGTTCATAATCCCTTAGGGTTTTCATATTAATACCTTAGTTTTATTATTCCTTGGGGTTTATAATATCAATGCCTTGGGTTTATTATTCTCTTAGGTTTATAATATCGATCATGGTCAACCATTGTCAATCATAGGCAACCATGGCCAACCATGGTTGAATGTCACATTGTGACAATGATTCTCTCACCATGAAAATAAACCATGTTTATTTTTGTCTTTCTAATATTTATATTAGGGTTTACCAATGTTGGGTTTATAATATTAGTCCTTTGGATTTAACATTATTTTGTTTGGTTCATAATCCCTTGGGGTTTTAGTATTAATCCTTTGGGTTTATTATTAACTTGGGTTTATAATATCAATCATGGTCATCTTTATGTTTCTCTTCTGTATTCTTATTATTAATTAATATATATTAGGAGTTTATATTATTAATATAATATTTATATAATAATATATATAAATAATCTGGTTGTTAATATTTATATAGTTATTAATAATCCTATATAATTATTTATATAGTTATTAATAATCTTAAATGTGTTTGATAATATTTATATAGTTATTTGATGTAGGAAACGGGCGAATACACACAGTGTACACAGATCATGCACAAATTCTATTATCCCCAAGAATTTTTTTAACTCTCTAAGGAGTTAAATCTTCAATACTTAATGGTTTAAGACCCATTTCATAAATCCCTATGCAGAATGCTTTATTAAGCCCCAATTATAAGTTAACCCTTCATTCCCTTTCTATCAGTACTTATAACTCAACATAACCTTCTTTAACTTTGATATCGGGACTCATTCACCCTTATAAATGTTTGTTAATCCTTATGCCTCACATATAACCAATTCCCACACTATAGCTTTGATTATCCCGGACTTAACCACAAAAGCCTCTATCGCACTTCAATCCATTTATAAAAGAATACACATAAACATATGTGAACTCACCTTTTCCACCTTTTCCAAAGCCTTGCACAGTTTCTGAGGCTTAGCTTTATCGCTAATCGCAATCGCTCCTTCGCGGTCATACTACTCATGAACCCTTCCACTTCCGATTTGCGATAACTCCGGGTTTGTAAACTCAAATATTATAAACCTGCATCTATAACTTTGTCGGGTCCGCTCCTTGAAGCCTTTCCGCGCGCTGCTCCTTTACATCCTGATCTCCGATCTATCCCTATCGGCTATCGCTTAATCGGCCCATTTCAACTTCGCATGTCAGCATTCCATTACCGCTGTCACTTAATTTACTCGATATGTGATCAGCGATTAGATCTCCGCTGTTGATCAACTATGTGATCCAATGGTCCACGCTTCATCGCATTATCGCAATTGCTCAGGCTTGGGGCCAGGGTTCTTTGTTCCCACTGCTTTCCTCCGATGCGATATTAAACTCTGCTCTGCTCTTGCGATCTCATCCTGACCGTTGATCGTAAAGATCCAATGGTTGTTGAGCATTAGCGCTTCACTTCTCTTCGCTTGGTTTTTACGCCACTCTTCAACGATTTCTCTGTGGTTTGGTTTATTTTGGGTTTCCTTGTCCTTCTGCCATTATGTGATGCGACTCCCTCCTGAGCTTAACTCTGCAGGTTCTTTAATTAATGTCCCTCCAAAACATTACTTGGTTCTTCAAATGGATTCAACGATCCATCTCATTCCTCTCTATTCTTCTCCTCTATAACTCAACATAACCTTCTTTAACTTTGATATCGGGACTCATTCACCCTTATAAACCTTTGTTAATCCTTATGCCACACATATAACCAATTCCCACACTATAGCTTTGATTATCCTGGACTTAACCACAAAACCCTCTATCGCGCTTTAATCCATTTATAAAAGAATACACATAAACATATGTGAACTCACCTTTTCCGCCTTTTCCAAAGCCTTTGCACAGTTTCCGAGGCTTAGCTTTATCGCTAATCACAATCACTCCTTCGCGGTCATACTACTCATGAACCCTTCCACTTTCGATTTGCGATAACGCCGGGTTTGTAAACTCAAATATTATAAACCCGCATCTATAACTTTGTCGGGTCCACTCCCTGAAGCCTTTCCGCACGCTGCTCCTTTACATCCCGATCTCCGATCTATCACTATCGGCTATCGCTTAATCAGCCCATCGCAACTTTGCATGTCGGCATTCCATTACCGCTGTCACTTAACTTACCCGATATGCGATCGACGATTAGATCTCCGTCGTTGATCAACTATGTGATCCAATGGTCCACGCTTCATCGCATTATTGCAATCACTCAGGCTTGGGGTTAGGGTTCTTTGTTCCCACTACTTTCCTCCGATGCAATATTAAACTCCGCTCCACTCTTGCGATCTCATCCTGACCGTTGATTGTAAAGATCCAACGATTGATGAGCATTAGCGCTTCACTTCTCTTCGTTTGGTTTTTACGCCACTCTTGAACGATTTCTCTGTGGTTTGGTTTATTTTGGGTTTCCTCGTTCTTCCGCCATTATGCGATGTGACTCCTTCCTGAGCTTAGCTCTGCAGGTTCTTTAATTAATGTCCCTCCAAAACATTACTTGGTTCTTCAAATGGATTCAACGATCCATCTCATTCCTCTCTATTCTTCTATTCCTCTCTAATATTATTATGAGCTATTCTTATTATTAATTAATATATATTAGGAGTTTATATAATTATTATAATATTAATATAATAATATATATAAATAATCTAGTTGTTAATATTTATATAGTTATTAATAATCCTAAATACTGATAATAATTAGCCCTATGTATACAAACCCTAAGATAAATATTAAAAATATTAAAGCCTATGAATAATAATATTATTATTATTATTATTATGAGTTTATATTATTATAATAATAATTATATTTGTATATTATTATAATATAATATTATAATCAAATATTATTAATATTATCAACCACTAGATTTAGGATTATTAATAACTATATAAATATTAAAAGATTATTTCTATATATTATTATATAAATATTATAATAATAATATAAACTCTTAATAATATTGATTATATTATTATTATAATAATAATTATATTGGTATATTATTACAATAGTATAATAATAATTATATTGGTATATTATTACAATAATATAATAATAATATAATATTATTATTATAATAATAATACAATATAATTGTTATTATTATTTTTTAATAATTTTATATTATTATATTATTTAAATAATATAATCATAATCTCATATTACCATGAGCTATTTTTATTATTAATTAATATATTAGGAGTTTATCTTATTATTATAATATTAATATAATATTTATATAATAATATATAGAAATAATCTGGTTGTTAATATTTATATAGTTATTAATAATCTTAAATCTAGTTGATAATATTTATAGAGTTATTAATAATCTTAAGTATTCATAATAATTATTAATGTATTTGATATAAGCCTATTGGTGTATATCAACCATATTGAAAAATATGGTTGTATATATGTTTCATATATGCTTATCGACATTTATCAATCACATTAGTAAATGTGGTTGTGCTAATTTAATATCCATTAACAAACTACTTATTTTTAACAAATAAACATATATAACCCCATTAATTTAATAACCATTAACAAACTACTTATTTTTAACGCTAAAATATGCCAGTGGCTTTGCACTGGTCCTAAATACGTGTATCCACCTCCATGCTTTCCCTTCCACTCCTATGATTACCCAGCACAAGCCAAGTCAAGAATAAAAGGCAGGCGAAGTTAAGTCAAGTCAAATGCAAGCCAATCACATGAAGCGATTAAAATCATGCCTACGCTCTTCATCCAGCCCTACCGATAGAAATAGGTATTTCTTTGGGCATTAAGTGGGTGATTGATTAAAGTTTTATGGGAGATTTTAATATGCATGCAAGTGGCAAAATTTATTTACATTTTATCAAATTTGGTTATAATTTAAATTCTATATCGTAACCCTAAACTCAACATATTATTATTAATTTCAAACGTACAAAACCTAATCAAACCACATCAACTTCAACTTAACATATTATTATTGTGAACTTTTCAAGTATTATAATTAAATCCTGTGGAAGATTGCTGAATTTTTCAAATTTCTCAAGTATTATAATTAAATTTTGTGGAAGGTTGGTGAATTTTTCAAGTTGAATTTGAATAAATAAATGAATGATATTTTAATGTTTATGAAATTAAAAATGGTTTATAGGACTATTAACTTTTCTTTTTTTGTTTTTGCAATTCAATCATTTTCTTAATTAAATCGACGATGTTATGACTCAACTTTTTAAGTGAAGAAGTTGAAATTTGAATGAATGATATTTTAACATCCACGAGCCTAAAAATAATCCATGGGATTATCAACCTCTTTTTTATTTTATTTTTGCAATTCAATCATTTTCTTATTTAAATTGACCCAACCTTCTAACAATCTCCTCAATGGAAAGACAATACCAAGAAATTGAAGCTAACATATTAACATAATCACTGTGATGTCTCTAAAAACATCACATTCCAAAATAAAATGCTTTTCCCATTCCACTAAGTCAGAAATAAAAGTTCGCGCCAAGTGGACGTTTCAACCCATGATAATATTGTGAACTTTTCATGTTGAATTTCTTGAAGGCATGAAAGTGTTCGGTGGACCGAGGACAAAGCTCGTGAGGATTAACGCGTCAGTCTCAATATGGCTATTATCTTCCTAATGCTTAATTTTTTTGGACGTGTTCAAGGGTTGTAGATGGACCAAGGATATAGCACGTGGGAGATTTAAAGGAAGATTAGTGTGGAATTTTCAACGAAATCGCATTGCCAATTTAGGGTTGCTGATATGTACAGTGGTCGGAGGAAATATTGAACAAATTAGAAAATTGGGGTGAGAGAAAATATTGAGAAAATTTAAGTAATATATATTATAATATTATATTGAAGTGAGTTTTTTTAGGAAATAGTTAGTAAATTTAAGTATTATATATTATATCAAGGATAAAGATAGGTGAACTTAATTTTGATATAATATTATAATTACCCAATATTTCCCTTGTAATTTTCTCAATATTTCTACCCATTCTCAAGTGTGAGAAATATTATTAAAATTATAATATCTAATATATATTAGTATACCCTCGAAATGGTGGAAAAGAAATGCCAACGTGCATGGTGATAGTTATGTTATTGAAAGATGAGGTATTTTGTTTTTGGATGGAAAATGAATGCTTTAAAAAGTCTTTTGACAAAGGTAAACATGAATGGATGCATGATGAAGATGTGATGTGGGAGATTCTAAGATACTTATTCATCTTTAAATCCAATGACATATTATGGTTTATTGACTATCTTTAAAAGTGAATGTAGTTGACTCTTAAAACAACTATTACAACATTATTGAGGGACTACTAGAGCTCTGAAACGGCGAAGATGGCTAGGGTTTCTGGGGCCGCAAACTTTCTGCAGCACGGCGAAACGGAGAGACTTTGGGGGAAATCGATCGCAAGAACAGTGGATCTGTACATGCCGTCTTGGATCGGGCACCGCAGCAGTACAATACGCAGATTATCTGCACTAAATCAATCCCGGGACGCTGAGTACCTGTCTAAGGGTCTTTTCTGCTGCAAACTGTTTTCATCTATTGAAACAGGGCAAGGCACGGAGGACACAGCTAACCAGCATACAGATCCGCATATGCACCTTAAAACAGAGACATATGCGCTGATGAACAAGGGCGATGCGGAGAATGCGAGTGTGGGAGCCAAACAGAAGGGGGACGGGCAGATCTGGAGCCGATCTGTTCAGATAGGGCCGTTCCTTAATGACATGGTCGAAAACACAGCATGGGCCGGGAGTATGGAATTTCCTTGGCACCTTGGGGCTCTTTTGCATTCAATAGTACAGATCTGGGCAATCAACATCTCGATGCAACGCTCAAACAGAGGATTCGATGGTGCCGGCCTCGGAGATAAATGAAGGGCAGATATAATCACCCCGGCAGAGAATATGACATGGCCAGGAAGCATTGCAAACGATGAAGGAGGAAAGAGACGACAGCCCACCCCTCGGCCCCCCCTCGGCAAGCTATGGGCACGATCCATCGTTTTCTGGTAGCCCCTAAATGATTCACTCGCGATCCAAGCTTGGAGGCATCGGATGCAGGGTAAAATTAAATGGGTAGAGGCCAGAAAAACTCGTCAACGACCAGTGGAAAAGGACGCAGAGAAGAGACCTGTACAAAATACGATGCCATCTCTGTTCGATCGGCTAGATCCAGCAAATCGAGAACCCCACAAGCCTGATCCACTCAGCGTGGAGGCCGATCTGATCCAAATCTTTATAAAAACAACAGAGGGTAAATATCAGTGCATGCGGATCAGCCAGAGAATGATCATTCAGGATTTAAAAAAGGAAATTCAGGGTTATCTTGGAATCCCAATTCAGCACCAAAATCTCATATATGCAGGATACAGTTTACAGGACAAACAAAACCTCCTACAATACGGCATCACCAAAGATTCAACCATCAACTTAAACCTCCGACTGCGTGGCGGGAGCACTGGAACCAGCTCTAAATTTACAGGAACCTTTCGGGATGCCGTGAAAGGAAAGGAAAAAATGAAAAACACTGAAGCACCACCACCAGAGGCCCCTGGACCTTACATTGTTGAACAAAAAACAGAATCACCTACGCTACAAGTTGCTATGCTAGAGGTAACAGATTTGCATTCTGAGTTATGTAAATGTGCAGTTATTTGCAGGTTTAATGGCTACTGGCCAAAATCTGATGCATTGCACCAATGGATCTATACACAATGGACAACAAACTGTGAAATATACCTTTGCCCCAAAGGTTACTTCATAGTCAGATTCAACTCAGAACAGGAACGAGACAATATTATCAACCAGGGGCCTTGGTTTTGGGGCAGCGCTGGCCTCTTCCTCACCCCCTGGTTCCCTGAATTTGACGCTAATACAATGAAGGTTACAACGATGCCAGTATGGGTGAGGCTTCATGGTCTCCCCTTACATTTTTGGCATCAAAAAGTATTAGCTGCCATTGGGGATTCCCTCGGGAAATTCCTAAAAACAGATGAAGACAGGGTTATCAGAGGAATATTTACTTTTGCCAGAATATGCGTAGAAGTGGACCTGAGTCAAGGACTCCCTGACCACATTACTTTGAACTTTAATAACTCTCAATGGATACAACAGCTCGACTATGAGAACACAGCATTCCGGTGCAGGGGATGTATGCAAACAGGGCACCTTCAATATGACTGCCCTCTTGCTCGAAAGGACACCAGGAGAACCAAGAATCAGCAAAAAAAGCCCAAAGGCTGGCAGCACACTGCACCAATAGAAGAAGATGACACATACGTGGAGCCCACAGAGAATCAACCAGAACCCGATATTCTAATGAAACAGTCATTTACACAGGAGGAGAATGCTCTAGCTATACGTTCAGGGACTCACATTATGAATCTGCAACAAGAGCCACAAATGGAAATCAGCGGTATGAAAAGAACTCATGGATCAGAGGGATCTGAATCTGACAAAGAACTCCAACTAATCACCATGGAAAACCAGCTTGCCATCATCACACCCACTCCCGACACTGGAGGTTGGCGACGGGTGGAGAAGAAGAAGGGCAGAAAAGTTTAATTCCTTATTTCCTTTCTCTATATCTTGTAGTTTCCTGTCACAACAGGAACAATTACTTGCAAATTTGTGTTTTTCTTTACTCTGTTCGCTTTCCTGGTGTACAAGAACAACCATCTGAATATGCATTATGCATCTACAAAATGTAATTTTATCAACATGAATAAAATTACGACTTTTTCCTAGGGGAAAAAACTATTACAACATTATCATTAAACCATCTCTTTAAAGTAAACATTAAAGAGGCAAATCATCTCTTCTTTCTTTCTTCCATCAAAGGCCATCATTTGTAGATTTAATGGGTTTTGGCTAAGGACAGAGGAACTACATCAATGGCTTTTTAAAGCATGGACCACAAACTGTGACATTATCTTTGTTCCAAAGGATTTTTTGTAGTACAATTTTATTCCCAAGACGATCTAGAGAAAGTCTTGCAAGAAGGGTCTTGGCTTTGGGGGGAAGAACAAGACTTTTCATCACTTCTTGTTTTTTGGAGTTTGATTCTTAAAAAATGGTGGTAACAAAGATGCTAGTTTGGGTATGGTTTCCAAACCTTCCTCTTCCATTTTCCCATCACAAGGTACTAAAGGACATTGGAAATACTTTGGGTACATTTAAAAAAGTGGAAAAAAAAGAATGCAACAAGGATTATTTAGCTTTGCTCAAATTTGAGTAGAAATAGATGTAAGAAATGGTCTAACCAACAACTTGTTGCTAAAACATAGATCATTTTAATGGATCCAAAGTTTGGATTGTGAAAATATGACCTTTAGATGTCCTACATGCTTTCAAACAGTGACATGTACACGATTCTTGTCCATAGGCTAAAAAACCCCCCAAAATGAAAAAGGAGTAAGCCCAGAAAACAAAAGGTTGGTATCCTTTTCATCCCACATTTTTGGAGGATGAAGAACTAGAAATCAAGGAGGACTCTCCAAGACAAGATGCCATGAACACTCACAATTCTGATGAACATGTACAACCCATGCTAAATGTACAAGACACATAACTAATCCATGCATTTGAACATGCTGGAATAGTGGCACACAAAGAGGATGGTTGGTGCGATCAAAGAGAGTCCATGTATCAGAAAGTTCATATTCTGATAAAGGACACCCCCCTATGGTGATTGTTTATGAGTTGACGTTTTTTTCCTATTGACTCATCTATAGGGGTATGACAAAAGGCCCAAAGAAAGAAAGGAAAGAAATAGAAACTAAGTGACTATTATAACACTTAACTTCTCTTTTGTATTATTTTAGTTTTAGAACCAAGAGGCTCTTATTTGTTCTCATAATATTATGGTCTTGCGTATTTATTTATTATTATTATTATTATTATTATTTTTAATTTTTTTAATATTATTTTTAAATTTTTATTTTTATTTATTTATTTATTTATTTATTATTTTTAATTTTTTTAATTTTTTTTTTTTCTAAGTAAAGGCTAGTTCTATATTAAAGAAAGTAAAAATATGTACATGGATTAGACCTTCCGAGGAGGCCGAGGCCAGTCCTCAAACAGTAGAAGCTGGACCATACTGTCTATCTGCTTAAACTGATTTACAAAACACAGTCCATAATGATTTTTCCTGGACTTCAGATAACCTGGACTTGAACTGACAAAACCACCATTGATACTGGCAGGACAGAACCAGTTTACACCATTGACTCTAATACATAGAAAGCATACTGTAATAACCTGTGACTTACAGCAGTAGATAAACTGAGACCTTGGATTGAAATGAACAAAAGGAAAAAACAACATAATCATCGACATAATTGCAAAAAACTAGACAGAAGCACCCGTTGAAGCTTAGGCTGGCTGGCTGGGCGACGCTGGCTGCTTTCCCTTCTCCGGACTGGGCGAGTCAAGCCAGATGACAATCCCTTCCTCGTCCTGAAACAGGTCTCCCAATCCAGGCTGAGCGTGGTCGTTGAGCACTTCCCTTTCCATAGCAGAATTAGGTGGCGGCAGAACCTCTTGAACCGAAGCAGCATGAACCGAGACCTCCTGAGCCGGGGCATGCTGAACCAGGGCGTCCTGAGCCGGGGCTTCCTCGTTGCGGTGAGCTCTATACACCAGGCCATTCATATCCCCCAGGAGTATGTCACTGTCCTGAACACTTGCAGAGGCAGGAGAGGTCGATGTGGGATCTCCAGGCTCTTCCTCAGAAATGTACACCGTGAGATTAACTACCACCTCTGGTCTGACGAGCCGGCTAGGAAACCTGAGACGAAAAGTCTGGTAAGTGCCTTGCGGAACAAGGCTTTCCTGCTCTGAGCTAGGGGACGAGGGGGGAACAGAGGCCATGGGAGAAATTGGATGCAATTCTTCAAGTTCAGGGCCAACTCGGATACCGGACCTCCCTCCCCGTCTTGGCACACCTCTGCTTCGCGGCATGGTGCCTAAGGCCAGAGACCCCAAACGCTTTTCGACCACTCGAATTCTGAAAGCCAGTGTATCCCCTCTCGGAACACCAGCAGCAATGGGAAAATTCTGGTCATAAATTGGCATGGCGGTCCCAATATAAGGAGTAGCGACCGATATCTCCGCAGGAGGAGAGCGTTGAGCCATAATCCTAGTTTGCATCGAGTCCAGAGCTACCATGCTCGACTTGAATGCGCCGTCCCTTCGGCTCTGTTTCAAATTGGATTCAATTGCCTTCTGCATTAACTGATATCCTCCGCTGCAGGCCTCCGCGTACAGGTGCCGTCCTTCCGTCCTCATCCCAGGTGTCGTGGCGAGTGCCCTGATTAATAGCAAGTAAAAGCACCCGCATCCGGGTGCGAATTCTCTATCAGAGATTTGTCCTGAGAGACCATTTGCCTCAGCTTATCCATCTGGTCTCTGGGAGGCAGGCTGTCTATAGCTCCTTCAAAGTGGTTTTCTTTTGCCTCCACTCCAAGGTTGGCTAGAAGATCAGCCAGCTTATTCCCTTCTCTTCTGGTATGCTTGAAAGTGATTGCTTGGTGCTGAGAGAGCCAGTGATTGATCAGCTCAAGCCTCTGGGCCATTCTCCAGCTGCTGCTTACCTTATGAATTGGAGAGCCTTGTTGAAGCTTTGTGGCCATTCTGATTATGATCTGCGAGTCTCCTTCTATGATGAGGGGAAAGAAGTTTTTTCTATGTGCTATTTTGAGACCTCGCCATAGACCTTCCAATTCCGCTGAGTTGTTAGTGTCCCAGCCTATCGAACCCATGTAGATGCCTAGAGGATTGCCATTGTGATCCCTGAAGACTCCTCCATAACCTGCTTGTCCTGGGTTTCCTTTAGAGGCCCCATCAAAGTTGAGTTGGATCATGTCAACGCGAGGTGGATTCCAAGAACTTGCTTCCTATCTGTGGTTGTTGGGATTTTTGCCGTTAGTTGAATTGTGGTTTATCCGCATCTGCCAGTTATCCCAAACAGCTTTTTCCTGTGGCAGAGTTGGAAAGTCTTCAGGATGCCAGTCTTTGAGTGAAAGAGTCTCCATTAAGTTTTGATGAAAATTGTTCCACAGTTTGTCCAGCGGCATCGATTGATCTTTGAATATTCTTCGATTGCGCTCTTTCCATAGAGTCCACATCAGTAAACCAGGAAGGAGTTGCCACAACGCATTGAGAAGAGTACTTTGAAATGGGGTTTGACTTCCTTTGCTAATGGTTCCTTTGAGGTCATCTTGCTCTCTTCTTTCAATTTGACAGCGGAAAGCAATCTTCTCCCATAATTTCTTTCCAACTGAGCAATTCTGCATAAGATGAAGTGTTGTTTCTTCCTCCTGTCGACACATGTGACATATGGATGGTCCCGAGAAACTCCTCTTTCTGAGATTATCCCACGTTAGGATTCTGTTGTGACATAGAAGCCATAGAAATGTGGAAACTTTCGGCCAATTAGATTTATGCCATACTTTTTCCCATAAGCTGTCTTTGTTTATCTGCCCTTGTATGATTATATTGTAAGCCTCCTTGGTTGTGAAAATTCCTTTTTCTCCATAGCCCCATCTTAAAATGTCCGGTTCTTCTGAGACTCTTATTTGCCTCTTTTGTAACTCTGTTTCTAGTAGATGTTGAGTCTGTCCTGAGCTATTCGGTAGGAGCTGATGAATGTCTTTCCACTTCCGGTGTTCCTGAGCAGCAGCGGAAGTCCAGCAATGGTTAACTTTGGCCAGATGGTGTGTCCCTCTCTCATCGGCTGGAAGTTCCTGGAGAATGTCTTTGATTTTTGGCAACTGCTGCCATGAATCTTCCCAGAACCGTGTTGTGTTCCCATTTTTGATCTCCCAGAAGCAGTGTTCTTGAATGAGAGATCTGTGTTGTATGGCTGCGTTCTAGATTGCGGATCCCGAACTAGTCTCAGTCATACGCAATCTTTCTTCCATTGGATAGTTACTTGCATACTTGGCCGTCCAAAGGGAAGCCCATGGAGTATTAGGATGGGCCAACCACCGCCACCAGATTTTAGCTCCCATCGCTTTGTTACTATGCTCAGGATCTCTAAGGCCTATGCCTCCTGCATGCTTGGGAAGACACACTTTCTCCCATTTAAGTAGAGCCCATTTTCGATTCTGTCCTGAGCCTCCCCACAGAAATTTACGTTGTAGATTCTTGATTTCTTTAAGGACCCATTTGGGGGCAGCTAGAATGGAGAAGAGATACAGAGGCATGGAGTGAAGAACAACTTTGATGAGAACTATTCTGCTGGCCATGTTCAGAGTTCGATTAGTCCATAGGAACAGACGTGCTTCTAATTTTTCTAACAGCTGCTTCCAGGAGGAATGCTTGAGAGCTGAGCTCATAAGCGGGGCACCTAAATATTTGGAAGGCAGAGAGGCAGAGGTGAAGCCCAGAATACGCTCAATAGCTCTTTGTGTAGAAACAGGGGTATTGAAGAAAAAAATTTGTGATTTGACTCGATTGATGAGGGCACCAGAAGCGTCAGAGAAAGTGGATAGAATGGATTTTACAAGACGAGCTTCCTGGACCGAAGGGTGAGCAAAAAGCATATTATCATCTACAAATTGCTGGTGGGTGTGGACCGGGGAATTGTGAAATGAGAGCCCTTTTAACCGCCTATTAAGCTTAGCAGCCGTGATGCTTCTACCCAAACCCTCAACCATAATTACGAAAAGAAAGGGAGATAAGGGATCACCCTGCCTAATGCCTCTAGAAGGTCGAAATGTGGCTGAAGGGGTGCCATTGATTAACACTGAGAAGAATGCTGAGGATATTAGACTGTAGATCCATCTAACCCACGAGTGAGCAAAGCCAAAAGCAATAAGAATTTTTTGTATGTAGACCCAACTGAGGCTGTCAAATGCTTTAGAAAGATCTAGTTTAAGCAGCATACCTGGCTTTTTGGTCAGCTTTAGGGAGTGAATTAGTTCATGCGTGAGAATAATTCCATCCGTTATTTGGCGCCCTTCGACATAGCCCGATTGCTCAGGCGAGATGATGAGTGGAAGAAGCGTTTTAAGCCTGGTAGCAATGACCTTTGAAATTATTTTATATATCATGTTGCATAGGGCTATGGGCCTGTATTTGTCAGGGGTGTTGGAATCTTCTCCTTTAGGCACTAGGGCAATGAAAGTAGCATTTAATCCCGGGTACATCCATCTGAGCTCTCTGGATTCCTCCACAACCAGCCAAACTTCATTTTTTATCAGGTCCCAGAATCTGTGAAAGAAGTTTGCTGTGAAGCCGTCCGGACCTGGCGCTTTTCCTTCTTTCATTTGTTGCACGGCCTCTTCAACTAATTTTTTTTTTTTTTAATTTAATTTAATTTAATTAATTAATTAATTATTATTTATTTATTTATTTTTATTTTTTATTTTTTTTCCGAGGAAAAAAAATCAAATCATATCAGCAATTAAAAAAAGGTAATAACAATAATTTAAAACAATTCTTAATAAAAGATCATACCAAATAAGTACACACATTATATATATATGTGGGGTGGGGGGGGGGGGGTGGTGGTTTGCGGTTTCAGGGGCCATAAGTGGCCACAAGAGGTAATTTCTCTAAGGTTTAGTATGGTTTAGGTTTCTTCAATTTGGCCTCCTGTTTTCACCAATGAGTGGCATCTTTTCTCATTTCTTTGATGATCCTCCAACTATACATGTGATCTAGGAAAGCATGAGAGGGGGCTGACTTGACAAGCTATGACATAGTTTTTGTGGTTATGTATTCATTCTATGAAAAGATAGTGGAACATGGGTCTAGCCCTATTAAATGATGTCTCTTTCAAGATTACTTCTATTATGGAGCATGGATTTTTCTGAGTTGGAAGGTCACTCAACCATCAATGCATAAGCTCACTGTGGGTTAAGAGGATTTCAATTTGCATGATTTGTTCGATTTCCCCTCATCCCTCTCTTTTAACTGGCTCTACATTCTCCATTGCTACAGAAAAACGTGATCAATGCATTGTGGTATTAGCATCGAGGGAGTAGTTGGCTAATGTTGATCCCAATTATATCATTATATTGTTTTCCATCCGTCTCGATGCATTTGGAATGGAAAAATTGGAGGAATTATCTCACAAGACCATTTTTACCGGTGGGACCCAATTTGGTGAAACAAGGTTTGAAACCTTCCAAGAGCTTTTTGAGGCATCAAACAACGTTTTTTTGGGGTAAAAATTTGCCACTTTAGCACCACAACTTTTCATGCTATTCTACACACAAATATCTTTCCAATGACACAAGAAGCACATCAATTAGAGTCCATATGCAAAAGTTATGCCACTAAGAAGTTGACCTTCCAGTTTTCACACCTATATTTCAGGAGGATGCCGTGTTGTTGAGAAATGGCAGCAATAAATTCCAGTTTAATTTGTCCTTGAATTAAACTGAGAATTAAAATTGAATTCTATTCTCATAGCAACTTGTAAATAGTTAATTAAGTTTAACTAACTTAATTAGCTTATGAATCTTGAGTTGGAAGTCTTTCTATAGTCATGTATATGTTCTCCCTAAGTTTTAGGGGTCCAATATGAGTTTAAATTGAGTTGGAAATTAGATCACTCAGTTTATTGAGTTAAGTTTAGTTAAATTAGTTCCAAATTATTTTTGTAACTAATATAGGACTAATAGTCAGTTGGTGCACTAGTGCATCTACTAGTGCTACTCCATTTAACTGAAGATTCCCTCATGAGAAACTCATGCATGTTAGTTCAGAGAAAGACCCAATTGAGACTAGAGTGTAGGGACGGTGTACTACTAGTGGTATTATTTACTGGAGTGTAAATATCATGCATTCATAAGAGATTGATCCTATGTTTGGATTGGGCAGTTTTGGAAGCATGAATTCCCTTTAAATACGAGATATCCATTGTAGGAATAATGCAAGAGATTAGGAGCTTGGAGAGCTAAAGAATTGCCTAAGTGTTGGCTAAGAGCTAGCTTGTGAACTAAGAGAGTTAGCATACTTGTGCGAAACTGTTATAGTGAGAAAAAGCTTTGTATATTCACTCATATTTCTGATATATGCAATACAGATAGCAAGGTTTTGAGCAATGAATTTCCCCAAATACATTGTGTTATGTGCCATTGATTTATCTTCTTCTTGTTCATATTGTTTTCATCGATCTATTGGCTTCCGCAGGTTGAAAGTAGAAGTATATTCTTGTCTTTTTCTTTAGTACATTGCATGAGCTTATGAATCTACAAGATTTTCTACATGGTATTAGAGCTGAGAACAATATACTAGAGGAGATTTCGAAGTTTTTAGTTTTGGGTTACAGGTGAAATTCGAATTTGCAATACATACTTTAGGATCGACAAATGGCATTCTACGATTTGCGGCTCGAGTATGCCTTGGAAGGCAACTTGAATTTTATAGCCTGAAGGGATAGAATGGAGGTTGTGCTAGAGGATAATGGTTTGAAGGATTTCGTTGATCAAGAAATTCCTAAGCCAGCATCATCGGATGCACAAAATTTGGTCGAATGAAAGAAGTGTGTGGCGAAGGCAAGGCGAATACTCCTTGAGGGAGTTCAAGACCACATTGTCTTGAGTCTCCATGGCAAGGAAACTCCACATGCTATGTGGAAAACATTAATGAACTTGTATCAGAACAATAGTGACCAAAGGAAATTGGCACTGAAGGACAAACTTCGAAAAATCAAAATGGAGAAAGGCGAGACTATTCCAAAATACTTGATCAAGTTCACTCAATGTCGTGATGAACTTGGAAGTGTTGGAATCATAGTTGCCGAGGATGATATGGTGAGTCTTTCTCTTCTAGGACTCCCAAAGAGTTGGCATAGTTATCAGGACTCTGTCAATGGTTGGGAGAAGCTGTCGGATTGGGAACGACTGTGGTTAGATTTGATGCAGGAGGAGATCAAGAGGAACACCAGGGATGGCTCTTCATCAAAGATTGATGATGAAGAGAACTGTGCCTTAGAAATTAAGGTGAAGAAGGGGAAAGGGAAAGCTTCCCATTTCAAATCAGATTCTTATCATGGAGGTAAGAAGAAAGACATGATGAAAGTTAAGTGCTTTCATTGTCATGAGCTGGGCCATTTTGCTACAAATTGTCCACTCAAGAAGTCCAAGAAGAAGTCCTCAGGAGGAGTGGTGGGTGAGGCTTTGGCCTCTTAATTCGAATTGGACTTTTCCCTCATTACATGCATGGTGTCATCAATGATGGGAAGTGTATGGTACTTAGATAGTGGAGCTTCATTCCACATGACTAGCGACAAAGAGTTATTCAGTGACCTGGAGGAGAAAGATCTCCAGATGCATATTGAGATGGGTGATGACGGGAAGTATAGTGTTACTGGATTGGGCACGATTACTTTTCAGAGGGAGCATGGGGCTCCACTCACCTTGAAGAATGTTATGTATGTGCCTGGGCTGAAGAAGAACTTGGTATTTGTTTCCATGCTTGAGGATAGAGGCTATGATGTGATCTTCTCGAAAGGAAAGGCGTTCCTTCGACACATAACCATGGGTCAAGTAAAGAAGATAGGGATTCGGGTGAAGAATCTCTATAAGCTAGAGGTAGAGGAGTGTGCTTCTTTGAGCACAAAAGCAGAAAGGGTGCAGATCCAAGATGTTGGCGAGTTATGGCATAGATGATTGGGCCACTTGCATCATGGGGCTTTGAAGATATTGCAACAGATCTCTACCAATCTTCCCAAAGGTATGCTTGAGCAAGTTGATACATGCAAGGGGTGTACTTTGAGAAAATACACCAAGTCTTCCTTTCACGACAGAGACATTTGAGCATAGGCTATTCTAGAGCAAGTCCATTTAGATGTGTGTGGACCATTCTCAACAACATCCACAACCAAACACAAGTATTATGTTATATTTGTTGATGACTATTCTCGTAAATGTTGGATATTTTTCATGCAGAAAAAGGATCTAACTTTCACAAAGTTTTGTGAATTTAAAACATTGGTTGAGAAAGAGTCGGGCAAGAAGGTTAAAGCTCTACGAAGTGATAACGGTGGTGAGTATGTCTCAAATGAATTCAATAACTTCTGTGCAGCGGAAGGGATTAAACAGGAGTTGACAACACCCCATAAACCTCAACAGAATGGGGTGGCCAAGAGGAAGAACAAAATCATAGTAGGGGCAGCGAGGGCGATGTTGCATGATCAGGGCCTACCACTTCACTTGTGGGTTGAGGCATGCAACACAACGATTTATGTTCAGAACCATAGCCCACATTGGATACTTGAGATGAAGACACCAGAGGAGGCTTATTCCAGTAAGAGGCCAGATGTTGGTCACTTTAGCGTTTTTGCGTCATTGGTATATTGCCATGTGACCAAAGATGCACAGTAGAGTTGGGGATATTTGTGGGGTACATTGATACACCTCACAACTATCAGGTGTACTTGATGAGCCCCATAAATGGGTAATTATATGGGCTCATTTTGCCTCCTAACATAGTTAAATCAACCATTCTCTTAGCTTATTGCATGTTTTTTGTTATATTTATGCTTATGGAGTGAGTTGAGTTAGTTATGATGCCATGAGGTCTAATATGTGTTTAATGCAGATTTTTGTTGAATTTTGAAGACAAAGTCAAAGATTCAATGGACAATTGGCAACAATAATTCAAAGTGGACAAAGGAGAGGATTTATAGGAGGGAATCCCCCTAATTTATTACTCCCCACTTCGAATTCCCCTTCATGCAGCTTGGAGTACAAACAACCAAATCAATGCACTAGGAGGCAACCGAGCAAGTGGAGGATAACTTATGTTTATCTCGAGTTTTGGGAGCCAAGCCTCCCTGATTTTAAGGAAGCTGTTGGGAGCTTTAGTTGTATAAATAGAGAGGCCTAGGGCCTCACTAGGGTCGAATTTTTGTCAGATTTTTGTTGTACTTTTGTTCAGCTCAACTTCGAGCTTACTTTTGTGGACAGTTTCATGTATTCCTATTATTGTTTTGATAATAAAGATGAGATCATTTTTGAGCTAGCACTAAGTTACCTTAGAGGGCTGAAGATCTTGGGTTACGGCCCAATCCAAACAGCCAAGCTCCTCTTGTTTGTATTTATATGCTTTGTTTCAGTTTATGGATTAGTTGCTATTAGATGAATTTCTTTCTTGGTTAAGAATAGGTTGCTTTTGGTGATTTAGAAGGTTGTTTCCATTTGTGTTTTCTATAGCAGGTTAAACAATGATAGAAAGAATATTCAAAAGGATAGCAATAGTGCCTTGGCCTCTTTTCCTCCATTTGGGACCATGATCTGAGGCAAAGACCCTCTTGCTGCCCCAAAATCACAGATTTTCCTTCTCCATTGGATTTCTAGTGTTTGCAGTTTGTTAGAAGGTTAATGCTTTGCTTTAGATCTCTTCCACCATGCTCATTTCTGTATTTGCAATAAGTCTTCTTCCATGCTCTCTCTTCTTGTAGCATTTTTCAGCATTTACTTCCATAGCTCATAATTTAGACTAGCTTGATGCAAAATTTTGTTTCTTTGATATACTCATTTCCTTGCTTTCTTGATCTCATTGGTTGACTGTCAGTTCTTTTGCAGCAGATCTCTTCTCACAGCAGGTCAGCCTATCAGCCATCACATTCTCTCCCTGATCCATGCCCTACAGGTCACCCAAAGTTCACCTCAAATCTGCCTTATTCTTCTGCATTTTCCCATAGGATTTCTTCCTCTCTCCCAATCATCTTTCCCTCTCTTAGTGATCCTTGGTGGACCCTAGGCACCCTAACACATCATCCCAACCTCCATCTACCTTTTTCACCCACTCTCACACCTTCAAAACCTTCAAAAATGCTCTCGGCATCCTCCCGTAGACCTCCTGTAGATCCCTTGTGTCCTCCTGTAGATTTTCCTGTAGGCTTTCTTTTGAAGGCCGAGTGTGCGAAAAGCCTCCAAAAGGCCACCCGAGACCTCCTAGGACCCCTATACACCATCCTACATCTCCTCAAACCCCAAAGTTGTCCTTCAACACCACCTATTCGCTTCCACCTTCACACACAATAAAATACATGCATGTCAATTTCACATAAAAATACATAAAAAATCAAAAAGATGTTTTTTTCTCATTTGCTTCTAGGAATAGCTTGAGTAGATGTTGTTTACTCCCTTGAGTAGGTAATGACATTCATTTCATGGTTTTTATAGTGCTTTCTGCAAAAGTAGGATTAGTTGGTTAAGTAGGGTTTGCTAGGTTTACTTTACATTTATGTCTTTTTCCCTTCTGCAATTAGAATAGCCTCTGTAGAGTAAGCTTTCCTTTCTTTCATCACATATAGATCTTGTTTTGGAATCCATAGAAGTTGGCTTGACCTCCTAGTGATCTTGCGCCAGCTAACCAAGTGACAGCCTGCAGTAAGAACTAGTACTTGTGCATACAACACCATCACTTCCAAGTTTGTTACGAACTACCGGGTTGATAAGAGTAAAGTAGGTAGCCCAGGGGTTGCAGCATTATTGCTGCAATACTGGTGTTCACCACTTTTTGGCGCCGTTTCCGGGGAAGTGTCAGAGTATTCTGTGATTACTACTTTCTTTTATTTTCTTCTCGCAATATTCTGCTAATAGTTTATTTCAGCAAAAGTAGACTAGTCATTTCTTTCAGTTCTGCATTTCCTTGCTTTCCTTTTCAATTCTGTAAATTTCATTTCAGCAAAAGTAGACTAGTCATTTCTTTTCTTTCAATTCTGCATTTCCTTGCTTTCCTTTCAATTATGCAACTTTCATTTTAGCAATTTCATTTCAGTTAGTTGCAATTTGTTTTGTTCAATCAATTTCAGTTTTGTAGGTACTATCAATGTGGGGAAAAAGAAACAAAAACCAACCAAAAAAATTTCCTTTCATGCCTCGTAGCAATAGAGATAATTCAGGAAAATTCTTGCCCAACACCCCCACTACATCACACAGCCAACCTTCTCTCTTCTTCGGTGGCAGTGATCAAGAAGAACCTTTAGGTGAACAACCAAAGATATTTGAAGAACCTATAGGGGAAGAAGAAGAAGAAAACATCCCTCCTGAGCCAATGGATGAAAACATAAATGCTAGGGGGAATGGAGAGAGAATAGAGGGTACCTTTCCCATTAGGGAGACCAATGGGGACACCAAAATGAAGAATATAAGTCCTTCAGCCCTACCTCACTTCCATGGTTTGACTACAGAAGATCCTGACACCTTCTTGTTTGAGTTTTCTGTCATCTGTCGAACCTATGACTATGCAGAAGATGAGAAAAAGTTGAAACTATTCCCTTCTACTCTCAAGGATGCAGCATTGCGCTGGTTCATGGGGTTACCTGGAAATAGCATCACAACTTGGGCTTAGATGCAACAGGCCTTTAATGACAAATATCGAGACTACTGTAGGTCAAAAGATACCAAAGAATAAATCTTTCGAATGACCATGGGAAGTGATGAATCCTTGGAAGATTATGAAGAGAGGTTCTAGCTCAGTTACAAAAGGGCCAGGTGCACACTTGACCCTGAATCTTTGAAGTTGGTCCTGCTCAGGGGAATTCCGGAAGACCTTCTAGACACCCTCCATCTACTGGCCGGGGGAGACATCTACCAACTACCTTATGAGGACATAAAGACTGTTTTTAGAAACCATTCTAGAGCAGCTAAAAAGAAAGGTAGGGGGAGTCAACCCATAGCCAGTACCTCCTCTTCCAATTCATCCATTAAAGGTGAAATTGGAAACATGCTGGAAGACTTCAAAAGTGAGATGTTGCAGACTCTTGCCATGCAAATGGATACCTTGCATATCAAAAGAAAACAAGAGGAAGCAGAGAGGGCTTTGGCCATCTTTTGTCCTAGATGCACCAGGAGGCATCCTAGGAATGAATGTCCATTGAACTCTATAGAGGTTTGTTCAGTCTGTGAAGAAGATCATTCTATAGATAAGTGCCCTTCCTTGCCCGGACTTAAAGCTGTATACCAAGGGGCCGAAGGAGCCACTGAACCACTCTATTTCATGAACCAAAGGAGACCGCATGGACCTAGACCATACCAGCAGGGGATGCAAGGGACATCTCAGGCATACTACAACCCCAACCAAGTCACTTCCATACCTTCTTGGGGCCCTCCTACTCATCCTTCCTGGTCCACACCTCCTCCTTGGTCCTTCCCATCTCAATATCATGCCCAACCAGCCACTCATTCATTTCAATCCTATGTTCAGCCACAACCTCAGTGGAATGCATCTCATCATGGGTGGAGGCCCCAATATAACTCTCCTCTCACTCTTTTGCCTCCATCACCTACTCAACCACAACCATTACCTTCTGCTCCACCAAGGTAACCCCAAATGCCTGCCCAACTGAACCCGAACCCAAAAAACAAACATGCTCAGCAAGTATATAGTGGGGAACCATCATGCCCAACTTATGTTGTGGAGATTCAGGAGATTAACCTACGATCTGGGAAGGTTCTCCCAGATAGCCAGCCTCCACCTAGGGAGGTTGAGGAAGATAAAGAGGAAAGTGAACCTAAAGCAATTCCACCCTTTCCTGAGAGACTATCCGGGACAACACAGCCTACCCCAGAAGAAACTGAACTTTTGGGAGAATTGAAATAGTTATGTGTGAAGATACCACTTCTCCAAGCCATAAAAGATGTGCCTATATACAATAGGTTGATCAAAGAGAAGTGATTTAGGCATCCAAGAAGGCGCAAGAGAGATGCCCCAACCATCAATGTCATAGGACAACTGTCCGACCTGATGTTGGGGCAGGTAATCTGTCTGAAATATCTGGACCCTGGAAGCCCAGTAGTTGATGTCCACATCAATGGCACCATGATCCCACATACCTTGATTGATTTGGGAGCTGCCATTAATGTGATGACAAAGGACACAATGCTCAAACTTAACCTCCAAGGCTCCTTGAGGAAGACCACGACAGTACTGCAGCTAGCAGACCGCTCCACTGTGACCCCTGAAGGGATTGTGGAAGATGTGATGGTCTCCATTGATTCTTGGGAGTACCCTGCTGATTTCTTAGTTCTCCAGCTGAAGGCAAAGATCACTGGGCATCCTCTCATCAGCTGTCGAGCTGGGAACATGACCATAAAGAATAGGCATATGTCCAAGCAGTTAATCCTATACCCTCTTGCCCAACCCTTGCTAGAACATGATCTACCTCTCTGGTTGGAGGAGGAGGATGAGGATGAGGTCTATTCTGCACCACTTTGTGCATTAGAAACCGCCATGGGGGGAACTGCAAGATGAGGATGATATGATTGAAAATTTGATTCAAAATCCACCCCCTAGTGTCTTACCATTAGAGGACATAGTGAGAGAAACCCAAAACAACCCCTTAACTGATCTCTGTGTGGCCGACCCGACCTCTCTCCGTGTTAAGAATATAGAGTTCGGCCCAGAAAGAACCTTGAAAATCAATCCATCCCTATCCACTTCCCAGGAGAAGGAGCTGTGCAGCTTATTGAGAAAACATTTAGATGCGCTCACCTGGAGTTATAAGGAGATGAGGGGAGTGCACCCTTTAGTATGTACTCATCATATATACATTAAGGAAGATTTCAAACTAGTCAGGGAGCCTCAAAGGAGGATGAATCCAGCACTTAAAGACATTGTTAAGGAAGAATTGCAAAAATTGCTTGATGTAGGATTCATCTACCCCATCTCTGACAGTGAATGGGTCTCTCCTTTGGTGCTAGTGCGAAAGAAAAATGGCAAGTGGAGAAATTGTTTCGACTATCATGAATTGAACAAAGCCACTAAAAAGGGCCATTTTCCTTTATCGTTCATAGATCAAGTGTTAGATGGTTTGGCGGGGAAAAGTGTTTCTCCTTCCTAGATGGGTTCAGTGGGTACAATCAGATTCAAATTAGCTCGGAAGACCAAGATAAGACCACTTTCACTTGTCCTTGGGGTACCTTTGCGTACCGGGTCCTTCCTTTTGGTTTGTGTAACGCTCCAGCCACTTTCCAAAGAGCGGTACTGAGTATATTTTCTGAACTGGTTCATGATGCAGTGGAAATATATATGGATGATTTTACTCCTTATGGTTCTAACTTTCAGGGAGCTTTATCTAACCTAGGAAAAGTTATAGACAAGTGTATTGAGATGAACCTATCCCTAAGTCCGGAAAAATGCAAATTTTTTATGACCGAAGGGACCGTGTTAGGTCATGCAATATCTCAACAAGGACTGCAGGTGGACCCCAACAAGATTGCCATCATCCAAAGGGTCCCACCTCCTCAAAAGGTGAGAGATGTCAGAAGTTTCCTAGGCTTAGCTAGATATTACCAAAGATTCATTAAATATTTCAGTAAGCTAGCCTCTCCTTTGTTTGGCCTTTTAGGCAAAGATGTTGAGTTCATATGGTCTGAAAACTGTCAAGAAGCCCTAGATACCTTGAAGAGCAAGTTAGTAACTGCCCCAATTCTCAGAGGCCCAAACTGGGCCCTACCCTTTCACATTCACACAGATGCCTCAAACAAAGCAATAGGAGTAGCCTTAGGACAAATTGATGAAAAGTTACCTTATGCCATATACTTTATAAGCAAAAATTTGTCAAAGGTAGAGTTAAACTACACAGTGACCGAGAAGGAACTCCTAGCTGTTGTGCATTCTTTAAACAAATTCAGACATTATATCACAGGCTATCAAACCTTCGTGCACACTGATCATGCTGCAATTAGATATTTAATGAACAAACTAGATGTAAATGCTCGCATTATTAGATGGTTGCTTCTATTACAGTAATTTGATCTAACCATTATTGATAAGCCTGGTAAAGAAAATGTTGTTGCTGACTTTTTGTCTAGAGTAAATTTGCCTACAGGTGAAGAAGGAATGGTGGATGAACAAATGCTAGATGAACATCTGTTTGCTATTTCAGTACTCTCTCCATGGTTTGCTGATATAGCAAACTACTTGGTTTCAACACAGTTTCCACCACACCTATCCTCAAAAGAGAAGAGCAAGATAGTAAGGAAAAGCGCCCCTTTCACCTGGATTGGGGGTAATCTCTTCAAACATGGCCCAGATCAGATCTTGAGAAGATGTGTCAGGGAGGAGGAAGTCTTTGACATTCTCCTGACCTGTCATGATGGGCCTTGTGGAGGTCATTTTGCAGCAAAGAGAACTACCTTCAAAATATTTCAAGCAAGCTACTATTGGCCCACTCTTCATCAAGATGTGAGGAGATAGACCAGCCAATGTGATCGATGTCAAAGGATGGGGAAACCTACTCCAAAGGATGAGATGCCCATGCAAACTCAAGTGACCTTTGAGCCATTTGAGAAGTGGGGCATGGACTTTGTGGGTCCTATCAACCCTCCTTCAAAATAGAAGCAATACGTCATTGTGTGCACTGATTACCTGACAAAGTGGGTAGAAACAAAAGCAATAAAAGCAACAACAGAGGAAAAAGTAGCTGATTTTTTGAGAGAAAACATATTCTACAAGTTCAGGTATCCAAGAGAACTGGTCATAGATCAAGGCATTAATTCACTTCCAATTTGATTGAAAACCTGCTCACACATCATAAAATCAAGCACAGGACTTCTACCCCTGACCATCCACAAGCCAATGGGTAGGTGGAAGTCACTAACAGAGCTTTGGATGGAATTCTGACCAAGGTAGTGAGCAGCAACAGAAAAGATTGGGTGGACAGATTAGTTGAGGCCACCTGGGCCTACAACACAACATGGAAGACCACCACAGGGTTCACACCCTATGAATTGGTCTATGGGAAGAAGGCTTTACTGTCAATAGAATTTGAATTCAATACACTAAGGATGGAAGGTCAGCTGGACCTAGACCTCAGCGATGCACAGACGGAAAGATTACTCCAGCTCAATGGATTGGATGAACAAAGATTGCATGCCCTTCTCCACACAGAGGTAGTTCAGCTTCAGAGGAAGATATGGCATGAGCAATATCAAGGAGAAGCAATTCCAAGAAGGAGATTGGGCACTGCTCTACAATTCAAGGTATAAATACTTCAAAGGCAAGCTGAGGACAAGATGGCTGGGACCATACACTGTGGAAAAATGCAATGACAATGGTTCAGTCCTGATCAGAACCATTGATGATGAAGCCATCCCCATGCTTGTCAATGGACATTGGTTGAAAATTTACAAGAAGCCCCTCTCAAAGCGAGAGTTCATTGAAGATTTGAATAAGACAATGATGGTAGTGGAGCATGTCTTAGCCTCCACTTCACCCACTCACTAAAGGAAAATATATAAAAAAGAAAAAAGAAAAAATAAGGACTCAAGTGAAAACCTCCATGAGGTGCTTGAAGTCCCATCATTGGGTTGAAAACCTCTCTTGAGGCGGCCCAATGATGTCAAAAAAAAGAGAAAAGAAAAAAGAGAATAAGATCCCTGGGTGAAAACCTCCCTTGCAGGCGCTCGGGGCAGGCAATTAGGGTGAAAACCTCCTTGAGGCTCCCTAGCTGTTTTCAAAAAAGAAAAAAGAAAAAAGAAAAAAGAAAAAAGAAAAAAGAAAAAAGAAAACAGAAAAAAGAAAAAAGAAAAAGAAAAAGAAAACTGAATTTTAATGTGCATTGCAGGTTTGCAGGAGAACCACAGAGAGCAAGAAGAGATGCCACAGAGCCCTAACATTCATACCATCACCTATTTCATCTCCTATAAACTCTTCTCCATCATTTTTGACCTTTCTTCCACCCCACTATGTTTTTTTTCTTCCGGAAACTATTTGTTCTACATGAGGCTCTGTGTTTTCTACATGAGGCTCCTGTAGGAATTACAGAGAGCCATAAATGGTTCCAAAAAGCAGTTTTAGGGGATGGGAAGCTTCATGAAGAACATATAAACCCTCCTACATCTATCAACCCGCCTTGCCATCCATTCCACACCAGCATCACATCATCGTCATCATTTTTTTCTTCCTGTCTTAGAAAAACACAGAAAAAATAGTTTTTAGTAAAAAGAGAAAAAAACAAAAATAAGAAAGGAAGCAACACCTAAAATCTCACCTGCAGATTACATATTACCTCTTCATCTCCATCAACATCTCTGGCATCATTCTCATAGCCCC
Source organism: Pinus tabuliformis (assembly GCA_031772625.1). NCBI lineage: Eukaryota > Viridiplantae > Streptophyta > Pinopsida > Pinales > Pinaceae > Pinus > Pinus tabuliformis. The sequence goes on along the minus strand of CM062814.1, from coordinate 741,404,258 downwards.
TAGCATGGAAATAAGCTGAAATTTCAAGGGGAGAAGCAGCTACAGGAGCTCCTGTAGGAATTCCTGTGGCCACTGATTCCATTAAAATCAAGCCACAATAGTAAAAGAAGTGCAACCATGAGGATTGAAGGAGACATCTGAAGCTTAGATCCAGCCAGAGGATACCTGCACAAGACAAACAACCACATATCAGAAAGCAGAGAGCATGCAGCAAGGGAAACACAAGCATGCAACAGTAGAAGGAGCCAAAATACCTCACATCACATACATTCGACTCACAGGTAAGTGACTAACCCACTCCTCTGTTTGCATTTGTGTAATTGAAAGATATGCATGAGTAACGAGATGGTTGAGGTTGAACGAGGAAAAGGTGGCCAGTTAACTTGGTCACCTTCATCTAGTTGACTGCACTCATTCGAAGATGTCACCCACATGTGCGCATAGTCAACTCAGAGAAAGATACCAAGGACATGTAGTGGAGGGTATGTAAACTCTGATGCAATAATGAGAGGTGATTGTGGGAAGGAACCATGATGACAAGGTAGGTGGGGACCAATGGTCCAAATATGGCCAACGTACATTTTTTCCAGCTCACCCCCATCACCAGAAATATCTAAAAGAAGTAATAAGTACTCCTCCTCGAGCACTCTCACCACCTTTTCCCTCATTCTCTCCTCGTAAACTTAGCTGCAACAAACTCCTTGTCACCCCATAGCCTCGAAACCATCATTTTCCATCGATCTCACCCATCCTCCTGCTCTCGGCGTTGTCTACAAGAGCACTTACAGGTTCTATAGGAGCACCTACAGGCAGTTCTACAGGAGGGGTAGTGAGCTGTTTTTAAGAAGAAAACATGGGTTTTTTGCTTGATTTCTGGCTTGAGGAGGTAGGTTCCATGCATACCCACCTTGATTATCAATATGTGCAAGGAATGATATCATTTTAAGGAGGAATTGAGTCCATAGAAGAAGAGGAATTACATAAAAAAAAATTGCCTGTTTTTGTTAAAAAAACACAGTTTTCCTCTGTTTTCCTGTTTTCTTCAAAATTATTGTCTCCATCTCTACATTTGGTGTTCAAAAGGGGTATAAGCACAATGACAGGAGGATTCATGAGGAAGGAGCCCACTAATTCAACCAGGCTCCATGAACATCCCTAAGTAGTAGCCATATTCACAAGGACAAATTGGATGACCTTTTCTGAGAAATTCTGAGGGTTTGATGAGGAAATTGCTCAGTAATTTGCCCTTTCTTTAGTCCCTCAGTCAAGAACCCATGCCACTGTCACTTTTAGAGGTATTTCCATGGAAATAGCCCCATAATTTATCAGTAGGGTTACTACCCTTCCTCTTGGATTACCTTGGAGCAACGATGAAAAACCAATTGGATAGGCTACCAAGAAAAACTTCTTCCAAAACAATGAACATACTATAGAAGATAAAAATGGCATTAGAAGGACAAGCATACCCTACCCTTGGGATGAGGTTATTTACCAAATCATCAAATATATTTCCTGTGAGGGGAGGTATAACGTAGTCTATGTCTACCATTTTAGAATCCTTCATGAGCTGAGATATGGCATGGACACCCCAACACCCCAGAAACTCAGCATCCCCTATTTCCTCCTACAGTCCCTCATAGACTCCAGCATTAAGTTTAAGGCAAGGAGTCCAGATCAGCTAGCTCACCATGGGTTAATCAAAATTTTAGTGGAAGAAGCCCTCCATACATTTACAATCCCCATAGCATGGAAAATTTTCCGAAACATGACTGTTGAAGGTGACATAAAGGCCCTGACCTATGATATTAGCTCCACTGGTAGTGAGGAGAAAGAGCAGCAAGAGGCAGAGGGAGAAGAAATTGGTGATTTAGAGGAACAAGAAGGGAAGAAGAAAGAAACCAAAAGAGAGAAGGAGAAAACAGAGCAAATAGAGACAGAAGGAGGAAAAGGGGCAGAAAAGATAGAAGTGTCTCCTGAAACCCTAGAAAGAGAGGTAGCGGCTGCTCTCACTACCCTCAGCACCCTAATTAAACCAAAACAAAAGAGGAAGAGGTAGACCTCAATGTATTTCAGGGCTAGGAAGAGCACAAGGATCAAAACAGGGAAACCCCAGCCTTCTTCTAAAGTGCCTATTGTTATTGAAGATTCACCCTTTGCTAAAGGAAAAGAATCCCCTTCCAAGGTACCATTACTTATGAAAGGGGGACTCCTAGATCTCCCACATGGAAAGAAAAAGTAGAACTACAGGACTCAAAAACAGTTATACAGGGGGCACAGACTGTTCTACAAGAGACCCTGTCAAAACTACAGGAGACCGAAAAAGTTGAAAAAAGGGTAGAAGGACAACCATATGAGAAGGAGGAAGCAACAGAGGCCCAAGAACCTGACCCCCAGCCTAGTCTTGGCTCTTACTACAATCTTCTTGAGTGGGGGGGGGAGAATCATTCCACAAAAATTTGCAATTCCATTGTTCTTTGAGTTGGAGAAAGAAAGAATAAGGACCCATAGGTGGATGCAAATAGCCAAATCCAAGGGAGTTGAGGATATTGGCGACATGGAGAACAAACTCAGAGAAATGGGCAGAGAATTAAGTGTCAAACACAGAGAAGAAATTGCAAGAAACCAACTTCAAACTGAAAAAGAAGTGCTAAGGAGGCAGCTAAAGGAGAAAGAGACCCAGCTGGCATGCATGGCTAGCTTATCCATGCAGGCAATGCAATGTAGAACACCAGCAAAATCCTATGGATTATACCTCAAGGACCAATGGCTACAATGTCAGATCAAGACTTTAGCACAAAGAGGTATAATGCCTTCTCAAGATTACAGACAGTTTATGGACCTGTTTGATCAAAGCACAGTAGAAGATAAGGCAAAGATGGCAGAATTTTACCTGCATAATATGGCCCTCATAGACATGAATGTGTGGGACCCCAATGCTAGGCTAGGGGACCTACAACTAATGGCCATGGCTTCATGGATGAACCATGAGGAGTTAAGGGCAACTGAAGTAAAAAGGTTGATGATCAGAGAGCAGAATGAGCCACTAATGATCAGAGCTGAGCCATCAGATCCCATGGCTCTCATCAGCACACACCAGCTGCTTGCAAATAATCCTCAAATTTCCCCTAGATATATAAGTGATCAAGCACAGGCCATTGCACATTTTGAGGACATGGAAAGGTTACTTGGGGATGACTGTGTGCATGCATGTATGAGGAGATGGAACACCTTACCACACAGTTTGAAGATCAGGGAATATCATTCCCCAATGAGGATGAAGGAGGCACTAAGGAGAGTGCCAATGTACAAGCACTCAATGCAGAGGTTGCAGGTCAATTGGATTGGCCTCAAACTGAGTCCACCACTACTGTTAGGCATGCTAGAAGGAAGGACAGAAGAAGAAGAGTAGAGGCAGTGGGAAGAGATAGATAGAAAAGAAGGCTTCTATGACAAGGAAGAGGAAACAACATCAGAAGCTTGGGATGCTAGAGAGGCCACCAGGGCCATCAAAGATGAGGAGATGGACTAAGTTGCTCAGAGGATGAGCAACACCTTCAGTAGGGGGGTGATGATGAGCCCCATAAATGGGTAATTATATGGGCTCATTTTGCCTCCTAACATAGTTAAATCAACCATTCTCTTAGCATATTGCATGTTTTTTGATTATATTTATGCATATGGAGTGAGTTGAGTTAGTTATGATGCCATGAGGTATAATATGTGTTTAATGCAGATTTTTGTTGAATTTTGAAGACAAAGACAAAGATTCAATGGAAAATTGGAAGCAATAACTCGAAGTGGACAAAGGAGAGGATTTATAGGAGGGAATCCCCCTAATTTATTACTCCCCACTTCGAATTCCCCTTCACACAGCTTGGAGTACAAACAGCCAAATCAATGCACTAGGAGGCAGCCGAGAAAGTGGAAGATAACTTATGTTTATCTCGAGTTTTGGGAGCCAAGCCTCCCTGATTTTAAGGAAGTTGTTGGGAGCTTCAGTTGTATAAATAGAGAGGCCTAGGGCCTCACTAGGGTCGAATTTTTGTCGGATTTTTGTTGTACTTTTGCTTTGCTCAACTTCGAGGTTACTTTTGCGGACAGATTCATGTAATCCTATCACTGTTTTAATAATAAAGATGAGATCCTTTTTGACCTAGCACTGAGTTACCTCAGAGGGCTAAAGCTCTTGGGTTAGGGTCCAATCCAAGCAGCCAAGCTCCTCTTTTTTGTATTTATATGCTTTGTTTCAATTTATGGATTAGTTGCTGTTAGATGAATTTATTTCTTGGTTAAGAATAGGTTGCTTTTGGTGATTTAGAAGGTTGTTTCCATTTGTGTTTTCTATAGTAGGTTAAGCAGTGATAGAAAGAAGATTCAAAAGGATAGCAACAGTGCCTTGGCCTCTTTTCCTCCCTTTGGGACCATGAACTGAGGTAAAGACCCTCTTGCTACCCCAAAATCACAGATTTTCCTTCTCCATCAGATTTCTAGTGTTTGCAGTTTGTTAGAAGGTTAATGCTTTGCTTTAGATCTCTTCCACCATGCTCATTTCTATCTTTGCAATAAGTCTTCTTCCATGCTCTCTCTTCTTGTAGCATTTTTCAGCATTTACTTCCATAGCTCATAATTTAGACTAGCTTGATGCAAAATTTTGTTTTTTTGATATACTCATTTCCTTGCTTGCTTGATCTCATTGGTTGACTATCAGTTCTTTTGCAGCAGATATATTCTCACAGCAGGTCAGCCTATCAACCATCACATTCTCTCCTTCATCCACGCCCTACAGGTCACCCAAAGTTCACCTCAAATCTGCCTTATTCTTCTGCATTTTCCCATAGGATTTATTCCGCTCCCAATAATCTTTCCCTCTCCTAGTGATCCTTGGTGGACCCTAGGTTCCCTAACACATCATCCCAACCTCCATATACCTTTTTCACCCACTCTCACACCTTCCAAACCTTCAAAACTGCTCTCAGCATCCTCCTGTAAACCTCCAGTAGATCCCCTGCGTCCTCCTGTAGATTTTCTTGTAGGCTTTCTTTTGAAGGCCGAGTGTGGGAAAAGCCTCCAGAAGGCCACCTGAGACCTCCTAGGACCCCTCTACACCATCCTACATCTCCTCAAACCCCAAAGTCGCCCTTCAACACCACCTATTTGCTTCCACCTTCACACACAATAAAATACATGCATGTCAATTTCACATAAAAATACATAAAAATCCAAAAAGATGTTTTTTGCTCATTTACTTCTAGGAATAGCTTGAGTAGATGCTGTTTACTCCCTTGAGTAGGTAATGACATTCATTTCATGGTTTTTATAGTGCTTTCTGCAAAAGTAGGATTAGTTGGCTAAGTAGGGTTTGCTAGGTTTACTTTACATTTCAATCTTTTTCCTTTCTGCAATTAGAATAACCTCTGTAGAGTAAGCTTTCATTTCTTTCATCACATATAGAGCTTTTTCTGGAATCCATAGAAGTTGGCTTGAGCTCCTAGTGATCTTGCGCCAGCTGATCAAGTGACAGCCTGCAGTAAGAACTAGTACTTGTGCATACAGCACCGTCGCTTCCAGGTTTGTTACGAACTATCGGGTTGATAAGAGTAAAGTAGGTAGCCTAGGAGTTGCAGCATTATTGTTGCAACACTGGTGCTCACCAGTACTTGTTGACCAATAGGATGACAATGGTTTGTAGGTATGTTAGATTCGATGAGGAGAAGGCCATGCGAGTTTCCATTGAGAGGGAGCTTGAGCTACATGTGGATGAGGAGCTTTTAGCTCCTAAGATTGAGGAGCCTCAAATTGATGTGGATCAGACACATGTAGAGGATCTGGGAGTATAGACATCCACTCAAGCATAGTCTTCTAGAGAGGGAAGAAAGCACACTAGAGAGGTTGAAAAAATGTTGGATGATGCACAAGAGAATGTTCGAGCACCCACTTCTTAGTGCAGACAGAGGAGGTCACCTGAGAGGTACACTGGATACATGGCTCTTATGGGCGAATGTGTTGTGACAGAGCCATTTTCCTTCAAGGAAGCAGTGCAACAACCAGTTTGGGTTGATGCCATGGTGGAGGAGTATGACTCCATAGTTCGTAACAGTGTTTTGGATGTGGTCCTGAGACCGGAGGACAAGTCAGTGGTGAGCTCCCATTGTATTTATAAATCAAGCTTCAGATGGTAGTGTGGAGAAGCATAAGACTAGATTTGTGGCCCATGGCTTTTCACAGGTAGAGGGGATTGACTATGATGAGACCTTTTCTCCTACTGCAAGGTACTCATCAATCAGGTCTATATTGGCACTATCAAAACAGATGGGATGGAAGATACATCAGATGGATGTGAAGACAAACTTCCCAAATGCCATGATTGAGGAAGAGGTTTTGAGACCTTTGACCATGAGTCGCATGTGTGCTAGCTCAAGAGAGCGTTGTAGGAGTTGAAGCAATCACCCTGTGCTTGGTACACCAGGATAGATAACCACTCCATCTGGTTGGGCTTCACGAAGAGTGAAGCAGATGCAAACCTGCGTCAGATAGTGGTGGAAGGTAAATTGTTGATCATTGTACTTTATGTTGATGATCTCATACTGAGATGTGATGATTAACTGATCAAGTATTGCAAGGAGGATCTTGCAAGAGAGTTTGAGATGAAGGACATGGGGCTCATGCATTGCTTTCTTGGCATAGAGGTATGGTAGGGATATGGGGAGTTGTTTGTGTCTCAGGGCAAGTATGCCAACGAGATATTCAGGAGATTCCGCATGGAGAGCAGCAAACCCATGGTGACTCCTCTAGCAGGTAACTGGAGGAAGGAGGATGCTACTTCAGGGGAAGTAGTGGAAGCTACTATTTATAGGTAGCTTGTGGGTTCACTCATGTACTTGGTGAAAACACGACCGAATATGTGCTATGCAATTAACCAACTTAGTCAAGTGATGGTTAGGCATACCATGCTGTATTGGAAGGCAACAAAGCATGTGGTGAGATACCTCAGGGGCACTTCTCAGTATGGATTATGGTACAGACGAATAGAGGGAGTGAAGATTCAAGGCTTCACCAATGCATATTGGGGAGGGAGTCCATCCAACTGGAAAAACACATCAGGTTGCTTCTTCAGTATTGGGTCAACGACAATTTCTTGGTACAACAGGAAACAAATATCGGTTGCACTTAGTTTGGAAGAGGCATAGTACATGGCTGCAAATCAGGCAGCATGTGAGGCCATATAGATGAGGAATATCATGGTTGGTTTTTTTGGTCAGCTGATGGATCCAACTGTGATTTACTATGATAATCAAAGTTATATCAAACTCTCTAGAAATCTAGTTTTTCATGATCGGTCCAAGCATATTGATATCTGATATCATCATCTCAAAGATTTTGTATTGAGGCGATTATTTTGTTAGAGTACATTCCCACAGAGGAGCAAGATGCTGACATTTTGACAAAGGTATTTTCAAGATGTAAATTTGAGTTTCACAGAGATAGGATCAGGGTAGCTGATAATCCCTTTCTTATTAAGAGGGAGTGTTGAGAAATGACAAGAAGAAATTCTAGTTTAATTTTTCCTTGAATTAAACTGAGAATTAAAATCGAATTCTGTTCTCATAGCAACTTGTAAGTAGTTAATTAAGTTCAATTAACTTAATCAGCTTAGGAATTTCAAGCTGGAAGTCTTTATGTAGTCATGTATATGTTCTCCCTAAGTTATATGGGTCCAATATGAGTTTAAATTGAGTTGGAAAGTAGATCACTCAGTTTACCGAGTTAAGTTCAGTTAAATTAGCTCCAAATTGTTTTTGGAACTAATAGAGGACTAATAGTCAGTTGGTGCATTGGTGCATCCACTAGTGCTACTCCACTTAACTGAAGATTCCCTCATGAGAAACTCATGCATGTCAGTTCAGAGAAAGACCCAGTTGAGACTAGAGTGTAGGGACAATGTGATATCAATGGTATTATTTAATGGAGTGTAAATATCATGCATGCATCAAAGATTGATCATATGCTTGGATTGCACAGTTTTGGAAGCATGAATTCCTTTTAAATATAGGTTATTCATCCTAGGAATAACACAAGAGATTAGGAGCTTGAAGAGCTGCAGAATTGGCTAAGAGTTGGCCAAGAGCTAGCTTGTGCGCTGAGAGAGTTGAACATACTTGTGCGGAATTTTTCTAGTGGGAACAAACTTTGTATATTCACTCATATTTTTGATATATGCAATACAGATAGCGGGGTTTTGAGCAGTGGCTTTCCGCAAATACATCTTGTGTTATGTGCCATTGATTTATCTTCTTCTTATTCATATTGTTTTCATCGATCTATTGGCTTCCGTTGGTTGAAAGTAGAAGGAGATTCTTGTCTTTTTCTTTAGTACATTGCATGAGCTTGTGAATCTATAGGATTTTCTACACGCGTCAGCCCCCATTATTTATGGAAAATGGGTTAGCCATGTGTTTGTGATGTAAAAGACTTTAGAAGAGTCTATATTGTAACTCTAGTTAAGAGTTAATGTAGTCAAAATTAACCACTAGTAGGCTACAAAGTTGTGTTATAACCAGGCCATTAGGAGGAGGAGACATTCCATTATTTAGAGAGAATTTTGTTGCATAATTGAGAAAATATAGTCAGGAGAGATAAGAGGTAGAACACATAGAGACGATCTGTGCAATGTAGCAGCCCACAACCCACATACATTACTTCTTTGTACCTGCAACCATATTTCTAGACAAAGAAAGAGAGCGAAGCGACCACACCTTCCAGCTAGGTTTTCTCCCGAATGGGTCTCCCAGAGAGAATATCTTGTGTATTGTGTGTGTGTGTGTACTTATTTTATCATTCTTTAATTTTCTACATAATGTCCATTCACATGCATGCACTAATTACAGTTAAATCCATGGATCTTAAAGTTTAATAAACTGTAATAGTGTAGAATTTTTAGAGTTTTATTATAATATTATTAGATCTGTTGTGACGAACTGTCGAGTGGAATATCCATGATAGTTTATAGATCATTTGGTATCATAACCAGGTTTCTTTGGATATTTGTGGATATTTGCAGGGGATATAGGTCGGATGGGTCGAAAATCGTAAAACCCTAATCATGGCCGACGAATTTTTAAAAGAACCTCGTGATCCTGCAGAGATGAGGTTTTTTCGGCATGAACAAGAAGTTGCAGATATAAGCTGCAATGTAAACCTCCTCATGGCGACCCTAAGAAATAATTTAGGGATATTTGGAGAAGATGGGGGTTCAAATGTAGAGGAAAAATCAGAAGTGGAATCAGGAGATCGAGAAGACACAGAGAACAAGTCGAAGAAAGAACCTGAAATAGATCAACCCAGTTCGAGTGCAGTGAATCAATCCCTATTCAAAATGGAAGCAAAAGTCGATATCAAGTCGTAGCATGACGAGATCAATGCTCTGAAGTTGAGCCACTAGTTGCAGCAACTAGAAGTTTATTTCAGCGTCTGACAGATCGAGGAAGGGCAAAAGATATCATTCGCACGACTGAAATTAGAGGTCCATGCACTGACTTGGTGGGAGAGCCACACGGAAACCCTGAGGTTGGAGGGAGAACCTCCAGTGATTAATTGGGAGGATTTCAAAACCCTAATTAAGTCATAGTTTTATCCCATTGGGTATGTGGAGGACCAGTGGATCCGGTGGCATTACTTCAAGCAAAAGCCGGGCCAAAGCATGTAGGAGTACACCACATAATTCAGAAAGATGGCTATAATGATGGGTATCTCTTCAAAGAACCTATATGTACTCCTTAAGTATTCAGGGGGTCTGCACCACCATCTGCATGAGCAAGTGATGCTGTTCAAGCCTAAATCGATGGACGAGGCTTGCGTACAAGCACAATACTTGGAGAATATATGCCTGAAAAAAGCAAAATCAAGTGGATTGAAGCAGAAGGAGCAACATGAAGCTTCTAAGGAGGGGAATAAGATGCAAAAAGGGGGAAAAGATAAAAAAACGACAGCCACAACACACCAGTGCAAAGATCCTAGCAACAACTGCAACATTGATGGGCATACAGAGGAGAAGTGTTGGAAGTTGCATCCAAAGCTAAACACGAAGAACAAGAAGAAAGATAATAAGAAGAAGCATCTCATGGCCATTGATTCAAGAAAACAAGTTGAAAGCAACTCAGATGTGGATGAGAAGATCGTTTGTGCATCAGTGTAGAAGGAGGTGAATCTAAGTGGCCTTCAACAACAAGAAGAGAAATAAATGACCAAACTCTTCCATATAAAGATACAAGTCAATAAGACAAAGATTGATGCTCTGTTTGACTCAAGATCGTAGGCAAATATCATTGCAGCAGAGTTGATCAAGAAGTTGGGGCTGGAAGTTCGTGATCATCCAAACCCATATCCATTGGGATGGGTAAATAAGGATGCAGAGCTGAAGGTAACAAAACAATGAAAAATTAGATTTGCTATCAGTTCTGATTTTATTGATGAAGTAGATCTGGATGTGGTTCCCCTTGATGTATGTGGAGTCATGTTTGGGAGTCCATACATGTACATTCATTATGCAATATTCATGAGGAGAGCTAACTAATTCTAGCTCATCAAGGATGGAAAAATGTTCATTGTCAATGCGCAAAAAGGCAAGTCAAAAATTTCATTGGTAAGTGCCAACCAAGCCAAGAAATTGATCAGTTCCAACAAGTATGTTTTATTGTTTTTAAGATAAAGTCAGTTTTAAGAGGAGTCAACAACAGGCAAGGCATCTATGGAGGGGTGTACTAAAAAATATAAACAACAACTGGAGGAGTTGTTACAAGCATACAAGGATGTGTTTCAGAAGCCTAAAGGGTTACCACCTAAGAGAAAAGTGGAGGACGAGCTCTAGCTATTGCCAGACTCCCCATTGCCAAATATTGGGATGTACAAGGAGTCTATTATAGAAGCAAGTAAGGTGAAGAAATAGTTGCAGCAACTGGTGGAATAAGGTGTCATTCGACCGAGTACATGACCATGTGGGTCACCCATCATCATTGTGCCAAAGAAGGATGTGACTTAGCATATGTGTATAGATTACAGGGCGTTGAATAAAATCACGGTCAAGAAAATATACCCTCTGTGTAGGATAAACGATCTACTATATCAATTGCATCAAGCAAAGTATTTCACCAAGCTAGACTTGAAGTCTGGATATCACCATGTTTGAGTCAAAGAAGTAGATACATAGAAGATCACCTTCAAAACCAGACAAAGTTTGTATGAGCGGTTAGTTATGGCATTTGGCCTGTGTAATGCACTAGCTATGTTTATGAGATTAATGAATGATATACTACAACCTTTTATAGATTAGTTTGTTATTGTCTATCTGGATGATATACTAGTATATAATGCTACCTGGAAGGAGCATATTTCACATTTGAGGCAGGTGCTGGAAACATTGAAGAAGCACCAACTACTAGAAAATCTCAAGAAGTGTGAGTTTGTGCAACGATTTTTGGTATATTTGGGGTATGTGATCAATGGAGGAGAGATGAAGATAGATCCTTCCACTATGGAGTCCATCATGAAATGGATGGTGCCTACTAATGTTTCTAAGGTCAGGAGTTTCATTGGGGAAACACAGTACCTGAGGAAATTCATAGCTTCATTTTCAGTGGTAGCAGCACTGCTCCACGCCATAACAACAAGTGGCAAGAGTTTCCAGTGGGGAAAAGGTCAGAAGAAGGCTTTTGAGGAGCTAAAGAAGAATATCAGTCAAGCACCAATTTTAGCATTACCAAACTTGCAACGTCCCTTTGAAGTGGAGATAGATGCGAGTGGGTATGATATGGGATCTATCTTGATGCAAGGAGGAAGGCTCGTTCACTACCATTTTGAAGTATTTCGTGGGGAAGTTCTTAACTACCCTACCTACGATAAGGAACTCTATGCCATGGTGCAAGTTGTGAAGAAGTAGAAGCACTATTTGATGGGAAAGGAGACAATAATCCACATAGATTATTAGCCATTACAGTACTTGCAAGCGCAGAGTAAGCTACAACATACCATACATTACAAGTGGATGGGGTTTTTACAATAGTTTCATTTGGTGATCAAGTATAAGAAGGGAAACACAAACAAGTTGGCTGATATGCTTTCAAGGCCACCCACATCAAAGATTACAACTCTAGGGACTCTTCTGCACATGGATCCATTCACCCACGATGCATACAAGGAGGCATATTAAGAAGATGAGGACTTCAACGAGATGTATCAACAGTTGCAGAGTTAGAATCATGTGCACAATGGTGACAACACCCTTGACTACCATCTCCAACATGGGTTACTCTATAGGCTAGATAAGTTATGTGTTCCTAAAAGTGAGCATTTGCAGCTGATTAGAGAGGCTCACACCTCCAAGGTTGTAGGGAACTTTGGTGTAGGGAAGACAGTGGCTAAATTGCAGAGATAGGTGTATTGGCCTAAGATGCAAGAGAAGGTAGCTAGGTTCATAAGAGGATGCATGCTTTGTTTTACAATTAAGCCTAGCAACAAGGAACATGGTCTATACCATCCCTTACCTGTACCTACTCATCCTTGGGAAAGAATTACCATGGAATCTGTGGGAGGTTTACTCACAACCAGGAAAGGACATGACTACCTATTTGTGGTAGCTGACAGGTTCAATAAGATGTGTATTTTGGTGCCCTGTAAAAAGACCATCATCAGACAAGAATCAATAAAATTGTTCTTTGGACAAGTCTGGGTGCACTTTGGGATACCAAGGAGCATAATTTCAAACAAGGACACAATATTTCTAAGTGAATTTTGGACTACATTGTGGGAGAAGATGGACACAAAGTTAAAGAGGTCTACAATATTCCATCCGGAGATAGATGGGTAGAAAAAAGTAGTTTAGAGGACTTTGGTGCAACTTCTGAGGGGATACAACCAAAAGCATCCAAAGGTCTGGGATGAAACCATGGCATATACACAACATTCTTATAAGAAAGTAATCCACACTTCTACAGGAAAGTCCCCATTTGATACTTGTTTTGGATATTTTCCACCTTCACCTTTGGATATTGCGTATGGGAAACAAGGAGGTGTGAGGGAAGATCTTACAGGAGGTGCTTTTAGGGATGAAAAATTTATAGATAAGATCACGAAAATCCATCTACAGGTACATGAAACACTACAAAAGTCACAGGATAAGTATAAGGCCATACATGATCAACACAAAACAAAGAAATCATTCAAGGTGGGAGACAAAGTATGGCTACAATTGAACAAGGAGAGGCTGCAGGGGCCTGGTAAGAAAATCAAGGCTCTAAGGTATGGTCCCATTTGAGATACTGGAAAGAGTGGGTGATAATGCCTATCAACTTAGTTTACCACCATATATTCACATTTACTTAGTTGTGAATGTAGATAATTTTAAACTCCATGAGCCTCCCATTCTAGATCACGAAGAGGAATAAGTCCTACCTTCTATGGAGGATTTGGCAGTAAACTCTCAGGCAGAGTTGACAGAAGATACAATTTTGCAAAAGAGATCTAGAAATACAAGACAGGGGCAGCATGGCCTTTGGCAGATTGGGTTAAAGGGACAACTTCTAGGCAAAGCTAAATGGTACACCAGAGCGAAGGTGGAGGAAAAATTTCCTCACCTCATTCAGTAAAATATTTTGGGGACCAAAAGCCTCCCAAAATGGAGAGGTACGATTTGAATTAGATCATTATATTGTTTGTCATCCATCACAATGCATTTGGAGTGAAAAAAGTGGAGGAATCAACTCACGGGACCAATTTTACCGGCGGGACCCAATTTGGGAAAACGGTGTCTAAAACCTTTCGGGAGCATTTTGAGGCATCAAATGACGTTTTTTGGGGGTAATTTTTTTTTCTCTACCATAGCACATTTTCATGCTATTCTACACACAGATATGTTTCCATCGATGCAAGAAGTGCGTCAATCAGAGTCCGTATGCAAAAGTTATGCCACTCAGAAGTTGACCTTCCTATTTTCACACCTATAGTTCGGGAGGATGCCGCGTCAGCCCCCATTATTTATGGAAAATGGGCTAGCCACGTGTTTGTGATGTAAAAGAATCTAGAAGATTCTATATTGTAACTTTAGTTAAGAGTTAATGTAGTCAAAATTAACCACTAGTAGGCTACCAGGTTATGTTATAACCGGGTCAATAGGAGGAAGAGACATTCCATTCTTTCGAGAGCATTTTGTTCCATAGTTGAGCAAAGATAATCAAGAGAGATAGGAGGTAGAGAACATAGAGATAATCTGTGCACTATAGCAGCCCATGGGCCAAATGCATTACTTTTTTGTACTTGCAGCCATATTTCTAGACAGAGAAAGAAAGCGAAGCGACCTGACCTTCCAGCTGGGTTTTCTCTCAAAAGGGTTTCCCAGAGAGAATACTTTGTGTCTTGTGTGTGTGTGTGTGTGTGATTATTTTATCATTCTCTAATTTTATGCATAATTTCCATTCACATGCATGCACTAAATACAGTTAAATCCACAGATCTTAAAGTTTAATAAACTTTAATAGCGTAGAGTTTTCAGAGTTTTAGTATAATATTATTAGATTTGTTATGATGAACTGTCCGGTGGAATATCCACAATAGTTTACAGATTGAGTGTAAGGTCACATAAGACTAAAATTTGAATCTGGGAGTGCAAAGGTTTTGTGCAGATGGTGGTGGTAAAAGATATTTTCCTGCTAGACTTTATGGTTTTCCATGGGAAGACTTTGGTGGGACGCTTCTATTGCAAATCCATTAAGGCATCTTCATTAGCTAGATAGTTAGAAGATATGTGGAAACCAATGGTTGGATATGTTCCTATATTTCATGTTCTAACTAGATGGTGGTAGGTCTTTGTTTTGAGGAGTGAAGTAGATTGCATTTCCATTTTGGATAAATGTTGTAGTTTGCGGACCTCTAAGCTAATCCTTCATAGATGGCCAGTAGAATTTTATCTAGTTAGGGATTTGATGGCCATAATTGAAGTTTGGGCCATTATTCGAGGGCTCCCTTTGATATTCTAGAGAAAGGAGGCTTTGTTCGCTATTGGGAACAACCTTGATGCTTTTGTTGATTTGTAGCCAAACTCAGATATGAATTAGGATAGGAGATAGGCATGGGTTCAAATTGAGGTGGATTTCAGAGATGGGATCGTAGAAAATTTGGACCTAATTATGGGGGATAAATAATGGAATCAAAATTTTAATTATTAGGATCTTGTCTTTCGTTTTTTTTTTCTTTCCATGATGTGGGACACCTTCAAAATAATTGCTCGCATTCTTGACCCTTTTTTAGCAGGCTTCTGAAGTCACGGATTAAGAAAAAAGGGAATGGAAATGATGAAGTTTTTGTAAAACTACCATTGTTAATATTTATGGGGTCTACTGAGGGGATCTTTCCTTTTCCAACTACTCATTGTACCATCTCAGGTCAAGTGGATTAGTATGTCTCTTCTAGTATGGTTACTTCCTCATGCCCTTCTTCTTCTTTGGGTTCAACCTTTTTTGATTGTCCTCTGGACTCCCCTATCCCTCCTTCTGGTTTCTGAAAAGATTATTCTTCTCCCCCTATTCCTTCTGGTTTCCCCCCTTCCCTTCCCCTTTGCCTCCCTTTTCATCACTACCTATGGATCCTAAGTCGGATGCTAGGGTTTTTGGCCTTGTTTCTGATCAAGCCCCTTCCCTAGTTCCTCTAGTGTGTAGGAATGGCTATGCCCTTAAACATCATGTTAAATAGAAGGATGTTATTTCTTCTAGTAGATGGCTCACATTGGACCTTATTCACACCGACCTAGTTGGGAGAAAATATTTTCTACTCAAATCCCAAGAGAAGGAAGTGATGGAAATCAGGAGAGACAAGCAAGAATCCATTTCAAGGGAATTTGAAGAGGGAAAATCCCTCAGCTTGGTTTCACCATGAATCTCATCTACATCAATGTGAGAAGGCTTGTGATCATCCACAAAGAGTTGGCCCTCAAAAGACTTATGTTAAGTAAGAAGTCAATAATTATTCTAATTCTGGAAATTATGTGTGAGGGAGAAAGAGCTAGGTCTTCCTTGAAGGATTTGCTTAAAAACCATTCCTTCTGTTCAATGGATGTGGATGGGATATATGGTGGTTTGATATTGAGCTGGAACCTAGCATGCAAAGATCTCTCCTCTTCTCTCTTTTATTTTGGTATTTTTTGTTGAAACTTACAACAAGAAATTCTCAATTTGATTTTGCCTTGATTAAATTGAGAAAATTCGAATTTCCACACCAGTAGACAACTTGGATGATGTTAATTTGTGTGACATGGTTTGTGTCACCCATTTTACTTAGTAAATTCAAGTTGGAGGAGTTAGAGTTCAATTATGCATATGTGATTGCTAATTTGTAGCAATCAAGGTCAATTATCTCAGGTTGTTTTCAGTTAAACTAGTTCCGACTTTTGAAGGAAGTAGTGGAAGGTCAGTTAAGTAGTGGGACTTCAGTGAAACTCAGTGATCATCTAGTTAACTGATCAATCAACCCAAAATAGCTAGTGCATGCAAAGAATTTGAGTTACCCTGTTGAGATGGATATTCCAAGGTAGTGTAACATTAAATGTAGACTAGTCTTGAGTGTACAAGTGTTGCATGCAGTCATATGATTAGCCTAAAGAATTGCACAATTCAATTAGTGGAATTTCCTAAATAATAGGTGCTAATTCCTCAAGGAACAACATAAGGAAATAGGAGCTCAAGCCGAGGAAAAAATTGAATAAGTATAGGTTAGAGGCTTTCAGTGAGAAAAGAGATAGGTTGTGCACTTGCAGGGTGAGCTTAGTTGAGAAAATCAATTGTGATACATCTATATTCATTTGATTAGTGCAAGAAAACATTGGGGTTTTTAGCAGATTTCTTTCCCCAGATAAAATACTTGTTGCATGTGTGTTATTTATTCTTGCATGGCTAAGATTTTTGTTCTAAATTGTGAGTTAATGTCTAGAGTAGTAGTGTAGGTTTGTGCCTTGTGATTTTGATTAAAACTTCACGAGTAGTTGCAAATATACAACCTAATTTATACGTTATTCTTAATCTAGATGTTAAAGACTTGAGATGTTTAGTGTCTAATTTTAATTTTTATGGCCCTTATGGTAACATAATCCCATTTTTGGAAGAATTTTCCTTCACATGTGCGTTCATGGATCCTCTCACTCTAGTAAAAAATGATCTTATGTTCACACTCTCTATGTGTGAATTATGGGGCACCAATCCTCAATTGGATCCCCAAATATTTTATTTTGCTAATATTAAGAGAAGGCACAGGCTTCTGGATATTGAAATAGTAAAATTGATTCCTAGTTGGAGGAATTGTCACTCATAGGGGGACACCATCTCAAAAAGATTGGATCATTTTCTTGCATCTAAGGGGTTTTTAAATGGTGGATTCAATTTCAAAAGTAAGGTGGTTATAGGGGGGATTTTCTATCACAGGCATATCCTATTTCTTTTTCTTCCTAGATATGGTATTTAAGTTCCCCCTTTTAAATTTAATATTTTTTGGCTGCAAGAATATATTTATAGAACTTTGGAATCTAGGTTGTGAAGGCCTCTATCTTCTTTTGGCTCCTCTTCTTTTATAAGCTAGTTCACTAACAATCTTGTAGGTTTTTACCCTATGCAATTAATTTTTGCAAACATTTTCTTGATAAAATAAAAAAAGTGCAATGGAAAACACACACATTAAGACAAATATTTGATCCTAGAACCCAAATCTAAGAAGATGTTGTGGCCACCAACAACCCCCCTCCTTATTTAGTATTAGCAATAACACTATGTAAGTGGGGACCCTTAGTCAAAAAATTTTAAAAAAATCAATTAGTGCTTATATGTCACTCCTTAAAAAATATCGCATCGCGCCAAGAATGATAGGGCATTTTCTTATGAGTCAAAATGATAAAATGCGAGATTGCGACGCGAACTCCATCGCATCGCATGCATTAATAAACACTCATGTTGGAAAACCTTAAAATCGCCGATATGCGATATCGCATATCGCATCTCGCAAAATCGCATAAAATGCACATAAAAATTAAACGATTAAGCGATCCGCGATCTTGCGATATTGCGATCTGCGATCTTTGCGATGTTGCAATCAAACAACCTTGCGATAGAACAACATGATGAAATTGCGGTAATGCGATACAACGAAATGCGATACTGCGATGCAAATCGCAGAAACATTCCATCGCAGATTTTCCTGGCTCAATATTCAAGAAAAAGTTTTTCCATGAACCAAGAACTGGTTACGCGCTTTAATGATAATTAATGAATTACACGCCAGTTGTTAATAAAATATGGTTTTGTGTTTTTCGAAGAGCCAGTTCACATCAGATGGCATGTTTTTGCATATCCGTGGCATTTAAAGCTTTCCTGTCATTATTTATTATCATTACTCTCTCCTCACTTGTGAACTGCAGGAACGAAGAACAAAAGTTACACAAAGCAATGTGCAGGAAACTATGGGGAAAAGGGGGAAGGCTCCAATGTTCAAAGACAGAGAAAAGACGCCCTTATAAACAGATACCGCATGCGACAGAGCCGTAGATTCACAAAATACTGCTGAGCCATCCATTACAGATCTTCCGTATATAGCCATGGTGAAATGGGTACTGCGCGATGCTGATATCAGAGACAGACAGTTTAATGCTCAGGGTCAAAAGCTCACGAGATCATATTTTTACAAATTTTTGAGCTTTATACCCGAAGAAGAGGAAGAGGCGCAAAAGGAAAAAAACGCATCAAAGAAGCCCGGATCAAAGAACGGAGGCAGTTTCCGATGCGCGCTAATGCGTGTCGCTGAGAAAATTGCTCGAGAAGGAAAGCCTCTAACTGCTTTGTCACCTGTAAGCCCGAAAATTGCAAGAAAGCATTGAAAAAACAAACTGGAAACAGAAAGCTAAAGAAAAGGCAGAAGCAATCCAAAGGGTTAACCAAGTTGAACTAGGATTATTACTGGGCATACACGGTAAAGCCACATAGTCAGTGGATGACTCTCAAAGTATATCATCGATTTTGCTAAGAAGATGGTGCCAGCTCTTTCCAATTCTGTTTTCCTAGCTCAACCAAAAGCGGAAGACAGTCAGCCGACTCTACTCAAGCAAATACTGAATGCTTGCAACGTTAAGGAGAAAATGCAGAAATAGTTAGATATTAGATTTAAATTTTAGAAATAGTTTTGATTTATTTTTGCTTATAAAAAGGGCGGTCATTTAAACCGCATCCTGAATCTCTGTAAATAAGTTATTTAGTTAGTAGTATTTAAACCCTTCTCATGCATTTAGAGAAGGGTCCAGAAATTTATCAAAAACTTGTCCTCAGAACATGCACTTTTGCACCCTCAGACGAGGTTTTGATGAATGAATGGAACATGATTTGTTGATGTTTGCATTTGATATCTACTACTGATGTTGCACTTCTGTACTCTTAGTGGATGTTAGAGCAAAGAGAGATAAATCATTGTTGCTTGAAGCTCATGAGTAGGACTAGCTATAAATGGTACTTTTATCTCTTAACCATTTCTTCTTATGTGTTAAAGTGATATACAATTTTTAGTTGTTTATGTATTATTGCGTGAATGCCTGAGTTATCATTTGGCACTTGTGATAGCTATTTATTTATGCTTAATGTATGAATAGCTAATTATGCAATATGTTTTTCACCACTGTTTCGTCTAACTTTTTATGCGAAGTGGTTCATCCTTATTGATTTCTTTTCTCATAATAGCTGAATGATCTTTATTACCAGTTGTTATTTGAAATCTTTTTAGATCGCATAATAGAAGAATTACATCCCGGGTTAGTATAGACTTAGATGTTGCTGCTTATTAGATTACAATAGCATAGCATTAGATTAAAGTTAGAATTAGAATATCTCAATTAGGAACTGTTAGATCAGGAACATCAAATTCTACACACACACACTCATAGATTGGGAAACTGGTCCCATATCCCCAGTCGGACCCGCTATACCAAACGGATAAGGAGCTGCCAACCAAGGTCCGGACCGGGCGGGTATCCCCCTTGTTGTAGACCCGATTTTCGGGGCTTCAACAGAAGACTAACAAGATTTTAAAAAATATATTTTCTATACAATATTACAATACAATATATTTCCTGCATCATCAATGAACCACAAATCTATTTACTCAAGAGTATAATGCAACTGTAGTTCCTTAAATGAAACTACCAAACAATTGGAAACCAAACATGCATTACAAAACCACTTTTACCGCAAATTGTGCACTAAAAATTGCCAAAAAATAGATGCAAAAACTGCCAAATTTCTATTTACAAGGGAGCTACCCCCAAACCCTTGGAATGGGGGGGGATACTACCCCCACTATGCCCCCCCTAATGTGCATCATGCATTTTACATTGCGTCGGGAGAACCATGCAAAGAATATAACACACACTTAACATTCTCCCACTTGTTATTTTCTTTGCACAAAAGGGGGTGCAAGGGAACATGATAAAAAATCTAGGGAAATAATGCCCATTATTTCTCTAAACGAGGAGAAATTATCAATGCTCACATATTTTTTTAATGAATCTACAACATTTTTCAAAGTGTGCACTTTTTTGAGTAGCACCTTATTCTCTTCAATCATATCTCTCACGAAGTGATATTGAACATCAATATGCTTTGTCTTCGAATGATAGGATAGATTCTTTTCCAAGAATATTGCACTCAAACTTTGACAATCTATATTTGGATCTTGTTAACAAAGTTACCAACTTAACAAGAATTGTAACCTCAAAATGAGAAATCTTGCCCAAAAAGGCCTTATTTTTTTTTTGCAAAAACATGAAAAAACACTTTGAAAATGAAAAGTGTTGATGCTACATCAACAATTTATTTATTTATTATTATTATTATTATTATTTTCAGGTGAAAATTTCAACATTTTTTTAGCAATGACAGTAAAAACCAATTTTTTTGCATAAAAAACACGAAAGAACACCTTGAAAACGAAAAGTGTTGATGTTGCATCAACGTTTTTATTTTTTTTATTTTTATTTTTCGAGTTAAAATTCAACATTTTTTAGCAATGGCATTAAAGATAAAATATCATGACTCCGAAAAACCTTAAAATCTTAACAATGTTTATCCACAACGTTAAATGTAAAATATCTCAACTCTGAAAAACCCTAAATTCCTAACTATTTTTAGCCATAGAGTTAAAGATAAAATATCGTGGCTCTCAAAAAACTTAAAATTTTGGCATTTTTCAGCCCTGGAATTAAAATCAAATATCATGAGTACAAAAGCCCTTAAGTTTTAAACATATTTCAAATGGCATTATGGAACAAATATTACAAACAAAAAACCTCTAAAATTAACACCTAAATCAAAGAGTCATTATATCAAGAGTAATTTTTATTTTAAAGGCTAAAAGTATGGCTCGTTTGAAATCTTAGCTTAAGACAACTTGTCCCATTGCAACAAAAACTTAAAAATCAACCATGGAATTAAAGTATGCCCTTTTTAATGGGGTGTTAAAATTGCAATATTTTTTTTTTTAACTATGATTTATCAAATCATAACAATAAATAATATCATGACAATATCATCGTATAATTTAAAAATTCAACATTAATTCTTAATATTTTTTTACTTTTAATCAAAATATCAATACTAAGTAGATTCAATGACACATAAATTATTTCTCAAAGTTATTGTTGTATTGTGGATATTTGAAACAAATGAATTCTTCATAATTAAAACATATAATCCAGCAAACATAGAAATGACTCATAACATCATGTAAGATCATATGCAAGTTAAATTTTTTATTTCAAGTTACCATGAAAACATCATTTACATAAAATGTCTTAGAAAATTATTCAAATTCACTCATAGGTTTTGACACACCATTAGAATCTACAACATCTTCATATGAATGATTAGATGCAGATGAAGATGACCCATATTCTTCTCTATCATCAACGAGTGCCCCATTGGAGTCGACATGTATGCCCACCATTTCAGATGTCAAAAGTCTTCTACATCTACGACTATGTTCAACAAACTCCCATCTTGTGGTAGCAAACTCTTGATAATGTTTATGGTTCTAAAGCGAAGAGTTCCTCTCTTTGTTAAATTGAAGTCACAAGCAAGTATGTCAACAACCTCCAATTTTAAGAGGTTAGTGTGGCGATAATTTATATTTGGATGCTTTTTTTTTCTTATTATGTTGATTTTTTTTTATCAACTACCATCGCTGGCTTGTGCACAACATTGAATGGGTGTGTATTTGTGGCATACCAATGTACTTCAACTGCTATAACATCTTCATTTTCTTTAATGACCTTTATAATCTTGGAAACCCAAAATAAACAATTGTGTGGATATCCATCTGTTAACACTGAGATCATGGAACCCTCCTTAATATCTTATACATAACTTCTACAAAGGTATTCCATGGCTACACATTGTGCACGTGATCTTCTAGAACCAATATAGATTTCTCTTTCCTTTACCTATGAAAAATCAATAATACCTTGAGATTGTTGTTGTTCAACAATGTTTCTTTCCTCATATTCATTTGACATGTTTTGTGGCCAAATAAATGAAGTCTTTAAAAGTGTATCTTCATTTCATGATCTTGAAATGATATCACTTTGATCTTTGAAAAAGACTCCCATCATATTGAATGAGTAACATCAATACGCTCATATATATCTCTAATAGATTTTTTAATTTCTTCCAAGAATTAATAATAAGTTATATCTCTCTTATGCCTTCATGCATTATGGATTTCAACAATTGATTGTAGTAACAATATATTTGATGCAAATATATGACGATTTGGGATAAACTTCGAAAATACTAAACCTAATGACAACCCTTTTTCTGCAGTAGTTGCTTACTTCTTGCCCCATATAAGTGTTTTCCCATCAATTTTTTTGATACAAAATTGACGTTGGAAGCTAATGTCATTAAGATGTTCAATAAATATTTGTTCACTATGCGATCCCACAATAAATCTTCACATGTCAATAGTTTCTTCCAACATGCGAAAATTAGGTTCCAGAATGTATGATTTCATAATACATTCAATTAATGATGGAGAACTCCAAACATCGTTCCTCAATGTTACCAAAAAATTACTGAACATCTGATCAATATGGTCATGAGTGTGCCCCAAAAGAAGGAAAACAACCTTTACCTTTTAAGAAATTCTCAATTCAACAAGCATGCTTAGATACCCAAATACAATTTTATTTTTGTTTTCAAGATAGAGTTGTCCAATTGCAGATACAAAACGCTAGGAATATTACCAGGTCAATGAGTGAGCACATCATGAATTATGGTTATGGTAAAATTTGTATCATTAAGAATATTTTGAATTGTGAAGTAAACCCTTGGGACATTTTCCCATTAATGACCATACATTCGACCCAGTGAAACTGAATAAAATTTTCTTCCTGTAAGTTTTTGTTGTGAGGAAAAAATGTGGTAGAAGTTTTTTTTTCTCTTCCACACCATCAATTATAAGACCTATATGTTTAGTTGGATTATCATAACACTTATTCTGATGCTTGTACACCTTTTTTATTTCACTTCTTTGCTGATTGTGATGCTCTTGAAGAGGTTTAACAATGGAATTTGCACATAAGATAAAAACAACTTATTAATAAAGAAATTTTCATAGTTGATACTATTCGATTTTAAGAAATAATTTTGTGAATGCATACATGTTTCTTCCCATTGACATTTATTCCTTTTTTATTTAAGAGATGCACAAGAACTACAAACCCCCATCCTTGAATTCTGTTTTCGCTGTGACAAAGCCCTCCAAAAATTTTCCTACATGAATTTTGGAGCCTACTATGGATCTTGTGATTGGTCATTCCATGGTCACTCCTTGGCCGGTGATTTTTTGTTAAGATTTCAAGCTCCCTTTTGGATTGCAAGTGTCGAAGTCACCTACTCACACATGCTCATACATGCTCAATCCATAATGAATTCATTAGTACGTTATTTTCACTCAAGCTTGAATAGGCCTAGCGTATTCTGTCAAGATAGTGTCTACGCTAAGCTCAACCCATGTTGATAGTTAGTGCGCATGTTCATTAACAGTCTCTCACTTTCGTCTGCATTTGTACGTCTATCGTGGTGAGTTTTTTAAACTGTCTCTTTTGTGCACCTTCACTCCCGTGAGTGTCATTTTCGTGTTTTCGATTGTCGCTTTTACTTTATTTCACTCTAATTAGTGTCGTTTTCATGTTATCTTTGCTCTGGCATGTTTCACTTTC
Organism: Pinus tabuliformis; assembly: GCA_031772625.1. Classification (NCBI taxonomy): domain Eukaryota; kingdom Viridiplantae; phylum Streptophyta; class Pinopsida; order Pinales; family Pinaceae; genus Pinus; species Pinus tabuliformis. Next base: position 741,379,975 of record CM062814.1, on the reverse strand, counting down.
ACTGTCATTCACATATTGCAAGTGTCGTTCACACTTTTCTTTTCATATCACATGTGTTGTCTTCTGGCATGGGAAATGTTGCTCATTGCGTAAAGTGGAGTTTTGGTTTGTCTCAAGGGGTAATATTTGTGATAATGAGTTTTTCTTATCATGTAAACATATATCACACTCATTCCCAAAGTTTTAAGCACTTTCACACAAGTGTCATCACGGTCATTGCAAAGTGTATCTTTAGTATCGCAGTCGGCCAGAGTTGTCACAAAGTTGTTGCATTGAGGAAGGTATGTTGTTCATATGTTATGAGTGTTCCTTTTTGTATCGCCAAGTGATCTAAGTGTGTGATCATGCTTCGGGTCTCTCTTTTACTCACCTTTAGCTTGTTGATCCAACACTTAGTCCAATTGGGAAGACTCCCCGACTGGGCCACTCAACCTCATTCTGTCCAACCTGAACTACACATTTCCTAGTTTAAGCCCTCAAGCACCCTTGTACCTTGGCACTGCACAATGCACAGTCTTTGCCTTCTAGAACTGCGCATTGCACAATCTCAGTGCTCAAGCCTAGCCCTTGAGCTCTAGAACTGCGCAATATTTCTCTCAAGCCCAGCCTGAACTACGCATTGCGTAGTATCAATCCTCAAGCCTTAGCCTTGGGTTCTTGAAATGTGAAATTGTGAGATCACTTTGTATCCTTGCTTCCCAGAACTGCGTAGTGGGAAAAATCAAGGTTCAAGCCTCTAGCCTGAGCCCTTGAGTCCCTCCACTATGTAATCCTTCTCCCCAGGCCTCCCTCAACTGGGCATTGCATAGTCTCAAGGCTCAAGCCTCCAGATCGAGTCCTTGAACCACTCAACTGCACAATTCCTTGGCCTCTGTTTTTCTAGAATTGCACAATGGGTATATTCAATCCTCAAGCCTCAGCCATGAGCTTTTAACTCCCACAACTATTCCAATATCCTGAACCTGGCCATCTTGAACCACGCATTGTGTAGTCTCAAGCCTCGGTCCCAAGCCTTGGCCTCTAGAATTGTGCAATCCCTTATCCAGTCACTCAACCAATCACTAGTTCCAGCCCTAACATGCAAGTTCATGGAATATGTTAGGTTAGGGTTTTTCAGACTGATGTCAGCTTTTCATGAATGGTTTTTAGTTGCAGGTACTCTATCTTATCATGAGAGGATTATGATGGAGGAAAAGGTGAAGGGGACCATGCTAGAAGACACATATGAAGCTGAAGGGATATGATGATCATCAGGTGAGAAGACAAAGGAACACCAAATTGTAACAGAAGATCAAAGATCAAGACCGCATGAAAGCTCCATCTGATTCACAATCCTTTGGAGAGTGGATGTGAAGAACAAATCACATCTCTCATGAAGATTAAGCATTGCACATCTCTTATTCAAGACAAATCAGCAACACATATTGGCTTGACATTGCCATGTCATCATGAAATCCATGTCATCAGTGTCATGTCATGTCACGAGTCATCATGTGCCACATCATTTGTGGATTATGTAAATTCTATATTGGAAAATGTAATGTAAAGTGGAAGTCCAAGAGTCATCCATGTAATGTGAAAAGTCATGTGGGAGTTGAAAGGTCATAGAGAAGTCAAACAGTCATGAGGGTAGCCCAAGAGTCACATGGGAGGTGAATGATCACCCCATTTGTTATATATACACCCTCATTGTACATGAAAAGGAATTTTCACCTTGGCTCCTCCTACCAGGCATTAGAGAGGAAGATAGTTGTTTTGGAGGAGCAAGTGACTGCTCTAATGCTCCAATGTTGGGGATAGTGGTGTTCGTTGTCTTAATGTATCTTGGAACTTTTACTTAATTCAGAAGCTTGTTGAGCCGACACACTTTCATGCATATGTCGTGAATATTGTAAGGTTGTTCTTTGAATGTTTGTGATGTATGTTGTTTCTCATTTGTACTAAGGAAATTGAACCATTTTTGGTGGATTTGGTACTTATCTTCTTAAAAGTGTGTTTTATTTGCTTTAACAATCGTTGTTTCCTTGTGAACTATTTCGTTGGCTAATCAACAATTCAATATTATGTATGTTCTCATGTGCCTTTTCTAGATTAATACTATTACTTGTCTTTAAAGGGCCCACTTTTATCTTCCCTGTTGGTAAAATGACCTTGATACTTTCCGTAGCTGAACATTTCACAAGGCATACTCACTTGCTGATTCGAAGATACTTGTGTATTAATCTCTTGTGCTGAATTTTTTAGCCAAGGAAAATCTACAACAATACAAGTCAATTAAGCCGATACTCCTGATGGGGCTCCTATTCCAATTGGTGTGAGGTCTAATTGGGACTTCACATAGGGGTGACCCCTTGGTTGACAAATTTCTAGCACTGGAAACATCTTCTTAGAAATACGCACAATAGAATTATTTCCTCCATATCCTTGTAAAATATGGATATGTAATGCAATTACCATCTCCTTCAACACCTTCTATATATTCCTTGTATAAGTGTAGATTTCTTGTCTCAAGAAATTATCTGGAATATGTATTGTGTCTCTATTTAGCATATACTCTCCATGTTTTCAAAAGAAGTCTTGCATCCGTGAAATTGTAGTATTTGGTAATGGCCCAATCTGTCGTCTATGATTTACTTTTGAATAAAATGTGGGATCTTTTTTTAGTTTTGTTTGGATTCTTGATAGACAAAAATTACCAATTGAATGCAAATTTTTGAAGCCTTTCTAGATAACAATAAATTCCAAATATGATAATCATAGCTTGTCAATGTAGATTGCATACACCCCACTAAATAGGAAATTTTCACGCTTTTACTCATTGATAAATATGTCTTCCTTTTCTCGAATGAATTTTTGGAATCTATATGTTTCAAGCAATCCTTTTAAAAACATTCACTTGAAATTAGTTTAGTGATAGAACTAGTTGTCGTGAGATATTATTTCTCAGACCTTATATCCTTGGATTGATATATGAAAATGTATTTATATGTTTTTTTTTTTTTTTTATCTCAATTGAAATTTGAGATACATTGTGCACTTTATTTTGTCAAACTAGAGTCAATAATATTGCGAGCCAGTCTGTGCAATACACACAAGAAAGAGGATCTTCACCATATTTTTGAATGACCTATGTTGCAAAAAACGAAATCCTATCAGAGTACAAAGTCTGGGTGGAAGATGATCCTGATATGTCAACCTAAAGCACAAATAAGTGGCACCACACACATTCAAGTTTCCTACTTTGGATCCTCAACTTTGTTTCACTAGTTTGACTAAAATCATGCCAGTCTTTAACGCACAAATTTTCTAACAGTAAAACACACTTGGATAAAGGAAACACACTTGCATGGAATCAAAAGTAAATTAATCTAGGAAAACAAGAAACTATGATACTTTTGATGCAACACTAAGTGAGAGGCTAAGACAAAGTTAGGGCCTTTTCCACCAAGAGAGGTAGTGGATGGCACTTATAGTCCTTAGCTTAGATTATTAATCAGCTTGTCTTCAAAAGCAACAACTATTATATGATAATATATTCATGAAAAAAACACAAGTACAAGAAATAATATTCAAGAAATAAAAATACATAAAAAGAAAATATGAAATGGAATAGAATGCTACCATGATCGATTTGGAGTGAGATCCTTTCTCCTAAGAACAAAGTAACAAGCCATCCCATAATACTAAACTAAAGCACTCTACATCTAAACTAGAAAATGGAATATGAGAAAATAAACTTGACACTATTCCATCATAAGTTGTAAAAATTCTCTAAGAGTCCCCCCCTCTCCAAATGGATATGGCACTCTTTTTTATACATAAACTTACTTGAAACTAACAAACCACTTGAGGATAAGAGATTGTCAAGTGGTTACAACAAATTGCTAAATATAGATCCACTAGGGAATATCCTCAAATGGTTACAACAAATATCTAAATATAGATCCACTTGAGGATAAGAGATTCTCAAGTGGTTACAACAATTTGCTAAATATAAATCCACTAGAGAATATTCTCAAATGGTTACAACAAATATCTACATATAGATCCACTTGACGATAAGATATTCTCAAGTAGTTACAACAACTAGAATAGTTCCAATATTCTTGCTAACTTCCCACATATTTTGGGATGCCCCTACTTGTCAAATTCGAATTTAGTCATGAGGGCTAGAATAACATGCTCAAAATATGTTCAAAAATGATTATTAATGGTATTAAACTCCCTAGGTCCATAGTACATATATGGAGGAGCTTAAAATCCATAATAAAAGTGAATATGCACACTTGAGCACATAGAAATATGCCTTTAAATTCATGAAATATATATTTCATTGTCTTCCCCAAGTAGTTGTATGATTGATAGTCCATCTTGTTGTATCACTTTGGTAATAATATACTTGAATCTCCCGCTATTGAAGGAAATGTAATTAGGTTCGGTCTTCATAAATGTACTTTTGATATTTGTATTTATTCAAGGAAAGAAATATTATTTTTATAATATATATCAATGAGTTTCTTACTCATTGAAATAGGTCTAGCACATGTCAAAGTACTATAGGTGAGTCAAATGGCCAAAAGAAAATGTTGAAGACCTTAAAGGCACATCACACCTTGTATGTTTATGTATTAGAGTCAAGAGAATACTTCCAAGCAAAGTCAAGAAGTATCCTCCATGCAATGACACCTACAAAAGAAGCAATTCAAATTATAAATGTCAAGTCGGCCTGTAGTCTTCTAGTCGGCCTAAAAGGAGGGACAATCCTCTATATATAGAGGTTGTCCATTCCATTATAATGTCAAGAATTCATCTCTGAAATCAGTGAAGAAAAGGTGCAATTAAAGGGTGATCAAGTGACAAGAAAGGGAGCCTCTAGTGCAGTGTATAAGTTGAAGTCTAGGACAAAGTTAAGATGACTGTTTTCTAGGGTAGAAAACAGTCACACATTTAAGAAATAGAGCATCTTCCTACGGTCATTACAACACCATAATCACAGTCACATAACTTCACTGGTTGGGCAATCTAAGTAGGCCTATAAGGCCCCTTACTCAAGCGTAGAAGGAGCTCTCTCAAGCGAAGAAGGAAAAGGTCAACATCACAAGGAAAACAGTCACACGTGCGAAGGTAAAGAGCTTGTCTCTGCTGTCATAACAACCCTCCCATTACATTCATACAAGTTCATTGATTAGTGAAAAGAAGAAAGGAATCATCATGATAAAAGGGTCTCATCAAAGATATCTCTTCTAGATCAAGTGCAATGTGGTTTACCAACAAGTTTGTTACACGTTAATTTGTCGCCATGACACTTGATTAGTTTAAGGATATTTTTACCATCCATGAACATGTTGAAACCAACTCCCTTAGAAGTCAAACAACTCAATATATGTTGAAGTACATGAGAAATTTGGGTCAAATGGATCTCACACCTTGTTAAGTTCCACCTGCATAGATTTCTCTAGCGTTTCCCATGTATGTGCTGAAATTGACTCTGAGAACAGCGCAGAGCTGTGCTATGTCTGTAACTATAAACCCGCGCAGATTAATTCTAGAAAGTAAAAATAGAAAGTACATTCTAGAAACATAGTTGGTCGAATATTTCCCAGCTGAATGCTTCCAGGCGATGACTATTTGAACTATAACCCTGATAAGATGCATCTCCATCACTTTTCTCATAGTAATCTAATCCTTCATTAAAGGAGGTTCATCCTCTTCTTAGGGATTTGAAACTCCCCCTAGTTGGATCTATAAAAGGACTAGAGGATTGAGGGATGAAGGAGGTTAGAATTCAAAGAATACAAACTTATGTTGTTAGTTTGAGATTGGAGAGCTTGTTATCTAAGGAGGAGATTGAAGGCATTTGGGAGGGACCTCACGACATCAAGGCGAAGTTTGTAAGGCTCCTCTTATATTCTGATTAATACAAATGAGCACTTTCTCCCATTGGTTTTGTCTTTTGTGGATGATGAATAGTTTGCAATTGTTTATTATGTTCATTAAGGCAAGTTCAATCCCTAATTTCCTTGGTTTACGTTTGCAAGTCTTATCAAGCATTGAAGAGTTGCATCAAGTCACAACCAGGGATCTTCATCATGCATTTCGTGAAACTGGTAGGAGGTTTATCCATTAACTAGACCGCTTATAATTTGAACAAGTTCAACTTAGGGAAAGAGTCAGTTCATTTGTCATGATTGTTTCTAGTTTCCATTTAGGATCTAGGGAGATTGCTCTTGTCCACAAGAGGGATTGTCCGGTGTAACAAACTGGCAACTCCGCTAGGGAATGTCAATGTTCTCGTCTTTTTCCTTAGCCTTGCTTTTTGATTTTTCTGATTTATCCAGACCCGAGTCTTCATAAATTAATGGCCTTTTAGATCTGATTAGTTGATTCTCGATTTTTATTTTTATTTTTTTCCTTAGGGTTTCCTCCCTGCACTATTTCTGTTTTTACAAAGAACGCATCTTTGCGCCCTTTTTTCCGTAGACACTGAGTGCATGCCCTTTGTTTTCTACTGGAAACCCACGCAGGCCTTGAATTTTTTTGAAAATTTCATGCTAGCTTCAACTTAGACTTCAATTTGTCTTTCTGAAAGTGTCATTCTATTTGTTTGGACTGTGTGTTGTCTTTTTTGAATTCAGTTGATTGCTTTGTTGATGATTTTTGGAAGATTAGGTCTTCTTGAAAGAATACCTTAGGGTTTTGCCTAATTGATTTGTTGATTTATCAAAACATGTTTGAATGTCTTTTTGTGAGTGATATTCTTATTTTGTTATTTCAAATACACTGGTTAAGCCTTAAATATTCTTATTTGTAGTCAAAATCACTTTGAATTACAAATTAGGGCTTCTGAAGACCTTGTTCTTTTGTGAAATAATCTTGGTTATTTTTGCTTGATAAAAGGAGTTGTTGCTTTCATCTAAGGAAAATTTTCGCGATTGCATTGTTATTTTCATTGAATCAAAGTATTCATAGGAGAATATGTCTTTTCTCCAACCTTCTTGATTGATTTCTGTATGCTTGAAAGTTTTGAGTGATTAGAAGAAAATAGTGTTTTAGTTTATTTTGATAATTAGGGAAATATGGAAATTAGTTTGTTGATTGCATTTTTCATTACAAAATAGTGAAATTGGTTGCTTTGAGAAAATTGGAAAAGTTGTGAGTTGTTGCATTTTATTTCTCAAAATCAAAGAAAACTCTTTCTTTTCTCTAAATAGAATTTCATTGAAATTGAAAGTTGCTTTTGCATTTTAGAGTGCATTAAGATTTCGAGTCATGTCACAACATCATAATTTTCACCTTCATTACTCATTGAGTAAAAGAACATCTTAAGAACACAACGTTAATTAAAATTCACCTAGAATTTTATATTTTTTAGGGCTCTTTTCACCTATAGTAGCTTAAGTGTAGGGCTTTAGAATAGGGAAGGAAGTGAACTTTTCAAAGCTACAAATGAACAATAGAATCTTGAGTTAGGGAGAGAAAATCCAATTATTTCTATTTTTCTCTGGGAAGCTCTTCTTAGACATGAGTTAAGCACGAGGTCGTGTAGAATTTGGTGAAGTGATCCAACCCACTTCATTGGCCTAGATACAGTGATTTACACATATTACGATGGTACCAAAAGGTACTTGGGGTCACTTGAATGTAAACCTAAAATTTATCATGTGGAGGAGCCTTCAAGGGGATTGAGCTTGTTACTCGGCCCTTGCGTGTACGTCTGATCTACGATTGACCCCCCAGGAAAAATTGTAACTTGTATTTGGTGAACATGGTGATTATAATCCTAAGGCTCTACCTAAGGTGATGACAGAGGGAAGGTCCTGTTGTACCTGGAACATACGTTGCCTAGACTCACTTGGACTCTATGGAGGGTAATCTTTGCTCGAGATGGTTTATAGAAGAGTTACTTGCACCAGACCATTTCATTAAGCAGGTTGTCAGGGTAACTAGTTCCAAACACTCATTTTCTATAAAAATTTTCACCTTGATCTCTTCAATGTTGGATTTCATCACCAACTAGTAAATATTGATCTCTGTGAAGAGTAAATTTGTATGGTTTGAACTCCTATTTTTTTTAGCGCGTGCTACTTTCTGTGTTGTTTTTTTACTTTTTAGAGACTTTAGGTCTAATTTAGATATTGTGTTATTAATAAATTGAAATTTTTTCATTGTGGCAGAACTACCAAGACAATCACGTAGGATACTCGAGGATCCCCTTGAGTATACACCGAGTCAATTAGAAAATATTAAAGTAGAAAAATCTAAATCATATGAAACTGGAATTGCAAAAGAAACTGAAACTTCTACTATTATAGATTTTGATGTAAGAGGAATTGAAGTTAATCAACCTATAACATCTACTATTTTAGGCCTTGAAGTAACAAAAATTGAATTTGATCAAACTCAAAATTTAACATCACACTCAACAGCAACTGATTTACAAATTACTGAACTTGTTCAGACTGAATCAAATATTGGAGAATCTTTTGATAGAAATCCCATTTCCAAACCAAATATTAACGAACCTGAGTCTAATATTTCTGAGCTTGAAATTCATACACCTGCTACAACACATATTCCGGATCCTCCACTTTCATCGCGTTTGAAACATATCATTATTGATAGTCTATTTCTTGGTCTTATTTCCATTGAAGAAATTGTTTCGGACGAAGAGGAAGAACCTATAGTTTCTACCAGTGAACCTGTAGATATCTCAGAAATTTTGTTTCGATCTCTTCACCCTGACCCTTGGTATTTTACACCCTTGAACTTCTTAGGACAAGGGATTCCACATTACACGACTCCTTATTCTATTGTACCCGGTTTTGACTGGTCCACAATGATTCCTAGAAGTGCTGTGTTAGATACATCCATGTATTCCACTTCTTCAGAGTCCACATTGTGTAGTGGTTTTTTACCACATGGATATCACTCTCTCACAGGAGCTTTTTCAGGAGATTCTTCATAGAACTCATCTTCAGACATGTCAAATGGTGTAATTAACCCTGCCAATGAAGGTTTAGCATCTGAACAATCATTAATATGATTTCTGGTAATGTTGGTAATCCACGAGCTAACCCAACAGGTGCTTATTATCTCCCTTGGGGGGAAACCATCATATCCTCCGCTCGGAGGACAACCTTTTAGTGGACTTTACCCTGCAGCTGGGGGGAAACCCCCTGTTGGAAAGTATTTTAATTATATTCAAATGCCTCAAACTGGTTTTGGTCAGCCTGTTATGCCTCAACTCGTCGTTGGAATGCCTTACCCTAGATTGAATACAATCTAGAACCCTTCTCAACAATGAATTGTTGCTTCTCAAGTGCCTTTGTATCAACCTAGCCAACCTCTTGGAAAACCTATGCAACAACTTCCTTTTCAAGGTATGTCTTCTCAAGTCCAACCAACCATCCAGGCTAACCCATCGATATGTGCCCAAAAATCGAATCAGTAGCCTGCCCCGAGCACTCATCAAACCGTGGGCAGTCTGCTATGTCAACGACTTTTTAGAACCCAGGTTCAAGTTTGCCTAAAACTCCCATTCCAGGAGTATTGAAAATAACTGTCCCGCTTACATCACAGGTTACTATGCAACCACTTGTTCAGTCTTTACCTTAGGAATCCAATGTTCAATCCATTCCTACGATTCCGTCAGCACTTCAAATACCTATTGTTCAGCCTAGCGTACCTGTTCACAACATTTTGTCACTACCCCTGTACTCCTCGTTCCTCGATCCTGGAGGACCTCTACAGTGACCCTCATGTGTTTCCCTACCATGAAGAACATTTCCCTACATCCCTCTTCATATGTAGAACATTTCCCTCTTACATCATTTCCCAAGAATATTCCTTCAAACTCAATTTTCAAGTCTGGCACTAGCACTCAGTTTCTTCCCCGTGCCGATTTGCAAAGTTTAACATTGGGCCTAGCACCGAACGGTGTTGGTAGCCATTCATGACCCACGCCAACACTCTTTTGGAAAGCTTTTAAAAATGGATTCGAATCTTCCAGGTCTAGAAGCTTCGTGAACAAAAGTCTGGTAAATGGTTGAGAAATATAGAGCCGAGAGAGACTGTTTGGGCTCCTTTCCCCTCTTAAAATTGAATAAACCAAAAGGGATAATGTTATGAAACCAGCTCAAGAAAAGATAGAAAAGATAGATCAACGCCTTAGAATTCAGCCTCTTCGAGGGGGCAACCTCCTTTACATTACATAAATGAACAATTCTTGGATCATACAAATGAAAAGACCTCCTTTCTATATATAGGAGTCTAAGGGGTCATAACATAATTAGAGCCGACATAACAATAATAATGTAAGGGCACAATAATAACAATAGTGGGCTTCTATGTGGCACAATAGTAACAATATGGGCACTACATGGGTACATCAATATAATAAGTGGGTTGTACTAATAACAATAAGGGGTTACACTAGTAGTATAGGGGCCTAACATGCCCCTCTCCTTCAAAAAGCGTTGTCCTCAACGCTTGAGTAGTTCTTGATGCTTCTGTATAAAATTATTGTCCTCCCGTGTGGAATCTTCAGTGGGTAAGTTCTTCCACTTGATGAGATACTTTGAAATTGATCGATTTCGTAGCTGTCGAGTTCTTGTTTCTGTGACTGCTCCAGGTTCTAATATGATTTTTCCTTCCTCTTCAATTTCTGGCAATATTGTTTGAATTGGGATCTTTTGAAACTTTTTAATAAGTGGCCATATTTCTTCGTCCTTCTTCCATTCATACCTTGCTTCGTTTATCCAATCTGGTTGGATAATAGAAATGGCACAAAACAATGCTTCCACATCCTCATCCTTGAAGAGTCTTCCCATTCGGTAAGGTCGCCATTTTTTAAGTGCATGTAGTATTGCCAACATTTCCTTCTCATAAATAGCTTGCTTGAGATGTAGCAATAAAAATACCCAATCACCTACATCAAAACGTTTTTCACTACGATGTTGATCTACCTGTTGTTTCATTCGATTTTGCACCAAAGTGGCGTTATCCTTTAAAAGTTGGAGAACTTGTTGTTGATGCTGGATGTGATCTTTCACTGCTTGAACCTTTTTCTTCTTGATATGTCCTTCTATCTTTAGAGTTTGAGGAGTGGTAATTTCTTCAAATCCTTTACAAGATATGGTTGGATTCATTTCTTGATGCTCAATGTGATCTTTCACTTCTTGAACATTTTTCTTCTTGATATGTCCTTCTATCTTGATAGTTTGAGGAGTGGTAATTCCTGCCAATGCTTTACAAGATATGGTCTGATTCATTTCTTCTATCTCTGGGGTTGGGTCTTGGTGTATATCCTCTTCTTTTGATGTTTCTTGATCCTTTTCTTCCTCCTCTTCATACTCTATGTAAAATAATTTCTTCCCAGCACACTTATGACCTATAGTGCATTTGCTATCACAATTGTAACAAAGCCCTTTTTCTCTTTTTTCTTCCAATTGTTGTGGTGTAACCCTTGTAGGTTGTAGAAGGCTAGGAGAAACAACACTTCCATCTTTATAGCTGTGAGGGGTAGACTTCCTTGTTGCCATAATTTTACTTTCCACTATGTCACAAAGCCCTTTTACTCTTTCCAATTGTTGTGGTGTTGCTCTAAAGGTGTTGCTCTTTGTATCCTCATAATGTTCTATCATTTCTTCCGTGAGAATTGACCACGTAACAAGTCGTTTACGAGAACAAAGCCCTTTATACCATAAAAATTGATATGGTTCTAAATATGAAGATGAAATACATACCTTTTGTAACAGTGGTACACCATGTAGATCAAAATATTGCTCCATCTGAAGTATCCAATTTACCGGATCCTTGCCATCGAACTTCCTCATCTTGCTTTTTCTTGATTTTAGGAGCTTGATCTTGAAACGACTGTAACTCTATAATTTGGGATCTTTAATTTTTCAAATTGTGATCTACAGTAGCCCTCTATGTCCTCTTTCTAATGCCACCAGTCTGATCCCAATTGGATTCTCCAATGAAGGGTTATGCCAAATCTACCACAGTGACCTGATTATAGACTAGTTTAGGAGAGCGAAATTGTACGACGTGCCACGAGTTACTGTTTCAACCTTTGGATCTAAAACATGCACACAAGAAACTACAGTCCGTCCTCTTTCTGCACCTTCTTACGAAATTTCAATCTGATCCCCGGAGAGAAAGTTATGACGATTTTCCCCAGGTCACCTGTTTTGAATGTAATTCAGGAGTCTGCAAAAATACCAACTTCCTCAGATCATATCTCCCCAAATATCACGCGAAACGCTCTGAAATTCGGATCCAACGTTCAACGCGATTTCTTCTCAAATGGGTTTTTTTTGCGACTTCTGAAACGTCACAGAAAAAAAGTTATAGCAAAAATTCCACGATGACCTGTTTGGAGCAGCAAAACCCTAGAATCCAAAGCTCTGATACCAAATGTTATGAAACCAGCTCAAGAAAAGATAGAAAAGATAGATCAGCGCCTTAGAATTCAGTCTCTTCGAGGGGGCAACCTCCTTTACATTACATAAATGAACAATTCTTGGATCATACAAATGAAAAGACTTCCTTTCTATATATAGGAGTCTAAGGGGTCATAACATAATTAGAGCCGACATAACAATAATAATGTAAGGGCACAATAATAACAATAGTGGGCTTCTATGTGGCACAATAGTAACAATATGGGAACTACATGGGTACATCAATATAATAAGTGGGTTGTACTAATAACAATAAGGGGTTACACTAGTAGTATAGGGGCCTAACAGATAAGGCCTCTCCCATCATAAGAGGATCCATTTCCCCTCTATCAAAGCTATATAAACTCCTCATTTTCCAACCTCAGCTAGCTAATGAAAGGGCTAAAATAATCTGCAAATATTGATAGCCATCTTGAGAGCCTTAGCCTTCTAGTTTGTGTGTGAAGGGAGAATAAGCTTGTAGTGTTTGGTTTGGAGTAAAGAGGAAGAAGCCTTTAACTTCCATTGTTTTGAGGGTAAATAATGAGATGCTAACAATGGTGCTGGAACCCAGACATGTCAAAGGAGACCTGCAATGCTAAGGCGAAGGTTGTACTTTCCTTTTTGTCTTATTAATAAAACAATTGATATTTTGTTTCCTATATCAATTGCATATGTTAGTTGGTAGCTTAAGACTCCTTAGCCTCTTAAGTAGATTGAATATTTTGTATGCTATCATGTGTGCTTTGGTCTCTTGTCTCAATGTTTCAGGTACTTTTTCGACACTAAGGAGTTGATCGCTGGAGCAAAGGCACGAGGACTTCATCAGACAAGGATTAGTAATACAAGAGGTAGGATCTTATCCTTGCTCAATCTAAGGGAACTTATATTAGATTGTCTTGTTTGTGGCTAGACCCTCTCCCCTGGGCTAGAGGGATTGTCTTTGTCCGTAGAGAGAATCTTCCTACTCCACAAATTGGTGACTCCGCTAGGGATCCATCCCTCTCTTTGGATTGTTTTTCATTTCATGATTTGTGACAACTTTTCTCGTTTCACTCTTTCTATTTGGTAATCTATAGTTCAAGTCATATGCTAATTGGATTCTTGAATTTATAGTGACAGGCCTGCTTCTGGTTTGTGAAATTTTTTATTTTTTCTTTGAAACCCTCGATCAACGCTGTTTATTTTCTAACAGTCACACCGACCAACACGAGTTCCCTTTGAATAGTGGCACCACAACCCCTTCTGGTGCTTGTTTCTAGTTAGACAGTCACGCTGATGCCTGTAGGTTAAAATCAAGGTTTCTCCTAAATCATTGCCAGTGTGTCTTGTCCTCATAAATTCTGTTTCTTGGCTTGTTTTCCTGTATTCTCCCTGGCTAGAATGCTTTGTTAGCTTGATTTGTTTGCTTGATTGGTTTGAGATTGCCTTACTTGATTTTTTGAGTTTTTGGATGGTTTGTGTCCCTAGGGAATCTAGGTCATTGTCCATTCATTTGTTTGTCTGCTCATCAAGTCAAGTTATTGGATTGCTGCTTTGTGCATTTCACTTTTTAGTCCTCGCATCTATAGTTCTTTGGTTCCAATTGAACAAATGAAAAAGTTTCATTTACTCTTCTCTTGTTGAACGTCTCTTTTCTCAGCATAGATCACATTTCTCTATTTGTCTCGGTTGAATCTTTTCATTTGGTTTGAAAGGAGTTCTTCTTGTCGTGATTTGCATTTGATTGGTGTTTGGAAATATTCATTGAAATGTGCATGTGAAAGATTCATTTTAGCATTCCATTGAAGAAAATACATCATTCTATTTTGTTTAATTGATATGTTGCATTGATTGGCATCATTGAAAGCTAGAATTGCATCATCATGAGCATGTGAAAATAAATGAACTTCTTTTACTATTAAAAGGACTAGTTGAAGTGCTTCTGATAGGAAGAGTAGGAAGTAGAAATAATTTTCATTATTTTGTTTTGAAAAGAGAAGTAGTGAAGATTCATCTTACTTTAGATTGCTTGTTTGATTGATTGTTTTCTCTTCTCCCAATTAGTGTAAGCATTCATTGAATTGAAAGGGTTTTGTCTCATATAGTTGCACATAGGAGTTTTTCAGGTGACATCGATAGGGCCTAAAAACTGAGATTTAATTTCAAGATAAACTTTTAAAATATATTCAATTAACCTAAAGCACATTTGAAACTAAACGCTCACATTTAGAGGTCTAGGCTAAAGACATGTTCCGATGTCTTTAAACCTAGCAGCTGTCATTCTTTTCATCATTAGACAATGCTAGTACGGACTTGTGCTCCCCATACTGTCACGTATATAAAGGGAGACCCCACTAGGTTTACAATCCTTTATCCATAGGAAGCCGAGTCTTCCACCTTGTAAATGTGATACACCGAACACAACATTTGGGGAGATTGCCTGCCCATACTTCTCGGTTCATCGGGAGGTATTATGCAGTTCACGGTTACCTGGTAATCCTTTTGCCTAGATTATTCTTGAGCAGTCATTTTGGTCTTTTTGACTCTTTAAATTTAAAATATCACCAAGCACTTGTCCTTTCGAGCTCGTTCAAACCGAAAGAGACTAGAGTCATCTTTGCCTTTTTCTCGACTCTTAAAACATGAAAAGGCATTAGTTTATTTCAACGTCTTAATTTTTTTTTGCCCACGATCACATCACATTCCTGATAGTCTTATTCTAGACCACATCGTGAGTATATCCCTAATATATTTTAAAAGCCTTGAAATTAATTTCTCTTCTCTTTTGTTTGAGACAAAGTCATCGTGGCTGAACCATCAGGTTTGCCTCGTTCCTCTTCCTCTCCTTCATCTGGAAGGTCATCTAGAGAAGCTTTCCCTGAACTTCTGCAGTCGCTTGAGGATCAAGGTGTTGAACTTGGAATTGTTTTAAGCATTCAACCTTTGTCTTCTTGTCTGCCTCCATCAGATACTGGGTCACCTTACGAATTTGGCCTGGAATCCCCTGATAATCCTATCCAGACTCCCGAGAGTCCTCAGACTTTTGATAGTCCACAAGGACTGGTTATAGACCCTTTTGTGGTATCTCCACAACATCCTTATAGTCTATATGATCATCCTAGTGTTCTGTTGGAGTTGTCTCCTCATTCATCTTCGGCTCATCGCCGATTGTTTTCTATGGAGTCAGAATGCGAAATTCCAGTCTCCTCTTTGAGTCAGTCGGGCGTTTCTGCCACTCACACTCCTCAAGTGGGTGATGAGCAGCCATATGAGTTTCCTTTGAAAGGTTTCCCTTACACAGGAGCCATCTTGTCCAGCATTTATCCTGAGTTTAGTGAACCTTTATTGCCGCATTGTTATCCCTCTCTAGCTCAGTTGGTTTCGCTCCCAGTGCCTCATCGTTGTATCAGAATCCTATTTGGTCTTCTGGCACTATGCCTACATCAGGTCTGTTTGTCTAGAACATGACCTCTCGACCAATTGTACAAACTGCAGTCACTTCAGTTCTGGTTCAACCTACCATTTCATCTCCGCTTGTTTCATCGTTTCAACCGACTCTTCCGGTTCAATCGATGATCTCGGTAGGTAAGGTCTCGGTAAGATCTTCTACCCCTCCAGTGAGTGGATAGATTGTGCTGCCGCCTAGGGGGAAAGATCTGAATATCTCTATGATGTCAAGCCAAACCAATGTGAGTGGATCACAAACTCACATGGTTGGAACAAATCAACCTTTCTACGACGCTATTCCTAGCCCTGTTGATCCATCTGGGTTAGCTAACATCCAATACCAGTAGCCATACGTGGCTCAGGGTCCATTCCAACCGGCTTATGTTCCATATGGTTCACAAGCCTTGGTTACCCTACCTTACATTCCTCAAGCTAGGCCTTATGTTCAGCTTGGCCAATTCACTGTGCCTGGTGGGTATGGCCAGATTCAATTCAGGAACTATCCAGGAACTATCCAACTACCTTTACAGCAACAAGGGAAACCTTCATTGTAGCAAGGGTAAGCATTGCAACAACAAGGACAACTGATACAACCACAAGGGAAACCCTTGCAACAATCGCAACAACCTTTGCAGCTGCAAAAGTAGTTTGTTTAGCAATCCTCACAACCTTCGTCCTCACAAGGCCAGCCTTTGCAGCAACAGGGGCAATCTTTGCAGCAAACACAAGGTCAACCTGTGCAACAACAGATCCAACAGCCACAAGGACAATCTTTGCAGTAGTAGAGCCAACCTCTGCAGTAGCGGGTCGTTTATGCATATAAGCAAGGTCAGCCCGTTCAGGGCCAAGGTCAACCTTTGCAAGGGCAAGGTCACCCCTTGCAGAAGCAGGTTCAAAATCCTTATGTCCAGGGCAGCAAGTGCAAAATCCGTATTTCTAGGGTCAACAGTTTCAAAATATTTATGTCCAAGGTCAACAGGCTCAACAAACTTTTAACCCATATGCCTATCAACAGCCTATGGCAAGACAGTATCAGGTCTACCCAGGACAGAATCCTCCCTACGGGCAAGGTAACCTATAATGGGGGAAAAATTAGAATCCATATGGACAAAATCCTCCACTGTGGGGGAAAAATCCTTACCAACAAGGAGGGATTCCGCAGTTCGGGTCTGTTCAAAGGCCCCAAATGCTGTTTAATACGTAATTTCCATTCTTGGCCATGTTGGAACTACCAGATGTATCAAGGCTCACCAATGATCCTATCCTTCATTCACCTTACTGGCCTCCAATTCCAACGAAATTTCTGAGTGATTGCCCAAAATTTGAGGGAAAAGCAAAGGAGGATCCACAAGCCCACATGATGACATATCACCTCTGGTGCTCCTCCAATTTGTACGTCGACGATTCTATCCACTTACGAATTTTTCAAAGAACTCTCACAAGGGATGCAGCGAAATGGTACATCGAATTGCCTCGAGGTACCTATAATGACTTCAACACTCTCGCTATGGATTTCCTCACTCATTTCTAGCTGCCAGTTCGCTATGAAACTGGCACCTATCTACTTACGTCACTTAAGCAAGACACCACGACCCATATCTCCGATCACATCCACGAATGGAGACATTAGCGTCGCCTGATCAAGTTTGAAATTGCTGATCAGTTGTTGATAGAATGGTTCACAAAATCATTCATCAACAAAATTGCTAAGGACATAGCTATGGGTGGATGCGTTACTGAGGAGAAAGCCATTGCTCGTGCCCAGTATTTAGACCTTGTTTACTCACAATCTGACACATTGTATGAGATGTTACTCGATGCTCCTAGACCATCATCCTATCTAGCCACATCAAAGTCTTTGGATACGTTGATGGAGTGATTGGTTTTGTGTCTCAGACCCCCGTGAAATATTCTTCCAAGTAGAAATCAGTCTCGAACACTGGTTCCAATGATCCCTCTCGAAATTCACCTGGTCCTGGTAAAACCTTTGAGGTTCATGCTGTCCAGTCTACCACAACGGACAAATCCTCTAAGGGTAAAAAGAAGGGAAAAGGAAAGGCTAAAGCTGATGCCCCGAAATAGGGCCCTCCTAAGTCATCTGCTGACGATGCTTCTCAAATAAAGCTGAAGTATCCTTGCCTCATCTGTGAGGAGGATCATTACACTAAATATTGTCCCCGATTATTTGAAGTTAGTTGCTTGCTTAAAGGGACCCCAATTGTCTTAAAAGAACCATTTCCATCCCAGCAGACCCAAATGGTAGATGAGCCTCAGTCCTCCATTCCTTCAGGTTCCCAAGTGTTTATGATGAATACGCCTATAAATGTGGCTACTAGATCTAAGGATTATCAAACCCCAATGGGAGGGAAAGACAAAGAAAATACCCCTTCCTCCTCTATCCTGTTGACCTCCGATCCTCTCCATATAGAGCGACCTAATCCTAATTTTGCTGTCCAACCCCCCTCTCGAGGTGTGCTACGAAAGTCCTCGTATAATCCAAACGCTCGAGCTGCTTAGCACTATAATATTGTTGAGGACTTGGCTCAAGTGCCATCAGCTATGTCTGCTCTCGAGGTCCTTCAAAGTTGTCCCTCTCAGCGGAAAGCATTACTGTCAGCCATTAGAGGTGTTGATCCATCTGATTCAAACCTTATTTGCTTTGATCTGGAAAACCATGTTCCACGCTTACCTCATCAAATTTCCTTTCTCATTCAAGTGATCATTAATGAAAAGACAATTCACAGGACCGTCATTGATGAAGGTGCTTCTACCTGCATCATGTCTGTGTCTTGTTGGAAGGAAATCGGTTCTCCTACCCTGAACCAATCACCTAACACGTTGGAAGCCTTTGATGGACACGATTCTTGACCATTCGGTGTCCTTCCTAATCTTGCCATTACCTTGGAAGGCAAGACAATTAATGTCGAAGTAGAAATTGTTGATGCAAATCTTAACTATAATCTTCTACTTGGACAGAGTTGGACCCATGCCATGCATGTTGTAGCCTCTTCTCTGTTCCGTGTGCTCCATTTTCCTCATCAAGGGAAAATCGTCACGATCGACCAGTTGTCTTTCTTTGCTTCTTCTTCCTCGGATGGCAATGTTCCTTACGTGAAGCATATCGGTGCTCCATATGAGAGTGTGGGGGCTAGACTTTTCAAATATCCCACCTTAATGGGTATTTTTCCTCTCCCACCTTTGCATGTTGCCTCAGTCAACATGATCTTGGTTAAGTTTGATCCTTGGGTCATTCCTCCTCCTGATCAAGTTGATGCATGGGGTGATGTCATGCCGTTAAGCCCTGCCAAGATTAATTATGTGGAGATTGTTTCGGCTTTGGCCTCGGTATCTACTGATGACACTGATTTGGGTATGTCTCTTGATGCGTATTCTCAATCCCCTTGGATTGGTTCTTTAGATTCTTCCGATCCCTTAATCGAGACATTTCCTACTAACGAAAGTATAATGAAAATTATGTCTCTTGAGGAAGCACCTTGGAATGATAGTCACCATCGTTCCTCATTCTTCCTTGGCCAGGGAGCCATGCCTACCTGTCTTGAGAAGTTCTCTTCTCGTTTCTCGACCCAACCACTCCAGATTCCTATCATGAACTATGAAGTTTGGTCGGAAGGAAACATGGGTAATATCACCCAAATAATGCCTATTGACACTTCTGTTAAGCCTGGTATCGTTGAAAATGTTCATATTGGGGTAACTTTTTCTCCTGATGGTATCAAGCTTTATACTCATCTTTTTCAAGAGTTTCTAGATGTTTTTGCATGGTTGTATGAAGAAATGCCCATCATTGACCCAAGTATAGTCGTGCACGAAATTCCGACTTATTCTAACGTGAAGCCCGTTTTCCAATGGCTTCGTCCCATGCACCCTAGAAAAGAAACCACCATTAAGGGGGGAATTGAAAAACTTCTTAAAGTTGGAGTTATTTATCCTATTCCTCTGACATATTGGGTGTCCAATATTGTACCAGTGACTAAGAAGCAAGGCACCATTCAGGTCTGTGTTGATTACCGTGATATTAATCGTGCCTGTCCGAAGGACAATTATCCCACTCCTTTTATAGACCAGATCATAGATGAATGTGTTGGGAGTGATATTTTCTCCTTTATGGACGGTTTCTCTGGTTATAACTAGATAAAAATTGCACCCGTTGATCAACACAAGACCGCCTTTATCTGTCCATGGGGGACTTTGCATATAAAAAGCTCCCTTTTGGCCTTAAGAATGCTGGGGCTACTTTCCAACAGGCGATGTCTTATGCTTTTCATGACATTAAAAACATCATTCAACCTTATTTGGATGATCTTCCTACTCATTCACGTAAGCGCCGTGACCATCCCGATCACCTTCGACAAATCTTTCTTCGCTGTCGACACTATAACATTCAACTTAATCCGCATAAGTGTGTCTTCTGCATCGAGTCCAGATGACTTCTCGGTTTTATTGTTTCAAAGGATGGTATTCATCTTGATCCTCTCAAATTCGAGGCTATTGTTAATCTACCCCCTCCCTCTTCGTTGCATCAATTACATAGTCTGCAAGGGAAAGTGAATTTCCTTCGTCGCTTTGTGCCTAACTATGCTGAGCTAGCTTCAGGGTTCACTCGATTGCTTAAGCAAGGAACTCTGTTTCATTGGGATGAGACTGCCCAAAAGTATTTTGATGACTTGAAAGTTTCCCTCATTAATTCTCCTTTATTGCACCCTCTGAACTATCATCGTGATTATTTCTTCTATCTTGCTGCAACTTCTAGCACTATTGCTATGGTTCTTGTAAAAGACGATGACGTAGGTCATGAACATGTCATTTATTACCTTAGTCACAATCTCCTCAATGCTGAGACTCGTTATGCTTATGTCAAGAAGTTGGCTTTGACTGCTGTTTAGGCTTTTCAACACTTTCAGCATTATATTCTCCTCCGCACTACAACCGTGATTTCTAATTGCAACCCCATGACTTATATTCTGACTTGTCAGTTGCTTGGGGGAAAATATTCCAAGTGGATTTTCATCCTCCAGGAATTCGATTTGGTGTTCACTACTACCAAATCGAAGAAATCACTTGTATTTGCTGAGTTAATTTGCTCCTTTCCCTCTGCCTCTCTCCCTACTAGTGCTGATGAGCAGTTACCCAATGAGACTCTCTTTCTGATTAACACTCTCGATCCTTGGTATGGTGATATCATCATGTATCTCCAAACTTCTACCTTCCGGTTTGCGTTGTCCAAGGATGATCGTCGACGCATTCAGCATCAATCCCAACCTTACTGCATCATTGGGGATACTTTATACCGCGTTGGTGTTGATTCAGTTCTTCGCCGATGTTTAACTCTCGATGAGGCTGAAAGAGTCTTAAATGACTTCCATTCTGGCACATGTGGTGGTCATCTATTTGGCTATGCCACTACTCAAAAGATCCTCCGTGATGGTTACTTCTGGCCCTCCATTTTTAAGGATTGAATTCTTGTTGTCTGCAAATTCCAACAGTGCCAGATTTATCAGTGGAAAATACACGCCCCATCCGCTTTCCTACACCCCGTTATTATCGTTTGTCCCTTTTCCAAATGGGGCATTGATTTTATGACATGTAACCCTTGTTCGGTAGGGGGGCATGGTTATATTATCGTTCCTGTAGATTACTTCACCAAATGGGACGAAGCAATGCCTACATATTCAGCTGACGGTAAAACGACGACACAATTTCTATTCAATCATGTGATTTCCAGGTTTGGAGTGCCTCAAGCCATTGTCATTGACCATGGCTCCCATTTTCACGATTATATGATGACTAAGCTGACTTCAAAATTGGGCTTGCGTCATGACATCTCAACTCCGTATTACCCTCAGGCCAACAACCAACTTGAAGCAGGGAACAAAGTTTTAATTAATATGCTTCAGCGCACCATTGGGATGCACAAATCCAATTGGCATCTCATGCTTTTTTCAGCTCTGTGGGCCTACCGAACCTCGACTAAAGACGCAACTAGATTCACACCTTTTCAACTCGTCTATGGTTTGGAAGCTACCCTACCGATTGAATGTGAAATTCCCTCACTCAAATTGGCTGTCAAACTACTCCCTGAAACCTTGCCTCAAGAAGAGTGTCTCCTATATTTGGAATGACTAGATGAAACCCGCCGTCTTGCTGCTTTAGTCATTGAAGCTCAGAAAAAGCGAGTCAAATCCCATTTTGATCAGTTGGTCTCTCCTCGTGCTTTTTCTGAAGGTGATTTGGTCTTGCTATATGACCAAGCTAACGATAAGCTAGGGGTAGGTAAATTCGAACCCATGTGGCATGGGCCCTATATTGTCAAGCGTGTATTACAAAAAGGGGCCTATGAGCTAATTGATTATGAGGGTAACCCTTTGAGAAAGCCCCGCAATGGGTTGTATCTCAAAAAGTATTATGCGTGAGTCATCTCGCATGGTTACTTGTGTACATAAGTGTGTTATTCATTTTTGTGCAGTTTGGTTTGGTGTGTTTTTTCAAGCAGCTTTCTTGCTTATTATGCCTTCACCTGCTTTGCAGATGTCTGTGACTCCTTATGTCGGTTTTACTAATGGTGCTTTCCATAGTACCCAGAATCTATCATTTTTGGCACGGGCTATTTATGCCCCTCATGGTGAGTTGGTTGATCTTCAAGGTATTTGTTTAGGTCAAACAACTAATAACATTGCTGAATATAACACAGTTATCGAATTCTTGTCAGAAGCCATTGCTCTTGACATTCGAGAAATGGTTGTCAACCTTGATTCGCAACTTGTTGTTCTTCATCTCAATGGGCAATATTCTGTCAGAAACCCTCAAATATTGAGAATGTATTTTCGTATTCGTCGATTGGAAATAAAGTTTGATTATATCACATATCATCACATTCCTAGGCATATGAATATAATAACAGATGCATGGGTAATTATGTTTTAGACAAACATTTTTATTTTTTTTCTCAGCAACACTAACTACTTATATATTAATATGTACAAGAAAAACTTACAATCAGGAGGACTGGCTGTCCAGGTCCAACAGTGGCTCTGTGGGCAGCTCAAACAGACTCAAAACAGAAAGACTAATGCCCCCATATAGTACTGACAAAGCCCACGCAGGGGCAACCTTCAAATGACACATGACCCAGAAGTCCATATAAGCATCGTGCATTACCCCAGACAGAAAGACTATAATGGCCGTGGCCATTACCCAAAACAGAGAAAGAAACAAGTTTCGACCTGAGACAAAGACTATAATGGCCGCGGCCATGACCCAAAACGGAGAAAGAAACAAGTATCGACCTGAGATATAACCGAATACATAAGACATAAGACAAGAGGAGTGTATCAGAAGCCAACCGCGATCCCAGAGCCAGCCGAAAAAGACGAGGGAGTGCCGCTGGGGGTTACTCCTCTGGTTCTTCTTCCACAATTGTAGCCCAGCCTTGTCCTTCCGGGTATCCCTCCCACATCGCCATGGGATTATGCGCTGGGGCAGGCGGTTCAGGTTCGCGAGCTCGGGAAGGTGCTTGCTGAGGCGCCTGCAGTGAATTGCCCCCTGCACTTGAAGACTCCCCCATTGGCCGTTTCCCTTTGACATCCTCTGGATTTTCCTCAGCAGGGAGCTGCTGCACTCCATCTTCACTCTCCCCAGGGATCTTGGTAAATAGCACTGAGATGTGGGCATTAATGCCGGCATTGTCCCTGGAGCTACCCAGGGTGAAGATAACTGATCCGAACGCAGGGAGTCTAGGCGCCCCATCACTGGAGCCACCCGCCTCCATAAACTGACTAGCTTGAACAGGGGAAGCTCCCCCTCTTCGATAGCAATAACAACAGCAACAGTGGTGGTGAGTGTCCGTTGCAGGTGTGCGGGGTGAATTTCCACGCCCTGAGCTTCTTCCTCTCCTGCTAGGCATCCTCTCTCGCACCATGCTGTCTTCAGCTCCCTTGACTTTCTCCACAGTGGATGAGGGTCTGCTATCTCCGCGCTCCTCCCCGGAGAATTTTCCCCTCCAAATTGGCTCGCACCAGAGCACAATTGAACACGAGCAAGAACCGGGAGTAACCAGCAAGGGACAAACCTCGCCCAAGCAATCAACAGCAATAACACAGCTTTGCTCAGAGATCTGGACAAATTCCACATCGAACTGAGCTCTGCATGCCAACATTCCCTCCGTCTTAAACCCATCAACATTCCTCTGCAGCTCGATCGCATTGAATGCGCTCTGCGTCCCTTCCATCGCGTCCCGGGCCTTCATTAAGGCAATAACTCTGCAATCCTCGGCTTGGAGTGTTGGCGGCGAGAGGCATTAAAGCCCTCCAGCCTTCACATGGCAGCCCGTGCTGGGCACGTGGCTCTCCTTGAGCTGGCAAGGTAGCACCCGCATCCGGGGGTTTTAGACAAACATTTATGCAATATGTGAAAAAACATTGTATCATAATATATATATATATATATATATATATATCTATATATATATATATATATATATATATATATATATATATATATATATATATATATATAATGTTTGAGTGTGATACATCAACATCCAAAAAATAATATATGTGTTCTAAATACATCCGTGGCTCGCAGGCCACAAAACTATGAATAATGAATCCGAAATGACACCACCACAGTGTGCCTCTGATAATGGCGAGGAATGTCCTCAATCCATGCATACTCTGGGATTCCTCTGGTCAAGCCCTCTAGATTTCGGGAAATCTCTTCTTCGTTGTCTACTCCTTCCTGATAAGGAGCAACCTCGAACTATCGAGCCACACCTATAGCTATAGGGGACATCCCTGCTGGTCTTTTCGGTCCAACATCTGTAATTACACTGTCAAAATGTCATGAATACATATATGAAAAAACAATTAAAAAACCAAAAACCAAAATTGTTTTGCTCACCTCCATCATCAAAATCCTCTACCTCTGGGAGTGGCATGTTAGGATCACCGTGGAAGTTAGTTCCCCGGCCAATCCTCCATGATGATCAGCTGATGCCTCAACCACGTAAAGAAAGCATCCTTATATGACATGTGCTGGTCCCCTCCAGTCCTGGGCATCAACTCACCCCAATAGACCATCCGTGGATCTCGTGGCATCGGGGGGTTCACCTCCGCTAGCTGATAGTGGAATAGTGGGATCCATTCTAGGAAGAAAGTCACCAAAACATAACCATATCCAAATTACCTCAAGTTCCATGCCTTGCATTTGGATAATTGATGTTTCATGTTCACTTTCATGGCTTCCGCCTAGTTGAAGACAATGGGTGTCATGTAGTCTACAACATACTGGAACTTAGATTTTTTGGACTCATGTAATGCTTGAGCCCTAGCTACTCTGTTAATGGTCAAGAGCAGCACCTTCAATATCAGATCGTTTATGGTCATGATGTCGATCTTACCACTTGTAGATTTCAGAGCTCCCGGGCAATGTTTGACAAGGAGCATGTTTACACTCACCCCAATGGGCTTGCCTCCATACAATTGGACTGGTTCCCCTCTGCGAGACAGTCTAGTAATGAAGTAAATTTTTGAAGTCTCTAGCTCCATCTCTTGATCATGGATCACAAATACCTCTTGTCCAATGTCCCATAAACTAATTAGGTATTGTAGTAGCTCAGGTTGAGCCCGTAGGCCCGGTGTAAGAAAGAACTTGAGGAGCCCACAGTTCCTCAATGCATCTAGACAGTTTGGATCTTCTAATGCCAATGCATCTATTCTTTCATTCTCACATTCTTTCCACTCGATCACCATCTTTTCTTGCCTTGATTGGCCTACAAACACCCCACATTTAACTTAACATCAATTTTTGCGAGGGAAATATCCAATTTGAAGCAATGAATTTGAGGGGAAATTGAAAATTTTTAGTTCTCTGTGCCAACATGACTGTTTTTAAAACAGGTGCACCAAACCGGTGTGAATGCCCTTGTTAAAAACCCCCGATCGGTGCAGTCCCATGCCTAGATCCCGTGTTGATTGAGGGCAATTTTTTTTGCAAGGAATCCCTCAAAAGCTCTGAAAAAATGGTTAAATGCTTGCGAAACAGATATTAATGCAAAGATTAAGGTCTCAGCTCTTACTTGCAATAGACGGTTTGTCAATCGGCCTCCTGGATCCAACACAATCTACTCCTAAAGATTTAGGGCACAAGTGGGTACAAATTGCTCCAAATGAGGTAAATAAGGTAAATGATAAAATGTTTTAACTTTTCCCCTTTTTATAAACTTTTAGCCATGTTTTAGGGTTTTAAAAGCATTTTTTTCCATTTTACCTTAGAAACAGATAATACGTTTTCTTCTTGTGCAGCCACAAGTGATGGTTTTCCAATGATGATGCTGGAGTCGTGTTTAAACTCTTTTCCCGACTCATAAAAAATTGAAATGAAAAGATTGCCGAGTATTTTTCCCTTTTTGACTCGTTAAAGAAAATAAAAATGGGGAGTCCACTTTAAGCTCTTTTCCGACTCTTAAAACACAAAAAGATTGCCGAGTTCTTGTCGTTTTGACCTCATAAATGGTTTCGAAACGTCGTTTACCTAGTATATGTTTACCCCTTTTTTGGGCTGGGATAAACTATTTATGAAAAAGGTACTCCTTGGCTAACATGGTCAAGAGGTTCTTTTGAGTATTGTTTTCTACCTTTTCGGGCTCGAGAGACAACTTTACGAAAAGGGACCTTTTGGAGTTTTCTTTTCCGTGTCTTTTTCAAACTCTCTAAACATGAAAAAGATATCGAGTTTTCCCTTTGTCGAACTTGTTAAACTTTAAATGACATCGGATTCGTCACCATGATGGACACAAGCTCCTCCTTCCTAGGGCTCGTTAATCTTACTAGGTCGGATCTATCCGAAGGATAGATTTAAATTACAATCATATGTTATCCCCTTCAAGCTTGTGATAAACAATAATTGGGGTACTTGCCAGAAATGGTGGGGGAAAATGGAAATTTTTTTACCAGTTGTGTCGATAGTTTGTCACTCTTGAACATGACACTCTTCTGCTTCATGTCGGGCTGGGGTATCCCCACTTCATCATTGACCTTCCTAGGTTTGGGTTGCGACCATACCTTGGGTTTGATATGATCCTTCTTACTGGATGGATGCGCCCATACCTTGGATCCATTTACATGGATTTCTTTTGGATGGTTGTGTCCATACCATGATTCATGTATCAGAGATTTCAGTGATGTATATGTATCTATGCTTGCTTGCAGGTTTTCTGATGACAGTCTCCAGTTCCATGCATCTACTCGTAAAGCATTTCACCCCTCACTCTTGTTCGACCTTCATGCTTTAGGGGGCATATGTTACACAACATTTTTTCACTGTCCTTGTACTCCCCGTTCCTCGATCCTGGAGGACCTCTACAGTGACCCTCATGTGTTTCCCTGCCATGAAGAACATGTCCCTACATCCCTCTTCATTTGTAGAACATTTCCCTCTTACATCATTTCCCAAGAATACTCCTTCAAAACCAGTTTTCAAGACCGACGCTAGCACTGAGTTTCTTCACTGCACCAATTTGCAGAGTTTAACACCGAGCCTAGCACCGAATGGCACTAGTAAGCCATTCATGACCCATGCTGACCCTCTTTTGGCAAGTTTTTAAAAATGGAGTCGAAGCTTCCAAGTCTAGAAGCTTCGTGAACAGAAGTCTGGTAAATGGTTGAGCAAGATAGAGCTGAGAGAGATTGTTTGGGCTCCTTTCCCCTATTAAAATGGAATAAACCAAAAGGGATAAGGCCTCTCCCATCATAAGAGGATCCATTCCCCTCTATAAAAGCTATATAAACTTTGAATTTTCCAACCTCAGCTAGCTAATGAAAGGGATGGAATAATCTGTAAATCTTGATAGTCATCTTGAGAGCCTTATCCTTCTAGTTTGTGTGTGAAGGGAGAATAAGCTTGTAGTGTTTGGTTTGGAGCAAGGAGGAAGAAGCCGTGAAATTCCATTGTTTTGAGGGTGAACCATGAGATGCTAACAATGGTGCTAGAACCCAGACATGTCGAAGGAGACCTGTAACGCTAAGGTGAAGGTTGTACTTTCCTTTTTGTCTTATTAATAAAACAAATGATATTTTGTTTCCTATATCAATTTCATATGTTAGATGGTAGCTTAAGACTCCCTAGCCTCTTAAGTATATTGAATATTTTGTATGCTATCATCTGTGCTTTGGTATATTGTCTCATTGTTTCAGGTACTTGTTTGACACTAAGGAGATGATCGTTGGAGCAAAGGCACGAGGACTTCATTAGACAAGGATTAGCGATACAAGAGGTAGGATCTTATCCTTGCTCGATTTAAGGGAACTTATATTATATTGTCTTATTTGTGGCTAGACCCTCTCCCCTGGGCTAGAGGGGTTGTCTCTGTTCGCAGAGAGAATCTTCCTACTCCATAGTCCCATATATGCAAGTAACTTTTTAAGGGATACCTTTCCAAGGTTTACCCTAGAGTCAGTTTGTTCAAGGTACACCTTTTCAAACTCAATTTCTCCAAGGTCAACCCTTTCAAGGACAATTTCTTCAAGGTCAAATGGGTCAGAATCTCCCCTTCCAGAATCAACCGTACCTAAGTCATACGTTTCAACAACCTATTCAACCGCAATATGGTATGGCTCATCCTGGATATCCAAGAGGTATGTAGATTCCAACTGCTTAGGCTATCCCAGGATATCCTAGATATCCTCCTCCCGGTACGGGACTCATCCCTCAGGGTTATCAATATCCATCGTAGGACCCTAATCACTAGTTGCCCTTCATTGCAACTTTGGATTTGCCTGACCTCTCTCGGTTAACTAATGATCCACTTCTTTATTTACCCTATTGGCCAGCTATTCCTACTAAGTTGCCCAGTGATATTCCTAAGTTTGAAGGTAAGTTGGGTGAAGATCCATCCAACCATGTCATGACCTACCATCTTTGGTGCACATCCAACTCATTAAACGATGATTCTATTAGATTACGACTTTTTCAATGAACCTTAATCGGTTCGGAAACCAAATGGTATGTAGAATTTCCGCGCGCTTCCTTCAACACGTTTAATGCCCTTGCTACAACCTTTTTGACCCATTTTCAGTTACCCGTTCGATATGACAATGGAACTGAACTTTTGACTTCTTTAAAGCAATCAACATCAACCCATATCTCAGATCACATTCACGAATGGAGACGAAGACGTCACCTAGTTAAAGTTTACATTCCAGACCAGATTTTGGCCGAATGGTTCATAAAGTTGCTTTTACCAGTAATAACTAAAGATGTGGCCAAAGGGGGTGTTGTAACTAAAGAGCAGGTAATTTCCCACACTCAATATCTCGATCTTGTTTATACTCAGTCTGGTACTTTGTATGAAAAGATCCCAGATTTACCCCAATCTACTCCAAGTAATCCACCTCTTCCAGGATCACATGTCGTAGATGGCATGATTAGTTTTGTGAGCTAGAAATTTAAGAACAATTTTTTTTTTCTAAAAATGGTCTGGTTTCGGCTTTATCTGATTAACCTGATGAAGATCCTTCTCTCGGAAATACTTCTGAAATCAATGTTGTATATTCATCTACTGGAAAGGGTAAGTCATCCAGAAATAAGAAAAAGGGAAAATGCAAAACTAAACAAGACAAACGCTCTAAGGAGAAATCAATCAAGAAAGAACCATCTGACGAAAAGAGGAAACCTCGATACCCTTGCTTGATTTGTGAGGAAGATCATTACACAAGGGAGTGCCCTAATTGGGCCAAAGTTTCCAAATTCGTCAAAAGTTTGCTCACACCCGTTGTTTTGAAGGATCATTTTCCTCCTCAAGGCAATAAAATGGTCTCTCACGACCAATCCTCCTTATCTCCATTGGCATATATCGTGATGATGTCTTCTAGAGTTATGGTAGCAACGATATCCAAATATTACTCGTCAAAGAGTCCTGTTGAAAGTGGAGATGACTCCAGTTCACCTGGTCAAACTTCCGCATCTACTCCTCCTTCTTATGAACCATTACATATTGAAAAACCAAATCTTGATATGATAATTCATCCACCTCCTAAGGGTATGCTTTGTAAGTAAGCCTTTAATCCTCATGTGAGGGCTGCCCAAAATTATAACATCGTCAAAGATCTGGCTATGTCACCTTCGGCCATGTATGCCCTTGAAGTGTCGCAAACTTGTCCAACACAAAGGAAATTATTATTATCAGCTATAGGAGTTGTAGATCCTCAAGACTCCCATTTGATTGTTTTCGATCTCGAGAATCATGTCCTGTGTCTCCCACATCAACTAGTTTTTCAGATACCAGTTCACATCAAAACCCAACGAGTTTTTCAAACAATGATTGATGAAGGAGCATCAACATGTATTATGTCTATTGCCTGTTGGAAAGCCTTAGGTTCTCCAACAATCAATCAATCTCCCATGACTTTGAAAGCTTTCGATGGGAGAGGTTTTCATCCATATGGACTTTTAAACGATTTTCCAATATAGTTATAGGGAAAAACAATTGCAATATCCGTTGAGGTTATTGATGCTCAACTTGACTATAACCTTTTGCTTGGTCAGAGTTGGAATTATTCCATGGCGGTAGTAGTATCCCCATATTTTAGGATGATTATGTTTCTTCACAAAGGAAGAATTGTGAAAGTAGATCAATTGTCCTACTATACCTCTAACCCTAATTCTACCGAAAGTATCCCATTTGTTGGAAAATCCACCACTCCATATGAGGAAGTTGGTGTTGGTATGCTCAAAGACTCATCTTTGATAAGAACTTTTGCATTCCCTCCACCCGTTATTCTTCATAATGAATCATAGATTAACATGATTACATCAATTACTTTCGAAATGAGAGATCCATGGAAAGTACCGTCAGAATCAGAAATGATCTTATATGGTGATGAAATGCATCGTAGCCCTTTTGAGTTAGCCTATGAGGCCATTCAGTCTTTTTCCAACCCATCAACATCTAATGATGATCAAATGAATATGATCATTGATGAATATTCTCATTTGTCACGCTTGGAACCAATCTCTATGCCTGATTATTGACTATTAAGAGTTGGGAATCTCGACAGAGTTGGAATAATTTGTTAATAATATCATCCATACCTTGTTATATCACACAAAATAAGAACAATGGTGAAGGTTTAGATGTGATTATGGTATAATAATTAGCTATGACAAGTCTTTTCCTCTATGTGCATGCACCATTGTTCTCATGAGGATGAAAAAGGGAATGTGGTTTGGGATTACCATGTTTGTGTATTCCATGAGATCATACGAGGAATGTTTTAAGTGGGAACAAGGAAGTTATGTGAAATTGCAACAATTCCACTTTTTGTTATGTCTTCTCATGTATAAATAAATTTTCTACATATATTGATTGGGTATCATTCATGGCCTACTTGCTGCATCAATTCATTACATGGATGGAAAATGGCCAAAATTGGAAAGCCCAACTAGGATTGGTGGCTATCCCATGTGTCATTAATGTAAATTGTGAAGGTTGGCTAAGGTTCAATACAAAACTTGGTATTATTTGGCTTGTTGAATAGTTTTGTCTTGTTTGTATTGTGTAGGGATCTAGTGTTGCGAAAGGTTTGTCCCCCCATTTTCCATCATTGATTTTGGTGTAGGAGGTAAGACCCTCCATTATCTGTCATTGACTTTCTTTGTAATTGGTTAAAGTTTGGGTGATGTGTTAATAGAGTTAAATTTAGTTCCTAACCTTTTTCTCTCCCTTTCGTGGTTTGAATTTGGATAGGGCTATAAGAATCGAGGTTTGGGAACATAAATTCAGTTTCATTGTCATATTCCTTGAGATTGGATAATTGAGCAACTTCTAATGTGTGAATTTAAATCTAACTTCAAAATGCCTAGAAATGTTGCGGAAATTCACAAGAACTTAATAAAGAGGTTGCATTAGATGCAGGAAGATACCAGTGAACTTCAATTAAAATATAATCAACTTGTTTCCAGTGTAATTTCTATAATACAATTGACCCTTCGTTAGAGGCAATCAGGTCCTTCTTCCTCTAATAATTTTGTCAACCTTTCCATGATAGAATTTTTAATCTTAATGTTCCAACTCATGATTTCGAAATGGATAAAACTCAAAATGGTTTTGATGTCCCCACTTTTATGAGTTAGTAGTATGTTAATATGTTCATTACAACTTAAAAAAAGAGATATTAATAAAAAATGAATCGTTCATTTTAATTAATTTGTATTTCAAATATAACAATTTTTTTTAAATTTACTATTAAATGTTTCTCTTAAAGTTAATAAAATCGTTACATTTTTTTCCTTTGCTTGAATAACAAGACTGATAGTTGCTACGCAACATAGTCCCTACCTCTACCACTATATCTATTTAATTCATGACTAAAGGTTGTGCGGAGTGCACAAAAAACTTTGCATAATGAAAGAAAAAATATCTCCCCACAAAACTCTCTGCATAAATCTCTTCACACAATAAAAGCTTTTTGCACAACCACCTTCCTACATGCTTCCTCCGCACAAGCTTTCTCCACACAAAACTTTCCGCACAAACCATCTAGTTAGCATGAGATTTTTGGTTTGGGTTGACAATGGGGTGTGGATAATGTGACAGTAGAAAATAAAAGACTTCTAGGTATGAGTATCTATGATAAATAGAATTGTTTGGATAGCCTAAAACGGGGGTGCTCTTACTGTAAGTATTGAGACTATAACTGTTCTAAAAGAGAAGCTTAATGCTTCAAATGCTGATTCAATTTAACCATATTAATTAATAGCTTAATGTTATTGCTTATGGTTGATGCTCAACTACACATTACTATAATTTTTAATTAGTTTGATTTCATTAATCTAGATCGTTATAAAAATTGAATCATTGTAAAAAAAAATTGATGTGCAGAAGTCAAATTAGTGAGTTGAATTTCCACACAATGGAAATGCAGATGTGGAGGACTATGCCATGTAGGGGCCACCATAAAAAATCAGCTTGGGAATACAAAGTTAAAGTCAAGCTCTTAAATATTTAAATATTTCAAGCTTGGAGAACTCCCAAAGCAATGATTTTGTGTTGGATCCATGAATTCAAGTCC
The DNA here is from genome assembly GCA_031772625.1 of Pinus tabuliformis. Taxonomy (NCBI): domain Eukaryota; kingdom Viridiplantae; phylum Streptophyta; class Pinopsida; order Pinales; family Pinaceae; genus Pinus; species Pinus tabuliformis. The sequence continues at coordinate 741,347,016 of CM062814.1, read as the reverse complement.
TTGCTACACTGAATGCTACCAACTCCCATAGTAAATGCCACAAATAACTAGAGTAAATGCAAATAGCAAGAGCATTCCATATTGCAAACACAAGGTCATTGCTATACTCCTAGCTACAGATTATAGGAATGGTGTCACCCTCCTACAGGCCAACCAAAACCCACTAGACTAGCCTACAACTTTTCACTAGCATAATCTATTTTCCTTATGCCATTGTGTCTGTCCTAGAAAAATGTATAGAGAATGTGAAGGATAAGGTTTTGGTAATGGCATAACGGATCACTTTTATGGTGATTTTTCTTAAATTAAGCATATGTGAAGAAATTCCTAGAAATTCCATTGTGTGGAGGAAGATTTCATGCACCTGCGTGTTAAGAAATGCATTAGGGCAACATAATTAGTGTTTTATAAATTTTGTTTCTCTTTCTTTGACATTTTCCTATGATATTTCCTATTATATCTTCTTTCAAATTGTTATGTTCTTATCATCAAAACAAATGCCAAACAATGAATATCACAAACACCAAAGAGGACACAAGATTTAGGCACTCAACCAAGGAAAAACCCCTCCTAGGGGAAAAACCATAAATTATTCTTCTCTTCTTAAGGATCAAATCAAATGAGATAAGCTTGACCTTTTGACCAAAAACATAGACTCCTTCCATGTTAGAAAACCAAAAAGACAAAAAGATTTTCTTATGTTGATAATTACTTGTGATACTCTTGTCTTCTTATTAACTTTCATCATGTTATTATTTTATATTCTTCTCATCAAATAAAAAATCATGAAGATCAATGACACCAAATATTGGCACTGAGCCAAGGCTAAAACCCCTATGTAGGGGAAAACCCAATCAAACTATTCCACTAGTGGATTAAAATCAAATTGAGACAATCCAAGACCTTCGATTCTACTAAAAGACCTTCCTCTCTCCATCAATTCATCCCTCCAAATTGATTAACCAAACTTCAATAGTCACTTCTAGTCAAACAACTTCAACCCATCTACATCTCAAAATTTCGGCTCTCTAGCTTCCAAAATTTCGGCCCTACTACGCATATGTGATTGCGACCCTCTTGTAACAACCCAGAAACTCGCATGTGTGGTAGAGGAGACAAAATTTAGACTTTTTCTTGCTTGACAAGTTTATCCTTCTTTGCTAGGGTATTCTCCTTTTTCTTTTGGTATTTCACTCTTCTTTTCTTCTCTAGCAACTATAGATCAAACTTGCTTTTTTCTTCCAAATGAGGTCGAGTAACTAATTATTTATAGTATTTTTGGGTGGTTGACTATCCTTAATGAGGTTAACTTGTCTTCTTTGAGGTCGATTTGGTGGAGGAGGGAAAAATGACTCTTTTCACACACTAATAATTTTTTTTCTTGTTATACAAAACCCAAGAAGGTCTATTAAAAGATGACAAGGTCTAGGACTCATGACATTAACCCTAGAATACTATAGTGGAGGATTTGACCTAAAAATAAAATAATAGAGGATGAAACCCGTGCTAATAAATCATTTTTTATTTCATAATAATTTTTTTTTTCTTTCTTTTGAAAAAGAGATTTCATCATGATACAATTATGAAGACCAACACTACTTACATTCTTCAACATTCCCTCTTAACTAGGGAGGTATTCATATATATATATATATGAACTCAAAATGATATGTTTCTACGAAGAGTCATAACACACACAGTGCTACATATTAGATACTTGACCAAGGTATCTCACTGGTTTGGACTAAGGTGTATTCCAAGCTTTAGTCACTATAGGTACCATCAACCTTAAGCTCTAACACCAACCCAGGGATCTAGCTATCATACAAGGTCATAGCTCGAGAAGACCAATGAAACCCTCTAGACTTTGAGATATAGACATCATCACAAGTCAACCATATGTCCTCCTAAGTAGCTTGGTGCTCCAAGATACTTCATCTCTCCCTATCAAATAAATATGTAATGTCCACTTAATCCAAGCATGCTTCCAAATGTTCAACCTTATTATGGAGATATTTACCTGTATCATCACAACCCCAATTAGTAACAAACTTTTAAATGTATACAACTTAGCACAAACCTTCGGGTCTTCAAATATTCTGATGTTGCTTATGCCATCATTATCTATCACATCTCGTTAGAACATCAAACTTAGTCTCAACACTTCTTCCAGAATATCAAAGTTTTGTTTATAAATATATTAATTAACGATATGTGGTGCTCTAGTTGTTCTGCAATTTCATTCTTTTTTCAAGGCCTTTTACTATAGCTGTCACAATATGTCCTCCCTCGTAACTAGGATAAATACCCTTTCTTTATCCAAGCTTCTTTTTATAACAAGAAGATCTTTCTTCCATCCACACATGCTCTTTTATTTGTATCATATCATCGAAGAAACTTCAACCTTTCAAATATTTATTCTTTTAGGAACATCATTCTTTTTATGGCAACAAGATCATCTATTAATCTTTAATTATCATTATTCTTACAACTCCTTTCCATTATGCTTATTATTATTATAAAGTTATCTGCAATTATAAGGTAGGCGAACATCTTCAACATCTTGAAGATCATGTACCAGAAAATATTTAAGTACAACTAGGTACAAATATAAATGAGCATGAAGTTAAATTTATCAAAATAGGGTTATCATGTCATTACAATGGAAGCAGAAAAAAAATCAAGCTTTAGATATCCAAAACTTAAACCTAGTTAGGTTCACAATTAACAAGAATTACATCTCTTATATCCTAGATTTCAAAAACTTTTCTAGCATTTTGTCACAAACCTTCCCTTCCATCATCAAGACTTAAAGCCTTAGACATCAACTAAATAAAGTTAGCATCTAATCATAGAATTTTTAATATTATTTCCTATAATTTCATGTCAAATTCTACTAGGGTTTTGTCACAAACCCTAGATTCTATTAATAAAACAAAATCATGGATATCAACAACAGAGTTAGAATTCTAACATATCATATATAGGGTTTCACTATTATTTTCTTAAATCTCACTAAGGGTTTTATAGTAAACCCTACATACATACATCAAACTTCAAAATTAGATATATGACAATCTTTTATCTCGCAAGGGTTTCTATCATATGGAAGCACTCACACCTAGAGTTTCATTCCTAAGACCTTACTTAACTATTACAAGGGTTTTTTTTATAAACCCTAATCCATCAAACCCTGGATTTATTATATAATCTAGACATTACCAACAAACCCTAAATGGTTATGGTTCTATAACATCAACAAACCCTAATCATCAATAGAAAATGATTTAATCATATGTTCTAGACTTATATTAACAAACCCTAAACATCAAAAGGCTAGGTTTTAAAGTGGACCCTAAAGGTTAAGGTTTCCCCAAAGTGAACAAATGGTAAGAGATGATATGATAAGTGTAGATTCAATCTGGTGATCAGTTACCCTAACAAGAATCTTTAAGATTCAAAACCCTAGATATATGAGAGTTAGTAATGTAAAGCAAAATTTAAATGAAGAATAATAATACATTCTTATAAGAAGAAGATCTATAAAAAATCAAACATATCTTGAGTTGTTCTTTAACAGACCCTTTAGAGTAAGCTTATTTAAGACCTTTTTATTATGCATTAGAGAAATTTTGAGGTCTAAAATGGGCTTCCTAAAGAATATTATAAAATAATAGAGGAAATAATAACATAAGATTGGATTACCTCATCAAATTTTGGAGGAAAAAAATAAAAAAACTACTTTTCCCCACAAATTTACTCAAATTTCAAGCGGGAGCACTCATTTGATGTGTAATTTAATTCCTCATCCAAGGAGTATCCATGTTGCATATGTTCGATGGACCCTGCTAAAAGAAAAATGATATACATGAAAAAATGTGATTGCAATCATGTTTTTTCACATATTTCTCATTTTCCATGTAGCAGGGTCCATCGAAAGTATGAAACATGGGTACTCCTTGGATGAGGAATTAAATTTCGCATCCAACTAGGGCTCTCGCTCGAAATTTAAGTAAAACTATTGGGAGATAAGTTGAAAATACAAGTTGATTTTTTTTTTCTTACCTTTTTACTAAAAAATAGTGAATCATCCCCCATGGTTGATATTATCATCTTGAATCATTTTGATTCTTATAACGTTGATTTTGGTTGTACATTTTTGTTTTGACACCCATTTTTGACCACAAAATTTCTCTAATGTCTCCTTCTGAGTCTAGCCATAATCCTTATGTATTTCTGCAACCTTTCCTACCAAGGAAAATATAAAGAATGGATTATAAGTATGTAATACAAACAAATCTAGATGTTTAAAGTAACTCAATCATGAAAGAGAAACTAGAGAAAAAAATACTTCTCTTTTGTGAAATGATGGAGGTTCCCTCTTAATCTTTCATTAATTCAATTATTTTGTGGGATACTTATACCTTATCAAAACAACTCAAGAATTTCTAACATGACATATTAGGTCTATAAACTCTAGAAATAAAGAAGGAAAAATTTCTAAAACAATTTTCTATGATATAAGTAGGAGGATATGTAAGAGACTTAATAATATAAGTCTTTGAATTCAGATTCTTCAATTTTGTTCTTCTTAGGTGGAACTTCATTTGCAACTGTAGCATGTTCTCTCTCTCTCTCCTTACTCTTAGGATTTTTAGGACATTGATTTTTGTAGTGTCCCATCTTATGACAATGAAAGCATTCTATTTTGGATAGGTCAATCTTCTTCTTTGGTCCATTAAACTTCTTGTATCCTCCCTTTTTCTTGTAGTGAGTAGAATATGCATTGGATGTATTGTTCTCTTCATATTCCTTCTTGTATCTAGCTAAAGAGATGCGAGCTTCTTCTTGACTACATTCATTCCAAATTTATTCAGAGGATGGTGTTTCTTTCCAGCTATTAATACCTGATGCAAAGGCACTCCATGATTTCGGTAGACCTAGTAGTGCAACAATCACAAGCTCTTTTTTTGGTATGGCTTCATCAATTGCTTAGATCTCATCTCTTATTCAGGAGATCCTCACAAAATAAGAAGACATAGTGTCATCTTTTATCATCCTCACCATTCATAGTTCATTATTTAGACTAGCCATTTGTCCAATGTTCTTGATTGTGAATAGTTTGGAGAGAGCTTCATACATTTATTTTGCATAATCTATATTGGGTATGTAGGGGATTAAGTTATCATTAACTCCATTTACAATTACATTCATGGCCATGATGTCAGTTTCCATATATTTTTCTTTTGTTGCTTCATCTTTGGGTTCCTTAATCTTTCCAAGTATAAAATCTGATACTTTGTGCTTTACGATGATGAGATCTATCATTTTCTACCATGATCTATAGTTGGTGTCTCCTTCTATTTTATTTTCTAGCTTCATTGATGTGGCCATATATTTTCTAGATGAATATTATTTCCTTTAATAAGCTTTCTTCTTATGATCTTCTCTTCTTTCAAGTTGCCTTTTTCCCTCTTATCCTTCACCTTAGGTCTGATACCATGTTAAAAAATCCATTAGGGTAATATAATTACGGTTTTATAAATTTTATTTTTCTTTCTTTGACATTTTCCTATGATATTTCCTATTATATATTCTTTCAAATTATTATGTTATTAACATCAAGATAAATTCCAAGCAATGAAGATCACAAACACCAAAGAGGACACAAGATGTAGGCACTCAGTGAGGGAAAAAATCCTCTCCAAGGGAAAACCCATAAATTATCTTCTCTTCTTTAGGATCAAATCAAATGAGACAACCTTGACCTTTTCACCAAAAACACTCCCTCCATGTTCGAAAACAAGAAAGGTAGGAATATTTTCTTATGTTGGAAATTACTTGTGATATTCTTGTATCCTCATTAAATTTATTTATGTTCTTATTTGATCTTCTTTTCATCAAGAAATCATCAAATAAAAAAGGATGAATATCAATTACACCAGATATAGGCACTCAAATAGGGCTAAAACCTCTATGTAGGGGAAAACCCAATCAAACTCTTCCACTAGTAGATTAAAATCAAATTGAGACAATCCAAGACCTTAGACCAAACCAAAATAACTTCCTCTCTCCACCAAGTCAACCTTCCAAATTGATTAACCAAAATTCAGTAGTCACTTCTAGTCAAACAACTTCAACCCAGGTACAACTCAGAATTTTTTCCCTCCAACTTTTAGAATTTCAGCCCTACTATCTATTTGTGATTTCGGCCCTCTTGCAACAACCCAGAAACTTGCATGTGTGGTAGAAGAGAGAGAATTTAAGTGTCTTCTTTCTTTACAAGTGTCTCCTTCTTCTTCGCCAGGGTTTTCTCCTTCTTCTTTAGGTATTTCGCTCTTCTTTTCTTCTCTAGGAACTGTAGATCAAACTTGCTTGATTTTTTCTTCCTAATGAGGTTGAGTAGATATTTATTTATAGTCTTTCTGGGTGGCCGACTGTCCTTAATGAGGTTGACTTGGTGGAGGAGGCACAGATGGATATTATGACACAAAACTAAATGTATTTCTTGTTATACAAAGCCTAAGAAGGGTCTATTAAATGATGACAAGGCCTAGGACTCATGACATAAACCCTAGAAGCCTACAGTGGAGGCTTTGACCTAAAAATAAAATGATAGAGCTTGAAACCCATCCTAATAAAAATTTAATTATAAATAATGTGTATTTCTGTATTCCCGAATTCAATTAAGGAAAGGTTTTGCACAGTCTGAAAGAATATTGGATCACTAAGCACAAGCTTTGTTTACGGTTATGTTGTTGAAATTAAGAAAATGTGCAGAAGTATAGAGGAAGTCCACTATGCAAAGGAAGCTTTCAAGCTTTGATTCTGTGAATGCTTTCACTCCACATTAAAGCATTTTATATATTTTTTCTCAGAACAAATGCATGAGTGCTAAGTCTGGTTGCCAAAAATTTCAAAACTAACGTACAATATCGGTTTTCATTTATCAAATTTAATATCACATATTATAATTGATATTTGTTTTGTATAACATTAGTGCTTGCAACATAATTTATTACGTAATTATTGTAGATTCTTCCAAGGTAGTTGCAAGGGACAATGCAAGATCAATGAGGCACAATCATTGAAATCCTAGGCCCACTTGAAAAGGGTTATTGAAAATTGAGTTATGTAGAGCTCTATTGCGATGAGTTAGAAACGTTAGTCGTAAACCTTCAATTCCAAACACATAAACAATGCACTAACACATAGCATGTACGTTAGGTTGCAGACAAAGTGATAGTTATGCGAATCAACTTGATTTCATCTCTTCGTTGCTAGATTCAATTTAGTTCAAATGTTATTTTTTTACTAAATAGTTTCATACTTATTTCTATTATGTTGTGCCTATATGAAAATGCAACATGAAAATGGATATTGCTATCCAGCCATACTTTTGTCGTAATCTTCAGAGCAAAATGGTTTTATGCAATGCAATGATTAGGCATATTTTCCAGATGTTGAATGTTTTGTTAGACTATTGCAGAGAAATCAAAGCTTTTGTTGTGCAAAAAATCTTATAATAGTTTGGGAATGCTAATTTTTAGCTTAACACAAAATGAAAACCATACGAAGTTGTAAACCATTACCTAATTTATTTATTTTAGTGAGAAAATTTCATTTAACATTTGGATAATGCGATAAAGGAAAAAAGGTATTCAAGTGGTGAATTGACCATTAACATCTGAAATTACTTTTGGAAAGTAAAAGCTAACTGATAGAAAGGCAAGTCTACTTAGTAAATGTGTTGGATATGCGTTAGTTCATTGAATAATTATGGAAAGTACTTTTATTTATTGGTAAAGGATCTTTAGTTAATGAAAATAGAATGCGGGTAACGATATTAATAAAATAGTATCTCGATATTGATTTCTAATCATGCAAGACATATTAATCATGAAACGTACTCGTGTCAATTGGACTATGTCAAATAGGAATTTAATTAAAATGTATATGATTTAAAGTAACATACTTTACGAGGATCTTTTTTGGTTAAAGATCAGACAAATTGGTACTATCCACATTGATAACAATTACTGGTTAGTGGATACCATTAAAATTGACAGTAGTTAAATGTTGTTTCAAAACTTATATGTCAATTCATGATTTAGATGACTTATTTCCTCTGACGTATTATATATACGCTTGATGCCTCTAAAATAAATTATTCAATGTTCATTTTGTTCTAGACTGGTTAGTAGGTTATAGGCAATCGACTTGTTTTGTTATTCTAAAATTGTTAAGTGTTTTAAAGTTTTTCTTTATAATATGTCTATTTTTTTTACATTTGTTACTAACAATGAATAAATGGCCCAAAGAAACAATGGCAGTGGCATAAAGGAAGAGGTATATGCATGGAGAGAAGATATCTTAATGCTTAGGCAAGATATCTTAATGCTTAGGCAAGATATTTTAATGCTAATGGATAAAATAATAGAACTTCAACAAATGCTTAGGCATCTAGAAGATGAACTAGATACCGTAAGAACATTGTTAGAAGAGCTATTGCAAAACATGAATAGATGAATCAACTTTCGATTCTAGTAGCATAACCAGTATAGACATTAATATGTAGAAACAATGGTTAATTAGTAAATAAATCACCACCATTTTTTTCTATTTGCTGATGTATTGTAATATTCTCGACAAAGTTAAAGCAAAAATATATCAGATTACATTGGATTACAAATCTATGCATAAATGCAATATGTTTTATAAGTTATATCATAATCTTAGTTATTGAGTCTAGAAACTCGTTTTAGATTTGTATGACAACAACTTATTTAGATATTTGTTTAATTCTTGTATGGAATAGTTGTTTAAATAGAAAAAAATACTGGATTGGTCAATATTATAAATAATGTAAACCATTATTGTAAAGTAATGTCACCGAAAATTGCAATGTAACCAACTTGTAATATTGCCTAAGTGGTTATAGAGCTTGCAAATTTGATAAATAGAGAAAATAATGTAAGAAACAAAACTGAAAAAATAAAATAAAAAATGACATAAAATGGTACAAAACATAGTGCTGGAACAAAAATAGCTCATTGGATTACAATTATGTACAATGTCATTCTAGCATTTACATTGGTAGAAAAAGTTGTGTTGTTTGCTTCGATGATGACATTGCTAATATTGTTCCCATGAATATAGTATATTGATTGATAATGTGAATTATATCCCAAATATCAAGTAAGATGAAAGAGTTTTTGGAAAAAAAAAAAAAAAAAACTTTGAGGCAATGTTAGGATGCCTCGCAATGCAAGGAATGATGCCTCACAATGAAAGGAACGAGCATTGTGTTGTTACCGAATTTGTTAACAACATAAACAAAGCAACTTCTCATTGTATATGTACAAATACATTTTGATGGTCTACCGTAAACTTTGAGGCAATGTTAGGATGCCTCACAATGCAAGGAACAATGCCTCGCAATGCAAGGAATGAGCATTGTGTTGTTACCGAATTTCTTAACAACATAAACAAAGCAACTTGTCATTGTATATGTACAACTACATTTTGATGGTCTATCATAAATGTACTATGCATCTAGAAGTTGGTACAAATTTCAATAACATTTGTTTTGTTTGCACAACATTGGTCATTGGAAGTTTGTTGTAGTGCAAGTAATACACTTTCTAGTTCGACGCCCCTCAGAATACACTATTTTTCAGTCCTGTCACTTGCATGTATGATGTAGTTTAAGCGATGAAAATAAAGAAAGTGTGAGTCTTACTTGCAAGTGTTGTAATAAAGAATACTTTTGTTCATAGTTTTAGTACTTGTAATTGGATTACTGCATCTAGCGCATATAGTTTCAAATGAGTTTGTGTATATGCTAACTGCTCTTAGGTATCCTTGAAAATGTTGTAAAATCGATATAGAAAACAAACGCTTAGTAACATGAAATCAAACATTTTTTTTTGCTCTTTATCCATATCTATTGAAACAATATGATATAGCTTATCGTGCATATTCCGATTGGCGAGGAAAGCAAGTTTATTAGATTGCCAACTTTCTTTCCCATGTTCAATGCACATATGAACATTGATTGTGAAGTACGAAAAACTATTTCTTGTTTTTTAACTATATTTTTTAGCAAGATCAACAAAAAATGTTTTGATGCAAATCTCTTTGAATTGAAACACATGTTGAAACAAGTTTATCATGTACTTGAAGTTGTTACATATGTAGCACTTGTAAAACAATACATGAAAATTGTAATAGATCAATAATGATCTTTTCCCCGAACATTGGGATATACAGATCTACGCATATGTAACTTGTTTTTTATTTCAATGAAAACTGGGTTTTCTGGTGGGGGAAAAATAAAAATATGGACAATAACTTCGTAAAAATACAAATTAGAAATAAAACAAAGTTTACTATAGCCCTGTCATGTTCTCCATTGTCGTCTTTGATTTCCAATACATATTGCATTGTTATCTGCGTTATCGAAAATTGCAATAGCTACAATTGTGCCCACTGGAAATGCATTGTCATTACGTGACAAATTTGCAGTCATCATGTTTGGAAAAAATCAATACTTTGCACAGACAAATTTTTTCTACACTTCTAAAACTATTTAGACAAATAATTTTCTCATAATCATAATTATCGTATTTGTGCTTTGGAATATTTTGAAATCTTTAATAGAAACAATGATATTTCCAACAAGCTTTGATTCATGTTGTTCGGTTAACGATGTTGGCACAAGCAATGTTATTTTCATTTCCACTTTCTTATCTGTTAAGTCTACACATAATATTTCTTTTGACTTATTTTCTTTGCCAAAAAATGTTCGATATGTAACCAAGACAACACCATCAAAAATTTTCCTAGTTATATTGTTATTGATATCCTTGATCAATAATGGCATAGACTTGCCTCTTTTTTCTAGTCATGAACATTGAATTGAAATAAGTTTTTTGGTTTTTAGAAAAAAGAGAGAAAATAATATAAAGATAGAGGGGAAAAAAAAGAAAAATAAATAAAGAAGAAATCTCATAGAGAGTTAAATGAACGTGCACAGAAGCACCTATTTGCATTTATTTCTTTGCTAGTTTTTGTTACTTTTAGTTTTCCTGTTGCGATATTTGTTTCTGTAATACTATTCATTGCTATCTCTACATTGTTGTCGATCTCTAATGTGACATCATTCGAATTCGATAAATTTTATTTGTTCACAAATATTACACTGAAACCACTAGTTAAAAGGACATTATAATTGAAACTGAATAAGAACTGTTTAATGAAAACAAAATAAGATGAAGCAAAGTCATTACAAAAGTTTTATAAAAATGTTCAAAGTTATTTTTTCCTTGTAATCCTTGTCCTAGATCTGAATCTCTAAGTTTCATATGTTTCCTAAAAAATTAAAAATATTTTCTTTTAGTTATAGGACATTAGAAAATATGGCCCAAAAGTGGCGGGGACAACAAAAAAAAACACAGTTGTGTTATGTAACGCGAATATAATCAAAGTATAATAAATAAAATAGAAACATGCCCTTAGAAGAGTTATCATTGTCCTTAACATTATTTGTTGTGCTTGCATTCATTTCTGCGATTATGATGATATGAGTGTAGAATTTCCCACTATAGATCACCTGATAATGCAATATACTAAAGCAAAATACTTGATCTACTTCTACAAACAAAGTTGCGAAAGCTTAATCGATTTTGAGCAAGATCAAATAGAACACATATAACAGAGAATGAGAAATCAATCACACATGAATAGAGAAGAATACTCTGGGGAAAGCCTCAGTTAAAAACCCCGATCTTTGTATTATCATACAAGTGGAAATATGTCCAGATTACACAAAGCTTTAGCTCACAAGCTATCCAGCTCTCAGTACAATCCCTCAATGCTGCTCATAGACTGCATAGACACAAAATATGCCTTCCTTCAGTCCTCCAAGACTCCTATTTCCTTGCGCAGTTTCTCCTAGGTCCTCTGGCTGCCACCTATGTGAATTCACCTCTCACACAACTCAACAAACTCAGAAGTAACTGCGCAATCTCCAAGGAATGAATTCCTTTTGCATGCAAGAGATATCCTCAATGGAATATTCCTGCAACTGATAGTACATTGTCCCATCATCTAATCTCAACTGGGTCTCTAACTGAACTAACATGCATGAGTTATTTATGAGAGAATATTCAGTTATCTGAAGTGCAGTAGTTACATGCATGCATGCATTAACTAACTGAACTCATAATCAGCTCCGCAAACTGTTGGAACTAATCTAATTGGACTTAACTCAGTTAACTGAGCTAACTAATTACAACTCAAAGTACAACTCATCTTGATCTCCTTAATCAAGGGATAACTTCCTCAATCAAAGGGGAAACTATTGCATGTCTTCACATAGACTTCATGTTTGATTTTCTACAATTAATTAACTCAAGATGAATTAATTAATTATTTTTCAAACAGCTGCTAAAATCAAATTCGAATTTTAATTCTCAATTTTAGTCCAAGGACTAACTAAAATTGGAATGTATCCTGAAATGCTATTTATAGCAGTGATATTTTTAGCACTTCTATTTTTAGCATTTCTTGTTGCTATTTTCAACAATGAGATAGTTCAAATATACAAAAACTAAAAAAATAAGAGTTTCTAATTCCATAGCATAAAAGTACTTCAAAAATATCATATTAAATAGTATTTGAACTTTGTATATCATTGCCATAGTACTGTACCATATATTGTATAGACATTCTTAATATTCACATATAGAACTAATAGTACAATGTTAACCTGTCAATAATGCTACACGTTTTGCACTTTCGTTCTAAATGGTAGCTACTCATAGTGTGCAACCACCAGAACAATACCATACATCCTAGACGAGCATTCTATTTGTAACTACCTTCTCTAAAAACTATTTTGACATGCATGCTAAAAAGATTGCATGATGAACACGTGACGAATGCTTCTACAAACAACACAACCAAAATTAGTTGCTAGTATTGTGATGTTAGCATATAAATATTAAACATATGTATTAGATAATTAACAAAGTTGGAGTGGTAGATAAAAAAATTGTAATAATAATAATAATAATAATAAAGTAATTGAAAGTCAACATATTTTGACTGCAAATGTTTACGTTTAATATCTTCCTTTAAAAAACAAAGAAAAGAATCAATGCCACACGTTCCTAAAAGGTTAATTTTTTTACATGGATGGAAATAAATGATGGATTGGTAAATATGATTAATTTCATTAATTAAATGAAATGCTAAGGCTATAGTTTCAATAGTGTCATTACCAATTTACCACTATGGAAATTTATAAAAGTAATAGTCATTTGTTACTTAGCTCCACAACCGACCCTAAGAAATAAATCTTAATTAATTGATTAAGGTAGTGTGGGGTCCGCATTTTGTTGTTTTTTGAAAATGATTTATTCTAGCAATCATCTTTGCAATCTCTCGTTATTCCCGCCTGCGCATATCCGCACTTTGCGCAACGAAAGTTATCTCTGCATAGTTTCCTCCACAGATGCTTCTTCTGCACAACTTTCTTTGTACATGCTTGCCTCACACAACTTCTTCTGCATATGCTTCCTTTGCATAGATTTCTCCACACATTAGAGGAAATTTCGATCGAAAAGTGCCCATGAAATTTTCACTTAATTTCCATGTGATAATAGTCAAATCAATCAAAATCCTGTAAATCTAAAAAGAGGTACATGTCCTAAATCATTTTAAATTGTTTAATTTGGGTATTCATGAAATATTTTCTTATTAATATGAGTATTCGTGAAATATTTTAATAATGTTATTTACCTACGTTACCCATATGAATTTGAATATCAAAAAAGTTGTTGAACTGCAAATCTTGATATTAGTTAAAAAACATAAATAAAAAACGTGGACCATTTGATATTAATAACCATTTTCCAAAAAAACACCAAAAGAATAGTTAAATATAAAATATATCTAGACAATTAAATAAAAAATATAAATATTAGTTAAAAAACATAAATAAAAAACGTGGACCATTTGATATTAATAACCATTTTCCAAAAAACACCAAAAAAATAGTTAAATATAAAATATATCTAGACAATTAAATAAAAAATATAAATATATACAGTGATAGTCAAATAGTTAAAAGTAAAATATAATTATAGTTAAACATGAAATGGTTAAATAGTTACAAGTGATTAAATGTAAAATGTAAAATATAAAATAGTTAAATAGTTAAAAAATGTATTAACAAAATGACAAATTACCAGATTCGACCAAAAATATAGAATATATAATTCAATATAAAATAGTTAAATACAATTAAATATAAAATAGTTACAATTAATAAATAGTTAAATATAAATAGTTAAATAGTTAAAAAACATGTTCTAGAAATGACAAATGGAGTTGTCTTTTTCCGGTGGGTTTTTCTGGTCGAATTTTTTTAAATAACACAAATCAAGATTTCACCTCAATTTTTCTGTCGGATTTTGGAGTTGTCTTTAGTGCGACTTGTGTGACTTTTTGGAAGTTTTTCCGGTGGGTTTTTCTAGTTGAATTTTTTAAAATAACACAAATCATGATTTCTCTTCAATTTTTTTGTCGGATTTCGACACCAGAAAGTCCAAAAAGTCGCATTAAAGACAACTCCATGACAAATTACCAAATTCCAATCAAAAAATATATTCAGCGAAATTGTGGCTTCAGTAGTTAAAAAGACACCAAAAAGTAGTAAATATAAAATATAAATATAGACAATTATTTTAATAAAAGTGTCATATATTGAGGTATTTTGATAAAAGTAAAAAATTAGAAATAATATATTAAATTTTTTCTTAAAACCCATGCTAATAAATATTGTGGAATATAGATAAAAATAAATTAATATTAAAAAATTCTCTACATGCCATTTTTTTATTAATTTCTTGATTTTTACTTAGGAGGCTACTTTTAGGCTGAAATTTCCTTTAATAGCTTATTTCATTTAACATAGCTCTTGGAAGCTTCGCCTAAATTACCTTTAAATTGGCTTTGAAAATTTCGTTTACATCGTTGTAAGTGCAGTATGGTCAAAATTTCTACGATGTATTCTGAAATATAGTCTGATTATTAAAAATGTGTTATAGTTATGAGTTGCATGGAAAGCTATGCATAGAAATAACTAAATTTAATCTTTAGATACCTTTGCAAAAGCCATATATGTGTGTGTGTGTGTGTACTTTAGGGAACGAGTTTTCTGTGTTTTAGGATTAATCTTCATGGTAGACTGTTTTTAATTGTTGTGGTAGATGTTTTTGAGTAAATAATGCTTATCTTTGTATTTCCGAACATTTATTTCTTTATGCTTATATGTGGATGTGTTCTTTGCATAGCTTCCGCACCTGCACAACCACCTCCACACAACTTCGTCTACACAACTAGTTTCGAACTCAACAATGCCCTTCCATCAATAATTGACATTTGAAACTGATATTAATAAATGTGGGTCCCAAATATCGTGGGCAAGAATCATTCGTTGCGAAATACATTCCTAAATAAGAACCAAAGAAGAGATTTGTATATTTATTTTTTTAATAAATGTTGCACAAAGTATTTTTCTGCACACATGGTACCTTTGAGCATCTATTATCCCTCTGCACCTCCCTCTTTCTACACAAATTATGCACATGCATTTGTTCTCCGCATAACCTATGCACACACACAACCACATCTGCACAACTTTGTCCACACAACTACTTTTGCACTCAATAGGGCCCTTAGTTATTGACATTCAACTGATATTAATTAATGATCATACATTTTCAAATACGTCCCTAAATAAGAATTAAAAAAGGGATTTATATATTTATTGTTTTAATAATCTTTGCACAAAACTTTTGCATAACATCTACACACACACAACCACCTCCGCACAACTTTGTCCACACAACTACTTCCACACTCAATAAAACCCTTCAATCAACCATTGGCATTTGAAACTCCGCACATGCTACCTCTGAACATCCAGCTCCACACAACCACCTTGTCACAACTCCTTCCACACAACTACTTTTGTACTTGCAAAAAACGTTCCTAAATAATAATTAAAAAAGAGACTTGTATATTTATTGTTTTAATAAACCATACACAAGCCTTACACACATTTGTTTTACCCTACAACACTTATTTTTCATCCGAATTGAAATTTTAGGTTTTAACCCTGTACAAAAATTACTTGTAGAGGAATTCTAAAAAACAAAAAATATACAATGGCGAGAAAAACAAAACAAATACACAGAGATTTCCCCTAGATCACACAACCAAGACTACCAGATTGATTTTTCATTATGTTCTTTTCAATGTTACAATACATATATATACATGTAGAAGCATTCATAAACCCCAATCCATTAACCCTAGATTAGAACATAACTATAGTTTCCTTGACTGGATCTACAAAATACCATGGGAAAAAAACCATCATGCCCAAAACCATGTGAAAAACCCATGCACAAAACCATAGGTAGGTTTGCGTCCCTAATATAGGGTCCAAAAAATATTACTCGAGACACTGCCTCGAACCCCATATAGGGGGGTTAACGCCCCCCTGAAACCCCACTACTGCACCCGACACAATGAATAGGGGGGGCTATTGTACCCCCTATGATTCTTCCATGCATGCAACTAGTCGTGGAAAGAATATAACACACACCCAACAAAAAACACATTTTATTTAGCACCCTTGTATATGCCAAAGAGCCCTAGTTCTCCCTAGCTCCCGCCCCCACTTATGTCGAAAAACGTGCAACCACATCTTCTCTCGCATCAATGAACAAAGCACTAGCATAACACTACTCTGAATCCACATGTCATATAGATTGCAAACACGAATTATTTAATATGGCATAATAAGAGTGTGCCTTATAACAACTTCATTGAGGGGTGAAATGCGTTACTAAATAGTAATTAAAAAAATATTTGTATATTTATTATTTAATAAACCTTGTGCGGACCTTTGCTTGAGCGAAACTTCCACTCTACATATAACTTTGCACACTTCCTATTCGCACAAGAAGTGCTCCGTAAACTGATTATTTCTCTTGAGAAAACTTGATAATTATGGTAAAGGTACTTAATTATGGCAATTTTATTCACATTGTCAACAAGGGTTCATTGGGAACCCAATTCAATGTATATGAAAAAAATGGTTACCACTTTGTAGTGTTATCCAACTTGCCATTATTTCAAAGCATTAAAATATTACATATAAAATCATGATTTTCAAATCATTGAAATATTAATACAAAATGCAAATATTTCAAGCTTTCGTTATGATTTTGAAAGCAGTAAAATATTAATATTAACATATAAATTGTTACTATCTGAGTTAATCGACAAAACAATAAGGTCCATTCAAATTCAAAATTGCAACACATCTAATGTTGATGCTTATTAATAGTCTAATGTTTATATTTGCTTACGAATATCCTAATGTCAATATAATTCTAGCGCAGAGTGCGGAAGTAGAGTCCAAAGTTTTATTGTACAAAACATTCTTGTGGATTTTCTTACCTTCGCATATAACTTTTATGTGAAAATGTAGAGGCTTAAATTATGCAACGGGACAATGATCGAGCATAAGCAAAAATGTCAGGGAACACCTTTTACATAACAAGTATGGTTTCTACACTCCTACAAAATCAACCTCTTTTGAACAATAAAATTTGCTAATCAATTGATTAAAGGTTGTGCTCTTTGCATAATGAAAGCTTTGTTTATGGTTATCTTTGTGTAAATAGGCATATGCGTCAAATTGTGGATGAAGTCCATTGTATGGAGGAAGCTTTCAAGCTTTGATTATGTGACCTTCGTACTTCACACAGTTAAACCTTCCTATACAAGGAAAGTTGTTCGTAGAAAAATCCACCACTAATTAATTCATTAAAGATTATGTAATGCAAGACAAGACCAATCGAAATTGAAACCATGTAAAATTGATAAAATCACTTTCAATTCGAAATATAGAAAAAAAAAAACTTTCATTATGCTCAACAGATAGATACGAAAAAGGTGTGATGAAATTTCTTCCTAGAGTATTGTATCTGCACAAATTTAAAAATATGATGACAATGAACATTATTCATGTTTCATAGAAAAAAAACTATTCTCATGTTTCATGTTATTCTCATATATGTATTGATGACATAATACAAATTCTCAAAGCATTAGCCTATAACATTAAGCAATACAATTACAATAATAAGACTAATATCAAGTTTCAAATTTCAATCATCATAGCTATGATTGAAATAAATAAATAGAATACAAATGCATAGAATATTAGATGCTAAGAATTAATAACTCTGATTCTTAGTGGGAATCACTTGTATCAGTAATGAAAATGCACAATGGCTTCATTCATTAGCTCATTCACTATGTTATTCTAGCATCTTCTCTTTAAGTAGTTTCTTCTTCATTTGGCAAAAATAAATGTGTGAATTGTAATATGCAAAGAGAGAATTGCAAAAGAAAACAAGAAACTGCATTCAACAAGTAGACTATGTGACATTAGTAAAATTAATAAATCATGGTGATTGAATACTAGTAAGCAGAAAAGAAATATGCAAGTATTTAAGGACAATTACAATTTGTGAAAACATATAGGATAATAATTTGACTATCAACTGCCTTCCGAATGCATGGCCTCTTGAACCAATGTCTTCAACTTATCTTGAATGAATTATTTCATTGGTCCCATTGTAATCTCTAGCCTCACATGATAATTGAATATTTATTTTATTTTATTTTTCGATCTCCATTGCCTCTTCTTGTATCTGAGTAGTTAACACAGATTTCCTGTCATTAATAATGACAAAGCAAACTAGCCATTTGTCAGTTTCTTCTGGAGTAAAATTAGTTATAACATCAAACTGTTTTTCCAATGACTTTTTTCCAATTCAAATGTTAGTGTATATTTTGTAATCAATTCCGAATTATGTATAATGCATGGGCCATCTAGATCTCGAAAAAATTGCATTTCCTTTAGAAACACATCACTTCTCCTATTCTCTATGCTCTCACATTTAGAAATAATGTTTTCTAGTGTACTGATTCTTCTGGACCATCCAACTTTGATTTTCCTCATTTGATTAGCATTTGAAATTTCTCTATTTTTCTTGTCTAGATTAGATGGCAATTCAAGACTTTGACTAAAAGCAAGTAATTCATTGTTAACGAAATGCTTGTCTTTGCTAATATTACTTCTCACCAAATCGACAAATGATTTTATTTCCTGTGCTAACCATAGTAGAACAAAAACCACCTGATATCCATGTTCAGTTATTTCTAATATCTCGCATATATTTCCGATAACATGACATTTGACTACATTAACCAATTGTAGAGCTCCAATAGATCCATGAGATGTGTTAGCAGTGGGAATTGCATATTGTTGAGTTCGTATTGTGACTAGAGTCATTAACAAAGGACCTGTATTTAAAGCATTTTCCAACATTTCTATTGTTTCTTTTAGTACCAGGTTCTCTGCTTCCTGTTTGTCAAAAGACACTACAAGTGCGTTCCTGATAGTTTCATGCAATTTCAAAATATTTGTGGCTACAATTCCATACATATGAAGGTTCTTCTCTACTGTATCAATAACTCTTTTACCATGCATACTTACTTTTTCAATTTTTAATATTTTACTCTCCCTATTATAGTTTGCATCTTGAAAAGTTGAAAACTGATCATCAAATATAGAAAATTCTTTGGCAATTTGTTCCATTTTCTTTTTTTTTTTCATTCAAATCCTACTAACCCAATCATGTAGCAGAGTTTCAATTTCTTCGTTGATAGCTTCTTGACTATTTCGTGTTTGTAGGGGACTTTTGCAATTTTCCAATTGAGGCTCCTTGTCATCTTCGATAGCTGATTGCTAACCGTGAATCAACTGTGTAACTTTGGTATATTTTCATTTTATTTCACTTGAAGATGAAGCCAAAGTAGTTTTAGATATGCAAACCTAAGATTATACATGTTTTCCACTTCTTTGTTAACACTTTGTTTTGGTGCTAATACTTGCTTCTTCAGCAATTTCTCTAATAGCCATTGCTCCTTCTTGATGATTTCTTGCAACATTGTGACTCTTTTCGCTTTCACTTTCAACTTTTGTCAACAAGCTCTCACATTTGATGGCACCTAAATGTGTGATAAATAGGCCTTCTAGATCAACATCTCACCAACCTTCAGCTTCTTTTAAATTAAAACAATGCAAAGACTTCACAAACTCTACAAGTTAGCTTCCATTCTTCACGATTACTCGCCCAATAGTAAATGGAAAATAAATAAATTGTTTCTTCTTTTTTTGTTCAAATTTAACTTGCTAATAGTAGTGTTGTCTACAGACTTCAACATTAAAGTACCTGTCCATAACAATTCTTGGAAGCAATAGTGGTTTACCTCGAAGCCCATAAACTCAAATAAATATATTGTTTCCTCTTTATTCATGTATCCCTCCCCCCCAGAGGAAAACTTGTTCTTCGATAGATATTCGATGGGGCTCTTCACCAGTGATCACGCTAATAAATTGATTTACAAAAATATATTGAATTAGACAAAAAATTAAAATAAGTTCTTGCTTCCACAGTATGGAACTATATTGATTCTTTGTTAAAATTGAAATTAGGGTTATGTGTCAACTCATCAAAAGTATGACTTGATACTAGGGCTATTATCAGATACACTATCATGAAGAACCTACCGCTCTTGAACAAATGTACTAATTAAAAACATAGTTCATTTGAAATAAGATCAACCCAATTGAATAGACAATTTTTTTTATATGAATAATGGAGCACATAGAGGATGGATGTTGGCACATTGGTCGTAGTTTCTTGGCCCATTAAACAGACATACAACCAACAAAACTCTTTAAACATTTCTCTAAACAAAGTAATATCTAGAGAGGAAAGATCAAAGGAACCTCAACAACTAGTGAAATGAACTCCTGTATGATTTTCGAGCCACCTTCCTGTGATTTAAAAAAACTATTTTCTTTTGAAAAATCTAAGCACATGTCCATAATTAATAGCTTCAATATCTGCCTAAATGTCTCTAAAGTCAAAGAAATACCATTATTTGGTTGATAACCTAATTATTTTTATTGTTAAATCAAATTTCTCTACGCATAAATAAATGATTTCCCTGAAATCAAATACCTTTGGAATGCATGAAACATTTTCTAATCTGGTAGATCAAATTGTATTGCTGCTCTTCTCTTGCATATTCAAATTCACATATAGTTGATACACAATCGACCCCTGAAAGTTCTAATCAATGAGCACGAGTGAGTTAATAATATCAATGAAAATAACTTATTTCCTCCCCCTTGAAGCCATTTCCACTCTGAACTTTTAAAATTTTCTATCAACAGACAACATTTTCAACGTGCTATAGGTATAGATCATCAATATGCTAAACAACTACCACTTTACTACTCTGCCTCTGAAATCCCTTTTACATGACACTTCTAATATATAGCAATTTAGTATAGAAAAATTTGCATTTACGAGGAATAGTAGAAATAATTTGCATAATATAAATGCACCACAATTCTAGACCAAAAAAAGTAGAAATTCTGACACATTTTTTGGAAAATCGGGCACAATTTTTTGTAAAATCAGGTTATAGTTGTCAAACTACAGGACTTTTGGTATCAAAGTAATTGTTGATAGTGCTAAATTTTCTTCCTTTTTTCTGTTTCCGCTACATGTTACTATTCTACGTGTGAAATGTGTTTGATAGAACATTTTGATTAAATAGTAATTAAAAAACAACAAATCAGACATTTCCAAGAAATCGTAGAAATAGTTTAAAAACAAATCTCAAAATTCAGACTCACATGTTGCTCTATGTATGAAACAAATTAAATCTGAATCTTTTCTAATAATGGCAGCTAGTATATAGGTTGTCAAAAATCACATTCACTACTATATATGTAACTACCCCTTCCCACATTTACCCAATTTCACCGACCTTCAACATGAGAACAAAGAGTTGCTATGACATGACCCAACCTCCAAGATCTATTTAAAGAACTGTGGCCTACAACTGACCATAAATTGACAACTCGTAACATCCCTCAGGACTACAAGACACTCAGAGGTCAAAGGACCACCCCAAGTGACCAAAACCTGAGTTGGGGCTCTTTTCATTGACCTAGACACCCAACAACATGCATGACAAGGCTTAGGTGCAATTAAAGGCCTCCATCTACATGCACAACACCGCCTCCATGTAGTTGTCACCCAACTTGCCCGGCTTAGAGGGTGCAGTCCAAAGATTTGAGCCACAATTCCAGGTTAGCCTCCAAACCACTGCCAAAAACTTTACAAAATGATACATGACATGGAAACAAGGCTAAATATTCAAACTCAAATAAAAAACTTGACCTAGCCTGGTTAGAACACACTAGACATTTTGTCAAACACATGGCAACATATAAGCTACAATTCATGATTGCATATCTGATCATAATAGTCTATGATTCATTTGAAAATCACCAAGAAGGCTCTATTCCCTCTCCACATAGCCGTACCAACATTATTAGTCCATATATTCATGAACCAATAAATAACTAAACAAATCATGGCAAGAGGCATAAATAATACACATCATATAACCACCATATAACCATAAAATAACTAGCATAGAAACCATGGCAACTCAACCATAATATCACAACAGGAAAATTTCTCATATAAACATATGAAAATACCAACCAAGTTAGGGACTTCCATGTACAACCTAACAATAGATTTGGACGAACCAAATCTCTCTTTTAGCCAATCACCCTCATTCCATATTCCAAGCATGAATGTGGGATCTCATGGAATAAACCAAAACTAAACTAAACTAAGGCTTCCACAGACCAAACCACCTCAACCTTCAACCATAGTGATTCCACCTCCACGGTCAGACATCACTAACACCAATTAGATTTGTCTCTAACCAAGCTATCCAGGGTTCTAGAGTACTTGTCAGCCCTAGCTCTAGGGACTAGTAACTCAACCCACCAAGCGATCCAAATCACTTGTCTAAACCTAGGATCCAGGACTAGTAACTCAACCCAAGTTGTTATAGGGCTTCCAGAGCATTTGTTCCAATCCACAAACATAAGGAACCTGAGCACCAATCAAAAAACAAGAAGTGGAAAAACCCACAACACCATGGCTATCTAGGAAATGGCAAGGCAATACTAACACCATTGTTAATCTAGGAAAATCTCCATGCCAATGATAGCACAACCTGAAAATCATATGCATATACCATGCATCCATAAATTAGCAAGGAAATCACACATGCAACTTGTTACCTGCAAATCCAGTTGTAGCTATCGATCCACCTGTGCCCTTGCATTTTCCTATTTTCCTTTGCCTACTTTCTTGAAATCCAATGTGTGCTGAAGTGATCCAAGAATGCTCCAATAATACTCTAAATGTGCAAGAGTATGAGAGAATGAGAGAATAGAAGAGAGTTCCAACACTAAACTGACAAAAAAATAACCAACCAAAAGCTAGAAACTGATCCTTAGAAGCCTTTTTATCATTGAGGCCTCTATTTTCTTCATTTTCCTTCAATTTCTCTCTCATGCAATGTGTGTCTCTTCACCTTCCTTTTCTCCAATTTTCCTTTATTTCATAAATAAAATTCCAATTATTTCCACTTTGCCTTTGCCAATTTCCATAGCCATTAATTAGTCACCAGTGATACCCATCACTATTTTTTCCCAACATTCAACTTCAAATACATGTCCCATGACCTTGGTCTTATTTTATTTACATAGAAAATCAACCAGGGGTTTTACAATATCGATGTTAGTTTAGAGGTAATATAATTTACGTTCTCGATTACGTGTCGATCTATTCATTCGCTAGAAGGATATTGAACCGTTAATCTCATTATGTTGTGTACGAAAATGAGGAAACTGCACTCCGCACAATGAAATCATTTTGTTTTCTTCTTCTTCTTCTTCTTCTTATTTCTTATGCTCCTACATAATGCAATTTTGTAATTCCACTTCTTTTCCATATGCAGTGTATGCCTCCCGCATTGATTACAATCAGTAATAAAACTTTAGCCACGACATTATTATTAATTGTTTGTTTCAATTCGTAAAATTTATTATTAAATAATTTTATTTAATTTAGTTTTATGATTTTTAGGTTTATTGTTGTTTAATAAAAGCTTTCATTGTGCAAAAATAAAGCTTTATTATGGGCTTGATGCAAGAAAATCTCCGCACAGTGAAACAAGTTTCTATATATAGCATGAGTTATATAAATACTTAATTCCGCAAATGCACATGTTCCTGACATAGCCTCCACACATGCACAACCACTTCCGCACAACTACTTCTATACTCAGTGACGCTTTACATATACTCATTTACAATTGACTACTGTAACTTTTATGATTTACAATATAAGATTTAATATGGATTTCACAAAAGGAAAATCTACCCATAATAAAACAAGTTTCTATCTCCAATAGGACTTATTCAAATACTTATTTTCTTTAAGTAAACAATCTTTATATGTCTATAAGAAAATTGCTTACAAAAACTGGTTTACAATTGATTATTTCAAAACAAAATATGGAGTTTTTTTCACAATTCTTGGAAAAAACAAATCTCATAGTCCAATGTATAAAAATTATTATTTATTATTATCATCATATGTTGTTGTGCAAAACTTTTACTCGAGGAAACTTTGCATAATGAAAAATCTCATCCTATTCCCAACAAAATAAAAACTATGTATAATGAAACATTGATATGTGCAATTCTCACTTGTGTACATGCACTCATAAATAAACACAATTGGAACATAATAGTCGTGATTTCTGGCCGAGAAAATGTCAATAGTTATCAACATAGTCTTGTATTCATATTGAAATGCTAGTCACAACAAATGCAATAGATACAACTTCACATGTAAAAAATTATCTAAGAATTATTGATATAACCGGTAAAAAGTTTCAATATTAGAACAGAGTAAACATGAATCCATTTTAATTATCATTCATTACAGAACATTAGCTAATATATAAATTATCGAAGAAAATACTAGAAAACATGTGTTCAATTATTGTTTTCTGTACAATGTTTGAGAACCCAGGTCCATACAACATCTTGTGTCAAACATTATCTCACAATTGTTTACATATTTTTTTTTCTAAGTTATGCTAATTCTATTAAGGTAAGAAAAATATCATACACAGAGGCCGAAGCCTATACTTAGCTATGCCAGAGGAAAGGCATCAACTAGCAAAAAAAACTAGATTTGAACTGCCCAGAAGGGAAACCAGTTCTTAACCGAGGTTTTTCAAAAATATTGTCTTGCTGCCCACGCAGGGGAAACTAGCAAATTAACAAGTTTTGCAACATTGTATCTGAGGAGACTAAAAATAAACCCAACAGAAGAGCCTAATATTTTAGTATTCCCCAAGAAAAACCAGTGAAAACCAGAAACTGAATGAACAAAATCCCAATGAACCTGAGACATGTGGCGGCTGAGTGGCGGTCTACTAGGTAGGCACGTGGCACGTTGAATGACAGCAGGGTGGTAGACCAGGCGGCGAACACATGGCATCGAGGTGGCGCTAGGGACGTGGTGGCGATGGAGGGTGCTCCTCCACGATGAAGCATCTGTACTCGTCCATGGCGCCACTTGCCAGTGGCGTAGCCTCCGTGTCACCCGTCTGCAGCTCTGGTTGCTCTTCCTCGATGATGCAGTAGTATTCATCGAATACCCAACTCCTCTGTTGAGCCATTTCCACTTCCTTCCTTGCGTGTCTGGTTGGCAACTCTGTGCTTCGCTCCCCTGCACCCTGAAGACTCGATTGTGCCAGTTCAGTTTTGGCTTTGTGTTGACTGCTTCCCGCAGTGGTTCGTCCTCCCGCATCAATGCCTGAGAGCCTCATTGCTTCAGTGCAACCTTCATCCATTGCTCTGTTTTTCTCAGCTGCCATGAGTCGACCGCCAACCTCAGAGTCTTGTGCCTCCGAATTCTGCTTCTCCTCATGAAAGCTTATGGTAATTGTGGCAGTGATGAGGGGCTGGTTCAGGGTCGAGTGAAAGGTAAATTGAGCATTCTGGGACTGAGGCTGAGGAGCAGGCGGAGTGCTTCTGGGAGAAGGGCCAGAAGTGGAGGGAGGCATAGCAGAGGCTCCCGAGTGGAAACGACCTCTACCACTACGCGTATTGGGGTAGCGGCCAGTGTTCTGCTCAGCCAGAGAGGAGGTGGTCTCCGAAGCAGAAGAGTGCCTGGAGTGACTCAGGCTCCCTCGGTTCCCACCTCTTCGGCTATGCATCCTATGGCGCACCATGCTTTCCGCAATTGGAGGCGAGTTTTGGTCCGAATTAGGCGCAGTGGGCTGCTGCGTTGCAACGGAGCTACCAGGCAATTCTGCAGAGGGATGAGCTACCAGGGCCGAGGGGATGAGGATTTGCAAATTCAAGCTGTGGGTGAAATGGATGCCCGAGCCAAAATCGATGCAGTAATAAAGACTACAGCGTCATCCAGTGGTGGTGCAGGAGCTGGGCGCCACCACTGCATGAGGGTAGAGGCATTGCAGGGGCCAAGGTTGTAGAGGAGGAATGGCAGGAGGTTGCAGAGGAGGAATGGCAGGAGCAGAGGTGGTGTTTTCCAAAGAGCCCATCATTACTGTGAGCCAAGGTTGAAGTCGGTTATCAGAGCGATGGCAGTATTCACTCGAGGCACATTTATGGCAATGTTTAATGCCATGTTTGGATCTCTGTGCCACCCTGTGGGAGGCCATGTGCTCTCTCCACACGCCAACCCAGTTGGCGGCCACCTCATCGTCTGCTGTTTTCACCCGCATCCGGGAAATTGTTTACATAATTACTAAACATATCAAGAGATATAAAAAATAGAAATCATAATTCAAATAAGTTATGAATACAGATCCAAGGTCAAGGAAATAGATTCTATTTCTAAGTGCATTTGTCCCAATGAGAGTTGCAATTGCAAACTCGTCGACTGTAATATCCAAAAGTCATCTGCAACAGGTAACAAGGAATTGCAATAAAAAATTAGACTATTCCATCATAACGTACATATAATATCAAAATAGTAAAATGCTTTGACAATAAAAACAAATGTTCCAATATATTAAAACACTTACAATATACAAAATTAGCAACTATCTTTCAAAATCAGGCTTCCTGCAATGAATTCCTTCTCTTTAGCTTCAATGATTCCTTCACTTTAGCTTCAATTAATTCTTTCATCGAAGCAACGGTAATGTCCTACTTAGCATGTTCATTGAATATCTCCTCCTAAATTTATTTGCTTCTTCTTGCAATCAAAAAACTGAGGCAAAGTACTCTTCGTTGACACCAACAAAAGTAATTAGCCATTTGATAATTTCATCTACAATAAAATGAGTTATATCATTGAATTCTATTGTCTGTGATTGTTTCATCTTCTCAAAATCAACCAACAACTTCTCCTTTGTAATTAATCTAGATTCATATGCAATACAAAAACCGTTTAAATCATGAACAATCATCACCGCCTTGAGATACACATCTCCTCTTCGATTTTCTATGTCTCCACAGTCATAAATAATGTATAATGTTCTTATTTTCCCATACCATGCAGCCTTGATCTACCTCATCCGATCAACATCAGGCAACCCTTGTTTATCTCTTTCTAGTTCGTACAGTGAATCAAGCTTTTGACTAAAAGTTAATAGGTCATTGTCTATGAATTCCCTGTCTCCCTCCAACTCACTTTTGACCAATTCGATAGAAGACCTAGTTCTCTGCTTTAAATTTTGTAGATCAAAAGAAACTTGTCATGCAGATTCAATAATCCACAATCTATTAGATTTATTACTAATTATATATGATTTCACTGCACTCAAAATATTGACAAATTTCTCAAATCCATTAAATTCGTCGGGACTAGAAATTGCCAATGGAAGTCTGCCTATCATCAGTGGAGTCTTCAACAAAGGACTAAGGCTCGGGTTATCTTCTAGATATTTTATTTTTTCCTTCATTTTCATATTCTTCCTATCGTCAACAAACATAATTCGCAAGTTCTTCACCATCACCTTGATGCAATTTCATCAGCCCCAATGTTGCAACCGAAGACAGATCAGTGTTAAATTCTACCTGATCAACAACTTTTCTGTCAGAAAGTTGTATCCTTTCAATCTTCGATCTCTTACTGCCCCTCTCATAATTTTCATCCTGTAATGTAATAAAATGGTCATCAAAAGTAATGTCCTCTTTAGAAATTTCCTCCATTATTCTCTAATTTTCTTGCAAACAAGTACTAACCCAATCAAGTAGTACAATGCTATCAAATTCCATGTCTGCCACTTCTTCAATTTTCTTTGTTTCAAGCACATTCTTAGATTCAAATGATTCAAACATGTTTTCTCTTTTTGGAGTTACTTTACAATGAGACTCTTCGTCATCCCCACCACCTAATAGCCTATCGACAACCATTTTTTTACTTCAAGTAGTTATTTTTCTTCTTTTGATAGCAGATGAAGTCACAATACTACTACATGTGCAAGATAGAGATTCCCCCGTAGGGTTTGCGCCTCTTTGATTATATCTTTCTCCTGTCCTGATGATATATTTTTCAACAATTTTCCCAACATCTACTAGTGATTTTTGATGTTCTATTGATAAACTATGACTTTCCTCACTTTGTTCTCTACTTCTAAGAAATAAGTTCCCGTACCTCATAGACTCAAGGTGTTCCATGAAAATTCTTCCTCTATCAAAGCCTTTAATATATTTAGCTTCACTTAGGTTGAAAGAATCTAAATACTTTGCAAAAATGAGAGCATGAGACGTATTCTTCGCAGTCACTTAGCCAACAGTGAATGGAAAACAAATAAACTGTATGTTCTTTTTCTGTTCAAATATAGATAACCAATGAAGAGCAAAATTCAGTAACAAAATGCTTCATATAACCACATTTCTTTCTCTTCCTCATATTTCCCTTCGCCAAGTAGGAAAGCCTCAGCCTCTATAGATATTTAAGACGACTCTTGTCCACTTACCACACAATACACTTGCCTCACATACACATACTAAATTAAAAAAAAAATTAAAGAAGCTTTGTGCTTCCACAATATAGGATACTAGAACTACATTGGTTCCTCGCAAAATATAACACCCCCTCCTCCTAGGTCCACCTAAGCAACCAACCAACCGGGGTAAACATGCGACGAGAGAGGCTACTATAAGGGATTCATCATCCTTGGTGGCCTTAAAGAAATGGAACCAACAAAACATATCAAACAAACCCATCCACATCAGCAACAACACCCTCATGAGACATGTCAGCCACACAGACATCTTGTCCCTGAGTCCCAATGCTGATTTAAGCCTTTTAACCCTTGGTCGCTCTCATGTTATAGGCATGAAAATGTCCAACAACCCAAATTTTCTCTCATAGGCCTATGTGCCAATGACTGTGGACTTTTCTCAGCAACCCTTTGCCAACGACCTTGAGATTTGAGCCACTTTTCTAGCCTAGAATCTCGGCCTCTGCCTAGAACTTGCTACAACCTTTAGAATCCATCAAAGACATGATAACAATGCTAATAAATAAAAAATAAACCTCAGGACTAGACCTGAGCATCCCCAACCGGGGCTGACATTATGTCAAATGCTAGGAATCAATGCAACCTACAGGGATATGATACAAGACAAAGCATAAATGACTGAAAGAAATTATGAAACATAACGAGAAGGATCACCTCCTTCTCCATTAACTATTATAGCATTAATTAGGTATTGCATCCATCCATTTAACAATTACAAGTAAATACATGAAATAACCATGACATGAACCAATCATTTAACCATGCTTATAACCAACATAAAACCATATAAATATCAGAGATATGACAACCATTAAATCAACATATAAACTAGTGAAAGAGTAAGAGAACTTAGATCTTATTAATCATAGGAAAATCTGACTAGGTTCGGGACTTCCATGTACCACCTAACCATAGACATTGTTGAACCAAATCTCTCTTTCAGCTAGTCACCCCCATGCCATTTTCCAAGAATGAATGTGGGATCTCATAGGACAACCAATCCAAGAACAACCAAGGGAATCCAGAGGTTAAACCACCTCCACCCTCACCAAACCATGATGACACCAAAACAGGTGCTCCGATCACAACCAAACCGAACTTGGAATGCCATCTAGAATCCATCACTATCCTTGAGGAATTTTTTGTCTCCTTGTCTCTCAAGCTTTATCGCAATCCAATCTCAGATTATTAGGACCTAAATCGAGGCCAATCTCTCAGGCTTTACCGCAATCCAAACCCGATCACTAGGCCTTAAACTGAGACTTCTCCCTTAGGCTTTAGCCTGTATCCCGCCAAAACCAGTCAAGGGATTCCTAAGCCTTTGGGAATGAAACTTGAGACCACCTCCGCCCTGGATTCTGAAATCCATTCAGTAAAACAACTCTCAAAACCAAGATAAACATACCAACATACCATGGCATCCAAAAAAAGGCAAGGCTAGGCGGAAAACCACTATCATAACCCGAAAAAACCATGCCACTGACAAGAAGAGAACCATACACCAACATGCAAAGCCATGGATGTCCAAACCAACTAGGAAATCACACATGCAAAAGGTTACTATTTGGTCAATTTAATGTTCTTAAATTGCAAGCATAAATTATCGACCAGAGTTGATAAACTTATGAAGTGCAGGTGTACTATATATGCTAGAAGCCTTTCCTTTAGTTTGTAAGATGATGGTTATGTTTGTTTTCAGATTTTCGTTGTTATCTAGATTCCTATTAGATTAGAGTTAGATTTCTACAAATTAATAAGGGGAAGTTAAGCTACCGTTAGATTAATCTACCAGGTCATATCTATATTGAGTATCAGCCTAAGATATCTTATGTTAATCATCCTAAAATTATGAACCTATCTAAACACCTTTCTGCTATAAAACATAGTATTGAAATTCAAATTATTCTAACGATCCTTCAAAAGATTGTCTACAAAATATATACAAATTCTGATTCTAAAGAGCATGAAAGTAATCTTCTAATTTCTGACTATAGAGTAGATACAAGTTCTAATTCTAAAAGCATAAAAATACTCATTGTAATTAAGCGAAAAATGTTTGAAGAATTAAACCATTAAACGAATGTGAAAAAATGTAAGTGCAAACGAAATGATAAATGAAATAACTGAGTTATAATGAAATGATGAAAACAACAAAGTAAGGAAACTAAACTAGAATGCAATGATAATGCGATAACAGAAAGCGATTAAATGAAAACAACAGAAAGCAATGAAATGAAATAAACTAAAACCTCGACTGTCTGCAGGGGCCCTCCGCATCTAGTAGGTGTAAATTACGCTCACATATGCATCAAATCACAGAAAGGTAACTTTAATTCAATATGAGAACAAAGGTCTGTTTCACAATTCTTCAGAAATTAACTATTACTTCCTCCCTATCCTTTACAGAGGATACATACTTATATATAAAATGCATGCTCAACAGTTTGAGACTTCTACGCCTACAGGTCTGTTAATCAATCCTTATTCAAATTTGAAACTAAATAGAAAAAGTGTTATCTCGTTGATTTTCTATTTGGAAAGCAAATCGGAGAAACATGATGCATTCAGACTTCTGCTGCTACGTGTTTGACCTGTGCCTTTGACTTCGCCATTGTGTGATTCCTTCAATGAATTGGCTCAAGTGAATAGGAGGAGATCCATGAGGGGATCGATCCTCAACTACCCATGTGCTTCTTTGCTTCATTGGCGCACCAGAACCCTGCAAACCATGGAGGTAGCTACAGATTTGTAAAATAACTATAGAATCATGTTAATTCTGTAGCTAATGCAATCTTTAACATAACAATAAGGCACATTAACGAATATGAAAAATAAGACATATAAGAGTTTTTACCTTATCAAAATATATGATTTACTGCTTTTATTGAGTTGATAGCGATGATGAAAAAGAGGAAAATGGAGGAAAAAGGGTGTCAAAACAAAATAGTTATGGAACTCTACATTCCCCCACACTGAAGATTTTGTATGTCCTCATACAAAACACAAAATTGATATCTTTATTGAACTACTGCATTTGCTTGGACACTTCTGCTAGTACATCTAACTTCATCCTTTTCACTTTCTTTCTAGTCATTTCCATCCTTGGTTTCCTCATGAGGATCTTGTATTTCAAGTTTATAACATGTCTCTGTAAAGCCTTGTTTTTCTTCTTCAGTTTCTTGTTCTTATTAAACCACAGACTTAGATGTAAAAGGAGGTTGTCACTCTTAGCTATTTGGATTTCATTATGTGCTTTCAAGGCTTGATTTTCATTTTTAATGTACTTGTTTAATGTCTCCAGTTCAAATATTTCCTATTTTAATATATTGATTACTGGAGGTTCTTGTGGTTCATTAAACTGGACTTCTTCTTCCTCTTGAATTGGAATTGATGTTCTTGCTGCGTCCCTTTTCTCCAGGGATTCAATATAATCATAGATCTCTTGCTGCACTAGATCAATTTCTGGTGTTCTTCGTCTTGGACTCTGAGGAGGCGAGGTGACAGTTGGTGATGAAACCCTTGGTGATGTTCTTGGAGAAATTCTTGAATCTTCTTCTGCCTCTGAGTTTTCTTCTGTTTCTACATTGACATGCTCTATGCTCTTTGAGGGTAATTCTTTTGCTGAGTTGAGTCTGGTACTCCTTCTTAGACCTATGATAGGGGTCTTTTGAGTTTTCTTCCTTTCTGTTTTAGGCTTCTTTGTTTGCGGTGAAATCTCTGTCTCTTTACTGGCTTTCTTTCTTCTAACATTTCTTTTGTTTATTTTCTCTAAAACTTCTGCAAGAGGGATGTCATCCTCTGACAGTTTCTATGGTTGTTGTGGTTCTTGTTCCTGTGTCCTATCAATTTTTCTTTTCCTTCCCCTCTTAGGTATGCTTCTATTTGGCTGCCCATGGGTTTCTTCTTGAATGTGATTTCTTACTAAAAATCTTCCCAATTATCACCTATGTTTTGGAGATGAGATTCAACAAGTATTTTGACTAGACCATGGTGATACATTGTATTATCTATGAACTGAATTCTCCTCTGAACATTCCCTGACATCTTTCTAAGACTATTCAGCAAGAAATATGGAAGATTTATCTCATTTTCTTCAAGAAAATTCATTAGCAGCCGAATATGATAGAAAAAAATACATCCAAACCTTCCTTCGCAGGTAACAAATTTTTGGATTATTAGAAGTAGGTTCCTCCACTTACTTTTTAATGCCATGCTTGGGATTCCCTTCTTGAAAATGGTGGTGTCCATGCTTGGTTTCTTCAGGAAAACCTTCCAAACTTCTTTTTCAATACCTCTATCCTTGAACCATTTATCTCCAATCCACGATAGTTTAGTGGCTTCAACTATAAACGACTTTGTCACTGTGAATTTGATGTCTCCTATCTCCACTTCAACTCCATCAAAAGCCCTGGTGAAGGATTTGGTCACTTCTTTATGGAAGCCATCGAATTTCTCTACAAATTATTGCCACTGTGCTTTTTACAACAATTCTTTTGTCTGTGGATACCCCTCCAAAATTTCCTTCCCTGTTGTCTCTGTTCTGACTATCACTCCCATGGTCGAGAAGCTTCGTTTCAAAAATTGTTTTGTTTGATAGGGTAGGATGGATTAGTAGGGTTTTTAGAACAGAAAGGCTGAGAGTGTGGGTGATGGAATAATGAGAGTGTAGGTAGTGATGGTATAACGGAATGAGGCAGAATCTAACCATTAAGATCATTCATGTTTATGATTTGGGCGGTCAGTTCAATGGATCTAAATATGAGTTATGATGACTAGGAGTGAATGGCGGATTATGCACAATTTGACATGACATGATAAACTTTTTGCAATAATGATTTTGATATTGATCCCTATTATTAAATTAAAGAAGTGCATACCTTCGAATTGTTTTCTTGCTAACCTTTGGTTGCCTTTTCTGTTGTCTTTAGGTACTTTGCAATGAAGGGAGTCAATCATTACTTTAATTTTATCATCAGAAGTTTCTGTCAAATTGGCTGCAGAAAGTCATCAAAGCTACAAAAATTCAATAATTCTGTAGCTATTTATTATTTTTGAAAATAAAGGGATAAAAGAAGATGGAATTCTAGAAAATGGGATACAAAGAAAATTTACGATGTCAATAATTCTTGGTTTTCACCTTGAATTTTCAGCATAAACATGCCAACAATGGTTGATTTTCATGTTTATGCACATTTATTTTTTATTTATTTATTTCTTTTTTTTTTTAAGAAAATTTTAAGGTGTATAAGAAGAAGAATTCTTCTTGACCAAGTTCAAATCAGAGTTGTCCTAGAAAATCTTTACAAATTACTCCATTGTCATTGGATTATGAAAGATCCTGATTCGATGTCCATTCACTAAGAGAGGAACTTTTTTTTCATCAATAGTCCTAATTTTGATTGCTCCATTATCAAAAGCATTTTCAATCTCATAAGGCCCAAGCCAGTGAGTTTGAAACTTTCCTTGGAAATTTTTGAACTTTGAATCAAAGAGTAATGCCTAGTCTCCTGGTTGAAATTTTCTTTTTTTGATGTATTTATCATGCCATCTGGATCTCTGTTGCTAGACTAAACTAGTCTTATGGATAACATCTTGCCTTATTTCATCAAGCTCATTGATTTGTCCCATTCTTTGCTTTTGTGCTTCCAATAAGTCAAGTCGCAACTTGATTGCTGTCTTGTAGGTCTAAATTTGGAACTCAATTGGAAATATGACTTGTCCCATAAACAAGTTCATGGGGAGTCTGTCCTGTAGTGCTTCTCCATGTGGTACGGTAGGCCCATAAAGCTTCTGGAAGCTTTTCTGCCTAGTCCCTTCTATCCAAATGAACTGTCTTGGTGAGGATTGCTTCAATCACTTTGTTGGTAGACTCTACTTGTCCATTTGCTTGTGGATGGTATGGAGTAGATTTCTGATGCTTGATTTTTTATTCTTCCACTATTTTGCACTACTCTGGATGTAAATTGTTTTCCTTGATCTATTACAATTTCTCTTGGACACCAAAATGAGTAAAAATATCCTAAAAAAGAAATGAAAATGACAACATTTTCAGTAGCAAAAGGAAATTCTCTAGCTTCTACCCATTTAGTAACATAATTAGTGCATACAAGAATATATATTTTTTGTTTTGAAGATGGATTAATTGTTCCAACAAAATCCAAAGCCCATTTTTCGAAGGGTTCAATGAGTACCTGAGGTTGTAGTGCCATTTCGTCTAAAGGAACAAGTTTCCCCATTATTTGACAACTACCACACCTCTTATAAGCAATTATTTTGTCAGAAAATGACCCCCACATGGTTCATCATGGCATTCTTTAAGTATCTCAGGTATTTCGTCTTCTCTTACACACCTTCAGATGATGAGATCTGGACTTGTCTTGTATAATTATTCATTTATCCATGAATAAGATGAACTTGTTTGGATTATTCTTCTCTTTTCTCTAGGAAATAAATAGGAGGGTAACTTCCCTGTAACTAAATAATTGGCAATATCTGCAAACCAAGGTGATTTAGTAGATACTGCAAAAATATATTCATTAGGAAACTTATCCTCTACAGGTGTATCATTGTTATCATTTTGAATTCTAGATAAAAAGTTAGCAATTGTGTTTTGTTTTCCAGGTCGGTCCAGAATGGTGATATTGAATTCTTGTAACAGTAATAGCCATCTTGTTACTCTACCATTAGTAACTGGTTTATTCATTAAATATCTAATGGAAGAATGGTCTATGTGAACGAAAGTTTCATAGCCAGTGATGTAATGTCTAAATTTATTAATGGCATGAATGACAACTAAAAACTCATTTTCAGTTACAGTATAATTTAGCTCTGCAGGAGTTAATTTTTTACTAGTATAATAAATGGCATAATGAGTGAGGTATTTTTGTCCTAACACAACTCCTAGAGTTTTGTCTGAAGCATCAGTTGATATATGAAAAGGAAATTTCCAATTAGGTCCTTTTAAGATGGGTGCTTTAGAGATCTTATTTTTCAAGGTTTCAAAAGCCTTTTGACAATCAGAGTTCCAACTGAATTCACAGTCTTTGGTGAGTAATTTGAAGAGTGGAGATGAAATCTTTGTGAAGTTTTTTATGAGTCTTCTATAATATCCGGTAAAACCAAGAAAACTCCTAACATCTCGATGACAACTTGGTATTGATAATTTGGAAATAATTTCTACTTTAGATGAGTTTACCTTAATTCCATTTCTTGAAATATGGTGACCTAAAAGAATTCCTTCATTAAACATCATAAAACATTTTTCATGACTTAATGAAAGATTTGCTTCTTTGCATCTTATGAGAACTTTTTCTAAATTTTCAAGTGCTTCTTCAAAATAATTTCCATAAACTGTAAAATCATCCATATACACTTCCACACAATCATGAATAAGATCAGAGAAAATTCCTAGTACCACTCTTTGGAATGTTGTTGGGGCATTGCATAATCCAAAAGGAAGTACTCGGTAAGCATAAGTCCCCCATGGACAGGTGAATGTGGTTTTGTCTTGATCTTCAGGTGCTACCTGAATTTGATTATACCCACTAAAACCATCCAAAAATGAGAAATATTTTTTTCCTGCTAATGTATCTAAAACTTGATCTATGAAAGGAAGTGGAAAGTGATCTTTCAAAGTTGCTTTATTCAATTCCCTGTAATCAATGCATACTCTTCATTTTCCATTTTTCTTAGGAATGATTAATAGGGGTGAAACCCATTGACTGTCTAATATTGGATAAATGAAATTTACATTTAACAGTTTCTGCAATTACTCTTTAACAATTTATTTTAGGTTTGGATTCATTCTTCTTTGTGGTTGTCTAAATAGTCTAGCATTTTCTTCAATATAAATATGATGCATGCAAGTTTTAGGATCAATTCCTGTCATATAAGTGTATTCCCATGCATATGCAGAAGAGTGTTTTTGCAATATTTCTACAAGTTTCTTTTTCTATAATTTTTCCACGTTTTCATTGATGTTCAAGATTTTTCTTGGAAAAATTTCTATTGAAGAGTTTCCAAATTTTTCAATAGAATGTAAAGACATTTGTTTAGATGATAGATATTCAATATTTCATTGTTCCTGAAAATTTTGACTATTGTCACAATATAAAGAGGGTTCATTATTTTCTATTGAATTTAAAATTTGATCCTCTTCATTTATTTGTGCAATAGTGAAAATTGGGTGTATATCATTATCATCATCTATCAATTCTTGATTTTCTACTTCTATCATTGTTTTTGCAAGTGGGTACAATGTAAATTTATTTGTCGAGCTTCCATCTGAGATAAACATGTCTCCTGATCTACAACTGATAAAAGCATCGGTTGTAGCTAACCATGGCCTTCCTAAAATTAATGGATGTCCTCCTAAATTATTCTTGGGTGTTAGAATCATGAAATCAACAGGATATTCCAAAGAATATAAGGATACATATATATCTTCTAACACATCATCAGGTTTAATTACAGACATGTCTTCTAATTGTAACGATGTTGGTGTGTATTGAATATTAGGAAGCTTCAATTTATCCATAGTTTGTTTTCTCATTATGTTTATGGTCGCTCCTAGATCAATCAATGTGTTTGGTATTTCAGTTCCATTGATGTGTATTTTCACAATGGGGCTTCCTGGATCTAAATATTTTTGAATTGTTGTCTTCCCCACCATGATATCTACAATTCTCTCAATTAGTTGAATTATTTTTATTTATTTTCTTTTTCTTCCTGATCCATGAGTACTCAATTCCTTAATTGCTTTTGCAAAAATCAGTATTTTTTTGTTGCTTGTAATAAAGGAATTTTCATACAGACATTTTTCAATTCATCTAACATATCATAATCAGGCAATATGATTTGTTTTTCTACTCCTTTATCGATTTTCAACCTTTCAAGAAAAGGTGGTCTTGAGATAGACGCTGAAGGTTGTTCTATAATAGGACTATTATTAGAATGTGTAGGATTTTTTTCTATTTCAATATTTTCTTTTCAAGGAAGGGAAATCGAGTCTTCTTCAGAGTTATTATTATCTTTTTGAGAATTCTTTTTTGTTTCCTAAATAACAACAGGTGGTTTCTTCCTTTCTAATACTCTACCAGACCTTAATTGAACATTATTTAGATCTAATGAAGTTATCATGTAATTTTGAGGATTCTGTCCTTCTAAGTTGTAAACAGGTTGTGAAGTTTTATTGTTTGGATTTCAGAGTGGTCGAAAGGGTAATTGATTTGGTCTTTGTGGAAATGGCAAAGATAGTTGTGGATTTTCATTTTGAGCTTGAGCTTGAGGTAACTAGTTAGTTTGAGGGAAGTATTGTGGTGGAAAATTTGGATAATGTGACGGATATTGTTGATATTGAGAATATCTTCCATAAGCCTAATTTTGCCATCTTTGATTCCAAGATTGTGGTTGAGCCTAAGGCTTCCATGACATAGATGGATTCCAATTATTTTGTGAAGATTGTGCAAATTGTTGAGGATTAAAACCTTGAGTTTGATTTGTTTGAAGATTTTTCCATGGTCTTTTGGCAATAAAGTAAAGAGGGTCTACCTGGTTTGGCATTCCTTCTTCACTAAACACAACCTTAAGACTTGGTATAAAGGAACATTCTTTTATATCATGATTTTTCACACATATAGCACAGGTTTCTATGATTTTTAAATCTAAAGGACATTCTCTCAGAGATGTTTCTTTCTACACCTAGGACAAAAGATGCATAATGCAACATTTTCGGCTTTCTGTTTGTTTTGTATTTTAAGGGTGTCAATTTTCTCACTGAAACTCCCTAAAATATTTGTTTTAAAGTTATCAATAAAACTACCCATTTCTGCCCTATTTATTGTCTCGACTGCATATTTGTTTACTCTTGATAAAAGAGGATCCCTTGAACTTTTCCATGTTCTTGCTTTAACTCTTGAAATATGTACACATAGATCACAAATATTTGCAAATGGTAAGTGAGAAATATCTCATTTTACCATTAGATTGAAAATATCAATCCATTCATCTTTAATGGATTTGAGTAAGAGAGCTTTCAAAGTTTCCTCATCTAGATTATTCATGTTTGCCCTTTTGATATTATAAACAAATCTTTCGACAAAATCTTTAAGATTCTCAACTTACTTTTGTACCATTTTGAAGACTACATCTTTAATGCTATGAGGCATACAATAATCCTTATATTTCTCTAAGAATGCATATATCATTTGTTCCCATGTCCTTATAGAATTCGTTTCTAAACTCATAAACCATTTTAATGTTGAATCCTTTAAGGTGGTAAGGAACAATATTAGTTTTGGAGCATCATGCACATAATCATATGATCTACATAATACTTCAAATTCAAATAGAAATGTCTCTGGGTCTTCACTTCTTATTCCATGAAAATCGGGGAGGATAGAAGGCAAGATGTTTTTAATTGTTAATGTTGTATCATCATCAAGGATAGGGAACCCAAAAGGTTATGGATTTCCTCTTCCTCTACCACTACCACCTCCTCTATTTCCTCCTCCTCCTCCTCCAATCCTATGTTGTTCACCATTGACATTGTGTACTTTTCCTTCTCCTTCTTCAGCCATGATGGATTCCTCAGAATAGATATTTGGTTCTATGTGAGGATCCATCCTAGGGTCCTCTAACTAAAAACTAAATTTATTTAATTTAAACACGGTAAGAAGGGAAATAACTTATTTATAACTCAACATTTATTTGATGAAAATATACAATTAAATTTTATTTACAACATATTAAACAAGTAAGAATTTCATTGCAACCATTTACATAAGTAATCAATAAATGGAAGAATACATATTCCAATAGCTTGGTTGAGATGCTCCTGACTCTGTTGGGATGCTCCTCTCGACTACCCGACTGAATTTACCTCCTAGCCAACTAGGAATGATTTCCTAACCCAAGGAACCTCCATAGGTTCCATAGCCCTCCGAGCCCAAGTCCAACCAGCTGTAGTGTGTCCAAGTTAAACAAACACTCTCTAGATCCAAGTTTGAATTCTCTCATTTATCTCTCCATTTTCTCCCTTCTATTTTCCCACATTCCTCTACCCAAAACAAAATCCTTCAAAACCAAAACCAAGACCAAAGACCCTCCCTCCTATCATCCTCCCTCCCCTTTTATGTCTCTTCCTCCCATCCACCTCAACCACCTATCATTAATGTCATGACTACCCCCTCATCCTTTCATTTTAGTATCCTTGACTTTTCTTACCATATCTTATTCAAAATAGATTTGAGAAGACACTTTGGGAATAAAATATGGATATTTAATTTAGAATTAAATTGGAGAAGACCATATCTTCTCAAAAGTAAATTTGAGAAGACACCTTGGGATATGGATATTTAATTTGGAAATAAATGGAAGAAGACCATATCTTCTCAAAAGTAGATTTGAGAAGACACTTAGGGATATGGATATTTAATTTGGAAATAAATTGGAGAAGACCATATCTTCTCAAAGTATATTTGAGAAGACACCTAGTGATATGGATATTTAATTTGGAAATAAATTGGAGGAGACCATATCTTATCCAAAATTAAATTTGAGAAGACAACTTGGGAATTGAATAATAACAATAATAAAAGTCATATATGTAAAATAAAATTACAATTTCACAAATGTAGGTAGATACCAATAGTTCCTAATAATGATAAGTCAATATTTTTAGGTTAATTAAACACTAATAAAATTAACATGATAGGATCAAGTAGGGCATTACATACACCCTTCCATAAAACTTTCTCCCAAAGTTAGAGCGAAAAAGATATAAGGAGTTTGAAAGAGGTTTGAAAATTAGGCATAACAAAATAGAAAGAGAGTTATAGTAGTCAAATTAAGTACGTCAGGAAATGATACCACTTCCCATCATGAGTCTCCAACTAAGCTATATCCCCCTATCCTTCCTAACCTATTTCCTCCCCCACCCTATCCATCCTCTACTGCAATATACTATGGCACTAGCTATACCAATCTAACCACTGATAAAACCAATATGGTGGAAGCGTCGACTCTATCGACCTAACTTCCTCAACAGGAAATTAACAATCATCATCACACGTCTAGGGGAGTGTGTCCATCATTGTCCTCCCACGATTCCAGGTTTGGAGGTTACATGGTGGGAAATGCCTCCACCCCTCCTCAAAACTAGTGTCAACACCCTAATATGAACCACACTACAATGTTGGTTGGATACTTGTCATCAAATAATCCAGTCAGGTAGTCTTGTCACCTGCCATTTCCATTTTACCCATGTCATAAGAGTGCATATCAAGTAGATACAAAATGTAATAAAACAATGTACATCATACCATTCCTCATTGGATGTCTCAACCTTCTCGAATGGAAGAATATATCTTGGTTATCATATAGTTCTGTCCAACCTGCAGGTTAGTTCTCATTCATGCATATACATAACAACAAAATATATATAGATAAATGATATTAAACATCATGTTATTAAGTTTAGTATCCACATGTAAATTTTGTAATTCATATTGGAAATAAATCTTACACTAGATAAATCATAATTTTGTTAAGTCATTCATTAGATAAATCATATCCACTTAATCCATACATGAAACAACAATAACTATGATAAGTTATGCACTAGATAAATCATCACCAAATAAGTCATACATTAGGTCATACATCAAACATTTCAATCATCAATACCTAGTCCATCTAATGATTTATATAATTAATTTCACCTGTCCAACTAAATGCATCAATATTACATAGCGTTCATAAATAAATAACATGGAACTGCAAATAGAGCCTTAGCATAGGTAGCTATCTAAGTCAAAATGGGCATCACAGATGCTCAAAAAGTGAGGGGTAGTCACGACGTATAGTCTCTGCATCCTCCCTGGTAGCAGATCCCGGGCTAAACTTGTCCCACTGGACCTTAACTTGGTCCACCATTCGACATCTGAGTTGTCGAACCCTACGGTCCAATATGCGTAATGGTTCAACCATTATGGTTCCCATGTCCGAGCCTTGCAATTCCCTCATATCCAGTTTGTGAGATTCATCAGAAACATAATGTCGTAAAATAGATACATGAAAAACATCATGAGTTTTATGCAAATGGGGTGGCAATTTAAGACAATAGGCAACTGGTCCAATCTTCTCCTTGATCCTAAAAGGTCCTATAAACCGAGGTGACAACTTTGTCCCCTTCCCAAACCGAATGGTGCTTTTGTTGGGTCGGATACGAATAAAAACTTGGTCTCCTACTTCATAATTTCGATTAGTCCTATGTGAATCAACATAACTCTTTTGTCTATCTTTTGCTTCCTTTAACCTTTGTCAAATATGTCTTACATGTTCCTCCATTTTTTGAACTAATTCCACCCCAACTATTACTCGGTCCTCCAACTTTTCCCAACTCAATGGCGTCCTACATGGCCTCCCATATAGATCTTGATAAGGAGGCATCCTGATTGAATTGTGGTAATTGTTATTATAGGAAAACTCTACCAATGGTAAGTACCTTTCCCACTAAGTCTATTTTTCCATGACGTACATTCTAAGCATGTCTTCCATAACCTGATTTACTCTTTCAGGTTCAACTGAGTCCCTAGTGCTGACTACATACTTGTCCAAAACCTAGATGTAAATCGAGAGTCTTTATCAGAAATGATCTTTGTGGGTAACCCATGTAGTCGAATAACTTCACTTATAAAAACTCGTGCAAAATCAGTAACATCGTAAGTGTCTCTTACTGGGATGAAATAGGCACTTTTGGTTAATTTATCAACACAACCAATATAGAATTGCGCCTCTGTGAAGTGAGTGGCAAACCCACAACAAAATCCATAGAAATTACTTTCCATTTAGACATAGGGATGTCAAGTGATTGTAGAAGTCCTACTGGATGGCGATGATCAACCTTCACTCATTGACATTCAAGACATTTGGCGACAAACTGGACTATGTCATGCTTCATGCCTGCCCAAAAGAAGAGTTTCTTCATGTCCGCATACATCTTCTTCACTCCAGGATGTGCACAATAGAGTGCTATATGTGACTCTTCAAGGATGCTTCTTCTTATACCCCCTTCCTTAGGTATGTACATTCTCCCTTGAAATCTCAATAGTCCATCTGGTTCAAGGATATATCCCTCAAACTTTGGTTCTATCTGCTTCCCACTCTGGAGTTTTGATATAACCTTTAGATACCAACTATCTTCAAAGAGTTTCTCCAACACACGTTCCCTCAAATTGACCCTCAAGGGTACTACGGAGAAGGTTCGTGGTCTCCTGCTTAGTGCATCAGCCACCACATTCTCCTTTCCCTTAATGTATGAGATCTAAAAATCATACTCACTCATGAATTCGCTCCACCTCCTTTGTCTAGCATTCAAATCCCTTTGAGTGAAGAGATGCTTTAGGCTTTGATGATATGTTTTTAACTCAAACCTTCTCCCAACGAGGTAGTGTCTCCACAGTTTCAAAGTTAACATCACTGTTGCTAACTCTAAGTCATGGGTAGCATACAGCTCTTCATGTTTCTTCAATTTTCTAGATGCATAAGCTATTAATCTGCATCCTTGCATCAATACTGCTCCCAATCCTTTCTTCAAAGCATTGGTGCAGACAATGAAGTCTTTTTCCATGTCCAATACTCTAAGGATCGGTGCACTAGTTAGTAACCTCTTTAGTTCAGTGAATGCAGTGTCACATTCATATTTCCATTCATACCTGACCCCTTTTCGATGTAATGTGGTGATGGGTTTTGCAATCCTTGAAAACTCTTTTACAAACCTTTGACAATAAACTACTAGCCCCATAAAACTACGCACCTCATGAAATTTTTTTGGTACTGGCCAATCCATTATGACCTTTACCTTTTTCGGGTCAACTGAAATCCCTTCTCCTGAAATGATGTGCCTAAGATAACGAACTTTCTTCTGAAAGAAGGAACATTTTGACAATTTTCCATACAATTGATTTTCCTT
Organism: Pinus tabuliformis; assembly: GCA_031772625.1. Classification (NCBI taxonomy): domain Eukaryota; kingdom Viridiplantae; phylum Streptophyta; class Pinopsida; order Pinales; family Pinaceae; genus Pinus; species Pinus tabuliformis. The sequence goes on along the minus strand of CM062814.1, from coordinate 741,302,921 downwards.
TAAGCAAGTCAATACAACCCTTAGGTGCTTTTCATGCTCCTTTTCATTCTTGGAATACACAAGAATGTCGTCCAGAAAGACTTGCACAAATTGGTCCAAATACTTCCTGAACACACCATTCATGAAGCTCATGGACACTATTGGTGCATTGGTCAAACCAAATGGAACAACTATGAACTCGTAATGCCCAAACTGAGTTTGAAATGCAGTTTTTGAGATGTCACCTTCCTTAATCCTCAATTTGTGGTATCCAGATCATAGATCGATCTTTGAGAAAACTATTGCTCCCTTCATTCTATCAAATAGGTCATTTATTCTAGGTATCAGGTACATATTCTTTATTGTGGCTCTATTCAAGTCTCTATAATCTATGCATAACCTTAAGGAACCATCCTTCTTCTTGACGAAAATCACTGGTGCACCCCAAGGTGAAATACTAGGTCTGATAAATCCCAAGTCTAAAATCTCTTTTAACTGCGTCTGCAACTTATAAAGTTTTGGAGTTTCATCCTATAGGGTGTCTTAGATATTGTTTCTACACCAAGTTTTAGGTCGATTGTGAAATCAATCTCCCTTATAGGAGGTAATCTAGGAAATTCCTTAGGAAAAACATCCTTGAATTCTGACAAATTTGGGTGTTGATCTAGGGAGGGTCCTTTCTGGTCACTTACAGCCTTGACCACATATAGTTTGCAACCTTGTCAGAGACAATGTTTTACCTTCATCATGGATATGAATCATAGGACACTCCTCTCTTGATTCCACAAATCTCAATTGACCTACCTTCATCATCTAAACAAATCACCTTCTTCTTGAAACAGTCTACCAAAGCTCGATGAGCTTCTAGCCAGTCCATTCCAATAATTACATCGTACGTCCCCAATGCTGTGACATATGCCTTCAACTTAGTTATACACACCCCGAGGTTTACCTGACAATGGTCAACATTAGGTCCTACTGCTTGTTTTATCCCAGAATCCATCTCAACTTGCTTAAAATCGCCGTGCTCATAGGCTGCCAATGCACATTTTTCTAATGCAACTGGTAAAATGAAACTATCTATAGCACCTGAATCAAAAAAAAAATTAACTTTTACTTTGTTTATCATACCTGAGGTTTCTACCATGATAGATTGGTGTTCAACTTGTTGGTTATCAACTGCTACATAGATTCGATGGTGGCTACTTGCTCCCCCCATTGGTGCTTTTCCTTCTCTATGGTTGTTACTAGTTTGTAACTCAGGACAGTCACGCTAATAATGAGGTCCCTCGCATCCCCCACAAGTGATGCATGGTATACTTTGAACAATTTTTTTTGGAGTTCTTTGGAAAGATTTCCTTCCCTTGGGACCCCTGCCCCTATTTATTTCTCCTCGCGTATGACCTTGATTTGCATGCATCCTTGAAGCTGCGGGTGAAGCTGCACTAGTAACCATTGAAATCCCCATTGTCGGTGCTTTGGGTACAACCCTATTTCCATATGGCAGTGGCCTCAAACTTCCTCCCCTGGGGAAGGTACGAGGGGTCTTCCCCATAAACCTTGGTTGTTGTGGAAAAATGGTTTTGTTTCCACCCTTTAAGTCTAAGTGCTCTTCAACATAATGAGCATGTTCCACAGCTTCTGCAACTAAGGATGGTTTCCACATCTGCACCATTGCCCTAATATTAGGGTTCAATCCATAAATGAAATGATCTGCTTGGTGCTGATCAATATCCATGTAGGAGACATACTTGACCAATTCCATGAATCTAATCTCATATTCTTCTACCGTATGATTTCCCTGTACCAAAGCATGGAAGGCTCCTACCTATTGTTCTTCATAATATGCTGGTAGGTACTTTTTCCTGAATCTCTCCTCAAATAACTCCCAAGTAACTGTGTCTGGAGTGAGGTGTAGTTGACACTCTAAGTTACCCCACCAATTCAGAGCACTATCTCTGAGTTGGAATATCGTTATTTTAGCTTTTGAATTGGAAGTATAATCTCTTAGTGCGAAGCACCTTCCCATTCCTTCTAACCAGGCTTTTGTGCGTTCACTGGCACGAACTCCAGCAAACTATGGGAGCTTAATCTTTTGGAGCTCCCTAGTAATGTCCTCAATTGGAGGTCCTATACCAGAGTCTTTTGATGCCTCGAGATTGCCCAACCTTGATGGATGGTGCTATACTTCCACTTCAATTGTTTGGCACCCTCTTAAAGTCTCATTAATTGCTTCTAGGGAATGCAAGATGAGAGCCAACTCCGGTGATGGTAATGGGTTATTTGTAGGAGGTCCTTGTGATGACCCTCCTTGACCTTGATTTCTTCGCGTCCTCACCATTCTAAATTGTTCAAATATCTATATGATACGCAAGACTTATTAATTCAACTTAGGACTTGTCCATTCTTAGTTGACTCACACACATGTATATAATGATAGTCATAAGTTTTTCTTTTACTATGCTCATAAACAAGCATCACTAATATTAATAAGATTCCGAAGGATCTCCTCTCATGTGTGAGCTCCAACAAATTTTCTCTTGATACTAGCTAGGTTACTAATGCAATGTACCTATTAGTCATGCTCTAATACTTTATTAACACCAATTTACTTTATTTATTTGCACATCCCTCATAAACTACAAAATAAACAATTGATATATAATATCTAATTTATGTCAAATATAACATAAAAATATGTTATTAATATTTTTCCCATTTAAATGTAAACATATAATAATATCATGTATATAATGTTTGATATAAATAAATACAAATAAATATAATTATTTGTTAAATATCTGTAATATCCTATAACTATATAACATTATATAACAAATAAATCACTTCAATTTTAATTTGATTGATGGTTTATATATATATATATATATATAATACTCAATTTTATTATAATGTTTAAAAACTTTAAATTATGGATTAACAAATTGATTTATCACAAGTCTTTTGATATGGTTTTTGTTCACTGGTTTATTTTCTATTTCACTTATTATCATAATTTAGACAAAGCACAATTAACGCTTTATATATGTTATCAATAAAATTAAGGTATAATTAGGTTATTTGGAGAACCATAAACAACATTTTCGTTGGTAAATAAATTATTATATTTTTATGTAATAAGAAAATATAAATCTTAAAAATAAAGTAACACCTAAAGTTAAAGGTTCCCATCACAACTCTTTCCATAAAATAATATAAATTACAGAAATTTATATATATTTAAATGAAGTATAATTATTTTATTAACCTTATTGGTAATTGGACTATCCTATATTGTCCAATAAATAAACCATTTAAAGGTATAGGAAGAAGAGATTAAAAGAAAATACGTTTAAAATATTTAGAAGAAACATAAAACATAATATGATTTATAAGACGTTTAGGTATGAGAGATATGATGATAAAATAAAACAACGAGATATTGTAACAACTTTGAATCTTTAAAGGTTAATAAAATTCGGTAGGGGTGAACGGTATATGCAAAGACACATTATAAATGGATCAGGATTGTTTTTGTTGAAAGCTCCACGGAATGTATTACATGGTATGCTTTTTGCTAAGTTTCGAAGCTGTAATTACTAAAGTTAGAGGAGCTAGAGCGACAGTTCGATAGCCATTTGTTTTCCCACGGTGTTTGATATCCCATGCTATCTGGTCGAGACAACCAGGGACAAAAGTAGGGTTCCCATTGCCAACACTGCGAGGATAAAATGGAGTGGAGGGGACCATTGTCATGATATCTCAAGGAGATCCACATTCATCTTTGTCAAGCCTCGTCATTGAGTGGCTCTACCAGAGACTTCATTCTCTTTAATTATATGCACCTAAAGGCCCTGGATCAAACCTTTTCTTTTTTGGACTCTTGACTCTGTTGGGATTCTCCTCTCAACTACTTGACTGAATTTACCTCCCATCCAACTAGAAATGATTTCCTAGCCCAGGGAACCTCCACAGGTTCCCTAGCCTTTCGAGCCTAAGTTCAACCAGCTGTAGTATGTCCAAGTTAAATGAACACTCTCCAAATTCAAGTTTGAATTCTCTCATTTATCTCTCCATTCTCTCATTTCTCTTTCCCCACATTCCTCCCCCAAAACCAAAATCCTCCAAAACCAAAATCAAGACCAAGAATCCCTCCTCCTATCATTCTCCTTCCCCTTTTATGTCTCTTCCTCCCATCCACCTCAACCACCTATCATTAATATCATAACTACCCCCCATCCTTTCATTTTAGTATTCTTGACTTTTCTTACCATATCTTATTTAAAATAGATTTGAGAATACACTTTAGGAATAAAATATGGATATTTAATTTAGAATTAAATTGGAAAAGACCATATCTTCTCAAAAGTAGATTTGAGAAGACACCTTGGGATATGGATATTTAATTTGGAAATAAATGGGAGAAGACCATATTTTCTCAAAAGTAGATTTGAGAAGACACTTAGGGATATAAATATTTAATTTAGAAATAAATTGGAGAAGACCATATCTTCTCAAAATAGATTTGAGAAGACACCTAGGGATATGAATATTTAATTTGGAAATAAATTGGAGGAGACCATATCCTATCCAAAATTAAATTTGATAAGACAGCTTGGGAATTAAATAATAACAATAATAAAAGTCATATCAGTAAAATAAAATTACAGTTTCACGAATGTAGGTATATAGCAATATTTCCTAATAATTATAAGTCAATATTTTCAAGTTAATTAAACCTAATAAATTAGCATGATAGGATCAATTTGGGCATTACATTCTACAACAGGATTATCTAGTTTTTCTTCTAGTTCTTCTGGTTCATCTATCAATGGTTTGAAGTAAGTTTTTTCCTTTTGTTCTTCAGTAAGAACTTCCAACTCTTGAGCTAGAAGTTGTTCTCCAGTTGAAGATAGGAAAATTATTCCAGCTATTAGAGATATAGGATCTACTTCTATTACAACTTCTGTTGATGAAGTTGGTGAACCTTTAAATTGGATTTTGGATCTTAAACTTCAGGAAGTCTATATTGGCCTATTATGGATGGAATTTGAGTTTGTGTGGGTGGTGTGACACTACAAGGTTGTGGTGAAGTGAGTGATGCTGTAGGAATTAAATTTCTTCCTCAACCTACAAACATACCTCTAGAGTCTCTTTCCCTATGCATATCATGTTTTTATTTGATTATTTTTAAGGCTTCTATTTACAGATCCTCGACAACAGTGCCAAAATGTTTGCTCAATTTAATGTTCTTAAATTATTGCAAGCATAAATTATTGAGCGGAGTTGATAAACTTATGAAGTGCATGTGCACTATATATGCTATAATCTTTTCCTTTAGTATTTAAGATGATGGTTATGTTTGCTTTGGGATTTTCTTTGTTATCTAGATTCCTATTAGATTAGAGATACATTTCTACAAATTAATAGGTAGAAATTAAGCTACTGTTACATTAATCTACCAGGTCATATCTATATTGAGTATTATCCTAAAATATCTTATGTTAATCATCCTAAAATTATGAACCTATCTAAACACATTGCTGCTATAAAACAAAGTATTAAATTCAAATTATTCTAACGATCCTTTAAAAGCTTGTCTACAAAATATATACAAATTCTGATTCTAAATAGCATGAAAGTAATATTTTAACTGTTGACTATAGAGTAGATACAAGTTCTAATTCTAAAAGCATAAAAATACTGATTGTAATTAAGAAAAAACTGTTTGAAGAACTAAACCATTAAATGACTGTGAAGAAATGTAAGTGAAAATGAAATAACAAAATGATAAACGAAATAATTGAGTTATAATGAAATGATGAAAACAATGAAATTATGAAACTAAACTAGAACGCAGTGATAATGCGATAACATAAAGCGAAACGACAGAAAGCGATGAAATGAAATAAACTAAAACCTTGACTATGTGCACGGGCCCTCCACATCCAGTAGGTGTAAATTACGCTCACATACACATCAAATCACATAGAGGTAACTTTAATTCAATATGATAACAAAGGTTTGTTTCACAATTCTTCATAAATTAACTATTACTTCCTCCTTATCCTTTACAAAGGATACATACTTATATATAAAATGCGTGATCAACAGTTTGAGACTTCTATGCCTAAAGATCTGTTAATCAATCCTTATTCAAATTTGAAACTAAACAGAAAAAGCATTATCTCGTCGATTTTCTATTTGGAAAGCAAATCAGAGAAACGTGATGCATTTGGACTTCTGTTGCTACGTGTTTGACCCATGCCTTTGATCGTGCCATTGTGTGATTCCTTCAGTGAATTGGCTCGAGTGAATAGGAGGAGATCCATGAGGGGATCGATCCTCAACTACCCATGTGATTCTTTACTTCATTGGTGCACCAGAACCCTGCAAACCATGGAGGTAGCTACAGATTTGTAAAATAGTTGCAGAATCATGTTAATTCTGTAGCTAATGCAATATTTAACATAACAATAAGGCACATTAACGAATATGAAAAATAAGACATATAAGAGTTTTTACCTTATCAAAATCTATGATTTACTTCTTTTATTAAGTTGATAGCAATGATGAAAAAGAAGAAAATGGAGGAAAAAGGGTGTCAAAACAAAATAATTATGGAACTCTATAATTACCTACAAGTATTCCTATTGAAGCTTCTTGATCCTTGCTCTCCTTCCTTTCCCTTTGCTTTCTTTTCCTTCCTTGATCCAATGCTAGAGTGATCTAAGAGACTTGAACTTACAAAAGGTTACCAACTAATCCTCATAAGCCTTTTTATTAATGAGGCCTCTATTTTTTTTATTTTCCATTATTTTCTTTCAATTTCTTCCTCACATGCAACATGTAACCTTTCACCTTACTTTTCTCTTATTTTCCTTTATTTTCATAAATAAATGCGCCAAAAATGACTTTTTTCCTTTCCAAAGCCTTTGCCTTATCTTTTGCCAATTCTCCTTAACCAAAGCACACATCCAGTGATACCCATTAAGGTATCTTTTCCCAACATTCAGCTTGGAATAAGTGTCCCTTAACCATGGTCTTATTTTTCCTTTATTAACTTTTATTACATGAAATTTTCATGAGTGATATTACCAAACCCTCCCCCTCGGGGAATACCATCCTCGGTGTTAAACCACATTAAGACCTTAGCAAAACCGCTGAAAATCAAACATATTTCCCATGGAGCTTTATAACTTAGCGTGTTGCATTATTTACAATGAAAGACCTGCTCAAAAGAAAAACATCATGACAACATGACAATATAACAACCATAATAACATGACACCTATTGGTCCTCAATTTTGGTCATTTTTGTTTATCATAAACCCACTTACTTAACATCATATTCTACCTTATTCCACTCATATATGCTTCATTTTACCCTTATTTTGCAAATTCGGGTAATAAGATTAGGTTTTTCAATTTTTAGAGTTTTTTGTAAAAATTGGGTTTTAAAATTAATTTTAGATTGCATTGAAAATTCTCGTAATAGCTCCATTAAAGTGATATGTGCAAGACACTTGGACGCGAGCTGAATATTTATTTGGAAATATTAGAAACCACGGATGGATGAAAAACTATTGGTTTAGTCAAAATGAGAAAATACAGGCCCGATCAACGCTGGTCAAACTTGACATGTCACCTAGAAATCCCTATTAAAAAGAGGCATTTTTAGGATTTTTTGGAATTCTTCCAAATTTCTTGTAACTAATGGATGGATTTGACCTGATGAAGTGGGATAACATTAATGATGGTTGTTTAAGAATTTTTAGCTTATATGGTTATTATTTTGCCTATTTAAAAAGAGCCGTTAATAGTTAGAACATGTAGAAAAACTTGAAGATTATTATTTCGAGATAATTGAAGACAAAGCTTTTTTTCATGATTTCTTTATGTTTGCTAGAGTGAATGGGTTGTTTTATATGAGTATTTTAGCAGTGTACCAACAAGATTGGAGGGCCCCCGTACCAAGCTAAGTACACTTTATTGTATGGTGTTTATATTTGTGCATATGCTAGTTTAATTCTCCATGTTTATTATATTTATTTGTTGTAAATATTTGTAAATGTATTTAATATGAATTCATTTTATGGCATGTGTTAAGTGAAGATTGCTTCATTTTAGTGATTAACTTGAATGTGGAAGGACAACCACGTCTCTTAGAAAAGAGCCTCTTCTCCGTGAGCTAGGACTAAGATTGAACAAGATTCATTTCTTTCAAGCTTTCTTAGATTAAATTTTGATGCTTTCATTACATTCTCTTATGTTTACTTAGATATTGGAAATGTCATTATAGAAATGTTGAGGGAGGACAACCAGGTCTCTTTGAAAAGAGCCTCTTCCTTGTTTTTCTAAAATAGTCTAATTTCATTGACCAATAATGTATGCTTTTATGGAATAGACTTAAATATTTTTGTTTAAGTTGTGAAGAGTGATTTATATTTATAATATGTATTTGCATTCTCATAACTTCTTTCTATATTAGTTCTTATCCAAAAATCCAAAAATTGTGGTTTGCTTCTAAGATTACCAACCTCGATTGATAGTAAAATACATGCCTTAATTTACACAATAAATTGAGCTGACATTTTTGGCGCTTTTGCTGGGGAAGAAAATTTTGGATATAACTAATTAGGAAGATCATTTGAAAAAAAAACATAGATATGATTTTTCATTATGGTTATTTATGCCTAGATATAGATATGGAAATGGTAGATACATAAAACAAGACCCCCCAACTACTAAAACATTGGTAGAAACAGATCTGCCTCCATTTGAATTAACTACACCAATTGCTGGAAAACCAACTTTGGAAGAGTTAGAGGAAAAGCAACGTTTAGGACAAAGGTTAACACTTGTTGAAAGAAAAACTTTGTTAGCTTATGAAGTGAAAAAAAGACAAAAACAAATAGAAATACTTTCCATAGGAAAACAAAGAGAAATAAGAAAACCAATTGATCAGCCTATTCTTGAACAAATAGATCAACTTATCTTTGAACACATAAAAAATTGAATCTCAAATTGCTAATGAAACATTTGGAACTGCTGAAAAAAATATGGCAGAAGAAGGGCAAGGATTTACCATTCTCGCTCAAGAACAAAGGTTACACTATGAAAAACAACAAAAAGAATGGCAAAAAAGAAGAGACAAGAAGAGAAGAAGATCTCAAAAGAGAATATGATCATACAAGAAGACAAGATGAAGAAAATGATGAAGAAGCTACTTTTGGATTTCCAATTGTAGATACTAGAGCAATTCTAGTAGAAGAAGTAAAAATGAAGAATATTCCACCTTCAGTTTTACCAAATTTCTATGGAATGCTTGCCGAAGATTTTGATTCGTTCATGTTCGAATTTGATATCTTATGTAGAACTTATGGTTACATCAATGATACACAAGCTTCGTCTTTTTTCTACTACTCTTAAAGAAGTTGCATTAAAATGGTTTATGGGATTATGAGAACACTCTATTACTTCTTGGGAAGAAATGAAGAAAATTTTTCTTAAGAAATATCAAGCCTATTGCAGGCCTAGAGATTCAAAAGAAGATATTTTTAGAATGTCTCAACAAGAAGATGAGAGTTTGGAAGAATATTTGGAATGATTCATTTACAACCTGCAAAAATTTAAACAACATTATCTAAATCCCGATACCATTAGAATAATTTTTCTTAAAGGAATAAGAGATGAGTATCTTGATATTCTCAATGTGATGGGTAAAGGAGATATTTCATACATACCATTTGATGAAATAGCTGAACTATGTCAAAAATACTCTAGAGGTAGATCCAAAACAGGAAAAAGAGATGTAACTTCTAGAGCTTCTAAATCTGCAGCAAGAGGAGTGACAAGAGAAAAAATAGGAAGTTTGTTAGAAAAATTTAAAACAGGTCTTTTGAGTATATTAGGAACACAAGTTGATGTATTAAAAGAAAAGAAGAAACAACAAGAAGAACAAACAATGTCAATATTTTGTGCTAAGTGTAGGAAGAAGCATATTTTACGAGAATGTCTCTTGGATAATATACATGTTTGTGGACTATGTACAAAAAATCATGTTATAGATTATTGTCCAACATTAAAAGAGTTGCAAGCAAGTTAAATAGCAGAAACTCAAAGATTTTATTATGTGGCACCAAGAAGAGCTTGGCAACCACATTTTGTAGGTACATCTCAACAAATTCCCCAAAATTTTCACTATCAGAATTCATGGAATACTCCTATGCCATGGCAGGTTTGGCCTCCTCAGCAAAACCAAAACCAACTTTCACAAAGTTGGCGAGGATATGCTTATAGATCCCAACCTCGTTAACAATTTTACCCTCAACAATATCAATCTTATCAATCATATCAACAGCGATATCCTCAACAATCGTTCCCATATCAGTAATTCCAGCAATCCACTTAATCAAATTGTTAGGTCCCTATAATACTAGTGATTCCCCCATTATTATTGTCATTGTATCCCTTATTGTTATTGTTGTGCCCCTATTTTCCCATATTGTTATTATTGTGCCCCATAGAATCCCACTATTGTTATTTTTATGTCCTTATAGTATTATTGTTAGTTCGACTTTGGTTATACTGTGACCCCTTAGAATCCTATATATAGAAAGAAGGTTTCTTCATTTGTATCATCCAATAATTGTTCATTTGTGTAATGTAAAGGAGGTTTTTCCCTCAAAGAAGGTTGATTTCTAAGCCGTTGATCTATTTTTTCTATCTTTTTGTGAGTTAGTTTCAGAGCTTTGGATTCTAGGGTTTCGCTACTCCAAACAGGCCTTTGTGGAATTTTCTATATAACTCTTTTTTTGCAATGTTTCAGAAGATAAAAAAAAAAAAAAAAAAAACCTCATTTGAGACGAAATCGTTTTGAACCTCGAGTCCAAATTTTAGACCTTGTCTCACTATAGTTTCAGAGATATGACCTGAGGAAGTTAGGGTTTTTGCAAGCTCCAGAATTCCATCTCAAACAGGTCATTGTGGGATTTTCGCTATAGTTTTTTCTATGAAGTTTTAGATTCTAAAATTAAAATCCATTTGAGCTGAAATCTTGTTGAAGCTTAGGCCTGAATTTCAGATTTTTCTTCGCTATATTTTCGGAGATACGGTCCAAGACATTTAGGGTTTCTGCAGGCCCCCGAATTACATCCCAAACAGGTGACCTTGGAAAAATCATCATAACTCTCTCTCGGAGCATCTGATTCAAATTTCATAAGAAGTGACAGAAAGAAGACAGACTATAGTTTGTTGGGTATCATTTTTAGAACCTAAGGTCGAAATAGTGACACATGGCATGTTGTACAAGTTCGCTCTACTGAATTAGTCTATAATCAAGTCGTCATGGGAGATTTGCCATAACTCTTCATTAGAGAATCCAATCTTGATCGGACTTGTAGGGTTAGAAAAATGACTCAAAGGGTTACCGCAGAAAGAAATTCCAGACCTTAGAGATCCGAAATCACAGAGATGCAACAGATTCAATATCGAGCTCCTACAAAGGGAAAAAAGGTATGTAGTTTTTTTTTAATTTTTGCATAAGTTTGGTTTGAAAAATTAGTTTGAAGGAATTCAAATGGCATATTGAAAAAATATTATCAATAATTGATGCCCCGAAAAAAGAAAATGGAAACACCTAGTAAGTAACCAGAAAGCTCTAGCATGACTCATGAAAAAGTGGAAGAAATGCAACATGATATATCAAAATTACGAGACCAAGTGCAATAAAATTCACTCGCACAAAAAGTAATAGAAGCTAAGATGGATGGTTTAAAGAAAGGCGTAGAAGCTAAGATGGATGGCGTGGAAACTAAGATGGATGATTTAAAGGAAGGTGTGGAAGCTAAAATGGAAGATTTTAAGATAGATTTGAAAAAGTTTCTACAAGAAATGCTTACTAATGGCGAAAGAGTAGTAAAGGAAACTCATGATGAGAATAAAATAAATTTTAATCATGATTTCATAGACTCTAACGTTGGATCGAATACTCACCATGTTACAAAGATCAATATGAGGAAGTTTGATGGCAAGGATCCCGTAACATGGATACGACAGATAGAGCAATTTTTGGATCTCCATAATGTGAAAAACACACAAAAAGTATGCATTGCAACTTTATATTTGGAACCAAATCAGTTTGTATGGTATCTATGGCTTTTCTCTCGTAAACAAATTGTCACTTGGGCTATTTTTATGGATGAAATGATAAAACATTATGAGGATACAAAAAACAAATTTTTTTTAGCCAATTGATAAATCTCAAACAAAAGGGTTCAATGATAGAGCACATTGAGGAATTCCAAAAATTGAATATAACGGTAAAATATATTCCAAAGGAGCATAGGATTGATGTGTTCATAGGGACTTTAAAGGATAACATCCAACATGAGGTTCGCCTTTGGGAACCTTATGCATTGGAGAAGGCATTCAGCTTGGAAAGAAAAATTATGGAAACAAGGAAGCATACCACTCATAACCATAAAGATGGAAGTGTTGTTGCCCCTAGCCATCCACAACCTACAAGGTTGACACCACAACAATTGGAAGAAAAAAGAGCAAAAGGGATTTGTTACAATTGTGATAGCAATTACCCTAAAGGTCATAAGTGTGCTGAGAAGAAATTATTTTACATAGATTGTGAAGAGGGTGAAGAAAGGAACAAGAAACATCAAAAGAAGAGGATATACACCAGGAACAAACCCTAGAAAAAGAAGAAATGAAACCGACCGTATCTTGTATGCATTGGTTGGAATTTACCACTCCTAAAACTATCAAGATAGAAGGGCATATCAAGAAGAAAAAGGTAATAGTGTTGACTGATTCGGGCAGTATCCATAATTTTATTCATTGTAAGATAGCCAAGGAATTGAATTGCTTCCTATATCCAGCACCAGAGTGTCAAGTGATGGTTGCCAGTGAAGGAACCATAATTGCTCGGGAAAGTGCCATAATAACAAGCTATCCATGGGAGAATATGTATTGAATAGCCCAATGCTTTCCATTCCAATGGGTGGTGTTGATGTTGTACTAGGAGTCCAATGGCTACAATTATTGGGTACAATAGCTTTTAATTTTCAAGAAATTTTCATGAAATTTTCTTCAAAAGGAAAGGAATTTGAATTAAGGGGCATCACAGGGAAACCGGGAAAGATAATAGACACTAACGGAATGACAAAGCTTCTAAAGAAATAACAACGAGGCATAATTGCACAATTATGTTCACTAGAGGCTCCCACATCAAAATCATCTATTTCTCCAGATCTCCAAAAAGTGTTGGACAATCGTTCCAAGGTATTTGAGACTCCCAAAGGCCTACCACCTATTCCTAATCATGATTATTCTATTCATTTGATTCCAGGAATTGTTCCTCCAAACATCAGGCCTTACAGATAACCCTACACCCAAAAGAGTGAAATTGAATGTATGGTTAGAGAAACGCTAGAGGCTGGTATAATTCAACCTAATCAAAGTTCTTTCTCTGCTCCAGTAGTATTGGTCCACAAGAAGGATGGATCATGTCACATGTGTCCAAATTATAGGGAGCTCAACAAGCTCACTATTAAAGATAAATTTCCCATTCCTGTCATTGATGAATTATTGGATGAATTGCATGGATCAATTTACTTCACCAAGTTGGATCTTCATTCAGGATATCATCAAATCAAAATGAATATTGAAGACATTCCAAAAACAAAATTTAGAACTCATGAGGGTCATTATCACTTTTTGGTCATGCCTTTTGGCCTTACCAATGCACCTTCTACATTTCGAGGTTTAATGAATTCCATTTTCAAACCCTTCGTTGGAAAATTTGTGTTAGTATTTTTTGATGATATACTAATCTACAACAAGTCTTGGAAGGATCATGTTCAACATGTTGACGGGGTGCTCAAACTATTGGAGGAGAAATAATTATATGCAAAAACCTCCAAATGTTTCTTTGGAGTACAAGAGGTGGAATATCTGGGTCATATTGTTTCTCATGAAAGTGTTAATGTAGACCCTAGTAAAATCAAAACCATTAAGGAATAGAAAATCCCCACATCCATAAAATATCTTCGAGGATTTCTCGACTTAACAGGGTATTATCGCAAGTTTGTTAAAAAGTATTTGAGAATAGCAGCACCTCTAACAACATTATTGAAGAAATATGCATTTTCATGGACTCTAGAATCAACGAAGGCCTTTGAATATCTTAAAAAGGAAATGTGCCAAGCAGCGGTCTTAGCTACACTGGACTTCACAAAAACCTTTATTGTGGAATGTGATTCCTCGGGAAATTGAATTGGTGTTGTTTTAATGCAAGAAGAAAGACCCATTTCTTTTGAAAGTCGTCCAATCAAAGGAAAGTATTTACACAAAGCTATTTATGAGAAAGAAATGTCGGTAATACTACACGCACTTAAGAAATGGCGACCCTACCTAATGGGAAGACGCTTCAAGGTAAAAATAAATCATGATAGTCTTAAATACTTTTTAGAACAAAGATTATCTTCAAAAGAGCAGCAAAAATGGGTCACAAAGATGTTGGATTATGATTTTGAAATCTACACAAAAGGGAAGCAAAATGTTGTGGTGGATGCACTCTCAAGAAAGGATGAGGATGTGGAAGCATTTCTTTGCGACATTTCTATTATCCAACCAGATTGGATAAACAAAGCAATGGATGAATGGAAGAATGACGAAGAAGCGTGGGAACTCATTCAAAAGGTACAACAAGATCCTAGTACATCTGATACATTTAGCTGGAAAAATGATTTGTTATGGTACGAAGATCGGTTATACCTATGTAAGAATTCCCAACTCAAACAAAAGATTCTTAGGGAATTGCACACCTCTCCCTTAAGAGGGTACTCAGTATTTCTAAAAACTTACCACGGGGTTAAGAAGGAATTTTTTTGGGATGGCCTTAAATTAGATATTCAAAAGTTTGTGGTGGAATGTTTAGTTTGCCAACAAAATAAATTTAAAACAATTAAGACCCCAGGGTCTATTACAACCTTTATTCATTCCAAGCCAAAGTTGGGAGGTTTTAATGGATTTTATCACAGGTTTACCCAAGTCCATAGGAAAGAGTGTTATCATGGTGGTAGTTGAAAAGCTTACCAAGTATGCACACTTTTGTGCATTATCACATCCATTTAAAGCGAGTACAGTTTCTACTGCATTTATGGAAACAATTCAAAAGCTACATTGAAACCCAAAGATTATTGTAAGCGATAGAGATCCCATTTTCAATGGAAATATTTGGACATAATTATTTTCTTGTCTTAGTACTCAGTTAGCTCAT
Organism: Pinus tabuliformis; assembly: GCA_031772625.1. Classification (NCBI taxonomy): domain Eukaryota; kingdom Viridiplantae; phylum Streptophyta; class Pinopsida; order Pinales; family Pinaceae; genus Pinus; species Pinus tabuliformis. The sequence continues at coordinate 741,287,647 of CM062814.1, read as the reverse complement.
AGCTCATCTTATCATCCTCAATCTGATGGGAAAATTGAGATAGTGAACAAATGTTTGGAAGGATATATTTGTTGCTTTGTATCTAATAAACAGACACAATGGGTCAAATGGTTGCCTCTGACTGAATGGTGGTATAACACTTCCTTCCATACTGCAACAAAAATGATCCCATTTATGGCACTTTATGGATATTATCCACCATCCATCACATCATATTTAAGATAAAATTCTAAGGTTCAAGCAGTGGAAGATCACATCGAGCATCAACAACAAGTTCTCCAACTCTTAAAGGATAACCTCACCTTGGCACAAAATAGAATGAAACAGCAGGCAGATCAACATTGCAGCAAAATAAGTTTTGATGTAGGTGATTGGGTATTCCTACAACTACAACCATATAAAAAAATGTCCCTCAAGCAAGCTAAGAAGGATAATAAATTATCACCAAAGTATTATGGTCCATACAAGGTGTTGCAAAAGATAGGTACTATGGCATACAAATTGGAGCTTCCTGCAGCTTCCCGAGTGCACCCAGTTTTCCATGTTTCATGCTTAAAGAAGGTTATAGGTGACAAGCTCATAGTTCAAACAATATTTCCAAAACTTGATGAGGAAAGAAAAATCGTATTGTAACCTAAAGTAGTCAAAGAAACAAAAACTCGACAGCTACGAAATCGATCAATTTCAGAGTATCTCATCAAGTGGAAGAACTTACCCGTTGAAGATTCCACACGGGAGGATGAGAATTTTATACAGAAGTATCCAGAACTACTCAAGCGTTGAGAAAAACACTTTTTTTAAGGAGAGGGGCATGTTAAGTCCCTATAACACTAGTGATTCCCCCATTAATATTGTCATTGTATCCCTTATTGTTATTGTTGTGCCCCTGTTGTTCCCATATTGTTATTATTGTGTCCCATAGAAGCCCATTATTGTTATTGCCCTTATATTATTATTGTTATGTCGGCTTTGGTTATATTGTGACCCCTTAGACTCCTATATATAGAAAGGTGGTTTTTTCATTTGTATCATCTAAGAATTGTTCATTTGTTTAATGTAAAGGAGGTTTTCCCCTTGAAGAGATTGATTTCTAACTCGTTCTATCTTTTCTATCTTTTTGTGAGTTGGTTTCATAACACAAATCCATTTACACAACAATCAATGCCTGCACTAACTCAACCTCAGCAGCTTCAACTACCTTCTAATCAACCACCACCCAGACCAACTCAATTATTAGCTCAGGCAGTAGCAAATCCGAGTAATATAGTAGAAAGACCAACATATAATATGGAAGAAACAACATTATTTCCTACATATTCTATTCTTCCCATTCAAGACATTCACTTGAGGTTTGGAAATGTACTACCAAAAGATTACCCACCAATCATAGAAGAACAAATTGAAGAAGGAGAAAAATCTAAAAAATCCAATCCAAGGAATCAAATTCAGAAAAATAAAATTATTATGACTCAAACACCACCTTTCCCAGAAAGGTTAGTGGAACATAAACCATCAATTTCTCTTCCCAAATTTGATATTATAGATAAATTAAAGTATTCTTATGTCACAATTCCTCTGTTGCAAGCCATTAAAGAAATCCCAGTTTATACAAAAACAATAAAGGAATTATACATTAAGCAAATTGGCATAAAGAAAACAAATCCACCCACAATTCAAGTCATTGGAAATTAGCTAGTCTGATGTCTACAAAAACAATAATTGAAAAATATATTGATCCTGTGATAGCTATGGTTACCATTTCAATCAATAATTTCTCAGTTCCTAAAACTTTAATTGATTTAGGAGCTGCTATAAATGTCACGAAAATGGAAACTATGAAGTATTTCAAATTGTCTAATATCCGAGCTACTACTACAATTTTAGAACTAGCAGATAGATCTAAAGTTGTACCGGAAGGAATAATTTAGGACATCATTGTTTCTTTGGATTCATGGGAATACCCTATAGACTTTTTTATCTTGCAACAAAAAACAAATCTAGGAGGCCATCCTTTAATTCTTGGCAGACCATGGTTAGCCATAGCAGATGCCTTCATTGGATGCAGATCAGGAAGCATGATCATAGCACATGGAGATGAAAGGAAACATATTACACTCTATCCTCCTGCTCAATCTCCTTCTTTACTATCATGGCTTGATGATGAACAAGAAAATACTCAACCTATTTTAAGCATTAATCAAGCCTTTAATTTTAGAGAAGAGGAAGAAAATGAGGATTTAATAGACCTTTTTTATCTCAGAACCTGATATTTCTGAACAATTATGAATAACACAATATGAAGCTACAAATCATCTTTTAAATCAATGTTTTCAGGAAAATTGTATTATTCAATCATTGCAGAATTCATTTGAAAGCATTTTTCCTATCAACTCAATTACCAATTCTCAAAGAAAAATTGTTGAAATCAATCCAGGAAAGAATCTAAATATTGGTAATAATCTACAATCATCACAAGAACAACAGGTAATTGCATTATTACATAAATATTCAAAATCTTTTGCCTAGGACTATACATACATGCAAGGAATCCATCCAAAAACATGTATCCATCACATTTACACAAATAAAACAATCAAGCCAGTAAGACAACCACAAAGAACAATGAATCCAATGATGAAAGAGATAATGAAAGAAGAATTGTAGAAACTATTACAGGTAGGATTTATCTACCCTATCTTTGATAGTCAATGGGTTTCTCCTTTAGTTGTGGTACCAAAGAAAATAGAAAATGGAGAATATGTGTAGACTATAGGGAACTGAACAAAACAATATTGAAAGATCATTTCTCACTACCATTCATTGATCAAGTACTAGACTCATTAGCAAGGAAAAAGTTATTTTCCTTTCTTGATGGATTTATTGGATACAATCAGATGAAAATAGCATTAGAGGATCAAGATAAAACCATATTTACTTGTCCATGGAGTACATATGCCTACAATGTTCTGTCTTTTGGACTATGTAATGCATCTGCTACATTTCAAAGAGAAATCTTAGCTATCTTTGCAGATCTTATACATGAATGTGTTGAAGTGTACATGGATGACTTTACTGTTTATGGAAATGCATTTGATGATTGTTTAAATAATCTTGAAAAAGTTCTAAAAATATGTATAGAAACAAATTTATCCCTCAGAAATGAAAAATGTTTTATGAAGCTAATTGAAGGGATAGTGTTGGGACACCACATTTCTTCTTTTGGAATTAAAGTAGACCCAACAAAGATACAAATCATTGTAAACTTAATGCCACCAAAAACACAGAAAGAAGTAAGAATTTTCTTGGGATATGCAGGCTACTACAGAAGATTCATTGAAAACTTCAGTAAGATAGCTTTACCCTTGTTCAAACTACTTGCAAAAGACATTGAGTTTCAATGGACTACAAATTGTCAAAATGCATTTGAAAAATTGAAAGAAAAATTGTCTATAGCACCCATTCTTAGAGGACCAAATTGGTCATTACCATTCCATATATCTACTGATGCATCAGATACAACAATAGGAGCATCTCTAGGACAAAAAGAAAATCAGTTTAACTATGCCATTTATTTCATAAGAAAAAATTTAACTCCGGCAGAATTAAACTATACAGTAACTGAAAAAGAAATGCTAGTTGTTGTCCATGCAATCAATAAATTTAGGCATTATATAACAGGTTATCAAGTATTTTTCCATACAGATCATTCAACCATTAAATATTTAATGAACAAAACAATTACCAATGGCAGAATCACTAGATGGTTGTTATTAATGCAAGAATTTAATATCATTGTTTTAGATCGACTAGGAAGAGATAACCAAGTAGCATATTTTCTATCAAGACTTCATTCTTATGATGATCTTATACCTGTGTCAAATAACTTCTCTGATGATCATATATTTTCTATGACAAGTAAAACCCCATGGTTTGCAGATATAGCTTATTATATATCATCTGGAATATTACCATCTCATTTCACTAGCTAGCAGAAAAAGAAAATAATTAGAGACAATGCAAGATACAATTGGATTAATGGAGATGTTTTCTATACTAGACCTGATCTTTTAATTAGGAAATGCATAAGAGAAGATGAAATCATTGATATTATAAAACACATGTCATGACGAACTTGTGGTGGTCATTTTGCAGGGAAGAGGATAACATACAAGGTCTTAAATTAAGGCTACTATTGGCCATCACGATTCATAGATTCAAAGACTTATGCTAAAAGATGCGATAGCTGCCAAAGAATAGGTAGACCTATAGTTTGAGATGAAATTCCATTTGAAGTCGCAAATATTGATAGAGCCATTTGAACAATGGGCTCTTGACTTTGTGGGTCCTATCAACCCACCATAAAATGGTAAGAAGTACATCCTAGTATGTACTAAATATGTAACAAAATGGGCAGAGGCTAAAGCAATGAGCAAAGCAACAGAAACTGCAGTAGTTTCTTTTCTTTATCAAGAAATATTTGTAAGATATGGAGTTCCAAGGTAGATTGTCACAAATCAAGGGACACAGTTCACCTCCAAGCTTGTTCAAGACCTAACAGAGAAATACAAGATTAAGCATAGGAAATCAACTCCATACCACCCACAGGAAAATGGACAAGTTGAATCAACAAAGTACTTGAGAACATCATGACAAAGACAATGAACATGCATAGAAAATATTGGTCAGAGAAGTTGAATGAAGCATTATGGGCTTATATGATAACATGGAAAAATACTACTAGATTTAGCCCCTATCAGCTTGTTTATGGAAAAGAAGTCTTGTTGCCAATTGAATTTGAGATCCTACATACAAAATTACAGCAGAATTGGGATTGGACCTGAAAAAAGCACAACAACAGAGGATAATGAAACTTAATGAACTAGATGAGATCAGAAAAACAAGCTATGGAACATACATCTCTAGTTCAACAGTAGAGAAAAAAATGGCATGACAAATTCATTAAAAACAAAATCTTTCATAAAGGAGACTGGGCACTACTTTTTGACTCTAAGTTCAAAGATTTCAAAGCAAAATTTACTACTCATTGGCTTGGGCCATATGAAATAGAAGAAATATTTGATAATGGAGCAGTAAGGATAAAGACAATTGATGAAGAAGCAAATTATTTTCTGGTTAATGGCCATAGACTAAAAGTTTATCATAAGCCTATAAACAGAGAAGACTTTTTGAAAACAATTTCAGAAGAAAATGATATAGAAGTATTGGAAAAGCATAGCAATATGCCTTCCCTACTTCCTGAAAAATAAAAATAAAAGTTAAAAAATAATAAAAGAGTTTGATTGTGAAGATCCATGATACTAGCACAATACAAACTCGAATTCATATCGGAAAACCAACATGTTTTTCCAATATGAATTCTTTTTCATGTTTTTCTTTCCATTTTTTTTTTACAAGATCATTCTCCAAAATTTAAAATACTTGAGGACAAGTCTCAAGATAAACAAGGGGGGGAGATTCATAATAAATCAACAAACCATGCAATGGTTTGATATCAAGCAGTTGTTTATCAGAAGGAACTTGAAACAAACATCGTCAACAAGTATAAGAAGGGACCTGAAAACATCATCATTAACATATATAGAAGGGACCTGAATAAAATTAACATCAAAGGGACCTGAAGCAACCACAAATATCTATCTACAATCTATTATTGACAAGAATTCATTTTGAAAGTCAAGTGATGACAAAAGAAATGAGCTATCAAAAGAAAGTACTGTAAGTTTAATTTTTTTTTAAAGCCTTTGATTTTGAAATTTTTTCCTAAGATTGATAATTTAATTTAAAAACTTGAATATGAAAATTCCTAGCCATATACATTATATCATTACCCTACACATTTATTCATTCATTATTCCACTATACATTCACATCTCCACCATCTATATACATTATACCTACACATTTATTCATTTATTATTATACCATACATTCATATTTCAACCATATCATTTACAAATATTGACTAATCTTGTTGACCACATCTCCTTCCTTTTTATTGTATATACTACCAAGAAAGATTAGGTTCTGGATCTACAAAATCAAAGTCATAAAGTTAGTATCATAGTAAAGATATTTGATTTAAAATGACCTAAAACTATGGTCATTTTAAAAATACATAAGCGCATATGATAAATAAAGGAAAATAAAAAAACATGAGCTCATATGATAAACAAAGGACAAATGACAATGATAAAAACTCAACAAGAAAAGGTACACATAATGGATAAGAGTATAGTATGAGTATACAAAATGCATTGAAGGAATGAGTATAATGCATACAACGAAAATCATAACCTAAGGTCCTAATTAAACAAATGTCAAACGAATACAAAACCATCAATCATGTTGTGACATCATTTGAAAGTCGACATTAAAGGGACAAATAAAAAACGGGAAAATTTTCAAAAGAATTTTTTGCGGCCATCATCACTCATTTAGTTCTGAAACACGGTGAATTCACGCAATCTTGAGACGTAGAAGAGCTACTCCTGAGCCGTAGAAAAGAGCTAGTCTTGGTCATAGAGAATACGTTGTAAATTTTTGCATAAACTCTGAGCCATAGAGAAATCATTGAGCCAAGAAAATTGTGAAAAGGGCGGCGTAAAACCCTATGCTGTGTAGGAAACAAGGGAAGAACGGAGAAATAAGAAGAGGCACGGATAAATAAGGGAAACACCGAGCAGCGTGGAGAGTTAAAGAGGAGTTTAACGGTGTTTTGAAGAAGGTTTTGTGCCAAGCTCCAACCTAAGCCATCAATTACGCAGAGAATCCCTTGAATTACGCAGAGAACTCCCAGTGAAGGTAAGCATCAGTCCCCTCAGCAATTAAACGAAAATGATTTGGAAAATCAAACTTCAGATTTAGTTGAAATGTGTCATATGAGACTTCGGTTTTGGAATTGTCTGTTATGTGTTGTCACTAAAATCCTTTGCCACTTGTAAGAGTCAACGATTTCTTGAAATGATAGAGAAGTAGTTTTAATTGAACTATATGACAAACATGAAGAGAAGTCATTAACACGGAGTTTTCAACAAGTTCCTCTTCTAGTTCAGGTATCAAACAACGATTTCTTCATGCAAAATTCGTCAAATGATTTATGCAATGAATGTTTACAACATGCATGTTTTAGAACAGAGGAATTATTTTTCCTTTCTTTCTCATACTTTTCACAAGTAAACCTTGCAAAACGAGGAGAAAAAAAACACGAATTAAAAGACAGTGAGAAAATTTATAGTGAAAATCTTTTGTGTTTTGGGTCTTTACATAGTTTTTTTTTTCCTTCATTCAGAGAGCATAAAAATTGTAGCAGAAGGTAGAATACACAGAAATTGAAGAGTTCATTTATTTTTTAAAAGCTAGGGAGGATTGGTAAGTAAATTTACCAAAATTCTTGTTGCATATTTTGCTGTCATATATTTTTATCAGGTTATTTACGGGACAAAGATATATTGATTATATATAGAGCACATGGAAACAAGAATGGAACCTAGAGTGTTCAAACTAGAAAACTAGAGTAAAGATGTAGTGGAAAAATCGTTTCAAGCATGATTACTTGAATTCCTAAGGAAATTTAATGGCCATAATGACAAGATTACACAGGAATTCATCAAAAATTTTGAAAACGGGAAAACCAAGGTGGGTGACCTTCCCATATCAATAAACCCAACATTTATATCTCAGGATTTAGAACTTCCTTTGGAAGGGGAAGAATATCATAAGGGGTTGCATTTTAAGGAAAAAGGATGGACCTTTTTCCTGAAAAAATAGAGGAAAGGCACCCTTAATAGATCAAAAGGAATTCAAAGGGACTAGTTCAGGGAGCCCTGCTCCAAATTAGTTGCAATCATCCAAATATATTTCACTTGTGACAATAGACACAACCTAGTTTATCTTTATCATATAAAACTACTACAACACATTAAAGGAGATTGCAAAATCTACATCATTTACTTCTTTTCAAGGAGATTGATTAAAATGATAGAAGGAGCCAAAAACAAAACAGAAGATCAATACCATTGTGGGTTGATTATAATGCTTGTTCAATATCAAGAAATAAACAAATGGACACCTTGGAAGGAGTTCTTGGACAAAAATAACTTTGAAGAACAAGAAATAGGGAGTGAAGAAAGGCTTGAGCAGCTACATATTACAAAAAGCATTATGAATTCCCCTTCATATCCTAGAACAAGATCTAAAAAGAAACAAGATAGTGTCATGGTAGAAAAAGAAAAATCATTTTTGTCTATCCCAAGGAAACCAAGAAGGAGATCACAAGAAGGACCAAGTAACCAAGAGAAGGAACCAGAACTTGAGATTGTTGAGAAAGAACTAGAACATGAGATTGTTGAGAAAGAACATCCACACATATCAAAGGAAATCGATGAAATCATACAAATATTGGAAAAGGGAGTTCAGGAAGAGCCTATGGAAAAGGGCTCTTATTTTGAGGATCCTTGGATAGAAGCCACTTCATCACATGCATATGCTAAAGAGGTAAGAGAAGAGTTGCACAATGAGGAAGATCTGAAGAAAATAATAGAGTTGACTGATGAGATAAGGGATAGTAAAATTATGGAAAGATACTTGAAGAAGGAAAACAAGATGTACAGGGAAAACAACAATAAAATGGCCAAAGAGAACAAGAAATTGGAAAATAAAGTCAAAAAGCTTGAAACTCAAAACATGCTCATTTCAAAACAAGCTTATAGATGGCTAAAAGAGAAGAAATTGTGGCAATACAAATATGAAAAACAAAAGGTAAAAGCTGCCATCTATAAAGTAGGGGAGCATGAGGGCATTGACATTTTACTTCAAGTTGCACAACAGGATGCTACAGGTACAAGTATAGGTTCAACAGGGACATCAACACTCAGAAGGTCAAAGCGAAGGAAGCAAGCATGAGGACATGCTTCAGCATCAACAAGGGGGAGATGTTGGCCCTCAATTTTGGTCATTTTTGTTTATCATAAACCCACTTACTTACCATCATATTCCATCTTATTCTGCTCATATATGCTTCATTTTACCCTTATTTTGCATATTCAGGTAATTAGATTAAGTTTTTCATTTTTTAGAAATTTTTGTAAAAATTGGGTTTTAAAATTAATTTTAGACTGCATTGAAAATTCTCGTAATAGCTCCATTAAAGTGATATGCACAGGACACCTAGGTACGAGATGAATACATATTTGGAAATATTAGGAACCATGGATGGATGAACAATTATTGGTTCGGTCAAAATCTGCAAATACATGACTGGTCAACGCTGGTCAAACTTGACCTGTCACCTAGAAATCCCTATTAAAAGGGGCAATTTTAGTATTTTTTGGAATTCTTCCAAATTTCTTGTAACTAATGGATGGCTTCGACCTGATGAAGTGGGATAACATTAATGATGGTTGTTTCAGACTTTTTAGCTTATATGGTTATTATTTTGCCTATTTAAAGAGAGGCATTCATAGTTAGAACATGTAGAAAAACTTGAAGATTATTATTTTGAGATAATTGAAGACAGAGATTTTGTTTCATGATTTCTTTATGTTTGCTGGAGTGAATGAGTTGTTGTAGCTGAGTATTTTAGCAGTGTGCCAGCAAGTTTGGCGGGCCTCATACCAAGCTAAGTACACTTTATTGTATGATGTTCATATTTGTGCATATGTTAGTTTAATTCTCCATGTTTATTATATTCATTTGCTGTAAATATTTGTAAATATCTTTAATGTGAATTCATTTTATGGCATGTGTTAAGTGAATATTGCTTCCTTTTAGTGATTAGCTTGAATGTGGAAGGACAACCAGGTCTCTTAGAAAAGAGCCTCTTCTCTGTGAGCTAGGACTAAGATTGAACAAGATTCACTTCTTTCAAGCTTTCTTAGATTAAATTCTTATGCTTTCATTACATTCTCTTATGCTTACTTAGATATTGGCAATGTCATTATAGAAATGTTGAGGGAGGACAACTAGGTCTCTTTGAAAAGAGCCTCTTCCTTGTTTTTCTAAAATAGTCTAATTTCATTGACCAATAATGTATGCTTTTATGGAATAGACTTAAATATTTTTGCTTAAGTTGTGAAGAGTGATTTATATTTATAATATGTATTTCCATTCTCATAACTTCTTTCTATATTAGTTCTTATCCAAAAATCCATAAATTGTGGTTTTCTTCTAAGATTACCAACCTGGATTGATAGTAAAATACATGCCTTAATTTACACAATAAATTGAGCTGACAACACCCATATTTCTTATTGGAGCTTTATAACTTAGCTCATGGTGGTATATACATCCATATACATATACATACATATACCAAAACATCAACAAAACATATGCCAAACATATACCAACATCAAACCAAAACAACTTTACCTCAACCGGCAAAAAATGAAGGATAGAGGGCCCGCATGTGATCCGCCATATCCCATGTAGCTTCCTCTCGCCGAAAGTGCTTCCACTGCACTTTAACTTTCTCTATGTCTCTGTTCCTAAGCATGAGATGTTTCCTTTGCAATATGCACTGAGGCTCTGGCTGGAACTCTCTTTCTTGCTCCACCTGCAATACAGACCAATCAATAACATGATCAACATCATTTATATACTTTTTAAGCAATGAAATATGGAAAACATCATGGACTTTCACTATTGGAGGTAATTCAAGTCGATACGCCACTGGTTCAATCCTCTCAAGGATCTCAAAAGGCCCGCAATACTGTGGTGCCAACTTGGAACTTTAACCAATCCTCAAAGAGATTTTCTTGGACTTGATGCGCAAATACACATGCTCCCCAACCTGAAACTCCTTGAAAGCCCTGTGCTAATCCGCACTCTTCTATCTAGCCTGTGCTGCCTTTAGATTCTTATTTATAACTTGCATTTCTTGCTCCATGTCTGCAAACATGTCCGGTCCAATAAATACCCTATTCACTAGATCACTCCAACTGATGGGAATGTTACAACTCCGTCCTTACAATGCCTCAAAAGGACTCATCCTCAATGACTCCTGATAACCATCATTGTATGCAAACTCAACCAGTGGAAGATACTCCTCCCATTTCTTCTATTGGTGCATCACATACATCCTCAACATATCCTCCAAGATCCTATTGACCCTCTATATTTTTCCATTTGTCTGTAGATGATAAGATGTGCAGAAAGCAAACTCTATACCCAAGCCTACAAATAACTCCTTCCAAAACTTGGAAGTGAACTTTGCATCCCTGTCCAAAGCAATCTTCTTCGGAACACCATGCAGTCTCACTATCTCTCTAATGAAAATATGTGCTACCTCACTGGTTGAATATGTAGTCTTTACTAGAAAGAAGTGAGCTACCTTTCTCAACCTATCAACCATGAACATAATAGAGTCATGCTGCTTTATTGTCCTTAAAAGACCTGTGATGAAATCCATGGAAATGACCTCGCATTTCCATTCTGGAATTTCTATAAGCTGTAGTAAACAATCTAGATGCTTACATTCGCTTTAACCTGCTGACAATCTAAACATCTAGCCACAAACTCTAACACTTCCTTCTTCAAATTTGGCCAATAGTAGAACGTCTTCACTGTCGTTAACATCTTCTGATATCCTAGATGACCCGAGTATGGCTTGGCGTGAAACTCCCTCAAGACAAGCTTCTTAGTCTCACTGCAATTTGATACATAGATCCTATCTCTAAATCTCACCAAACCATCTGTCGTGAGATGATAGTCTGCATCCCTATCACCTGTACCTATACTTGTACCTATGCATAATCTCCATGTATTTGTCATCCCGCTATCCTGCCTGCAAGATCCTATCTTGTAACTTTGTCCCATAAGAGCTTAGATCTGCTATATGATTTACCTGTATCTTCCTGCTAAGAGCATCTGCAACCCGGTTCTCATTCCTTTTGATGTATCTAATATTGAATTCGAACTCACTAAGGGTATTCACCCATTTAACTTGCTTGGAATTTAGATTCGACTGATCATACCTCAACCCACTGTGATCGCTCATCAATGTAAACCTCCTGCCAAGAAGATAGTGCCTTAGCATCTTCAATGCATGTATAATCGCTGCTAACTCAAGATCATGTGTTGGATAGTTCTTCTTGTGCTCATTCAGTTTCCATGACTCATAGCACACTACCTGTCCTTCTTGCATGAGAACTCTACCAAGTCCTCTCTTGCAAGCATCTGTACACACTAAAAACTCCTCTGGATCCGCAATCTTTAGTACTAGTGCATGGGTCAACAACTGATTATTATTGCTCGAAACTAGCTTCACATTCTTCTGTCCATTCAAACTTCTTACCTTTCCTTTGCAATGATGTGATAAGATATGCAATGCATGAGAAGTTCCTGATGAACCTCCTGTAGGAACCTGCCAATCTAATAAATGATCTCACCTCATCAACATTCTTAGGATCTTCCCACTCCATGATGGCCCTTATCTTTTTTGGATCCACTACTATGCCATCCTTGGAGACAACATGCCCCAAATAATGTACCTCATTCTGAAAGAATCTACACTTTCTAAATTTAGCATACAACTTAGGAATCTCGACACTGCTTCTAAATGCTCGGCATGTTCTTCCTCACTCTCAAAATATACCAGTATGTCATCAATGAATACAATAACAAACTTGTCTAGATAAAGACGCAACACACTATTCATCAAACACATAAATGTAGTTGGAGCATTAGTCAATCCGAATGGAACAGCAACAAACTCATAATGCCCATACCTGGTCCTAAATGCAGTCTTGAAGTATCCTCTTCCTTGATGCATGATGGTATCACGATCTCAAGTCAATCTTAGAGAACATTGTTTCTCCCTTCAACTGATAAAACAAATCATCAATCCTCGGCAAAGGGTACCTGTTCTTGATTGTTACTTTTTTCAGCTGCCTATAGTCAATGCACAATCTAAGAGTACCATCTTTCTTCTTCATGAACAACACTGGCACACCCCAAGGCAATACACTTGGCCTAATGTATCCCTTTTCCAACATTTCCTTTAGCTGCAACTTTAACTCAGCTAACTCAGGTGTGCTTATCCTATAATGTGCTTTCGATGTTGGGGTTGCAGATCAATAGAAAATTCTACCTCCCTGTGACATAGCAACTTTGTAATGTCCTCAAGAAATACATCTTGAAACTGCTACAAAACTAGGTACCTGCTCAACACATCTACATCCTCAACCTCCTTACCCTTTTCACTAGAAATGTGTACTCCAAACATCACATAACCCTTTCTGCAACTACGCTTAACCTACATAGCAGTAACCATCCTCACTGATGTAGGATTCTTCTTCCCCCGCAAGGTCCTCTTTTCCCCACTATCATCCACACACTCAATGACCTTGTTGAAGCAATCCACTTTGGTCCTGCGAAGGTATAGCCAATCCATATCGAAAGCATACTATATGATCCCAATGGAAATACATTCAAATGTGCTGCTATAGGCATACCATTTAAGTCAAATGCGCAAGCTCTTACCCAATGGTGAACTCGCTTCTTCATACCTGTAGCCAACTGTACCAACCAAGATTCTACATGCACTTCTTTTCTCAAACCACACTTATCCACCAGGTCAGGATTAATATAACTATAGTTAGATCCAGGGTCAATTAAAATAGAAACAACTTGATCACAAATCTTACCGTCCATCTCAATGATTGATGCTTGATGGTCTGCCTTCCTGTTTTCCACATCTGCATAGATCAAAGGAATGATATGACCAACATCACCAATTGTATGCGCCTCTTGAGCACTATGGATTTTTGGTTTACCACCACTCTGATACTACAGACAATCCCTCTTATGATGATCCTTACCACATATCCAACACTACAATGGTTCCCTACCACTGCCTCTAGCTTGCTGCTCTCCATGTCCCTTCTCAGTTGTATTGAATCTCTTGTAAGGGACTACATTTTATTTCTCACTTTCATCTTGAGGTATTCCTCTCTTTGGTGGCCATTTTCCTTTAGCTTTCTCATTTCTTTTCAAGTCATGCTTAGGCTCAACTTTGCGCTTCGACTGCTCATAACAATGTTTCAACTTTCAGATGGCCTCCTCCAATGATCTAGGCTCATCAAACTCAATCCAGTCTCTGTATGCTACTGGCAGTCCACTAATGAATCTCTAAACCTTGGCCTTCTCCTCCTTGAGGTAAGGCACATACCTCAACAACTCCAAAAATCTGCTAGTATACTCATCATATGTCATAGAACCCATCTGAAACACATAAAACTCCTTAGCTCTGTCATCATAATACCTCTCAGACAAGTACTTCTTCTTGAAGAGCCTTTCAAATGCATGCCAAGTCAAATCCTCCTCATGTATACCTTTGACATTCTTCATGTCTTCCCACCAAATATCCATTTTACCTTTGAGACTGAAAGTGGCTATCTTTGCTTTCATGTTCTTTGAATAATCATGCAATCAGAATAATTACTTCATACCAAACAACCATGCCTCTTCATCCTACGATTTCTTCATCTCTCCATCAAAGGTAGGTATCTTTGCCTTCTTAAACTCATTCAGCAAGTTTCCCCTATCACTCCTCCTGTAAGGATGATAATGATGATGATCATGATGCCTATCAGAACAAGAACTAGAATAGTACCTATGCCGATCACCTCTCTTATCTAAAGTTTCCAACAACCTGCCATCTCTGATCATGTCAAATCTATCTGACATGTGTCTACTAGGATACCTACTCCCATATGCCCCAATAGTTCTATCCTCATGTCCATGGCTAATCTAAAGTGGTCCCTGTTGCTGCAAATCTGACAAACTCTAAAGTAGTATCGCATTCACCTCTACTTGTTTCTCTTGTGCCTGCATGATTTTGTCATTGTCTGCTTTGCAACTCCTTATTTCTTCCTTCAAGCTTCTCAATGTGTCTGCCAAGTCAGAAGAATGCCCCACACCATGCTACCCATTTGATGCATAGGGAGATTCTATGTAGTCTACCACCTTGCTAGCCATCTGATCTCTTTCCTGCAAGGCATACTATGTCAGCTAAACCAAATCACAATAAACCAACATACCTTATCATAATTCGAGGAGGATACCTTGTCTACAAGATCATCAAATCAGCGTGATACATGTATAACATAATCATAACAACATATAGACATATATCGAATAAGTGTATCAACGCATAAACATCATTCTAGCTAGGGTCCAGTCATCAATGCAAGGTCATATCAACAATGCATGTTATGACCTCATGCATGAAAAAAAACATTAATCCATTGCACACATTACCACATGCAACTATCAACATGCATAAGAAATTCCTAATCAACTACACCTACGTATGAATGCATGTAGTCAAGCATAAGCGATCAATTCTGGTAATCAACCTACAAGACTGAGACATATAATCAAAACATTCAAGAATGCACCTAACATTCAAGGATGTATTCAAGTGACATATAATCAACATGTAAGCAACATATAACCATATGCAACTAGTCATATACTTCTGATGATGCATCCCACAAAATCACATCAAGTTCCTCATGACAACCTTACTACAATCATGGTCAACATGATGCAATGCAACAAGCACATGGAATGCAAGTGTGAGAGACACACATGTAATTGACATGCATGCATGACCAAGCACATTCACCCAAGGAGAGCACAACCACGCTCTAATACCAATCTGTAACACCCCTTCCTCCCACGTCCACCCAAGAAATCGGCCAGCCAGGGTAAACATGCAACGAGAGAGGCTACTATAAGGGATTCAACTTCCTTGGTGACCTTAAGGAAATGGAACCGATGAAACATATCAAACAAACCCATCCACATCAACAACAACACCCTCAGGAGACATGTCAGCCACTCAGACATCCTATCCCTGAGTCCCACTAATGATTTAAGCCTTTTAACCCCTAGTCACTCTCATGTTATAGGCATGATAGCGTCTAACAACCCAAAGTTGCTCTCATAGGCCTATGTGCCAATGACTGTGGACTTTTCTCAGCAGACCTGTGCCAACGACCCCAATATTTGAGCCACTTTTCTAGCCCAGAATCCCTGCCTCTGCCCAAAACTTGCTACAACCTTTAGAATTCGTCAAAGACATGATAACAATGCTGATAGTTCAAAAATCAACTTCAGGACTAAGCCTGAGTATCCCCAACCAGGACTGGCATTATTTCAAACGCTTGGCATCAATGCAACCTATCGGTCTAGGATACAAGACAAAGCATAAATGACTGAAATAACTTATGAAACATAACCAGAAGGATCACCTCATTCTCCATTAAACTATTATATTATCAATTAGGTCTTGCATCCATCCATTTAACAATTACAAGTAAATACATGAAATAACCATGACATGAACCAGTCATTTAACCATGCTTATAACCAGCATAAAACCATATAAATATCAGAGATATGACAACCATTAAATACACATATAAACCAGTGCAAAATTAAGAGAACTTAGCTTTTATTAATTATAGGCAAATCTGACTAGGTTCAGGACTTCCACGTACCACCCGACCATAGACATGGTTGAACTAAATCTCTCTTACACCAGTCACCTACGTGCCATATTCCAAGCATGAATGTGGGATCTCATAGAAAAACAAATACAAGAACAACCAAGCGAATCTAGAGGTTAAACAACCTCCACCCTCACCAAACTGTGATCATACCAAAACCAGTGCCCCGATCACAACCAAACCGAACTTGGAATGTCATCCAGAATCCATCACTATCCTTGAGGAATTTTATGTCTCCTTGTCTCTCGGGCTTTACCGCAATCCCATCCTAGATCACTAGGCCCTAAACCGAGACCAGTCTCTTAGGCTTTACTACAATCCAAACCAAGATCACTAGGCCCTAAATCGAGACTTCGCCCTCAGGCTTTACCGTGTATCTTGCCAAAACTTGTCAAGGATTTCTAGGTCTTTGGGAATGAATCTTGAGACCACCTTCGCCCCGGATTTTGAAATCCATCTAGAAAACCAAAGCTCAAAACCGAGATAAACATCCCAACATACCATGGCATTCGAAAAAAGGCAAGGCTAGGCAGAAAACCACTGCCATAACCTGGTAAAACCATGCCGCCAACAGTAAGAGAACCATACACCAACATGCAAATCCATGCATGTCCAAACCAATTGGGAAATCACACATGCAAAAGGTTACCTGCAAGTATTCCTGCAGAAGTTGCTTGATCCTACTCTTCTTCCTTGAACCTTGCTTTCCTTCCTTTCCCTTTGCTTTCTTTTCCTTCCTTGATCCAAAGCTAGAGTGTTCCAAGAAAACTCTAAGTGACCAAGAGTGAGAGAGAGAGAGAAAATAATGAGAGCACTCCAAACTTGAACTAAAAAAAGGTTGCGAACTGATTCTCAAAAGCCTTTTTATTAATAAGGCCTCTATTTTCTTCATTTTCCATTATTTTCCTTCAATTTGCTCCTCACATGAACCCTGTGACCTTTCACCTTACTTTTCTTCTATTTTCCTTTATTTTCATAAATAAATGTGCCAAAAATGCCTTTTTCCTTTCCAAAGCCTTTGCCTTTGTCAATTTTCCTTAGCCATAACACGCATCGAGTGGTGCCCACTAGGGTATCTTTGCCAAACATTCAACTTAGAATAAGTGTCCCTTAACCATGGTCTTGTTTTTCCTTTATTAACTTATATTACATGAAATTTTCACCAGGGTTGTTGCACAAAATATGAATATAGAATTATAGGGAAAACTATCAAACACATGCCTTGACACGAGAAATTTTATCAGATATGACATCATAAAGAAGCCATTGTTCTTGGGTAATCTATGTAACTGAATAGCTAATTCATTCGAAATGACATAATCCCAATCGAACATACAATTATTTTTGTATGTCTCATAAAGCACATAGAAAATGCATTTCGAGACATGTGATGTATTTTCTAGCCCTACTACATGGGAAAAGAGACAACATAAATCCCTAAACAGTTGCCTAAACAAAGAAATATCTATAAGATAAATATCAGAAGGAACCTTAGAAGTTGCAGAAATGAATTCCCACATAATGTCAATTATGTGCCCTTCTGGCTCCAGGAAACTATCAGCAACAGACAATTCCAAATTCGTGTTCAGTGTCAATAACTTGAATAACAATTTGAATGCATTGGGATTCAGAGAAACCTTTATCGCTCCTAGCTTAATTTTCCTTTTTTTGAAATCAAAATTATTTTCATAGAGATAAACAATTTCTTTGAAATCAAAGACCTTCAAAACACACCCAACATTCACTAATCCAATACTGCAAATTTGTTTACCTGTTTTCTTTTCCATTGGCAGATTCACATATCACTCATAAGTTCTCGACTCGTCAAAGTTATCCTCAATCTCAGCAAGTGATTTAATCGTATCACTACAAATATCCCCTTTCCGTCGCCCGTGAGCCCATTTTTTTTGCAACAAAAAAAAATACTTTGTCAATGAATAACGTATTCAAAACTCATTTCACTTTACAATTCTCCATTTTTTTCAAAAACATTGGTTGTTACTATTACTCGTGTGAAAATCGCTACACATGACACTCTAAATAAATAACAATTAACAATAGGAAAGAAATTCCAAATTCCAAAAGCATCTTGTGCATTTACTTTGCATTTTGTCCCTGCTTCAATATCATTTATATATGTGTCGTAATAAACATAAATTTATGATATAAAATAATATACATTGTCTACCGAACTGGTAAGTTCACCCACATGGCCAAAATCACTGCAATACGACCTTTTTGTTTGTTTAATAAAAACTCGACAGGACACGTGTTTGAATGTGTTAGAAATGAGCTCACTACCAAGAAGGGGGGTGAATTGTAGTGCTAGAGTTTATTAAAAAATGTATTCTTTTTACCAAAACAAATAAGAATCAGTAACCCATTAGCTAACCTATGAAACCAACAGAAAATCAACATAAATTAACACCATGAACAACATCAAAACATGAAAACAAGAGGAAACAAGTATTCTGGTGGAAAACCCCCTCTAGGGAAAAAACTACCAGTTATTGCTACTGCTCAAATCTTCTATTAATAGTTGAACAAATTTGTACATGGAGTAGCTAACACCCACTAGATGGAGGTCTCGGCTCCTATAACAATGTGCTGGCATCCATCAACTGAGAAGTTCCTACTCACACAACTCTGCAAGTAATCATCCGCTGGAAGCCACCACAATCAACAAGCCTCACCCAACACCCATTGGATTGAGATTCTCCTCCTCTAATCACTATTTACTAGTCTCTATAAGCATGAAGTCTCTACACCTCAAACTCCTCCATTCGAACCACATTTCAAAATGTTTCATGTTGGGTTCTCGAATCTGCTCAATATGAGCAACCCAACAACCCCTCTAATATGAAAATAAAATATGATAAAATACACTAAACTTGGCTACAAATGTATAGTAATAAATGCAAGGAAATGTAGCACTCTCTCACACACTCACTCTATCTATACTCCATCCACACATATCATTCAACTCAATATCCACACACACATATAGAACAAACTTTCCTCATCCACCTCGAACAAATACCATGGGAAGATAACAAGGTAATATTTTACTCATGCTCAATACCTTAAAAACCATGGTAAACCAAATATCATGGTAAGTCATTAAGCTATCACACCAAATACCACAGAAAACTCTTTGGTAAAGTTAGCCAACCACGTGCAACCAATCGAATACCTGCATAAACATCTGCAATGGATCATGAAAAATACGTGTACCAAACAAGCATATGCATTGGAAATAATCTGCAACTCATGCTATCAAGTTGACATCAATGCCAACCAACAACATTGCAACACACATCAATGCCAACAATTTCCCCTTTGGCATTAATGGCAACCCCAACCAAACCATCCAACTAATATTGAACTCTGAAATTGATCTCCTCATGCACTCCCCCTTTGATATCAATGGAAAAGGGATAAAACTCATCAACAACATCATCACTCTATTGATCATCCAATGAAAATAGAGTAACTCCCCCTGGACATGAGCTAGATCTCACCGCAATACAACTCTCTCGATCCTCATAACAACATACAACATGAAATAATAGCAATAACTCTGTCAAATGCTCTCTCCCATGAAGCAACAACAAAAAACTATCCATGTTATGGTAGTAGCAGCAAATCAGATCACCAACACACAACAACAACAACATACCATATTCATCAGCAACAATATAGTGTGAGAAACAACACTCTCTCTCCTAACTCAATAAACAACAACATATACCTCTGGTGAATATATTATCCTCAGCAAAACATAGTAGCAACATAATATGTGACAAACAACACCAACTCCCTCAAGCAAAAACAAAACCATCACAACTGATCAACAACTAGACATGCTCCCCCTGAGCATCATCACTATCAAAAATCTGCAATAAAAAATTTCATGTTGACACTTGACCAAAATTTGTAGGAAATTATAAGCATTTTACATTGTTGTGACATCAATAACTCTATGGACCTGACTTTTAGATCATGACACATTTTAGCCAACCAAGTACTTCACATGACATGACTAAAAAAATTTGAACATTTCTTACAAGGCTTCATCATAAGATACAAAATGTGTATAAAATTTCTATAGCATCTAATACTTTGCCATGCTTTCCGTGCAACACCAACACATAACTTTTGTTGTTGGTCTCTGGCTACTACAAAAATATTTTCATGATAAAATTATAGCAGCTACAGTCTGCATGCAAATTCAGCAATCAATCGTTGAAAAATAAACATGCTAATCCTTGCATCTCTACACATTATGAATTCTTCAACAAACAATATAAAGACTAAATCTGCCCTTTTGTGCACAAACATAAAATATTGCAATGCAATAGCAAATTAAACACAAACATCAACAACACAATCAATGTTAGCACACAACTAACACTTCAACCACTAATCTCTCCTAAACACAAACTGATAACACCAACAAAACTCTGCCTCTCTGCCTCTTTGCATCCATATTTAGGAATAAAAAACTAAGTCATATGACAAGTGGCAATATTCTTAGACATTCACATGCACTACAAATACGCATGTTTGTTGCTAATGCTCAGCTACAAGCCTCCATGTGAGCACTTCATAGTCCCTTATCCATCAAACTCTTTTCTCTGTGTAAAATTATGTGTTTCACTGACATTGATCTATCTCACATGAATTGCTACATCGCTATCTTTTGCACTAGCGCACACGAATTATTTCAAAGTGCTAACATTTAACATTTCTGCAATGCAAATTCTTTAAACATTGCAACATGTCTTCATTGGTATGTATCCACTAGTTAGTTTACTTCCAGTGCATTATGTCCTTAACATCTAGATATACTATTTCAAGTTTATAAATAAGTTTTCTAGATCCATACCATAAACGGTTAAGATAATATTGATGGTCAATAAGGTTCAGGAGAAGTGCTAACATTTAACACTTCTGCAACGCAAATTCTTTAAACATTGTAACATGTCTTCACTGGTATGTATCCACTAGTCAGTTTACTTCCAATGCATTATGTCCTTAACATCTAGATATACTATTTCAAGTTTATAAATAAGTTTTCTAGATCCATACCATACACGATTAAGATAATATTGATGGTCAATAAGGTTCAGGAGCGATGGAGAATGCTGGTGTGAGAAGTCGATTTGTAGAAGCCAGAGATAGATTGTTGGAAATAACCTTTTGAATATGGTGGTTTACACTCAATCAATCACATAAAAGAACTGTTAAAATAAAAAGAACAATGGGAAGCAGTAGCAGGGACATCTACATTAGGCATAGGTATAGCAGCAGAAACTTTAGCAAAGGCAACATCTTCAGATCCTACAGAAGATCTTACAAGAGATTTGAAAGAATAGTCATCAATTCAAGTCGAGAAAGAGAAATTATCAGCAAAATTGACTCGTATGGAGAAGAAAATTAAGACTAATAATGCATATTTGACAGAAATGTAGAAAAACTACAAGCTCATTCAACAAAATCAAAAATATGAAGATCGGACTTTTGTAATTCAGATGTTGGTAGAGGCCAAGAACAACATTTGGCAGAACATAAATGTTAATATAACAGATATGTGTCCTTCACTTTTGAGCAGGAGGAACTCATGCAAAGAGTTAATATAGAAATACAGAACACTAAAGCAGATTTGGAGCACAAACCAGAAGAGGCACAAAATATTATCAAACTGTTAAACTCCAAAACCAAGGATGAACTAGAAGACCTGAACATTCCAGATATGACAGCAACAGTAATGGGTGTTAAAAGGGTCTTAACAAAAAGGAATTTGATGATACAGCTAGAGGACAAATGAAAATACCTTGAGTTGTAGGTCAGGACGTTCAATAGAAAATTCAAACTGTTGCAGGAAAAGGGTTTACCTACTCTGAGGAATTCTAATGGCAAATTGATTCTATTGGGAAAATACCAAGAACAACTGTGTAACATGGCTACTGATGCTTTAAAGTTTGTAAAGACCAAAGGAGTTATAAGTGGAGAAACATTCATATAGGGCCTACAGTTTGATTTGAATATTCAACATGAAATCCATCACTTTTTTGTCAATAAGCCAACTTTTGACACTTACACCGAAGTGGATGAAAGGTTCAAAAACATGGTAAACTTTTCTATCCCAAGTGAAGAAAAGTGGGACCGATTGCTAGAATTGATCGAGTAAAGGATAACTGAAGCCCACAAATTGTGGTAGCAGTCAGACAACATTTACAACAAAATAGCCACGATCATCAATAGATTCCTTCAAAGCCTCAACAGAGCAGTGAATTTTAGCAGATTCTCCCTATTTTTCTTCTTCTGTTTTCTAAAATATTTGTGCCTCTAACATATATTATCTTGTAAATATATTTTTTTTGAAGTCCGATGCGAGATGTAATATTTTTCTATAAATATTTAGAAATGGGACTTAGAAAATGTTGGAATTTGTATGAGTGAAGGAAACATTTTGATGTAAGTTGTGCATGTACTGAAGTGATCAATTTCAATAATACAAAGAGTTTGTTCCAAGATTCCCGTATCAAGAAATTGGTGATGTTCCTTCTCATGTGAAATTGTTATTTTCTCAATTTTCCATATGTTTTTTTGTCTCTATTGTTTCAAGAAGATAAAGGGCCAAATTTGTTTAAGTACACTTTTCTCTGGCTTGTAAACAATATTAATGTTTTCAATATGATGTTAAGTATAGAATTCATCTTAGCATGCTCTATATTTAATTGAATCTAAATCATATTTCACCCTATTCACTCCACCAAATACTTTTAAAGATCCAAAAGCTTGCCTATCCTACCCTGTTATAGTTGCTCTATCATTTTTGTATTTGATCACCCAAAGACTCATGACTCCATGCCCAATGGACTTTCCTTGCAGTTTTCAACCAAATCTTTGAAAAACCAACCTTAGAACTCAATAACTAGCCTAATACCTTAAGACAAAATTTAAATCAGAAAGAGAGATTCCTCTATGAAGCTGCAAGGGCTAGATCCCAGATTTTCAAATGGTTTTGTGGTTACCTTTGGGTTTCTCTCCACAACCTTGGGAAATTACAGAGTGATAACATTCTGGCGACCATACTGGGGACACTTGATACAAAATACATTTTTTCCCTGGTAAATACTCCTTTCAAATCTTTAAGCTATTTTCAGTGTTTCACTGTGAAATAAATGTAATTAAGGTTGTCTTTCCACCCAGATTGTGTACAAACATCCATATGTAAATAATCTATTGAAGATCTCGCCCCTAGATAGATCTACACTAGATCCTATCCAAAGCCTAACCCACCTTAAATTGTAGATAATCCTGAGAAACTGATTAAGAAGAAGAGTTTCACTAAGAGCCAAGCAAGCAATCATCCACTGCCCAGGGTTAATTCTCTCCTTGAAAGTTTAATAACTATAGATGATATTGAATTTGACTTACCTTTTGAGCACAATATTTTCCGAACCAAGTCAGAAATTTTTGTCCCTGAGACAATTTTTGATGAAAATGTTTTGAAACCTTATATCTCAACACATCAACCTGTCATTCTAGATCCTGATGAAGATGTTATAAAACAATTTAACAAACTTGAAGTTTTGGTGACTAAATTAAATCAGGTTGTTCAGAAAATATTTATTGATCAATCAATTGTTTCTTCTTCTTCTGCCTCATCACCCACCCCTCCAGTGGTTTCTCTTATTTCCACTGTCCCTATTTCATCTACTGTCTTTACTACTTCTATACCAACTCAGGTCATAATCCCATTTTCTTTACCACCCTCAACATCCACATCAATTGTAGTTTCACCTTCCTCCCATTTACCAGTCATGGCAGCTCGTTATGCCCCCCTTGTCTTTCCTAGACAACTTAATGCCATGCCACAGGATTATCAAAGCCAAATACCTCAATTTGATGGCACAGGGCCAATCATAGCACAATAGCATATACACAGAATGAATGATTATTCAGATTTGCAAGAAGTTGATGAAGATGATGTGAAAATGAGGCTCTTTGCACAAAGTTTGACATGAGAAGTTAAGAAATGGTTCAGGGCATTGCCAACAACTAGTATAACAGATCTCCCACAATTTCATCGAGTTTTCTCACAAGGTGGGAAGTATAAAGAGAGCTCCTGTTGAAATAATTCAATATTATTGCACTATGTTCAATAATATTTACAATTCCATTCTAGCAGCATCACAACCTCCACCAGGTCTAGCTCTGATCAAATTTTCATATGGTTTTGATGCAGATATATCTTATCAACTAAGGAAGAGAAATCATGCTACCCTAGAGGAAATGCAAAGAAATGTTGTTAGTGTGGAAGCCAATTTATTAGCAAAGAGAGCAAGGTTAAAGGCTGAGAGAAGAGTCATAATCAAAGAAGAACCTTCTTCTTCTTCATCAGATGCAAAGTTAGACACCTTAGTTAAAACCATGGAAATAATGATGGAAAGGATAAGTTTAACTAATAGGGCTCCACCAAGAGAAACTCAAGGGGCTCCTCAAATCAGAAATCCTAATTTTAGGAAGAATCCACCCCAAATTAAACATAGGGAGCAAATAGGCCCAACTAATCAACAGAAAATTAGACCTCCATTCCAAGAGAATTATGCATATGAAGAAGTTGAGATAGCTGAGGACCTTGAAGAAAATCAAATAAATCTATTCGGGGAAGGAGAAATTGACAATATTTTCTTAACTAAGGAAGAACAATATCTATTCTTGTTATCATAGCCAAAAGTCATCCCTGCATAATCAGATGATTATAGAAAGGGATATCAAAATGCTATAATGGAGGTACACATATAGTACAATTTGAGAATTAAGAAGAAGTCTATTGCAAATCCTCCCAAGAAGATTTAGAGTGATGCCCCTTCCACCATCCAGGTAAAGGATGATTCTCAAAGGGATACTTCTCAAAAACAGGATGTAAGTATCAAGGAAGTTGATAAACCTCAAACATCTTTCAGTATTGAAAATGAATTAGCCAAGGTCAAAATTTCTATTCGTGTGGGAGAATTAATTAACAAGAACGCATATAGATCTCAATTCATGAAGGCACTAAAGATAGGGGAGGGAACAAACACAGTTAACTTAACTAATGACCAACCTAAATTATTGTTTGGACCTGAAGTTGAAGGAAAGTCTCAAGATGGTAGTGTGTCACCCTTCTATGTCAGTTTGAACATCCATGACTACATTCTACATAATTCCATGATTGATTATGGTGCTTCACACAATCTTATGCCTATAGTCATTACGGAAAAGCTAGGATTAGATATAACAAGACCCTACAAAGATTTATATTATTTTGATTCTAGCAAAGTAAGATGCCTAGGTCTCATCAAATATTTATGTGTGACTCTTTCTCAGATCCCAACAAAGAGTTTGGTAATGGACATTGTAGTGGCAGACATACCTCCCAAATATGGAATGTTGTTATCAAGATCATGGGGAGCAAAATTACAGGGTACCTTGCAGATGGACATGACATATGCTACAATTCCTATTTTTGGTCAACAGAGAAGGTTGTACAGGGAAGCATTAATGAAGTATATGGTAAGTAATAAAGACAAACCAAATAATTATCCATTGTATTTTGTGCATTCAAATATGGACTCCTTCATCCTATATAATGACATATGTGTAGAAGAGGAAGTGTCAGACTTGAAAACTGAATTGAGAAAAACAGAGGAGATGAAATTAGATGCTGGGAAGGAATATGAAGAGGGTGAAGCCCTTGGAACATGGATTTTGATGGGGCAGTGAGTAAGGAAGGAGTAGGGGTAGGTGTTTGGGTCTTAAACTCACAAATAGGTATAGCAAAGGGATATTCTTACAAGCTCAATTTCCAATGCACAAATAATATAGTTGAGTATGAAGCATTGATTTTAGGACTGCAACTTTTGAAAAGGTTGGAAGCTAAAAGAATTTATGTACATGGTGATTCTAAACTCATCATTAGTCAAATCAAAGGTGAGTACTCAGCTAAACACCCTAGACTAAGGGCCTACAAAAATGTTGTCTTATATTTTCTGTAGTGTTTCCCAGAATATCAATTATCTTTGATTCCTAGGGGTCAAAATATTTTAGATGATGCATTGTCTACTTCAACCAACACTTATAAGATGTCTTTTCATCCTAATAGAAAATTTGAGGTGGAAATGAAGCATAGGCTAGTTGTTCCAGATAACATCAAATATTGGCAGGTTTTTTGTAATGATCCTAAATAGGAAATACACGTGATAACAACAAATATTCTATGTAGCAAAATACAAAATGAAATACTCATCAAGCACCCACAGGAAAACTGCAAATGAAGAACCTATGAGCCATTTTATTATATTTTTACAAGCCAAATACAATAGATAGTGGAATGGTGCACCTGGGCTTGTCTCAATGGACAAGCAGGACCAAACCCAGGTAGGAAAATGGTTGAGCTGAAGGCTACCCAACTGTTGCACCAATCTGCACTGTGCTGCCTAGAAAACTACTGCACTGTTGAAGTTTGAATGGTTGGAAAGTGCTCTAAAATCGCCCATAAATTTATTCTTTTAACCTTAGACTCCTTGGCCAAAACCCAGAAAAACCCATAAGGGAATTTGGTTGGTTTTGAATTTTGTTTTTCGACCCCCTTGGAGCCTCACCCCAGCTATGGCTGCCAAATTCGACCTACTGGAAATTGCCTGCAAATCCCTCTACAAACTCCTCCAAAATGTTGGGTTCACCCCTGCTATCCAACTCCTAACTTCCCATATGAACTCTTGGCTCGATCAGCTGCTCCCAAACACCACGAAATTATATTGAGTGGCCTCTACGTCGTCCCTCTGCCCAGAAATGTGAATTGTTGGTATGCTGGCTCAACTAGCTGAAAGCTCTAGTGAAAATGCATGTGCAATGCTACTACCTCAGTGCCCTAACCACTCGACAAGCAATGCGATCCCTGCTAGTATCAAACTCCCTCTGTGTGATTCCTGGCTACCCAAAAATACACACTCCCCTTTTTGCGTTGGTTACTGATGTGTGTTGCTACCCCGGAACTCCTAAAAAACTCATGTAGAACAGCCTCCCTAGGGCGGGCATGAATGGTCCCCCAAATTAGAGGTTGAATCTCTCGTGTGAGAGACTCGTGGCTAAACAGTCAGTAGACTTGCTAAACAACAAAGCATACAGATGAGTGTTTGTTTGCAAATGTCAAAGCTACCAATGGAGGCCTCCAAGCTCTATTTATAATTTCTAGTCCTCTCCCTTGGTGGTCCCCACCTTCCACTAATAAAATATTACTTTTTTGCCATTCTTCATTAAAATACTAATTTCCACTTTTCTCCCACAAAATAATATTTTCTCCTTTTTATTTAATATCACCAAAAATTGGCAAAACTCCTTAGTCAATTTTGCACTCACAAAAATTGGGAACATTACAATCCTCCCCGCCAAAAATTACTTGTCCTCAAGAATATCCTACTACTCTATATGTTGGCCTAGCCAATGCCAGGGTCCCAAATGTGCCACTTAACCACTCCTCGTTGTTGAACATCTTGCCATACAAGTGACGATCCCCCTGTCAACAGTGAATCACCAGATTGTAATGGAATATTTGAATGATCTCCCCCTGTAGAAAGTAGCTCAACCATTAGGGTAGATGAACCACCAAATCCTGTTGTACCCATATCCCATGCTAGTCTTAGAAGGGTGCCACCATGTTGACATTGTGCCACTTTGACTATGACAAGCTTCCCATCATGCTCAGACTATATCCTCCCCTCCCAAAACCTAATGGTGGGATATTTGTGAGGAAAAAGTTTATCATGCCCAAGTATCTCCATGATGTCAATGTCTACCCATCCAATATCAATCTCAATCCTGAGCAACAACATGATAAATCTACCTCGCCATACAATGGAGGTTTCAACAATCTCCCATGTGTCACACCTAAGGTGAACTAGATCACTCTCTCCCATGAACCTACTCATCATAGAATGGAGTGTCCTATCAATCAACTCAATCCTTAGATCCCATAGCCAGACCTGCTGTAGCATAGCTCTAACAACTATTGGAATATGTTTCTTCCTCATCCCCAATCCCTGCATGAAACTGACATATAGGCCCCATATATCATGTACTAATCTGATGCATGCTAAACTACCCCATGCCTGCCACTACGTAGTAATGATGACTATTGGAAGCCACATGTGCCAAATAACTACCCCTTGAAGGTAGCCAATAGATGGGTATCCGATACTCGCAATCAACTTAGTGTATGTGGACCCATCCCGCTCCTACCAACAATCACCACTGAGTCTACCATCCACCCCCTCGATAATGTGCCAATACAATGTCTGGAGGTCGGACACATACTGGAAAATTGCCTCAATCGTACACAGTATTCTCTACTCATGCATGGTCCTGACATGCCCTGTGGAAACAGTGGCACATGTCTCCCTCGTGACCAAGTCCCCAAGCATAGGCTCGTTGATGAACGATATGCCACCCCAAATGATCACCTCATTTCCCAACCTGTGGTTGTCAACTCATACACCAACCCAATGCCACCACTAAGAAGTCTCTCCCCTAGTGCATTGAGTGTCATCCCAATATCTCAGATGAGCTCCCTGTCCCCAGCTGCTTGCGCCTAGAGTGTCAAAGGACAACATCCAAATCGCCTGTGCCTGTAAGTGATGTATAAGAGGTACAGGCATGTGAGTGCCCATGGATACCATCGAGTATCACTCATCTGCATCCCCGTTGATCCTGGGTAAAGTACACCCAAAGGTATTCGCGGTGTCTTTGTCCATAAGTCTCCTTGGAGGCAACCCTCCAAGACCTCATTGTGCAGCACCATATGCCCTTGCATACTATTATCACTTTGATATTTCTTTCGAAGTTAATGAAGGAAGAAAAGTCAAAGGTAGTCACAAACCACTTTTGGAGATCAGGACCTAGCCTTCCTGATGCTCAGAGAGGGCTCTCTCTTTATAATTTAACTTTGTTTTAGTTAAGATGATTTTAGGCTAGTTATTGTTTGCACTTGGGTTTGGTTTGAAATTGGGTGGTGGGATCACTTTACTTATATGAATAGAGGTTTGGCTTTTACCATTGGGCTATGGAGTCGAATGTCAGACAAACAAGACTGGATTCAGTTCTAAAAACAGTGTTTACAGGGAAAGATAGAGGAGTTACTTCAGATCTCAAAGGTTAAATGGTGAAATGGTTTCAAATCGGATCCAGGGAGCAAGTAAGGGTTCCCTAGGCCAGACTTTGGAAGGAATGAAAGCAGTCAACCGGGATGGGAGAGCAATTAAGGGTTCTCAAATCCGGGTATCATAGGAAAACATGTAAATGACTAACTGTGCAAAATAGAGTGTACTTAAACAAATTTTGAGTGATATCTCCAGTTAATTCATTCAAAGTTAGAACATATTTAAGATTATGAAACACATAATAAGGTAACAAAATAAAACAAAGAAGATACTTCATTGTAAATGGATCATCTCATGTATCCTGCAGCGAAATGCTTTTATTACTTGCTCCAGTCTGTTGGCTCGAAAATGGTACAATCATCCTTAGGTTTAAGATCAAAATAATTCTACAAATGTAAAATCATCCACCATAATACTTTGATTATGAAGTATTTATACAAAAAAGGAATTACAAAATATCTTAAACTGCATTGAGGACTAATCTAGGAAAAAGAAATATATTCATGCAAGAAGATAGAGACAGTTGTTGAATTGTTGCTTGTTGTCCTTGTTATTTAGGTTCTGTTGGCTTTTCTCTTTGATCTTTTGCACTTTAAGTTGGTTGGTTGCTTGGTCTTCACATTGGATGTTATGTTTTACTTTAACCTTTCATCTGATACTCTTTCATCTAATACACTTTGACCTTGTTGACCTGTCAATATCCTTTTACTATGCTCTTTTACTTTTTACTGTACATTTATATTTTTACTGTGTATTTACTACAATAAATCATTGAGTTTTTCCCATCTTTCCTCATCTGGTAATTGGATATTGAGCATCTTTCTATATATTTCATCTGCCTCTATATATTTGGCAAAAGTAGGCTTATTAATAAATAAGTGTTTTACCTCATGTTGGAGGTAAAACAAGTTTTCAAAAGTTTGATACAACACTTTGCCTGTTGGTAAGCCCTTCATGGATGAAGTGATTACCTGTTCTCTGGCCACTTCCCTGATCTTCTTATTGTAATCCTCATGTGTCATTAACTTATCATTTATTACTAAGGGATTAGGTAATCCCTTTTCCTTCAAAAGTTCGAACTTAGCCATGAACCTGTCAACGGCTAGTTGCATGTTTTGACACTTATCTTCTAAGTTCAACATCAAATTCCTCTTAGTGAGGACTTTTCTAACTTCCAAAATTGTACCTGTCCTATCAAGTATCTCAAGTTCTTGCAGCTCATATTTATTCTTGGAGTTGAGGAAATGGATGATTCTTGTTGCCTCCTCTCATATCTCTAAGTTCTTCTTTAACTTTTTGAATGGCTTCTATAGCCTGCTTTATTAAATCAATTTGTTCAAAAATGACCTGGACGGATAGCCAAATATCATTGACAAAGTCAATGATATTGGCCCACAGTTTCTCTTTAGCCTTACCTATAGGTTCCCCTAGTTTCAGTTCCTTCTCCAGGCTTTTTATTCTTTCATTCATCCTTGTAGCCTTTTGTTGTTCTTCTTTATGCATGATCTAGGCAAGTCTACAATCTTTCTCTAGGCTGGTGACTTTCTCCTTTAGTCTGTTCATCTCAGTGGTCTGAATGGACATTTATTCCATTGCTTTGATCAGCGTGTTTTCTTCATCACTTGTGGAGGTTGTTGTTGTTGATCTTGTTGTTGATGTAGTCGATGCAGATGTCGGTAGTGCAGTGGCCATTAGAGCAGTGGGAGCTAATGATGTTGCCAAAGTAGAAGGTACAACTATGGCCACTGTTGGAATGACAGTTGCAGGAACATTACCAATACTAGCTTGTTTAAGCTGAATCAAGTTATCTAACTCTTTTTCCATCTCCTTTAATTGGTCATTCAACTGTAGCACTAAGTCCATCATTTCCTCATGATTGGTTTGGCTTTCTAGAACTTCCTTTGTTTGTGGATGCTACAAATGAGCCAACTTGAGCTGTTTCTTGATGGTTGTTATGTCCTCATTCTTCTTTTTGATTAGTTTCTCTATGGCCTTAACATCACCTGCGCCATGGCCCAGTTCAATAACCAAGTTCTCCAAGGACTTTATCCCGGTGTCTTTAGCCTGTGAAGAGGCCCTCTCCAATTTGTATTGAGATGTTACATTGTCTAGTGAATCCTGCAGCTTGTAAGCATCGATGGCCTTTGCTGTGAGGCTGGAGTAGATCATTTCTCTAGCTTTCTTGTGAAACTCTATCTGATCAATGGGATGAACATCCCTGTCCAAGACCTCAAAATTAGTTTTCTTGTAATCTGCTGAGGTCTTTGGTTGCTGTACAGTGGGCTGCAAAAATGAGACCTGCATTTTTCCTTCTTTGATGTCAAAGGCTGACATCAGTCTGGTTTGGTTTGGTGGTGTAAGCTTGAGGTACTTGGCATATGTTTCTGCTTTCAATTTTTCATTCCTCATCTTTATCTCTTTAAATATGTCTTTGATATCCTTTTCCTTGTCAGCTGGCCTGACATAGGAAGAGATCTCCATACTCTGTTGTCTATCTATCATCTGTGTGTTGGAGGTTGATGGCTGTTGTGTTTCCTCTGATGCAGTTGTTTCAGCTGTTTCTTTACTTCTTTGCCCCATTGTCTCAGTGTCATTTATTTACTCTGAAGCAATGTTCTCCTCCTGTTCAAAGACAGGATTCAACTTGGGCCTCTTGCTTGGCTCAAACAGCTCATCAGTAGTCTCCTTGGCAGAGCTAGATGCCTCATCCCTGCTCCTCTTAGGATTCTTCTCCTCATTTACTGGAGTCTGTATGACAGGAGGAATGTTCATTGGCCCTTGTAAATCCAGAACCTACAGGAAAGAGCTCTAGTCAAATTTCTTTTCTAGATCAATCAATGTGTTCTCCACATCCACAACAATGTTGTCCATATCAATCAAGGTGTTCTCCACCCACTCATCCTAGTTAGCAAACAATTCAATGTCAGGTCTTGGGTGGTGGATGTATGCTCCCAACTTGACCCTGAGTCTAAGCTTGTTTATGACCTCATGAGGGTCATAGTGCCAGATGAAACTGTTTCTGAATTTCGTTTGTTGATGTAACTCGTCGGCCTCTGGTCCAGCCTCTCTGTTGTTGCAAATGAATGGGCCCATTTGGTTTTTCACTTTGAACTAGGTTTTCTTCCTATAAGCTATGAAATGGACTTCAACAGAGCTAATGATTTGTCTGAAGTATTCAAGAGAAAATATCCTCATAGGGAGGTATTTGGGAAACTTATAAGGGGCTAGCTCACAGCCATAAATTCTGATCTCAGCGTGGTTTTGGTACAAGTACCAATCTCCCACCTTGTTGTTCTTGGCTAGTTGAAGTACTCTCTTGATCTCTACATTGATTCAAGGTACACAAAAGGGTCTATGAAGAATTTGTGGGTGAATGTTGTGGAAAACTTCTGGACCAAGGGTGTCCAGTAGATGACTGATCTCTCCTTTCCCTTGGTGCCCAATTTTTGGATCCTCACAGGGAACTTGTCTATCTAGTAATACAAAAACATATAAAACAACACTGAAGAGTATTTGAAAACTCTTTGAGTGGGAAGTCTAGTGAATTGTTCATGCATTCTGTCTACAATGAACTGAGCATAATCATACATAATAGCAGGAGTCTTTCCTAGAGTGAAAATGGACAAGAAGGCCATGATGACCTCATCCACATGCTCATCTGATGTGTATCCTAGAATGCATGAGAGCATGTTGATTATGCACCTGCCAGTCTCTGAAAAATAGTGGCAAAATAGGGTGGAGTGTCTGTAGGAGTATGGCATTCCTCAATGATGAAATTCTGGAAAATTTGTTTGATTTTGACTGGGTCTAGTGTGATGTACAGGTCCAATAAGTTTCCAATGGACAAAGGGGTCAGATTAGGACTAGGTTGGATTTGCAGCATCTAATTGATATATTCAGCAGTAATGGTGAATAGTAACTCATGGTTTGGTGCCACAATATCCCTTTGGCTAGGGATATAGCAGGCATGACAAAAATGTACAATGTCTGGGAATGGGTGAACTTCTGGGAATGTATACTTGGGAAAATTGGATTCCCAAAGGTTGATGTCATCAGCATGGTTTAGGAACCTATCCTTACTCCAGCAGTGGATTTTCAGAAGGTGGCCTAGAGTAGAAGTGTCTTTGATTTGGAAATCCCTGTCTGCTAGGGCCAAATGGTCAATGTCCAGGTGAGGGGTTGACACAAGTCTGACATCCAGAGAGGTCTGGGTAGCCATCTTTGTGATAAAATGTGGGAATTGGGCTTATATAGCTTGTGGAAATGAAGTCTTGACAACTCTGGTACAGGGATAGGGTAATGGAAATTTGCAGGATAGGGGTTTTGGTATTTGGGGGGAAATACTCTCAATTCAAGGAAAATTAATTAAATTCAATTACTTTAATGTTTGAATTTACTGTATACTTTTGAATTTGAGAGGGTTGTCTGTGGTTTGTTGTCAAATACCTGGAGTTTGAGGTTCAAATTGCAAATTGGTTTTGATGGCAGCTGCAGAGGGTTTTGTGGCTTCAGTCGCGCACTGGAGGGCTGAACTGGGCTTCTGGAGCATGTTCGGGAGGAAATTGGTGGTCAGAAATGGTTGTAGAGGCTTGGGGGCGCAGGAAATCTTAGGACACTTTTGCAGAGAAAATGAGCAAAAAGGGTTAAAATGGGGGTTTGTGGCCTTTTAACCTGCAATGATTAAAAATTGGAATGGAAACTCGTTTAGTGAATAGTGATGGTTTTTGCTTTCGGTGAGGAGGCTGTTTAGGGAGCCACGCACTGCTTTTTAGCAATGGGTGTTATTTTCCCAAGAGCACGCAACTTAACGTGGTTTCACCATGTAACCCAAGGGGGGCCAAGCAATACCGCTCATATCTCGTGCTCTTGGGCCAGCAAAGCTCGAGAGATGAATGGGTGCGATATGGGTGAGGGTCGTAGGATCTGGGGGTGCAAGATCTAACGGCCATAGCGTGGTGAAGTTGCACAGCAGGAGATGGGGGAGAAATTTAGCGGAGCCTGGGGAAATAATTTCGCTCAAGTATAATTAATTAATGGATAATTGCGGGGTTAAAATGTAATGCAGGTTTATGAAGTGGGGTAAAGGTTTTGTTGGGAGAATGATATTGTAGCGGAGTTAATAAAGTAATGTCGGGGGGTGGGGTAAAACTTAGGATAAAGGGTTTTATGGGTTTTTTGGGGTTTTTAGGGAAATTAATCAAGGGAAAGTGATTTTTTGCATGGGAAAGGGTTTCACACTAGGGAAAAAGGATTCTTGGGTAGGGGAATGACTTTGGAGGGTATTTTGTTAGGGAATTGTGTGAAACCAAGGGGTAGGAATCAAAATGAAGGAAAAGGGGCTTGCATAAGAAATGAAGGGGTAAAAGGGGAAATTAGTAAGTATGCAGTGAGGGGTGAAATGGAATGGGGGGAAGTTAACCAAATGAACTTATGAGCATTATTTTGCTTTCATAACTTCTCCTGCACACTGAAACACATGATTAAACATGATAAGTGTGCTTTTGTTTCAATGAACTTTGTACTTTCTGCAACCTTTCTTATACTTACCCTAACATTTTTTTCTTCACTTTGTTGGGTGCATTTAAGCTAGCAAACCCTTTTATTTCCTTTTTCTTTTATGAAACAAACTATCTACTTCTAACATTATACCTTCCAAGGGCTCAGATTAAACTGATGAGCTCCTTTTATTTCTCTACCTATCTACTGATCTACCAAGATTAAACTGTTTGGCCAGATCTTTATTCTCTAACTATAAACATGAAATTCAAAGCATGAAGTAGTCAAGATTAAACAGTTTGACTATCATGGGTTGTAGCATGTATGACAAGTTGCACACAACCATTATTTTATACAGTAAAGTAAAGAGTAGTGGCACTTGAACTTGCAGACTTTCATGATCTTTTTTTGTTTGGGGTTCATATTTTTCACTTTTTTGGTCTTTCCTTATTCTTTTTGTCCTTTGATATTTCTTTTAGGACATACCCTCTTTACATTTTTTAATTTTAATATGGAAAACATTTGCAGAAAGAAAAGGTATGCACAATATTACAAGACTTAACCATAGTCAATTCAAAATTATGAATCCTATTATTATAGGACCCTAACAGTGGCTCCACATGGGGATGGCATTTCATGTTGAAATGTCAAGAACTCTAAAGATCAGTTGCCTTTGAATTGTGACTGTAGTTACCTTGTGAACTATCCTTCTGTGATTTCTGCTTTATTAATAGTTATGATGGTGAAACCTTCAAAGCTCAGGGCCTTCTCTCCGAGCTTCAACTTCAAAGATCACCATCCAATCCAATCTACACTCTGCAATGTTATGTACAATGATGTAAAGTAAAGTGAACTATTATTAGTCAGTGGAAAAATAATGCTTCAACATTCTACCATTAACAGGTCCTCCTGGTAGATCTGATCCATCTATCTCTCTCAAGAAAAAGGCATTGTTGCCCCTATAGCCATAAATGACATAAGGCCCTTGCCACAAAAAATCAAATTTTCCATGCTTGCCTTTGTCTTCTCTCCTTGAATCCCACTTAAGGACTTTATCTCCTATGTAAAAATCATCTGCTTTAGTATTTTTATCAAAAACCTTCTTGATTTTGTCTTGGATTACTTGTGATTTTACATATACTTCTTCTCTGGTCTACTGCAGGTGTATGGTCTGATTTATTCTTCTTTGAATATCATTTGGTTCCACCTGTAATTCCTGGATGATCTTCATCACTGGCACTCCCAAAGATGATGGAAAAACTGCATCCATCCCATATACTAACTGGTAGGGAGATGTGCCAATGGACTTCTTGGTAGTCAGTCTATCTACCCATAAGGCATTGACTAACTTCTTGTTCCATGTCTTTTTGTTATCTTCCAACAATTTCTTAATGATATTGACCAAGCTTTTATTAGATGATTCTGCAAGTCCATTACCTTGAGGGTAATAGGTTGTGGAGTGGCCAAGGGTGATGTGGTATTTGTTACAGAAATCTATCATTCTCTTGGATTTAAAGGCAATTGCATTATCAGTAATGAGCTTTTGGGGACATCCAAATCTTGACAAGATATTATTCTCTAGAAATGAGATTATGATAGTGTCTGTGGCTTGTCTAGAAGGTATGGCTTCTATCCATTTGGTAAAATAGTTAGTGGCTGTCAGAATCCATTTGTGCTGAGCTGAGGAGGTTGGGTGTATTTCTCCAATGAAGTCTAACCCCCATTGTTGAAATGGCATTTCAGTGGAAATTGGTTTAAGAGGCAAGGGTAAAAGTTTTCTCTTTCCCTCAAATATCTGGCATTTATGACAGGAGGTCACATGTTTCTTAACATCTGCAAACAAAGTGGGCCAGTAGAAACCAGCCCTCAGGATTTTGTCAGTAGTAGTCTTCCAGTACAAGTGTCCTCCACAATCCCTTGCATGAAACTCTTGCATGATTTTATCAGCTTCATTTTTCAATAAAAAAT
This sequence comes from Pinus tabuliformis, assembly GCA_031772625.1. Taxonomy (NCBI): domain Eukaryota; kingdom Viridiplantae; phylum Streptophyta; class Pinopsida; order Pinales; family Pinaceae; genus Pinus; species Pinus tabuliformis. Next base: position 741,250,440 of record CM062814.1, on the reverse strand, counting down.
TCAAAAGAATACCACTATTGTCTTTCCAAAACAATGCATTATCTATGATACAATACTTTAATGACTTCATCTTTAAAAATATAGCTTTAGTTCTTGTTAAACTAGGAGGAGCTTGTAAATTTTGTAATACAAATATAATATATGCATACCAGGGTGAATCAGTAAAAGGTTCACTGATTGGTGGAGTTGCCATCTCTTCCTAATCATCAAGGGCACTAATGAAGTTTATATCAAGGGCCTGACAGTTCGATTCAGCCATGAGTTTGGCTAAACCTTGGCCTTTGATAAGCTTAGTTGGTTTTATCTCTATGTCATATTCCAATATTGTGACAATCCATTTGCCTCTTTTCCCTTCAAGCCCATTTTGTGTCAAAATGTCCTTTACTACAAAATTTGGAACATAAGCAATAATGTGAGAATACAAAATGAATACTCTGAAGTCTTTGATAGCCTTTACTAAAGCTAATGCTTGTTTTTGCGTAATATTGTATTTGAGTGTGCCATATCTTAAGGATTTACTAAAAAACGCAATTGGTTTTTCATATCCTTGGTTTTTCTTTTGCAGCAACACTTCTGCAAAGGTTTGTTTTGAAGCAAAAGAAAAAATTATAAAATCCTTGTTAAAATCAGGACTTATCAAGACTGGAGTTTTGGTTAAGGCTTCCTTGATGGCTTCAAAGGATTGTTTGGCCTCCATTGTCCATTTAAGTGTTGAGTCCTTTCTTAGCATGTTATTTAATTCTCTAATCAGTTTTGCTAGATTTGAAATGAATCTCCTAAGAAAGTTTATCTTGCCTAGAAATGACTGTAACTCTCTAATGTTTCTAGGATGGGTAATGGTCAAAATGGCCTCTATTCTAGCAGGATATATTCTAATCCCATCTTTAGATATGATATGTCCCAACAGTTTTCCCTCTTCCAGACCAAAGAGTGCCTTTTTGGGATTTAAAGAAATCCAAAATTTTCTACATTTGATAAATACTCTTCTCAAGTGGTCTAGGTGTTCATTGTCAGATTTAGAGAAGACTGTGATGTCATCTTGGTATACTACTAGGAAGTCATGGATCTCCTTGGAAAAAGCTATATCCATAGCTCTTTGAAATGTGGCACCTGCATTCATTAATCCAAAAGGCATCTTCAAATACATGAAGGTACCCCAAGGAGTAGTAAATGCAGTTTTGGCTTGGTCCTCAGGTTGAACTAAGATCTGGTTATACCTAGAGAATCCATCTAACAATGAAATCCTGGATGAGCCTACTACCCTCTGCAAGATATGGTCCATTTTTGGTAGAGGATAGTTATCTTTTAGTGAGACCTTGTTTAAATTTCTAAAATCTACACAAAGTCTAATTTCACCAGTCTTTTTCCTAGTAGTGACTAAGTTTGAAATCTAATCTGAGTATCTAATGGGGGCTATAATTTGGGCATCAAACATTCTTTTAACTTCTTTCTCAATAGACGACATAAGAACTGGGTTTATTCTCCTAAGTTTCTATTTGAAAGGTTTATGATCTTCTTTTAGAGGTATTTTGTGTTGGATTATGTTGGTGTCATAAGATTTTAAGTCTTCATAACTCCAAGCAAATACATCCTGGAACTCTTTAAACAGATTGATGTATTTAACCTTTTCCTCTGGAGGTAAGGCTTTTGATATTTTAATGAGTTTTGGTTTATCCTCAGTTCCTATGTTAACCTCTTCTATGTCATCTCTCAAAGGTTCCATTTTGGGTTTCCTAGCTACATCATTAGAGTCAAACAAATCTTCTAAAGGGACTAATCCCTTAGGCAAAAAAATATTTTTCAGATTAAGAATTTTAGGATCATCATTCATTATTTATTCAATCTCTACATTCTCTAAACTATCTATTTCTACTCTAGTAAATTTAGTTGGTTTAGCTATATCTAAAATATTTACATCTATGTTACTTTCTATATTATTGTCTACTGTACAGTCTATATCTATCTTACAATTCTGAAACTCACCTTCATTGTTCATGAAATCGTAAATCTGAGAATCCTGGGAGAAAATCTGCCAATACTTCAGGTTGTCTGGTATAACAGGCCTATGTCTGACTTCTGCAATGTATTGATGGTTGGGTTGAAATGGCAATTTACAGGTACTAGAAAAAGTGGCCAGACTGTGGCCTGCATGTTTTGTTTTCTAGGAATGGAAGCAAATTTTGTTTCCAGGAGGTCTTTAATCAATTCTAGGACAGTTTCCCTATATTGACCAAGTCTAGGATTTTTTACAGAGTATTCACCATTAATCTGTTTAATAATCAGCTCTGAGTCTCCCATGATGGAAACTCTTTTGGCTCCAAGTTTCCTAACCAATTGTAACCCTAGAATTAGGGCTTCATATTCAGCCATGTTATTGGTACACTTGAAGTTCAATCTGAAAGCATGTCCCTCAGCATGATTATTCTCCATATTATGGATCCACACTCCTGCACCAGCCCCTAACCTATTGACAGACCCATCAAAGTCTAGATGCCATAGGGACTCATGAAAAATGTTCTCACTATCATTTGTTCTGTATTTCAGGTCTTTAGCTGTGATTTCCTTATTGTCATATTCTGCATTGTATAGGATAAAAGAGTCCATATCTGAATGCATGGAGTATATGGGAAATTTTTGTGGTTTTTCATCACTACTCACCATGCATTTCATCAAGGTCTCTCTATATAGTTTTCTTGGTTGGCCAAAAACAGATATGGTGGTATAAGACATATCTAACTGCAAGGATCCTTGTAGTTTTGCTCCCCATGAGCGAGATAGCAGCATTCCATATTTAGGAGTGATGTCTGTAACTACTCTGTCCATTAGAATACTCTTTGCAGGGAACTGGACAAGAGTTATGCATAAGTCCTTGATCAAACCAAGGCATTTAACTTGGCTAGAGTCAAAAGAAAAAAATTCCTTATATGGTCTGGTAATGTCTAAGTTCAGTCTCTCCATGATTGTCTTTGGTATCAAATTATGGGATGCCCCTAAGTCTAACATAGCATTATGCAATATTTTGTCATGAATGTTCAGGCTAATGTAGAAAGGAGGAACTCCCCCTTGTTGATGAATACCATTGGCCTCAGGGCCAAACAATAATTCAGGTTGATCATCATTCAAGTTAACAGCATCCTGTCCCTTTCCTATGTTTAAAGTTTTAGTTATCTGTGACCTATAGGATTCATTCTTTAATAGTTCGGTCAAGGGAACTGATATATTTAATTTTTCTATTTTAGTTTTGATGTTGAAAGGGAGTTGAGCTTTGTTTGTTTGATTTACATCTTCCTTAACATATGCAATATGTGTGTTCTTATCCTGTTTCTCAGTACTAGGCATTTCAGTCTATGTTTCTATTGTTTTGCCTTGATTTCTCTTATTTTGATTGTTTTCAGTAATTGTCTCTGTTTGAGTTTCAGTGGAGGTTATATCTACAATTTTAGGGGTAGAAGTCTCTGTTGTTCCCCTAGGGAGGAATTGTAACACTTTGGTAAGTGGAGCTTCTTTTATTATCTTAATCTGGGTCTAGATGGATCTTTTAATGGGAGTCTCATTGTTCTTTTTACTTCTTAAGCTATATTGTTTGTGTACCTCATATATAGCTGACTCATATCCCTGTTTAAAATCAAAGGATTCACCAGATTCTAATTGCAATCGTTGCAGCATATATAACTCATGTTCTTCTTGAGTAAGAAAAACAATGTCTTCATCTTTGGTTTCTAGTAAGTTTATCTGGGTATCATCGTTTCCTTCTTGGTTCTGTGAATCCTCAACATAGTTCTCTTCGAAGGGAGGCCTAATCTATTGATCTGGTGTAGTGTATTTTCCAGTGTTAGGGTTCTTCCTAAAATTAAGGTTTCTTATTGGGGGTGGTTGTTGATTTTCCCATTGATTTTTCCTCTCCATGCTTTCTAATCTATCCATTATTCTCTCTAAACTCTTAGCTAAAATATCCACCTTTTCATCTGAAGTGGAAGTTTCCTCTTTAAATACATCTTTCTTTTCATTTCTCATTCGGGCTTTCTTGGCTAATAGGTTGGCCTCTACAATAACAGCATTGCTCTGCATTTGTTCCGGTGTTTCAGGGTTTCTTTCTCTTAACTGGTATGATATGTCAGCATCAAAACCATCACGGAATTTAATTAATGTTAGGTCAGGTGAAGGCTTAATATTGGCTCGAATTGCATTGTAGATTTAGGAGCTCTTCTAGTGTTTTCATATTCAGAAAGTATTTGCAATGGGTTTTTCTTTCTCTCCCATATATGAATGAATAATCTATGAAAAATAGCTAAGTTTGCAATATGGTTGGCGGGAAAGTTTTTGAACCATTTCTTGACATCCCCAGTTAAAGTTTGGGAAAATAACCTCATTTGGACATCTGCTTCATCTATCTCATGAAACTCAAAAAAGTCAGACATCTTGTTTACATGTTGTTGGGCAGTGTATTGACCAGTAGCATCAAACAGGAAGATTTTACTCTGATAATTTGCGGGCATGGCATGGAGTTGTGCAAGTAAAACTAGAGGTGCATATCGGTTTTCCATAGCTGTGATTCTGGTTTGACTAGGGGGTAAAGTTGTGGTGCTTGAGGAAGGACCTGAACTGGATGGAGGTAAACTAGATGATGATGAGGATGGTTGATTAATAACTGGTTTAGGTGATTGGACTGTGGTAGATACAATTGGTGAGGTTGTGGTAAAAGAAGGGGTATTTACAGTGAGTGAAGTTTATGCAGAAACTTTAGGGGCAACAGCAGTAAGGGAAGCTATTTCAATAGATTGTTGAAGGTAAGAATCACCTATATTACTTATCAATTTAGAGGCTCGAGCTTCTATCTTGTCAAAAGTCTTGGCAACAAATTTATCTAAATCTGAATGAATAATCCTTTTTTATTCAATGAATTGAACAAACTCAGGGTCTAAGACTGTTTCATGGATTTCATTCCTATATTTACTTCTAAATAATGAGAGGTAAAATGACAAATCAAAAGGGATTTCCTCTAAAGTTAACAACTCCTCAGGGAGTGAATTGGCTCTAACTAACCGACTACTACTTGCTTGAGTTTCTGATGTTTTGGTTTTCTTAAAAGTCTCTCTAGGTAATCAACTATAGTTGCAGGGATTGGATCTGGGTTTGCCTTGGTATGGTGAATCTTCTTGGGAGCCAGAATTTTAACTTTTTATCTGTTTTTATGAATTTTTTCAAGATTATGTTGTCACTCTGATATTTCTTTCGAAGTTAATGAAGGAAGAAAAGTCAAAGGTAACCACAAACCACTTTTGGAGATCAGGACCTAGCTTTCCTGATGCTCAGAGAGGGCTCTCTCTTTATAATTTAACTTTGTTATTGTTAAGATGATTTTAGGCTAGTTATTGCTTGCGCTTGGGTTTTGGTTTGAAATTGGGTGGTGGGATCACTTTACTTAGATGTACAGAGGTATGGCTTTTACCATTGGGCTATGGAATCGAATGTCAGACAAACAAGAATGGATTCATTTCTAAAAATAGTGTCTACAGGGAAAGATAGATGAGTTACTGCAGATCTCAAAGGCTAAATGGTGAAATGGTTTCAAATTGGATCCAAGGTTCTCAAATCCGGGTATCAAGGAAAACATGTAAATGACTAACTATGCAAAACAGAGTGTACTTAAACAAATTCTGAGTGATATCTCTATTTAATTCATTCAAATTTAGAACACATTTAAGATTATGAAACACATAAGAAGGTAAAAAAATCAAACAAAGAAGATACTTCACTGCAAATGGTTCATCTCATGAATCTTGTAGCGAAATGCTTTTATTACTTGCTCCAATCTATTGACTTGAAAATGATATAAGATCAAAATAACTCTACAAATGTAAAATCATCCACCATAATACTTCGAGTTATGAAGTATTTATAAAAAAAGGAATTAAAAAATATCTCAAACTGCATTGAGAACTAATCTAGGAAAAAGAAATATCTTCATGCAAGAAGATAGAGATAGTTATTGAACTGTTGCTTGCTCTCCCTGTTATTTAGGTTCTGCTGGCTTTTCACTTTGATCTTTTGCCCTTTAAGCTGGTTGGTTTCTTGGTCTTCACGCTTTATGTTCTGTTTTACTTTAACCTTTCATCTGATACTCTTTCATCTTATACACTTTGACCTTGCTAACCTGTCAATATCCTTTTACTGTGCTCTTTACTTTTTATTGTAAATTTATATTTTTACTGTGTATTTACTACAGTAAATCATTGAGCTTTTCCCATCTTTCCTGATTTGGTAATTGGATATTGAGCATCTTTCTGTATATTTCATCTACCTTTGTATATTTGGCAAAAGTAGGCTTATTAATAAACAAGTGTTTTACCTCATGCTGGAGATAAAACAAGTTTTCAAAAGTTTGATACAACACTTTTCATGTTGGTAAGCCCTTCATGGATGAAGTGATTACCTATTCTCTGGCCACTTCCCTGATCTTCTTATTGTAATCCTCATGTGTCATTAACTTATCATTTATTACTAAGGGATTAGGTAATCCCTTTTCCTTCAAAAGTTCGAACTTAGCCATGAACCTGTCAACGACTAGTTGCATGTTTTGACACTTATATTCTAAGTTCAACATCAAATTCCTCTTAGTAAGGACTTTTCTGACTTCCAAAGTTGTACCTGTCCTGTCAGGTATCTCAAGTTCTTGCAGCTCATATTTATTCTTGGAGTTGAGGAAATGGATGATTCTTGTTGCCTCCTCTAGCATATCTCCAAGTTCTTCTTTAACTTTTTGAATGGCTTCTGTAGCCTGCTTTATTAAATCAATCTGCTCAAAAATGACCTGGATGGATGGCCAAATATCATTGATAGAGTCAATGATATTGGCCCACAGTTGCTCTTTAGCCTTACCTATAGGTTCACCTAGTGTCAGTTCCTTCTCCGGGATTTTTATTCTTTCATTCATCGTTGTAGCCTTTTGTTGTTCTTCTTTATGCATGATCTGGGAAAGTCTGTAATCTATCTCTAGGCTGGTGACTTTCTCCTTCAGTTTGTTCATCTCAGTGGCCTGAATGAACATTTCTTCCATTGCTTTGACCAGCATGTTTACTTCATCACTTGTGGAGGTTGTTGTTGTTGATCATGTTGTTGATGTAGTCGATGTAGATGTTGATAGTGTAGTGGCCATTGGAGCAATGGGAGCTAATGATGCTGCCAAAGTAGAAGGTACAGTTGTGGTCACTGTTGGAATGACAGTTGCAGGAGCATTATCAATACTAGCTTGTTTGAGCTGAATCAAGCTATCTAACTCTTTTTCCATCTCCTTTAACTGGTCATTCAGCTGCAACACTAAGTCCATCATTTCCTCATGATTGGTCTGGCTTTCTAGAACTTCCTTTGTCTGTGGGTGCTGCAAATGAGGAAACTTGAGCTGTTTCTTGAGGGCTGCTATGTCCTCATTCTTCTTTTTGATTAGTTTCTCTATGGCCTTAACATCACTTGGGTCATGGCCCAGTTCAATAACCAAGTCCTCCAAGGACTTTATCCTGGTGTCTTTAGCCTGTGAAGAGGCCCTCTCCAATTTGTATTGAGTTGTTACATTGTCCAATGAATCCTACAGCTTGTAAGCAGCCATGGCCTTTGCTGTGAGGGTGGAGTAGATCATTTCTCCATCCTGCTTTTGAAACTCTATCTGATCAATGGGATGAACATCCTTGGCGAAGACCTCGAAATTAGTTTTCTTGTAATCTGCTGAGGTCTTTGGCTACTGTATAGTGGGCTACAAAAATGAGACTTGCATTCTTCCTTCTTTGATGTCAAAGGCTGACATCAGTCTGGTCTGGTTTGGTGGTGTAAGCTTAAGGTACTTGGCATATGTTTCTACTTTCAATTTTTCATTCCTCATCTTTATCTCTTTAAATCTGTCTTTGATATCCTTTTCCTTGTCAACTGGCCTGACATAGGAAGAGATATCCATATTCTGTTGTCTATCTATCATCTGTGTGTTGGAGGTTGATGGCCGTTGTGTTTCCTCTGATGTAGTTGTTTCAACGGTTTCTTTACTTCTCTAGCCTATTGCCTCAGTGTCATTTATTTCCTCTAAATCAATGTTCTCCTCCTATTCAAAGACAGGATTCAACTTGGGCCTCTTGCTTGGCTCAAATAGCTCATCAGTAGTCTCCATGGCAGAGATAGATGCCTCCTCCCTGCTCCTCTTAGGATTCTTCTCCTCATTTACTAGAGTTTGTATGACAGGAGGAATGTTCATTGTTCCTTGTAAATCTAGAACCTACAGGAAAGAGCTCTAGTCAAATTTCTTTTCTAGATCAATCAGTGTGTTCTCCACATCCACAACAATGTTGTCCATATAAATCAAGGTGTTCTCCACCCACTCATCCTAGTTAGAAAATTTTTCAATGTCAGTTCTTGGGTGGTGGATGTATGCTCCCAACTTGACCCTGAGTCTAAGCTTGTTTATGACCTCATGAGGGTCATAGTGCCAAATGAAAATGTTTCTGAATTTCATTTGTTGAAGTAACCTGTCGGCCTCTGGACCAGCCTCTCTGTTGTTGAAAATGAATGGGCCCATTTGGTTTTTCACTTTGAACTAGGTTTTCTTCCTATAAGCTAAGAAGTGGACTTCATCAGAGCTAATGATTTGTCTGAAGTATTCAAGAGCAAATATCCTCATAGGGAGGTATTTGGGAAACTTATAGGGGGCTAGCTTACAGCCATAAATTCTGATCTCAGTGTGGTTTTGGTACAAGTACGAATCTCTCACTTTGTTGTTCTTGGCCAGTTGCAGTACTCTCTTGATCTCTGGGTTGATTCTAGGTTGAGTCTTAGAAGTCAGCATGTTCATGACTGGGTACACAAAAGAGTCTATGAAGTCTTTGTAGGTGAATGTTGTGGAAAAATTCTGGACCAAGGGTGTCCAGTAGATGACTGATCTCTCCTTTCCCTTGGTGTCCAATTTCTGGATCCTCACATGGAACTTGTCTATCTGGTAATACAAAAACATATAAAACAACACTGAAGAGTATTTGAAAACTCTTTCAGTGGGCAATTAGGTGAATTTTCCATGCATTCTATCTGCAATGAACTGAGCATAATCATACATAATAGTAGGAGGCTTGCCTGGAGTGAAAATGGACAGGAAGGCCATGATGACCTCATCCACATGCTCATCTGATGTGTATCCTAGGATGCATGAGAGCATGGTGATTATGTGCCTGCCAGTCTCTGAAAAAATAGTGGCAGCATAGGGTGGAATGTCTGTAGGAGTATGGCATTCCTCAATGATGAAATTCTGGAAAATTTGTTTGATTTTGATTGGGTCTAGTGTGATGTATAGGTCCAATAGGTTTCCAATGGACAAAGGGGTCAGATTAGGACTAGGTTGGATTTTCAGCATCTGGTTGATAGATTCAGCAGTAATGGTGAATAGTAACTCATGGTTTGGTGCCATAATAGCCCTTTGGCTAGGGATATAACGGGCATGACAAAAATGTACAATGTCTGGGAATGGGTGAACTTTTGGGAATGTGTACTTGGGCAAATTGGATTCCCAAAGGTTGATGTCATCAGCATGGTTTAGGAACCTATCTTTACTCCAGCAGTGGATTTTCAAAAGGTGGCCTGGAGTAGCAATGTCTTTAATTTGGAAATCCCTGTCTACTAGGGCCAAATGGTCAATGTCTAGGTGAGGGATTGACACAAGTCTAACATCCAGAGAGGTTTGGGCAGCCATCTTTGTAATAAAATGTGGGAATTGGGCTTATACAGCTTATGGAAATGAAGTCTTGACAACTCTGGTACAGGGATATGGTAATGGAAATTTGTAGGATAGGGGTTTTGGTATTTGGGGGAAATACTCTCAATTCAAGGGAAATTAATTAAATTCAATTACTTTAATGTTTGAATTTACTGTATACTTTTGAATTTGAGAGGGTTGTCTGTGGTTTGTTGTCAAATACCTAGAGTTTGAGGTTCAGATTGCAAATTGGTTTTGATGGCGGCTGTAGAGGGTTCTGTGGCTTCATTTGCACACTGGAGGGCTGAACTGGGCTTCCGGAGCGTGTTCAGGAGGCAGTTGGTGGTCAGAAATGGTTGCAGAGGCTCGAGGGGTGTAGGAAAGCTTAGGACACTTTAGGAGAGCAAATGAGCGAAAAGGGTGAAAATGGGGGTTTGCGGTCTTTTAACTGGAATCGATTAAAAATTGGCGCAGAAAATCATTTAGTGAATAGTGATGGTTTTTGCTTTCGGCGAGGAGGCGGTTTAGGGAGCCATCGCACCGCTTTTGAGCGATGGGTGGTATTTTCCCGAGAGCACGCGACTTAATGTGGTGTCGCCACGTAACCCAAGGGGGCCCGAGCAATACCGCCCATATCGCGTGCTCTCGGGCCGGTAAAGGTCGGGAGATGAATGGGCACGATATGGGCGAGGGCCGTAGGATCTGGGGGTGCAAGATCCAACGGCCATCACATGGCGGAGTTGCATGGTGGGAGATGGGGGAGACATTTAGCGAGGCCCAGGGAAATAATTTCACTCAAGTATAATTAATTAATGGATAATTGTGGGGTTAAAATGTAATGCGGGTTTATGAAGTGGGGCCAAGGTTTTGTCAGGAAAATGATATTGTAGCGGAGTTAATAAAGTAATTCGGGTGGGGGGGGGGGGGGGGGGGGTAAAACTTAGGATAAAGGGTTTTTGGGCTTTTTAGGGAAATTAATCTAGGGAAAGTGATTTTTTGCATTGGAAAGGGTTTCACACTAGGGAAAAAGGGTTCTTGGGTAGGGGAATGAGTTTGGAGGTTATTTTTCTAAGGAATTGTGTGAAACCAAGGGGTAGGAGTCAAAATGAAGGAAAAGGGGCTTACATAAGAAATGAAGGGGTAAAAGGGGAAATTAGTAAGTATGTAGTGAGGGGTAAAATGGAATGGGGGGAAGTTAACCAAATGAACTTATGAGCATGCTTTTGCTTTCATAACTACTCCTGCACACTGAAACACATGATTAAACATGATAAGTGTGCTTTTGTTTCAATGAACTTTGTACTTTCTGCAACCTTTCTTCTACTTACCCTTTTACTTACCCTAACATATTTTTCTTCACTTTGTTGGGTGCATTTAAGCTAGCAAACCCTTTTCTTTCCTTTTTATTTTATGAAACAAACTATCTACTTCTAACCTTATGTCTTCCGAGGGCTCAGATTAAACTGATGAGCTCCTTTTATTTCTCTACCTATCTACTAATCTGCCAAGATTAAATTGTTTGGCTAGATCTTTATTCTATAACTATAAACATGAAATTCAAAGCATGAAGTAGTCAAGATTAAACAATTTGACTATCATGGATTGTGGAATGTATGACAAGTTGCACACACCATTATTTTAGACAGTAAAGTAAAGAGTAGTGGCACTTGGACTTGCACACTTTCATGATCTATTTTTGTTTGGGGTTCATATTTTTTCACTTTTTTAATCTTTTCTTATTCTTTCTGTCCTCTGATATTTCTTTTAGGACATACCCTCTTTACATATTTAAATTTTAATATGGAAAACATTTGCAGAAAGCAAAGGTATGCACAATATTACAAGACTTAACCATAGTCAATTCAAAATTATGAATCCTATTATTATAGGACCCTAACACATACTACCGAGTATCCCTGTAGTCCTCAACCTGGCACTATACCCTGCAGCCTATCATTGTACACCAATGGATATCCCATGTTACTGTTGTACCATCTTGTACCATCTCATGCCCTACCTGTGTCACTCTATCTGGCTCTCCCCACGTGTACTTGATGCAATGTGAGTCACTCAATGCAAACTAACATGCTACATCAAGCAACCACGCATCTCCATGCTCCTCTGCAAGCCATTGCCCATCACTCTATACCTATATACAACACCGGATGCTAGGTTCTAAAATTGGGTCTGTATGCATCAGGTCGCATCCATCTGCATAAGACTGGACTCTACAACATATCCTTGTGCACCTCTGGGTACCACTACCTACTGTCGTACCACCCTATATCATATGCCATCCTGCATGTACCAACACATCCACCACTATGCTAGTAATCCCTCCATGATGTGGGCTACATCTCCCCATCTTCCATGAAAGACCTGAGATGTATGACTCCTCACATGCCAATGGGAATGGAATTATTGTCTCTATCCTCAGTAGCTCCAGTGTCCAATATACCAATGAGAGAGCACCGTATCCATGTAATTCCCGATTCGGTAGTCTGTCGATGCCACCTCCTCCTACCAACTCCTGCCAAAGTAGGCTAATCAACCTGTGACTCCATGCACAATCAATATGCCATGACAACTCATGAAATATGCCTGCTCCTCTGCCAATCCATCATGTCACTAGTGTTGTCAGGAACTCTGAAGGGGATATGAAAAGGTGTGTGCACCCAACCACCGAGTCCATCACGTAGCTGCTACCATGACCTACCGACTCCATGATGTGATGGAGAATCCCACCTGGATCCCAACAACAGTCTAGCCCTTGAGCCCCTTTGGTAATCCACAGCCTCTGCTAAGCTATTTCCATGGATGCATCTAACCTTCTAGCTAGCTCCACCATACACCAACTCAATATCTCTTGTCATCCAACCCCAACAGAAGGATCAAGAGCATAAACTCCCATACATGGAACTAAACCTCCATCCTACCAAGGATTCCCCCTACACAACTCATGTCACCTCATCTCACCATCCTAGTCAACACATAAAATATGTCGAGGTGACTCTGCCTCTCCCTCTCCAATGTGTAGTGGTAACCGGCCAGTGCTACCGGCCTGTAATGTCTGCATAGAGTTACCCCATCGCTCCAATGTGTATTCCAACTTAACCATTAGGGAACCCAACCATTCCCTAACACGAGTTAGTTTGGCCACTGACTCAGCACAAACTGCTCTCATGCCCTCCAACTCCTTGTTTTGTTGTAGAATGGCCTCTCGCACTGTCATGGCCTTCTTTATCAATGCTAGAAAGCTAGCCTGGAACTAATGAAACTGTGGAAGGTGGTTATCCTCTGTAAACTCTGTCACCGCTCTGGACCCCTTCGTCTCTTTTGGTACCTCCTCAATGATAAGTATGCCTCTAGGCATCTCATCAACCTGATGTGGGCGGACGTCGTCTAGAAACTGGGTGATATTACTGGGTACCTCATCAACCATTGGCATCTCATCAATAGATGGCCCTCCGAGTGTATTCTCTACTCTCTCAATGGAGGTGTCAACTGGAGCTAACAAAGAGGCCTCCAACAATGGTGACTCATGCGCCACACTAGGTATATCGATGTGCCCTTCACCATCCTACGTGTCCTCCTACTCAACCTCCTCCTTGAGCTTCTGACATCTAAAGCCTGGTCTCCACCAATAGAAATGCCTCCTAGTCTCATCCTCTAGCTTTCCTTGTCCTATCCACTCCCTTTGAGGGGGTCTGGTGTCCTTTCAGTCAAATCTCTCCACAAGCCTCTATGTGAACTCTTTGTAGGATGTGATATGTACATGACCCAAAGGGATCAGCCCTTGATACCACCACTCCATAGCATCTCCATCCAAGTGCAAAGTGGCATATCTCATAGCGTTCACCTCCCTCATGGGGTTTAGCCAGAAATATGTGTCCAATTCTTGTACCCATTTTCCAACAGAACTCCTAGCTCAACCATCAAAGTGGGTGAGGGTCATTTTTCCCTCAATGATACTCACTCTCCCTTAAGCCATGGGTTTGTCTATAGTTCACCCATCACAGTGCATACATGCCCAAATATTCCATGATCTTGTTTGCTACTCCACAACTGGCCAAGGTCATGCTTTGATACCACTGTAATGGTCCTAAACAGGAAATACAAGTGATAACAGCAAATATTCTATGCAGAAAAATACAAAAACGAAATATTCATCAAGCACCCACAGAAAAGCTGTAAATGAAGAACTTTTGAGCCATTTATTATAATTCTGCAAGCCAAATACAATAGATAGTGGAAAGGTGCACATGGGCTTGTCTTAATGGACAAGCAGGACCAAACCCAGGTAGGAAAATGGCAGAGTTGACGGCTGCCCAGCTACTGCACCAACCTGCACTGCACTACCCAAAAAACTACTACACTACTAAATCTTGAATGGCTGGAAAGTGCACTAAAACCACCCAGAAATTTATATTCTTTTAACCCCAGACTCCTTGGCCAAAACCCAAAAAAACATAGAAGGGAATTTGGTTGGTTTTGAATTCTATTTTTTGACCCCCTTGGAGCCTCACCCCAGCTATGGCTGCCAAATTCGACCTGCTGGAAACTACCTACAAATCCCTCTACAAACTCCTCCAAAATGTTTGGTTCACCCTTGCTATCCAACTCCTAACTTCCTGGATGAACTCTTGGCCCGGATCAGCTGCTCCCAAACACCACGAAATTCTGTTGAGTGGCCTCTGCACTGTCCCTCTGCCCAAAAATGTGAATTTTTGGTATGTTGGCTCAGCTAGCTGAAAGCTCCAGCGAAAATACCTACCCAATGTTGCTACCTCAGCTCCCTGACCTACTGATAAACAATGAGGCTCCTGCTGGCCTTAAACTCCCTCTACATGATTCCTGGATGCCCAGAAATACGTACTCCCCTCTCTGCACTAGTTACTGATGTGTGTTGCTACCACGAAACTCCTGAAAACTCATGTAGAACAGCCTCCCTAGGGCGGGCATGGATGGTCCCCCGAAGTAGAGATTGAATCTCCCACGTGAGAGACTCGTGGCTAAAAAATCAGTAGACTTGCTAAACATCAAAGCGTACAGATGAGTGTTTGTTTGCAAATGTCAAAGATACCAAATGGAGGCGTCCAAGCTCTATTTATAATTGCTAGTCCTCTCCCTTGGTGGTCCCAACCTTCCACTAATAAAATATAACTTTGCTGCCATTCTTCATTAAAATAATAGTTTCCACTTTTCTCCCACAAAATAATATTTTCTCCTTGTTATTTAATATCACCAAAAATTGGCAAACTCCTTAGTGAATTTTTCACTCACAAAAATTGGGAACATTACATTTTTGGTAGTGATAAGCAGGTAGAAAAAATTTTGCAGTTAAAAGAAGAATTTGAGAATGTACATATTGATTCAGATAACAATGTAGATAATGATATGAATGAAATAGTGTTGAACGATATTGATGAAAATCCATAAGAGCTTGAGGTCCTACAATTGAAATACAATGTGTTACCAAGGGGTTTGGTACCATTAGAAGAGCTCTTTGATTTTAATGATGTGGCTAAAAATCCAAAGATAGAACCTGTAGGAGCTGAGGTTGAAGATTGTAATATAGGTACTGAGGAAAATCCTAAGATTGTAAAGTTGTCCAAGTCCTTACCTCCCAATGAAAAACAGAAGTACATTGATCTACTAAAATAATATTCTGATGTGTTTGCTTGGGGTTATGAAGACCTAAAGACATATGATACTAGTATTATACAACATACCATTCCCATCAGAGAGGACCAAAAACCTTTCAAGAAGAAATTAAGAAGGGTAAATCTAGTTTTGTTACCCTTGATAGAAAAAGAGGTTAAAAAAATTTTGATGCCAAAATCATTGTGCCTTTAAGATTTTCAAAATGGGTGTCAAATCTAGTGCCAACAAGGAAAAGGACAGGAGAAATAAGACTATGTGTAGATCTTAGAAATTTGAACAAAGTGTCACTTAAAGATAACTACCCTCTACCTAAAACAGATCATATTTGATAGAGAGTAGTTGGTTCCAGCAAAATTTCTTTGCTTGATGGTTTTTAAGGATATAACTAAATTTTGTTGCATCCTGACGATCAGCATAAAACAACTTTCACGGTACCTTGGGGAACCTTTATGTATGTAAATATGCCCTTTTGCCTTATGAATGCAGGGGCCACTTTCTAGAGAGCGATGGATATTTCTTTTGCAGATGAGAAGCATAGATTTATTATGATTTATTTGGATGAAATTACTATATTTTCCAAAACAGATGAAGATCACTTGCTTCACTTAAGGATAGTTTTTGAGAAATGCAGGAAATATGGTATTTCCTTGAACCCAAAAAAGACTCTTTTTGGTTTAGAGGAAGGAAAATACTTGGTCACATTATTTCTAAAGATGGTATCAAAATAGACCCAGCAGAGTTGAATCCATAATGAAGATTGATCCTCCTAGGAACAAAAAATAAGTTTAGTCTTTCATTGGCAGGATAAATTTCCTGAGAAGATTCATCCCAAACCTAGCAGAGATTTTGAGAGAAATCACCAACATGCTAAAGAAGGATACTGAGATAAAATGGAATAGTGAAGCTAAAAAATATTTCAGTGAAGTGAAAGTAGCCTTGACATGTGCTCCTGTTTTAATTAGTCCTAATTTTACTAAAGATTTCATGATTTTTTCTTTTGCATCAGAGCACACTATTGCAGCAGTTTTGTTGCAGAAAAACAAGGAGGGACATGAACAACCTATAGCATTTTTTAGTAGAGCTTTAAGAGATGCCTCCTTGAAGTACAATATCATGGAAAAATAAGTTTTCGCCTTAGTAAAGGCACTAAAGGACTTCAGAGTCTATATTATACATTCCCACATAATTGTTTTCGTTCCAAGTGCAGTGGTGAAAGATATCCTCACTCAGATTGATCTAGATGGGAAAAGAGGCAAATGGATTGCAGTAATTTTAGAATATGACATTGAGATAAAGCCTACTAAACTCATCAAAGGTCAAGGACTAGCCAAACTGATGGTTGAGTCAAATTTTCATGCACTGGACATAAATTTTGTAGTTGCTCTAGATGAACAACAAGATATGGCGACTCCACATGTATTAAAAAAATTTCTTACTTCCCCCTGGTATGCAGATATTGTGTATGTTTTGCAGAATTTACAAGCTCCTACTAGTTTGACCAAAACCAAGGCTAGATTTCTTAAACTAAAAGTTGTAAAGTTCTGCATTTTGAATCAAGCTCTATATTGGAAAGATGTTGGAGGCATTTTACTGAATTGTTTATTAAAGGATGAAGCAGATAAATTCATGGAGGAATTTCATCAAGGTGACTGTGGAGGAAATTTATATTGGAAGGCCACTACCAACAAAATCCTGAGAGCTGGTTTTTACTGGCCTACCTTGTTTGCAGATGTTCATAAAAAGTTTCAACTTGTCATCAATGTCAAATTTTTGAAGGCAAGAGAAAACTCCTACCTCTACCCCTCAAGCCTATCTTAGTGGAGGTGCCTTTCTAGCAGTGGGGTTTGGATTTTATTGGAGAAATCCACCCAAGCTCTTCAGCTCAACATAAGTGGATCCTAACAGCAACAAACTACTTCACCAAATGGATAGAAGTAGTCCCAACCAGACAAGCTACAGATTTTGTCATCATCCAGTTCTTAGAAGGTAATATTCTTTCCAGATTTGGATGTCCACATAAAATCATTACTGAAAATGTTGTTGCTTTCAAATCAAAGAAAATGATTGATTTCTACCACAAGTATCACATAAATTTAGGACATTGTACAACCTATTATCCCCAGGAAATGGGTTAGCTAAATCTTCTAATAAGAGTTTAGTCAACATTATAAAGAAGTTGTTGCAGGAAAATAAGAAATCCTGGCACAAGAAGTTGATTAATGCCTTATGGGCTGATAGGATAAGCACAAAGAAATCAATTGGAATGACACCTTTCCAATTGGTTTATGGAATAGATGCATTTTTTCCTATTTCCCTAGGGATTTCAGTGTTGAAATTGTTGCAGGAAGAGGAATCAGAACCAAATGATGCTCAAAGAAATATCAATCAGTTAATACACTTACAGTAGACAAGAGAAAAGGTTTACAATAATACACAGGTCATTCAAGATAAAATCAAGAAAATTCATAACAGGAGGATTAAATCAGATGTTTTTCAACTAGATGATGTTGTTTTAAAGTGGGATACCAGGAATGAAGACAAAGCGAAACATGGGAAGTTTGACAGTTTGTGGAAAGGCCCTTACAGGATTGCAGTTGTTCAAGGAACTCATGCATTTTTGCTGAAAGATCTCACTGGAGAAACATTGTCTGGAGGGCCTGCCAATGGCAGGTTTCTCAAGCATTATTTCACTCAAGGATAGATAATTTTTCATACATGTCATTGTAAATATCATTTTATTTTATTTTTTACTGCAAGTGAGGGTGGCTAACATCAGGAATTGAATCCCACAGAGAAGGCCCTAAGCTTCTGATGAATTGCTGCCAATATTTATAATAACAATAGTTAATCAATTCAGTTACAAAATAATAACAGAGGACCATTACCCAATGGAAAAAAGCTACTGATCTACAATGTTCTTAACACCTCACAGGGAGGATGCCATCCCCATTAGAGCCACTGTTAGGGTCCTATAATTTATAGGATAAATTGATGATTATCTATTGATTTTCTACCATGAGATGTTGTAAGTAATTATTTCATTCTACAAATTATTTTCAAAAGTTAAATGAAAAAGAGAAAATAAAAAGAGGAAGAAAAAGAAAAAATAAATAGGGGATAAAAAATATATATATAAATACGAAAAACAAAAGAAAAGAAAATGAAAAACTAGAAAAATGAGCCCTTATAGCGAGCTAATCAAAATGTCGCTTTATATTCCAAAATATGTCAAATTTATAAAGTTTTACACCTTGGTTATTATGTTTTATTTGATTATTATATGTAATATAACGACAAGATTGATTTGTCGTATGTGAATAAATATTGCGCTGGAGTCAGCAACTTGGATTAACTTTGCCGAGATCTACAACGGAGGGATGATCCCCCCCCCCCCCCTTCGTATGTGAATAAATATTGCGCTGGAGTCAGCAACTTGGATTAACTTTGCCAAGATCTACAGCGGAGGGATGATTCCCCCACCCCCCGCACTCCCGATAATTAACACAAGGGAGGGGCTCGAAAAGTGGTTTCCGCTAAAACCTCCTCAGCCAACGTGGCATCACCTAGAGATTTTTTTTTTTTGGTGGGGGGGGGGGGGGGGGGGGGGGGGGGGGGGGTGTTCCCAATACCATTTATTGCCTCCACCCCCCAGAAATACTGCCACTCTATCTTCAACCAACGGCCCGTCATCTCCGCCATCAATATCTCGCCATTTGGCATCTCCTTCGCCACTCACCTATCGTTAGCTACCCATTACCCCCCACCACTCTGATGTCGCCATCTGTCCTACCACATCATCTGCCTCCATGTCAGATAGTCGTTCAACGTTCGAAAAATTGTTGCGAACTCAATAATGAACATTATCTAAATAAATTCTCGTCGTATATCCGTTTTAATAATAAATCTTTCCTACTCCATAAATGGTAATTCTGTCATTATCCAACCAATCTAAATTGTTATAAAAAATCCTTGCAAGCCTACAATTTGTTTTCTTTTATCACCACGCCATTGATCCTGCAAGTCATAGGTCAATCTTCCAACAATTGTTAACCTTCTACAAAAACTTTCCCTCTACATAGTCAACAAATTCCACCCAGGTAATGTTGTGCTCCAAATTTCTTTCTATCAAGCGTTTTATTGAGATTTTTCTTTTGTTTCCTGTATTTTCATTTCCTAAGATGTCAACCTGCAAAGGAAAGGGAAAGGTTACAGAGCCAAATCCCATCATTCCCCCTATCCCGGATTTTGACAAATCTCCTTTGATAGACACCCTATATAAAATCGTTGAGACCCAGTGTGAATTCGACTTGTACAAACTTCATAACTAGGAAAAACAAAAATTCATGGATAAAAGTGATGATATTAACATTTGGGAATCCCTTCTCCCTCAGTTTGTCTTCCCCCAAACTCACTTTTTCCCTGAATTTTCTGTCTGGTGCCATCTCCGATATTTTCCAAGCCAAAAGGTTGTCATTTCCCATAATAATGAAGTCATTTTCTCCATTTCCCCTGAAAGTATTTGCCAGGCCCTGCAAATTGAATACCAGGCCTCCCATCATCCTTTTTCTACTAATGTCTTAATGGAATTGTATAAAAAACTGACTTTCCCTTAGAGAGCACAAATTTTTGAATATTTCCTTCCAAAAAATGTTGAATTACCCTGGACAAATCCCCCATATCTAGTCTCAATCTTCCCAGAAATGTCCAAACAGGTAATTTCTATGGTAACCCAACTACTTGGGTATCATAATGATCAGTGGGTAGATGAGATAGTTCTAGGATTTTTATCAATTTTTGTAGTTGGAAAACAACCATCAATTATTTTCAACTACAGTGTCCAATTCAATCCATGATTAGTTTGTAAATTTCAAAGCAGAAGGTTTTTTTAAGTATCAGTCAGTTTTGGTTTACCTTATGTTATTTTATCAGTCAGACAGGTTCAGATTTCCTTTACAGAAGACAGATAATGAAGGCAATCCTTGGTCAGTGATTCACTGGACTTCTCTAGTTAGAAATAAGATTAAAAATCATGAGATTAAAAATGAGATTAATTAAATATTTTCAAGAATTATTACATTTGCAAACACATAAACTAATAAATGATAAACAATGCTAACTAAATAATTTTTTCAAAACATATTCAAATCATAATTACAAATTTTTTTTAATTAAGCACAATTTAATCATTAAAAATAAAAATAAAAATTAAATAAATAAAAATAAAAACAAAAATAATTCACTACATATAAATAAATAAAATTCCCACATAAACTAATAAAGTAATATATTAAATTAAAAAGTTAAATTAATAAGGATTATGCACATTATTATAGATTAAATTAATTTAATATAAATATTTAGCCGACTAAGTTTTTCCAAAATATTATTCACGCAAATACATATAAATCATCAACTCTTTTACATTAAATCTTCTCAAGATATTAAGTGTTCCCCTAATGATGGACTCACTTTGTAGTCTGAAACGTTGGGTTAAAAAACTCATTCACAGGTCATTCCACACTCTTTCAAATACACTCCAGCTGTATGGACTCATTATTCAAAACATATTCCTAAAATGATTTTGTTGATAAATTTCTACATATCTCACTATGTTTGCTTAGCAGTGATCTAATCCCAAGGATTTCACCAGAGATAAAGAATTTTTTTCACTTGTCAAAGCAATCTAAAGTTGGAGACTGGTATTTATACCAGAATTACACTGAAATTAGGGTATATGGATCAGAGTTACCTCCTTATAGGTTTCCAGTGTTTGTACCAGTCATAATATTTGCATTAGAATACACTAGGCAAATGCTAAATATGGATGAGTTGCATTTTGTCTCCTACAAAAAGAAAGCACAGTTCAAGCTGAAGGCTCATATAGGTCCCTATATTATCAACACCAGAGCTGCAAGAAAGGAAGTGGAAGCTATCTTGAGTCAAATGAAATTCAAGCCTAGTTTTTATTGGTCTTATGATCCTCTAGGCATCATCTCAAAGCTTAGGTTGGAGCATAAAATTACTTCTTATGCTCATCCACCAAGTCCCAAAATTGAACAATATGTTAACTAGGAGGAATGGACAGAGGGCACGTTACAAGAAGTTGAAGAACAATTGGTTAGTCAATCATCCATGCATACACCTATTCCCAAGGAGAAGGAGGCACAAAGGGGGAGAGAGGACATGTCCCCTACTAATTCTGAAACATAAGGTGCATAATTTATTATTTTTAAAATGAAAAAGAAGGACCCAAGTACTACTCAAAAATCAGACCCTCAAGTTGATCCTCTGGTGATTACTATCCAAGATGAATCTCCAAAAGAAAGAGATAAATAGCAGGCCACAGTAGTTTTATCAGGAACTCATGTCAATCCTTTTCCTCAAGTAGAGGAAACAATCCAGTCATCTACTACAGAAACAACTGTCTAGTCTCCAGTATCATCTAGTTCTCAAATTTCCACTTATTAGAGCACATTTTCAAGGTACAAGGAGATAAAGTTAAATAATGAAGCTTTGAAAGCTTCAACCTACTTAGAATTTTGGAAGCAAACATCTAAAACACAACACAAATTTCTCTATTCATTCGACTTAGAAAAAGGACAGTTCCAGATGGCCTTCATGGAACCTTTAGTGCTAGCTCCCAGGAGTGTTGAAGACTACAAAGCCTCCATTTTCTCAATTGATACCAAGAAGATACATGAAATCGATCAAATAGATTTACACAAGTAAACACGAGAACTGATCTTTTCAACACTTACCAGTTCAGACATGGCTACTTCCAAACTACAATCATCTTTGAACAATGTGCATTCCCAATTGAAGATTGAGAAGATGTTCTCATTTGCTAAAGACAACATAATCAAATCTATAGAATATTTGATAATAAAACTTGGACACGACCCAAATGATATCAAGGCAGCAGAAGAGCTCATAAGGAACAAAGAGGCAGATATTCAAGCATTAAGAAAGCAACTAAAGCTACCATCTAGAGAACATCCTCAAGCTAAAGAAGTTTCCAATATAGAAATGGAAAAGGACAAAATGTTTACCAAAGTTGTTGATCAGAATGCACATATACAAAAGATGGAGTAGGGCATGGAAGCACTGTTAAAAGAAAAAGAACAGTAGGAAGTAGCAACAGGGACATCTACATCAAGCATAGGTACAACAACAGAAACGTTATCAAAGGAAACATATTCAGATTCTACAGAAGATCTTACTAGAGCTTTGGAAGAATTTTCATCAGTTCAAGCCGAGCAAGAGAAATTATCAGCAACATTGACTCATATGGAGGAGAATAAAATTAAAAATGATAATGCATATTTGACATAAATGCAGAAAAACTACAAGCTCATTCAGCAAATTCAAAAATATGAAGATCAGTCTTTTGTCATTTAGATGTCGGCAGAGGCCAAGAACAACATTTGGTAGAATATAAATGCCAATATGACAAATATGTGGCCTTCACTTTTAGTCAAGAGGAACTCATGCAAAGAGTTAAGACAACAATACAGAACAATAAGCAGATATGGAGCACAGGCCAGAAGAGGCACAAAAGATGATCAAACTGTTAAACTCTAAAACCAAGGATGAACTAGAAGACCTGAACATTCCAGATAGGACAACAACAGTAATGGAAGTTAAGAGGGTCTTAACAAAAAATAATTTGATGATATAGCTAGAGAAAAAATGAAAATACCTTGAGTTGCAGGGTAGGAAGTTCAATAGAAAATTCACACTGCTGCAGGAAAAGGGTTTACCTACTCTGAGGAATTCTAATGGGAAAATTGATTCCATTAGAAAACTACCAAGAACAGTTGTGTAACATAGTTGTTGATGAATCAAATTTTGTAAAGACAAAAGGAGTTATAAGTGGAGAAGAATTCATACAAGGCCTATAGTTTGATCTGAATATTCAACATGAAATCCATCACATTTTTGTCAATAAGCCAACTTTTCTATCCCAAGTGAATAAAGGTGGGGCCAGTTTCTAGAATTGATCGAGTAAAGGATAATTGAATCCCACAAATTTTGGCAGTAGAGGAACAACATTTGCAGCAAAATAGCCAAAGTCATCAACAGATTCCTTCAAAGCCTCAATAGAGCAGTGAATTTTAGCAGATTCCCCCTATTTTTTTCTTCTATTTTCTGAAATATTTATGTCTCTAACAGATATTATCTTTTAAATATATTTTATTTTGAAATCTGATGTGTGATGTAATATTTTTCTATAAATATTTAGAGATAGGACTTAGAAAAGGATGGAACTTGTATGAAGAAAGGAGACATTTTGATGTAAGTTTTGCATGTACTAGAGTGATCAATTTCAATAATACAGATAGTTTGTTCCTAGATTCCCATGTCAAGCAATTGGTGATGTTCCTTCTCATGTGAAATTGTTATTTCCCAGTTTTCCATATATTTTTTTGTCTTTATTGTTTTAAGAAGATAATGGGTCGAATCTGTTTAAGTAAACTTTGCTCTGGTTTGTAAACAATATTAATCTTTTCAATCTGATGTTAAGTATAGAATTCATCTTAGCATGCTCTATATTTAATTGAATCTAAATCATATTTCACCCTATTCACTCCACCAAATACTTTTAAAGATCCAAAAGCTTGCATATCCTGCCCTGTTATAGTTGCTCTGTCATTTTTGTATTTGATCACCTAAAGACTCATGACTCCATGCCCAATGGGCTTTCCCTGCAATTTTCAACCAAATATTTGAAAAATAAACCTCAGAACTCAATAACTAGCCTAATACCTTAAGACAAAATTTAAATCAGAAAGAGAGATCCCTCTTTGAAGCTGGAAGGGCTAGATCCCAGCTTTGCAAGTGGTTTTGTGGTTACCTCTGGGTTTCTCTCCACATCCTTGGGAAATTACGAAGTGATAACACATACAATTACACTTAATCAGGTCTAATTTATTCTAGAAGAATTAAAATAATTACTAGGCAATAAACCTTCTATCTTCATTTTGATTGCAGGAGCACACCAAAAGATATATATATATATATATATATATATATATATATATAGAGAGAGAGAGAGAGAGAGAGAGAGAGAGAGAGAGAGAGAGAGATGGTTAAAAAACTGCTCATAGATCCAAATCAAGCCATTGCTTGTATCATTACCATTTTAACATGTCAACTAGAAAGCATGGGCGCTAAGAAAATATTTTCAATTTTCTATAGAATTTATCTCCCCCTTTCTTAAACAGTAGAAAAGAAATGCACATTTTATCTTTAAGTTTTCTAACCATTCTTTTATTCTGGTTTAGGTACTAATAGGTGCTGAAATATAGAGATCGAATCTTGCTATATTATCCATGGATAAAAGGTTTGCGGCAAATCCATTGAAATATTTCTAACATAGATCAGAGATAAAGAAAAAACCTTTGAGACAATTGCTATTGAAACCTGACAAACCTCATTTTGTTGGAGGAGTTCCCCCTGAAGTTATGCACATTCTACATCATGCTCACCCTAATGCCGATCTGGCCTCAATTATTTTTTCTCTTTTACTTTCTATACTTTAGCAGTTTGATCTCTTTCTTCTGTCATCTCTTTCCTTTCTAGATTCTTTAAAAAAACTCCTTATTTTTTTAGACTCCATTATATCAAGAGGAAACTTACAGTGTTTAGCCTTATGGCCCAAATTATCACAAAAATAACATCTAATGTGTCCAAGAAATGGTGGAAAATGATTCAGATCTTGTGTTGATATGCTTTCTTCTTCTTGTGCTATAAACCTTGCAGTCAATAGATTTATGCCCGAAATCATTACATAAGTAACACTACCCATAAAACATTTTTTTATACCAAGAAAATGATGGGACTGCTTTTCCTTGACTGACTAATTGAAAATTATCCTCCTTCAATTGCTTCCTTTTCTAGGAAAATCTTATCATTTTTGTTCTACAATCAATTGTAATGTGACCAAATTTCTAGCATCTAAAACACCTAATATTTCTTATACCTTTCTTTGTCACATTTTCCAGATTTTGTTTTTGATGGAGGTTTCCTTCAATGTTGCTGCCAGGAGTTTCTGCTTTGGACTTTTCAACTGCTGCCTCATTTTATCTTTTTAGGTTAGATCTGCTCTCTTCTAACTCCGCATCAAGTTTCTTGCAATTTCTTATCTGATCCGTAAACTGGTTTCTATTCTCCTCTTTAGTCTTCCTTGTCTTCTCCAACTACTTTTTCATATTAGAATTATCTTCTTTGAAGGCATAATCTCTCTCCTCAAGAATCTGAAAAAGTTTCTTTAGATCTTTCTTCTCAAATGTGAGCTTCTCTATCAGCCTTGCTTGAGCTCTATTTTTTGCTTCAAGAATCACTAATCTCCTAAGCTCTTCATCTTCAGACTCCTGCACTATAAATACACCATCCTCACTTCTTGAGGAATCAACTTCAAAACAATGATTATATTCTTCTTCTATAAATCCAAAATCATCATCTCTAGATTCGAAACAAGAAATAAACTTTTCATGATTGAAAACATTGTATGCCATACCTTTTACTAGGAGGAGAGGTTCTTCAAGTTTTGTAGCACTCTTGGCTTGTTTGCATCCCTTCTTCTTCTAATATTGTTTTCTCTTGTTCTTGGACATATTCCCATGATCTACCCTCAAGCGATCAAGCTCCACTGAGAGAACTCACTTTGATACCAATTGTTGGAATTGAGCTCACTACTGAGAGGGGGGGTGAATCAATAGTGTTAGGGTTTATTAAATTTTGTATTCCTTTTACAAAAAAAAATAAAAGAATTAGTAACCCATCAGCCAACATATGAAACCCTCATAAAATCAACATATAGTAACACCATGAACAGCATAAAAACATGCACACAATAGGACGCAAATTTTATGGTGGAAAACTCCCTTTAGGGGAAAAATCCACTCGATGTTGTTGTTGTTCAAACCATCTATTAATAGTTGAAAAAATTTGTACATGAAGTATCTAGCATCCACTAGTTGGAAGATTTGACTCCTATAACAATGTGTTGACATCCATCAACTGAGAAGTTCCTACTCACACCTATGCAGATAATCATCCACTACAAGCCACCACAACCAATGAGCCTCACCCAACACCCATTGGACAATCCAAATACCATTGGATTGATATTCTCCTCCTCTAAGCATTGTCTTCTATTTTTTGTAAACATGAGGTCTCTATGCATCCAACTCCTCCATGTGAACCACATTTCAAAATGTTTCAGACTGGGTTCTCAAATCTGCTCAACATGAGAAACCCAACAACCTCTCTGATATGAAAATAAAATATCATAACATACACTAAACTCGACTAGAAATGTACACTAATCTATGCAAGGAATTGTAGCACTCTCTCACACACTCACTTCATATGTACATATCATTCAACTCAATATCCACACACACATATATAACAAACTTTCCTCATCCACCTCGAACAAATACCATGGTCAGATACCAAGGTAATATTTTACTCATGCTCAATACCAAAGACAAATATCATGGTAAACCAAATACCATGGTAAACCATTGAGTTGTCACACCAAATATCACGAGAAAATTACTTGGTAAAGTTAGCCAATCACATGCATCCAATCGAATACCTGCATAAACATCTGCAACAAATCATGGCCAATACCTGTACCAAACAAGCATATGCATAGGCAATCATTTGCAACTCATGCTACTAGAAAATCATGCTATCAAGTTGACATCAATGCCAACCAACAACACTGCAACACACACCAATTCCAACAAAATATTTTTTCGTAATAGTGGAAATAGATTCAACATCATCAAAAATCCCATCAGTAAATATTCCGATACAGCAAAAAAATCACTGCAAACATGTTTATTTTTATTTTTATTTTTTGCTCTTTTGTTTTCTTAATAAAAATATGACAACATGACTATTGACACCTGATTAACACCCAAGATCATGAAAATTGACAACTGTAACCTCAAATTACAAAAAATCACCACCATATTTTATCAACAACATGCCCAAATTTCCTTTGTTTTTCCAGTCAATTTTGAAGACCCATAAAAGTATCAATAATGACATAGCTTAATGAAGCCACAAATTCGCCCGGAAAACAATGGCAATTCCCGCATTATTTTTTTTTTAATCTTGATCATTCTGAATCCATTTCCACTGTAAAAAACAATTTATACACTCAGAGGATTGGATTTTTTCAAAAAAAAATTCACCAGATCCCATAGAGAATTTTTCCATCCGGGTGGAATTACGGCCTTTATAGAGAACACCATCAATAATAGCTACAAATAATCAAGTTTGCAACGACATTGATAAATAAATATTATGGCAACACATATTCAACGCTTTTATTTTTGGGAACGCGAAAATAATTTAATTACTGAAAATTAACAGTTGTAACTTCGAGCTACTTTTGGTCAAATTTAGAGACTTGTAAAACTATCAATAATAACCATAAATAGTAAATTTACCTTATATGACGAATCGACTTGACAACTTCTCCCCACTACTTTGTAAAACCAAACCAAATTTGATTTATGAATAACTTGACACACTCATTTCTCGCATTATTGTAGAGAAAAGCTTGCAGAGTATTGTAGATCAAACCAAAGCTTGTAGAGTATTACAAAGTATTGTAGAGAAAAGCTTGACGAACCAAAAGCTTGTAGTATTATACAACAAACCAAAGCTAATCACAATCCAATGATTTAATAACAGAGTTATACATGTCATAAGAAATAGAAATTTACCATACAAAACAAGTTCGAACTAACTACAATCATGATAATCAGCTAAGAAATTTCCAAATGCGAACAAGAAACCGGCAAAGGTGAATTAGTTTATAATTTTGAAGTATTGTCCAGCTTATGTGTCTCTGCACTATTGTTATCGTGCAAGCTTAGCTTCATAGATAATAATTTATATAAGGAAACAGAAGCCCTGACAATACGCCAAGCCCCACTTTTTTTTCTATCACTGTAAATATCATTTTTTTCCCTCACTATACTAGCTATTTCAAATGTTTGTAGTCTTGTTTCCCTAGAAATCACCACCTGCCACTATTTTTTCATCTGAAACATACTACAAAGATAAATTCTTCATCTATATTTTTCATCATCCTAATGTTTGTCATCTGATTAAAAGAAAATAGAGTTGCAGGTAAATACAAGTCATCTCAACATTCAATTCACTGACTACACATATGCCCAAACATTCAGAAAACCACATAAGCACCAAAACATCAAATCTAGAGACATGATTTTCATATAATTTCAACATAACACAAATGGATATATGTGGAACTGCAGAGCAAATCCATTTATGTGAAAAAAAACTTCCATTCACAACCACCTCCACACAACTCCGTCTGCACAACCACTTCTGGACACAATGATGCCCTTCCATAAGTCATTAACATTGGGTAGGAAGCATTCGTTCCGAAATAAAAAGAATTTGTTCTCCGCGCACGCTACCTCCGAACAACATAGTCCATTGTGCGCAAAAAAACTCTAAAGCTTTCATTGTATGCACTTCAGCATTCTGCAAAATCTATTAATAATAACATAAGCACTTCTCTTGTGCATAATCTATTAATATCAAAGCACGTTATAATTAAAAGATACCTATGCACTTTCTTCATTCCACACAAATTCCACACATGCATTTGTTCTTTGCATAACCTCCACACGCACACACACACAACCACCTCCGCACAACTTCATCTGCATAACTCCTTTCGCACTCAGTAGTGCCCTCAGTCATTGACATTTGAAACTGATATTAAATCACCATCTACAACTATTTTGTGTCTAAAACATGCTACAAAGATAAAGTTGCCATCCATATTTTTCATTGTCCTAATGTCTGTCCTATAATTAATAAAGAACAGAGCTATAGGTAAATACAAGTCATCTCAACATTCTATTCACCAATTACACACCTACTCACGCATTCAGAAAACCACATAAGTACCCAAACATCAAATCTAGAAACATGATTTCTATATACTTTCAACATAACACAAATGTATATGTGCAGAACCACACATCAAATCCATTAATGTGCAAAAATCTCTCATGCACAACCACCTCCGCATAACTTCGTCCGCACAACCACTTCCAAACTCAACAATGCCCTTCCGTTAGTCATTGACATTTGAAACTGATATTAATAAATGTGGGTCTTAGATATTGTGGGCGGAAATCATTTGTTTCGAAATAAATGTTGGACAAAGCATTTTTCTCTGGATACGCTACTTCTGAACAACACATTCCATTGTGTGCAAAAATTTCTCAAGCTTTCATTGTATACACTTCTGC
This sequence comes from Pinus tabuliformis, assembly GCA_031772625.1. NCBI lineage: Eukaryota > Viridiplantae > Streptophyta > Pinopsida > Pinales > Pinaceae > Pinus > Pinus tabuliformis. The sequence goes on along the minus strand of CM062814.1, from coordinate 741,220,737 downwards.
ATTCCGCAGAATCTATTAATAATAAAATAAGCATTGTTATTGTGCACAATCTACTAATATCAAAACACGGTACAAATAAAAGATCCCTCTGCACTTCCCTCATTCTCCACGTGCATTTATTCTCTACATAACTTTCACACACGCACAACCACCTCCGCACTACTTCATCTGCACAACTACTTCCGCACTCAATAAAACCCTCAGTCATCGACATTCGAAACTGATATTAATTAATGATCATACGTTATGAAATACATCCCTAAATAAGAATTAAAAAAGGTATTTGTATAAGCTTCGCACAACTACTTCCGTAATTATGAAAAACATTCTTAAATAATAATTAAAAAAGAGACTTGTATATTTATTGTTTTAATAAACTTTGCACGGAGCCTTTCACACATTCGTTTTACCGCACAATACTTTTTCTTCACACGGATTGAAAATAAAGTTTATTTAGCACCCTCGTTTATGCAAAAGAGCCCCAGTTCTCCCACACATACTCCTTAATAATTTAAATTGCATATTTGTTTAGCCCTATGCAAAAAAACCTACAACTACATCAATTCTCGCATCATTGACTAGAGCACTAACATAACAATGCCCCGCAACCGCATGTCACACAGATTGAAAACACAGTTTATTTAATATTGCATAATAAGAGTAGCTTTTATAGTCCAACGATTACGATAATTATTAAAAAAATGATACTAACTCCCTCTGCACCCCCATCTACTCCATCCTCTGCATAGTAAAAGTTCCGCACAATGAAACCATACCAACTACTGCATCGTTCATCAGTATCACAACACTCACTATGCAAAGGACCCCAGTTTTTCCATACATACTTTGTCCTTCGCACAAGGAAACAAAATAATATTAATTCAACATTTGTTCACCCCCCCCCCCCCGGGGGGCCTATGCAAACAACCTGCAACCACATCAATTATCATATCATTGAACAAAGCACTAGTATAGTAGTGTCCAGCAACCACATCAATCCTCGCATCATTGAGCAGAGCACTAACATAACATTGACAGTGTCAGAGCACTCACCAACACAATGGTCACTCACAAAATTATTTTTATTTTTATTTTAAAATGAATTGTCAAGCATTGGAAAAATATGAAAATAAAATGCGCCCTCCACCAGGAAAATTATGTCTCATTAGAGCTTCCTCAACCAGTCACGAATTAGAAATAACATTTACTGAAAATTCAAATTTTATTTTTAAATTTATGCAAAAATAAAAATTTCAAACATTTTCCCAAAACTTTATTTAACACTGCAAAAACACAGCGACAACCAAAGTCAAATAATACACCGTCAACCCAACTTGACCATGAAGCAAATGCTATAATCCCTAATAAAATAAGAACTAATAAAATTTTGGATGTAACTAAATAAAAGGTAAAGAACTTCTTTTAAAATTAAAAAACTAATACCTTTCTATCTTCATTGTAAAATTAAGATTTCAAAGTGTGGTGATGGTGACCTCTGAATACGTGGTAATATGCGCCACGAATCCACTCATATATGTTATCATTTGTACTCTTTTGTGACATCATTTACACTAATCATATGATATCGAATAAATTTCTTAGCGTATTTTGCTAAAATTTATTATTTTTATAAAAACATTACTGAAAATTTTAAGTAAATAATATAATATTTATTTTTCTTTTAAAATATATGTAAAATCATGTTTTTGATATTTTATTATATATTAATATTTGTTTTTTTATATGACCAATTTAATATAATTAACCTATACATATATTTTTATATTATTTTATATTTATTTTTTAAATGGAAATAAACCAATTTTATATTAAAAGAGATTGATGCTGGAAATAATATAAAATAGGAAAGTAGTATATGATATTAGAGTTTCAAATAGATTTAAAGTTGCAAAATAAGTGTATTTGATTGTTTGAAGAGAAAGCTTCATAATTATGTATTTGATTGTCATGTTTTTATGAACTTGTTAGACTCTCTTCCTCTTTGATTGTAATTTTAAAAAATCTAATGGATCTAAAATCAAGAACTTCTAGCTAAACCAAGGACCAATTGATATAACATGTTAGAATCTACTTCTAGTTTCTTAATCGGTTGACTTTGATGAGACTCAAATGTTGTTAATTCATCACTCTTGGCCTTTTGAGAGTTGATCTAATTTGTCATTTTGTGACTGAGATGAGAATTCCTCAATTTACCTAGTATTTCACCTCTATACCATGTACAATTAATAAATCTTACAAGGGATGCAACAACTAGAATTCTTATGCACATCCATAATTTTTAAAAGATTGAGGGATGCCTCAAGAAAAATGTCAACAAAGAATCTTATGGAGAAGTAAAAAAGGAATTTCAAGAGGATCAAAGGAATAACCCCCCCCCCCAACATAATGCCCCTAGCCGCTAGTCATGGAAAACTAGTATAGTGAAGAAAAGCATAACATAGGAAGTACCCCTATCCCCTTATCAAATCATTGCAAAAATAACCCTAGCACAAAAGACGAAGCATGAAAGTAGAGCCTTCTTCGAGACAAGGGGTGGAACAATCAATAGGAAGATACAAAAACTAGTTGAATCTCACCAAGAACACCTAATTGTGTCAAATTCCTTCTATTTTTTAATCCTACCTTGGAATTTAAACTCCATACCACCAATAAAGAAATAGAGACTAGTCTTCTTATTAGGTCGTTAATTTGTCATCATTTCACCATTATTTACAGTCATCCTTTTAACCATTTGTGTCTTTCCTTCATCCATAAGTTACCCTTTTTCCACAATTTCTCGCAAAAACATCACAATCATTTCATATGCTCAAAGTGGTTAATCATCATATATTTTCTTTATTTTTAATGGATTAAGGATAATTATGCTTGGTTTTATTGATGACAATTTGACCTATTCAGTGTATGTAGCTCAGTCTAAGTTTCAATAGCCATATCTATGATTGAGCTATTAGGACCATTCTAGAAGGAAATCGAGAACATTGGTTTTGTTTCTAAAACCTCCAATATGGTTTTGTGTTAGACAAATCTCGCCCAACTCACACGTGTGAACCTCTAACATGAGATCAAAGGTAAAATGCAACAATCTTGTCTAGTCAACTTTGGATGCATTTTCTGAGCAAACGAAAACTACTTTTGAAAAACCAAAACATGGGATTTTTTGCAAAACAAGCCAATTTAGGCCCTACTCAAGTGGTTTCCTCAAATTGCAAAAATATAGGATATTTTCCTAGTTATTTGAACCCCATTTTTCCAGATTGCGTGGACAAATGGTTTTGATTACTCAACGCCCAGTCAACATAGGATATGGTCAAAGATGCAATATATCAAAGAGTCTGAATTCAAATTATTATCCATCTTATCATATTTCTAACATCTCAAATAGAACTAAAATACATACATGTCATTCATGCTCAGGTTTTCTATCAACCAGTTTCTCAAACTGTTATTGTAAAAACGTTTTAAATATGCTTCACTGAGAAGCAAAGGGGGCATTCAAATGTTGTTACTTTTCCTTTGAATTAAGCTGGCACATTTTATTGTGTACACATTGTTCTATTAATTAAATTCTCTATTATGACTGTGTGTTCATGAAAAGAATCAGTGTTTGATCATCAAATTCTCTGAGTTTTCCATCTCTCGTGTGCCTTAGGAGGACCCCCTGTTGAGTACGAGTGTAGATTAGTTTCTTTACATTCATTTTTTTGCAAGATTTCTTTTAATATTTCGTTTAATTCTCTGTTTTGCACATTATATTTTTGCATTTTATTTTAATTATGTATTTCTTTTTATTTTGCAGATACAAGCACTTGCATAAACTCTTGAAAACAACAAAAACATTTGCTAATCATTTTTCCATTAGTCTTTTACTTTCATACTCGCTTTAGCCTCAAATTTATAGATATTGCACAGACATGAATGAACTCTGAATTTTGTACACATACAACAGTCAATCTAGTTTACTTTGATCTCATAGATAATTGTGATTTAATAAAATCTAGCATAAGTGTGTCCTTATTTTCATAAAATAAAGTTTAGAATAGATTTGAAATACTTTCATAGAATAGATTTGATTGTTTTTCATAGTATATAATTGCATTTGTTTTTCATAGATTAGAAATTGCGTTTTCATTTCCCTATATTAAAATTTAATCACTTTCTAGTTTAGAATCAGTTAGCTCAAGATCTATTTCTTTCCTTAGATTAAATTATTGCATTCATAAAATAAATTTGGTTTTTCTTTTTAATGCTTTTCATAAGAAAGTGTGTGTGCTTTTTTTCATTATCACTTCATGAGTTAGATTTCATTGTAATTTATGTCTGGCAATTCCTTTTATTATACTAGGTTTCCTTTTGAATTGAAGGTTAATTTCTAACATATATTGTGCAAATATACTTCGCTAAGTGTACGAACCTGGATTGACATTTTAATGAAGTAATTTGACTCACAATTAAATTGCCCTACATTTTTTGCGCCATTGCTAGGGAAGTATACATGGGCATTAGCTTTTAATTTAGAATGTCTTTTTATTTACACAACTCTTAGTAGGAAGAGCGGTAATACAAGAGGTAAGAACCTGCAAATCAATATTGTGGGGTTCTTCCTAACCAGAGTTGTTGAATTGCATCTCATTTTTAGTTGCATTCATTCTCACATGCATAAAAGTTTAATATTATTCATTTTAGAATGCATCCTAGAGGTGGATTTATTAGAGAACAAACTTCAAAAAATTCAATCACCTACCAACCCCACTAGATCATGTGGTGCAATAAGAGCCACATCACTTTCCACATCATGAATTCCTAATTTTGTGGGTAGAAAATACCACCTCCTAGAGGTGAACGAGGTGACAAAAGAGGTAGAAGAAATGGATGGATATGATGAAAATGAATAAGATCCTTTTGGATTTCCCATTCAGGATACTGATATAAACGTTCATATGATAAAAAACCCTTCATCTATACTTCCCAACTTCCATGGTATAAGATAAAAAGGCCTGGAAACTTTTCTTTTTGAATTTAAAATACTTTATAGATCTTATGGTTACTTATTAGACACTCAAAAGTTGAAATTGTTTCCGACAACATTAAAGGATAGAGCTCTTAAATGATTCATAAGTTTAGGGACTAATTCAATAAGATCATGGGATGATATGAAAAGGACGTTTCTGTAAAAATATAAAGACTATTGTATACATCATGATATTAAAGAGGAAATATTTAAAATGACTCAAAAAGAAGATGAGAGCCTTGAGGATCTGGTAGATATATTTGTGTATAATGTTAAGAGGACATAATTGCATAATTAAGGTTTTGATACTTTTAAAACCCTCTTACTTAGAGAAATTAGAGATAAGTGGATTGATCTCCTTAATATCATGGGTAAAGGATATGTTTCTCAAATATCATTTGAAGATATTTGTGAATTATGTAAGCACATATCAAGTGGAAAAGCGAAGTATGGAAAAGCCCCTCAAGATCCAATTATGGAAAGAGTAAGTAAGTCAGCATCAGGGTTTATAAGTTGAGTTTAACTTGGAAATTTGCTAGATATTCTTAGTAATTTAAGTGAATGGATTGAAATGCTAAGAATGAAAAACAAGAAAAAGGTTGAGAATGTCAATTTGTTTATATGTTTTTCTAAATGTAGAAAAAACATGCTTTGTGTGAATGTCCAACTGATAACAGTGAATTTGTTGTTATCTGTGCATAATCACATGCTACTAAAAATTGCCCATCATTACCAAGGTTGAAGGTAGTTTACCAAGAGGACAGTGGAGCAAATCAAACACCTGGACAACTCTTTTATGTAGCTCTACGAAGACCATGGCAACCTCGTCATCCTGGTATGGTGCAAGATCTTAATTCACAATTTCAAGTTTATGCACAACAATCTCAAAGTAATTGGAAAATTCCCTTTCTTTGATGACCTTGGCCATCTCAATCCCCACCTCAAAACTAGTCTTGGCAACAACGTTGGCAAGGGCCTTACGAAAGAAATCCACCATATCCTCAATATTTTCCTCACTATCCTCAATACTAATATCAATTTTATCCATACCATTCATCTCCACCAAAATATCATTTTCACCCTCAGTTGACCTCAATTCATCCTTTCCCTTACCACCTACATAGGCACCCCAAAAACCTATTCCCACTCAACTACATGCACAACCATTTCAGATCCCTAATAATAAAATACCTCAGTCCACTTCCAATGCTGAGGTACAAAATTTTCAAACAGATCATCTTTATCTAAATGATATTCATCTTAGATCAAGAAGAGTATTGCAGAAAAAATATTCTCTAGCTGTCATTAAGGAACAACACCCGAAAGAAGAATATCCAGAGAAGACTAAAGAATTATGGACCACGTATGATGGAGAGGAACCATTGGAAACTTAGTTTGAGGTATTTTTACCATGGATATCATCAAATCCTTAATGCATACAAGAGATCGACCATCCCATAATAGAATATCTGAATAGCATGCCAGAAGAAGAAATACAAAACGATCCAAATGAGCAAGTGAACCAAGCGTGTCACAACTATATTGACCTTTGGTTCCAGACAATCATTAAGCTAGAGTAGCACTCTCTTCTTTAACATTTCTTAATATCATTTCAATCAAAGTAGTTCGTCTCTCATATTCTAGTATATAACAAAGCATATCTTTCAAACCTACATATCAATTTGTTTACCATCCTGTTACGCACATGGCTCCATTGGAAGTATTCCTGCACTTGAACTAGATTTTCTTTTTCAAGTAGAGTATTAAAAAAAAATGAATAGAAAAAAAATAAGTCATATTATGAAAACCAATTTACTAGTGCATTTGGACACGAGCTTTGCTTGAAAACCAAGAAACTGACAAGCCAAGTTCACAATAATATTTGTAACTTCATGTTGGTTTCAATATATTATTATGGTTCTTCAATTCAATTTTGGTTCTATGCTCAAGTTGGTTGATGTGGGATTCCTTAAGGCCCACCTTCCAATGGATCTTGTCTCATCAAATTCAATGCCTTATTTGGTATCAATATGAGAGATTATTTTGAGACCCTTGGAACTTGTATACATCAATCGCAAGCCTCCTCGCTAACAACAATGGGAATACAACAATGTCTCTTGATTGTCAGATCTTGCAGGTGACTCGACACCAACATATTCATTCTTACATGTCAAGATGCTCTCAATTACCTTGACACTTATTTATATTATCCATGAGTTGTCTCGCATTGGTTAATGATTTTCATTAGTGATCGGTAATCCAATGATTTTTTTCCATGCTCAACTTCGGCACATTCATTCGCATGGTAAGAATTGTACCATGGATTTTGGTTTTGATGAAGGTTATATGGTTTATTGAAATCAATAACAGTTTGCAGCAATCCATTTTCTTGTAGTATCATGTTCATCTTTTGTTCTAATAAGTATTTCCATTCAATAGTAGCATGATGAGCACTATTACAACTCTTCTTCACTCATTTCCTTTTCCAGCAAATCAGTAAAAGTAGATCAATTTCAGTCAACATACATCATATTTCATGGTCTCCATTTCAACACTCAATACATAATCCAAATCAACAAATCAAACTTAGAGAAGACAAATTTTAGAAGAAACACAAAAATGGCTACAGAAATTGACAGTTTCTATAGCTATGGAAAGTCTGCAGTGGCTACGAAATTGTTAGTAGCTTATTTGATGGTTCTAGCAACTCGTTCCAGGGAAACTTTGCACAAATATTATGAGTAGTTATAAAAAAAAAAAAAAAATGAGACATCAATTTTTCTTGGAGTATGGTAAATTGAGTAAATCGCAAGCAAAATTCCAAAAAAATGAAATTTTGAAGGACATTCCAATGGGTTTTTAAGGCATAATTTCAATTTTTATCACTACGCACAAATTAGACCAGAATTTGATCTTTGTGCAAAACAACCTATTTTTTCTATCAAAATGGGATTCTAAAGGTGTATTATGTTAAAAGAGGTAAAATTACACTATTTCCCTTTGGAAGCACAAAATTTGGCATTAAAAAGAGTTCGTTGCATATGTTTTTGTGCACCATTAGCTATAATTGTGAAATTTGTTAGCAATTCAAAAGCTTGAAGATGCCACAACCCCTACTTCACGATTTCAAGTTCTTCAAAAGTTAAACTTGAGGTAAAATCACTTATGAAACTTTTAATTTGTTAAAAGTTTAGGAAATTATTATGAACAACCACTATATGTATAACATCCCTTTGCCATAATTTCATTTTGCCACCATCTCTTTCGTTATTGTAGACCACCTCATACTATCAACCATCCCTTTCATTTTAACTCATTTTGATTGTATTTTCCTTTCACCATAAACTTATACTTTGTTCAAAAAGGAATATTTATGACAACACTAAAAACTCAGCATAAAAGGTTGCAATAGATGAATTCAAAAGTTGGTAAATGAAGATAATTTTAAGAAGCAACTTGACAAGTATTCTTGTTGGAAATTAATTATGGAATCAATAAGGCTAGTGAAATAAAGATTGTGAAACATAATATAGTGGCTTGTAATTCCTTGATCTATACTTAAGGTTATGTGGAATTCTTGGAAGAGGCTTTGGAATTATTCAAGTGAATCTGAATTTTTGTTCATGAGGCATTAACAAGTATTGACGATGACAAAAAGGCAAGTTCTCACATCTTTATTTTTTTGAATAAGGAAGTTGGAAGTCAAAAGTTATAAGAGATGCCAACATCAAGATACTCTTTCAAGCAATTGAAGGAAATCAAGAAACAAATCTTGAGGACCAAGTTTTGATTTAGGTTAACTCATTACTTTGAAGACTGAAGGTATGGCATATTTAGAAGTTGAATGGGTGATTGAATATTGTGCTTCATTAAGATTTCTCAAGCATCTTATAATTCTTGGGAATTTCATGGGTATCATAATTTAGTTGTAGTGCATATTGCATCATTTTTTAGAATTATGAGACATTTTCATGTTGTTCATAAGGATATTAGCATGTAAATTTTTGCATTTACCATTGAGAATGAAGTATTGGAATCGTTTGGGATTCTTGGAAAAAGACACATTTATGTACTTGAACATCAAGTCCAGCATCAGATAGCAAGTACCAAAAAGCTTCAGCGACATGGTAATCAACCACATCAAGGCAACTTAAATGAAAGATCAGTTTCTAAAGCATGATCTTCAAATTCTATCAAAATAAAAAAAGGTTATGCTTTATTTGTTTATTTGAAGTAAACTACATAACATAGAATATATGGACATTGAAAATATATCTCACCCACATTGTATGATCTCCTGAATCCATCATAACCCATTAAAACCTATTATATCTCATGATATCCCATTTTGTATATCGAATGACGAGCGTGCTATAAGTTTGAAGAATTCACTTGTTTTGTCACCATGTCTTTTATCTCTTTTTTAGCTTTAGAAAGTCACTCCATTGATCCTTTCATTTCATCAATATTTTCACGTGTGCATATAAGTGTTACGTGAGCAACAAGGGAACAAGAGTCAGAATTCTAAGATAAATATCCATATTTCTATCACTCTTGTGTATTTCTGCATTGAACAAGTTAAAATGTGTTAAGTTGCAAACACTTGACATTTTTTGTAGTTGCCTCCAAATTATATAGTGAAACCACATATTGATGATCTTCAAGCAATAGCCTAGCAAAACTAGAAGATGGAGAATGTAGCAAAAATATTGGAAAGGATATCCACCCATTCAGTGCAACATAGGATCACTCAGGTCACTCTAATAGCTCAGCCAATGCCTTCATCAACAGGGTGAGCTAGTGGCAGAATATGCAATAGATCTAAGTGATAGAGCATACCAAACAGTTGTTCAATTTTGTTAAGAAATGGCGTAAGAAATTTAACTCATTCCCAAATAAATAAGGATACATTCTGGAGCAAATATGGTGATCAAGTTTTGTTAGTTTCTTTCATTTGAATGAGGACATGTAAAGATATCAGTGTGGGGGAGATGTTGGGTCACTAATTCGTCATCATTTTACCATTATTTACAGTCATCCTTTTAAACATTTGTGTCTTTCCTTCATCCATTGATTACCCTATTTTCCACAAGTTCTCGCAAAAAACATTACGATCATTTCTAATGGTCAAAGTGGTTAATTATCATATATTTTCTTTATTTTTAATGCATTAAGAAGAATTATGCTTGATTTTACTAATGACAGTTTGACTTGTTCAGTTTCCATAACTCAGTCTAATTTTTAGTAGCCATCTTTGTGATCGAGCTATTAGCACAGTTCTAGAAGGAAATTGGGCACACGGGTTTTGTTTCTAAAACCTCCAACATGGATTTGTGTTGGACAAAGATCACCCAATTTGCACATGTGAACCTCCAACATGAGATCAAAGGAAAAACATAACAATTTCAACTAGTCAACTTTAGATGAATTTTGAAAAACCAAAATATGGGTTTTTTTTCAAAACGATCCAATTTAGGCTTTAAGTTATAAATTTCCTCAAATTGTGAGCGATCTCGGAGATTTTCCTAGTTCTTTGAACCCCATTTTTCCATATTGGGTGGACAAGTGGTTTTGATTACTTAACGCCCATTCAACAAAGTCTATGGTCAAAGATGCAACGTATCAAGGAGTTAGAATTCAAATTATTATCCATCTTATCAAATTTCTAGCATCTCAAATAGAACTAAAAGACATATATGTAATTCCTACTCAGACTTTATAGCAGTTAGTTTCTCAAATTATTATTGTAAAACATTATAAATATGGTTCACTGAGAAACAAAGGGAGCATTGAGATGTTGTTATTTTTCCTTTGAATTAAGATAACACTTTTTATTGTGTACGCATTGTTCTATTAACTAAGTTCTCTATTATGACTGCGCCTTCATGAAAAGAATTTGTGTTTGATCGACAAATTTTCTGAGTTTTCCATCTCTTGTGTGCCTTAGGAGGCCCCCTACTGAGTGCAAGTGTATATTAGTTTCTTTACATTCGTTTTTTGCAATATTTCTTTCAGTATTTGGTTTAATGCTCTATTTTGCACATTACATTTTAGCATTGCCTTTTACTTATTTTTCTTCTATTGATACAAACACTTGCATAAATTCTTGAAAACAACAAAAACATTTGCTAAACATTTTTCCATTAGTCTTTTTCTTTCATAATTTCTTTAGCCTCAAATTTATAGATAGTGCGCATACATAAATGAACTCTGAATTTTGTACACACACACATCAACCAATCTAGTTTACTTTGATCTCATAGGTAACTTATATTTAACCTATCTTTCTTAAAATAAAATCTTGAATAAGTGTGTCCTTATATTCATAGAATAGAGTTTAGAATAGATTCAAAATACCTTCATAGAATAGATTTGATTGATTTTCATAGTATAGAATTGCATTTGTTTCTCATAGATTATAAATTGTGTTTTCATTTCCCATAGATTAAAATGTAATTGCTTCTAGTTTAGAATCAATTAGTTCAAGATCTATTGCTTTCCTTAGATTTCTTATTGTATTCATAGAATAAATGTGGGTTCTTCTTTTAATGTTTTTCATAATAAAGTGCATGTGCTCCTTTTGGATATCACTCATGAGTAGGGTTTCATTATAATTTAAGTTTTTCAATTCCTTTTATTAGACTATGTTTCCTTTTGATTGAAGGTTAATTTCCTAGCATATATTATGCAAGTGTACTTCAAAATTGTATGAACCTGGATTGACATTTTAATGAAGTAATTTAACTCACAATTAAATTAACCTACACCTCCATCACAAGCCATGGAGTGAGGAATTGATGAGGGGAGGTTCAGATAAATACCCACCACTTTAACCTTAATGTAACACACCACTTGTCCATTAGTTGCAAATGTATTCAAGTTGTAAAGTTTGGATGCCTCTTTTTCATGGGAAAAATGATCCAAAGTGTACCCCTATTTATACTTTGCAATTCCTTTTTCGAATAAAACCCCTTTTATTTATTTTTGCATCCACCAAATTATTGAAGAACCTTAGGAGATAGAAAAATTCTATAAACTTCAAATTTTTACTACTTGAACTCTTTGAACCAATCTAGAATATCATGTTTTAAGATAAATATTAATTATACGTTTGATCGAAAATTAAATTTCATATTACCATTACTTTCTTAATTCATTTTGATTTGATAATCCTTATAATAAATTCAATACTTCAAATTAATAATTGATAAATTCGCTTGACTTTTTAATTTTTTATAATGAGTAATAACCCATCCTAATTCCAAAATTATCATATATAAAGAAAAATATTAAATAAAAATGATGTACACATTTCTTCATACTTGAGCTATAATTTTTTCCAATAATATAAAGAGAAAGAAATCCAAAAGTGCAAGAATCTTCCTAATAACTTGTAATTTTGGAAAAACTAACGACAAATTTTGAGATTTGATGCTCGTCTTTGTGATATATTTGGGTCACAATATGCACGGTATAATTGTTTATTAAGCTTTTTGAAAAGAGATTGGTAATTAAGATGTTCTCATTGTCCCTTGCATAATTGTTTGTCAAACTTTTTTAAATGAGATATGCTCTCGGGTTACCACATACATGCATGTTATAATTGTTTTAAAAAGCAATATTTAATTGGATATGCTTTCATTGTCCTTTCCATTATTTGTGTTTACATGTAGGTAAGGTGGGGTTCATTGTCTTTTTCTTTGCCTTATTTGCATTTATATATTTTTATTATCATTTGTAATAATAGTTTTGTGAATAATTATAATTTATTTGATAGTATGATTGTGAATAATTATAATTTATTTAATAGTATGATTAATTATTATGATTAAATTTTTAAGTAGTAAGTATTAGGGATAATTATTATTAGGTAAATTGATTCATCACTATTATTTAAGAAAATTTAATTGAAATAATTTGTTGATAGTTTGTAAAGGGGTTAATTTTTATTCTCACTAAATGTCTTTGTATCTTGGACCATTAATTTGTTTCCATACATTCAACGAAAATGACATTTTAACCAAACAAAGCAATTTTAGGTCATACTCTAGGACCATCTCATAAACAATTATAATCTTATTACATTATTATATGTTTTTCTTCTTATAAGAAAACTATGATATATATTATATTCTTTATATTTTGATATATATAATGTTTTTTAAGGATTTTTAACATGATTTTTATTATCAAAATCTAAGAATTTTATTTGTAAACTTGTGATGAACTTTAATGATTGTATTATTTATTGTTTAAGGTCTAAAAATCACTTTAAAAAACAACAAAACCATACGGATAATTGACGATTAGAATTGAGGAAGAAATGAAATTACTTTTACATTGGGATTTGAAATTTCATCAAATAACTAGGTTGAAGCTTATGCACTTCTTCAAGACTCGTAATTTGCAATTAATTTCAATATAGGTTCATTAAGCATAATTGGGGATTTTAGAAAAATCATTAAAGTAAGGTTCATCAAACAACTCTAAAATGAAACAAGCTAGTTTTTGTCTTTACTAGAATCAACTAAACAACTTACTCCATGGTAAACATCTCGTTCTTCCATGTGCCAAGGGACATCAATGCTTAAGCATATCACCTCTTGAATGAAGCAACCTCCCTAGCTCAAGGGCTATTGATAAAAAATAGAGGGCACAATTTATTATTTTATCCCTTAATGTTGATAATCCATTAGAATTTAAAGCCACATATCACATCATTTATTAAACCTATATATTGGCACTTTATACCTCTGTTTGTGAGCACTTGCAAAGGATATGTCAGAACACAAGCAATAGTTTGTGGCATGTGAGAATTAAACCTCGCCCTAGTTTTTGTTCCCTCCACCATGGTAGTGATTCCTATTTTCTTTTCTAGATTTGAGGTTTGAGCTTCTCTCCTAGTCTATATGTTCTAGCGATGGGATTTGGAGTCTATTCTTTAGTTCATCTATGTGTTAATAATTATTGGAAGCTCTATGACTGTCAAGTAATTTGGTAAGAGAATTTGGAGCATTATGGTTGTTGCTTAAGTTTGGTTTTTTGGGTGTAACTGCAGGAAGACAAACCAGTAGTGGTTTTTGGTGCACATGTAGAGGAAGTAGACCCTTCAATACCTCCTTTTTATATTTCCTTATTGGTCCATGACTTCCTCTTACATAATTGTATGTTTGATTCAGGAGCTTCACACAATCTTATGCCTTTGTCAGTAATGAAGCAACTAAATCTTCAAGTTACCAAACCCTATAGGGACTTGTATTCTTTTGATTTGAACAAATTCAAATGTTTGGGGGTTATTAAGGATCTGGTAGTGTCACTAGCCCAAATTCCGGCTAGAAGCTTGGTCATGGATGTAGTAGTAGCAGATATCCCTGATAGATTTGGAATGCTCCTATCTAGGTCTTGGGGGGCTAAATTGGGTGGTGTTTTGAAACTAGATTTTACATATGCTATTATACCTAGTTTTGGTGGGGAAGAGAGAAGATTGTACAGAGAAACTAGATTTGTAAAAACAATTACAATAAATGGAGCAAGTAATTCACCTGTATATAGCCAGGAGAAGGATGACTTTGCTTGTTTCACATTGTATGATAATGCAAAGCTGGCTGAAGATAATCAGAAGCAGCTTGCTTCAGCCAATGTAATTACAGAGCTGCAAATGGAAGAAGCGTGGAAATGATTCTTTGATGGAGCTTATTCCAAGGAGGGAATAGGTGTTGATTTTCTCCTAATTGCACCTGGAGCTAAACAGATGGGAGTTAAGTCAATTTCTGCTTTTGGAGATTCAGAGTTGATTATCAAGCAAATAAAAAATCATTTCCAAACAAAGAACCCTAGGCTTAGGGTATACAGAAATGAGGTATGGGATTTGATTGAGAACTTTTTTGAAGCTTTTAACATTCAATTTATTCCAAGAAATGAGAATAGATTAGCAGATTCATTGGCTGTGTCTGCTAGTACTTTCAAGCCTCCTATTAATCCAAGGCTAAGATATGAGGTAGGGATGAGACACAGACCCTCTATTCCTGATAATGTTAAAAATTGGCAAGATTTTGAAGATGATCAGTAGATTAAAGAATTTTTGACTATAGTTGAGGAGTTTCAGGGCATAGAAATTGATCAGGATAAAGAAGAAACAACAGAAGTTGCAGAAATCAGTGGTTTAAAAGATTCAATAGCTAATCTGAAGATTTTTCAATTGAAGGATAATATTTTGCCAAAGGGACTTGTTCCTCTTGAAAGGCTTTCTAACCCCAATGATGTGGTTTTGTCTCAAGGAAGGTTTCACAGGATGAACGCATTCAAGATCACAACATTGGAACTCAGGAGAAACTCAGAATGAATTGTATTTCAAAAATTCACTGGCATAATGGTTCAAGATTATGCACTCAAATGCTAATCTGGTATCATTGGAAGATTGACTTCACTTGATGGAGATCAATCATGTACATATGTAGGAACTTGTACATAAATAAGCTCAGGTGTTGAGCATTTGGTTTCCAGTTGCAATTTTTCAGTTTAATCATTAGTTGATGAATAAGGGTGACTTTCCCAGTTGGAAACAGGTTTGCAGAGGTGTCAGACTTCAAGACTGTCAGGTTTCAGTTGTCAGATTTCAGGGTTTTCACAGTTTTGGACTCCATGCCCAACTAAGGCTACTGATCTATAATTCTCAATATTTTGTTATCAAAGTGCAGGCATCTTATCACTGCAGATATTAACGTGGGATCACAGTACAAAATTTTCACACAGTTAAGTTTGGAGAAGCAATATATGACTCCATGCCCAAGGGATAAGGCACTGATCTGCGGTTCTTAGTGCTTCTGTGGCAAAAGCACTATCCCCAGTTGGAGCCAGATGTTGTAGCTTATATTGTGCTTGTGGTTTATTTATCGATTATATCACTCTTGGGAGTTCAAACTCAGTAAAACTCCTTTATGTTCTTTACCCTTCCCGAAAAGTCTAAAAGAAATGAAATATTGTGTTTATTATATATCGGCATCGCTAAAGGAAGAAATGTAAAAGAATTGGATATAAAAGGTTATATGGAGCTAGACCAATATGTATATATATAAGTGTATTTCGAAATGAGAAGCAAATAAGGAAATATATCGAATTTACAAAGAAAACAAGTGTTAAAGTTAAAGGCCCGGACCTTAAATATATATACTATGCTTTATAAAGTGCGTCGGGTCCACTGCGTCGCAGAACTATGAACGTTGGACACCACCAATTGTGATTCGTCATGGCAGACCTGAAACATATATATGTTATGTTTTATAAGCCTCGGCGGGTCCACGATATCGCATAACTCTTAATATATATATCTGTGTGTGTGTGTGTGTGTGGCTATGCCGATTGCGATATGGGTGGGCCGGACCCGAAATAATATATAATGTGTTTAATAACTCCAGCGGGTCCACAATATCGCAAGGTTTGATTTCAAGCACCAGTTGAAAGCGTCGATTGCGATTGTGATGACGGACCCGAAAAACTCTACATTGCTTTTTATAATTCTTGCAGCTCCACTATATGTGTATTTGTTTATGCAACTTTATGTGTATTTCTATTATAAACATTATAATAGAAATGCCGGACCCAAAGCATATATATATTATAATTAAAAGCCTCGGCGGGTCCGCAAAGTGTATTAAAAGGCAGATTTCAAATTATAAGGCAAGTTTTCGGGTGGAACAAAAACAGTAAATGGTTTTTATTGGAACTCACCCGATCCCACTCAGCATTCAACACATAGCAATCGGGTGCAGAGAGGAAACCACCCATTTCGAGCGGCTATTCTCCAGGCTTATGTCCCACCCGAAACCTTTACAGACTGTCTGATCTGAAAAGCGCAGATCTACGGTGGGGATATATTGGCAGAAGGGTATGCCTCGATAGTTGTGCAAAGCCCGCGTTAGAAGCGGAAAAAGCATGATTTATGGTATATTTCCATTATTAATAGAAAAGCGCAGATATGAAGGAATTATGTGTAAGTCCAACATTATGTTAATGCAACGTTGAAAAGGGCTGATTTTGATTTGCGATGGGAAGTCAATGGAGCGTTGAAAAGGTGGATCCGATGGATTTATGAAGCAGAGTTAATACTTTTTCAGTTCCGCTTTGCGTTAATTTCGCTTGGTAAAGGGGAAAATCAATGCTAAAGCCGAGTCCAAAGACAAGGCAGATGGGCATGTTTTCTTTATGTTTTGGCCAATATAAGCGCACTTGATATATATATGCAAGCCCCAGTCTTCGCACAAGTCAAAGTTTAATGCAGTTAATTATGGTTTAAGCGGATTAAGAATTATTAAAGCATCTACAGAAGAAACTCAAGAGTTGATTAACAGAGTAAGCCAACAATTATCATCCTCTTCCAAATTCAGTTATGTTCCTGTTATTTCATGTTCTTTGAGGTGTCTTTTACCCTCTGTAAAATCTTGTAATAATTTTTAATTCGGATAGTTAGAGAAACAGTTTTAGTGGTTTGACAGTTTTAGGGATCAGCAATTGTTTCATAATGTATAAGAAGAGGAAAATTTACAGAGAAAGGGTTGGTTGTTCGAATTTTGGAGAACCTGAAGACTAGGCCACTGTATTCCTGATATCATCATTGATTAATGAAAGAATCAGAAGTTTCCATGAGTTGTTGCATATAATTTTGTAAGCTTCTCTGTCATGTGTCATGCTATGTTTTCTTCTTTTCAAGTATAGTAATGAAGGAGCATGTCTTTATTTGCTTACGTAGATAAGGTTAAAATTCCTTAAAAGAGCGCTCCTATACTTGAAGTCCTCACTTCCTTTCTAAATTATATATAATAGTTTATGTGAAAGATCAGCATATTGTCTATGATTCAGTTCTCATTATCATAATTCCTTTAAGTTACACATAGTAGTTTCTGTGAAAGATCAGCATATTATCTTTAACTTCCCTTTCAAACTTTCTTCATTCATCATTTATATCTAGAAACAAATGGCATTCTAATATGTTCTGGTTATGCATGTATTAAGAGTTAAAGACTAAGTTTTCCAGGTCCTTCATTTGAGAACACAATAAACAATAAGTGACAGTAAGTAATATTTATTAATGTCTTAAGCACAATTTTCCCACTGCCAGGAAATTGGTTTCTTAAGGAACAACACCCCCTGGTCCCAATTATACCTCACACCATTTTGTGTAGGAGTCCCATCCGAAAATATGGCTCGATCACCACTAACTTAGATATTTGTCTTTTCTTAAGCAATTAGCATGAGCGAGTAGTGCACATGTGCTTTTGAATGAGCAAGGGAGTGTGCCTTGTAGAATGTTCGATTATAGATGTATTAAGTTTTTTTCACTACAAGGAAGAAAACTGAGCCTCTAAAAGAAAAGTAATAGTACTTATCTACTGGAGACAAGCACATAAATAAGGAAGAATCGTTAGACATCAAGAAAAATAGTTCACATAAATGCAACGATCATTAAAATCATCACGACACATTTCCAACAAGTTGAGCACCAACGTCACTAAAATAGTTCAATTATTTTAGTACATATGAAAGCCAACATAAACGTTAGAATATTAGTCTCAAAACATCCATGATCCATGCATGAAAATGTGTTGGCCGAATGGGTTCAAGTGTTAAGAAAAAGTTCCAAGATACATAAGTACAATTAACATCACTAACTCCAATAGTGGAGCATTAGAGCCACTACTTTCTCCCCAAAAGTACTATCTCTATCTCTCTAATGCCTTGTGGGAGAAGCCAAGGTGAAAAGTCATTTTCTTGAGTAATGAGGCTCCTTTATAACTTGAGGCATGACCTTTCATATCCTCATGACCCTTGAGCTTCTCATATGACTTTTAAACTTCTAAATGACCTTTGGAATTCTATACCACTCTTGGACCTCTAAATGACTTTTGGAATTACATGTCTTTTGGACTTCTTCATATGGCTCTTTTGTCCATACATGACTCTTGGATTTCTACTTCTTTGTCTTTACAATAATTACATAATTACATCATGATTTCCACATTATCATGTGGTGATAACATGACAAGTCACTAATAATGACAAGGTCTCATAGTGACTGATGACATGAACTTTCTTGATTATAGGTGACAATGCTACAACTTGTAACTTTGATCTTGCATGCAACTTCCGTGTTATTGATATATTCACCCTCCAAAGGGTCTTGATCACATGGAGTATTTTGGGTTGCTTCGATCATTAGGATTTCAATGTTCTTCATTTTGTCAAATCACTTGTTCTTCATTCTTGAATGCTTCCTTTGACTATCCTCTTTTCCTGATCTCTTCATGCATCTTTTCCATGCTTTTTCTGGAATACATGCGACTGAAATTAGTCATGGAAAGCAAACATCAATCTAAAAAACCTCCTATTCTAACATGTTTTGTGTAAAATTTATGTTTGTGATTTAACAGTGCGCTCGATAAGAACAAGGGAAATTTCTGGGTGCAATGCGCATTTCAAAAGGGGGAAGGACTAGGTGCTTTGTGCTTCAAGGATGTGATATGAAATCAACTAGGAGAGAGGAAGCTAAAGGGAGGGTGCAGGGCACAGGTCTGAAGGGTGAAGAAAATCCACTGAGGCTTCTCAAGTGCACTATGTGCTCAAGGGAGACAAGAAGGGTGCAGGGCACAAGTCTGAAGGCTGAGGGGGCAGGCTTGGGCCTTCCCACATGTGTTGTGCACTCAAGAGAAGCCAATGAGCGTGCATGGCACCGATCTCAAGGTTGAAGGAACCATGATGTTGCTTCAGTGATGCGCCATGCGCTCAACAAGGATGAAGGCTTACTTTAAGGGTGCAGTTTGGAAATGGGGAGAGGATGATGCTTGGGAGTGCACTATGCACTCTTGGAGGGCACATGGTACACTTATAAATAGGGAAGGGGTCCTGACTAAGGCTTGAGAATGTGCCATGCGCCCTCTTAACCTTAGTGGGCTAACTTATGTAACCAAAATTTGTCTAAGTCTGGAAAATGGAACACAGGGGAGATGCAATGAGTTTAGACATAGAATCAAGTGTGACACATACCAAATCATCAATAATGCTTAGACAAGATCGAATAATGAGAAATAAATTCAAAATGCCAGTTTAAAAACCCTCTACAATAACAATAAACGAAGTGTATGCAATTATGACAAAAAATGTTGTTTTACAACAAACAAAGGTATTATAACCACGAAGTGCACTAGATATGTTCTAAACAATGCGACGACACTTAGGAATGATCAAGAACACATGAAACACATCGAATGACTTGAAACGACACTCGACGACCAAAGTGACACTTGATATGACATTTTAGTAGGCTCCAAAATTTGAATGTAGTAAAAAAATTTAGGGTGTTGTAGCAACGACAAGAAGTGTCTTAAGTAGTGTCATCATTTCACCAAATGTCATGTCTTGTAGGCCAATATGACCTGAGACTACCTACAAAAACCCCACTAAATTTAGAAATATTTTTTCTCCATTTTACTTTGATTCACATCATTAAATCCCTAGTTGCTCCTTAGCCCTTCAAAGGTGCCCCTCATGCATCCAATAATTAAAATGTCATTTTCTTCACTTGGTATTGTGCCCAAAACTTTGGGTACAAAACCCACTGCTTGGGTACACTGCTATTGACGCGGTTTTTTACACCCTATGCAACAAGGGAGAAATGACCTAGACCGAAGCACTTTAATAGCTCTAATTGTTTGGTGTGGTCGTCCTCAACAGGTTTTAAGGCTCTATTAGCATTGATATTCCTCCTCTTGTGAAGAAGAAGCCAGAGGGAAAATTAATCCTAACTAACTAATGTTTAAACTAATATACACTAAATACTATTAATGTTCCTAAGGTTGTAAGTAACTGATCAATTAAATATAATACATCAAAGATTAAGTTAATAATACAAATGAAATAAAATAGTTAAGATAGAGCATAACTGTTAAAGGAAAAATATTATGTATTTCCTTGTACTCACTGATTCTAATAAATAGATTTTATGAGTCACGATATTATACAACAATATTCTACATAAATACGAGTTATAAAATAATGTAACAGAACATCAAAATAAATTGTTATGATACAAAAATGTACAAAATATGATACAAGTAGAACAAACTATAACTGGACTGAAAGAAATGAAATATTACTATCCAAAATAATAATAAAAGATATCATTCCTAATTCTAATTTATATATATAATTATAAATTTAAAAATAAAATGAAAGAAAACAATAATCCTTGATGCAGAAGAAAACACAAACAACTGCTAAAATGCAAGTCTCTTATCTTTTGAATGGACGTAGGTAAAGCTATATCTATTGTTACAATTAACATCAAGAACCAATGCATAAGTAGTTAACAAACGAAAACTCATTACTACTACTCAGTTGAGATACAGAGAGTCACCACAACAGTTATAGAGAATAAATGATGATAAAATTATTTATTTGTGAATCAAACCAACAAACAAATAATCAAAATGAAAATATAATTCCAAGAACTGTTGCAACTTATTAATTCAATTTATAAGTAAAGATGACATAATTTGAATTCTAAACCTCTAGAATAAAACCACAGAAATTTTAACCAGATGTATATGCCCAAATAGATTATTTACCTCGGGACATTCGAGGTGTTATTGACCATAAAACGATGTATGCAAATTGAATCTCTACAAGGCATAAAAGAAAGTTACACAATAAGTTGGTAACTATTAATGGAATAAAACCACACAAACAATAACTTCTATTTGTTGTATTCTGAGAAATAAAATTACACAGAAGCCAGTAGATAGTGATATCAAAGACCATGAAATGATGAAGACACTATAAGAAGTTAACTGAATAAAATCAAGTCTTACAACTCATAGTGTAATCCAAAAATATTTCACAGTCATATATAGGTCAATAAAAGTTTTATTTTCTACAAAAAAATCTTTGTAATCCTATAGGTACCCCACCAACTTTTCATCACAAAAAAGGAGGCTTATATCCGAGTATTTTCACTGACTATGTCTAAAAATAAGCTGAAAATCGAAATTGTCTGTTTACAAAATAATAAACATTATTTGTTTGGCTTGTCAGCCATATCCCAACAGATAAAAATAAATAAACAGGATAACTAATAGGGATGTTTTTTCTAGTATCCATAGTAGCTGAAAGTTATCCACGTGCATCTGCTCCAAAAAAGGTGGGATAAATATTTCAACCAACACAGAGACTTGTGAAAAATTAAGAAAACAATATTACTATTCGACATAAGCAATGAAAAGGGTTGTTACATAATTTTTTTATTTTTTAACACCCTTTTAGTTTTAACAAATAATGTCAAAAAAACAACATACCTTAACATATCCAAAGTCTGGGACATAAATAACAATAAAAACCTTTAGAATCATTCAGATCATCAATATTTAGAGAAATTATTACTTTGACTCATGAATATTTTACTACAATAAGTGTGTCAGAAACTTATGATTTGTTTACTGAGCTGGAAAATTTTGTTTCCCATTGTGTTTCCTTAGCTCGATAGGAAGCCTTGAGTCTTTAATTTTCTTACATAAGATGATTAATTTGACCATTTAAATGTGGTACAGTGAATAGGAAATATTGATGTGAGTATAAATCTAACAAAGCTTTAGAAGTAGCTTTCCTGAAGTCATTATCAATTTCAGGTGTATCATTTATTATTAGAAAAACTCAGGGTTTCTCAATTCTCGGGCCTGGTATTTTTATGCTTAAACTCTATATAAGATTTGAGATCAACAAAGACCTCTTTAGTTGGAGGACTCATTCGACTATTTCTCCTCAACTTGGATATTTTTCTTTCTCTTTGTTTAATCTTGACATTAGACTCGAGATTATGTTCACATTGACTTTGTGTTTCTTAACATGCATGTTTTATATCAAAGCCAATATCCAACTCCTTCATATTCCCAACCCCTATCTTAAATTTTGGTTTTAATTTGGTACGATGAAACAAAGTGTCCTTTACCCTGCTCCTAGTAACACGGGCTAATGGAAGTCTAGGGTCGCCACTGCAATCGCTAAAGTAATCAAATTGTTGTTGAAGGCCAAAATGTTCAGAAATATCCACCTCATCGACATAAGCATCAGGTGGAGCATAGAACGAAGAGGGAGGGTTAAGTGGAGTCTCTAGTATAACCTCATGTTGACTTGACTGTAGGATTTCCTCAAAACCATTTCGCAGGAGAAAACTTTCCCATTGTTGGCCGACATTAGACAAATGAAATTTAACCAAAATGCATATAAAACCATGGTGGAAGAGTGACCTATCTAGTTTTTAATGGTTTGACTAATAATTTTTAGCCATCTTGGCTAAAATTTTGTGAAGGAAATAGGGTAAATTAAGATCATGACCGAGAAAAACCATCAACTATCATATGTGATACAAAAGCACCAACGCATATCGAACCTCGCAAGTTATATAACGACATATGAAATACAATAAATCTCTCTCTTTCAGCTTGAGATAATTCATAGGCATACTTTTATAGAGTAACCCTTGTGTTTATGCTCCAGAAGATTTCACCGTGGTATGTATTGAACATGACAATTCTTAAACAATTGTTTTCCTTTGGTACGAAGGGAGGTAGCTTCGACTATAAAAATAACATCAACCACCATTTTCAAGTTGCCAAGCTTAGCTCGTTTTCCATTGAAATTGGAAGCGAAGGATTTGAAAACACCCTCATTAAACCCTCGGAACTATTGTATGAAATGCCACCATCCCGCCTTCTCGAAAAGGGATTGGTATTCATCATAAACTTTGACAAGGTCGGACCCTACCAATTATATCTTGATTAAGGGAATGGGTGTTTATAGAGATGAAATTTGAGCCATATTTATGCTCGATAGACTGAAAATAGGCGTACAGAAGAACAAAGTCTTGGAAATTTGCAGAGGGACCAGGGAAAACACAAAGAGAAATGGAAACCAAAGGAAAAGGATGAAATGAAAACCCTACAGAGTAATTAAAGAGATCACAATGCGTGGCTTTGAGAATGTAGCATAGGCCAATCATAACTAGGGAATGTTTTAATGTCTTGCAAATTGAGTTATGGCTATGAATTATGGCGTATACAGGTGTCAAAAGGCAAGAGAACCAAATATGAAACACTAAATCCAAATTTAACCATAATCAATCCATGCCGCACTACCATATATCACTTGGGATATGGAAATGATAAGCATGTTTAACCATGATCAAAACATTTTATTATCACATAACTCTTACCATAGCCCCAAATCGATATAAGCATAGTTTCAACAAAAACCTAAAGTCACATATTCAATGAAACATATAAGTGATGACCAATGTAGAAATACAATAAAATGTGCACCAAAATGTATACCTATCAAATGATTATAAAACAACACAGAGGTGAAACATAAGGGTCTTTAAAAACCATTCACCATAACTTATCATCTAATATAAATATATGATATGTGCTCATAATAATATATACCCAAACTTTGAATCAGATAAAAACTATACCAAGGATCTAGACCAATATCAAGGTTAGGAATAAAATGGCATCAAAGTACAAGTTACATGGTCATTACAAAACCAAAAGTAGAATACTAAGTGCTAGTAAGAGATGTAAAATTTTGATTAAGACCACATAGCTAGATTCACCATGATCTATATGACAACAAAAACTAAAAAAGTTCCTCTTGATCAATGAAACAAAACTAAAAATGCAAACAAGAGGGAGGGAACCATATGATTTCAAAAATGAGAGGGGAGTTGGTTGGGATGCCAACAATTGGTGACTAACTGAGTGAATTAGTTATCTCTGTACTAAAATAGATTATACGAAGGATAAGGATTAAATGCTTTAAGGAAAAAAATGCCTTTCATAATTTTAAATTGGTTGTTATAGCCCTTCTGGGATACAATTAATTTGTTCATAGAAATTTGTTATAGTAGAGATATAAAACATAAACTTTTCAAATAAAACCATATAAATTTTAAGAGATTCTTGTAATCAACAAAGTTAAGATAGAGCAAAACCAAGCTAGTGATATAGTTTTGACTTTAATACCACGATTATTGCCTCTACTTCCTGCAGGCGTCCATAGCCTCAACAGGGATGCTCCTAAATCCAACTTAGATGCTAGGATCCTATTAGGCTTATTATGAACTCAAGGTTCAAATTTCTGATTTTTGAATTGTTGGGGAAGTAGCCTCAGAAGCCCCTTAAAGGCATGGATGACATGCTTATATCGAAGTGTTTTTTTTCATTTTCAACAACAATTTTAAATTTGGAATCTCTAGTCCCAGGGGGCAGCTCAATTGGTGATCAAAGTAATGTGAAATATGTGAAAACTGAGAGATCCAAGGTTCAAATCCCTTGGTTGTGACCCAGTTTATGGAGAAGAGGATAGGTTGTATACCCCCAGAGGTTTACTAGTAGTTATGTGTCAAGTGATCTACTAGGTTCCTCTGGGATACAGAAAAAATCAGAATCTCTAATGTCATAGAAGGAGCCACTATTGCTAGTAGGCGTTTATAGCCTCAGTAGGGACATCTTTTTGACCAATTTTACCTGAGCGCTTTTATCCCAGTGAAACAATCATAGAAAGGTTGATCCCATAGATAATTTTTGTTATTCCTTAGCGATATAATCTAGCCAATGGGGAAGCATATATAAATCCCCTTAAAAGATGGATTGGTGTGAAAATCCTGAAAAGTCGCCAACATCATAATGATTGCACCCTTTTATAAAATAAATATGTTTACATTTGTCAAGGAATATCTTAATATAATAGAGTCTAATAACACCAAGGATTTTTGTAATGCATTAAAATAATCATGAATCTTGAACATAAGTTCAACTGATGCTACAAAAAACCAGTTAGATAATTAAGACATGAATAATAACATCTATTTTTAATATTTCCTTGAAACAATTTTCAGACGGGGTTATTAATATTCATGGTTGTGAAATAAATCAAGTTATCTAAAAGAGGCCTAAAAAAATAAAAACACATTGAAAAAATGCAAGAAAAAATAATATTTACAAAAAGTTGGAATACAAATAGGGAATCAGGAGAAATACTTTTTCAAAAGTTGACCATTGACCAGAAGAGGTTCTACTTGACCTTCCAAAGTTTGCAAACAAAATGTATTGGGACCAATATTTTCTATAACAATGAATGGTCCCAACCATAACTTTTGAAATTTGGAATGTTCCCTCTTATCTTTGTGAGCCTTGTCCACTTTTAAAACTATGTCTCCCACTTCTATATTTTTTTCAGAAGAAGACTTGTTGTCAAACCAATGTTTATCAGATTGTTGGTGTTGATGCATTCTATGTCTAGATTGTTTTTTTCTTCTTCTAACTTCAGTAAGAAATCAATGTTGTTCTGCATGGCAGAATACTTAACTTCTTGGACCTGTTGGGACGATTGCAGAGAGGGAAGGAAAATATTAGGAGGTAAGTTAGCCTCCCTGCCATAAAGTAGAAATAAAGGGGAGTTACCAATGGCATATTTAGGGGTAACCCTATCAGCCCAAAGTGCATTAAAAAGGGCAATATGCCAATTCTTATGGTGCTCAGAAACGATTACTTTCAAGATTTTGATTATATTCTTATTTGATGACACAACAAGACCAATCCCATGATGGTGATAGTTAGCGGAGTATTTATTTTTAATTCCTTTATCAGAAGCATGAGAATCCAATTTGTGAGAAGAAAAGTAAGAGACATTGTTGAACACTAAAGATTCAGGAACCCCAAAACGAGGAACAATATGACAATCCAATAATGCTATCACATGTTTGGTATTGACTACTTGTAAAGCTATCACCTCTACCCACTTGATAAAGTAATATGTGGTTGTAAATTTCAATATCAGATTATCAGAATTATGTTTTGCTCTATATTGAAATGAGAATTTCAATATCAGATTATGTTTTTTCTTGTGTAAGAACAACAACCAGAAGTGAAGATGTAGAGTATAAAATCCTTTGAAATGTTAGGGCTCATTAGGACATGGGCTTTAGAAATAGCTTGCTTTATGGCACCAGAAGCCTATTTTTTTGGGTCAACCCACTTATAAACAACATTCTTCTTTACAAGATCATGAAGTGGTTTCACTATTTATGAAAATCTTGGGATTTATCGCCTGACAAAATTGATTTTACCAAGAAAATATTGCATAGCTTTTTTATAGTTAGGAGGTTGAAAATTTTCAACAGCCTGCATCCTTTCTAGATCAATCATTATACCTCCTTTTGATACGATGCAACCTAGAAATTTTTCTTTTGTGACCATAAAAATAGATTTTTTGGGCTTAATGAAATGCCAAGTTTTCTACAACTCTCAAACATTGTTCTAAGATGGGAAAGATGATCATATTTATGTTTTGAGTAAACGGTAATATCATATAAGTAGATGACTACAAATTCATTAATTAACCCCTGAAAGGAAATATCCATTGCCTGTTGAAAAGTTACCCCAACATTAATCAACCCAAACAGAATCTTACGATAGGAAAATGTTCCCCATGAAGTTCTAAAAGATATTTTTGGTTGGTCAAAGGGAGAAGCCATAACCTAGTTATAGCCTAAGAAACAGTCCAAAAGGGACAACATCTCAGAGCCAGAAACTCGTTGTAGTATCTGCTCCATGGGTGGTAGCGGATAGTTATCTTTATCATAGGCTTTATTCAAGTTTCTAAAGTCAACACAGAGACAATTTCCTTTGTTTTTATTTCTCACCAGAACTAGATTTTCAACCCACAGGGTATGTCGGACAAGGAAGATTATCATGGCTGCCAAAATTTTGTTTAACCCACTCTTGAAAATAGGTTCCAAGTTGGGATGAATTTTTCTCAACTTCTATTGAAACAAATATGTGTGAGGTTTAATGGGAATTGTGTGTTGAATTTTATTGGGATCAAAAGTTTTAAGGTCCCTATATTCCCAGGCGAATATGTCCTTAAATTCATTAATTAAATGAAAAATCTTCCCTTTCCCGAGGAGTACAATTAACACCCAAATTTAAGTTTTTAGGTTTATCTTTGGTCCCCAAATTAATTACCTCTTATTGCATGGTTGAACTAACAGTTTTATAGTTCACAACCTTCTTAAATATGTCCTACAAATCATAAAAATGTTGTGGCCTATAATAGGTCGAGGGATAGAATTTACTAGATCAATCGATTCTTCTACTGATCGTTGACTTAGAGTTTGAGAGAAGTCGCATAAGTTCGCCTCATGATTCATCTCGCCAATCATAATATCGTGAAAACAATCATCTGAATATAAGGAATCAAGTACCTGTTGGTCATGATAAAAAGCCCTCCAATTAGTTACATTGTCATGTTTGGATGGTCTAAACAATAACTCAAAAAAAAATAGGCTCGAATCCTTCAACTAGAATTAATCTAGATATCACATTTGCTAACATATCAACTTCTTGATTTAAATATCTATGTATAGAAATAATATTAAATGCATAAAATTTCAAAATAAGGTCCCATACCTTTGCTTCTTAATTTTTAAAATAAGTTGAAAGGCAACGAGTGGCATTTTTTAACCTATTTCATGATTATTTCATAATCACCATACACTTTTAGAACCTGGATTTCGATATTCAAATCCTTCTTGAGTCCTTGTATGAGTTCCTCGTACTCTGCAACATTATTAATGCACTCAAACTCAAGCCT
This sequence comes from Pinus tabuliformis, assembly GCA_031772625.1. NCBI lineage: Eukaryota > Viridiplantae > Streptophyta > Pinopsida > Pinales > Pinaceae > Pinus > Pinus tabuliformis. The sequence continues at coordinate 741,192,011 of CM062814.1, read as the reverse complement.
ACAAGAAATGAAGATTCTATTTCCTCTAGGATCCAAGAGGAGACAACCTGCACCTGCACCTTCTTTATCATTTGACCCATCGAAATACAAAGACCATAATTCACATTTGGGATCAAAATCAAATTCAAGCAATTTTTTATCAGATGTTACTAACTTATTGACAGTCGACAATTTAGATTTTTGTTCACTATTTTTAAAAGGAGAAAGACCAGCAAAAAAATTAAGAAATAATGAATCAATATTAAAAGAATCAATAAACATTCCAAGTTCATTAGGATCATCAATGTCAGTTTCAACATGTAGCATATATTTCTCGTTAACCCTAATATTGTTGGGTTCTACCTTCCAATGTAACCACAAATGTGATAAGTTAGTGGCCATGTAACCCTTTAAATGTTGCATCCAATCTTGACTTATAAATAAATTGTATGCTTCAAGAATGTCAGTAATAATTATGTTAATGGTTTGGTGAACCCCGTGATCAGACGAAAATATAATGGGTACATCAATAAGCTCTCCTACTACCTTCACATTTTTCCTATCGAGTTGAACAATTTTAGCTTCGGAAGGTTGCATTTTGGCATTTAATTTCTTGCATACTGAAAGTGGCATAACATTCAAGGAAGCCCCTGAATCAATCATACAATTATGTACTTTACAATTAAGTATTTCAAAAGTAAGCAAGAATGGGGGTGATTTTCTTTTTTGTGTAGGAAGGTTATCTAACAGATGTTTCAAAATTTTCACCTTGTCAGATTGGTGTTTTTCAAAAATATCTACATCTTTGCTTGAAGTAGCTTTATTTTCAGTAGAATTTTCAGCAAAGTGTGTTTCTGAATTAGAGGAATTTTCAGAAGTTCAAATAGAGAAATATGTACTTTTTGTTTTTTCATGTCTCTAATGGGGTCATATTTTAAATTTATAACAACACGTTTTGGCACATTTATTGGTTATTTTTTGGTGCTTTTGGGTTTATCAGTGGGAAGAGAATATTGTTTTTTAGTTGTACTTTTACTACATGTATTGTGCTCATGTTGATTGGAAACTATTGGATCATGGTCTTCCTCAAACAACATGTCTCAAAAATTCCCTATAGCAAGTGGTGGCAGATCATCTTCTTCTTCAGTATTAATCTCAGCCTCCTCTGCATCATTTTCATCAGAGCCTACTTCAGCCATTATTTCTTGTATAGTATCAAGTATTCCTTCAATAGTAAGTCCCTCATTTGGAGGAACAAGCTGATTTTGTAAAGGTTTCCTATAAGGATTCCTAAAATTTGACTTAGTTGAAGAACTTTCTGCTTAATTCTTTTCAAGGTTTGGTAGTTTATTAAGAGCCTTTTGGAGGCTATCTAAATCAAAAGGGAAAGACTCTTTCTTTTCGGAGGATTGTTTGGTCATTTCAGATTCCTTACTAGAAGAAGAGGCCATGCCAGATTGTTTATTAGAATTGGGCTAAGACTAAGAATATCCTTTTCCAATGATAAGGCTTCCTCAATGGTTGCCTGTAATGTGGATTTATGGGATTTTTTCACCCACATGACAATATCATGAGGCAAAGCCTTTACATATTAGGAAACAATCAAATTTTGAGCAGGCATATATTCTATAAACATTTTATTTTTTAAGGAAGAAATATAACATTGAAATATTTTACCTTCTCTTTATTCTTCATTTTCATGTTTGACAATTGTGTGACCAACACCTCTGGTGGTTTATCGTCTCCAAATTTATCCAGAAATGCAACGTCAAATTGTTCCCATGAAATGATACTTTGGGGAGTCTAAGTTAAATACCGTGCAGTGGAATTCCCGTTAAATGTATAAGAGACCATTATGAAAACTACGCCCTCATGTCGGACATTATTTTGACTAATAGCCAACATGAATGCTTTGATGTGATCCTCAACTAGCTACTTCGAATTAGGATCAAATTTGGGGAGGAAATTATGAGGGATCCTAGGCAGAGGATGTTGTACACCGGGAATAACAACAACATCCTGATCAAGCCAAGGGGTTGCATAATTGTTTTGTGGGTTTCCTTGATTGTTTTCCATCCTTTGGGACCCTGAAGATTCTCATGACTCAAAAGAACCTTCTTCACTAGAGGAGTCTCCTAAGGAATAGAGTGAATTGGGAGCAGAGGAAGGAGGACCAAAACCTCCTAACAAATTTGGGTTTCACCAATAGGCTGTTTAGATGAAGATTGGTTAAGATCTATAATTCTATCAATCAAAATGTCATTCAACCTATCGTTAAAGCGGGTAGACTAAGGGATGTCTTCGTGTGGATCTAATATGGTGAGTTCTTGTAAATGAAGGTCAATAGGAGTGACTAATTGGTGAGACAATATTTTTTGAATAGAAGAATTTTGGTCCAAGATATCTTGGGTTTGAGAGAGAATTTCACAATATCTTTGAAGGAATTTGTCAATTTCAGCTTGAATATGTGTTTGAGCTAGAATGGTAGGCTGACTATTCGTCTGTTCAAGTGGTTGCTAAGAGATAGTAGAAGTTTCAATGGGGGGGGTATGTGCGACTCGTATAGATAATAGGATACCTAATGTTTTGTCGTATATGACTCCCTTTTTCCATTTACAGTTGGATGGGCCCTCCTTCTAGGGCCATTTTGTTGACGTAGAGTTTTACACCCTATTCAACAAGGGAAAAATGACCCAGACCATAGCTCTTTAATATCCCTAGTTGTTTGGTGTGGTCGTCCTCGATGGGTTTTAAGAATCTGCTAGCCTTCAGATTCCTCCTCTTGAGAAGAAGAATCCAAAGGGAAAACTAATCCTAACTAACTTAGGTTAACCTAAAACTAATATATAACTAATATATACTAACTATTGTTAATGTTACTAAGGTTGTAAGTAAGTGATCAATTAAATATAGTACATCAAAGATTAATTAATTAATAAAAATGAAATAAAATAATCAAGGTAGAGCATAATTGTTAAAAGAATAAGACTGTGTATTTCCTTGTACTAATTGATTCTAATAAATAAATGTTGAGTCAAGATATTATATAAAAAGCTGCTACACAAATAAGTTAAAAAATAATGTAACAAAAATCCAAAAAAAAATGTTATGATACAAGAATTATCGTTAGAACAAATTGTAACTGGACTAAAAGAAATGAAATACTATTATCTGCAAAAAAAGTAAAAGATATAATTCCTAATTTCAATTTTCATAAATAATTATAAATTAAAATTAAAACAAAAGAAAATAATAATCCTTGATGAAGAAGAAAAGACCAACAACTGCTAAAATGTAAGTTTCTTATCTTTTGAAGGAACATAGGTAAATTTGTATCTATTCTTATAATTAACATCAAGAATCAATGCAAAAGTATCTAACATACGCAACCTAGTTACTACTACTCGACAGAGATACAAAGATTCACTGCAACAATTATATAGAAGAAATGATCATCAAATTATTTATTTGTGAATAAAACCAACAAACAAATAATCCAAATGAAAATATAATTCCCAAAACAACTACAACGTATTAATTCAATTTATATGTAAAGATGACATAGTATGAATTCTAAACCTATGGAATAAAACCACAGAAATATGAACCAAATGTATATGCCCAAATCGATCATCTACCTCAAGACACAAGTCTATGGAGGTGATATTGATCATATAACAATGTATCCAAACTAAATCAATACAACGAAAAAAAGAAACACAATAATTTGTTAACTATGTATGGAATAAAACCACACAAATAGTAACTTCTTTATGTTGTATTCTGAGAAATAAAATTACACAAAATCCAGTAGATGGTGATATCAATGACCATGAAATGATGAAGACACTATAAGAAGTTAATTGAATAAAATCAAGTCTTACAACTCATAGTATAATTCAAAAATATTTCACAGTCATATATAGTTCAATAAAAAAAATATTTTCTGCAAAAATTCCTTTTTGTAATCCTATAGGTACCCCCCCCACCTTTCATCACACAATAGGAGGTTTATATCTGACTATTTTATTGACTATGCATAAAAATAAGTTGAAAATCGAATTTGTATTTCTACAAAATAATAAACATTGTTTTTTTGGCCTGTCAACAATATCCAAATGAATAAAAGAAAATAAACAGGATAACTAACAAGGATGCTTTCACCAGTATTTGTAGTAGTTGGAGGTTAGCCATGGGAATTTGTTCCATGGAAGGTGAGAGCAATATTTCACCAACATGGAGACCTATGACAAATTAAGAAAACAAGATTACTATTCGACATCATCAAGAAAAAGGGTTGTTACATAATCTTTGATTATTTAACCCCTTTTAATTTTAGCAAACAAAGTCAAAATAGCAACATACCTTAACATATCCAAAGGTTGGGACATAAATACCAATACAAGCCTTTATTTAGAATCATTTGTATCTTCAAGCTCTGGAAAAATTATAACCTTGACTTGTGATGATTTTACTACAATGTGTGTGTCAGAAACTTGTGATTTGTTTACTGAGTTGGAAGATTTTTGTTCTCGGTGTGTTTCCTTAGCTTGACAAGAAGGCCTAAGTATTTCATTTTCTTGCATAAGTTGATTAATTTTATCATTTAAACGTGGTACAGTGAAAAAGAATTGTTGATGTCAATATAGATCTAAGAAATCTTCAAAAGTAGCTTTGCTAGGGTCATTTTCAATTTCAGGTGTATCATTTTTATTATCAGAAAAACTTAGGCTTTCTCGAGTCTCAGACTTGGTATTTTTAGGCTCATACTTTGTATTAGCTTCAATATCAACAACTGACCTCTTTCGTGGACTCATTCACCTATTTCACCTTAGCCTAGATGTTTTTCTTTCTCTTTGCTTAATCTTGACATTAGACTTGAGATTCTATTCATGCTAATTGTTTGTTTCTTGACAAGCAAGTTTTGTATCAAGGTCAATATCTGGCTACTTTAGATTTCCAGCCTCTTTCTTAACTTTTGGTTTTAATTCGGTATGATGAAACAAAGTGTCCTTTACCCTGCTCCTGGTAACACGGGCTAGTGGAGCATCATGGTTTTCACTCCTGCAATCACTAAAGTAATTGAACTATTGTTCAAGGACAGAATGTTCAGAAATATACACCTCATCAACATAAGCATTAGGTGGAACTGAGATAGGAGAGGGAGGGTTAAGTGGAGTCTCTAGGGAAACCTCATGTTGACAAGACTTTATGGTTTCCTGCAAACCATTTCGCAGGAGAAAATTCTCCCACTATTGGTCGACTTTAGACAAATGAAATTTAACCAAAAATCATATAATACCATGGTGGAAGAGAAACTGATCCAGGTTTTTACGGTCTGACTGATAAGTTTTAGCCATCTTGGCTAAAATTTTGTGAAGGAAATAGGGTAAATTAAGATCATGACGGAGAAAAACCATCAACAGTCTGATGTGATACAAAATCACTAGGGAATATCGACCCTCACAAGTTATATAACATCATATGAAAAAAAAAAAATCTCTCCATTTTAGTTTGAGATAATTCACGCGCATACCTTTTATATAGTAACCCTTGTCTTTATGCTATAGAATCTTTCGCCATGGTATATCTTGAACAAGACAATTCTTAGATCAGTGTTTGCCTTTGGTGGGGAGGGAGGTAGCTTCGGTTATAAAATAGACATCAATTTCCATTTTCAAGTGATCCAGAAGGATCCTAAAAGGAAAAAATTTCAAAGTCCTAAAAATACAGTTAAACCAATCTTAAATCGAAGAGCTCGTTGTTATGAATGCAACAACGTGAACGACATCTCAAACTAACATCATATGAACAAGTTATAGCCAACGAAAGTTTTTCAGAAATAACTAAATTTTTCGCAAGCAGGGACACTTGGCATGTTGATGTCAACAATACAGATGTTGACGTCAGCAGCATGGATGATGACATCAACAAGATGACATGGCAGTATAGATGAGGGGAGCTAATCATAGAGCGACATGTGTCAGTTGATGCCAACAACCCAATCAACCGCCTAGTCATATGTACAGGCCAATCCAGCTGCACCATGTGTCAACCTAATGAGCATGCCGAAATTCACTAAGGAGGTGACAAATATGGTAAGTCCAGTGGCCTACGACAGATAATTTGTCACCTACTTAAAATGTTTAATGACCCTTAAAAACTCGGCGAGAAATCATACGTCCGGGAATAAAATATAATATTTAAAAAAAAAAAAAAAAAAACTGCAACTGGCTGACGGGCGGTCAACCCTGCGATCAGTCAGTCGACTGACCAATGGTGGCAGTTATATATATATATATATATATATATAAAATAATATCGACACCCGCCTAGCGGGTCCGCCGACATGGTGGTCAAAAAACATTACCCGTCAATAACAAACAACAACACTCCAACCAAATGGTGTCAGACTTAAACCATGGGAGTAGTTCGGGCGGGGTCGACCCCGTGACCTCTGTCGGCCAAATACCCCTGCCACCACTACACAAGCGGGGACTTTGGAAATAACAACGGCAAAAACATTATTTCAACCCATCCATCCCAACGCCAAGCGAAGGAGGTCGCATGGTGGATCGAGAGCCGCAAGGACCCAATACAGAACTACGCATGGAATTTGAGACAAGGAGAATACCTTGAGGAATATTCCCTAATCAATATTCTAGGGAATCTTTAGATTCTTTATTAGATTCCTTAGAGCCTCAAAAATTACTAGAGTAGAAGTAAGCCGAGTTTATACTCATTTTACTCAGTTTTTTGCAAGGAATACAATGGTGAAGTCCATTTCGTCCTCTGGGCCGCTGATCTCTAGTCATCCCACGGGAAGGAATCTTTGAGATTCTCGGGGGTCCAGATTTTGACCGAGCTAGAACAAGGTCAACTTTATAGTCAATTTTATTGATTTTTCTCTAGGATTCCAACGGTGCAATCCGTTTCTTCAGCATAGATCTGCATTTTCAAGCCATCCCCAGAAGTGGAGGTATAAGGTGTCATTTTTTATTTCCTTGTAATTTAATTTCGCTGCCAATGATCTGGACTTATGCAGGAATGAAACAAAACAAAGAAATACCCATATACACAGAGATGCAATAGAAATAAAACATCATTTCATTAATATCAAAGAACTAAAATATGCTTACATACATAAATAAAAATAAACTAGCTCGAGCGATGGTGGCTTATCTCTAAGAAGAGGTATGGTGGCTACTTGCCTCTAAAATGTGTTACAATGAGGCTCAAAGGTCTATTTATTATTGTAAAACAATGGAAAACCTTAAACATCCAAAAACCCAACCCTAGGAGATGAAGCGCCAAAACTCTGGGCCTGTTTGGGTAAATTGGTACATCAACTTTCCGAGGTTGTAAATTTGGCATAAGATCTATGTTTGGCTATCTAATACCTCGTTTCGAAGATCTCAAAGAGGAGGCGGAAAATAAACTACATAGCTAGTTTAGGAATTTTATGGTCTCTCTGTTTTCCCTACAAATGTCTTTTAGCCCCTCAAACGGCTTCGGAAGTTTAGGACCCGAAAAACTACCAAAAGTAGTAAGTTGTGCTACAATTAGGGAAACTGAAAAGAAACTACAGTGGGGTCCAAGTGGAATAGGTGGGTGGCCATGAATATCCACCTGGATCGATCCTCCCCCCTCAGGAAGCAATGGTCCCCATTGTGTTGAGTGCCTCCACGAGATGGGGAAACTTCTATTGAACTTGGTCCTTGGTGAGCCACTTGCCTTGGTGCAGGATTTGGCCAGCTTTGAAAACCCGATAGAGTTGGATCTTCTACTGGTGAGTGTTCTTGATCTGCATGTCCATGATCTAATCAGTTGTGACATGTTCCATGCAGTATGGGTTTAACTCTGTTACTGTGAGTTGTTCTGCAATGTCTAATGTGTCCAGTAATGGTGGAAAGTATGGTCGAAGGCAGTCCACATTGAACACTAGGTGCAGGCCAAGGAATGGTGGAATGCTGAGCTCGAAAGCATTATCCCCTATAGCCTTAGTGATAGTGTAAGTCCCATATTAGAGTGGGCAAAGCTTGCGTTGGGGCCCAGCGAGGCGCTCCTTTTGTAAATGTAACCAAACTTTGTCGCCCACCTGAAACTGGTGTGGCACCTGATGTTGATCATGACGTTGCTTGTACTTATAATTGGCTTTGTCCAATATGTCATGGACCTACAAGAGGATGTGTTGAATGTGCTTAATAAAGTTGTTAGCCCTGTTAGCTTCAGATTAGAAATGAGTCGAATCTTCCTAAGTAGCTGCAAATCGTATGGCCACATCAATGGGACATAGTGGTTGGAAGCCCAACCACACCTGAAAGGAGTTGTGGCCAGTTGAGCTATGGAGAGCTCTGTTGTAGTTGTGTTGGACACAAGGGAGGCTTTCATCCCATGTGTGTGGATGCTTTGAGTTATACATACATAGAATGTGTACAATCATCCTGTTAACAACCTATGTTTAGCCATCAATTTGGGGGTGGAATGTCGTGGACTTAGTGAGCTTGGTATTCCACATCGATGAGAGACTTGAACAAAATGTACTGAGGAACCGACTGTCCCGATCTGAGATAATGGACTGTGGGATCCCAAAATGTACCCACACTCATTCAAAGAAGAGCTTAGCAGTGGCTTCTGCTGTGATACTCTTCTTGTAGGCCGCCATAATGGCCATATTCGAGAATCTGTCGACAACCATGAGAACACAGTCGTTTCCATGATTAGTAGAAGGAAGTTCTGACATGTAATCCATGGAGATGGATTCCCAAGGTCGACTAGGAGTAGGCATAGGAGTATATAGGCCTTGTTTCTTGATGGTCAGTTTGGCAATGGTGCAGGCAGTGCAGGATCTGATGTACTTCCCAACATCTTGTGGAAGGTTCAGCCAATAAAAATACTTCTCTAGCACTACTATTGTATTCTCTACCCCGAAGTGTCCAACAACCCGACTATAGTGCACCTCCCAAATCATCTTGACACACTCACTTGAAGGAACACAGATGTGTCCCAGGTGGCAAAACAGTGCATCTTGGAGGTGAAAATTTGGAATTTTCTTACCTTCCAAGAGTGTCTGGTATGTGATGTTGAATTTTGGATCAATCTTGTAAAGATGTGGTAACCTCATAGTCTCATGCCCACAAGAGTCGAGCATAGTGGTCAGCGCCACCACTGGTGATCAGCTGAGGCAACCTGCAACATTGTTGGTACTGCTCTTCTTACACTTAATGTTCAAATGGAACTGTTGTAGGTATGTGGAACACTTCTGATAGTGATCATTCTGTAACTTCCTTTGTGTTTGTATGAACTACAGGGGTCGGTGGTCTGTGTGGATGATCGTTTCCTTCCCCATAATGTAATGCTTCCATTGTTGGTAGGGTTGCACAATGGAATACATCTCTTTGTCATAGGTGAGATACTTCCATACTATGTCTCACTATGATATGCCACTGGATGCCCCTGCTGAGTAAGAACTACACCAATATCATAGTCGAAGGAATTTGTCTCAGTCTTTAATGGTGGTTGCAGGTCTGGTAATGTGAGCATTGGTGCAGAGTAGAGGCAATGCTTCAACTCAATAAATGTCTTTTGTTGGGATTCAGACCAAAAGAATTTTTATTTCTCTTGCCCTTGGTGACTTGACTTAAAGGCCAAGTGATATTAGAGAACCCCAACACGAACCTGCGATAGAAATTAGCAAGACCTAGAAAGCTACGGAGCTCTGTTAGAGTGGTTGGGGCTAGCCAATCCTAAATGACTTGTATCTTTGTTGGGTCCACATGCACACCCTGCTCATCAATGATGTACCCTAGATATTGAATCTAGCTCATGCCAAAAGTGCATTTCTCTGAATTCGCACACAAGTTGTGTTGTCACAGGGTTTGAAGGACCTGTCGAACATGGTGGAGGTGCTCTTCCCAACTATGGTTGAAGATTAAGATGTCATCTAAATACACCACCATGAATGCATTGGTGAAGGGTCGCAAAATGTCTTCCATCAATCTCATGAAGGTTGCGAGCACATTAATCAACCCGAAATGCATGACCAACCATTCAAAAAAGGCCCTCCTTCGATTTGAAGGCAGTCTTCCACACATCGGAGGGCTCGATAGGCACCTAGTGATAACCAGACTTCAAGTCAATCTTGTGGAAATATTTGGCCCCCTGAGATGGCCTAGAAGGTCTTCAATCCATGGGATTGGGTACCTATTCTAGTCAGTGATCTTGTTCAGCACTCGATAGTCAATACAGAGTCTCCAAGTCTCGTCCCTCTTCTATACCAATACAATCAGGCTCCAACAGGGTGATGAGCTTGGCCTGATGTGCCCTTTTTGCAATAGCTCTTGAATCTACCTCTTGATCTCATCATTCTCCAGAACAAAGCATCGATAGATCGATTCATTAGGTAGCGGTGCACCCGAGGTCAGGTCAATGGAGTGCTTGACTAACAGTGCAGAGGTACCCTTGTAGGTGAGGCGAAAATGTCCCTGTACTCCTCCACAACCTTATCGATCTGCTATTTTTGTGCAGAGGAGCCCTGTCTAGAAGTCGTGGCCACAACCTTCTTCTTGCCCTAAGGGAGAATCATAAGGAAAACAAATTTCCTGGTCTAGGAAATGATCTTACTACATTTTTTTGCAGTGATCAAAGAGATGGCAATAGGCGAGGATACCTCCGGTATCCTATAAAACTTATCACCTAATGTAATAATCACATAGCGAGGTCTAGACTCATATACAGCATGTCGCATCCATGAGTATGGTTGTCCCAATAATAAATCACAAAATTCAAGAGGAGAAACGTCACACAGTACCTCATCTGTGAAGTGCTTGATGTTGTAGGGAAGGCAACATTGTTGGCTGGCGTAGAGATCTCATTCTTGGTGAAGCCACTCGATGGTGTACGGTTGTGTATGTTTTGTAGTTGGTAGGCCCAACTGCTTCACGACCTCTATTGAAATGAGGTTTTTTTGGCTCCCGTTGTCAACAATGAATTTCAACGGAGAACCCTTCACCCACATTTGTGAGTGGAAGAGGCGTTCCCCCTCCTCTAGATATTCAGGCTCATTCTTCTAGATCTTAGTGGCAGCCACAGTGGCACTGGGCTCCGTGTCAATAATCTACTTCCCTTTTTCGTTCCCCTTATTGGGTTCTGACTCAAAGTCAGAACATGCATCTGATTTGGAAGCCTTCAGCTTGGCCACCAGTGACTACTAGGCCCGACACTCACTTGTGTTGTGAGTGGAGCTCTTATGGAACTCACACCATTTTCTTGTGTCCTTCTTTGTCTTCGTGGTGTTGTTATTTACTTGCGGCTTTGGTGGGTTGTCCTGGGTCATCCTGCCTTGGCTTTGTCCTTTGCTCTATGGTTTGAGGGCACCTTTTCCTTGCTTCAAATTCGCAAATCCAAAGTCTCACTTCTTCTGTTTAAACTTATGCTCAATCTTGACAACATATCAGTACACTGTGATGAGCGAGGAGATGTTGAGGAAATCCATCTCATCCTATATGTACTTGTGTAGACAGTCGTGATATTTGAGTGCCAAACGCTGCTCAGAATCCTTGATTCCCAGCTTTGTGCGAAGGGTATGGAAAAAATTTGTAAACTCTGACACATCTTGGTCCCTTCCTATTGTAGCATGGTCCACTTTATGTCTTTATCTTCATAGCTCCCAACAGGGTAATATTGTTCCTTGATGGCTTCTCAGAAAGAATTCCAAGTGGGTGTGGCTGAAAACAATGAGGATTCCCTCTCGTCCTTTTGTTCACAATGGGTTTCACACTGGTCTTTGACGTGTGGGGCGACTTTGAGAAGTGCAAAATTAATCTTTTCCCGATTGGAAAAGTCATGAACAGAAAAATATCCTTCCAATAGATTTAATCATTTATCTATAGCATATGCATCTATCTTTCCCTCAAACTTGGGAATATCAAAGTTAACATGTACCTTAAAAGGAGTGGCGCCTCCAGAGTGGTTGTTGGATGAATATGAGTCGCATGTAGGTAGCGGATCTGGGCAAAGTTATCCATCATCACTCGAGGGCTTCCACGAGCAGTATTTTGAAAGGATATCCTGCCACCTTGTCTTTATTTTCTTCCACCATGGGAGGTCACCGGGTTTTGCGAGGTTGGTCTTTAAAGGTTCAACCAAATCAATCCCTAACTCCTTATACCCTAACCTCGTAGGGGACATGAAAATAAAAACAGAGAAAGGGCAGACCGCTCTGATAGCATTGATCTAGACTTATGTAGGAATGAAACAAAATACAGAAATACCCATATATACAGAGATGCAGCATAAATAAAACTTCATTTCATTAATATCAAAGAACTTAAATATGATTACATAAAGAAATAAAAATAAACTAGCTCATGTGATGGTAACTTATCTCTAAGAAGAGATGTGTAGGCTACATGCCTTTTAACTGTGTTACAATGAGGCTCAAATGCCTCTTTATTATTAGGAAACGATGGAAAACCCTAAACATCCAAAAGCCTAACCCTAGGAGATGAAGTGCCAAAAATGTGGGCCCTGTTTGGGTAAATTGGTACATCAACTTCCCGGGGTCGCAATTTTGGCATACAATATTCGTTTGGCTATCATAATACCTCATTTTGAAGATATTGAAGAGGAGGTTGAAAACAAATTACAAAACTAGTTTGGGGCTTTTCCGATCTCTCCATTTTCCCTAAAAACGTCTTTTAGTCCCTCAAAACGACTCCAGAATTTTAGGACCCGAAAAACTTCCAAAAATAATAAGTTGTGCTACAATTAAGGAAAATGAAAATAAACAATGGTGGGGGTCCAAGTGGAATAGGCAGGTGGCCACCAATATCCACCTGGATTAGCCAATTAATGAAAGAAGCCTCCCCACATTAATTAAACCATTAAAAAATAAGAAATTCCTAATATCTCTTTCTTAGCTTTTTGGTGATTGCGTCATTGATTATTATTATTATTATATAAGGAAACGGTTATCATTTTACGTTAAAAAAGAGGTTGTAACAAGGCCAAAACCTTTTACATTTTGTAGTGTTCTCAAATGCTTCACTATTCCACTACATCCATAACAAGTTTTTCTTATCTCTATGGGTTCTCTTAACTACAACTCTACATTGAAATCTACCATAGATTCTACAAAAAAAGCTCCTAAAAATAGAGCATATTTATAAAACATCTTTCATAGCTTTGAAATTGAAAATGCACCATATGACCTAGCTTATGATGATGTGCCCAAGTTTTCCTTCGTCGCGCTATGTGCCTTTTCTTCCTGCTCAGTGGGTCCTCATACCTCTATAAATTGTTGTCCTTTTCCAACCTCCCATTATTTTATCTTGAACTTGGACTCATTGCTAGAGGGAGTCATCATTCCATTACCTTTAAGCTTCATTATTAAAATATCTGCCGCCATGATCGCCAGGCTTTTGTCCTTTTTGCTCTGCAAGCATTCACATTTATTTTCTAGTAATTGAAACTTCAAGTGCTTTATTTCTCTACCATTTCCAGTCCTTTGTTCAATAGCTCCACCATCTCTACAACCACCGTTGACAAATTGTATATCGCTTAATGCCATCAGTCTTAATCATGTTCTTTTGGGTGTGTCTCGGGCATCACCAATTCCTTCCACTTCGAACTCATTTCCCTTGACTAGATGGTGAACCAAATCTCTATTAAATCTGACATTGTACTCCCAAAGGCCATTTCAATATATACAAGTTGAACTTGAAGCTTGAGATGTGAATTCCTATATCAAGAATTAATTTCTATATTTGTCCATGACCAGACACCACAAGATCGATCCACTTATGCCAAAGGATTTATTTCATAGAATGGGTAGAGTTTATTTCCATTTAAAACCATTGTGTAGGAATGTAAGGGATATATCCAAGGAGCTAATGGTGACTGATGGTCACTAATAGCCCGCATAGGCTTAGTTCCTCCTCTATGCCATTTGGCGTATTAGCTCACCCTTCAACTCGTGATATGATGGGCGTTGTACGTGTGAACTCCATGTGCGATTAAAAACCTTTGACTACCTTGGGGAAATCCATATGCAAGATGTGTGACTCCTGAGGCATCAACTTTGGCAGACTCTCCAAAATTATCTTTTCTATTTTCCTTACTAGCCTCATGGCCAGATTGGCCATTTTTTCCAAACAATTTATTTCTTATGCAACTCATGGGATAGGGGAAAATATTCTTTGGGATTGATCTATTACATTATTGTGTGCCTCAAAATTGCTCCTTTTTTGTCCAATTTGTCTGCTTCTACATTCAAATGCCTGTAGATATGGTATAATTCTAACTCCTCAAATTTCCTTAGTTGTAAGGTGATCCTTCGCAATATTGTGGTGTTGGTCGTTCCTTCCCCCAACTTTATTTTGGTGACTTTCCTTATTACTAGCATTGAATCTCCAAGGACCAACATTCTCTTTATACCCATATTAATGGCTAATTCTAATCCTTTCCAAAGAGCCAAATATTATGCATGGTTGTTTGTTAGGGTGCCCAACCCCCAAGTGAACTGAGTCTCTCTTTGTTCATCGGGCTGAAGATTACCCCTCCTGCTCCTGCCAACCCAAATTAGAAACTGCATATTTTATTAGTAATTTAATTTTAAAATTATGAAGATATTAACAAATATATATATATATATATATATATATAATTTCATTTTTTATCATTCTCGTCGTTTTTATGCTAATATGCATGTCTATTTTCAAATAGAGCTTCTAGAATTTAAATTTAATTAACAATAATTATTAGGTGGACGGTAGTGATTTAACATACATAGAATATTCTTAGCGGTATACACAAATCAAAAGACTAGATTTATTTTCAAAATAGTTATGCATTTTTTGTCCTTTTAATTAGATTATTAATTTAAAAAAAATGTTATTTGAACAAGTGCCATATGAAATGAGTTATGTTTTTTTTTGCATGTGGTATTGATAAGCTATGGTATTGTAACAAATTTTATTTACACATTAAGAATCTCCATGATAAAGTGGGGGTGAATCTTCATGATTAAGAATATCCTTACATACTTTTTTAAATGTATATATGTCTAAACGTATATGTTATTTATTTTTATCATTCACAATAATAATGATATTTTAAATAAATTCATGATTTAGTTAATTCTTATGATTTTTTTTTAATTTTAGCAACTTGAGATTTATGATAAAGTAAGTGCTTTGATGTTTATTATGAATTGATGCCTATGGGAATTTATCAACCATTTAATTTATATGGTTGAACTAGTTATTGTGTAATTTAAAATTTGAAGTTATCACAATTTTAATTCAAAAAATGATTATCTTTATAATTAAAAATTTCAAAAGAGAATTGACATATAAGAATTATAAAAATATAAAAAAGGGAGAAAATACATATTTTAATCATATTCTTAATAAGTGAAATATATCATTATCAAAAGTATCTTTCATATTCCCCTGATCGAGGTTAACGACAACGTGTCAACAGAGGTTGGGAGGGGTGCCCGCCTCCCGCTATAATTAGGAGAGGGCATGGTGTGGCCTACCCCTCCCATGCACCAAGCATGCAAAGCATTACTTCACATTTTGAGATGGTTCATCTCCCACAAGAGCTCGCTCTTGCTATGTTTTAGGAATTTGTTTGGCATTTCTGCCATGTTCAACCTCCTCCCCCACCATTGGTGGGATTATATTCTCATTTGTTCTACACGGGTAAGTACATAACCAATGATCAATTGGTTGTAAGATGGTGTGATATTTGAGCCTTTACAAAGCAGGGATCATGTGCCTATGGCAATGCAGCGGCAGTAAGCCACACATGCATGTCGGATAATTCCTTCATTAAACTTGGTTACTTACTCTACCTGCTAGGGGTACTAGATGGGGATTATCAACATAAATTGAAGCAAGAGGAGGTTGGTGTCATAATTCAATTATTTTCACAAGAATTAATGTTGGCTTCGGAAAATTGGGGAAGCAATATCAGGGTATTGATTCCTCTTCTATCCTCCAATTATTGTAATTTTTTTTGTGTCTTTGTGGAGCTTAATTATTGCGTCATCTTTTCTTGTTTACAGAGGTGTTATGCACTTTGGGTTTCATGTATGCCTAGTTTTTGGTGGCTTTTTTGTCTATCTTGCTTCCAGTATATTTTCACCTCATTCTAAGTTGGTTCGACCCAAGGCTGTTGGTTCTCTGTTTTGTTGTCTTAACATCCTGGCATCCTGTGGCGCTCTAGATTTAAGAGGAATTTATTAGGTGGTGGGTCTCTGAGATAGGAGTGCTTTGGTTTATTTACTAGACGTATTTCAGGTGGGTTTATTAGTCCTATAGTGGAAGAGCCTCAATCGGTTCCCACTGGGTTGGTGCGAGTTCTCTTTGGGTGAGTCGGTTGGGGCCCTGGTATCTTATATATTTTCTATTTGATTGGACTTCAATGTTGCACCAAAGGATGCGTAGATACAATGGTTTGGGTGGTTGTGACCAACTTTGTTGTTCACGTGCCCAGGCTCAGGCACGAGAAGCTCCTGCCATTTTTCACTCAATGAATTCACCAGACATTCAGGAGGAGATCCGTCAGTTGGACACTTATGCATTATATGATCGGAAAGAATATTCAAATTTGGAAATTCTCAAGGAGGTTTCTAATTGGGTTCCTAACCCTAGTCACACCAGGGGAAGATAGAATCAATACCTGCATTCCATCACCATCCACTAGCAAATGAAGACTATTTTGGGTCGAGTCCTGAAAGACAAGCATGAACATCAAGACGATATTATCTATTCCTTGAATGAGATACAGAGGGTGCGGTGCTATTGGATGCACACATGGCCCCTCTGGAAAGTCATCTCCAATGTGACCTTACGCCCAATGTTATAGTTCGCACGAGTGCACAGGATCTGTAACAACCCCTGGTTGATTTCCTATGTAAATAAAAATAATACCAAGGTCATGGGACACATATTCCAAACTGAAAGTTGGGTAAAACATAGTGATGGGTATCACTAGTGCTTAATAAATGGCTATGGAAATTGGAAAAGGCATTGGCAAAGGCAAAGTGGCAATAATTGGCATTTTATTTATGAAATAAAGGAAAATAGGAGAAAAGGAAGGTGGAGAGACACAAATTTTCATGCTAAGTAAATTGAAGGAAAATAAAGAAAATAGAGGCCTCAATGATAAAAAGGCTTATGATGATCAGTTCACAGCTTTTGGTGGTTAGCCTTTTGATAGTTTTTTGGTTGAGCTCTCTTCCATTCTCTCATTCTCCCATATTCTTTCACCCTTAGAGCATTCTTGGAGCATGCTTGGAGCACTCTAGTATTCATTGGATTTGGAGAAAGAAGGAAAAGGAAAGTAGGAAAGCACAAGGGAGCAAGTGGAATAGTAGCTACAACTGGATTTCTTTGTAGGTAACGGGTTGCATGTGTGATTCCCTTGTTGATTTAAGGATGCATGATATATGCATGTGATTTTATGGTTATGTTTTTCATTGGCAGGGAGACTTGTCTGGATTGACATTGGTTTTTCCTTGCCTTGCCATTTCTTGGATAGCCATGGTGTTGTGGGTTTTTCCACTTGATTGTTTTCTGATAGGTGCTCATAATTCCTTATTGTTGCGGGTTGGAACAAACACTCTGGAAGCCTTGGAACAGCTTGGGTTGACTTACTAGTCATGGAGCCTAGGTTGGGACAAATGTTTTGGATCCCTTGGTGGGTTAAGTTACTAGTCCCTGGAGTTGGATTGGACAAATGTTCTAGAGCCCTGAAAGGTTGTGGGTTGAGCTACTAGTTCCTATATCCCTTGACAACTTAGGTAGAGACCAATCTGGTTGGTGTTAATGATGTCCGACCATGGAGGTGGAATCACTAGGTTGAGGGTTGAGGTGGTTTGGCATTTAGAATCCCTGGTTTGGTTTTGTTTGGTTTATTCCATGAGATCCCACATTCATGCTTGGAATATGGCGTGGGGGTGATTGGCTAAAAGAGAGATTTGATTTAGCCCAATCTATGTTCGAGTGGTACATAGAAGTCCCTAACTTAGTTGGAATTTTCTTATGTTAATATAAGACATTTCCTTATTGTGATCTATGAGCATTTGTAGTGATTATGTTGGCAATATTATGGCTGAGTTGTCATGATATCTATGTTGGTTATTTTCTAGTTATATGTTGGTTATATGATGTGTACCATCTATGGCTCTTGTTATGAATCGTTTATTTATTGATTGATTGATGAATGAATGGACTAAAAGTATTTTTCCAACTATGTGGAGAGGGCATAGGGACTTCTTGGTGATTCTCAAATGAATCTCAGACTATAATGATCAGATATGCATTCATGACCTGTAGCTTACATGTTCGCCATGTGTTTAACGAAATGTTTAGTGTGTTCTAGGCAGTCTAGGTCAAGTTTTTTACTCAAATTTCAATGTTTAGAATTGTTGTCATGGCTATTATGATTTTCAAAAGTCTTAGGATGTTATGGGCAATGGTCTAGACGTTGAGCTACAATTGTGGCTCAGATCTCGGCACTGCACCCTCTAAACTGGGCAAGTTTGGTCACAACCATACTCAGGTAGCATTGTGCATGCGGTTGAAGGCCTTCAACTGCACCCAGGCCTTGTCATGCATGTGGTTGGAAGCCTAGGTCAGTGAAAAGGAGCACCAACGCAGGATTTGTCACTTGGGGTGGTTCTTTGGCCCCTGAATGTCCTGTAGCCCTGAGGGATGTTGTGAGTTGTCAGTTTGTGGTCAATTTGTAAGCCCCATTTCCTTAACTGGAGCTTGGAGGTTGGGTCATGTCAAAGAAACTCTTCATCTCATGTTTACCCTGGTGAAATTAGGTAAATGTAGGAGGGGTGGTTACAGGATCCAGCTACCAGCTCCTAATCCTTTGAATTCTTCCAATTCTTGATTTTCATATTATGTTGATTTACAGATATTTTGTTTTATCATGCAATCCTATGGTGGATAGTTTTTGTTATCGTTGGTTATAACTACTCTATTTTACTACTCGATTTAAATTACCAGCCAACAGATTTGGTTTCCCTCATGGCATGTTGAGGCCGGTAATATTTTGGACAATGTGATTATCAATGTTGTACTTTGAATTTTAAAAGTAATACCAGTCTTAACTTGCAAAAAGAAGAAAAAATCTTTCATATTAACAGTATTCGCTTATTATTGATATTAAAATTAATTATAACTATAAACAATAAAATTTAAAATTATATAATTTAATTTGGAAAATAAAATTTTGAAATATTCATAATCATCAAATTTATTACAATTAATAAAAATAATTAAAGTTATAATTTTTTTTATCTTTTCTTCAACATTTCTCTCTTTACATCAGCATTATATCTATTTGGCATTACTATATTTTTCATGAATACAACAAGAGCCACGTGGTGGCAATGTCACTGCTTTTGCTTTTTGGACATTGACACCACGTGATTTTTGTTTAAAAAATAATATACTTTGTTTTTTTCTTTTCTGTTTTTATGAGAATAAATTTGAAATTCTTATGTGGCATTTGTGTCGGATTTGAGGTTATCTATTTAGCATTACTATATTTTTCAAGACCTGCAACCAACACATTAATACAACAAGAGCCACGTGGTGGTAATGTCGACACATTAATACAACAAGAGCCACGTGGTGGTAATGTCACTGCCTATGCTTTTTGGACATTGACACCACGTGATTTTTGTTTAAAAAATAATATATTTTTTTTTCTTTTTTTAATAAATTTGAAATTCTTAAGTGGCATTTGTGTTGGACTTGTGGTTTGAGATTATTTCTGCATTGTTGAGTTGGAGATTTATTTTGAACATTTTATAATTCCCTAACAATTAATCAGCTTTCAAGATTTTTGATACGGTTTAATAACAACTAAACAATGATATGTATATGTTTAATAACAACTAAACAATGATATGTATATGGAAATGGAAAGTATGAATAAGTGATAAATAATTTGTAATAACAAAATAAATTTTAGTTATTATTTTAACAAAAACTAAACAATCATATGTACATGGAAATTTTTGGATATATTTCAACAGCTTTTTTGTAAGAACTTTGTAAAAAGAGTTTTAGTTTTGCTCATAATTTTTTGAATCTGACGTTCAAAGTATATATAATATAAATTTTTTAAATAAAATTATATTTATATATATATAATTTTATTAAAAAGAAATCATATTTATATTTATATTATTATTTTATTTTATTTAAAAATTTAAAAAAAAATGAATTATGAGAGATATATCAATTTACTAATATAAGATAATGGAAGTATTAAAATTTATTACTCTAATTTTATAAAGTATTAGTATTCTTAATTTATAAAATGAATTAGTAAAGTTTGAAATTTCAAATATTTTTTTATTTATAGATTTTTTTTATTTTCGAAATTATTTTATTTTTCAAAAATGAAAAATAATTTTAAATTATTACATTAAAGTTCATCATGTCACTTGCAGTATTATTAGGTTGGGATGATTATGATCATTCTTTCCAACCATCCAAAGATAAATTTAATTAACAAAACATTTTATTGTGATAAATGACAAAATATTGATTATATAGCATCCTAAAAAGGGCAAGCTAAAATTTTGACTTTATTTATCATTTTATTATTAAAAAATATGGTGTTTTTTAAAACCAAAATTTTCTATTCATAATTCATGAGAATACATATCTAGAGAATCATTGCATGCCTTGGCCTGCCACAAGGGAAACTAGACCAATGGAAATGCATTAGGATCTTGGCCAAGAAGGGTTTGTAATCAAAATTTAAACAAGTTGTTACCTATTGCTTTTGACTGAAACTGATGCTAACATGCCTAGGATGACAAATTGTAAAGGAAAGAAAAAAAATAGTAAACCAGGAGATACATAAAAACTATGAGGATTCGAATGGGTCCACCTCAATTGGGTCTTCAGGTTGCTTGTTGAAGTTGTTTGGATTGGGTGGATGAACCAACTAAGCTTCAATGTTCTTCATTTTCAGAGCCAAATACTTCATTTGTAGTTGTAGTTCATCCAACATTAGCGAGATTTCATCTTTGGCATCATTGCGATTTAGAAGCATTTTCATCTATCAGTGTATATCAACAGTGTGAAGGTATTTATTTTTCCTTCCTCTATTGTGGCATGTGTCTGAAATCCAAGCTACCACCTCTATTGCAATGTCAAAGTTTGAAAGACACCCTTTCTCTCCCATCACCCCTTGTTCAGTCTTGTAGACCCCTTGTTGGATATTTGTCGATATTTGCTCACAAAATTGTCTAGTAGAGTATTATGCCTTGAATTGAGCCTATGAGCCACCTCAGGCTTCATAATATGTTGCAACTCATCAACAATGAGCCCTTTGCCTCGTCATGGCTAAGGTAGGGAGCAAATGTTGTAAGTAGGATAGGAATACATTGTTGTACAAAGCAGGGAACATTATATGGATAAAGAAAATATGGATAGGGATAATGCCAACACCAAAGCCAATCCAATAAAAAACAACACACCACTTTGTGATAGACAGGAGGGAAATGCGGATAGGCCTAAGGAATGAACTAGGCGCGCATCTCTAGAGATCCCGAAGGGTGGAAATAGTAGAAAAGACAAGCAATAGAACTAGAGATTGACTTTTTGCACGGAAATATTCACATTATGATATAAGCAAATGTGGATGAAAAGTCGTCATGAAAACCATAAATAAGTAGTAAACATGCATTAATCATGAAACTAAGTGATATTGGAATTTTCCATCTCTTAGTCGCTTAAAGGTGATCACCATGTTAATGATCCAACATACTTATATTCTTCACAAATATGGGATGTAAGACATTTAGAGAAAGGGTGGCACTGCATGTCTTTCATATTCATTGCTTTGTGGGCCATCTATCATGCTTCCCTCCCAGTCCCCTCCCTCATCACCCCCATACAAGGAAAATGACATTAATATAATGTTAGCATTTCAATGTTTGTAGTGAACTTGTAAGCAAAGAAAACAAGTTATGAAATTCAAGGTTTAGAATGACAAAATACTTGTAATGTCAAAACTAACAATCTATTTAACCTGAAATGTAATATTATTGCCCAACTAATCACCTCTATTTTTTAGCAAGGATTGTTTGTATTTTTAAGTGCCTTATGGACTTGACGTGACAACATGTATGTGGTTTGTTTTAGCTTTATATGCCATTCAACCGAATTATTAATTATCTACACTCTTGTAATACTTTTGTGTAGTGATTTTTGAGGCTTGAACTAGAACTATAGAATTAACTAAAATCAAAGGTTTAAAAGAAAAATTATAAAATCACATGATAAAACATGTATATATAGAAAAAGGATACCAAATTAATAAGAAGACTCAAAACCATTACACCAATATATTTATTATAAGTCTAATATATCACTTTCAAAATCATAAATTAAAAAAAATAACACTACGTCTCACAACCATCCGATTAAACTTTTTCAACAAAATTATATATATATATATATATATATATATATATATTAATTTTGTTGAAAAAGTTTAATTTAGATGGTTGATATATATGTCAGAAGGGAATAAAACCTAGATCAACATTCTCCTTCAAAAGTAGAAAATCATTGACAACTAGATTTAATAATTCATAAATTCCAAACACACATTGTACGAACCAATAATAGTTAGATGTAAATTCGTCGAAAGCACTCCGAGGGCATCTGCATATCTCTTTTTGAAAAAGTTTGATAAACGATTCTGCCGAAAGTTTGGTCATTTCGAATTTTATTGAAAAAATCAAACGCTGCTCTCTCTACGATACCCCTAAGGCCATTTAAAGTGGTTTGTTTTGAGTATATAGATTTATTGGAATCTTGTAGTCTTGGTGTATGGTTGATGGTTTAGGAATCATATTTTGCGGGTTCCTTTCACTTTGACTTTTTATGATACGAGAATCTATCTAACCAACATAAATTTTTATGAGATAGTCTAATAAATTATTATATTTAATTTAATATTTTAATTGTTTGAAAAATAGTGTTGGTTTTTTATAATAAAGGTTTTTTAAATAATAATATTTTTCGAATTAATCATATTATTAAGGGTTCATTTTTATGGTAAAGATGAAAAAATCAATAAATGTTAAAGAATAAATAGCAAAGATGCATCAAGTCCATAATTAACAGTTAGTAAATTAGTTATTCAATAAATTAAAATAATATTTAGCTATAAACTAGTTGTTAGGAATTAGTTAAAATAATATTTAGTTATAAACTAGTTATCTTTATTTATTTTAATTATATATATCTATAAAAAAAAATAATATAGATATATAGAAAAACTAATGAGGAGGCAATAAACACATTTTTTTTTGAACTACAGGACGAACGTGACAATTCTATAGAATTATGCAGAACATGGGCAGGTGGGAGTTACAAGGGCAGACTGAAATGCCAAAAATAGAGCTGGCTCTGATACCATGTCAGACCAGGAGGTAACTCCTCAAATGTAATTGTGTTCTTCATTCAGGTTGTTCATTATTATATACAAGAGGGAGTGACTGTTCAGTTCATCTCCCGATGACTCTCCATTTTCTCTATTATTTATTTACATTAATTACAGTTGTTCACCCAATCCCTATGATTAGGTGTCAACATTCCTCCCTTAACCCGAAGGGATGTCGGTGAGTCCAAGCATTGTTCTGAATCTTTCAAGCTTTTCTCTTCCAAGCGCTTTCGTGAAGATGTCTGCAATCTGCTCATTAGTGGAACAATGACGAAGATGGATTGTTTTCGCCTCAACATGATGTCGAATCAGATGATATTTTGTATTGATGTGCTTCGTTCGATCATGGAACTTTGGGTTCTTGGCCAAATTTATTGATGAGGTATTATCAATCATGAGTGGAGTCGATTGCATTTGTTTTACCTGCAAATCTTCAAGACTTTTCCTGAGCCACACAATTTCTTTTGTTGCCTCAGCTGCTGCCACATATTCTGCCTCTGTTGTGGAATCTGCTGGAACTGATTGTTTGCGTGATCTCCAGGACACAACTCCTGATCCAAGACTCATAGCATAACCTGAAGTAGATACCCCAATTTCTTTATCTCCATCGAATTTTGAATCAGAGTATCCAATCAAGCTAAAGTCGCCCACCTGTGTATACTTGATTCCAAAGTCTTGAGTTCCCTTCAAGTACTTTAGAACTCTTTTTGCAGTAGACCAATGTCCCTCACAAGGCTTTTGCATAAACCTGGAGAGGATTCCAACAGCAAATGAAATGTCTGGTCTAGTAGTAGTTAGGTAGTTGAGACTTCCTACAAGTTGTCTATACTTTGTTGCATCCTCAAATTATTTTCCTTCAATGGATGTGAGCTTTAAGTTTTGTTCCATTGGAGTAGTCAGAGGATTGGATTCAGTCATGCCAAACCTGTTCAATAGATCTCCAATGTACTTCTTTTGAGAAAGGAATATGGACTTCGGATGTTGAGTTACTTCAATACCAAGATAGTATTGAACATAGCCCAAATCAGTCATTTCAAAACCTTTCCTCAATTCCTTCTTTATGGATGCAATGTAGCTCTCATTGTTCCCTGTCATAAAAATATCATCTACATATACCACAAGATATACAACTATTTTGCCAACCTTCTTGACAAACAAAGTTGCATCATCAAGATCATAATGTTTGAAATTGAGTTTCAGAAGATGCTCAGTTAGTTTTTCATACCAGGCTCGCGATGCTTGTTTGAGGCCATACAAGGATTTCACAAGTTTGCATACTTTATGTTCATGTCCTTTTACAACAAATCCTTCAGGCTGGGACATAAAAACATTCTCTTTTAGATCTCCATTCAAGAAAGATTTTTTTACATCCATTTGATGGACTTTCCAACCGTTCTGAGCTGCTAGGGCAAAGAGTGTCCGGATGGTAGCCCATTTTGCTGTGGGGGCAAAAGTCTCCTCATAATCGACCCCTTCCTTCTGTGCAAAACCTTTTGCCACAAGCTTGGCTTTGTGCTTGTCAAGTGAGCCATCAGCTTTATACTTGTTCTTGTAGACCCACTTGCAACCAATTGATTTGGTTCCCAATGGAGGATCAACCAGCTTCCAAGTGTCATTCTTTATCAGGGCATCATACTCCTTTTGCATTGCTTCTTTCCATTCATCATGAGAAGCAGCTTCTTTGAAGGAAGTTGGTTCAAAATCTGTAGACAAATTCAATTCACAATCATAAGAAACATCCATATCAACAGGTGAATCAGAGTCATCTACATCACCTCCATTTTGTTGGTTTGAATTTCTAGTTCCTGTCTTTCCAACCTCATCAGGATGAACACTTTCAAGTGTCTTTGTCAACCACTTTGGGGGACCTTTCTCAGATGGTCCAGGCTGCTCTGTTGATTGAGTTGGGACTGAATCAAGATTGAGTCTCCCAATTCTGTCAATCACATCACTCAAAGTATCATCCGTTGTTGGAGTTTCATGCAGGGGAGAGAGTGCTTCAGAAGAAGATTCCACAGATTGATCTAGTATAGGAATCCCTCCTTCAAGATGTGGAATATGATTATCAAATTCTTGAAAGATTTTGCATTTGCGAATCTATCCAAGCGGTCGAGTTGTCGCTCAACAACAATGTCAGTTTTGGATGATTCAAGAAAGATTACATCTCTAGATACAACAAACTTTTTATTGACTTCATCATAGAGACGGTATGCTTTGGAGGTGTTTGAATACCCCAAGAAGATACACTTACGACTTCTTGCACCAACTTTGTTTCTATGTAACTTTGGTATCAAGGCATAACATGTGGAACCAAAGACCCTGAGATGTTTTACCGAAGGAATGTGCCCATACCACATTTCATAAGGAGTCTTGTTTCTAATAGCATTAGATGGACATCTATTCTTTCCATATACAGCACATAGAGCTGCATCAGCCCAAAACATCAATTTTACATTTTTGAAAAACATCATAGAGCGCACCATATTTAAGATTGTCCTATTCATTCTTTCAGCTACTTCGTTCTGTTGGGGATTATAAGGCACAATTTTTTGATGTTTGATCCCATGTTGGCGAAGATAGTTTTCAAATTCATTTGAAGTATATTCTTTTCCATTATCAGTGCGAATAGAGCCAATATGAGATTGTGCATCATTTTCAATCCATGTATGAAAGTTCTTGAATGTTTGAAAAGCATCAGATTTGTTCTTCAATAAATAAAGCCAACACATTCTCGTGTAGTCATCAATAAATGTCATCATATATTTATTTCCATTTGCAGAAGGAACAGGCATTGGACCACATAAATTTGAATGAATGAGTTCAAGTTTTCTATGTGCTCTGGAATGTGAATCATGAAAAGACTATTTGCTATGCTTTCCTAGAATGCAAGCATCACATTGCTTAAGTTTCCTAGGAATTGTAGGCAAACCAGTAACACCATTTTTCTTCAACAAGTGGAGGTTGTCATAGTTCAAGTGTCCAAATCTAGCATGCCATAATAAACTTGATGGAAATGTACCTTCTTTATAATGAGAATTGTATGAGAAATTTTGTGCACGAGTAGAGGTACCCTGCAGCTTGGGAAGCCTTTCTTCTTCTAACCCCGTCATGACAAGTGAGTGGTCTGATGCTTTTCTCACCTCAAGCTTGCCATCAAACATATGAATGGAATGTCCTTGTTGGCGGATGTGGACCAAGGACAGCAAGTTTCTCCTCAGCTGTGGGAGATATAGAACATGATGCAGAAGAAAGTCTTGAAGACCAGGAAATTTAAGCCTGAATCTCTTCAAAAAAAACTCTTCTAAAAGTCATGTGGAAAGTTGCTCCTGAATCAAGCAACGAATCATTTTTCCAAGAAGCAAGTGAAGCATTAAATAAGCCTTCATTTACTCCAATATTACAGTGTGCCACAACATAGTGAGCGGATTCAGGTGCTTTACCTTTGTCTTTGTCATCAGTTTTACCTTTGGTTTGATTTCTTTCCTGCTCAATTTTGTCCCAAGGCAACTTGCATGTGGATGCATCATGTGATCCATCTCTTTTGCAGCGTATGCAATGCAAATCTGACTTTTCTCCTTGAAAGTGTCTGCCCCCCTGCCTCTGAAATGTCTTCCTCTTCCTCTTCGACCACCTCTTCCTGTGGAAGAATCTTGAGCAAGATTCTTTTCTCTATGTGCAAGACACACAGCCTCTTCAAAAGACTGAGGAGCTGTCTTCTTCCCAAAATCTTTCTCTCTTTCAGCAAATTTTTTTACAAGGGAGTCAAAGGTAATATCTTTGAGGTTTCCATTTGCTTGCAATGACTCAAGATAATTTGAGTAAGTGGGATAAAGTGCCTTGAGAAAAGCTATCAGAGGAATGTCGAGTTCAACATTAGTGACTTTAATATCATGCAGAATAGATTTTACTTCTGATGCAAGAGCAAGAGGATCATCATTTTGTAATTCAAGGGTGAAGAATTTAATTGTGAGTTGAACAACTTCAAGTGCAGAGTGTGAGTCATAGAGCTCCTTTAGTTTTTGTAAGGCTTCGAAAGCATTTGAAAATGGCGAAATATGGCGACTCACCTCTTCATTTACTGATGCTACAATCAATGCATAAGCCTTGCTGTTCTTATTTTCCCAAATGACGAATTCCTTGTCTAAGGTAGGTTGTTCTGGCTCTTTGTCTCCATCTCCAACACACACTCCTTTCCACAGCTCATTAAAAATGAGAGTGTGTTTGATTTTCCACGACCATTCTGGATAATTCTCCTTGCCAGTGAGAACCACTCCCACAATAGATATCAGTGAATGCATTTAAAAAATAAAAAAAAATGTACCCTGCTGCCAATATATAAAAATGCACTTCTTTGTGGTTAAAAATTGCACTCTGATATATTAAAAACAGAGGTATTATTTTTGGGAGGTAATATATGGGGAAGGGAATATTCAGGGAAGGTGGTATATGGTGAAGGCAGAATTTGGGGGAGGTGGTATATGGGTACAACGTGGGAGCCAAACGCAGCGTATTGGGAGAGCCAACTGCTAGGATGGTGTATTCAACCGTGGGAGAGTATATGGTGTATTCAACCGCGCATAGACTGGAGCAGATTTACAAAGGAAATTAATGGTGGGAGGGTGTATTCAACGGCGTATAAATTGGAGCAGATTTACAGCGTTATATGAATTGGGAGACAGCGTTATATGAAAACAACGTTATAAGAAAGTAGTTTTATATATATGAAAACCACAACGTTATATATATATATATATATATATATATATATATATATGAAAACCACAATGTTATATATGAAAATAAACGTTATAGCAGTGTTATGGAACAACGTGGTATACGGTGGTGTGCTATCAACGTAATGGACCAATGATAATGAGCAATGGTATACGTTTGCAGTGGAGTAATGGTATGCGTTTACAATCGACTGTGGAGAGGGTGGTCTGGAGCGCTGTATGGACAGATAATATATTATGCAGGCGGTGGAGGTGAGGCGTATACACAGTACTCACTGGATTCGGGTATTAAAAACCAGAAGTGGAGTTCCCCAACGTAATACCAATCATCGTTTAGTGGTATATGCTGAGCTCTGGGATGTCATAGGACGCAACCACAGTCAAACAAAAATTTGCATATAACAGCGCCATTCTTTCATCAACCATCGAACATATAGGATTACCACACATAAACGTTTGAATCTTGAACAGGAGTCACACAGCATCTCCAGGTAGCGCAACAACCCGCAGGAACTAGTAATTCTTGCTCGCCAATCTCCCAAAACAACGAAAAGGACCCCAAAAAAACTAATGAGGAGGCAACAAACGCAATTTTTTTTTTTTTAACTACATGACAGACGTGATAGTTCTACAGAATTATGCAGAACATGGGCAAGTGGGAGTTACAAGGGTAGACTGAAATGCCAAAAATAGAGCTGGCTCTGATACCATGTCAAACCAGGAGGTAACTCCTTAAATGTAATTGTGTTCTTCATTCAAGTTGTTCATTATTATATACAAGAGGGAGTGACTATTCAATTCATCTCCCAATGACTCTCCATTTTCTCTATTATTTATTTACGCTAATTACAGTTGTTCACCCAATCCCTATGATCAGGTGTCAACATTAAGTAATCAAAAAAAATTAAAAAATTATCAAAATTCAAACATTCGCATTAATTAATAAAAATATATTAAAAATAATAAAATAATAATGTAACCAGAAAAGTAAAAAAAACCAAAAAATCTCAAATATTAATTAATATAAAAATATGGAAAATAAAAATAAAATTTTTAATATTAATATAAAAATAAAAATAAATATTTATTAATACCAAGGATAAGTATTAATTTAAATAATAAAATGATTTAAGAAAAACAAAAATTATTAATTTAATAACAAATGTAAATATAATATGTGTATAAGTGGTAATAGTACCATTAATACAAGGATATATTTTTTTTTTCTCTGTAAATACTAATTCTATTAAAAAAGGTGAAAAAATATGTACAATGAGGTCAAACCCTCAGAGGAGGTCGAGGCCATTCCTCAACCAAAAACTCAGGGACAATACAGTTTAAACTGTCAACCAGATTTACAATACAGACCTCAGAGATTTGATTTCGGTCCCTGACAGACTGACAAAATTTACCAAGACTACAGTTATCATAACCTTCAGTGACCTCAAAAACACGGTATTGCTTAGCATGACTATCTTTAAAACAAAAATTGAAATCTGTGTTGGCTGGAGTTGCTACCTGGAGCAGGAGACTGAAACAGACAAGAACAGTTAACTGCAAAATCAAAGACATAGGACCAAAGTTGCATAGCATGTGAACCAGAAGGCGACCCGACAGAAAGGAGTAGAGATTAATCTGCATGACTTGGAGAAGCTGGGATATCCTCCTTTGCCTGGCTTGGTGAAGCGACCCAAGTCACGAACCCGTCTTCGTCCAGAACCGGCGCTCCATCAGAATCAGTAACCAGACGTAAACAGCCAGTTGCTCTTTGAGATGGCTCACATACAATGTTATCTTCCTGAGCGGGGTCGGGCTGCTGAGGCACTTCCGGGACAGGGGCGTCCTCATGCATGCGGTCAACATGAAACACCAACCCGGTCATGTCTCCAAGTAGAATATTGTCATCCTGAGAATGTGAGGAAGCGGAAGGAGTCGAGCTGAGCTGGTTGCTCTCCTCCTCTGAGACAAATACAGTAAAATTCACCGTCACCACCGGCCTGTTGAGCCGACTTTGGAATATGAATCTGGAGGTCTGGTAAGAGTTATTCGGGATAAGCCTCTCTTGGTCTGAAGGCGGAGATGAGGGAGGGACTAAGGCAATTGGGGCAACCTGCTGAGGAGCAGATTGAGAAGGGCGACCCCTGTTCCCAGACCGACCCCCACGACGCGGGATACCTCGACTGCGAGGCATTGAATCAGAGGCAGAAGACCTGAGAGATCGAATGAGACAGAATAAACCCGAAATGGTGGGAGTGCTACTAAAATCTTGACGATTCCAGAGCCGAGCGATTAAGTCGACAGGATAGACCAGACAGGGGAACTGAAGCGGCTTAGCTTCATAAAGAACAGAGTCATTAACTGCAACAGAGATATTGAACCGATCCATTTTAATGAGCCGAGTAGAGGACAGAGTAGCCATGCTCGCATTGATATCTAACTCGCTTCGAAACTGATCAGGATTTATTTCATCTGCCATGAACTTGAAGCTACCTCCGACGACGCGTACCTTGTAAATCTTTCGTCTGCCATCCGTCAGGCCAGGTGGCTGCGTGGCATACTCTATCATTGAATGCAGTTGTGATCACCCGCATCCGGGTTAATACAAGGATATATTTATTCTAATAATAATAAATAATTAAGTAAAAAAAACATTCAAATATAATATGTGTATAAGTGGTAATAGTACCATTAATACAAGGATATATTTATTCTAATAATAAATAATAATTAAGTCAAAAAATCATTCAAATTAAAAATTTAAATGAAAATATATTAATATAAGGAATGAGTCAAAGAGGATTCAAAAGTTTTAAATTTAGATTTTAGGCTCTCGTGATTTATTTTTATTATTTGATATTGTTTTTAAAATTAATTATATAATATTTTTTTGTCGATGTTTCTAAGTAACTATTGTGGTTCATCACGTCCACACAAAAAAAAGTGATTATGTGATTAATTCAAAAAACAATCTCAAATAATCTTGATTTTAATTAGAAAATAAAATTTATTAATATATATCTTAATAATAATAAAATAATTAATATAAAAAATATAAACATCAATAGTATAAATAATTCAATAAAATAATAATATAAACATTAAAATAAGAAAAATAATATAATTATTAATTTAATATTTAAATAATAAATGTAAACATAATAAATCAATAAATGGTAATAGTACTTTTAATATAGGATATATTTATTCAAAAAATATAAAAATATTAAAGTTTTATTTTTTGTTATTTAACATTTTGACTAAGTCAAATTACATAAAAATAAAATTAACTAAAAATATTAATGTAATGTAATGTAGACATTTTAACTTGGTCAAAATAAAATAAAAATACAAAAGGCCCATGTTATTGACCAATGGTATTCATGTGGAATGTAGCCTATTTAAAGGGAGAAATTAAACCACCCTAGATTCATCTTAACTTTGAATCTACCAAGCACTAAGAGGGATCAAGTATGTTGATATGCAAACCTCCTTTTAAAGTGAAAAGAGAATTGATCCCTCTCGACGCTTGGTAGATCTGTAGTTAAGATGGATCTAGGTTGGTTATACTATATTAAAGAAATAAAGAGATAAAATGAAATGAAATTAATAAAGCACAAAAATATTTATTTGTTTGTTTAGTTATTTCTTTTATAAGAAGAGTCAAAACACTGCAAAAAAAAGCAGTTAAAGCATAAATTAAAAGAAGGGTGTCGAAGGGGTAAGGAATAATAAAATAATAAAAGAAAAAGAACCAAAGAGACACGAGAAGGCAAGCAAAAAGGGAAGGGGGGGAGACAAGATTCAGGAGGAAGCAAAATTGGAAGAAAGGTTGAGAATCCAATTCGTGCTAATCTTCCAACCATCATCTTTGTTCAAATTGTCTGTGTGTTTTTCAATCTCAAAAGACTTCTCTAAACTTCCTATGATGATAATGTTTGATTTTGGCTACGATCTTGAAGTATTCAATGCAAATATGGTGTTTGGTTTTCTCAGTATGCTCAACAAGAGTTGAGGAACGAGACTAAATTGGTGGGACTAATCTATGACTTGAAAAATTATGACTCAAGGTTGTATAAGTCGTTAAAATCACTTTTGGGTCTCAACTAGATTGGGTCACGCCAACCATACTCATGGCTAGATTTCTACCCACGGGATTTCAAACCAGTGACCTTTTCACTACAAAGTGCTTTAACAAAACATGTTGTCACCAACTATTGTATGCCTTGTGAGCTAGAGGTTATGGATATTAAACAACATTATCATTGTTAGATCTAAGACTTTTGTGATCCATATTGAAAAAGAGATTGTCTTTCGGATTAATCACATCATTGAATTTTGATTGATGTTTCAAACCAACTAATGTGGTTCATCCTCAGGACAACTGTTGTCCTGAGGATGAACCACATTAGTTGGTTCGAAACGTTGACCAAAATTCAATAATGTGATTAATCCAAAAAACAACCTCTTTTTCAACATTATCATTATTATAATAAATAAATATTCATTGTTAAATATAATTCTATTTTTCATATCTGAAATGTTTACAAATATGTTATATTGTTGAATTGAAAGAAGTGCTTTATTTGATAATTTGATCTTGAAAGATATTGACATAATGTTCCATTTTTTTCTAGGTAATATATCTTGAGGGGTGGTAGCGGGGGGAGAATTGTCTAGGCACCCTATTTCATTTTGAGCATGGTACTCATTCTCAACCCAGGATTCCTCAAGGCACAAGGCTTGGTCAACAATTCATGAATAGATCATATATAGTTCATCAATAATCAACTCATTAAAGGGGTGGCATGTGAAAGGGGTATTTTTCTTCATCCCGAAGGAAAAAAGGAAATGGCTTACGTTTGGGGAAGAGGAAAAACCATTAACAATTAAGTGGAGGCTTTAACACTTTATCAAGGATTAATAATTATGTAGAACATGGGTATCAATTAAATTATAGTAATTATTGACTCCTCCATGATGATCTGGCATGTGCATATTTAAAAAGTCCCACATGAAATTCACTTCAATAGGCTTATATCAATAGTACAAAAATTGGCTTGAAGTTTTGTTTCTATAAATTGTTATTAATGCTTACGAAAACTCAATGCCCTAATAAACTCACAAGCAAACAATGTAGTTGATTTGCATAATGGAATGCTTGGGAAAAAATTGGGGGTGGAAAGAGGAGGGCGTGCTTTGGAAATTTCCCACCTCCCATAACATAATATCCATGAAGTTTAAAATGTGATCAGATAAATGTTGCAGTACAATGGTGATTGAGGAAGAGGATTTTAATTTCTTTGCAGCTAGTTTGAAACTTCATTGATCATTAAAGAAAGGCATAGTCATGAGTTCTGTGAGGATGGGACAAGCACTTAAGTGTGGGTAGACCTTCATACATGTTGGTTTGGTTGAATTTTCTGAACTTAATTATACTTTACAGTGTGAGAATGGTAGAATTAAGGGTGTATTTGTCTTTACCTTTGTTTACTCTAGTTTTCCCTCATATATATTTTTGTTGGTCGTTTCGACTTAGGTATGATATGATGGCCTATGAACACTCCAATAGATGTGCATGATGTAATAATATGAGGTCATGTCGGGGAATTCATCAATGTTAGCGACATGTAGGGAATATTCAAGAGTGTTTATCATTGTATTTATAAAAATGAGAAGGATAGCACGAAGATTATGAGTGAATCCATAAGTTGGATTTGCAAGCAAACAATGATAAATTCTCAAGTACGAATTCCTAGGTTGAAATGATTAAGAATACGCAAATTTGAATTGGAATTTACATGGAAAGTCACACCCAAAGGTTGTAGGAATTTGAAGGATGAATGAAAGGAATGCATGACATAGTTGAGAAGATAGAAGAAGATAAAAGAGTAGTAGTGGAAGGGATTTAGTCAGTAGTCCCTCCAACTTACTCTATGGGATCCTATCAACTTGAATACAAGCCAATTCAAGGAGACAAAATAGTTCAATGGGATTTATCATAGGTAGTGCATAAATTATTAGGTGTCCAAATCTCCAAGGTTGGTAGAAAAAATATAGTTTTGTATCTCCAAAGAAATTACCAAATGTATATGTTTGTATGGTTTGCAAATTTGTATTTTGATTGGGATAGTTTATGTAGTGATACTCTAGCTGGATCTAGAATGTCACAGTCAGTATAAATAATAGATAATGAAGTCATTTTATTGGTACTTCTTTATGAGGACAAATCATATACATTCCTCAATTCATGTCTTATCAAGATGTATGGTTCAACCATAACATAATTTTAATACAAATATAACCATTGGTGTTTTGAAAAAAACAAATCTCCCGCAAAGAGAACATATCACAAAGAAGGATTTAAACTTGATTATGGAGCATAACAACTTTTCTTCATAACTACTTCAACTACACCCAATTCATATATTGGTTGAATGTTCATGAAAAGGTAAAAGATAAAATGGAAAAAAATGATTAATACCCTATTTATTTAAAGTACTAAGAAGTCTATTGATTTGTAAAATCTTGTGGATATTCCATTGAAATAGTCCATCTCAATATATCTTTCAAGTCTGTGCAAAAACTTTATTGTGTAATGTTTACTTTAAATTAAAAATTGAACTTACTACTTACCATTGAAAACACTAAAATAAGTTGAGAATCAAAATTAAGAACTAAAACAAATACCACAACATGCACTTGTGAATATCAGATGTTCCCTAGTAAATCCAATGTGATAAAACCCAACCCAAAGGTGAGGACGATGCCTTTCCCTTTTGTTGTCGTATATGAAATGTAAATGCAAGAAAAATGAACTCACTATAGAGTTGCGATGTACATTGTGGCATGCATGGATACTACAAGGTGTTATACTTCCACTAGTCTACTCACAATATCCCACTCCATAACTATGTTCAAATATGGTGTTATAATCAGTTAAAAACAAAATAACATGTTATCGCAAAATTTAGCAACGTACTGCAATTCCTTTCACAAGGTGCTAAGACTAGTGGAACATGGAAGTGTTACCATTGTCACCTAGACAACAACTTCCCTCTCTTCAATTATAGATAGACCCTACACAAGGGAGGCTTCCCTAGTAGCTCAAATGATTCCTAGGGCAAGAGAAGATAAAGCTTGAGGACATTTATCTTACTATTCAAAACACCACCAATAAGATATAAGCGTCAAGGCAATGATAGGGTGGTTAATTGATGATATTTCCAAATTTGAATGGATGAGGATCTGGGTTGGTTTAGAAGACTTAGTAAGTCAATATATGTCAATAGAGGATCCCCAAACACTACAAAAGAATAAAAAACTATTGGTTGTTGGAAAAATTGTAAGAAAGATAGTATATTGCAAGAATAGAACAAGTTATGACAACAGTAACTAAATTGGCTCTTGAACAAGTGATTATCAATTAAAACCAGAGCTTAAACAATGGATTAATCTAAGGTTTAAATAACTAAATCTAAAATATGATATGCATATAACTACCCTAATAAACAAGATGTCTTGCCCTATAAAGGTTGTAAAATAAATCGATAAGGTAAAATATGCTAAAAAGATCAATTTTTAGCTAAGTAAATGCATTTATATCCAAAACATCTAACCTATGGTTGAAAACTTATGTAAAGTTGTTACAAAACCTTGATCTACCACTAAAACATAAAATAAAAGTATAATTTTGAAAGTTGTGATCGCCTATTGGGAGAATACTATTGCATATTATTTTTTGGGGGCATATTGGTCCAACTAAGGACTCCCCTAAAAAGATGTAAATACTAGGGTGATGACTAGGGTTATATGCTACTAACCCTAGAAGATCCACCGAGTATTTTTATCAGCTTCAAAATAACTTCAAGGGAAGATTCTCCACTAAAAATCTTCCTATGGTTTAAAAGAAAGGATTTGTCCAAGAACAACATGAAGGGAATTCACCCTCACCATTAGAAAAGTACAACTACACTCAATGATCTTTCATAAACAAATCCAAAAATATTTAGAGAGACCACTTACTCAAGAAATATTTTGTGTCCATAAACCTTAGCCATGAAAAATCCATGAAAGTTGTAAAGTTATACATAAGACCATCTCCTCAGTGAGGCATATTTAATCATCCATCTATAGCTAAAATATAGAGTAAAGAAGACAAGTAGTTATGTATCTCCACAAATAATAATGATTTACCATTGAGGAATGCTTCTCTTATTTATATGAGAGATATAGCACTTCTTCATCCAATAGAAACCCTAAAATATAAAATAAGGCATTTATCTCTTACAAGCTCTAGAGGTAAGGAAAACACACAAAATATCTATGATACAAAAGGGGATAGGTCTCAAGACCCCTAATGATGCTTCATCACCAAAGAAATATTGCTCCATGACCAAGATATCCACCATAAATGTATGGTAGAGGCCACAAGTATGACATAATTGAGCTCAACAAGTGGAAAAATCACCTAAAATGATGTGTAGGGGTTCCAAAAGTAAAAATGTTTCCTCCTAGGTTTGTAACATTTCATCGCCAAAGGTTACATAAAGATCCAAAAGGTGTGAAATAATCATCAAGGTGTCCAATCATTGTGAAAAGTGAAATATCCCATCTCTAATGTGTGGTAAGACAACTCATCAAGGCTGCCAATTCATCATAAATCCAACACGTTCCCAAATGTAGAACACCATTAATTAAGTGTATAAGAAAGCTCAACATCCTCCAAAGGACCATGTCCATGCAAGACACGTCATTAAGAAAGTGCTCCATGTGACCCTCCAACCTATGTACATCAGTCATTACAACATAGCAAGTGAGTCTTGTGCAATTTAAAAGCCATTAGATGGATCACATTAGATATCATCGTCAAACCTCACACCAACTTAAGACTTTATGCAATTTGTCAAGCTTGGGTATGGGAGGATCATCATTGACCCCTATTAGGTGTACCAATACTTAAGAAGAGGACTGTTTCCTGAGAAACTCATCAAGGAGTAAGTACAAATGACAATTATTTGGTATGGGATTTACTTCACACGAATGGTGCCACTCACATGCAAGGCTATACAAAATATTCATCCTCATGAGCACCTTCATACAGGGAGTGCTTTTGCATTGAGTTAATGTTTCCTTGAAGTTGTGTCTTACTACCCATATTTTTATTTTTTCTTATATTCTTTTACTTCATTTCAAAGCCCCACTTTTCTTGTATATGCATTTTGTTGTATAGGGGTTGGGATAATTCAACTTTACCCTCATTTAGTTATGTGTTTCATAACATAGGATTTGGGGCAATGACCTCGTAGAGAGGGGGTAGAACTCAAACATTACTTTGGATTTTAATTTATCATTGATATCCGTTTATTTTCTTTTGCATTTTGAAATTCATATTTTGCTCTCTATCTTTTTTTTCTGAAGTTGCATCAACCTCAGGCATCCAAGCCCCTTCTTCTCATGGGAATATGAAGCAGAGACCCGTTTAGGATACATGTAACATCCAACCCATAAGGAAGGATGAAAAAGAAGGAATATATGGAGTATTTTATGTATGGAGGAAAGGACACAGGCATGCTTCCCTTATTAGAATCCCCTTGTAGTACCCTTCTATCCAGGAGCGGCAACATTGACCAGGAGGTTGATGATGATCATTGATGTGAAACAAGGCAAAAAGAATGAATCTCAAGAACCATGATTCATTACTAAATTAACCCATGATCCTTTTCATTTCAAATACATTGAGCATAGACACTTAATATGAATTAGTGAAAAAATGCAACTCATGTGTCAAGCA
Organism: Pinus tabuliformis; assembly: GCA_031772625.1. NCBI lineage: Eukaryota > Viridiplantae > Streptophyta > Pinopsida > Pinales > Pinaceae > Pinus > Pinus tabuliformis. The sequence goes on along the minus strand of CM062814.1, from coordinate 741,154,010 downwards.
CCATAATCATCAAATGAGAGAGTTGAGCTCGATGTGAAAAGCATTTGTAGCCAATTGTCCATTGATAAGGTCTAATTTCATTGTTAGGCGTACTATTTGGGAGGTGGATAACTAAAGAAAAATATTATCTAGTTACCTCAAGAAGTGATAGGGTAATATAACCCTCTCTTTTCCTTGCAACCCATTATTTAACATGCCCTAATAACTTTCTAGGGTTAAGGTCAGGATTGGTGGTTTTGCATGTCTCAACTCCCAATTAAGGTTGGGGTTTTGGAGCCTCTAAAATCTTATTGAAATTAGACTAATGTGGGAGTGATAGGAGCTTAGGTGGTATCCACTTAACGCTATGGTGGTCAAAAGCATTTATTAACTTATATGAGGCACAACTTCCACATATAGACTCCAATTGAGGCAATATTTACATTGTTGAAAAGCTCTCAATGCGTAGAACAAAATTGAAGGGTTGCGAACTTTGTTTGCAAATTTTATAACCCAAGAATCATGTTTAATGCCCAAAGTGGGCTTTGGAAGTTTCAAGACTCCAAATCACCAAAACATCCTAGCCCCTTAAATGAGTTATGTGAGTCAAAAGATCTAATATTTCCACTCAAAATGTGCCAAAATAGATAATAATAAAAAATTATATATCGATCCATTTCAAATCATAACTCCCCATTTTGGGAAGCTTTTTCTCCCCAAAATATTTCACTAAAGGACATGAGGAAATTTTTCTTCTACCTTCTCCATTAAGTACCATTTGGACTTCCCTTAGTAGTTATCCTTCAAACCTAACTCAATAGACTTCTTATAGCCTCCATCTAGCTATTCTAGAATTCTTCTACATGTTAACTTCACCTAAGATTTTGATTTGAAGTCCTCTGTATTTGGTCAGGCTTGCCCATCATTTTGTTAGTATAACATCAAAGGCTCATAGAGTTTTAGATTTTTCACATTCATCATCAAGTAAAGGTGCATACATGGAGGTAAAATGAGTCTACAAACCTTATCACCTAATCACTCCAACACTTTAAAAGGACCATACCACATAACCTTGATCTTACTATCTAGACATTATAACCTTTCTGTGTTCAAACACAACCAAACTCTATCTTCTACCTTGAAATTCTTCTCAATTATGTGTTCACCATGTGAAGCCTTGTGCTTTTATTATGGCTTCTTTATATCTCGTGTAATTGCAAATAGATTGTTTGTTCTTATCAATAAAATTTTCAGCATGAGATGCTTCTTGTATGGTGCTTTCCCTTTCTCATGCTTGTTGCCCATATATAACATCTAAAGACAAAGCTTATAGATATCCAAAACAATTTTCAAAATGAGACATATTGGTGGAAGTGTGGACTTATTTCTCGTAACATTATTGGACATAAATCAATTTTTCATCCCAAGTATCTGAATGATTCTTATTAAAACCCCTCAAAATTTGAACAAGTGTCATATTCACTACTAATGTCTACCCATCTATTTGTGGATAGAAAGTTGTGGACCTCTTCAACTTGGTGTCCATATTCTCCCAAAATGTAGTCCAAAAGGCACTAAGAAATATAGTATCTCTATCTAAGATGACGTCCTTCATATGCAAAAGTGCACCTGACCTTTTGAAAGCACATGAATGCTATTTTGTATCCATTGATGGTATTTTTATAGATGAGAGTGCATGTCCTACTCAACCTATCAAAAAATCCATGTCCCTACCAAGTTCTTGGTAGACGACCCATGAAATCCATGAATACATTTTCTCGTGGCCTAGTAGGTATAAAAAAGGGATGGTATAAACCTTGCTTCCTATCATTGAAATTTTTGCTTGTAAATCCCCTCTTTTGACTCGACTCATTAATACAAATTTTAATTATGAATAGTGTTTTTTCAGGGTGTTATGGATGAGTGAATGACCCAGTTTTGTTGATGGATTTACTTCGACATTTATGTTTAGAACTCTCTTGGTTAACATGATATTTTATTAAGGCTCAATATGATCAATGTGTAAGAATCGTAAACATATTTAAGCATGCTTGAAACTAATTGATATTGTGATTAGGTGCGTAGACTTATGATTTAATTTAATAATTCATACACATGACTATGCATGATTGAAATAATATATTTTTGCAAAACTATGACAATATATTAAGTGTGATAGGTAAACTTATAAGTGCATACACTTTATAGTGAGTCGACTTATATGGACCTAGGTTGGGATCAAGAGACTAATGTCTCAATTTGGATAGCATGTTGCAAACATATGGTTATGATTGATATTTTCTTTTGATAGTGGTATTTGATAAGTGTCTCTAAATGTGTGTAGAGATAAAGATGAATATTGCTAATTAAACTCACATGTGGGTAAATTATATGTGAAGGAGGTGTGACATGTGTACTATTGGGAGAGGAGGAGTAACATCCCTATTCCCGTGTACTAGCAACTAACTCTGTGTAACGGGTTGGAGATTCCACTCACCAAAGAGGTTACATTGTATCAAGAAAGTAGGTCATAGATTTGGTCACCCACGACTTATAACTAATGGGCATGAATTCCTTATTCCTTAGCGACCATTAATCTCTAACCAAGAGTAAACAAGACATAATTAATGAGGTCTCACCCATCTTACATGGTCCCCCACCATGAGAAATGTGTACTTGGAGGGATGGAGTAAACACAACCTTACCCTTGTAATGGTTGTATTAGTATTAGTATTAGTATGGTTGAGAGGGGTTGGAGTGATCATAACCCCACCCTTGATAATGGTGTTGATTGAGATTCACTATTAGAGATAAAGCATCATTTATATGCATGCCATTTAAAATGATATTTTAAACAATATAAATGTGCTTATTGGCATATTATTTTCATATAGAGAAGAGTTGCACTCATTTAATTAAAGGAGACATCTATAGATTGGGTTTATTATGTAGTTTGAAATGAAAATTAATTGTTATGAACATGCACTAATAGAAATCATTCATTTTCTATTTTGGTGTTTTATTTAATTAAAAATTGTTTTATCATATGCACACCTAAAAGAGTTGGAAAATATAAGAGGGAACGTGGATGAGCAAAAATAGGAAAAGTAGCTAGGAGTGGTGTGAGTAATATGCACTTAAGCTTATTCAAATTTAGAAATTATGCATGGGAGAGACATGTGGCTATGTGAACACTGAATAGTAGGCATATTAGTGTATTAATAATTACAAATTTTCTATTAGAATGCATGTGGCATGTTGCATAGACACTATAAGAACATGGGTAGGGTGGTCATCAAAAGGAACACCTTATGCACCATAATGTTCAATGATGTTCTAATTCTAAAATTTCGGAGTGAATCGGTGAAGAGATTGCTTTGATGCAATAAGTTTGAATTAGCCTTGGTTTTGTAGGGAATTCCACATCACTCTTGTTGAAGAGTTGCATAATTCATTGGTGAGGAGGATAAATCCCTTGAAATTTGATACTAGTGCACTCTTCATACAACCTTTGCAACTCAAGGGTTGGAGAGGAAGAAGAGTATCATATGGACATGGTAGGGTGGTCAACCAACAATTCAAATGGATTGGTATAGGAGAAGCTTGGAGAAAACTTGAGAAAATTCTTGGAGCAAGATTGGAGTTGGAGACTTAACAAAGAGGAAACCTACAGTCATATGATAAAAAGACATGAAAATTTTAAATTTTAGAAAAGCACTTATATTATTTCTTTATGTTTTATAAATTTCTCTTTGGCTTTCAAATTCACAGATTTCATAAATTTATTTTCTTTGGATAGGATGGCTAGAACCTATACATTGAGCCATTAGTCCAACCTCATTGTTAGCTTAATCCTATGTAGAAAGCATCACCTTTTTCTAATACTTATTGCTTGTGAAAGTTTTGGGAAAAATCTTAGAGCTACATAGAGGTGCACACACCCTATGGTCAAGCAACTAATGAAAATCACTCGAATTTCCTTCACACAACCCACACACATTTCTTATAGTAGATTTCTTGCTTGGAATTTGTGCAAAATTTAGATTTTAAAGGGAATGTAAAGAGGGTTTTACGAGTTTTTATGTTGGCAATGGATCTAATTATTTGAGTTATTGGTGTATATGTTTAACCATTACTAAGGTTATTTTTAATCCTATTTGGAATTGAATTGAAATATTGTTGTTGCATTTGAAGAGTCTCAACCTTGATCATAGTTTAAAAGTCAGATGTATTCTTTAGTTCTGTTTCCTTTTAGTTATAAGACACAATGAATTTTGCAAGGATAACTAAGAATATACATATGATATACTCATTCATTATGGAATTGTTAGGGAAAAACCTTGATTTTAGTTAGTAGTAACTTGCATGTTTATATCGAGAAAAATATAATTTGCTTAAAACCCTAGTGAAAGTAAGAGATCTTTAAGGAAGAACATTGAACTGTTTGATAGCAAATTTGTTAACATAATAGGAAAATTGTTATAGGATGGCAGTAACATTCTTTGTGATTTAACTTATTTCAATTTACTTGTAGATTCCAATAGTGAATGTCTAATAATGGCTTTTTTTTTCAATGGGTTAGCATACATTTGGAAAACCAATATATTAAAAGAGACCAATTGTAAATCTTGATATGAGGATTATTATGAATTCAGGATGTAGGGCTTAATTGTACTTATAACATATAACATATAATACTTATTATAGCATATAACATATATTACTTATTATTACTTGCAAGGATAATATATAACATAGTTGAAGCCTCATGGACGAATAATGTATATATTTTATCTCAATAATACATGTATTTTTTTTCTCTTGAGAAAAAATATAACATAGTTGAAGCCTAAACTCTCATTAGGACTGAATCGTAAAGAAGGTATGTACTAGAATATTTGTATTGTGAAATTCTAGGAGTTGTACTTCAAGGAATTATGAATTATATTGTGTACTTGTAGGAGAAGGACGTGAATTAAAGTATGTCATGATTTCATGCTTTAAATGAATATTATGTAGGCTTATTGAGAATGGAAAGGTCGATTGAGATAGAGAACAAGTAATTATTACGAAAATGTGTTGAGATAATATTTACATGTTGTCCTAAATGTTGATCATGCTTAGACCTTATGTCAGGGATTTCAAAATGCTACCTGATATGAGTGTATGCCTTGTTTTGTGTTTATATAAATAGATACAAAATGAAAAGTTAAGTTATGTAAGTAATGATGGTTGAGTAGCATGATTACAATATGATATTGAAGTAAATTAAGGTCATATTACATGGCTATGTTGAGGATACACACAAACATGTGTGTGTGTGTGAAGAGAGAGAGAAATAGATAGAGAGAGATTATTTAAGACTATATTGGGAGTGAAACCATACTAGTACAACAAAGTATGCATCCTCTATTAAATTAAGCTAAATCTTCTTCCATTTCAGACCAATATACATACATGTATACGTTGGACATTATTTTTCCAATACCAAAATGCCTTGTAACTTTGGAGGTGTGAGACTTTCTAATAAGTTGCAATATTTCTCCTTTAAGAATGTGAAGCTTATATGGGTCTTAGAGCAACTATTAAGTCTTAGGCAAGCCCTGTGTTAACCATAAAACCCCTTACGAAGCCCTAGATATTGAGTTATTATATTTATATTGTTATATTGTTGCGTAGGCCAAAACCTTTCATTTTACCCTTTCATTATAATTGTACCAACATGTTTCTTATATATATACTAAGGAGACCTAGTACCAAGATCATCATATCTTGTATTGCATTGTATTCATTATAAAAGAATATTTCGCCCTTGAAGTGGATTGCATTCAATGAATTCTTATCATTTTTAAGGCACATGATTCATAACATTTAGTATCACAGCATACAAATTGAGATCATTTTTCTTATTCAAATGAATCATCGTGGTATTTTCACTATATTTTTTTCTAGGACACTTTAGACCATGAAATTTTTGAGAGGCTAATGAGAGATCTCGAGACGCAACTGGTAAAATTTTTATATTATGCTTTGCTACAGGTTTGTGAATAGTCTTGAAATTACCTTCAAATGAGTGATCTTATAATTTTTGCTATAACTTTCTCTTAAAGAAATTCTAGATTGTTAAATATTCAAGGAGTTAAGAAGACATCATAAGGTGCCTTGGTAAAAATTTCATGATCATATTTGAAAACTTGGACATGCGGCTTGCTATATAAGTTCACTCTTGGGAAGAGGCCAAAATAACCAAGTTTTGGGAAAGTTACCAAAACTTTCACTAGACATAACAAATTTTGGTCAGACCTGTGGAATTGTGGAGAAGACACATCAAAGTACTATAGGTCAAAATATTAGATGTATAAGGGCTATAATTTCATTGATATATTAGAAAAAAAAAATTAGCCATCATGATAGTCTACAAATTAGGGTTTTGAAAGGTACATAACTTACAATTGGCATAAATTTTGATTGGAAGATCTATTTTTTGGTGATTCAAAATTTGTGATAAAGAGGAAAAAGAGGAGCATTATTATTGACTCACGTGGTGCCTAATGGTGCCTCAAAACTTACTTCACCACTTAAACATTTAGAGAGTTCATCCATGACTCGTGAAGAAATAAAAAATATCCACTATTAGTCATCCAAGTTTGAAAGTGAGTTGTCATAGGTGAAAGGATTAGTAAAAAATCATGGAACAAAAGATGGAGGAAACAAGGAAGAAATACAAAAATATATCAAGGAATAATTACAAAAATCCATGAATTCCATTAAAAGGCTTCTCTAAGAGAGGCTTCCTAAAAATATACAGAGATACTAGGAAATCATGAAAAATAAGGAGAACAATTGTGTTGAAACTCAATCACATATGGGGAGTATTTTATCACAACTAGAGAGCACAAGGTTTGAATCACAATGTTAGGTAAAATTGACTCGATGTTTGAGTCAAGGTTGATCTGATTAAACAACAGTGGTTTGGGCACATGGTATAGTGTGCCCATGGTATTATTGCCAATGGTATTGCATGTGATGGAGCCTATAAAAGGCTGGGAAGATTTCATTGTAATGTAAGGCCTGGATTACTCCCCCCTTAAACTTGACTTAGGGTTCCTTGACTAACTCCAGCCAAACCCGCTAAGTGTGACAACCCCGCTCACTCTAGCCCTTAACCCCTTCAAAGTTTTTACCCGAGGTATTGTTAACCCGACATCCCCCATATCACCTAGGTCTAACCCAAACTTTATTTGTAATTACCCAGGGGTACGCATGCCTTACCAGGTCTTACAGCAGTATGCCCATTTACATGCAAAAAAATTTGACTCCATTATAATAATAAAAAATTGTTTTCCCTTGTTGTTGTTTTTGTACATATGACATCAATGTCCATATAAAAAGAACCCATCTATCAGATTACATGGTTCACCAGCTGTTGTAACCACCAGTTATCTAGGCGTTCTTTTCAGGTACATGGTTCATCAATTAATTAATCAACGTGCATATATTCTCCTCATCCACTGAATCTCTCATGTCCCATTTTTCATGCTACTCATTTCCATTCCTTTAATTAGTTATTATATCCACTATAATGACGAACGAAGGTAAGTATGCATGTAGCTCGCAACCTTGAGGCCCTCAAAACTAGCAAAGAATGTGTTAGAGTCGGTCTAGTAGCCCTCCACCAGAGATCAAAGCTCTTTGCATTTCATGATTAGGTGTCCCATCAGTGTGATCATGTTGCATTCCGTTAGGCATGCCATAATCTTGGTGGAAGGAGTTTATGTCGTTATTCCCCTCTTGTTTGGCACTGCTGGTTCAGGTTTGTTCAAATAAATAAAGTCCTCAAAGGGTCATTCATCTTGCTTTCAGTTTTAGGTTTTAGGTCTAGGGTTGAGTCTAATTTTATCTTGAGAGGTCATCAAGGACCAGCAGGCCATAGGGATGTCCTTCATTAAACATTTCTCATCATTGTACAGCTAAATTTTTACCTTGTTCTCAAAAACTCTGTTTTTGAAAACAAGGTCATTATCTCATTTTTGTAAAAATTCTCAAAATTTCAAATTCTTCAAATGTCGAAGTGAAGCCTTGGTCTCCCTTGCCAAAGCATCCCAGAAGCTATCCCTGCAAAAATTTTCAGAAGAAATCATCATTTCAACCAATTTTTCAAAGAAATGAAATTAAAGGTCAGAGCCAATTAAAGCAAAAAGTGTCAACATTCAAAACATTACAAAGTGGGTTTTGGGCAAGTTAAACATTAAAAGGAAGCCTATAAAATCATGCCATCCCTCATTGGTAATTCATTTGCCTCTCAACACTCCAAGAGAATACTTGTCAAGACGGTTTCAAAGTTCATTGGGCGAATTGAGCAGTTGCAGCAGCGCGCTACGCATCAGAGGAGGCGCGCTACGTGTTGGGGGTGCGCTACGCATCAGTGCGCATTTTCCAATGCTAAATAACTCAGGCGCTACGCGTTGAAGGCGCGCTACGCATCAGGCTGGGTGCGCTACGCGTTGGGTTTCTTGCTCAGGAAATCGCCAGCAAGCCACCAAAACTACTTCTCTCTCAAAATCTTTTCAGGTAGGCCTCTAATCATGGTGATTTTTGGTTTGGCTAAGATGAATGAGCAATGAACATGCAAAAAAATGCCATGCTAATATGAAGTAAAAACCCTATCTTGCTGTATCAAATTTTAAAAATGCAAATGTGCTAGGGTTTCATTGAAATTTGCTGCCCAAGGTTACCCCTTTTCCATTCCTCTTTCCCCATATTTTCCTCACCATTTTCCTTGACATTTTTCCATGCAAATTATATAATTTCCCTATTAAAAATCATTAAAATCCCTAAACCCTACTAATTCCTAAAACCCTATGTAAATTTCCTAAACCCCACTTCCCATTAAAATCCCACAAATTATGATTGTATATGTTCCATGTTCCTTTCCTAAAATTTCCTTTCACATTTGTTTTCCCTAATCCCCTCAATGTTCCCTTTTCCCTAACATTTCCCATGTGTGTTTGTCCCCTTGGTAACAGCATCTAAACAAGTCAAAACAACAGTTCATTGGGTGCACAGTCAGCATTATTTTTCAGTCACTTGCCTCCAAAACCATGTCAGAAACCGAAACAGATTATGAGCAAAGTGATGACCGTGAAACAACACTAGAGGTAGAGGTGCCAAGGAGGCATCACAGGGGTGGTAAAGGTGGTCAGCATGTCAGGGAGGAGCCCACCTCTTTGGCTTATCTACAAGCTTGTCCACTTGCAGTGTCATGTTTCCGATATCAATCATGCTACGAATATTGTGAGAGAATCTCCCAAATTCAACACCACAAGGAATTGGCCCACTTGTTTGTCCTACATTTGCACAATGGGCATGTGAATCTTGCAGGAGTGGACTTCACATTGTCACCCGAGATTGTTTCTCAAGCAACAGGGATACCCAATATTGGAGAAGAGTGGAACAAGCGCCAGCAGTTGGACAGATTTCATTATGAGCCATATATCAAACCTGTATATATGAGGCACCTAACTGGTGTTTTTCCCTTCAGATTCTTAAGAGACGAGTATGCACCTTTGATGAGGATCATCATTCGCTATTTCACTTGCGAGGGCAGATTTTCACGTTTATATTCGTACCATATCTGTTTGTTGATGCATTTCACACGGGTACGAATGATGAACATTCCATTCTTCATGTGCCGAAATATAGAGAGGATGGTGCCCTTGGTGCAAAGAAAGAGCCCAGCACAACAACACAAGAGCATCTATCATTATGCACTGATCAAGATTGTGGTCATGCATCAGTTGGCACAGCAGGGTATTCCATGGGAGGATTTCATTTCTCGTGACTTGTTCACAGTGCCACAGCCACCTCCTGAGGTTGTCCGTGATGAGGGAGGGCCTTCACATCAGTTTGACATTCCAGAGCCCGAGCATGTCAGCTCCCCTCCATTTGTCACATATCAGAGAGGCCACGTGGCCTTATTTGCATCTGCACGACGAGTATTATCTCCACATCAGGTGGAAGGGGTCTCGCCTTCTTCATCAGCACAGCGAGTGTTATCTCCACATCAGGTGGAAGGGGCCTCGCTTTCGACAGCAGCACAGGTACCAGAGAGAGGCAAGCAGCCCAAGATTGATGAGGGGCCATCAGGTGTTCCAGGCATAGATGTTGTTGACCTTGATATCATTTCTCCTAGCCTAGAGTCAGAGGAGATCATCCAGCAGCTAAGGGCTGAAAATGACTTGTTGCAGCAAAAATTGGAGATGGCAAATTGGACAATTACTTATTTAGAGCAGCGCAACAAGCAATTAGAGGATGAACACTCTCTTGATGAGTTGCGGAGGATCCGAGAAGACCGGAACTTGGCTCGCAAGAGACCCGATGATTTGACACCTAAGGAGCAAAGCTCTATGCTCATTCAGGTGAACACACATCTAGAGAGGTTGATAGCAAAGGCAAACAGGGACAAAGACATGCTCCGACACATGAAGAATCACTATTGGGCTCGAATGCATGTGTGTAAAGCAAGAATGAAGGTGCTCAAAGGACGGTTGGCCAAGGCACTAAAACGGAGGAAACGGTCCGATCCGCTTCATATTTTGGCTGAGGCTACCTTGAAGGAGCATGGTGCTCAATGATGCACTTCCAGCTCAAATTTCAGGAAATTTTGAGCAATTTTGGTCAATTTTGACTTTTTTGTGCCAGACACAGGTTTTTGCCCTCAACGCGTAGCTTGCCGCGCGCTACCCTGAAGATGGGCAAGTCCATTTCTCAAAAACTCAGCATTTTTGGATTTTTCATGACAAATTACACTTGCTCAGCAATTGCCAAGACATTTCATCAGGTTTTGAGCCCTCAGAAGGTCAAAAAACATGCAAAAAATGACTTTCTGCCACTTTTTGGACACACAGGGAGCAGTCTTGGGAGATTGCAATTTTGGAGGGGCAAATGACCACCAAATTGAGAAATTCCACTTGGGCTGGAAAGTAGACATCCAGACCTTTCCAAGAAACCTACTTTTGCCTCATTTGGATGCCGGGAAGTTCCTCAAAAGTTGGCTCAAAGACGCGCTACGCGTTGAGAATTGGGGCGCTACGCATCAGGGAAATTTGCCAGATTTTCACCTACAGCTCAGCAAAACGCAGATTTGACTAGTTTTGACTTTTTGGAGTGTTTTTTCATCCTCCTTGATGTAATTGATGTAATTTTATGATGTCATGGCACTTATTTATCTCTTCTATAAGATTCATTCATAAAAAGTCAAAAATTTAATGAATGAATTGGTTTCCTAGCTTATAGAGGCAAGTGGTTTTGACTGCCTAGATTTTAGTGCTCAATTTAGAATTGGTTGAAACAGCTCCTAGGATGATGAGCTCGACCCCTAGAGGCAAGGAAAGGTGTTAGCTTGCCTATATTATGTATTTTCTTAGTCATTTTCATGGTTGGACTCTTGAGGGATAAGCTTCTATTGTATTACACTTTGTATCTCTGCAATTTTGGCAAAGGAAAGACCAGGGTTTTGCAACACTTTTTGGGATTCCTGTGGTTATTTGTGTTAATGGTGTGCTTCTCTCATGTACTTGTAAGTGTCTTATGTGTATCATTTTCCCACTTTTCTTTTCTGCACATTAAGTAAATGAAGTGTTAAGGTAGAATTCATAATTTATATGCTCTGCCTTTAAGTTTGCTTAATATCTATGTTTTCCTCTGTCTAAAGAGAACTCTCGAAAGTTTCTTGCTCTCTTTAGCTCCTCACCAGTCATTCCTATCCATTCACTTAAATCAAAGGCATCAAGACAATCTCCTACCTTGCCCCAAAAAGACCTCGACAAAAGCTGTGTCCCATCCCCGCACCCAAAATTGCTCTCCTCCTGTTTTCCACCAAAACCCTAAAAATCTGAAATCAAACCTTCTCAATCAGTTTACTAGCCTAAAATCAGTGTTCTTTATTGGTCATCTCCTCCCTTTGAAGACCTTTCGCCGAGATAGACCCTGAGAGAGCCCTCTCCTGCCCCGTAGGGCTAGCTACGAGGCTAAGTGGTTTGATGTTGCCTTGGATTTTGTCTTTTTCAGCCTGAGGCCAAATTCAAGCACTAACAGAATGATGGGGCCAATGTACAGGCTTGGTGCACCATCATTCTCCTCTGCTACCACGATGAACCATGAAGCCTCTCCAACACACTGTCATACCCTTATGTTTTCCCAAGCCAAAACATATATGGTAGTTCTCCCATCACCAGTCTATTTATTCATGTACATTAACAGTCTCAATCCTTAAGTTTCAATATGGAGAAAATGGTCCTCATCTACATCATGATCTTCATGATCACCTTCGCTCTCGTATCTCTTGTCATCGTTCCTACCTCAACACTTGAGGCTTCAGCTCCCATGCCAATGTTCCTAAACGTGTCTGGCATCCTTGACAAGGTCGGGCAGTTCAATACCTTCCTGAGCCTCTTGAAGAGCACGCAGGTGGGCGTGCAGTTCCAGAGCTAGTTGAACAATCCTTAGCAGCTCAAATTTATTTCTCTCCTGGGTCATCTTTCCCCCTTTCTGACCCTGCCAATAACCACCACTGATCAAACACTGCGGGATTCACAAAATCATTCCAGAGAAGCCTGATTTTACCCTATGCGTCCTTGGATTTCAGGTCCCAGGTACTGAAACTCCGATATGCCTTCCATGTCGGAGCCAATCAACGACCGTCACTCATGTACAGAATTTATCCTAGCTCTGGATCAAGCGATTCCAACAGCTCACCATGGCATCCACGAGCACCCTTGTCACCATACGCGTTGCACCCAGATCAAATCTTTTGACACCCAAATTGCATCCTAGCAGGTCTTGGTTTCAAATGCTCCAATCACAATGCTTCCTGCTCAGATCTGGGTTTTTCTAAATAGATCCACACCTGTCGATAACTTCAAACCTTTGCTAATCACAACCATGGGTAACAAAGGGAAAAATCACACCTTTTAGCAGCGAGAGAAACCAAATCTACTCTGATCTAGATCTCCTCATCGTGGTTGCTTCTCTCGGCCAATCCAATTTGATCCATAACTCTGTAGTGCATAGCTTTGCTTCCCAAATGAGTGAATCTAATTGAAGAAATAAATACTAATACATGGTCTGCAGATCTAGCTACCACAGATCCATTCATACCTTGCATTCACCGAGTTTTCAAATTAAACACGATATCGACTCACAAATTCTCCTCTACGTAGTTGTATGGATGCACCATGCCAACCTTCTTCTCAGTTGTAGATCTACACCATATCTAACTAGATCTGGCTTCTTTGCAGGCAGATCTATCTATTATCAAACTTTACGCAACAACAAAAAGACCATAGACACAACAAAAATAATTACACCTGCACTCTGATACCATTTGTTAGGAATTTACCGTAGAGAGATAAATTAATTACTCAGACTTACCGAGATGAATAATAAAATAACCAAAAACAATACACATAAATATTATACACATAATATCTATCTGAGAAAACCCCAAATTCGAGGAAAAACCCAACCCAATGAAATTTCACTAGCCTTGGCCAAAACCCAAGCCAAGATGGCCAAGTGAGCCTTCAGCGCTCACCTCGAGGCCTTACATTACAATGAAGTCTTTGTAGCCTTTTATAGGCTCCATCACATACAATACCATGGGAAATAACACCATGGGTACACTATACAATGTGCCCAAACCACTGTTGTTTAATCAAGTCAACCTTGACTCAAATCCCGAGTCAATTTTACCTAACACACAAAACTATGATCATGATTTGTTAATCCTAGATCCACATCATTAGGATTTCAAGTCAATGCCAAGTAACTGCTTCATTAAAAACATCAATATGACGAAGTTTGATGGTAACGATATTATAACATGGATATTCCATATGAAGCAATACTTTTATCTACACCAAGTTACAAAGTTACAAAGGTAAATGTTACAGCCTTGTATATAAAACAACATCAATTTGTATGGTATCAATCCTTTGTGAAAGGAAAAAGGATTCTATTGTATCTTGATCCATTTTCATGAAGGAATTGATAACATAATATGGGGATATCAAGGGTAGTACATTCATGAGTCAATTGTTACATCTTCGGTAGACACGTCCAATTACAAAGCACAACAACAATAAAAAAAAGTTGAGTTTCATGGTAAAAAAAAATCAAAGGATAATATTTTAGTCCTCTTTATGGGAACTTAAAAGGAAAGCATCCAGCATGAGTTGCATCTCTTTAAACCTTAATCTCTAGAGCATGCTAGTCTAGAAGAAAATATTAAAAGTAAAAATATGGCTACTAGAAGAGTGATCACTAACAACTATAGAGAACATCATGTTCCCTGTTGACAAGGTTAATCCTCTCTGCAGACAAAGACGGTTCCTCTAGACCAATGAGTGGGTCTAGCAACTGAAGTGACAATCAACTAGACATCTTCCTAGGTTATAACTGAAAAGTAGAACGAAAGGGATAACCTACCTTGTTCTGATGCTATTCCGATTTCCTTTGTTGAAGGCCTCGAACCGCTTGTGTCATGGACTTGTTCCTGCTTCTCTCAGTGCTTATGTACCCTCACAAGTGATCAAGAGACAAAAAAGCATGCCAAAACCAATAGCAAACCAAATAACAACCTACTTAACTGATCAAGGAATGCCAAGTTAATACATACATGAACATATATTTTTGGAAGATGAAGCATCAGTTGTATATTATTTAAACAATAAAGGGAAGCTTACAACCATAGCCTTGATGTTGAAAGGCTCTCCTTGAGTGGTAATCCAAGTCCAAGCCAAGAAACTCTCCAAACACTCCTTCTCCAAGTCTAATGAAAAGCCTCTAATCACAAGCTCATCATAGGGGCGCAAATGGACATAGACCAACCCAGCCTCTAACCTGACCAACCATTTGGGAATGGGAGAGGAGGAATTTATAGGCTAGGAGAGGGAGTTAGGACTCCTCCAAATATAGGATTAGGCCCACATCTCAAGGATGTAGCTCATAGGGATAAGATAAAGAGGTCAAGTTAGGAGGATTCGACCTCATCTATTTGAAACCACCTCCAGCTCGCCGCTTCGGAAGCTTCTGGATCACGAAGCTTCTCATCCTCTTTGGGAAAATGACCCTTTTTGGATCATCGTGGGTATGAAAGGGAACAGAGCGATACCATCACAGGTCAAACACGGTGCAAAAGGCGACCATCATGGTTTTGAGCTTCATAAGAGCGATGACTCTCATTTTAGGGTTTTAAGAGCTATTTCTTCAGGGAAAGCTCAAGACATTTTCCAAGCAAATTTTTAGGAGGGATCTGATTTGTATACATGGATGAGTATACTGTATAATGATCATGTTTCGGGCACTTTAGGGTATGTCACAGGGAAGTGCAAGAGGCGTGACAAAATACTGTGTAACAGATGCCCCCTAAAGCATGAAGGCAGAATGAGGAGTGATGGCTGAGATTCTTTACGATCTCTTGCAAGGATGAGGACACGCACTATCAAGAGACCAGCAAATCAAGGACTCATATACATATACATATCTGATATCAAGACATGAATCCATGACATGGACGCAGCCATCCGGATGAAAGAGACTATATGAAAAGATCCATGGTATGGGTGCAGCCATCTAGATAACAAGGATCATCATCAATATAAAGTTCCACGGTATGGTCACAACCATCCGTATAGTAGAAACATGAATACAATAATGAATGACATATAACTCCATGCAGCCTGAGTCATAACAGACAAGACTCAGGGTCTTGCGCTCCATCGCGACCCGATCAACGTATGAATCCTAACATGCAAATAAAGGTGTTGAAGTCGAACATGCTAGAAAACCACCTAATTACCGGTCAATGATGTGGACCGTTAACAAGTACGAGAGAAACCACCAATAATGACAATGGCTCTCAAGGTACAACAGTACAATCTGCGAATGTGATAACGAAGCTGAAGTCAAACACTTGTGGAATTACCTGATCGAAAGCCAATGATGAAGACCTCTCATCGGATGCGAAGAACTAACCATTAGGGCATGCCAGCTCTAAGGTATTGAAACGGAGTTTCTAAGTCATCTTCCTGGATAATGAGCTGAAGTCGACAGGAAGCGACTCGTCGAAGGAGGGCAATGATGAATCCCCCATCATCGACACGAAACAAGGAATAAAGTGGAATAATTGTCAAGACTGTAACAACGACTCAAACAGTGTATAGGTGAATAACTGCATATTGGACTTCTCTTGAACATTGGCGACACGACTCTGGAGTGTGGCAGCATCTGACTCGACATAGGACTTGTTAGTGTCAGTATTTGCATACTGCCATCAGTGATCAAAACTCCTCTTTTCATATTCATATTAGGGTCTTGCTCAAAACAATTTGTCATTCCACCTAGGTACTCATTCAAAAATTTACTCACTAATGTTATCCCTAGTCAAAAAACCTCACTCACCTACACTCCATCTACCTCCCTTGACCTTTTCCCATGTCCATTCCTCTCATTTCCCTCTCTCAGGGTTTTGAGGACATTTTTCTTGGTTTCATGACCTCCATGGTTAAATCATCAACAAAACTTGTAGCCTGATGCTCTTACGCCTTCCCCTATCCTTAATATACCTTCCTAAACACTTCACATCACTCGTATCCCTCAAAATCATCATTTTTCTACAAACCCTAGCCTATTGCTATGCTTTTGACACTTTTCTATACTATGCCTGTGTTTCGCCCTTTTGGACCCCTTCCACTCACTCAATCCTTAAAATTATAGTTTCCCTTACTTCCTAACATCCCTCCCTACCTCCCAAAATTTTCCTAGGAATTTAGAAGCCCCCTGTCCCATTTATTTCCCTTCATTCTTATAAATTTTCCAAATCCCCTATTTTGCCTACACTAAACCCTAATTTCCTCTCCCACTGAGCTAGGGTTGGCTATGGAATCAGAGACATCTGAGTATAGGATGCCTAAGGGAGGTCATTTCAGCAAGTATGAGGCCATTCCAACTCAAAAACATCATGTATCCATCATTTTTCAAGAAGTCATTCCAAGGGACAAATCATTTGCCACACATAGGGCCAGTTTTGCTTCAAAGTATATTTCCAACCAAACAGAGATGAATTTTACAAAAGTGAGAGAGGTTTTTATCCATAATAGTCCATAGATGAAACAAATCTTTAATTTTTTACACAGGTGTTATGGTTTTGGAGAAATGTCAAAAATACAGTTGCTACAAGAGAGTTGTTGCACTTCTGGAGTGATGTTGGGAAGATAAAACAATTTTCCTAGCTAGAGTATCCAAATCCCTTGCTTGAAGAGTCAAATGGTAACTAGACAGAAATATATTTCCAGTGAGCTATCATGAGCTCAATTTGAAGTTGAGGAAGACCTCCAAAAGTGTCCTGCAAGATCACACTTCATTTTTGCACCCTCATTCTAAACTTTTTGACAAGTCTTGGGAGAATTGGTTTTTGAGGGGATACACCTCATCATTTTTAGTGGTTGATAGGTCCATTGTGTATCCAAGAGAGATATCTTTCTGAAGAGCTATCATGGGCTCAATTTGGACTTCAGTAAGGCACTCAAAAGTCTATTTTAGGTCGGCGTTGCGCGTTTGACCAATCTTGGGAGAATCCATTTTTGGAGGGTCAAATCAAGACCATTTTGAAAACTAATGACATATTTGGTAACTAGACAGGATAAGATTTCCAATGAGATATCCTGGACTCAATTTGGACACCGAGAAGGCAAGAAAAAGTGGGTCTGAAGATGGTGTTGTGCGTTTGACACTGGCGCTGCGTGTTTGACACAAGCACTGCGCGTTTGACCAGTTGCCTAATTTTTCACTGTTTTTCTCCAGATTTGATTTTCCTCTTGGGAAATAAACTTTTTACTGATGTAATTGATCATGTAAATGTAATTATGGTCTTTTTACTATTACCTAGGGTAAATACATTAGGTAAATAGACTCTATGAGGTGTAATGAATCAGTTCATTGTAATTAGGGATGAGTCACTTTGACCACCCTACACTCTAGCTATCAATTCAGATTTTGGTGGAACTGCTCCTCCTCTTGTAGATTCGACCCCTGATGGCTGGGAGGAGTTTGTTTGAGGCCTATATATTGTATTTTTCAGTCTCTTCAAAGGTTGGACTCAGTTGGATATTGTATTATTAACCAGAGACACTATGTAATCAGTATTTGGCAGAAATTTAATGAATGAGTTGAAGCTATTTTGATGGAATACCTGTGGTATGGAATTTTGACATAGTTTCTTCTTACGTTGCACATGTTTGAATGTTTTTTACTCTCATGTTTAATTTCACTTCTATGATATGCTGATTTTCAAGTTGATGAGTAGAATACATCATACATGCTCTATTTTGGGTAAATCTTCATAATTCGTCCATTTTCTTCAGTGTAGAAAGAATACATGTTTGTCTTGCTCTTTCTAGCACCTCACCAGTCTTATCCATCTCACTTCATAACCTTAAAGTGTTTGAGTGCCTACCTACCTTGCTCCATCAGATGTCTGCAATCATACCCTTATTTGCCCTGACCTAGTCTCTTTGACCTAATTCTCTTCCAACAACCCCATCAAATTAAATCAAACAACCTCTGCACTTTTACCTAGCCTAAAACCCTAATCCATCCAGCCCTCTTAGCTCTGATCCTTTGGAGAGAGCCCTCTCCAGCCTGGTAGGGCTAGCTACTAAGTTAAAAGGTTGGTATGTGGTTACCTCAGCTGGACCCTTCCTCAGCCTTGGAGATCAAGAGGAGTTATAACAGGACTAAAGGTCATGATGACAGAATGGAATATTCAAATGAAAGGCAAAATGGATCACCCAAACCCAGGAGGACAAGTGACTGAGTGAATATATCCCAAGCTCAACACGAGAGCAAAAGAATGTCATGTTCAAGAGTGACATGCTGCCTATACAAAGGATGTCTCATCTTCACTTTTCCCTCGCTATTTCTAGCAAGTACCTCTTTATTTTTACACAAGATTGAAAAGGATACCATATTCTTTTCATATAAGTTCATCCTTCGGATGAATCCATCCTAGTAAGTTTTACAATTCCTAGGAAGGAGAAACTCGAGCTCAGTCATGGTGACAAGTCTTTCATCGTTTAATTTTTAACGAGTTTGACACAAGTGTAACTCAGAGTCTTTTTCATATTTAGAGAGTTTGAAAAAGAGACAAAAAAAGAAAACTCCATCAGGTCCCTTTTCATAATTTTTCCCTCGAACTCGAAAAGGTAGAAAACAATATTCGAGAGAACCTCCTAGCCATGTTCGACTAAGGTGTTCCTTTTTCGTACAATAGTCTACTCAGTCCGGAAAAGGGTTAAACTTATATTGAGTATACATGAATTCATTTACTTTAATGAGTTCGAAATGACAAGTACTCGGCAATCTTTTCATATTTTTGGAGTTTGAAAAGAGCTGAAAGAGGACTCCACCTGCAGGAACGAGTTGTATGAAAGGATAGAAATTGGTTTCGGTCGTGATGGAACTACTCTAATACATGTAATGTTCAATAGGTTGGCTGATAAGACCACTCATCATAGATGTTCCTTGGGCACGGGCAAAACAACCTAGTGAAAGCATATGATCGGCCAAAGAGATGGTGATGATGGAATGAAAGAACCAAGGCTCATATGGAAAAAAGGCTGATAAAAATGGCAACCCTGACATGTAAAGTGGGAATGGTTTCATTTTTACACAAGCTTGAAACATGGGAAACTATGCTTGAGTATACTTGAAGATGGTTTCATTTTTCACAAGCTTGAAACATGAGAAAAAACTATGCTTGGATTTGGTTTCATTTTTACACAAGCTTGAAACAGAAACAAACTATGCTTGGATAAGTTTGCATGCCCCCAGCATAATGATTCAGTTCGAGGTACATTCCCCCCAAGCTTCATTGCATTCACCTAAGTGGATGGAATGAAGGTTGACTTACGAGATCAAGTGAAAGACTCGACTAGGATTTTATGAGATCTAATCAAACATTCGGATTGGAAGGGGTTTTGTTTCATTTTTTAATGAGATTGACACAGGAAAAAAACCATGCCCATGACACTTTGTTTCATTTAATGAGCTTAACACAAGTAAAAGAAATTTTCTCATGGAGACCTATTTCATTTTTTAACGAGGTTGATATAGTGAAAGAACTATCGTGAAGGTCCTTTGTTTCATTTTTTAAGGAGTTTGACACAAGACAAGGAACTTTGCTCCATCCCTTGTTTCATTTTTTAATGAGCTTAACACAAGACAAGGAACTTTGCTCCATCACATTGATCACAGACCAACATAGGCCATGGCTTCCAAGAGTTTCTCATCAGACGGGAGAACAACACTTTGGAAGGGATACATGTCCAGGGATCCAAATGAAAAATCAGGCTCCAATGCCCCCAGTACATGATGTACTACATCACCTACTAGATCATCAATAGATGTGGGCATGGAACAGGTGGCCACGTAATTAACCTATGGCGGGGGTGATACTGCTTGCATATAAGAACCACTTAGGGATGATGGTTGATTGGGAGTTGATTCAGGACCAATGAATGTAAGTTGATCAATGATCACAATGCTTCCTTCATGTGGGAAACACATCACTCGAAAGAGGGAAGAAACAAGAGCTCCCATGACATAAACATAGTCACGGCCAAGGAGTAGATTAAAATCCAATGGGCCTTGGACAACCATCACGTCTATATAGACAGTCTTTCCTCCCAAAGTAATAGGCAACTTAGGAAGGATCCCTAACGGTTGATTGGTTCCTCTATTAAAAGCTAACAGATTCTGGGTGACAGGGACAAGTTGAGGAGAACCTAAAGCTTTCCAAGCAGTTGAGGACAGAATACTAATAGATGTGCCCTCGTCTATGACTGTGCTAGGTACGGCCATATGGTAAGCCTGTACTATAATATGGAAAGGCACATAAGACGGAAGGCGATATCTTGCCAGTCGAATCCAATCAAAAGAAGTGACTAAACTACTCGGAGGGGGTGTCATAGGAACATGAGAGCTACCCTCTTTCTCGATGGGAACAGGAGAAATTCTCTCATGCACCTCGGGAACAGGAGGATTTACCTCCAGTTCATTTGAAGCTAAAGAAACTAGAAGAACCTGGGCAGTAGGAGGTTCACTCTCTACTGGAAAGGTGGGATCAAGTCTACCAGTTTCTCAATCAATGGTTGGTCGAGAACGTACTCATGAGACTCACTTTCAGAGAGAGTGGGATTGACCAAAGTTGACTTTTGATGAAACATTGGATCAACTAGTGGAGGATCAGGGGAAAGCCTTAGATACCCAGTTGGAAGACGAGGTTGAGAAGCTGTAAGGTTTTCCAACTCTTTCGAAGCTTCATCCATAAGAGGAAAAGGGTGAATGGGATGATTACCTTCACACAACTTACAAGGAAATTTTACTTTTCCCTTTTTCCCATGAGATTTATTGTTACTAGTTAAGAGTTTGTCACCAGCATGATCACGAGAGGTTGTTGACAAAGGTAGATGCGAACCTGTGCACCACACTTCTAAGACCTTGAGAATACCAGGACAATTTCGAAGAAGGTGGTCACCCTTACATAACATGCAATGGAATTTTACTTTCTGAGGATAGTTGGAAGATTTTTCTTTATTAGTTGCATCGGTAGCAATCGCTGCTTGGTTGCCCCCTTGGTTATTTTTCTTCTTCTTAGTCATCCTATTCTTCTTCTTCTTAGCTTCCTGGCTACTAGAATCCAGAATTTCACCAGGCAAAGAGGAAGAACAGGGTGAAGAAATAGGCAAAGAAGGCAAGTGGTCCACTTTAGGATCAACATGAGGTTGATGTTGTTCAGGTGGAGGATAACTTGGTTGAAAAGAAGTTTGGACACTCGGAACCACTGAGGTCGAAAACAACCAAACTGGCAGACCAATGGTCAATCCAGGAAGGGACAACGTTGCCATATAGGGAGCACCAGTATTTCCGAAAGAAGGAAAAGGACTAGGATTCTCGTTAGAGGGGTTTCCTTGACTGGTAAACTCGGGAAATGTTGCCATCAGTATCAACCTAAGATCCACTAAGCAATGTTCCCATAGGAAGGATGTTTTTTTGCAATCAATTAATTTTAGAATTTGAAACAAAAACTTTTCCTTTTCATGTTTTAAGAGTCAAGAAAAGGATGAAAAGGTGACTCTAGTCGCTTTCGTTGGTTTAGCAAGCTTGAAAGGACAAGTGCTTGGTGACCTTTTCAAATTTAAGGAGTTAAAAAAGATCGAAATTACTACTTAGGTAACTCTAGGCAAAAGGAGTACCAAGTAACCGTGAACTGCAATATACACCTCAGCAAATAAATTTACCAAGGACTTGACATACGTGTAGGCAATCCCATGGAATTTTGTGTTTGGTGTATCACATTTATAGGGCGGCAGACTCGGCTTCCTATTGATAAAGGTTTGCAACCTATGGGGGTCTCCCTTTATATACTCGATGGTACGAAGAGCACAAGTCTGTGCTAGCACTGTCTAATGCAAGAGCGAACGACAGCTACTAAGTTTTAAAGAGGCTGGAACATGTCTCTAGCCTAGACCACTAAGTATGAGCGTCAATGTTTCAAATGCTCCTCAGATTAATTGATATATTTTAAAGTTGATATTGAAATTATGTTTCGATTTCAAAGCCTTAATAATGTCACCTGAACACTTATGATGCAAATATATGAGAAAAGGAAAAAAAAAAAAAACTTTCAATGAAAGCTAGACTAATCAAGGGAAGAAATTTCAATCAATAATGCATCATGCAAAATGCCTTCCACTAACTTTCACTTTCGTCTTCCAAATGCAATGCCAAAAGTAAAAAATATTTTGACTTTTCACCATCCTAAATGCAACTTTTCGAAAGCAAAATGATTTTGACTTTACAAAGATGCACTTATATGAATTATGATTTTCTTTTCATTTTGAATGATTTGATGCACCTAATACAGTTTTTAGCTTTCAATCACTGAAAAAATGTAATCTATTTTCAATGATGAATCTCAAAAAATAACTTTTCAACGCAACTAATCTAATGCATTTCCATGAAAAGTAAATTTCGAAGTACAAGCTAAAACAAATGCAAAATGATGTTTTCAATGATTTCCACAGAAAACAAGACTCAACCAATCAGCAAAACAAGCATCTCAATGACACCAACAAGCAGCAAGTGATGACCAATTGACTAGAAACCCTAGAATTCAGTTAGATTTCACTTCGAAGCCAATGAGACAAATTTTGCAAATTAATCAAGGCAATCAATCAAAACATTGACAAATCCAAGCATATAGGATGGGAAAAGACCTTAGGGGCCAAGACACACTAGATTCTAAGGAAGAAATCTTAAAAATTATCATATTCAAGGATCATCACTACTTTACATACCCAAACCCGTGATTATCGCTACTTTGCATAGGCAAACCCGCGATGGCATCACTACTTTGTATAGCAAAAGTAGTGATCATTTCAATGCGACCAAAAAATGAAGAAAAAAAAATCATCGCGATTGTAAAGGTAAAAATTGCAATGCCATCGCGACTATTAAGGCTAAACCTACGATGGGTGAGGAATATGGGAAAAAACTAAAAATATTCCAAGAAACAATCCAGACTTAGCACTCTAAAGCAGTAATCAGTGATGGTATAAACCCAAACTGATGCAGACAAGTCGAAAAATCGACGGTTGGTCAAACTAGATAGAAGATCAGGGTGAAGAATTGGAAGGAAAGGATCATAGGCTCCCCAGTGGAGTCACAATTTTGTTGACAAGGTTAATCCTCTCTGCGGACAGAGACAATCCCTCTAACCCAATGAGTGGGTCTAGCAACTGAAGTGACAATCAACTAGACATCTTCCTAGGTTATAACTGAAAAGTAGAACGAAAGAGATAACCTACCTTGTTCTAATGCTATTATGATTTCCTTTGTTGAAGGCCTCGAACCGCTTGTGTCATGGACTTGTTCTTGCTTCTCTCAGCGCTTATGTACCTACACAAGTGATCAAGATACAACAAAGCATGCCAAAACCAATAGCAAACCAAATAATAACCTACTTAACTGATCAAGGAATGCCAAGCTAATACATACCTGAACATATATATTTTGGGAAGATGAACCAGCAGTTGTATTATTTAAAGAATAAAGGGAAGCTTACAACCATAGCCTTGATGTTGGAAGGATCTCCTTGAGTGGTAATCCAATTCCAAGCCAAGAAACTCTCCAAACACTCCTTCTCCAAGTCTAATGAATAGCCTCTAAGCACAAGCTCAGCATAGGGGCACAAATGAACATACACCAACCTAGCCTCTAACCTGACCAACCATTTGGGAATGAGAGAGGAGGAATTTATAGGTTGGGATAGGGAGTTAGGACTCCTCCAAAGATAGGATTAGGTCCACATCTCAAGGATGTAGATCATAGGGATAAGACAAAGAGGTCAAGTTAGGAGGATTCAACCTCATCTATCTGAAACCACCTCCAGCTCTCCGGTTTGGAAGCTTCTAGATCATGAAGCTTCTCATCCTCTTTGGGAAAATTACCTTTTTGGGATCATCACGGGTATGAAAGGGAACAGAGTGATGCCATCACGGGTCAAACACAGTGCAATAGGCAACTATCGCGGCTTTGAGCTTCATAAGAGCTATGACTCTCATTTTAGGGTTTTAAGAGCTATTTCTTCAAAAAAAGCTCAAGACATTTTCCAAGCAAAGTTTTAGGTGGGATATGAGATATATACATGGATGAGTATACTGTATAATGATCATGTTTCGAGCACTTCAGGGTATGTTATAGGGAAGTGTAGGAGGCGTGAAAAAATATTGTGTAACACTCCCCACTCGTAGCCTCACTCAACTGATAAGGTTGAGACCTCAACAAATAAATGAAAGAAGAGTAAAAGTGTTATGCTTCAATTGTGACAAGAAGTACAGTAAGGGGTATTAATGTGGTAAGAATAAATTATTCTACATAGACCATGAAGAATTGGAATCATCACAAGATCAAGAGTTATAAGAGACTACTCCAAGAATATATCGTCATGCATTGGTCAAAATCATTACCCCACAAATCCAAAATATAGAAGGATATATAAAAAAGTAAACGGTAATAATGTTCATCAAATTTGGTAGTGTCTATAACTTCATCAATTACCAATTGGAAAAAAATATCAATTGCTTTGTAGTTCCAACACCAGAATTTCAAGTAATGATTGAAAATGGAGGTACAATAAATTGTTTAGGGAAGTGCCATAGTATTAAGCTAAATATGGAGGAATATTTATTGGATACTCCCATGATTGCAATCCAAATGGGTGGTTCTAATGTTATATTAGGGTTCCAATGATTATAGTCATTGGGAACAATGACCCATAATTTTCAAGATCTTTTCATGAGATTTTACTCATAAGGCAAGGAAATTGAGGTTATAGGTATCCAAGGGAAACCCTCTAGAGTGAAAGCTCCAAGAGCACAACAAGGGTACTCAAAAAGAGACATTATTGTGTAATTGCATAATTGTGCTCATTAGATATTCAAACATATGTGTTATGCTCTGGTGGATCTCCTAAAAGTTATCAACACTCATTCCAAGGTATTTAGAGAGATGTTTGAGGATCTTCCATTTGTTCAAGATCTTGAGCAAGATATTCATTTGCATCTTGGAAGTGTACCAACTAACATTAGACCTTACAGGTGTCCATAAGCACATAAGAGTAATATTGAGCATCTAATTCAAAAATGTTAGAGGTTGGCATCATTCAAATTTGCAGAAGTGCTTTCTCTTCACCAATGATGATGGTTATAAAAAAGGATGGTTCATGGTCTATGTATCTAGACAGATTAACACCAAGGTATTATGGCCCTTATAAGGATTTTCATAGGATTTAAAGTTTGAATTAGGAATTGGAGTTGTCACCATCTTCGCATTTACATCAAGTCATCCATGTTTCTTACTTAAAGAAGGTAATCGATAACAAGATCCCATTCCAAACTATTTCATCGAAGACTAACGAGGAAGAGAAAATCATACCATTACTAGAAATAAACCTTGAAACAAAGATTAAGCATCTAAGAAAACGAGTAATTATTGAGTACCTCACTTAATGGAAAAACCTACCAATGGAAGAGGTGACAGGGAAAGATGAGTTATTCATGCATAAACACTTGTAGTTAGTCAAGTTTTGAGGATGACACTTGTTTAAATGGGAGGGGCATGTTAATTGCTAGAGAAGCCCCATGTTAACTATAAAGCCCCTCATTAAGTGCTAGATATTGAGTTATTACATTTCTATTGTTATATTATTATGTAGCCCAAAACCTTTCATTGTGCCCTTATGTCTCTTGTGTCTATACCAAGGAGATCTATTCTTAGGATCATCATATATTTCATTGTATTGTATTCATTGTAAAAGGAGGTTCCACCCTCAAAGTGGATTTTATTCACTGACGTGTTATCATTTTTAAAGCACATGGTTCATAAAAACAACCCTCCCTATGATATCGTAGTCAAGTTTTATATCACTTTATTCGACATGAACATGGTCCTGTAACTAATGAAATACCTCCTTAAAGCATTAATATTCTATGCATTCTCCTCTTTATGCATCATGGGTGAAAGGCTCCACATGCATAAGAGTACCCAAAGCTATGATTATGGGTGTCAACAACCTTGAAATCATTTCTACGGATCTAATAGTATTATCCTTCTTATAATTGATGATAATATTATTTGTAAAATCCCATCTAGGTATGGTTTCCTTTCCTAATAGAAAATGCTTCCATTTCTTAACAACTTGTATGAGAGCATAGACCTCCTTGGCATATGTGGGATTTTTCAAGACTCTGGCATGGAAAATTTCATAATAATAATGCATTAGCTTACCTACTTGTATTAAGACTACTCCCATAGCGTATCCACTTAAATATGTCTCCAGTTCGAAGGGTTTGTGAAAATTGAGTAATGCAAGGAGTAGTGCTTGAATAATCTTTCATTTTATATCTTCAAATGACTCCTCCTAATTATTTCCCTACTGGAAACTCTTTTCATTTGTTGATATGGCATGGAGTGGTGTATCCATAGTTGAGAAGGATGCTACAAAATTCTAAAGGTACTAGGTTGTTATCACGAAGCTCCTAACTTTAGTGACATTTATAGGAGTTGGCCACTTGATCACGGCCTCCATTTTTGCATGGCCAATCTTGAATTCCCCTCCACCACTCACATTCCCCAAGTACACCAAGGGTTATTAAACAAATTTAAATTTATTAAACTTTGTTGGTAGTTTATGGCTTTGCAATGTCTTGAAAACCTATATGAGACATGAGATATGCTCTTCCCATGTAGGGCTAAGAATTAATATATCATTCAAGTACACCATTGCAAATGAATCTAAAAGGGGACACAATACATCATTCATCAAATTCAAAAATGTGGCTAGGACATAACATAAACCAAAGGGAATTACCATCCATTCACATAAACGTTTCCTCATATTGATGGTGGCCTTCCATGTGTCTCATTTTTTTACTTGTACATGTTGGTATCATGATTTGAGAACTAACCTGGTGGAGTACATGTTGTGTTGTAACTAATTTGAAAAATCATCAACCCTAGATAAAGGACCCATAGCAACACTTGAGGGTGATCTTATTTAGAGTTATATATTCGATGCGCATCCTCCGAGTCCATCCTTCTTAGGGACTATGACGATAGGTGACCCACAAGGTGAGGTACTTGGTTGAATTACTCCCTTCTCCAATAATTACTACAATTATTTTTTGACTTCACCTACTTCCATTATGGACTATATTTGTAGTCCAATTATTGGTGATGGTGAGTAAAGTGACAATTCCATTTCATACTCCTCTTGTCTCTCATGTAGTAACTCTCTAAACTCCTTAATTACTTTTTTATATCCATACAAAATCTCATCCAATTGGTGTTTTTTTCTCTTTAGCACATCCCTCTATAAATGTCTATACATTAACTAAGGCATCTACTTATTGATCCAATCTTAAGAAGAATAATACAAACTTCCCACTTGAGCTCATTAAATTATTGTCTTGGTTATCACTTACTATAAATGTCTTGGATTTACCTTTATGCACATTAATGATGAAGGAAATCCCATCCTTGACCAAATGTTATTGGTTTTCTCTCCTTAGGAAGAACACTTCCCTCACGTACATGTACTTGCTTCCAAACACTACACTAGACATGTCAAAAGTCACTACATCTACCTCCACTTCAGCAATATAGTTTGCACTTATAGAAAATTAGATCTCACATTACTCAACAACCCTGAGTTTTGCATCTATATTTACCCATCCTAATGGTCTTGTTGAGCATGGTTGTGAGCTTCCAATCCAAGCTCACTTACCACATCATGTAATATGAGGTTGACCTATGAATTGGAATCAAATAGAGAATCCACCTTTGCCTTCTCAACTTAGATATTGATATGAAAGGGTTTATTCATCTCCCTCACTATTTTGGGATGGAGGCTACTAAGATTCACCTCCTTCTCCATTGTAGTGTAAACAATCTCTTCATCTACAACTAAGTTTCTCTTTCTCTGGTTGCTTGAATCTATGGCTAACATGTTCTTCTTCTTCACCTCCTTCCTACAATTTTTTGGAATTATCTCTACATGTAACTTCCAACACTTTTCTTCGATATGACCATTCATATTACAATAGTTACATAAATTCCTTGGATCCTTTCACTGATGTGCATTGGTTGTTATAATCTTATGCGTTCCACTTCTTATTTTCCTCTTTAGGAGTGCCTCAGTGGTCTACCTATTTTGAGCCTTCTGGTTGTCCATTATTTGTATTCATCCCCATACACTTTTCTTATACACCGGTCTTCATTAATGGTATGAGGTTTAAAGAACATCACTTTCCTCCTTAATAGCCATGGAGACCACCTAGATACTCAAGGAGTACATTCAAATTGTTGGGGATACTCCTAACACACTGACCTGTTTTCTAAACTTAGTAATGTAGTATTGTACACCATACCCTTGCTTTTCAATGGAAGTAATGCCATTGGATACATTAGTCCTCTTCACATACAACAAGGTAGAACTATGGCATAATGAGGATTTTGAACACCTCAGACTTAGCTACTCAGGGTTCACCCTCTAGCCTAATGATCTTCTTCTCACTTTTCCACTAAGTTTGGGCATGGTTCTCTAAATTCAAGTGGGAAAATGATATATTTTTCTCTTTTCCTTTGTTATGAAAACTAAAGTAGACTTCTAATTGTTTTAACCATTAATTCAAATTATTAACATTGATCTCACTTTGTTAGGGTCTTATGTCCATTTTTTGTTCCACTTTGAATAGATATTGGGAATAGGTGATGTTGGAAATTGGTCTCTATTTCTTTGGCTCCTTTTATGGTTACTATTTCGCTCTAAATTTCCCATAAAAGCTAGCTTCTGAGTTAGAGGTAACAAACTTCCCAATAGGTCTAAACTTGTTATCTAGAGCTTCCATGAGGATCACCATGTTGTGAGAGATGTCAAATACTTATGCTTCTACATTTGAACAATTTTCCCTCGACTTATCCCTTGGAATTTTATTGTACTCAACCATAATGGCTATTGTTTGAACTTATTTCTTTAATCCAATTTCTAGATCTTACAATTTCCCATAAGAACTCCAAAGAGAAATATTTATCACCAATAATGTAACAGCCCTAGTAAAAGAATCCATGTAATAAAGTTAATAAAGGAAAAATAATAACCATGGTCATGGGACGCGTATTCCAAGTTGAATGTTGGGAAAAACATAGGTGATGGGGATCACTTGTGATTAATTAATGGCTATGGAAATTGACAAAGGCAATGACAAAGGCATTGGAAAGGAAAAGTGGCCTTAATTGGCATTTTATTTATGAAAATAATGGAAATTAGGAGAAAAGGAAGGAAAAAGGTCATAGGTTGCATGTGAAGAAAATAGAGGCCTCATTGATAAAAAGGCTTTTGAGGATTAGTTTGTAGCTTTTGGTCAGTGTTAGCTTTTGGTCAGTTCAGCTTTTGTCAATGCATTTTTGGAGCTCTCATTTTCTACTCTCTCCCTCATACTCTTGGACACTTAGAGTTTTCTTGGAGCACTCTAGGAGGAGTGCGACATACTTGGGATTTGGAGCAAGAAGGAAAAATAAGAGCGAGAAAATGCAAGAGGACATCGGGATCAACAGCTACAGTGGGTTTTTCTTGCAGGTATCGAGTTGCATGTATGATTTCCTTGCTAGTTTTGGCATGCATGGCACATGCAGGTGGTTTCTTGGTTATGACTTTTCATTGGCATGGAGGATTGGCTAGATTGACAGTGGTTTTGCCTAACCTTGATATTTCTTGGATATCCATGGTGTTGTGAGTGTCTTTCCTTTTGTTTTCTGGTTCGTTTGTCATGTTCCTTATGGTTGTAGCTTGAGTTACTAGTTCCTAGAAGCCTGGTTTGGACAAACGCTCTTGAAGCCCCATAACAGCTTTGGTTGAGTTACTAGTCCTGGAAGCCTTGGTTGGACAAATGCTCTAGAATCCCTTGGTGGGTTGAGTTACTAGTCCTAGAATCCCTTGTTGGACAAATGCTTTGGAAGCCCGATAAGGGCTGTGGGTTGAGTTACTGGTCCTGGAAGCCCTGGTTGGAACAAACACTCTAGAGCCCTGGACACTTTGAGTAGAGACCAATCTAGTGATGGTTAGTGATGTCTGACCATGAGGTGGAATCACTGGTTGAGGGTTGAGGTGGTTTGGCATCTGGAAGTTGTAATTTGGTTTTGCTTGAGTTGTTTCATGAGCTCCCACATTCATGCTTGGAATATGGCACGGGGGTGATTGGTTGAAAGAAAGATTTGGTTCAACCAATCTATGGTTGGGTGGTACATGTAATTCCTAGACCTGGTTACATTTTGCATATGCTAATAAGAGCTTCATTCCTCTTGTATTTAATGGGTAAATATACTAGTTCATATGTGGTTGTTATGGCTGTTATATCCTTGTTATTCCAGTGAAGTATACATATTAAGCTAATGATGTAGCACAAGTCTTCATTAGAGATGTAATGAGATTGCATGGTGTTCCGAAGGAAAGAGTTGTTGATAGGTTTGGGGACAAAGTTGGCCTTCAGTATATCTTATCAGCTGCAGATAGATGGACAAATAGAGAGGGTTAACAGGACTTTGGAGGACATACTAAGAATGTACGTCATGCATCAATAGCTAAAGTGGGAAGAGTATCTTCCACTGGTTGAGTTTGGTTACGACAATGGGTACCAAAAATCTTTTAGGATGAGTCTGTTTGAGGCACTCTATGGGAAGAGTTGTAATACTCTCATCAGTTGGAGTGATCCGGTGAACAGGGTGTTGTTAGGACCGGAAATGTTGGCAGAGATGGACCATGAAATGTAGGTAATCAAGAATAATCTAAAGATAGCACAGGACTGGAAGAAAATTTATGCAGATCAAAACATGGTGTTTAATGAGTTTAAGGTTGGGGAACAGGTGTACTTGCGTATCAAGCCCAAGAAGAACTCCTTTAGAATGGATCATGTGCCAAGATGGTACCTCAGTATGGATGTTTCAAGATTCTTGGTAGGAATGTACTAGTGGCCTATCGACTTGCACTTCCTTCGATAGTGAAATTCCATGATTTTTTCCATGTGTCATTGCTTAAGAAGTATGTTAATGATGTTGATCATGTGATTGACTCGTTTGTATTCTAGGTGGAACCAAAAGGATAATTCCAGCGAGAACCTCAGTGCATTTTGCAGAGAAATATGCTCATGCTTCGAAACCGAGCAATCAAGTAGGTTAAAGTGAATTGGAAGCACTTTGGGCCCGATGAAGCTACATGGGAGATGGCGGATCAGATGCGAGCAATGTATCCTTCTTTATTCATTGGTTGAGAGAATGTTTTTGGAATGTGTTTTGGTGTGATGTTTTCGTCTATGTATATATGTATATGGATGTTAATACCTCCATGAGTTGTGTTATAAAGCTCCAATAAGTGGTATGGATCTCATGTAATTATGGTTGTCGTGTTGTTATGTTTCTCATGTTAGTTTTCTTCTCAACATGATGATCATTGTAAATACTGCAATAAGCTAAGTTATAAAGCTCCATGGGCAGTATGTTTTGCTTTTCAACAGTCTTATTGGTTTCAGGTGTCATTGAACACCGAGGATGGTGTTCCCCCAAGGGGGAGGGTTTTATAACAGCCCTGGTAAAAAAATCCATGTAATAAAGTTAATAAATGCAAACTAATAACCATGGTCATGGGACACGTATTCCAAGATGAATGTTGGGGAAAACATGAGTGATGGGGATCATTTGTGATTTAGTAATGGCTATGGAAATTGGCAAAGGCAATGGCAAAGGATTTGGAAAGGCAAAGTGGCATTAGTTGGCATTTTATTTATGAAAAAAATGGAAATTAGGAGAAAAGGAAGGTCAAAGGTCACAGGTTGCATATGAGGAGGAAAATGAAGGAAAATAATGGAAAATTAAAGAAAATATAGGCCTCGTTGATAAAAAGGCTTTTGAGGATTAGTTTGTAGTTTTTGGTCAGTGTTAGCTTTTAGTCAGTTCAACTTTTGTTAGTTCAGTTTTGGAGCTCTTTTTTTCTACTCTCTCCCTCACACTCTTGGACACTTAGATTTTTCTTGGAGAACTCTTGGAGGAGTGTGGCATACATGGGATTTGGAGCAAGAAGGTAAGGGAAGAATAGGAAAGCGTAAGAGGACATCGGGATCAGCAACTACAGTGGGTTTTGCTTGCAAGTATCGAATTGCATGTATAATTTCCTTGCTAGTTTTTGCATGCATGGCACATGCATGTGGTTTCTTGGTTATGATTTGTCATTGGCATGGAGGATTTCCTAGATTGATAGTGGTTTTTCCTAGCCTTGTCATTTCCTAGATATCCATGGTGTTGTGGATGCCTTTCCTTTTGTTTTTTGGTTGGTTCTCATGTTACTTATGGTTGTGGGTGCCTTTCCTTTTGTTTTTTGGTTGGTTCTCATGTTACTTATGGTTGTGGGTTGAGTTGCTAGTTCTTAGAAGCATGGGTTGGACAAACACTTTGAAATCCCTGTAACAACTTGGGTTGAGTTACTAGTATTGGAAGCCTTGGCTGGAAAATTGCTTTGGAAGCCCTTGGTGGGTTGAGTTACTAGTCTTGGAATCTTGGTTGGACAAACTCTCTGGAAGCCTGAAAACATATGTGGGTTGAGTTACAAGTCCTGGAAGCCCTGGTTGGAACAAACGCTCTGGAGCCATGGACAACTTAAGTAGAGACCAATATGGTGATGGTTAGTAATATCCAACCATGAGGTGGAATCATTGGTTTAGGGTTGAGGTGGTTTGGCCTCTGGAAGCCCTGATTTGGTTTTGCTTGAGTTGTTTCATGAGATCCCACATTCATGCTTGGAATATGGCACGGGGGTGATTGGATGAAAGAAAGATTTGGTTCATTCAATATATGGTGGGGTGGTATGTGGAAGTCCCAGACCTAGTTGCATTCTCCATATGCTAATAAGAGCTTCTTTCCTCTTGTATTTGATGGGTAAATATACTTGTTCATATGTGGTTTTTATGGTTGTTATATCCTTGTTGTTTATGTTGGTTATGAGTATGTTTTATGAAAGACTTGATGTATGGCTCTCATCATGTTTTGATTTGAAATTGAATGAAAAATTAATATATGATCTAATAGATGATAATGTAGTTATTGTGATAAAGCATCAGTGCTTCGTTACGATTCTCAGATAAGTATGAGACCCTTATGCTCAGATTTGTTTTCCCAAGGAAAAAATCGTAATTTCCATTATATAGTATATTGAAAATTACATGGTGTATCTGTTGCATATGAAGCATATGCCTGAAAAAAGGTGGTCCTATCCACCAGCCAGTATAATTTCATAACATAGCCTGAATGTTCATAGAATATAACAAAAAAATTGGACATAATATAAACAATATATAGATCTGTTACGAGAAATTATAAAGCAATAGTTTCTATAAATGGATGTTGTGGGTCATGTTGTCTCTTCTGCTATCTGGAGCTACTCTATGAAAGGCATGTGATAATAATGATATGCATTATGTCCCTGTTATTCCTGAATCATCCATTGCCCATTTGGTTGTTGCGTGGATTCCTTGGAAAGACTATGAAAAATATGTTTCCTTTCCCTGTAAATATGTTGACATACAATAAAATAAAATTGAGCTTTTAAGATTGTAATTTCATCCAATAATCCTCTAAGTGTATGTACGTGACGATGAGATTGTGCATTGAACCAATTGATGACAATTTTGGAGTCCCCAAATATTTGTAATCGACTGCAATGCTTTTCAAGAGCAAAAATAAGGAGAAGTCTAAGACTATTGAGTTCAGCATAATTATTGGTGTCCCTGTCGAAGCCCATATTTAGTTTAAAAAAGTTGTCCTTTGATAAGTACAAATAGCGCCACCACAGCAACTAATCTCTTATGCAGATCCATCGAAAAAATTCCAAGGGATTGATTTGTTGATGACTTCAGGAACTATTTGTCGAGTGCGATGTGGTGGGCCTTCTTCAGGGATCAAAATATACAGTGCCTCAATGTGCGAGCAGGTGAATTTCCAATCAGTGGAGGTATCACGAAATATTTTATTATTTCTTCCTATCCAATTGCCCCAACATGCAAGTAATGGAAGGTTACGAATTTTATGTGTGTGGACATTATGCCACCAGGAGTTCCAAGTGGTTTGAATATTTTCACCCTGCCATCTAGAATTAATTGCAAGTATTTGATATAATTGGATCCACACATGTGTGCAATGGGACATAATAAAAATAAATGATCAATGGTTTCAGCATTGTTCTTACATAAACAGCATCGAGAGGGATCGTGATAGGATCTGCGTTGTAAGTTGTCGTCAGTGGGGGCCTTATTATTTAGTAGGCACCACATGAATAGTTTCGCTTTTGGAGGAGACTTGAGCCTCCAAAGAAGATGCCACCACCAGTATTTTAACTCTGGTTCATGGTTTGAGTATATGAAGAGATATCCATCCTTAGGAGTGTATCTACCATGCGTAGAAATGGCCCATATCAGTTCATCTTCCCGCTCGATGATCCTAACATGTGACTCAGCAAGTGCATTGATATATCTAGTCCAGTCTTGACTCCACTAATTAGGGATCATGAGTTCCTGTTCCGATTTCTAAGCTTGACTGAGCATCGATGAATTATCTAGATTTGCGACCTTGGATAAGTATCTAATACTAGTAGTATCCAGGAATTGTGTAAGACCGAGTGGAATAAGGTGAACATTTCCACATCCCGACCAGGCATCTATGCCAATTCAGACATTTTCACCTGACCCAATACGCCATGCTAGTCCTTGTTTAATGACCCATATGGAATGAGTGACCGCTCCCCAAACAGTATATTTTTTTAATCTATTTCTTATGGGCCTGCAAAGACAATACAGTGTCGAGAGGGGGAATATATATTTGTAATATACAACCTCCTTCCAAAGGCTAGTAGAAGTAAGTATCTGCCATCCCATTTTCACTGCGACTGCCTTAGCAAAACAATTGATATATTTCATTCCCCATCCCCCCCATTTCTTGGGTTTGGAAATCTGATCCCATCTTACCCATGCGAAAGTCTTGCCCTCATTGCTTCCTCTCCATAAGAATCTACAACAAATCTATTGTATTATGTTAATGATACCTTTTGGAATCCAAGCTAAAGCCATCCAATAAACTGGTATGGCTTCTAATACTGATTTGATGAGCACCAATCTTCCTGCCCTTGATAGCCAACGCTGGTGCCAAATATTAATTCTGGCTTCGATCTTTTCCACCAACCATATCCAATCAGCTATATGATAATTATTGGGTTTGAGTCTGTAACCCAAGTATTTAAGACCATCTTCAAGGGCCATATGTCTGTAAGGAAATCGTTGTTGTGCATATATTCATTCATTTTGAGAGCAGTTCACTGTCGAAATAGTGGATTTGATATGATTGGACTCCATGCTTGTATCTTTGCAAAAAGTGGATAAGATATGTAGAAATCTTGAGGAGTTTATTATAGAACCATCTAGAAATATGAGCACATTGTCAATGAATGAAAGATGAGTGAGAGTAGTAACATTGGTCAATTTAACCCCAAGGAGGTCCCCAAAAGATCTGGCTCCCGATATTAGTCTACTTAAACTTTCCATAATTAGGAGGAAGAGTAGATGTGAACAAAGGCATCCGTGTCTAAAGCCTCTCTCAGCATAAAAGAATTTGGATGTTTCACCATTAATTAGAATTCTATAATAAACTGAGGAGATACAACACATGACCCAATTGATAAAGGTATGAGGGAAACCTATCTGAGTTAGAATGAGGTGGATATAAATCCAGTTGGCTCTATCAAAATCTTTGGAGAGGTCGATCTTGAGAATAATAATTTTCAGATTCCTAACTTTAATGGAGTGTAGTCCTTCCTAGCTTGTACCAATGGCTTCATGAATATGTCGATGATTTAGGAATGCAAATTTCTCCTTTGAGATGTGTTGGGATAAAATGGGTTTAATGCGGTTGGCAATGATTTTGGAGATAATCTTGTAGATACAATTGCACAAGGAGATGGGCCTGAAATCATCAAATGAGAGGGGCTTATCAGATTTGGGGATTAGAGAAATGAATGTTGCATTGAAATCTTCGTACATTATGCCATTCACTCTGCATTCTTCAATAGCCAATAGGATATCTTGTCCAATTAATTCGAAAAAGGTCAGGTAAAATTCAATAGGCCATCCATCTGGACCCAGACTCTTGTCCTTCTTGAACCATTTCAATACTGCTTCTATCTCTCCTAATGTGACAGGTTTATTCAGATTTTCGATCTCATCTTTGTCCAAAAATAGAGGAAATTGTTCAATTACCCTGAATATCTCTATCATTGTTGCTTCACGCGGGGCTCTAAAGAGACGACCAAAGTGTCTGATACCTATATTAGCCAACTGGTTAAAGGATTGTGCCTCTCTACCCTCCTCATCTTTTAGCGACCAAATGGTATTTGTGGTCTTCCTACCTCTGGCGCATTGCTGAAAGAATTTTGTGTTATGGTCACCCGCTTGGAGCCATATGGCTATGCTCTTAAGTCTCCAAGATTCTTTATGGCTATGCTGGTAGAGTTTTTATCCTTCTAGTCACATTAGATGAAGTTTTTTTTCCATGGTTATGAAACCATTGTTTCCATAGCCCTCCAATATGGCAACTTCATCTTCAATTTCCTGAAGTTTTGCTTCATCCCTTTTCTTCTTCTCCTTGGCCCATTCAATAGTTCTATGCTTGAGTCTAGTCAAATTATTAACTATGACTTCCGTAAGAGACTTATCAATTTCCTGGCTGCAATTAATCCATATGTCTTTTACTATTTGGTGGAATTCCTCTTCTCTTAACCAAGAAGAATTGAATTTGAATGGAGACTTTGGCTTGGGGGAGGTTCCCACAATTTCCAGGAAAATTGGAGAGTGGTCTGAAATGCCTCCAGAGCCAACCCCTTGCCTCATCCTGTCGAACTTGTCCATTAATGGCACCTTTATGAGGAATCGATCCAGACTTCTAGCAAGCATAGCATCACCTATCCTACGATTTTGCCAGGTGGGCTAGATCTGAGCCATTTCAATGTTGAGAAAATTGTAATGATCCAAGATCTACTCAAAAAAATTAGAGAGGGAGTCAATCTGAGCATGGTTTCCCCATGACTATGCATGTCCTAATGAGAAGTTTAAGTCTCCACCTATAATGATATTATCTCTCGCCATGAAATTCACTCGCATTAAAACCTCCCAGAATTCTTCTCTATTGTGACAAGGTCCATATATATTAACCAATCTCAAGGTACTTCATAATTCTTATGAGAGCACATCTGTTGCCAATACCCCTTCCTGTCCCCAGACATTATCTGTATTCATATTTTTGTTGTTGATTCCCGTGGCACAACCACCAGACCTTCCTCGCGCATCTAGAGTGTTAAAGTTCCATCCGGGAAGAAGGGTTTTTAATATGTTAATAATGATATCACCATCACCCAGGGTTTCCTGTAGGAAAATTACATCCAGCTTCTCAAGTTCAAACAACCTCCGAAGGGCCAATTTTTTGTTAGGGTTGGCCAAACCCTTGCAGTTGAAGGATAACCACTTCATCTGGGCACTGATTCTGGGTTGCCTTTTGCTCTAAAAAATCGATCAATAGAAATTTGTTTACCAGATGCCACCTCAATCCCAGCGTTGTGAATGGCCTTGTTTAGGTTGGAGTGTCTGCCTCTCGATGCCTTGGGTCCCTTTGGTGGGGAGGCACCACCGATGCCACAATCAGTTGATTGGGAGGGATTGGCATGTGCTAGGAATCATAAATTGTACCTATGGCAAGTGTTGTTATCCAATGAGACCTCACCATCAACCGGAACCAGGATAGAATACCCTTCAAGAGTGGAAGGGGACGGGGGCGGGCAACAAGGAGGGGTCGATACCAAGGGACAGGAGATGGGATTCAAATTACAAGAAGAAAGAGAAACCCCAGACAAAGAAATATATGTAGAGACATGATCAGAAAGTAATTGACTAGATATATCCAGGGATGGAAGCAGACTAGCTCTAGAAGAGTGTGAGTGAGTAACCCTTGCTAAAGGTGGTCGAGCTGCCGGTTGCTGAGGACTTTTGACGATGTCCTTTTGATGCATCTGAGATTTGTTTTGTGCATTATGGGCGGTTTCCTTCGATCCTCCTGTCTATGTGTGTGCCCCTGCTGACTCCTCCATTGGGCTTACATATTTTCTTTCATTAGAAATCAACGGACAATCCTTAAAGAGATGGCCAACCTCATGACACCTTCTGCATCTAAATGGCACCCCTTCATAGTCCAAACCCTGCAACTTGGTGAGACCACGATATTGTAGTCTCAAACTTTCCACTATTTCATCCCTGATGTCCAAATGTACAAGAATTCAAGCGATATCCATATTCCCCATCTTTATAAATGATTTTTCATGGTCCAGATAAACGCCCAAATCATCTCCAATGCAATGAAATACATCCTCAGACCAGAAATGAAGTGGTAGACCCAAAATTCGTACCCATATAGGCCCAGCACCCATCTTCTCCTTATTTGGATCGAAAAGTGGTGTCCACCGCTTCAGTAATACTGGTGCCATCTCTATGTGCCAGAATTTTGACATAACCCAGTTGGCATGTTCACGATGCACGAAATTCATAGCAAATCATCCCCTTGTCGTCGTCATAACAGAAGGTAGTTGTTCAAGGATTGGTCCCCATATCTCCACAACCCATCGTTTGAGCCGTGATGTGGTGTAGTTTCGCCCCCGCACCCTACCAACCAAAACAATGCTTGTGGTATCCAAAACATGTTCCATTTTAATTCCTTCCCCAAATACCAACAGGCACCCTCGTTCCCTAAATTTTGTGCATTTGGATTTTTTGCCAAGTTTTTTCTGTGAACCCTCTATTGATTTCCCTACCTCATGGAGTGGCATGTCCTCGGCTTCTGAAACCCTAACATCGTCTTGTTCTGATTTCGGTATAGTATGAGGCACTCCTTCGAAGAACCCCGATGTCTTCACCGATTAGGGAGGCCAAATTTATTGAGCAGTAAAGTTCGTCGAAACTTATCTCCTTTGCCCTATATGCTCTGTGTGATAAGCTTCCACCTCAACCCTAAAAACCCCACCCGTTGCTACAAAGG
Source organism: Pinus tabuliformis (assembly GCA_031772625.1). Lineage (NCBI taxonomy): Eukaryota > Viridiplantae > Streptophyta > Pinopsida > Pinales > Pinaceae > Pinus > Pinus tabuliformis. The sequence continues at coordinate 741,114,245 of CM062814.1, read as the reverse complement.
TTTCCCTCGTTCTTGCTTCTAAGGTGGAGAGTTTCTCTTCCTCCCATAATTGAATCTCCAAGGATGAAGGAATTGTAAAAACAGGCTACGGATGATAGTCCGACAAGGATGGCTTGAATGGATCAAGTGATGAAGTAGTACCGAGAACCGACACAGAGGGTTCAAACCCTAGGGCAGAAAAAGAAGCCTCCCCATCATCCGGGGCGGAGATATAGGCATCCACCTGATCGACCGGTTCCCGGGCAGTAACCGGTGGATTCATATTGGCATGCTGAGGTGGATCCTCAGTCCAAATTGTCATAGAATCTATGGAGTTAGTCGAGGAATCCACTAACTCCTCTTCCATCTCAGCTACAAGTCCTGAACAGGGTCAGACTTGAAAAAAAACCTCATATTTGTTATTATGACCTGTAAAATGTATATTTGTAACTTGATTGGTGAAATGCCTATCATGGCTAGTAGGGTTCTGGTGAAATTTATTGATAAAGTGTTTGCATTAGTACCTTTGTTTCGATGTTATTTATTATTTCTGAGAGTTTCATGAAGTTTTGGGAAGTGGCCTGAGTCCCAGCCCTAAAAAAGTGGCATAGAATCTGGGGTCGTCGGCTCAAAACTAGCTTAAAAAGTTTGCAATTGTTGGCATGCCCTTGCTATGGGGGCAACTGGAAGGCCTCATTCACATGCATGCCTTGTCATGGGAGCGCCTGGGAGTCCAGGTTAGTGAAATGTCAAGATGTCTCGGGGGTTGATCACCTGGAAAGGTTGGTTGGCTCTTGGAGGTCTTGTAGCATGTGTGGAAGATCATAGTGGTTTGGTTTTGTCAGTTCCACTTGCTTACCTGTACATGGGGATTTGAATCACATCATAGTAGCCTCTCATCACATGTTTATCCCAGTGGACCGGTGAACTTAGGTAAATATGGGAGGAGGGTGTTACAAATAAGATCTAGATATTATCATGGTTATCCCATTGGAATAATTCATCGCAATAGATCTTACATGATTTTGCAAAATCTTGGTTATGTAATGTTTACTTAAACTCACAATTTAATATTACTACTTAAAATTTAGTATTACTAGATTACGCTTAAAATAGTGAAATAAATTACGAACGGAAATAAAAGAAGCAAAAGTAGATTCCATCCCATTCACACAATGAACACTAGATATATTATGGGAAACTTAATATATGAAAACCTAAGATGATGATTATGCCTTGTTGTTTTGCTCTCAAATATGAAATGCAAATATAAAGAAATATGAACTCAATAAGGAGTTGTCATGAACATTATCGCTTGTATGGTCACTATAGGGTCTTTTACTTCCTCTATTTGTACTCACAATCCCACTCCCTTGCTTTGCTCAATTATTGAATAGTGATCAATACAAAAATAATGTCGCATCTTCCTTTCGTTGCAGTGTAGTATTTAACATGAGGTAGTAGCCCTTTAGGGTCAAAGTTTGGGATTTTTATGCCTTAAATCCCACTTAGGGTTAGGGTTTTGGACCTCCTATAATATAATTGAAAGTTCAAATGTGTGAGTAATGGGAGCTAACATGGAATACACTTGGTACATGGTGGTCAAATTTCTAGAGGCATAACTTAGATTCATCCAAATTTTGATTTAGTCAATCGTTGTATCATCAGAAATCTCTTGATGTGTAGAACAATGTTGGCATCCGAATAAATTTATTTACAATGTTTTTAATCCAAAAAATTGTCATTTATATGGGATCTATAAATTTCACGACCCCAAATCACTAAAACATTAGCTACCCCTAAAATCAGCCTTAAAAATCAAATTGTTTTTCACTTTGAATGTACCAAAATAGATAACAAGTTATATAATGATCCATTTTGACCATTTGTGCATTAGTTTTTTTAATCTACCAGTATACATTTGGAATTAAAATACATATATTATTACTATATCAGAATTGATCACATGAGAAAGGGCAACTTATTGAAAGGTAAAAAAATAAATAAAAAATGATGTGTCTTACAAACACATGTAAATGCCACGGTCCTTGTTAAATGAGATGTTTTACAAAAAAAAAATTAGGAAAAAAAAAAGAATAAAAACAAAAAATAAGAGACTTATCCTCTGGATTGGTGTAGATGTAAGTTGTTTAACAAGAATTACTAATCAAAAGAGAAAAAATATTCAACTTCTTCCATTCATTCTACTATCGCATATGTGGTAGATATTACTATATTTTTAGATATCCTCACATTTTCATATCTTGTATTTATTATTCAGAGAAGAGTTGCACTTCCCTTTGCATTAAAGATCTCACTTAGTTCTACAATAGGTTGGCATACACTTTTATATCTAGTTACATTGAAGACCTAATGTCTTATTATGTTATCATTCATGCAGATAGGGAGGGATACAAGGATCTTAGTAACTTTTAAAGGAACACTTGGCATTGAATCTCCTTTACAATTTAAAGCTTAAGTTATGCTCGCATATTAATCAATTTCCATCAATCTCAAGTGTTAAGATATACAATTTTTCTAATCTTTCCTTGCAAGCCTTTGGTTTTGCTCAGTCTTGTTATTTCTATCTCTTATATCCTTTTATTTCCCTAGTGCCTACTCAAACCATGTCTAGATGTATCTACTTCTCTTTTATTGAATTTATTTTAGGTGTCCCATTTCTATTTTTGCATATCTTCTTTCCATAGCCCCACTACCAAATTTTAGTCATTTTTCCCTAGGTAAAACCTTATGGGAAACCAAGTATGCATCTTGACATTAATGGATGGCCTCCTTAGAATCCACTAGTTTAGACAAGTGCAACTTACCTAAGGGGATTCAAACAAAGAACATGTAGTACAAAAATAACCAAATGGTCAATAACATTAGCTACAATTGGTTGAATTAACCCCTTGGGCTATGTAGTTTAGACATTTATGTGCATCAATATTAAAATAAAATAAATTTTTAAAAAGGAGATAATGTAAGGACATAAATGTAATATATTTGATGTTTCAAAATCACTAACCCTCACACAAGGAATTGAAAATGTTATTTTATGTTTAAGAAGAGTTTATAATTTTATTATGCTTTTGGTGGTTCACATTAGTCACTTAGAAATTTTTGAAGATCAATTCATTGCTTGCATTGATATTTGACATTTCAAAAGAACTAACCCTTAATAAGGAAGTGAAAATTTGCCATGCTTTCCTAAAAAGGCTCCAGGGCCACAGCACAAGATAAAATAAATATTTTTTACTAATGAGATGAAAGGGGATTATTGGATGGCATATAATTTGTTAACATATTTTACTAAGAACACGTTATTTTATACTTTTATTAAATTAAAGAAAGGTTACATATACTTCACCGTACATACATTTCATTGGTAAGGTGAGCAATACCCCCTACTAAGCTAAGTTGTAAGATAAATAATAGACAGTGGTTAGTTGTGAGATGAGCATAAGAACATTACAAATTCAACCACATAAGAAAGCACGTATGCAGCGAAATTACAAGTTGCACCACCAAGTGTACCCCTTAACATGAAAAATTAGAGGGAAACAACAATACTCGTATATTAGTCCATTGGAAAAAACATAAAATGAGTAACAACACATGGTAGGAATAATTATATGCTAATGGGCTCCATCACTCTCCTTCAAATGGGCCCTTTTACGTCTTAAAAGTTCTATCCAGTAGTAGTGAATGAACAAGCATTTGCTCTTCAAGGAAATATCACAAGCAAGCATGAGGGAAATGAATGGTGGAGAGGAAAGGGAGTGAGGCAATTTTTGTCCAGTCTCATTCCTCCTATATAATTGTGTAATTCTTCTATCGCCTTGCCTATATTTTTATAGATAAGAATGAAATGAAAATGCATAACAGTGCCATGTTGAATCCTTAAAAAAATTGTTTATTAGTCTTCAATCCAAATTGAGTGTTTTCTTAAACATTGATTTGGGAAGAGTCGAACTCGAGTGTTTGGTTTTGCTATATTAATATTTTTATTGTGATTTTGAATGAGAAAAGTTTGTGATTCCAATATAACTTCATCTTTATCAAACAATCATATTATTACCATGCTCTAGGAGCCCAAGGCTTAATGGCTAGTTTCATTAATCACTCTATTTATCCGACCATTTAAAATTATATCATTGACATTTTCTTCCATTGTATTTAGGTGTTCACCAAGACGATCATTGGTAAACATATTTCACTTCTATTACACCCACCATTTCTATTGTAATTTGAATCCATACAAGCTTTTGACCTTAAAAAATTCACCTTCAAAATTACAAACAAAAAATGATAATTAGTACATGGAATATACAAAGACATGACCAGAAAGAAAAAAGAATAAAAACATGGGTGGATCGTCTTTCCAATGAGAAAAAATTATTCCCCGCCACTAAAAGGTGTCATTGACATTTACAAAGTTTTATAATTGACGAAATTGATTTATTTCTCTTTTTCCAAACCCTTACAATTTATGCACATAAAGTAACATTTCACATCATGTGGCATGGTTTGGGGACTAGGGTTTTAATGAGTGTGAGAATGCTGAAAATCATCAAAATCGATATCAATAATGTGATCCTTGTTTCATTCAATTATTTCCTCAACATTAATCTCTTAGCATCAACAATACTACTATTTGACATTGTTATCTATTTCAACACATGCAACCCACATATCATTATAATAACATATAGTTGGGTGGGATAAATAAGTTGTTGAGTGCTTTATGCAAGACCAAGACCTGTCAAACACAATCCCTCAAGCTAATTCCATTTATTGTGTGCCTCACTCAATGTTCATTTTCAATTAGATGTAATCGACATTAATGGATTTAAACTAAGTACCATCCACCAAATATAGAGAAGTGTTGAGAAATTCTAGCATAAAATTTTCCTTAAAAAATAATTAAAATAACATTTTTAAAACAATATCAATATTTTAAATCAATTTAACAATATCAAAATTAAAAAATAAATAATTACAAATAAATCATATACTAGCCCCACGGGTTGGCTCAGTTGGTTGAGTTCTTGTTGTTAAGTACCTCGCAAGTTGGGAGATCACGGGGTCAAATCTCCTGGACGCCCTTGGGGTTAGGCCCTGCTTGTTTGGTCGGAGGGTAGATCCCTTCAGGTTGATCTTCCTGGATTTTTCCATGGATGCAATGGCCACCCACTGTCCACGAACCACCTTAAAAAAAATAAAAAATAAAAAATTCATATACTTCTCAAATTCTTCAATTGCATTTAAAAAACTTGTTTGAAAATGTGTAAACCAAATGAATTTGGATTATAAAAATAGTACGAACTAACCACATACATAATAGAAGTACCAAATTTATTACTCCAAATTTATGGACTTGATCCCAACTTTATAACGAAATTTCAATAATTTTCACTCTAAAAAAAGTTTATTTATTAAAATTATGAATTTAATATACTTTTTTCTTTACGATAAACATAAATATAATATTTGAATATTATGTTTATAATTTAACACACATAATAACCTATTTTACAAAGCAACAATGGCCTAAATATTTTGATTAAATTAAGTGATGGGAGGCATCCACAATTATTCATATTGTTGGAGATTTCCATAGGAGAACCTGTCAAAAATCCATTACACAGTTCTCTTACGTAAATCTCCAATAATTTTAATGAAATTTTCATTTTTCAATGTTATAAATATTAAAATATGAATTGAACATGGTCAAATTCTTACACACATAGTAACATTAATAAAACATCCTCCACTTTAGAAACCCCAAAAATGAGGAAATTCAACATCAAAAACATAGAAAAATCCTTATCTAATTTGCATCTAATTTTTGACAAGGATTTTTTAGTTTTAAGGGCCTTACAAATTCTATATGCCAAGGTATGTTTGTGGATATTGGACACCTAATCCGCTAAGGGTTGGTGTGGAATGTGAAGAGTCATTGAAATCCGAGAGACCACTTGATATATGGAAACCAAGGGTCATTAGAATGTATTATAAATGTAAATCATTTGTAATAAATGCAACTCACGTTCTATCTTATCTGTTGTCCACATTCCGTATGTGTTTAACATTGTATCAGAGCAAGTTTTGCTCCATGTCAAATCTTCCTCTAAAATGGTCAAATATGCCACTCTGAGTAGTCCAACAACCCTATCATTTCCTTAATTTTGTCAATTCTCTGCCTTATTTCTCATCAACGTTTCATGCTATCTCCTCCTATGTATAAACTAACCTAAAATTCCATGCGACAGAACTATATTGCAACTACAGACTTAACATTCACACTGTCGAGAATCGTACTTAAAGCTCTTGTGTGATAGATAACGCTCGATTCGAATTTCCTCTTAGTCTATATGATTTTCAATTGAATTGGAGACAAAGACTAAATATAGCGGTGGGAGTGGCTTCTGCATTGAGTACCTCCATCATGGTTGCAACGGTTCCATCATTCACAAAGATGTGAAGTCGACCAACATAGTTTTAGACAAACATTTGGAAGGCCATCTTGCGGACTTCGGTTTGGCCCAAATTATAAGTAATAATCACCGCAGCCTTAGCTCCTCTAGGCCTCCCTTTGCATTCACTGTTGGTTATGCTGCTCCCAAGAGAGGTATTGGCCACGAAGTCTTCGCTAAAATCCAGCAAACATGGATCAGTCTGGGGAAATTCTTTTCAATAAAAAAGTGGTTATCCGCATTCCTTTTAACAAGAAGGTCATCCCACCATTGTTGGAGTGAATCATGACGATAAATTGTTTGTTATAATGTCCGTTCAATTAGTAGGGCACCATTTTTTTGAGTGAAAATCGTAGAGTTTTTCCGCACAAATTCCCTCAACTCTTCGCCATATAAATGTTTTGGGTTTGGTGATACACTCCACCGCTGAGATTACGCCATCGACTCGAATCACCAGAACGCATTTATTGAAGCCTTTGAGTCTGCGTTGAATGCAACATTGAAGCAATTTTTTAGTGTCATTCCATGTAAACCATTGTCATGTGGTTGAACACTAGTATTGATCGTAGTTAGATGAGTTACTGATCAAGAAAGAAGGCATTTACAGTTATAAATTAATCAAGAAAGGAGTGTAACTGAACATAACCATACAAGTAATAACTCAGGATTTACATGGTAAAACCCTGACAGAGTGTCAACGAAACATTCACGGGGCAAGGGATTGGAATTTCTATTCAATCAATGAAATGATTCTCCATACAATAGTTAGGGCATTCCTCAATTTTATATATGAGCCACCGTTATATAACTGTTGATTCGGTATGAAACCAACTTGTCAATAACTAAAACAATTTACCCAAATTTACATTAATTAGTTGTCAACTACCAACAAACTCCACCTTGACAACAATTTTCCTAATCCCTTGCCCATGCCCATTCATCATCTCTTCTGCAAGCCAAGAGAAGCTAAACACCATCGCAGCTTCTCTACTGTAACTGGCTTTGTGAATATGTCTGCACAATTCTCCCGTGTATGGACCTTTTGAAGAGCTACTTTTCTACCATCGATCACATGTCTCAGAAAATGATACCTTACATCAATGTGCTTGGTTCTGCTGTGATAAGCAGGATTTGTAGCCAAGTGAATAGCACTTTGATTGTCACAAAGTACATTCACTTTCTCCTGCGTCCTTCCAATCTCATCAAGTAGACCCTTTAACCAGATTGCTTCTTTATTGGCATCTGAAGCAGCTATATATTTTGCTTTGGTAGTGGACAACGCAATTGTTTCTTGAAGCTTTGACATCCAACTAATTGCTCCACCTGCAAGAGTAAAGACATAACCTGTAGTATATCTTCTTTTGTCCAAATCACCTGCATAATCAGCATCTACATATCCATAGACTGATCCTTCACTACCATTAAAGATGATGCAATGGTCACTTGTGCCTCTTAGATATCGAAGCACCCATTTCACTGCTCGCCAATGTTCTTCACCTGGATTTGCCATGAACCTGCTGACAACTCCAACTGCATGTGAAATGTCAGGTCTTGTAGATACCATCGCATACATTAAGTTGCCTACAACATTTGCATATGGTACATGAGACATATACTACTTTTCTTCATCAGTTCTAGGACTCAAAACCGAAGAAAGCTTAAAATGGGAAGCTAATGGAACATTAACAGGTTTCACATTATTCATACTGAACTTTTCAAGTACTTTCTCCACATACTTCTGCTGTGATAACCAAAGCTTACCATTTTTCCTGTCTCTGTGTATCTCCATGCCCAAGATATGTTTTGCTGCTCCAAGATCCTTCATATCAAACGTCCTAGAAAGCTGAGCCTTTAACTTGTTGATCTCTTCCATTCTTTTGCTTGCAATAAGCATATCATCAACATACAAAGCTAAGATAATGAATATGCCATTGAAAATTTTGAAGTATACACAATGATCATACTCACTTCTAATAAAGTTATGGCTCACCATGAAGGAGTCAAACTTCTTGTACCATTGTCTGGGAGACTACCTCAGACCATACAATGATTTCTTGAGCTTGCAAACTAATCTTCTGCTGCGACCTTGTACAAAACCTTCTAGTTGTTCCATATATAAATCTTCATTCAAATCACCATGTAGAAAGGTTGTTTTAACATCTAACTATTCTAACTCAATATTAAGTAATGCAGTTAGTGCCAACACAGTGGAATAGAAACAAGTTTTACAACTGGTGAAAAAATCTCATGAAAGTCGATGCCTTCAACCTGAGAATACCCTTTTACTACTAGTCTCACCTTATTCCTTTCGATACTTCCATCAACTTTTTGTTTCAGTTTGAAGACCCATTTGCATCCAACAACACTTCTCCCTTCAAGAAGTTCTACAAGATCCCAGGTATTGTTCTTGGCTAAGGAACCCATTTCTTCTTCCATAGTCGTTTTCCACTTTTCACTATCCATATCTACTGCTTCCTGATAACAAGAAGGTTCCCCATCTTCAATAATCAAAGAAAAAGATGAAGCAGAATCTTCATACCTTTTGGGAGTTTTTCTTTCCCTTGTAGACCTTCTTAGAGTGACTGGTTGCTGAACTGGTTCAGAAACTTGAACTGGTTCAGAAACTTCAACAGCTTCCTTTGTATCTTCAACACCTTTTTCTCCAGAAGTCTCTTCTTCCTTTTGACTGTCACCGAAAGGTCTAGCCTCCAACTAAACTTGTTGATTTGGCGATACCTGTTCCTGTTCAATTCTTTCAACATTTGATTTTAAAAAAGAAGATTCATCAAATGTTACATCTCTACTAATGACTATCTTCCGCGATGTAGGATCCCACAACCTGTATCCTTTCACTGCATAGTCATACCCAACAAAGACATAACATTTCGATTTTGGATCTAATTTTGAACGCTGATTTTTAGGAATAAGAGAATAAGCATCACAACCAAATATCCTTAAATGTGAATAATCACAAGACTGACCTGTCCAAACCTCTTCAGGAATTTTACAATTAATTGCTACTAAAGGTGATCTGTTAACTAAATAACAAGCAGTGGATACTGCTTCTGCCCACAACTCCTTTTGCAAGTTAGCATTGCTGATCATGCTTCTGGCTCTTTCCATAAGAGTCTGATTCATACATTCAGCAACACCATTTTGCTGAGGAGTATAAACAACAGTTTTGTGTCTAACAATTCCTTCATCCTTACAATATTGTTCAAATTATATTGAAGTGAATTCACCACCATTGTCAGTTCTTAAACATTTAATTGATTTGCCTGTTCTTTTCTCTACCATTGCTTTAAATTGTTTAAATACATTGAATACATCAGCTTTCTTTTTTAGCATAAAGACCCAAACTTTACGGGAGAAATCATCAATAAACGTTAAAAAATATAGAGCACACCATATGATACAACGGGAGATGGTCCCCACAGATCAAAATGAATATAGTCTAAAATAACTTTACTATTATGATTCCCAGTTTTAAATCTCTGTTTACATTGTTTTCCATACACACAATGTTTACAGAAATCCAACTTCAAGGATTTCAAATCAGGAAGTGATTTACGTTTCATCAGTACCTGAAGACCTTTCTCACTCATGTGACCCAATCGTTGATGCCATAGGCGAGTACCTTCTTCTTCTTTTTCTGACACAATCACTGCTTCACTGACCTGAGTACTTCCTTTGAGTCTGTAAAGATTTCCGACCTTTTCTGCTTTCATAACAACTAGGGTGCCTTTAAAGACTTTCAGCACTCCATTCTGACCTGTAAACTTATAACCATCTGAATCCAACACTCCCAAAGAAATCAATTTTTTCTTCAAATCAAGTACATGTCTAACACTAGTTAATGTTATAACTGTGTTATCATACATTTTAATCCTGATATTTCCCATCCTAACAGTTTGACATGATACATTATTACCCATAAACACAGAACTACCATTTACATTTTCATATGAAGTAAACCAATTTCTATGTGGACACATGTGATGAGAAGCACCAGAGTCTAACAACCAGCTTTCAACACCCTGAGAGACATTACATGAAGTTTCATCTATCATACATAATTCTTCAACAGATAAAACTTCGTCTATCATACCTGAATCAACCTGATTTGCTTCCTTCTTCGGGTTATCAGACTCTTGTCGTTTCCAACAGTCTTTCTTCAGGTGTCCAATTTTATTGCAGTGCCAAAATTTTGCCTTACACTTCTTTCCCTTTGATTTAGATCTGGAAGACCCCCTTGTTTTTTCTCCTCTTTCCTTTAACCGACCTCTAGCTATCATGGCTTCTGATGCAGTTGTTTCATTACTGGATTTCCTTTGTACTTCTTCAGATAAGAGAGCTCCCACAACTGATTCAAATTTCAAACACTCAGCGGTGCTCAAACTGATTGAAGTTACGAAGTGATCCCATGATTCGGGAAGAGAACACAGCAAGGTTATAGCTTGTCTTCTTCCTGAATTTTAACTTCCATATCTGTTAATTGGCATATAAGTGTATTCAAAACATTCAAATGTTCTGCAACTTTTGAACCCTCCTTCATTCGAACATTGTACAGTTGTCTTTTCAAATAAATTCTATTGGTTAATGACTTTGTCATATATAGCTTTTCCAGTTTTTCCCATAAACCTGAAGTTGTACTCTCTTCAACAATGTTGAAGAGAACTTCACCCTCTAGGCATAACTTGATGGTACTGAGAGCTCGGGCATCCAAGTCCTTCCAGTCCAAATCAGTCATGCTTGCAGGTTTCTTATTTGCCCCGCCCAATGCCTTGTGCAACCCTTGTTGCACCAGCAAATCCCTAACTTTTAGTTTCCAAAGAGCAAAATTGCTCTTGCCGGTGAATTTCTCCACCTCAAATTTTGCATTCGACATCTTGGCCATTTCTTTCCTCCTAGGGTTTCAGTCTTTCAACTAGGGTTCATTTTTGGTTTCCCTTTCTTCAAAAAACTTTTTGGATTCAAAAAATTCCCCTTTGTTCAAACAAAGAAACCCTTCAACAGATTTAAAAAAAAAAAAAAAAATTGTTTTTCTTTCCTTCAAATTAATGAAAATCCTTTATTTTTCTTTCCTTCAAATTTTAATGAAAAACCCTTTGTTTTTCTTTCCTCCAAATTTGAACAAATCCCTTTGTTTTTCTTTCCTCCAAATTTGAACAAATTTCTGGAAAAATTTCCTGGAAAAAATTTCTTTCAAATTATTTAAAAAAAAATTACCCGGATCTATTTTTGCTGATCGAATTCCTCTGGCGACAAGCAAGCCAGGCTCTGGAGCCCCTCCTCAACTGCTTTGGCAGCACACTTCCTTGTAGGCTTTGGCACAGTCCACGCAGAGATAGCACACTTCCTGGCAGCACGCACCAGACTAGTCACAACTTCAACGACTCTTCCTCTCTGCTCCAGCACGCAGAGGTCTCAACGGCTCTTCCTCTCTACTCCAGTACGCAAAGGTCAAGGCTCTCCTCGACGCACACACGCAGACTTGACAGAGCCTCCTTGCTCCATGTCGGTGTCTCCTCGCTCCTCATTGCAAACCGTGGTTCCAGCAATTTACATGCAAAGCGGCAGTTGGTCTTCATGCAGAGGGCAAAGATCTAGTGGTAGGCTCTCTGAGCTCTGGTCGATGCACACGCAGAGATACTCTGGTCCAACACTTGAGCACGTAGAGACAACCAGCACACTCCTCTGTTGAATCCCTCTGGTAATCTGCAATCCAAAGGTGACCACGTAGGCTCAACTCACTCTGGTAATCTGCAATCGCCTCCAAAAAATGACCACGCAGGCTCTTATGCATCCTTTTCTTTCACACGCATTTCACTCAACTCAACTGGCACGTATTTGTCTCCAAAAAACTCAACTCAACTGGCCTCTGATACCATTTGTAGTTAGATGAGTTATTGATCAAGAAAGAAGGCATTTACAGTTATAAATTAACCAAGAAAGGAATGTAACTGAACATAACCATACAAGTAATAACTCAGGATTTACGTGGTAAAACCCTGACAGAGTGTCAAGGAAACATCCATGGGGCAAGGGATTGGAATTTCTATTCAATCAATGAAATGATTCTCCATACAATAGTTCGGGCATTCATTAGTGTTATATATGAGCCTCCGTTACATAACTGTTGATTCAGTATGAAACCAACTTGTCAATAACTAAAACAATTTACCCAAATTTACATTAATTAGTTGTCAACTACCAACAATGATGGTTAAACATTGAATGTACGCTGCTAAGCATTGATGTAGTGGTATTGTGGGCCGCACATACCACGATAGAACGACCCTTTTATATATTGAATGTTGGTCAATTCTGCTAATGTTCAATCTCTGCAATGCTTTGGTTCATTACAGTCTAGTTGAATAGTGTGAATGGTGCGGTGAAAGTCAAGTTAATCCGTTGGATGGATATATTGTGTTGAGCATCAATAATGTGCGTTGAGTTCTGTGCACTAAAATGGAGCGATGCATGTAGTTCGATGTTGGACCAGGCCAAGGAGTTAGAGCATATATCCAAATATCATGGACCTTGAATTATTTTCTCAAGAAAAGTAAGTTAATTCGTGTTGCCTCGAAACATGTAAATTAATTGGTGTTGCCTCGAAACATAAGGTGGATTTGCAAGAAATTTTAAAGTTTTTAAATGGCTCTAATTAGTGGAATTCTTGTTCCGTGGATATTTTATATTTGTCAGCATTAGAAAACATTGCATAATAAGTTATGATAATATGATTATCTCTTCTTGCCATCTCAAAGGTATTGTTGACTTCTTCTTTTTTATCTGGCGGTGTCATATTTGATGTTTTTTTACTAAATCAATGACACATCTATTTTGACGACCAAATCAAATTGGAGAATATTTGTAAGCAATTTGTTTACATTGTAAACGGGTGCATTATCGGTTCTATCCGATGCCCTTTATTTCTTTAGCTTGAATTGTTTTGAAAATGGCCAAAGTTTATGAAGTATTACAGTTTTTGGAAACTCTGATACAATCTACTACAAGTTACATAGTCAAAATCAGCAAAGGCACTCTCTAACATTCAGACTTGTCTGCAAAATGCACAAGAAAACACTAAATTTTTGCAACTGGAATCTCAACTTTAGAAAGATGAGTTACAACATAAAAGGCATCATTCTGAACTTGTTTTTGTTCACAAGAATCCTATATTTGAGGTTGAAACAGTCACCCATTAGTAGCCATCAAGTGATCAAGTCGGTAAAATTGAGGTTGATTCAAATCCAATGCCCATTTCAGGCACAGATTTGCATGAAAAATGTTCATGTTCAACCTACACTTCCCAAGCCCATCATCAGACCTTGGGAAGAGCTTGTCATCAATAAGTAAAGAATAGGTCTTGGATATGACAAGGATATGTCATTTCATACTCTAGACTACTCAAAGCCCATCAAATTTCAAATTGTTTGATTTCTTTAAGACGGTCCTTCACATGTTCCCACTCCTCCTTCACAACAACAGATTTGTAGATATCAACATTGTGACCGAGTTGGCCATGTGAAAGATCATTGTTTCGATATTCACTTGTGTAAGAATTGTGGTCATCACACTCATTCTTCAAACATACGCTTCAAAAACAAACCTCCTATAGGAACAAAGATTCATCTTGGATGGATCGCTTCTTGGCAATGGGTTTCAACAACCAAGAAGATACTTCAGTCATATGTCAGAATTTCTTCTAGAGTATTTAAAAGTCTTGCAGATGAGTTTTCTCCATCTTCTCATATTGTATATGACAGGGGACTAATTGATGGTCATCTACAAGTTTCAAATCCACAGCAAGCAAGCTTGAGCCATAACTTGAACTTGTTGCTTGATCCTACAACCAGAGACAACTTAGAGTTGTAGCTAGAGACAGAGAAGCCCCTAAGAATTCCTTTGGTTGGAGGCCTTCCTTAAACCACCACATGTTGAAGACCTCCCATTTTCCTGGTTGAAGATCTCCCTTTTCAAAGCATTAAGGATACTTCCTCTAATAGATGATTTCAACTTCTTGCCAGATTTGGAATAGTTTCGGAAATAACCCTAAACGTTCCAGGTGGAGACCCCAATGGTCTCCCTTTTCAAAAAAATTGGGAACACTTCCTCGAGCAGAAGACTTCAGCTTCTTGCCAAATTTGTAAGAGTTCCATGAACTACACTAAGCATTCTAGTGTTGGTGGTCATCCTTAAACCATTTATAGTTGAGACCTCGAGTTCTCCCACCTTATGCCATCATCTCAAAGAGCATATTCAACCTATTATTGTCATGCATTATTGTGTTTTTGTATTAGAGCTCTCTTCTTGGACTCATATATACCTCTTCAGATTAAGGGGGGAATGTTAGACACCTAATCATTTAGGGTTGGTGTGGAATGTGAACAGTCACCAAAGTCCAATAAACCACTTGGTATATGGAAACCAAGGGTCATTAGAATGTATTATAAATGTATATCATTTGTGAATAAATGCAACTCACTTTCTATCTTATCTATTGTCCACATTCCATATGTGTTTAACAGTGGCTTACTTTAGCCATGTATACGATGCAATACCAATTATTAGTTATCTACATGCTTGCAATATTTGAAGATAAAATTCTTAAATTTTTATAGTGAAATATGTGTAGAATAAAAAAATTCAACCATCATTCAAATCTTATAGAAAAATGTTCATATATTATAATTTAGGTAAAATAGAAAATATTTATATTTTATAATTTAAAAATAGTAATTTGTGTTTGAATGTTCTAAAAATTTTATTATGTCAAGAGGCGTTTTACAGCGTAGTATGGAAGTGATATTGTAGTGGTGTAAATGCTTATAAAAATTTAACATAATATATATAGAATAGATATAAAACCAATTCCACAAATCACACAAATCAATATGACATTTTTTTAATTTTTTTTTTTTGGGTTAAAAAGGAAGTTTTGAGCAATAATCAAATCTCTTAATCAATGAAAAAACTATTAGCTTGTAATCTCTCCACATGCAACCCATCCATCTTTAAAAAGACGGATCTCTATAATCTCTTCAAAGACGTTTCCTCCAAGATCCCCTGTATAAATATATAAACCACACAAGCAAAAATTAGCTTTAGATTTAGCGATGATACCACAATAAGTAAACAACAATCACAATAAGAAATTTTCTCTACAATGAATGTAAGCTCTTCGTCCTAAGTTGGATTAAGGGTTCCATTTATTACATAAGTCTTCTTACGTGGAGAGTGAAACAAAAAATGCATGCGTAAGAAGTATTTGGTAGCAAAGTGAAATCCTTCGAGTGTGCATATAATGATAAATTTGAATTAGACTAAGTAATGTATTTAGCTAACTACTCGTAATTTTCAGAGGAAATGTGGGTTGTTGGTGGAAATATTACAGACGTGTTTTCCCAACGTGATGGCATCTAACCACATAACAAAACCCTAATCCTATGTAAACATTAGTTTTGCATACTCTTTAGCATACATGAAGCCAAACCACTGTAATATTAAGGATGGATTGACTAGGTTAACATATTGGGAAAAGAAATTATATATATATATAACCCTGATAGTTAGCTTAATTGGTCGAGTCTTCATTGTTAAAGCACCTTTGCTATTGAGAGGTTGTGAGTTCAATTATCTCGACACTCTCAGGGTCAGGCTCTATGGTTGATTCAACAAGAGGTTATCCCTTTGGGTCGATCTTCCTTATACAAATATTCCATAAATATAGCGGTCACCGATCTCCAGGGTTCGTGAACCACATAGAGAGAGAGAGAGAGAGAGCCCCGAGGGTTAGCTCAATTGGTCGAGTCCCCGTCGTTAAATCAACTTTGCTATTGAGAGGTCATGAGTTCAGTTCTCTCGACACTCTTGGGGTAAGGCTCTATGGTTGAGTCTGCACGAATTGATCCCTTCAGATGGATTTGCTTAGTAGAAATATTTTGTGGACGTAGTTGTCACCGATCTCCAAGGTTCGTGGACGACATAAAATGTGTGTGTGTGTGTGTGAATTTAGATAATTTAAGTTTGGATTAAAACCTAAGTTATTATTCATCTAGTAGATTACACGAAAATGATTAAAGGAATGTATAATCAACCTAGATCCATGATAATTTTGGATTAGCCCAGTACGGGGGAGATGTTGAGGCGTAACGTAAGTATGCCAACATTTTTTAAATGTCAAGAAAAATATCTATAAAAATAAATAAACAAAATAAAATAAAATAAATGTCGGCTTAATATGTTTTAATTAATATTCAAATTGAAACATATATAAATGTAAAATGTAATGTAATGTGAAATGTAAAATGCAATATGAAAAATGTAAAATGAAATCTAATGTAAAATGTAAAATATAATGTAAAATGTAAAATGTTATGCAAAATGTAAAATTTAATGTAAAGTAATGTAAAATGTAAAATGCGTCAGTGGGTGGTAGCACAATTGACAAAAGGCATGTTGGCAAGCACTTGTGTATCCAAGTGATTAGAAGTTCAATTCCCCCCGGACATGTCTCACCAACCAAACTTAAATAAAATATATATATAAATGTAAAATGTAAGGCATAGAGCTACCAAGTTTGCTCAGATGAAATTGGTTTGTTTATAATGTAAAGTTAACATACTATGTTTTCTTTAACATGTTATTTTTTCTATATTATTATTGGTATAATAATCAATAATATTGATTATTATTATTGGTATTATAATCAACAATATTGATTATTATTATTCCAATATATAATAATAATAATAATAATCTCCATTATAAGTATTATTATATTATACCTTACATATATTATTCATTATGTAGAGTGACAATTCTTAATCATATGGATGGACAGAGAGGGAGGGAGAGGGAAATTGAGTTGGAGGGGAAGAGAAAGGGAGGGAAGAACAAATACATAAAGAGATAGAGGTGGAGAGAGAGAAAGAGTCACAAGGTAGAGATGGAGAGAGAGTGAGGGAATGACAAGGTAAAGATGGAGAGAGACTGAGGGAGAGAGCAGAGGAGGGAGGAGAGATAAAAGGAGAGGATAAAAAGAGGGATATAAGGGGAAGAGTGAGAGAGGGAGACACAAATATGGAGGGGGGAGAGATGGGGAGGGATAAAAGGAGAGAGTGAGGAAAATCATGACAGAGTTGGAGGGTAGAGAGAGAGAGAGAGATGGGGGGAGAGACAGAGGGGAGTGGGAGAGAAAGGGAGAGAGAGCGAAGGAGAGAGGGAGGGAGAGAGAGGGAATGAAAAAGAAATGCCGAGAGAGAGAGAGAGATAAGGGAGATATGGATAGAGAGTGAGGGAGAGAGGAGATTGGGAGGGAAGAGAGAGAGAGTGAGAGGAAGAGGGAGAGAGATAGCCAAATAGATAGATATGGAAAGAGAGTGTGTATGTTTGGGGAGTGACATAGAGATACAAAGAATGAGAGACTAAGAGAGATAGAGATATAGATGGAGGGGGTAGAGAGGGAAGAACAGAGAGACAAAGAAAGAGAGGGAGGGGGAGATAAATAGATATGAGAGAGAGTGTGTGTGTTTGGCGGGGTGAGATAAAGAGACAAAGAAGGAGATATGGAGGGAGATATAGATATAGATGGCAAGGGGAGAGGGAGCAGGGGGAAGAGAATGACAGAGAGAGGGAAGGGGTGAGAGAGAAGGAGTGATTTGTAACCTAACATGGATATTCCACTCGATTGTTTGTCACCACAGATCTGATAAAAATATATTAAAAAGTTGAAATCTACACTATTAGGGTTTTACTTTTCTTTACATTTATGGATATGTAGATTATGGTTAATTATGCATGCATGAAAATTAAAATTATGCATAAAATAAAGAACATCAAAATAAAAAATCACAAACCACGATTGACACAAGATATGACTTGGGAAACCCTTTCAGGAGAAAACCTAGCTAGAAGGTAAGGCCACTCTGCTCTCTTTCTATGATAAGAAAATGATTGTGAGTACAAAGAAGTATGGCTTGTGGCATGTGGGCCACTGTAGTGCCAATCCTCTTTGTGTGTTATTTATCCTACCCCTCTCGACTATTTTAACTCATCTATGGAACTAATGCACTCGAAAAGAATGACACCCCTTTTCCTCCTAACGGCCCAGTTATAACACATCCTGATAGCATACTAGTGATTAGGTTTGACTATCTCAATTGTTAACCTAAGTTACAATATGGACTCTTCTATAGTCTTATTCATCATAATCACATGGCTAACCCCTTTCCCATGAATAATGGGGACTGACGTGGCATCCCCTCAAATTATGGTGGAAACATGAAGGTCAACTTCTAGGTGGCATAACTTTTGCATACAGGATCCAATTGAGGTGATTCTTCTGTCATTGGAAAGATCTTTGTGTGCAGACTATGATAAAAAAATGCCACAGTAAAGTGGCAAAGTTTTACCCCCAAAAATTGTCATTTGATGCCTTGAACTTCTCCTAGAAGTTTTCAAACCTCAATTTGCAAAACTGGGTACCACCAGTAAAAATAGTCTTGTGAGTTGATTCCTCCACTTTTTCCACCCTATGTGCATCAAGATGGAAGAAAAACAATGTAATGATCCAATATGGATCAAGGAGAGAGGGAGGGAAATAAACACAGAGATGGAAGGGGGGAGAGAGGGAAGAAGAAAGAGACACACACAGACAAATACATAATTTGTATAGTATTATATAATACTGAATGTTATTAACCATAGAGAAGGATGAAGTAAGGCTTTTACAAAAGGTAAAAGAAGTTGGATTTAGAAAGCCCTGAATATTTTGGTTTCTCACTAAAATAGATGCATTGATTTCAATGTAGATGTTGATTCCTAACCCCATTTGATTGATTGTACTGGATGCATTGATTTCAATGTAGATGTTGATTTATAATCCTATTTGATTGCTTGCATTAGATGCATTGATTTCAGTGTAGATGTTGATTTCTAATCCTATTTGATTGCTTGCACTAGATGCATTGATTTCAGCATAGGTGTTGGTTTCTAATCCTATTTGATTGCTTGCAATAGATGCATTGATTTCAGTGTAAGCACAAAA
This sequence comes from Pinus tabuliformis, assembly GCA_031772625.1. Lineage (NCBI taxonomy): Eukaryota > Viridiplantae > Streptophyta > Pinopsida > Pinales > Pinaceae > Pinus > Pinus tabuliformis. The sequence continues at coordinate 741,094,733 of CM062814.1, read as the reverse complement.
AAATTATTGACGATGTGCATTGATTTTTGTGTTATAGTAATTCAACCATAACTAAAATACTTGAATTTTTATTTAAATAAAATGTCCACTTACTTGAAATGTTTGCTTCTTGAAACTATAAACTATTTGTAATTGAATACATTGTTATTATTCTCATTTTCCACCATTGAACATTGTTAGTCACTTTGCATTCAAACAAGGTAATAGAAAACAACTACCATTGAAACTTACTGGGTTTTAACACTCCATTAGTCACAACGGTTGACTTGGGACAAGCTAGTGTTAATATTGGAGATTAAGGGAGACAATGTATGGTGTTTACTACAATAGCTCAAGTTAAAAAATTGAATGGTCTACAATTTCAACTACCCATTTCATATGATCGATATAAAAAGATGGAAAAACTAATAGATGTGACAATAAGAATAGTAGCATAAAATAGTGTGTGATTGATCACAATGTAGACTATTTGTAATTGAATACATTCTTATTATTCACATTTTCTATCATTCAACACTATTACATTGTCACTTTACATTTTAAAAAATTTATTTCATCATTCTTCATCATTTAAGTTATTAGCAGTCTCTATCATCTCAACAAACTGAAGTAACTGAGTAAATATAAAATTAAAATGACCATATTAATCTTAGACAGGTTTAGCATATTTAAAATGATCAAAATAATTATATGTTCATCAAATTTTGTGTGACAGTGCAGGACTGAAACTAGCTTAGATCTAGCTTAGCCCCATATCTATCAAACACCGAGAGGGATCAAATCTCTCAAGGTGCAAAAATTTCGTCAAATTTTGACCTCCATAAAAGAGGTATGTACCTCAAGAGATTTGATCCCTCTTAACGCTTGAAACATTCGGGGCTAACATGGATCTACATTACGTTACATTTCACATTTTGCATTTTACATTTTACATTACTTTACATTATGTTACATTTCACATTTTGCATTTTACATTTTACATTACAATACATTTTATATTACTCTAGCCTACATACATTTTAACTCTGAATCTACCAAGCGTCGAGAGGGATCATATCTCTTTCACTCTAAAAGAGGATTGCATCTCAAGATATTTGACCCCTATCAACGCTTGGTAGATCCAGAGTTAAGATGGATCAATGTTGGTTTAATAGGCTATATTCCACATGAATACCATGGGTCAACCTGGAGCTCAAAAACCACCAGTAACTTGACCAAGTCGAGTTTTTGTTAATTACCCAACAAATAATAATAATAATAACAACAACATAGAATTTTTATTTTTACTCCTTTAATTTGAAGTTATTTTTATTATAACATAATGTTATTTTTATGTTTATTTTATTTTGATCGGGTCAAAGTGTTCACAAGGCACTACATTACAACATCTCTACATTACATTTTACATTTATAAATGTTTTAATTTGAATATTAATTAAAACATATCAAACCGATATTTAATATATATATATATATATATATATATATATATTCCCCAACTTTTAAAAAATGTCCCATACTTACATTATGCCTCAACATCTCCCCCATACTAGGTTGATATGTAGTTAATATGAAACCGATATTTAATATATATATATATATATATATATATATATATTCCCCAACTTTTAAAAAATGTTCACATACTTACATTATGCCTCAACATCTCCCCCATACTGGGTTGATATGTAGTTAATATGGATCTAGTATGATTATATACTCCTTTAATCATTCTCTTATAATATACTAAACCAATAATAACTCAGATTTTAATCCAACTTAAATTATCTAAATTCTCTCTCTCTCTCTCTCTCTCTCTCTCTCTCTCTCACACACACACACACACACACACCCACACACACATATCGAATTTATTTCCCAACATGTTAACCAATCAATTCATCCTTAAGATTACAGTGGTTGCTCATAACTACATTATATTATAGCTACAAAATTTTCATTGTCCACTATAATTGATAACTCTTATTGTTACTGGATCCACATAATTGGAGTAACGTGTGTTTAACGAATTTTGACAATGATTGGTTGGTTACACTGTTTATGGTATAATGACAAAATTTATGGTGTAGTATCAATGCTAGGAGTAATTCAGTTTAGTAGAGGTTATATATATATATATATATATATATATATATATATATCAAATTTATTTTCCCAATAGGTTGATCCAATCAATTCATCCTTAATATTACAATGGTTTCACTTTGTGTTTGCTAAAGAGAACTAACGTTTCCATAGGATCTAGGGTTTATTATGTGGTGAGATGCCATCATGTTAGGGAAACACGTTTGTAATCTCTCCACCAACAACCCACCTTTCATCTGACAATTACCAGTAGTTAGCTACATATATTACTTACTCTAATTCGGATCTATCATTATATGCATGCCTAAAGGATTTCACTTTGCTACCAAATACTTCTTACACCTATATTTTTTGTTTCGCTCTCACAGTAAGAAGATGTGTAATAAAAGGAACCCTTAAACCAACTTGGGATGAAGAGATTACATTCACTGCATAGAGAGTTTATTATCTTGATCGTTGTTTATTTGTTGTTGTATCCTCTCTAAATCCAATGTTAAATTTTCCTTGTGTGGTTTATATATTTATACGGGTGATGGTGAAAGAAATGTCTTTGAAGAGATTACAGAGATTCATCCTTTTTTTAAGATGGATGGGTCATTGGTTGAGAGATTACATAATAATAGTTTGGATTTTGATTAACAGGTTTGATTAATGCTTTGAACTCCCTTTTAACCCTAAACCGAAAATGTCATATTGATTTATGTGATTTGTGCCATTGGTTTTTATATTTCTACATAATTATATTTTGTTAGGGATGGCATTACATTAATAACTAATTTTATTATTATTATTATTTATGTTAAATGTTTACAAACATTTACACCACTTCAACATCACCCCTATACTAGGTTGTAGAGCACCTCTTGACGCAATAACATATAAATAGTAGCTATAAACTAAGATCCATTTTACCATTTAAATGAAAATAATGATTTTGTAACCATATTTAAATTTAATTAATAAGCACATAAAAACTTAATACTTATAAATCCGACGGGAAAATTTGAGGTGAAATCTTGATTTATGTTATTTAAACTGGTTTTTTGACTGTATATATGGATTCAGCATCTCGAAAAACCCCTAGGGCACTTCGATTGTGCAGGGATTACCCATCAAGCTTGTGATTTCAATAAATTCCTGCCGGATTTTAGAGAAATTAGCCCTGAAAAACCCATAAGAAAAGCTTCCAAATGTTAGGATATTCCGACACATAGGAAATAGTTAAGTACAACTTGGTCTAGTGTAGAGTTAGGTATAGAGTTAGGTAAAGTGTGTTTCTTTACCGTTGTACATTTTGTAACTTACAATCTGACGGTCACGATATGTAGTGATCCGACGGTTCATTCTCTCCTTGGTATTACCGACACTTGATCCGTGGCTTGACATCCGATTGGTCCATGAATTCTATTTAAAGCGCATGGAGGGTCATTTGTAGGGTAATCCGTGCATGAGAGAAACATATGTAAATTTTCATTCTTTTATTAATAAATTGCCTGAAGTGGCCGCGTTGGCTCAGGCCGTGGACTGTTTCCCTCTTTGAGGGTTTTAACCACGTCAAAATACTGGTGTATTGATCTGCGATCTGGTTGTGAGCGGTGTCCTTTTGGTGTTTTGTCTGAGGAACTTACCCTGTAAATTCCTACATGGTATCAGAGCTATTTGAGGGCCGCGTCCGTTGGTGATCCAAATCTGAAGCCGGTAGAACTGCATCCGACTGTCGTTTCCTAGATCTGACTGCTTTCGGACCGAGAGGACTGCTCTGTTGTGTTCGGAGCATCTGTTCCAGTGAGGAACCCCTTTCGTTTCACGCGAAAAGGTTTCCTGTAGCCCTAGCTGCGTCATTTTTAAGATCTGGAGGTATACAGTGTTTATTTGCAGTTTACTGTTATTTTCTCTCTGTTTATTTCGGTTTCGGTTTATTTAGCCTTTTTATTACCGGATCTATACCTTTCATTTCTGCGTATGCTCTTTGCCCTGCGACTCTGTGCGATCTGGGCAAATCAGAAACAGAAAGGAAGGATTTTTCTCATGCGTATGCTCTTTTCCCTGCGCCTTAGGGTGATCTCGAAAAATCAGAAACATTGAGAAAAAATATTTAGTTTCCGGCCAAAGCTAACTTTGAGCCGCAAGGTTCATTTTTGAAAATATTTAGTTTTTTTGCTAAAGCTAACTTCGAGCCATAAGGTTTGTTTTCTTTGCATGTCCGTGTTGGATTTTGTGTTTTGTGTTTTGTAGGGAAAAAGAGCTTTCTCAAGGCAAGCACGCAACCCAAAGCACGCCCCCCCCCCTCTCTCTCTCTCTCTCTCAAATTTTTTGTATAGATCAATTGGTTCAAAGCTATTTTAAGAGAGTAGAGGTCTTGGGTTCAAGTCTCCATTTTGTGGGGGCGGACTTTTTCATTTCCGCACATTCCCGCACTTCGTCGGCAACTTCAACAACTTTTTTTCAAAAAGCCATAACTTCTTCATCCGGAAGCCGTTTTCAGAGCCGTTTTTTTAAACCAGCCTAATTTTTCGAGATCTATCCATTGGAACACTTATTTTTAGCATCTTTAGCTTCAGTTTCCATTGAAATGGAAAGTCAATACCAAGTTACCCTTGACAGCACCAACTACTTCCAATGGTTGGCTTACATTGAGGATTTACTTAGAAGTAAAGGTCTCTTCAGAATAGCCTCAGGCCAAGAAAAGAAACCGAAGGATGAAGATAAGGCTGCTAAATGGGAAAATAGGCAAGATCAAGCACGTGGATTGATAGGGATGTCTATTTCTCCAGATCTTAGATTCCATATTGCAGAAATTGATTCTCCTGATGAAGCAATGAAACAAATCAATAAAGTTTTTGGGATTAAAAATGAAATTAGAGCCCATCAACTTGAAAATGAGTTGCTTACATTGGACCCTAATAATTTTTCTTGCATTGAAGATTTCTTGTCCAAGTTCAAGACCCTTAGATATCTTTTGGAAGGTGTTAAAGTTAAGAAAGAAGATAGTAATCTTATTTATTCCATTCTTACAAAGTTGGGACCAGCCTACTCTGTGTTTGTTTCCACCTTCCATTCTACAAGAGAAGCCTTCATTTCTCAAGGAACAGACTACAAGTCCCCTTCCTTTGACTCTTTTGTGATTCTTTAATAAGAGAACAAGAAAAACTCTTACACCTTGGTCTTCTTAATCTTGGAAACTCTTCCAAGAAAGCATTAGCCGCCCAGCAGCAACCAAATTCAAAGAATCCTAAGAAGTCATATCCTAAAAAGAATGGTCCTAAACCAAACAAGGGTCCTAAGCAATTTCAGCCCCAAAATGAAAAATCATTTCAACAAAATGATAAGACAAATAAAAACAAAGGGAAGAAGACTGATAGACATTGCAATTTTTGTAATCGAGATGACCACTTAGAATCAAAATGCTTTAAGAAGATGGAAGCCTTGGAAGCAGCAATGAAGAAGCATAACATCCATTTGGGGCAATCTTCAACTTCAACTTCATCTTCAGGAATGGCACTTTCTGCATGTGGTTGTCAAGCATCTCGGTCTGGCTATGCATTAAATGTATCTTCTTCTTCTCATTCTCATGAGTGGCTCATTGATTCTGGAGCTTCTTATCACATGGCCAAAAACAAAGCCATGTTTTCTTCTTTAAATGATTGTAACACCAAAAATATATATGTTGGTGATGATAGATCTCTTAATGTTGTAGGGACTGGAACTGTTCATCTAGACAATGGTCAGTTTAATGATGTATTATGTGTTCCAACCTTATCCTGCAACCTTCTATCTGTATATCAGATAACTCATTCAGGTGAAGGTAAAATCGTTGAATTTTCACCTCATGATGTTGTAATCAAGGACTTAAGAGATCCTAAACAGATTTTGGCTACTGGCATTGCTGATGATTCCACAAGGTTGTATAAGTTTCACAACTTTGGGTCATCAAATCTTCCCTCAGTATTTATTGCTCATAACGATGAAGTGAGCAAACTTTGGCATGAGCGATTTGGTCACTTAAACTATCGCTCCCTTCAGCATCTATGTAAAGAAAATATGGTGACAGGTCTTCCTATGGTATCTTGCAGACATGGTGTTTGTTCCGGATGTGTACTCGGAAAACATCATCGGGACAGTTTTGAAAAACATGCCTCTTGGCACGCCTCAGCCCCTTTACAGCTTGTGCATAGTGATTTATGTGGTCCACTTCCAGTTGTGTCATTCTTTGGCTGCAAGTATTTCTTAACTTTCATTGATGATTTCTCCAGACGCACTTGGGTATACTTCTTAAAACTCAAGAGTGAAGTATTTAACACTTTTTTGGCCTTCAAGGCCTTTGTTGAAAAACAATCTGGACATCAAATTCTTAAGTTAAGATCTGATAATGGCGGAGAATATGTTAAAAACACATTCATCAACTGTTGCACTGAGAATGGAATTCAAATGCAACATATTGTTCCATATACTCCACAACAAAATGGTGTAGCTGAAAGGAAGAATCGCACCTTAAAGGAAATGGCTAATTGTATGCTACAATCTAAAGGACTTGGTCTTAGTTTTTGGGCAGAAGCAATTAACTGTGCAAATTACATAATAAATCGCACTCCTACTAAGGCTTTAAAGAATATCACTCCAGAAGAAGCATGGAGCTCAATCAAACCAGATGTAAGTCACTTTCGTGTTTTTGGAAGTGAAGCGTGGGCCCATATTCCAGATGAAAAGCATAAAGCTTTAGAACCTAAGAGTGAAAAATGTACTTTTGTTGGATATTCTGAAGATGTCAAAGGCTATAGACTTATTCCATTTAAGTCCAAAAATGTTATCATTAGAAGAGATGTAAAATTTGATGAAAATATATCGGCCTGCGAGCCTAGTCCGGCGGTTGTGCCACCTCTCCCTATCTCTTCTACTTTTGAAAACATTTCTTCTTCAAATGATGAAAGTGAGGATGACAATCCTCCCCCACCATCTGAGGATCCTCCTTCAGCTCCTAAGCTTCCAAAATGGGTTCGTGCTACTCGAGATGCAGCGGGTGATCTTGCCGGTGATCCTACAGATCAGCGACGTACACGTTCTCAGTTCGAGAGAGCCTCTTCTTTACTGGCTCAAGCTCCAGTAAATTATGATCCTGACACCTTTGCAGAGGCTTCAGGCCATCCAGATTGGGAAGCAGCTATGAATGAAGAATATCATTCATTATTGGCAAATGATACATGGGATCTTGTTCCTCTACCAAAGGGACGAAAACTTGTCAGATGCAAATGGGTTTACAGAACCAAGTATGGACCAGATGGGAAAGTTGATAAACATAAAGCTCGTCTTGTTGCTAAAGGTTTTTCACAGGTTGAAGGCATTGACTACACCGAAACCTTCTCCCCTGTTGCCAAAATGAACTCTATCCGCCTTGTTCTTTCCCTTGCTACCTCTTTCAAATGGGAAGTCCATCAGATGGATGTTTAATCTGCCTTCTTGCATGGGGACTTGCATGAAGAAATCTATATGGAACAACCCATTGGCTTCATACAAACAGACTCCAGCCTTGTATGTCGACTTAAGAAATCCCTTTATGGTCTCAAGCAAGCTCCTCGGGCTTGGTATGCCAAAATGGATAGCTTTCTTTTAGAATCTGGCTTTTCTAGGTGTCATTCTGACAATACTGTCTACACCAAGAAAGTGGGAAACTCTCTTATCATCCTTGTTCTTTATGTTGATGATCTTATCCTTACTGGTAGTGATCCCAACCTTATAAACCATGTGAAGTCTAGCCTTAAAAGGAAATTTGAAATGACAGACTTAGGACACTTACACTATTTTCTTGGTCTTCAAGTCTTGCAATCCAAGGAGGGTATTTCCCTTTCCCAGTCCAAGTATGCTTGTGATATTCTACGTCATTTTCACATGGAAGACTGTAAGCCAGCCCCTTCTCCCTTTCAGTCTGGAGTCAAACTTTCAGTCACTTGTACTTCTCCTGAAGTTGATGCTACATTATACCGTCAACTTGTAGGAAAACTCTTGTATCTAACTCATACTCATCCTGACCTTTCCTTTGCTGTTGGCCTTGTTGCTCGGTTCATGCAAAACCCCCGTGAAAGTCATTGGAAAGCAGCTAAAAGAATACTTCGTTATGTTCGAGGTACAGTTCAGTTTGGGATTCATTACAGTGTCGAAGCATCTCCTCTATTGGTTGGTTTCACTGATTCCGATTGGGCTGGTGACCCTGATGATCGGAAGTCTACTTCCGGTTATGTGTTCACTCTTGGTTCAGGACCTATTACATGGGCTTGTAAGAAACAAGCTGCCATTTCTCTTTCCTCAGCAGAAGCAGAGTATCGTGGTGCCGTAGAAGCTAGTAAGGAAGCCTTGTGGCTTCGTCAGATCCTGTCAGAATTTGGCCTTCAGCAGCAGCATCCGACTACACTTTGGTGTGATAATCAAAGTTCCATTCAGCTATGCAAAGATCCAGTCCAACATCAGCGCAGCAAACACATTGAACTGCACATGCACTTCATCAGAAAGCTCATTCACGACCATGTTCTTGAAGTGCAATATTGTTCAACAGATGATCAAGTTGCAGACATCTTCACAAAGGCTCTCACAGAGGCGAAGTTCACTAAACTTCGATTTAGGGTTGGAGTTCAGGAAGTTGTCACTAAGGGGGGATAGGCTCTAGTGCCTCCTTCCTTCTCCTATTGTGTCATATTTGTAAATCCTTCAATCCTATCCCAAGTTGTTCTTAAGGGGGGATGTTAGGATATTCCGACACATAGGAAATAGTTAAGTACAACTTGGTCTAGTGTAGAGTTAGGTAAAGTGTGTTTCTTTATCGTTGTACATTTTGTAACTTACAATCCGACGGTTCATTCTCTCCTCGGTATTACTGACACTTGATCTGTGGCTTGACACCCGATTGGTCCATGAATTCTATTTAAAGCGCATGGAGGGTCATTTGTAGGGTAATCCGTGCATGAGAGAAACATATGTAAATTTTCATTCTTTTATTAATAAATTGCCTGAAGTGGCCGCGTTGGCTCAGGCCGTGGACTGTTTCCCTCTTTGAGGGTTTTAACCACGTCAAAATACTGGTGTATTGATCTGTGATCTGGTTGTGAGCGGTGTCCTTTTGGTGTTCTGTCTGAGGAACTTACCCTGTAAATTCCTACACCAAAAAGTCTCATTAAAGACAGCTCGGTTATAATATAGCAAGATTCTTGACCATGAATATTCACCCCCACTTTACCATGGATATTATTAACTTGTAAATAGGTTTTGTTACAATACCATGGCCCAATACCATAGCTTATCAATACCACATGCCCAAAAACCATAACTCATTTCACAATCAAAATATTTTATAAATATTTTATGTTAATTTAGTTTTATAACCTTTTTTGAATTAAATATAAAAGCAAAAAGGTTATAAACCTTTGTCCTCGCTACTACTAAAAATATTCCACGGATATTCCATATAGATTAAATCAAGGTTTTAATAAAATAAAAAATGAGAATATCTTTCTATAAAGATGTAAATTTATACAATATAAATAATAATACTAAGAACCAGCATGGATCCATCCTAACTAGGGATCTACCAAGCGATGAGAAGAATCAAATCTATTGAGGTGCAAACCTTTTCTCAAGTTTTGCACTCAGAAATAATTTTGCATCTTGGGAGATTTGTTCCCTCTCAATGGTTAGATCCATAGTTAAGATGGTTCAATGTTGGTTTAAAAGAAAAAACAAACAAACAAACAAAACAAAACAAAATACTTATAATATTAAGATATACATATTTTTTTTGTATGCAAGCCAAAGTTGTGTATATTATCATAAATTTACATAAAATACATGCATGGAGAAACTAGGGTGGACTATGTCTAGGGTGAGTTTGTTATGTCTGCAAAAAACTTTCTTGTCTGAAAGTAAAATTAAGAGAGACCATATGTCCTTGGATGGGAAACCAAATGGTCTCTCTCAGAGTTTTGAGACCAAAATTAAACTACATAGAGCCGCTGCAAAAGTAGATGTTACATATATTGAGATGACAACAAAAATTACAAGAAAACAATGAGGTAACAGAGGATGAGTATGCCTTTCCTGGGAGAATTAACGAGCCTGGTCATGTTGGCCTTGATCTTGTTCATGTTGGGTTTAGTTGCACTAGGCCTAATTTCTCTAAACCTTGTCACATTAGCCCTTTTCGCATTGTGCCTAGTCCTGTTGATCAAGATATTGGAAGGGGTATTCATAGTCTTCCGATAACCATGAAGGCCGCTCCCATTCTACAACCATTGTCCCTGTCTAGGTGTATGACTCCTTCCGAGAGGATTCACCCTTGGTGGTGTTCACTTCAACTGCCCAGTTGACCAAGTTTTTCGTCTGCACCTCATGGCTAGAAGAGCCATGACTCCCTAATATCTTTTGCTTATTTTGAGTCCTTGGTGTTCAGGCCTTGAAGGCTTGGCTCCTTGGTGGATCAAGTTTGTAACTTTTGAGCCTTATGGTGAATTGGAGGAATCCAAAGGAGGGGAAGGAGGAGGGAATTGGATCCCAACGGCTTTGGAAAGGTTTCTCAACATTGTTCAAGTGTGAACCATATGTGAGTCTATGTCTGATATTTAGCTTTCCATGCCCTTCTGAACTTCTTCTTGGTCCTGGAGATGGTGAGCAATCAGGTTCCCGGTGGCCCAATACTCATTGCCAACGTTCCTACACTCTTGAATTTTTGTGACAATGGCCAATCGACAAATATTCAAGGGAAAATTTTTGTCAAATTGTTCCTCGCCTTGACCATGTCAGGGAGGGAGAGGCTAACACCCATGCTCTCCTCCCCCACTACTGGCTTGACCCCTTTTGTGGACCATCACAAGAAAACAAGAGAATTATTTTCTCATGACTTCAAGCACCTTGAAACTCACTCCACTGCAAAAACCACTTGCAAAGAAAAATGAATGAGGAAATGAATGTCATGTTGAGTATTGATGGCGAGATTCATGTTCTAGGTTGGGAGTAAATGCATTTTCCTAGACTAAGCACCACCTTCCTCTCTTCTTTGAATGACACTATCTGAGCACTTTGAGAATGATTGCCACCCAATCCTGCTCATAAATAACCTATATCTTGTTGTCATGAGGAGCCTGGACTTCATCAAAGTGCACGAGGATACCCGAATCTAGGTTTTTAAAATATACACATTAACATAAAATTGTATTAAAATTATAATCATTCATAAAGTTAGTGGAAATAATGTTAACTACACATAAATACAAAGGGATGCAAATAATATTGAAGTTAATCTATGGATACATGTAAATATAAAGGATATTTAAGGCATATCTAACAACATGTCAAACATAGCTATGGAAATTTCTAATTATATGTAAATGTATATAGCATTGAGAGCATCTTAAGCTACACATGTTGTCGAAAAAGTTATATAAATTATATATTTTTAATAAAAATGATTAACACATTTATTAAAAATTTGGCTTGGTCACTTTATCTAAGATAACAACCTAAGAATAAAAAGTTTTTTTTGGGAAATTTGACATATAAAGGATGCCCAAAACTTAAAATAACGACCTAAAGATCAAACAGATTTATCTCTTTAAAACACACAAGAGGCTTATAGGTATAGATATTATAGAACTAGCTTAGAATCAAAATGGATGTTTAGCACATAATTAATTCCTTGTGATATTTCTCCACCACCCCACCATAATCAAGGATTATAAGGTTAACTAGTAACCAAATAAAATATTTGACTTAGATTTTATTTCTCTCTAATCTTACTTTGATTTATTCCCCCTTATAAAAGGAGGATAGGGGTGAGATTCTTTTCTTGAGGTATCAATGAAATATAGTGTTTCAAAAGTTTAAGATATATGTGTTTGCTAGATATAGGTTCTCACAGTATTTTCACTGATTTGCCTCTGCATTATCCTTATTGACTTCTTTTATAGCATTAAGGACCTCATATCCATTGGCATTCACAATGGATTGATTTTTATAATTTACCTTCGATTATTGTGTCACCTTAGGGTGCTACTTTTTTCCTCTTACTTGAGAATGGCTTAAGAGGATTATGTTCCTGATTACTAATGGTATTCGTCGTTTGCTTTCAGGAAGATTTGTTTTCTTGGATATTTGGATCATTCTTAGCAAAGTGTCGATACTTGTGACATGAATTGCATTTGAATGGTACATGCTAATAACCCAAGGCTTGTAGATGGTTCCATTTTCCCATATTAATTTGCATTGCCTCTAGGATGCCCTTCTCCAAATCCACTTCCACACATATTCTAGCACACTAGTACAAATTGCCTTTTGGTTATAATTGATCGATAAAAATAACGTAGCTTGTTCCTTATCTCTCTAATATTAACATCATGCCAAAAAATAAGTAGGAAATAAAATAGTTTAACCCAAACGCATACCATTATGATCTCTTATTCTAGATCAAAATCAAGAGACCACATGTTTAGAAAAAAAACCCTTAGATCCCATGAAATAGTGTTCTCAGTAGAAGATCAAGTCTCAGTTATCTCTTCCATCAAATAAATAAATGAAAACAAAACTCCTTTCAAATAAAAGAAAAATATTATCTTTAGAACTTGAGAGGCCATTATTTTTCTAGACACGATTCTATGGACCTTGGATTGGGCCATAGGCCCATGAAATTTCCCACCGTGGCTGCGCATGGAAGATAAAGGTTTTTTTCCTAAAAGTTGGAAGTGATAGGTCTAAATGAGGCACAATTTCCATCAATTTGACATATTTATTCGACATCGAGTGAGCTCTATTAGTTGACTTTGGATTGCTGACCAACATTTCAAAGGCCCCAATTTCAACAAGTAGATTATTTGCCATTATCCTAGCTCAACCAAATAAGAAAAAAATCACGCGAGTTTGAATTATGATTAGACTAGGCACAAATTTTCTAGAATAGGTGGGTTGTGGTCTTGCCCTATCATAGTGGGGTTTGCATAGGTCCTCCAACAAAGCCTAGGAGGGTAACGACGATACTAAGGTAAATTATCCATGAAAGAGTGTGTTGTCTCATCTTGAATCACAGACTACTATATTATACATATTGACACAAACAAAGATATGCACTAAATGCTACATATCAATTATTTGGAACATTTTAATTAATTATTGTAAAAAATAACTTGGTATTTTTTACCATATTTTCAAGATCATTTAAATTGGTTTACTTTTTGGGTACCTTTTAAGAAGCCAAATATTATAAATAAGTATGGTATTCCGTGCGACTATTTCAAATTGAAAAAACTATGCATATAAATATATAGATAACTAACCAAGAGAGATTATATTAAATAGTCATGTGACTTGTGCACACATAAGTGGATCAAAACCCACCCCCATGTCCTTCAATTTATTAAAAAAAAAATGCCAAGTGGGTTTATCTTTGGTGGTTGGGAGGAATAATTATGACCCTCCCCACCTAGGTTTAATTCCCGCAAGTGGCATGATAAGCTTTGAAGTAATGACTTTAAGCCTTGTTGTTGAGAAATGAATAATCCCTTAAGGACCAAAACATGTATACTCCTCATATGGTGTATAAAGATGTTTTTTTTCATCTGAAAATAATAACAATAATTATATAGCTATTCTACCCAACTGCTTGAATTTATTATTGAAATTTTTGGTGAGTATTATCAATTTAACCATAATTTTTTTTAATATAGTCTTTTATATCGCTATTATAAATATTAAAAAAAATATACATATATATAAATATTAAATTAAAATCATAATTTAATGTTAAAACTTATAAAATTTAGTGAATATTTTCAATTTAATCCTAGTTTATATAGAAAATGAAAATTTTCTCTTAAAAAAATAGTGAATTGACACAAATTTTTTCTTAAAAACTATCTAAATAACTTTATTGATTTTGTTAAATTGTTGACCATCTTGACATTCAACTTTATACATCCTTTTGATTATGATTTTTATTGACAAGTTAGAAGATTGTTTGGAAGACACAAGTTGTGTCAGCCCAACTCTCTCTGGTATAATCATCATCCTTCTACTTTCTATTAATGATATTGTTCTTATGGACATGAGTCTCCATGGCCTTTATATGCAACTAAGAACTCTTAAGGTCTTTTGTTTTAATAACAATTATGGATATGAACACTAACAAAACAAAGCTTGTGATAATTATTTTTTTTACCACATTGAGAATTTGTATTCATATGAAATCTATGTTTGGGGCATATACTTGCATCGATATTGGACAACATCAAAATGATAGGTTATTCCAAACAATTCTTGCCCATTGCCAGTGTGCTTAAAAAGTCATTCTCCAACGATTGCAGTCCTAAAGTATCTAAAAGTAAAAACTTGCAAAAAAACACACAATTTTTTTCCATGTTTTGTTTACATACTAAATCACAAAGGCAAGATGTTCAAAACCATCTTGAACTCTATCCTTATCCAAAGCAGTAATTGTTACATTAAGATCTGGAATTCCTATCATTAAAAGATTATCAAAATTACTAAAGGAGATAGTATTGATTACCTATGACTAGTCGTCATTTGCATCTCCTTCAACTTCTGGTGTAAGCTCGCTAATTAGTCCTCAGTCCTCTAAACGATTGTCTTATGGTTAATGAGCATCTCCATAGTTTTCATAACATAGGAAACCATCTACTTGTATTTTAGTTAAAGCTCATAAATATTTGTCCGTAGCCAATGCAACTGCTCCATCATTTTCCTCTAAATTTCCCCAACTTTACTAGGCATTTTGAAGATAATTCTAAGCACATACACTCGAATATGAGCTAACTTCCAAATCCACTAAATGTTGTACTAGATAAATTTCATTTCTAAACCCATGCCCCATTCCTTACAAGATAGAACCAATTCAATCTAAGAGATTGAGAGAATAGGGGGAGATCTATTTTCAACCCAATCAACTCTTCATGAAACAACTGCCCAATTACAAAGATAACTAGTGGATGATCTAAGTGATGCTTACCTCTAACACATTTCTTCCTTCGATATAGGGCTTTGAACACCTCCAGAGCCCTCATGATGATTGTGAAAGTAGAGTGGAATTGTTTGTTACGATAAATGATACCAAATGTTGCATTGAAACTTTGCCTATCCTCCCAATTGATTTTCTGGATGCGTGAAAGAGTTACCAATCTTGACATGTCCTTCCACTTCTAGCTAGTTTCCATAGTCATAATGAAATGATGCACCATATGGACCCTATATCATACCCAAACCATATTGTCAACAATGGACATAACACAAAGAGGACCATAACTCACTGAGCTAGATTATTGTTGATGCGCAATTATGACTCCTTCCCATGAGACACAACCCCAAAGTGACCTCATGGATTACGCAAACATAATGATCTCGTACCACACTCCCCTGCTCCATCTCATGAGAGCTTCATCAGTTGCGTAGGAGGAAGAGGAATTTCCAAAATTATTGATGATGTCAAATTCTTCACTAATATTCCACCAACCTTTCCAATGAATTGTGATGGCATAGGGGATAGGTTCCAATCCAGGCATTTCACACCAATTTTCACCAAATTTCAAACTCATAACAAAATGAGACATCAAATGGGCCATTAATATTGCTCATGTCATATTACCAAATATCATAACCTGAGGATTCCTATCACAAACAAATCTAGATTTCAATAGGTACATAATTGTATCTTCCTCCCATGAAACACAAGATACAAACATAATGTGCTCAGACCACATTCCCCTATTTATTGATCAGGCGCTCAATATTTAGCTCTAAAATCAAATTTCTCAGAATGTCTCGAAACCTAAACGACTGTATCCGTCTTGGAAAAAAGATTCTAACGCAACTCATTTCACTGAAAACCAAGTTCGTATGAGGAAGTTATTGAGTTTTGTTCGCTTTGCTAAACAGGGGAAATTTGCAAAAAAAAATGCCCAGTCACTGCACAATTAGAAGTGCGTACTGATGACATGGAAAGTGACTAGGTAGGGTCAATAGACGGTCAACATCTAATCACAATGCGATAAGTGTTGTGTTCTTATTGGGTTTCAGATTGGTGACGTGGTGCAGTTTGATTGGTTAGTTTTGGACCAATGAGAGAATGCCACGTGGCAAGCCCGGAGGTCACCACGTGGAACCTCCCAATGGCCTAAGAAGAGAGAATTTCAACAAAATCTATGTGGAGGCATCGGGGATCGACCCCGTGACCTCCCCTCCACAGACCAAAGCCTTCCACCCTCTCTGCTACATTGGTTCTTAACCATTATAGTGGCACACATCTACTTAAACTGTACAAGGTTGAGGGTCGGCGGTTAGGGGAGGGGGGGAACCCTCCCCATGTGATCGAAACAATTGTTACTACAACGGTTAAGCAGTCAGCTCCACAAACCCATAACTGTGATGGTTACCGTGTCATGTGAATGTAACGGATAACGTGGTTAAGGTTACCACAACCGTCGGGGCTCCAGCACTGCGACGGTTTCCGAAGCCATGTGAACACACCAACAATCATCGCAAACAATTATGTCAGTGAATCCAACGTAAACAAAATCGTTAACATTTATTAAGCCATGTGTCCGCTCCTCCAAAACCGTCGAGTCACGGTTAGTTAACTGCGCGATAATTGCGCGCTAATCCGCAGTTAACTACTAATTAACTCCACTTAAATTTAATTAAACCCGGATTAGTAGTTGGAAAAATTTTAGCAGACTCCACCATTTTTGGCGCCAACCCCAAATTTAGCGGCCCTAACTGGAGTTCTTCCAGATTTGGAGGAGAAATTGTAGGGAAAAACTGTTTGAGCCATAACTGGAGCAATTTTCAACCAAATTGAGCTCAGGAAAAGGTGTTCCTAGCTAATTTCGACATTTTGAACACATTGGTGTAGGTATCAGGAGAAATAGAGCTTTGTAAACATTATTTTTCCATATTGAGCTAATACAGAGGCCCAAGCCATAGAAGCTGGACCAAGGAGATGTAACCCAGGAGGGGTGAAATCCTTCATCAAAACACTATGTTAAATGCTCTTGTTGATGGTTTGTTGTACTTTGAATGTCTATTGTTCAGTACTTGTTTTTGAAGCTATTTTGTTCATGTCTTTCACTTAAAACTTGATAAAAATTTACCTATTTACAATCACAATCACCATAAGAGAACCATGCACAGGAAGTAATGAACAAGCACATGTTTATAAATCTATAATTGAAATTAGCACAACAAAACTAACATTCAATAACAGATCAAGTTGGTATCAGAGCAAAGGTTGATTTGCTTGATTGCTTGAGTTGTGTGCAATTAGGGTTTTAATGGTTGCAAAATTGTGATGCTTACAAGGTTAAAGTTGTAGAGAGGAGAAGGGAAATTGTTGGTTGCAACTCCTGAGGTTATGCCCAGAAGAAGGAGAGCCACAAGGCCACAATATCCACCACCCAAAGTTCCAATTCCAGTTGCACTTGAAACTCCTCAAGTTTTGCCTTCAACTGAGATTGAAGAGGTACAAGCAGTACCAGTTTCTGAGCCTGAATCCACAACCATTATGTCTGGAGAAAGAGAGCCTGAAGGTCCTTCTTCAGAAGAGGAAGAATTCAAGAAATATTTCTACACTTTAACTGAGATGGTTAAAGTCCTCTATGAAGAGAGGAACACTAGAATGGTTGGAGAAAGTTCTAAACCTCCACATTGAGAAGGAAGCTCAGGAGACAAAAAATATGATACAAAGGATTCCAAACGTAATGGAGGAAAGCAACCTCCATCTCCACCATCTTCATCATCTTCCTCATCATCTTCATCATCCTCAACATCTCAAACATCTTCCACTTCCACCACCAAAACTGTCCATACTCATTCCCATACCCCAAAAGGAAAAACTCCCTTACTCAAATTGGACATTAAGTTTGAACTTCCCATGTACAATGGTGAAGTGAATGCAGAAAAGTTAGACAATTGGATTCGACAATTGGAGGTATACTGCAGAATTTAGAACCTTCAAGAAGATGACATAAAGATCTAGTTGGCTTCATTGAGGCTAGAAGGAGCAGCATTAGTCTGGTGGGAAGCAAAGACTCAAGAGGAAATGTGAATTCATGGTAAGATATCCATTTCTTAGGTTGAATTTGTTTCTGCAATTAAAAGATAGCTTTACTCTTTAGCCTATATCCAAAAATCCATTATGAGTTGGCAGAATTTTAGGCAGCTTAAAGGCCAAATAGTCCAAGACTATACACAGGAGTTTAGAAAGAGGGCTTTGTTGTTAGGAGTAAACTTGAATTCCCAAGATACACTGTTAAAATATATTGGGGGTTTACATTCCTATTTGAAACATACTATCCTTATGTTCAATCCTAGCAATTTTGATGAGGTATGTGTGCAAGCCACGCACCTTGAAGCAAGGGGAAATAACATTCAAGAAGAGGCTAGTAAGAAGAATCCATTCAAGGGTAAGGAGAAAGAAAAAGGGGGGAAATGGAAGGGAAAGAAGAATGCAAGTGTGAAGGAAGAAGGGGAGAAAACCATATGCCAACATTGTTCCAAAGTTGGGCATGATGAAGCCCATTGTTGGAAATTACATCCTGAACTAAGGCCCAAGAAACAAAACAATAAGGGAAAACAAAAGATGACTGCTACCACACAACATGACCTCAGTTCAAATTCTGGTGATGAGACCAAGATTTCAGCCACGGTCACAAAAGGGAAAGAAGTTGTTGCAAGCACTAGTTCCTCAAACAGTCAAAACAACACTCCAAATGAAGAATCAAGAATAGAGTTGTTTCATGTAAGGGTGATTTCAAATCATACAAAGATTGATGCATTATTTGATAGTGGTTCATAATCAAACTTAATTTCATAAGACTTGGTCAAAAAGCTCAACCTTGAAACTGTACCTCATCATAAGCCATATCCATTGGGTTGGATAGTTAACAATGCAAACTTACAGGTTACAAGGAAGTGTTTGTTCAAGTTCGCTATTACTGGAAAGTTCATTGATGAAGTTGAGTTAGATATAGTTCCACGTGACATATCAGGAATCATTTTGGGTAGTCCATATTTGTATGATAGGAAAGCAGTATTTTATCGCCATGAAAACAAATACTTATTTCTCAAGAATGGGGTGGAGTACATTGTAAGAGC
The DNA here is from genome assembly GCA_031772625.1 of Pinus tabuliformis. Taxonomy (NCBI): domain Eukaryota; kingdom Viridiplantae; phylum Streptophyta; class Pinopsida; order Pinales; family Pinaceae; genus Pinus; species Pinus tabuliformis. The sequence continues at coordinate 741,075,497 of CM062814.1, read as the reverse complement.
CCATCGCAAAAGGCTGAACATTTCTTTGGTTAATGCAGGGCAGATGAAGAGACTAGTAAATGCAAGTAAAAATTTTGTGCTTCTCATGATCAAGAAAAATAATGATATTGATTATGAATCTTTTGAAGGTTGTGATGAAAAATTGAAATATGATTTGTTTGATGTGGTAAGAAAGCATGGCGAGATGTTTCAGGAACCAAAGGGGTTACCTCCCAAGAGGGGAATTCAGCATGAGATACAGCTGCAGCAGGATGTTCCACTTCCAAATATTGGCATGTATCGCATGTCAATTATGGAAAGCATGGAAATCAAGAATAAAATTCAAGAATTGTTGAATAAAGGTATCATATGCCTATCTACTTCGCCATGTGGTTCGCCCATTGTTTTGGTGACAAAGAAGGATGGAACTTGGCGCATGTGTGTGGATTTTCGTGCACTAAACAAAATCATGGTAAAGAATCGTTATCCACTCCCAAGAATTGATGATTTTCTTGATCAGTTGAGGTATGCAAAGTATTTCACTAAGTTATATTTATGAAGTGGTTGTCATCAAGTTAGAATAGCTGAAGAGGACATTTGGAAAACCACATTTTAAACTAAACAAGGATTGTTTGAGTGACTTGTTATGCCTTTCAGTCTTACAAATGCTCCAGCTACATTAATGAGAGTAATGAATGATGTATTGGGACCATTTATAGATGAATTTTTCATTGTGTACTTAGATGATATACTCATATTCAGCAAATCCAGAGATGAACATGTCATGCATGTAAATAAAGTACTTGATGTCTTGAGAAAAGAACAGTTGTTTTTAAAGATGTCGAAGTGTGAATTTGGCAAGACTTCTTTAGTGTATTTGGGACACATTGTTGGAGGAGGTGAGCTGAAGATCAACCCTCTAAAGTTGGGGTCATTCTAAATTTTCCCAAGCCCAATACAGTTACAGAGGTAAGAACCTTTTTAGGGGCAGCACAATATTGGAGAAAGTTTATTGCTATTTTTTCTTGCATTGCAGCTCCATTACATGCATTGACAAGTGTCAAGAAAGTCTTCCATTGGGGAGATGTACAGCAGAAAGCATTTGATGCTTTGAAGCAAAAGATCAGTTCAGCACCGGTATTGGCTCTTCCGGATCTTAGACAACCATTTGAGATTCAAACGGATGTTAGTGATTATGCCATGGGAGCAGTTCTTATGCAGCATGGTAAGCCCATTTCATTTCATTCTGAAATTTTTAAAGGAGTTGTAACTAACTATCCCACTTATGACAAACAACTTTACACACTGGTACAAAGTGTTAATAAATGGAAACACTACTTGATGGGAAAAGAGACCATTATCCATACCGACCATCAACCTTTGTAGTATTTACAATCACAGTCAAAGTTGCAGCAATCACGACATTTCAGATGGATGGGTTTTCTACAACAATTTCATTTGGTTATCAAATACAAAAAGAGAATCTGCAATAAGGTAGTTGATACGATTTCAAGGCTAATTGTAAATTCATTTGTTATACTCGAGCATAATTTTGTTTTGCATGAAAGTTACATTGAGCAATATGCAAATGATAGTGACTTTCAATATGTGTATGCAAGCTTGAGTCAAGGAAACCAAATTGAAGAGTTGGATTATCATGTACATAACAGTTTGTTGTATCATTTGGGAAAGTTGTGTATTCCACAGGGAGAAAGAAACAGTATCATAAGGGAGGCGCACACTTCATTGATTGCTAGACACTTTGGTGTAGGCAAGATAGTAGTGAATCTCCAAAGGTATTGTTATTGGCCACGCATGTTTGATAATGTTTCTCGTTTCATAAGAGGATGTTCTTTGTGTGCAACAAGTAATCCTAGCAATAGGAAACTTGGATTGTACACTCCACTTTTGGTACCTTCACGTCCATGGGAGAGTATCTCAATGGATTTTGTAGGAGGTCTTCCATTGTCAAGGAAAGGTCATGATTACTTGTATGTAGTTGTAGACAGGTTCAGCAAAATGTGTATACTAACACCATGTAAAAAGCAAATGACAACTGAACAAACAGCTCATCTTTTCTTCCAAAACATTTGGGTTCATTTTGGTCTTCTTACTTCTATTGTAAGTGATCGAGATTCTTGATTTGTTGGGAATTTTTGGTCAAATTTGTGGGACATGATGGACACAAAGTTGAAGAAGAGTACAACCTTTCATCTGCAAATATATGGACAAACCAAGGTGGTCAATAGAACAGTCATTCGTCTTCCTATAGGATATTGCAACAAACATACCAAGTTGTGGGATGAACAGTTTCATTACATACATCATGCATACAATAGGGCAAAGCATTATTCCTCAAACACATTGCCATTTGAGGCATGTTATGAGTACTTTCCAAGATCGCCATTGGACTTCATCTTTGAGAAAGATGTCGCCATCGATGGTCACTATGACATCGATAAGGCAAGGAAGTTCATAGAGAAAATTCAGTTGATACATCATACAGTGCAAGAACAGCTTGAGAAAAGTCAAAACAGCTATAAGGCAAGGCATGACAAACATCAGATTGATCACAAATTTCAAGTTGGAGACGAAGTATGGTTATATATTAGCAAAGAGAGACTTCAAAGGGAACGTAAAAATCTTAAGACAATCTGTTATGGTCCTTTTAAAATTATGGAAAGGATTGGTAACAATGCATTTAAGCTTGATTTGCCTCCTTATATGCAAATATACTCTATTGTTAATGTTGAGAATTTGAGATTTTTTGAGCCTCCTTTTATTGATGATCAAGGAGATCATGTTCAGCTTCCATCAATAGATGATTTATCGCTAGAATACCTTGATGAACTTCAACAAGATCTCATACTTGACAGAAGAACCAAGACTTCGAAAAGAGGGGATGTTGAATACCTTAGAGTGGGACTCAAGGGAAAAAATCCTTCTAAAGCCAAATGGTTGCAGATCGAGAAGGTGAGGAAGTTGTACCCTCACCTGTTGAACAATTAATAGTATCTTTAGGGGACCAGAAGGCTTCTAGTGGGGAGGAATGATCAGGCGCTTAGCATTTAGCTCAAAAATAAAAGTTCTCAGAATGGCTCGAAACCTGAACTACCACGTTCATCTCGGAAAAACTATCCTAACACAACTTGTTTCACTGAAAACCGAGTTCGTATGAGGAAGTTATTGAGTTATGTTCGCTTTACTAAACAGGTGAAATTTGCAACAACAAAAAATGCCCAGTCATTGCACAGTCAGTAGTCCGTACTATTGACGTGGCAAGTGACTAGGCAGGGTCAATGGACGGTCAACATCTAATCATAGTGCGACAAGTGTCATGTTCTTATTGGGTTTCAGATTGGTGACATGGTGTAGTTTGATTGGTTAGTTTTGGACCAATCAGATATTGCCACATGGCAAGGCCAGAGGTCGCCACATGGAACCTCCCAACAGCCTAAGCAGAGAGCAGTTCAACAAAATTTATGTGGAAGCGTCGGGGTTCAACCCCGCAACCTCCCCTCTACAAACCAAAGCCTTCCACTGTCTCCGCTACATTGGTTCTTAACCATTATAGTGGAACACATCTATCTAAATTGTACAAGATTGAGGGTTGGCGGTTTGGGGGGGGGGGGTGGGGTTGTGCAGCCCACAAGCCAGCCCTTCCCATGTGACCGCAACAACGGTTAAGCAGGCGGCTCCACAAACCCATAACTGCCATGGTTACGGTGCCATGTGAACGCAACAGATAACGCGGTCAAGGTTACTGCAACCGTCAGAGCTCCAGCACTGCGATGGTTACCGAAGCCATGTGAACACACCAACAGTCATCGCAAACAGTTATGTCGGCGGCTCCAATGCAAACGAAACCGTTAACCTTTATTAAGCCATGTGTCCGATCCTCGAAAACCGCTGGGTTACAATTATTTAACTGTGTGCTAATCCGCAGTTAACTACTAATTAACTCCACTTAAATTTAATTAAACACAGATTAGTAGTTAGCGGACTTTTAGCGGACTCCACCATTTCTGGCGCCAACCCCAAATTTAGCGGCCCTAACTGGAGTTCTTCCAGATATGGAGGAGGAATTGTAGGGAAAAATTGTTTGAGCCATAACTGGAGCAATTTTCGACCAAATTGAGCCCAGGAAAAGGTGTTCCTAGCTAATTTTGACATTCTTAACACATTGGTGTAGGTATGAGGAGAAGTAGAGCTTTGTAAACAACATTTTTTCCATATTGAGCTAATACAGAGGCCCAAACCATGGAAGCTAGACCAAGGAGATGTAGCCCAGGAGGGGTGAACTCCTTCATCAAAACACTGTGTTAAATGCTCTTGTTGATGGTTTATTGTACTTTGAATGTTTGTTGTTTAGTACTTATTTTTTGAAGCTATTTTGTTCATGTATGTAACATTAAGACTTGATAAAAAAAAAATACCAGTTTACAATCACAATCGCCATAAGAGAACCATGCACAGGAAGCAATGAACAAGCACAAGTTTATAAATCTGTAATTGAAATTAACACAACAAAACTAACATTCAATAACAAATCATTTATCATTGTGCGGGAGACATCAAAGGATCTCCAAAACCCTAGCTTTCAAACCTTTGGGTATTAAACTTAACATCTGCATACTTCAAAATGTATGGTGGTGCCCCTTGGATCTTTCCCTCATTGGGCCCTTTAATATTTAAACACAAAATCGAGTGCATTAAGGAATAGAGTAGTTTTCCTATTTCCCATTCATCCACAAGATTTCCAAGCCCAAGCATTTTCCCTTATTAGCCATCTATTAGATTCTTGTTTCTTTTTACGAAGCATATGATAATGTAACAACCCTAGTGAAAATTCCATGTAATAAAAGCTAATGAAGGAAAAAATACTAACCACGAATTATGGGACACTTAATCCAAGTTGAATGTTGGGCTAAACACCCTAGTGTGGGTGTTCATTGGTTTATTATGGCTAAGGAAATTGGCAAAGGCTTTGGAAAGGCAAAAGGCATTATTTGACACTTATTTCTGAAAATAATGGAAATTAGGAGAAAAGGAAGGTGAAAGGTCGCAGGTTTCATGTGAGGATGAAAATGAAGGAAAATAATATAAAATGAAGAAAATAGAGGCCTCATTGATATAAAAGGCTTTTGACGATCAGTTGGTACCTTTTGTTAGTGTTACCTTTTGTCAGTTTAGTTTTAGAGCTCTCTCATTATTCTCTCTCTCTCTTTCTCTCACTCTTGGACACCTAGAGTTTTCTTGGAGCATTTCAACATTGGATCAACAAAGGCAAAGGAGGCAAAGAGGAAGCAGAGATCAATCAAGGAGGAGCAGGATCAAGCAGTTACAGTAGGATTCTTCGCATGTATTGATTTGCATGTGTGGTTTCCTTGCTATATTTTGAATGCATGGTGTTGCATGTGTGTTATTGGTTCTCTTTTTGTCATTGGCATGGGTTTTGCCAGGTGTGACAGTGTTTTTTAGCCCAGCATTGCCATTTCTGGATAGCCATGTTGTGATGGGGTTCTCATGTTTTGGTTGACCTAGATTGTCGGATGGATTTGAAGTTGAGCGAGTGTTGATCTCTGAATCAAAGAACAAATGGCCTAGTAACCCCTGAATTGGGTTGTGGGTTGCGGTAAAGCCGAATTGTGTATTGCCTCGGTGGGCCTAGGAATCCTCGACTAGTGAATGGCAAGATATATGGTAAAGCCTAGAGGTGGGTGCTCTCCATCAGGACTAGTAATCCCGGGATGGGATATACAGTAAATCCTGGAGAGTGGAGTCTCGATTAAGGCCTAGTGATCCGGTGTGGATTGCAGTAAAGCCTAGAGACTAGGAGACAGGAAAATTCCTCACGATGTAGGTGGAGAAATCTGGTGGCATCCATGCTTGTTTTGGCCTAGTGATCTGGTGGAGATCATGGTAAAGCCTGTTATTACATGTTTATTGTTTTAGCCTAGTGATCTGATGTGGATTGTGGTAAATCCTGGTTTCTATTGATGAGGGTGAGGTGGTTTAGCCTCGGGATTCCCTGGTTGGTTCTTTTGGTTTGAGTCCCACATTCATGCTTGGAATATGGCATAAGGGTGATTGGCTGAAGAGAGATTTAGCTTAGCCAATCTATGGTCGGGTGGAACATGGTAGTCCCATACCGAGTTGGCTTTTGCATTCATTAATAAGTGTTTCTTTCCTTGGTATCTTATGTGTAAATGTACTAGTTTATATGTGGATTCTATGGTTGATGCATACTTGATATTTTGTTGTTATTATGTTGGTTATAAGCATGTATTATGATAATGACGATATATGGCTCTCCTCATGTTTTTATTTGTAAAGGAATGAACAATTTATCTATGACCTAATAGATGATAATGCAACTAATGATATAAGGGAACAATGTTTCTTAGCGATTCTTAGATAAGTATGAGACCCCTATGCTCAGGTTCGTTGTTTAAACCTGTATATTACATATTTGTGACATGTTTGACGAAATGTTTGTCATGGCTAGTAGGGGTCCAATCTAGTCCTTGTTGATGTTTTTGCAAATGTATCTTTGTTCTGCTCTGAAATTTCATTTCTAAACCTGTCATTGAGTTTTGGCCAGTGACCTGTGTTGAGCCCTGTAACTACATCTCTTCTACACACTTTTTTAGACTTTTTCCCCTCACCAGTGCCTCACAAGCTATCAAAAATCATTACATATAGATTCTGAGAGTGCATTTAAGTGGTTTTCTAACTATGTTTTTGTGTTTGCTATTTGACTTAGATTTTGCTCATCAGCTGCGGAATGCAGCCACTTTCCGCAGCTGACTTGAGATTCCGCAGTTGTTTTTGTTGATCTCTAAGATGCAGGTGTCAGGAAGCAAAACAAGGCACGTGGGCAGGTTAGAAATGATCTAGACATGAACCAGGTCCTATTGGTTTAGCAAGATTCATAAAGGAAAGCCTCGGTCAAATGGTGGTCAAACGAAGGAGTTCTACGGCAAACATGCCTCTGTTTCAACACGTAAAGGGTCCGAGACCGTTCCTAGATCCGTGGATTCATTTTGACAGTTGTAGACTGCCTCCACGATGCAAATCCAACAGCCACCTTTTGGTAGATTGAATGATCATGGCAACCAACACGCTAAGCTCACGGATGCTGTCTTTTTACGTGTCTTCTGCTGAAGGAGTTCCATAGGAAAAACAGTTATGTAATTTCCCTTATAAATAACGCGTTTGCAAACGCATGTAGCTAGTTTTTGTTGATGTAATCTTGCTGTTAATTTTATGTATTGTGCCGTGACACTGGTCCTGTTGTGATAATGAGAGGATCCTTCCTCTGTTTTGTAATATAATAAGACTCTGTTTTATATGACTGTGTGAGCATAATCTCGGATTGACATCATGTTAACCAAGGCCGTACAGAGGGCCCCTACTGACTAAGGTTTCGTTCTTTATTTTTGTAAAGTTTTCATATGCTATTGTCTTATTTCCATTGTAGATATTTCGTAGTTTGTTCACTTGTGTATATTTCATATTTCAGTTATGGTGTTAATGTTTCATCCCTGTGCATGATTTTCCAAGCATTGTATATTTTTGCTAACACTGATCAGTGTGTTTCAGGATAGCATAGGCTCGGGCGTTTTCATACAATTTTTGTAGTAAATAGTGACATGAGATTGTCCTCTCTGCTGACTTTGTTTTTCTTAGCTTTCAATTTCAGTTATGCTTTGATTTCAATTTTATTCATTTGCTGTTGATAGTTAGTTTAGATATCAAATTCTTCATGTCATTTAACGTTATCTCTAGAGCCATGGCTTAACCCCGAAAAGCTACTTGGCGAGCTATCGGATTATGAGTGAGGTGATTTGATTCTTCATGTTATTGATGTTATCTCCAGAGCCATGGCTTAACCAAGAAAAGCTACTTAGCGAGCTATCGGACTATAAGTGAAGAGACTTGATTTTATTTTCATTTGCAAGTAGATAATTTAGATATCAATTCCTCATGTTATTGACGTTATCTCCAGAGCCATGGCTTAACCCCGAAAAGCTACTTGGCGAGCTATCGGACTATAAATGAAGTGAATTGGTTTTACTTTTATTAGTTTGCAGTTTTTTATTTGTTTGAGTGCAATAGTTTAACTTTTATTTCTGTATTTAGATGAGCAGCAGAGATAGATATTTCATGATCAGTAGTTCATCACTTGTTTGATTCAAATAGCTGCACATTTACATTCTTGTTCAAATATTAATTTCATCATTAGCATGTTTTGAGATCCTCTGAAGTGTTAAGTTCTGGAAGTCATCATAAAGGACATAATTGCCTTAAAATATATACCCATACTTGCCTTCTAAAGTATTCTTAAAACTTAGGAATAGGATTTCCATTTGCATTAGGAGACAAACCAAGATAAAACCCCCAAAAGCAAGATAAAATTGAAAACAATAAAAAGTAAGAAAGAGGTTGTCTTGCACATATAGTGTGCCACACTTCATCGGTTTACGACTCTCGGATTGATAATTAATGTAGCAATTTAGGACATACTAAATTGACTAAACATTTTGGCGCCATTGCCGGGGAAGTGTAACTAGGTAGCCGATCTCTTACAAAAAAAAAAGGGAAAAATTGATAACTTCTTGAAGTATGCTCTCCTCTTGCACCTAGTGTGATCTGGAGGATTAGAAAAGAGAGTTATTAGTTCAATAATTTCTTGATTATGCTCTCTTCTTGCACCTAGTGTGACCTGGAAGATCAGAAAAAGAATTATTAGCCCGACTTAAAAATAAAAAAATAAAAATAAAAATAAAAAATGACATGCATAGAGCAAGAGATTCTAGGGGAAGGTTTATAGCTAGGGCCAAAAGTTCGATTTTCACAACTCCATCTACTTCAAGGCATAGACAAGATACACCTCCATCATCTCCGAGTCATACTCCCAGCCTTAGGATTCCTGGAATTCAAGGGGCAGCAGCCGAACTAGGAGATAAGCCCACACTATCTACTAAATCTGATCTAGGAGAAGAACCTTTCTTCACTTCTACAGGGGAACATATTGTAATCAAAGAAGTAGAATCACCTGAAGAGAGGAGGGAGAAACTCTTCCTCGTTCACCATTAATAGAAGAACCAGAAGACTCTGAGGAAACTATCATGACAAAGCAAGTAGTAGATGGATTTGGAGGAGGGGGTAGAGGTAGAGGAAGAGGAAATAATGGAGGAGGTAGAGGTAACAATGGGGGAAATAGGGATGGATATAACTCATTTGGATTCCCTATAGCTGATGAAGAAACTCATACAACAATGAAAAACATTTCACCATATGTCCTCCCAAACTTTTATGGGTTGCGAAGTGAGGATCCTGAAACATTTCTATTTGAGTTTGAAGCCTTGTGCTGAACCTATGACTATATGGAAGACTCTCAAAAACTAAAATTGTTTCCTTCAACATTGAAAGGAGCTGCTTTGAAATGGTTCATGGGATTAGTCACTCAATCTATTAGGACTTGGAATGATATGAAACAAACATTTTTGGATAGATACCTGGATTATTGTATGCCCACCAATCATAAGGATGAGGTATTCAAGATGATGCAAAGAGAAGATGAAAACTTGGAGGATTTACTTGAAAGATTCCAATACAACTTAAAGAGAGCAAAAATGAGTAATTTCTCAACTAATATTCTAGGGAGCCTTAGTGAACAACTAGACACCCTTAAAATACAAAACAAGCAGAAAGCAGAAGCTAATGCCTTGGCCATCTTTTGTCCAAAATGTAGAAAGAAACATGCTCTAAGGGAATGTCCCTTGGATGCAAAAGTTGTAGAAACATGTATGATTTGCTCAGAAAGCCATGAGACCAAGGATTGTCCTTCAATTCCTGGGCTCAAAGCTGTCTTTCAGGAAGATCCAAATTCAGTAGAGTCCCTTTGTTTTGTTTCAAGAAGACCATGGCAGGGGCAACAAAATCAAGGATTTAACAATCCTATGAACTTTCAGCTCCCGCCAAATTGGAATACTTGGCAACAACCTTGGCCTCAACCTCAAAATCCATACCAATCATGGGCACAAGGGATGCAAAATCCTTATGGGAGATTTGCTCAATTCTATCAATATCCTCCATCTTTTCCAAATCAACAAAATCCACAAATTCCAAATCAAAACCCACAACTTTCATTGCCATTCCCACAACAACAACCTTCTCAACAAAATCCAAATTCTCAACTCTTGCTTCCATTTCAACAAAAGACAAATCAACTACCAGCCCAGCCATTACCAAATCCCAACAACAAAAATCCTCAGAATGCTTACATGGTAGAAGGACAACAATTTCCTACCTATATGATTGTTCCTCTTAATGATGTTCAACTCAGATCTGGTAGAGTTTTAGAAAAACCTTCTATAGAAGTTCAAGAGCAAGGTACCTCTGAGGAGGATTCTCTTAAAGTCAATAAAGGTTCTGAGGAAGCATCTCTTCAAAACCCAATCATTCAAAAAGAAAAAGAAAAAGAGTTAACCCCCACAACTCCTATAGTTGAGCAACCTATATCTTCATCCACGCCTCCTTTCCCTGAAAGATTACAAATTGACAAAGGGGTGGAAAAACAAATCTTGTTGCCTGACTATGATTTTCTAGATGAATTAAAGAATGTCTGTATCAAGATTCCCTTGCTACAAGCCATTAGAGAGATTCCTATTCTAGCGAAAACAATAAAGGAGTTGAGTCTCAAAAGACCAGGAAGGAAACCAAGAGATACAAGAAGAATCCACCTGGTAGGAAAAATTGCAGATATCATGATGGGAAAAATTACCATGCAGAAGTATGTAGATCCAGATAGTCCAATTGTCAACACACATATAAATGGGAAAGAAATTCCAAACACTTTGATTGACTTAGGGGCTGCTATCAACATTATGAGTAGACAGACTATGGAACAGCTTAAACTTTTTAATCTTCTTTTTACACCCACCTTACTGCAACTTGCAGATAGATCAATAATCAAACTGGATGGTGTACTAGAAGATATTTCAGTCTCCTTAGATTCTTGGGAATATCCAGTAGATTTCATGATTTTGACTCCCAAGAGTAATTTAGGAGGACATCCACTCATCTTAGGAAGACCTTGGCTAGCCACAGCTGATGCTTTCATTAGTTGTAGATCTGGAGATATGTACATTTCTGATGGTAGTTCAACAAAGAAATTCAATTTGTATCCTCTAGCAAAGGCAATTACAGAAGTAGGAGACAATGAATGGGTCGACGATGAAGATATTATACAACCTGTCTTTACTGTCTCTGAAATTAGTGAAGATAGTCAAATTTTGAACACATTAGAAAATTTTGAAACATCTTCAGAATATGACCACACACAATTTCAGTTAGATTCTGATATTGAATATTTATCATCAAGACAAATGTCTCTTTACTCTATGGAAGAGTTTGGTAGCTCTACCATTGAAATTTTTCTAGGAAAAACACTAAATATCAACAAAAATTTGGAAAATTCACAACAGGAAGAGCTAACCAAAATCTTGCAAAAACATTCTACTGCATTTGCATGGGAGTATACTGATATGAAAGGTATTGACCCTAAGACTTGCATCCATCATATCTATATCGAGGAAAACAGTAGACCAATCAGACAACCTCAAAGAAGGATGAATCCAAATCTTAGGGAGATAGTGAAAGAAGAGCTCCAAAAACTACTCAATGTAAATTTCATTTACCCAATTTCAGATAGTCGATGGGTTTCTCCTTTAGTTATAGTACCGAAAAAGAATGGTAAATGGAGGGTATGCATTGATTACAGGGAATTGAATAAAGCAACTTTGAAGGATCACTTTCCCTTGCCCTTTATTGATCAAGTATTAGATACATTAGCAGGCAAAAAGTATTTTTCATTTCTGGATGGTTTTAGTGGTTATAATCAAATTCAGGTAGCACCTGAAGATCAGGATAAGACCACATTTACCTGTCCATGGGGAACTTTTGCTTATCGAGTGCTTCCTTTTGGATTATGTAATGCACCCGCAACATTCCAAAGAGCAGTACTAGGAATTTTTTCTGATCTAATCCATGATTGTGTAGAGGTATATATGGATGATTTTACAGTTTATGGTGATTCGTTTGAAGAGGCATTAGAAAATTTGGAAAAAGTCCTTATAAGATGTAAAGAAACAAACCTTTCACTAAGCCATGAAAAATGTTTTATGATGTTTACTGAAGGTATTGTTTTAGGACATCATATTTCAGGGGATGGTATTAAAGTTGATAGATCAAAAGTTGAAGTCATCTTCAAGTTACCTATTCCAAGTTGTCAAAAAGATGTTAGAAGTTTTATGGGATTTACTGGATATTATAGAAGATTATAGAAAACTTCACCAAAATAGCATCTCCACTCTTCAAACTGCTTACAAACGACTGTGAATTCAAATGGGGTCCTTATTGCCAATCAGCATTTGAAACTTTGAAAACAAGAATATCTGAAGCGCCTATCTTGAGAGGACCAAATTGGAAACTTCATTTCCATATTTCTACAGATGCTTCAGATACAGCTCTAGGGGCTGTATTGGGATAGAAAGATTTAGTTCCTTATGCCATTTACTATACCAGTAAAAATTTAACTCCTACTGAGTTGAACTATACTGTGACTGAAAAAGAGTTCTTAGTTGTTGTTCATGCAATCAATAAGTTTAGACATTATATAACAGGCTATGAAACTTTTATTCATACTGATCATTCTGAAATTAGATATCTAATGAACAAACCCATTACTAATGGCAGAGTTACAAGGTGGCTCCTACTTTTATAGGAATTCAATATTATTGTGTTAGATAGACCAGGGAAACAAAACACAGTAGCTGATTTCTTGTCTAGGATTCAAAATACTAAAGAAGATTCTCCTGTAGAGGACAAGTTTCTTGATGAATATTTATTTGCAGTAACTACTAAGACTCCTTGGTATGCAGATATAGCTAACTATTTGGTTACAAGGAAACTACCTCCACATTTATTTCCTGGTGAAAGAAGAAAGATTATTCAGGAGAGTTCAAAATATTCATGGATTTCTAATGAATTGTTTAAAACAGGGCCAGATCTTGTGATCAGAAGATGTGTTAGAGAAGATGAGATGCTTGATATTCTCAAAGCATGTCATGATGAACCATGCGGCGGACACTTTGCTGACAAAAGGACAGCCTATAAAATCCTCTCTTTAGGATATTATTGGTCATCCCTCTTCAAAGATGCAAAACAATATGTCAAAAGATGTGATAGCTGCCAAAGAGTAGGGAAACCTACCCTCTCAAATGAAATGCCATTACAACCACAGGTACTCATCGAACCCTTTGAAAAATGGGCTTTAGATTTCATTGGACCTATTAACCCACCATCTAAACAAAGAAAGTATATATTGGTATGTACTGATTATGTCACTAAATGGGTAGAAGCCAAAGCATTATTTTCTGCTACTGAGCATTCAGTTGTTAGTTTTCTTTATGAGGATATTTTTACTCGCTTTGGTGTTCCAAGAGAAATTGTGACAGATCAGGGAGGTCAATTCACATCCAAATTGGTGGAGAAGCTGATGGAAGAGTGCAAGGTCAAGCACAAAAAATCTATTCCTTACCATCCGCAAGCAAATGATCAAGTGGAGTCTACAAACAAAGTTCTTGAAGGCATCATTACCAAGACTGTTCATCTACACAGAAGAGATTGGGCAGAAAGGCTTCCTGAAGCCTTATGGGCCTACAGAACTACATGGAGGAATACAACAGGACATTCTCCCTATGAACTTGTTTATGGGAAAAAAGTTATGCTCCCCATTGAGTTCCAAGTTAGAACCTTCAAGATGGCAGTTCAATTGGGAATGGATCTATCAGAAGCCCAAAAGCATAGAATGGAGCAGTTGAATGAACTAGATGAGATCAGACAAGAAGCAATCCTAAGAACTGATCTAGTTCAATATCAAAGAGCTAAGTGGCATGACAAATACATCAAGGAGAAAAAGTTTCAAGAAGGAGATTGGGCATTGCTATTTGATTCCAAGTTTAAAGATTTCAAAGGTAAATTTCAGACTCATTGGCTTGGGCCATATGAGATTGACAAAGTCTTTAGCAATGGAGCGGTAAGAATCAAAACCATTGATGAACATCAAACTCCTCTTATTGTGAATGGCCACAGATTAAAGATCTATCATAAGCCACTCTCAAAGGAGGAATTTGTCAAAATCTTTCAAGATAATTCTGCAATAAGGCTGGTGAAGAAGAATCCTTCTTCTCCACCAGCCTAGTCTTTGTTCTTTTCTGTTTAAAAAAAATAAATAAATAAATTATAAGCCTAAAAACCAATCATTGATTGGCAGTCTTATACAGAAAATACAGGGCGAAAATCAGAAACTTCTGATGCCCTATATTTTCCAAAAAAAAATCTTTCCTCATTTTATTCATAGTTTCATGTCATTTCACTTCATTTCATTTCATCATCACATTTCGCCAATAAAATTCCTTTTATGACCAGTTTTCATATATCATTCACTCAGTCATCATTCATTTCCATCCATCTCCATTTAGTCATATGTTCATTGTGTCAGTTTCCGCAACTGAATTTAGTTTCCCCAGCTAAAAACTGATTCCGCAGCTAGTTGATTGATTCCACAGCTAACACTCTGTTATTTTGCACTGACAGTCAGATGTTAGCCAAATAATGATGGGAACCAAATGCAGGTATGACAAAGGAAAATATGTTGAAGATATAAAACACCTAAAGTACGAACAAGAAGCATCCAATCAAAGGTTAGTGAGCGGAAGTGGTAAGATTCTAAGGTAAGCAAAATTCATTTCAAACAGCATTTTAAAAAACACATTCTATATGATTGTAGTTGGGATATGAAAAAAGTACTCAACACCAAATGAGTAACATTTTTAAAGATGTCGGCAGGATTGCTAGGGTTTAGCTAGGGCTCTGAACGTTCCTGCGACGGCGCCGACAGCGCCTCAGTCAAGCTCTTCTCTGAAGTGAAAGTATCGTTGCAGTGGTACAGATCTGCAGCGCACCAGGGCCTCACAATGGCTCAGCCGCAGGGGGGGGCGTCAGTGCCCTCCCCGTCGCAGCAGGATCCGGTGCACAATGTCGTCTTCGGGTCAGTGGATAGCGAGGTTCTGAACAGGGGGAAAATTCCCCAGGATGGCAACAAAGGTAACGAAAATCGTAGGGAGGAGGAAGGTAATCCCCAGAAAGGTACTGACATGCCTGAAAAAGGTCTGAAGGTCACTTCATCAACCTGCAGACCAGTGGCCAAGGAAAGACCACGAATCGAACTGCCAGGAGATAAGATAGACGCAAGAATCGAGTTCATGCGAGATCATGCCATCATAGGGAAGTTCATAGGGTTTTAGCCCACTGAGAAGGCCCTAAATGGATGGATAGCGGCGAAATGGAAACCAAAGGGGGATGTTACGCTTCAGCTCGGGCCGAAGGGTTTCTTCACAGCAATCTTCTATTGCCTGGAGGACAAGCACAGAATATTAGTGGGAGGGCCATACTTTTTTAATTCGGCTGGACTTTATCTGAGAGATTGGATCCCCAGATTCAACCCAGACAAGGAAGACCTAACCTGGGCGCCTGTCTGGATTCGGTTATACTCCCTCCCAGATGAATATTGGGAGGAGGATGCTCTCAAAGGAATAGGAAATGGGGTGGGAGAATATATCAGATCATCAGAAGAAACCAAGACCCGTAAGTACATTTCCTATGCCCGAATTTGTGTTTTTATTCGCCTCAATGAAGCCCTTCCTGAATCAGTCACTCTTTCCCATCGGGATGAGGAATGGATCCAGCCTCTTGATTATGAGCATGTTCCTTTCCGATGTCGAAAGTGCCATACCCTTGGTCATCTATTTAGAGACTGTCCTCAAAACACCCTATCCAGCCTTCCCGGCTCCTCTGTATCCCCTGCTCAGGATGGCTTTACCAAAGTCACCAGCAGGAAGCGTTCTCACAAAAAACCCCCAAATGGGTCAAAACCCCAGCCCTCCAAGTCTCATGGCCCAGTAACCAAGAACAGTTTTGACATTCTTGGCCAAGACTCTGAGACTATACCTCACGCAGCTGATGCTCACCCTGATCATCCGTCCTCCTCGTCTTCTCATCCTCCACCTCACCCCCCTCCCAAATCTTCCACTCCTATCATATCCCCCTCCATTCTCAATCGGGATCGGAAAGAAACTCCTGAAATCATCAAAGAAATGGAAGTCGAAGGGAAAATGGAAAGCCCCCAGAACCCAGAGAACAGTACGGAAGAAGGAGATCAAGTGCAAGTCATGGAAGAAGAGCCCGAGAGTATTGATCTGCACGGATTAGACATCATAGAGCTGGAAATAGCCTGCAAAAAAAAAGCTTTCGATGCCATACCTGAACTAGCACTCAACAAGCTCGAAATGGTCATTTCTCGAGCTTATTATCAAAGTCAACTGGGAATACAATCAGGCAGCCAATGGGACGGAAGTCTGCACACAAAAAACCCAAAGAAGAGAGGCAGAAAGACAGATTTGCAAAGGACAATAGAGATTGGGAAGATCCTGGTGGATTCAGGCAGATATGCACAGCTGACAAAGTACTACAAACCCTCCATCAACGGTTAATGATGAAGCTGGTATCATGGAATATAAGAGGGCTCAACAGCCCCGGAAAACTCAGGATGTTAAAACATATGATTAGAAAGGAAAAGCCACAAATGTGCTTTCTCCAAGAAACAAAGTGTAACAGTACAACGCTAGGTAGCATTCTTTCGAAAGCCTGGCCTGGTTGTAGATCGGTAGCTGTAGATGCCTCAGGAGCCTCAGGGGGTCTGGCAATTGCATGGAATACGCAGGCGGTATCCCTTTCCGACTTTCATGCAGCGCATCACCTAATTCAGGCGACCTTTCATATCTTGGGAACCAATGTTTATGGTAACTTGTCAAATGTTTACTTCCCACAAGATTCGGGAAGCAAGATAGCGCTTCTTGACACAATTGAAGCCCTCAGCAATAGCAGAAGATACCCGCTCTGGATTGTTGCAGGGGACTTCAACATGATAACTAAAACTGAAGAGAAGCTGGGAGGCAGGCGCAGATTGGAGCATGAAGACTGTCACTTCAAGGACTTCATTCAAGCAACCTCCCTCATAGACATGTCGTTCTGTAATGGCACCTTTACGTGGAGTAATCGAAGGTCGGGCAAATACCAAATCGCCTCAAAACTGGACCGCTTCCTCCTCTCTGACAATGCAGTCCACCTAGGAGGGGACATCTCAACAGCCATTCTTGCTCACTCTGGATCGGACCACTGGCCAATAGCACTTCAATGGCAACGACCAGGTAACATAACCAAACGACCCTTTCGATTTGAAGGTTTTTGGCTCACGCATCCCACTTTCAAGGATTTTGTGAAAACTACGTGGGCCGCCTTCACTCCCCCAGAAGGATCAAAGATGTACCAATTCCAGCAAAAGCTTCGTTTTCTCAAAGATCACCTGAAACGGTGGAACAGGGAAACCTTCGGCAACATTTTCAAAGAGCAGCAAAAGCTTACTCAGGACTTGGAGATCCTTCACCAAAGGGTCATCATGGAAGGGCACTCGGAAGCCACCTTGGAGCAGGAACGCCTCATCCATAGCCAGCTGGACAACAGAAGAAAGCAGGAAGAGATTTATTGGAAACAAAAGTCAAGGGTCAGATGGCTGAAGGAGGGTGAGCGTAACACTAAATTCTTCCACAGAACTACGGTTCAAAGAAGAATTCACAACAACATCCCCTTCATCCAAAAACAGTCAGGGGAAAGAGTGGAGACCCATGAGGGGATTGAAGAGGAACTCCTCAACCACTTCAAACAGATCCATCAAGACCGAAGAGAAGATCGGCGACAGGCCATACGAAAAATCACGAGCAACATTCCAAAAATCATCACGGAGGAACAAAACGAACTCCTAATGCGCCCCATTCTGCCTCAGGAAGTGGACGATGCAATGAAGCAGCTTAAGGAAGGCAAGGCCCCGGGGCCAGACGGATTTTCAACCACCTTCTTCCACTCTTTCTGGGACATGTTAAAGGAGGAGGTCTGGCAGATAGTTGAAGAATCTAGGGCTACGCGCTGGCTCCTGCCCTCTCTCAATGCTACCTTTATAACTCTCATCCCCAAGGAGGAGGACTCCATTACCCCGGACAAATTCAGGCCCATTGCGCTTTGCAATGTTATCTACAAAGTAATTTCAAAAGTCATAGCAAATCGTCTGAAACCTCTTCTTCCTGGGCTCATCTCCCCGGAACAGTCAGGGTACGTGGAAGGAAGGCACATAATGGATGGCATCCTGCTCTCTCATGAAATTATTCACTCCCTCAAGCATTCAAAGCAATCAGGTATGCTTCTCAAACTCGACCTCTCCAAGGCATTTGACAAGCTAAGCTGGAATTACATTCATGAGATGCTAAAAGCTTTTGGTTTCTACTCTCCTTGGATCCGTTGGATCTTGAACATGATTACCTCCACTCATTTCTCTATTCTCGTCAATGGCATCCCCTTCCGTCCCTTTAATCCTTCAAGAGGTATTCGCCAAGGAGATCCCCTCTCCCCCTTTCTCTTCGTCCTTATGGCAGAAGGGTTGGAGCGGCACATCAAGCAAGCCCTCCTCTCACATCAGATCAAAGGCATCTCTGTGCATAACTCCCCTGCCACCTCCCACCATCAGTTTGTCGACGACACGATGCTTTTTGGGTATCCCTCTGCCCAAGAAGCCCACCGTCTAAAATCCCTCCTTCAAGATTTCTCGGAGGCCTCAGGCATGCATATCAATTGCGCTAAATCTCAGATTTTTTTCTTCCATACGCCGCCCTCAGTCAAAACTGTTGTTTCTCGCATCTTGGGGTTCCCAGTGGCCTCTCTGCCCTCTAAATACCTGGGAGCTCCCCTCTCGGCTTCAGCCCTCAAGCAACCTGCTTGGCGATCCCTGCTCGAGAAATTGGAAAATCGTCTCAATCACTGGACTCACAGATCTCTTAATTTAGCAAGCCGAATCGTCCTCATCAAATCGGTCTTGCAGGCTATGCCTCTGTACTTGTTTTCTATTCTAGCTGCGCCTAAATGGGTTTTAAAATGCATAAGAAACCTACAGCGCAATTTTCTATGGAGCAGCGCAGCTACAAATCGCAAATGGGCCTTGGTGAAATGGTCCAATGTTTGCATGCCCAAAGAAAAGGGTGGCATTGGATTAAGGGATCCGGAACACAACAACTCCATCATGAACGCCAAGATCTGGTGGCAATGGATCACTAGCCCAGATAAGCCATGGGGGAAAATATGGACAGCCAAGTATGCCGGAGGTCGACCTCAAGAGGAGCTCATCCGTTTCATTCCCACTGAAAAAGGATCCACAATATGGAATGCGGCCAAGCAACACCACCAACTAATACAGAAGCACAGCTTCTGGGAAATAAGGAACGGGCGCACTGCGAGATTTTGGACTGATGCCTGGAACCAACAGCCCAAACTCCAAGATATTCTTCACCCGGAGCTAATACCTGATGGGCTAAACCAACAGCAAGAAACAGTTCATCAATTCTGGGCCTCAGAGATGGAGCACAATTTTAGGAAATGGAAAAGGAGCGACCTAATTCTCCACCATGCAGGTACGCAGCAGCAAGAAGAGCTCATGATCGAACTTAAGAAAAGAAGGATAAGGCAGGACAATGGCAGGGATATTCTCAGGTGGGGATACCTACCCAAGGGGGCATACACCACTTCAGAAGCCTACAGGTTGTTATGTAACTTTCCCTCTCCCCCTGACCCTGTGTGGAGCAAGATTTGGAAGCTCGGACCTTGGCCAAAAATCTCCTGCTTTCTTTGGCTGGTGAGTCACAAAAAAATACTCACCTGGGACAAGCTTAGAAAGCGGAACTTTCATGGCCCCTCGATCTGTATGAATTGCTCTCAAAATGAAGAAACTCTCCATCATCTCCTGGACACCTGCCCCTTAGCCAATCAACTATGGGACAAGGTCAGTTTCCGATGTCAAAAAAGCTGCAGGGGAGAGGGCGACATCGTCAATTCCTTAAGACTCTGGCCAATGCAGCCCTTCAACTGCAAGATCCTTAACCATCTATGGAATATTGTCCCGGGAATCGTCCTCTGGAATATCTGGAAGGAACGTAACCAGCGAATTTTCAAAGACAAGCAATCACCATCAGAGGAAACCTGGAGCAGGATTCATAAGAACATTCAAGAGACCATGGCGCTTCAGGTTTGGACTAAGGAAGACCTCCCTTCCACTGATAATGAGCGCAACATATTAGACAATTGGCAGCTGCAGCTCTCCCCTGATTCTCTCAAGAGCAATGCTCCTATTATAAATAACAAGAACGACTGTCAATGGGAAGCCCCTCCCAAAAATTCATTCAAGCTAAATTTCGATGGGGCCTCCAAAGGAAATCCGGGGGCAACAGGCTACGGAGGAATATTAAGGGACTCTGAAGGCAAATCCATACGGATCTATTTTGGAAACTTAGGGTGGGACACTAACAACTCAGCAGAGTTGGAAGGTCTATGGCAAGGCCTTGTGCAAGCAGGGAATCTCAACCTACAACCCCTAATTGTAGAAGGGGACTCCCAGATACTTATCAACATGGACACCCGTCTTCAGAATGGCTTGAACGCAAGGAAAGTAGCACCCAGTTGGAGACTCGAGGCAAGGTTGAATGACTTAGCACAGAAGCTCAACAATTTTAGAGCCATCTCCTTCACACACACAAAACGGGAGGGCAACAAAGTTGCGGATCTCCTTGCTAACATAGGGACAGAGACTGATCACTCACTCTTATCAGGAGACACAAACATCATTGTCAACAGGCAGCAGCTCCAGGAGTGTCACAGCCTGATCCTAGCGGAGGCAATTGTCCCGGATGCGGGTGTCATCGGAGTGGACAAGGCAGTGCCACATGACGAGCACGGGCTGCCACGTGAAAATGAATGGGCTTTTAATGCCCCATGCCGTCGAAGCACCGGAACAGAGGAGGCTTCAGGGCGTCCTTAATGGAGCCGCTGGAGGTGATGGCAAGCCTGCGATGTGCATTCAATGCAGGTCACTTCATCAGAGTTGGTAATGAGCATAAGAATGAGCGTTGGCTGGCGATGGAAGCACAATGCGTGGAGAAGAATTCATGGCATGCTAAGGGTCCATGTCTCGACTTGGTGGTGGAGAGCTGGGGTGAGGTTCGCTTCATACCTGCGCCTCTTGGCCTGTGTCTACACTCTTTTGAGCACCGTTCAGTCTCATTTCGGAGGCAGCAAGCTGCGGGAAGGATTAGCATACTCTATAGGCCCTCTTGTGAACAGTACGAGGAACGGGTGGTTATCATGGTGCGCGAAAGAATGCCCTGCAGGAGAGGTCTTGGGCGTGGAGAAGCCTCCCATCCCCCTGCAACGGACATTCATCACCATTGTTGCTGCTGTTATTGTTACCGAAGAATGGGAGCTACCCCAATTCCAGCATGTCAAGTTATGGAAGTTGGCAGCTCTTCTGAGGGGGAGCCCATGCTCCCAGCATTCGGCTCGGTTATCTTCTCACTGGGTAGCTCCAGGGATAATGAAGGAATTAATGCACATATCTCTGTGCTTTTCACCAAAATTCCAGCGGAGAACGATGAGGGGTCGTCACTGGTTCTGGCGGAGGACAGCACAGCGCGTGGCAAGGGGAAGCTCCCAATGGGGGAGCCGTCAAATGCAGTGGATATCTCAGAGAGTGGCAAGGGAAAGCTCCCAATGGGGGAGCCGTCTACTGCGGTGGGCACTTGCGGAGGAGAACATCCTCAGCCCCCCTCCCAATTTCGAGGCCCTGATTAGCCATCCCCTGCACAGAATCCCATGGCTATGTGGGAAGGCGTTCCAGAAGGAGAGGGCTGGAGCAGAATTGTGGAAGAAGAGCTAGAGGACTAGCTCCCAACGTCGCTCTCGTGCTTTTGCTTCCTTCTTTCAGGTTGGGTCCTCTCAAGTCGAGTTCTGGGTTCTGGTTAATGTCAATTTCCTGTTTTATATTATGGTCTGTGTTCTTCATGTAGCTAAGTCCTGCTCGCGGACACCACAGTCGCAGTGGGCGCGGAGTCTTCTGTTTGGTACTTGGTTTATGTCGTTGTTCGTTTTTTGTCTGTTCATGGCTATGTCTTCAGGCTATACAGATGGTTTATGTCACAAGTCTGTTTTGAGGTGCCCCTGCGTGGGTTGTCATGATGTTACTCGGGAAACTCTCAGTGTCATGTATTTTGATCTTTTTGCAAAAATCGCCCTGCGAGGCAATTACATGAGTCGGTCAATGCCACCCATGGAGCCACATATGGCCCTGGGCAGCCAGCTTCCTTGGATGTAAAGTTTTTTCTGTACATATCAATATAATAGTAGTTAGTATTGCCGAGAAAAAAAAAACACATTCTATATAGTTATGAAACCACGCTTCATTATGTGTAATGATTATCATTGATAGCTTTCATAACCGCTCCATGGCCTTTACATGATTCCTCCACGAACCTTGCATTAATTTTTAATGGCCTCATGATCCACCTCCGAATTTAACTCGTGTTTATTTGTACGTTGGCATTCCACCTGCTAAACCGAGTAATTATGAGGACGTAATCTATTTGATCACGGCTCTTCCCCGCCGCACAAATCCGCAGTCATTTTGAGAACATGCTCACGCCTATTCTGCAGCCTTCTATCTCAAAAGCCGAGCTCACTCTACTTCTATACTATCCCATTGAAGTTGTGTTTGTTATTTCTGGCTTGTTTACATCCCTTGAACTCATTCTCATTACCTGTTCTCTGCTCTTTCGTTTACAACTACTGGGTTTTCTCCACAAACCTTCTCCATTCCCTGCTAACACAGCCGTTTCACCTCCGTCAATCCATTACTCACTCAAACGTATTTTAAGGCAGGAGGAAGGAATGGGTCTTTTGCTAAGAGCAGAACCGGAAGGGCCTAAATTCATGGAGGGGTATCCACAATTGAAAAGCATACTAAGGAAGGCACGGTGGCTACAGTTCATCCAAAAATTCAGAGGTTACAATAAAGAAGTTACGAAGACATTTGCGAGGTCTTTTAATGGCGTGGAAGTTAAGGTTGGAGATCTTAAATTTTCCATCACAGAGGCATCTATCGCAGCAGCAACAGAACTCCCACAGGAGGGGGAACGGTAGTTCAAAAACAAAAACTTTGATGAGAGGGCCTGGAGGATTATCCTGCGCAATCCAGGTATGGATATAACCATTTTCAAACGTGGAATCCCTGTCTCTGCTCTAGAGGAAAAGTGGACTAGTCTATTATTGATAATCCAGAAGTTTATTACATGTGAAGGACGATTTGGGGCCATGTATATGTATCACATCCGGTTGCTAATGAATTTTCTAGAAAATCAAACCATCAATTTTCCTTACTTTTTATTGAATAGCCTGAAAAAGATGTCCATAACTGTACAAAAGAATCTGGAGGACATAGACCCCCAACTGTACCATCACGGCCTTGTAAAAAATTTGATTGAAAAAGAGTTGAAGGCAAAGAAGGACACCTGGGAACAGTTCTTGATTAGAAACTTATTTCAGGATCCACCAGAAATACCCGAGAGTAGCTCAGCAAGGAAAAGTAGGAGAAGGAAAACAAGTGTAAAAATTCAGGACACTCCTACTAACATAGCTAAAGAAACTAATAAGGAAGAGAAGTTGTTTGAATGTATGAAGGAAAGAACTAAGGTTAGGAAGCAAAGAAAACTCAAGGGGAAAAGAAATATTGAAGCTGTCTATCAAACCCCAGAACCTTCCTCAGAAGAGGACCAAATACTCTCTGAAAGACTAGTTTACCTTCAGGAACAATCAGCTGCAGCAAAGAGAAAAGGGAAAGAAAAACAGAGTGTGGAGAAAGTAGACACTAGCTCACAAAATCTAAGGAGGAACTCCAGACTTAAAGGAAAAATGAGGAAAGTACAAACTAAAGGGCCCCACTTCATTGATTTAGGAGGGGAAACACCGGAACAGCCTCCAGCAATCCCTCCTAGCCGTAGCCCACACCATACTCCTATTTCTCAACCAAATTTTGAGATCAGTCCTTCTTAGCCAGATTTTGAGATCAATCCTTCTCAACTAGATTTTGGGGACAGCCCAAGAAAGACTACACCTGAGATAGATCCAACCCAGCAAGAAATGTATGATTATATTGAGTCGTTAGAGAAGACTTCTACAGATCAAGGCACTTCATCTGCCCAACCTAATACAGCCCAGGAAGCTCTAATCCAATCACTAAAACAGGAAGTTTTTGAACTGGAGGTCCTAAATAGACACATCAAAAGAGAAAATGAAACATTAAAAGAACAGAGCAGGTTGGATAAGATTATTCATGACAACACCATGTTTCATCTTGGGCTGTGGTAGAAGAAAAATAGAAAATTGAAGAAAAAGAGCAGGAGGTTGAGTAGAGCTCTCATCAACCTCAAATTCAAGTGCCTAATGAGGAAGCCTAGGATGATAGTGGTACCAAGAAAGAAGAAAAGAAGGTTGGATGTGTTAGCAGAGGTCTCAGAACACATGAACTGAAGGGAGGATGGTCACAGTTTTGGTTGCATGAGGACATGCAACACCTTCACAGTGGGGGTATGTTAAGCCCTAAAACTACATCTCTTCTACACACTTTTCTAGACATTTTCCCCTCACCAGTGCCTCACAAGCTATCAAAAATCATTACATATTGATTCTGAGAGTGCATTTAAGTGGTTTTCTAACTATGTTTTTGTGTTTTCTATTTGACTTAGATTTTGCTCATTAGCTGCGGAATGCAGCCACTTTCCGCAGCTGACTTGAGATTCCGCAGCTCTTTTTGTTGATCTCTAGGATGCAGGTGTCAGCAAGCAAAACAAGGCACATGGGCAGGTCAGAAATGATTTGGACATGGACCAGGTCCTATTGGTTTAGCCAGATTCATAAAGGAAAGCCTCGGTCAAACGGTGGTCAAACAAAGGAGTTCTACGGCAAACATGCCTCTGTTTCAAAACGCAAAGGGTTCGAGACCGTTCCTAGATCCGTGGATTCATTTTGACAGCTGTAGACTGCCTCCACGATGCAAATCCAACAGCCACCTTTTGGTAGATTAAATGATCATGGCAACCAACATGCTAAGCTCACGGATGTTGTCTTTTTAGGTGTCTTCTGTTGAAGGAGTTCCATAGGAAAAACAGTGATGTAATTTCCCTTATAAATAACGCGTTTGCAAACGCATGTAGCTAGTTTTCGTTGATGTAATCTTGTTGTTAAGTTTATGTACTGTGCCGTGACACTGGTCCTGCTGTGATAACGAGATGATCCTTCCTCTGTTTTGCAATATAATAAGACTCTGTTTTATATGACTGTGTGAGCATAATCTCGGATTGACAGCGTGTTAACCAAGGTCGTGCAGAGGGCCCCTATTGGCTAAGGTTTTGTTCTTTATTTCTGTAAAATTTTCATATGTTGTTGTCTTATTTCCATTGTAGATATTTTGTAGTTTGTTCACTTGTGTATATTTCATATTTCAGTTATGGTGTTAATGTTTCATTCCTGTACATGATTTTCCAAGCATTGTATATTTTTGCTAACACTGATCAGTGTGTTTCAGGATAGGATAGGCTCGGGCATTTTCATACAATTTTTGCAGTAAATAGTGACATGAGATTGTCCTCTCTGCTGACTTTGTTTTTCTTAGCTTTCAATTTTAGTTATGCTTTGATTTCAGTTTTATTCATTTGCTGTTGATAGTTAGTTTAGATATCAAATTCTTCATGTCATTTAACGTTATCTCTAGAGCCATGGCTTAACCCCGAAAAGCTACTTGGCGAGCTATCGGATTATGAGTGAGGTGATTTGATTCTTCATGTTATTGACGTTATCTCTAGAGCCATGGCTTAACCCGAAAAAGCTACTTGGCGAGCTATCGGACTATAAGTGAAGAGACTTGATTTTATTTTCATTTGCAAGTAGATAATTTAGATATCAATTCCTCATGTTATTGACGTTATCTCCAGAGCCATGGCTTAACCCCGAAAAGCTACTTGGCGAGCTATCGAACTATAAATGAAGTGAATTGGTTTTACTTTTATTAGTTTGTAGTTTTTGATTTGTTTGAGTGCAATAGTTTAACTTTTATTTCTGTATTTAGATGAGCAACAGAGATAGATATTTCATGATCAGTGGTTCATCACTTGTTTGATTCAAATAGCTGCACATTTACATTCTTGTTCAAATATTAATTTCATCATTAGCATGTTTTGAGATCCTCTGAAGTGTTAAGTTCTGGAAGTCATCATAAAGGACATAATTGCCTTAAAATCTATACCCGTACTTGCCTTCTAAAGTATTCTTAAAACATAGGAATAGGATTTCCATTTGCATTAGGAGACAAACCAAGATAAAACCCCCAAAAACAAGATAAAATTGAAAACAATAAAAAGTAAGAAAGAGGTTGTCTTGCACATATAGTGCGCCACACTTCATCAGTTTACGACTCCCGGATTGATAATTAATGTAGCAATTTAGGACATACTAAATTGACTAAACAACCTGGGCCCTGGGCCTAAAAAGTGGCACAAATCTCGGAGTCGCAGGCACAGGACTGAGGAGAAAAGTCCTGAGACGTACCCATGCCTTGTTGTGGGAGCCACTGGAGCCTCCCAGACCCACCCTTGTCCATATCATGGGAGCGTCCAGGGGTTTCATGGTCTAAAAACTCAGTGGGACCCAGGGACTGGTCATGGGGATGACTAGGAAGGCTTCTGGGAGTCCTATAGTATGTATAGAAGGTTTGTGTTGTGGGTTTCCGTCGATTCCACTTCCTTAAGGTCACTTACGAGGTTGAATCCCATTATAGTGGCTTCTCGTTGCATATTTACCCTGGTTGGCTGGTTACTTGGGTAGATGTGGGATGAGGGTGTTACAGATAGAATGAAGGGATTGAAATTCACATAGGAGATATCTAATTCACTTAAGTATGTTCTTCAATTTAGTTTCACCTCAGAGAGTGCCTACAACAAGATGTATAATTAAATTCCTAGATTCTCCAATGATCAACTCATTATTTAGATTACAGGTATAGGCCTAAACAAAGCCTTGAAGAATTGCACAACCCTCTACTTGATTATTTGAGCCATTTCTTAGACCCAATGCATATGATATTTCCACTTTTCCATGAACATAAAGAATAACCCCTACCCCTACACTTACCACCCCTGGAGGTTATGATAATTAAATCCAAAAGAACCACCTATAATACTTGTGTATATGGAAACAACAACTTAGAGGAAGTGTCTTCATACAAATATCTTATAATCGATATTGAGCACAAGCTCAAATAGAACTATAGCATTGAGAAAAGGACAAATGGAGGGTGAAAAGCTTAATATGGAATTGAAAACAATTATAAAATAGTGGACCTTTGGCTGTGGGATAATAATAAATAAATAAAATCTTTGAGACTCTTGTCACTTTTATTATCTTATATGGATGTGAATGTTGGGGGTGCAATATCTCTAGAGAATCTTGAAGAAAGATAGAGTAGATCCAAAATAATTTTATAACTTAGAACCTCAATGTTAAAGGAAGTACACCCCATTATATCCTCATAATAGAAGCATGTCTTTTCACCATTGAGAGCACAACTATGATTAGGTACGTGATGCACAAGAACATGATTTGCCTAATATCCAACATCTCATATGCCTGCAAATGGATCTTCTTAATAATTTCAACAAACTTCCTTGTTTTTTATAATTCTCGCATGATAACTTCCTTCAGTCCTCCTGGCTATCCATGTACAACATCCAAAGGTGAAGGTGGAAAATGCCCATAGTAAGTTTCAATGGTGGATTTACAAGCAAAAGTACGGATTGCACTATTATAAGAGTGTTGAATGTAAAACATATTGTCATCCTAGGTCTTTGGATTCTTCTAGTTGTAACCCTTCAAAAGTTGAACCGAAGTCTTATTAACTACTTATGTTTCCCCATATATCTATCGATGAAATGTTATAGATCTATTTAACCTAGTGTCCATGTTTTCCCAAAGTGTTGTCCAAAAGGAATTGAGATTTTTCATATCTTTGTCTAATATTATGCTCCTTTGTATCCCAAAGTGCGCCCATTCTTGTTTAAAGAGCATGTTTGTTGCTTCTTGTCATTTTATAGTTTTTCTGCAAGGCATAAGAATGCACATCTTGTTGAACTTGTCAACCATCGCAAATATATAGTCATGTCCCTTTCTAGTGGTTGGAAAACCATCAATAAAATCTATGGAAATGTTTTCCCATGGTAAATTGGATAAATATAAGGGATGGTACAAACCTTGCTCTCATTTATTGGGCTTGTTGATATAACAAAGCATGCTTTCTATAATATGTCGAGTTACATCTTGTTGCATCTTAGACCGATACATATACCTTTGTAAATTGGTAATAGTCTTCCCACCACCAAAATGTCTTGCAACCCTAGAGGCATGAGTTTCTTTGATAAGTTGCAATATTTCACCTTCGGGAACACATAACTTGTATAGCATGTAGAGCAATGCATTATGAAGATAATAGTCAGATTTTTTGTCACCTTCTTCAATACAAAGTTGGCCATATAGCTACAGAAAATCCTCATCTTCTACATATGCCTCATTGTATCCATGATGAGTGAAATTATCCATGCAGATAAGAGTTCCCAAAGAAACAAGCTTAGATGTGGATGGCATTAAAAACATTTCTATCAACTTATTAATGTTGCTCTTCTTATATTTGATTACTATATGAAACTACTACAAAACTCCCCATCCACTTGTAATGTGTGGTCTATTATAGCTTATTATGGGCATGCGAATATTTTAATATCTAGTGATCAATGTGTATAATGGTTTCCTTACCCATTATATGGTGCTTTGACTTCTTGACATCTTGAACTAGAGCATAGAGTTCCTTGTCATATGTAGGGTAGTTCAAAACTCCTAAATGATACATCTTAAAATGATAGGATATTGACTTGCCTCCTTGCACAAAAAATACTCCCTTGAGATAACCACTTGCATCTATATCCACTTCAAAAACGTTTTGTAAATTAGGCAATGCAGAAAATGGTGCTTCACTAATCTTTCATTTCACTTTGTCAAAAGCTTTCTATTGATTCTTTCCCCATTGGATACTCTTTACCATTGGCTATCATGGCATGGATTAACATAATTACCACTTAAAAGGATGCTTTGAACTTCCATAGGCACTGCATTGTCCCAACAAAGCTCCTAAATTCAATGCCATTAGTAAGAATTGACCAATTCATGATGACCTCCATCTTTGCAGGATTTATTTTGATTTCCCCTCCACTAATCATGTACCCCAAATACACTAGTGGTTATGAAGCAAACTCACATTTCTTGAGTTTTTCTAGCAAATAATTCTTTGTCAAAGTCTCTGACACGTGCATGAGATGTGAGATGTGCTCCTCTCAGGGAGAGCTATAAACCAATATGTCGTCAAACATGTTATTAAAAATGAATCTAAATAGGGATGCAATACATTGTTCATCAACCACATAAATGTAGTTAGTCCATTATATAAATAGAAAGGCATGACCAACCATTCATACAAACATTTCCTTATCTTGAAGGTGATATTCTAGGTGTCACTCTTCCTTGACATGTGCCTGGACCATATCTTGATTTGAGATCTAACTTACTAAAGTACTTGTCATGTTATAATTGATCTAACAAATCATCAATCCTACGTAGAAGGCGTCTATTATTGAATGTGATCATGTTCAAATTCTGTATTTAATACAAATTCACCAAGTCCCATCCTTCTTAGGTACTACAATGATAGGTGACTCACAAGGTGAAGTTCTTGGTCAAATTACTTCCTACTCCAACATCTGCTACAATTGCTTCTTCACTTCATCTGCTTCAAACATATATTATCTATACAACCCAAAATTTGGTAGTGGGTAGTCAAGGAACCACTATATATGATGCTCCCTTTTCCCTCTTATGTGGAACTCCCTAAGGTTCCTAGAAAAATCCTCTACATGCTTATAACAACTCCTCCAATTATTGCTACATCCCTCTAGGGATGCCTTTACCCTTGCTAACTCCTTCCCTAGTTTAGTCTCTCTTGAGAAAATAAATACTTACTTCTTACTATGACTAATCAATCTCTCACTTGCCTTTGTGTCCATTGATGGTGTAGGAATTTCCATTCTTGATCAAGCAGTATCGATCTGCTCTCCACATGAAGATCGTATCCCTTGGATGCATGTATGGATTTTTAAACACTACACCACACACAACAAGTGGTACTAAATCTAACTCCACTTAGTTATAAAATATGCACTAGTAGAAAACTTGATCTTACATTATTCAACAAAGTTTTATCTCTACATCTTTATTCACCCATACCAAGAGATATGGGCTTAGATGATCATGAACCTCCAACCCAAGCTTGCTAACCAAATCATCTACTATGAGATTGGCTTGTGAGCCAAAATTGAATAGAGCATCTACCTTAACCTTTTTTATGGGTCTTGATATTTAAGCGTTCTATCATCTCTTTCTCTTCCTTATGATGAAGGCTACTTAGATTCATCTCCTTTCGCATTAAAGTATAAACAATATTCTCATCCATATACAATTTTATCTCTACCTAGTTTCCCAAATCTTTGCCTAGTAGGTCCTTCTTCTTGGAATCCCCCTTATGGTTATCTAGATTCAACTCTAAACATAGCTTTCAACACTTATCTTCAATGTGACTATTGATGTTACATTGGTTTTAGTGGTTGTTTCGCTACTCGCAATAATGTGCAACGAGTTCCATCTTCTTGTATTTTCTTTTCCACTTTTTCTTCCCCTCCTTGAAGTATATTAGTGGTCTTTCTTGTCTAGAAGCACTCAGCTATCATTTCTTATGAATTATGCTTGCCAACTATCGTGCTAGCACAAAGGCCTCATCGAGGTCCCAGGCTTGAAGAACATCACCACAAATGATCCTTAGATACTTAAGGAGTACATACATGTTCTTTGGAGAGATACCAAATACGATCACCATATTCCACAATTCAATGGTGTCCTCTTGCACACTTTGCCCTTGCCTCTACTTCAAGTGATGTCAAAAAATCCAATGGTCCTCCACATACCCAATAGGGTAAAATTAGGACTTGGTGAGGGTTTTAAAATCCTCTCATTTAGTAATTGGCGGGTCACCCTCTAGCCTAAGCATCTCTGTGTGGATTTCGCACCAAGTTAGTGCATGACCCTCTAGTTTATGTTCAGAAAATGAAATTTTATGCTCTAAATCTATATTATGGACACCAAGATACACTTCTCCATATGAGCTTTAATTGAGGTGATTTTTGCACTGTTGGAAGGGTATTTGTGTGTAGAAACACATTGAAGGGTTATATGTTATGCACGCGAAGTTTTGTCCATGAAAAGTGCCATTTGATGCCTCAAAATGGCTTAGGAAGGTTTTAGAACCCAAATTTCAATTATGTTATGCCAATTAAAAGGGCCCCATAAGCTAATTCCTATAGTTCTCAC
The DNA here is from genome assembly GCA_031772625.1 of Pinus tabuliformis. Classification (NCBI taxonomy): domain Eukaryota; kingdom Viridiplantae; phylum Streptophyta; class Pinopsida; order Pinales; family Pinaceae; genus Pinus; species Pinus tabuliformis. The sequence goes on along the minus strand of CM062814.1, from coordinate 741,043,949 downwards.
ATTCATAAAGTACCAAGATAGATGAAAAGCTATATAATGATCAATTCCAACTCCAACTCCAACTCCACTTTCTGTTGTGCCATGTTTGCCATGTTTTATATATCCTCCAATTATTAAGCCTTGCTCGCCACCCCCCCCCCCCCCCCCCCCCCCACACCTTTATTATTGATGTTGGTTTCATTGTGAAAGAGGCTTTATTTACAAGATTTTAGGTGTTTGTGGTATTTGTGTGTTTTGGCTAGAGGGTGAACCTATCCAAATCTATCTCCTCTATCAATTTTAGTAGCCCTCTTGTAGTTGTTCTCTCTCCCTATTCTTGGCTTAGGCTTCCTAAGCTAGTAGATTACATAGAGCTCAAACTAGAAGGGCCCTTAAGCAACATGCTATTTCGAAAGACAAGACAATTTTTTGGAAGTCATATGAGGAAAACTAGGGGACGAAGGTTTAAATTTCAACTCTCATGTGGAGGTAATAATGGACATCTTGTTATCTTATAAAAAGCGTGTTTCAACTCTGGAAGTTGAACCAGTTAATCTTATGCCGACTGTAACTCTATTGGTCAAATAACAACATAATGGATCTAGTATCTTTGTGCCTTTCTCATCCTTAGTGCACAGATTCCTAAGTGGAAACATTGTAGCCTAGCAAAGTATTATGAGCATAGATTTAATAAGGAAACAAACAATCTAGGATGAAGATTTATAATGGTCTACTAGCTTTTATTTTCAATTATGTTTTCAAAGTAGCCACATTGTTAGGCATTTTTTGTAGATTCTATACTTACCAATTTGTGAATATACATTTTTTTATGCAATCACTATTGCAAGCTTTTATGAAAACTTTTTATTCCATAAATCCTCCAATTCAAGTAAAAAAAAAAGCCCCTAGAGACCTCCCCTCGTTTCAAAGATGACACCCAAGGTAAACCCTAAATTTAATAGGGTACAAGGCAAAATCAACAATAACTCTTATATCTATTACAAATATATAAACGTTATAAACTAAATATGTAATTTATAAGAATAGAACCTTGGTAGGGAACTCAATACGCAACTTATAAGAATAGTACCTCGGTAAGAAACTCAATATGCAACTTATAAAAATAAAACCTCAATGAGGAGTATAACACCCCATCCCAAACACTTCAGATAAACTCAATTAACGTAAGTTTAATTACTTATAAACATTAATATTTAAAAAGAACACTATATAAAAAATGCAATATATATAATGTTGTATTAACTTGTAATATGGAAATCAAAGTATTGTATTTTCCTCAACTAAAATACTTCGGAGCAATCTTAAATATATAATTAAATCATTGTCTAATAGTATATTGATAATTGTGTTTTAATAATCAAAGAGATTTAGAACAGTCAGTGAAGGAGCGCGCTGTTAAGGCGCTTCGTAAGCAAAGGTCACCGGTTCTAGTCTCGCCGATACCAAAAAATCCAGCATGGTTTCCGCTGGTGTGGCTCAGGTCGGGTGCAATCCCCGGGTGACTTTGACGGCTTAGACGCCCCTGAGTCGTGGCCTCTCAGCCACAGGGTAAGAGTGATTTTCAGGATTCACCCACTTATCAACCAAAAAAAAAGATAATTGTGTTTTAATACTTAAGAAAACCTCAAAATTGAAATATCGTTGCATTATATTTAAGTGAATTTACTGATACTATGAATTATATTTTTTGAAAAATAATAAAAAATTAAATTTATTGATTAAATAAAAATTATATATATATATATTCCTATAAATATATACGCATAATTAGAAGTTATTTTTATACCAGCCTAGATCCATCTTAAACTCAGATCTATCAAGCACCTGGGAGATCAAATCTCTCGAGGTGCAAACCTCTTTTTTGAGTGCAAAACTTGAGGAAAGGTTTGCACCTCGAGAGAGTTGATCCCTCTTGATGCTTCATATATTTGTGGTTATGATGGATCTAGGCTAGTTTTAATCATATGTGGTCACACAAAATTTGTTGAACATCTAATTATTTTGATCATTTTAAATATGCTAAATATATCTAAGATTAATCTGGTCATTTTAATTTTAAATTTGCTCAATTACCTCAATTTATTGAGATAATAGAGATTGTTACTAACTTGAATGACGAAATAAAAGTTTTGAATGCAAAGTGACAATGTAACTGTGTTGAATGATAGAACATGTGAATAATAAGAATGTAGTCAATTATAAATTGTCTTCATTGTGGTCAATCTCAAACTATTTTCTTCCACTGTTCTTATTGTCACACATGTTAGTTTTTTCATCTTTTTAGATTGATCATATGAAAAGGGCGGTTGAAATTGTAGACCATTCAAATCTTTAGCTCAAGCTATTGTAGTAAATTTCTTACCTTGTTTATCTTGCTCCCCAATATTAATAGTATCTTTCTCCAATATCATTTATGGAGTGTCAAACCTTGAGTAAGTTTCAATAATACTTTTCTATTACCTTGTTTGAATGCAAAGTAACTAACAATGTTGAATGAAGGAAAATGGGAATAATAAGAATATAGTCAATTACAAATAGTTTACAGTTTCAAGAAGCAAACATTTCACATAAGTAAACATTTTATTTGAGATGAAGTATTTTATTTATGGTTGAATTACTATAAAATATAAATCAACACACATCATCAATAATTTTATTTGTGCTTACACTAAAATCAATGCACACTATTAATATAATTACTTTGAAATTAATGTACATCCGCCCACGGGGCTTTGGATTGACGATGAATGGGTGCGTTGTTAAAGCACTCCTTGCGATAGGTCACCGGTTCAAATCCCCATGGGTACTTAGGTTAGTCTTAACTAGAACATGTAACAATACATATTACAATACTCCTCACAAGTACTCAGTACTATCTCTACCTGTTAAACACAAACTAGCTCAGATCTGAATCAATCACAGGTTCAGATCTCCTCCGCTGCTTGCCTGCCTCCACTGTGCAATCCTGCATGAGAATCAATCACCCTGTGAAATCAAATTCCTTTGGTTATACTACGCAAGCCTCATGGGAAATCTCGATCCATGCATGTGCAAATCTCATGCACAACTATAGTCACATTGTAGTCACAACTGATAGCAATCTCAACCTCTAACACCTATCTCCACTGAACTATCCATGCACTGAGTTAATTGATGTATTCTTCAGTTGCTTTATGAGTTAATAATTTGTGAATTAATTAATAATTAATTCACACAACTCATCACTAGTGTATTCTTTAGTTAGACTAAAATACAACTAGTTCAACCAAGTCAAATTGAACACAACTCCATCAACTCCACCAAACTCAACCACATGAGTTCTAACTGAAGTCCTGCATGCAATAGCTCAACTGACCCACAAGAAAAGCGTATTTCCTTCTGACAGCTGCATGTGCCACATCTGTAGCTCAAACTGAAGTGCTCTGAGAGGATAAGATAATGTTTATAGTCCAAATATTATCATGAGCTAATAATATTTGACTTCTCTATTTTTAGCTTGGCAGTGTAAAAATAGAAACCTGCCCATAGGTCTAAAAATAGAAGTCCATATATTTTTACCAACATGACCAATCATCCACAAATAACATCCTGCAACTCATAGACCATGATCCATATGTCTAAAAATAGACATAGTCTAAAAATAGACTTTGCGCCAAAAATAGCCTGCAGGCCCACTTAGTGAAGGCGACTCCTTTCCACTAAGCTCCATCATCTTGTTGCATTTTCAACACTCCCTCTCAACAAGATATGGATTATCGGCAACCCCTATCCTGCAACTTGGAATGTTCTGCATGCAACACATTTGCCCGGTCCACTTGCTCCAACAACACTTGGAACAAAAACACTCCCAACTGACCACTCTGTTGGGCTAGGAACATACTCTGATGCTGAAGCTCTACCTGCTGCTGACAAGTGCTCCCTCTCTAACATCTGCGCTACTGCAACATCTCCATGCATCTCGCACCATTGCACACCTCTCTGTGCCACCTAGCATTGTGCAAAACACTTGTGCCTCTCGCATTGTTGCAGCCTGCTAGCTATGCGTTGTCCTGGGATTCCCTACACTGTCACTCTCTCTGCTGCTCCATCCACATCTATCTCTACCCAATCAGTCAGTTCCTGCTACTCCACATCGGGGCTCCCGTAGCAAGGTCTCATCCAAGAGGTTGGGTACCTCAAGGATCCTGCCCCTCCTCCTTGGGACGATCACTCGATATCGCCCCACCTCCTACCTGGAGGTATGGCTGCATGTGATCCCTCAGCCCACCTGGCTCGAAGTTTCCCCCTACTGGAGGTCTCTGCATGAGTAGATGTCTCTACTCGATCTCCTCTCAGCTTCCCTTGTTGTGGCTGCTCCACAACCTCCTGAAGCTGCTGCACCAATCGTGGCTCCTCCACAATCGTCTGAGACTTCTTTTGGCTCTGCATGTTGAGAGGTAATAAGCGCTCCCTCTCAACCACCAAGTCTCCATCAGTTGCCTCGTTGCTCAAGGCTTTGCATGCATCTTGAACCTCAAGAGCATACAGGTTCTTGACCCGTGAACCAATCTGCTTCACCTGTCTAGTGATGATGTGTGTAAGGAAAACCTTTCCCTTACTGAAGACTACATCACTCTATCTTCCAGCATCGCGATCGACACCAAGTTTCTCTTCAGTCCTAGTACATACTTGACATCGGTCAAGGTAAGGCGAGCTCCATGCTCCCTCTGAAAAATAACCGTGCCTACACCTAAGACACTATACTTCTCATCATTACCCATCGCTATGAGTATCTAGAGATATTTCTCCTCCAAAGTACTGAACAAACTTTTGTCACCGGTCATGTGGAAAGAAGCTCCACTGTCAAGAAACCAACCACTTCCCACCATGGACGAAACCATGCATGCGAAGAGTGTGAAATCCAACTCAAACTGTGAATCAAGTGCCTCACCTTTAGATCCTTCCCCGGATCCCTTCTTGGATTTCTTCTTTGGGCAATTAGTAGCATAATCGCCCAACTCATGACAACGAAAGAATCTCACCTTCGACTTGTCAACCTTCTTCCCATCATTGGAAGAACTGGATTCGGAAAGAGAACCCTTCTCCTTCCCCTTCTTCACCTTACTCACTAAGGCACAGTTCTCCTCATCATGCATGGATGAAAAATTGTCTATGGTGCTCCATCTGATCTCCTCTTGCACAAGATCCGACCAAAGTCTCCCCCATCCTGGCAATTTCTCCCGACCATTGACAGAGTCCTGATAGGAATGCCAACTCTTCGGAAGACCAAGGAGAGCCAAGCTCACCAAGTCCTCATCATCGACAATCACCCCCACACTTCCCAGCTCATCCCGGCATTGGGTGAACTTCGTGAGATACTTGGGCATGCTGTCTCCATTCTCACACTTAATGTTTCTGAGTTTATCCTTGAGCGCCAACTTCCTCTGGTCGCTCTTGCTTTGGAATAGATCTGTCAACGCTTTCCACATCAAGTATGGAGAAGCCTTTCCATGGAGGCTGGACACAATGTGATCCTTCACGCCCTCCAACAGAATCCTTCGACACTTTGCTATCTTCTTTTGCCAAGCCTCAACATGAGCAGCATCAGTAGGCTTTGGGACTTCAACATCTATGAAATCCTTCAGCCCATCGTCATCTAACACCACCTCCATCCTGTCTCTCCATGTAATATAATTCGAGCTGCCTTCAAGGGCATACTCCAATCGCAATCCATTGAAAGACATTGCAACGTTGACACCCAGAAAACACTGCTGCAAATTCAAATTCCACCAGCTCAAAAACTCAACTGCTTTGATCTAAAATTCGTGAGAACAAAGTATTTCTCGTATAGAGATTGACTGTATGGGCATTCACCAGATATCTCACCTTCCAAAAGAAGGATGAATCTAGAGGCTACCTGGCCCGATTACAGACTCTGCCTGAAGAAATAAAATGTAAACACTTTCTGAATAATAGATCTGATGATCAATAGCTCTGATACCATTTAGAAATTTTGAATAATATGACACTTATTCACAGAGATTATCCTGATTATACACTATTTTCAGAATGCATGCATAATACATAACCTCCTCTACTATTGATCATCAATTTGCAGTATTCAGAAATAATCGCATGCGCACATTGAAGCATCAATCGCACATATCAACACAGTCTATCACGAGAAAAGCATACAGCTGAAAACCCCCAACTATCTGTATATTATATTGATTGAGAACATGTAACAATACATAGTACAATACTCCTCACAAGTACTCAGTACTATCTCTACCTGTTACACACAAACTAGCTCAGATCTGAATCAATCACAGGTTCAAATCTCCTCCGCTGCTTGCTTGCCTCCACTGCGCAATCCTGCATGAGAATCAATCACCCTGTGAAATCGAATTCCTTTGGTTATACTACGCAAGCCTCATGGGCAATCTCGATCCATGCATGTGCAAATCTCATGCACAACTATAGTCACGCTGTAGTCACAACTGATAGCAATCTCAACCTCTAACACCTGTCTCCACTGAACTGTCCATGCACTGAGTTAACTGATGTATTCTTCAGTTGCTTTATGAGTTAATAATTAGTGAATTAATTAATAATTAATTCACACAACTCATCACTAGTGTATTCTTTAGTTAGACTAAAATACAACTAGTTCAACCAAGTCAAACTGAACACAACTCCATCAACTCCACAATCAACTCCACCAAACTCAACCACATGAGTTCTAACTGAAGTCCTGCATGCAATAGCTCAACTGACCCACAAGAAAAGCGTATTTCCTTCTGACAGCTGCATGTGCCACATCTGTAGCTCAAACTGAAGTGCTCCAAGAGGATAAGATAATGTTTATAGTCCAAATATTATCATGAGCTAATAATATTTGACTTTTCTATTTTTAGCATGGTAGTCTAAAAATAGAAACCTTCCCATATGTCTAAAAATAGAAGTCCATCTATTTTTACCAACATGACCAATCATCCACAAATAGCATCCTGCAACTCATAGACCATGATCCATATGTCTAAAAATAGACTTTGCGCCAAAAATAGCCTGCGGGCCCACTTAGTGAAGGCGACTCCTTTCCACTAAGCTCCATCATCTTGTTGCATTTTCAACAATATTCAATATTATATAATACTATATACTATTTGTATTTATCTTTGTGTGTCTCTTTCTTCTTCCCTCTCTACCCCCCTCCATCTATGTGTCTATCTCCCTCCCTCTCTCCGCCTCTCCCTCCCTCTCTTTGTCTCTCTCTATTCTTTCCTCTCTCTCCCCCGCCATCTATATCTATATCTCCCTCCATCTCTCCTTCTTGGTCTCTCTATCTCACCCCCAAAACACACATACACTCTCTCTCTTAATATCTATATATCTCTCCCTCCCTCCCTCTCTTTGTCTCTCTCTTCTTCCCTTTCCTCCCCATCTATATCTCAGTATCCCTTTGTCTCTCCTTCTTTGTATCTTTATATCACCCCCAAAACATATACTCTCTCTCTCTTTTTCTTCCCTACTCTTCTCTCTCCCTCACTCTCTCTCCATCTCTCCCTTGTCACTCTCTATCTCTCTCCACATTTATCTCTCTATGTCTTTGTTCTTCCCTCCCTCTCTCCCCCCTATCCATCTCTCTCCCCCTCCTTCTTTCTCTTCCTTCCTCTTTCTCCATCTCTCTCCCACCTCCCTCCCCCTCTCTCCCTCTCTCTCTCTCTCCATATGATTGATAATTGTCACTTTGTGTAATCAATAATATATGTAATGTCTAATATAATAATACTTATAATGGAGATGATTATTATTATAATATATTGAAATAATAATAATCAATATTATTGATTATTATACCAATAATAATATATAAAGAAATAACTTGTTAAAGAAAAAATAACATGTTAACTTTACATTATAGACACACAAACTTCTTCTTATCAAATTGGTAGCTTTGTGCCTTACATTTTACATTTTGCATTTGCATTACATTTTACATTACATTACATTATACATTTATATATGTTTTAATTTGAATATTAATTAAACATATAAAGCTGACCTTTTTTTTTTTTGCGGCATATATTTTTCCCAACATGTAAAAAATGTTGACATACTTACATTACACCTCAACATCTCCCCCATACTGGATTGATCCAGAGTTAAGATGGATCTAGGTTGATCATATAATCCTTTAATCATTCTCCTATAATATACTAGGTTAATAATAAATCATATTTTAATCCAAATTTAAATTCTCTCTCTCTCTCTCTCTCTCTCTCTCTCTCTCTCTCTCTCACACACACACACACTAGTGCGTGCACACACATATTTTTTTTATGTGGTTCATAGACTTCGAAGATCGGTGACCGCTACGCCCATGGTGTACTAGTCAGATCCACTGGAAGGGATCACTTATTGGCGGCTCATCCACGGAGCCTGACCCAAAGAGTGTCGAGAGAATTGAACTTGTTACCTCTCAATAAATAAGTTGTTTTAATGACAAGGACTTAACCAATTGAGCTAACCTGAGGGGCGATGTGTGTGTATGTGTGTGTGTGTGTGTGTTTGTATAGACCTAATCAATTAATCCTTTAGATTACAGTGGTTTCTCAAGCTATTGTCTATTATAACTGCGAATTTTCATTGTCCACCATAATTGATAACTCTTATTGTTACTAGATTCACATAATTGGAGTAATGGGTGTTCAAAAAATTTGAACAAAGTTATGATAGTTGGCAATGATTGGTTGGTTACACTATTTTTGTTATAATGACAAAAAATTACGGTGTAGTATTAACCCAAAAATTAATCCAATTTAGTAAAGGTTACACACACACAAACACATATATATATGTTATGTGGTTCATGGACCCTGGAGATATGTGACTATTATATCCACAAAATATTTGTGCCAAGCAGATCCACTTAAAGGGATCATTTCCTGTTAGCTCAACCATGGAGCCTGACCTCGAGAGTGTTGAGAGAATTGAACCTATGACCTCTCAATAACAAAGGTGCTTTAACAACAAGGACTCGACTAATTAAGCTAACACTCGGGGCTACACACACACATATCGAATTTATCTATGGCTCTCTCCTTCTCTCTCTCCCCGCTATGTCCCTCCCCTCCTCTCTTTCTCTCTCTCTTTTTCCATCTCTCTCCCCCCTCCATCCATGTGATTGAGAATTATCACTGTGTAATCAATAGTATATGTAAGGTCTATTATAATAATACTTATAACAGAGATGATTACTATTATAACATGTTGGAATAATAATAATAAACATTATTGATTATTATACCAAGAATAATATATATAAAAATAACCCATTAAAGAAAAAATAGTATGTTAACTTTAAAATGTAGACAAACCAATTTCTTTTGATCAAATTGGTAGTTTTGTGCCTTACATTTTACATTTTGTATTCTACATTTTACATTACATTACATTTTAATATACCAATCGGTGAGAGGGATCAAATCTCTTTTCACTATAAAAGAGGTTTGCATCTAAGGAGATTTGATCCTTCTCAACATTTGGTAGATCCAAAGTTAAGATGAAATTATGATGGTTTAATTTCCTCCTTTAAATAGGTTATATTCCACATGAATACCATGGGTTCACATAAACATAGAGCCCAAAAAGCACTCGTAACGTGACCAAGTCAAGCTTACCTTATTATTTTAGTTTAAAATTTATTTTTTTTTTTTATTTTTTGACCAAGTAAAAATTATTACATTACATTACAACATCTCTACCATATTGCGTTGGAGAGCAGCTCTTGGCACAAACACTTTTTATATTTTGCATTATACATTACATTACATTTTAGATTTTAAAATTTACATTTATATATGTTTTAATTTGAATATTAATTAAAACATATGAAGACAACATTTAATTTTGATTTGTTTGGTTTTGTTTTTTTTTTTCCACGACATTTAAAAAATGTTGACATACTTCCATTACGCCACAACATTTCCCCCATTTTGGGTTGATCCAGAGTTAAGATGGATCTAGGTTTTTTATATACTCCTTTAATCATTCTCCTATAATATACTAAATCAATAATAACTCAGATTTTAATCAAAACTTAAATTATCTAAATTCACACACACATGTATCGAATTCCTTTTCGCAACGAGTTGACCCCTTGAATTCATCCTTAAGATTACAATGATTGCTCGTAACTGCACTCTATTATAGTTGGGAATTTTTATTGTCCACTATAATTGATCACTCCCACATCAACATCACCCCCATACTAGGATATGTATGCTTTTGTAGACTTTAGAAGTCAAATCATTTTGCGGAGGTGGGTCCCTCGTCCCATAAACAAGGGAGTCTCATACACCAATTTGATGTCTGGCTTAGCTGTGACCTTATTGAAAATGTCATATTGATTTATGTGATTTGTGCAATTGGTTTTTATATATAATTATATTTTGTCAAGGCTGACATTACATTATTTTTTTATTTTTTTTATTAAGTGTGTACAAACATTTACACCACTACAACGTCGCCCCCATACTAGGATATATGTGCCTTCGTAGACTTTAGAAGTCAAATCGTTGCGTAGAGGTGGGCCCCTTGTCCCATAAACAAGGGAGTCTCATACACCAATTTGATATCTGGATTAGTTGTGACCATATATATATATATATATATATATATATATAGAGAGAGAGAGAGAGAGAGAGAGACTTGTGGAATTGACAACACGTGATAAAACTTTATTACTAATTAAGCTGCCCATAGGTATTTTATATCACTAATATTAAATATTCACATTTTATTATTTTTAAAGTGGTTTTGTTCATAATTTATAAATTTCAATTATTTATTTTATTTTACTTTTCAATGAAAGATATAGATTGGGGAAACATCAAGTGAGGTTTAATAAATATCCACAAAGACAGTCTGCTCGGGGACTTGACATCATAACCTTTTCGTCGTAATTCGGAACACTTAAACACTTGAACTAACTTAGTGCACTTTATCACAACATAGTTATGTCCCCCAATTATTTGATATTTTGAAACACCAAATCTTATTTCTATTACAATAAAAATGATTACATATCTCAACCTATATTTTGGGCGGACATTCTATAGCTTAGTATGAGGAGGGAAAATTTTAAGAATAGAAATTTATTTTAAAGTTTGCAAACCTTGGCGAATCTCATTAGTCACTAATATGCAAATTGTGAAATGTTTGTCGATAAAAAAACAAAAAACAAAAAAAAACAACAACAACAACAACATTTTTTTAATGATTTCATATTAGGCTCTACAAATTTTTGGTGATTTTTAAGGTAACATGATTTTATACTATAAAATTTGGGCAAATCATTTTTAGAAAAAAAATATAAATTAGTAATTTTTTTTTTTTTGAAAATGCATGGAAAATTAGCCCACATAGCCCCTAAAATTTGCCCTAGTATGGGGAAGATGTTGTAGTGTTTGTAAATGACTGTAAACGAATGCTAATTCAATAAGTGATAGATGTTGTGGTGTCTCTTAAATGAAGTATTAAATAAAATAATAATAAACAAATTATATGTCAAAGTAATAAAAATAATAAATGAATTCAATTCAATTTGTTATATTGTAATTTTGTTTTTATTAATAAAATTACAAACAATTTTTGTTTTCTTTTCTTTTCCCCGAAAAAATCATAATATGCATATCACATTAAAATAAATTTAAATAATAATGTTTTATTATTATGCAACCAGATCACAAATCATAATAAAAGATAGATCAACGACTTGAAAATTAGTCTCTTCGAGGGGCAACCTCCTTTACATAACATAAATGAACAATTCTTGAATGATACAACTGACAAGACCTCCTTGGTATATATCGGGGTAACAATATAATGAGAGCCTACATAACAATAATAATGTAAGGGCACAACAATAACAATAATGGGCTTCTATGGGGCACAACAATAACAATATAGGGGCTACATGGGCACAACCATAACAATAAGGGGGCTACCCTAGTATTATAGGGACCTAACATGCCCCTCTCCTTCAAAAAAAGTGTTTTCCTCAACGCTTGAGTAGTTATGGATGCTTCTGTATAATATTTTCACCCTCCCATGTGGAATCTTTAGCAAGTAAGTTCTTCCACTTAATGAGATACTCTTAAATTGATCGATTATGTAGCTGTTAAGTTCTTGTTTCTGTGACTGCTTCAGGCTCCAATATGATTTTTCCTTCTTCTTCAAGTTTTAACAATATTGTTTGAACTGGGAGCTTGTCATCAATAACCTTCTTTAAGCATGAAACATGGAAAACTAGGTATACTCGGGAAGATGCAGGTAGCTCCAATTTGTATGCCATAGTACCAATCTTTTGAAACACCTTGTAAGGACCATAGTATTTGGGTGATAATTTATTATCCTTCTTAGCTTGCTTGAGGGACATTTGTTTGTATGGTTGCAGTCGTAAAAATACCCAAGTCGCCTATGTCAAAACTTATTTCACTGTGATGTTGATCTGCCTTTTGTTTCATTCAATTTAGCGCCAGAGTGAGGTTATCCTTTAAGAGTTGGAGAACTTCTTGTTGATGCTTGATGTGATCTTCCACTGCTTGAAGCTTATGATTTTCTCTTAAAGATGATGTGATGGACGGTGGAGGATATCCATAAAGTGCCATAAATGGGGTTATTTTTGCTGCAATATGGAAGGAAGTGTTACACCACCATTCAGCCAGAGGTAACCACTTGACCCATTGTGTTTATTTATCAGATATTAAGCAACGAAGATATGCTTCCAAAAAAAATCATTATCTCAGTTTGCTTGTTAGATTGAGGATGATAGGATGAGCTATGAGGTAATTGAGTACCAAGACAATAAAATAATTCCATCCAACAATTTCCAGTGAAAATGGGATCTTTGTCACTTACAATAATCTTTGGGTTTGCATGTAGTTTTTGAATTGTTTCCATAAATGCAATATCAATTGTACGTGCTTTAAAAGGATGAGATAATGAACAAAAGCGTGTGTACTTGGTAAGTCTGTCAATTACCACCATGATGACACTCTTTCCTTCATACTTGGGTAAACTTGTGATAAAATCCATTAAGACCTCCTCCCAAAGCTGACTTGGAATGGCTAAAGGTTGTAACAAACTAGGGATCTTAATTGTCTCAACTTTATTTTGTTGGCAAACTAAGCATTATGCCACAAACTTATGAATATCAGATTTAAGGTCATCCCAAAAAAAATTCTTCTTGACCCTGTGATATGTTTTTAAAAATCATGAGTGCCCTCCTAAAGGAGAGATGTGCAATTCCAAAAGAATCTTTTGTTTGAGTTGATAATTATTACATAAATATAAGTGATATTTGTACCATAATGAGCCATTTTTCCAAAGAAATGTATTAGATGTACTTGAATATTGTTGCAACTTTTGAATGAGTTTCCACACTTCTCTGTCATTCTTCCATTCCTCCCTTGCTTTGGTTATCCAATCAGGTTGGATAATAGAAATGGCATAGAGCAATACTTCTACATCCTCATCCCTTCTTGAGAGCGCATCTGCAACAACATTTTGCTTCCCTTTGTGTAGATGATTTCAAAGTCATAACCCAACATCTTAGTGACCCATTTTTGTTTCTCTTCTGAAGATAATCTTTGTTCCAAAAAGTATTTAAGACTATCATGATATGTTTTTACCTTGAAGTGTCTTCCCATTAGGTAAGGGTGTCATTGCTTCAGGGCATGTAGTATTGCCAACATTTCCTTCTCATAAATAGGTTTGTGTAATATTTTCCCTTGACTGGACAACTTTCAAAAGCAATGTGTCTTCCTTCTTGCATTAAAAAAACACAAATTCCATTTATTGAGGCATCACATTCCACCATAAAGGTTTTTGTGAAGTCTGGAGTAGCTAAAACCAGAGCTTGGCACATTGCCTCTTTAAGATGTTCAAAGGACTTAGTTGCTTCTAGAGTCCAAAAAAATGCATCTTTCTTTAGTAATGTTGTTAGAGGTGTTGCTATTTTCCCATTTTTTTCTTAACAAACTTGCGATAATACCCTGTCAACCCGAGAAATCCTCGAAGATTCTTTAGGGTTGTGGGGATTTTCCATTCCTTGATGGATTTAATTTTGTTAAGATCTACCTTAACACCCTCATGAGATACAATATGACCCAAATATTCCACCTCCTGTACCCCAAAGAAACATTTTGAGGTTTTTGCATACAATTGTTTCTCCTCCAATAATTTGAGCATCCTGTCAACATGTTGAACATGATCCTTCCAAGACTTGTTGTGGATTATTATATCATCAAAAAATACTAACACTGGTTTTCTAAGGAAGGGTTTGAAAATTGAATTCATCAAACCTTGAAATGTGGAATGTGCATTAGTAAGGCCAAAAGGCATGACCAAAAATTCATAATGACCTTCATGATTTCTTAATGTTTCTTTTTCGAATGTCTTCAATCTTCATTCTAAATTGATGTTATCCTGAATGAAGATCTAGCTTGGCGAAGTAAATTGTTCCATGTAATTCATCTGACAATTTGTCAATTACGAGAATGGGAAATTTGTATTTAATAGTGAGTTTGTTGAGCTCCCTATAATCCAGACACATACGCCATGATCCATCCTTCTTGTGTACCAATACTTGTAGAGTAGAGAAAGAGCTATGGTTAGGTTGAATTATACTCGCCTATAACATTTCTGCAACCATATGTTCAATTTCACTCTTTTGGGCATAAGGATATCTATAGGGTTTGATGTTTGGAGTAATTCTTCCTAGAATCAAGTGAATATCATGATCATGATCATGAATAGGTGGGAGGCATTTGGGAGTCTCAAATACCTTGATATGACTGTCCAGGATTCTTTGGAGATCTAGAGAAGCATATGATTTTGATGTTTGAACATCTAGTGAGCATAAATGTGCAATTATGTGTTGTCGTTCTTTCTTCAAAATATTTGTCATGCCATTAGAGTTGATTATCTTCCCTTGTTTCCCTGTGATGCCCCTTAATTCAATTTCCTTTCCTTCCCAGGAAAATTTCAAGAAAAGTTTTGAAAATAAAAATTTATCGTCCCCAAAGATTATAACCATAGGACTCCTAATACAATGTCAACACCACCCATTGGAATGGAAAGCATTGGACTATTCAATACACATTCCCCCATGGTTAGATTGTTATTATGATCAACACGATCACCTTTTTTTCTTGATATATCCTTCTACCTTGAGAATTTGAGGAGTGGTAATTCCTACCAATGCATTACAAGATATGGTTAGATTCATTTCTTCTTTCTTTGGGGTTGGTTCCTGGTGTATATCCTCTTCTTTTGACATTTCTTGTTCCTTTTGTTCCTCCTCTTCACAGTATATGTAAAATGATTTCTTTTTAGCACACTTATCACCCTTAGTGTATTTGCTATCACACCTGTAACAAAGCCCTTTTTCCCCTTTTCCCTCTAATTGTTGTGGTGTCAACCTTGTAGGTTGTGGGAGGCTAGGAGAAACAACACTTCCATCTTTATAGTTGTGAGTGGTAGACTTCCTTATTGCCATAATTTTGCTTTCAATTTTTCTTGCCACCTTGAATGCCTTCTCCAATGAATTAGGTTCCCAAAGGCGAACCTCATGTTGGATGTTATCCTTTAAAGTCCCTATGAATACATCAATCATATATTCCTCTGGAATATTATTTAACTTGATATTCAATCTTTGGAAGTCCTCAATGTGGTTCACCATTGAACCCTTTTGTTTGAGATTTATCAATTAGCTAAAGAATCAATTGCTCTTTGTATCCTCATAATGTGCTACCAATTATTCCGTAAAAATTGTCCAAGTGACAATTGATTTACGAGAACAAAGCCATCAATACCACACAAATTGATTTTGTTCTAAATATAAAGATGCAATGCATACCTTTTGTGTGTGTGGCACATCATGTATATCAAATAATTGATCCATCTGTAGTATCCATGGTACCAAATCCTTGCCATCAAACTTCCTCATATCTATCTTTGGAATGTGGTGGGTCTTAAACCAACATTAGAGTCTCTAAAATCAGAATTCATATTCCTTTTTTCCTCATCATGATTTTCATGGATTACCTTGTCACCACTGGGAAGTCTTTCTTGCAGTAACTTTGTCAACCCTTCCAACTTGACATTCATAGCGTTCATGCCTACTTTAAAAACCCCCATGTCTTATTTTAAATCATCCTTCAAACCTTCCATGTTTCCTTTTATTTTTACTTCTAAACCATCCATCTTAGCTTCCAATTCATTTTTTGTTACTCTTTACAAGAGCGAAATTTGTTGCACTTGGTCTTGTATTTTTGATACATCGGGGTGCATTTCTTCCTTTTCTTCATGCGTCATTGTAGAGATTTCTTGTTGCTTACTAGGTGTATCCCTTTTATTGCTTTGAGGCATTTTGGAATCAAACAACGATATCTATGCTTCACTATTCCCTTTGAATCACTTCAAACTGATTTTTGAAACAAAAGTTATGCAAAATTTTAAAAAAATACACACCTTTTTCTTTCTTTTAGGAGCTTGATCTTGAAACTGTTGTATCTTTGTAATTTTGGCTTCCAAAGTATGAAATTTCATCATGTGGTATCCCTCTAAGTCTTCTTTCCAATTCCACAAGCCAAACCAAGATTGGATTCTTCAAGATAAGGTTATGCCAAATCTCCCACAATTATGAACTAATTCAGTAGAGCGAACTTGTCACTTTCAGTCACTTTTACAAAATTCAAATTCGATGCTTCAAGAGAAAGTTATGACGATTTTCCCTATGTCACCTATTTGAGACTGAATTTTGGGGCATGCATAAATCCTAACTTCTTCGAACTATATCTCATAAATATATCGAACCAAGATCTGAAATTTTTACACAAAGTTCATCAATATTTCGGCTCCATGTGGTCAAAAGACTCTTAGAAAAAAATCTATAGCGAAAATTCCAAGATGACCTGTATGAAGCAACCAAACCCTATAATCCAAAGCTCTGATACCGAACGTTATGCAACCATATCATAAATTATAAGAAAAGATAAATCAATGACTTCAAATTAGAATCTTTGAAAGGGGGGGGGATCCTTTAAATCACATAATAAACAATTCTTGGATGATGCAAATGACAAGACTTCCTTGGTATATATAGGAGTCTAAGGGGTCACAATATAATGACAGCCTACATAACAATAATAATGTAAGGGCACAACAATAACAATAAGGGGGTTACTCTAGTATTATAGGGACCTAACATTTAATTTAATAAACATGATATATATATATATATATATATATATATATATATATATATATATATATATATATAATTGCCTCGTAAATTATATTATATCACAACTATAACCATATTTCAAAAAATTTCCAGTCTCAACCTATCACAAGGGAAACCAAATATGTTGACCGGTGGTCTAATAACAAAATGACCAAAATAATGCTTTTGATTCAAAGTTTATCATAATTTGTCTGATGTTGGACTACATAATAAAACAAAATGACAATAGAAAGAAATACCATAAAGTCAAGTATTGTGCGTTGGTACTAGCAGCTGGAGTAGAAGGCTTGATCTCATATTGTAGGTGGCTTTCCATATGAGCTAAACGAGCATCCAACCTAGCCAAGAGAGTACGTCGATATCTCTACACCTTATTAACAATATCGTTAAGGGAGGAGATGATTCCATTATGATATTCATGTTTCTATTTCAAGATATGTCCCAAAAGAGTTCTCATTTGCTAGTGGAGGGTGATGGAATGAAAATACTGATCTTGTCTTCCCTTGGTATGGCCAAGGTCAAGAATCGAGTTGGACACCTCCTCCAGAATCTCAGAATTAGAATAGGCCTGATGGTCATTTGAGGTCTAGGTTTCAAGTTGGTGAATTTTGTCCTGAATGTCTTAAGGAGTGGTTGAATGAAATATTGCAATGACCACCTGGGCTTGGGCTTGGGCATGTGGGTGGCCCAGTGGATCCCGACCCCCACTATCCCTACCACCTCCATCCCAATGGTTGTGCATGCGTTGCTTGGGCATCGTGAACCCAAAAAAATAGTGACATACGAGAAAATGGGAACCCACTAAGAGCAGACCATAGTGGGTATGAAGAGGGATATGGCAAAGGAGTAAGAAACTTGCCAACCAAGGACATAACACCACAGGCCTAAAAGGCCCCTGCCAGGGAACCCACACGCCATAAAATTTTGATACATAGGACATAGAAAATCTTTGGGGGAATTAATACTTCAACCAACAACCACAAAAAATAGAGAGAGAGAGAGAGAGCATAAAACATGGATGGATAAGAGAATCAATACTCGAAGGATGCTATTCCAAGATGTTGGATCATACAAGGGTGCAGGCATCGCGCACAAGGAAAACCAACCTATTGACCTCCCCTCCCGAACTAAACTATAAATGTGTGATACACAACTCGAGTGTTCTATAATGACTCCCTTAGAATTCGAACCACAAATTTGGGCCTCAAACGAGTTCCCGAATTGACCCATGTTCAAAAGAGTTTTGGTCTTCTTACAATCCCAATTCACTATCCCTACTTCCACTGAACCAAGTAATATAATCACAGAGGAAAACCAGATTAACCTGTTGTTGCTCGATAGGAAAGTCACCGCAAATTGGCCTAATTCCTTCAAGTTCCATGTAAATACTCCTTCCAGAAGTGAGTGGTGATCAACCTAGGAAATAGCTCTTCCAAACCCAAGGCCGACGACATCAATGTAACAAAAATTCGGATATCATGCGATTGCATAACATAGTTTCCTCTTGTTTCCAGTCCATACCTAGTTTAAATCCAACGTAAAAAACCCACCAGTGTCAGGGAGAAAAACCATACCTCACGTAAATAAACACCATGCATTGAGGTATACCTAGAACAAACAAATGTGTGCAACTTATCCATCATAAAGTCAACTCTACATGTGTAGCATGGGGTAGTTATGCCACGCCTCCCCCCATTAAATGTTGAGGAAGGCAGGAGGTGGTGGGCATCGTCCCCCCCCCACAACATCCCTTTCTCTTTAACACATCACCCCGATCGAGGCATTACAAATGATATAATTAATAAACATATAAAAACTTAATAAATTTAATTAATAAACATATGATTAAAAATAAAATATTTTCTAAAGATAAAAATGTGAAAATAAATAAATAAATACTAATTATAAATTAAAATTCATTTGTCCATACAAATTAAAATAATGATTCATATTCATAATCATTGTATTTTAGAACTTCATCTTTAAATTTAATAATAAACAAATAAAAATTCAATATTTACAATAATGTTTTTTTCCCCTTAATTATATATTTTTCTATTTACACATATCATCAATACAGTACATATTACATTAAAAATTTAAAAAATATGTTAAAGAAAAACTCCTCGTATATATGTAACAATATGTGTTATTATATTTTTTTGTTTTGTTTTTAACAAAAAAGAGTAATATTTATTTGAAAATATGTGCCCAATCGTAGCTTGATACATGGGGAATACATCTTCCATATTCAAAGCTAATTATGCACAATTTACCACACAACTTGAGCCTAGACCATACAATACTAACTATCATAGCCTTCTATAAACATTACATTATAGACAAACTACTTATATAACCTCCTATACATATTATGAAGCCTCCAAGGGCTTAACCAGACACAACCAAAACTGGGAACAAACATTTCTACTTTAGACAGACTGCATGCATAATTAACAGATTGAAATCGACAGACCAATGAGATGGGAATAAATATATCAACTTCAGACAAAATTAAGAGACCAAAAATAACGGGCGAAGGAACAAAATTTAGCAAGAACTGGAAGGCCTAGTCCAAGCCTGTGGCGGGCTGGTTAAGATCAATGTCCATCCTGCCCACCCCGAACGGCGCTTCAACCTCGACTGCCTGAACCTCCAGAACAAACTTGATGTCTGAAATGATGTTGCGCAGTGCAAATATTTCATCCACATCTCTAAAAAGTTAGTTCTGGAGGATCATTAATTTGTCAGATAATTCAATTTGAGAACGAAACATTTGAAGAACTTGAACCTGCAAGTGGTAATTTGCTTGTTGCAAGGATTCGTGTGACTGCTTATAGTGAGTACAAATACTATTTGTTGAAGAATAACCCAAGACCGAATCTGTGTACATAAAGGCATTGAAATTTCCCTCATGAGCATGCTCAAAACTACTATTGGCACTATCATCCGACATTATAGACCTCACTGCTCTGCTAACTGGGAAAGATGTGAATTGATACAACCGAAGGCATGCCAACCACCTAAGGGAGCAAGGATGCCACCCTCACACCAGCCCTGAACTAGGAAACTTACTAATTGAGAGACACCAATAAAACTCACCTTTCCTAAATGATGCCCGCTGAACTTGCCAAACAATGTCACTTAAATTACCATTCCAACTGAATGTGCATGAAACCTCTTGCTAGACAAGCATAGTCAAGGGGAAATAAGAGAAAATCTCAAAAACTTCTCGTCCAGCCACCCAAAAATCACCTAAACATAAGCAGTTGCAACTCACACGCTTCCATTCTAAACTCCAAATCCCCCACCAAAATAAATTTAACCCAAACTCCTTAGTATTAACCCAAAATATTTTCCACCTAGACGGTCACACATACTCAAAAGAGTTTCCCAACC
Organism: Pinus tabuliformis; assembly: GCA_031772625.1. NCBI lineage: Eukaryota > Viridiplantae > Streptophyta > Pinopsida > Pinales > Pinaceae > Pinus > Pinus tabuliformis. The sequence goes on along the minus strand of CM062814.1, from coordinate 741,023,257 downwards.
TACTGTGGATGCGTAAGAATCTCCTCTCGACTAGCAAAGGTCAGTGAATTTCCACATTTCATTCAAACCCGTTCCAGTTATCTAGCCCCCACTTGCTCAGACCGTCCCGACCCAGGCTTCAACAACCTATCATTCGGCACTAGAGCCCCCGCTAGGCAGACTTCATACCAAACTCCCTCTTATTACCGCACACCTCCACCAGAGTTCTCAAAGTGCCTAATTCCCTCATCTTAAAGAAGTTCAAAGAACCACATACATAGAGACGACCCCCCCCCCCTCCTTACCATTTCATCATGAACAAAGTTCTTCCACACAAGTGCAATCACACCTCCAATTAATTTCCCTGAGGAACAAACCAAGAAATCCATCATGAACCAGTGGAATGCAAGAAGCCAACCCAAAGATTTAATGCTTGATGCATGCGAGTTCATCACTTGCAAGCAAGTGTGAGTAGCCCACCTAAAGTTGTACACTGCCATGTTAAATAAAATGAGCCTACCGTCCATAAACACCACAACCTTTATCTAAAACTTTAATACAATGATTTTAGAGTCCAAGGACATCAATATGACAACACATTCATTGATCCAAATTTTAATCTTAATACTCACACAAGTCACCTTAGGGAATAAAACATTTGGTTTTATGATCCTTAGTTACTAGTTTCGTCTCAATCAAGGTGCAAGCAAGAATAACCATCTTATTAGCCCAAGGTTATTGCTCCAGAGGATATGAAAAATTCCCTAGCCTAGAAACCATCCATGAGGGCTTGAATCCTAATTAGAGCTCTAGCAAGAAGATTGTATTTTAAGCAAACTCCTTTAATCGTAATTTGAGAGTCTCCTAGAATGATGATGTCATCCACGTTTTTGTCCCTAGCTATAAGTAGACCTTATAGAAGTCCATACATTTTAGCTTGGTTATTTGTTTTAGATCCAAGCCCTCAAGTGAACTTAACTTTAGTGTTTCCCTAAGGATTAATGAGAATCCCTCCCCCTCATGCCACCCATGGGCTTCTTTTGGAAGCCCCATCAAAATATAAAACCCATTTGCCTGGGAACCTTTTCCATTCATCCAATTACAGAGTTGCATGTGTAATTTCCAGGGACAAGGGGGAACAAGGATATCTACAGATCGGTTGAAAGAAGGATCCTGGGATAAAGTGCTAACAAATCCCATTTCTAGAGGATCTAGGGAGGAGATAGAGGGTATATGATTAATTTCCAAGCATAGAACAAGAGATTTCAAGGCAACAAAGCGGGAGGAACTCGAAATTCCTTCAAAAACCTCTACATTTTTGAAAAGCCAGATCTGCCAACACATGAACTTTAGGATGGCCATCTAAACAAATTTGAATGACAATTTTGATTGAAGGGAGCCAAATAATGTCTGTGCCAAGCACCAAAAAAGCCATAAAGATCCACATAGCATTGAACCCCTCCAAAGAAAGGACCAAGGGCTTGGGACCAGGTAGACTTTGAAAAGGAGCATTCAATAGAGAGGTGTTGAATTGATTCTTCACGATTCTTGCATAGAGGGCATCTTGATGACCCTTGGATTCCTCTTCGCTTCAGATTCTCCAAAGTTAGGACTTTTCTTTGGGCTAACATTCACCTTTGGCAGGGCATTAGGGGTTCAAATCTTACCCCATAATGAGGACTTCATTGGGATATTAGAATTAAACAACAACTTTGAATATCTAGCCCTAATGGAGTATGAGGAATCCTTCTAGCCTAACTTGTCCGGAAGGGAGCGACATATAGGGGCCTGACCTGAAAACTTTTGCTCCAAAATGTCTCCCAATGGTTTCATATTTTTTGGGACTCCCCAAAGCTCCAACGAGTCCATGCACCCTCTTCATTCCATTGGGAGACCTTCGCAAGAGTTGTGATGCCATGCTGCGACATATATTCTTTAAGAGGACACAAATATTCTAGCTAACCCAGGGGAGGTTGATTCAAAATCAAATCCTCCCAGATTCAAATTAAGTCCCTATTCCCGGAAATCCAATTAATGTAGGAGTCTATCAAGTATGTAGATGAATGAATCAATTTCCAAAAGGGCGACCAACACCTACCATAATCGGCCTCGAGGATTGAAGATACTTAGCCTTCAAAATCCGAACACACCACAAGTTTGGGTGAGTCTTGAGGATCCAAGCTAATTTTTCTCCAAAAGTCGAGTTTAACAAAGTAGGACCTCCCATGCCCAACCCTCCATGCAACTTTGGAGCTCGGACAATGTTCCATTTGACCAGGTGATATTTCCTCGTATATGTTTTCCTTCCTTCCCATATTTTTTTTTGGAGGAGAGCCCCCAGATTATGAAGAATATATTTAGGAGCCAACAAGACAGAGAACTAAAATAACGAAATTGTTAATAAGAAAGCTTTAGAGAGAATCACCCGTCCTGCCAAATTTAACCATTTCGTCCCCCAATTTTCCATTCTATTTTTTATTTTATCGATGATACCATTCCACGACCTCAAGGAGGATTTTTTTAGATTGATAGGGACCCCCAAATACTTGAAATCCTTCCTGTGAGTCGTTACTTTACATCTCAATGCTTCTTCAGTTTTTTTTTTGTCTATAATGACTTATGTTCCAGGCATAAATTTGTGATTTTACTTCATTTAGTAGGCCCCCTGATGCCTCCAGAAACTTATCCAAAACTTTCTTATATCGTTTGACAATTGTGAATGAGGCTCCCCCAGGAGGAAAATATCATTAACAAATTTCCCATGGTTAATGCTCTTGATCCCTTCTAAATAACGAATCTCGAGTAATCTTCCCATATTTCTCTCATGTTCCAATCTTCGACTAAGCGAATTAGCCATTATAATGTAGAGGAAGGGCGACTGGGGACATCCTTGTCTAAGCCCCTGAGAGGCCTTAAAGAACCTCGTTCCACGTCCATTTATTAAAGAAACAATCCATGGGGCATTTATACATAATGTCACACATTGAATAAACTTTTCATGAAATACCATCTTCCTCATTACTTTGAATAAGAAAATGGGCTGGACTCTATCAAATACATTAGCCATATGTAACTTCAAAACCATCCCCTGATCCCCACATTTCCAACTTGAGTTGACCACTTCTTGTATCATGATAATGTTGTCAAATATTTCTCTACCATGAACAAAACCCCCTTGAATTTCAAATATGATGACTCAAAGGACTTTCTTAAATCTTGAAGCCAAAACTTTGGAGATAATCTTATAAGACACATTACAAAGGGAGATGGGTCTAAAATGGTTAAAAGAGGAGGGATTCCTTTCCTTCAGAATCAATGCCAGGAAGGACGAATTAATTCTTTCCCCTATACGCATTTGCTTCAAGGAATACCCAACCATTCTAACAACATCCTTTTGAATCAATTCCAAAAATTTATGATAGAAGAGAGCAGGGAATCCATCTAGCCCTGGAGCCTTGTCTGGGTGGAAGGAGAAGACAATTTTACTGACTTCATCTACTGTGGGAGAGGTAATAAGCTGCCCATTCATTTCTTTTGAGACCATTTTTGGGATACATTCTAGCATAAAAAAATATGCTTCTTATGATCTCTTGCCAACCTAACAGTATAGGGTGCTATAATATTCATACATTGCCTTTTGTATTTCTTGGAAATTGTCTAGATTTTGCCCTTATACCTGAATTTCAGAAATGTTGTTCTTCCTTTCTCTGTTTTTAACTTGATTATGTAAGAATTTTGTGTCCATATCCCCTGTCCAGATCCAAATACTTTTGGATTTGAGCTCCATAATTCTTCTTCCTACCTAAGATTTGCATGATAGTCTTGAAATTTTTCATTTCTTGATGCATAAGCATCAACGTTACCTCCTCTGATTCAACCCTTTATTGAATATGCTCCATTTGAGATTTGGATAAGAGAGTAGAGTGATGGTGCTCAACTTTCCCTTTTTTTAGCCATTACTTTCTATCCATCTTTAACCTTTTGATTTTGGCTTCCCATATTGCAATAGGGCTACCATCGACCCAATGATTCCAAGATTAACTGACCATCTCATTAAAACTCGGGTTTTGCAGTCAGAGGGCAAAAAAATGGAACGAAATGAGACCTTAATTCAAGGGAGGATTCAAGGAGAGCTTAATGGGTCGATGGTCAGAGCCATTCTAAGGCGAAATATAAGAATGAAGAGATAAGTTATAAGAGAGAAAGGAATCAGATATGAGGAATCTATATAACATAACAACAACATGCCCAGGTCCAAATCTCCTATTATTCCAAGTATAGCAAAATCTTGAAGGCTTTACATCTGTAAGCAACATTGAGTTAACTAGGTCCTCCATAGTTTCTTGAAATAGATCCTGATAAAGGATCCTCCCCTTTTCTCATTTTGGTGTAATATGGTATTAAAATCCCCACCCAAAATGCAATTCTCCTCAAACTCTGAATCCTTGATGGTCATAAGGGGTTGCCAACAATCCTGCTTTTCTCTGAAATGCACTTCCAGGTAAACATTTATAATGGAACATACTTGATTTAGAGAAGGGCAATGAGAGGTCACTACGATCCAATTCCCGATCTTATAGCTCCTTAATAGATTCAGTTGGTCTGGATCCCATAGCGTGTTTATGCCTCCTAATGCCCCTTGGGAGCTCTTCGTGACCATGGTGCTTTTATTCCAAATTTGTCTATGAATGGATGCGAGATCATCATAGTCCATTTTTGTTTCCTGGGAAAGGGCTACTAATGGTTTCTCCTTCATGATTAAGGATTTTTCTTCGCTTATTCTTTTCCTGGAACTAAGCCCTCTGCAATTCAAGGAGATAATATTCATGGCTCGCTTTTTAGAATGAGTAGCCCCTTTTGAGGGGCTTGCGTTTCAAACTTTTTTCCCTTCTTTGCTCCCATGTTGTGCGATCTATATGGGGACGGTGCTTTGGTGTCCTAACTCCTTTTCTTTCTCTGTTTCCTCTTTCCTGATTTCTTTGTTTCACTTCCTTCTAGATCATCGAATCTTCCTTTCTAATTCTTTGGATTTCTCAGCCTCTGATTTTTCAATTGCTGAATTTACTGTTTGAACAGGCCCTATTGCTTCTTTGGAGGAGAGATATGCCTCATCCTCCTTCTCGGAGGAACCATCAACTTAGGAAGGATGATCAGGTCCTTAGAAATATGATGATGATCGACCCCCGCGCAGCTTGGGACGACCCTTCTTCGATGTTTAGGGATGATAGGGCTTTGAATTAGTTTCCGGTTCCTTTCTGGCTGCCAATCTGGCTCGAGCTCACCTTATTTACTTGATTCCCTACACTGTTCCCTGGGTTCTTAGCATTATGTGCTTGTTTCCCTTGGTGTGTTACTTGTTTATGAGATGGGCACTTACACTTCTTAGTATGTTGCCACTAATCTACCTGATCCCCCTGTGCTTCCTATGGACTATAAAAATTTTGAGCAACTTTTGGCGAAGTGGCCATATTCATGGTAGATCCGACATTTGAATGGAAATTGGTCATAATCCACTTCTCAAATGTGAGTCTAGTTATTCATGCAGAGATTTATTGTTGTTGGCAATCCCTTTTCCAAATATACTTCTACACATATACATGCACAAGCAAACAACCCTTCCCTAGGTTCAACACAGTCAATATACTTCCCTAGCGAATTTCCAACCAACTTAAAAGTAACATCATTCCAACAATGAAGGGGAAGGTATGGAAGTTTTACCCAAACTGGAACAACAGTGGGGATGTCGCAATCTGGGTTGAAATTAGGGTTCCATCTATCCAAATACAATCCTTGAGGACCCATAAAATATCGTCCACTTCTAAAAATCAGATCCCTATCTTCCTTTAGCTCAAAGTAAAATGTGAAAAAACCCTTTATTACAAAAGATGAAATTACCTCACCTTTCATTTTGGGCTTCCAATTTTGGTCAATCCAGGATCAGGCTCACTTGAGAGAAGACCATAGCCGAGTAAATTGCCGGATTAACCCTCGAACCGTGAGTTGCAAGGCCCTTGCTCTTGCTTGAGGGACTTAAATAACGATCTTGGGGATTTCATCGATTTTTTTGACAAACTTTGAAGCAACTGGCTTCAGAAACTTCGACCCATTTGTCACCAAGTTGTTGAATGCTACAACTTCACTTGCGATCTGTTGGGTTTGAGAAGGATCCACCATAGCGACCTCCTGGACAAAAAAACCCATCTAATTAGTGATCGTAGTCACCCAAGGAATCCTTTTTCATTCTTGGAAGTCTCGTTTCCCTTACAATTGAGAAAGAATTCAAGCAAATATGGCAAGACACCTGAAATTGCCAGCAAAAACTCCTGAAGCGACTCACTGCGATATAGGTTTCCGTAGAGCTCCTTATGGATTTAACAAATTTTGATAAGATTAAAAATAAGAATATTTCTATATAGAGAGATGTGATTTTTTTTAATTGTAATGGGAATCTCTCTGGCAGTTACAACATGTCTTCGTAGGCTTCAACTCACGAGAGGAAACAGATTGTTCACTAAACCACTCAAGCTAAGATTCTTTGACTAGAGATGTGAAATTTATATAAATATAAATAATATTTTTAAGAACCAACATAGATGCATCTTAACTCTAGATTTACCAAGCACATGTCCCCATGTATATGTAATTATACGTGCTATCAAATTTTGATAAGATTAAAAATAATAATATTTATATATATAGAGATTTGATTTTTTTTGTTAAATAGTAATGAGAATCTCTCAAGCGGTTACAACATGTCTTCGGAGACTTGAACCCACGAGATAAAACAAATTGTTCACCAAACCACTCAAGCTAATATCCTTTGACTAGAGATGTGCAATTTATATAAATATAAATAATATTATTAAGAACCAACATAAAATCCATCTTATCTCTATATTTACCAAGCGCCTAGAGGAATCAAATCTCTAGAGATGCAAACCTTTCCTCAAGTTTTGCTCTTAAAAAGAGGTTTGCATTTAAAGAAATTTGATCCCTCTAAACACTTGTAGATCCATAGTTAAGACGAATCTTTCATGATGTAAGTAGTAACAAAGGACCAAAAAAATGAGTTACTTTTATTGAGCTAAAATCAACAATAAGTAAAGGCATCACTTAGAAACAAATATTTTTTGATCTTTGAATCAAATGGGTTTCTTTTTAAAACATTGATGTTAGAAGGTTTATATTTTAGGTTTTTTTTTTTTTTGTTGGTAATATTAGTTATAAATAATTATCTTTTTTTTGTTAGGTCATCAAACCATGAAGGATATATTTATGTTGTGAAAATTAACAAGGATTTTTTTTCAATCCTGGAAGATACTCTGACCGGCTTTGAAATATCGCATCTGGAGATACTCTGCGGCAAGCATACATAGTCACCCATGGGAATGGAGTGTGAGACTTGTGGGACCTAATCGCCAAAAACAATTGTTAGACCATAGCATATGGGCTTGAAAATTAACAAAAGCTTATATTTAGATTCACCAGTAAATATAATTAAATCTAATAAGAACTTATATTTAGATTCACTTACGTTCACTTAAATGGTTTTTGAACTAGCATTATTATTAGTGTAATGGTCTCATTGTATGTTACTAATCTACGCTCTCATGAATTTACTAGTCTACATTCTCATAAATTTAATGTTTAATTTTATTATATTAATTTTTTATTTATTAATTTTAATTTTAAATTAACAAAATTTTTAATTTCAATAAATTTTATATTTATTAAATATTTACTGCATAATCTTTTTTTTAAATGTTGAAAACATAAAATTTAAACATATTTCTATATTTATTAAATACTTATATTTTATTTTATTTCAAATAATTTATATAGTTAAAAAATAAAAATAAATCATATCTTTATTTTTATTAATCGCCCCTATCCTTGTCATGCTGTGACTAATTTACATTGTTATCTAATCATTGTAATTCCATATTCATGATAAACTCTGATGACCCAAGGTGCTCCCTAACCTATATATACAAGACTCACTCATTTATCTCAACATAAGGCCACACATAAACCTTTGATTCTACTTGTGCTCGACCTCTAGGCTATTCATTAAGTCATGTTTTTTTTTCAAGTTCAGAATTTATAATCCAGTTGAATTTTGATTTTTTTATATGGGTTATTTTTACTATAGATAATTATTATTATTATTATTTTTTAATATAGATAATTATGTTTTTTTTAATATAATAATATAGATAATTATGTTTTTTTTTCTAAATATAATATTTTATTTTATTTTATTTTGTTTTATATGTTGATTAAATTAAATTTAGATTAAGATTACTCTATATGTATTAAATGGAGGAAGAAGAAAAATATACTTAATAATAAGATATTATGGTTAAAATTGTGTAAAATACTCTTTAAAAATTAAAATTTTAAAATTGTGTAATTTTACAATTAACTTTTACTTTAAATGAAGTTAAAATTTAATAAAAGCAAAATGCTATATAAATACATTAATCTACATCTTTTTATTTTTTGAAATATTGGGAAAATCTATCATAACTCTTCTTAAAGCGAGAGTGGAGATAACCATCACTCACTCCTATCTATGTGTGAATGCAAGGTCACTCATCATTATTATTCAAAGAAAACCATGCCCGTGGAATTATCTGCTAGTGGTTGGTATGGAGGTAAGCTTTCACTCGTGCCAAACACCTTTAGATTTTGGGCTGTTAACCTGTTTCCTTATATCCAAAGAAAACAAACTCTTTCACTCTTGTCAAATAACTTTAGATTTTTGGCTGTTACCCTATTTCCTTACATCCAAAAAAAACAAACTCTTAGCAAAAAAATAATTTTAGAATATACAAGATACTCACACATATAAATTATATGGTTTGATTAAATATCCATTCACAAAATTTTATAAAAAAAGATGTATGATGTTTTTATTATTAAGTAAATAAATTAATATTTATCCACATATAAATTTTTTTTATGGCGTCAAACAAATCTATACAAGATTTTGGCAAAATTAGAATCACCAAATTCGAACAAAATTATATTTGAAGAAATGGCAAAAAAATGACTTTTTAATACCCTATTTCCTGTCGAAATAACCACGTTGCTTGCCTTCCCACAAAAAAAAACCAAGAGCGACATCTATCCTATATACCAGCGATATTTGTACCCCTTACCTGATCTAGAATGCCGAATGATGACACCCCCGCCTTCTTAATAATAACAAAAAATTAAAATAGATTAAGAAAGGGAAAAACCTACTTGTTACCCTCGGGTATTTGGTTCCATTCTCACGGCTCCGGGGAGCCTTTTCACGCGCTGCTGTTGCTTCTACTCGTCTGTTTCATCGTCTTGTTCTAGGCGAAGTCAAGAATAACCTCCGCAACAGTGATAGGGTTTCAGAGCCTTGAGATAACAGCAAGAGCAATAAAGAAGGGTTTGCAGCAGTGAACGAGATCATCACAATGGGGGCCTCACTGCCGCCTAAAGAGGCTAATCTCTTCAAGCTCATCGTGGTACGCTTACTTATTGTCAGCGCTTTTGATTTATTTTTACTTGTATTCACTGTACTCAATGCAGACTTGACGTCTTGAGTTCTTTTTCTAATGTTTTCTGCAACATTTTGTAAATAAATCTGTTCCTGTTACTAAGTTTTAGCCAGCGAACTTCTAGTTCTCAGAAGCTTAGAGCCCCTGATTTTACTTACACGCTGATTTGGCTCATTATTAAAGAAAACTCAATGAAAAAGTTTTCGCAGCCTGCCATTTTGTAGCAGAATTCATGACCTTAGGGACGAATGTTTATCTGAATTTCAGCATGAATGGTATTTAGACTTGCATCAGGCTGTTGCTTGAGTTTTCTAAGTCAACATTAGAATTTATGCAAGTTTCTTTTAGCATCCAGGCTTGTAGAAATCCCTGGGACGTGGCCTAAAATGCGTAAACAAAGATATATTATATTCATCAGGATATGCATCTAAAGAATTGGAAGTATCTTGAGATTATAAAAGCTTTTAAGTTTCTCCCATTAAAGCTCAAAATACTGTCAAATCTATAATGGTCAGAATTCCACTGTAATGGAGTTTTGATCAACTAAATAATTTCGAGCCTTTGTTGCACGTAGTGCTGTGAAGTATGATTAAAGTAGTTGCACGAAGAGAAGCCAGGTGCTCTACATCCTGGGTGGGAGTGGGAGATTCATTGGTGCATTGAATCTGAATGATGCATTGGGTGCATTGAATATGGACACTAGTACTGATCCATCTATACCCATGTTTGATACACACCTCGAGGTTATGGAGCCCAAGGTCGCATATCTTGAGTTGACATAAATGAAAGATATGCAATTTCTCTTGCGCTTAGTCTAACGAGGTGGAGGAGTTGCCCCGAAAGTTATGGAAATTCTGGTTATATTTAGAGATAATCCAGCAAGGATTTTTGTAAATCCAAGCTATAGTTGTTAAACTTCAAAATTTTAGGTGTCTTAGATGTTTTTGATGGTGCTGAATCCATTTCCACCATCAAAAACACGATTCAAACACTGCATCTACAAGATTTTTTGAATTTTTTTTACCTGGATTCTGGCCACTTTTAGCCGTCCGGGCAATTCCTCCGCCTCGTTAGACTACTCCTTTCTCTTGGTGCTCTAGCTTGGGTAGACGGGCAGATTTTATCCATATGCAATGGTGTTTTGAATCTAAATGATATAGTTGAGTGGGACTAATGGTTAAGAAAATGTGTTTTCTCCTTTGAAGTCACAGGTTTGAATTTGGAGGGGTAGGGGATGTACACCTCCATACACTAATCAATCAGATTGCTAGCGACATGGAGGGGAGTCCCTTGTCCCACAAACAAGAAGGTCTCATACTTTTTTGGCACCTTGTTTCTGTGACCTTAAATTAGATTATTGTCATTGATATATGAACACTAGCACAAACCCATCTATACTCATGTTTGTACCCATCTCGAGGTTACAAAGCTCAAGGTTGCATGTCTCAAGCTGGCATTGAAATATGCAACTTTTATGTCAGATCTAGGGTTAGATGGTTTGTGCTAGTTATGATGTAAATCGAGATTTGGAGTAAATTAGTACTGAATTTTAGTTCATTATCTTTGGCAATATGTATTTATGTATGAAGAGTTAACGACGTGTTTTATTCCAATGTTGCTGACAAGTTGCAGAGAAGTTTCCCATCAAGTATTCTGATAATTTAAAAGCTCTGAAAACATTGCAATTCATCCTATTGTGCCTGTTGGATAACATTTTAATTTGTTTCTTAAGAGTTTTAGAGCTGTTCTTCTTGCAAAACTTTATGCAAACCCCCATTCTTCGGGTAGTTAGGCTCAAGCAATCCGTCTTGGGGGTTTATGACAGCTTATATACGATAAATATAAAAATATTTTAGTCTAAACCAAGAGAACCAAAGAGGAAACGAAGAAGTACACTACAATCACCCACTCTTTTGTTACAATTTCAAGCGCAAGTTAACAATTCAATAATGAGTAACTATAGCATAAAACCGTTTCCTATAACATAAAATGGGCACCTCTGATTTAGTCCAATCAACTGGAATTAATGTCTCAACAAAATATAGGGAATGGAACATATCATCTTGATTACCTTCCTACTAGAGTTAATTGCATCAACGATATATGGTGCTTTTTCTATGAGCAAGGGGGTGCCTTTTTTCTAGAAATTATATCTGGCATTTTTGAAAAGATATAAAATTCACCGAGGATTCTTAAGAGTAAAAGCTTGGATATAAATTATTAGCTGTATCAAATGGCTCTCCAGTCGAAGTAGAGTGACATGTCACATTGACAACCATATAGTTCATAAGAATTTGAAATATATGATATAGAACTGGTGTTTGTTGTCGAATACCTGTAATGTAATTAAACATTAAACATATTATTATTCATTAACATTAGTCACAAGCAAATGCATGACTGATACTAAAGAGTATCAATATGTTTATTATTCTAATTTTGTGATCTGCTACATTCATGTTCTCATGTGGACAACTAGAGTTAGATGTCATGGTGTTCAACATTTTCTACCTCCGTAGTGGTACTCAGAGCCCTAGAAGGAAATGCAAATATCATTAAATTATCCTACATGAGAGCAGTGCTGAGTTTTTTATAATTTGTTTTCTGGCAGTTGCAATTCTCATATAATAAAGCTATGGGTGGAATATTGGAAAATAAATCTTAGTGTTGATTAGTAGACCATACTAAATGAATGGCATCGTGTAATGGACCCACTATTATGGATTTTTAGAGGATTACTAGAAGCAGGAAAAATGAGATTTATAAAATTGTAATAGCTGGTGAAGCAACAACAGTTTGACAATGAATAGGAAAATGTCTAGAGTCTGGAAAACACAATGAACTTACAAAACTGAATAGATCATGCAAGAAAAAAATACTGAAAACCATTAGGTTAATTCCCTGAAAATCAGATGTTTATTTGGTACCAGAATATTCAATAACCTCAAAGGCTGAATTGAAAGAGAAAAAGATGGAATGCTGATGGAAGTATATTAGGGGTATGCCTAATGGATGATGCATTACTTCCACAAACAGGCAGTGACAATGATTTTGTTGTAGAAATCAGCAAGGCTCAAACATTTTTGGATACTCTTGAAGCAGACGATATTAATTTATGAATTTATGTATCACTGTATTCACCATTAGGCTATCTACTATTGAGTGGTGGGCACTTTGATATTTTTTCATTTCAGACTATTTTCTTGTATTTAAATACTGAAAAGTAGATCAGTATGCATCTTGACTCCTTTTTGAGAGATACATCTTATAGAGCCTCTTTGGTTAAGCTGTGGCACTATGAGGGGTGTATCTATGTCATCAAAGTCACCCAGGGCTTGAGCTGGTCTCATCTGCACTCACTCTGGGTCTTTTGAACCTGGGTCTCCATGTTAATACAAGCCTGATCGCCTTGCTGCTATAGACACAATCCCGTGGGCTATGCATCTTGATCTTATGATTTTATGGAATTATGAATGGTACTGGTATATTTCTAATATATATATATATATATATATGGAAATACACAAAGAAGTGAAGGAAATTCAAGTACAAATAACTTCTAATAATAAATTTTAAACATAATCCTTTTGTTCTGTATATTTAATAAAAAAATAATGTGTTTTCTTGCCATCCTCGTTTCGTTGTCCCTTGGAAATTGGTGGCTACATTTTAGTCATCCTTGAATCTTATCCCCTTGTTCCTCCCTTCTGGAAAACTTAGCGCCACATAGATTTAAACCTGCAGTATCATTAGTTCTTGAACCTTTGTCTCTCTAAGTGAATCCACACTCTATCTCTCACTTGTAAGTGCTGTGAGACATCATACTTGTCTAGTAGAACTTTATATTTTGATTGTGTTTAAGAGAATATCCATGAATTTGGTATTTAGTATTTACTCATTGTAGAGAGTGAGTGATAATCATATGGGCTAGGGGATTGGAATCCACAAGAATCCTTGGACGGTGAATGACTGGAGGAGATATGCTTTTCCTTATCATAATTACAAGGGAGATGTGTTTCCTTATTATAATTGTAGGGGAGATATGTGTTTCCTCCTAATAACTGTGTTGGTTAATGTGAAGATACTTAACTTATTTCCTTGTGGATTGATTGTATGTGTAAAACATGCTTTAATGTTCTATTACAACTTTAATTTGATTGTAATTTTCTAATGATAACTAATACAAAAGTGAAATTTGCTGTAGAGAATCCTTTACAATATTTGCCAAAAGTGACTATGATAAGGTAGGATAGGATAAGATAATTATGTTGATGTCCAAGAAATGACCACAAAAGTAGGTCAATGGGATTGTTGAGTACAATGATACCAAAACAAAGTAGGAGAACCAAAATTTCTCTTATATAAAGGACGAGAAGTGAAGCAAGATGTTTGTGCCAAAACATGGAAAAACCTTGGTTGCAAGTGTGGGTAGTTGCAATGAGAGAGAGAGAGAGAGAGAGATATCCATGATCTAGATCATGGTCCACTAGATCATTTTGTCTCTTGGTTCCCCTAGTTGACGGGAGCACTGGGAAGAAGGAAATAATTTTCTAAGTGGGATTTGGTCTAGAAGGAGGTTGGAGAATATGGGTATGAAGTTTGAGGACATCCTCTATCTAAAGGGCTAGACATCTGGTCTGAGTACCCAAAGAATTGGACAGCGTCTAGATCCCCTTGAACAAACTAAGGAATAGAGTTTTGATCTAAAATGATTGTGAGTTGCAACCCATATTGTCCTCAAATGTGCTTGAAGAATAAATCCACAGTTGTAGAAGCATCAATGTTTTTGTTGCAGGGAACATAGACAACCATTTTAGGGAAACAAAGCTTTACTACTGATGTACAATATTTCCAACATTATATGATATCTAATCCATGGATGAAATCCATTGAGTTGGACAATGTGGTGTAGAGAGTACCAAGAGAGGTTGATACATCCCAAGTTTCATTTCAAACATAATTTTGGACATTTATTTGTAGGGTTGGTTGATAGAAGTAGCTAAAAGCATTGAAGAGATGTGGACACTATAATGTCATCCATCTTCAAAAGCCTAATCTAAGAAAGGTAGTCATTTAACAAATTTTGGCTATTGTAGGGCCATGATGATGGGATTAAAATATGGCAAGGATTACAGTTCTTTCTAAGCCTCTTAATTGTGGCACTTAACATCCTTATGCTAATAATTGCACACATAAAGGGGATGACTATGAATGCCTACCACCTTGTTTGTTGCTCACTTGTATTTGATCACACGATGGAATTGTTACTCTTGACATGTCCATTGTGTATGATATTGTTCTTACATTTTAGATTGGGAACTGAGGAATTGTGATGTTTGGTGATCTTTAGAGAGGATTGTTTCTTCCCAAGGAGGTATCACCAACATTGAGTGCTTGGAGCCTGGACTAAGTATAGAATTTGTAGTCATAAGTGATATCATAAAACTTGGCATGAAATAAATTTGAGTGATATTTTGCGGGATGCCCTTCTCGCTTAAGGATAATGCCTATGGTAAAATTTGAAGGTGTCTATTTTTACTTAAAATGATTGTTGTATATCAAGGGGTGCAGGTACAAATATTGCGCTTGCATCTTTGAGATTTTGGAGAGGATTTTTTATTTAAGCTCCCCAAGATCCTCTACCATTGCCTTGTGTAATATGATTCAAAGGGTGGGAAATGAAAGAGGTATGGTGGATACAATTATTTTGAATTAGATTTCTTGGCATATGCCATTCTTTAAGGACTTTGACTTTCATGGATCTACTGCTACACCTTTAGAGTCTATGGCAATACCAAGTTATTGAATAAATTATTGTCTAAAAGGTATTTATTTTTATTTTTGTTTTCAAAATTTTGAGTTTTGCATTCACTTGGTGTTTCATAAGGAGATCTAGTATAGTCTTAACATGTTGCAAGTATTCTGCTAAGGTAAGTACTAATATATTTTCATAGGTAAGCCTAAAATATATAGTTGAGTCACATAAGGTGGCAATGGAACTCATTAGCTCAAGATGCATAGACAACTACTAGAATAACTTGAACTTAGTTTTGGAAGTTGTCTTCCATATCTTGCTAGGTTTTGTGCAGTACTAATGGTAGCTTGATTTGAGGTTGCTATTTGTAAAATATTTTGCACCTTGTAGATGCTTAATGGGATCATCAATTGCGGAAGAGGAAACCTATTTTAATAATGATTTTGTTGAGGGATCTATAGTTTGTGCGTAATTGTTTCTCCCCTTTTTGTTTCTTTCGTATTAACAAATTTAGGGATTGGCAAGATGTCCTTTTGTAGTTCATCTTTTAAAATATTGGTTCTCTTTCCAATAAGAAATGGTGACTCTGGCTTCTTGTTCTTTCTTAGGGAATTATGACAATCAATAGTATATACACACTCATCTTGAGGTTTTATTTATTTCATCTCCTTTGTTGCAATTGCATATTATATTGCAAAGTTCAATCTTTGGACAATCTTCATTCTTCCTTTGGATAGGCTATTAGTCTACCATTTTATCCTTAGTGTTGGAATACCTTATCTCTTCAAAGCTCCATCCCCTAGCCAATCATTGTAGCAAATATAATCTCCATATGGAAAAAGAAGCCCACCATGTTTTTTTCCTTGACTTGTATCTTTATGTCTCTACTTCTCAGTTCATCTTCCTCTTCATCTATGCCCCTTGTTGTTTTGCCTTTGGATGCTAAATAGCCTCGAGAACTGCGATTCCGTTGATGTTGGGCTTTGTTTTTGTATGAGATGGTCCTTTTGGGCTTTTCTTGTCTATCACATTGCAACATTTCATTGATGGTCTTCCTAGTTAGCTTCCCATGTTTTTTTGGAGCTCATCCTTTCGTTTAGTGTCTATTGGTTTTCGCTGTTGTGTTAGGTGCATCCTTAGTGCATGTTATCCTTTCCTTTGCTGTCAAAGGTTGTCCTAATCGTGGGATGGGGTAGTCCCTATGGAACCTCGGGTACGAAGGAGATGCTAATTCTCATGAGGTAATTTTTTTGTCAAAATAATGGTGGCTAAACATTTCTCTTATTAATGATCCATTTTGAATTAGGTTATCGTAGTGGGATGCATCAAAATAGACATCCAATCCAAAATTTCTTGCTCTAGTTTTACTTTTTTTCAGCTTATCAAATTATACAAAGGGCTATTTGTCAAGTAATGGTGGTTAACTAACTATTGATTTACCTGAGATGAGTGGAGTTGTTGTTGAAGACTTGAAATGGTATACATTGCCATCTTTGTGTAGTTTTAAGGTGTTGCGAAAGCCACAATGCATTGCATGTTGATTTGGAATGTCTAACAAGGAGAAGATCACAACAATCTATTAGCTTCACTTTGCATTCTATAGTGTTAATGATTGGTTCTACTCCCATGGCAAAAGTGATGTGGTAGACTTGCTCAACATGTATTGGGTCACTGTTTGCTTTGTATGTTTGACAAGGAGAAGTTCACAACGATCTATTAGCATCACATTGTGTTCTAATAGTGTTAATGAATGGTTCTACTTTTATGGCAAAAGTGATGTTGTAGACCTGTTCGACATGTACTGTACCCCTTGAGAGTTGATCACAAAACCAAGTTTTTAGATATATTCTTGTCTAAATTTTATTTTATTTTATTTATTTATTTTTTGTTCTTTTTTAAATTTGAATATTGCATTGACTTGGTGTTTCCTTAGGGGATCTAGTATAGTCTTAACCAATGTTTTAAAACTTTGACTCCGACTCCGACTTGGTATCAATTCGGCCGACTCGATTTCAATGACTCGATCGTTGTAAAAAATACATTAAATATATTTTTTTATTTATAAAAAAACATAATTTTAAGGATTTTCATTCATGTTTCCAAACACATAGCATTAGAATATAGGTAGAAGACAACATATGATCAAAGTAGGCTCATGAATATATCCATTATATCAAAATGACACCCAGTGCACTGTACAATACATACATGATGATGATATAGAGATCAAAATAAAAACACATAACCAAGGAGGCTAGAAATGGCTTCTACAACAAAAGTAAACTGTGACCAACACTACTCGCTACTGCTAGAGGAGCCAAGATCATTTGGCTCAACCTCTGGATCAGAGTCAGACAAGCCAGCCCATGGTTCCTCCTCATCATCATCTCCAACTGCAACTGTAGAAGTGGTAGCACTAGCAGGCTGTGTAGCAGCTGCAAGTTGAGATAGACGAGATATGCACTTCTGTCGTGGCTGAGCAGAGGAAGCGCCTACAACTGGAGGGCTTGGGGGTGGCATTGAGGCTGGTACAAGTGGATGAGGATCTGCATTCAACTGAACATTATGTTTGAGTGATGCCCCCACCTGTAATCTAAATCAAGATCCTCATTAGAATCAAACTCTGCGGGATGACTCTCCTCTACCCAATCTGATGTTGGATCAATGTCTTCCAACTCAATGGGATCTGAATCAGGGCTTTTGTTTAGCAATTGGTTGCGTCTGAGCCGAAGGTTGTATTGGACATAGACTAGATCATTTAACCGTTTTTGATCCAAACGGTTTCTCTTCTTTGTGTGAATCCTCTCAAAGACAGACCAATTGTGCTCACACCCAATAGCACTACAAGTTTGACTCAAAATATGAATTGCAAACTTCTGTAATTCAAGACAATGGCTACCAAAAGCCTTCCACCATTGTGCTGCAAAAAACATAGGAGTGTAATGAGTTAGCTCAACAAAATTACAAACTATATCCAACTTTCAAATTATAAACGATTTAACAATTTAAGTATTAAGAATTTGAAAATTGAAATTTTTGTTTACCTGGCTCATTTGCTTCCCTTGCAATCTCTGCTATGTTCTTCCCAAAGGTTCTTGTGGCTTTGCTGTGACCTGTTAGTGTATCTCCAGTTGATCACACTCCAATGGGATCATGTGATCAGTGCAATCAATCAATCCATCTCTAACCTCCCCCTTCAAAGCTCCTATTGCCATAGTTTTATAATGATACCGTGGGTTCAAAAATACCCAGCTGCATGTATAGGGCGATAGAGTTGATTGTTCCATCTTTCATCAATGATTGCCCAAATGGGCCCATATTTAGCCACTTTATCCTTGTATGCCCTCTTTATTTGCTCCTTTGCTTGATCCATAGCCTCATAAATGAAGCCCATAGCCAATCTTTCCCCATCCACCACCGCAACACCTTAACTAGTGGCTCAACAACTTTCACAATCTCTGCTGCCTTTCTCCGAATATTTCTTCATTAACTTTCTTTTTCAATTCTCTACCATCATTTTTGTGAGACCACTGGCTTTGCTTCCATTCTACACTGGAAAATATCTTTTGCAAGTTTCTATGTTGTGAAAGCATAGATTGCAATGTCAAAAAATGAGTAGCAAATCTAGTGATGGCAAGCCTAATAATATCCCTACCCCGTGTCTCCTCATAATGCTCAAAATCCATGAATGACTGTAGATAAATTTTGTTATGCTTTTGGCATGATCTACAATGTTTTTGACCCAATCTAATTTGGCAATATCCTCAAGCATGAGGTCTATGCAATGTGCAGCACATGGGGTCCAAAAGATGTTTCTGTGTTTTTCCTCTAAAAGTTTACCAGCAAGAACATAGTTAGAGGCATTATCTGTGATGACTTGAACAACATTAGCCACCCCCACCTCCTCAACAACCTCATCCAATAGCTGAAACAACAATTGTCCATCTTTTACCTTATCAGATGCATCAACTGATTTTAGAAACATGGTTCCTTGTGGGCAGAAGATAAGAAAGTTTATGATAGTACAGTTCCTTTGATCAATCCATCCATCTGACATGATGGTACATCATGTTCTTGCCCATGAGTCCTTGAAGTCTTTCAAATACTCATTAATGGAGGCAATTTCTCTCTGCAAATGATACCCCCTTAGCTCATGCATAGTAGGGCCTTTGAAACCTTTTCCAGCAACATGTATGGCATCAAACATAGGCTCATAATATGGTGAACGGGAAGCATTGAAGGGGATATAACATCATACAACCATATATATATGTAATTACAAGCAATCTCCCAGAATTCTTTCTTCTAATGGTCATCTAAAGTGGGCTGCAAAGTTATACTAGCTTGAGGACCATGTGCATCTGATGGAGAGGAGGGTGTGATAGTGAAATAATTTTTGATATTCATATCACCTTTCTTTTTCATTTTACCCTTACCCTTTTCTTGAATAGACTCCAAAGAGGGAGGAACATATCGGAAGGGGTCGGATGCATCAGTACAAGGGATAGAGGAAGAACCCTCGAAATCAAAATGGGGGTTGGTAGCCAACATTTTTTGTATACTCCTCTTCCTCCCAATTCAAGCCTCTAATTCTTTTTGCCTAGCCTTTTTTTCTTTAAACTTCTCAAAATTGGCTAACAAATCCTTTCTAATCTCCCCAATTTTCAGTGATTCACATGGCGTAATTTGGCCTCTAATCCTTGCCAAGTGTTGTTTCAGCCTATTAATGCCCCCAAGACCTTAATTTTTCTATGGCAAAATTTGCAATGCATTTGACATCAACCATTTTAACATATGCCCAAGCAACATCTTTCACTCTAGGTGCCATTTTTCACTTGGAAATCAAAAGAAAAAATCTGAAAATGAAAACAAAAAGAATAGCATTGCTTCAATGTTCATTTCTTTCACAAAAAACACTCTTTTCAATTTCCAGATTTGCACAAAATATAAATAAGCAAAAACAGATTTTTACAAGTGAAAAAAAATACCTCTAGGCACAAATTGCCTCCTCAAGGTTGCTCCAACAAACCAACTTCTCAATGCTGCTCCAATGGCTGCCCAAGAAGCTCCTCATTCGTGCTACAATGCTTGCCCAAGACTCCTCATTGCTCCTCCAAAAACAAACTCCACAACTCCTCACAAACTCTCACTCAAATTCTCACTCAAATGCAATGAGATGGCTATGAGGAAATGAAAGGGGCTGGGTGGGTTTTATAGGGTTTAGGAGAGGGGAATGAACCCCAAAGAACTTAAAGGCAGATTAGAAATGGGTTTGGGGTACCCAAAAATAAAATTCCAAAAAAAACCACGCTGTTCTGCCTTTTTCGGGCCGCTGTCACCGAGCCGGCCGAGTCGTTAGACAACTCAGCCGACTCGGTAATAACCCTGCTAGCCATTCCGGTTCGAAGGCCGAGTCGACCCGGTGGGGGCATGACTCGGACCAACTCGGCCGAGTCGGTTTCGAACCGGCTGTTTTTCAAAATAGAGGTCTTAACCAGTGTTTTAAAAATTGGTTGGTTTGGACTGGTAACTGGTCAAATCAGTTGGTTAGCTAGCCCACTGGGTGAAACGGGCAGAAAAACTCGGTTTGACCCTTCATTTCGCCCAAAAAAGGGAAAAATGGTCCTAACCGACCAGTTTAGGACGAAATAGGCTGGTTAGTTGCTAAGGCCGCGGAGGACCCACGCAACATGGTTTTCCCAGTTTGTAGGGTGTTTTGGAGGGAAAATAAGGGTTCTTTCCCTCCAAAAACACCCTCTCCAAGCCTTAAAAGTAGCTCAACCCCCTCATTTGCATCACACATCTCATTTGGAGTTTTTGTGAGTTTGATTGGGGGCTTTGAGAGTGTTGAGTTTTTGGACTAGTGGAACAACAAAAAGTTTGAGCTAAGTAGTAGTCATCATGCTTCCAAAAGCCAAGGATGTAGCATGGGCTCATTGTGATATGATCGATGGCAAAATGATTTGCAAATATTGCCAAAGATCTATTGAAGGGGGTATTAATAGGTTCAAGCAACACTTGGCTGGGATAAGAGGTCATGTAAAGCCATGTGAAGCACCAAATGACTCAATAGGGCATATTAGGGCAGAATACCTTCAGAAGTTTGAGACTCAAGTTACTGAACCAATAGAGAAGTTTGTGACTCAAGCAACTGCAAAGTTTGGGAGACAATAAAAACACTTAGAAATTTAACTTGGAGAACCTAATCTGTTGAAAATAGTAGCGAGAAAGGTTCCTTGATTTGTGCCTTAATCAAAGGGACCTCAATGAGTTCTTCCTTAGCATGCTTGAATTCCTATAAGTTAGGATAAATTCCTATAATTTAGGATTCATTCATAAAAGTTAGGACGAGTTATGAAGCAGTTAACTAATGTGCAAAAGTGGAAGGCTGAGTTTGTTGTCTTCTAGTGTGAGTTAATTTGGGAAAATGACAAGTGATTCTAGATTTGCGATGAGACGAGTTGCATGAGTTAGTTCAACTCAGTTAACTCATCAATGACAAAATCATTTCCTAAAGTATAATTTGCCAGATTTAGCCATTCAAATTGCTTTAAAAGGAGGAGCGAAGGCACAATTGTAATCATAATTGTATGGACTAGTTTGTGTGTGAGCTTGTGAGAGAAAGGTTGCCAAGAGGAGCTTGTGTGAATTATTGAAGGAGATGAATTCTTGTAGGGAATGCACTAGGAAATAGGGAGCATCCCTATTTAATAGGAGCACCTATTGCACTAGAAAATAGGGATTTTCGAGCAGAGTAATAGGCCTCCAGAAGTGTACAAGAATTCAGGGAGCAAGATCAAGGTTACTTGCAGGTGTTTCAAGCTTAGTTCTAGTAGAGAAATCAGATTGGTTTCTATTGAGACAGAGTTGTATTGTAAGCGATCCATTGCTCTAAATTTCCTATCAATAAAATTCTCAAGCAAGTAGAGGGTTTTCCCAGTTGGGTTCCCTAGAAAAAAATTGTTTTCGAATTGTGTGATTATGTTCCTATTCCACTACAAAATAAGTAGAGAATTTTTGTGTCTATATGAAAAGAAACTAGCTTTCAGATTGTTCATATTAGCAATTGCAGAATTTAATGGATTTTCTACATAATCTGGTAAAACTCCAACAAGAAATGGTGCTTTTTGTTTCTTATTCTTTCTTAGGGAATTATTTTAGTTAATGGGGTATACACTTGTTTTGAGTTTTTGTGTATCACTTAGAAATTTAACTTGGAGAGCCCAATTTGGGAAAATTCCAACAAATAAATATTGTCTTTTTCTTCTTATTCCTTCTCAGGGAATTCTTACAACCAATGGGATATACACTTGTTTTGAGGTTGTGTATTTCGTCTCCATTGTTGCAATCGTAGATTGTATTGCATAGTTTAAGCTTTGGACAATGATTGTTCTTCCATTGAATATGCTATTAGTCTACCTTTTAACCCTCTTAGTGTAGGAATAATCATCTTCTTCCCATGTCTTCAATGCTCGTGGCAATCACTGTTACAAATAGAATCCCCATATAGAGGAAGCCCACCCTTCATCCTCAACTTGTCTCTTTATTGGCTCCACTTCTTAGTTCATCTTCCTTGTGGAAGGCCAAGAATCCTCAAATAAGCTAGGGTAGTTCATCGACCATCCTTGTAGAGCTTATGTCCCCTATTCTACTACCTTTGAATGTTAAAATGGGCTTGAGAATTGCGATGGGCTTCTCCCTTGATGTTGAGCTTTGTTTGTATATGAGATGATCCTATTGGGCTTTTCGGGTTTACCACATGGCAACATTTCATTGGCAGTGTTTCCAATCAACTTCCCATGTTTTTTCGGAGCCTGTCCTTTTGGTTAGTGTTTGTTGGTTGTTTGTTGTTGTGTTAGGTGCTCCCTTAGTGCATATCCTCCCCTTTGTTGTCAAGGTTGTCTTAGTAGTGCGATGGGGTTGTCCCTATGAAACCATTGGAGAAGACAATTCTCATGAGGTAATTTTGCAGTTACAGTAATGGTGGCTAACCATTTATGTTATTAATGATCAATTTTGAATTAAGTGCTCATAGGGGAAGGCTTTTAAGTCCCTTTAAGAAATTCTCTTCAAATGTTAGCAACTTGATCATCTCTGTGGCAATAAAGAACTTCAAGGGTACGCTCTTGAAGAATCTTCTAAAGGAAGTGCACCTATAA
The DNA here is from genome assembly GCA_031772625.1 of Pinus tabuliformis. Classification (NCBI taxonomy): domain Eukaryota; kingdom Viridiplantae; phylum Streptophyta; class Pinopsida; order Pinales; family Pinaceae; genus Pinus; species Pinus tabuliformis. The sequence goes on along the minus strand of CM062814.1, from coordinate 740,999,828 downwards.
CTTAATGCGTTTGTTGTGGTAATGCTTAACTAGTTCTTTAGCAAATTGAGTGGCATTCAGACTGTCACATGAGGGAGTGGTTGACTGTTGGTATTGAAATGCAAACTCTAAAAGGATCTATCTAAGTCAATGAACTTCTTATCTTGCACGAATTGCTACTCGATAGTTTGCTTTTAGAAAAGAAAGAGAACAGGCATTTTGTTTCTTGTAAGCCGAAGTAATTTGTTCAAAACTAAGGTTGAAGATATATATGGCAGTAGACTTGTTATCATTAGGGTTGCTAGCTCAGTTAGAATCTATAAAGCCGACTAGGGAGATCCCCTTGAATTGTATTGAATACCAAATTGAACTGTACCGATGATATATGAAAGTATTCTCTTCGCTGCTTTCCTATATGGGGTGCTTCCATGTAGTGAGCAACTAGGTCAACAATAAAGGATATGTTAAGGTGAGTATGAGTGAAATATAAAAGGTTGCGAAGTAACTATTGGTACAAAGTGGGTTCCACTTAGGGCAAGGCGTAGGTGACAAAAAGTTCGAATCGAGGTTGGAAGGGAGATGGGGTTGGTCTCATCCATGTGAAAATGGCGAAGAATGTCACATGCATTTAGGTGGGGAAAGGAAAACACCTTCTTTAGCTTGCAAAACTTGGAGGATGAGAAAATAATGCAAGTGTCCATCCTTTGATACCAAGCCAAAGGAGTTTCCTTGAGACCATAGAGGCATTTCTTGAGGTTCCAGACAAGACCAAAGTCACTTTGAACAAATCTAAGAGGTTGTTTTGTATACATATCTTTTTGCAAATCCCCATGTAAGAAGGTGGATTTGACATGCATTTGATGGACCTCTCATTGATATTAGGTTGTGAGGTCGAGAATGAGGTAGATGGGATTCATTTCGCAAACTTTGGCATACATTTCATTGTAGTCAATGAATTCTACTTGTGAAAATCTTCTAGCAACTAATCGAGTCTTGTGTTTGTCAACATTGCCTTTTGCATTCTTAGTCTTGTACATCCATTTGCATTTTACAAGTTTTGGCCCTTTTTGAAGAGGAACTAGATCCCAAGGAATGTTGGCCGTTAAGGAATGAAATTCCTTGTTCATGGTCTAGATCAAGAGTCTTTGGAACTTGTGCCAGATTAAGAGAGGCTTGTTGGAAATTTCAATGTGTTCAACATTGATTAGAAGGATCACTGACTAAATCTACCACTACTTCCCTTGTTGTATAGACTCATTGAGGAAGCTTTAGAGTTGGTGCAGGTTGACTCATTTGGAGGGTGAGGCTGAGTAGGGAGAGTGTTGTTTTCATCATCTTTTTAATTTATATAATGATGAATAATGATTTAGAATAGAAGGCGAAGGATTAAAAGAAGAAAAACTCGGTATAAGACTACAAGGAGATGGAACATACATGAAGGTAGGCATATGGGCTGAGAGACCTTCATCAAACTTAACAAGAAGTTGATAACCTTTTACATCCTCTGAATAACCAATAAAAATTGCACTTCTCACATTTATGTTGCAAGGCTTTCTTTTTTATCTTCGTTCTCCCACTTTGTTTTGAGCACTTACATTATGTAACTGAGCAATGTCGTTGATCTAGTTGGCCATTTGTTGGACATTAATAAAATTATCTTATCTTATCTTTATCATTAGGAATGTGTGCCCATGCTTCACTACCAAATGCATGAAAGTGGCTTACATATGGTGTTATGTAATTCCATGCTTCTTTTGGTGCTATTTTTTTTAAAGCCTTATTGGGAGTGTGATTAACAACATAATTTGCACAATTAATGGTTTCTACCCAAAAATGAGGATTGAGTTCCTTATATTGGAGCATACAATTAGACATTTCTTTTAAGGTGCGATTCTTTCTATGAGCAACAACATTTTGTTGTGGTGCATATAGAACACTATGTTGCATCTAGATACCTTGTGTAGTGTAAATATGGAACACTCCCATTATTTGTTCTTAGTTTATGAAGGTGATGGTGGAATTGTTTTTCTACAAGGGCCTTAAAGGCCAAAAACATTTCAAAAGCTTCACTCTTAAGAAATAAACTCAAGCGTGTTTGGAGAATTCATGAATGAATGTTAAGAAATACTTAAACCTAGAGAAAGAAGTAAAAGGAAGATGACCACACAAATTACTATGCACAAACTGTAAGGCAATGGAGTCATGTGAGGATGCCCCTTTGTCAAAATTGTCTTGATGATGCTTGTTGAGAAATTGTCTTGATGATGCTTGTTGAGAACACACCCGGATCAAAACCCATCTATATGTCAAACAAGAGGAAGACTAACGACCATATTATGGTTGTTATAGTGTGTGGTAGTTTAGGTGGCCAAACTGCTCATGCCAAACTTTGCTCGTGTCATCGCCATGAGCAATAAAAAAGGAAGAGAAAATGACCCAAGCTTGTCAAACTTGTACAAGCTGGTAATATTATATGTTGGTTCTGATCCTTCAATATATTTAGGATCTAGTAAGTTCCTTGATTACAACTTGGTGAAGCAAAAAATCCTTGAGTGATTTGTTAAACAGTAAGAAGTTGCATTAGAAACGAGGAAAACATAGTATATCATTGAAGTGACCATCAATTAGGTGAACTTCTCATGACCCTATAACACCTAGAGACTTATCATCACTAATATTTGTTTGGTGTTACATTGATTTAAAACCAAAAAATTGGTTAGATCATTAACCACCATATGATAAGAAGCTCTTGAAATATAAATCCACTTATTTGAAGAACTAAAATTTGATGAATTCAAAGTCCTTTTGAGGTTGTTCTTCTTCATGGTTGCTTTGAGGGCTTCCTATCTTCTTGAAACATGACCCTTGATGACCATCATACCCACACAAATTAAAATGCTTGTCAGATATTCCTCTTTTGGCTTAACTTCTTTATCAGTGCAAGTAGTAGAAGGTTGAGGAAGTTTAGCACCCTTGTTTTCTTTGTTGTGGCTATGATGCTATCTGTTAGGATGCTTTGGGTCTTGCTTTTGTTGTGCCACTAAGGCTTTGTTAGAAGTGCTTCAATTGCAGATTAGAGTAAGGTGCAAGCGCTTATCTTTCTCTTGAACTAGAGAATCACAATATGTCTCAAAAAAGGGCATTTGCAAACAATGCCTTAACCAAGAAAAGCCTTTCTACTAGAGTGAAAGGTGGATACAAAAACATAACAGACCTTTCCAAGTTTAGAAAGAATTGCAAAAAGTAGTTGATCATCATCTTTCTTGTTTCCAAAGTATAGAAGTAAGAGCCTAAGTGTGTTTAACTCTAAAGAAAAATTTCAATGCAATAATAATATCTAGGATTCATGGTGATTGAATAATTTTTGAGATGGCAGCTTGATTTAGGTTGAGTTTATCACAGTGTCCAATTTTGTGGAAGTTGCATTGAGAATTTCTATCCTTTGAAGATGTAATTTCAAGACATTAGCAATTGACATCCTTAAGTCCACATGCCGAGTCCTTTTAGTTGTCCCATTTGTCTCTCTTTATACATCCATGGGGAGAACTTCTATTTCAAAGGTGATTTGATAAAGTCCCTTACTTCTCAGCAAATCCTCCATACTAGATTTGCAAGAGAAATAATTGGTACTAGAAAATAGGATCTCACTTGAACTAGTCATATGGCAGTCTAGAAGTAAGATGATTAAAAAACAAAAATTGATTGCTCAGATAGAAATTTCCTCGAAAATTATGCACTTGAAAAAAATAATACCCAAAATGGTGCTTGGATGCATGCATTATGTTTCTTGGAAGTTTAAAAAATGTGTACTAAGAGGTAGTTTTGTAAAAATCGTAAAAGGGCAAGCTAATAATATTGAAAGGTGCAGGAATGCACTATTATGTAGAAAACAAAAAATGAGTCGAGAACAAAAAAAAATCACTCAAAACGTACTTCAGATGGAAAAGCTATGCTTGTTTGAAAATCTTTGTCAAATTCCAAATTACTAATGGAAGGGTGTTAGCAAAGGTGACATTTGGTGGCTTGTGGGAGTGCCATATGGTAGGTTGATTAGATTTGGATTAGGTCTTGAGGTGTTGGTGAGTTGGCAAGTTGTCCACTTGGTTGTCTTTGGTTGGTTGGTGTTTGCCTTGGCATGCATGCAACTAGGGTGACATGTGGATGGGTTAGAAGGTTTGAATGGTAATGCACCATGCATGCACCTTGCAAAAAGGGAAATGCTCGAAGAAAGCCATTACAAATGTTTTGAATTGAGGAATGGGAGGTGCCCATGTGAATGTGTTGTGTGCTTCAAGGTCAAGGGGGACAAGCTTCTGTGAAAGAAATAATGGGAAGTTCACATGTACTCGGGTGCTATTGCAAAGGGGTCGTGGATGCTTTAGATACTAAAAAGATTGAATATTATTATTATTATTAATTTTTTTTTTCTATTTCTAATTTTGTTGATGTTTTGTCAAATTTTACCAATTTTTATGAGTTTTTTTTTTTTTTTTTTTTTTTTTTTTCTGGACCTTCGCTGAATTTATCTCAACCCCAACGTTCATAACATTGATGAATATAAATAGTATTTTACTATTTTCGTTAAGCATAAGTTATATGAACATTTTCTTCATGATAAAATATAGAATACGTATTGTACCTTTTTTAAGGTTGTTATGTATATATTTCTATAAATTTTACTATCTTCCTAGTATGGGGTTGATAAGTTATTATATGTTTTATTATCCATTGGAATTCGGAAGTCTGCTTTAATTTGTATAAAAACCTACATTCATCATTTATGTCCTTTACATATTTTGAGTATAGAACTTTGAGTTAATAAGTACTTTGAATGTGAAAATAAAATTAAAGATCAGGTTTTTTAATGCTTAATGCCCGATGAGATCATCAATTTGTGGAAGTTGATACCTATTTTTAATAGTGATTTTGTTGAGGTATTTGTAGTTTGTGCACAATTGTTCATCTCCCTTGAAGTTCAGAAGGCTCAAAACCAATATATCAATATTTACAGGCACAAAGTCATTATGATAATATTTATCAAGGCATTATAGCTTATTATGTCATGTGTGGGGATTTGAACATGGGTGGAGAATATAACAACCATTCTGCCCAACCACCCGAGATAACCCCAAGTTGTTAAAATTTAAATACCAGTTCTGATTTATTTTACTTAGCAAGTATTTAGATCTAGAATATTATTTTATTACACAAATAAAATTCTGAACTGCTGAAAATAAATACTCCAGTATTTCTTAAGTTCACGAATAAAATGTAGCAGAAAAATCACAAGAGAATCAGCCACAACAATAATAGAAATTTAACCTAAATCACTTTTCCTTCACTTATATTAAATTTGGAAAGTACTGGGTTTTGACACAGAAAATTACTCAGAGAAATAACAGCTGAAGGGGAACCTGTAACTCACCCCTTCAGAAATGTGGCTGCCTGAAAACTTAAATGCTGAACTTGAACTGGCCCCAAGACAAACTTGACCTCCTTGGAGTGCTCTCTGTCCTCTCTTCTTTCTCACAACCTCTCTGACAACCGTACAACCTGCGCACTTGTCAAATTGGCCCAAAGAAATAACTCGACCTCCACAACAAATCGGCCCCTTAGCTTGGTCCTTCTCTTCTTGCTCGAGTTCCCCTGAATTTCTTCGGAAATCTCCCCCAACAATTCCTCCTGAATCTTGTTCAGTCAACTAGAGCTTCTTGCCCTCTTGAGAAAATCGCTATGTCAATGTGCATATTGGTCTCTTCACCTCGCCATTAGATTCACTATATCGTTTCATTAAGCAAATAATCCCTAACACTAATCTCAATGGCTAGGATTAGATACTAAGCCTCTCTTGAGATCAATGGCTGAGATTAAATCTAAGTCAATTAAATAATTTTATTATTTATCCTTAGAACTTTTTCTTGATCGTCCATAATAAGTAATCATTCTAATTATTGTACTTTTCATAATAGTCACTTACTCCTCCAAGCAAGCATCTAAATAGGCAATCAAACTTCTTCTACATGCTAAGACACCAACCCAATGTAGAAGACTTTTTGCAGCTGTAAAACATCAACACTCCCTCATAGCAAGGAGGGGATTCTCCACCACCCCTAGCTTGTCCTTGTAGAACACAATCTTCCCCTTCACTAGAGGCTTGGTAAGAAAGTCTGCTACTTGCACCCATGTGGAGATGTATTGCAATCTCACCACACCTCTCTGGACGTTGTCTATGATGAACTGATACCTGATCATTAAACGCTTGATTTTCAAAGAGCTTAATGCAATTCTGATTATCACAATGAATCACAGTGGCCCCCCTCTTAAGACCAAATAACCTTGAGAGCATCTTGTGAAGCCATATGGCCTCGCAACTCAACAAACTTGCTGCCATGTACTCAACCTCCGTTAAGCTAAGTGCCACTCGGTGTTGCTTCCTGCTATACTATGAGCTCGTAGTTGATCCCAATCTAAGACAACATCGAGAAGTAAATTTTCTGTCCACTGCACTCCGTGCCCAGTTTTAATTTGTGTAGCCTTGTAAATCCACTCGAACTCTGACAAATTTTTAGTCCATACTTCATTGTACCTCGAAGGTACCTGAGCATATGCTTTGTTGCCACCCAATGAACCCTCCTGGACTCCACCATGAATTGGCCAGTGTTTTCACAACAAAATATATATTTGGCCTTGTTGACTAGATACATCAAAGAACCCATCAACTATCTATACAATGTGGGATCCTCCAATTCACCCTAAGAAGCACTCAACTTCTTCAAGTTGGTGATCATATGTGTAGACATAGGCCTGCAATCCTCCATCTTGAAAATTGGTGGAGAGGCTAAGACACATAAGATCTCCAAGACACAGAAATCGTTTGGGGCAATTCCACCCGGATGGAGAAATATTAAAATAATTAATATTTTTAATGGGGTTCCTAAGTCTAAACTTAGGAAAATTAAAATATTAATGTGTATTAATATAAAATGGGTGAGAAAGTTCTAAGTGACGAGGATCAAGCCAAATCTAATCTTAGCCGTTGATTTGGGACTTAATCTCGGCTGTTGAATCATCAACAGGAAAAGTATAAGAGGAGGCTTGAAGGTCACTTGGAGATACACCAAGTTGATCAGTCAATTTGATTTTCTAGGGCAGGGTTTGCTGAGAAATCGAGTTAGTGATCTGTTGCAGCGAGGGGCAGGTTTGGGGAAATTCCACCCGGATGGAGGGATATTAAAATAACTAATATTTTTAATGGGGTTCCTAAGTCTAAACTTAGGAAAATTAAAATATTAATGTGTATTAATATAAAATGGGTGAGAAAATTTTAAGTGACGAGGATCAAGCCAAATCTAATCTTAGCCGTTGATTTGGGACTTAATCTCGGCTATTGAATCATCAACAGGAAAAGTATAAGAGGAGGCTTGAGGGTCAGTTGGAGATACACTAAGTTGATAAGTCAATTTGATTTCCTGGGGCAGGGTTTGCTGAGAAATCAAGTTAGTGATCTGTTGCAGCGAGGGGCAGTTCCTTAGAAGGAAGAGAATACATATCAGAGAGGTAAAGAAAGTGTCGGAGAGACAACGCAGAGCCTTGGAAGGCTGATGCAGAGGCAACCAGGACTGACACAGAGGCTGAGTGGGCCAGCGCAGCTGACGCAGAGGGCCAAGAGGCTGCCGCAGAGGCAGTAGAGGCTGCGCAGAGGCTAGCAGAGCTGATGTTGGGCTGAAGGGGCAGCGCTAAGGGATTTTTGTGGGGCACACTGGGAGTTGATAGGTAGACGCAGAGCAGAAAAGGGTGACGCAATCCCTGGAGGGTGACACAGTTCCAAAGAGAAGCTTGGATCGACTTTCGCTGTCCAGCTAAGGAACTGTCGAAGTTGCTGTGGGATCAATCATCCAGTTTTGATCAACCGGAATATCTGTTTCCGAGGAGAGGTACATCTGCCAAGGAAATTCTCTGAAGGGTGAGCCATTTCTGGCACCCTAGTTGTATTTAGAAACTGCATAATAAGAAAACCCTCAGAGCTGCTGCACTAGTTTTCCCGCACTGGGTTTTTCTGGGGATGATTGTCCAAAAATAAGGGTGTCCCTTGTGTGATTGTCTCAGTTATTTCAGTTGCTGATCTGTATATGTGTTAAGGCTGCATTTGTCTTTAATTCTATGTTGCAGGAAACGTGGCATAGAGGTCCGTTTCCGTACGGAAACGGGTACGAAACGCGGAAATGCGTTTGGTACGGCCGTGAAACGCGTTTCTGGCCGTACTGCCACGTTTCCCGAAACGGAAACGTGGCCAGTACGGCCGGAAACGCGTTTCAGGGCCGTACGACCCACGTTTCCTCATTAACTTGTGTTTTTTTATTTTTTATTTTTAAATTTGTTTTTTAATTTACTTTTAGGGTATGTTAGTGACTTCTAGATGTGTGTCTAAAGTTATAAAAGTGAATTTTTGCCCTAGTGTTGATATGCAGTTCATGGTAATGTTAAATTCTTAAAGTAAAAGTGATATTCTCCTTTATTTTTCATTTTCATCCTTTTACTTAAATTTTTAACATTACCATGAAATGACTCAGGATGTTTGAGAGTGGTTTCGCCCTCATTGGATTTCATATGGAGAAAGTAGAATTTTAGATCTCACTCAAAATCCAGCATACTTATTTGTTTTTCAGGATTTTAGGATTGGGAGGATTGCAATGTTTCCATTGGATTTTATCATGTACTAAGGTATGGAACTTGTATTTAATCAAGAGAATCAAGCCCTCTATGCAGGGGAAACTCCCAATAATCAAGACCATGTAGGGTACTAGGGTATGAAAAGCGTATTTAATCAAGAGCACTAAGGTCGTTCGACTATGTAGGAGGAGACTCCCAATACAACAGTGGTCCTTCTAAAGAATGGGATGTGGATGCAGAAAATCCTGATTTGGATCTCTCTCTTGCAGCCTTATAGTCTTTATTGTACTTACAACCTCATATATTAATATAAATAAAGGTTGATTTTGAGATTTGGATATATAATAAACGTTGCTTTTGCATGTTCCGATATTTTTATTTTCATTATGTGATCATTCATGAGTAAATGTGATGTAAATTAAATCTTAATGTTTAAGTGTAATAAATTATAATGTATCATTTATGCTTTATGATTGCACATATATATATATATATATATTTAAATATTTTCAATATATATATATATATATATATATATATATATATATATTCACGTTTCCCTGTTTCCAAAATTTGGGGAGGTCACGTTTCGTATCGCTTCCCGTTTCGGAAACTCGTACCCGTTTCCCCGTTTCGTGCAACTTAGCTTTAATTCAATATTTATATTTATAAATAACTTGTTAATGGAAAGAACAAGTAGGAGATAATAAACTAGATAATGCAGTAGGGATTTCTAATGTGTGACTTAGAAATTTTAACAGTTGCCACCCAATGAACCCTCCTCGACTCCACCATGAATTGGCCAGTGTATTCACAACAAAACATATATCTGGCCTTGTTGACTAGATACATCAAAGAACCCATCAACTGTCTATACAATGTGGGATCCTCCAACTCACCCTAAGAAGCACTCAACTTCTTCAAGTTGGTGATCATATGTGTAGACACAGGTCTGCAATCTTGCATCTTGAATATCCTTAGTTTTTCTAGTGCATACTTGCCCTACCCAAGGAAAATCTCTACTGGCTGCTGCGACACCTCCAATCCCAAAAGGTAATGCATCAAGCCTATGTCCTTCATCTGAAACTTAGAAGCAAGGTCCTCCTTGCACATCTCTATGAGCCTTTCTGGCCCCATTAAGAAGAGATTGTCAACATATAACACCAAGATTAACAACTCACACTTAACAAGTACATAGTGCAAGTTTGAGTCTGCCTCACTCTTGGTGAAGCCCAAACAAAGAAGATATCCATCAATCTTGGCATACCATGTGCGCTGAGCCTACTTTAGCCCATAAGGGGCCTTCTTCAACCTGCATACATGAGACTCCCTCTCATGCACCTCTTCCTCAATCACCCCAATGAGGGTCCATCTGATGTATCCTCCACTCTATCTCTTAAGCAATGGAAATATTTGCCCTAATAGATGCATATTTGGTGACATGAGCAAATGTCTCCTCATAATCCCCTCTCTTCATTTGGGAGAACCCTCTCACCACAAACCTTGCCTTGTGCTTCTTGATGCTGCCAATTGTTGCATGCTTGATCTTTTAGATTCATTGAGAAGTGACCACTAACTTACCCTCATGCCTTGTCACTATGTCCCATGCCATTCCTCATGATGGAGATATACTCCACCATGGCATCCCTCCAGACTTGTTGATTTGCTGCCTCCTTTTAAATAGAAGGCTTGAAATCATTGATACTGCTCATCAAGGCCAAATAGCTGGAAAATCGAGCAGGTGATCTACTGCTTATGGAAATCTTGCTAGGAGCCTCCACTTGCTTCTTCGATCCCTTAAGGTTTGTTTGGCCCATCTTGGCCTCCTCCTGGTAGAGCTCGAAGGAGCCTCTCACTCCTCTTGATCTATAAGCTTTGTCCTTGCTGTTGGTGTTGCTAGCCCTTGCTCAACCTTAGGAGCCTCTTACTCATGATCCTCTACCCCTGTTGTTCCATGTCATGAGACCTCCGAAAGGTCCTACCCCCGTCGAATTTGTCATCCCGACCGACGATGACTCTCCTCTGTCCTGGAATGTAGATCCCTTTAGGTGTTTGAGACCTCACAGTAGTCCACCAAAATGCACTTCTTTGGTGAGAGCTCCATCTTAGTCCTCTTTTTTGTTGGAATGTAGACATAAACTGGACTGCCGAAGATGCGCAGATGACTCACCTCTTGTCCCTATCCTGTTGACCCACTATTTTTATTCTAGACTCGTTGACCTTTTTTTTTGGTTAGTTGTGGACATTATAAAAATGATTTTATCTTATCTAGGGTTTTTGATTGGTGGTACTTATAAGCGATTATTTTACGCCAGAAAGATGGTTCTGCATGTGATTTATTAATACTTCTTTTATATTTATGCTCATCAATGGAAATGTAATGAATTTTATCACATGTAGCTTACAATTTAGCCATGTCTTCAAGGATTTTGTAATCAATTTAGTTATTAGATAGGATTATTTAGGAGACTCATTGTGCCCATCTTTTGAGATACCATGTGTATAATTTTTTTTAATTTCATATTTGGGTGGAAATTTTTGAATAATTTTTCTGGTTGCACATAACATGTTTGTGACTATCGGTCCCATTGATTGTTGCTAGTCATATATGAGTATCAATGCATTTTCTTTATTCATATTTTGTTGAATATGTTTTTTGAAGACATTCTCCTTCTGCATTCCCTTTCTTCAAGGTTCACATGATTTATGTTTGAGATTCTAATGGAGGTTTTGGTTTTCCATCTTGGCAGAAATCTTATGAAACAAAACAGTATAAGAAGGGTGTAAAAGCTGCAGATTCTATACTTAAAAAATTTCCAGAGCATGGAGGTATTGTTGAATTTATTCTTAGGGCTATGAAAATACAAATTTGCTTGCCAATATGGTGCTCATTAGATTTCTTATATATATGCTATACTTTGTTCTGTAAGTCGTGTTCTAGTTCATAAAGTACATTCTCCCACAATTTTATATGGGGTTTTGCTTTTTGTTTATCACCTCCAATCATCTGAAGGAACACAAGCTAATATTTTAAATCACTTTGGAGTTTGATATTGTTGTTGCTTAGGAAGGATATTGTGACAATGCCTTGATACTAGATAGGAATTCAAAGGAACTTCTCGAAACAGTTGAGAAACGTGATTGTTTCAGTGACCTATATGCATTTTATTTGCATTTAGCTCCTGCCTCGATTTTCCAATTAACATTGCCATATTTATGCCTTTTTGTCAAGTGATTGAGGCACTACTTACAAGTTTTAGCAGCAATCATAAGTTGGAGTTGGTTGAAGAGCTAGGTTGCCAGGAAACCTGCTTCCCTCAATGTTTTGGTACCACAAACACTTTGGAAACTGAAACTAAGCTGATTCATGGCAATTTCCTATGTTGGCAACGTTTCTAGGTTGTATCTTGGGTTTCTGGCTTGGGGGGGGGGGGGGTGTCAGCTTCTATGCCCCTGTGACGCAAAATTGGAGAGCTGTGGGAACGGCACGACACCTGCAATCCAAGATAAACATATTGATGATAACAAGGGACATTAGCAACTTGCATGAAACAAAAGATTATAATTATTTAATGAAAGAATAACAAACAAACTATACAAGTTAGGGGTTTTCCTGCATTTTTGGCATCCTTCCTTTCATTGCATATTTTTGTAAAGATTGGGCACCTGTAGCAGCATTCATAATATGGTGGGTAGTTTTGACTGGGACTCTCTGTACTTTTTGTAAATTGTAACCCTATCTTCCCGGAAACTCCTTTTTTTTTTGCCCAAAGAATCTTCCAGGAAACTACTATTGATCGTAAAGTTAAGTTTGTAGTCTTCAACTTTTGAGAGCTAAGCGAATTTTGTATAACTTATATTTTGGCATATATAGCCTAATCTATAAGGCTAGATTTAGGCATTGCATTATCTTATGGGATTTAACATATAAATGGGACTCTTGTTAATTTGTTGACTGTTATCATTTTACTTTCTCTTGATAGTAAGATATTTGAAAAAATTGTCTGGTATTTTTAATTTTTATAATTAACTTTGTTGTTTCCCTGTTTCCTAATATTTTGCTGGGTCAGGTTCCCATGTCGTCCCTGTTTCAGAACCCAGTTTCATGTTGCATGCAACTTAGCTTCAAAGATTATACCAAGGCAGAAATAGTGAAAAAGACTATATCAATATTTTGAGTACATCTTATATAATCTTTATTTTTAGGGCAAAATACTGAAAAGTTGTACTGATATTTTGAATTTTCCAGTGACCTCTTAGAGCTGGTGAGTATATCCATGTTTCAAAAAATGCTAGTGTTTGGTAGGGTATCTCCATTCTTATCCAATATGCACATTGCAAAGTACAAAAAATCTAATTTATAGTGCAACCAGAATAAATGCACTGTTGGGACATATTTTGAGCGTCAAGCTCTTTTGCTAGAGTCATATGGTGAACAAAAGCTTGTTGTGAAGAATCTAGATTAGATTATGCAATAAGAATCCATACACAATAAAATCCAATTGTCTCAAAACATAAAATGCTTTATTCTCAACTTAATCTTAACCTGTTTTGTAGTTCACGATGAAGGCATAATATATTCTCATAGAATTCTAATACTCTCATAGAATTCTCTCCTAGAGATTTTATTTTATGGAACTAACATATGGGTTAAATCACTTGAACCCATAAACTTAGAGCTGACACGATTCCTTGTTGATTCCAACTTGTAAACTATTTAACCTCATGAATATTGGTTACTGGTTACCATTACAGGAATTGCAGGGGGCTGGGTTTGATACACGAGTCCCGATAACTACAAAATGATTGCCATGTGAACAACTTGTTGGAATGTTAGACCTGTGATCTACTGAAACTTGCACCCAAAAAACCAAAACCTTGCTATCAATGTGCTGCAGTGGCTACCCTGAAGCCACGGACTACTTACACACAAGCCTAACGGATGTATGTGATTTGGTTCAAGTTAATATTAGTCTGCAATGTGAATGGAGTTGATCAAAGATTAAGCTTGTGGGAGAGCCAACCCATGATAATCTTGAAATCCCAAGGAGTTGACCTGTACCTGGGGGTTGATCTATAAACCTCCTATAGATCTGATTAGAACTAACCACAAACACTTGTTGGAGCCAATGAGGAGTTTCGTAGATGCTACCTTGTGTGAATACTGTGAAAGCCATGAATGGGAGGGGAACCAACATTGTCTGCCACCACAAATGTGCGAATGTTATGTGATATTTGCTGTAATATCCTAGGGAAATTTTCTGCCCTAGGGTTTCAGAAACTAGGTTTTCAATTCTCTTTTTTTGCTTAGTCAGTGGTAAGAGAAACAAATCATTCAGTAGTACAGTATAATAGGATCCACAATAATTTAACAATAATCCAATATCATGGTTCATTCAATCAATAACATCACTGTTCATCCAATCAACAATATCACTGTCCAATCCTCAACCAATCAACAGTGAATGTCCAAGACCAACAGAATGTAGCCAATGGACAAATTTACACCTAACTACTAATGACCAGGACTGCCTGTGCAAATCCACAGACTACAACTAGTGTTCTTACAAATTCTAATCAGTGAACTTAAAGGAATACCCTTAGTCCGAAGCCTGCTACATGAGAATAAGTACCAGATTTAAGTTCCATTGATTCCACCTTTTAAATCATCTAAGGGAACTTATTCGCAGCTTGCTTCAGATTCGGAACTGTCTTTAGGGGGGATTCCGGTATGCCACAGTCAGTCTCCAATCAAGCCCCAGTAACAGACTTTCAGGAAGGAACGATTCCTTCAAAATACCTCTGTTCTGCTTCGAAACCCGCAGATTGCCTCAGGAGAATGATAGGGGTATTTTCACACAGGTTTAACCTCAGAAAATTTAACCCTGTGGCCCTGCAGCCCTGTGGCTGCGGCATTGCGGCCTATAACTGCGGCCTGTGGTCTCCTTCTGACCGAGACTTGCTGCCCAGAAAAACCGTCCTGTCTGCCACAGAGGGGACCTTGCAAGGGTTTGGACAAGAAACTTCGATCCGTTCCAGAATTTCATTGTAAGAGAAATTCATCCAGCTTCAAGGTAGTTGTTTTGCCTTGCCACAAATTGTCCCACAAATGCTTTGCTGCTCCTCAGATGGAGAATTCCCTGTTGCCAGAACAAAGTAACAAAAGATAAAAAGAGGAGTGGCTAGGTAGGGTGGGATCACCTCCACCAAAACTAGTACAAGAGAGAAAAGGGATCTTAAAACCCTCAGAGCCGCAGGCTCAAAGAAAAACTGAGATAAATGATCCAATCGATGATATCCCAAATGAATCCAACCCCCTTCTATTAATAGATTTCTTGAGGGGATTTTCTCCTTAATTGAGTGAAATTCACATCAACCCCAACTTTGGGCTTTTTGCCCCAGCCTTCCCCGAACTTACCCAAACATTGGGAATTTTTGGGGTTTTCCCCTTTATCGAGGACTATAGCGGATGGGGATCGATAGGCTACTTTGTCCCTTGGGCCAATTAAATTATTAAGCCCCCGGGGACATTACAATTCCTCCTTGACATTGCTTGTCCCCAAGCAATGGCAAATTGGGATGCATGGCCTCTTCAACTTTGGAGACTAAAGCCTCCTCTTGAAATGAAAAAGATGACATGTCAATGCTGTGTGAATTCTTAGAACTTTTAAATTGGCAGCTTTCTGCTGTAATACACCAACTACAAGTATTATCAGCATGGTTATCAATAGCTTCTCCCACAACAGCACCACAAGGCCGTTCACCACTACATTTTGATATTGGCACTATTGAAGTCTCCTCTTTAGGGGAACTGAATTTAGAGGATGCTTTTCTGCAACTTTCCTTGGGAAAGACATGACAATGATCAGTTGCTGAGATAACCAACACAAGTTGCTTTGCCTTCTGGTCATTCTCAAATAAGTTGCAGACCTGAGATTGTAGAAAGCATAGGGAACCATTATTAGAATCATGACCGACATCTAAGGCACCATCCTCCTTATCGTTTGAACAATGGAACATGTGATGTGCTAGTTGGCTATAAGCAGGAGATGCTTGCTGGAGTACAGCACATCACCACATTTGTATGGTCTCAATCTTTTGAAACTCCCGCATTGCCACCATTACAATTTCAACAACTGAAGGAGCAATTTTTGTGAACACCTTGAGCATGCAACCAAGTGCATATGTTCCTTAACTTTGAACAGATTCTGAGTTACTGAAAACTTTCATTGCTCCAACCACTGCTCATAGGGCTGCCCACCAGTCATCAACTATCGCTGATGCTCTCATTTCATCATGTTGCACACGAACTTTCTTATTGTCCTTATAAATGTTTCGACCATTCACAGTACCACTTCCACCCACAACTTTATTGGCAGTGGCATCAACAACCAACATAGGCCTGCTTATATGGTCAAACTTGAGGCCATTTTCAGCCATGTCTTGGCCATAGTCCCGAGCACATTGCGTGCTTCAAGTTGCACTACTTCATTTGTTCTTGTTGAAAATATAGCGAGCAAGGTCTTAGCCAGTGAAGACCTTGGTCTGTTCTTCTCCTAGTTTGAGTGCGAGCTCATAGGATAGACTTCAGTTGTGGTGAGTTAATTTCCAGTTTATGGGAATAATCATCACAAGTTCATGCGTAGTGTTGACGCTTCAGTTAAGTAGAAGTTTTCATTTGTTTTACTACAGGATTGGTTGGCAGATCGAGTTCAGTTAGAACGAGTTAGGTCTTCATATTAGTTGTTGTAGCATTGGATATGTTCTAGCCTTGAAGTTTTTGTGGAGAGGCTAGAATGCATGAGATCTCCAAAACCCAGAAATCGTTTTTGGAAATTCTGCCTAGAAATGACTTAATTAGATTATTAATTAGTTTTTAAATATTTCCTAAGTCTAAACTTAGGGAATATGATTAATTAATCATAATTAATTAAATCAAGGTGTGAATGTTCTAGAAACTCACACGGATCGACTTCAAGTTAATCCTAGCCATTGATTTTGATCTAATCTTGGCCGTTGAAGTCTCAATAGAGGATTATAAGAAGTTGATGGGCACTTGGAGAACACACTTGAGAAGTTCGATTTCATGAGCAGATCGATTTCCAGGGTAGCAACATTCAGTGGCTGGAGAGAGAGCTAGTGAGATCAAAGCAGTGAGTGAGGGGTAGAGACAGTGAGTCGGAGGAAAGATTTTCCAGATTGGGAGAGGCAACAACAAGTGAGTCAAATTATCGCAGAGAGGCAGTGCTGAGGGACTGCGCAGTGCTTCAGTTAGACAGATCAATTTGGAGAGAAGGAAATTTGTTCTCACTTCCAGAGGTCGAGAAGGAGCCCTAAAGGGCCAAAGAGACAATTTTCTCAGCTTCCAAAGGCAGAACGACTTCATCTGAGCCCAGTTTGAAGCAAGCCGTCGAACTAGCTACGCAGAGCAGTGCAGAGGATGACACAGTGCTCCGGGAGGCCGAATTTTTTATAGGGAAATCCACCCTGAGATTGCCTATGGGAGAAGGGTAATTCCTTTCAGTATTTACTTAGATTTTCTTGTTGTTTGGATAGCCAGTTGGGCATCCATAGATGTACTCATATTTCACTGTTGCATAATAAAATAAAACTCTCATTGCTACACCGTTTTCCCAAGTTGGGTTTTTCCAGGGACATTGGTCCAAAAATAACAGTGTAAATTTATGTGTGTGTGCTAGCATTTCTTCCAACGTTTATTCTTCCACAATTTTTATTTGTGTAGGTTGTAGTGTGAGTTATTCAATATTTGCTTTAGGAAACAATAAATAAATTGTTAATTTAAATAACAATTAGGAGAATAATTTCCAGTTGCTGAAATAGGATTTGGGTTTATGAATTTTCACATGGTATCAGAGTGCAGATGATTAGCCAAAGAGATCAATAGCGAAGCAAGGAGGAGTTTCGCTATTCAGTGTGACCAACAGATCGAAACCCCAGAGGGTAGTGCAGTCACTTTTCCAAGAGGCCAAATTTATTGAGGAGATTCGATTTTTCTGAGGGGGATAAAAAATCTTATCTCTCTAGATCGAGGGATCTATAGGTAGAGGGAACAACCTAGTATTTTTGTAGAGCATCTCTCTAGTTGGATGTAGTAGTTTCTGTAGCAATTTGCTAGAGCAGAGCTAGCGTCAGGTTGAAGAAGAGCACACACTGAGGGAAAATTTTACTCAGGGAACTTCTAGTCTCAAGAAGTTCGTTTTCCCTTGCAGATCAACAGTCGTTGTGAGCAGAGTTTCTCACGAGAGAAGGGAGTGCGAATAACCTAGAACCAACTAAGTAGAAGGGAAGAGGAGATTTTCAACATTTTGTTGAGATGGCCACTGTTGGACTTCGAGATCAGGACAGGTTGGATGGTGCTTCCAACTATGTCATCTGGAAGGCAAGGATGTCCTTCCTTCTGGATGAGTTTGGCCTGAAAACATACATAGATGTAGTGGTAGTTGTGCCCTAGGATGCAGATCAACTGAAGGATTACAAAAAAGAGATGGTGTGGGCAAAGAGGCTGATCCTAGACCGGGTTTGGGATCACATTCTTTCGCACATAGCTGGCAAAGGGATTACCAGAGAGATGTGGGAGAGCTAGCGTCAGGTTGAAGAAGAGCACACACTGAGGGAAGATTTTACTCAGGGAACTTCTAGTCTCAAGAAGTTCGTTTTCCCTTGCAGATCAACAGTCGTTGTGAGCAGAGTTTCTCACGAGAGAAGGGAGTGCGAATAACCTAGAACCAACTAAGTAGAAGGGAAGAGGAGATTTTCAACATTTTGTTGAGATGGCCACTGTTGGACTTCGAGATCAGGACAGGTTGGATGGTGCTTCCAACTATGTCATCTGGAAGGCAAGGATGTCCTTCCTTCTGGATGAGTTTGGCCTGAAGACATACATAGATGTAGTGGTAGTTGTGCCCTAGGATGCAGATCAACTGAAGGATTACAAAAAAGAGATGGTGTGGGCAAAGAGGCTGATCCTAGACCGAGTTTGGGATCACATTCTTTCGCACATAGCTGGCAAAGGGATTGCCAGAGAGATGTGGGAGACTCTCTCCATGCTGTACCAGGGCACTTCTGAGCAGTGGAAGATGTACTTAGAGGAGAAGCTGAGATGCATCAGGATGCAGAAGGGGGAAAGCCTAGACCCCTTCCTCACTAAGGTTCAGGAGGTCCGAGACTAGCTTTCAGTGGTTGGGGCAATGCCTCAACCCACAGAGCTAGTGCGATTGGTACTAAATAGTGTCTCCGCGGAGTGGCAGGTGTTTGTCCAAAGGATTTTGGGCAGAGATGCATTGCCAAGTTAGGAAAAGATGTGGGCTGATTTGTAGCGGGAGGAATTGAGACGAGGTCTTTTAAATAGCTCCATCAGTTGCAACAGTAGCGGATAGAAGCAGGTGAAGGTGACCCTCGCATCAAAGGGTCCCAGTCAGGGGCAAGGGGGAGCAGAGAAAGAAGAAGAACTACCTGTCGAAGGTCAAGTGCTTCAGATGTGGTGAGCTCAGTCACTATAGTACCTAGTGTCCTCTCAGGAAGAAGGACAAGGAGGAGAAGTAGGACAAGTAGGCAGCATCAATGGGGATCGATAGGCTTTCCTCCAGGTTGGAGGAAGACTTCGCCATGTTTGCTGACATACCTCCAGGAGTGAGGTGGGGAGATTTGGTGCTGTAGCCCCAGAGTGCTACATATGGGCAGGATCCTTGAGGAGGTCCACCTCTTTCATCAATACCTTGCTACAGGGGCCCACAATATTTAGTAGCAGGATGGATCAATGGCAATTGATGCAGTGAGATTCCAGAGTGACAGTTGCAGAGACTAGTAGCTGTCAGATGTTGGGGAGCGTAGTGCAGAGTTGGCAGTAGTTAGAGACTCGGGAGACATATGCAAATACTAGCAGCAGTTAGAGACTCGGGAGACATATGCATCATACTAATCACAGTTGATTCAATATTTAGGATGCTTCTCAGTTGCAGTTGCATCAACAACATATGGAGAGGGAGTTGCAGTGTTGGTAGCAGTTCAACAGGGTCAGCAGCAACACAGATGCAGCAAACATCAAATTTGCGCAGTGGTTGGTGGGCAGTAGCAGCCAGACATCAGTAGCGTGACAGGTGATGGTGTAGAGACAGGGTGCTGGCACAAGATGTGCAGTGGAGCACTAGAACACATTTCTCGCTAAGAGGGAGTGTTTGTTTTGGTAGCATTGGATGTGTTCTATCCTTGAAATTTTGTGGAGAGGCTAGAATGCATGAGATCTCCAACACCTAGAAATCGTTTTTGGAAATTGTGCCTAGAAATGACTTAATTAGATTATTAGTCATTTTTTATACATTTCCTAAGTCTAAACTTAGGGAATATGACTAATTCATCATAATTAAATAAATAAAGGTGTGAATGTTCTCGAAACTCACACAGATTGACTTCAAGTTAATTCTAGCCATTGATTAAGATCTAATCTTGGCTGTTGAAGTATCAATAGAGGATTATAAGAAGTTGATGAGCACTTGGAGAATGCACTTGAGAAGTTCGATTTCCAGAGTAGCAACAATCAATTGTCGGAGAGAGAGCCAATGAGATTGAAGCAATGAGTGAGGGGCAGAGACAACGAGCTAGAGGAAAGATTTTCCAAATCCGGAGAGGCAGCAACAAGTGAGTCGAATTATCCCAGAGAGGCAGCGCTGAGGGACTGTGCAATGCTTTAGTAAGGCAGATTGATTTGGAGAGAAGGAAATTCGTTCTCAGTTCCAAAGGCTGGGAAGGAGTCCCAGAGGGCTAGAGAGACGATTTTCTCAGCTTGCAGAGGCAGAACGACTTCATCTGATCCCAGTCCGAAGCAAGCCATCCAGCTAGCTATGCAAAGCAACGCAGAGGCCGATGTAGTGCTCCAGGAGGTCGAGTTTTTGATAGGGAAAGTCTAGCCAAAGATTGCCTGTGGGAGAAGGGTAATTCCTTTCAGTATTTTACTCATATTTTCTTGCTGTTTGGATTGCTGGTTGGGCATCCATAGATGTACTCAATTTCACTGTTGCATAATAAAATAAAACCCTCCTGCTGCATCAATTTTCCCAAGTTGGGGGTTTTTCCGGGGACATTGGTCCAAAAATAATGGTGTAAATTTATGTGTGTGTGCTAGCATTTCTTCCAGCATTCATTCTTCCGCAGTTTTTATTTGTGCAGGTTGCAGTGTGAGTTATTCAGTATTTGCTGTAGGAAACAATAAATAAATTGGTAATTTAAAATAACAATTAGGAGAATAATTTTCAGTTGCTGCAATAGGGTTTGGGTTTTTGAATTTTCACTCTTCAGTCTTGATTGAAGGAAGAGCAAGTTAAGTCCCCAATGTTGATTGGAGAGAGGCTAGAGCATGAGTTAACAACTCTAGTGATGATTGGAAGGGGGACGAGTAACACTCTTAGTTAACTCGCTATTTGAGCTCGAGTTCTAAACTTGAACTTGCCTAATTTAGCATGGATCGAATCTATAAATGTAGGACTAAGGCACAAGGAAAATAACAATTGTATTGTGCACAAAGGTTTGTGACAAGACAGAGCTCATGAGTTTGTGAGAGAGCCTTGATTGTGGAGCACAAGAATTGTGTCCTAAAGAATAGGAGCACAAGTGCACTAGGATTTACGAGGATTGGTTGTGCACAGGTTGTTTGCAGTTGGGGTCCTAAAAAATAGGATCTCAAGTGCGTTAAGAAATAGGGCTTGGAATGTGCTAAGAAATAGGAGATTAGCGCAAGGAATAAGGAGGCCAAGTGTGCAAGGAAGGAGAAGCAAAAATAAAGCATTACAACAGGGTTTGCAAAGCAAGTCAAGGAGGTAGTAGAGGATCAATTGTGTGCAGGAATCGAGATCAAGTAGTGATCAAGGCAAGTCAAGATCAATTGTGTGAAGGAATCGAGATCAAGTAGTGATCAAGGCAAGTCAAGATCAATTGTATCAGCTGAGATTTGTGTGAGAAGCAAAACACTTTCTCAAGAGAGACAGTTTGCTTTGTAATAGATTCAATTGCTCCAAGAACAATTAATAAAATAGCCACATCAAGCAAGCAGGTTTTCCCTGTTGGGTTTCTTGAGAAAAATAAGTGTGTCAATTTGTGTGATGTATTTTTATCTCTGTGTTTTTATTCCGCTGCTTATAAGTTGTTAAGAGGCTGCTTATAAGTTAACTATTTTCAGTTTTCAGTTATTCATCCAAGTAGTTGCAGAGTTTCATGGAAATTTTACAGTTCTGCAAACAGCCATTGCCCCGACAACTACCACAACAACACCATAATTCACCATGGCTAAAACACTCTTTATTCCAGCACAATGAACAAGATTCCACACAGGGCTACAAGCATACCACTCGATTCTTACATCCTGAGGGAACACAAATATTGCTGAAATAAGTGCATGTGCACCTCCCTCTCTATCTAAATCTTTGGAAGCCCTTAGTGGCCGTTCACTGTTCCTCCATTCTGAATGAACGATTGTGGTCTTTGCACAAAGAATTTAAAGGGTGCTGCATCCTGCCCTCCTGGCTCATTCAGAACCTGCAAGACCCACTAAGTGAAGCTTTGCCCATACAAAATATTCACACTGTTCTTCTGCAGTAGCTGGATCACTAATTAATGCCACATCCCGTTTCCGCTTATTCACCATGTTGATAGTAAAGATAGCATGGGCCACTTCTTTTAATCTTCGTTCAGTCACCTCTTATAATCTTCATCTGATGTTTCAAATACCTGAAGGATCCTTTTCATGTTTTATGGTCCCCTCAAGAACCTGTGCATGCCCTATTTGCACACAAAAGGCTATCTTCTTAATCAGATTAATTGCCTGATCGGGCGGAAAATGATTATTGATTGACTGACAGAATAGTTGGGCAGTTGCAATTAAAGTCTTATCAGTGTAACGTGACTTGTGATACATCTCATCCCATTCTTGCAAAAATTTCAAGATCTGTATGGTCTCATCCACAGCATGTTGTGACACATGGACTGGCTGGAATCTCCTCCCAAGGGCTGGGTCCTTCTTCATGTGTTTCCTGTATTCATCAGCAAGAAGTAAACCCATTTTTCTGGTGAATTCTGATACATTCCCAGATGTAAGTTGTTGGGCAAGCCCTTGAGCAATAGCTGTCTTTTTCCACACCTAGTCCACCAATAAGATGTGGGTTATTCTTTGTACGATGTCTCAAGAAAAAATAGTCAAGAGTTGCAAATCTGTTTGTCCAGACTCCAAGGTGTTGAATTTAATGGAAGGCATGCATGCATTAACATAACTGCTATATTCGTTGCCCCCAATTCACTCCTCACTTAGATTAATATCATCTGTAGCTTGATTGCAAAACTTATCCCCAATCGCTTCGTCATCTTAAAGGGAGGAAACTCTGTCAAAATTCCCTTTTGACATAACATCAATTTTTTCCAAAGTCTCTTCCACAGATTTCTTTGGTCCTGTGTTGGAAGATTCCTACAAGGTGGAATTTACTGGCTTCTTATTTTTGTCTTCACTAGGGGTAATTAGAACCAGTGTTGTTAAAATCGCGATAAAATCGCGATTTTATCGGAAAATCGCGATTTTTTCCCTTTCTTGCTTAAATCGCGATTTTTATACGAAAAAATCGCCTACTTTTTTTTTTTTTGCCGATTTTTACTGAAAAAATCGCGCTTTTTTCAAAAAATCGCGATTTTTTCGAAAAAAGCGCGATTTTTAACGAAAAAATCGTGGGGGCTCACTACAGCATAGTTTTATAACTTTTTTTGGGTTTTTTCATGCAATGTTTTTTGAAAGAAACAAATAATTTTTGAGTGGGGTAGCTTAATGATCAAGTCTAGGCCCTAGTATGGATATGCTATTCATGGTAATGTTAAATTCTTAAAGTAAAAGTGACATTTTCCTTAATCTTCATTTTCATCCTTTTACTTAAATTTTTAACATTACCATGAAATGACTCAGGATGTTTGAGAGTGGTTCCAGCCTCATTGGATTTCATATGGAGAAAGTAGAATTTTAGATTTCATTTAAAATCCAGCAGACTTATCAGTTTTTCAGGATTTCAGGATTGGGAGATTGTAATGTTTCCAGGTGACACCACCTGCCCGGGCTACCCCTGCCACCAGTAGAGGACGTGGTCTACCTCCTATAGCTCCTACTTCTAGTTCTTCAACGTCTAGAGCACATCAGACTCCACTGCCATTTCCACCTGCACGGGCACCAGCATCTACATCTAGAGGGAAAGGGAAAGCTGTGGCATTTTCTCGCAAGAGGGGCAGAGGAAATCAATAGGATTAGACTTTCATTTTATTGTATATGACATTATGACATGATGAGATACATTATCATATTTTTTGTTGATATTTTGAGGCTGAGTTGGGACTCAGGAGTCAGGACTTACTATTCAGGACATGATTCAATGTTATGTGTGATTTTAGCGCTAGAAATGATATTAAACATCTTATATGTTAGTTTTTTTATCATATTTATGTGTCAATGTATTTATTTTATGTTGTAGATGGTTTGGATATTAAAAAAATTGAAAAAAAATGAAAAAAAATGAATATTTTTGTGCCAAACGCTTTTTCCCGCTTTTTTCCGCTTTTTTCCCGCTTTTGCCGATTTTTTCCGCTTTTTTCCGGCCCGCGCGATTTAATCCCGATCGCGCTTTGTGCAACATTGATTAGAACCCTTTGTTCCACTTTCTCCGTGGCAATCCTAGTATGCTGACCACCAAGTCGCTCATCCATTTCTTCTTCTTCCAGTCTAGTACAGGGTTTAAAATAAGTTATATTGGCCTTCATTAACTGGTGATGTTTCTTTGACAGCTTCATAGTGGATCTGGTAATATTCTTCGTGGAAATGTCAGTATCACTGTCTGATGTCTTTGTGCTTGCTATCTGTTTAGTTATGGTTTTTCTCTCTGCAATGCCATCATCCTTCATATTATATTCCAGGATGGTATCCTTACGAAGTTCTGGCTGTACTTTATCAATATTTGTCTCCTGCCCAGATTGTGCACTGCCCAGTTGACCCAATGCATCTTAGATGGAAAATTGATCATGTTATCCGAGAGGGTATTAGTGCCATTGCGTGTGGTGACTGGAGAGTCCTTGCAAACTGTACTGCCTTTGTATTTTTTGTTTTAATTTCTTCTTCTTTATTAGTGGATACTTCAATGTCACGTGCTGTTTCTTTTGCAACTAGCCCAAAAATCATTCCATTTCCTTATACCTGCTTGCTGCTGCCAGCTCTTATCATCAGGTTCAAGAGATTGGTCTCTTTTATTTACAAGAGTGTATAGCCATGTACACTGACCCGGGTGTGCCTTCTCTTCCTCAAACATGTGTTTTATGGCTGGATACTTATTAAAATCAGCGATAGGAGTAGACCAAAATTCCTTCCAACCCTTCATGACTGCTTTGGGAGATGTCACCTAGGTTGCTTGGAAGCGGAAGTGGGAGCAAGGAGAGACAATTTTCAGAAGCTTCTGGGTCAGGGGCGAATCAGTAACGAATTTATAGGTGTTGTCTAATGAGGCCACAAAGTTGCCCGAAAAGTTATTTTTCGCCAGAATCTGGCAATTTTTTTTGTCAAAAAATCTGATCATAGGAGTGTTTGAAATGTTTTTTTGATGGTGGAAATGGATTCAGCACCATTAAAAACTCCCTGGGCACCCAAAATCCTGAAGTTTGATAACTGTAACCCAGATTTCCTAAAATTTCTGCTGGGTTTTGGCAAAATTCATGTTGGAATTTCTGCTATTTTCTGGGTGAATTTGTGGCCTCACTAGACTACTCTAATTCATCAGTCAACAAAATCATGTAGACTGATGAATTAGTTATAAAAAGCATAAAAACATGGATTAAATCATATAACATCAATCATCTAGTAGACATGGGATCATCAACATGGGATCCCACTATATGGGATCATCAACATGAGCTACATAAACATCATCTGGCTCAGGGTCTAAGGACTCCTCAGACTTTGCAACGTCAGTAGTAGTAGTAGTAGCAACAAATCTAGACATCAAAACTACAAATCACTGATCAACATGATCACTCATGAAACTCATCATTGATTCAACATTACTAGAAATGGGATCACCAACAAGAGCTACATGGACAAATTTACACCTAACTACCAATGCCGAGCACTGCTTGTGCAAATCCATAGACTACAACTAGTGTTCTCTTGCAAATTCTAATCAATGAACTTAAAGGAATACCCTTAGTCGAAAGTTTGCTGTAGGAGAATAAGTATCAAGTTCCGTTGATTCCACCTTTTAAATCATCTTAACGAACTTATTTGCAACCTGCTTCAAGGTAGGAACTATGTCCACGGTTATTCCAGTCTGCCACAGTCACCAATCAAGGCCCCAAAAATAGATTTTCAGGAAGGTATGATTACTTCAAAATACCTCTGTCTAGCTTCAGAACCTGCAGATTGCCTCAGGAGAATGATAGGATTATCTTCACACAAGTTAAACCTTAGAAGATTTAACCTTGTAGCCTAAGTTACCAGGATTCGGATACGGATCCGGATACGGATACGGATTCGGATCCGGATTCGCTAGTTTTTTGAAAATCCAGGATCCGGATACGGCAAGGATACGTCAAGTACAAAAAATATAATAATATATTTTAAATTTTAATACGTCAAGTACAAAAAATATAATAATATATTTTAAATTTTAATACGTCAAGTACAAAAAAAATAATAATATTTTTTAAATTTTAATAACCACATTAATTTATGTGACTAGACATTTATAAAAAAGCCACATATTTATACTTTGGTGGAGGGTATATATTTTTTTACATTTCAGTTAGCTACCAGTGAGGGTAATATATAACTTTCGTTGAATATAACTGTTATGTAACATATATTATGATATATTAAACATTAATATATAAATATATTAATATAACTGTTATTATTATGTAACATATATATAAATATATGAATATCATTGTTATATTTATATATAAAATATATTACCCTACGCTATGCGGCTATATAACTGATAACTAATATATTAAATATTAATATGTGCATATATTAACCTAACACTACGCTATGCGGCTATAATATAACATATATTATGATATATTAAACATTAATACATAAATATATTAATATAATTGTTATTATTATGTAACATATATATAAATATATGAATATCATTGTTATATTTATATATAACATATATTACCCTACGCTATGCGGCTATATAACTGATAACTAATATATTAAATATTAATATGTGCATATATTAACATAACACTACGCTATGCGGCTATATAACTGATAACAATAAATGAATGTTAAAAATTTAATTACCTTGTGAACAGTTAAACCCTTCCCGTTTGTAAATTTTTTGCGGGCCGTGAATAATTAAGTGTGCGGGCGTGAATAATAGTGCTGCCGTGAATAATACTGTGTGCCGTGTGCGTGCTGCGTGCAGTGGTAAGCCCGCAACAAAAAATCCCATGCGGGATCCGTATCCTGAAAGGTCGTCCGTTTCCAAAAACCGTTTATTTAAAACATACGTATTTTAACCGTATTTTTGGAGTATCCGGATCCGGATCCGGTTCAGATCCGTGGATCCGGCAATACTCCTCCTGCCTGTGCCGGATCCGGTAACTTAGCTTGTAGCCCTGTGGTTGTGGCCTTGTGGCTGCGACATTGCGGCCTGTAGCTGCAGCCTGTGGTCTCCTTCAGAATGAAACTCGTTGCCCAGAAAAAACGTCCTGTCTGCCACAGAGGGGGCCTTGCAAAGGTTTGGACAAGAAACTTTGATTTGTTCCAGAATTTTATCCTAAGAGAAATTTGTCTAGCTTCAAGGTAGTTGTTTTGCCTTGCCACAGATTGTCCCACAAATATTTCGTTGCTCCTTATATAGAGAATTCCTTGTTGACAGAACAAAGTAGGAAAAGGTAAAAGGAAAAGTGACTAGGTAGGGTGGGATCACCTCCACCGAAACTAGTCCAAGAGAGAAAAGGAGTCTTAAAACCCTCAAACCCTGGGCTCAAAGAAAAATAGAGATAAATGATCCAATCGATGATATCCCAAATGGATCCAACCCCATTCTATTTATAGATTTCCTTGAGGGGATTTTCTCCTTAATTGATTGAGTGAAATTCACATAACCCCAACTTTGGGCTTTTTTGCCCCAACTGCCCCAAACTTGCCAAAAAAATTGGTATTTTGGGTTTTCCTCTTTATTGAGGACTATAGCCTACGGGGATCAATAGGCTACTTCGTCCCTTGGGCCAATTAATTCCTCAGGGACATTACATTAGCCTCTAGTGTAAACTTGACTAACATGACCTAGTTGTACCATCTGTTGATGTTTGTAATTCAGGCAGGTACTTCTACCCTTGTGTCATGACTAGAAGGACCTTGTTTTGCCATTTTTAGGAGCTTACATGCGACATGCATGTGAGTTGCATGTGACGTGAGTTTGCATATCGATTGCATGCAATGTGCAAGAAATGCATGTGACATGCGGATTTTGCATGCAACATGTGGAGTGTGCAAGTGAGTTGCATGTATGCGGAGGAGTTGCATATTACATGTATTAGACATGCATGTAATGCAAGCTAAATTTATGTCTGGTACTTGAGTTAAAGTAAAGAAAGCTAAAGATAAAAGTTAACTAAAGTTAAGCAACTTATCTTCAATTAACTTGACAAGCTAATTTTCACTGTCGATCTTAACTTAGAGAAGTTATAAATTGATGCTAGGGATTGATGCAAAGACACAAGAGTGGCACTAGCTTTAGGAGGAGTTTGATACTCCAACGCGTCGGGTTAGAGGAAGGTTCAAGGAGCAGTGAGGAAGACAGATTCAGATCAACCAAGCAAGATCGAAGGACAGATCTAGGGCTTGATCAACTGGATAACTCGAGGTTTATTGCTGTATATGTAATTCCTTATTTCGGCCATTATCCTAGGACAAGAGCCCAAGTAGGTTCTGAGTTTGACTAATGATGAATTGATTTTTTGGGTAGAAATATGTGTCTCTTGTTGTGATACAAATCGAGTAATTTTGCTTGCGCTAAATATTTTGGTTAGGAATCTTGCTGTGTATTTTTTCAGTAATTCACTTTTTGGAATTAAATAACGGGTGCTGGGTTTTGGGTAAAATCTAACACTATCCTCAGGAGTGGACTAAAATGAGAAAATTTGAGATAGGTAAGTAGGTAGGACATTGGAAGAAAAATCAAGTTGCATCATGAAAAGGTTTCCATTTAACAATGAAGACTATGGATGCTGAGGGAGATTAACATTTGAATTATGATAGGAGCCAACATCGCCCAACACCATAGATGTGCAGATGTTGAGCCTGATATTATCCTTTAGAGATTAAACATATGGCTGAGTGGACCTCTGGAGAAGAACATGGGAACCTTTTTGTAGGTTGAAAATTCCTTCAAGGAGGAGAGGTTCTTGGTATAGGTATTTGTCCTCAGGATTTATCCCGAGAATAAGGAAGTCTAGCAATACATCTATGTCGGGGACAAAGAGCAATAGGGGAGGTGGCTTTGCGATCTCTCATCTCAAGGGGCATCATTTCACTACGTTATTACTCTATGTTCTAGTGTTGCCATTGTCAATTGGGCACTTCAAAGTTCACACCTTTGGTGCTTTAGAGGGGATAAAACTTAAACGGAGGTAATTAGTTGAGTAGGCCTGAATAGTCCTTGTGAGGCATGTTGACTAAAAGAAATTGCCTTTTGAATGCACAAGCTCATACATGTCTGGTTTGGTTAATGAAAGAAGATACCAAGGGACTTTATATAAACAATGACATCTTTGGTTTGGGTAATTAAAGAAGGTAGGGAGGGATCTCGTATAAGTAGCAAAATCCCTCATATCTTGTGTTAAACGAGATACATGAAAATGAAGTGCTCTTCTATCTTGTCTCCTATAGGGAGCAAAGCCGAAAAAACTTATCCTTGTGTAGAATTTGTAATCCATTTTGACTCATAAATGGTGGGAGCACATTTGCTATCAAGGGAAGGAAATCTTTAGGCTGTGACAATAGTGTTGCCATATGTAGTTGGGATGAACAATGAGACTGTCAACAATCTGTGAGAATTTTGCTTGACATAAAAGGTCTCTTAGGGTTAAGTAGTTGTGGGACGTAATCAAAGTGATCTGAATGTACTTTGCAGTATTGATAGATATCCTCTTTGGTTTATTTTTTATTTCTCCTTATAGGGGAAAAGATGGGGGAGAGTATTCAATGTGTATCTATATGGAGGTAGTCAATCAATTGAGATATTGCATAAGTAAAGAAATACGGTGGCTTCAAAATACCAACAACATCTTCGCCTTGAGGTCCAAGGAAGCAAACTCAGAAGAATGAAGAGCCAAATGAGATGTGTTTGGGCATACAAGTTGTAGGCAACATAAAAGCAAGCTGACTTATCATTAAAGAGGAGTCGAGCCATCTTATCATAAGAACACACTACCTTTTATGCCCATTAAATGGGACAAGATTATTGAATTTTTACATCTAGTTGTTGTGCAATTATCTTTAAACTCAATAAGCTCTATATAAAAATATGCACTGTACTTGGAATATTGATATTTTGAAGTTACTTAGGAAGTTAGTCTATGAGGAACCACATCACTTTTTACCTTTTTCTAAAATCTAGAGCTTATTGTCAGTATGTACCTTTGTACTTCTACTTTAAAGCAAAATATTCTATCATTTTTAACTTTTTCCTGTTGTAAAAAAAGTCAAACATAAATTAATTATCATGAGCTTTAGTTAATGACCTTAGAATTGTTAATTATTTAAATAATGATAAGCAGATTCTGCAGTCAGAAACTAAGACCCATCTCTAGGAGACTGGAAACTTAACATCAACCAGAACAGTAGATTCAAGATATATGTTAATCCACAAATTTATTGCTCTATTCTATTTTCAGTTTTCTTCTTTCCACCGAAGTGTTAGGAGAGATAGATCCAGATCTAGTGGACAGTGACATAGTCCCTGGCTCCTTTTTGTGGCTGCCCACACTTGGAGTCAATAGTTTTCCATCTTTTAGGATATATACATTATGTTTCTATATTTCTTGTTATTTATATAGGAGACCTTTTGGTACTCCTTTTATTGTCATCATTGTACTCAGCAGTCCCATTGACCTACTTTTGTGGTTATTTGCTGGACATTATTATAATTATTTTATGCACTGGAAAAGGAGTTCATTCTATGGCTCAAAACTCTTATCTCACATATTAACTTATAGACTAAGAGGACTCTAGGGTTTAGATCCTAGTCAGGTTAGAAGAAGGGAATTCCCAATTGTTGGAAATACACAGTGATACCGAGGGGGGGGGGGGCAGGGGAAATAGTATCACATATATTTAAATTCTTTTCATGTGAAACAGAAATCACATCAAATAATTAACCATTAACACAATTAATACAAAGATTAAAGTGAAAACCCAGTCTTGGAGAAAAACACTTGAATGCTTTTCTAACAGTCTTCAATTTATTACGATGTTACAGGCAACTACCTGTGAGGACACTAATCCTCTCTAAGCACCAACTTACAATGTTGCAGGCTCCAACCTGTCAAGAAGATGAGGACGCCAATACTCTGTAAGCTCCAACTTACAGTTGCTCAGGCTCCAATCTGCTGTATAGATGACAACACTCTTCTGCAATTCAATTCAATCTAGTACTTTGCTTTTCACTGTTCTGGTGTCAATGTTTAGACTTGAAAAAGGGAGATCTGCCTACCCAGCAGCTTGTACCCAATGCTGTCCAGACTCAATCTTCACAACACTGCTTTCACTTCTTTGTAGGATATCTCACAAACCTGCAACCTAGGGTTCAACCTCCTCTAAAATCAGCAAGTATAAAAACACAAATTCAACCTGTGGCCTGGATAAGCTAGGGGTCAACCTCCATTAAGAACGGCAAGAGAAACACAAAACTTTGACCTGTTGTCTAGGTAAACTAGGGTTTGGTCCCTCCAAAACCAGCACAGAATTCGGCCTGTCACAGAATAACACCATAAAGAATAACAACAGAAATTATCTCAGCTCAGCTCGGCTCGGCCCTGCTCTCCTTTAGTTCGGCCTCCCTTTCTTCCTCAGCTTGAACCTGTTCTCCTTCAGTTCGGCCCTGTGGTCATTTCAGACCTTATTCCTTGCTCAAAACACCGAATTGCTTGCCCAAATGAGCCGCACGAGTGGCATATTTATACTAAACTGGGGGGGTCTGGGGACTGACTTGTTGCCATAAGAATTGGAGTCAGTTAGACCTTAATGATAGGGCTGACTTGAGGCCGATTTTAGTTGATCCATGCATATAAAAAATTCATTTCTCTTCAACCGTGAAGAGTTAGGAGGCTAACTGTGAAGAGTAACCAGAAAGTTCTCAAAAAATGCTAGCTAATTATGTAACTTTCCTTTTCATCAGGACTGCCTTTGACATCAATAACAACTAATTTCAACACTAACCTAATTCTGGTCTAGAGAAAAACACCTAGTTCTATAATTGCAATGAGAGGCGCTCTCCAGCCCAGTGTGGTAGAGATGTAATGTAATGTCCTGTAAATGTTTTGACTTGGTCAAAATAAAGTAATATTTATAACTATCAATAAAACATTTTGATTCAGTCAAATTACATAAAACTAAAACTAAAAATAAAATAAAATAAAAAGCTAAAATTAATAATTATATTTATATTTATAATTATAATTAATTAATAATTAAACCAGCCTAGCTCCATCTTAACTTCAGATCTACCAAGTGCTGAGAGGGATCAAAAACACCTAGTTCTATAATTATTAATAAGAAAAACTAAGTAAAGAAAGCACCATTTATAATTCTGGGAAAAAACTGCTAACTACTAACAGATTTAAAAACTAATCTAAAATATTAGATTTTAAATAACAGCGTATTAAAATCGAAAGGGGTCTAAAGCAGGTGCATGCATGTTTAGGCAAGTGTGCGCCCTCCTCTTCAGCCTATATAGCCACTGCTCTTGTGTCTCCTCACATTGTTGCAGTTCACATAACTACATACTGTAATCACTGTCCAACCTGCGGTGCTGGAAATGTTAAGTGTGCATACAAAAGAAGAACCAACTTCCTAGCAATTATGTATAGAAGACTAACGCTCCCTCTTTGGGAGGATGTGTTCTCAACCATGCCTAGTCTCTCCTTTAACATCTCAAACATTCTCTTTGTGAGGGGCTTTCTGAAAATATCTTCAACTTGTGAATTTGAGGGAACATACCAAAGAATCACAGTGTTTGGGTAACACTAAGCACGAGTCAGGAAACATAGAAGCAAGCTGATCTATCATTGAAGAATAGTGTTGTAGATTTCTTATCTTTAAATTCAATAATTTCTATGTAAAAGTATGCACTTTAGTTGGATTACTGATATTTTGAAGTTACTAAGGAAGCTATACTAGAGGGAACAACATTTTTAACCTTTTTCTGGATCCAGATGGCCTTTTCACTACTTTGTGTCCTTGTACTTTTAAGCAAAATAATCTTGTTGGCATAGTTGATACCTCTACAAAAACTTCCTTCATCAAAGGCTCTTCGTTTTGACTTCCAATTTAATGCAAAATTCTATGGGTAAAGAGGCAAGTTTTACTGTGGAATGGTCAAAATAAGATCCGAATTCTAGTGATACAAGCATTCCATGTAAGGTCAAAGTCCTGAAGCATGAAGGACTGTTATAAGATATGTAAGGTATGCGAAGTCACTACAGTTATGTCACAGTATAAATGATGCAAGCTTCTGAGTGGGTGCAAGTAACCTATTAATCCGAGTTACTGTGGAGGCTCTCATGTTTTAATACAAATTTCTGTGTAAGTAAAAACTATGATCTAAGTATAATGGTAATCCAAGGTTGTTGACTGCAAGGTGAGATACATCTTTTGTAATACACTCTTTCATGATGACACGAAGATCCGAGTTCCCTTCTCTGTCCATGATCTGAGTTAAGACTGTGAGGTATGTCATCTTTGGTAGTAATATAAGACATGGATGGCAGTTATCCGAGTTAATTCTAAAGGGTTTGTCCAGGATGATTTTGTGGTATATAGATACTACAGTAGTGACAATAATACACTTAGATATGATATAAATATGTCCACCAAGTAATGTCTTAATTTCTCTAATAGGGATCAACCCCTTGTTAGAAAATAAGAAAGAAAGAAAGATTTTCTTACCTGGATAATTACTTGTGATTTCTTTGCAATCTTATTAACTTCTTTTATGTCTTCTTTTATCTTCTTATCATCAAGCAACTATCAAAACATAAATGCATGAAGATCAAAACAACAAGGACACAGGATATAGGCTCTCAGCCAGGGAAAAACCCCTCTTCTAAGGGAAAACCCAAAAATTCTCTTCTCTTCCTTTAGAACCAAATCAAATGAGACAACCAAGACCCTTTGACAAAGACCTCCTCCAACCACCAAGTCAGCCTCCCAAGAAAACAGTTCTGCACCTTCGGCTTGTTCTGCACCTTCTGTCTGTTCTACACCTTCGGTCTTGTTACCTCAGTTCTGTACCTACGGCCTGTTCTGCACCTTCGGCTTAGTTCTGTACTTTCGGCTTGTTTTGCACCTTCGACTTAGTTCTGTACTTTCGGCCTGTTTTGCACCTCCGGCTCAGTTTTGTACTTTCGCTAGAAACTATAGATGTGATGATCGATTTTTTCTTGGTTGAATGCATTGCTTCTAGATAGTCGTTTTGTGTGGTCGAATTCCCTTTATGAGGCTGACTTGAATAGAGGGCAGGCCGACTTGGTGGAGGAGCTATAATTGACCAAATTGCATGAAATAAATTTTCTTCTTTGATACAAAATGCCCAATAAGGGACTATTACATGATGACAAGGACAATGACTCATGACACAAACCCTAGAAGCACACAATGGGTTCTTTAACCTAAAATATAATAAATTGAGCATGAAACCCATGCTTATAAAAATAATAATTTTCTTTTTTCTTATAGGTTGAATGCACTGCTTATATATATCTTTTTGTTTGGTCGAATTCCTTTTATGAGGCCGCCTTGGTGGAAGAGCCATAATTGACCAAATTACAAAAAATAAATTTTCTTGAATTATTGAGAAAACTTTCGGCAATAATCACATAAGAATTGTTTTGTCGACTTGTTTCGAACCATCTTGTGTGGTTCATCGTCACGACAAGATGGAGAATCAGATCTAGGTATACGATTAAATAGAGAGAGCAATGTAGAGACAAATAATTTCAATGGTTAGAATAAAACGACTAGTTGTGAATAAAGAAATATTTTTTATTCATAAAAATATTTTTGAATGTTAGAGAAAAACAATTTTTTTAAAGAAATAATATTTTAATATAATATTAAGTCAAAACTAACAATAAAAATATAAAATTAAAACTAAACTAGTTTTTTTTCCGGGGAAAAAAGCAGTATTTTATTATAATAATAAAAGTTTTGATCCAGTAGTTCTTAAGCCGCGCAGGGCTTAATGAAGCAGTCACAGCTCGACCCGCGGGGAGCTTTTTTACTGTATGAAAACTGAGAGAGTCTTCCTCCCAAGAGGAGGATGTGATACCATTTGTAACAATAGTTCAAAAATATCTGGAGTCTCCATATTGGAAAACAACTCCATTACAGTCAGAAAAAAAAGTGTCCATCAGCACTGTGTAAGAACAAAAATTTACAAAAATTGGTATACTGAAAGCCGAGAATTAAACATCCGAAAAAAACGAGATCTGCTATGGAGAAATATATACAGAAAGTACAAACAGAAAAAATATGAAAACTGATAATGAGCCTACAAAAAAGGGGCGGATCAAAAACTGAGTATATGCTACTGATCATAAGGAGGCAAGTCTGATCTGACTGATTGCCCCTGGAAAATTTCTTCTATCGCCCAGCTGTCCGGATCCTGTAGTATACCTGCCTTAGATAACTGATCGGCTTCTTCGTTCCTTTCCCTGTAGATATGACATAATGAAAACCTGTTAAAGAGAGTCTTTAGGTATAAAATCTCTTCAACAATTGTCATTAGAATTTGATTTTGACAAGCAGCTGATCCATTGACCCAATTTATAACGTTTAGAGAGTCCCCAAATAACTGAATTGAGTTGATGTGTTTGTGTTGAAGCCAGCAAAGAAGAAGGCGCAAAGAGGAGAGTTCTGCAAAATTGTTTGTTCCTGGGCCCAGCCCAACTGAGGCTTTTAGAATGTGTTCTGAATTGATGTGCAAACTCATGCCTGCGCCAGCCCGATTATTTTGAGAGGCTCCGTCAAAGAAGCCACAAGGGATGTCCTCCTGAAATATGAGATTGTTTTGATTTGTTCTGGGTTTCTTTGCTTCAGGGGGAGGCAGAGTATGATAGATGGCTGCTATATTAGAGGCAATAGCGGAGGGCGGTGTAATTTGGTCATGGAACAGGCTCTTATTTCTCACGAGCCACGCTCTTATTTCTCACGAGCCACACACCCCAACAGAAGATAATCGGCAGGTTCCGCATATTCCCCTCTGAGTATGTATACCACCACTTCCTCCAGGATTCGACTAGCGACTCATTTCCCCAATGTGCAATGACCTTGAGAAGCCCAGTGACCTCCTCCCAAATCTTCCGTGAGAAGGGACAGGAGATGAAAAGATGATTTAAAGTTTCCTCATTATCCTTACACAGGGGGCAACGCCCTGGGCCAACTAGAAACCTGGATTGAAGGATTTCCCATGTTGGAGCCTTCTTTTTTAGAATACACCATAGGAAGAGCTTTGATTTTGCTGGGCTTTTGAGTTTCCATAATGCTTTGGACCACCATTCCGGGGCACCCCATCCTTTCTTTCCCAAAAGATAAGAGTAGCCCTCCTTTGGTGAATATCCCCCCGATTTGCTGTGAGCCCACATTAACCTATCAGGTTCCTCCTTTATCCTAACATTGGATCGTTTTAATTCTTTTATAAAACCTGTCCATTCATTCTTCCATCTGATATTTAGCCCTAATTCTTCATCATCCTTCCAGACCTGGCCCCAAATGGAGAACTGCCCAACTCTTGCCACCTGATTTAATGAGGTGATATCTTTGGACTCAAGATGTAGAAGGAGCCCAGGCGATAAGGCGAATGCTTCATTGCACCCGATCCAAGGGTCTCTACCGATCCTGATATGTCTACCATCTCCCACTTTCCAAGCTAAACCTTGCTCAATCACTGAGAAAGCATCCACTGTGGCCTTCCAAATTACAGAAGAGTTTTTTGCCTTCTTGTTTTGACTCCGGATCCAATCTTCCAAGGGCGTTGGATCGATATACTTCCTTTTGATCACCCTTGTCCATAGATTTTCTGTGGTTATAAGCCTCCAGCCAGACTTTGCTGCTAAAGAAGTGCTGAACTCGGGAAGTCTTTTGATCCCCCAACCTCCCCATTCTTTTGATCTGGCCACTTTGTCCCATGCCACCCACGGTAAACCAGAGAATTCCTTAGAACCAGCCCAAAGAAATCTGCAACAAATTCTTCTGATTTTCTCCATTACTCCTTTAGGAATCCAAGTTAGAGCGGCCCAGTAAACCGGAATGGCTAGCAAGACCGACTTGATGAGAGTTAGCCTACCAGCTCTGGAAAGCCATCTAAAGCTCCAGTGTGATATTCTAGCTTCAATTTTTGCTATAATCCAGTTCCAATCTGCTTTTCTGTAAGCGACAGGTTTTAGCCAAAACCCCAAATATTTGAAAGGAACATCCAAGGATTGGCTAGGAAACGGAAAAAGATCAGCTATAAGACTCCTTTCCCTTCTGTCCACATCTGCTAAACAAACTTGTGATTTCATAGAATTTATCTGCATTCCAGTAGCTTTAAGAAAAAGATCAAAGATACATTTTATCTCCTTTAATTCGCTGGAATTTCCATTTGTAAAGATCAATATGTCATCGACGAAAAGAAGATGGGTGATGAAGAGATTTATGGCTACCTCTATACCTTTTACCTTGTCCGCACTTCTGGCTTTATGGATCAGCCTGCTAAGACCTTCGGCCACAAGGAGAAACAGAAGTGGTGATAATGGGCACCCTTGTCTGAGGCCCCTCTGGCTAGAGAAGAATGATGAAGCAGCTCCATTGACCAGAACTGCAAAGCTGACATTAGTTATGCATCCCATGATCCAACTAACAAATTGGTAGTTGAATCCCACATGAGTAAGAAGCATTCGAAGGTAGAGCCAGTTAATCCTATCAAATGCTTTGGAAAGGTCTATTTTTAGAACAGCTCCTTTCTTTTTCTTTAATTTGATACTATGGATTGTCTCCTGAGCAACCCCGATAGCTTCATGAATTTGTCTGCCATCTAGGAACCCAAATTGTTCCATAGATATGTTCCTTGACAGAATTGGAGCTAATCTGAGGGCAATAACCTTTGAAATAATCTTATAAATACAATTGCACAAAGAAATTGGTCTAAAATCTTCAAAGCTTTCTGGCTCGTTCTTCTTAGGAATGAGAGCAATAAATGTTGAATTAAATGGTCTATAAATATCTCCTTTCAATCTGGACTCCTCTACAACTTCGGTTATCTCGTCTCCAATTAGGTCAAAGAAATGAAGAAACAATTCAATAGTCCAGCCATCAGGACCTGGACTTTTGTCTTTGCCTAAAAGCTTCAAAACTAAACTAGTTATTAAGCCAAAAACTAACAATAAAAATAATTTCCTTGGGTGAAACTTAAAAAAATAATAATAATAAAAGTAAACGTGGAAGTAAATAAATAAATAAAATATAAATTATAAATTAAAAATAATAAAAATAAAAATAAATAAATAAATCTTTAATAACAAAAAATAAAAATAAAAATAAAAATGAAAAAATAAACAAATAAAAATAAATATAAAAAAATGAAAAATAAAACAAATAAATAAATAAATTAATACCTAGTAATAATAATAATAATAGAAAAAATAAAAATTATTATTAAGAAGACAGGGCAGGGACCCAACAACTGCTAAGGGACTATTACAAAATGCCCAATAAGGGACCATTACATGATGACAAGGACAATGACTCATGACACAAACCCTAGAAGCACACAATGGGTGCTTCGGCCTAGAAATATAATAAATTGAGCATGAAACCCATGCTTATAAAAAGAATAATTTTCTTTTTCTTTCTTTTTGACGAATACATAAGAATTACATTATGTCATGAGCTAGACAACTATTATGAAGACCGATACTAGTTACATTTCTCAACAACCCTCAATATCAGTTCCATAATAAATTTTAGGTTGGCTCACTTATTTCAATGCTTCAAAAAAATATACATATATAGACTAGTTTGCTGGGCAATTTTTCACAGCACCGGTTGCATGACAGTTCTGAAGAGGTTTGAAACAAATTTGATTGATATCACTCTTACTGCTAGTCTTATTCTACCATTCTCTGCTGCTAGGTGTTTTGTGGAAAACCAGATTAAGCCAATGGATATGCCTACTGTCAGAGACTTATTTCTGTTGCAAAAACGAAGCTCTTTGGTTCCAATCATGGATATGCTGCTGAGAGCAAGGCTGTAACAAATTCGTTAAAATTATCTTATATCAAACTGTTGGGCAACTTCAACTCAGAAAACTTAGGTGACCCGTTCTAGGGGTTAGTCTGGGCTGATGATATTGTTGTCTTCTGCACGCTTGCGTTTCTCATACTCATCGGGATCAGAGTATTATTGGTTGCTGGTTTGCAACGTGTGCACTCTTTTGGATGGCCTTGTTTTATACAAGTCTTCATTCTGCATGTATATTATCAGGCTTGACAGAAGAGAAAGCTCTCCAAATAGCGCCAGATTTCCTATTCTTCACCAAGATGACAATGAATACAATCCCAGCACAGGGTTACACATATTATGTACACTGAACTTGATTTGCTGATGAACCCATACCTCTAACATTTGAAAGGTTGTCTCATCCATTCATGCAGCCCTCCTTTGCTGTAGCAAGCTTCTCCTAAAACTGTGTCAACATGCTGCCCCAAAGGTGCTGATCTCTGCCATTTTTTAATATTCAGCGTTGAATTGTGAGAAAATTTGGCATAGGTCCCCCTGCAGGAAGAGGGGTAACAACTGACTCTAACTGTAGCACATGTGCTCCACTTGGGTGGATGCGAGAACCCCAAAATTATTTTCATTGTACATGAGCATCATCCAAAAACAAATAATGCAACTAATGTCCAAGTGGACTTATTCACTTGCTACTCTACTTTAACTTACTTGAGGTGGTGTTTTTCAGTTAATCAAAGATCTAGTGCAACCACCTCAAGAATGCATCAATCCATGTGTTTCTCCCTCTGTGCTTGATTACCATGTAAAACAGAGATACATCAAAAAATAGCTGATCATGTGTGTGAATCTCTGTGACCAACATACTGAAAATGTACCTAAACTCTTAGACAAAAGCGATGTCTTCTAGTGGACCTGCAAATAAAGAAAGGCTGCTACAAGAGTTGTTGATATACTCCTGCAGTGGGCTGATATAGGTGCTGCCTAGATTTGAAAGTTGCATCAAATTGGCACAATAACAAATCTGCTCTGTATTAGTTGTTTGTTGGGAAGCTCTTTATTCATCTTCCTCATGGTTGAAAATGCTGATTTCTCCTTCACACAAGGAGCTGAAATTGGATCTGAAATTTTCACTTTTAACCCATTGCTTCACAAGAACTGCAATAATTGGGGTTACTGGAAGGCTGAAAACATTGCTGACCAGATCTGGAAATTCTTCAAATAGTTAT
Source organism: Pinus tabuliformis (assembly GCA_031772625.1). Lineage (NCBI taxonomy): Eukaryota > Viridiplantae > Streptophyta > Pinopsida > Pinales > Pinaceae > Pinus > Pinus tabuliformis. The sequence goes on along the minus strand of CM062814.1, from coordinate 740,959,418 downwards.
TTACTATCATCTGTTTGAAGATCTGGACATTTGTCCACTGTTTGGATTGGATCACCTTCAAAATTCTGCAATGTAGATTCTTTGTTGTTCAATTGCACATCATCATGGATCTGCTCCTTTGTGCTGGCTTCGTCATCTGGAACTTCCTGCCTTCTGGTTGGTTTCATCTAGTTTTGCACAAGCTTCAAAAGTGAGCTTCTCAATTAAACATAACCTTCTCATATATTAGACAATGGGAAACCAGTCCTCCTCATCATCATAACACCAGTGTGTAAAAAGTGCCATAAATGATTCTGCAAAAGATGTGAATGCCTCTCTGTCGAGGCTGGCAAACCAGCCCCTTCCTTGCCCCTCCAAACCAAGGCAAAAAATTTCATCTTGGTGTCTTGGTTAAAAAAGAATTGTTGTTGATGAATTCATCAAATGCATAGTAATGCTGGACCACTTCATCATATCCATTGAATCTTGGGATGGTCTGTGAGTCTATGTAAGGCTACACGAGGAAAGGCCCGATATGTTGATAAATCCACTGGAGTATAGCATTCTGCTAGCCATGTAGGAGCCTCCATCCTTTATACACATATAAAACTTTACAGTGAGGCTGAAAGAAAAATCTGTAATAAATACTGATCATACCTCACAAAATGCCCTGATGGAGTTGCCAAGATGAGTCTGCTTCTTGAGCTTGCACAATTGTTGGATGTACTTACTTCTACACCCAACAAAGTCTTCAAAGACTATATGAAACAAGGGCTACTTTCTTCTGTGTAGTCCCCATGCAAGAGTGTTGAGAAACACATTCAAAATGTCATTGAATACGAGGATGATTGAACTTTATCCTCAACGACTCCAAAATGTTAGCTCTGCGAGTTGCGCATTAAGATGGTGAAAGCTCCAAACCGCGCCACACAATTTGAGTGGAACTGGGTAGGTCACCCACTGTCACCTCAACAGCCTACCTTGTCTTTTTATGCTGGTATCCTCTGGCTTTGAGGGGGCTCCCCTATAGATCACTAGGTTTTAGACAATATGAAGCAAAGTGATATCACAAATAATGCTATGGATTGAAATAGTTTTTTGAAATAAAGGGAATAAGGGCGATGGAGGGATACAAAGACGAATGCCAATATTCAAGGACAATAGGTAGGGTTGCGATCACAGCCCCCTCTTTGTTCCCTTTTCCTTTAGGACTGAATTGGTGTGGAGTTGGGGATAAAACTATCCTACTCAAGCTAGTCTAGGCTAGCCTACATGGTATTCAACTTCACTAGGAGAACCTACTCATTCAAGATTCCCGAACCACTATACTAATAATTGTCACCAATCCCACAAGTTTGGTTGAAGATTCCCCCATGAAAGGGATTGTCCAACACTTGAAAATGTTTATTTTTGGTGAGAGCTAAGGGTGGGATGAAGACCCTAGAAGCGTAGACGTCCCCTTCTTGGTGACTGTCATTTAATGGATCGGTAAAGTAATTGTGTGATCATTGATTTATGCCTGCAAAATTAGCTTAATTAAAGAGAAAATTATAGGCAAGAACTAACAAGCATAGATAAATCAATTCGAAACAACACCCACAAGCCAAGAAGATTTTTATTAGTGCCCAAGCAGAGGAATACTGCCTCTCCAACCATGATCACAAAATTAGAAAAGCACCTCTCTTTATAGGAGGCAGCTTTAACTCAATGTTACATTTATTGTTATCGACAATTTATTGCTGTGGGTCCAAAATTTAAAATATCGTCAATATTGGGGAAAATATCGAAAATTAACTAGAAGCTTAAAAAATACAAATAATCATTTTTTTTTCAAAATTTTAACTTATAAAACAACATTGACGTCAAATAAACATATTGCTACATAAATACGAAAATAAAATCGATATACAAGATGTATAAGATGTCAAGTCCATGTTACTTGGGAGCGGGAGCGGGAGCGGGGAGCGGGAGCGAAAACGGGAGCGGGAGCGACCATTTTCAGAAGCTCCCGGTTTGGGAGCGAATCCCAGAGCGATTTTTTAAAAATATATATATATTTTATATTTTTTAATTTTTGATACATATATGTCAACAAAAACATGTAGAATGATGAATTAGATATAAAAAACATAAAAAATCATAGATTGAACCATATAACAACAATCATCTAGAAGTTATAATCTTCATCAACCACGTCCGCAAGTTAGTAACATAGTAACATACAACATATTGAGTTTCATGATTCATCAATCTTAAAGTTTCAAGCTTTCAAAATTCAATATATAACATTTATCATCATTGATCACCAAAGTTGTACTTGTAAGCTAAGTGTAACCATTACAACAAATAATATCTAACATGAAATGAAATGTTATAAAATGAAATGAAATGAAACAACTTTCAACTTTCATGAAGCATCATATTCATAATTCATTACTAATGAGTTATAATTGAGATATATTGTTTAAAAAAATGTCATAATAAATATGAAAGAGTCAATAGTTATAAAAGCTACTAGAAACTAGAAAAGAGAAGTAAATCTATTATCTATTTCTTATGCTTGGGCCTCTTGCCACCACGAGAAATGTCTAATTTTTTAGTCTTGTTGCAAAATCAGGATCTTTGTCATTAATATCACCCTCCAAGCATTAATATCCAGAGGTATCTTTGTCATTACCTTTGTATCTGTATAGGGATCTTTGTCATTAATATCACCCTCTAAGCATTAACATAAGATAGAAAAAGCATAGCATGTCAAGTCAAGATTTTGTTTGAGTGATGCGTACATTTTTAGAAGGGTCATGATAGAGGAGTTCGACAACCAATGTCACTAACATCAAGGTACATAAAGGGATTGGTACTCTTGATTAAATACGAATTCCATACCCTAATACATGACAAAATTCAATGGAAACATTGCAATCCCCCAATCCTGAAATCCTGAAAAACTGATAAGTCTGCTAGATTTTGAATGAAATCTAAAATTCTACTTTCTCCATATGAAATCCAATGAGGACGAAACCACTCTCAAACATCCTGAGTCATTTCATGGTAATGTTAAAAATTTAAGTAAAAGGATGAAAATGAAAATTAAAGAAAATGTCACTTTTACTTTAAGAATTTAACATTACCATGAATAGCATATCAATACTAGGGCCTAGACTTGATCATTAAGCTGCCCCACTCAAAAACTATTTGTTTCTTTCAAAAAAAATTGCATTTCGAACATTACTACAAAAAAAAAAGGCAAAACGCTCCTGAAAACGCTCCCGAAAAGGCAGGGAGCGAAATTTTTTTTAGGGAGCGCGCTCCCGACCCGCTCCCGAGTCGCTCCCGCCCGGAGCGCGGATTGGGAGCGGGAGCGAGGGGGGGGGGGGGCGCTCCCCCGCAACACTGTGTCAAGTAATACATCAAATATTGATATTGAAATATGATACTTGTCCCAAGTTAGAAGATCTAATATAATGATGCAAAATCATATCAAAACAAAAATAAATTATCTCATGAGATGAATCATGTCTATGAAAACAATGGATTTCCCCTTGTTTGCTTGATGGAAAATGGTGATATCATCCTCAACAATTTTATCAGAAATGGACCAAAAGATTGGTCGACCAAAAAATACATAAAATATTCAAATTTGAAAAAAAAACATATAATTCATGTGCATCAATATGAAGCCAAATTATTATATGTTGAAACTTTAATGCCCTATAGATCTGGTATGTGCCCTAGCGAGGAACGCAACACACTAGAGAAGCCCAACTCAAAAGCACTTTGCAGAGCGGAGATATAACACCAGTGGAATCAATAACAATACACAAGTTTTATGAGCCCAAAATCTCATTTCCTATTAGTCCATCAATAAGAAAACATTAGGGCTCCCGTATCAAGGATCGTGGCCCATTGCAACCCCTAATACAACTACTATACATAGTATACAGTAAAATACATAGTTTGTCCTTTGACTGATCTAGATCTTGACTTGCTGATGGCAGCCCTTTGTCCTCAGTAATTTTAGTACTCTTGTCCACTGCTTCTAGCTGTCCTTTGCCTCCAAAATCACTCAGCGATCGGTTCCCTTTAGATCTCTGTCTGCTGCTCATAGAGGATCTTCTCCTTCAGCCACTCTTATACTGTACCTTCATGAAAACTCCTTGCTGTTAGGTCTGTCCTTTGACCTAACAAACTAATATTATTAGCCCTTTCTTTTGAGTGAAACTCTCCGAACTGTCTTAGCTGCCCACCTGGCAGCTCTAGACCTTGCTATTCTCAATGGTAGGCCTTGCTGTCTGTTGTTGTTCAAAATGTATAGGCAAGATCGACAACGATCAAGGCAGGGGCTATTAGTCTGATCCCTGCTCTCTCCATTTTAGCTGTCTACCAACAGTAGGCTACGGGGGGTAGTCCCTATGAAATGTGAAGATGGAGACTCATTGGCAGTTGACATGTCCGGGGGACACAACTGAATGGCCTAGCAACTTGGTCAATTTAGCAAGTTTAATGATTTGATTAGATTACTTTCTGAGTCCAGTGCCTTTAATGGAGTCAAATTACTTGTTTAAAGTGAATTATTTACCAAGCCACTGGATGAACAATTGCTGATTTAGGACGCTTCACTATCCTATATGAAATGCGACACCTAAAAACTAAGTGAAATGCAAGATCATGGTTTATTTTAGATTAGATGCCTAACTAGACGAATCCTTTCCCTTAGCTGTTTTGAAACTATTCTCTAGAGTAGTTTGTGGAGAGAAGCCCAGGGAAAGATAGCATTGGCTATATTAACGATAACTCCCTTGGAAATCTCACCACCCAATGCCTCCGGCGCTGCAGAGACTGTGACTCTGACAACTGCAAGGTCACCGTGTTAACCACTAAAGAGGTTTTAAACTCCGCAAATTAGATGAGAAAGTTGGTCCTAGAGTCTTTCAACCAAGCTTATGCTTGGAGGTAAATTAATTAAATGCAAGGCTAATCCTAGGATGCAAATGCAAAATGAGAGATTACTCTAAGTGAGATTTGTTAAATGTCTTAAGCACTTAGAGACAAATTACAACGCTATTCATCTTAGAACAATGGAGTACTTAATCAATGTGTAATGGGAATCTTCACTAAAAGAGGAAATGCTCACGAAACAAGATAGGAGGCGCCAATGATACCAATAGAAAATTGCTTATGAAATAGACAAATTCAATGCTTCTCTCAACAATGCTTGAATGCAAATCAACAATAGAGTGCCAATGTGTCAATTAGATACACGAGAGAGAGAGAGAGAGAGAGCTTAAACACAATTAGCAATTCTTTTAGATTACCAGAAGAATACTCTTATCATGATTATGATTATCAATTAAGTGCTATTAAGCGTGAATTGATTATCAATAATTGAAGCTCAATTGCAATACACAATATTAGTTACACTTGTCACAAAAGAAAGATCTCCACAAGGAATGGTTATTCAACAAGAAACAATGTAACCCATTATCCAATTATCCAATTCCTTATCAAAGGGATAGTAATGACAATTTTAGATATTTCAATGAGAGAAAGAGAGCATCATACACAATGTTATTTCTTAGAGCAATTTAGTCAATAATCGCCATTTCAATTAGCCTTTTAGAGCACTTAAAAGGGAGCCTCAGGCTCTCAACACATATGCCAATTATGTTCTTAAAGCAAGAACGCCAAATCAATGAAGAGCACTTGTATGCAAATTGCAAATATGCCAAAAGATGAATGACAAGACACTAATGAACCTTTGACCAAATTGTAAGCCCAAATCACTTCAACAATGAATGCTCATGAATTAGATTTGTTCCTTAGTTACTTTTAGAGCCTCTAATGCAATTTATTACTGCTGTAACCTTATATTCAGAGGTCTGCAAATCATTATATCAGCCCTCAGAAAATGATGCAATATGTCAAAAATGAGCTAGAGAATTGAAGCAAGAGACCTTCCAATGACTGCCAATTCTTTTGGTGACCATTGTTATGCAATGTATCAAACTTCTAACATTCAGATCAGACCTTAAAAGCACATATATCAGACCTATGTCAACTCAGAAAATTAATGATTCAGTCCTCCAAAAAGCCAACAAGGTGCCAAACAATTAATGCCAAATGAGTGCCAATGAACTTTTAATGAAGTTGAGTGATTATTTAATGATCTTTTGTCACTTTTAATGTTTTTTATTAGTGTTATGGGACTAAATAGATGGCTGTAGCAAATCAGAGAAGAAAATGAGGGATAGAGAAGCAAACCAAGTGGCCAAAGGGCCTAGTTGAGGGCTAGAAGGCTTGGTGATGACTTCCACTTCCTGCAACCACAATGTTAGCAAGAAAATCACTGCAACACAAGATGTTAGTCCACTAAAACAATGCAAAAATCAGAGATGATTGAATAGGGACTAGGGAAAGGCTACAAGGCTAGGGAGACCCCAACACTAGGGCCAAAAAAGGCAAATGAGGGGCTTCAAGGCTAAATATAGGCCTTGGGTAAAGGGACCGAGGCCCAAGAGGCTTGCGCTAAGGGAAAGAAGCCCACAAGGATTGATTTCAAGCTCTAGAAGGTTGACCAAGGGCAAGGGAAGGCCCTAAATGTGGCCGTGGCACAAGGAGAAAACCCTTTAGGGACCGCGGCAAGGGCAAAAAGGGAGACTGAGTGCTTGGAGAGGCAGCCCAAGGTTGTGGCTAAGCAAGAGAGGGAGGTCGAGGGCTATTGGAGGCTGCCCAAGGTCTGCGACACATTTGAAAGAGCCTCCAACAGGTCACAAAGGAGAGAAAGAGGAGGGCCGAGGTGTTTTTGAGGGCACCCAAGGCCACGACAAGGAGGAAGAGGGCGCTGAAGGGAAAGGAAGAGGCTTTGGCACCCTTGGGAGGCCAAAAGAAGGCAACCGTGGGGAAAAGGAGCCCTCTTGGGCTCACGACTAGGGTAAAAGAGCAAACGACTAGGCTTAAAGGCCTAAAAAAAAATTGAAAACCCTTGCAAAACCAGAAAGACCTCAGAAAATTGCTTGCTTGCTTGGGCGTTGAGCTTGGAGGGTAGCTAGAGTGTAGATCTTGCCTTCCTAGGCCTAGATCTACCTCAAAACCCTGACTAGAGGAGCTCCCTCTGAGTATAGAGCCTATCACGAGTCTTTTTGTCACATTGTTCTTTCATCATTTCCAACGATTTACCACATCGTGGCAGTCTTCATTGTGTACCTGCAATCCTCACGAGGAGGCTATGGAAGAACAAGAACAACCAAGCAAGCCAAGAGACTCGTAATGAAACAATTAATAGAAACGATCAAGATAATACTTATCTTTTGAGAGTGTATAAGCTCCCTTTTGATCTTAGTCTTCCAGTTAACCTCGTTCAATTCATTAAAGAGTTAATCTTGTCCACTTCGTCATCATGAAAGATTTAACATCGTTAAGGAATCCATAATATCATCATCATCACAAAGTTCATGTCATCATCAAGAAGTTGACCATATCATCACCATATCATGATCAAAAAGTTCACATCATCAAGTAGTCCATTATCCACATCATCATCAAAGACTTCACATCCTCAAGGAGTTCATCATTAACGAGTTCATCATCAAGGAGTCCATATCTTCATCATCATCAAGTAGTCTACATCATCACCGAGTCCATATCATCATCATCATCACACATGAATTTACATTATTAACGAGTCCGTATTTTCATCATCATCAAGTAGTCCACATCGTTAAGGAATCATCGTCATCATACCATCACGAAGTCCATGTCATGATCAACAAGTTGACCTCATCCATATCATCATCATATCATCACCAAGAAGTTGACATCGTCCATAACATTATTGAGAAATTCATTGTTCAATCCACATCATCGAGGAGCATCATCATCCAGAAGTTGACCTCGTCCATAACATCTAAAGTTTTACCTCGTCCATAGACATCGTCTATATCATCATGAGTTTACCACATCCAAAAGAAATTGACTTCAACCATATCATAAGGAGTGGTGATGATAATATCGGTGAGATATCGCCGAATATCAGAAATATCGCGATATTTTTGACGAGCCGAAATATCGCGATATTTTGGCTCCCGAAAATATCACGATATTTCTATCTCGGCAAAATATCGTGCGATGATATAAAATATTGCTGGGTAGGCTAAGCCGCGACTAGAAAAAGGGAAATTTGCCTTTTTTCCCCACATTTCTGTTTCTAAGTGTTGGAGAAGGAAGGGGAAGAGTTTGTGGTGGTTGTCAAGGAGGGATTGAGGATCAAACAATGATTATCACCACTAACTAATATTTTTTTGTGGATCAAAGATTGAAGAATAGTGAGACAAAGTTCATTTCTTCCATTAACAGGTATGTTCTTAAAAACCCCAATGCTAATGTTTTTTTTCATAGATTTAGGGTTATGCTTTCTTGCCTCTTTGCCTACCAACATCTTTTTTTTTTTTGTTCCATTTGCTATGATTTTCATGCCCATGAGCCAATGCAAGGGTTTTCTCCATATTTGGACAACAAGCTTCATTTTTTTTCAACTTTCTTATGCACCCTCTTATTGCCATTTTTCATTGACATTGCAAATAATGTAGTAAATTTTTTTTTTTAAATGAGGTGGTTATTACTTATTATTTTTCGTGTTGGGGGGTTTAATGCCAATTTTTTGTTTTTTTTTGTGCCTTAGGCTTGAATTAGTTAACTACAAATGTCAAATATGCCAAAAGCCTTGGACCCATTTTAGGAGTATGGGGAGCCTGTTGGTGGAGCAAGTCGGGCATATCTATCATGCAAATTTTTGTGGGACCAAGATGTCAGGAGGGGTTACGTGATTGAAATACCATTTGGCTAGACTCCTTGCACATGATGCAGATGTAAGGCCTTGTATGGTTTCTAGTGCGGAGGTTATGCAAAAAATTCTTGAAGCAATTGCTAAACAAGACAAAAAGATAGCTGTTAGGGAGAGGGCACTGGTCTCAGATAGATAGCTGCTAGTTTTATTTGTTTTGCTACATATAAGTTTATAACTCATGATGATGAGATACTTTTATATATGTGATGTTATTTTGTATTGGTTCTCCACATTTGAGTCCTTGATTGGACAATTATTAGAGATCAGCGAGATTTGGTATGACCTTTGTTGTATCATTTCTATTTGACATCATATATATTAGTGCTTTCTTCATATTTATGTGCCAATTTGTTTAGTTCATGTTGTTATTGCTTTATATGTTTAAAAATCTGAAAAAAATGAATATATTATGCATTTTTTATGCTGGCCGATATTTGCTGATATTTTCGCTGATATTGCCGATAAGATGTTTTCTGGACCCTCACTTATATTTTACCGATACCGATATTATCAACATTGATAAGGAGTACATGTCATCACATAATCAAATAGGGTTTCTTCTTTCAGACAAACACAGTCAACCCTCAAATTTTCTTCTCCAAGCCCTACCTAGTGTTTACAAAAAAAAATTGAATGTCAGTAAACAATAAAAGAAATACAAGATATTTACTTTTTTGAGATCATGACAACTCCTTGATCTTCAATTTTCTTGGATCCAACCTACAAATCAACCTTAACATGATGTCAAAACTTCTAGGAGCAAGGTTTCCTTCTTAAGCGGAAGCAATTAACCCATATGCCCAACCCAAAATAGTGTTACTCATTAATTGGAAGGGTTTTAATTTCAACCGTTAATAACTCTTCATGTTTGGTCTAGGGTTAGCAATTTGCATAGCTAGGGCTTTGACTTCAAACCCTAAGAAAATTTCAAATTTGGTTTTACAAACTCATTCTTGCATCTTTTTCTCCAATATTATTATTCTCACTATTAGACCTAGGGTTTTATCCACAAACCCTACGGAATTCTTGATCAAACCCTTACTAGGGTTTGCAAACCAAAACATTCTAAGAAATTGATTAGACATTCAGACTTTATACTCTAGACATCTAGTATTCCATTCCTCAGCAATAATTTGATTCGACTTCAGGGTCATGATATGAGAGAGATAGTGCATTTACAACAGAAGTCAACACTTTGACTTATCTAGATAAGAGCATAGATCATCTCTAAGAAGATGATACATGAGATCAGTTGAAGACACGCTGCTTCAATTGATTTTCCAAGGTGACTCCTTCACCTATCATTGTGCTGCACCTCACCGTGCTGCATCTTGCTGCACCCATCATCACAATGTTGGACCTTATGACCATGCTGTACACATCATACTGCTGCACTACTGCCCCAGTGTTTAGCACTGCTGTACCTTGTGCCACTATTGCACCTTGTTGTCACCCATGTGCTTGCTGCACCATTGCTACTTTGTGTACTTGCTGCACCAAGTACCATACGACTGTCCCAATGTGCTTGCAACACTATGCTTGCTTCACCTTGTTGTTGTTGTTGTCCCATGTACCATACTATTGCAGCACCATGAACTTGCTGCACTAAATACAGTTGTCCCATGTACCATACCACTATGTACAGCCACCATGTACTTGCTATTGCTGATGTCCTATTGTGCCACTGCTACACAATGTCATAGCTGTCCTAATCTTGTGCTGTCCCAACATGCTGTTGACCCAACATGTTGTTGTCCCAGCATGTCGCTGTCCCAACATTTTGCTATCCCATCATTGTGCTGTCCAATGAGTTTACAGCACCATGTACCTTTGCTGCCATGTCACAACCACTGTCCCATCACAGCTTGCTATGCTGTCCAGTTGTGCTTGCCAAGCTGTACATGCTTACACTGATTCTTCTAACAACACTCTCATCATCAAATTATCCTCATACCGCTGGTGCACTGTTGTAGTTTTGCAACTCTGGTTAGGGCATCAATAGTACCCTAACAACCACCTCTAAACTTGGCAATAGTCCTTGAAAAGAGTGCAGCTTACCTCCCATGAGATGCTGCTGTCCATACATCCCTTCACGCTGTTTAGGGCAGCCTCCACGCTATCCCTTTGACCCTTTATACGGCGGCTAAGACTCTGTTGTCCACACAGCCCTTCACGCTGTATAGGGCAGCCTACACGTTGTCCCTTTGACCCTTCATGTTGTGGCTAAGGCTCTCTTGTTTGACTGCAGTTAGGGCTGAATTAGACCAACGTTTAGGGCTAGATTAGATCAACATTTAGGGCAGCCTTTTAGGTCTGCGTTAGGGCTGCCTTCCTGATATCGTTAAGGCTTCTCTTCATGACTGTGTCCTCTAGATTAGGGCAACATATTTCTTCTTCTTCACTGTGGCTAGAGCAACTTCATTCCTCCAACGTCTAGGGCTAACACTCCTAGATTTCTCTTCCACTAAAACCCAAGACAAGTGGAGAGAAATCAAGATAGAAGTGTGTGTGAGAAATGACTCTCAAGTCATCTCCTTTTATACTAAAACGTTGAGTAAATGTGGGGTTTATTTGGTTGCTGGCCGACTTTGACGAATTGTCTTATAACACAAATGAGAGGGATTCAAGAAAAATATTAGCTGCCATAAATAAGATGACCCACATGGAGTTTGGCCCTAGTTGCCAATTTTAACATTTATGGTTTAGTAGTTGTTTGATGAAAATAATACTAATAATAATCAAGTGAAAGAAGAAAGCGAATAAAGACAAGTAAAAATTCATCACATGCAACTATCAAAGTAAGAGAAATCACGTACACTTGCTGCCCCTAGATTTCTCAACATGGTATCAAAGCTAGGGTGACAAGTCAAGGAAGGGAAACTTGAAAAAGGACACTCAAGGGCCAAAACACTAGAAGATCATCAAGAGCATCAATCATCAAGAAGAAATATTCTAAAGGAGACCTCAAAAGACTCTACCTCTAATAAAGAAATCTCAAATTGAAGCATCTTGAAGTCTTCACATCCAAGGGAAGCAAGAAGAGAGGCGTTATCATCATCATCAAGCATTCAAGGTGATCTCCCTCTTCTTGAGTCAATGATCACTTTTGAAGGAAGACATGTTCATCAAGAAGTTATCCTCCACTATCAATATCATCATCAAAATCAAGAAGGCAACAGGTTGAAGATATTGTCATCAAGGAGTATCTTCACAAGTAAGTATCTTTATGTCCACATCTGAATCTATCAAAATGTCTTTTTGCAAGGAAAGCAACAAGTTAGTTGGGGCATCAAACTTTTTTGCATGGAAGAAGAGGACAAATTTGATCCTCATTAGGTTTTGAGGAAACGCCCCCTCGAATCGGCTTTTGGAGCGCGCTACGCTCGGGAGCAAATAGGTAGCGACCTTGAGAGTGAATTTTGAGAGCGCACAATTGCGCTCCCTGTTTTTAAGGGAGCGATTTAGGGAGTGGTTGCTCCCAGATCGCTCCATTTCACCCCGCAAGTGAAAATTTTAAGGAGGGAGTGGTCAGGGAGTGATTGCTTTATTCACCATAAAAGGCCTTCCTCCCCTCCCATTATTCACCATTGGGAAAGTGAGACAACAAGAGAGGAGGGCTTTTGGAATTGGAGGCTTGGAGCTTGAGTTGAGGAGGGAGATTGCGGGAGCTTGAGGAGCTTTCAAGGGAGATTGGAGCTTGGGATTGAAGACCAAAGAGGTAGGGTCTACACTCTAATCTAATATTTGTGTTTTTTATATGTTCATTTCTAAATGAAGATGGTCTTTTCTCTCTTTTCCATTCCCATTCCTCCATTTTATTGCAGGCTCAAGACTTCAAACATCATGGCTATATGGCTTGGCATACTCTTGTTGTTGGTTCCTTTTTTTGTTATTATGGTGTTGGAGAGTAGAAGGAGGGTTGATCATGACGAAAAATTGGGTTTTAGTGGATTTGATGAAAACCCTGGAGAGGAGGAGTACCTTGGTGAGGAGGAAGAGGAGAGTGGAGATGATGAGGGCACAAAAATCAAACCAAACCAAACCTTGTTATGGAAATATGTTGCTAGACCAGAAGGCACCTATGTGGGAAAAGGCCATGGGATGGAAGTAAACAAATAGGAACTTGTTTAAGTGTGTCAACAACACAAGGAGCCAAATACATAAGGGAAGAGGAGGAAGCCCAATACAGATCTAAAAGATGAAAGGGTGTCTTTGAACATAGCCCACAATCACATGCACAAAGAACTCCATCAACATCCTCCCATGGCAGTGGATATAGAGGCACATGAACAAACATCTCTTTAAGGCGCAGAGCCATATCAGATTTCCTTGATGAAGGGTGTAGGAATGATGTGGATTAAAAATTTTACCGGTTTGTCTATGCATGTGGGATACCTTTCAATGTTCTTCGCTCGCTATATTGGCATAAAATGGGTTCTTCCATTAATGACGGCCCCAAAGGATACAAGAGCCCTGGGTATGACAAGGATAGAATTGTGGGACTTGATGATGAAAAAGCAAAACTAACACATTCTTTGGGTAAAATGACAAATTCTTGGAATGAGCATGGGGTGTCCATTGTATCTGATGGATGGACAAACGTAAAAGGCAAGCCATTGGTAAGTGTTCTTGCTATGTCTATTAATGTTGCAACCTTCCATTCAACATATGGTTACTCAGAAATTTTCAAGACCACCATCAACATTGCAGAACCATTATTTGAAACAATTGAACGTATTGGGCCATACAATGTCATCCAAGTCATCACTGATAATGCTTCTAATTGTAAGTTAATGGGAGCAATTATTGAGGATAGATACCCCAACATATTTTGGTCTGGGTGTTTGGTTCACACAATGAATGTTTTCGATGCATGATATTATTAAGAACAAAAACCATCAATACAAATGGATTGGTGATTTGTACACAAGAGGCAAAAAAATGATATAATTTATTACAAATCATAGCAATACCCATGTGCTTTTCTACAGTCACTCAAGATTGGAGATGTTGAAGATTGCGAAGACTAGATTTGCTAGCTATTACCTCACCTTGAGGCGCCTTTTGAAGGTAAGAGAGTCATTGGCTAGCATTGTATGAGGTCAACACTTGTAGGTATTAAAGGACAGGGCTCCAACTGCAGTTGGCAGGCAAGGTTTTGAACAGGTGGAGGAGACCACTCTTGATGGTCTGTTTTGGGCTTGTGTGAGGGAAGTTTTGCAATTCACCAAGCCCATTTATAGCATGATTTGTTTTGTAGATACAGATAGACCAGTGATTGGGGAGGTGTATGAGCAGATGGATAACATGTTAGGGAAAATAAAAGATATTGTTCAAGAAAATGATCTTAACTTGTATACAATGATTCACAATTGTGTGTGTGCACGGTGGAATAAACTTAATGTTCCACTACATGCCTTGGCGTCTATCCTTATGCCAAAATACTACTTTCCATCTTGGTTGGGTCAACCTGCACTTGGCTGTGGGGTTATGATCAAACCCCATATAGATCCAGAGGTATCTAAAGGATTTATGGAAGCATTAGACAAGTTGGTCCCTAAGGAGGAGTGTGCTAAGCTGCTGAAGGAAAATTATTGTCAATTATTGAAGACCCATTTGGGCATGTTACATATTGTAAAAAGAAATTTTATTTGAGTCAAAAGACCCTCCAAGGCCTCATCATGACAAGTCGGTCTTAAAAGAGCATCTCAAGAATATTTGGAGATGTTGAAGATTGGAGACCCTCAAGTTGACCTACATTCATGGACAAGTCGGTCTTAAAAGAGCAATTCAATCCAATGAGAAGCCTATATAAAGGAGACCTTGACCTCACTTGGAGGACACACTTCACACACTCAACTTCGATCACAAGAAAGAAAAAAGTGCAAAGAAGAAGAGGATGAAGGAGGAAGAGAAGATCAAGTTTTTGGGATTGTTTATGGGCTAATACTCTCCACATGTGCGAAGAAATTAGGGTTCTTATTGGAACAAAATAAACCAAATTTCAAAAGTGAAGATAGGTCATCAAGCAGAGCTATTTGGAAGCCGAATTCTCTAGGAGAGAGAATCCACCCAAGCAAAGAAGAAAGGAGCAAGAATACACCAACATTTCTCACACGTGCAAGGGTTTCTGCAGAAGATTTCGCTGGGCAAGGCGAAGTTGTAGAAGAATTTGCTGGATAGGTCGAAATTGCAGAAGAATTTGCTGGGGAGGTCGAAATTGCAGGGGAAGTTGTAGAAATCAGTTTTGCAGAAGTTGTTGGAAGCAAGTTTTTGACTTGGTCTTGGAGGGTCTTGGTCAAGGGTCAAAGGTCTTGGAATTTGTTAGTTGAAGGTCTATAAGAAGAGAAAGAATTTTGGTGGGTTTTCCTCTCATGTTGGTGTTAATCAATGTTGTCATTGATGTCAATATGGCATTCGCCGAGATGGCAAATATTCTTGAGATGCCTAATGAATATCATGAAACCCTATAATGAGATGATAAGGTTGAAGACAATAGATCCCTGGTTCTAGATGATGATGTCATAACTCTTGTTTGATAAGAATGTCATCATTTAATATGTCAAGTCACTAATGAAGAAGTCTTAAGAAGTGCCAAGTGCCAAGTGCCAAGTATTTAGAAGCCCTTGATGACATATGGGGGACTACATTTGATGATGTCATATTCTTGATGAATGACCACAATTGATGATGGCACTTGATGAGGTCTTGATAACATGGTTGGAGATCATTTAATGGTTGGAAGACTATTTTGGAGTTCTCCTAATGATGCTACACTATGATTGCACTAGTATATGATGACATTGTTGATGCGCCATGCTACATGGATGCTGCACTCCTACATAATGACTCTATGATCCTATGATGACATTGATAACAATGAGGAAGTCACGCTGTCCCAAACATTCCTCATTCTGTCCCAAAATTTTTATGCATAAAATTTAAGGACAATCACAAAGAAAAATTATTTTGGACACCTTGGAGGCATCCTTTCAAAATGGATCTTAGACCATCGTAATGAGGATTTCTTCCTCTTTCTAACGAGCCTTTATTTGCCTCGAAACTCCCAATAGTTTGTGAGATATTGAATTTTTAAGTTAAGGAAATTATTCCTAGCAGTGAGCTGGCCTACAGTCAGTCATACAAATCGGCCTCACTTCAAATAGACGTGTCCCTTCAGTTATAATCGAAATCACTATAAATATAAACCTAAATTCATCCATTCAAGCTCAGGTTTTTTAATGGAGACAAGACAAGAGGTAGAGAAATAGCCACAACCTAGAAAAGCAAGGAAGACAAGTTTGTAGAATTGTTCTTGGGTTAAATAGTCTCCCACAGGTTCGAGCTAGGAGCAGAGAAGTTGTCGTGGTCGATCCATTCAAGCTCAGATTTTTCGGTGGAGACAAGACAAGAGGTAGAGAAGAGCCGCATCCTAGAAAAGCAAGGAAGACAATTTTGTGGAATTGTTCTTGGGTTAAATAGTCTCCCACAGGTTCGAGCTAGGAGCAGAGAAGTTGCCGTGGTCGCAGCTGCCGTAGTTGAAGCTGTCGCCGTTGTTGTGGTTGAAGTTTCCGTAGTTGCTGTGGTCGAAGCTGTCGCAACTGCCGTAGTTGAAGCTGTCGTAGTTGCCATGGTTGAAGCTATCGTGGTCGAAGTTGGCGTAGTTGTCGTGGTCGAAGCTGCCGTTGTTGTCGTGGTCGAAGCTGCTGTTGTTTTCGTGGTCGCAACTGTCGTAGTTGTCGTGGTTGAAGTTGCCGTGGTTGAAGTTGTCGTAGTTGTCGTGGTCGAAGTGTTGATTTATTGGGATTGGACAAATAGAGCTTGTTGAAGTCTTCTCTTGAGAACATAATGGGGCAGAGTTGGAGAACTTTGTGAAGCAGCATATTGAAGACCGTGATGCATTGAAGCCATCATGAGGTGACCTTGAAGAAGTTTTGTTTGGGTAGCATGAAGAGCAGTGGTGACACCTTCATGTGAAGAACAAGGTTGTCATTGATGATGTGACGTGGAGACTATACTGAAGTCATCGCTGAAGATTGACAAGGCTTGTTGAAGAAGACATTCAGAGTCGTGAAGTATAACCAAATGCATCTTGACAAAGTAAGGCTGAGGGTTGGATCCTCGAAAAGACAAGGTTGGTGCCTTGGAGGATAGGGTTGGAACCCTAGAGGATCAGAGTCCTCAAGAAATCAGGTTGGAGCCTGAACCAGATATAGGGTTGGAACCCTTGAGGTTGGTACCTCAAAATTGACAAGGTTGGAGCCTTGGAAGTCCAAGTTGGTGCTTGGAAAATACAGGTTGGAGTTTTGGAGATTGAAGATTAGTGTCTTCATCTAGGGTTGGAGCCCTACATATATTGTACTTGATTTATTGAAAGAAGAAATTAATAAAAGTATTTATTCTATCATTGTTCATTTTGTGTTCTAAATATAAGTGATCTAACTGGTAAAAATAACAATTGAAAAGAAATATTGATTCACCCCTTTCTCAGTATTTCCAACAGTTGGAGAGGTTTTGGCCTTGGTTGATCACCTACATCTTGTTTCCCTTGCCTTATTGTTCTTTATGGTTTGGTGGTTGTTTGATGAAAATAATACTAATAATAATTAAGTGAAAGAAAGCTAATCAAGTTAAGTAAAAATTCATCACAAGCAGGTATCAAAGTAAAAGAAATCACCTACACTTGCTGACCCTAGATTTCTCAACAGACAACAAAAAGATATAAATAATTTGAAGGGTTCTCGGCCTTGCTTGAGCGAGGGCAGAGCTTGGGTATGTACTAAAAGAATTCACATAGATCAACGCATAACAAAGAGATTCAATTTAGGATGTCGTAGTAAGATTTAGATGCCATAAAGGTAGCTCACAAGGCTCACAGTGCTCGTAAATTTGTGCGAAATATCTGTAATTTCCATAGGCGGTGAGAGCCATAGGTCCACAATATTTTGTAGATGGTAAACATCTCAAGTTCAAATCTTCATGGTGAGTTGGTGCCAACAAAAACTTTGCATGACATGACTTTGCATAACACATTAATACCTTGGGTAGCACGAATTAGTGTCACAAAGATTCTCATAGAAAACTCGCATAAATACCATAGAGGAAGCTCGTATGAATAGACCTTCACATTGATCTGCAGAAGAAAAGCTGGCACATTTTACAATATTTCATAAAGACGCCCACAAAGACGCTTACATATATCACAGAGAGGCTCGCATATATATGCTTGTATTAATCATAGAGAAGCTTTGAATCTCGCATGACCATCGAGGCACTCGATACAAATTTTGGGTTAAGGCTTGGATCATGCTTCGAATCATCACAGAGGTGATTTTATACTACCATAGAGACACACACATGATTTTGTACTAACATGATACATCACAATGCTCGGTCCAGATAGTAGCCTTACTAGAATTACTTCGCTGTTCTTTGAGACAATGCGGTCTTAATTTAACCTTGAGTCCAACTTGAAGTTTAGTCTCGGCCCTCTCTTAGCATTCTATCTTTGCCACAAGCAGACCAACAATAATTCGGCTTGCTAGACCCAAAAATATGTTCTTAATTGTTCTTCAATCTAGACAGGTCTTTGACCTTCCCCAACTCTGATCCCATGTTGATATTCTAGGGTACCTACTAGAATTAAGTTTTTCTTCACTTGATAACTACTTCAATGATCAATTAAACATTAGTTTCACATAACATTAAATTCAATATCATTTAGGCAGTTATACAAAAGAAAAACATCAACTAATAAACATGAAAGAGCAGTAAAGTAACCATGAAACAAAGAGACAAGAGACACATAAAATTAGGCACACAGCCAGGGCAAAACCCACAAGGGGAAAACCCATAAAAGTTCTTCCTTATGAGTGAGAGAGAGAGTTTCCAGATTCATCAATACATCATAAATAACAAATAGTAGAATAATAGCCAAACCAGTAACCAAAATCATGATCAAGTGCCATGTCAAAATCCAAGTCCCTGAAATTGCAGCCCTCCTTTGAGTTTTCGGCCTCCTTAAATTTTGGCCCTCTTGTAATTTCGCTAGATCAGAGATGCATGAGACCAAAATTGATTATCCAAATGAGGAGAAATGATCCCTTTATATAGCCTTCAAGTGTGGGTTGAATGGGGTGCCTTTTAGGGGCCCAATCGACCTAAAATATTATGAGGCCGACTTGAAATAAATTTGGAGGCAAATTTAAAAATTCAAATTTCCATTTCTTTTAGGAGATGAAAATGCCAACCATGGCTACCATATTTTTCAAAAATTCCAACATTATATACAAATATGCAAAATTTCTCATGTGTATAAGAAGGGTGCATATAACCAAAATATCGCCAAGTGCAATCCATCTTTGAATCAAGATCGATAAAAAGAGACTGAGGCGCTTTAAATGGCTTTTGAAATCCAAAGAAAATCATGCTACAACAAATAGCTACATAACATCAAAATCATTGCCTATATTGGGATCCTACTCATCAAGATCACCCACTAAGCATTAAAATAAGATAGGAAAAGATTAACATCCTAATTCATGATTTTTCTTGAGTGAAGTGTACATTTTTACTAGGGTCATGGAGCAGGAACTCAACAATCAATGGCACCAACGTTGAGGTACATAGAGGGCTTTGTGATTTTGACTTATTGTTAGTTCTGTTAGAAAAGTACCAAGGACAAGTGTTCCTAATGTTTGGTGTCTAGCTTAAGAAAGAGTGTCCTAATGTGCCCCCCTTTACTTAACTTTATGGGAAATAAAGTTAAAGCGAGCTTATAAGTCATAAAGTGACTTCAAGAGAAATAAAGTCATAAAGTGACTTTAAGTCATAATTTGACTTTATAAATACAAAGTCATAAAGTACCTTTTGAGTAATTAATGAAAATGGGACTAAGGGGAAAATATGTTTCATGGGTCAACGAGAGATTCGATCTCCTCCGTTGATCTAATTGGATAAGATCTAATCTTAGCTGTTAGATGTTAGGGTTGATCTCTCTTTTTAATGAGAGAATAGAAGGGAAAAAGGAAAGGGGAGAAGGCACCATTTGCACATTTCTTCATGAGAGTTGGAGAAGAGAAGCAAAAAGATGCTGTGAGAGCAAAGTTGGAGAAGAAAGGACTGTACAAAAGAGAAAGGACAGGGTACACAGTACCATAGCAAGGAAATCAACACATAGTCTAAGGATAGAAGGAAGCTTGAATCCCAAGAGATTTTCCTGGTTATTTACCTGAGCACCAGTGCAATTTTCGGGGCAGTCTAAGCTGCATTTATTGCAGAGAATAGGCAATAAAGTCTTAGGATTGACAAACATTTATTGCTGTCAGGATTGGCTCGAAATTTGAGGGTCTGGGACACATTTATTGTATTTTGACAGGCACAAAATTTGAGGGACAATGCTGCATGAATTTGAAGACAGCCAACATGAATTTCTTTGTGAGCTGGGTGTGATTTTTGAGGCTGCTGAGTGAGATTTCAGGTGGAGCTGTCCACAGATTTTGAGGGACTGGCAGAGAGTTAATTGGCACAAATTTCTGAGCAGGAAGAGCACAAAAATCAAGGCAGTAAGTTAGGAAATTAAAAGAGCAGCTACAACACATTCTCCAAGGAAATTTAGTGCACAAATTTCAAGGGAGATAAGTAGAAATTATTGCTGTCATTTAATGCTGTAAATTTCTCTGATAAGAAATAAAAAGATCTCTCTCTAATTGGTTTTCCCTTCGGGGTTTTTCCAATGTCTTTGGACCAAAAATCAGTGTTTTAAATTTGTATGATTGTTGCATTTATTCTCAATGAGAGTGAAAGAGTAGAGTAGGGTTATGTGTTTCATGCTTTAGCACATATTCATGTTTAAAAACAACAACATATATATGCTGGGTTGGGCATTAAATTGATATGATTTCTAAAACTAAAACTGGGTTGGGCCTACAATTTTCTACATACATCAGAGCAACAATGAACCTATGAGCTAAGAAGTGTTGAACAACAAGCATAACTAGGCTACATATAC
Source organism: Pinus tabuliformis (assembly GCA_031772625.1). Classification (NCBI taxonomy): domain Eukaryota; kingdom Viridiplantae; phylum Streptophyta; class Pinopsida; order Pinales; family Pinaceae; genus Pinus; species Pinus tabuliformis. Next base: position 740,938,587 of record CM062814.1, on the reverse strand, counting down.
AGAGATTTGGTGGTTTAGAGGGAGATTGTTTACCCATTCAGTGTTGGATAGTTGTGTTGGTTGAGAGGGTCAAATGGCTTCTGGTTTGAGGGTGGAGAACAGGTTAAGTGGGCTTGAAAACTTTGGCCAATGGAAGGAAAGGATATTTTTGCTGCTCGAGCAGTTTCAGTTGTGGGATATTGTCGAGAAGGCAGGACAAACACCTACTAATCCTATTCAGATGTCAGACTGCAACAAGTGGAATGTGAAGGCTAAGAGAATCCTTCTTGATGTGATTAAAGACCACCTTATACCTCATGTAATAGGGAAGAAATGTGCCTACGAGATGTGGGAGTCCTTGATAAAACTTTACCAGAGCACGAACAAAAACACGATGATGTTGTTATGTGAGAAATTGAGGAACACCATGATGACCAAAACTAACACAGTGACCTCATACCTTACCGAAATCACACAGGTGAGTGATGAGTTTGCTGCAGTGGGAGAGATTATTCTCGATGACTAGTTGTTCAAGACGACATTGAGTGGCTTCCCCAAGAAGTGGGATGGTTTTGTGGTTAGAGAGCATCTTCCAAATTGAGGGAGGATATGGGATGATTTCACTCTGGAGGAGATACGAGGAATGCCAATAGTGGTAGTCAACATGGTGGGGTGGATGAGGAGGGGAATTTTACCCTTATAGCTAAGGGAGAGATGTCCAAGAAGGAGTGCATGAGCAGGAGGAAGAATAAGGCTATTGTTGGGGTTGCAAAGAGCCATGCTCCATGGTCAGGGATGTTGTCGCGCGGATTGACACGACAACGCTCAGACCGGGGGCTGTCACTCTGATCCCCGATCCCTCCGTTTAAGCCTGTCTCCCGCGGCTAAGGGGGGTAGTCCCTGTGAGATGATGAGACCAACTGTCGACCAGTTGGTTGGGAGACACGAGATACGATATAAAAAGCACTAAAATGATTTGATTAATTGAGCAGACCAGTGCCTTAAGAGATTATTGTTAAAATGATTACTTGTTAGATATAGAAAAATAAACTGTGAACAACAATCATTTGTCATCAAAAAGTATCAGCGAAATCACATAACCAAACGATATCCAGCGACTGAGAATTTTGAAAAAAAAATAAATGCTTTAAACCACCACGAGAATCCTAGACCATTAACTAGATATCATATTCGCATCTCGACTTGAAAAATTCAGATCTTAAGATATAACATGAAAAACAACTGAAACTGGCAAAAATGATTTTCCAAATTTTTTATGTGATAAAATGAAACCTAAAAACCCTAAACCTTGATAAAAACTGCATAAAGCAAAAAATTTGAAACCCTAGATCAGAGAAAATTGAAACCCTAAGACAACTGATTAATTTACAGATTTGGCCCCTTAACAGCCAGATTCAGCAATAAGAACGGAAATATTTTAATGAAACGAAAATTTCAGATTTGTCACTGTGAAGAACTTCAGAAAATTTCTCATGCAAATCAAATAAATAAACCGAATGATAGACCCAGGATCAAATCCAACTGGGTTCAGCAAAAAATGCTTGCGGGAGTTGGCTGGTTCAGCCGAGAACTTCCCCGAACGCCCACAAAATTCCTTCAGAAAATGTTTTCTGCACAGCTCAAAACAACCGTCAACAAAGAGGGCAAAAATGCTGCTAGATCTCAAACAGTAATGGAGATACCTGCCATTACTTCAGAAACCCTAACAACACCCAAACCCCAGCAAGTGAACAAGATACCTGTGCTCACAATACTCTATAAGAAGCTAATATTAATGGCTGAAAATAACATATGCAAAAAATGAAATGATCTCACAACATTCCAAGAGAGTAACACCAGCAAGATATGGACCCCAAAGTCTTTCTTTATTAACTAGAAACAGATTTACAAGAGAGCTTCTTCAGTATCTGATTCACAGATCGAATGAATCTGAAATGACCAGCTAAGACCCTATATAAAGGAAATGATCCCAACGGCTAGTTCGAATGATCCATGTAGAAATGATCTCGATCGTTGATGAAGATCAAGACATCTCTTGATCTCATCCGTCGATTTATTCAATTAATTTTTTATTATTATTTTTAAAATTTTTTAAAATTTCTTATTATTTATTATTTTATTATTATTTTTTAAATTTTTAAATTTTTTTTATTATTTTTTATTTATTTCATTTTTTTAAATTTTTAAATTTTTAAATTTTTTATTATTTATTATTTTATTATTATTTTTTAAATTTTTTAAATTTTTTTTTATTATTTTTTATTTATTTCATTTTTTTAAATTTTTAAATTTTTAAATTTTTTTATTATTTATTATTTATTTATTATTTTTTAAATTTTTAAATTTTTAAATTTTTATTTTTATTTTTTATTTATTTCATTTTTTAAAATTTTTAAATATTTTATTTATTTTATTATTTTATTTCATTTTTTAAATGGATCATCGAACTAAACCTTTGGAAACATCACCCAGGACCTAGGACTTAGGACTCACGAGGGGATTTAAAACATTTTTTGACCCTCAAGACACATTACATCATGACTTTTACAACTTACATCTCAAGGGGACAAGCCCACTTAACACAGACCCTCATAAATCACCCATTTCTGCGACACAACTATAATCTAGCATATTAACACACTAGGATTCTCCTAAAGTTCTAATGACAAAATCCATCCCGGCTTTGGGGTCAGGTTTGAAGGAAAACTCTGCCGATCCATGGATCGGTGAGACGAAAAACCTTCCGGGACATAGATTATCATAGAAAGTTAGGTCCACTTAGGCAATTTTACATACATGACTCTGATCTGCTTAGATTATTTACAATTCATACACGCAGACTGGGTTTACAATTGAAATGATCAAGCTGCTGATGACTGTAGGCTGGCACAGACACGTCGTTCAGGTGCTACCCCTTTCTGCCAAGAAAAGAGGGTGTACTGCATGGGAAGTTGACCAGTAGAGGTCAACAAGGGACTACCATTATTTTTATGGGCCGAGGCATGCAACACTGCAGTGTATCGGTAGAAAAAGAGTTGACACAGGGTGTTAGGGAATGAGTCCTATGGAGGGTTTTTTCTGGGAAGAAGCTTGAGATTGGGAACTCTAAGATTTTTGGGTGCCTGACATATTCACATCCGTAAGGATGAGAGGACAAAGTTCGAACCCACAACCGAGAAGGGCATTTTTGTGGGGTATAGCAAGACCTCCAAGGCCTACTGCATATATATTCCTGCGTAGAGGAAGGTTGTTGTGAGGTGGGATGTGAGATTTGAGGAGGAGAGAGGCTCGAGGAGGTCACGGGATATGGATCAAGTAGAGCAGCGAACTCCTTAGTAGGAGAGTGCACCACAATGTATGGGACCATCAAGCACAGGTTCACAAGGGTCTAGAGGATCGCAGGCTTTTGGGGTGATAGGTCCATAGGTTAGAGGGACAAAAGGCATAGGACCCCCAAATACAGCTTCACCACAGACCACAGGGGCATCATCATCAAAAGTATCGATTACAGAGGAGGATATACCCATCCCAGTACAGGAGGCTACTTCAGGGAAGAGGAAGCATAAATGGCTTTGTAATACCTTGCAGGAAGCCCAGGAGACAGTGGGAAAGCCCAACTAGTCAGTTTAATAGCATAAACCACTAGAGTGATTTGATGGCTATTTGGCTATGGTGAGTAGCATGATGGAGACCGAGCCATCTAGCTACGAGGAGGCTGCAAACCAACAAGTCTGGAGGGATGCCATGGTGGAAGAGTATGCTTCCATCATGCGTAATTATGTGTGGGAATTTGTGTTGAGACCTAAGGGGAAATAAATGGTGACTTCTAGGTGGCTTTACAAGATCAAGCATGTTGCAGATGGTAGCATTGAGAAGTTCAAAGCTCAATTCATGGCATGGGGTTTTTCATAGGTTGAGGGGTTTGACTATTGATGAGACCCTCGCACTAGTAGCTCGATACACTTTGATTAGACCAGTGATCCCCATTTCAACAATGATGGGTTGGAAGATCCACCAAATGGATGTGAAGACCGCTTTCCTCAATAGGATCATACAAAAGGAGGTATATGTCGAGCAACCAAATGGTTTTGAGGTACCTGGAAGGGAGTCCCATGTATGCAGGTTGAGGAAGGTCTTGTATGGGCTAAAGCAGGCACTAAGAGCCTGGTATTCATGGATTGATTGCTACTTGCAGCAGATGGGTTTCGAGAAGAGTGATGGGGATCTGAACCTATATTACATTGTGGTTGGCAAGGATCCACTCATTCTTGTCCTGTATATAGATGATCTTTTTATTACAGGAGAGTAGAAACTCATTGAGCATTGCAAGAGAGTCCATGCGTCAAAGTTTGAGATGATTGATATGGGATTGATGCACTATTTTCTGTGGTTGGGGGATGGACATATCCATAGTTTTACGAAACGGCCGAACCGAAACGGAAACGGCCGTTTCGTTCCGTTTCATTGCCAAAATATGTGACCCGGCTCGGTTGACCGGGTCAGCTATGACTCGGCCGGGTCATCCAATGACCCGGCCGAGTCATAGCTGACCCGGTCAACCCGGCCGGGTCCGTATTGACTCGGCCGTTTCACTCATAACCGGCTGGGGCAGCGTATTACCAAAAAAAAATCGATTTTTTGCTGATTTTTTATAAAGTTAGTTAGGGTTTGTGGAGCTGAAAGGTTTATTGTGATTTGTTTAATGCTTTTGGGGTCCATTTCCCCCTCCCAAACTCTATTTAAGACAGCCAAATGCTCTCATTTCACTCACAACAGTCTTATGCATTTGAGTGAGAGTCTTCTTTGAGAGTTAGTGAGCAGTTCTTGAGCTTGTTTTGGAGCAGCAGTGAGGAGTCTTGGAGGAGCATTGTAGCTGGAGTGAGGAGCTTCTTGGGCAGCCATTTGGAGCAGCGTTGAGGAGCTGATTTTTGGAGCAAGCTTGAGGAGGCAGTTTGTGCCTGGAGGTATTTTTTTCCACCTCTATAAATCTGTTTTTACTTAGTAAATTTTAGGTGCATATCAAGATAGCTTAGAGAGTGTTTTTAGTCAAATAAATGAACATTGAATCAATTTTTTTTTTTTTTTTTTCATTTTCAGATTGTTTTCCTAGTCAAAAAATGGCACCTAGAGCAAAAGATCCTGCTTGGGCATATGTTGAAATGGTTGATGATGAGATGTGTTGCAAGTTTTGCCATAGGAAAATTAAGTCAGGTCCTGGGGGGATTAATAGGCTGAAACAACACTTGGCAGGGATTAAAGGCAATATTACTGCATGTAAATCTAATGAAATTGGGGAGATTAGAAAGAATTTGTTGGAAAGCTTTGAAAAATTTAATGCAGAAAAGACTAGGCAAAAAGAGATACAGGCTGAAATTGGGAGGAAGAGGGAGATACAAAGAATGATGGCTGCCAACCCCCACTATGAGTTTGAGGGTTCTTCCTCTATCCCTCAAACTGATGCATCAAACCCTTTCCGTTATGTTCCTCCCTCTTTTGCTTCTGTTCAAGATAAGGGAAAGGGTAGAATGAAGGGTGATGGGACTATCAAAAGTTTTTTCACTCACTCAGGCTCCTCTCCATCAGATGCACATGGTCCTGAAGTTAGTAAAGGTCTTGCTCAGCCCACTTTAGATGACCATTGGAAGAAAGAATTGAGGGAGACTGCTTGTGACTACATAGCTAGATGGTGGTATGATGCTGATATCCCCTTTAATGCTGCTCGTTCACCATATTATGAGCCTATGTTTGAGGCCATACATGCTGCTGGAAAAGGCTTCAAAGGCCCTACTATGCAAGAGCTAAGGGGGTTTCGTTTGCAGAAAGAAATTACATCAATTAATGAGTATTTGCAAGATTTCAAGGAATCATGGGCAAGAACAGGGTGTACCATCATGTCAGATGGATGGATTGATCAAAGAAACCGTACCATCATAAACTTTCTTGTCTTCTGCCCACAGGGAACCATGTTTTTAAAATCAGTTGATGCATCTGATAAGGTAAAAGATGGCCACTTGTTGTTTCAGCTATTGGATGAGGTTATTTAGGATGTGGGGGTGGCTAATGTTGTTCAAATCATCACAGACAATGCCTCTAACTATGTTCTTGCTGGTAGACTGTTAGAGGAAAAACACAAGACCATCTTTTGGACCCCATGCGCTGCACATTGCATAGACCTCATGCTTGAGGATATTGGAAAATTAGATTGGGTCAGAAACACTGTAGATAATGCCAAAAGCATAACAAAATTTATCTACAATCATACACTGGTTTTGAGTCTCATGAGGAAACACACTGGAGGCAAGGATATTATTAGGCCTGCCATCACTAGATTTGCTACACATTTTTTGACATTGCAATCTATGCTTTCCCAACATAGAAACTTGCAAAAAATGTTTTCCAGTGATGATTGGAATCAAAGCAGTTGGTCTAACAAACCAGAAGGCAGAGAATTGAAAAGGAAAGTCCATGAGGAAACTTTTTGGAGAAAGGCAGCAGAGATTGTGAAGGTTGCTGAGCCACTAGTTAAGGTGTTGCGGTTGGTGGATGGGGAAAGGTTGGCTATGGGCTTCATTTATGAGGCTATGGATCAAGCAAAGGAGCAAATAAAGACAACATACAAGGATAGAGTGGCAAAGTATGGGCCCATTTGGGCAATCATTGATGAAAGATGGAACAATCAACTCCATCGCCCTATACATGCAGCTGGGTATTTTTTGAACCCACGGTATCATTATAAAGCTAAGGAGTCAGGAGCTTTGAGGGGGGAGGTCAGAGATGGACTGGTTGATTGCATTGAGCGCATGGTCCCATCGGAGTCTGATCAGCTGCTGATACATCAGCAGGTCACATCCTTCAGCAATGCAACAGGTACCTTTGGGAAGAACCTAGCAAAGATTGCAAGAGAAGCAGATGAGCCAGGTAAACAAAAATTTCAATTTTCAATTTCTTAATGGTTTTACTTTTTTTATTAAAGTTTGTTAAATCATTTATAATTTGAAAGTTAGATATAATTTGTAATTTTGTTGAGCTTCAGCCTTCATCTAACTCATAATTCATTACACTCCTATGTTTTTTGCAGCACAATGGTGGGAGGCCTTTGGTGGCCAGTGCCCTGAATTGCAAAGGTTTGCAATTCGTATTTTGAGTCAAACTTGCAGTGCATCTGGGTGTGAGCGCAATTGGTCTGTCTTTGAGAGGATTCACACAAAGAAGAGAAACCGTTTGGAGCAAAAACGGTTGAATGATCTAGTTTTTGTCCAATACAACCTTCGGCTCAGACGGAACCAATTGCTGAACAAAAGACCTGATTCAGATCCCATTGTGTTGGAAGACATTGATCCAACATCAGATTGGGTAGTGGAGAGTCGTCTACCAGAGTTTGATCCTGATGAGGATCTTGATGAAATTGATGTTGGAGATCCACTGCAGCGTGTTCAGTTGAATGCAGATCCCAATCCACCAGCCTCAGTCTCACAGCCAGCTAGTATGACTCCAGTTGTAGGTGCTTCCTCTGCTCAGCCACGACAGAAGCGCAGCCGCATTTGTACTCTATCTCAGCTTGCATCTGCTGCACAGCCTAGTGGTACTGGCACCACTTCTACAGTTGCAGTTGGAGACGATGATGATGAGGAGGAGCCATGGGGCCCCTTGTCTGACTCTGATGATGATGATCCAGAGATTGGTCGAGATGATCTTGGCTCCTCTGGCAGTAGCTACTAGCCTCCTTGGTTATTTGTATTTTGTTTTGACTCTTGAGTCTTTGATCATGTATGACAGACTACAGTTGACTATGTATTTACTATTGCCATTGGGTACCACCGTACCATTTTGATATAATGGATTGGTTCATGAGCCTACTTTGATCATATGTTGTCTTCCATGTATATTATAATGTTGTGTGTTTGGAAACTTGAATGAAAATCTTTAAAATTATGTTTAAAATATTTAAAATTATGTTTTTTTATAAAAAAATAAATATTTAATGTATTTTTTACAACGACCGAGTCATTGAAATCGAGCCGGCCGAGTCATTACCGAGTCCGAATCCGAGTCCGAGTCGATCCTCGGCCGAGTCCGAATCCGAGTCCGAGTTGTAAAACATTGGACATATCTTTGTGGGATAAGGCAAGGAGATTTCATATGGAGGACTGTAGGTCCATGGCTATGACTATGATTAGCAATTGGAAGAATCTACATGCTTTTGATTTCGAGTTGGTAGATCCCACTTTATATCGTCGATTGATCAGTTCATTGATTTATTTGGTTAATACCAATGTTCCACCAAGGTTCTGGGACGAGGGGGCGCGGGAGCGGCCTATGCAAAAGCTCCCTACCATTTTTTAGGAAACGCGGGAGAGCATCAGGGTCTTAAAAATTTATAAATATAAAATATAATTTATTAATTGAGTCCACTATGACAATTTGGTTTGAATTGAAAAGCTACAAAGCATGATCATTGATATGAATACCATTTGACATTATCTAAATTTATAATATCATATAAAATAATAAATTTAAAATTCTAATTTATAATCATACATCAATGATCATACATTATGATTAAAGTTTAAAGTTTAAACCATATTGATGTTCCACTTCCTACTATGAACATTCAATATTGAACAACGAATATTCAATATTGACATAAAATTATAAAAGTAAAGTCTGATACATCATACATCAAGAGTCCAAATTTTATAGAATTATAAAAGATTAAAGTCAAGTCTGATACATCAAGAGTCAAAATTTTATAGAGTGAGAATCTGAATAACTGATAACACAAATGATAAAAACTGAGAACATCAACATATCAAAAGATAAACAAGCATAATGCAAAATATGCCTCAAGGTAATGCCCCAAGGTAATGCTCAAGCCTTAAGGTAATGCCCCGCTAGTCTCTACATCTAGCTGCTGCATGAATAAATCAGGATCAACCATATCACCATCTGAATCTGAATCACTAGCATTCTCAAACATGCTAAGTGGCACACCAACCAACCCCATCTGTCTCTCATCAAGTCTCCCCTCCATATCTACCTGTGCATCATCCTCTGGATCAACATCCCATCGTGTTGCTAGTCCCTTCAAATACTTAGGTGTCTTCCTATTCTCAAGACGTAGGGTACTATGCACAACAACTAACTTCTCCACTCTTCTAGAGGTAAGCTTGTTCCTCTTGATAGAGTGGATGAAGCTATACGTGGACCAATTCCTCTCTGCTGCAGAGGAACTAGCAATCTGAGACAACAAATGCATGGCTAGATCTTTGAGCTCTGGAGCACCATCCCGATGCATCTTCCACCAACCAATCGGGTCATCTTGTGCTAGATCTATGTGATCTGCTCGAGCACCATGTGTGTTGAAGGGGCCACTAAGAGATGAAAACTGAACAAACTGTCTTCGAAATTTTGATCCCTCCTCCTCACTGTACATCTTTGCAGTTGCATCTAGGAAGCCTTTCTTTACCTCTGGATCATCAATAGGAGGCACCCTCCCAGGTCTCTCAACATACCATTTTGGGTTTAATGCATATGCTGCCATGTGCAAAGGTGTGTTCATGCGATCCCACCTACGCTGAATGATGGGTCGAATCTGGGAAGTATAGAACTCTAATGAGGGCTCCCTCTGCTGAATGGCTACCTTCACACGACCCAACATGCTATCAAAGGTCTCATAAATTTCTCCAAGACTAGGAGCATCTGAATCAGTGTAACGAATGACCTCCACAATAGGGCCTAAGAATGACACCAAATAAGAACAATTTGCCCACCTATCATTGTCCAACACCTGAAACTTGACCTTCTTCCCAGTGTCTGTCTTTGATTCTGACCACCTTCCCCACTCTGAACTCACAACCAAGGATTGTAGAGGTGCTTGTACCTCTATCATCCTCTCCAATAAGAGAAAATAGCTAGCATATCTAGTATCAGTGGGCTTGAGGAATTCCTTCCTCGTGTGAGCCCTGTACATAGCCAAGGAGTTGTGGTGGTTGCAGATAAACATTTGCACATCTCTTGCCGCTGACACCAAGTTTGATATCCACTGAATCTTGCCATTGTCCTTCAGTGCATTATTGAGTGCATGCACACAACAAGGAGTCCACAAAATGTGTTGATACCTGTTTTGAATCAATAACCCAGCTGATCTGCAAACTGCTGCTGCATCTGTCACAACTTGCACCACACTATCAGGCCCAACATCCTCTATAGCTTCTCGAAGAATCTCAAATTGGAAAGATGCATCCTTGTGCTTTCTAGAATAGTCAACAACTTTAAGAAAGAATGGACCTTCTGTAGATGTCACTATGATGCTGATTAGTGGGCGTTTTCGGATGTTAGTCCATTCATCCATAACAATAGAGCAACCAAACCTCAACCATGTTTGTCTCATTCTCTCTTTCTGCACATTAATTTTGGACACTTGTCTATCCAAAATTGTTGTTCGTAGTTTATGTTCTTTGGGTGGTACATATGAAGGCCCTATTTTTGCAATTGCTTGGACCATTTCCTTGTAATAAGGAGAATGAACAACATGGAAGGGAATCCCATTAGCAAAAAGAAATTTGTCAATTGCATCATCTGTGTCATTTCGATCTAGAATGTTGTATATTCCAGACACTGTACCAGTACCACCCATTGCAGAAGAACGAGATGCACCAGTGGAAACCTTTGTATTTTTTGATGAAGCACTGGATGGAGGAATATTTGTAGATGGATCAATATGTCTACTAGAGAACAATCCTTTTCCAGTGGCTGCCCTTTCTAGCCTCCAAAGTTGCTCTCTTAGAGCTGAATCCAGGTTCTTTGAGGGACACATATTCACTCTTTTACCTGTAATAGCCAAAATGTGTTGCTTCACCCTGGTATATCTGCCAATAAAGTGATGCCCACAAATATTGCAGACCCAATCACGTGAACCACCACCAACTTTTGGATTCTTTTTCGGCAGTCTAGTTGCATAGATTAGAAGTGGTTTTAGAGGATTAAATGTCCCCTTTGCAAATTTTTCTAGCTCTCTTGGCGGGCCTCCAGAATCTACACCATGCCTATTTGGTATCTTGCCCCCCTGTGACCGCTTTCAACTTCTTCTTGTGCATCATGTGGCTTACTACAGTGGTAGCTACTGTCACTGTTCTCACTGTTCCCAGAAGAAGTTTGACTTTGACTCATAGTTGTAACTTTGTAAGTTGCAAGTTGAATGACAAGTCAAAATGACAAAATGTAAGTTGCAACCTGAAATGAAAAAAAAAAATTAGAAACATTACAGCTACAGCACATGCCACACACATTGAAGTTTTCAAGTTTTGAACACTGATTTTATTTATTATTATTATTATTATTATTTTTTAATTCACAAGAAAAAAATGAAAATAGAAATTAAATTTTAATACAGTCAAAAATTATAAACAAAAACAGTTTCAATTTAAAACAGTTTTCAATTTAAATTTTAAAACAGTTTCAAAAACAATTTCAATTTAAAACAGTTTCAATTCTTTTTTTTAAAACACAGTGAACAGTGAACACTCAAGAGTCAAAACATAATGATAAAAAAAGAAATGAAAAAAAATCCTTTGCTCCTAAAGTTAAAACTGTTTCTATAATCTATTCACTCAACTAATAGTCTAGCTTTGATTCGAGTATGGCAAGTCTGAGTTGAGTTTAATTCAAGTCTAAATTGAGCTTGAGCAGAGTTTAATATTTATTGCACAATCTAGTTGTGTCTTTTTGTAATTTTCCCTAGTGTTTCTTTTGGTAGGCTTTTTCTTTTGGACAGTGGTTTCTAAGTTTGCTATTGACATCTGCCAAGTGTATTAATTTATTAACCTGATTTGGTAAGTTATATTCCTTGAGTTAAAGAATTCCTGGAGCAAGAAAGCAATGAATTTGAAAATTTACACAATCCTTCTTAGAAGAAAACTTAAACAAAGAGAGAACTGTCCTTCTTAGAAGAAAACTTAAACATAGATAGAACTATAGTGGATTATGTATAATGATTTTGAGAAACTGGACTTCTTGACATATTAGTTAGGCAGGCCGTAGATTTTCAACTGATAATATATGAATAGCCTATTTGGCAATGCTTCCATAGGACTAGCCCATAGGTCTGATATACCTTCACAATTCTGTTTTAGATACTGCTAACCTAGAGAAAAAGAAATCATTTTTGGAACTTGGACTAAACCTGGATGCTTTTTCCACAGGTAAAGACCATAGGCCTAATATACTATGCAATTTAATTTGAGATCTTGCTAACTTAGTGGCAAAAGAAGCCATTTTTGGGGACGTGGACTTAAACTGCCTGTTTTTCCATAGATCTAACCCATTGGACTGATATAGCTTAACAATCCTATTTCAGATCTTGCCAACCTAGTGTAAAAAATAAGTCATTTTTGGCACTTCGACTCAACCTGAGAGGCTTGTTAATTACCAAACTAGTTCTTGACATAAAACTTTAAGTTACTACAGCGAAGTTCTAGAGCGAGGGAATTTATTTTTCTGTTCCATGAATTCCACAATAGTACTTGCAAAGGGTCATGACTCATTACAATATATACACATTGAGAAGCTGCATTCAACTCACACTCTTCAGCACAGTCAAGACTCAAGTTTGGTTGACACTGCTCTGAGACGCTGTGATGATTGCCCAAACTTCATTCACACGCCCAATGATTCGGAAAGGGCTGTTTTACTGTGCAATGATAAAACTTGCAGAATATATTTAAAATCGAGACAAGGCCGTCATATGAAAACCAGTGTGGCCGTAGACAAGGCCGTCATATGAAAACCTGCATAATATATTTAAAATTTTAAATCTATAAGTGAAACATGGAAACCTGGTTTCTTTTGAGACCATGGTGACTTTACGGAAGAACTGATGGCTGGAAGAAAATATCAAAACATGGAACCTCCATCTGTAGTTTAGTTATGATAGCATTGTCGCTTAAAAAAAGAAGCTGTCAAGACACACCAAACAAACAATGCGCATTATTGATCTGTTGGAGACTTATAAGTTATATCACATTCGAATCCCATCACATGGGCAAATTCGGAAGGGCACTGTTTGCCATGCATTCAGAAGAATTTAGGCTTAGAAACAGTGAACATGTCTTCAATGTATTATACACAAACATATCCAAATGCATTCTTACGCAGTTACACAGTGGCATATGAAATGAACTGTTACTAACCTGTTAAGCTGTAGCAGTCCGCTCCTCGCACGCAGCGCTGCTCGCACGATGCTTGAAGGGAGGTGCTGCTCGCACGATGCTCGATGGGAGCTGCTGCTTGTAGGACGCTCGACCAGAGGGAGGGAGGAGTTCTGGAATGATGAATCCGAACAGTGAAATCGAACGTTGTGAGTGGAGCGCTCAGCAAACTTGCAAAGGCTGTGAGTGTGTTGTTCATGGTTCAGGGTGCCGTTTTTATAACATGAAATAGCTATTTTCCAAAACCCTAAACGTTAATTAACTATTAATTAAAGATTAAGTTCAACGTTTAGTTAATTAAAATGGTTTTTAATGCATTAAAGGTGTGCCACGTCCCCCCTCGCTCCCTCTCACCCCCCCTCGTCCCCTCACGTGCCCCCTCGTTCCCCTTTTAGGAAACGCCCCCTCAGGGAAGGGAAACGACTCCCTCGCACGCCCCCCTGAGTTTCCTCATTTTTGGGAGCGTGGGGAAACATCCCCTACTCGTCCCCAAGTCCCCAGAGCGTGGGGGAGCAAGGAAACTAGACCCCTGGGGGGGGGGGGGCGAGTCCCCGTGGAACACTGGTTAATACCAGACCAAATATTTGTTTTGTGGTCAATACATTGAGTCAGTTCATGGTGGAGCCCAAGAGCATGCAGTGGGTGTTTGCGAAACATGTGTTACTTGCAGGGTACAATGGATTATGGAGTAGAATATATCTAGGTAGATGGAATTAGGTTGATTGGCTACACAGACTCAGATTGGGCAGCAGTGCCAGTGATAGGAATAACACATCAGGATGTTGTTTCATGTTGGATTCAACGATAGCGACATGGTTTAGTAGGAAACGAAGATTGGTTGTATTGAGCTCTGCAGAGGTGGAGTAAATGGTAGCTAGTCAAGCTAGTTGTGAGGCCCTTTGGCTTCGCAAGATGTTGTATGGCATATTTGGTCAACATTTGAGACCAACCATGATCTACTGTGATAATCAGAGTTGTATCAAACTCACAAAGAATCTAGTTTTTCATGATAGGTCAAAGCATATCGAGATCAAATACCACTTCATTCGGGATTATATTCAGAGAGGAGCAATTAAACTAGGGTATATATCTACTGATGAGCAAGTGGCTAACATTCTCACCAAGTCCTTACCAATGGGCAAGCATGTTTAGTTCGAAGACAAGATGGGAGTGGTGATAAACACTTCCTTGGTAAGAGGGAGTGTTAGAAAGGGAGTACCAAGGATAAGTGTTCCTAAATCTTCGTGTCTAGCCTAGGAAAGAGTGTCGTAATGTGATCCTGTTTACTTAACTTTATAGGAAATAAAATGAAAATGAGTTTATAAGTCATAAAGTGACTTTAAGAGAAATAAAGTCATAAAGTTAATTTATAAACATAAAGTGACTTAAAGAGAATAAAGTCATAAAGTGGCTTCATAAACATATAGTGAGTTTAAGTCGTGTTGCCTCCTTAATCCACCCTTGGGATTATCATGGAGAAAGTCCTCAACTCCATTTAGTGTGGCCTTGGGGGCAAGTTGCAAGTGGGGCTATCACCCAAATCCCAACTCCTTTGTCTAGGCTAACTCCTAGCAAAGCCAAGGGGGGTAGTCCCTAAAGAAGAAAACTAAGGCTTGATTAATGTTGTGCTAAACGAGTTCTAGGAGTTAATATGGTTTAAACCAATTTGCAATTCACCATTAACAAGATAGATCATCACTTATGTTTCAAAATAAAAAATGAATTCGCAAGTACATAAGCATCACATGCCATTCAGGACGAAACATATATAAGAATTCCAAACCAATGAATGAAATATTTAAGCAATGTAAAGGTATGATCAATAAAGAGACCATTCATGAAGGGGATGATTATAATAATGATTAATTAATAAGTGATTAGTATAGAAGAGGCATGTCTTTAAAGGACATGACCGTTCATGAAGGGACACTTGTCTAGTTAAAAGTGGGCCCTCATTTGTAACAATTCCATCATCTCATATCTTCTGTGCATTTTTTATATAATATATTATTGTCCTGTCATAGATATTTATATATTTCAGAACTTTTGAGTATTCTGCTGCATATATGAACTTTGTTCATAACATTGGTATCAGAGCCATGTTCTCTAATCCCGACCTTTGGCCATTATTTTTTTGTCAACTTTGTTGTCGTTGTGATTAAAGAATTTCGCTACACAATTTTTGGAGATTGTCCATTCTGCTCCCAGACCTTTGGACATTAAAAAAGAAAAGAAAAAAAAAGAGATATATTAAAAAAGAGAGTAGAAAAAAAAAGGTTGATTAAAGAAAAGTTATTAAAAAAATCCAAAAAGAAAAGGGTTATTAAAAAAAAGTATATAGAAAAAAAAATTAAAAATAAAAAGAATATAAAAAAGGAATAAAATATTTAAAATTTATGTATATATATATATAACAAAGGTTGCAACTAACAACCATCATACATAGCCGCCAACCGGACAAACTCGGCAGTCGCCAACAAATCGTCACTCTCGCAGAGCCGCCATGGCTTGCGACACAAACGCTGCATGCCAGTTTCACCGCACCAGAAATCCCTACTCGCCGTCATCTGTGCCACATCCACTGACTGCTACATTTTCCATCACCAGCCACCACCGCACTTCCATCACCGATTCACCAGCCGCCAAGTTCCTTGCTCGAGTAATTGTACATCCAACCATGCAATTTGCAGCCGTCACTTTCTATAATTGTGGAGTAGCTTCAATACTGTCATACAACAAATTATAACACCCATACAGTCAAATCACAACGTTTGTCTGTATAGTTTTAGCTTTCCAATTCATATTGCTATATCAAATTCATATTAATCTAGAATATTCAACCACTACAATTCGCCAATCAATTTGTTAAATTAAGAATCATTGCAGGGAAGAAGTTTGAAAGGGTGCCAATCCATTTGAAAGGGCAAGTACATTAATTTCATTTGGATGCATCAAAATTATTTTCCAAGTTGCCATTACAAACTGGTGCAACCCTTGTTGTAGCGATCCAAGGGAATATAAAATCACTCATTATTAATTTTCACGTAGTTAAAACAAGGGATTAGAACATGAAGAAATGCCTAACTAATTGATACTTATAAAGGTGGATATCAATCGAAGGTGCAAACGAATACCACAAAAGGGTATGTTGGCTCCAAAAAAAATAGTGTGCACCAAAATAAATTTAATCGACACTTCCATTCCATTATCCTTGTTAGTCAACATCACACGCATTAAACTCTTGTCCCCGGTTTCCTCATATATAACCTTATAAGTATATATATAAAAGTATAGAAGCTAATACATTCTATAGTAAAAAAAATAAAAATAAAATTTGAAAAAGTAATTGAAGTTCCTTTTAAAGGAGAAAGGATTATTAAGGTAAGTTAGTTAAAAGTTCATAAACTATTAAAAAAAGGGAAATATATATTTATATATAAAAGTGAATAATTGAGGACTTTAAAAAGTAAAAAATAAAATAAAATAAGAAAAAGCAAAAATATGCATGCTGTAAAGAACTGTGGTTTCTTTTCAAGATGTCCTTTTCATTAAGAGGGATGTTCTAATTGTCAAGAGTCATTTAGAAGTCAAAATGTCATCTGCACAAAATGTTACAAAACTTTTACTTTAGTTGAATAACTAAGTGATACACAAAAACAATCGTTGGCAAGAGATATAAAACAATTAATGGCAACACTTGGGCAACAACATGCATATTTTAAGAAGGAAATGAAGAAAATGGAATCCAAATTGCAAGTTAAACGCCCATCATCACTCCTATAAAACGATGTAATCCAGTGTACTAAGAAATTGCAACTGGAAGAGCAAGAGAAAGAAAACATAGCCAAACTTCGGCAAAACAAGAAAGCGTTACAACGCGAATATAAAGATCTTGTGGATATGCATTACACGGAAAAGGACGAAGAAATTTCTCACCTCAAGGACCACAGAAAAATTACTTGCACAAGTCAAGAAGACTAAGGTCACAAAGAAGGAACTCAAGAAGCACTTATTAGTACATGAAGAGGAAAATTTATGTTTAAAGAACCTTAATAAAAATTTATTAGAACAAATCAAAAGTTTAAAAGATAAAGAGAAGGACACTTAGAATAAATTCAACAATCAAGAAAGCGAAGAACTTTCACATCTAAATAATCATAGTCAAAACCTTCTTATGGAAATAGAGAAGCTTAAAATTGACAAGAAGTTGTTAAAAGACGAGTTAGAACAACTTACTCAAGAAGAAGTATCAAAGTCTTCAGTCGTAACAGTTCAAGTTGAAGATAAAGGAACGAATATTGATCCAGTCAATATCACTACTCAAGAAGAGGATAAACTAGTTGAAGTGAAGACGTACTCAAAATTTGTAGTTCAAGCAACAAAAATTTCAAGTGAAGATTTCACAATTAATCAAGTGACTTATGTTCCTGTTGTCGCCCAAAGTGTACACCTAAGGCGCAACGCTCAGAGTAGGGGCTGTCACCTATACCCTACTCCCTCCGTTTAGACTCTCCTAGCTAAACCAGGGGGGTAGTCCCTAAAGGATGAAACTAGACAGTGAAACTTGTTGGAACAACAAGTCTAGGAGATATGAGGGCAAGGCAATTGTTATTAGTGCAACTTATAAAAAGCTCTCAAGCATTCATTCGAAATAAAATTTGGATAACTAGGAATGTTAGCAAAATCATAAGGGACGAATGGGTTACCCATAATGTTTGGCCCACTCGACCTTGAAAGAACAAATGAATATTAGAGAGAGCCTCTTGTCCAAGATTAGCAAGTAGTCTACAAGAAGAAGGCTTCAAGCATAAGTCCTTGCGAAAGAATGAGACAAGTGGAGTCACCACTTGAACAAGAACCTAACTCTAAAAGCCAAAATGTTGAAAGTTAGTCAAAAACCAGGAACAGAAAAAACTCTATCCCCAACAACGACACCAAAAATTCTTGCTGCCTAAAGTGTACACCTAAGGTGCAATGCTTAAAGTAGGGATCAAAGTGACAACCCCTACTTTGAGTGTTGCGCCTTAGGTGTACACTTTAAATGACAACAATTCCCAAGAACATCGATGTCACCATGTCTTGTGATAACATTTTATCCCAAGTTTTTAGTAATTGCAAGATTCCACAAAAGATTCATTTTGGATGGTTAGATAGTTTTATGGTACAACAATTTTGTACCACACTCAATACTTCATATTGTCTCATCTCTTCTGAATTCAAACATTTATATATATATTTATTATTCCATGATGGATATTGTTATCTTAATCTCTCCACTGCGTATACGAACCTTGTTCGTTACATTGGTATTAGAGTGTATACGAACTTTGTTCGTTACAATATTAAGTGCACCAAGATAGGGTTACAAGTCTAATGATTATCAATGCACATCCTAGTCTTTATGAGATGGACTTGTATATTCTTCACCCTTACAAGACAGGTGTTGGTTTGAATGCACATAGACAAGATCCTTTTCTTTGCGATCCACACCTAGTGTGTCTGTAGAATGAATGATTCAATGAAGCCATAGTTGCGTCAGTTCCTTTCCGGTTGAAAAACATGCCGCCTGTGAGAGAATACAAGTGGCAAGGTTTTTGCAATTACACTCCATTTTTTGGGTTCCCAATGACAAATATGCCATTTAATTGGGTTGGATTGGAAGCTTATCCAATCCAGCAAGAAAACAAGCAAAATTTTTCCTTACCTTGCTCTTTAGAGGAGCTAGAAACAACCTGTTGAAGGTTTTCTTTACTTCGGTGGCTACCTCCCTATCCTAATTTGGGACCTTCCTCTTCTCATTGCTTTGTGCAATGAGGTCTTCATCATAAAATTTGGAATTCAAAGCATGTTCCCAGGTGTTCGATTTAGTTTTTAAACCACTCCACCTTTAAACAATAGACTTACAGGCTTTGAAAATTAGGAATAAAAAAAAATAAGAGAGGGAGCCTCCTATGAAATATTGACCACAATTTTGTCAACCATGGTATCTATGGCATCATAAATCTCTCCCAGGCTAAGTTGTTTGAAAGGTGTAGCACAAGCCTATACCATCCACGTTTCCTTATGAAAAATAGTGTGGCATGGCCTTGCTATGCTTTTTCAGCCATATGACAAGTTTCCAATGGCTGGAAACACATTTATGGCCCATGGGCCATACCAGTGCTTGTCTAATGCATTTCCAAAAAGGTTTAGCTGTTTTTTATTTGGATTTTCGATCGGTTTGATAAAAAATGCTGGCAATTTAAAGGTAATGTTAAAACTTAATTTATTAAAGCAAAAATTGACATTTCCTCTATCTTTCATTTTCTATGCTTTTTCTTTATCTTTACTTGGGCTTTTCCTTTATCCTTTCACTCAAAATTTTAGAATTACCATTAATTGTTTTAGGATGTTTGAGAGTGTTTCCAAACTCACCAGACTTCATATAAAGAATGTAGAATTTCATATGCTATTCAAGATTCAATGGATTTTGCTGATTTGGGGTAGCATCAAATGTGCTCTAGCCACGAAAATTGGTGGAGAGGCTAAGGCACATGAGATCTCCAATACCTAGAAAGGGTTTGGGCAAATTCTAAACAGTTTGGGAGATATTAAAATAATTAATATTTTTAATGGAGTCCCTAAGTCTAAATTTAGGGAAAATAAAATATTAATGTGAATTAATATAAAACTGTGTTAGCTTGGTCCAAAAGTCATGGATCAAACCAAATCTAATCTTAGCCATTGATTAGGGACTTAATGTTTGCCGTTGAATTGTCAACAAGAAAAGTATAAGAGGAAGCTTGAGGGTCACTTGGAGAACACACCAAGAGATCAAGATTTCGACTTTCTAGGGCTGGGTTTGCTGAGAAAGTTGAGAGAGTGATCAGAGTTGTAGCTAAGGGGCAGTGAATACAGAAGCAAAGAGGCAGAGATAGCACCGAGAGTATCAACGCAGTAGCCGAAGAGGGGGACGTAGAAGTAGCCAAGGGTTCACGCAAAGGCAGCCAGGAGTTGCGTAGTGCCTCAAAGGGCCAGCGTGGGTGATGCAGAGGGCTAGAGGGTTGGCGTAGTGCCTCTAGAGGCTGACGCAGGCCAAGCCAGAGTGATGTTGGGCCAGAGAGAGCCTGACGCAGTCCCTAGAGGCTGACGCTGGGGTTTCGTGGGGTAGATTGGCGTTGTGGAGCTGCCAGAGTGTTTATCCAGGGTTTCAACCAGAATATCTGCTTTCAAGTAGAGAGGTACTACTGCTGAGATTTTTTCTGTTGGGTGAGCCAGATTTGGCACCCAGATTGTATTTTGAAACTGCTTAATAAATCAAACCCTCAGATAGTTGCACTGGTTTTCCCGTATTGGGTTTTTCTGGGGACATTAGTCCAAAAAACAACGGTGTCACTTGTGTGCTTGTTTCTATTTCTTTCAGTTGATGATCTGTAATGTGTTGAGCATGTACTTGTATTTATTTCTAGTATTTACATGGTAAATAAATTGTTAATTAACAGAACAAGTAGGTAGGAATAAATCAGTAAAGCGCATGAAGGGTTTCTAACGTGTCAGACTTAGAAATTCCAACATGGTATCAGAGTGTGGTTGCAGATCTCAGGACAATTGAGGATATCAACCAAACATAGTAGCAACAACAAAAAACAGCTGTCCCGAGTGACAGAAGCTGTTCCTAGCAGAGTAGAAGCAAGGAAGGGGTGACACAGTGCCTGTGTCATCAAGATTGAGCCAGGAAGAGGTAGCACAGAGGTTGAGGGAGGCAAAGGCATGTGCACGTAGAGCCCCGCAGAGGCCAGGAGGGCTGACGTAGTTGGCTGAGGAGGCTGATTTGCCAGTGCCGAGATTGCGCAGAGCCTAGGAGCTCTAACCTTCAGTTTGCTGGGGTTTAGGAGGCTGTGGGTAAGTTGCAGAGTGGAGCTGGTGGGGTACTGTAGTCAGAACAGTACCTAATAGGGCAAGACCAAGGTAGAGGGAGTTGTTGTCGAGGTGGATTTCTAGCCAAGGAATCCAGATCAGTGTTGCAGTTGCACAGACGATTGGAGAGGGGCATCTCGACATTGGCAGAAGGGTTTCCAGGAGGGAAATTGAGGCTCAGAGGAGTCATACCGAGAACTTCCAGGAGGGAAGTAGAGGAGCAGCGAAATGGCACTACACGGGGTAAGAGACCAAGATAGATCGGACGGAGCCTCAAACTTCGTAGTTTGGAAGGCTATAATCTTATCCTTTCTAGACAGTAATCGTGTCAAGCACTTTGCCTTGAGGACGATAGCTATCCCAGTTGACCCGGCTGATAACGATAGGTACAAGGATGCAATGGCGAGGGCTAAGAGTATCATCCTTGACGGGGTCAAGGATCATATAGTACCACATATTGTCGAGAAGGACACGGCACAGGAGATGTGGGAGGCCCTGACCAAGTTGTATCAGCATACTTTCGTGCAAAGGAAGATGTTACTAGAAAATCAACTGCGGTCATACCAGATGAAGAAGGGAAAACAAATCGACCCATTCCTCAGTCAATTGAAGGACATTCAGGATCAGTTCACTTACATAGGGGCAATGCTGGATCCAAAATTGATGGTGAGAACAACCCTAAACGCAGTCTTAGAAGACTGGGAGGTGTTTGTGCATAGCATATTGGGCAGGGCGACCCTTCCAAATTGGGAGAAATGTGGGCTGCTCTTCGCCAAGGAGAGATCATAATGCTGGGCAAGGCGGGAAGCAGTGACAAGGGGATCAGAATCAAGAAGGAGGAGGAAGATGTTGCCCTAGCATCTGAAGGAAAGCAGGAGAAACAAAAAAAGAAGGACCTCTCCAAGGTCAAATGCTTCCACTGTGGGGAGTTGGGTCATTATGCGACCCAGTGTCCAAGGAAGAAGAGTAAGGGAGAGGCCTCTGAGACCAAGGCAGCGCCAACAAGGGCAGAGAAGGAAGTGGAGACAGACGATGATTGTGCCATGAGTGCTCATGTGGCACATCTGAGGAAGTGGGGAGACATCGAGTTGTAGTCAGGAGGACTACAGGCGATGAGGGGCAAGATCCTCGAGGTACCCAGCCTCTTGGATTAGACCTTGCTACGGGAGCCCTGAAGAGGAGTAGCAGTATTGGCGATGTCAGTAGAGACGGATGCGGATGGAGCGACAGAGGGAGCTACAGTGCAGGATTTCTAGGACAGCGCGAGGCTAGCAGGCTGCAACAGTGCGAGAGGCACGGGAGTGTTGCACCAGTGCAGGATGACACAGAGAGGTGTGCAATGGTGCAAGATGCACATAGTTGTTGCAACAATGCAGAGTTTAGAGAGGGAGCACTTGTCATTGACAAAGGGAGCTTCAGCATCAGGAGTGTTTCTAGCTTGACAGAGATGTCAAAGTTGGGAGATCAATTACTTACTTCTCAGTAACTGAGTTGCAGTGCAACAGTTAGCAGTGGTAGTGCGATGGGCAGCACAATGCAGCATGATGAGAGGGGTTGCAGTGAGATGTAGCAGTGGTAGTGGCAGGGCCATGGGCAGCAGCACAAATGCAGAGGGAGTTGCAGTACGGATGCAACAGTGGCAGTGGCAGGGCCATGGGTAGGAGTACAGGATGCAACAGTGTAGAGGATGTTGGGCAACAGGGTTAGCATCAACACAGGGACCGATGTGGGATGATCAGAGTGATGCTCAGTGAGGAGTTTTACTAGAGCACAATACTCGCTAAGAGGAGTTTTGATTTGGGGTAGCATCAGATGTGCTCTAGCCACAAAAATTGGTGGAAAGGCTAAGGCACATGAGATCTCCAATAGTCAAAAAGGGTTTGGGCAGATTCTAAACAGTTTGGGAGATGTCCCTAAGTCTAAACTTAGGGAAAATAAAATATTAATGTGAATTAATATAAAACTGTGTTAGAATGGTCCAAGAGTCATGGATCAAGCCAGATGTAATCTTAGCCGTTGATTAGGGACTTAATCTCGACCGTTGAATTGTTAATGAGAAAAGTATAAAAGGAGGCTTGAGGGTCAGTTGAAGAACACACCAAGAGATCAAGATTTCGACTTTTTGGGGCTGCATTTGCTGAGAAAGTTGAGAGAGTGATCAGAGTTGCAGTTGAGGGGCAGTGAATACAGAAGTAGAGAGGCAGAGATAGCACCGAGAGGATCAACGCAGTAGTCGGAGGGAGGGATGCAGAAGCAGCCAAGGGTTCACGCAGAGGCAGCCAAGAGCTGTGCAGTGCTTTAGAGGGCTAGCGTGGGTGACGCAGAGGGCCAGAGAGCTGACACAGTGCCTCCAGAGGCTGACGCAGGCCAAGCCAGAGTGACGCTGGGATAACGCTAGGTTGGAGAGAGGTTGACGCAGTCCCTAGAGGCTGACGCTGGGGTTTCGTGGGGCAGATTGGCACTGTGGAGCTGCCAGCATGTTTATCCTGGGTTTCAGTTGTAATATCTGCTTCCGAGTACAGAGGTACTATTGCCGAGATTTTTCTCTGTTGGGTGAGCCGGATTTGGCACCCAAATTGTATTCTGAAACTGCTTAATAAATCAAATCCTCAGATAGCTACGCCGGTTTTCCCGCATTGGGTTTTTCTGGGGACATTAGTCCAAAAAACAACAATGTCACTTGTGTGCTTGTTTCTATTTCCTTCAATTGATGATCTGTAATGTGTTGAGCATGCATTTGTATTTATTTCCAGTATTTACATGGTAAATAACTTGTTAATTAGCAGAACAAGTAGGTAGGAAAAAATCAGTAAAGTGCATGAAGGGTTTCTAACTTGTCAGACTTAGAAATTCCAACAGACTTAACAGTTTTCAGGATTTCATGAGTGGTATTATTGTATTGTTTTTGTTGGTTTTATCATGTATGAGGTTATGGGACTGTCATTTAATCAAGATCATCAAGCCCTTGGTGGTCCTGATTTTGAACTCTTTTTTCATGGCCTTAGCAAAATTGTGCCCTACACACATGTGAAAATAATTGATATGTCATGCCAATCTTTTTCTACCATATTTGAAGGCTTGGATTAGGTAGTGTCAGCAAAATTGGATAGTGTTGACTGATGTTCTTGGAGGATTTAGGCAAAGGCAAAGGCTAGACGAGGAGGCAGATGCAAGGTTAGACAAGGAGGCAGAGGCAAAGGTTAGACAAGGAGGCAAAGGGTGATACTAATGATGAAGATCCCAATAAGCAGTGATGGAACATTGATCATCGTTTAAATGTTCTTGCTCATTTATTCATAATGTTTTCTTTCAAAGTTTCATTACTGTATGATATCTATAAATTAGTGCACACACACACACATATTGTGTTTCTCCATTTCCCAATTTTTTGAGGGGTCATCTTTCCAGCCGGTTTCTGTTTCAACCTGTGCCCATTTCCCTGTATTATTCAATGTAGCTCCGAAGAGAGATTTATCTATGTCTACTTGTCAGAGAGGCTCAAATGTAGGTAATCTGAAATCGAGCAAAAAGTCTATCTTGTTTCAACAATTCTCATCAATCAACAAACTGTGCACTGCCCTTGTCATTGTCCTAATATCTGCCTGTCTGCGCTCAGCCCAAGTCAGACCCACCAAGTCAAAAAGTGTGAGTGTTGAATGAAAGGGGGGCGTTTCTTAGGAAAGAGAGGCCGTTAGGATTTCTAGAGATTCCTCCTTTTTTCAAATGAAAATAAAAATGACGTATGGAAAGGATTTCAAGGTTCATTTGTGGCATTTTCCATAGATTAGGGGTTTTTGGTCTTGCTATGGATCCCATCCCTTTTTTCAAATGAAAATAAAAATGATGTATGGAAAGGATTTCAAGGTTCATTTGTGGCATTTTCCATAGATTAGGGGTTTTTGGTCTTGCTATGGATCCCATCCCTCTGATGGGCAATTGGGTAGGCCTGAACAATGTATGAAAAGTGATGAAATGTGGGGCTCTCATGCTGAAGTGCACTGGAAAGGTGCTGAGTCATACTCTACGACTTTTCCAAATAGCAAAATGTTGTATGTTGCAGCTCAATGCATTTCTGACATGTATCATTACCCATTTGGCATGTTTTGGGTGTCAGCATGGAGGGCCTGGGTTGGCGTTCCCTGCAACATTGTGTCCGGGCAAGTGCATGCCATAAATCTTCCTTAGCTCTGCACTTCTCTAAAGGAGGTAACCAAGAGCTTGTGGAGCATGATGTCATTTGTAACTCACAGTAGTCCAAAGCAGACACAAATAGCTGCCTTACTTGCCTTACTGGTCTATTAGCACCGATAAGTCAATAAATTCAATTTATTATTAACAACACAACTTACCTTATCCTTTATTAATTGGTTTGTTTGCAAAAAAAAAAAACAATTTTGTCTGCTTCATTGATTCTTCTATCTGTTGGGTCTATTTCTGATTTATCCTAATTGAACGGAAGTGGACCTTTGTGTTGAACCTTCTTCCAGCTCACTACTTTGCATGGTTGCAGTCTGCATGACTGTGGCCTGTTTCTAAATGACAGCGATCTAACTCTGAATGAATTTGATATCTGTAGGTTCTGATCACACCATGCATAAATCTTGGCCAAGTCTACAAAATTGCTGTCTGACTCTGCCTACTGTTGGTTTTCTTCCATGAAGTATAGGTTTATCTTTTCTGTAGTTTCTGTTTGTGGCATTTGTCTTGATGAATCTTCTTTGTTGCTGGTGGATCACACATGTTATGGCCAAAAGCTTCTTGATCCCTAGTGTGCCCTAGATGCAATTTGAATATACTCGTGGTGCTGTTAGTAGGTGAGGTCTCAACAATTACACCCCGAAAGGAGAAGAATGTTTCCTCACAATAGTTGAATTTATTATGTCATTGGTTGGTATGAAAGTGGGCAAGGAACTTGTCCTTCTGTGACTATGATTCCATTGTATCGTAGCTAAATTTGGATGTACAGGATGTAATGGAAGCTGGCTAGTTGCATGCACCTTGTACTTGTCACATATACATAACAACAGCCTTTTAAGTTAAAACCTTGACACAGACAAGAAAATTGTCAGGTTTTGAAGTGAAAACCTTGATACATAAGCAGAATATTGGCAAGATAATATATTAATCCCTTAGGCCAACCAGAATTCTCCTCTTCGAATATTAATTTCTATTTTGTTTGTTTTTTGGTTATTTTGATGTTCATAGCAGTTCAAGTGTTTGGAATTTTATAGAATTAGTAGTGTAACTAAAAGGGTATATGATAGCAAGAGGAACTTCTAATTTTCAGTATTTCTTTTAAATGTCTCTCATTTTCAATGATTTTTGCAGAGACATTGTCAATGAAGGGTTTGATTTATAATTGCATGGACCGCAAGACAGAAGCTTATGAGCTTGTTCGGCATGGCTTAAAGGTAACAGAATTCAGAGTTCTAAATTTCATGCTCGTTTGATTAAACCATCTGTAATTTATTATATACACAGTATCTAAGCCAAGAAGAATGATTTTGATAGATTTGTACATTAATTGTGTTATATTGGATTGGTGCATCTGTGCAGAATGATGTGAAAAGTCACGTCTGTTGGCATGTTTATGGCCTTCTGTACCGTTCAGATAGGGAGTACAGTGATGCAATCAAAAGCTATAGGAATGCTCTTAAGATTGATCCAGAAAATATTGAAATTCTACGGGACCTTTCTCTTCTACAGGTGTGTTAAAAATGAATTGTGCGATTGACTGCATTGGTGGCTAAACTTTTTTGCTTTCATAATGTCCAACATAAACATATTCTATATTTATAACTGGGATATTCCTGTATATTTAATGTTTCATTTACATCATTACTGAATGCTTGCTTTGCAGGAGGTTGTCAACATGTTAATTATCTGCACTTGCAGACTTCTTAGTTTGCTACTAAATGAAAGAACTTCAGAATTGTGTGAAATAATAATCCTGAGACTAGTGAGGAGGTAGTTTATATTAGATTATTGGTCTAGGGTGTATACTAGCAAATCTGCTGACATAATTTTGGGGATGGTAAAATGATACTTGTGTCATATATGTAATATGGCATTTGATAGCTTTATAGACCATGTGAATGATATATCAGAGAATCGTAATAACTTGTTCTGAACTTTAAAATTTATCTCATAGAAGAGCAATTGTATGCTTTAGTCAACTGTGGACATGAATATAATTTTTTCTTTCTTTCTTTCCTTCTTTCTTAGTGAAATGGAATTTATAATTTATGATGATGAAGGCTTCTGGCCACAGGATGGAATTGTTTACAATGGGATTAGTTTAATGAAAAAGAGCAGGGTGACAGAGGATTAGATAGAGAGTTACCTCTTATCACAATGCCACAAGCATGCCTTTCCCAATCTGGGAGTGTAAGAAGGATGTATAACCAGCTTATGGCATCCAATGAAGATTCCTTTTGGCTAAGAAGTTGTTGGTAGGTGGTATCTTTTGCACAAAACTCGCTCAGGACTTGCATCTGGGCTCACTGGCATGGCACAATCTGCTTGCACAGGTGAGATGTCCTGTGAAGGGAGAAACATTCCTTCTGGGGATTTGAACCTTTGTGGGCAAATACCATCATCCCCACTTAGCCGTCAGGCCAGGACCTCATTCACCACTTCTAGACTTCTATACAAGACTTAAATGAGCTCTATTACAAGACTGCAGTTAGTTCTTTCCTTACGGCATTTGAATTTGCTAAATGCAATGTTAACATTCACTGTCATGCATTTTCCTTATCTCATTTTGGAGCTCTCTGCCACCCATATCTTTTGTGAATGGTAACATGTTTTGTGCAAAAGAGTTGTATGGAACCCAGTTAGAATGTATGGTTCCAAAGAACATAGTTAGATGGTAACATGGAGTAAAAAGCCTTCACTTGTTAAGCAATGGAGATGATAGGGGAGATGTTTTAATTTGTGAAACTGATCAATTACAGAATTTGATTAGCTGAACAGGAACCTGTAAGTCAAATGGATCATGTGGATTTTCTGTTACTTTCCGTCATGGGCAGTTGATAATATTTTTGCTTATTAAAAAAGTTATAGTTTTTATAATGAGGTTGCTAAATTTAAGGATGTAAGTGAGCTTCATGTTAAGTTCATTACTTCTATCTTTCCCCTGGATTCTAATTATGACATGCTTTGTCTTTCTGGAATGCTTTCATGCATTCCGCATGTATAGCTGCATTCCTTGTATGTACTTTTAGATTTGTTGACAAGCTCATCTCCCTTTACAGTAACACAGGGAATTGAATTTAATATTATTAGGTGTTCTGATGTTTTAAAATGGAACAACTTAAACAATAATTATCTTTAAAATGAACTTAATAAGAGAAAGAGGCAGAGGGTTGAGGGCATCTACACATGCAATGGTTGGAGTTGCACCTGCAAATCCTAAAAATGGAGGAAACCATTTCCATGAAAATAATAATCAAATCCTAAATAGCGCATGTACACAATATTTGAGGCCTTATTTGTTTTATGTGGCTGTGCACAAATATCAAATTATAAACACTGCAACATTATGAACTTGCATACAAAATAGCTCACACACACACATTCACATACCTGTTGTGTTTAGTTACAACATTGTTGCCAGACTCGGAATTGGAAATAAATTGGCAAGGCAAAAGAGTGAATAGTTTTAATCAGATCGAGAAAAAAACAGTGAATTCAATAAATAAAGATACACACATATATTAAAAAAAATATTTTTCATTGATATTCAATAAAGCCATGTCCAAACAATGCATAATATCAATAGATGTAAAAAATATCATGAATGAATAAGTATCTCATATATGTTATGAGTCCAAACATGATCCAAACTACTAAGTCCTGACTCCTAACCAGTGACTACATAGAACTAGAAGTATCTGCTTCTAAAAGTTTATAAAATACTGCATACTAATCAGTAAAAAAGCAGTAACTAAGACTCTATGAGTGAGAACTAGAAGCGATTCCTCCCACTCCTTCGCTTGCTTGACTCTCAAAATTCTCCTAGTCATCTAGGCTTAAAAGAGGAGCTTCCTCCAATTGGACCCAATCTGATGCATTTGTAGTATGCAGATCTATCTCTTCAAGATCAATTGGTGAATGACCCAAACATGTCATTATCATGAGACATGGGAATGTGAATTAAAGTTTGAACTTTAATAATTTTATTTTATTTTTTATTTTTATTTATTTATTTATTTTTTCCTTCAGTCAAAATGCTTTCATTTATTCATCAATCTGTTCTTCTGGCTTCACTCCGACTGGATTTGTGAGCCAGTAGATTAGTGAAGAAACGTAGAAGATATTGCCATTTCTTACATGAACTCCAAGGGCAAAAGGACATATTGCCCAAAACACGAGCAAAACCAAAAAACAACCAACAGATACCATTTACGATGGAGGATTTGGTGCAGGAGCAACACCTTGGGCTGCAGGATGGCTGTCACCTTCATGTACATGGAAGTTGATGTGAGCAAGCCACGTCTCAATCTCATCGAGCCGCTCATTGGTTCGGCACTAGCTTTGTCTCACAAAAGCGAGGTCGTCTAGAATTTTCCCTTGGCTGAATTGGACATCATTCTTATAAGCATTAGTCTCATTTCTATCATCATACCACTACCGGTGAATGACATCAAGATTGGCCAAAATATCATGCCGCTGGACAACTATCGAGGCAAGCATAGGTAGTTGCTCCACACGTCTTGGAGACTGAGCAACCCACTCCCTAGGCAAGCCCCAAGGACCAACTCCACACCGGGCATGCCCCCTCTGGCGGTGAGTCAGAGAGAAAGAAGCTCCCAACCCATGCCCACTCTTCCCGTTGTTCCGCCTTGAGAGGGAGGTCAACCACGTAACATGCACAATGGCCACGACCGTTTTTGACCCCCTAGCTATGACTCAAATTAACACCGTCACCCAAAAGTAGACCTACAAAAAAGGAAGGCCTCCCAATTCGGCCTCCACAGGTCCCCAAAGAGAAGCTAAGACTCAGAGCAATGCCCTCCCGAGAAGGGAAACCAGTCAGAGTGGCCGAAAATTGACGAAAAACATAAACCAAGAACAATTCTTGTAGGGGGGCAATTGCCCGCCAACTAAATTTTCTCCAAAGACGCGAAAACTACGCCTAGGGCCGAATTTTGTCACTCGACCTCCCACTGCATAAGCGACACTTGACGTTCCAGCCTCCCACTGAGCGCATTCCCAACTCAGCTCCCCAGGATCCCACACCACCTTGGCAGGCATCCTAGTGATCCCCACACTGCAGATGTACCACCAACAGCCTGCTTCCCTTAAAGTAAATCCTCCCATGACAACATGCATACACAGGTGAAGAGTCTGTGCACACTAAACCTTTCTGAAATCGCTCTCCCAACTGCCCATGCCAAAAAACCAAATGCAACAGAAAACTCTAAATTGACGAGATATAAAGGGACCCTTCCCCTTCTCAATGCTTAAGATCCGACAATGCCACTTAGTTTGACCACCTCTTCACCTATGGGTGTGTGTCATATCAATTGATTTCTCCCGCCTGGAGCCAAGTAATGTACCTCCTGCTCTCTCACCCCCATTGGGGTCTCCAGGTCAGCCTCAATAATGCGTTCCAAATTATTCATCCAGTCAGTAATATTAGTGGGAGGCCAAGCCTGGGAGATTAAGAGGTTCTGGACCTGACTTCTCCAATTCGAGAATAGATCTACCACTTTGTCTACCAATCGCAATGAATGGGTGGTGGTGACATATGGGATTGAGGGCACCAAGGTATGAATAGTATGGACTAGGAGATCTAATCGTCAACTCTTAATGACTTTCTGCACTGGGGAGCCATTCAACAATTTATTGATTACCGAGACCGCCAACATAGAGTCCCCATCCAACTGGAGTCTGTAGTATCCCCTCTCCACAGTGATGGCCAAAATTTGGGCAAGAGTAGAAAATTCGGCTACATTATTGTTTGTGACGCCACGTAACCCGCGAGAAAACCCAGGGGGCGACCTCCATCATCGCGAAAGATTCCCCCGTAGCCCGCCAGGCTTGGGTTTCCTTTGGATGCACCATTGAAATTAAGCTTGATAAATTCATGAGGGAGAGGAGGGTGAAGACCCCCAACGAATGCCTTTGTAATTCCACCTGTCTAACTGGGCCCGGGAACACCAAATTTTGTGAAATCTTGAGATTTATAAGGATTTGTGCCCCTCTAACCCCTCTACCTTCCAGTATTCTTCTGACTAAGTCTCTGAAAAGCATTGCTTGTTTAATATTTCATTGCATTCTGTCCCATTTCTCATTTTCAGGACTCCTGCAATCTCTGAACACGACCCTGTTCCTCCCCTTCCACACATTTCAATGGAGGAGGCCAAGAATCAAAGGCCAAGCTTTGTTGACTATGGGGTTTTTGAAGAGGTTGTTTCTCCACATCTCCACGGTTTCCAGTAGAGGCTATTTCGAGATCTGTCAAGGTGTCCAAACATTGTTTGAACCTTATTCCATAGGAATTCCATTTGGGGGCATGTGTTGAGCAGGGGATCCATGGTTTCCTCTTGTTCTTGACAAACTGAACATCGAGAAGGTCCAACAAAGCCTTTGCGATGCAAAAGATCCCAGACCAACAATTGACGACGACCAATGAACCATAAGAAATTGGCTACGTTTGGCCACAATTTTCCATTCCAAACTTTCTGCTAGAAGTTCTCTTTACGAATGCTGACACGATTGACCAAAAGTTGATAGTCTTCTTTGATAGAGAACATCCCCTGCGCTTGATATCCCCATTGAATCCGATCTTAACCCTGGGCAACTTGGATTTTCCTCTCTTGAAGGATGTCATTTAGGCTACTCTATTCCTGTTGACTCATTAATTGATTCCACTCATTGTATTCCTTTCACACCCTCCATTGGTCCTGATTTCGTCTGGGGTCCCACAAATCTGCTCCCACTGTCGCACCAGATTGGAGAGTGGTCTCCTTGATGTGCAACAATTGCTCACAATGTGCTGGCTTGGGAAATTTTTGCTAGGAGTCCTCCCAAAACGCGCTGTGCAACCGTCTCATTTCTCCCAGAACTGTAAAAATTTCTCATTTCCCACCCCTGTTTTCAGTGTCACCTTATTTCTCCAAAATAGTTAAATGTCCTTTCCCATATCCATACATCCAACAACTGAAAAATAAATTTTGCTAAAAACACAAATTCTAGAAATTTTACAGAATGCTGGAAAATGCAGAAATAAAAAATCAGTAGGTACAAACAACCATTTAACACATTTAAACACAGTGATTTTTGGTCAAGGTGACCCTGGAAAAACCCCCTACAACTCTTGGGGAAAACCAGTTCGAGAGCTCTTTCTTATTTCTGGAAAATGCTTTTTACAGTGAGAAATATTCAACAAAAAAATTAGTAAGCAAATTTTACAACTTATCTCGTTTTTCGTGCCTCACAGCGAATTGGAAAAACTAGCAACAGCAATAAATGCTGTACGACCTCCTCTATTTTCGTGCCAAATTTGTTGTACAACCTCCTCGATTTTTGTGCCCAACTGCTGTATGGTTTTCCTAGAAAATCATGCCCAACTTGTTGTACGGTTTTCCTAGAAAATCGTGCCCAACTGCTGTACGGCCTCCACAAATAAATTGCTGTACGGATTTCTAGAAAATCGTGCCAAATATCTGCCTTTCACTGTGTGCTCACTTAGCTGTACGGATTTGCTAAACTGATGCCTTGGAATGTGTGCCAAGTTGCTGCCTCCTTCTCCTCCCTGTCCAGAAATCTCCCTTGCTCTCTTGCTCTCCTTCTCCCATTCTGCTCATGAAAGAATGAATGACCTTTTCCTCCTTTAATCTAACCCTAAGTGACTTTTGGGTGGTCCCTAAAGCCAATCGCTGAAATAGATTGAGATCTAGGGCTGAGATTAAATGCTCATTTAAATCTCACTTTTTATTTTTTAATTCACCTCACTTTAATAAAGACCCACTTAGTCATTTATTTCCAAAGTCACTTTTCCTTTCTAATTTTACATTTGACTTTAATAAAGTCACTTTAAAATTAGACTTTAGTAACTTTATCACTTAAAGTCACTTTTAAATTAGATTTGACTTTATAAAAATTATAAAGTCACTTTAGGAGAAAAATTAAATTCTTTTGGACACTTTTCCCTAGGCCAAAGATCAAAGCCTTAGGGAACCACCTGTCCTCCGGTACCAAATTTCAACACTCCCTCTTACCGAGGAAGGTGTTCCTCACCACACCCATCTTGTCTCTGAAGTAGTCATGCTTGCCCCGTGGTAAGGCTTTGGTAAGAATATCTGCAACCTGCTCATCAGTGGGAATATACTCAAGCTTCACAGCTCCCTTCTGAACATAGTCTCTGATGAAATGATATTTGATCTCGATATGCTTTGACCTGTCATGAAATACTGGATTCTCCGTGAGTTTAATGCAACTCTGATTATCACAGTAAATCACTGAAGGTCTCAACGGCTGACCAAATAAGCCAAACAACATCTTGCGAAGCCAGATGGCCTCACAACTAGCTAGACTGGCTGCCATATACTCTGCTTCCGCTGAGCTCAATGCTACCGACTGCTGCTTCTGGCTGAACCATGACACTACTGCCGAACCCAACCCAAAACAGCACCTGAAGTGCTCTTCCTATCAGAAGCACAACCTGCCCAATCAGAATCAGTATAACCTGCCAATCTCACTCCATACCCCTGCCTGTAGTCCAGACCATAATCCACTGTCCCCTGCAAGTACCGCAAAATGTTTTTTGCAGCCACCCAATGAACCTTCCTAGGCTCACACATAAACTGACTCATCGTGTTGACTGCAAAACAAATATCAGGTCTAGTGTTGACCAAATACATCAAGAAACCAATCAGCTGCCTATACAATGTGGGATCCACCAACTCGGAATCTGAAGCATGAAGCTTCTTCCAGTTGGTGATCATTGGTGTCGACATAGGTCTACAATCCTCCATGTGGAATCTGCCAAGGATGTCCACAATATACTTCCCTTGCCCCAGGAAGAAATGCCCCTCCTCCTGCCACACCTCCAAACCCAAAAAAGTAATGCTTCAAGCCGATGTCCTTCATCTCAAACTCCGTCGCAAGATCTCTCTTGCAGTGCTCTATGAGTCTCTTTGCACCTGTAATGACCAAGTCATCCACATACAACACCAGAATGAGAGGCTCCTCACCTATCACAATAAAGTAAAGGTTCGGATCTGCCTCACTCTTTGTGAAACCCATCCCCTGCAAGTATGTATCTATCCTAGAGTACCAAGCTCTGGGAGCTTGCTTCAGGCCATAAAGGGCCTTCTTCAGTCTGCACACATGGGACTCCTTCCCATGCACCTCAAAGCCCTGTGGCTGCTCAATGTACACCTCCTCCTGTATGAAGCCATTGAGAAATGCAGTCTTCACATCCCTCTGGTGGATCTTCCAACCCATGTTTGCCGCTATCGATATAATGGAGCGGATCGAAGTTTATCGAGCCACGGGAGCAAAGGTCTCCTCATAATCAACTCCCTCTACCTGGGAGAACCCTCTAGCCACAAACCTCGCTTTGAATTTCTCAATGCTGCCATCTGCAACATGCTTTACGTTATAAAGCCATCTGGAAGTAACCACGGATTTGCCCTCAAGCCTTGGCACCACCTCCCAAACATCATTCTTCATGATAGAAGAATACTCCTCTTGCATGGCCTCTCTCCAGACCTGCTGGCTAGCTGCCTCCTCATAGCTAGAAGGCTTAGAGTCAAGGATGCTGGTAGCCATTGCCATATAGCTACAAAACTTCTTAGGTGGTCTACTCTCTCTGACCGGCCTCTTAGGCTCAGCAACAGATGTGGCATCTCTCAAGGTGTCTTGAAGCCACTTGGGCTTCCTCTTCCCTGAGCGCACTTCTCCCATTGGAGAATGAAACTCCTTCTCCTCATCGTCATCAGGAGCTTGAACTCCTGACTGTCTGTCAGCTGTCCTCCTGCCTGCACTTGAACCTGTAGAAGCTGAGGTACCGTGTGAACTGTCCATCAGTGGACTCCCTAGTGAACTGCTCTGCATGCTGCCCGGAGCACCAATCCTCTGGCTCGGCGAGCCACTGCTCACTGACGGACCTGACATCCTCATAGATGTACCTCTTGATCCTCCTGATCCCTGCCCACTGGATCCCTGTGACTGACTCAACTGCTGCTGAGGGTCTGGCTGATCCAGATACTCTAACTCCCGTGACCTCCTAAAGGTCCTGTCCTCCTCGAACTTCACATCCCGCTTGACAACAACTTTCCTCTGTGCAGGAATGTAAATTCGAAAGGCCTTTGAGGTCTCACTATAGCCCACAAAGATACCCTTCTTTGCGGTGGGCTCTAGTTTGGTCCTCTTCTCCTTGGGTATGTAGGAGTATGTAATGCATCCAAAGATACGAAGATGACCAATATCAGGCTTCTTCCCAGAAAAAGCCTCCTCAGGAGTCATGTGCCCCAAGGCACGATGCGGACTCCTGTTCTGCAAATAAACAACTGTGTTGCAGGTCTCTGCCCACAAGAACAATGGCAACCCCTGATCATGTATCATGGCTTTGGCAGCCCCTACGATGGATCTGTTCTTCCTCTCCACAACCCCGTTCTACTGGGGGTTGTAAGGAATAGTGAACTCCCTCTTAATGCCTGCCTCCACACAATAGTCAACAAACTCTCCAAGGGTGTACTCTCCCCCATTGTCCGACCTCAGGGACTTGATCTTCTGACTTGTCTGTGTCTCCACAAGAGCTCTAAATTCCTGAAACCGCTTGAAGACCTCACTCTTGGTCTTCAAGAAATAAATCCAGGTCCTCCTGGAGTGATCATCAATGAATAAAACATAGTAATCATATCCACTCAAGGAAACATGAGACATCCGACCGCTCACATCGGAATGAATCAAATCAAGTATCCCAGTCGCTCTGCTGTCACTGCTGGGAAAAGGGGATTTGGCAAACTTGCCCATCGCACATCCTCTGCAAGTATCAAAGTGATCAGTACTGAAATCTGGCACACCTGTAGTGATCTCCCGCAAGGTCCTCAAGGCTCCATGATACATATGCCCCATCCTGCAGTGCCAAATCTCACACAGCTCAGAACTGCTAGCTCTGCTGTTGGTACTACTGCTCAATGCCAAAAGGGACTGGAATGCAAACTTGTACACCTTTGCATGGCGTACACCTATCACTCTAGCTGAATCAGCTGGAGTGCCCCTGGGATACATCAACACCTGTCCTCCCCTGAACAGTACCTCATATCCTCTGTCCTCCAAAGCTGAGATGGATATGAGGTTCTTCCTCATCCCTGGCACATAAAGAACATCTGACACCTTCAAGGGAGGTTTGGACTCCCTCTGAAATGTCAGTGTCCCCACACCAACTGCTCTAACAACTCTGTCATCATCGAGTACTACCTCTATATCAGTGCCACTCTCTGAAAGCTCAGAGAAGTACTCACGGACTCCTGTCATGTGACGTGAAGCCCCACTGTCCACATACCCGATACTCGAAGATGCTCCGCTAATCGAAGGAAAAGCATGCTCCCTCTGAACCTGTGTGGCAGGGGATCCTGCACTAGAGGACTCATACGCAGTGAACCCAAACTTCCGGTCAAAACGAACTGCAAAGTCCTCAACCTCTACTGAAGCTGCCACGCTCTGGTTCTTCCCCTTTTTCTTCTTCTTCTCCGACACACAATTGCATAGTGTCCCATCTTTTGACAATTCCAACACTTCACCTTGGAACAGTCGTTCTGTGTGTTACCCTGTTTACCTTTACCTTTGCCTTTGCCCCCACCATTGCTTGTGGAAGCCTGCTTCTTCCCTTTGCCTTTCTTGCCTCCTGCCGACATTGCTACATCCTCATCTTGCTCAACTGGCTTCGCTGCCCCAAGCTGACCTTTTCAGATTTCTGTTTGAATGCAATCATCCCAAAACCTCTCCCATGTGGTAAGGGTCTCACGTGCACAAACCCCATCAGCAAAGTTCATCCATGAACGGGGGAGGCCATTCACTGCAATCCGCACCAACTCAGTGGGTGGAATGTCCTCTCCAACTGCTGCCAACTCATCTCTCACATTAGTAATCTTTGTGAGATATCCAGCTGCACTATCATTGCCCATCTTAATGGTCTTCAGCTTCTCCTTCAGGACCATTTTCCGGTTCTCATTGGTACTCTGGTAGAGATTGGACAATGCTGTCCACATCTCATGGGCATTTCTCTTTCCTCTCACATGAGGAATGCAATGGTCTTTGACTCCGTCTAGAATCAGTTTCTTACCCTTGTTGTATTTTTTATTATAATCAGCCAACTGAGCAGCATCAGTAGGCACAACAACAGGGTTCTGTGTGGTATGCACCATGATGTCCCAGACTTCTGCCTCCTCAAAGATACTCTGCATTCTCTCCTTCCAAACACTGTAATTTGTATGCCCATCCAACCTATCCTCCATCCTCAATCCCAATGACATCCTGCTGTCCTAAAACTGAAAAATAGCACTGCTGTAGTAAAGATAAAACTGCTGTTTGTGAAAAATCAGCTTGCTGGAATTTTCTGAGTTAAAAATCAGCAGGTTGTAATTTTCCTCCTTGCTATCCCAAACTGCACTTCAGCACTCAAGCTCTGATACCATGTAAAAATTTCTCATTTCCCACCCCGGTTTTCAGTTTCACCTTATTTCTCCTTTCCCATATCCATACATTCAACAACTGAAAAATAAATTTTGCTGAAAACGCAAACTCTGGAAATTTTACAGAATGCTGGAAAATGCAGAAATAAAAAATCAGCAGGTACAAACAGCCATTTAACACATTTAAACACAATGATTTTTGGTCAAGGTGACCTTGGAAAAACCCCCTACAACTCTTGGGAAAACCAGTTCGAGAGCTCTTTCTTATTTCTGGAAAATTCTTTTTACAGTGAGAAATATTCAGCAAAAAATTTTTACAACTTATCTCGTTTTCCGTGCCTCGGCCAATTGGAAAAACTAGCAACAACAAAACAGAACAACAATAAATGCTGTACGGCCTCGATTTTCGTGCCAAATTTGCTGTACGGCCTCCTCGATTTTTGTGCCCAACTGTTATATGGTTTTCCTAGAAAATCGTGCCCAACTTGTTGTACGGTTTTCCTAGAAAATCGTGCCCAACTGCTGTACGACCTCCACAAATAAACTGTTGTACGAATTTCTAGAAAATCGTGCCAAATATCTGCCTTTCACTGTGTGCTCACTCAGCTGTACGGATTTGCTAAACTGCTGCCTTGGAATGTGTGCCAAGTTGCTGCCTCCTTCTCCTCCCTGTCCAGAAATCTACCTTGCTCTCTTGCTCTCCTTCTCCCAATCTGCTCATGAAAGAATGAATGACCTTTTCCTCCTTTAATCTAACCCTAAGTGACTTTTGGGTGATCCCTAAATCCAACGGCTAAAATAGATTGAGATCTAGGGCTGAGATTAAATGCTCATTTAATTTTCACTTTATTTTTTAATTCACACCACTTTAATAAAGACCCACTTAGTCATTTATTTCCAAAGTCACTTTTCCTTTCTAATTTTACATTGACTTTAATAAAGTCACTTTAAAATTAGACTTTAGTAACTTTATCACTTAAAGTCACTTTTAAATTAGATTTGACTTTATAAAAATTATAAAGTCACTTTAGGAGAAAAATTAAATTCTTTTGGACACTTTGCCCTAGGCCAAAGATCAAAGCCTTAGGGAACCACTTGTCCTCCGGTACCAAATTTCAACAAGAACAAGTGCTTTTGAAAGCACTGACTTTGGTCCTTTGCCAAGTTCCAAATCGAGGAGCCTCTTGGGAAATCTTGGTCTTTGACCAGCTCCAGTTGTTCCCTGCCATGGTAGTATTTGCGTTTCCAAATCTATTTCTAGATTTTTGGTCCTTCTTGGATCCACCTCCACTAAAGCTTTGCTCCCATGACCCAACTGAGCTTCTTCGGATCTCTCATCCCCAGGTCCCCGCGTCCCTTTGCACGGAAAACCTTCTCCCATGCTACGAGGGCCCACTTTCACATTTGCTGAGCACCTTCCCAAAGGAACTTTCTAAATATAACAACTATGTCTTTGTACACCCCTTTTGGGGCTGGCAACACCGTTAGTTGATACACTAGTAAATCTTGTAACATTGCTTTGAGTAGGACAATCTGATTAGGGAGGTTAGAGTCTCTGAAAGTCCAGTTAGATAACCGGCGAGACAACTACTTCTTGAGCTCAAACCAATGCGAAGTCTTCAAAGAACTATGAGCCAGGGGAATGCCCATGTATTTGTTCAGGAGATCACCAATGCAGAATTCCACAACTATGGTGAGATTCCTTTGGACAAGTTTATTTGTATTAAAAAAGAATATGCTTGTTTTTCACCATTAATTTTTGTACTTGAAGCCTCTTTAACGTCCATGAGGATCTGATCCAGGGCCCTGATCTCTTGAATGGATGGTTCCCCGAACAACATAATGTCCTCCAAGAATTGCTAGTGTGACAGCGGGAGATCCTGTCCCCATAACCTCAAACCTTTGACAATACATTGTTTGACTGCCTATTTGATATATCTTCCTGGGCCCTTTGCTGTCAAAATAAAGGGAAATGGGGATAAAGGGTCACCTTGGCATACGCCTCTAGAAGCCTTGAATGTCTGGGATGGGGAACCATTAGTTAGAATAGAGAAGAAGGGGGTCGAGATTAGGGAGAAAATCCAACGAATACAGTCAAAAGAGAACCCGAAGGCTTCCAACACTCTAGTAAGTAAGCCTCTCTAAGTTTGTCATATGCTTTCGAGAGATCTAATTTGATCATCATGCTCGATTTTTAGCTCCACTTAAGTTAGTGCACTGCCTCATGGGCTGTGATAACTCCATCCATGATCTGATGACCCTCCACAATGCCTAACGGCTTTGGGGCTATGAGATGTTTCAAGAGTGGTTTTAGCCTTCAGATGATAACCGAGGAGATGATCTTATAGAGCACATTGTATAAGGCAATGGGCCTGAAACCACTAGCGTCCTTAGACTGGTTTGTTTTGGGGATTATGGTCAAGAACGTGGCATTTAGGCCAAACAATACTTTCTTGGCACCAACACACCTTAAAGAAATCTGTGGTAAATCCATCTGGGCCTGGGGCTTTGTTGTTGGGCATCTCTTTGATAGCTTCCTCTAGCTCTTGAAAGAAATTTCCCGCATGAGGGTCGCGTTCTGCTCCGGGGTTACCAGTTTAGGAATGTGTTCCATGATTCTATTTATAGCTTCTGTCTGATGTTCTTGTTCCTCCTTTAGTAAGTGTCTATAATAGCAGATCAACTCCTCCTCTATATCTTCATGTTCCACTAATCTTGTGCCCTATTGGGAATTTAAGGAGTAAATGTGATTGTAATGGCGATGCTTGACTAGGGCCTTGTGGAAAAAGCGAGTATTCATCTCCCCCACCCGAAGCCACTTACGCGCGATTTATGCCTCCAATAAGTTTCCTCTTGTTTTGCAGTATGCTTCTGGATCTTTAAGAACCCAATTTTCCTCTTCAACTAGAGCTTTCGTTCGCCCTTGCCTCATTATTGTCGCTTAGATGTTCTCCATTTGGCCTTCTAGTCTACGCTTTTCTTAGAAAATATCCCCAAATTCCTTACGGTTCCACTGTTTGATGCGATACTTCAGTGCTTTTAGTTTAAGCTGCAATGAGTGCATTTGGTTTCTCCCCTCGACTTGAATTGCTTTCCACCACTCTTCCAATTTAGGAAGGAAGTCTTGGTGTTGGAGCCAAAAGCTTTCAAATTATGATGGTCGGTTTTGTGGGGACCTTTTGAGATAGATTTCCAATCGAATGGGCCAATGGCTAGACACCATACTCGATAGGATTGCTGCCTCGATGAATAAATCTTTGGCCATCATGTTCTTTGTCATAAGAAATCGATCCAACTTGGTAGCAATCTAGTGGTTGTCCCCCTCTTGTTGTTCAAAGTAAAAACTCCATTGATTGTGTTAATGTCCACTAGTTTTAGGTCTTGGATCATGTCCTGAAACATGATAGACGTTGCATTGACTCTCCTTATCCCTCCTTGCTTCTCCTCCATGTTTTTGATCATGTTGAAGGCGCCCCTGAGAATCCAACCTAGCCCTTGGACGAGTTGGTGAATAGTTCTGATTTCCTTTAGGAAGCCTTCTTTCCTCCCTGGGATTGAAGGTCCATATATCGCCAATATCCAAAGCCTTTCCCTTGACCCCAGGCAATGAAAGCATCCTCACAGGATGTTAGGTGTAGCTAGCCAATCCTCAAAAAGGACCCACTGAGGGTTCCATATCACCTTTATTCTTCCAACAAAACCTTTGGAGTTGATAGCCATCGCTTCGCTTAGCGCCCAACATCATGGATTACTTCGTTTCTTGCAATAGGTCATGTTTGGTTTTTCCTTCGCTATTTTCTTTTTTCAGGTGACACTGCTTGCCTTGACTATTCAAGCCGTGGAGTTTTTAGGAGACAATCTTCATCGGTTAACTGATTTCGAGTGGAGCAAATACTCCGTTATCTTATTTATCTGACTGAAGTTTAAAAGAAACTCACTTGCCGCACAGAGGGCTTCTTTGGAGGATCTCCTTCCTTTTTGGTTGCGGTCATTTGTTGCTTGTTCCTTGGCTTTAAGGAACTGTGGTGAGCCCTTTCGACCACGCTAGTTGTCGACAGACCTTCACCCGGGGTTGGCTTAGATTGGTGTGAATGGCCATATAAGTGCAGGAAATGGTGCAGTTGCTCCGTGGGTGTCAGTTGGTCTTCTGCTCTTGCCCAAGTTCATAGGAATTCCAGCATGGTTCTTTCGTCGACTTCCAGACTTTCCGGATGGTCCTTTGCATCTAGAGTCGATGCCATATTTGCCAGAAGCTCCTTTAAGATTGAATCCCTCCTTGGCTTCTCTGTAGATTTACGCTTCAATAACGTCTCTGCAGCAGTATTCTCCACGTCCATTTGATGGTCTTTGGGTGGGACTTGCTCTTTCTCTAGTGTTTCTTCTTGAGAGTAGATGGCAAATGGATTCTCTTGTGCCATTGCTTTACCTTCTACTGTTTTCGAATTTTGCAGAGAAACCACATAGTTCTGTTCTTGCTTTCGTGTCTGCTCCTGTTTACCCTGAGTCTGCTTGGTTGTGTTCCTTCTTCTCCTCAGCACCTCCTGGAACCCCCCCCCCCCCCAAATGTTTTTTTGCTCACTAATCGCCTTTTGCTCGGCAATGGTGATGGGGCAGTCTCGAATCAAGTGGCCATGCTCATGGCAGTGACAACACTTGAAGGGGACATCCTCATAGTCTAAGTGTTGGGTCCAGACTTCAGACCTCGTCGTGGTACTCCAAATCGATCGACATCGATAGTGGCTTGGAGATGTTCATATAAACACAAATTCAGGCATAAGAAGCATGTCTTCTTTGTTTGGTTATATTCGAGACTTTTACAAATTTTCCTATTGTGTTACTGTTACCTATTCCTTGTA
The DNA here is from genome assembly GCA_031772625.1 of Pinus tabuliformis. Classification (NCBI taxonomy): domain Eukaryota; kingdom Viridiplantae; phylum Streptophyta; class Pinopsida; order Pinales; family Pinaceae; genus Pinus; species Pinus tabuliformis. The sequence continues at coordinate 740,895,978 of CM062814.1, read as the reverse complement.
GGATGTCAGGTTCCCAGAAATCCTCAGAAGAGAGAATAAGCAGAACCGGATTGGAGCCGCTAGGAATTTTTCGTTCTCCGAATTGTAGCATTCCTCCCAGAATCTCATGAACATACCTGCATTGTTCACGAAATAGGGACTGTTTTCGTAGACCCTCCTATAGTCTATCAAGTTCTCGAAGATAACTGTGAAAAATCCTTTAGCTTCGAGGTGCAGCGCAATGGCTCCCTACAGTTTCCATTTCAAATGAGTCCAATTAATAATATTTGCTCTTTCGGCCATATTCACACGAACTTACAGATGAGCATATAGTCCTTCATGTAGCTACGGGTTTCCTCTAGTCTATTATTTGGTATGACGAAATTTGGGTTTTTGAAAATATAGATTACAATACTCTTGATCTGATTGAGTGGATCTTCTCTCTCATGCAGATATAGATCTCCAGCCTCTCTGCACTCTCTCGGACTCATCACACGCTCACTAAGATTTTGCTCTGATTCTTGTGTTGCTGTTTTGTCTTTGCTTCAACCCCTAGGCTCAATGTATAACTTTTCTAAGCTAAGATCGACAACCAAAATTAGCTCGTCAAGTTAATTGAAGGTAAGTGACGTAACTTTACTAGCTTTCTTATATTTAGCTTTCTTTTCTTTAATTCAAGTACCAATCTTAAATTTAGGTTTCATTACATGCATGTTTCGTACATGTGACATGCAACTCATCCGCATGCAAGCAACTCACTTGCACACTCCACATGTTGGATACCGCCAACTCTGTTGCAAATCCCTCGACTGGTATAGTCTCCTTGTCTCCATCTAAGGGTTGACCTCTAGCAATGCTATTGGCTGCTAGTACTATCCTTCATACTTGCTTTTCCGGCTGAACCTTGTTGACCCACTGCATCTCGTCGTCACTTGGTCATGCCCAACGTGGCATTTTGCTTGCGGCACAATCCTTCACACTGCTCTGCGGCACCACGTGCACCAGACACTGTAGCTCCCTCTGCGACTGTCCTGTCCATACCTAGACTACACTCTACATTGTGTAGCCTTTTCTTGGTGGTTCCTCATGTATGACCCCGACACCCCCTATGCATATCTTGGTATGGTGTCTCTGCAGCTCCGCCAATAGTCTTGGCTTAGATCTATTACTACTTGATGATCGTTCCTTCATGTGACGCCTTGGAGGTTGGTCGCTTCTATCGTGGCCTAGACTGTTGTCTCATGCAACGATTATGCTTACATGCTGGCAGGCTTGTCTGTGGGTCTCGACCACGTCTAGTTCCTCCTCGACTTGTTTCGCTGCTGGGCTTTGCTTATGCTGATCATCAACTCTGTTGGCCTTTTGGTTCTGGCTCGGCTGGCAGCGCCCACCACTGCCGTAAGATACAATTTTTGGCCCGAGTTATTCTCCCACATCCTCGATAACTATCTCCATAGCTTGGCGGTTGTTCGTTCTACGTTGTCCTTTGATCCCTGCCAACATGACGTCTTCTGTCATGGCTTGTTCGCTTCTAATCAACCTCCTTTGCACAACTACAGTTGGCTTCTTTTCTTGTCGTGGTGTTCATTGCCCTGCCATTGCTCTCATGCCATTGCCTTGGAGCTAACTTGGTGGCTGTGTCTCAACTCTCGTGACTATTTTTCTATGGGCCTAACTTAGTTGACAGCTAGCTCCTATAAGTCGAATTGTCACACACAACTGCCTGCTTGGGCGTGACTCTCTTGTCTTTGTGAATTTTGACCATCGTGCCTCCCTTTGCCCGATCCAACACTTGGCATGCCACTTGCAAACTGTGCCAACTTGTCGGTCTTGGCTACCTTTGGATTTTTCTGTTGTGGACTTGCCTTATTTGGGGCAGTGCGACTAGCTGGCGGTTGTGCTGCGTCGTCCAACCGATGTTTGTGTTGAAATATGTAACTAGGTTCTGTTTTCATAACGACACATGTAATCATGATTTTATTTATTTAATGTAAAGAGAAAAATAAGTTTTTTGTTGTTCTTGTGGCATAGGTTTCATGCTCAAAGGGAAATTCACTTTTAGGTCAAGCTCCCATTGAGTGCTTCTAGGTTTGTCATAAAGCCAATTGAGTCATTGTCATGTATTGAAGACCCATTTAGGCATGTTACATATTGTAAAAATAATTTATTTGAGTCAAAATAAAGTCAAAAGACCCTCCAAGACCTCATCATGGTGCAAAGATCAAGTTGATCTACACACATGGACAATTCGGCCTAAAAAGTGCAATTCGACCTAGTGGAAAACCTCTATAAAGGAGATTTTGACCTCACTTGGAGGGACATATTCTCTCACAATTCGTTCAAGGAAGAGCAAGAAGTGCGAAGAAGAAAGACTAAAAGAAGACAAGAAAAGCAAATTCTCTAATTTGTTTTTGGGCTATATTCTCCACATGTGCAAATGTTAGGGCATCATCTTGCAACAACATAAACCGAGTTGCAGTCACTTCAAGAAGGCCAAGTTTTTGGGTCAAAGGAAATACATCTTGCAAGCCGAGTTGATAAGAAGGTCTCATCTCTAGCGAAGAAGAAAAGGACAAGGTCTCCATCATTCTCTCACTCGTGTCACTTAGGGATTTGGAGAAGAACTTGTTGAACGAAGTTGCAGAAGAATCTGCTGGAGGGGTCGAAGTTGCAAAAGAATCTGTTGGGCAAAAGAATTTGCTGGAGGTTGAAATTGCAGGAGTTGCTGAGAAGGAAAGCTTGTCAAAGGACTTGGTCGTGGAGAGTCTTGGTCAAGGGTCATAGGCCCTGGAATTCATCATTTGAAGATTCTATAAGAAGAATTCTTGTGGGTTTTCCTCTCAAGTGGAGAGGTTTTGGCCTTGACTAATTTCCTACATCTTGTGTCCTATTGTCTCATTGTTCTTTATGGTTTGGTAGCTGTTTGATGAAAATAACATAATAATAATCAAGGCAAAGAAAAATCTAATCAAGATAATTAAAAAGGACTTCACAAATAGTTACCAAAGTAAGAGAAATTACCTAATCTTGCTGCCCCCTTAGATTTATCAACATGGTATCAGAGCTAAGGTGATCACATCAAGGAAAGGCAGCTTAAAGCAGGATACTCAAGCGCCGAAGCACAAGAAGATCATCCGGGAAACATCAAGGGCATCAATCATCTAGAAGGACTAGCCCTCTCATCATCTTGAAGAAAGTAATTAAGAGCATTAAAGAAGACCTCAAAACCCTAGCTAATTCAAAGAAGCGTTATTGAATTGAAGCATCCTTGGAAAGCTTACAATCTTTATTACAAAGGAAAGAGGACCTTAAGGACCCGACATCCAAAGAAAAACCCTACATTTGAAGTACTTGAGGAAGACCATCACATTCTACACCATCATCCAAAGAAGCAAGAAGAGGCATTGTTGTCATCATCAAGGAATCAAGGCGATCTCGCTCTCTTTGAGCCAAGGATCACTTTTGAAGGAAGAAATCTTTATCAAGAAGGCATCTTCCATTATTAACATCAACATCAAAATCAAGAAGGCATCAAGTTGAAGATATTATCATCAAGGAGTATCTTCACAAGTAAGTATCTCTATATTTATGTCTGAATCTGCTATCAAAATGACTTCATTTTGCAAGGAAAGCAACAAATTGGTTGGGTCAACAAACTATCTTGCATGGAAAAAGAGGACAGATTTGATCCTCATAGAAAATGAAGTCATTGATCATGTTAAGGGTTTAATTGTCGAATTCTCAAAAGAATAAGCTCAAGCTCGAACAAAATACATGAAGGGGGAAATAAGGGCTGAAAAAATCCTTATAGAATCAATTAAGGATTCTCTCATATAATATGTAGCAAAATTTCGAAAGACATCTATGACAAATTGATAGAGCTATTCTCTGTAAGTACTGTAGGAGAAGTAATTTCATTGAGAACCAAGCTCTACAAGATGAAGATATCAAAGGAAGAAGGATAGCCTCATACTTTATGAGAGTGTCAGAAATATGAAACCAACTGCAAGAGTTGGGGGAAATAATGTCTGATAAAGAAATGACCACCATGGTGCTCAATGCACTACCTGATGAATGGGGCAACTTCGTATCAAGAAATTATGGAAAGAAGGAAGCCACCCCATTCAGTGAACTCTGGTCATTGTGTAAAATTGAAGAAACCAGGTTACAAGCAGAAAGTGATGTAGGACCAAGTGAACAAGTTCAAGCATTTTCAGCCAAGGCTGAGAAAAGGAAAGGTTGGGAAGTTTGGTCCTCAGGGAAAGAAGAAGATTGACATGTCAAAAATCCAATGCTATGGCTTTCATGAATATGGGCACTACAAGAGAAATTGTCCTAAACCTAAGAAGGACAACGAAAAAAGAGGAAGGGAAGAAGCCCATGTCACAAGTGAAGAAGCTGAAAAGAAGAAATCAAAGGAGGAAGTGAGAGATCTCTACTGCAACTGAGATAATCTCCTTCAATGTGTTCCTTTTTTTTTGGTTTTCATCATGGTAGAAAGCATTATAAGAATGATAGGATGCATCATATTAAGAGATGGCATCATATTAGAAGCATACGATTGAAGCAAGAGCTCATGACATCCTTATAGAAGCTTGAAAGATATCTAAAGTAGAAGTCTACATATATGTAGCATCATCAAAAAAGGAAGGAGATCTTGGTAACCACATTAATACATAGTTTATAACTTTATATGGTTGAAAGAAAGTCATCTAGCATGATAAAAAGAGAACATCATACATCATCATTAGGAAGGAGCATTTGCAGTATGAGGATAATCAAGGTCCTCCATTAGAAGGTTCAAGAGGGTTGAAATACTTTCAATCAAGGAAAGGGAGTTGCCAAAGGAAGTCTAGATGACCCAAAAAGAAAAAAAAGGTATGTATACGTTTAATAGATTAAACCTTTTCATCATATAGTTGCTGATAGTATAAATGCCCTACCTCATGAGCATGATTAAAGAAAAGGGATCTCTTCCTTTGGAAAGATGCATGAAGGCATGATTCACATATTGACAAGATGAAATCAACATAATATGTCCTCATATGAAACATGAGGTAGTTGATAAAAATGAAGGAACCATGAATGAAAGGTCCTAGGGGGGTGCAATATGTGAAGAAAGAAAAAAGAGATCGTAAAAGATGCAACTTTGATCACATAAGAAAAGGAAATCAACATCCAATGACTAAAAGAATTATACATGACATCTCCATGAAAAGTATGAAGATCTTGATAAGGTCTGTAAAGGAAGGAGACCCTTGACATTGAAAGTCTTGGAGATGTGTTTATGCAGGATGTTGATATTGCAAGCATGCAAGATGTCATCATGGAAGGCCATCACAAAAGGTAACTTTGATTTGATATTGAATTTTTATTTTTGAACATCTGGATGGGTTGATACAAGGCTACTGGAAGAGAGTTGTAGATGTCACCTACAACTAGCACTCCTATGGGTGGATGGAAGATCCTAGAGGAAACATGTCTTGGAAGAGGTCGCTGTATGAAGAAAAGCCAGATGTGGACTAGAGGATCACTTTCCGATGAAGAGAATGATGACATGACCGATATGGTTCCTGTCCTACAAATGATGAAGGCTGCATAATGAAAAGAATAAACTTCATGACATCGAAAGGAGCCCCACAAGCAGTTAAAGGCCCCATGATCTCCACTAAAGAACTACTAGAAATAGGTCCCTAGTAAAGAGGGAGATTGGACAAGTCTCTCGATAAGAGGGAGCTTGGGAACATTCCTTTTATAGGAATGGGTAAATTCCTTCTATAGGAATGGGTATATCTTCCCTAGAGAGGAAGAGATAGACACATCATTCTTCTCTTTACTTCGTGAAAAAAGAATGGAGGATTGGGTAAGTATATGACATACAATACTCTTTGAGGATGGGGTAGGGCATCCGAGATAAGAGTAGTCGACGAGGACCAATATTCTTTGAGGATTGGGAATTCATGATAAGAATAGTCCTGGAAGGACATACCCTGTGAACACTGGGTGGGGTATGTGCCTTGAGAGACAATGATGATGGTGTCTATCAATCATTGGTCTCACCAGCATTGTGCTCTGATCTTGTGGGAGATAGAGCTATTAGTCAAGGTCTTGCTGTGTGACAATGCTGGTTGGAATGATGCAAAGAGATGGCTTACCAATCCAACTCTTCTTATGAGAATTCTTCAGATTGAGAACGTCCAAGTACCTGGTATGGATTCTGAATACCTCCCTAGTTAAGAGGGAGTGTTGAAATATGTAACTAGGTTTGGTATTCATAATGACACATGTAATCATGATTTTATATATTTAATGTAAAGAGAAAAATAAATTTATTGTTGTTCTTGTGGCATGGGTTTCAGGCTCAAGGGAAATTTATTTTTTGGTCAAGCACCCATTGAGTGGTTCTAGGTTTTTCATAAAGTCAATTGAGTCATTCTCATGTATTGAAGACCCATTTGGGCATGTTACATATTGTAAAGAAAATTTATTTGAGTCAAAATAAAATCTAATGGCCCTCCAAGACCTCATCATGGTGCAAAGATCGAATCGACCTACACACATGAACAAGTCGGCCTAAAAGGTGCAATTCAACCTAGTGGAAGACCTATATAAAGGAGACTTTGACCTCACTTGGAAGGGACACATTCACTCACCAATTCGTACAAGGAAGAGCAAGAAGTGTGAAGAAGAAAGATACTAGAATAAGACAAGAAAAACGATTTTTCTGATTTGTTTTTTTGCTATATTATCCACACTTGCGAAGGTTAGGGCAATTTCTTGCAGCAACAAAAACCAAGTTGCAGTCACTTCAAGAACGCTGAGTTTTTGGGTCAAAGGAAATACATCTTGCAAGCCGAGTTGATAAGAAGAAGGTCTCATCTCTAGCGAAGAAGAAAAGAAGGACAAGGTCTCCATCATTCTCTCACACGTGTCACTTAGGGTTTTTGCAAAAGAATCTGTTGAACAAAGTTATAGAAGAATCTGTTGGAGGGGTCGAAGTTGCAAAAGAATCTACTGGGCAGAAGAATTTGCTGGAGCTCGAAATTGTAGGAGTTGCTAAGAAGGAAAGCTCATCAAGTGGAGAGGTTTTGGCCTTGGCTGATCGCCTACATCTTGCGTCCTGTTGTCTCATTGTTCTTTATGGTTTGGTCGATGTTTGATGAAAAGAACATAATAATAATCAAGGAAAAAAGGAATCTAATCAAAATAATTAAAGAGCACTTCACAAGCAATTATCAAAGTAAGAGAAATCACCTTATCTTGCTGCCCCCTAGATTTATCAATAGTTTGGGCCGCGACAGTTGGGTCAAGCCTATCGACCACCCAAGTACCTGTATTTTTTTATTTTATTTTACTTTGGCCCCTTTATTTTTTTTTTTCGATTCATACTATCCCAACCAAACCTGGCTCTGGTGATCTAGTATGAACCTAGCACTTGTGATTTCGAGATCGATTTAGATTTTTAGCTCTGATACCTTGTTATATTTTCCATGAATCGAACATCTGGAATTTAATTCCAAGCAATAAATTATTGAATAAATGCATAACTAGATTCCTAACATACAATATTCAGCGGAAGCAACTTACGATTTGAATCACATGAATCAAAAATAGATTTTTTCCAAACAAATCAATTCATCATTAATAAAACTAGGAACCTACTTGGGCTCCTGTCCTGGGATAATGGCCCAACTGAGAAAATACAAATTACAATACTTTGGATCTAATCTAACAGATTTGCTCTCTCTTGTAAATCTGGATTTCTAGCCTCTTCACACTCTCTCGGACCCAACACATGCTTACTGAGATACTGCTTTGAAGCTTGTGCTACTGTTGTGTCTTTGCCTCAACCCTTGGGCTCAATTTATAACTTTTCTAAGCTAAGATCGACGATGAAAATTAGTTCATCAAGTTAATTGAAGATAAGTGACTTAACTTTAGTTAACTTTCTTATCTTTAGCTTTCTTTACTTTAACTCTAGCACTGATCATAAATTTAGCTTGCATTACATGCATGTTTCGTGCATGTCACATGCAACTCATCTGCATGCATGCAACTCACTTTCACACTTCGCATGTCGAATGCCATCAACATGCAAACTCCACATGTCGCATGCAACTTTTTGAAATTGTAACGAGTGTTGGTCTTCATATGTAATGTAATGCAATTCTATCATCGACTTATTTATTATGTTCATTATTATTATATTTTATTTTTGGTCAAACCATGTTCTTCATGCTCAAAGGGTTGAAAAGAGTCAAAATCAATTATTATGAGTCAAAAAAATTTGTAGTTGAGTCATGTCCGATTTGGACATTTGAAAGAAAATAATTTGAATTTTTTTTCTTGAGTCAAAGAGTCAACAACAATGTTATCAAAATTGGACTGGAACCGATGGAATCGGCTAGTCCGACTGATGGAACCGACTAGTCCGACCAATTTTGGCCCAAAACCGGTCTGAACCGGGCCTCTGAACTAGATTAGGTCGGTTCGAGAGCGGTCTGTGCGTTTTTTATCTTCCCTTGTCAGCGTAAAAAATTGCCTAATTTTTTACTTTTTGATTTTTTCATTTGGTTGGCCCACATCTAATTCTCCCCTAGGCCAACCATTCAAGCCTATGGTCCTATTATTGCTATGAAATTCATGGTATTGTTCTCCTTAATTTTAAATTTCCATCCTTTTACTTAAATTTTTAACATGACCATGAAATGACTCATGATGTTTGAGAGTGGTTCCAACCTGATTGGATTTCATACGACGAAAGTAAAATTTTAGATTCACTCAAAATCCAATAGACTTAACAATTTTTCAAGATTTTAGGATTGTGGGGATTGCAACGTTTCCATTGGATTTTGTCATGTCCAAGGGTAAGGAACTAATATTTAATAAAGAGCACCAATCCCTCTATGTAGTATGTACTTTCATGTTAGTGGCATTGGTTGTTAAACTCGTCTATCATGACTTTACTAAAAATGTACCCATCACTCAAACAAAATCTTGACTTGACATGTTATTTTTTTCTATCTTATTTTAATGCTTAGAGGGTTATATTGATGACGAAGATCCCAATATAGGCAATGATTTTGATGATATGTAGGTATTTGTTGTAGCATGATTTTTTTGGATGCTAGAGGCCATCTAGAGCCTATTTGTTGATGTATTTTTAGTTCAGGGATGGATTGCACTCAATGCTATTTTGGTTATGTGCACCCTTACATGCTATATAAATGAGAACTTTTGCTTATTTGTGTATAAATGGTTTGGATTCATATGGATGCACATGTATATATATGTTTTTCTTTAAAATTTGAATATTTTATGTGTTTTTGGTCATTCGGTATTTTGGTCCGGTTTTTTTTATTGGTTCCAACCGGTTCCTGGTCCACGAGGTTTTCAGTTCGGTTTTGATAAAATTGATTGACACAAAGACCAAGTTGACCCTCATTGGACAAGTCGGCCTAGGTGGGGACCCATTCGACTCTCCTAGAGAACGATATATAAGAGTCAACTCGACCTCTTGGAAGACAATGAAGATCATCACATCAATCATCGATTTCTACACCTATTCAAGAAGAAAGAGAGCGAAAGTCAAAGGAGAGAGAAGGAAGTCAAAAGTGAGAAAATTCAAGTTTTTTGCATTATTTCTGCTCAAACGTTTGAAAATTCTGTGGCATCTCTAAGGTAATTATAGGGTTGAAATTCAGCCTCCACTGCAGGACCAAAAATTTTGTGATTTCGACCAAATGTCAGAAAGTTTGACCAACATTGACTTTCATTGACTTTGACTTGTTGGAGAAGACTTGGAGGGTGGTTGACTTGAGATCTTTGTTGTAGGTTTTTTGGTATTGGTCTTGGGTCTTGGATATCTCATTTTGATCTGATTAAGAAAAGGATTATTGGGTCCCCCCCTTGTGTGGTTTTGCCCTGGCTTGGAGCTTGAACTTGGTGTCTCTTGTTTTCTTGTGATCTTTATATTTTGCACATTTGTATAATTGCTTGATGAAGAAGATAACATAAGTAATAAGGAGCCAACTATTATTCACAAGTAATTATCAAGTTAATGTTGAAATTTCCAAGTCTAACCCGTTAGAAATTCTTCCTACACTATCTGGTTTATTTCACCTACTTGTTTAATTTCTTAACAAGTTATTTTAACCATATAAATACTGAAAATAAACACAAATGCAGTCTCAACCATCTACAAATTATCAACTGAAAGAATAGACAAATGCACAAGGGACACCATTATTTTTGGACATTTGTCCTCGGAAAAACCCAATATGGGAAAACCGGTGCAACTGTTTTGAGGGCTTTATTATTAAACAACTTTCTTGAGTACAACTGGGTGCCAAACTGGCTCTCCCGACAGAGAAATCAATTTGGCAGTAATACCTCTCTTCGGAAATAGATATTTGGCAAGTCTGCTCGACAAAAATCTCTCCGACGCCTCTTTGAGGCTCTGCGTCAACCCTCCTGGCCTCTGCGTCAGCTTGGAACCCTTTGCGTCAGCCTTTTGATGCTCTGCGCAGGCTCTTTGGCCCTCTACGTCACTCATGTAGGCCTTGGTAGCCTCTCCGCAATCCCTCTAGCCCAGCTCCTGCTTGCTTTGCGTAGCCTTCTCTGCCTCTGCGTTGGTCCTTCGACACTATCTCTACCTATTTGCTATGCACTCACTGCCCCTTGTTGCAACTCTGATCACTTGTTCGATTTTTCTCAGCAAACCCCGCTCCAGAAAATCGAACTCACTGATCAATCTTGGTGTATCTCCAATTGTCTCTCAAGCCTCCTCTTATACTTTTCCTGTTGAGTCTTCAACGACCGAGATTAAAATCTCTAATCAACGACTAAGATCAGATTTGGCTTGATCCATGTCTTTTAGAACATTCTCACCCAGTTTTACATTAATACCCATTAATGTTTTTATTTTCCTAAGTTTAGACTTAAGAACCCATTAAAAATATTAATTATTTTAATATCTTTCTAATCGGGCGGAATTTCCCCAAACCATTTATGGGTCTTGGAGATCTCATGTGCTTTAGCCTCTACACCAATTTTCATGGCTAGAGCACATCCGATGCTACCCCAAATCAACACTCCCCCTTAGCGAGGAATGTGCTCTAGTAATGCTCCACCACTAAACATCACTCTCATCATCCGGTATCGGTACTTGTGCTGATGCTTGTCCTGTTCCCCAACATCCTCTGCATTGCTGGCTCCTGTATTGCTGCCCATGGCTCTGCCACTGCCACTGCTACATCTGTACTGCAACTCCCTCTACATCCGTGTTGCTGCTGGTCCTTCCTCCCAACACTGCATCTGCATTGCAATTCTCTCTCATCATGCTGCATCGTGCTATCCATAGCACTACCACTGCTAATCTTTGCACTGCAACTTAGTTACCGAGAAGTAAGTAACTGATCTACCCAATTACTGACATCCTTGTTAGGCTAGAAGCCCTCTTGAAGCTGAAGCTCCCTCTGCTGCTACCCTGTGCTTCCTCTACTGCCTTTGCGCCGTTGCAACAACTTTGTGCCTCTCGCACTGATGCAAACATCTCTGTGCCTTTCTGCACTGCTGCAACTAGCTTTGTGCCTCTCGCTCCACTGCAACCTTCATTGTGCTGCTACAGATCCTTGCACTCTAGCACTGTTTTGTTGCTCCATCCACATCTTGCTTCTACCGACATCTGTCATCCTGCTACTGTCTCTCGGGGCTCTCGTAGCTGGATATAATCCAAGAGTTTGGGTACCTCAAAGATCCTGCCCTACATCTCGTGTAGTCCTCCTGACTACAGCTTGATGTCACCCCACCTCTTCTTTAGAGGTGCATGAGCACTCATGGCACAATCGTCATCATTCTCTACTTCCTTCTCCGCCTTAGCCGGCGCTGCCTTGGAGTCAGAAGCCTCTCCCTTATTCTTCTTCCTAGGACACTGGGTTGCATAATGACCCAACTCCCCACAATGGAAGCAATTAATCTTGGAGATGTCCTTCTTCTTCCTCTTCCCTTGTTGTCCCGTAGATGTTAGAGCTGGATGCTCTTCCTCCTCTTTTGTGATTCAACCTCCTTTGTTGCTACTTCCTGTCTTGGTCAACCGTCTGATCTTTTCATGGCGAAGCGCTGCCCACATCTCTTCCCAACCTGGAAGATTCGCTCTGCCCAAAATGCTTTGGACGAATGTCTCCCACTCCTTGGAGACTGCGTTCAGGACAGTGCTCACCATGAACTCCTGATCTAGCGTGGCCCCTATGGAAGTAAGTTGGTCCCGAATCTCCTACAACCTGCTGAGGAATAGATCTATCTGCTCCCCCTTCTGCATCTGATACGACCGTAGTTGATTCTCTAGCAGCATCCTCCTCTTCACGAAAGTGCCTTGATATAATGTCGTCAAGGTATCCCACATCTCCTTTGCCGTATTCTTCTCGGTAATATGCTGAATTACATGATCCTTGACTCCATCAAGGATTATGCACTTTGCCCTGGCCATTGCATCCTCATACCTTTTGTTATCAGCTGGGTCGATTGGGATAGCCATGGTTCTCAACGCGAAGGCCTTGATGCGATGTCTATCCAGAATAGACAGGGTCCTAGCCTTCCAGATGAAAAAGTTGGATGCCCCATCCAACCTAGCCTGATCCCTCAGTCCGCTCATTGCCATCTCTGCTGTTCTCTTCGACTCCCTCTGAGTCTCTACTTCCCTTCTGGATGTTCTCTTCTAGACTCCCTCTGAGTCTCCATTTCCCTCCTGGAAATCCTTTTGCCAATAGTCAAATCGCTCCTCTCTGATCCGCTTTGCTCCTGCAACACTGATCTGGATTTCTTGGCTAGAAATCCGCCTAGGTAGCGACTCCCTCTACCTTGGTTCTGTCCTGTTAGGTACTATTCTGCTTCGACAACATCAACACCCCAACAACTTCACAATCCACAATCTGCCCACAACTCTTAGGCCCTAGAAACTGAAGACATTGAGCCACCTAGCTATGTGCAATCCTGGAAGGTTGAATTGCTCCTCTAGTCAACTGCGTCACTCCTACCTGGTTGAGCAGGATGACGTGGCTCTTCGTGAGCCTCTTCTGCCTCTCACTGCTTCTGTGCTGGTCCTCTCTCTAGCTCGAACTAATGACGCAGGCCCTCTGTGTCACTCCTTCTTTGCTGCTTTCTGCTTAGGAACAACTTCTGTCTCTTGGGACAATTTTTTCTGTTGCAAATTTTCCGATTTAGCTGGTGCCTTTGTTAAGTTTAGGTATGTTCTACGCTTAGAGCAATTTATTTCAATTTTTCATAGTTAACTCAATATCTTTTCCAGATTAGCAATCGCATCAGCGTTAAAGTAAACTGCAGATAGAACATAAACATAAATCATAGAAGACAAGCCAAGACAAGAGGACACAAGATGTGGCGCTAGCCAAGGACAAACCCCAATGTGGGGAAACCCTTGATCAATTCTTCTTATATGTTCTTCAATAGTTCAGCAGAGAGAGAGAGAGAGAGAGAGAGAGAGAGAGGGGGGGAGAGAGAGAGAGGGAGGGGGGGAGAGAGAGAGATAGTACATTTACAACTGAAGTTAACACTTTGACTTATCTAGATGAGAGCATAGATCATCTCTAAGAAGATGATACATGAGATCAATTGAAGGCATGTCTTCAACTGATTCTCCAAGGTGACTCCTTCACCTATCATCGTGCTGCATCTCGTCATCATGCTGCGCCTCACCGTGCTGCACCATCATCACAATGTTGCATCTCATCATGCTTCATCAATCATGACGGTACCCATCACTGTACTGCATCATGTGCCATTGCTGCACCATGTTGCCATACTGACCTATGTGTTTGCTGCACCTAGCTAGCTTGCTGTCCCTTGCTTGCTTGTTGTCCCGAGCATGCTTGTTGTCCCTAGCATGCTTGCTGTCCCTGGCATGCTAGTTGTACTTGCTGCACTAAGTATCATGTTGCTGTCCCAATGTGTTATACTAGCAGCACTATGAACTTGCTATATCATACTGCTGTACCTCACCATTGTGCTGCCCCTCATTATGCTATGATACACTTCATCGCTGTACCTATCATGCTGCAGCGTTCATCAACACGCTGCTGCAATATATCTGCTGCTTGCAACACCATGCTGCTTCAATGTTTAATCACTGTTTTCTCCATCCAAGTGATTGTAGTATTATCAACATAGTCCTAACATATGCTGCCTTGTTGGACAAACTTCAATGTATACCCTTCAGCACTCTTCTCCATGTCATAGAAGTCGCTTTCAAACCTTCCTTCCTCCATGGCTGTGACTGGGGCATGCTTGAATAGTCTTCCCTTATATCACCTGGAGGACTGTAGTTAGGGCAACATAGAGCTTCTCCATATGGCTACTTATAAGGCATCGTAGGGCTCTCCATAGAGCTGCGTATAGGGCAACGTGGGGCTCTTCGATAGAGCTATGTATAGGGCAGCGCAAGGCTCTCCATAGAGCTGTGTATAAGGCAGCGCAGGGCTCTCCAATAGAGCTGTGTATAGGGCAGCATAGGGCTCTCTAATAGAGCTGCGTATAGGGCAGCGTAGGGCTCTCCATAGAGCTGTGTATAGGGCAGCGTAGGGTTCTCCAATAGAGCTGTGTATAGGGCAGCGTAGGGTTCTCCAATAGAGCTATGTATAGTGCAGCGTAGGGCTCTCTAATAGAGCTGTGTATAGGGCAGCGTAGTGCTCTCCAATAGAGCTGTGTATAGGGTAGCGTAGGGCTCTCCATAGAGCTGTCTATAGGGTAGCATAGGGCTCTCCAATAGAGCTGTGTATAGGGCGCTGCCCAATAGAGCTGTGTCTAGGGCAGCATAGGGCTCTCCATAGAGCTGTGTATAGAGCAGCGTGGGGCTTGTCTTTTAGACCAACAATTAGATCTCTCCTTGCTGCATTATGTAGGTTTGCTTCACTGCGTTAGAATCTCCTCCATGATAGTGTTAGGATCTATGGCATCCTCTAGGGCAGCGTATCCTCTTTAGATCTCTCCTCCCACCAAAACCCAAAGACAAGTGGAGAGGAAGAGATCACCAAGAGGATGTGTGTCCAAATGACTTTCAAGGCATCCCTATTTATACTAAAATGTTGAGCACAAGTGGGGTTTATTTGGTTGCTGGCCGATCTTGACGAATTGTCCCATAACACAAATTAATTCATATCTCCATGAATACTTATCGGAATCGGATGATTTTTAGATCAATCCTACACCTCTCGATGAGAGGGATCCAAGAAAAATATCAGCTGCCATTAATAAGATGACCCACATGGAGTTTGGCCTTAGTTGCCAATTTTAACAGCTTTCAACGCTCCTGTGATCTGCAATCCTCTAATACCATGTTGAAATTTCTAAGTCTAACCTGTTAGAAATTCTTCCTGCACTATCTGGTTTATTTCACCTACTTGTTCAATTTCTTAACAAGTTATTTAACCATATAAATACTGAAAATAAACACAAATGTAGTCTCAACCATCTACAGATCATCAACTAAAAGAATAGACAAACACAAAAGGGACACCGTTATTTTTGGACAATTGTCCCCGGAAAAACCCAATGCGGGAAAACCGGTGCAACAATTCTGAGGGTTTTATTATTAAGTAGCTTTCTTGAGTACAATTGGGTGCCAAACTGGCTCACCTGATAGAGAAATCAATTTGGCAGTGATACCTCTCTTTGGAAGCAGATATTCGGCAAGTCTACTCCACGAAAATCTCTCCAACGCCTCTTTGAGGCTCCGTGTCAGCCTTCTTGGCCTCTGCGTCAGCCTTCTGATGCTCTGCGCAGGCTCTCTGGCCCTTTGCATCACTCACACAGGCCCTGGTAGCCTCTGCGCAATCTCTTTGGCCCTCTGCATGGCTCCTGCTGGCTCTGCGTAGCCTTCTCTACCTCTGCGCTGGTCCTTCGACATTATCTCTGCCTCTCTGCTATGCACTCACTACCCCTCACTGCAACTTTGGTCACTTGTTCGATTTCTCTCAGCGAACCCCGCTCCAAAAAATCAAACTCACTGATCAATCTTGGTGTATCTCCAACTGACCCTTAAGCCTCCTCTTATACTTTTCCTGTTGAGTCTTCAAAGGCCAAAATTAAATATCTAATCAACGGATAAGATTAGATTTGGCTTGATCCATGTCTTTTAGAACATTCTCACCCAGTTTTATATTAATACGCATTAATATTTTTATTTCCCTAATTTTAGATTTAGGAACCCATTAAAGATATTAATTATTTTAATATCTCTCTAACTGGGTGAAATTTCCCCAAACCATTTTTGGGTTTTGGAGATCTCATGTGCTTTAGCCTCTCCACCAATTTTCATGGCTAGAGCACATCCGATGCTACCCCAAACCAATTGACACGCATGCATTGCATGTTGCATGCAAACTTCTAAAGAGGCAAAACTAATGTCCTTCTAGTCAAGACACAAGTCTAGGAGCACTTGCGTCAGCTACAAAAATCAACAAATAGATTTGTGAATGAAATAGAAAATCCCTAAAATAGTTGAATTTCAATCTACCATAACTTTCCACTACGACCCCTGATTTGAGAAATTTTGTATTTTAAACAATGTAACTTGTGGAGAGGAACACAGATATATAATTAGTTGCTATAGATTCCACTCCAAAAGTTTCAGAAATCGATTTGAAATTTGCAGCCCAATTTTTTTCTACTGTCTCATTATTTGTATTTTTATTGAGAACATGACGAGTGAAAATCAACTACTCCGATACCAGCTTGAAACAATTAAGAGAAAGAGAGTGGGTTGGGGGCATTTGCACATGAAGGGTTGTAATTGCACCTACAAATCCTAAAAGATTGAGGATGACATCTCTATGAAATTAATACTCAAATGATTAGTGTGTTTGCATTGATAATTGATAAGATAAGATAATTCTACCAGTGTTAAGCAAATGTCCACAAATAGCTCTATGTGACTTGGGGGCACTTGCATATCAAGGGTTGGAATTGCACCTTCAAATCCTAAAAGATGGAGAAAGACATCTCTATGAAAATAATACTCAAATCAATAGACTCTATGAAAATAATACTGAAATTAGTAGTGTGTTCTGTTGATAATAGATAAGATGAGTTAAGATAATATTATCAATGTTATGCAAATGACCACAAATAGCTCAATGTGACTACTAAGTACAATAGTATCAACACACTTTGGGATTGTAAAAGACTGCTCCTATATAAAAGGATGTTAAGAAGATATGTCCTAAGATCTAAATAAAGCAAACATTGATTTGAAAACTAAAGTGATGCACGAACCATTGTGGGTGACAATCAACACTCCTTGGAGGAGGATACAAAAGGAAGGGATTGCATCCTGATGTTCATTGGATGTGTCTGTTGAAGATAAGGAAGGAACGATACATTCCTGTGAGCCATCTATCTCTGAATATGTCTCTCTTGCCATATGAGGTGGAAAGCTGTTGATATAGGATTTTCACAAAGTACTGGAAGAAGTGTTGATATGTTGTGTGAATCGTTGTCTCAGGGGAGTGCACTGTTGCTGGAATGGTTATGCAAGGGTCTCATAGATTTGCACTTTGCTAGAATGGTGATACTAGCTACTATTCCCATTAGTGTACTTGTTTGTTGGTTTAATTGAAAAAAAGGATGTGATCATCTGATAAGTGCCTTGAACTAGGAAGGATGGATACCTAATGCCTTTCACATAAACAAATCCAAATACCTCTTGCGTAGGTACCAAAAAAAGATAAGAGTTTTAAGACACCTCAAAGAGGCAATAAAATTGATTTTGTGTCTCGTTGTAGATAGGGCATTAGAAATTAAAATGCTTGTAATGTCTTCTACGAATTGATGACAAATGAGACTCGTTAGCCTATCCATCCCCGTAGGCTATATCCACCTAAAAAGGGGAGAAACCCAAAAAATACCCATTGCTGGGTAAGTTTTGGGCAACTGGGCGAAAAAACCTAGAATTGGGGTTTTGAGTAAGATTCACTCAACTAATTAAGAAAATGAAACCCTAAAGGAAAACCTATAAATAAAGGATGATTGAATTCATTTTGGAGCATCATTGTGGATCATTTTATTATGTTTTGAGGGTTTTAAGACCCCCCCTTCTTGTCAATTTCGGTGGTGAGAGATTCCATCCTAGTTGACACATCTTGCATTTCTCTTATTCTGTTATGGGCACAGGAAAAGCGATTTGGGAGACAACGAATTATTTGTGGCTCTTGTTTGGCACAAGATTGCTTTCTATGAGGCAGCGAGGGTTTGGTTTAGGTTGGTTTGTGGGTCTGGGCATAGAGGCATCAAAGGTAGCGAAATCTCTGCGGTCTAGGCTGGTTCGTGAGTTTGGGCACAAAAGCATCAAAGGCAGTGCGATTCTCTATGGTTTGGGTTGAAGAATCAAAGACATCGAGATTCTCTATTGGAGCAAGATCATCAAGATGAAGCAAGGGTTTTTTGAGTTAAACGTCACTGTTTAAAGGTTGTCGACAACTCCTATAGAAGTGAAGTTCATTCTGAAGTAGTTCAAGGGTTTAAGGACAAGTGAAGTCCTGGCCCAATTTTCCGGTAATCGGGTCATTGCTCCAATTGCCCAAGTCAGACGTGAAAGGTAGACCATTCCCACTGAAGTCAATCCGGAAGATCAACGAGTCGTCTTGAAGACAAATTACAAACTCTCTCTGAGAAAATTCGGTGAGCCCAAATCCCTACTGCAACAACTGATTAAATTTCTCGTACTTAATTTCTGAGTCAAGTTATTTACAGTGTTACACAGTAAACATCGAAATAAAATGTACTACAACTTTCACAAAATAAGATACTGCAGAAACAAAATATTGCACATGAGAGAAATAAACACACACACAATTACACCATTGTTTTTGGACAAACGTACCCAAAAAAACCCAACTTGGGAAAACCGGTGCAACAGTTGAGGGTTTTATTATTATGCAGTAGTAACCTGAGTACAAATCATTGGATGCCCAAACTGGCTATCTGATACAAAGAATAATCTGGCAAACATGTAGTGAGAAAATATCTCACACTGTCACTGGAGATCCAACACTGATTCGGGCTCTGGATGAGCTGCCGTACGCTATCTGTGCCCAGTCTCTGCGTGGGCTTATGCAGTCACTATGAACTCAAGGGAATGTGCCACCCTCTCCTTTTGATCTTCTGCCCACTAGAAACTCGACTCCTTGGCCTTCCAGACTCACACCTCGACTTCTGGCACTGGATCTTGATTGCTCCCCAACAAAATTGTGGACTCCCTCTGAAACACTTCTCTGTCTCTGCATGGCAGTGCGCTGCCTCTCTGGACCTCTCGATGCCTTCTCTACCTTGCACTCATCGGGACTAGAAAAATCCCCACTAGTCTACTATCCCTGCCCCTCACTGCAAGAAGATCACTCGATCTCTCTCCCGCAACTCAGTGCTACTACTCTTGAGAAATTCGATCTCTGGATCTCACTATCTCGGTGTGTTCTCCAGGTGCCCATCAAGCTCCTTATAATTTCTCGTTGGAGCACCAATGGCCAAGATTAAAACATATCAAGGGCTAAGATTAACTAGGAGTTGATCCTTGTCTTTATCTAGAAGATTCACACTAGATTTAATTAATACCCTTTAGTTAATCGCATTTCCTAAGTTTAGACTTAGGAATACATTAAAAATGATTAATTATTTTAATTAAATCATCTCTATGTGTAATTTTCCCAAACAATTTCTGGGTCTTGGAGAATGCATGTGTCTTAGCCTCTCCGCAAAATCTCGAGGCTAGAGCACATCCAATGCTACAGAAATCAACACTCTCTTGATGGTTGTAGTGGTCTTGATAGTTAGTACTGTGACAGACAGTGAGTGCAAGCTGAATGCAGAAGGTTTTAAAGGAATACCCTGTTGTTTAAATAGACAAACAAAGGACACCGAAGAAGGATGATTCTGGGGCATTTCCAGTGCTAGGTCGGCTATAACTGCTCAGATTTTCGAGTCTCTGTTTAGAGCTTGGTCAGTTTGATACATTTAGACGTAGAATTATTTCAGGTGGAACGTTGCTATAATTTGTTGTAGCCCATCCGAATTGGTATTATGTTTCATTCTGTTAAATTGTGTAAATCTTTGTGGAGCAGTATGTACTTCGAAAATATTGAGATATTGTGGAGTAAATTTGGAGTATTTGATGTAGATAGTTGCATTGCACTACTGGTATTATTACAGTATTGTTAATTAAAGCTGCAAGGAATTTGATCATACATAATACAAGAAAATTTAGTGAAACCCTAGTCACCTAAAGGAGACATCTAGGGCAAAAAATTTCACTATTATATTATGATGCTACTCCAACATGGTGTTCTGCAAATGACATAGCTAGCATATGATGTCTATCGTGGAATTTGGTGCTTGGCCTCAACTTGAAGCCCATGTAAGGCCACTCAAAATTCGCCCAGTGGGTTATAACACTTGTGCTTCCAATGCTGTGGTGTGTATGGGGATTGGAAAATAAGGTCGTCTCTCAGCACCAAGATTTGTGTAGAATGCCAACTTGTGCCTCAATCCCTCAGGTGGGTCAAGCTAGGTGACCTAAACAGATGGCCTATAAATGTCATCTTTGATAATCCTGTTCATCTCGTGCTTATTTGGTAGGAGATGTTTGGAGATAATCAAAGAATACCTAAAAGGAGGGAGGTGGTCCACTAAAATGCCACCTGATTGGTGAAGGCACAAGAACTTTGAATACTAGCAACCCCAAGCACACCCTTTAGGTCTGTTTGAGCTATGTGACTCTTTGCTCATTATACAAGCAGCTCTTTGTTGAGATTTTATTTCCCAACAACCTGCCATTGGACAAATATGGAGATACTTCTGGCATAATGCCTTAGCCCAGGCCCAACCTGAGTTGGAAAGGAGACAGAGCATACCCACAATGTGGACAGTAAGGGCTTTCCACACCCAAGCATGCCAATTTCTTATCAATTGAGAGATCTCCCATAGTTCAACACAAGGGAAATAATGCCTTTATGGGCCCTAATATAGGCTTTGATACACTGAAAGGACTGAACAACCATATTTTTTGCTTTGGTTTCAGTCTCTACCACTTATTCAGTGGAACTTCAAGGAATGACTTGGGACATTGCCACTTATACCCCATAGTAGGCTTGAAACTGGAGAAAGCTGTGGCCTTTTGCCATTTCTAGTCATGGCATCATGCAACAGAAAAAATTTGTAACTTCTATATTTCGAGATGAGAAAAGTTACATTCTGAATGTGAATTACACACTAATACCAGAAATATTATCTGAACAAAAGACCTTCAAATTGTGTATCTTTTTGTTAATTTTCCTGAAACTCTGCGACTACCTAGATGAATCAACTGAAAATCAAGGCAACTGAAAACTGAAACCAGGTTTAACTTTCACCAAGATACAGAGTTCCGTAACATTCAACATGCAGCGGAAAATAATTGAGATAAAAGCACATGCAATCAAAACTGACACACTTGTTTTACCCAGGAAACCCAAACGGGAAAACCTGCTTTCTTTGTTGTGGTCTTTTATTGGTTGTTCTTTGAGCAAATGGACCTATTACAATTTAACGCGCTGCTACTGCAGCCAGCAATTTCTCACTGAGAAAGCGCTAGGCTTCTCCTCACTATTTTCAGCTCTACAATTGTTCTCGGCCTGCTCTTGATCACTGCTCTCGGCCCCTGAGAAGATGCCCTTGGCCCTGAGAAGATGCTCCTGGCCCTGCACACAATTGTTCTCTGCTGAAGATAGTCTCGATTTGCTCTGCGAATCCTGATCCTTGCTCCACAATCTTTGCACACTCTGGCTCCTGAACTAATGCGCGCTCCAGACAAAGAATGATCAATTAAATTGTGCCTTCGTCCTTCTCTTCCACTATAGAATTCGATGCATGCAAGGAGGTCTAGTCGCATATCAGTTCACACTAGTGTCACGAGTTTCCTTTGCTAGTTAACTGGAGCAAGTCCCAGTTACACTTGGACTAGCTCTCAGTTAATTAGCTCAAGTTGCTCCTTGATCTCCTCTAGTTGTGATTTGAGTTAACTGAGGACTCAACTCGTCCTCTCTTCACTATCTTTGATGTCTTAACTCAGCCTAATTGAACTTGTCACTGCCACCTCATCCTGTAGTCTAACTGAAGAAGACTCCAACGAACTGAAGCTCCAACACTATGCATGCAAACTTGATGACCATTCCAGTAAACTGGAAATCAACTTATCGTAACTGAAGTCGATCTCATGAACTCGCATTCACGCTAGGGAAAGACTAATTTGAAAGTCTTCACTGGCTAAGGCACAAGCCAAAAGACCTTCCATCGCTACATTTTAAACACTTCTATCCCCTATACTATTAACAAATAACAGTGGCTTGTGCCTTACAATCAAAGCTGAAGTCCATGACTTCGGAAGTTACACTAGCATCAAAAAGAATAAAAAGTTGTAATAACCAGCATCTTATGTCAGCTGTTAACTGCATCTTAGCCTTGATCACTGGAAAAATTTGGCTGGAAAGATAATATATTTCATGATGTATTTTCTTCTCTGCATTATTCAAATAGAAGATAGATTTGCTCCAAAAAATGCTTAATGAGGGCTGGTCTGTCATACGTTCTATCTTATCAAATAGTTTTGTTATACTTAATTTGCCTGCTTTCTACATTCTATCTTATCAAATAGTTTTACTATAATTAATTTCTCAAATAGTTTTATTATACTGAATTTGCCTGTTTGTAGAAAGCAAGATAAGAGAATGTTTTGAAATGTTTCAGGGACATATCTAGAGTTTTTATCATCTTGTTTTTGGGTCTGTATTTGCTGATTTTACCTTCGTGCCGTTTTTTGTGTTCATTTAATTATGTGCCTTGCTGTATTTTCAATGATGATGGAAGCTTCTATGTAATTAGGTGCATGTAGGGTAGAAATTTCTCCATAGATATTTCATGTGTTCAGTCCTTACTTACTTGAAGACATCTGCAGGCACAAATGCGAGACTTGTCAGGATTTGTGGAAACAAGACAGCAGCTGTTAACTTTGAAGCCCAATCACCGTATGAACTGGATTGGATTTTCTGTTGCACATCACTTGAACTTGGAGTATGTGTCCCTATTTATTCCTAGTTTATATTAGCTTTAAATGAGGCTGACAGGGCATAGAACTTGAGCAATTTACTGCATTGTGTATAATATATATATAAGGTGCCAGTCATAGCAAGTGTGTGATGTTAAAGATTCCAGCTATTTGTTTTGAAGTGGTTCCTCGGTGTTTAAGAATTAGCATACATGGTGACACTAAATATGCTGCCCTGGAGTATTTACCATGTCTATTGAAATTTGATACCTGGTTTTCAGATATCTGCTATTGAACAGAAGGTTTACCAAAGACTAAAGGTTGATAGTTTTTAATATAACACTAGTTATTGTGAAATTTTTTCTGAGCAGATCCAATTTCTGAAATGGAAGATGTTCATGAGTAGTACATATAGATGGCATACAATGGAATAGTAGAAAGTGAAACACCTAGTTTAGGGTTGCAACAAGCCATTCCTCAAATACAAGTTTTCTAATGGTAATACTTATAAATGGTTGAGCATTACTTCATCAATAGTCCTTAGGCCCAATAAAGTTTGAAGAATTCACTCCAAGACGAACAAATGGCTCTATTGGCTTAGATCAATCTAGAAAGCATCTTTGAATCCAAACAAAATCTATTCTTTCCTGGTCACTTATGCATGGTGGACTTGCAACAGGTCAAAGGATTCAACATTTAAACTTTTAGGTCAATTTGTACTTTATATAGCCATACCAATCCCTTAAGTATCTATTTTGGTTCTACCGAAATGCTCACCATGTAGAAATTTTAGACCCAACCCAGTTTCAAGTTTATTGAGTTCTCATCATGTTTAATGCCCAACCCACATGTTTGTTAGCTGCTGTCATAAGCATGAATATTTCGTAACATTGAAACACATCAGCCTACCCTACTTTTTCACTTTTGCTTTTGCTGAGCAAAATGCAAGCAGCCCACGAATTTTACACAAGGAATTTCGGTCAAATGACCTTGGAAAAATCCCGAACGGAAAAGTAGTGAGAGAGAGAGAGATATATATTTTTATTCCTTTCGAAGAAATTTACAGTAATTAATAACAGCAATAAATTCAACTAATCTCCCTTGAAATCTGTGCCCAGAATTTCCTCGGAGAATGTGCTGTAGCTGCTCCTTGAATTCCTTGACTGAAAGCCTCGATTTCTGTGCCCCCCGCTCAGAAATTCATGCCAATTAATTGCTCTGTCAATCCCTAGAAATTCATGCCACCTACATCAGAGTTTGCACACAGGCTGCCTTGAATTTTGAGTCACTGACAGCCTTGAAATTTGCACTCTGACAGGCCCAATATCTGTGCTCAGACAACCTCAAATCCTGCACTATGACAGTCTTAAATTCCATGCACTGACAGCACAATAAATACACCCATACAGTATCGAAAATCACGCACTGACAGCATGCAATAATTGTCTGACAGGCCCCCCGATTTCTGTGATCATACTGCAGCAACAAATGCGCTGACCTTCTCAATTTCTGTCCTTGAGCTCTGCCTTGGAATTCATGCTGCTTTTTTTGCTTTCCTTGCTGTTATACCTGCTCTTCTCCTGCTGCTACTTTGCCCTCTCAGACTCCTCCCCTTCTCTGAATCTCATGAAGAATGCATGCAAAATGCTGCCTATTCCTCCCTTGCTTTTCCTTTTTGTTCTCTCATATTGAAGAAAAACCTAACAATAAGATCCAATGGCTGATATTAGAGCTTAGCCATTGAAATTAAGGGTGGGGATATGATCTCTTATTGACCCATAAGTCACTTTATCCCCTATGATCTCTTTCCATTAATTAACCCAAAAAGTCACTTTATGACTTTGTCTCATAAAATCACTAATTTTATTTATCATAAAGTTAAGTCAAAGGGGTCATGTTAAGGCACTTTTTCTAGGCTAGACACCAAGCCTTAGGAACACTTGTCCTTGGTGCACTCTTTCTAACACTCCCTCTTACCAAGGAAAGTGTTTCTCACCACTCCCATCTTGTCTCTAAAGTTGACATGCCTGCCTCTTGGAAAGAACTTTGTGAGGATATCGACCGGTTGCTCATCAGTAGATATGCACTCAAGCTGCACTGCCCTGTTATGAGCATAGTCACCGATGAAGTGGTAGTTGATCCCTATGTGTTTTGACCTGTCATGAGAAATTGGTGTCTCTATGAGTTTTATGCAACTCTAATTATCGCAGTAAATCAATGTAGGCCTCAAACGCTGACCAAATAAGTCCACCAACATCTTGCAAATCCAGATGGCCTCACAACTGGCCTGACTAGCTGCCATGTACTCTGCGTCAACGAAACTATGTGCTACTAATCGTTGCTTCCAACTGAACCATGACACAACTGCCGAACCTAATCTAAAGCAGCATTCGAAAGTGCTTTTCCTGTCACCAAAACATCCTACACACTCTGAGTCTATATAGCCAGTCAATTTGACTTCTATCCCCTGAACATAGTACAAAACATAATCCACTGCCCCCTGCAGATACCAAAACACATGTTGTACAACCACCCAATGCACTCTCCTAGGCACCTCCATAAACTAACTGAGAGTGTTGACTGTAAAACAAATATCTGGCCTAGTGTTGTCGAAATACATGAATGAACCTATCAACTTACGATAAGTGGGACCAAACAACTCAAACTTGGAAGCATGAAACTTCTTCCAGTTTGTAATCATAGGTGTGGACATGGGCCTATAGTCCTCCACATGAAATCTCATCAAAATGTTTGTTGTATACTTGCCCTATCCTAGAAAGATATGACCCTCTTCCCATCACACCTCTAATCCCAAGAAATAATGCATCAGTCTAAGATCTGTCATCTCAAACTCTGAAGCAAGGTCTTGCTTGCAATACTTTATGAGTTTGTTTATACTTTCAATAGATAAGTCATCCACATATAGCACTAGAATGAGAGGATCCTCACCAACCACAATGTAATAAAGCTTAGGATCTGCATCACTCTTCCTGAAACCCATCAACTACAAGTAACTATCTATCCGAGAATACCAAGCTCTTGGAGCTAGCTTCAGGCCATATAACGCCTTAACCTGCAAACGTGGGACCCCCTCCCATGTACCTCAAGGTCCTATGGCTGCTCAATGTACACCTCCTTGTGAATAATCTCGTTCATAAATGCAGTCTTCACATCCATTTGGTGAATCTTCCAATCCATCTCTGCAACTATAGAGACCACTGATCTAATAGAAGTATTTCGAGGTAGTGGCGTGAAGGTCTCCTCATAATCAACCCTCTCTACCTGTGAGAACCCTTGAGCCACAAATCGAGCTTCGCACTTCTCACTGCTGCCATCCGCTAGATACTTGATCTTGTAGAGCTACTTGGAAGTCATAACTAACTTCCCCTCAAGTCTCGTCACTATCTCCCACACATCATTCTTCATTATGGAAGCATACTCTTCCACCATGGCATCCCTCCAAACTTGTTGGGATGCTTCCTTCTTATAGCTAGGAGGCTCGGACTCAACAATACTACTCACCATAGCCAAAGTGCTACCAAACCGCTTTGGTGGTCTACTCTCTGTAACCGACCCTTTGGGTTTTCCCACTGACTCTTGGGCTTCTGTCAAGGTATCATGAACCCATCTTGCTTCCTCTTCCCTAAAGTGGCTTGTTGTACTGGGTTGTGAATATCTTGCGCTGAAGACTGCACCCCTGATGACGATGCACCTATGGTCGATGGTGAACTTGTACCTGCGGAACCTGTGCCCTGCAACCCTTTCACTTCTGAATTCTATGATCCTCTAGACCCTTGTGATCTTTTACCCTGTGGTCTAGTACCCTTTGGTGAACTCCCTTGTTGAGGAGTCTATTACTCTCCCTGATCCAACTCTCATGACCCCCTCAAGGCTCACTCCTCAAATCTCACACCCCTCTAACAAGAACCTTCCTCTTAGCAGGAATATATATGCCATATGCCTTTGACGTCTCATTATACCCCACAAAAATACCCTTCTTAGTTGTGGGTTCTAGCCTTGTCCTCTTCACCTCGTAGACATGGGAATAAGTTAGGCACCCAAAAATCCTAAAGTGCACAATCTCAGGCTTCTTCCCCAAAAAAGCCTCCTTAACAAATTTGTTCCATAAAACTCTATGTGGATTGTTGTTCTGCAAATACACTGTAGTGTTACAAGCCCCGACCCAAATAAAGAAAGGTAGCCTCTGATCATGAAACATGGCTCTTGCAACCCCTACTATGGGCTTGTTCTTCCTCTTTGCAACCCCATTATGTCGTGGCTTGTAAGGAACAATCAACTCCCTCTTGATGCTTGCTCTCCCACAAAAGTCCATCTCATTGGAGGTATACTCTCCCCCATTGTCGGACCTCAACACCTTGATCTTCTTGCTTGTCTGGTTCTCTACAAGATCCCTAAACTCTTGGAATCTCTTGAAGAACCCATCATTGGTCTTCGTTAAGAGAATCCAAGACTTCCTGGAGAAGTTATCAACAAAAGTGGCATAGTACTCATATCAACTCATTGATATAGGAGACAAAGGACCACACACATCAGAATGAACCAAATCAATGATACCTGCTACCCTGCTATCACAACTTGGAAAAGGAATCATGGTGTACTTTTGTAATGAACAATGTTCGTATTCTCAAGTTAAATACTCTAGAACACTTGGAATATGAAGATCTCCATTAAGGATATATATTTGAATGAAGAATATGATTTGGCAACAACTAAGGGTCTTGTATATATACCTAGACGGGTGCCCCTTCATAAACAGTCATGTCCTTAGAGACGTGTTAAAATTGGAAACTAGGGCCAAACTCTATGTGGGTCATCTTATCTATGGCAGCTGATATTTTTCTTGGATCCCTCTCATCGAGAGGTGTAGGATTGATCTAAAGATCATCCGATTCCGATAAGTATTCATAGAGTTATGAATTTAATTGTGTTATAAGACAATTCGTCAAGGTCGGCCAACAACCAAATAACCTACACATGTGCTCCACGATTTAGTATAAAAAGAGGTGACTTGACAGTGATTTCTACACACAAACCTCTCTCTTGATTTCTCTCCACTCGCTTTGGGTTTTAGTGGAAGAGAGAACTAGTAGGAGGATTCCCTAGCCGCAGTTTGCCCTAACAAAGAGGACGCAGTCAAGTTAGGAAGAAGAGAAGCCCTAACGCTATCAAGGAGGACAACCCTAACCTATACG
The DNA here is from genome assembly GCA_031772625.1 of Pinus tabuliformis. Classification (NCBI taxonomy): domain Eukaryota; kingdom Viridiplantae; phylum Streptophyta; class Pinopsida; order Pinales; family Pinaceae; genus Pinus; species Pinus tabuliformis. The sequence continues at coordinate 740,867,703 of CM062814.1, read as the reverse complement.
CTGGTCTCTACGTGGTCTAGAAGGAAGCCTATAGTCCTATATGCTGGTCTCTATGCCCTAGACAACATGGAAGGGTTGTATGGACAACGTAGGCTTGGAACCATGGTTAGGAGGTTGCCCTAGACAACGTGAAAGGGCTGTATGGACAACGTAGTCTTAGCCGCAGTTTGAAGGGCCAAAGGGACAGCGTGGGGAAGCTTAAGGAGCAGCGTGGAGGGCTGTGGTAGGAACAACTGCTGTAGGTGACAGCGGATCTGTTAAGGGCAAGTTTAGGGCTGTTTCTAGGTATGGTTAAGAGCATGAAAGGCAAGCAGCCAGGCTGAGGAGAATAGGAGTAATGCACTGCTGTTTTGGGCACCATCTGTGGAGGCAATAACTACAAGATTGATGTTGTGCTTGGCTGCAGGCCTAAGCACATAGCTGTGACTGCGTTAGGGGTGTTAAGCGCTGATAATAGATATGCATCCTAAGGAGGCATCATAGCTATGGAAGAAGCTTGCCAAGGTGGGCCATAGTCCTCAAGGGACTTGTTTGATGACTGTTAGGTGGAGTTAGGGCTTTGGAATGTGCCCTAACTAGGACTGCCAAAAATTGTAGATGCAAACATAACAACAATGTGTTTGGAGGTGTGTTGGGTCCATGATTTTGGATTAGTTTGGCTGGGATGTGCTTGCAGCCTGTAGTAGCCAAATTGGAGGGGCAGACTTGGAGGTTAGATGCCCTAACCAGTGGCAACATCTACAATGATTATTCATTGATGTATTAGACACTTGGAGAATCTATTAGTAGCAGTGTGGAGGGGTTTCTTAGGTGTTGGATACTACCACATAGGAGGAACAATGTCACTAACAATGGGACAACAAATGTAATCATGGTGGAGCATGATAGATGGGACAACATGGACATGGTGCAACAGTAAGAGAAGTGACAACATTAGCAAGATGTCACAGTATCAGAAGGTGCAACATTAGGTGCAATAGTTTGGTGTCTGCAACATGGTCATGAGGTCCAGCATAATGATGATGGGTGCAGCATGGTGAGGTGCAATATGATGGTGAGGTGCAACACATGATAGGTGGAGTCACCTTGGAGAATTAGTTGAAGCAACATGTCTTCAACTAAGTTTAGGTATCTCATCTTCTTAGAGATGATCTATGATCTTATTTAGATAAGTCAAAGTGTTGACTTTTGTTGTAAATGTACTATCTCTCTCTCTCTCACTTCTGAACTATTGAAGAACATGTTAGCCCTGTTGGCATGCGATCCAAAAATGGATCCAAAACACTTCGAAACCTTCTTAAAAATCATTCAAAAGATCAAAACAACCGCATGAGAAGAGCCCTTAAAAGGGTGGAAAAACACTATCGGGAGGCAAAAACCCAAGAAAACAGTGAAAAAACAAAGCTATCGGCGGTGGCAACAGTCAATGAACAGGAGCCGTCGGACTTGGCCGATCAACAGTCTAGATCCGATCGACAAATCACAATTGGCTAAGGCACTCGGAGGATATCGGAGGCAGATGTGGGATAGGATCGGGCCGGTGCGATATTGTGATCTTTGATATCGGCGGATTGCAATCGGCGTGGGCATAGGCCATGTTATATGGAAAGACCTTGGGCTTGGGCGATATGCGATTGCAACAAGTTGCATTGCAATATCGTGTCAGAACACTGCAAAGGAGTAGGGCTGTTATACATTTATGTGATCCGATGAACTGAACCCGATGGCTATATAAACCTCATTGCATAGATTTTGAGATCTGCAGAAAAGGCATTTTCCTTTGTATTTACGTATTTCGTTTATTAAACGAAATACAAAGGGATGAAGCGTTGATGCGATAAGCCGGACCCGAAAGGGTTCCTTAAGGCTAATGTATATTATTTCAAGTCCGCATAAAGCCATTTTTGTGATATTTTCAATGTTTTTAACGTATTTTCTAAATCCAAAGGGAAGCCACGGAAGGGGCATTGCGACTTGCGATAAGCGATCACAGGTGAACCCGATGGGAGAATAGAACATATTTAAGGACTTTTGAAGCCCGAATGAGCAATATTTTGGCGGAATTTCACAGTATGGCAGCGTTTCTCTGTATAAAATAGAAAGGGGGCTGTTGCAGGGATTTCATAGGCCCGATAACCATTCCATTGCAGGTACAGGTGGCCAACACATCCTTAGAAGCGTTTAGCGATGATTGTTGATGCTGGAAGAAGGATTCGGCTAGGAGACAACGGCTGGCGGACAGAGGCCGGAAGGGGAAAAAGCCCAGCACGATGCAGCCGAATCAACCCAAAGAGATCATGGAGCACCGCCGACACGAGCGGGCCACCTGCCAGCGCAACGAATTACTAGAATTGGTTAATGCGCTGTTAGAAATGGAGCCCTCTCGCTCATATCTGTTTAATCGTGGCATCAAGTAGTTAGAAGCCAAAAGGGATGGATTAAGACAGTCGAGCCTCAGAGGGTTCAAGAGCATTGTAAAAAGCCTATAAATGGCTACAAGTTAGAAGTATCAAGGGTTCAACTTTTGGAGACTGTGGAGACTCTACTCCTCTAGCTTCTCATCTTCATTCCAGCGATATAAGTTTCTTTTGCTGTTACATGTTCAATTCCCATTTTCTTTTCTGTTCTATGCTTGCACTTGAATAGGTTATTCATGTTTTCTGCTGTGTCTAATGCCAGATAACTTTCATCTTATCGCTGCATTGATAAATTAGATTTGCAAGCTTCATTTACTTCCTGTAGCTAGCCATTCATATGTGTTTATGTATGCATTTGCTGGTACAGTCAGTATTCTCCATCTATCCATTGAATCTATAAACTATTGAGCATTATTGGTCTAAAGCCTTGTAAAGCTGAGGGTGTTCATGCATGTCTTGAGTGAAAATAGACTTGAAACAGTCATCTGACTTGATCCAAACCATCATCCATTCCAATAGTTCAAAGAACAATATTGAAGATTATATGTTACCAGGCATCTCTGAGCCACAACCTAGGAGAGTTTCCTGGAGTGATAACATAATTGGCGTCGTTGTCGGGGAGAGAAGATTGAAGCTCAGCTTCCCTGGGAGACGACACAGATCCAACTTTGATGATAAACAAAGCCTGGACACTATTTGGGTTGTAATCATCTATCTGGCGACTCTACTGGAGGACGAACCTCTTGGCGACTCCACTCCATAGTTTTGGCTCAGTTTGTGAGGCATACTCGGAGAAGTCCTCAGAAGCCATGAGCTGACCCAGTACTTGACCCTAAAAAGATCATCAAAAAAAGAAAGGCGTTGCAGAAAGGAGAATCAGGTTTAGGTAGCTCTAAACAAAATTCTATATCTCTTCATGAAAATCCTGTTTTGGAACAAATACATGTTGGGAGTATAGCATCTAATACCAGCAGTGAAGAAAAAATCTTAGAGATTCATAGAGCTCCTTATTCTTTAGGTTCTTCTTTGGTTGTATGCCTAGAGGGAGCCTCTACCCCTATCCATCATACTCCTTTAGTCCTATCAGTCACTCCTCAGCCCTTTGTCATTTAGACTTCCAATACTCTTATAGCCACCACAACTATGGTAGGTCCACAAGCACCTACCAAAATGGAAAGAATCATAGTTGCTAGGTATGGGCCTCTAGTACTGCCCGCTCCTTTGAATGCCATGCCTACTAGAGAATATCAGAAGTATAGGCCTAAGTTCATTGGGACTGAAGGTGTTACAGGTGAAGAAGATCTTGAATCATTCTATAGCTATGCTGATAACCTAGACATTAGTGAAGATGATGTGTGGATGAGAGTCTTTGTCCAAAGCCTAGATGGAGAGGCTAGAAAATGGTTCAGAGAACTGACCCCAAGATCTATAGCAGATATTGAGGCTTTAAATGATGCATTCCTAAAGCATTGGGGGGATAAGAAGGATCTACTCTACTACCACACTGAGTTTGGGAACTTAAAGAGGGAAAATGGTGAGTTGTTGTCTGATTTCAATAAGATATTTAACCGCATGTACAACAAAATACCAGCTGAAGTAAAACCCACCACTACCTCTGCTAAACTCACCTATGCCATTGCTTTTGATTCTGACTTCTGTCTACTGTTGAGGGAGAGGAGATGTGCTACTTTGGCTGATATGCAGGATGCAGCCTTGGAAGTAGAATCAAACATCATGGCTGCAGAGAAGCTCAAGGGAAATGTTGATAGAAGGAGATAGAGGGGCGAGTCTTCATCATCTTCAGATCCCAAGATAGATAAAATGACCAAGATGATAGAGTCATTGGCCTCCGAAATCTGCAAATTAAAGGTTGAGCAGCACCTTGGGAAAGGAAAAGTTCCTAATACTTTTGCTCCTAGAAATCCAAATCCATATAGAAGAGCTAATGAGCAGTTGCAGATTTTGCAAAGAAGCAAAGATGCCAATGAAGACCAAAGGGTGAAGACCCCTTTCCAGAATGTAGTCATGGAAGAAGAGCAGTTTGAAGAAGATAATGAGATCCATTGTGTGGAAGACAAAGGCAGTGCCTCATTTTTGACCTCAGCTGCCTATGAAAAGTGATTATTCAATGACCAGATCAACCAAGAATGGGATGGTGAAGCTATTCTGCAAATTGAAGATCGACACAGATATGATCTAAGGTCGAAGATGAATAATGCCAAGGAAACCCCTGTTCAAAGAGCTATTGTCCCTGCAGTACAACAAGCTAATAAGCAGAAGCGACCGACAGTTGATCCCATCATCCTCAAAGCTCCAGCTCACGAGGTAAGAGGCCTTGACAAGTCTCCTTCTCCTTTTAGTTTTCAATCAGAAATTCAGAAGCTAAGAATACCTATACCTCTGATTGAACTAGTGAAGAATGAGTTCTTCAAAAGATCCATCCTCGAGGCCCTTGAGCCTAAAGCCATCCAAGCCTCCACTGACTATGTAAATCTGCAAGATGACAAACCAGCTGTTATTCTCAGCCCAATGATTGAAAATTGTGAAGACAACGCCCCATCATTCTATGTCTCACTGACTATTCATGACAAAATCCTTCATAACTGCCGTTTGGACATTGGAGCCAGCCATAATCTAATGCCCAAGGCTGTCATGGATGAGTTGGGTCTTGACATTACCAAGCCTTATCATGACCTGTTTTCTTTTGATACTAAAAAAGTGAAATGTCTGGGATTAATCAAGGACCTAGCCGTCACTTTGTCTCAGCTGCCCATGAAGAGCATGATGTTGGATATTGTGATAGCAGATGTACCCCCCAAGTTTGGCATGTTTCTTTCTAGAGGTTGGATCAAGAGATTAGGTGGAACATTACAAAATCATCTGTCCTACGCTACTCTCCCAGTTTTTGGAGGTGAGAGCAGGAGATTATACATAGAGGCTCAGTTGGCTTATATCATCAGTGATGAACGGAATCCCACTAATCATCCCATCTATGCTGTCGACACTGATTTTGGAGCTTGTATTCTTCCGATTAAAGAATCCCAGTTGGCCTCCACGCAACTTAAGAAACCAGTTTGCCAGATCACAGAGGAAGAAGGCCCACAAATTTGGGACATGTTCTTTGATGGAGCTTGCTCTAAGGAAGCTACAGGGGCAGGTGTAGTCCTTGTGTCCCCCACACAAGAATGCAACCAATTCAAGCTAAAGGATGAGATTGGTCAGGATAGCATTGCTCAGCTGCCCAGTAACCATATACCCAAAGGATTGATGCCCCTAGAGAAGCTATTCGACCATAATGATGTACCTTATAAGCCTGTCAAAAAAGAAAAAAATGTGTCTGCTGTTCATAAACATAATGTCAGGAGTCCAGCCCATCCAAAGTACATAAATCTGTCCACTCACTTGTCTTTTGCCCAAAGTTCCAAGTATTGCACCCTGATGAAACAATTTGCAGATATTTTTGCTTGGGAATACAGTGATCTTAGGACCTATGACACCAACACCATTCGGCATAAGATTCCACTGGAGAAGAACACCATCCCTTGGAAGCAGAAATCAAGACCTATCAGCCCTCTCTTATTGCCTTTGATTGTAAGGATAATCAAAAGGAGCTGGGATTCCAAGTTGAAGTTTGCACAATGGGCTAACAGAGTTACCAACAAGAAGTCCATAAGAAATTCTTCGTTTAAGCTGGTTTATGGCGATGATGTTGTTTTTCCTATCCAGCTGATTCTCCCTGTGGCCAAATTCTTGCAAGAAGAACAGGATGGAGAAAATGACATAGCGAGGAGAATGAGTAACTTGGTTGAATTACAACAGATCAGAGAACTACTGGTTGAGAAGTCGAGAATTCATCAGAAGAAGATCAAAGAAACCTTTGACAAAAAGGCAAAAATGGACAGTTTTCAGGTTGGTGACTGGGTTCCCAAATGGGATGCATTAAGGAAAAGAAAGGCAACCATGGTAAATTTGATGCCTTATGGACAAGACCGTTTGTCATTGCTCAATTTTAGATGAACAATACTTTCATTTTGCACAATTTGGAGGGGGAAGGTGTTTTTGATGGCCCAGTCAATGGGCGGTTTTTGAAACTTTACTTCGTATAAGGCTTTAAGGCCTTAATATTGTAAATAGGTTTTATTTTCAGTTTTTGTTTTATGCAAATAAACTCCATGCCCAATGGAACACTAGGAGATAAGTGTTTTGGTTGTTAAAGGAAAGGCAGTGGTCTGCAGTTCTTGAAACCTCACAGGGAGGCTTTCATCCCTAGAAGGAGCCAGTGTTAGCCCTGTTGGCATGCGATCCAAAATGGATCCAAAACACTCTCTAAGTCTTCGAAACCTTCTTAAAAATCATTCAAAAGATCAAAACAACCGCATGAGAAGAGCCCTTAGAAGGGCGGAAAAACACTATCGGGAGGCAAAAACCCAAGAAAATAGTGAAAAAATAGAGCTATTGGTGGTGGCAATAGTCAATGAACAGGAGCTGTCGGATCTGGCTGATCAACGATCTAGATCCAATCGGCAAATCACAATTGGCTAAGGCAGTCAGATGATATTGGAGGCGGATGCGCGATAGGACCTGGCCGATGCGATATCGCGATCTCTGATATCGACGGATCGCAATCGGCGAGGGCATAGGCCATGTTATATGGAAAGACCTTGGGCTTGGGCGATATGCGATTGCGACAAGTTGCATCGCAATATCATGTCGGAACATTGAAAAGGAGCAGGGCTGTTATACATTTATGCGATCTGATGAACCGGACCTGATGGCTATATAAACCTCATTGCATAGATTTTGAGATCCACAGAAAAGGCATTTTCCTTTGTATTTGCATATTTCGTTTATTAAACGAAATACAAAGGGATGAAGTGCCGATGCGATAAGCCGGACTTGAAAGGGTTCCTTAAGGCTAATGTATATTATTTCAAGTCCGCATAAAGCCATTTTTGTGATATTTTCAAGGTTTTTAATGTATTTTCTAAATCCAAAGGGAAGCCACGGAAGGGGCATTGCGACTTGCGATAAGCGATCACAGGCAGACCCGATGGGAGAATAGACCATATTTAAGGACTTTTGAAGTCCGGATGAGCAATGTTTTGGCGGAATTTCACAGTATGGCAGCGTTTCTCTGTGTAAAACAGAAAAGGGGTCGTTGCAGGGATTTCATAGGCCCGATAACCATTCCATTGCAGGTACAGGTGGCCAACATATCCTTAGAAGCATTTAGTGATGATTGCTGACGCCGGAAGAAGGATTCGGCCGGGGGATAGCGGCTAGCGGATAGAGGCCAGAAGGGGAAAAGGCCCAGCATGATGCAACCGAATCAACCCAAAGAGATCATGGAGCATCGCCGGCATGAGCGAGCCACCTGCTAGCGCGACGAATTACCAGAATTGGTTAATGCGCTGTTAGAAAAGGAGCCCTCTTGCTCATATCTATTTAATCGTGGCATCAAGCAGTTAGAAGCCAGAAGGGATGGATTAAGACAATGGAGCCTCAGAGGGTTCAAGAGCATTGTAAAAAGCCTATAAATGGCTGCAAGTTAGAAGTATCAAGGGTTCAACTTTTGGAGACTCTCTACTCCTTAAGCTTCTCATCTTCATTCCAACAATATAAGCTTCTCTTCTTGTTACATGTTCAATTCCCATTTTCTCTTCTATTCTATGCTTGCACTTGAATAGGTTATTCATGTTTTCTGCTGTGTCTAATGCCAGATAACTGTCATCTTATCTCTGCATTGATAAATTAGATTTGCAAGCTTCATTTACTTCTTGTAGCTAGCCATTCATATGCGTTCATGTATGCATCTGCTGGTACATTCATTATTCTCCATCTATCCATTGACTCTATAAACTATTGAGCATTATTGGTCCAAAGCCTTGTAAAGTTGAGGGTGTTCTTGCATGTCTTGAGTGAAAATAGAGTTGAAACAATCATCTGACTTGATCCAAACCATCATCCATTCCATTAGTTCTGAGAACAATATTGAAGATTATATGTTGCTAGGTATCTCCGAGCCACAACCTAGGAGAGTTTCCTGGAGTGATAACAAAACATATAAGAAGAATTGATCAAGGGTTTCACGTATCTCCGAGCCACAACCTAGGAGAGTTTCCTGGAGTGATAACAGAACATATAAGAAGAATTGATCAAGGGTTTCCCCACATTGGGGTTTGTCCCTGACTAGCGCCACATCTTATGTCCTCTTGTCTTGGCTTGTCTTCTGCGATCTATGTTTATGTTCTATCTGCAATTTACTTTAATGCTGATGTGATTGCTAATCTAGAAAAGGTATTGAGCTAACTGTGAAAATTGAAATAAATTGCTTTAAGCATGGAACATACCTAAAATTAACATGGTATCAGAGCTGAGGTAAAGACAAAGGCCAAGGAAGAGTGAAAGAGCAATCACTGAAGACTGTCAGGAGAGGACAAAGGATCAATGGATTCCTCATCGTGAAATCGAAGAAGAGAATATTATCAGAATGGTGCAGCAGAATCTTCTAATGACCTACCCAAAGATCACTTCAATGGGAAGTTCGGATTTAAGGGTGGAAGGAATGGCAAATGCCTTGTTTGTAATAAGTTCAGCCATTATGCAAAGGAGTGTCCGAATGGTAGGGACACATCACTTGATGATGATAACAATCATTCGAGGGACATCTTCAGTGATCAAAGGAATGACATGTAATGTAAGTCAAGGAAACGACCGACTCTTCAAGAAAGCAAAGAACCCCAGGTATGAAGAATCAAATGCTGTTTTTGATAAGATAAAGAAGCGTTATCTTGTATTGGCCCTCTCCTTCAGACTCTTTGGGAATCAGGCTTATTGATTATAGTGCTTCAAGCACTTCATTAGATAGAAGGGTGCTCTCTCTAATTTGGTAGAGATGGAAACAATTGTGGGATTATACTTGGAGTTGATGCCACCTATCCAGGAAAGGGTGTAGGGAATGTCACCCCTCAATTGAATGAGGGTAACTCGATTCATTTACGAGAATCTCTTCATGTACCTGATCACAAGAAGAACCTGGTATCCATTTCGGCAATAGAAGTGAAAGGTTTCAGGGTGGCATTCATCGATGGAAAGGTACGTGTTTGAAAATAGAATTTTCAAAGATGCTTTTACTCATGGGTTCAGGGTTGACAATTTGCATCAAGTTGCAGGATGGTCCATTAGGGATCATGTCAATTGACATATCTCATCTATAGCACCGGAGGTCTAGTTATGGGGCCCTACCCTATGTGAGTCAGATGGTGACAGGGATGCTTGAATTCAAGAAGAGCATGAAGGTACATGTCTTAGATGTATCGAAAGAAAATCTTACAAGGGGACCATTCCCCTCATGTAGTAGGTCCACAGGTTTGGAACAACCCGAGGGGTTTGAGATTCATGATCTGGAATCTCATGTATGCAGGTGGAAGAAAGCCCTCTACGGCTTGAAGCAAAACACCCCGGGTGTAGTATGAGAGGATTGATAGTTGTCTGATGAAGCTGAGATTCACTAGGAGTGAAACCGATCCAAACCATTGCTCGAAGGTTGTGGATGATAGACCTCTCATACTGGCACCTTTTAAGGACGACCTATTTCTGACAGGTGCAGACCCTTTCATTTGCAAAATTAAGAGGGAGTTGAATTCCGGATGTGGAAGGGTAAATTGTAATCCCGCGATTACCTCGATGGATCTTAACTTTCAGAAGCTATGTGCTAAGGATACCATACCTGTTTTAGGAAATGCCTTTGAGTTTCACAAACTCATACTAGCATTAATGTTCTTGGTGAACTCCCGTCCGGATATATGTTTTATAGTTAGCAGGTTTGGCTCATATTTGGTTGAGCCTCACGAGATTGATGCCAAGGATCTTCTGAGATATCTTCGGGGCACAATCTCTTATAGATTGAGATACACTGTCGGAAATATGAAGCTGCTTGATTATTCGAATGCTGACTGGGCAGGCAGTGTGGAGGATCTCAAGAGCACTTCTGAGTGCTGATTCTCTTTGGGTTCTGCTCGATATCCTGGATAAGCAGGAAGCAGAAGACGGTTGCTTTGAGCACCGCTGAGACCGAATACATAGCTACGAGTATGACCTCGTGTGAAGCTGCCTGGTTGCAGAAGCTCTTCAGTGAGCTGTTTGTACACATGATGGATACCACGATGGTCTTCTGTGTTAACTAGGGGTGATTCGATTGTTGAGGAATCTTGTATTTTATGATTGCTCCAACATATAGACATCAAATACTACCTTATATGGGATATGGTACATCTATGAGCGAGGAGGCTCCATCACATTGAGATTGATGTATAGGTCGTAGACATTCTGTCGAAGCCCCGGGGAAAGGTCAAATTTGTGACTTTCCCGAACGACTTGGAGTCGTTGAGAGACCTTCTTATGAGGGTCCTGCATGATGCATGCATTGAGCTCTGGGAGCTCCGGGGGGCTTGGGGTACTTCTTGGAGCAACAAGCGACCATAGGGCGACTCACCCTCCCCTAATGGTGCGCTGTGTATAGGGTGAATGGCTCAGCCTTCCCCTGTGATACCCCGTGGCGACTTAGGGACAGGATGAGTGGTTCTCCTGTCGAGGCATCCTACCCATGCAGTCTGGGACTCATGGGAAGTACCTCTCATCTAGCCAATGAGCAGGGAAATGGGGTTAGGGACCATAGTAGTACTATCGCTGGACGCATTGTTGTATCTACCATACTCCCTTTAAAGGATGTACCTTGTACCCTTTAAAGTGTGGGCTTCCCTTTTATTAGCTACCCTTGTACCCCGATATGTGGCCTAAGGTTTCCCCTTTGATTCCCTACTCCATTTCATCATTATATCACATGCCACCACCCTTTAAAGGATGTACCTTGGACATATTATCCCCTTTAGAAGTAGAAACCACCTAATAGGATACTTGGTTAACCCCATTTGAAGCTTGTAGACATTAACACAATCTAAACCCCACTATGGAAGGGCATGCCATTATGAAGTGCATACCTGTTGTCCATGGTTTGTAGGCTTACTCGATTTCCTTGATGGCTTGTACTGCAAGCTTAGGGGACGCATTGGATCTTATACAAGATTGTATATGGTCTCCACTTTGGGTTTGGTCTCCCTATACAGGGTCCTAACCCTCTAGAGGGCTACATTGGCACATGCAGGGTGTGTGTTGAGATCCATGGGCCTCCACTTCAGAATACAACACTCCATGGATCCTTAGAGATGTTCAGAGATTTCTCAAGATTCACCCATTGGACGAGGAAGATGCGCAAGATTCACCTTTGCCCAACAGGCTCCACAGTTGTACCATGCACTTGGCAGGTGACCCAAGACTTGTATGCTGGTGTGGCATCACTTGTACCATCATTTGAGCCCTTAAATATGGTCTACAAACATCTTCGACTTACTTGGAGACCCATAAGGTCACTTGTGTGCCCTCACACCAATTGGGAGCACCACAGGTTTATTATGTGGAGAACAAGGGGCCAATCCCTTGTCCATTACTTTTGGGAGTCCTGTTCATCATTATGGCACTTATGGACTTTATCAGGCTTTTTAGAAGGCTAAACGACATGTATTATTGATCATTCGATCTCTTGAGAGGCTTGTTATTTTGTTTATCAGCTAGTTTGGTGGGTTTGTCACCAAAAGTTAGTTATTTGCACATTATTTTTATTTTAGGGGCTAATGTAGGCTCAAGTAGCTAAATCGAACTCATTAGGAGTGTATAAATGCAAATGATGAGAGTTCATTTCTCATCATCACTTGGTTTGGACTTGTATCTCTCTAGAGATTTTCGTTATTCCTTCTTGGTGGATGAAAATTTGGAGCATGGATGAATTTTAATATATGGATTATCTTTTCTTATCTTGAAGCTTCTTGATTGGCAAGTTTATTGATGGTTGGATATATTCTCTTACATGTAAGTACAAATTTAATGCTATTTCTTCTTTTACTTTGTCACATACATTGATGATGTGATTTTCGATATACTAGAGCTAATTGTGGAAGTATGTTTCTATATAGCATTTCTCTATGTATGGGCCATGTATGTTGAGCAAATTCTCCTAGGGATAATTCTATGGTTGAATTTATCTTGACAAGCCATCTTACCTTGCAAAACGAAGTGTAAAAGCTTTAAGGTCACTCTCCTTTGCCCTAATGACAAGCGAAGTTGTCCTTGAAGCCTCCATGACCTAGAAATGAAGTCCACTCTCACATTCTTTTTGATTCCAATCTCCCCAAAGGATTAGGCACTGGTCTACCATAAGGTGATCACTTAAAGAGCCCTTTTTCTTCACGTATCCTTCTTTATTATAGGTCCAACCACATTAGGGTTCCTAGGGCATCCCGACAAACCACCCATAGAAAAACTTCCATCTCTAGGCCTCTACTACGCTGCTGCGTCTCCTAGGCCTCCTCCAAATTTGAGGGAATTCCGACGGTTGGGTTGTGAGATATCCCAAGCCCTAGTCTCGAGATTGGTTTTCGCCCTAATTTTCTCTAGGCTAGTTCTTCACAGGGATCATTTTGCATCTCTAAGTGAAAATCATTTCTTTGATCCCCTTCTCCCCCTTGTTTAGGTCAAGTTCATCATTGGTTGCTAAACTCCCTCCTCTTGACCTAGCTTGGGTCCACTTGGTCTTATGTGGTCCCATACCTCATCAAAATTAATTCTTCAAAAATCATTTGGGAAATCCAGTTCCATAAGGATTTTAGGGATTGGGAAGCCCCTGTGCAATTCACACTCCTTAAGCCTAGCCCTTTAATCCTCATCCTCTTTTCCTGGAAAACTTTGTACCTTGCTTAAGAAGCAAGCAAGTCCCATTCTTGAGTCTCCCCTAGGAAAGGGTCCTCAAGATCACTTCACATTCATCTTAGCTGATCTGTCCTTCATAAGTGATTGTCTATATATCGGGTCTCCTCCCATCGTTGAAAGTCTGTAAAGAGTAGGAAACTTTAGCTGTGGTGACAGTGGGCTTTACCCTCATTGTTGCTCTTGATCTAGCAAGTAGCCCTCTAGGACCCTTTGCTAGTTTGAGCAGTAACACATGGTATCTATACTTATATGTGTTACGTCCTTAAAAATTTAGGTCCCACTTTTCTAAATAACATTAGTCCATAAACACATAAAAAAATAAAATAAAATTAAAGGTCCCCTAATCTTGTAATCAGTCTGGATGTAACAAAAAAACTAAAAACAACTTCACAGAGTCACTAAAAAAGGTTGAAGATATTCAGCTCTTCTTCCATACACTTGCTGACAGATGTGCCATTGCCCGATGTCTGTATGTAGGCCAACTTTGGTAAACCATCTAAAATCATATTCCTCTCTCTATAGACATGTTTTTTGATGGTGTGTTCAAAGAAATTAAGATATTTTGGATTTCATCAAAGAAAGCCTCAGAATGACATTTTTCAAAATACATATGCTTTGTATCTACTGAATCAGTACTTGAGAATCCCCAAACATTTAGGCCCCCTTTCCAGTTGCATTTATTGGAACTAGCTTCAATGCCATAAGATCTCCAGAGTTATCTTTTCCCCTGCCTTAATCCAGCTCTGAATATCCTGAAGCACCTGTTTTGTCAATTTTTTGAATTGGGATCTGTTGCGGAGGCTTCTGAACTTTTCGCTGTTTAAACTCTTAATAATACTATGGCTTTGGGTGAAATATTGAACAGGTAGCATAAATCTATCTTGAAATAAGCTTTGATTTGGGGCATACCAAATACACCAAACTATATTCAAAGGTAACACTCTTCAACTTTTTGTGATCAGATTTTCACTAGCCCATCATATATTTCTCTAAAGTATTACCTCTACAAGAATCCTTAACCCTGTGTTATCCCCCAGGTTCTCAGTAGCTGTAGAAGTTCTAAGCGCAAGGATGAGACCCCAAGGGCAACTTAGAAAAGCCACCACTGTCACCTTAGTGGCCTTGCCTTTCTCACTTTACACTATGGACATTACTAGTCAAGGGGGGATTCCTCAAGGTTAAGTGGGAGCAAGAGAGAGCTTAGTTTTATTATCTGATTAAGTGTTTATGATTAATACTTTTAGGTTCACAACTTACATGAGGTATAGCCTTAAAATTGAATTGAGTAACACAAGACAAGTCTGAGCAAGTGCAAGTAGATTTATATTTAAACAAAGAGATTCAACACACTTGCTTCTAAGAGATAAAGGATCAATGCCAAATCTAAGAGATAAATGATCAATTCCAAATCCGTTTGCAAGATACTTATTGCAGAAATTTCAGATATAAACAATGACAAATTTAAGCCTTTAAACTAGCAGATTGATTTAGATATCAACTATGAAAAAAGTAGATTTGGTCTTGAAGTTTGCAATCTGATCTATGAATCTGATTTAAGGTATTCTTTTATGTCAATTTTCAGATTTAGATCACTTTATCAAATGCTCTATCACGAGGGATGAAACAGTGACACTCTTGGGCAAGAAAGAGCAAGATATCTAGGTTTTGACCCTGTGATTCACAAAACCAAAGTCTAAGGCTGTATATATGATATGCCTTAATGGAAATTTCAGATCTAGAACAGGAATTAAATGCATCTTTAAGGTAAAGAAAGAGATACAAAAGATGCAAATTTACTTAGTGTTCAAGCTGGGAGAAGTTAGTGATTTGCCTTTAACTCAACAAGAATGTTTTCCAATCTGATTTTATGATTTATCTTAGTGAAATATTCAGATCTAAATCAAAATTAAATGCACTTTTTAGTTTTTGTAAATTAATGCAAACTGGGGTCAAAACAAGAAAATAAACCTAGGGTTTCAAGGGGAAATTTACTGATTTTTTTTGTGATAAAGCAACCAACTTAAGATGTGATTTTGGGATGCGAATGGCGTCCTCAGCAGTGTTGTGAAAATTGTGATAAAATGAAAAAATCGCGATAATTAAACGAAAAAATTGCCGGATTTTTTTTTGCCGATTTTTATTGAAAAAATCGCGATAAAAACGAAAAAATCGCGATAAAAACTTAAAAAATCGCCGGGGTCGCGACAACGTAGTTTTATAACGTTTTTTTGGGTTTTTTCATGCAATTTTTTTTGAAAGAAACAAATAATTTTTGAGTGGGGCAGCTTAATGATCAAGTCTAGGCCCTAGTATGGATATGCTATTCATGGTAATGTTAAATTCTTAAAGTAAAAGTGACATTCTCCTTAATCTTCATTTTCATCCTTTTATTTAAATTTTTAACATTACCATGAAATGACTCAGGATGTTTGAGAGTGATTCCAGCCTCATTGGATTTCATATGGAGAAAATAGAATTTTAGATTTCATTTAAAATCCAGCAGACTTATCAGTTTTTCAAGATTTCAGGATTGGGAGATTGTAATGTTTCTAGGTGACATCACCTGCCCGGGCTACCCCTGCCACCAGTAGAGGATGTGATCTACCTCCTATAGCTCCTACTTCTAGTTCTTCAGCTTCTAGAGCACATCAGACTCCACTGCCATCTCCACCAGCACAGGCACCAGCATCTACATCTAGAGGGAAAGGGAAAGTTGTGGCATTTTCTCGCAAGAGGGGCAGAGGAAATCAATAGGATTAGACTTTCGATTTATTGTATATGACATTATGACATGATGAGATACATCATCATATTTTTTGTTGATATTTTGAGGCTGAGTTGGGACTCAGGAGTCAGGACTTACTATTCAGGACATGATTCAATGTTATGTGTGATTTTAGCGCTAGAAATGATATTAAACATCTTATATATTAGTTTTTTTATCATATTTATGTGTCAATGTATTTATTTTATGTTGTAGATGGTTTAGATATTAAAAAAATTGAAAAAAATTGAAAAAAAATGAATATTTTTGTACCAAACGGTTTTTTTCCCAATAATTCCGATTTTTTCCGATTTGTTCCCCGCGCCGATTTAATCCCGATCACGATTTTCACAACATTGGTCCTCAGTGCAATCTGATTTATGTTTTACTTGTTGTAAATTTACAAATTGCTAACCAAAATGTAAAAAGATAAATTTTAGGGTTTTGTTTTGGTTGGTTTGCAAGGGAAAAAACTAGTGCCCTATTTTGGTTGGACTATGTGGTCTTGATAACACCTTAAGGGGGAGATGCTTCAAGTCATCTAGAGGACAAATAAGGCTGTCAAAACAAGATCCTAAAAGTCCTAGATGTCGCAGGCTAATTATCACAAGGATCTGGAAGGGAGGGACCTTAAGAAGCATACCACCCTCAAGTCAATGAGGTAGTGTTCTTTGCTCAAAAGGGATTGAATGTTGCTTTATTCACATGGTAGATTGGACTTTATTATGTAATATTCCTAATAGAAATATTAAGTGATAACAACTATAAAATGCTCACATGCAACCAAAAACCAAAAACACAATAGAAATATCAACACATCCATGATTTACTCCAAAGAAGCTGAGCCATTTTATTATATGTAATGGTAGGAGTACAATGAACAAGTGCACCTGGGCTTGCCAAAGGCAAGCTAGACAAACCCCAGGTGAGAAAACAAGGTGCCCAAATGCTGGAAAGTGACTCCTCCTCTATGCTCTACGTTGCGTTGGGAATTTGCACTACTGGATGGAAATAAATCCCTATTTGAGGCCCTTAGATTGCTCAGAAAATTTTGCCAAATTTATCTTGGCCTCTCCTCAATAAACCTAGAAAGACCCAGAAAGGGTTGTGCTTGATTCCAACCTTCCAAATTTGCCCCAATTTCCACATGCTCCTCCAACTGCTGAGTAATTCAACCCACCTAGAAATATCACCTCTCAGTCCTTGCAAAATGATGATAAATGCTAGCAAAAACTTCCTCTGGATGCTCCCACAAATCCTAACTCTCTTCAACCCCAAATGTGCATCCACCCAACTCCCATGTGCAAACTAGAAATAGCCTATGCGCAGGCCCACGCAACCCCTGAGACGATGAGAATGCTATAGAAAAAATAACTCCACAAAAGTATGATCTACCATCATTCCAATTCTTCAACAAAAGGTAGCCCAATTCTCTCCTGGAAAGCCCAACAAAAACGCTGCTCCACAACCAACTCTCCCAGGAAGTGTGTATTCCCCTTACTGCGCCCAGTCTGCTGTAATAATCCCATGAATTGCCTGAGCAAACAACTAGAAAAACTCGCTACGTAGTCTAGATCTCCTCCTTGGGATGGCACTCAAAGTCCACCGAAGGTAGGTTGAGATTCTCGCATGAAAATTTCGTGTGCTAAATAACACTTGCAGACTTGGCTCAACAACTCAAGCGTGCTAAGTGAGTGTAAATGTCAAAGGTTCAAAAGCCCCAAAATGAGTGCTTCAACTCCTATTTTTAATTTTTGCACCTTCTTCCCTTGTGGGCTCCACCCCATCGAACTTCCTTCTTCCCTCTCCTCTCTCCAAGTCGAATTCTCCAAAGGGTGCGTATTTCCTCATGGAGTGGCCCCCATATTCCACTAGCTCAACAATTTCCCCTTTTCTCTATATTGGGGCCCCTTCTCTACCAAAAATTAATTTCTTCTTTGGCTTTACCCACTTTTCATAAGTTGTCAACCAAAATTTTATGTGCTTAGGAAACATTGCAAAATTTGTTTAGCTGCTTGGTAATTTTAAGTAGAGGGAACATCACAATTCTCCCCTCCCAAATGTTGTTTGTCCCCAAGCAACTGTAATGTCGGGTGTTGTAGGATATGCTCACCCTCCCATGTGGCATCCTCATTTGGCAAGTTCTTCCATTGCACCAAATACTCCCGGATAATCCTGCTCCTCAATCTCCTCTCCCTGGTCTCCAAAATGGCCTCCGGTTCAAGTACCAAATGCGCCTCATCATCCAACAGGGGTAGTTCAGTAGCTGCTGTCACATGTTGCCCCAATACCTTCTTGAGGCATGAGACATGGAAGATGTTGTGTAGCTTGCTCTCGATTGGAAGCTCCATCTCATATGCTACCTCTCCAGCTTGCTTGATCACCCTATAGGGTTCATAGAAACATGTCTGTAGCTGCTCAGCCCCCTTTTGCTTCAATGTGGTCTGTTTGTATGGTTGCAGGCGCAAAAAGAGCAACTCTCCTACCTCAAAGTGCCTCTCGATCCTGTGCTTGTCCGCATACATTTTCTGCTGATTTTGGGTGGTCTGTAGGTTGTCTTTGAGAGCCTTGAGGATGGCTTGGCTCTCTTGAATCCAATCCTTGGCCCTTGGGGCCCTGCTGTCTCCAAAAACAAGGTCAACAAAAGATAAAGCATCATACCCATACAAATCAAAGAAAGGTGACATATCGATGGACATATGGTAGGTATTATTGTAGCAATACTGCCCCAAGTGCAACCACCTCATCCAAGCTCGCTGCTGCCCTATCATGTAGTTTCGTAAGTATGCCTCCATCCACTTGTTGACTATCTGGGTTTGCCCATCCGTCTGAGGGTGGTAGCTAGTATTGAGAGTGAGCTCAGTGCCCACTAACCTGAAAAGCTCTTGCGAGAACACCCCCATGAAACCACTGCCTCTGTCATTGACTATGGTCTTGGGGAGACCTTGCAACCTGAAGACCTCCCTGAAAAACAACTCCACAACTTGCGAAGCAGAGTACCTAGCATGGATAACAAAGAAATGGGAATACTTCATCAACCTGTCCACCACCATGTATATGCAGTCATGACCTTGCACCATGGGAAGTCCTGTGATGAAATCCATCAAGATACTCTCCTATTTCCTTTCCAGAATAGGTAGTGACTATAGTAACCTAGTTGGATGGGTCAACTCTCCCTTGTTCCTTTGGCAGGTCTCACACTCATGCACATGCCTCAACACGTCCCACTTGAGGCCCTTCCACGTGAAACACCCCCATACTGCTACAGAGTCTTCAGGAACCCTTGGTCTCCTGATAATGGTGAATCATGTGCGACATGGAGGATCTTCTCCCTCAACTGCGAACCAGGCACCAAATATATGTGTCACTTGTGGTAAATGACATTGGCCATCACCCAATAGCGCTCATCCCCATGAGTACCATCTAGGATCTCACATGCCCATTGATCCTTAGAGTACTACACCAAAAGTTGTGCCTTCCAATCATGGTAGATGCTCATGACTGAAAGTGTCGCGAGCTTCCTGGATAGGGTATTTGCCACCACATTATGCTTGCCCTTGAAATACTGTGTCAAAATTGTAGGCTTAGATCTTGGTAACCCACTTTTGCTGTCTATCATTGAGGCCCTTTTTCCCCAGAAAGTGGCGAAGATTGTTATGACCAGTCTGCACTTTGATCTTGTTGCCCACCAAATACTGTCGGAATTTGGCCAACACATGAATGATGGCCAACTTCTCCTTGTCAAAGATCGAGTACAACCTCTCATGACTAAGGAGCTTCCGACTCTCGAAAGCTGTTGGGTGGCCTCCTTGTGGCAATGCAATGCCAATGCACTCACCAAATGTATCACATTCCAAGGTGGACGACTGGGTAAAATAAGGTAAAGGCAACACCGAAAAAGTGCTCGTCACCTCCTTGAGCTACTCAAACACTACCTGTGCCTTGTTCGTCCATGTGAATGCCCTCGTCTTGGTCAGATCTGTGAGATGTGTTGCTAGCTGTTAGAAGCCCTTTATGAACTTCATGTAATACGTGTAGATGCCCACAAATCCCCTCAGCTTAATCACATTACGAGAACTGGCCAGTCCTGGATGGCTCTAATCTTCTCCTCATGCACCCACACTCCATCCTCTTCGATAATACGCCCCTAGTAGAGCATCTCAATCAGCCCAAACTCACACTTGGATAACCCAAATTCACACTTGGATAGCTTTGCATAAAACTGCTGTCCCTCCAAAATACGAAGCACCTCCTCTACATGTTGCAGGTGCTCCTCCCACGTCCTGTTGTAAATTAGTACGTCGTCAAAGAACACCAACACATATCTACACAACTGCTTGCGAAACACATGCAGGATTGGAAGGTAGTAGGTGTGTTGGTTAGCCCAAAGGGCATAACTAAAAAGTCGAAGTGGCCATAATGACACTTGAAGGTTGTCTTAGGTATGTCTTGATCCCTTACTTGAATCTGATGGTACCCAGAACAGAAGTCTATCTTAGAGAAGTACTTGGCTCCTCTAAGCTCATCCATAAACTCATCTATGCGGGGAATGGGGTATCGGTTCTTCAACGTCTTCTTGTTGAGGGCTCTATAGTCGATGCACATCCGCAACGTGCCATCCTTTTTCATCGGAACAACTGATGAAGCAAAGGGACTGGAGTTGGGCTTAATGTGCCCTAATGGCAACAACTCATGAATAGCCTGCTTAATCTCATCTCGATAGGCCTTCATTAGATTGATCTTCCCTTGAACCTATGTATTCATCAAGAGACATTATTTCAAGAAGTTCCTTACGTTCCCGCATTACCTCTTCAGTAACAATTTCAGTTGGACTCATGTCTGATGCATCTACGCCAACTACTTGACTAGATAATGTACACGATGGGAAAGAACTAGGGGAATCTGAACTATTGCTGATTTCATTATGGTCAAGACTATCCACTACACCAACAACTTCATCCACATTAAGATCAACTTCATCTGGATCCTCATCTTGATATATATCAACTTCATCGGAATCATCATCTTGATCATTTTCTTCTTCTCTTGCTTCACCTTGTTTCATTTCTTCACTGTTGCTATCATCTTCCTTATTATCGATTTCCTTTAGATGTGCTGTAACTTCTGCACATGATTTTTCTAATTGCTCAAGCTTTTCTTGAATTTTACTAAACTGCTCAATGAATTTAGGATGTAAACATAATGGTATACTGTGCGGTGAATAACATTCAAGGACTCGCATGGTTATATTGTGCAGCGGATAACGTTCAAAGACTCACATGGCTCTGATACCACTAAAGCAACAAAACTGTAGATGGTTGACTTTAAATGTTAAAATATAGAAAGGTATTTGTAATAATAATTTATTATATATATAAAATGTACAAGGATGTTGAATGTTACAATGAGGCCCTGCCTATATACCTAGCCAGGTGTCCTTTTATGGCTGGGCATGTCTTTTAGACATGCCTTTTCACTTAACTTAATGACTATTTAACATAATCAATATTTGATTATTTATTATTTACATTATTTATATTCATGTTATTTTATGTAATTTATATTAGTAGCAATCGGGTCGTAATAACTACCGACACCTAATGTTTTAAAACTCCAACTCCGACTCCGACTCTGACTACGACTCGGTATAGACTCTGTCGGCTCGATTTCAATGACTCGGTCGTTGTAAAAAATACATTAAATATTTATTTTTTATAAAAACACATAATTTTAAAGATTTTCATTCATGTTTCCAAACACACAGCATTAGAATATAGATAGAAGACAACATATGATCAAAGTAGGCTCATGAATATATCCATTATATCAAAATGGCACCCAATGCATTGTCCAATACATACACGATGATGATATAGAGATCAAAACAAAAAACACATAACCAAGGAGGCTAGAAATGGCCTCTACAACAAAACTCTGTGACCAGTACTACTGGCTACTGCTAGAGTTGCCAGCATCATCTGGCTCAGTGTTACTTGGGAGCGGGAGCGGAAGCGGGGAGCGAGAGCGAAAACAGAAGCGGGAGCGACATTTTCAGAAGCTCTCAGTTTGGGAGTGAATCCTGGAGGAGTTCGACAACCAATGTCACTAACATCAAGGTACATAGAGGGATTGGTGCTCTTCATTAAATACGAGTTCCATACCCTAATACATGACAAAATTCAATGGAAACATTGCAATCCCCCAATCCTGAAATCCTGAAAAACTGATAAGTCTGCTGGATTTTGAATGAAATCTAAAATTCTACTTTCTCCATATGAAATCCAATGAGGCCGGAAGCACTCTCAAACATCCCGAGTCATTTTATGGTAATGTTAAAAATTTAAGTAAAAGGATGAAAATGAAGATTAAGGAGAATGTCACTTTAACTTTAAGAATTTAACATTACCATGAATAGCATATCAATACTAGGGATCAAAGTCAGTGAGGAAAACGCGTGAGTTAGATAGGGAAGTCCAGGGAGTTCCCAAAAATAATAAAAAATAAAAAAAGCCTTTTTTTTGGGTTCACTGGCCGCTGTACATAACCCAGCCGGGTTGATAAGGACTCGGTTGAGCCGGCCGAGTTTTGTAACAACTCGGTCGACTCAATGTTAACCCAGTTGGCCGAACTGGTTCAATGGCCGGGTCACAAAATCCAAGGCTAGCTCGGACCAACTCGGTCGAGTCGGTTCCGAGCCGACCATTTTTTAAAACACTGCCTACACCCCAACTCCAGCTTGATAGTGTGCTCAAACCCCCTATCAAGTGGTTGTTCTGGTGGGATATCTCTAAATGCTACTGGGTACCTGTCTAGAATGGCCTGGATGTCCGAGTATGGTGGTTTGGGATTTCCCCCCTGCATCAGATATCCTGAGCTCCACGACCCACTCTATATCCCCATGTCTCAAGTCTACCTGCATCATATGCTTTGACATTGTTTGCGGGTGGTATGAGTGCATGCCTCTCAACAAGATAATCTTCGCATCGGGCCTTGCAAACTCCATCTCCAACTTTTGCTAGTCAGTGGTAACATGCCCAAGGGAGTATAGCCACTGCACGCCAAGCACCACATTGGTGTCTGGGACATCAACTACAAAGAAATGGTCCGTCATAGAATAGTTCCTCGTCACCACTATTCTTCTGGGAATGTATCTGGTGCACTGCATGGTATGGTCTCCAAGTGCCAAGATTGAGAATCCCTCAAAGGACTTTGTGCGTATGCCCCTCCTCTCCACCATCTGGGCATCTACGAAATTGTGGGTGGCCCCACTGTCAATTAGCATCGAAACACGCAGCCCTTGTATCATGCTTGAGATCCTCATGGTAAGGTACTTCGACAATCCCCAAAGTGAAGCGATAACCCTTGCTGTTGGTAAAGAGAGGGGCTCCCCTTGGTGGGGGTGGTGGACCTCCTCCTCCTCCTCCTCCTATCACTGGTGGCTTATCATCGCCCATGCCTACATCCTTCTCTGTGTCATCCTTCGACTCACTATCAGAGAACACTTCGATGAAGTGTGCCTTGCCCTTGGTGCACCTATGCCCTAGTGCCCATGGCTCTTGGCAAGTCAAACACAACTTCCTCCTACAGAGGTCCCTCTTGGCCTCATCGTCCAACTTCCCATGCCCCTAAATGTCCTGCTGTGGTGGAGGTCTAGTATCTCTTCCCCTCTGTTGGAATACATGTTTGGTGAGTATCTGCGCTCTGGTCCTGGGAAGAGTATCTTGCAAATCCCAGGCTCTACCTACTGCATCATGGAAAGTGGTGGGCCCATTGTATATCACCAACCCCCTCAGTGGCTCTGCTAACCCTTCAAAAAACAAAAAGACCCTCTTGGCCTCCAGTAAATCCGACACCATCACAAATATCCTCAGTAACTTAGAGATATATGTATTTACACTGTTGGTTTGCTTGAGCCGCGTCAACTCTCCAAAGTGCTCTTTAGGGTCCCTCATCTCAAAGCGCTCCAACACCCTCCGTGTGAAATCTTCATAGGCGGTAACACCTGCATGTCCCATAGTGGTCAACCCATGAACCACCCAATCATGGGCCTCTCCCTCCAAGTGTAAAGTGGGATCTTGATTGCCTCCACCTCTGTCATTTGGTTAAGCTGGAAATAGACATCCAACTTCTGAACCCACGCCATGGCTGAGTTCTTAGGCGAGCCATCAAAGGTTGGAAGGAATAACCTTCCCATTGTGCGCTGCAAATCCGTGTAGCCTACCCCACTCGGCCCCTTGGTCTAGTTGTTACCATTAAGTTGGCGAAAATCTTTGAAGGTTATGGCCTCTCTAAAATATGCCCCATAAGACTAGTACTCCACAAAGTATTCTCCCATGGGCATGTCCTCTTGCCCGTGCGGCCCTCCAACACCTGATGCAAAAAACATAGGGTTAGTCAACTTGGGTGGTGTGTCAGAAATGTGAGGCATGTTATGTGGGTATGCGGCTTGGTGGTGCGAGGTACTTGTACCCTCACCCAAATGGAGGTCTCCCTGGATGCTGTTGCCCTTGTTGTTACTGTTGTTCTCATGTCTCAACTCATCAATACCCCTAGACAAGTCGTGGATAGCCTTCAAGAGGCTTTGGGCAAATTCCTCCTCTTTACTCCCTTTGTCATTTTGATTATCCCCCATATCTGGCTCCTCAACCTCCTGCTCAAGGGTTTCTGGATCAAGGGTAATCTGTAGCTGTCTTTCCTTGCTTCTGTACCTCTGCCTCCTGTATGTGATATTTTGCTTGTCCTCTAGTGTCATAGACTAAAGGCTTCTCCCACAAGCTAAGCCAAGACTATGAGCTCTGATACCACTGTAATATTCCTAATAAAAATATTAAGTTATAACAGCTATAAAATGCTGACATACAAGCAAAAACCAAAAACAAAAAGAAATATCAGCACATTCATGATTTACTCCAAAGAAGTAGAGCCATTTTATTATATGTAATGGTAGGAGTACAATGGGTATGAACAAATGCATCTGGGCTTGCCAAAGGCAAGCTAGACAAACCCCAAGTGAGAAAATAAGGTGCCCAAATGAGCTATGATTTGCCCTGGAAATCTGCACTGCTGGCTGGATAGAAATCCCTGTTTGAGGTCCCTAGACTGCTCAGAAAATTCTGCCAAATTAATCTTGGCCTCTCCTCAATAAACCTAGAAAGACCCAGAAAGGGTTGTGCCTAATTCCAACCTTCCAAATTTGCCCCAATTTCCACGTGCTCCTCCAATTGCTGAGTAATTCGACCCACCTAGAAATATCACCTCTCAGCCCCTGCAAAATGATGATAAATGCTAGCAAAAACTTACTCCCGATGCCCCCATAAATCCCAACTCTATTAAGCCCCAAATGTGCATCCACCCAACTCCTACGTGCAGCCAAGAAATAGCCTCTGTGCAGACCCACACAGCTCTAAGATGGTGAGAATGTTACAACAAAATAACTCCACAAAAGTATGATCTACCATCATTCCAATTCTTCAACAAAAAGTAGCCCAATTCTCTCCCGGAAAGCCCAACAAAAACGCTGCTCCACAACCAACTCTCCCAGGAAGTGTGTATTTCCCTTACTGCACCCAGTCTGCTGTAATAATCCCACGAATTGCCTGAGCAAATCCCTGGAACAGCTCCCCACGTAGTCTAGATCTCCTCCTTGGGCTGGCACTCGAAGTCCACCAAAGGTAGGTTGAGGTTCTTGCATGAAAATCTCGTTTGCTGAACAACATTGGCAGACTTGGCTTAACAGCTCAAGCATGCTAGGTGAGTGTAAATGTCAAAGGTTCAAAAGCCTCAAAATAAGTGCTCCAACTTCTATTTGTAATTTCTGCGCCTTCTTCCCTTGTGGGCCCCACCCCATCGAACTTCCTTCTTCCCTCTCCTCTCTCCAAGTGCCTCTTGCCTCATGAAGTGGCCCCCACCTTCCACTAGCTCTACGATTTCCCCTTTTCTCTATAGTGGCGTCCTTTCTCTACCAAAAATTAATATCTTCTTTGGCTTTACCCACATTTCCTAAGTTGTGAGCAAAAAATTTATGTACTTAGGCAAAATTGCAAAATTGGTGTAGCTGCATGGTAATTTTAAGTAGAGCTAACTTCACATATTACATGGTGGCATCGCTCAAGCTTCTTGTTTGGCTTTTTATTTTTAGCTGCATGAACCTTGAGCTTTTAATTCTTATGATTAGGCTTTCCTGCATGGGATTATTTTTCATTTGGACCTTAATGAATGACATATGATAACTCATCCATGAGTTGAGATATGATGAATGTGAATGGAAGTGATGGGTAAGATGAAACTTGTAAATATGGTTAGGGGATATGGGCACACTATACCTGCCTAGGTCGTTAGTAGTACAACTTGAGTCAAGATGACAACACTTATCTAAACAGAATTTATGACCTACTATGATGGGACCAAGAAAACAACAAAAGATTAGAGTCTTGTGATCGATTATAAGATTACACAAACAATCACCATATTCATGATCAATATGGGAAACAATGTCACCACATCGGAGCAAGAACCAATACATCAAGTACTAAGTTGCAGGAAACATTGGAGAAGGGTCCATTTCCCGCCGGAAACGAGGAAACTTGTATCGTACGGCCTGGAAACTCATTTCCTACCGTATTGCGATGTTTCTCAAGGAGGAAACGTGGTTAGTACGGCTGGAAACGCGTTTCCAGGCTGTACGATGGAGTTTCCTCTTCTAACTTGACTTTTTCTTGTATTTTTTTTTTAATTTTTTCACTTCTAATTTTTTATTGGGCGAGTAAAATATCTTCTGGATGCTTCTAGATGCCTCTCAAGTTATAAATAAGAGGATTTTTTGAGTGGGGTAGCCTAGTGTTGATATGCAGTTCATGGTAATGTTAAATTCTTAAAGTAAAAGAATGTTACTTTTACTTAAATTTTTAACATTACCATGAAATGACTCAGGATGTTTGAGAGTGGTTTCACCCTCATTGGATTTCATATGGAGAAAGTAGAATTTTAGATCTCACTCAAAATTCAGCAGACTTATCTGTTTTTCAGGATTTCAAGATTGGGGAGTTGCAATGTTTCCATTGGATTTTGTCATATACTAGGGTATGGAACTTGTATTTAATCAAGAGAACCAAGCCCTCTATGCAGGGGAGACTCCCAATAATCAAGAGCACTAAGGTCGTTCGACTATGTAGGACAAGACTCCCAATCAAGCACGAGACAAGGAATTAGAAATTTCTCGTGGCTGATTTTAGATATTGCTATTTTAGTATTTTCATTATGGGATCATTCATGAGTAAATGTGATGTAAATTTCGAGACTAATAGTTTATGCATTGACAATTGACAATTTAATCATAATGTAATAAATTAGACTGCATCATATATGCTTTATGATTGCACATATTTCTTAAATGTCCTAATATATATATATATATATATATATATATATATATTGCGTTTCCGTGTTTCCAAAATTTGGGGGGTCACGTTTCATACCGTGTCTCTTTTGGAAACTCGTACCTGTTTCGCCGTTTCATGCAGCTTAGATCAAGTATTGTAATGAAACCATGGTAAGCAACGAAACAGCGGAGTGCCATTATCCTGCGTACGAAAATCATTTATGTTCCGTAAACCAATTGTGCCATGCTAGTAACCATCATGAAAACATCAAGTCTGAGCATATCCACTGTATAAGGAAGATCATCACGTAGCAAGATTTTCGACATATGTGCTTTGATCTGCTGATCCTTGGAAACACTGTCTACACACCAGGTGTGTGAATGGCATTCCAAAATGAATCAAGATGCACTGTGTATCTTGCTATTCACCTGGAAAGTATCCCAATGCTTCCTGATGATCTTATGGAGTGCCCCAAACAGAAGCTATGGAAACACTGAAATTTCTAGCAGCATATATTTTTTCATTGTGCAGTAATTTCCAGCAGCATATTATTCTATTATACAGGAATATATAAATATACAATTAACATATTTTTCACTTTTCCATTGAATTTTTTATCTTTCTCCATATGAGTAATACACATGTTTCGGTCCTTGAGGGATTGCTCAGACAACAAGGCTCAAAGCCACTACAAGAAATATACATTATGAGATCAACATGTTACATGCAGGAATTGAACCTGGGTAATGATAAAAATTGAAGTAAAAGTAACATTTCTTTTAATTTAAGTATTTAACATTACCATTAATTAACAACATTTTGGTGCAAACTGAGAGTGAAAGCCTTTTAAAAGAAAAATTTCCGGTCTTTAGAAGTCTCATTAATTCAATATTAACCTCTGATTAAGCATTAAAACAAAAATGTGGGCCCAACAATAAAATCAAGGCAAAATTAGACAAATTTCATTAGGGAACACATTGTAAAGATGCTGAAACGTGTTTCAGTTTGTATGAAACACATTTCTGACATGTGAAATGTGTTTCATACTATCTGAAACACATTTCAGTCAAGTTTCAGAGTGTTGATATGGAAATGCGGCTGGTACGCTGGGTGGGCCGGGAGGTGCAAGTTTCCTGCAACTTAGTGCTTATGCATGTATGTATGGAATGTGTGTACCGAAAATGGCATCCATCTACTGACATCTGCACCTATGAACACTGGCAATCTTGGTTTCGTTTTACAGTTGTTCACTTAGTTTTTACTGTGATCTGCATATACATATGAGTGTGGTCTAGTTATGATTTATCTGAAGCAAACTGTATTACTTGGTTTATCACATAATTTTTGGCTTACTTGCATACATTATTTGCATGTCCATCTGAAACTCCTTTTAGATTTCCCTCCTATTTACTTTGCTGTGCCTAATTGTTTATAAAGAGTTAATGATTATAGACTTGTGCCTTAGCATGCCTTCTGTAAACTATCATTGTGTTAAACATGTCAACCACGTTAACTATCAAGAGTCTTATATAAGAAATGGGATTTGACCCTCGACACAAAAGGGAACAAAGGGGCTTCATCAATAAAGCTATTCAAGAACAGGAACTTCTTTTGATGCATTTCTGCCAGTGACATCTCAAAGGGAAAAATCAATCCAAATAATCCATCCGAGTGGATAATCACTATGATGCTAACAGTGAAGATTTTCAAAGTTTTTGTCACCATGGAATGAATTTATGGCACCATTCTTTTGGTGATAACTAGATGCTTGGTTTTCTTGATTGAATGCTTGCATAGTTTTCTGGTAGTGGAAAACAGCTTTCATTTTAATACGAGAGATTCAATTATACGAGTAATAAAATATTGTTAATGCTAAGAATTATCTATTATTCTTTTGATGTGTTTCAACAAATAATTCATTTTAAATTTATTATGTCTGGCCATCAGTCCAAGAAAAGCTGCAGAAATTTTGGAAGCATATGAGGGGACACTGGAAGAGGACTATCCTCCCTATAATGAACGCTATGAACATTCTGAAATGCTTCTGTACAAGGTAAATGATGCTTTCAAATAACCTGATTTGCTGTTTTTTTATATTTGATTTTTTGCAATTTTGTTTCTTAGAAAATCACTACATAAGATCAAACATTTAATAAAAATTAATAATTAACATGTAGGATGTGTTCTTCTTTTGTCAGAGATACACTTTTAGATTCAGGTCCAGAACTTTGAAATCAAACATATACTGTATATTTTATATGTTTAGCATGTGTAGTAGAATAGGTGCAGGATAGTTTGGAACTTTGGATTAAAGAAATGCTAGTTATGTGACTTTGTAAGTTTGTCATAACAACTTGTGTTTACATGGCAATGATGCACTCTTTAAACCACAATATCAACCCGCGTTAAGAGGAAGTTCAAATTCAATAAAGTAATGTTAGATGTGAAAGATCACTGTAACTTGTTGGCATGGCAAAGTGTTCCTTGTCAACTTCACATGATTACCTGGCAATAGGGCTTGTTAAAACAAGATCTAGCACCCTTGTGCAAAGCCTCACCAAGAAACCTAGATCAAGTGCAACAAGGGGAATGTTACCATTGTCACTTAAGTAAAAAAGCCCCTCATTTTAGTGATGGAGACCGTCAAACACAAGGGAGACGTCCATTGTATATCTTAGGGATGAAGTGATGCAGTCGACTCAAGCTAAATGCCCCCTAAGGGTTCTACATCAAATTTCCACGCAGGAAACAAGAATATAGAAATTAAGGTTTAGCGTGGACTAATGAGTAAGCCTAAGATGCCAATTCAGAAGTTCCTATATCTCAATCTAGCAGCTTAGATCAACCAGTAGAGGCTCAAACAGGTTTCCAAAACCATTCATTCAAGAAATTACACTTGGCTATCATAAACTGGGGTTTTAAATCAGAAATTGTAGCAAACAAATAGTTGATAACAACAGCAAGAATTAGCTTCAGAATCTATGATAAAGAGGTGTAAAATTAGGGCTAAATAATGAGTAAACAAGAGAATATATTACAACAAATTTCTGTGGTTAAAAGACACATATCAGAACGAAGAACCCTAGACGTGAACCCTAAATTAGGATGGCAAATTGCAAGTAAAATAATACTTTTCCAATTAATTGCAAACAAAACTAAATTTAAAGTTTAGGACTATATTATCCAAGATAATTAATTCTGAGAATATACAATTTTGCTATAAATAAACCGTAATTTACCCTAGAACTAGTAAATAAAATATTTTTTTAAGGTTTTAAAAGATTGGCATAAGTGATATAACTAGTGCCTTTCTCAATCTAGTGTTAATGGAGTCGAGGAGTAATAATGTTTCGAAGAAAAGAGATGGCACTGGATTCAAAGGAATCAAGGGAGACAAACTATTGCCCCTTAATCCTCTAACTCTAACGTATTTCTATTTCCTTGGACAATTTAGGGGGAAGGAGCTAAACCTAGGTCACCTCGAGAGAATTTGATGAAAAAGCTTGTGCAAGAGATTTTAGAGCTATGTTAGAGGAGTGTCAATAAAATCTTGGTGAATATCAAACAACCCTAATTCATCAAGAAGAAACAAAGATGGAAGAAGATAACTCACATAGCATGGCACATACAATCCAAGACAACAAATAATCCTCCATGAAGAGAGAGCCAATAGATAATCATCCATGAAGAGAGAGCTATGTACAAATATACCTCTAAGAGAAAAAGAAAATCACTTAATGATAGCTCCATAGCGCATAAGAAAGGATAAAAACAAGTAGATAGTACTAATGATCTCCAAGTGTAACGTTGAATCCAAGAGATAAAACACTCCCCTATATATGAGGGTAATCAAGCTATGTATCCCTAAATTAGGCTAAAAGCCCCTAAAAACTACTAAATCTATGATACAAGTTGGATAGGTCATCAAACCAACCTCCAAAGATAACCTCTAAAATGAAGTAACATGAAAAATAACCTCAAAAATCCCACGTGTAAGCAAAATCTCCTAAAGGTGACATCATTCTCAGAGGTTATGTCTCTCCATGAAAAGGTGCAAAGGATGGCTCAAGGTGTTTGTCTCATCTCAGAAGCCATGTCTCATTAGAATTCGTGCCTCGTCACCAAAAGAAAACCTCTCATGCTCTACTATACCCTCAAGAAATTCCCACATCATCATCAATTGTAGCACAAGGGTGATGCTATCATGCTTGAACATGATGTCACTATGGTAGGTGGTGTAAAATCCCCTCTAAAGGGGTCCCAATTCACCTTCATCATCAGTCATCAATATGAGAAAAACAACATCCATCAGGTAGGTGCATGTTGGCCTGGGGGCGTCTTGTCATCTGAAGGTTATTCCTGCTCTTAGGATAATGTCCTAAAGCTTAGGGTCTCATCAATTGTGCCAAGAGATAACGCTCCTCAAAAGGTGCCCAATGTCCTCTATGAAAATGGTGGAACATCAGATGTTTAGTGCTGTAGAAGCATCACCATCATCCCTCAAGGAACCCTTAATGCACTTGGAATTTCATCTAACACTTACTCAAGGAATTAAGTGAGATCATCATCATGGGTACAAGAATCATAGGAGCATCAAGATTGACCATATTAATGTCAAAGCCATCAAATTAATTCCCACATGGTATTATTTTAAAATGTCCCACTAAGTTATGATTGTATACAAGTTGCTAGATTTAGGCATGGGAGGGTTATCAATGATCATAAGTCCTTATTAGGTGCTTCCAACTCTAAGAGGAGAAGTAGTTCATAGGACAACCCTTTTAGATGATAGGTTTAAGTGATGTGTTATGGTCTAGACTTTTTTTTCTTTGGAGGTGTCATAGTCTTATATCGGGTTGTATAAACTCTTCATCCATGAGTGCCTTTGTACAAGGAGCTTAGCTGCTTTCCTTGCCTTTCCTTGCCTTTGTTTTTCGAATCAACTTATTTTCCTTTTTCTTTCGTTGATTTGGCTTGTTTAACAAACTTCATTGATTATCTTGAAATATTGATTATTCAAATGGTCATACGTGAATGACTTACTTAACGCAGTTGAATCCCAAAAATGATATCTAATATAATATTCCTCTTTAATTATGGGCAATTTATCACTTAATTTTAATATTCCTTTTTTACTTTGATAGGTGTGAAATATGCATGGATACTCTCGAGGCGAGTGGCTATACAAGAGGGAGGTAGAGCTCAAGCTATACTTGGCTCCTGATTTCTTTGCATCCCTTGCCATTCTTTTGCATTTTGAGATTTGTCTTATACTTTTTTCTTACAACTGCATCATTGGTTGGGTATTTTCAACCCCTTGTTCTCATACGATGAAGTATGTTGGTAACCAGTATGATTAACTGACAACAACCAAACAAAATATAGGGAAATGAATAAGGGAATGATGACAATTGTTAAGTATGAGTAACATGCAACTCAACAACAATTATAGCCTTCTATTTGTGCCCCTCCTAGATAGTGTAATAAGAAGGCCCTAAGGAAGGTCACATTGGACTAGAAGCAAATGATAATCATCAAGATGAAATGAAGGAACACGAATACATTCCAAGCATCATGATCTATTATCCGATTTCAACCGATGATCCATACTATAATGTCAAAAATATTAAATGAAAGCACTTGCATCAACATGCAAGAATGGTTAATGAACCTCACAATTGATGGGTAATAGGGCCCAATTATACCATTTGTTCATTGAAATGGCAAGCTATCTGATTATAAGCTGGTTGCTATAATTTGAATTTTTTATGAAGTTGAATGAAATGCAAGAATGCAATATGAAACGTAGCTAACTAAATCTTATCTAGAGGAGCAAGAACAAAGTCTCTATATGTAACCAAGAGCTGTAAGAATAGTCCACCGAAAATGAACCCAAATTGGAGCTTACCAACTCCCTCCCAAAGTGAAATGCTCCCATTGCTAAGAATGCTTCATTGTGACATGAACAATTAGTAACCAAGTTAAATTTAAATGTGATTAACCTTACATGAATAGGGAGATTACTCCACCAACTAAAGCATATGCATAATTAGATGTTTTGAGCAATTGAGAAAAGTTTCAGGAACCATTTGTTACTAAAACCTCTGATGCTTTGGGTGCGAGTGAATTGATGTTTTGTTCGACACCTCCACAACAGTCTCAAGGGTATCGGTTGGCCTCCCAAAGGGAGGGGGGTTGAGGGGAGATCCAAGGTCTCACTACTTTACTATCTAAAATATCATGGAACTTAGCTCGTCACTTGCTGCCCCAATAAGCCAGATTGACCTGAAAGTATGATGTGATTGTTTGAATTGGCTCTGAGTGAGGTGGGGTATGCAGGATTTGAGATCTGTGTCTAAATATCTCCTTGATGAAGAGGGCTAGGCATCCTTGATCAAGAAACCGAAAGAAGGTAGAGAGGGACCCCCCAGATTATCTAGATATGCAATGATATCGTCCTATGATCTCGTAGTATATGAGGCACCAAAAAATGAGGTGTATCTCGGTCTCTGTCTCCTATTGGTGGCAGAATTGGCAATATCTGATCATGGTATATGGTGATCCATCTCCACCCGAAGTCAATGGGACCCAACTCGAATATGCCTTAGTGGGTTCTTGAGTGAGTGCATCCAGTGCCTGCAAGTATAAGGGGGGTGGATGATGAGGTCGTCCTGTAGCTCCAAAAAATGCTCTAGGCAAAGGACTTCTTTGGGCAAAGGCTCACTAAGGGGGATGTACAAGTGACCTAAATGTATAATTTGTAAATATCCTCTTTGATGGCCTGATTTAGTTTTTGCCAAGTTGGTTAGAGATGTGTTGGTTTGTCAAGGGAGAAACTAAATGGAAGAAGGTGCTTTGGTGAGATAGTCATTCATTGAAGGAGTTGGGATGCCTCTACAAACAATCCACAAGCACGACTTGAGGGGGTATCAAAAGTGATGGGCTGCAAAGGCTCGAGTGCAAGATCAGGTTATCTCTCTCTCTCGGAAGCGGAGCCTCTAGAAACCCTGACTCTATGGAGGAAAGAGAACAAGCAGAAAAGGACCTCAAGGAAAAATGGGATGACCTCAAACTCTGCCTGAATAATGGGTTGTTGAATTGTGCATTTGCAGTGGATGATACGAGTGTTATCAAGATCAGATCGAACTGGTATGAACACGCTGATTTGACTGTTTTGAGGCAAAAACCGATTCGGACCAGTGATTTGAACCATTTTTTGGCAGTTCAGTACCGAATCAGCCGATTCATTATCGAATTGGCCAGTTTGTTACTGAATCGACCATTGTCACCAAATGAATGGATTCAATACCTGTTCAATAAAGCTGCGTAGAACGCAGCAAGTGGGGCCTATTTTGCTTTTTCTTTTTTATTTTTTGTGTTGGCTGGGCACTAACCCATAATAGGTTCAAGCCTATGGCCCTTCTATAGCTATTATGCAATTCATGGTAATTTTTAATTCTTAAAGTAGCTTAAATTTTTAACATTACCATGAAATGTCTCAGGATGTTTGAGAGTGGTTTCGACCTCATTGGATTTCATATGGAGAAAGTAGAATTTTAGATCTCACTCAAAACCCAACAAAATTAATAGTTTTTCGGGATTTCAAGATTAGGGGGATTCCATCGGATTTTGTCATGTATGAGGGTATCGAACTAGAATTTAATCAAGAGCACCAATCCCTCTATGTACCTTGATGTTAGTGGCATTGTTTGTTGACTTCTTCTATCATGATCCTACTAAAAATGTACCCATCACTCAAACAAAATCTTGAATTGACATACTAAGCATGTTTTATCTTATTGTTATGCTTAGATGGTGATATTGATGACAAAGATCGCAATATAGGTAAAATTTTTGATGATATGTAGGTATTTGTTGTAGCATGATATTTTTTGGATACTAAAGGCCATC
Organism: Pinus tabuliformis; assembly: GCA_031772625.1. NCBI lineage: Eukaryota > Viridiplantae > Streptophyta > Pinopsida > Pinales > Pinaceae > Pinus > Pinus tabuliformis. The sequence continues at coordinate 740,832,412 of CM062814.1, read as the reverse complement.
TAGGTCTTGTTTCTTGGGGTATTTTCTGCTCAAATATGGATTACACCTGGTGTTATTTTGGTTATGTGCACCCTTACATGCTCTATAAATGAGAACTTTTGCTTATTTGTGTATAAATGGTTTGGATTCATATGGATGCACATTAATATATGTGGTTTTCTTTAAAATTTGAATATTTTATGTGTTTTTGGTTGACCGGTTTTTTGATCTAGTTTTTTTTACCGATCTCTATTTGGGTCTGATTGTTTCTCGATCTGGGGGGTCTACCGGTTCAATGAGCAGTCCAGTTTTGATAACATTGGATGATACATTGGAGAAGCAACATCTCGACTCTCTCCATCATGGCCCATTTTGACTAATAGTAAACTAGGTCCCCAAATCTCAGAAGCATATATGATTGTGGGTTTGATAATGGCGTCCACAAGATGGAGCTTGGGAAAGATGTCTTGGAACTGTGCTTGGAAGCAACGACGCTTGATGAGGGCTAGGGAGCCGTAGCCTTTATTCAGTCGAGTTTGGAGTGCTTTCTGCATATGAAGTTTGGGCCCTGTGAACTGTACCCTTAAGTAGGTGTAAGATGTGGTGATCTCAATCTCTACCTCATGGTAGTAGAAGTGTAGGTCTGCAATAGAGTTCTTTGAGGCATTGAAGATTAGAACCTTGGTTTTACCCAAGTTGACCTTTAGTTGTCGAAGGTCACAACAAGTGGCCGATGTGTCAATCTGTTTATGTAATCCCTCAGGAGTAGAGGCCAACAAGACCAAGTCATCAACGAAGAGGAGCAAGGAGATCAAAACATGGTGCAGTAGGCAACCACCACCCTCTGTATGTGCTCATGAAGGAAAGACTCAAACTCATCAATATAAGTCCCAAATAGAGTCAGAGAGAGGGGAGACCCTTGCTTCATCCCAATGGTACTTTGAATAAAGTTTGAAAGACCATGGGCCATCTTGAGACACCCTATCACTGACTCATAAAGTCTCATGATAACAATAAAGAGGATCTTTGATATGCCAATGTCGTAGAGTCTCTTTAATAATGCTTCCATTGAAATTGTGTCAAAAGCTTTCTAGAAATCAAGAAAGCAACTGTAAACCCACAAAGAGTGATTGCGAGCCTCCTCAATGATGGATCCGAGGGTGAACATGTGATCAATCATCTAGTAGTCTGGTTGGAAGCCTACTTGTCCTCTAGCTATGAGATGTCGATTCTCCAGTGCCTTAGAAAACCATTGGTGTAGAATTGTGGCATAAAGCTTGGAGAATGTGTGACCCACCAAGATAGTTTTGTGATTATTCAGATCAACACTAGACCCAGATTTGTGGTTCAGGTGGATGATGTATCTTGTCTAGGACATGGGAAGCCTGAACAAATCACATGGTAAAAAAGATTTGCAATATATGTCTCAAGCGATTGCATGCCATGCTTGAGGAATTCGGTCTTAAACTTGCCCTCATCAACTGCTCGGTTGGTACTCAAAGTTCTGGTTGCACTCCTAATTGGTAGTTCAAAGAAAATGTGACACAAGGTGGGAGGGGAGGGTATGTGGCTTGGTGGTTGTCTAGGGATGTCGTAGAGGTGGCGCGGTATAATTTAAGGTATGAGACAAAGAAGGCAAGAAATAGTACCAATGGATTTCACAAGTGCGTCATTCACAAGTTTAATTCATTTGTGCTTTTAAAAGATGGGTTTCGAGCAAAGTACTTCACAAAAATCCAATTGAATGAGTGGAAAAAATATACATGCCATTCATCTTTGCATTACATCTTATGAATTTACAACATTCAATGTCTTGGTCATAAATCATAACAATGCATTTTACATGCAAGTGGAATAAGTTTTTTGTCAATTTGAAAACTCTGTTGATCTATTAAAAACACTCTCATCAAGCTAATACGATGACCATCCATGGATTCAAAGTTCAAACTAAGTGAGTGATATAACCAATCATATGGCTTGTGATAAATTCCATTTGAAACTTTGATTTCTCCCATTATATTTTGTGCATCAGTTAAGAGTCCTTGTTGGCCTTGTTTTTTTTCAAATGGGGTAGCAAGCTAAGTGGGCTTGATTTTGGGGCAAACTCCACAGTTAAGCGCGCTTGAGCCAGAGGAGATCTGGGATGGGTGACCTCCCGGGAAGTCTTGGTTATCGGGGGCAAGCCCCGGAAGTGACGATTGACGCTATGTGATTCATTTCACTAGTTTCAATCCCACTTCTTCACCCCTGTGAGCATGACCCGATGCAATGAGTGCTAAGTGAACAATTCAAAAATCATGAGAAATTAGTCAGTTAGGACTACCTCTCATGGAAATGGTCATACGTTAATGACTTACTTAACGCAGTTGAATCCCAAAAACGATATCTAATATAATGCACTACGTAAACCCCTAATACTTAAATTCAAAAAGAGTGAAGGGATCTCTACTTGAATGGTTCATGAGGCACAATACTTGCTAAGGTTTTGCAAATGGGGTAGCAAGCTAAGTGGGCTTGATTGTGGGGAAAACTCCACAGTTAAGCGCGCTTGAGCCAGAGGAGATCTGGGATGGGTGACCTCTCGGGAAGTCCTGGTTACCGGGTGCAAGCCCCGGAAGTGACGATTGACGCTATGTGATTCATTTCACTAGTTTCAATCCCACTTCTTCACCCCTGTGAGCATCACCCGATGCAATGAGTGCTAAGTGAACAATTCAAAAATCATGAGAAATTAGTCAGTTACGACTACCTCTCATGGAAATGGTCATACGTTAATGACTTACTTAACGCAGTTGAATCCCAAAAACGATATCTAATATTTTCTCTTGTTTTTTTGATTTAATTGTAGCTAGATTATTTGCTTCCCTTGGTTGCCATTATCATTCCAAAAATGTAGATGATAGCTATATCTGTATGAAAATCATGGAACACTGTTCCTTTTTATTGGCTTGACGAAGAGTGAAACAACTTCCACTCCTTGAGGAATTGCTTTGTGCTTGTCTAGGATGTTTGTTAAAGATACTCCTCACTTCAACTAACCTTTTAATGAAGGGTAGGATGCTGGAATGCTAGAGTCCAACACAGACTTGTGCTCGATGTGAAAATGATCTACAATGGGGAATGAGGCATTGATTTGAGCTGGCTAAGAGTGTTTAAAACGTGTAGCACCAAACCGAAGAGTAGTGTAATAAATAGAGTGAAAAGATATTATTCCGTGAGGAATCAAACTCCATGCTTGTCTTGAATGTTTGGTAAAGATAATTGCCACTTCAATTATGCTTTCAATGAATGATAGAATGGTTGAATACCATATTGCAATGTCAGCCTCTCCCTGCCATGAAATCAGTCTGGAGCGGGTAATGAGGCGTTTATTCGAGTGGCTTGGAAGTGTCTAAAACATGCAACACTAAACAAAAGCAAAATTTAATAAAAAGAAAGATACTTGGACATAGAAAGGCATTGCACACTACTCTAAGGGAAGAAAATGGCTTGTGTGCAAGTGCACACACTCTTTCGAAGTTCGACTCGTAGGAGAAGTTTGGAAACATATAAGAAACACTAAACCATATACGAGATGGTAAATAAGCATGATTAGTGTAAATGAATAGCCACATGGCAGTCTGGTGATGAACCTTGGATATAAGCAACAATTGTGAAAGGTAAATTTGTTTTGCTAGGTGGTTGAGTGGCCAAATCATTGAATTTGAAAGTACATATTTGCTAGTTGACCAATTTGTCCTTTTGTGAGAAATTCATTGGGATAGGAGGATATTCGCAAGAAAGAGCGATTTTGTCTCTTTTTCCTAGTGAGAGTGTTTGCTTGCCTTGTAGGTGAGCAATTTGTCTCTAGTCATTGATTTGTTCAGTGAAAGAGTAAGCAACAATATGGGTGGATGATTTCCCTTTTAGCAAAATGATTTGTTGATTTAACAAGCAACCAAGGTGAGATGATTCTTTGGGTTAGGGGATAATCTTGAATCTCTCCAAGTGAGCAATTTGTATTTTTATTAGGATTGACAATTTGCTTGCCCTCAAAGGTGAATGATTTGTCTTCAATAAGTAAGTTTATAATTAAAACAAACCAAAATCAAGTGTCAATCCATTGGAGCACTTAGAAAAAAATTCTTTGGTAAAGGTGCCCAGGCATCCAAATTGTGAAATTATTGAGTAAATGAGCCCTTTTGTAATCTCGAGAAGCTTGAGAAGTGATGGTCATCACCAACAATATCTAGACAAACACGATTGGCAAGAAATGTGACGATAATTCGTTAATTTAAAGAATTTGTTGCAATTAAAAGTGGTCCGCTTAGTTTTAGCTTTGTATGTGCATAACTCCTACAGATGGCCTCAAAAAAGGTTCGTATAAATAGGGTGTACAGAACATCAAGAGGTTTACAACATCTAGTAAGACGACAATTCTGCCTCTCCATTTTTACCTCTTGTTAAACATGAAGAGGAAAACAACCCATTAATGGGAAATTTTTTAATCGTCATTCTCATACTTTTGGGGCTTGAATTTAATTTCGTTAAATTGGATTGTCATAAGAGGCCTGAAAAACCTTTAGTTTCCTTGTTCGAGAGCTCTAATACTTCATTTGGTCACTCTGTGAAATTACATGCAAATGGAGCCTACATGTGGGAGTATGGTCCTCTTTTGGACTATCGTTTAATGAATCTGATAATTCGGTGTTGAAATGCCATCCTTCTTGTCATATATTATTTGATCGACATTGTTAAACATGCTCCAGTTCATCAGAAATGTATCAGTCAAGCTGTGTTCGTTATCCGTTTGGACACTAGTCGCATTGGGCATGTCGTTAAAAAGTTGACCTACGTGATCATTCGGAAGAGTGATCATTTGTGATAAGTTGATCTCGTAAACAATAGTGATCAAGGATGTAATGTTTTGTCATTGTCTTTATTAAGATATTCTCAAATTTACCATTTCACTTGCCATCATTGTTAGAGTTGGTTGTGACATCAGCCCTTGGGGCTAGGTGGTAGATGATGTCAAGGAGTCATTCCAATCACAATCCTACCAGTAGATATGTGGTTTACTATTGATATTGATTATTCTTACATCACTATTGGGTTCTCACAAGTATTTTACTATTTACCACCATATTCAAGAATAGTGGAGAAAAAAACCCTGATCCCGTCTTGTTAACCCGTAGATTGCCTGTGCAACTGTAGGGTTAAGTTTGATCTAAATTTCATCATGTTGGTTAGATCCAAAGTTATATCCAGGTTTTCACAGTGCTACACAAACGGTTTTGGCAGATCTGAGATCTTGTCATATTTTGCAGTTCTCATTATTCTATGAGGTAAAGTTCTAAGGCCTTCATATCAGAGGTATCTACATATTCTTTAGTCCTTGTGAGCTGACGATGCCAATGAACCTATTTGGGCGACATGCAAGTAGTTTCAAGACAACGCTATATTTAGCAATTAGGGTTTCAGGGCTTGCATTCCAAATTGATGGTGACATGCAAGTAGTTTCAATTCAATGCTATTTTTAGCAATCAGGGTTTCAGTGCTTGCATTCCAAATTTAGCACAGTTTGTGGTCCATGCAGAAAAAATGGGTCCAATAACACTATTGACATGCAAGAAGTTGATAATTTTGGACATGCTATATTTAGTAGGTTTTTATAGTTGTTCTATTCGTATCCCTAGTTTCATATTTTTCAGGAGTGGAACTGCTATTCTTGTCATGTGTACATTTAACAGATCTATTTATAGCAATGTCGGGGTTTGTATGTGTAGTGGGGCTGTTTTCAGGGTTCTGGTACGTGATTTGAATTCAGACTTGAGCAAGTAGATATATTCTTGTAGTGTGACATGTGCCAGCTATTTAGAGTTTCTCGTGGTATTCCATTTTAGTATGGGTATCTTACTAAATTTACAATTTCAAATTTATTGCTGTTCTCAAACTCTAATTCGACCTTGTACTTATAGTCGGTATGTTTGCTAGTTTTACCAAATCCAAAATCCTAGATTGACTTGCTATTCATGGTTGGCATGTGAGATAGCCTCATGCTTGATATTTTAAAACCTCTAGCTTCATGGTGTCTTAATTTCGGAGGTTTTATTTTATTATAATTCTTCTCTCTAGCATTCATGCAGCCTGGTGTTAAAGGAAAATTTGTGGAGGTTTGAGTTAAGCATGCTTTCAGCTGATCAAAAATGGGAGAGGAAGCAAGCAGATCTCAGTTCCAGCACATTATTAGAGTGTTTTAAGCATGTTATCTGGGGGTTAAAGTTAATAGCAATGAATTTTGGGTTTGAGAATAGCAATGAATTTGAAATGGTAAATTTAGTAAGATACCCATACTAAAATGGAATACCCAAAGTTAATGTTATGTGGTCTAAATTAGTAAATAGCGTATAAGTTAGAGGAGGGTTGCTGTGAATAGTGACATGAGTTTTTCAAAGTTGTGGTTAATGTGCGAAATCCAGTGCTGTAGGGCAGTATTTTCATCAGACTTGTCTCTTATATGTGGAAAAAAGTCATGTTCTTCCAGGAAAGGCTATCCAGTAAGTCTGTTCTTTGCAGGTTGCGTAATGATGCTTTGAGATGCAATACACTTTTGGAGGATGGCGATTTGTTTGATGTTGTACTACAGTAAACAGCACTCTATCACACTTACAGCCCACCAAACAGTAAACATCTGTGGAGTTGGAGTTTGAGGATTATCACAGAATAATTGGTGAATTGGCTACCACTCTTCTCGTCCTTTTTAATAAAGGACAAACATAGCAAAAACACAATATTATCCCTAGATTCAGGAATAGGTGCCATGTAACGTTGCCATCTTGCACCCATAATCCCAAGGATAGAAAACAATAAATAAGAGGATAAGATAAGAATATGAGACAAGTCCAAGTAGGGTGATCCACATGAAAACGTAGGTTTCTCCAAGAGAAGAACGAAGCTCTGAAAAATAGCATGCTTGCTCCTCAAGTTAGAGGCTCCATATGGACTAAGATAGCTGCCCAAAATAAATTTCTGAGAAAAGTTGAAAGCATCTCCAAAGATAGCTCAAGTGGGGTGCTGCATATGTGTGTATGCCACATATAGACCCACTCTCAGGACAGGAAAAAACTTTTGAGAAACAATAATTTTATGATTTGGTTTTGCACACTGCATCTCATTTGGTTTTGCATTATAAAGTTATTTTTAAGACCATTTTCACCTTTATTGAGAACTATTGTTTGGTTGATTTTCTTCTTTTGCTTCTTCCAACTCCAATTGTTATGAACATAATTATATATAAAATAACATAAATAATAATTAATAAAGTATAATTAATTATAAAAAAGGCATGTCCTAAAAGACATGACTCCTTATGAAAGGCACCTGCCTAGGTATATAAACAGGGTCCTCATTTGTAAGTTGTAACCAAACATATCATATCTTTTGTACATTCAATATTCTTATATATAAATATTACTTTCCTATTATGGATATTATCATATTCCAGATATTCTGACTCTGTTCAAACATTACCATATTCCACCGAGTACGAATTTTGTTTGTTACACCAATACTACTTTTTCTTCTTTTCTCCCCCAATGAAAGTTGAAACCACCTTCCTGTTGTGCTCAGTTTAGTTATGGTCTTGATGAAATATTCATTCTCTTCAAAGTGTTAGCTGTGCCTGTAATGCTAGTTTCTGCATCATGTCTGCTGCATCATCCAGTGTGCAAGCTAACTAGGTGTGTGGCTGTTTGCTAGTCTTTGGTCCACATTGGTATTTGTCACATTATCACTGTGGTTGTTTGTGTGAAACTGTCTGCTTTATGTCTGGATTGGCATTGTGTAGTGTGTTGGGAATTATTTCTCTCTTTCTCTCTATCACTCCCTTTCTCTATCATTTTTTATTTTTTAATTTCATTATCATATTCCACATATGGGCAGAATATGTGGAGAGCAAAAGAGGTATTATATGCCTCCAGTGTACCAGTGGAGAATATAAAGTGTTGTCATTGCCATTCCTGGTTGTGTTTTCATTACTTGGTGTTTTTGTCCAGTTTGCTTTCCTAAATAAAATTCAACTTTGTTCTAGGAAAAAAAGTGTCACCTGGGAAGTGGGATGTGTTGACTGCAAGAATGGATGTGTTGTGCCTGAGGAACTCGAAATGTAATTTTCTAAATTCTTGCAACTGATTAGGACCCCAGATTTGAATGTTTTAGAGAATATCTTGGTGTTCTGGAATTTCTAATTCATGTTTTGGAAATGATATGTTGTTATATCTCCGTTTGCTCTCTGAGATATCCTTTCCTTACATTTTGCTTTTACATGGTTGAATTGCAGATCTCTCTTCTCGAGGAATGTGGGGCTCCAGAAAAAGCACTAGAGGAACTTAATAAGAAGGCGACCAAAATAGTAAGTGGATCAATATTCATTAATATGAAGAATTGCAATAGTTGGTTTGGATAGTGAAGATGCCTGATTTGGAAAATTTGGTAGGCTGAAATGTGTCTATTATGAATGCAAATGCAGGTTGACAGGTTGGCTTTTAAGGAGCAACTTGCTTCTTTATTGTTAAAGCTTGGCCGTTTGAATGAAGCTGAGGCAACATATCAGTCCCTCCTTGCGGCAAACTCTGAAAATTATAGGTTTTATCTCCTTTTGATTTTAATTCTACCTAGTGCTATGCAATTTTTGGGAAGCCTTCAAGTTTTAGATGTGTAGTGTGCTGGGAAAAAATCAGTAGTAGTTTGTTTTTTTTGTTACATGACTGATGCTCACTATTGCGTTTAGTGAATGCATTAATGCAAATGTTAGAACTTTAGCAAGCTGTAAGAAGCACTAATGATAACAGTTTTTATCAATGTTTGGAAAGTATTATTGATAATTCATATTTCGTAATATTTGTGCCTCTAGGTGTGTTCAATGTTTAGGTATTTTTATCTTATATCTGTTTTCATGTGTATTTGCTTCCGTAGCTTGATACTATTGTAAGCAACCATAACTACATTGTAGTCTTTATGATTTTGAAGTGCATTAGCTTTTAACTAAGTCACATAGATAGAAGTACACATGGATATGGATTTGAATAAAAAGCATATAATATATATATATATATATATATAGAGAGAGAGAGAGAGAGAGAGATATTTGTGGAGAAACTCCCCCCTCTTCCTTCTAATTTTCAGATGGATGGCAGGTCAGCTACCAGATGCAAAAGTGACTGGTAACCTGAAAGGACTTGACAAGAATGGATCCAAAGGCCTATGTGGTCTTTGCACAGGAACATATTACCATTCTAGCTAACTGTTGCGGCTATATATGAATATAACTTAATACACAAATTTAAGATGACATTGTGTCTGTGCTTCATTCGGCCATCTTTTCGGATCACATGTACATATGCCATTGTAAATATAGTATTATATTGATTATGATTATTGTTGGTTTTGCTCTACTGACTAAACACATCTAATCTATTTGCTTTGGTTTCATTGATATTACTCTAAAGTTATAATTTCATGGGAATTCACATTGAATAATTATTGTACTCAAGGTTGGCTTCCAATAGGGTCTTCAAACACATGTCTTGTCATAAATGACCAAGGTCATCGCTAGAAGATATAGTTACTGTTGAAATGTGTAACTAGGTTCGGTCTTCATAATGTCTATTGCAATCATCATTTTATGTATTGTTGATTTTTGGTATCATCAGATGTGCTCTAGCCATGAAAATTGGTGGAGAGGCTAAGGCACATGAGATCTCTAAGACCGAGAAATCGTTTGGGGAAATTCCACCTGGATGGAGAGATATTAAAATAATTAATATTTTTAATTTGATCCTAAGTCGAAACTTAGGAAAATTAAAATATTAATGTGTATTAATATAATATGGGTGATAAAGTTCTAAATAACGGGGATCAAGGCAGATATAATCTTAGTCGTTGATTAGGGACTTAATCTTGGTCGTTGAATCATCAATAGGAAAAGTATAAGAAGAGGCTTGAGGGTCAGTTGGAGATACACCAAGACACCAAGAGAGATCAGTCAGTTCGATTTTCTGGGGCGAGGTTTGTTGAGGAAATTGAACCAGTGATTTGTTGCAGCGAGGGGCAGTGTTACAGAAGGCCGAGAATACATAGCAAAGAGGCAGAGAGAGTGCCAGAGAGACAACACAGAGGCTAGGAAGGCTGATGCAGAGGTTGAGGAGGCCAGCACAGAGGACGCAAAGGGCCAAGAGGCTAACGCAGAAGCTGCAGTGGCTGATGTAGGCAGTGCAGAGGGCTGCAGAGCTGATGTTGGGTTGAAGAGGCTGCGCTGAGGCATTTTCGTGGGGCAGACTGAGAGTTGATTAGCTGACACAGTGCTTGGAGGGTGACACAGTTCTTGACGATAGTTTGGAGCAGATTTCGCTGTCCGACTAAGGGAGCAGTCAAAGTCACTATGGGGCTATTCATACAGTTGCTGATTAGCCCGAATATCTATCTCCGAAGAGAGATACTACTGCCGAGGGCATTCTCTGTTGGGTGAGCCATTTTTGGCACCTTAGTTGTATTCAGAAAATTGCATAATAATAAAACCCTCATATCTGTTGCACCAATTTTCTTGCATTGGGTTTTTCCGGGGACGATTGTCCAAAAATAACGGTGTCCCTTGTGTTGTCTCAGTTTTTTTCAGTTGCTGATCTATATATTTGTGAAGGTTGCTATTATGTTTATTTCGATGTTTATATGCTTAAATAACTTGTTAATGTAAAGAACAAATAGGAGATAATAAACCAGAAATAGCAGTAGGGTTTTCTGTTGTGTTAGATGTAGAAGTTTTCACATGTATTTGATGAAAAGAGTAAAATAAATTTATTATTTTCATTCTTGATGCATGGGTTTCATGCTCAAGGTAAATTTATTTGTAGGTCAAGCACCCATTGAGTGCTTCTAGGTTTGTCATAGAATTATGAAGTCAAAAGAGTCATTGTCATACATGTAAGACCCCTTTGGGCATCTTGTATTATGTAAAATAAATTTATTTGAGTCATAAAAGACCCTCCAAGACCTTGTCAACGAGCTGCAACAAGTCGGCCTAAATGAAAGATCAAGTCGGCCTCATGGAGGCAATTCGTACCCCTGGAAAGCCTATATATAAGAGGCATTCGACCTCATTTGGAGCACACATCCAACACATACGAAGAAGCAAGCAAAAGAGTTCGATCTTAAAAAGAAAGAAGTCCTAAGGCAAGCAAAGTTCAAGAAGGGAGCTAGAGTCGAAGTTGGTCTCTCTCTCACTCTCTTAATTGTAATGAAATTTTGAATTTGCTAGGTAAGAGTTGCTAGAAAGTTGCTGGGGGACGAAGTTGTTGGAGGATGAAGTTGTTGGTAATCAAAGTTGCTGGAAAAGTAGCACCTGTCAAAGTTGTTGCTGGAAAGTTAAAATTTGTTGATGTAAGTTGTGTAACGAAAGCTCATCAAGAAGGAAGTTGACTTGGTCTTAGAGGGGTCTTTGTCAAGGGTCTTAGGTCTTGGAATTCATCGTTTGAAGATTTTATAAGAAGAGAAAAATTCTTGTGGGTTTTCTTCTCAAAAGGAGAGGTTTTGGCCTCGACTAGCAACCTACATTTTGTGTCCTCTTTTCTCTTTGATCTTCATTGTTTGGTAGTTGTTTGATGATAGAAAACACAATAATAATCAAGTTAAAGACATCACAAACAATTATCAAAGTATGAGAAATCACCTAATCTAGCTGCCCCTAGATTTCTCAACATGAAATTAGGGCTAAGGTGACAAGACAAGAAGGGGCAGGTTGAATATCACATCATTGAAGAAGGATACATAAAGGATGAGCACAAGGAATTCATTAAGGAGGAATAAGAAACACCAAGGAGTACTCATCTCAAGGATCACGTCATCAATAAGAGAAGACCTCAAGGACCACACCTCCACTCAAAGAAAGAAGGACTACATATTTGAAGCATCTTGAAGTCTCCATATTCTACATTTCTACATCCAAAGGAAGCAAGAAGAAGCATTGGCATCACCATCAAAGTCATCAAGTTGATCTCCTTCACATTGAAGCAAAGATCACATCTCAAACATCCTTGAAGAAGATCATCAAGGAAGCAGCGTCATCAAGAAGGTATCAAGTTGAAGATATCATCATCTAAGAGCATCTTCACTTGACAAGTAACTTTATAACTATGTCTGAATCAACGATCAAAATGACTTCATTCTGCAAGGAAGGCAACAAACTGGTTGGGCCATCAAATTTCCTTGCATGGAAGAAGAGGATAGATTTGATCCTCATAGAAAATGAAGTTATTGAATATGTAAAAGGCTCCATCATCAAACCATCTTAAGAGCAAGCTCAAGCACTATCAAAGTATATGAAAGATGAAATAAGGGCTCAAAGAATCCTCATAGAATCAATTAAGGATTCACTCATCCCTTATGTAGCAAAGATGGAGACATCAAACGAAGTCTATGAAAAGTTGATAGAATTGTTTTCTGTAAGCACTGCAGGAGAAGTCATATCATTGAGAATCGAATTAAACAAAATGAAGGTATCAAAGGAAGAAGAGATAACCTCATACCTTATGAGGGTGTCACAAATAAGAGATCAACTACAAGAACTAGGAGAAATAATATCCAATAAAGAAATGACCACCATTGTGCCCAATGCACGACTTGATGAATGGGGCAAATTTGTATAGAGTATCTATTGAAAGAAGGAAGCCACTCCATTCAGTGAACTTAGGTCATTATGTAAGATTGAAGAAACTAGGTTGAAATAAAAAAGCAATGTTGGATCAAATGAACAAGTTTAAGCATATGCTGCCATGGACATGAGAAATGGAAAGTTTAGAAAGTTTGATCCTCAGAAAAAGAAGAAGATCGATATGTCAAAGATATAATGCTATGTGTGTAATGAGTATGGACACTTTAAAAGGAATTGTCCCAAACTCAAGAATGACAACAAGAAGAGAAATGAAATAAATGAAGTCCATGTTATCGAAGAAATTGAAGAATCAGAAAAGAAGAAATCAAAGAAGGAGGAAGTGAAAGATCTCTACTACGATTGAGATAATCTCCTTCACTTAGTTGTTTTTAGTTATAGAAAACATCACAAGTATGATAGGATGCATTATAGCAGGATAGAAATGACATCATCATAGAAGCATGGAAGGATAGTTGAAGTAGAGAGTCTACATGGTTGTGATAGTCATCTTGATAGAAAGAAAGTAGCTCATTGCATCTCCATTGGAAGCATACAAGGACAACCGAAGCAACAATCTATATTGTTGGAGAAAGTCATCTAGCAAGATAGAAGATAAAGAGATCATCATACAACATCATCATTAGGAAGGAGCTTTTGCAGAATGAGGATCATTAAGATGTTCCATTGGAATATTTGTTAGAAGATTCACCTTTACTTAAGAAGAAGCTAGTGTCTCGCAGATGGTCTACATTCCACTTTATGTGGGATATACAGGTTAAAAGGATGATGGTATGATAAAAAAGATGTGCAGCATAACAAGTTGGTTGAAGTACTTTCATCTTCAAGCAAGGAAAGGAAGTTGCCCAAAGGAAGCCTAGATGACCACATGAAGGAAGAGTTTTGTATATATATGATAGATATAGTGATGTCATCATATGGTTGTAGATAGAATTGGTAGAATACTCTATCTCATGAGCATGATAAAATAAGAAGAAACTCTTCCTTTAGAAATATATGCATGAAGGCATGTAGACAAGGTGCCTTGAACTCTTGTACATATTGATAAGATGAAACGAACATAATATGACCTCTTATGGAATATGAGGTGGTTGACAATCATGGTTCCTATGTTGAAAGAACCATGCAAATATCTCGAGGAAAGCAATATGTGAAAAAAGAAAGGAGAGTTCGTGAAAGATGCAACTATAGTCATGTAAGATAAGATAAGTGATCAACATTTGATAACAAGAAGGATTAACTATGACATCTCCATGAAGAAGGTATGAAGACCTTGATAGGTATGTTGGAAAAAGAGAACCTTGGTAATGAATGTCTTGGAGATGGATTCATACATGTGCAGGATGTTGATGTTGCAAGAAGATGATATCATGATGAAAGACCATCATAAAAATGTAACTTTGATTTGATGTTCATTTTGATTTTTGAAAACATCTGGATGGGTTGTTACAAGGCTACTGAAAGAAGGTTGTAGAAGTCACCTACAACTAGTACTCATGTGATTGGATGGAAGATATCGAAAGAAACATGACTTGGAAGAGGTAGCTATATGAAGAAAAGCCAGATGTGAACTAGAAGACCACTTTCCAATGAAGAAAAGGATGACATGACTATTGGTTCAACAATATGGTTTGTTGAAGAGAAAGTGATGGAGAAGATGGCCGATGCCCTACAATAAAGTGATGATGAAGAAGGCTCCATGATGAAGAAGATGATGTTCATGACATGCTACAGAAAGAAGAGCCCTACAAGCAGCTGAAAGTACCATGATCTCCACCAATTCACAAATAGTTGTTGTTGGTAACAAGTCCTTAGGTAAGAGGGAGCTTGGGTATATTCCTTTAGTAGGAATGATTAGATCCTCCCTTGTTAAGAGGGAGCAATGTTTTAAAACTCCGACTCCGACTCCGACTCGGCCGAGGATCGACTCCGACTCCGACTCCGAAACGGTAATGACTCGGCCGGCTCGATTTCAATGACTCGGTCGTTGTAAAAAATACATTAAATATTTATTTTTTTTATAAAAAAACATAATTTTAAAGATTTTAAACATAATTTTAAAGAAAACCATTTATAAAAGGACTTTAAAGTTAAAATGAGTATTATTTTTCAAAGGATTTTCCCAATTATACCTTCACTTTATTTACATGATGCAGGGCATGCCTAAGGATTATTATAATGGGTAAACTATAGTAGAAAATAACAGTGGAGAATGATTTTAACATGCTTTCTTCCTTTTCTTGTGAACAATTGACAAGTTAAATTTTACTTTTTGTCATAGTTTCCCATTTACACATCCAACCACCAAACGTACTTCATAAAAATAGAAAATTTGGGCCGGTTTGACATCTATCTAATTTTATTATAGTTACCTCAATCTGGCAGCAATTCATTCAGGTCAATGTGTTAGCATCTTCCCTCTCTTGAGTACTAAACATTACTGGAAAAATTCAGTGTCTTGCCTCATTGGCCCTCGTTCACATGTGATTTCTTTCCATGTGATATCTGATTCCTATCTATGTGATGTCCGATTCCTATCTATGTGATATCTGTAGCTATCATGCTATGACAACATATCCATTGATGGGATTCACTCTACATTAATACTCTCCTAACACAGTTGGCATAGGAATTGCAACTTGTTAAATTGTAGCTCAGATAGTCTTCTACAGCCCAGACACATATGTGGCACTCCAGCACACACTTATGAACAGATGTCGATACTTCAGTTACAGTAATTCGAGCTGTGCACTGCAACGATGCACTTCCTCTCTTGTTGACTGAGCACTATAATGCATTATATACGTAGGATTGATTACTGTTCTATTTCCACAAATTGTCCTCAACTGTTTGCATGGTATCCTCAGAAGTTTACATGTATTAGTTCAGTTTTATTCTAGCAGCTTTCTAATTTTGACTTCAGAGTTCAGTCTAAGTTGAGTTAGGTAAGATGTATGCAATCCAATTGAGAGGACAGATCTCTAGGAGAATGCATGGTTGCAAGCATCAGATCATCTACAGTAGAGATGCACTTACCTGGTTTATAACTTTATCTATGCCCTCAGGACTGACTCGGTGGAGGAAACGGCCGAGTTGGCCGAGTCAGCCATGACTCGGCCAAACGAACCGTTTCCTCCACCGAGTCAGTCATGAGGGCATCGAATCGGACCAACTCGGCCGTTTCCGTTTCGGAACGGCCGTTTCTTAAAACACTGAGAGGGAATGACGGATATGGCTCTCTACTTCACGTGTCATGCACTAGACCAAGACTAACAACCGTAAGTCTTAGTGAAGGCCATGAGGGAGAGATGGACACATCATTCTTGTCTTCATGTGATGAAGAAAGAATGGAGGATTGGGTAACCATCTGGTTTTCGATACTCTTTGAGGATGTGGTAGATCATCCAATAGGTAAGAGTAGTTGAGGAGGAAATTCCTTGAGGATGTGTTATTCCAATATATGAATTGTCTTATAAGGACATACCTTGTGAACATCCAGTGGGTTATGTACCCTAAGAGATAATGATGATGGTGTCTATTAGTCATTGTCTCACTAGCATTGTGCTATGATCTTGCAGAGAGATAGAGCTATTAGTCAAGGCCTTGCTATGTGACAATGCAAGTTGGTATGATGATATGCAATGAGATAAGATGAAATAATAGCTTATAAGATGACTTACCAATCCGACTCTTCTTATGAGAATTCTTTAGTATGAGAATGTGCAAGTACGATGTATTGATTACGAATACCTCCCTAGTTAGGAGGGAGTGTTGAAATGTGTATCTAGGTTCATTCTTCATAATGTCTATTGTAATCATGATTTTATGTATTTGATGAAAAGAGAAAAATAAACTTATTATTTTCATTCTTGATGCATGGGTTTCATGCTTAAGGTAAATTTATTTGTAGTTCAAACACCCATTGAGTGCTTCTAGGTTTGTCATAGAATTATGAACTCAAAAGAGTCATTGTCATACATGTAAGATCCCTTTGGGCATCTGGTATTATGTAAAAGAAATTTATTTGAGTCATAAAAGACCCTCCAAGACCTTGTCAATGAGTTGCAACAAGTCGGCCTATTGCCGCTCAGATTGTACAAGCACTGTGACAACGACTTAGGTCGGGGACTGTCACTCTGATCCACGACCCCTCCGTTCTAGTTGTCTCCCAACAACAGGCTATGGAAGGTAGTCCCTATGGAAATCTGAAGGTCAAGGACAAGTTGTTATCAACAAGCCCGGGAGACACAATTGAGTGGCCTAACTACTTGGTTAAATTTAGCAAAGACCTTAAGGATTAGATGGAAATAGGGGAGCAGTGCCTTATGGAATCAAACTCTTGCTTATTATTAAATTAAGACCAAGAAATCAAATGGACAACTGCTGCTTAGATGCTTCAGTAACCTATATGCGGTGCAAATCCTAGGATCTTGGCTAATTTTAATTTATATGCCTAATCTAAGTATGACCTTCCCTTAACTGTTTTGGAACCAGTCTTTAGAGTAGGTTGTGGGATGGAAGCCAACAAAAATCAAGCAGAGGCTTGATTAACGATACCTCCCCCTGTGTTCCAACCACCCAATGCCTCTAGCGTTGCAGAGACTGTGGCTTTGACGACCGCAAGGTCACCGTGTTAACCACTATAAAGGTGCTGAATCCCTCAATCTAGGTGAGAAGGGTGGCTCTTGAAGTCTATCAACGAAGATTATGCTTGGAGGTAAATTATTAATGTAACAAAGGATATGAGTTAGTTCTTAGTTTAAGATTGACTTAATGTTTAAGTACTTAAAGTTATGATTAATCTTCAATGCCAAGAGTGCTTACCAATAAATAAAGACAATCTTGTTACCAAGAATGTGCCAATTATTAAGTGCTAATATAACCGAATCACAAGATATTTAACCAATGATATGAAATTAGAACACTTATCCAATGAGATCAAGGTAAATGCCAATGATGATCTTACGACAATATTGGAGGATGCTTGCTTAGAATTTATAGACCTTCAAGATGCTAATGCTCAAGAAAAGGGTTAAAAAGAAGCCAGAAGGGAGAGCGGAGGGCTGCAGAGGGAGGAAAAAGCCCTAAAAGGGTTGCGGCCAGGCCTTAGAGGCCTAAAGGACCCACGACAAGTCCTCTAGGATTGCTATTTAGGGTTAAGAAGGGAGCCAAGGCCTTCTAGGGCTACAACCAAGCCAAAACTAGCTTTAAATTCCCACGAACAAGGACAACGATGAGGCCGAGGGCCTTAGGGTCTTGCAGCCAACCTCTAGGAGGCCCGAAAGGGTGACGTAGGGCCCTAAAGGCCTGATGTTGAGCCTTAAAGGAGGACGTTGGGCTTGGAGAGGGGAGATCTAAGCCTAGGAGCCCCAAAACTTGAAACCCTTGCTCTTGAAAAAATTATTTTGCTTCATATCTTTAATTTCATTGCAAAAACTTCAATGGCTGTCCCTGCAAAAATTATAGAGGCTAGATCTTACCCTCAAAGGCCTAGATCTAGCTCTTCTCACTTGATCTCACTTGCACAAATGAATTCACAAATACCCAAAACCCTAGTATATACAAATTCTCAAAATAATTTTAAAACCTTAAAACCCTAGTAGCAAACAAGGGTTAGAAAATAAAATTATTTACAAAAACCCTATTTTACAAATCTATTTACAAATTATACATGTGAAAAATGCTTGATTGAATTTTGAAAGATTAAAATTTTATTAATCTTTGATAATGGCTAAATGTATTTTGAAATATAAATGTAGAAACCACAACCTTAGCGAAGTTAGGGAGCCATAAAAATAGTTGGGATCCAAACAAAGACATTCTCTGTCCATAGTTCGTGAACTTTGAGTCCAAGGTCTGGGGAACCTGCAAACACTATATATTTCACAAAGATAACTGTTAGAACACACAGTGAATTGGATCATCTGAGATAAGCGCACAACTTACCAATAGAATGCTCCTATCACCTACAATGAAATAACGATTAACAATAATTACAAAGCACAATATATGAATTCCCGTACCCAACACGTACCACTAATCAATAGATCAAAGACACAATGAACTGCACTGCAAAGTCTTTATTATGATTATTCCAACATTCCCAGCAGGACAATAATTTACATCAACTTTTCAGAGTTACATTAGATTCAAATGATTTTCAATTTATAGATAAATCCTCCAAGTGGAAAATAACGGCTAGTTGGCTTGATCCCAGTCAAAATAATCTCGTTTGTTGATAAATATTTGATGATCTTTTAATCTCAACCATTGAAATAGTTATTTTTTGAGGAATTTCAGAATTTCTCATTAAACCCCTTTTTTATTAGCTCAAAAATAATGATTTTGAGCTAATTTCCTAAAAAAATTAACTTTGACTTGACCATTGAGGCCCAAGAGTCCAATTTTTCTTGAATTCTTCAATATTCCTTTGGTGGGGGACCTCCAAAAATTAATTCTTTTAAGACCCACGAATTTTTCCACTTGGAGAATTTAATTTCTCTAGGACCTTAATTTTGACTCTAATGAATTAATTTTCTGGCTTAGGATTATTTTTATTTTTGCTAGAAAAATTAATTAATTGACATTAAGGGGATTAATTATTTTTTCCACACTCAAATATTTTAGCTATGGTGTCTAAGAATGAGGGACCATGCACTATAATATTTTTACATAAGATTTTACATGTTATAAACCCTCAATTAATTCCCCAATTCTGGGACCCAATATGATCTAGTAGACCAAGTGACTTGTAATAAAATAATTTAGCCAATTAGCTTAAATTATTCCCAAATCACTTTTACATAAGACTCGATTAAAACAATAGGGCTCACCTATGACTTTGACGAAAAATTCCACCCTAGTTTTGCGGTGAGGTTGGAGGGAAAAACTCTGCCGATCATTCGTGTTTAGAAACACAAATGAATTAGTGAGACGAAAAGCCTCCTAGGATGAAATTCGTCTCCAAAATAATACGCTTACCTAGGTTGTTACATAGATACAAAGTCTTACTAGCATCATTTACATTACAAATTTTGCAGAATGGGTTTACAATGACTCAAAAAATGATGACAGAGGATCTTTGATCTTTTAAAAAAATTGGTACAACTACGTCCTTGGAACTTTGACAAAAGGTGTGAAACATGACCCGAATAAAAGATCAAGTCGGTCTCATGGAGGCAATTTGTACCCCTGTAAATCCTCTATATATATGAGGCATTCAACCTCATTTGGAGCACACATATGAAGAAGCAAGCAAAAGAGTTTGATCTTAAAAAGGAAAAACTACTAAGAAAATAAAAGTACAAGAAGAAAGCTAGAGTTGAAGTTTTGGGGTCTCTCTCTCTCTCTCTTAAGTGTAACGAAATTATGAAGCTGTTAGGTAAGAGTTTGTTGGAAAGCTGTTGGAAGTCGAAGTTGCTGCAGGGTGAAGTTGTTGGAAAGGTAGCTAGGGTTGAAGTTGCTGGAGAAGTTGTTGGGGTTGAAATTATTGCTGGAAAGTCAAAGTTTGTTGCTATAAGCTGTGTAAGGAAAGCTCATCAAGAAGGAAGGTTGACTTGCTCTTGGAGGGGTCTTTGTCAAGGGCAAGGTTACTTGGGAGCAGGAGCGGGAGCGACATCTTCAGAAGCTCCCGGTTTGGGGGCAATTCCAGGAGCATTTTTTATATAATATATATATTTTTATATTTTTTATATTTTGATGCATATATGTCAACAAAAACATGTAGAATGATTAATTAGATATAAAAAACATAGATTGAACCATACAAAAACAATCATTTAGAAGTTAAAATCTTCATCAATCACGTCCACAAGTTAGTAATATAGTAACATACAACATATTGAGTCTCATGTTTCATCAATCTTAAAGTTTCAAGCTTTCAAAATTCAATATATAACATTTATCATCATTGATCACCAAAGTTGTACTTGTAAGCTAAGTGTAACCATTACAACAAATAATATCTAACATGAAATGAAATGTTATAAAATGAAATGAAATGAAACAAATTTCAACTCTCACAAAGCATCATATTCATAATTCATTACTAATGAGTTATAATTGCCAACTTCAAAGTTAAATTGGCATATATTGTTAACAAAAAATATCATAATAAATATGAAAGAGTCAATAGTTATTAAAACTACTAGAAACTAGAAAAGACAAGTAAATCTATTATCTATTGCTAATGCTTGGGCCTCTTACTGCCACGAGAAATGTCTGATGTTTTATTCTTGTTGAAAAATCAAGATCTTTGTCATTAATATCACCCTCTAAGCATTAACATAAGATAGGAAGCATAACATGGCAAGTCAAGATTTTGTTTGAGTGATGTGTACATTTTTAGGAGGGTCATGATAGAGGAGTTCGACAACCAATGTCACTAACATGAAGGTACATAGGGGGATTGGTGCTCTTGATTAAATACAAGTTCCATAACCTAGTACATGACAAAATCCAATGGAAACATTGCAATCCCCCCAATCTTGAAATCCTGAAAAACTGATAAGTCTGCTGGATTTTGAATGAAATCTAAAATTCTACTTTCTTCATATGAAATCCAATGAGGTCAGAACCACTCTCAAACATCCCGAGTCATTTCATGGTAATGCTAAAAATTTATGTAAAATGATGAAAATGAAGATTAAGAATTTAACATTACCATGAATCACATATCAATACTAGGGCCATAGGCTTGATCATTAGGCTGCTCCACTCAAAACTGTTTCAGAGCTGTTTGATGCTCTGGCAGCTCAACCACTGCATAGAGGCAATCTGATCTCCTCTTTGGTGGTCAAAATTTGTCGACTTTGTTGTTTGTGTAATTAAAAGTGTTTCGCTATAAAAGTTTTTAGAGTTTCTTTGTTTGCTGATTTCGTCAAAGGCCCTTGGCCATTTTAAAAAAAGAAAAAAGAAGAAAGTGCATAACTCATAGAAAAAAACTATATATAAAAAAAAGATCAAAAAAGAAAAAGAAAGGAAGAAAAAAAAGAGAAAGAGAAGGGGAGTATATATATAGGAGGAATTTAAAAAAAATTATATTAAAGAAAAGGCTCAAAAATTTATTAAATTTTTTTATTTATATAAGAACAGAAAAAGTCAAGAAAATAATTATATACAAGAAATAAGCATTGGGGACCAGGAAATTAAACCGTTTCTGATGCATCCGTTTGGTCAATAAACCAACAACACACCACAACCTGCGGACCCTTTTTGACTTCTGGACACCATTGTAGCCCGCCTACAACCGTCACCACTTACTTGCAACAACTGCCTCCACATGCCACTAGCGTCGTCTTGCCGAGCCCCATAGACGTCGAGCCCCACTTTTGCTGCCCAGCCTTGACACAAAGAAGCTGAGCCACTAGGTACCTGCCACTAGCTTGTCATGGTTATCACTTGCTTAATCTATGCTGTAGACCAATCGAATATACCTTCCACCATTGCTAACTAGTCATTTTCTATCACATTTTATTCCTACTGTTGTCATAAGCCATACAATTACCATTCCAATTTGTGGACAGGTAAGAATTGCAAACGAAACCTCAAGCGAGGTCAAAAGAAGTCATGACTTTTCGAACTGGAAAAATTGTTCCATTAATCTCCAACGTCAGTATGGAAACCACGACCAGCCATTCTAGGGAAGATATGTATTATAAAATAAGTGGAGTAAATAGATGTAAAAAGAAAAATTATAGGAGGATATAAATCAGGTATAGCGTTTGGAGAATAATACTTTAGGATAAAGAAAATTATTCAATATATAAAGGAGTACTATACTCCTAAAAGTCGTAAAGGGCATTATACTCCTAAGTTCGTAGTGGAATTTTTGAAAGTATAAAGAAGGAACATTTTTAATTGATATAAAAATATTTATAAGGAAAAAAAAGGCACTTTTTCACCCTAACCTCGTTCAAAAAAAAAAAAAAAAAAAAAACTAACTATTATTATAGAAGAAAATAAAGGAGACTTTAATATATCTTGAAGAACTGGGTCACTCACACAAGGAATATATAAATTCCTTAATCAAAATATCAGTTGAAAAATTATCAACGCAAAATGGAAACCAACAGTGGAATATTTTCAGAAACTTTATTTAGTTGCACTGCGGTGCTATTTAAAATTAAGGGGACTGTTGTAGGGAAAAATGTCACTATTTCTATTTCGCTAGCTAAAGGTAAATTATATAAACTCTAAAATTGCAAACCAATTAGTGATTCCCGAGTCAAATATAATTGAAAGATTAGACTTTCTTAACAAAAAACAATATGAAATAACCAATTTACAATTAAACATTGGGGATTATACATTTACATCGCAATTCTCTGTTCAAACCCTATGGAACGATCAAGGTGACATTATTTTGGGTTCACCCTGGATGGAAACTCTAGGGTCCTTCATCCTAAATATGAAAAAGAAGTTTTTGACATTTTCATACAAAAAGAAAAAAATAACACTACAAGATGTTACATTGAAGCCAAATTCAGTAACACTAGAAGACATACAAGATATTTCAAAAGTAATTTTTCAAGAAGGTAAAAAAGTACTACAAAATATGCAAAAATAAGTTGACAAAATTTCCGTTGACAAGATTGAAGAAGTTTCTTGGCTTAAAGACCATAGTGAAAAATTACTAATGTAAATCAAGAAGCTTAAGAAGGACAAGAAGTAGTTGGAAAACAAAGTACAACACTTTACTGAGAAGGAAGCGTCAAAATCTTCAAATGTAGGAATTCAAGTTGAAAAGAAAAGAACGAACACCGATCCAGTGAATATCTCAACTCAAGAAGAAGACAAGCCAGGTGAAGAAAAAAGGAAAAAAGACATTCAGATGTTGCATTTTAGATGCTGAAAATCCCAAGTGAAGATTTTGTCACCAACTCAACAACATCGGAACTTGAAGTAAATCAGAGTATTGTCTAACACATGATAAGGGAAATACAAACCAAAATAACTCCTTATCTACATCCTAATCACAAGAACAAACATCTCAATCAATCTACAAATTTGTATCACTCAGAACAAAAACAATAGACTTATATTCCAAAGAATACAGATGTTTTCACCATCCAGTTGTATAATAAAAATTCATTGCAAGTTTCCAATAATTGGAAGATTCAACAAAAGATTGATTTAGGATGGTTAGATCCCTTCTCAATGTGTCAATTTTGTTTATCACTTAGAGAATCCTATCATCATGTATCAACAAAGATGACAAATCGAAGAGATCCGAAAGATGCAAAAAGATTAAAAGACAAAGAAATAGATGACACGCCTTGTCAAGCAATAAGCTTTGAGGACAAAGCTTTTTCGAAGAGGAAGGCAATGTTATGAATAAAATATATATATAAAAATAAGACAAATGATATAAATAATAATGATGATGAATAATGATTAATTATCTGGTAATTAGTATTGAAGAGGTATTTCTAAGGACTTGACTATTCATTAAAGGCTACCTGCCTAGGTATATATACGTGACCCTCAATTGTAATCAAAGCATCTCATATATTCTGAACATTTCTATATAAATATTACTATCCTATAATGGATATTTACATATACGAAATCTTTTGAGTATTCTGTTGCATTTACGAAATTTGTTCATTACATTTGTATCAGAGCATTCCTCTGAGTATACGAACTTTGTTCGTTCTATAATTCAAAAACAAATATATATTAATACCCTAACCAGAATTCCTAAGGCGAGTCCTTGTTCTTAAATTTTGTGCCTTGGTTATTTCAACAGCCACGTACTGGGCCCTTTGTATGCTGTTTATTTAGCTACAAAAAGTATGAACTACTTTAGGGGATCGAAATTGGTTATTTCACAACCACGAATTGAGCCCTTATGCTACTACAGGATCTTCTCGTGCACTCTTGGCTGCAGAAAACCCTACTCCAGAACCCATAAAAATAATCTATAATGGCCACAAGGATTGGGTCTGCTATCCCCCTAGAGCTCCACGAAATGACTATAGAGGGCTTTCTTTTTAATCACGAGAAGTCGACACTTTGCCCCAAGATGTTGCACAACAGATTGTCACAATTTCCGGTCTGCCACAGGGTCCTTGAATTCTCCCATGTTCAATTCTCAATGTCTCGATCTAGAATAATTATACATGCTTCGATAATGAGAGAGCAATGCGACTGCCTTAATATTGATTGTCCAAAACTCCAGATCAAATTGCATGGCCCAGAACAAGAGATCAATATTAACAAAGAATTTCACTGCCCTTCTATTGTTCCCAAAAGAAAGGATTAAAGTCACAAAAAGCTTCACTGCGCAAATAGAGGTTGACCATTACAAAATTCACTGCCTCAAATAGAAATCTTGTGCCAAAACAGAGAGGAGAGAGAAGGATGTCAACTAGGGTGGAATATTTCATCATCAAAATTGATGAGAGGAAAATAGCTCTTAAATCCCTCAGAGCTAATGCTCAAGAAACAAATGAGATGATCCACACTTTTTTGCCCCAAAATGAATTCATCCATCTCATATTTATAGATTTACTAGAGGGGTCTCCTCTAGTAATTCAAAAAACAAATATATATTAATACCCGAACCAGGATTCTTGACACGAGTCCTTGTTCTTAAATTATGTGCCTTGGTTATTTCAACAACCATGTACTGGGCCCTTTGTATGCTGTTTATTTAGCTACAAAAAGTATGCACTGCTTTAGGGGATCGAACTTGGTTATTTCACAACAATGAACTAAGCCCTTACACTACTACATGATCCTCTCGTGCACTCTTGGCCGCAGAAAACCCTACCCCAGAACCCATAAAAATAATCTATAATGGCCACAACGATTGGGTCTGCTATCCCCCCAGACCTCCACGAAATGACTATAAAGGGCTTGCTTTTAAATCACGAGAAGTTGACACTTTGCCCCAGGATGCTGCACAACCTCTACAATAGATTGTCACAATTTCCGGTCTGCAATAGGGTCCTTGAATTCTCCCATGTTCAATTCTCAGTGTCTCGATCTGGAATAATTATACATGCTTTGGCAGTGAGAGAGCAATGCGACTGCCTTAATATTGGTTGTCCAAAACTCCAGATCAAATTGCATGGCCCAATACAAGAGATCAATATTAACAAAGAATTTCGCTGCCCTTCTATTGTTCTCAGAATATATGATTAAAGTCACAAAAATCTTCGCTGCGCAAACAGAAGTTGACCATTACAAAATTCACTGCCTCAAATAGAAATCTTGTGCCAAAACAGAGAGAAGAGAGAGAAGTATATCAACTAGGGTGGAATCTTTCACCACCGAAATTGATGAGAGGAAAATGGGTCTTAAATCCCTCAGAGCTAATGCTCAAGAAACAAATGAGATGATCCACACTTTTTTGCCCCAAAATGAATTCATCCCTCTCATATTTATAGATTTACTACAGGGGTCTTCTCTTTTAAAACGATTGTTTAAACTTCACTCTAAGCCTCAACTTTGGGTTTCTTTGCCCAACTTCCCCAAAAATTGTCCCATAGTGGGAATTTTGGGGTTTTTTCCCTTTATAGAGGACTATAGCTTAGGGGGATGGATAGGCTATTTCGTCCCATTCTTCCTTAATTTGTAAATGACGTTACAAGCCTTCTTGTTCAAAATTGCTTGCCCTCAAGCAATTGCAAATTCGGTTGCTGCAAAATACGTTGTCCTTCCCATGTCGCGTCCTCCTATAGTAAATTATTCCACCTAATAAGGTATTCTAGAATTACTCTTCCTCTTGACTTCTTTTCCCGCATGTCCATGATCGCCATGATCGTCTCTGGAATCAATTTTAGTTGTCCTTCTTCATCAAATGGTGGCAATTCGATAGAGGTGGTGACCTGCTATCCCACAACCTTTTTGAGGCACGACACATGAAATATGTTATGGATTTTGCTGTCACTTGGTATATCTAGCTCATATGCCACTTCGCCAACCTTCCAGAGAACTTTGTAAGGCCCATAAAACCTAGGCTTCAACTTTTTTGCACCGCTCTTCTTGAGTGTAGACTACTTATAGGGATGAATTCATGAGAAAATGAGGTTTCCTATCTCAAAACTACATTCCGTTCGATGCTTGCGTGCATACATATTTTGCCGATTTTGAGCAACCTACATGTTTTCCTTGAGTACCTTGAGAATGTCTCGAATCTCTTGTATCCAATCTTTGGCAATGGGTGCCCATAGTTTTAAAAACTGGCATAGCTAATCGGTTACTAGTCTAACCGGCTGGTTAGCAGGTCCACTAGGTGGAACCGAAGCAAAATACTGGTTCAAGAGGCTTGATGGCGAGTAATGGGCCCTAAATGGTCCTAACTGGCCGATTTAGGACGGAATTGGCCGATTTAGGACGGAACCGGCCGGTTACCAACCATGTGCACCGAGGTTCCACACAACGCCTTTCTCAAAGAGGTTTAGGGGTTTTGGAGGGAAACTAAGGGTGCTTTCCCTCCAAAAACACCCTCTCCAAGCCTTTAAGAGGCCCCTCTCCCTCTCATTTGTCTCACACATCTGATTTGGAGTGTTTATGAGTGTTTGTGAGTTTGTTTGGGATCTTGGAGAGTGTTGAGTTTTTGCTGGAGTAGTCATCTTGGAGTTGGAGTTGGAGCTATTTTGGAGATAGTTTGTAGCTGTCAGTGGAGTTGGCATCTTCAAGAGGAGGCTAAGGATGCTAGTTTGCATTTCTAGGTAAGGATTTTCACTTGAAAATTCCTCATTTGACTGCTGTCCATGAATTAAATTTTTTTGTGCTATAAATCTATAAACTTCTAACTTCTATCATCAATGCTATCAAATGTCTAGTTCTATGCTATCAAATTTTGTAGCTTGCATGTGCATTTGTTTTCCTAAATTTAGCTTTGGTTTTCCATGTTGCTTAGCTACCAATTTTTTTAAAATGGCAGATTTCTTTGCAAATTGTAATTATTTCAAGCAAACATGGCTCCAAAAGGAAAGGACAATGCATGGGCCCATTGTGATGTAAATTGTGCCTTGCTCTCTCCAAAAATTCTATCAATAAGGGACAGTGCATCATATCCACATAGAGCTTTGAATGGTGTCATCCCAATGGATAAGTGGTAGGTGGTGTTGTTGTAATGGTGCCCAAGGTACAACCACTTGATCCATGCCTTCTGTTGATTTGCCACATAGTTGCATAGGTACCCCTCAATCCAATTATTCACAATTTATGTCTTACCATCTGTTTGAGGATGATAGCTAGTGCTAGGGGTTAATTTAGTTCCCACTAGCCTTAAGAACTCTTGCCAAAATGCGCCCATAAACTTGCTGTCATGATCCTTGACTATATTCTTCGGCAATTCATGTAGTCTAAATTCTAATAACCTCTTTGAAAAACAATTTTGCTTGTTTGGTTGAATAATCAGCTAAGATTGCAAAGAAGTGTGCGAATTTGGTCAACTTGTCCACCACTGTGTAGATGCAATCCTTAACTTGCGCTTTGGGCAACTCTGTGATGAAATCCATTGAGGTGCTCTCCCATATTTTTTTTTTTGTGTAATTTTTATTTTCTTATTTTTTTTCTTTCTCCTGGGATTGGTAGAGGTTGGAGAAGACCTACAGGATGTGTATGCTCAACCTTATTATGTTTGCATGTCATGCATTCCTTGATGTATTTCATCACATCTTTCTTGAGACCTTTCCATGAGAATTGTTCTTGGATCTGGCAGCACATATTGAAAAAACCCTGATGTCCAATTGAAGGAATGTTATGCATGATCTTCAAAAGCTCCTCCTTGATTGTGGATTCAGGTACAAGGTATATCTTGTCCTTATAATAATTAACCCCATAAGTTATTTTGTACCTATCATCTTGAATGATCGTATCGATTAGTGCGCAGACAAACTGGTTCTTGGCATACTCTATTGAGAGGTGAGCCTTCCAATCTTCTATAAGTGCCATGAGGGCACATGCTGCTGGTTTCCTGGAAAGTGCTTTGGCCACCACATTCTTCTTTACCTTCACATACTTGATATCAAAATCCTAAGGTTGGATTTTGCTTACCCATCTCTGCTGTCATTCGTTCAGGTTGTTTTGCCCCAAGAAATGGTGCAGGCTGTTGTGGTGTGTCCTGACTGTGAACCTGTTTCCCACCAGATACTGTCTGAACTTCGCCAAAGTGTGCATGGTAGTCAGCATCTCCTTGTCATAAATAGAGTAAAGTCTTTTTGAATCCTGAAGCTTCCAACTTTCGAATGCAATGGGGTGGCCCTTTTGCATTAAGACTGCCCCTATTCCTTCTCCAGACACATCACATTCCAATATGAATGGTTGATCGAAGTCGGGAAGGGCCAAGAGTGGACATGAGCTCATTACTTCTTTGAGCTTGTTGAACGTCTTGTCTGATTCTTCTGTCCACCTAAATGCTCCTTTCTTTGTCAAATCTGTTAATGGTGCGCTTAATCAAGAGAACACCTTGACAAGTCGTCAGTAATAGCTACAAATCCAAAAAATCCTTGCAACTTGGTCAAATTATTAAGTGTGGGCCAATCCAATATTACCTAAATCTTTTCTTGATGAACCTGTACTCCCTTTGCACTAATTATATGTCCCAAGTAAAGAATATTTGTCAATCCAAACTCATACTTTGATGCCTTGGCATAAAGTGACTGTTCTTGCATGATGCTCAAGATTTTATCCAAGTGTTCCAAGTGGTCATCCCATGTCTTGTTGTAAATAAGAAGGGCATCAAAAAATGCTAATAAAAACTTCCTTAGCTGCTTGTTGAAGATATTGCTCATGCAAGATTAGAAAGTGGTGGGAGCGTTGGTTAACCCAAAGGGCATGACCAAAAACTCAAAGTGTTCGTAGTGGCACCAAAAGGTTGTTTTTGGCATGTCTTGCTCTCGAACTCAAATTTGATGATACCTTGATCGTAAGTCATTCTTCGAAAAATATACTACCCCATGAAGCTCATCCAATAATTCGTCGATCCAGGGAATAAGATACCTGTTTTTTATGGTTTTTTGTTGAGAGCTTGGTAATCAATATACATTCTCCACGTGGCATCCTTCTTCTTCACCAAAACCACAGATGAGGTAAACAGACTCGAGCTAGGTCTAGTATGGCCCATCGCTAGTAATTCCTGAATGGTCTTCTCTATCTTGTCTTTGAATTTCTTTGGATGTTGATATAGTGTAGTGATTATGGGCTTGGTTGCTTCTTCTAGTTCTATAGCATGCTCGAATCCTGTTTTAGGAGGCAATCCTGGGGGAATATCACAAAATACCTAGCCATGTTTGTCCAACACTTGTTGAATGTCTGCTCTGTATTGTGATTTGTCACTATTGGGAATATTTTGGTTCGTAATCCTACATTCTGCTGCATATGCTACATCTCTATGCCTAAAAATGGTCTCCATCATTATGACGGCAATGACCTGTGGTCCACCATTTGCCATACCCTGCAAAACTTCCTTACTTCCATTCAATGCTCTAAATTCCATTTCCAATGCTTCATAGTCCATAGTGTGCTTTCCCAGTGAATACAACCATTGTTGGGATCATTCGTGTGCAATCCAAGTTGTACCCATCTATGACTATTACATCAAGGCCTTCAAATTCTTTGTGGGAATCCCTCTCTTTGCTACTAATGCTTATCAATGAAATTATGTGTACCTTCCCCATCAATCAATGTTGTGATATGTCATCCCATGACGACTCCCTTGACTTGAAAGGTGTAATATTTGGGTGTTCTTGAAAGAGTAGCATTGTTAACTTGTGGTTGATATTTCTTTTGTTCGCAGGGTTTTTCCTCCTCTTTAGCTTCTTCCTGTGGCTATTCTTGCTTGGGACTACTAGGCTCAATGAGTTCATCATTGCTAGGTGTGGGTTCTTCTCTTTCTTCTTCGTCGTCAGAGAGCACAATGAATCATCGCCTTTCCTAAACAACGATGTCCAGGTTTCCATGGCTCCCTGCAAGTAAACCATAGCTTTTTCCTCCTTAGTTCATTTCAGATTTCCTCATCTAGCCTGTCCCTTTTGGGCTAATCACATTGAGGGGCCTTCTTCTCCTTATCTTTTGGGGAATGAAAGGTTTGGGAGGAGCTTTAGATTTGACTACTACATTTCCCATATCACAAATCTTCTTGATAGCTCCTTGAAGGGTTGTGGGATTGAATGCTTTTACCCAACCTTTTAATGGTTTAGATAAAGCCTCTGTTAAAGCATGACTAATCTTTCTTTGGATATATTTGTTACCATGATAGCGATACATTCAAATTCTACAATGAACTCTTCATGCGATCCTGTTTGCTTGACAAGTGTTAATTCTCTGAAATGGGTGTTCAGGTTCTTCTGGTCAAATCTTTCTATCAACCTTTGCGTAAAATCTTCATAAGAAGTAATGTTGGCATGCCCCAATGTTACTAGACCATGATACCACCATTCATGCACTTCGCCTTCTAGATGCAATTTGGAAAATTGGATCACGTCTGCTTTCACCATAGGGTTGAGCTTGAAGTAGGTGTCCAAATTTTGCACTCAGGCTCTTGCTATACATCTAGATGGCCCATCAAATGAAGGAAAGGAAAGTTTACTCACCTTGCGTATTATATCAAAATTAGACTATATCCCTTGGGTGTGTTTCTAAATCTAAAATTATTGCCTTCATTGAAAGTTATGGCTGCTCGCGTGTTTTATTCTAGCGCTGCATATTCTTGAAAGTGACCGTCCAACAATCTCTTTGGTTCAATAGTTTCCTGGTTTGCTGCAACTTGATTATTTGTGAATTGAGGAAGCGACGATCGGTGACTCCTCCTGTTGGTTTCCCTGGTGTTAGGAGGACTAGGGTTATGATTCCCACTCCCTTCCATGTTAATTTTGTTGTTGTAAGGAACATTTTCATTTCCTATGAGATGAGTCACCAACTGAGCAAGTTGTTGCTGACCTTGGGCTAATGTTTGCATTAATTGTTGTCCTTGTTGCTGCCCTTGTAATATCAAATTTGATATTTCCGTCTGTCCATGTATTGGTACATTTAAGAGATCCTTGGTCTCTAGATCTCCTCGTTCTTCCTTACCCTCCATGGCTGCAGTGCGATTAACCTTACTCTTCCTAACTGTAATGTTACTTGTATCTCCTAGAAACATACACAAAACTCATAGGGTGGTAGGATTCCAGCGCTCTGATTCCATTGTAATATCCTAGTGCAATTATTTTTGCACAAAGATACTAGGTCTTTCATAAAACTTTTCCAGTACACAATAATCCAATGCAATTAACAAAATCTATAATCAACCCTCTTAATGATGCGACAAACTGAACAACCCCTCTTAATAATGCGACAAAATGAATAGAGCAATATGACACACAATGGATTCGAATCTCTAGTCCACAATGCAATAATCCCACATAAAACAATGTACTATCCCCATAGTAACGAAGCATAGATCCACACAATATAATTAAAAAAGAAATATACATTAATACCCTAACCCAAATTGCTGACGCGAGTCTGTTCTTAAATTCTGTACCTTGGTTATTTCAACAGCCACAGGTTGGGCCCTTCGTATGCTGTTTATTCAACTACAGAAAGTACGCACTGCTTGAGGGGATCAAACTTGGTTATTTCACAACCACGAATTGAGCCCTTACACTGCTACAAAATTTTCTCGTCCAGGCTTGGCCGCAGAAAACCGTACTCTAGAACCTGCAAAAATAATCTATAATGGCCATAGCGATGAGGTATGCTATCCCCAAACCTCCACGAAATGATTATGGAGGGCTTGCTTTTTAATCACGAGAAATCAACGCTTTGCTCTAGGATGCTGCACGACCACTACAAAACATTGCCACAACTTTTGGTCCGCCACAGAGTCCTTGAATTCTCGACATTCGATTCTCAATGTCTCGATCTAGAATAATTATACGTGCTTCAGCAGTGAGAGAGCAATGTGACTGCCTTAATATTGACTGTCCAAAACTCCAGATCAAATTGCATGGCTCAGAACAAGAGATCAATATCAACAAAGAACTGTGTTGCCCTTCTATTGTGCCCAGAACAAAGGATTAATGTCACTTAAAACTTCGCTACCCAAACCGAGGTTGACCATTACAGAATTCGCTGCCTTAAATAGAGATCTTGTGCAAAAACAGAGAGGAGAGAGAAGGATGTCAACTCGGGTGGAATCTTTCACCATTGAAATTGATGAGAAGAAAAGGGGTTTTAAAACCCTCAAAGCTAATGCTTAAGAAACAAATGAGATGATCCACACTTTTTTGTCCCAAAATGAATTTATCCCTCTTATATTTATAGATTTCCTAGAGGGGTCTCCTTTTCTAAAATGATTGAGTAAACTTCACTCCAAGCCCCAACTTTGGGTTTCTTTGCCCAGCTGTTGCAAAACTTGCCCCACAGTGGGGATTTTGGGGGATTTTTCCCTTATAGAGGACTATAGCCTATGGGATTGTATAGGCTATTTCGTCCCATTCGTCCATAATTCGTAGAGGACATTACACTCCACAATTGACCTATTATTCCTTTCGGTAACACCATTCTGCTGAGGGTTGTAAGGGACTATCAACTCCCTCTTAATCATTGCTTCCTTGTAGAAGACAATGAAGTCCTTGGAAGGATACTTTTGTCCATTATTTGACCTCAAAACCTTGATCTTCTTTCCTATCAAGTTCTCTACTTGAGCCTTGAACTCTTGGAACCCATTGAAGGCCTCATCCTTGGTCTTGATTAAGTAAATCCATGTTTTCCGGTAGAAATCATCATTGAATGTCACATAGTATAAGAAACCACCCAAGTATGATACTGTTAGCGGTTCGCATACATTTGAATGTATTAGATCCAAGATCCCCTTGGACCTACTATCACTGCTCGAAAATGATCCCTTGACATTCTTGCCAAGTGCACAACCCTTGCAAACTCCTTCATGCTCTACCTGGAGCTCTGGAAGACCTGTAACCATTCTTCCTCAATGTTGGCAAAGCCTTGTAGTGTATGTGACCAAATCTTTAGGGCCACAAATGGCATAGATTGGTGTTATCATGTACCAATGCTTGAGCTGATCATCCTAGGAGTCTGTACAATCCTCCCTCTCGAACACCAATCACCTTTGTAGAATCTATGCTTGAGCCCTTATTCCATACAAGAACTTGTCCATCATCAAAAGCAACTCTATACCTTTTGTCTTCCATGGATGAAGTAGAGATCAGGTTCCTTTTCAAACCTGGTACGTACAACACATCATTTTTATGATTATTTCCTCCTGGCTCCAACTGGAAAGATGTTGACCCAACACCTTTGACTGCATACTTGGTATTATCACCAAGTTCCACTTTCTGTAGAACTATACTTTGTACAATCCTCTGTACTTGCATGAAGCATACTCTAGAGATTATTTTTGACAAGTAATTCTATTTTCTTAATGGATGATTTTTCACACCTTTCAGATGAAAGCACACTACAAAATGAGGGGACAGGATGAGTTTATTTTGTAATACTTTATAGAATATCAATTGGCAATAACCAAATCAAGATGAGTATCTTGCAAAACATACTATGTATATATTGCCTCAAAAGTTATGTCGTCATCATTATGCATGGTGTTTCATATGTACCAAAGAAAAATATATTCCAAGTAACTTCATTCAAGTGACTTCCTTCATTGATGCTGTTTGTTTTATAATAAAATGTTATTAGAACACACAATATCTTTGGTAGTGTTTAATATCTGAGTGTGATACTATTGTTTATTGCAGGCTTTACTTTTGATGGTCATGAATAGCACTTTTTGGGGCTTTATTATTTGTCTTGTTGTCTTGTTTTATACTCTTCTTTTCTTGTCTTACCAGATATCATGAAGCACTTAAGAAGTGTCTAGGTCTATCACTAGAGGGCGGGAAGCATTCACCAGAGCATGTTAATAAGTTGACTTCTTTGTACAAATCTCTTCAAGAGGAATATCCGTGGTCTGCAGCTGCTAAGGTATATCACACCATTTTTAATAGATGACACCATAGAATTAGCATGGTAAATATGTATCTGAGTTTTGATATAA
The DNA here is from genome assembly GCA_031772625.1 of Pinus tabuliformis. Classification (NCBI taxonomy): domain Eukaryota; kingdom Viridiplantae; phylum Streptophyta; class Pinopsida; order Pinales; family Pinaceae; genus Pinus; species Pinus tabuliformis. Next base: position 740,797,715 of record CM062814.1, on the reverse strand, counting down.
CTTTTTTTTAAAGAACAGTTCTACCTTTTATATTAAAATATAGAGGAATAGGTTACAAAAGAATCACCTCGATATGCCTGCTGGGCAATGAATATATGTAGCAAAGCAAAAAGGGGAACTTGTATGTCTTTCTTGATGCCAACCACCATGATTTCCCAGAATCCTCTGACTGCTGAAAGAATTCCTTCCTGGAGTTGACAGTTTTGTAGCTGGGCACAGCTCAACTTTTGAGGGCCTGATGCCTTTGATTGCAATGGGAAAATTGATCATATTTTATGATCCTCTAAATGTGGAGGGCCTCTTTCTTCAATAGCATCGTTATGATTGAAACCCTTTTTGGCCTCTCTCTTAGTAACTTCAATGCATCCCGGCTGTTGTTCCAGCACAAGAGGAATACTAGGTGGAGGAGCTAACGTAGTCTGCTCCATGTTAGCTGGGATTTCCTTTGTCAAGTTTTTGTTTATAGGGGATTCTTTTTCTTTGTTGGATTAGTGTTGCAGATATTTCCAATTTATTGGCAACCAAGTGATTTTTTGTGACTCTTACCCAAAATGAAAATTGCCCTTAATTTATCACTATGTGCCAATTTATGTCCATTTTCCCAATGTTTATGTACTACAAGAACATGAATATATGTTGTATTTAGAAGTTTGCCAATATTTTCTTGATATATCCATATCTTGAGTTCATGACACCTGCCAATAAATAATCAATAATGATATTTGCTACACAACTTTAAGTTCATTTGACTTTTTGGCATCCACCACTATATCAGATGATAGTTCTCCTTAGCACCTTTCCATCCAGTGGCTCTATGATTATGTTATTTTGTTCTTCCTTGTTTTGTGGAAGCTTTGTTAGACTCCCTAGTTTGCTTTGGACACGATTTTGCTAAGTGTCATCTACATATGAAGGCTTTCTACTTGTCGAGATTTTGATTCCAAATATCTTTGAGCAACCCATTGTTGAAGTCCATTTCCACATAGCATGGCATAGGTTGTGATATGCTTGTTATGGCTTTTTGGAGAGCACAAATGAAACTTCAAAAATGCATTTTCAAATGTAGGTTTTTGATTGAGGTCCCTAGAGATGCAAAGCCAAATTGCAGAGATTGACCCACATTAGATTTGAAGTTAAGAAGCCTATAGAGGGATCAAGGAGAAGAGACTAACGTTTCACGTGAAAAATTGCATGTTTGGTTAACTAAGGTCCATAATAAAGTTATATGAACCTAGGTTTGTTCTTATTGGGCAAAGGATATTGCAGGAAATGATTCTGCTCTATCAATGATGAAGAGATGTGTTGGGTGAGAGGATTCTATGATACTCGAGGGAGGCACAATCTCCATGAATGATTTTTACAAGTCAACTAGAGAAGAGACCACATTTTGAGAACATGGAGGAGGATCTACTAGATTCTGGGGCGGAGCATGAGATGAAACTCTTGTCACTGTTAGGGATGAATTTGGTCTAGTTGATATCCCTAAAGAGGACAGGGTGGTTAGGATCTTCATGGTGATAGGAGTTGCTCCAATCTTAGTAGCAATTTTTGGGTGAAGAATAGAACCAACATATAAAGGAGAATGAAGTTGTTTGTGGTGAATAGACCAAAACCCTAGCTCAAAGTAGTGCAACAAGGCCATCTACATGCTTCAGATGAGTTGGAAGTTTAACTTAATGGAATTTTAGTTCTAATATAACTTTGCTCTTCTTGTTTGAGATACAAAATTTTAATATTGTCCTTGTTTTGTTGACCCATGCGCGATAGGTTATTCTAGGAAAATAAATTTGCTATGTTTAAGATATTGGTCTTTTTATTTGTCTAATTTGATGTTTCCATCATTGTTTAAAGGGTTATCAATAGCGTTGGATTCAAGTAAAGAGTAAAAAATATTGAATAAAGAAATATAATAGGAAGTAAATTGTCTGAGAAAATAATTTGAACTGTGAAAATAGTTGGGTTGTATACACATTGATACTGTTTGACGTCTTTTGTTGCAATATACATGAATATTTCATGGGCCCATGTGTAGTTGCCTCTTTACATGGTATATGAGTTTATGTTATCTATTGTTTTGGAGATCGAGGTCTTTACATTGTATATGAATTTATGATATTTATTGTGTTGGAGATTGACCTCTTTACATTGTATATGAATCTACGATATATGAATATATATTTGTTGTCTCACTTAAATAGAACTTTTGTTCTAGATTTACAATCTAGGAGTTTCGAGATCTACTGGGCCTCCCATTATACTATCTGCAAAACTTCCCAATTCGGAACAATGCCTTTCATAATTAGTATTATTGCAAATGTTGGTAAAGCAAGGAACTGTGTATTTTTCTCAAATAAATCTATTATTGAAGATTGCTCATTGCCACCATCCTCATTGGTACTAAGGACACTTATTCAGGATTTTGTTTAAGCCTATACCAACTTTAGCTGTCAATTGATTGCTTCATCCTGGGGTGTTTGAAGTTTGAACCACTTTTAACTTGCTTTGATGTCTCTATGGCAATTCTTTCTTGACCATTTTCTCTTCAAGCTATTAATATGTGCACAACCTCTTTTCCTTAGCAATGCTTTCCAATGTTAGTTGTGCAAATATATATTCTATCCTTGGTCTTCGTTCAATTTGTAGATTTTATCGATAGCTTCACTATCGAGCATTAAGATGCTAAGCTCTTTCTCCAACTATTTACATAGATCCTTTGAATTGTTGAAGGGTCTTATGCGAAACTACTTGTGGTAGTGGTTGGTACTATCTGATATCAAAACTAGAAATGATTAAATCCAATGCTTTACATCATCACTTTGAAGACTGGCCATTTAGATCATTTCACATAAGATTCAACATAGATCATACACCTTCCCATAAATAGTTGATTTAAATTTGCAAATAGAATCATAATACAAACAGGCTTGGTGAACTATAGAATGATCAAGAGCGATTTCCTCCAAAACTAATCATCAAGAACAATTTCCTCCACCTCTTGGGATTCCTGTCTATTAAATGTGGTTGCAAACCTCAATCCTTGCTATGGATTTCTCACCAAAATACAAGCCATTGCCTCTCCTACCTTCAAAAGGTGGTGCATGGAGATGAAGTAGTTGTTAGAAAATTTGATGTTTACAACATTAAGTAGGTCCACCTTAAAATTATTATGGAAAATGAAGTGGGTGACAATATGATTGGATATAAATTTTACCGTATTCTTCCTTTTTTTTCCCAAGTAACATATCATGGGGAAAACTTCCTAAGTACTTCCCCTTAGTTTGAGGATGGTATTGTGGGTAAATCTTATATTCTTCAAGGTGTTGAAAATGTAACTAGTTTTGGTTTTCATTTTTTGTACTGGGTCATGACTTGATGTACTTGTCAAAAGGAAAAATAAAATAATTTCTTTGTAAAAGAAAAACATTATTATTTTAAGTGGGTTTCTTGTCCATCTTGTTGTAGTCCTAAGTCAAAGCACCCATTGAGTGCTCTAGAGTCTAGGAGACTTGTTGACAAGTCAAATGGGCAGGGTCATGATCTACTAGCCTTTGGAGGGCTCATGTGTCGAAAAAGGAAAATTATTATTGTAAATTTTAATGTCTAGAGTCTCCAAGTGATCGGTTGGCCAAACAGCTACAAGTTGGCCTAGAAAGGCCCAATTCGTCCTCCATGAAAGCCTATATAAGGAGACTCGTCCTCCTCATTAGAAGACAGATCGAAGAAGGAAGAATCTATCTGATTCAGCGAAAAGAAGGAAGATCTGTCCAGCGAAATTTTGGAGGCCAACGAAGGAAGGAAGATGTGATTTTTCTGTTGCCATTGCTTACACGTGCGAGTTCTTGGAGGAAGACCTAGGGTTTCCTCAGTCTGATCTTTGCAGAGAATTGATTTGGGGTTTGGCTGGCTCATCACTTGGTTTGGCTTGGGTATTGGTCTTGGAAGTCTTCATTGGACAGATTCTATAAGAAGAGAATTTTTTTCTGGGTTTTCCCCATTTGGGGTTTTGCCCTGGCTTGGAACCTACTTCTGGTGTTCTTGTGTTTTTCTTGATCTTCTTGTTGGCATTTGTCTTGATGTTAAACAAAACTACAAAATGAAGTTAATATCCTAATCTAATGCACAAGAAAATGTCAAAGATATAAGAGAAATCAATTTAAATGAAGCCCTAATTCTTTGCCCTAGATTTCTCAAAACAAGGACCAGGCTAGCTCTACAATTTATAAATATATCATATATATATCTCATCCACAATCGGCTCACTAAGAGCAAACATATCATAGAGTGGGATTTGAACTCAAGTGGGTAGGGTAACAAATATTCTCACAATCACTTGAGCACACTAAATTGACATATCTTCCATTTCTTGTACGAGACACCAATCCTTTTATAGTTAGGATCCTTTAACTTAATAATATCACACACCAAGATGTTCAATGTGTGAATCAAACAACTAAACCATAATCTCTGAGGAGATACATTCTTAATGATATCTCTTGACTTTACAATTAGTTGCGTTATCAATAATGGCTTGAATGACATTACGTGATGAAATTTCTAGAATGGATTGAGTAAGGGCTATGTAATATTAACATTGATCTTATAATGATTTTGGTAGTCATGGGTTGAATGAAGATATATCAATAGTGGACACACTATGAACATTTATCAATGGGCTTAATTTGACATTTGTCTAACCATTAAATTCAATGGATACCACAGACCTGTTGAGAAATCAATATGCTTATGTATTAGGGTTGATTTCTCTGTCATGGTAATTACCTATGAATTTGTTGGCTTCTTTATTAAATTTTTATGTTCTTTTCTTTCATCAAGCAATTACCAAAATATAAAAACATGAAGATTACAAGAAATAAAGAACACAAAGATATAGGCTCCAAGCCAGGGCAAAACTCTACAAAGGAGAAAACCCAACCAACTTCTGTTCTTATCGAGTCAGATGAATGTGAGAAATCCAAGATGCAAAACTAATACAAGAATCCAACCTCCAAGATGCCAAGTCAAGCCCTCCAAATTCACAGGGAACTCGCTTTTACCTCAGGTCATCTGTCACAAGGAACTCGCACTCATCTCAGATTAACTGCCATAGAGAAATCACACTTATTTCAGACATATTTCCCAGGAAACAACTCACACTTATTTCAGACATATATCCCTGGAAACAACTTCTCATTGATTTCAGACAAATATCTGAGATTATTTATCTTAGGAATTCACAAGTCTTCTCATGAATGTAATCTCTGAACTTCACACACCTTTTCCTCTCCTCAGAACTCATCATAGAATGCACCGAATTGCTTGCCATTTTTTGTGGAGGATGTATTCCAATATATAGTTGTTTTCATATGCGAAAAGACACTCTTTTGAGTGAGCTGACATATCATTTTGGAGGGCCAACTTGGCTTCTTGAGGTGAATTGACCCAAATTACATTTTTGGAAATTCTTTTTCCTTCTTCTTTACAAGAAAGTCCAAATAGGACTTTGACTCAAGAAATCTGAAAAGCATGAAGAACATGCTTTGACTAGAAATAAACATAATAATAATAATTTCTTTTTCTTCTTTTTGCTTTTACATATTTAAACAAGTACAAAGATAATTATGAAGACCGAACCTAGTTACATTTCAACAAGACCATTGTGGATTTTGGTCTTTTCCTTGTCAAGTGATGTGGTTTTGGCTTGGTCATATCCATAACTCTTGTATCCCTTAAGGGCTTTTTTGAGGGTGGTAACCAAGTAATGACAGTAGAGTGGGCAAAGAACATTAAATTGTATGCCACATGCATAGAGATTCCTAATACTTTTGTATCCATGTCATTCCTATCATTTTGGTCAAGGAAATATAATGTTGTTTTATGCCTTGTATATGTTGTTGTGGATACATTAGCATGGCAGAATGGGGATTGGCCATCGAACATTCTGTATGAGGCCTCAAATTGAGGCTTTGGATTTCTGATTTATTTTGTGGTTCTAATTCTTTCTAGTGTATTTTTTCTATCTTCATTTGGTATTTTGATGCAGGTTATGATTCCCAAGTTCTTATTATCATCACGCAACAATAATACACACAAATGCATCCTCACACGAGTATATGAACCCATGCAACTGTTCTTACAATGGGGGAATGTAATTTAGTAGTTTTGCCTCTTTTCCCTCCTCAATCCTTGTTACATACCTACCTCAACAAGGGTATTGAACAATTTTTAAGTTTATTTTCATCATCACGTCCAATGTCATCTTCTTCATGCTACTCTACTTCTTTCTTCTTTCCATAAGACAAGCCATACTCATGATGAAGATTCTCATATTGTTATTTCCCATCAACACTCAAATAAGTATAAACATGCTTACATGTTTGTAAAATACAATATTATATTGGACGATCTGTAAAATTAATAAGATGATTACAATGAAGATAACTTCAAGTATAAATGTACTCTAGGTGAAATCTCTTTGAATGGTCATGCCTTCTAACTCTTCAAGCAACTTTACATCATATTTAGTACAAGGTTATTACTATTTGTTATTATTCTATTTGTATTTTACTGTACTCTTTTATTATATGATTTAGGTCCATTACATTGCCGCATTTAAAAGGCTTTATCCTTGAAGAATTTATAAAGAATTACTTTCAACATTTCCATACCATCCACTTGGTAAAGGCGAAGAGCTGAGGAGCACACAAAAGTATCAAAACTACCCTATAACCAGTAAAGTAACACTGAGATTGAGATAGAGCATGATATTGAGATTGAGATTGCTGACAATCATGAGTGAAGGAAGGAAAGGGAGAAGCATTCAATAAGAGTCCTTAGATTTGAAGATGAAGCTATGACGAAATAGTTGTAAGGATGTTGATCTAAGCAAGGTGTCCCTTGTCAAACAAATCTTGACATAGTCATTCAATTCTTGAGGTGCTCGATTCTGACTTAGGGGAGTTGGAAGCATGCTCATGATTGTTATTTCTCGTGTTGGGGGCTAAATGGTCAGAACCGCCACAACAATCCAACACACATCCCCAAACTGTAAATGTCGGTTACCATTTTGTCGGATGGATTATTCAAGTCAAAACAATATCCTTCAAAATGGTTAGGGCTCATGTATCTTAGGTTCCCAATGGTTAGATGATAACTAGTCGCAAGCCCAATTTGTAGAGGAATATGTTAGGGTCAAAGTTTGGAAGCTTCAGGTTGTCTCTAATGCCATTGATAGAAATATTGGTGGGTTCCATGCTAAGGTGCATGATGTGGTTTTATCTCTAGTAGTTACACACATTAATCAATTTTCTCACTATCAATGAAATATTCCTCTCAAAACCTCTTGTGCTCTATGATGGGGTTGTTTAGTGTTCATCCTTTGATGTACTTGAAGAGAATACAATATATGTGAGGGTTCCAATAATGCTTTGATGCTTACATGAGTGAATACATGGATATGGAGTTAAAATTTTCTATAAACTTTGCATAGAACCTTGATCTCATTTTGATGTGTTCTAAAGTTGGTTGGAAACAACATTGCACGTTTGATTGGACTTGTATTTTCTTTTAAATATTTTCGGGGATTTACAACAGTTTATCCAAGCTTCTACAAGCTGGTAATGATTTCTTTGTCCATCTAGTCTGTTGCAGTAGATATGGCTATCCCGCCCACAAAAGTTTCCCATTCTGCGGTATTTACAACTATAGCTTCGACAAAATTGAGATAGAAGGTATATACATTTACAATTCATATGTTGATAAAAACATAAAATCAAAACAAAGGAGATCATACGTTCATTAGAGCTGGGCAGTTTAGATCATGGCCAGGAGAAGCATCTTCTGAGCCTTTGGAATTCTCTTGATCTATCACGCCCTCCATGTTTTCCTCCATGCCTTCCTCCATGGTTTCCACTTTAATCTTCAGATTTTCTAGCTGTTGTCGCAGTGCATCCATCTCATCCTCCAATTGCCTGATGTGTTCCCGTTTCTCGAGGTCTCGTTCCTGTATAGTCATGTTCTCATGAATTTGCTGGTGCATGCTACGTTGGAGCTCGGTCAGGGCCTCTTGCAGATCCCAATGGTCTTGTACACAAGTGATACAGGAAGGTCTATTTTTAGTATTTACCACTTGACCCCGAGAAACCGGCCCTCGGCCCCCCAAACCTCAGCCTGTGGCTTCCCCACGTGCCTGACCAAGAACTAGCGTCTGTACCCTGCATTCTGGCTTCCAAAACTTCCCCTTTTAATAGGCTCCAATAATTTTTGTCAACTGTTTTCCATGGTCTCCTGCAGCCAAGCACCCTCGCTAATCCTCCGAAGACTGCCTTGTTCCTCGGCTGATATGCGCTGCCCAACCTCACTCCAACACCAATTCTCCTCCCACTTTAGGAAACATTTAAGAACCCACCCAGTGTCCCAAGGCCAAAATGCTTGCAAACACTTAGATGTTCCAACACCCACAACCTCTCAATTATTCTTAGAATCACATCAATTTCCTTTAACACCTCAGATGGATAGACCTTTAGTCCCTCATGCCGACTCTTCACAACATAAAGCCCTACCTACGTGACACAGGAACTAATAATCAGTAGCCTCGGCTCTAGCCACTAGGCTTTTGTAGAGGCGATCGTCCGACACTCGAACCTTAAAACATACAAATTCCACATACTGTTTTGCTTTTTATAACTACTGCCTGACTGAGAGGTGATGTAGAGATGAGCGAGGAGAATGATGTAATCGAGATCCCATGAGTACTCCATCATAACTCTACCATCCTCCATTAAATTCCCACCAAGCTCCTGATCGCTTTCAACCATCCCAACTATTCTCCCACGAGCGAGCTCGACTTCACTAAGAACCTGAATTAATTTCTGCTCTGTAATTCTCAATTCTCTACAGACGCCTGAGGTGATGCGCTGCCGAATTCTCCAAGAACCATGGTGCAAGAACAATGAAGTCGCACACTGTGACTTAAGCCAGGAACAGGGGTACTAAAATGCCATATGATGCCATGTCTCGTTTGAGTGAGATTGTCTGGCTTGCCACGAGTCTTCATGAATACCTGTAGCTTGTAGAGGATGATGCGATAGGGGGAGGAGGATACCGGGGTGATGAATATTTTGTGGAGGGGCGTAGGAGAAGGGGCCACATGGGGGGGGGGAGGGGAGTGCAAAGAGGAAGGGGAGGGGGGATGGGATATAATGGAAGGGAGGCGGGGGGGAGGGGAAGGAGAGGGGAGGTGGAGGGGGGGGGGGGGTGCAGGAAGTGGCAAGGGTAGATCTAGGGGGAGGATGGAGGGGTCTCATAACTTTATGATATGATAATTCCGACTTTTCAACTTTCTTAGCATTCCTTCGAGACTTGTTAGGGGTGGGAGGGGAACGAGAGGGGAGGTGCCGGGGGGGGGGGGTAGGAAGTGGCAAGGGTAGAGCTAGGGGGAGGATGGAGGGGTATCATAACTTTATGATATGATAATTCAGACTTTTCAACTTTCTTAGCATTCCTTCGAGACTTTAACAACAACCTACAAATTTCTCTCTTCATTTTCTTAAGGAATATTTGTCGTGCCCACGACATCGTTTATTACACTTTTTTCCTCCTCCAAATGGCATGCCTTATTAGCCTGCCTATCAGCTTCTTGGTTATTTCCCCTCAAGACATGGTAGAAGGACACTGATTCGAAAGCAGGGAGCAAGTTCTGGGCTCTCTTAATGATTTGGTTCAGGTTAGTGATCTTTGCCTTTGAAGTGTTGATCATATGCCTTATAATGATCATGGAATCGCCTAACACCTGAATCTTTTTTATACCATTTCTTTGTGCCAGGATTAGTCCCAGGAGCATACCATACACTTCTGCTTGGTTATTTGTCTTTCGGCCAAGCCCCCAAGCATATCTGAATTCAATGATTCCTTCGGGATTAATGAGAATCCCTCCCCCTCCTGCCACCCCAGACTATTTAGGCTAACTTACCTTATAGTTAATATAGAGTTATTACTATTTAGTATTATTTTGTTTATATGTTACTTAACTATTTTATTATATGATTTATATTCATTACAAACACCATCATATGAAAAAATGGAGTCATACACCATATACTCATCTTGCTTCTTATGAAAGATTCGTAATGGATTGACGAAGAAGCACTGGGAAAGAGTAGGAGAAGAGGGTATTTAACATCGAAACATGACACGAAGGGGAATAATAACCAAGTGAGAACATGCTTTGAGAACAATGCTCCAATGATAATTAATGTGATTGTGGCTGCCTAATCCACACCTTGGGTTATGTGGAAGAAAGCTTTATGTGACTGTTGCCACCTAATCCACACCTTGGGTTATGTGGAAGAAAGCTTTATGTGATTTTTGCCACCTAATCCACACCTTGGGTTATGTGGAAGAAAGCTTTAATCCATTGGGTGTGGCCTTGGGGGCAAGTCTCGAAACGAGTTGTTGTCACTAAATCTCGACTTCTTCGTCTAGGCTATTAGAAATGTTAAACAAATCATTCTAGTTTTATTGAATTACCTGCTACCACTCAATCTTGTAGGGGTTCCAAAGGGGCAACTACTAGACCAAGTGGCAATAGTGGAACAAAGATCCATTGTCACCTCAATCAATGTCCCCTGCTCTATATGGAATTTCATCAATGGGAGGAGTCCCGATATAAGGGAAATCACCATGAATGGTATGTCAATGATGGAGAGACAGTGATTTCAAGAGCCCATTCATAGGAGAGACTTAGATGATAGGGCTTACTTGCTTGAGAAACAAGGTGTAAGGTTCTCCAATAAAGGCTTGAAAGGAAACCTCGACCTAGGGATGAGAGATATACCTTGATAAGGGATGCCACAGACCTAAGAATCCTAGGAGAAGAGGGTTTCTAACGTGATCCTTGTGAAATTAGAGTGAAAGGATGTGGGACCACAAAGAATCCCAAATGGACCCAAGCAAGGCCAGGGGTTTCAAGTGAAACTTCAAATGAAAGGTCCTGACCAAGTAGGGGAGGAGAAATGGATCAAAGAAATTAGATTTGACTTGAGTTTTCAATGTAATGACCCTTAATGAAGCCACTAACCTAAGGCTAAGAACGAAGTTGGATCTAGGGCTTGGGATAATTCCAAAACTAGCCACAGGAAATCCTTCAAAATTTGTGAGGGCCTAGAGCACATTGCAACACAATTGTAGCCCAACTCGCTCTTGAAATGGATGGCTACGATGGATTTCATGTGATGCCCTTGGAGATCCCTAGGGTTAGGGCGTTGAAAGGAGAGAAAGAGGTGAAAAAGGTTTTCGTTACGGTGATCACCAAGGACTTGTAGACCAGTGCCTAGCCTATTGTGGAGAATGGAGTCAAAGTGCACTCGACATAGGATTTTTCGCTCTTCAAGGAGCTCTATTGCAACATCACATGCCCTAGAGAAGTAACTTCAAGGTCACAACAAGGATTTATACTTCGATTTGCAAATTAATGGAGTTTCAGAGTCAAGATTTCATAACCTACCCCTAGGAATATTCACTTTTTATTGCCAAATGAGTAACACATGCAAAAGATCAAGATTCCCAAGTGATTCAAGTTTTTCGCATAAATATAGAGCACAAGCAACATCATGATGCAATATTCCATACATTATACATATAATGAAAAATTCGCATAAAAGAGAAACCTACATGGCAAAAAAAGTATATCCATCCATCATATTTGGAAAAGAATGAAGCTCCAAGACAAATAGCAATTATCCAAACATCGAAATGCATCAAATGATCTCCATTTCATCCAAAATAACAGGTTTGCAATTCTCAAGAAGAGAGGGAAATCCCAATCCAAGTGATGATGAGAATTACAAATGAGGTCTCATGTATTTATATGAGCCTTTAATACTTCAAATGGGTCTAATTAACCTAACAAACCCTTAAAGGTGTCTCTAATGTGAAAAATAACACCCTAATGGGTGACAAGCCCACCAAATAGCTCCAAAACATGAAATATTAGCCTCTCAAGAGGGCCAAAATGATAAACAAGTAGCAAGGAGTTGAAAGGCCAAATGAACTCCAACATGTGTGAAAATGAGTGGAAGGGCTCCAAATGTATTCATGAAGGGAGTGGCACCTTGATCTCCATGCAAATGACCCATGGTGCTCCCAAGTGGCTTTGGGGGCACAAAAACGTCCTCAAGGGTCTCCAAGTGGATCGAACAAGCCTGTATCCCATTGGTGAGGGCTGAAATAATGATGCAAGCCCTTCCTTTGTTTCCCATGGTGAGACACAACCTCATATGGGCCCTAGATCAATTGCCAAGTGTGTGGTGCAGTGTGTAGCCAGTTGGGTTGGGTGGTCCAGGTGCATCATCATCATCAAATAGGTGGAACACGAGCAAAACATGAAATATTAGCCAAATGAACTCCAACATGTGTGAAAATGAGGGGAAGGGCTGCAAATATATTCATGAAGGGAGTGGCAACTTGATCTCTATGCAAATGACCTGTGGTGCTCCCAAGTGGCTTTAGGGGCACAAAAACGTCCTCAAGGGTCTCCAAGTGGATCGAACAAGCCTGTATCCCATTGGTGAGGGCTGAAATAATGATGCAAGCCATTCCTTTGTCTGCCATGGTGAGACACAACCTCATATGGGCCTTAGATCAACTGCCAAGTGTGTGGTGCAAGTGTGTGGCCGGTTGGGTAGGGTGGTCCAGGTGCATCATCATCATCAAATAGGTGGAACACGAGCAAGCAATGGATGGCATTGAAGGATCCCATGGCATGGCTATCTGCTCTCTTCTATAGGGGAGGCCCATGGCTCTCAACACACACCCTACAAACACCAATATGACCCTTTGGAGGGACCCCATATATGGAGACAAAACCCCAAGATGAAGACCAACTTGTAATCCTATATAATATCTAATGCGTCTCTTTACCTTCTAGTACCAAAAACATCGGTGTAATTGAGTTGTGAAAAGGGGTTGTAATGAGAGGAGGGGAGCGATGTATGTCGTGCCAGGAAGCAGGATGACGCAACCAAAATTGGGTTTTCCCATGTAGTGCCATCCCTAAGGCTAGTAGCCAATAAAGGAGATCCCATGGCACTAGGATGCAAGGTTAACCACCAAATTGGACAATAGATGAGTACAAATCAAGCCCATTCTTTCCTTAGAATCCCCCCACTAATCCGTGCCCAAAAGTGTCCATGACATGGTTACTTGGGAGTGGGAGCGATATTTTCAAAAGCTATTGGGTTGGGAGCAAATATTTAAATAATATATATTTTTATATATTTTGATGCATATATATCAACAAAAGCATGTAGAATAATGAATTAGATACAAACAACATAAAAACATGGATTAAACCATATAACATCAATCATCTGGAAGTTATAATCTTCATCAACCTAGTCCACAAGTTACAAGTTCTCATTTATATAGCATGTAAGTGTGCACATAACCAAAATATCATCGAGTGCAATCCATCTTTGAACCGAAAATACATCAACAAATAGGCTCTAAATGGCCTCTAGCATCCAAAAAATCATGCTATAGCAAATAGCTACATATCATCAAAATCGGTGCCTATCTTGGGATCTTTGTCATTAATATCACCCTCTAAGCAATGAACATAAGATAGAAAAAATGTAGCATGTCAAGTCAATATTTTGTTTGAGTGATGGACACATTTTTAGTAGGGACATGATAGAGGAGTTCGACAATCAAAGTCCACATAACATCAAGGTACATAGAGGGCTTGGTGCTCTTGATTAAATACGAGTCCTATACCCCAATACATGGCAAAATCCAATGGAAACATTGCAGTCCCCCCAATCCTGAAAAACTGATAAGTTTGCTGGATTTTGAGTGAGATCTAAAATTCTATTTTCTCCATATGAAATCCAATGAGGTCGAAACCACTCTCAAACATCCTGAGTCAATACATGGTAATGTTAAAAATTAAATAGAAGGATGAAAATGAAATAAGTAAAATGTCACTTTTACTTTCAAAATTTAACATTACCATGAATTGCATATCAATACTAGGTCCATAGGCTTGAATATTAGGCTGCCCTACTCACAAACTCTTGTTTCTTTGATTTTTTTATTTTTTATTTTTATTTATTTATTTATTTTTTGTTCTTTTCTGCGTTTGGAACATCTTTGTGACAATTTTTTTGTGAAAAAACCAGGGAGTGATTTTTTTTTTGTTGGTTTTGTTTAATATTGTGAGTGCACCCCCAAGTCGCTCCCACTCAAAGCATGCTCTGAGAGCGATTTGAAGGGGGGGTGCGGTAGCCCCCAACCATGGTCCATTGATAAGTAAACACAAGTACCCAACTACATAATGAAAGCCATACATTCGGACTTGGAAGACACACCTTCAAAGAAATGATCATAACAAATGGGCATGGAGCGGAATCACTGGTTTAGGTGGCAGAGATGATGGCACATCGAGCTATCTGGTGGCGGCAAGGGGTTGCCGACTGATGACTGTTTAGGAGAAAAAATTCTCCTATGGGTGTCACCCACTGGTGGTGGGTAACATTACCAAAAGCATGAAATTAACAACATATAACTTACAAGCATATAAATAAACAATTCATAAACAAATAATATGAAATCACAATAAACACCGGTTATAGAAAGGTCAAATCTTGCTTGAAATGTAAATCCGGCAAATGGAAATCGTGGCCTAAAAGATGCTGTCTCGAAAGGTTTTGAATTGTTCTCTTAGTTAATTTTATTAAGTTAAGTTTTCACTTAGATTATTAGTGAGTGCATTGAAAGGACAAACATGTGATCCATGTGATTGTAGGAAAACTAAAACTACTCTAATTTTTGATTCCTCTTTCACCTTTATCCTTCAAATGAGGTCAGGAAGGTCGCTTGGAGATTCGACAGGAAGAAGCTTAGCTTCAAGGCATTCTCTTGATTTCACAAGTTAACAATCCTTTCCCAAACTCACAATAAATGGTTGAAAAGGTTTTCCCTATAAAACTATTTGACTAACGCGAGATCAAACTTTTGCTTGTGATGGCTGAGAGCATAACAGGACCTGCTGGGAAAGGTTCGTTACTTTATGCCGAAAAGAAATCTAATTTAAAAAAAAGAAGTGAAACCTAGTCTACTATATAAAATAAGTCTAGTCTAAGATGTTTTGTTGTGGATGGGTGATTTTAATCGAAATAAAACACCATGAAAATTGAGACCAAACATAAAAGAGCTCCTTTTTATAGGGGGATGGGATGCCTAGGGGACTCCCATAGCTCCCTAAAATAAAATAAATCTAGTATAAGATGTTTTGGAGTGCATGGGTTGATTTTAATCCAAATAAGACGCCACGAATTTTGAGACCAAACACAAAATACCCCCTCTGGATAGGGGGAATGGGATGCCTAGGGGACTCCCCTAGCTCCCTCAAGGTTACAGTCGCTGTTATGATATTAGACATCCCTTATGAATAAAGGGAGATAATGGTTTTTGATCTTCTTTTATAGGGAGGACGATTATGTGTTTCCTCCGATTTACTTGGATGGTTCAAGTAGGCGAAAATCTGACAGCACCTCCCTTTGTATGCTCACGAACCTGCAAAAATCATTGAACAAAGCTTTGTGAAAGATGCCCCAAAGCACTTTAGGGTTATGTGCTGTGTTAGTAGAAAAATATGGAAAATTCCAAGTTGAATTTATTGAAGAAAAAAGGGAATTTCTGCCAGTGTTGCGAACATCGCGATTTTATTGCGATGTTTGAAAAAATTGCATTTTTTTAGAGTAAACAATTTTATCGACTGATAACGTCGACGATTTTTCAAGTTGAAAAAATTGGGTAAAAATTGTGATTTTTACTAGAAAATTGCAAGTTGGCGGGTAAAAATCGTGAGCCGCGGAAATAACGAGCTTTTAAATGCAATTTTTGGATTTTTTTTGGTTCATTTTGTAGACAGAGGGCAAGAGTGAGAGCCAGGGAGGAGGATAACTCATCTACATGGCCAAGAGAGGAGAAAAGTGAAGAAATTTAGCATCCCAGGCAAACAAAATTGAAGTTTGGACCAAGTTTCTTTAGCAGAGCATGCTTTTCAAGTATGGGCATCAAATTTGGCCTTTTTTTATTTATTTTATCTTGTTTTTCCTTGGGTTTCTATCACCCATTTATTTTCCATGATTTTTGTTTGGATTTGAGTGTGTTTTTTTGTCATTTGTGTTGCATTTAGTGGAGGGTTTTTTTGGTAAAAAATGCAAAATCTTGATTGTTAGTTTTATTTGTTTAATTTTTTCTTGTGCCGTAGTTTTTTTCCATCACTTTTGCTTGGGTTTGAATGTGTATTTTTTGCCATTATTGTTGCATTGAGTTGAGGGTTTTTTTTTCAAAAATTTAAAATGTTGTATGTAAATTTTAATTTCATTTGGTCAACTTGCAATTCTTCTCGTGCCCTCGGTTCAAACTTCAAACTTTAATTTTACATTAAAACTCGAGATTCAACAAAGTAACAAACATGGCAAGGAAATTGGACCCTCTATGGGAATTTGGTGAACCCGATGGAGGGTTTGACAGATCAAATTTATCAAGTTTGACTTGCAAGATATGTGGGCATCATATGACAGGGGGTATAAAAATTGAAGTACCACCTTGCACAAATTCTTGGATATGAGGTAGGGCCTTGCTCAAATACAAATCTGGAAATCATCCGAAGAGCCCTCAAATCATTGGAAGAAATATAGACAACCAAACTGTCTAAGGCAGCTTTGAAGAGTCAAATAGCAGGGGGTGGAGTGTCAGGATTGAGAGGTGACTGCGTGAGTGGTACTGGTTCTACTTCACCATCAACATCAACACCCAACCCCATAGCTACCTCATCATTTTTTGTTCCTAGAACCACACCTTGTGCACAACCATCTATCTCGTCAATTATTAAAAAAAGGGAGAAGAAAGAAGCTGACAAGTTGCTGTCTAAGTTTCTTCTTTGGAGTAATATTCCTTATAGCGTTGCCAGGAACAATCCATTTTTCTAGCCCGCAATTGATGCTATTGCTATTGTTGGCCCAGGGTACAAAGCCCCTTCATATGATGACTTTAGAGGGTGCATTCTTCAAAATGAAAAGGTTGACTGCACTAAGAGATTGGAGGAGTTTAGGGGATCATGGGCACACAGGATGCACTGTGATGTCAGATGGTTGGACCGATCAAAAGGGTAGAAGCCTTATTAACTTCTTGGTTAATTGTCCCAAGGGGCCAATGTTTATGAAATTTGTTGATGCATCTGCACATATCAAAGATGCATGGTTATTATGTGATTTGTTGGACGTGTTCATTTAGGAGGTGGGTCCACAACATGTTGTCCAAGTCATAACGGATAGTGCCGCAAATAATGTTGCTGTTGGTAAGATGCTTATGGAGAGGCATCCTAACTTATTTTTGACACCTTGTGTTGCACACTGCATTGATTTGATGTTGGAGGACATAGGAAAAATTCCTTTTGTCAAGAATATTGTTGAATCATCAAAAAACATTACAAAATTTATATATAATCATGCATCTGTGCTTCATTTGATGAGAACATTCACCAACAACAAGGAGTTGGTGTGCCCTGCCATTACACAGTTTGCCACTAGTTTCATATCTCTTCAATCCCTCCTGAATTCTATGTGGGATGTGAAGAGAATGTTTCTTTCAGAGGAGTGGTGTGCTTTGTCATATAGCTGCAAACCAGAGGGAGAGGCCATATGCAGGTTAGTTTCATACCAGGAAAGCTTTTGGGGGGAGTGCAGGAGGTGTGTAGCATTACTGAACCTTTGATAAAGGTTCCTCGATTAGTTGATGGAGACGAGCCCGCAATGGGCTACTTGTATGAGGGCATGGATAGGGCCAAAGAATCCATTCAGAACTACTATGATGATAACGGGGATGAGGGGTTTAAGGAACAACAACTCTTATGGGAAGTGATTGATGAGTGATGGAATGATACACTCCACCATCCCATTCATGCTACATAGATCTACTTGAACCCCACATTTTCTTATTCCTGTGGATTCTTATTTGTTGCCGAGGTCATGGATGGATTCGTCACTTTTGTTCAGAAGATGGTGTCATCTCCAGCAGAACGTGCAGAAATCTCCAAAGAAATGGAGATATATAGGATGGTAGGTGGCACATTTAGCTTTGACATGGCTATGCATGATAGGAAGACTAAAATGCCAGGTAAGCTTTAGTTTGTTTCAAAATTCATTGTCTCTTCAAGTTCATATTTTGCTTCAACTTTCAAAGTTCAATTTTTTTCTTATGTTTATCGTATTTGTTGTAGATGCATGGTGGAGAAGCTACGATGGTAGAGTACCCAATCTCCAAAGGCTTGCCATTCGAGTGCTCAGCGAAACATGTAGCTCCTCGGGATTCGAGCGCAATTGGAGTGTATTTGAAAAAATACTCACCAAGAAGCACAACATATTAAAATATTCCAAATTTCCAATTAATAATTTGAATTTATTGAATAATAATTTTTTATAATTATTAATTTATTATTTATAATTTATTAATTTATGACCCTTGTACAGGTTGAAGTCACAACGGCTTAATGACATGGTCTACGTCTATTACAATCTTTGATTGTGCGCGAGGAAACTTGAGGGGACACTTGATGCGAAGGCCATCTCATTGGATGGGATTGACACCACTATTGCATGGAGGGTTGAGGCCGAGTGGCCTATCATGGAGTCGACCCCTGATTAGTTAGAGAAGGAGGAGGAGGAGGAGGAGAAACAGGAGGAGAAGGTGACACCACCTATCCTTGTCACCAGTAGAGGATGTGGTCTACCTCCTATAGCTCCTAGTTCTTCAGCTTTTAGAGCACAGCAGAGTCCACTACTAGCCCCAATGCGTTCTTCATCCAGAGGGAAAGTTGTTACATTTTCTCGCAAGAGGGGCAAGGGAAATTGGTAGTATTAGTTATTTGGTTCATTTCATTGTATATGACATTATGACTCATGATATAAGATACATTATTATATTTTTTGTTGAAATTTTGAGGTTGAGTTGGGACTTAGGACTTAGTATTCAGGACATGATTCACTGTTATGTGTGATGTAGCACTAGACATGATATTACACATCTTATATATTAGTTCTCTTTTCATATTTTATGTGTCAATGCATTTATATTATGTTGTGGATGTTATAGATATTAAAAAAA
This sequence comes from Pinus tabuliformis, assembly GCA_031772625.1. NCBI lineage: Eukaryota > Viridiplantae > Streptophyta > Pinopsida > Pinales > Pinaceae > Pinus > Pinus tabuliformis. The sequence goes on along the minus strand of CM062814.1, from coordinate 740,778,548 downwards.
TTAAAAAAATGAATAATATTGTATTTGCCAATTTTTTGCCGATTTTTTTCCCAAATTTTACAAATTTTTCCGATTTTGGACCCTCGCCGATTTAATCCAGATCTCGATGTTGGCAACATTGCTTTCTACTTTAAGACGACTAAGGAAAAGCCAAAATAAATTAACCTTTCCTAGTTGCTTATTGTGTCTGCTAGGACAACAACAAATTAGCACTTTCTATGTTGGATGGGATACTGAATTTTCATATCAAAATAAACAAGGAATTTTGTTAGATTTTTCTAGAACTTGTAAGCAAATCGATTGAGTGGAATCTTTAGGCAAATGGAAAGCATTGTTGTTGCTTGGTGGCAATGTAGCTCCTTATGTGTTGAAGGACAATGGATACTCTATCCAAAGAGGACCCAATCCTTCAATCTTGAGGTGCCTGCAATTTCTTAAAGAATTGCCAAGAAAATGGTTAAAATAGGTGCATATTTACATATGAAATTTGGAAAACATGGCAGTAAAAATAAAAGAACATGTAATCTTTAATTCAAAATGTAAAACAAAAGGAGGATAAACAAATAACCAAATTTGTTTATCTAATCCAATTTGTAGCAATATCCTTTTCAAGCCTATAATAACAATAAATTCAAGACAATGCATTATAACTATGTTGCACGGGTTCCCGAACCCAGGGGTGGGGTTCTCGAACCCGTCCCTAAATACCGGATTCTGGTACAGGTTCTTCTTAGAAGAACCCATAAGAACTAGGTTCAGCAAAAAAAAATTGGGTTCTTTTCCTTTAACGAGTTCTTTGGGTTCTTGGGTTCTTCGGTTCTTTGGTTCTTTTTGGGTTCTTCAAGTTCTTTAGAAAAAAATTATATTAAAAATTTAATTTTCAAGTAATTTTTTTTATTGAAATTTAAAAAATAAAAAATAAAAATTAATAATATGATATTTATTATTAACAAATGTCAAAAACTTAAAAGTTAAAACCTAAACTTTTTACTAACCCACAGCCATCGAATTTCATTTTTGTTTTTGGTTGAGCTGTTCCGATTTACCCATTTCACGTGGCCGAGGTGTCTTTGGTTCACATGCATCTTTGGCAGATACACGCAAGAAGAAGGATCCAATTGATTGGTGGTGGCTTCATGGTGTTGATGCTCCTGAGTTGCAGCAATTTGCCATACGGTTACTTGGATAGGTAGCTTGTTTGGAGTTCCTCATCTTATTCAAAATTTGAAAAATTCTCAATTAAATATAGGAAATTAATTTTAATTTTTAAATTTTAAATTTTCATTTTAGTTTTAGTTTCTATTTTTAAATTTTTAATTAATTTAATGGGCTTCCCCTAATATTTCAGGTAGCTAGTTCTTCATCTTGTGAGAGGAATTGGAGTACTTATGCCTTTATTCATTCAGTAAAGAGAAATAGGTTGGGCTCAAAGAAGGCAAAGAACTTAGTGTACATTCATAGCACACTTCGTCTCATATCTCGAAAAGACCCGGGGTATAAGGAGGGTCCTTTCAGTAGATGAGACCAACACATAGATGATGCTATGTGTGTGGAAGAGGAGATGCAACCAGATGGCCTTATTTAGCTACCTCCAATTGCTATGGATGAGCAAGAGCCTCAAGATGAGAATGATTCCTACTTGGAGAGCATGTTAATTGAAGATCTAAGTGATGTTGGTGACATGGATGTTGATGACATGGCTTGAGGAAGCCATTGTTCATTAGGCTTTAGCTATTTTTATCTTAGCATTTTAAAATTTCTTAGTTCATGTTTGGAGATGCCGCAAGGCAAATTTTGAATGCAGTATGACAATGGACATATATCATGATTCATGATTCTTATTAATATGTAAACACTGAACAATTTTTTGGTGATAAATTTTGAAATTTCAATGTGAATGTTGAATGTTCAATGAAGTGCATATTTAAATGATTAAAGTTTTCTTGTTTAAAGTTGAAAAATATACAAATTCAAATTTCATATATATTATTAATTATAATTTATAAATTTATAATTTATAAAATATAATTATTAAAATTTAATATTATTATATTACCCGACGAACCCACGTACCCTATTTCAAAAAATTCTGTCCCTGTCCCCGTCCGAACCCACGTTTCTTGGCAACATAGTATTATAACTTTAAGCAACATTACCCATGTAACAAGCCACCATATAAGATAAATTCACCATGGTAGCATCCAAAGCCTTTTGTTTATTGCAAAATTGATAGAACAATTACAATGAACAATGACAATCTCTTCCCCAATCTGTCCAACTCCCTCAACAATGAAAGAGAGATGCAATTTGTGGATGCGAGGAGGGTTAACCTCCTTGGGATTTGCACTAGCTTGGGAGAGGGTTGCCACATGTGTGAGATGGAGTTTCCATGTGTGGTGTGGCAGCTACCACAACTTGCTCAAGACCACCTAACACATTCAAAGGTGCCACATGTTGGGAAGGTGAATCCCTCCTTGGGAATTATGCCCCCTTGGAGTTTGTGCCACATGTGTGAGGGAAAGTGGCCCCTTTCATTGGAAATCCCTTGCAATGCCAAGTGTTATGAACTTTACTTAAGTGCATCATCAACTTCTCTCAAGTGGTTGATAGCACTGGTTTGACTAGAGACACAAAAAAACATGCTTTGGACATGTTCTTGTGAAAATTCCTATTCTAAGGAACCCCTACTACAGAAAATCTGAATCTACTTCACCTACTTGATTTTAATTACATTGATCAAATTATTCTTCTGAATACTGAAGCACATTACTTCTGCAGCGTACACTACTTTATATTTGATTACATGAAACAAGGAAACTGAGCAAAGAACAAGATACATAAGATACATTTATTTTTGGACAAAATAGTCCCCGGAAAAACCCAATGCGGGAAAACCGGTGCAACAACTCTGAGGGTTTATTATTATGCAAGAGAAAATTCTGAATACAAATCTAGGATGCTTCAACTAGCAATTCTTTACAAAGAAAATACTGGACAAAAGATTGGTGAAATAATCTCACCCTGCGACTGGAGAATCAGTGACTAATCCTCAGGTCTGGGAGGCTCTGTGTCACATTCTGATGGCCTCTACGTCAAACTGCATCACCCTAGGCAGCTTTTGCGTCACCCCTCTTGGGCATTACACTGCCTCTCTGCTCTGGATCTTTTGGTTGCTGAGAATTCGACTTTCTTGCCTCCAGTCTCACACCCTAGCTTCAGGCAACTGAACTTTGAATTCCCTCTGTAGAAACTCGACTTCCCCTCACTGGGTGCGTTGCCTCTGCGTCATCACTACGTAGGCCAATGTCAGCCCTCCTCTGGACGTTTTCTGTCCTTTCTTTGCTTTGTGTTCTCTAGAAAGTCCTCCCGGAATCTCATTGCCCCTCTGCTGCAAGATCTCCTCAATTGATTTTCCTCCTGAGAACTTCTCACATCAGAAAATCGATTTCCTCAATCTCTCTGTGTGTTTCTAAATGAACCCCAAGCCTCCTTCTTATACTTTTCTCGTTGAGACTTCAATGACCAAGATTAAGTCTGTAATCAATGGCTAAGATTAAAACTTGACTTGATTCGCCTTTTAGATCATTCTCACCCATATTTTGATTAATACTCATTAATATTTTAATTTCTTAAGTTTAGACTTAGGAACCCCATTAAAAATATTAATTATTTTAATAAAATACAATCCGGGTGGAATTTCACCAAACGGTCTCTGGGTTCATTAGAACTCATGTGCCTTACTCTACACCAATTTTCAAGGCTAGAGCACTTCCGATGCTACCTAAAACCAACAGTTCTCCTTTTATTTAATTTGCTGATTTTTGTCTTTTTCCTCACCTTTTTGAGTAGAATTGATTTTTCATAAAGAAAAAATCAAAATTTTCACCCAAAAGAGGGTACTGAGGTAATATTGGTACTTTGAGAATGAAAATGAGTACGTACATGCCTTGCGAAACCTCTTAGTACCATTTTTTTATTTGTTACATGAAATCTATTTAAAAATTTCTTTTTTTTGCAGGAATTTTTTATTATCAAAAATCCTATAAAATTCTATTGCAATTCAGTAAAACTGAATGTAATGCCTAGCATGGTAATATACATTGACCCTAGACTTAGATAACACCTTTAGGGCCTGGTTATTAAGACACAGTCCAATTTTGGAGGATGTGAGTAAAAAATCTCAATTAATTATTAATCACTAAAAACAAAAAATAATTAATCAAGTAAAAAAACACTCTAGAGCAAATTCCTTAATAACCAACACCCAAGAGGGTGAGCCTTTTACATAAGCTCATCATGCTAGTAACATTTTTTACAATTCCCCCACGGGGTACAAAAATCACATAGAGAAAGAAGCTAGAAAAAGAAGAGACAAAATTTCCCTGCTTTGATGTCTCCTCTACTTAAATTCACCTAGCAGCGACACCAATTTTGTAATTTTGTCCAAGTTATATTAGTTTTGGCTCAACTTAGGATAAGTGGGTGGAAAAAGGAGAATTACTTCATTTTGTGGGAGAAAGCATAGCAAAACATTAGAAAAAGGGAAAGATTGAAATGCTAGTGGGGAGTGGGGACCACCTAATGGGGAATTCACACCCCTTAAGCTAGTACACATGTGGGAGGAGAAGAAAAGGGAGGAAAAGCGAATTGGAGGAGAGAGAAGAAAGGTGGGGCCAACAAGTATAAGTATGAGGAGAGAGCCTCCATTTGGGAGTTTTGATCAATTTTACATTGTCCCTATTGTTCTTTTGCGCTGTTCAGTAAAGACTACACAGTGCTGCTTAGCACAGGAGGTTTTCATGCAAAAATGTGACCCTACCTTCGGTGGAGTTTTTGTGCCAGCCCTAGGAGGTAATCTACACTACATTGAGGAGCTGTTCCGAGATATTTTTCAGGTGTTTTCGTGGAGTTTCCTCAACAGTCTGGGCACAAGAGGAGACTTCCCACTTCTTGGGGGAGCTAGGTGTGGAGTAGATCTATTGCCGGGCTTTCATGGAAAGATTTGGACTATTATTTGCTGGAGATTTGGAGTACTAGCTGAGCTTATTTCTGTGGGGATTTTGCAGTGATATTGGCACATTCCTAGGGCTTGCTTAGGCCTGTGTAGAGGCATTTCTTGAGCAGTTCGTGGGAGCTAGGAGGATAGGCATTTGGGGTTGATTTTAGTCGGGATTTTGTAGAGGCATCCGGAGGAGCGTTTGGCTGCATTTTCCTAGCATTTTGGAGGGCTTGCTTGCATTATTCCATGTAGTGCGTGCAACCAGTTTCTCTTGGCAACTCGCCCCACTTTGTGGGTTTTCGGGAGTCTAGTCGGGTGGCCAAATCCTTTCTGGGTTTGGTGGAGCAGGTTGAGATAAGGGGGTTTGCTAGAGTTTCAACTATTTTGGAGCAATTTGGAGCATTGCACAACCATTTTTACTCAGCCAGCAATAGCGAATTTATTGGGTGAGCACATGTATTCGAAGGGGGCTTGTACAGTAACAATCCCAAGTTCCTTATTTTATCCATTGTACTCTCATATTTTGTTAATAAAATGGCTCAACTCATATTCTTCTATCTTTTGTACTTCAGTTTGGGTTTATTTTGAGTGCATGGCATGTGTGTTGTGGTTTATCATTATATTTTCATAGTCAAAATATTAAAATGGTATCAGAGCCATAATCTTTGCTCATCTTGTGGGAAACCCTTCATTTTATGACACCAGAGGACGGGCAGAATATCACTTACAGGAGAGAAAGTACAAAAGCAAAGAAAGAGAACTACAGATTACCCTTGACACAGAGACCCTTGAGCAGGAGGTTGAGAAACCAGACATGAAGGATAATCCTAATGGCAAAGATAAGAGAGAGGAGGACTTTGCCCATAGCCTCTTGAAGGCTATCAATGATTTGGCCAAGGGTATTGATGAGTTGAGACAACAGAACAACAATAATAACAGGGGTAAGGGAAGCCAAGGAGACATCCATTTGGGAGAGGGTTCAGGCACCTCACACCACCAAGGACACTTGAACCATCATGCCACAAACCCACACAATACGACCCACATCTATAGTGCACCACCTAGTTGAAGATCCCTTCATTTCTAGCATTTGGTACTGGAGGGCAGCAGAGGCAGGAGGATACGCCCGTGGGAGACTACTTCTTGGAGTACCAGTCATATGGGGTTGATTTTAGAGATGCCATCACCTTCAAAGATTTCTGCCAACTCAAGAATAACAACAAGAACAAAGGGCCGAGTGTGGGAGCTTATGCGCATGGTGGGAAGGTTATTCCTTCAAACTTTTGATGGCTCTTCTAAGAGCTCAGTCAGGGCGTGGGTTGAGAAGTTGTATGCCTATTTCCTTATTAACCAGATGACATAGATGAAGGCAATAAAGATTGCCACTTTGCATTTGGAGGGAGAGGCTCATGATTGGTGGTTCCATGGATTAGCTACTTTGGGGCATGCATGTATTACTGCGTATGAGGAGTTCACACAGAGGATGTTGGAGCGTTTTGAGGAGAGACGCTAAGGAGCACTTTGAAGAGCTGACGCATCTCAAGCAGATCAGTAGTGCCCAAACATATATCTCTGAGTTTTTGAGAATATCAATGATGGTGCTAGATTTATTGGAGGTCAGGAGAGTTTTCTTGTTTGTGGAGAGGTTAGCAGAACCACTGAGGGGCTTGGTAAGATCCAACTGGCCCACCACTTTGTAGGATGTAGTAGGCAGAGCCCGAGATTTTTAAGATGTGCTTCCGAAGACCAGAGCCTAGGTACCCAGTAGACCTGCATTCCAGCAGAGGGGTATAGGCCTTAGGGCTCCACCATAGAATGGGGCATCGACACATGGGAGGTTGGATGAGGAGACTTGGAGGCTTCTTCGAAGGAGGAAGCTATGTTTCACCTGCTAAGAGCCTTGGGCCCTGGGCCATAGAATCACCACGGGTAAGGCCCATTGTATTGAGGTCTTCTTTGACAACGACCATAAGGATGATGTAGAGCAGGAGGTATACGGAGGTGACAGTGAGCCACATGCAGCAGGAGGACCACCTCCACCACCACCACCACCACCTAGGGGAGCACCTTTCACACCTACTGGGGGAGTGCTTGCTTCATTGCGAGGGGTTCCCAGATATTTGACCTTGAGAATTAGAGGCATAGTGCAGGGGCAACGTGTCTTGGTATTGGCGGACAGTGGGACTAATGACAACTTTATTGATGCATAGATGGTACATAGGAAGGTATTCCCACAGAGACTTTTGAGGGCTTCTCAATCCTTGTGCCAGGGGACATGACCATGCAGTGCACCCGATATGTTCCCTCTTTGACAATGATCATGGGGAACTCTTAAGTGACTGACCACTTCTTTGTGGTTGATGTTCCAGACACCAATGTGGTGATGGGTGTCTAGTGGCTCTATTCTCTTGGGCGAGTTACCACAGATTGGCAGAGATTAGAGATGGAGTTCACAGGGCTAGATGGGAAGTTAGTTGTGCTGAGGGGCATGCACTCGTATCCACCACAGATAATTTCAACACATAGGATGGAGGCAGACTTGAGGCATGGAGACATTGAGTGGGCAGTGGAGTTGAGAATTTCAGAGGCAGGGGATCAACCTTGACCACCACATCTAGATGTTCAGGCCATCCTAGATATATATCTGACAGTATTTGGTGACATCCCACCAGGGCGACTACACGACAGGGGCTTTGAGCGCACTATTGAGCTAGAGCTAGGGGTACAGGCAGTCATCACGACCCCATACAAACATCCCAAAGCCTATCGGGATGAGATTGAGTGAGCTATTCAGTAGTTGCTAGCATTCTGGCACATTAGGCCCAACTCTAGTCCCTTCGCTTCATCAGTTGTTCCATTGAAGAAGAAGGATGGTATGTTGCATATGTGCATTGAGTACAAAGATCTTAATAAGAAGACTTTGAAGAATCGACACCCCATCCTCAACATAGATGAGATTATGGATGAGCTTAGAGGAGCCAAGTACTTCTCTAAGATAGATTTATGTTCGAGGTACCATTAGATTCAGGTGAGGGATGAAGATATCCCTAAGATAGCTTTCACGTGTCACTACGACCACTTTGAGTTTTTGGTTATGCCCTTTGGGCTGACCAACACACTTACTACTTTCCAGTCTTGCATGAGCAATGTTTTCTGCAAGCAGTGGCGTAGGTTCGTGCTGGTGTTCTTTGATGACATATTGATTTACAATAGGACATGGGAGGAGTACCTACACCATATGAAGGAGGTTCTTCGTATTTTGGAGGAGGTGCTTCATAAGGTGCTCTACTTGGGGCACATTATTGGAGAGGATGGAGTGCGAGTGCATGAGGAGAAGATTAGAGCCATCTGTGATTGGCCAGATCCGCGGAATGTGATTGAGTTGAGGGGATTTGTGGGCATTTGCACATATTACAGGAAGTTCGTAAAGGGATTCTCACAGCTAGCGACACCCCTCACAGATTTGACTAAGAAGGGGGCATTCGCATGGACGGACAGGGCACAAGCAACATTTGAGCACCTCAAGAAGGTGATGAGCAGTTGTCTGGTGTTGGCTTTGCCTGATTTTACACAACCATTCACCTTGGAGTGTGATGCATCAGGTGAGGGCATTGGTGCAGTATTGTCACAGGGAGGCCACTCAATAACTTTTGAGAGTTGGAAGCTCCTTAGTCATGAGAGGCTATACTCTATCTATGACAAGGAGATGTTGGCCATTATGCATGCATTGGCCAAATTTCGACAGTACTTGGTGGGAAACAGGTTTAGAGTGAAGATTGATCATATTAGTCTTTGCCACTTTTTGGAGCATAAGGGCCTCAATGAGAGGCAACAGAAGTGGGTTATCTGGATGTAGGCCTATGATTTTGACATAAAGTATGTCAAGGACAAGCAAAACATAGCGGCAGATGCCCTATCTAGGAGGCTTGCGACACTTTCACTCATAAGAATCTACCATGATTGGAAGTCGCAACTTTTGGTGGAGTACTCCAATGATCGATCAGCGTGTGAGATCTTGGATGGTACTCATGGGGATGAACGCTTTCGGGTGATGGATGATGTCATTTACTACAACGGGCACATATATTTGGTGCCTGGTTCACAGTTGAGGGTGAAGATTCTCCATGTAGCACATGATTCGCCACTATCAGGACATTCGGGTTTCCTAAAGATGTACAAGATAGTTAGGGAGCGCTTAACTTGGAGGGGGATGTGTTGAGGCATGTGCAGGAGTGTGAGATCTATCCGAGGAATATGGGGGAGTTGACTCATCCCACTTGGTTACTGCAGCTGTTTCCCATTCTTGAGGGGAAGTGGAAGCGCATTTCGATGGACTTCATCACAAGACTTCCTATGGTGCAGGGCCATGACTGTATATATGTAGTGGTGGACCGGTTGACGAAGTATGCCTACTTCCTTGCTTTCCCCATTAGGTACACTACTTCGCAAGTTGCAGAGCTATTCTTCAGAGAGATTTTCAAGTTGCAGAGCTATTCTTCAGAGAGATTTTCAAGTTGCATGGTCTCCCCAAGGCCATAGTCAGTGACAAGGACAGTTGCTTCATGGGGGCATTTTGGCAGGAGCTCTCAATGTTGGTGGACACAATGCTCACTCCTAGTAGCAGCTACAATCCTCAGACAGATGTGCAGACTAAGATAGTTAATAAGTGGCTGGAGGGATACTTGCGGAACTATGTGACAGGGCAACAATGAGCTTGGATGAGATGGTTGCACCCTGGGGATTATTGCTACAATACTACCTACCATATATTTATTGTTATGTCACCTTTTCATGCTTTATATGGATATGATGCTTTACGTTTTGCTGACCTTGTTTTTGGAGATAGTAGGGCCCCAAGTGCCAAAGATTGGATACATGAGAGCCAAGACATCCTTAAGGTTCTCAAAGACAATTTGCAGACCACCCAAAATCAACAAAAAATTTATGCAAACGGGCATAGGGTTGAGAGATAGTTTGTGGTGGGAGACATGGTTTTCTTATGTCTCCAACCCTACAGACAATCCACATTGAAGCATAAGGGGACCGAGATGCTACAATCACGTTTCTATGGGCCCTACAAGGTGATTAGAAGGATTGGTGAGGTGGCATATGAGTTGGAGTTTCCACCTAGAAACAAGGTACACAATGTCTTTCATGTCTCAAGGCTTAAGAAGGTATTGGGACAACATGTGACAACAATTACCGAGTTACCCCCATTGGATGATGAGGGGCATTTGGTTCTTGAGCCTGAGGCTATTTTGGAGACCAGGGAGAGGAGATTGAGGAGCAGGACTATCAGGGAGTATTTGGTGCGGTGGAGGAATTTTTCAAATGAGGATGCCACATGGGAGGGTGAGCATATTCTACAACACCCCGCATTACAATTGCTTGGGGACAAGCAACATTTGGGAGGGGAGGACTGTGATGTCCCCTCTACTTAAATTCACCTAGCAGCTACACCAATTTTGCAATTTTGTCTAAGTTATATTAATTTTGGCTCAACTTAGGATAAGTGGGTGGAAAAGGGAGAATTACTTCATTTTGTGGGAGAAAGCATAGCCAAACATTAGAAAAAGGGAAAGATTAAAATGCTAGTGGGAAGTGGGGGCCACCCAAAGGGGAATTCACACCCCTTAAGCTAGTACGCATTTGTGGGAGGAGAAGAAAAGGGAGGCAAAGCGAATTGGAGGAGAGAGAAGGAAGGTGGGGCCAACAAGTATAAGTATGAGGAGAGAGCCTCCATTTGGGACTTTTGATCATTTTTACATTGTCCCTATTGTTCTCTTGAGTTGTTCAACCAAGACTACATAGTGAGAGAGCCTCCATTTGGGAATTTTGATCATTTTTACATTCTCTCTATTGTTCTCTTGAGTTTTTCAGCCAAGACTACACAGTGCTGCTTAGCACATGAGGTTTTTATGCGAAAATCTCACCCTACCTTCGGTGGAATTTGAGTGCCAACCCTAGGAGGTAATCTACACTACATTGGGGAGCTATTTCAAGAGATTTCTTAGGTGTTTTCATGGAGTTTCCTCAGCAGATTGGGCGCAAGAGGAGAATTTGCACTTCTTGGGGGAGCTAGTTGTGGAGCAGATCTTTTGTTGGGCTTTCAAGGAGAGATTTGGACTATTATTTGTTGGAGATTTGGAGTACTAGCCGGGCTTATTTCTGTGGGGATTTTGCAGTGATATTGGCACATTCCCGGGGCCTGTGTAGACGCATTTCTTGAGTAGTTTGTGGGTGCTAGGAGGATAGGCATTTGGGGCTGATTTGAGTTGGGATTTTGCAGATGCATCCAGAGGAGAGTTTCACTGGCTTTTGCTAGCATTTTGGAGGGCCTGCTTGCATTATTCCATGTAGTGCATGTAGCCAGTTTCTCTGGGCAGCTCACATCATTTTGTGGGTTTTTGGCAGTCCACTCAGGTGACCAAATCCTTTTTAGGTTTGGTTTGGCTCTATTTATAGGGGTCAATGTGAAGGGCCACGACCCTTGAAAAGCCATCGTTTGACCATGGAGCCGAATTGATATTTAAGAAGCCAATTGACGAGAATACAAATTTAATTTTTGTCTCCAATAATATGCCATTGTAAGTAATGGGTGAAGCTACATTTTTCAACACTCCCTCTTAGCAATGGAGGTACACTTCATTCTCTCTCTCACGATCTATTTCATCGACCAAGTCATAGGTGTCATAAAATATCAAAGGGAGAGATCAAATTCATCGTAAGGAAAGGTATACAGTCCAATCTCTCTCACAGAGATGACTCATTCTTCACCAACCAAGGAGGGGATCATACCATCAATCTCCTCTAATGTAGAGATGAGAACAATACATCATCAGTATTCTCTGATGTAGACATGAAAACAATACACCATCAATTTCCTCTCAAGTAGAGATGAAAACAATATACAATCAATCTCCTCTCATGTAGAGATGAAAACAATATGCCATCAATCTCCTCTTATGTAGAGATGAAAACAGTACACCATCAATCTCCTCCCATGGAGAGATGAAAATAGTACACCATCAATCTCCTCTCATGGAGAGATGCAAACAGTAACCATCAATCTCCTCTCAGGGAGAGATGAAATTAGTACGCCATCAATCTCCTCGCAGGGAGAGAAGAAATTTGTACCTTATGACTACAGGCTTCATAACAAAACTCTCCGACCACATAGATCTTACATCAACCCAATGATGCTATCAAACCAATGCTCCTTCTCGAAGGGATCCTCATCCATTCCAGGCTTCTCACATAATCTTTAACCTGCTCAAAAGCATAAAAGTAGCCGTGGTGGATTCCAATACTTGATGAAACGTTTCGATAGACATCCATTTATTCATTATGTCATCAAGGAGTTCAACCATATCATCAAGAAGTTCAATTTTGTCCAAGTGATCATCAAAGAAACCACATCATCATGATTAGGGATTCCATATCATCACATCATCAAGGAGCCATTAACAAGGAATATATCATCAATAAGTATATGTCAACATTAAAGTGTTATCAGTCAAACATAATGGTCCGTATGCCTTTGATTTCCTTCTCCAAAACCTACCTAGGGTTTACATACAATAAATAATCCAACGTTAGTAATAATTAAAACCTATGTTGAATGAGTTTCTAGAACAGGTTAATGTTTGGAACTTGTGTATGGGTGTTCGGAATGGCTAGAAGTTTCCTGAAAATTTAGAGGAAACGATTGATCAAGAGCGACAATATTATATAATAAAAAATTAAAAAATATGAAAACAATTATTTTTCTAATTATATAATTTAAAATTCTTATATTTTTTAAACTTTTAAATTAACTTTTAATATAATAATATTAAAAATATTAATAATATTCATTCAATAATCAAAATTAGTTTAGAACAACATTTGAGATTCAATGAAACATATTTATAATGCCTTTAGTTAATGATATTCAACACCAAATAGAAGAATATATACCTACGTGGCCGGGGACAATAATGGTTTAAGACCTTAACCTTTTGGATTTTCCATTCTAGGAACTAAAATAGTGTCTTGCTATGGGTCAATCACCCGCATAATTCAATTCGATTAGAGTGTCCCAAACTGAATGGATCGGTAATTATGAATGTGAATGCATCGATAATTATGTTGGCATGCAATATTATCATTATTGATATTGTTGAAACCTGAAATTATTTATTATTGTCAATCCTCCTTATTAATTTCCCTCAGCGTAATTAATTAATATGTGAATGCACTATTAAAATTTAAAAATTATCATAATATTATCGTAATTCTTATAGTGAAAACTTGAAATTTGTGTTATTGTCCATTTTCTTTTCATTAATACCCTTGAGTATAACTAGCTTGCAATTTGCGAATTGTGGAATACATATTCTGGAATTTTGATAAACATGAACGAAGTTAAATGACTAACTTTGCTCGATATCTAGTAAAGCTTTGTGGGAATGCATTGTCCAAGGTCATTACAGGATGTTACGATTTTTAGTCGAATTGTACGTAAATCTGTAAAATGATGACATTTATAACCCCCTAGAGGAAGATCTTTTAAATTTTTTAATTAAGTTGATGAGTTGCAGGTGAAAACAACATGAAAGATCTTAATTCCCATGGTGTGCTTAATGTGATCAAAAGCTAGAGTTTCAAACAGTTGAGGACTGTCACAAATTTTCGTCTGTTAATTCAACCGAAAAAAGGGGAGACATATGCGAGACATTGACCAATCATCTAACCCTGTCAAACTGGTCAGAATGACAACCTTTATTATACCTTTATTTATAACTTATTACATGGACGTCGACAAAGGATTCAATTGCTACTCACCAGACAACAACAGAGCATGAAGAGGAGGTTGATGATGACACTGTCATTGTCGATTCACATGTTGAATGTGCATGCGTTTACCACAAACTAAACCTCTGATGGAAAGTGGAATATGAGTGTGAATGTTGCCAAAAATCAGAATGGGAATGCTGAAAACACTGCTCCCATCTTCCCCAATCAGAGTCTTCCACGTGCCAGAAACTTCCCCTCATTTCCGTTGCTGTTCCACAGGAAAATGAAATGTTTCACTCTTGTTCCAAAGCTCCTGGGAATTCAAGAACCACTGGAATGGATTTCCTACATGTAGGGAGTGGTTCCTGTGTAACTAAGATTAAAACAATAAAATAGATACAAGATACTTATCTTGATCAAGACCACTCCCTCTTGATATTCAACCCTAATGCTTATCTTTAAAACAAATTAGTCAAATTGTCCCTTTTTTTGGAGCTTGACAACCACAAGGTCATCCTTCCTACAATACAAAATTTAAGTTTTTTGGATATTCTTCAGATGACATGGATTCTTATATAAAGAAATAAGTTTCAATTCTGTCTTGGTCGTGCCTCATGCACTACCATAAATCTTTTGCATGTAGAGTGAATTCCGTGATGGCATGAGGCAACTACTTTAAGACGACTATATGAGAGTAAGCTAGTCTTCAGGTGACTTCTTGAAATTAAATCAATTTATAATATCATAAAAAATAATTTAAAGCTTCGAAATGAATTTCCAAAAAGTTATAAACTTTGCAAATTTCAAATTCTATAGATATATAGGCAAAGTCTTCAGTACTATCCCTTTATCGTTATGAAATTAAATTAAATTTGAATTGAATTGTCGGAACTGTCATTTACGAACGGTTATCAAATTGTAGTCACGTCAGGTAGAGAGAGCAATCGTTACATTTATGGCTATAAGATCAGGCCATTTTAGATCACATTGGATCATTTTCTTTCGTCTTATCACCAACTTGTCACATTTAACATATTTCATTTTCTCTCGCGGCAATCACATCTTCTCAAAAACTGTGCCTGCACAAACCATCCAGCTCATCACCAAAGAATCTTTATTGCGAGCATAGAGAGGGGATTTACGTAAGGTGATGGATTTATTTGCTGTAAAGGAACAAGCTGCTCACACACTCTTAATTCATTATCTCTGGGATTGTGCAAGATTACTTGATGCAATTGCCAAAACTAGAGGAAGTTTTCAGTTGTTTTCACGAGCAGGTGTTGTGCGCCTTACACTGGCATCAATAAACTCTCTACATACCTTCTGCAATGTTTGTAGAGACAAAGGTTTGCAGGAAGGGGACACCACAATGATGGATTGTGGTCACACTTTTTGCAATGTCTGCTGGACGCAACACTTTCTTATTAAAATAAAGGACAGGGAGAGGAAGCAGATTAAGTGCATGACTCCTGAATGTAATGTTATCTGTGACAAAGACATTATAAGAAAGCTAGTCACCACAAATGATCCTGAAACAGCCCAACACTTTGATTGCTTCCTATTTGATGTTGATTTGGGATAGCATCAGATGTGCTATGGCCATGAAAATTGGTGGAGGGGCTAAAGCATATGAGATATCCAAGACCCAAAAATGGTTTGGGCATAATCTAACCAGTTTGGAAGATGTTAAAATAATTAATATTTTTAATGGAGTCCCTAAGTCTAAACTTAGGGAAAATAAAATATTAATGTGAATTAATATAAAACTGAGTTACAATGGTCCAAAAGTCGTGGATCAAGCCAGATCTAATCTTAGCCATTGATTAGGGACTTAATCTAAGCTGTTGATGGACCAACGAGGAAAGTATAAGAAGAGGCTTGAGGGTCAGTTGGAGAACACACCCAGGGAGACCAGTCAGTTCGATTTTTGGAGCAGGGTTAGTTGAGAAATTCAAACTACTGGTGTGGAGAGCAGTAGGAGGCAGCAAGTATGGAGCGGAGAGTTAGGATCAATAATAGAAGAGCAGCGCAGAGACAGGAGAGGCAGACGCTGAGGCATCAGGAGATTGCGCAGTCACTAGAGGGCCTACGTGGGTGACGCAGACAAGCCCAGGGCTGACACAGACAAGCAGGGGCTGACGCAGAGTGTTTGGTAGCTACGCACAGGTCAGCCAGGCTGACATTGGGACTGGGAGAAGTGCTGGAGAATTTTTCTCTCTGTTGGGTAAGTTAGTTTGGCACCCGGTTACACAGAAGAATTGCTGAATAATAAAATCCTCCCTTGCTTGACCGGTTTTCCCACATTGGCTTTTTCCGGGGATTGTTGTCCAAAATATCTGTGTTGATGTGTTGATTCTTGTGCATGTGTTTATTTTTGTATTATGGTGTGATATTTGCAGCATAATTTATCTTAATGTTTATTGAAGGAATTCCATAAATAACTTATTGAAAATAAGTAGGCAAAGTAAATCAGGTGTGGTAGTGATATAATTTTCACATGGTATCAGAGCAAGTAATCAGAGACAGGAAAGGAAAATCAGTTATGGGTTGAGACCATGATGCAAAGGCATCCACCTCAGGGGACTTGCAAAGAATTTTAGGAAATTGCACAAGAGATTTCGATTTCTCCATGTTGGCTTCTAGGATGGAAGAAGAAGTGGCTTGTATGACTAGTTCTGCATCATCAGAAGTATGGTATATAGACAATGGAGCCTCATGGCATATGATGGGAATCATGGAATGTTTCTCAGAGAATCGAGAAGAGAAGATGAGCTTTTAGATCACCATGGGGAACAAGGCAAAGTGTACTCTAGTAGGGAAGGGTACCATAGTTTTTCAAACAGAATCAGGAGAACGGTTCCATGCTACAAATGTGCTGCATGTACCAGGATTGGGGATGAACTTACTTTCCGTGTCGCAACTTCAAGGCAAGGGCTATGACGTCTACTTCATCAAGTAGAAGTTATACATCAAACACTCAAGTTGGAAAAAGAAAGTGCAGATCGGGATCAAAAGTAACAGGTTGTACAAATTACAACTAGAATCACCAATGGCACTAATAGGCAGTCATGGAGACAAGGACTTGAACGAACTATGGCACAAAAGAATGGGACATTTGCACCATGGGGCTCTGAGAATTCTCAGGAGCACTATAACAAGAGTTTCGGATCTTAGTATGGAACAAGATGATGTATGTAGAGGATGTGCTCTAGAAAGTATGCCAAGGCAACATTTCCTAGGAGTAAACATAGGGCCAAGAGTGTACTAGGATTGATACACTTAGATATCTGCGGACCTATGTCCACTAAAGCTCTTAGTGGTGCCGAGTATTTCCTTACCTTCATTGATGACCACTCAAGGAAAACTTGGATTTATTTTCTGAAAACCAAGGACGAGGTTTTCTGTCAATTCAAAGAGTTCAAGGCTCTGGTGGAGAATCTGACTGGAAAGAAAATAAAAGTTTTGCGCTTAGATAATGGAGGAGAGTATGTCGATAAGGACTTCATTGATTTTTGCGTTAAGGAGGGCTTTAGAAGAGAGTGGATAGCTCTGTACAATCCAGAGCATAACGAAGTAGCAGAAAGGAGAACAGGACTATTGTAGAAGTAGCTAGGGCCATGATTTATGATCAGGACATGCCAAAATTCCTGTGGGCAGAAGCATGCAACACAACAGTCTATGTTCAGAACAGGACTCCTCATCGGGCGTTGAGCAAGATTACTCCAGAGAAAGTTTTCATAGGGAAGACGCCTGAAGTCAGTCATTCTAGGACATTTGGGAGTTTAGCATATTGTCGCATACTCGAGGAAAAGATGAAACGACTGGATCAAACTGCGGAAAAGGGATATCTAGTGGGATATAGCGAGAATGCTAAGGCATACAAAATCTATCTTCTAGGGAGCAGGAACGTAGTGGTTCGACGAGTTGTAAAGTTAATGGAGGACAAGGCTTTTAGAAAATCTCGTGAGATGCCTTTCGAGGAGCAGTCAAAAGAAAAGCTGTTGGTTAAACCTCTTCAATCAACAGAAGTAATGAATTCTTCCTCGGATCAGGAAGATTCACAGGTTGAGGAGGAGCTAACAGAGGCACCTACTGGCAGAGGAAGAACTAGCAGGGAAATTCGTCAAATTTTGCGAGATGTGGAGGACTTCATTGGTGCGCCAAGAAACAATAAGAGGGAGCGAAAACAACCAGATAGATATCAGGCATTAGTAGCTCAAGATGGTGAGCCTGCCAGTTTCTAGGAGGCAGCTCAACATCAGGTTTGGCTAAGATGCGATGGTAGAGGAGTACAACTGCATAGTGGTGAACGATGTGTGGGAGGTAGTGGCAAGGCCTCAAGACAGATCAATAGTAGCTTCGAGATGGATCTACAAGATCAAATACGCTACAGACGACAATGTTGAGAAATACAAGGCCAGGTTTGTGGCTAAGGTGTATGCTCAAAAGGAAGGAATTGATTACGAGGAGACATTCGCCGCGGTAGCTAGGTATACATCTATTAGGATCGTGACATCTCTTGCAGCTCAGATGGGGTGGGAGATTCATCAAATGGATGTCAAAACGACTTTTCTGAATTGGGTAATAGAAGAAGAGGTATACATTGAGCAACTAGAGGGCTTTGAGACACATGAGAAGAAGTCTCATGTATGCAAATTGAAGAAAGCCTTCTATGGGCTGAAATAGGTACCAAGAGCATGGTATGGTCGAATCGATGGCTACTTGCAGAAGAAGGGATTTGTCAAGAGTGACGCGGATCCGAATCTCTACTATCTGGTTATAGAGAATGAGTTGCTAATCTTAGTATTGTATGTGGATGATCTATTTTTGACAGGATCATCCAGGCTCATTGGGGATTGTAAGAAGAATCTAGCCACATAATTCGATATGAAGGATTTGGGACTAATGCATTACTTCCTAGGGTTGGAAGTTTGGCAGCAGAAGGGAGAGATCTTCCTTGGGCAAGGGAGGTATGCTACAAAAATCCTAAAAATATTAAGGATGGAGGACTGTAGACCCATGGCTAATCTAATGATCACGAACTAGAAGAAGATTAATGCATCAGAAGACAAGGATGTTGATCCCACCCTATACAGGCAACTCATAGGGTCCTTGATGTGTCTGGTCAATACCAGGCCAAACATTTGCTACGTTGTCAACACCCTCAGTGAGTTCATGGTGGAATCGAAGAGGGTGCACTGGGCAATAACCAAACATGTTCTCAGGTATTTATAGGGAAAAATCGATTATGGAGTCTTGTACACCAGGGGTAAGGATATCAGATTGAGTGGATTTGTTGATGCAGATTGGGCGGGTAGTTCACTGGATCGGAAAAATACCTCTAGTACTGCTTCAACATTGGATTAGGAATGAGTTCCTGGTGCAGTAGGAAACAGAAGTCTGTGGCTCTGAGCTCATCTGAGGCATAATATATGGTGGCAAGCACAACTTCGTGTGACGCCATATGGCTTAGAAAACTGCTTGTGAACCTATTCAGAAGGAAAATGGAGGCGACCATGATCATGTGCGATAATCAAAGTTGCATCAAGCTCTTTGAAAATCTAGTGTTTCATGATCGGTCAAAGCATATTGATATCCGATGTCACTTTGTCAGAGACTATGTCCAATGAGGAGCTGTACAGTTGAGCTACACTCCTACAGGAGAACAGGTGGTGGACATCCTCACCAACACCCTTAGAAGGACAATGTTTGATTATTTCACGGAAAAGAACCCATTTCAGTAGCAGAAATGGCGGTGATAGCAACACGGATGCAGAGGGAGTTACAGTCCGGATGCAATGTTGGGAGAAAAGGACCAACAACATCACGGATGCAGAGGGAGCTACAATACAGATATAGCAGTGGTAGTAGCAGAGCCATGGGCAACAGTATAGGATGTAGCGGTGCAGAGGATGTTGGGCAGGGAGGCTTAGCATTAGCACAGGGACCGATGCCGGATGATCAGGGTGATACTCAGTGAGGAGTATTACTAGAGCACAATCTTTGCTAAGGAGTGTTGATTTGGGGTAGCATCAGATGTGCTCTAGCCACGAAATTGGTGGAGAGGCTAAAGCACATGAGATCTCCAAGACACATAATGGTTTGGGTGGAATCTAACCAGTTTGGAAAATATTAAAATAATTAGTATTTTAAATGGAGTTGTTAAGTCTAAACTAAGGGAAAATAAAATATTAGTGTAAATTAATATAAAACTGAGTTAGGATGGTCCAAAAGTCATGGATCAAGCCAGATCTAATCTTAGCCGATGATTAGTGACTTAATCTCGGCCCTTGATGGACCAACGAGAAAAGTATTAGAAGAGGCTTGAGGGTCAGTTGGAGAGAACACAGAGGGAGACCAGTCAATTCGATTTCTGGAGCGGGGTTATCTGAGAAATTCAAACTAGTGGTCTGGAGAGCACCAGGAGGCAGCGAGTATGGAGTAGAGAGTCAGGATCAACAACAGAAGAGCAGCGCAGAGGTAGGAGAGGCAGACACAGAGCCTTTCAGGCAGACGCTGAGGCAGTAGGAGACTGCGTAGTCACTAGAGGGCTTGCGTGGGTGACGCAGAGAGGCCCAGGGTTGACGCAGACAAGCAAGGGCTGGCACAGAGTGTTTGGGAGCTATGCAGAGGTCAACCAGGCTGACGCTGGGACTGGGAGAAGTGCTGGAGAATTTTTCTCTCTGTTGGGTAAGCCAGTTTGGCACCCTGTTATATTGAAGAATTGCTGAATAATAAAATCCTGCCTTGCTGCACCGGTTTTCCCACATTAGGTTTTTCCGGGGACTGTTGTCCAAAATATCTGTGTCGATGTGTTGATTCTTGTGCATGTGTTTGTTTCCGTAAAATGGTGTGACATCTGCAACATAGTTTATTTTAATGTTTATTGAAGGAATTTCATAAATAACTTATTGAAAATAAGTAGGCAAAGTAAATCAGATGTTGCGGTGATAAAATTTTCACATTTGAGTCCTATATTGACTACGCACTGCTTAAGATAATGTGAGCCTCTAAGATGAGTGATACGAGCCACAGTGTGACACTAAGACATAAGCGCAAATAACATATGTGATTCACTGTAAATATGCGAGCAATAGTAAGTATGCAAGTCACAGAGAACTTAACATGTGCCATTGTAATGCGTATGCGAGCCACAACAGATTACAAGCCACTGTAGAGATAAAAAGCCACTGAAAATATCGACGTGAATCATAGAGTAATAAAAATGAGGCATATGAATCACAGAGGTCCATCATATGCGAGTTACTGAGCCACTATAATGTCACAGAGATATAGGACGAGCCACAGAAAATAGGAGAATATGTCTAATCCATAGAAATAGGTTTCCGAAGGACGCGTCCAAATCCATAGAGACAAGAAGTCCGAAATCCACAGAGAATGGAGGCTCATACCAATTCGTTAAATCTTATGCTCAGATCTTTTCCAGCTCTGATACCATGTTGTTTTTCGAATGTGATGATTCGATGCCAAATGAGCTCCAATGTGGCTCTATTTATAGTGGTCAATGTGAAGGGTCACGACCCTTGAAAAGCCACCTTTTGACCATGGAGCCGACCTGATCTTTAAGAAGCCAAATGACCAGAATAAAAATTTAATTTGTCTCCAATAATATGCCAATGAAAGTAACAACCGAAGCTACATTTTTCAACAAAACCAATTGAAGGTTAGACTGTCATTGGCTTTTGGAATTGGCCATGAATTTGAGTATAAGATCCATTAAGAATTAGCTGGATGAGGGTCGGTCTAGACTAGAACTGTCCTAAATTGACCAGTTCCATCCCAAATTGGTCGGTTCAAATTCTGAGGCAGTGAGTTTGGGATAAAATTGACTTGCTTGTTTGGTTTCGATCCTAATTTGGCTTGTTTGAGATAGAACTAAATTTTCTTGTCTGGTTCAGATCCTACTGGAGGTGAACTATTGTGGCCTAGCCTGTTTGGATTTGGTCCTATTGTTTCGGTAACTGTGGTGGGGCCTATTGGGTCATTCTCTTGGATCCCACATGCAATAGAGAATGAAAAAATTGCCCAAAAAGTCGAATTCGATAGGAGTGTTTCACTAGTGTGTGGGAGTGCTTTTGGAGTGTTTTTTCCCGCTGTGATAGATAAGTTTCACTTGGGTTTGACTGGCATTCAAGGCGGAGGAATCATGACTGATAGAGGTTCTGCTTGTTTGATGTGATCCTGAAGGCATTCCCTTCCAAAGCATGCTTCTGGAATTGGGGTGTGGGGGGGTTTTGGCACTTTGGCATAAGCCCACTGTATATACTAGGGAGTGCTATGGATAAATGGATACATATAATATACTGTCTCAACTTGGGCGCCTTGTTATTAATCAGTATTCAGCTTAGTCATTGAGTTTGGGCTGGTTTTGTCAATTTAATACTTGAGCCAGTTTCTTTAATGTGACTCTCGGTGTTTACTAGGCCCTGCTTATTACAGCTGTAATGCCTAATGCTAAGTCTTTGTTTATGGTAGTTCTCCTAATTGGGCCATTAGCACACATAAGCCGAACATTGGCTTGCACTGCACCAGAAACTGCGTTGAATTTTTGTGTTCCTACTGTGACATGATTGCTCAATTGTGGCTTTTTGGAAGTTTATTTGCATCTGTCGCAGGTCTTTTTTTGGTTTTTGGAAGTAAAGTGGTCATTTTGTCTGAAGCCTTAGTGGATATAATGAACAATGAAATTCATTTAAGTAATCTTTATGCTCGAAATTAATTGATATGTTGTCTGTCTTGGATATTGTTTTTTTCTCTACAGCGCATACCTCTTGACTTTCTCGAGAATGAAGAGTTTCGGAATGCAGCGGACAACTATATTAGACCCTTTCTAACTAAGGTGAAAGATACTCTTTATATTTGTAGTTCTATTTTGGATAAACATTTTTGAGATGCTTTCATTTTAGAAAAAATAACTATATTTTTGTTTGAATAATTTTGTAATGCGTTCTGTAAGCACTATTCTATCTTCTGTGTCATCTTGTAAGTAGTGGCACTAAATAACTGAAATATAAAATTGTTTAAGCACTATTCTATCTTCTGTGCCATCTTGTAAGTAGTGGCACTAAAGTTAACTGAAATATAAAATGGTTTTGGTTGTGCCTCTAGGGGGTTCCTTCTCTGTTCTCAGACCTACGTCCTTTATATGATCACCCAGGCAAGGTAATACCAAATTTAGATACCTAGGTTGCAATTATTTGATATCAGTTTATTGGGCGCTTTTAATGTTTTATGCATTTTGATTACTTCCTGTTCCCTTTTTGATTTTGAGTACCTACCAATTGTGTTTTTGTTTTTATGACAGGCTGACATATTGGGTGAATTAATTCTTGAAATTGAAGCTTCACTTCAGAATAATGGAACCTTTTCTGGAAGGTAAGGCAATAATGGCAGGAGATCTTGTGATTTTTCTTCGTGTTGCATATAAACTATGTGGAAGAGTAATGTGTATCTCTCAATATCTTATGTATCCTAGGTTTTTTATGCATCCATTTGTTACTTCTAGTATAATTTTTATGTTTCAATAGTGTCATTAGCAGTGTGTTTAGTGACTATTACAACATGTGTTCATTATTGGGATGAAATCTAAAAATATAACACAAGATGCTAATAATAGGTAAAATTTATAATTGAAAACACTGTACAGACTTCAATTATAGATGCATAATAACAGAAAAAATAATGACATGAAATTGTAGAAGAGGTGAGGAAGATGATGGGGATTGTTACCTCCCAAACCTGCACTTAAATTGATACAAAGTCCTTTAACAAAGTGCAACCCTATTGGCACTTAAGAGATGGCCATATGGCACAGTCAGATGGCCACATGGCCCCCCAGAAATTATCATGCTGTACAGCCATCAATTTTTTTGCAATTAACAATCACACAGTTGTTCTGTGCCAATGTTGCACGAAGCGGGGACGTTTTTTGGAAGCGGATCTGCGGAAGCATATTTTCCCAAAATTCTAGGAAGCGAAGTGTCTCGTAAGTGTCTACTATATATATATTTTTATATTTTTTTGCATTTATGTTTAAAAAACATCCAAAATACCAAATTAGTTGTCGAAGATATGGAAACATGCATATTTGTATATAAATCAAGATAGATATGACATTGATTGTACACTAATGTTTAGTTATTCGGCATTGACCATCTAGATGCATCAACCATCTAGAATCTAAATTCTTCTCCTCTTGTCTAGCCTTTGCCGCTACCTCGATTGTCTAGGGATATTAGCCAACATTGCCCAATTTTGATCAAACTACCTAATCCAAGCTTTAAAATATGGTAGAAAAAGCTTACCATGCTTGATCAATGATTTTGACTTGATTGAAAGGTAACTCTTTGCTAAGGGCATGACAAAGGAGTTCAACAATTAACACCAGTGTTGATAATATTGCCGATATTTGAAAATATCGCGATATTTTTGGCAAAACAATATATCACCGAGTAAATATCACGATATTTTCCATTTTGAAAATATCGGCAAAATATCGCCATATTTTGAAAATATTGGCTATATGTTTAAAAATCGGAATATATATATATATATATATATATATATATATATATATATATTATGTTTGCCGATATTTTCCGATATTTTGCCGATATTTTTGCCTATATTGTAGATAAGATGTTTTCAGGACCCTCGCCGATATTTAGCCGATCCCAATATTTTCAACACTAATTAACACCACCAACACTAGGGTACGTATAGGGCTTGGTGCTCTTGATTAAATGCCAATCACATACCCTCATACATGATATAATCTAATGAAATGCCACAATTCCATTGATCCTGAATTCCTGAAAACTATTAAGTCTACTGAATTTTGAATAGGTATGAATTCTATTTTCTCCATATGAAGTCCGATGAGGCTGTTCCACTCTCAAACATCCTGAGTCATTTCATGGTAATGTTAAAAATTTAAGTAATCTTCAAGAATTTATCATTGCCATGAGGGAGCATCTAGGAAGCGTCTAAGGAGCATAAAGGGAGCACCTTGGGAGTGTCTGGGAAGGCCCAACCCAACTTAAGTCAAAAAAAAAATTAGAACCCTGCAGAATTGCTTGTCTCCCTTCGAATCCACTCACGATCTGCGCGGCTCCGTGCCCGAACCTTCACGTATCTGTGATGGATCCTTTTCTGGATCTGTAGATCGGGAATTCGAAACCGTGGATTGGGCCTTCACGGTTCTGTATTCCCAACCATCACCTCAAAATGACGAAGCTGCGGATCTGATTTTTAGACTTGTGGTTTTGCCAGAGGATCGATCAAGGATTCGTACATGACACCATTCCGGTCTTGGATCCTTGGTGGTGGGGCGATCATGCAACACTGTTCTATACATCCATGCTACTCCATTTGGGCCATACAAGTGAAATTAAATATGTCCCTATAGTCATCACATAGTAACCATTACAGAATATTAAAATTTTCCTCCAAAGGCCAGGAAAATGATAGATATTAATGATAGGTTGGACAAGCTAGGCAAACATTACAAGTAGAAAGAGGGCCAATACAAGAAGGTTAGTGAACAACAAACCAAAATAAAGAGGGAAATTACATAGATTCATGATAATGTGAAGCTAAAATTTGAACAATTAACAAAAACAATAATCGGGCTGCAAAAAGTTTGAGGCAACACTGAAGGAAGAAATAAAGGAAATAAAGGAAATTATCAAGGTGTCGTCAGCCAATTCGAATTCTCCAAATACAATTAATCCACAAT
Organism: Pinus tabuliformis; assembly: GCA_031772625.1. NCBI lineage: Eukaryota > Viridiplantae > Streptophyta > Pinopsida > Pinales > Pinaceae > Pinus > Pinus tabuliformis. Next base: position 740,753,013 of record CM062814.1, on the reverse strand, counting down.
CGAGTTTCCCGAAGATAAAATGTCCACAGATGACAATTCTCAATTGATCATCAACTTACCAACACCCTACAAAAGTCCAACAATATATGGGTAGCCAGTAAGGGTAAAGCTAGAGTTATCAAAGTTCGATGGAGATGAAAATCCAAGTGTGGTTTGGTTTAACAAAGTAGTAGAATAATTTGAAATATATAATTTTGAAAATGACATGAAAGAATTCGGCATGCCTTGATGCAACTTGAGTGAAAAGCTTACAATTGGTACCTGGTGTGCAAGAAGTCATCCTATTCATGTAACTGCGATATATTCAAGAACAATTTCTTCAAAAGTTTCCAAGGTCTCTTGAGCACTGACTTTTGTATAAAAATCACCATACTATGACAAAAAGGTAATGCGGATGAATTCACACATGAATGGGAAGAATCGGTCAAGCTAGTACTCAAGTTATCAATTGAGCAACTAACCCAATCTTGTTTGCATAGTCTAAATGCACACATCTGGAATTGTTGATTTTGTAGCCTCAGAACGTCTTGTAGATTGGCTTGGTCTTTTAGCATGTAGAAGACATTTGATTGCCACTTTTGGTGCTTGCTTGGCAGAGTAAGTGATCTTATGATTTCTTTCCGAAGGTTAATATAGGAAAAGTACAGTAATTAATCTAATTAATAATTGTGGACTATTAGGCGAAATCTCTAAGGATAAATAATAAAATTATTTATGACTTAGATATAATCTCAATTGTTGATCTCAAGTGAGACTTAGGATTTAATCCTAACCATTAATCACTTAGTAGATTACAGTTATGTTTTTAGGCTTAATGGAATTATAAAATAAGCCTAAGGGAGAGCTGAAGACACACAATTGTGGAGGAAGCAATTTTCTCTAGAGTGAGAGGCTTGGCTAGACTAAAGAGAAGTGAGGAGCATTGCAATAACGAATTTTAGGAGAAATTTTAGGGAAGTTGAAGTTGGGAAAGAGAGAGGCTGAGTCGACTGAAGAGGAGCGGCAAAATGTCTAGAGGCTGAATTTTTCAAGTGCGCAAGGGTCATAAGATATGAGAAAAAAGGCCTTGATGCTGGTGAGACAAGTTTAATTTTCTAGGGTCAAGTTTCTTCATGAGGGTTTATTTCTATGGGCTAGTTTCCTTGAGGCCAAATTTCCTAGTGGGGTCGAGCTTCCATGTTCCCAATAGTTGTATTTTTCTATGTCTTCTTTGTGGGTTTAGGCCTAGATTTTCGTGAGAAATTTGATATGAAGGAGGACTGTGTTGGATACAAATTTGTTGTTGTAGTGTGATTGATCTCTCCATTTTTTCTCTATATTTTTGAGTTAATATACCAATGTGTTTGTTTTATTAACAATTTCAGAAATATTTCAGATAAATATTTTCTAGGTTTTTAATAAATTGTTGAAGTAAGGTAAATTAGATCTGGTATAAAATAATTTAACATGATATCAAAGCTACAAAAACTCTGTGAGGGAGGTGAGATATCACAAGGGTTTTATGACAACATGATTTTTATTGTAGCAAGGGTTTTGTGGCTAAATTCGACTTGGTAGACAGGTTGGATGGGGCTATAATCTTTAGTCCATGAAAGGAGCGAATCACCCTTGTTTTAATGATGAATGGTATGTGGGAATTTTCAAGCCAAGAGATTCGAGTTCCTCAAGATGCTACTCTCGTGGCTAAAAATAAGATAAAAGATATAAGAACAAGGGCCATCATTTTGGATGGTGTGAAGGATCACATAATCTCTCACATGATGAAAAAATATTTATTTTATCAATTGTGGATGACCTTGACGAAGCTATACCAGAGTGACAACTAGAAAAGAAAGATGGTGCTGAGGGGGAAGATGAATAACATCAAGATGAACAGATCTGAGACTGTGGCCTTATACTTCACAAGGATTCAACAAGCTTGTGATGAACTTGCAGTTTTTGGGGAAGAGGTGGATGAGATCAATCTTGTCAAATTAGCGCTGAAAGGGTGTACCAAGTAGTGGGCTACATTTGTGATAGGTATCCTATCTAGAGATAAGCTTCTTGATTGGGCTAGATTACGAGATGATTTCATTGAAGGCAGATCTGGGGGAATCCATAATTGGTGGACAACGTAAGGGTGGCGATGAGGAGAAGCTTTCTTTTGTTGGGCAAACAAAGAAGGACACTGGTAAATCCAAGCAAAACCAGAGTGGAGGAGCACTTTCACAAGGGAAGAAAGACATGAGAAATGTCAAGTGCTTTGCATCTCATAAGTTCGGTCGTTATTCCAGACAATGTCCAAACAAGAAGAAATACAAGGGTTAAACAACAACAATTGCATCTGCATAGATAAATGAGTTGTCAGAAAAATTTCAATTTACCCTCCTCATTACTATTTAATCTCTCCATTAAGCTCTTCTTCTATCAAGCATTCAAGTTGTCCTGATGATGGATCCCGATTGGGATTTGAAATGTTGGCAGAAAATGGTTCTTACTGTGGATTCTTCGGTAACAAAGTCAAAAGAAATAAACCACAGAGGTCTTAAATCCAAAATTTCAGGAGTTTGCTCTAGTATCCGGTATTTTTGGCACCATTACAAGAGGGTTGTGGTTTGTGGATAGTGGAGCATCTCGTCATATGATGAGATCTCGTGATATTTTCACCAGTATGGCCAAGGAGCACAAAGATCTACATTGGAGCCTGGTGATGTCGCCAAGTATGCAGTAGAAGGCATTGGCATCATATAGCACCAACTAGACTTAGGGATTCTTATGGAGGTGAAGGAGGTGATGTATGTACCTAGGTTGGAGAGGAATTTACTCTTAGTTTTGGCCATGGAGGATAGAGGACTTGAAGGCCAGTTTTATGGGGGGTGAGGTAGCTGTCAAGTCGAAAAGGGATGATGCTAGTGTGAGGTGAGTTATAGGCAATAGGGAGAATAGCTTGCATTTGTTGAGAGGACAACTAGCGAAAGCCCTAGTACATAACAATGTTAGCGATAGTGAGATTTGGCATAGGAGGATGGGACATCTACACCACAAGCAAGCCTCTAACACTATTACGGGAGATGGTCATTGGTTTTTTGAAGTTCAATATAGGGCATGATGGTGTACGTAAGGGATGTGCTTTTGGCAAGCAGGCCAAGGAAACATTTCCTAACAGTTAGACAAAGTTCAAGGCCGTGTTGGATTTGGTCCATTTTGACGTTTGTGGTCCTAAGCTAGTGGAGCCTATCTTGGGGAGCAATTATTTTGTTACATTCATAGATGACTATTCGAGGAGGACATGGATTTATTTCCTGAATTCCAAGGATGAGGTCTTCAATTAATTTCAAGAGTTTAAAGCTCTTGGGAGAACTAGCCTAGGAAGAAGACCATGGTCATGAGATTAGACAATGGGGGTGAATATACCTCCAACAAGTTTCAAAATTTATGCAGGGAAGAAGGAATTGAGAAATAGTTGACAATGCCCTATAATCTGTAGCAGAATGGAGTGGCAAAGAGGAAGAATAAGAGTATAGTCAGAGCAACCAAGGCCATGATCCATGATCAAGATCTCCCTATGTTCTTATGGGGAAAGGCATGCAATATATCTGCATACTTGCAGAATAGGAGTCCTCATAGGGTAGTGGAGGGAATGACTCTTGAGGAGGCTTTTGTAGGAGTGAGATCGGAGGTGAACCACCTCCGTATGTTTCGTAGTCCAATGTATGTCCACATTCCTTCATAGAAGAGGACTAAACTAGAGTCCTCATTAGAGGGGCATTTTTGTTGAATACAATGAGACTTTAAAGGCCTAAAGGGTCTACATTCCAAGATAGAGGAAGATAGTGGCTAATGGGGATGTTAGATTTAAGGGGGCAAGACCTTTAGGAGGACACATGGGACAGATCCAACAATGGTAGAGGATCGAGAGTGAGAGGCTCCGAAAGTTGAACATACACCAGTAGTTGGGGCACAACCTTAAGATTATGAGGAGTGAGAGGTTCCTTCGAGTTGTGTCAGGAGGAGGTTGATATGGCTTGAGCAAATATTAAGAGATGTTGAGCATCATGTGGAGACCCCTAACAGTGATTTCAGGGAAAGTATATCACTAGCTAGATTTTCTACCTATTTGGCCTTGATGAGTAACATTAGTGAGTTCTACCTTTGATGAGGCAATAAACCAATAGGTTTGGAAGTGTACCATGTTGGAAGAGTATAGTTCCATCATGAGGAACAATTCGTGGGATATATTACAAAGGCATGAAGGGTGTAACAACAATTATTGTTTGTACTTTAAAAGTATTTGTACACAAAATGTATCGTAAATAGTATATATATTGATAAGATGGATATAATGAATAAGATGATCGAATGTTACAATGTGGCCCTGCTTTTATACCTAACTAAGCGACTCTTTATGAATGGACTGTGAAAATTTCAAAACTGAAATCCTATTGCAGCAACTCAAATTAATTCTTCTAATTGTTAATTAATTTAACAATTTATTTGCTATGGCAAATACCAAATTAATCACACTGCAACCTTCAAAAATAAAGCTGCGGAAATAAATAGTGCTGGAAACTGAGAAACTACTAGCGCACACAATAAAAATGACACCGTTATTTTTGGACGAAAGTCCCCAGAAAAACCAACTGAGGGTTTTATTATTATGCAACAGTGAAATTCTAAGTACAATCTATGGATGCCCAACTGACAATCCAAACAACAAGAAAATCTGGCCAAAATTATCTAAGGGAATTTCCCTTCTTCCACAAGCAACCTCGACACAACTTCCCTTCAATAAATTCGTCCTCCTGGACCCTCTGCGTCACCCTCTGTGCAGACCTTTGGTTGTTTAAGCCCATAATTGCCTCTGATGAAGTTATTTTGCCTATCTTTGTTGAGGAAATTGATTCTCTGACCCATAGTTGCGGGGAAGCGCTCCGCCCCCCCCCCCGCTCCCGCTCCCAATCCGCGCTCCGGGCGGGAGCGACTCGGGAGCGGGTCGGGAGCGCGCTCCCTAAAATTTTTTTCGTTCCCTGCCTTTTCGGGAGCGTTTTGCCTTTTTTGCATTTTTTTTTTTGTAGTAATGTTCGAAATGCAATTTTTTTTGAAAGAAACAAATAGTTTTTGAGTGGGGCAGCTTAATGATCAAGTCTAGGCCCTAGTATTGATATGCTATTCATGGTAATGTTAAATTCTTAAAGTAAAAGTGACATTTTCTTTAATTTTCATTTTCATCCTTTTACTTAAATTTTTAACATTACCATGAAATGACTCAGGATGTTTGGGAGTGGTTTTGTCCTCATTGGATTTCATATGGAGAAAGTAGAATTTTAGCTTTCATTCAAAATCCAGCAGACTTGTCAGTTTTTCAGGATTTCAGGATTGGGGGATTGCAATGTTTCCATTGAATTTTGTCATGTATTAGGGTATGGAACTCGTATTTAATCAAGAGTACCAATCCCTCTATGTACCTTGATGTTAGTGACATTGGTTGTCGAACTCCTCTATCATGACCCTTCTAAAAATGTACGCATCACTCAAACAAAATCTTGACTAGACATGCTATGCTTTTTCTATCTTATGTTAAATGCTTAGAGGGTGATATTAATGACAAAGATCCCTATACAGATACAAAGGTAATGACAAAGATACCTCTGGATATTAATGCTTGGAGGGTGATATTAATGACAAAGATCCTGATTTTGCAACAAGACTAAAAAATTAGACATTTCTCGTGGTGGCAAGAGGCCCAAGCATAAGAAATAGATAATAGATTTACTTCTCTTTTCTAGTTTCTAGTAGCTTTTATAACTATTGACTCTTTCATATTTATTATGATATTTTTTTAAACAATATATGACAATTTAAGTTTGAAGTTGGCAATTATAACTCATTAGTAATGAAAGTTGAAAGTTGTTTCATTTCATTTCATTTTATAACATTTCATTTCATGTTAGATATTATTTGTCGTAATGGTTACACTTAGCTTACAAGTACAACTTTGGTGATCAATGATGATAAATGTTATATATTGAATTTTGAAAGCTCTAAACTTTAAGATTGATGAATCATGAGACTCAATATGTTGTATGTTATTATGTTACTAACTTGCGGACGTGGGCATGAAGATTATAACTTCTAGATGATTGTTGTTATATGGTTCAATCTATGCTTTTCTATGTTTTTTATATCTAATTCATCATTCTACATGTTTTTGTTGACATATATGTATCAAAAATTAAAAAATATAAAAAATATATATATTTTTAAAAAATCGCTCCGGGATTCGCTCCCAAACCGGGAGCTTCTGAAAATGGTCGCTCCCGCTCCCGTTTTCGCTCCCGCTCCCGTTTTCGCTCCCGCTCCCCACTCCCACTCCCGCTCCCAAGTAACATGGCTCTGACCCTTTGGAAGACTTTCCTAGCCTCTGGAAGTTGAATCAATTTTTCCTCCAGCCAAATCGAATTGCTTTTCTGCAGCAATTACGTAGTCCTTGGAGTTTCTTCACTGAGAACAACTCGACCTCCTTGCTGCTGCCTCTCCGGATTTGGAAAACTTCCTCCAGATCACTGTCTCTGCCCCTCACTGTCTTTGCTTCCTCACTGAAGCTTGAACTCTTCGACAACTGACTGCTGCTACTCTTGAAAATCGAATTCTCCAAGTGACTTTGGTGTGTTCTCCATCACCACATCGATCCCTTCTTGTATCTTCCTGTTGGGACTCCAACGACTAAGATTAAATCTTAATCGATGGCTCAGATTATCTCTAGATCAATCCATGTGAGTTTCTAGAGAATTCTCACCTTCACTTAGTTAATTATGATTAATAGATCAGTTTTGACTTAGGAAACATTAAAAAAAGGTTAATAATCTAATAATTCATTTCTAGGTGGAATTTCCAAAAATGATTTTTGGGTTTTGGAGATCTCATGTATGCGAGCCTCTCCACCAAATTTCGTGGCTCGTGCACATCTGATGTTACATGGACATGTCCTTTAGACATGCCTTTCCATTTAACTAATGGCTATTTAATTAATCATTACTATGATTATTTATTATTTATATTTACTTGTATTTATTTTATTGTTTATATAAATTATATTCATAACATTGCCCCTCCCTTCAAAAAGCTTTGTCCTCAAAGCTTAGTGCTGACAATTCTCTTCATGTTTCACACATCATTTCGTCATGTACAATTCGTCATTAGTACTATTGGAGTTCATCCATTTTCCCTCTGATATATATATATATTTTGGTCTATATAAATCATGTTGTAATGTAACTTTATAATTTTATAAAGATACTATATAATCACTTTAAAAAGGTGACTTATTTTAAATAGTTTTAATTATTTTGTTATACCCCATAAAAGTCATACGAATTCGTACAATCGTGTCTTCCACTTTGTACAAACGTGTCTCTGTGCCTGTTGATTGTTCGATATGTCTGTGACTCTACGTTTCCCCAATTCCTGGTAGTTGTAAGAGTAGCAAACCCATCTTTCAAGCATGTAATTGGATTTCTGATATTCTCTTTATTTTCCTCATTTTTACTCTTCAGTGATATCTTTAGTCGTTGAATTTTGCATTCAATACTTTTAACCTTACGATGAGGCTAGCGGGCCAAACCATGACGACGACATATTTTATTCATAACCGTTCGATATATTCGAAGTTTAGAGGCTGCTTCTACTATTGGTAGATGGAAATATTTTGCCAGCTTTGACATTTGAAATGTTCCTATTCTTTTTGCCTCTGAGCTGAGTAAGTGCTTTTGGGGATATAAGATGTAGACGATGACCCTCGTTTGTGATTATTATTCTTGCCATTGCCATTGCCATTACGTTCGTTTCCTCTTGCATTCGTATTCCAATACTAGTAGCCCTGGAAGCCGAATGTTTGTTTTTTCACTCTTTTGCCAATATCGGTATTTGACAGAGAGGAGTCATAACGGAGCACACAAACTTCCTTTCTGCACACATGGTTGGCTATATTGTGCTATGAACTGTTTTACATGATCTAGGTTTTTGGTTGGAAAAGGTGACATAAATCTGCAATATGTTATCCATCCACAAAGGCTACGTTCACTCTCACCATTCTTATTTTCAAAATAAGATGAATTTTTTTTCGTATGGGGATCTAGTTGCCTTTCATTGTAAGTTATGAAATGAGTTCTGAGGTTTGAATAACTAAAATCAAAAGAGACACCATTAATCTTGAATTTTATTATAGCCACTAAAATAGTGGGCAAAGAAATTATTTCAGTTACGCCTTCTTTGGCTACCAACCAATTGTAAAAGTGAATTATCAATGAACTATTTCTTTCTCTATTTTTTTCACTATACTGGCAATAAGGAGAGAGCAAATTAAACTTTTGCCACATGCCCTTCCAATACTCGTTCCCTTCATCCAGGTTCCAAATTGGATTGTAACAATCTAAAAGGTTTTGGTAATTAAAAATGAATTCATTCAAGAGATCCTTCATATCTCTAGTGCTCAACGCTTCAGTGTAGTCAGTATATACCCTGTTGATTTTGGGTAGCATCGGATGTGCTCTAGCTCCGAAATTTGGTGGAGGGGCTGGAACACATGAGATCTCCAGAACCTAGAAATTGTTTGGAGAAATTCCAACGGGAGGAGGAGTTATTAAAATAATTAATATTTTTAATGGGTTTCTAAGTCTAAACTTAGGAAAATAGAAATATTAATGTGTATTAATAAAAATATGGGTGAGAAGGTTCTAAGTGACGAGGGTCAAGCCTGTTTTAATATTAGCCGTTGATTAGAGATTAGATCACGAACGTTGATTCATCAATAGGAAAAGTATAAGAGAGGTTTGAGGGTCAGTTGGAGATACACCAAGAGATCAAAGAGTTCGATTTTTCTGGGGCGTGGTTTGCTGAGAAAGTCGAGGTAAGTGATTTGAGTTGCAGGTAAGTGATCTAAGTTGCAGTTGCAGATGGACTTCAGTCCAAGGCCGAGAATACATAGCAGAGAGGCAGAGCAACAGCAGGAGAGACAACGCAACTCCAGAGAGGGTGACACAAAAGCTAGAGGGGCTGACGTAGTCCGTTAGAGGCAATGCTGGGGTTTTTTGTGGGGCAGAGAGAGCAACAATTCAACATATCGACTTTTGAGCAAGGGAGGCTCATTGGGAGGGTGACACAACTCCTAGAGGAGGTGATGCAGTTCCAGCGCAGAGCTTAGAGCAACAATTGTTGCCTAGCACTGGGAACAACAATTGTCATCTGTGGGGTTTGATCATCTAGTTGTTGGAATTGTCAAAATATTTGTCTCCAGATAGAGGTACTTCTGCCAGGTTTATTCTCTGTTGGGTGAGCTGGATTTGGCACCCTAGTTGTATTAAGAAATCCGCTTAATAATATAAACCCTCTATATGCTGCATCGGTTTTCCCGAATTGGGTTTTTCTGGGACGATTGTCCAAAAATAATGGTGTCTGTTGTGTGATTATATCAATTTATTTTTGTTTGTGATCTGTATGTATGTGTAGGCCACAATAGTGTTTTCATCACTGTTTAAGTAATTAAATAACTTGTCAAATGTAAAGAACAAGTAGGAGATGATAAACTAGTGATTGCAGAAGTATTTTTAATGTGTAGATTCAGAAATTCTCACATAGTATTAGAGGATTGCAGGTCATAGGAGACTGAAGACACCAGCCAAGAGAATTTGCTGCAGAGAAGCAGTTGTCCCGAGTCACAACGTTGTTTCAGAGGTAGAGGAGCAACTGCAGGAGTGACGCAGAGGCTCACGCAATGCTTGCGTCAACTTTTCGAGCTTGCAGAACACATAACTAGAGAGGAGCCCACGTAGTGACTGCGTCGAGAGGGAAGGTAGCCAGAATTAGGTGAAAAGTGGGTCTTCACTTCGATAGGGAAGTGGATCTGAAGTCTGAGAGGGAGGTGGGTATGAAGTGCGATAATTAGGATCTATAAACTGGTAAAGGGTTGGTTGACTGTGCGTCAGCTCTCTGGGCCAGCGTCGAGCCTAAGAGGTTTGAATCAGTCTGTTGCCGAGGCTGAGGAAGTAGAGCAAATTCTATTTGAGGAGTTGGTGGGACGTTGGTTTTGTTGGTGCAGAACAATGCCTGTGGAGACAGAGCTGAGGTAGAGGGAGTCACTGCCTTGACAGATTTCTAGCCAAAGAAATCTAGATCTGGGTTGCAAGAACAAAGGAGGATTGGAGAGGAAGTGATTCAACAGTTGGCGGGAGGATTTCCGTGAAGGCAATCGGGACTCAGAGGGAGTCTAGAGGAGCTTGTTCCTTAGAGGGTTTCTTGCGCCAAAGAAATCCAGATCCAAGTCTTGCTAGAGTGACAGTAGGAGAGGAGAGGAGAAGCAATCCTATTTGTGAGCAGAGATGGCAATCAATTGTGAAAATTTCTAACACAAAATTCTACTGCAGCAACTGATTTATTTCACCTACTTATTTCTCACAGTAAGTTATTATGAAACCCTTCAGTAAACATCAAAATAAATGATACTATAGTTATCACATAATTAGATAGAGAAAATAACAGTGGTATACAAGCACAAGAATCAATCACATCAATACAGTGGTTTTTGCACAATTGTCCCCGGAAAAACCAAATGTGGGAAAACCGGTGTAGCAAATGAGGGTTTATATATTAATCTTCAAAAACAATTGCTTTATAAGGAATGATTCTGTAGAAAAATTGAGACACTTCTGAGGAAAACACCTGAAGGCTGAGACAAAGTTTCTCCTCTTCCTGGAGAAGTTTTGACACCCTAGAGACCCTTCACCCACTTCTGCGTCACTCTGCGTCAGCTTGCGTGAGGACTGCGTCTCTAATGGTGTTGTCTCCATGCTCTTCTCGCTGCACTGTCTTTTGAATGCCTTGCGTCACCTCCTCAATCTTTGACTGCTGCTGATGCCCTCTTCTTCCTTCACCCTGCAACTCTCCCTCTGAAATCGAACTCCTTGAGAATCAATTTCCTTTGGGTTACTGAGTATTTTCTCGGTGTGTCTCCAAATGATTCTCAAGTCTTATCTTGTACTTTTCTTGTTGATGAATCAACCACCAAGAATAAGTCACTACTCAATGGCTAAGATTAAAACAGACTTGATCCTCATCTCTTAGAAGCTTATCACCCATATCTTTATTAATACCCATTAATATTTTTTTCCAAAGTTTAGACTTAGGAACCCATTAAAGATATTAATTATTTTAATAACTCCTCATCCTGGTGGAATTTCTCCAAACGATTTCTGGGTCTTGGAGATCTCATGTGTTCTAGCCCCTCCACAAAATTTCGAAGCTAGAGCACATCTGATGCTACCCAAAATCAACATGAATGGGTTGACGGATCAGGACAGATTGGATGGAGCATCAAATTTTTTCATCTGGAAGGTCATGATCCTAGTGATCCTAGACAAACGTTGCATCAAGGACTATGCCTTGAAGGTAGTTGTTGAGTCAGTCGACGCTGATCCATTGAAGAAGTAAGAGGAGGCCTAGGCTAAGGCCAAGTGCATGATCCTAGACAGGGTCAAAGATCATGTAGTACCACACATTGTTGAGAAGAACACAACAAGGGAGATGTGGGAGGCGTTGACCACCTTCTATCAGGGATCTTCCATCCAATGAAAGATGCTTTTAGAAAATCAACTGAGATAGTACCAATTGCAAAAGGGAGAAGAGATCGAGCCCTTCCTTCTCAGGTTGCAAAGGATTCGCGCCCAGTTGACTTCCGTGGGGTCTACACCAGATCCTAAGTTCATGGTTAGGACTGCCCTGAATACAGTGACTGAGGATTGGGAGACCTTTGTCCAAAGTATCTTGGGTAGAGCAACTCTCCCCAGTTGGGAGGAGATGTGGGCAGCTCTTCGACAAGAGCAGCTCAGGAGGATGACCAAGACAGGGAGTAGCGGCAAGGGAGCCCAAGTCAAGAAGGAGGATGTAACTTTCGCATCGTCGGGACAACAAGTGCTGTAGAAGAGGAAGAAGAAGGACATCACCAAGGTCAGGTGCTTCAACTGTGGGGAACTGGGACATTATGCCACTCAGTGCCCCTGGAAGAAGGGAAACGGGGAAGCTTCTGAATCGAAGGCTGCTCCAGCAAAAGTGGACAAGGTAGGCGAGGATGCCGATTGTGCCATGTGTGCTCATGCACCTCTGGAGAAGAGGTGGGGCGACATTGAGTTGTAGTCGGGAAGACTACATGAATGGGCAGGATCCTTGAGGTGCCCAAACTCTTGGATCACATGCGGCTACGAGAGCCCTTAACAACAGTGTAGCAAAATGACGGGTGTCAGTGGGTTCGAGTTGTGATGGAGCGACAGTGGCAGAGCTAGAGTGCCAAAGTCTGAGACAACACAGTGGATGTTGTAGCAGTGTGAGAGGCACATAGCAGTTTGTAGCAGCGCAGTGGCAACTAAGGGTGGGCATAGATTAGTAGTAGAGGTAGCTTCAAGATCACGAAACATCCACACTGACTAGGATGCCAATGTTTGGGTGAAGTTTCAGTTGCTTACTTCTCAACAACTGAGTTGCAGTGCAGCAGTTAGCAGTGGCAGTGCTATGGGCAACATGATGAAACATTTTGAGAGGGAGCTGTAGTACAGATGTAGCAGTGACAGTGGCAGAGTCATGGGCAACAATACAGGAAGCAACAGTGCAGTGGATGAAGGGCAGCAGGCCAAGCATCAACAACACAAAGGACTGATGCAATGGATCAATGTGATGCTTCTAGTTGGGAGTATTGCTAGAACACATTCCTCACTAAGAGCGAGTGTTCATTTTGGGTAGCATTGGATGTGCTCTAGCTTCGAAATTTGGTGGAGGGGCTAGAACACATGAGATCTCCAGAACCCATAAATTGTTTGGATAAATTCCACACGAATGAGGAGTTATTAAAATAATTAATATTTTTAATGGGTTCCTAAGTCTAAACTTAAGAAAATAAAAATATTAATGTCTATTAATAAAAATATGGGTGAGAAGGTTCTAAGTGACGAGGATCAAGCTTGTTTTAATCTTAGCCGTTGATTAGAGATTAGATCACGACCGTTGATTCATCACCATGAAAAGTATAAGAGGAGGCTTGAGGGTCCGTTGGAGATACACCAAGAGATCAAAGTTTTCAATATTTGTGGGGGCGTGGTTTGCTGAGAAAGTCGAGGTAAGTGATCTGAGTTGCAGTGGGAGAGGGGCAGTTCGACAAAGAGATTTTAGTCCAAGGCTGAGAATACACAGCAGAGAGGTAGAGTAACAACAAGAGAGACAACGCAGCTCCAGAGAGGGTGACACAAAAGCTAGAGGGGCTGATGCAGTCCTTTAGAGGCGGTGTTGGGGTCTTTCTGTGGGGCTGATGCAGTCCTTTAGCATATCGACTTCTGAGCAAGGGAGGCTCACTAGTAGGGTGACGCCACTCCTAGAGGAGGTGATGCTGCTCCAAAGCACAGCTTGGAGCAGCCATCGCTGCCCAGTACTGGGACCAACAGTTGTCATCTATGGGGTTTGATCATCCAGTTGTTGGAATTGTCAAAATATCTCTCTCCGGATCGAGGTACTTCTGCCAGGTTTTTTCTCTGTTGGGTGAGCCAGATTTGGCACCCTATAATATAAACCCTCCATATGGCTGCAACAGTCTTTCCGAATTTGGTTTTTCTGGGGATGATTGCCCAATAATAACTGTGTCCCTTGTGTGATTATCTCAGTTTATTTCAGTTCATGATCCATATGTATGTGTAGGTTGCAATAGTGTTTTCATCACTCTTTAAGTAATTAAATAACTTGTTAAATGTAAAGAACAAGTGGGAGATGATAAACTAGTGATTGCAGTAGGATTTCTGATGTGTAGATTCAGAAATTCTGACATAACCTTGAGATCTAACTTTAGACTCAATGTTGTGTTGTTATTATTATTATTATCTTGGGATGGAGGGTTCTTAGACATTTTTATTACATTAATTTCACCAACTGTACCCAAAAATTTCTTCAAATCTTCTTCATCAACTTCTTTATCAAGACCACCTATAAAAATTTTAGATTGCTTTTGTTTCTTCCTATCCCTTAATGGGGCAAGAATGTCATTAAATTCATGTTTATCATCTTCGATAACTATTGTAAATGCAAATTCATCATTATTTTGTTCTTCATCCTCCTCTTCTATAGGCTGGCTTTTTTCATTCAAGTGATACATAGGGTATTTTACACTCTCAAAATGTTTAAAGTGACCTGCGTTATGACAACTACTGCTAGACAACTTATGCACTGCATTTACCTCCTTTTTCTGCTGCAAATCAACTATATTGGATATTGACTTAACTAGATCAAAATCCACGATTTCCTGGCTTGCAACATCAATTTTGTCATCTTCTTCAACAGTCTTATCTATGTCACCTTGAAGAGTTCCTAATCCAACATGTTCAAAATCTTTTTCCATGTTAGAACATTCTTCATTATTAGTTTTCTTCATGTCAATGTCCTCCTCCATTGCAAACGCTGAATAAGTTTCAAAAGTCTAATTATTTTGCAAGTATTTCTGTCATTTCTAGTAATAATTTTCATTTAGTCATATGGTCATAGTCTCAGGAATATGTTCCCATGATTCCTGGACCTAACACTTAATGGATAGAATATGCAGTGGTTAACATCCAAAGGACCATGCAACAGTTAATGTCTAGAGGGTCGAATGGATCTGATACCACTATAGCAACAATTATTGTTTGTACTTAAAAATTATTTGTACACAAAATGTATCGTAAATAGTATGTATATTGATAAGATGAATAAAATGAATAGGATGATCGAACGTTACAATGTGGGCCCGCTTTTATACCTAAGCAGATGCCTTTATGAATGGACATATCCTTTAGACATGCCTTTCCATTTAACTAATGACTATTTAATTAATCATTACTATGATTATTTATTATTTATATTTACTTATATTTATTTTATGCATTACCTCTTGGGATTGGAGGTGTGGCAATAGCCAAGAGAGATGTTCCTTGGGTAAGGCAAGTGCAATTGAGATTTTGAGGAGATTTAGGATGGAGAATTGCAGGCCCCTGAATATACCTATGATCATCAACTTGGAGAGGCTAAGTTCTTTTGAGGGTGATTTGGTGGAACACACCTTGTACAGGAAGTTGGTCAGGTCATTGTTGTATTTGGTCAACATTAGGTTGGATATTTATTTTGCTGTGAAGTCACTCAACCAGTTCATGGTGGAGTCAAAGAGGGTTCATTTGGTAGCATCAAAGTATGTGCTCAGGTATCTTCATGGTACAATGGAGTATGGACTGAGATATGTCAAAGTTGGTTGAGTGGAGTTGCAAGGCTATACAAATTCAGATTGGGCAGGGAGTGCAGTGGATAGGAAGAGTACTTCAGGTTGTTGTTTGAGCTTGGGATTAGGTATGATCTTATGGTATAGTAGGAAGCGATACTCAATAAC
This sequence comes from Pinus tabuliformis, assembly GCA_031772625.1. Taxonomy (NCBI): domain Eukaryota; kingdom Viridiplantae; phylum Streptophyta; class Pinopsida; order Pinales; family Pinaceae; genus Pinus; species Pinus tabuliformis. The sequence goes on along the minus strand of CM062814.1, from coordinate 740,737,595 downwards.
ACGTAGCTCAACTGAGGATGAGTACATGGCGCAAGTCTGGTGAGTTGTGAGGCCATATGGATTTGCAAGATGCCCTTAGGATTATTTGGTCTTGAGATGGGGCCCACTGTGATTCACTATGACAATTAGAGTTGCATTAAGCTCTCTAAGAATCCAATGTTTCATGATAGGTCCAAGCACATAGAGATCAGATACCACTTCATCAAAGACAGGGTCCAGAGAGGTACTATGAGATTGCAGTACATCTCGATAGAGGAGTAGGTAGAAGATATTCTCACGAAGCCTTTAGTGATAACGGAGTTAGTGTTTTACAAAGACAAAGTGGGGGCAATAGAGAATCCCTTCCTTGCTAGGAGGGAGTGTTGATTTGTAGCTTCATAAGGTCTTCTACATTGGCTTGGTGTCTTAGCATGTAGAAGATATTTGATTGCCTCTTTAGGTGTTTTCTTGGTGGAGTAGGTGATTTATGATTTCTTTCCTATGGCTAACTTGGGAAAAGTACAATAATTAATCTAATTAATTATTATGGACTATTAGGTGAAAGTTCTAAGGATAAATAATAAATTTTGTAAGTGACTTAGATATAATCTCAACTGTTGATCTCAAGTGAGGCTTAGGATTTAATCCTAGCCATTGATCACTTAGGATATTAGGGTTAGGGGTTTTGGCTTAATGAAATTATAGAATCAACCTAAGGGAGAGGTAAAGACACACAATTGTGGAGGAAACAATTTTCTCTAGAGCGAGACACTTGGCTAGACTTAAGAGGAGTGAGGAGAATTGCAGTAGGGAATGTCGGGAGAAATTTCAAGGAAGTCGAAGCTAAGGAAAGAGAGGGGTTGAGTCAATTGAAGAGGATGACTGATTTTTTGGAGGAGGGTCAAAATATCCAGAGGCTGAGTTTGTCAAGTGTGCAGTGGTTGTACGAGGTGAGAAGAAAGGGGCCGATTTGCTAGTGAGATAGGTTTAACTCTCCATGGTTTAGTTTCTTCAGGAGGGTTGATTTCCATGGGTCTATTTCCTTGAGATCGATTTCCTAGTGTGGTTGAGTTTCGAGGCTCCCAACAATTGTATTTCTCTATGTATTCTATGTGGTTCTAGGTCCATATTTTCCTAAGAAATTTAATATGAAGGAAGATTTTGTTTGGTACAAATTTGTTGTTGTAGTGTGATTGATCTCTCCATTTTATTTCCACTGCGTTTTTTAGTTAATAGCCAAAATTTCATCCTCATGGTCTAGGCCATAGCCATTTTAGGTTTGGCATGATTGTTGAGGATTCTGATTTATTCAAAATGATATTGTCCACAATATTCGTATTCTTCATTAGAGGGATTTATAGACTTCCTCAATGGATATTTGTATGAAGAGGTCTACATATATCAACCATGATGTTTTCAGGTTTCAGGGAAGTAGCATTTGGTCTATAGAGTGAAAAAGGTTCGATATGGTTTGAAATAAGTGCCTAGGGCATGGTACATCAAGATTGATAGTGGTACAAACAGAGTTCATTATCACACAAATATTCAAAATATCTAGAATATGAGAATATCCATCATAGGACAAATAATGTATATAAAATGTTTGAGTAAAGTGATATGATGATTGTACAATGGGGGCTTGTTATATGTACCTAGGTGTGTTTCCCTTTCATTAATAGTCATGTCCCAACTAATAGACATGTCCTTTCCTAATTATTAGTTATAATTTTTAAGTATAATTATTGTTATTATTAGTATCATTATTATTTTTATTATTTATTGATATATTTATGTTCATAACAGATAGATAGATGGATAAATAGTGGTTCTAGTGGAGTCCTTTATATTCAAATGTGCATGTCAAACTAGTTGGTAATGATATGATCCCTCTGGTCATATCTGTAAACAATATTATTATTATAGGTAGCGAGCGTTGATGTTTGTAGCTCAGGAAGGTACTGCTGCACATACTTAATTGTCTAGGCATGCAATAAGTCGCCCAAAGTCTCCTTAAGACATTTGCCAAAGTGTGAGCATGTTGCTAATGTAACTTAGCCTAAGTCTAACTTAGGAAAAACACATTATTAATTATGTTAGCTAATTGAGCTAAAGAAACATAGGAAAAGTAAAGTATTTACCTTAGTGACTATGTTTTAATCTCAGTTGTTTTTCTCAAGTGAGGCAAGATCTAAACTCAAATGTCAATCAGTTTGGAGATTAGGGTCAGGGATTTAGCTCAATGTAAATTTATAAAAGCAAGGTTAAGGAGAGTAGAGAGACACACAATATAATAGGATTAGCCATTGAGAGAGGGATTTTCTCTAGTTAGGAGTGTGTTATTCAAATGTGCCAGGTCCGAGTAAGGTATAGCAGTGTAGCATAGGAGATCTAAATCAACCAAGGAGATTGATGGTAGATCTAGGCCCTAATCTGCGGGATTGGATCTAGGGTATGTTGTAAGTTTATTTTCCTCAGTTGGGCTATTGTCCCGAGAAGGGAGCCCAAGTACGTTTTGAGTTATTAATGAAGAACTGTTGATTGAGTAGAATCTGTTTGTGTCACTTGTGATTTAGATTGGTTGTGAAATTTTGCTTCTGCTAATTGTGTTAAGAACCTAGCTGTGCATTTATTTAGTAGATTTGTAATCTGCTAGGTTAATAGAATGCTGGGTTTCAGGTTCAGGAAAAAGTAACAGCTAGGAAAGTGCTATAGAACAGCTCAAATCCAATATGAGCAAAACTTTTGACATGACTCATCTAGGCTGCCTACACTATTGTCTAGGTGTAGAAGTTTGGCAAACAGGTAGTAATTTCGTTTTCTCACAAACAAAGTATCCTAGAAGCTTGCTTGATAGGTTCAGAATGTTAGATTGCAAAATCTTGTCTATGCCTATGGAGAAAGGGTTGAAAGTTTCAGCCATCACGGAGACCAATGCAGTTAATTAGTTAGTGTACAGCCAACTATTGGGTAGTTTGATATATCTTACAACCACTAGAACTAATTTGATTTTTGTTGTGAGGTTGAGCACTGGACTATAGTGAATTGAATATTGGGATATGTGAAAGGGACATTTGACTTTGGCATTATGTACAACAAAAGCAAAGAACCTAGTTTGTATGGGCATACAGATTCAGATTGGGCAGGTTGTATCGATTATAAAAAATCGACTTCTTGATAAGTTTTCAGCATTTGCACTGGTATGTTCACATGTACTAGAAAGAAACATGCAATAGCTCTTTCATTGAAAGAAGCAGAATATTGAAGAGCAATGAAAGGAGCATGTGAAACAATTTGGCTCAGGAGGATGCTTTTAGATATGCAGATACAACAAATATTGTCAACACCCTTGTTTTATGACATTCAAGCGGTGATCAAAGTTGCCAAGAATGTAATCTTCCACAAGCAAATATGTTGATGTACTTTGCCACTTCATTAGACAACTTGTAGAGTATGGATCCATTGACCTAATAGTACTAGCCCACAAAGGACTATAGACATTCTCACCAAATCTTTGGGTCTTGAAAAATATATAAAATTCTATGATATGCTTGGTGTATTTTGTAGATTGAACATTAACAGAAGGTGAGAAAGTTAATTTTATCTTATAATGCCCAGTGAGATATTAGACTCGGTTATTAATAAAGTCAATTTGACTTCAAGTTATTTTATGCTTTTATGTCTTATTTCACTTTATTATGTTTCTTGGTCTGACCCACAATCAGAAAGTAGATTGACTTGACTTGCTTGTAATCCTAGATAAGAAAGCTTTCACATTCCCATTAATATAATACAATATGGAGAATCTATCCTTGTTCCAATATGTGCTTGATTTTCATATATTGGGCTTGCCCTACTCATGCTTTGGTTGGTATGGAGATTGATAAAGATGGGGAAGGATGGGCTCCCATCTAGATCAAGCATTTTCTCACTCCGATATATAGGAGTTGGAGGATGGGTCTACGATGGGATTCCTGCAACCTTGAATTTACTGCAAATAAAAAGCATATCTTAATATAGAGGGTGAGGGATAGGTTCATTGCGGCCAAAAAAAATTACCTAACAACATGATTAGGGCCTTTGTCTTTTAATTAGGGCATTTATGTAGTTAAAACTAAAGCTAGGGCCCATATGCCAGGTGAGATCTTCTGGTTTGTCCATATGGGCTCTGTTATGTGCTAACCTGTCCTGTTGCTGCACCATTGTGGCATGCATCTTCTTATCATTGGAGCTCTGTACCATTGGATCTTCTAAGATTTATCCTAGGTCATCAGAGTGGGTGCATAAATGTTTATCATGCATGCATTATGTGAGAACAAATCTTATAGTAATAAGCCCCATCCCTTTGCCAATGTATTGTCACTATTCTGTTGGAGTTTATCATACTGTTAGCCTGCCATTCTAAAAAATTGTCAATTGGTACCTGAATAATTCACTCTTTTCATAATTATAACAGTGACTATTCATTTGATCTTTAATAATAGATAGCTTAGGTTTCTGGATAGTCCTTTATGATAAAAATCTACTTATCACTTTACTGATGTGAGAATATCCTGTCACACCCCAATGTTTATATGGACTTGCTAATAATTGTTGTGCATTTTATGGCCTTATATATATCCCATTTCCATGTGTCATATCTCTTCCATCAGAGCTAAAAAATATGCCCTGCTGTTTATTCATATGGCTACCATGTGCTTTTTGTTTCATTCATGCATCAACGTATATAATGAACTTACTTAACTTACTTAACTGCCCTTATCGTAGTGGCCTAGTATAAATGATATCCACTCACGATTACTGACAATTTTCTGCAATAACTAGATGTTTCAACATGCTTGTCTATGAGGGAAATTCAGGATGGAGACAGAGTGGATTAAAGTTAAAGTAGTATGACACTATGAAAAATCAAAATGTGAATGCTTGTATTGTTTCATGCCATTTTGTGATTATATTTACAATGGATTTGACACTGCTCCCTCCAAATACAGGTCTCAGAAAGAGCCACCATCAACACTTCTGTGGACTCTCTTTTTGCTTGCCCAGGTTTGTTAGGAGTCAGGACTAGTTTGCTTATCTTATGTAATTCTATGATGCGTCCTTGTGGCAGATTCATGGTTAACATTCATATGATGTTGTTTGATTGGTAGCATTATGACATCAGAGGGCAGCATGATTTAGCTCTTGCCAAGATTGATGAGGCTATAGCACATACACCAACTGTCATTGATCTTTACTTGGTGAAGGTGATCTTTACATATTGCTCCATGTATTGTTTTGTTGACATGTTTCTGGTATCATATTAATTTTGAAATGATTGTTGGATTTTAGAGCACATAAGGATAACAAGAAATTTGATAAATATGGACTCATAAAATTTATGCATTTATTACATTGCAGTCATTTGATACAATGGGGTGGATCCCATTTTATGCTATGTGCTAGGTAGTTGTGCTACCAGTACAACCTAATTTGCTTATTTTATAATATCTAATTCTCAGTTTATTGGTCACTTATATGAATATGATTTTTACATTAGATTATAAATTTTATTGGAGCATTATCCTCTGACAATTATAAGAGTTGCTCTTTGAAAAAATATCTGCTGTTTATGTCTTCTAAATTATCGACTAAATTGGAAATGATCAGGATAGAATACGAAACTTGAGGATGGATTCCATTTCTTTCAAGTAGCTTCTTTATGATTTTTTTGATATGCTTCCTCGATTTGTTGTGTTTTTTAATGCTTGTTAATTGTCTTCAGGGAAGTGCCAGGTAGTTGACTACCTGTGTATGTTTTAAGTATATGTATATTTCTTTTGAAGCATGATATGTACCATCATTCATTCTTCTCAAGTCCTAAGAGATGTGTGTTTGATAACAGGGTAAAATACTTAAACATGCAGGAGATCTAGTGGCAGCTGCAGCATTGGTAGATGAAGCCCGGTCTATGGACCTTGCAGATCGATTTCTAAATAGTGAATGTGTTAAGCGTATGCTTCAGGCAGATCAGGTATTATTGATGCATAATGGAAAATGGATACTTAAATGTGAAGTTTTCCTACATGGATAGGATCTGTGGAAAGGGACAATTTAAAGGAAATCATTCCAAGCACGAAGCTTTCTGGATTTTTAGTTTGTCATCGCTTTGGGTGCTTAACCATTTTATATAGTAAATTGCTTTTTTAATGATTGTAAAAAGTACCTAATTTTTATAAAACCATACTTTTCAAAGGTGGATTTGGCTGAGAAGACAGCTGTGCTGTTCACAAAGGACGGGGATCAACACAATAACTTATATGACATGCAATGCATGTGGTATGCTTATATTGTCAAATATTATCAAAATATATCTCATGTTTACCTGTATAAACAAAATAGTAATCCAAATATTGAGAGGCAGTTATTAGTACATTCTACCTCTTGTATCCTTGGTGATATAGAATTTCTTAGCTGTTCTCTTCAATTGAATGGTAAACCTTATTGGAGCAGGTATGAGCTGGCTTCTGGTGATAGTTATTTCAGACAAGGTTCTCTTGGTCGAGCTTTAAAGAAGTACTTGGCAGTGGAGAAACATTATGCTGATATGACTGAGGATCAATTTGACTTCCACTCTTATTGCTTACGGAAGATGACCCTTCGTGCATACGTACAGATGTTGAAGTTTCAGGATCGTCTACATTCTTTCCCTTTCTTCCATAGAGCTGCAGTTGGTGCCATTAGGTTAGTTTGTTGTTTCTGTCAGTGAAGTTCTAGTTAAATTCTTACATGTCTTTATGATCCTATATTGGTAATTTGGTAGTCATTTACTTATACATGGTCACTTGCTCTGGTATAGAACTGGATGTTACAGAGACCTATGGAACTAGACCTTGCATTCATACTGTTGAAATTTTGAAAGATTTTAAATTTGATGTTCTTGAGCATTCAGTTCTTGAAGACAGGATAATATGTGATAAATTTTATTGCTGAATGAGAAGCTGTCTTAGCTTTCAATCTGTATTATAACTCTGGTTGTGGGGTATCCATAGTGGAAGTCAATGAATTTCATATTGATGCTAGGCTATAAGACTAATAAGGTTGATCTGGTCAAAGGTTTATGAAACCCATATTGATGAAGCATAACCCATGAATTTTCGGCACTTTCCCATTTTTCTAAGATATGGACATTGAAAAGTGTGGGGAATTTTGCGCTGCAGATTAATGGACATTAAAGGAGATATGCATTATCCACTAATTTTGGTAATAATTTAATTCTTTTGATCAATATTTGCTGGATAACAAGGTTGATGCTGGAAGCTGCGAAATTGAATGCTCGGGTAATAAAATTTTTGTATGGAATGGCTCGTCATTTTTGGTGTTGGAATGTGAAATATTAGAACTTTTTATAGTCTTGGCCGTTATTACAAGGATAACATATTTTTTCAATTAAATTAAATTTTTATATTTTGTTATATCTTATATATTTATTACGTTTGTTTTACCCTTTATATTGTTTTAATCTCCTTTGATTGTTTGTGGTGCGAAGCAAGGAAGTTAAATTTCATGTACATTGGGTTTTGTGATGCCAATGGATAGGTCCAATAAGGAAGGGCTTGTGTTTGGAATGACTCATTACTGGGTTTGAGGGTTCTCAATAGAACTACTCTACAAATTTTCCAGTCCATTTTCTGCTAAGCAGTTTTGGGTTCAAACTGAAGCCACCATTAATCTTCACACTGATGTTGGCCTTAGTGGGGATGCAGTGCATCGACAAGATAGTAAAAGTTGTTCTCAAGAGTTAGTGGGGATGAAAATTATCTTGGGGTATTTATAGATGGATTTTAGGATATTGTAGAAACATTAAGCATATAATGATATGATCTTTCATATTCGTAAATTCGATGATATAATGAAATTTAATATTTGTTGTACTAGTGACTCTCTATCAGTCTCAATTTTTGTATTGTGGTCGGTCTCTTTTATTCTCCCCAATTGGATTTGTTGATGCACCAAAATGAGGATACTCTCTTTTCTATAGAAACACAGAAAATGAGTGAGAAATCACTTCCATAGATTTCAAGGAATTCAAAGTCCTTTGTTGGAAGAATTGGGTTCTTCTGTGGTAACAACATTCTTCTTCTCCTTTGGACAACCAGCAAGCCAGCAGCCCTACATTGCTCAGTACATGATGATATGCCATGATCTTCCACCATTTGTACTGATTAGTCACCTCTCACCATCCGACATTCCTCTTGAAGAAAGGTGTTTCATCATTCAGTAGGTAATTTAATCATCTTGCACTCATGTGCTTGTACCTAATGTTTTGGGCATTCTAACGTGGATTATGTAATGAACAAAGTTTGTTCTATGCAGTAATCTTCAGAACACTTGGTAGACGAAGACATCCATTGAGGATATGAAATATATATCTATTGAATAGTTATAACTTAAATACACTTATTCCTGACTGGCATCGGTCTTATTACAATTGATGTTCACTGGCGTTTTTGAATGAGCCATTCTCATTTTTTCATAGACTCTAAAGAAGTAGTCAATGATCAGTGCAACCAGACTATGTGCCTTGGCCCCTAACATAAAACATCATTAAATTTCAATTGGAAAACTAAGAAACTTAAAAACGAAAAAATGATAAATCTATTTAGTATTTAGTAAAAAACAGCGTGCTTACAATTTTGTTCACATTTCCTTTATGAGTTCAAAGAAGAAATTCGTCCTGCGCTGCTTTAGAAAAACATTGTGTTTACAATTTTGTTCACATTTGCTTTCTCAAAAATCATCAAGGACACAACCACTCCATCAAAGTATTAAAACTAAGACCCAACTGAATTAGACCGTGTCTCTTTTGAATATATCCCAAGGGATGAAGCTAAAGGGACAGGCATAGTATTTGGTGCCGAATCCCAATCGATGGCTAAGTTGCTACCTCTACTTTAACGAGTTGATATATTTATATAATTTAAAAGCAATGTACATTGATTTATTGATTTCTGCTTTGCCTATGCAATTCATAAAACTATGATCAATAAATTTCAAATATCTAAAGTGTAAGATTAAATATTCTACTAGTTATTAATTTTTCTATTTTATTATGGAGGTTTAAACTTTATATAGTTATACATATTGTTGAGTATTTCTGGAATAAACCATGTCAAGATTTGAAATGTTAATGGGACATCCACTGTTCATAAAGGACAAAAAAAACAATAAGGTAGGAAGCAATTTGAGTGAAATATTGAGGATATAAAGTACAGGAAGCACCAACTGAAAACACTCTCAACCATTCTTGCATGTAACATTTTCAATTCTCACTTGGTCAATAAATTTTTATCCATGTGTAAACTTTTCCATAGTAAAAAAAGTCAAATATGCTAATTAAAATTTGAATCATAGCTCAAAAATCGACAGACACATTGTAACAAATGAAAAGGCTCCAGAAAAGAGAAGCGCACAACAACAACTAATGTATCCAAAGAACACTTTGAAGCAGAAACCCCTGAAATGTAAGATGGGTACCAACATCAAATAATTTGAACACACAACTTTTATAATATTTACCTAGGTCCTGAACAACAACACGTGAGCCTTGATCCTTGCACACAGCACGACGTCAATGCTTGAGCCTTGAACAACGTCCCTCGGTGCTCAGTGCTCAGCCACGATAGTGGCAGTGTCCCTCAATGCTTAGTGGCTCACCCATGATAGGGGCAGTGTCCCTTAGTGCAACGTCCACAACACACAAAGAAACTCAGAAATAGCGGCAATGTCCACAACACACAAAGAAACTCAAAAATTCTGATTCGAAGGGTTGGCTTGACTGACTAGAGCAGGACATTGTTTATATAGGAAAAGGAATACAAACTTACAAAGAATTGGCCCCAAATGGAAAAATCAGAGATAATTTTCCCACCAATGATTCATGCCCATTTCTTCCCAAGCTTTTTCTTGGGTTTTTTCCCAATGGCGGATACTCGTAGCTTTGGAACGTGTGGGAGTTCCCATCCATTGAGGAGCGTCTATAGACGCTCCTCGATGGATGGGAGCTCCCACACATTCCAAAGCAACGTTCCCAAGCAAAACGAGTACCAAAAACTCCTAATTCTTGATTGCAACGCTCCCATAAAGCTCCAGTGTTCCTGCAGAAATTTTCAGCCAACTCCCAAGCTCCCAAGAGCGTTGGAGCATGGGGTACTTTCTCTTCAATCGCTGGGAGCAGTACCTATGCAACTTTGTCTTTTTGTATTTTTTATATACCATGTTTTGCTCGTGTAGCCCTTTTTTTTGGTTTGGGGGGTGGGGGTCACATTTCTAAGTATTCCCATTTTGGAAACTTGTACACATTTCCACATTTTGTCCAACTTAGACTCGAAGAAATAGAAGCGTTGCAAGCTTGCTTGTGATTAGGTGAGTTTGTATTTTTTCATGGGAAGAGTATGGGTTAAATTGTTTGTTATGAAAGTTGGCATAGAAATAAACCTTACAAGCTAGTGTGAATGCATATTGAATTCATTATTTGAAGTTACTGTAGGTCAACATTGCATAACATATTTAGTTCAAGATAAAATAGAAGGTCCTTCCATTGTTAGGGATTATGGCTGACATAAACTTATCCAGAAAAGACATTCAAGAAAGTGCCTCGTGAAGGTTGTTATAGAATGCATTGTTAGATTCTTAGATTTGTATCTTCTTTTAATATGGAGAATGAATAACACAATCAATAAAGTTTTAACTGACATCAGTGACTTTGGCAAGAATACATGTTTTAACTTGTCATTTATCAATGGATGGTTTATATGGTGCCATTGTTGACGCTAAAATCTGAACTGCTTATAAGCAGTGCTCCATGGGGATGTGTTCTCTATGCCCCAGGGTCAAGGGTTTGCTCCTCACACCTCCCATGTTACCGGGACTTGGGGCCACCTGACGAAACATTTGGCTATGTGCCCATTCTTGGCGAACATGAGGTAATACACAAGGAAACATTTCTCTAGTGTGCAAGGCGTTCTTCAAAAAACAGGGGGCCTTAAAGCATACCTCCTTGAAAATTGGGATGCTTGGGTGCCTGCTCCCCCCTGAACCTTTATCTCATATTCCACTTGCAAACTAATTTTGTCTATCTCATTGATGATCCCGAGACTTCACGAAGCAGGTGGATGCAGATGGCCAGTCAATGGGATCGACTCCTTGATGCTCATTTATTTTCAGTGGTCATTGTCCATTGTTAATTTTTAGCTGTGACTTTGAGTCTTGATTCTTGACACCGATGGCCTCAGACTGAGTCTTTGACTTATCACTCTACTATTTTTGAGTAATTCAATTTACTATTTAAAACTTTAGAGTCTACTATTTTGCTTAGTACTATTTAGAATGATGAATCTGAATAAATGTATTTCATTTTTGAAGATGGATCTGAATTATGTTAATATCTATGTTGCACGGGTTCCCGAACCCGAGGGTGGGGTTCTCGACCCGTCCTGGATTCTCGTCCCCAAGTATCGGATTCGGGTTCAGGTGCTTCTGAGAAGAACCCATAAGAACCGGGTTCTTTTATGAAGAACCGGGTTCTTCATTAAAAAAATCTAGGTTCTTTTGGCTTAACACGTACGAAGAACCCTACTGATGGGTACTTGGAAGCCCAAAATCGGGTTCTTCTGGGTTCTTTGGGGTTCATTTTAGTTTTTAATTAATTTAATGGGCTTCCCCTAATATTCTAGGTAGCTAGTTCTTCATGTTGCGAGAGGAATTGGAGTACTTATGCCTTTATCCATTTAGTAAAGAGAAATATGTTGGGCTCAAAGAAGGCAAAGAACTTAGTTTACGTTCATAGCACACTTCGTATCATATCTCGAAAAGGCACTGGATACAAGGAGGGTCCTTTCAAGAGATGGGACCAATACACAAACAATAGTATGTGTGTGGACAAGGAGATACAACCAGATGGCCTTATTGAGCTACCTCCAGTTGCTATGGATGAGCAAGAGCCTCAAGATGAGAGTGATTCCTACCTGGAGAGTATGCTAATTGAAGATCTGAGTGATGCTGATGACATGGCTTGAGGAAGCCATTGTTCACTATTAGCTATTTTTTTTTAGTATTTTAAAATTTCCTAGTTCTTGTTTGGAGATGTCTTAAGACAAATTTTGAATGTAGTATGACAATGGACATATATCATGATTCTTATTAATATGTAAACTCCAATTTGCACTTGATATCAAACTAGAAATTTTCAAATTTCATTGTGAATGTTGAATGTTCAATGATGTGCATGTTTAAATATTTAAACTTTAAACTTTAAATCATAAATATTTTGGTTTTCTTGTTTAAAGTTGAAAAATATACAAATTCATATATATTATAATATATATATATATATATATATATATATATATATACCCCCGACGAACCCACGCACCTTGTTTCAAAAAATGACATACCCGTCCCCGTCCCTGCACCAGTACCAGTCCCCGAACCCACGTTCCCTGGCAACATAGGTTAATATCATTTACAAATTTGAATTTTGTATTATACATTCCAGTATAATGAATTTGCATGGGATGAATTGTTATTTTTGGGATTTTAGCTTTTAATTTTAATTTTTATAATTTTAGAGATGTGCCCCAAGGATATGAATCCCTTTGCCCCCCGTGAATCTCCATAAAATGTGTGAGGTGTCTCCACATGTCTGCCATGTGGATTTTCCCACTTCTGTGCTCCAAACATCATGGAAACTTGGTGGAACATTGTATACAAATATTGAAATGTGCGCTGATCATGATTGTGAAGCTATAAACCTATACTATGACAATAAGCTGTTGATATCTCTTATACTTTGATTGCGAATTTTCTAATACTTATATTTTCTACAAGTGCAGATGCTATTTGAAGTTGCATGATTCACCTCCTAAAGTAACTGTTGATGAAGAAGCTGGATTTGTAGGACTATCACCATCTGAAAGGAAAAGGATTAGGCAAAAACAACGCAAAGCAGAGGCTCGAGCCAAAAAGGTCTATGAATAGCCATTTTGAAATATGTTTTGCAATATTTTTGAGATTTCCATGGTATTTCTTTCTCATTGATTGTTCTTTGTTTCCTCCACATTTATCAGGAGGCTGAGGAGAAAGCTAAAGAAGAGGAAGCTGCTAACATAGCAGCAACCAAGACTGGCAAACGAGGTTCACAACATTCAAAAGTTATTGATCTTGACCCTGATGGACAGAAGTTGTTACAGGTATTTGTGTATTTTATCTCTCCCACGTTTGATATGCTTATTGACATGCATTTTGACCTTTTCGAGAGTTTACTTTGGGCAGGTGGAAGATCCATTGGCAGAGGCAACCAAGTACCTACAGTTACTCCAAAAGCATTCTGCCAGCCGTTTGGAAACCCATCTGTTTTCCTTTGAACTTAACATAAGAAAGCAAAAGATACTTCTTGCTTTACAGGTATTTTGTGCTTATGGTCTAAACTCGCACAGAATAGTCATTAGATTATCAGATTCTTATGAATTTTCCATCGTGCCACTAATGTTTCAGCACAGAAGTCTTTGAACTTCTATTTTCATTTGCTGTTGCTTATTAGTTTGGAATTACTAGGTAAATTGGCATGGTTATTTTGATTCCTATACATATTAAGATACTTTTGTGGATGTAGAAGTTGGTGATTCATTTACATGTAGCCTATTTTGTTTTATAGTTATTAGAATGTTTTATTACTGTTTTTCTGCAGTTAGAAGTCCAATGAATCATTCCAGTGATTAGTTTCAGCTATGTACATAAATTAATATAGATAACTTGGGCTTTAGTCTAATCTTTAAAGTAGAGATTCTAAGCACATGGTAATTTTTGTTATTAAATGGTACAATCCTAAGGATGCTTATTGTATGGCAAAGGTCACAATGGGCATATAAATGCCATAAGCTTCAGTCGTTGTATTCATAATTTTATTTTTATTAATTATATTACTTACATGGAATATCTAACTTTTATGGACTTTGCCCATAAAATTCTTTTCAAAGAAAATGATTGGGCACCAGCGCAAAGCACCCTGTACATACATTTCAGTGCAAGTATTCAAGCTGCTGTGCACAACTGCCATATCTTCTGCCACTATGCATTGCACTGTCAACCACTTCTGCATGTCCCCATCATGTTGTCATAGACTGCACTAGTTTGGTGACACCATAAAATAGTGGATTTTTTTATCCCATTGGATACTTAACTGTACATCTAAGAAATTATAGCAATTAAGGATGCTGGAGTTTTGAACGAGGAAGAAAATGACCATTGATGATCTCCAAAGGTACATTCTGATTTTCAAAGATGATGTAAATTTCCACAAAAACTGGGTCAAGAGTACAGAAAAAGAGCAAAAGGTATTGCAGGAAAAATTAACCAAGCAAGCGGAGGAAGTGAGTGATTGATGGAACAATTTAATGGTATCGAGAAAAGACAACACCAGGAGTACTCAGATTGACCTAGGGGCTAAGTAGATACTCTAAAATTAGACACACTAACAGCTATACTGATGAATTTTTGAATCCTTCCAGAAACAATGAACCCATTAGACAACATTAACCAAAAGTCACTATAACTCAATAAATCATGACATGATGAGGTTCTTCAAGAATATAAAATTAGAATGACCGAAATATGATGAGAAGGACAATAGAAGGGCCATGATTTGGGTTAATAAAATGGAAGGAAACTTTCCATCAATGCACTAGTTTACGAGAGGGATATGATAACGACAAGAATTGAGATCATAAGAAGATACAGATCTACAGTGATCTCTTCAACAAACTCTAATTTAAACATCCAACCAACATGTTTATAATGGCCCTTAATATAGTTCACAAGAAAGATGCCCACTTACCCTATCTTCGTTGAGGAACAATATAATGTCCCCTATGGATTAACTGCCTACGAAAGGTCGAAGTAGCCTATCCAACCCCATAGGCTATAAGCTGGAAATCCCAATTATCCAATGTTTGGGGCAACATTGGGTGAATTTTGGGTTGGCTGGGGCAAAACTACCAAATTTGGGGTTGCACTTGCAACCCCTCACATGAGAGTGAACACCATGACAAGATCGGTAAATAAGGGAAGTTGGAATAATTTTGGATCATCGATTTGGAATTGAATTGTCTCTGTTTTCTTGTGCCTGAGGCTTTGAGGGTTCTAAGACCCCTTCTTTTGATTAGTTTCGGTGAAGGTGATTGCGCCCTAGCCAATCCCACCCTACGTAGATACCATTTTTCTCTGTTCTGGTACAATATCTTACCTTCTTGAAGCAACTCAACATTATCCCAAGAGAGAAGTTTCTGTGGTGATTTTGAAGAACAGGTTCTGTCTCAGGTCAGCAAAGGATTATTTCTGAAGGAACCCCTCCAAAATTCTAGCTAAAGCTGACATCTGAGGCTTTCTAAGGCACAATGAGTGGCGTATTAGGCTGCAGACCGCAGGGCCGCAGGTTGAAGAATAATTTCTGCGACACCTGAAGAATAATTTCTGTGGCAACCAAAGTATAATTACTGTTGTAGATTCATGGTAAGCTCTGCGGAGGTGACCTAAGCTAACAGAGTGCCTGTGGTTAAAGCGAATGATGGGAAGACTGATCTGAGTAGCGAACGATTGAGAGATTGGGTCTGCATTGAACAACATGTCAGTAGGGCATCACTAGTATAGCAAAAATCTTAATTGTGCTGTAAGTTGATTGAAATTTGTAGGGGACCAGTTGCTATTTGAAGATTGTGTTGACTTACAATGCTAGGGTTAATTTGTGAATTGTAAATATATTGTGCTTATTGAAGGGATTGATATGATTAAGGTTTAAAAACCCTAACAAAGTCTACTGGTGGGTTTTTGTAGATCTACTGTTGTGAGGGCAGTTAGCCTTAACTATTTGTGTTGCTGAAGAATCATAGTGCTGTTAGCGGTCTTTATTACTGTGGAAAGCTCTGTGCTATTTCAATTATTTCTACTGTTGAATAAATAAATATGGCTGTGTATAATCTTGTGGATTTAGTGCATCCCTGATAATCATAGAATCCCAAGGGCAAATTTACCCTAGGAAACTGCAAACAATCAACCACATAAGTAGAGCAAAATATCATAAGTAGATCAACTTGTTTAGAGGTGCCCTTAGTCTAAGAATGGCTGTTTTCACTTGAATGGGATAGTGAGATGAGGATTTTATCTTTGTATTTATACACATCCTTTAGGGTTAAGGCAATAAACCTGAGAGGGTGACTAGGATGAGCTAGTCAAATATAGAAAGTACAATAAATGGGTTAGTTAGGTACCCATTGTAGGCTCCGTAAAGCTATATAATCTGAGTCACATGACACGAGGACACAAGACACGGAGGACACATAAATACGAGTATTTGACATGAGAGACAACGACCCGGAAACATAACACAAGGGACATGTTTTATATATATATATATATATATATTATAAAAATACTGAAATATAGTGCTTGATCCATATAGATATGAATCATGATGATATCTATCTAGTATTTAGTATACACTATTTACTACTTAGTAATTTACTAGTTAGTCTATTAATTTACTACATCAATGATGTTCACAGTTCAATGTTCATTGTTCATGTTATAATTTTTTTTATTAACTTCAAACAAGTTTGATCATGTTCAAACTTCACATAAGGTAATTTATGAACTATAAATTTATATGTTCAAACTTCATTGTTGACCAGAGTGTTAATCGAGATTTCCCTCGCTTTAGACCTCGAAGGTGTAGTGGTCAATGAGCACATGATGGGGAGTTGGGATTTTAATTTCAACACACGATCTATACGTGGTCACGCATGTATAATTAAGTTAAGTTCCGTAGACTATAACACAACTTACATGAAATTTAAGTGCTCCAAAATCTTAGGAAAGCACGCAAATGCTTGTCTCCTGCATCTCCAGGTCTAGGTCGATGTGAAGTTGTGAGCATTGCGTTCGAATCTGATGGAATTTCTCACACTGCACAACAAATTTGATTTCGACGATGAGCAAACTCGACTTCGGTGGAGAACAATGACAATAAAACCCAAAAATAAACCATGTTGCAGGTTTTAAATGTCACTTTTCATGGACACGTGTCCTAAGAACCAAAAAATTTAGGGCATATTTTGGCGACATCTAAAACACGTGTCTCGATTGGAGGACACAAAGAAAAATGTTTTTGACACGTTTTAGGGCACGTTTCGTGTCCAACACGTGAAATACGGGACACGAGACCCTGAGGGACGTGTCCTGTGACTTAGGCTATAATCAATACAATGGATCGACATCTGGCCTTAAGTGAAGAGTGACCACATGATGTCAACACCCCACCTAATTTGAACAATGAGCTATGAAGAGGAAACTACTACATCATGTTTTTCCCTTTAATTTCAACTAACTTATTGATACATGTTCATAAACTAGTCAAGCTCTTCTCTAGAAGAGATTTGGTGAAGATATTGACGAGCTAATCCACACAAGGAACAAAGATTGTTAGAAGCTAGCATTGAGCATGTAGATGACAAATGTGAGGTGTCCAAATCTCAATATATTGGACTTATAATAATTCAATGGATTGCAAATAAGCTCATTGGTACTTTGATTGTAACAAAATAATGTGGAAGGAGTTGACTAAGTATCATCTATATTCAAGTAAGATGCTTCTCGAGATGAGCTAAACTAGCATATTTGACTTTAGTGGAGGAGTGACTGATGCTTTGGTGAAGATATTGACGAGCTAATCCACACAAGGAACAAAGATTGTTAGAAGCTAGCATTGAGCATGGAGATGACAAATGTGAGGTGTCCAAATCTCAATATATTGGACTTATAATAATTCAATGGATTGCAAATAAGCTCATTGGTACTTTGATTGTAACAAAATAATGTGGAAGGAGTTGACTAAGTATCATCTATATTCAAGTAAGATGCTTCTCGAGATGAGCTAAACTAGCATATTTGACTTTAGTGGAGGAGTGACTGATGCCTTGTTGCTTTCTAGAATACCAAGAAACTAAATTTGAATGAGTAGAGAACAAGTATTCCAGGGTACAGTGTTGCTTGTCAAGATCACTTGGCCAATGGGCATTGTAAAAATTGAGGAGATGAATGTTACTCCGTGTTGAGTAGAGAATTCCCATGTGAGGGATGATCATGAGATAGCACAAGATACACTTAGCAACTTGCCATAACTCTCATGACTCCCCCACATTAGCAACAACACATACTAGTTGCAAAGATAGACATCTGGCCAAGAGTGTGTAAGATAAGGTAGATTGTAAACTAGAGATAAAAATGTGATGAATAAGATACCGGTGAAGGAATCTTGGTTGGAAACTTCATCCTTGAAGTAACATGAGTATACATTGTCTTGTAATGTTCCATCCCAATGCATTGCAAGAGATCCAAGGTGTATTGAGATTGAGTGAGGGAAATCTCAGCAAAGGTATGGGAAATTTGAAGTCCTAGAAAAGAATGATGCAACCCTAAATTAGTGATCTCACCGTAGTCCATAAGTTGTTGCTTCATGTCATTGGTCATGGATGTGGAATGAATAGTGAAAAGGAGATCATCCATACATAGCACAACAATGAGGGGTTTTCCATCGTAATGGTGGATATAGAGATCATGGTCAACTTCATAGCAAGTGATACCACAATTATAAAGAGATTGAGATTCTTCTCATACCAAGCTTGAGGTGCTTGCTTATCACCATTTAGAGATTTCATGAGCTTACAAACCAAGGGAACAAGTCCATTCTTTACAAACCTTCGTGGTTGCTTCATATAAATATCTTCTCAAACATTTCCATGGAGAAAAGCACTCTTGACATCCAATTTATGAACCTTCTAATTTGATGATGTATAGCTATAGAGAAAATCACTTGTATTGAGGTTGTTACACCTCACATTGTATGGGGGCATTTGTGATTTTCATCACAAGACATGATTTACATGTTAACACCATGGAATAGTTGACAAAGACAGAGCCATTATTACGTATGTATATACTTTTCCCCAACACTTTCCTAATGGATTTTCTAACCATGATCAATCGTGTTTGTGGGGTGTTTAGAGAAAAGTATGTTGTTAAGTACACTTGTTTGTTTGTACCCCTAGAACACATCACTATTATGGGATATAGTGATGATGTGCATTTTCTTGTCTTTCATGGACACTTGTACCTAGCATATGTGGTGTTCTTGGGGATAATTGAGTGTCTTGCTTAGCATTGCTCACACATCCGAGTGACCCATAGCATATTCATGGAAAGGGATACCCATCGACTAAAGATTTCCCAATGTTGTATTGCTTAATTATTTCTCTTTGATATGGTGTCTTAATTATTGGTATGTTTACTATCATTTATGCTTATTACCATCGAGACTTTCTCTTTGACGCATAATTTTATGATGATCTAGCCATATATATCCCAATTGTGGCAAAAACCTTGAGAATATTAGCTATCTTACGATGAGGCGACATCCTTTAGTTGGGTAATTGTTTGGGAGAGTAGAGCATTCCCCTTGTTTTGTTTTCTTTTCACATCGTTGGAGGTGTGGAGTTTCTATATAAAATGCATATGCATGAGGATACCCTAGCATGGAGGGGTTGGAGGTGGAGTAGTGGGACCTATTTATATCTATGAGATGAAGGATATTTTTGAGCTAATTAGGCACTCATCTGACAATGGCACCTGTTACTACAAATCTAGTAGCCTAGTGCAAAGCTTCACTAGGCACTCAAGGTCTAGGGAAACAATGAGATCAGTCACCATTGTAACCTTAGTGGCTATTCTCTTGCTGTTTTGTGTATGCATATTGTCCCTTCCAATAGGTCTCAAAGAAGTTGTCAATTTTAGATACAACAAAATAATCTTCAATAAGGAATGGATTTATGTGTAAATGAGTTGGCGAGTTCAAAGAACCTATGGCTAAGTCTAAAGGGCTTAAGATAAGTCCTAGAGATGCTCAAACATATTTTTTTTTTCTAAATAAGATTAATCTATTGATATAATACAAAAAGTAGTTACAGAGTTTCCTGGCCGTAAAGGGACCCGACCTTAATCAACATGCAACCATGAACATTGTTTGAGACTGCCCCAACAAAGGGGAAACCAGTCTGAAAGAGAAAAAGAAGTCCAAAAAGACAACAGATTTAACCACAGTTTTCTGAAGAGACTACCCTATCAAAAAACAACATTAGAAAACCACCCAGAAAACAACAGTTTGTCCGGACTGGACCGCCAGCCCTCAGAAAATTCTGAGGCCACATAAGACAAGACAGAACTAAACCAAGAACTAAGAGGAGTGCCACCTGGCAGACGTGACATGAGTGACAAATTCCTCCGTGGCAGGTTCCTCCACAATAGGACAAGCCCAGTCATCCGGGTTGTCCGCCTCACCAAGTCCCGCAGCCTGATGACCTCCCTCCCTGCGGCCGGCTTCCACCTGCGGGCCCGACGTGTCCTCCATGCGGCTTTCCACGGCCTGCGTGTCAGTTTGAAGGCCCAACTTCCAAGTCATCATGCGAGCTGCCAGTAATGGCCTTCCCATGCCGTCGGTTCCGACCACCATTACCACCTTGTTCTTTGTCGTTGCCTCTATTCCGTCTTGGACCAGCTCTGTGTGTCTCCTCCATGGAAATTGTCATGGGGATGTGTTGCTCAGTCTCTTCTGTGATGGAGATGGAGACGGTGGCAACAATGACCGGGCAATTCATAGAGCTGCGGAACCGGAATTGCGTTGTTTGAGGGACCTGGTGCAGAGGCAGAGGAAAGGGTGTAGTGCGAACAATCGCCTCTTTGCGACTAGAGCAGTGGAGGCCTGCTCTGCCTCGGCCACTTTTGGTATTCAGATACTGGGGATTTCCAGCAAAAGAAGCCGTGGAAACCGAATTATGATGATGCAGAGACTAGGAGCGAGCACTGCCTCCTCGCGTGCCACCGCGTTTGCTGTGCATGCGGTGGCGAACCATGGTGGAACTAGGAGTAGAGAAAGAGTCAGGGGAAGCAGAAGGAGAATAGACAGAGGAATTTTGCGCAGAGGTTACAGAATTCTGGAGTACAGGAGCGAGTTATAGAGATTTATTTGGGAATGGTGGTAACCATTGCCCAAGTCAAGGCAGCACACAATCTAGCAGCGACGCCCCATGCTAGTTCTCTCAGTTGGCTCTTCCGCTTGCAGAGGGCACGCACAGTGAAACAGGGGTAGAATGACTGGAATGTTTTCTAGCGCCATGGTTAAACAAGGAATGGCTCTGCCTCGACTGTAGTAGGCATTTAATGCTGCCTGCGAGGTGCCTTGAGTATCATTTACTCTGATCTTGGGATGGTTGCAGAGGGCCATGTGGCCACCCTGTCCGTCGTTGTCACGTTTCATCACCGTAAACGCATTAATGAACACCCGCATCCAGGGGAGATGGTCAAACATATTACAAACACATGCCACCATTAATTAAAAAATCATTGTTACAAATTAGGGCTTGAGATAAAGACACTTCATAGCATGCAAAATTTATGACAACAATAATAAATATCCAACAAATGATGATTAAGAACAAATAACAAATGCTATTGGATAGATAAACAAAAGAAAGGACGAAATACAGATTTTGATGGTTGAAAATGCCCAAAACAACTAGGAAACTGTAGACGTCTGCCCTAAAATTATGGATAAAAGTACCATAATTAGACGTCTGCAAATCCTAGCTTTAGGACAACATATAAGGTGATTTATGCTATTTTATGCAGATTTTTCCAAAACCTAACCCTTGTTTACCATAAAAAGAAATAAGAAGATAAATTTTTATGGGATCTATTACCCACGAAAAGTGGCTGATCCCATAGGAGAAATTTTTCTCCCACCATGTCTTCCAACTAGTAGCCAACAACCCTTGACAACCAATAGTAGCCGATGACGATGTGCCATTCATATCTCCGCCAACCGCACTAGTGATATGTTTCCTCACCCCTTTGGCAAGGACACATGTTGGAAGGTGTGCTTCTGATCAAATGGTGCTTTATTCTTTTTGCAGTCGGGTACTTATGTTTATTTGTATTTTGGGCATTTGACATGGATTATGACGTAACGTAGAAGGAAGACGGATTTTGACCGTCATTTTGTTCCCTAATCTTAAATGGGGGTAAAATTTTCAACCTAGTCCAGTGAGACCTCCTGTAATGCTCCAATGGGCATAAGAGGGGCATTACCTAGGAAATCCCGTTTGAAGTAACATAGTCCCATCTCTCCCTACTCCATACTTACCACTTCCTGTCTTATATTATGAGCCTCATATTCCACCTCACTTCTTTGGGTTCAACTGACCATTGGTTCTCTGGGATTGGCACCATACATTTTCATCCTTGTGTAGGGCCCAAAACTTGGCCTTGGGAGATTGATGTAGCTAAAAGGACAAGAAAAAGCATATCATGGCCACAAGAAAAAACAAAAGAAGATCAAAATGCAAAAGATCGTTAGTACATACATATTAGCAAATGGGAAAAAGTCTAGCATGAGCTCTACCTCACTCATTGTGGCCATCACTTGGTTCTTGAGCACACATTGCTCTTCATCTAAAAAACTGGATTCATCTTCCCCCCCTCCTTGTGTCCCGAATCCCACATATCTGACATGATTCTTGAGTTACACATGTCCAATTTGTGGATCAAGCGTGTCCAAACACGTGGGATTCGTTGGGCTTGCGAATATGATTTTCCCAACATGTCCCGCTAGAAATGCATGACACGACTCCTTAAAAGCCCAGTTTGGGCCGTTTTCTCTTCATTGTTATGTCTCTCTTGCTATGGCTATGTGGGAGCAAGTAGCAAAGGGTTTAGGAGCATTTTGGAGGTGATTCAAGCAATTGATAACTGCATTTTGCTTCCATCCATCGTCTTATTTACAGGAAAAGGGAGGAGTGGTTGAAGGGAAAGACAAAGATGTGGGATGTGTTTCCTGATGATATGGGTTTGGACAACAGTATTGAGTTGACATTGGCCAACTTGGATTCTAATGAGCTAGTGCGAGAGCTTGTCACTTTTGATGATGGTGATACTCTTGAGGGGTCATCCTCCACACCTACAGATGCAAAGATTACATTGGATACAAAGGAAAGTAGTGGTGACCATGACAATGATGTTGATTTTGATGATGATGATTGATGAGCTGCCTACTACCTTGAAGTTTTTTTGTATTTGTTATTTGTATTTGCCATTGGGATTGCTAGTTAGTAGTCCTCATGACTCAATACCTATGTAACACAGTTTGATTTTGATGACTTAATGAGAAAATTGCAGTTTCTTGTCTTTCTCCTATTGGATCATTGATGAATTTGTCACGATTTTATTTGTATGCATAATGTTACAACTTACAAATTTGCAATGTAGAATCTAGATGTATGTTTGAATTTGTATCATGATGAGAATTTGTGTGATATGAAATCATTGAAATATTTATTTAGTATTATATTTACATATATATAACGTGTCGTATGTGTCCTGTTCTGGGGGCCTACGTGCCCTGTGTCAAATACTCGAATTTGCGTGTCCCATGTCCCCGTGTCAAGTGACTTAGCTCTTCATATTATGAGAAGGAACCCTTGCATGTCCCAACCCATGGTGGGCATTGAGCTACCTCACCATTAAGGGAAATAACTACTATACATCATATGAAGTGAGTGTTGGAAATTTTGGTAGCCATGGTTGATATTTTGATAAAAAAGAAAAGAAAAATTAAAATTGAAATAATGAATCAACAAATGTCATGTTGGGCCCCTCCTAAATCAAGTCAGCTTGCCCAAGAGTTACGTCTTTTCGCATGGACGAACAACGATATATTGAGCTTATGCACAATCCTTCAAGGCAAAATTTGCTTCATCTGATGTGAGCCATTTGTGAGCTAATTGAGGCATCTCTTCTCTGTGATTTGCAAGATTCTGTGGCATATTCTTCTATGGCATGCGAGCTTATGTGGCACTGTTCTTCTATGACATGTGAGCTGTTATGTGGTACTCTTTTCTATGATATGCAAGTTGTTTTTTGGCAGTATCTTTTGAGGTATGCGAGCTTTTCTATGGCAGTGTCTTCTGAGGTATGCAAGCCTCTCTGTGGCTGTATCTTTTGTGATATGCGAGCCTCTTTGTGGTAGTGGTATGTGAATTTCTCTGTGACATTATTCTTTGTAGTATGCAAGTTTTCTATGGCTCCTTATCTCTATGGTAAAGTAAAATTCTATGGCTACTTAGCTATGTGATTGAAGGATAAAATTTTGTTCATATGATCTTATCAAAGAGATGATTTTGACTGATGTACAATTGATGAATTGAGTTCTCTCTCATAAGGAAAGATTATTGGGTTTTTCCCTTGTGGGTTTTTCTCTAGCCTCTGGCCTAAATCTTGGTGTCTCTTGTCTCATTATTTACTATAATCTCTATTTCTTTGTTGTAGAAGTAAATGGTTGAAATTTTTCATGTATAATTGCTTGATGATTGGAATGCTCTAAAGAAGTAATATTGTATCATTAGAAATAGTTATTGGTTTGAAAAATTGCTCTAGTCTTGATTGCACTAGAATATCGACATGGTTTCAGAGCTATGGTGAAGAGATGAGCATTGAGACCACCCTTTTGAGGAAGCCCTAAGTAGAGAAAGTGCTTGTTTACAATATCTGTGAAGTCCAAAATTATCTTGTGGAAGTCTAAACAAGTTTGAAATTATTTACTGGGACCGAAGGGTTGTACTTAATGAAAGGAATGACATCCGAATTATCTTCTGATATCTTTTTGTGACTTCCGAGCCCTCTATAGTCCAAAATGATGAGTATACAATTCCGAGTTACTCCTACAAGTAATCCAAATTTGTTGAAGACATTCTTAGCCTTTGGAAATCTTAGTGACAAGTCTAAATAAGAAAATTGAGTCTAAGATTGTTATTATAGTCCGAGGTTTGTGGTTTCTATGGCATCTTGCAATATGATTGAAGCCAGGTCATGAAAGCAAGAATTCTGTAGTATTGTGGAAGATATCTATATGACAAGTGCAAGGTTTTATGAGATAAGGATATGAGCTCCTTAATGTTGATTCGAGTGCATATTCAAGTCTCAAGAATGATCCAAATCGGTGACCAAGTCCAGGTTTGTATGTCACTGTGGAAGGAGTCAAGACCGAGCCACCTTATCTCTTTGGAAGGTGACAAGACCGAGTCACCAAATTACTTCTGTAGTGAAGCTTGAAGTTTAGATTTAATTTACTTATGTTGGTTAAGTTTGAAGTCCAAGTTTATATTTGTGAAAGATCTTAAGAAGTCCGAGCTCCATTCTGTGGCATTGTGCAACATGATTGAAACCAGGTCATGAAAGCAAGAATTTTGTAGTATTGTGCAAGATATCTCGATGACAAGTGCATGGTTCTATGAGATAAGGATATGAGCTCCTTAATGTTGATTCGAGTGCATATTCAAGTCTGAAGCATGATCCAAATCGGTGACCAAGTCCAAGTTTGTATGTCTCTGTGGAAGGAGTCAAGACCAAGCCACCTTATCTCTTTGGAAGGTGACAAGCCCATGGCCTATGACCTGAAGGATAGAGAAGCCGAATTTTCATTCAGCAAATTTGATGTTAGCTTAAAAGATCCTTCTTCTATATATAGTGAAAGAAACCTAGATAAGAGCCGACCTGGGATTCCTTGAAGAGGAAAGATCGAAGAAATTTGAAGAAAGATCTTTGTACTAAAAGGCTATCATATGAGAACTCACTAGATCAGTCAGAATCCCCTTGAGGACAGACATCCATAATTAGATAAATTAATATAGCTATGACATTATATGATGTTGAGGAAAAGACGCACAAAGATTAAGAGGCACTGACATTTGTCGTCATAGACTCTTCTGCACATCAAAGGAAAGAAGCCATGGAAATATAGACATAAAAGAATTCCAATGAAGCCAATACTTAAAAGGTATGTATCATTGAATTTTATTTAAAGTATTTTTGGATACCAAATATCCTTTTGTTAAGGAACTCTGCCTTAGAAGACCAAGTATGTCTGTAGAATCTATTGAGTTCTATCTATTTTGAAGATTGAAAAAGACAAGAATGAAATCCCTCTATGAAGAAGTCCTCAGGAAATGTTGTACATTTACTACAATTCATTTGAAAAATGATATGAATGATTTTGGTTACAAGAAGCTGTGTTCCTCGTCAAGGAAGAAGACAAAATCTCTTGCAGACGCTGATTAAGAATATGGATGCCATGTCTGATTTAAGTATTTGAATTTTTAGATCTTCCTTGATGAAATCCATTCCTACAATGATTTGAGGAAGTTGAGCTACCTAGTTTGTGGTGACCAAGGATATTGGATGAACTTATTGATGACAAAGATTCTTAGCTAATGTGCTACTATGGAAGAATCAAATATGCAAGTTGGTGCTAAACTTGATGTGTCTAGGATAAATTGATCAAATATAATTGGTCAATGGATATATGGATGCTTCAAGTATGAAGCGACAATACTAAAGATCTAATCAAACTATAATGTTGATAAGCAAAGCAATTATAATAAGAGGTCAAAGCTCTTCTTCTAAACTTGAAGTTTGATCGGATTATTACTAAGGAATTGAGATTTGATGGGATTGCTAAATCTAGGGTTTGGAAGATTGTATGTCTTGGCTAGATCCTAGGGATGTTTTGGTTTGTAAACCCTAACAAGGGTTTGAACAAGTAAGCCCTAGGGTTTGAGGACAAAACCCTAGGACTGATCATCCATAATGTTGATATTGAAAACAAGAATATTGAAGTTGAAAAATAATGCAAGGACGAATGCTACACATCTAGGGTTTGTAATCTCTAGAGCAAACTTGAAAAATTATTAGGGTTTGGAGTTAAATTTGTAAACCCTATCTATATAAAAACTGTTGGAAGAGAGCCTAGGGCTTATGAATCGATCGTTTCCATTTAAAAGATGAAACCCTAGCTCTTGCAAATAAGGAATGACATCATGATGGTGATGTGGACGAAGTTGATTTGCAAGAAAACTAGAGATCAAGAGGGTGTTGACATGTTCTCAAAAGATAAGTATCTTGTATCTCTCTTATTTTAATTGATTACTGTTGTTATTATTCTTCTTGCCCTTGTGTATCTTGTTTGGTTGTATTTGTTCTTCCATGGCCTCCTAGTGAAGATTACAGGTACATTGTGAATACCGCCAAGGCTGTGGCAATTGATGGAAGAACATGACAAGAAGACTCGTGATTAGATGCAATCTGGACTCAGGGGGAGCAGATAAGATCAACACAATTGAAACATGTTTTTATCCATGATGAAAGGAAGTCAATTGTGACTTCCAAGATGAAGATGGCTAGAAATCTTTCAAAATTATGCTGATCCAAAGTTGTTGAAGGTGAGCCATTGTTTTTGCTGCTATATATGATTTATTTCTGACAGAGGTTGAAGTTCTCATTGTCTAGTGTAGGAGGGAACTGGTTTTTGAATCTTGTTCTTATGCATTACTATTTGTGAGTGGAAATTTAGTATGATGGACTGCAAGTCTATGGACACTTCCATGGTGATAAGTTTGAATAAGATACGAAATTGTGATTTTGATTTGATTGATCCTTTTATGTATCACAAATCGATTGGCTCATTGAACTATCTGCTGAACACGAGAATTGTTATTAGTTATGCTGTGAACACGTTCTTCGTTAAGCCTTGACATGTGCATTGGGTTGCAGTGAAACATATATTGAGATATTTGCATGGCACCATTGATTATGGTTCTAATGACAACTACATTGTTTTATTGATGTTGATTGGGCTGGATGCCTTGATGATGAAAAGAGCTCTTTTGGTTTCTATTTTTGGCTTAGGCTATGCTATAATAATTAAGAAGCAAACTTTTGTTGCTCTTAGTATTATTGAGGTTGAGTATATTGTTGTGTGTTCAACATCTTATGAAGTTGTGTGTCTTCGAAAGTTGTTTGCTTGTTTGTTTGATCAAGTGCTGGAATCGATCATTGTATATTGTGATAATCAAAGTTGTGTGGAGCTTTTTGAGAACCTGGTTTCTCAAGTCAGGTCGAAGCACATTGAGATCAAGTATCACTATATATCTAGGATGTTGCCCTATGTGGAGCTGTGTGGCTCAAATACATTTCTATTCATGAGTAGGTTGCTGATGTTCTGTGAGAATCCAGGAATTGTTGAGAACCCTTCTTAGAGAGGAAGCATTGTTTGTACAACAGCATATGATGACAATCTTCCTTGGCTTGTGGCTGGGAGAGTGATGGATTGGTTGGGAAGATTGTCACTCCCTTAGGTTAGTTGATCGAGAGGCCATTGAGTTTGGTTGGGGAGCTTACTTTGAGGCATAGGGTGATCCCTTGGGTCATGAATACTGAGAGCCTAGTTTGGTTGGGGACATTGATTTTGTGATCTCTCCCTTACGCAGTTGTTGAGAGATCTATGGATCGGTCGAAGATATTGATCTTGAGTTCCCTTCCTCAGGTTGTTGAATGAGAGGCTAATGAGTTTGGTCGGGAAGGATGAGTTCTCTCCCATGGCTTGTGGATCGAAAAATTATATAGTCAGGGATTGAGGTAGGGACCTTGTGTATATGATTGGAGAGTTTTGCCTCATTGATTGATCCCATTGGTCAGTTGGGCATTGACTTGGATGCCATTGGGTTTTGGCTTATGGGATGTGTTTTAATGATATTTGTTGGAAATACTGAGGGGGGGGGGGCTGTGGGTGAGACAGTGTTTCTTAGCAATTAGCACTTTTTAATCTTTTTTTTCAGAGCATTAGTTAATATTTAGTTATTATTATAGTTCTTGTTCAGATGATCATCAACAATAATCAACTGTAGGCAACACATTACAACAATGCAAAAAGATTAAGCAATAGACATAAATATTTTTAGGTGGAAAACCCCCTCCGGGTCAAAAACCACTGAACGCTTCTTAGTAATTATCTTCTCCTTCTCTTTAAAAAAAATAATTACATCAAATTTTCAGCTACAATTGAAGGACGCTCCAACCCCCTAATTTACAGTCTCCAACCTGTAGGACACTACTAAACCCTAATAACTTGTTGCAATTGGAAGGACACCCCAACGCCATGTAGTTCAAGCCACAACTTGATGAGTGCCCGCACACTCTATTTACCATCTGTTGTTGGAAGGATGCTTCGTCGCCTTGTAGTTTATCGGCCCCAACTGAAAGGATGCCACAATGCCCTCTGCAGACTACGACCTGCCCTAGCACCAGCCTATTACCCTGAAGTGTTCTCAGGCTCCAACCTGAAGGCGACTCCAATCACCTGCCTTGCGTAACCCTGCCATCCTGAAGAGCCGATAGACCATGTTTAACGATTTTCAGACTGGACCACCTTGTGCTCTGAATCTATATAATAAAGTTGTAAATAAGTTAATGTGTATCCTATCAAATCCTGGTAGCCACTGACCACTATACAATCCTGCTCAAACTGATCACTGCACAATACTACTCATCGAGCCTCACTGCCAATGCTGCCTAGTCAAGTAACCACTGCACAAGCTGACCACTGTACAACCTGATATCACTGACCACTTCCATTGCTCAACTGCACACCACTGTCACTGCTCAACTGCACATCAATAGATGAGTATTCACAAGCTCACAAACTGGCTACCAACTGCACGTCACTATGCCGCACTGCTCACGAATGAATAAGCATCAAAGCTCATATGCAGACTGCCACATCACTGAACCACTACCTGTATGGGGCACCAAAGAGCAATAATAGCTCAAACCAAGGTGCCCCAGGTCATCCCTATGACCTGCTACCAATGCTCTCAAACTCTATCCATGGAGAGCTACCAACATATGTCTTTTCACTGCTGCTAATCACAAATCATACACTACTATCCATCTTTACATCAATAAGCT
The DNA here is from genome assembly GCA_031772625.1 of Pinus tabuliformis. Classification (NCBI taxonomy): domain Eukaryota; kingdom Viridiplantae; phylum Streptophyta; class Pinopsida; order Pinales; family Pinaceae; genus Pinus; species Pinus tabuliformis. The sequence continues at coordinate 740,707,685 of CM062814.1, read as the reverse complement.
GTACAACAATATGATATTACCCTCAAAGACCTGCTTCCCTGCAAGGTCACAGTTGTGTCATTGTACACTCTCTAGGTCATCGCTACAAGACATCTGGTACACATTCCTAGTTTATTTCAGTCACATCACATCACTGTCAAGTTCCGGTTGATTAAATCTGTGTGTTACTAAGTTCGGTCACATCAAGTCCAATCATGTCACTTGTTAGGCTAAAGTCATGATCTATGTCAGGTTGCTGTCAAGTGATCAGGTAATCAAGAACAATGTCATACCACTATCTACTGCACAACATATTATCTTGTGTGGATCTCAGTCACTTTGTCAAGTCAAATACTGCTGCTGCCATATATATTACAGTTGAACCAATTACTTAACATAGTTCCCAACAAGAGTCCTGTCATTATTCATCTGTGCCATATACAGTCAACCTTATTCAACTACCCTTGTCATATTAGGTCAAGTTGGAGTCAAGGCATCATATCACACAAGAGTTATGTCACTGGTTTTGGTTCAGAATTGTAAATCAAGATGCTCAAAGTAAAATTCAAAGTCAATGATTGGGTTACTACCTTTGGTTCTTGAAGTTATTCAACTTATACACAATGAGATTACCGTCACTGTCTTATGGTGAAATTCAATGTCATATATTGGCAAAAGGACCGCTGACTAAGGTGTCTTCATTCATATATCACACTTTAGTATACACAGATTATTTCCTAGGACTGCTATTTGAAAGATAATAAGTTGGCTTTTTAAATCTAAATAACTGTAATCGGTTACAAACAGTTTTGCAAGGGAGTTTATAAACAATTTAAATGCTTGCTTCCTCAGAGATAGATGCCCTAATGAGGACCGGGCCACCAAACTAACAATAATCAGACCCGAAGGAAACCGTAAGAGAACTGATGCGTAGACCTCAGGACCCTCGCTGACTGAACTTTGAAAATTCTGTATGATGAGGTGCTAAAACAGGACTTGTAATTAGGATCGAAACTTTAGTTTGATGAGCAAAGTTAGGGCTACAGAACTGCACTTCGGATCAAATAAAAGATTTAACAAGTCCAAAGGAATCCCTGAGATATAAATGAATACAATTTTTTTTCCCAATAACCAAAGTAAAAAATAATAAAAAGAACATAACCAAAATTGTTACCCTAATAGGTTGATGCAGAGCTTTATAATGTGAGAAAGTGCTACAACACAGCTACGCTGGCCTCAAAATTTTTCTTTTGACCTTGATGAATCGCAAATTCAAATAAAAAATGAACTGCCCAAATCCCTTAACTATTCTTTTGAATCTGTCTTTTATTCTTCACAGAACCAAATTTCCATTTCAGAGCTTTCTCATAGACATTTTTCATTAATCTCTAGAGGACTAAAGGATCGTTATGATATATCATATAGTTTTCTATTGGATAGAAGGGGCTTCATAGGAGGATCGTTTGATTCCTATTTTGGAGTAGCAATTGGGATTTAAAAATAAATTTAAGGTTGACTTGGAGAAAAATTCTTTAAAGGATTTTTAAGTTTGAATTTAATATGTCTTTGAAAACAAAATCCTTCCAAGTCTTCACAATTAGGTCAAGAATAAATTATTCGAATGTATTTGAAGTCCTTTAATAGAGGGGGATTTAAGGTTCAAATCCTTTAGCTTTGACTAGGATATAGACCTTTTTGTGGGAGACTGACTTCCTTTAATTCTTGTTTTAAGTCGAAGAAACCTTAGCATATACAACCCTTGGGGAGTTTGAGATTTAATATTTAGTCTTGATGAGGGACGTTGCTTGCATATGCTTGAGACCCTTTATACAATGGTTGATCCTTAAACCTAGATGAGAAACCCGTAATTGATCAACATGCTGGTGATGAGTGCCATGTCACCATCCCACCCATTGACTGGGGTCTTCAACTTCAAATACGAATATATCTCAAACCAGGAGGAACTACGTGGTGTACAACCTACCCCTAGAAACATTTGTTCGAGGCGAATCCAATAACATTGTTCTCCAAGACTAACCTAGTGCTTTTCTACTTCAAAAACCCTGGACAAAGTCAGGGTACATCCTCAGTCCAAGGAACCCAAACCCTTGGGTTTTCAACCATCCAACAGTGGAGCTCACAACTTGATGTAATCCGACAATTACTAGGAAGCGTTCATTAACCATTTGACATCAATGACTGGTATTTTTAGTCAAAGTCAAATTCCATACGTTGACATCAATGACAACACCATCCAACAATATGTATCTTTCCTTATGATGAGGCTTGTACATCTGATCTCTCCCCTTGGGTTGTTGCTGAGAGACCTATGGATTGGTCGAGGAGATTGATCTTGAAAGAGAGAAAGAGACTTGTACATTTGATCTCTCCCTTGGGCTATTGCCGAGAGACCTATGAATTGGTCGAGGAGATTGATCTTGAGAGAGTGAATGAAAAGTACCTCCCTGACTAAGAGGGAGTGTTGGAAATTTTGGTAGGCATGGTCGATATTTTCATCAAAAAGAAAAGAAAAATTGAAATTGAGATAATGACTCAACAAATGTCATGTCGCCTCCCTCCTAGATGAAGTCGGCTTGCCCAAGGTTCACGTCTTTTCACATGGACGAACAAGTATATATTGAGCTTATTTGCTCTCCTTCAAGGTAGAATTCGCTTCATCTGATCTGAGGCATTTGTGAGTTGACTGAGACATCTCTTCTTTGTGATTTGCAAGCTTTTGTGGCACTCTTCTTTTATGGCACGCGAGCTTTTGTGGCATTGTTCTTTTATGATATGCAAGCTTTTCTGTGACACTCTTTTGTATGATATGTGAGTTGTTCTGTGGCAGTATCTTCTGAGGTATGTGAGCCTCTCTGCGGCCATATCTTCTGTGATATGTGGGATTCTCTGTGGCAATGTCTTCTATGATATGCGAGCCTCTCCATGGCAGTGGTATGTGAGCTTCTTTGTGACACTATTCTCTGTAGTATGCGAGCTTTTCTGTGGCACCTTTTCTCTGTGACACTATTCTATATAGTATGCGAGCTTTTCTATGGCACCTTATCTCTGTGGTAATGCAAAATTTTGTGGCTACTTATCAATGTTATTAAATGGCAGAGCTTTGTTCATATCATTTTATCAAAGAGATGATTTTGATCAATGTACAATTGATGAATTAAACTATCTCTCATAAGGAAATATTATTGGGTTTTGCCATGGCCTTTGGCGTAAATGTTGGTGTCTCTTGTCTCATTGTTTACTGTGATCTCTATTGCTTTGTTGTAGAAGTGAATGGTTGAAAATTTTCATGTATAATTGCTTGATGATTGGAATTCTCTAAAGAAATAATATTGTATCATTGGAAGAAGTTATCGGTTTGAAAAATTGCTCTAGTCTCGATTTCACTAGAATATCAACAATGAGCTCTAACCCTTTGAGCGACGAGTAATAATATAAATAAAAATCAAGAAAAAGTAAATTGCGCACAAGAGGGATGGAAGAACAAAGGTTGAGTTTGGTAACTCATACATCCACGATTGCTCCCTCTCCACATCCATATGTTCAGGATGAGGAGCCAGTCATAGTTGGCCCCTTTGAACATGGCACTTGGCCATGAAGTCTTCTCCCCTTCGTTCTGTCATTATTCACATGATACCTATTAATTGAAGGGTGGACCAAGGACATGTCATTTCCCCTTAGGGGCTAGAAACACCTAATAGGGTGGTCTATTAGCCACTCCTACCTAGGTAGGTAACATTATTATGAGTTCAAAGCCTTAATTTTGGAAGGGAAACTTTATTTGAAGTGTCAAGTTGTCCATTACTTGCAAGCTTGGTTCACTTAGATGCAAAAATGATTAAATATACCTACTGATGTAGTTGCTAGCACTAGATATTGTGTGTACTTTCCAGGTGGTTCCACAACCATGGCTTGGGCAATCTAACTGGGGCCCAAGTCTCTTAGAGGAGAATATTGACACCCACATGTGGAGCGTTCAAAGCCATGGGTCTTCGAGCTATAGCAGAGCATCACACATAGCCATGGGCACCTGCAACAACCACAAAGTTCCATTAGTTGCCCTACATTGATGACTTTTATGTGATGATGCACCTGGAACCAACATGCCCCCTACTGACTTAGCACTTCATGAGGGATTGACAACTATTCCAGGGCCTAGAGAAGGACTGTCTCACACATTGAGACATGGGAGGGCTAGCACTAGCTTGAAAGTCCCCAATGTTGGAACAAAGACAGGCATTTTGACCACCTAGAGACCCATGAAACCACTTTTGTGCCCCAAAATCAGAACTGGGGTCCATAGAGGGAGATTGACAGAGACCTAGGGGCCAAACCCTAGGAGATGATTTTAGAGGGCCTCTATTCACATCATGGCACCATGAGCCCTCAACACTTGCCCTAAGCAAACCCACACATGGATGACATCAACTCTCTCTCTCTCTCTCTCTCTCTCTCTCTCCTACGACTCACACATGTGGGCTAGTTTGAGTTTTATTCATTGGCTATTGGGGCGGCTTGTTACCTAGCTTGTTACTAGCACATTATTTTATTGTTTTAGGGGCTAGTAGGCTAAAATAGGAACTCAAACTCCTCATATAAGTAGAGGAGGAATCATTTGAACTTATAATGATCACACACTTGGGAATTTCAGCCTCTCTAGTTGAATTCAACCTTCTTTCTTATGGAGAACTTGGAATCTATGAATGCATTTTGACATTTGGAGTTGATTTTGCTTATCTTTGGAGCTACTCTTTGGATTAATGGATGGAATCTATGCATGTTATCTTGTAGGTGAACTTAATTGTTGAATATCTATCTTCTACATATTTATTGTATGGAATAATGTTGATTCTAGGTTATGCTAATTGTACCCTACTTTGTTGAAGATATATTAATTGGTATCTAGATGATCTATTGCATGCATTACTCATTGCATAACATGTGAATGAATGTCCTATTGGTGAACCTTTGTTGGCTCTCCCATGAAAAATCCATTATCCTTTGCATAGATAATTTCTTGAAGTTTTGGCTGCTAGGGCATCAAAATTTCGGCCTCCTTAGAAACTTATTGGTTGTCCTATCAAATCATAGACTCCATTCTCCCAAGGGAAAAGGGATTGGTCTACTTTGTTGGTGATCAAACACTTTCTTACTCCATAAATTCTTCTCTCTCTAATTTCGGCCTCTTCAAGGATAAGCTCATAAACTAGGGCTTAGTGTGAATCCCTAGGCAAGGATTATTTTGGGGATTGGAGAGCCTAAACATCAAGGGGAGTGTATTTGCCACAAAATATCTCTTTTTGGTGGGCATCCACTTCAATCTTATCCATAAATTTCTTTGCCCTAGTTGTTAGCTCTAGGGTAAAACCCTAGTTTGTGTTGCTTCAACTTAGAGGCTTGTTTGAGGGTTTCATGCACCTTTGTTTCATTGAAATTCATTATTGGAAACCCTTTCCTTGCATCTTGGGCTTGGGTCTCTCCAACGCACATCCAATTAATCAAACCCCTAGGCCTTAGATTTCACTCCTTAGGACGCTATAAAGAAAGTGTATCACCTCCAATTGGAGCCTTGAGCCATTGTTGTGTCTTTTTTGTAGAAGGTCTATTCGAGTCACCGAACCTCAACATTACAATACTTATCTTACGTGACCTTTCCACATATTGAGACTCCTTCCATCGGTGAAAATCTGTAAAGTGTAGGGGGTTTTGGCTGTGGTAACAGTGGGCCATCACCCCATTGTTGCCACTTTGTCTAGTTTTAGCCTTGTAGGGGGGTCTCCCTCTCCAAGGCTTGCTAGATTTTGCGGCAACAAGATTGACACACAAAAACTAGTTCCTTTTAACATTTGGGTTTATGGAGTTAGAAGGGTGAGGTCAAAGGTGGAAGACCTTGGATGGAGAGGGAAAGATAGAACATGACTTCTCAATCTAAGCCTTGTGACATTCACCAAGAAGAGATTTAAGGTCAAAGAATGCAACTCTAGTTTCCTTGATGTATACTTGGTGACAAATCCTGCATATGGAGATGTCATAGTTGATAAAAGATGCATCATATCATGAAGAGTTCATAAAATCTTAATTCTACAACATTAGCAAAATGGAAGAAGATTGTTCAAAATAAACTTGCACCATTCATTCAAGCATCACTTCATCAATCCATTTAAGTTCATCAATGCAATTCTGTCTTCCCCAAGACAATTTCACTATCTACTAATCAATTGCATCCAAGAGAGAAAAAGAGCTAGTGTGCACTCCTTTTAGAAGAGTGAAATGAGTGTGTGTGACAATCATCCTCCTAACTTCGACTTCCATCTATTTATATGACGACAACTAAATTGAATAACATTATCAAAATGGAAGAAGATTACTCAAAATAAACTTGCACCATTCATTCAAGCATCACTTCATCAATCCATTTAAGTTCATCCATGCAATTCTGTCTTCCCCAAGACAATTTCGCTATCTGCTAATCTATTACATCCAAGAGAGAAAAAGAGCTAGTGTGAACTCCTTTTATAAGAGTGAAATGAGTGTGTGACAATCATCCTTCTAACTTCGACTTCCATCTATTTATATGATGACAACTTAGTTGAATTAGTGTAAATTACACTAAAATCCCTAAAATAGGTCTCATAATGATAAAACATAATAACTTCCTTTTATCCACACGTGAGAAAGATTCTCTCCAAGCATGATTGTTGGAAATACTGGGAGGGTGGGGTGGGGGGGATGAATCAATATTTCCCAAATTTTTCTTCTCACAGTTGGTTAGTTACCCTTTTAAACGTTCAGATTATTTAGAGCATAAACAGAAGCATGAATTCATCACATCATCATCACATCGATAAATAGTACACAAGTATTGGCTCAATAAAAAGCTTAGTTATGTTATGTATGGTTTACATACAACATTAATTTACCAGGTAAACCTGGAAGGAAGTACAAGACTCCGTAAGTCTGAAGATACGTAGACTAAGTCTGCAGGAGTCTTTAGTCTTCTTTACAATCAATCTGCCCACAGCTACCACAATCATCAACTGCCACTGCTACAATTACTGCTTCCATTACTGTCAAAGATGCCACTAACTGTTTCTGCTACTCACTGCTGTCCATTTTGCCCCTTGCTGCCCACTGCTCTATTCATCTGCTGCTACTTTTGCCACTGTTCCACTGCACACTGTCACTGGTTCTGCTTCTGCTGCTCCACTGACTACTCTACTTCAACCTGTCACTGTCCATTCTCTCTGCTACGATTCACCACTATAACCAGTCATTACTGTTGCTGCAACTGAACATATCCTCAACACGCTCATACTGTCATAAACATCTATAACTCTTGTCACAGGAATAATACTGTTGGAACAGGAACAATACTGATGTCAAAGGAATGACACTAGTGTAACAGGAATTCTGCTTTAATCATTTCTCAATCTCTTTATCATGCAGCCACACGTCTATAACTGATGCATCAAGTACCACTGTTATGCTAGATCATTATTTCTCATGAGAGGCACTGCTATACAAGGGTTGTTAAAATTGGCACTAGGGCCAAACTCCATGTGGGTCATCTTATTAATGGAAGCTGATATTTTTCTTGGATCCCTCTCATCAAGAGGTGTAGGATTGATCTAAAGATCATCCGATTCCGATAAGTATTCATGGAGTTATGAATTTATTTGTGTTATAAGACAATTCGTCAAGGTCGGCCAGCAACCAAATAAACCCCACATGTGCTCAACGTTTTAGTATAAATAAGGGTGGCCTTCAAGTCATTTCAACACACACTTGGGATCTATTCCTCTCTCTGAGTCTCTACTTGTCATTGGGTTTTAGTAGGAGGAGAGATCCTAAGGAATAACGTTGCCCTGATCCAGAGGTCAGAAAGGCGGAACTGCCGGAAAAGCCGGAAATGCCGGAAAAGCTAGAAAATCCGGAAAATCTGGAACTACCGGAAAAGCCGAAATTGCCAGAACTGCCAGAAAAGCCGGAATTGCCAGAACTGCCGGAAAAGCCGAAACTGCTAGAAAAGTTGAAAAAGTCGGAAAAGCCGGAACTGCTGGAACTACCGGAAAAGCTGGAACTGCCGGAAAAGCCGAAACTGCCAAAAAGCCAAAAAAGACGGAACTGCCGAAAAAGCCAGAACCGCTAGAAAAGCCGGAACTGCGGGGAACAGTCGGAACTGCTGGAAAAGCGAAAAAAGATGGAACTGCCGAAAAAGCCGGAACCGCCGAAAAGGCCGGAACCGCTGGAAAAGTCGGAACTGCGGGGAACAGTCGGAACTGCCGGAACCGAGAACAGTCGGAACTGCCGGAACAGCCAAAACTGCCGAAACAGCGAGAGCGTCTGTCTTCGAAGGAGAGCAGCGTGCAAGTGACAACTAACTAACATTGGGACAATTGTATGGTACTTAGTAGCAAATACACCAAGCATGCAATGTTACATCTAGCATGCAATAGCAAGCATGTTAAGGACAACAAGCATGCTAGGGACAACAAGCAAGCAAGGTGCAACCAACACATAGGTCAGGATGGCAACATGGTGCAACTGTGTTGCACGGGTACCCGCACCCGGGGGTGGGGTTCTCGAACCCGTCCCCGATTCCCGCACCCAAGTACCAGATTCGGGTACGGGTTCTTCCCAGATGAACTCAGAAGAACCGGGTTCTTCCATGAAGAACCGGGTTCTTCAAAAAAAAAATTTTGGGTTCTTTTCCTTTAACGGGTTCTTGGGTTCTGGGTTCTTCGGGTTCTTCAGGTTCTTTGGGTTGGGTTCTTTGGGTTCTTCATAAAAAAACCATATTAAAAATATAATTAATAATATATAGTTGCATTGAGGTTAAGAACAAAGTGCATACATTTGTTGTAGGAGATAGATCACACCCACAGACAGAGGAGATCTATGCAGAATTGCAGTGGCTGACAGGGTTGATGAAGGAAGCAGGGGATGATCATGTACCTGATGTGCACTTTATGCTGCATGATAAGAAACAGGAGCAGGTGGTAGTGATCATCACATGATGTGCAATAGGAGTGGTGGGAATCTGCATTGTTTTACAAGAGGAAGAATCTTATATTTTGTTTGTGCTTTTCAGCAAGTTGTAAAGACCACTGAAGTCTCATCAAAAGCGCAAGAAGTGCATATGTCGTAATTGCCACTATTCTGCCAAGTTCATAAATGAGGTCACCATGCAGGAAACCGTCCTCAGTGATTTAATCCACTTCATTATTTCCTCAACTTTGTTTTTTTGGGATTTATATTGAGGCTTAAGTAAAATAAGTTACTTGGAAGTGCTATATTATTCTGTTGGTGTCTCTACAAAGGGAGTGGAGGTTTGAGGATTGTTCACTGTTTTCATGTATCATGCCAAAGGCTATATCTCCCTAGGGCATTTCTCAAGGACAAGAGCCCATACAACAAGTTTGAAGTAGCATGGGTATTTTCAAAATTTTTAGGTTGAAGTTACATCAAGATATTCAAGTGAACAAAAGATTTGAGTGGACTATCGACCTCCTTGGATATATGATTGCAGAGAGCTTGTCTGGGCAGAATAGGGATCAGGCTTTAGTTAGAGACCTTTTTTTTCCTTGGAGCTTCAGGTAATGACTTATAAATAGCAGTAAAGGCATTTTCAGAGACACTCTTGTTCTATTTTTGCTCATGATGAGAAGTGTTGAAATTCAAATCTCACATAAATACATATAAGATGTAGATGTATGCACACAAATCGATGCATACACATAGACAGACATTAATGGACATAGAGAGAACAGACATTAATGGACATAGAGAGATGCACACAAGAATTATAGTTTATAGCTGTAATGTATTATTCCATATGTTGGCTTGACAAAAGACGCTTGCCAGCAAGCTGTATAATTGACTTTGTACTGATTTCATGTGTTTCATTTTTGGATGAAAATATGGTGCAGCTCTAAATTGAATAAGTTAATTGCATCAAGCAACAGATGTTATGCTTGTTTGTATAAAACAATAGTTAATATCTTCACTCTTTTTTATGGTAGCTAATACTGGGGACTTGTGTTTGAGGGTCAAACAGGTAACATAACAATTGAGAAAGGTTTGAAATTTTGTTGGATTTGGAAAATTTCAAAATAAAATGAAAGATAAGCATAGGAAGAGAAATTGGAAGCATGGAAAAGGATGGACATTATAGCAGTGTGATCAGACAAACAATGATCCCTGCAATGTTAATATGGCAATACAGAGTTAGGGAACAAGTTTGACCTGCAAAACTGTATTTGATAGGATGCTTGCGTGGTATGCGATTTTGTGGAACTCAATGACAGCAGGATATGCTGACCACAACTGTTGCATGGATGCTTTCCAATTTGTGGCAGAATGCTTTGGTTTGGCATAAATCTAAATCAGGTGATCTTCACTATTATTCTGAAGGCATGTGCCAGACTGCCATCAGATGAAAATGGTAAGCAGGTCCATTTATGCATTATCAGAATGGGTTTGGAAAAAATATACAAATTCAAATTTCATATATATTATTAATTATATTTTTTCAACTTTAATATATTTTATATATATTATTAATTATATATATATATATATATGAAATGTTAATTAATAATATGCATGTTTAAATGATTATCATTAAAGTTTTCTTGTTTAAAATTTAAAGTTGAAAAAATATACAAATTCAAATTTCATATATATTATTAATTATAAATTTATAATTTATAATTTATAAAATTTAATTATTAAAATTTAATATTATTATATTACCCGACGAACCCACGCACCCTGTTTCCAAAAATGCCGTACCCATCTCCGTCCCCGTCCCCGTCCCCGTCCCCGCACCCACGTTTCTTGGCAACATAGTGGTGCAACAATGGCACATAATGCAGTACAATGATGGGTACAGTCATGATTAATGAAGCGCGGTGAGGTGCAGCATAGTGATGATGGGTGTAGCATGGTGCAGCGCGGTGAGGTGTAGCGTGGTGAAATGCAGCTCAACGATAGGTGAAGGAGTCACCTTGGAGAATCAGTTGAAGCAACATGTCTTCAACTTATCTCATGTATCATCTTCTTAGAGATGATCTATGCTCTTATCTAGATAAGTCAAAATGTTAACTTTTGTTGTAAACATATTATCTCTCTCTCTCTCTGCTGAACTATTGAAGAACATATAAGAATAATTGATCAAGGGTTTCCCCACATTGGGGTTTTTCCCTGGCTAGCACCACATCTTGTGTCCTCTTGTCTTGGCTTGCCTTCTGCGATTTATGTTTATGTTCTATCTGCAGTTTACTTTAATGCTGATGTGATTGCTAATCTGGAAAGGATATGGAGCTAACTGTGAAAATTGAAATAAATTGCTCTAACAATAGAACATACCTAAAATTAACAATGGTACTGTTACAGTATTCCATTAATTGTCATACATCAAGTCCAAGTCACTGTAACTTATGTGCTCTCATTGTACAACAGGTATATTTGGCACCTCCCAGCCTGATTTGTCATCCCAGGCATATGCCACTGTTAACAAAATATTGTCACAGGTGTTATAAGAACAAGGTCACTCTATAGAATATGGGCACTGTGTTAGATTGCTTCTTTTGTCTCAGACAGGGACATAGGTTAGTTCTACACATTGCATATTTATGTCATAAAGACTGCCACGAAATTTGCTGTCACTGCTTCCTCTTGTTCCACTCTGTTTTGGAGATGGCAACCATTCTTTACATCCTTGAATGAGATTCCTTCTTTTGGATAACAATAGAACTGAACATATTTCATACACTGTAATAGAAATTATGAATGCCATACATAATGTACTGTTCTCATCACGAAATAAAAGAGAACATACTGCTGCAACAATGGGATCTAATCTCTGTCCTCAACTCAGATGTATTATTGATCTGCAAGCTGCTTCTTCAGACTTAATAGATGTTAACACTGCCACTGTAATGTTATATGACCATACAAGGTTTCTAAAGTTACTGTCACAGTCAAGGATCATTGCAATATAAGGTTAACCGTTACTGTCATTGTAGCTTTATTTCACCAGTCCACATAACTGTAAGAACCCTAGCCATAGACAATACTTTTACTGTAGTCAAATCATCCTTAGGCATACTGAAATTGCTGCACTGTTCAAGTTAAACACTCAATTACACATCTGACCACATATGTTCATAAATTAAATTTCACCGTCACATCAAAAGTGTATGGCTAGGGTGCTGTTATATGTCAATGTGACTATTGTGTAAGATTCAGTTCAAAATATTTTTCTTAGGCAAGCCAAAAATATACTGGTGTATTGTTTCAGGTATAGATGCATAGACCACAGTTATATCGCACTAAAGAGTTTTGCTCATGCTCAGGGCTAATTCATATGGCAAATTCATATGGTGAATTCTGGACTGATAAATACATATGCACTACTCTATGTGCAAATGCAATATGGTCCTAATGGTCAACGATCCTAGTCAAATATTTCATGCTTGCATATGAGACAGGAGGGGCCCGCAACTACATGCATGAATACACCCAAACTTATTTATCCGACATTCGATAATTTAATAAGGGGCAGCATAAGAATAATGTGCTTATAATTCTTCAACAAAACCCTAATTCAAATATTCGACACTATTGAAATTTGAAATGACTTCAAGCCCAATGAATTTCAGCATTTCACTTAGTTGTCTTGGCTATAGAGGGAAGGTATTACAAATCCATTTGTGCCCTTGTAGAATGATGCTACAGATCTTTCACATAGTTGTGGGTCTGTGGCAGAGATAAACTCAGAAAGGAAGCTATGCAACCTGCAATACAAGAATACAAAACCCTAGTGGCTAGAAAACAAAACAAAAAATCCTCTTCAAACCCTTGGCTGCAGAAGAATCCACCCAATTTGCTTCATGAGAACAACTGAACCCACAGAGACAAAAAAATTCTCGTCAACTCGGTCAATTGAGCAAATTTCCTTTAAGCAGCCGAAACCACAAACCCCAAACAAACTTCGCTGCTTCAAGACTGATTTGTGGCTCTTCTCCACAAAATTCTATTTTACAGAGATCGAACATTGATCATTGCCTTAGCCACAAATAAAGGGAGAGTGAATTTTCTTACTCCATTTAGAGAAGAATGAGTCCATTTATATAGATTCATGAACATACATTTGGAGCTGACATGAGGTATTTTGGAGGTAATTGGAACCCTTCTTTATTTAAATTTTAATTTGTTGATCCAAAACTATTGAGATACATTAACTTCTCTTCCACGATGACCGTTATTGACTAATTCTCCTTCCTTTTTCTTTTTCTCTTTTTTTTATTATTAATTCTTATATTTTTTGTTTGTTTGTCAAGTTGCCTGTGATCCTCTTGGCTTGACCTGTGGCTTGAGGAGCTGCGGCCTAGGGGCATCTAAGCCATCAAAGTCAGCCGGGGATCGCACCGGCCTAGGGCACACCAACCCTTAGTTGACTGGATTTTTAAGCATGTCTCCTCCCCCTAGCACAGGGCATAACCACCCCCATGAGGTTTGATCCTGGGTCTCCTTGTTGACGAGGCCCATCCTCAACTGGTTGTGCTAGTGGGACTTGACTTAATAATTCTTATATTTATTAAAGTGGACCAATTTGATTTTATCTACCTCCATGACCTTATTAACTTTAATAGAAACTCCTTCATATGTCCCCACAACATCAATATGTTGGGACCCTCAATCCTTTTGAGCAATATTCTTAAATAACAACACATCAACAAAACTGCCACATCATTTATGCGACCATATAGTGCCACTTCAGTAGTCCTTGGGGTTGTGAGCCAAAAATCTAGTGCACAACTTTGACCAAGCGTATCTCACAAACTGCGAGTGCCCATGAAATGCTCCACATACCACCAGAATCAACAAGATGAGTAGAATTTATCTAGAGAGGTTTTTAATACAAACTCAATGAGCAACTTCAAAACTCCATTTAAAGGCGAGGTGTCTCCATCATCCAAGGAACCCAAACCTTAGGACTAGGGTTTCATCTGGTGGCTAGGGTTCTATCAAGACCTCAACACATCGTGACATCAAACTGCATCATTGTCATTTGCATCAAGGTACCCAATTCTTAGGGTTAGGGTTTCAACCAATCAATCAGGGTTTATGTTGCAACTATGGTTTAATGGTTAAACTGCATCATCCTGTGAACTCATGATGATATCTTCACTCACTCTGCGTCCTACACTAGCCTGTACTTGCTACATCTCCTCTTGCTTTGACATCAATGACAACATTCTCAACAATGTCATCCTCCCAAGGTGAAGATCTTCATCAAGCAAGGTGCTAAAAATGATTAAAGAGTGCTCCCCACCTTAAGTGATCTCCTAGATATCAATGGTGTATCCACAAGCCAAACCTTTCCTTAACCATACGTCATCATCAAAAAGCCTCAGATCATCACTCTAGGCCATATAAGGTGGTGTTACAATCCTAGGGCATGACATCATAGTCAAGAAGTGTACCATCCCTCCAAAGGGATGACAAGTCATCATCATCAGGGTCTAGGGATTGGGCAATGCCCATCAGGAAGATGGAAGGCTAACCTGGGGGTTTCTTGGTTCACTTGGGTACATCGTCTTTCTTAGTAAAGTCTTCGCTTCATTTTGCAACATTTCAACTTTTGGAGAAGGGGAATGCAACAAACATCAATGCTTATGTTGATTTGGGGTAGCATCAGATGTGCTCTAGCCATGAAATTTGGTGGAGAGGCTGGGGCACATGAGATCTCCAATACCCAGAAAGGGTTTGGGCATATTCTAAACAGATCAGGAGATATTAAAATAATTAATATTATTAATGGAGTCCGTAAGTCTAAACTTAGGGAAAATAAAATATTAATGTGTATTAATATTAATCTGTGTTAAAATGGTCCAAAAGACATGGATCAAGCCAGATCTAATCTTAGCCGTTGATTAGGGACTTAATCTCTGCCGTTGAGATGTCAACAGGAAAAGTATAAGAGGAGGCTTGAGGGTCACTTGGAGAACACACCAGATGATCAGTCATTCTATTCTCTAGAGCGGGGTTCGCTAAGAGAGATAGAATCAGTGATTGGAGAGCAGCTTAGGGGCATTGAGTACAGAGAGGCAGAGATAGTGCCGGAAGAGCACCAGAGCAGCCAGAGAGAGCCAGTGTTCACGTAGGGCCACGCAGAGGCAGCTAAGTGCTGCACAGAGCACCAGAGAGGCCAGCGTAGCTCACACAGAGGGTCAGAGAGCTGACGCAGGGCTTCTTGGGGCTGACGCAGGGCCAACGCTGGAGGTACATAATGGGATTCATGCACTTGATTAAATGCCAATCCCATGCCCTAATACATGATAGAATTCGATGAAAAAGTTATAATCCTACCAAACCTAAAATCTCGAAAAATGTTAAGCTTACCGAATTTGGAGAGATATGAAATTCTACTTTCACTGTATGATGGCTGAGAAGGTTTGAACCACTCTCAAACATTTTGAAAAAATTAATGGTAATGTTTAAGAATTTAACATTACCATTGATTGCCAACATTGCCAAGGTTGAGTCAGGTTTTTTGTTTAGGTTTACAGTTTAGGAGGGTGAGGGTTGGTTTTATAGCCAAGGTGAGCTTGTTTTGGGAGGGAAACAACCCTTTGTTTCCTCCAAAACGACTTGAAAATCTGCCATCAGGGTTGCTAGAGTCCCCACACATATATGAGATCTAATCAGCTAGTTAGGGTTGTTTGTATTGGTTTGGTACCTAACCAGTACAAAGCTAGTTTGGTACCTAACCAGTACAAATTGGCCCTCCAACCAAGTTTTTGTACTACTTCATTACCCAACTCTATCTGGTTTGGTACCTAACTGGTACAAATTGGCCCTCCAACCAAGATTTTCTACTGGTTCATTACCCAACCCTATATGATCTGTTAGTTTGACCCAATGTTGCACGATTCTCCCCCGCTCCCCAAGGATCCAAGGCCGAAACCGCGTCTCGTATAGTTCCTTGGGCAATCCTCCGACAGAACTACGGATCAAAAAATTGGATCCGTGGGTCTGCTGTTTTGAGGCAATTCCTAGAAATTTGGAACCGCGTGAGCCCAATCCGTGAATTTGGAAAAGTCTTTGCTGCGTAAATATATGGAGGTTCGAGCTCACAAACCCACACAGATCCAGAGGGAGATGTGTGGTTCCATAGGGTTCTAAATTTTATTTTTATTTTTTCTTTCACTGAAGTTGGGTTGGGGCTTCTCGAACGCTCCCGAGGTGCTCCCTTGATGCTCAGATGCTTCCTAGATGTTCCCTCATGGTAATGTTAAATTATTAAAGTAAAAGTGATGTCACTTTTACTTAAATTTTTAACATTACCATGAAATGACTTGGGATGTGTGAGAGTGGTTCCAACCTAAGTCACCAGGTTCGTGTTCGAGTTCGAGTTCGGCGACCATGAAATTCGAATAAAGTTCGGCAACTAAAATTTTGTCAATAAAGTTCGACATATAGAAATTCGAAAAAAAATGTATATATATATATATATAATCAATTTAAAGTCAAATTCAAATAAATTTTTGGCTTAGCAAGAGAACAGAGGCTAGAAAAGTTGAGCATTTTCAAAAGGATTGTTGGCATAACAGTTTAGAATTTTCATATGACAGTGATGTAGTATAATAGTATTCTTCTTATGAAATCATAAAACAACTAAATTGAACAATGACTTAGCTGGTATCAACTTCTTTCAATACTGCCAAATGGTACATCTGGATAAAATTAGAAATAGATTCCCTTTGCTTTACCGTTTTCTGTACATATGAGTTATGCATATAGAAGTGTATCTTAATAAAAAATAAAGAGCCACAACTTCTTAAGGTCCGCCACTTTTCAAAAATCATGTAACATTGGGGCTTACAATTTGGTTCCACCTTATCCAGTAATAATAAACTAGGAGAAACGCGTTAAATGTTTTGGAACATAAACATAGGTCCACAATGTGTCCAAATTTATGAACTATTACTTTCACTTAATTGATTTAATATTTTTTTTAATAAATGTGAAGTTACTAAGGTGGATAGGAACCGGCCGTGTATTTGGTCAATGTAGGGTATGAAAAATAAATTATTTTTAAACTCAAACGGCATACCATCCCGTGTGTTTATTATCAAGAAAAAGAGTTTAAAGTGAAATTGAATTTATAAATACGTGAGAGAAATAAGGACCGTTGCCTCAACCGCCGACAACTGTCACAGAAATGTAAAACATATTAAATATTGAAATTAAACCCGCCATCTAAATCATATGCCACGTTGAGGGACACGTCATCTTATTTCAAACGTAACATTGAGACAATGAAACCCTCCGGTGAAGTTGTGATTAGCGAGCAATGAAACCTGGAAAATAATGAAACCCGCAGAGTGTTCATTTGGTAAAACGCGCGTAAAAAACGAACTTCAACGAATTTTTTTCAACCCTAAACGAATTTTTTCGAACCGCAAACGAACTTCAACGATTTTATTCGCCAAAAAATTCGAATTCGTCATTAAATTCAAGTTTGCCATAAAATTTGGCGAACTCGAACGATTAAATTCGTTTTCCTTTCAAATTCGGAGAATTTCGAACTTCAACGATTTTGTTCGCCGAATCTGGTGACTTAGGTTCCAACCTCATTGGACTTCATATGGAGAAATAGAATTTCATATCCTATTCAAAATTCAGTAGACTTAACAATTTTCATGAATTCAAGATCAATGAGATTGTGGCATTTCATTAGATTATATTGTGTATGAGGGTATGTGATTGGCATTTAATCAAGAGCACCAAGCCCTATATGTGCTCATGTACTACAACGTTGGTGGTGTTAATTGTTGAACTCTGCGATGGCCTTAGCAAAAAATTACCTTTCAATCAAGTCAAAATCATTGATCAAGCATGTTAAGCTTTTTCCACCATATTTTAAGGCTTGGATTAGGTAGTTTGATCAAAACTGGGAAACATTGACTAATATCCCTAGACATTGGAGATAGAGGCAAAGGTGAGACAAGAGGAGAAGAATCTAGATTCTAGATGGTTGGTGCATCTAGATGATTGATGCTCGAATAATTAATCATTGATGTATAATGGATGCCATATCTATCTTGTTTTATGTACAAAAAATAAATATGCATGTTTTCATATCTTATACAACTAATTTGGTATTTTGGATGTTTCCTTTTTTAATATAAATATAAATGCAAATATATATATATATATATATATATATAGATAGATAGATAGATAGATAGTAGACGCTTCCTAGATGCTTTGCTTCCTAGATGCTTCGCTTCCTAGATTTTTGGGAAATGATGCTTCCACGTATCTGCATCCAAAAAAGGTCTTCGCTTCATGCAACATTGGCTTGACTGGTTACCAGTTTGGACCAAACCTCCTGCTCGTCAAAATACCACCTTCAAACCTCAACTAAATAGCCAGAGACATATCCAAAGTTTTTTTCTTTTGTCCTTGGATGGTAGGAGAGCATGGCTTCCTTGCCCCTACATTTCCACCAGGTTCGCATGGTCAGATCCCGCCATGGTTCTTGAGGATTTTGATAGCAAGCTAGTGCCCCAGTCACCCCCCTTGCCGCCTTTGGTCATCAGGCTCTAGAGATATTGACATCATCTTCATATGATACTTTGGTTAGCTAGATACTTATCTGTGCTGCACTTTTTCTATAGCTTCCTTTATCTGCATTTAGCATTAACGCGGAGTTGCTTTTGCACTTCCACATTGTGTTCACACTAGATGTATCATTTAGTTCCATTCACCTACTTTTGTGGTCGTTTGTTGGACATTAATAGAATTATGTTTTCGTATTTTATCTGTGATTAGATGCCCTTTTCAGTTTTCCTGCATCAAAATTTCTTAGTACTATGTTTGCTTTCCACTGAAATGGTGTGATAAAATAAGAAGAGTAAATACCAAACATAAAGTAAGCCAACATTTTGTTTCACAGTTTCTGTCAAGGGTCCTATATATAAATTTCCTTTGGGGGCTGTTGGTAAAAGACATCTGTTGCTTGATGCATGTTATTAACCTGGTTAGTTTAGTTGGTATTTAGTCATTTGCAATAAAATTTAATTTTCTTTTGCTGTTTCTGGCAGGCTGTTAAGCGACAACTTAGATTGGATCCAGATGATCCGGAGGTTCATCGATGTTTGGTATGCACTTCCCTTTCATTTTGATTTTATTTTACACTTAATTATTATTTAATGAGAATGAAAGTCAATTCATAAACGACATGCAAATGCTAAAGTCTTCATTTACTATTCAGTTTGATAAAAATGCTATAGAAGGATATGGTGAACAGTCAACCTGTTTGAAGGTTAACTGAACAGATGCTACTTTATAATCTGCAAGATATAACATTGTGGCTTTGTGCTCTCTACAACCAAGGCATGTCTTCTCTCGAGTCTTTAACCATTATCAATGCTGGCCAAGCGGTTTCAGTAAGACTGTTGCAATCAATAATTTTCACTTTTCCAGTAATTTACTCAATAGCTGATTTAACTATTAAAACTACTAGAATTAACTGCTTGCTAATGGGTAAACTTACTGAAACTGATCACTTGATATTCGTTATAGGCTATAGCTACTAACACTAGTTATTCTATGTTAACACTATCAGTGACTTTATAAGTTCACCAAATCTTGTAAAAGCTAATGGCGTACCATCAAGCATGATCTTAGATTTTTGACAACTGTTGAATAGAGATCTGTGAATTTTGGATTTAGAAGGAATTTTACACACAATTATGTTAGGTGTGCTACATGTTTACACAACATCAAGCATAAGGATAACATATCAAACGTACAGGACTGGAGAATACAGCAAAACATCTTATGTATTATTAAGTCACATCATATACGTATGGCCTGTAAGTTGATCACAATAATTTAGTTTGCAAAATTGAAGGCAGTCCCCTTAATGAGAAAGAGCCTTCATATATATGGGAAGCAATTGTGTGAGCAACTTCTATATCCATAAAATTATGAAGCCCTGCAAATTAATTATGACAACTACAATTTAACATCCAGTAGGAGATCTGCAAGCTGAAAATCTCAACAGCCATCTAGCAAGACATAACTATAAATCCTGCCTAATTAGAGATCAACAACAATACAGCCATTCACTGACTAATTAATTTAGTTCTGATCAACATTGATATGAAGGTTAATTTCTTTCTGCTTATTAATATATATGTCTTATCTCAAAGTTCATACTGTAAATAATACATACGTGTCTGTAAAGACATGACACCCATTCCTTGTTGATATTCATCCTCCCTTCAATATGAATCGTGATGTTTGACACATAGTTTGAATTTTTCAGATACGCTTTTTCCACAAGGTGGACAGTTTGCCTCCGGCTCAGACATCAACGGAGAAGCTTGTTCGAAATGTTATAGAGATTGAGAGACCTAGTCTAGGGTAAGGAAACAGGAAGGACAAATCTGTTAATAAATTTGCATTGAATTGTACTCTGATATTATGATTGATATGTGCCTACTTTGGTTCCAATATGGATTTCTCCTTGTTTAGAAATTCTTGTTCCCTTTTTTGCAGGGTGCCACATGATAAGTCTTTGTTGGAGGTTAATGAGTCATTCCTTGAAAATCACAGAGGTTTGTGTAGCTGCAGTCTATCATATAATCTCTGCATTGAAGCTCGAAATCATGTCCCGGAATTTTGGTTAGATGAACTAACATGCATCTATATGACTGATTGTTAGATTCATTGGTGCATAGAGCTGCTGCTGCTGAGATGCTATTCCTTCTGTCTCCTGAGAGAAAGGAAGAAGCGATCAAGTTGATTGAAGATTCTGTTAACAATATTGGTCCAAGGTTCGATTTTTCAATATATCTGATAATCGATTGAAAATTTTTGTGTGTGAGAGAGAGAGAGGGAGAGAGATATGTTTGGAAGTAAAGCAGCACCTAAAGCATTTTGATTGATTAAAGCAGAGATCGTGCTTTCGGAAGAATCATGGAATGGAAGTTGAAGAGTTGTGTGTCTGTGCACAAACTGTTAGAAACAACATTTCATGATACAAGTGCCGCATCAAGTAAGAACCATTCCACCTCCTGTGTATAAAATGAATTGAGAAATAGTTCATCTTTTCTCATCAGTTATTTCCATTGACTTTTGTTGTAGTATATCATTAAAATCTTAGAGTATGAATTGAACACAGGTTCCTCACTCTTGAAGTTGATCGATAAAAAAATGAATTAGAAAATTATTAGGAAAAAGGATAGAGATTTGTCAGAAAAAGGAAAGGGGAAAATTAAGTCAAATGTTTCTTACTGAAGTTAAAAGACTAAAATGAAAGGAAATAACTATTTCAAAGATTGACAAGGAGACACTGGTTGACCCGTGTAGATCAGGAATATTTCATAAGTTGAAGTACGAATTATGAATACAGAAGCCTCAGCACATTCATTAATTATAATAGTCTAAAGGTTGTTACTAGTGAAAAGTCAACAGTGGACAAAAGGAAACAAGTATATCCTGAAGATATAAAGCTAAATTACACGGATACAGTATTGTCACCTTAATTACATAAGCTATCAGTGAAACAATCAATTTACTAGTAGCAACATTACTCAGGGCCAATCTTGGTTTACATTGCAAAATATTGGAACTCTGATCTGGCTTGTTTTCGAAAGTGTATTGTGAATGGCAATCGAAGTCGTCTCAATCTAATGTAGTATCAGACAGTTCTAAAAAGAATCAACCATGCATGGAATGACAAACATTGACTCTCTAAATGGCCTACATGGTTAAAAAATAGTTATACTACCATGTACAATCAAATCACAAATTCACAACATAGAATTCCCATAATTATCCAAGTCTAGATCCTCTACAGTTTTTGCATGGGTATACCCATCATTTTGACTAGATGCCCCTAAATGTCCAAGTCTAATGATCCCTTCTTTACGATCAAATCTCTTTGCAACCCACCTTGCTTTGTTCATGTCAAGTTTCTCATCTTCCTTAAATTTGGCTTCATAGATCCATTTGCAGCCAATGTGTTTCTTCGTTGGGGAAATGATGTAGGAGCCCATGTTTGATTCTTCATCAGTCTCATGTTTGACCTGCATAGTCTTTTCCCATCTTGGGTTGTGTAACGAACAGAGTTTGTTCAAGAGTTAATCAATCCAGAATACTTGGAATATAGTGAAGAAGTCCATATAGGAGTAAATAATATATCATTCATTTACACAACATACAATATATTATATACTCCTATATGGACTTCTTTACTGTATTCCAAGCATTCTGGATTAATTAAATCATGAACAAACTCTGTTCGTTACAGGTTGCCTATGGATCAAAAGAATTTTGAAGGTTAGCCATCAGAGCATAATTAAATGTACTATATGCATTACCACTTTTTGGTCTACTTTCATGGCTCATTCTAGCCAGCTCATCCCAATGAACATCATCATTATAATTCACCATACTAGATAAATGATTAATGTCATATCAAATGCTAAATATAACTTTCATTTTACCTCTGCAACTGCTGTTGCTCACTTCCTGTAATGGTGATGTCATCAAATATTACTAGAATCATAACATTATCATTCTCACTTTTGATGTAGAGATTAGGCCCTAGGATAAGAAGGACATCTTTCAAATCCCTAGTCTTGCAAATATTTATGTTGCACTGGTTTTCAGGATGGGGGTACACATCTCTGGGATGGCTAGAGCACACCCCCAAATATTTTAGGGGATGATGGGCTGGGGACAGAAATTATATATATACACACACACACACACTGAGAATTAATTATTAACATTTGTAGTTGCCTCAAGCTTGTAAGCATGACAAATTATACTATATAGTATTATTGACAGCCCTTGCACTTGAGAATTCTATGAGACAGAGTTATCTCTATAGCAGCTTTTCTTCATGTTTCTTGTTAACGATGACTATGTTAAGTGTAAACGGCATTCCCTACTTAATAGGTTTGCAGACTTTTACAGCTGTGTTGTTAACCATCATAAAATACTTTGGTCCTGTAAAGAGATTAGATTCATATTTCGGATTAGGAATGTAATTGAATATGAATTTTTTTCATGCATTTAGTATCTAGTCCAAGTCACCACTATCTGATTGTTTTCAAATGCTTGAGATTGGGATGGTGGAAGCACTGGACTTGAATGACTCTGGGAACCCATTTACAATATGTAAAAGTAGAGATGACTTGAAAAATGAGAAAAATAAAGAGCAATAACCACAAGGATCAGCCCTTTGAAATTTTGCATTTCCTGTTTTCTTGATATGGAGGCTTCTTTCCTGCTTGTAATTTTGTTGCTGAAAATATTTAATTCACCAGAAATTGAAAATGAAACAAAGATTTTGAACAGCAACTTGTACAACAGATTTAGATTCATTGCAATACAAAAATAATGGATGGGTAAATGATCATATTGTCCAATCATTGATGTCCATGATTGTCAAAATTGAGGATATATGCCCGGATTATGCCTGAAATATTCCCATAAATCCCTGAAATCTGCCTGGAACGTCTTGGGGATAGCGAGCAAACCCCTGAGTGGCTGATAAAGTCTCCAGCAATTTGGGGATGTTTCCTAAGGTCCACAAGTCATCCTCAGAACGTGGGAAAGCATGGTACACAGATTTTTTTAGGGGGGATGGGTCCCTCTGTTACATTGGAAAATATCTATCAATTTTGATGTACCATGTCTTGGGAGTTTGCTTAACCCCACAAAGAGCTTCCTTTAGTCTACATACCAAATGTTTCTTCCCTATAATGGGACTGGTATGTGTATACTTTTTCCTCCAAAGTACCACTGAGAAAGACACTTTTCACATCCATCTAATACAGTTTCCGGCCAAACTGTGTTATCACAACCAAAACTAAGTGGTCACACCCATAAAGCACAGTCAGTCCATGCTACGTAGCATATGAACTTCTTTTTAGCTACGCCACCCTGAATTCATTCATTTTCCACCCCTGCCTACCTCTATATGGTCAGTTAGGCCTTCTGGATGCATGCATGGTTCCTTGCCAAGATGGAGGCCTAGTAGCCACCTGGGTTGATTCATACCTTTTTCCAGAAGCACCACGAAGAGCACTAGTCGTTGATCCATATCCAGATCCATTTGAAGATCCCACAGAAGCAGATGTTTCTGTAGATGAAGCATTTGATCCTGTCGATTATGCTTTGGTTAACTGACCACCTACCCCTCCGACTTTTGGTACATCTGGATTGTTTCTATTTTTGCTGTGGAAGCAAATATCTCCTTCTGTCAATCCCTTATGAATAAAACCATGTGCAACCAGCCTTGCTTTCTGCTTGTCAAGTGCCCCATCTTCCTTAAACTTGATGTTCTAGATCCATTTGTAGCCAATGAGTTTCTTCCTTGGAAGTTGGAGGCAATTATGTAAGAGCCCATGTTTGATTGTTCATCAATCTCATGTTTGGCTTGCATAATCTTTTCCCACCTTGGGTTGCCTTTGGTTTCCTTATATTCTGAAGGATCAAAAGAGTTTTGAAGGTTAGCCATGAAAACTTGATTCAACATACTAGATTTGTTACCTCTTTTTGGTCTACCTCCCTGCTCATCCAAGTGAACATCATCATTATAATTCACCATACTAGAGGTCTTACCTATTTTTGGTCTACCTTCTTGGCTCATATCAAGCAGATCATCCGAGTGAGCATTATTATAGGAGTTGTGCATCATTATGGTCTTTTCTCTCTCGTGCTGCTACAAAATAATATTGGTTTCCTAGTGATCTAAACTATTTCTACATGCTCTTGGCTAGAAAGTTCATGGGAGTCATACTAAGAGGTGATTTCTACATGTTGATTTGCCCCCCATCCATTGAACCTGTGTTTTCAGCCATACCTCTTCATTTTTAGCAACTTTCAATCTCATTTATTTCTAAACATCCGTATGTTTTCATCAATTACCACATCACGACCAAGACATGTTGTGTTAGTCTTAACATCAACCAACTTATCTTTATCGTTGTCACTATACCCTGTGATTATCATTTTAATCCTTTCTGCCTCGAGCTTGTTCCTTTTTTCTTTAGGAACCTATGCATATCCCACTGAACCAAAACTATGAGATGTCTTACTTGGAGTTTCCATCTAGACCATGCTTCTTTTGGAGTCTTCTTGTGTATCACTTTTGTTGGAGACCAGTGGAGCAGATACACTGATGTGTGCCCTACTTCCACCCAATACTTGTAAGGAACAACTGTGTTCTTTAACATATACCTAACCATCTCCATAACGCCCTTTCGTCTCTGTACCACTCCATTTTGCTATAAAAATTTTAAAAAATCCAATAGGAAAATTCACCATGTTTATCTGATCCCATGTTGGTTTTCTATTAAAGCCTGAACGTCTTGAACTCATTAAACAGATTTGATTTCAACTTCAAAAAAATACAGCCCCATTTTCCTATAAAAGTGATCAACAAACAACAAAAAATAACTTGCATTAGAGAATGATGTCGTCTTCATAAGGGCAAGTCTTCGTGGATCAATTAATGTTAAGAGTTGGCAATCAATGAAAGTAATTAGTACTGTTCAGATGTGCATAATTAAGATATATTGTCATATCACGTATCTTAACTTTTCCTTGTATCTACAATTTCTTTCTGATTATAATAGTGATGGGTTTGAGTACCACACATTCAGAAATATTGTGAAGACTCAGAAGCTGCAATAAACATACAGGGTAATTATATTAAATTTTAATCTTACCATTCTTTCAGTCCTTGGATCATTTGCCTAAGCTAGTGTGCTTGGTAAATCAGTTTGAGAGAGTAAATGGTGTTGCATTCTGAGTAATTTATCTACAGGAGGCAATTGCTACCTTAAGGCTCTTGCTGATTTTGAATAATTGCTTCTCTTCAATGAAAGGTATTTGTTAAGAGTATTTACGGTGTATTTGATTATGATGTTTTCTCCTTGATTTTGTAGGATGGGGATTGCTTTGTGCGGAAATGTTTCCATTCTCAACATATTTCAAGGGTGTCAAGAGTTCTGCTGTTCCTGGTTCTGTTAATAATCAGGCTTGCAGTAAAGAGGACAATGTGGATTTGGCAAGGAATCAAAATAAGACCATTGATGCATTTACCCATTCTGTAAATGGGGATATACCTGGTCTCAAAGATTTGAAAATCTCAGCACCAGCAGAGTCTCATCAAACCTGTTAACTAGCTATTGCATCTAATAAGCTGTGGTCAGATTTCTAGGTTATATAAAAGGGATGTGATAAAGCATGATGGGTGGATTTTTAGTTCATTCAGATGCTGAAGTTTGACAAGCTTGTTTGGCCCCTTACATGGATGAAAGTGCTGACAGTCGGTTAGAACTCTGAGAGGTTGGTAGTGGATTTTTCCTGCAGTTTTCAACGGCATTTTTATTAAAACATCATCAATGAATGAAGGGGCAGCCTTATCTCTTCTCTTCTGAATATAACAAACAGAAAATAGTTATTTCTTCTATTAGCTTGGATGCAAATCAAGAATCTTGCTGTCTACGCTTATCTTCATATGGTACAGCACAGCAGTATCTTATGATAACAAAGGAACTGGTGACATCATCCAAGGTCACATCGGTATGAATTGGCATTTGACTTGTTCCCATATGCCAAGGATATTTATGCCCTGCATTGTATATTCAATAATAGTTTGCCAGACAGCTGGTATTCTTCATTTTTGGAAGCTTCAAAAGGTGGGGTTTGTGTAGCCTTGTTGTAGCTTCCACTAGGACTGTTAAGCCCTTTTCTATCTGGATGTCTATTGCACGCTAATGAGGGTTGCAATTTTGACAGCAAACATGCTATTTATTTGATCAAAGATCCATGTTTTGGTATTTCTTTTCTGCTTTTATAATTTTTTTAGAATCCTGAACACTTGCTGGAGTAGGAGTCTATTTTTGGAAAATATCAGGATGCTGCCAACGCAAATTAGCGTTGGCAACTATTAAGAAAGTTTAGTTCCTGAGTATTACAGCTTGACCATTTAACCTTTGGAGACGTGAGTTTTTGAGTAGTAACCCGTGGACATGAGAAATTTCAGTCATGCAAGGGATGAGTATCATAAAATGTCTTTATTTCTTTTCCAGAAACATTTTGCTGCTAAGGTATGAAATCTCTTTAACATGATGATGTGCATGTTCCATTGATTTGATTTCCCAATCATATGAATCTATGTTTTCTACCTTGTTCAAAAACCCAAGATATTTTCAATGGATTCTGTTTCACAGTAATCCTAAGTTCTAACAGTGAATTTTTCTCTGGAAATTGCGCTTAAATGGTTTCAAATTGTTGTCGGCATCTTTTCAGGGTTTTCTGTTGTGCTTTCACTTTAGGGCCGTTGTAAATGAGGTCTTATTCGTGTCTTAATCGAAGCTGCTCTTTATCTCGTGTATATTATTTTGATATTTTATATAATCTATCTGGCTATTTGAGGTGCATCATGGTCAAAAGATCACTGTATTGCATCGTTTCTTAATCCAGCTGCTATTATCTCGTATGTTATTTTGATATTTTATGTAATTTAGTTGGCTGGTTGAGGTGCATATGGTCAAGAGATCATTGTATTGCATGTACATACAACCAGTATATAATTTTGTTTTTGCATTTATTTTCCTCCAGCATATAAGATTTTATCCCTTCCCCCAAAGTAAGAAAACAGTTCCATTTTGTTTGGTTGAATTTCAACCAACTTTTGGTCTAACCGAAGTGAGTTCAGCAATGCCATGATTAGAATAGTGAAAGGAAGCAGGCGGTAGTAATATCGAGAGGTATCATGTACGTACTAACATCAATCTGAATAAAATGTTTTATGTATGCGATATGAGTTTCGTGGAAATTTTAATGTTTATTCATCTCAAAATGAACATATAGATTGAACAAAATGTGGAGTGAATAGTTTGATGAACGCATAAAATTTATAAACTTAAGATATATCTTTTAGAATTTCTTTATGGCTTATTCTATTATGCAATTCAATTACAATGACTAAATGAAGTTATAGATTTAAGAAAGTGAGTGAATTGTGTGAAAAGTAACACAATTTATAGAATTTCGTTGTCTTATTCTATCATGCAATTCAATTACAAAACAAAAATTTTCTGATGATGACCAGACTTCCTCCCTGCAGCTTTTTTGGTACCTAGGTTGAAAACTGTTTGGTGGCTAACCATTGATTTATAATCTTGGCATTTCCCCTCAATATCTTTCATGGAATATTCGCTAGGTTGTAAAGGTTGTAATAGATATTCTTTTCACGCGATTTTTTGAAGGTTGTAAAAACACATGGTTTTGCAAAGTGGAGCTATGGGCAATGGCAATCTTGACTCACTTGAATTATCATTCATTTCTTTCTCAAATTTATACTTAATATTTGGCCATCATTCAATATTCTCAAGGCTGTAAAAAATGTGATGGTTTTGCATAACTTTGGGCTATATCAATCTTGACTCACTTGAATTATCATTCAGTGCTATATCAAATTTCTATGTAATATTTGGCCATCAGATAAATTGAATAAAAGCCATATCAAATTTCTATGTAATATTTGGCCATCAGATAAATTGAATAAAAGCCATATCAAATTTCTATGTAATATTTGGCCATTAGATAAATTGAACAAAACACATTGGATAATTATCATTCATTTCTTTCTCAAATTTATACTTAATATTTGGCCATCATTCAATATTCTCAAGGCTGTAAAAAATGTGATGGTTTTGCATAACTTTGGGCTATATCAATCTTGACTCACTTGAATTATCATTCAGTGCTATATCAAATTTCTATGTAATATTTGGCCATCAGATAAATTGAATAAAAGCCATATCAAATTTCTATGTAATATTTGGCCATCAGATAAATTGAATAAAAGCCATATCAAATTTCTATGTAATATTTGGCCATTAGATAAATTGAACAAAACACATTGGATAATCATGTAAACATAATAGATGATTGGTTGTAACAAATATTCTATTTTGTTTGAGCGATTATGAATGCCTCCTAGTGTATATGTTGTGGCCATTCATTGGTATGGGCTTCGTTGTTTTGAGTTCACACTCTTGGAAGAGGTGCACGTGTAGCTTTTCTTTGCATAGTCAAATTTGTATGTAATATTGGGCCATGAAATAAATTGAGGAGTTAAAGGAATTGGACGATCATGTAATACACTAAAGATGATTGTTTGTTACGATATATACTATTTTGTATGAATGATTATAAGAGCCTTCTAGTGTAGAGGTTGCACTTGTTCATAGAGGTTGCACTTGTTCATAGATATGGATTTATTGTATTGGGTTCTCCTATGCAAACTAGATGAAAATGTTGAATCTCGTTATCAAATTTCCATCGTTGAATAACTATTAATTAATTATGTTCAATACTATTTGAATATATTATGATGAGACAAATAAATAAATTAGAAGATTATGTAGTGTAGGGTCCTATTTTTGTAAACATTATCGTGCCCCCCTACTCAAGGAAATAACACCATCCAATTACATGATTGTATTCATTATGCATCAATAAATAGTGCATATTTCTTTCGGAGGTGAGAAAAACACTTGATACATCATGGTTGAACGAGTGTGTGCCTAGATGAGAAAATTAATGAATTGTCTAGATGAATGAAGATCAAGCTTCAACAAAATAGCTCATATAGGTAAGCAACACACCCTTAGGGTTGCATCTTTAGATGGTTGCTTATGGTGGTGTTGTCGTTGTGACAAGCGCCCTCCATAATTTTGCATACACTTGAATTTTAGAGCCTACAGAGAATCTTATGATCTATCATTCTATGGTCACTTTATGGTCGATTGATTTTTTTCTAAGTGTTTAAGTTTTCTTCCCGGGTTCTAAGTGTCTAAGTCACTTGCTCACGCATGTTCAACCCTTGATGAATTCACAAGCACACCTTTTTTTTGCAAGCTTAGACCTACATTTCGCAGTTCTTGATAGTAAGACTTGCATAATCTCTAGAAATAGAGCTTGCACATTGCTTGTGCAGTCATTGTTGACAGTGATTGCACAATCCATCAAGATAGTGCTCGCGCAATGTCCAACCTATGTCGACAATCAGTGTGCACTTTCCAGTGACAGTCTCCCTCGCTTTGGTTGCAATTGTAGTTCTATTTTAGTGAATTTTCCCAGTAGTCACTTTTGCATACCTTTGCTTTCAAAAGTATAACTTTCTCATTTGCGATTTAGTTTTCGCTTGCTTTCACTTTAACAAGTGGTGCTTTCATGTTATCTTTGCTTTGTCATGTGTCACTTTCAATTTCTTTAGCATTTGCAAGTGTCATTTTCATGTCTTCTTATGGTCGCAAGTGTCGCTTCTAACTATTTCACTCATGTATGTGGTGCACCTTTGCACATCACTAAAGGTAGCTCTAGTGCACTCTTTTGCATTAGATGGTCCTATATATAAAGAGTACACATTAGAAACTATCCTACAACTTAGCGCACTTTCTGGACATAGTTGCCACTTATGTCGCAACTTGTGTTCTAAGTGTCACAATGTTCCGCTTTAACTGTCACGCCTGGTAATGAGTGTCGCTTTGTTGTTGTTTTAAGGTGATTATTGTTCACAAGTCCCGTGCATTCCCCTTACTTGTATTAATGGCATTCATGTGTGTAATCCATGTTTAAGTTTTGTTCAGATGCTTTTCTCAATCTTACTCTATTAGTACCACACTTAGCCATTATGGAGTTCTTCTTGGTCCTCCTGCCTAGTGCAAGTTGAGAATACATGAACTCTCTTACAAGGTGATGAGCATAGCTTATTCATGAGGCTCATTGATAAAATCTCTCCCTCCCTGACTTGTGCACTGAGTCCACTTTAAGGTAAGTTCCTATCATTACGCATTGAGAACCCTCAAAGCATAGTCACTAACCCTTGTTGCATGCACTGACTCACTACACTGAGACTTGAGCAATTCTGCCTTGTATAGCACATGGAGCATATCTAGTGGCCCTTTGCAAAAACAAATTGTGCAATACAAGGTCTCTTTCCTCTCATAGTGCAGTGAGCTCCCCTTAGGCAAAGTGACTTGCTCTTTTGTTGCTTGCCTTAGCCAACTGTGCAATATCATCTTATAGTGAGCCTTCCTGAGCACAGGTCGCATTTCTAGTCAATAATCAGCCACTGTAAAAGCAACTTGCACTAACATAGGAGCCTGCCCCTCAAGCCTAACGCATGTTGCAGTTATAGTGCCTAGTTTTACCTCTGTTGATTAGAACCCCTCACTTTGCCATGCCTTGTTTTGTTTGCCTTCCAATTGCATGTTGTAGTTCTAGTAGTCAGTGGTGCCTTTCTAGATCACTGCTAAAGAAAATTGCACCTCCTTAAGTCTGCCTCTTTGTCATGGTGCGTGTCACAATTTTAGTCAGCAAGCTATCAACCCTCGTCACTAGAGTCCCTCGCTACGTAGTCACCGAGTCCTGTGATGCCATCCTGAGCACATGTCACAGTTTTAGTCCACAGTCATGGCCTCACACAGTCATTGTGAAGCTCAACTGCACTATCACTGACTCCTCCTCCCTTGAGCCCTGCACACCGTGCAGTTTTAGTCAGCAAGCTCATCACATTGTCTCTTGCACTTGCCCACCGTGTTGGACCCTGAAGAGCCCCTCCTTATAGTGGATGGTGCAGCTCTAGTGAGCAGTGGTGCCTTCTTCATCCACTGTTGAGCTGAATTGCGCCATCGTTAACAAGCCCTTCTTAGTTCTTTCACAGGCTTATCACAAACAACTTACATGAACAATTTAGGGATATAATGGGTGATTTCAACACTGATCTTGTCTTGTCATGAGTGAACTTTATTGGCAAATATATCACCTCAACAAGGCAAGATGATACTCAAGGAAGATGGCAAGGGGAAGAAACAAAGAAGCACTTACAGAGAAGAAACACAAAGAACCATCATGAAGACATGAAGCAAATCTTGGAACATGACAGAATGAAGATATTTCATGATGACTCAGAAGGTCTCAATACTGATTCAACACCCTTTGGAGGGTGAAGATGAAGAACGAAGCATATCTTTCATGAAGATTGAAGACAAAGTAGTAAGAGCAACTTGGCATTGCCACATCATCATGAAGTTCCAAGTCATCATTGTCAAGTTGTGGCTTGAACAAGTGTCATCACAATGTCATGTGTTAATGTGTCTTGCCACAGGATGTGGAATGTATTGATGTATTATCAAAAGGAAAATGATAAATGTACATGTGTGGAAGTCCAAGAGTCACATGTGGAACGTGAAAAGTCACATGTGGACCCAAGAGTCACTAGAAGTTCAAAGGTCATTTAGGAGTCCAAGAGTCATGAGTGTAGCGCAAGAGTCATAAGGGGAGATGAAATGTCATTCCTCTTGTTATAAAAGAAACCTCATAACTCAAGCAAAAACTGGCTTTTAGAGGCTTAGGTTTTGGAGAGCTAGCGTTGGCTTCTCTAACTTGGCATAGGATAGAAGGCTATTCTTTGGAGAAGTAAGAAGTGACTTAATGTTCCACTATTGGAGCTAGTGGTTCACCATTGTGTACTTGGATCTTTCATTTAATTATCAGAAGCTGAATGAGCCGACACATTTGCGTGCATGTATTGTGAATGTTGTAAGACTATTCTTTAGATGTTTGCGGTATATGTTATGTTCATATGTACTAAAGAAATTAAACTACTTCATTGGCTTTGGTACTTATCTTGTTGAATGTGTGTTGTATTTGCTTTAATGATCGTTGTGTCTATTTGAACTATTTGGCTAGATGGTTAACAAATCTTTCCTTGCTTTCATGTGCCCCTTAGGATAGTACTATTACTTTCCTTCTAGAGACTCATTTTTGTCTCCCCTTTTGTGAAGACCTCCTTTTACACATTGAAATTAGTGATTCACAATGTCAACTCACTTGTTTGTTCAAAGGTTATGTGTGTAATCTTTTATGTTATCCATTGAAACCAAGGAAAACCTTAGAGTTATGGTGGCACTGACTTCTCTTTAAGGGCAGTTCTTATCATTGCACATTGAGGACCTTCAAAGCATAGTCACTCACCCTTGTTGCATGCATTGACTCAATGCACTGATATTTGAGCAATTTTTCTTTGTATAGCACATGGAGCATTTCTAGTGGCTCTTTACAAAAGCAAATTCTGCAATACAAGGTCTCTTCTCTCTCAAAGTGCAGTGAGCTCCCGCTGGGCAAAGTGACTTGATATTCTGTTGTTTGCCTTAGCCAACTACGCAATCTCCTCTTCTATTGAGCCTTCTTGAGTGTAGGTCACATTTCTCGTGGACAATCAACCACTGTAGAAACATGTTGCGCTATCATGGGAACCTGCCCCTCAAGCCTAGTGCATGTCGCAGTTATAGTGGCTAGTCCTGCCTCCTCTATTGACTGAAACCCCTCATTGTGCCATGCCTTGTTCTGCTTGTCTTCCTGTCACATGTCACATTTCTAGTAGACAATCGTGCCTCTCCATAACTCTATGGTGTGAGGTCTAATTGGGATTTCACATCACAGAGACCCCCTATATGTTGGCAATATCCAACACCGTGAACAGGTGGGTAACATTATGGCTTCTAAATGTAAACATACACTCTTATATGAGAGTGTCTGAGAAATCTAGAATCTTATATAGGTGGCCTACACATTTACCTTGACAAGGCATTAATAATAAAAGAAATACGATTAACCTAAAAGCCTTGGAAAACACTACCTTACGTAAGAGTAAACATGTAGCCAATTAGAAATGTATTATGTAATCACTCAAGTAATGCATGAAAATGAAACACATATGAGTTAAATTAAAATGCAATGAAAACAAACTAAATAAAAAGCAATCACTAAATTAATTCTTAGAGAGTTTATTTATGTATAGTAAAAAATATCCTAAAAAACACCAATGTTATATACTGAAAGGACTGAGCTAGTGCAACAATCCAACAAGGTTGCTCAGAGATAAGTGGAAGGCAATGCAAAGAATGAAATGGAGGACAAGGGTCCAAGGTTTTGTGAGTAGCCAATTGGTGTGTACTCCATGATGGTTTAAATTGTTGAATGTCCAAGAAAATGTCAAATATTGAGCCAAGAATTCCAAGGAAAATTGTGGGATTCCAAGGAAATGTCAAATATTGATGTTTGGACAAGGAGTTTAGTTTGTGGTATGTTCAAGAAATTCCTTGTCCAAACATCAATATTTGACATTCCATTGGAACTCAATGCTAAGAGGGGCATAACTTTTCACACTGAGATATTTTTACATTCATTTTCATCACTATCACATATCCTTGAAATTGACAAGATTGCTTAGTTATTCAAATCATATCTAAGTTGCAGGTTCATCATGATTTCTAACATGATTCTTAAATTTTCCTTGTATAAAGAGAGAAAGGTGCCATTACGAGTAAGAATGGTGGCATATGATAGGTCCATCTACAAGGATTCGCCCAAGTTGAAAACTTTAATCGTGCCAAAATCTTTGATCTCCTTATTTTCCATAGCTTAAATGTTCTTGTAAGGACTTCTCGTGTTAAGGCCCAACTAATGCATCACTATCAAGGGTATCAAATTAACAGTTGCACTAGATTCTAGTAGTTGATTATGCAATAATGGGTTATTTATCTAGAGATTAAAAAGAGCGTTGGCACCATTTGATCCTTTACATGGTCTACAAAACTATTGGTGCATTTTGGGAGGCACCATCAGTGGTGTTGGTGTTGTTTAATCTACAATTCCTTATAACTCTAATTTGAATGTGTAAACTTGAAGATTTTTAACAATTTGCAAGTTAAATTTATGTGTTTTGGGTAGAAGATCAGTTTACCAAACACATAAACAATTAAATTTTAACCATAATTTACAGCCAAACATAGACAAATAAGCACATCTGAAACATATAAGACAACATGATAAATGAGTTCACCCCTCTTGTGCTACATCTCCTGGTCCAGCTTCCAATGCAAGGCCTCTTTCCTTAAAAATGCTCAAAAGTGTATTTACATGCTTTACACAAGTCGAATAGCAGAATTGATGTTTCCAATGCATCATCAACAATTTAAAACCCCTATTTTGGTTCTTTCTAAACCTCATTTGGCCAAAAACTGAGAAAGTTATGCTTGTTTCTTCATTTTCTCAAATTCTATAGCTAACCATCCTCCAATTCGGCCTCAACCTAGCTTGAGCGCCCCAAACACGAAATCGACACACTAAACCTGACACAATTCTTGCTCGGAGGGGGAATTTGTAGGATCGTTAAGGGCACCATTAAGTCCCCAGTCTCAAAATTCCTAGTTGCATGACAACCATATGACCGTGAAAAGCGCCGAAATTTGGGGGCTCTGTGTAGCCCTCGTCTCTGCGTGCCCTTGGTTCTATGCTTGCAGGGGACTGTTGGCAGCCCCCTCGTGGGTTGGCCCCTTTTCCTATACGCGTTGTTGGTCACATGAGGCCCCATAGGGGTTGGGGCTGGCCCTCGACTCCTTTTTGCACTCCCGATTATGCGTTTTTGGCATGTGCCTGTGCAAAGGCTGTGAGGCTTGGGCTAGACCCTAGCCCTTTTCCACCTACCCGTGGTCCTGTGGTGGAGGGGTGGCCAGGGGATAGGGCTTAACCCGACGCCTCCCCCATATGGTGAGTTTACCAACTTTAAATGTAATTCAGATTACTTGTATAACAAGTGACAGTGTGGCGCGATGGTATGGTTCTTGATTACTTCGTATCTAGTTTTGGTTTCGAAACCCAGGGGTGTTGTTCTGCCTCCAAACAAATTTTAATGTACCACTTGGAGACCACGTGGCCACCTCTGGTTGGCCCACATGGCCTTCCACCATTGGCCACAAAAAAGCTAGCCATAATTAAAAATGTTTAAAAATTTGACCTTAGAGCAAAATTGGAGAAATTTTGCAATCCCATTTTTTTTAAACATTTCAACCAATTAGATGAGGCCACGTGGCAGCTTGCCACTGGCCCAAAAATGCCCAGTCACCTATCCATTCGCCAAAATTTTACTATTTGGCAATTCGATCAGAACGCGTTTCTGGGAGCATCTAATGTCGGATTTGAGTGAAACGAATTGCATTGGATTCATATTGCTGAGATCTATCCAATCATATAAGTTTCAAGCTCTGTCGCACACTTTCAATTTTGAGCATTATTTTGATCCATGAAATCACTCCTTTCCATTGGAAGCTTTTGGACCTCCAAAAGTTCTTTATCAATGAAAAAAATAGATGAGGGTACAACTTTCTTACTCTTCTAGTCTCAATCCATTGAACTTTGCTTGAATTTGACATTTTGAGCTTTTCATGAAAATACACCATTTTTCCTAATTTTGGAGTCCTTGTTTCGCTGTCATAGATGACATCTTGCTGCAACTTCCAAGAATATGCAAAACAACAAACTGCATTTGAAGGAATAAACACATTCCCTCCTTGGTCTCCAATCAAAGGAAACTTAAACAATCTCAAATTCTTCTCACCTTGAACACTGTCGTCATGATGATGCTTGCCATGTCTAGCCTTGTATCTGGCTCAACTCTTGACCGAATGTGATCGCCATTGCCATGCACCATCCCTTTTCAAAGCCAACACATTATGAAACCCACAAGAAGAAGTTTTGGAACCAATGTCCTCTTTGTCAATTTGATTTTTGATCTCTACACTCTCTAACACTGGCATCTGGTTCACACCAATGTTCAACAATGATGCATGCTACTGCAAATTTACTTCATTTTGTTTACCTCTTTTAGGAGGAAACATGTTAGACTCCTGAAATATCTTATCACATGAATTAGAAACATCAATGAAATCAGATTTCAAACTTGATTCATATCCTTGAAAGGCTTTAGATTACTCAACACCTTCATGTTTGATCATTAACAATGCAAAGTTCTGACTACCATTAACAATCCTCTTCATTTGTCTCACATTTACAATAGATGCATTCAACTTCTTGTTGTGTGCTCTAACACTGTACTCAATCCCATTCTTGAACAAATGATATTTGTTCTCATGGCAATGAAAAATAGTTCTACTATCATATAGATATAGGCTTTCCAAAACAAAACCACATATCAATTGGAATTACATCAAGCTCTACTTCATCTAAAAGTTTGCATTGATTGCAAATTTTAGTTTACAACTTTTTGTCACATGCAATTTCGCATTGTCACATATCCAACCTAAAGGATATGGTTTAGGATGAGGAATGGTTTCTAAATTCAACTTCTTAACAATGTTTTCTGAGATAAGGTTTGCTTGTGAACCATTATCAAACAGTGTATATATCTTGGTATGTTTTTTCATCTTGAGTTTCATGGAGACAATTTGAAGAACTAGTACTTTCAATGTCCTTACCTTTCAATCCCATGGTTGTGATCTTTGTTTCATCTCCAGAATCTGAACCTAAACCATGTTGTGTAGTTGTAGCTATCTTCTCCTTCTCCTTGTTCTTAAACTTTTTGGGTCTCATTTCTGGATGAAGTTTCCAATAATGATCTTCATCATGGCCATCTTTGGAACAATGTTTACATGTGATCTTTTCTTTCTCCATCTTGATGGTAGCATTCTTCTTCCCTTTTCCTTTGAACTTACCCTTTCCTTTTTCTCTAGACTCAAAGGAACTTTCACGAGTTTCTTCAGAAATATTTTTCCCTCTTGCCTCTAAATTAGTTGCCTAAACGCAAACTTCATCTAGTTTTGTAGGGTTAAACATGAGAATGGTATGTCTCAAATAACTATGTAATCCTCCAATATATTTGAGCAAAGTATCTTGTGAGGACAAATCTATACCCAAAATCAAATCTCTTTTCCTAAATTCTTGAGTATAAGATTGCACATTTTTCCCTTTAGCTTGCCTAAAGTTCTGCCAATCCAATTTAGCTTTTTGCATCTATGTTAATGGATACAACTGCCTTCTTATTACAACAACAAAATCATTCCAAGAGGATAAAACCTTACCATGTTTCTTCATGTCCTCTTGAGTTTTGACTTCCCACCAAATTAGTGTTTCCCATTCCAATCTAAAAGAAGCAAGTTGAATCTTGGTTTCATCATCTTTGATTCTTTGTATCTTGCAATATACTTCAATCTGACGAATCCAATTATCTAATCTTTTTGCATTTATGTCTCCATTTTACATAGGCAATTCAAACTTAATGTCAACCTTAAGCAAAGGAGTTTTACCATGACCCCTTGGGGAATTTGGATGTGTTTGTGAAAGGGTAGAAGAAGTTGAAGGTTAGGATGATGATGGAGGTGAAGGTGGTGGTTTGTCACATTCCCTCCATTGCATTATGGAGGTTTGTCTCCTTTTTCTCCATGAAATTTTAAGCTCTCTCCATATAGTATGGAATTACTCTCATACATAATATTAACCATCTCTGACATCTCAAAGAATGTTTTTCTAAAAGTCTTCTCATCTTCACACATCCCTTCAATACCCATTTCTTGTGCCATGACTAGTGAAGCTTGAGGAGTGTTTGTTTTCCTCGAAACAATTTGAGATTTTGGCTCCACCAATTCTCCTTCTCCTCTCTTGAGCTTAAACCTTGTAAGCATTAGAAAAACACTTGCAAACAAATCAAATCTTCACAAAAACCTATTCCTCTCATACCAAAAATGATCTGAATGTGTAAACTTGAAGATTTTTAAAAATTTGCAAGTTAAATTTATATGTGTTTTGGTTAGAGGATCAATTTAATAAACACATAGACAAGTAAATTTTAACCACAATTTACAGCCAAACAGAGACAAATAAGCATATCTGAAACACATAAGACAAAGCATGATTAAGGAGTTCACCCCTCTCTTGGGCTACATCTCCTGGTCCAGCTTCCAATTTAGGGCCTCATTCTTTAAAAATTCTCAAAAGTGTGTTTACATGATTTACGCAGCTCAAATAACACAATTGACGTCTCCAATGGATCCAGAATAGTCAAAAACCCCTATTTTGGTTCTTTTTGCACCTCATTTGGCCAAAAACTAAGAAAGTTATGCTTGTTTCTTCATTTTCCCAAATTCTGCAACTAACCATCCTACAATTCGGCCTCAACCTAGCTTGAGCGCCCCAAATGCAGAACCGATGCACTAAACCTAACACAATTCCTGCTCGACGGGAAAATTTGTAGGATCGTTAAGGGCGCCATTACGTCCCTAGTCCCGAAATTCTTAGTCGCATGACGACCATATGACCATGAAAAGCGCTGAAACTTCAGGGCTCTGTCTAGCCCTTGTCTCTGCATGCCCTTGGTTCTATGCTTGCAAGTGACCATGGGCTGGTCCCCTCGTGGCTTTTCCCCTTTTCCTGTGCATTTTGTTGGTCACAGGAGGCCCCATAATGCTTGGGACTGGCCGTTGACTCCTTTTTGCGCTCCCAGTTATGTGTTGTTGGCATGTGCCTGTGCGAAGGCCATGAGGGTTGGGCTAGACCCTAGCCCTTGGACCCCGCCCGCGGTCCTGTGGTGCAGGGGTGGCTAGGGGCTAGGGCTTAGCTCGATCCCTCCCCCATATGGTGCGTTAAATTACCAACTTTAAATGTAATTTGTGTTACTTGTATAATAAGTGACATAGCATGGCGCGACGGTATGGTTCTTGATTGCTTGGTTTGTGGTCTAGGTTTCGAACCCCAGGGGTGTTGTTCGACCTCCAAACAAATTTTAATGTGCCACTTGGAGGCCACATGACCACCTCTGGTTGGCCCACGTGGCCTTCCACTATTGGCCACAAAAAAACCAGTAATAATTAAAAATGTTTAAAAATTCGACCTTAGAGCAAAATTGGAGAAATTTTGCAAAACCATTTTTTTGAAATTTTTCGACCAATCAGATGAGGCCATGTGGCAACCTGTCACTGGGCTAAAAATACCTAGCCCCCTATCCATTTGCCAAAATTTTACTTGTTTGACAATTCAATCAGAACATGTTTCTGGGAGCATTCAATGTTGGATTTGAGTGAAACGAGTTGCGTTGAATTTAAATCGCTGAGATCTATCCAATCGTATATGTTTTGAGATATATCACACATTTTAAATTTTGAGCATTATTTTGATCCACCGGATGAAACTCATTCTTCAAACCCTCAACCTTCATTGCCTCTCTAACTTTGCAAACAATATGCCATTGTTACCTATATAGGCTTTGATTTTGGATTGTCAAATATATATTGGATGTCTTCAATGATATAGGAAATAAGGTATTTTCCCCAAGTAGCCTCCTTGATCTGCTTAATTCATTAATGGATAGATCTCTCAAGCTCTTGTATTAAGGAAGATCTATTGCAATATCCCTTAGGAATGGAATTTTTAGGTTCATCAAGGGAAAAATTAGGATGCAAAAATAAGGTTGTCTCCCTGGTAATTGCATCAAAATGTTACCACTTAAACTCGGTGAAGTGAACACCTAGTCCTACTGGTGCAAGCCAAGGGAAACTACTAAGGAAATCATCCACTATCACCTCAGATGCCTTGCGTCTCACTATAAGGTTAGGAAGGTGTCCTAAATCCAAGGAATAATCCCTATATGGGCAAACTATGTCACTATCACTCAATTAGTACAGGGAAATGTACTGAGAAGCGAAAATCGGTAGAGGTAATGATAAGTCTTCCAAGCCATTACTCAATATAGGCGTTGAGTAATGGAATTTTGTTTACTTGGCTCACATTAGAATCATGTTAAAATAAAATCATAGCATGAATCAATCTTTAAAGCATCATTCATTAGCTCAATTGTCTATCTAAAAATATCAATAAATATTGAGCAAGAACTATCATATCAAATCACTCCATTATTGTAGTCAATTAAAAAAAAAAAAAAATAGAATACCTTGATTCACGCAAGTTGATATAATTTAAATATGAGTCTCAAACCAATGTGCCAAAGTTGATATAAAAGATATCAATATCAAAACATTAAGACATGTTCGATGATAAGAGGAATACTGATAGAGATGAAGCACTAGTGAGAAATCTAGGAATGACATGTTTGTCTTACCTAGACTTTCAATGAATGGAAATCAATAAGGCATCAAATGTTCATGATGTAGCGATCACACTTGCAATTGTTTAATGCATCATCCCATCCTTACCCCAATGACACAACCATTTAGAGAAGTCAATCTTGAGTACATGATTATAATTATGGAAAAACATTAACAATATGGGCACAATGATGTTACTCGGGAGAGCATTAATAAAAGATAGGATTTAAATGTGCCTAAGGAAATATCAACTTTTAGATATCTATTGATGTAGAGTAATCGAATAAGCCATATTTCCCATGTGAAACTAGTGCTTTATAGAAATCACCACGATGGACCACATTGAATGCTACTTCAAATGATAATCCTAACACTAATAATTAATGGCAACATAATTCTCGGGGAGCAACCTAACGAAACCAAGTACATTGACTAGTGACAAAAAAATATTGTCTCCATGTCATCCCAAAGGATCACAACTCCATACTTTGAGAGATTAGGCTATTAGATAATATGTATTTTCTAAAGCATTTATATTTGGTATGGCTAAAGAAATCAACTTGCCAAATGCAGATATTTTTTAATCATATCAAACTTGATATGATACTCAAGGTCATGAGTGTTTCTCTCTGGGGGAGTTTATGCAACCAAAACTCAAAGATTTCAAGAGAAACCACGTGTGAGAGCACAAGTTTTGAGACCACATGTTATGATTTCAGTGATTAGATTATCTCAACACATGTTTAAACGATGAGAGGAAATATGAGATTCCACAATGATTCACTAGGTCAAAATCAAGGTATGTCAACATACTAGAATCAATGATTAGCTTCGTGTATAAAAAATGTACTTAATGTGCTTTTTCTTAGATTGAACCCTAGAAGATTACGACTAAAAGGAATTAGGGTTAAACTTGGTCAAAACATTGGTATTCCTCCAGTATTAAAAAACATTGACCAACCAAGGTTCTCAAAGACCCATTGACTGAGTCCTTTTTATGCTCGTGATTAATTAGGGATGGCTCATTGATGCTAACTTGACATACAACAATCAGAGCTCAATTGGTGTAACAAATCCAAAGAATAGATGTATTGTTGTTAGGAACTTGGGATGAACATAATCAAATTATTTGACTTGATAGATTGAGACCCTATGAAGCATATGAATTCATATAGTTAAGGAAAATATCATCATAATTAGATACACAAAGGATAGGAAATTAAGGCATGACCTATGATTTTTTATTTTTATTTATTTATTTATTTTATTTATTTTTTATTTTTTATGTTAACAAGGTCTACCATGTGGGATATGAAAACCTAGACTAGATTTGATGTCTAATGATTTAGAGAATAATATAATATTATATATGATTAGCAATAGGTTCTAATGATGATGATATAGAAATAAGAATTATGGAATGTAGTTGTGATTAGAACTACAATATAAACAAGTTAATAAACACTTTGTTGAACTTAACATGTATCATGAAAGAGCCATCAACAATTATAAGATATATCAATTGATGTAAAAAAAAATAGCATTTAAATTTCTACGTTGCAAAATAAAACCAAAGGAATGTAAAGGAATTAAAGAATATAAATAGAGGGGAAAGTAAAATACTTAAAGAATGGTGGT
The DNA here is from genome assembly GCA_031772625.1 of Pinus tabuliformis. Classification (NCBI taxonomy): domain Eukaryota; kingdom Viridiplantae; phylum Streptophyta; class Pinopsida; order Pinales; family Pinaceae; genus Pinus; species Pinus tabuliformis. The sequence continues at coordinate 740,665,032 of CM062814.1, read as the reverse complement.
TGGAGATAAGATAGACTAGTGTTTAAGGATTATGGGATCACTTTACCAATTCATAATGGTATTGCTAGAAAATCGGAAAGGCAAAAAGGTTTTCTTATGTTAATGATTACTTGTGGTATTCTTATGTTCTTATTTACTTTCTTATGTTCTTCTTTTATCTTTGTTTCATCAAGAAATTATCAAAAGTAAGAAAGGAAGACCAGGGACACCAGATGTAGGCAGACAACCAGGGCTAAAACCCCTATATAGGGGAAAACCCAGTCAATGAACTCTTCCTTCAGTAGATTCAAAAACAAGATGAGATAGACCAAGACTCTAGACCCACAGACCTTCCTCCTCCACCAAGTCAGCCCTTCCTCCTTGTAAATATCCTTTTCTTAGTCTTCCAAATGTTAGCCCTTCAAAGTGCAGCTTCAATCCAGAACTTCGATACAGTAGCAAAATTTTTGGCTCAACTACTTCAGAATTTTGGCCTTCCAGCAAAACTCCAGAACTTCACACATGTGAGATGAGAGAGAGAGAAATCGAATTCTTGACCTTGAAAGAGACCTTCTTCTTTGCCCTTAGACTTGTCCTCCTCTTCCTTGGAATTTCACACTTTTCCAGCTACAATTTTCTACAAATCGAACTTTCTTGACTTACTCTACAAATGAGGTCGAGTTGCTCCAATATATAGGCTTCTTGTGAGGTCGAATTACCCCGTTTGAGACAAACTTGTTCTTCCTCGAGTCCGAATTGGTGGAGGATTCCTAGAAGACCTAAAATACAATAAAATAAATTTCTTCTTTGACAAATAAATCCCAAGAAGGGTTCTTTACATTATGACATGGACAAAGACACTTGAAATAAACCTTATAAGCCTGCAATAGAGGCTTTGACCTAAAAAAAGTTGACCCAAGCATGAAACCCATGCTTTAATAAGCCAATTTTAATAATAATAAAATTTCATTTTTCTTTCTTTTGACAAATACATTATATTGACTTAAATACATTTATGATGATCGAACCTAGTTACATTCTTCAACACTCCCTCTTAACTAGGGAGGTATTAATAATTACAACCATATTGAGGTACATGAAAGATCTCAAAAACACATGAACTACGAAGAGTTCAAAAACACTCAATGCCACAAACTAGATACCTGACTAAGGTTATATATCTGGGTGGGACTAAGATGGACTACAACTACTCTAGGTACCATTAGGCTTACTAACTAACCATCAACCCAGGGATCTTGGTGCATATCCAAGGTCAGATATCCAAGACCAATGCCACCCTCCCTCTTCGGGATCCAGACATCAAACATACAAAGGCCAAACAAATGTCCTCCCAAGCATCCACCATTAGATGCTTCAACTCTCCTTATCAAACTAGATATACCCATTTGTCCAAGCATGCTTCCAGAGTGTTCAATCTTTTTATGGAGAGATTTACCTGTACAAACACAAACCCCAATCAATAATAAAATTTCAAATATACATACAAGTAAACACAAATCTTTGGGGTCTTCATTCATTTGGATGCTACTTATATCATCATCAGGTTATCCATATATAATTTGTTGGAAGTTTTCTTCTACCACTTCTTCAAAAACACCGAATGTAGCCTGAGTACTTCTCAAGAATTTTGTTTGCAACTACATGAATCATGAACATTTATCGATAATACTTTTTCTTACTTCAAAGTATTCACTGTCATAATATTCCCTCCCTCTCAACTAGGGAGATATACCCTTTCTTCTATCCAGGTTCCCTCTCAACTTTTATGGAGATCAATCACTTCCTACCTCTATAACATTGAATAAGCTTCAATCTTTCATAACTTCATCAAGATCATCTTGATCATGCTCATACAAACATCATGTGTTCCTACAAAATTTTAATATCAATTACAACCAAATATATATATAGAAGCATGAAGCTAATAGTATCATCAAAACAATTAAATACTTTAGACGTCAAATACCTAAATCTAGTTAGTCTCATAATCAGTAAAGGACATATACTTCTAAACTTCAACTTCTTTGCTAGGGTTTTGTTACAAACCCTAGACTACAACATAAAGAAACTTAGATTAGTCTCATTCTATCTAGGACCTCAATATTATTTTCAAAGATATATGACAAATTCTACTATGATCCATTACAAACCCTAGATTCCATCTTAGAGACACGAAACCTTAGATATCAATAATTCAATCAAATAACAATTCTATTATACATTTTAGACTCTACTAGGTTTTGTTGCAAACCTTACACTAAATCATATCGAAAACAATATCATCATATCCTAGAATATCAATCTCTACTAGGGATTTGTTATAAACCCTATGAGAAACAAAAATTAGGTTAGCATAATCGAATATACATCCCTAGGATTTCATAGTTATGCACAAGCATATCACAACAATATCTATTCGGCAAACCCATGACAAAAATATCAATACATTAAAGTTAGACATACAACAGTTTTGACCAAGCTAGGGTTTTGATTAGACAGATGAATATATACCTAGGAATTCATTCCTAGGATCTTACTATAGATATTATAAGGTATTTTGGTAATATACCCTAATTTACCAAACCCTAAAGGTCTAGGGATTTATTTCCAACATTAACAACAAACCCTAAAGGACTAGGATTTTATTCATAACAATACCAATACTCTAATCAAGGTGAATAGGATTTATAGACTTCATCATTAACCCTAAGTAGACTAGGGCTTCATAACTATAGACATACCCTTAGGTTAGGGTTTTATAGAGATCCTTTTAGGGTTCCATGCTAAGGATATAATTAGGGTAGATACAATCTAATGATTTATCACCCAAACAAGAATCTCTTACAATTCAAATCCCTATACATGATGATGTTAGTAATGTAGAGTAAATTTTAAAATAAAGATGATCATACCTTTAGATAAATATATATTTGTAACAAAGCTTATAGGCTAAGACATACCTTGGGTTGTTTCTTAACAAACCTTGTAGGACATTAATGCTTGAAGGGTTTCAATAGAACTTCTTTCATACTTCAAGTCTATCCTTTGAAGTCTTCTCCATGATCCTTGAGCAATTAGCAAGATTTCCTAGCCAAGGAAAAATATAAAAAGAAAGGTTATTAACATATAATACAAACACATATTGATAAGAGAGGGAAACCAAACATAAAAGATAAGACAAGGAGTAAGATACTTATCTTTGGTAAAATGGTGAGGGATCCCTCTTAATCCAATCTTGAGGGATACCTACAACTTTATCAAAATAAAAGGTGTTCTAACAATACCTATTATACCTATAAATTCTAGAGATCAAAACATAAGGAAGGCCTTAGTAGTATAATTCCTTGACTTCCGATTATTCTTCATTCCTATTATTCTTTGGTGGTCCTTCATCAACAACATTTGCTTGATCCCTATTTCTTTTCTTATTTCTTGGATACTTAGGACAATGACTTTGGTAATGTCCCAACTTGTGGAAATTGTAACATTAAACCTTGGATAGGCCCATTCACTTCTTTGGTCCTTTGAACTTCTTGAAGGTTCCCTTTTTGCGATGAGCAAAGTAAGCATTCAAGATGTTTTCTTCTTCATTCTCCCTTTTGTTGTTTACCATTGATATTCTAGCTTCTTCTTAGCTACATGCATTCCATATTTGTTCAAATGTTGGAATATCCTTCCAACTGTTGAGTCATGATGCATACGAACTCCAAGATTTAGGTAGTATTAGAAAGGCAGTAATTAATAACTCCTTTTCTGGGACAATTTCATTTATTTCTTGGAGTTCATCCCTAATTTTTCCAGATATCCTTATAAAGTATGATGAAACAATATCATCATTTGTCATTTTGAAAGTTCTTAATTCATTCTTGAGGCTTTCTATTTGTCCAATGTTCTTGATTGTGAATAATTTGGAGAGAGCCTCATACATTTATTAAGCATAATTTATGTTAGATATGTATGGAATTAAGTTATCTTGAACTCCGTCTACTATTAGATTCATAGCCACGATTTCAAGTTCTCTAAAATTCACTTTATCTGCATTAATTGATTCATAAATAGGCTTATTGACTCTTCCTTGAACAAGGCCTAAGAATTTATTCTTTTTGAGAATCAGATCTATTCTCTTTTTCCAGACCCTGTAGTTGGAGGCCCCTTCTAGTTTTTTCTTTGCCTTCATTGAGTTTGTCATTGTTCCTGTAGATGGTAGACTTATCCCCTTATATGATCCTCTTTAATGACCTTTCCTTGATTCTTTTCTTCAATAGATCTCCATGTTTCTTTTTTCCTTCCTTCTTTCACCTTAGCTTTGAAACCATGTTAGAAAATTGGAAAGGCAAAAATATTTTCCTATGTTGATAATTACATGTGGTATTCTTCTGTTCTTATTAACTTTCTTCTGTTATTCTTTTATCTTTGTTTGATCAAGAAATTATCAAAAGAAGAACATGAAGATCAAGGACACTAGATGTAGGTGGACAACTAGGGTTAAAAGCCCTATATAGGGGAAAACCCAGTCAACAAACTCTTCCTTCAGTAGATTCAAAAATAAGATGAGATAGACCAAGACTCTAGACCCACATACCTTCCTCCTCCACCAAGTCAACCCTTCCTCCTTGTAAATATCCTTTTCTTATTCTTCCAAATGTCAGCCCTTCAAAGTGTAGCTTCAATCCAGAACTTCGATCCAGCAGCAGAATTTTCAGCCCAACTACTCCAGAATTTCAGCGTCTAGCAACTGCTGAATTTTGGCCTTCCAACAAAACTCCTGAACTTCGCACGTGTGAGATGAGAGAGAGATAAATCGAATTCTTGACCTTGAAAGAGACCTTCTTCTTTTCCCTTAGACTTGTCCTCCTCTTCCTTGGAATTTTACACTTTTCCAGCTACAATCTTCTGCAAATCGAACTTGCTTGACTTACTCCCCAAATGAGGTCAAGTTGCTCCAATATATAGGATTATTGCGAGGATGAATTTCCCTGTTTGAGGCCAAGTTGTTCTTCCTTGAGGCCGACTTGGTGGGGGAGGCCTAGAAGACCTAGAATACAGTGAAATAAATTTCTTCTTTGACAAATAAATCCCAAGAAGGGTTCTTTACATTATGACATGGACAAGGACACTTGACATAAAACCTAGAAGCCTTCAATGGATTATTTAACCTTAGTAAAAACAGTTGACCCAAGCATGAAACCCATGCTTTAAGTCAATTTTAATAATAATAAAATTTCATTTTTCTTTCTTTTGACAAATACATTATATTGACTTAAATACATTTATGAAGACCGAACCTAGTTACATTGTTCAACACGTATTAGGGTTTAAGTTAAGGTAATATTGGTGGCACCTAAAGGACTTTCCTCTAAGCGTTACCCAAGGTATCTAGGATTCTTAGGATTTAGTTGCAGGAATGGTCTTATTTAGGATCACATCTAAGTGCAATAAAGTGAACTCAAAGGGGGTGCACAACAAGAGGGAAGAGTTATTGAATATCTTGCCTCAATTCAATACTATCTACCCTTTAATGAGCAAAGGAAACTAAGCGAAGAATAACATTCTTGTCTTCAGGCTTTGTTGTAACTCTGTCCTCTAGCAAACCTAAAAGAAAGACCCATCTAAGCCTTGACAAGTTATAATGATTAGAAAGAAAATATTGTGTTAAAAATGTCCTTGACATATTTTCTCATTATTTAGAATTGAATTGCAAATGAAAAAACTCCATCCTTATATAGAATGGAGTCCTCATTTCTTACAATGAGTTACAATAAGTTGGTTCAATAGAAATTTCTCAAAAATATAAGCAACATTACAATAATTGAAATATCACCCTTGGGATACTCAGTGAAGGTATTTGACATAATAATAATAATAATCAATTCCCTTTGAAAGGGGTTACATTCAAATCATAAGGTCATTTATAAGCTTCCTTAAATCATGGATTTAATAACCATACATACAATTGGGGGTTTAGACAAATCTTCAATTCTACATAATGTCTTTAACAATGTCTTTAAACACTTGTTTAATTGGGTTGATGTGTTTAAGGTAGATAAATGTTGTGTAGTCTTCTTCTCAATTAAAAATTTGAATCTTCATTAGGGAATGTCAATATGAACCATTTCTTCAATTTTTGGGTGATGCTAACCTGATACACCCTGCCTCAAAACATAAAAAAGGTTAATTTATTAATTTTCCTAAGTATACTTATGTAAGACAATCATAAACCCCTATACATGTAATCAACTCTAGGACAAACTATGATTTTCAAGGGTCTAGAGAAAGCTATGCCATATGGTAAATACTTACATATAGGAAATGAAATTGGGATCCCTCATGGCATGACCCTTAAGGTCATTTGATGCATAGGTCTTTCATTGCTTTCATGTCTAGTTGTCTAGAGTTAGGAAAAATAACTATTTCTAGAGAATTGAGTTGTCATTCCTCAACTCCATTTAATTAATCCCTTTTTCATTTATTTGAGAGTTTAGTTCATTGAACAAGTCTCTTTTATTTAGATTTTATTTAGACAAAACAAAGACTAGGGGAGAGCCTCATAATGAAGTTGAAATGCCTCAAGCATCATCAATTTTAACTTTTCTCTTCATCTCTTTGACATTTTAAATATTCTATAGACAATCGAGGGATTTTCATTTTCGTTAAGGATTTCAATTCATTTGTGCTTTTATTTCATATAAATATCTTAATGATGACTTTTGAAAAGTTGAGCCTAAAGGGGGATAACTCCCTTTTCATGAGATGGAATAGAGGTGAAGAGAATAAGGTGGAGAGTTTTATGTATGGAGGGGATGTGGAGTACTACCTTTGCAAGTCACTTAGTAACACAACTTGAACATAGGACATGGCACACTTCTATGAGCATATTATGTCCTAACATAGTATGATGAGGAAAATAATTAAATTAGAAGATTATGTAGTGTTGTTATATCCTACATCAGTAAACATCACTGCCACCACCCATTAAAAGCACACACAATCCAATTACATCAGTGTAATCATGACACATCATTAAATAGTGCATTCTACCATTTCAGAGGTGAGGAAGACATCTGATACATCATGGTTAAGCCAACAAGTGCCTCAATGATAACATGAGTGAGCTCTTTGGATGAGTGTAGTGTAATGAAAAGAGTTCGTACTCAGCAGAATATTCAGAATATCTGGAATAATATCCATTATACGATGAGTAATAAATTTATATAAGAGTGTTGAATGTACATATTGATATGGTATATGATATGTAACAAATGAGGGTGTTGTTTATATACCTATGCAAGTGCCCCTTCATGAACAATCACTTTCTTTTAAGACATTCCATTTCATAATTAACTACTTATTAATCATTATTTATTATTTATTATTTATATTATTTATACATAGTTATGTTCATAACATTTTCTTCCCCTTTAGAAAAGATTTGTCCTCAAAACTTATTAATGAAAAGGCTTGATACCTTTTTCTGTCTTGTAATGTCTTTTCATCTTTTTCAATTCTTGGAATATAATGTTCAATGATTCAATACAATTATGAACTTTTGAGTGGTACAAAATTGTCACATTGTACAATGATCTAACCATCCTAGATCAATCTTATGTGAAACCTTGCAGTTATTAGATACCTAGGATGAATTGTTATCATAAAACTTCATTGTGCTAACATTGACATTCTTTGGAACATAAGCCAATTGTTTTTACCTTGAGTGACATGGGTACTGTTATCACTCAGGTTGTTCCCTTTGACTCCTAAGGGAATACGGCCGAGGTAACCACAAACCAATCTTTGGACTGCAAGTTCTAGCCCACCTGCAATCGGAGAGGGCTCTCTCTTTATGATTTAGCTTTGTTGATGATGATTTTAGGCTAGTTATTGATTTCAAGGGGTTTTGTTTAAGTTTTGGTGGGAAGGATGATGCTTTCAAGTAGAGAGGTAGGTATAGCATGAGAATTTCAAACCATTGGGCATGGAATCAAGGAGTAGGACTGCTGGTGCGTTTTCTTGGTCACAAGAGGAATATGGAGCAAGATAGCTGCACATGAAACAACATTCAAGCTAAATGGAGATGGATTGAAGGCTAAGGAATGAGAGGCAATTAAGAATCTCTCATTCAGTTTAACAGAGGGAAGGTGAATGAGCTCTATCTAGGAGCAGTAAAGAATCCCTAGATAACTGTCAAACATGGGTGAATTAGGGGAAATATGAGCCAAAGGGAATTCATATTCATTACCAATTCAGATGAAAACATAAAGAAACAACAGAAATTGAGCATAGAGTGCAATTTAAACAAAGTCCAAGCTATTCATTTTTCCTGCTATTTTAGATGGTGACATATGTATGATATGAGCATATATCAATGGAAAATAGAGGTAGGAAACACTTATTGAGTCATGTTGTAGCACAAGAATTCCATAATTTACTCTTCAAAACATTAATAACACAGCAGACAGTCCATCTTCCAAACTTTCAGCAGTCTTTGATTAAAGAAATCATCATACATACAGAGCGAGTCTCTAGTGGAGCGAATCAACCAACCAACCCTCTAAACAGTAAATTAGGGTGGTTTATATAGAGAAAATTTTCAAAAATATCTCTTACAGCAGACCTTAAACAGGTCTGAGGGAAACGAGTTTTTAACCTAATCTTATCCTGAAATTAATGCAAGAAAATATCTTTGAGCTGCGCTGGAGGTAGCTGTATCAAAATGAGTTAATATGGTGTCCTTATGGCTCTGTGCTGTTCATTTAGCCATAACTGTGCTTTGGGTTTTGATCCCCTGCTCTTGAGTGGTTTTGAGGTGCATTAACTGTGATTTGAGAGCTTTAAATAGCTTCACCGCTTTCTTTGACTTTGCTTGGGGCCTTTAATGTTCACCTGCTTTGGTACTGCCGATCTGATACTCTTCAATTGAATTTGGGCTTTTTCCTTTCTCTGATACTCTTTGAAGCGGTCCAATTGCCCCTTTCTGAACCTGCGTGAAGAAATTCCTGTCAAATTGCGAATTTCGGGCCTGCTGGTAGCCGAGCCATGAGAGGGCTTCCATTTTGGTCAATTTTTCTTAGCGATGCGCGATTAGCGCTAAGCGCTAATCGCGCATCGAAAACTGCCTCGGTTTTTCATTCCGGGCATCCCTTGCTGCAAATTTCGCGCCCTTTTTGGTGATGACGTCAGCATGACCTCAGTGGTGGGTCCCAGTACGGCGGTGACGTGGTAGGGTGACGTCGCAGTATGGCAGGGTGACGACGTGGCGGTGACATGGTGGCAGGGCGTGGATGCGGGCGGATGAAGTGGCAATGACGTGGTGTAGTGGTGGGGATGCAGGTTGATGACATCACGAGGATGTGGTGCTGATGTCAAGGGCGGGGGAGTGGTTTCCGGTTTCCCCGCATCACTTTTTAGCGCAGGTGGTATTGGGGAAGGGGCCTCCGAACACGCCGGGAGGCCGACACGTGGGGGGGGGGGGGTACGGCAAGGAAACCGCCCATCCCCCGGACGTTAACCTCCGGCGGATCGGGGAGCAGGAATGACCGCCCACCCTTGGATCTGGAGCGCTGGACATCGGACGATTGGCGGGTTAATTCGGGTGGCGCGCAACTTTAGGGCGGGGCCGCCTTTTATTAATATTTTATTGCAAGCGAAGGGGGGGTCCAAAACTTTGGAAATGTGGGTTTTATGTTATGCGGGGGTAACGTTTAATGTTCAATTGAAACTTTTAAACGCTGAACTTTAAACAATGAGCGCGAAATGGTAGAATAGTAAGGTTTTAAGGGTGAAGGGGTAGATATCGGTTATTGGCCTAACCAGAGGTTTAGACCAATCCCAGAGTTATGACACGGATGGGTTCATAATAGTCCCAGGTGGACTATTATTTCCCAGAACTGTATGTACATAGCTATAGTGCTATAGGGTGGGATATGTAATATTTTTGGGATTTTATATATTTTTTGTAGCAATTAGGGATGGGGAAGTAGCTAGGGAGCTATATAAATAGAATTAGAAGTTAATATGGGATTGATGAAGAAAGCGCTAAGTATGGAAATCTTAGGCTCTAAAGGGGAAATAGGACTTGTAGAAGAAATATGAGATCCATAAGTAAAGCAGATCTTTACTTAGGCAAATATTATGAAAAATGATGAATTTAAGAGATATCAAGCAGATCTTGACCTCTTTAGGGGAAGTTAGTGAATGATTTGGGGAAAGTAAGAATGGGAAAGTTAGACATGCCTCGCTTGAGCTGCTCCAAGGGAAAATTGCCTCATACTTGTGATCACAATGGATATAACACTTGAAAACATAAAATGGATCACAATTCCTCATTCTGCCACCACAAAACTACCTACCCAGCCTGCTTACCTAGCATTTTCCCTTCTTTTTGGTTTGGGTGCACTTGAACTAGCAAACCCAGCTTTTCAACTTTTCTTCTGGCTGTCCTCCTATCTAAATCTAGCCTTATATCTTCCAAGGGCCCAGATTAAGCAGTTGGGCTCCTTCATTTCTCTACATACCTAACAATCTGCCAAGATTAAACAGTTTGGACAGACATTTATTCTCTATCTCTAAAACAAGCAATTTAAACCTAGGGAAGCCAAGATTAAGCTGTTTGGCCTTCCCTTAATCGAGAAATCTTTCAAAAATGGAACTTTTGCAGCATGGAAAAGATGAACATTTTTGGCACTTCCACTGTCAATCATGAAATATGAAACCTATTGCAATAGGAGGCTAACAGGTACAATGACTGGCTAATGTACATGCTCTTGTGATTAGGATGTCGATAAGGTGTCTTTGTAGTGTTTTGTTGAATTTCTTAAAAAAAAAAACATTTTCTTCATACATTGATGTTGCATTATTAATTATTGAACTTTTATTAATAAATATGATTGGAAATCTACATTTATACTCCAACATCTATATATGTTTTTACTTCAATTGGTTTGACATCTTCTTGAGTTGTGATATTGACTAGATATGTATTTGTGTCTTTGTAGTGTTTTGTTGAATTTCTTTAAATTTTTTATTTTATTCATGCATTGATGTTGCATTATTAATTATTGAACTTTTGTTAATAAGTATGATCTACATTTCTATCATTTATACTCTAACATCTATATATGTTTTTACTTCAATTGGTTTTACATCTTCTTGAGTTGTGATATTGACTTGATCTGTATTCTTTCCTTTTTCCTCCACTTGCATTTTTACATCTAAAGGTTTCAATGCTTCCATCTAGATATGTTGTTGTAAAGTTTGGTGTTGAAAGCTTATCCTCTTAAGCTTCTTAATATGTGGAAGTAATTTTTCACTGTGGTCCTTAAGTCAAAAAATAACACCATTTTTTGTCAGCGATAGTTTTATCTACTTCCTTTTTCATATTTTGCACTTGTTTTTGACTTTCTTGAAGAATTAATTTTGAGATGTCTTTTATGCCTGCTGGCGTTACTGTATCTGACTTCAATTTAATGTTCTGTAGTGTTATTTTTTTTCTTCTTGTAGGAAAATGTAAAAAAATTCTTCATATTTAGATTGAAGGACCCTAGTGTTTCCATCCAGGGTGAATCCAAAATAATGTCACCTTGATCACTCCATAGGGATTTAACAAAGAATTGCGATGTAAATGTATAATTCCCAATGCTTAATTGAAAATTGTTTATGTCATATTTTTTTTTTCCCACTGGTTTAATTTTTCGATTATGTTTGACTTAGGAATCACCAATTGGTTTGTGAGTTTAGGGTTTACATAATTTTTATTTTCAGTGGAGAGATAAAAATAATAACATCTTTTCCTAACGGAATCCCCTTAATTCTAAATAAAACTAAAACATAACTATACAAGCTTTCTAAAAATCTTCCTTTCTCCTCAATTATATACTCCATTTTGCCTTAAGTTGACATTTGTACTATTATACCATTGTAACAAAAATATTGTTTTTATAATATTTTTTTTTTTATAATTTTTTCCTTAAAGCGTTATAGCTAAACTACATAAAATCTCCTTTGAATTGAATTTTCCTTCAGTGTTCTTGCTTTCAATATCATATATTATTTTTCTCTTTATTTAAAACTACATAAAATCTCCTTTGAATTGAATTTTCCTTCAGTGTTCTTGCTTTCAATATCATATATTATTTTTCTCTTTATTTAAAGTTAATATATTAGGGCACTTTTTATTAAAATACCTCTTTATTACTAATTGACCTTTTATATATACTTTAAGAACATTGAATACCTTTTTAATATAATTAGATAGATATAAAAAGTCACCCAATAGAGTCACAACTTTTCTCACACCTGATTCATACAGTCCCTCGGACTAATTTGTTTTGTATGCAGCTGGTATGATGGATGTAAGCAGGTACTGTACGAACACTTATTTAAGTGTGGATTGATACATATTGGTACAGGTCAATGGTAGCTACGGGTTGTGGTTGGAGTTTTTGGTGATGGAAACACCGTATGGGTGAAGACGACTGCAAAACTCAACTAGTGATGGCTATCACAACTGTGTACGGTGGTGAAATGATGCTAGAAGTCGATTTGTAATTGAATTTGTGTGATGGATACAATTTCTTACTACTACGACCTTGATATAATAGGGAGGGAAGGGACAATCACGACACACAGATTAACGATGATGGCGGCTGCTACAAGGTGGCGGAGGTGTGTAATGACATGCAACGTGGTCTGAGGTGTCGGTGGGTTGTGCAACAAATTGCAGCGAAGTAGATATTTGTGACAACGAGGATCGGAAGCAGGGTTGGAATTTCAGAACAGATATACTCATCAAATTTGATGGTTTTACGACCTCCTGGCTAGTATTTACAGTTTTAACAAAGAAACTTGACGGTTTCGTGATTTTCTTACTTTTATTTGACACGAAAATCACCCCATGACGGGCAATTTGCCCGTAAAATTCCATCCCTGGTCGGAATATTCAACTGCAGCAGGTGCAACAAAGGCATGGTTGCTCAACGACAAAAATCTTTGCGGTATGTGTAGCGTGGGTGTGTCTACGCGATGAAGACAGTCCCACTGACGGGTGTAAAGCGAGTGTGGTTGTTTGACAATGAGTTTTGGTTGTTTTTTTTATCTTATTTTATTATTTTATTTTATTAATAAATTTATTTATTTTTCTATAATTTTTTTCTCTTTTTTATATATGGCCAAAGGTCTGATTATATAATGGAGAACCTCAAAAAACTGTGTGGCTAAAAGCTTCAATCAAACAACAAGGAACTTGACGAAGGGTTGATGGTCAAAGGCCGGGATCAGAGAATGAGGCCTTGATACCAATGTAAAGAAGATAGTTCGTACTCAACAAAATATTCAAAATATTTGGAATATGTAAATATTCATTATAGGACAAGTAATATATTTATACAAGAATGTTGACTGTACGAGTTGATATGATAAATGATATGTTGTAGTTATAAGTGAGAGCCCTATTTATATACCTAGCTAGGGTCCCCTTCATGAAAAATCATGTCCTTTAAAGACATTCCCTTTCATAATTAACTACTTATTAATATTTTTTTGTAAATTTAAAAACTTTATTGCTTCAGAATGTCTTCAAAACCATAATACAATGTTGTTTCTTCTTATCACGTAGGGGGGATTATTATTGTCTCCAAGTAAGCTAGGAGAATTACCAGAGTATCCTCAAAGAAACCGAAAGAACAAAGCCAAACATGTTGGTTATGACCAGAAAATACAAAACATAAGGAAAGACCATATATGTTAGTATACTTCTAGACCATTAAGAGTTAGAGGAAGAAATAGGAACTTAGTCCTTTGCACTCGAATCGGGAGGAGAAAGAGTATTAGAGTCACATTGAAGATACCCTTCTACATGGGCCAGCCTTGCATCGATCCTATCCATGAAAAAACTTTGATTTCTCAGCATTCTTTTAATATCCTCTAGTGAAGCAAACACATTGTATCTCTCCACTTGCTTATCCTTCAACACCATGCCAAATAGGGTCACCATCTACCAATGTAGTGCAATTGAGTTGAGGTATTTCTTTTGTTGTTCCCTAGTATGGCCAAGGTCAGGGACCCAGTGAAAAACCTCCTCCAATATCTTAGAGTCAGAATACGATTTCCTCTCAGCACCCACCATGGTCTCCAATTCCTAATTTCTTGCTAAGTCCTAAAAGGAACAATGTTGAAATAAGCCTTGGCTGAGTCATGGGAAAATATCTAGGCCCTGCATTGGCCCTGTGAGCTCTTGTCGCCACCACCCCTCCTACTGCAAATGCATTTCCTGAGAGGCATGGCGCACGAGAGGGTCTCAATCCTCAACTTTCCACATGAACGCCCACAACCAACAGTCTGATGAGTGTACCAACCTGGAACATGAACATTTATAATACATTGACTAATAGTAAAATAAATAGTGACTCTAAACAATTGACACCAGCTCATGCTAAGGGAAAAACCACACCTAGCAGGCATAGGGGGCTAATAGTCATCTCCACCCTTAAAACCCATCATTCTCTTAGTGTTAATAAAAATTCACAAACAGACCCAAAGAAGAGACATGCCACAATTATACCCCTCTTTTTTAAACTAGGTAGTCAAAGGTTCAAGTACATACATGAACAAACCAAGCATAACTTTCAAAACCACCTACTAGGCAATACCACTAAACCATCAAACCAAGAATAACCAAAACAAGGACCAATTTCCACCGTATCAACCCTAGATCCAAACACACAAGACTTAACTAATAGGTCAACCAAACTGAGGCTCACATTACCAGGTATAGTGATAGAAAAACATAGAAAATCCAGAGAAAAAAAACCTGAGCAACTGAACCATAATTGATAAGGAGGGACAACGACAAACTTTCATTAGTAGTTTCTAGCTTCTTATTCAATTATAGCTTCCTTAACAGATCTCCGCCACTGTCCACTACTTATCGAACCTCGAACTAAGCACAACGTCATCAACACATGACCTGAACTTGGACACCAGTAACAGGGAGGGAAAATCTTGAACGTCATTATGGACCTATCCTCCCCCACTCACCTCCAAGTTCATGTCTCTCCCCACCACCCTCCATGTCAATTTAATGACCATCTGTTTCACCATATGAAAATGTATTCTAGGGGTGAACCACGTCCCCCGCCCTTTAATGCGCATCACATCAGTAATGTGATGGGATTGCCCCATGAGACGCCCTGTCATCCATTGTACCCACCCCCATCGGGGAAACTACTTATTAATCATTATTTATTATTTATATGTAGTTATGTTCATAAATTTGGAAATACTAAGAGGGGGTGAATCAATATTTCACTTTAATTAGTTAATTTTAACTTCATAGAGCATTAATTATCATTATCATTAGCTCAAAACATAAATCATTATCATATCACGTGAATAGTTAATAACACCATTCAACAATGCACAACATCAAGATTGTACGAAAGATACATTTAGGTGGAAACCCTTCTAGGAGAAAATCCACTGAACGCTTCTTAATACAGGTCTCAAATTTACATCAATAAGAAGCTCCAACTTCCAATATTTTCAGCATCAACTAAAGGAGGCTCCAACTTGATTTACAAGATGCAACCTAAAGGATGCTCAAACACTCTGATTTACCAACTCCAATTGAAAGGATGCTCCAATGCCCTAGTTTACCAGCTCCAATTATAAGGATGATCCAACACCCTGGTTTATCAACTCCAACTGGAAGGATGCTCCAACAACCTAGTTTTATCATCTTCGACTGAAAGGATGCTCCAATGCCCTTCACAAGCTCCAATCTTCCCTAACACCACCCTACTGCCCTGAAGTGTTCTTAGGACATGACTTGAAGGAGACTCCAATCTCCAACCTTGCACCACCCTGCCACTTGCCCTAAAGGATATGACCTTTAATTCACCACAATGAACCATGTGTCACAATTTCTAGATTGGATCCACCTGTGCTTAATATCAATACAAAAACAATCTATAATACAATCTGTCTTTTCTCAATATGTACATCAATAGTAAACAATAGCCTCTACTCAAGTTACATCAACTTGTCATAAAACATCCAACCATATAAATGTTGACATAACCCTAGTTCTTTAAGCAGGTTACTACAAACCTTGGCACTCAACAACTGCCCACACAAGCCAATAATATTGCTCAACAAATTCTATCAAACCCTAACTCAACAATAACAATTAATTAACACTTTCACTCTTTCATCCTAGTTGTACACTGGCTCAGCTATATGTGGCATCAATGGATTTAATATGCATTAATATGTGCTCCCTTCATCGTACAAAATCCAGCGTACAAACCTAGAATAGATGTGTATTAGCTACTGTAGCAAAAAAAACATTCTCTGTGGAAATTCCTTGAGTGCAATTATTGAAAATTTATCTCCTAACTATTTTGCAGTTTATTTGTTATTACGGGAAATATCGATAGACTCACAATTGCAATCTTCACCAAAAATAAAATATGTTGCAGAATATAAACTAGAAGCTGATAAAATTATGCACAAACACAATAAAATCAACACAATAATTTTTGGACTAATAGTACCTGAAAAAATGCTGAAGGGAAAATTGGTGCATCAGATGAGGGTTTATTTTATTATTATGCAACAACAAAATCTTAGTACAATAATCTGGATAACTTACTGGAAATCCTCCACCAAATAATCTCACCAAAAAATTTGGAGAAAATTTCCCCCTCTTGCAAAACCACTGAGCCTCCCTCTGGCCTACTCGCATTTTCTCCTGGCTACTCGCACTCCTAGCCTTTGCAGTTTCTACAACCTCTAGAAATACTCCAAAACTGGTCATCTAGCCTTCTCTTGTCACTGGAAAAATCACTTTGCCTTCAGAAATGGTTTTCCAACCTCTGACAACTGATCCATCCTCTTCCTGGTAATTTGTCCACCTGGACTGACTAACTCACACCACTTCGATGAATTTATTATAGAATATTTCTACCTTCCTTCTATTGGTTCTTTTACTATGGAAAAATCCTTTGTAACTTTCTATTGATGCTTCCAAAATTATTGATGCCCTCCTCAACCTTGAACTCTTAATTAGGGGAATTTTGAGGTAAAATGGGCCTCTTAAGAAAAATGTACAACCAAGATAAACTTTATAAGAACCAATAGGATCCAAGATGATGATGTCAACCATGGAGGATGATTCACCATTTTTGGCTTAAAAAAAATAAAAAGATAAAAAAATAATAAAACTATTTTTTCAACTTATCTCACTCAGGTTTTACTGAAATTTCAAGAGGGAGTACTCATTGGATGCAAAATTTAATTCCTCATCCAAAGAGTACCCATGTTGCATACTTTCGATGGACCGTTCTACACATAAAATGAGAAATACATGTAAAAACGTGATTGCAATCACATTTTTCATGTATTTCTCATTTTTCGTGTAGTAGGGTCCATCGAAAGTATGCAACATGGGTACTCCTTGGATGAGAAATCAAATTATTCATCCAACGAGTGTTTTCACACAAAATTTGAGTAAACCCATAGGGAGATAAGTTGAAAATATGAGTAGAAAAAATAGTTTTTCTTTTTTCCCTCTAAAATTTGATGATGTAATCTAATCTTACTTTATTATTTCCACTATTATTTTAGAATTTCCTTAGGAGGCACATTTTATACCTCAAAATTTCCCAAATTCTTCCTGTTGAACCTCTGCTACTAGATAGCTCGATCTTCCGAGGAACTCGTTCTCCCCGTGTCTCACAACTATATCTATCTCCATCCCATCGATTTGCTCTTATAATCTCTCATTGGAGCACCAACAACCATGATTAAATCATTATCAATAACTAAGATCATCTTGAACTCAATCCAAGTGAGTCTTTAGACATTTCTCGTTCTTTCTCAATTAATTGTCATTAATTAATCAATTTTCCTAAGTTAGACTTGAATATTTTTTAATTATTGATCAATTAATTTAATTAAGGCATTTCACAAGCATATCTCGTTAAACCTATTCTAGGTTTTGGAGATCTCATGTTCATTAGTCACTTAGACACAGTTCGAGATTAGAACAACTATTCGATGCTACCAAAATCTAACACTCCCTGTTAGCGAGGAAGGTGTTATGTCACTACTCCGTCATCTATGCTCCTCTGTAGCCGAACCATGCTGCTAGTTTCTGACATCTACAACAACCTATTACTTTCCACCAAGCTATTGTCCATACTCTGATTTATCTGCTAACCTTGTAGCTGAACCATCTTGCATCTGCACTACTACTAACACTGCACTGTGCCACCCTGCACTGTTTCTAACTCTTCCTATGTTGCATATGATCTCATGTTGCTGTTGCTGCCACAAATAATGCAACTGAGAATTGATCTACTGAATTCATCTCACATTGTTGATGCTTTTGCGCCGCCACTACGCTGCTGCAACCACTGCAACTGTGTGTTATGATGTACTAACCTCTTAAAATTTGAAGTTTTGAGCTTCCATAGGGCTGCTCCCTCTAAAGCTATACCCCATGTGAGTCTTGATCTCCCACTGGGCAATATCTCTTTCCTTATTTTCTTCTAACAAATCCTCTCTTCTACAACTCACACTCCTGCTTGCATGCTAATTGGTATGCATAGTTCTAATACGGGAAAATCAATATTGTATTTGGAAAACCTTTTTTTAGAAACTTTGCCTCTTGTTTCTTAGTGACACTACTAGCTCTTACTTAGGATCACCTCTCGGCATTGGTACACGATTTCTAGTCTCTGCAACATGGATTGGATGATTATCTCTGGCTAGAATAATGCCTTGCTCTTTGCAACTTGTCAATTCACACTGCCTCCCTTGACTTCATTTGCTGGAATTAAATCAACCTCCTTTCCTCCTTCAGAAAACTTGAAACCTCTCTATCTGGAACTGTGCCTTGCTAATTTCCACTAGCCAATTCACACTTCGCGTGTCACTACAACTAGTTCTGAAACTACCTCTCGAGTACTGACTACAACTAACTTTGTTTTCGTTTATCTGACTACATCCTGTTGACATTGAGATCTTTCTACTCAAATACCATGGGCCCCTATAGCAAAGGTTATGGTCCTACTGCAAAAACTGAAATTGATCTAACTTATCTCCTCGCTTCTGCATTAAACCCTACCCACTCTGGCATATTGAAGTATCATACTCCTCCTCCTCCTGGATCTAGTTTTGTTGTATCTCCTTTTGAGCCCTGCTACTAGATGAGACCCTTATTCACTTTGAAACTCACATTAGATAACTTGCACTTCCTTTGGAAATTGTCTCCAACAACTAGAAGTTAATATAATTCTCGCTCTGTTTTTTGGATAACTCACACGACCTCTTCTACCAATCTTGTATGAGCATCTCTAGAAAGCTGCAAAAAATTGCGATACTCAACTAAAATTGTAGAAATATCTCATTCCTCCTATTGAACAATTGATCTGGAAACCTTAGGTTTCCTCTGTAGAAACAACTTGACTTCCTCTGCAAACTCACACCCCTCTTCCTGTAGCTCACACTGGATCCTGCAATTCACATTGCTCACTGAGAAATTCTCTCAGAAAATAGATCCGGTGAATATGCTTCCACCCTCTGTCTCTGAAGCTATTCACATCTCCTCTGGAAAATAGATCTGAAAAAAGGAAATGAAATTAATTCTTCAGATTTGTAAACTGCTTAACTTGGTTATTCACTCTTCTTTCTTTAGTTGTCTTCTGCAGATAAATCAACCTTTCTCTAACTCTAAGAATATTGGAGAAATAAACGTTGTAAATTTCTCCTTCTGGAAGCCCGACCTTACCTCTACTACTCATATTCCCTTAGGAATGTGCATATTTGTTCTTGTACTAGCATATCTGATCCTGCACTTACCTCCAATGTTCTTCCCAAAATTCACATTACCTGCTATTCCGCCACTATGCAACTCACTCTACCTTCCAGAAGTCGTCCTCTGTAATTTGGCACACATACTGTTGACCCTGAAGCACACACTGGATAAATTGGAAAGTCTACTATGGCCTTCTACTACTAGAAATTATGGATCTCCTCCTGAAAACTGGAAACTGGAATTGCATTGAGAAATGTTGGAAATTATTCTTTAGTGTGCTTTTCTCTTCCTATTCCTGCATAGATCTACAACTGAAAAACCCTTGTTACAAAACTTTTGTGCTTAGATCTGCTCACCAGAACCCTCTATCTAACAAATTCATTGCTTGCAAATTCTTCTTCTGAGGCTATTCAAATTTCTCCTACACCTATTATTGGAAATCAAACCTCACTACCTCTGTAATTCACACCCCTGGCTGGCCTATGTAGATTTGGAGAAATTATGCCCAAATCCCCCTATGAAGCTACACAATTTTCCTCCTCTCAGTTTTGAGCCTATGACCTAATCTTCAATGCTTTGGTACCATGTGGAACATTCGAGAAATTTTGAGGTCAAAAAAGGGCCTCAAAACAAAATGTACAAACAAAATTCACTTTGTGAGAACCAATCACATTTTGGGGGATGACATCATCCCCCATGGTTGAGGTGGCATTAATTGAGTTAAAGGTACTTACTTGTCACATTCTCAATGGGGGATAAAAACTCATGGTTAACCATGGTAGTGCTCTAAGTATTTTTAAAGCGAGTTGTCTTTAGTGAGACTTTTTGGAAGCTTTTCTAGTGGATATTTCAGGTCTAATTTCTCTAAAATCTAGTAGGAATTTATTGAAATCACAAGCTTGATGGGTAATCCCTGCACAATCGAAGTGCACTAGGGTTTTTTCAAGGTGTTGAACCCATCTATACAGTCAAAAAACTAGTTTAAATAACGCAAATCAAGATTTCACCTCAAATTTTCCGTCGAATTTTGGCAACCGGAAAGTCCAAAAAGTCACACTAAAAACAACTCCCTTTTAAAGTCATAAAGTAAAGTACTCATAATAAAGGTCATTTCACAGTTTTTGACTAAAATACTATTATTGTCATTTCATATTTTTTGAAAAAAACAATGCATATCCCTACACAATCTTCATGTCTTTACACACTTTTCAATAAATATTATTTTTGTATATTTATTTTTAAATTATATATTTATCTCATTATATTTAATATTACAATTTCATATTAATTATAAGTTAATATCTATACATATTATTGTACATATGAAATAAAAATAAATAAAAATGTAACCTTGTAATTTTAAGATAAATAGAATCTATGAATAATATTGTTATAATATTAATAAAAATACAAACATATCAAAATTAAAGAAAAATGTATATTAGTTTTGTATGATTTATGGGGTTTTTTTAATAAATTGATCTTACAAATTTTGCTTAATTTCAAATTATTGAATAATATGTAAAATAATGTTATTATAATTTTTTTAAACAAATTAATTTGATAAATAATTATAAATTTATTTATTTATTTATTATTATTATTATTATTATTATTATTATTATTATTTTTTAATGTTTTTCCAAAGTAGAAAATAATAATCTTTTATTATTTAGTTGAGATGCTCATTCTACAACCCAATATGAGGGGGGCTGTGTAAGTGTGTTTTCCCGTCTGTCCGTTGAGTTGACAAGTGCCCCTTTAAAATAAAAAAATAATTATGTTCTAAATAGAAAAATAATGTTGGCTATAATAAAAAAAATGAATATGCTCTAGAGTAGTTGGAAAAAAAAATGTGCGAGTAAGATGTTTTAACCTTATACTTTTCAAAAACATTTCAACAAGAGATGTCTCTATGTACATTTTATGTAAAATATTTTAATGTCAATTATGTATATATTATATATCATTTAAAAAAAATTATGTATATATCATGAAAAAAATTATGGTTAAAAAGTTTGTTTGGTCCTATATATATACTCTATACAACATTTAAAAATATAATTTAAACAATGAAAAATTACACATTATATTTTTCACTCTAAAGAAGTTTGCACATGAAGAAATTTGATCCCTCTCGTCTCATGTTAGATCCGTACTTAAGATGGATCTATGCCGGTGTTAATTACAATAATAATTTATTAAAATATTTAATGACTAAAAAGTGAATATAATTATTGATCCTACAAATTCGCTTATATTTAACTTCAAATTATAAAATAATATGTAAATTGTGTTGTGATGTTTATCTTAAGAAATCAATAATATATATATATATATATATATATATATATATATATATATATATATATATATATTTCACCAGTGAAATAATTTTTTAAATAGTTATTTATGTTATAAAATAACTTCAAAATGTGTCATGTATTTGGATACTTCCTCCATCTATGACTCATGCTAAAGTCTCATCATCAATATAGAAGTCATGCATCCCTTATTTATGTTATTGAATTTTGTCTTCAATTTCCTTAATGTCCCACTTGGTGAGATATTCCTTTTGTATAGAATAACAACTTCCATAGCTTTGTGTATTACCCTACTATGATTTCCTTGCTTGGAATTTCCTTCTTGCTTCCACTTTCCAAGTCAGTGATTCTCCTTTTCATCCTATTTTACCTCCCTTAAAATGATTGCTTATAAACTCTAGGACTAGACAAAACACTTTATACACCTGTATCGATTAAGAGTTTGCAATAGTCAAATGAAGAATAGGAAAAGGGATACTTCATAACTCTCCCTCTTGAAAATACGAAAATTGGAGTAAAAGTGTGGTTGTATCAATCACAAATTTCATTGGGAGTATGATGTCATTTCATGAACAAAAGGAGGAATAATGGCTCGTATTTGACTCTACCTCCACCTACGGCCTCCATTACCTACTCATTATGCTCATGCATTGGAACCACATGGGGTGGTACACTGGTGGTAAACCAGCTCTTCCCCATGAATAAAGTCATTACAAATCCATGATAGTAGTGAATATGCTTCATATTCTAAATATTTTTGGAAAAATACATTTCTTGCAAGATACATTCTAGATCCAACCCAAAGGACATGTTAGGGAATGGGTTAAAAGAACATACTTAACAATCCAATAGTTAGGAGGCCATAAATAATTTGAAACATTAACCAAGGAAAGGATTCTTGAACTTATCTATTGCATGGACCAAGTTGTTGGAGATGATATCCACCTCATTGAAGATGGTTTTGTTTTCATAAATCCCTAGAGCACAAGGATCCAATTCTTGTAGAAATGTGTTGTGTGTTCCTCTCTATATGATATGTTCATTAGGACCATTGAATCTTACTAACTAACAACTCAAAAATCTAAGCAAAGTACCATCCTTAGCTAAATTCCTCAAATGATTTAGTGTTATCCCATCACTTCACTAGTGTTTTAGGGGTCATTGGTTTCTCTATGTGATTCCAACCACTCTCATATTAATTTCTAAGTGGGAGTGGGAATATTATACATCCATTGTATGCTAATAGCATAAAAAACCATCAAGTCTCCCTAATTTGGAGTAGATTTATGTAGTATACATTTGTATGATCTATCAATTGTTCCATTTTATATGGGCAAGGGAAAATGTATACTTTGGTTGTTGTTTAGTGAATGTGTAATCATCAAACCATATCACCATGATCCCTTTCTCCTTCAGGCATGGGTTCCTCCAATACAATTTTCGGTTTAATAAGAGTGGCCACTTTATACATCTAGTAGAGTTGCATAAATGAACCACAAGTGGAAAGTTCTCGTGTGAAATTAATATCTCAATACACTATAATAGTTGTTCAATGAACCTCGTTATAGATGGCCTCTAATATATGTTGGGTTCTACACTTCCACGTCCTTTTTTTTCTTTCTGGAAACCACTATGCACACAATATTACAAAAAATGGATTTTATCTAATAATAAAAATAAAGGGTTATTAGCGAAAATTGAATAATAAGAATTAACCAATACAATGAGGGTAATGAAACACTAAATATGGGCGTGTTTCTCTATGAAAGGCTCTTCAACGCTTTTGATATTTGTGCAAAGCAATTAAAATAATTTAACAACTACAATTTTTAAACAAGCCACTATCAATGAAGATTGAATATGATGAACCTATTCATAAACCTCATAAACAAACATTCTCTAATTGATCCCTTTGTTTTTATGTTGGATGCATATTCTATCTAATCTTTGATTTATGACTAGATTGCAAATGTAAGGCTATGATCCCTAATGCTATGCCTTTTCTTCATGTTCCACCAAAATCTTCATTCCAATGTTGCCAAAACACATCATTGGTATCAAAAGCTCTTTTCTTGGATGGCTACATGCCACAGTTCTTTGGTGATTTAATCTTGATGTGATTTCATTTCCTTGGAATGTTGCAACCCACAAACATTCTAATCCCGTGTTTTCACCATGCATTATCTATATATGTTGACTTTGTTCAACATTCAAGGCATATCTAAAACCAAATTACTCACAATCAATCACCAATCACCATGAAATTAACAATTTGTATATCAATTATTAACTATCAATTTGAAGATTAAACTTTTCAAAGTAGATTCCATAGTAGGCATTTTTAGGTTGATGTTTCAAATCTATTAACTAGATTCATCACTAGGATGAAAAATTCAAGGAGAAGAAGGGAGGTAAGAAAAGATATTAATCTAAGATGGAGAGGGCGGGTGACAAAATAAGGAAGAGAATTATGGTTGGCTTAGAGAAAAAACCTAAAATATAACAAGGTATTGAATTAATGATACACTATTAAAGAACAACATTCTTTGAATGAATCATTCGTTGTGTTGAGTTTCATGGATAGTATAGGAAATTTTTTTGATAAAGTTTTGTAATTTTTCATTATACTCCCAAGAGCTTTCTCCAACCATTTTCTTAGTCTCCTTTAGCTTAGTCAAAATTTGTTGTTCAATGTTTATCAAGTCTAGAAATTAGCTATAAAAAACACCTTCAATTCATCTAAGGCCCTAGTTGCACCTTAGGGATCAATCTATATGAAATTAATGCACCATTATAGAAGCTTCCACCACGTTGTGGTTAGGAACTTTATTGACTTAGGTTGTAACACTATAATCCTTTTTACCCTCCAGATGAGTCCACATAAGAACCAATCTAGTTTTTTATAACCATCGCCCTTCATAAAGATATTGGAACTACTATAACCATATCATTGGTTGGATTGTTCACTAAAATAAAACCATATGGACCTGTTTGAATAATTAGGCCTACTCCCTCGCTTGAAAATTCAAATATAACACATGCCACTAATTTTACTTGTATTTCCAACTTCATTTTGTTTTTCACTACTATTATACCCCAAACAACTAAGAAAATCATGTCCTTTCAAGTCAAAAGTAGAAGAAAAAGTTGGGACTACCTATAGGATTTTAAGATTCATAAGGGGACTGGTTTGGATTGGATCCACTTTTGTTATAGTGTAGCATGTCTACTAGTTGACCTTCCTTTATCTCAAATAATTATAACACATTACCAAGTGTTTCTTCCTCTTCTTCCTTTGTGATGACGTCTCTCTCTATAGGCTAATCAATACCTTACAAATCGAGGCTTCCTTTTGGACAATCATGATCCATCTAACAGAACATGCTCATTGCCTTGTGCCATCACTTTTGTTTTCGCTTCCAACTTTGTGGACATATTGTCCCTGCCTATTCTTCTCTCTGGGCTCTTTCCAATTCTTAAATCCCCTTCTCTAAATGAATGTTTGGTATTCTCTCAACATATTTGAAACCTTTTGAGATATTTTACTCATGCCTCTATGTTTCCATCCTAACTAATACTCCTCTTAATTACTTAAGTATCATGATGAATCTCCTTCATTATATCCATCCATCATTTCTTAGTTATTTCATTTTGTTTCAAATCTTATTTTCCCCTCTTTAGAGCATGCGCTTCTTCCATGGAATCTTATTCCCTTAGTTATTAAATACCAACCAATCCATTCTAGGTCACCCCCAAGAATTGGTGCCTACATTTCCATGGCTAGAGAAACAAAAGACATGTAATCGTCTTCTACCTCAAAATTCTTTATCCATGTCACAATCTCCTGAACCAATCTTTCATGAGATCCTTTCTTGAAATACTCCTCTTCCCTTGATTTTGAATAACTAGTTCAACTCTACTACAAACACAATATTCTAACTCTATATGGTAATTAACTTAAAAATCTATTGCTCTTGAGACATGGTGATTTAACCACTACAACAAAACCAAATTATGGGCATTTCATTAGATCTCTCTTCATTGGTTCCTTGTAAGTTTTGATTTATCTCCTAATCAACTCATTTATTCAAATAAATCCATGATAACACTACATGGAATAGCTCACAAGAGTAATGGCTATCATGCAATAAGTAATACTTTTGATTAGTATGATTCTTATTTCAAAAGAGATATGTATCTAAATCACCAATCCTAAACATAATTCTCATTAAACTTATTTACCAAGATATCAAATTGTCATACACTTTGGCAAAAAGGGTCCCAATAGCACAACTAGTTTTCATCTCAATTTCAAACCAATGTTTGCATCAATTTTCAACAAATAGGATATATTGTAGTCTATGCACTAGCATTTTCAATCCTTAAGAAGAGGAAAGTATCACCCAAAGCACTTTGCAAGACTTGAGATCATATGAGGCTTAATTAATATGATTGTTATCATCAATATTCATTCTACAACTCATATATAATTAATAACCAACATGCATATTCATCACCATTAATCCATACACACCTAAAATTAATTTAATAATTACACATCATCAAATTATTTATCTATATAGTAACATAGGGGCACAACAATTATACTATAAAATCACTACCATTTTTTTTTCTAGAAAAGAGAAATCATCCTTTCATTAAAAAAGGAGTACATATACATAGATATATGACTCAAAGAACCTCAGTTTTAGACAATATCAATGTCAGCACAGGCATCCAAAAAAAAATGTTAACAAATACCATTACATACATAATATCATTAGCTAAAAAACTTGGAATATAGACAAAAATGAAAAAAGTCTAGACCTCGGTATTCTAATATAGTAAAACCATGAATATATATAATTAAAATGATGCAAACAAAAATATATATTGTTTGTATGTTAACATGAAGGAAAAAATCGTGAGTTATCAAGAAAATTGTGCCAACTAGGCCAATTGAAGATCACTAGTGATATGGAATGTTCTCCTTCTCAGTAGTTGTAGGAATTTTCACTCTTCAAAAAGGATGAATCCTTCCTCCAATTGTAGGGATTTTTTGGAGAGATAGTCCGCCTGTTGGTTCCACTCCCTCAAAATATGTTGGAAGAAAATATTTTGAAAGAGACCTTTTAGGAAGAAGATATGGTCCATCTAGTACTTTAGGAAAGGAACCTTAGATGACCCTTCTCTAACAACCATTCCAAAACACACTTGGAGTCCTCGTAGACATGAAGAGAGGTAATATTCAGTGAAGCTGCAAAATACAAAAGGAAACATGCAAAAAACACCTCTACTTTGGTGTTTGACCCAAAACCATAATTCAAACAAATATGGTAAGACACATTGCCAAGAAGGAAAAAAATGGAACCCCATCCAATAACCTCAGATTGATATGCTCCATCAAAGAAGCCAACATTTGTAGATAATGGACTGGGAGGGAAGTGAAAGGATTGACTTCATGGCTCCTTCAAAGGCTTGAAATAATATGAGAAGAAACACAAGATCTGGGCTAGGATGCCATTGATTTTTATAGGTCTTCCCTCAAAGATGAATTTATTTATGACTTTACGTATACTCCATGCAATGAACATGGATAAATATTTATAAACTCCCATGTTTTTCCCCAACAAAGAAGGAATTGATCAAGAGGCGCTAATGGGCCATTATCCAGGATGTTTAATAGCCTGAAGCCTTCTCACAAGAGAGTATTGGAAAATTCACACATAAAAAATAAATGATTAACTATTTCAGAGTCTTATGAGCAAAGGACACAAACATTTGGCCTTGAAAATCTTTTTTGCAATGGAAGGTCCCAAATTTGAATTTGATTTTCTAATGTCAGGCAAATCAAACACTTCAATTTTGGTGCTATAGGCCAATCCCATATTTTTGGTGTCAACAATTTACCATTTACAAAGGAGAGCGATCATATATGGCATTGTAGGTATGACAATCATTAATTTGTCAAGATGAGGAATTCGAAGCCCAAAAAATAGAATCATCCTCCTCATTTAGAGTATGATCACTCCCCTGATATTTAGGGACATTATAATCATTGGGAAAAGAAAGAAGAGGCTTTCATCATTCCAAGGGCCCTATCATATTAAGAAAAATGCATGGTTTCCACCAATGGATCACCATGCGAGATAGATTCACGAACCAATTCCTTTTTTTTAGGCATTTCTTCCTAACAACGACATTATTGAATGATGAGAACCATTTTTCTTGCATAGAAGTATTAGACAAAGGGAAAGGATATGATGGAATATCTTTAGGGTTTAATATTTAGGAATAAGAATGGATTAGAGGGATATGTTCTCTTGATGAGCCTTATCCAAAGAAGCGAAGGTTTGTGAATGGATGTCCTTGATGGACTAATGGCTTTCTTAAAAAACCGAGGCAAAGAAAGATGATTTGGGGATACTAGAAGTGTGCACAGTGGGGCATTGGTGAGAGGAGTAAGAGGGATTGAATATAGTGGGGATGGGGGTGAGAGATGGAGGAGGAATGTCACAGAGAGAATATTTAACAACAAAATGATGCATGGTGGATTGGGGAAATCTACTTGGCACATGATTATTAACAATAGAGGTTTAGAAATAGGGTTTGCAAGACTATCCAACAACACAACATCATATGTTGAAAGATAATTAAGAAGCTTACCCGATATAACATCCATCAGGGCTGAAGAGTCTGTGGCCATAGAAGAAGGATTCCCAGAGATGGCACATTAGGTAGAAGAGGGGTCCCATTGTAGGCCTTCCTCCGAAACATCAATATACTTCCTATTCAAGCACAAACCATTGTTACTCTAGCTAGGGTTTTGATTACTCTTCGAGCTAAAAATATGAAGTGTCGCTTTAAGGTGTCCCATCTGGTGATAGATAGAGAAAAAAAACCAAGACATTCCAGTAATCCAGATGTTGTGTAAAAGAAACATTGCCTACAAAGATGTCCATTTCAGCTGACAGTCCCTTTTCTAGGTCCATCTCTACTAACACCCATAAAATCCTCTTGTCAAAGGAAAATAGAGACATGTCCTCAAAGTAAATGAACTTTCCAATACTGTTAGCTACTTTCATAATTATTTTCCTCGTTGATAACTCTAGCGGGAACCCTACCATTTTAATCCATATATAGTGTGACTTGGGTTTTGTAGTGAGAAGGTTAAACCATATCTGCCATCTCTACAACCACAAGAAAACTTGTCCAATGACATAGGCTCAAGGCAGGATAGTTAGCAAGTCACCTTCATCCAAAAAAAAAAATTAATACAACTATTCATTAGAAGGCTAAAGGTTGGACAATATCCAAGCAATGCTTCTAGTGGGTTGTCAACTAGATTAATATATGGTCCCTCGAAAGAGTAATGTAATGAAACTTTCCCATCAAAGCGCGTGTAGATAGGCACACCACATAACTCACTTCTATATTGCTACCTAAAGAAATAATGGGCTTCTTAAGGCCAAGCATAAGAGCTAAAAGAGATGTTTAGGAGGCCCTGTCCCAACAGATATGGGTAAGAAAGGATCCTGAGGTCGTATTTTCTGACCACCTCCTTTCAACTCAGAAATTTCATCTGACCCTCCTACAAGGGGCCCCTGCTTCATTCTAGGAGAAAATGACATAAGTTCAGGATGAGTTATTGGACATAAAGACAAGGGTCATCAGAGAAAACACTAGAAAACCTATTCAAGATGGGTTTAGAAAACCTAGGGAAACACACCAACCCTTTAGTCACAGATTATGAAAATAAACCTCCATCTGCCTATTAGTTATAGATAATAAAGGGAACAAGGGTAGTTTTAGAGGGCTAATATAGCAAAATAGCGAACCCCCCATCATAGTTGCAGACCAGAGCTTGTTCGACATCCCTCCCGCCCTTCAACCCAACACATAAAGTCGCCATCATAAATCAAAGATGTCACCTTTTATAATAAAATCACAACCATTTATTATAAAAGGTAATGAACCAATAATTATACTATAATATCACTACAATTTATTATATTGTAAGATCACTAGTGTGAAAACATTGAACTTAAATGGGTGGTTATACCTTACTCACATATGTACAAATAAATAAGAAATTTTCATCATTTTTCAAATGTTGAAAGGATAAGATTATTGGGCCATGTATAACAAGAATATGAAAAGCATTGGGCCATGTATAAAAATAATATGTAAAACGTTAGGACATTTTGTATATTATAATTTTAAATAAATACTATGAAAACCAAGCAATGTATCATAGATTGAGATAATGTTAAGAAAAATCATAGACTGAGTTGATTGTTTTTTATAATATTGGCTTAATATTCTAAAAGAGGGATTGTAAATGGTGGAAAATGGTTTCAAATGTTTTTTTTCCCACTATTCTAAAGGCCAAATTGAAGACAACCATTAGTGGGATTTATTGTTGCATAAGAGGGACGAGTTACACTGTTGACAAGGTCTGAACACTTTATTGTTGTTGGTTGTGCGTGTACCTTTGCTGGAGGTCAATCTGGATTGGTGTGAAGTCATGTTTACTTGATAGTTGAAGACATGAGCCTTGTTCTATTTGTGCATGGAAGGTAAGTCATTTATGGGATGCATATTGTGCATATGGACTCACATCAGCCTATGCATAAGTGGTTTGTGAGTTATACATTTACCTGTGACAGATTTCGCTCAAAGACTATTTGTACATGCTGAAAAGGGGTTCAAATTACATCATTGTACTGAACGTGTGGACTACTGATCATTATTATTGTCCCCTTGTTAATCTCTGTATATATGAGATTGGGTATGTTCATATCTATATTGTTATCTCTATGGAAAGAATAACTTGTGTTGTTGGTGGTACTATCTTATTCTAATAGTCATCTACAACCATTTTGTGCACTCTAGTCCAATGGTATTTCTAATTTCAGTCTCCTTATTTGTTGAAGCATGTATTATCAATGGTGTAAGCATCCTTTAATTCAATGCAAATTGGATATCAGTTGTTCCTAAATGTTTTTACCATATATGTTTGGCATTGTTTGTGACATTTATGTTATAACATTTTACAAGATCACCTACCATACATTGTCTGCAAACTATTTGTGAAAGTACCACAGAGAAAAACAAAAACCCATTAAACTATGAAAAAAGTGTGTGTTTCTTCCAAGATATTCATGGTAGGTATCTCACACTTCCTTAAGAAAATTTCTTCTTTGTTCCACGTGTAAGTGTCCCCAAATTTTTTCTCATAGACATCAAGGGGCACATTGATTTGTTGCACTAAAAATGTTTGTGGTTTCATGTCTATTTGTGTGTAAAATTGTAAATTCTTCAACCAAGTCAAGCTCTACATCATTGACAAAATCAACTTAGATGTTGACTTGATCAAATCAATGCTAGGTAGAAACCTCAGCCTGCCAGTGTGACCTAGCAAAAATATCAGAATTATAAAAAAAAAAAAAAAAAAAAAAAAATAAAATAAAATAAATAAATAAATAAATAAATCTAACCCACAGAAACCCTAAATCTACCATCCTAATTTCCTTGATTACCTTTCTTACCTCATTTCACTTCTCAAAACATAAAATTGAATTGTTGGTATTATGGAGATGAAAACTGCCTATTAGCATGGTGTTGTATTTGATTTGGCTCTAGCATAAAAATTCAAAGGGGAATCCATATATGATTATTGTTTACCCATGTATTTAGAACCTGATTGTTCATGTATTATGTCTCAGTTAAATAACTTCCTAGAACTTTAATTTTCTATATCTTGGAACTTATGTCTCAAGGATTTTTTTTCCTATTTTATCCCTTGCATTAATGTTATCAAAACCAAATCGGTGATTGAACTAGAAAACCCTCTAAGCAGAGAACATGTATAAAAATAGACCAGGGAACCTGTAAAAAAACAGACCAAAATAATGACCAACCAAAAACACATAAAATATTCATCTTTTAAACAAAAACATATATATTCGTGTACATCCATGTGAATCCAAACCATTTATACAAAAGTAAGTAAAAGTTTTCATTTATATAGCTTGTTGAGTAGAAAGTGTAGGACCACCCTTAAGTGCAACTATAGACATAGTGGATCATTTTATTTGAAATTGGTCCTTAAACAATATATGGCTTCTTATATCATATCTGATGGAATCCATGATTCCATATGAAACTTGATCATCTGGCATTCTTATGCTAAAGTAGTTATGGAATAAACCTTCGACACAAGAAAAACCACTAGGTGAGCTTCCATCTAATTTACATTTAAGTGACATGGTAACAAACATGAATATTATAATGCAATTCTAAAAGAAATGCATGAGATACATATTAGCTCAAAAATGTGGTAAATATAGTTTCAAAGCTTCATTAACAAGTGGAATTGTATGTCAATTAATGCTTTATTTCATTTGCATGTTGCAGAATTCAGTGGCTCAACGATGTCCTAGGAGTGAGTTGCATTCAATGGCGTTATACAACAAAACTGATGATCAAGGAAAAGGGTTTTGAATGCCAATATCTATTGGATGGGTAACAATGAAACCATCAACCATTGCAAACCATGCAATACAATTAAGGTGTTTGCATGACATTAACATCCATTGGAAAGGTTTAGTAAAATGTTTTAGGATGAGTAATGGAGGAGAAAAAGTGGCAAAGATTCAAGTGGCACATGTATATGACTATAGGGAGATGTCAAAAGAGAAATTTTATAGTCAACTAGATTTTCCCAAAATTGATTGCAATTGTGAGTATGCATATCCAATTTGTATATCATGTCCTTTTATGGTTAGTATTTATTACAAACTTCTAGGATTTCCAATCTCTTATTTTTCTTTATAGCAACATGAACTATTATATTTATCTTAGATTTATGCATATAAAAACTGAAGGAATGGGAGCAAGTTGAATGCATAATAAGTGTTTTACAAGCTACTCATTCAAAAATTAGACAACTATTGTATGTTGGTAAGGATCCAGGATGGTTAAACAAGGAAGGTATTTTCTTTTATAGATATGAATACATTCTTCTGAAAATAATGGGATCATGTGGATATTTCAAACAAATTCCTTTGCCTTCCCTCAACTTGTTGGAATGGCCATGTGTAGATGAGTCTTCAGTAAGTTCTTTTCGTTACAAGTTATTTTCATAAATGTAAATTGGAATGAGATAAAAAGGTGGCATCCACATACGTAGTGTCATTTTCATGCCATTCTCTAGGTTTGTTCATCCATTTTATCCTGAGGAGTCAATTAGGAAAATTGATAAAATGCATGCTACTTCAAAACCTTCCAATGAGATACTGTACAATTTTGTTTTTCATTGGGTGGGATAGAAGAGTACATGACCAAAATGGAGAAGAAATTGAGTAGATTGATTCATGACACTTTGTCTTTCAAGTAAATCATTTTACTATTCTTTATTTTTAACAGTATCACGTTTCTTAACTTTTAGGGTGAAACAAGGCAAAAATGGAGTTACTTATGAATGTAACAAATCATATACTAATATAAAGTATTTTCATTCTATTCTTTTAGGTATTGGATTTTAAGACAAATATTATATCTCTCATTTAAATTTCGTAGGTAGAGACATGTTCGACAAATCGAGAAATGGGTTTGGGTTCCAAAGGAACAAGATGACAATGGCGGAACACATTTTCCAATAGTTTAACTTGATGTTCTAAGAAATGGTGAATTCTTTAGAACATTATCAATGGAGGAGGATTGTAAACTTTTTGAATTTAGAGAACAGTTAGAGCTGCAAGAAGATTTTGACCACTTTGCATTTGTACACAATGGCAAAATGGTGAGAATGTAAAGATGAATATCATGATTTTAATATGTAGACTCAAGTATATAAAAAAAATTGGCACATTAAACTTTATGGAGAATGATTGTAATGCATTTTATTGTATTCTGTAAGTGGGAAAAAAATGAAAACATATTGTGCATTGCAAATACTGTGTTAGACCTTCTACAATTGAAATTAGGGAATGCTAAAAAAATGTGTTTTGAAAATATAAGATGGACAATTAATCCACATTATAAGAGCATTCCCTAAATGTAGTGGACATTTTGTTTTGAAAACTCTATTATTTCTTTTGGTTCTATTATTCAAATATTGTAGTAGTCCATATATGACTATATTGTACCTAGACTTTCTTCCAAATAGTTGAAGTGTTTATAGACTTCTAGAACGCATGCTTTTTGTTTGTAATTTCCTCTATGTGTATGCGCAAGTGTTCTTAATTTTTTATTTAGTATGGTTTAATACATGATTAACATCTAAATATTTTTTATGAACTTTATTTTCACATGTGCATCATGATTTACTTGAATTCATTTCTAATAAACTTGAAGTTAATAGTTATTTTTCATCAATCACACATTGTTAGTTTAATGTTGTGCATGTCTAGTGTTCAAGATATCCAAAATTGATACCAAAGCCATTGAATCTTTGGATATGTTTTTGGGTTTAATAATGCATATTTTGTTCTTAGTTCCCATTTCAGGATAGTTGCAATTATGGGTTGTGGTGTGTATTCCTATGTTGCAAATTGTTTCATGCCTACAAGAAGCCATAAAATTTAGTAATTTGGGAGAAAAAATACCAAAGAGTGTACTCTTGGTAGGAGCTCCAAGAACACGCAAAGAACTTTTGGCACATGCAGTAGCTAGAGAGGCAGGAGTACCTTTCCTTTCAACCTCTACTAGTGAATTTGTAGAGTTGTTCGTAAGAGGTTGTAATAGCTAGGGTTTTCTATTTGCTAGTTTTGATTGGGTGAACATTGTAGTTTTGATAACTAGTTGATTTGGGTTTTGCATTTGTAACTTGGTAGAAGTCGTTTTGTTGTAATGTAATCTTTTGTGTAATAGAAATATTGTGTTTGTTGTCTGAAATTTGACTTGTAGGTTTGATTTTGTAGATATAATTTTGTTGTTTCACTTGTTGATTTATTATGTTGATGCAATGAACAACTAAGTTGATGCTGAGATAATTCAACATGCTTTCATTTGTATTTTGTGTTGGTGCCGAGCAAGTGTGATTTTCTGATCTGATTTTTATCTTAGATATAGCCCTAGTAACTATTGAAATTATCTATCTATTTGACTTGCAGTGTCTACACTCTTGAATGTTTCCCTAGAAATTTTGTTGATCACGTATTTGAGGTTTTTACAGGGGTTTATGAGAAAATCAGATCCAACATTACTAATGGGACTTCTATGGTGTTGATCATTTAACTTATGGGGAAATTTTTTTAGTTCAACATGTGTCGACCATATCTCCCATATGGCCAGATATCATAGTATTTGTATTTTGACTCTAAATATGTGTATAAAAGCCACATTCAATGATATATGCTAGTTTGGATTTCAACTCAATAAAGCCATGCGTGGCTCATATCTAAATCACCCAAAAGGTTGGTTCTTGTTTGGTGGAAGGGTGCTACTTCCTTCATTGTTGGACCATGGCCCCATTGACATCCTTCCACAATTATTGAGCCTATTTCGAAAGGGCATGTTGTTGTCAGCCCCTAGTGGTAGGTGTACTCTTTGGTCTTAAAGTTAAAATAAATATAGTATATTTGAATAGTCCCAACATGTAACCAACATGATGTTCCCATGAGTCTGAATGTAGGCATGAAGGAAGTTGAAGGATGCATTTATTAAAGGAAATTATTCAAGTTCTGGAAAACACCATTGATTCAGGTTGATTATTTATTATGTATGGTTGAGCATCCAATGTTCTATTTACAGGAACACCACCACTTACAAAAACTTCAGACAAAATCACCTTTCCAGCACAAGTGGAAATAGGATGTCCTATTGAAAGGTTTTTCAAGGAACTGAATGAAGTATATGCTTTTGATTATTCCAAAATACCTATTGAAAATAAGAGCTTGCAAATGGATTCCATATCTATAGTGGTAAAACCTAGTGATAAACTAATAGTGTTTACAATTCTCAGTCTCCAGCTCTCTCGTTATCTCCATCTTTCTCCCTCCTTCCCTCCCTCTCCATATCTCCGTCCACTTCTCCCTCTCTATCCTCAATGGCGAAACAAGAATCCAAACCCCAAAAATTGGATACCTGGATATTTGTGGCTTTCCAGCCAATTGCTAAAGCCCCAACCTTCCATTAACATCCAAGAAAATGAAACACTGCCCCTTTAGTAAGGCTTCTAGACAACTGACAATAGAAACACCATCTCCCAATAATTATTGTCGATGACTTGGAGGATGTTTTGCAGAAAGTAATTGCACCATATAGCTTTTCCTTGGCACCCAAAACCTCCAATCCAAAATCCTTTTCTGACCCAATATATCCTTGCAGGGAAGCTCATATTTTTTAGCCAGGTGCCCATACCTATGGCACCCCCTACACCTGAAAAGTATTCCTTCATAATCTAGTATATTAATACACTCCACACAATCTTGATATCCATGTCTTCTAGAATCCCTTCTTTGAGCTCCATTTTAACCAGAATATGTGTGTATGTATTAATCCCCATCTCCAAAGATGAAGATTCATGGTCCAAATAGGATGCTAATGAGATACCTATATTTTTTAAAATTATGGCATCCTAATAGTAAGGAAGGATACCTAGAAGATGAACCTATATTGGGGCTATATCTACCCTCTATTACTTTACATCAAAGAGGAAAGTCCATAAATTGAAAAGGATAAGAGATAATTCAATTTTCCAAACCATCTGCTGTACCTTCTAGGCATCAGTCACATATTTGAAGCACAAATGAATCCAACCTCGAGCTAGCAGAGACACCTTTAGAGGAAATTTAACAATAGGAAATATTTCCTTGTCCACCCATGCTTTTAGGGTTGAGGACCTATATTTCTGACCCCTTACTCGCCCCACCAGGGATTTTTGGGACATTTCCTTAGTCTTTTGAATGGTGACGTTGACTCCCAACACCAGATAAAGGAGGACTCTATTCTTCTTCTTAACACTATGATTACTTTTCCTCTTCCTTGCTTTCTTAGACTCCTTCTAAATCACAAATCCTTCTTATTCACAAGAATTCTTCTCCCTGGAAACTTGAACACCATTCATGATGTTAGTTTGACCTTCTTCTGTCACCAGGGAAAGGATCTCCTTAACTAGTTCACCCAAGGAGGGCAAGGCCGATGGCACTTGAGATGAAGGACATGTAGGAAAACAAATCGGAGAGGATTCTGAGAGCGAAGAACCCCCAGTTTGTTCAAAAAAGTTTGAAAACCCTAAGGAAGTTGTATCACATTGTATGTATTCCTCCTATATCTGGGATGATAGGGAAACTAAAATCAGAACCTGAGAACCCAAAGAAGAGTTCTATATCCCCTGACAAACATCCTTAGGCCCTAGGTTGGTCGAAACTATAGGACCCAAACAATGTGTGACTGGAATAGGGGTTAGGGCCTCTGAACCATCAGATGGTCACCTATTGAATTCTTAACTTTCATTTCTAAGGACCTAGTAGGCCCAGAAACCGTGGTATGGTTACTTCTAAGCTTACTTTCAAATGTGAACGGATAAAAACCTTGGGAATAGCCCAAATTTGTTGAAATCCCCCCTCCTTGGGTTCCTAATCCACCAACTCCTCCTCCATGTGGGTTCAATAGTAAGCAACTGACATCTCATACCAAAAGCATATTTAACGAGTAGTTGTGTGTCTTCAAAGGGTTTATCATGGTAGCCATATATGTACTTTTAAATATATACCATGTGGATAAAAAATCATGGTTACCATTTAATATTATTTTGTGTTTTGATAAGGATATTAGAGCCTAAAATTGTCTAAAGCCCGTTCACTCCTCATCAAAACTACGCCCTACTCTAGTCTGAAACTCCATGGCCCTTTCTTTGCTTGGAATTTTTCCATGGGCCTCTAGGGTTTCTCCAGTGTTGAATTCCTCTCTCATGATAGAGATGTAATGTTATCTTTAACATTTTGACTTCGTCAAAATAAAATAAAATAAAAAACAAAAAAATTAATAGCTATAATTATAATTAACTCAGAATCTACCAAGCACCGAGAGATATCAAATCTCTTTTCACTCTAAAAGAGGTTTTCATATGAAGAGATTTGATCCCTCTCGATATGGTAGACCCAGAGTTAAGATGGATCTAAGTTGGTTTAGTTCCCCCCTTTAAATAGGCTAAATTCGACATGGATACTATGAGTTGATATCATGGGTTCTCAATACCATGGGCCATTTTTATTTTATTTTATAGGGTTATTTTTATTTTTATTTACATTACATTACATTAACATTTTATTATTTTATTATTTTTAAATTTTATTAATTTTATTTTTATGTAATTTGACATAGTCAAAATGTTAAACATTACATTACAATATCTCTACCATACTAGGATGAAGAACACCTCACGACACAATTATTAACTATTAATTTTTTATTTTATTTTCCATTTTTTTTAATGTAATTTAACCATTAGAGAAGAATACTATAGGTAAAACCATGCATTGTGAAAACATGGAGCCCAAAAACCTCCATCCATAAATTTACTATTTTATCTCAATTTTATTAATATATATATATATATATATATATGTGTGTGTGTGTGTGTGTGTGTGTGTGTGTGTGTGTGTAAGTGTATATATATATACAACCTAAAGCCCAAAAACCTTAGGCGAATTTACTATTTTGTCTCAATTTTATTTTAATTATTAATTATTAAATTTGTATTTATTTTAAATTTATTTTTTATATGTATTTTGATGAAATAAAAATGTTACATAACATAATATAACTGAACATATGTATACTTAGGAGCCAGATATTTAAAAAATATTCACATATTTAACTTCTACACATCTCACATCTAATGCCTACACATCTAACACCTACACATCTACCCTATATTGGGATGTAGAGCACCTTTAAGCGCAATTAATTATAATTAATAATTAAACCAATCTAGATCCATCTTAACTCTAGATATACCAAGCATCGAAAGGAAGGAATGGAATTTCTTGAAGTCCAAACCTCTTTTAGAGTGAAAAGAGATTGATCCCTCTGGATACTTGATAGATCCAAAGTTGAGATAGATCTACTGATCATATACAATGAAAAGAATAAAAAAAATGAGAAGAGATAGCGGCTTGAAAACTTAATATGGTTTTTGCCTTTATTTTGAAAAATATTAAAATATTTATTTTATTTAAATAACTTTTAAAAACATTAAAGTATTTATTACATTCGAATAATTTGTTTTATATTATGATAAAAGTTTTTGACCCTTCTATTAAAATGTTTTGACTCATCTGAATATCATTTTCCCACTCCATTTAAATTTTAAGAGGGTAGTGTCCATGGAAAATTGGCAGGCAAACAAAACACAGATAACATTCCATTACCAACAAACTTTTTCTTACATTATGATAAAAATTTTCTACCCAGATAACATTCCATTACCAACGAATTTTTTTTACATTATGATAAAAGTTTTCTACCTTTCCATTAAAATGTTTTGACTCATCTGAATCTCATTTTCCCACTCCATTTAAATTTTGAGAGGGCATTGTCCATGGATAATTGGCATGCAAACCAAACACGAATAAAATTCCATTACCAACACACTAGAGCAGAGCTACACGAGGGAGCCTTAACAGCGTCTCATTGATAGTGACAATGCATTGGAGACCCTTAACACCCTCTCATCGATACTAATAGTGCATTGGGGAGTTCAACTCAAGCAACAATGATGAAGTGATTATTCAGTTTCAAGTAGTAGAAGGCGACTTTTCCTCCTCCTTCTATGGAGTAGGCTTATGAGAAGGTAAGTATTTAAGCAATTATTTCTTGTATAATGTAGCTTCCATGAATGATCAAACATATTGATGGAATCCATAAGCGTTTAAACAATAATTGTTTGTATAATGTAGCTTCCATGGATTATTGAACATATTGTGATGGAATCCATTGTGTAATTTATTTTTTGGCCAGGGTAGATGAACAAGAGAACGATGTGATTAACGAAAAGATCATGAAATTGGATGACAAAGAGAAGCTTAAGAATACCTGACTCAATCCTACTCATATCACTATTAAAGCACAGGATATGTGCACCCTCAAGTAGAAAAGAAAGGTATACATGCTCTGCATTTTGAACATTTGTGTGGGTTTTAGTTTGTTCAAGATTACTATGTTTTAATCACAAAAAAAAAAAAAAAAAATTGAGTGGTACTTGAAGCATTGATTAGTGGGGGGTAATTTCTAACTAGTGGATTCCATTATGAACTTCTTTATGAAAAATATTCAATTATTTATCAGTTATTTTTGTCTCAAGCATATCAATGTCATTTTATAACATATATTATCATCATTTACTCATGCAACCTACTGTGCATAGGGTTTCCATCTTTCATTTTCTCAGTTGTCACTGTAGAGGCAACCATGGCTTCCTTTTTCCAGTCATATCAGGCTATAAAATTTTTCCCTATTGTTTACAAAATGGGTGGGTAGGTGTCATTTATTCGACTCTCTATCATCACTGCTCACAATTTAATTCAATGATATCCAATGTCCCAGAGATTTAATGTATTAGCTTCCTATGATCTATTATAGCCCAAATTCTCATGGTTTTCTTTTAGAGCAAAACATTTTGCAAATATTCATCTTTTGGTGATCATCATGAAACCTCCTTTAGAGATTCTGTTGTGCTCTTTTGGTTTTGAGTTTTCATTCTTGAATTTGAAGTGTGCTTTGAATTTTCTTTAAATGTTCCTTCACATGAATTTTATTCAATTTCTGATTGTCTTTCCAAACATGGAAGAAATCTAGATAAAGCCCTGTTGATGTATGTTGTATTCAATGTTGCTTTCTAACTTGTAATCAAAGGGGCTTAATGCAATAATCCATTGTATCCAGGAACATGGATCTGTACTTCCATCACCAATGAGTGCTCCATCTTACTGTTATTATTTTTGGCACTATGAATGGAACCCTTTCAGATGCTTACTTTGAGATTACTTATGTCTGGCATGTGATATTGATTTGTTTGTCCATTTTTTTGCGTCGAGATTATTGGAAAATGCATCAATTATTGACATTGGATATACTGTACTTTTAGAAACGTGCTTGCATAGAGGGATCAAAGGTACATTTTTATTTTTCCATCTAATTCTTGTTTTAGTTTGATTCATATCCTTACCACAAGAATAAAATATGTGGTGTTTTGAATGAATAGTTGTTTGTGTTTGTACCCAGAGATGTGAGATTCTCTACATCCTGCTTGGAGTCAGGTGGGTCCATCAATACTTTATTTTCATGTAATG
The DNA here is from genome assembly GCA_031772625.1 of Pinus tabuliformis. Classification (NCBI taxonomy): domain Eukaryota; kingdom Viridiplantae; phylum Streptophyta; class Pinopsida; order Pinales; family Pinaceae; genus Pinus; species Pinus tabuliformis. The sequence continues at coordinate 740,623,594 of CM062814.1, read as the reverse complement.
ACATTGAATCTATACTATGTTTTAGGTGCATCGAATATAATATCCCAAATCCATCTAAATCTAGTTTCGATAGGGTCAATATTGCATATCTTGTGTTTAAAAAAATAGTTGATGTATTGAATATTGAAATTTGAGATATTCAACCTCAAGATTTGGAAATTTGAGTTTTGGAACATTTACGTGCATATCATACACGGTTTTAGATAGGCGTGCTAATGTATATCGATTTCCATTTGATATTAGTGCAAGTAATCTCATTTGTTGTGGATTTGACCTTATTGATTTTCAACAAAATGTTATGATGCATTGATTAGTATGTTTTGATCAAGAGTGGAGGATTTGCAAGTTTTTGTCATTTGGGTCATAAATGCAAGTGTGCATTTTGATATGCAGTTTCAGCTTGGTTTGTATCTTTGTTACTCTTTGATGTTATTTGTCTGTGGGGAGCATGATAAAGAATGAATGGATTTAATTCATCCCATTGGGTTCTTAGTTCATTTCTTATCTGTACATTATCGTGGATGTTCCAACGAGCAATTCATCATAAAATATCTTATAATATTCTACAATCTTTTACTATTCATTATTCTACTAAATATTGCAGACTTAATATCATTAGTTTTAACACAAAAATTATTGAGAATCATCTAAAAGTGAAATGGAAGAGACAAACAATTACACACCATCCACATAATTAATACAAGATGTACCCTATGAAAACCCAATACAGGACAAACCCAACTAGAAGGAGAGGCCTATGCTTTGCTCTTTTCTTCTCAGGATGAAAAGTGAATACAAAGAAAGGGTTACTCACACTGGCCAAATGTGGATGCTACAAGATTTTATTCTTCCTCTTTTATGCTTCAATATACCATAACTATCAACATAATATTGAAACATAGTTATGAGCTAGGTATCAATGCAAAGAATATAGAGAAGCCCGACTTGACTTGTTTATAGAGAGATGAAGAAGTTACATGGTCACTAAGTGTTGTGATTTGTCTTATGAGGATCACTTTTTCTTTGTTTCTTTTTCTAACATTGATCCACCCAGTTCTGTTGACATGGGTTAGTGGCATACATATATCCTTTTTTGTGAAAGGGAATCATAAATTCAAGGTGGTTAGGACTAAGCTTTTCCTTATTCAATTCATGAAGGTGCTTTAAACCTCAAAAGCGATTTGATGGCACCAAATTTGAATGTGTCTCCCCATTACTGCCAAGGGGAACTTGCATAGGCTTCTTTGCTTTTAGTTGAGCCATTTTCTTTATGTACTTTGATTATGGTTGTAAATGTAGCTTACGGGTTGGAGCACATATGTTTCCCTTTATTACTTACCATCCTTTGGCATTTTTCCTAAGTCCACTAGATATAGAAGAGGTTGGTGAAGATGAATAGGTTTCTTGGAGGTGTACAATTTGTTGGCATGATCTACATCTAAATGTTGTTAATTTAGGGTATAACATATGGGTAAATGTGAGATGAACCCATTGTATGAGCATCTAGTTGAGAAACTCACAACTTAGGTTGAGCTCTACACATATATGGGTAAATGTGTTGAGCTCATGATAATATGAGCTCCATTAACTTTAATAAAATGACCCATGGAGTTCCTAATAGTTGCAAGAAGATTAGGAGACCATAAGTGAAGAGGAGGTTTGGAACTCTTACCCAGACCAGAGTTATTGTAATAATCTTGGTGTTTGGATCAAACTTTGAGAACTAGGGATGAAAGGAGAGGTGCACTTTTCCCTAGAAATAGGGTCCTAGGTTGAAAACATTTTTCTATCCATCGTGGCTTTAAAAATTACAATGAAGTAACACTTGGAATGGAGGAAGAGCTCATTGTTGGTAATATAGGTTTGATTTTTCCACCCATGAAGCATTGTTGTAGATGGACAAAGCCTATTAAAATGAAAAATAATGGTATCCCTTCAATGCAAAATTTTGTAGGAATATATATGTGGATCTAACACTTTCAAGTTCCAACACTAAAATGTCTTTTGATTTCTCCACTATGAAGGCAGGATTGAGGGGCACCTTTTTCTTTAAGGGAATAGAAAGCCTAGGCTTGACCTCATCCTTGAATGAATGGGATTGAGAGGAGGAAGTCATATTTTTGCATAGGGATCCTCCAAGAAGGCTTGAAACCAAAAGAACGATAACATCCTTGCTTATGCCAAAATCTACAAGAAAGAAATTATCAAGGAGTTTCCTTCTCGCATAGAGTTGTTTCTAATGACTTGGAGGGAACCATCTCTTTGCTATATCTATGAATTCAATATAGAAACAAAACCCATGGATTTCATGAAAAAAGGATTCCCCTAAATGCGACCTCATAAATACTTGAAGATATGTAACGGCTCCCCCTTGTTTTTTAAGATTCATGTTAGATAAGAGTGCAATGGTATTAGTCGGATGAAGACCACATTGGAGTTGAAATGTTGATCTATTGTTTGTGTAAGTTGAAACTCTAAAAAGGATATGGTGGCACCTCATTTGGCTTGAAATTCCATGGCTATAGCTGATGGGCACATCCTCTCTCTAGATATAGTTTTAACTTCCAATCCTAATGTAGTCCTAGCTAGTCCATTGACCCCTTTTGTTGTCATGTTCATTTAATTAGGGTTTACTATTTTAGGCATGATGACAAAGCTCTCCTTCAGTGCCTTATTGACCCATTGACGAGTGTATTTAATGTAATCAAATGCAGGATCAACCATAATTTGAGCCTTGAGCTCAAGATATAATTTGTCAAACTTGAATCTCACACTGATACTGTCATTTGAAGCAATGGAATTACAAATAACTTATTTCATGAACTATCTTGAATATTTTCTTAACTCCCTAGTTGCTTATATTAATCTCAAAATATAGAAAACATGCAAATCTAAACTAGTTAATTAGTTGGAAAAAACAATGTTATCATAAATCTTGTGTATAATAATGTTTGATGGCTTGGAGGGATCCCCTCCCTTCATTATTTCTATGAATTTAATATATAAACAAAATTTGTGGATAAAATGGAGGGGTTCCTTTGAAAGGGACCTCATAAAGACGTGAACATATGTTATGGCTCCAAATTGTTTGAAGATTCATGTTAGATAGTATCGCAATGATAGTAGTTAGAAAATACCATAATAGAGTTGAGAGGCTTTCTTGCCCTAGTTTTTGGCAAGTGAAGACTCTTCAAAAGCTATGGTGGCACCTCATTTGGCTTGAAATTCCACACATGGCCAATAACAATATTCTCTCTTTGGTTATAATTGTAACTGCTAGCCCTAATGTGGCCCTAGCTTGACCATTGACCCCTTTTGTTTTCATGTTCATTTATTTAGGGTTTGACATTGCAAGCATGATGACAATGACTTCTCGATCCATTGTTGCGTGTCCTTAGTGTAATCAAAAGTAGGATTGGCCATAATTCAAGCCTTAAGCTCAAGATAGACTTCATCAAACTTGTATCTCATGTAGATGATGTCATTTGAAGCCTTGGATTTACAAATCCTAGATTTCATGCACTGCCTTGAATATCTGCTTAAGTCACTTATTTATATTAATATTAGAAAGTGACAACATGCAAACCTAAACTAGCTCATTAATTTCCCAAAACAATGCTATCATAATTCCACAAGAAAAATGATATTTCAATCCAAATTGTATGCCAAGATTTGAGATAGTTGTTAGTTCATGGGTGGTCACCCCTTAAAATAGTAGATTTATAGGACATTAGAGAATTGATAAATTGGCCATAATAGGGACTCATTCCATCTCCAAGTGGATTGGGTTTTCTTATAAAACCAAAAAATGTGTGTGGCCAAATTTTGAGTCACCACAAAAAGCATAAGGAGTTGTTGGCACACCCTAGTGTGCAGGTTGTAACTTAATGTTAGGCTATTGTAAATGATATACTGACCAAAACAAGCTTTCTTATGAGAAAGTTCTTCCAAATCACTCATAATATACAATTAAGTTGAAATATTGGATCTGGGCTTCGAGGCTTTGTCAAGTCTGACATTAATCAATGAAGTGCATCTCAACTTTTCCGGTTTGGATTTTTAAAATGGCTAGGAGTAGTTACATGTTGGGGCCATTGTTTTGAATTTTGAGTGTTGGCGGGAAGAAAAGTCAAGAACATGTGGTGGGGACAACGGCCCAGGTTGTGGAGCTGATAGCCAAAGAAAAGGGACAAGAATGGGGAGTGAATGAGAAGTTGTGGCAAGGTGGTGGAAGAAGACAGAAGCAACCGAGTAGGCGAAACAACCGAGGGTGGAGTCAGCCGAACGAAATTGGCAGTGGGAATTGGGAATGAGAAATAAAGGATAAAATGCAAGAGGTAGTAGGAGAGTGGGTTGGTGATGAAGTGGGTGAGTCAAGGTAGGATCCTGAGAGCCAAACCGGTTGCGAAAGAGCTAGGACTACCCACGGCTCTGATTATATTCATTTTTGTCAGTCATATTCTATGAAAGTATTCCCTGTGTATTTGATGAACAGGCCTTGAGCCTTTTGTATTCTTTCATGTACTCCTTTATATTCCAAGTGATGAAAGAAGCAGTTTGGATCCTATATTGTATCATTGTGTTCTTTATGGGTTCTTTAAAATTGTAATGACTGATTAACTACTAGATAGTTTCCTGTGATGATGTGAATGGGATGATAGTCTTAAATAGTCCAGTAGGTTGAGTGTGATGGGTTATTGTTACATGTTATTTACATTCCCTCGATACCCTTCCCAAATCCATCTAAATTCAGTCACGACATGCCTTAGGTGAGACTCCTTTCCATCCAGGTAAGGTGAAAATGTCGGTGTTGTCCTAGACTACATCAAAGCCTTGTTGGCCCTTTGAGCCTAAACCCAGGGTCCCTTCCCTATTTTCATTTTCTTGCCAATAAATGGTTCCATTGTTGGGACTTGAAATAAAAGATAAGGGTTCAGAATATGGTATCAATGATTTTTAAGAAATAAATAAGTAACTGGTGGGATGACCAATTTGACAGGTTTGTATCGCAACAAGCTTTCCTTCGAAGCCAGACCGTTTCTAAGGTGAATGACAAGATCTTATACTCAGAAGCTACAAGCGATTAGTACAAGATCTTCTGGTGTAAGTCCCTTGAGGAATTGTATAATTGGCTATGGAGACTGCAAGTGAAGGATTGGCTGAAGGGACAACAACCATCTCATCATGGGTGGAGCTCCACTGATCTTTCAACACGCCAGCATCTGGACACCGATCAAACCATAGAAATAGAATTTTGTGTACATACTACTCTAGAAGGATACGTGGTTGGGTTTGCAATAGTAAGTCATTAGTCCTTCTCAAAGGCTGATCCAATGTTCAGATCAGGGTTGAGGGGAAATTATTGAAGGAAATACCCCTTTGGATTAAATTTCTGATGGTGGAGGAAAGCTTGATTTCTTTCCAAGGAGTGAGTATGGCAGCGTAAAACCCTAGTGAGGGGGAACGGATAAAAGGGGGGAAATTCTATTGAATGGGGGACTGTGATGCCACTGAAGGATGGATGTAGAAGACTCACGAAGATCTAGGGAAGTAAGAGCGCAGAGGAGAGTGCTAATAACATAAAAGTGGCAAGAAAGGGCCATGCAAGCTATGAAAGTGCATATGGAGGGAACACACCAAGTAGGAGTGGTGTCGAAGGGTCCAGGAGGAACATATGAGATGACAAAGAACTCACAAAAAGGAATAGGGATAGATGAGCCAGGCAGAACCACGGAGGACAGTAGGAGCCCTCCCTCCCCGATCGCGGGGGAGGTGTCTAATTGAAGTTGTCACAGTAATCCCAAAGAAGATATGGATGATGAGATGTGTGATGTGTTGTAGTGGCTACAACCGCCCTCCAAATGTTTGGCTTGCATCAATTTCGGAGCCTCCCCTGAAGTGTTTCACTTGATGACTGCACACACCTTGGTTCACTCCGTGACCCCATGTGAGTCTTTACATTCGCCTTGCTTGTTTATTGCACTCAAGTCTCTGCATCTTGATGTCTAAGTCATTCTCATGACTCCATCACTGTCGACTATTACACGTATGCACTGCCAACCACCATTGCGTAGTTCGTCAAGTGAGCTGTGAAGCCAACACTATTAGAAAGTTGCGAAGAGGCTATTTCTATTGAGAAATACTTGCACACGATTGGAGTCATCAAGGATGACGAATCAACGAAAGACTCCAAGGATGTGAGTAGAAAGCCCCAAGCAATGGTGAGCAAAGGCAGAGACAAGGAAGCAATTGACATTGAGACCCTCACTCGCCTTTTCAAGAACTTGACCAATGAAATGTCCGAACTCAAGCAACGGAAGATGGACACATTTGTGAACAGTCATCTGCCCAGACAAAGATAGGCAAGTAGTTCATTAACCGGCTCATTAGGCAATAACTGATTCGGTTCCAAATTTGCGCAGAAGCCCATGTTCTAACTCGATCAATGCGCTGATCCAAAGCACTGTTCCTTCCATGGAGAATTTCACCCCGATAATTCTTGTTCAGATTGGAAGCAAGTTGTTACCTCTGTCTATACTCATCCATTCGATGTGGATGGCGACATACAGGAGAAACTGAAAGACACTGATGACAATGAAGAGGCTGCACCTAATGAAGGACCAAGTTCTGGGCATGTGGTGAATTCATATCAGTGCTCACAAGTAGTCTTGAAGACGAACACCAAGAAGCAGCCTCAAAAGAAAAATGATCGTTACAGTCTTAGGAGTAAAGGGGCTCCCCTGACACTTGAGGAGATGCAAGAGAAAGTGAGACAGCTGATAAAGAAGGTCGATCCACCAACTGCCTCAAAGAAACAAAAACAAATCAAGTCCGGGAAGACAGCGACGGATAAGAACACATCCGTGAGCAGCAAGTTGTAGAACAACTCGCCAGACAGCATGAGCATCCATTCCACCTCGAACACCTCGGTGATTCTACCACCTCTGGATTACAACATAGTCGATGACATGAAGAAAAATTGAGCGAACATTAGTTTGTTCGAGTTAGCCAAAGTCCAGATCTAGTGAGATATCTTGCTGCGCGCATCGGGGTAAACAAAAATAGACAACGTAGCCTCTACCAGCAAGGGAGCATGCACACCTCCCGAACACTATCCATTGTGCTCAATACACTCCAGATGGAAGAAGCAAACTCAGGTTGCCCCTCATTCCTGCTTTCATTTGAAGTTTTCAACTATAATTTCCACAATTGTTTGGTTGATTCTGGCGCCGCAACGAATGTCATGTCGCTCTCCATTGCTAAGAAGATCAATGCACGATGGAGTGAAACATATGCGAGAATCATCCAACTTGATAGAACATCAGTACTAGCCATTGGTGAACTACGAGACGTAATCATCTGACTATATCATGACGGTCGAGTCCACCAATGCATCAACATAGTTGTCGTGGAGATACCATAAGAATATGTATGCTACTCAGTAGAGACTAGTCCAACAAGCTAGATGGATACTTTGCTATAGACTGATCTCACTTGTGGCTTCCATACAAGGGCAGGTGCAACCAAATCCAGGTTATCTGAGAGGTACATGAAACACAATGTCACTCCCCTTGATGACGAAAATGAACCATTGGCCTTTGCAGAACTCATGTTTGGCAACTGTCTCCTGGAAAAGACATTGGAGTGTTTTCTTGCACGACCTACTTCAACATCATCATACAAGCAGTTGGGACTCCTTCCTCGCCCAACTGATGATAATGAAACTTGTATAGTTTGTTTTTTCTGATAATAGCAGTAGTAGCAGCAGTATCGGCACGCCAAACGGTCCATGTACAGACAAGTTGTGGACCATGAGTCTTGATAAATCAGGAACACATGATGACTCAAGGACTGAGTGCATCTCAATCATCCAAAACAATGAACAATGCATGATTTCAAGCTGTTTGAAGTTCGGAGTCACAAACAATGATGCTGAAGCACTCATGCTGAACAGACGGAGGACCAACACTATGAACGAATAGAGCAACTTGGGAATCCACCATGATCCGAAGATGGCTAATCTCAGTACAAGTTTTTACATTGCAACATCGACCAATTGTTGATTGCTTGATCGAATAGTACCAAGATGGACTTACACGAGTAGATGATGACCTGAGTACCCACTACATGAGAACAATCCAACATGAGATTCCAGGTAAAGGAGAAGACAAGCCATTACAACAAATAACAGGTAACACATATATGATGTTTGCACTCCTTTCACCGAAATAGATTGACTAATATTTTAAATGGTTGGATTGCTTTCAAAGTTCATCATCATACTTGGTGTTCTGATTTAAATCTTGCACATAAGAAATATAGGAAGATCCGCTTACGCATTGATTTCAGAAACTTAAACCCTTCCCGAAATAAAAACAACTACCTCGTGCCATCATCCGAGCCCATTTTTCACACAGTTCCTGATATAGTAGTGTTGTTTTCACTTGACGATTTTCTAGAATGCCACCAAGTTCTGGTAGCGAAGCCTGGTGGACCGGAACTGGTCGACGAGAAACTTGGTTCACACATGTATCATTTGCAATCATTTGACGGAAGGATCGATAATCTTTTTGTCAAATGGCCAAGTCCTCAAACATTAGCTCAGTAGGTCGGGCCGCGCCCATGCCTTGTACATAGTTTTCTTGCTGCTTGTTGTTTCATTTGGTTTGTTTTTCTTATTATCTTTGCTTTTGCTTTGTTTTATTATGCTTACTATTTTTTTTCATGTTCATTTTGTTTATTTGATATGTTACTGTTTTTGTTTCTAGAAATAAGTGTTGCCAACTACTATGTTCTGGCTTTTGAATAGAGTATGTGGCTGAAATTTCAAGACACTTGTGACACTGAAGCACTTGGCCAGTCTTGTGTCCATTTTATTTGTGCTGGGTTACAATATCCAGCCGATGAAGTCCTGACGGAAAATACGAACCATCTGTAAGGGAAACTTTGTTCCAACCATGAACCTGTGTCCACATTGGGAAACCCCATGCCTATACTCAACCTTCTTCTCTGTGTGTTGAAGTTACTCCAATTAGTAGAAATGGAGAAGGGGAAAAATCTAAACGAGAAAACCTATGTTAGAGGTCTTACATGCTTCTTTGAAGGAACAACCTCTTCTGCTCTCAATAAGTCGGGATCCCTCTTCCACCCCAAAAATAAATAAGTTCCTATGCACAGTTCTCTTTAAAAATATAAAGGCGAAAGAAGAGAAAGGCTTCTTGCATAGAGAGGTGAAGCATGCAACTCCACTGGGGTACTAACCAGGCTCGTTGACGGTGGAGCAATGTGTGTGTTCCTGCGTGACTCTGCAGGGGTACTTTCCAGGCCTGCTGGTACCAGGGCAACACAAAAGATGAAAATTTATACTCTGAATATATTCAACTCGCGAACTAAACTACCCTTCCCAGATTCAAAGCACTGAGATCTAAGATGAAATTTTGATTGTGTTTTACTGAGTTGGAAAAGGGTGAACCATGTATTTCGATGGGGTAAGTGGGGAAACTGAAGTAACCTGAACAATGATTCAATACTCCCTGAAAGACCAAGGCCATGTGCTAGCAATAAACTAAAACAGAGAATCTGGAGTCCTACCAGTGTGTCGCCAAGTGTTGAAGTGACTACAACCACCATCCAAAATTTTGGCCTGCATCAATTTCGGAGCCTCCCTTGAAGTGTTTCACTTGATGACTTCACACACCCGGGTTCACTCCGTGAGCCCATGTGAGTCTTTACATTCGCCTTTCTTGTTTATTGCACTCAAGTCTCTGCATCTTGATGTCTAAGTCATGCTTGCGACCATGTTCTGGTTATGCTCAAAGTATCTGCTTCATATGTGTTTGTTGTGTTCACCATGAAGCATCTGTCGCACTCACACATAGAGTCACATTCATTGTCACACAAGCATCGTCTCGATCATGAACGATCAATCACGAGTGTCGCGCTTACCGCTTGCACCGTCGATAAGTCATGTTGAACATGTGTGTCTGGATGGTTCAATCATTTCATCATCAATTCACGCGAGTGTGTGTTCATATGGTCACCTATGCATCTTTCTACTATTCACACACTTAGTCATTTTTGCAGAAGTTTTGATGACCAAACTCTTCACTGACAGTCGGACCATCACCCTTCTTTCGACTTGATCGACTGTCAACTAGAACAACGTAGAAGCACCAAGATGGTTCCTTCAAGCAGTGCTGCTCACAAGCATCTCAAGCAACACTCATGCTGGCCACCCAGACAATCGACCAACTGTTCATCTTAGAAATGGTGCAGTTCTCATGAGCAGGCCTCTCGCTGCCCATTAGTTAGCTTAGCTCAGAAATTGCGCAGAGATGATCAGCAGGCCGCCCTTCCGGCCTTAGTGTAGTTTTCCTAGCCAGCAGCTCCCAGTAGCCAACTGGAAGTTCCCTCTGGGAATTGCACAAGCCTGGCTGCCAATGACCCCAGCAGCCAACTAGTAGTTCCCTCTGGGAATTGCGCAAGTCTGGTTGCCAGTGACCCCAACAGCCAACTAGCAGTTCCCCTTAGGAATTGCATAAGCCTGGCTGCCAACGACCCCAACAGCCAACTGGCAGTTCCCTCTGGGAATTGCACAAGTCTAGCTGTTAGTGACCCTAGTAGCCAACTGGTAGTTCCCTTTGGGAATTACGCAAGTCTGGCTAACAGTGACCCCAACAGCCAAGTGGTAGTTCCCTCTAGGAATTGCGCAATTCTGGCCACCAATGACCCCAGTAGCCAACTGGCAGTTCCCTCTGGGAATTGTGAATGTATGGTTGCCAGTCTCCTGGGAAGTTCCCCAGAAAAACTGCGCAATCCGTACCTGCTGACCCTTCATGCAGCCCGACCCATTCCTCTAGAAAATTGCGTAATTCTGGCAATCTAGCCCCGGGTAATAGTTCGTTCCAGAAAATGCATAGAGCATGCCTACCTTACCCTCCTGCAGCTTGGACTATCCCTCCCAAAATTTGCAATTTTGCCTCCCAGCTGAGCCAAACCTTGCAGGCAGTCATTGTTGACTCAGATTGTCTGTCTCCATCCCTCAGTGACTCTTATGCATTTTTCATCAACAGTTTCCCAGATGCATCATCTCGCATCACAGCCCTGCTGCCTCTCCTGGTCACCCGCATTCGAATGATCATTTGTCGTTGTAGACTAGGAAGTTTTGGATTTGAGGTCATCTCATCATGAGTGACTATAGGTACAGGTACACCAACAAACATGTCAAGACAACAAATGGGATGAACGAAGGGAGCACATGCAGATGGACAGGGTCACCAACGGATGAACAAATGAAGCATGCGAAGCAGACAAACGCAACGAACATGCACCTTCGTGATCAAGTGATCCTGTCAAGCCTTCCAACATGAAAGCAAGGAACAACATGCTAGAGCCTCAACAAGCAAACCAAGGACCATCGAAGTCTCCGTGCACTTAGCCATGTAGAGGTGAATCTATGATACACCATGAAGACATCCATCACTCAGCAGCACTAAAGCTTGACATGCACTCCAGTTCACGAAAGCAGTTGGACTGATCCCAAGCATACAATATCTTCCAAATGCATCGAAGAAGCCAAAAGCCACTCCCACAAGGGTTGTAGTATCATTGGTGGAAGAAGTAGCCCATGTTACTCTTGAAGTTTTGGAAGAATATATTGAAGACGGAGAGGAACCTCTAATCTTCTTTGAAGACAAATAAGGCACTCTTGTGGTCTTGGGATCAAACTCCGATATAGGAGGTGGAGGGGAAGGTAGCGGAGGAAGTGGAGGCGGAGACGAACTGACAGACTCAAATCCAAAACCATTAGATTCCAAAGGAGAGGAAGAAGACGAAGAGGAAGAAGAGATGGTTGACCCAAATCTTGAATGGATGACTCAGGGACCATTGGCTCTCCCGGATGTTCTGCACAAGATGTCGAAGCGAGTGGAGAGAATGAACATCAAGTTTAACCTTGACAACACGGTGAAGGTGGAAGACCATTTAGACAACTTCTACCTACAGCTGCAAACCCTTGAGGTACGTTATGACAACGTAGCATGCAGATTGTTTCCATGTACCTTGGACAATCGAGCAGTTGCTTGGTATCACAGCCTTCCACCCAAATCCATATAGAAATGGGGTTCCTTTAAACGTATGTTCCTTGAACATTTTATTGATGATAAGACCCTAGCCATTCTACTCAAAGAATTTGGAAGCCTTAGGATGGAGGGAAAAGAGAAACTGAAAGATTTCAATCAGAGTTTTATGCATATTTTGAACAAGTTTGCAGTAGACACTAAACCTCATGATTCCATCACTGTCGACTATTACACGTCTCCAATGCCAACCGCCATTGCACAGTTTGTCAAGCGAGCTATGAAGCCAATACTAGTAGAAAGCTGCAAAGAGGCTATTGTTGTTGCGAAAGACTTGCGCGCAATTGGAGTAATCAAGGATGAAGAATCAATGAAAGACTCCAAGGATGCGAGCATAAATCCCCAAGGAATGATGAGAAAAGGCAGAGACAAGGAAGCAACTGACATTGAGACCCTCACTTGCCTTGTCAAGAACTTGACAACTAAAATGTCCAAACTCAAGCAATGGAAGACAGACATATTCGCGAATAGTCATCCACCCAGATAGAGACGGGCAAGAGGTTCATCAACTCGCTCATCAAGAAACAACCGGTTCGGTTCCAAATTTGTGTAGAAGGATATGTTCCAACTTGATCAATGCGCTGATCCTAAGTATTGTTCCTTTCATGAAGAATTTCACCCTGAGAACTCTTTTTCAGATTGGAAGCGAGTTCTTACCTTTGTCTGTACTCATACACTCGATGCGGATGGCAACATACAAGAGCAGCCAGAAGACATTGATGACAACGAAGAGGTTTCACCTAATGAAGGACAAAGTTTTGGGCAGGTGGTGAACGCATATCAGTGCTCACAAGTAGTCTCGAAGACGAACACCGAGAAGCAGCCCTAAAAGAAAAATGATCGTTACAATCTTAGGAGTAAAGGGGCTCCCCCAACACTTGAGGAGATGTAAGAGAAAGTGAGACGGCTGATAAAGAAGGCGATCCACCATCTGCCTCAAAGCAACAAACATAAAGAAAGTTTGGGAAGACAACGGCGGATAAGAAGACATCCATGAGCAGCAAGTTGCAGAACAACTTGCTAGACAGCATGAGCATCCATTCCACCCCGGACACCTCGGTGAGTCTACCACCTTTGGATTACAACATAGTCGATGACATGAAGAAAACTCGAGTGAAAATCAATTTGTTCGAGTTAGCCAAAGTCCAGAGCTAGCGAGATATCCTGATGTGCACATTGGGGCAAATAGAAACAAACAACGCAACCTCTACCAACAAGGGAGCATGCACACCTCCTGGATCACTATCCATTGTGCTCAATACACTCTGGATGGAAGAAGAAAACTTAGGTTGCCCTCCATTCCTGCTTTCATTCGAATTTTTCAACTACAATGTCCACAAATATTTGGTTGATTTTGGTGTGGAAGCCAATGTCATGTCGCTCTCCATTGCTAAGAAGATCAATGCACGATGGAGCAAAACATCTGCGAGAATCATCCAAATTGATAGAACATCAGTACCAGCCATTGGTGAACTACAAGACGTAATCATCCACCTATCTCATGACAGTCGAGTCCACCAATGCATCAACATAGTAGTCGTGGACATACCGGAAGCATATGGTCTATTGCTCAGTAGAGACTGGTCCAACAAGCTAGATGGATACTTTGCTACAGACTGGTCTCACCTATGGATTCCATACAAGAGCAGGTGAAACCAAATCCAGGTGTTATTCGAAAGGTACATGAAACACAATGTCAATGCCCTTGATGACAAAAATGAACCATTGGCCTTCGCAGAACTCATGTTTGGAAACTGCCTCCTAGAAAAGACACTGGAATGTTATCCTGTATGACCTACTTCAACATCGTCAAACAAGCAGTTGGGGCTCCTTCCTCGCCCAACTGATGAAAATGAAACTTGAACATTTTTTTTTTCTTTACAATAGCAGTAGTAGCAAAAATGGTAGTAGTAGTTGTACCAGCACGCCAAACAGTCCATGTACAGACAAATTGTGGACCATGAGTCTTGATAAATTAGGAACACATGATGACTCAAGGACCGAGTGTATCTTAGTCATCCAAGACAATGAACAATGTATGATTTCAAGTTGTTTGAAGTTTGGAGTCACAAACAATGATGCTGAAGCACTCATGTTGAACACACAGAGGACCAACACTATGAACGAACATAACAACTTGGGAATCCACCATGATCCGAAGATGGCTAATCTTGGTACAGGTTTCACACTGCAGCAACGACCAATCATTGACTGCTTGATCGAACAATACCAAGATGGGCTTACACAAGTAGATGATGACTGTAGTACCCACTACATGCAAACAATCCAACATGATATCCTAGGTAAATAAGAAGACAAGCCATTATAACAGAGAACAGGTAACACATATATGTTGTTTGCACTCCTTTCACTGAATAGATTGACTAATATTTTAAGTGGTTGGATTGCTTGAAAAGTTCGTTATCATACTTGTTGTCCTAATTTAAATCTTGCACACAAGAATTCTGGGAAGATCCACTTACGCATTGATTTCAGAAACTTAAACCCTTCCTGGAATAAAAACAACTACCCCATGCCATCATCCGAGCCCATGTTGCACACAGTTCCTGAGACAGTAGCATTGTTTTCACTTGAAGATTTTCTGGAATGCCACCAGGTTCTAGTAGCGGAGCCCGGTGGACCGACACTGGTCCACGAGAAACTTGGCTCACACATGTATCATTTGCAATCATTTGACGGAAGGATCGATAATCATTCTGTCAAATGGCCAAGTGCTCAAACATTAGTTCAGTAGGTCAGGCCGCGTCCATGCCTTGTACATAGTTTGCTTGCTGCTTGTTGTTTCATTTGGTTTGTTTTGCTTATTGTCTTTGCTTTTTCTTTGTTTTATTATGCTTACTATTTTTGTTCACGTTCATTTTGTTTGTTTGATATATTACTATTTTTATTACCAGAAATAAGTGCCGCCAACTACTATGTTTTGGCTTTTGAATAGAGTATGTGGTTGAAATTTGAAGAGACTTGTGACACTAAAACACTTGGTTAGTCTTGTGTCCATTTTCTCTGTGCTTGGTTACAATCTTCCGCTGATGATGTCCTGACAAAAAATACGAACCGTCTGTAAGGGAAGCTTGGTTCCAACCATGAACCTGTGTCCACATTGGGAAACCCCATGCGTGTACTTAGCCTTCTGTTCTGTGTGTTGAAGCTACTCCAATTAGTAGAAACGGAGAAGGGGAAAAATCTAAATGAGCAAACATATGTCAGAGGTCTTACATGCTTTTCTGAAGGAACAACCTCTTCTGCTCTCAATAAGTCGAGATCCCTATTCCGCCCCAAAGATAAGTAAGTGCCTATGCATAGTTCTCTTTAAAAATACAAAGGCGAAAGAAGAGAAAGGCTTCTTGCACAGAGAGGTGAAGCATGCAACTCCACCGGGGTATTGACCAAGCTCACTGGTAGTGGAGCAACATGTGTGTTCCTGCGTGACTACGTCCGGGTACTATCCAGGCATGCTAGTAGTGGAGCAACACCAGAGATGAAAATTTATACTTTGAAAATATTCAACTCGCGAACTAAACTGCCCTTCCTGGATTCGAAACACTGAGATCTAAGCTAAACTTTTGATTGTGTTTTACTGAGTTGGAAAAGGGTGAACCATGTATGTCCATGGGGTAAGTAGGGAAACTGAAGTAACCTACACAGCGATTCAATACTACCTGAAAGACCAAGGCGCTGTGGTATCAATGAACCAAAATAGAGAAGCTGGAGTCCTAAGTGTGTCACCAAGTGTTGTAGTGGCTACAACCACCCTCCAAATTTTTGGCCTGCATCAATTTCGGAGCCTCCCTTGAAGTGTTTCACTTGATGACTGCACACACCCGGGTTCACTCTGTGAGCCCATGTGAGTCTTTAAATTCTCCTTGCTTGTTTATTGCACTAAAGTCTCTACATCTTGATGTCTAAGTCATGCTTGCGACCGTGTTCTGGTTATGCTCAAAGCGTTTGCTTCATATGTGTTTGTTGTGTTCACCATGAAGCATATGTCGCACTCACACATGGAGTCACATTCACTATCGCACAAGTGTCGTCTCGATCATGAATGATCAATCACGAGTGTCGCACTTGTCGCTTGCACCGTCGGTCAGTCATGTTGAACATGTGTGTCTGGATGGTTCGGTTGTTTTGTCGTCAAGTCATGCGAGTGTGTGTTCGTATGATCACCTATGCATCTTTCTATTTTTCATGCACTTAGTCATTTTTGCTGAAGTTCTGACGATTAGACTCTTCACTGACAGCCAGACCATCACCCTGCTTTCGACTTGATTGACTGTCAACCAAAACATCGTAGAAGCACCAAGCTGGTTCCTTCAAGCAGTGCTGCCAGCAAGCAGCTCAAGCAACACTCATGTTGGCCACTCATATAGTAGACCGACTGTTCATCTCAGAAATGGTGCAGTGCTCATGAGCATGCCTCCCGCTTCCCATCATTCAACTCAGCTCATAAATTGTGCAGAGATGATCAGTAGGCTGGCCTTCCAGCCTTAGTGTAGTTTTCCAACCAGTAGCTCCCAACAGCTAACTGGCAGTTCCCTCTGGGAATTGTGCAAGCCTGGATGCCAGTGACCCCAGCAGCCAATTGGAAGTTCCCTTTGGGAATTGCGCAAGTCTGGCTGCTAGTGACCCCAGCAGCCAACTGGTAGTTCCCTCTAGGAATTGCGTAAGTCTAGCTACCAGTGACCCCAGTAGCCAACTGGCAGTTCCCTCTGGGAATTGTGCAAGTCTGGCTGCCAGTGACCCCAACAACCAACTGGCAGTTCCCTCTGGGAATTGCGCAAGTCTGGCTTTCAGTGACCCCAGCAGCCAACTGGTAGTTCCCTCTGGGAATTGCGCAAGTCCCCTCGGACGCCCCCCCCCCTCCCCCGGCCCCCCCCCGCATGGAGGGTTGTATAATGTTCCTGGGGTATACATTCCGCTGAAACCTTTGAATACAAAAGATAATCAAGCTCCACACCCAATAGTGACCCCAACAGCCAACTGGCAGTTCCCTCTTGGAATTGCGCAAGTCTGGCTTTCAGTGACCCTAGCAGCCAACTGGTAGTTCCCTCTGGGAATTGCGCAAGTCTGGCTGCCAGTGACCCCAGCAGCCAACTAGCAGTTCCATTTAGGAATTGTGCAAGTCTGGCTGCCAGTCTCCTGGGCAGTTCCCTAGAAAAGTTGCGCAATCCTTACCTGCTGACCGTTCATGCAGCCCGAAATGTTCCTCTAGAAAATTGCGCAAATCTGGCTGTCTAGCCCCTGCTAACTGTTCATTCTGGAAAATGTGTAGAGCATGCCTGCCTTGCCCTCCTACAGCCTGGACTGTCCCTCCCAAAATTTGTGCAATTTTTCCTCCCAGCCAAGCTAGACCTTGCAGGTAGTCACTGTCGACTCAGATTGTTTGTCTCCATCCCTTAGTGACTCTTGTGCAATTTTCATCAGCAGTTGCCCGGAGCCATCATCTCGCATCACAACCCTATTGCCTCTCCCGGTCACTTGCATCCGAATGATCATGTGTCATGGTAGACTAGGAGGTTTTGGATTTGATGTCGTCTCGTCATGAGTGATTGCAAGTATAGGTAAACCAACAAACACTTCTAGACAACGAATAGGATGAACAAAGGGGGCACATGTAGATGGACAGGTTCACTAACGGACGAACAAACAAAGCATGCGAAGCAGAAGAACGTGACGAACATGCACCTTCGTGAACAAGTGAGCCTGTCAAGCCTTCAACATGAAAGAAAGGAACAACATGCTAGATATTCATCAAGCGAACCAAGGACCATCGAAGACTCCATGCATTTTTCCATGTAGAGGTGAAGCTATGATACACCATGAAGACATCCATCACTCAGTAGCATTGTAGCTCGACATGCACTCCAGCAACAACATGAATGTACGAGCATTGTCATGTCAAGTCACGTCAAGTCAATTCATGAGTCATGTTGCCCACATCTCTACTATGGGCTTGTTATCAATCAATGTGATGTAACATGGAAGTCCAAGAGACCCACTTGTTGAACATAGAGTCATGTAAGTCGGAAAGTCATAGAAGTCGAATAGTCATGAGGGTAGTCGAACAACCACAAGGGTTAGTTTCACCCTTGGCTATAAATACCCCCCTCATTTGTACATGAAAGGAATATTCACCTCAACTCCTCTCACATAGCCAAGCGAGTCTATAATATTTTCTTTCAGGAGCAAGTAGTGGCTCCAACACCCCACTGATAGGGTTAGTGATGTATGGTGTAATGATGTGTCTTGGAAATTTCGCTTAATTCAAAAGCTTGTCAACAGGCCAACACATTTCACACATGTATTGTATTTGTTGTAAGACTGATCTTTAACACTTGTAATGCTTGTCTCTTTAACCATGTATTCTACATTTGAAATAATTCATTTGTTGTAATGCATAATCTATTAATGGAAATGTGTTGCATATGATGTTAATGTTGTCCCATCCGTGTCGACTGCTCTACCGGACATCATATAGACCTTTCACACGAACCTTGCTGTAACAACCATTGCACTCGTCTCGGACTGATTCGTGGGTCTTGTACATGTTATCTTACCTTGTCTATTGTGATAGCCACATCCGAGTGGACTGCTCTACCAGAAGCTATGTATTTCCTTTGTGTTGTGTGTTCCTAGCCAAGTTGGGACTGATCCCTTTCAACCTATAACTCACCTTCACCTTTTTCCCCTCACAGTGAAAGAACCATTTACACAAGTACACTTACACACACCAGGCACGTGAACCTCACTTCTCAAAGAGAAATCAAACCACTCTCTTGTGCTGACAAGCAAGAGTTGAGGCAAATCCTTAAGACAATGGCAATTGGGCCATCATACCAGATGGGACTCCCACACCAAATGGTGTGAGGTCTAGTTGGGACTTCATACCGAGGTGATCCCCTAAATGTTGGCAGGTCCAGCACCATCAACATGATGTTATGATACGACTATTTGTAGAAGATAACACGCCAAATGAAATCAAGCATCCAACCCCCCAAAGCTCAGGTAGCGTTCACCCTAACCATCCCCTAGTACTTTACAAGAGTCCTAGTAAATTTATTGCTAAGTTTCTAAAGGAAATACAGATACATAGTGTGCATGTTAGATATAAAATAGATTCTGGTACCTATAGTAGTAGTGGAAATAATAGTATTGGTAACCTAGGATTACAAGGATCTCAACAGCCAAGGACCCAAGGCTTTGTGCTTTTAGCATGCACTCAAGTCAGAATGGCAAGACCCTTTTCCAGATATCCAAAGTTCTTGGAATGGGGGAATGAGGATGTGGAGCAACATTGGTACCTCTGCGAAGCGATATGGAGAGCTCACCAAATGACAGACAATGTGAAGGTGATCAAATTCTAGACCACCCTTAGGGAGAGAGCCCTGAGATGGTTTATCAAATGGGTAGAGCTAAACCTAAATCCAATGGTGGATGACATCAATAAGATCTTTATACAAGAATTTAAGATTCCATAGATAGATCAACAAGGGTTGTCATATCTATGTGAAATAAAACAATAGGATCAAGAGACCGCTTGGGAATTGATGCAGAGGTTCAAGGATGCAATCAGAAAGCTAATTTGCCCCCTAGATCCCAATCACCAAAGGGATTGGTTTATCAAGGAACTCCTACCCCTTACCAGGACGCCCTTAACGCAACAAAATATTGAGACCCTGTCAGATGCTTTGGAACATGCAACTCGCATTGAGGCAATGGCAGGGTACCCACATGAATATCATGGGGAGGGGGGGGGGTGCAGGATCATAGGATCCATTGATCATGGGACTCTAGCACCAGATAGCCATCTTAACAGAGAAACTAAAAGACTTACATTTGGTCAGCCCAGTGAGACCCAATGTATGGTGCACCCACTTCTTAGTCAAAGGTCACGTCGCAATTGAATGCCCGACAATAAGAGGCACAAATCCTACAGCAAGGCCCATCGGACCATCGGGGGCTCTGTCTACAACTAGGGTTGTGGCGGTGGGATCGTAAGGGGAATTTCGAGGCCGAAACCAACCTGAGTACTGTGAGGTCTATAGGAGCTATGGACACTCACCTCGGTTGTGCCTGATATTGCAAAAATATTCAACTATACCGAACAATACCTACTGTGATTTCTGTGCATCCACAACTCACCACAATGAACAATGTCGAGCATTACATGCTCTAGCAGAAAGGCTAGATCATCCGACATTCATAATCAATGAGACCACTCACATAGGGCGAGGAACGGGGGGAAGAACGAGAGGAGGAAGAAAAGGGGGCAAGGGACCTGTGCGGTGCTACAACTGCGACCAAGAGGGACGTGTCGCTATAGATTGTCCTCTTCCAAGAATACCTTGGTGTTCTCAATGTCGGGTCAATGAAAACACAAAAGAGGATTGCCTTGAGTTGATCGCAAGATGGGAAGAGCGAACTAGGAAAAGGGGAGCTAACTTGATCAATGCAGAATTAAGAGCTGCTAAAATAATCCCTCTATCTAACATAAATATAGTAACCAAAGGAGGAAAGAAGATGGGGGTTGATCAGGGTGCACCAGAGCAAACCCTGATTGTTCGAGTAGCTTCCATAAAACAATCATACAACCCAGGAAAATAGAAATGATACTATAAGGAGGCAACAAAATTGTTTGAAAATTTGGTGGACACTCAAAAGGACAAGGTACCAAATTTAGCAAAGCCCGTCGTATCCCATCCAACTGCAGAATGGTTCAAACTGTTCTTGCAGATTGTCGATAACGATCAGATGTTAGGATAACTACGCAGGAGTCTGAAATAAGTTCTACCAGAAGAAGACATGGGGGAGGAAGTAATCTCAATAAATCTGACAGAGAAGCACATGAGGAGAGTTCGAAGAAACAAGAAAAGAATAGGAAGGGAGTTCTGAATTGACGCACAAGTGGAAGGGTTCCAGATCAAAGACACAATGTTGGACCTAGGTTCAGACGTTAACATTTTTCCCAGGAAAACATGGGAGGCACTGGGAAAACCACAATTGAAGTATTCACCAATCCAGTTATGGATGGCCAACCAATACTACATTCTGCCCATTGGGAGGTTGGAAGAGGTGGAAGTAGACATCACAGGGGTGAAAATACATGCAGACTTTGAGGTAATAGACATAATGGGGGACAAAGATCCTTACCCAACACTGCTTGGCATCGACTAGGCCTATGAGAATTATGATGTCATTGATCTCAAGAAGGAGTTGATGATATTTGAAGTAGACGGGATGCAGGTAATACAACCATTGGATCCGTACCAAGGACCAAGATTCACAGAACCAGTAGATGACCGAGATGAACCTGGGACACTAGACCAGCTATACCGATTAACAACCGGAAGGAGGGAAGATTACATTAATCCCATGGTGGAGGGGTCAGTCAGCTGGAGAAGTATACAGAGCTCAGAGGTGGGCTCTGAGGCTGCGTGGGATGCAATGCAGGAAGGATGATATGAATTCAATAGAAGACGCTGGGCTACAATATATCACATCAACTGGATTGGGATGGAGGTAAGTGATTATCCTACTGTCCGTTTTTGGACATTTCATTGCAAGAAACACTAGCACGATGGTGGGGATCTCACCACAACACCCTTCATGATTGGGACAAAGGTAAGAAGGCCATTAGAGAAAGGTTCAAGCAGGAAGAGATCAGATAGCAAGAAAATGTAAAATATAGGGGGTAATTTGATCCCTGACACCACCTATAATGCTGCACAGACAGATGGAATAAGGAACAGATCCCGAAGGGGCTATGGGTACATATTTTTGTACACACCCTAGGTACAGTCCCACAGGCTTGGTATATACAAGAAGAAATTTAAAGGCAAACTAGGAACTGGGATACACTAGCCGAACAATTTAGTAGCAGCTTTTCATTCAAAGATAGTGACAGATGGCTAACCGAGGCTCTGTATGCCATCAAATAGATACTCTTCACCTTAGGACAGTTATGGGAAGGATGCATTGACGGAAATTTCCTACAATACTTTTACGAGTTAGGGTACCTAGAGTCCATGGCTGGTGGGATGGTGAGTGCATATCTAGAGGAGGATGATTTAGAGGGATTGAGGCACCTGACGTTTCAAGAGATTGAAGGGGAAAGGGATATTCAGGAGGGACCGGTAAAAGATGCTCCCCACTTACTCCTAGTGAAACTCAAGAAGTGTAACATCGGGACAAAGGATAAGCCAAAGATGGTATCTATAGGGGATTACTAGGATGAGCACATGACTAAAGAAATTTTTGATCTGTTGTGAAAGTATGAGGATTTATTCCCATATTCAGTCGCAGAGTTAAAGGGAATAAAAGGAGATATTGGTGAAATGAAAATTGTGTTAAATTTGGATGTCAAGCCTCTCAAGCACAGACCGTATAGGCTGAACCCAAGAGTAAAAGAAAAGGTCAAGAAGGAGATAGATAAATTGATGGAGGCAGGACTCATTTTTCCCGATAGATGAATTCGAATGGATCAACCCAATAGTGATCCAAAACAAGAAGGATTCCATGGAGATAAGGGTTTGTGTAGACTACCATAGCCTCAACAACGCTTGTGTCCACGACCCATTCCCCATGCCTTTCAGTGACAAGGTCTTGGATAATTTTTTTGGGAATGAGGCCTACTCCTTCACAGATAGGTTCTTAGGGTACCATCAGGTCTACATAGTAGAAGAAGACAAGAAGAAAACAACGTTCACTACAGAACGGGGTTCATGCGCATATCACGTTATTCCTTTTGGCCTAAAGAATACCCCTGTTGTATTCTCCAGAATTGTTATCGCTACTTTCAAAGACTACATTCACCAGTTCTTGGAGGTATACATGGACGATTGGACAGTTTACAACATATTGAAGAAGCATGCTGGCTTACTTAGAGTAATCTTTGATCGGCGTTGACAACTACAAATCTCCCTAAACCTGAAGAAGTGTATCTTTGCAGTTCCGTTTGGTACATTGCTGGGCCACATTGTTTTCAAATATGGAGTTTGTGTGGACCTTGCAAAGGTTGCGACAATTGTAAATATGGATCCGCCAGCCAATTTGAAGTATTTGCTATTGGCGTTGGGCCACACATGGTATTATCATTGATTCATCCGCAACTACATGTCCATAACCTCTTCCATGGAGAAGCCGCTTAGGAAGACAAAAACATTCAACTAGACAGAAGCGTGTCAAGTGGCATTGAACATCCTCAAGGAAAAGTTGGTAAGTGCGCCCATATTAGTATACCCGGACTGGAACAAGAAATTCCACGTACATATAGATGCATCAAGAATTATGCTAGGGGCAGTGTTGGTGCAACCAGGGGAAGGGAAGTTGGATCATCCAATCTATTTTGCAAGTAGGAAGTTGTCAAAAGCAGAAAATAAGTACACCATGACTGAGAGAGAAGCACTAGCCATGGTATACTCCTTGCAAAAGTTTCGAAACTACTTACTTGGATCTCCATTCAAATTATTTACAGATCGCACAACATTAAAATACTTGGTCAACAAGCAAATCTTAGAGGGAAGCATTTGCAGGTGGCTATTTTGGTTTCAGGAATTTACATTTGAGGTTATTATTAAACCAGGACGATTGAATGTGGGACCGAATCATCTCTCTAGACTAGAGTCAGGGGAGAGTCGGGGCTTCGTAGATGATCAACTACCAGATGTTGATCTATTCTGCATAGAAGCAATTCCTGACTACTTGGAGGAAATCACAACGTTTCTAGCCACAAGGCAATATCGGGAGAGATATACGGCAACGCAGAAGAGACACATGGCGGTGCGAGAATCTAACTATAAACTAATCGCCAAACACTTATATAAGTTGGGCTTAGATCAAGTCTTGCGCCGATGTCTCCTCTAGCATGAACGACAAGATGTCCTATGGGAGAGCCAATCCAGAGTTGCGAGAGCGCATGTCGGGGAAAAGGCAACGGTGAAGAAGGTCTTGCAAGTAGGGTTATGGTGGCC
Source organism: Pinus tabuliformis (assembly GCA_031772625.1). NCBI lineage: Eukaryota > Viridiplantae > Streptophyta > Pinopsida > Pinales > Pinaceae > Pinus > Pinus tabuliformis. The sequence goes on along the minus strand of CM062814.1, from coordinate 740,599,470 downwards.
TACGCTCTACAAGGACGCTAAAGAATATGCGAAAGGTTGTGATGTGTGTCAAAGATTTGGAAAACCGTCGCATCGAGATGAATTACCACTACAGTTGGTACGTACAGTGAAAATATTTGAGAAGTGGGCAGTTCATTTTATTGGGCCGATCAATCCACCAGCACGTCACTCTCACACGTGATATATCATCACAGCTACCAAATATCTCATGCGATGGGCAAAGGCAAAACTAGTGAAATATTGTACAATAGACACAACAATGAGATTCATCTTTGAAAACATCATATCCAGGTTCGGATGCCCAAAGAGCCTAACCAGTGACCAAGGGACTCATTTTATAAATGAGATAGTTGCATCACTAGTGCAGAACTTCCTAATCCAGCATCACAAGAGTAGCCTGCACCATCCATAGACTAATGGGACGGTTGAAGCATTCAATAAGGTACTAGAAAGGGGAGTAACAAAGATATGTTCGACAAGTCGAGGCGATTGGGATGAGCGTGTACCATCCATACTATGGGCATACCGAATAACAGTCAAGCATTCACACAAGCAAACATCGTTCCAGTTGGTATATGGACAAGAGGTCGTGGTACCCGCTGAATTTGTAGTACCAAGCATCTTCATTTCCCAAGCTACAAAGATGACAAATAACGCATCGCTACAAAAGCGGTTGGAAGAATTGATGGAATTAGATGAAGCCATATTTCTAGTAGAATTCCACCAGTCTGTCAAGCAAGCAAGGCAGAAAGCATGGCATGATAGGCACATTAAGAGAAAATCATTCACAGTTGGAGGACAAGTTTTATTGTACGACAACAAGTTTCAGAAGTTCCCGGGTAAGTTGCAGATGCATTGGCTTGGTCCATTCATAGTCGCGAAGATCAGGGGGTCTAGAGCAGTGAAACTTGCACAACTGGATGGAGTATTGATACCAGGATGGGTGAATGGTGCATGCCTGAAGCCTTTCCACTAGAACAACACCCAATCTTCAAATTGATGAGGTCTCTAAAAAGGGACTGTAGGTAGGTTTAGAGTCAGTAGAAATAAGATAGTCAAGTAGTCAATCCATTTAAGTTTCGATTTTGTTTTCCATTCAATAGTCTCGCGTGTTAGTTCAGTGACGACAACTATGCCGCACCACCGCAACCAACTATGGTCGGGGAGGTCAGTCACACGTTTCACATGTCTAATCCACCATACTCAAAGTCTTTTTCATAATAATTAAGCAATAATACCCATGTCAAGTAAATTTTTGTAGAGTATTTTCCTGTTATCCAAAGAATTTAAACAATAAAGCCGCCATCACAGTCACATTATTACCCATCTGCTCCACTCAGTACATTTCTCGTCATGCGTCATCCAAGTCAAGTACAACTCAGCCAGAGGCCAGTTAACACGATCAAATTTGCACATGGAAAGTTGTAATAGTAATTAGTTAGCAAGTCTAGTCAGAAATGTCGTGTCGAAGTTGGTCTACTTAATTTGCATGGCTACGCAAGAAATTTCAAAACTTTCAAATTCATGTGATAGAATTCTTCGAGTCTCGGTTCGAAACTCAGCAACGTCACTAAGGAACTAGCTATCAGCCTCCTGTAACTATTGTATATCAATGACGAAGAAGTATGACGAAGATAATCTCAGTTCCAAAAGACAAATTAGATGACCGAATTACGGTTATAGAATCATTGTATGGTAAGTATGATAAGGCCACACTGGTAGATAATGATCTTTCATATTGTTTCTAGTTTCCAGCACTCAAACGAGAGATATATACAAAGGAAGTGTCGAAGGGTGATGGCACAATGGCAATAAAGATCAAAGCAACATTTCGATCACTTTAGAGATCAACTTTGATCAAGTTGAGGAGTCTGCCAGTTTTTGGGACGTCTTTTGCTGCAATGCAGTGTACTAAACTTCTGGTGAGTAGGATGCATGGTGGCTCACTCTGGTTAGACAAAGAATATCTAATTCATGTGGAATACATTCAGCAGCTCACTGGACTCTCAGCAGCAGGAGATGCAGTCTCGACAACGTTCCAAACAGGGTCAAAGCGAGCCAAGAAAGAGGGGGATAACGATTATTACACCAAGTATAACACCAAGCATAGCGGAAAGGGCACCAAAATAGATTTGATAAACAAGGACCACATCAAATTCTCCTGCTACATCATTGTAGGGAAGGTAATGAGACACTTCTCTAGAAACGAGTGCATGTTGGACACCATTTCGATTGCGGAGCACTGTTGTGAAGGAGCTGTGCTCAACTGGTCGGCATTTCTGTTGAATGAATTATTTGAAGCTTGCGAAGATGTATACAGGAGAAGCACAAATTTCATTTTTATATATTTGATTATGACTTTTACGATGTGGAAATGGTGTCCGCCAGGAGGAAGGAACCTCGCGGAGATCACAGACGAGCAACCACTAGCGCTCAGATACACACCATGGAGGACGTCCAGGGACCCCAACAGCAAAGAAATCAATGAGATGTGCTTTAAGGACTGGTACCAAAAGATCCTGGCAACAGTAAGGGTGACAGAGAGAATCCCCAAAGGATTGCTCGATAGCTACTCGAAAGATATCTGGTTTGGGGTAACCCACAGCCAGACTTATATCAGGCCACAATGTGTCCATCCAGAGACATTCCAAATGAGGCCATAGAGGTTCACATTATCAGAAGGGGCATTCCACATGGAGGTTGGATTGTGGCCAGGGGTTTCCTGTGAGATTAAAGATGGCCAGTGAAAATACTTGTTCGGGGGCATGCAACCACAACCATAGACAGGAGACAGTGGGGAGCAGTAGGAAGAGGGGGCCGAAGGAGGATCTACAGTCGATGGTTAGTCAAATGGAGCAACGAATGAGCTTCCTTAAGTAGACAATTTCTAGCTTTGTGGATTCATTAGGTACGAATCTCAATTTGGTATTTTCCAAGGGTTTACTTCGTTTAATCCTATCATTACCACTCCCCTCGCTGCGCTAATAGCCTTGTGTGGCCCTCACTCTCAGACCAATCCATCCATCTCCAAACCCAAGTAGCCCAAAGGCACCAAAGCACCAGCCGCCAAGAAGCAAAAGACAATGCTTTCCGTGACCTTAGTTGACCTCACCGGGTGTGGACTCCAATCAACATTGGCTTCCCGAATTGTTGAAGAACCCCTACCATCCACTTCTACAGTTTCACCGGGGTTGCGGGATCCCTCCCTCCATACTGCTTCCACCTTCGTGACCCTATCTGACAAGATCCCTCCAGGCACTCGTATAGCCACAAACGAAATGGAAGTCAACTCGGTTATCTAGTCCATTTAGTAGTTGAACGGGGGTGAAGGCCATACTGCTATTCAAACCTCCCTGGTATCTCTATTACTAGGAATGGTTCCACTCTCGGGAAACAAACCAATAACTTCACAACCACAATAAACTACAATCGAACCGTTTGAAACCACTTTTCATTTAAATTTCCCCATTATTCTAGAACTAGTCATCGTCCCTCCCGTTCACCAGTTTCTCGAGTCCACCCAACCTATAACTTCCCCCAAAGGCCACTCTGAAAATTCCATTGCTATTGGTCAACCCCTGCAAAGCAATTTCCCAGACCCATCAACAATGCATCCAAAGAAGCTTCAACATTGTTCATCTGCACAACTCTTTGGATTTATCCAACAAGCAACTCAGAGCGCTGAGAACATCCACAATGACCTGGTTGCTGAGCAAGAGCAACAGAAGCAACAAATCATCGCTACCACGACAGAGTGAGATCAACTCTGACAGATCAATCAACAATTACAATCATAGGTCAACTAGGTAACATTGAATTTGAGAGCACTTTGGCCAATGGTGGCCAATTTGGTAATTGAGACACCTAAGGATTTTTCAGCAATCACTTTGGTCAACTGCTGCAACCATATTCAGACAACATGCACAAAACTGGTGGCCACCAACAAGGAACTGAAGAAGAGCTTAGACACAGCCATAGCAGCGCTGCCCGATCCAACTACAAGGTACATCATGGAAACTGAGTAGAAACTAAACACTTTTGTTGCCCTAAAATTTGCACTAACTGATGCCCTGGTGGATGGGTATGTACTATTGGAACAAGTCAAGGATTGGTCAAGCATCTTGGCCATCAACAACCAGCCAGTCTATCCACTCCACCAACAACTCCAACAACACATTGCTGATAGCAAGACCTGCAAGGATAAAGGCCAACTGAGACAAATTGATGATGAGATCACCTCTCTCGAGGTTAGAATACAACAAATCGAGGAGGAATCAGCTGTGACAAAGAAGAAAATATGGGACCTGAGGCCCCCAGTCCGTAAACAGTTCAGAGCACTACGGGAAGTATACGATGCGGTTGAAGAAAAATGGAACACACTACAAAACGCCCAGCCCGAGCAACCAAACTCCATATCAGCGGTAGAATATCTCCAACAATAAGAGACCGTTACAAGCATCTGGGAGACGACATTGGAAGATCATAACCGGTTCTGCCAGGAAACAAATATCATAGTACTAGATTTGGGGCCTTCATTTTGAAAAGAAGGTCGAGGTGTAGCAGAAAAAGTAGGACCAACACATCAAGAGGCAGAAGTAGCAGAAACAGCAGGACCAACATAGCAAGGGGCAGATGGAGCAACACCACAAGAGTAGGAATCAACATAGGATCAACCAATAACGATAGATACCCTGCCAAGAGTAGCTACAGAGCCAAAAACACTGGAGATAGATTGACTCGAGGACAGTCAAAGGATTATGGTCGGGGTCTGTTGGGGCCTTTATTTTGAATTTTGAGTGTTGGTGGGAAGAAAAGTCAAGAACAGGTGGTGGGGACAACATTCTAGGTTGCGAAGCTGACAGCCAGAGAAAAGGGACAAGAATGGGGAGTGAACGGGTAATTGCAGCAAGGTGGCAGAAGAAGATAGAGGTAGTCAAGCAGGGGAAACAACTGAGGGCGGAGTCAACCGAACGGAACTGGCAGTGGGAATGTGAAATAAAGGACAAAAGGAAAGAGACAACATGAGAGTGGGTTGGTGATGAAGTGTGTGAGCCAGGGCAGGATCCTAAGAGCCAAACTGGTTTCAAAAGAGATAGGACTGGCCGCGGCTTTACTTATGTTCATTTATGTCAGTTATATTCTATGAAAGTATTTTCTGTGTATTTGATGAAAAAGCCTCGAGCCTTTTGTATTCTGTCATGTACTCCTTTATATTCCAAGTAATGAAAGAAGCAGTTTGGGTCCTATACTGTATCATTGTGTTCTTTATGGGTTCTTTAGAATTTTAACGATTGATTAACTAATAGATAGTTTCCCGTGATGATATGAACGGGATGACAGTCTTAGATAGTCCAACAGGTTGAGCGTGATGGGTTATTGTTACATGTTATTTACATTCCCTCGATACCCTTCCCAGCTCCATCTAAATTTGGTCCTGGCACGCCTCAGGTGAGACTCCTTGCCCTCTGGGTAAAGTGAAAATGTTGGCGTTGTCCTAGACTACATTGGAGCCTTGTTGGCCCTTTGATTTTGAACCCAGGGTTCCTTCCCTGTTGTCATTTTCTTGCCAACATTACATTTTTACACTTACATTTTTCCATGTCAATTTTGTTTTTGTCTCTCTGATTTAACTTTTGTTTTGAACTCATCCAAGGAAGCTTGTCTCTATGCTGCTTGGAGTGAATACCCTTGATTGTGTTAATGTGTTTTTTAAAGAGATAAGTTCTTGAGAATTGGGGCATATCTGCTACTAGTTATCCATTTTCTACAAGAGTTTGTGACCACCTTTGTGTGATTTCATTGGAGATTGTTGTCATAAATCTATACCTACCATATCAAATGCAGTTTAACCAACTCCTTATTTTCCTAATGCTTTGAGCTAGAAAAGAGCCTGATTTTTTTTGGATATTAACACGAGGATCACATGTTGGAAGTTAATACCTCTTTCCATCGTTTTTCACTTATAGCACACTGTTGCACAGGAGAATCTTTCAAGCCACTTTATCTTCAATTTCTTTGATGGTCCACTGAGTTTAGAAAGCTCGGTCTTGGGTTTGAATGACAATAATTCCTAGTCCTCTCTTATCTTAAGGGGTGTAGGAAATAAATTTGTTTACATTATGGAAGCCCATATTTCCTTAATATTATGCCATAAAGGGAGGAAAGGATCTTTTTGAATTATCTATAGGTAGCACGTGAATGGCTCTGACAGGAAGGGTAGAGAGCATGCATGGTTTCCAACATCTTGGTACATACATGGAATTTGGCTACCTGGGACATTTTCTTCTTGAGCCACATTGTGACCTATTTGTATACTCATTGCTCAACCTATTTCCAAAGCTCCATAAGTGTTAGGCCCCTATAATATTAGTGTATTCCCTTATTATTATTGTCATTGTATCCCCTTATTGTTATTGTTGTGCCCTTACATTATTATTGTTATGTCAGCTCTGATTGTATTGGACACCCTTAGACTCCTATATATAGAAAGGAGGTCTTGTCATTTGTATCATCCAAGAATTGTTCATTTGTGTAATTTAAAGGAGTTTTCCCCCTCAACGAGGCTACTTTTGAAGTTGTTGATCTATCTATTTCTTCTATTTTGTGAGTTGGTTGCATAACAATTGGAATTCGAGCTTTGGATTCTAGGGTTTTGCTGCTTGAAACAGGTCATAGTGGAATGCTTGCTATAAATTTGTTTATACGAATCTTCAGAAGATGAAATTAAAACCCATTTGGTCTGAAATCGTTATTAATCTCGTGACCGAATTTTAGATATTGTCTCGCTATATTGTCGGAGATATGAACTAATGAAGTTAGGGTTTTTACATAATCCTTAATTCGATCGCAAACAAGTCACCTTGGGGAAATTTTCATAAATTTCTCTCTGAGCATTGGATTAAAATTTCGTAAATATTGATAGAAATATAATGGATTGTAGCTTTTTGGGTATCGTTTTCAGAGCTGAAGGTCAAAATAGTGACATGTGGCACATCATACAAGTTCGATATACTTAACCAGTCTATACTTAGGTCATCGCGGGAGATTGCTCATAAGTCTTTCTTTTAGAATCCAATTGTGATCGGACTTGTGGGGTTTGAAAGAGGGCTCAGAGGGATATCACAAGAATAAATTTCAGAACTTGAAGATCCGAAATTGCAGAGTTATAGTTGTTTCAAGATTGATCTCATACAAAGCGAAAAAAAATGGAATTGTGAAGCATAATTATCATTTATTTATTATCTGAAGAAAGAAAATGGAAACACCTCGTAAGTAACCTAAAAGCTATACTATGACACATGAAGAAGAGGAAGAAATGCAACATGACATATCAAAATTGCGAGACCAAGTGCAACAAATTTTTGCTCTCACAAAAAGTAATTGAAGCTAATATGGATGGTTTAAAGAATGGAATGGAAGCTAATATGGATGGTATAGAAGCAAAACTTAAAGGCAACATGGAATATTTGAAGATATATTTGACAAAGATTCTACAAGAAATGCTTACTAATGGCGAAAGGGTAGTAAAGGAAACTCATGATGAGAACAAAAGAAATGTTAGTCATGATTTCATAGACTCTAAAGTTGGATTGAAGACCCACCATATTCCAAATATAGATGTGAGGAAGTTTGATGGCAAGGATCCCGTAACATAAATACTACAGATGGATTAATATTTCGATCTCCATAATGTGCAAAACACACAAAAGGTATGCATTGCAACTTTATATTTGGAACTCATCAGTTTGTATGGTATCGATAGCTTTGCTCTCATAAAAAAATTGTTGCTTGGTCAATTTTTATCGAAGAAATGATAGCACATTATGAGGATACAAAAAGAAACAACTTTTTTAGCCAATTTATAAATCTCAAACAAAAGGGTTCAATGGTGGAGCACATTCAAGACTTCCAAAATTTGAATATAAGTGTAAAATATATTCAAGAGGAGCATAGGATTGATTTGTTCATAGGGACAGGATAACATCCAACATGAGGCTTGATTTTGGGAACCTGACTCATTGGAGAAAGCATTTAGGTTGACAAGAAAAATTGAAAGCAAAATTATGGAAACAAGCAAGCCTACCACTCACAACTTTGAAGATGGAAGTGTTGTTGCCCCTAGCCTTCCACAACCTACAAGTTTGACACCACAACAATTGGAAGAAAAAAGAGGAAATGGATTTGTTACAATTGTGATAGCAAATACACTAAAGGTCATAAGTGTGATGAGAAGAAATTATTTTACATAGATTGTGAAGAGGAGGAAGAAAAGGAACAAGAAACATCAAAAGAAGAGGATACACACTAGGAAAAAACCCTAGAGAAAGAATAAATGAATCTGACCATATCTTGTAATGCATTGGCCGGAATTACTACTCCTCAAACTATCAAGATAGAAGGATGTATCATGAAGAAAAAGGTAATAGTGTTGATTGATTTGGGAAATACCCATAATTTTATTCATTGTAAGATAGCCAAGGAATTGAATTGCTTCCTATATCTAGCACTAGAGTGTCAAGTGATGGTTGCAAATGGAGGAACCACAAATTTCTCTTGAAAGTGCCACAATATCAAGCTATATATGGGAGAATATGTGTTGAATAGTCCGATGCTTTCCATTCCAATGGGTGGTGTTGATGTTGTACTAGGAGTACAATGGCTACAATCTTTGGGTACGATAGATTTTAATTTTCAAGAACTTTTCTTGAAATGTTTTTCAAAAGGAAAGGAAGTTAAATTAAGGGGTATCGCAGGGAAACCATGAAAGTTAATTATCTCGCAGGGCATGACAAAGCTTCTTAATAAATAACGAGGCGTAATTTCACAATTATGTTCACTAGAGGTTCCCAAATCGAAATCATCTATTTCTCCAGGTCTCCAAAAAGTCTTGGACAATCATTCCAAGGTATTTGGTACTCCCAAAGGCCTCCCACCTATTCATGATCATGATCATGCTAGTCATTGGATTCCAGGAAGTGTTCCTCCAAACATCAAGCCCTTCAGATATCCCTAAGAACAAAAGAGTGGAATTGAACGTATGGTTGCAGAAATGCTAGATGCTGGTATAATTCAAACTAGTCAAAGTTCTTTCTCTGCTTCAGTATTATTGGTGCACAAGAAGGATGGATCATGGCGCATGTGTCTGAATTATAAGGAGATCAACAAGCTCACTATTAAAGATAAATTTCCCAGTCCTGTCATTGATGTATTATTGGATGAATTGCATGGATCAATTTACTTCACCAAGTTGGACCTTCATTAAGGATATCATCAAATCAGAATGAAGACCGAAGAAATTCTGAAAACAACATTTAGAACTCATGAGGGCCATTATGAGTTTTTGGTCATGCCTTTTGGTCTCACCAATGCACATTCTACATTTCAAGGTTTGATGAATTCCATTTTCAAACCCTTCCTTAGAAAATTTGTGTTAACATTTTTTGATGATATACTAATCTATAGCAAGTCTTGGAAGGATCATATTCAACATGTTGACAGAGTGCTCAAACTATTGGAGGAGAAACAATTATATGCAAAAACCTCCAAATGTTTCTTTGGAGTAAAAGAGGTGGAATATTTGGGTCATATTGTATCTCACGAAGGTGTTAAGGTAGACCCTAGAAAAATTAAAGCCATTAAGAAATGGAAAATCCCTAGATACATAAAGCATCTGCGAGGATTTCTCATGTTGATATGGTATTATCACAAGTTTGTTAAGAATCATGGGAGAATAGTAGCACCTCTAACAACATTACTGAAGAAAGATGCATTTTCTTAGACTCTAGAAGCAACAAAGGCCTTTGAACATCTTAAAGAGTCAATGTGCCAAGCGCTGGTCTTAGATACGCCAGACTTCACAAAAACCTTTATTGTGGAATGTGATGCCTTAGGAAATGGAATTGGTGTTGTTTTAATGCAAGAAGAAAGACCTATTGCTTTCGAAAGTTTTCCAATCAAATGAAAGTATTTACACAAATCTATTTATGAGAAGGAAATGTTGGCAATACTACATGCACTTAAGAAATGACGACCTTACCTAATGGGAAGACACTTCAAGGTAAAAACAAATCATGATAGTCTTAAATAATTTTTAGAACAAAGGTTATCTTCAGAAGAGCAACAAAAATGGGTCACAAAGATGTTTGGTTATGACTTTGAAATCATCTACAAAAAAGGTAAGAAAAATGTTGTTGCAGATGCACTCTCAAGAAAGGATGAGGATGTGGAAGCATTGCTTTGTGCCATTTCTATTATCCAACTAGACTGGATAAACGAAGCAAGGGATGAATGGAAGAATGAAAAAGAAGTGTGGGAACTCATTCAAAAGTTGCAGCAAGATCCCAGTACATTGTATACATTTAGCTGGAAAAATGATTCGTTATGGTACAAAGATCTCTTATACCTCTATAAGAGATCCCAACTCAAACAAAATATTCTTCTAGAATTGCACACCTCTCCCTTAGGATGGCATTCAGGATTTTTAAAAGTTACCATAGGGTTAAGAAGGAATTTTTTTGGGATGGCATTATATCTAATATTCAAAACTTTGTGGCAGAATGTTTGGTTTGCCAACAAAATAAAGTTGAGACAATTAAGACCCCGGGTCTATTACAACCTTTATCCATTCCAAGTCAATGTTGGGAGTAGGTTTCAATGGATTTTATCACAGGTTTACCCAAGTACGAAGGAAAGAGTGTCATCATGGTGGTAGTTGATAGATTTACCAAGTATGCACACTTTTGTGCATTATCTCATCCATTTAAAGCTAGTACAATTGCTACGGAATTTATGGAAACAATTCAAAAACTACATGGAAACCCAAATATTATTGTAAGCGACATAGATCCTATTTTCACTAGAAATTTTTATACATAATTATTTTCTTGTCTGGGTACTCAGTTAGCTCATAGCTCATCTTATCATCCTCAATCTGATGGGAAAACTGAGATAGTGAACAAATGTTTGGATGGGTATCTTTGTTGCCTTGTATCTGATAAACAAACACAATGGGTCAAAAGGTTGCCTCTGGCTAAATGGTTGTATAACACTTCCTTCCATACTACAACAAAAATGTCCCCATTTGTGGCACTTTATGGATATCATCCACCATCCATCACATCATATTTAAGAGAAAATTCTAAGGTTCAAGCAATCGAAGATCACATCGAGAATCAACAAAAAGTTCTCCAAATCTTAAAGGATAACACCTCACATTGGTGCATAATAGAATGAACCAACAGGTAGATCAACATTGAACTGAAAGAAGTTTTGATGTAGGTGACTGGGTATTTCTGTGACTACAACCATACAAATAAATGTCCCTCAAGAAAGATAAGAAGGATAATAAATTATCACAAAAGTATTATGGTTCGTACAAGGTGTTGCAAAAGATTGGTACTATGGCATACAAATTGGAACTTCCTGCATCTTCCCGAGTCCACCCAGTTTTCCACGTTTCATGTTTAAAGAAGGATATAGGTGACAAGATCCTCGTTCAAACAATATTGTCAGAACTTGACGAGGAAGGAAAAATCATATTGGAACCTAAAGCAGTCACAGAAATAAGAACTTGATAGTTACGAAATCGATCAATTTCAGAGTATTACCCACTGAAGATTCCACATGGGAGGATGATAATTTCATACATCAGCATCCAAAACTACTCAAGCATTGAGGACAACACTTTTTTGAAGGAGAGGGGAATGTTAGGCCCCTATAAGACTAGTGTATTCCCTTATTAGTATAGTCATTGTAACCCCTTATTATCATTGTTGTGCCCTTACATTATTATTGTTATGTCAGCTTTGATTATATTGTGACCCATTAGACTCCTATATATAGAAAGGAGGTCTTTTCATTTGTCTCATCCAAGAATTGTTCATTTGTGTAATGTAAATGATGTTTCCCCCTCAAGGAGGCTACTTTTGAAGCCGTTGATCTATCTCTTTCTTCTATTTTGTGAGTTGGTTGCATAACAATAAGAGATGCTTGGAAAGAATTGTGTTTACCTAGGAATTTGAAAATATTCTTCTATTGGATCTATATCCATCAAAGGTTTTCTATTCAGTTAAAAAAATGTTGTTTCTCTTTCTGTAGTGCAATAGTTTGGGCCCATTGATAACTAGAGTTTGAATCTTTGTAGAATATGCCTAAGCATTCTAGCACGTTGTTAGAAGTATTTTCTTCTTTCATTTGGAATTTAAACTTTGAGATAATTGTAATCATCAATTTTGATCTTAAATCTAATAGAGTATCATATCAAGCATATAATTTTTTGATTATAAATGAATTTGTTTGGTTTCATTATACCATATCAATGTTTTGAAATTTAATATTTAGAATAAGAAGGATTAATATTTAAGTCGTGTGTTTAAGATTTATTACACCAAAAGTTCTGAATTTGGAATGACAATGAGTTATACAATCAACAAACCATTTGTGTGTGTATGACTTAAACATTGAAGAGAAACAATCACACCATTCATAGGAACATGGGAATTATCATGGAATTTTTACTTAAGTGATAGTCTATAAACTTAGACATGCACATGTGATTAACATAGATGGAGGAATGATGTGCAGTAAACAATGAGGAATGCATATGCTTGTGAAGGTAACTTAATTCAAGATGGGGACCTCCATATACACCTTAATTTCCACATATATGGTTGTGGAAGACAAGTGTTTACCCAACTAATCAAGGCTTCCTCTTGATGTCTTCATAATGATATTGTGGCTTGACTAATGAACCACTCTATAAGGTAATAAATTACTCATTACATAATAATATGATTTCCACCTACCACATGTCTAATTCATTAAAAGATAAAATATATCAGAAGATAAAATTTGATGAAGCAGCCAACTTGGGGCTAATAACTGCTCCACTTAGAAGTCAAAGTGTGTGTGAATGTTTTTCATATTAGAGATTACTACATTTTTGTACCTTTATAGCAAACATAGATGATTTCATCTATACAAGGTTGACTATCATTTTGATCGGGCGAGTTCATTATTTTTCTCCTTACATTTTTTTTCAATTTTAAATTAGTGTGACTTGAAATTTTTTGGGAGGTTGTTTCAATGGAAGTGGAGCACCAACCCTGCGGGGTGAGAATGGAATTGACCTTCCCCTTATGGAGGGTTCACGAAGCTTGAATCACTTCAAAAGCCATCCATGCAGTGCAAGTACATAAGCCTTTTGAGTACCCATCCAATCCGTGAAGCATGAATACCAATTATGTAGCTCATTTTCAAGATGAATGGTTTCCTGTCGATGTGACTCGTTGAATATTAGACTATCAGCAAGGCAGCCAGAAATATTTGCTTTTATGATGTTCTGATATTGAACTTTATGGAAACCCCCCATTTTATCCCACATTTTCATCAACCTGAAACATATCCCAAGATGTAAATTTATAACAATAATAATGTAAGTAAATTGAATAAAACATAAAATATATACATTATGCCCTATGTGTATTCTAAGAAAGCATAAAAATATCTAAGATTTGAAAAGCGCAGCAAGGTGAGAATTCAATATCTATTTGTGCTAAAATTTGATCTCCAATTTAGAAATGATTTCATCATATGACACAGCTTTATCAATCTAGAAAATATGAGGTGAAGCCTTTGGCTTTTTAAAAACATTCCCAAACCTCTCTAGTCAGCTATTGAGAAGAAAGCTTGGCCATGTAAATCATGATTAAAGGGGAAATGATTCAGCTTCTTGAATTTCTAATAGTTTCAGTACATACTAAAACAGGTAATTTAATAAAATATATCATTAACCATTGGCCAACTAATTAGTGTTCAGAGTGACAACTAACATCACTTAGAATTACTGGGTTGCTTCTTAGCATGCAACCCATTTCAAAGTTGGGAACTATCATAGTCTCTTAATTTTCCAAACTTCATGATTTCGATGCCTAATTTCCTCTTTTTCCTTGGGAATCCTTCTAGACTACAGACACCCATTTTCTAGCTCGGACCAAAGATGGTAAAATCTCGTCTTTATTCAATCTAACCTTCAACACGACTTTGGGAAGAAAGACAACAGAGGATTACAATGCAATTATGATTCATCTTTATTAAAATAAAAGTATGACAATGTATAATCTTGGGTATCAAATGTATCATAATGTTCAGCTCGATGATCTGGGCATTTAGTGTAATTCATGTATGGGATAGGCATAATCTACATTATCTAGTCACTTTTTGATATTATGTATGGGATGGGCATTTTCTTTTTTTTTTGGTTTCAAAAATTTGTCATTTTCCTAAAATTTATGAATATTAAAATTTACATATATTGTTAGGACTTGTGGTTAGGAGAAAATGTTGCTCAAAGGTAGTTGGGCACTCTTTACCAACTTTGTATGTTTTTTCTATTAGAAATTGTCTCTTATTTTTCCATGTTAGTTGTCATGTTTCTCTTGTGTAAATGATCGTTGGTGAAGATGCAATGGTCTAGTGGCTGGGAAAGGCATTTGAATTGTGTCCATCACTTTCAGTCCAAAAGTTAATTTACATGCAAACATATATGCAAAGATTCTTGTAATGTTAAAGTTGAGAGATAGAAATGAGATTCCACAGTATTCCAAAATTTTCCTCATTCTTACTTGAGTGCTCTCCAACAACTTTTTTCACATCTATATCTACCACTATATTGTTACTTTTTGATACTAGTGTATGTGGATGAACCACTTGTTGAATTATCTTGTTTCAGATTGGTCCCTTTTCCATATCTGGCAGCAACCAAATTTCATTGCTGAGATCTCCCATAACAATTTTCATCACAATCACGGCATCACTTAGCTACCATATTCATGAGATTGAATGGATTGGTATCCATATACAAATTTTCCTACTTTCTTTCCCACCACTTCCAACTATTATATGTGGTCTCACATAGAATCACAATTCTCCTTGACTGTTGTCAAAGTGTTGTGCAAATGTTGTTTTACACTATTGCATGCAATTAACCGAGAACCAAGAAATGATTCATGCTATTGATTATTAATTAGTTTTTTTCCTTGTTAAGAAAGTGTGAATGAGATCTGTAGCTACTTGTAGTCAAACCAATACTTGCTAAAATTTGGTAGTGTCCACTAGTGCACTTTAGAGAGAATTAGATGTTTAGACATCTATTGAAATTTATGATACCATTATTTGATAATCCAAACCCCTATGTAGTGCTCATGACATTAGATTTGCAGTTGTACAAGTCACAGTGGTTTCATTTCACTTGCGTCACAATTCCATTGCTCCTCCTTGGTGCTCACTTTAGCACCTATTCTTTTCTTTGTACAAGCCTTAGTTGATCAGGAATGTATACATCCCATTCAATTTTCTGCATTGACTTTAGGAATCTTTGACTATCTTACACATATATGTGAATATAATGAAATATGTTGTTTGCAAGTTCGCTGAGGATTTCCAGGGGAAGTGACATTTTAGTCAATATTTACAGTGCATTATGAACATTATGGAATGTGTGAGTACTATGGAGTCGGGAAAATTTGAACATGACATGAAACACAAAATAAAGTTCAGTATCTATTTTCATAGATGTAAAATTAAATTCAAGATAAGTGCATGCAAATTATCAACTATTAAGAACAAGATATATTCCCGCACATATGTAAGTATATTCCACTGATAGATGTGTGATAGATACATGGCTCTTAACCAGAGGAATAAATTTTTTGTATGATTGTAATAATATTTGTATATTTTTGTGCATTCTTTGCATATAATTAAAGGAATAGGCAAAAAATTGAACATTTTTTGAGTTCCATGGGTCTATGAGAAAATAACTTTCTTTAAACATTTTCCTGCTATCATAACTGGAAACCTAGATATAAAATTGTCCCATGGCACTTTTACTTCTACAAGTGCTACAAGCTAATGTCTTCTCTATTGTTATTCTGGATGCTCATTTATGGTTTTCAGATCCATTATGTAATGTTCCTAGTAGTATTGTCTTTATGTTTGCTGCAAGTTCATGGCATGTTTGCTGTGATTTTAGGAGTTCACTTGTTTCTTTATTATGGAATAGGTAACGTGGGAGGAGGCATATATATTACAAAATGTGAAAAGAGTGAGCCCATGGCTGGTTGAGTTGGTTTCCAATATGCCACTGATTCAAATGACTCCTTTCACCTTACCAAAGAAGAAGCTAAGAGTTACTCAGTCTCCAAATTTCCAGCTTGAAGGGAAAGGAATCATGGGGCTTTAGATGAGTATAGTTAGAAATAACATGCTAAGGCATATTAACCCTTGGCATGGTCTTTCATACATTGTTCCTGTGGGCATCCGAGGAGCCAGGAAAGATCACATTTATGGGATATCTTTATCAAAAAAATTTACTAACAAAGGTCAAAATGGGTTTTTCTTTAAGCATCCATCTCACCAAAAGATGGGGGTTATATCAAACCATGTCTGCACAGAGCTTAACATAGGAAATTCTCCATGAAATGATAGCTATGGTACTCAGAGTAGCCCTTCTTATTTTTTGACAGCAGGAAATTCATCACAAAATGAACATAAAACAACCAATTGGTCGGGTAGTAGCTCAACCACAAAATTCTCATCCTTTTTGTTGTTTGGGAAGCCAATACATAGAACACCCTCCTAAATCTTGCAATCAGTAGAAATCCAGATTGAAATACTCAGATGGGGTAGACTTTCACATGTTTATTGAGAATGGTTCACCAGGGATAACCAATAACACCTCAAGTAATGGAAATCAAGAAGCTTTAGAAAGGGTGAAAAAATTGGTCACAAGCGGGAGAGATGGGACCAAGTTATCTGAAAATTATGAGTTACAACTTTATCATGGGGAAAACCTAGATTTTGCAGGAATCAAGGAAGTTAAAAGTATTCAATTATTTAAGGATCAAACTTTTATTCCAAAGTTGGAGAAGGATAAACAAGAAAATACATTTGAATACAACATTGTTCATTATAAAGTATTCAAATAGACTAAAGAAGTTCGTCGAACTCTTGATCTTTTGTTGCTTTGTACATAAGAGTAGCTCTATCAAAAGCTGGCAAAGATATTTTCTATTGAGGAATCAGAGTTGTCAAATCTTTTCCTCTACAAAGGTTTGGGTGGATCAGTGAGGCATGCTGGAGATGAACCATACAAGTATATTCTATCTTCCTAGCCTGCAATCTATTTAGTTTTAGGGTAAATGATTGGACATAGTACCGTATTATGAAGGAATATTTTTGGGAATATATTTTGGTGCCTAAGTTTGATAAGCAGAAGTCAATAAAGTGGGGAAAGGGCAAGGCTTAGTTTAAACAGAAAGCTTTCTTTTCTGCTCTATATTGCACATCATTTATAATGAATTCTCTTGTGTGGGGAACATAGAATAATTGGACACCCAATGAGTTGATGTGTGATCATTATATTTCATTGAAAAAGTTTAAATTTTTTCAATTTCCAAAATCTATGTTAACCTTAACAAGATGACTTATAATCCTTTCAGTTGATGTGATTGAACAAATAAGTATGCAACACTAGTTCAGAGATACCTTCTAAGTTGATTTGTACATTTTCTTTGATTGCAGGTATTTAATGAATACTGTGAGGAGGCTTACCATTTTATCTGACTCTATAAATGACAACATGGAAAGATAAGGTTGTTCTGTGCTATATTGCATTCAAGATTCTTCTAGTACCTTCTTGTTGGTTTCATGTTCCAAGGTTTATCTGACTTAGCTATGTAATTGAATGGTATTCGCTAGAATCATATTATATTGAACAACGGATTATATAATGAAATAAAGCTAAGATATGAAAAAATTATGAAACATTGGCTCACCTATGCCATTCCTATTATATAATCTCTTTAAATACCAAAAGACTTGTTGAATTGGTTTTTATTGTTACTTGTTTGTTCGAAATGCCAATGGAAAATTAATAATCAGATATAAATTTGGGCTTTATGATGGTTGTTTACTCGACTGATGAACCTGGACTATTAAATATAGGCTCTGAAATCCATGCTTCAACTTCTTATATTTTCATATTTGTCTATTGGATAGAGTAAACATGATGGATTATTGTTATGATTCATGTTGGATTGATATTTCAAGGTGAATGTGATTCTACTAGCACAGTGGTTCTCAAGTGGCCCATTCAGTGGTACTCAAGTACCACTGAATCCCATTCCCATTCACATTCCCATGACTCATATGCATGGATTTTTCCTGTTAGCGAAATCATTGCCAGTATTCCTCCTCACATGACCTCCAAATGGGAGGTCAAGGTCATTGACTATATTTCCAACATTGCCACCACCAATTCCAATGGGGCCACCAGCGTTTCTAGAAATAGAGGCAAAGTTATCACTAGATCTATGATCGAGGCTTGTACGTTGGTAGTCTCTAGACAACCCTTTGATTTCATTTATTATCCCCACGTTAGTACTCTTAAGTTTTGTGTTAAAGCCAAGTTTGTCGATGTTTCACTTAGGATTCAATGGAGTCCCAGGAAGCAGTTTAAGGTGCCCTTTGAGACTAAGGATTTTTTAAGGATAAATTGGTTTATGGGAACTGTTTCTTTTGTACAGTTTTCAGACCTGATGCTTTGGCCTAATTCTACTTGGTGCCTTCTTCAAGTGCTCACTAACTCTTACAAGCTACTTTCTCTTGTTTTACTTACAATTGGGCTTTGGATGTTGTCTCTGCTTTATTTATCTATTTTTTGGGGGCTTGAGTGTATCAATTATGGGGGGATTTTTAATGTAGAAGTAGGGTTTTATTTTCTGCCACTTTACTTTGATAAGTACTTTCATGTGAATATGAGTCCACACCAAATGGGGTTACTCATTTTTCATTGATCTTGGTTCATGAGTTAATGCCATGTAACTTTTGGAAGATCATATGTCTTTCCATCTTAAATACTGTAGAAATTTTAAAATTTCAAGTTTAGTTTCTTGAAATTGAAGTATGGTGTTGTTGTAATGTAAACAAGTGCTGATAAATACCATGTAATTTGAATCTCATGAAGGACCCCACACATGATATAAACACTTGCCAGGTAACCTTGAAAGTTAACAAAACTTTGCAATCTTTAAATTCTCACAAATGATAATGAAAGATGCGAGTAAAAAAAATGTGGGTGGCATCATTATATAAAGAAGAATTAGGGTTTGGAAGGGATGGGAACTATTATTTTTCAATTTTTTTTTTTGTTTCTTGCCATTGAGACTACTCTATTGGGAAAATTTTCCAAGGGTTATTCCAACTCAAAACTGGCCAAACCTACCAGTTCAATCAATTTTGTCCCAAATTGGGTTCGAGTTAGGTTTGGGCACCTTCCCTTGTAAATTTCTTTAGACTTAGCTAGTTTTGGTCTGGTCTGAAAATTTTGATGACATTGACTGTGAAGTCTTGAACCTTTTCAGAAGCAATAATAACTCCCTGCTTTCACCAATCTAGCAAGTCCCCTTTGATAGATTAACATATGTTATTTTGTATTGACAATATTGTTTAAGAGACTCCTTTATAAAGAGGCAAATTAATTGACGATTTATATTTTTTTTAGATAAGAACATCTATTATATATAATCATCAGGAAGGTGATGCTTAGGGTTCGAACCAATAGGTTTGATTCAACAATTTCAATATTTGAAACATCTATTGCAACTGAAAAAGCAAAATAACAATTCTTATGTTTTTATTTCCAAGATTTCAATACCCTAAGACCAATTAGGTATTGTTTCTTGTGTTTTTATTGCCCATGATACATATTTTGAGGTTGAATTTAGAATTTATAAAGTTTCAAGGTCTAGTTATTTAAAGGGTGTTAGCTCAATAAAAGAGCACCTGCTTTATAAGTAGGTGGTTGGTGGTTCGATTCCATCGTGCCCTAATATTCATAGGGAATGGTGACGATCACTATCCATCCCTATATATATATATATATATATATATATATATATATATATATATAGTGAGGGTCGTTAAAGGGCCATCATCAAAAGTCATTTTTATATATGAAATGGTGACAGTTAATGAATGTCGCCATATATATGCATCAATAGTGAGGGTCATGAAAGGTCCATCACCATAAATCATTGTTATTCATATGAAATGGTGACAATCAGTATTCGTCATTCTAATCATTATTCATGACGACCTTAAATGTCACCATAACACCTATACTTTTGGTGATGTTTAGCTTTTGGTGATGGAAGTTATTTTGACCGTCACAAATGAACTTATGGTGACATTTTTCAACCCTCACCAAAATATGAAAAGATGACGGTCAACGAGCATCGCCATATATGTGCATCAATAGTGAGGGCCATGAAAGGTCCATCACCATAAATCATTGTGGTTCATATGAAATGGTGATGGTCACCATCCATCATTATAATCATTATTATTGATGGACCTTGAATGTCACCACAAAACCTATACTTTTGGTGATGCCACCTTTGGTGATGTTCAATTTTTGGTGACGAAAGCCATTTTGACTATCACTAATGAGCTTATGGCGACAGTTTTTAACCCTCACCAACGACCTTTTTTGTTGTAGTGATAATGGGTTGTGTCCATGATAAAATTTTGGGTTAACATATGTAATCTCATACTGTATGCATTACGAAAATAGGTTATAAGGGTTTTTTATGTTGATCAAGTGAATTTTACATATGCGTATTGTTTTCCTAGGTTGGATATGTTTACATATGAATAGTTGTAAATAGCCTCAATTGTAGAATTTCCTTTTTCTATAAGTAAGATAAATGTTATGAACAATGTTAGGGTCATTTTTATGCAAAATATATATCCCACGCGCGGTAGCTTATACTGCACCATTCACTGCTCGCAAAGATTAGGAAAATCTGAGGAGCTTCCTTAGATGCATTAATAGCTTCAACAAAAAGGGGAGAAACAATGTTTATAGTCACAAACCTCTATAAGCCTCAATTAGAAACACTTATATATTTTGGAAACTAAGTGGATAGGTGAATAGAGTAAACAAAGATGCACCACACTATTAGCAACAACAGTGTCAAGGAAAACAATCAAAGTTTTAGTCCCTTTACAGAGCTAGAACGTCAAAAAATCTCCATGTAAAGTACACTTGACATCTAATTATGTTAAGTGATAAAGATAATTTGGTATTCCAAATCTGAGAACTAGGTACGTTGACAACCAAACTTGAATTTAACTCTCTAGAATCTCCATTACAGCTCGCAGTTTAACCTGTATATGAACTGCAACCACTCTATTATTACCTAGATGATTGTTATTGTTATGAAACCAGCTCACAAAAAGATAGAAAAGAGAGATCCACGCCTTAGAATTCAGCCTCTTCGAGGGGGCAACCTCCTTTACATTACATAAATGAACAATTCTTGGATGATACAAATGACAAAACCTCCTTTCTATATATAGGAGTCTAAGGAGTCACAATATAATCCAACCGACCTAACAATAATAATATAAAGCCACAAAAATAACAATAGAGGGATTCTATGGGGCACAGAAATAACAATATGGGGGTAATAGGGGCACAACAATATAAATAAGGGGTATAACTACAATAGTAATGGGGTAATCACTAGTATTATAGGGACCCAACATGCCCCTCTCCTTCAAAAAAGTGTTGTCCTCAACGCTTGAGTAGTTCTGGATACTTCTGCATAAAATTCTCATCCTCCCATGTGGAATCTTCAGCGGATAAGTTCTTCCACTTGATAAGATACTCTGAAATTGATCGATTTCGTAGCTGTCGAGTTCTTGTTTCTGTGACTGCTTCCAGTTCCAATATAATTTTTCCTTCCTCATCAAGTTCTGGCAATATTGTTTGAATTGGTAGCTTGTCACCTATAACCTTCTTTAAACATGAAACATGGAAGACTGGGTGCAATCGAGAAGCTGCAGGAAGCTCCAATTTGTATGCCATAGTACCAATCTTTTGCAACACCTTGTATGGACCATAATACTTTGGTGATAATTTATTATCCTTCTTAGCTTGCTTTAGGGACATTTGCTTATATGGTTGTAGCCGTAGGAATACCCAATCACCTACATCAAAACTTCTTTCACTGCGATGTTGATCTGCCTGTTGTTTCATTCTATTTTGTGCCAACACAAGGTTATCCTTTAAGAGTTGGAGGACTTGTTGTTGATGTTCGATGTGATGTTCCACTGCCTGAACCTTAGAATTTTCTCTTAAATATGATGTGATGGATGGTGGTTGATACCCATAAAGTGCCATAAATGGGGTCATTTTTGTTGCTGTATGGAAGGAAGTGTTATACCACCATTCAGCCAGAGGCAACCATTTGACCCATTGTGTCTGTTTATCAGATACAAAGCAACGAAGATATCCTTCCAAACATTTGTTTACTATCTCAGTTTGCCCATCAGATTGAGGATGATAAGATGAGCTATGAGCTAACTGAGTACCAAGACAAGAAAATAATTCTGTCCAAAAATTTCCAGTGAAAATGGGATCTCTGTCACTTACAATAATCTTTGGGTTTCCATGTAGCTTTTGAACTGTTTCCATAAATGCAGTAGAAACTGTACTGGCTTTAAATGGATGTGATAATGCACAAAAGTGTGCATACTTGGTAAGTCTGTCAACTACCACCATGATGACACTCTTTCCCTCAGACTTGGGTAAACCTGTGATAAAATCCATTGAAACCTCCTCCCAACGTTGGCTTGGAATGGATAAAGGTTGTAATAGACCCGGTGTCTTAATTGTTTCAACTTTATTTTGCTGGCAAACCAAACATTCCGCCACAAACTTTTGAATATCTGATTTAAGGCCATCCCAAAAAAATTCCTTCTTAACCCTGTGGTAAGTTTTTAAAAATCCTGAGTGCCCTCCTAAGGGAGAAGTGTGCAATTCCATAAGAATCTTTTGTTTTAGCTGGGAATTCTTACAGAGGTATAAGCGATCTTTGTACCATAACGAATCATTTTTCCAGCTAAATGTATCAGAAGTACTGGAATCTTGTTGTAGCTTTCGAATAAGTGCCCACACTTCTTCGTCATTCTTCCATTCCTCCCTTGCTTCGTTTATCCAATCTGGTTGGATAATAGAAATGGCACACAACAATGCTTCCACATCCTCATCCTTTCTTGAGAGTGCATCTGCCACCACATTTTGCTTCCCTTTTTTGTAGATGATTTCAAAGTCATAACCCAACATCTTTGTGACCCACTTTTGTTGCTCTTCAGAGGATAATCTTTGTTCTAAAAAGTATTTAAGGCTATCATGATCCGTTTTTACCTTGAAGTGTCTTCCCATTAGGTAGGGTCGCCATTTCTTAAGTGCATGGAGTATTGCCAACATTTCCTTCTCATAAATAGCTTTGCTTAAAAACTTTCCCTTGATTGGACGACTTTCAAAAGCAATGGGTCTTTCATCTTGCATTAGAACAGCACCAATTCCATTTCCTGAAGCATCACATTCCACAATAAAGGTTTTTGTGAAGTCCGGTGTAGCTAAGACCGGTGCTTGGCACATTGCCTCTTTAAGATGTTCAAAGGCCTTTGTTGCTTCCGGAGTCCATGAAAATGAATCTTTCTTCAATAATGTTGTTAGAGGTGCTGCTATTCTCCCATAATTCTTAACAAACTTGCGATAATACCCTGTCAACCCAAGAAATCCTCGCAGATGCTTTATGGATGTGGGGATTTTCCATTCCTTAATGGCTTTAATTTTGCTAGGGTCTACCTTAACTCCTTCATGAGATACAATATGACCCAAATATTCCACCTCCTGGACTCCAAAGAAACATTTGGATCTTTTTGCATATAATTGTTTCTCCTCCAATAGTTGTAGCACCCTGTCAACATGTTCAACATGATCCTTCCAAGACTTGCTGTAGATTAGTATATCATCAAAAAATACTAACACAAATTTTCTAAGGAATGGTTTGAAAATTGAATTCATCAAACCTTGAAATGTTGAAGGTGCATTGGTAAGGCCAAAAGGCATGACCAAAAATTCATAATGACCCTCATGAGTTCTAAATGCCGTTTTTGGAATGTCTTCAATCTTCATTCTGATTTGATGATATCCCGAACGAAGATCCAACTTGGTGAAGTAAATTGATCCATGCAATTCATCCAGTAATTCATCAATAACAGGAATGGGGAACTTATCTTTAATAGTGAGCTTGTTGAGCTCCCTATAATCTGGACACATGCGCCATGATCCATCCTTCTTGTGCACCAATACTACTGGAGCTGAGAAAGAACTTTGACTCGGTTGAATTATACCAGCCTCTAGCATTTCTGCAACCATACGTTCAATTTCACTTTTTTGGACATAGGGATATCTGTACGGCCTGATGTTTGGAGGAACACTTCCTGGAATCAGATGAATAGCATGATCATGATCACGCATAGGTGGGAGACCCTTGGGAGTCTCAAATACCTTGGAATGATTGTCCAAGACTTTTTGGAGATCTGGAGAAATAGATGATTCCAATGTGGAAACATCTAGCGAGCATAATTGTGCAATTACACCTCTTTGCTCCTTTTTTAGAAGCTTTGTCATACCATTAGAGCTGATTATCTTTCCTGGTTTCCCTGCAATACCCCTTAATTCAACTTCCTTTCCTTCCGAAGAAAATTTGATGAAAAGTTCTTGAAAATTAAAAGCTATTGTACCCAAGGATTGTAGCCATTGGACTCCTAGTACAACATCCGCACCTCCCATTGGAATGGAAAGCATTGGGCTAGTCAATACATATTCTCCCATGGATAGCTTGATATTATGGCACTTTCCAGAGCAATTTATTGTTCCTCCATTTGCAATCATCACTTGACACTCTGGTGCTGGATATAGGAAGCAATTCAATTCTTTTGCTACCCTACAATGAATAAAATTGTGGGTGCTTCCTGAATCAATCAACACTATTACCTTTTTCTTCTTGATTTGTCCTTCTATCTTGATGGTTTGAGGAGTGGTAATTCCCGCCAATGCATTACAAGATATGGTCGGATTTATTTGTTCTTCATCTAGGCTTTGTTCCTGGAGTATATCTTCTTCTTTTGACCTTTCTTGCTCCTTTTCTTCTTCCTCTTCACAATCTATGTAGAATAATTTCTTCTCAGCACACTTATGACCTTTAGTGTATTTGCTATCACAACTGTAACAAAGCCCTTTTGCTCTTTTTTCTTCCAATTGTTGTGGTGTCAACCTTATAGGTTGTGGAAGACTAGGGGCAACAACACTTCCGTCTTTATAGTTGTGAGTGGTATGCTTCCTGGTTGCCATAATTTTGCTTTCCATTTTTCTTGCTAACCTGAATGCCTTCTCTAATGAATCAGGTTCCCAAAGGCGAACATCATGTTGGATATTATCCTTTAAAGACCCTATGAACACATCAATCCTATGCTCCTCTGGAATATCTTTTACCCTTATGTTCAATTTTTGGAACTCCTCAATGTGCTCCATTACTGAACCCTTTTGTTTGAGACTTATCAATTGGCTAAAAAAAGTGTTGCTTTTTGTATCTTCATAATGTGCTATCAATTCTTCCGTAAAAATTGCCCAAGTGATAAATTGTTTACGAGAGCAAAGCCATTGATACCATACAAACTGATTTGGTTCCAAATATACAGTTGCCATACGTACCTTTTGTGCATTTTGCACATTATTGAGATCGAAGAATTGCTCCATCTGTAATATCCATGTGGCGGGATCCTTGCCATCAAACTTCCTCATATCGATTTTTGGAATATGGTGATTCTTCAATCCAACATTAGCGTCTATGGAATCATGATTAACATTTCTTTTGTTCTCATCATGAGTTTCCTTTACTACCTTTTCACCATTAGTGACCCTTTCTTGTAGCAACTTCTTCAATTCTTCCATATCTGACTTCAAATCTGCCATGTCTCTCTTCAAATCTGTCTTCGAATCATCCATCTTAGCTTCCATGCCCTTTATCTTAGATTCCACGCCACTTATCTTAGCTTCTGTTAGCTTTTGTGAGCGTGACATTTGTTGCACTTGTTCTTGTAATTTTGATATATCATGTAGCATTTCTTCTTCTTCTTCATGAGTCATGCTAGAGCTTTCAGGTTCCTTACTAGGTGTTTGCATTTTCTTTCCTCGGGGCATCAGTTACCGATAATAATGCTTTACTATGCCCTTTGAATTCCGTTAAACCAAGCTTACACAAAAATTTAAAAAAAAAAACTACACACCTTTTTTCACTTTATAGAAGCCTGATATTGAATCTGATGTATCTCTGTAATTTCGGATCATCCAGTTCTGAAATTGCTACCTGTAGTAGCCTTCTGTGTCCTCTTTCCAATGCCACAAGTCTGAGCCAAATTGGATTCTCCACGGAAGAGTTATGTGAAATCTCCCACAGTGACTTGCTTTTAGACTGGTTCAGTAGAGCGAACTTGTACGACGTGCCACGAGTCACTGTTTCAACCTTTGAATCTGAAACACACACAAAAGAAACTACAGTCCGTCCTATTTCTGTACCTTTTTACAAAATTTCAATCCGATCCTCAGAGAGAGAGTTATGACGATTTTCCTCAGGTCACCTGTTTTGAATGTAATTCAAGGGTCTGCAAAAATGCCAACTTCCTCAAATCATATCTCCGAAAATATTATGCAAAAAGCTCTGAAATTCAGACCCAAGGTTCAGCGCCAATTCTTCTCAAATGGGTTTTTTTTGCGACTTCTGAAACGTCACAGAAACAAAGTTATAGCGAAAATGCCACGATGACCTGTTTGGAGCAGCGAAACCCTAGAATCCAAAGCTCTGATACCAAATGTAATGAAACCAGCTCACAAAAAGATAGAAAAGAGAGATCCACGCCTTAGAATTCAGCCTCTTCGAGGGGGAAACCTCCTTTACATTACATAAATGAACAATTCTTGGATGATACAAATGACAAAACCTCCTTTCTATATATAGGAGTCTAAGGAGTCACAATATAATCCAGCCGACCTAACAATAATAATATAAAGCCACAAGAATAACAATAGAGGGATTCTATGGGGCACAGAAATAAAAATATGGGGGTAATAGGGGCACAACAATATAAATAAGGGGTATAACTACAATAGTAATGGGGTAATCACTAGTATTATAGGGACCCAACAGTTATCCAGTGGTTTCTAGGGCTATGGTTTTTTATACCCTTAAAAGACTTTGAGACATAATGGTTGACCATGCAAATTTAGGATATGATGTAAGATATGTTTTCTAATCTAGAAAGTTTCATTGTTCAAATATACATAAGTCAAACCAACCAAAAACCAAACTTAAATAATGTGAGCCATAGAACCCATTCTCACATAGAGAGTCGGGTTCCCCTATCGGTCACTTCCCCAGTTCCGGGAGGTGTGTTAGAGCAACTCCTTTCTTTGAAATTATTATTTTTCCTTTTTTCAAAATTCTTCTTCCCCCTTTTTTCTTTGGTCATATAACATGTTCTTTATGTGTAGAGTTTCAAGGCCATGTTTCAAATTAATGGAGGTGAAATTAATACCGATAGTTGGCAAAGAAGAAAATAGTGGCATGATGGAAAAGAAAGGCCTGAAAAAATTTTCGGGAATGAAAAATGCAAATAGGAAATGTTGCATTTAATACAAATGCATCTTAGATGTACTTAAATGTACGTCATGATTTCTGTTCTGATAGGAAAACCAAGCAAATACCTCCAAGTTTGATCTGGATAAAAACCAAGAAAAGACCTCCAAATTCAACTTGGCCACCGAAACAAACTCTGGGTAGCGTTTGCGATCTAAAAAAGCTAAATATATTGAAAGAGTTATATAGATTCAAACAATTAGAATTTTGCAGGAAGATATTCGATGGATTTGTTGAACAACTCTACATCAACAATTTTGTATCAATTAGGTGATTCGACCCATCCAAGAAAGCAAAGGCATCTCAAATAATGGGATTAATCGCTTGCTTTTAATGAAATTAATTACTCATGATAGCGTGACTACCTTCTGTCTTGACAACACAAAACAAAATCCCAGTGTGACTACCTACCATATTGACAACGCAAAACAAAAATCCTTAATTTTTATAAATTATTTGATGCAAACAATATCCTGTGACAATTGTAACCTTCTTATAAATTATTTGGTGAAGACAAAAATTCTCAATTTTTATAAATTATTTGATGTAAACAATATCCTAAATTTTTGGTAGAGTAGTGTAGCCCACTTGAGAGAACCATGTTGAAGGAACTATGAAATATGACCCCATAACTTCCAGAGTTGGTAAGATGCAAATAATATTAGGAGATGGGTGGGTTACCATATGAAAACCTTAAATTCACACCCTGAACAAAGACAAAACCTTCCCCACAAACTAGATTATTATGATCCATACTTGGCATTTACGTATCCACTACAAAGGAAACATGTCTAAAATTACCTAATAGTGGAAGAGGTGGAGATCATCATGAAATGATAGATGAGTAAGAATATACAACACATTAGAATGCCCTTTTTGATGATATTTTACTTCTACTAGAACAATATTCACAAGTTATGCCAACCATTCTCACTCACTAACAAATATCAATCCTTTTTTGGTAAATAAGTATATTTACAAGTTAATTATTTATTTAATGTGATAGTAGAAGAATAAAATTTTATTTACTAAAGAAAGTGAGTGGGTTTAATGGATAGATATTGGTTTAAATTTGAATAGATAATAGTAATACAATTTGTAGTTTTTTCAATTGCATGGAAGAATGAAACTTAAGTTTACTAAATAAAGTGAGTGACCTTAATGGATTGGTACTGTTTTCAAGATAAATAGATTATTAGAAAGTGTAGCAAGAAAGGCTCAATTTGAATTTAGACTTAGTCAAATTGAGTATATCTAGTTTCAGCATTAGTAGGACAACTTGGAGGCAGTTAACTACTGTGACATGGCCCTTGTCACTCAGCTCAGTAAATTTGAGTTAATGGGCTTGGAGTTCAGTCATGCATGTGTTGATTGCTAAATTTTAGAAATCTAGTTTAATTATTTTTAGTTGTACTTAGTTAACTGACCTCTAACAATTAATAGAGTCATTTGAAGGTTAGTTGTGCAGTGAGAAAATATTCTAACTCAGAGATTTTTCAGTTAATTGATCAACCATCCCAAAATAGCCGAGACATGCATGGAATTTGAATTTCTTAGCTGGAGTGGAGGAGACAAAGGCTAGTGTAACATTAATTGTATAGTAGTTGAGTGTATAGTTGTTGCATGCAGTCAAGATATCAATTCCTTGGGAGTTTTGCAAGGAAATAGGGACTTCCCTATTGTTTAGGAGCTCGAATTAGCTTAGATTTATGCAAGGAAATAGGATGCTAGAGGAGGCAGAAATTAGCTAAGTGTTGGTCATAAGTTCTCATTCAATAGAGAGAACAATTTTTCTTTTGTAGGTGGTGCTTAGAACTGCAGCATGTAATTGTAAAAGTTTCCCTATTTAGTTGATTAATGCAAAGATGCTTGAGGGTTTTTTCCCAGTTGGGTTTCCCTAGAAATCATTGTGTACATGTGGTTTTTCTTGTTGCATGTCTATGCATGTTGTTCTAAATTGTGATTTTCATTCCGCAAATTAGTAGATTAGATTTTTTATCTCCTAATTTCAGTTTGATTTCTTGAGAAGTTTCAATTTATATAAAAATTTTACATGGTAATATCAGAGCTCTAAAATCACATTAAAACCAATATTTTGAATTTGTCCCTTAGGTATTGTGAATTTGCATCTTCAGTGTAGCAATTTTTCTTTAGATTTAGGAGAATTTCTTTCAACAGATTAAGATTGGAGTATTCCCTGGAGGGTAGCTCAAATTTCATAGACTATAAGGACAGAATGGAAGCAGTGCTTGATGATAATGGTGTGTTATAATATATTAAAATTGACATTGTGAAACCCCAGAGTTTGATGCACAACAATTAGCCCAATGGAAGAACGATGTTGCAAAGGCCAGGGAATTAGTTTGGAAGGGGTGAGAGACCATGTGGTTTCAAATCTCCATGGGAAATAAACACCATTTTATATGTGGAAGAAACTAACTAAGCTATTCAAAAATAGAAGTTACCATAGAAAATTAGCCTTGAAAGACAAACTTCGAAACATTAGGATGCAAAAAAATGATACCATTCCACAATATCTCTCCAGATTCACTCAAGTTAGATATGAGCTTGTAGAGGTTGGGGAGAATGTTATACAAGGTGATTTAGTGAGCCTATCTCTTCTATTCCTTCCAAAATCTTGGCACAACTACCAGGACTCTGTGAATGGAAGGGAACAATTACCAAATTGGTAAAGGTTGCGGTCCGATTTGGTTCAAGAAGAGACAAGGAGAAATACCAGACATGTAATATCATCAAGAGCAGAGGATGAAGAGAATTTTGTATTCGTTGGGAAGGGGAAGAAGGGAAAAGGAAAGAAGACCCAAAGAAACTTGAATCCAACCAAAATAATGGAAAGAAGAAATACTTGATCAAGATAAAATGTTTCCACTCCCATGAATACGAGAATTATGCAACAAAATGTCCACACAAGAAGTCTAAAAAGAAGCCTCCAGGAGGAGTAGGAGGTGAGGCGCTGGATTCACAATTTGAATTAGAATTCACCCTAATAGCATGCATGGCCAACACTATTATGCGGAGTGTGTGGTACCTTGATTCTGGTGCCTCGTTCCATATGATAGGGTGCAAGTATTTTTTCAGTAGCCCAGAGGAGAAGGATCTCCATATGAATATTGAATTGGGGGATGACAAGAGGTAAAATGCTACAATAATTGGTATTGTCACCTTTGAGATGGAGAAAGCCTTCCCTCTTCACCTCAAAGATGTTATGTTTGTACCTAGGATGAAGAAGAACTTGATATATGTAGCCATATTGGAGGATAGAGGCTATGATTTTATTTTCAGTAAAGGGGAAGTCTTTCTAAGACACATAGCTACTAGACAAGTGAAGCAGATTGGAGTTCAAGTGAAGAAATGATACAAACTTGAGGTGGGAGATTGTGTTGCATTGAGTAGTAAGGCATGAAAGATGCAGAGTCGAGATATTGGAAAACTTCGGCATAGGAGATTGGGTCATCTACACCATGGTTCCTTAAAAATCATACAGAAAATTACCATTTTTCTCCCTAAAGGCTCCCTTGACCATCAAGATGTCTGCAAAGGTTGCACAATGGGGAAATATGTCAAATACACCTTCCATGGATGAGATAGTAGAGAAGATGCAATCTTGGATGGATTCCACTCTGATTTTTGTGGACCCTTCTCTACATCCTTCATAACAAAACATAAGTACTGTGTAATTTTTATTGATGATTTCTCCAGAAAATGTTGGATTTTCTTCATGAGGAAAAAGAATGAATTCTTTTCCAAATTTGTAGAATTTAAGGCATTAGTTGAGAAGGATACTAGGAAGAAGGTGAAGTATCTTAGGAGCGATAATGGAGGTGAATTTGTTTCGAATTCCTTCAAGGATTTCCATTCCAAAGAAGGTATTAGAAGAGAATTGATAGCACCCCATAACCCACAACAAAATGGAGTAGATGAGAGGAAGAAAATGAGCATAGTTGCAGCTAAAATAGCTATGCTACATGATTAGGGGTTGCCATTGCATCTATGGGTAGAAGCATGTAACACAAATATTTACTTGCAAAACCAGAGTCCTCATAGAATACTTAGTATGATCACACTAGAGGAATATTTCTCTAGGAGAAACCCTGATGTGTCTAATTTGAGAATTTTTGGAGCTTAAGTTTATTGTCATGTCTCCAAGGATTCGAGGAAGAAACTTGAGCCTATAACAGAGTTTGGAGTTTTGTAGGCTACACCGAAACTCCACACAATTACCATGTGTATTTACCTTCACTAAGGATGATAGTGGTGAGGAGAGGTGTCAAGTTTGATGAGGAGAAGGATATGAGATTCTCTATGGAATGAGAGTTGAGTATCTCATTGGATCAAGAGCTTCTAACTCCAAAGGAGGAGCCTCGGGATGAGCTTCAGGAAGTTTTGGAGCAACCACAAAATGAGGAGCACAGAGGAGGCCAAGTGGTGACACCAACTCAACCAGAAACATCTAGAGAAGGGAGAAAGAGAACCAAAGAAGATGATATATTGTTGCAGGATTCTAGGGAGAATGTGGGAGCCCCTACATCAATACACAAAAAGAGGAGGTCACCTAAGAGATACCTAATTATATGTCTCTCATGATAGAGCTCATGAGTCAGAGCCTTCTTCATTTGAGGAAGCAGTTTCTCAACATGTTTGGGTTGATGCCATGGTGGAATAATATGAATCCATCATGAAGAAAAATGTATGGGAAGTGGTGTCGAGATCAGAAGGGAAATTAGTGGTTGGTTCCAGATGGATCTACAAAGTGAAGCATGCAGCTGATGGGAGCATTGAGAAGTACAAGGTCAGATTTGTGGCCAAATGATTTTCTCAGGTAGAGGGAGTTAACTATGAGGAAAAATTTTCCCCTGTGGCAAGGTATTCCTCCATCAGATCAATTCTTACATTAGCTACGCAGATGGGGTGGAAGATCCACCAGATGGATGTGAAGACCACCTTTCTCAATGGTGTTGTTGAGGAGGAAATTTACACAGAGAAACTAGAAGGATTTGAGACATATGATAGGGAATAACATGTGTGCAGACTCAAGGGAGCATTTTATGGTCTCAAACAGGTGCCCTGAGTATGGTACACTCGGATCTACATTTATCTCATTGGATTGGGCTTCACCAAAAGCGAAGTAGATGTGAACCTCTATCACATTGTGGTGGATGGTAAGTTCCTTATTCCTATTTTTTATGTTGATTATTTAATATTGATAGGTGATTATTAGTTGCTCTTCTCTTGCAAAGAGGATATTGCAAGGGAATTTGAGATGAAAGACATGGGCTTGATGCATTACTTCCTCGGTTTGGAAATATGACAAGGTGATGGTGGACTCCTTGTGTATTAGGGGAAGTATGCCTCTAAAATACTTCATAGATTTCACGTGGAGAATTGTAAGCCTATGAACACACTTATAGCTATAAACTAGAGGAAGGAGAATTCCACTTGAGGTGAAGAGGTTGATGCTACCATTTACAGGAAGCTTGTGGGGTCTTTGATGTATCTTGTGAACACAAGACTTGACATGTTCTATGCAGTAAACCAACTTAATCAAGCTATGATGAGGCCTACCAAGTTGTTTTGGAAGGCAGTAAAGCTTGTGTTACCTCATAGGCACTACCGAGTATGGATTATGGTACGAAAGGATGAAGGGAGTGAAGCTACAAGGATTCACCGATGTAGTTTGGGTAGGGAGTCCATCAAACAGGAAAAGTACTTTAGGTGCTATCTTTAGTGTTGGGTATGTAGCTATTTCCTGGTAGAACAGGAAGTAGAGGTTTGTGGAACTAAGCTCAACAGAGCCTAATCACATGGTTTCAATTCAAGCAACATGTGAGGCCATATGGATGAGGAAACTACTTGTGGGCCTTTTCATTTTGGAGATAGATCTGACTGTGATATATTGTGATAATAAAAGTTGCATTAAGCTCTTTGAGAATCCGGTATTTCATGACAGGTCCAAGCACATTGATATCTGGTACCATCATACGCGGGACTGTGTACAAAGGAGAATTGTGTTGCTGCAGTACATTCCAACACAGGAGCAAGATGTTGACATCTTAAAAGAGGCATTTCCAAGAGGTAAATTCGAATTCCATAGGTGTAGGAGAGGGTTAGTGAAAAATCCCTTTCTTTCTAAGAGGGAGTGTTAGAAAGTGTAGCAAGAAAGGCCCAATTTGACTTTAGCCTTAGTCAAATCGAGTAAATCGAATTTCCATGTTAGTATGACAACTTAGAGGTAGTCAACTAATGTGACATGGCTCTTGTCACTCAGTTAGCTCACTAAATTCTAGTTAGTGGGCTTGGAGTTCAATCATGCATGTGTTGATTGCTAAATTAGAAATCTAGTTCAATTATTTTCAGTTGTACTCAGTTAATTGACCTCCAATAATTAATAGAGTCAGTTGAAGGTTAGTTGTGCAGTGAGACAACAATCTAACTCAGATATGTGTCAATTAACTGTTCAAGCAACCCAAAATAGCCCAAACATGCATGGAATTTGAATTGCTAAGCTAGAGCGGAGAAGAAAAAGGCCAATGTAACATTAATTGTATAGTATTTGAGTGTACAATTGTTGCATGTAGTCAAGAGATAATTTCCTTAGAAATTGCACAACGAAATAGGGACTTCCCTATTGTTTAGTAGCTCGAATTAGCTCAAATTTGCACAAGGAAATGAGGATGGAGGAGGTAGAAATCGGCTAAGTGTTGGCCAAAAGTTCTCATTCAACAGAGAGAACAATTTTGCTTTTGCAGGTGGTGCTTAGAGCTGGAGCATGAAATTGTAATAGTTTCTCTATTCAACTTATTAATGCAAAGAAACTTGAGGAGTTTTTCCCAGTTGAGTTCCCCTAGAAATCACTGTGTACTTGTGGTTTTGTTTGTTGCATGTCTATGCATGTTGTTCTAAATTGTGATTTTCAATTTCTATCACATTTATACATAGATATTAGTAATAGAGCGGCTAGTGCCTTCGATTGGGTAATAATGGTTGTTGTTTTTTATTAGAAGTTCAATTACATGAGTTCATAATGAGCAACAACATCATTCCCCCTTCGAAATTTTCATTGTTTGGGGCATGCTATTTACAAATTTTAAAACTAACAATAGGAGTTTAATTTCCACAATTACATGGAAGAAACCACATAGCAATGATTTTAAGATTTTGTATAGGATTTTTCAAATCTCAAGTGGAGTGGTTGAGGATGGGAGGAAATTGTGGAGGGAATAAATTGTGCATGAGCCATAAAAAATTGATGGACTCTCACACATTCCTGGAAGTAGCATTCCTCTTTTGAGAAGATCATCCTTCTATTCAACATTGAAGTTTGTGTTGACTTAGTTTCAACATAGCTTGGGAAAAAAAAGTCTAAAATTTCAATTCATATAAATCTTGTATTATACCTACTCATAAATATAAATTAAACCTCTATCAATACCATTTTTTTAAAATTTAAATACAACTCAATTCATTTCATTATGATTATATTAATATTTTATATTATGATATATAATATTATGAAAAATAATCTAAATGTTTTGTTTTGTTTCTTTTTGTTTTGTTTTTTTTGTTTTGTTTTTTTTGTTTTTTTGTTTTTTGTTTTTTGTTTTTTGTTTTTTTGTTTTTTGTTTTTTTGTTTTTTTTGTT
The DNA here is from genome assembly GCA_031772625.1 of Pinus tabuliformis. Classification (NCBI taxonomy): domain Eukaryota; kingdom Viridiplantae; phylum Streptophyta; class Pinopsida; order Pinales; family Pinaceae; genus Pinus; species Pinus tabuliformis. The sequence continues at coordinate 740,564,200 of CM062814.1, read as the reverse complement.
TTTTTTTTTTCTTTCAGGGGGGGAGGGCATCCCCGCTGAAGAAGCAACATATACAATATATACATCATCTTTACATCATAATTGTAACCAACATCTGTTGTGTGTAGGCAACACAGCATACCGACGGAGTGGCGAAACGCAATGGAATAATAAGCTGCAGAGCAGCGCTACATGTTTTATGAATCGAAAAAATAATATAAACTCTAATTAATAATATATTACACAATTAATAATTTATGAAATTATTTTTATAGTTTATTTTAAGTTATTTAAGTACAAATGACAAATGCATTAGTTGTTCAATAATAATGACTTTTTCTTGAAAAACTCGTTTTTATTTATAGTCGCATCAATACAAATTTTTTATTATTTTTATTTTGGTACAACTTTTCAATTGAATTTAACCATGGTTACATTGATTATGGTGCAAAAAGTGAATTGCAAATTCATAAATATTATTGTATTGGTTTAACTATTATTTTATTACTTCCTTAGGAGGCTCATTTTTAACCTCAAAATTTCTCTAATGATTCCTTGATTGAAATTACTGGAAATTTATCTCGTAATTATTCTACAGTTTATTTGTTATTACAACAAATATCGATAAACTCACAATTGCAATCTTCACCAAAACTAAAATATGTTGCAGAATATAAATGGGAAGCTGAGAAAATTATCCACACATACAATAAAATAGACACAATAATTTTTGGACAAATAGTCCTCAGAAAAACCCTAAAGGGAAAACTGGTGGAATGAATGAGGGTTTGTTTTAGTATTATGCAACAATAAATTATGAGTAGAATAATCTGGACTCATTAATGGAATTACTCCAACAAATAATCTCACCAAATAATTTGGAGAAAATTTCTCCCTTCTGCAGAATCACTAAGCCTCCTTCTAGCATGCTCGCATCGCCTCCTGGCTGCTTGAACTCCTAGCTTGTGTTGTTCGTATGACCTATGGCACTAATCCAAAATTGGTAATCTAGCCTTCTCCTACCATTGGAAAAATTCGCTTTGCCTTCTGAAATGGTTTTCCAGCCTCCGACAGCTGATCCAACCTCTTCCAGACAATTCGTCCACCTCGACTGGCTAACTCGCACCACTTGGAAAAATTTCTCTTCAGAATATTTCGGCCTTCCTTCTGCTAGCTCTCTAGCACTAGAATCATCCCCCAAAACTCTCTGCTGCTTCTCCCTCAATCTTTGATGTTCTCCTTCTCTGGCTCAAACTCTTCTTCATGTTGAATCTCTAGAATTGGATAGCTCGATCTACCGAGTAACTTGCTCTCCTTGTGTCTCATAACTGTATCTATCTCCATCCCATCGAGATGCTCTTATAATCTCTCGTTGTAGAACCAATGACCATGATTAAATCATTACCAATGACTAATATCATCTTGGACTCGATCTAGGTGAGTCTCTAGAGCTTTATCGATCTTTCTCAATTAATTGTTGTTAATTAATCAATTTTCCTAAGTTAGACTTAGGCATTTTTTTTTAATTATTAATCACTTAATTTAATTAAGGCATTTCATAAGCTTATCTTGTGAATCCTTTTCTGGGTTTTGGAGATATCATGTTCCTTGGTCTCTTAGACATAATTCAAGACTAGAACACATATCCTAGGCTACAAAAATCTAACATTCTTTTCTCAAACACTAACAACATAAATAAGTATAACCCTTGTCTCAACAACTTTGCTATGCACATGCATCCTATAAGAAAGAAAGTTTTTTTTCCAAACCAGGCTCAGTCATTAAACCTTAATCTCCATCCCAATGGCCTATAACAACAATATTATCTCTAACTCTTCTTAACAAGATGTTGTTTAATCCTAGCAGCAAGTATCAACGTTAATTTATCAAACACATAACCCAACACAACCTTTTGTCAATGGCAATGCAAGCCTCAAATTTTTGCTCACAAATAGATATCTTTGTAAGAGCCCTCAATGATAAGACCAACAAAAACACTAATATATATCGACCTCAACGAAGTTTTGTTTTCTGCATATTAGCATATTGGGAATGTGTAAAAATAGGATTAATACAAGAATCACACTTAACATATACTCTATCTTTAGTAGCAAACTTCAATATAATAACAACTGCATCAAAGTTTTGACAGTGATAGCCAATTGTGCATCCAAACCAAACATTCTGCATGCACACAAGTAAGAAACTACCCACGATCTCTGAACATACGCACATGCATACAGACATCAATTTATGCTATGTCCATGATGATTAAACCTATGAAGATGCACGTGAACCTCTGCAAGTATACTTGTAGCAGTTTTTATGACTATGAGTGTTTCCCTAGTGGTTGTTACATTCTTCCAATTTTGAGCTCGTTTGTTTGGCTTTGTCCTTTAGTGGCTACACAATGATTTTGTTCACAATCTAGATTTCCCTTCAACTTTACATTTTCTTTGTGATCCCTAAATTGGATTAGTTTGATTTCCTATATGTAAAACTCACATAATCATCGATTATGCCTACACTTCTTGAAGTATATTCATGCTTCATTATATTGATCCATATTGTTGTGATCTAATGCAAAGATAAGCCTCAACCACACATTTGTTGTTGTTTGATATTTCCATACACATACCACACTTAGGTTAGCCTCTCAGATTGCATCAATGAATTAGGTCACATAAGCTGTAGAGACTTGTGCCAAAAGAGGCCAAAAATAGGCTAATAGATGAAGCACAGATAAGCCATCAACTAATGTAGGATAGTCATAGCTTAGGGTCCAAATTCCAGCGAAGAACCTCCAAAAAAAAATTAAGCCCCAAAACTCAGTCTGGAATTTTCCCTAGAACAATTTACAAAAGGACCTTAGTCACCATGAAAAAGCCTCAAAAAAACAACCAAATATCACTGCAGACAGATCCAAGAGTAGCCTCAGTTTCAATAAGAAATCAACCTCGGGTTCAATGAGAAATAGGCCTAGTTTAGTCCTGACAGGAGGATGAATCACCTCAGAAACACCAATGAATCCGTTTTAACAAAAACAAACAGAAAAAACCCAATAAAATTCCTTCAAATCAGACCTCTTCTCGGGATCTGTGTTTCTCCACGAGGCCATCAAAGATCAATGAATTAAATCGCTCAAGATCAATGAATGAGTAGAGAAATCAAAGGGATAAAATTCCATATATATATATATATATATATATATATATATATATATATATATATATACACTAGTCATGGAGGCCTTTGGGAGGGAGGACAACTTATATTTTGGAGGGAAAGAGAATTTTAAATTTATTAGTATAAATTTAATTTTGGAGCCAAAATATTGGAGGTCGACTTAATTTGGAGCCTAAATTTAATTAGGGGTCCTAAAAATAAATTGAAATAAAATGCCTTCAACCATTTTATGAATGAGCTTGAAAATATTAGGTTCATAATTAAATTTTAGGCCAAAAAAACTTGCCACATCTAGCTTTGGGGGTTTTGACTGCAAGAAGGAGGAACCAACTTTGAATGAGTATATCTCATCAACCATGAGGAGTTATATGGTGTGCCACATACTGTTAGAATCGGCATGATGAGTAGCATCAAATGATGATGGTCTCATGGTAAAAATCTTTATACTCAACATCCATTTTACTCAACGAGTTTGAGGCATCTAGGACTTCCCAGGGCTTCTTTCCATTTGGAGCTTCCAATCAATGAAAACGAGATGAATATTAAGAGAATTAAAGAACATACTTTGGCATAAATGGAAACACCATTCAAAACATAACATGTAGATCAATTTTAAGCAAATAAGCTTTTATAGGCCAACAACATCCACCCTTCGGGGTGCATCTTCAACTCGTTTCCCCTTGTGGGATAACAAGTGTCTTTTATGTAATTACGAGAGAACCTAAGATAAATAGTTGTCAATCCTTTAGAAATTCATTACAAGGGTATTTAACTATAACCACTTATGTCACCTTCACTTGTTATTCAGTCGAATTCATCACCATCCATTGAGACAATTTGTAGGCCTAGTTACAATTTAGGGTTTGTGTGATGATTGTTGCAATACTAATATCAATATTTTAGTTTTCATCATAAAAAAAAGATACAAAATAAAATAAAATAAAATAAAAATAACTAAACAAATAAATAAATAAAATTGTCAAAAACCACATATCGTCATTGATTAAAATACACTCCCAAATCCTTTCTTGTACTACATGCGCACAACTTTCAATTTAGAGACATTACTTTAACAACTTTATTTTTGTTCATCACTTTTCCCTTTTTCCTATCACTGTAGATTAGATAAAATTAAAAGATTGTGCATTGTAGCTAACTCCCAATCACCTAGGAATTCTTTAGGCTTTGTGCCCTCCCTCTATTGCTAAGAGGGATTCCTACATTTTTATCTTTCTATCAAGGTGTGCTACATCCACTCTAAAATAAAATATAAGCTCTTTCATATCAATCTCATATATGATCAATATCACCCTTCATTGGGTATTTCACTTTGGTCTCTTCAACTATTATTGGTTCATCAACCATGGCTAGTCTCGAGTTACCTACATGGCTTGTTTGGATCTTCCTAATTTGGAAAAACTCATGTATCAACCTATCCTCCATGATCCATCTCGGTTACTCATTCCTACCAAATTTCCATCTGACATCCTTAAATTTGAGGGTAGACTTGGTGATGATTTGTTTAAAATGTCATGAGATTTCATCTATGGTGCTCATATAATAACATTACAAAAGAAGCATGGATTAGGATGTTTTAATGCACCTCACAAGGGTGTATACAAAGTGATACATTAACGAAATGGTGTAATATCCTAGCTTATACACCTACATTATAATACATTATGCATGTATTATTTGAATGATGAGGTTATGTAGCAAGATTCAAACCATGTTTGGTGAGTTAAATGATGCCTCATGTAAATAATGTAGGTGCATTGTAATTATCCTGGTATGAAGCTCAAGGACAATGCATAAGTAATGATTGTGTATGATTATCCATGGTGAGCTAGGATTATGGTGTGATTTTTATGTTTCCCATGCCATCCTCATGCTATGAAAAGGAGTGCTTAAAAGGAAATTACGTAACCATATAAATACACCAAAAAAGTTCCTTGACAAGTACGAAGGGGACCATGATACCACAAGAGGGGAAGAGGAAAGGGGGTGCATCTTAGGCCCCTATACTACTAGTGTAACACCTTATTGTTATTAGTATAACCCACTTATTATATTGATGTACCCATGTAGTGCCCATATTGTTACTATTGTGCCCCATAGAAACCCACTATTGTTATTATTGTGCCTTTACATTATTATTGTTATGTCGGCTCTGATTATGTTATGACCAGTTAGACTCCTATATATAGAAAGGAGGTCTTTTCATTTGTATCATCCAAGAATTGTTCATTTATGTAATGTAAAGGAGGTTTCCCCCTCGAAGAGGCTGAATTATAAGGCGTTGATCTATCTTTTCTTGAGTTGGTTTCATAACAGTGCATGGGTGATATGACTGGACACTAGTCCTTTGAGTTATAACCTTCCCTACCATGCTTACAAACATTTCCCATCAATCCTTGACTTGGGTGGTTCTTTGAATGCTTTACCATGCTTATTGGGAAGGGAACATTTGTCTTATATTTCTATTGTGGGGAAACATTATTCACTCTCATTTCATGGATCATTCATACTCTCCTATGTTTGAATTGAGAGAATTCTCCTTCTCTTTACTCATGAAGGAATTTATTGGTAACCATGGTTGTTTATGCCTACACATGCGGAGAGAAATCCATGAAATCTTGGTTGGTATGATCCAATAGTAGCCAGGGACTTGCTATGAGAAGTTGAAGAGGAAACAAGATTATTTTGAGGCTAAAACCACAATTAGAATTTCCACAATGTCTTAAGAAAATATCATAAACATGCAACCATGTTGTTTCTGTTGACTTATTTGGTCAAGTGTTTCTCATCCAAGTCATTCAAAGTGGGAAATTAGTAATAAAATCTTTCTTCTTGCAATAGAAAGGAAAATGATCCTTGGTACCATGGAACATAGAAAGGGAATATCTTCCTTTTTTGTGAAGGAGAAGAGAGTACTAGAGTGCACTAATGGATGGATGAGGACCTCGAGAGTTTAGGAGTGAGTGAATTGGCTTTGTAATGAGACTTATGGGTAAGGATAAATGGAATTATAGCCCTATACGAGTTTCCTTTACCCTAGTGGTATCATAGTTTTCCTTTTGTATAGAATTCATAGATGATTTCCATGGTTGGGAAATGAATTTCTCCTCAACAACTAGTTTGGTGGGTTTGTACTTGATTATCAGATATGTGTCTTTATTTGGAATACTTATGTTTTTAATATATTGTAGGAGCCCATCAATTTAATAAGGTAATGAATGAATTCAAGATTTGCATGGTTATTTAATGAATTATATTTATATCATTTTTGTAATTCAAAGTGCTTAACACTTTTGAGTTTATACCAAAAGCTTTTCTAACCTATTTTCATTTATTGGTTTGGCATTACATAGGTGTCAAAATTCTCAATGATTGTTTCCAAACCAATTCCACATATATCACAAATCATATCCATTAGTGGCATCAATAACATAGTTTACATATGATCAAACTCAAAGGACATATCTTCTTTAAATATACCCTCCCCATTATTTCCAAATATATGGCCACCACCATACCTCAATATGAAGATGAGGAAATCCCCAAGACTTGGTACCTTGAATTTCCTAGTAATGGTATTTATACTTTGACATCCTAGATGCCCATTCATATCATCCTTTCGACCAAATGACACTAGGGACATCTAATGATACTTACAATGTTATTAAGCCCCCCTACACACATTTCCAACTAGTTTGAGCAAATGTCTTTATCCTCTCATATTACTAGTTAAAATGATAGTCACTACAACTTAGAATTTTTTTTATGTTCAAGCTAACGTATCCTATGGAAGCCCCAATATACCGTATGGAAACTCCCAAACCTCACATCAAAGGCAAGTACATCCTACCATGGAAATCATCTCTCTCAACATGTGTATAGCCCCTCTTGTAGTGGGAAATTGTCTAGTGATTACTCATATTCTTCATATAGGCAAAGAACCTCTTATGGTGTCCTTCAACCTCAAAATGTGCACTACCCTTTATGCGATCCTTCATAAGGAATACTAGCCTAAAATGCTCCCTTTGATTCATTTAACATCCACATTGTTCAATCTTCTCCTTCCCAATAATATTATGCTTTTTCTTGACAAAACCTACCCATTCCCCTAAATTGTCATGCCCCTTTTCGAGTGATTACTCCATGGTTGTCGACTTAGAAGACTATTTGGTTCCCTTAGTCTATAATCAATAAAATAGGGGATCAATGAATTTAATTGTTTAATGTCACTTGGGAGAAAAATAAAAATTATAAGGTGAGGTGAATAATTAATAATGCGTTATTATATTAAATTGAGCAAATGATCTAATCAAAGGGGAAAATGTTACAAAAAGATAATGTTTCTCGCTCTTTCATTATGCTTGATTATTTTCTTAAGTTGGTTTGGAGATATCTTGTAGCTTGTGTGGGGTGGGGGGTAAAACCCTTAAGGGAATTGGTTTCGATGGTGAAACAAATCCACCCTAGCTGATTATAAGGAATAATAACTCAGATTCTTCACAATAATTCATTGTCGAAGAGGGAGATCCATATTTTTGGCCAAAATGAGGGTTCAACTAGAATTCATGTGGATCGATTTAGATATCAGTTGTTCGTGGAAGCCAAGGGAGGTTTATTTTATCAACATATCAACATCCAAAGGGTTTTTGTGGGTTGATTTAACAAAGATAGTTTGTGGAAGCCAGATGAAACCAAAATTATCAATGTATTAGCATTCAAAAGGTTGTGTGGGCCAATTTAGCCATTAGGATTTTGTGGAAATCAAGGTAGGTTGAATCTATCGGATTATCAACACAAAATTGGGGTTTTGGTTGGTTGTAATAGCCAAGTTTTATTTCTTAATCCCAATGTTAATTATCCCAGCAAATCAAGCCAATAATTATTGGGTCATGGTATCAAGAATGGAAGGTTGAATCAATTCAATGATTTTGTTTTGACAAATTCATATTCTTTAAATTGTAAGGAATATTTTTATCCATCATCTTCCTCTCTTGTTCCCAAAAAAATCATTCCAAGTTCCCAGAAATTGATTTGTACCTTAAAGGGCTACTTAGCATGTAATTTCATGGTCTGATTAATAAACATATATGATTTTATTTGGACAAGTTTGATGTTGCAAAATTTTATTGTGAAATATTTTTTGTGTTGTCATTGTGCCAAAATGGTTTCTATAGTCATTGCGATATTTTTTGTTATGGAACATTTGTTGTGTTGTTGTTGTGTTAGCAATGCTTCATATTTTATTAGATGATTTTTTTTGATGAAATGTATACAATATAAAATAAAGGAATTGCAAGTTTGGTTAGAATATTTTAGTAAGGGACATTCCAGTGGTATCAGATTTGGTTTTCCTGGAAGCCTATAAGTGCATGCTATCTTGATGTTTTCCAAGGATAGGGAATACATCACCTACAAGAGACAAAGAAAGGTGATAACCATCTTCACTCATAATCAGAAGAAGAGGAAGACATGAGGGATAGGAACGAAAAACTCGAGGGAAAAACTCTAAATATTTTAAATTTCCTTGCAAGGGGGCAACAATAGTTGGTTCAACTTATTACCCAACTTATAGAAAATAATAAAGGAAACCAAAAATATGTCGGAAACAATGGGACAAGAGGGTCGAATGGTAATAATGGGAAACATGATGAGAGGAGAAACACCCATATCTTAGTTTAGGATAATCATCAGACAACAAGTAGAGAAACTCCTAGACCTCTCTTACCTAAGTTCTTGGAGGAACAACCAAGGCGAAATCAGGGTTAGGAAGGAAAAGGTGAAGGGTTTTTTTTATTTGAGGGAAAATAAAGCCCTTGGTGAGGAATTTCATGCAGCCATGTCCTTACAGGATTTTTGTACCATCAAATACATGAAAAACAGGCCAAGAGAGTACAATAGGGGCTCACAGAATGATCTGTCATAGAATTTGGGGAAATTTTCCATGCCCTTCCTTCAATGGTTCATCCCAATGCACTTCCAAAGCTTGGGTTCAAAAGTTGGACACCTATTTCCAAATTAACCCTATTTTGGAGACAACTGTCATTAAATTTTCTACACTTCATTTGGAGGGAGAGGCTCGTGAGTGGTGGTACCATGGGCTAGTCACTTTGGGGAGTTCTGGAATTACCTCATACCTATACTTCACACATATGGTAATTGACCAATTTGATAAGAAGGACCCATAGATACATTTCAGGGAGTTGGCACAACTCAAGAAGATAGGTACAACATATGCCTACATTTCATAGTTTTAGAGTCTCATAGTTATTGCGACAAATGTGTCGGAGCACAGGTTGATTATTTTATTCGTTGAAGGACTATTCAAATCCCTAAGTGGTTGGGTTAAAGCCTTCAAACCAGATTCCTTACAAGATGCTATCATCAAAAATCGGGACATGGAAGAAACAATACCAAAGAATAAATCTTCTCCTAAACCTTTTCTTCCTTAGAAAAAAAAGATAGGAAGCCCTTCCAGAAGGTGCAAATCGAGAAAGAAAAATTAGATGATGAGACTTTGAAGGAACTGAGAAGGAAGAAACTATGATTTAACTGTAAGGAGCCTTGGGAACTAGTCCATAGGTGAATGGGGATGGGCAAGGTGAATTACATAGTGGTACTCTTAGATAATTATGGGGAAGAAGAGGTAGGACAGGCTAATGACGATGAGCATAGTGGTACGAATGTTGAGAAGCCCCGTCCAGAGATTAAGGGTGGAACTATATCCTCTCTATTATTTATCCTTAGATACCACACTTTTAGGGTCAAAGGATTAGTGTAGGAACAATGTGTCATTGTCTTGATTGATGGTGGGGAAATGCACAATGTCGTTAACTCTACTTTGGTAGCTAGAAGAGGCATTCTTACAAAATACTTTAAGGGATTCAATGTTGTGGTTTCTGATGGGTATGGTATGACATGCACCATGGTTGGAGCTAAATATTGGTAACTACACTATGAATGATAAATTCTATGTCGTCGATCTTGTAGACACTAATGTTGTATTGGGTGTTTAGTGGCTTATTTCTATAGGGAAGCACTCGAAGGACTACCAAACAATGGAGATGGAATTCACTGCAGGGAATGGTAAGAAGATAGTTCTGGGGGGCAGGTCCAATGTTTCTCTTTGGATTGTTATAGACAACTGGATGGAAATAATATTTAATTATGGTGATGTATCATGTGTAATAGAGTGTCTAATTACAACACATAAATCCTCATATGATAACCAAAACTATCATGAAGACATCCAATCACCGATGAGAAAACATGACTGAGTTTTTGGAGAGATACATCCAGGGATGCCTCGTAACATAGGATTTGAGAACACCATTGTGTTAAAGGAAGGGGACAAACCTGCCATAACTACTCCATACAAGCACCCTAAAAGGTTCAAAGATGAGATAGAGAAAACAATCAAGGAGTTATTATAGATGGGACATATTTGACTGAGCTCCAGTACATTTTTAAGTAGTTTTGGTTAAGGATGGAACCATGAATATGTGTATTGACTATTGGGATATGAATAAGAAGACGATAAAAAAAAAAGCATCCCCATTCCCAGGATCAATGAGCTGCTAGATGAGTTGCATGGGGCAATATACTTCTTAAATATTGATCTTCAATCAGGATATCACCAAATCAAGGTTAGGGAGGAGGATGTTCACAAGTAAGCTTTCAAGTATCATAATGGGAACTATGAGTGCTTGGTCATGCCATTTGGGTTGACCAATGCACCTATCAATTGTAAGTCTTGCATGAGCCACATCTTCAACAAAAAATTGTGGAAGTTTCTGTTGGCGTTCTTTGATGACCTCCTTATCTACAATGGGGCATTGGAGGATCAATCAAGGCATTTAAATGAGATACTAGGTATGATGGGGGAGTAGTGATTGTATGCTAAGGAGTCAAAATGTAAATTCAATATGACAAAGATTTTATGTTTATGCCATGTGATAAGTGTGCAAGGTGTGCGGGTACATCAGGACAATATCCAAGCCTTATTGGATTGGTCACCACCTAAGACCCTTATATAGTTGTAGGGATTGTTTGGATTATGTAACTATTATAGGAAATTTTTTAAGGGGTTTTTGCAGTTCGGTGAACCCTTAAATGATCTTACGAGGCTCGAGAAGGTTATGAGAACTTTTCTAGTATTGGAACATCCTAATTTCATCTAGACCTTTGTGTTTGAGTGTGATGCTTTGAGGGAGGGTATAGGCGTCATGTGGATCCTAAATAGGCATCCGATAGCATTTAAAGTAAAAAGCTCAGGGAACTAGGGAGGCTCTAATACATATAAAAAACGGAGATGATCATTATTATGCATGATTTGGAAAATTTCATACAGTTATTGGTAGGTGGTAGATTTGTGTTTAAGACTAACCACAACAGTTTGTAGTATTTCCTAGGACAAAACAACCTGAATGAGTGGAAAAAAAAATGGGTGAGAAGGATACAAGCTTATGATTTTGAAATTGAGTGTCTGAAGGATAATAAAAACATTGTTGTTGATTCCTTTTCTAGGAAACAACAACATGTTCCCTTATGGAGATTTCAACTAATTGGAAATCACATATGTTGGTTGAATACTCTAAGAATGAGTTTTCCTGTGAGTCGATGGATAACCACATTCAGGATGCCATGTATAGAGTGGTGGATGGAATTATATTCTAAAATGGAAGAATATACTTAGTCCTTGACTCCGCACTTGAGGAAAAGATTGTGAGGGATACTCATGATACACCATTGGGAGGGAAAATTGGATACTTCAAAACTTACAATAAGATTAGAGAGAGGTTCTCATGAAAATGCCTCAAGGATCATGTGTTGCAACATGTGAGGGAGTGTATGAAGTGTCAGTAGAACAAGTCAGACCATACTCATCATATAGGTTTATTGCATCCTTTTCCTATTCCAAAACAAGTGGAGAGTGTGTCGATGGATTTCATCACGGGTCTACCAAAGGTGCAGGGCCAAGATTGCATTTATGTAGTTTTTGATCGGTTGACCAAGTTCATGCATTTATTCATGATTTCATTGGAGTAAAAGGAAACATTAGTTGCAGAGTTAGTTTTTAGGGAGGTGTTTAGACTCCATGGGTGGGTTTCCTAAGTACACTGTTAGTGATTGGGATATTAGATTTCTTAATGCATTTTGGCAACATATGTTTAGCTTTTCTAGCACTAAGTTAATACGAGTTATCCCCCTTAAATGGATGGACAAATGGTAATTGTGAAAAAGTGGGTTGAGGTATATCTGCATAAATATGTTTCAGGACAACAAAATGCTTGGATTAAGTGGTTTCATCTAGGATAACATTGCTACAACACCACATACCACATGTTCATTGGTATGGCCCCATTTCGGGCATTGTTTGTCTATGATGCTCCTTCTTTTATGGATTTGGAATTTGGGGATTCAAGGGCTCACAAAACCAAAGATTGGATTTAGGAGAGCTAAGATATCCTCAAGGTTCTTAAGGAAAACTTACAAGTTTACAAGAACTAGTAGAAAATATATGTATACATGGATAGGGTTGAGCACAATTTTGAGGTAGGATTCTTGGTTTTCTTGAGGTTTAAGCCATAGAGACAATATTCATTGAAGAAAAGTGGTGCATAAAAGTTGATACAATGTTGTTTGGTCCCTATAGGGTATTCTTAGGAGTTGGGTAAGTAACTTACAAGCTTGATCTTCCAAAAAGAAAAAATATTCATAATGTTTTCCATCTATCATGCCTCAAGAAGAAAATGGTATAGCAGGGTATCACTTTAGTATAATTACCCCCATTGGAGAATGAGGGGTAGTTGGTTTAATTAATGAGGAGATTTTGGACATTGGGAAAGGATGTTAAAGATAAGGGTGATCAAAGAATATTTTATCAGGTGGAAAGACTTTCCAGAAGATGATGTTTCGTGAGAAGGATAAAATATGTGCAACATCCCAGTTTGTATTTTCTTGAAGGGAAAACAATATTGGGAAGGGAGGACTATCACATCCATTTTCAAGTGATCACTCCAAGGGGGATGGACAGTTCGACTTAGTATCCTATTTGGTCCTGTGGGCTCTAGTTGGTAAAAAATGAGAATGATTGATTTAATTGTTTCATGTCACTTGGCAGAAAAAGAAAAATTATCAAGGTGTAGTGAATAATTAAAAGATGTTATTTTATTTAAATGAGCAAAATAGTCAAAGGGGAAAATTTTATCAAAACAGATTAGAGCTCACTCTTTAATTATGCCTAATTTATTTTATCAAGTCGATTTGGAGAGAACTTGTATATTGTGTGTGTGGGGGAGGGGGGAATTAAAACCTTTAAGATAGTCAGTTTTGTGTTGATCGATTTAGCTATCAATTATTTGTGGAAGCCAACGGAGGTCAATTTTATAAGTGTATAAAAATTCAAAGGGTTTTTGTGGGTTGATTTAACAATTATCAGCTTTTGGAAGCCAAGGAGGTTGAACTTATCAGTGTATCAACATTCAAAAGGGTGTGTGGGATGATTTAGCCATTAGTATTTTGTGGAAATCAAGGGATATCAAATCTTCTACATTATCAATAAAAAATTGGTGGTTTTGGTGGGCCATACCAACATGATTTTATTGCTTAATCATAATGTTAATTATCTTAGCAAACCAATCCAATAATTGTTGGGCCATGGCATTAAGATGGGAAGATCGAATTAGTTGAATAATTTTGTTCTAGAAAAGTCATCTTCAACAATTTGTAAGGGATATTTCACTACCATCATCTTCCTCTCTTATTCCTAGAAAAATTGTGCTAGATTCCCATAAAACAATTTGTATTTTAAAAGGATGCTTAACATGCAATTTCATGGCCCGCTTAATAAATATATTTGATTTAATTATTTGGCTGAGTTTGTTGCTGTAAAAATCTATTGTGAAATATTTGTTATGTTGTTATTGTGCCAAAATGGTTTTTATAGTTATTGTGGTATTTTTGCTGGTGGAACAGCTTTGTGTTAGTAATGGTTCATATTTGATTACATACAATGTGCTCGACAAAATTTATGCAAGATAAAAATCAAGGAATTGAAAGTTTGGTTAGTATATTTTGGTAAGGGACATTCCATAAATCCATAGAATAGGAAGAAGAATTAGAGGAAATCCAACATGAGCTAGAATTAGAACCACACACAATGAAGAAATCCACCTGATTAAACCACTAATAGTGGGTTGTTGTTGTTGTTACAACACTGTTATAACATCATTCAACACTCTTGTAGACATAATGCTCTTTTATTGCACTGGGCAGTCCATTTTCCCATGCAAACTTGACTTTATACTAAAAAATAATATTTCAAAATCCATATGCGACTTTGCCCATACAAAAACGTGTATATACATGGGTCCCATAATATTATACCTGCGTATACCTTTTAAAATATGAAAAAATAAAATAAAATATAATTTTTCAAGCAGGGCTTATGGGTTTTAACGAGAGCCCACCTACAGGAGCCTGTTGCGTGTCTGAAATAACCAAATTGAGGCGATATATATACACCCATTGGGTAGGCCTAATTACAACAAGAGAAGAAGGATATTGACATTATACTCGATTTCTCCCAAATCAAGTCTGCTTTTCCTGTGCCTCCTGCACTCCCAGTCTCTAGGAAACCCTGGTTTCCTTTGCAGAGATGCTCAACATCCTTATCTAGCATCTTATTGCACCTATTAGAGAGGTTGTCTTCATGGCTTAGGCTGGATGGATCCAAAGGAAGGATTCATCAGTTCCTTTGGCATGGATCAGGTTGTATCTATCCTGTACTTATTGTTGTTAATCAATAAAGAAGCTCATGTCTTGTTCCTAATATATGTTGTCATCTTATGAATGATAGTCTAAATGTTTATATATGATGATATAACATATTCTTATGTATGTACATTGAATTATCTATTATGTATATTCTTATTTGATTGATTTGCAGGTCTGCACATCTTGGAGGAAGTAGAGGGTTTGGACCCTACAGGAACATCTTCAAACGTAGGACCTCCAGATATGTCTCCAAATCCTACTTTGATAATTCGGATGTTTAGAATGCTTGATTGAGTGTTCTTCATTGATTATCTTACCCTGCTCTATTGAGGCTTTCAAACCTTGCCTTAAGGAACTTTTTCTGCCAATAGAATTGGCGACTCCACTGGGGAATACCATCAAGTATTTCCTAGAAGGGTTGTTTTTCTTTGATATGGGTTTAGTTTGTTGTTTCTTGGTTTTTTCTAGCCTTCTTAAGTATGAAGTGATTTTATCATTTAGCATGATCTTCTAGATCTTGGCTTTCATTTTATTTTTTCCTCAATTTTCCATTTATATGAGTTTCTTCTTATAGACCGTTGTGTACATACATAGTTTCTTCCAAAGAAACCTGCATATACGTGTGTTGCTTCATATACAATCATGTATACATGCGGAATTGTGTTTAAAAGGTCACATATAGATATGAAAAATAAAAATAAAAATCATTTCTAGCGTTTGTTGAGGTCTTGACCAAGTTTGTTTATGATTTCTTGTTGTTTATGAAGCCCAGAATCACCTTGATGTTTGTTGGTGTTGGTGTCTTTAATATTGATTGAGAAATGCCTATGTCAACCTAGGGTTTGCAGTTTTTAAAGCCTTTTGTGTTTGAATTTGGGTTCAATATCTTCTTGGTGAGGTATTTGGTTGTTCTGTGGCTCAGGAACATGTCTTGTTTCTCTCAACTTATTGATAACCCAACATTTGATTTTCTTCTTTTGTAACCTAGAAGTTGGCTTCCCTTTTCTTTCTCTTTCTTGTTTTTGAAAGGGCCTTGTGATTCTTCGATGAATGAGAGATTTCATTTCTCTAGAGTCTTTCTGATTTTCAAAGTCTTTTTCATCTTTCTGGCCAAATTCTTGAAGTGATTAAGTCTCTTATTTGCACTAGTCTTTTATCTTTGTGATTATTTGTGACTAGTTGGATTTGAGTCTTCTTCATTCCTTTGGTTTTCAGGTCTTTGTTTATTTTCCCTTTCTGAACTTTTGGTTCTTTAAATCTTTTAAAAGAAAAAGAAAAACATTTTCTTTTTGATTCTTTTATTTTCTTTTTGGCTCTATATTCTTTTCGGTTTTTGGAAAATGTGTGAATTCTTGTTTTAAGGTTAAGAGTATTTTTCCTTTGAGGGGTGCTTTTTCTTTTGAGAATTGTTTCTCCTTTCTTGTTGAATTGGCCTTTGCCTTTGTGATGATCACATTTGTTCCTCTTTGAGCCTTTCTTTGAATATTTCATTTACATTCTCGTGTGAATTAGGTCAGATGCGTTTTAGAAGTCATTTAGTCTTTTTTGTTAGGTTTTGAATGTGTGAATGCTTAAAAGAAAAAGAAAAAGTTTTTTCTTTATTTCTTAGGTTTCTCGTAGAACCCTTGTAGAAATCTCTTTCATTGAAGAAAAATAAGTTTTTCATTCTCATGTAGCCTAGGTTTTCTGTTGATTTCTTTTGTGTCAAAACATCATCATTTGCACTTCCGCTTCCCTTGCCTTCAAAAAAACCAACTAAAATGAGCGCTTAAAATTAAAACGAACTAGAATTTTTATTTTTTTCATAGCAACATCAACTAGTCTTGGGAATTCAGGGCCTTGGAATAAGTGTGTAGAGAGTAAATTCTCCAAGGACACTTAAACTAAAAGTATAGAAGTTTATTAATGAGTGGAAATCCAGTGTCGTTAAGTTGTCCGGGAAAGCTCCTCTAATGCAAGAGTTAAGCATGAGGACGTGTGAATATAAGGAAAGAGAGATACCCCCTCTCCTACTTGTTGGATCATGTGACCACAATTGTTTCACTCAGATTCTGATCATGAGCTGGTGACCTTAGTTTCCTTTCCTAGGGACCACACAAGTGACTATAGGGGGGAACACATGTGGTACCTGAAGAAAACGTTGCATCACTTTCATAGTACTTATGGAGGGTTCCCTTGCGAATATTAAAGGCTATTGTCTGGATGTTAACATAACTGCTTCTGATACCTTCGCTGGTAGGCTTGGGCCCTCATCATCCCAAACTACCTTCAGGAGGTCCTTATCTTTGCTTTCTTGTATTTTGGTGTCCGGTCCTAATCACCTGGAGCGGAAATACTTTGAAGTTGTTTTCTTGGTTGTATATTTAGTAATTTTTTTAGAGAGTGGTTTATGCTTCTAGCTTGGCGTAGGTGATTTAAAATTTTTCTTTATATATAAAGGCGGTTGATCGACCAGTTTGTTGGTCTAGAAGGCTTCGTGGGTTTTCACCTGCGAGTGTCGAGCCTTCATCGAGAAGGCGTAGGAGTAATTCTGTTGGTTATTTTGAATTTAGTGCCAACTAATGCAATGGAGACAAATCCTTCTCTAAGAGCTCTTATTTTCACAGGGTGAACCTAATCTAGTCCATAATCCATGTGGAAACACTTTAGTGCTCGCTAGAATACTCTTCCCATTGGAAGACGAATTAGAAATTGATGATGTTTTTAAGTCCCCTACAACTCCTATGGAAACTCTTCCTTCTCATCTTCCTTACATTATATCATACATGGTTATTCTGACTCATAGGACAACTAGCCCTATTCCCTCTCCTTCTTTCTTCTTAATGACCAATGTTAGTGGCACAAGTATGGCTACCGATATGGCTGCTGTACATACTTCTCCTTTAGCTATAAGAGGAGGTATTTTTTCTATCTCTACTATTACACCTAGTACGGTAGTTTTTGGCTCTACCTCCATCCCGGGTTTGAGTGGGGGAACCCAACCTTCTGCTCCTTTCATTGGTGCTTATCCTTTTGGAATGTCATCTAGTGGGATTCCCTCAGTCACATTAACCTTACCTTCTTCCACTTCCATATCTATGACTTCGAGGGCTAGTGGCTCAACATCTTTACAAGGTTTTGCATTTGGAAGTTGACACGTTCCTCCTTACAATGCATCGTTGAATGTAGGATCAATACCTTTCTCTGGCCATGCTCATAACATTAATGCTTTTCGAGGGAGCCATGGCTTATTATATCCTTTTGTCAGTGGTTTTGGGTCTAGGATTCTATTTCATTTATTTGGTCAACAGGGGAGTATTCCCTTCCCTACTGCTAGTACTTCACAGGTTTTTCCTCCTTTTGCTAGTGCTTGGAATCATTACCAGGGGCTCTCCCCTTCATATAATGTTCCACTAGGAGGAAGCTTTCGTATGATTAGTAATCCTGCAGTAGGGGTGGATACCCTCCATATACCCATAGACTACATGGTTTTCCTTATAGTTCAGTTGCTTCTACGAGTAATCCTTGGTAGCTTGGTATCTCTCAAAATCCAGGATGCTCTTTTTTGAATGTTGGGAATTCCACTCTTGGAGCTTTGAATTTTTTAGTCTCTCAATACTTACCATTCTTGTCAACTCGTAAATTACCATATCTTTAAAAATTGATTAATGATCCGATCTGTTACAACCCAGATTTCCCTCCAGTCCCTACTAAACTTCCGTTTGATATTCCTAAATTTGAAGGGAAGTCTAGTGAGGATCCAGCAGGCCATGTAACCAATTTCCACTTATGGTGCTCATCAAACTCCTTGATTGATGATTCAATTAGGTTGAGACTCTTTCAACGCGCATTAACTGGAAATTCCTCGAAATGGTATATCAAATTAAAGGGTGGCTTGTTTTATACTTTTGGTGTGTTGGCTACAATTTTTATTAACCATTTTTAGTTTCCTGTCTGTTATGATGTTGGATATGAACTTCTGGCCAATTTTGAGAAGGACAGGGCCACCCATATTCCTGACCACATTTAAGAATGGTGCAGAAGGAAGAGATTGATCAAGGTTTATATCCCTCATGAATTTCCTCTAGAATGGTTTTTGAAATAATTACATCCAAAGATATCTAAGGATGTGTCACTTTCAAGAGTGTTCACCGAAGAACGGGTTATCTTTAGAGCCCAACAATTAGAGCTTATTTATTCCCAGTCTGGAGTCCTCGATAAGATTTGTTTTCTGCTGCTCCTAGATTGAAAATCAATCTCGCCAATTCAAAACCGGGCCCCCATGCCGACAAAGTTGTAGGATCGATCGATAGTAATATCAGTAGTTTGTTAAATCAATTTTAATAGTTGTCATTGTATTCTGCTTCCCGACACAGACTATGTCGTCAGTGTCTCCTCCTTCTCAACCTTTAGCGGTTAATGTTGTTCAGTCCTTGAATCCCAAAGGAAATCAACAATCTAATGGGAAGAAGAAAGGGCGTGGGAAGAAGAAAGATAAGGGAGGGAAGGGGAATGCGAATAAACCTAGTGAAGACACTGGTGAGGGAAAGAAACAATCTAAAAGAAAGTTAAAATTCCATGCAAGTTATGCAGTGGGGATAATCTTACTCACCTTTTCCCCAAGATTCAATATGCTCAACACTTGTTAGCCCATTAAGGTCCTTCTAGTTCCCAGTTTGTGCTTACTAACCCTTTTCCCCAAGGGAAACAATTACTTGTTGGCACGAATGCTAATACTGGAGACCCTACTGTAGAAATTAATGTGTAGATTCAAAACTGCTCATGAAATTTACTAGATCACAAGACTTGAAGCTACTCTACTCATATGCAGAAACAAATTCATGATCAAGAACAAAAATCATTAACATGCATCAATATTCAACACGCATACACAAATATTTATCTAGGGGAAAGTAATTTCTCAAAACCACTTACTATATGTATTTCATTAATCAAAGAATAAAGAAGAAATACAATGCTTGCTCAAGCCTGAGCACACCCTACACCTGTATAATCTATCTCCCTGCCTCATAGACTCACTATGGTCAATACTTAAACAATTTTATTACATTCTAAGCTCTTATTTCCTTGCATTTTTTGATGAGGAATTAGACCCTATTAATTAGGGAAATTACTCATTGATAATTGCTCAATTTCTTTAGGACCTTCTTTGACTACATTCACCACCTATACAACTTGGAAAATTCTACAACTGATAGTACATTTCCCTTGAACTCCAATGTCAACAGGGTAACTCGAATTCTATGCATGCAAAAATTATTTTGGTTTGATTGATCAGTTAACTGAATGATCACTTAGTGTGAAAAAAGTTAGACACCCTCAACTAGACCTCCACTAGTTCTACTGACAGTGAGAACTAGTTAAACTGACAATAACTCAAATTAATTGAAATAGATTGCTACAAATTAGCAAGCAATCATGTAGAACTAAAATCAAGTGTCTCCAACTCGAATTTAATGATTTAACTGAGTGACAAGAGCCATGTCACGTCAGTTAACTACCTCCAAGTATTCTGTTGATATTTAAATTTGAATTTCTCCTAATTTAATCAAGGAAAAATTAAATTAGGAATTTCTTGCTCCATTTTCAACACTCCCTTTCAAAGAGAAATGGATTCACATCTACCTCGATCCAATACCTTTGGAATGTTATATATGCAACATTTCTCTTTGTTTTTAAAGCTACTGTAACATCTACAACTAAGAAGCATCCAAAGAAAAAAACATTGAATCAATCTGCAACTTTCCATTGGTAAAATTGTTTACCACTAACTCTGCTACTGAGGCTCCTGCTCTGCTGTCAATACTACGATGGACTCCTCAATATATGATTGACAATGATCCTCCTTCTACTGAATATTGTGGCCCCCCTGTACTAAGTAATGATCCATGAGGATAATTCCTCAATGGATCTTGCCCAAATTTCTGCAACTCTTGGACTAAGGATCTACATCACCCTACCTCACTCATACAGGTATAGTTGCATGCATGACGAAATAAAATCTACTCATATTGTTGTTTCTACTACTCTGTAGCTGATTCTTCATTGTTGCTGCAACCACTGTAATAATGAGTCTAATCTCCCCAAATCTTGAAGTACTAGCTTCCATAGGGATACTCCCTATAAAACTAGACTCCCTCTGAGTTTAGATTTCCCTGTGGGAAATATTGTTGCTCCTCAATCTACAAATATCAATTATCACAACTCCTTTTGATGTCACTAAACATTGGATCATTGATCTTCCCACTAGCAGTCTTCTAGCTCCATTAATAAGTCTGCACATAGGGTCTTCTAGATTTTCTCTGAAATAGGGCTCCATAACTCTTCCTCCTAACATCTCATTAGTTCTTCAATGATCAATGTACATGAGGACTTCAATGAATGGTTTCTAATGTGAATCTAGCTCTTATACCATGTTGAAATTAATGTGTGGATTCAAAATTGCTCATGAAATTTACTAGATCACAAGACTTGAAGCTACTCTACTCATTTGTAGAAAGCAATTAATGATCAAGAACAAAAATCATTAACATGCATCAATAATCAACACACATACACAAATATTTATCTAGGGGAAAGCAACTGCTAAAACCCCTTTACTATATGTATTGCATTAAGAATATAGAAAAAATATAATTCTTGCTCAAGCTTGAGCACACCCTGCACCTGTATAATCTATCTCCCTGCCTCATAGACTGACTATGTCCAATAATTAACCAATTCTACTTCCTGCCAAGCTCCTATTTACTTGTGCTATTTGATGAGGAATTAACACCTATTAATTAGGGAAATTACTCATTAAGAATTGTGTAGGCCCTTCTTTGACTGCATGCACCACATATACAACTTGGAAAATTCTACAACTGATAGTACACTACCTTTAAACTCTAATCTCAACTGGGAAACTCGAATTATCTGCATGAAACAAATATTTTGGGATGATTGATCAGTTAACTAGATGATCACTAAGTGTGAAAAGGGTTGCACACCTTCAACTAGACCTCCACTAGTTCTACTGACATTGATAACTAGTTAAACCGACAATAACTCAAATTAACTGAAATAGATTGCTACAAATTAGCAATCAATCATATAGAACTAAACTCAAGTGTCTCCAACTCTAATTTACTGAGTTAACTAATTTACAAGAGCCATGTCACCTTAGTTAACTACCTTCAAGTATTCTGCTAAAATAGAAATTGAAATTTCTCCTAATTTAATCAAGAAAAATTAAATTAGTAATTTCTTGCTGCATTTTCAACACCTACTGGGGGAAATCAGGAAGGGAAATCTGCATCGAATGTGTATGTGGTTAAGTCTCATGTTGATATTTAAACTAGAGCTCATGATTATGGAGAGGCGGAACCTTCTAAGGTAAAACTGCTTCTGATACTCAAGAACCTCTTCATAAAGGCTCACAGTTGAACCTATACCTCGGATTCCAAAAGGCTCCTCAAAATGATCAACTTATAATCCAAATTCTAAGGTTGCTCAGAACTATTCCATTGTTGAAGATTTATCTCACATCCCCTATGTTGTGTCAGCATTATAGGTACTCCAGTCATGTCCCATCCAAAGGAATCCTTTTCTCACTGTGATCAAAGAAATTGACCTGAAAAAACTCTCCAGTAATTACATTTGGTATGTAAAATATTAAAACGAGACTCCCTCATTATATGGCTTTTCAAATTAAATCTATGTATTGTAAGAAGACCATATTTCAAACTGTAGTTGATGAAGGGGCTTCCACATGTGTCATGTCTATGTCATGTTGGAAAGCTATCGAGTCCCCTGAAGTTGTTCCTTCTCACTCCTACTCTCTTAACCACATTTGTGGTCATTCTCATAGGCCTCATGTGATTTTTCCTGCCTTCCCTATTTGTGTAGGGGGGGAGGTTGTTAACATGGAAGTTGAGATAGTTGATACTAATCTTGATTATAATCTTTTGTTGGGTTAGAACTGGGTTTATGCAATGGATGCCATAGTCTCATCTTTATTTTTCATCCTATGTTTTCATCATGAAGGGATAATTATTACGATTGATCAATTAGCCTATTCTCCCAATGAACCTAATGCATCTTCTGATTCCATTGTCCCCTTGGTAAAGAATACCAAGAAGACTATTGAGAATTTAGGAGTTGGAATGTATTCCTCATTGATGGGTACTTTTGATCTTCCACCTCTTATTGCTCATGTTAATGTCATTTCATCCTCTAGGATGGTCCCTCAACAATGTTCTTTTAGAAATCATTAATTCTCGGATCCTTTGCCCTTTCCCATTTCTATAACCACTTTAGAAGAAGGGAAAGTGGGTGGAATGGCTTATCCTATATCTATAGCAGAAATTTCATATCAATCCATTGTTAATTCTACAGATTTTGATCCCATCCCTATTTCATCAGAGGATGTGGATGATGATGTGGCATCGGTCTAGAAAATTGATTCCACTTTCGTTATGGATTTCCTTGAAATCATTTTACCATCTGAATATGCAATTCTAGAAGCAATGGCTGGTGTAGAGAGACTACGGGATGATTTGCATCATGGGTCCTATTTTCTCCCTGACATGCGTAAAGTTGAAGCAAGTTTGTCTAGTCCTCTTTCTCATGGAAGTGTTCATAAAATTTTAAACCCTTTGGCTCCAAATCATATTTTTGCCTAAGGTAATATGGCTAATATTTCATAAACTATTATGGTGAACATTTCCAGGAATCATAATGTTATCGAGAATATCTTCATTGAAGCTGATTGTTCCCCTGAAGAAATTAAAATTTACACCGATCTATTTAAAGCCTTTAGGGATGTATTCACTTGGTCTTATGAGGAAATGTCTAGGATTGATCCTAGTATAGTTCATCATGAGATCATAACTTACGAAAATGCAAAGCCTTTGTGTCAAAATCTTCGACTGGTCAAACCTAGGAAAGTTGCGACTATCAAGGAAGAAGTAGAGAATTTTCTTAAAGAAGGTTTCATCTACCTTGTTCCTTTAACATAATGGATTTTAAATTCAGTCCCTGCAAACAAAAAGAAAGGAACAATCTGTGTATGTATTTATTTCAGGATTTGAATAAAGCATGTCTTAAAGACAATTTCTCCACTCCTTTTATAGATTAGATTATTTAAGTGTGCTGGAAATGAAATTTTTTCCTTCATGGACAGATTTTCTAGATATAATCAAATAAAAAATCATCTTTTTTTTTTTCTCCGTAAATGCTAAATTCTATTAAAGAAAAATAAAAAGGTATTTACAATGAGGTCAGAACCTCAGAGGAGGCCGCGGCCATTCCTCTACCAAAAACTCAGAGACATTACAGTTCAGGCTTACTGCCGAATTTACAGAACATGCTACAAAATTTTGAATTCAGGCCCTAACATACTGAAAGAGATTGCCCGGATTGATTTTGTCATGCCCTTCTTTGACCACAAAAACCGAAAAGCAACTATCATAGCTATTTCTATAACAAAAAACAGAGACTATAATGGCATTTGCCACACTCTGTAAACAGAGTATGAACCAGACAGAGACATCTAACCTCAAAATTGATGACACAAAACCAGAATTGTTTAGACCACCCGGCAGTGAGGAGACAGTTTCAATCTGCATGCTTTGGAAAATACGGCGTATCCCTATCAACTTGGCTGGAGGAAGCTACCCAGGTCACAAAACCACTTTCATCAAATACTGGTGCGCCACCATCAGGAGTGGTCACCAAGTTTAAAATCCCACCTACACTTTGAGTCGGGTCGCAGGGCAGAATATCGTTTTGAGCCGGATCCAAGGGTTGTTGCGGCATCTCCGAGACATGGGCATCTTCTTGCTTATTGTCTGCCTGGAACACCATCCCTGTTAGGTCCCCTAGAAGCACACTGTCTCCCTGAGATTGAGAGGGGGTAGTTGGAGCTGAGCTGACCTGATTGCTATCTTCCTCCGCGAGAATGATAGTGATACTTGCTGTCAAAACAGGCCTGTTGAGCCGGCTTTGAAAAGTGAACTTGGAGGTCTGGAATGAATTATTTGGTATAGGCCTAGCTTGTTCCAGAGGCGGAGAAGAAGGGGATGTTGAGGCAATTGGGATAACATTCTGAGGAACAGGGCGAGAAGGACGGCCTCTATTGCCGGTATGGCTGCCTCTGCGGGGGATACCTCGGCGTCGAGGCATATTCAGAAGTGCGAATTGACGACAAGAGGAATTGAGACAGAGTAAACCAATAACCGGAGGAGCGCAGAAGGCTTCAAAGAATTTACAAATCCAGGCTAACAGCCAAATTCGGAATGCCAAGCAGGGGTACTGAAGCAGCTCTGCCTCGCTATATAAAGATCCAGTGACTAAAACAGGAGTATTGATCAGCTCCATAACCATAAACCAATCTGTCTGCTAATCACACATGCTCACATTAATGCCTGACTGCAAGACCAACATTCGAGACTGCCCGGAATTGATTTCACCTGCGTTTAAATCCATTTTCCAACCTGCTACGCGTACCCTGAGCACCATCCACCTGCCGTTTGCCAGGCCAGCTGCCTGTGTAATGCGTCCTCTCATAAATGACTATTAACGCCACCCGCATCCGGGTAAATAAAAAATCATCTTGAAGATCAACATAAGCCAAAATTTATTTTCCCCTGGGGTATGTTTGCATATAGGGAAATTCCTTTTGGCCTTAAAAATGTTGGGGCTACCTTTCAGTGGGTTATGCTTTACAATTTCCATGGCATCAAACATATAATTGAAGCTTATTTGGATGATTTAGCTACTTGCTCTCATAAGAGAATAGAACATCCAAAACATCTTCGTTTAATTTTTGAAAGATGTCGTTATTATAAAATCTAGTTGAACCCTAATAAGTATGTTTTCGTGGTTACATCTAGTCGGTTGTTGGGATTCATCGTTTCTAATGAAGGGATTCAGGTTGGTCCTTTCAAGGTTGAGGCAATACTTTGGTTGTCTCCCACATCCAATATTTGTCAACTTCAAAGTCTCCAAGGAAAAGCCAATTTTTTTAGGAGGTTTATCATGAACTATGCTAAGATCACAAAAGGTTTATGTTTTTACTTAAGAAATGAGTTCCATTTGTTTGGGATGAATTCACTAAACAATCGTTCGATGCTTTGAAAAAGACATTGACCTCTACTCCCCTTTTGATTCCACCTGATTATAGAAGATATGTCCTATTGTACCTTGCGGTGATAGAATCAACCATTGGTATGGTTCTAGTTCAGGAAGATGACTTCCTTATAGAGCATGTGATTTATTATCCAAGTTGTGGCTTAGTTGGTCCTGAACTCTGGTATTATCATATTGAGAAATTGGCTTTAGCAACAGTTCATGTTATTCAGTGACTCCGTCATTACATTTTTCTAAGAAAAACCTTTATATTAGTTGACATCAATCCATTTCAATTTGTCCTTAGTAGGTGAGTGATTGGGGGAAAATACAATAAATGGATTGTTATTTTACAAGAGTTTGATCTAGAGTTTATGTCAGCTAAATCGAAGAAGTCTTTGGTTTTCACAAAATTAATTTCAGAATTTCCTTGTGAAGGAGATGGTACTTATGAAGAATCATTTTTGGATTAAAATATTTTTCTTATATCCTCACAAGATCCTTGGTATGGAGACATCATTGTATATCTCCAGACTTCAAAGTTTCCTCAATATTTTTCTAAGGACGAACGTTGAAAATTACATCACCTGGCTAAGAATTATCTGATCATTGGTGATACTTTATATCGTCGCAAGGTTGATTCAATTTTTAGACGATGTTTGACCTTAGAATAAGTTGAGTTAGTTTTGAATGACTGCCACAGTGGAGCTTGTGGAGGTCATTTATCTAGGCTTGCTACAACTCAGAAAATTTTGCATCCAGGGTTTTTGGGCTTCAATTTTTAAATATTATATTAAGGCAATAGAAAAATGCCATCCCTCTCAAATCTAGACTTGAAAAATGCACTCTCATCCAACTCTACATTTTTCTGTCATCACTATCGGTCAATTTACTAAGTGGGGAATTGATTTTACTACTTGTAACCCTTCAGAAAAGGGACAAAAGTACATTATTGTAACAGTCAAATACTTTATGAAATGGGTTGAAGCTATGCCCACTTTTAATAATTATGGTGAGACAACAACTCTTTTCCTTTTTAATCAAGTCATTTCGTGTTTCGGTATCCCTAAAGAGATTGTCATTGATCATGGCAGTCACTTTCAGAATAAGATGATGTCTAAGTTGGCTTCGAAACTGGGATTTCAGCAGGATCATTTGTCTCCTTATTATCCTCAAGATAATGGAAAAGTTTAAGTTGTTGATAGATCCCTTAAGACTATCCTACAAAGGACGATTAATCAAGCTAAGTCCAACTGGCACATCATGTTATATCTTGCACTATGGGCATACCGAATGATGGGTCTCCAAATTAGACATAAATTAAGGCCCATCTAACCATCCTTCAACACATTAAACCTCTAATTTTGCATTAGATAATGTATTTTTAACTTTAATATGTTCATTAGGAATTTTTATGGATAATTGCATATTTGTGCCTAATATTATTTATTTTTATGGAATATTGGGTAGATTATGAAGATTTGGAGGAGGAGATAATTTAGGGACTTGCTCCCTACTACAAGAGGATCAATATTAAATAATAAATCAAGAATATATTCTGAAATTATTGCATAGATTCTGGAGCTCCAATGATTGAGAAAATCTAGGAATGTGTTCCTTGTCATTTAATGCAAATTCCTAGTATTGGGAACTAGATCCACTATTTGAGGGATTTTGGTGGGGAAAACTTCCTCCTTTCATGGGGAATTCTTCCTAATCATTTTTTATAAGTACCAAGTCGAATTTTCCTCTAGGGGTGGATTTTTATTAATCTTCTTGTGGAGAGAACTCGTATTTTTTCAACTCCACTTTCATTTCTTGCGGGGATGTAATTGTATTGATGGAAATAATGAAGATTGATGTCATGTTAAGCTTCTAAATCTTGGTCTCCTTAATAGTACTCTGATTTTACTTGGGCTTGGCCATCCTAGGAGCCTCAGAGCCCTTTTGTATCATTTACTTTTCTTCCTTTCACTTCTTATTCACATGCATCTCTTGTTCTTGTTTTTTCCTATTTCTGCATTTAGTATTGATGATTTCTTGTTGTAGGATTGGGTTAAATGGTTGAAGTAAGTTATTTTTCAGGATCACATGCATAATTTCATCCTTGGAACAACTTTTAAAGGTCATAGTATGTTGGCATTATGACACAGGTTTGGCGCTATGACACAGGTGTTGTCCTTGATGGCAACTCACTCAGATGGCAGATCACAATTCAGGCTCTCAGAATGAAAGAAAAAGAGATATGCGCAGGTTCCTCTTAACAAAGTCACGTATACACACATGATTGCCGATCAAAAGTAGCGTATGCATATGCATGCACTTTCATGCACGGAAAAGTGCGTACATGTGGGTAAACTTATTTTAGTCCATGGTATTTTGACCTATGGTTTTGGACCATGGTATCTCATCCAAAGTATTGAACCTAGGTATTGCGCCCCAAGTATTGGTTCTAAGTGGTTTTGGACCATGGTATTAAGTAAGGCCTAAGACTATAAAAGGGGAAGGAGATCATTAGGCAAGGGTATTCACTCAAGAATTGAATATAAAATGAAGAGCAAGATCTAGAATACTAGTGATTGGGTAATGGTGTATAGCTGGATCTGAATCAAGGAGGAACCTGAGCACTAAAAGAAGGATAAGTTCTATTGATGGGTCAAGATCTTAAGGCTTGAATAGTAGTATCTTTGTATGATTTTGATCTGTTATATTTGGTGCATGAATTGATCTATAAATCTGATAATCTGGGTGTAACTGATGATTGAATACTTGAAAAGGGAAAATTGTCTTTTATAGATCTGTACGTAGGTTCGGCGCAAAAAAGGCGCGTATACACGCTGGTTCAGTGATTCAAAGCAGTGTATATGCCGGTTTGCCTTAATACATAAGCATATGCACGTAGGTTCTTCATCTTGAAGTAGCGTACGTCTAATAAAATATGTTTTAGCTACTTTTGTTTATTGCTACAGTATTCTGGGTTCAGGATTGGTGTCTTGTTACTATTACTATTTTTTGGTTATAGCATTCAGATAAGTGATTGTTCGTTTCAGTTTTTGGTTGGTACAAAGGAGATTGATTGATGCAGATATACTAGATGAATTGCAGCAGGTGGTTTTCACCCACATTGGGTTTCCACCTTATATCTTGTGTTCATGTGTGTGATGATCTGTTCTATTTTACTGCACCTGTTTATTGTTCTTAAGGTTAATGAAGTTTTGATGCACTGATTAAATATCAACATTTAATGAATCATAAGTTTACTAATATACGCTGGTTGATTTAGACACAGTTGCATATATACGCAGTTTCCCATAACTAAAGTAGCGTATACAATTCTGATTGTGAAATGAAAATTAATTGATCTGATAATACTGATTCACCCCCCCTCTTAGTATTATTTCCAATATAGTAATCATTGAGTGGCTTGGATTAGTTTGCTTATTCCCAAATCTAGATTTCTGGAAGTCCCTTGTGGAAAATAACAATAAATTTCTGCTTATTTTTAGAACATGCTAACAAGCTTCAATCGATTTGATTCCACTTGCATTAGATCAAAAACACAAAATTTACCCCATTACATTTTCACTTTATTAGGTTATGCATTTGATATATTTACTAGCTCACTAATTCTTGAATTTCTAGATTTTAGACTAGTAATTTTCTGCTATTTTTTAGCATGGGTTAACAGATGTCTTTTTGAGTGATTCCACTTGGAATGGATACCTAATAAATCCTATTATATAAAAAAATTTGTCCCATCCAATTTGTATTTGATTTTCTTGGTCATTCGATGAATTATAACTTCCCGCAGTAAATTAGTAACATCTTGTAGTAGCTACAGGATCTCATGTAGCAGCCTTCCAACATGTGTATTCTTTCCCATATTCACTCAAGAAGCTTGGTTTTGGTCCATTAGGGTTGAATAATGACCCCTAGGCTCTAAATCAATGACTGAGGAAGAACAAACACCAATTAGGACATGCTTTTTTACAATGTAGATGAGGCCTATTTATTTGAATTCATGCTCTTAAGATTTCAATTACAATTTGTTGTTCTTACCTAGGATTAATTTCTTTTCCATTTTGAGAATTTTCATTTATGCAATTAGTTTAGGATCTTATTTTATTACATTAACTCCATTACATCATGAAAATGAAGGAATGACACATTATATGTTGCACATATAGTGTCGATACCTCTTAAGTTCGTATGAACCCCGGGATGATAATTAAAGTTGGTAGCCTTGGGAGTTGCAACATTCTTATTGCAATAATGATGCTCATCACTTTTTGGCATCGTTGCTGGGGAGGTGTCAAAGTATGCATTGTTTTATTCCCTAGTTGATTCATTTCTTTTACTTTTTACATAAACAAAAAATTTGCATTAGGCATATTTCATTTCAAAAACAAAAAATTGCATTGCATTAACATTATTATTCAAAAAAAAAATCTCCAACACCAACCCCCCCCCATTTGATCACATGGCGCAGTGAGAGCCATATCACCATTCATTTTTGTAGGTAGAAGAAGAGTAAGTGGCAGAAAAGGAAGAATAAATGGAGGGAAATGATGACAATGAGAACGATCCTCTTGGATTTCCCATTCAAGATATTGATGCCAGTGTGCATATGAAGAACATCCCTCCATATTTCCTTCCAAACTTCCATGATATAATGTCAGAGGATCCGGATACCTTTCTCTTTTAATTCAAAATCCTTTGTAGATCTTATGGTTACTTATTAAACACTCAAAAACTGAGATTATTTCCCGCAACATTGAAGGATAGAGCTCTTAAATGGTTGACGAGTTTAGGGACTAATTCAATAAGATCATGGAATGATATGAAAAAGATATTTCTAGAAAAATATAAAGATCATGATCTTAAAGAATAAATCTTTAGAATGAATCAAAAAGAAGATGAGAGCGTTGAGGATCTAATAGAGAGGTTCATGTATATTGTTAAGAGGGGAAAATTACATCATTTAGGATTTGACACACTAAAAACCCTCTTACTCAAAATAATTAGGGATGAGTGGATTGATCTCCTTGATCTCATGAGTAAAGGTGATGTATACCAATTATCATTTGAAGAAATTTGTGAAACAGGCAAACATATATCAAGAGGATGTTCAAGAATAAGTAAATCAGCATCAAGATCGGTAAGTCAATATAAACTTGGAAAATTGTTTGATGACTTTAAAACAAAAATTCTTAGCAATTTAACAAAACAATTAGAAATGTTAAGAATGCAAGATGAGGAAAAAGAATATGTTGATATTTGTGTTTTCCATGTAGAATCACTTGTTAAATATTTCCCCTCATTACCAAGGTTGAAGGAAGTTTATCAAGAGGACAATGGAGCAAGTCAATTACCAATGAAGCTATGTTATGTAGCTCCAACAGGACCATGGTAGCCTATTCAACCTGATATGAGGCAAAAGCCTAATTCACAATTTCAAGCTTATGCACATCCATCTCAAAGTAATTGGAGCACACCCTTTCCTTAGCAACCTTGGCCATCTCAACCCCAAAAACAATCTTGGCAACAAAGTTGGCAAGGAACTTATGGGATCCATCCACAATATCCTCGATATTTTCCTCGATATCCTCCATACTCAACTCCATGTTATCCCTACCATTCACCTCCACCTCCACCACAACACCAACCACATCCATCTCAAGTATCCACTCCCACTCAACTACTTGTACCACCATTTCCGAACTCACACAAGGAAGTAGCTCATCCCACTTACAATCTTGAGGCACAACACTTCCAAACATTTCCTCTTTATCTAAATGGTATTCATCTTAGATCAGGAAAGGTGTTGCACAAAAGAGATTATATTGATGTCATTGAAGGACCACATACAGAAGAAGAAGATTCAAATGAGAAGACCAAAGGATCATGGTTTGCACTTGATGAAGAGCAGACATCAGAATCAGAGTTTGAGAAAGTTCCCTTATGTTCACCATTAGATCCTCTATGTGTTCAAGAGAATAATTAGCAAAAAGAAGAAGATATGAATTTCATGAAAGAAGAAGATATCCAAGATTATCCAAATCAGCAAGTGGACCAAAGGCATCAAAACTATATTGAAATATGGTTGCAGACAATTAGTAAGTTGCAGCCACACAATCTTCTTCAACAATTCCTGATATCATCTCAAATCAAATCATTTGGTCTCTGAAATTCAAGTACATGTCAAAGCATATATTTCAAGCCTACACATTCGTTTATCTGTCATCTTGATGTGCACATGGCTCCATTGGAAATATTCTTATGCTTGAAAGAGATTTTGTTTTTCAAGTAGAGTAAGGTAGGAAAAAATAAAAAATGAAAAATAAATAAAATCTCAGGTGAAAACCTTCTTTGAGGCACCTGAGATATCTCATTGATTGAAAACCTCCATGAGGTGGTCAATGGGTTGGAAAAAAGAGAAAAAAAGAAAAGATCCCAGGTGAAAACTTCCTTTGAGGTGCCTAAGCAGACCTACTAGTTGAAAACCTCATTGAGGTGGCTAGTAGACCTAGAAGAAGAAAAAATAAAGAAACAAATAAATTGCTCCATGTATCTCTCTCTCTCATGAATGCAGGTGTTCTCCAACCTCTGCAAGCAACAATAAAAAGTTAGCCACCAAAAGAAAAGTTTATCAAAAGCCTAGTGAAAGGAAGTCAAACTTGGACTTTCTCCTCCTTTGCTTAGATGGTCCAGAAGGACCTAGGCATTGCCAATCCATCACCCTCATCTATTTCCACCATCCACTCATCATTCCCAAGCTTTTACCACTCATTTTCCTTGCTTTCATAAAATGCTACTAGAAGATCCTGTAGTTACTATAGGAAACAAAAATACATAGAGCGGAAAATTATTTTTGTCATATCTTGAAAACCATGCATCCATTTTCCAAGGGGGAGATGCATATGGCTGATAGTAACATGCCCAAGCAATTTCAGCAAATTCCGGTGCATGCTTTTTTAGAAATTGACCTCCATTACCTATAGCCATTTTTTCATTTTCTCAATATTTGTGCATCCATTTGCAAATCTATTTCACGGGTAGATGCATATGGATGATGGTAACATGCCGAAGAAACTTCAGTGAATTCCAGTGCATAGTTTTCAAGAAATCAACCTCCATCGCCTACATCCATTTTTTATTTTTCTCAATCATGCATCCATTGGCCAAAATTTTTTATGGGGAGGTGCATACGGATGATGAAAAAATTCTCAGAACATTTCAAGTCAATCCATTCTACCATTTGGAGATATGAACAAAACAAGTCTGCTACAAGAGGTTGTCCTAAATTACTATAGGAAGATCCTGTAGTACTACAGGATGGCCGAGAAGAAGCTACAGGAGGCAATCTGATTGGAGAAAGGGGTAAAAAGGTCATGTATTCTTTAGGGAAGGTTGATATAGGTCCCCCAACACCACTTTCATCACTCATCCACTCCATCTAACCAAAATCCATCTTCAAATTCCACTCTACCTTACATGAAAAAAATTAGAAAAAACTTTGTCATCAACTTTTCCACCACCTACACCACCTCTTGATGATTTTAACCTTGTCCTTATACCTCCTATGAATTTCCATCAATCCCACATGCATCAATGAGGTCTTGAAGAGGAATTAAATGACTGCTACGGGAAGATGATTCCTCCTGTAAGCAACTTGCACAGTTACAACAAAAATCAACATCAATTCTTTTTTCACCTACACAGCAGAAGATCTAGTCACCTTCAGTAGCATTTAGCCATTTCTGAATATTGAAAAGGGGGCACACCCTCCTTAGGAAGCAGTCCATCCACTCCACCAACAAAATATTGAACACTGGAAATAAAATTGCACACAACAACCTTATCAGTCAAAGAATCAACAAGCTATGAAGACCTGTGCAGAAGCAAGCAAAGAAAATTAGCACCTCCAGGGAATCATGGATCGATCATCAACTTAGCAGCAACATGCATGCCTCTCCAACAACCATCAGGTAGGTACAAGTATGCAATAATCTTGACCTCTTCCCTTGAGCATATTATAGTTAGAATTTTTTTGTCAATTCATGGGAGGTGAGGTTTTATAAAGCTAAGGATGAGTCAGCAGTCTTAGCCACCCTCAACTAGTTAATTGCAGCTAACTCCCTCACTCGTGCAATGTGGAAAAGCTAAATTAGGAAGGGTGATGATTTTGAGGAGTAGGGAAAGCAATTAAAAGAGGAAATTTGTGCAAAGGCCAAGTCACCAAAGCACTCCAAGCCCTCCATCCACTTCATATCCACTATCTATACATCATTCATCTATCTCATTTCATAAGAAAAAATTAACATTTTTCAAGAAGAAACCGTACACTCTGTCACACCCTGAAATTTTCTTGGAAAAATCACACAAAGAACATCCTCTCCATTTTTACAAACCTACACTACTCCTTCTGAGCCCTGACATCATCCTCGAAACCCTCTACATCATTTTTGAGGTCACTAAGTTTCTCAGAGGATGAGCAACACTTTCAACAGGGGGCTATGATGGGCCTCCCAATTACACATAAATTAAGGCCCATCTGACCATCCTTCTGCACATTAAATCTCTATTTTTGCATTAGATATTGTATTTTTAACTTTAATATGTTCATTATGAAGGTTTATGGATAATTGCATATGTGTGCCTAATATTATTTATTTTTGTGGAATATTGTGAGAATATTGGGCAAATTATGAAGATTTGGAGGAGGAAATCATTTAGGGACTTGATCCCTACTATAGGAGGATCAATATTAAATAATAAATGAAGAAGATATTCTGAAATTATTTCACAGATTCTGGAGCTCCAATTATTGAGAAAATCTAGTAATGTGTTCCCTGTCATTTAATGCAGATTCCTAGTATTGGGAACCAGATCCACCATTTGAGGGATTTTTGTGGGAAAATCTTCCTCCTTTCATGGGGAATGCTTTCTAATCATTTTGTATAAGTACTAAGTCAAATTTTCCTATAGGGGTGGATTTTTATTAGTCTTGTTGTGGAGAGAACCCGTATTTTTGCAGCTCCATTTTCATTTCTTGTAGGGATGTAATTATATTGATGGAAATAATGAAGATTGGTGTCATGTTCAACTTCTAAATATTGGTATCCTTCATAGGAATCTGATTTTCCTTGGGCTTGACCATCCCAAGAGTCTCATATCCCTTTTGCATCATTTACTTTTCTTCCTTTCACTTCTTATTCACATGCATCTCTTGTTCTTGTTTTTTCCTATTTCTGCATTTAGTATTGATGATTTCTTGTTGTAGGATTGGGTTAAATGGTTGAAGTTTGTTATTTTGCAGGATAACATGCATCATTTCATCCTTGTATCAGCTTTGTAAAGTCATATTAATCATTGAGATACTTCGATTATTTTTCTTATTCCCAAATCTAGATTTCTGGAAGTCCCTTGTGGCAAATAACAGTAAAGTTCTGCTATTTTTTAGCACATGCTAACGAGATTCAATCAATTTGATTACACTTGCATTAGATAAATAAATAAATAAATAAAAATCTATCTAATAAAAAAAAATTACCCCATTTCATTTTCACTTGATTAGGTTAGAAATTTGATAGATTTACTAGCTCACTAGTTATCGAATTTCTAGATTTTAGACTAGTAATTTTCTGCTATGTTTTAGCATGGGTTTACAAAGGTCTTTTTGAGTGATTCCACTTGAAATGGAGACCTATTACATCCTAGTCAATAAAAAAAAAATTCCCATCCAATTTGGATTTTATTTGCTTGGTCCTTCGATGAATTATAACTTCCTCTAGTAAATTTGTAACATGTTGTAGTAACTACAAGATCTCTTGTAGTAGCCTTCCAACATGTATATACTTGCCCATATTTGCTCAAGAAACTTGGTTTTGGTCCCTTAGGGTTGAATCATGACCCCTGGGCTCTAAATAAATGGTCGAGGAAGAATAAACACCAATTAGGACATGCCTTTTTACAATGTAGATGAGGCCTATTTATTTGAATTCATGCTCTTAGGATTTCAATTACAATTTGTTGTTCTTACCTAAGATTAATTTCTTTTCCATTTCGGGCATTTCCATTTCTGAAATTAGTTTAGGATTTGATTTTATGAAATTCATTCTACTACATCATGACACCGAAGGAAGGACACATTGTATGTTGCACATATAGTGTTGATACGTCTTAAGTTTGTACGAACCTCGGGTTGATAATTAAAGTTGGTAGCCTTGGGAGTTGCAACATTCATGTTGCAATACAGAGGCTCATCACCGAATGTCTATTAAGAGTATTATATGGTTCAGCCCTTTTTAGTTGGTTTATGGTTTGGAATCGATCTTTCCTATAGAATGTGAGATTCCATCTCTTAAGTTGGCAGTCCAACTTCTTCCAAACACCTCAAGTCTTGAAGAGTGTCTTGTTAATTTGGAACATCTTGATGAGAAATGTTGGGATGCCACCACAATGAAAGAGACCAATAAGAAAAGAGTCAAATCTCAATATGACAAGTTCATACGACCTAGGGCTTTCTCTGAAGGTGACCTTTTTTTGGTCTATGACCAAGATAAAGACACCTTAGGGGAAGGAAAATTCAAACCTATGTGGTACAATCCTTTCATTGTTGAAAGGGTCTTGAAGAAGGGTGCTTATGGGTTGATTGATTTTGAAGGGAATGTGATATCGAAGCCCAGAAATGTGCTCTATCTCAAGAAGTATTATGCCTAGGATTTTTCCTAACATTTGATTTTTTTTGTAAATATTATACATAGTTTGAGTTTCTATCTATAGGTGTCATGGTGACAATGGTGTTTTCGATCTACTTTGACAGGTTTCGATGGGTGATTCAGTGTATTTAGGATTTGTAGATGGTGCTAGTAGACATACTTAGAATCTAGCTTCCGTCGATTGGGTAATACATTATCCATATGGTCAGTTGTTGGTCGCAAGATGCATATGTATTGGTCCTGCTTCTACTAATATGGATGAACACAATGTCATTATCAATTTACTTTTTGAAACAATATCTTATGGTATTGAATCATTAGCAGTTTACTTGGACTCGCAATTGGTTGGGTCTCAATTAAACAATATTTATCGTGTGAGGGATCCTTTATTACATCATCAATTTCTGAGAGTGAGATTACTGCAAATATCATTTAATTTTATTACTTTCATTCACATTTCACAATCAAATAATGAATTTGATGATTCTATAGCTAACAAAGCATTAAATTTACATATCAATCATTCATCACATTAAATAAAAACATCAAATAATCATTTGTATATATGATCAAGTCATCAAGAAGTCTCCATTTATAGATAGATAAGTGTGTCAAAATATTTCGAAATGTGGAAAAATGTCCTGCAAAATTAGGGCTCAAGCCCAATCATATCCATATCAAAAATATCAGTCATCTAAAATCTAAGTCTATGGGACCTTCCCTGGATGAGAATCTAGGTAGAAGATGATGGAATTTTCCACTCGTCGGAAGATCCACACCCACTCTCATGGTACTCCAGCCACTCATCTTTGTATAGCCTCAGGAAGATCCTCTACTGCTTCCATCGAAACCTGGTGAGTCAAACTCTCCAAGTTCCTCTATACATTGTGGAGGACCCTCTTAAACTTAGTTGCCACTCTCTCTACATATCTGCCATGATACCTATGCCTCGGTAGACTCTCAGGTCTCACTAGTCCCACATTGTGTCATGATCATTTAATCTTGTTAGGATTTGTGTTTCACATAAAGAGACTTTAAATTTCTTGATATTATATTCAAAAATCCAAACAAAAAAAATATGAAAAAAAGGAAAAAAAATTACCAATGTTTCCCTGTGAAAATCCTTCAATAAGTGCTAACTATGGGTCCCCTCAGAAGTCTAGTACTGTATACAGTTAATCCTCTATGGCTACGACTTGTTGCTCCCACCATCAGAAGAAATCGGCGTAAAAGTCCTCCTAGGCGACTTCGCATCCTCCAAGTCCCCTGATCAGGTTTACCCATCTAGCCATTGTTGGATCTCTAGGACTGTTGATGGAAGGTGCTAATCTAGGTTTGTTGTAATGGCTAAAACCACCCCCAAAATTTTTCCCATGCTTCATTTTGGAGCCTCCCTTCTAAATCACGACAACTCATCTCGCGTTGATCCAGGTACTTGTGCTTCATCTGAGCTTTATTATTTTCATCTTGGCTTGGGTTTGCTTACATACATGTTTTTCCAACCCACAAGTTGATATCTTGACTTGCTCTTCCGAAAGTTCTGAGCTTGCCTTAGAGAACTGCACAACCCTTGAGGGAAACTAGCCTTGCTCCTGGGAATTGCGCAGTCTGGACTCACAGTGGGACTTGATCCTAGGAAACGCGCATAACTAAAGGGTAGCCAACCTTGAGCTAGGAAATTGCGCAGAACATCAGAGGTAGCCCAGAGCCAATGAGCCCAAAAATTGTGCAGATCCCACTGTGCTCAAAAACTATGCAGTGCATGAACCAAAGACTTTCCTAGTCCTTTCGATGACTGTGCAATATTTCCAGGCAATGCATGGAATTTTTCCTGAGAAGAAATAAATATAAAGGACAAAAAATCATCCCTAAGAAGTAGGGATCTATTATTAGTTTCCCGAAGGTGGCACAATGTTATCTTTAGAAGTTTCTACCAAGTTTCGCTTTTGTCCTTGATCTCCAACATGCACATCATAAATTCCAATTTTCTCAATTCTATGTAATGGACGCCTCTAGAGATCATTTTCACATTTTATCTTGGAGCTTTGGCATTCCTTAGGAGATCAAGCAACCTTCGGTGTGATCGTCGTTGCTTTTCCGAGTGAGTTTTTCTTTTCTAGTCTTTTCTTGCTTTTTTTGTTGCTTTTTGTTATTTAGACTGTGATAGTGTGGTTTCACTTGTTTCTTTGAATGGATTCTAGCGTTTTAAATTTTTTTAGCTTGTATAAGTGTTGTTTCAAGTTTTTCATTTCCTTTCCCAAGTGTCACATGAGTTTTCCGATTTTTGTATCAATGGTCGTCGTTGTGGAAACTCTCTTCACTTGCTTCATTTTCCTTTAGTTTAATCAATTGTTGCACTAGTTTCACATGCATACATCTACCCTTAGTCAGATATGCACTAATCCTCACATCATATCTCATATCTTCTTGTTTTTCACACTCCCTTGGGAAGATATGGGTTTCCCTTGTCCATATCTCACTAGGCACATCATGCACTATGCAATCTAGGGACTCAAGCCTCTGGCTTGGCCTCTGGAATTTCACAGAGCATGGCCTGGCCTAGCTCCAACTGTGCACTATATAGTTCCAAGAGCCAGTTTCCCATCTTGGCCATTGAGACTATGCAATGCACAGTCTCTCCCAGGCACTAGCCCAGAGTTAATTGCGCATTGCGCAACTCTAGTCATCAAGCTTCCACACTGAATGTTGGGACTATGTAGTGCGTAGTCCCCTAAGTCAATCAGTCACTCCTCTCAGTCAAAATTGTGCAATTCCTCTCATTATATACCCTGATTGTTGTTTGATCACGCTGAGAAGTTAGATTTGCAAGAGCTAATTTTTACTTTCCATGAGTGTCCTTTTTGTCCCACAAGTACCACACTTGTGAAGCACTTCTCTCCAGCAGTCATTGTACCATGGCACCAAAGAGAGTTGATTCAAGATAGGCCACTGAAAGTAGTACTAGGGAAGCAGTTGAGAAAGTGCCAGTTAACTTTCCAGTATATGTGGACACTCAACTATTCATAGAAAAGGATTCAACACTAACATGGAAGTAAGTCCAGCAATAGTAGAAGAAGTCGGAAATCCAAAACAAGGTCAGGGAAAGAGGAAGTTGCTAACATAATATAGGGAGAAAAAAGTTGCATAGAGAAAGTAGATTCAATATTCATGCAGGCAGCTTTAGCAGTAGAAGAAAAACGATGCAGAGGACACATACATCAGACTGCAAGAAGAGATAAAATTAGAGCTTGTAGGTAGGAGAACTGAGATTGTAGAAGGTAGAATAGGAATCGAAGGAAGAATGGGAGTTGAGGATGAAAGAACATGAAGAGAAGCAGAAACAAGAAGAATAACAAAGGCAAGGTGTGATGATAGAGGAATCAGTTCCCATACAAGTTGAAGAGTTGGAACAACAAGAAGCAGAGGTGGACATTCATCAAGGAAAGGGTGATAGTGTCAGACATGAGGAAACATCCAACTGCCCTTGTCGATGCCAACTTGGCCTATGCAGGAGCATCAAGCTCAAATGTTAAGTACCTGTTGGCCGAGAATGAAAAAACGGCAAATAATATGTAGGCTGCCAAGCAAGAGGTAGAACAACTTCAACAACAAAGTGTAGTTTCCACAATGGCAGAGATGAGGAAAGTGATACCTACAAAAGTATCAACATTTGAGACTACCATGTGGAAGCTCTATGATGGATTTGTCACCGTGCATAAATTCATTGTCTGTGTGCATGGCTTACAATAGCGGAGAAAAGAGTTTGTTCAAACTCTCAGGAACATACATGCTACCATCACCCATGTGTAAGAGTGGAAAATGTGGTACAAAGGGGCCTCGCTTCACTTACTAAAGAAGATGAAGCCACAGGCATATATGGAGAAAGAAAAGGTCTAAATGTTGATCCAGAACTATGAGCAGCTCACCCTATTCGACAGCAGCATACATGCCTCATATGAACGGTTGTACCAAAGTTTGGATGTCATGGTGAGAATTCACAGGATCCCATCAATTGGTTCCCTCACCAAGGCTAAACCTAAGAACCATGTTCAGCTATAGATCGATTGGTACATGGAGAAGCTAAGGTGAGAGGCCACCAGGGATGACTTGGAGCTTAGTGCACATAACATGCAGAAGTACATTGGTGGTCTTGTCATGGTCAACACCATGTTGCACATGCTTCAGGACGAGTTGGATACAGGTTCAAAGACCATATACCTAGATGCTATGGAGGCAAGAGTCCGCTATCAGAAAGATGCCATAAATAATTTTGGGGACATCATCACATAGTACCAAGATTGGCATCAATATGTGACCGAGAAGCACCAAGTGGAGGTTGTCGAGTTGGTCTTTCCCAAAACTTCGGAGTCATAGTTTTTTGTGTTGTTAGGTAGTCTCTAGCCTATTTTGTCTTACAATATGGGTACATGTGGAAAATGTAATATTATTTGTAAATATGTTGTAATTGGAATTCCAAGTGTCATTGCTGGAATGTGAAAGTTCACCATGTTATGTAATGGGTTAGTGTAAAGAAGTTGAAGAGTCATGAGGGTAGTCAAAGAGTCACAAAGGGTAATGTCAAGGGTCACCCCACCCTTTGTTATAAATACAACCTCATAATTCATAGAACAGGCTTTTGGGAGCCAAGATTTTGGCTAGGCTTAGGCTTAGAAAATGCTTGGGAGTATTGTGATGAGCCTTGGCTTCTCCATAGCGTAGAGTGAGTATACTTCTTTGGAGGAGCAGGTGTTCTAGACTATAATGTTCAACTATTGGGGCTAGTGGTCGTCAATGGTGTATATATGGATGGAACTTTCACTTACGCTTTCATGCATATGTTGTTATTGTAGTTGGACTATTCTAGTTTCTTTAGCCATGTATGTTGTTTAACTTATGCATTTTCTTATGAAATACTTTGTATACAATTGTATGAATCATGTTGGATTAACCCATCACTTTAATTTGTGGACTATTTCGTATTTTAGCTTGTGATGTTATTCCGCTCATGTGTTCCTTTCAAGTTGTGTACTATTACAGGCTTCTAAGAGGCACACTTCCTTTTCCCCTCAGTTTGTTAGAACCTTCATGCATTGCACTTGACTCTATAGGGTCACACTTTCTCTCACCCAAAGTTATCATACTTATCTCTGCGTGCTACCACGATCAAAGGCATTACACTACCATTCACTGTTGGGATTCCTACTCCAAATAGTTTGAGGTCTAGTTGAGACTTCTTATTGGGGAGATCCCTCAAATGTTGGTGGGTCTAGCACCGTCAACATTTCAGGTGCTAGAAGGAGGGACAAATGACAAGTTGAGCCCTCAAATTCTATTTTGAATTTCTACACATATTTCATGACTTCTGTTGAAATCATAACCCTGACTTGTTTCTCTCACGTTGTTGATTTTGAAGCATCAACGAGAACTATAGATGAATTTTCCAAATATAAGTTCAATGGTGATAACAAAACTCCCTTGTTCAGGTACACAGTTGCCTTTGTTGGCTTCTGTGATAGGCATGATGTCCCCTCGGATGACATTGCTTGTGGGTTGTTCACTTTCACGTTCGAAGGGCACGTAAAGAAATGGTGTCACACATTGCCCACAACCTCTATACACTCTTTTGATCACATGTTCAGAGAATTATGTCATGCTTTCATTCTTTATGACCATAAAGCACTTAATCAAAAAAATTTAAAATTGCAAAAATCACCTGACAAATCTCTTGAGCATTTTCACGATCGTTTTCTTCATTACTGTTATGAATTTCCTAAAGATGAAGTTGACTGGAAATTTTTGGAGGAAATATTTTAGTATCTTGTTCACATTTCTAAGAATCCACATGAGTTAGAATCTTTCGAACCTCTCCCAACATACCTCAGTGTTAGAGCTTCTAAATCTGATATGGACAAGGTTTTTGTCCCAAGTGACCCTCTGTCCCCTTCTCATCAAACAACTCTAGCTCCACAGGTTGAGGTGGGAGAAGTTTAGAATCCACCTGTTGATCTTTCACCATCTCCTCTTACCCCACATGCTTAGGATTTCTGCACATATTTGTACTGTGAGACCAATGTTTGTCATGTGGTTTTATCTCCTCAGCCTTCATCCTTTGATTCCTTTGATCCTTTGGATTTTGGTGTGTTTTGTTCATCTATTTCGGATCTCACATGTGATGGTCACGAGGATCAAGTTCTGGATGGAGTTGGTGTTGAACAACCAACCTGCACTATTATTTTTTATGAGCATGTGTGGGAGTATGAACAAGAATATGTGGTGAAGGATGACCTCCTTCTATCCCCGCCTCGTCCGCTTTACCCTGACATCTTCCACAATTATGCCATTTCTGTTCCATCTTGTGAAAATTCGTTTCCAGATTTTTCTACTTCCGATCATTCATGGAAAACATGGGATGTCAGTCTTTAATTTGATTGCAGAGAGAACAAATCTATCTTCTCGGATCCACCCAATTTCTCATCTTACCTTTCTAGAAACACAGAGGGTGAAATTTCTCGTTTTTCATCATCCATCTTTATGATTCGTCAGATCATGAGGATTTTGTTGTTCATCATATTGAATTTTCTGATCATGGCTATTGTGATCTTTTCATTCATTCATCCGATCATGATTCTGATTTTCCTATTGTTTATCTTTCTAAGCCACCGGTCTTTGATGATCCATCTTCTGATGAAGTGAAAACTCCTCAAGTTGTCGATGCACTTCAGTCTGAGCTAATGGTTATGTGATGTTCTTATAGCCTTGAGGTTAGTTCCACTTCTCATCAGAAATCTATTGAATCTGTCCAAGCTCCTCATCACTCTATTGTTCACATTGAAGATCAATCTATTTCACAATTTTCACATCCTCCACCAAAATCACATGATCCTATTTCTCATGCATTGGAGGAGTCATACGTAGAAAGCATTGTTGCAAAACAAAAGTTTTCTTGTCTTTCAATTTCGAAGACATGTACATTCTTGTCTTCCACGCATAATTTGACAGGACACCATCATACATCCGCAGAGTTCCTTTCATGTGCTTTCAAGCTTTAATTTTATATGGATGCATTCAAGCCTCAAACGTATTGGTTCTCATTGTTGTATATTTCTTCTTGGTTGGTTTGATTTCATATATTTCTTGTCAATCATGCTTTCGCCTACATGGGCCAACCAATGCGGCAATGGTTGCATTGGAAGTATCACTTCACGTGCGTTGGCCAATCCTCTTCTTAGGTTAGGAGTAGGAGTAGTGTTTGTGTTTTTTGCTTATTTCTTGATTTGCTTACCTTTTTTTTGCTTTTGTTTTTCTTGTTTTCTTTTCTTGTTTCCTTTCTCACCCATAGTTAGTTTTGGCATGAAACCGTGTTTGACTTTTAGACAAGCAGGGTGAAATCCAAGAGGAACTGTACAACTATTAACACTTGGTTATTTGTCTATACCCTCTCTTTATGTGAATCTTATAGGTCTTCTAGTCGATGATAGCCTGATGGAAAATACATTCCTTTCAAAGAGAG
This sequence comes from Pinus tabuliformis, assembly GCA_031772625.1. NCBI lineage: Eukaryota > Viridiplantae > Streptophyta > Pinopsida > Pinales > Pinaceae > Pinus > Pinus tabuliformis. The sequence continues at coordinate 740,519,902 of CM062814.1, read as the reverse complement.
TCATGGTGAAATCATGATGCTTGCACTCTTAATTAGTACCACCTACTCTAATCAGTTTTCTATATTCGGTTAACCCTTGTCAACTCAGTAAAGTATAGTAAGGAGAGGGGGGAAACCTTAACAAGTATGTCAGAGGTATATATAAATATCCTTCTCTGAAGGGACAACCTCTTTTGCACTCAATAAGTCGGGATCCCTCTTCCACCTCATGAAATAAATAAGTTCCCATGCACAATTCTTTGAAAATGAAAAATGAAAAAAATAAAATAAAGGGAAAAAGAAGAGAAAGGCTTCTTGCACAAAGAGGTGAAGCAAGTAACTCCATCGAGGTACTTTCTAGACTTGTTGGCAGCGGAGAAATGCTTGTGTTCTTGAAGTGACTCCGTCAGGGTAATGTCCAGGCCTGCTGGCAGCGGAGTAACACTAGAGATGAAACTAAAACTCTGACAGTCTATATTACGTGTGCATCTATATGTCCCTCATCCCCAATCGAAACATCTCAATTTGACTTGGCTTAGTATGTGTGTTACCTATAAAGAGAATGGTAGGGACTACATTTTTAACTCAAGCTAGTGAAAAAGCTATGATAACCGAAGAACTGAACAATACTTCTAGAAGAGTTAGAATCACTTTGCACGAGACAAGGTCCATACAGAGATATGGAGTTCTACCAGTGTGTCGCCAATGTTGTTGTGGTTACAACCACCCTCCAAAAATTTTCCCATGCTTCGTTTTGTAGCCTCCCTTCTAAATCACAGCAGCTCATCTCGCGTTGATCCAGGTACTTTTGCATCATCTGAGCTTTATTATTTTCATATTAGCTTGTGTTTTCTTACTTAGCTCTTTTTCCAACCCACAAGCCAATCTCTTGACTTGGTCTTCCGATAGTTCTGGGCTTGCCTTAGAGAACTGTGTAATCCTTGAGGGAAACTGGCCTTGCTCCCAGGAATTACGCAGTCTGGACTCACAATGAGCCTTGAGCCCAGGAAATGAACAGAACTGACTGGAAGCCAACCTTGAGCTAGGAAATTGCGCAAAACATGAGAGGAAACCCAAAGCCACTAAGCCTAGAAATTGTGTAGACCCCACTATGATCATAAAATGCGTAGTGCATGAACCAGAGAGTTGCCCAGTCCTTCCGAGAACTATGCAATCTTTCAGGGAAATGCATGTTAGTTTTCCCAAGAAGCAATAAATATAAAGGAAAAAAAGGAATCCCTGGGAAGTAGGGATCTATTATTAGTTTCCCAAAGGTGGCACATTGCTATATTTAGAAGTTTTTGCCAAGTGTCGCTTTTTTCCTTGATCTTAGGCATGCATGTCATAAATTCCAATTTGCTCAATTCTATGTAATGGACACCTCTAGAGCTCATTTTCACATTCAATCTTGGAGCTTTGGAATTCCCGAGGAGATCAAGGAACCTTTGGTGCGATCGTCGTCGCTTTTCTGGGTGAGTTTTTCTTTTCTAGCCTTTTGTTACTTTTTCTGTCGCTTTTTGTTGTTTAGCTTATGAGAGTGTGGTTTCACTTGTTTCTTTGAATAACTTTTGGTGTTTTAACTTGTTTTAGCCTGTAGAAGTTTTGTTTCAAGTTTTTCATTGCCTTTCCCAATTTTCGCATGAGTTTTCCATTTTTGTACCAACGGTCGCAGTTGTGGTGACTCTCTTCACATGCTTCGTTTTCCTTCAGTTCAATCAATTGTTGCACTATTTTCACATGCATACATCTACACTTAGTCATATATGCACTCAGCCTCACACCATCTTTCAGATCTACATTTTTTTCACACTCCCTTAGGAAGATCTAGTTTTCCCTTGCCCAGATCTCACTACACACAACATGCACAGCACAATCTAGGGACTCAAGCCTCTGGAATTGCATAGATCATGGCTTGGCCTAGCTCCAACTACGCACTGCATACTTGCAAGATCTAGTCTCCCAACTTGGCCGCTAAGATTGCACAATGCACAATCTCTCCCAGGCCCTAGCCTAGACTGAACTATGCATTGCACAGTTCCAGTCATCAAGCTTCCACACTGACTATTTGGAATACGTAGTGCACAATCCCCACAGTCAGTCAGCCACACTTGTCAGTCAAAATTTTTCAATCCCTCTCATCAGATTCCCTGATTGTTGCTTGATCATGTTGTGAAGTTAGATTTGCAAGAGCTAATGTTTACTTGCCATGAGTGTTTTTTTTGTCCCACGGGTACCACACTCGTGAATCACTTCTCTCCAGTAGTCATTATAACATGGCACCAAAGAGAGTTGCTTCAAGGGAGGCCACTGAAAGAAGTACTAGGGAGGAAGTTGAAAAAGTTCCATTTAACTTTCCAATATATGCAGACACTCAATTGTTCATAGAAAAGGAGTCAACACTAACATGGAAGCAAGTCCAGCAACAGTAACAAAAGGTAGAAATATAGTACAAGATCAGGGAAAGAGGAAGTTGCTGATATAATATAGGGAGAACAAAGCTACAGAGTGAAAGCAGATTCAATATTCGTACAAACATCTTTGGAAATAGAAGTAAAGGGAAGAAAATAACATAGACAGCATACCGAAGGAAGAGATAAAATCAGAGCTTGTAGGTAGCAGAACTGAGATCGCAGAAAGCATAACACGAACTGAAGGAAGAATGGGAGTTGAGGAGGAAAGAACAGGTAGAGAAGCAGAAAAAGGAATAAGAACAAAGGCAAGGTGTGATGACAGAGGAAGCAACGACCATACAAGTCGAAGAGTTGGAACAGCAAGAAGCATAGGGGAACATTCATCAAGGAAAGGGTGATAGTGTCAGACAATAGGAAACATCCAACTGCCCTTTGCAATGTTAGCTTGGCCTATGCAAGAGAAACAAGCTCAAATTTTAAGTACTTATTGGCCGAGGATGAACAAATGACAAAGAATCTATAGGCTTCCAGGAAAGAGGCATAACAACTTCAGCAACAAAGTGCATTTTCTGCAATGGCAAAGATGAGGAAAGTGATACTTATTAAAGTATCAACACTTCAGAATACCATGCAGAAGTTCTATGATGGATTTGTCACCATGCATAAACAAATTGTCCATGTTCATGGTTTACAATAGTGGAGCAAAGAGTTTGTTCAAACTATCAAGAACATACATGATGTCATCACCCATGTGAAAGAGTGGACAACGTGGTGCAAAAGGGCCCCGCTTCACTTTCCAAATAAAATGAAGCCACAGGAAGAGCAAGAGAAAGAAAAGGTCTGGATCTTGATCCAGAACTATGATCATCTCGCCCCATTCATCAGCAGCATACAAGCCTCATATGCTCGGTTGTACAAGCGTTTGTATGTCATGGTGAGAACGCATAGGATCCCTTCAATTTGTTCCCACACCGAGGCTAGTCCCAAGAACCAAGTTCGGTTAGAGATCAATGGGTACATGGAGAAGCTAAGGTGAGAGGCCACCATGGAAGACTTAGAGATGAGCACACATAACATGCATAAGTACATTTGTGGTCCTGTCATGGTCAACACCATGTTACACATGCTTCAGGACGAGTTGGATATAGGTTCAAAGACCATATACCTGGATGTTATGGAGGAAAGAGTCTATTATTAGAAAGACACCATCAAGCAATTTGGAGACATCATCACACAATACCAAGATTGGCATCAATATGTGACCAAGAAGAACCAAGTGGAGGTTGTTGAGTTTGTCTTTCCCCAAACTTCAGAGTCATAGTGTTTTGTCTTGTTAGGTTGTCTCTAGCCTATTTTGTCTTTACATGGGTACATGTGGAAAATGTAATATTATTTGTAAATGTGTTGTAAGTGAAATTCCAAGTGTCATTAGTGGAATGTGAAAGGTCATCATGTTATGTAATGAGTTATTTGTAAAGAATTTGAAGATTCATGAGGGTAGTCAAAGAGTCACAAAGGGGAATGTCAAGGGTCACCCTACCCTTTGTTATAAATAAAGCCTCATAAATGATAGAATAGGATTTTGGGAGCCAAGCTTTTGGTTAGGCTTAGGCTTAGAAAAGTCTTGGGAGTATTGTGATGAGCCTTGGCTTTTCCACAAAATAGAGCGAGTATACTTCTTTCGAGGAGTAGGTGTTCTTGACTGTAATGTTCCACTGTTGAGGCTAGTGGTCATCAATGGTGTATGTATAGATTGAACTTTCACTTATAATAATAATATCAGAGCCAGCATTATTTCATGCGTATGTTGTTATTGTGGTTGGACTATTATGGTTGCTTTAGAAATGTATGTTGTTTAACTTATTTATTTTATTATGAACTACTTTGTATGCAATTGTATGAATCTTGTTGGATGTGTGTTGTTGGATTAACCCATCACTTTAATTTGTGGACTATTCCGCATTTTAGCTTGTGATGTCATTCCGCTCGCGTGTTCCTTTCAAGTTACATCCTATTACAGACTTCTAAGGGGCACACTTCCTTTTCCCCTTCATGTGTTAGAACCTTCATGCATCGCACTTGACTCTCTGTAGGGTCACACACTTTCTTTCACCCAAAGTTATCATACCTATCTCTGCATGCTACTGCGGTCAAGGCATTACACTACCACCCACTGCTTGGACACCTACTCCAAATAATTTGAGGTCTAGTTGGGACTTCTTATTGGGGATATCCCATGAATGTTAGCGGGTCCAACACCATCAACACAGTCGTAATACAGAAATCCAATCAAAGAAGAATGAATAGAGGATGGTTCCATAGCCAAAGTTCTTTGTCTTCCCCACTCTCACTGATGTCAATTATTTCTTCACGTTGGCTGGGAGTCATATACATCAGTCATACACTACTAGTCTTAGACATTCCACTACTAAGAATATAGTTGGTCATGAGGCTTGATGTAATGAAGTTGAACCTCATATCCTAGCAATAGTAAAAAGGATTATCTTGATAGACAAGTTCGTAATTTTTTTATCGGGACTTATGAACCAAGTTTGTTAGTTCCTAATGCACAATATACAACAATGTAATCAATAATATTAAGGCCTCCACTGGCCTTGCCTTTCAAATTGACTACTTCTTCCCTTCGAGAGAGCCTTGTAATGAATTAGCTATATTCTACTTCGATCTGTAAAGGCATTGAGTCTATGATGAATTTCTCGTGCTTCGAGTCCCAGTAATGAATCAACATATCCAATAATCGAGTTTTAGCTCTCATATTGGGCATCATAAAGAGTTTGAGAAAACCACAAATTTTCAATCCATCCAATGATTCTTGATCTTCTAATAATTCGTTATCCACATCAGTATGTTCTCTTTCCCTCCAAATGCTCGGCATCCTAAATAATTGAGAGATTTCATCCATTAGAAATTGGGTTTTGAATTTTACTCTATACATACATGGTTTCTGTAAGAGACAGTTGCATATATACGTGAATTTCCCTTTAGTAACCCACATATAGGGATTTCTATATGTGACTTTATAAACCCAAACCTGTGTACACGCAGAGATAATTTTTAAATTTAAGAAATCTACTCAAAAATTCGATTTAATCTATTAAATTTTTAATCAAATGGATGAGTTTAAGGTCATGATTAATTACTTGGAGTTCGCGGTTTCCAGATTCGTTGGTGGAATTTGTTGGATTGACTTACCAAAATTCGCTCCAAAAAATCTCTCCTCAACACTTGGATGGTGAAAATGAAATTGGGTGAGTCCAAAACTATATTTTATAATTAAACTTTAAAACCCACTTTCCTAAAGTTTAGTTTTAACTTTATAATTTTGTTTTTATGAACTTTTGACCTTTGCTTGAAGTGTTGGGAAAGATTCTTTTTAGGGTGATGAATACTTTTTTATCACTTAGCGATATTTTTCCTATTGCTTTGATTCCATGATCACTGACCTATCGTGGTAGGAATCATATTCTAAACTAGCATATAGGTTAAGACATATCACTCTTCCATTGCATTATGCATCTCGACCTCATACTGTGATATTTAGCCATAGGGTCAACCCCACTATGTTGCGATTTTTTAACCTCTCTCACACACCGTTTTGTAAAGTCATAACATAGTGGTAGAGCCTTTCCTTCCATGGGCTTCTTAGTTAGAACCTCACTAGTATATGTTTCCCATGCTGTAAGTATTGTGTAGGTTGGGGATTCCTCTTTAGTCCCACCATGAATTTGAGTTGAAGCCTCATTCTTCTCCTTCTTCACTATTATTCTGGTTTATACCCTAGAGACTCCCGTATGTTGAGTTGTACTATTGCATTGCATATTGACCAATTGCACCCCTTTTGGCCTTAAGCCAGCTTCATCTGGACTCATTTATAAGCCACTTTTGACCATGAATTTTATACAAGTTCAAACCATGCACTCATTAGCCTTTGGGACTTGACACCCTTTTCCTTGGAGGGAACATTCCCCAAGTGTCGATGACTAACATCCGCCACCTTGCATTGAGCATAGGAATGTTCTAGTCCCAGGAACTAGTGCACTTTCCCTTGACACTCGTTCTCTCCAATGTACTATAGGAATTGTTTTATTCTTTTTTTAGGCTTTAAATATGCAAAAGACAAACAAAAAAAATATTGCACAAAAAGAGGGGAACGAGACAATTTCTTCATCATTTGATGGAAGCAAGAGTTAGTTGTGTCACCCTTGAAAAAATAACTTAAAATGAGTCATTCCTCCACCGGTCAATTGTCACCAAAGTTATTCCACAACTGATGGAGGAAGTTTGACTTTAGGGAATCCATAACCTTGTTTTTGAGTCATTCCTCCACTGGTTGTGTTGTCACTCACTGCTAAATGTGTTTTCAGTGGCTCGAAGTGGAAAAGAGAAGTGAAATTTGAATCCATCTTCCAAGCCACAAAAGCTCTCAAATCTAAATCAAACCTTCTCCATTGGCTAGTTCTCAGAATAAGATTTTCAACAGTGTGTGGAAGTCCAAAAATGGACTTCTGGATCAGAAGTTAGAGCAGACTGAAGTTGCCTTTTTGTTGTAGCAGCTACAACCACCCTCCAAACTTTTGTCCTACACCCAAATTCGGAACCTCCCTTGAGAGTTTCACTTGATGGTTGCATACACTCGGGTTCACTTTGTGAGCTCGTGTGAGCCTTCACACCCACCTTGCTTGTTCATTCCACCCAATCTTTTGCATGTTGAGGTCAATGTCTTTCTTGCAACCATGCTTTGGTCATGCTCAAGGTCTTCGTTTGGTGTGTACATGTTATGTTCGCTATGAAATCGTCTATCCCACTCACACACAGAGTCCAATTCACTGTTGCACAAGCGTTGTCATGGTCAATCAACGATCAATCACGAGTGTCGTGCTTGTCGCTTACACCATTGGTCAGTCATGTTGAACATGTGTGTCTGGTTGGTTTGAGTTTTCTTGTCATCAAGTGATGAGGGTGTGTGTTGTAAGATCACATTTGCATCTTTCACTCATTCACACACTTAGTCATTTTGCTGAAGTTCTGACGACTAGTGTCCCCTCTGAAAGCTGGACCATCACCTCGCCATCGACTTGATCGGCTGTCACCTAGAATAGCGTAGAAGCACCAAGAAATTATTTTCAAGTTGTGTTGCCCGCAAGTATATCAATCAGCCTTCAAGCTGGTCGAGTGGAATATTTGACCTGGCAGCCACCCCAATACTCATTCCCCTCAAAATTTGTGCAGAAGCTGCAGACCTTTCCCACTATGCTAGCTAGGGAAATTGCACAAACAGGCTGGACATACATCCATTGCCTGTCCCTGTCTCCCTTAGAAAATTGCGTAGTTTTTCCAACCAGTCCTCCCGACAGTCGATTGGATACTCATCCAGAAAATTACGCAGTTTTCATGAGCAGGCCCTCTGCTGCCCAACAGTTTGCTCAACTCAGAAATTGCACAGAGATGATTAGCAAGTCAGCCTCCCAGCTTCAATGTAGTTTCTCTCGCCAGCATCTCCCAGCAGGAGAATGCCAGCTCGCTCCAAGAATTGCACATTTTCTGCTTCCAATCACCCGGCTAGCTGATTGCCAGTTCCCATTGGGAATTGCGTAGTTTCTGCTTCTAGGCTCTCGACCAGTTCCTCCAAAAAACTGTGCAATTTATGTCTATTGATCCTCCATGCAGCTCAGCCTGTTCCTCCAAAAAATTGCGAAAAATGTGTTGCTAAGCCCTTGCTACCCACTCATTCAAGGAAATGCGTAGATTCTGTTTGCCTTGCCTTCCTGCAGCCTGGATTGTCCCTCCCAAAATTTACGCAGTTTTTCCTTCCAGCTGAGCCAAACCTCTCAGACAGCCACTGTAGGCTTGAATTTCCCATCTTCATCACCCAGTGACTCTTGCGTAGTTTTCATCAGCAGCGCCCAGAGCCATCATCCCACCTCGCAACTTTTCTGTATCTCCCAGTCACCTGCATCCGAAATGATCATGTGTCATGGTAAACTAGGAGGTTTTTGGATTTGGTGTCATCTTGTCATGAGTCACTGCAAGTACAAGTACACCAACAAACATGGCACGACGAAGAATGGGGTGAATGAAGGGATCACATGCAGAAGAAAAGGTTCACCAACAGATGAACGAACGATGCATGTGAAGAAATGTGCTCGCGAACTAATGATTATGCAAAGATGCGTTCATGGATGGACGGACGAGCAAACATGCAAGATATGTTCACGGACGAATGAACGAACAAACTTGCACCTTTCGCAAACAGATGAGTCTATCAAGCCTTCCAACATACAAGCAAGGAGAAACGTGCCAAAGAAACATCAAGCGAACCAACGACCATCGAAGACTCTGCTCACTTTGCCATGTGGAGGTGAATATGTGACACACCATCAAGACATCCATCACCGAGTAGCACTGCAGCTCGACATGCACTCCAGCAGCAATACGAATGTACCAAAACTGTCATGTTGAGTCATGTCATGAGTCACGTTGTCCACATCTCCACTATGGGCCATGTTGTCAAATCAATGTAATGTAACGTGGAAGTCCAAGATACCCACTTATTGTAAAAAGAGTCATGTAAAGTTGAAAAGTCATGGAAGTCAAACAATGATGAGGGTAGTCGAACAGCCACAAGGGTCAGTTTCACCCTTGGCTATAAGTACCCCCTTATTTGTACATGGAAAGGAATTTTCACCTCAGCTCCTCCCACATAGCCAAGAGAGTCTCTAATATTTTCTTTGAGGAGTAAGTAGTGGCTCCAACGCGCCACGCACGGTGTTAGTGATGTAGGGTGTAACGATGTGTCTTGGAACTTTTTCTTAATTCAGAAGCTTGCTAACAAGCGAGCACGTTTTCACACATGTATCGTAACTATTGTAAGACTAATCTTGAACGCTTGTAATGCATGTTGCTTTAACTTGTGTTGAAGATTTGAACTTATTTCACTTGTTGTAATGAATAATCTGTTAATGAAAATGTGTTGTATATGCTGTTAACGTTGTCTCGCCCATGGTGGCTATCTCCGCGGATATCAAATAGACCTTTCACATAAAACTTTTGTAACAACCATTGTACTCGTGTGGACTAATCCACTTAGTGTTATATGTGTTATCTACCCTTATGTGTTGTGACTGTCACATTCGTGTGGACTATTCTACCGGAAGTTGTGCATGTCCTATTGTGTCGTGTGTTCACAGTGGAGTTGGGACTTCTCCCAACCACTTGGGACTCACATACACTCTCTCCCTCTATGGTGAAAGAACCATTGACACAAGAGACACTTACAATCACCAAGCACGCGAACCTCACTTCTCACAAGACAAAGAAAACCACTCTCTTGTGCTGACAAGCAAGATTTGAGGCAAATATTTAAGATAATGGAAACTGGGCCATCATACCAGATGGGACTCCCACACCAAATGGTGTGAGGTCTAGTTGGGACTTCATACTGGGGAAATCCCCTGATGTTGGCGGGTCCAGCACCATCAACATTTTGGAGCTAGAAGGAGGGTCAGATGACAAGCTAAGCCCATACATATGGGTTGAATCTCTTAGCCATGAATAATACACAATTCGTGATCCTAGCATGTTTTTCTTATTTCTCCCTTAATCAGTTATCAATCCCCAATGAGTTTCTTGATCACTTGTCCTTATTAAAGTTTGGCGGTGAGGACAGAATGTCCATAACCGAGCACATTTCTGATTTTCTTCATTTCTTTGAATCTGTTGAAGCCCCGAAAATCGGGTCTACAACAAGGGGGATACCCACCCAATCCGGACCTTGGTTAGCAGCTCCTTTTCCGTTTGGTATAGTGGGTCTGACTGGGATATGGGACTAGTTTCCCAATATATGTGTGTGTGTGTGTGTTGAGAATTGATATTTCATTTATAAGAGTTCCTAAGTGAAATGCTTTTATTCTAAATCTAATCTAACAACATGAAATTGTATTCTAATAAACAGAGATATCTAATTCTAAACTAACCCGGGATGTAATATTTCCGTTATGCGAACTAAAATGATTTCAAATAACAATTGGTAATAAAGATCATTCAACTGCTATGAGAAAAGAATTCAATAAAAATAAACCATTTCGTATAAAAAGTAAGACGAAAAAGTTGTGCAAAACATATCGCATAATAAGCTACTCATATATTAAGCATAAATAAATAGCTATCACCGTACAGAAGTGCCAAATGATAACTCAAGAATTCACGCATTCATACATAAATAACTGAACATGAATATCACTTTAACACATAGGCATAAATAGTTATGAGATAAAAGTACCATTTATAACTAGTTCTACTCATGAGCTTCAAGCAATAATGATTTATCTCTTCTTAATCCAACATCCACTAAGAGTACAAAAGTGCAACATCAGTAGTAGATATTAAACGCATATATCAATAAATCTTGTTCCATTCATTCATCAAAACCTCCTCGGAGGGTGCAAAAGTGCATGTTCTGAAGACAAGTTTTTGATAAATTTCAGGATCCTTCTCTAAATGCATGAGAAGGGTTTAATACTACTAACTAAATATAAAAATAATTTATTACAAAAATGTAGGATACGGTTTAAATGACCATCCTCATTTCAGGCAAAAATAAAGCAAAATTAACACTAAAACTGAATCTAAAACTAAAACTAACAACTAACTATCTGTGTATCTGTTCCTTGAAATTGCAAGCGTTCAACATTTGCTTGAGGAGAGTTGGTTGGCCGACTTCCGACTTTAGCTATCCTGCAAAAATGGAATCGGCAAGAGCTGGCGCCATCTTCTCGGCAGAATTAATGATACATTTGAGAGTCATGCACTGGCTGTGTGGTTTTACCAAGTACGCCCAGTAAGAATCCCAATTCAACTTGGTTAATCTTTTGATTGATTCTGCCCTTTCTTGAGCATTCCGTCTCCAGCCTGTTTGTAGTTGTTGTACATATCTATATACCACTTTGAGGATATCTCTGATAAATACCACTGGTTTTAGAGTTCAAGTTTTGCCTTTTTCCTTTAGCGTTTTTTCCTACAAATTTTCGGGCTTACAGGTGACTGAGTAATTAGAGGCTTTCCTCTTCAAGGGGTTTTGCCCAGCGATGCGCGCATCAGAAACTACCTCTGTTTCTTGATCCGGGCTTCCCTGGTGCGATTTTCGCCTCTTGCGTGCTTTTTGTTAGAGGATATAAAGCTTAAATTTTGTGGAAATAACGACTCCGTGAGTTCTTGACCCTGAGTCTTAAATTGTCTGTTTGTAATGTCAGCTCTATCTTGTACCCATTTAACCATGTGCATGTATGGAAGAATTTTGGGCCTCGCTGCTATCTGGTGCAAGAACGAACATGCTAGTTCTGTAATAGACACCTCAGAAGAACCATTTGAGCTTGTAGTAGCTGTAATCTCCATCATTTTGGGATTTTCTTCCTCAAGTAGACTGTACATGCCTTCCCAAGAAGTAATACCGGCATCTTTGTTACAGGCGGTGTCTGTATATAAGGACGTCATTTCTTTGTCTTCAGAACTCGGAGCTTTACCCTTCTTTCCCATAATATCCTGAACACTACTATGTATACTTCTATGTTCTTCGTTCCTGTACTTTACAAATGAGGTGAGAATAATGATAAGAAAAAGGTGACGGGAAAGATTTAAATGCCGAAAACATATAAAATATACCACCTTACATGAAATGACTCTTCGATCAAATCAAAACCATATTCCATTAATGATTTCTGACTAACTCATTGATTAACATTAACGCGCATAACCGAGTTTCGATTTATGGAAAAAAAAAAATCGAACAACGAGCACTGAAGATCTGCGATAAGGCGATTTGCGATTTGCTTTGCAATATCGCAAATCGCAGTATCGCAGATCGCAATATCGCTGGTTCGTAGCGTATGACAATCATCCATTAATGTGTTTTCTGCGAAATGCAATTTAGTTTAAGGCATTTCAGCGTAAGTGATGTTTGAGGTATGTGATGTGATGAATGTTTTTAGTGCGTAGTTTCGCATCGCAATTTTGCAACTTAGAATTCCGCTTGTAGGAAGGCATCCATTACCCTTTTTGCGATGTGACATTTCTTAAGGAATGATTTTATTCTAACTTATCATAAAACTTAAGCCTTTTTAGATTTTTTGAGGGTATTCTCCTAAGTTTATGATAGTAAGTTTTATTGAAAAAGGAAATACAAGCATTAATCGATTTTTTTAAATTTTTGAATAACGATCCCCACTTATTTAGTATTAGTGATAAAACTAAATAAAAAGGGGGGTTGTTGCTGGCCACAAAAGAATCTCATGAAATTGATAGTGATGAGTTTATTTGAGTACTCTTCTTCCTCACCCTTGAAGGTCGTGCTAATCGGTGGTGTCATACCCTGCCACCTGCTTCTGCCCATTCCCTTATCACTTTCCTCAATGAGATCCTTCAAGCCTTCAATGAGTGTGACCACCAAGATGTCTATGAAATAATTTCTCATTTAAGAATGAAGCCTGGCGAATTAGTTGAGGACTTTGCTACTTGCTTCCTTCACCTATGTCACGAAATTCCTAAGTAGTTTGTGGACCTTGACTTCATGAGCCAAGAGCTAAAACGCTTGGTTCATGTCTCCCGAAACAGTGACCTTCCTGATTTCCCTTCTTCCTCAACTCTTGCGGATCACGAGACACCTCATGTCTCGAAGAGGGTTCCCCCTTGCAGAAACCGCAAAACTAAGAAATCTGTGCAGCGGGTCCCCCCTCACAGCGGTTGCAAAGCTAAGAAATCTACGCAGCATGTTCCCAATCCATCTACTTAGCTGTCTCCCGCCCCAACAAAGGAAATTCCAGAATGGTTAGGAAAGCCTATGGTGAAAACTCATCCCTCCATTCCACAAGAGGACATCACCATTCCTAACCCAAGTCTTGAGTCTAATATACATCTCTGCCATCCTCCATCATCTACAAGCCATGACTCCTTGCACCATGACTTGCTTGAGCGATCTACTTCACGAGCTAGCTACACACACTCTATTGATTCTTGAGCTACTGGCTCAAGTTGCAATCATGTGTAAGGCAGACTCGTCATACAAGTGGAGGAGCAGGATGGTGAAGACACAATCAATTCCTCTCAAAACATTGAACTTCCATTCTTGATTGATCCTTGATCCACGAATCTTGGTGAAACATCATGCACAATCAATTCTTTCAATCAACCTCCAGTCTTGGGCTGTCATCACTCCCACACTTCTATATGTTGTGATGAATACCCAAGCACATCATATGATCTATTTTCATCTCATGTACACTCTAACTCTGATCTGGAATGTGCACCGGTCCATGTATACATCCATATCAAAGCTTCCTTTGCACCTCAATTGCCTTTGTGTCCTATCATTCACAGCGCATCAACATGCATCAGAGACCCTCTACATTCTCTTGCTTCTTCATCTTCTGAGTTATCTCCTTGATCAAGACAAGGCAAAGAGGTTTTCCATGATGAAAATAGTCTCAACACACAGGACTCTTCCCACTCATCATCATCTTGTGTGTTGCATGAAGACAAGTCGTCAATTCAGCTTGTTGAAAATTTTGATGAAGCATGTGACAGAGATGGTTGTCATCTTGAGAGAAGTTTTGAAATCAGTAACAACAACCATCCTCAAGCCATGCATGATTTGGTTCACATCTCAAAATGCAATTTTTCAATTCTAGAAATTTCTGGTACATGCCAGGGAGTCGAGGCACTTCAAAATTCGTTTATGGTTATGTCAGGACCTCGTGTATCTGGTAAGCCTTTCAAGCCAAATCAGATCTCGTTTCTCATGAACAATCTATATATCTGCATGGTTGCACTCGACGTGGATCCCCGTGTAAATAATTTTTACTATTCTGGGTGTGATATTTCAAAATTTCATATTTTCACTAATGATCGAATCCACGAGTCCGTTACAACATGTCCGTCTTCATGCACCTCTCTTACATATAATTCAGGTTGGGAGTGTCCGTCCCTCATTCAATCATGGGACAATGAAGTTGATCATCTCAAATACTATCTTTATCTGGAATCATACTTATCAGATGTTCTCTCTTGTAATCAGCTCCTTGGTCTTTTTGCAAATTTCGCACGTCAAATCTGCCCACTCATCACACCAGCAATCTCCCTGTGTGATGATGAGTGCACAACCTATCACACGAATCAAGTTACCCTCGTTTCATCACACCCCAACTAGTTTCACACATTCACAGTGTTGGAATATTTTCTACATTCCTGTGATTACCACAATTCCTGTGCATGTTTTCACCAGTTGCAAGTGGGTGTTCTATCATGTCTAGCAAAAAGAGAACTTGGTTCCCTCATTCAGAGTGTTCGTACGATTGTTCAAAAATTTCCTTTATTCACGTCAAACTGGGAATCTGCCATCTCGACCAACTGGTCTCATTTTTCTTCTACCTTGGGTGGATGTCATGGAGTTTATCATTTTCCCAACAATATATCCAATGACAGTCACTTCACACACTATGATCTTCACCATTTAACATCTCTCTTCTTAGACTTCTGTCAAGCAAGTCAGGCACTTCGGCCTGCACTGATGGCTATGGCATGCCCTCACTGTCTTGACATGGCTGATGAGAATGACTTGATCTATCTATCCATATAAGATTCCCAGCGTGATCCCCTCTCTCGAATTAGGAATCCATATTCTCAAAGATCAAGAATCTTTCAAAACATCCATAACAAATTTTATGATCCAATCACTGAATGGATGGAACAATCTTACTTGGCGAGTCGTGTTGCATGTAACAAGCTTCATTCCTTCCTCGCACTTGCTGAGAACTTGGTGCAGAAAAACACACACTCGCAAGAGGCCTCCGAGGTTTGTTGACAAACAGTAATCATGGAAGAGATAAGCGTGTGTGTTGGGTGGTTGTGACACATTCTTCCACCCACAGGTGAGACCTTCTCTCTCGTGTGCAAGTTTTTCAATTTTTTTTTTATTTTCTGTTGCATACTATTTTTTATCTGTTTTAATCACTCGTATCTTTGTGAATGCAAGTCGGGTGTGCCTATGGTGGTTTCATTGGAAATTTCATTTCACATAACCCCGACCGTTTAATGTAGGAATAGGAGTAGTGTTTGCTTTTTCACTTGTCTTTGCTTTCTGGTTTGCATGTTTGTTTGCTTGCTGACTTGGTTTCCTTGCTTGCTTACCGTTGTTTTCGCTTTGTTTGCTTTTCTTACTATTTTTGTTTTCGCTTCTTTGATTTTCTTAATACCTTACTATTTTTGTTTCCAAAAATAAGTGCTGCCAACTACTACGTTCTGGCTTTTTAATAGAGTATGTGGCTGAAATTTGAAGAGACTTGTGACACTGCAGCACTTGGCTAGTCTTGCGTCCATCTTCTCTTTGCTTGGTTGTAACCTTCGACCGATGAAGTCTTGATGGAAAATATTAACCATCTGCAAGGGAAGTTTTGGTCCAACCATGAACCTGTGTCCACACTGGGAATCCCCATGCCTGTACTCAGCCTCCTGCTCTGTGTGTTCAATCTCATCCAACTAGTAGAAACGAAGGAGGGGAAAATTTAAACGAGCAAACCTATGTCAGAGGTCTTACATGCGTCTCTAAAGGAACAACCTCTTTTGCTCTCAATAAGTTAGGATCCCTCTTCCACCCCAAAAATAAATAAGTGCCTATGCACGGTCCTCTTGAAAAATACAAAGGTGAAAGAAGAGAAAGGCTTCCTGCACAGAGAGGTGAAGCATGAAACTCCACCGGGGTACTAACCAGGCTAGCCGATAGTGGAGAAATGTGCGTGTTCCTGCATGACTCCTTTGGGGTACTCTCTAGGCCTACTGACAATGGAGCAACACCAGAGATGAAAACTTATACTCTGAAAATATTCAACTCGCGAGCTAAACTACCCTTCCCGGATTCGAAAACACTACGATCAAGCTGAACTTTTTTTTGTGTTTGACTGAGTTGGATAAAGGTGAACCATGTATATCCATGGGGTAAGTGGGGAAGCCAAAGTAACTCGCACAGTGATTCAATACTCCCTGAAAGACAAAGGCCCTGTGCTATCAATGAACCAAAACAAAGAAGCTGGAGTTCTACCAGTGTGTTGCCAAGTGTTGTAGCGGCTACAACCACCCTCCAAAATTTTGGCCTGCACCCAAATTCAAAACCTCCCTTGAGAGTTTCACTTGATGGTTGAATACACTCGGGTTCACTCTGTGAGCTCGTGTGAGCCTTCGCACCCAACTTTCTTGTTCATTCCACCCAAGCTTTTGCATGTTGAGGTCAGTGTCTTGCTTGCAACCATGTTCTGGTCATGCTCAAGGTCTTCGCTTTGTGTGTACATGTTATGTTCGCTATGAAATCATTTTTCGCACTCACACATGGATTCCCATTCACTATTGTGCAAGAATCATCACGGTCAATCAATGATCAATCACGAGTGTTGCGCTTGTCACTTAAACCATCAGTCAGTCATGTTGAACATGTGTGTCTCGTTGGTTTGAGTCGTCTAGTCGTCAAGTCATGAGGGTGTGTGTTTTAAGATCACATTTGCATCTTTCACTCATTCACACACTTAATCATTTTTCTAAAGTTCTAACGACCAGACTCCCCTCTGAAAGTTGGACCATCACCCCGCCATCGACTCGATCGAATGTCACCTAGAACAGCACAGAAGCACCAACTAATTCTTTTCAAGTTGCACTGCCCGCAAGTATATCAATCAACCTTCAATCTGGTCGATCGAAAGATTTGACCTAGTAGCCACCCCAGGACTAATTCCCCTCAAAATTTGCGTAGAAGCTATAGACCTTTCCTACTCCGCTGGCTGGGAAAGTTATGGAGATAGGCCGGACAGACACTTAGTTCTCGTCCTTGTCTCCCTCAGAAAATTTGCGCACTTTTTCCAACCAATCCTCCGACAGTCGACTGGCTACTCATCCAGAAAATTGTGCAGTTTTTATGAGCATGCCCTCTGTTGCCCAACAGTCCACTTAGCTCATAAATTTTGTAGAGATGATCAGCAATCCAACCTCCCAGCCTCAGTGCACTTTCTCTCGCCCATAGCTCCTAGCAACAAATTTCCTGTTCCCTCCAGGAATTGCGTAGTTTCTACTGCCAACCACCCGTCCAGCTGACTGCCAGTTCCCCTTAGGAATTGCGCAGTTTCTGCTGCCATGCTCCCGACCAGTTCCTCCAAAAAACTACACAACTTCTACTTGATCCTCCATGCAGTCTGACCTATTCCTCTAGAAAATTGCACAAATTTTGTTGTCAAACCCTTGATGCCCACTTGTTCTGAGAAATGCATAGATTCTTTCTACCTTGCCTTCCTGCAGCCCAGATTGTCCCTCCAAAAATTTGCATAGTTTTTCCTTCCAGCCGAGCCAGACCTCGCGGACAGTCATTGTCGGCTTGGATTTCCCATCTTCATCACCCAGTGACTCTTGCGCAGTTTTCATTAGCAGTGCCCAGAGCCATCATCCCGCCTCGCAACCTTGCTGCCTCTCCCGGTCACCTGCATCCGAAATGATCATGTGTCATGGTAGACTAGGAGGTTTTTGGATTTGATTTCGTCTCGTCGCGAGTGACTGCAGGTACAGGTACACCAACAAACATGACAAGACAATGAATGGGATGAACGAATGGAGCACATGTAGAAGGACAGGTTCACCAATGGACAAACGAATGATGCATGTGAAGAGATGTGCTCATGAACAGATGATCATGTAAAGATGTGTTTGCAGACGGAAGGACGAGCAAGCATGCAATATGTGCTCACGGACAGACAAACAGACGAACATGCACCTTTTGCGAATAGATGAGCCTGTCAATCCTTCCAACATACAAGCAAGGAGCAACGTGCCAAAGCAACATCAAGCGAACCAACCAACATCGAAGAATCCACACACTTTTCCATGCAGAGGTGAAGCTGTGAGACACCATGAAGACATCCATCACCCAGTTCACTGCAGCTCAACATGCACTCCAGCAGCAACACGAATGTACCAACACTGTCATGCCGAGTCATGTCATGAGTCACGTTGTCCATAGCTCCACTGTGGGCCATGTTATCAAAGTAATGTAATGTAACATGGAAGTCCAAGAGACCCATTTGTTGTACAAAGAGTCATGTAAAGTCGAAAAGTCATGGAAGTCAAATAGTCATGAGGGTAGTCGAACAGCCATAAGGGTCAGTTTCACCCTTGGCTATAAGTACCCCCTCATTTGTACATGGAAAGGACTTTTCAGCTTAGCTCCTCACACATAGCCAAGAGAGTCTCTAATATTTTCTTTGAGGAGTAAGTAGTGGCTCCAGTGCCCCGCGCATGGGGTTAGTGATGTATGGTGTAATGATGTGTCTTGGAACTTTCGCTTAATTCAGAAGCCTACTAATAGGCTAGAAAAATTTCATACATGTATTGTAACTATTGTAAGACTAATCTTGAACACTTGTAATGCATGTTGCTTTAACCTGTGTTGAACACTTGAACTTATTTCACTTGTTGTAATGCATAATTTGTTAATGAAAATGTGTTGTATATGATGTTAATGTTGTCTCGTCCATGGTGGCTATCTCCCTCGACATCAGACAAACCTTGCACATAAAACTTTTTGTAACAACCATTGCACTCGTGCGGACTACTCTGCTAAATGTTATATGTGTTACCTTCCCTTGTGTGTTGTGACTGCCGCATCCATGTGGATTGTTCCAACGGAAGTTGTGCACATCCTATTGTGTTGTGTGTTCCTAGTACAGTGGGGACTTCTCCCAAATGACTTGGGACTCACTCCCACCCTCTCCCTCTACGGTAAAAGAACCATTGACACAAGAGACACTCACAATCACCAGGCATGCAAACCTCACTTCTCACAAGACAAATCAGACGACTCTCCTATGCTAACAACCAAGAGTTGAGGCAAATATTTAAGATAATGGCAACTGGCCCATCGTACTAGATGGGACTCCCACACCAAACGATGTGAGGTCTAGTTGGGACTTCATACCGGGGAGATCCCCTGATGTTGGCGAGTCTAGCACCATCAACATTTTAGCACTAGAAGAAGGGCCAGATGACAATCTAAGCCTATACATCTGGGTTGAATCTCTTACCCATGAATAATACACAATTCATGCTCCTGGGGTGTTTCTCTCATTTCTCCCTTAATCAGTTATCAATCCTCGATGAGCTTCTCGATCACTTGTCCTTGTTAAAGTTTGACAGTGAGGACAGAACATCCGTAACCGAGCACATTTATGATTTTCTTCATTTCTTTGAATCTCATGAAATCGATAGTGATGAGCTTATTTGCGCACTCTTCTTCCTCGCCCTTGAAGGTCGTGTTAATCGGTGGTTTCATACCCTGCCACCTGCTTACGTCCATTCCCTTCTCACTTTCCTCAACGAGCTCCATCAAGCCTCTGATGAGTGTTCCCACCAAGGTGTCTATGAAAAAATCTCTCGTTTAAGAATGAAGCCTGGAGAATCAGTTGAGGAATTTACTACCCGCTTCCTTCACTTATGTCACGAAATTCCTGAGTAGTTTGTGGACCTTGACTTCATGAGCCAAGAGCTGAAACGATTGGTTCATGTCTCTTGAAACAGTGAGCATCCTAATTTCCATTCTTCCTCAAATCTTTCAGATCATGAGACACCTCATGTCTTGAAGAGGGTGCCCCCTCATAGAAACAGAAAAACTAAGAAATTTGTGCAACGGGTCCCCCCTCGCAGCTGTTGCAAAGCTGAGAAATCTGCGTTGCATGTTCCTAATCCATCTACTCAGTTGTCTCCCGCCCCAATGGATAAAATTCCAGAATGGTTAGGAAAGCCTATGGAAAAAACTCATCCCTTCATTCCATAAGAGGACGTCACCATTCTTAACCCAAGTCTTGATTCTAATATGTATATCTCCCATCCTCCATCATCTATAAGCCATGACTCCTTGCACCATGACTCGCTTGAGCGATCTACTTCACAAGCTAGCTACACGCACTCTCTTGGTTCTCGAGCTACTAGATCAAGTTGCAGTCATGTGCAAGGCAGTCTCATCATACAAGCAAACGAGCAGGACAGTGAAGACACAATCAATTCCTCTCAAAACATTGAGCTTCCATTCTTGATCGATCCTCGATCCGCGAATCTTGGTGAAACATCATGCACAATCAATTCTTTTGATCAACCTCCAGTCTTGGGCTTTCATCACTCCCACGCTTCTGTATGTTGTGATGAATTCCCAAGCACATCATATGATCTATTTTCATCTCATGTACACTCTAACTCAGATCTAGAATGCGCATCGGTCAAAGCAGACATCCATATCGAAGCTTCCTCTACACCTCAATTTCTCGTGTGTCCTATCATTCACAACACATCAACATGCATCGGAGACACTCCGCATTCTATTGCTTCTGAGTTATCACCTTGATCAACACAAGGCAATGAGGTTGTCCATGATGAAAATAGTCTCAACACACAGGACTCTTCCCACTCGTCATCATCTTGTGTGTTGCATGAAGACAACTCGTCAAGTCATTTTGCTGAAAATTTTGATGAAGCATGTGGCAGAGATGGTTTTCATCCTGAAAGAAGTTTTGAAATCAGTAACAACAACCATCCTCAAGCCATGCATGATTTTTTCACATCTCAAAATGCAATTTTTCAATTCTGGAAATTTCAGGGACGTGCTAGGGAGTCGAGCCACTTCAACATCCATTTATGATTATGTCAGTAGCTTGCGACTCTGGTAAGCCCTCCAAACCAAATCAGATCTCGTTTCTCACGAAAAATCTGAATATCTACATGGTTGCACTCAATGTGGATCCCTGTGTAAAGAATTTTTACTATTCTGGGTGTGATATTTCAAAATTTCATATTTTCACTAATGATCGAATCCATGAGTCCATTACAACATGCCCATCTTCATGCACCTCTCTTACATCTAATTCGGGTTGGGAGTGTTCGTCCCTCATTCAATAATGGGACATCGAAGTAAATCATCTCAAAGACTATCTTTATCTGGAGTCATACTTATCAGATGTTCTCTCTCGCAATCAACTCCTTGGTCTTTTTGCAAATTTCGCACATCAAATCTGCCCACTCATCACACCAGCAATCTCTCTATGTGATGACAAGCACACAACCTATCGCACAAATCAAGTTACCCTCATTTCACCACACCCCAATTGGTTTCACACGTTCACAGTGTTGGCATCCTTTCTCCATTTCTATGATTACCACAATGTCTATGCACTTTTTCACCAGTTGCCGGTGGGTGTTCTATCATGTCTATCAGATAGTGAACTTGGTTCTCTCATTCAGAGCATTCGCACGATTGTTCAAAATTTTCTTCGTTCATCTCAAACTGGGAACTGCCATCTCAACTGACTGGTCTAATTTTTCTTCTACCTTGGGTGGCTGTCATGTAGTTTACCATTTTCCCAACAATACATCCAATGACAGTCACTTCGTGCACTATGATCTTCACCATTTAATATCTTTCTTCTTAGACTTCTATCAAGCAAGTGAGGCACTTCGGCCTGCAATGATGGATATTGCAAGCCCTCACTATCTTTACATGACTGATGAGAATGACCAGATCTATCTATTCGTATCAGATTCCCATCATGATCCCCTCTCTCGAATTAGGAATCCATCTTCTCAAAGATCACGAATCTTTCAAAACATCCATCACAAATTTTATGATCCAATCATTGAATGGTTGGAACAATCTTACTTGGCGAGTCGTGTTGCAGGTAACAAGCTTCATTCCTTCCTCACACTCACTGAGAAAATTGGTGCAGAACAACACACACTCGCAAGAGGCCTCCGAGGTTTGTTGAAAACAGTAGTCGCGGAAGAGGTAAACGTGTGTGTTGGGTGGTTGTGACACATTCTTCTGCCCATAGGCGAGACCTTCTCTCTCATGTGCAAGTTTTTCAAGTTTTTTCATTTTCTGTTGCACACTATTTTTTATCTATTTTAATCGCTCGTATCTTTGTGACTGTAGGTCAGGTACACCTACGATGGTTTCATTGGAAATTTCATTTCACGTAACCCTGACCGTTTAACGTAGGATTAGGAGTAGTGTTTTATTTTTCTCTTGTATTTTCTTTCTAGTTTGCATGTTTGTTTACTTGCTGACTTGGTTGCTTTGCTTGCTTACTGTATTTTTCACTTTGTTTGCTTTCTACTATTTTTTTTCATTTGTTTGGTTTTCTTAATACCTTACTATTTTTTTTCTAGAAATAAGTGTTGCCAACTACTACATTCTGGCTTTTGAATAGAGTATGTGGCTAAAATTCAAGGAACCAAGGGTTAAGAACTAAAGGGCTATTGGCGATCAGCAAAATTGAAATGTCGCAACTCCAAGTTAAACCCTTGATTGAAAATCACCGATAAGGGAGCTCTAATAAGGGTGCTAGCCTGCGGTCACATAAAGGGCTGAAGAACCAAGGGCTAAACACAAAGAGCGGTTGGCAATCGACAATTGACGAAACCTAATATCGCATCGCTCCAATGAAATTCCCCCTATTGCAAGCCACCGATAAGAAACCTCCAATATAAAGGCTGAGCCCCAATTCAAAACCCTCAATCCTATGATGCAGAAACACTGAAAGGGGCTAAACCATAGGGGGCTAAAGGAGATCGACGTTCGTAGTTTATAAAGGTTGTTTAGTTTTAAAGCTTCCAATATCTGAGCTACAATACACTTGTATTAACTATTTCATACGGCATGTATGGGTCTGATAGTGTTCCACAAGAAGTTAAGGAGACAAATGAGTTGGCAGTCATGCTTAGGACATGTTATGGCCATCAGGGGTGATCCCTCCCGATTCCTATGAGTGGTGAATCCAAACAGTTAATGTGAAAGCGACAGTAGGATTGGCCGGATCAATGAGGTAGAGACGTGGCCTGAGCAGACGCCATAACAGGGGCGCCTGGGAGATATTTTCCTCCCATCATCTTTTAGTTTTCCTTTTTCCCATTATTTTGTAATTTCTGTTTATTTCCAAGAAGGGAATCAAATCCTGATTGTAATAATTTTTGCAATAGGCCTTCACACACTGAGACAGCTGGTCTATTAGACAGTTAGAGATTGAGTTGGGATATTCGGTAACTATTAATTCCAACTCCACCTCTTCTTATAAATAGGTGGAAGAAACACTTAATAAAGGTTCTGGAATTCTACAACCGCAGCGGTCCAAATTCTGTGATTCCATTTTGGTTCTAATTGCCTCTTCATGAGGGACTATTGCAATGTATGGCTAAATGTAATGGACTGGTATGTTGGACTCATTTTGGATTAATGAAACTCTTTGGTGATTTCAATCAGGGCAATGTGGAGTATGTTTTCCCTTCTGTAAATCTCATTTCATATATGTTTTCCTTTCTCTGAAATTGTGTAATGAAGTTGTGGTCTCATCCTCTCATCGTTATATGTATGTTGCTAAATAAGTGAACAGTACCTATGTATATTACAGATTTACTGTTTTATTCAATAGCCTACAGTATCTGTAGTAATTAGAGATTTACTTGTGTTATTGGATTAACCTGTAGTACCTGTATGAGCACAGATTTACTTATGTTGTTTGGTGATAAATTTACCCAGTAGGAATAGATCTTGGGACCTTCATTCGTGTTCCACAATTCTTGTCATTCCATCTTTTCTGCATTCCATACTTCTGCCAAAACATAGCCGCTTAGGATTTTGTCTTCTCTACAGCCCTATGCATCTATTCCCTTCCTTGATCTCCTCCTCTTCACCTTTACTACAACTTCAATATTAAGCTTCCTGTTGTTGTGTGTCGGCCACCAGAACAAGACATTTCTCTTTGAGGTTGCCCCGATTTACCCCCTACACATTTGGATCCATGTATTGGCGTGATTTTTCCTTACTGAAGGCCTATTGAACCAAGCCCTCCTTTTTTATCTTTTTAACTACGTGACAATTGGAGTGCAAGAAAAACCCCATTGATAATCTTACATGCACTCCTCTCTTTAAGATGTCCTAGGCACTAGTCTACAATCAACCCAGAGGCTGTCTCTAGGAAGATTTCTATATCTCCTAAAGCACTTGTGTCGGTGTTATAAAAATTGACAACAGGTTGGTTATATATTCCAATCATACAGAGTGTTTGTTAAAATCTCCGGCATTGCAAACTTATACAAAGTTATATTATGTTGCCATAAAAGTCACATCAAGTCGCGCTTTTGTTCAAGGGAATTAAACTTGTTGTCGACCATTCTATGATGTCTCTTGAGGCATTTCGGTTGGCCATACCAAGTCTTTCAAGTTATTCTCAATATCACATCAGCAACATGGTCCTTTACTCATGTTGGTTAAGAAGGTCCCCAATGAATTCTTACTGGCGGGTCTGCTCCTATCGACTCCAAAAAATTGCTATGAGAATAGAACTAGAGTTGCACCCTAGTCTTATTTACATTATTGATAGGTGACCTTGTGCTCAACATTGATCAACATTATGGGTCTTTGACTGAGTGGTTTCCCTTTTGTTTGACGTCAGCTTACATTATCACACATTGTGATTTGTGCAGTACCTTGGTTTCCATATGACCCTATTGGTGGATTCCTCACCTTTGTGTCAACTTTCATTATTGGTTGGTTCACATAATTTTTTCGTGTGCTAGCCACCACTTGTGTATGTCAGAAGTGTACTTCGGAATGGTTAATTCATTTCTCTTCATCTAAGTTCTTCCAAATTATTGGCCTACAATTTACACTCACGCTGGTTGATGTGGGATGCATTAATGCCTTCCTTCCAACATATCTTTTCCCATTGAATCCAACTCATTTCTCTGAGAACAAGTTCTATAGTCTCTTTTTTCAGTACCTTAGTGTTTGCAGTGATCAGTGGTAGACTCCTTCACTACTGACAATGAGAATACATCAAATGTATCTTGATTGGTAGATTATTCCAAGTGCTTGACTTCAACATATTTATTCACACTTGTTAGATTGTATTGGGGTACCTTGACACTCATTATCATTATTGGTGACTTGTCTCACATTAGTTAATGGTATACATCAATGACTGGTAATCAAACGATTTCTCACATGGTTGACTTCAACTCATTTATTCCCATGGTGTAGAAATGTACCATCTGTGGTCAGTGAAGACCTCAATTTGTGTTAGCATCTTGGTTCATTTGATAGTTCCTTCATTTTTCTACCAGTGACACCTCTTAGCTCTATATGTTGCAGTCTTTCACATCAACATCTTATATGTTGGTACCTAAGTTTATGTAGTATCACTATTCAACCTATATGACTTGGTACTTTTATGAGGATTAGTTATGTAGCATCATTTGATCAAACATTCTTCTATATGTGATTTTGAGACATAGCTCCATTGTGTTCTTTCGCGGTTATGATCCGATGATCCACTATGTATTCTTCATCTCCTTCTGTATACTTATGTGTACATTTTGGATCTTCCTTATACTTGATCAGCAGACATGCTTTACTACTTCTGAGCATGGGTATGCCTGCCTCATATATGAGTTTTCTTTTTGACTCCTTCCACAGGTATTCTATGGGTTGGAATCTGGTGATCTCCTCCCGGGTTTGCGGATGACTCCTCTCTCTATTCTTAATATATTTCAACCATCATGTTCCCCTTATGACCTCATATATTAGGGGGCATCTGTTATAGCATCATTTAACACTCCTGTAGACATGATGCTCTTTTATGGACATGGGAAGTCCCTTTTCACATGTAGACTTGATTTTATACTAAAAAACAATATTTCAAAATCGATACGCGACTCTTCCCATACAAAAACGCGTATATACGCGGGTCGCATAATACTATACTCGCATATACCTTTTAAAATATGAAAAATATAATAAAATGTTATTTTTCAGACAGGGTTTATGGGTTTTATAGAGAGCCCACCTACAGGAGCTCGTGGCCTAACCAAAATAACCAATTTGAGGTGGTATATATACACCCCTTGGGTAGGCCTAATTACAACAAGAGAAGAAGGATATTGATATTATACTTGATTTATCCCACATCAAGTCTTCTTTTCTCATGCCTCATGCACTCCTAGTCTCTAGGAAACCTTGGTTTCCTCTGCAGAGATGCTCAACATCCTTATCTAGAATCTTCTTTCACCTATTAGAGAGGTTGTCTTCATGGCTCGGGTTGGACGAATACAGAGGAAGGATTTGTCATTGCCTTTGGCCTGGATCAGGTTTTATCTATCTTGTACTTATTGTTGTTAATCAATAAAGAAGCTCATGTCTTGTTCCTGATATATGTTGTCATCTTATGAATGATAGTTTGAATGTTTATAGAAGATGATCTAACATATTCTTACATATGTACATTGAATTATCTATTATGTATATACTTTTGTGATTGATTTATAGGTCTGCACATATTGGAGGAAGAAGAGGGTTTGGAACCTATGGGAACATCTTCAAATGTAGGACCTCCAGGTGTGTCTCCAAATCCAACTTTGATAATTCGAATGTTTGGCATGCTTGATTGAGTGTTATTTGTTGATTACCTTACCCTGCTCTGTTGAGGATTTCAACCCTTGCCTTAGGGAACTTTTCCCGCCAACAAACACCCTCCAAATTTTGGTTTGGATTCAAACTTTCAAGCCTCCCTTTAACCATGTGAAATTTCGTTTCTAGTTACTAAAGTCATTACATACTTGTCTAAGTTTCCAAGTCCCTTTGTGAAGGAATTCCAAGCGTTGTCTTTTGTTAAGGGAAGCGTCACTCTCTACAAAAAATAGTTATAGTGCACCTTTAAGAGGAAGCTCCCATGTTTTCTCTTGTACTAATGGTTTCTATCTGTCATATAGATATGCACTAGATGTATTCCCAAAGTACTATGCACTTTCTTATTGTAGTCAACACTAGTGTCACAAGGTGTACCTTAAGTGTCGCACTTGGTGGCAAGTGTCACTTTGTTGTCATTTCAATGGATGCATATTGTAATTTGGTTGTTCATTTTTGAGTGTGTGATCATGTTCAAGTCCTAATACATGTTTTGTACTCATCTTTCGCCTCACTAATCCCACACTTAGTCAAATTTTGAAGTGTTTTTGTCTTTGCAGCTTGCCCGACCAATCACTCCTCATCCTACCTTCGTGAATTGTGCACCGCGTAGTCTCAATCCAAAGTCAACCATCCTTACCTCCTGGAATCGTACATTACATAGTCA
Organism: Pinus tabuliformis; assembly: GCA_031772625.1. Taxonomy (NCBI): domain Eukaryota; kingdom Viridiplantae; phylum Streptophyta; class Pinopsida; order Pinales; family Pinaceae; genus Pinus; species Pinus tabuliformis. The sequence goes on along the minus strand of CM062814.1, from coordinate 740,492,304 downwards.
CTTCCTCCAAGAACTGCACATTATGCAATTTGAGTTCCTAGTACTTGTCTCCTGCACTTGCTCACTGCGCAATCTTCGCCCAATTAGGACTCCACTATGCATTTTGCATTCTCAATCAGTAGTCATGCCCTATCTCATTCCCTGACTTTCTCAATTGTTCAATCAACTATATTAGTCCTTCTAGAACTCCACATTGCACAATTAGAGTGAGAAAGAATGCCTCACTACATGTCTAACTCCCTCAACTATGAATCTTGCCTTTGGTCCCTTAGTCACTGCACACTGTGCAGTCCTAGAAGTTAAACCCTCACCTCTGCCTTTTTTTCCTTTGCACTGCATAATCCTTGAGCCTCCTCCTCAATCCTGCACATTGTCTTGGCTGAATTAGTATGTTCCATGAAGAACAAGTTAGATTAGGATATTTTGGGACTGATGTCGTCTTTTCATGAGTGAATTCCATCTTTAGGTGCTAATATCTTAACTTGACAAGTTGATGCTCAAGGAGGATTCCAAGGAGATCATGTAAGAAGACACTTATGACATCGAAACCATGAAGAGATCATCAAGCAAAGATATGAAGGGACACCAGATCATGTCAGAAGAAGGAATATCAAGATCATATGTAAGAATCCATATCATCCTAGCCTCTTGGAGGATGAAGATGAAGCACATGCAAGACTTATCATGAAGATACAAAGACGACAACAGTAAGAGAAGATTGGCATAGGCACTCAATAATGAAGTTCCATGTCATCATTTCCAAGTCATGGATTGTCCAAGTGTCACTAGAAGAGTCTTATGTGTCATTGTATTTTTCCACATCATTTGTAGATGTAATTATGTAATTTCCAAAAAATAAGAAAAATCTAAAATGTGTGGAAGCCCAAGGGTCACTCGTAGAATGTGAAGAGTCATATAGAAGCTCAAGGGTCTCATAAGAATTCAAAAAGTCACATGGGGGCTCAAGAGTCACAAGGGAGGTGGAGAGTCACCTCATTTGTTATATATACACCCTCATAGCTCAAGCAAAGGACTTTTCACCTTGTCTTCTCAAGTTAATCATAGGAGAGAAGATGAGTCTTTTGATAAGTAAGTAGTTTCTTAATGTTACACTATTGGAATGACTATTATATCATTGTAATAGCGTATCTTGGGACTCTCACTTTATAATCCAAAGCTCTTGGAGTTGGCACACTTTTCAAGCATATGTCATGAATGATTACAAGACTATTCTTTCATTTTTTGTAGTGTATGTTTATGTTAACACATACTAATGAAAATTAACTATTTCATTGGCTTTAGTATGCATATTTGAACCATGTTTCATTTGCTTTTATGATCGTTATTTCTTTGTGAACTATTTCACAAGATTATTAACGATTCTTTCATATGTATGTGTGTGTCTTTATTAGGATAGTATTATTACTTTTCTCTTAAAGACTCACTTTCTCTTCCTTTCTGTGAAAGAACCATTATACACTTTTAAATTGAATACATCACAAGGCTAACTTACTTGTTTATCTTAAAAGTACATGTGTTTCTCTTGTGTTGTTTATTGCATCCAAGGAAAATATTTAAGATTATGGAAACTTGACGAATTTTCTGGTTGGGGCTCCTACTCCAAATGGCATGAGGTTTAATTAGGACTTCATACTAGGAAGACCCTTTGACTGTTGGCAGCTTCCAGCAATGTCAACAATTTTGGCGCCAAAAGGAAGTCCATATTTTTATGGTTGAAAACTCACCATCTTCACATAAAGAACCTTTTGTGCAAGGTAGTAATTGTTCAAGCCCAACTCCAACTCATATATTTGAGAAATAAGAGTCATATGATCAAGGTCCAAAGTGTGCATATGAAGTCACTTATGAGAAACTCCATACACTTCGTCCTATTACTCGTCAGTTTCCTAGAGCTCTTGGATTGCTTCCTTTCACATCCTTTCTTCCTCATAAGTAAAAAAAGAAAGGGATTGTTGAGAAATCTAGGGCATCATGAATTAGGTGATTTCTCTTAATTAGTAACTTCTTGTGAGTGTCTTTTAACTCATTAGATTAGGATCTTCTTTCTTCTTAAGTTATTAGTGTTCTTATTCATCAAATAAATACCAATGCATGAACATAAATAGTCAAGAGACACAGAATGTAAGCTATCATCCAGGGCCAAAACCTCTCGCTCTTTGAGATGAAAACCCGTAAAAATTATTCTTATAGATATTCCAATTGACGAATACAAAGACCAAGACCCTTGACCTATTAGCCACTCCAAGACTAAGACACTAGTTCTCTTGACTGTTTTCTCTTCTTCTTGACTCCTCTTCCGCTTTGACCTTCTTTGTATCAAGACATAATTATCACCGATATCTTATCACAGTCTCCACATCAAGATCTCCTTTATTGTGAGACTTTCTCACTATCATATTCCTGAGACCTTACTTCTGTGATGGTCATCCTTCTTACTGTGATTACATTGAGCCTTTAACATCGTAGAGGCACCGAGCTCATAATACTGTAATAACATCAGGACTAAGATAGTAATGAAACTATGGTCTTCATTATAGCGATGATCTGATGCTTCCTTCATAGCACTGAGACTCTCTCACAGAAATCCAAAATGACTGTAATGATATCCAAAGTATACTGATATCCTTGTCTGAAATGGTGTCTCTCTATTATAACCCTGAACTATGCTTACTCTGAAATATGAACCCATTACAACAGTATCCTACTTGAATCTGAACTTGTCATCGTTCCTGGTCACCCAGAAAACTTAAGAGGAATCTAAACTATTGACTATAATTGTCATCCGAAAATCTCAAAGGAATCCGAGCTTGTGAACTGTGATAATGCAAAGACCCTGCCCACCTATTTATAGTGGTTTGTCCCATATAATAATCCGACCTATACATCCAAATAGGTGTGTCTCAAAATAGGTGAGTCGACATGAGTTTGTACTTCATTTTAAGGCCGACATGAAGGGGAAAACTAGTGCTTGTCATTGGAGGGCTTCTAGACACTTTTATAGACTCATATACATTCTTCATACATGATATTGACTCTATATAATTTTTATAACAAATCCTAAAGGCCCTCAATGGGAGCCATATAAAAATAAAACCTCTTGCTCATGAAACCCATGAAGCAAGGCATTGTAATAATAATTTTATTTTCTTATATTCATCATTTTCAAAAGTCACAATTACATGTCATTATGAAGACCAAACCTAGTTACACTTTTCAACACTCCCTCTTAACTAGGGAGGTATTCATAGTGGTACTTGGTCATTCTATATTTGAATAATTTCTCATAAGAAGAATCGGATTGGTGACCCATCTGTATAGCATCATATCAACCAGCATTGTCATATAGCAAGGCCTTGACTAACAACTCTATCTCTCCACTAGATCAGAGCACAATGCTAGAGAGACCAATGATTTATAAACACCCTAATCATTGTCTCTCATGGTACATAATCCACCCGAGTGTTCAACAAGTATGACCTTCTTTGGATTATTCTTATCTTAGATAGCTAGTCCTTAAAGAATATCGGTCCACAACTACTCTTATGTTGGATGCCCTATTTCATCCTCAAAGAGTATCAAATGCCAGATGATTACCCAATCCTCCATTATGTCGTCCCAGGTGAAGAACAAAATGATGTGTCTATCTCTCCCTCTTAATTAGGGAGGACATATCAATTCTGATAAAGGAATGTACTCATTTCTATGAAAGGAATGTACCTATGCTCCCTCTTGTCTTAGAAATTTCTGAGTTTCTTCCAAGTAAGAAACTCATTTCCAGGCTCCCTCTCAATTAGGGACCTACAATAGTTCTTCATAACGAGTTGCTTGAATAACTCCTTCCTTCGATGTCATGAATTTATTCATCACAGAGTCTTCATATTTTGGGACTTCTTCACAGGGCACAGACCATCCATCACTTTCATTCGTGAGTTAGTCATGTCATAATTCATTTTCTCAAAAAGTGATCCATCAATCTACATCTGGCCTTGCTTCATGTCATGCTGCCTTCTTCATGCCATATTTTCTGAAAGGATCTTACATATTTTTATATGGTCCTCTTGGAAGACATCCACGTATATTCCCTTGCCAGCCTTGCATAAGCCCATCCAGGTATTTGTTCAAAATAAGAAATGAACACTTAAATCAAAATTACTTTTGTGATGGCCTTTCATCATGACATCTTCCAGTTTGCATCGGCATCCTGCGTACATGTTTTACATATCTCCAAAGATATCCATTACCAAGGGTCTCCATCTTTTTTCAGACTTCCATCAGAGCCTTCATATCTTTCCGGGGGATCTCCTAGTCAAATATTCTTGGTATCGGATGTTGAATGCCTTCTTCCATGGTTGCATAGTCTATGATCTCTTTCTTTATTTATCTTCATATATTTCATTCCCATGAGCTTCTAATCAAATTTCCTCAATTGTAGTCAACCACCTCATACTTCATATGAGGACATATTATGTTGATTTCATCTAGTGTGACCCATGCCTTCTGACAACCTTTCATAGGAGGAGATTCCTTTCCTTTGATCATGCTTCTCAATATATAGAAGTGATCCATGTTACCTCCAACCATACAACACGAATTTATAATATTGAATACAAGCATCCATATAACCTCATTTACCTTTAGGTCATCTAGGCTTCTTTCAGAAACTTCCTTGATTGAAAAGATATTCAACCCCTTGATCTACTTCATCTCTTATGTCATCATACCATCATCCCATGAATTCCACAAGTTTGAGTTCTTGATGAGACACTTTCTTTCACTCTAGATTGGTGAACCTTCTGATGAAGATTCAATCAGTGAGTCTTGAGGATCTTGCATATCCTTATCCAACAAATGTTACCTTTTGATGTATCATGAGCCTTGTCCTGGATGGCTTCTTCCTTTCCTTAAGTTTTCCAATGAGGTTCTCAAGAGCTATATCCTTCATAGTTAACTATCAAACATCCTTCATGTTTCCTATGGTGATGTCACGAGCTCTTACTTCTAATGATTTTCCTCTTCCTTGGACTTCCTTCTTTCAGGTTCCTCCACTTCTTCGGTGAAATGGAATTCTTCTCTATCTTCCTTGTTATTTCCCTTCTTAAGCTTAGGAAAATCTTTCCTGTAATTTTTATAGAATTGATTCTTAGATATGTTCTTCATTCCTTTCAGAAAATGTCTAAATACTTTTTTCCCTCAACATGTCTTCTCCTATCTTGCATCGAGGCCACATGTTGTTGAATGTGATAGCCTTCTTATCCTCGTAGACATTTGTTACCTTATTTATCAGTTAGTGTATTTAGAACAATGAGGGTTATCTCTCCCAGATATTGAAATTGAGATCTTATGAAGATAACCCTTTATCCTTTGATTTCTTCAATTTGTGTAGATCAGATCTAAGTGATATGACCTTATTTGTCACATCTTCAGAGAATAGTTCTACCATATTATAATATATATATATATATATATATATATATATATATATATATATATATATATATATATATATATATATATATATATATATATATGATGTCTCCAATACTGCTATATGAGGGGAACTTTGACTGAATTCATAAGAATCCCTTGAGCCCTTTGATCCCTTTCCATGTATTTAGAGGAGACCTTTCCATTGATATGTTAAATGACTTCACTTTCATCGAGGACTACGTCTATCCTCATTTTCCATGCAAGGAAGTTTGATGACCCAACCAACTTATAGATCTCCTTGCAAAACAAAGTCATTTTACTATATTAGATTATAGAATAAAAGATACTTACTTGACAAGTGAAGGTGAAATATTCAACTTGATCCCTTTGATGGTGGTTTATGAAGATGTATTAGTGGTCCTTTTGAATGAACTTCTTCCAAATGAACTCCCTTGTTCAATAAAAAGGACATTGCCCCTTTTTATGATGACAACACCTTTGACCTAGCTCTCCTTTGATGATGTTGATTTGATGAGGATCTCTTGATGCTTCCTCGGATGATATTTTTAAGGATAAGGAAGAGATACTTGCTTCAATGAGGGGAGACTTCCTTGGAAAATTTTGAAGATGATGGAAATACATTTAGCCTTCTTTGGATAACTAGCCTTCAATAGACTTCGAATTTTTTCGTGGTGAATGAGTGCAGATCAGAAATGCTTCTAAAGTTTCAACTTTCTCCAAGATGATGTGATGTTTATCCTTGAAGTGCTTCTATTGAATATATATACTTTGGGATTCCTTTATTTGTATATTTATTCAACTTTGATGAGGGTCTTTGTGGTCTTTTAACTGTGACTAGAGGATCCAACTCTTTTGTTGATGTAGACTTCTAGTTTCCTTGATTTGATTGATGATCCAAAGACTTTTGAAGTAGACTTTTTTTATTTGATGTACATCTTGACTTCACTTTGATATCCATCAAATTTCTTTGATTCCTTCCTTGAAACTCGATCCTTGAGTGTCTCTATGATTACCTTAGCTCTGATACCATGCTGAGAAATCTAGGGCATCACGAATTAGGTTATTTCTTTTAATTAGTAATTGCTTGTGAGTGTCATTTGATTCATTAGATTAGTATCTTCTTTCTACTTAAGTTATTAGTGTTCTTCTTCATCAAATAACTACCAATGCATGAACATAAATAGACAAGAGACATAGAATGTAGGCTACCAGCTAGGGCCAAAACCTCTCACTTTTTGAGAGGAAAACCCACACAAATTCTTCTTATAGAGATTCCATTTGACAAATACCAAGAACCTTGACCTATTAGCCACTCCAATACCAAAACACTAGTTCTCTTGATTGTCTTATCTTCTTCTTGACTCCTCTTCCGCTTCGACCTTCTTTGCATCAAGACATACTTATCATTGAGATATTACCATTGTCTCCACATCGACATCTCCTTTACTGTGAGACCTTCTTGCTATCATATTCCCGAGACCTTACTTCTATGATGGTAGTCCTTCTTACTGTTATTACATTGACCCTTTAACACTGTAGAGGCACCAAGCTCACAATACTGTAATAACATCAAGACTAAGAGAGCGCCAAAATTGTGGTATTCATTATAGCACTGATCTAATGCTTCCTTCATAGCACTGAGACTCTCACAAAAATCCAAAATGACTGTAAGATATCTGAACTGTAGTGATATCCTTGTCTGAAACAATGTCTCTCTATTATAACCCCGAACTATGCTTACTCTAAAATATGAACCCATTACAACAGTCTCCTATCTGAATATGAACTTGTCACTGTCCTTGGTCACCCAAAAAACTTCATAGGAATATGAATTGTTGACTGTAATTGTCATCCAAAAATCTCAGAGGAATCTATTTATAGTCGTTTGTCCCATATAATAAGTCGACCTATACATCCGAATAGGTGTGTCTCAAAATATTTGAGCCAACATGAGTTTTTACTTCATCTTAAGGCCAACATGAAGAGGAGGACTGGTGCTTGTCATTGGAGGGCTTTTAGACACTTTTGTAGACTCATATACATTCTTCATACATGACATTGACTCTATATGATTTTTATGACAAATACTAAAGGCTCTCAATAGGAGCCATCTAAAAATAAAACTTCTTGCTCATGAAGCCCATGAAGCAAGGCATTACAATAATAATTTTATTTTCTTCTATTCATCATTTTCAAAAATCACAATTACATGTCATTATGAAGACCAAACCTAGTTACACTTTTCAATAGGGACAACCCACTATGGTGAGTGTGGAGTACTAAAGAAGGTATGTTTTTGATGATTATTTCAGTATCTTTTCATTAGAACTTGCAAACCTTTTTGTATCATGAACTCGGAAAATAATAAAGAATTGTAATAAAACATGTGAGATTAATATGCAAGACTAAAACGCTGACAATTGTCATTTCCTTATGCAGGGAGGAGTGAAAACGAGAAGTTGTCGTTCCAAAGGAAAGGACAAGGACGGGTTAACCGCTGTCCCTTTGATGGGAGACCGAATGCAAACAAGGAAAAACAAATCAAAGCGAATCAGCCCAGAAAAGGAGGTGGAGATATCAGCTCGGCGCAGGAGAGAAAAGAAATGACTGAGGACTAACGGTTCGAATCCTGAGGGATCATTGTTTTATCTATTTTTGCACTTAGACATCTCCACCGTCACCCTTATAAAAGGGACAGCACTGTTAGCTCGGGAGAGAGTTAGACATGATTATGCTTTTATGTAATTTCTTTTAAGATCAAAACTTTGATCATCGAGTCTCGCTAAGAACTGGTTTATTGTAATTCTGCTTTATGCATTAATACAAACTTGGTGATTACTTCATCTCTGAGTGTGGATTAACTTCAAGCGGTGTACCCCTGGAGGCTAAGGGCTCGGCCCTGGAGGACACTTGCTCCTGTATTATTACGTTGGTTTATGCGTGGTTTGCCTATCATTGTTATTTGGTAATCTGATGTGTTTTATAAGTTTACATCACATGCTCTGTTGTGTTTAATTCATTAAGGTTTCCACAGACAGAACTATTGTATTGACTCTGCATCATATTACTATTCTTTTAAGAGTTGATCTAATATTGCTAGTCTTAACAAAATACTGTTACTATTCCATTACAGAGCTTTTGTGATGTGCACCTGTTCATTCACATCTTGGGAGTTATGTTCTTTATGATTGTTGGATTTATGAACAATGTTGTTCTATTTTGAAACGCAGTCGTATTCCTTCTAACTGAGATTGATACTTGGATAAGATTACTATTTAAGTGTGTTGTGTGCGTATATGGCTTTCAAGCGTTGTTCCATAGTTCATCAATAATCAGTGTTGTTCCATTGGTGTGTGTTGTTCGATCTGCCCTTAAGAGTGAAAGATTGCCATTTGATTACGATTAATGCATTTGATTTGATAGATTAAGATTGTTACTGCTTGTGAGACTTAGTTGTTGTTCTATTTCTTAGCTGCTGTCCTATTTCGGAATTGCTGTTCCATTACAGACTTGCTGTTCGATTTCTTATTTGCTGTTCGATTTCTTATTTGTTGTTCCATTTCTTATCTGCCGTTCCATTTCCTGTCATTTGTTATTTTGGTGTGGGAGACGATCTAAGGCTGTAGTGAGCATTGGCATTTACTGTCTGGCTCCCAGATCCACGATCTGTTCTCTGATTTCCTTTTCCATCAGTTTCCAAAGGGATGGGTTATTGCTACTGAACCCTTGACTGATAAGTTGCTTAGTCGTTTGAATGTGTGATTTACTCTTTTGAAGAAGTTAAGCTGTAGACAAGCATCCATTTACTCTTGTATTTCTGAACACTGTACTACTAGCATTACTCTGGCAAATGATAGCCTCAAACTGAGACACTCTTTGAAATAACAAAACGCTCCCGGATTGACATATTAATGTGAGGTAATTAGAGGTGAAAGAGACCCTTTTTATAGCTCTACATTTTGGCGTTGTTGCCGAGGAAAGAGTGTAGCCATTTGTTCTTTTTTTCAGAGTAGTGTACGAACCTGCTAGGGAAGAGTTGGATTTTAAAAATGGAAGGTAAGAACCTACGTGCGGAGCATGTAAAAGCCTTGCTCCTCTGTCTTCTTTCCTACAGATTTGCTATTGTTTTGTTTGAACAAAATTTAGTAGTTAATTTGAGGCATGACTAATCAGAAAAAACTAGAAAAAAATACCAAACCTCTACCCAAGCTAGAAAAAGCTAAGGGGCAGGTGACCCTTGGCCGACCGACCTTCATAGACGAAATTTACAAGAGAGCAGAATCTCAGCCATCAGTAGGACCCAGGAAAATCATTTCTAAACAGCCTACTAGTTCCCTTCAGGCCACAGGATCACCATCTGTAGCCTTTGCTGAGGTGCATAGTCAAACTGAAGAGCAGGACTTTCAAGAAATTGAAAATTCTACTCCAGAACTATTGCAGGAAGGGAATTTAAGCAATCTTTGTGAAGGAGAATGAGAGATAGGGGAAACTGAGGAACCAAGATCTCCTATTGGAACAACTCAACGATGAAACAACCCAGACAAGGGAAGTGCTGCAAAAATCATTGTTGAAGAAACTCAATCTCCTCAGACATCAGGCATTCTCATTATCCCAGATAGAGGAAGTGCTATTAAAACTATTCCTATCAAAGCCATTCCCTCTCAACCTAGGAATACCCTCCTAGATATCCCAGAAGGTTATTGGCATATATTCGACCCAATGGCTCAAAATCAACCAAACACCCAAACCTCTACATTACAATACCCTATAGCGGATTCTGCAGCAAATGTGCCTATGAAAGCAATCTCTCTTCAACATATCCCTACATTTCACAGTCTTACATCAGAAGATCCGGATGCATTTTTATTTGAATTTGATGTGTTGTGCAGGGGATATGATTACACCACCGACCCCCAAAAATTGAAACTATTTCCCTCTACATTAAAAGGGGCTGCTTTAAGATGGTTTATGGGATTAGGTGGCAGGGTTATAAATAATTGGGATCAAATGAAAGAATCTTTTCTAAAAAAATATCAGGATTATTGCAGGTCTAGAGAACTGAAGGACGAAATATTCCAGATGACAGCTAGACCGAATGAAACATTAGAGGAGTATGTGGAACGTTTCCAGTATAATCTACAAAGATCTCCTTATGCATCACTACCTTTACCTGATAATGTGTTAAAAACAGCATTAATAAGGGGCATGAAGGAACAATGGATTGAAACATTAAACATTATGGGAAAAGGGGATATTTATCAAGAAAATTTTGCTGACATTATTGATTTATGTATCAGGAGCTCGAGAGGTAGCACAAGAGTAAAACCGGCAGAACATGATCGGTTTGTAAGAGATAATAAAATTTCGATAGAAGGAGTAACACGTGTAGAAATTGGAAATTTATTGGAAAATTTTAAAATTGATATACTAGGGACACTGACTACACAACTTGATATCATGCAGGCCAAACAGAAGCAAATGGAGGAAGAACAGAATTTGGCGATCTTCTGTCCCCGATGCAAGAAAAAGCATAGCCACAAGGAGTGTCCACTGGATACAGTCCAAACATGCGCCATCTGTAAAAAAGATCACCTTACGGAGAGCTGCCCCTCACTTCCTGGATTGAAAGCGGTATATAAGGAAGCGGAAGAAGAACCAGAATCGGTGTATTTGCTCAACCAACGTCGTCAGTGGCAGCCGAGACAATCTGGTATGTTTCCAGACCCAACTTCTTCTTTTCAGCCTCCGCAGTATAATTCTCAACAATATAATATGTGGCAAAGTCAATCCCAACCCCCATTCCAAACTGGTCACCACAGTCGTTTCCTTCTTCAAACCCGTGGCTGAATCAGGCAAGCCAATCTGGTTGGCTGAATTTTCCTTATACCCCACCATATTGGCAAAGTAACTCATATCCACCGCAATGGACTCCCCCTACCTCGCAAAGTTCAGTCTGGCAGACAAACTGGCAGAGACCGATGCATCAGCCAGTAGGAACTATTCCGCTCCCTCAACCTACGCTGCTAGCCTTGCAACAAAATCCCCATTCTAATCTGAGACCGCAACTCCCAGCCCAACCCAACCCCAATCCAAATAACAAACCGGTCCAATCTGTCCAAATCATAGAAACACCTGAGATAGGAGCCGATCTGAGAGAGTGTAATGATATTCAGTTAAGATCTGGTTGTATTATTGAAACCAAGGGAGATAAGACAGTTCAGATTGAAGATCAGTTACCCAGAGAACATATTTCACAACAAGAGGATTTGAATAAACAACAAACTCATAATCAAGCAACCACATCCTCTCCTCCGTTCCCAGAACGATTAGTCGTACATCGACCTATACAATATCCTGATTTTGACATTCTGGGAGAATTACAAAATCTGTACATAAAAATTCCATTCCTCCAAGCCATTCAAGACATCCCGATATACGCAAAAACTATCAAAGAATTGTGCATAAAGAAACCAAGGAGGAATATAACAAATAATCCAAGAGTCCAAGTAGTCGGTACTTTATCTGACTTGCTATCAGGGAAAGAAACACCCATTAAATATGAAGACCCAGGAAATCCAATTGTAACTATCCAAATTTATGGTCAGACCTTGTCCAATGCCTTAGTTGATCTAGGAGCTGCAATTAATATCTTAACAACCACTACTTGCCAAAAGCTAGGCATTACATCTGTAGAACCCACCTCTACCTTGCTAGAATTGGCTGACCGATCTGTGGTTAGGCCAGAGGGTACTCTACATGATGTCATGGTCTCTGTTGATTCCTGGGAATATCCAACCGATTTCTTGATAATAAATCCCAAAACCCGACTTGATGGACACCCACTGATTTTAGGTAGACCTTGGCTTGCCACTGTCGATGCTTATATTGGCTGCCGGCAAGGAAATATGACCATAACCAAAGGACCAAATATCAAGAATTTAGTTCTATATCCTCCAGCGCAGCCAAGTGTCACAATAATCAAAACTAATAAGCACCCTGTATCATACCTTACTGATAACATTAGATATCCATTAACTATACAAGAGGCACTTGATTTCAAAGACCAAACAGAAGATGATGCCATTAATAATTTCATTAGTCAAACTGAATCTAGATCCTGCACACAGTGTCACATGATAGAAGCAGCATTTGATAATGAATTAGAAGAAGATCCTCTGAAAGATACACATGATCAAACAATACATGTTACTTCTGTTGCAATTAGTAAAATTATGGAAATTGAACCGGGAAAAACCTTAAATATTAATGCCAACCTCACACCTGAACAAGAAATGAAGCTCATCCATTTGTTAAGGAAATATAAAGAAGCATTTGCATGGGATTACCCTGATATGAACGGAATTGACCCCCAATTATGTTCACACCACATTTATATAGAAAAGGATGCTAGACCTGTTCGTCAACCTCAAAGGAGACTTAATCCTCATCTAAAAGATGTGGTAAAAGCTGAACTTCAAAAACTTTTAGATGTCAATTTTATCTATCCTATCTCTGATAGTAAATGGGTCTCTCCGCTTGTGGTGGTACCGAAGAAGAATGGGAAATGGAGAATTTGTGTGGACTACAGGGAGCTAAATAAAGTAACACAAAAATACCACTTTCCTCTCCCATTCATCGACCAAGTATTAGATACTTTAGCAGGAAAGAAATTCTTTTCTTTCCTGGATGGCTTCAGTGGATACAATCAGATTCAAATTGCCCCTGAAGACCAAGACAAAACTACTTTTACTTGTCCTTGGGGAACATTTGCCTACCGAGTTCTACCTTTTGGCTTATGCAATGCTCCTGCCACATTCCAAAGGGCTATCCTTAGCATTTTTGTAGATTTAATAAATGACGGACTTGAAGTATACATGGATGACTTTACACCATATGGAGATGATTTCGATCCAGCATTGGATACCCTAGAAAAAGTGCTACAACTCTACATTGCTACTAGGCTTTGTTTAAGCCACGAAAAATGTTATATGATGATGACTGAAGGACTTATCCTAGGACACTATATTTCAGTAGCTGGCATTCAAGTAGACCCAGCCAAAATCCAAATACTTTTGCTTATTCCCACTCCTACCACTCAAGCAGAGGTACGCAGTTTTCTTGGATTTTCTGGTTATTATAGGCGATTTATAGAACATTATTCGCACATTGCTGCACCCCTATATGCACTAACTGGTAACGTTGATTTTCTTTGGACAGAAAAATGTGAACGTGCTTTCAAGGATCTAAAGAAGCTCGTATCCACATCTTCAGTCCTTCGAGGACCAAATTGGGATTTTCCATTCCAGATATCATCTAATGCCTCAGATACAGCCATTGGAGTGGTCCTTGGGCAAGAAGAGGATAAAAAACCATATGCAATTTATTACATTAGAAAAAAATTATCCCCTGCTGAATTAAACTACACTGTTACTGAAAAAGAGTTTCTAGCTGTAATACATGCTATCAATAAGTTTAGACATTACATTACTAGATATCCTGTTATCTTGTACACAGATCATTCTGCCATAAAATATTTAGCAAACAAGCCTATCCCAAGTGGCAGAATAACTAGATGGCTGATTTTATTGCAGGAATTTGATATTACAATCAAGGATCGACCAGGCAAAGAAAATCCTATAGCCGATTTTCTCTCAAGAATGCCAAAGCCAATCGATGCAGCAGCAATTGAAGACCAATTTCCGGACGAGCATCTGTTTGTTGTGGCTATTCAAACACCCTAGTATGCTGATGTTGCCAATTACCTAGCAGTAGGTAAATTACCAAAGCATCTAACCCCTAATGAGCGGAAACAGATTGTTCAGTGGAGTGCTCGATTTTTGTGGATTGGGGGATATTTGTTTTACACAGGGGCAGACATGCACATCAGGAGATGCGTTCAAGAAGATGAAATCTTTGACATTTTAAAAGCCTGCCATGACGGACCATGCGGTGGACATTTCGCCGATCACAGAACTGGACATAAAGTGCTGCAGACAGGGTATTATTGGCCCACGATTTTCAAAGATGCAAAGAAATTTGTCCAAGCCTGTGATAGTTGCCAGCGAGCAGGACGCCCTGGTCAGTCTGATGAGATGCCTTTGAAACCATAGTTAGTCATTGAACCATTCGCGCGATGGGATCTTGATTTCATTGGACCAATTAACCCATCATCAAACCAGAAAACATATATTTTGGTGGCAACAGAATATGTCACCAAGTGGGTTGAAGCAGAAGCATTGCCTAGAGCTACAGAGGACTCTGTCATACAGTTCCTATTCCATCTATTTGTACGTTATGGTCTTCCAAGAGAAATAATTACAGACAGTGGACCACAGTTTGCTAGGAATAGAATAGCTGCAACACTCAACAACTATCATGTCCAGCATAAAATCACTACTCCATACCACCCACAGGCGAATGGACAGGTAGAAAGCAGAAATAAAATAATAGAAGCAATTCTAACGAAAACCATTGCGTCACATAGACGTGATTGGGCTACCAGACTACCTGAAGCACTATGGGCTTAAAGAACAACATGGAGAAGCACCACTGGTTACTCACCTTATCAATTAGTGTTTGGAAAACAACCCATTTTCCCCATAGAATTCGAAATCCAAACATTACGAACAACACAGGAAGTTAGCTTAGATCTAACCAAGGCACAGATTAATCGATTACAGCAGATCAATGAGCTGGACAAAATCAGGCTCTCTGCACTTCAAAACACTGCCCTGATCCAACAGCAGTGAGCTAAATGGCATGATTCTCTCATTAAAAATAAAGTCTTCCACGAGGGAGACTAGGCTCTGTTGTACGACTCTAGGTTTCAAGACTTCCCTGGGAAACTACAGACTCGTTGGTTGGGACCATACGAAATCCAGAAGGTACATGACAATGGGACCCTTACTCTAATCACTATTGATTGTTCTGGATATGCCTTCAAGGCAAATGGCCACCGAGTTCGTCTCTATCGCAAACCACTCACTCGGGAGTCCTTCTGCCAGCAGCTACGCCGAGACTCTGATATGGAGATTTTGGGGAGGAAGAGAAGTCTTCCTCACCTGTAATTCATTAAGGAATTCATTTCTTTCTACTTTTTGTACATAAGTTCTTTTCTTGAATCATTTTTGTACATATTTTTGCTGTTATTATTTTTGTTGTTCCTTTCTTTTTTTCAAAAGAACAACATTTTCTTCTTGTTGTTCCTTTTTCAAAAGAGAAACCCCCTTTGGATCAGTCGTCATGTTGTTGCAATTTGGTTCTTTTTCTTTATTTTTGTGTGTTTTGTTGTTCCTTTTACAAAGGAACAACATTTTTTATTTCTGTTGTTCCTTTTCCAAAGGAACGACACTTTTGCGTCTTTTGCTGTTCCTTTTCCAAAGGAACAACATTTTTGGTTACTGCTGTTCCTTTTCCAAAGGAACGACATTTTTTGCATTTCTGTGTGTTTGTTGTTCCTTTTCCAAAGGAACAACATTTTTGATTTCTGCTGTTCCTTTTTCAAAGGAACGGCATTGGTATGTTCTGCTGTTCCTTTTCCAAAGGAACGGCATCTGTGTGTTCTATTGTTCCTTTTTCCAAAGGAACAACGTTTTCCATCTTTGCTGTTCCTTTTTCAAAGGAACGGCATTTGCATTTTCTGCTATTTGAGGTCTCTTGTTGGCCCTTTTTCCAAAAGAAACACTTCTTGCATGCTTTTACTCTCCTTGTGAAACAACTTGTTCCTTTTGCTGTCCTAAATTGAGGATGTTATTGCTCCTATTCTTTCAAGTCTTTTAGAATACAGCTATGCACTTATGCAATGGATACAAAATCACAACATACTGAAATCAGCCAATCATAAATCGCTATTTTTATAAGGCTCTGCATTGGTAAAAGGTCAGAAGGAAGGACACACTTATCTTTTTCTGTCATTGTTCTACTAATTCTGCTATGATTGTTCATCTTTATCATGACGACCCCTTTTTAATCCTCTTTGATTATTATTTAGGAATAAGAGCAAAGGGTTTATATCTTCCTATTGAGATGTTAAGACTTCTTCCACCATTCCTACTCTTAAGGAGTGTTGAACCACCCCTTGTGTATAAATAAGGGAAAGTACTTTATGAAAAAGAAAGAAAAAAGTAAACATGACTTATAAGTTGTCAAATGCAGGATAGGGGGTCTCATCAAGAGCCAGCCTACCATGATCATGAGGACGAAAGCGAAGTGGCATTCCCACTATGGCCACCACACCAGGGATATGGTCCAAAAGGTATATCAAATAAACAACCCTTGGAACAGGAGGTCTCATCACGAGCCGGCCTGCCCACTTTTCGCTCCTTCCTCGTGAATGGCATTATGGTTAACTAGTCACCAAGCCAGCATAATGGCCTACATTTTGACATCACACAACATTCCCTAAGTATACACAAAGGATCATGGTTCCATGGGTGAAATAAACAACTCTGCCAAGGTTATGGACACCTGTCGGTAGCAGAGCACTGTTAATGGTATTGAAGTCACATTATTTACACCAATAGGTGAGTTATTAACATCCTTCTGTTTCTTATACCTTAGTAATTAATTATATATCATTTCCCGAATTATATAACGCATATAAATTTATTATCACCAATCATGGCAGAGTAATTGACAATGACCGCATGAGATTTGGAAGGTACAATAGATGTCCTATCCTCCCAGCCTCGCATCATATCACAACAGCCTCTTACGTAATAAGCGATCTAACTCTATGCCTCGATTTCGGTAATTCGCTATTTTTGTAAACATGGCATATTGCCATATGCTGTTCCTTTATGACTCTGTTTCAGAGTGGGCGCTGCTCCTTTATTTGACGGCTGGGACAACCTATCACATTGCGGGGGGGAGGTTAACCTCATTATTCCCTGGATTATGTGTCAGCTCACTATTCGGGAAAGTTGTGTACTAGGGTATGGCATGGCTCAATGGCATACTATTTTTATTTTTTCTGCACGAATTGCTGTTCATAAGCCATTTCTATTGTATACTCTGTTTTTTGAACAAGTCTTGCGTCTATTAGCCTCTCTGTGTTTCAACAGCACGAACAGCTGCCGTTCCATTGAGAGTTTACAGTGAAACCATGGGAGGAAGATCGATTTGGAGGGAACCGCAGGTGTTGACAGTCTCCACTGCTGCCCGGGAAATCCTGGCAAGAGCAGGGTGGCTGACTTATCTCAACCACTTGCAGGAGTCTAACGAGACGGTGGCAATTGAATTCCTGCAGAATTTGCAAGAGGATTACTCCACAGTGAGGGGGAGACATATAGCAGTCACCGATGACATAATCGTAGAAGTCTCGGGACTACCAGCCACCAGACCTGTATGGACATTAAAAAAGGAGAGATTGTAGAAGATTATAGAAATCTTCCAGGACGAAGGCCAGAGCCTGGCAATTAGAGGAAAGGGAGTTCTGCCAGCAACGCTAGGAGAGCCCTGGGCAGAATTGGCAAGGACCATTCAAAGCTACATCACCTGTGAAGGCAGAAAAGACATGGTAAGACCACGACATCTTAAACTCTTAGCTGTACTAAAGCAGAAATGCTCTGTAAATTTACCTGCATTTTTGAATTCGTTACTTCATGACGTTGCACGGAGCATAAAAAAGGCACAGCATGTAGAGTCAGTTGTTAGTCATCATGGGTTGATTCGGTTAATTGTCAGCCATAGCCTCACCCAGCAGCAGAGCAGCTGGGAAGAGCTAATTGCCATGATAAATGGGGGATTGACCGCACCATCCCCAAAATGTAAACATGCCACCAGTACACCAGAGCGTCCAAAAAAACACAGGGAATTAGCAAAACAGAAACATGCCACCAGTACATCCGAGCGTCTAGAAAAACGCAAGGAATTGGCAAAGCGTAAACATACCACCGGTACACCCGAACGGCCAGAAAAACACAGGAAATTGGTCCGGCTAGCACGGATACGAGGGAGGCTGGAGAAGCTCCAGGAAAACACCAGCCAGTCGGTAGAAATTGAAGATGAGCAAACCTCACGGCTAGAAGGGGAGGCCGAGCAATCTGAAGAAGAAGAAAAAGAAGAGGTCGAGCAATCTGAAGAAGAAGAAGACGCTGAGAAATTTGAAGAAGAAGAAGAAAATAAAGAAGAATCCGAGCAATCCGAGCAGGAGGAGGAAATGGAACAGTAGCAAGGTAGCCCATTGCAGGACCCAGTGGGAGAAGATTAATTGGCCGAAGTCTTGGCCAATATGGGCGAATATGGCCAACCTTCCAGTCCATCAGACCTCCATGACGAAAAGAAACCCCAAGAGGAAAATGCACCTGAAGAATTAAATGCAAAGGAGGCAGAAGAAGGGAATCTGCCTGCTCATGATGAAGAGCTGATAGGAGATACTGAACAGGAACAATCCTTTCCTAACAGGAAGACACCAGAAGAAATTCCGAAGGAAGCAAGGGCAGAAAGAGAAGTCGCCCAAGAAATGACAGAACCAATTAGGGTTCCTGCCCCAGAACAGCCAGAGCAGAACAGTGAAGAAACACCCCAGAAGGAAAATCCGGGAACTAGTCACAGTCCAGGCCGCAGTGAGCAACCTGCTGTTCCTTCTAAGGAAATTTTGGAGATTAAAGAATTGCAAAAGGAATAGCAGAGATTATTGAATATAATAGTCCAGCTCCACCAGCAGATTAGGATCCTGAAAGCAAGGCAAAGGGTAAAAAGGACTTCAGGAAGGAAAAAGGTGACCACTCCAGCAAAACCCCGCAAGGCAAAGGGGCGGAGGACCAGAATTCATCCTGTTGTTCAAAACCCTATCGAGAATCAGGCTGTTGTTCCAAATGATGCTGAGGAACAGACTGTTGTTCCAATTGAAAAGGAACAACAACAAACTGATATTCACGTTAAAATAGAAATGGATGAAATGATGACCTGTGATAAGGAAATTCAGATGGAGGCACCACTTTCAGGAGTGATAAGGGTTCTGAACTCAAAGCAATGCAATAGGAAAGTTCAGGTAAAACTCCCGGCCTCCACTGCTGCATGGAGAAGAGATCCAAAAATAGTAACCCTGCGAAAGGGGTTGAAGCAAGCTCAACAAGAAGCAGAAAAGCTTAGAGAGCAAACGGTCCCTCGCGAAAAGTATGAAGAGCTACAGCAGCAGCTTAGGAACGTCAATCAATCCGAAAGCCAGGCTTTTGAAGGTTGGCGGAAGGAACAAGAGAAAGTCGCAAAGGTAACTCGTAGGCTAGATATCGTTATCAAGTAGATGGATACCTTGTGTTCTTTATACAATGACGTCTTAGCATGTAGAGCCCCTGCCAAGAATTATGCCCTGTTTCTACTGGAACGGTATTTGCAATTAAAAATAAAAGTTGTTAAAGCAGGTGCTCCCATACAAATTAACACTGTCAATGATTTTATAGATTGCTATAAGCACTACGGGGTAAAAGTCCAGAGACTGCTGTGTGAGTTCTATTTACATAACCTTGTATTAGACCAGGAGACCAAGCTGAACCCTGGCCCTTTTGTTGGAGACATCCAATTGCAGGCGTTCATCTCATTTGGGGTTAATCAAATTAAATGGCTTAAAGCCTATAATACTTTCCAGAGGCAAGAAAACGGCTTAGATTTATGGATAAGGGCTGAGCCTAGGAACCTAGTACAGTTGTGGAAAGCACATAGAAACCTCATGAAGACTCCAGGTGTAATTGAAACATTAGGACCCATGCATGAGGCACTCATTCGACAGGGATTAGAATACTTTCTTTCTATCAAAGACCTTGCCATTGATGCAGCTAAATTTCGGTATCAAATCTCTAATCCGAATATCCAGCTCAGGGAACCATTTAAGTATGAGAATTTTAAATTAGCTGCCAACCGCTTGCACCTCTATGGTGAAATCGTTTTGAGGGCAGGGCCATCCTGGTTAGGATATAGGTTCCGGAGTCCAATTATTTGGCACCCTGCACCCGGATACCAAGCCCTGTATGAGATGCACGAGGGTCAGACAGGCCATTTTTTTGACTACCTAGTTACTCATCATGGTTGTAGGCCTCCACATGAGATTCCATCTCCAGCCTATTCTCTCACTGCCTTGCATGTCAACTACAATGTTTTCATGAGGGCATGAAACAGGGTAAGTAGGGGGGTGTGTGGAGTACTAAAGAAGGTATGTTTTTGATGATTATTTCAGTATCTTTTCATTAGAACTTGCAAACCTTTTTTGCATCATGAACTCGGAAAATAATAAAGAATTATAATAAAACATGTGAGATTAATATGCAAGACTAAAACGCTGACAATTTTCATTTCCTTATGCAGGGAGGAGTGAAAACGAGAAGTTGCCGTTCCAAAGGAAAGGACAAGGATGGGTTAACCATTGTCCCTTTGACGGGAGACTGAATGCAAACAAGGCAAAGCAAATCAAAGCGAATCAGCCCAGAAAAGGAGGTGGAGATATCAGCTCGGCGCAGGAGAGAAAAGAAATGACTGAGGACTAACGGTTCGGCGAATCCCTCAGGATCCTTGATCCTGAGGGATCACTGTTTTATCTATTTTTGCACTTAGACATCTCCGTCGTCACCCTTATAAAAGGGACAACATTGTTAGCTCGGGAGAGAGTTAGACATGATTATGCTTTTATGTAATTTCTTTTAAGATCAAAACTTTGATCATCGAGTCTCGCTAAGAACTGGTTTATTGTAATTCTGCTTTATGCATTAATACAAACTTGGTGATTACTTCATCTCTGAGTGTGGATTAACTTCAAGCGGTGTACCCCTGGAGGCTAAGGGACTGGCCCTGGAGGACACTTGCTCCTGTATTATTACGTTGGTTTATGCGTGGTTTGACTATTGTCGTTATTTGGTAATCTGATGTGTTTTATAAGTTTACATCACATGCTCTGTTATGTTTAATTCATTAAGGTTTCCAAAGATAGAACTATTGTATTGACTCTGCATCATATTACTGTTCTTTTAAGAGTTGAGCTAATATTGCTAGTCTTAACAAAATACTGTTACTATTCCATTATAGAGCTTTTGTGTTGTGCACCTGTTCATTCACATCTTGGGAGTTATGTTCTTTATGATTGTTGGATTTATGAACAATGTTGTGCTATTTTGAAACGCAATCGTATTCCTTCTAACTGAGATTGATACTTGGATCATATTACTATTTAAGTGTGTTGTGTGCGTATATGGCTTTCAAGCGCTGTTCCATAGTTCATTAGTAATCAGTGCTGTTCCATTGGTGTGTGCTGTTCGATCTGCCCTAAAGAGTGAAAGATCGTCGTTTGATTACGATTAATGCATTTGATTTGATAGATTAAGATTGTTACTGCATGTGAGACTTAGTTGCTGTTCTATTTCTTAGCTGCTGTCCTATTTCAGAATTGTTGTTCCATTACAGACTTGCTGTTCAATTTCTTATTTTCTGTTCCATTTCTTATCTGTCGTTCCATTTCCTGTCATTTGTTATTTTGGTGTGGGAGACGATCTAAGGTTGTAGTGAGCATTGGCATTTACTGTCTGGCTCCCAGATCCACGATCTGTTCTCTAATTTCCTTTTCCATCAGTTTCCAAAGGGATGGGTTATTGCTACTAAACCCTTGACTGATAAGTTTCTTAGTCATTTGAATGTGTGATTTACTCTTTTGAAGAAGTTAAGCTGTAGACAAGCATCCATTTACTCTTGTATTTTTGAACACTGTACTACTAGCATTACTCTGGCAAATGATAGCCTCAGACTGAGACACTCTTTGAAATAACAAAACACTCCCGGATTGACATATTAATGTGAGGTAATTAGAGGTGAAAGAGACCCTTTTTATAGCTCTACAGTGAGTTGGTTTCTTAAGTGGAAGAATTGGTTAATGCAATCCTTAAATATTTAGCTCACACTTCTGAAGGAATTGATCAGTAAGGGACCTTCCACCACCGATTGGGGAAAACCTGGATGGATACAGGGAGGATTTGCATTTTTTTTATGAATAACAACTGAGGGAATATGAGCAACTTGATATTAATGAGAATTTGAATGGTGAAGGAGAAGAGTATTCAAAATCAAAGAGTGAGAGGAGGAGGAGAACGAAGACATGGCTGATGGATAATTGGATTGGATGGTCCAAGGGCCTGTTTCTCTTTTGGGAAATCTTCATCACTTACCAAAGCACCTAAAAATTTTTCTTACCAAGTATGATCCTGATAAGAAACGAAAGGTATAACATCATATTGATGACTTTTACTTTCATTTACAGATGTTAGAGGTAAGTTTTGATGATGTTTCTTGTAGATTATTTATGTATACTCTAGAGGGTCGAGCATTAGTTTGGTATCATAGCCTTTAGTTGAATTCAATCCATAATTCGAGGGATTTTAAATAGTTATTCTTAGAAAATTTTGCAAATGATAAAACTCCATACATGTTACTTAAGGAACTCAAGAATATTAAGATGGGGGATAAAGAAAAGGTTAAATATTTCAATCAAAGATTTAAGCTTATTTTGAAAAAATTCCCCACTCATGGACAACCACATGATTCTATTACTAAATATTATTATATTGCTTCCTTGCCTACTAACATTTCAATTTTTGTTAAGAATGTTGCAAAAGATACTTTAGCTCTTAAATTTGCAGAAGAAATTTCCATTGAGAAAGACTTAAGGTCTAGTATTGGGGTCATTACTGATCAAGATGATTCAAAGGACTCCAAAGACACTGCTAGAAATTCCCAAGCCTCTTCTGCTAAATCTAAAGAGAAAGGTCCTTTTGACATGGATATCTTGACTAAATCCATGAAGTTGTTAACCAACAAAGTATCGAAACTCAAGAGGATGTTGATTGAGGCTTCTACTAATGACAATTATTTTAACCCATTTTTCAAGAAGAACATCAATCAAGTGACTAATTCTTTATAAATATCCAATGTGGTATTTAATATTGAGAAATTGTGCATGGATAACTATTGTACCTTTCATCAAGAAGCGCATTTAGAGAAAACACACCCTCAATGGAAGCAAAACATGAATGTTGTGGTTGATAATTTTATAGAAAGCTTGTCAATAGAAGATCATTCGGAGCAGAATCAAGAGATTGATGAACTTTCCTTGACAAAGGAAAAATCAAATGTGGGTGATTCAATTTTCACAGTTGGTCTCATATTAAATAATGATCAAGAAGGTGTTGGTGAGCCCCCAATAGGTGATGATCCTCCTCAACAACCTATTAAGAATTATAACTCGAGGAGTAAAGGACTTGTGCCTGACAAGATGTGAGAAAGAAATTGTTAAGAACAATATTTCCTCCTAGTAATCCTAATTAAGGAACTCAAAACAAATACAAGAGTACACAACCTCAAAAGAATGCTTCTAGAAATACTAAGAATAATTCTATCACCCTTGAGGCATCGAAAAAATTCACACCACTTAACACTTCAGTAAATGCTTCCCAAGATGAAGATATTGATTACAAGGTTCTTGAAGATATGAATAAGGTTCGTGTGAATATTTCTATATTTGAGCTAGCCAAGTTGATATGGAAACGTGAATTTATCATTCAAGCATTTGCATCACAACTTCCATCAGGTAGAATGGTTTCTTCTTCTCAAGCCTCGTCTGGTAAGTCTCCTACTATTCTTGAATCGGTTGTTAATGCAACTAACATAAATTCTAGATCCACTTTCCCCCCTTTTCTTTTAACTTTTGAGATTTTTAATTATAATGTCCATAATTGCCTAGTTGATTTTGGTGCCTCTGCAAATGTCATGCCTTTATCTGTTGCAAATAAAATCAATGCTAAATGGGAAAAGACTGACGCTAGAATCATACAATTAAATAGATCTTTAATACAGACAAGTGGTTATCTTAATATTGTTATAATAAGTTTATCATTAGATCATAGAGATCACCAGTGTATTGATATTTTCATTGTGAAAATTACGGAAGCTTATGGCTTTCTTTTGTGTAGAGATTGGTCTAGCAAGTTGTAAGGATACTTTCCTATAGACTGGTCTCATTTGTGGCTTCAGTATAAGGGCAAGAATAATCATATACAAATAGAGAGTGAACCTTTCATGAAACATATAGTTACGGTGCTTGAAGCTCCAATAAGCCTCTCAGGTATGCAGAAATAATTTTTGGAAATAATTCTCTAGAAGTTGACAATGCATGTTATATTGTGCAACCATCCCCTATACCACCAAATATACAATTGGAACTCCTTCCTTGCAATCCAACTAGTGCTTATGACTTTTGTGATATAGATGTAAATAGTAATAGCATAGTAAATAAACCTATTTCTACTAAAATTTGGACTTTGTATTTTGATTGTTCGAAAACACATGAGGGTTTTGGAGCTGATTATATTTTGATATACTGACGAAAGAACAAATATTTGATCTCATGTCGATTGGAATTGAATGCAAAAACAATGTGTTGAATATGAAGCACTCATTTTGGATTTAAAGAAACCCATAGTCCTTAAAGTGGAAGAACTTAAGGTAATGGGTGACTCAAAAATTGTTACGCATCAGGTACAAAACACTATTCATTACGTGTCACCTAATTTTGGAAACTACTAGCAAGAGGTATGGCATCTTATTTCATTTTTTCAAGATTTTAATATTATTTTTGTTCCTAGAGTTCATAATGCAGCCGTAAACACATTATCTAATGTTGCTGCTAGGTTATCACCATTAAGAGATGGTTTTTCAATTAAGATTATTTATAAGCCATTTTTGCCCGATAATGTTACTAATTTTCATGTATTTCAATGATGACCAATAAATACTAAATTTTATGGAAGATGTTGATGTTTTTAAAGATGCAGTGATTAATGAAGATGAGCACGAAAATGATTTGCATGAATCAACTTAGGCACATAAAGGAATACCATGCCCAAGGGTGTGGTATCTTTGGAAAATATTTATGACCTATAAAATTGCTTTAAGGGACCACCCAATGCTAAGACCCACAATTCTACACTATTGCATGAACAAGTAAATTGGGTACGAAAAAAGATCCAAAATATGTGAATATTGCTACTTGTTGCTCTCCATAAGAGCGACAAGCCTTTGTCCACCTTTTTAAGCAATATCGAGATGTGTTTGCGTGGACACATGATGATTTGAAGACCTTATCTAGCATATGAAACCCATCAAGGAAGGGGTAAAGCCATTTCAATAGAAGTTAAGAAAAGTTCATCCTGCGCTTGAACCCCTCATTCATAAAGAAATGAGGAAACTACTGGATTCTCAGATCATATTTAGAGTTTTTCATTCTACCCAAATATCTAATTTGGTTCCCGTAAAAAAAATCCAGAGAGATATGCTTATGTGTTGACTTCTGCAACCTGAACCACACTTCAGATAAAGATAATTAGCACATGCGATCTATGGGGCAGATAATTTATACAGCATCTAGGTAAAAAATTCTCTCAGTATTAGATGGATTTTATATATACAACCAAGTTCTAGTAGTAGATTCTAACAGATTCAAAACCAAATTCATGACTAAATGGGATACATTCACATTTTAGTGGATGTCGTTTGGACTCATCAATGTGGGTGTTACCTTTCAGCTCGTTATGGATAACGTCTTTCGCAATTTGATTGGACAAAGTATAGTGGTGTGATTGGATGATGTTATGGTATTTTTAAAAAAGGATATGATCACTTTCATTATCTAAGGAAAATATTTGAGCAGTGTTGAAGATATGGTATATCTTTAAATCCAAAGAAGAGCATCTTCGAACTGTCTGAGGGCAACCTCTTGGGACACATTATAGCGAAGAATGGGATTAAATTTTACCCAGAGTGGGTCAATATTATTGCTTGGATTCCCTTTCCCATGAATAAGAAAGACATGCAATCCTTCTTGGGAAAAATTAACTTTCTTCGAAATTCCATCTCAGATTATGAACATATCATTAAACCACTACAAGAGATGATTAAGAAGGATGTTGTATGCATGGGGATCAAAGGGAGGAAGAGGCTTCTCGCAGATTTAACCAGAAATCATCGATGCCCCAACATTATAAAATCCATATTTTGGCAAAGATTTATTTTTATATACTTTTTCTTCTGACACATCTCTTGTAGTCGTTCTCACTTACAAGGATGATCAAGGAAACGAGTGACCTATATTATTCCTAAGTGTTGGATTACAAGGATCTAAATTGAACAATCCCTCCATTTATAAGAAATCATATACAATATACAAGGAAATAAAGCCCTTTAAGCCTTACCTCCTAAAAAGTCATGTTATCATATTTGTGCCTCACCCAACGGTTAGATCGTTTTTTGTGCAACAAGAGTTGGGTGTGAGGAGGACGAACTGGATGCCAAGCCTTCAAGAGTGTGATCTATATTTAAATATTGTTAATACGATAAAGAGCCATGGTCTCTGTCGGATTGTAGCAAAAGCAGTCAATTCACCAGAAGAGGAATCTTCTAGATGGGGACAAGAATTAAAAAAGTACAATATTGAGCAAGCTACCCTTATAAACACAACCATGTCTTTGTACTTTAATGTGTGATAGTATCTAGAGCACGAAACCATTCCCTTGCACTTCTCATCTAAATAGAAGAGGGCTATTCGAATTAAATCCTTATCTTATCAGCTTGTACATGGTGTGATTTTGCGAAAGCACCACAATGGTGTTATGCTCATATCCTTGGAAGTACAAGATTCAGAAAGGGTATTGAAAGACCTTCTAGAAGGGCTAGCTAGTGGACACTATGCAGGAAATACTACCATGAATAAAGTCATGCAGTCTAGTTATTATTGGCCCACATTATTTCAGGATGTTCATGCCTATGCTCGTAAGTGTTTTGTTTGTCAAAGATGTGTTGGTCGTGATAGGAAGTCAACCACGCCATTATATCCCATTGTTGCTAAAGAACCCTTTAAACAATGGGGATTGGATTTTATTGGTGAAATTTTTCCACATTCATAAAAGAAACGTCAATATATATTAACTGCTACATAATATTTTACTCGATGGGCTAAAGCAGTTCCATTGAAACAAGCGAACGAGTAGGAAGTCATCAACTTTCTTAAAGAAAATATCATCACTAGTTTTGGTATTCCTACGTCACTTGTTTTCGATAATGCAACTTACTTTTCATCACTAGAAATTTATGGTTTTTCATTAGAGAATGGTATTGTATTAAAGCACTCATTTAATTTTTACCCTCAGGGGAATAGTTTAGCTAAATCTACCAACAATAATTTAATTTGCATCATCAAGAAAACCATTTACTCTGAGCAAAGGAACTGGAAAAATGCATTGGTGAATGCTTTACGGGTTGACTGTGTCACACCAAAACCCTCTTTGAATAATTCCCCTTACTTCCTCATGTATGGAAAATAATTTATCCTTCCTCCGAACATTTACCTCCCAACCCTTCAAATTTCTCAAGAATCTCGAGGTAAACCATGTATTGTTGTTTAGAGTAAGACAGACACCCTTTTAAAGTTAGAGGAAGAAAGGAAAAAAAATTAAAAAAAATTATCCATCAAAACCATATCAAGCACTAGTTTGACAAGAAATCTACAGGGAACAAGGAGTTCAATGTGAGAGACTTAGTATTGAAGTGGGATAATGCCCATGAAGAGAAAGGTAAACACACCAAATTCTAATCCCCGTGGATCAAACCCTTTGTTGTGCATGATAAGCTTGCCACCATACCTATTATCTTCAATCCTTAGATGGGAATATGGATTCTCTTCCTATCAGTGGCCAAGATCTCAAATTTTATTTCTAAGAGAAACTTAGGGTTGTGTCCCTACCTATGGTACACATTTCTTTCCTTGTCGCTTTTATTTGTTTTGTTTCGTTCATGTCATGTTGTGTCCTTTCTGTCGTATTTTGTTTTGTTAGTTCTATAAATAAATCCTTGTGTGAAACTGTTTTTTCCAGTTCTAATGGATGTGATGAAAGTTTAAAAGGGCTTTGTGACATACAACAAC
Source organism: Pinus tabuliformis (assembly GCA_031772625.1). Lineage (NCBI taxonomy): Eukaryota > Viridiplantae > Streptophyta > Pinopsida > Pinales > Pinaceae > Pinus > Pinus tabuliformis. The sequence continues at coordinate 740,463,887 of CM062814.1, read as the reverse complement.
ACTTGGTTAACTTTTGATCCCTCTTCCTTCTCTTGGTTTGATATCTTTGAGGTCAATGATGTATGAATGGAAAATTGTTAGTGTAGCCCCCTTATTGTTATTTTTTTCCCATGTAGTCCCCATGTTGTTATTATTGTGCCCCATAGAAGCCTACCTTTTTTATTGTAGTGCCCTTACATTATTATTATTATGTAGGCTCTGATTATATTGTGACCCCTTAGACTCCTATATATAGAAAGGAGGTATTTTCATTTGTATCATCCAAATATTGTTCATTTATGTAATTTAAATGAGGTTTCCCCCTCAAATAGGATAATTTTTAAGTCGTTGATCTATCTATTTGTGAGTTGGTTGCATAACATTTGGTATCAAAGCTATGGATTCTAGGGTTTCGTTGCTTCAAACAGGTCATCATAGAATTTTCGCTATAATTGTTTTTCTACGAAGCTTTAGAAGCTGAAAATGAAACAATGTGGAGATGAGATCTTGGTGAATTTTTTCTACGAATTCCAAATCTTGTCTCAATATATGTTCGGAGATATGATCCGAGGAAGTTAGGGTTTTTGCAAGCTTCGGAATTCCATCTCAAACAGGTGACCTAGGGAAAAACATCATAACTATCCCTTTGAGAATTAGATTTGAATTTTGTAAAAATGTACAGAAATAGGAAGTACTGTATGTTTTTGGGTATCATTTTCAGAGCCGAACATCAAAATAGTGACACGTGGCACTCCATACAAGTTCGCTCTACTGAACCCGTCTATAATCATACCATCGTGGGAGATTGGGCATAACTCTTTCTTGAAGAATCCAATATTGGTTTGACTTGTTGGGTTGGAAAGAAGACTCATAGGGATACTACAGGATGGAATTTCAAATCCTCGAAATTCATAATTATAGAGATACAATAGCTGCAATATCTAGCTCTTAAAAAGCAAGAAAATGGTGCGTATTTTTAAAAATTTTCATAACTTTTGTTTGAAAAATCAGTTTGAAGTGATTCAAAGGGCATAGTGAAGCATAGATATCATTTTTTGATTTAAAAATTCCTCAAAACAAAAAAATGGACACACCTAGTAAGAAACCATAAATATCTTCTATGGCACATAAAGAAGAGGAAGAAACGAAACATGATATATCAAAATTGCGAGATCAAGTGAAATAAATTTCACCCTCACAAAGAGTAAACAAAAATGAATTGGAAGCTAGGATGGATGGTTTGAAATATGACATGGAAGAAATTATGAATGCCAATATGGAAGGTTTGAAGGATGGTTTAAAAACATATTTGAAAAGGGGTTGATGAAGGAAGGTTTGACAAATTTACTATAAGAATTGCTTCCTAGTGGTGACAAGGTACTCCAAAAAAATCATGATGAGGATAAAAGGAATAAAGAATATGATTTTAGAGACATACATAGGGGGGTTCAAGACTAACCACATTCCAAAGATGAATATGAGTAAGTTTGATGGCAAGGATCCTGTGACATGGATACTATAGATGGAGAAATTCTTTGATCTACATGATGTTTCAAACACACAAAGGGTATGCATTGCATATTTATATTTAGAAAAAAATAAGTTTATATGGCATCAATGGATTTTATATTGTAAACCACTTATCTCTTGGTCAATTTTTGCAGAGGAAATGATAGCACATTATGAGGATACAAAGAGCAATACCTTCTTTAGCCAATTGATAAATCTCAAATGAAAGGGTTCAATGGCAGAGCACATTGAGGACTTCCAAAAATTAAATATAAGATTAAATGATATTCCAGAGGAGCATAGGATTAATGTCTTCATAGGGACTTTAAAGGATAACCTCCAACATGAGGTTCGCCTTTGGGAACCTAATTCATTGGAGAAGGCATTCAGGGTGGCAAGAAAAGTTGAAAGCAAAATTATGGCAACAAGGAAGTCTACCACTCACAACTACAAAAATGTAAGTGTTTCTCCTAGCCTTCCACAACCTACAAGGTTGACACCGCGACAATTGGAAGAAAAAGGAGAAAAAGGGATTTGTTACAGTTGTGATAGGAAATACACTAAAGGTCATAAGTGTTTTGTCTTTGAGGTTTCTGGGAGTCTCATGTTTATTTTACATAGATTGTGAAGAGGAGGAAGAAAAGGAACAAGAAATGCTAAAAGAAGAGGATATACACCAGGAAACAACCCCATAGAAAGAAGAAATGAATCTAACCATATCTTGTAATTACCACTCCTTAAACTCTCAATATAGAAGGAAAAATCAAGAAGAAAAAGGTAATAGTGCTGATTGATTCAGGTAGTACCCATAATTTTATTCATTGTAAGATAGCCAAGTAATTTAATTGCTTCCTATATCCTGCACCAGAGTGTCAAGTGATGGTTGCAAATGGAGAAACCATAATTTTTTTTGGAAAGTGCCATAATATCAAGCTATCCATGGGGGGATAAGTACTAAATAGTCCAATGCTTTCCATTCTAATGGGTGGTGTTGATGTTGTACTAGGATTCCAATGGTTACAATCTTTGATTACAATAGCTTTTAATTTTTAAGAACTTTTCTTGAATTTTTTTTGGGAAGGAAAGGAAGTTTAATTAAGGGGTATCCTAAGGAAACTAGGAAAGATAATCAGTTCTAATGTCATGAAAAATCTTCTAAAGAAATAAAAATGGGGCATAATTGTACAATTATTCTCCCTATAGGTTCAAACATCAAAATCATCTATTTCTCCAGATCTCCAAAAAGTCTTGGAAAATCATTCCAAGGTATTTAAGACTCCCAAAGGCCTCCCATTTATTCGTGATTATGATCATGCTATTAATTTGATTCCAGGAAGTGTTCCTCCAAACATCGGGCCTTTCAGATATCCCTATTCCCAAACGAGTGAAATCGAACATATGGTTGCAGAAATGTTAGAGGTTGGTATAATTCAACCTAGTAAAAGTTCTTTCTCTTCTCCAGTATTATTGTTGCACAAGAAGGATGGATCATGGCGCATGTGTTCAGATTATAGGGAACTCAACAAGCTCACTATTAAAGATAAATTTCCCATTCCTATCATTAATGAATTGTTGGATGAATTACATGGAGCAATTTACTTCACCAAGTTGGATCTTCGTTCGAGATATCATCAAATTAGAATAAAGATTGAAGACATTATGAAAATGGCATTTAGAATTCATGAGGGTCATTATGAATTTTTGGTCGTTCCTTTTCGCCTTAGTAATGCACCTTCCACATTTCAAGTTTTGATGAATTCCATTTTCAAACCTTTCCTTTGAAAATTTGTGTTAGTATTTTTTGATGATATACTAATCTACAACAAGTATTGGAAGGATCATATTCAACAAGTTGACAGGGTGCTCAAACTATTGGAGGAGAAACAATTATATTCAAAAACCTCCAAATTTTTCTTTGGAGTACAGGAGGTGGAATATTTGGGTCATGTTGTATTGCATGAGGGTGTTAAGTTAGACCCTAAAAAAATTAAATCCATTAAGGAATGGAAAATCCTGACAACCATAAAGCATCTTCTAAGATTTCTCAGGTTGATAGGGTATTATCACAAGTTTGTTAAGAATTATGGGAGAATAGTAGCACCTCTAATAACATTCCTAAAGAAAGATGCATTTCCTTGGACTCTAGAAGAAACTAAGGCCTTTGAACATCTTAAAGAGGCAATGTGCCAAGAATTGGTCTTAGCTATGCCTAACTTCACAAAAACCTTTATTATGGAATTTGATGCCTCTGGAAATGGAATTGGTGTTGTCTTAATGCAAGAAGGAAGACCCATTGCTTTTGAAATTTGTCCAATCAAAGGAAAGTATTTACACAAACCTATTTATGAAAAGGAAATTTTGGCAATACTACATGCACTAAAGCAATGGAGACCTTACCTAATGGGAAGACACTTCAAGGTAAAAACAGATCATGATAGTATTAAATACTTTTTGGAACAAATATTATCTTCAGAAGAGCGGAAAAAATGGGTTACAAACATGTTTGGTTATGACTTTGAAATTATCTACAAAAAAAGGGAAGAAAAATGTTGTTGCATATGCACTCTCAAGAAAGGATGAGGATGTGGAAGCTTTTCTTTGTGCCATTTCTATTATCCAACTAGAATGGATAACTGAAGCAAGGGTTGAATGGAACAATGATTAAGAAGTGTGGACACTCATTCAAAAGTTGCAGTAAGATCCCAGTACATCTAATACATTTAGATAGAAAAATGATCCATTATGGTACAAAGATCGCTTATATATTTGTAAGAATTCCAAACTCAAATAAAATATTCTTTTGAAATTTCACACCTCTCCCTTAGGAGGGCACTTAGGATTTTTAAAAAATTACCACATGGTCAAGAATGAATTTTTTTGGGATGGCCTTAAATTTGAAAGTCAAAATTTTGTGGCAAAATGTTTGGTTTGCCAACAAAATAAATTTGAGATTAAGACCTTGGGTCTATTACAACCTTTATCTATTCCAAGTCAACGTTGGGAGGAGGCCTCAATGGATTTTATCACAGGTTTACCCAAGTCCGAAGGAAAAAGTGCCCTCATAGTAGTAATTGATAGAATTACCAAGTATGCACACTTTTGTGCTTTATCTCATCAATTTAAATCCATTACAGTTGTTATTGCATTTATGGAAACAATTCAAAATCTACATGGAACCTAAAGATTTTTTTTTTTTTTGACAAAAACAGGTATGGGGTATTTATATTCCTCTTGGGCTGAATGCCGGTAAACTGATTACATAGAGGTCTTCTGTATTCTGATGCGGGTCACTTTTGTGAGTGAGCATGCATCTTATTGTTACAAAGTTCTTCCTTGATCTAGTGTCTATGTTTTTAATTATTTTCCCCCACTTGGAGATACAGACAAATTTCTTTAAAAGAAGGCAGTAAAACATTGGAGCCTGCAGATTAATGGATGGGATCCCATGATTCTTCTTTGTCTTTCTGATTGATTCCTGTTGAGAGGAGAGTGGCTTTATTGGCCTCTTTGTCCACCTCTTTGTTGAGGGCTCTCAGCACATGAAAGTAGTTTAAGCTCTGGAAGCGTTTTCCAAATCCCTTGATTCTGGATATCAGTCTAGAAAGCTTGAGATCCGTCACTGCAGAGCTGGATATCATTGCATCTATTATAATTTGAGAGTCACCGATTACATTGGCTGTTTCAATATTTGTGGCTTGGAGGATCTTGAGGCCTTGGTATAGAGCTAGAGCCTCAGCTTGCACGCTGGTTGTATGTCCAAGCCCCCATGCGAAGGAGTGAATTATTTCCCCCTTTGGGTTTACTATGACCCCTCCTGCACCAGCTTTGCCCGGGTTTCCCTTTGTTGCCCCGTCAAAGAAGAGGGTATGTCTTGAAAGCGCATTGAGCCATTCTTTAAATTCATCTTCAGATTTTCTTATATGCCAATTTTTGTAAGATGGGGCAGCTCTGTTTGCTGGATGGAATTGTAAGCCAATGAGTGAACCCCAGGAAATATCTTGATGACTGAGGTTTGAATCATCTTTAATGTCAGCTAGGCATTCCTTGATTTGGCTTTTAACTTTGCTCTCTAAAACCTTGTTGTTCTAATTTGTGCCCCTGAATATTCTTCTATTCCGTTCAAGCCAAATTTGCCAGCAGATTGTCTTTGGAAGAATGTCCCAAGCTGTTTTAACTACCTGATTTCTTGGAGGCTGACCTGGATATCTGGCTGTCCAATTTGAGAACAGCTCCACAATGGATTTTGGCAATAAGAAGGTGTAATTCAAGTTCTGCACGAAGAAGCTCCAGATTCGTTTGGAAAATTTGCATTCCAGCATTATGTGCGCAGCTGTCTCGGAATTTTCTTTGCACAGGTGGCATATAGAAGGTCCGTAGATTCCTTTCCTTTGCAGAATGTCGTGTGTGAGAATTCTTTCATGGCAGAGCTGCCAGGCAAAAAAATCCGTCTTTGGCCAAGAGGGGGTGCGCTCCATGCCACGGTGCTGGATCGGGTGGAACATGTGGTTTCTCAATTAACTTTCTGTATCCCATGGCAACCGTGTACCCTCTGTCATGCATTCCCCATCCCTTCTAATCTTGTTTGCTCTTCTCCGTGGGGGCCAGGCCGTGAAGATACTCTGTCAGCATGTTCCATTCCTTTCGCAGGTGATCCGGCACTGCCACACTCTTCCAGCCCGCCCAGTTCTCATCGTGCCACCGTGAGATATCCCAGAGTGTGCGCAGCTCGTTGCTATCCATCCACGTGCGCAGATCCCTGGTGGTGATTCTATTTTCCAAAGGCTCCTTATTCATTATTCGGTCGGTCCATATGTTTATCCTCCTGCCATTCCTGGGGCTCCAATAAGAGTGCTCTCTGATTAGGGGGCCTGCTTTAGCGTAAAGTTTGAGAAATGATGAGTTCTGCTTGATGAGAGGTGAGTTCTGAGCCTGAGTTTCATTCTCTAAACATCTTAATCGTGATCCCCTGAAATACTTCTTCCATAAAGCGAGCTGATCCCAACCAGGTTTGGGCGCAATGATCCTCCAGATGGTCTTTGCTGCCATAGCCACGTTCTGGTGACCTATGTTTTTGAAGTTCAGACCACCTTCCCACAGCGGCTTGGCAATAGTTTCCCAGCTGATGAGAGGGATTTTCCTTTCATTTTGCTTTCCGCCCTTCCAAAAAAATCTGCGCATAAACTCCTCCATCTTGTTGAGAATGGTTAATGGAGCAAGGAGACCTGCAAAATGGAATATTGGGAGGCTGGAGAGCACAGATTTCACAAGGACTGACTTGCCAGCAGCGTTGAGCCAGCGGAAGCCCCAGGAATGGATTCTAGATTTGAAATTTTCAAGCTGTGGATGCCAGTCTTTGACAGAGAGCCTTTTATGACAGACAGGGAGGCCCAGATATTTAAAAGAGGTCCAGGAGGATGAGGCAGCAAAATCCAGACATCTAGATATAGCAGAGAGAACCCTTGGCGGGGTATTCCAGCTATAAATATGACATTTATTCTTGTTAAGGGCACTGCCAGAAGCCTTGATGGAGACATCCAAGGCAGCTTTAAACTTGGAGGCGAAGGAGAGGGTGGCGCTGCCTAACAGCAGGGTATCATCCGCAAATAAGGCATGGTTTAAGCTTTTGACCCCTCTAGCTATACACAGGCCATTGATATCTTGATCTTGCATTTTTTTATCTAACAGAAAACTAAAGACAGAGGCTTGAATGACAAAGAGTAGGGGGAAGAGAGGGCATCCCTGCCTGAGGCCCCTCGAGGTTTTGAAAAATTCTGTGGCTCTTCTGTTTACTAGGGGGGAAATCCAAGGCTCTAAGATGCAAGCCCGGACCCACTTTATAAAATTTGCTCCAAATCCAAATTTATACATAACTTTTAAAAGGAATCTGTGATTGACTCGATCAAAAGCATTTGCTAAGTCGAGTTTGATCACCATACCTTGTTCCTTTCGATGAAGACTTGAATGTATTGCCTCTTGAATGAGATTGTAGTTGTCCACGATTTGCCTTCCCTGTATAAAGCCTCCTTGGTTTTCCAGAATTATTTTTTGCAGGATGGGCTTCAGCCTGTTTGCAATGACCTTGGTAATTAATTTGTACCCAGTATTGCAAAGCAAGATCGAGCGAAATATGCTGAAATTGTTGGCACCTTTTTCCTTTGGTATGAGAGCTAAGAAAGTAGAGTTTGTGCTGCCTCCTATTTTCTGAGAATTTTGAGACTTATGTACCATTTTAAGAAGGTCCTTTTCCACAATCGGCCAGCAGACTTGGAGAAATCTGGCTGAGAAGCCATCTGGCCCCGGGGCCTTATCCGGCTCCATGTCAAAGAGGGCTTTTTTAACTTCCTCTTTTGTGATTTTGGCCTCTAGAACCCTGTTCATACGAGGAGAGATTGCTTGAGGGATAATGTCTAGCAGCTCTTGGTGCAGGAGCGGCTCCTGATCATCAGTGAATAGCTTTTGGAAATGTAAATAGGCTGCTTTCTTGATGTCTGCAAATTCCTTGTGCGTATCATTATCTTCCTTGATCTCAGAAATAGTGTTGAAGCATTTCCTAGCCTGGGCTTGCTTATGAAAGAAGCCCGTATTCCTATCTCCTGCTTTAAGCCAGAGATTCCGCGATTTTAATCTCCAGTATTCTTCTTCGGCCAAGCAGGCCTTATGATAGCTCTGCTGTAGATGAGTTTCTTGGTCTATCATCTCCTTTGTGATTATGGCGCTCTCCATGCAAGTTTGATGAGAGGCAAGGGAGGATTTGATGACTTTCCTTTCTGTTGCTGGATTTGGAAGGGTTTTTGCCCAGTGTTTCAAGACTCCTTTTACCCTTCTGAGTTTTTCCTCCCAAATGAATAAAGGTGAGCCTTTAACAGGTTGGCTCCAACAGTCTTTGATTGTTTGCATGAAGAGGGGCTCCTTTACCCAGAGGGGGCTGAAACGGAAGGGGATGGGGCCCAGATCTGAGTGGGCAAGCAGCTCTAGCTTTACCAGCTTATGATCCGAGATGCTGCAAGGAAGAATATGCATTCTAGGTTCTAGACCAAGTAGCAGGAAAGAACTTTGGATGAAAAATCTATCTAGCCTGGAAGCTATATGCCCAGGACCTACTCTTTTGTTAGACCATGAGAACTTACCTGATGAGGGTTTGATGTCTAGCAAGTCCCAATCTTGCAGAAGATCCTCCGCCCATTCTCTTGCCGGATCTCGGACTATGCTTCCTCCACTTTTCTCAGATGAATGGAGAGTGAGATTGAGGTCTCCAACAATGATTGCATTTTCCAGACTTATCAGATCTGCCTGTCGTTTTATAGTATCCCAGCATTCCTTTTTCTCCCTTATATTGACTGGAGAATATACATTAAAGAGAGTAATGATTTCCTTTGTGTCGAGATTCTGCATTTTAAGCATCAACCAATGATTGTTGCTTGCTTCAAAGTTGAGTGCATATTTGTTGGAGTTCCATAGAGTACCGATCCCTCCTGAGGCACCCCTGGCTAAAATTGCTCTGGCTTCGCTTTTGGGCCACAAATTTTTGCTTATTTGTAGGAAGAGTTTGTCTTCCAGTTTGGTCTCCTGGATGAGAAGTATGTTTGGGGCTTCTGTTCTTATTAGATTTCTTATGGCTTCTTCCTTGACTTTGCTCCCCATACCTCTACAGTTCCAGGAGATGACCTTCATTATTTATGCTTCTGCTGGGCTCCCTTGGAGCCTTGGGGCTGGTTTTTCAACATTTTGGGCTTTGAAGCAAGGAGCTTTTCCAGCGTTGGTTGGCTGCCCTGTAGCTTATCTTTGTAGGTCTGCTGCTCTCTTTTCTCTTTGTCTGTTTTGCGCCCTCTTGCTGATCTTCTTACCGAGGTTTGGGATTCTCCTATTTCTCCTTCTTCTTCTGACTCCTCAGTTTCTTGTTCTTCTTCTTCGTCTTCTGGGTCCGTGTCTTTGGGGTTCTCAGCTTCTTTGGGGGAAGCTGGAGGTGTGTTTTTCCTTGAGGATTCTGGCTTTTGGATCTCTGCCTTTGGAATGTCTTCTGTCGGTTGGCTTAGAAGGACATATTTGTTTTCTTGCGTCTTTTTTGTAGGGGGTCTCTGGGCATTAACCTGAAGATTGCCTTTGCCGGATAGTCCACCCTGTTTCTGTCCCTTGTGGTTGGCTCTAGTTCGTCTTACTTGATTCCAGCCCTCTTCGTTTCCTTTCTCTGGCTCTGGGTTAGTCGGGCAGTTTCTAGTGAAGTGCCCATACACGTGGCATTTCCTGCATTTGAAAGGCAGCTGTTCATAATCCAAGATCTGCACATGGGACCAGCTTCCGACTTTGATTTTGATTGCTTCTGGTAAGCCCTCCTCTAGATCTACCTCCACGCAGATCCTGGCACAATCGTACTGATCCTTGTTGCTTGCCCGATCGATGAATTTCCCGAGGGAGTTGCCGATGTGTTTCAAGGAGTCCCAGTTCCAACAGTGAACCGGCAGATTTGGGAGACGAACCCATACTGGAACAGCCTTGGGAACATCTACCGCCGGGTCAAAATCCGGTGTCCATTTATTCAGGTAGAGACCCTGAGGACCCATGAAATACGGTCCATTTCTAAAGATCAGGTCTTTGTCTTCTCTGGAGGTAAATTCGAAGAGAAAAAACCCTCGCCCTAGAAAGTAAGAGGTAACACTTTGGCTGATCAGTGGCGCCCAGTTCCTATTAACCCATTGCTCTGTAGTTTTCGGGGAGGGCCAAAGTCCTGTGAATTGGCCAATGAATCCTCGATCCGCCAGTGACAAAGCTACCTGCATGGGAGTCTCTGGAGGCAGAGAGATCTCTGGAATTTCATCTATTTTCTTGATGAATCTAGAGGCATCATTTCTTTTTTTCGGAGGCAAGCCTACCAGGAGCTGGTTAAATGCCTCTACGGCAGGACCGGAGGGTGGATCTTGGCCCTGAGTCTCCATCAGGCTTGATGCCGGCCGCCACAGGGGCAGCGCAGCAGAGATCACCCCCTAGCCAAAAGGGCGACTATCTGTCTAGATCCGATTAGATCTGAAATCGTAGAAAGAAGGGCCTATCTGTCTAGATCCGATCAGATCTGAAATCGTAGAAAGCCGTCAGCAGATCTAGGAGGAACGCAGGGGCAGGTCGAGTGGAGCCGAGGCTCGTAGCAGAGACCTGGTCGAGCTCTCCTCAGTCGAAATCTGGATGAACGCAGGGTTAAGAGCCCACGGGGGGCAGGTCGAGAGGAGCCGAGGCTCGTAGCAGAGACCTGGTCGCGCTCTCAATTTCTCCTCAAATTCTATTCCTATCGTAAAATGAATATTTGATTATTATTCAGGAAACCTAAAGATTATTATAAGCGACAGAGATCCCATTTTCAATGGAAATTTTTGCATGGAATTATTTTCTTGTCTAGGTACTCAATTAGCTCATAGCTCATCTTATCATCCTCAATTTGATGGGAAAACTAAGATAGTGAGCAAATTTTTGGAAGGATATCTTAATTGCTTTGTATATGATAAACAAACACAATGAGTTAAACGGTTACCTCTCGTTGAATGGTGGTATAACACTTCCTTCCATACTGCAGCAAAAATTCCCCCATTTATGGCACTTTACAGATATCAACCACTGTCCATCACATCATCTTTAAGAGAAAATTATAAGGTTCAAGCAGTGGAAGATCACATCGAGCATTGACAATAAGTTATCCAACTCTTAAAGGATAACCTCAATTGGAGCAGAATCGAATGAAACAACAGGTTAACCAGCATCGCAGCAAAAGAAGTTTTGATGTAGGTGACTAGGTTTTTCTATAGCTACAACCATACAAACAAATGTCCCTCAAACAAGCTAAGAAGGATAATAAATTATCACCAAAGTACTATGGTACTTACAAGGTGTTGCAAAATATTGGTACTGTGCCATACAAATTAGAGCTTCCTGCATCTTCCTGAGTGCACCCAGTTTTCCATGTTTCATCCTTAAAGAAGGTTATAGGTGACAAGCTCCTAGTTCAAATAATATTTCCAGAACTTGACAAGGAAGGAAAAATCATATTGGAACCTGAAGAAATCACAGAAACAAGAACCCAACAACTATGAAATCGATCAATTTCAGAATATCTCATCAAGTGGAAGAACTTACCCATTGAAGATTCCACATGGGAGGATGATAATTCTATACAAAATCATCCATAACTACTCAAGCATTGAGGGAAACACTTTTTTGAAGGAGAGGGGCATGTTAGGTCTCTATAATACTAGTGTAGCCCCTTATTGTTATTGTTAGTGTAGCCCCCTTATTGTTATTGTAATGCCCATGTAGTCCCCATATTTTCATTATTGTGCCCCATAGAAGCCCATTGTCGTTATTCATGTTCCCTTACATTATTATTGTTACGTAGGCTCTGATTATATTGTGACCCCTTAGACTCCTATATAGAGAAAGGAGTTCTTTTCATTTGTATCATCCAAGAATTGTTCATTTATGTAATGTAAAGGAGGTTCCCCCTTGAAGAGGATAATTTTTAAGTCGTTGATTTATTTATTTGTGAGTTGGTTGCATAACAAAAATATGATCCATTTAAATGGAAAGATTTCAGAAGAACCATAATACTCATATCTATTTTAGAATATTCATTCCTTAACTCGGTGTTGTAATTGAATGGTGTTTGCACATCGACCCAATCAAGTAGAGAAGGGAAAGGGGAAAATTAATGGTGAGCATATTAATTTCAAAGGTATATAATAGTTTCTGAAGGAAAAATCTCTCTTGATCTCAATAAGTTTGCATCCCTCTTCGTCCTTGGTGATATAAATGTCGATAAAATGTTAAAAAGCATATTGAAATAAAATAAGGTGTGAAAGAAGACAAAGGCTTCCTGCGCAAGGAGGTGAAGCAAGTAACTTTGTGGGGGTACTAAACAAGCTTGCTGGAAGAAAAGAAATGTGTGTGCTCCTGTAGTGACTATGTCGAGGTACTAGACAAGCCTGCTAGTAACAAAGCAACATCGGAGATGAAACTAAAAATATGATCATTTCAAACTCGCGACTACATATTACTCTTCTCCCAGATCAAAACGATTTCAATATGGTAAGCTCTGTAAATATGTTTATTTTAGAAATGGAATGGATGAGACTACATCTATAACGAAGTTAAATGGGGAATTTGAGGTCATTCACATGATGAATCAATACTTCTTGAAAGACTAGACCCTGTGAATAAAGCCAGACCCAAATAAAGAAGCTGGGGAGTTTTCCAGTGAATCGTCAATTGCTTTCGTTGTTGCAACACCCTCCAAAATTTGGCCTATATTAAAACTTTGGAGCCTCCATTTTACCATGTGAACTGTCATTTCTAGTTATTAAAGTCATTCCATACTTGTTCTCTAAGTTTCCAAGTCCCTTTGTGAAGAAATTCCAAGTGCCATTTTTTGTTAAGGGAAGCGTTGCTCTTTGCAAAAGGGAGTTAGAGTGCACTTTTAAGAGGAAACTCTGGTGTTTTCTCTTGTACTAACGGCAACTATCTGTCATAGAGATATGCATTAGACTTATTCCCAAAGTACTGTGCACTTTCTTGTTGTAGTTGACGTTAGTGTCGCAATATGTATCTTAAGTGCCGCACTTGGTGGAAAGTGTCACTTTGCTATCATTTCTGTGGATGCATGTTGATTTTTGGTGTTAAGTGTTTCATTGTCATGTGGTTGATAATTTATGAGTGTGTGATCAAGTTCAAGTCTTGTTACATGTTCTAACGTCATCTTTTGCCTCACTGATCCCACACTTAGTCAATTTTTTTGTCTTCACAACTTGACCGACCAACCACTCCTCATCCTGCCTTCCTGAACTACGCACTATGCAGTCTCAAGCCCCAATCAGCCATCCTTACCTCCTGGAATTGAGAACTACACAATCACTACCTACAAGAACTGCACATTATGCAATATCAGTTCCTAGTACATGTCTCCTGAACTTTCTCACTGCACAATCTTTGCCCAGTCATGCCTCAATTGCACATTGCACATTTTTAGTCAACATTGAGGCCCTATATCAGTCCTTGACTTGCTCAACTGTGCAATCAATTGTATCATTCCTTCTATAACTTTACACTACACAATCACAATGAGAAAGCCTACCTCACTGCATCTCAAAAACTACACAATCCTTCCTTCATGTCCCTCAGTCACTGTGCACGGCGTATTCCTAGAACTTAGACCCTCACCTCTACCTTATTTTCCCGCACACTGCACAATCCTTGAGACTACTCCTTAATCTTGCACATTGTCCTGGATCAATCAATATGTTGCATGAATAACAGGTTAGATTGGGATATTTTGGGACTGATGTCATCTTGTCATGAGTGAATTCCATTTGCATGTGCTAGTATCTTGACTTGATAGGATGATGCCAAGGAGATCATGTAAGAAGACACTTGTGAAGCTAAAATCATGAAGAGATCATCAAGAAATAATATGAAGGGACACTAGATCATGAAAGAAGAAGGAAGATCAAGATCACATGGAAGAGTCCATATCATCCCAGCCTCTTGGAGGATGAAGCTGGAGTGCATGCAAGACTTATCATGAAGATACAAAGATGGCGGCAAGAAGAGAAGACTGGCATAGGCACTCAACAATGAAGTTTCATGTCATCATTTCCAAATCATGGCTTGTCCAAATGTGACCAAAAGAGTCTTATGTGTCATTGTATTTTTCCACAACATTTTTGGGTGTAATTATGTAATTTGCAAAAATAAGGAAATGTAAAATGTGCAGAAGCCCAAGGATCACACATACAATGTGAGGAGTCATATAGAATCTCAAGGGTCTCATAAAGATTCGAGAAGTCACATGGGATCTCAAGAGTCATGAGGGAAGCTCAAGAGTCACAAGGGAGGTGGAGAGTCACCTCATTTGTTATATATACACCCTCATAGCTCAAGCAAAGGAATTTTCACCTTATCTTCTCAAGTTAGGCATAGGAGAGAATATTAGTCTTTTAAAAAGAAAGTAGTTGCTTAACTGTCATGCGGAAAGAGTCGTTAGTGCGGACACAACCGACCTCCCTAGAAGCAAAAGCTTTCTAGTGACAAACAAGACAAATAAAGTTACCTTTCTCTAAACATGCATGGCAAATACAAGTAATCAGGGGATCTTTAACATACCTTTAGTCCAACGCTTTGTAGTAGTCCAGCCTCGCTGATACGGATGAGCTCCTCCTTCTCTTCGAAACCTGCATTCACTAACAAGCCAAAAGATTAAATAGCACCTGATAAACTCATAAAACAATACATATCTATCATATAGACCAAGGAGTATATGAAACAAACCATGAATAACAATCTGTTGAGAAAAATAAGTTCATTTGCATTAAAAGGTAACAAAAGGAACCATTACAACCTGAGCCTTGGTGTTGTGCAAGTCCCTCCTAGGGTCCAGCAAGAGTTTTCCTTTACTTTGATCAGCTCACCCACTCTCAAATAAGGCTAGGAAAGGATGGGAATCTCTCCTCTCAAGCTTTACAAGGGAGTCCTAATTCCAGCAGCATCTACCCTTAGGAATGTTCAGCTTTCAACCTCCCTCCCTTTGGCCCAATGCCTGTATTTATAGTGCTCTAGAGGAATTTATTCAGGTCCACCATCAATGGGATAAGCCCCTCTTTGGATGGGATAGCTCCCCTCTTGATGGGATAAGTTCCTCTTTGGTAGGGATACATGAACCATCTGGAGGCGCTTCATACACGTCAAACAAGCTTCTAGAAGACTCTAGAAATGACCACAAGTAACTTTTTTGGAGTGAAACTTGCGCCTTTTGTCCTTTACCGGAGTACGCACCCATTGCTTTACATACAGAGCGTACAAGTACGCAAGTATTGTGAACTTGGAGTGCGTACACGCAGGTAAGGCTAAGAGAAACTGCGTACCCAGAGATATATAGATTTTTAATTACTTTCTCTCTTTCTTGAAGTTTGACATGGAGAGCAGAGGTATGAGGCTTGCCAAGGAGGATAGTATGACGGTTGATGGAGTCATACTAACTGTAAGTAGTCATGGTGACAAATTTTAGTGTAACAGATTGCCCCCTAAAGTGCGAAGCCTGTGTAGATAAGGGTTTCATTTTATCTAGGAAGGGTGAAGTACTTTATCATTTCAAGGATTATCTTGTGGAGAGCCCAATCGGAACCTGCAAGTATTCAACACAAAATACATATATATGATCATATCATCGCTGAGGTAGGCATTCCCATACTCAGATTGAAAACTTTAACTAATTGACTATCTACTGCTCTGATACAGGAATGATTCTGCAGTACATCATAATCATAGACTTTTGTAGACACAGTATGGACGCAACCATCTGTTTATGATTAGTCTACTGTACAATGAATACAAAACTCCTTGTAGCCTGGATGGTGGAAACTAGATCCAGGGTCTTCACTTCTACTTCCCGAACAGGTACGATTCTATCCATGCGAATAAATGAGTTGATGTCGAACATGGTAGAAACCACTTGATTACCAGTCAATGATGTAAACTGTTAACAAGCGTGAGAGAGACCACCAGTGATGTCAATGGTTCTCAAAGTACCCAGTACAATCCATGAGATGTGAATGAATGAGTTGATGTCGAACATTTCACGGAATCCTTCGATCGAAAGTCAATGATGTAAACTATCGTCAAAGGCGAGAAACCTGCCATTGATACATGCAGATTTCAAGGTACTGACGATTCCTAGGTCATCTTTCTAGATAATGTGCTGATGTCGATAGAAAGCGACCCGTTGCAGGCAAGCCCACAACACGAAATCATAGATCAAGTTGAAGAAATGTAGTTGTAAGGACTGACTCAGGGATGGTCAAGATGGATGACGAGTA
Organism: Pinus tabuliformis; assembly: GCA_031772625.1. Taxonomy (NCBI): domain Eukaryota; kingdom Viridiplantae; phylum Streptophyta; class Pinopsida; order Pinales; family Pinaceae; genus Pinus; species Pinus tabuliformis. Next base: position 740,447,556 of record CM062814.1, on the reverse strand, counting down.
TTTTGCAGATGAATGTTTATTGCAGAGACCTCTTGAACACATAACGAGACGACAGATGGCTTGGTGACATTTGACCCAAAGTTAATACCCGGCTAAAGACTTTCAATGTGGTTTGATCAACTGTGAGACAAAGCATTTCCCAACCCAGGTGAATGAAAGTGTCATGTTTAAGAGTGGTAATAAGGCTTCTTCTGAGACAAAAGATAACAAATGGGCTCATTTTTCTCTCTTTTCCCCCACCATTTCTGGCAAGTACCTCTTTATTTTTTACAAGCTTGAGGAGGATAACATATGCTTGATTATAAGCTCATCCTTCGGATGAGTCCAACTTAGTTTTGATTCGAACCCTAAGAAGGAGTGGTCCGTTCCTGTTTGTAATCGAACAGGTCCTTTACTGTGAAATTTTAACGAGTCCAGTATAGGAGAAACTCGGCGTTTTTCATTTTTAGAGAGTCTGAAAAAACTAAAGAAGACTCCAGGTTGAACTTTTTCGTAAAGTTGTGTCTCCCAAGCCCGAAAAAGTATAAAATAATACCTGAGAGAACCGCTTAGTCTTGCGACCAAGGAGTACTTTCATGATTAGTGCCTCTAACCTGAAAAGTAAAAAGCGATCAAGGACACGTCGTTTTATTTCCATATCGAGTTTGAAACGACAAAAACCCGGCAATCTTTTCCTGTTTTTTACGGTCAGAAAAGAGCTATAAGGGGACCGTCTTTTAATTCCGTTTTAACGAGTGTAAAAGAAACGCTCGGCAATCTTTTCATATTTTAGGAGTCAGAAAAGGGCTTAAAAGATGACTCTGATGTTTTGGTTCGTGAAAAATGGTAATTTTCTTTGAAAGTCCTATTGTCCTGCACAAAAACGACACATTACTCATACCTGTTTAAGATAAGCAAAAATGCATTGAGAAATATCCTTCCATGGTGAAAAATAAACAAATTTAGCATTCATTTATCCAAAAAACCTATAAAAAGACTTTTTACCATGTCATTTTTACCATTTTACTATTGAAGGAGAGAAAAGGGCTTTTGGCAAGAAACTTCCCGTGGACTTTGCGGAGAATCCGACCGTCGGAATCAAGTGCCGTCTCTTTCAGGTATTTCACAACATCCTCCTCTTTGTTTTCATCTGTTTAGAATTTCATTTCAAGCCCTATTTTGATTTTTTGAGGGCTTTGGGGTTTTAGGATCCGCCTTTCGGGGTACGCAGGTGCCCCATGGGCGACCTGCGTACCCCGACATTTTCGTTCATGGGAAAATGGCAGGAGTACGCAGCCTACCTTCAGAACAGCTGCGTCCATACGCTCTGTTTCTGAACACGGGGTGCGTACCCTATGCAAAGCAATTTTAAAACCCCAAATCTCAAAACCTAACCATTAATTTTTGATTTAATGAATTCTAATGAATGTTTTCTGGTGTGTAGATTGCCCACCATGCTTGATTGGCGCGAAAGAGAACACGAAGATGTCGATTTGGCCGCAATAGATCATCAACCCTCCATTGATGCTTTGAAGGCATGCGGTCTCTAAAAATACTGGGCCATACCTGGCATGAGGGCCCAGGTGCGATTCTTAGAATGGCTGGTTGAAAGGTGGAACGTCTAGGATCAATGCTTCTATATCGGAGGGCACCAGCTCGAGATAGATCCCTCTGACATATATTTTCTCACTGGTTTGCCTAATAGGGGCGAGCAACTGACTCTGTCCGGGACTAGGCCAGGTGGCCAATCCCTTGCTAGCCTCCGGCTAGAGTGGTGCAACAATCAGAACCAGGATAAAGGGATAGAAATCAAATACATATCCCTGCCTGAACTTATGGTAATTGCCTTTACAGTTACCAGACTCTGCGGCGCAGCCGCCTTGCACATTGCCACCGGGTCCCAAATGCGGATGGCGATAGATTGCTACCGAGGCACCATTTTCAATTGGTGTGACGCTGTGTTGGCCAATATGAAGGGCCAACTGACTAGGGCAAAGAACGGACAATTAAAGACCTTTGGGTATGGGCCTCTAGTTGTGAGCTTTGCCCTAGAGAGGGTTCCGATGCTGATCCCACAGCATCTCACTGTTCCAGCTGGGCCTCCTCGGGAGCCAAAGTTGATGCGATGGGTTGCGGTGATGGCCCGGCATCCTGATGAGGGAGCGGGAGTTGTTCGATTTCCTGCGGGTTACTTTCACTGGTTGGAGGACCAGGTCTTTGCGATCCAGGATTTTCCTTATGCCGGAGTAGATTTTCGCGGTGATCCGGACATGGTTCTTCCACAGGGAGAACAATGGGACGACAGAGGTACTTCATTTTTCACAAGTTCTTAAAATTATTTACTTTTTTTTTGTTTGTTTTTATATCGTCTCAAAACTGACAGTGACAAATTTCAAAATGCAAATGTAGGTCCACAGCGTCCAGCCAATCTCCGGCCATTCGAGAGAAGAGTCCCAGTTGCACCAGCACCGGCCCCACAGGATGCGGCCGCAGAGACCTTAGCCGAGCTGGAACAGGACCTAGAGCGTCTCACGGCGGACATACCAGAGACGACTATAGACGATATTCCTATCCGACTTCAGCGCTATGTGGTTGCAGTCCCAGGACCTTTCAGGAGGTTCCTGTGTAGGGTAGCGCGAGCAGTGGTCTCGTATAGAGAGCACCACCAGTGATTGGCTAGTCACTTTTTGTAGACACATGTGACATTTTTGGTTTTTTGTACTTATCATTTTTGCCGATCATAAGGTGTTTTTCAACCTATGATCGAAGATGATGTATATTTTTGACACACTCCTATCTATATATATATCATTATTACCGGCTTATCTTGTTAAACATGTATGATGAAATGTTTTTAAATTTACATTTATGATTATCGCAAATGTCTGTCTAACATTCGAGAAGCAATTGCATCTGCTAATGTATTTAATGACCTTGGAATATGCTGATATTCAATATAATCAAATTCACGTTCCAAGAGGTGCACTCTCAAAAATAACCTTAATAACACTGGATTTCTAATGGCATATACTCTATTAAGTTGTAATACAACGAGTTCAGAATCTAACCTCACTATCAAACTCCAAATCCCAAATGAAATAGATTCAGATAATAACTCAATCACTGCACTGTATTCTGCAATGTTGTTTGTTGTTTGACTGAGGCTCACCCCATGCATAGAAACTAACTCGTCAGAGGGTGAATAGATAACCCAAGCTGTGGAAGAGATATTCCGTGTACTACGACAAGCACCATCAGCAAATCCAATGTACGTTTGGAGAGGCATCGACATCTGCAATATCAAGAGTAAAACCAAGATAAGCCAGAATAACGACGAAAACACACTTTCTAAGCTAAGCACACTGTCTAAACTAATAAACACACCAGCTAGAAAGAAAAATTAACCTAACTAACCTAACTGAATCTCCATACCCACCATTTAAGCATAATACCTCTTTAGGTAAAGTCCATTTCTGGGCTTACCCAAAGAGTCCCCATCAAAATCTACCAACTCATAGGCCCCTTTTGCTAGCTTTCGTTTGACAATGTAGGGCCCATGCCACATAGGAACGAATTTTCCAACACCTAATTTATCGTTAGCTTGATCATATAATAGCACTAGGTCTCCTTCCGAAAAAATACGAGGGGTCACGTTGCGATCATACTGAGCTTTCATCCTTTTTGCGTGAGTCTCGATTGCCAATGCAGCGTCACGTCGAGTCTCATCTAATTTAGCTAAGTATAATAGACGCTTCTCCTCTTCGAAAGTAGCTGGAAGTAATTCGACAGCCATTTGAAGTGATGGGATTTCGCATTCAATGGGCAATACTGCTTCCAAACCATAAACTAGTTGGAAAGGAGTGAACCCTGTTGATGTTTTCACTGAGGTTCGGTACGCCCAAAGCGCTGAAAATAACATGTTGTGCCAATTCGACCGATGAATACCAATGATTCGTCGGATCATGATAACTAGAAATTTGTTGATGGATTCAACCAAACCGTTTGCTTGGGGATAATAAGGAGTAGAACTATCATGACGCAAACCAAGCTGGCTTGTAAGTTCTGTCATAATAATGTTTCGAAAATGGCGCCCATGGTCAGTGATTATCGCTTGTGGGACACCAAACCTAGCAATAATATGATTGAATACGAAAATCGCAGCTGTCTTGCCATCAGCCTCGAATGTAGGCATCGCCTCGGCCCACTTAGTAAAATAATCAACCACAAGGATGATATACGCATGCCCCCCGGCCGAGTGAGGGTTACATGTAATAAAGTCGATACCCCATTTAGCAAAAGGACCAACGGCAATTATAGGGTGGAGAGGAGCAGGTGGTGCGCGCATCTTGCGATCAAACACTTGACAGTTGTGGCATTTTCGGACCGCAATGATACAATCTTTAAACATGGACGGCCAGAAGTAGCCAGCACGCAACACCTTCTGAGTTGTGGCATACCCAGACATATGACCGCCACACGCTCCAGAATGATAGTCATTCATAACCCTTTCTGCCTCTTCATGAGTTAAGCAACGACGAAAAACCAAGTCCGCCCCACGACGATAAAGAGTATCTCCAATAATGTTGTACTGTTGGGACTGGAATCGAATTTTTCGGCGTTCCGACTTTGAAGCCTCGGGCCGAAAGGATTGGGTTTGGAGATAGACGATTATATCCCCATACCACGGATCTAAAGTGCTGATGAGAAACAGAGATTCGTCCGCAATGGGTTCCTCTACCACAGTTTCCGTGTCAGCACGCGGGAAGTCACACATCAATTCCGCAAAAACTAAAGATTTCTTAGACTTAGATTTTTCAAACTCCAAGTCGAACTCTTTCAAGATAACAATCCATTTAGAGTACTTGCCCCCTAGCAATTGTTTAGTCAAAATGTAAATCATAGGGTTGCAATCCGAAATGACTGTAGTTTTACGGAGAAGAATGTAATGACGAAAACGCTGGACAGCCTGAACAGCTGCCAGGGCCAATTTCTCCACATGCGAATATTTTAGCTCAGTGGGATTTAACGTCCTACTAAGATAATATATCACATGTTCCGTGTCGAATTCATCTTCCTGTACTAAGACCATTCCAATAGTGGAATGAGCGGCGGCGAGGTACAAAAAGTAATCCTGGTTGTAGTTGGGAGGATGCAGCAACGGTGCATGGGTCAACGCGTGCTTTAGTGCATCGAAAGATTTCTGAGCTATCTCATCCCAAGAAAATTGAGCATTTTGTTTCAACAATCGGGTAAAACCCTTGGTAATCTCGGCGTAGTTAGGAATGAATCGGCGTAAAAAATTTGCTTTCCCCTGCAAACTTTGGAGTTGGCGCAAACTCGAAGGAGGAGGCAATTTGATGATAGCTTCGACCTTCGAGGGATCGACGCGAATGCCGGCTTTTGAAACTACAAATCCCAGCAATCGTCCCACTTCGATGCAGAAGACACATTTGTGTGGGTTCAAACGTATACGATAATACCTACACCTCATAAAAATTGCTCGTAAATGGATAAGGTGATCAGCTCGACGTAAGGAGTGAGCGGGCAAATCATCGAGATACGGTTGCACAATGTGTTTGATGTCATGAAATGCATAAGACATCGCCCTTTGAAAAGTGGCTCCGGCATTCTTAAGCCCAAAAGGTAATTTGCAATAAGCAAATGTCCCCCATGGACAAATGAAAGCCGTTTTTGGTTGATCAGCAGGTAGAATATTGATTTGGTTGTAACCGGAAAAACCGTCCATAAAGGAAAATATTTCACTGCCGGCACAATCATCAATTATTTGATCGATATAGGGCGTTGGATAGTTGTCCTTGGGACAAGCACGATTGATATCCCTATAGTCGATACATATTCTTATTGTTCCCTGCTTTTTGTTAACCGGAACAATATTCGATACCCAATCCGTTAACGGGATCGGATAAATGAAACCTGCTTGCAACAGCTTCTCAACTTCTGCTTTAATTGCAGCTGCTTTCCGAGGGTGGATCTGACGCAGACGTTGCCGAATGGTTTTAGCGTCCGGGTAAGTCTTGATCTCATGAACAACAATGGAGGGATCAATTCCTGGCATTTCCTCATAGGACCAGGCAAACACGTCGCGGAATTCCTGAAATAGGGCCTTGTATGTTTGAATTTCGTCATCTGAACACGAGGCACCTATATGAATGTGTTCAACAATTCCAGGCTTCACTGAAATGTCAATGGGAATAGTGCGAGAAACGTTTCCCAAATTCAGCTCTGAATCAGGATGTTTCATTGGACTCTGAGCATCTTTGACATATTCAGCTGTAAAGATTGATGAGAAATCGTTTTCAAAATGATCATCCTCAGGTAAAAACGAAGATCTATGATGGAGATCTTCCCATGGTAAATCGTCTACGCACAGGATTTCACAAAGTTGTTCGTCAGATGACACAACTTCGGGAAACGTTATTAACTCCGAGGTTGACGCGAAAAGAGATTCCTCACGGACCACATTCATTTGGTTGATTTGGGTTGAACTTGGGTCGGAAAAAGACTGCACGGCCTCATAAGAAATTTCATATGGACTCAAAGGCATTGCATCACCGAATGAGTCTATCTCAGATTCAGATGGGACAATCCAAGGATCATCGTAAATAATAGTGTCTGAAGTAATCATATGAATGGATGCGAATGAAGGGTCTGCGTTGATCGGAGGAAAAGGAAAAGTTCCCAGTAAACCGGAATCTTTAACTAATCCTACGCCAACATCCTTATAAGGGATAGTCGTTTTACCGACATGCTGGATACTCTCTGAAGAGGCTCGGTCGGATGAAAAATAAGCCAGCTGGTCTATTGTCACGATCTTGCCATTATGTGGAAACTTTATGACTCTGAAGACCGATGAAACGACCGCTGTCATAGCGTAAGACCAACTTCGACCCAAAAGAAGGTTGTAGTCTAGAGGGGCATCAACCACCTCCACATCTAGACTAACGGTTTTTCCTTCAACCCCTATAGGCAAATCCTGTAAAATGCCAAACGGATGGAACCCACGGCCATCAAAGGCCTTAAGAATAGTCGGGGATTGGTTCAGTGAAGGAGAACCAAGCGATCTCCAACACTGAATCGACATAATACACGTGGAAGCTCCCTCATCAATTACAGTCCGATGAATTGGCCTGTTTTTTACTATCACTGGAATCTGGAAAGCCATCTGATGAGGGAGACGCGGTGTACTATTTTCTAGATCAAAGATTATCAGGTTCGGGTCCTGAACATCAACAGCTCCTATAGCCGACAAAAGTAATTTTCGCTGTGCTGGGCATGATTGCAGCACTTCTAAAGCCGACATTGCTGAGGGTGAAACAGCTAAATCCTCAACAATGTTGTAATTCTGGGCCGCTCTCGCATGTGGATTGAAAGCAGATCTTCGAAGTACACCCTTGGCGGGCAGTTTTATTACTAAGTCAGGGTTAGGTTTCTCGATCTGTAGTGGATCAGAACCGGGAGCTGAGGTTGATGGATTTAAACGAGAAGATTCTGCTTCTTTCGATCCATCAACAGGACTTTTACTACCATAATCGTGAGATCGAGTCGCAATCCTTACATGAGACATCATCAATATGGGTTCTTCAGTGGCACTCGAGGAAGAACCTATCATCTTACTCTCCTGCTTTGGAAATGGATCTTTCAAAACAGCAGGAGTTGAGGAAGCTTTGACGATTTTCACAACCTCGGCCCGATGGGGGCAATCTCTTGTAAAATGATCCTCTTCACAAATAAGACAAGGATATCAAGGTTTGCGTTTTTCGTCATTGGATTCCGACTTTTCTGTTTTCTCCTTTGGAGTCTTGTCTGCTTTACCCTTCTTCTTACCCTTCTTCTTTCCACCGTTTTTTGATTTAGCCGTAGATGACTCTACAGCGTGAATTTCGGCGGAAATTTCAGGAGAAGACTCTCCTGTCGGGGAATCTGGTAAGGTTATAATGGGCAAAGAATTCTTTGAAGATTTCTTCTTACTTTTAGTATTTACCGAACCAATCATGCCATCAGCAGCATGAGATCCCGAAGGAGCAGCAGCGATTTGATTTGACTTTGGAAGATCTGGGATCTTTTCATGTAACGTACCTGACTGAGTGTAAACTAAGTCAAGGTACTGCGCTTGAGCAATTACTTGCTCTTCAGTAACTACTCCGGCCTTAGCTACATCTTCAGTAATCTTCGGTAATAATGATTTAACAAACCATTCAGCTAAGATTTGGTCCGGAATAAAAACTTTCACTAATCGCCGTCGACGTCTCCATTCATGTATATGATCGGAAATATAAGTGGAGGTCGACTGTTTTAATGAAGTTAATAGCTCCGTGCCGTTATCGTATCTGACCGGCAACTGAAAATGAGTTAGGAACGAGGTAGCTAACTGACTAAAATTGTAAAAAGAGGCCCGTGGTAACTCAATGTACCACTTGGCCGCGAGACCAATGAGCGTACGCTGAAAAAGACGTAAGCGGATCGAATCATCCGAAATGGAATTTGAAGCACACCAGAGGTGGTAAGTCATCACATGATTGGACGGATCCTCTCCAGACTTACCTTCGAACTTGGGTATATCACTGGGCAACTTATTTGGCATTGGCGGCCAGAACGGAAGATATTGTATTGGATCGTTCGTTAGGCGCGTCAAGTCTGGTAAATCCAAAGTTGCGATAAACGGTAATTGCCGATTAGGATCCCTAAAACTTTGGGTCACAAGACCAGTCCCAGGAGGAGGATATCCAGGATAACTTGGAACAGGAATCGCATTCGGGATATTATATCCTCCTGGAAAACCAGGATTAACCGGACCGTACTGGGGTTGCTGAGGTTGTTGATAAGTATACCCAGGATACGGTTGATACTGGTAAACCGGCTGTTGGACAGCAGGCCCGTATTGGTACTATCCCTGGTACGGTTGATAAGTGAATTGGGGTTGACTAGTGACAACCGTACTTAAACCAGGTTGTCCTGCAAGCATCTGAACCGTAGTTTGAATCGTAGATCCAGACAATGGTAAAGATGTCTGAGTAGTTGCAGAGACAGTAGAAACCGGAGCTGTCGATACTCCAGAAGCAAGTGTGGTGGAAGGAGCAGATGTTGCGGTAGTTGCAGCAGCCGTTTGAGATGGAGTACTAGGTGCAATTGGCGGCTGAGTAACTACCGAAGTTACAGAAGTTTGAACATTAGACTGGACTGGTTGCTGGGATGGACCAGCAACTAAAGGTTGTCCAGCTTGAGATAACAACTGTATACTTGGCTGCAATACCTGTTGAACTTGCGATGGATCCCACACTATGTTCATTCTGGGGTATTGACCCATGACAGGTTGAGGATATTGAGATCCATAACCGGATTGAGGATAGGATTGATAACTGAAAGGCACAGTTCCCGTACCTTGAACATATGATTGACCTTGAGGTGGTTGATAACCTTGACTTGAGTATTGACCTTGAGGTTGATAACCTTGGGGTAAATACTGATACTGGGGTTGACCTTGACCTTGAGGTTGATACCCTTGAGGTAAATATTGATACTGAGGTTGACCCTTGGGTACATATTGAGGCTGGGGTTGACCTTGAGGAATGTATTGTACTATGGGTACATACTGTCCTTGAGGTTGCCCCCCAGACGCAATTTGTGTACCTTGAGGTTGCCCCCCAGGCGTTAATTGAGGCTGCCCCCCAGGCGGTAATTGGCCACCATGAGGTGGAGAATCGGGAACTGAACCTGACATCATGTAAATGTCCCCTACACCCAACGGTTTATTACCATTGTTTCCAGCTAATAACCCATGTTCAATGGGTTGAGGAGATGCCCCCGCAAAGGTACCAGAAAGTGACTGATACCCGGAAGGAACAGAAGGACCGTCGTACAAAAAGATTCAGGAGATTGAGTGAACACGGACGACTGACCAGATATATTTACAGGAGTATAAATACCTCCAGGTGGAAAAGGAGTTCGAGGTGGAGAAAAACTTATCCCTGAGTTGTCTAAATAATTGGTTAACGAAAGGTACCAAGTAGTACTTCTAGGAGGACTGTAAAAGATAGATTCACGCTCTCTTAGATCAATAGTAGGTTGATCTTCAAGGATAGATACGCCTAATTCTTCCTCTGGAGCAAGTTCTTCAATAGCTATCAAACCAGCAGGAAGATTTTCGGTGATGACTCTTTCTACCCTAGGTGAATCAGGTGCACTAGAAGTTGGAGTAACAGGTTCAGATACTTCAGGTTCTTCGCCTATATCACTAGTAGATGAAAAACTACCAGCATGCTCGGAAACTGCAACTGCTTCAGGATTATAACCTGTTTCTAGACTTTGGTAATTTGGATGGACTACCAATGACGATTCTCCTTCTTCAGGTGAACCTACTTTACTGCCACTAGGAGTTACAAGGACCTTTAAACCTTCGTAATGACTCGGGACATCTTGAGGAGGCTCACCCCGAAGTCTACAGGACTTCCTCAACAATTCAGCCACGGAAACAATCTCAGGAGACTTTCCCCGAAGTTGACGGGACTGTCTCGGTAATTCCGCCACAGTTAAAAACTTTTTAACTACTGCACACACAAACAAAGTAAAATCTCAAAGCAAACCACCTAAAGTCTCTAAAGAACCAAACAAATTTGAATCACACGCCTAAAGAATCTAGGGCGTCAAACCATGCACAAACAGTAGCCTTCCGGACCAAAAACACTAGTTGGAGATGAAACCCAACATCGCCGAATTCAGTACAGAAGTGGTGGGCGGAACAGTTACCCCGGCAACCTGCTTAATGAATAGACCGGCACAAGTTCCTCCACTTTAACCGTCTCGAGTGAAGTGAACCCCCCGGAAAATCCAAGTGAGTCTAGCCGACGTCTGCTCCAGGTACAGTGGGATCTTCCCTCCACCGTTACCTCGGTAGAATCCTAAAGATAATGGTCACTAAGGTTACCAACAGCAACAAATGCACCTGGGGGAACAGTCTACACTCTGACAGCACGCAAGGGCAGAGTATCAAGCTCAATCCCCTTGCCGGCTCCTTGACAATAATCCAAGGTTTACCGACAAGTGACCCCTGGCTCCTCGACAATGGTTAATCCAAGGTTTACCGTTTGTAATACGTGCATGTCTGGTGTCGTTCACAACGAGGGAGGATTGATCCCCTCACTGGTTCGGACACGAGCTCGTGCTTCTCCTTTAAGAGGAGCTTTCCCAGAGTACAAATGAAACAATTGGATTTATCCTACCACAAGATGAGCTACTTGTTTGGTTTTTCTGTCTTGGAGAGTTAATTACTCTCCTACTCCAAGACACTAGCCTGATCTATATCGATGTTTTAGAGCCCTAGTAAATAAAAGTTACTAAGTTGATTTTACTTTAAGCGTTAATTTTATGGTTTTTCTTAAAGACCAAAGGTAGTGGAGATGAAACTGATGGTGTGTAGACTCGACCGAAATCCACTAAAAAGATGCACTTAGGATGATTTACACTAATTTTTTCTTTTCAATGAATTTCCTAGCTAAGAGAGGTGGAGGATGCAAATTCGAAATAAAGACAACTTTCTTGGCAATGAAAAACAAAGAAACAAACTCTTAATCTTTTCAAAACATACGACACATGACCACTATTCACTTCATGAAAATTCTGTTTTCTTTCAAAGACACAAATGCTACCAAAGCAAACTTTCCTTCAAAGGATATTTTTGTATTTTTTCCTAATTAATAAAGCATGTAAAACTTACTTTAACAAAATCAAAGTTAAAAAACTATGGCAATCAAATCAACTCAATTTCACTCAAAAGAAAATCTAAGAGAAATAAATATAAAAGTAAATCTAACGAGTCAAAAGCTTACTAAAGATGATTCCTGGATGTTTTACTCAGTCAAAATGTAACTAAGGACTAGTTAATGCAGAACCAAAAACTAGTCAAAAACAAAATCGAAATCTTTTTGTTCTTTTATCAAGAATAAAATTCAAAGTTCAAACAACAAACTTTTTCGAGATTCGCAAAGAGAAGACACAAAGGAAGGTCTCTCACAAGGGTGACTTCTATGACAGGCCCGACTCCTAAGAGGACTGAACAAAACCAAGGAGATCCAAAGTTTGACAACCTCTAACGCCAAAGTCACTACAGGACCAGTTAAAAATCAAACCCTAAGGCAAAATCCCTATGAATTTCACTAAAACCCTCGACACTGACGAAACAAGCTTAGGTGAAGATTTATGGCAGAAAACTAGTGGATCTGGGCAGAAAAACAAATTAAAAACAAAATGTAAAAGGCAAAAAAGAAGGAAAATGAAATTTTCTTAGTTTTGACAGGGGTACGCAGGCGACCTGTTTGCACAGGTGCGGGTACGCTCTGTGCACAAAGCGACAGTGCGTATAGGTACGCACTGTGCTCCACTCAGAGGCTGCGTACTTCTAGCAAAACAAAGAAAAACTAAAATCTAATTTAACCCTAAGCTAGCCCACCCAAACACACAGTCAGACAGCCAAAAACCAGAAAACAAATAACTTTTCTCAGACCAAAAGTTCATACAAAGGAAAAAACATTCACATTAATGGATTCCCCAGCAGAGTCGCCATTTTGTCATGCGGAAAGAGTCGTTAGTGCGGACACAACCGACCTCCCTAGAAGCAAAAGCTTTCTAGTGACAAACAAGACAAATAAAGTTACCTTTCTCTAAACATGCATGGCAAATACAAGTAATCAGGGGATCTTTAACATACCTTTAGTCCAACGCTTTGTAGTAGTCCAGCCTCGCCGATCCGGATGAGCTCCTCCTTCTCTTCGAAACCTGCATTCACTAACAAGCCAAAAGATTAAATAGCACCTGATAAACTCATAAAACAATATATATCTATCATATAGACCAAGGAGTATATGAAACAAACCATGAATAACAATCTGTTGAGAAAAATAAGTTCATTTGCATTAAAAGGTAACAAAAGGAACCATTACAACCTGAGCCTTGGTGTTGTGCAAGTCCCTCCTAGGGTCTAGCAAGAGTTTTCCTTTACTTTGATCAGCTCACCCACTCTCAAATAAGGCTAGGAAAGGATGGGAATCTCTCCTCTCAAGCTTTACAAGGGAGTCCTAATTCCAGCAGCATCTACCCTTAGGAATGTTTAGCTTTCAACCTCCCTCCCTTTGGCCCAATGCCTGTATTTATAGTGCTCTAGAGGAAGTTATTCAGGTCCACCATCAATGGGATAAGCCCCTCTTTGGATGGGATAGCTCCCCTCTTGATGGGATAAGTTCCTCTTTGGTAGGGATACATGAACCATCTGGAGGCGCTTCATACACGTCAAACAAGCTTCTAGAAGACTCTAGAAATGACCACAAGTAACTTTTTTGGAGTGAAACTTGCGCCTTTTGACCTTTACAGGAGTACGCACCCATTGCTTTACATACAGAGCGTACAAGTACGCAAGTATTGTGAACTTGGAGTGCATACACGCAGGTAAGGCTAAGAGAAACTGCGTACCCAGAGATATATAGATTTTTAATGACTTTCTCTCTTTCTTGAAGTTTGACATGGAGAGCAGAGGTATGAGGCTTGCCAAGGAGGATAGTATGACGGTTGATGGAGTCATACTAACTGTAAGTAGTCATGGTGACAAATTTTAGTGTAACATTAACGTTCCACTATTGGAACTAACGTTGTATCATTGTAATGGTGTATCTTGATAATTCAAAGCTCTTGGAGCAAGCATAATTTCCATGCATATGTCATGAATTATTGTAAGACTATTCTTTCATTGTTTGTGGTGTATGTTTATGTTAACACATACTAATGAAAATGAATTATTTTGTTGTCTTTAGTATGCATCTTTGAACTGCATGTCTTTTTCTTTCATGATCATTATTTCTTTATGAACTATTTCAAAATATTATTAACAATTCTTTCGATGTATGTGTGTGTCTTTATTATGATACTACTATTACTTTTCTCTTAAAGACTCGCTTTATCTTCCTTTCCATCAAAGAACCATTATACACTTTGAAATTAAATACATCACAAGGCTAACTTACTTTTTTATCTCGAAAATACATGCATTCCTCTTGTGTTGTTTATTACATCCAAGGAAAATCTTTAAGTTTATGGCAACTGTTGGTGGTTGAATTTGCATGTTTTTACCCGCCATTTTACCTTGTTTCCTATATCCATTTTACATCATTGTTGGTCAATTTACATTCTAAACTACACAGGTATACCTATTTTCATGTCATTATGAATCATTAATCAATGAAGCATAGTCATAGGGGATTGTTGCCTAAGTGGCTTGCTAATTCGATTATTCTTGCAGATTTGGAGGAAGTATGATCAAGGTCGTAGTTCAACAATGGTGACCATCCAGTTGGCAAAGCTATCTTGAGACATCAGCTGCAATGGTGGATCAATATTTCAATCAACGCATTGCTATCTTTATATTTTGTTTCGCTTAAGAAACCACTATGTAATTGTAGGCATACAACTACCGTAATTCTAAGAGTTGTTAGTGTTAACAAATTGTATAAGTAGAGTTACAGGGTTGTGAAAGCTAGCAGTTAAGACCGTGGTGAATTACATTAACTTTGAGTCTGTAACAACATACATGTATTATCCTTTTGATTAATGAAATTCTAATCTTCTGAGCATTTCATGACTTCTTGATCTTTCCATAGCCCTGATCAGGGAGTTGGGCCCACTCTCTTGACCAGGTGTTGTTGGATAGAGGTGTGCATAGTTTTATTTCAATTAATTTACTTCTCATTGTGAATGATTATCAGTGTGTTGTTGTGAGTCTACTTTTCTATTACTCTTGTTGTTGTTACATTCATTATTTTTGTTACAGTTATCGCTTGTTGTTACACATTGTTAAGTTTATAATTGAATGTTCAGTACTGGGTAGGGAAACTATGGCCTACATATACTTTGCATGATAGCCTTGAAATAAATCGTAGATGCTTGGGTTGACAATTAATGTGGAATTGGGTGAATTGCATGATTCATATCTTAACACAAACATTTTGGTGCCATTTTCGAGGAGGCTATTAAGGGCACAAAAGTATGACCAATATTGATCATAGCACTGATCTATTGTCCTAGAGAGGGAATTTTTCACCCTGCTCCATGTCCTAAGAATTAGATCATTTTTTTTGCTTTGATTGTCTTGTTTTATTTTTCATAGGAACCACTCTCTCATCCTGGGAAGGGAAGTTTTTATGTCACCCTGTTTCAGGTCCTGAGCTTAATTTTTTGATTGATTTATTTTCTTTCTTTGATTTGTTTTTAGGGGCCACTCTCTCATCCCAAGGAGGGAATTTTGTACCCTACTCCAGGTCCTGATCTTTTGATTTTCTTGAATGTTTTCCTTTTATTTTCTTATTGTATGAACACAGATAAAAATAAAAGGGGCAGAGGGAGACCCCTGAAAATAAGAGGGAGAGATCTAGGCAGAAATACCTACATCCAAGAGATCATTTCAAGAGCTTAGACAGGAGCATATTCGCGAGCTTCTTTTAGGGTGAGATCTGGAGGGAAATTAGTTTCACAACCAAAACCCTCCCCAATAACAGAAGTGCAATTCAGGGAAGAAGAAGTAGCAAGTAGAGGATCTGAGGAACTACATATTGCAAGTTTAGAGGAAGAAGATTTGAGGGAATTATTTGCACCATTTGATCGAGGGAGCATTGTTAAACAACCTCAACCACATGTTATAGAACAGCCAAAGCTAGAACCTATTGAGATTCCAAGTGGGTATTGGCATATATTCATGGCTCCTGCAACCTCTTCGATCAAATTTCCAATTGGAGATATCAGAGGTGATGCGCCTATGAAGCCTATTCCTTTGACAACATTACCTAATTTCCATGGTATTTCTTCTAAGGATCTGAATACATTCCTTTTTGAATTCGACATTGTTTGTCGGGGGTATGATTATATTTATGATGCTCAGAAATTGAAGATATTCCCCACTACTTTGAAGGGCACAACTTTGAGATGGTTTATGGGTTTAGGGGGGAAATCTATTGCTACATGGGATGATATGAAGACGATTTTCCTCGAGAAATATCAAGACTACTGCAAATCTCGAGATGTGAAGGAAGAAATATTTAAGATTATTCAGAAATAGGATGGGAACATGGAGGACTTTGTCTAACACTTTCAATATAGTTTGCAGAGATCAAGCCATTGTGATCTGGATAAGGATATTTTGAAAATAATATTTCTCCGGGCACTGACGAAGGAATCTTTGGAACTATTGAATGTGGTAGGGAAAGGAAACATATCACAGGAGGAATTTGATTCCATCTATGAATTATGCATCAAGTGTTCACGAGTAGTTACGAGGCATAAGCAGGGGATGTGAACTCTTAAGGCATCCAGTAGTGGAGTTACAAAAGTAGAGATTGGGAACTTGTTGGATAATTTGAGAACCGATATCTTGAGCACACTATCATCACAGTTGGATGTGTTATAGGTGAAACAGAAGTAGATAGAAGTAGAGAAGGCTATGTCCATTTTCTGTCCTCAATGTAGGAAGAAGCATACACTGAAGGAATGCCCATTGAATTCCATCGAGACTTGTGCGATATGTGAACAAAGTCATTCTACTAGCACCTGTCCATATCTTCCTGGGTTGAAGGTAGTCTTTCAGGGAACAAATGAAGAAATGGATCAACTGTATTTTATGGGATCAAAGAAACCATGGAAACCACAACCATAGAACATGAATCAAGGTATGCCTCAAGACCCTTCTCAGTATTTTAATAATCTGAGTTTTGGGCCTCACTTTGTACCTTTTTCACCCTCATAATCGTAGTCTTATCAATATCCAATTCCCTAGAAACCATGCAACCCTCAATTTGTTCCAAACCCTTCATGGTCCCAGAATTGGCGTGGAGCTCCTCCTCCTTTAGGACAATTCTCTCAACCTATGCCACAACAACATCTATAGCTTCCTTCTAATGCATCCACTAGTAATCCTCCTCTTCATCCGCAACTGCCTGTTCAATCCAATCCAAATCCAAACAATTGAGGGGCTCAGCATGTTGAGACACTCAACCTCCCTGCATATAGTATTGCCACTGCGGAATGTAACAAATTGAATCTCCAGTCTAGTCGGGTGGTGAATACTCAGACTTCACCAATAATTGTTGAACATGCCAATGATGAAGTCTTAGAACCAGAACTTAGAGATTCTACTAGAACAACTAGGGATGAGTCAATACAAATTCCTATGAAACAACAAACAATTGTTACTAGAGGATGTCAAAATGGTCCACCTTATCCTGAGATATTATCATTGAGCAAACCAAGTCCTCATCCTGAATTCGAATTTTTAGGGGAGCTGCAGAATTTATTTGTCAAAATCCCGTTACTTCAGGCTATGAAGGACGTACCGATTTATGCCAAAAAAATTAAAGAATATTTCTCTAAGAAACTTGGCAAAAAACCAAAGGATCCACTCACTATTCACATTATGGGAAAATTATCAGACATAATGCTGGGGAAGCCTATACCTATTAAATACGGGGATCCAGGGAACCCGATTTTGACAGTACAGATTAATGGGGTTGATATCCCAAATGTACTGGTAGATTTGGGGGCAGCAATTAACATTATAACCTCTGCAACTATGATTACCTTGGGTTTGCGAAACCTTAAACCAACTCCCACCATCCTAGAATTGGCAGATCGGTCTACTATAAGACTAGTAGGGAAGCTAGAAGATATAACTATTTCAGTAGACTCATGGAAATACCCTATCGATCTTTTGGTTTTATATACTCAATCCTCAGCTGGTGGATACCCTTTTATTTTAGGAAGACCGTGGCTTGCTACCATAGATTCTTACAATGGGTGTCAGCCTAGAAATATGGTAATATCCAAATGGGAAGTTACAAAGAATCTTATCCTCTACCCCCATACCGAGCCAAGTTGGTTAGATAAACCAAGATTTACCTTGATGCAAAAATCTCTACCTATGAAAGAGCATGAATATGAGAATGAAAAATTTAGACCGATCGTTACCATTAGTGAGGCTCTTTGTTTCAAGGATGAAACAGAGGATGACGCCATTAACACCTTTCTCAACAGTCCCAACTCTGTTTCTCACCCAACCCGCCTGCTATTCGAATTTGTCACGAGTTGCAACGTTCAGGAAAATATGGAACCAGAAACATAAGTTGGAAATATTCCTGTAATTGTACCCCATGCCAACATTTCTGTAGAAATTGAACCAGGTAAAACATTGGATATTAATCATAGCCTTTCTCCCTCCCAAACTAAACAGTTATTGAAGGTCCTTCGGGAACATAAGGGGTCCGTTTCTTGGGATTATACAAATATGAAAGGAATCCCTATTGATTTATGCACTCATCACATATACATTAAAGAAGAATGTCGACCTGTTAGGTAGCCACAGAGAAGAATGAACCTTGCCTTAAAAAACATTGTCAAAGATGAATTACAGAAGCTATTAGATGTGGGTTTCATTTATCTGATATCAAACAATCAATGGGTTTCCCCACTGGTCATTGTTCCTAAGAAGAATGGAAAGTGGTGGATTTGTGTGGATTACAGGGAATTAAATAAAGCAACCTTAAAAGATCATTTTCCCCTACCTTTTATTGACCAGGTCCTTGATACATTAGTTGGAAAGAAGTTTTTCTCCTTTCTAGATGGATTTAGCAGATACAACCAGATACAAATAGATCTTGAGGATTAGGATAAAACCACCTTCATATGTCCTTGGGAGACCTTTGCCTACTGAGTCCTGCCATTTTGTCTTTGTAACACACCTGCTACCTTTCAAAGGGCAATAGTAGTATTTTTTTTTTTTTTTTTTTTTTTTTTTTTTTTATATCTAATCAATGATAGTGTTGAAATTTACATGGATGACTTCACCCCATGTGGGGATTCTTTTGAAGAAGGTCTAGAAAACTTAGAGAAAGTACTTAAAAGATGTATATATATATACATGTTTCTCTTAGTACAATAAAATGTCATATGATGATGGAGGAAGGAATAGTGTTGGAACACATTCTTTCAGTTGCAGGAATTTGGGTTGATCCTGCTAAGGTAGAAGTGATATTGAATTTTCCTACACCTAAGACACCAACACAGGTACATGTATTTATTGGTTATGTTGGTTATTACAGGTGGTTTATAGATAATTTTTCTAAGACAACATTCCCACTTTTTCAATTGTTACCTAAAGATGCAAAGTTTGTGTGGACAGATGAATGTGAAGCAACCTTTAAAGAAATCAAAGAACTAGTTTGTAAAGCTCTGATATTACGAGGTCCTGACTGGAAGCTCCCATTTCACATCTCTATAGATGCTTCTCAAACAGCAGTAGGGGCGGTCCTGGGGAAATAGGAGGATAAGAAACCGTATGCGATCTATTATGCCAGCAACAACTTGACTCCTGTTTCCCCAGGACCACAGAAACTGTATGCGATCTATTATGTCAGCAAGAACTCGACTCTTGTTGATCTGAACTATAAGGTAACTGAAACAGAGTTATTGGTTGTTATTTATGCTATTAATAAGTTTCAGAATTATATTACAGGGTATCCTACTTTTGTGCACACTGATCATACAACTATCAAGTATCTGATGAATAAACTAATAACCCTTGGTTGTATTACAATATGGTTGTTGTTAATTCAAGAATTTGATATTATCATTGTAGATAAGCCAAGGAAAGATAATGTGGTTGGAGGTTTCTCGTCTAGGATGGATATTAGTGATGAAGGTACCCCTATAGAGGATAGTTTTCCAGATGAACATATTTTTGCAATTTCTACTCACACTCTGTGGTATGAAGATATTGCTAACTATCTTGCTATAGGAAAAGTGCCTCAACACTTACCTTATAAAGAACAATGAAAGATTATCCATCACAGTGCCCGCTATTCATGGATAAAAGGATATCTCTTTTACACATGAACCTACCAGTAAATCTGGTGCTGCATAAGTGAGGATGACATCTATGGTGTCCTGAAAGTTGCTCATGATTGCCCCTGTGGGGGAAATTTTATAGATAAGTGGACAGGTCATAAGGTGTTGCAAATGGGGTACTATTGACCCTCTATTTTTCGTGATGCAAGGAAATATGTTCGAGGGTGTGATAGTTTCCAACGGATGAGTTGGCCTGGTTAGGCAAATGAGATGCCGCTACAACCTCAATTAGTTCTTGAGCCCTTCAAAAAATGGGCTATTGATTTTGTTGGGCCATTCAATCCGTCTTCACATTAGAAAGTTCACATTCTGGTTTGCACAGATTATGTGACAAAGTGGGTAGAGGCCAAGGCTATTGTGAAAGCAACAGAATAGGTTGTCTCGGACTTCTTATTTGAAGAAATTTTTTCTCGGTATGGAGCTCCTAGAGAGATAGTTTCATATGGAGGGGCGCAGTTTACATCACATCTGATAGCAGGACTTATGAAGAAATATGGGATCAAGCATAGGGTAACATCTCCATATCACCCTCAGGCGAATGGCCAAGTCAAGAGCACAAATAAGGTATTGGAAAATATTCTTACAAATATTGTAGAAAACCATCGCCAAAATTGGGCTGAAAAACTTCCTGAGGCACTGTGGGCGTATAGAATGACATGGCGAAACACAATAATATTTTCACCATACGAGCTTGTCTATGGGAAATCCCCTTTGTTTCTGGTGGAATTCGAAATTAAGATGCTCAAGACAACCCTTGAAGTAGGTTTGAATCTTTCAGAAGCCCAAAAACACTGACTGGAACAATGAGTTGGATGAAATTCGTTTCGTAGTTGTCTAGAATACTACTGCAATTCAGCAGTAATGAACTAAATGGCATGACATATTTATCAAGAAAAAAGTGTTTCAAACGGGAGATTGGTAATTTCTCTATGACTCTCAGTTCAAATATTTTAAAGGGAAAATGTGCCCCAAATGGATGGGACCATATGATGTTGACACGGTGTTTGATAACGAGATTGTTAGACTTATAACAATTGATGAGGCACATACTCCTTTGCTTGTAAACGGACATTGCCTAAGACTATGCCACCATCCAGCTTCTAAATAATCATTTATTAAACATTTCTCTAATAATTTTGGTTTTGAAATTGTTAGTGCAGAGAACTCTTCCTCTGCACCTCTGATCTATAAAAAAACAATAATATATATCTATGTATCTAATATAATAGAATGGTGTTACTACTATATCATTCTTTTTCCTGCAGGTACCTCACTGTTGTTGTTACTCCTCTGGTGTTGTTACTCCGTGGCAATTTTGTTTAAGTACTTCATTGGCGTTGTTACTCCTCCTATGATGTTACTCTGATTGTGGTGATTGTCTAAGTACTTCACTGGTGTTGTTACTCCTCCAGTGTTGTTACTCCACGAAGATTTCGTCTAAGCGCTTTGGTGTTGTTACTCTGTTTCGATTTTGACTAAGTGTTCAAGCGATGATGTTACTCCTCGTGTGTTGTTACTCCCCTGATGTTGTTACTCCTTAGGTGTTGTTACTCCCTTTGATATTGTTACTCATCCGCTGCTGTTACTATGTCAAGGTAAGTCACCAGGTACATCCCCAATCAACTTTGTGGATTTGATCGATAATTCATTTGACATGACTCAATATGACCATGGGCGATCATCCCCTTAGTTGGGGTGGGCATATTATAATAAATATGAAGACACCATAATTAAAATGAAGTAATGACTTTTTGTATCACTATTGAACCATGTGCCAAGTGCATACACTCCATGATCCCCACCATACCTCGCACAGTTATCCATATGCATTGGGACTTGAATAAGTACGATTGTGTTAATGGATGGTCCTTTCCAATGCTGTGAAATGATTACCATAATTATCACTCATTATTACCATAATCTGCCATGGATTTTTCCATATTTTACCATTATCTTCCCAATTTTCACTATCACTGCACCCTGTCACCACCACAACCCTGTCACTGCAATTTTACCTACCGACACTCCTCCTCAATGGTCTTGTTGTTACTCCAATTTATGCTATAGAGCAACTACAGAATGGGCAGGCAAGCCGTTAGGCACAAAGCAGAGAATACAGTGCAGGTCTGGAGAAATCTAGATGTATGGCAAGTCTTTCTAGATGCAATTTGGCATGTGTATTTTGAGAGGCTGCAGGGATTTGACGAAGCCATCACAGTCGAATTCGCGTTGAATTTGGATGGAAATCATTCCAGAGTGCGTGGATTATATATTCCCGTCACAGAGGAAGTAATGGATTACCGCAAGGAGGGAAGAAATGGTTTTCAAGGAAATCTCCTTTGCCAGAGTTCCCAGAATTGTTCTTACAGGCTGGAGAAACAACAGTCCAGAAGGGTAGGGGGTATGATTGAAAGTCTTTGTCGCACCCATGGGCCGAGATTGCATATTTTGTCATGAGGTACATTACTTGTGAAGGTCGGTTCACTACTTTGTTTAAGTATCATTTTAAGCTTCTTGCATGCCTTCGGTTTCGGCATGCACAGATTCATTCTCTAGACATGCCATATTTTCTATGGAATAATCTTTAGCTAATGGCGTAGTCTACTTGTCAGTCTTGACAAACACTAGTGGTCCTTACAAATCATTGGTTGGTCAGATTATTAGTGGTGCATGCCCTGTCTCGAACTTTTGTGGCTTGGCCACAATTCACTGAGCTAGCAAAGAAAGAACTTGCGGCTATGATGCCTGCAAGGGAGGATGAGGAAGAATTGATGGTAGAAGAAGAAGAATTCACAAACGACGCTACTCCACAAGAACCAGTGTCGCATGTTGGCTCAATGGGGGTAGAATTAATGGAGATAGGAGAGGCCATAGTTGACGCTGCTCCACAAGAACTAGCGTCACCTGTTGGCTCAACGGGAGTGGAAGAAATGGAGATAGAAGAAGCCACAGCCAATGTTGCTCCACAAGAACTAGCGTCACCTATTGGCCTAATGGGAGCATAAGAAATGGAGATAAAATAAAATTTAGTCGACGTTGTTCCACAGGAACTAATGGCGACTGCCACTTTGAGGAGAGAATCGCCACCCTTGGATGAAATTGCAAGTGTTGTTGACACATAAGAACCAACATCACTTGTTCAAGAAATCGAGGAACCTTTTAACGAGGCTGCAAGTGGTGTTGATACACATGGACCGGCATCACCTACTCAAGCGATTAAGCAACCCATGAAAGAAGCAGGGATCGCAGTCGACACTGCTCCATAAGAACCAGTGTCGATTGTTGAGATAGAAGAAGCACAAGCAAAAAAATAAGAAGGGAGCATAGACCAGCCAGCAAGCAGAAGGGAAGGAGGACCTAAGGTAGCAGGCATAGAGGAAATGGACACAAAAGAAAGCATTTTTTGTTCTTCACTTCTTACGTCCTTACCAAGAGGGGCAAGGAAGTTTCGTTCCCCTAGGCGCCTAATGAAGGAAGAAGCCTCTCCCCCGATCTTAAAATTTGTCAGGGTAGTTAAAGGCACCATCGTCGACACTGTTACACAAGAACCATTTTCGACTAGTGAACAAATTACACAAATTGAGGGATTTGTGATCGACACTATCACACAAGAACCAATGCCGCCCAAAGAAAAAACTGAAGAGACTATGGTTGATATTGTCCCCACAGGGCCATTAGAGTATAATTTTGTTATTGACGCTACCCCACAGGGACCTGCAATGGCTATAGATCCACCAAAGGAAGATGTGGTTGATTCGAGATCCAAAGGAGAAAACAATGGAGAAGTGAAGTAGTCACAAGAAAAGGGTGTTGAAGACACTACCCCGCAAGGGCCTATAGTGACTCCAGAACCACCAAGGGAAGATATGGAGATTCTGAGACCCAAAGGGGGAGACGTTGGGACTATTCCCCAAGTTGAGGAACAAATAGAGGGGGTCAAGGTAAAGCAAGAGTCGATTGACGAATTTGTTGACGTCAATCCACCAAACCCCACACCAATTGCGAGACCGGTCAAGGAGGTTGTTGTCAAACAAGAATTCATTGAGAAATGTGCAAAAATAAGGCCTCCTCTTAAAGAGAGGTATCAGTCGCAGTTCAGGGAAAACATGCAACTAAAAATGGAAATTTTCAAGTTAAGGAAGAAAGTACGACGCTTACGAAGGAAAGTGAGGAGGCATAAGAAGAATGTTGCGAAACTTGGGGTTGAAACCATCTCATCAGCAGTGCAGACCGAGGATAGGCCCATAAACTCTGCGGGTACATAGACCGAGTCGTTTTTTCATGTGATCAAGGAAGAAGAGTGACAATTTGTTGCAACTCGCCTTCAACGGGGGACCATTCCTTTAGAAGCCCATCGGGAAGGAGTGAAGGGATTTTGTGAGCAAGCCACGAAAATAGTTACTGATTACATTAAGAAAATAGAGAAAGAGAAACAAAAGCAACATAAGCAATAGAAGAAAATAGAGGAACTATAAGGGAAGGTGCTGCTACTGAGGGCTGATAAAGAAGAAATGTTTTCTCTAGCACAACAGGTAATGGCTTTCCGACCCCCTGCCCACAACTATTCTTTTTTCCTCCATGAATAGTATCTATTCTTTTGTCTAGAAAGAGTTCGCCAGGAACTCAACCATGTGATAGAAGACCCAATACAGTTTCTGCGCATCTTGAGAAGCCACAATATTTTGAATCAACACTTGATGTGCGAACTCTATATGCATGATTACTTTCTGGGCAATGATCAATCATTCAACCCAGTGCCATACGTGGGAGATATATAATTGAGATCCTTTACCTCCTACATAGTTAATCAAGTTAAATGGAAGAAGGCCTTCAACACGTTCAAAGAGAATCAAGAAAATAGGTCACTTGTCCTTCGAATGAGGAATTGTTAGTTTTGAATGTTTATAACAGACACCAAACCTTCTTAGGGATTGAGGGATGGAAAGGACAGATGTTGGCAACCTAGAAATGGTGTGTTGACATATGCACAAAAAAAAATTACTTCTCAAGAGGAGACCCGAGACAGCTGCCAGAAACGGTGGATGCTATCATCATTAGCCATCAAGATACATGAAACTTTTGGAGCCCCCAATTTTGCTCGGGCTTTAAAAAGGGTACCTCAGTATATTGCATGCATGCAGCTTCATGGGGCCTGATGGATGGGTTTGAGGTTTTAGTTCCCCATTATCTTGCTGTCTGCCGATCAATATACTCCATCTTATGAGGTAGGCGAGGATTGGTGGAAGGAATTCCTCCAGACATATGGATATAAGCCTTCAGGAACAGAAATGGCTACAAAATATGATCTCGCACAACTTCATGCTAATCATCGCAACTCCAACCCAGATCTGCGCAGGCGATGGGCTACATGAGGACATGCAAAAAGACTAGTTGGGGGGAGATGTTGGTGGCTGAATTTGCATGTTTTTACCCACCTTTTTACCTTGTTTCCTATATCCATTTTACACCATTGTTGGTCAATTTACATTCTAAACCGCACAGGTATACCTCTTGTCATGTCGTTATGAATCATTAATCAATGAAGCATAGTCATAGGGGATTGTTTCCTAAGTGGCTTTCTAATTCGATTATTCTTGCAGATTTGGAGGAAGTATGATCAAGGTCGTGGTTCAACAATGGTGACCATCCAGCTGGCAGCGCTATCTTGAGACATCAGCTGCAACGGTGGATCAATATTTCAATCAACGCACTGCTATCTTTATATTATGTTTCGCTTTAGAAAACCACCATGTAATTTTAGGCAGACAGTTATCGTAATTCCAGGAGTTTTTAGTGTTAACAAATTGTATAAGTAGAGTTATGGGGCTGTGAAAGACAACAGTTAAGACTGCAGTGAATTAAGCTAACTTTGAGTTTGTAACAGCATACATGCATTATCATTTTGATTAATGAAATTTTGATCTTCTGAGCATTTCATGACTTCTTGATATTTCCATAGCCTTGATCAGGGAGTTGGGCCCTCTCCTAACCAGGTGTTGTTGGATAGATGTGTGCATAGGTTTATTTCAGTTAATTTATTTATCAATGTGAATAATTATGACTGTGTTTTTGTGAGTCTGTTTTGTTGTTACCCTTGTTGCTGTTATAGTCATTACTGTTGTTACTCTTATTTGTTGTTACAATTATCAACTGTTGTTACACATTGTTAAGTTTATAATTGAATTTTTAGTATTGGGTAGAGAAACTGTGGCTTGCATATACTTTTCATTGTAGCCTTGAAATAACTCATAGAGCCTTGGGTTGACAATTAATGTGGAATTGGGTGAATTGCATGATTCATATCTGAACACCAACAATAAGCAACCTCATTTTCTAGTTGGGGATCCTACTCCAAACGACGTGAGGTCTAATGGGGACTTCATGCCAGGGAGACCCTTTGACTGTTGGAGGCTTCTAGCACCATCAACATGGGCATAATAACGTTGCCATAAACCTAAATCCAAATCCCAACCAAAATATCATGCCTAAGAAAGGGAAAGATAAAAAACCTAGAACAAACTTCCCTTATGCACATTGTAGTCATCATGGACATTATACCCATCACTACCTTGAAATATCTAAATTTCACAAAGTTAAGGTGTTGGTAGGAAATTCAAGTAATAATCACCCACAAGGGAATATTAGAGCTTGACAAGAACATCCAAATCCTTCATTGTTAGTAATGTTATAAAACCTTTTTCCCCAACATAGGTAGTTTCAACCAATAAGAAACCCTTATTTTCAAAATATCTACATGAACTCAGTAGAAATTCAATATTAAACTTGCAATCAAGCGTATGAAATGCTTGATCCTACTCCAATTGAACATAATATTGTTAATCCTTTGACGAGTGATACATTCTAAATCCATCATCCTAATTCTTACCTTACATTAGGTGTAGGGTCTTGGAAATTCACTATTTTATCATTCCATTTGTCAACCTTTGCCTTAGTTTTCCTCTCTTTTTCTGAAGAATGTGATTTTTTTTATTGGATGTGTGTTATAGCCAAATTAAGAGCACCATGTAGATATCCCAAATATATGGAAAATAAAGATATCCATTAAGATAAATAAATTATATTTAAATGTATGAGAAAAAATATGATGTGATTACAACTGAGGTCTATGCATATATACTAGGTGGACGTGCCCTTTCATAAGAAAGCATATATTTTCATTAAGACATGTCCCTTTATACATTGCTTTATTAATTAGGAATTAAATTTTTCTTATTTATTATTTATTATTTTTTTATTATTTTTGTTTATAATATTTCTGCCCCCTTAAAAATGTTTTATTCTCAAAGTAAATTGATGAAAATGCCTTACGTATTTTATTATCACTTGTAATATCTTCTTTATTTTTTTATGTTTTCAAGGTTGATAACACTAGATAATACGAAATGTTTCACTTATAGGATTTCAAAGAGGAATTGTTATTATGCAACTTAATGATACTAATATCAGTATTATTCAGAAGATAGGTTAAGTGTTCCCTTCTTAGTGGTGTTGCTACACTAATTGTTAAATGTACATGCTCTTATCATGTGGATGCCAATAATGGGTTTTTGTAATATGATTTCCTTTATCATGCTTGTAACGTTTTCTTGACTTACTTAGAGTTTATGATTTTTTTCATGCACTCATGTTACTTGGATGCTTGTTGAATATTTATTTGGAAAGTTCCATTGTTTGTATATAAATGAGTATGTTTTTACTTCAATTATTTTGGTGATATTAATTGGATTTGTGTTTGTTTAAGATCTCGATGCTTCCTTTTGGATAAGTTGTTCTATTATATATTCTATTGACTACTTATCATTCTTAAAATCCTTAATATGCATAGGTATATTTTATTATGATTCTTGATACATGAAAGTTCCTCAACTTATGATTCAACAACTTTATTTTTTAATGTCTTAATTTCTTCCAACAACATTTGATTAAAGATTTTCATATAAGAATTATCTTCATATTTTGTTGATAGTGATCTGAATTTAAACAGGAACACAATAAATTACAAATATAACCATAAATACAAAGATGCAGTGAAATAACACTTCATTTCATTAATATCAAATACTGAAATATGCTAACAAACAGAATGGAAATAAGACTAGCTCGGGCGATGGTAACTTATCTTTGAGAAGAGATGTGGCGACTACATGCCTCTGAACTATGTTACAATGAGGCTCAAGGGCCTATTTATTATTGAAAAACATGAGAATACCCTAAACAAGCAAAACCCTAACCCCAGGAGATGTAACACCAAGAGTGTGTGGGTCTCGTTGGGGTTAGTTGGGCAGCGAGCTTCCCAGGGTCATAACTCTGTCATATTATCTTCGTTTGACGCGTATGATACATTGTTTGAAAGGTCTCTCTGAGTAATACAATATTTGCTACAAGGCTTATTCTTTGGCTATGAGCCTACAGAAGACCTCAAAAAACGTTGTTTAGGGGGTCAAAACTTCCCAGAAGTTCACGACCCGAAAAACTGCTAAAAATAGTAAATGTTGAAATAAGCAAGGAAACAAATGAAAATAACTGGAGGTTTAGGTGGGCTAGGTGGGTGGCCACCAATATCCACCTGGATCATTCCTCCCCCCTTAGGAATCAATGGTCCCCATTGTATGCAGAGCCTCTATGAGGTGAGGAAACCTTTGTTGAACTTGGTCCCTAGTGAGCCACTTGCCTTAGTGCAGGAGTTGGCCAAATTTGACAACCCCATATAGTTGGATCTTTTGCTGGCAAGTGTTCTTAACCTGTGTGTCCATGCAGTATGGGTTTAACTCTATTGGTGTGAGTTGTTTTGCAATGTTTGATGTCTCCAACAATGGTGGGAAGTATAGTCGAAGGCGGTCCACATTGAACACTAGGTGCAGGCCAAGGAATGGGGGAATGTTGAGCTCAAAATCATTGTCTCCCACAGCCTTGGTAATGGTGTAAGGACCATATCAAAGTGTTCTGAGCTTTCGATGGGCTCCGGTAAGGCGTTCTTTCTGCAAATGCAACCAAACTTGGTTGTCCAACTAAAACTTGTGTGGCACTCGATGTTGACCATGTCGTTGCTTGTACTTTGAATTTGACTTCTCCAAAATGTCATGAACCTACTGGCGGATGTGTTGGATGCGTTCAATAAATCTGATCACTTTATCAGCCTTAGATAGTACATGTGTGGATTCTATCTTTGTGGTTGCATGAGGCATGGAAACATTAATCAGACACAATGGTTGAAATCCTAGACCCACTTGAAAGGGGTTGCGACCATTCAAGCTGTGGAGAGCTCTATTATAATTGTATTGCACAAATTGAAGACTCTCATCCTAGGTTAGAGGATTCTTGGAGTTGTACATGTGGAGTATGTGCACTATCATCATATTGATGACCTCCATCTGGCCATCAATCTGGGGATGGAAGGAAGTTGGTTTGGTGATCTTGGTGTCCAATAGTGTCCAGAGGCTTGACCAAAATCTTCTCAGGAACCTGCTATCTCGATTTGATAAAACGGTTTGCGGGATCAAAAAATGTACACATACTCATTCAAAGAAGAGTTTGGCAGTGTCCTCTGCTATGATACTCTTCTTGTAGGCCGCCAATACAGCGATCTTAGAAAATCTTTCCACGACCACAAACACACAATCATTACCATGCTTGGTAGAAAGGAGGCTAGCCATAAATTCCATGGAGATGGATTCCCATGGCTGGCTGGGAGTAGGCAGAAGAGTGTACAGGCCTTGCTTCTTGATGGTTGGCTTGGTAATGATGCAAGCAGCGCGAGATCTGATATATTTCCCAACATCGAGTCAGAGTTTGGGCCAATAAAAGTACTTTTGTAGTAAATCCATAATTTTCTCCACACCAAAGTATCCTGCGACCTGACTGTAGTGTGCCTCTTAAATCATCTTGGCATGCTCGCTTGAAGGAACACAAAGGTGGCCCAGGTAGCATAATAATGCATCATGGAGGTGGAAATCAGGAATTTTCTTTTCAGTTATCAGCATCTGGTATGTCGATGCGAACTATAAATCATTTTTGTATTGATGGGTCCATCCAGAAGTCTCGTGACCACAATAATTGAGAAAAGTAGTCAGTGCTGCAACTAGGGGTCAGCTGAGGCATTCTGCAACATGATTGGTGTTTCCCGTTTTGTATTTAAGGTTCAAGTGGAATTATTGCAAATATGTAGACCACTTTTGATGGCGATCATTATGCAACTTCCCTTGTGTCTGTATAAACTAAAGAGGTTGGTGATCGGCGTGGATGATTTTCTCCTTCCCCATAATGTAGTGCTTCCATTGTCGAGAAGCCTGCACGATGGAATACATCCCTTTATCATAGGTGGGGTACTTCCAAATTGTATTGGAAAGTGTCTCACTATGATAGGCCACTTCATTCTCATGTTGGGTGAGGACTGCACCAGTAGCATAGTCTGAGGTGTCTGTCTCGATTTCAAATGGCTATTGCAGGTCTAGCAGTGTAAGTACTGGTACGGAGCAGAGGCGGTGCTTCAACTCAACGAACGCCTTCTATTGGGACACGGGCCAGGAAAAATTTTCTTTTGCCCCGCCCTTAATAATCTAACTCAAAAGCCAAGTGATATGTGTCCCAACACAAACCTCTGATAAAAATTTGCAAGGCCCTAAAAGTTGTGAAGCTCTGTTAGAGTGGTCGGGGTTGGCCAATCTTGAATGACTTGGATCTTGGTTGGGTCCACATGCACACCACTCTCACCTATGATGTAACTCAACTATGGGACCTGACTCATGCCAAAGGTGCATTTCTCCAATTTGGCACATAGTTTGTGTTGCTGAAGGGTTTGAAGGACCTGCTTAATGCATTGCAAGTTTTCTTCCAAACTCTTGTTGAAGATGAGGATGCCGTCCAAATAAACCACGACGAATGAGTTGGTGAAGGGCTACAATATGTCATCCATTATCCTGATAAAAGTAGCGGGGCCATTTGTCAACCCAAAGGGCATAACCAACCATTCAAAAAGGCCTTCCTTGGATTTAAAGGCAGTCTTCCATACATCTATGGTCTCTATTGGAACCTAGTGATAACTAGACTTTAGATTGATCTTGCTGAAATACTTAACCCCTTTGAGTTAGTCCATCAGGTCATCAATCTGTGGGATTGGATACCTGTTCCTGACATTGATTTTGTTTAGTGTTGATAATCAATGCAAAGCCTCCAAGTCCCATCCTTCTTTTGTACACATACAATTGGTTTCCCACAAGGCGAGGAACTTGGTCAGATGTTCCCTTTTTGCAAAAACTCTTGGATTTGTCACTTGATCTCTTCATTTTCCATAATGGAGCAGTGATATATCGGCCCGTTGGGTAGAGGTGCTCCGGAAATCAAATCAATTGAATGCTTGACCTGACAATGCAAGGGTACCCCTGTGGATGAGGAGAAGATGTCCCTATATTCTTCCATGATCGTAGCTTTTGTTGCTTGGAGGAACCCTTCACGGGGGCCATGGATGTGACTACAACCTTACCCTTACTTTGAGAGTGAATAGAAAAGAAAACAAATTTCCCAGTCTGGGAGATTACCTTACTACATTGCTTAGTAGAGATCAAAGAGATGGCGGTAGGTGGGGATACCTCTGGTATCCTGTATAACTTAGTACCCAAAGAAATAATAACAGAGCAAGGTCTAGACTCATATACAACATGTCGCTTCCATAAGTATGGTTTTCCTAATAATACATCACAAATTTCAAGAGGAGCAACATAACACAGTACCTCATCTATGAAGGGCTTGATGTTGTAGGGAAGGAAGCACTGTTGGCTGATGCAGAGATCTCGTCCTTTGTGAAGCCACCCGATGGTGTATGGATGTGGATTTGTTGTAGTTGGTAGGCCCAGCCACTTCACGGCCTCTACTGAAATGAGGTTCATTTGGCTCCCACTGCCAACAATGAACTGCAACCGCAAAACCCTTCACCCACATCTTTGAGTCGAACAAGCGCTCCCCCTCTTCTAGATCTTTAGGCTCAATCTACTGGACCTTGTCAGTGACCATAGTCGCACTGGGCTCCGTATCAATGATCTTCTTCCCTTTTTCATTCCCCTTGTTGGGTTTTGATTAAGAGTCAGAACATGAGTCGGACTCAGAAGCCTTTAGCTCGGCCACTAGTGACTGCTTGGCCCGACACTCACTTATGTTGTGAGTGGAGCTCTTATGGAACTCACACCACTTTCTGGTGTCCTTATTTGTCTTCGTGGTGTTTTTCTTTGCTTGCAGCTTTAGCGAGTTATCTTGGGTCACCCCTCCTTGGATTTTCCCTTTGTTCTGCGGTTTGGGGGTGCATTTCCCTTGCTTCGAATTCACAAATCTAAAGTCTCGTTTTTTTTTAAGCCTCTTCTTAATCTTGGTAGTGTGTCGGTACATCGTGCCTAGTGAGGAGATGTTTAGGAACTCCATCTCATCCTAGACGTACCTGTGCAGGCAGTCGTGGTACTTGATTACCAAATGTTTCTCAGAATCCTTGATGTCCAGCTTTGTGCGAAGGGTATGAAAAACATTGGTAAACTTCGACACATCTTGGTCCCTTCCCTGTTGTAGTGTGGTCCACTTTATGTATTTATCCTCATATCTCCCGACAGGATAGTACCGCTCCTTGATGGATTCTCGGAATGAATCCCAAGTGGGTGCGACCCAAAATAGTGAGGGCGTACTTTAATCCTTCTTCTCACAATAGGTTTCCCACTGTTGAATCCTCGAAATTCATTGCGACAACATGGGGGATAACCACCCGGTCCGGACCATGAAAGAAACTCCTTTTCTGTTTGGTGTACTGACTCTAACTGGGGATAATGGGACCAATTTCCCAACAATAATTGATTTGATAATGATGTTGGGGTGATATAAGATATAACAAAGAATGATTTAACTAAAAATGATCTAATCTAAACAATAAACACATGCATCTACTAATTCTATTATTTATCTTACTATATATATACTCGGGAATAATCTAAGATATGTGATCTACAGAGATGTCTTAAAGCAACTAGTAATGAAGATTATTCAACTGCTAAAAGAAATGAAATCGTGAATGGTAATTCTTTTGGCTAAATAGTTAGACAAAATAATGGAGAAAACTTTATCGCATATAGTAATTGTGTGTGTATTCAATAAGGAATTAGAGCTTAAACATCATACAAAAGTGCAATAATGTAAAACTATAACTCAGATTTCCTACATAACACAATATAAGAAAAAGTATTGCTAGTTCATAAATGAAACATGATCATAAGATAAAAGTACCATATATGAAAGGTCTTGCTTAATATTGATCCACTTTCTTCCAATCAAATATACCCTAAGATTACATAAGTGAAATTTCAGTAGAGTATGCTTCAATATTCAAGAAAATTAGATCATGTTCCAATTATTTCATCAAAACATTCACAAAAGTACAAAAGTGCAATCTCTTGCAAATTGTTTTTGATAAAATTATGGACCCCTCTCGAAATGCATGATAGAGGTTTTAATATTATAATACATGTTTCAAAAATAGATTATTACAAAAAAAATTGAGGAGGTTTCAAACAACCTTCCTCAGAGTAAGAAAAATAAAAACTAAAAATAGGAAATAAACTAATGACAAGCTTCTTCATTTTGAATTGTCTTAGTTGGCCACTTGGTCTTTGAGATTGCAGATATCCATCATTGGTTTCACCTGGGGAGGCTGGCCAATTATATATTTTAATTGTCCTGTGAATACAACATCTGAGAGAGTTGGCACCATTTTTTGTGCAGAACTAGTTAAGCATCGTAGAGTCATCCATTGGCTATGTGGTTTTACCAAATACTGCCAGTATGTCTCCCAATCAAGTTTGGACAGTTGTTTGATTTCTTCCTCTTTGGTTTGGGTTGTTTCTTTCCACTGTTGTTCTAGTTGTCTGATGTCTGGGAGAGCCCCTGGTATGCATTCTTTAACAAGGTTGGCACTATGAAGATTTTCATTCACGACCTCTTGCCCTTTCTGCCTGCTTTAACTGTGTATCCCAATCTGAAAATATAATGTCTTTATGGGATTCTTCTATCTTTGGCAAATCAACTTTTCTTCCTTCATCAGATTCCTGCCAGGCAATAAACTCTGAAATCTTTTTATAGATTTCTTCATATTCAAATCTTAGATCAATCACTTGGTTAGTCAATTTATTACTTGTTTCACAATAAGGATTGATTTGTGAGATCTTTCGGTAGAACATCTCTTGTTGTTGTGTCAATAGGGAATTTAGATTGAGTGCCTCTTTAATGAACTCATATGTCTAAGGGTTATCTTTGAGTTTGTCTACCATGGCCCACATTTGGAAAATCTGTGAGTATTTCTCAATCATGTTTGCCTGGTGTTGTAACCTCATTTTCTCAAAATCCCCTTGAAGTTGCGCTATCTGTTTTTTTGCTTGCCAATTGGTACTTTGTTTCTCTTGTTCCAATTGTTGTTCCAACAATTTTATTCTTTGTTATTTTTCTTTAAGAAGAAGTCTAACTTCTGCTACTTTATAAATAGTTTGGTGGCATAGGTGCTTGCAAACTGTGACAACTTTGTAAGGTTCTCAGATGGATCAATAGGAGTGTCTTTCCATACAACTTCCATTGATTCATTCTCAAGAGTTGCAACTGTTGTTGTGTCTAACTTCCTCTTCTTTCTTTGTCTTTTTACCATAGCCTTGTGTGTAGGGCTGTAAAATATGTCCAACGGAGGTATTTCTTTGATTTTTAAGACAATTTCAGAAGTGGGGAAAGCCAGGATGACCTCAATATCTTGAGTGTTTGTGACTCCTTGCTCTGTTGTCTCTAGATTTTTTACATGTTGAGTATGTTTTGGGGTCTAGTATCTAGATGTCTCCTCAAGACTTGCCCCTGCTTTGACCTTTTGATTGAATTTCTCCCATTCCTTGTCTAGATCAATAACTGTAATCTTCCCTGTTTGAGCTGATGTGGAGTCAACCTCTGTATGTTTCTTGGACAAGGCCTGTTCGATCGTTTCCTCAATATTTCCTTCTTTATTTTTCTCAGAACCTTTATTGGGACTTTCTTCTTCACTCTGAGATTGATGCTCTGAATTTTTTGACCCTTGAGTTGACCTTTCTTGTGACTCTTCATCAGAATTCTCCTTAGAACTTCCCTCCAAGCTCACACCACAAGTAGGTTCTCTTATTTGTTCAATTTGTAATAGGTCCAATGGGACCTTCAACAATCTCTTATTTATGTATACATGGAAAGCGTTGATGTCATATGGGATTAACTGTAGCGATTCTAAATGCAAGACCTGTGCAAACGATTTATCTCCCTAGAAGAGGTCATCAAACGGATCCTCTTCATGAGTAAACTGCCTGATTTTAACCATGGTAGTGAAGTATTTAGCAACTTTGTTTGGGTCATACTGTCGACCTAGAATTGTGGCTAGTTTTAGAGATGTAATATTCTCTATTTCTTTCACTGTGTGCCCAAAATCATGCAGTGTGAAAGCACCACATTGCAGTGGAAAGGTTGGCCAAATGGGCTTTTTCATTTCCTTTAGGGCTTTGGTTAAACCATCCCCTATTGTCTGGTAAGCTATCTCTCTTGCCAATAGTTTGTCTGGAACATAATATGGGAGGACATGTGGAGCTGCAATGCTCCCAAAAACTCTGATATAAGTAAATGTTTCTTCACCAAACCATCTTGTGACTGGAAAGATGTCTATCTTTGCCTCTTCGGAAAGCTTGGAGGTTTTTTTTATCAAAAATGGTTTTATAAATGGGTAACATAATACCATGGAAAATTATGTAAAAATGGGAACTGAACTGGGATTCCC
This sequence comes from Pinus tabuliformis, assembly GCA_031772625.1. Lineage (NCBI taxonomy): Eukaryota > Viridiplantae > Streptophyta > Pinopsida > Pinales > Pinaceae > Pinus > Pinus tabuliformis. The sequence continues at coordinate 740,411,813 of CM062814.1, read as the reverse complement.
ACAAGATTTTATGATACACATGGATGGGGAGAGGGTTCTGTATAGTCCACTTCCAACCCATGTTTGGAAATCGTGAGCAAAAACATATGGCGTCCATTACATAAGCGCTCATGTAAAAAGGGGGAATAGTTCGTGAGGAGACAATTCTCTTTTGCATGTATTCCCTAATATCCATAGCTAAATTATCTGACAAAATATGACTTCAATAGAACCCACTCTATAGAAAATTTGGTACTATGCCCCTTCCCAAATAGTATAGACATCATCGCAGCTGCGAAATTATGTGGAGCCGAGAGGGATGAAATTGGGTACATACTAGATTTCTCCCGTTTGAATTTTCCAAAGTCCGACCTCCAGTTCTGCATAACATCCATTGGGTCCTCATTTTCTTTGGCAAAATGTTCAAGAAAATATTTATTATAAAGCTTTTGTGGCTCTGGCAGATGGTACATCTAGCAGAAGTTGTCTAGCATGAAAGATCCCATAACTTCATGTCTTGAATTTCTGAAAGTCCTATCTGAAACATTCACAATATCAATTATCCATTTCACCATATCTTTGTATGGTAATATCTTCGGCCTTACAACTATTCTATGTAGAAATGAACATGCTGCCTCAAAGTAGGAAGCCTCAAATGATTCTTCAGCATCAATTGTCCCCTTAGTTTCCAGTGGTCTCGGTTTTCTTCCCTCCAGTAAGTTATACATGGCTTACCACGATGTAGTCTCGTCATCTTTGTTACAGGTGGTATCAGAGAAGAGTGGGAGCTTGTCTAATTTTTCAGACGTAGTAGCTTTTCCTTTCTTCGCCATCCTTTCAAGCGTTGTTTCCTTCAGAGGTTCCCTAAAATTAGGCAATGGGGATTATCGAATAAAACCACAGAGCGGAAATGATAGTGAAAATTCAATGACACAGTTAATTCTGAAAGATGACAAGGAAGAAGCTTTTATTTGAAAATAGGATGAAAGATATGTTGGAAATAATACTGAGAGGGGGCGTGAATCAGTATTATCAATTCAATAATTTTTCATTTCCCAAACAAATTTATATATGCTACTTCTGTGAAGTGAACTATCATGTATACGCTACTGTTATTAGGGAAACCAGCATATACCCAAAGAACTTATGATTTAATCAGTGCATCGGTAACTTGTTAAACAATTCAGTAAAACTATAATAAACAATCACACATAAGAAACACACATGAATACCAAGATTTATGGTGGAAACCTAATGCGAGAGAAAAACCACCTGTTGTTGTCGTCTCTATCTTATTTTAATAATAAGAAAATATGTTTACAATTCTGTACTGGTGCAGACTCATACTAGTACGCAGGCACCCACCTACAGAAGGCTCCAACCTTCTCTCATTTTCCAGCTTCTACTGGAAGGGAGTTGCAACCCCCTAGCTCTTGTACTAGCCAATGTGTTTACTAGTACATAGGCACCAGCCTACAGAAGGCTACGACCTTCTCTCTTCTTCCAGGGACCACGTTTCATAAATTTTCAGACTGGATGCTCCTGGCACACAAAAATATACATGAAGGCCTCGTTTCATCAAATTTTCATACTGGACCCATCAGAACTTTCAAACTGCATCAACCAATAATCAGTTAATCTGAACAGTCAGATCACTATCACCAAAACATTGTGTTGAACCCAGAAACCTGCATCATCATTCAGAACCAGCTGCAACCTCAAAAATCATGCATCAGAATGTATACGCTACTTTACTGAACCCAACCTACATGTATACGCTACTTCCTTTAATCAAACCTGCGTATACCTTCAAAACTACTAAAACATAAAACTTCTGAATCAGGTTACTAAACATCTACTGTCAATTTACAGAGCTTTACATAGGCAATAGCAGGGATCACCCTTCTCACTTATACAATCAATCAATTAGATATCAAACTCCTTATGCATTAAATTTTACATTCATATCTAAGAAGACTTCATTGACAGACAACAGTAAAACAACAGAACTAATCAGATAGATCAGTCAGATCTGAAGAATAGGATTTTCTTTTGTATACTCTACTTGGAAGAGTAGAACCTACGCGTACACATGCTTTTATCGAGACAAACCAGTGTATAGATCTGCAAATATTAACTCACAACTGTGCTGCTATTCCGAACTTCAGACACACCCAAATCATGACATTTAAAGAATAAAACAGGTGTACATAATAAGATCTATCCAACCAATATCAGATCATTCAATGATAATTCATTTCAGGTCTCATGATCCTGATCCAACATTGAATTCAAGGTGCACAAAATATTTCAGATTAAATCACAAACATAGCCCCTACAACATAAAATATACTTCAGATAGAAGTATTCCTTAGAAATCCTTTCACTTTCACACACTAGCCTTATGATCTTCTCCTCCTTATATAGTTTTAGGCCTTTCTCAATACCTCGGACCAAAACCACTTAGGACCCGTGGTATTCTTGGACGGGATCAAATAGTCATTACTCCGCTCAATATTGTGGGCTAATACCATGGTATTGACCCCTGGTATTGTCTCCTCTTGAATTTCCTTGATTTTCCAACATATATGCGCTTTTCTTCTTGTGAAAGTGCGTGTATACGTATACGCTCTTTTTGTTCTGTGAACCAGCGTGTATATGTTGTTTTGACTAAGTGGACCTGCGTATACATCTTAAACTAATTTTCACCATCCTTTACCTTCAACTTCTTCATTCTTATTAGTAGACCTTAGTTCCATCTTCCTGTTCTTTTGTACCCATGCTCTATTACATCTGAATGGACCTGTTACACTATGGGTTTCCTTTCATCAAAACTGAACTGACCTGTGAGTGAGTTTCCATCAAGGACAACACTTGTATCATAATGCCAACAATCTCCCCCTTTGGACTTGATGGAAACCATGTTGGTGTTGATTATTGCAAGTTGTAGAAACTATTAGAGATAACAAGCAACACCAAAATACTATCCCCCTTTGACATCAAGGGAAAATGGAAGACCAAGCTATTCTCCCCCTTTGATACGCATTATGTTGTCCATGCTCCCCCTGAGTACATGCCGAGTCTGCAGAGATATGTTTCAAAAGAATAACATGACTCTATAACTCAACTAAGTGAGTATGACCTCCCTATGACCAATGACTCATACATACATCAATCACCCAACCAAGTGGGGATACACCATATTTGACTCATCCACCCAACCAAGTGGGGATATACCAATTGTTTATACATGAATGAAATACAACAATTATTACATCATCCATACCATGCAAAGTGGGGATAAAAATTACATCATATGTCCAATGACTTATGCAACAAATGATATAAGTATTTGAAGCCATAGGTGAACTTAGCAACTGTGATTCCAACAATGCAGAATGTGTGTGAAGGTTAACGCTCCCCTTGAACCTGTGCTACCTGTGCATTGTCAACAAGTCATTCATCAAGGCATCTTTGTTAGTCAAATAAAAATCAATGAACAAAGCATATCATCAGGCTGTAATCATCAATATCAGACAGAGCACCCATATCAGAGTCTAGCCCAATGTTTTTCTGTCAAAAAAACATATATGCTCCTTCAGTCACAAAAACCCACGCATATATGCGACTATACTTCATAAAACCCGCGTATAATAACCTTCCTTTGAAAACTAGATTTAACAACTTGTTGAAATATGGCAACAAGAATATTCCAATTTAATTTGTCCTTGAACTAAATTGTGAATTAAAATCAAATTTAGTCTTAATAGCTACTTGGAAATAATTAATTAATTTATTTTAAATTAATTAGTTGGAGAAATTCAAGTTAGAAGTCTTTCTGAAGTCATGCAAGAGTTTTCCCTTAAATTAAGGAGATAAGATTGAGTTATATTTGAGTTGTAATTAGTTAACTCAGTTTACTGAGTTAATTCCAGTTAAATTAGTTCCAAATTGTTTGAGGAACTAATAGTGAATTAACAATCAGTTGATGCATTAATGCACTTAACTAGTGCTACTCCAGTTAACTGAAGATTCCCTCATTAGAAACTCATGCATGTCTATTCTGAGAAAGACCCAGTTGAGATTAATGTTCAAGGACAGTGTACTATCACTTGCATGTGTTTTCTCATAGAGAAAACTCATGCATGCAATCAAGGATTCATCCTTGAGGATTGTGCAGTTTTGAAGGCTTGTTTTTCCACTTGGTAATAGGCTAATCATCCATAAGGAATAGCGTAAGGAAATAGGAGCTTGGAGGGCAAAGAGGAAGGCTGGAGAGAAGCCAAGATTTCCTGTGAACATCTATGAGGATTGTACTGAGAGCTGGCTAGCTGTGAGAGCTAATGTTTTGTATAATTCCTATGTACTTCCACCATGTATGATAATACAATAGTGTGGGGTTTTTTTATCTGAGACTTTCCGCAAAAGTATTTTCATGTGTATTGTGCCATTGATTCTGCTTCTTCTAGTTATATTGTTTAGCTCGATCTTTAAGATTCCGCAAATTGATAGTAGAAGTAGGTTATAGTATTCTTCTTTGATTTATATTGCATTATCGGGTTAACCTATCACAGATTTTCTACATGGTATTGGAGTTGTGAAAAGTATACTAAGAAGAGAATTTGAAGTTTGAAGTTCAGGGTTGCAGGTGCAAATCAAATTCATATCATATTTCAAGGTTGGCCAATGACATCCTATGGCTTGAGACTCGAGTATGCCTTGGAAGGTAGCTTGAATTACATAGCATGGAAAGATAGAATGGGGGCCATATTAGAAGACAATGGCTTGAAGGAATTCATTGATCAAGAAATCCCAAAGCCAGCTTCAACTAATGCACAAGAGTTGGTTGAGTGGAAGAAGTGTGTGGCGAAGGTGAGACAGATCATCCTTGAGGTAGTTCGAGACCATATTGTCTCGAGTCTCCATGGGAAGGATACTCCATTTTCAATGTGGAAGACATTGAAGGACCTCTACGAGAATAATAGCGACTAGAGGAAATTGGCGCTCAAGGATAAGATTCAAAGAATCAAGATGGAGAAGGGCGATACTATTTCCACATATCTAAACAAGATCACCACCTGTAGAGATGAGTTTAGCAGTGTGGGAATAACTACTGTCGATGATGATATGGTGAGCCTCGCTCTTCTTGGCCTTCCAAAGAGTTGGAATAGCTACCAGGACTCTGTGAATGTAAGGGAGAAACTACCGGATTGGGAACGACTGTGGTTAGATCTTATGCAGGAGGAGATCAGGAGGAGCACACGAGATGGTTCTTCATCCAAGAATGATGATGAAGAAAATTTGGCCTTAGCAAGTGAGACAATGAAAGGGAAGGGGAAGGCTTCCCATTTCAAATCGAATTCTTCTCATGGAGGGAAGAAGGGTGACATGTCTAAAGTAAGATGCTTTAATTGTCACAAGATGGGACATTATGCAACTAATTTCCCATCAAAGAAGTCCAAGAAGGGATCCTTGGAAGGATTGGAAAGTGAGGCAGTATCCTCTCAGTTCGAAATGGACTTTACCCTCATCGCATGCATGGTGTCATCGATGATGGGTTGTGTCTGGTATCTTTACAGTGGAGCCTCATTCCACATTACCGGTGATAAAAATTTATTCAGTGCCTTGGAGGAGAAATACCTCAAGATGCGCATAGACATGGGTGACGACGAAAGGTATAGTGTTTCAGGAGTGGGCACGGTTGCTTTAGAGGGAGCATGGAGCTCCTCTCACCTTGATAAATGTGATGTATGTGCCTAGACTAAAGAAGAACTTGGTATCGGTCACGATGTTGGAGGATAAAGGCTATGATGTTGTCTTCAGTAAATGAAAGGCGTTCCTAAGACACATAACCACAGGTCAGACCAAGAGGATAGGGATTCAGGTGAAAAATATCTATAAACTAGAGGTATATGATTGTGCAGGATTGAGTACAAAAGAGGAATTGGTGCAAAGCCAAGACATTGGCAAGTTGTGGCACAAGCAGTTGGGCCATTTTCATCATGGGGCTTTGAAGATAATGCAACAAATATCTACATGACTTCCCAAAGGTAAACTTGAGCAAGTTGACACATGCAAAGGTTGTACCTTGGGAAAGTACACCAAGTCTTCCTTTCATGATCGAGACAGTCGAGCAGAGGCTATCTTAGAGCAAGAGGCTATCTTAGAGCGAGTTCATACTAATTTGTGTGGACCATTCTCGACGGCATCCACAGCGAAGCAAAGGTATTATGTGATTTACATTGATGACTATTCTTGTAAATGCTAGATTTATTTCATGCAGAAGAAGGACCAAACTTTCACAAAGTTTTGTGAGTTCAAAGCTTTGGTTGAGAAAGAGTTATGGAAGAAGATCAAAGCCTTGAGAAGCAACAACAATGGAGAATATGTCTCTCAAGAGTTTAAAGACTTCTGTGCAGCAGAAGGAATTAAATGAGAGTTGACGGCACCTCATAACCCACAGCAGAATGGGGTGGCTGAGAGGAAGAACAGAACTATTGTATGGGTAGCACAGGCAATGCTGCATGACCAAGGCCTACCACTTCACTTGTGGGCTAAGGCATGCACACAACGGCCTATTTGCAGAATAGAAGCCCACATCGCATACTTGGGATGAAGACACCAGAGGAAGGTTTTCAGTAAGAGACCAGATGTGGGTCACTTTAGGATCTTTGGCTCATCGGTATATTTCCATGTGACAAAGGATGCACGGAAGAAGCTTGAGCCAAAAACAGAGTTGGGGATATTTGTAGGGTACAATGATACACCTCACAACTATCGTGTGTACTTGCCTACTATTCGAAGGACAGTGGTTCGCAGAGATCTCAAGTTTGATGAGCAGAAGGCCATGCGAGTTTCCCTTGAGAGGGAGATCCAACTGCAGGTTGTGGAGGAACTGTTGGTTTGTAAGAAGGAGAAGCCTCAAACTAATGCGAAGCAGCCACATGTAGAGGTTCTAGGAGTGGAGACATCCACTCAAGCAGAGTCTTCCAGAGATGGACAGAAGCACACAAGAGAAGCTGATAGATTGTTGGAGGATGTGAGAGAGAATGTGGGAGCACCATCTTCTCAGCGCAAACAGAGGAGGTCACCTGAGAGGTACACTGGATACATAGCCCTTGCTAAGGAATGTGTTGAGACCGAGCCATCATCCTTTGAGGAAGTATTGCAACAAATGATTTGGGTTGATGCTATGGTGGAGAAGTATGACTCCATAGTTTGTAAAAATGTTTGGGACGTGGTTCCAGGATCGGAGAACAAGTCAGTTGTGAGTTTCTGTTGGCTTTACAAGGTAAATCAAGATGTTGACGGTAGTGTGGAGGAGCATAAGGCAAGATTTGTTTCCTGTGGCTTTTCACAGGTCGAGGGGATTGGCTATGATGGAACTTTTTCTCCTGTCGCAAGGTACTCATCTATCAGATCTATGTTGGCACTATCAGCACAGATGGGTTGGAAGATCCATCAGATGGATGTGAAGATTGCATTCCTCAATGGCCACATTGAGGAAGAGGTGTACATAGAGTAACCAAAAGGTTTTGAGACCTTTGATCGTGAGTCGCATGTGTTCCAACTCAAGAGAGCATTGTATGAGCTGAAGCAAGCACCTCATGCTTGGTACACCAGGATAGAGAACTACTTCACCGGGTTGGGCTTCACAAAGAGTGAAGCGGATGTGAACCTATACCACATCGTGGTGAAAGGTAAGTTGTTGATCATCGTACTTTATGTTGATGATCTCATATTGACTGGTGATGATCAGTTGATCATGTCTTGCAAAGAGGACCTTGCAAGAGAATTCGAGATGAAAGACATGGGTCTCATGCATTAATTCCTTGGCATGGAAGTGTGGTAGAAGGATGGGGAGTTGTTTGTGTCTCAGGGCAAGTATGCCAATGAGATACTTAGGAGATTCCACATGGAGAAGTGCAAGCCCATGCAAACTCCTCTAGCAGGTATCTAGAGAAAGGAGGTTTCTACTTCAAGAGAAGTGGTAAGGCTACTATGTACAGGCAGCTTGTGGGTTCACTGATGTACTTAATGAACACACAACCAGATTTGTGCTATGCGGTGAACCAGCTGAGTCAAGCGATGGTTCAGCCTACCAAGATGTTTTGGAAGGCGTCAAAGCATGTATTGAGATACCTAAAAGGCACATCTCAGTATGGATTATGGTACAGACAGATAGAGGGAGTGAAGCTACAAGGCTTCACTAATGTCGATTGGGTAGCGAGTCCATCAGATCAGAAGAGCACATCAGGATGGATTTTCAACCTTGGGTCAGTGGCAGTTTCTTGGTACAACAGGAAATAGAGGCCAGTTGCACTCAGCTCATCAGAGGCAGAATACATGGCTGCAAGTCAGGCAGCATGTGAGGCCATCTGGATGCGGAAAATCCTAGTTGGTTTGTTTTATCAGAGGATGGAACCAACTATGATCTATTGTGATGATCAGAGTTGTATCAAACTCTCTTAGAATCCAGTATTTCATGATAGGTCCAAGCACATCGACATCCGGTATCATCATCTCAAAGACTGTGTAGCGAGGAGGATCATGTTGCTACAGTATATTTCGACAGAGGAGCACGATGCTGGCATTTTGACAAAGGCATTGTCAAAGTGTAAATTCAAGTTCCATAGAGACAGGATCAGGGTGGCAGATAATCGCTTTCTTGTTGGGAGGGAGTGTTGAAATATGGCAACAAGAATATTCCAATTTAATTTGTCCTTGAATTAAATTGTGAATTAAAATCGAATTTTTCTTAACAACTACTTGGAAATAATTAATTAATTTATTTTAAATTAATTAGTTGGAGAAATTCAAGTTAGAAGTATTTTTGAAGTCATGCAAGTGTTATCCCTTAAATTAAGGAGATAAGATTGAGATATATTTGAGTTGTAATTAGTTAATTCAGTTTACTGAGTTAAGTCCAGTTAAATTAGTTCCAAACTGTTTGAGGAACTAATAGTGAGTTAACAATGATTTGATGCATTAATGCACTCAACTAGTGCTACTCCAGTTAACTGAAGATTCCCTCATCAAAAAATCATTCATGTCTATTCTAAGAAAGACCCATTTGAGATTAATGTTCAAGGACAGTGTACTATCAGTTGCATGTGTTTTATCGTGGAGAAAACTCATGCATGCAGTCAAGGATTCATCCTTAAGGATTGTGCAGTTTTGAAGGCTTATTTTTCCACTTGGTAATAGGCTAATCATCCACAAGGAACAACGCAAGGAAATAGGAGCTTGGAGGGCAGAGAGTAAGGTTGGAGAGAAGCCAATATTGCCTGTGAGCATCTGTGAGGATTGTACTAAGAGCTAGCTAGCTGTGAGAGCTAAGGCTTTGTATAATTCCTATGTATTTCCACCATGTATGATAATACAATAGTGTGGGGTTTTTCTATATGAGACTTTCCCCAAAAGTATTTTCATGTGTATTGTGCCATTGATTCTTCTTCTTCTGGTTATATTGTTCAGCTCAATCTTTAAGCTTCCGCAAATTGATAGTAGAAGTAGGCTATAGTATTCTTCTTTGATTTATATTGCATTATCAGGTTAACCTATCACAGATTTTTACAGCAGGATGATGCAGCAACTACTCCCAGCTGTTGCCTAAGATATTCAAATGTTTCTCTAGGAAGCGGTTTAGTGAATATATCAGCAACCTATTCTTTGGAGGGAACATACTCCAATTTAGCCTTTTGTTCAAGCACTTGTTCTCGTAGAAAATGGTACTTAATGGGTATGTACTTGGTCTTGGAGTGCATGACAGGATTTTTCGAAATAGTGTTGGCACTTGTATTACCACATAGAATGGAGATGGGTGTAGTACATGTGATATGAATGTCTTGCAATGTTTGCATCATCCAAAGTAGTTGTGTGTAGCAAGATGCAACAGCCACATGTCCTGTTTCAGCGATAGATAAGGCAATCGAACTTTGTTTCTTGCTGAACCATGACACTAACCGAGAACCCATATAGAATGCACCTCCACTAGTGCTCTTTCGGTCATCAACATTTCCTGCCCAATCTGCATCTATATATGCATGTAGTGTAAGGGTTGTATCTTTAGGATACCATAGTCCAAAGTCCTGAGTTGCTTGAAGATATTTGAAAATTCTTTTGACCACCTGGAGATGTGATTCCTTTGGATTTGCTTGGAACCTTCCAACAATTCCTACTACATGCATGATATCAGGTCTAGTACCTGTTAGATAAAGCAGAATTCCAATCATAGATCTATAAGTTGGTTGGTTTACTGTTGGTGATTCATCGTTAGAACTGATACTGCATATTGTTACCATTGGAGTACATACTGGTTTAGAATCTTCCATTCTGTACTTCTTCAAGATCTGCTTGAGATATTTGGTTTGTGAAAGAAAGATACCATCTTTTGTTTGTTGTACTTGTAGACCAAGAAAATAAGTAAGTTAACCAAGTAAGGACATTTCAAATTCTTGTTGAATTACTGAAGAAAACTTCTGACTCGTGGATTCTTCATTGCTACCAAAAATGATATCATCAACATAAACAACAATAATTAACAGTTTATCATTTTCAATCTTTGTGTATAAATTGTTATCCGCAGAACCTTTTGTGAAACCTTGTTGTTGTCGATATCTGTCAAGGTGGTAATACCAAGCCCTTGGAGCCTATTTCAGACCATAGAGGGCCTTTTTGAACTTGCATACGAGTTTTGCATCATTTCCAAGAATGAATCCTTCTAGTTGTTCAATATAAACTTCTTCTTCTAAATCTCCATTAAGAAAGGTTGATTTTACATCCATTTCATATACTTTGAATTTTCGAAAACTAGAAAGAGCAAGAAACATCCTTATGGCTCCAATTCTAGCAATAGGTGCAAAAGTTTCTTCAAAATCTATACCTTCTTTTTGAGCATACCCTTTGCAAACAAGTCTTGCCTTGTTTCTAATAACTTCTCCATTTTCATTCAGCTTATTTTTTAATATCCATTTTGTTCCTATAATATTTTTATCATGAGGTCTAGGAACTAACTCCCAAGATTCATTCTTTTCAATTTGGTCAAGTTCTTCATCCATGGCCTTGACCCAACATTCATCTTTGCAAGATTCATTTGCATTTTGAGGTTCTGTGGAGGATAGTAATGCTAGATAACTTGAGGTCCCTGTAAGAGTTCTTATTTTCTGTACTCCAGACCCTTTTCCTCCTAGAATTTGAGATTCTGGATTATTCTTCTGAACATACCTAGATGGAGTCTTTTCCCTGTTTGTTGTATCTTATTCTGGTGCTTCATTGGTTTCTTCTTCTATATCATTTTGATTTGATGCGAGAAAGCATTCCCCATCTTCCTCATTGTCATATTCCTCTGTTGATTTCATTTGTTCTGGATTTCTGCATGCTTCATCAATTACAACATCAATGCTTTCAACAATTTTCCGAAATATTTTATTTTAACATTTGTATCCTTTACTTCTGGATGAATAACCAAGAAGAATTCCTTTGTCTGCTCTAGGTTCAAACTTACCAAGTTTTTCATCAGTCCTTTTGATGAAACATTTGCTTCCAAAAACTCTAAAGTGTTTTATAGTAGGAGGCTTACCATACCAAAGTTCATATGGAGTTTGATTGCTATTTACTCGAACATTTGCTTTGTTAAGAATAGTCACAGCAGCAAATGTAGCTTCACCCCAGAAGGTTGCAAGAGTTCTAGATTCATCAAGCATAGCTCGAGCCATTTGTTGAATTGTTCTGTTCATTCTTTCCACCACGCCATTTTGCTGAGGATTTCTTGTGACGAAGAATTGCCTTTTTATTCCATGTTGTTCACAAAAGTCAAAGAACTCATCTGATATGAATTCTCCCCCTCGATCAAATCTGAGACATTTGATTTTTCGATATGATTCATTTTCAACTAAGGCTTTGAAGGCTTTAAACTTTTCAAATGCTTCATCTTTATGCTTTAGTAAACCTATCCAACACATCTTGGAAAAATCATAAATAAAATAAAGTATTATTCTCCACGAGGTGACTTTTTCCTTGTTGGACCACATAAATTAGTATGGATGAGTTCAAGAGGCTTACTTGTTGATCCTTCATTTTCACTGAAGTTAACTCTGGTTTTCTTATCGACTTGACATGGTTTTCATATGGTTTTTTCTGGGATTCTCATATCTGGAAGATCACGAACTTCCTTGAGCCTGCATGCTTTTCTTATCTAAGAAAAGCGTAGATGTCCTAATATTTTGTGCCATAGCCAGTTTTCATCTATTTTTCTTAGATAGCATTGTTGTTGTCCTCCTTTGAGTATGTATAAATTATTTGGTGTTCTTGTACCTTTGATCACGGTCTTTCTTGTATCAAGCCCACGAACCACACATCCATTTGGTCAAAACAGAACTTCATTTCCTTGATCACACATTTGACTGACACTCAACAAGTTATGCTTTAAACCATCTACATACATGACATTTCTAGTTTTAACCTTTTCTTTCAAGAAAAAAGAACCTTTACCTTTAACGACAGCTGGAGTGTCATTTCCAAATGAGACATTCTTTTCCTTTTCTAAAGCATTATATGAATGAAGTTTCTCTTTATCACCTGTCATGTGTTTGGAGCATCCACTGTCAATGTACCACTAATTTTCTTGTCCTTCTGCATACAAATCTATGCCACATCTTTCTGATTGAGATTCCTTCTTTCTCCATATCTTGGGATTTAATGATGTTTTCTCCTTTTGAAGTGTTGGTCAAAATTTGCTCCTGCATTCAGATTCTTCATGACCAAAGTTGTTACAAATCAAACATTCTATTTCATTTTCAAGAGGAGAAAAGTTATTATAGGAACTTTTCTTGATTCCTATTACACTCCTTTGATTTCGTGCTTCTCTAGTCATGATGGTTTTGTAAGCAACACATTAAGCAGCCTTATGCCCAAAGTTATGACATGAAAAACATTGCCCATTGAAGAAATTTCTGCGATCATAGAATCTTTTGGCATTGCTTACTTATTGGTTGAAGCTTCTACTAATATTCATCCTTGGAGTAAATTGAGTATGATTTACCTGATGAGTGATTTTAGGCCTTTACTGATGATTAACATACTATTCACTAGTCTTTGTTGCATCAAGATAGCTTCTGGTGGAGGCTGACGACTTTTGTGATTGAGATTATTCGTCAGTATATCCAAGACCTGTCTTTATCAGAGGATAACGTTGAACTTTGATGATTTCATTTAAAGTTTCAGATCCTTTAGCAAATCTAAGATTAAGAGATTTTGTCTTCTCAAGTTCTTTTCTTAGACCTGCGATTTCACATTCTATATTTTCATTGTGTTTTTCTCTTTCAGTGAGTTGGTATGTCAACGTATCTATGATCATATTCTTTTCTTCTAAGTAGATTTTTAGTTTTTTGATTTCTTTAAGAAAGTATTCCTCTTCTAAGGCATCCAAAAACTCATCATTGTCATAAGCCATGAGTAGTCTATAATCTTGTTCGGTTTCATCTTCATCACTATTGGATAAACCATCACTATCTTCATGTGTATAGTAACTCCTTTTATTGGCAACCTGTTTTCTATTTCCTTTTGCATATCCCTTTCCCTTTTCATATTTATCTTTATGAGGACATTTGGAAACATAATAGCCAACTCTACCACAAGAAAAGAATTTGAATGGTAACTTACCTCTAAATCTTCTGGAACCCCGTTGAAGCTTTTTGACAAAATTTACCTCATCTTCTTCTTCTGAAATGTATCCTGGTTCATTGTGCTCTTCCTTTTATTTTCCCTTTGTTGAAGCTTTAAAAGCGGCTTCTCTCATATCTGATGGACCTCCTTTCCTCATTTCAAAGGCAGTTAGGATTCCATGGAGTTGAGTCACAGTAATAGTTTGAAGATCCTGTTTTTCTTCTATGGCAGACACTTTTGACTCAAATTTAGAAGACAAAGATCTCAAAATTTTCTCAACTAAAGTAGCTTCCTTTATCTCTTCACCCAGATTCTTCATACAGTTAACAATCTCATCTATACGTAAAAAGTAACTAGCAACACTCTCATCACTATGCATCTTAAGAGTTTCATATTGAATTATGAGAGTTTGAAGCTTAGAACATTTTACCTGAGAGTCTCCTTCATAGCTCTGAATGATTTTGTCCAATATCTCTTTGGTTGTCTTGAGCTACATGACTTTGAAAAATTATGATTCTAAAAGACTTCCCAATAATGTATTCACAGCTTTGGCATTGGTTTCGTATAACTTCTTACCTGCAGAGTCTGTAGGTATTGCTACTGGAAATTGATATCCTCCTTCCACAATTTCCCAAACATCGGCTCCAAGCGATTGAAGATAGGCTCTGGTTCTTATTTTCCAATATACCAAGTTGCTCCCATTGAATATTGGTGGTCTAATAGATCCCATGCCTTCATGATTATTCATCTTGAAAGATCTTCCTTCAAGTGATCAAGCTTCTTCTAAAGGACTTGCTCTGATACCAATTGTTGGAAATAATACTGGGTGGGGGTGAATCAGTATTATCATTTCAATAATTTTTCATTTCCCAAACATATTTATATACGCTACTTCTGTGAAGTGAACTAGCATGTAAACGCTACTGTTATTAGAGAAACTAGCGTATACCCAAAGAACTTATGATTTAATCAGTTTATCATGTGTTGATCTTTAATCAGTGCATCAGTAACTTGTTAAATAGTGCATTAAAACCATAATAAACAATCACACATAAGCAACACACATGAACACCAAGATTTAAGGTGGAAACCCACTACAGGAGAAAAACCACCTACTATTGTCATCTCTGTCTTCTTTTAATATTAAGAAAATATGTTTACAATATTGTATTGGTGTAGACTCATACCAGTACGCAAGCACCCACCGGCAGAAGGCTACAACCTTCTCTCATTTTCCAGCTTCTACTGGAAGGGAGTTGCAACCCCCTAGATCTTGTACTAGCCAATGTGTTTACTAGTACTTAGGCATTAGCCTACAGAATGCTACGACCTTATCTCTTCTTCCAGGGACCACGTTTCATAAATTTTCAGACTGGATGCTCCTGGCACACAACAATATACATGAAGGCCTCGTTTCATCAAATTTTCATACTGGACCCATCAGAACTTTCAAATTGCATCAACCAATAATCAGTTAATCTGAACAGTCATATCACTGTCACCAGAACACTGCACTGAACCCAAAAACCTACATCATCATTCAAAACCAGCTACAACCTCAAAAATCATGCATCAGAATGTATATGCTACTTTACTGAACCCAACCTGTGTGTATATGCTACTTCCTTTAATCAAACCTGCGTATACCTTCAAAACTACTGAAACATAAAACTTTTGAATCAAGTTTGTACCAACCAACAATATACTAAACATCTATTGTCAATTTACAGAGCTTTACACAAGTAGTAGCAGAGATCACCCTTCTCACTTATACAATTAATCAATTAGATATCAAACTCCTTATGCATTCAGTTTTACATTAAGATCTAAGAAGACTTCATTGACAGACAACAGTAAAATAGCAAAACTAATCAGATAGATCAGTCAGATCTGAAGAATATGATTTTATTTTTTTATACGCTACTTGGAAGAGTAGAGCCTGCGTGTAAACATGCTTTTACCGAGACGAACCAGCGTATAGATCTGAAAATATTAACTCACAACTTTTCTGCTATTCCAAACTTCAGACAAACCCAGATCATGACATTTAAATAATAAAACGGGTGTACATAATCAGATCTAGCCCAACCAATATCAAATCATTCAATGATAAGTCATTTCAGGTCTTATGATACTGATCCAACATTGAATTCAAGGTGCACAAAATATTTCATATTAAATCACAAACATAGCCCCTGCAACATAAAATATACTTCAGATAGAAGTATTCCTTAGAAACCCTTTCACTTGCACACACTGGCCTTATGATCTTCTCCTCCTTATATAGTTTTAGGCCTTTCTCAATACCTCGGACCAAAACCACTTAGGACCTATGGTATTCTTGGACGGGGTCAAATAGTCATTACTCGCTCAATATTGTGGGCTAATACCATGGTTTTGACCCCTGGTATTGTCTCCTCTTGAATTTCCTTGATTTTCCAACATATACATGCTTTTCTTCTTGTGAAAGTGTGTGTATATGTATACGCCCATTTTTCTGTGAACCAGCATGTATATGCTATTTTGACTAGGTGGACCTGCGTATACATCTTAAACTTCTTTTCACCATCCTTTACCTTCAACTTCTTCATTCTGATTAGTATACTTTAGTTCCATCTCCCTGTTCTTCTGTACCCATGCCCTATTACATCTGAATGGACCTGTTAAACTGTGGGTTGCCTTTCATCAAAATTGAACTGACATGTGAGTGAGTTTCCATAAAGGACAACATTTGTATCAAAATGCCAATAAGATATCAAATCTCATTGAGCCCTTTTAAACTTAAAACTCATTAACTACGCACTAAGGTCTTTTCATTATTTATTTTATAACTCATTTAAACCATCACATCGCAAATCCGTAAGTGATACTTCAAGTTGAGGTGTTTAAAGCGTACGATGTCGATGATGCAACTGCAATTAATGGTAATTATCGCAATATTGAAAATCACAATATCGCAATATTAATTATGGGCCACTTCGAAGTTATTTAGTATTTTGCGATGTGCGATGCGAGCGGCATACCTTTTATCCTTTTGAGCGCATTTCGCTTAAATGAATAATTATTTCAATAAAGTAGTTGTTTACTATGTGTCGGACCTCATCTAAGTTATAACAATTTTCATAATTCCATCGGGTCTGAATCACATCGCATTTCACAACCTTTTCATGGTTCATAAGTTTGGCATTTGTGTAAAGGTCGTGATGCGATGAGTGTTTTACTTATCATATCGCAATATCGCAAATCACTTATCATTAAGGTTGTCTTGTTTTGCGCTTTTATGAGTGTCGTTATGCGATTGCGATAAGTACTTTAATTGTAAGAAATGCTTTAAGCCTTCGATTTAATGAAAATTTCAATGATACCATAAGTCTACTATGGTGGTCCTTTTTATCGCAATTTGCGAATTCTGATTCTCAATTAACCTTTGTTATGCAAGGTCCAAGCGATTTGCGATAAAGTGAGAATGCCTAGTCTCAAAGGGATTTCAGTTTGATATCTTGTGTTTATTCAAAATTTTATTTCTAATAGTTCAAAAAGGGAGGCTCTCATTTGCTAAGTTTTTTGAAAAATTTTAAAGGGTCCCCATTTATTAATCGAATATTAACTATTAAATAAATAAATGGTGGGTTGTTGAACAGTACAGCACCCACCAGTCCTTGACCTGGGGGGTGGATTTGAGAAGAGAAAAAGTGATATTGTCCGGGCTAGAAAAATCATGAACAGAAAAATATCCTTCTAGCATATTTAACCATTTATCTTGCAAAGGTTCGACTAGTTCAAGCCCTAACTCCTTATATCCCAACCTTGTTGGAGACATGCAAATAAAAATAGAGAAAGAGAAAACCGCTTCAATACCACTGATCTGAATTTAAACAGGAATGCAATAGATTACAGATATAACCATAAATACGAAGATGTGGCAAAAACAACACTTCATTTCATTAATATCAAATACTGAAATATGCTTACAAACATAATGGAAATAAGACTAGCTCGGGCGATGGTAGTTTATCTCTGAGAAGAGATGTGGCAGTTGCATGCCTCTAAACTGTGTTACAATGATGCTCAAGGGCCTATTTATTATTTTAAAACATGATAAAACCCTAACCCCAGGAGATGTAATGCCAAGAGTTCGTGAGCCCCATTGGGGTTAGTTGGGTAGCCAACTTCCCAGGGCCATAACTTGGTCATATTATCTCCGTTTGGCATGTACGATACCTTAGGTCTCTCTAAGTACTAAAATATTTTTCACATGCCCCATACTTTGGTTATGGGCCTGCAGCGGACCTCAAAAAACGTCGTTTAGGGGGTCAAAACTTCTCTGAAAGTTCAAGACACAAAAAACTACTAAAAATAGTAAATGCTGAAATAAACAAGGAAACAAATGAAATTGACTGGATGTCTAGGTGGGATAGGTGGGTGGCCACCAATATCCACCTGGATCAGATAGGTTCTTCTTGAGTTATTTTTATATATATTCATTTTTTTCTCTAATATTTGATAACTTTGCTTTGTAGCTTTGGACTTATTGATTTATGCAAGTAATATTTGATTGTGATTTTTCATGCAAGTAATTTTCCTCATTTTATACGTGATAACTTTCTTAAATTTTTTGTGCATCTTTGATATTAACTTTTCATTTTTGTACATGATCACCTTTGATATATATTTCAAGTATTTTGAAATAAATATGATTAATACAAAAGATAATTGATCATTGTACCAAATGAATAGTCACGGTGGTTGACAACGGTGATGCAATTTTAGGTTAAAGTTGCGAAATTTTCTCAAATACAGGAAAAATGTTTCAGATACTTGATTGACTTCTATTCTACTAGATTATCAGTAGCTACGGTTATCAATTATCCAATGGTAATGGAAAGGATTTCTCAACTCATGAATTGTAGATGATTTATGAAATATAGATTGCTCACACGATAATACACAGAGCTCCAATGTTTCCCTTATTTTTGTTTATTCTAATATAATTTGTCAACAATTTTTTGTGCTATTATTCAAAAATTTGTGGTAGGAAGATCGCTTTGAATCTCTGTGTTGTTATGCTCATCTTGGAACCACCTTATTTCTTTTATTATATAATTTAATTGATTTTAATTTTATTTATTTATTTATTTCTATCGAATATACATCCTAATGCTTTTTTAAGTATATTTCTACCACTATTGCAACCTTTTTTTGTCTCTAATTTTAGAATCCTACTTCACTTTTATACTTCTTCAAATTATGGTGGAGGAATTTTTTCCTAATATAATTATGAATTTGAAAATAACCAAAAGCTAGTGATAGTAGTGAAAAACCAGAGTCACCTATCCAAATTTAACGTGGCCAAAAGTCAATGGTTTTGTTGCCAGGGAAAATATAATTTAACCAAAAGTTTGGTAGCCAAAGGTCGTGGTGAGGAACGAAACTTTGATACCAAATGTGAAAACCAAATCTCACTCACCATGTAGATATACAAAATATCTAGAAAATAAAGATATTAATTAGGATAAATAAACATATAAAAATGTATGAGTAACAATATATGGTAAGGACAAATGTGGACCCATATATATGCCATGTGGAATTTCCCTTTCATAATAAGTCACATCTTTTCATTGAGACTTGTACTTTCATGCACCACTTCATTAATTATGAATTATTATTATATTTATAATTATGTTAATTTTTTTATAACAAAATGTTGGATCTTGACACTAGGCACTCCTAGTTACATCATCTACTATTTTTGGACATTTAAATGCATAAATATAAGAAGTTATGTCCTATGATTACCTTTGAGATTAGTGGAAAATTCCAATGGAAGGTTTTTCTACTGAAGTTGTGGAACAACGTATTTCATATGGAATGCCATTGAACAAAGTAATTTGCCACAAGTTGTATTTTGTGTGATCTATTACCAATATAGTGCCCACTTGCTACTAATTCCACCCATTTAGATGTAAAGGAAACAATTTTCCCTAGGATAGAATAAAATCTTAGGAAATAGAGCTATCTCCACCATAAACAGTTTTGAGTGGGCTTTGTATGGCAAAGAACACCTTGGCTATAATGAAAAAGGGATGATATATTTTTATTTTAATGTATTTTTTTGGTCACAATGGTTATAATGGATTGAATCAATAAATTCATGTCATGATTATATGTTAAATTTAATGCTTTGTCATTTTGTGTAAATAAGGGATCTTTCGCCATAGGAAGGGGATCTTGAATGTGTTTAGTAATATTTATAGTTGATTAATATCAAAACCAGTTCAAAGAGCTTCTAATAATTTCATGTATTCCTTGTGCATCTAATTAAGCAATTGTCATAGTCATTTATTTGGTACTCGATTTGGAGGAAGAAGGCCCACATCCGAGAGTAGGTATCGAGTCTTAATTATTAGGAATTTTTATTCCTAGAGTAATGAAGTGATTGTTTTATTTCCATAGATAACGTTTGGCCTCACTTTGTAATTATTATGTCTAGTTTTCATTCAAGAAATTATTTCAGGGTGCACAAAAACTTAACTATTGCATAATTCTAATTAGTTTTTATTTCTTAGATTAATTGTGAATTTATAGGTTGTGTATCATTACATTAGGTCTTGAATGATAATTGAATAGTTTTTTGATCAATTTGCATGGATGTTTACGATTGTATTATATTGATTTTGTAACTATAATTGCAATTATTATTAGATCAAGTCAATATTCACTGGAACTTGTAGCTCAGATATACATTAGACAATAACTAGTAAAAAGAACAGGACCATGGTTGATAAATTAATGTTTAGTTTATTAATTCCTTATTTTAAAATGTAATTAATAAACCTATCATTTTGGTTCCATTATAGGAGAAGTTATGAGGGGCACACCATTACATTAAGCATTGGATTTAGTTGACACATAGTATGGGGATTTTTGGAGGGACGTTGATAACCAAAACTTTTGATCAATACCATCTGGTGTTTGGATTTTAAAGTTAGAGAATGAGTAGAAGTGCATTGAATACGTGGAAATAGAAGTGGTGAGATAAGAGGTAATAACTTGTGCATTCACCACGAGTATTATATGGTGAGTTTATATTTCCCTAGTCTCAAGGCATGCAGTTTGCATGAATAAATAAATAAACCCAAATCTCAAAACATCTGGTGTAGTAAGAGCCAACCATAATATTGATAACATTGTAGGAAGACAAGGACAAAGAGGGAAAAAATGCAACCAAAAGGAGAGACATAAGGCACCCTTTAAACTAGAGGCATAATACATTGCTCCCATTGAAGGGAATGAAAATAAATAAGAACTAGTTGGTCGATGGTCTGATTCTGAAGTTAAATCTCAAGACAACCTAGTTGACAAACTGGCCAATTTTTAAGTACTTTCTCTTTCAAAAGAGTTAACAATTGTGGAGAAAATACAACACCCTAAGACTAATATGGAAAGATAAGGAGAAGAGTTAGCCCTGATTCTAACTTTTGAATTTCTAGTTAGAGATATTGAGGGGAAGCCCCAATGAAAAATATGTCTCTGTCAACTTTCCCTAACTATCATAGGTTATTAAATGAATATCTTAACACATTTTTATCTAAGTTTGATTTTTTTTGTCATAACTATGACTATGATTCTAAAAATTTGAACATATTTCCTACCACCCTCATAACGCGACATTACATTGGTTTATGGGGCTTGGCAGACAATCTATTAACACATGGAGTAACATGAAACATAAATTCCTTCAATAATACCAAGATTATTGCAAGGAAAGAGATATTTAAAATTATAGAGCGGATACAAAGCGTAAAACATTATGCACAATGATTTCATTATAGCCTACAAATATCTAGGATCAAATTGGATAAACTACACTGCGAATTATCCTATTTAAGGGGGAAAGGTATGAAATTATGGATATGTTGAACATAGGGGGAGACATTTCCTAAGAATAATATGATAATAGCTGTGATATTTGAAAAATATATTTAAGAGGAATCTTCGAGCATGGGAGAGGATTAAGAAATGTTTCTTTTGTTAATTTCCTTAACCTAACACTTGGTAATTTACTAACCAAGAATGTTATAGATCTATTGAATAAACACAAAACTAATCTCTTAACAAAATTATTCAATGGAAGAAAAATATTACACAAATAATCTCAATGACATGTGACACGTATAAATTCTTCCTAGTCAATAGTTTTTAATTAAATATTAATTAGAAACTACTTGGGATCCTATCTTGGGATAAAGGCTCAATTGATAAAAATACATTTACAACATACCTTAGATATGATCCATCTGATTAGACCTTATATATATCCTTGATCTTCTTGGTTGATTTGTATCTCCAATTTTGTATCCCTACACCTTCCTCAAACCCAACACACTTGAATATCACACTCCTCACTTGAGAAAATACATGTCTCAATGGCTTGTTCCTTTGTATTGTGTGTCTACATCTTATCCCTAACCTTATATAAATTTACATTAAGCTAAATCCATAATCCTAATATCCAAAGTGATTGAAGACTGATATTAGATCTCACCTCACTTGAGATCAATGGTTTAGATTAAAACCAAATAACTAATGTAAATACTTTAGTAAGTTTATTTAGCTCAATAGCCAACATAATTAGTTATGCATTTTTCCTAAGTTAGAATTAGGCTAAGTTACAAAACCAACTTACTCGATACTTGAGCATGTATCCCAAGGAGACTTTGGACAACCTCTACATGTTTAGACACTTAGGCCTAAGTATAAGTGTCATCCTAAGCTACACATATCAACATCTACTAGAGTCACAAGGTAAATTGTAGGAGTTACTCATGTAGAAATACGTAATATGTTAGACAAATAAAATTGACATTCTTAGTTTTGGGGAGGTTGGAGGGGGGAATTTCATTATAGGCCTTGATGAACAATTGGTGTTGCAGTATGCTTGGGGACTTGGTAAAGCCACGAATAATCATGTCGCTATTCTTTCCCTCAGGAAAGGATTGGAGCTCACCTCAGACCGATGAATCAAGAAGATTACTATCTTGGGGACTCTCTATTGTTTATAAGGCAATTACCTAGAGCACAAAGATCTATAAATCCCTCATCTTCCCCTTTGATTCTCAGGATACAGTTCTCATTGACAAAGTTAATTTTTACCACATATATAGAAATATGAACTCAAGTGTTGATGAATTGGAGAAAATAGGGTCCACTTCGTCTCAAGGTATCCTTGAAATTAATGCAAAATCATTATTATTTCCAGTTCCATAAATGAATTGTAATCATTGTTATTTAATGGTTGAGGGGGGTGATGTATGGTCTGATCCGGATCTTGGGGGGAGGCCCCCAAGATCTAGAAAATTGAAATGGATCTTGGGAGGAGAGACCCCCAAGATCTAAAAGATTGAAATGGATCTTGGGAGGAGAGACCCCCAAGATCTGAAAACTTGAATTGCCAGAAGAAAAATAAGGAGAATGCCCAATAAACAAAACCACAAAGAAACTTTTATTTATAATAGTAATGGAAATAAACCAGCTAGGGCGATGGTAACTTATCTCTGAGAAGAGATGTGGTGGCTACAAGCCTCTGAACTGTAAAGGCTACATTGTGGCAGACAATCTGTCCTTTTACAAAATGTGACTTGTTACGTATAGTTTTTTTCAGTTACAATACCATGGGTCAATTCCATGGGTGAATGAATACCATGGGTGGATTTTACAATACCACGGGCAGATGCCATTTACAATGCCATGGGTAAATTCCATGGGTCAATGAATAATATGGGTGGATGAATACCATGGGTTGATGCCATTTTCCATTTGGATCATGGTCGCTACTTCCTAAGATTTACATATTAATGAATTGGAGGAAGGCTCTTGTTGGAATGGTCAAGCCCATCCCTTCAACTGACGTAAGTCCAAGTCGCATTCTTTGGTGAATAAGTGGCTTTGTGATGAAGGAGAATTAGAGCTTCCAATTCATAAAGCTTTTTGGAGACAAAGAAAGTTTCAACATGGAAAAGGAATTTTATTTCCTTATTGTAAATAATTTTTATTTATTTATTTCTAGAACAACTAGGGATAGAGATAAGATAGAATAGATAATATTTTAGTGTGAGTATCTACCATTTTAGGCATGAAATATTTAGGGAGTAAATTATGGTAGATTTGGGAAAAAATCTTGGATTGATTTTAGGATTTCATAAAAGACTTCTTTGTTCCAAAGCAATGTGATTATCATTGTAAACCTATGAGAATGAAAAAAAAATGGCCAATTATTGTTAGATCAGGCCAATGGAGGAATGAGAATGTTAGTGTGTGTATGTGAAAAGTAATTGAATGAAATGGAAATACATATTATGAATTATTTGTGTGTAATTCATGTTGTGTTGAATGTGGAAATCACTAGCTAATTCATATCAGTGTGAGTCATAGTTAATATGTTTAATATGTGGAATCAAAGATTGTATCTCAGCTGAAAGTTGTGGAATTCAAAAATCCCAAAATTGCAGGTGTTGGTAAGAGAATCGATCCCTTGTAGACAGAAATTCATTCCAACCAATTTTTTAAATTATGAGAATTCATGGAGATGCGTCTAGCTTGGAAGGGATAGTGCATCCTCATTTCGTTGCTTGATTGGAAGTGCGTTGGAAGTGATCTCGTTGTTGTAATTTTGAAATTAAACTATGTGCAAGGATTTAAAATCTCATGGGTTGATGTTCTGCAGTTAATTTCCATTTATCTCTCACTAGTTCAAGTGTTGTGTCATCCAAGTGCATAGAAGAATACAAAACTATTGACCAAGGAATGGTCAAACCATTGAGATTCGAGGATGGTTTTGACTTGTTCCTTGCTAAATACTCTGCATTTATGCGTGAATAAATTTTAAGGGGACTTTTCCCTTTTTTTTATGAATTATGAAGAATATTTCTCCATGAAAAATGATGATTTATGTTTTAATATGGAATTTCTAGTCGACCCTCCATGGATTTTGGCTAATTAAGGATTGTTGCATGCAAAAATGCGTGTTGTAACTTTTGCGTGGAGAAGTGGCAATACAAGAATGAAAATATGGTATGTTGAGATGTTATGGTAACAAACTTGTGCATGTGTTTTGAGGGAATGCTAAGGAATTTATGCAAACACAATACATAGAAAAAGGAGGACTTTTAATAGACACTTTTGGTAGATGATTTTGGTTTTTTTAGTGTTAGTGGAACTTTGCAGGAAATGTGAATTTTCTATGCTATCAAATGGTATCAAAGTTGTTAAAGCTCTTTGGAAGTGGAATTTAGATGTTGAATTTGTGATTGATGTAGAGGCTTATGTTTATGTTCTAGTTGGAAAATGCTTTAGATGATTGCGGAATCAAAGTTGAGATTTTGATTCTTGGTTCTTGATGTTTGAAGATGCACATTTGAATGTTTGTATCTAAACTCTAGTAAAGTATTTTGCAAACTGTAGCAAGAGATAAGGTGAATTATGGGAAGAATTGTTACAACTTTTATAGTCATGATCGAAAAGGAAGAGTGAGTGCAGAAACTTAAACGAGCAAGGAGTGCTCAAGGGGTTCCATAGGAGGGAACCAGGAATGCCAAAATACCAAGTACAAGTGGGAATCTTGGTGAGGTGTATGGAAATCTCACAAAGGAAAAGGAGAAGATGAAGATGACTATGAATAGTCATTTGAAGAATTCGGAGGGAAGCCATAGAGATGCCACAACAGTTGGCATGAGGAATATGAGTGATGAAGAGTTTGAGAAGGAACTCGTTGAGGTGAAGGCACGGTTGAATGTGCTTATGGAGCTGTTATAACAAGATGAGGAGAACCAAAGAAGAAAATGGAACATGAGGAAAAGGATCCAATGACATATTAAGAAATTATTTGTAAGGAAGCATATACATACACTGAAATGAAGGTTAAAGGAAGAGCTCAAGGCAGTTGATTCTAAGGAAACAATCCATATGGGTGAACCTGAGCAAGGAGAAATACTTGGAGAGGATAATGATGACGTTGATGGAGATTTGATGTTTGAGACATCAAATGAGGCTACAGAGCCTTACGCTTTTTTTTATGATTCCTTTATGGCTGAAGGTGTTATTGTAGATGATGCGAAATATTTTGAAACTCTCATGCAGAGAGAGGAAGATGAAGGGGGACAAAATCCAAATTTTGTTCTAAGCCAAGATGGAGAAAAATGCTTGAATGGGATGCTCAAAGGGGTTGATGAAACAGAGGCAGAAATAGTTTTTAGTTCTCAAACTAATCGTGTGTATGCAAGAGAAGCAGAATGTGAGGATGGAAAAATTTCAGAAGTTATTATGAAGGAGGATACAACAAAGCCAAAGGATGCAGAATTTATTGGTAGCATGGAAACAAAGCTCAATCAATAGATTGAAGTAGGGAAATGAGTTCAGGAAACATCTCTATAAGCATGGGATGAGGTTGAAAGTATATTTGTTTGGTTGTATACTTTTGTTTTGATCACTTTCTTGGCTAGAAAAAATTCACTTGAAATGGTGAGAAGAAGCATGGCGAAGACAAATTTAATGCAATCAAAAAAGCACGAGTGGAATTATGGTGGAATTTGAGAACCATGTACAAAAGGACAGCAATATGACGAGACAAATGATTAACTGTGGTGTACCTTGGAAGACAACCTTTGGCTAAGGAGAGGTCAGTTCCCAAGACATTTGTTTAAAATTGTGATGAAATAAGTTTGTTGTCCCATTGTTTTAAAACCCCATAAATTATAATTATAAAGACAGTGCCTCTTAATCTTCTATGGGAAAAAATAATTATTCAAAGTGGCCTTCTGATGTTGAATACAATTTTAATGAAAGAGTAGTGAGAAAGGATAGTGGAAAGTCTTCAACATAGGTTGCTTAATGCAGAATCTTTGTTTTCAACTTTAGAGGAAATATGTAATTAGCATGGAATGATATATAGAAAAGAGGAGCACATAATTAAGGTACTTTTAACTTTAACTCACAGGAATATGATTTTGCAAAACTGTAAAATTAAAGGCCAACAACTTCATTACTCTCTTCTATGAAGAAAAACATAAAATGAAAATAACAGGAAACACATTTTGTACTCAACAGGTGTCTGGAATCACTTCGAACTATTTATTCAAATCCACATGAAGATTGAGAATACAAGTAGTTTCTGCTTCTGAGGTCCAAAAATTGGAACCCTCACTTCTCTTTCTGAATTGATTTTATACAAAATTTCAAAAGGACAGTTAAGAAACTGTCAACTGCCAAAATTGTTAACTTCCTAAACTACTTTGGAATTAATAGTTCTTTTGAACATTACATTTTGAAAAGAGAAAACATAAATACATCATTTCAAAAATATCTAAAAATAAATTGTTGCATGATAGGTGGCACTGCTTCATTTAGTAATCTAAGACTCTAGTGTCGATGATGGTTCAACTTTTGCACTTGCTGTTGTCGGTGACATCCATTCTCTACATTTTTTCCAGATGGTTGTATATGAACTGAGACTCTTGACAAACCTAGTGTGTTCCATTCTGAAGTTGGTAATTTTGTTGTATGTTGGTTTGTCAACAAAAAGAGTTCTCATTAACCATAAAAGCTAGAAATCCATGTGTAAATAATTCACAATTGTTGCTCCCTTTAGCACTGTTGTTCTTTCATGAGTTGAACTGATTTTTATCTTAGCTTCCACCAACAAAGTTTCATAAGTCTCCCGGGGTAATAGATTTCTGTACTGGTCCCAACATGAAGGAAAATTTGCTCTTGTTCTTTTATCAAAATCAATATTGAATTTCATCACAACCTATTTTACCTCTATTAATTTTTCCTTTGTTATCTTCCTGTACAGGTTCTTCACAATCATTTTATTAATCTCTAAAACATAGTTATTTTTGTCTTCAATTCTTAATTCCCTTAACTGCTATGAATATATTGACTTAAGGAAACCAATCATTTTCTTTGTAAACTGATCTAGCTACTGTAATTTTTGCTTATTAGCAGTGATGAAGTTTTCCAAGTATCTAGTAATGATCTTCTCCTCTTCTACTATAAACAATTATTCCCAGATGTTCCTCACAGTATGGATGATATCATTCCATAGAATTTCTATGGCTTGAATAAGGGACATATTTCCCTTCACCTTCTCATTTAGCTCTTTAATTTATTGAGAAACAACTTGAAAATCATTTATGTACTTTTCAACATTCTCCTTGGACATTGCCAAGTCTCTTTCAATGGATTTTATAATCTTCAAGGCACTCTCATAATCCCTTTGAATTTTCTTCATCTCATTCTCATAAATTTGTAGCTCAGTCATGACTCTAGTTAACTTATCAGCTAGGTCTTTAGAATTTTCTTGTACTACAATAGTAAAAACATGAGAATCAATTTTTTGTTGCAAAACATAATTCATTTCCTTCAGCTTGGTGATTTCATCATTCCTCTGTATAAGTTCATCAGTCAATGCTTCTTTTTATTTTTCCACCTGTGCTACTTCTGAAGCCATTGGATGTTCTATGGAGGGCATCTTCAATTTCTTCCTCAGCACCTGGATTTTTGTTTCAGCTCCCTACAACAACTTTTGAACAACACTTCTATCCTCTGGATTGACCCCAATTTTAACAATCAATTTCTTTAACTCTTCATTTTGAGTGGTTAAATCTCTAGAATTTTATTTTTCTAATTTCAATTTATTAACCACTTTCTCTAATAAAGTTTCAGCTCTACCAGCAGCCAAGGAAGTCTTTTTCAAATCACTATAAATTAGTTCCCCAGTCTACCTATGCAAGTTGATTTTATCAGGCAGTGGGACCTCTCTAACATCTACTATCAATTTGATAGTCTTGAAACATGAGGAAGAAGACACAGCTAAAGCAGAGGGGTGAGAGAAAGCTATTTTGTGTTGATTTCTCTCCAAATCCATAGCAAAAAGAAATGTAATCTGGTAATCTGAGATAAATTGAGCCTCCAATTGGGACTCCATTATTTCTTTAACCTTCATTTTGTTTCTTCAATCTGAGAATACCACTACTTTATCATTGAAACATAGCTCTAGCCAATCTCTTCTGGAATAGGAGAAGACGGTGTACAAATAACTTATCCTAATTGTAATTGAAAACCTGATGTAGACGATGAATTATCCCCCTCATATAGTTTAACTATTTTAGTACTTTTGTCTATTTCCTCCTCCAAATAAATGACATCTTCACTGCCTCTCTTTAAATTCTTCTCACTTTGATGAGGAGTTTCAATCTCCACCCCTCTTAACAAATTGGTTTGTCCTCCATTTGCTAGCTTCTCGACATCTGGTCGAGCTTCATGTACATATGGAGCATAAGCATTTTCCACTCTCCTGTTTGAAATAATATGATGAGGGTCATATGCCCACTTCTCACCTAGTTTCAAATTCATACTTTCAAGAACTTTCTACACTTCTCCTATAGCTTGCTTGTTATTAGCAACAAAAGGGCCCACTATCTTTGGTAATTTAAATAGATTCCCCTTCTTTGCTGGAACAAAATGTACTTGATCCACATTCAAACTCTTCTTGATGAATTCCAATGAAAACAGTCTCACAGGCACAAATGTAGAGAGCTCGTAGGGGGCAACTTTTGTTCCATATAATCTAATTTCTACGTAATCTTCAAAAAGAAACCAATCACCTAATTTAACATCTTTACTGAGCTGAAGAAAATAATGAGCCTTTGGTAATATGCAAGGTGGAGGAGAATTGTTTATGATTGAGTAAGAAATTGATAAAAAAGAAGTAATAAAGTGCATCAAGCCCTCATTATTTACAGTGCTTCTTACCACATCAGTCCAAAATACCACTGACTATTTGTTCTTGTGAGGGTCCATGATATTCAATCCCAAGTGCATAAATCTTTCAACATGAGTATACAAGAAGAGATAAGTAATTAGAGAGAGAAATCTGAAACATCCAGTGAGGGAAATATCTATCAATTGAGAATTAACCATATTCTCCTAGAAAGAAGGTATGTCAAAAACTGTTTCAGGGCTCATCATCAAACTGAACATTCCTAGGATAGATTTGTCAATAATATGTGTATCTTCCCTTCCTAAGATCTTGGCCAGAATTTGAAGAATATGTCTAACCTCCTCAGAAAAATTATCCAAAGGAAAATGAGTAGGCTCCATAGGCAAATGCTTCCTACTAGGCATTAAAAAGATCCAAAATGTCTACCAGGTATAGATCCAAAATTCCCCCAATGCATTGTTTCTTGGACACCCATGTATGACAAAATTTTCTTTCCCACATTGCCACTTTGGCAAACAATGCAGGAAAATGAATTGCAAATAGCCTACATCCATCATTTTTATGTCAAATTTGTGCCACTATATGTGTTGGATGTGCAATGCATTCTTGATGGATTGAATCTCAATATAGAAATTCCACAAGGTAGTAATGAGCATCAAATGTATGATTTTCCATTGCAACTATGATGCACAATTTTGATGAAAGTTCAAGGGATCAAGTATCCCTAGTTACTATGTGGAATTCTTTGTGCATTAAAAATTCCATGGTTGGATTTTTGCAGTCTTAGGTTTGTAAAAATTGTCCCAATAAACTATGTTAATCTTCTTTGTCATAAATCTGACGTGTGTTCATCAAATCAATGTGAATGAAGTGTCAAAAATTATTCCAAATTTTCTAGTGCATGTAAGAATTATATGTGTCTATGTTGGTGGGGAGAAGGGAATTGGAGTGGGAATCGACATAACTACACATGGAGGTCTAAGTAATGGATAGAAGGTGCATGTAAAAGGGAGGATTTCTCTAGTGTATATGGATGGAGAAAGATTACATGCATGGTTGTCATGGATTATGGCCCCATGACTAAAAATACTACTTTGCTAATGGGATTGACAAGTGACATGATTTTGTAAAGGTTTCCATTTAGTCATACATTATCAAAATGAGGAAAAAAATGCTTTGGCAATGTCTAGTTAGAAAATTGATTTGAGGTTGCCAATATTATTTCAACTACCTAGAAACTCTATTAGGCAATTTTACCTAGACCACACCCTTTAAATTAGTTAGAAAACTTACAAAAACTTTAATTGATTAATATAGTATTGAAATGGGGGAAGGATATGTTGTTGGAAATACCACAAGGTAAAATATAGTTATGAAACTATGTTCTTATGTTTGACATGGTTTTAGCGAATTTCCCTTGTGTTTTTGGTAGTATCTGATTCATAAATCATGGTTTCATCTTTGTAATAATCCAATAAATTCCCTAAATTGAGGTTGTATAAAGTAGATGTGCCTTTGGTAAGTTTATGCATCACTAGCCTCCTTGAGGCCCACACTCCTTTTGCCACATAAGCTCAGATTGAATTTGATTATGTGTCAACTAGTTCATGTTGGGTGCTCTATATTTAATGGATGTCATGTATGCTTTAAGGGTGATATTGGCTAAGGAATATTTCCAATATAAAATTCAATTATCCCAACTAAATTGAACTAAAATAGTGAGGCCTAACTAATACGAAACCCAAAACACTATAACCATCCTTGACTAGATCCAAGTGAACTAATACTAATAAATAATACTCTTCTTGTGTCTAATCAATCATTATGAATATAAAATAAACACTGACTCTATTATTACATCAATGTAGCTATCGATTCACCTGAAAAATATTCTTCAATGGAGAAAACCAACAAGCCTCCTAATGAAAAATCTGATCCTTCTTCTGCTTCCTCACCATGTCTGATGAAAAATTGAACATGAACATAGGGTCTTTTACTACCAATATTAACCATGAAATGCATCTTGAAAAGCCAAAAAACCTTGCAGAGAATGATGAAATAGTATGTATATGTTCCATGAAAGGATGAAGTTCATATCATATGTCAATGTTGCTTATAGATGTGTTCTTTAAAATATTGGAGGTGGTTATGATAATTAAACTATGCTTTTAAATGCAAAGATCCATATTGTTGGGTGTGGAGCCTAATTATATTCATGATTGTTCAGAGGTTTTTGTTTCAATCGTGTTGGATCCATGTTCCTAATAGGGCGGCAACGTCACTCATTTAATCATAGTTAGGGGGGTCCAGGGGGGGAGGCGAAGGAAACTTTTATGAACCCACCCCCTCCCCCCTGGATTGTTCAGGGGAAGTGCCCCCAAAGCTAAAAATAGATGAAATTTTTCCTTGTAAAATATTGTAATTTCATAGTCAATTTGGGGTGCTCATTAGGTAGATGTCTGGCGTTAGAAGTTATGTTAATTTAGGGTTTTTTTTTTCCCTAGAAGGCACCCCCTCAGTTTATATGAGGGAATTGTATTATGGTTGTGTATTATTATTCTGAGCGAGAGAAAGAGAAGAGATTGTGTGAGAGAGAAGAGGAAATTACAATGAATTTGCTGTAGGTTGTATCTATTCATTTTGTTGAATAATATAAAAGGAAGAACTGGTTGTTTCTACGTGGACCTAGCCCAAATTGGGTGAACCATGTATATCTATGGCTCTCTTGTTTTATGTGTTTCTATATTTGTGTTTCCGCAACATTTTTTGTATTTCATTGCTCCATTAATTAATTTCTAACACATGTGTTTATCGTTGAGAAATTATAGTCATTATGTTTTTCATCCTTGTTTGATTATTGAAGTATTTTAATTTAGATTTTATGTAAGATATAATTCCTATTGTACGGATTATTTTACAAGTGTGTTAATGGATGGGTAATGAGATATGCTATGCCATAGACTTTTAATGGTAGAAAGTTTTAATTTGTAAGTAAGTTTACCATATTTTTTCTCAACCCATATTTGACATGGTTATTTATTTCATGCTTTTAATATATTAATGGGATCGTGTGTTGGATTTTTGCACCTTTGATTTTGTTTATTTCATATTTATTTGAGTTGTGAGATTTTTATCACTTTAACAAAGCTCCACCCATTTTGGGATTTTATCAAAGTACGTGAAATTGTAATAGATCTGACCTACAAAAATATGATAATGCAAATATACCCAGAAATAACAAGATCGACCCAATAATATAACACAAAAATGCTTTTCTTTATTGATCAAACCCTTGAGGTAGGGTAACACCA
Source organism: Pinus tabuliformis (assembly GCA_031772625.1). Lineage (NCBI taxonomy): Eukaryota > Viridiplantae > Streptophyta > Pinopsida > Pinales > Pinaceae > Pinus > Pinus tabuliformis. The sequence continues at coordinate 740,379,080 of CM062814.1, read as the reverse complement.
TACAATCACTGCTTAAGCAAGGAGAACACTCCACAAGCCATGTGCTTGTCCATACAATATTCCTCGGCATCTCTCAATGGGGAGTCTCTAGCCTCTATATATGATTCATACATACAATACCATGGGTCATTACCATGGTTCTCTCAATACAATATATATAATACGATGGGCTTATTACATTATTGCTAACTACTTGTGGTCCCTTACATGATGCGGGTTAACCTCTTTATTTATTAACTATGGCCCATCCCATTATTACATTATTCCCTTTGGTACCTCCCTCTATACCCCACAATATCCCCCCTAGGTATACTACATTACACCCCCCTTAAACATGTTTCGTCCCCGAAACATAAGAAGAAGACAAATAATAAGATCTACTCAAAAGAGTAGTCCATTGGTACCATGAACGTGCATCTATCCATCCAAGAGAAAGGTGAACCCTCGATCCAATTGGTGCCTCGCTCGCTTGAGATGGAAGTTGAACCTAACGGCTCTTCTGTGTTGATGTGTTGTGGGTGGATCGTCGCACCACTCTATCAGTCATCTTGTGGTTGTTGTCCTTGTTTCTCGTTCTTTGCTACCTTATTGGTTGTTATATCATTGGGTGATGTGGGTGGTGATATGCTAAAACTTTAACTGAGGGAATATCTTTATTGAATTCCTCTACTATTGGTGCTTGAGTGGTGCCTAGTGCTTTTTCTAGTTCCTGGTTTGATGTTTGTGTTTGTTTATCGACCATAAAGGGCTCATCATCTGATGTGTTGTCATTAGAGCTTTGTGCTTCTGCCTCCATAGTCTCTTCTTGGGTTTTAATGGAAATATCCTGCAATGTAATTTTATTCTTTTTATATCAGAGCTTCATGAATTTCTTATGCACATTAATATCAACAGTACGCACAGATTCCATCCAAGGATATCCCAAAACAACATCCATGTTATCCATATCTAAAGTATAAAAATCATGCAACACATACTTATCCATAGAAAGCTTCAAATCTTTATAAACTTGAACATCCTCATTATCAACCTGTGTGTTTTCAATGTGTTTTGCTGGAACTTGCAATTTAATTTCCAAATTAACATTGATAAAATTATGCTTGCAACTAGGATTTATAGACACAATGATCTTCTCCTTCTGAATCAATCCCTGAACATGTAATAAGGAGATAATAACCATTTAGGTGTCTTGGTTTCCTTCTTTCCTGTAAAAATAAAATCTTTGCTAGGTTTTTTGGTTTCCTTCTTTCCAGTATGGGACCATTTGTCCAAAAATAGTTTTTCAATTTCGTCAGCATAACATAACTTCAGAATCTCACTATCAAGTGATTTCCACCACATAGCAGTCCCATCTTTCAAATAATACCCTATTTTGTCCCTCCAATACCCTGGGAATTCAACCTTCTGATCTTGTATAAATTTTTCAATAGTCAGCCCATCATTTTTTCCTAAAATTATATTGCTAGAAGCCATGAAGAGGGTTTTGAAAAAAAAAATCACTTGGCGAAATTTAAAATGGCCACAATTTGGTCAATATTGCTCAGAATCCTTATTATGAGCTGTTTTCAGAAATGGAACAGTCATTCTACGTCTTCCCATGTGATAGATATCCCGATCTAGGCACTCTAGAATTTCAAAGTCGCACTACAACTATCCTATCGTCACAAAAATTCTGAAAAAATGAGTTGATTTTAAATCAACGATATCTCCCACATCAGACTCCGATTTGACCGATTTTTTTTCTTTTAAATTGGGTAATTTTTCAGGAGGATCTCAAATTTGCAATGAGTTTCTCAAAATTTCCCACAAAAATGGCAAAAAATTAACAGGAGATCTGTCGTCCACGAATTTTCTTCACAAAATTTCTGCAACACAACTGATTTTAAATCAACGACATCTCCCTCGTCCGGACTCCGATTTGGACGATTTTTTTTTGAATTAGGTATTTTTTTGCAAAGAATCTATATCTGCAATTTGTTTATTCAAATTTTGCACCAGAAGTTACATATCTGATATGAAAACTCTCCGCCCCAAAAATTTCCTACAAAAATTTATATATATATATATATATATATATATATATATATATATATATATATATATATATATATATATATATATATATCTGCTTGCCCAAGAAAGTGCTCTGATACCACTTGTAATAGATCTGACTTGCAAATATATGATAATGCAAATATACCCAGAAATAACAAGATCAACCCAATAATATAACATGAAAATGCTTCTCTTTATTGATCAAACCCTTGAGGTAGGGTAACACCATACAATCACTCCTTAAGGAAGGAGAACACTCCACAATCCATATGTTTGTCCATACAATATTCCTTGACATCTCTCAATGGGGAGTCTCTAGCCTCTATATATGATTCATACATACAATATCATGGCTCATTACCATGGTTCTCTCAATACAATATATCTAATACAATGGCCTTATTACATTATTTCTAACTACGTGTGGTCCCTTACATGATGCGGGTTAACCACTTTATTTATTAACTATGGCCCATCCCATTATTACATTATTCCCTTGGGTACCTCCCTCTATACCCCATAATATCCCCCTAGGTATACTACAAAAATTGTTGCTTTGGTATATATTATTAATTGGCATCCCAATGTTGCATATTGAATTTTTCTTTATCATTCTTGAAACATGTTTCGCAAAAAAATCAAAGTATGGTTTTGGCTTGAAACTCAAAAACAAGAAATGTGTTTTAGGGAGGAAAGAGACAACCATGAAGGAGATAAAAAGAATGGGAATAAGAAAGAGGTGGTTCTAAAAGAAGGAAGGTGCTAGTACTTGGAATGAGAAAAATTGGGGAATATTTCTCTTGAAATGGTATTAAGTGCAAGAATAATATAATAAAGGCAACAACATCCCATGGCATGATAATTTAAATATGATAATGGTTGTGTATCCTATGAAACACTTCATTACAAAACATTTAGCCTTATCATATTGTTTTCATCTAATTTATTTTTCCATTTGGATCAATGAACATCAAACAAAGGTGTGATTGAACTGTTCAAAATCATAGAAACTCCTTTCTACATCTACTAGTTATATTACATTCTTGTAATTATAGATCGATGATGAGGAAAAAGGTGGCCATATGTATACATTATTAATCATAGTTTTATTTTTATTTTTATGTATTATCAATTCTATTAGTTGATTCTTCAACATTTTGTTGTAGGGAAAAGGACTTACAAAGATCGAGTCCATCCCTTAAGTTGATATCAATGAACTTTTATTGTATGAAAATGCTATGAAAGGTAATTTCATTCTAATCAACAAGGTGGGAAGCCTTATTGAGATACATATAGCTACCATGATACTCAATTCAAGCTTCTCAATTGGCACCTTACAAAGTCCAACAAGTTAAAACATTAAGCGTCACATGTTCAAAATAGTAATTATTTACTACATGCATATTTCTTGAATTATGAAGGGTTTTGTCTTCACAAAATACTTTGAGCATTGTTTCAAACAATTTTCTATCATGGCATTTAATATTTATCCACTAGCCAAGACAAGGTAGAACAAGAAAAACTTATACATCTAATTTAGATTAAATTCCCTTAATGTTAGCATTAAACACTTTAAAATAGCCTACCCATGTGTATATTTGATAATTGGTGATACGTTTGAGCCAAATTAGTCTAATGTATGTTTGTTGATTCTACTAGGATACTCTCATCCATTCAAATTCATAGATAGATGTTTCTGTAGAGAACCATTTTTCATCTCTATGTGCCTCTAATCAAACTTACATTCACTCATGCCAAGTCTCATGGCTAAATGAGGTAATATGTAGGGATTGATGCTTATATTTTATTAATGACTCTAAAAAACAACATTTAAATATCATATAAACAATTCTACATGATCATGAAATATCACTTTGAAAGCAATCGGTAAAATAAACAATGCCTCATCTGCACCTCAAAAATAAATGATTTATTCTAAGTATACATGATTTGAATTTTTTTATATGATTCTCACCATTGTGAGAACTTATTAATTTGATTTCAAACAATTTATTATCTAAAATTTGGAGTTTAGAAATATTCCTTTCAAAAAAAAATCAACACTTGAGACTTTCCCCAACCTAATTTATTTATTTTCTCTCCTCTCCTATCCCCTCTCTCACCCCTTCACATTTACATTATGATTATTGATATCAATTTCTATCATTCCATTCACAATGAACTTATGACTCCTCACATCAGGTTCTACGACCTACAATATTACATGGATGAACTATTTACTATGAATCTAAGCTAGGTGATATATTACAATACTCAAGATACTTAGCAACATCTTGAATGGTGATTTTTTTCCTCATAGTGACTTTATTATTCTTCACATTAGGTTTTGTGGAATGCACTCTTGTTAATGATCAATTAGATCTCCCTATAAGAATGACATCGAAAGCACGTGCAAATGCGGCAATAATTACTTGAACAATATTGGAAATGTTTACTATATGTATAGTTCTTGACTTACATATATTTGTATCTTCATAAAACAAATTGAGCATAATTTTCAAACAATTGTCTATCATGTCTTGTAATAATGTCCATTGGCCACAACAAAGTAGAACAAACCAAACTAATACCATTTCTATCTAATTTATAGTTAATATCATCAATGCAAACATTACGAAACTCTTATAAAATAATGTACCTACATGCACTTTTAATATTTGACTTAAATTAATATATGTTAATTGATTCTATTGTGATACTTTAATGCATTCAAATTCATAAATAACATTTCATTTCAAGAATCGTTTACTCTATTTATGTGTTCACAATTGAACTTGTGTTCACCTAGGCAAGTCTCATACTTAAATCCTGCATTAAATTTATCTACAAGTACAACAACAAAGGATCCAAGTTTGGATTTTTGCTTAAGGATCAAACAAAGAATTTCATGTATTGCATAGATGACTTGATAGAATCATGAAACATCACTTTGGAAGCAATTTTTCAAATGTGTAGTGCTTCATCCACTCTTGAGAAACATATGGTTTCTTCTATATGATAATCATACATGAGATTAATGCATTTGATGTAATTCTCACTAGTATTGGAAGTTGTTACTTTGATTTCAAATGATTGTTTACTTGAAAATAAACATTCAAAAAGCTCCCTTTCAAAAGAATCAAAATTTCTTCCGAGCTTGAGAATGACAAAAAAATATGATTATGTGAGTAGTTTCACATAAATTCATTTATCATCCCCTACTATAATATCATTGGTACATTGAATGTGATGTGCTTTAACAAAAGGATAATTCTATGTAAATAAAAAAAAGGTCATGAAGTGTAGTTTTTATTATCAAATATACTATCATGGTGCTAAATTAACCTTAATGAGACATTATATACTTATTAATAAAATGCTACCCTGACATGTACGACATAAGTACAATGCACATTACACTACATATTCTAGAGATATAACTATGAAACAACATTGAGCAAGAAGTTGTAAAGTGATTTCTTATTTCTTAATCAGGATGCAAAATTGATACAAATTACTATCACGAAAACCTAACATGTGCCAACCAAAAAAGCACTTGGCTAAAGGAGAATCGTATATAGTGAAACAAATAAGTGATACTACAGCCCCATATTTTCGTAGTTGTGGCGGTTAGCAAAAATAAATAATTTCAATAGTCCTTTGTTCGTATCAATTGATGAAATTGAAGTGATCATTGATGTGTTATCTTTCTATAGCTGAACATTATGGGAACTACCACATTTGATATTTTATCTTTGAAACAAGGTATGGATACCATCAATCCAAGGAATATTGCCATTGGGAAGTTAATATGTTGTAAATTTTAATCCAATTCAATCCTTTGATGTTACTAGCCATTAATGCTCTTAGAAATTGACTATTTTTCCATCCAAATACTCTATGTGTTGGGTGTGTGTTATATTATCTACATGAATACCTATACATATTGTATGTTGTGCCAGGAATAATGTGGGGTTGCAAGGGGGGAAATTCCCTTGCATGGGGTTTGGGGGTAATTCCCTCGAAAAAAAGTTAGATGGATTTTGCCATCCATTTTTGGAAGTTTTTGGCACATGAATTTTGCTTTAAATGAATTTGTGGCACATGGTGGTTTTTCCCATAATTTTGTAATTCAAGATAAGGAACTATTGTTGTATTCCCATGCAAGGTAAATAAATTGGAATTTTATAGATGTATTGGGATATGCATATTGTATTATAATATTGTAAAAAAGAGATATACATAAAAACCTTATTGGCTTTGACGGTTTGTGTTTTTAGGGTAAAATATCTATGTTAATGTCTTTGTGTGGCATTGCATATTTTATGTTTTATTAAGAATTAATTTGCAAAAATTAACTGTACAGGGTTAAAACCTACATTTGGTAATATAGTAGTTTGGCTTCAAGTGGACACCTTTGTGGCTAAGGGGTTTGGTTAGGCTAGTAGTATAAATTGCTACAATGGGAGAGGAAATGTAAAGAAGTTCATAGATAGATATTGAGAAATTCAATGGGTAGAGTTTTGAGATATGGAAGTTCAAAATAGAAGATATGTTAGTGGACAAAGATTAGTGAATCCTTGTGGATCTGATTTCTACATCAGTGGGGATGTTAATAGAAGACTAGACCAAGTTATATCCAAAGAAAAGGAGCACAATGTAGTTGTTTCTCTCAGATTTAGTATTTCTGAATGTTTTAAGAGAAGCTACAATGAAATAATTGTGGCAAAAGTTAGGGGCTTTGAATCAGTCTAAGTCCCTAATGAACAAATTTCTCTTATGGAAGAAGTTGTATGACTTGAGTATGAGGGATGGAGACTTGGTGATAGAGCTTTTGAATGCCTACAATACTTAGGTAAGTGATTTATTGTATGTTGATATAGAAAGGTAGAATATTACTTTGTATACATCTTAGTAGAATGGAGTTGTAGAAAAAAGGAATGGGATGTTGATGGAGTAAGCTAGGAGCATCCTTAGTGGTGTTGAGTTAGGATGGGGATTCTAGGGAAAGGCAACAAACAACGAGTGTTACTTAGTAAATAGATCACCCTCATTAGTGTTGAATGAAAAGACACAACATGAGGTATTGGATGGTAAGAAAACCTCTCTTAAACATCTCAAGGTATTTGGTTGATGCTTATGTACATGTTCCAAATGAGAATAAGAGTAAACTAAATAAGAAGGTTGAAAATTTTATCTTCAATGGATATAAATATTATTTGAAAGGTTATAAGATTTGGAACCTGGAAACTAAGAACGTTGTGTATAATCAAGATGTGGTATTTTGAGAAAGCAAAGATATTGTCAAACAATAAGCCTTAAAAAGGAGAAAGAGCCGAAGAAGGTAGAGTTTGAATTGAAGGATGATGAATCAGAATCTACAAAAGAACATGAATAAGAAGAAGAAGAACCACATAGTCCGATATTTAAGAGATCAGATTAGGAAATAAGGTAGCCAAAACAGTATACTCCACCTAATTTCTATTCAAATTTTGCTTTGTTTATTATTGGTGATGATCCTAGAACTATTAGGGAGGAAATGGATTCACAGGATGGAAGACTATGGAAAAAAAGCATGGTTGAAGAAACGGTAGCTTTCGACAAAATTGAGGCTTGGGATCTAGTGGAGTTTCCAGTTAGAATAAATTCCATTGATAACAAGTGGGTATTTAAGAAGAAATTGAATGCAGAAGGCATAGTGGAGAAATGCAAATCTCATTTAGTAGTAAAAGATTATTCCTAGATAAAGGGAATTTACTTTAGTAATATTTTTTTCCGATGTTGCTAATTTAACTTCTATTAGATTTTGTTTATATATTGTTGCTACTTTTTATTTTGAAGTAGAATAAATAGACACGAAGACAAAATTCCTACATGGGGATCTAGAAAAACAAATCAACATGAAGTAGCTAGAAGGGTTTGCTGCAACAGGAAAGAAAGAGCTAATGTGCATGTTGAAAAAGTCCTTGTATGGGCTAGAGAAATCACCAAGGATGTTGTAGCAAAAATTTGATATTTATGTTAATTGTGAATAAGCTTCACAAGGAGAAAAGTTAATCACTATGTGTATTTCAAATTAGTTGGTGATTGTTTTATATATTTGGTCTTGTATATGGATGATATGTTGCTAATTGGAAATGACAAGGAAATCATTTAGGAAGTGAAAAATTAGTTGTCCTATAAATTTTACATGAAGGATTTTAGTGTTGCAAACTTCATTATGGGAATGGAAATTAAAAGAGATAAGGAAAACAAGAAACTTTGGATAAATCATAGGAAGTATGTCGAGGAAATATTGCAAAGGTTTAATTTGTAGGAATGTAAACCAATAAATGAACATGTTCCTATAGTTGTAAATTTATCTATATATCATTGCCCCAAGAAACAGGAAGAGGAATACGACATGTCCCATGTTCCATACGCCAGTGTGGTTGGAAGTTTGACATATGAAATTGTTTATAATAGATCAAAAATTGCATAAATAATGAGAGTATTCAAAAGGTATATGCCAAAACTAGGGAGAGAGCATTATACGTTAGTAAATAGGGTTTTGGGGTATTTGCGTCACACTACTGGTTATGGATCGTGCTATCAAGGATGACTAGGATTAGATAGAGTGGTGGACATGTATAATTTCATTCATGCAAACTGGACTTGAGATATAGATCATAGAAGATGTACAAGTGGGTATGTGTTTAACCTATCTGAAGGATATTTTAGCTGGATGATCATGAGACAGTCTATAGTGGTACTCTCAACTATAGAAGCTAAATACATGGCATCTGCTCATGCAAGCAAGGAAGCAGTATGGTTCCAAAGATTATTTTCAAGTATTGAGTTGGTATAACAAGTTGTAAGGATAGATGTGACTATCATAGTGAAATCTTCTTAGCAAATAAATCATCAAATAATTCCAATACAAAACATGTTGATGTTCAATATCACTTTGTGAGAGATATTATTGAAGATAAGAAGTTGATGATGGTGAAGGTGTACATTTTGAATAATGTTGTGGATTCACAGATAAAATTTATGAGTACTAAGAATTTCTCTTGATGTAGATAAATGATGGGCATTATTGCCTAGCCTTGTTGATCATGTACTTTTATGGACTCTTGTATGTAAATAAAACAATAAGTGGGATAATTTTGGGTATGTGTTATATTATTTACACATCTAGCTCAACATGTTGTATGTTTCATGGTATATAGTGGGGGAGTCATGGGGGGGTGGAAACTTCCCCGGTTTGGGGGGGTTGCAAGGGGGGGAATCCCCCTTGTTTGAGGGTTTTGCAAGGGGGTGAATCCCCCTTACATGGGAGTTTGGGGGTTGTTCCCTTGAAAAAAAGGTGTTTTTTTTTATGTTCGTTTTTGGCAATTATTTGCACATAGTTTTTTCTTTTAGTGGTTTTGAGGCGCATGGTGGTTTTTCCCATGATTTTGTAATTTTGGTTAAGGAACTATGATTGTATTCCCATCTAGGGTAAATTGATTGGAGGTTTATTGATGCCATTGGATATATCGTATTGTAATACTTCAAAGAATACATATTCTGAAAAATATTTATGGTTTTCCTGGTTTGGGTTTCTAGATCAAAATCTCTATGATAATGTGTGTGTGTGTGTGTGTGTGTGTGTGTGTGTGTGTGTGTGTGTGTGCACCATTGCATATTTTCTATTTTAGTAAGAATCTATTGCAACAGTTAACTATAAAGAGTTAAAACCTACAGTAGGTAATAGGAAGGAATTCATATATTCTAGGGAAGAGGGAACAACAAATGAATGAAATGACACCACTCTAGATCCATGTTAACCTTGTATCTATTAAGAGTTAAGAAGGACTGAATTTTTTGTAGTGAAAACAGTTTCTCAATTTTTTGGCGTCAAAATATGTGTGTACTTTCAAAAACTTGATCCTTCTTGACACTTGATAGATCCAAGGTTAAGATAAATACATGGTATATTAGAAGAAGTTAAATGCATTTCATATTCAAATATGAATAAGACATGCTAATAAACTAAGTTGGAAGTAAAGTTAGAACACAAAGGAAAAAAAATATCAACCATAACCATAACAATAAAATCAAATATAAATAAGTGTAATGTCCTATTTTGACATAGACAACTATTGGTAGTGTTGGCCTAATTATATTTTCTTATACATTATTTGGAAACAATATTTAATATTTTCACTCTTCAAATTTAGACATGTGGACTTAGGTTATGAAAAAGATAAATTATCTTTGTTATTTTGTTGAGAACCAATTCATATAATTTACTTCTAGTTTGTGTATGTTGATTGAAAGGTCATGGTACATGGATACTAGGTCTAATGCTATTTTTTAGTTATAATCATATGACAATATATATTGTTATACATGAAATTGTGTTGTAAGCTAACTTGCAGGATTCAATTGGTTATGTAATAAGCAAAGAAGGATACTAGTAAGTGGTAAATATCGGGGACATCGAATGAGTAATGGCATGATGTAAATTGTTCTTATGTATTTGTATTAGTTTATATGCACTACTATGATCTTGGGAAAATGTAGGTTTTTAGGTGACATGACTGCTCGATTAGATAATTCAATGATGAGCACCAAGAACCAATGTTGTAATATGGTCCATGAGAGGGTGTTGACCCTAGTTTTATGCGAAGTGGTGGAGAATTTTCCCACTATGTATCTTCTAAAACATGAAGTTGTGGGAGAATAATGGTAGGTCACACTCCCCTAGACATGTGATGGAGACTTCCAGTTTCTTGTTGGGGAAGTTTTGTCAATGTGATTCCACTTTTGCATATGGGTTCTATATGGAGTTAGGTCAATAGAGTTAGTTCTCCAAGATATTCTAGCAAAGGAGGGATAAGACCTAGACAATAGAACTAAGATTCGGGAGGTAGGGTGTTAGAAGTAGTCGGGAGCGTTATTGGGTTTTCTCATGTAACCATAGTGCCTAACCTAGTTCAAGTTCCTTGTATTAAATGCTTAACTCAATCTATTAATAAAGTAGGGAATGCTCATTTATGTTTTATTTGTTGTGAATAATAAAATTCTACCATCAAGATTGGTGCATGTAACTGATATGTCATTGTGGTATGTTGGAATATAGGAATCATGAATTAGGTGTGATGGTTGATGTTAGTTATACAAACATAAGATATGTATGCACCTGCTAAACATACATACTACACACATATACTCTAGTATTATTATGATATGTTATGTTAAGAAATATGAGTTGTTTTTTTAGTGTATTATGTCTTCATTGACTTATTAAAATAATTAGTTAATAAGGTTTAAGGTTATAAAGGATATAAGTAATTTTATTAAGTAAGTGATTGATTAAGTTAATTAATTTCACGTTATTAGTCAAATGTTAAGTTTAATATTGATGTTAATTTTAATGTAATATCATTGATTGCTTTAAATGTTAGGATTTAAAATTATTCTTAAATTAATGTGATTGATTTGATTCATATGTGGATTGATATGATTGTTGTAATAGAACAAGTATGAGGGACCATAGATATTTTAGTATTAGGATTAAATGAAAGGAAGGTTGTTGATGTATTTATGAGGGATCAATATATTTTAGTATTAGGATTAAATGAAAGGAGGGTTAAATGAGGCATTAATGAGGGGGCTGAGATTATCGAAGTGAAAGGGAGGAGATAAATGGATGGATGCAAGAGGTTGAGGGGGTTGGATTCTTGTGGGGGTTATACTATTTTGGAAAAAAAAGGAGTTCTGAGGATGAGTTGGGATTTGAAAAGGATCTTAGACATTTAGATATCAGAAATACTACTAGTTGTGGTTTTTGGGGTTTTGGGAATGGAGGGCTAGGGAACTTGTGGGGTTTCGTAGATATATGGAGTTGAAGAAGCCATTCCTAGATGAAGTGGTGGTAAATCCAATTGATTGGTTTTGACGAAAAGAAAAGGAAGGGAGATAGGTTCATATCTTACTAAAGACTAATTCAACTAAGATTAGAATTATTTTCTTGTTAATTTTCAAGTTCATTTCATGTAAATTCTAATCTACATGTATGCTACTAGGTTCACCTAATTTCCCCACTTACGGTTTTTTTTGCATATGGTTCTTAGTTTCTCTATATGTGTTGTTAAAACAATGTGTATGTGTGTGTGCGTGCACACATGTGCACGTGTGTGAAAAAAATAAATGGAGAACTATTATTCCATAAATTTTCCTTGTTATATAAAAAATAAAATTTTATTATAGTCTTGAGACCCTCATAAAGGGCCTCACACATGGTCTCAAAGCTACTAAGTTTAAAATCTTGGGCCTAAACCCCACCTACAAACTTGTGCACCATTCCTTAAATAATCTATAATTTTTTCTCCAACCCTTAAGAAGGAGGGAATCTACAACCTGGAATCTAAGTTCCATGTTGCACAGTAGGTCTAAATTTTCTATACTTAAAGCCTACCCAAAAAAACCATGAAGCAATCCTAATCAACCCTAGTTTAAGTAGGAATAACCTAAAAAATTGGGAGAATGAAAAGAAGTGTAAGTGGCAGGAAGGTGATCTGACACACTTGTTCTAGCTTTGTGTCCCTTGTTATATCCACCTTGTGTCTTTTTGTGAATCCTTACCTATACATCTAAATAGAATGGAGATAAAATGAATTAGGTGGGTTAGAAAAGTCATATATAAATATGTAACATAAATTTTATAACACATAAAGGAAATATATATGGAGTGAAGGAAAAAATTCTTAATGGTGATTTCATAGAATAGCCATCATTTTACTGAACAAGTAAACTTAATCATTTTCATTCTCAATTTGTTGTTCTCTACATTGACAATGTCCAATTCCCTTTACAACAAGGACTTTGCAATCAAGGAAAAACAATTCTTCCTTGAAATAACTTTTATCCTTCTTCAATATTCTATTTTTTCCCTTCAGATGTTTATATTTAAGGCTCTCCATTGTTAATCACCTCAAAATGTTTGAGTTATTCTCTTCTAGATATGATATCTTGCCTTCCATTCGCCTCAATGCATTGTTGATGTTTTTAGTTTCCGAAATCTTGCATACAAGGTTGTCTAGTTCAGAATCAAAACTTGTTAATGCACTCATGTTTTCAATGTCCTAATCAAAATTCTCGTCATTCTTAATTTTGTAAACCTGTGGCTTAATAATTTCAATGTCATATATTTCTAAATCAAATGCAAAATTGGCATGCATATTGATCACCTCTTGTTTAATGACACTCTCTTTAGTATAAATTTGATCCTTTAGAAAAGGCGATTCCAAGAAACCATCAAAAGATGAGGCATCCTAAAACTAGACTTATTTTTAAGAATTTTGTTTGGATTCTCCTTTCAAGTGGTCATGCCTCTGTCAATGAATGGTGTGGTCTATGATAATATTCAATCAAATTAATAAACTTCAACCTTTTAATGCAGTACATATCTACTCGCTTTGCAAATGAATCTTCCTCTTCTTGTATGAGACTCAACATAGATTTAGTTTTGTTATCCAAATCTACCAAATCAACATAATTCCTATAAACAATAGCAATATAATTGAATTCTAAAATCTTGAGGAATAGTTTTCTACATCGGCAAGAATTAACGAATTCCTAATTACATATTTTTTATTGATTGACCGATAAATGTCAAAAGGTATACACTCATACAATGTGGAAGTGTAAAAAAGGGGAGGTGGGCATTATATATAGTTTAGATTTCCCCAAATTGCATAAAAACTTGGGTTACTTGTCTTAAAATTCATACCAAATTTAATGTGTGTGCACCTTATTTTTCTTGGTCACTAAGTCCACAATCAATTTGTAGCTTATAAATCTAAGCCCACAACCTCCACATTTTTCAAGCACCCATGGTTCTTCCAATGTGTTGGAATATGAACACCCTATAACCAAATACAGTATAGGGGAGTTCATGTGCACAGGTTGTGTTGGGTTCAACACAAATCGTGCATAGAGGTGGATATAGGGAGATCAATAGCAAACACCATCACAACGCACAGAATGGATTGGATGTCAAAAAAGGTTAAGGAACCAACATATCAACGACAATTAAACAATAGATTTACTCACAAATTTACTTAAAGATGGCTAAAAACATCATTTCCCTGCCGAACCAAAAGTTCCTAGAGAATAGACAATTAAAAAGTCTTTCGAACAAATCTATAGCTACTCTATTTTCATTTAAGAAGAGAAAAAAGGTGAAACCATTAGTGAGTGATGCATGTAAAACATCACCATAATTTACAATAGATATAAATTTTTAACCACACAAAATCTATATACAAATACTACCATTATATACTCAAATAACAAAAACCCTCGACAATCTCATAAAGTTCAAAAAAGAATAAGGAAAGATGACCCTCATTGTCATAGCTACCTCCATCTATAAACTTATTTTCCAAACTTTAGAAATAAATAAATAAGTAAACTTTTTAAGCCATGAGATTTGTGGAAAGACATTCAAATTCACTCTCAATGGCCATTTTCGTTCTGCAAGGGGACAACTCCCTAACCTTTGTTTCATAATACCAAGCTTAAGAAAAAATGTGAAAAGTTGAGAAGATATTTTTTTAAGTGATTTCCTCAAGTGAATCTAAATATAATTCGAGTGGATTTTAAAGATATATTATCCATCTTGATTTCTAACCTGCATAGTTAGTGAAGATATATTATCCATATTATCCATCTTGATTTCTAACAAGGCTGCATAGCTAGCGTTCCATGTCACTTAGTTTAATCACTAAATTTTGAAAAACTAGCTCCCACATTTAAACAAAGGTTGTAAAAACTTAGTTTAAATATAATTAAATTAAAGTATAAAACAATAAAAACACAATTGTACCTTAAAAACAAAACAAAAAATGTATTCTAAAACTAACTACTTAAGATTTTTTTTAAATATAATAGAAATAATAAGAATATGTTATTATTATACAAATAATATGATAATTTATTTTTAAAAAATAGTTATATAAAAAAATTATATATTACATTAATAAATAAAATATACAAAATACATAAACCTTTAAAACCATGAAAATGATTTTGAAGTTAAACCTGAATAAAATTATAATGTTTTGAATAAGGCTTTGTAAGTTAGGCTTTATTACATAGATATTATGTTTGGAGAAGTTAAATCTGAATGAAACCCCGCCAGAAACATTAGTTTGGCCGATCACCTTGTAGAATTCAATTATTCAAGTCAGAATGGCTAGCAAAGAAATGCTCCAAGTGATTGTGCCTTGAAGTTGTTACTTGCCAGGAATTACACCTCATTAAATGTAACCTGGATGGTGAAGTACAATTTCATTAAAACTCGGATAGATTTGGTTTTGTGAATAAGTACAAACGTGGAACATATTTTAACTAACTAAAAGAAATATGGAACATAATTTAACCAAGTAAAAGATATGGTTTCCTGGTTTCCTTAATAACAATGAAGGGGATCTCGGGGAAAAAATGGGGAAAATAGAAACTAGGGCTTCACATGGCGGAAAATTTTTGCTGGAAGTGGCCGACTGGCCTTGTTCGCAGGGAGTCTCGTCGGTTGATGCAAGGCATATGGGCTGCTTCTGTCTCATTGGTTATTGTCCCCATGAAACCATTCTTGCGTGGTTGTTCTATTTGCAGGGGTCACAAGGGGCTCCGGGGTGCTCGGTTCAATGGATGCGGTGTCATTCCTCAGGTGGGAGGTTGAACCATGGCGGCCCGAGCATCGTCCCCTAGATCTTGGCGACGATGGACCTGGGCTTCGGGTGGTGGCCGCTGCACGGTGTTTTTTTCCGAAATCGATCGTTCTGTGTGCCTCCAACATGGACCGTTTTTGGACAGAGGGAGTTGGGGGCGAATGTAGCTCTATGGGCTCAGCTACTCCAAATTTTTCTTTGTTCGGGCCTTGGCCCCTGTCTTCCACGTGGCTTCATAGGCTCCCCCTTGGCTCAGTCGGCTTGTGCGAGGGTTTCTAGCCTGGCTACGCTGGTCTTGGCGCCTTGCCCAACCTCCACGCGTTCCCTTCGGCCCCCAGTGTCTATCAGACCCCCCATTGAAGTGAGGACTCCGGGCTTTCTGGGAATGTATGGCACAATTCAAGTGTCATCGCCCACCCAGATCCAAATTTTTATCAAACTTCCTGAAGGGCGTTCTTTGCTAATATGGGTAAACCCTGGCGATATTGTGTAGCAGCTAAAAGTTAGCATTATGCAAAAGGCGGGTTACCCTGTTCAAATACAGAACCTGAACTTCGAAGGCAAAGTATTACATGATATTCTGTCTCTGCAAGAACACCATATTCAAACTGCGTCCTCCATAATACTCAATTTGAGATTAGAGGGGGCTGTGAGAGCTGCCATCAAAAACCCAAAGGCCGGAAATGGCTTTGGGGGCAGTTCTTCGAAAAGCACAGAAGCCAAACAAAAGCAACCAATTGGAGGACCCTCTTTCAAGAACATCTTACAAGGAAACAGAACAGTTGCAGAACCAAAAAAACAGGTTGGTACATCCCCTATCCCATACATTGTGGATCTTTTGAACTCTATTCCAGAACTTACCATCGAAAATTCAGAAACAAATGAGCATTGTGTTGTTTTTGAATCTCAAGAAATTATCTGTCATTTTAATTGTTTTTGGCCAAAACCTATTGACTAATTGGTCACTAGACTTTGAAATTCACCTCTGTTCAAAAGGGTTTTTCATTGTAAAACTCCCCTCAACAGAGGTTAGGGACAATATTATTCAGGCAGGTCCATGGTTTTGGGGTTCAACGGGCCTCTCCATCACACCATGGTTCCCTGCTTTCAATGCAAATACTATGGTGGTCTCTAGAATGCCGGTGTGGATCTGCCTGCACAATCTCCCACTCCATTTCTAGGAGGAATTGGAAACATCATTAGGAAATATATTAAGACAGATACCCAAAGACTGGAAGAAAGGATCTTCACCCATGCCCGAATATGTGTAGAAGTATATCTTAGCAAAGGATTACCGGACCGCATACAACTAATCCATAAACAAATGCATTGGACTCATACACTAGACTATGAGAACACAACCTTCAGATGACACTAGACTTGAGAACACAACCTTCAGATGTCGAATCTGCAAACAAACAAGGCATTTACAAAATTTGTGCCCAGAAGGCAAGAAAGACACCAGCAGAAAGAAGAGGAATGGGAAACAGCCCAAGGGATGGAGTCTCCCTCTGCCCGGTCAGGACGAGGAGGAAGAGGAAGCTGTGGAGGAAACAATACAACCCGGGAACAATTAGACAACACAGGTACCAACAAATCAAGGGGAAGTCCCCCAGGACCACAATGGAACGCAGGATAAACAGGAAAAAAAAAAAAAAAAACAACCCGGAAGATATGGATACTAGGGGTATAAACATAACCACTCTACAGACAATTCGGACTCAGAAAAGGACAATGCTAGGCCTGAAACTGGGTTTCAACTCGCACTTGTCTTTGATATGCCATCTCAAGGAGAATGGAGTAAGGTGGAAAAAAGAAGGGGAGGAAAGCCTAGCTTTCTCCTTATTATATATTAGTTGTTTTTTTGCATATCTCTGCTTAGCATCAGTCCTTTGACTTGATGATGTTTGGTTCTCTGTAAAATGTAACATGTAATTTTGTTCTAGCCTTTTTCCTTAGAAAAAATAAAAATAAAAGATATAGATAATACATCAATAAATCATGTATTAATTTACAGATTAATTTTTGTAGAAATAGTTAGTATCTATATGATAGGAGGAATGAGATTAGAAAAAATAAAAATAAAAGATATAGATAATACATCAATAAATCATGTATTAATTTACAGATTAATTTTTGTAGAAATAGTTAGTATCTATATGATAGGAGGAATGAGATTATGATAACAAAATTAAAAAAAAATAATATAAATTGTCTAAAAACACTGATAGCAGCAAAACGATAAACTCATATAAATAAAATATCAAAATAATCATACCATCGTTCATGAATATTGGAGTCCTGAGTACGACGACTCAATAAGACAAGAGTTGAGGCCACCAATCACGGTTTAAAAATTAGATTTAAAATAATCCAAAAAAAAATAGTTTTAAGGTAAATTACATACATCTTTAAATTTTTGGTCAAATAAAAAAACAAAGTCAACGCATTTACTAAACGCTTTATGTTCAAGGTTTATATTTTAAAAAGGTAGAGTTTAAACATGAAGTTTTGGAGATTCCGTTGTATTTGGTGAAATAATTTATTTATTTTAAATACGTTTTTTATTGTATTTATGGGTTTAGTATTTTAAAAAAATTTGGAACATTTTGTAAAGAGTTTATAAATTAAATTGGTGATTCTAAAAAATATCTACTTAAACAAATTAGATAGAAAAATAAAGAAACCTTCCAAAATGTACTCCAAATAAATTACAGCTTTCCCAATAACATAGTAAAATTATGTGTCTTTTTAATGGCAACTTGTGGCTTTCCGACCCATGTTCAAACCCCATTATTCTTCTAGCACATTAAAAATATGGAGCAATATCACTTTCAACTTGTCAAAAAAAAGATTTTAGCTTTACGGTATCCATTGCACAATTCCTACTTTGGGTACTCTTGAGATGGTAGAAAGGAAATTAGAGCTACATGAATTTCAATAATATGTTCTCATTGATTGATGGAAATAGGAATCACAGTGGATTTCACAATGATAAAAGAGAAGGAATTTAATAATTGAAATTGTTTTAATTAAAAATCATGTATATGAAGGTTTTATACTTTTAGATTTTAGAGTTTAAGAGTTTAACTTTTTTTTCTTTAAAGAAGGTAACAAGTTGATTATGTTAATTGATTAGATTTTGTTTATATATTATTTAAAAAAAATGGACAAATAATTTTAGATTTAAATAAATATTATTATTTAGGAAAAACGTGTTATATTTCAATATGGGAAGAGTTGTTACTAGATATGGGAAGAGTTGTTACTAGATTGAGATATATACCTTATATATATATATATATATATTAAAATATTAGAGTTTTAATCTATTATGGTAATTTTAAAATAATAGATTTTTAATATATTATAAAACTTATTTTAGTTTAATGGGCAAATAATTTTTTATTTCAAAATGTAAAATATCATACAAAGATATTTTCTATTTAATTTAGTTTTTCCTAATAATTAAATGTTATATTTTTTATGGATTTCAAAAAAAACTATAAAAATTGAAAAATGTTATACCCAGTCTTAAAATTACTTAATTAATTTTATAATTTAATAATAAAATAACACTGAAAGTGTTTGAAAATTTAAACTTAAACTTTATAAATCACAAAACTCCATCCCAATAGGTGCAAGTACATGTTATACCTCCATGAGGGTTATGCAAATGCATTTTGGTACATCATGTCCTAATAAATAGAGGATAGTAATGCAAGTACATGTTATACCTCCACAAGAGCTGGGTAAATGCATTTTTGTTTTCCCAATGAAGTTGGGAAGGTGTTCTTTGTCCAAATGGAGGAGCTTCTAGTGTACTGCCACACATTGCCTCCTATTACAATATTTGGCCAACTGGAGGTTAAAAGTGAAATAACATTATATAGATTTTAATTTTTTTTTTCAAACTTAATTCTTAAGTTAATCAAATTATGTATGACATATATTTAGTTTAAGTGATTTTTATTTATTATACTATAGGGAGGAATCATGGTTCATTCATTCTAGAGCCTTTGGTTTAATGAAATAGGAGGAGTTTTTATATTAACAAAAAAAAAAATTCAAGTGCAAACTTATTTTAGAGTGCAAAAAAATAATATGTAAGTTTTTATTGTTTAAATTGTATTTTTGAGTGTTATAGAGATCACATAAAACAATGTGTAATTTTCTATTGTTATTTTTGTATTTTTGAATGTTATAGAGATCACATAACATGTGCATTGAGCTATTTTATCAGTGCAAATTATTGTTATTAATGTGTTTTTAAATATACATCAATATTAATTCATATTAAAATATTTTATTCATAACACATATTAGATATTTTATTCTATCCAACATTAAAATATTTTCTTTTAACATTTTTTTTCTATATAGAGAAATATGAAGTTGATATCAAGTGTTAAAATATTTTTGAAAAATATTAGATTCAAACATCTTACTCATATATATTTTTTTAACTTCTAATTACTTTACATGAAATTATATTAGGTTGTATGGACAACTAATTAAATATGTACAACATATTTTTATTTTTTTATTATAGTCGACATTGATTTTCGATTTAGAGAATATTTTTATTATAGCCAACATTGCTTTTCGAATTAGAGAATATTTTATTTGTATTTTAAGACTAATGCACATACTTAAACATACTTACACCTCGCCTTCACACTGCGTTGTAGACTGAGTCTCTCAGCGCAAAAACTTTGTTAGGTTTTAATTATAAATATAAAATATAAAATAAATATAAATTCAAAGTTTAAAATGATAGGAATATAATTTAAATTTATTTTAATTTTGAATTTATTTGAAACTCTAAAAAAATCAAATTTGTTATAAAATTTTAAGAAGTTTTTAATTTTTGTTTTTAAATTATAAAGTAAATTTAACCTAATTTAATTCAAATATTTATTCAATTTAATTCAAATATTTAACAGATAAATAAATTATATAAAATTTTGTTTATTTTCACTTTGCGATTGTTAAAAATTTTAATTAACTTTCAAGGTGATTTCACCCTGTCATATTACACACCAATTTGTAATCAATAATTTATATCATAAGAACTTTATATCTATTTTATATCATAAACAAAGTTGTATAATATGTGTAAGAAATAACTTTGGGATAAGTAAGATATTTCCTAACGATATTTTGAGATCGATAAAAAAAAAAATATCGCAACTTCCAATACATTGTCGTATCGAGGTATTATAGATGAAAAGTAGTTCGACTGCAAAAAGATTATCTTGAATTTTTATGAGAACTGTATCATTAATGTGATTAGATTGTTTTGAATGTTTGTCAAAGATTTGATTATTGATTTCGGAATTATGAATATATGAATTTAAATTTCAAAAGATTAAATTTTTTTAATTATTTTCAACCTCCATAGAACATCATTATATTCATAAATTTGAATAATATAATATCAATTCACAATAAAATTAAATATGATATCACTCATAATTAAGTGCAAAATTAATTGCAAATGCAAGGTGGAAGTGGAGCTATGCACCTTAAGGTACAAATAAAATCTTAATATTAATTCATAATGAAATTAATTATGATGTAATTCATGATGAGATGCAAAATAGAGCTCTGCTCTTCAAAAAAAATTGTACTATCGTTCATGGATGTTGGAATGTTGGAGCCCGCAGTACCAGCTCACGCTAGGAGAGTATAAGCATACAATGATGTATCAATAAGACGATAGTTGAGGCAACCAATCACGGCTTAAAAAATTAGATTTAAAATAATTAAAAAAAAATTATTTTTTAATTTTAAGGTTAACATTATACATGCACTTATAATTTTTTTGGTCATATCAAAAAAAATTTAAAATCAACGTATATACCAAATGTGTTATATCTTGTCGTGCATGCGACAAGAATAATAATGGCTAGGCCCTGCTTACCCCTTCAACACCCCAAAAACCCAACAACCCAAACTTCATAAAAGAATAAATTGTAAGCTAAACACTAGAAATCACGTGAAATCCATCGACAATAGATTAATAGGTAATGAGAGAAATGCAATAATAAATTACAATAAATCATACCAACTGGTGTGAATCTGCCACATAGAGGACTAGAATCGGGCCTCCAAATGGAGGGAAGATTGAAGAGACAATTCACCAAGAGTACGCTGAAGAGTCCATGGAGTAAATTTTGAGGAGGTTTCAAAGATACAATCCCAAAATTTATTTCCACTGGTCGAGGTTATGAGGTAACGTCTATCAAAAGAATGGTACTAAGTAATGGTGGTTATTTCATCACACCACTGGAGAGATCACACTCATTTTCCCTCATCCACAACTTACCCATCGACAATTAGCTAAGTCGAAGGTGAGGCTAACCATGGTAGCCACAGAGTTGAACCCATGCACTCTAAGAAAAAAATACCAAATGAATTGGAGTGAGAAATGGGAATGGATTTTTTTGTGTGATACCTTTTATTGATCTTTTTCTTGATCTTTTTCTTTACCAGGAAAAGTATCAACCTCTTAGGGTTTGTTTCCATATTTTCTATACATTTTTATAAAGGTGGTATTTTTCATTAATCTTACTTCAACATGCATACAAAAGGAATATTAAAGACTAAGCATTCAACACTTTACCTGCAAGTGCATTACATTGGAATATTAAAGACTAAGCATTCAACACTTTACCTACAAGTGCATTACATTGTAACCCATAAATGCATGTGAGGAAACATATTTGAATCAAATTCACATAGAAAAAAATAGAAAGCATTGATCCATACATTTAGAGAACTATAAACTGAAATCGTGCATTTGAAATCATAAGAGCATAGGAAAACATCCATGAGATTCCTAGATCTTATATGGAAATTAAAGTTTCAAATTCACAAATGAATTGGTTTCCCAAAATAAGATCTTTTCTAGAGTCAACAAATAATTTACAGACTTGATGTCTCACAATAAAGTTAAGTGCCTACAACACAGTCACAAAATATTGTTACTTAATTGTAAGATTAAAACACATTCGTCCTGGGATTCGACTCCCGTGGACCAATAGTAATGATAAAAGGTACTTGAAAGAAAGAGAGAAACATATTCAGGGTTGGATTTAGAAAACATGTAACAATTCAATAAAGTTGGATTAATCAAAGAGTGGAAGAGAGTAGGGAATTGCTTCAAAAGAAAATAAACATTTACAAAATTGCAGAAGGATTACAAGTGGAATGAACTCTCTCTCCTCTGTACACCTTCTATAGAAGAAGTTAAATAGTATTTTCACCTTGACTGTTCATTACCTTAACTTCTCAGGAAGTTATTTTGGATCAACACATTTTTTCAAGAACTTCTTTAGTCATTCTTCAATGTATTCTTTCATAGGCAAGATGGCTATATTTTGTTTTACTCTCAAAATTATTATTTCATCTTCTATTTCTTTGGTATATGATTGTAGTTACATGATATTATCCATTTGATCATTATTACCATTAGCAAATGTAACTAGTCATTTCTTGATATGATCTTCGAGAAATTTGGTTAGGTTATCGAAGTCGGCCCCTAGTGAAATTCTAATGGTATTTAATTCTTCTTTTAAAACATCCTTAAGGATCATCATAGAGTCTTTAATCATTCGAGGGCCTGCAAGGCCTTCAACAACTTTAATGGCTTTAAAGAAGTTATTGCTTCTGTGGTCATTAATGTTCATACATTCAACAAGGGCCTCTTCCAGCATACTAATCTAGGTAGACCATCCTACTTTGATTTGTTCGATCTTTTTGGGGTTGATATGCTTTGTTGATGTATATGAAGTTCACTAAGAGAACTAATTTTATTTGCGAATGTAAATCATTTTCAAGAAATTGTTGACCATATTCTAGGTCCCTTTATAGATACTCAAAAAAAGGTTTAACTTTTTGGGATAGATTTCTCAATTGAAAGGAAACTTCTTAGGCTTCTTCTATGATTTCTAGTCACTTATTTATAGTCATAGTGACATATGATCTAGTTCCATTTAATATTTGTGTCACTTTCCTGATTATTTGAGGTGTGTCGGCTGTTGATGTCACATTTGTTGCCTAAACGGATAATGGACTCATGAATAGGGGTGCCAGATTAAGAGCTTCTTCAAGCTCATGTATTCTTCTCTTCAACCCCAAATTTGCAACTTCTTCTCTATTACAAAATGAGCAAGAGTATCCCTTGTGGTTTGATGCAGTTTCAGGAGTCCAGAAGGTCCAACTCCTAAAACATCAATTTCACTCTTACTCTACTCACTACCTTTTTCTTCTTTATATGCATCTTCTCAAATTGAAACTTTTTTGTAGACCTGTCATAATGGGTGTCCTACATGTTCAAGGGTTTCTCTTCAAATGAAGTGGGCTCTTCAACATCCAACTCCTCAACAAGCCCTTGGGCTTCAATAATTTTCATCATTATCCATTTTGGGGCTATAGTATTGTCTACTTCTATATATGTGGTTTCTTAGATATTTTGTGACCCCTTTTTACTCAAACTGTTACTTTTAGATGATGAGACTACATGTGACCTCGCAAGAGAAACAAGAGGGGTTGGCTCCTCCCCATAACCATCACTAAAATTATAGTCGCTACTATCCTTTCTTATTGTAATTGGTTCCTTTCTCTTCCATGTAGAAGAGAAGCGTCGACCAGTTTAGGACGGTTGAGTAGGATGGGAACTAGTGGGAATTTTCCCTAGTTCTTTTCTTTTCCTTCAGTGTTAATTCTTTCTTCAATAGTAACATGGTGGGCTAGGGTAGGTATTCTAGAAACTCAATTTTCCTTGCTTTCTTCTAAAATCTTCATAAAGAAAATAACATACCTTATATTTTCCAAATGAATATAACTGACACCATCAAGGTCAAAAACTCATATGGATTCAACTTCAATCAAATTAAAAGGTTTTCATAATTTAAAAAATTCTACAAAATGGGCAGAATTCCTCACAATTATTTCTCCCACAATAAATGGGAGGAAAATGAATTTCCTCTTCTTTTTCCTCTTAGATAAAATCAACCATGGGTGGTACTGTCTACATGCTTTGGAGTAAAAGTATCTATCTAGGACTAACTTTGGGAGCAACAAGGACCTACCTTAAAATCTGTATATTTGATGAAAGTGTTGTCCTCCTACTCCTCATATATTCCTCTTCTTATTAGAAACTTTGTTGCTTCATCAAAAATATCTTAGACTCTTTCCCTTTCAACATGTGATTAAATTCTTAAACAAAAGGATCCTAGACATGATAAAATGGAATGGGGCCTTGTACATCCACAAAATAGGATACCATAATTGAGTTAGTTCCATATATGGGTTCATATTGTTTTTACAAGGCATCTGATGGAACATATTACATGAAATTATCGCCATGTCACTAGGTAGTTTGTCATATATAATTTTTGCTTCTTTGAGAAACTAACCAACTGATATGAAATCTTGTTAGAGATTATTTCCGCAAAATCAAAAAGAGAATCTCTTTTGAGAGAAAAACACAAAATTTATAGTACTAACCTAGGAACAATTGTAGTTGATTCACGCTCAATAACGCAAGCAAACAACTAGGAGAAATCTCTATTTGGCTCGAAAAAAATAGAGATATTTAGAGAAGATTGATTAGATGGGACGAGTGCATAAGACAATATAAATTCTTCTAAAATATTCATCCCATAAGCTTGTGAGTGCAGGAAAGAATTGGATTCAAGGAGATTTAGCCTCCTATTTGGCTTGGGTAGCTTCAAAATTCTTCTAAAGGCCTTGGGAGTGAGAAGTATTGGATTGTTTTTTGAATTGAGCCTAATAGTTCTAGTCTTCAAATCAAATTGTCTTGCACACCAGTGCACTATTTCCTTCGAGTTAAAAACTTTTGAAATGCATGTAACATTTACCAACCCTGTATTTCAAATTTATTTCTTTGTCTCTCCTCTAGGGCCAAGCTTAAGCTTAAGTACCATTAATATGCAACAGACTGGTGGAAACTTGTGTATTGTCTTGCCAGTGACTTGGTTGTGTCTCCAAAAATTGCCTCCTTTCTTCCTTTAGTTACCATATTTCTCATTGTCTTAATTTATTCTAGAGATTCCATGCAAGAATGACAATAGAAGTTAATAACTTACGATCAGTCTTAAAAATGTGTCATAGAAAGTAATTCACATAATGCAATGCCAACGTAGTGAGTTAAGTAATCCCCTTAGTGCAAGGATAGGATGGGACATGTAGATAATTCATGTAAAATGATATCAAATCAGAGGCGGATATGGATAATGTAGTACAATATCAAGAACCTTTCTCCACCTCAATGATTGGACATTGTTAAATGAGATTTCAATTAGCGTTGAAAGGAGCAAACAACTTATCTTTTCACTAACTGTGGAACATAAGTGGAGAGGTAAGTTATTGCACGTTGTGTGAGAATCTAGCTACATGGAAGCAACGATTACAGGGCTCGTCATATGCAGAGGATAGATGTGGATAGATGTGTGAGGGAACAATGGATGGATTTCTCCACACACAATGAAAATTGTTAAATGTGGGGAAGGTAGAATGCTTGATATGAAGTTTGTAGATGTGCAGAGTGTGTGGCATGAAGAATGTGTATGCACATTTGTTTTGAAAAATAACTAAGTCATGAAATTTCTGAGAATAGGGAAAAAAAATATAAGTAAGAAAATACATCAACACCGTCTCATTTAGTCAATTGATAGGAAACACAAACGCACAGTTTTCAAGCAGCAACTACTTGTGATGGTCAACTACATTGGTATTGTGCCCTTTTGTTTTTACTCTGTTTTCATTTTTTATTATTATTAATTATATAAAATTCTATATACTCTAATTAATTATTAAATACAAATCTTTAATAAGAATTATAAGGCTATAAAGTGTAACATAGGTGTTTTATTTTATTTATGTGCCCAACTGAATGCAATATACGGTAAATATAATTTCACATAAAGTTGTAACATATATAATATATGGTTTATATAATTTAAAATTATATATGTATATACACTAGAATAATCTTTAATAAAGTTGTAATATATGTATTATATGGTTTATAAAATTTAAAATTATATATGTATATACATTATAATAATTATTAACGTTGAGGTTATGGAATTTTTACTAGGGTGGTTATTAATGTGTTAATGAATTATTTTTAAGAATTAAATTAATATTATAAGTATCATCATGTTAATGTTAGGATTATATTAATTATTAGTGAATGAATTAATAATAATATTAATTAATTAGTTAAATAATATTTTAAGATGTTATGAACTAATGTTATAATGTTAATTATAATAAATATCTTAAAAGCAGAAAGAGGGTTTCACTGCATAATACATATAATTGAAAGTAATTTGTAAGTGCATTGTGGTACTAGTTTAGTTTATCTGAGGGCCACACTTGGTATCAATAACACTCGTTTATGAGCATATTTGAAAAAAAAATTAAAAAACCAAAAATTTGCACCAATCCCTATGTATGCATGTGTGAGTTGAATGAGAGTTGGGAATGTCCTAGATACTACTAATAAACATTTGTATGTGATACAAATTCACAAATTCATAATGGTAATGACACAAGGAAATTGGGGTTGGGAAGTGTCGTTGCAAGGACCATCGACATCAAAACCACCACTTGCATTACCTGATCTAGCCATCATCTTGCAATTCCTAGAAGAAATAAATAAACTTTAAAGGGGCGCCAAGCATCTGAGGTGGAGGTGGAGTACCCTCCCTCTAGGTTTGGAAACCCTGAAGGGTCAAGGAACCTAAAACGAGGACCTCCACCCAAAGACATAACTCGAGAGCTTCAGAAGATCAAGTTCCCATAGTTTTTTTGGGGGGCATGCGAGTAAACATGCAAAGGTGCAGTTAGAAGGAATGATACTAGTGCATTGCACTAAAATATTATCCATCCAATTCTAAGGCTAAAATAGCAATCTTTCAACTGTGTGATAGTGTCTTAAACTGGTGAGGTAACTTAAAAAGGCACTTACACCTCACTCTATACATTGTCACTTGGAGTTGTTTGAAGAAACATTTAGGAAAAAGTATATGCCAGTGTGCTATGAGGAAAAGCATGTAGGAGCTTTCCATGTCCTAGTACAAGGAAACCAAATAATGGAGGATTAAATATATAGTATTATAATTAAATAAAAGGAAGGTAGAGTGAGGTATTTATGAGGGATCGGGGTATTTTAATATTAGTATTAAATGAAAGAAAGGTTAGGTGAGGCATTGATTAGGCTATTAAGATATTTTAGGAAGAGAGGTTATCAGATTGAAGTTCGAGTGATAAATGGAGAGATGAAAGAGGTTGAGGGGGTTTGATTCTTGTGGGGTTTGTTTTCTTTTGGGAAAAAAAGGAGTTATGAGGAGGAATTGGATAGTTGGAATTTGGAGAGGATCTTGGACATTTTGTTATCATACATACTAGCAGCAATTATTTTCAACACACAGGGCTAGAGAACCTATGGATGTTTCCTAGAGCTAGGGATTTGGATAGGTTATTGCTAATTGGTTGGGTGTTAAATCCATTTGACCAGTTTCAAAGAGGAGAAAGGGAAGGGAGACAACTTCAGATGTCACTAAGGACCAATTTAACTAAGATTGGGGTATTTTCTTGTTGATTTCTGAGTTAATTTCACATAAAGTTGTATCTACATGTATGCTTCCAGGTTCATCCATATTGAATATACTTGTGTAGATTTAAATTACAAAAAATATGTTTTTTTAAATTTTGTATGATTATTATGTTAAAATGTTGTGATTTATTTGATTTTTATGTGAATTGATATGATTGTTAATATGAGAGATCCTAGATATTTTAATATTAGGATTAAATATCTAGTATTAGAATTAAATAAAAGGGAGGTTGAGTGAGGTATTTATGAGGGATGAAGATATTTTACTATTAGGATTAAATGAAAGAAAGGTTAGGTGAGGCATTGGTTATGTGATTAAGATATTTTGGGATGGGAGTTATCAAATTGAAGGTCACATTATAAATGGAGGGATGTGAGAGGTTGAGGGGTTTTATTCTTGTGGGGTTTGCTTTCTTTTGGGAAAAAAATGAGTTTTAAGGAGGAATGGGAAGATTTGGAATTTGGAGACGATTTTGGACATTTTGATATTATGCATACTAGTGGCTATAATTTTCGACACGCAAGGCTAGGGAACCTATGGAGGTTTTTAGAGCTAGGAAGTTGGAGAGGCTATTCCTAATGATTGGGTGGTAAATCCATTTGACTAGTTTCAAAGAGAAGACAAGGAAGATAGACAATTTGATCTAGGTGGATGTTGGTGGCCACCCATCTATCCCACTTGGACCCCCACAACTATCTCTTTCAGTTTTTTTTCAGTTTCCTTAATTGTAGCACAATTTACTATTTGTAGCAGTTTTTCAGGTCCTGAACTTTCGGAGCCGTTTTGAGGCCCTAAACGATGTTTTTTGGGAAAACTTTGAGCAACATGGGTCCATGGACTAATATTTCTCATCCAAAAGTTGTAGTCCTTGGATATATCTTTATAACGAGGCATTGTGTGCGTTAAACAGATATCGTATTCCAAAGTTACAACCCCAGGAAGTTGATGTACCAATTTACCCAAAACGGGACCCATAGTTTGGCGCTTCATCTCCTAGGGTTAGTTTTTTGGATGTTTAGGGTTTTCCACTGTTTCTCAACAATAAATAGGCCTTCGAGCCTCCTTGTAAGATAATTCAGAGGCATGTAGCCACAACATCTCTCCTCAAAGATAAGCTACCATCACCTGAGCTAGTTTATTTTCATTTCTGTTTGTAAGCATATTTCAATATTTTACATTAATGAAACAAAGTATTATTTTTGTTATATCTATGTATTTATGGTTATCTCTGTAATTTGTTGTGTTCCTGTTTAAATTCGGATCAGTGGTATCAGAGTGATCTGCTCTTTCTCTGTTTTTCTTTGCATGTCCCCAACGAGGTTGGTATATAAGGAGTTAGGGCTTGAATTGGTCGAGCCCTTGCAAGACCAGGCTCGCAAATCCCGACGGCCTCCCATGGCGGAAGAAAAGAAAGATGAGGGAGCAAGAGATCCTATCAAAACCTTTCTCAAAGAATTCCTCAAGCGACAAAGGAACACGATGATGGACGACTTTGCCCAGATCATTCAGCAGCTACCCAGGGGTGACGCATCTGCTTCCAACAACTACTTTAGAAACGCCACACCCTTTAAGGTGCAAGTTAACTTTGAAATCCCCATATTCGAGGGTCAAATAGATGTAGATGTTGTAGAAAAATGGTTAAATCTGCTAGAAGGGTATTTTTATGTTCATGATTTTTCCAGTCGGGAAAAGATTACTTTCACTCTTCTCAAAGCATCCCCCCATGTCAAGGATTGGTGGGAAACCTACTGCGAGTAGAAGGATGAAAATAGGAACTCACTGTTTTCAACCGCACCCACTTGGAATTTGTTCCGGGATTCCATTAAGGAGCAGTACTACCCTGTCAAAAGCTATGAGGATAAATACATAAAGTGGACCGTGCTGTGGCAGAGAAGGGACCAAGATGTGCCGGAGTTCACAAATATTTTTCATACCCTTCACACAAAGTTGGGTATCAAGGATTTTGAGCTTCATTTGGTACTCAGATATCGCGGTTGCCTACATAGGTACATCCAGGATAAGATGGAGTTCCTGGACATCTCCTCGCTCGACACGACGTATCGATACGCTGTCAAGATCGATCAGAAGTTTAAACAGAAGAAGCAAGACTTTGGATCTCCGAATCTGAAGCAAGGGAAAGGCTTCTCAAAACCACAGAACTAGGGACAAAGCCAAGACAGTATGATCCAAGACAACCCGTCGAAGCCACAAGAAAAGAACAACACCACGAAGTCAAAGAAGGACACATGAAAGTGGCGTGAGTTCCATAAGAGCCCCACTCATAACACAAGTGAGTGTCAGACCAAGAAATCGTTGGTGGCCGAGTTGAAGGCTTCAGAATCAGATGCATGTTCTGATCCTGAGTCAGAACCCGACAAGGGGAATGACAAAGGGAAGCAGATCATTGACGCAGAGCGCAGTGCCATTGTGGCCACCGCTAAGATCTAGAAGAATGAGCCTGAAGATCTAGAGGAGGGGGAGCGTCTTTTCCACTCACAGATGTGGGTGAAGGGTTCACCGCTGCAATTCATTGCTGATAGTGGGAACCAAAAGAACCTCATTTTAGTAGAGGTCGTGAAGCGGTTGGGCCTACCGAATACACCACACTCGCAGTCATACAGTATCGGGTGGCTTCACCAAGGACGTTATCTCCGAGTCCGCCAGAAATGGCGCCTTCCCTATAGCATCAAGCCGTTCACGGATGAGTTATTGTGTGATGTTGCACCTCTTGATGTTTGTGATGTATTATTAGGCCAACCATACTTATGGAGGTGACATGTTGTGTATGAGTCAAGGCCTTGCACTGTTATTATTTCTTTGGGTAATTCATTATACAGGATACCAGAGGTAGCCCCACCTACCGCCACCTCTTTGATCACTGCTAAGAAATGTAGTAAGCTCATCTCCCAGACTAGGAAATTCATTTTATGTCTGGTTCGCTCCCAAAGTAAGGGGAAGATCGTTGCCATGTCCATGACCCCTGTGAAGGGTTCCTCCACGCAGCAGCAGCAACATATGGATACGGTCATGAAAGAAGACAGGAACATCTTCTCCTCACCCACAGGGGTACCATTGCACTGTTAGGTCAAACATTCATTCGATCTGACTCCCAAAGCACCTTTACCCAACGGGCCGATATATCACTGCTCCATTTTGAAAAATGACAGGTACAAGCAGCGACATGATCAACATCGGGTTCCACACAAGTTTCAAGTGGGTGACAAATTTTGGTTGCATCTATAGAAAGAACGCCTTACAAGAGCCCATCAGAAGCTCAAACCACTCCGACATGGTCCTTACACCAGTACCAAGGCTATGGGAAACAATGCTTTGGAGCATAACATTCCACCATTCCTTTGCTTGCCCTGAGTGTTCAATGTGGACCACCCTCTACCATGATTCCCACTATCACTGGACACATCAGAGATTGTAGAACAACTCACCAGGGACCAAGTTCAGCAGAAGTTTCCTCATCTCATGGAGGAACTCAACGCAATGGGGACCATTGCTTCCTAAGGGGGGAGGAATGATCGAGGTGGATGTTGGTGGCCACCCACCTATCCCACTTGGACCCCCACAACTATCTCTTTAAGTTTTTTTCATTTTCTTTAATTGTATCACAATTTACTATTTTTAGTAGTTTTTCCGGTCCTGAACTTCAAGAGCCGTTTTGAGGCCCTAAACGACGTTTTTTGGGAAAAATGGGAGCATGATGTGTCCATGGTCTAAACTTTCTCATTGTAAAGTTGTAGTCCTCGAATAGATCTTTCTAATGAGGTATTGTGCACGTCAAACAGAGATCGTGTGCCAAAGTTACAACCCTGGGAAGTTGATGTACCAATTTACCCAAAACGGGGCCCATAGTTTGGCGCTTCATCTCCTAGGGTTAGGTGTTTGGATGTTTAAGGTTTTCCATTGTTTCTCAACAATAAATAGGTCTTTGAGCCTCATTGTAAGATAGTTCAGAGGCATGTAGCCGCCACATCTCTCCTTAGAGATAAGCTACCATCACCCGAGCTAGTTTATTTCCATTTCTGTTTGTAAGCATATTTCAATATTTTACATTAATGAAGTATTATTTAAGTTGTATCTCTGTATTTATGGTTATCTCTGTAATTTGTTGCGTTCTTTTTTAAATCCAGATCACAATTTTAGATCTCGCTAAGGACCAATTTAACTAAGATCAAGGTATTTTCTTGTTGATTTCTAAGTTAATTTCACGTAAATTTGCATCTACATGTATGTTTTCAGGTTCACCTAATTTTTCCGCTTATATACTAATTTTGAAATTATATATATATATATACCATTAATTGAGTATAGCTTTGGTGGTTGGGTCGAATAGTGGTTACCCTCCCTACCCAAGTTAAGTCTCATAAGTTGACATGTTTACACTTTATAATAGAATAACTATGTTGCGCTTTTAGTGAGTCTATATTGAGGGTTGGCCTAGTACTAGCAACCTCACTCTTGCCTTCGGGTTGAGAGGGAGGTGATTCTCTTCCCTGAGTGGTACCTAATGCCCAAAATTTTACCTTGGAAACACACACACACACACATATGTATAGAGAGAGATAGGGGTCAACTTTCTTCCTCGAGTGGTACCCAATGCCAAAAAATTTACCTTGGAAAACACAATGCACACACACACACACACATATAGAGAGAAAGAGATCTTTCATTCCATAATATTTTTCTTGTTATATAAAAAATAAAATCTGAGTATAATATTGAGACCCAGGTAAAAGGCCTCATGCTAAACTAGGCTATAAAGCACTTGTTGAGGAAGCACTTGAGGGACAACAACGTTGGTGGTGGAGAACCATTTGGAAATTAAGGTGCCCTTCCAAAAATAAATCTTCATGTTGTTGAATTAATAAATAAGTCTCCTACATGGAAGGTGGTTTAAAAAATAAATAAATTGCCTAGCCTGGTAAAATCTATGCAAACAAGTAGATGAAACCATAAAACATATAATTATGACTTGTCCATTTACAAAATAGGTTTGGAAAAAAGTAGAAAGCGTGATATAGTTAAAAAAAATGGGAAGAAGGAGACAAAGAGGAACCTTTCATATCCTAGTATTTAAAAAAGGACACAAAGAATATTGAAGTTATCTTGCTCAACATAGCTTGGGGAGTATGGCTTGTTGGGAATCTAAATTTATTTGAAGGAAAGGAGACTCTTCCTCTCAAATGTGTGATCCAATATCTAAAGATCCTAAATGTTTATCCATAGGTGGAGGAAAAATAGAAAAGACATAATTTTAAAGAAGAGATCATAAATAAAGCTATCCCTTGGGCATATTTTGATGGTGTGACGCAAGGAAAACCTCCCAAAGAAAGTGTGGAAGGAATCTTATATCTTTTTAATTCTATATTATTTAAAGTTTGTATTGATTAGGAATCTAACAAAATTTTTGTGAACTCATGAAACTGACATTAATTTTTTAGCTAGCCAAAGAACACGGGGTTTCACATGTTCAATTTTTTTGTGATTTTCCTTTCATTATCAAATGGACGCAAAAGAAAACTTCAATCAAAAAGCCTTCTCATATATCTTCTTCTCAAATATACAAGGAAAAAACAACATAGTGGATGGTCTATCAAAAGTTGCATTGGGACTAGAGGGTAACATTGATCCACACACCACTAATTTTACTTATAAATCTTGGATATAAAAATATAATTTAATGTTTTATTTTATGTATATATATATATAGCAACCATATTTTTTGGATGAGAGAGTGTTTAACATACTTTTGTTTGTCCTAGATAACCATTAAAATATATGTTTTTGAATGAAAAAAAAAACACTGTAATTTCATTAATTTGAAAAAATGATAAAATTATATTTTGTATATGCATATCTTGAGTGCATTCATGAAAAAATTTTGAAAAAAAAAAAACTAATGTGTAAGCCCATGGGCTTCTTTTAGGCTAGTTCCATTTTTTGACCAAAAATTACAAAAAGGTATATATCAGAAAATTAAAATAACAATGGAGTGAAATTTAGATATCCCTCCTATAGGTAGATGTTGTCTGGATGATTGTGATGCATGTAAAAAATTGTTCAACCAAGAAAACAATGTAGCAGAAGTTTTATTTCCTTGTTGACCCTATAAAAATTTCCTTGTATAGCCTATGATAGAAGGCAAAAGACGAGGTTCCATCTTGTTGTTCCATTATCTCCCAAGGACCTTCTTCCATTGTCAGCCCTCTTTTTAGAGACGATATGCTTCCCTATTCCATTCCATGTAGATGTGAGAACATGAAAAGAAATTAAAAGAGTCATTAAGTTGGATTGTTTCTTCCAAAATAGTCAATAGTAAGATATTTCAGTATGATTGAGTATTGTTGAACCAGATAATTATTATCATGAAATCCCTTAATACTTAAATTTGAGTGCAACTTTTTTTCTTTAACAAAGAGTAACAAATTTTTGCAAGATAGTATTTCAACCTAATTATTAGTCCTTGTGCCAAATCCCATTTTGACTTGAACAAAATGAGATTTCGAGAGAAAGAGAAAAAATCCTCCAATGTTAGGCTACCCTACATTACTTGAAGCTCCATAAAAAAATGCACATGGCATGGAATGGTCTGGATTTTCTACTATTATCACTCTAGGAGGGGCTAATTCTTTTTATTTTGGAAAGTGGTCTAAGATAGCTAAAGCTTTAGTGGCTATGTGCTTTGGGGTCAAATGTTTATCATGGAATATGGCTAAGTTTTGGGACAACCACACCCTGCAATATATGATCATGGGGAGTGACTTATAGGCATGACAAGAAAAATTGGAGAACCATGCCCTCCAAGCCCCCTCCAAGTCCTCCCCTTCCCATACCCCTATATGACCCGTAACAATTTTACACGCATTCCATACATGTTGATAGAATGGGCATGTCTTGAAGATATGCTTGGTTGATTCATAATTATTCTTGCACACATAACTCCATCCCAGCCCTATAGCAAATCTTCTTTGAAGGATGTCCCATGTGGGAACCTTATTTTCCATTAGAAACCACATGAATAGTTTCAATTTTGTAGGGAACTTACATTTCCACACTACTTCCACCACCACTTGGTTTGAATAGTAGCTCTGATAACCATTAGAGAAATGTATCCTAACTTAAGGGTGCAGGTACCAAACGGGGAAATACTCTAGACTAATTCATCTTCTCTATATGAAAGTTGAATATGACCAACTGATAGAGCATTCAAATAGCCACTCCATGCCTCTCAAAACTCCTCCTATAATCCCAATTCCTTAGTTGAGTACCATCCTTGCCTCCAAATAGATAAGTTTGTTGGGTCGGAAATATGAGCTAGTTTGGATAGACCTCTATCTCTTAAGTAATAAATTAAAGGTTAGGGAATACCACTACCTAGACATGGATCAAGGCCAATTCTCACTCTATCCCCTCTTCCAAATTTCCATGCTAGCCCATTTTTTGAGTTCTAATGAGTTTAAAATAACCCTCCATATCCTTGAGATGTTCGCTCGCGACTTATCCACCCTTCTAATCCAATATTCTAACGAACTTAGGGTTATGTATTTTTGAGTAACTATCAACGTCCATAGACTTCGTGTTGATATTAGTCTCCATCCACACTTATTAGCTAGAGATTTTGAGAAAAAGAAGATATTCTTCAAGCCCCATCCACCAAGGAGCTTTAGCAATGCTAAGTTATCTCATTTGACCCAAGGGAGCACTCCATGTTCTTGCTTTCCCGACCAAAGGAAATTGAAGCAGATTCTTTGAATATTTTCCACGATGCATTTTGGAATCCATGTAAGATACATCTAGTATATAAGAATGGCTTCTAACACCAACTTTATGAACACTAACAGGGCCTACCCTTGATAGCCACAGAAAGCACCATATTTTCATTATTTTCTCCACCTTGGCAATAAATTAATACCATTCCTCCTTGCTATAACAATTTGGTTTGAGATTGAATCCCAAATATTTAAACCCTCTTCCACAAGCTTAGATTAGAAAGGGAGAATCTAGATTGAGTGATGGATCTCCCCATCTTCCAAGTTTTACATGGAGATTGTAAATTTTTTGTGTTTATAGTCATTGTTGTGTTTTTCCCATACAAAGAGAGCATATTCATCAACATTTTCACTTATTGATCTAGGTGGATCTCTAATAAATCAAAAATAAACTTCTTCATAATTTAGTGAAATTGGCATCAGATTGAAGAGCTCGTCGTCGAGATTCCAACTACGCAAATAACGCCTGAATCTAGCTTCGTATGAGGGAGTTATGTTCAGCCAAACTTCTGGTCAAACTAGGCCAAAATGACAAGTTTAACATGAAGCTAGTTAAAGTTGGAGCATCACTAAGTTTGGAAGTCCGACCAAATTTGGCAGACTTTGGCTAAAATAGCAAGATTGCCAGATAAAATTTGTGACATAGCTAAACTTGGTGGAACGGCTAAATATAGTGGTACCCCACCAAGTTGAGGCCTAATGGTTTGGGCCACATGACCCAATCATATGGTGCCACATGGTACCCACTTGTCGCCCAAGTTGGCCCCGACTGACCAAACTTGGCAATAATTGTTTAAACTAATTGGCATTTTTAAATTTGTTTGGAGGACTGAACTTTAGTGACAGGTTTATTATAACCCGCGGTTTGTATGGGCCACCCCCACACATAGTTTCATTATATTGGGCAGTCAACAAAGTAATGTAAATGATAAAAAGTTTATATTTAGTCGATATCGTTTAACCCCGCTCCAAAAATGGTGCAACTGTTACACATGCAATTTGAAGCAATGTTTATTATTAGACCGATGGTGTGCCAATGATTACCACCAAGTGTTATATGACCCATACCAGCATGGTTACAATATGAAAAATCTCCAACGAAATCGGTGACATTTTGTTTGGCCTGAGTTCTAAATATAATGTGATAGTTAACTAAAAAAAGAGGTCATGGTTATGGTTGTGACAACAATAGTCAACAAACAGTTCATGTTACAGTTATTACCAATGGTTTTACCAAACGGTGGGTGGTCAAGTGTTAGCAATAGTGGTTTGTCTGAAATGGGAAACAATTCACATACATGACAGTTGGTATGGAATAACATGAATCGGCAGTGACATATGCCGTTGGAAG
Organism: Pinus tabuliformis; assembly: GCA_031772625.1. NCBI lineage: Eukaryota > Viridiplantae > Streptophyta > Pinopsida > Pinales > Pinaceae > Pinus > Pinus tabuliformis. The sequence continues at coordinate 740,341,534 of CM062814.1, read as the reverse complement.
ATTGAATTGATTTGCTGGAACTGGAAATAACAACCAATTAATGGTGGCGGCAAAAATAATAATAATAATAATAATAATAATAATAATAATAATAATTAAGTCTAATGGTTGAATAGTCGATGAACCAATATTGGCGACAATTTTTTTTAAAACCATTCAATTGTTTTTAATATAAAACAAAACAATTTGGGATTAGTGGGGTTGGAACACCCAACCACCCCATCCTACCAATGAATTAAATAAAACGATTAAATTGTTCCACCAGCAGGGCTGGACCTTGTTTATCTTGCCCGCTACCACATATTTAATCCATTCATTCCCATTCGAACAGGGCCATGAGCGAGCGAGGCATGAGTAAATTGTCAAGCTGAAGGCCGACGAAACCCCCACAATAGAAGCGAGACATGGAAATATTGTGACCAGCAGAACCAGGAGGGCGCATGGTTCCATAGGAATATTCTAAGAGAATATTCCATTCTAGATGTTGTGAGGAATTTAAAAGATTCTTTGTGAGACCATAATTTTAGGTGGAAAAATGTAGTCGAATTTGTACTCATTTTAACTAGAATTTCACAAGGATCATAATGGTGCAGTCACTTTTTGCATCTGGGCAGTGAAATTCAGGGTTCATGGCATAAATTTTTCATCGTCATTAAATGTTAGGCATGAAATTCGAGATAACAATGCACCTTTCATAAGTAGGTCATGTTTATAGTCAAAAGTCTCAGGAGGATGAGACGGACCTATTGGTGCTGTGATTGTTGTGATTTGAGCAGTCGAATTTCAAGTCACTCCTAGGATGGAGGTATAATGATGTATTTTTCCATGTAGTTGCCTTTCTTTTTTATGAGATGAATGAAGCAGCCTCCCCACTATTGAAGCAGGGCCCGGGGAAGCAGTCTGCACTAGATGAACTCTGTTATGAAACATGTTTGAGCATTATATTTATGGTCTCCTTTATGTTGATTCTTCAAGTGTTTGCATGCATGGTTTTTACATGCTTTTTCATGCAATTTTGCTAACATTAACCGAACAAAAGGTCTTGTTTAATCCTAGTAAAATATTATAGATCATGTTTGGTATCAAAGCGATCTTCTCGCTGATGTAAAATTGCAAGTTTGAATGATAACCAAAGATTAGAAGTGCAACACAAAGAAGGAAAATGGAGAAAGACAAATCTTTCTATCAAGATTTCTACAAGATGGAAAACATGGTAGATATGTTGTTTGTAGATTATGAAAATAAATTGGCAAATAAGGAAAATAAGAAGAAAGAGAGAGAAGAGGATGATGCTTCGACAAATAAAGGTGAACCTCCATATCCATCTTCAAGTAAATGTTCTTCTTCATCTTCTTCTCATCATTCATATGGGGAAATCAGCTAGAGCATTCAAGCAAATAATGTTGAGTTGAGGAGATTGTTACAAGAAGCAGAAGAGGAGAAGCAGAGATTGCAGCTTCAACTACAAGCCACAAAAGAGACCTTGGAAAAGTTGAAGTGCAATGAAGGCTTAGCAAAGCCATCAACACCCGCTTCAGAATCGACAACCAAGGTAAACAATTATTCTTCGGTTTCATTTCCTCATTATCATAATGATTTTGTTTCTTTTGAAAGACGCACCATAGGTATTGGTTTCAATCTCATAAAGAATATGGGATATGAAGGCAAGGACCTAGGAGTTAATGGCCAAGGCACTATGAATCCCGTACGAGTGGTGGAATTACCACAATATGCAATATTGGGCTATGTCAAAAAAGAAGAGACAAGAGAGTCTTCAAATGATAATTCTGAGACAGTGAAAAGCTCATCACACCATTCCAGTGATTGTGATTGTCAACCATCTCCAAAAGGAGGTGGAAATTTCAAAGAAAGAGCTAAGGAAAGCTCTCCTCACCATACTTGAACCAGAGACAATTGTTTGAAGAAGGTTATGTCAACCAAGACGGAGTCACAACATAAGGATCCCTCTCAATATTATGGGCTAAAGAAGGTCAATAAAATCTAGAGGAAGATTGAACCATTGCAACCATTGCAACAAGAAATGACACTAGAGAGCTACATGTTGGAAGCTCCATCTAGAGTTGTGTCCCAATAAGCTCCATCTAGAGTTGGAAGCCTTTTTAAATAGTTTGGCATGGCCACCATTGTAAATCACATGTTGTGAAATTATTTGTAAAAGTGATGAATGTATAACATCACTTGTATATGCAACATAGTGATATTTTCGCCTTTATTTGATAAAAAAAGGGTATGGTTTCTATTGTAAACTTGATCATGAGTGTGTTATAAACTCTTGGAAAGTATGGACTTGTTTGGATTCTTTCAAGTTAAACGTGTATTGGTAGCTATAGGTTTGCATATGCATACAGGTGTTGGTTTCATCAATTCAAGCTCTGAAGTACAGAGGTGAAGGAGAAGAAAGTGTGGCCTTTTAGAGACATTTTTTATGTAGATTGAGATTGTAGATCATGTTTATAATTTTGGAGGACCAAAATACCTTTAGTGGGGAGGAATCATCTGTGAAAATTTGGCTAACGCCGAGACCTACTTCAACAACTGATTAAGTTTCTTCTATTTGTTAAATAAATTGAACAAATTATTTACTGTGTTCTACAGTAAATATCGAAACTAATACATTGCGGCCTTCATAAAATAAATATTGTGGAAGAAATAAAACCGCTGGAAGAATAGATGCACACACATAAATACACAGTTATTTTTGGACTAAGTCCCTAGAAAAACTCAACTTGGGAAAACCAGTGCAGCAGCTGAGGGTTTTAATATTATGCAGCAGTGAAACTGAGTACAATACTATGGATGCTCAAATCTAGCAATCCATATAGAGAAATGACAAACAATAAGTCTTGTGAGAAAAATCTCACTGCCACTAGCGATACGATACTGACATTGGCTCAAGATGAGATTCTCTATGTTGCCTCTACGCAGTCCCTGCATCATCCTACGCAGTACTGCATCCTACAACTCGGAACTACTTCTCTATCACTATTTGATCAGCTATTGTATGGATGGTGGACCCTTCTAGCCTACGGACTCTCTCTCCATCTTCTGGAACTGAATTACTACTTCTCTAGCAAAATACGAAATCCTCTCTAAAGCACTGTGTTGCCTCTGCGTGGCTCTACACTGCCTCTCTGTGGCACTCATTGCCTCTCTACAATGCACTCACCGGAACGGGAAAATCTTCCTCTGACCTTACTATCCCTGCCCCTCTCTCACTACTTCGAGGTCACTAGCTCTCTCTCCAGAAACTCAGCGTTGCTACTTTGGAGTTCGATCTTCCAATGAATTCAAATTGTTGGTGTCTCAAGTGTTTTCTCCAAGCCCCATTGAATTCCTTCTTATAATATCTCGTTGAGACATCGACAACAAATACTAAAACATAATCGATGGCTAATATTAACTAGAACTCGATCCATGTCTTCTTCTAGATGATTCTCAACATGACTTAATTAATACCCTTTAATTAATCATATTTTCCTAAGTTTAGACTTAGAAAACATTAAAAAAATGATTAATTATTTTAATTAAGTCGTCTCTAGGTGGAATTTCTAGAAACAATTTTTGGGTTTTGGAGAATACATATATTCTAGCCTCTCCACCAAATTTCGTGGCTAGAACACATCTAATGCTACAAAAACTAACACTCCATCTCAAGCGTGGAATGTGTTCTAGTGTTGTAACCCACTGAAGCAACACCCCGTCTCTACACCACCTCTTGTCACATTGTTGATTTTTGGCTATTGCTTCCCACCAAGTACTATGCAACTCTAATATACATTACATTTGTGCTGCTGTTGGCCCTGTTGAATTGCTTCCAAAATTGCATCTACACTGCAACTCCCTCTCCATCTGTTACTTCTGCAACTGCAACTAAAAAGAATCCAAAAATATTTAATCAACTATGACCAATGTAATGCATCTATCTCATGAGTCTTTGACTATTGCTAGTCTTTGCATTGTTGTTGACTCTGCTCTGTGCCAACTGCACTACTATCAACTCTACATTGTGTTGCTCAGTAACTGACCACTACTAGCCATTGCATCTGTCACTCTGGCATTTGATTGCATCATCTTCCATTGATCCACCCTGCTATTGCATGCTATGGGCTCCCATAGCAAGGTAGTGATTCATGAGGTGGACCTCCTCAAGAATCATGCCCATCATGTAGCTCTTTCACCCCACCTCACTCCTGGAGGTATATCATTGATCATGGAAAACTCTTCTTCCAATCTAGAGGACAGCCTGTCAATCTACGCAGATGCAACCTATTGATCCTGCTTCTCCTCTTTTTCCTTCTTTTTGAGAGGAAATTGAGTGCTATAGTGACCAAGTTCACCACATCTAAAGCATTTGACCTTGGAAAGGTCCTTCTTCCTCCTGCTTCCCCTTTCATGCGAGGTCCACATTTTCCTCTTCCTTCACCTGCTTCGTCCCACTACTGTTGTTGCTTCCATTGATGGTTCTCTTCACCAAATATTGCCTCATCTTCTCCTGCTGCATATTAACCCACATTTGATCCCACTTTGGCAACTTGTCTTTGCCCGGAATAATTTGGACGAAGACCTGCCAGTCTTCGGAAATGATGTTTAGAGCTAACCATACCAATTTTGTAGGTTGGGGTGCTGACCCTGTTGCAGGCAGCTGGTCTCAAACATCCTAAAGCCTAGTGAGGAAGGATTCTATGTGCTCCCATTTCGACATCCTGGTATATATCAGCCTCTCCTCAATATACATCTTCCACTGCTCGAAAACTCCCTCGTATAGAATAGCAAGAGCTTCCCACATCTGTCGAGCAGTATCTTTACCAACTATGTGAGACACCACATGATCTCGAACGCCATCAAGAATCAACCTCTTTGATTTTTCCATCTCCTTCTTGTAGGTATTCATCTGATTTGCATCGTGGGGATAGCTACCACTGTATCAATGTAGGTTTTGATTTCATATTCATCTAGAAGAAAGGAAATTATTTCCTTCCAGATCACATAGTTGGAGGCTCCCTCCAACCGATCCTGATCTCTCAACCCTGAAGATGCCATCTTTGCAAGAAAATTCGAACTCCTCCTCTTCTCCACTGCGCAATTGTTTACTGGCTCTACGCACTACCTACTGGAGTGGGAAAATATGCTCACAACTATTGCTACTCTGCTGGGAAAAATCGAACTTCTAGAGTAGAAGTTCCCTGAGAAAATAATTCCCTTAGTGTGTGCTCTTCCTTCCTCCTGACGTTATTTTACACTAGAAAACTGTTGCAAAATAATTTCATCCAAGCTGAAGATCTGCTCTGCAAGGAAAATATTGATGCCCCCTCTACCTCTAGTAATATTTGATCTGGAAATTTATTCTCTGTCAACTCTCTCAGAGAATTAATTTTTTCCTCAAAAATTGACCCTGATGGTCAAAGGAACTGCATTGCCTCTGAGGGTTTTGAACTGATACCTACGCTGAGTTTTGAAATTCCTCTTCCCTTCTACTATTGAGCTATCCAGCTTTCATCTGCACTCTAATATCATGTGAAAATTTGGCTAACCCCGAATCCTATTGCAGCAACTGATTAAGTTTATTCTATTGTTTAAATAAATTGAACAAATTATTTATTGTGTTGGACGGTAAATATCGAAAATAATACACTGCATATTTCACAAAATAAATATTGTGGAATAAAAAAAAACGTTGGAAGAATAGATGCACACACACACAAATACACAATTATTTTTGGACTAATTCCCCTGAAAAACCCAACTTGGGAAAATCGGTGCAGTAGTTGAGGGTTTTAATATTACGCAATAGTGAATCTGAGTATAATATTATGGATGCTCAAATATAACAATCCATACATAAAATGACTGACAATAAGTATAGTGAGAAAAATCTCCCTCCCACTAGCAATTTGACACTGACCTTGGCTCAGGATGAGTTGATCTCTGCTGCCTTTGTGCAGTCCTTGCATAAGCCTACGCAGTTCTGTATCCCACAACTCGAATTTGCTTCTCTCTCTATATATGATCAGATTTTTTCTAGAAGATGGACCCTTCTGGCCTCCGAACTCTCTCCCCGACTTCTGGCACTGAATTACTACTTCTCCCCAGAAAAATGCAAAATTCCCTTTGAAGCACTACGTTGCCTCTCTGTGGCACTCGCTACCTCTCTACAATGCACTCACAGGAACAGGAAAATATTCCTCCGGCCTTACTATCTCTACCCCTCTCTCACTACTTCAAGCTCACTAACTCTCTCTCCGGAAACCTAGCGTTGCTACTCTGGACTTCAATCTGCCAGTGAATACGAATTGCTGGTGTCTCAAGTATGTTCTCCAAACCCCATCGAATTTCTTCTTATAATCTCTCATTGAGACATCAACGGCCAAGATTAAAACATAATCGATGGCTAAGATTAACTAGAACTCAATCCATGTCTTCTTCTAGGAGATTCTCACCATGACTTAATTAATACCCTTTAATTAATTAGATTTCCTAAGTTTATACTTAGGAAACATTAAAAAATGATTAATTATTTTAATCAAGTCATCTCTAGGTGGAATTTCCATAAATGATTTCTTGGTTTTGGATAATACATGTATTCTAGCCTCTCTACCAAATTTCGTGGCTAGAACACATTCAATGTTATAGAAACTAACATCATCTAGGTTGATCCCTAATGGCTTAAAAAACAAAGTCTTCAGAATTCAGCAAAACTATTGTCAAATCGAAGAGCTCATCACTAGGTTTCTAATAGTGCAAGTGATGCCTCAGTCTGACTTCGTGTGAGAGAGTTATGCTCAGTTAAAGTTCTAGTCAAACTAGGCCAAAATGACAGGTTTAGCAGGAAACCAGTGAAAGTTGGAGCATTACTAAGTTTGATAGTTTGGCCAAATTTAGCGAACTTTGGCTAAAATAGCAAGACCTCCAGATAAAATTAGTGGCATTGTTAAACTTGGTAGAACACTAAATTTGGAAGTCTTTCCAAATTTGGCAAACTTTGGCTAAAATAGAGAAACCACCAAATAAAATTAGCAGCATTGCTAAACTTGGCGGAACCACTAAATTGTAGGAATTTACAGGGTAAGTTCCTCAGACAGAACACCAAAGGACACCGCTCACAAACAGATCGCAGATCAATACACCAGTACTTTAGACGTGGTTAAAACCCTCAAAGAGGGAAACAGTCCACGGCCTGAGCCAACGCGACCACTTCAGGCAATTTATTAATAAAAGGATGAAAATTTACATAAGCTTCTCTCATGAACGGTTAACCTACAAATGACCCTCCATGCTCTTTAAATAGAGATCATGGAACAATCGGGTGTTAAGCCATGGATCAAGTGTCGGGAATACCGAGGAGAGAATGAACCGTCGAATCACTGCATATCGTGACCGTTGGATTGTAAGTTACAAAATGTACATAGTAAAGAAACACACTTTACCTAACTCTATACTAGACCAAGTTGTACTTAACTATTTCCTATGTGTCGAAATATCCTAACATCCCCCCTTAAGAACAACTTGGGATAGGATTGAAGGATTTACAAATATGACACAATAGGAGAAGGAAGGAGGCACTAGAGCCTATCCCCCCTTAGTGACAACTTCCTGAACTCCAACCATAAATCGAAGTTTAGTGAACTTCGCCTATGTGAGAGCCTTTGTAAAGATGTCTGCAACTTGATCAACTGTTGAACAATATTGCACTTCAAGAACATGGTCATGAATGAGCTTTCTGATGAAGTGCATGTGCAGTTCAATGTGTTTGCTGCGTTGATGTTGGACTGGATCATTGCATAGTTGAATGGCACTTTGATTATCACACCAAAGTGTAGTCAGATGCTGCTGCTGAAAGCCAAACTCTGACAGGATCTGACGAAGCCACAAGGCTTCCTTACTAGCTTCTACGGCACCACGATACTCCGCTTCTGCTGAAGAAAGAGAAATGGCACCTTGTTTCTTGCAAGCCCATGTAATAGGTCCTGAACCAAGAGTGAACACATAACCTGCAGTAGACTTCCGATCATCAGGGTCACTAGCCCAATCGGAATCAGTGAAACCAACCAATAGAGGCGCTGCTTCGGCACTGTAATGAATCCCAAACTGAACTGTACCTCGAACATAATGAAGTATTCTTTTAGCTGCTTTCCAATGACTTTCATGTGGGTTTTGCATAAACCGAGCAACAAGGCCAACAACAAAGGAAAGGTCAGGACGAGTATGGGTTAGATACAAAAGTTTTCCTACAACTTGACGGTATAAGGTAGCATCAACTTCAGGAGAAGTACAAGTGACTGAAAGTTTGACTCCAGACTGAAAGGGAGAAGGGGCTAGCTTACAGTCTTCCATGTGAAAATGGCGTAGAATATCACAGGCATACTTGGATTGAGAAAGGGAAATACCTTCCTTGGATTGCAAGACTTGAAGACCGAGAAAATAATGTAAGTGTCCTAAGTCTGTCATTTCAAACTTCCTTTTAAGGCTAGACTTCACATGGTTTATAAGGTTGGGATCACTACCAATCAGGATAAGATCATCAACATAAAGAACAAGAATGATAAGAGACTTGCCCACTTTCTTGGTGTAGACAGTATTGTCAGAATGACACCTAGAAAAGCCATTTTCTAAAAGAAAGTTATCCATTTTGGCATACCAAGCTCGAGGAGCTTGCTTGAGACCATAAAGGGATTTCTTAAGCTGACATACAAGGTTGGAGTCTGTTTGTATAAAGCCAATAGGTTGTTCCATATAGATTTCTTCATGCAAGTCCCCATGCAAGAAGGCGGATTTAACATCCATCTGATGGACTTCCCATTTGAAAGAGGCAGCAAGGGAAAGAACAAGGCGGATAAAGTTCATTTTGGCAACAGGGGAGAAGGTTTCAGTATAGTCAATGCCTTCAACTTGTGAAAAACCCTTAGCAACAAGACGAGCTTTATGTTTATCAACTTTCCCATCTGGTCCATACTTGGTTCTGTAAACCCATTTGCATCTAACAAGTTTTCGTCCCTTTGGTAGAGGAACAAGATCCCATGTATCATTTTCCAATAATGAATGATATTCTTCATTCATAGCTGCTTCCCAATCTGGATGGCCTGAAGCTTCTGCAAAGGTGTCAGGATCATAATTAACTGAAGCTTGAGCCAGTAAAGAAGAGGCTCTCTTAAACTGAGAACGTGTACGTCGTTGATCTGTAGGATCACCGGCAAGATCACCTGCTGCATCCCGAGTAGCACGGACCCATTTGGGAAGCTGAGGAGGATCCTGAGAAGGTGGGGGAGGATTTTCATCCTCGCTTTCATCATCTGATGAAGAAATATTTTCAAAAGTAGAAGAGATAGGGAGAGGTGGCACATCCGCTGAACTAGGCTCGCAGGCCGATATATTTTCAGCAAACTTTACATCTCTTCTAATGATAACATTTTTGGACTTAAGTGGAATAAGTCTATATCCTTTGACATCTTCAGAATATCCAACAAAAATACATTTTTCACTCTTAGGTTCTAAAGCTTTATGTTTCTCATCTGGAATATGGGCCCATGCTTCACTTCCAAAAACACGAAAGTGACTTACATCTGGTTTGATTGAGCTCCATGCTTTTTCTGGAGTGATATTCTTTAAAACCTTAGTATGAGTGCGATTTATTATGTAATTTGCACAGTTAATTGCTTCTGCCCAATAATTAAGACTAAGTCCTTTAGATTGAAACATACAATTAGCCATTTCCTTTAAGGTGTGATTCTTCCTTTCAGCTACACCATTTTGTTGTGGAGTATATGGAACAGTATGTTGCATTTGAATTCCATTCTCAGTGCAAAAGTTGATGAATGTGTTTTTAACATATTCTCCGCCATTATCAGATCTTAGCTTAAGAATTTGATGTCCAGATTGTTTTTCAACAAAGGCCTTAAAGGCCAAGAACATGTTAAATACTTCACTCTTGAGTTTTAAGAAGTATACCCAAGTGCGTCTGGAGAAATCATCAATGAAAGTTAAGAAATACTTGTAGCCAGAGAATGAAGCAACTGGAAGTGGACCACATAAATCACTATGCATGAGCTGTAAAGGGGCTGAGGCGTGCCAAGACGCACGTTTTTCAAAACTATCCCGATGATGTTTTCCGAGTACACATCCGAAACAAACACCATCTCTGCAAGATACCATTGGAAGACCTGTCACAATATTTTCTTTACATAGATTCTAAAGAGAGCGATAGTTTAAGTGACCAAATCGCTCATGCCAAAGTTTGCTCACTTCATCATTATGAGCAACAAATACTGAGGGAAGATTTGATGACCCAAAGTTGTGAAACTTATACAACCTTGTAGAATCATCAGCAATGCCAGTAGCTAAAATCTGTCTAGGATCTCTTAGGTCCTTAATTACAACATCGTGAGGTGAAAATTCAACGATTTTACCTTCACCTGAATGGGTTATCTGATATACAAATAGAAGGTTGCAGGATAAGGTTGGAACACATAATACATCATTAAACTGACCATTGTCTAGATGAACAGTTCCAGTCCCTACAACACTAAGAGATCTATCATCACCAACATATATATTTTTGGTGTTACAATCATTTAAAGAAGAAAACATGACTTTGTTTTTGGCCATGTGATAAGAAGCTCCAGAATCAATGAGCCACTCATGAGAATGAGAAGAAGAAGATACATTTAGTGCATAGCCAGACCGAGATGCTGGACAACCACATGCAGAAAGTGCCATTCCTGAAGATGAAGTTGAAGTTGAAGATTGCTCCAAATGGATGTTATGCTTCTTCATTGTTGCTTCCAAGGCTTCCATCTTCTTAAAGCATTTGGATTCTAAGTGGCCATCTCGATTACAAAAGTTGCAATGTCTATCATTCTTCTTCCCTTTGTTTTTATTTGTCTTATCATTTTGTTGAAATGATTTTCATTTTGAGGCTGAAATTGCTTAGGACCCTTGTTTGGTTTAGGACCATTCTTTTTAGGATACAACTTCTTAGGATTCTTTGGATTTGGTTGCTGCTGGGCGGCTAACGCTTTCTTTGAAGAGTTTCCAAGATGAAGAAGACCAAGGTGTAAGAGTTTTTCTTGTTCTCTTATTAAAGAATCACAAAAGGAATCAAAGGAAGGGGACTTGTAGGTTTGTCCTTGAGAAATGAAGGCTTCTCTTGTAGAATGGAAGGTGGAAACAAACACAGAATAGGCTGGTCCCAACTTAGTAAGAATGGAGTAGATAAGGCTACTATCTTCTTTCTTAACCTTAACACCGTCCAAGAGAAGTCTAAGGGTCTTGAACTTGGACAAAAAATCTTCAATGCAAGAAAAATTATTGGGGTCCAATGTAAGCAATTCATTTTCAAGTTGAGGGGCTTTAAGTTCATTTTTAATTCCAAAGACTTTAGTAATCTGTTTCATTGCTTCATCAGGAGTATCAAGTTCTGCAATATGGAATCTAAGATCTAGAGAAATAGACATCCCTATCAACCCACGTGCTTGGTCTTGCCTATTTTCCCATTTCACTGCCTTGTCTTCATCTTTTGGTTTGGTCTCTTGGCCTGTGGCTATTCTGTAAAGACCTTTACTTCTAAGTAAATCCACAATGTAGGACCACCATTGGAAGTAGTTGGTGCTGTCAAGAATAACTTAGCATGGACTTTCCATTTAAAAAAAAAAAACTGAAGCTATAGATGCTGAAACTAAGTGTTTCAATGGAAAGATCTAAAAAAATTAGGCTATTTAAAAAAAAACGGTTTTGAAAACGGCTTCCGGATGAAGAAGTTATGGCTTTTTGAAGAAAATTTGATGAAGTCGCCGACGAAGTGTGGGAATGTGCGGAAATGAAAAATCCGCCCCCACAAAATGGAGACTTGAACCCAAGACCTCTACTCTCATAAATTAGCTTTGCACCAAGTGAGCTATACAAAAAGTTTGAGAGAGAGAGAGAGAGAGGGGGGGGGGGGGGGGGGGGGGGGGGGGGGTTGATGCTTTGGGTTGCGTGCTTGCTTTGAGAAAGCTCTTTTTCCCTACAAAACAAAAAACACAAAACCCAACACGGACATACAAAAAAAAAAACGAACCTTGCGGCTCGAAGTTAGCTTTAGCCGGAAACTAAATATTTTCAAAAACGAACCTTGCGGCTCAAAGTTAGCTTTAGCCGGAAACTAAATATTTTCCTCAATGTTTCTGATTTTCCGAGATCACACTAAGGCGCAGTGGAAAAGAGCATACGCATGAGAAAAATCCTTCCTTTCTGTTTCTGATTTGCCCAGATCGCACAGAGTCGCAGGGCAAAGAGCATACGCAGAAATGAAAGGTATAGATCCGGTAATAAAAAAGCTTAAATAAACCGAAAACCGAAATAAACAGAGAGGAAATAACTGTAAACTGCAAATAAACATTGTATACCTCCAGATCTTAAAAATGACGCAGCTAGGGCTACCGGAAACCTTTTCGTGTGAAACGAAAGGGGTTCCTCACTGGAACAGATGCTCCCAACACAACAGAGCAGTCCTCTCAGCCCGAAAGCAGTAAAAAACAGTAGATCTAGGAAATGGTAGTCGGATGCAGTTCTACTGGCTTCAGATTTGGATCACCAACGGACGCGGCCCTCAAATAGCTCTGATACCATGTAGGAATTTACAGGGTAAGTTCCTCAGACAGAACACCAAAGGACACCGCTCACAAACAGATCGCAGATCAATACACCAGTACTTTTGACGTGGTTAAAACCCTCAAAGAGGGAAACAGTCCACGGCCTGAGCCAACGCGGCCACTTCAGGCAATTTATTAATAAAAGAATGAAAATTTACATAAGCTTCTCTCATGAACGGTTAACCTACAAATGACCCTCCATGCTCTTTAAATAGAGATCATGGACCAATCGGGTGTTAAGCCACAGATCAAGTGTCGGTAATACTGAGGAGAGAATGAACTGTCGGATCACTGCATATCGTGACCGTCGGATTGTAAGTTACAAAATGTACCTTGTTGGATAGGTAAATCCCCTCTGCGGACAGAGGCGATCCCACTAGCCTAAAACAGAACTAGCCACAATCAATTCACGCTGCCACGCAAGTTCCTAGTTGTACATCAAAGGTGAATTAAGAAGACCAACCTAGAATCCAACGCTATAGTCGAAGCAGAGCTGGTATTCCCGCTCCCTCGCTCTGGCAAGTCACAATCCTTGCGATCCTTGCAAACGGACACCTGCACATGCAAAGGAAGAAACAAATACAAGCATAAAATCCACCAAGGCACAACTATATTTCAGTCAGAAAGGAAATAAATCAAACATCACTATAATAGACAATGAGATTGGAACTATAATAGCAGTCGTTCATTAATGAATAATAAACAGGAAAAGTTACAACCAAGGTTCTGACGTTGAACCTCTCCTCTGGCTGGGCGAGCAACTACATGTGTCTTGCAATGTACCTCCTCTCCGGCAGCATAACCTCTCTATGCTTCACTATCACTCACGACAAGCGTAATCACAACTAGCATTCCTCCAAAAAACTCCTCTGTCTAATGCATGAGGACAAATATTTATAGATGGAGAAGGGAGAAAGATTCGATGAACCAGGACACCCATTGTGGATTGGCATTATCTCTGAAAAGCCACTGTGGATAGATGTCAAGGATAGATGATGACTCTCGACCTCTATCAGATGGATTTTTCCCTCAAAAGACTTCGTGATCTGAAGGGAAAAAACAGATGAGCGTGCGTTTAGCAAAAATCATTACCAAACTGGGCTGGCGCGGTTGTTGTTCTGTGACAGAGCGCCAATGGTCGCGCCCTCTTTTGAGGATCTCAGTGATTGGCGCGGGTAAGATACTGTGGACCTGCACCAATGGAAAAAGAGTACTTTTCAGGGAGAATTTGCACAAGGTGTCTTCAGGGAACATGAAGTACATACTCAGGGGAACATAATGCAAGTGTTTTTGGGTTATGTCACTGCTCACAAGTCCCGGAATGCGTCCTCCAATGTATGGAAACAGGGCGATAGGGACGGTGACCAATGGTGACAAATTACTGTGTAACAGATGCCCCCTAAAGCATGAAGTCCGAGAGGGAGAGAGAGGGGTGAAATGCTTTATAGGAACACACAAGAACACATATAGCCGCCGCCAAGGATTTGCATTGAGAGACACGACTGATAGTTCAATTACATGATGTACGTGGTATGGTCGCAGCCATCCATAAAAGAGTACATAAATAATCTAGATCCGTAGTATGGACGCAGCCATCTGGTTAGGATCAATGAATAGACTCAGGCATGGTCGCAGCCATCCAATGAATGAGTCAGGTATCAAGAATCACGCCTGGATTACAACAGACACAATCCAGGGTCTTGTGCTCCATCTCGACCCGAACAAGAGTACAAGTTCAAGCATGCGAATATATGAGCTGAAGTCGAACATGCATGAACATCGTCTGATTACTAGTCAATAGTGGAAACTGTTAACAGACGCGAGAGGTACCACCAATAATGACAATGGTCCTCAAGGTACTATAGGTACAATCTACGGCGTGCGAATTAATGAGCTGGCGTCGAACACCCGTAGAATCATTAGATCAGAGGCCAATGATGAAAACCTCACGTCGAACACGAAGAACCTGCCATTGAGGCATGCAGGCTCCAAGGCACCGGAAGGGAGTCTCTAGATCAGCTTCCTGGATAATGAGCTGAAGTCGACAGGAGAGTGACCTTAATCGAAGGTGGGCCATAATGTTTCCCACATCATCGACACGAGACAGAGGGATAATGTTGTGAATCAAGATCATGTGAACTATCAGATGGAGGTTGTTTCTTTTCAGAGGTCAACTTCTCTTGAACATATCGGCGGCACGATAGTGGAATTGGCAGTATTTGACATCAATGGATCAGAGGTCATGATGACGAGGCAATGAGCAGATGAGAGGTCAAATAGGATTACCCAAATCCATGGAGGCCAGTGAAAAATGAGATGAGATATCCCCACCCAGACACGAAAGCAGACAAGTGCCATGTTCAAGAGCGACATACTGCCGACACGACAATAATTATGGTTCCAAAATTTTCTTTTCCCCCACCATTTCTGGCGAGTACCCCGATTATTTTTAACAAGCTTGATGGGGATAGCATATGCTTGTGGTGTGTCATTTCGACAAAATCCGATGTCATCAGGTTTTAACGAGTCTGACAAAGGAAGAACTTGGCGTCTTTTCATGTTTAGAGAGTTTGAAAAGACAACAGAAAAGGAAACTCCAGGGGTGTCCTTTTTCGTAAAGTTGTGTCTCTCGGGCCCGAAAAAGCATAAAATAATGCCCGAAAGAACCGCCCGACCATTACGATCGAGGAGTACTTTTCATAAATAGTGATTTCGACCTGAAAAAGTAAAAAAGCGGTCAAAACCACGTCGTTTCATGACCATTAACGAGTTCGAAACGACAAAACCCGGTAATCTTTTTATGTTTTAACGGTCGATAAAAAGAACTTAAAACGACCGCCCCTTATTAACGTTTAACGAGTCAAGAGGAGCGACTCGGCAATATTTTCTTCTTTAAATGGTCGGAAAAGAGCTAAAAGCGGACCTTCATTTTTATTCTCTTTAACGAGTCAAAAAGGAAAAAATACTCGGCAATCTTTTCATATTTTACGAGTCAGAAAAGAGCGTAAAGGCGACTCGTCCTGTAGGAACGAGTGGTATAAAAGGTAGCAACTGGTTCCGATAATGGTGGAACTACTCAAAACATGTAATGGTCAAGAGGCTGGCTAATAAAACCACTCATCGCTGCGGTTCCTCAGGAAAGGAAAAACAACCAAGTGAAAGCGTATGATCGGCCAAAGAGATGGTGGCGATGGAATGAAAACAACCAAGGCTCATCTAACAAAATTTAGCGGATAGGCGGCAATTACAAGATGTGAATCAGGTATGGGTTCATTTTTACACAAGCTTGAACCATGGAGAACTTTGCTTGGATTCGATTTCATGTTTACACAAGCTTGAAACGAAAAACTATGCTTGCTATAAATTTTCATGCCCCCAGCATGATAATGCAAATCCCCTCTGCGGACAGAGGCGATCCCACTAGCCTAAAACAGAACTAGCCACAATCAATTCACGCTGCCACGCAAGTTCCTAGTTGTACATCAAAGGTGAATTAAGAAGACCAACCTGGAATCCAACACTATAGTCGAAGCAGAGCTAGTATTCCCGCTCCCTCGCTCCGGCAGGTCACAATCCTTGCGATCCTTGCAAACGGACACCTGCACATGCAAAGGAAGAAACAAATACAAGCATAAAATCCACCAAGGCACAACTATATTTCAGTCAGAAAGGAAATAAATCAAACATCACTATAATAGACAATGAGATTGGAACTATAATAGCAGTCGTTCATTAATGAATAATAGATAGGAAAAGTTACAACCAAGGTTCTGACGTTGAACCTCTCCTCTGGCTGGGCGAGCAACTATATGTGTCTTGCAATGTACCTCCTCTCCGGCAGCATAACCTCTCTATGCTTCACTATCACTCATGACAAGCGTAATCACAACTAGCATTCCTCCAAAAAACTCCTCTGTCTAATGCATGAGGACAGATATTTATAGATGGAGAAGGGAGAAAGATTCGATGAACCAGGACACCCATTGTGGATTGGCATTATCTTTGAAAAGCCACTGTGGATAGATGTCAAGGATAGATGATGACTCTCGACCTCTATCAGATGGATTTTTCCCTCAAAAGACTTCGTGATCTGAAGGGAAAAAACAGATGAGCGTGCGTTTAGCAAAAATCATTACCAAACTGGGCTGGCGCGGGTGTTTTTCTGTGACAGAGCGCCAATGGTCGCGCCCTCTTTTGAGGATCTCAGTGATTGGCGCGGGTAAGATACTGTGGACCTGCGCTAATGGAAAAAGAGTACTTTTCAGGGAGAATTTGCAGAAGGTGTCTTCAGGGAACATGAAGTACATACTCAGGGGAACATAATGCAAGTGTTTTTGGGTTATGTCACTGCTCACAGGTCCCGGAATGCGTCCTCCAATGTATGGAAACAGGGCGATAGGGACGGTGACCAATGGTGACAAATTACTGTGTAACATACCTAGTAAAGAAACACACTTTATCTAACTCTATACCTAACTCTATACTAGACCAAGTTGTACTTAACTATTTCCTATGTGTCGGAATATCCTAACATAAATATAGTGTAACCCTGCCAAGTTGAGGCCCAATGGTGTGGGGCAACATGGCCCAATCATATGGTGCCATGTAGCACCCACCTATCGGCCAAGTTTTTCCCGACTGACCAAACTTGGCAACAATTTTTTAAAGTAATTTAAAATTTAAAATTTGTTTGGCGGACCAAAGTCTAGTGACAGGTTTGTTATAATCAAAAATTTGTATGGGCCAACTCCGACCCACAGTTTCATTATATTGGGCGGTCAAGAAAGTTTTATAAATGGTAAATGGTTTATACTCGGTGGATATCATTTATCCCTGCACAAAAAAATGGTGGAACCATTACACATGTGGTTTGAAACAGTGTTTATTGTCAGACTGATGGTGTGCCAATGATTACACCAACTATTATACAACTCTTGTAGGCATGGTCACAATATGAAAAAGCTCTAATGAAATTAGAAGTAGTTTGTTTTGGCCAATTTCTAAATATAATGTGATGGTTAATTAAAAAAAAGGTGGTCATGGTTAAGGCCGTGACAACAACAGTCAGCAGCCAGTTCATGTTATGGTCAATACCAACAGGTTTACCAAACAGCGTGCAGTCAAGTGTTAGCAACAACAGTTCGACTGAAATGGGCAACGGTTCACATACACGAAAGTCGGCATGGAATACCATGATCAGCGAGGACATATGTCACTGGCGGGTTGAATTGATTTGTTGGAACCTGTGATAAAAACAAATTAATGGTGGTAGCATTAAAAAAAAATTGTAATGGTTGAACAATTGGTGAACCAATATTGGTGACGGTTTTTGTTAAAACCATTCAATTGTTTTTAATATAAAATAAAATAATTGGGGTTGGTAGGTTTGGAATCCCTAGCCACCCCATCTGACTAATGACTTAAATTAAATGATCAAACCATTCCGCCAGTGGGGTTGGACCTTGTTTATCCTTCCCACTACCACATATTTAACCCATTCATTCCCATTCGGATGGGGCCATGAGCAAGCGGAGTCATGAACATACCAGCGGGCCGATAGGTCATGGAACCCCGAAAACAAAAACAAGACTTCGCGGAATTGTGACGAACGAAACCTTGAAATGAAACCAGGAGGGCGCAAGGTTCTAGAGGAATATTTTGAGAGAATATTCCATTCTAGATACTATGAGGAATTTAAAATATTCCCTGTGAATCCATAATTTCAGGCGGCATAATGTAGTTGACTTTATACTCATTTTAACCATAATTTTGCAAGGATCACAATGATGCAGTCAGTTTTTGCATTTGGGAAACAAAATTTAGGGGTAATGGAAGAAACCTACCTTTATCATTAAATGTTGGGCACAAAATTCAAGACAACAATGCACCTTTTAGAAGTAGGTCATGTTTATAGTCAAAAGTCTCAGGAGGATGAGACAGAGCTAATGATGTTGTGATTGTTGTGATTTGAGCAGTGAAATTTCAAGTCATTCCCAAGATGGAGGTATAATGATATATTTTCCATGCACTTGCCTTTCTTTTTTATGAGATGAATGAAGCAGCCTCCCCACTATTGAAGCACAGCCCAGAGACGTAGTCTACATTGGACGGACTCCATTATAAAACTTCTGTGTGCATTATCTTTATGGCCTCCTTTATGTTGATTCTTCTTTAAGTGTTTTCATACATGGTTTTTACATGCTCTTTCATTTAATTATGCTAACATCAGCCGAAGAAAATACCTTGGTCAATCATGGTAAATCAGATATTTTGGATCACCTATCTAGGGTATCCATTACATAAAATGAACATGAGGATGTCATCGACAAAAACAAGATGTATTTTTGGCCAAAGCCCAAGCGATGAGATTTCCTTGGAAATTGCCCTATATTTTTGCCTCTACTAGTAGATGACTAATCCCTTCTATTACTAGAAAAAACAAGAGAGGGGAGAGGGGACACCCCTGGCACAGTCCTCTTTCTGTATGAAAGAAAGGAGACGTTGATATGTTTATTAACACTCCAAATGATATTGTATGTATACAAATCATCACTTAGGAAATGAAGTCCAGGTTGAAACCTACATGTGTCATAATAAGCCTTAAATAAATCTAGTTAACTCTATCATATGCTTTAGACAAGTCAATCTTGATGATATTCCTCTTTAAGTTCTGAATTTTTAGGTTGTGCCCCCCTATGCCATGCCTATTTCTCCATGGATTTTTCGCCCCTCAAAAAATGAAAATTGTTCTATGGAAATTGATTTTGAAAGAATGGGCTTGATTCTAGAAAAAAATTATTTTTGAAACTACCTTAAATATGGAATTTCACATATATATGGGGCAAAAGAAATAGAAGGATGTAGGATTTCCCACCTTGGGGATGAGAGCTATGAAGGTAGAGTTGAAGGCTCGAAACATTTTCTCTCCCTTCTAGATTCTTCAATCATCATCAAGAGGTCATTCCCAATAGTGTCATATAGCCCAAGGAAAAATTCAACAACCCGATCATCCGAACCTGGGCTTTTGTCTTTCTGAAAACTGCGTAATACCATTTTTAGTTCTTCCTCTAAAACTTCATCCATTATGGCCCTATTATCCTCTTCTTCAACAAGCCTTGGAAAAATCTGCACAATTCTGATAACTTTTGCAATTGAGGCACTCACAAGTGCTCAGAAGAGGTTCTCGAAGTGACTCTTTCCCATTATCGCTAAGCCTTCAAATTTTGTGACCTCCCTACCATTTGGATCCTAGAGACTCCATATGGTTTTATGCATGTTCCTTCCCTTGGCATAGGCCCAGAATAATTTGGTGTTATAGTCTCTACTTTCTAACCAAATGGCCCTCCTTTTTAGGCACCATTCTATCTATATTTATTCTAGGAGCACTTTTTTCATATTTTCCAGATTTATGAGTACCTCTCTATATTCTGAAGAGTTGAACACTTCCTCTTCCTACTTGGAAAGATCCTGAAGTTTCTTTTTAATATCCTCTAATCCATGAACTTCTTCCATCTTCTTCTTCTTCGATCATTCCTTCATTTTTTGTTGATGAGTTTTAAATTGACCTCAAATTGGCAAGCCGCAGAGGAACCTTGATGGGGATCAAAACCTTTCCAATGGGTGTTAACTAGGGATATAAAATATTCCTCTTTTAGCCAGGAAGATTTCATCTTGAAAGGGTTGGTTGGCTTCAGTGAGGCCCCTTTGATTTCTAGAAATATAGGGGAATGATCCAATTATTCCCCTACCCATATCCATTACTTGATTAGAGAAAATATTTCCACCAAATCCTCTGAAAATAAGAATCAACCAATTCTCTTAGAAACTCTATCTATCCCAGTACAATGATTTTTCCAAGTAGGAGATAGTTTGGTTGGTTCCGCATCAATCAGTTTGCTCCATTCAATTTTATTTGAGAAATAATCATCAAGTATATTTGGCCTTTCCTTTGGACCCTTGGATTTAGATGCACCAAGGGAGAAGTTCAAGTCACCACCAAGAATTAGGGTCTATGAATTTATTAAATATTTGTATCAGATTCTATCCCATAACTCCTTACAATTTAGATAGTGGCCATATAGATTTAACAAAGTGATAGATGAATTGAGTTCCTCAAAAAAAGCCTCTACTCCCAAACCAGAGTCCATTCTCTAGAAGTTTGAGACATGGATGTTACTAGCTTTCTAACCCAATGCTATCCCCCCCGATCATCCATTGGAATCTAAGGCCATGAACCTCCGCCATTCAAAATAGCTTCAAGACACTTGACTATAGAGTTACCTTCTCCTAATGTTTCTTGAAGAAAGATCACATCTAGACAGTTAACTTCTACCAACCTTCTAAGAGAATGTTTTTTTATGGGGATATGCTAGACCCCTATAATTACATGAGAGTGGTTTCATTTGGAAACCTTTCCAGGGGCAGATAATTCTTTAATGACCCCATGAATAGATGATCTTTTTCCTGTAACTAAGTCTTCTTGAGATTTTTCTTTGGCCTTAGTCATGCGTTATCTATTGCTTCTTCTTGTACCATCAACAATGGAAAGGGAGAGCTTCCCCAATCCCCAGGAAATTCTCTCCTTTTGGGGGGGAATTTATTGCAAGCAAAGATTATACATCGCATCCCTTGCAACTGAGTTCTCAAAGAGAGCTACAGAGGGATAGGATTCAAGGGAAGATTAATATTTTAGCGCATATGGGCATGGGCACAGGGCCTAAGAGAGAGAAGGAAGCCTAGGGAAGGGATGAGAGGAGTAAAGGGATATGTTGGTTTCCACAAAAGCCTCAATACTTCTTTCAACTAGCTTAGAAAATTTTATTAAGCATTCATAAAAAATAGGGGAGAAAGACGAGGGGGAGGAACTGGGGAAGGCTAAATAGAAGGAGGGGATACAACGAATTCCAATAAAATCCCGGGACTCATATCGATAGACTATTTATTTTAGGATACACTAGAAACAGGGGGGTAATTGAGGAGAGAGGAACCAGGGATGCTCCCTCTTTGGTTTACGCCAATATTTCTACTGCCAAGGCTTCAACTATATTTTCCTCCTGTGTCCTTAACATATCTTATTCAGTTAGCACATGACATCCTAAATTTGATTGAGTGTTTGGTGCCTTCAAGCCTTATGATGAGTCCTTTTCCCTAGCACCAGAGACCTGTTTATTACAACTAATTATGTGTGCCTTCTTGAATAGCAAGAGCTCACAATATTTGACCAAGTTTCCATACATATGACATCACCTACGTCTGAAAGGGATGCCTTCTTTCCTCCCCAAGCCCTATATCAATGTCTTTTGTCAGCCCTTCACGGAGATCAATGTTGACTCGAATTCATACAAAGGACATATTCCATGTCGTCAAATAAGGGGAGTCATGTCCCAAATAAGTGACCCAGGGAATTCCCTATGTCTTTGAAAATTAGGGCATCCTAACAATTTGGAGGATGTCCTGGGCATCTTACCCAGATTGGGATTGTGTCCTTCATTCCCGCTTGGCATAAAAAAGTGGCATCCAGAAATTGAATACTATCAATGTTGAATCAATATTCCAGACATTTTGAGATACCTTTTGAATGACAAATGATTATAACTATGTAGTTTTGTTTTTTTACAAATAAAATTATAATTAACATATATATATATATATATATAGATGTAAAAAATATAAGTAATATTAAAATAGGTTTTAGTTTTCAAGTAGGTGTAGCTCGAGTGGTAGCGTGGAGTAACTATTAACCTCTCCACCAGGGTTCCATTCCCATCATTATTGACATGCTTGCTACTTTCGAACCACTTCTACATGAAAGATAATCGGCTCACCTAGACACACGAAGGTTTTCCATTAATGTAGCTAGTATCAATCTCTGGTATAATGAACCAAAAAAGAAAAGCCTTTAGGGTTAGCTCAATTGGTTGCGTCCCCATCGTTAAAGCATATTTTCTATTGAGGATAAATTTGGTAGTCCTCTAAAGCAAGGGAATTTTTTTGAGTTTTTTTTTTTAGATTTTCAAGTCAATTTGGTTTCAAATTTTGATAAGTTTTTAGTAGATTTTGTTAGAAAATTTTAATTAGATATTTATGAAAATTATAATTGTAACAAAATCTAAAGCTCAGTAGGGCATTGAGTCGATTTCCCCATTCAAAAAGTCAATTTAAAAGACGAAAAATCAGAATCTCACCCAGAATAATGTGACTAGATTCGCCCAAACAAAAACCTAAAAAGCGCCTCAATTGTTGCCATAGATTTGAACTACGAACTTCTTTTATAAATTTAAACTTGGACGTATTTTATTCAATCATCTTTCACTAAAGATTATTGTAACAGATAGGTCAATGTTGTGATGGAAATGCAATCTTTATATGTGGCATTATCACTTCTGTTTTAGATGGGATGTCAATTTTTGTTGTTTCCAAAACTAAAATGGTGTGTACCTAGTGATGGCAAATTACTTCATTATCATGTAATTTTTCTTTTTGGTTGGTAACTAGGTTGAATTTAATTCGAGGCTATCCCATCTATTGGATAGAAGAATGAATCAGCATAGGTCATATTTGCATTCATGTTAATTAACTTATCAATTTGGTGTTTGCAGATCATTGTTTATTAAAAGTAGTGTGCCATTGTTTGCATGTCATTATTTCTAGAACAAGAAATATTTGCAAACACAACATAGAAAACGATATTGATATCACTATTTTGGGTATCCTTAACTCAATTACTGATTCTCGAAATATTTTTGACGAACAAAAACAAGTTCAAACAAATAATTGACCTCACCCTTGTCCATCTGATTCCAAAATATTCCCAAAACATACAATCAATTTACGTTTAAGGCATTATATTCAAAAACATTTCATACTTTATTGGTGAACCTAACAGTGTTTGTATTCACAAAAGCAACAAAATTGGGAAAGACGTTGATTCTCTTGATATGGTTGGGTAATGAGTCATAAAGGGGAAAATCCTTTGTTTAAATTAGGTATTGTTGAGAATAAGCAGGTTAGTATAAGTACCTACTTGTTTGGAAGTTACCTCTTTTACTAAAAAAGCAATCTCAACAATAACCCTACCATTTCTCTATTTAAATAAATAAATAAACTCGATTTTTTACGTTCCAGTTCTTTTTTTGGATATATTTATTAGTCAATTTTGTCAAAAATCTAGTAAGAATTTTTTGGAATCACAAATTTGAGTTATGAAATGAACATAATTTGAATGTTCCAACACTAAATTCATTTATGTATTAAAAATTACATTTTATATCACAACTAAAATCATAATTTTACCAAAAAAATTATCACCAAATTAAAACGAACAAAATAAAAAACAACAAAAACATTAAAAATGTTACACTTTACTACAATTATTTATTGCTTAAAAAAAAAATTGAAAATAAATAAAAACTATCTGTGGAAAGCGAGAAAAATGTACGGTTGTCCTATTATGTCTTCAAAAAATCAATAATAGTGGAATCCATCTGGAAAGCCTTGCCATATGGCTTAAAATGATGTTCTTTGGTTGATATGAAAGGGCAGAGAATATAAGGAATACACATGGATTATGGGGGACACTTTAATTTTGATCTCAATGATGAGATTAACTAGTTAGGTCTGTCAGTCTTCTAGACAGATGACGAGTTTTACTCTCTTTTATAGAGACAAAGAATTGTAAATGACAAATATAGGGAGGTAAAGTCACTCCCTACTCCCTCTGAGGTCATTAAAAAGGATTGAACAATGAAGTTATCATATATTTCAACAAATGGGATGGGTTAGGGTCAGATGCCCAAAACTATGGAAGAAAAGAGGAGAGAAACATGAAGTTTTTAGATCTATCGATAATAGAATTAGGGTTAGGGTTAGACACTCAATTTTCTGAAAGACGGGAGAAAGGAGAAGAGGAAGGGATTTTTAGTGCTAACATTAGAGCCAAGAAGGGGAAGGAGAGAGCATAATATTTTAAGAATAAGCGGAATACCACTATTTGTGCTAACATAGAATGCTTTTTATTAACAATAGATGTTTCCATGGAAAGAGAAAATCACATGGTGGAGAAAGTCCTATTTGATTACTTTATGCACCACAAGGTGAATAGGAAATATCCACATATATGGATAAAATTGATATATATCAAACTTTTATAACATATTCTATCAAGTTTTTATTTAATTCATATTGAACGCCTTAAGGTAACCCCTACATAGAGGAATCTTTATTCTAGATCAGATGTTATTTCAAAACGACTTGATTGTTTCATTACCGTCAAGTCTTTACTTGCAGAAGAGGGTTTCTTTCATGCTTGGGTAGATTCTGATATAGTTTCATATCATCTTCCAATCCTTATGGAAATGGGGATTGATGTTGTATTAATATGTTTAATGATTTTGATATTGATTTAGGCTACACGATCTATTTTAATTGTCAACCAGGGTCATTAAAATTGTAAGGTCCTATGTGATACATACACAAGAAGGAAATTCCTCATACTTATTGAAATGACCTAGAAAAGTGCATGGGGATCTAGGATCAAATGACAGGATCCACCTATTAACATGACACAATTACGTGGCACTACATTCACTCGGCTTCTCTAAGGGTGAGCTCAATGTCACTAGGTGTTGATCTGGTAGTTCTACAACACTTGATTATGTAGTATGCATTTTTTCATCCCTTGAACATAAGGTAGGTCACCAAATCACTCAAGCTATAAACTAAGGAAAACCATGCATTCACACCAAAAGAAAACTTCACACTTGTTGAAAATAAAATTTCACACTAACTCGAGAAATAAATCTACACACGCGTGAAATGGAAATTAAATAAAACTACAATATGAGACAGTAATATAAATCTACTTACAAATGCATAGTAAAGAAATGTTGGCACAAGATCGTACCTTAAGTGGGCCCATACATAAGTTTGGATTTAGCCTCTATGCTTTCTAATCGTTCAACATCGACATGTTATTAATCTCCAAGATTCATGCAAAATGGAACAATATAGTACAATAGCTCAAGTAATCACAAACAAAATGATATTGATATATTATGCAAGAAAAAGTATCAGAGTGTCTCCTTCATCCTACTCTTCCAAGTGCTTACACACACACACACATATATATATATACAAAATTCATAAGTTATAAATTTAAACACATAACAATATGGTTTGTTGAGTGAATTAATCAACAACATAAATGGAAATTTGTTAACGATTTTCTACTGGTTTTGATCATTATATAAATAGATTCTACTATTTTTGACTTCCAATGTGTATTCTTTTCTCAACAATCTTGTAGATTCTTAGAAACAAGCATGTCAAGTGAATCAAAATTGACCTAACAAACCTATAAAATTTTGGGAACAATTATATTAGTTGGAGTTACGTACAGGCTTTGGTTACAATCGTTCGAGATACTGGCTATGATTCATAATATCATAAGTGTCCATCCTATTTTAAAACCATGTCCCTTTAAAACTATAACCAAACATGTATATGGAAATTTTATGTGCACAAGTTGTTGAACAAACAAGCCAAAATATTTAGGAGACCATGCACAAATTGGTCTCATCCATATAACTCTATGAAATTTCTTTCTATATTTGTAGACCACATCCACCTGGAATTCATACTTGGTCAACAAATATTTATAAGATTGGTAATAGAAGTACCTATTTATTACAAAACGAATGTAAAGGTTGTTCTGTCAACACATGATCATGAGAGATAGGACCAAAAACCATATTATAGACAAAGCATCTCGAGCATTGATCAGTCGTTGAACCTTTATTTATCACAAACCATTTTTTATATATATAGGCAAACCATAGTGCAAGCCATAATGCATGCACCTCTATTGAACCATAGACACCTAAATACTCATTTAATAATCATTTTAACGTTTAATTCAAGCAAAATAGATAAAGCAATAAAACAAATAAACACATGTATACTTGTAGTTATAAATAAAGAGATTAGAGGTGTTCAAGGGCACATATATACTTGTAGTTATAAATAAAGAGATCGGAGGTGTTCAAGGGCAAAAAATGGAAGATATATATAACAAAATAAGTATTTTGGTAGGCAAAAGACTGCCATATGGAGGACCCATTAGGGACTAATACTTCTAGTCGAAATTATCCATTCAAGTCCTGCCCATCTTGATCCATGCTTGAGTAACTAAATAGGTGTAAAAAATTTCTCGGTTAAGAGCTAAAATAAATTATGGGTATCCCATAGGGTGTCTATCTCGAAGAAGTGTCAGAAATCCTTCCCATATGTCTTGGGCCACCATAAGAGCTTCTAGATAATAGGTTCGTGTTAGCTCATGATACTGTGTAACAACATAACGTTAGTTATTCCTAATAGTGATAAAATCCCCAGGATCCTCTCTTAACCTTGATAAATAATTAACCACAAAACCATGCAATAGGTACTCTTCCCACACCATTAACTGAGCTTCCAATTATGCATTTATGTAAAAACCTGAGTCTCGCTTCCTCTTGATCAAATTGGAAATGTAGGAAATAAAGGCTCGAAGTTGGACATCCCCAACAAAGGGAGTATGGTTCCAACAAGAGTTATATGGCAGAACAAAGTTGAATAAATATAGTTCACACAGTAGGTTCTAGTTTGATGCATCTGAATAATGTTAAACTTCAATAAAAGTTTCTAGTTGATTTATCTCATGAGGTTGGTTATCTCAGATTTGTCTCGGTCAAAAAGATGCCCATAGATCACGTAGGAAAATAGGATAAAATCTGGAGTGTACTCGAAAAACAGACATCTCTGCTCTGATTCATAGGCTACCTCTTCCAATTTGTGTTCCTTTTGATACAGATCCTTCCACTTAGTGATTTGACTCTTCCATTTTTCTTCTTGACTTAGGTATATAGAGAACCAATGTTGTTTTAGTTTCTCTATCTCCTATCTATGGATTTCTTTATTAATAATCCATAAGACAAATAAGGCATCCTTCATTTTCCACTGTGGCATATCAGGTTTTAGTTAAAGGAAGGCATAGCTATTAGTTAGAATGTTATCTAGGATGACATTGATGACTTGTTGGGCTTCCTTAGTGTAACCCTCAACAAATGTCTTGGCTCTAATTGAAAAATCCTCTTTTTGATCTATGGCTTGGAGTAGGGTTCCCAAATTATTTAGCTTAGGCTTATGTCTTTTTAGTGTAGCCTTAATCCTCTCATTCTTTAAAATTGAATTCTTATTCTTCTCATGTAAAGTTTGATAACTAGGATTGAAGAATCAAAAAGGTCTAAGGTTCACGGCCTTACCTTTTTTGCACTTGATTTTCTCTAATTTGTCACTACTAGAACCACTTTCAAAGACTGATGGTGGTTTCTCCATAATGCTTTCAACGGGGTTTGCAACTTCAATGTCTTATTCATGCCTAGAACCATGAGGTTCCTCAATAACAGTCTCAGGTTTATCAAAGTTTGTCTCCTCAAATGTTACCATTTCCTCCTTTGAGCCAAAATTTCTAAAGCCATGGGTTGGGCCCTTATCTTTTCGAGACTATGAAGTTGTAGAGACTCTAGTAGGATATTGATGTTTAGTTTCAAAGGGAATCCTTGGGTTTACTTGTTCACTCTGAATTAAAACCCTTTCTCTTGGATTCCTCTTGATGCCATGTATGAAGACTTCCCAAGGAATCGCCAACCTATGTAAATTATGCTACGATCAACATCCTTATTATTTCTTGGTGATATAACCCTAGTTCATGGTTTTTCTTCTTTCTCTAGACCAGAGAAAACATTTTCATTAAGATATTCAACGTGAAATATGGCATATTGAGTGGTATTTGTCTTGCAATATGCATCGAAATTCTGATATGATAATGATAAACCAAACTAAACCTACCCTCACACATCATGATTTTTTCAATGATGAAGAAAACATCTTACCACAAGGGAAGCAAGGCTTCTTTGCGGATGCCCTTCCTTAAGTTTGTAAGTGGGGATGGAACCTGTAGAAAAGGGGACCAACATTCCCCATCAATCTTAAATTTATTTTACCAATTCTCTCCATCTTGGGATAGTTTCGCCACTGCATAGTTCATTTGTTCATTAACCATAATGGTAAGTTTCCTGATGAGGTCTTGTTCCCCACTAAAGTTTTGAGAAAACTCTAATGTGATGGTCGCGTCATGCCCCTGAAACCAACTGAGAAAATCGACCCACCTAGATTCCACAAAAATGCTCCAAACTTTTGGCTTGATCTGGATAACATTAACATTCTCAAGCTCAACACAATTTAGAATGCCTCCCATAGTTCCCTCTTCCTATAACTCTAATTACTAGACCCTCATACAACTGCCTTTATGACCATACTCTAATGAATGACCAAACTTGGAAGCCAATCGTTTAAATCAACCAAATCCCTTCAAATTTATGAGGCTACGAAAACAAGGATTTGCCTATTGCAAAATGATGTGAGGTGAAATACCTCCATTATTACACACAATGGTTGCATACCACAACCTGATTGGCGATGAGTGAGGTCATTGTCATGTGAAGACATTGATATGTCAAGCCGAGTATCTCTTGGTAGGTCACTCTAGTGATTCAAATGATGGAAAAGGGGTTTTTACAATGTAATATCCCACATCCAAAGGGATTTTTACAATGTGTATGATGGTGTGAGTTAGGAAATGGACTTCATCGCATATTTTAAACCTCAGGGTTGTAGAGGAGGATTAAATTCTTTATTTATTTTTCTATTTTTAGGGTAATAGTAATGATATTGAAATAAAGGCTTTTAGCAAGACCTTTAGGCCAAAGTGGATGAAGGGAGTCAAGATTAGGAACATCAAAATATGTTTGGGTAGATTAGGTAGCATGATAAATATCTAAGTATATGTATCATTCTATAAGTAACTCTAAACTCTTTGCTTAAAAAAAGTCAAAATATTGGGAAAGAAAGCACCTGGTTGGTTGGTGGAATCACGACGATGCCATTGTTTGCTTGATTATTATGTATGCATTCTCTAGATGTAATCCCGCAGCCTATCCAGAAAAATAATCTTTACGTTATTAGGTAATTTTATGAAAGATAGAAATTGATAGCCAAATATGATTTTATTTAAATATAGATATATTTTTTTCAATTGTTTTCTTCTTTTTTCTTTTTTTCCAAACTTTGTCAACTAGTCTCTTGGTTTTCCAATGAAATCATGTCCTAATATTCCTTTGAAAAAAATTTCATAGTAGGGAGGGCATTCCTTCCTAGTGGCTTGGCCAAGAACTACTTTTCCAATGCTACTAGGTGTTGGAGGCACCCAAGACCAGGTTTTCACAGCAAGACTTTTTTTCTCTTATTTTTTTTTTTTAAATAAGACTAAAAAAACAAAGGGTCATAAGAGAGGATGTATTGGCCATCTTCTCTATGACTTATAAATCATATTTATTCATTAATTCCTTAATAAATTCCTCCTTATATTTGGGCTTCTAATATAGATTTAGTCAATGTCCATTGGCCCATCAATGGTGTTTGTGCACCATAAATAGTATGAAGCCTTATAGACCCATTTTCAAATATGGTTTCAACTTCATATGGCCCCAACCATTGGGTATGAAATTTTCCTTTGAAGTATTTGTGCCTTGACTCAAACAAGAGGGACCAATCTCCTTCTTTAAATGACTTATCCTTGATGAATTTATCATGACATTTAGCTTGTTGTTATTGAATAATGGTCTTTTTCTTAATGGAATCTTGATGCATTTCATCAAGCTCGTTAAGTTGATCACATTGATGATTTTGAGCCCCAAAGATGTCCATTGCAGTTTGTAGGGATCATTCCTTAATGCCTTAACTTAAAACTCAATAGGGAGGACAAACCACTTCCCATATACCAACTCATAAGGTGTGAAATCAATGGCATTCTTATAAGTGACTCTATTGGTTCACTAAGCTTGTTGAATTTTTTCAGCCGAGTATT
Organism: Pinus tabuliformis; assembly: GCA_031772625.1. Taxonomy (NCBI): domain Eukaryota; kingdom Viridiplantae; phylum Streptophyta; class Pinopsida; order Pinales; family Pinaceae; genus Pinus; species Pinus tabuliformis. Next base: position 740,310,931 of record CM062814.1, on the reverse strand, counting down.
TATGATGGTGTTGCATTGTCTTTTTCAAGATGGCCTCCAAAACTTTCTTGGTGACTTCCACCTGTCAATTTTCCTGAGGGTGGTATGGAGTGGACATATGGTGCTTGATTTAAATTTCTCAGTGATGGATTGGACCAATTTATAAGGGTAATTGAGTCCCTTAATTGGTGAAAATATCCCATGGTACACCAAATTGGACAAATATTTCTTCATATAAGAAGTCAACCACTGCCTATTTTTTTGCCTTTAGTAGAGCTTTGGCTTCAACCCACTTGGTTACATAATCAGTGCATATCAGGATGTATGCATTTTGTCTTGATGATGGGTTGATTGGCCCTACAAAGTGAAGGGCCCATTTTTTTAAAGGCTCAATCATAACTTGGGGTTGTAGCAACATTTCATCAAACTGTGCTGGACTTCCCATTCTTTGGCACTTATTACAACTTCTAAAATAATTTTTAGCATCCCTAAAAATTGTTGGCCAATAATACCCTTGTCATAAAACTTTGTTTGTAGTCCTTTTATCTACAAAGTGGCCCCCACAAGGCTCATCATGACATGCTTTTAGGATGTCATAGATTTCATCCTTTCGAACACATCGCCAAATTATATGATTGGGCCCAGTTTGGAACAAGTACCCAAGTTGAATCCAAGAGTACATAACATTGTTTCTAACAAACTTTTATCACTCTCTGGGTGACAAGTGTTGTGGGAGTTAACCTGCAGCCAAATAATTAGCAATATCTGCAAACCAAGGTGTATTAGTAGATAGGGAAAATAAATGATCATCAGGGAAAACATCTTGTATAGGATTAGAATTATTGATATGATGAATTAGAGATAATAAATCAACAAAAACATTCTCCTTCCCTGATTTTTCAATAATGGTAATATCAAATTCTTGCAGGAGGATCCATCTGGTCACTCTACCATGTATAATAGGTTTATTCATAGGATATTTTATGTCAAAGTGATCAATATGTATGAAGAAAGGATACTCGGTAATATAGTGATGAAAATATTTTATGTCGTGAACTACGACATGGAATTCATTTTCAGTTTTTGTGTAAGTAAGTTCGATTGGGTTAAAATTTTAACTAATGCAATAAATGGCGTAAGGTTTTCGTTCCTCTTTATGACCTAACACAAATCCAATGGATGTATCTAAGGCATTAGTGTGAATATGGAACGGTAAGGACTAGTTAGGACCTCACAAAATAGGGCCAGAAGAAAATTTTTCTTTAAGAACATTGAATGCTAATTGACATTGATCATCCCAATGGAATTCTACATTTTTTGTTAAAATACAAAATAATGGGGAAGCTACCTTTGTAAAAATTTCTATAAACCTCCAGTAGTATCCCACATAACATAAGAAAATGCAGACATCCTTTTGTGTGGTTGGGGATGATAACTTTAGGCTTACCTCTATTTTGGCAGGATCCACCTGAATTCCTTCCAAATAAATATGGTTCCCTAACACGATCCCTTATGTGAGAAGCATCTAATGTTTCTCATTACTAAGAGAGATATTAGTTTCTTGACATCGAATTAGTACCTTTTCAATATTCTTCAGGGCTTCTTCAAAAGTTTCCCCATATACAATAAATCATCCATGTATATCTCAACAAAATAATTAGTCAAGTTGGAAAATATTCTAAGAAAAAATCATTGAAAATTTGTTGGAACATTGCATAATATGAACTATAATATTCAATAGGCATAAGTTCCCCAGGGGTAGGTGAAAGTGGTTTTCTCCTAATCTTCAAGGGCTACTTGAATCTATTTGTAGACGTTGAAGTAGTCAAGAAAGGGGAAAATTTTCTTCTCTACTAAGGTATCTAAAACTTGATCAATGAAGGGCAGAGGAAAATCATCTTTTAGGGTAGCCTTCTTCAACTCTCGTTAATCAACACACAACTTCCACTTTCCATTATTTTTTGGAACAATAACCAAGGGAGAGACCCATTTTCTACCAAAGATAGGATAGATAGAACCTGTGTTTAATAATTTTTGTAACTCTTCTTTAACCATGTCCTTTAATACCAGATGCATCCTCCTCTATGGTTGCTTGATAGGTTCGGAGTCTTATTTTATATAAATATGATGAGTACATGAGTTAGGAGAGATATTTTTTGTATTATTATAATCCCATGCAAAATAATTATTGTTCTTCCTAATCATCTCTACCAATATCTTTTGTTGTGAGGGTTCAAGTTGGTCACTAATATTTAATCTTCCATAATATCAAAAATGAAGCTATTGGATTCAGTTGTTGTGCTAGTTCAATGTGTGAACATGTCTCTTGTTATTGTTTCCCTAAAACTCTATCAATTTATGGGTTGTTGTTGAAATGAGGATGTGTTATAAACGTTAAATTAAATCATCCTTGATATGTTCTTTGAAAATTGAGGCTTGATCGAGGGTCAAGAGCGGTTGGGTAGATTCTTCATCACTATCTTTGTACTAGAGGGGATTCTCAGAATCTAAGAAAGGTTTAGTAGTAGGATAAAGAGTAAGAGTTTTTATATAATTCTCATGGGAAATAATCATGTCCCCATACCTACAACTAATGTAATCATCGGTTTTGGCTATCCAAGGCCTTCTGAGGATTAAGGGGTAACCTCCAAGATTGGCCTTAGGTTGGAGGATCATAAAATCATTTAGATATTCCCATGATTCTATGGAAACAACAATGTATTATACTACTCATTCTATCTTTATGTTAGACCTATCACCCATTTGAAGAAAAATTGGGGTAGTTCGAAGGCCAAGCAACTTGAGTTTCTCCATAATATATTTGGTTGTGACATTTATAGTTGCCCCTAAGTCTATCAAGGTATTGGCTATAGGGGTATTTTAATATTAACAATAATGATAGGGGTCCTAGGATCCCCATACTTTATTGTAAACACTTTACCCAACATTAGGTCTACGAATTTCGCAATTACTTACATTGTCCTAGGATCTCTTTTCTTTCTTGGTTGTCCTAGCATTGTAAGTGGGTTGGACTACTTTATTATTGGGATTAGGAATATTCTAAGCAGGTAATTGAGGCCTCTATTAAGTTTGAGTGGGTTGGTTGGAAGGAAACTTAAGCTATTGCAGATGTTGTTGAGGTGTAACTTGTGGCATCATATTTCCAAAAGAGGAGGGTCCTCTCCAACCTGGGGTCCATCCTTGACCTTGTATCTAAGGGGGGAAATGTGGCCAAGGTACAAGATGGTACCATCCAAACATAAGAGTGAAATACAAGGAAGGATCGGGAGATGTAAGCCCAAATGTTTGAGGAGGCCATGGTTTCTTTTGAGCCACAAAACAAATTGATTCAATTTCCTCATTGGCTTTTTGAAACATGGCCTTAAGCCCTGGCAAAGAAGGACAATCCTGAGTGGAATTTTTTTTATATACAAATGTTACATACTTCTACATTATTCAAAGGACACTCCCTAAGTGGGTGTTTCTTATGACATTTGGAACAAAATATGGCCAAGTCTAATTTAACCTCTTCCTTCTTCATTTTGGTTTGCATGGTATCTACTTGTGAGCTAAGTGTGCTAAGAATATTATTTTTAAGATTATCTAGTAGATTCCCTAGCTCAGCCTTAGTTACCCCTGCCCCATTTGACCTAGTAATTCAAGATATCATATCTCAAAGGCTCTTCCAATAATTTGCACTCCCTCTATAATATTGTTTACACAAGTCACAAATATCCTCATAAGACAATTGTGAAACATCTCCTGCTCCCATGAGGTTTAAAGTTTCCAAGAAGTCTTCTCATATACCCTTAAGAAAAAGGATATGTAAGGTTTTTGGGTCTAGATTGTTTTGCCTTGTTATTTGCAAGGTATATCAAAATCTTTCTACGTAGTCTTCCAAACTTTCATCATCTAATTGGGACATCTTGAAAATTTCTTCCTTAATATCCTGGACTTTTCCATAGTCCTGGTATTTATTTAAAAATTTCTTCATCATGTCATCCCAAGTCTGAATAGAACTCCCCCCTAGTCTTATAAAGTAATGAAAACTTGCAATAAAGTTAATGTTGTAGGAAATAGTTTCAATTTCTGAGCATTCATAGAGTATTCATAGCTACGACAGAGAACATCACTCAAATAGGAAAGTATTAGGGTCTTCCTTAGATAGGCCATGAAAATTTGTAAGGGAAAAGAGAGGGATGTTTTTCATTTAAAATATTGCATCGGGGTCTTGGATGGGGAATTCTAAAATAAGCGGTCCTTGGTGCTTGGGCCCATTGACTTCTTCATCAGTCATCTTTTCCCTTCTTGTAGACTTAGGGACCTAGATTTTATTAGACCCTTCAAAACTTTATGGTTCTTCTTCAAATGGGGTTTCTTCCCTCTTTGGTATCTCTCCTTTTGGTGGTTTCCCCACCATGCTATTTTGAACAAAAGTGGCCTTCAAAGGATTTTTGTTTTTTTCTATAACATTAGTGTGAGTGGCTCCTACCGCATTGCGTGTTGGGATTTTGAAGGAATTTTTATTTTTTCCTATCCATGATTTTTTTAATGCATTTATCATGATATAGTGCAAAATATAAGGGGAACCTAGGTTACTGAAAGGGGTAATTATGACCCCTTTGGTTGCTTCTAGCCCTAATATCTTTTGTTCTATTTGCATGATAAATATTGAATCCTTTGAGCACCTCCCAGGAAATGATGCCAAAAATGATTGTGTATGATATGTTTAACGATGTTGATATTGATTTATGCTACACAATATATTTTAATTATCAACCAGGGTCGGTAAACTTGCAAGGCCCTCTATACTATATACATAGGAGGAAAGTCCTCACACTTATTGAAATGACATAGGAAAAGTGCACAGGGATTTGGGATCAAATTAGAAGATCCACCAATTAACACAACACAATTACATGGAACTACAATCACCCAACTTCTCTAAGGGCGAGCTCGAAGTCACTAGGTGTAGATTGGGTAGTTCTACAACACTTGATTTTGCAGTATGCATTTCTTCAGCCCTTGCACATAAGGAAAGCCACTAAATCCCTCAAGCTATAAACTAAGGAAAACCATGCATTCACACCAAAAGAAAACTTCACACTAGCTCAAAATAAATGTTCACACTAACTGAAGAAATAAAGCTACACACTTGCAATGGAAATTAAATAAAAACTACAATATGAGATAGTAATATAAATCTACTTAGAAATGTTGGCACAATACCATACCTTGAGTGGGCCCCTTCTCAAGTTTGATATGTTCATGTACACTTTCTAATCATTCAGTATAGGCACACTATTAAGCTCTAAGATTCATACCAAATGGAAAACATAGTACAATGGCTCGAATAATCACACATAAAATGATATTGATATATTATGTAGGCAAAAATGCCAGTGTCTCTCCTTTGTCCTATGCTTCCAAGCGCTTACACATATATATACAAAATTCATAAGTTCTAAATTTAAACACATAACAATATGGTTTTCTAAGAAAATTTATCAGCGACATAAATATAAATTTTTTAACAATCTAGTTTCGGTCATTATCTAAACAAAATCTACTATTTTTTCTCTAAGAAAAATTATCAACAACATAAATATAATTTTTTTAACTATCTAGTTTTGGTCATTATCTAAACAAAATCTATTATTTTTCACCTCCAATGTGTATGTTTTGCTTGACAATCTTGTATATCTTGAAAAACATCCATGTCAAGTGGATCAAAATCACCCTAACAAGCTTGTAAACTTCCAAGAACAAGTATATTAGTTGGAACTGAGCAAAGGCTTTGGTTACAACCATCTGAGATACGGGTGTGTCCATCCTATTTTAAAACCATGGCCTTTAAACCTATAACCAATCTTGTATATGGAAATTTCACGTGCGCAAGTGGTTGAACCAACAAGTCAAAATCTTCGGGAGACCACGCACAATTTAGTCATTCCCATATAACTCTATGGACTTTGTTTTTGTAGTTGTAGACCGCATCCACCTAGCATTTAGACTTGATCATGATAGATTTATAAGCTTGTTCGAGGTGGCAGTACCCTCGTATTACAAAAAGAATGTAAGGGTTATTCTATCGACACATGGCCAAGATACATAGAACCAAAAACCATCTTATAGACATGGTGTCTCGAGTATTGATCAGTTGTTGAACCTTTATTTATCACAAACCATTATCATTATAATTATAATTATATATATATATATATATATCTCTATATATATATATATATATATATATATAAACCATAGTGCATGCACCTCAAGTTTAACCATAACATCTAACCATAACATCTAAATACTCTTTTAATAATCATTTTAACCTTTAATCCAAGAGAAAGAGATAAAGTAGTAAAACAAATAAACAAACATATACCTGTAGTTATAAATAACGACATTAGAGTTTATCAAGGAAAAACGATGGAAGATATATGTAGGAAAAATGAGCATTTTGGTAAGCAAAAGACTACCATATGGAGGACTTATCAGGGATTAATACTTCTAGTCTAAATTATCCATTCAAGTTAAACATGGGATGGCTAAACTTTGAAGAGTCGAATCAGATGATTAGATCTAAGTGGAACCATGTTCACCTACGTAATCTTAAATCTATGGTGCAACGGTTTGTGGAGAATCTTATTGACATTAAAAAAAATGTTTATTTTTAGGTTCACAATAACAAGGAAATGGAAAGCAAAGTTTTGTTTCATTTAGACCTTAAAATAGATAGAATATTCAAATATAATCCAAGTGGTTTACTCTCATATTTCAAAGACTATAAGCTACAGGAATATGAAAATAAGAAATTGAGTCGTTATTGATGAAGGATACAACTCTCGGGTTAAAAAGCGAGCCGCTTTAATGGATTGTTGAAATGATAACAATTCAAAAAAACAAATTTATGAATCTTAGGAGAGTGATTAGTCACATTGGCACATTAAGGATGAAGAGGAGAGTTGGGTGAATTCTTATGAGGAGATGACTAAAATTGGTAAGGAATTCTTCCATAATCTTTTTATTAATCTAGGGGTATTTAATATCAATGATCAACTAGAAATCATTAATTTGTATCCCCCTTTATTCAACTCATAGTCCATTGATGATTTAGAGCGCCCAACCACTTTAAAAGAAATTCAGACTATCATCCAAAATTTTTCCAGTGACAAAACCCTAGACCCTAATGGTTGGGTTGTTGAAGTGTTTATCATGTTTTTCTATTTAATGGGGGCAGACGTCCTTAAGGTGGTGGAGTATTCCAAGTCTGAAGGATTAATCTCAGGTGGGCTAAATGCAACCTTTATTGCCCTCATTTCGAAGAAGTTTGATCATGAGACTTTTAGTGATTTAAAGACTATTTCCTTGTGCAATGTGGTTTACAAGATTATCGCAAAATTGATAGCACTGAGATTGAAGGATGGGTTGTCTAGAATTATGTCACAAAATTAGTTTGGGTTCTTATCCAATAGATTGATTTTTGATGCTATTGGCATCACTCAAGAGGTTTTTCATACTATCAAGGTTGACAAAAATCTAGTGGTGGTCATGAAACTTTATCTTAAAAAAGCATATGATAGGGTGGATTGGTCTTATTAGCGGCTTCTACTTCACAAAATTGGATTAGGGACTCGGATGGCAAGATGGATAATGGTGTATGTTTCCTTGGTCAATTTCTCAGTCATTATTAATGGAGCTCCTACTAGTTCTTACAAAGCAACCCGAGGACTAAGACATCGCTATCCTCTTTCGCCCTATCTTTTCTTGTCAGTCATTAAAGGACTGAGTAACGATTTTATTAAAGAGAACACTAAGGATGTTCTTTCAGGTATTCATATCACTCCTTCCATGGTTGTTAGTCATTTATTATTCGTTGATGATGTACTCTATTTGAAGACGAGCACAACTTTTGAATGGCATAGAGTTTTAGAAATTAAAAAGAAAAATCACAACGCGTTAGGGATGGTTACGAGTTTGGGAAATTAACTATATCTTACTAATAGTTTGGAGGTAGGGAATTAAGCTTCTATCATGCAGTGTATGCCTTACAATTTTGATACTTTTGACAAAGGGCAAAAATATCTTGGATATTATATCAAAACCTAATTATTATAAAGTGGAAGATTGTTGACGGCTTATAAAGAAAGTGGAGAATCAAATTGGGATTTGGTTGAATCGTTGGTTGTCTCAGGGTGGGAGATTAATTCTAGTTAAGGCGGTTTTAGAGGCCATTCCAGTTTATTGGATGGATCTTGCTAAAATTCTAAAAGCTATTTGGAAAAAATGTTTTCAATTTCAGTTAGAAAAAAAATAGAAAAAGCAATACCCTTGGTTAGATGGGATGAAATAGCCCTTCCTAAAAAAGAAGGGTGGTTGGGGTATCCGCAATATTTTTTATTTTTATTGATGCTATGGCAGCAAAAACTAGTTGGCTTATGTTTTTTGAAGGGAATTTATTAAGCAATATTTTGAAGGCTAAATACCTTAAAGGTATTATAGTGGAGGATTGGATAAAATACTGCAATAGGATCCTTTTGAAAGGCTTTTTAATCTAGAAAAAAATTGTTGGGGCTTTCCTCAAATTGAAAGAGTGGATAGCTTGGAAGGTGGGCTCAAGTTAGCAGGCGAGACTAGGTTTAGACCCATGGATTGGTTGTGATGGTTCCTAATTTTTATCATGGGGTTTAAGAGATTACTTGACTGAGATAAGCATGAAGACTTTGGAAGATATGGGATATGGTAAGAATAACGAGGATATTCAACTATGGATGGACTCTAATCATTTAGCTATTCTAGGTCCTTTGGTTGAGGAATGGCACAGTTTCACTTATGGACTCAAAAAAATTGGTATTCTTTTACAAGAGGAATGTGTTGATCAATTGGTCTGGTCTTGTAATGGATATGATGGTACTATTATAGCCAAATATTCCTATGAGGAATTTATAGATTAAAAGGTTAATTATATTGGTCACTAGTGGGACAAAATTATTTGGAGAAATAAGGAAAAACTAAAGATTTAGTTGTTTTGTGGTTTTTTCTTAAAGGTAAAGCTCTAACTTGGGAAGTCTTTAAAAGGAGGGGTTGCCACAAGGTCTTGGTTTTTGTATTTTATGCAGGATGAATGAAGAATAGACAAGTCATTTTTATTTCGTTTTCAATTACAGTGGAAATTTGGTAGCTTGTTATTATATTTTTTCAATTGAAATTAGATTGGTACGGTTTGTCTTTAGACGCACGTTTGTGGAATTGGTTTACAAACAATACTTATTTCAGATTCCATTACCTGTCAACCTATGTTTTATGGGGGATATGGAATCATTAGAATAAGGTTTTGTTTAAAAAATCTCAAATTAATCCCTTTATCACTACCTTCAATATTAAGAATGCTTTTAATGAGCAAGTTCCTAGTTAGATTTTAGGTAAGTAGAAAATGCACTGAGTGGTTATTAATATGCATGTCTATCCAAGAGGCTTCTTTGATGGAGCCTGTGTCAATGGAAACTGAATAAGAGGTGTGGTAATTTTAAATCAACCCTTATCATAATATGCAGATGAAGTTAGGATTTAGACCTAGTATTGTTGCTAAGGTTGAGTTATTAGCTTATTAGGCCCTCCTTAAGATTGTAGCTCATGAGAACTTTTAATAGTTTTTCACTTTTGGGGATTCCAAAAACATTATTGACTAGATTAATAGGAAGGTTATTATGTGTGGACTTCATCTTGAATGTTGGCAGAGGAAGATAAGGGTTTTACAAGAACAGTATGATGATTTACAAGTTAAATATATCTACAAATATTTTAACAATGTTGTTGATATGCTATCGAAAAAACAATGTTCTTCGACGTTGGTCATCTAAATTATTATTATATGAGCATTTGTAAATCAAGCATTGTTTTTGCCTTGTTTTGAGAGATATACCTGAAAGATCACCATTAACTAAATAATACAATAACCAATTATGTCTTGAAAAATACATATACACTATTTTTAAAAATCTAAAAACATTTATATTTTGTATTTAATAATAACAAACATATTTTTTCCCAAAAATAAAAATAAAATCGACACATCGAGAGATAATCTTTAAAATACTATTAAATGCATTTTCATAACAAAGATATCGTTTATTGTTTTACATCACTTATAAAAGTATAAAAATATAGGGAAAACAAATTTGCATATTTATAATCATGTAAAAATGTTATTAAAAAAATATATATTACATTCTTTGCATCTAAGATGGGCTTCTTGATTGTTGTAATTCAATGAATGGAAATGTTATTATCATATATTTACATTACATTCTTTGTAATTCAGTGAATGGAGTTTAAATTTTAAATTTTGTTTAAATATTTTTTAAATATGAAAAATAATAAGTAAATAGGTTATAAAATCGCTTTTTTAATTAAATATAAAAATTAAGAAAATAAATAAATATTAATTTAAATACAAAAATTTAAAAAATATATAAAACTATAATATTATTAAATTAATAAAAAATGGTTATGTAAAAAAATAAAAATATTCAAAATTTATTCATATTAAAACAAAAATACAAGTAATTTTTTTAAACGAATAAAAATTAATAATAACCTAAAAAGTTATGGTTTATTATTTGTGTGTATATATTTATAGTCTTTAGTCATATTGATGTTATTTTTTTTTGTATATATGTTGTTTGTAGGTTTAATTGTGTCTTAGTGTTGAGTGGTCTCATTGTTGAGGACTGAGAGAAAAGCATAATAAATCATAAAAGAGTGTCATGTTCGTTTTAAAAAGAAAGATCAACCAAGTGAGGGGATAATTGAATCTCAATTAAGATTTTAACTAAAAGAGAAATATATATTAAAGATAAAAATGTATTTATTATAAATATAATTAAAAACAAATTGTATTTGTAGAAGATTTCAGATGAAACTGTGTATAGAATTTTTAATCTTGTCTGACGTTTCGGGTAGACACTCCACCCATCATTGGGTATTAGAGAGAGTGCTAATGAACCTTTAATAGATAATAAATTAATCAATGTAGTTGTTAAAGGTCAAGTCAAAAGGTAAATAAATAATAATTTAATCAAAGTAGCAGTTAAAAGTCAAGTCAAAAGCGGGTAATCGACAGAGTTTCCATTTCAAAGTATACATTGTTAAGGTCAATAAAGAAATGTTTTATTTAAATAAATAATTAAAATAAAGGAGGAACAAAAAGAGTGAGAAGGGGTCAACAAAGGATAAAAATTATTAGAGGTCATCAAGGATCGAGGCAAATTGGAACAAAAGAAAATCAAGTTATGAAAAATTGAATAAAGATGCAAACTAAATTAGAAAATTGGTTGAGACTAGATTAAATTAGAAAGGATAAATTGATCAAAATATTTTATTTATTTATTTATTTATTTTTGTGTGTGTGTGTGTAAGGTTCATCATTTTATTATCGAAATAGAGCATTACAAGTGATACTGCTTTGTGCTACCGACCTGCTTATTGGGAAACCAACCTAGTAGCACAAATTGAGAATCTTGGGATTACATATGCTTTGCTTAATCACTTTAGCTTATTAAAAATAGGCATTGCCAAAATACACAAGGAGCTCCAAGTTATTGTAAACACCAAGGTTCTATTCTACAAAACTATGCAAACTGAAAAAGAAACCTCCCATATTCAACTATACAAAAAGAAACCACCTCTAATTAGCTAAAACTATATTTTTCACTACATAATAACCTAGAGGTTCCATACATTGTATAGTAGACAATGAGACATGCTAAGTGGCTCCTTCGATGAACCACAAGCAATCATCAACCAGTGTCCACGAACTTCAGACACCTGCGAGCCGAAGTGCTTAAAGCAACGACCATTAACTGGAGCTTGAAGGTTCCACAAATGTTGCAACAACAGATGAGCAGCTTTAAGAAGCTCCTCCGACAGATCGCAAGCACCTGTATCCCACGAGCTACGAACTACATATGCCCACTAGCTAGAGCCCATTACCCAACGGCCATCAACCTGAGTCCTCCACGACCTCCCAAAGCACAGAGCCACCAAGATGCCCTCTGCCAATAGGGAGCAAACAACACTCCAATTGAGAGAAACAAGTCATTGTAGGGTACATTGGAAGGGCAGCAGGGGTTGAGTGACACTCATAATCCACTTTGTCAAGCCTCTAGCCACTGCAATCCACAAACTATTGATTCTTGTGATACCCATGATCATTGATATAGATCTCAATTCGAAGTTGTGAGAGAATAACCCCTAAAATCCCATGAGAGACTAATTTTGAGCCTAAAGCTCAATTATAAAATCCTACAGACATAGAGAAAGCAAAGAACCATGCATGAGAGGCGAACCATTAATGTGATTCTTACGGGCCAAAAGAAGCCCCAGAGCCACCATGCAAACTCTAGATATTGTAGAGTTCCAATCGAGAGATGAATAGAGACACATCCTCTCCAACTATGAGAAAACCAATATAGAATTAGGGTCGGTCCAGTCAGAGAATGTAGAACAACTATAAGAATTGCAGGCATGGCGACCATAAGCAAACATTGCTAATAGCGAAGAGAGAATCGTAATACTACTCACAAGGATCATAGATGTGTCTAAAAAAGGATGCCAACGAGCCATGACGCCACCTCCTGCCATAACCAATATGAGCCTCTCCAGACAATAATTAGGAGAAATCACGAACCAACGATCTAGATAGGGGGAGATGTATGAAACCCAAGGGCGCATGAAATCTCCCATCGCATGAGAATTTAACGGAGTGTGGAAGGACACATAAGGTAGTGAATGTTAGGCTAGATGGCCGCTTATTCCAGATGCCCTTTTCATGACACGAATGACTGTGGGATCCTACACCCTCCATGGGGAAATCAAAATAAAATTAAATAAATAAAAGAGAAAGAGAAATAAATCGAGATTGATAGAAAAAAATAATATATAAGGAAATTAAGAGAGAAAGAGGAAAATGGGGGACGAGAATTAATTCAATGAGAAAGGTGACAAATAACAGGCTTCCAGGATTGGCTCAATTTAAAACCATCTTCTCCTTTGAAATTATTTAGGTGCTTCTCGATTTTGAGAGATTCTCTGATGATACAGGTGTTGTGAAAAGGGACAATGGCTAAGATTTTGGATTGATCAAAACAAATAAGGTGTTTTGAACTAAATGAGTGTTTCGCAATGGTTGGTTTTGATAAACGAAGATTCTTAGCTATATGCTCCTTCAAGCAAGCTTTGAAGGGACGGCCTGGCTGGCCAATTTAAGACTTCCCACATGAATAGGGAATTTGGTACACCCTTGAACATAGCATGGGGTCAGACCTATCTTTTTTTGATTGGAACATCTGCTTCAATATGTTTTTAGGTCTAAAGGTGGATATAATGCTATTTTGATAAGATTATAGAAATGAGGTATTTTGTCCCTTTAATATAGTGAAGAGTGACTTGAACTAGGGGAGGAGAGGGGCAAACAAAGGGGGATTTTGGATTGGAGACATCATGAAAGGCTTTATGGATTTGAGATGAGTAGTAGCCAATGGCTTTGAAGGCTTGGAAAAGGTGGGTTTTCTCCAAAGGAAGGAATTGAGAAGCAAAGATTTTAAGGGCATGGGAGATGAGAGTTTTGAGAACAACGAACTTCTAATATGGTTGGTGGTGAGAATAGGAATGGAGATACTGATCAGTGTGGGTCCTTTTGTGGTAGACTTGATGGGATAAGGAACCATCAGGTTGTCAGGAAATGAGGACATCAAAGAAGGGGAGGGATTTTTTAGATTCAATCTCCATGGTGAATTGAATATGAAGGGAGATGTTATTGAGATGACAGAGAGAGGCATTAAACGTATTGCCAAATGACGAATGTGTCATTGACAAATCAAAACCAACACTTCGGATTTTTATGCTAAGAGTTGAGAGCTTTGGTTTCAAACAATTCCATGAAGATGTTCGCAGCGATAAGAGAAAGGGATAAACCCATTTTCGTATATTTATTTTGCTCATAAAGAGTGCTTGATGATGGTTGGAGTGTCCAACTGAAACGTAGAACATGATTAATAATCCTATACATACTTCCATCCAAAAATCTTCTACACATATGAATAATTGTGGAAATCTTCATTAAATTATATTTATTATAAATATAAATAAAGAGATTTTGAATATAGTTTTAATAATAAAAAATTCTGATCCTAATTTAAAACAAGGAGCCACTGTGGTGGCGCTAGTCCCTGCCGGTTGAGATTTAACTTGTATATAGTTTGCATTATCATCAGAGCGTGTTTGCAGTACAAGTATGTTTTAGGCATGTTTACTTTTATTAAGGTTTAGTGAATTGAATAGCAAATTGTTGTATGGACTTTTTGACTTTATGCAAACAGTAAAATATAATGAAATTTGAGTTGGTTAAATAAAAATTGTGATAAATGTAAGATTAGTTTTAGATGTAATATTTCAATGTGTCATGATTTAGAAAATGTGTAGATTAATAATTAAAATGTGATAAAATTTAAGATTGAATCATGGAAACTTTGACGGGGAAAAAGTATAAAAGGTAATAATAATGCGTATGAAGAATTAAAGAGTGTTAAAGTAACTTATGTATTTTAATGGTGCATAAAAGATATAATTTTGTTATTTTTTTAGATTTGAATATTATGGAAATATTCATAAAATGATAATCAGCAAATAAACATTATTATGAGTATAAATTTGATAATTAAATCCGTGGTGGAGAGTGTTCAATATTTAGATAAACGATTGTCGGAAGTCAAAGAAGAACGTAAGCATTTAAAAATTATGGAGTCTTGGACCCATGATTGAAAGATTAGATATCTAGTAACATGTTTGGACATAAGCGATACCATTCAGGTTAATGTCAATGATTGGCAAATTATTTCATGGTCAAGAGAACAAAAGATATATTTATTCTAAAATATTGTTTATCATAACTTTAGTGTGAATTTTAAATTTCTCCAATTACAAATCAGCAAAGAGAATAGACCTTGTATCTAATTTCTAATTAGTAATTTGTTGCATATAATTAATAATTTGTTGTGATGCAAAAGGACATGACTTTTTGTCTTTTTTATATCTTTGGGGTAGTAAATATTGGATCTAAGTACAATAGCAGAGCAATTTTGATAAGTTTATTTTATAAATTAAAAACTAAAATAAACAAATCATGATCTGCAAGAAAATATTCATTATCTTTTGGTGTTGTGAAAGGACTTACATCACAGATAAACAGATGCCATTAAACATAGTTGTTTTTCTATTTTGTGATTATCTTAATAAGGGGCTATAGTTTAATAGCATAGGCATAGGAAGTATGATGACATATAGAATGACGAAAATTGAGATAATTGAAAATAATAAAAAAATGGAGATTGACTATAGCACTTCAAATTACTCTATTTTTTAGTTAGAAATAATGTTTTTGCAGCTTGATTTTATAAAATTTATTATGTTATTAAACTTTATAAGTGGTGACAAGAAAGGCTTGCCTTGGTATAAGCTAATTATTGCAGGTTAACACAACTAGGAGAAATGATATTACATGTTATAAATTATGAAAGTCATATTCAGTTAATAGTGTTTTAAAAAATAGATAAGAGTTCATTTCAATGTGGGAATCTTTTTATTCAAGGAATTTTATTTCTTTGTGATTGGAAGTGTAAACTTTGCATTATGAATACTGAATAATAAAAATATTATAGGAAATTTATAGTTAGTTAAAACTATAAATAGTTTAATAGTTATAATTAAATATGAATGGATAAGCAGTATTTAATATTATATGGCTAATTTAAATTATAAAATGCATTATTTGTTTAAACATTAAAGATAGAGTGTGATATTAGAATTAAATAAAAATAAATAATAAGAATATTTTTATATTGGATCAGAGATATTGAAATTTAATTATAATTGACATGTGTATCATGATTAATAATAGTAAAAAGTGTTTATCATAATTAACATCGTTGTGATGCTAAGGCATGGGCCAATCAAGTAACTAAATATAGTAGATAGAAAATAGTAAATGATGATAAAGCATGAACAACATGGCTATCAAATATTAGAAAGAAACAAACCCAAATATTAGATAAATGATTTCAAGTAACTAAATATAGCAGATAGTAATTTATATTTATGGAACTTGTTCAAATTGAATTATAACATTGGTTTTCTGCATAAAATCAAATCTATAACAGATAAAGATGCCAATTTATTAAACATTAGCATACTGAATCAAGCGCCATAGAGACAAAATAAAAACTGCCAATGCCAATTTTTGTTGGCTAATAATTAATGCATTAAACATTAGCATAATGAGTCAACAGTCATAGAGACAAAATAAAAATTGCCAATGGCAATTTTTATTGACTAATAATTAATACAACATTTGACTAGATGAATGTTTAGATACAAGATGATCATTTAAGAACATAGGATTTGTGTTGTAACATTTTGACATTCTGTCAATACAATCTGATTTTGTCAGCAATGACAGCACTTCATTCCAACTTTGCATGTATCAAAAATTTCAGTTGAAGGGGATGCCAAGGAATTTGCAGAAATTTATGGTTCTTTGTAGTAGCTTAAGTGCTGAATTTTAACAAGATCACTTCCAGACTTTCCTACAACGGCTGCAACTGTGCATTCAGATGTTACAACTTCAACTGCAGTTGTTGTGATAAGCTGACCAGTTGCTGTTACACTGCCAAAGGTGATATACAATGCCAAGGACATTAGTACAGAAATAGTGATCAGCAAAAGCAGTATGATAGCAGCAATTGACAAAATTGTGCAAATGTTGTGTACCTCTCACGAGTGACATCATCATCATGCTATGTCGCGCATTGCATTTTATATCATCAAAAGCATTTGCTGATGCATATAAACTTGTTGAGTCAAAACAGTAGTCAAATTATGCAAAACTGAAATAACATGGAAGTGTAACCTAAAACATCTCAACTCAATTTTGCATTTAATAATATCTTGATTGATAAATGAAACAAAGATGTCTGGATATGGTATTTGCCAAAAAAACCTAAAATAGTTGCAAACAGAAAGACCATGAAATAGTTGCAGATTCTACTTGCCTTTTGTGAGGTAATATTCTAATATTGGCAGTTGTTCTGTGTTTCATTTCAGAAGTCATTGCAACAGTGCTGCTAATTAGACAACAAGATTTCAAAATAATGTCAAGCTAGACAAGCAGAACAGGAACTCCACCAACAGCAAATACAAATTCCATATTCATGCTAACTAGTTAAACATGGCATTGCACAAGGAGAGATCAAAAGCATGAACCTACAAAGCCATAGACTTCTGAAATAAGGTTTCGATTTCAAATGATGTAAAAAATGAAATGGGTTCAGATAAACTTACTCATTTGAATTTCAGCATTGACTCCGAGGAAGAATACCAATGGAATGAGTGGAAGCTACCAGAAATGTACATTAGCCATTGTGTCCTTTGTCCGTTGTAGATTGGAAACCATGTGAGCATTGTTCAGATTGTAAACTGCAAATCATGTTAGCAGTCTCCAGATATATGGCATATTCACATGGTCTGTGGGATAAATTGTTTCCTCGTAATGTTACCAGATTTTATGCAAAGCAGTTATCGTGCAGCATTTGTTTCAAAAATATAACTGTACACTTGACTTTGAATCAGATGTGTTTAGCAACATGGAAAAAATTTAAGCAAATTGTACAGCCAACAATAAACAGAAACATAGGTAATATAAAACAAAACCTTTCGAGCCCAAAACTTTCATTTGGGTTAAGGTTATAATGCTATTATAATGAAAAATCATGCATATCAAGTAACAGTTAGCAATTGATCGATTGCATATAGCCCCAGGTAAGGAGTAATAATACCAAATGCATTATGCCATAATTGCATTTTCAAACAACATATATTCATTTTAAAGTGCATATAGTTTGATGCTATTTATAAAGTCTAGCTTCAAGCATGTTGTAGAATGCCTTCGATCTCAAATACAAGATAACAGAAACAATACAAATAGACATGTATAAAGACTTTCTACGTCTGTTTCCTGAACCGTTAGCTACACTATGCAAGAAACAAAAACTAACCTAGCATTCAGCCATAACATACGAGCAGACAGAAATGACTAGCTGATTCAATATACGATTTGTCATTTAATCAATCTATGGAATCTTTGCTGTTTGAAGTCAGCAGCTGTACATACAAAATTATTGCTCAACTGATGTTGCATTTGCTATATTCAATGATATAGTTTAAACGAAACATGGCAGTTTTTAAAATGCGACAAAAATATAGATACAAAAGCTGACAAGACAATCTGTTAGGCCCCTATACTACTAGTGTAACCCCTTATTGTTATTAGTACAACCCACTTATTATATTGATGTACCCATGTAGTGCCCATATTGTTACTATTGTGCCACATAGAAGCCCACTATTGTTATTGTTGTGCCCTACAATATTATTGTTATGTAGGCTTTGATTGTATTGGGACCACTTAGACTCCTATATATAGAAAGGAGGTATTTTCATTTGTATCATCCAAGAATTGTTCATTTATGTAATGTAAAGGAGGTTGCCCCCTCGAAGAGGCTGAATTATAAGGTGTTGATCTATCTTTTCTATCTTTTCTATATTTTGATATAAATGGTGTACAACTGTTACAAAAGGTATGTATTGCATCTTCATATTTAGAACCAGATCAATTTTTATGGTACAAAGGGCTTTGTTCTCGTAAAAAACTTGTTACGTGGTCAATTTTCACGGAGGAAATGATAGCACATTATGAGGATATAAAGAGCAACACCTTCTTTAGAGCAACACCACAACAATTGGAAAGAGTAAAAGGGCTTTGTGACATAATGGAAAGCAAAATTATGGAAACCAGGAAGCATACCCCTCACAACTATAAAGATGGAAGTGTTATTTCTCCCAGCCTTCCACAACCTACAAGGGTTACACCACAACAATTGGAAGAAAAAAGAGAAAAAGGGCTTTGTTACAATTGTGATAGCAAATGCACTAAAGGTCATAGGTGTGCTGAGAAGAAATTATTTTACATAGAATATGAAGAGGAGGAAGAAAAGGATCAAGAAACATCAAAAGAAGAGGATATACGTCAGGACACCACCCCAGAGAAAGAAGAAATGAATCAGACCATATCTTGTAAAGCATTGGCAAGAATTACCACTCCTCAAACTCTCAAGATAGAAGGACATATCAAGAAGAAAAAGGTGCAAGAAGTGAAAGATCACATCGAGAAAGAAGAAATGAATCCGACCATATCTTGTAAAGGATTGGAAGAAATTACCACTCCTCAAACTCTAGAGATAGAAGGACATATCAAGAAGAAAAAGGTTCAAGCAGTGAAATATCACATCGAGCATCAACAACAAGTTCTCCAACTTTTAAAGGATAACGCCACTTCGGTGCAAAATCAAACGAAACAACAAGTAGATCAACATCATAGTGAAAAATGTTTTGATGTAGGTGATTGGGTATTTTTACTGTTACATCTCAAGCAAGCTATTTATGAGAAGGAAATTTTGGCAATACTACATGCACTTAAAAAATGGCGACCTTACCGAATGGGAAGACTCTTCAAGGATGAGGATGTGGAAGCATTGTTTTGTGCTATTTATATTATCCAACCAGATTGGATAAACAAAGCAAGGGATGAATGGAAGAAGGACGAAGAAGTATGGCCATTTATTCAAAAGTTGCAAAAGATCCCAATTCAAACAATATTGCCAGAAATTGAAGAAGGAAAAATCATATTGGAACTTGGAGCAGTCATAGAAACAAGAACCCAACAGCTACGAAATCGATCAATTTCAGAGTATCTCATCAAGTGGAAGAACTTACCTGCTGAATATTCCACTTGGGAGGACAAGACTTTTATATTGAAGCATCAAGAACTACTCAAGCGTTGAGGACAACGCTTTTTGAAGGAGAGGGGCATGTTAGGCCCCTATACTACTAGTGTAACCCCTTATTGTTATTAGTACAACCCACTTATTATATTGATGTACCCATGTAGTGCCCATATTGTTACTATTGTGCCACATAGAAGCCCACTATTGTTATTGTTGTGCCCTACAATATTATTGTTATGTAGGCTTTGATTGTATTGGGACCACTTAGACTCCTATATATAGAAAGGAGGTATTTTCATTTGTATCATCCAAGAATTGTTCATTTATGTAATGTAAAGGAGGTTGCCCCCTCGAAGAGGCTGAATTATAAGGTGTTGATCTATCTTTTCTATCTTTTCTTGAGCTGGTTTCATAACACAATCTCTCGTTGTCAAGCTTGAAGCATGATGCAGAATGTGTTCCATTTGAGATAGAGAACAGAAACAGAAACATTACAAACACATATGGATAAAGACTTTGTAGCCTTTTTTGAGATAGAGAACAGAAACAGAAACATTACAAACACAAAATCTTTGTAAATGACTCAAAATCAACTGTTGCGTTACATTATGTTTGTAAATGACTCAAAATTGCAAGTCAAATACTTGTATTATCGTGACAGCATAATATGAAGAAACATGGCCATATTACTTTTGCATTTGTTATGGATCTGAAGGCTGCCATGCTCCTGGATTTTGTAATCTGTATATCAAATGGTTAGTTAGAACAAAAAGATAACACTGTAAATTGAAGAGAGGACATATTTGAGAGAAAACATGTTAAGGCATATGTTGATGTACCTTCCATTTGTTAGTTGACATGTAATAGTTCGTCATCTTCATTGAGTGTGAACTTGCTCTGAATTTTGAAGTCACGTAAAATGTAAACAGTGGTAGCTTTCTGTTGCAAATATGTCTCATATGACATTGATTTTAAATCAGGAAGCAAGTCATGTAATAAGGGCTCCCTGATAATGCATTGGACAAAGTTATTTGTAATGGATTCTATTACAACATTTATACAATGCTTGTAGACGAAAGGGCAATTATCATTGCATTGTGAACAGAAAATTGTTCCATTGGATATTGCTATGGATGAATTCACTGGACAGTTACAAATTCCACAAACAGGTTCGAAAGGAGTTGAATATGGATTTGTTGTGGTCAGAATACCTTCGACCTGTTTATAAAACATTCAAACGTTAATTTTGATTATTACATGCCAAATGCAAATGCGGCAAAAACATTATTATTGCTATACTTACAGCATGGGTAGATGTAGTTAGTTTTGTGAGGTTGTTGAGTGCATCTGTGTTCAGTTCAGTCATGAACGTTGACTTTGATGCTCTGAATATTGTTTCTGTGGTGTTTACCTTTTTTGTTAAGTTTTTGAAAAGAATCAGCGGAAGGTGTCCTTTTTGCAATTGTTTTTCGATTGAAACGAAAAATTGTTCATATGTGTCAAAGAGTTGCAACTGCAGAACAGAAATTGCTATGTATTGAGAAATACAAGAAGTAATATGCAACTACATTGTTTGTATGCATTGAAAGATTGCAATTGCAGAAGACAAATTACAAAAACTATGGACAAATTAGAACAACTATCTATTGAAGTGATGCATGTTATTTATTGACAATTAAGAATAAATAACATCTGAATACATACAGTTGCATTGTCGTCTTCAGAATCTCCGTCTTTGATATGGAGTATGTAATGCAATCCAACTCGTTTGGCAAGTGTAACGGCAGCAGCGATTGTGCCAATTGGGTACATTTCTTTTTTGTTTGCAAATTGCCTAATGGTTGTATTGGGAATGAAATGATATTCTTTGCAAACTTCAGCTACAGTTTCTATGATACTTGATTCAGTAAGCAATATTATTTTGTCACAGTCACCGCGATCATAAACACTTTTAGGCAATATCCTGAAGTTTGTAATTGAGATGTTGTTGCCTTGCAAAATTTTGTGTTCATGTCGCTCGACCAAATGTGCAGGTACACTCAACGTTATAGTCATCATTCCTTGATCATCTGTCAAATCAGCTCGCAATACTTGACGTGATTTGTTTGCTTTATCAAGGAATGCACTATAGACAACCATTATGTCTCCAACAAATAGCTGCCCAGTTTTACGACTATTGAGATCTTCAATCGATACTTTAATTGGCAGTATCTGTTTTTGCCTATTAAAATTGCCTAGTTAGAAATTGCTATAAACATTTGTAGAATACTATGTTTCTCCTAAAGACTGAATAACTAGAAATAGATTAGAGGATTGTGTTTCATATGCATACCTTTTTGATGTATCATTTTGCACGTTTGTTGAATGAAGTTTGGCTCTGATTGTTTGAGTTGGACTAACACAAGCAAACGCATGGTTCAATATGGTGTGGATATTATCACATGTATTTTGTGATAAGCAATCAATAAAGAAATTCTGATA
Source organism: Pinus tabuliformis (assembly GCA_031772625.1). NCBI lineage: Eukaryota > Viridiplantae > Streptophyta > Pinopsida > Pinales > Pinaceae > Pinus > Pinus tabuliformis. The sequence continues at coordinate 740,288,570 of CM062814.1, read as the reverse complement.
TGTAACCTGTACATGTCTTCTTGCTGCATTGTTTGGGGGAACTTACTACTAGTGCTTTCTTCACTCGTCCAAGATTTTCTAATTTATATACATTTAAATATAGATATGTAAAAAGAGAAGATATATATAGCAAACACTAATCTGACATATATACATTTAAATATAGATATGTAAAAAGAGGAGATATATATAGTAAACATTAATATTTTAAATAGAAAATAGCATATGTGTATAGTTGTCATACATACCTTTTCAAAGCAAGTGGTTGGTTTGCCTTTCCTAATTGACTTATGTGGTCTATTTCTTCAGTTTTTTGTTTTCCTTTTTCAACATTTATGCTATGTTATAGAATAGGAACATATATTTAGTTCGGTTTCAAAGAGCATATAGAAGTAAACAGTTAACAAGCAACATTAAAAGCATAGAACCATACATGTGTAAAGATAGAATGGATATATACTAAACTTTAACATTGTAAATACAAATTGGCATATTTGTATAGTTGTCATAAACATGTCTTGCTGAACATTATTATTCTAAATACAAATCAGCATATTTGTATAGTTGTCATAGACATACCTTTGCAAAACAAGTGGTTGGCTTGCCCTTTCTAATTGCGTTATGCATTCTATTTCTTCAATTGTTTCATTTCGTCTCTGAAGATTTAGGCTATGTTATAGAATAGTAACATATATTTAGTGCAAAGCAGAAGTAAAAACTGAACAAGAACATTAAAAGCATAGAACCATACATATGTAAAAACTAAAAATAGAATGCATATATAGCAGACATTAATATTCTAAATACAGATTACCATTTTTGTGTGGTTCTCATAGACATACCTTTGGAAAACAAGTGGTTCGTTTGCGCTTTCTAATTGGCTTATGCATTCTATTTCTTCAATTGTTTCATTTCCTTTCTCAAGATTTATGCTATGTTATAGAATAGCAAGACATATTTAGTACAAGTCAAAAGAACATATAAAAGTAAACTTGAACAAAAAGACAAGATCCATAGAAGAGGAAGGGCAAAAAGAATATACTCTGTTTGTTTATGTTGCATGTTGTTGTTCTTTTTTCTTGGTCGTTCTGTTCAATTGAAAAGGGTTTTACAAGCAGAATCTGCATGCATAAATAGATGAGGTCATATCTGCAAATTTATGGTAGGATAGTTGTGTTGGTTAATTGAAAAGGTTATCTTTGGAACAAGTTGCATTGATCAATACAGAATGCCATATATCTAAATGTAGAATAGAATGCATAGTATGTATCTTGTTATCACGTCGTTTACCACAAAAAGATATTGTAGTTTGCTTTAGTAAAATAGGTATGGTAAAACCAATGAAGTATTGCAAAAATGCCAAAATTTGGAATTTTGTAAACTGTTTCATGTGTATATCATAGGTCAAGGACAAGAGATAGTACATCATGGTCAGACCAATATGCATCCAATACGAAAATTCTATACTTTATATTGCCTAGATTTGCCCAAACATGGTCAATCAATGATTTGTGCATGCTATTACTTTTGTCAACTAGGAAATGAAGATTGTTGTTTTGCATGTAGGTTTCTAGTTGGTTTGTTTTTTGATTGCAATGCACCATATCAATATTGAAGTCCCCTAGTATAACTGTGATATTGTTCAGATCTAACTGGTATAAGGCTTTTCCAATGACGTTGAGGATATTGTTTAGGTTTGCATGTGGCGATGCATATATATTGAGTATTGCAATTTGCAATGTGTGAACTTTTATTTTTGCAAACAATGCTTCTACAAAGCAGTCTTCAAAATGGGTATGTTCAAGGATAATGATATTTTTCTTTATCAATATCATTACTCCATGCTTAATGCAACTTGAGATGCAATTGAAATTTTTGAAGTATTCATTTTGCATAGACAGCAACATATGTGTTTCTTGTAAGCACAAGATATCAGATTGCATTGTGTCATAGTCATTGCATATGTCAATAAGATGCGAACGAAGGTTGCGAGTGTTCAATGAAAGAATAAAGATGGACCGCAATGACTGTATTGATGAACAGTCATATTCTAGTTGCCATTTTGCAGTGGTTTGCAAACGTTGCATTTCAGAATTTACTTTTTGCTTGACCTTGAAGTTGCTATGTTTAAGAGGATTAAGCAAATACAATGATTCTATGTTTCTGACACGTGACAGTGCTGTGTATACTAGACCATGCACTTGTACTCCAGTAGGGTCGAATGCAAGTCTATCCAAGGTTAAGCCTTGTGATCTATGTATTGTGCGTGCACATGCAAGCTGAATTGGAAATTGTTTTCGTATTTTCAATGGTGCCATCTTTGATGTCATAGGCATTGGTTTTGATATTCGCAATATTGGTGTCCAGTCATGCGCTATCTCTGAAGTGTACAAATGACCTAGTTTTCTAGATTGTCGATGACCAATGTTAAGGTCATGGAACTTAATCCATAGAACATCGACCTTATTTGTATGGGTATATGCTTTAACTATTCCATCTGCACCATTCACTAGCCCATCTGCTGCATCATAATTGCAAGCATACATTTCAACTAACATGTTCAACTTTATCAAAAGCTGTGGTGGCAAAATCGCTGTATGTTGATGAGCTGTGAAATTGTCGTTATTCTCTTGATTTTCGTCAATTGCATGAATCAAAATTTCTTTGCCATGCATTAGCATCAACATTTTCTTGTTATGCATTGCAACATCTTTGTTTTTGTAAAATAAGTAGGGAAATGTTGGATCATTTGGTACAGGGCGCATGAAACTTGTATTCATGTATGTTATATCTTCAGATGTTTGACAATTTGTTCACATTCTATTTAACACTGATATGAATCTCTTATTTGTTTGTCGCATTGTCATATGCAATTGGAAGCACTTGACATTATCCTTCCAGAAATCATGTGTTATTGTTTGATTGTTGATTGTTGGTTGTTCAAAAATAAGAGAGTCTTGGATAGGTTGAGCTTGATAGAAATCACCACAAAATATGATGTCAATGTTCCCAAAGTATTTTGTTTGGACATGTTTTATGTTTCTGAGTCTATTGTCAATAGAATATAAGAACCGACTTCCAATCATCGAGATCTCATCTATGAAAGCTACTTGCAATTCTTGATATAGCTTTGATAAGTTGTCCAATACTTCTTTGCTCAGCGAGAACAGTTGAGACTTGTTAAAAGGCATTAGCAATGTAGAATGGATTGTTGTTCCACCTGCATTATATGCAGCTTTTCCTGTGTATGCTAATATTAGACCTTTTGGTTTCATAGGATCAGTTCTGTTTTGTGAATCATAAATTCGTATAAGCATTTGGAAAATTGCTTTTGCTGTGAGCGTTTTACCTACACCTGCTCCACCTGTAATAAAAAGGTAAATTGGTTCCTTGGGGTTTTTTTTTTTTTTAATTGCAATGTCTTTTACAATTGCTTGTTGTTCTTTGTTCAAGATTCTTCTAAGTTTGTAATATTCATTGTTCTCCATTAAAAATGGATGGGCAGTAATTTGAAATCCAAGATTGATTTCTTTCTTCATTTCAAATTGTTTTGGAAATTGCAAGTCCGATTGGAAATCATATTCCTCATAATGCGAATTGTTCTCTTGATTTTGCATATTCATTTCGTTAGCACTCAAAGAACTAATTTGCTCATTTGTTGCAGTCTCTAAGTCACCCCATGTTGGATTGATGTTATATGTAAATTTGGCTTCATTAACTTGAATTGTTTTTTCATGTAATGTATATGCAGAGAGCCATGTAGCCAATTCTTGTTTCAATGTATCTTCACAATTTTCAAATGGCACATATAACAATAATTTCTCTCGACAAAAGTTTTCAATATCATTGTGTTTGTTATATTTGACAAATCGTATAACATTTGGTTTTTTCCTTTTAGATATCGGTTTGCCATTTTTCTTGTAATTTGATACAAATTCAGCAAGGCAAATTTTGCTAATGGAACTTGGTCGTCCAATGTAGTAGTCAACAATGGAATGGCACATAACATCTTCTGAATCATCGGGTTCTTGTTTCAAAAGAATAGGTGGTTTAAGCATAAACGTGCGTTCATCAACTGGAGACGTGTTGACAAATATGCATTCCCTTGAACTAGAATTCAATGGCAATGAAAGTGCTATATGCACTGCTTGTTGAGCTGACATTTGTTGTAGATTGAGTAATGTATTTCCAAGTTTACGAATCATTTGCATAGCATCAATTTCATCTTTTTGATGCTCTTTCCGTATTCTTCTAAATGCATTTGTCATAGACTTGTCAATTTTGGCCATATATGAACTGCAATATGATGCTGCAGCATATGCATTCAGCACAAATTGTGCATCTGTATTTGCATTCCATAAAGCAGGGATATTGTTTGCAAAACTGTTATTCCAAATGTGAGAAGGTTTTCGTTTCAAGAAAATTGTTGGTTGCTTTACTGTATGTTGCAATAGCTCTATGTACTCATTTTGTAGCAATCCTATTTCTAGGAGGAAATCGTCATGTGTTGTTGAATCATTGTAGTTTGTTTGCCCCAAGAATGCAAAAAACGATATTGATTTCTCTACAACTTTTGTATTTTTTGCATTGGTTGGTTCAATGATCATTGTTGATTTCATTGGTGGCATGGGGAAGTTGTATCTGCAATTTGAATTTTTTCGCTTCTTACAACTTTTTGTATGGCGATGTTTATGCAATTTAGCAACATCTGGCTCCAAATGATTTGTATTACAAGTGATGTAATTGTCAACAAACTTCTCAATTTCTGAGTTGCTTTCTTTTCCATATATTGGAGCATTCTCTATCCATAACAGTCCATGTTCATGTTCAGTTCCTCTATTTTGGAATTCTGTTACAAAATAGTAATCAGATATTTTTCCAAAGAATGTAGTATCTTGAGATATCAATCGCTTTATAGCATTAATTCTATGTCTATAGTATTGGCTACATGTGACTGGATATTTTCTTATAAGGTAGTCAATGTCATCATCTTCTAATATATCAATAACACTTCTTTTTGCTTTATTTCTAAACAATGTGACAAGTGTATCTACTAATGGTTTCCATCGATGTTCTGCACTTGTGAATGTCACAAAGAAAGTTGGAGGGCCTAGTTGTCGTATCATTGCAAATATGTTTTTCCTAATTTGTTCCAAATGGTCAGAAGATATGCGAATGTTTTTGAAATCTATGTATCCAATGTCAGATTTCAATAACTTTTCCAAATTTGCTCGATACTTGACATCTTTTGCTAATATTTTCCTGCCTTTTAGTTGTCCCTTTCGTATTCGCACCCATATGCAAGAAAGCACTTTATCAATTATTATTCGCATTGTCTTGAAAAACAAATTTGTTGTATGATATTGGAAGTCACCATTTGCTTGTAACAATTCCCATTGGACAATTTTTTGGTAAGTAAACCTATTTGTGATGTCATGATCACGTGCATCGCCATAAAATAATGTTGGAAAGTTCATTTCTTCTGCATATTTGTCCTTGAAGATGCCTAATGGTCGTTGTCCTTCAACAGGGGCGACTTCAATAATCTTGTCTTGCAGATCGTAGATGCGTTGTGATTCTATTAATCCATGCACCAATGTTTCAGTAGGTGCTTCATTATTTGCATCACTATCTGTATCACTTTCATTGTCACTGTTTGAATTTTGTACAATGTATTCATTATCCTCTTGTAAAACATGGGCCCAATTCTCATTTATACAAATGTTGCTAGCTTTATAAAGACTTCTAGAACATAGTTCGTTCAATGCCTTCATGACAATAGTGGGACGTACTTTGCCTGTTTGGTATGCATTTTTGTATTGCAATCTTCTTTTCAAAGCAACTGCAATTGTCATTGTATCATTTAGATATTGTGGCAATGCTTTTTGCACAATGTCCATATGAACTGGTACATTGATAATTGATCCCGTTAAGCCAATTTGTGATCGTCTATGTCCCCATTGTCTGATTTGTGCAAATGCAATTCTCAATGACACAAGTCTTTCTTCTAGCTCTGAAAGTATATTTACAGTTGGCAATGAAATGTTACGTCTTATTTGTTCGGGCGTTGCAAATTGTGGCAGCTTTCCATTGTCGAGTGCTTTCTTGCAAGAAACACATATGTTTTCATTGTTAAAGCTCCTATTGTTCAACGTCAAATCCATGTGCTTTTCTTGCAAATCTATAGTGAAGAACCTAATATTTTTTGCAAAATGCAATTTGTTGCAAACTGCACATATATTCCTAGGCGTGTCTTCGACTTTTTCGATATAAATTTGTATTGCATTTTTCTTTTTTGACTTCTTATTAGAAAATGGTTTTTTGCATTTGTCATTGCATTTGCATTTTGCACGTATGAATTGCTTTAGCTTGTGATAATTCAGCCTACAATCCTTAGTTGGTTGCATTTGCTCTAAATGACATGCTATCTCAAATGCAATATTATTGCTAAAATGTACTTGAGATATACATTGCTCTTTTTCTAGTACATGCTCATGATGCAATTGATTACAAACATCATTTGTTTCCATGGACAATTGTTGAGAATTGTGAACAGCTTTCCAAATTGCAAATTGTGGCAGCTTTCCATTGTCAAGTGCTTTCTTGCAAGAAACACATATGTTTTCATTGTTAAAGCTCCTATTGTTCAACGTCAAATCCATATGCTTTTCTTGCAAATCTGTAGTGAAGAACCTAATATTTTTTGCAAAATGCAATTTGTTGCAAACTGCACATATATTCCTAGGTGTGTCTTCGACTTTTTCGATATAAATTTGTATTGCATTTTTCTTTTTTGACTTCTTATTAGAAAATGGTTTTTTGCATTTGTCATTGCATTTGCGTTTTGCACGTATGAATTGCTTTAGCTTGTGATAATTCAGCCTACAATCCTTAGTTGGTTGCATTTGCTCTAAATGAGATGCTATCTCAAATGCAATATTATTGCTAAAATGTACTTGAGATATACATTGCTCTTTTTCTAGTACATGCCCATGATGCAATTGATTACAAACATCATTTGTTTCCATGGACAATTGTTGAGAATTGTGAACATATTCTTGTATCATTGGATGATAGTGAATATGCGATGTATTTGTCATGAATGACAAGATGTTAACAATATCATTGCATCTTGAATAAGCGCAACTGTAGTTGACAAAGCTATTAGTAACAGAGGACCATACTTGGATATTGACTTTGAATATGACAGATATCCATTGCAGGCAAAATGGTCCGCCTTCCACTTGTCCTTTTTCATATGGCATTGCCATATTTATCAAATATTGTTGCCAATTGCTATTCATTGTATAGTGTATTGCATCAACTACCAGGTATTGTTGTAAACAATGCAATGCTTCTTGATTCTTATGCATAACTGCATTGCAAAAAGATTGCACAATGTAAAGTCGCAAAGACTCTGCATTGAATTCTGTTGCTACTAAATAGCAAATTGCATTAAAGAGACTGTCACCACAATTATATGTCACTTGCTTTGCAATTGTCAGTCCATTTAAAAGCATATTATTTGCAATGTGCATCCAATTGCTTTCAACATCTTTGCAAATAGGTGATAGGTAGATATTAGACTCATTGCAAATGAAAATTGGAAACTTTTGGTAAACCAATGGTTCATAATGACCACTAACAGGATTTGCATCATGAAAGAGAATGCAATATGGAATTGCATTTTCATGTTGATTGAAGAGCAAATATCTCGTTTTTCTTGTCAATGACCAAACTGCAATTGATATATCTAGCCATTTAGCTAACCAACGTATGCAAAAGGTATCACCCCATAAACCTCGTTCAGATTCGTTTATATTTGTAGATGCAGAATAACGCATTTTATGAAGATATGTACCAATATCATTAACACCATGTAACTCGTATAGGAACTCAGGTGCTAGTTCATATTGATATGATTGTATTGCTTCAACATCATTGTTCTTTAAGCAAAAAAGAAAGTGGTCTATTAACCCATTTCGCAATTCATTTGAAGTATAACGAAAATGCAGAAGCATTTCGAACGAGTCAAATAGACAATCTCCTACAGTATATGAAAATGTGTTTAGTCTGAAAAGACCATTTCTTTTTAATACAATATCAATGTTTTCAGGCAAAATGCATTGCAATATGGATCTGTAATTGTCAACATCTATTATTTGTTCCATCATTTGCAATTGCTTACCAGAGGTGCCTTTTGCAATTGTCTTGTACAGCTTTGCAAAAAAAATTAATGAAGTTAGCAAAAACTGAATGTGACTGTTTTGAACAAAATGTATGTATATTAAAAAGATACGCCATTGTTTGTAAATAACAAAGAAATTGGAAATGCAAACAATGCAAAGACATAATGAAAAAAATGGAGCATAATTCTAAGAATATTTCTGCAAGTAAACAAAAGGGAACAATCGAAACAGAAAATGAAGTTAACAAAAGGAAGCAATGGAAAGACAAAATGAACAAATGCAACAGAACTTTAAGAATATTTCTGAAAGCTAACACCATTGTCAATTGCATTTGTCAAATAAATTGAGCATGAACCTATTTATGAGTTTTAGATAAGTGCTGCACCAATTCAACTGTCAAAATATAAAAAGTATTGTCTGTGATTTATGCTAGGTTGCAACTCTAACATATACCAAGGCAAAAAGTTTCCTGCTATTCGTTATCAGCCTATCAGAATGACCATGACAGGGTCGCCATATTGACATTTTTGAAAACTGGTTATGAAGCAACATATCTTCTCAGCCATACTTTTATCACTTCCTATGCTTAAGCATATCCCTATATCTATATTTTTTCATGGGACTGTTTATGGACATATCTACCAGCTAATTTCTTATTAGATAAAACTCGCTTCAGAGCTCCCATATATGCTAGAATGACTATGATAGCGTTGTCATATCGACTTTTTTGGAAACTGAACCAGATACGAGTAGTGCATAAGCATACTTCCATAACTCTTCTTAACAACATCCAATATTATCAGACACTGCAGGTACAATCCATATAAATGATGAACATGTAATATGTTCAAAGGACAGCTTTGGCAAACACAGCAACAATCTGCCTAAGCAAATTGTCACAAGACTGTTGGCAATTGTGGCATGTGAAAGAAGATTCGCAAAAATTACAGATCTTTGATGATTCACAAACTGTGATGAATCGGATGAATGGAACAAATCGATTGGATAATTATAAACTTCAACCTATATTTCAGGAGATTTGACTTGCTTAAACAGAGTATTTAACACATCATGTTTGAACATGTTTACAAAGACAACAACATGGAAACTGATGGACTGTCAAAAGCAAGATTATACTTGGTAGCATGGGCTTGGCCCATTCAACAGAGAGTGGAAGGAGAGTTGATGCAATGTCTTTTAAATGTCAATATCTACATCTATAATTTTTTATGGCACTGTTTATGAACATATCCAGGACCTAATTCTTTATGAGACAAAACTGGTTTCAAACCTGTGATGTATGTCAGAATGACCATGAAACGCTGTCATATTGACATTTTTGAAAACTGGTTATCAAGCAACATATCTTCTCACCCATAGTTTTATCACTTCCTATGCTTAACCATATCCCTATATCTATTTTTTTTTATGGGACTGTTTATGGACATATCTAGCAGCTAATTTCTTATCAGATAAAACTCGTTTCAAAGCTCCGATATATGTTAGAATGACTATGACAGGCCTGTCATATTGACATTTTTGGAAACTGTTTATGAAACAAGATATGTTGCTAGCAATACTTTTATCACTTCCTATGCTTAAGGATATCTGTGAAATGCAGAAACATATATAATAAATGTAATTTTGTTTTCATAATAAAACAATTTTTTCTCTGTAAGGAGAACAAGGCAGTTAAACATCATATCAGAATCAATGTGGTTATAACTAGCTAACATGACATTTTAATCTAAGGTTTAACTTATTCACAAAAGGCAATTAGTAGAATAACACCGTACCTGCAACGAAGCCGAGCGTTCGAACTCCTTCTCGTCCAGACCATATGCATGCACAAGCCAGCCTATGCCAGTACCATGAGAAAATGTGCAAATGACGAAATTGGTTAACGAAGTCTGCACACAAAATCCTCAGTATTCAACGACAATGCCATTAACTCATAATGCTCAAATAACCATGGACTGTTGCATGCAGCTAACAGAAACCCTCAGTATTTAACCAGAATGCCGTTAACTTATAATGCAGTAGCCAAACTTAACCTCTAAACAATACGACCAAGAATCACAGTTTCACGCAGACATTTACCCAAATTTCTATAAAACCCATGCAACTAAGACAAACTCTCAGTATTCAACCAGAATGCCATTAACTTATAATGCTCAAATAACCATGGAATCTTGCATGCAAGTAACAGAAACAGTCAGTATTTAACCAGAATGCCATTAACTTATAATGCACTGGCCGAACTTATCAAAGTGACAGCAGAAAGTTGCGGGATACAAGTCGCACATGGAATAACAGAACCGCAACCAAACGTTTGCGACAGAGTTAACCGAGCACGCAGCAACCCCATTGTGTTTTCACGACAGACAATACAACAAATACAAAGGAAAAATCGCAGAGACCGTAGAGCTAAACAACCAACTAACAATAATAATCCAAATGCGATTAACTTATAATGCAATAGCCGAACTTAATCTGTAAACAATACAACTAAGAATCACAGCTTCACGCAGACATTTACTGAAATTTCCATAAAACCCATGCACCTAAGACAAGTCCTCAGTATTCAACCAGAATTCCATTAACTTGTAATGCTCAAATAACCATGTACTCTTGCATCCAGGTAACAGCAACCCTCAGAAAAGGCAGGAACCGCATTATGTTTTCATCGCAGACAATACAACAAATAGAAAGGAAGAATCGCACAAACCGCAGAGCCAAAGAACCAAGTATCAATAACAACCCAAAGGCCGTGAATAGGGTAAAACCCAAATAACCATGAACTCTTGCATGCACGTAACAGAAATTCTTAGTATTTAACCAAAATGCCATACAGGCGAACTTACCAAAGCCACACCGAGCAGGCAGGAACCCCACCGCAGACGAAAAATCGCACAGACTGCACAGCTAAACAAGCAAGGAACAATACCCGAGCAGCCAGGAACCCCACCGCAGACGAAAAATCGCACAGACTGCAGAGCTAAAGAAGCAAGGAACAATACCCGAGCAGCCAGGAACTCCACCGCAGACGAAAAATTGCACAGACTGCAGAGGTAAACAAGCAACTAACAATACCAATCCAAAGCCCGCGAACACAGTAAAACCCAAAGTCCGCGAAGACACTAAATCCCAAGCCGAACTTTCCAGCATCTCGAGGAGCAACAGCTAGCTGCCGATGAGACCACCATAGTGCATGCCGACCACAGCTAAGACAAACCCTCAGTATTCAACCAGAATGCCATTAACTTATAATGCTCAAATAACCATGGACTCTTGCATGCATGTAAGAGAAAACCTCAGTATTCAACCAGAAGACAAACCCTCAGAATTCACAATAATAATCCAAATGCCATTAATTTATGATGCAGTAGCCGCACTTAACCTCTAAACAATACAGCTAACAATCATAGCTTCCCATAGACATTTACCCAAATTTGCATAAAACCCATGCAGCTAGACAAACCCCCAGAATTAAACCAGAATGCCATTAACTTATAATGCTCAAATAACCATGGACTCTTGCATGCAGCTAACACAGCACGCAGCAACCGCATTGTGTTTTCACCACAGACAATAGAACAAATAGAAACGAAAAATCGCACAGACCGCACAGCTAAACAACCAAGCAATCATAATAACCCAAAGGCCCCCAACAGGGTAAAACCCAAATAGCAATGCACTCTTGCATGCAGGTAACAGAAACCACTTACCAAAGTCACACCGAGCAGACAGGAACCCCACCGTAGCCAAAAAATCGCACAAACTGCAGAGCTAAACAAGCAAGTAACAACACCCGAGCAGGCAGGAACTCCACCGCAGACGAAAAATTGCACAGACTGCAGAGCTAAACAAGCAAGTAACAATACCAACCCAAAGGCCGCGAAGACAGTAAAACCCAAGCCGAACTTTCTAGCATCTCGAAGAGGAACAACTGGCCGCCGATGAGATCACCACAGCGCATGCCGACCACAGCTAAGACAAACCCTCAGTATTCAACCAGAATGCCATTAACTTATAATGCTCAAATAACCATGGACTCTTACATGCAGGTAAGAGAAACCCTCAGTATTTAACCAGAACACACACCCTCAGTATTCAACCAGAATGCCATTAACTTAGCCGAACTTACCAAACGCACACCCAGCAGGCAGGAGCTCCACCGCAGACGAAAAAACCCACAGACTGCAAATAACATCACCCGGGCGCAACTCTACCGCAGAGCAACCATCGCACAGACTGCACAGCCGAACAAGCAAGTAACAATACCAACCCAAATGCCGCGAAGACAGTAAAACAGAGCCGCAACATTCCCCAATCTCGAGGACGGACACCTGGCGAGCGATCAGACGACCACAGCGCATGCAACCACGTGCCCCTCACGCGCGCCACCTCCGATTCGCCTCGATCCATGCGAAGCAAGTAATAAGACCCCCATTCCATTCTGCCCCGTAAACCTTATTCTCACTTAGGAAAACGCCCAAATATTTCCCAATATCGCCGCGGTCAACCCAAAGTCAGCGATCTATCGATCGCTTATAGTCCCCGGCAGGGACTAATAAATAAAAAGGATTTTTAATCATAATTTAAATTAAAGCTAATATTTTACCACAATAAGTAAAAATAGATAAATAAATAAATAAATGTGAATTAAAGAATTTTGACCATAATTTAAAATAGATAAAAAAAATTAATCATAATTTGAATTAAAAATAAAATTTTATCAAAAATTTTTAAATAATAGAAAAATAAAAAATGTACATCACCCATTATTAATTAAATGTAATATATATATATAAAGGAATTCAATATGAGAAGTTATCTGGTATATCGATACAATTATTTTTAAGGTACGAAAATAATAACGATGACAGTGGTTATAAAGTGTAATAAAAGAATGTTAATGTTAATAATAAATGTTTTATTGTAAACATAAAAATAATAAATTTGATTGTAAAGATAAAATGCACTACAAATATAAAAATGTATTTAATAAAGATGGATAAGATTTTATATGGTTATAAATGTAAAGATATAAAAATCTTAACTACTGAGGGGTTTAAGGGAGGGAAGAGAGGGAAGCCGTAGAAGCAAAAATAATTATATTAAAGATATTATATTAAAGAGAGACCCAGGGAGGGGAGAGATACAAGGATAAAAGAGGGAGAAAGAAATCTAAGAAAATGATGGGTTAATGATTAAGGTGTTGAATAAGAGGTTTCTACAATCTACTCAGTTTGTACCCATCTTCCATGTTGAAGTTTTCTAGTGTTTTTTTTATCTCTAAGGCCTTACGAATAAGGCGGGTAGACTGAAAACAGGTAGGGGCAAGGATTTTTATTTTGTTAAAGTAAATAAGGTGCTTATTATTGAAGGAATGTTCAGCCATAGCTAACTTTAAAACTTGGTTTGGGGTTGTATCAGTAATGTGCTCATTTAACCAAGCTTTAAAGGGTCTACCAATTTGGCCAATGTAGGACTGATCCAAAATGGATTTTGGATAGACTCCTAAGTCTAAGTGTTCCTCACAGAGGAAAATTAAAGTCCAAGGAAGTTCCTGGAAATAGCCCCATGGTAGAGATCTTTTCATTCTGAATCTACTACAACTTGAATGGGCAAAAATGGACTTAGGATGCAGAAGTTATCACAGAAAGAAGATGCCCTTTGTCCTTTGGAAAAGGAGGCATTTCTTCCAAAAATGGCATAAAAACCCTTATAAAGGGAAATTGCATCGGAAATGGTCCAAGAGGCGGACTTAAAGGGGTGGAAGGACCCCCGATCAGCGAGCTCTAACTCATCGCATCGCAAGCAGGCATGTATGCGATATCGGGACCCCGGACTTGGCGATTGCGATTATGCGATATGCCAATTGCTGATGATCGGATCAGTGGATTGGCATCGGCGATGGACAGAACACCTGGGCCATTAAGAATGCGACATGCAATAGCGATCCATGGTGTGTCAGCCGTCGGATCTGAAATGAAATCAACATCTAGGATTAAATCGGCGATCGGCGATCCCCGATAGCAGGCCTATATGAATTGCGATTGCGATAAGCGATAAGGGCCGAATTCAATGGGAATTATAAGCCTGATTGCATAAAATTTGAAATTCGGGATTTTCAGATTTTCTGTGTATTAGCACATTTCCGCTATAAAACCGAAATACAAAGCAAAATGCCCGAAGCGATAAAGCTGGACCCGAAGGGGAATTATAGGCGCAATTCATAAAATTTGAGTTTCGTAAAGGCGAGATTTTGGGCCGGCCTTAGGCAAAAAGTGGTATTGGGCTGGCTCCGCCCGATCCCACACAATGAACGACACGTGGCTGGTGGAGGAGAGAGGAAAACCACCTTTTCGGGCCGGTAACCTCCGTACCCTTAAGCCACCTGAAGTCGCATATTGACCGTTGGATCGCGGATCCCGTAGATCGATGGTGGGGCTTGTGATAGCGGCCAAAGACGAACCTGATATGATTATAGGGTGGATTTGATAAATTTTCAAGTCTGATAGAAAGAGTTCTGTCGGGTTTTTCACATATTTCCTGTGTATTTGGGATTTCACCCAAAACGCTTATGTGATGCGATATACTGCCTAATGGCGAACCCGATAGAGATTTTAGGGGTGATTGAATGGGATTTCACGTCCGATAGTGTATTTTCCAGAAATCTCTGTGTAATGAAATTTTCTCCGTTTTTGGGTTTGTTGCCTAAGAGAAGGCCCTGAAACCTCTATAACCGCTCCAAATCCTCATGCCACGATACAAGCGATCGTTTTTACAGGCAATGATGCATTTTTAAGCCACAGAGCCACAGAGCTAGATGGCCAGTCGAACTGACAAGGAGCAGGGAAGCCGCAGAGGCGCAGAGAGATGATGATAGGTAGAGAAATGGTTGGGGTAGCCGAAAAGCTGGAAAATTACCTCAAAGGAGGTAGAGAGCTCAATTGAGAGCAGGCAGAAGCAAGAGAGTAGAGAGAGCGAAAACTAATGCGCAGAGCAGCTGAGGGAGTCACTTGGAGGTCAAGCGATCCATTGGTGCACATAGAGGCCGAGAGATAGCTTAAAGAACCCAGAGCCGAAGAGCCAGAGCCAGAGCCATGAGCCAAAGCCAAGAGCCAGAGCTAGAGCCAAAGCCAGAGCCAGAGCCAAGAGCCAGATCCAGAAAGCCTGAGAGCTTCAAAGCCAGGGATGAGATGGTGTTCTAAGCCCATTGTTTCTGTGTAAATTAGTGGAGTTGAGTGTGGAGCTTGTAAAAGAACTTACACCATAATCCCAAAGAGCCTAGTTGAGTTGACTAGAGCTCACAGAGACCTAGCCCAAGATTTTTGGGTGAACTCCTAATTAAATTGTTGTCTTATGTGTTTGTTATTTGCTGCATTGTTTTATTGTTATATGCATGTTATATCAGCATAAACAACATAATTTTAAAGCACATAAACAGTCAAAAATAAACACCAGCATACACCTTATTTTCAAGCACATATTTAATTCCGCATTGGTTAATCATAAAGACTTGGGAATATTTAAGCTTTGGAAGTGGGAGAGGTTCTTGTAAGTTAGACAAGAAGCCTAAGTGCCCCATTTTCAGATCAGGTGGTATCGGAGCCTAAGATTGATTAACCACACCTTCAAAGAAGGTTATATCAGAGTGCTTGATTGATAGAGCAAAGATTTCTTGTCTGAAAGGTGTTTAAACAGTCAAAGTTTGATTGTATGCTTGTTTGCAGGCTGACTATTGTTTGAGTTTGTCGAGGTGAAGGGAAAACTATTGATAGCTTAGTCCAAGAAGGACAAGAAGGAAGAAGGGCTGAAGGCATTCTTCTATCCCAAAGGACCTCAAGGAAATCCTTGAAGCACAAGAGGTTTGTTGCAAAAGGTTGTTGAATAAGCTCTTTATTAATCTTGTTTGAAGTTCTTTTGTTCATTGGCATAATGACAACTTCTACAAGTGAGTCCTCAAATTCTTCTTTCTTCATTGCAAGAATCTTTGATGAAGACATGAAGCAAGACTTGTCCACCATGATGGATATGGTGAGAGAAATGTATGAGGATGGAAGGAAGAGCAGCATACTTAAAGAGCAGTTGAATTCCATGAAGGAAGAGAAGCAGTTGCTTTCTGACAAATTGAAGGAAATGGAGAGGCAACTTCATATTGCAAATATAAACCTGAAAAGGATGAATGAGTTGGATTCACAGCTCTTTGTTGCCAAAGAAGCCTTGGTCAAGTATCAGCTTGAAGAAGAGGTAAATCATTCCTGTTTGTCTTCAAATTCTTCTAAGAATGCTTATATTGGTTCTTTTGAAAATCATACCAGAGGCATAGGTTCCAAGATAATGTCCAAGATAGGCTATGAGGGAAAAGGCTTGGGTAAACATGCACAAGGTATTGTTGAGACAATAATGGTTGAGGAAAGGCCTAAGTATTTGGGTCTTGGCTATGGACAAGCTTATTGAAAGAGTTCCAAAGCTGCCATGAGGGCCATTGAAACAGTTCCAAGAAGGAGTTTCATTTCAGGTCCTCTACCTCAAGAGTGTGAAGATTGTATTCGAGAGGAATTCAATAGCTTGAAACATCATTTGCAGGATGCAGGTGTTCAGAAGCACACACTTGAACCAGAGAGTTGTGGAGACTCTAACAGCCTTGAAGAGATTGATGGTGTTCCAAAGGGAGCCACTTCTTCATTTGCTTCACCTCCTCATGAAGGCAATAAAGGTGAAAGAGAAAGGTATAAATCTGGTTCTAAACATTTTCCTTTTGATTGTGCAAAGCATGATAAATTTCCATATGGGTATGGGAAAAGAATTGCATGTTCCTTTTGTGGATTGGATAACCATCATGTTTCTAAATGTTGGAAGAGAATGGCCACATACAGGAAAATTTTGAAGGAAAAGAAACAAGAAGCCAAAGGTCCATTGGACAAGGCAAATCATGTTGTCAAGAGGATGCACATGCAATGCACTTACTGCCATAAGCAAGGGCATCTTGCTAAAAAGTGTTGGACTCTGAATCCAAAAATGCTTCCACAAAAGTTGAAGAAAGTGGAAAGAGAAAATGGCAGAAATGGAAAGGAAGATTCCATGATTGATGTGTTTCAGGATGATTGACATGTTAATGTTGATGTGCAGACAAAGGTAGTACCTTTGAAAGGGATTGGTGAGGAATGGTTAGAGTTCTTATCCAATTAAGATTGCATGTCTATTGATGCATCTATTTGCATTTATTTGTTAATGGAATGCAAGTTGCAGGATTTTACCAAGAAGGTGAAGGGAGAAGTTGAGTAAGAGACTCACTTTGTTGCTGCAACATTATATTTCATTTCATCTTCGAAAGTATAGTGTGCTTAAGCGAAAGTTGAAGGATGAAATGCATGCATGAGAATGATGTGCATGAACACAGGGATGTTAATGATTTCCTTGTTTTTGAACATGTGTGTGTGATTAACTTGAAGGGTTGATTGCTTTGACATGCATGTGATGCAATGTTGACTTGGGAGAAGTTAACTTGGTCTCCAAAATGGAGATAATGATGAACTGATTCATCTTTTGAAAAAGAGTCCTAATGGTCTTTTTCTACATGCTTGACTTGAAGGGTCATTTTTTTAAAGGCATGTTTTGTGGGCTTGTAATCTAGTCCATCATTTGTATATAGATGTAAGACATGGAGGCGTTCACGAGATGTGAAATCTGTTTCTTTTGTTGAAGCGGGAGTTTAGGCCATCCAGTTGTTGTCTGTATTTATGTTGTTGTTAACAGTTGTTGTTGGCAGCTTGTCAAACAGGTACAAATGAAAATTTTGTGGAGCAAGTGTACTTCACATTTGTTTGAGCCACCTTGGATCAATGATCAAGGTAGAAAAGTTCAAACTACCTTCTATGACCATTTCAGCAGAAGTTTTGCATGAGGTCAAGAAGGAAGACAGTTCTTCCCAGGAGAACCAACACATCCAGGAAGGAAAGTGGTCAGAGACTTTGGTTCAGAGGTACTATGTAAGGCAAGTGTGTGGAGGCTAAAAGAAGAGGGTGTTGTTACTCTCATTTATTGTTTTGATCAGTATATCAGTCTTTTGGAGACCAAAATTTCTTTTAGTGGGAAGGCATGATCCAAAATGGATTTTGGATAGACTCCTAAGTCTAAGTGTTCCTCACAGAGGAAAATAAAATTCCAAGGAAGTTCTTAGAAATAGCCCCATGGCAGAGATCTTTTCATTCTGAATCTAATGCAACTTGAATGGGAAAAAATGGACTTATGATGCAGAAGTTATCGCAGAAATAAGATGCCCTTTGTCCTTTGGAAAATGAGGCATTTCTTATAAAAATGGCATAAAAACCCTTATAAAGGGAAATCGCATTGGAGATGGTCCAAGAGGCAGAGTTAAAGGGGCGGAAGGACCCTCGATCGGCAATTTCCGACTCATCGCATCAAAGGCAGGCATGTATGTGATAGCGGGACCCCGGACTTAGCGATTTTGATTATGCAATATGCCAATTGCCGATGATCAAATCGAAGGATCAGCATCGGCAATGGATAGAACCCCCAGGCCGTTAGGAATGCGACATGAAATAGCGATCCGCGGCGTGCGATCTCAGCTGTCGGATCGAAAATGAGATCAATGGCCAGGGTTAAATCAGCGATCGACGATCCCCGATAGCAGGCCTATACGAATTGCGATTGCGATAAGCAATAAGGGCTGAACCCGATGGGAATTATAAACTCGATTGCATAAAATTTGAAATCTGGGATTTTCAGATTTTCTGTGTATTAGCGCATTTCCGCTATAAAACCAAAATACAAAGGAAAACACCCAAAGTGATAAAGCCGCACCCGAAGGGGAATTATAAGTGCAATTCATAAAATTTGAGTTTCGTAAAGGCGGGATTTCCGGCGGGCCTTAGGCGGAAAGCGGTATTGGGCTGGCTTCGCCCGATCCCACACAATGAATGACGTGTGGCTGGTGGAGGAGAGAGGAAAACCACCTTTTCGGGCCAGTAACCTTCATACCCTTAAGCCACCCGAAGTCGCATATTGACCGTTGGATCAGGGATCCCGTAGATTGACAGTGGGACTTGCGATAGTGGCCAAAGGTGGACCCGATATGATTATAGGGTGGATGCGATAAATTTTCAAGTCCGATAGAAAGAGTTCTGTCGGGTTTTTCATGTATTTCCCGTGTATTTGGGATTTTACCCAAAACAATTATGTGATGCGATACACTGCCTAGTGGCGGACCCAATAGGGATTTTAGGGGCGATTGAATGGAATTTCACGTCCGATAGTGTATTTTCCATAAATCTCTGTGTCATGAAATTTTCTCCGTTTTCGGGTTTTTTGCCTAAGAGAAGGCCCCAAAACCTCTGTAACTACTCCAGATCCTCATGCCACGCTGCAAGCGAGCATTTATACAGGTAATGATGCATTTTGAAGCCACAGAGCTGCAGAGCCAGATGGCCAGTCAAACTGACAAGGAGCATGGAAGCCACAGAGGCGCAGAGAGATGATGATACATAGAGAAACGACTAGGGTAGCCAAAAAGCCGGAAAAGTACCTCAAAGGAGGTAGAGAGCTCAATTGAGAGTAGGCAGAAGCAAGAGAGCAGAGAGAGCGAAAGCTAATGCGTAGAGCAGCTGAGGGAGTCGCTTCGAGGTCAAGCGATCCATTGGTGCACGCAGAGGCCGAGAGAGAGCTCAGAGAACCCAGAGCCGAAGAGCCAGAGCCAGAGCCAGAGTCGAGAGCCAGAGCCAAAGCCAGAAAGCCTGAGAGCTTCAGAGCCAGGGATGAGATGGTGTTCTAAGTCCATTGTTTCTGTGTAAAACAGTGGAGTTGAGTGTGGAGCTTGTAAAAGAACTTATACCATAATCCCAGAGGGCCTAGTCGAGTTGACTAGAGCTCACGGAGACGTAGCCTAAGAATTTTTGGTGAACTCCTAATTAAATTGATGTCTTATGTGTTTTTTATTTGCTACACTACTTTACTGTTATATGCATGTTATATCAGCATAAACAACAGAATTTTAAAGCACATAAACAGTGAAAAATAAACACCAGCATACATCTTATTTTCAAGAACATATTTAATTCTGCATTGGTTAATCATAAAGACTTGGGAATATTTAAGCTTTGGAAGTGGGAGAGGTTCTTGTAAGTTAGGCAAGAAGTCTAAGTGCCCCATTTTTAGATCAAGGACTTGCCATAAGAACACGCAATTTGGTAGACTCCAGGGTTGAGCATTGGATCAAGGTTATCTTTAGGAGATCTGAATAAATGTTTTGGGGTTTAAATAAAGATTTTATGTTCATTTTAGCTAAGAATTTAAAAATGATACAGTGGTGTCTTTTATGTAAGGAAGAGAAATTAAAGCCCTGGGAGAGAGTAGGGGTCTTTGGGGCACTGAGAGAAAGATGTATTAAAGGATTTGTTGATTTGGGAAGTAGAGTAACCATTCTTAATGAGAGATTATAGTTAAAATCATTTTATTTATATTTATAATAAATACAATTAACTTTTAATTGTATTTATAATAAATACATTTTACATCATTATAAATAAATATAAATAATTATTTCTTAATTTCTAAAACATTTTACATATATATGTATATATATATGTGTGTGTGTGTGTGTGTGTATATATATATATATATATATATATATATAACGTTAGGTGTGGCATGAGGGGAAGGATTCTCATTAGTCCTGAAGGAGAAATAGGATATTTTGCATGGGGATTGGGCCATAGATCGAATAATTTATCAGAGATGTATGGTTTGTACCTTAGTCTCCATCTAACAAAAGAAGATGACATCCTTTCCATTGAAATTTTGGGAGATTCCCTTATGATCATCCAACTCCTCCATTCGAGTTATTTTCTTAAGAATAATCAACTTGCTCTCCTCCTTCGAAGAATCCATGGTATCTTAGAGACATTCCCTCATAAATCTTTCTTCCATATTCTTTGAGGACAAAATAAGGAAACAAGTCTTCAAGCCAACATTTCATGTCAGCAAAAAGAAGGATGTTGTGAAATAAATGGTTCCGCAAATTGGATGGACATCCCATGATGAGTTTCTTCCAGAATTACAACTCTCCTCTTGATGCACTAATAATAAAGGCAATACGAAGTAGGCGAACTCCTAGCATTAGGATTTTTTCCAAAGGTGATGAAATAATCCAAAGTTTGCATTCCAAGTCCCTCAATGAATGGCTCTACACCACAAGGTATGGATCAGAAATTTCCCCTCATTGCTAATTAGTTGGATCAAAGGAGAAGAGCAGTCCAAGTGGTGTACTCCAATTCCGTGGCATGGGGTGGCATGAGTATTGATTTCAGGCACGAGGCTTCTTAACTCTAGGCTAGCGACACCGATTTTCTCTGACCCTCTATATCTTTCACATACAGGCAGCGTACCTCTCCATATGGTTTTCTTTAGGCAAAATTCAATGGATGTGACAGTGTGTCGAGCTCTGAAAGCATGGGAGCGGATTGCAGTAGTTCCTTCATTCATGAAGGTTGAGGTCAAGCATCATAAGCAAAGATGTATTACTTCCTAGTTAATTGAACTCTCAAGCAAGATGGATGTTGTTGAACTTCCCTCTGTGAATCGTATTGTAGGCCTCCCCTCTGCAGATTGGGGTGCTCTGAAGGCATGTCTCAATCTCTCTAGAACAAATATTTCTCAGAGATTCTACCAAAGGCATCGGAGCCCTCATAAATTTAGAAACTCAGTGCGGTCTCAGAAGAGTACTCAGCTCACAATTTGGAAAGAGACCATGTTTTTCTCTACAATTTCTAATTACCACTCTCAAAGGTTGACTACAGTAAGGGAGGTATCCAAATTCAAAATCCTCCAGGAGAGAGACAATTGGCATGTCTCATCCCCCCACGTTTATAGTCTCATCCTTCAGGTGCTAGTGATTTGGCTCTCGTTTCAGTTTAATTCTCTCAATGAAGCTTTGAAATTAGTCTCATCAACATACAATTATCCTCAACATAATTGATTTAGTCGTCACTACACCGACAGACAATACAAAATGGAGCACAATTGTCAACAATGCCCTCGCCCTCCCTTGCATTGATATGTAGAAATACTTGACCTTTAGCAGATGGTTATCTCCCTATCAGAGCAAGTGTAAAGGCAGCAGGACAAAAATCACCAATTGGAGGACAAAATGGACAGAATGCATTAGCAAATGGCATATCTCCAAGCACAATGAGCCAATGAAGATAACAAAAGCACTTCAACAGTGTGCCAGAAAGCCCCACTGGAAAAGTTCCTATCAACCCCCATAGTAAGATACGCCAATTATGTGCAAATGTATTTTGCTCAATGGCCAATTTTGTTTTGTAGAATTTATAGTAGTAGTGGGCCTAGTTTTGGTCTCCAGATCGCATGCAAAGAAAATCTAAAAGAAAATTTTGAGAGAATTTCCCTATATTTTTTGAAGAAACATATATGGATATCATGTAAATTTCTTGTGTACTTCACTGTGACTGGACACATATTTAAAAGAAAACTTCATCTCATTATTGTAAAAAAAAACATAGCTAATGTTCAATTATCCCTTTAATGTTCATATTAATGTTCACTTGGTTATTTTTTTTTTTTATAATCAACTAGGCACTTTTTTATGATCTATTATGTTTTTCTCTCAAGTCCCTGATGATGGGTAGTGAGGCCACTCAAAATGTAAGACATCATTAAACCTGCACAAATATATATCCAAAAAATTACATCAATAGCAATATCACTTATTTTGTTAAAAAAACATTATATTAAATGTTTTTAATTTTTTAAAATAAAATTGCGTTCTTAAAATTTAATATAAAAAAATTAATACGTAAACTAAAATTATTGATTTTTATTTATATTTAATAGATTCTATTTCAAAATAAATAAAAATATAATTTTAATTACTATTAAATGTTTATATTTAGCTTATAGTAATAGTTTTATATAATAACATCTATTTGTGTATAAGTCATTAATTTTTGTATTTTAAAGTATATATATAATTTATTATATATATATAATAATTTTTAAGACAAAAAAATATAGTAATTTTTATTAATGTGAATATAAAAATTATATTTTGTAGATGCACAGTATGCATATGCAATTCCAAGTCGTTAATGTTTGATACAAAATCAATAAATAAGGAAACACAAGCTTACTAAAAACTCCATGAAAATATTGCTACAAGAAGCCCAATAATGGGTAGCATTTGCATTCAAAAAGATTGTCAACAAACCTAGCCAATAGGGGGTTGATAATCATTTAGACGGATGCCTTGAAGGATTCATGACAATAGAAGAAAAAAGAAGTGGCAATACCTAAGTAAAAACAGTGAAACTCATTGCTTGCATAAGAAGGATAATGCTTATAGAAACAAACAAGAAAAAAGTTGCAGAGAATGAAGAGTGCCCACGACAGACACAAAGAAACCTGCTCGAGTCAGAAAAGAATCTTTGATCAGAGATGAAGCACCGAGATGTGGAATGACACCTGACGGAATAAATAAAGAGGTCTCATGGCCCAAGGGAACCCTCATGGTGGAAGAGTAAGTCGCGAGGCCCAAAAAATGAAATCAGTACCAAATCTAGCGGATGAAATGAATTTGTGTCAGTTGATGAAAGAGTGGTAAAATGGTCGGTGGTGAGGACCCCTTGTCTGCTCATAAACCTGACCACCCACAAAAAGGACCTACAAAAAAATGAAACGCCCACTAGAGAAAGGCGCTGCAATGGCTCCATAATAATATCGTAGGCATGGATCAGGGGAGAAATGAAGTTAGGGTCCCAATTGCCTCCCACTCCATGTCAAATGTCAAAAAAATGGAAAAACAAGACAAATGGCTAAAATCAGGAAAAAGGAAAAGAAATCATGAAAGAAACAACAAAAGGACCTTTAGACTATGAAAATATCACTAAGATTTCATAGTTCATCTGTCATCCCTGTTTATTTACTAATATTATTATTTATTATAAATATTTTTAATTATTAAAAAATGATATAATTAAACTAAAAATATATAAAAATATTTATTTTTTATTTTATTAAACCATATAAATTTTCAAATTATATTATACTCGATATTATTTACATAAATTTAATCATTACTTTAATTTACAAAAATTAACAATATGTCCTAATGCATTATGTTAATATCTAGTTTTTAATAAGAAAAAATAAAATAGATTAAATTGTCATTTTTTTTTAATGTTGACCTCTAGTTTTTAATAAGAAAAATAAAATAGATTAATTTGTCAATTTTTTTTATGTTAACATCTAGTTTTTAATAAGAAAAATAAAATAGATTAAATTATAATAGTTTTTAATGATTTATAATAGTAAATATTTCCTATAAATATTTAACGGTGTTAACATCTTGTTAAAGGAAAACATTTTTTAACAATTAATAATGATCATAGATATTAAAGATGGTAAAGCTAAATTGGATATGCTTTATTTTTTATTGGAATATATGATGAATTTATTTTAATTTAATTAAAAATTAATAATAATAATTAAATATTTCTCCAATAACATTATTTATATTAATTTAAAAAAATAAAAGTTTTAAATAATAAAAATTAAAAAAATATATATAATGCTTTTTTAATAATCTAAAATGTTTAATATTTTATATATCTAGAAAAAATTAGTGATAAAATTGAATCATGCATATGTCTATGCCTATGCCCCTCAAATATACCATTAACTTGTTAGAGTGACAATAAGCATGAAAGAGTTAGTTTGACAAATTCAAGTAGAGGTTTACATACAAAACATTTTGAAATTGAAAAATATTTAAATGATTAGTATTATAATTCATAATACAATATAAAATGATATGTTTTTTATAACATAAATGAGGAAGGTTTATATTAAAATTTGTGTTTGGATGCAGCAACTATACAAAAAATTTGGTACATTTTTCTTCTTGCATAGGTTTTTCCAAATAGGGACTAACAAGTGTTTCAAAAATACAAATTGAAGACCAAATGCTACAAAAAGTCAACATGCATAAACATTACAAAATTGGTCGAGTAAAAAGACATTTACAATATGAGATCATCATAAGGAGAGAAAACTCTTTTGAAGGCTTGTTGAGATCAAGTTACAATTTGTTTGTGGCTCAGCCAAAAGTTGTGCTTATGGAGTATTGGTTTAAATTTACCTCAATCTACAACTTCAATCATTCGGCTACCTACACAGTGCATCAATTTCATCATCTTGACGAGTTATTTTATCTTTAAGGGACTGAATCTCATCCATAAGAGAGATGGAGGTTGTCATCTGCTGATGAATTTTCCAATTAATTTCCATATTTTCTAGCTGCAAGGCTTCAATTTGTTGTAAGAAAATTTTATATTCATTGTTGCCCCCTACTACTACTAAATTACATTTCTTGGTCAAAACTTATAAGTTGTAGGAGAAAAGAAACTAGATGACAAGGCGTAGAGGGGTTTGGGGTCCAATTGAAAGATTGTCGAGAGAAGCTAAGGGGACAGTGACGATCCAATGGCAGGCAACAACGTTGTGAGAGATGGAATCAAGTGGCCACTTCTCAGAGGGAGGAGCAGGGGGGTGCAATTGGTAGCAAGTCCCCGGCCACAAAGGCCACAATGGTAAAGAAATGGAGGAGGCTTCCAATTAAAAAATTTGAGCTTCCAAGAACCATTGGAAGTAAGAATAATATTGAATTCCATACAAAGGGGAAAGGGGTACCTAATTTCAAAAGTACCTCATAGAGGAAAGATGGTTTGCACATAGAAGCATCCACGAGGACGAACCAAGCAACGAATTGGTTTTCCATGAGCCAAGCTAATAGGAATTGAGTTTTCATGAACAAATATGGAAACCTGAGGAGCCCCAAATATAGTAGTTTTGTTCAATTTTCCACCACCAGTATTGTATAAAATCTACCTTCTACCAATAGTGTATACAACAAAGCATTTATCATGGACAAATTCTGAGAAACAACAATTATCGTAGACAATTTCTGAGAAAATAGGTCGACTCATATGAGTAAGTGAAAGGCATCTTTCTGAATTATTAAACCACAACTTACATGGATCATACAATGAAGAACTATAGAGGAAACAAGTGTAATCCATGGATTTAATCCCAGAACCAGAGATTCGACACGCCGCACAAATCTTGTCACCATTAATTTTTATAGTAGCCCACCCTTGAGTCCATCAATGCTCCAGGTGCACGATCATTTTGAGGTCGGTTGTATTGTCTAGACTCAAATCTTAGGGCATGTGATGGTATTGGGTAGAATTCCCATGCATGAGTTGTGTTCTCTCCATAAGCCACGATGCTAATTTTAATATGCCACCCTTTTGGATCGGGAATTCTAATGTTGCATTCAATATATGGGGGGGGGGGGAGGTCTTAGTATAGGGGTTCTTATAATGTTCATTAAAACTAAGGGGGAATGGGGTAGTATCATGGAATATTTCTCCATCCATATGAATCATTTATTTCATCCTGGCCCATTTTTAGAAGGCATGCCATATTAGCTTGTCTATCAACTTCCACATTTTGTGATCTAAGGATGTGAAAAAATGACTTAAAGTGGAAGTGATCTAGAGCACTAATAATTCTTTGAAGGAGTTTGAGGTAGTTTTATTTAGGCAATGAGCCTTTATTTAAATGTTGAATTGTGAGAAGAGAGTCCCCCATGATTGCTATCTTAGAGATTGCCATATCTTTGGCCAAGATTAGCCCAAACCAAAGGCCATACATTTTAGCTTAGTTATTGGTTCTCCTTCCAAGCCCTTAGGAGTACGTAATAACTAGTTTTCCTTCGGGATTGTAGATAACCCACCCCTCATACCACCCCTATAAAATGACATGGTTTTAACCATAAGGTTTTATTATAAAAATAAGCGATAGTTTGATAAATTCAAATAGAAATTAAAAGAGTTGATTTGACAATTGAAAATTATTTAAATAATAAATATCATTGTTCAAAATAGAGTTCAAAGGGTTGGTTTTATAAATTCCAATATAAGTTTACATGCAAAACAATTTGGAATTGAAAATTATTTAAACAGCTAGTATTATTATTGAGAATACAGTATAAAATGGCAGGCCTTTAAATACAAGTTTCCATTGTGGAAATTGGAAAAGTTGGTTTGACATATTCGAATAGAAGTTTGAAATCTTTACCATAGAATTTTTTTTAACAGAAAGAAAATTAAGAGTTTTTTCATTAAAATGGAAATTGTTTAAATATATCTATAATTATGATATATAATTATATATTAAAAACAAAAACTAATTCCTAATTATATATTAAAAACAAAAACAAGTTATAGAAATTGAGAAAACTAATTTTACAAATTAAAAACAAAAACAAGTTATAGAAATTGAGAAAACTAATTTTACAAATTCAAGTAGAAATTCACAAAATTACAAAATATTTAATTAATATGATTATTCACAATACAATACCATATAAAATTATATAAATTTAAAACAAATTGAAAAACTAATTTGACAAATTTAAATATAAATTCACAAAATTACAAAATATTTAATTAATATGATTATTCAAAATAGAGATTTTAGAAAAAATATTTTAAAATATTTCTACATCTATTGACAAAATTTATAATCTATCGTAAAAACACATAGGAAAACAGGCTTCTAATTTGGCAAAAACCCTCTCACACATATGGGAATGAATGGAAAGAAAAATATACAGTAAACATGTGCAGCATTCGTGAATGGAAAGAGAAAAACAATAATACTGTACAGATGCTCAGAATTCAGCTACAGGCTTCATATTATTTTGATTATGATATATATATATATATATATATATATATATGTTTCTGTATAATGAGGCCGCTGTTGTATTCTAAAGACAGAGATTAATACTCAGAATGCAGAGAGCAAGATTGCCTGTCTTGCAGCAATTAAAACCTGGGGGACAGAGAACTCTGATGCTGCAGCGGCCATAAGTTGAAGGAGGTCCGTAAGATGACAAAGGAGTTGATGATCCGTAAGATACTGGTTCATCACATAACACGAATCTGCCTGTCAAAACCATAACGAAAGCCCAAAAGATGAACATATTCTTCCCCATCTTCCTCTTCATGATTGCCCTGATGCCCACCAGCTCCCACCAAATTCAACTGAAAACATTCAGAAGGTGCATGCATGTATAAACCAGACATAATTTATGGCGGTCGTAATTGAAGTCCGGCATCTTGCTGTAATAATGTGAATTTGTTAACATGGATCCAAGTGATCCATACGTGGGCATTTGTGAAAAAATTGAGAAAATATTCCCTAGATATTTCGTACTCGAATCGTATCTCAAATTTATTATATCAGGGTTGAAGGCATTCATTATCCTCGTCGAGAGCATTAAGTGCCAAGTAAATGATGCCGTGGAACACAGAAAATTACAGGATTTGAATGGTGATTCGAAATTGAACGCAGGGAATATGGCTGATGCAATGTACATGGGTAAATAAATTTCAAAATAGTTCTAATTATTAATAATATTACTTATTCATTAGGGTAAATTAGTTGGTTTGAGTGGGATTTAGTTCTCGCCAAATTATAGGTTCAATTCTCATGTGAGAGGAGCGGTTAGGATAGAAGCCATTTTGGGGTAATTAAAAGATTTCAAAGAAAGCATCTTCCATCCAATACACAAGTTGATAGCATCCTGCATCAATCATCAAAAAAGTCCATGGGGCTGCTCAATCTAAGATTATCATATTATGAAATATTATGTAAATCATAAAATTCAAGGTTCAAATCCCCTGTGGATCAATTCAACAATCAGTATATATATATAATTGTTGATTATCATATTATGAAGTATCATATAAACCATGAGATTTAAGTTTCAAAACCTTGAATCTCATGGTTTATATAATACTTCATAATATGATAATCAACAATTATATATATATATATATATATATATATATATATATATATATATATATATATATATATATATTATATAGCCCAATTGCATGTATCCTAACACAAGTATGGTGGAGATAATGATTCGTTAACAAAGTCATCCTCCCAACACACAATCAACGAATTTGATTAGTCGCACCACCCTGTGCATTTAAGACATTTGTTGTGAGAACGTAGGGGCATTTGCAGTGAGAGTGTAGGTATGATTACTCCTTGGAGGATCGGCAATTCTATAGAGGCTTTGAGGTGTTGGCTTATTATGGAGGATGCAAGGGTCACTTACACAAAGGATATAGGCATTAGCATTGGGACAAGAGGTCCATAAACCACTTAAAGCTTTAAGGGTTAAGGACTCAACCAAGAGGATGAGTCTTTTTTTTGCTACTCACTGTTGAATCAATTGTTTCCACTCCACCACTAGTTGTTTCTTGTTAATTTTTTCTACTCCAATTTTAGTAATTCCTTACTTATGTTTTTTCTTTGGTGGTAGGCTATCATATGGTTGCATGCTTTACATGTTGTGGGAAGTTTTCAATGAAAGGTAGATTGCTTTTGTATAACCTAGCAATAGAAATTCTGAAATGTATATAGTCTACTACTCTCAACTTTTTATGGACACAGTTTACTAGAGATTCTTTTTCTCGTTGCCCATGTGGATAGGCTCCAATTTACTCACTACCCTTTCCTCTTAGCTTTATGT
Organism: Pinus tabuliformis; assembly: GCA_031772625.1. Lineage (NCBI taxonomy): Eukaryota > Viridiplantae > Streptophyta > Pinopsida > Pinales > Pinaceae > Pinus > Pinus tabuliformis. The sequence continues at coordinate 740,258,714 of CM062814.1, read as the reverse complement.
GGGCTGCAAGTTTCCATGTTCTTGGTCTTGTTCTCTATCTCAAATTGAAATATCCTCAAGTAAGAACTCAAGAAGCCAACTCCCATTTCAAGACTCCTAGCAATTTAGAGGTCAATGGTCATGGTCAGTCCTCCTATATATTTTGATAGTTGTTCTACTTAAATGATCTCCCTAGTTCCCTCTCTTGGTCATTTGGTTGTTCGTCAATTGGTGGAGTCTTTGTATCAATTTTCTCATCTTTTCCTTGGATGGAATTCATCTTTGCATTACCTCCATTTTATTATGGTGACAAGGGAGGAAAAACTCATAGATGACGACGAAAGGGTCCAGGGCCTCCATAGACTAAGCAAAAAATGTTATGGAAAGCTTAGTCCATATCTATCAAGATACCACTCCCCTTTATAGCAAGAGATTGAGAAGACAAAAGAGGAGGCTTGGGTTGACCGTAGGTTTACGATCAATGAGGAAGTGTTGGCACAAGTCAAGAAATGGATTCCTAGCACTAGAACAGCGAGGACTTGCAATACAACATATATGCAGGTTGTTGACTTACACTAGTAAGTCATAACCATAATGTGATGAGTTCTGGTGGAGCAATCAACGGAGTAGCAACAAGAAATACTTCTTTGTTTAGATGAGACACAAAAATAGATGAGGAAATTGGATATGAAGGTGACAAAGATGGCATGGGCACTAGGTAATCTGGAGTTTATGGACTCTGAGGACAACCCCAACCCACCTGTTACTATACAGGTTTTTTCACCCTCCTGTAAATGATATGTCAATATGGTTCTTTTTTTTGTTTTTCAATTACAAATGATAAGAATATATTTGGAAGGATAATAATGTAAGAATTAGCATGCAGTTCTCTTTTAATTTCTATTTCAATTTTAGGCATTTCATATGGACAAAATCAATTTTAAAATGTGACTAGTCTGGTTTCCCTAATTTCATAATAGTGACACATAAACATTAAACATTAGTGTGTAATACCGATTTTGATATAATATAAAGTTATGTCTACCTAATTTTAAAAAAATAATTTAAGTATTTCAACTTATTGTGATATATGTGTTACAAAGTTTAGAGTGCAAATTATTGGTAACTATGGTGAATTATGTGCATTAGTGGATAAATCTGCACTAGTATCTTCGCCCTTCCTACATGGTAAATTTGTTAAAGGATTTGGGTATTGTTCTTCCTATATTAAATGTGATGGATCATATAAAAATAATTATGGTAAAGTTACTTTGTTATATAATATTTTTTTTGGACTAGTGACAAATTGACAATTTGGCAGGTTTTGTACTCTCCTGACACGAGGTCGATTTTGATTGCTACCACTATAACCCCTAGGTTATGGTAGTGTATAAACATAGGTAAATCAGGGGAATTTGAACCTCAAATCTCATTATGCATAACACTTCATTATCATGGCAATCACCAATTTAGCTACCTCAAAAGACTCCGCTTTATAATAAATTATTTAAATCAAAGTATTTCTTAAAATTTAACAAAATTTTCAATTTTTCCTTTATATAATCAACTTCATGTTAACTTCCAACTATTGAGGTTGCAAAGGATCAAAAGAAAAAAAATTAGCTTATCTTTTAAATTTAATGTGATACTCAATAAGTTTAGATAATATTGTTACATATATATATCCTATGAATAAGTGTTGTATGGCAATTTAATTTTTGTTGGAGAAATTTGAAAATAAATGATGAATACTCAAACTTAAAATAACTAAATGCATAAGTAAGAAGTATTATTTATCAATTGTAATAGTTAATGGATAAAAATTTAGGAGTTAATTTGAAGGATTGGTATTTACTTTAAGACTTCATACCTTCTTAATTTGGTGACTCTTAGTCATATTATGTTACAAGGTAACTTCATAAGAGCTCTAAAGAGTAAGATATGTAATCATGAACTATTCTTTGTTACATTTTATCTACAAATATTAGATTTATAGGAGCACAAAAGAGTAATATATATGGAACTATTTTTATGAAATGACATATATACAAATATATGCAACAAAACACATATTTTAATGTTGTTTTCACAACACATATTGAAATTATTGGTTCCTTATTGTCAAACACACAAAGTTCAAATCAATCCATCCTTTCCAACCCAGGGTCTTGGATTTTTTTTTTTTTTTTTGAAATGAGATGTTTAACCAAACACTAACATGATCTAGTTGATGCCATTTTCATTCTTTAACACCTAGGAAGTTGTGGAGGCGGAGCCTCCAATGTTACCAAATAACCACCACCCTTAACTAGAAACACCATACTCAGTCCCCAAGGCACATGATTGTTGAAGTGACAGTGCCTACTAAATATAACAATACTTTGTCCATTAAATTTTTAGTAACTTAAAGCTTGAATAGTTAGTGATGTGTCAATCTAAAGCACTAAGTTATAAATGAGTTGAAGTGCATAATAATGTGTTTGATTATATATACCAGCTCTGGTATATATATAATCACACATGTTATTTTTCACTTAACCTCATTTATAACTTAGTGCATTTGTCGCTTTAATTCCAAAAGTAGATAGCCCTGCTACTTTTGATGAGTTCCTGCCCATATCTCTTGTTTGGTCAATTTAGTGTGTCCTAAATTGCTACATTAATTATCAATCCAGGAGTCGTAAACTGATGAAGTGTGGCGCACTATATGTGCAAGACAGCCTCTTTCTTATATTTTTGTCGTTTTTCAATTTTTATTTTGTTTTGGGGGTTTTTATCTTCGTTTATCTCCTAATGTGAATGGAAATCCTATTCCTGAGTCTTTAGAAGGCAAGCATGGATATGGATTTTAGGCAATTATGTCCTCTATAATGGTTTCCAGCACTTAACACTTCAGAAGATCTTAGAATATACTAGTGATGACAGTAATACTTGAACAAGAATGGAAAATGTGCTGCTATTTAAAACAAGTAAATAATGAACTACTGATCATGAAACTATTATCTCTGCTGCTGTCTAAATACAGAAAAATGATTTAAGCTACTGCACTCAAAGAAATAAAAAATTGCAAAGAAAGTAAAACTAAAATCAAATTACATCATTCATAATCCGATTTCTCGCCAGTTAGTCTAGCTATGGCTTTCGGAGATAATCGTCAATGACATGAGCAATCTGATATCTAATTGCAGAAAAGTAAAACTAAAATCAAATCACAACATTCATAATCTGATTCCTCGCCAGTTAGTCTAGCTATGGCTTTCGGAGATAATCGTCAATGACATGAGCAATCTGATATCTAATTGCAGAAAAGTAAAACTAAAATCAAATCACAACATTCATAATCTGATTCCTCGCCAGTTAGTCGAGCTATGGCTTTCGGAGATAATCGTCAATGATATGAGTAAGTTGAATTCTAAACTAACTAACAAAGCAAATGAACAAGACTGAAATCAACAAAACAAAACTGGAATTAAAAAAAAACTAAGAAAAGCAAAGTCAGCAGAGAATTAATCCCATGTCATTAGTCATTGCCAAAATTATATGCAGATGCTCGGGCTGCCTACTCTATCCTGAAACATACATACACTGATCAGCGTCATACAAAGCTTGTAAAATCATGAACAGAAGTGAAATGTTAATACCATAACAATTGAAATATACATAGGTGGATAACTATGGAATATATGCAATGGAAATAAGGAAACAATGCACAAAACTTTACAGCAACAATGAAAACGAAACCTCAGCATACAGGGGCCCTCTGCACAGCCTCGGTCAACAGGCTATCAATCCAAAATTATGTTCATGCAATCATGTAGAAACAGAGTCTTCTCATATATTTCAAAACACAGTTACAGCAATAAGACTATTGTCACGGCACAGTGAACTTTGAACAGCAAAATTACATTCAAAAGACTAACTCTATGTGTTATAGAAACGCGTTATTTATAACAAAGGTTACATAACTTTTTTCCTGTGAAACTACGTCAACATGAGACACGTAAAAGACAGCGTCCATGGATTTAGCATAATGGTTGCCGAGACTATTAAATCTATCAATTGTGGTTGTTGGATTCGCATCGTGGGGCAGTCTACAGGTGGCAACATGACCCCAGAGATTTAGGAACGGCCACACATCCTTTAGAATCCTTCACGTGTTTGAAAACAGAGTCTGGCTGCCATAGGACTCTTACGTTGGACCACCGTTTGACTACCGTTGACCACAGCTTCCCTTGATGAATCCGGCTGAACCAATAGGACCTGATCCATGTCCAGGTCATTTCTAACTTGCCCATGTGGCTTGTTTTGCCTGATGACACCTACAACCTAGATTTTAATAAAAACAACTGTGGAAAGTTGAATCAGTTGAGGAAAGTGACTGGATTTCGCAGCTAATGAGCAAAATCTAGTTCAAACAGCAAACACAAAAACATAGTCAGAAAACCACTTAAATGCTCTTTTAGAATCAATATGCAATGATCTATGATAGCTTATGGAGTTCTGGTGAGGGGAAAAAGTCTGGGAAAATGTGTAGGAGAGGTGTAATTTCAAAGCTCTACATACCCCCACTGTGAAGCTGTTGCATGTCCCCATGCAACCAAAACTTTGATCATCCTCCTTTCAGTTCATATGTTCTGAGACCTCTGCCATTACATCCAGCCTTCTTTTCTTCTTTCTTGGGACCATTACCATCCTCGGATTCCTCAGTAGACACCTGAACTTGAGGTTGATGAGAGCCCTGTTCAACCTTCTGTTCTTTTTCTTTAATTTCCTATTTTTATTTTGTCATATCCCAAGATGCAACATGGTGTTGTCGTGAATAATCTTATCTAATCTGCCATGTTCCTTCAATGTTTCATTTTCTCTTTTGATGTGTCTATTTAAGACCTCCAGCTCAAAAACTTCTTGTTTTAGTGATTGGATTTGAGCTTCCTGAGTTGTATTAGGCTGGGCAGATGAAGTGCCTGGATCTGCGGCCGTTTTCTCCAAGGTCTCTATATAATCATACATTTATTGCTGGTTCAGGTCTATCTCAGGTGTGGTCTTTCTTGGGCTGACCCCAAAATCTTGTTGAGAAAGACTGATTTCAAAATCTGGCCGAGAAGGACTCATGTCAAAATCTGGCTGAGAAATAGGAGTATGGTGGGGACCATGGCCAGGAGGAATTGCTGAAGGTTGTTCTGGTGTTTCCCCTCCTAAATCAATAAAGTGGGGCCCTTTAATTTGTATTTTTCTCAATTTCCCTTTAAGTCTAGAACTTCTCCTCAAATTTTGTGGGCTAGTGTCCTCTTTCTCCCCACTCTGTTTTTCTTTCCCTTTCTTCTTTGCTGCAGCTGACTGTTCCTGAAGGTAAACTAGTCTTTCAGACAGTATTTGGTGGTCCTCTTCTAAGGAAGGTTCTGGGGTTTAATGGACAGACTCAATATTTCTTTTCCCTTTTGATTTTCTTGGCTTCTTACCCTTAGTCTTTTCCTTCCTACTTTCAGACAGTTTTTCTTCCCTACTAGTTTCTTCAACTATGTTAGTAGGAGTGTCCTAAATTCTATCACTTGTTTTCTTTCTTCTGCTTCTCCTTGATGTGCTGCTTTCAGGGGTTTCTTGTGGATCTTTAAAGAAATTTCTAACTAAAAACTACTCCCAGGTGTCCTTCTTTTCCTTTAATTGTCTTTCAATCAAGATTTTCACAAGGCCGTGGTGATACAAGTGGGGTTCTACGTCCCCCAGATTCTTTTGGACTGTGGTGGACATTTTCTTCAGGCTATTTAACAAGAAGTAGGGCAAATTAATAGTTTGGTTTTCTAGAAAATTCATCAGCAACCGGGTGTGGTACATGTACATTGACCCGAATCGTCCCTCATAGGTAATGAATTTCTGGATTATTAATAGTAAACTAGCCCATTTTTCTTGTAAAGCAGAGACAGGGATTCCTCGATTAAAGATGGTTACATCCATACCTGGATTTCGTAGGATAACCCTCCATGCTCTCTTGTCAAAGCTCTTATTTTTGAACCACCGTTCTCCCTCCTGTGGGAGTTCAGTTGCAGCTGCTATGGACACCTCTATGATTGTAAATTTAAGGTCTCCCACCTCAGCTTCCACGCCATCAAAAGATCTCGCAAAAGTCTTCGTAACTTCCTTGTTGTAGCCTCTGAATTTCTGAATAAATTGTAGCCATCGGGCCTTCCTTAGCATGCTTTTCACTTGCGGATACCCTTCCATAAATTTGGGCCCTTCCGGTTCTGCTCTCAACAAAGGACCCATTCTTTCCTCCTGTCTTAAACACGTCTGCGTGGGTATTGGATGAACGGAGGTGATGTGGCTAGGTTAGCAGGAAATGGACAAGATTTATGAAAGAAAACCAATGACTGTAAATGGAAAACAGAGAACAGGTAGCGGGAGTGAGTTCATGGAGCGGAGTGGAGACTTATGTGAACAGGGTAGGAATGCAAACGTGGCTTCAATAGAATAGTAGGGGAGTAAAGTGAGCCCGGCAGAGTTTTTTTTTTTTAACTGGATGGCTAAAACATGCCCACAAAATGGCTGCGGAATTTGTGCGGCGGAGAAGAGTCGTGATCAAATCAACCACGTCCACATAATTACAGGTGGAGTGTCAAAGTACAGCCAAACATGAGTTAAATTCGGAGGCTTGATCATGAGGCCGTTTGAAAATAAATGCAAGGTTTGTGGAGGAATCATATAAAGGTCGTGGAACAGTTATGGAGCTATCAACGCCAATCATTGCATATAATGGAGCCGTGGTTTCAAAACTATATAAAATGTGCTCTAAATGCTATTTGAAATAAATCTTACTCATACCTTGGAATTTTTTCCACTTTTCGTCCATTAACCTTTGATCAGCTGCTCCTTGTTGATGCTTTTAGGTGCCTCATATCTTCAAAATAGGTCCTTGGTCATACCTGCATTTGATTTTCATGATCACTTAACTAACATCTGACTGTCAATGTTGAAAAACAGAGTGATGGCTGCGGAAACTGGGTTCAGCTGCGGAAACTGACACAGTAATCATATGACTGAATGGAGATGGATAAATGATGACTGAATGAATGAAAATGGTCATGAAAAAAAAACTTTTATTGGCGGAATGAAATGAAATGAATGAAGTGGAGTGGAATGAAATGAAGTGGAGTGTCATAAAACTGTGAAATGAGAGAGAGATTTTTTTTTTTGGAAAATATAGGGCGTCAGGAGTTCCTGATTTTCGCCCTGTATTTTCTATATAAGACTTCCAATCAGTGATTTGTTTTCAGGCTTACACATTTTTTTTTTTTATTTTTTTTTTTGTAGAAACAGAAAAGAACAAAGGCTAGGCTGGTGGAGAAGAAGGATTCTTCTTCACCAGCCTTATTGCAGAACTATCTTGAAAGATTTTGACAAATTCCTCTTTTGAGAGTGGCTTATGATAGATCTTTAATCTGTGGCCATTCACAACAAGAGGAGTTTGATGTTCATCAATGGTTTTGATTCTTACCGCTCCATTGCTAAAGATTTTGTCAATCTCATATGGCCCAAGCCAATGAGTCTGAAATTTTCCTTTAAAATCTTTAAACTTCGAATCAAATAGCAATGCCCAATCTCCTTCTTGAAACTTTTTCTCCTTGATGTATTTGTCATGCCACTTAGCTCTTTGATATTGAACTAGATCAGTTCTTAGGATCGCCTCTTGTCTGATCTCATCTAGCTCATTCAACTACTCCATTCTATGCTTTTGGGCTTCTGATAGATCCATTCCCAACTAAACTGCCATCTTGAAAGTTTTGACTTGGAACTCAATGGGGAGCAAGACTTCTTTCCCATAAACAAGTTCATAGGGAGAATGTCCTGTTGTATTTCTCCATGTAGTTTTGTAGGCCCACAAGGCTTCAGGAAGCCTTTCTGCCCAATCTCTTCTGTGTAGATGAACAGTTTTGGTGATGATGCCTTCAATAACTTTGTTTGTAGACTCCACTTGACCATTTGCTTGTGGATGGTAAGGAGTAGATTTTATGTGCTTGATTTTGTATTCTTCCATCAGCTTCTCCACCAGGTTGGATGTGAATTGACTTCCCTGATCTGTCACAATTTCTCTTGGAACACCAAAGCGAGTAAAAATATCCTCATAAAGAAAACTAACAACTGAATTTTCAGTAGCAGAAAATAATGCTTTGGCTTCTACCCATTTAGTGACATAATCAATACATACCAATATATACTTTCTTTGTTTAGATGGTGGGTTAATAGGTCCAATGAAATCTAAAGCCCATTTTTCAAAGGGTTCAATGAGTACCTGTGGTTGCAATGGCATTTCATTTGAAAGGGTAGGTTTCCCTACTCTTTGGCAGCTGTCACACCTTTTGACATATTGTTTTGCATCTTTGAAGAGGGATGGCCAATGATATCCTAAAGAGAGGATTTTATAGGTTGTCCTTTTGTCAGCAAAGTGTCCGCCGCATGGTTCATCATGACATGCTTTGAGAATATCAGGCATTTCATCTTCCCTAACACATCTTCTGATCACAAGATCTGGCCCTGTTTTAAACAATTCGTTAGAAATCCATGAATATTTTGAACTCTCCTGAATAATCTTTCTTCTTTCACCAGGAAATAAATGTGGAGGTAGTTTCCCTGTAACCAAATAGTTAGCTATATCTGCATACCAAGGGGTCTTAGTAGTTACTGCAAATAAATATTCATCAGGAAACTTATCCTCTACAAGAGAATCTTCTTTAGTATTCTGGATCCTAGACAAGAAATCAGCTACTGTATTTTGTTTCCCTGGTCTATCTAACACAGTAATATTGAATTCTTGTAAAAGTAGGAGCCACCTTGTAACTCTGCCATTAGTAATAGGTTTGTTCATTAGATATCTAATCGCAGAATGATCAGTATGAATAAAAATTTCATAGCCTGTTATATAATGTCTGAATTTATTGATTGCATGAAAAACAGCTAAGAACTCTTTTTCAGTCACAGTATAGTTCAACTCAATGGGAGTTAAATTTTTACTGGTATAGTAAATGGCATAAGGAACTAAATCTTTTTGACCCAACACAGCTCCTAGAGCTATATCTGAAGCATCTGTAGAAATATGGAAAGGGAGTTTCCAATTTGGTCCTCTCAAGATAGGCGCTTCAGATATTCTTGTTTTCAAAGTTTCAAATGCTGATTGACAATCAGGATCCCATTTGAATTCATAGTCTTTTGTAAGCAGTTTGAAGAGCGGAGATGCTATTTTAGTGAAGTTTTCTATAAATCTTCTATAATATCCAGTAAATCCTAGAAAACTTCTAACATCTTTTTGACAATTTGGAATAGGCAATTTGGAGATGACTTCAACTTTTGATCTATCAACTTTAATCCCATCCCCTGAAATATGATGTCCTAAAACAATACCTTCAGTAAACATCATAAAGCATTTTTCATGGCTTAATGAAAGGTTTGTCTCTTTACATCTTATAAGGACTTTTTCCAAATTTTCTAATGCCTCTTCAAACGAATTACCATAAACTGTAAAATCATCCATATAAACCTCTACACAATCATGGATTAGATCAGAAAAAATTCCTAGTACTGCTCTTTGGAATGTCGCGAGTGCATTACATAATCCAAAAGGAAGCACTCGATAAGCAAAAGTTCCCCATGGATAGGTAAATGTGATCTTATCCTGATCCTCAGGTGCTACCTAAATTTGATTATAACCACTAAAACCATCCAGAAATGAAAAATACTTTTTGCCTGCTAATGTATCTAATACTTGATCGATAAAGGGTAAAGGAAAGTGATCCTTCAAAGTTGCTTTGTTCAATTCCCTGTAATCAATGCATACCCTCCATTTACCATTCTTTTTGGGTACTATAACCAAAGGAGAAACCCATCAGCTATCTGAAATTGGATAAATGAAGTTTACATTGAGTAGTTTTTGGAGCTCTTCTTTCACTATCTCCCTAAGATTTGGATTCATCCTTCTCTGAGGTTGTCTGATTGGTCTATTGTTTTAATTGATATAGATATGATGGATGCAATTCTTAGGATCAATACCTTTCATATCAGTATACTCCCATGCAAATGCAGTAGAATGTTTTTGCAAGATTTTGGTTAGCTCTCCCTGTTGTGATTTTTCCAAATTTTTGTTGATATTCAATGTTTTACCTGGAAAAATCTCAATGGTAGAACTACCAAACTCTTCCATAGAGTAAAGAGACATTTGTCTTGATGATAAATACTCAATGTCAGAATCTAACTAAAATTGTGTGTGGTCATATTCTGAAGATGTTCCAAAATTTTCTAATGTGTTCAGAATCTGACTATCTTCACTGATTTCATAAATAGTAAAGACAGGTTGTATAGTGTCCTCATCATCGATCCATTCATTGTCTCCTACTTCTGTAATTGCTTTTGCTGGAGGATACAGATTGAATTTCTTTGTCGAACTACCATCAGAAATGTACATATCTCCAGATCTACAACTAATGAAAGCATCAGTTGTGGCTAGCCAAGGTCTTCCTAAGATGAGTGGGTGCCCTCCTAAATTACTCTTGGGAGTCAAAATCATGAAATCTACTGGATATTCCCAAGAATCTAAGGAGACTGAAATGTCTTCTAATACACCATCTGGTTTGATTATCGATCTATCTGCAAGTTGCAGTAAGGTAGGTGTAAAAAGAAGATTAGGAAGTTTAAGTTGTTCCATAGTCTGTCTACTCATAATGTTGATAGCAGCCCCTAAGTCAATCAAAGTATTTGGAATTTCTATCCCATTTATATGTTTCTTAACAATTGGACTACCTGGATCTACATATTTCTGCATGGTAATTTTTCCCCTCATGATATCTGCAATTTTTCCTACCAAGTGGATTCTTCTTGTATCTCTTGGTTTCCTTCCTGGTCTTTTGAGACTCAAATCCTTTATTGTTTTTGCTAGAATAGGAATCTCTCTAATGGCTTGTAGCAAGGGAATCTTGATACAAACATTTTTTAATTCATCTAGGAAATCATAGTCAAGAAACAAGATTTGTTTTTCCACCCCTTTGTCAATTTGTAATCTTTCAGGGAAAGGAGGTGTGGATGAAGATGCAGGTTGCTCAACTACAGGAGTTGTGGGGGTTGACTCTTTTTCTTTTTCTTTTTTTGTTTGAATGTTTGGGCTTTGAAGAGATGCCTCCTCAGAACCTTTATTGGTTTTAAGAGAATCCTCCTCAGAGGTATCTTGCTTTTGAACATCTATAGAAGGTTTTTCTAAAACTCTACCAGACTTGAGTTGTACATCATTGAGAGAAACAATCATATAGGTAGGAAATTGTTGTCCTTCTACCATGTAAGCATTCTGAGGATTTTTGTTATTGGGATTTGGCAATGGCTGGGCTGGTAGTTGATTTGTCTTTTGTTGAAATGGAAGCAAGAGTTGAGAATTTGGATTTTGTTGAGAAGGTTATTGTTGTGGAAATGGTAATGAAAGCTGTGGGTTTTGATTTGGAGTTTGTGGATTTTTTTGATTTTGAAAAGATGGAGGATATTGATAAAATTGAGCAAATCTCCCATAAAGATTTTGCATCCCTTGTGCCCATGATTGGTATGGATTTTGAGATTGGGGCCAAGGTTGTTGTTAAGAATTCCAATTTGGTGGGCGCTGAAAGTTCATAGGATTGTTAAATCCTTGATTTTGTGGCCCCTGCCATGGTCTTCTTGAAACAAAACAAAGGGATTCTACTGAATTTGGATCCTCCTGAAAGACAGCTTTGAGCCCAGGAATTGAAGGACAATCCTTGGTCTCATGGCTTTCTGAGCAAATAACACATGTCTCTACAAATTTTGCATCCAAGGGACATTCCCTTAAAGCATGTTTCTTTCTAAATTTTGGACAAAAGATGGCTAAGGCTTCGGCTTTTGCTTTCTGTTTGTTTTGTATTTTAAGGGTGTCTAGTTGTTCACTAAGGCTCCCTAAAATACCAGTTTTGAACTCATCAAACATATTGCCAATCTCTACCCTACTTACTGATCCAGTTGCAGATTTGTTTGATCTAAGAAGAGAAGGATCTCTAGGCCCTTTTCCAGTTTTAGATTTTCCCCTTGAGAGATGGACACATAGTTCTGCTATGTCATGGAGTGGAAGTTGAGAAATATCTCCCTTCCCCATCATGTTTAAAATGTCTATCCATTCATCTCTAATGGCTTTCAATAGAAGGGCTTTCAAGGTTTCCTCATCTAAATTACTCATTTTTGCTCTCTTTAAGTTGTATTGAAATCTTTCAAGTAAATCCTCCAAGTTTTCATCTTCTTTTTGCATCATCTTGAATACCTCATCCTTATGATTGGTGGGCATACAATAATCCAAGTATCTATCCAAAAATGTTTGTTTCATATCATTCCAAGTCCTAATAGATTGAGTGACTAATCCCATGAACCATTTCAAAGCAGCTCCTTTCAATGTTGAAGGAAACAATTTGAGTTTTTGAGAGTCTTCCATATAGTCATAGGTTCGGCACAAGACTTCAAACTCAAATAGAAATGTTTCACGATCCTCACTTCGCAACCCATAAAATTTTGGGAGGACAAATGGTGAAATGTTTTTCATTGTTGTATAGGTCTCATCATCGGCTATAGGGAATCCAAATGAGTTATCTCCATCCCTATTTCCCCCATTGTTACCTCTACCTCCTCCATTGTTTCCTCCTCCTCTACCTCTACCTCGACCCCCTCCTCCAAATCCATTCACTACTTCCTCTGTCATGATACTTTCCTCAAAGTTCTCAGAGTCCTCTGGTTCTTCTATTAATGGTGAACGAGGAAGAATTTCTCCCTCCTCTTCTTCAGGTGATTCTACTTCTTTGATTACAATATGTTCCCCTGTAGAAGTGAAGAAAGGTTCTTCTCCTAGGTTAGATTTGATGGATAGTGTGGGAGAGTCTCCTAATTCAGCTGCTGCCCCTTGAATTCCAGGAATCCTAAGGCTGGGAGTGTGAGTCAGAGATGATGGAGGTGTATCTTGTTTATGCCTTGAAGTAGCTGGAGTTGTGAAAATCGAACTTTTGGCCCTAGCTATAAACCTTCCCCTAGAATCTCTTGCTCTATGCATGTCATTTTTTTTATTTTTTATTTTTCAAGTCAGGCTAATAATTCTCTTTCTGATCTTCCAGGTCACACTAGGTGCAAGAAGAGAGCATAATCAAGAAATTATTGAACTGACAACTCTCTTTTATGATCCTCCAAATCACACTAGGTGCAAGAGGAGAGCATACTTCAAGAAGTTATCAATTTTTCCCTTCTTTTTTTTTTAAGAGATTGGCTACCTAGTTACACTTCCCCGGCAACGGCGCCAAAATGTTTGGTCAATTTAGTGTGTCCTAAATTGCTACATTAATTATCAATCCGGGAGTCGTAAACTGATGAAGTGTGGCGCACTATATGTGCAAGACAGCCTCTTTCTTATATTTTTGTCGTTTTTCAATTTTTATTTTTTTTTGGGGGTTTTTATCTTCGTTTATCTCCTAATGTGAATGGAAATCCTATTCCTGAGTCTTTAGAAGGCAAGCATGGGTATGGATTTTAGGCAATTATGTCCTCTATAATGGTTTCCAGCACTTAAAACTTCAGAAGATCGTAGAATATACTAGTGATGACAGTAATACATGAACAAGAATGGAAAATGTGCTGCTATTTAAAACAAGTAAATAATGAACTACTGATCATGAAACTATTATCTCTGCTACTATCTAAGTACAGAAAAATGATTTAAGCTACTGCACTCAAAGAAATCAAAAATTGCAAAGAAAGTAAAACTAAAATCAAATTACATCATTCATAATCCAATTTCTCACCAGTTATTCTAGCTATGGCTTTCGGAGATAATCGTCAATGACATAAGCAATCTGATATCTAATTGCAGAAAAGTAAAACTAAAATCAAATCACAACATTCATAATCCAATTCCTCGCCAGTTAGTCTAGCTATGGCTTTCGGAGATAATCGTCAATGACATGAGCAATCTAATATCTAATTGCAGAAAAGTAAAACTAAAATCAAATCACAACATTCATAATCCGATTCCTCGCCAGTTAGTCTAGCTATGGCTTTCGGAGATAATCGTCAATGATATGAGTAAGTTGATTTCTAAACTAACTAACAAAGCAAATGAACAAGACTGAAATCAACAAAACAGAACTGGAATTAAAAAAACTAAGAAAAGCAAAGTCAGCAGAGAATTAATCCCATGTCATTAGTCATTGCGAAAATTATATGCAGATGCCCGGGCTGCCTACTCTATCCTGAAACATACATACACTGATCAGCGTCATACAAAGCTTGTAAAATCATGAACAGAAGTGAAATGTTAATACCATAACAATTGAAATATACACAGGTGGATAACTATGGAATATATGCAATGGAAATAAGGAAACAATGCATAAAACTTTACAGCAACAATGAAAATGAAACCTCAACGTACAGGGGCCCTCTGCACAGCCTCGGTCAACAGGCTATCAATCCAAAATTATGTTCACGCAATCATGTAGAAACAGAGTCTTCTCATATATTTCAAAACACAGTTACAGCAATAAGACTAGTGTCATGGCACAGTGAACTTTGAACAGCAAAATTACATTCAAAAGACTAACTTTATGCATTATAGAAACGTGTTATTTATAACAAAGGTTACATAATTTTTTTCCTGTGAAACTACGTCAACAGGAGACACGTAAAAGACAGCGTCCATGGATTTAGCATAATGGTTGCCGAGACTATTAAATCTATCAACTGTGGCTGTTGGATTCGCATCGTGGGGTAGTCTACAGGTGGCAACATGACCCCAGAGATTTAGGAACAGCCACGCATCCTTCAGAATCCTTCACATGTTTGAAAACAAAGTCCAGCTGTCGTAGGACTCTTACGTTGGACCACCGTTGACCACAGCTTCCCTTGATGAATCTAGTTGAACCAATAGGACTTGATCCATGTCCAGGTCATTTCTAACTTGCCCATGTGGCTTGTTTCCCCTGATGTTATATACCTAGGGGGGATAATATGGGGTACCAAGGGAGGTACCCAAGGTAATAATGTAATAATGGGATGGGCCATAGTAATAAATAAGGTGGTTAACCCATGTCATGTAAGGGACCACAAGTAGTTAATAATAATGTAATGGGCTCATGGTATTAGTTGATGGTATGAGGGAACCATGGTAATGACCCATGGTATTGTATGTATGAGGCCTATATAGAGGCTAGAGACTCCACATGGGAGATAGTGAAGAATTATTGTATGAACAGGCATATGGCTTGTGGAGTGTTCTCCTTCCTTAAGGAGTGAATGTATGGTGTTGCCCTACCTTAAGGGTTTTGATCAATAAAGAAGCATTTCTATCTATTTCTATCTTTTTATTTCTTGGGTTTAGTCTATTATCATAATATCTTTGGATCAGATCAGAGACACGTAAAAGACAGCGTCCATGGATTTAGCATAATGGTTGTCGAGACTATTAAATCTATCAACTGTGGCTGTTGGATTCGCCTCGTGGGGTAGTCTACAGGTGGCAACATGACCCCAGAGATTTAGGAAAAGCCACGCATCCTTCAGAATCCTTCACATGTTTGAAAACAAAGTCCAGCTGCCGTAGGACTCTTACGTTGGACCACCGTTGACCACAGCTTCCCTTGATGAATCTAGCTGAACCAATAGTACCTGATCCATGTCCAGGTCATTTCTAACTTTCCCATGTGGCTTGTTTCCCCTGATGACACCTGCAACCTAGAGTTTAACAAAAACAGCTGCGGAAAGTGACTGGATTCCGCAACTAATGAGCAAAATCTAGTTCAAACAGCAAACACAAAAACATAGTCAGAAAAACACTTAAATGCTCTTTTAGAATCAATATGCAATGATCTCTAATAGCTTATGGAGTGCTGGTGAGGGGAAAAAGTCTGGGAAAATGTGTAGGAGAGGTGTAATTTCAAAGCTCTACATTTCTCTGCAATTGTGTATATAAAATCATTACCTATTGTGTATATAAGGTCATTGCTAAGGTCAAATCGATGAAGCTATTGGAGTAGCCTAGGAAGGATTGAATAGTCTAAAATTAAGGAATATCAAAGGTGCAAATTTGAAGATTGACCTTTCAAAAGCATATGATCGGGTAAGTTGGATATATATTTCTCTCTTACTTACACATCTGGGGTTTAGTCTTCCTATTGTAAACTGGATTATGAGTTACATATTGTTTGTTTCTTTTTTTGTACTTATAAATGGATCAGCCACACCTTTCTTTCATGCCTAAAGAGATATTCGATGAGGATGTCCATTATCGCATATGCTCTTTTTATTGGTCATTGAAGAGTTAAGCTAAATTCTTGGGGGGGCTAAAAGCAGGGGTTTTTTTAAAGGATTATGTGTAGTTGTTGGGTTTTTCACTTCACATTTATTGTTTGTAGATGACATCCCCGTATTTTGTGATGGCACTAGAAGAGATGTTATATCCATCAAAGATGCTCTTGCTCTCTTTGAAGTTGTTACAGATATGATGACTAACTCATCAAAATCTACTTTATCTATTTATGGGTTGAAAGTTGAAGATTTGGATTTTTTATCAAGGTACATTTCCCTTTCTTGTAGTTGAGATTGATGCGGGACTGAAATATTTGGGATTCAATTTAAAACCTAACTCATATAAAGTCGCAGATTTGGTTTGGTTAATAGAAAAAATTGAGAAAATGCTTAAACATTGGAACTTAAGATGGATTTTTAGAGCTGGAAGATCGGTTCTTATTAAATCAGTGCTTGAGGAAATTCTAGTTTATCGGATGTCACTTGCTTGGATTCCAAAATATATTTTAAACAAGATAAATAAACTTTGTGGTAATTTTTGTATGGTCAGGTTCATCAGATCAATCTATTCATCCATGGGTAAGTGATCCGAATTGGATCCTAAAGAACTCTCTAAGTTTTCATAACTCTGTAAAATTCATGCCAAAGTTTCAAAGACTTACAAAGGTCGAGCTTATTAGAAATATCCTTGAACAGTTGTAATTTGTGAGCAGCACCAAGCAACGAGGACCCTCGGTCAAGCGCGCCGACCGTTGGCCCATGGTAACGCGCGCTGCCACAAAACAGCAAAACGGGAAGCCTTTTTGAGAAACGGGGGAGGTTTTTGATATGCAATTAGCGACAAGTCGCTAATTGCATATCATCGGGCAAACCCCTTAGAGAAGAAAAAGCCCCGAGCGACCCAGACCCGAAAAGTCAAAAAACCGTATGGAATTCGCTGATTCCTTCAGAGGTGGGTCCCACATGAAAACTAGCAGGATATCGAAAGGGCTTCAAGTGGTAAGCAGTTTCAACTAAGTCCCTCCCGATACCACACACTAGGTGCCATGCGTCCGGCAAAAGAGAGAGAAAACTGCTGACATCGGACGAGTAAACGTCATGCAACTTACCCGCCCGATATGGATGGAGACCGTAGGATCTAGAGACTCCAGATCAACGGTAAACATGCAATCCGACGGATGACCAGATTCAACAGGGTAAATAGGTCGAGTTGTATAAAGGTTTGAAGTCTGGCATGAACTATGAGTTGGAAAAGGAATCATGTTCGCGAGCATTCTGGGAAGTTAAACGGAAATAACGGCAGTTCAAACATTTCCAAGAGAACTGACGCTCAGTTCGTTATGAAATAGGTGGCCACCTCCCTGTTGGTGGGCTCCAGTATTGCAGCAATAATGCTGCAACTCCTGGGACTCCCTTCTTTACTTTTATCAACCCGGTAGTTCGTAACAAACTTGGAAGCGATGGTGCTGTATGAACAAGTACTAGCTCTTGCCGCAGCTGTCACTTGGTCAGCTGGCACAAGTCCACTAGGGGCTTAAGCCAACTTCTATGAGCTCTTAGAAGAAGCTTTTTAACTGATGGATGGAAGCTAACTCAAAGGAAGTTGATCTACTTGCAGAAAGAAACTGAAAGCCAAAAAGTAACATAAACCCTAGCAAACCCTAATTCTACCAGCTAGTCCTACTGATGCAAAGGAGAGAATGCAAACTATTTAAAGAGATGCCATTACTTCTATGAAGGTAAAATGCACATGTCTAGGCTACCTCTATCTGAAGGAAACATCTTTTTGTATTTTTGAATAAGTTATCAGAATTATCATGCATGTGTTTTAACTGGTTTTTTCTGTGCAGGGGTGGATCAAGGAAGAGAAATGCTTGGAAAAGGTTGGGAAGGTTCAGAGAGGGTTTAAGGAGTACCTAACACTCTTCCGGAGAGTTTCACAAAGTTTGGTTGTCCAGCAACCTCATTTGTGAGCTTCTACAGGAAGTCTGCAGGGGTTCCACAGGATGTTTCAGGGATTTCTACAGGATGTTCAGGAATTTCTACAGGATGTTTTTAAAATTGGATTTTGGAGGATGGGTGAGTGAAGTGAGGTGCATGAATGGATAGGGAGGTAGGGTAGGGGCCTGAAATGACCCAGGGACTGATGGATGGAGTGGTGAGAGGATGTGGAAAGCTGGCTTGGCTTAAAGAAGGCTAAGACAATGGAGGAGCAAGAAGGTAGGGTTACGTGGGCAGAAGAACAGTTGTGAGATGAGGAACCTAACTAGAAGATGGAGTAGCTGGCCTGGACGAAGCTTAGGTGGATGAGAGAGTGATGGAGATGCCCTGCACGGTGTACACTTAACCGAATCAACCAAGTCCTGCACACAATCGAAATCTTAGCTAATCTATCCTAACTGTCAACGAAACAAATGAACAACAGCTTTATTTATAAAGAGAACCATGTACAGCACTTAAGCAAAGAAACATTTCAAAGGCCTGAACGCATAACCAACTTCTACAAATGAAAACATTACACCAAAGATTGCATGGTCAAGCAAACTAGTGTTTTTGTTGGGCAGCACTGTTTCTGCAATTCCAGCCCCTGATCCAATAAGGGAGAGGTGAAACTGAGAGTGTTGTCAACCCTTTTTCTTGGAGCTTTATCTGTTATTATCCTACTAATCTACTCTACACATCTGAAGCAATTCTATTTATCAGCAGTGACCTATTTAACCAACACAACTAAATCTTACTCAATAGAAACACGTTTCAAATGCATAAAAGGAAAATCACAATGCATAAAGAAAAGATAACAATACAAATAAGGAGGCCCTAGGCTCTCAGGTTGGGCCCAACCCCGAGAGCTATGGCTCCTATAGACAACTCAGAGCTAATATCAAATCTGACTGCTTCTCATTATCAAAAAATAATCATAAGTCAAGAGTTATGCCAACAATGGCTACAAGAGAACAAAATGGAGCTAGCAGCACTATAGTGCAAAGTATGCAAGAGTTTCCAAAAGTCCCTTACGAAGGCTGAGGCCTTAACATTTATACACCACGAGGCCCTAGCTGGCCTCCTAAATCTATGGGACTTGGCTGCCCAAACTGTGAGTGAACAGCTCCTTCCAAAAATCTGTTTGGTTGCCTTCTAGATTCGGTTTTGGTGGCCTTTGGAGCTCGAAGTTGGGGGTGAAGATCCCGAGGGAGGCTATTTAATGCCATAGACAACCCCCCTACAAATCCTCAACCCAAGCTTGGCTGTCTCCTAGCCCATGACTGCTCGGTTTTGCTCGAACATGTGTCAAAAAAAACTGAAATGAGCACGTGTTAGCCACCTAGGAATAGTAACTACCCTTATTCGTACAAATGACATAAACTACTAAAAAATAGTGCATAAGTTATGAAAAATGAAGGATTGAACAAGGATAATTAGGCCAAATGAGCCCAAAATGTTACCAAATTTGGGGCTCATCATCACCCCCCTGCTAAAATGATTGTTCATCCTTGAGCAACTAGTCCAGCTCCTCGTCTTTCATTGCTTTAATCGCCACTCTCACATCCCAGGCTTCTAAAGTAGTATCCTCCTCACTGTCATGGAACCAGGCCTTCCTTTCCACCTCTTCCCACTGCTTATACTCTTCTTTTTCTGTGCTTCCTTCTACCAATCCCAAAAGAAAAGGTGGGCTTAGCTTGAGGCCAATCCAGCTGGCCTGGAGGTTTTGCATGGACTTCTTGTAGAGAGGCACCCATGCTAGGGCCTCCCTCATTCTAGTTGGAGTGTGATATTCCCTGATTTTGAGGCTGTGGGACAATGTGTTCCACCTACGGGTGCAAGCATGAACACAATTGTCCCCTAATAATTGCTCCATATCCTCAAAGTGTGCTATAGCCTGAGCCTGCTGATCCATGTATTTTAATAAAGCCTGAGAGTTGGTTGCTAGGTGCTGGTGGGCTGATATCAATGCGGTGGGGTCCCCTGGCTCTGCTCTAATCAGCAGTGGTTCATGTAACTCTCGGTTCATAACATCTTTGACCTCTGTCGCTCTCTTTTCTTCGTGGTTTAACCATGAGGTTAGTGCCATCAGTTGCATATCTCCCATGACTGTGTTGGGGTCCCATGAAGTTACATTTGGAAGGGCCAAATTATGGAGGTACAACTCTAATAGCTTGGCCTTGTCCTCCGTTGAGCTATTGTTGCATAAATCTGTGAACTGCTGGGGGTTTTGGATTTGGGAGATACCCCTCTGTGCCAATGCATTAATTTGGAATTGCAGCCACTGGTCCCGTAGGTATAGGCCATAAGATTTTGCCGGCTGCCTACATTGCAGAGCATCCATAGCCCAACTGGCCATGCAGGCCAGTTGTGCCTCCTTTTCTTGCACCTGCTGTTTGAGAGCTTGTATCTCTATGTTTGCTTGCAATTCTCTTTCCTGTAGTTGCTGGTTTAGTTCCTCAAGATCAGCTTGCATTCCTTCTTTGCCTTGAGGTTCTGCTATAGTGTCCTTTGATGTTGTGCCCCTTTCTTTCCTCTGTCCTTGTAGCTGCAATTTGAGCTTCTCATTCTCTTCCTGTAGAAATACTCGCTAGCAGTTTCCCACATGTTTTGCCATAGCCAATTCTCTTCTTGCCTCCTTGAGTTGTTCCTCCAAGGGGCCTATATCTGCTACTCCTTTAGACTTAGCTATTCTCATCCATGTGTGGGTCCTCACCCTTTCTTCCTCCAGTGCAAAGAAAAGCGGCACTGTGAATTTTTGTGGAATGATTTTCCCGGCCTCCAAAAAGTTATAATAAGAGCTCAAGCTGGGCTGGGGGCTAGGTTCCATAATGTGCTCTACCTCTTCTTCCCTTTGTGGTGATTTGGCTGCCTCCCCCTCCATTCTTTCGGTCTCCTTGAGCCTGGCCAATGTTTCTTGTAGAACGGCTTCAGCATCCTGTAGAGGGGTTTTTGAAGCTAACCTTTCCATTCTCTCCCTCCAGGTAGTTGTCTTCGGGCTCCCCCGCTCATAAGTGACTGATACCTTGGAGGGGGACTTCTCCTTTGGCGAGGTAGGGGTGTCTTCAATAGTAATTGGGTCTTTGGATGGAGGTTGGGGCCTGCCGGTTTTAATTCTTACACTCCTCCTTGCTTTGAAATATAGAGGAGTCTCCCTCTTTCGTTTTTCCTTTGGCTTGGGAGAGGTACTTAGGGCGGCCAGCACAGCTGTTGCCTCCCTAGCAATAATTTTGGCTGTTTTCTCCTTCTGTTTTCCTTTTTCAGGACTTCCTGTAGAAAGCCCTGTAGTGGCTGATTTCTGGCTTCCTGTAGAAGCCGTTTTTAACCTTCCTGTAGAAACAGATGGCACTGTTTTAGCCTGTTTGGCTGAGGGTGCTTTTTCTTTTAACTTCGCTGAGGCTGCCTTAGAGGTGCCCTCACTGACGTGGACTTTTTCAGTCCTTTCCACCCTGCTCTGTAGTCTTTTCTCCCTGGGTGTTGGTGTGGTTTTGTCACCCTCTGTTTTGGCAGCTTGGTTTTTCTTTTGTTTTCCCTTCTGTTCTTTCTTTGGTGTTTTGCCCGGGGTTTCTTGGCCTTTACCTTTCTTCTCTGCTTGAGTGTGTTCCTTCTCCTCGCTGCTGGAGGAGGTGAGCTCCTCAGCCAAAATTCGGATGTCATCATCCTTAGTCAGATTTCGAAAAGTTTCCCAGGAGAGAGGGACGATGTACGTGTGGAGTGCATCTTCCACGAGGAGCTTGATGAGCCCATGATGGGCTATCTGGTCTAGCGTTCCCTCTCTCAGTTTGGTGGCACACTCAGTCATGGATTGCAGGAGGAAGTAAGGAATGCTCAACTTTTTCTCTGAGGGTAGGTCCATTTGGTGCCTGAGTTCTGTGAGCAACCGGAAATGATAGCCATACACGATGCTAAATCGCCCTTCGCACGTAATATACTTCATAATCTGGAGGCTGACCTCACTCCAGAATGGCTGTAGGCTAGTTCTTCGAACTCCATTCTTGTCCTCTGAGAATTGTTCCTCTAGCAAGAAGAACTCCTTCTTAGCTTTCTGACCCAGTTTTCTTTCCTCCTTATCCCAGGGTACCCCCATCGGCAGATCAGTTACTCTGCTAATGAACTGTGGGGTGAGTCTGAGGGTCAATCCTCTGAAGTTGACAACGGCCAATGTCTTTGACTTTGGCTTCAAGGATCGTAGGAATTCTTCTGCAACCTCGTCATCGTGACCTTGAAGCTTGTCACAGAATGACATCCATTGCGCACGAGAAAACAAGTCCACCACCTCAGGGGTTTCCCGTAACTTCTTTGAGTCTGTAGGCTCTTTTCTAATGAACCCTCCCGGCATGGTAAAAACTTGCTTTGTTGTCCTGAGCTTGCCTGCTCGTATACAGAAGTGGATCTTCGGGATTTTCTTAGACAGAGCACAGAGCTATGTCTCTGTTATGCACACAGGTTCATAAAATTCACGACTTTCTACGAATGAGCCTTAACAGTGGCTCAATTATAAATCAAACCCTGGAGAAAATCCCGCATACATACTACGACGACAATTCTCATGCAGCGATAAGAAAACGCTTGTAAATTCATGCACAGACTTTAATTCATGGTTTCCTACCCCTTCAACACGTCGACTTCACCACCTTTCGAACCAATTGCATGGGAGAACTATGTTCAGGCTTACCTCATTCCAGAATTGCCACCTTCGACGTGAACAGTCCAAATTCCTCCGTAATGTTGGGCTTCCTGTAGCGCAGCTTCCTGTAGAAGTCGTGCACGGATTCTGGGGAGCGCTTCAGTGGTTCTGGACCTTCTGTGCAGCAACAGGACGTTGGAACAGGCTGAGAACTCGGGTTAACAGCCTTCAGAGAATTTAGGATGCGTACTCGGCTGCAAAACGGTTGAGAATAAATGACTGCAGTGCGCCATGAGTAATTCAGCCGGCTGATTTGAATTTCTGCGGAATTCGTGGCGCGGGGGTGAGCTGTCCCCGTTGGCCGACGTCACCGCTATCATTCCGCTGCATGTATGCCTGACCGCCGAATCCTTCCTTGTATATCTACCGTCGCCATTCCTGTTAGATCGTCGCTTCTCCCCGACTGGACGCTTCCCACGTGTCCATTTCCTGTCTTGTCGACATAACCAAAGCCTTTCGGATCTGACGAGGCCGTCGGACTGGTTGTGGTGGCCAGTTGAATGGCTACCCGACTTTTTCAATCCGTTCGTTTCCATAGTTACGCACATTTTAGAGTATAGCTTATGTAATTTGATGAAACAGGGTGAGGCACTTACCTGTGCGGCCGTGGACGTGATTTTTCTCAGGCTTCAGGACGAGGGATGATGGATCCGCTTGCTGCTGCTTCGTGCACAGGCACGGGAGCTCCTCTTCATGGATGGCTGCTGGTTGCGAGACCGGTTTCCTGGCTGTGAATGTTGCATGCGCCGGCTTCATGAGTTGCAGGTTTCTTCATGGTGTGTGCTCTAGCCAGATCAACTGCTACAGGATTCCTGTAGGACATCGTGTAGTCGTTTCTCCTCCTGGGGTGCATGCCGAAATAATGGAGTCACGTTCACAGGTGCAGGGTCCTTAGATTGCCTTGACAGGTAAAGCATTGAGCCTCTGCATGCTTTATTTCCCACTTAAAAAAAAATTCTGAGAAACCATCGTTATGGTATGACTGTGCAGGTATTTCAATCATGTGGCAGCAATGGTGGTGAAAGGAGGCGACAGCAGTGGGGGATGGAGAAGAAAAAGTGGTTGCATGCCTCCTCATCGGACTTCGAGCTTCAAATTCTTCTTCATAGTCGGTCTTGGCCCGTCCAAAGGTTCTACAGGATGTTTCCTGTAGAAATACAGAACTTCCTGTAGAAAGTCCTATAGCTTCCTGTAGAAGGCTAAACTATGACCAGATTGCGCCCAAACCTTGGAAGAGATGAGTGTTTATGGAGGGAGTGCTTGTGAGGTCACCTGGTAGCATAGTAGGGACCCTTGTCCTTGAGTTGAGAGGCCTCCTTTTTGCATGGAATACCTGCAACCTGCATCAATTTCCAAAGATTAAACCTGTTTTTCTGTTTCTGCCTCCTTTTTTCTTTTTTCTTTTTTTCTTTTTTTTTTTTAAGAGACAGCAGGGGCGCCTCAATGAGGTTTTCACCCCTACTATCTGCCTTGGGCGCCTCAGAGAGGTTTTCACCCAAGGGTCTTTTTATTCCAATTCTTTTTCAGAGAGACAGCAGGGGTGCCTCAATGAGGTTTTCACCCCTACCATCTGCCTTAGGTGCCTCAAAAAGGTTTTCACCCAAGGATTTTTTTTATTATATTATATTATATTTTATTTTATCTTCTTCTTTTTTTATGATGCTCAGGGTATGCCCAAAACAGAGGCAGAACCCTTCTCTATGACCAGCACTTATTTTTCCACAGTTTTGATGAACTCTTGCCTCGAAAGAGGTTTCCTGTAGATCTTTAGTCGATGCCCATTGACGAGCATGGGGATGGCTTCCTCATCAATGGTCCGAATAAGAACAGAACCATTATCATTACACTTCTCCACTGCATATGGTCCTAGCCATCTTTTCCTCAGCTTCCTTTTGAAATCCTTATGTCTGGAATCATACAACAGCACCCAATCTCCCGGCTGGAATTGTTTGTCATTGAGGTGTCAGTCATGCCATATCTTCCTCTGAAGTTGAACCACTTTTGAGTGGAGAAGGGCCTGCATTCGGTGTTCATCTAGCCCATTCAACTGCAATAACCTTTCTTGTTGGGCATGGCTGAGATCTAGGTCCAGCTGAGCTGACATCCTCAATGTGTTGTACTCGAACTCAATTGACAGCAAAGCTCTCTTCCCATAGACCAACTCATAAGGTGTGAAGCTGGTTGTGGTCTTCCAAGTGGTTTTGTAAGCCCAAGTGGCCTCAACCAGGTGATCTGCCCAATCCTTTCTGCTGTTGCTCACCACCTTAGTCAAAATCCCTTCTAATGCTCTATTGGTGACTTCCACCTACCCATTTGCTTGAGGATGATAGGGGGTGGAAGTCCTATGCTTGATCTTGTGATGAGCGAGCAAGTCTTCAATTAAGTTGGAGGTGAACTGGCTTCCTTGATCGGTGACTAACTCTCTTGGGTAGCCAAATTTGTAGAATATGTTTTCTCTTAAAAACTCGGCCACCTTTTCTTCTGTCGCTGCTTTGATTGCCTTGGTTTCCGCCCACTTTGTCAGATAGTCTGTGCACACAATGATGTAAGACCTTTGCCTCGAAGGAGGATTGATAGTACCCACGAAATCCATACCCCACTTCTCAAATGGTTCAAGAGTCACTTGAGGTTGGAGAGTCATTTCGTCCCTTGGAGTTGGCTTCCCCATCCTTTGGCATCGGTCACATTAGCTGATATATCCTTTGACATCTTGATGAAGCGTGGGCCAATAGTAGCCTGCCTGTAAAATTTTGAAGGCAGTCCTCTTGGCTGCAAAATTTCCTCCACAAGGCCCATCATGACAGGTTAGGAGGATGTCAAAGACTTCCTCCTCCCTTACACAACGCCTTAAGATCTGATCGGGGCTAAGTTTGAATAGGTTGCCCCCGATCCAAGTGAATGAGGAATTTTTCCTCACAATTCTGCTTTTTTCTTTTGAGGATAGATGCGGAGGGAACTGTGCTGAGACAAGATAGTTTGCTATATCAGCAAACCATGGAGAGAGTACTGAGATAGCAAACAGATGTTCATCTGGCATCTGGTCATCCATTGTTCCATCTTCACCTGCAGGTAAATCCAATCTAGACAAGAAGTCAGCAACAACATTTTCTTTACCTGGTTTGTCAATGATATTCAAGTCAAACTGCTGCAACAAAAGTAACCATCTAATAATACAAGCATTCACATCCGGTTTATTCATTAAATATCTAATTGCAGCATGATCAGTATGTACAAATGTTTGATAGCCAGTGATGTAGTGTCGGAACTTGTTCAAGGCATGGACCACGGCCAAGAACTCTTTCTCAGTTACAGTATAATTCATTTCTGCCTTGGATAAGTTTTTGCTGAAAAAGTATATGGCATATGGGAGTTTTTGTTCAACATGTCCTAAGGCTGCCCCTATGGCTTTGTTCGAGGCATCAGTGTGGATGTGGAAAGTAGGGCCCAGTTTGGACCTCTCAAGATCGGGGCGGACACCAACTTATCCTTTAATTCATTCAGAGCCCTTTGACAGTCATCCGTCCATTTGAACTCAACATATTTTGCTAAGAGGCCAAACAGTGGCGAGGCTAGCTTAATGAAGTCTTTAATGAATCTTCTATAATATCCTGCTAAGCCTAAGAAACTTCGAACATCTCTTACCTTCTGAGGAGGTGGAACCTTTTTGATGAGAGAAATTTTATTAGGATCCACCTGCAATCCTTGGCGAAAAATGGTATGTCCTAGCACGGTCCCTTCAGTCATCAGGAATTCACATTTTTTAGGACTAAGGGACAGGTTCATCTCAATGCACTTGGTTAGAACTTTTCCCAGATTGGACAATGCTTCCTAGAAGTTGGACCCATAAGGAGTGAAGTCATCCATATAGATTTCCACCGAATCATGGATCAGCTCAGAAAATATGCTCAATACTGCTCTTTGGAAAGTGGCAAGAGTGATGCATAGCCCAAAGGGAAGGACTCGGTAAGCAAAGGTACCCCAAGGACAAGTGAAGGTGGTCTTATCTTGGTCTTCCAGGCTGATTTGGATCTGGTTATACCCACTGAACCCATCTAGGAAAGAGAAAAACTTCTTTCCCGCCAGTCCATCCAACACTTGATCTATGAAAGGCAGAGGGAAGTGGTCTTTCTTGGTGGCTTTGTTCAGTTCTCGGTAGTCCACACAGATTCTCCACTTTCCATTTTTCTTGGGTACCAACACCAGAGGGGACACCCACTCGCTATCCGAGATGGGGTAGATGAATCCTGCATCCAACAATTTTTGCAATTCTTCTTTGACAATGTCCTTAAGGGCTGGATTCATTCTCCTCTGAGGTTGCCTGACCGGTTTACAATCTTCTTTAATGTAGATGTGATGGGTACAGACCGAAGGATGGACTCCTTTCATTTCCTTATAGCTCCAAGCAAAAGCATCTAGATGACTGGCCAACAGACTATACAGCTCCTTTTCCTGGGAAGGAGATAGGGAGGAGCTGATCTTTAACGTTCTCTCGGGGCCAAACTCCACATTTTTAACTCTGGGAGAGATTGGATCAGTCACACAAAGGTCCACTAAGGTGCTGGCTTGAGTATCCTCCACCAATTTCTCTAAGGACAATGCACCGGGAGGCGGATTCTGAATCAAGGTCTCAATCAAATCATCCTCAGTTTGAGGACCTCCCCTGGTGGTTTCTAAGGTGCACAAGGGTGCAGAGTACACCTCATCCTCTTCTCCTTCTTCCAACCAAAGTGGTAAGTCATGCTCTAATAGAGGTTGGGCAGGAGGGGATAGGACTAGCTGCTTAGACATAGGACCATTTTTGATGGTCATGTTTCCTGCTCGGAAGCTTATGTAAGCATCAGCAGTGGCTAACCAAGGCCTTCCCAAAATAAGGGGGTACCCAGTAAGCTTTTCCTTTGGTTGAAGAACCAAGAAGTCCGCAAGATACTCCCAAGAGTCAACAGAGACCAAGACATCCTCCACAATCCCTTCGGGAGTCACGGTGGAGCGATCTGCCAACTGCAGGACCATCGAGGTCTTCCTTAAGGAACCCTGAAGGTTGAGTTTGAGCATGGTATCCCTGGTCATCACATTAATGGCAGCCCCTAAATCAATCAAAGTGTGGGGTATGATGGTGCCATTGATGTGGACATCAACTACAGGACTCCCAGGATCCAAATACTTTGGACAGATTACTTGCCCCAACATAAGATCAGACAGTTGTCCTATGACATTGATGGTTGAGGCATCTCTTTTTCGCCTGCCTGGGTGCCTGAAACACTTTTCCTTAACCAATTTGTTGTATATCGGTACATCTTTGATGGCCTGGAGAAGTGGTATTTTCACACACAACTGTTTGAGTTATCCCAGAAGCTCATTCTCTTCTGGGTCAGGTTGTGTGGTTACTGTTAGTCTCTCAGGAAAGGGTGGAATGGCCTTGGGTTCACTTTCCTGTTTATCTTCCTCGTCCTCTGGAGGAGGAGGTTGGCGATCCAGAAGAGTTTTCCTGGATCACAAGTTGATCTCCTGGATCTCCACAGCATAGGTAGGGCATGTTGTTTCCCCGGTATATACCTGCTGGGCCTGTCGGTTGTTGGGGTTCGGGTTCAGTTGAGCAAGCATTTGGGGTTGTCTTGGAGGAGCAGGAGGTAATGGTTGTGGTTGAGCTGGTGGTGGAGGCAAAATGGCGGGAGGAGTGTTGTACTGGGGCCTCCACCCCGGTTGAGGTGCATTCCACTGAGGTTGTGGCTGGACATGTGAGTGAAACGAATGAGTAGTGGGCTGAGTATGGTATTGAGGTGGGTAAGACCATGGAGGAGGCACAGACCAGGAAGGATGAGCAGGGGGGCCCCAAGAAGGCATAGGAGCAGATTGGTTGGGGCTATAATAAGCTTGGGATGTCCCTTGCATCCCCTGCTGGTAAGGTCTAGGTCCATGCGGCCTCCTTTGATTGAGGAAGTAGAGAGGTTCAGTGGGTGCCTCAGTTCCTTGGTATATGGCCTTAAATCCAGGTAAGGTTGGGCATTGGTTTGTGGGGTGGTCCTCCTCACAAACGAAACATACCTCTACCGAGTGTAATGGACACTCGTTCTTAGGGTGCTTCCTTGTACACCTAGGACAGAAGATGGCCAAAGCCCTCTCAGCTTCCTCCTTCTTTTGTTGGATTCGGAATGTATCAAGTTGCATGGCAATGGTCTGTCTCACCTCACTTTTGAGGTCCTCCAGCTGATTAACAAACTCATGCTTGGAGAAAGTAGTACTAGCTGAAAGGGGGTTTCCCCTGCCTCTTTTCCGGGCTGCCCTAGAGTGGTTTCTAAACACAGTCTTTATATCCTCATAAGGTAGTTGGTAAATATCTCCTCCAGCTAGCATGTGAAGGGTATCTAGAAGGTCTTCAGGGACTCCTCGGAGCAGGACCAACTTGAGAGATTCAGGGTCAAGTGTGCACTTGGCCCATTTATAGCTAAGTTGGAACCTTTCCTCATAATCTTCTAAAGACTCATCATTTCCCATGGTCATCCGTAAGATTTCCCCCTTGGCTTCCTTGGACCTACAGTAGTCCCAGTATTTGGTATTGAAAGCTTGCTGCATCTGAGCCCAAGTGGTGATACTGTTTCCAGGTAAGCCCATGAACCAACGTAATGCTGCATCCTTGAGGGTAGAGGGAAAGAGTTTCAATTTTTGCTCATCTTCGGTATAGTCATAGGTTCGACAAAGGACAGCAAACTCAAATAGGAAGGTATCAGGGTCTTCAGTAGTCAATCCATGGAAGTGAGGTAAAGCAGAGGGGCTTATGTTTTTCATTTTCATGTCTCCATTGGTCTCTCGGATGGGAAAGGCACCTTCTATTCTCTCGTCTTCTCTTCTACCATTTTGGTTTTCAGCCATGGTTTCAGATGGAGTGTTCTCTAACTCTTCTTCTGTTATAGGATCTTCGTATATCTCAGGAGGCTCACCTATAGGTTCTTCTGGATCACTGTCACCAAAGAAGAGAGAAGGGTGACTCATTGAAGTGGTGGGGGTGTTGGGTAAGAATTTGTCGGTTTTATCTTTGTTCCTACGAGGCATGAAATGGAAAGACTTTTGATTGCTTTTTGTTTTTTTTTTCTCTTACACCTGCAAAACTGAAAATAGATTGAATTGCAACTAGCTATCTTGCTGAAATGAAAATGCGGAATTGAAATGAAAGCAGGAAAGGACTAATCTATGTTGCTCAAATGAAATTGCAGAATTGAAATGCTAATCTACGCTTGTAGAATTGAAATTGCAGAATTGAAATGCTAATCTACGCTTGCAGAATTGAAATTTCAGAATTGAAATGATAATCTACGCTTGCAGAATTGAAATGCTAATCTACGCTTGCAGAATTGAAATTGCGGAATTGAAATGTTAATCTATGAAAGCAGGAAATGTCTACTTTACTTTTGCGGAAATGAAATTGCAGAATGGAAATGAAATAAACTATTTAGCAGAAGGCGAGTGTAGGAAAATAGAAGAAAAGCAACAATCACCAATACTCTGACGCTTCCCCGGAAACGGCGCCAAAAAGATGGTGGGCTCCAGTATTGCAGCAATAATGCTGCAACTCCTGGGACTCCCTTCTTTACTTTTATCAACCCGGTAGTTCGTAACAAACTTGGAAGCGACGGTGCTGTATCCACAAGTACTAGCTCTTGCCGCAGCTGTCACTTGGTCAGCTGGCACAAGTCCGCTAGGGCCTTAAGCCAACTTCTATGAGATCTTAGAAGAAGCTTTTTAACTGATGGATGGAAGCTAACTCAAAGGAAGCTGATCTACTTGCAGAAAGAAACTGAAAGCCAAAAAGTAACATAAACCCTAGCAAACCCTAATTCTACCAGCTAGTCCTACTGATGCAAAGGAGAGAATGCAAACTATTTAAAGAGATGCCATTACTTCTATGTAGGGAAAATGCACATTTCTAGGCTACCTCTATCTGAAGGAAACATCTTTTTGTATTTTTGAATAAATTATCAAAATTATCATGCATGTGTTTTAACTGGTTTTTTCTGTGCAGGGGTGGATCAAGGAAGAGAAATGCTTGGAAAAGGTTGGGAAGGTTCAGAGAGGGTTTAAGGAGTACATAACGCTCTTCCGGAGAGTTTCACAAAGTTTGGCTGTCCAGCAACCTCATTTGTGAGCTTCTACAGGAAGTCTGCAGGGGTTCTACAGGATGTTTCAGGGATTTCTACAGGATGTTCAGGAATTTCTACAGGATGTTTTAAAATTGGATTTTGGAGGATGGGTGAGTGAAGTGAGGTGCATGAATGGATAGGGAGGTAGGGTAGGGGCCTGAAATGACCCAGGGACTGATGGATGGAGTGGTGAGAGGATGTGGAAAGCTGGCTTGGCTTAAAGAAGGCTAAGACAATGGAGGAGCAAGAAGGTAGGGTTACGTGGGCAGAAGAACAGTTGTGAGACGAGGAACCTAACTAGGAGATGGAGCAGCTGGCCTGGACGAAGCTTAGGTGGATGAGAGAGTGATGGAGATGCCCTGCACGGTGTACACTTAACCGAATCAACCAAGTCCTGCACACAATCGAAATCTTAGCTAATCTATCCTAGCTGTCAACGAAATAAATGAACAATAGCTTTATTTATAAAGAGAACCATGTACAGCACTTAAGCAAAGAAACATTTCAAAGGCCTGAACGCATAACCAACTTCTACAAATGAAAACATTACACCAAAGATTGCATGGTCAAGCAAACTAGTGTTTTTGTTGGGCAGCACTGTTTCTACAATTTCAGCCCCTGATCCAATAAGGGAGAGGTGAAACTGAGAGTGTTGTCAACCATTTTTCTTGGAGCTTTATCTGTTATTATCCTACTAATCTACTCTACACATCTGAAGCAATTCTATTTATCAGCAGTGACCTATTTAACCAACACAACTAAATCTTACTCAACAGAAACATGTTTCAAATGCATAAAAGGAAAATCACAATGCATAAAGAAAAGATAACAATACAAATAAGGAGGCCCTAGGCTCTCAGGTTGGGCCCAACCCTGAGAGCTATGGCTCCTATAGACAAATCAGAGCTGATACCAAATCTGACTGCTTCTCATTATCAAAAAATAATCATAAGTCAAGAGTTATGCCAACAATGGCTACAAGAGAACAAAATGGAGCTAGCAGCACTATAGTGCAAAGTATGCAAGAGTTTCCAAAAGTCCCTTACGAAGGCTGAGGCCTTAACATTTATACACCACGAGGCCCTAGCTGGCCTCCTAAATATATGGGACTTGGCTGCCCAAACTGTGAGTGAACAGCTCCTTCCAAAAATCTGTTTGGCTGCCTTCTAGATCCGGTTTTGGTGGCCTTTGGAGCTCGAAGTTGGGGGTGAAGATCCCGAGGGAGGCTATTTAATGCCATAGGCAACCCCCCTACGAATCCTCAACCCAAGCTTGGCTGTCTCCTAGCCCATGACTGCTCGATTTTGCTCCAACATGTGTAAAAAAAAACCTGAAATGAGCACATGTTAGCCACCTAGGAATAGTGACTACCCTTATTCGTACAAATGACATAAACATACTAAAAAATAGTGCATAAGTTATAAAAAATGAAGGATTGAACAAGGATAATTAGGCAAAATGAGCCCAAAATGTTACCAAATTTGGGGCTCATCACTTGTAAGGCGTTACATAGTGATGATGACGCGGAACAGAGGAATTCAAATGGACAGAGGTGGGAGAACCACAGCGTCGGGAAGCAGAAATGAACAGTCAGAAAGCATATTGGCTTTAAAGCCACGAACTGACAAAAACAAAGCAAGTAGTGAGAAAAGCGAGTAAGAAAGCTAAGAGCAGATAACAGAGAAAGTAAGTCACACTGACCTGCAGAGAAAAGGCAGCATCGAGATAGAGCCAGAGAGAGTCAAAGATTCTGTGTACTCCTGAGAAGGCTTGAGAGGTTCAAGTGAACTCCTCGGCATAGGCCTGTCATATATGAGTCTCAGATGGGGCTCATACTACTATGACCAACAGAGGTCGAGTTTCAGTAAGGAGAGTCTGTGTACTCCAGAGACTTGGGGGATCCAAGTCCAGTCCTACTGATTTATATCTGTTGGGTGAGACTCAAATTGAGCTCACTATTGTAAAAACTCTGCTTTGAAAACATAATAGAGAGGCCACCACTGAAAGCTGGACCCGGAGACATAGCCCAGGAGTATTGGGTGAAATCCTTATTAAACTTGTCGTGTTTACATGTTTTCCTGTTATGTTTTCTCTAACTGCTTCATTTTCTATGTATTTCGCAATCTTATCGATACGTTGCATAAAGTAACATAGGCACATTCATGCACATGAGTATGTAATACCTCTAATTCTTTGTCCTGGATAAATTCCAGATCAAGTAGTATCAGAGCTGTAGGTTACTAAGGTTAGACAAGCTTGTTCTAAATTTTGATGTTGAATGCTAACTAGATCAAAGCTTAAGTTAGGAGAAGGAAAGTTGGTTGAAACTAACCCTAAAATTGGAAGAGTTTAACCTAAGAGGGAAATGTTAGAAGAAAGTCCCTTGGAATCAGACACTCAGTTCATGGATAGTTTCATGACCATGAGAGCCATGGTAGAGGAAATGTATAGAGAATTTAAGAAAGGTAGAGAGGAAGATGCATCAAACTCCAAACGAGATAAAGGAGCAGAAGAATCTCTCCTCCATGACCACTCTAAAGGCAAAGGGAAAGAAGAAAAACTTCCCACACCTCCTAGTAGCCCTGAAAACAAAAAGAAGACATCTTTGATTAAATTAGATGTTAAATTTGATTTACCAATATATGATGGAGAGTTGAATGCAGAGAAGCTGGATAATTGGATTAGACAGATTGATGTTTATTGTAGAGTGTAGAGCATTGATTCAGACAGTAGTAAGATTCAGCTGGCCAGCCTACGCCTTGGAGGCACTGCCTTGGTATGGTGGGAAGGCAGGACACAAGCTGACATGAAGAAGCATGGTAAAATTCTTTCTGTCTGGAGTGAATTTGTTTCTGCAATTAAAAAACAGTTCTATCCACTAGCTTATATGCAGCAAGCCATGATGAGTTGGCAAACTCTTCGACAATTAAAAGGGAAAAGTGTACAAAGTTACACTCAAGAATTTAGGAAAAGATCTTTGATCCTAG
Source organism: Pinus tabuliformis (assembly GCA_031772625.1). Classification (NCBI taxonomy): domain Eukaryota; kingdom Viridiplantae; phylum Streptophyta; class Pinopsida; order Pinales; family Pinaceae; genus Pinus; species Pinus tabuliformis. Next base: position 740,224,638 of record CM062814.1, on the reverse strand, counting down.
GAATTTCTTTAGACTCACATGAAACTCTACTGAAGTATATAGGTGGTCTACACAGCTACTTAAGGCACACTATTCTCATGTTTAATCCCACTAGCATAGATGAGGTATCTATTCAAGCTACACATCTAGAGGCTAGAGGCAAGAATGTGAACCCAGAAGTTGGGGGATCATCAAAACCCACTGCAAGCAAGAATAAGGAGAAAAGAAAACAGAAATGGAAAGAGAGGAAGACAAATATTGTACAAAAGACCAAATCTTCATGCACTCACTGTAAGAAGGATGGGCATGATGATGAACACTGTTGGATTCTGCATCTGGAGCTGAAACCCAAGAAGTACGATGGCAAGAAGAAGAAGACTATTGCAGCTATTCAAAAAGATTTGGGGTCAGATTCAGGAGATGAAACAACAATTGCAGCCACAGGTATAAAAGGTAAAAATTCTGAAGCATCTACTAGTAATTCTGCACAATCTACTGACAATGAAGAAAATGAGAGGAAAAGACATGAGATTTTTCATATTCGAGTTGTTTCCAAGCATCAAAAGATTGATACTTTGTTTGATAGTGGCTCACAAGTAAATTTAATTTCTAAAGAAATTGTAAAGAAGTTGGGATTACTAACCACACCTCACAAAAAGCCATATCCATTAGGTTGGTTATATGATAAAGCACAGCTACAAGTGACTAGTCAATGTAAACTTAGGTTTTCTTTTGGGTCAAAATTTGTAGATGAGGTTGAGTTAGATATTGTTCCCTTGGATATATGTGGAATTGTTTTAGGAAGTCCTTACTTGTATGATAGAAAAACTATTTTCTATAAAGCTGAAAACAAGTATCAACTTGTTAAAGATGGAATCGAATATATTGTAAGAGCTCATAAACTCAAGAATAATTATACTCTCATAAACTCAAGGCAGATGAAAAGAATTATAAATTCATGCAAACAATTTTTACTGATGGTTTTAAAGGAAAAGAAACCTGATAAAACCAATGTATTTGAGGGCTGTAATGCTAAACAGCAAGCTGATTTAGAAAAAGTTGTTTCAGAATATGATATACTATTTCAAGAACCTAAAGGTCTACCACCCAAAAGAAAATAGTACATGATTATTAATTTGCAGCAAGATGTTCCATTGCCTAACATCGGAATGTACAGGTTGTCCTCTTTAGAGAATGAAAAAATCAAGAAGTAGGTATAGGAGCTACTCGAGAAAGGGTTCATAAGACCTAGCACATCGCCTTGTGGGTCTCCAATTGTCTTGGTGAGAAAGAAAGATGGCTCATGGAGAATGTGCATTGATTACTGAGCACTAAATAAGATAACGATCAAAAATCGTTATCCCCTTCCTCGCATAGATGATCTATTAGATCAGTTGAAAGAAGTTGTTTATTTTTCCAAGTTGGACTTGCATAGTGGCTATCATCAAGTCAGAGTTGCAGAGCAAGATGCATGGAAGACTGCTTTCAAAACAAAGCAGGGATTGTATGAGTGGTTGGTTATGCCTTTTGGCTTAACTAATGCTCTTGCTACTTTCATGAGAATAATGAATGATGTACTCAGACGTTTTATTGATGATTTTGTCATTGTATATTTGGATGAAATTCTTATATTTAGTAAAACATGGGAAGAACATTTAAAGCATGTCAAGCAGACTCTAGATGTTTTGAAAAAAGAGAATCTTTATGTTAAGCTCTCAAAACGTGAACTTGGCAAAACATCTTTGAATTATTTGGGTAATATTGTAGGGGGTGGCGAATTGAAGATAGATCCCTCTAAGGTTGTAGTCATTGTAAACTGGGCTAAACCCAAATCTGCTACAAAATTTAGAAGCTTCTTAGGAGTATCACAGTATTGGAGAAAGTTTATTTCTAACTTTTCCTTGATTGCAGCTCCCTTACATGCTTTAACAAGATTGAACAAGATGTTTCAGTGGGGAGGCAAATAGCAGAAAGCCTTCGACACCTTAAAAGAAAAGATTAGTACAGCACCAATACTAACACTTCCCGATCTTCAAAGACCATTTGAGATTGAAACAGATGCCAGTGACTATGCCATGGGACAGTGTTGATGCAGCACGGTAAACCCATATGTTATCATTCTGAGACATTTAATTCTGCAGTAATTAATTATCCCACATATGATAAAGAATGTATGCATTAGTACATAGTGTGAAAAAGTGGAAACATTATTTAATGGGAAAAGAGACAGTTATACAAACTGATCATCAACCACTTCAATATTTGCACTCACAAACTAAGTTGCAACAATCAAGACACTATAGGCGGATGGGTTTTCTACAACAGTTTCATCTTGTCATTAGATATAAAAAGGGAATACACAACAAAGTTGCAGATATGTTGTCCAAACCAATCATAAATGCATCCACTATACTTAAGCATAATTCAGTATTGCATGAAAGCTACATTGAACAGTATGCTCAAGATATAGATTTTAAAGATGTATATGCAACTTTAAGTCATGGAAAACAAGTAGAAGAATTGGATTATCATGTTAAGGACCAACTCTTGTATCATTTGGGAAAGTTATGCATTCCTCAAACAGAAAGAGTAAAGATAATTTGAGAAGCACACACTTCTCTAATATCAGGTCACTTTGGTATAAGTAAAACAGTTGCACAGCTACAAAGATTTTGTTATTGGCCAAAAATGAATGAGACAGTTTCTAGATATGTAAGAGGGTGTACCATGTGTGCTAAAAGAAAACCCAGCAATAGAAAACTAGGCTTGTACACTACACTACCAGTTCCTTCTCATCATTGGGAAAGTGTTTCTATGGACTTTTTTGGGGGGCTACCTAAATCTAGAAAAGGTCATGACTATTTATATGTTGTTGTGGATAGGTTCAGCAAAATGTGTATTTTAATACCTTGTAACAAACAGATTACAGTTGAACAAACTGCAAAGTTGTTCTTTCAGCATGTATGGGTTCATTTTGGATTACCCACTTCCATTATATATGATCGAGATACCCGATTTGTTGGGAATTTTTGGTCAATTTTGTGGGAATTGATGGACACCAGACTGAAGAAGAGCATAGCTTTTCATCCGCAAAATGGAAAAATAGAAGTGGTCAATAGGATAGTGATCCAGTTGCTCAGAGGCTATTGCAGCAAGCATCCCAAGCCTTGGGATGAACATTTATGTTATGTGCATCATGCTTACAACCGAGCTAAACTTTCTTCTACACATAGATCTCCTTTTGAGACCTGTTTGGGTTTCAGACCAAGGTCTCCCTTGGAATTTGTCTTTGGTAAAGACATAGCGGTTGAAGGACACAATGATGTGGACAAGGCAACCAAGTTCATCGAACAAATCCAAGAGTTTCACCAGGCATTATAGGAACAGCTGGAAAAGAGCCAAGCCAAGTACAAGGCAAGGCATGATAAGCATCAGACTGAGCATAGTTTCCAAGTTGGTGATCAAATCTAGCTGTATATCAGCAAAGATGGAATGCAAGGTGAAGGTAAGAAGCTGAAGCGAATAAGGTATGGACCTTTTAAGATACTTGAGAAAATTGGTGAGAATGCTTTTTGCCTTGATTTACCAGCTTACATGCACATCTACTCAGTTGTTAATGCAAACAGATTGAGACTATTTGAACCTTCATTGATTGAAGATCCTGAAGAGTAGATCAATTGCCTTCTATTGGTGGTCTGTTACCTGAATATCCCAATGAGTTGTAGGAAGATACAGTTCTGGACAGGAAGGTGAGAACTACGCGTAGGGGGGATGTTGAGTACCTGAGGATTGGACTCAAAGGTTCAAAACCAAGCAGTGTAAAATGGATAGAAATTGGGCAAGCGAGGAATCTGTACCCTCACTTGATTGATGCTTAAAAACCAACTTTTGGTGGTCCAAAATATTTTCAGTGGGAAGGTCGTGATCCGAATTGGATCCTAAAGAACTCTCTAAGTTTTCATAACTCTGTAAAATTCATGCCAAAGTTTCAAAGACTTACAAAGGTTGAGCTTATCAGAAATATCCTTGAACAGTTGTAATTTGTGAGCAGTGCCAAGCAACGAGGACCCTCGGTCAAGCGCGCCAACCATTGGCCCATGGTAACGCGCACTGCCACGAAACAGCAAAACGGGAAGCCTTTTTGAGAAATGGGGGAGGTTTCTAATATGCAATTAGCGACAAGTCACTAATCGCATATTGCCGGGCAAACCCCTCAGAGAAGAAAAAGCCCCGAGCGACCCAGACCCGAAAAGTCAAAAAACCGTACGGAATTTGCCGATTCCATCAGAGGCGGGTCCCACACAAAAACCGACAGGATATCGAAAGGGCTTTGAGCAGTAAGCGGTTTCAACCGAGTCCCGCCCGATGCCACACACTAGGTGCCATGCATCTGGTGGAAGAGAGAGAAAACCGCTCACATTGGATGGGTAAACGTCATGCAACTTACCTACCTGATATGGACGGAGACCATAGGATCTGGAGGCTCCAGATCGACAGCAGACATGCAATCCGATGGATGACCAGATTCAACAGGTAAACAGGTCAAGTTGTATAAAGGTTTGAAGTCTAGCATGAACGATGAGTTGGCAGAGGAATCATGTTCGCGGGCATTCTGGGAAGTTAAACGGAAATAACGACAGTTCAAACATTTCCAAGAGAACTGACACTCAGTTTGTTATGAAACAGGTGGCCACCTCCCTGTAAGGCGTTACACAGTGATGATGACGCAGAACAGAGGAATTCAAATGGACAGAGGCAGGAGAACCAGAGTGTCGGGAAGCAGAAATGAACAGTCAGAAAGCAGATTGGCTTTAAAGCCACGAACTGACAGAAACAAAGCAAGCAATGAGAAAAGCGAGTAAGAAAGCTAAGAGCAGAGAACATAGAAAGTAAGTCGAGCTGACCTGCAGAGCAAAGGCAGCATCGAGACAAAGCCAGAGAGAGTCAGAGAGTCTGCATACTCCCGAGAAGGCTTGAGAGGTTCAAGTGAACTCCTCGGCATAGGCCTATCATGTATGAGTCTCAGATGGGGCTCATACTACTGTGACCAACAGAGGTCGAGTTTTAGTAAGGAGAGTCTGTGTACTCCAGAGACTTGGGGGATCCAAGTCCAATCCTACTGATTTATATCTGTTGAGTGAGACTCAAATTGAGCTCACTGTTGTAAAAACTCTGCTTTGAAAACATAATAGAGAGGCCACCACTGAAGGCTGGACCAAGAGACGTAGCCTAGGAGTATTGGGTGAACTCCTTATTAAACTTGTCGTGTTTACATGTTTTCCTGTTATGTTTTCTCTAACTGCTTCAGTGTCTATGTATTTCGCAATCTTATCGATCCATTGCATAAAGTAACATAGGCACATCCATGCACATGAGTCTTTAATACCTTTAATTCATGTCCTAGATAAATTCCAGATCAGTAAGATGGGAAAGAATAACTACTCCTAAAGCTTTTGGTGGTTGGGTTTAAAGGACTTTCATTTGTTTTTAAAAGCTTTAGCAACTAAAGCTAGATGGAGATTATTAAAAACTCACTCTCTTTGGACAGAAGTGGTGTATATGAAATATATACACCCTATGCAGTTAGAGGATTGGATTCATTTACCCAATAAATCGAAAATTAATGTCTCTATCATTTGGAAATTTGTTCTATCCTCTTTCTCTTTGATTGATTCAGGGCTAGCCTGGAAAGTTGGTGATGGTTTTCATTTAAAGGTTGGACTCGATCCTTGGACTGGAACCCATATTGATCTCACACTTTCAAAACAATTAATGGAACTCCTACATGGTAATGGCCTCGTTTACCTTATTCAATTTCATGTCCAGCATAAACTAATCTATGGACTCAAGGTTGGGTTTCGACTAATCATTTAGGCATGCCCTTGCATATTCATCATTTTGGACTGGATATGTTGGTTATTTACATGCATCACATATCAGATTAGTTCAGAAGGAGAACGAGTTGGTTTGGTCCCATGATCCCCATGGGGTTTATACGCCAAAATTTGGATACATTTTTCTTATATCTAATAGATTGTAGGACATTCATGAGGACTTCTGGAAAATTTTATGGAGGATTAAAGGTCCACCAAAATCAAGAATTTTTTTGGTGTGCACTAGCTAACAAATCCCATCTTCAGACAATTTAACCAGGAGATGTTTTCAAGGTCAAAACATATGTGCCCTGTATAGATCTGATGAAGAATCTGTCAATCATTTATTCTTGTTGTGTCCTTATTTTAAAGGTATTTGGAAATATGTTATGACAAAGATCAAATTTGCAGATATTTAGTCAGGTCAAAAGTTAATAGAGGCATAGTTTTAGTTGATCTCATTGAGGGAGAACAAATTGTATCAAGTATTGCCTCTTTTAATAGTTTAGGTATTTTGGCTTGTAAGAAATAGAGTTATCTTTGAAGATCACCACATTCCTATTGAGGTTTATGTGACATAGATCTTAGTTGTTTATGATCTTCGCCCAAAGGACCAAAGGGATAACAACAATGGAGTACTCAATCTAGTAGTCCTTGATAGAACACATCCTTGGTCATTCTTTGACGAGGCTTCTCAAGGATACCCCCCTGGTTGTGGTGGAGAAGTTGTACTTCATCTTTCGTAGACACATTTTTTTCTCTCTAAAAATGGGCTTGGAAGCAGGATCCAATAACTATGTGGAGCTCTTGTCCTTAAAATTGTTGTTTATGTTTGTAATTAAGAAAGGAGTGGATCATTTATAGGTCTTTGGAGACTCTATGTTGGTTATAAATCGACTCAAAGGGTCTTACAGATGTCACAACATGAGACTATTTCCTTTGTTGGAAGAAATATCAAGACTAAATGATACTTTTATTCATTTTTTAGTGCTTCATGTTTATAGAGAACTCAATAGTCAAGTGGATGGTATTTCTAAGAAATGCTTGTGATTAGACTTTAGGACTTAGTTGATCAAAGAACAACAAAATGACCAACTCTATGAATTTTATCATAGACCATTCATGGACAGAATTGATTAGAATTGATCAGAATTGATAGTTTTCTTTTGGCTCACATGCTTCATCAATTTTTTGTGAGACATTTTTATATCTCCATGTATTCATACTTATCCCATATAGTGATTATGTGTACAGAGACACTTTTGATGTTTGTACTCAGTATTGGTGTATTTATTTTGGAGGACAATATATGTAACAGTTTTTTTGTATGGCTATATGGCCTCTCTTTTTTGATAGCTTTTGATGGATACTCATACTTGAATACATGCTTATCATGTATGTGCAAAATGTAATTTTATATATTAAATAAAATTACGCTTTTCATTCCAAGGAAAAAAAATACCAATTCTGAATTAAATGGCAGTCCATTTGTTCACTAGAATGCTTATGGTGTTAAGCCTCAGGGATCAACGAGATTGAACTTAAGTCGGCAGATAGTGGGATATATTTCTCCAAACCTCTCCCACTACATAATGAATTTTATGATTTCTCTGGTTTTAAAGATTTTTCTATAGATAAGAAAAACTAAAAAACTTGGAAAATACAAGAAACTCAACAAAAGCAAGCTTCTAATCTCAAGTTTTAAAAAAACAAACTAAATAAAAGTCAATCAAAATTATAATTAAAATAAGTAATCTTACTTGCAATGGGGAAAGAAAAATGCAAATCTCTCCATCAATAATATAGTAAAAAAATAAAATTCAAAAAATATCTCTAATATAAAATAATAAAATAAATACAAACAAAAATCTTATTAAAAAAATGAGCAATCTCGAATATTAATACAAACCATTTTAATTACAATTTTAGATACACATACCCATATTGTGTTCGAGGACATCAAGGATAGTTCGCTTTAATTCTTTTACGTTCATAAATTCATGTTGATTCTTTATACAAAAATTTCTAAGAGAAATAATTTCGATTCAAATTCGATAGTCTACGCATAAAGAAACAAATAACATGCAACAAGCAATTATTTCAGAGTAAACACATTGCATTTTTAAAAAATCAGATTTAGAGGCATGAAATGGTCTCCCTTTGTGTCCCTTTTTATTTTGCTATGGAGATTGGTTAATTGAAAATGAAAGGAAAACAAAACAAAAAATTGCACTTGAGGAATGAAATGAAAGAAAAAAGATATTATTGATATGTTATTTATATTGTTGTTTATGAACAACTTCCTAATTAGAATATGCTATGGAGATTGGTTAATTGAAAATGAAAGGAAAACAAAACAAAAAATTGCACTTGAGGAATGAAATGAAAGAAAAAAGATATTATTGATATGTTATTTATATTGTTGTTTATGAACAACTTCCTAATTAGAATATGCTTTAGACAGAACCAAATACCAGACCAATATTGAAACATGGCTTGCATGCGAGAGGAAGAGACGAGTTTTGTTAGTGTTATGTTGTAATGTGGGTGTTTAAGTGTTAATACTAGCAATTGCTCCTAAATGTGCAAAGATACATTGAAGGAATAGAAAATTTGGGAAGATTATCTTGCCACTATTTATTTGAAGTATAAACCTCCAGAAAAAATTGTAACAACGCTGAATGTTAAAGTTAATCTTGACTCGTTGTAGAATTAGAGAATATTTTGAAGTTTTATTAACATGAATGGATCAATCAAACAATTGAGCTCGCTTTGCTTGTATTTATCAAATGTAAAAATATTTTTGAAGTAGCACAAGAGGAAGTAGAGAATCTCAATTACATTTTTTCCTTCGCTTTGATTGAAAATTCAACTAATTCAGTTTTGCTACAAGAAAAGTTTCTTACTTGGATGTGAGGAATAAATCTACGCAACACAAAACAAATTTTGTCAATGCAAATTTATTAAACACTACAAAAATAATGCAATGTTGAAGATTTATGAGAGAAGAACATCAAGCAAAAAAGTCCACAAATTTATTCATCAACTCAGTTGTGAAATTACATACACTAGAATACCATATTATAGATGGTGTTATCTATGTATTGATATGTTTTATAAATTTAAATATATAGAATGAAGTGTGGATTAATTCTAGTTAAAATTTTAATAGAGACATGAGCTAATTTTGTTTGAAATTTGATAATAAAAAAAATTATACACCTCAAACATTTTCCAGATTACTAAAAAAATATTTTAAACAATCAAAACTACAACGTCACACATAATTAAAAAAGCATTCAAAACTACAATGTCACACAATTAAAAAAAAACACAATAGTTAAACTATACTTCTATTAAGTGTTATTATAATGGTTGAGTGTTTATTTATGAAAAAAAAAAAATCCATAAAACCATTAAAAATAATTGTCTATTTATGTACCATCAGTCAACAATAACCATTCATTATTTCTATGAAGTTTTGAACAGAATACACTTTAACATTGAGGTTAGGAATTTGATTAGACCATGGCACTCTTCCAATTATCCATAGAAAAGTGTATCGAGAGCAAAGGATTTGTCCAGGGCTTCCACCTCTCGAGCCTAATGAGTTTCCCGAAGTAAAAATTCAAGAAAACTGTCCTTGAATACATCTTCCATAATGCTTGGACTAGAACTAAATTCCTTCGTGTATTCTTTGGGCCCATCGACGTTGCAGTGTTGGAAGACCAACCTTGTCAATTGGACAGGGTCCATCCAACCCTACATTGTTATGGGGTCATTCTCTCCCAATTTTGATTTGAGCTGACGAGGGCGTACAACAATCGAATAGTTGTGTAAGAGGTTCATCGCGTTCCAGAACATGAAAATCAAATAACCCGTGGCAAGATGATCTTCCCAAATTTTCTATTTTTTTGGTGTATCTTTGCACCTTTAGGGAAATTGCTAATAAACATTTTGAGACAATAGAATGGAATCTACTTTAGCCAATTACGAGCAATAATTTTGAGAGAATATAATCGAATCTACTTTAGTCAATATAAATTTCAAAGTTAGTAGAGAAGTTGAAAGGAAATACTTTTCTCCATACAGAGTTTCCATTAACTTCAAATTTTCCACAAAATATTGAAAAATAAATTGGATGGAAACTAGATGGAAACATAATAAAATTAGCACAACTTACAGTGTAAACAGTATACAGATGATTTTTCAACTCCAACACCAACCAGGTTTATATTATGAAGAGACATATATTTCCAGGATTTCTTTATGAATAAGTTGAAGATTACATAAATCTAGTAAGAGAAAGCAAAGCTTGAGGGCTATTCCGAATGCGACAAGTGAATTTTTTTTGGAATCATGGCATACTTGATACATCCTTCAGTAGAGTGTTCAGTTGTCCATGTAATTCTGATGGTGCAATCTCATATATATAAGTTGGCACATGAGTAATAGCTAATGTGATTCCAAAGCATTCAGTAGATGGGCTAGAAGCAATAAATGAATATTTGGAGACCAGAGCTTCACCAAGGGGAAATTTGAGTTTGAGACTCAGAAAAACATCTGAAATTCTTTAATAATATGAAAATAACCAAACTACAAGCATAGGAAGAAAAATTCGAGGAGTTAGAAAATCTTCAAACTTTGGAGTTCATATGGTTGTCTTCTACACCTGTTAACAAAACATCTAGTACCATACTCTATTAGATGTCGCCCATCATTGTTTCATATATAGTTTCCAAACTAACCTCAAATAATTTAAAAATGAGAGATTAATTATGTTTCTCAATTTAATAATTTAACCTTTAATCTCAAAACAAATACTTTGACTAGAAGATATGTACAAATAATTGCAATCTTCAGCAGAAGAAGCACCATGGAACTCCACCTTTTGCTAACAATATTTATATATCCAATGTAAAACTAGTTCTTTAAAAAAAAAATAGTTCATATCACATTAAGGTATTTCTCTACTTCTCTAACTAAAGTAGGTGATTTGCATCATAGGTTACATAAATGCTAAGAATAACATGAGGCAGTTCTCCAACAAGGATACTTGAAATTCACATGCATGTCAAAGTTAAACCTTTGTTATGTGGGTTTACAAGCTATGAGTCAAGTAGAATCCACAAATCTACCATGTGATTTGATATATAATACATTGTCTCTCCAAAACTAACAAGAAATAGGGTGCTCAAATGCTTCATGGTCTGAAAAGGACAACATATGAATGAATTTTGTGTTGCACACCTGAAGTCATGAGGATAAAGACTCTGACTATGACTAATCCTAGCAGCCGACTTCAACATTACCATTGAGACAAATGAAGTATGGAGTGCCCATAGCAAGCCAGACTCACTGGGGCAACATTTCAAGGATTTTTTCCTCCATAAATCTTTTAAGGATATTATGCCTAGTCCAATTGGTCAACCTTGGAAGAATGGTTGATGGGGGCTCTTAAGGAATTTCGAAAAGCCTGGATAGATTCCTTGTATAGGACAGAATCACCAGTTTTCTCATTGGGATATGCACATGGATCCTTCCATCCCTCATGTCTAACCATTTTCCAATATTTTTGAAATGTAATGGAGCAAAAGAGATAGGTGTATCCCTTTAAATTCGAACACTTCTGGCTGAAGGAGAAATATTTTATAATGTTGGTACATGACACTTGGAAGCAGACAAAAGTAGATCCTGGGGTTTATACCATGGATTTGATTCGTCATAAGCTTAAAACATTAGGCATTGTCTACCGACGCAATAAAATAACATGGATGGTAGTTTTTTGTTGGAATTTGGTAAAAGAAATTTCAAAAAATCAGGTAGTTGGAGTGTTTGAATCAATTTTTTTATGGTGGAAATGGACTCAACACCCTCAAAAACCCTTGGGGCACCCAAAATCCTCAATTTTGACAAATGTAACTAAGATTTTAAAAAATTTATGCCATAATTTTTCATAATCTTACTAGAATTTATGAACTATTTTGTGGGTTTTTTTAAACTATGTGCATTTAAAGCAAAGTGTAGTAGTGGAATATGTCCAAAAAGAAGGAATTGGTGAAAGAAATAATATGGATCAATGGATAAATGAAACTTTTAGAAGACCCTCAGCATCTAACATATTTCTCATAAATGACAAAAGAAAAGCTACTACATTTGGAGTCTCGCCAATGCTAAATTTTGCAGCAACAAGTAGAGGAATGACAACAATAAAGTAGATCAATGTGGGTGGAAGCACGGGACAATAAAAATCGTTTATTCCACAAACAAGTGACTCATAGGTGCAAACAGAACTTTATTTGGAGCATAAGGAATGATTTGGGATGCCTCTTAACTTCAGAAGGGGATATTGAGAGGGAGGCCTTGAGACATTTCAATAACATCTACAGAGAGTGTGTAGAGATTCCTTTCACTAAACAGTTGTAATTTTGTAACTTATTCCCTCAAATGACTGACAAGGAGACTAGAATCTGCTTGGAGCATCTGGTCACAAAGGCAGAGGCCCTCACTGTCCTGAAGGAACTGGCTAGAGGAAAAAGTCCAGAACCTGGTTTTTGGTCCATGGAGTTGTTCTCACATTTCTAGGATTTAGTGCTTGGTGAACTTACAGACTTGGTGGAGAATTCTTAGAGGCTTGGTAGAGTTTCGGGAGCAGTCAATGCAACATTTATCATGCTCATTCCAAAGGTATCAAATCTTGCTACATTCTCCGACTTTCGCCCCATCTCCCACTGCAACACAATTTATAAGTTGATTTCCAAGACCATAGCTTACTGGATCAAGCCTATGTTGTCAAAGTTTGTCACATCTGAACAATTTATTTTTCTAGAGAAACGACAGATACATGATGGAGTTGCAATTGCAGAAGAATGCATTCATTCCATTAAGACTTGTCAGATTGAGGCTTTCCTTATGACAATTGACCTTGTCAAAGCCTTTGACTGTGTCAACTGGGAATTTTCGTGGATGATTCTGATCAAGATTGGACTGGGTACTCAATTACTGTATTATTAGAAACAAGAAACGGGAAACAAAATGAGAAACGACAATGGGACGAGAAATGGAATTTGGAGGTTTCACATTCAAGAAACGAGGAGAGAGGAAAAATGAGAAAAATATGAAAAACATAAAACAAAACATTCATTTACATAGTTTAAATTGTAATAATGATATTTATGATTTGACCATAATGATATTTATGATTTTATGATTTGACCATAATAAATTTGGTAAAATATGTAGAACTATTTGCAATTGACAATTTGCAAAGAAACATGCACCATATTTATTATTCACTATACTCACTTTACCTTTGTGCTAAACTAGCTATATTCTTTATATTCTCATGACTAGAAGGAAAAGAAGACTCGTTCACGCATTCTTTGATCAAGGAAAAAGTCTTCTCTTATCTTATTCCCCGGTCAAGAACCTGCTAACAGATTACATGAATTTCGATTGGAAGCCCTTAATTGACACACCCCAGGTAGATGAATTGTAGAGGAAAGGACTCCCAGGAGTTAACTATCTTCCGCTTGTGTGTGTAAACCCAAGCCACCTCACTATGCATGTAATCATGTAGAACATCATATCAAGGGAATCAACCCAATCCACAAACAAAGGGATTAGATCTATCTACTTCATATCATGTACGAGCTTAGATAAATTATTGAGCGGAGAACGGGCATAGAAAACGATGTTTTCTGTCCTGTTCCATTTCTAACGCATTTTTTTCCAGGATGGTAAGGCCTATAACATGACTACACATTTATTTATCATTATAAATTGCCTCCCCACTGGCTTATTATATAATTTTGGGGGTCTCAAAGAGGGGTACGCACGGGACAGAGGTAGTATCACTAGATGCAGACTGTCAATTGATATTTCCCTAACACACTTGATGTTTTTGGATGATGTGTCGGCGATTGGGAAGTTTGATCCTTGGAAATGGTAGGTATTATTTTAGATCCTTTTTTATTTCGAGGAGGTATCGAGACTGATAATGAACAAGGGTAATTTGGTATTGATCTCTTTTGACCATGATGGGGATAGGATGAAAGAGATTGCTACAATGTTTGGATTTTAGTAAATTCCCTTGGAAGATGGGTTCAATGGGTTCAAGTACCTCGGTTTATTTCTGAAGTTGAACATTTACGATATCAATGATTGGGTCTAGTTAACTCAAAAATTAGATAAGCAACTACAATTATGGTCACATAAGTGGCTTATACTAGGAGGCAAGCTCATATTGATCAAATATGTTCTTCAGAACATCTCCATATATTGGATGCACATTTACAAACTTCCAAAGGGTATTGTTAACAGGATTAATTCTATTATATCACATTTTTATGGGTTGGCACCTATTCTGATAGAAAAAAACACCTTATTAGGTTGTAGATGTTGGCAAGACAGGTTGATTATGGCAGTTGGGGAATCAAAGATACTAAACGTTTTAACTTATCCTTATTGCTTTAAAAAAAGTGAGGTTAGTGTGTGGCGATGGTCTGTGGCTTCAAATTATCAATGACAAATATCTCAAAAATAGTGGCCTTCTGGGATGGATCTGAGAGGGTGCTTCGGTCCCTTCGAAGATTTCACAGTCATGGAGAAGCCTACTGCTTACAAAACATTGGTTCCTTGGGAACTTGAAATGTGACATCGGCTCAGGCACCCTTCCGGAAATCAACCTGGATACTTTCTTTGGTGTGGAAGGTAAACACACCTTATCTTTTCCCATTATCTTCATTTTACATGATTTGGACATTCATATTCTTAAGGACATTACAATTTCTCTTGCATCCACTTTGTATACATCCTGTTGGAAATATGTTAGTGATCTTGGTTTGCAGGGACTTCTAGTGGATGAATGGAAAGAATACATATTGTTGAAATATGACAACCAAATGTAATTATGGGTAACAATAGTGGATGAATGGAAAGAATACATATTGTTGAAATATGACAACAAAATGTAATTATGGGTAAAATTCGTTAATTATTGTCAGCTAGTTTTTATAACGGGATTCATAACGAGTACGAGTTATGTAACGGAGGAAAAGACCATATTAATTGCAATGGCCTGAGAGGCTTGTAAGATGGAGATTCATTCTTGATTAATAGAAGTTTCCAATCCCTTGCCCCGTGGAGGTTTCCTTGACACATTGTCAAGGTTTTACCATGTAAAATCACCTTGTGTTAATGTGTGATTTAATTTGTCAGTTTTATATGTTTCTTACATTTCTTTCCGTGTATGATAAATGATTAATGAATCTTGGAAACCCAAAACATAATACAACTAAAACTTGTAGGGATGACATTGACTCCAAAAGAGGACAGGTTGACATGGTGTGGTAGTTTCCATAAAGGATGGGTTAAAGTTCGCAAGGCATACACTATTGTCAAATAGGATAACACTATTGAACATCACTTCAAATGGATCAATAGGATTTGGAGATGGAATACACCACTGAAACTCATATGTTTTGTATGGTTGGTAGTACATAATCAAATTATGACACAGAATAACTTGATTAAGAGGGGATTTCAGAGGGCGGGAAGGTGTGGCTTATGCAGGGCACATGTTGAAGACAATAAACACATTTTCCTTCAGTTCCCTTTCACATTTTCAGTATGGCTCAAGGTACTTAACTTGCTGAATATTAAATTTGATTGGGATAGGGCCGACATTGGGCACAATCTTCCAAATTCGTTTGCAGATTACAAGGATCACATAACTTTGCCTTTCTTTGTCCTTTGGGGCATAAGGAGGGAAAGAAATGCTTGTCTCTTTGAGCAGGTTTAGCCAAAAGTTCGAAGGACTAACTCTAGGATGGTTGCATACTACAAGGAATTTGAAATCTAGGTGAACAAGAAGACACAACAATCGGTGCCCTAGGGATTTGTGGGAAGTTTACCCAATGGCTTTTTTTGATAGGGCCTCCTCATTTGAGATCTATGGAAGCGGGATGGCTATACATTTGGAACCTGAGTTGTTTTACTGCCTCCATTGACACAATGCAAAAGGAACTAACAAAAGGGATCACCTCCTCACTTTGTGGGGAGTCCTATATTGCGTCAAGTGGCTCAATCTTGCTGACATTATTGCACACACATACTTTGGAGGTTTTTCTAGAATGGGAAAATGAAAGACACACTTTGGAGACTCCAGGACTCTCCAACTAGAAGCAAAGGATTAAGATGTTAATCAAGGACTTCCATCACTCACATCTTCAAATCTTAAAAGAAAAAAATAGTGAGGCTAACAAATTATCCAAGGCGAGATGCAACATGGAACCAGGGAAAATTAACTTCCAGAAATTTGGACATGGTTGCCTTCAAATCTCTAGTCACATATTGTTGTGAGGGGATATGTTTTGCTACAAAGTCAAATGGTTTCATTTGTGCTATTTTTGGAACGTTGGAGCATACATCTTGGGTCTACTTTTTTTTGGCATTATAAGCATAGCTAGAAAATCACCTGATGAAACGGACTATTAGATGACAATTTAAAGTTTCAGGAAATGTTCTTAAGACATGGTTGTGGGTATTACAGAACCATTACAGATGTTATTGGATGATCATAGTCAAAATCATTGATATGTACTTTCTTTTCTATAATGAAAGTGTTTTTTCTTTTTCGAAAAAAAAAAAAAAAATTGAGTCGACCATTGCATCCAAACATCAATAATTGCTAATAAAGGTCTACCAAAACTTATTTTCTTGTAAACTAAAATATTGTGAAACCCTCACCTAGTTGAAAACAGGAAACCCTAGGAGGAAGGATTTTTAGGGAAGAAATGGAAAAAATGACGAACGCAAAGTTCGAGGTGGATAAATTCACCTACAAGAAAAACTTTGCTTTATGGAAACTGAAAGTTATGGATTTGCTTGTGCAACAAGGGTTGCACAAAGCATTAGATGGGGTGAAGAAGAAACCTGCTAGCATGATAGATTCAGACTGGGAGGACTTGGATGCCCGAGCTCTCAGTACCATCAGGTTATGCCTGGAAGATGAAGTTCTCTTCAACATCATTGAAGAGAGTACAACTGCAGGTTTGTGGGAAAAAATGGAAACATTGTATATGACCAAATCGTTAACCAATAGAATTTATCTAAAAATACAATTGTACAGTCTTCGGATGAAGGAGGGTACAAAAGTTGCAGAACATTCAAATGTTTTTAATACACTTATTTTCCAATTGTCATATATGGAAGTTCAAATTAAGGAAGAAGACAAAGTTATAATCTTGTTGTGTTCTATGCCCAAGCCATGGGACCTCTTTGTAACTTCAATCAGTTTGAGCACTGTTGATTCTTTGAAATTTGAATCAGTTGTGGGAGCTCTGTTATCTGAAGAAGTACAAAGGAAATCTAGTATTGAAACCTTTGCATCAAAAGCCATGGTAGCCAGAGGATGGTCAAAGGAAAGAGGGAGAAAACAAGGGGCTCTTCCAGGTCTAAATCAAAGGGTAAAAAGTGTAAGGCCAAATGCTGGTACTGCAACAAAATTAGACACCTCAAGAAAGACTGTTGGAAACGAAAGGAGTCTGAAAACACAAAGAAGGAAGCAAATCAAGTTGATTCAGGTATGATTGATGAAGTTTTATCTACTGATGAATTAGGTATGGTAGATGAAACTTTACCTGTATGTAATGTCTCTCATAATTTTGAAAATTGGTTATTAGACTTTGGTGCTTCTCATCACATGAGTCCGCACAAAAATTGGTTTGCTACATATGAAGCAATTAATGGTAGTTCTGTGTGTATGGGAAATAATGTATCTTGTCAGACTGTTGGGATGGGAAATATTAGGATTAAAATGTATGATAACATAGTTAGAAAATTAACTAATGTTAGACGTGTACCTGAATTGAAGAAAATTTTGATTTCTTTGGGAGTGTTGGACTCGAATGGTTATAATTTTATAAGTCAGAATGGAGCGTTGAAAGTCTCAAAAGGCGCCCTAGTTGTTATGAAGGCAGAAAAGGTAAGAAATATTTACATACTCAAAGGAAGTACTCATGTCAATGAGGCAGCAAGTGTGTCAGAGAAAGAAGAAGAAGGTACTCGCCTATGGCATCGACGATTGGGTCACATGAGCGAGAAAGGTATTTAGGTACTGATGAACCGTAAATTGTTTCCTGATTTGAAATCCTTGAAGTTGGATTTTTGTAAACATTGTGTGTATGGAAAACAATGTAAATAGAGGTTTAAAACTGGAAGTCATAATAGTAAAGAAATTTTGGACTATATTCATTCTGATCTGTGGGGACCATCTCCTATTGTATCTTATGGAGGTGCTTTATATTTCTTAACATTTATTGATGATTTCTCCCGAAAATTTTGGGTCTATATGTTGAAAAGGAAAGCTGATGTATTTAATGTTTTTAAACAATTTAAAGTAATGGTGGAAAATAAAACAGGAAAATCAATTAAATGTTTGAGAACTGACAATGGTGGTGAATTTACTTCTCTATAATTTGAACAATATTGTAAGGATGAAGGAATTGTTAGACATAAACTGTTGTTTATACTTAGCAAAATAGCATTGTTGAACGTATGAAATGGACTCTTATGGAAAGAGCTAGAAGCATGATCAGCAATGCTAACATGCAAAAGGAGTTGTGGGCAGAAGCAGTATCTACTGCTTGTTATTTAGTTAACAGGTCACCTTCAGTTGCAATTAATTGTAAAATTCCTGAAGAAGTTTGGTCGGGTCAGTCTTGTGATTATTCACATTTAATGATTTTTTGTTGTGATGCCTATTCTCTTATTCCTAAAAATCAGCATTCAAAATTAGATCCAAAATCGAAATGTTATGTCTTTGTTGGGTATGACTATGCGGTGAAATGATACAGGTTTTGGGACCCTACTTCATGGAAAATAGTCATTAGTAGAGACGTAACATTTAATGAATCTTCTCTTTTAAAATCAAATGTTGAAAAATTGAATAGGAACAGGTATCGTCAAATCAACAAATTCAGTTGGAGGCTAGACCTTTTTCAGAAAGTCGAAAGGAAGGAGAGGCTTCTGGAGGAAAAGGTGAAAAAGATGCAAAAGAAATTTTTGAAGTTTCAGAACCAGTCACTCTAAGAAGGTCTACAAGGGAAAGAAAAACACCCAAAAGGTATGAAGATTCTGCTTCATCTTTTTCATTGATTACTGAAGATGTGGAACCTTCTTGTTATCAAGAAACAGTGGATACTACAGATAGCACAAAATGGAAAAAGGCTATGGAAGAAGAAATGGATTCCTTAGCCAAGAACAATACCTGGATCCTGTAGAACTTCCTGAAGGGAGAAGTTTTATTGGATGCAAATGGGTCTTCAAATTGAAACGGAAAGTTGATGGAAGTTTCAAAAGGTATAAGGCAAGGCTGGTATCAAAAGGGTATTCTCAACTTGAAGGTATTGACTTTCATGAGATTTTTTCACCAGTCATAAAACTTGTTTCTATTCGTATTGTGTTGGCACTAATTGCATTACTTGACCTTGAGTTAGAATAGTTAGATTTTAAAATAGTTTTTCTACATGGTGATTTGGATGAAGAAATATATATGGAACAACCAGAAGGTTTTGTACAAGGTCGCAGCAGAAGATTAGTTTGCAAACACAGGAAATCATTGTATGGCCTGAGGTAGTATCCTAGGCAATGGTACAAGAAGTTTGACTCCTTCATGGTGAGCTAGAACTTTATTAGAAGAGAGTATGGTCATTGTGTATACTTCAAGAGTTTCCATGGCATATTCATTATCTTGGTTTTGTATGTTGAAAATATGTTTATTGCAAGCAAAAGGATGGAGGAGATCAACAGGTTAAAGGCTCATCCTTTTAGGACGTTTAATATGAAGGATCTTGGAGTGAGAAAACATATCTTGGGCATGGAGATACACATAGATAGAAAAATGAAAAGATTTGGTTATCACAGCAGAAATATGTGGAAGGAGTACTTGAAAAGTTTGGTATGAACAGTGTGAAACCTGTTAATGTTCCATAGCTTCTCATTTTAAACTCTATTCAATTTTGAGTCCTATAATTGATGAAGAATACAAGTATATGTCTCTTGTACCATATGCAAATGTTGTAGGCAACTTAATGTATGCGAAGGTATCTACAAGACCTAACATTTCACATGAAATTGGAGTTGTCAGCAAATACATGGCAAATCCAGGTGAAGAACATTGGTGAGCAGTGAAATGGGTGCTTCGGTATTTAAGAGGTACAAGTGACCATTACATCATCTTTAATGGTAGTGAAGGATCAGTCTGCGGATATGTGGATGTTGATTATGCAAGTGATTTGGACAAAAGGAGATCTACTACAGGTTATGTCTTTACTCATGCAGGTGGAGCAATTAGTTGGATGTCAAAGCTTCAAAAGACATTTGCTTTATCCAACACTGAAGAAGAGTATATAGCTGCTTCAGATGCCAGTAAAGAATCAATATGGTTGAACGGTCTTCTTGATGAGATTGGAAGGATGTAGGAAAAAGTGAATGTATTATGTGATAGTCAGAGTGTTATTCATTTGGCTACAAATCCATCTTATCACAACAAGACCAAGCACATTGATGTAAGGTATCATTTTTTGAGACATGTGATCGATGGTGGAAAAGTAGCTCTCAAGAAGGTCCATATACGAGAGAATTGTGCATACATATTCACATAGACGTTACAATAGAGAAGTTGCAATGGTGTTTGGCTTCTCTCGGCTTGCAGAAGAGATGATGAATGGGCATGGACAAGGGATTAGGAAAATTGTTGTCAAGGTGGAGTTTGTTGAAATATGACAACAAAATGTAATTATGGGTAAAATTTGTTAATTACTATCAGTTAGTTTTTATAACGGGATTCATAACGAGGATTTTTGTAAGGGAGGAAAAGCCCATAATAATTGGGATGGCCAAAGAGGCTTGTAAGATGGAGATTCATTCTTGATTAATAGAAGTTTCCAATCCCTTGCACCGTGGAGGTTTCCTTGACACACTGTCAAGGTTTTACCACATAAAATCGCTTTGTATTAATGTGTGATTTAATTTTTCAGTTTTATATGTTTCTTTCATTTCTTGTTGCGCATGATAAATGATTAATGACTCTTGGAAACCCAACACATATTACAACTAAAAACTTATAGGGATTACATTGACTCCACAAGAGGACAGGTTGACATGGTGTGGCGATTTCCATAAATGACGGGTTAAAGTTAGCAAGGCATACACTATCGTCAAATAGGATAACACTACTGAACATCACTTCAAATGGCTTAATAGGATTTGGAGATGGAATACACCACTGAAACTCATATGCTTTGTGTGGTTGGTAGTACATAATCAAATTATGACACATAATAACTTTATTAAGAGGGGATTTCAGAGGCCGAGAAGATGTGGCTTATGTAGGGCACATGTTGAATACAATAAACACATTTTCCTTCAGTTCCCTTTCACACTTTCAGTAAGGCTCAGGGTACTTAACTTGCTGAATATTAAATTTGAATGGGATAGGACCGACATTGGGCACAATATCCAAAATTCATTTGTGGATTACAAGGATCACAGAACTTTGCCTTTGTTTGTCCTTTGGGGCATATGGAGGGCAAGAAATGCTTGTCTCTTCGAGCAGGTTTAGCCAAAATTTTGAAGGACCAACTCTAGGATTGTTGCATACTACAAGGAATTTGAAATCTAGGTGAACAAGAAGACACAATAATCGGTGCCCTAGGGATTTGTGGGAAGTTTACCTAATGGCCTTTTTTGATAGGGCCTCCTCATTCGAGATCTATGGAAGTAGTATGGATATACATTTGGAACTTGAGTTGTTTTACCGCTTCCATTGGTATAATGGAAAAGGAACTAACAAAAGGGATCACCTCTTCACTCTATGGGGGGTCCTATATTGCGCCAAGTGGCTCAATATTGCTAACATTATTGCACACACAGACTCTGGAGGTTGTTCTAGAATGGGAAAATGAAAGACACACTCTGGAGACTCCGGGACTCTCCAACTAGAAGTAAGGGATCAGGGTGTTAATCAAGGACTTCAAAAGGACTTCCATCACTCACATCTTCAAAGCTTCAAAGAAAAAATTGGTGAGGCTGATAAATTATTTGAGGCAGGATGCAACGTGTAACCAAGGAAAATCAACTTCTAGAAATTTGGCCATGGTTGCCTTCAAATCTCTAGTCACATATTCTTGTGAAAGGGCAGGTTTTGCTACAAAGTCAAATGGTTTCATTTGTGTTATTTCTGGAATGTTGGAACATACATCTTGGATCTACTTTTTTTTTGGCATTATAAGCATAGCTGGAAAATCACATGATGAAACAGAGTATTAGATGACAGTTTAAAGTTTCAGCAAATGTTCTTAAGACATGGTTGTAGGTATTAGAGAACTACTACGAATGCTATTGGGTGATCAAAGTCAAAATCATGCATTTGTACTTTCTTTTCTATAATGAAAGTGTTTTTTCTTTTTCGAATAAATAAATAAATCTTAGCCAACCATTGCATCCAAACATCAATAAGTGCTAATATAGGTCTACCAAAACTGATTTTCTTGTAAACTAAAATATTAGGAACCCTCAAAATGTCAGCCCTTGTAAGATTACAAGACAATTCATTTTCCAATATTTTTTATTTATTTATTTGTAAAAGAGGCTATAGAATTACTAAGAAAATTAAGGAAAATAATTGAGCTGAGAGGCTCATTCTATAGCCTAGTATGATGTGTAACTCTGCGATCAAAGTTGAAATTTTACAAATAAAAAAAATAAAGAAATAAAGAAATTTAGATAACTATATAAAATATTTAATCTATGCTAGTGATAAAAAAAATGATTTAATATTAGAAACAAAAAAATAATTTAATATTGGTGACAATATTCTTTATGCAAAAATGATTTAATATTAAAGAAAAAATAATTTTTTATGGGTGACAAAAGTCTTTATGCCTAATATTAATTAAGAAGAAATTTTATTTTCATCTAAATTCTTACAATTTTTTTCCATTCATTGTTTTAGCAAATGAAAGTCTTTGAAGAATCGAACAGTTGTAGAACAGGGTCCGAAAGTCTTTGAAGAATCGAACAGTTGTAGAACAGGGTCGTCGTGTTCTCATAGATAAAATCATGGGTACCCTCTATTCTGCAATTTTTGTAGAATTGACGGAGCGTGTGCATGTCTAGCATGTCATGGTGGCTCTCGAATGCACATATGTAGAAGGCACAAAAATCCATGAACCCGGGTCGTCGTGTTCTCAAAGATAAAATCATGGGTACCCTCTATTCTGCAATTTTTGTAGAATTGACAGAGCGTGTGCATGTCTAGCATGTCATGGTGGCTCTCGAATGCACATATGTAGAAGGCACAAAAATCCATGAACCCATCTCGTGTGCATGTCTAGCATGTCATGGTGGCTCTCGAATGCACATATGTAGAAGGCACAAAAATCCATGAACCCATCTCTATACCGATGCCCACAAACATGAGATTAGTTTTACTGTCGGGGATTCAAACAGTTTCCTCGTAAACCTTGGCCCCAATCTTGATCACAAATCTATTTTCCGAGTGGTATGGTACACTGTTCATAGCTTGCTAAATGCTTGAAGTTGACAGAGTATTTTTTATCCAGCTTTGACACAAATATATTTTCCGAGTAGTATGGTACACTGTTCATAGCTTGCTAAATGCTTGAAGTTGACAGAGTATTTTTTATCCAGCTTTGACACAGTGATGTTAGGGACCAGTTCATCCACCTCTAATACATCCCAACCCCAATTTTTATTAGAAATATGGGAATAATGTGCAGTGATCGATAAGTTGGATGATCTCTCTGTTTTGGGAGACCTCCATACGGCCATATTCTTCCCGTAAGTATCTAGAGCATAGATTATGTTTAAAGCATTGCTGGTTAAGTTTCTCACCCAATCCACCTATTTGATGGGAG
This sequence comes from Pinus tabuliformis, assembly GCA_031772625.1. NCBI lineage: Eukaryota > Viridiplantae > Streptophyta > Pinopsida > Pinales > Pinaceae > Pinus > Pinus tabuliformis. Next base: position 740,200,844 of record CM062814.1, on the reverse strand, counting down.
TGATTATTTTGTGTGTAGTATGCCATACGTGAGATCGAAACTGCAGTGCCAGTGTTGCATTCATCATTCATCCCTGCTTTCACATTTTTTATTCTTTGCTCCACTCCTATAGTTGCACTGCTTTTAGCAATCAGAGTGATGGAATAATCCATGAATTCAACGCAGTGTTTGGTAGTGGCTGATACGTTGGCATTATAAGTGCTCCACTCCTATAGTTGCACTGCTTTTGGAAATCAGAGCGATGGAATAATATGTGAATTCAACGTAGTATTTAGCAACGGCTGAGACGTTGGCATTATAGGTAGAAGTAGCAAGCAAATTCTGGGAGGGATGGTTTTTTTTTTTTTTATCCGTTTGATACCAAAGCCATAGCCATTTTTGCTTCGATGATCTCTTCATCTCTGACATTTGTAGCTACCTTGGTGGACAAAGACGACTTGCATTTGTAGCTACCTTGGTGGACAAAGACGACTTGCAAAGGTCTGACAATTGGGTTGCTCGGCCGGCGATATTTGTTGGTGCTGCAGGACTTTGTAGTGTGGGTTGGGACCCTCATGAGTTTTTGGATTCGTAAAGGCATCAGCCAGAGAAATAAAGAGGAAAAGGATCAGTGTGTATATGAAAGCCATGATTAAGCGTGAACAGAAACTCCAACAAGATCGAGAAGGGATCTTAATTCAGTATGGCGAAAAGCTTTGAGAGGAAAAGGATGAGTGTGTATGAAAGCCATGATTAAGCGTGAACAGAAACTCCAACAAGATCCACAAGGGATCTTAATTCAGTATGGCGAAAAGTTTTGAGATTGGTTGGGATTAATAGTGTTTATTGAGTTTGGTCTAACCCAATTCAACTCAACCTGGTAGAGAAGATGTCTTGAATTTGGTCCAACCCAACCCAACCCAACCCAATTCAACTCAACCAGGTAGAGAAAATATCTTCAGGTAGAGAAAATATCTTCAGTGTAATTAGATAAATGGTGAAATTTAGATAATTAAGTAAAAATTTAGCAAAATCTCTAACTCCATAAAAGTTTAGTGAAAATGGTAGTCTTATTTATAATTGCACAAAAACATTTCAAATCTCTCCACTAATGACTTATTAAAACAAAGATGCTTTAACAACAATGACTTGACCAATTAAGTTAACCATCACAGCTTTTATATAATACATATATATAAGTAAAACAAGAAAATAAATACAAGAATTTATGATCAAACTTAAATAATGCAATGTCATGGTGGTCCAAAGGCACTAATATGATTTAATTTATAATTTAAATTTAAATAAACCAGCATAGATCTATCCTAACTCTAATCTACCAAGTATCAAATGGATCGAACCTCTCAAAATGCAAACATCTTTTTAAATGCAAAACTTGAAAAAAAAAAATTACAACTGGAAAAATTTAATCTCTCAATATTTATCAATCCACACTTAAAATAAAACTATACTAGTTCTAATAATATTATTTATATTTATACAAATTTTATATCTCTATATATAAAAAATATTTTATATCTCAAATTTTAATTTGTTTTTTCACAAGTACCCATGAGCTGAAAACTCAGGAAGGAATTACATGTCAACATTAATAAGAGGATTTTTCTCCAAAATTTATGTCTCTAGATTCCTACGGTTCCTATGTTCTATATCTTCATTTTTACATATGCAATTCTAATTATCCCGATGCAGCTTCTGTAATATCACGAGAAGCAACCTATCAAAAAAACAAAAAGTACATTTCATCCCTGAAATTAATTGATAATTTGGAGGTCGTAAGAGGTGTTGTCTTCTTTGGGAGTCTCCTGTTGAGGTTGATTCATTTGTCTATTTCCCTCATTAGACAGAGAGAACTTAACCTTCCCATGAACTTTTAGGACATAAAGTTTTTTATTGATCTGAATTCTTGTCAAGAGGAGAGGTTATTTTGTTGCTTGGATTGTGTACAAATGTGCACTTCATTTGATAGAACCATGTGCATCATATTTATCTGCAAGGAGGTTGTAGTTTGGAAGCTACACAAAGAGGTTACATAAAACTTATATTCCAAAGCTTTTTCCACCAAAGAATCATGATGTCTAGTTGTTAATTTCAAATTCATTGAGGAATCCATCAAGGACCCATCTCCAACTAAGAGGAGACAATATTTATTTGCAAGGAGGTTGTAATTTGGAAGCTACACAAAGAGGTTACATAAAACTTATATTCCAAAGCGTTTTCCACCAAAGAATCATGATGTCTAGTTGTTAATTTCAAATTCATTGAGGAATCCATCAAGGACCCATCTCCAACTAAGAGGAGACAATATTTATTTGCAAGGAGGTTGTAATTTGGAAGCTAAACAAAGAGGTTACATAAAACTTATATTCCAAAGCGTTTTCCACCAAAGAATCACGATGTCTAGTTGTTAATTTCAAATTCGTTGAGGAATCCATCAAGGACCCATCTTCAACTAAGAGGAGACAAAACAACATAACCAGATGATTCAAAATAGCCATTAGATGACCATATCCACAAAATTCACTTGGGAAAGGCCATGACAGAGACAAAGCAACGAGACTAAGGAGGAGGTCCTTTTGTTGCTTGGATTTTGTACAAATGTGCACTTCATTTGATAGAACCATGTGCATCATATTTATCTGCAAGGAGGTTGTATCTTGGAAGCTACACAGAGAGGTTACACAAAACCTATATTCCAAAGCATATTCCAAAGCTTTTTCCACCACATAATCATGATGTCTAATTGTTAATTTCAAATTCATTGAGGAATCCATCAAGGACCCATCTCCCACCAAGAGGAGACAAAACAACATAACCAGATGATTCAAAAGAGCCATTAGATTATCATATCCACAAAATTCACTGGAAAAGGCCATGACAGAGACAGAACAACGAGACTAAGGAGGAGGTTCTTTTGTTGCTTGGATTTTGTACAAATGTGCACTTCATTTGATAGAACCATGTGCATCATATTTATCTGCAAGGAGGTTGTAGCTTGGAAGTTACACAGAGAGGTTACACAAAACCTATATTCCAAAGCTTTTTCCAGAGAATCATGATGTCTAGTTGTTAATTTCAAATTCATTGAGGAATCCATCAAGGACCCATCCCAAACCAAGAGGAGACAAAACAACATAACCAGGTGATTCAAAAGAGCCGTTAGATTATCATATCCACAAAATTCACTGGAAAAGGCCATGACACAGAGACAGAACAACGAGACTAAGGAGGAGGTTCTTTTGTTGCTTGGATTTTGTACAAATGTGCACTTCATTTGATAGAACCATGTGCATCATATTTATCTGAAAGGAGGTTGTAGCTTGGAAGCTACACAGAGAGGTTACACAAAACCTATATTCCAAAGCTTTTTCCACCAAAGAATCATGATGTCTAGTTGTTAATTTCAAATTCATTGAGAAATCCATCAAGGACCCATCTCCGACCAAGAGGAGACAAAACAACATAACCAGATGATTCAAAAGAGCCATTAGATGATCATATCTACACCAATTCACTGGAAAAAGCCATGACAGAGACAGAACAACGAGACTAGAGTGGAAGGAAAGATGAAATGACAGACCAACAGAAACAAGCAGAATGCCACGGGCCAACCCACGGGACAGTCTTTAAACTGAACAACATTTGCTAATTACAGAGAAGAAAGAGCAGATAAGCCAAAAATATACCTATGATATGAATGAACCATGTCCAAAGAACCAAGATAGACCTTCTCTTAATGAAAGAGATAGACATTATAAAGGCCAAGCTAGTGACAACCTACAGGTGCTCACCACCACCAACCTTCACGATGTGGCGTGATGTTTCCATGTACTATGTCCAGCGAACTGCATTATGAGATGAATTGATTTCCTCCCATATGATTCATTCATACTCGCTTGAGAGTGCTACTAATCTGAAGTCCCAAGAACCTTCATTGCTTCAATATGGAGGCTCATCCTTCCAACAGGTGCAAGATTGTAAAATCTAGAAGCCCCCAGAGAATGATTAGGGGGCAATAGGTGTAAGTATTTTCGGATATGTTGAAAGTCGGCTTGATAAGGCATCTGTACCCTCCATTATAACATGTAGGACGTGAGGAGATGGGCATATCCCAAGGAGTCATCATTTTAATTTGGAGTCGTCTAACGAGGCAGAGGAATTGTCCAGACGACCAAAAGTGGCCGGAATCTGGGAAAAAATATTTCAAAAAATCTTGTAGAGGCAATGTTTGAATCATGTTTTTGATGGTGGAAATGGGTTCAGCACCATCAAAAACGTCTAGGACACCTAAACTTTTGAAGTTTAACAACTACAACTTGGATTTACAAAAATCCTCACCGGATTTTCTCTAAATATGATCATAATTTCCATAACTTTCTGCGCAACTCCTCTGCCTCGTTAGACTACGCATTTTAATTTTCATGAGGGAGTTAGGGATGGGGCTCATTTGTGAGCCGATCTTGCCAATCTAAGTCTCGCTTAGGGAGACGATCTTGCCAATCTAAGTCTCCCTCAGGGGAGATATGTTTTTTTTGTTAGCCATCTCATCAACATTAGTAATGTTTACTTTTAATACATTGTAAAACTTAAAAATTTAAAGATTTTTTTGAATGATCTAAGTAATTTTTGCATTTTTAGGGTAGAATGTTGTTCATGATTTTTGAGATTAGCATGTTCTCTTCCTATTATTATGATTTTATGAATATTCATTTTTATTACTTGTTTTATTTTTTGGAATAGATATAAGATTAGCTAACATTATTATTAGTTGTTTTTCCTAATCCCTAATTGTATTTATATTAATGTTATTTCTCTGAATAAAGATCCCCTATAGTCTTGGTTATTTTTAATTATATATATATATATATATATATATATATATATATATATATATATAGTTTATGGATTAAATTTAAATATGTTTAATTGATATGTTTTTTTGTTAGGTAATGTGAGTCTTAAAATGAGTGGCACACCTAACCTGTGGCTTAAGTAACCACGACTTAAAGATATCAGAGTTTCAAACTGATGACCTTTTCATCATAAAGACCTTTTCATCATAAAATACCTTAACACAACGTGTCATTATTTACTCTACATCCTAAATATTTAAGTGATAATTACTATATTAAATTATATAATAAAATAAATCCTAATTTATAATTGTTATTTTGATTTTATATTTCTATATATATAAATATAATTATTTCTAACTTAATTAAATTTAAACATAAAATTTTGTAACATATAAATTATTATTATTACTACTTTAAAAAGATTTAATACTTTTTTATATTTATTTTTTTACATTTACTTTTATATATATATATATATATATATATATATATATATATATATATAAATTTATAATTTTATGAATAAAAATACAACTACAACATAAAATTAAATTTATTATTATTATTATTATTATTTAATTAAATATTTTATTTAATACATCACATCTTCTTTAATAAAAATAAATAAATAAAATAAAATAAAAATACCTTCATAGTCTTGAAGAAAAAAAACAAAGGATAAAATTTTCTATGGCAAGGTAGCAGTGTTCCCACAAGGATCAATGCTAGAGATTTTTGATAAATTGAATGTATTTAAAACCTAATTTAAGGTAGATGGTTTACCTTATCTTTTCATTTAAGTTTAATCGTCAATTTTATTTATCCTTATAAATTCTCTTTTTAATATATTATATAAATAAACTTAAATTTTTATATATATGAAACATCTAAAAAAATTTAAAACCATTAAAATACAAAAATTTTAATTTAAAAAAATACAAATTTAAAAAAAAATACAAATTTACATTAATATACTTTATATATAATTAATCATAAAATTAAACAATATGATATTATTCCTGTAGTATTATTTTTATATAAACAAGTTTTTGAATGATAATTATTTAATTTAATTTTAAGTGAGGTTGGAAAAATATTTAACTCAATATTTCTTTAGGATATGAAAGCAAGATGGAAAGAAAAATTCTAAATTATAATACATATTTATTTGCGCAATATAACATATAAACTAAAAATATTTTAGTTCGAATGATTTAGTGTAGAATTTGTTTCTTACTATAATTATACATTATATTGTTCAAAGAAATATGTATTGTAGTTTATCCAATATTTCATTTTATCTGGCTTTTATATCACAAAAAAAATATTAAACAAATTATAATAATATTATATTATAATTTGCCCAATATTTTGTCTCACCTCTCTCATAATATTATGATTTTCTCAATATTTTCCATTACCTCATCTCTCAAATTACTCAATATTTTCCTCCACCACTCCTTAATATAACAACAGCACGTGCGCCACTTATAATAAAAGTAATTGGAATTCAAACAAATTCAATTTCAGATAAGGAAATTTTGCCCGCACATTCCGTGGCTTTCTTTGGTGCTTCCTTTACGAAAAATGGCTCCACTTAATTTAATTATAGTTTAATTTGATATATATGTGGGGCGATAATCTTGTTTTTCCCAACAAAAAACTACTATTACCTTAACCATAGTTACAAACATAATAATATTATTATTATTAAAATGTGATAATGAACTTAAAGCAATATAAATTCAAATTGATAACCACATGTAAAGAAAAAATAACAATTAAAAAAAACAAAAAAAAGAGGTTGTGTTTCAAATCGATAACTAAATCTAAAGAAAAAATAACCATTATAAAATTTAAAAAAAAAAAACATAGTAGTGTTTTCAATTAGAATGCTATAAATTATTAGTCTTATTCAAAGGAAAAAGCCTACTTTCATTTGCAAATCAAAATTTTTTGGCTTTGCATTGGTTCAATTTGATGATATAAAATTTCAACTTATCTAACATGAATCTTAATCTTTTACTATGTGTGTTTTAAAAGGTTTACTATGTGTGCTTTAAAAGGTGTGTTTTCATTCCCCGGATGCGGGTGGCATTGAGACATTCAATGGCGAGCCACATGCCGGGCATGGGCTGCCACGTGATAGCGCTTCAACCTTAAATGCTGCAAGCCGCCGAAACTTCACAACTGAAGCGGCCTCTGAGCATCCTTAATGGAGCCGAGGGAGGGAATGGCTATCCTGCGAGGGGCATTCAATGCTGGTCTTTTCATTGGTAATGTTACGCGGTTTAAGTATGTGGATTGCTTGGGGAAGGGAGCTCATTCTGGTGAGGGGAATTTACAGAGCGTTGAGCGTCTGTGCTGTGAGCTGGAGGTTGAGAGTTGGGCCGAGGTTTATAACACACCTGCGTTCCCTGGACTGGTTATACGCCTATTTATGCTTTGCTCTGTCTCAAACTGGGGATTGCACGTTGTGGGGAGGGCTCAGATACAGTGCCGGACCTCGTCTGCCGGGGAACGGAACAAAGGCTTGGTGGCTATCATGGTGCGTGAGAGGATGCCTTGTCGCAGAGGACCCGGGCGTGGAGAATCCTCTCGCCCCCCAGCTGCAGATGTTCATCATCATTGTTGTTGTTGTTACTGTTACCGAAGGATGGGAGCCACCCCTATCCCGGCCTGTCAAGTCATGGAAGTGGGCAGCTCTAGTGGAGGGGAGCCCAAGCTACCTGCATTTGGTTCAGTTATATTCACTCTGGGCAGCTCTGGGGATAATCCAGGCATTAATGCACACATCTCTGTGCTTTTCACCCAAATTCAGGAGGAGAACGCAGAAGAATCGTCTCTGGTCCTGGCGGAAGACAATAATGCGCGCGGTAAGGGGAAGCTCCCAATGGGGGAGCCGTCAATTGAAGCGGAAGGCTCAGCAAATGTTCGAGGGAAGCTCCCAGTGGAGGAACCGGCGAGTGAGGAGAGCAATTCAGGGACAGAACGCTCTCAATCCCCCACCCAACATCGAGCTCCCGAGCAGCCAGAACCAGCGCACAATCCGTCGGCGATGGAAGAAGAGCCAGAGGATTAGCTCTGGATGGTGGTCCTGTGTTTTTGCCTTCCTCTCTCAAGTCGGGTTTCGGGGTAGGAACAATTTCAATTTCCTGTTTCACATGGTCGTCTGTGTTTTTTTGTTGCTAGTTACTGTATGCAGTCTCCACCATTGCAGTGGGGACGATGTCTCCTGTTGGGCGCAAATCCTTGGTGATTGCCTGGTTTTTTGTATGTTCATGGTTATGTATTCAGTTTCCATAGTTTGTCTGGGTTGTATGTCTTTTTGGAATTGCCCCTGCGTGGGTCGTTATGGAGCCATTCTGGAAACTCTCAGCATTTTGAATTTTGATCCTTCTGATCTTATAGCCCTGCGAGGCAATTGTACAAGTCTAAAAATGCAGCCCATGAGCCGCAGTTGGCCTTGGGCAGCCAGCTTCTTTGAATGTAAAGTTATCTGTACATATTAATATAAAAGTAGTTAATCTTGCCGAGAAAAAAAAAAAGGTGTGTTTTCATTAATGTGTATATATTTCTAGACTTAAAAAGCCAAGGAATTTTTAAAGTTTATAATAAGGTCATTCATAAACTTTTTAGGGATGTTAACCTCTTAAACACTTATTTTAATATCAAAACCTAGACCATATAATTAGGGATTGTCCACTTCTCCAATATGGATTCCTCGCATACATTTTGATACAAGCCTCACTTCATAATAGACCCAAAAGGCATTAACTTTTATTAATGGTGGTGAAATTATCTCCCTAATTTTAAGGTCACGACCAAGCTAGAAACCAAATTGGTGTATGAGACCTATTTGTTTGTGGGACAAGCAATCCACCTTCGTGCAACAATCTGGCTACTAAAGTATATAGAGGCATATATTATAACAATCTTGGTATACTCCCCTTGATTTTTGTAATGTAATTGTACTATGATTATAAATTTATTTGAATGACCTTAAGAGTGGGACCACAAATCCATGATCTAAGGGGGAAACTGAGGAAGAATTTGAGAGGTATTAGTTTCCACTACTACTTAATCAATGTGTTGCTAGCAAGAAATATCTTGAAGAATGTTCCATGAAGAACGTGAAGGGACAAAAAAAAAAAAAAGGCATTCGAACAACAAGATGTGGTTGCCTTTTGGTTGAATGAAAGAAGTTCGAGGACAGAATTGGATTTTTGGGCAAGGACTCAAACTTGTGAGCATGATGTCCAGATGAGTTTGCTTGAAAAATCCCCTTGGATGGTGGTGTTGGAAATAATACTGAGAGGGGGGGTGAATCAATATTATTAAGTCAAATATTTTTTATTTCACACCCAGATCATATACGCTACTTCAGTTAGAGAAAACCGCGTATATATGCAACTTCAGATAAGAAAACCAGCATATACCATGCAGACTTATAATTTAATGTATTCTACAGATGTTGATCATTAATCTATGCATCAGAGTCATATAAATAGTAACCAAGGACAGTAAAAACAGAGTAGAAGACAATCACACACAAGAACACAAGATATAAGGTGGAAACCCAATGTGGGTGAAAACCACCTGCTGCAATTCGTCTCTATCTTCTTTTAATTAGAAACTTCTTTTTACAATGATTTTGTACTAGTGCAGACTTATACCAGTACGCAGGCTGCAACCTGCAGAGAGCTACAACCCTCTCTCGTTCTCCAGCTTCTCCTGGAAGGGAGCTACAACCCCCTTAGCTCTTGTACTAGCTGAGATACTAGTACGTAGGTGCTGACCTACAGAAGGCTACAACCTTCTCTTCTCTTCCAGGGACCATGTTTCATCAATTTTCAGACTGGATCCAAGAATATCAAACAAACATCAAGTATATGTGCATCAACCAATCTCCTTTCCACAAACAACTACTGAATCAACCAATAACTGCTCAGAATGTTGTAACCAGAAAAACAATACTAGTAACCAGACACCAATGCTGAACCCAGAACACTGCAGTAATCCACAGAAGCAGCTAGACCATATTTCAAGAGACGTACGCTACTTCACTGTGTATAAACCTGCGTACATACGCAGTTGAATCAAGGTCAACCAGCGTATACGCTTTCTTCTCTTGTTGAACCTGCGTGTATACGCGCCTTTGCAGAGCCGAACCTGCATATAGATCTATAAAAGACAATTCACCCTTTACACTTAAACAGACTTCAGTTATACTTATATTATCAGATTTATAGATCTAATTATGCGCCAATTATAACAGATCAAATCACAAAAAGATATTACTATTCAAGCCTTGAGATCTCAACCCATCAATAGAACTTATCTATCTTGTAATGCTCAGGTTCCTCCTTGATTCAGATCCAGCCACACAAACCAATCACTTGCACATATTTAGATATTCAATACATCAGATGATCCTTGCCTAATGATCTCCTTCCTCTTTTATAGTCTTAGGCCTTTCACAATACCACGGTCCAAAACCATAACAAACCAATACCATGGACCCAATACTTGGAATCAACACATCTGACGAGATACTATGGTCCAAAACCATAGGTTCAAATACCAAGGACTAAATACCACGGACCAAAAATAAGTTCTCCCAAATATACGCGCTTTTCCTTGCGTGAAAGTGCGTGTATACGCATACGCGTCTTTGGAACGTCTAACCCACGTGTATACGCGGCTTGGTCACGATGAACCCGCGTATACATATTTTTCCTTCATTCTGAGAGCCTGAACTGAGATCTGTCACCAGAGTGAGTTGCCATCAAGGACAACACCTGTGCCATAGCGCCAAACCTGTGTCATAATGCCAACAGGTGGATCTAGCTCTGGGGTGGTTGCTGCAAGAAATACAGGTTGCATCTAGTCTATGGTTGGGTATAAAATCAAAGTCCCGCCTTGAAATTCAACCATTGTTATATTTCATAAGTGTTATTAACTATAAGTTGTGAATATGACGATTAGTTCTTTATTGAATTGATATATAACTCTATGATAATATTGCATAGTTGTAAGAAACTGTTGCAAGGAATCAATGGGCAAATTTTCTTAATTGTTTTGTGGATTATAGTGAAATTTTACCTTGAGGCTACAAGAAATATGTCTTGATTTTTATGTGCAATTTAATATGTTGCGTGTAGACATGCAGGGCTCTGTGATTATAATTTCTCACTTTCCTGCTATAACTTTTCTTCTTGGAGGTTCCAGAAGTTGAAACTTAGATCATGGTGAGGGGAAATCATGTTGATCCTCTAGTTTTCAAATCTTGGGTCATGAAATTTTAGGAAATATGATCAAAGAAAGTTTGGATTCCTAAATGCATCTTTAGACAGACCATGTTGGAATTTATGCTATAACTTTTATTCTAGGAAGTTCCAAAAGTTGAAACTTGGACCATGGTGAGGGAAAATCTTGTTAATCCTCTAGTTTAGCTTTCACATCCTGGGTTGTGAAATTTTAGGAAATATGATCAGAGGAACTTTCGATTCATAAATGCATATTTAAACATTTCATGTTGGCATTTCTTCTATAACTTTTTTTATGAGTTTCCAAAAGCTAAAACTTGGATCATGGTGAGGGGAAATCCTGCTAATCCTCTAGTCTGGTTTTTAGATATTGGGTCACGATACTTTAGGAGATACGATTGTTGAGATTTGTAGCTTGGGAGGTACTCCAAACCCTAAGGCTCAAGGTTATGGAGCAATTGGTGCCACAAAATTGCTTTGCGGGCTAAGAACCCAACATGTGGGATTTGCAACCACAGTTGTGAGTGTCAATCCATGAGGAGATTTGATAGTTTAACCCATCTTGGAGATTGTAGGGGGGCCTTAATGGAGCTAGGGGCCATAAATAACACCAAGAGAAGAGGTCTATAAGTGAAGAAAATAATTTTTATATGTCAAAGTGTGGAACTACTATTGAAAGTGATAAGTTGGCCTACATTAAGTAGTTCCCTTAAGGGCTAATTGTGACACCACAAGTGGCATATCAATAGAGGAAGTCATAGACCTCAAAAGGAAATGATCAAAGTGCATCAATTCATAAGAAATGCATCTGAACTAGGTTGCAGATATGGAGGAGCTCAAGCGAAGGAAATGAGGATCTATTTCTGTGCTTCTTGTAACTGTCTTGAAGGTCGAGTAGATCAACAACAGGGTAGAGTATGAGAAGACAAGTTCTAGGTTTTTTGTGCAATTTTTGTATGGTAAAATTCTCTGAAATTAGGCTGAGCTCTATGTGACATTTTTGGAGAATGGTCGAGCCCTATACCTCATACTTGGAGGGGGCCATAAGGCCTAAACAGCGGCTTGAACTACTCCTAGAAGGCAGTGTGTGGGCGCAGCTTGTAGGCAGAGGAGGATTGCAGCTTGTGTAGGACTATTAGTGGTAGAAAGGAAGTGATAAATAGGACTATTGAATTTCCTAACCAAACTGTAAAGCTACAAAAGTGTGCACAGGCCCATAAACTGTAATAAGATATGTTGTTTGATGTCTTTAAGTTGAATTGTTGCTAGTTGATAGGCAGTCCTAGTGGAGGATAGTTTGTTGGGCATATTAAGGTTGTTGGAGAGGAGCAAGTAGGTGCCCAAGGAGGCCCTAAGTGCAATATAGAGAAGGAAATTTGGATTTCTAGGAGAGAGAGACTTAAAGGAAACTCAGTGACTAGTCTTTGCAGGACTAAAGAAGGAAGACAAAGGAAGTAGTTTGACAAGCCCAAGTTGACTAAAGAGAAGGACATCTTGTAGTGATAGAGGGAAGCCCTCCATGCCCTAAGTTTGCTCTCATTGGAGCAGCACATGAAGAAAATAGTGGAAAGAAGTCCCAAAGAGCTTAAGAATAGTAGTGGGTAGTCTCGGAGTTGTTCAGAAACTAAGTTTTGAACAACTCAACAAGAGTCCCTATGTGTTGAATCATTGATGGACGAACGATCATCTAAAGGGAAGATTGGTGAGCAGTGTTTAGTGACCTAAAGGAGCAGGACCATTGATATAGGCATAGTTGCAAATTGGGAGCAAAAGGACTAGCATATGTGTTTAGGGTATGACCAAGAGGAGTTGTGAGAGTGTGCTACATCAGCTAGACGGTCAGTTGTACTTTGTTCAAGGTAGATTAGTTGTCATATTAGTTGACACCAAACCCTATTTGTATTCCTTGTATCAGTGATTGTATGAGTGCCATTATCCCTAGTACAGGAGCCCTAGACATTTATATTTTCGTTTATTAATATAACAAAGTTAGGTTGTTGAGAATGGTAAAAGGTTGTCTATTTTATGCACTAGTTGATTTAGTACTATATATATTCTGTTGTGCAAAGTATTTTGTTATGGAATTTGGATTGGTAATGTCAAAGATTCTAATATCCTTCCCTAGATTCTCCTTTTTTATGGAAAACAGCATGGTATCAGAGCTACTTTGAAGGGCTAGTGAATCAGAGTGTGCACAGCGAATTCTCGCTCAAGAGGGAGTTGGTCATATTGTTGTTAAAGGAGTCACAACAATTTCGAAGATTTCAGTTGGTCTACGATTTGAAGACAGGTTGGAAGTGTTGTCCAACTATAATCCTTGGAAGGAAAGGATCAAGTTGGTTCTAATGGTGAATAAGATTTGGGATTTTGCAAAGAAATAGATCAAGAAGCGAACTAACCCTAAGGATTTGGAAGTGTACAAAGAGATGGATACGAGGGCCAAATTGATCATCCTAGATGGTGTCAAAGATCATTTGATACTTCATCTATTTGGGAAGAACATTGCCCATGAGATGTGGAAATATCTTCAAGATATGTTCTAGAATAAGAACAAGAACCTGAAGTTGGTATTGTAGGATAAGTTGAAGGCCACTAAGATGACAGAGGGTGAAAGGGTGACTTCCTATCTAACAAGATTGTCTCAGGTTCTAGATGAGCTCACTGTCGTCGATGTGACTATTATCTATTATGAGATGGTGAGGATTGATTTGAATGGTTTTACTCCATAATGAAGGTCGTTCATCAAAGGGATTTTTTCCAGAGAGAAACTACCAAATTGGAAAATAATGTGGGATGGCTTCATTCAGTAGGAGTTGTGAGACGAGGATATTCACCTTAAGAAGAAGGCTTCTAATGATGGCGTGGCACTTGCAACGAGAATTAATGGCAAGCAAAAGAAGGACTTTAGTAAGTTAAAATGTTTCAATTGTGGCGAGTATGGTCATTATTTGACAAAGTGTCCGAAGAAGAAGCAAGGAGATGATGAGAAGAAGAAGGGGAAGCAAGCTGTAGGTGTCGCCACCTCTACTAAGATAGATTATCTCTTTAGGAGATTGGAGAGTGAGGATTTTGCCTTGATTTCTTATTTCTCTAAGGGTGTCATTGACGAGGTTGCATGGTATGTGGACAATGGTGTGTCGGAGAATATGACAAGTTCACAGGATGTGTTCGAGACTCTAGTTGAGTGGGAGTTAAAGATGTACATGGTGGTGGGCGACAAGAATCGGAAAGAGATTAGAGGATCATGTGTCATTCCATTCAGGATGAATTCAGGTCATATGATGCGAGTTCAAGATGTATTGTGGGTACCATAACTCATATAGATTGTGTTGTATGTCTCAATCATCGAGTAGAAGGGGTTTGAGGTGATTTTCCAAGATGGGAAGGTGAGACTTAGGCCTAGAGGCTTTAGCTCCGCAGGTGTTGTGATTAGAGTTAGGGAGCATGGTCTATATTGGCTGACGGGCAAGCCTATAGATCATGAGAAACAGAAGCAAGAGAAGGTCTAGGTTCTAGAGGTTCAAAGGGAGTCGAGTTCTACAGGGAGTTTGCAGGTTCAGAGGGAGAATGTGTAGCCCAAGAAGAGCTTGTGGTCAGTAGGAACTAGGGTGCTTCTACAGTTGGAAAGAAGGAATTGGGGAATGGATTGAAAGAATTTAAGAAGAAGAAGAAGAAGAAAACTTCCATTTACAGTGATACTTTTGAGAAGGGCATAGTTCATGATACAAGGTTTGTTGCAATTATGAGCACCAAGGGTTGGGGTAGTATCACCAACAATGACAGTGATGGCAAGTTACTTCCTAGTCTTGGAAGTACCTCCCTCGCTAAGAGGGAGTGTTGATATTTCTAGCTTGGTAGGTACTCCAAAATATAGGGTTTATGGTTGTGGAGGAATTTGAACGACAAAGTTCTTTGTGGGCTAAGAACCCAACATGTGGGCTTTGCACCCAAAGTTGTGGGTGTGAATCCATGAGGATTTTTGGTAGTTTAAACCTTAGAGATTGTAGAGAACCCTTAATGGAACTAGGGGAAATAAATAAAACTAAGAGAGGATGTCTACAAGTGGAGATAATAATTTTTATATGTCAAAGTGTGGAACTACTATTGAAAGTGACAAGTTGACTACATTAAGGAGTGCCCTTAACGGTTAATTGTGACACCACACGTGGCATATAAATAGGGGAATTCATAGACCTCAAAAGGAAATGATCCAAGTACATCAATTCACAAGAAATACATTTGAGCTAGGCAACATATTTGGAGGAGCTCAAGCGAAGGAAAGGAGGATTTGTTTTGGTGCTTCTTGTGACTATCTTGAGGATCGAGTAGGAGAAGACAAGTTCTAGGTTTTTTTGCAAGTTTTGTATGGTGAAATTATTTGAAATCAGATCGATCTCTGTGTGACTATTTGGGAGAAGAGTCAAGCCCTGTACCTAAAAATTGGAGGGGATCGTAATTCCTAAACAGGGGTTAGAACCACTCCTAGAAGGCAGCATGTGTGAGCACCTTGTAGGCAAAGGAGGACACAACTTGTGGAGGATTGTTGATAGTAGAAAGGAAGGGATAAAGAGGACTATTGGATGCCTTAACCAGACTGTAAAGCTACAACAGTGTGCACAAGCCCAAAAATTGTAATAAGGTATGTCGTTTGATGTCTTTAAGTTGAATTGTTGTTAGTGGATAAACAGTCCTAGTGGAGGACAGTTTGTTGGGTATCTTAAGGTTGTTGGAGGGAAGCAAGTAGGTGCCCAAGGAGGCCCTAAGTGAAGTACAGAGAAGGACATTTGGATTGCTAGGGGAGGCAAATTTGAAGGAAGCTCAATGACTAATATTTGAAGGACTAAAGAAGGAAGTCAAAGGAAGAAATTTGACAAGCCTAGTTTGACTGAAAGGAAGGAAATCTTGTAGTGATATAGGGAAACCCTCCATGCCCTAATTTTGTCTTCATTAGAGTAGCGCAGGAAGACAATAGTGGGAAAGAATTCTCAAAGAGTTGAGGAGCAACAGTGGGCAGTCTCAGGGTTTTTCACAAACGAAGTTGTGAAAAACTCAATAGGAGTCCCTATTTGTTGATTCATTGATGGACGAATGATCAAATAGAGGGTAGATTGGTGAGAAATGTTTAGTTACCTAAAGGAGAAGGACCATCAATAGAGGCAAAGATGAAAATTGGGAGCAAAAGGACTAGAAAATGTCTTCAGGGTATGACCAAGATGAGTTGTGAGGACATGTTGCATCATGTAGACAATAAGTTGTACTTTGTTCGAGGTAGATTAGTTGTCATAGAAATTGACACAAAACCCTGGTTGTATTCCTTGTATCAATGATTTTATGAGGGTCATTATCCCCGGTATGGGAGCCCTATACAATTGTATTATAGTTTGTTAATATAACGAAGTTGGGTTGTTGAAATTTTAAAAAAGTTGTCTATTTTGTGCACTAGTTGATTCACTGTTGTTTATATTCTTCTTTGCAAAGTATTTCGTTGTGGAATTTGGATTGGTATTGTCAAATTTTCTAAGACCCTAACCTTGATTCTCCATTTTTGTGGAAAAACAATGGTCAGAGGAGGTTGAGCTTCTTGAATTCTCCTAAAATTGTGCTTCAAACAGGTCATCTTGGAATTTATGTTATAACTTTTCTTCTCTGAGATTCTAGAAGCTAAAACTTGAACCATAGTGAGGGGAAATCCCATTGTCATATGGTCCAACTTTCAAATCTTTGGTCATGATATTTTAGGATATATGATCAAAGGAAGTCGAGCTTCTTGAATTCTCCTAAAATCATTCTTCAAACCGGTCATGTTCGCATTTATATTATAACTTTTCATTTGGGAGGTTCCTGGCGTTGAAATCTAAACCATGGTGAGGGGAACTCCCATTAATCATTAAATTCAATTTTTATAATTTGGACTGCTATAATTTAAGAGATAGCCCCTGAATAATTCGCTATATTATTTTGCTTGCAAAGTGTTTGAAGAAATTCCTAAATGGTTTAGTTATTCATTGCATACCAATTGTTTGAGAAATGCCCCGATGAAAGTGTTGTTTTTTGGATCGGGATAGTATTGTTGTATGATAGTATTTTTGTAGCTAAGATATGCATATTTGCATGCAAATTGTTTGAAGAAATTATTAAATGGTTTAATGATTCAATGCATACAATTGTTCGATGAAATGCCCCAATGAAAATGTTTTTTTATGGATGGGAATAGTATTGTTGTATGATAGTACCGTTGTAGCTAATATATGCCTATTTGCATGCAACGAATTTGAAGAATTGTGTTAAAGGTGTTTTATTACAATTTACATACCAACTACTCGATAAAATACCTCAAAGACAAAAGTCAAAAGTTACATAATTGAGTGGTATGTTTCAGTTAGTATGTTACAAGTAGAATTAGAGAAATGTTTGATTTGTTTCATACAAAATGTTTGACAAAATGTATACAAGAAAAATACTACTCAATTGGTTGTATACAAAGTATTTGAAGAAAGGTTTACATATAAAGTGTTTGACAAAATGTATGAGAGATGAAAATTAGGTTTTTGCAAGTGTGGTTAGGATAAATTTAATAGGGGTATGTGACAAAGTGGTATTAGAGCTTATTGTCAAGCTAGTAAGGGGAAAAGAAAAGTTTGGGTACCTTGTAACCTCTTTAAGTCATTGAAGGAACTAGTTATGTTACAAAGTGGTATCATAGATTTCAGGTTCAACACTTGGACTGGATGGGATCTATGACAAATGAAATGAAAAGCAAAGGTTCTACACTAGACCTTTGGAGATTAAAAATTTGGAACTTTGTGTTATTTAAAGAATGATTGTTTGTTGGGTGCAAGTGTTTGTTGTTTGTTGAATTTCACTGGTGATTATTTACTACATGCATATGTGGTTATGTGAAATTATTTTGTTGTATATATGAATACACTGATGTTACTTAAAGATTGATTTGAGTTGATGCAACAAGATAAACATGCAAAATTATGACTAGATTCCTTAGAGCAACCCAACAAGATTGCAAAAGTTCATGACTGAATGATGTAGTCAAAATTATGAAGGAGGGTCTCTTAAGTTATTTCTTGCCAATTTACACTTTTTAGATGTTTTGAGAAGTTGTCATAAGTTGATGAATAACAGTATAGGCATGATTCAAGAGATGAAATAATTTAGATATGCATGTCCAAATAGATATTAAATAATGAAATTCTAGTGCATGAAGGTTTGTTAGGTGCATAAAGTAATGGATATGAAAGCATAAAGACTCTTAGTATTCTAATGTCATAACATGATTCAGATGACTAATAGCAATTATTGATAAACATCTAACCAAGAGCAAGTTAGCAGCACAATAGGGAATCCAATGAAAGTGTTGCATGTAGTCTTGGGGAACCAAGGCTATGGAAAATAAGGTGTTGATGAGAGCCTGGAAAAGGTGACACATATGCTTGTTGATATGCATGTTGTGACAATGTGGTGAGTATATTAATATGAGTTTTGCTACCAGTAAGTGGTATTCTCTATATGAGTGTTTTAAAAATTATTGATTATGATTCTTTAACTTTATGCACACTTAAAGTATTGATGGAATGCTTGATTAGGTGCATGATATGAGTATGTGCTTATGAGATTGCATGAAGGAATGATCATGTTTTAAGATAATTTCACTAATACAATGTGTGTTGAGATAGATAATACACACAATAGTGCAAGTGGGTGCTAATTGTAGCACTATGTTTGATGACTATGTGTTGATTGCAGACTATGTCATGGCAACTAACCTTGGTAAAAGGATGATTTTAGAATTTTATGATACTAGTCATGGTAAAAGGTTGATTTCCAATATTGTGATAACATGGTTATAAACATGTTGATATGTATTCTTGATTCTTATAACATGTGATTGACATGAATTCTAGATGTGTGACCAGCTGCAAATCAATAGGATTGGTATTAGCATGGAAAGGTAATAGCTTAATTGTTTATGTTGATGTAACTAACAATTGGGTGTGGCTGACAACACATAAGAAGACTCATTTGCAGCAAGAAGTAAAAGCATGGATAGTGGTATGGTGCAACATATCATGTGCCAATTCCATCATGAACAAGAAAGGGGAAGTTCCCCTAAAAGATCATATTCCTCCAAGAGCTATTTTGAGGGACATTAAAATTTTAAGGTTTCCATAAAACCTTGCAAAAAAATCAAATAATTTTGTGTGTGTGTGTGTACATGGCAGCGACAGATAAATTGAACACCAGAACTCATGGGATTGAGTTGTTGTGGGTTAATGAATGTTTTATATGTTTTGTATTTTATAGATTGACTTCATATTTTCTTTGTTGTTTTGATTGTTGACCTTGAGCATGGTCATGTTGCTTTTTGTTTTTGTCTTGTGTTGTCATTATGGTTTTCTTTGTTTTCATTCTTTCTTCTTTCCTTTTGTGGTTTGGTCTTGGTGGTTAGTTGGGTGTGAGAAGTGAAAGAAAAAGGATCTCTCAAGAAGAGTTGGATTGAAAAAAAAAACAATTGAAAGTGCAAGACCTTGGCTAGACCTTGTGCATAAGATAAATGGTAGTAAGGGGATAAAAGAAGATGATAAAACAACTAAAATGGACTTGGCTGAGTCTTCTTGAAAAAAATGGGAAACAATGTAACAACCATGAAAATAGCATAAGAAGGGAGTTCTCTTGACCGAAATTATGCATGGCTACTATATGCATTCTTTATTTTATGAATAAGAGAAAATGAAATGAAGGTATAATGATACCTTTTGGTCTGAAAGGTCATTACTTAAGAACCATCATAATAGTAAAATAAGTAGTTAATATTTAAAATATGATCACTATGTGAATGGTATGAAAATGGAATTTGTATTTTCCATGTTGTGGGTAGCATAATGAAGTTATTTAATGGATTCCATTCCACATGGGATATCCATTGGAACGTTGTGCAAAGTGACCTATTGTTGTTAACTACCATTGTTAATGTGCTTATGTTGATGCTTTTGACCTTTGTTGTGTGCATGAATGAAAATAATAAAGACTAGAAATTGACAACATGTGCTTACAATATATGAGGACATGCTAGAAGTGAATGCAAATGAAAATGTATTTATGAAGCTTTCATTGAAACCCACAAGTAAATAAGTTGGTGAAATTATGACTAATGTGTGTGATGCTAAGACCGTTTCAGGAACTATTTAGCATTGCGAACAACAAGAATGTCATAAGCTAGTTACACCCTTCAAAAGGTTTCAACTGAAAACATTGGGAATGAAATCCAAGTAAATGAAGCTAGCGATAAGCCTAGGTAAAGAGGTAAAAATGAAGGAATTGGGTAGGAATTCCTTCAGATGAAATTGAAAAGTGGTTGTTTCCAAATTGTTCATGATTGCATGGATACCAGGAAGTGGTATGGTGAAGGCAGGGAGCCTTTGGTATGAAATATTGCAATGACTTTTGTAATGCCTATTGAAAGGAATGGTGAATTAAAGTGTTAATGAATAGAGAGATATGAAATTCTTGGTCCTAACTTATTAAATTGTTGGAATTAACCATTTCAATTTATTTGAACCTAAGTGATAGAATTGTTATGGGTGTAAAAATTTCGAAGTCACTTTGGTTTGTTGTGAATTTATGTAATTATATATGTATGTATATATGAACACTAACAAGTGTTGGATGATTTAAAGATCAGGTTGCAAGCAAAGTGTTGGAATGGTGGGAAATCAAAGCCACCATTATATATTAACACCACTTGCAAAGTAGCCCAACAGCATGATTAAAATTCCATAATTATGAGATTGGGCTTTAGGATGAAGCAAGATTTGGGAAATTAAAATTTTTGGTTTGAAACTTTGAAGATATCTCATGAAATAACTTAAATTTTGTGACACAGGTGGCATGATGAAGTTGGGAGCTCAGGAAGAAGATTACTAGGGAGGCATTGTGTCCTATGGCACTTTTCTTAACTCATGGGAGAAAGTCATAATCAACACCTTAACTATAATATTCCGTGAGTAGTGCAGGGGAGCACACTAGACCATGACTTGGCCTTAAGACTCCATGTGCATTTCATTAGAGCATGACATATGGCTACTAGGTTGTAAGACTCTAATGGCTACCCCAACAAGAAATCCCTTTGATAGGTAGACTGCCCAGAATGGGAGTTTCTTGGGCCTGGAAGGGTGAGTGATTGACGCGGGCCCATGTAGGAAAGCATTTGGTTAGGTATACTACATAGAATGGGGGTTTCCTAGGCCCGTAAAGGTGAGTAGCTAGTGGGAAAATAAATATGCTTATGCTCACTGGGAGGTGAGCATGAGGAAGCCAATTGAGAGTTGTATGAAAAGACTATGTGGAGCAATATGATTTCCACTCAGTGCTTTCCTTGGGGCTGAGAATCACATAGTGAGATGGAGTTGAAGATAGAGCTAGCTTAAAATTATGTGGAGAACACACAATACTGAGTGCTTGTTTTGGTTGATAAACCACTTAGTACAAAAGCAAAGAGGAAGCCATAGAGATAAGTATTAATCATCATTTCAAAAGAGATTTATGTTTAAATTATGATTTAATACGTTTTAAATTTTTCATGATTGAATCTCATAAAATTCATATGTTTATGATGTAGGAGAATCAATGAACTTCCCAGCACATGTATATGAGGTTGACTGCAAGGTAAACAACATCATCTTAATGGTAGCATAATGGAGATGAACACTTTAGAAACTAGACCATTATGGTGACATTGGAACCTTATGATATTCATTGATCGCCATGAGGTGTGCCATAACACATGTTGTGTGATTAAAGCAAGGCGGAGGGATGCCTTGGATGAGAGAATTCTTCTAGTGCGAGGAATCCTTGCCAAGGGATGGATCGCCCAAGGGACTAAGGAAGAAGAAAATGGGATGCTTGAACTTGGAAGGTGAGTTACTGAATGAAAGAAGAAACATATCACGCAAGGGACTGATGAAGTAGATCAGGGGATACCAAAAGTCGAAATATGAATTTTTTTTCATATAATCATGTGCATATCAATTGGGGGGAGTGCATTGAGTGTGTCCCAGAAAGCAATGCGCTGAAATTGTTCTTGAAGGGGCATTGAGCATAGTGGATGGCATGGCTAGACATTGGATGCGGATTGTGCATGGGATTCAAGTGACCGATCAGGTCAAGGTGCAATGGAAACACTTTGGACTCGATGAAGCCACCTAGGAGATGATTGAGAAAATAATGTTTTCATACTCATTTTTGGTTGTTGAGCAAGCAGTTGTAAATGTATCTTAAATATGTAAGATTTGTTTACAAATCTCAATTTTGTTTTAGTGTTTTGTTGCTAAGAACACCGAGGACAGTGTTCCCCTTAAGGGGGTGGGGTTTGTAACACCCCTGGTATACTCCCCCTGATTTTTGTAATGTAATTGTACTCTAATTATAAATTATTATAAATTTATTTGAATGGCCTAAAGAGTGGAACCATAGATCCACGATCTAAGGCGGAAAAGAAAGAAGAACCTTAGAGGTGTTAGCTGGCACCATTGCTTAATAAAATATGTAGCTAGCAAGAAAGATCTTGAAGAACGTTCCATGAGGAACATGAAGAGACCCACAAGAAAAAGGATAAAAAGGAATTCAAACAGCAATAGATGGTGTATTTTGGTTGAATGAAAGAAGTTTGAGGATAGAAATAGATTTTTGGGAAAGGAACTAAACTTGTGGGCATGATTTCCAGCTAAGTTTGCTTGAAAAATCCGCTTGGATAGTGGATATGGAATCTAACAAAAATTTTAACCCCCGTCATAGTTCCACTTATGGTGAAACTATATAACAAAGGATCATTTCTGAATTGAACAGGAATCTCTATTCTTTCTAAACAATGAATATGTGAGAAAAATCCCCCTAGTGATTCCATAGATTTTATTTCCTATTGCATTTTGAGTGCCAAACAATTGACACCAAGAAAGAGGTACAAGTCAACAAGTAAAAATTAGTCATATTTCCATCAATATTGAGGACCTTTGTGAAAAAAATGAGGCTAGTAAAAACACCACAACCAAAGCTCAAAATGATCCTAAAATGGTATTGTAGACATTGAAGGAGTCAAAACTATAGGACTAACTAAGAGCAATGAAGGAAATAAGAAGTTATGAAATATTAAAGCATTCAACTTCGCAACATATAAATATAACTTGATAACCAATCTTTTCAACTCAAATTAGCGCATTCAATTTTATGTTGTAATGGAACATGAGATTTTATGAAATTTCTTAAAGGGAAAATCGCAATTGGTTTCCTATGAGCTTATAGAGAAAAGAACAATGTAAATGGTTTCATTGAAAAGTTGAAGGTAAAGGTAGTGACAAAGATTCACAAAGAAAGCATATTTTGATTGAGGAGAGAAATTTCAACCTATCATGTAGAGGAACACAATTAATTTACCATGGATTGTACCTACTCAATTCAAGTGGTCTATCATAAAATGGATGCCAAAAGTTCCTTTTTAAATCGAGACTTAGAAGTGGTGTTCATGCAATGACTCAAAGATTTCATTTAAAATCGGGAAAATCACCTAGTGTGTCAACTAAAAAAATTATTGTATGGGCATAAACATGTTCAAGTACTAGGTGTTTAAGGATGGATAAGAAGATTAAGGGAAATTGGTTGGAGGAGAGTTCATGAGATCAAAATTTTTACATAAAGATAAATTAGTGATATTGTGATTATGGTTCTTTTGTGTAACCCAAGTCTATGAGATTCAAATCTATGCATAAAACTCAAATGTGGTGATATAGTGATTTTGTTGTTTTATGTAGATAATGTAATAATTTAACATAAAGATAATTCAACCATTGTAAGGTGGGTTGCATTAATCCTTTGAAATGAAATATTTGTCCTACTTCATTACCATTTAGATGTTGAAAGTATAGAAAATAGATGGGAACTCCTCCAATTCAAATTAGGTCAATAAAATATCCTATTGACTCCTAAAAAATTGAAATCATCGTGGATATTTGAAGTCACAAATTTATAGGGAAAAACCAAAGGAAAACATGTTCTCTTGTGCTAGGATTTGTATCAAGATGGACTTAGAAAAAAATGGCTACCAAAAGCAGTGAGGATGTCATTGAAAATTGGATGCACATTAAGTAGTTTGATTAAAAGAAACTCCCATTAAAGTGTGAACCCTACCATGAATATAGGGATTTTTCCAAAGACTACAAAAAATTAGAAAATCAACATCCTCCAACCACTAAAAAAGAGGAACAATGGAAATTTGTGATTCAAAAATGAAATCCAATGCCAACTTGGGGGATAGATACCACGCTTTGTTAGGGAATGTATCGCCCACTTTCCCTAGCAAAACTCCAAGGGATATCTCAAAGTGTTCCTCCTCAAACCTTTCTGAAGTTCGTATTTCCTTCAAAATTGTCGACACCCCTTTAGTGAACTACAGATTTAATGTCCTCACCTAAGAAGAACATCATCAATCTCATAAGTTTCAATTCATAATTTTGTAGATGTCACGGAAAATTTTACCATAGGGGGAGCCTGCTTTAGTCTAAATTTCATCTTATACACTTGAAAAATCATCAATTCAAGATAAAGAAACAAACATTCTTAAATGAAGAAACTGGGACTAAAGGAAGAGGAGACCCTTGGTTGAAAATGATAATCCCTCTTTAGGTGTGGAAGAAGAAGAAAATTTCAAAGATGCTAAAATAACTTCCCTGGAACAAAAATATTAGCAAATAAAGATTGTTGTCTATGTCAAAGAGGAATCAAAAGATGATACATGCATAGGAAAATATCCCATGTAGATCTCAAAGAGGTAGTCAAAATTTTGAAGGAGGAACAAGTTAACAGAGGAATTATGTTTGGATGTTAACAGACCATAAACAAAATTATATGAAGTGGACCGAAGCCTCCAAAATCTCCAAGAAATAAAGTGCCTCCCAAAGGAGGATCCTCCAAAACCCTGACTAAATAATGATTTTAGTCTCCTAGAATTGTAAGGGTTTAGGCAACACTACAAGGACTTTTGTAGTTAAGGACATAATCAAAGTAGAAATGCCTACAGCTATCCTGCTCGAGGATATTAAAATGAAATTATTAGATGCAATCAATATTGGGAAACAGCTTTGGATATTGTT
Organism: Pinus tabuliformis; assembly: GCA_031772625.1. Taxonomy (NCBI): domain Eukaryota; kingdom Viridiplantae; phylum Streptophyta; class Pinopsida; order Pinales; family Pinaceae; genus Pinus; species Pinus tabuliformis. The sequence goes on along the minus strand of CM062814.1, from coordinate 740,175,566 downwards.
TGAAGGAATAGCAGAAGATTCAAGAGTTGCATTAGGGGATTTATGCACTCTATGGAACACTTAGGTGGTAAGTTAGAGAGCTCTCCTTTCATATCTAAAATTGAATGTTTGCCAAATTCAAAGTTATATAAACAAGTCATTTTATAATATATTCAATATTTGTATGCTTGTAAGTTACATGATAAGGATATGTGCTAGAGATCTCTTTTGAATCTCAAAAACAATAAGTTTGCTTCTAATTTTATCATAGTTGGTGATATCATTATCACCTTGCACAACTTGGAAAAAAGGGGAGGAAGCATTGTCCAAGACCCCTTTATGGAGAATTTGTAAAATTTGTTTCTCGATTAGGATTTAATGGACATCAAACTCATTAAAGGGAATAGATATGAACTAATAAAAGATATTTCCCCAACTACATCACAGCCTAATTCGATAGGTTCTTGGTTCACAATAGCTTATGACTATAGGATTATGCCATTAAATTAAAAATCCTTCTTTCAACCGCTTCAAACCATAAGCCTATTTCTCTTCATTTTCAAAATTCCCAAACTATGGTCCACTACATTTTAGATTTAATCCACTTTGGTTAAATTCTCAAGATGTTATTGATTGAGTCTGCCAAACATGGAACACCTAGATCTTTGGCACTATAGTGTATATTTAGGATCAAAAACTCAATTTGGTGAAAAAGAAAGCTTAAATATTTGGCAAAAGAATCCTTCTCTCCATCCTATATAAAAAAAGAAAAGATTTGTACCAAGATTAAAGAAATGCAAATCAAAATGGAGAACAAATAAATGATTCAACAAATACAAAGAGAGGAAGCTACACTCCAAAAACAATTTCGCCAAGTTATGAGCCAAGAGGAGAAGTATGGTCATTATAAGTCTCAAAGCCTTTGGCTCAAAGCAAGAGGTCAAAATACTAGTTTCTTCCATAAGCAAGCAAAGTCTCATCTCTTAAGAAATAAATGTGAAAGAGATCTCCTTGGAGGATGGTTTCAAAATCGGATATTTTGAAGCTCTAAAGAAAGTGGATAAACAACATTACAACTCGCTTTTCACTCAGTGAAATGAAGCAACAAAAAAAAAAATTAAGACATGCTTAAACACATTTCGAAGATCATTACTGATGAAGAAAATAAAGAATTGGTCAAACCAATTGAAGAAGTTGAAGTAAAGAATCTGATATGGAGTCTAGAGTTAGACAAAGCCCCTAGCTCAAACATATTCTCTATAACCTTTTTTAGATTCTTTTGAGATTAATAAAGGATTACTTAAAAATAATTCTCTACATCAGGGGAATTTTGAGGTCTAAAATGTGCCTCCTAAGAAAAATAGTTAAATAATAAATTAAGAGTTATGATTTTTTAAATAAAAATAAAGAAAACTATTTTTTATTGTATTTTTAGCTTATTTCCTTGTAGGTTTACTCAAATGTCAAATGTAGACACATGTTGGATGTAGTATTAAATTCCACATCCAACAAGTAACCACGATGCATACTTATGTATAGACCCACATAAAAAAAAAAAAAAACATGAAAAAACATGTTGAACACACTTCTTCATGTTTTTAATTGTTTTTGATGTGTGTATACTCAAAAGTATGCAGTGTGCGTACTTGTTGGATGTGGAATTTAAGTTTTCATCCAACAGGTGTCTATACTTTACATTTGAGTAAAACTACAAGGAAGGAAGCCAAAATTACGATTAAAAATGTAGTTTTATTCTTTTCCCTCTAAAATGCTTACCCTTGGGGATGCCATCATCATCTTGAATCATATTGGTTCTTTTAAAGTTAGTTTTGTGAGTATATTTTTTAGGCCCATTTTTTACCTCAAAATTCACCTAATGGCATGGTCATTGATCCTACAAATTATGCGGTAATACAAATTCCTAATTTTTGGCTTTAATCACTAAAGAAGCTAATCTCCTTATTTGCAAGCTTTAGACCCATCTATCTTTCTAACCCTTCATATAAAATCATGTCAAAAATCATTGTTGTCCATTTAAAAAAATATTTCCATGTTTTTATTTCTGCAAGTAAAGGGGGATGTATGTGTAATAGACAAATCATCAACAACATAGTGTAGGACATTGTTTTAATGCAAGACATTATTCATTCTAGTTTAGTAGCAAAAGAGAGAAAGGTATGATAATAAAATGGGACATGGAAAATGCTTTCAACTATGTTAGGAACTCATTTATCTTTAAAGTAATGGACAAGTTTGGTTTCAATTCCAACTTTTTAATTGGGTGGCATACTACATCAATTCTAGATAGCTCCCTTAAGTAATGGTTGGCCCACCTCTTTCTCTCAAAGCAACAAGGGATTGGTACAAGGCTTCCCTCTATTTCCTCTAGTGTTTATTATTATGGTCAAATCCCTTAATTGTGAGATAGAATTTGAATGGATCAATATAAATCATCCAGGAATTCAGATTATCAAAGGAATTAAAAGTGTTAATTACTCTCAATTCACAATTGACACCTTTTTTCTTCATGATTCATCTCAAATTGTAGCTTCAAGATTTACTTAGATTCTAGAATATCTTTTGGATGCTATAGGAAGGGTAATAAACTATGGGAAATTCCATATATATATATATATATATATATATATATATATATATATATAAAGCTAGCTTATAGGTAATGCACTCAATTTCTAGGATTTTCCAATTCTCAATAGTAAAACATTGGACTTCATTTCGATGCCTTTGGATTCTCATATATTTAAGAAGCTCCTTCCCTTGAGCTTGGGAAAACATAGGATCATATTCAAACAATGGGGCTCTTGGTGGCTTAATCTAATTTGGAGTGTGGTTCTCATTAAGGATGTCCTTTGTATCTTCCCCCTCTGTCAATGTATGCTTTCTTGTCTCTTCACAGCATCATGAACCAGATTTAATGATATCATAGAATTTTTATGGCAAGGAGACAAATCAAAATCAAAATAATAATAATAATAAATAAATACCTCCTTAATTGGAAAATAGTTAGAAATTCAAAAGATAGAGGCAAACTCAAAATCAATAAGCCAATAATGACAAATGTCGAAATGAAAGCAAAATTACTAAGGATGATCATTAATAAGCTAGCGTTGTGGAAGAATATATTGTGGATAAAATATTTCAAAGGATCAAGGCTAATATGTGTGGAACACCCACCTAAAAAAGAACACAAAATTTTCCTCATCTTAAAACTTTTGAAATATGTTATTCCAATCATTAAAGAGAAGCTCACTTAGATCCCTAGAAACAAGAAATGTGTCAAAAATTGGGAGGACAACATTTATGGGAAGGAGAAATTGAATATATAGAAGGCATGGCCCCTCTAAAATCATGGATGAATGAACGGAACATTCAAACTATGTATGACATCTCTAATTGGGATGAGCTCCCTTGGAATTTGTTAAGTAGTAAGTTTGGCTCCCCTATGGATCCTTTATCCCCACTTGTTAGTTCATTATCCCAAGTGATTTTTGGCTACACTCCATAGAATATATTTGAAAAAGATGGCAAGGGATAGGAAGCTCCCTCTCTATTTAGTTATCATTGACTACCTCTCATAACAAGAATAAACTCATCTATTCCTTTGAGTGTTTCTCTTTAGAAGAAAATATAGATTAATGATGGCCTACCCAATATCAACATCTTATCTTGGATCTTGTCTCATGATAAAACACTTAAAACAAAGAATTTAGACAAGAAATTAGTGGTAGGCCCTTCCCAACGTGTTTTATGTGTTGACACAAAGGAAACGATTCAACATTTGTTTCTTAATTGCAGTTATATCAAAGAGGTATGGTTATGTGTACTAGTCATTTTATCTCATTGAGTAAGATGGATTCATTCTTGGGATCATATCTTCTTTCACTAAAGCAATATGTATGTTGGAATATTCACCAATACTAAGAGGCGGGTTGAACCAGTATTGGGAAATTTTTAGCAATTTGAACCATATCATGTAAACATTAAATAGCTAAAAACACCATTCAACAATGTATAATATCATAGATAGAACCTAATAGATTTTTAGGTGGAAACCCTTCCAGGATAAAATACATTGAACGCTTATTAATATATGTCTTAAATATTACATCAACAGGAAGCTTCAACTTCCATGATTCTTCAGCAACGAATGGAAGGAGGATCCAACCCCCTGGTTTTATTAACTCCAATTGAAAGGATGCTCTAACACCCTAGTTTTACCAAATCCAACTGGAAGGATGCTCCAACACCCTGCTAGCATCAATCTACTGCCCTAGAACCACCCTACCACGCTGAAGTGTTCTCTGGCTCCAACGTGAAGGAGACTTCAATCTCCGCCTTGCACCACCTTACTACCCTCAATATAAAAGATAAAAGAATCACATTGGTCACATTGATCAGCTATTGCATTCATTGTTCCAACCACTGCTGTTGATAAACCTGGTGTCTTTGTTGCCAATACCATTATTGCATTGTATTTGCTTTGTTAGTGTATTGTTGTAAATGTTACCATTGTCACTACTAACTCTTGCAAACATGCACAATCCAATGTGCCACACAAATCTGTCATGTGCCCAACCTTAAGTTATATTAATTGTTGCCTTGAAAAACACAAGATCATAAAATCATAAGGAAAATTACCTATATAATCTCAATGACACAAACCCTAACACCTTGTAACAACAATCTAATCTATGACTCAACAATAGCAATAGGTCACAAACAATTCTAAGGTGGTAACTCTAGCTAGCCTTGCATTGATCACAAACTTGCCATGAACATAAATTCAAATCCATTGCACTGGTATATTCAATTGACATACATCAATAGTTTAAACGCTCAACAACAATTATTAATCATTGTTGGAAATACAGAGAAGGGGGTGAATAAGTATTTCTTAGCAATTAGTAACTTTAAATCTTTTCAGAGCATTAATTTAATCTTCAGCAGTTATTCAAAACATAAAAGAGTAGTAGACAATAGACAATAATTTTGGGGTGGAAAACCCCCTCCAGGACAAAAAACACCAAACGCTTCTCTAATAATTTATGATTACATCAAATGTTTCAACTCCAACTGAAAAAGGAAGCCCCAATTCCCTAGTACTCTATAAAATCGTTCAATTCTACATCTCTCACTAGAAGGACGCTCCAACACTTTTATCAGCAGCCAGCTGAAAGGATGCTCTAACACCCTAACAAGCTCCAACTTGCCCTAGCACCACCCTACCACCCTGAAGTTTTTTTAGGCTCCAACCTGAAGGTGACTTGAATCACCTGACTAGCACCTCCCTGAAAACTATAATAAATCAAAATCAACTAATGTGGGCTCTCATACTAGGGACAATGACCCACTTACAATGAATAAGAAAATTCTAACTATTGTGGGTTCATGTACCAAGGACAATGACCCACTTACAATGAATAAACAACTTCTAATTGTTGTAGGCTCTCGTACCAGGGACAATGACCCACTTACAATGGATGCTTGATGATTTTCAATGATAAGACTCTTACATCTATCCTTACTACTAGACTTAAACCAAGATACCCTTCTACCATATTGATATAATAATGACCAAGTGTACCTTTGTTTGGTGCAATTGTAAGATAATGATCAGACCTATGATGATGATGTTGATTCCCTTAGTGCTAGACAATATATGAGTTGATGATTGGAAAATACCTTCTCTGTTGCATAATGAAAAACCCTTGACATAATGTTGTAGCTAAGATAGACTCTTATCCTGTACAAACTTTTGAACAACAATGTGCAACCTTCTCTGGTAGTTGCAATAGCAATATTGAAGCCAAATGCTTCTACTCCAAAATCTCTTTTAAGTGAAATTGTTGTGACATGATGATGAGGCCCTGATGATATCCTTGTGTGTTATTTTTCTTTTATTTTGGATCAAGGTTATCTTTAGAAATTACCAAGACATAGTCTTGCTACAATAAATGATGACACCTTTTCTTTGAATATACTTAACAACACTACCAAAATATAACAATCTCCAAACATTGATTCAAAACTTGATTCCATTGATCCTGTTGTAGAAGTGTCAAGTGTAATTGCAGCTACGTGATTAATGAGAATGAAGCATACCTCTGTAGATATAAGCTTTGAAAAATAGGATTGTCTTGTTATATCATAGTGGAAGTGACAGAGGTCGGCTTGATATGCCTTGGATGCTGATTTAATACATGCATCAATTAAATGAAGAGCGAGTTTTATCTCCAGTGGAAACCCTAGGCCAAGATTGCCACAGGTCTCTATAACATATATGTTGCATAACTGAAACAATAACTATCCCACGCTCTTTTACACAATTAGTGTAGACCGCATAATACTTTTGAACAAGTCTGCAATTGGAGTTTTAATTAAGGGTTTCTTCACTGGATTTCACACACAAGTATGTGATACAAATTTGCTCAAATATATCTGCACTAAAACTTTTCTCAAGACTCAACTACATACACAATTAGGTTGTTGGCCACAGAGTTTAATTCTTGAAGAGCCAAGATCTTAAAGACAAATCTTTCACGTCTGGTATAGCACTTCTTCCACCAAAAGGCCGAAGAATTTTAGGGCAATTGTTCAAGGTTGATGTCCATACATATTATCCCTACAAACCAAGATTCTTGCTCAGTGAATTGCACAAAGTATAGGCATGAAACTTTAGAGCTATCACAAAAATCCAAAGTTGTTCTTCAGAGCATAATCTATAAAGGATGCTAGATATAATCTTTGTTCTTCACCTGCAACAAAAAGTACCCAAAAATGAATCCCAAACTCTAACTGTAAATACAAATTCCCAAACCCTATCTTCATATTTTTCAGTAGCTCCACAAGGGTCGAATTATTTCAAAGTAATCTCACCAAATATATTCATTAAAGCTCATACTTTGGATGATAGTTTAGGTATATTTTTATAGACTTTTAAAGGGCTTCTAAGGATGAGTCGTTAAAGGAATTTCAAGGAGATGAAACCCAATGATAGGTCATCCATCTTTTTGGTGATGAGAATTTTACTTTTTAATAAAGTCCAATACTCCTAAGTCTTGTTATGATTTGACCTTTTGACTTCCTCAAAGAAGAGTTGCCACCTGAACCCCTTTAGGGTTTTTGCCCACGAGTTGGGGTCTTCAACTTTAAACAAAGATTTTCACAAACCATGAATAACTACGTGGCATGCGATATACCACCAATCCATAAAAATGATCATCACATCAAAAATTAAAAAAATGTGTCATGTCATATTAGTCAACAAAAAGTGTGGCATCTCCTAATGTTATTTGGGTTAACATCAATGACAATCCACTATCAACAATCAAGAGCAAGCAATTTGAATTTTGTCTACATCCTCTAGTGCATCAACGCTGCGATAATCATGACCCAACAAGAAGTAATTTTAACTTTTTTAATGGATTCAACGCATCGACCATTTGATTCATTTTTGCAACAGTATGTAATTTAAATATTGTCCTTAAACATGTGCTTTAATGGATTCAATCCAGCCACGGTTTGATTCATTTGCACCCTACTCAGATTGAATGGACCTGCCAAATCGTATCACTATCCTCATTTCTTTGTCTCTGTCAGATCACCATATACAACAGAATCACAATGATCTCTAACTCAACCATTCACAAGATTGAAGCCAATCATTGAAGCTCACAACGCACTTTTCATACCCCCAAATTTTCATATCCGGGATAATTACGAGCATACTCATTTTTCAAGATCGACCAGAGTATGAAATTATTGAATCGTTCATTTGATTTGTTTCAGATTAGAAATAAATCAGTCTTGTCCACTAAATCAGTGCTAAGATCTGTTTGTTGGTTCATCCAATTGAATCCAAAATAATGTGCTCTCTATCTCATAAGATTTCATTCATCGGTCCAAATAAATAGCATAAAACTCCTCATATCAGACAGGTTTGGAAGGATGAACCTTGAATAAAGAAAATGTAAATGTTGTGGAATGAAGTGAAGGTGTCAAGAAATTTGAATTTGAATCCCCCAATGCCAATTCAGGCTAGATCACATCGCTCATATCGGAGGAGCTTTACACATCTATGGCCAACTTTCATGCTCTAGAACATACAACCTCCAAATTACTCTTCTGCCTTTGCACTCTATTACTTACGAGATCACTATTGCACCTCCTGAATATCCCACCACATAGTCAAAGCATTGTATTGTTTAACCACACCGATCATAAAGAAATGCAACCATATAATCGCATCTCAGATTGTGCAGACTGAATTCGCATTGCAACATATATTATCGTTTGATAATCTTATTAACATATCGTATTGTATTACTATGCAGAAGGATCGTGCACAGCCCAATGTTCTCAGAGACTGCTAACCAAACATACCATAGAATGCATGATCATACATTCAAAACACGCACCAGGCCAAAGAATGTTCCTCGAACTACAGGATTGATCACCTTCAGATTGATTCAAAACCCCATATACTAATATCACACGCACTTGATTGCTCAACCCCAAGATCGGATCACTTGCGAACAACATCATTCATGACCCACCATTGATAGATACTTGTGCTAGAACAGAAAAATGAAACATAGATAAGTCAAAATGCCCAGGTTGATTGTCCACTACAGTGTTGTTAAATTCCCTCAACTTACCTTTTTTTTGGATTTCAGATTTATTTATTTTTTCGCGTCACCTCTCATTGCACTTTTTCCCATGGAAATCAGTGATATAGAATTTGATTTAATAGAAAATCATTTTCGATAAGATCCTCCTTTTAAGAGTCAACTTGCTCAACGATTGAAATAGCCATGACCCGCAAAAATAATCCAAGAAACAATATATTTTTTGTAATTTTTATTGTGAAAACTTTGGATCAAAATATCATTCATATATAGGCACCATGACTGTTATATGGTGTGCCATCTACCATTAGAAATAACATGACAAACACTATTTGCCTATGATTGTATTGCAAGAAAATTCATTGTCCTTCACATCCATTTACCTCGACAAGTGTGGGGCATCTTGATTACACAATTGGGGATTCTAGGATTTGCTATAAGCTTCATTTTCTTTCTTACATGGCTTCTTTTCCACTAATACTTCTAATTTGTGCAATCCACTAACATATATTAAAAGATATTAAAAGAGTTTAAGAAAAAGTGTTTCATGTTCCCTTCACTACCAAGGAAGATGCATTCATGGTTGACTTTGACATCAATGAAAACATCATTCAACAATATCTCTTTGTCATTGATGAAAACACACATACTCCCTCTGCAATCACTACTCCCCTTGTCTTCATGTTTCTGATCTTCCTCTCCTAATTTCTCTACCCCTTTGACATCAATGGAAAAAGGTAACTCCCCCTGACAAAGTATCTCCCTCTATCTTCTTGCAAATTTCCTTTCTTCCTTTCACTATTTCTCTCCCCTTGTCATGGTGTGCTTCTTACAACTTCCCATTCTGATTCCACCTATCATATGTCTTACTGAACATTCACCTCTATGATAATAAAAATGATTCCTTCCACATTTCTCAAGAGCTTCATCTTGAAGTGCCGCAAAAAATTGTCCATGACTTTGCTTATCAAATCTTATGCTCAATTGTACACAATGTTGACAAATCTACCTATATTGATGATCACTATTCTAACTTCTTCATATCTGCCATCAAACCATTGAGAGTTTGCAATCCCAAATCAAACTACCCAAAAGATAGGTATTCAAATTTTTAATCGTTGCTACTTAGACTCCCCCTCTTCAACATTCACAAGACAAAGAGTCCCCAAGACGAATTGTTTAGAATGATATATTAACCTACTCTGTTGTAGGATCATTCTAAGCCTTGACATCTTCCTTTGTACATACATATTTATCATGGTCTTGCGACTTTAGGAATCTTGAGAGCATAACCTCTTAGATTTCTTCATTCACCTATTCTTTTTGCTTATGCAATCATATATCAGTGTTTTCCTTCATGGGAGAATTCATCATGCTTATGCAATCACGAGTTATATGTCCATAGTTATGGCATTTGAAGCATTATATATGGTACTTGAATGCCGAAGCACTAACACATATTTTATGTTGATGATACCATTTGGATATCTATCTTGTGTACCTACAAACTTGCTTCTAGAATTTTGATAATGTCCTCGATAATCATCCCTACCATAAGCTTTGGAATCCCTAGCTTTATAGCTTTGGAATCCCTAGATTTATGCCCATAATTCGTACATGAAAAACGATAACCCATAAACATATAAGTGTACCTAGACAAGATGGCTTGCTTTGATGATGTTGATCTTTTGAAGACATTCTTTCTTGGAGGAGGTTCAATCTTTTGTTGATCCTTGTTCTCAGCATAACTTTTCTTGGAGCAGCAATACTTCAATCTTCTTTTCTCTTTCACTTGGTCTCTGAAGGATTTTTCTTTAAGGCTTCTCTTCAACCTTGCTCTTTGGGGGCTTGGAACATGTGCCCACGTTGCATCGAGCTTCACTTACTTCTTTTGCCTTCATCTTTAAGCGAGCAATTTCTTGTTCATTTTCATCAATGACATGATTCTTCTTTTCAACATCCTGCATTTGCTCCTTCTAGCATTCCTTGAGCCTATTTATCTCAGCAAGAGTAGCATCAAGTTCTTATTTTTAGTAACTTCTGCCTCAGAATGTTTAGGCAAATATATTGTACAAGAAGGGTCTACTATCACAACCGGGCATCTGGAATATGGAGGTAATTTTGAATGCAGAAAGTTTTCACATTCAGGAATTCTCTCTTCCTGGTTCTTAGCTTATTTTCAGTAAGGACCCAGGTACGTTTTTCCAGTTTCTAAATTATGTTTTATTTAAATATTACTACATCAAGAAGTCCTGCAGTCGGATTGATCCTATGATCATCTACAATTTTGAAGATATGATACTATCCAATCTATCATCCTCATGACGTAGATGTGTATTCATGCTATGTTCAAATCTGTTATGTTTATTTCTGGTCTATTTTGACACATTAGTCTCTTTTGGAATAGATCTTTCTGATGTCTATTCACAGAATGATCTTGTTCATTTCTCAGATATGATGTAATATTCCTTATATAATACTATTATGCTTTTTTTCCCTTGTTCATTTCTCAGATATGATGTAATATTCCTTATATAATACTATTATGCTTTTTTTCCCTGAAAAAATTGAGAAATTAGATATGACTTACATATGCTTTTATAGACCGCAGAAACCAGCAAATCACTAGATCAGATCAGCACCAGACCAAAGAAGATCACTAAGAACCAACATTAGCAGCACCAAAAGAAGACAGAGGAGAAAAAAGATAAACCAAAAGAAGACAGAGAGGAGATCAGTAAGAACCAACATTGACAGCACCAAGAGAAGACAGAGGAGAAAAAAGATAGACCAGACTAAGAAACAAAGGCATTAAAAAAACGAAACAGAAGATCAAAAACCAAAGGAGCCCGCTTCTTGTACAATGCCATCAATCTGGAGCTCAAAAAACATAAAACCAGGACAGAGAGTGATCCCTCTCTGAGATTTGTTTGTGTGTCTATCCAATTGAATCCACAGACATGTGCTCTCTTTCTCATAAGATTTCATTCATCGGTCCAAAGAAATAGCATAACACTCCTCACACCAGTCAGGTTTGGAAGGATGAACCTTGAATGGAAGTGTTGTGGTATGAAGTGAAGGTGTCAGGCTATTTGAATTTGATTCACCCAATGCCAATTCGTACCAGATCAAATCGTTCAGATTGGAGGAGCTTTACAGATCTTTGGCCTGAATCTCACACTCCATAACGTACGACCTACAGATTACTCTTCTGCCTTTGCACTCTATTACTTACGAGATCACTATTGCACCTCTTAAATAACCCACTGAATATGAAGATTTGTTTGTGTTTATCCATCTGAATCCACGAACATGTGCTCTCTTTCTCATAAGGTTTCATTCATCGGTCCAAAGCAATAGCATAAAACTTCTCCTACCAGTCAGGTTTGGATGGATGAACCTTGAATATATAAAACGAAAGTGTTGTGGTATGAAGTGAAGGCGTCAGGCAACTTGAATTTGATTCACCCAATACCAATTCGGACCAGATCACATCGTTCAGATTGGAGGATCTTTGGCCTGAATTTCACACTCCAGAACATACGACCTACAGATTACTCTTCTGCCTTTGCGCTCTATTACTCACGAAATCACTATTGCACCTCTTAAATAACCCACCACCTGATATGAAGTATTAGAACTCTGGTTGGTCATCTATATCTTTTTGGGGACTGTTCCGGCAAGACTCTCAGTTCGTTATACAACTGAAATATAGGTGTATATCATTCATCTGATTATATGTACTGGATCTATCTTCTTTAATATAAATCCAGCGTTTTTTTTCTTCCGAAAAAAAAGCACCATATTGTTTAACCACACGAATCATAAAGAAATGCAACCATATAATCGCATCCCATATTGTGCAGACCGAATTCGCATTGCCACATAGATTAATGTTTGATAAGCTGATTGACAGATCGTAGTGTATTACTGTGCTGATGGATCATGCACAGCCCATCGTTCTCAAAGACTGCTAACCAATCAGACCACCGAATGCATGATTATACATCCAGAACACGCACCAGGCCAGAAAATGTTCCCTCAACTACAAGATTGACCACCTTCAGGTGATTCAAAACTCCATACTACAAGAAAACACATATCACACGCACTTGTCTGGTCAACCCCCGGATCAGATCATTAGCACACAACATATTCGTGACCCACCATTGATAGATACCAGTGCCAGAACATAAAAAGGAAACATAGAAAAGTCAAAATGCCCATAGTGCTTGTCCATTGTTTTGATTTTAGATGCCCTCTACATACCTCTTTTTGGATTTCATGGCCTTTTGTTTTTGCATCACGTCTCAATACACTTTTGCCCATGGAAATCACTCATATATATAGTCATGCGAGGGAGCCTTTAGGAGGGGCAACCTGCCCTAGAATTTTATTTAATAAATAATCATTGAAATTACACTTTTGCCCATGGAAATCACTCATATATAGAGTCATGTGAGGGCCCTTTAGGAGAGGCAACTTGCCCTGGAATTTATTTAATAAATAATCATTTTCAATGAGATCCTCTTTTAATAAACAATATATAATGACCACAAAAATCATCCCAGAAACAATAAATTATATGGTCTTGATAATAAACTACACTAGTTAGTTAGAAACAATATATAATAATCCAAGAAAAAATTATATGATCTTATAATAAACCACACTAGTTAGTTTAAAATGAGTAAGCAAAAATTTTCTCCTATGTGATTTTTACTGAAAAGACTCTTCTTAATGTAATATGGATCACAAAAGCCTGAATTCAAAAATATATTTTCATAATTTTTAATGCCAAAACTTTGTATCAAAATATCATTCATATATGGGCACCATGATCTTACTTTTAGGGTTATAACTTTGAGAAGCCATATCTCCTCCACTATGAGGAATTACGTGGTGTACCACCTACGATTAGAAACGACATGATGAGTACTATCAGACTATGAGGGTCTTGCATGCAAATTCGTTGTCCTTCACATCCATTTACCTCAACCACTATGGGGCTTCTTAATTACACGGTTGGGGATTCTAGGTTTTGCTATAAGCCTCATTTTCTTTCTTCAAGGGTTTCTTGTCCATTGGTACTTCCAATTGCTACAATCCACTAACATATATTAAAAGTGTTCAAGATAAAGTGTTCCTTGTTACCTTTAGTGCTTCTAGGAAGCATCCATTCATGGTTGGATTTTCCGTGAATGACAAAACCATTCAACAATGTATAGTGATACATTCAAACATAATACAATTTTCAAAAGAGTTTGGGAAACTCACATTTTAAACATAAACCAATTTTCAAAAGAGTTTGGGAAGCTCACTTTTAAATGTAAGTCAATTTTCAAAAGAGTTTAGGAAACTTACATTTAAACATAAGCCATTTCTCAAAAGAGTATGAGAAACTCACATTTAAATGTAAGCCAATTTTCAAAAGAGTTGGGGAAGAACAAGAAAAATTCTGATGGTGAATGGTATACATTATTACAAACAACATCAATGTCCATTAACCTAGTCTTTGAACATTTGATTCAAATATTTAAAGCACAAGATCAAGCACTAGACAATTTGGAGAAACATTGGTTATCACAATTCAAGTTCGATACAATTAGCACCCCTTTCATCATCAATAGAACCATTTCAACACCTTATTGGATGATCAAGAAAGACACCTATGAGCTTTTTGTAAGGAATTAATAGCATATTTCCTCCACTTTATCTTTTTTTTTCTAGGCACAGGGTGAATCGGTAACTGCCAGACTTAATCTAAGGAAGACCTAGGATCAATTCTCGTAGCTGCCACTATAACACCAAGAGTACATCCAACAACCTGCAAGCAGATATACTAATTTCTTATGATTTTGGCAAGAGCCGAGACTCACGGATAAGGGGAGTCTACTCCTTGAGCCGCACACCATAGCAAGATAATATACTCAATGTGATTTGGCCCCTGACCTCGTGGGTTTCAGAGCGGGCTTGGCCCAGGAAATGAGTAACACCCGCGACTAGTCAATGCCCTCGCTCAGGTTTGAGCACAAGACCTAACCGTCTTTACGAGTCCGACTTTACCAACCAGCCGCCTCCGCCGACCTTAAAAGGTGAGCGGGCTTGGCCCTGGAAACGAGTAACACCCGCAACTAGTCAATGCCCTCGCTCAGGTTTGAGCACAAGACCTGACCATCTTTACGAGTCCGACTTTACCAACCAGCCGCCGCCGCCGACCTTCCTCCACTTTATCTTTTGATGGAGCCTCTAGGAATAATCCAAGGGCACTAGGTGCAAGAGGGAGTCTCCATGATCTCAGAGGAAATAGGGTTGTCTAGTACACCTGGGGACTCGGGAATGTCCCTAACAGTCTTGTTGAGGCAAACTCGTTATGGTGAGGTTTCTCCATTGCAAAGAAAGAAGGCATCAATCGATGACAATTGTTGGGGACTTTATGATGGTAATCAAACAATGATTGATCAAGCTAACCCTAGGTGGGATCAATTAAACTCCCTCATCTTTTTATGAAATGAACTCTTCCTCAATTTGATTAGATCTTTTTTTCCCACATAAAAAGAGAATTGAATAGTGCAGTATACCATTGGACGAAGGTAGCCTCCTACTTCGCCCCTATAGTCCTACTAAAAAGTGGAATTTTGGCCATAGCATGATCCCACAATCAATCAGTTAGTGGACATTTAATGGCGCCTTGTTTCAATATGCAAGAATATTTGGGAAGAATGGCGACTTGTGGCCTTCCCAACTCTCCATTCAGTGTTGTAGGCTTCATTCATGGTTAATCAATGTAGAGGAATGAACCCTCGCATGAAATATGGGATAATATCGACTCTACAACTCACCTGGAATTGTTCTATGGTTGAATTGTTATGCCTTTTGTGAAGATGGATATTTGGGAGTGGGTAAGTAGAGATATAGGGTCAATTCAAACACTCTGGAGCAAGAAAATGAGCCCTGTGGTGGTTTTGTGCAAAGGTGTTAGTGGAAGACAACATCAACTTGCACCTCTCGACCTTCCGCTTTCATTTTTATTAGTTTTGATGTCTTTGGTACCTCAGTTTAGAACAACCATACTTTAGTCCTTTTGGTCTCTCACTTCTTCAATAGGTTGAAGTTGATTCTTTCTATTTGGGGTTTGTCCGATTTGATATTTTATTGTGCTTATTCAGTATTCCACTTGACCACTTTCGTGTAATAGATGTACATAGAGGAGACGTGGACACTTTGGATTTGAAAGAAGTTTACAAGGTTCTACACTAACATGAAGAAATAATTATGTTCAATAGTAGTGCTTTAATGCTTATTTCCTCCAAAATCACTAAGCTCAACCAAGCCAGCACCACTCGCAATGCACACATTATGAATCCTCTCCTTCTATAGAAACAACAGACTAACTCTCTCAAGGTTGAGTGCATTAGACTTAGATATCTAATTCTTACTCAATGAATGGACTCTCCTTCTCTTGCCTCCAATAACCTCGACACTAGGAGCTCCTTGTAGGCAGGGTTTGTGAAGAATGAGCTTGTTTATTGTAATCACAACCCAATGGAAAATGAAGATTCAAGCTCCCCTCATTTAGAAGAGGGGAAGGAAGCATGGGACAATGCCCACTCCTAACTAGTATTGAATGTTATTTCGAATTGTAAGTCCTTTGTGTCAATTTGCGAAGCAAACCACCAATAGAAATACCTATAACCTCTACTTGAAAAGGCATCAACATATGTAGTAGATACTCTAGAAATATGTATAGTTTCAATGCAATCCTTGAACTTTGTTGAATGTAATTGCGGCTAACCTCGATGCAGCAATCTTTTTTAGAATATAAAATTATATTTTGGTTTATATATATATCAATGGTTGAAACTTTTAGGAGACTGGTAGGGAATTTGATCAACCTGACTACTACTAGACCAAATTTAAGTTATGTCTTAAGGAAATTTGTGAAGCTTCTCCCTAGAAAGCAAAAAAGACGAAGACATGTGAAATGGACACCACATTGACCTGAGTGTGATCATGGTCATCATTTCAAATTAGTTGGGTACAAAGATTTCAATTGGGCAAGGTTGCATTGATGAGACAAAATTCAGCAACTAATTTCATGGATTATTAATAAGCAAATATTATTGCATCTTCCCCGTAGAAGAATAGTATAAAGGCATAATGTATCCCACATGTAGAGTGGTGTCGTCAAGGAGGTTTCTTGGTGACATGAAACTTTAACATACTCAAATCACACCCCTCTATTCAGGGAATCAAAGTGTATCCAACTAAGAACCTAATGTTAAATTAGAGGACGAAATAAATTCAGATCCACCATCTTTCTTGTAGAATATGAACTAAACAAGCTAGTTGAAGTGGGGTATACTACAAAATTGAAAATCAGAATTGGATGAAGTGGAGGTATTTGCCTTTTCCAAGGAGAAATGTGAGATGCTCATCCTTATTCTTAGTGGCAAAGTTTGAAACATAGTTTTACTATAACATCATTGTGTTATACAACTATGTAATCAGTCTTGAACAAAATTCATATATGTTTACTCTTAAATAACCAATGAATTCATATCTTTTTTGTTTGATTTATATTTTATTTAATAAATATAGATCTAATGGTTAAATTGAGAACTTAGTTGACTTAACCTTATTCAAATGTTTTTCAAACGTTTTGGGTCTCAATAACTTAACTAAGTGTGGATTGAATGGAGGCCTTGCCTGATTGAGACTCATCTACCATCTAGGACCCTAGACATCAATTTTCTCTAAAGATCTTACATTGGGTTGGAAGATATATTTTTAGATGAGTAAACATTTATTAATCACAAGCCACTTCTTGCTGCATTACTTTCAAAGAATTTAACACTTAGCGATCACATGCCAACTCTTGGTGCACTACAAGAAGAATGGGAAGAAGAGCTCGAGAAAAAATTTAATGATCTCTCTAATTAATAAATTTTCCAAGGTTTTAATCAAATCATTCGCATAATAACAACATCATAGTGTTTCAAATTAAATTTAAGAGTCCATTGTCATCACCTAACCAATTAAGATTCCACTGCCATCAACACAACTTAAATAATAAACTAGCAATGCCCCAATTAAATGATGGGAGTGAAGAAGCACAAATGAAATAATTCATTACATTTTCTCATGGTTGAAATATGAGCCACTATTAGTTAATGACTAGTGATTGCTATGCAATGAATTTCATGTGCACCTTTTATGTTCCTGTTAAATTTTGAATAAATGTCTATCATAAATTTGCTATTACATTCTTATTATCAAGGGTTTCCGAATACAATCCCTGGGTGGTAGTATTACAAATCATCTAATATTTCAACTTTTTTCCCTACTTTCGTCATTTAAGTATTTAAAGTGAATTATGTGAATCAACTTGATCAGCTAAAACCATATTGAATGATTTAAAGTTGAAAATGAGTAATTCAAATGGATTGATCAAGACCTTAATTTATCCCATTTATAATTTAATTTGATCTTCAAAACCAAATTAACCGGGGTTGACTATGCCCCTTATTAAGTAATTAAGAGTGTTGAATTTAAATCAACCAAAATGATCAATCAAAAGCCGAGTTCAATGCTTAATTATGATTCTAATATTCCACTGAGACGAATTATGTTAGTTAATATCATACATTGATCACGAGACCAAAACTACACATTTATGACCCAAATCAATCCATTGGGAACAAAATCCATGAAACTAAATCTGAAATCCCAAATTAACTAGTTCTTGTAATCCAAGTCTATGGTCTAAGAAACACATTTCTCCACTAGTTTAAATCAAATGGCATCTATAGTTTATAGACTAATAACCACATTTCTCTATGAGCAAATGTCATCCATAAATTATAGACTAAGAACCACATTTATTCCAAAAATTAATATCAAATAGTATCAAAGTTAATATCAAATACCATCCAAGTCCCAAATTAATTAGTCCCTGTGATCCAAGTTTATACACTATGGAAAGCATTTCTCCAAAAGTTGAAATCAAATGTGATCCATAGTTTATAGAGTAAAGACCTCTCCAAAGTCGAAATCAAATGTCAGCCATAATTATAGTTAGTGGTTGGACAGAAGGTTAGAAAATAATGTCTACCCACCAGCAAGAAGCTTGTAGCAATAAAAATAATTATTTTCTGAAATTCTAATGCCAAATATGGCTACTTTAGTTATTGTTTTGTACAGTAAGAAAAGCCATTCATGATGAGTACCAAGTGCAACCTTCTAACAATTAAAATGAGTATTTTTGTTCATTGATGTTCTAGGAGATAATGATATTGTTTTCGAATGTTGATATGAATTTAGCTTTGATGATAAAATCTAGGGTTTTGAACAAACCCTAGTAGAATTGAAATATTAGATGCATAGTAGAACTATTATTTACTGATATCTAAAGCTTTATGTCTCGGAAATGGAATCTAGGGTTTACAATAAATCATAGTAGAGTTTGCCATATATCTCTGAAAGTCATATTGAGGCCCTAGATATAATGAGACTAATATCTTGACTAAAGTTGTTGATGTAGTCAAGGGTTTATAACAAAACCCTAACAAGAGGTTGAAATCTAGTATGTGTCTCTTATGAACCTATCTAGGTTTAACTGTTTGATGTCTAAAGTTTGAATGATTTAATGCTTCCATTATAATGATATGATTTTCGGTATAGTTAACTTCATGCTTATATATGTGTATGCGTGTGTGTGTGTGTACTTGCTATTAAAATTTTACAAGTACATGATCTTCAAGATGTTGAAGATGTTCAATGTTCATAATGTTGCGCACAATTAAAGAAGCTACAAGAATGATGATGATTAAGAGTATCTTGATGCTATAAAGCATTGAAAGTCTGAAGTGTCTCCTTTGTTATAAATGAAGTTATATATATCTCCAAGTTAAAAGGGAGCCTAGAAAGAAGATGAGTACATCTCCCCAATTGAGAGAAGGCATAGTGGATACCTTGAAGATAGAATGAAACTGAAGATTGAATGAAAGCATTACAAATGGAATTGCAAAACACTGAGATTGTATTTGGTGTTGTTGAAGAAATGAAAGAAGAAAAAGGTTTCCAATAAGATGCATTTGAGGACCCTAAATGTTGCCTTTACTTGCATATATATATATATATATATATATATATATATATATATATATTAAAAGGTTATCACTGATTAGGGTTGTGTTTTTACAGGTAAATCTCTCCACAAGAAGAAGCATGTTTGAACAAATGGATATATCTAGTTTAGGAGAGTTGAAGCATCTAATGGTGGATGTTTGGGAGAACATTTGGTCAATGGTGATGATGTTTTGATCCCGAAGAGGGAGGGTGGCGTTGGTCATGGAGCTCTGACCTCAGATACCAACCTAGATCCCTGGGTTGATGGTTAGCAAGCATGATGGTACCTAAAGTGGTTGAAAGCTTGAGTCCATCTTTGTCCCACCCAGAGAGAATACCATGGTTAGGTTTCTAGTCCGAGGCACTGAGTGTGCCAGAACTCTTCGTAGTTCATGTTATTTTGAAATCTTCCATGCACTTGTATCTATATGTAATTATGAATACCTCCCTAGTTAAGAGGGAGCGTTGAAGAATGTAACTAGTGTCGGTCTTCATAATTGTACTTGAGTCATAATGTAATATATTTGTCAAAAGAAATCTTTATTATTATTAATTTGACTTATTAAAGCATGGATTTCATGCTTGGGTCAATAGTCATAGGTCAAGCCTCCATTGTAGGCTTTTAGGATTTTTGTTTAAGTCAAAGTCAAAATCTATTTTGTCATGTCAAAAGCCTCCTCCATCAAGTCACCTTGCAAGTCGGCCTCCAAACTAATCTTCTACAAGTTGGCTTCACAAATTACTCATGTCAACTCATTTTACAGTTGGAAACAACTATAAATACCCACATGAACTCATCTCAACAGAGACATGAAGAATGAAGTTCGGGTAGATTATAGGGATAGCGAACAACAATGATTCAGAAGATCGAAGTATTATATGATTGCAGGGTTGAGACATTAAGCCACTACAGAACCGAAGTATGACAATATTATAGGATTACTACAAAACCTAAGTAGTATGACAATATTATAGGACCACTAAGGACAAGAGTATGACACTATTACAAGACCACTACATGACCGAAGCATGACACTTACAGGACCATTACAGACCGATGTATGACACTATTACAGGACTGAAGTATGATACCATTACAGGACCGAAGCATGACATAATTGCAAGACTGAAGCATAGCACAGAAGTCTGTCAAATGTTGTAGGACTGTATCATATTTTGCAGGAACGAAGTGTTGAGTACAAGACTGAAGGATGAAATATTGAATACAAGGCTCAGTAATGAAGAATGAAATATTGAATACAAGGCTCAGCACTGAAGTATGATGTGTCACTTAGGAACAAGGTTGACTTGATGGAAGAAATATTTGATCTACGTTATAAGGCTCTTGGTCATCCCAACTTATTTTGAATCCACTGAAGGAAGAGTTCTTGACTGGGTTTTTCGCCTACCTACGGGTTTGCCCTAGTTGTGCGCCTACATCTTGTGTCCTCTTTTGTTTTGGCATTAGTTTTGATGATAAGAACAAAATAATTAGTAAGAAGAACTAATAATTAAATGTCACAGGATAATGTCATAATAAGAGAAATCAATGAAAAACCTTAGTTACTTCCCTAATGGATACAGGGGTCGATTGCTTCCAATTCTGCTCTTTTATGTATAAACTAGGCACGGAAATCGCACATAACTAATCCTCACGGAGTTCATCCTGTTATGTTTTGGTCCATTCAAAGTCATTCTCTTACCAAACCACTAAGCCTTCTTCCACTACCTATACTTATAAACAAGCCATTATTTTGATCAATAAGCTCGGGCAACTAATTTTGAAGCAAAATACTCGATCAATAATTAAGCAAAATAAACAAGGTGCAGGACATATACATTAGACTGCATAGTTCGTTAGTAATGGGAAAAATCGTGCTTACAACTCATCCTGTGTATAAGCCACGTGAAAAGAGAAGCAATGAACTTCGAATCCATGTTGATTAAATCATATTCAATCAAATTTCATAAGCATCAGAATCTATGATACTACTGGAAAATCCAGGATTTCAAGGACAATGGCCAGCTACCATAAATAGTAGCCAAAACAGAAATGTCAATTCTTAATAGCAGGAACAGGATGCGAATTAATAATACAGATTTTCAATACACATTAAAATTTCAAAGCCTTTCCCATTATTTTAAGATTGCATATGTCATGAAACTCAAACAATAGAACATAGTCAAGCTACAGAATTGGGACTTATTAGAATAGTAGTATTCTTTCCAACACAAATAGCGATGCAACACACCATACAGATTCAACTCACTGAATTAAGCTATAAACTTCGGTTCATCTCTGCAAATTATGAAGATTTTATTCATGCCATGAAAAAAAGAAATCATCTTAAATATTTGAAAAATGAGCGTCAAAGTGTTATCATTCACGAGGCCCAACCCTTACAAATGTATCATATTATATAGATATCAGCCACCGTGCAGTTCTCTCCAAATATTTATGTACTTACATCTTCAAGCATATGGCACAATGAATAGCAACCTTAAAACAGGTATACTAGGTATACTAAGAACGCAAGGAGAGAAAAAAAAAAAAAATCAACATAAAAATTGAAGGCAAGGAAATATAAAGCTAAGGGTTACTAAGCAGTCACTTAGTGAATCATTCTTCTTCTGATGCAGTTTCAGAATCCGAAAGAGGAAGAAGGGTGCAAATTCCAATCAAGTGACCATTGAGACATAGAAAACACTCAACCTGATCTTGATAAGCTCCCAACCTTCTACAGGCACTTCTTGGAATCATTCTTTCTTGAAGCAAACTCCATACTTTTGTCCGACAATATGGGCAGATTTCTTTTGGGTGCAGTTGTGCTCGTTTCTCAATAAGCAGCCTCCTAGTCATAGATTTTGAAAAGTCCTTGAACACACCTCGAAATAATCCCACATCACCATCCTCTCCTTGATCAAGATGCTCGCATGGATCTGTCACATACAACGTATCTGATCTGCATTGCCGGGCAAGAAAACTCTTCCCAGAGGTTTGTGAAAACCTTGTTTTGTTTACAAAATGACCTGGTATAGATCTTGACTGAAAGCCATTGTTAGTATCATGACATCCAGCACAATAAAACATTAGCTTCCCAAGAGCATTCCAATTTCCATCAATGCTACTGTGACTTGCACCAGCAAGATCAGATACCATTTTTGGCGCCCGTGACAGACAGAATTCTTTCCAAAGTACTCTTTTAGAAAGATCTTCAAACCATTTGCAAACACAAGCTATAGAACAAAGGAGCTTAGGGTTCCAATTTAGAGACCTAAATACCAGAAAAACTGTCATCTCATTAGGATGGCCATCGGTGCAAATACAGGAACGTGAGTGTATACAATAACGTTTTGCTGGAATTATTGATGTCATGCTTCTGTTAGTGACTGATAACTGTAATAATTCCAGAGCCAGTAGGGAGTATCTGAATTGTGTCTAGTGGAGGAAACAATGGTGCCAAAACTTTGGCTGCAATCCGGATTGGTGCCAGTATATGGAACAGAAGCTTGACCATAAATGAGTGGTGCACCCCATAAATTTTATCTGCAAACTTGTCTGTCGACTTTAACCAAAGAGCAGTATATGGAACAGAAGCTTGACCATAAATGAGTGGTGCACCCGATAAATTTTATCTGCAAACTTGTCTGTCGACTTTAACCAAAGAGCCTATGTCGCTCACTCAATGGGCTAGACAAATACAAAATAATCTAAAAGATTTGATAACCAATGCTTCAACAAATAATGTTCAGGTGAAAAGCATGCATTAAAAATTCCCTTCCAAGAGATCTGAAACACAGAAAAAACTGTTAATTAGATATACAAGCATGTGCTGGAAACCCATAAAAAAATCTGAACTCAACCACATGAGAAAAAAATTGCCACATTAAATTTTTTCCACCAAAATCTCTCCATATAAAGGTCTGAATTCAACATCTCATTAAAATAAAATTTTCCTTTTATTGTGCTTGTTTACAGTCTGAACTCATCCCCAGATGCAAAAAACGAGAGTGCTACATTCAATGATTCGCAATATTGCATAGTAACAATTATACATGCTGATAGTAATATATGAATAAAATTTCTGTAAGTATGCTAAGCTTCAAAACCTTCTAATCATGCATTAGAATGTATTTTGTGGTATCAGGAAGTCCAAAAACCAATGGAAATGGGAAAATGCACTACAGTATGGCTGAAAACAAAAGATTAAGGCCTAGAATTTTTTCCAGATATCGATGATGACAGCACCCATGCCAAGGCCAGCAGCTCCGCTGACCCACCTCCATCCTGTGTCAGCCACCCCGACTGGATTTCACTTGGTTATTCTTCCCTTGACATCCAGAATGGTTCCTCCAGCATCCTCTAGGCATTCTACAAGTTCTGCAGCTGTGTCAGGCATCTAAGATGCAGGAGCATCCCTGGCATATTTGCAATCCTGAACACCCAACAAGATTTCATTCTGTTCTTAGGATGTAATTAATATGTGCTAGTGGCATCTTTCACAGAACTGAGTAATGAGATCCCAAATTCCCAATCAGGAGGGTTCACAAAATACCAAAAAGAAACAGGAGGGTTCTGTGTGCATGGAACCAAAGAAAACATCCAATGAAAGTTAAGAGGCTTGGCAGTAGCAAAAGAAGGCATGACACATTGTGCACGGTGGATGGTGTAGTTATGGCCCTTTGGTGGACACATGGGAAGGAGAAATGGTGACCACCAAAGGGTGATCAACAACCATCAATCTTCAAGCAAGATCAATGGTGGGAAGGCCACACAGGGATTTTTCGTGGGGAGTTTAAAGGAGGTACCAAAAAAACCCATTAGAATTCGACTGTCCAATCCTTATTGATGAAGGGCAACAGTGGAAGTGCCCAACAGCCCCACAATGAACATAAGGACAACATATGGTACTCTCATACAATTCATGAAATAATGGGTCCATGGGGTGAGTCGCATGTGGTCAAAGCATGAAGATGAAGAAACCATCGAGACATGTAGGTGGCAGTTATACAATAGCCACATGGCAGGTGTCGAATTTCATAGCTATGGTCGGTCTTCATAATTAATATTTTAGCCCTTGAAATATATCATATATGCAATGATTAATATAAGACATATTCTTCATGTCGGTTTCAAAAGAGAACATTTTGAATTTTGGCTCCAAAGTTGTCAAGTCGGCCCTCCTTCAAGTAAAGTCGACCCCAGTCAAAGAGACACCCGATCGGCCAACCATATCTCTATATATACTCCACTCGTCCTCCTCCACAAGGAAAAATTCGGATAACACAAGAAAAGATATCTTCTGGGCATCTAAGGGAAGGAGAAGGACAAGAAGGATGAAGAAGGACAAAGACATCTCTAGCAATTTCTCTCTCTATCTGGCACATGTGAAATCCTCCTTCTGCAGCTTCGCACATGTGCACTTCTAGGCAGATTCTGGGCAGCAGGTGCAAAATTCTGCGCAGCAGGGCCAAGCTTCTGGGCAGTTTCTGGGAGGCCAAATTTTGGCCAAGGCAGATCAGGCAAGGCCAAGTTTGTTGGCCTGATTGGAGACTTGACAAGAGGGCATTTTGACCAGGTTTGACCCTTGCATTGCTGGTCAGTTTGACCATCATATTTGACTAAAAGAATTAGGTGTATTTCTTGTTGAACTGAAGAATTTATCTAAGGAAAAGGTTGCTGGGGTATTCCCCCAGGTGGGTTTTCCCAAGGTAAATCTTGTGTTATCTTTGTGCATTGCGATTACTAATGTACTTGTGCATTTATAGTTAAATTTCTGAAGTGAAATTGCTCAATGATACTCTGGAAGTGCTAAAAGAATATCTACATCATTAGAAGTAATTATCAGTTTTCATAAATCAGTACTTGTATCTATTGCACTTGAAAAATAAAAATGGTATCAGAACTTTGGTGAAGGAAAGGGAATTGAGATCACTCTTGAAGAAACCTACATCAGCAATATGATTATTTATTCTATAACCATGGGTTCCTCTATGAAGTCAAGGAACAAGTTCGAAGGAGCTACAAATTTCAGGGTTGGAAGACAAGGATTGACCTCATTCTTCCAAAAAATGATGTTTTGGATATTGTGAAGGGAAAAGTTACTGCACCTACATACGATGAAGGGAAAGAAAAATTCAAAAAGGATGAAATCACAACTATGAGTATTACTGTGGAGTCTATCAGAGATAATTTGATTCCATATGTCACAAATCTTGACACTTCAAAGAAAATGTACGATGCATTGTGTAATGAGCTAGGTCAATTTTGCCCTAAATTCTCTAGGGTTTAATAAATCTTTTCTCATTTTGGCGTTACTCAAACATTCTTTATTGTTAGTGCATTCCACAGCAATGTAGTGGACAATTAAATAAATGGTGCAATGTACAGAAAAACCCACTTCTGTCCTATACAAATTCAGTTTCATATAAGCAATTCAGACCGCAATACAGTAGTTTTCCACATTATAGATTTCCACAAGTGCAATTATAATTTTGGATCCAACAGTGAAGACCAAATTTGACTTACGTGGATACCTTAACCAAACAGCTATTAAATATCCTAAACAATACTCATAATAAAATGCCCTAACCAATGCCTTTGCATACCCTACTTAGACTCCTGTGAGGATCTCAGTTGCTGACGGGGTCAGATGGCCCTTCATTGCAAAAATTGCACTTTAGAGGAGGATTCAGCCCTCAAGAGAACCCTGCATTCACTCCAGAAAATGATGACGCATTTATCACAGTGAGGGTTCTCGCCCTGCACAAGGGCAAACTTGATTTTGAAGGGCCCCTCTTGATCTTAGACTCTGTGACTTTATACGAACAGACTGGCACTTTACAGAAGTCAGTCTGATGGCCTGCGACTATATTCTTAAAGTACCCATTCCAACCTAAAACATCCTCGGCTTCCCTAGTCCGACCTTTTGTTCTGATTTCTACTTCTGTATGGATTTAAACTGCAGAAGATACTCCTGTACACCGGATATTTGGAGCTCAGACAACTTCGTGGGAGCACTTTCAGATCAAACGCAAATCTTCAACGCAACCAGCATACTTAAGTCACAAAATACACAATTTTCCAACTGCAAATATATTGAGGGAACCTCTCGCTTCCTAGAGATTATTTATGATGTCATTGCGATTAAATTCCTTCTTCGTTGAGTATTTAGACGGGTTTTGCCTCAGGAGCTAGTGCTCGACCGGTTCCACACTTCAGAGGCCCTCAAGTGGTCTCATTTCATCAGGAGAATCTTGCTTGGAATTCTGTCTTAGGCATATCGTTAGACTGGGCAGAGTTCCTTCGCAACCTGCGACATAACAAATCCAAATAGATGCCTCGCTATCTTGGTTCCTAGACGATATTCTTCTGTCAATGCAAAAGCCAAATTCAACAGAGAATACACTACCCTCAAGATGATGTCCTGTGCCCAAACAAATAATAAAACAAGAACTCGTTCCCCTTTCAGAATGGTGTTCCAAGGATCAATGGCCAACATGATTTTGCTCCCCTTCCAAATAGTATTCATGCGCCCACAACGTAGCGAAAAAGACAGAATGGTGTTAACTAGGGTGGAATCTTTCACCACTGAAATTGGCAAGAGAAAAGGGATCTTAAAACCCTCAGAGCCTAAGGCTCAAGAAAATAGAGATAAAATGATCCACAATGACGATTCCAGATGTGTTATGCATGAAATATACATAAAATAATACAAATAATGTAAACAACAATAATAATAAATAATGATTGATTAACTAGTAATTAGTTAACGAAGAGGTATGTCCCTAAGGAAAGGAGCAATGGTGAAGAGGTATCTGCCTAGGTATATAAGCAAGCCCCTCACTCTCATTGTAATCATCACATCAATTCTATATAACATTCAATATAAAATTACTTGTCCTACTATGGATGTTTACATCTTCCAAGTGTTTTGAATATTACTCTGCTGCATATAAGAATTGTGTTCGTTACAGTGGTATCAGAGCCATGTTTGATCCCAACCATTGGCCATTAAGTCTCTTCAACCTTGTTGTCGTCGCGAGTTAAGCATTTCGCTTCACAAAGCTTTGGAGATTCTCCATTTCACCATTAGGCCCTTGGCCATTTATAAGATTTTAAAAATAAAAGAAAAAATAATAATAATAATAATATTAAAAATAAAAATCATTAAAAAAAATATAGAAGAAAAAGAGCTAAAAAAAGGAGATTAAAATTATAATTATATATATATATATATATATATATATATCATCCTACAGCCAACCTATGATTGTTGTCGTCCGAAGGAGCTTCTCGTCCGATAGTTGTAACTCATTGTAATAGCTGCAATAGCACCATCGTTGTAACTCTGGGACGTCGATTTTTGCACCCCTGCCAACCCATGTTGCCACTAATCTCATTTCCACAGCAAGCCTGACACCAATACAATCGTCATATGCACTGCTACAAAACCTCGCTACACCAACACACCGATGACCACCCACGCCATAGCCACCAGCGTCACTTCTTTCCATCCGCTGCAACATCAAACTGATCCATCACAGTCGTCGGTTATCCCTCTACCACTGATCGTCGTTGCTCGATCCCTCTACCGCGCCATTGGCCATCCTGCACCCCTAACCATCCTGAACCACTGTCTCCTCCCGACACCGTCGCTTTTCCACTATTTGTTATCCCTGTCAAAAATCGCATCCCTTATCGAGAAGTCACTCACCATTCAGTTCGTTAAGTCAAATATTAATTAAAATCAACTATTAGTGTATATATATATATATTTATTCAAATAACTATATAAATAATTGAATATTTATATAGTTAATAAAAACAATATATATATATAAGTAAACTCCTTAACCTACCAATTTCACGTCAAAAGAAAATAAATTATTATACCCTAAGGTGCCAAGGAGCCTATTCAAGCTAAATAAAAGAAGGATACTTCAAATAAAAAATAAATAAATAAAAGTAGATTTTTGGAAATTTGTAAAGATAATATTACTTCTCATTTAATTTGAAGTAAAAAGGAGAAAAAGAATTATTTAGGAGATATTTAAAAAATATATATATTGAAGTTGTAATAAAGTTTTTGGATTTTCATAAATTGAGAAAGGAATTCAAGAAATAAAGTTAAGATGAGTTCTCACATACAAGTCAACATTTTGGACTAAATGTCCATTTTGTCTAAATGAAATTGGATATATATATATATATTGCAAATTAAGTTGTCCAGCGTGTGGAAGATTATTTAGCACCGAAGAGCATCAAGGTAATACACAGACACAAATAAAAAGATTAGAGAAAGAATTCACAGAGCTTGAACAAAAAAACAATGCATCGGAAAAGAAATATAAAGATCTCGAAGACATGTTTTACAATAAGTCAAAAGAAAAGGACGAGGAAATTTTGCACCTAAGGGACCATAATCAAAAATTACTTGAACAGATCAAGAAGTCCAAGGTTAAGAAGCAAAAATTAAAGCAAGAAAATGAAAGTTCTAAGAAGAAATTCAACGAGAATCTATCAAAGAAGGAAGAAGAAAATTTGCACTTAAAAGACCTGAATTAAAGGTTATTAGAACAAACTAAAAGTATAAAAGATAAAGAGAAGGATACTAAAAAAAGTGAATGATTCAGAAAATGATGAACTTTCACGTCTAAGGAATCATAATCAAAACCTTCTTATGCAAATAAAAAAGCTTAAAAGTGACAAGAAGTTGTTAAAATACATGTTAGAACAGCTTACTCAAGAAGTATTGAAGTTTCCAGTCATAACAGTCCAAGTTGAAGATAAGTAAACAAATACCGATCCAATCAATATCACAACTCAAGAAGAGGATAAACCAACTGAAGTGAAGATGGACTCAGAAGTTGTAGTTCAAACGTCAGAGATTTCAAGTGAAGATTCTATAACCAATTCAACTACATCAGTACCTAAAGTAAATAAGTAAATTGCCACACATATCATAAGGGAAAATCCAACCAGAAGAACTCCTTATCGACATCCGAACCATAAGAGCAGACAACTAAGTCATTCTACATATTTGAACCATTCAGAATGGAAACAACAAATTTATGTTCCAAGGAATATTGAAGTTTGCAGAATCCAACAATTCATTACAAAATTCCAGTGATTGGAAGATTCCACGAAAGTTAATCTAGGATGGTCTGGTCCATTCTCAATCAAACAAATTTTTTTATCACTCAGAACATCATATCGTCTTGTATCAACGAAGATGAAAGTTTAGAGACGAGAAGATATTCGAAACGGGAAAAGAGATCAAGCCCTTTCATCAGTAACCTTTGAAAGCTTTCTGAAGACGAAGGCAATGTTATGAATAAATATAAATAAAATAATACAAATAATGTAAACAATAGCAATAATAAATAATGATTAATTAACTAGTAATTAGTTAACGAAGAGGTATGTCCCTAAGGACATGACCGTTGGTGAAGAGGTATTTGCCTAGGTATATAAGCAGGCCCTCACCCTCATTGTAATCATCACATCAATTATTTTATATAACATTCAATATACAAGTACTTGCCCTACTATGGATGTTTACGTCTTCCAAGTGTTTTGAAGATTACTCCATTGCGTATACGAACTTTGTTCGTTATAGCTCCCCTTCCAAATAGTATTCTTGTGCCCACAACGTAGTGAAAAAAGACAAAATGGTGTTAATTAGGGTGGAATCTTTCACCACTGAAATTGACATGAGAAAAGGGGTCTTAAAACCCTCAAAGCCTCAAGCTCAAGAAAAACAAAGATGAAATGATCCACAATGATGACTCCAAATGACTTCAATCCATCTTTATTTATAGACTTCTAGAGGGGTTTCATCTTTCTTGAGTGATTGAGTAATCCTAACTCCAAACCCCAACTTCGGGTTTTTAAGCCTAGTTAACCCAAACCTTGCCCAGTAATGGCTATTTTGGGTTTTTCCCTTTTTTGATGGACTCTAGCCTACGGGATAGATAGGCTAATGAGTTCCTTTTGTCCTCAATTTGTAGAGGACATTACACCCTAGTTGGAATATACACCATCAACAACATTAGTCAAGCAATGAGTTTGAAGAATGAGCTTCATGATGTTAAAATGACAAAAAATTATACTATAGCCTCATATTTCACGAGGATCTCTCAACTAAGAGATTAACTTCAAGCAATTGATGAAATTATTTCTGAGAAAGAACTTGTGACTACATCATTTAATGGTTTCCCTGACTCATGGGACTCATTTGCATCTAGTATTTGTGAACGAGAAAAGATTGCAAGTTTTGAAGAATTATGGACCTCATGCACCCAAGAAGAATCTAGACTTATATCAAAAGGAAGGATTTTGAAATCTGAAGAAGGTGACTCTCAAGCATTTGCAGCACATTCCAACAAGGCTGGAGGAAGAAATAATTTTGGGTTCCAAGAAGAAATGAAGGTAGAAGATCTACTCCTCGAGGGAAGAAAGATATGTCGAAGATTCAATGCTTTTGTTGTAACAAATTTGGTCATTATAGAAACCAATGTCTTGAAGGATCGAATGATAGAAAGAGAAATGGAAAGCAGCATGCTACCACAATAGACATTGATAAACATGAAAATAAATTCAAGAACAAAAATTCAAGTGACCAATTTCTTCTATTTATCTGCTCTTACAGGGTCTGCTGCAGATAGCAATAACATATGGTTGGTAGAATGTGGTGCCTCAAGACATATGACTGGAGATCGTGACAATCTCACAAGTATGATTGAAAGGAGATCATCACAAAAGGTAGAGCTTGGAGATAACAACAGTTACGCAGTCAAAGGCATTGGGTCAACATCTGTTGAGCTAGAATCAAGTGAAAACATTCATCTTAGCAACATACTATATGTACCATGTTTGAAAAAGAATTTGGTTTCTATTTCATGTTTGGAAGACAAAGGATCTAGAGTAGCATTTGTTGATGGTCAAGTTCTTGTATGGCCCGAGGGCTCAAGTATAGATTCTGCTAGAATAATTGGAGTTCGTGAAGGAAGGTTGCAAGAGTCTTGAAACAACCAGCTCAAGCATTAGTGCATAATGATATCAATCCATCTAAACTATGGCATAGAAGATATGCTTACGTTCACTACAAAGCTTTGCTAGCTTTAAATCAGATGGTTTCAGGTGTTTCAGAATTGCAAATGGAGCATGAAGGAGCATGTAAAGGTTGTGCACTTGGTAAAATTTCAAGAAGTCTTTTCCAAGCAGTGACAATAGGTCCAAGGAAATCTTGGATCTAGTTAATTTTTATCTGTGTGGTCCAATGCCAGTGAAATCTCTAGGAGGCTCTCTGTACTATGTAACTTTTATTGATGATTTCTCTTGCAAGACATGGATCTACTTCATGAAGACCAAGGATGAAGTCTTCAGCGAATTTCAAGAATTCAAGGTTAAAGTAGAGAGAACTTGACAAGAAAAAAATCAATATTTTGAGATCAAATCATGCAGGAGAATACACTTCCAAGGAATTCATTTCCTTCTATAAAGAAGTTGGGATTAAGAGGGAGTTGATAGTCCCTCACAATCCTCAACAAAATGGAGTTGTTGAAAGAAAAAAGCACGTCCATTGAATAATTTGTCAAGGAAATGATACAAGATCAAACTTTCCCATGTTCTTATGGAGCGAAGCATCCATAATAGCAGTGTATACTCAAAATAGAAGTCCTAATCGAATCTTGGAAGATAAGACTCCTAAAGAAGCATTCAGCGGAAAGAAACCAAAGGTTAGACATTTGAGAATTTTTGGTTGCCCAGTTTACATACATGTACCCAAAGAAAAGAGGAAGAAATTGCAGCCTTCAAGAAAGAAAGGAATATTTTATGTATAGAGTGAGTCATCAAAGGCCTATAGAATTTATGTTCTAGGATAATGACAGGTTGAAGTCAACAAGGACGTTACCTTTGATGAGAATGTTGCCTATTGGAAGTCCAAAGAAACTCCCATGGACTCTGATGATGATGAAGAACATGAAGCTCCCAAGGAAGAGGGTTCAGGTCCTTCCAATTCTACAAAACATCTCGTAGATCATCAAGAAGAGCCAGAAGGGCCTAGTGAACCAATGGATCTAGTTGTTGTTCCTGAAATCAAGAAGAGGCCAGCTTGGCTTAGATCCACCTTGCAAGAAGCAAAAGGACATGCAGCTCCACATGGCACCTTCAGGGAAAGCAAGAGACCTAGGACGTATTTTGGATACGCAGTATTGATGACTAATCTCATTGATTCTAAACCTTCCAACTATGAGGAGGCAGCTAGCTAGCAAGTTTGGAAGGATGCTATGATGGAAGAATACCAATCTATTATGAAGAATGATGTATGGGAGATTGTGCCAAGACCTAAAGGGAAGTCAATGGTGACCTCCAAATGGATATACAAGATTAAGCATGCAATGGATGGCAGTATTGACAAGTACAAGGTGAGATTTGTGGCTAGAGGATTCTACCAGAAAGAGGGAGAGGATTACAATGAGATTTTTGCTCTAGTTGTCATGTACAACACCATTAGATATATTATTTCTATTACTTCTTCTATGGGTTGGAATTTACATCAAATGGATGTAAAGACTGCTTTCCTCAATGGTGTAATTGAGGAAGAAGTGTACATAGAACAACCTCAAGGTTTTGAGGTTCATGGGAAGAATTCTCACGTTTGTATATTGAAGAAAGCTCTATATGGACTTGAGCAGGCACCTAGAGCTTGGTATTCTCGAATTGATGGCTAATTGACAAGACTTGGTTTCTCCAAAAGTGATGTTGATCCAAACCTATATATCAAGGTTGAGAAAAATGAACCTGTGATTTTATTGTTATATGTTGATGACTTATTTTTGACAGGTATAGAGCATCTCATCATTCAGTGTAAGAGGGAATTGGCCTCTAAATTTGATATGAGGGATCTTTGCTTGATGCACTATTATTTGGGACTAAAAGTATGGCAGAAGCCTAGTGAAATCTTCCTTGGTCAAGGAAAGTATATTATCAAGATCCTTCAAAAGTTTGGAATGATGGATTGTAAATCTATGGCAACTCCCATGGTGACTAATCTAAGGAAGTTGAGAGACTTTGAGTTAGATTTGGTAGATCCATCCATGTACTAGAAGTTGAATGGCTCCTT
The DNA here is from genome assembly GCA_031772625.1 of Pinus tabuliformis. Lineage (NCBI taxonomy): Eukaryota > Viridiplantae > Streptophyta > Pinopsida > Pinales > Pinaceae > Pinus > Pinus tabuliformis. Next base: position 740,141,677 of record CM062814.1, on the reverse strand, counting down.
GATGTATTTGGTTAATACCATGCTAGATATTTGCTTTGCAGTGAACACTCTCAGCCAGTTCCAAGTGGAACCAAGACATGATCATTGGATTGCAGCAAAGCACGTATTGAGATATCTACGTAGTATAGTTAATTATGGTTTGAGATATGTCTCGAATGGTGTTATACAGCTACAGGGATATACAAATTTTGATTGGGCAGGTGCCAGGAAGTGTAGAAGACAGAAAGAGTACATCCAAAAGTTGCTTTAGTTTGGGCTGTGTTATGATTTCATGGATGAGCAAGAAGTAGACATCTGTTGCACTTAGCACTACCGAGGCTAAGTATATTGTAACCAGTATAGAGAGTTGTGAAGCAGTGTGGCTTCAAAATCTACTATCAGGACTATTTTATCAGGTGTTGGAACCAACCCTGATATGTTGTGACAATCAAAGTTGGGTGAAGCTTTCAGATAATCCAAATTTCCATGACAGGTCGAAGCACATTGAGATCAAGTACCACTATATTCGTGACATGATGTAGAAGGGAGCAATAAGGCTCCAGTACATCGCTACAGATGAGCAGATAGTTGACACCCTCACAAAGCCTCTGTCCAGAGCAAAGTTTGCATACTTCAGGGACAAGCTTGGACTTATTAAGAATGTCTCCCTCAGTGAGAGGGAGTGTTGATGTGATAGCATCAGGGATAGTCACTCTCCCTAGTATTAGGGAGAATGGTTCGACAGAGGACAATCATTCTTCTTAGGTCAAGATGTTGACTAGAAGAATGGTCCAAATAGGTTGAGTGAGTACATTTAGCATCAAGCCTAGAGTGAGGCCTTTGGAGTTTCACCATGAGTAAAAGATATTGACCTCAATGATGGTGAACCAGGACTAGTTTATATAGCATGGGTCAGAGGCATCGACCTGAATTATGGTGACTAATTGATGTTAATGATGCACCATAAATCAGTGATATCGACCAAAATTATGGTTAGAGGTACTGACCAGAGTTATGTTGACTAGTTGATGTTGTTGATTTACCATGGATCAAAGTTGTTGACCAGGATTATGGTAATTGGAGGATGTTGATGTTGATGCTGATGATGAATTATTATAACCTTTTCTTAAAGAAATTTGTCAACAAGAGAACATCTGGATAGTCATTATGAATACCTCCCTAGCTAAGAGGGAGTGTTGAATTTTGTAGCTATGGTCGGTCTTCATAATTAATATTTTAGCCCTTGAAATATATGTAATGATTAATATAAGACATGTTCTTCATGTCGATTTCAAAAGAGAAAATTTTGAATTTTGAATTTTTGGCTCCAAAGTTGTTAAGTCAGCCTCCTTCAAGTCAACTTGGCCCTAGTCAAAGAGACACATATTCAGCCACCCAGATCTCTATATATACTCCACTCGTCCTCCTTCACAAGGCAAAATTCGGATCACACAAGAAAAGATATCTTTTGCGCATCTAAGCGAACAAGAAGGGCAAAGAAGGACGAAGAAGGAAAATACATCTCTAGCATTTTCTCTCTATCTCGCAAATGTGAAATCCTCCCTTTGCAACTTCACACATGTCAACTTATCGACAGATTCTCGGTAGTAGGTTTAAAATTTTGCGCAATAGTTTCTAAGCAGCAAGGGAGGTCGAATTTCGCCCGAGGCAAATCGAGCAGGGCCAAGTTTGTTGGGTTGATTGGAGACTTGAGAAGATGATAGTTTGACAAAGTTTGACCATTGTATTGTTGGTCAGTTTGACCATCATATTTGACTAGAAGAATTAGATGTATCTCTTGTTGAACTGAAGAATTTCTCTAAGCAATATGTTTTTGGGTTTTTCCCCAAGGGGGTTTTTCAAGGGTAAATCTTGTGTTATTTTTGTGCACTATGATCTTTACTGTCCTTGTGCATTTATGGCTGAATTTTTGAAGTGTAATTACTTAATCATAAACTGGAAGTGCTAAAAGAATATCTACATCGTTAGAAGTAATTATGAGTTTTCAAAAATTAGTGTTTGTATCTATTGCACTTGAAAAATCAACAACAGACATTGAGAGGAAGTCTTACAATCTTTAGGCAAGGTGAGGTAGTTTGTAGCATAGTTTAAAGATGATGAAAGAAAAGAAGAGAAGGAAGTAGAGTTGGGTTGAAGGGGAGCCATCATCCATTCACTTAGAAAGCAAATGACGGAAAATCCTCTCATAAAGAAGATGTGTTATGAAACCAAGAGGCTAGTAGATTAGGATTGATTTCTCTCAACTTGATAATTACTTGTGAATGTTTGTTGGCTGCTTATTAAATTTATATTCTCTTCATCAAGCAATTACCAAAAATGTACAAAACATGAAGATTGCAAAGAAACAAAGGATGCAAAAAATTAGGCTCCAAGCCAGGGCAAAAACCCACAAGGGGGAAAACCCAAGAACTCCTCTCCTTATAGAATCAAATCAAAATGAGCTATCCAAGACCCAAGACCAAGACCAAAACTTCCACAAAGGCCCAAAGTCGGCGTTCCTCCAAGTCTTCTCCAACAAGTCAAAGTCAACAAAGTCAACGCTGGTCAAACCTCTGAAATCCTAGTCAAACTGCAAAAGAATTTGGTCCTGCAATGAAGGCCGAATTTTGGTCCTATAATAACCTCAGAAAATCTTGCATGTGTGGACAAAATTAGGGTAGAAAACTCAAATTTATCTCTCCTTTGACTTCACTCTCTCTCCTTTGACTTTCGCTGATTTTCTTCATTTTCTTGCACAGAAATCAATGTGTATGGATGAGTGAATGAATTTCTCCTCAAGTGGTCAAGTTGACTCATATTTATAGTTGTCCAAGAGGTCGAATAGCTGCCTCTTTAGGCCGACTTGACCAAGGAGGGCCGACTTGGTCTTGTGGATGACATTTTGACTCTTTGACTCAAGACAAAAATAATTTTCCTTTTCTTACAAGAAGTCCAAATGGGACTTTGACTCAATTACATTTCTTTGACTCATAATAAATTTTCTTTTGACTCAATTGACCCTATAAGCATGAAGAACATGCTTTGACTAAAAATAAAATAATAATAATGAATATAATAAATACATTAATAGTACATTTGAATTGCATTATGAAGATCAACACTAGTTACATTTCTAACAAGATGAAGGGTTGGAAAATGAAAAACTCATGCTAAGAGAGTTCCATAGATTGAAGATCTAGAGAAGAATCCATTTGGTGGATTTCATTGTAAACCTTAGCCCCTCGCTAGAGGCCTGGCATGTATTGATGACAAAATTGAGATTAACAGATAAGTGTGCTTCCTCCATAATGAATTGTTTTTATGTTTTGCTTCCGCTCGAAGTGTTATACACTTTGACCATCATAGAGGAAATCTAGCCCATAGCTCCCACCCATGTGTCATCTAACATCAAAGCAGGTTGAATCTTGCATGGGAAGAGATAAAGATAGAATATGATAATTATATTAATGTCCAACAAATGACCACAAATAGGTCAATGGAACTACCAAGTACGAAAGTGTCAATACATTGTGGGAGTGTCAATTTAAGCCAAAAACTAATATACTCTAAGATCTAATCAATATGAGCTAGAAAATAAAGTTATGAAAGGCACAAACGAGTGCATGTACTACAAAGGGGAAAAGCCAAATGCTTTGGAGGGATGCTTCAAAAGAGGTACAAGGGAAAAGGGAGAGATGTCATTGCTCCTTGATTATGTCGCTGAAAAAAAAAGAGGAAAGGTTGCTCTCCTACTAGCAAACAAACTTTGTGTGTCTTTCCTAGCATTTGAGGCTATAGATAAAAACCTTGTCATAGAACACTATCTAAAAGAGACAAGTTCATGATAGAAGATTGTCTAGAATAGCGAAAACAAGAACTAGTCCACAAGAAGTCTTATCATTTCAAGGAAAAAATTGTTGAGGTCTGGGTGTTGAGGACAACTCATCATAGAAGATTGTCGAGGAAGAACTAGTCCATAAGAAGTCATATCATTTCAAGGAAACAAGTTGTTGTCAAGGTCAGGGTGCTGAGAACTACTCATCATAGAATATTGTCTAAAAGCGAAAAGTTCATGGTAGAAGATTGTCTTGGAATAGCCAAGAAAAGAACTAGTCCGCCAGAAGTCCTATCATTTCAAGAAAACAAGTTGTTGTCAAGGTCTAGGTGTTGAAGACTACTAAGAAAGGTTTCTCTTCCGCTAGCAATCAACCTTTATATGTGTGTCTTTCCTAGTATCTAAGGTTGAAGAGAAAAATATCATAATAGAACAATGTCTGAAAGAAAAAAGTTCATGATAGAAGATTGTTTAAGATAGCCAAAAGAAGAACTAGTCCACAAGAAGTCCTAACATTTCAAGTAAACAAGTTGTAGTCAAGGTTTGGGCGTCGAGTAGCACTAGTTGAGAAGGTGCAAACTGCCATGGACTTTAAGTCAACAACTCCACAAAGATCTTGCTGGCAAAGGATAAGGGACCCCTAAGGTCTCATATATCTAGAACCTACTAGAATGGCGTTGATATTTGTACCTCTTCACAGCCTTGTCCACTTAGAGCACTAAGAAGAAGGATGTGATTTTCCTCATAGAATCTAGCCAAGAGGATGGGCAAAGCATGCATAATGAAGCCCAACTACCTCTCTCATAAACAAGGCTAAGCATCGTTGGTCTGAAAATCTAAAAAGACAATAGAATTGTCCCTGCATCACATACTAGATGGGACAACATAAAGCAAAATGCTCCTCCCTCTCCATGCATGTCACAAACCTAGAAAATACTATCCTCCCATGAAATCTATTTCAGCCTCCACTCAAATCCCATGTGAACCTACTCAAAACTAGCCCGCAAGGATACAAAGCACATGCATTCAATGAAGTAGCTTGTAGGGAAGCAAAACAACGACATCATCGCTTTGCCCTATATAGACAATCATCTTGGGCATCAACCACCATGGTGGGTCAAGTCAAGTGAATTCGATGTACTCCCTGTAAATGTCTTCTCTAGTGATCTTATTCCACTCCTAAGGAGGTGATCCATTGAAATACAAATCGTTGAAGAAGACACGTGACTAGGGCTATGAGGGAGTGCTCCCCACCCCCCTTGAATCTTCTCCCGAAACGCGCTCCGAGAGGGAGCGCATTGGGAGTGACCCTGAGAGCAATTTTCGGGAGCACGCTCCCGCACAACAAAAAAACTTTCACTAGCTTTCTTTGCAAAAAAAAAATCGCAAGACATTCCAAACACATTCTTTTCAAAGAAACGATAATTTTAGAGTGGTGCGGCCTAATATTCAAGCATATGGCCCTAGTATTGATATGCAATTCATGGTAATGTTAAATTCTTGAAGTAAAACTGACATTCTCCTTTATTTTTCATTTTCATCCTTTTACTTAAATTTTTTAAATTACCATGAAATGACTCAGGATGTTTGAGAGAGGTTCCGACCTCATTGGATTTCATATGAAGAAAGTAGAATTTTAGATCTCACTCAAAATCCAGCAGACTTATCAGTTTTTCAGGATTGGGGGGATTGCAATGTTTCCATTGGATTTTGTCATGTACTAGGGTATGGAACTCGTATTTAATCAAGAGCACCAAGCCCTCTATGTACCCTGATGTTAGCGACATTGGTTGTCGAACTCCTCTATCATGACCCTACTAAAAATGTACCCATCGCTCAAACAAAATCTTGACTTGACATGTTGTGTTTTTTCTATCTTATTTTAATGTTTAGAGGGTGATACTAATGTCAAAGATCCCAAGATAAGCAATGATTTTGATGATATCCAAGTATTTGTTCTAGCATGATTTTTTTGCATGCTAGAGGCCATCTAGAACCTATTTGTTGATGTATTTTCGGTTTAGAGATGGATTGCACTCTATGCTATTTTGGTTATTTGCACCCTTACATGCTATATAAATGAGAACTTGTAATTTGTGGACCTGTGGTTGATGAAGATTATAACTACTAGAGTAATGATGTTATATGGTTTAAACTTGAATCCATGTTTTTTATGTTTTTTATCACTAATTCATCATCCTACATGTTTTTGTTGACATATAAGAATCAAAATATATTATATAAAATTCGCTCCCAAAATTCCAAAATCGCTCCCGACCCGAAAGATTTTGAAAATGTCGCTCCCCTTTCTCACTTCCTACTTTCGCTCTCGCTCCCAAACAGCCTTGTGTGTGACCCTTAAGAACTAGCAATGAACCTTTTTCATGTGGTTCTGGTGTAGAAAACAGACTAACTAGCAAATGGTCTCACCTCAATAAGGGTGGGTTGCAAACTCTTGGCCTAGGGAACTATTCTCTTGCTCTTGATGATGCAATGCAGCATAAGGGTCCATACACTATTAGACTTGGCCCAGTCTGACTCAAATCTAGGCCTTCAAACCTCAAAACCATAGAATAACTATAGGCCAAATGATAGATTCCATGAGATCTATCTTGGACAAAAGCTCCTATAAATAGCTCTAGAAGCATTGTCGCTCAAGGAGAGCAAGGAACCTATACCCCTTGTTGATTCTGGGGTCACAGATCCTTCCACAACCCAAAATTCAAACCAAGGCCTTGAAAAATGAACTCCCATGTATGTGTAATATGTGGTAATCTCAACCTCCACCTGTTGGAAGAAGAAATGGAAATATGTAAGGACATGCCTTGACCCATCAAATATCATCACCATGGTGTTACCCAAGTTGGCCATCAACCATCAAAGATCACAAAAGTTAGATAGAGCATCCGATTGTCTCTATAAACCATCCATGTAGAGGTTATTACCCCATGAAAATGAATGGATTATTTTGTGTTTTCATCAACATCTTTCTCTCACTGGCACAATAAGAATCCATGCAACCACAATGATAATTACAAGCTGCAAAATGAGATTTGGAGACCATGCACATTGTCTCATTGTTATGAAATATAAAATTATATAAAATAAAATGAATATAAATAACTATAAATAATAAATAATCAAAAATAATGATTATTCAAATATTCATTAGTTAAGTGAAAGGGCGTGTCTAAAAGACATGCCCAACCATGAAAAGACAACTACCTAGGTATATAAGCAGGGCCTCATTGTAACATTCAACATCCTTGTACATTTCATATTATTTATAAATACATTTGTGTATTTTAACATTTATCGTCAACAAGCTACATTTTTGTTGCTTCAGTGGTATTAGAGCCATGCGAGTCTTTGAACATTATCCGCCGCACAATATGCCATTAAGTTTTCGCCTTGAATTCATTGAGCAGTTAAGTGAAATTCAAGAAACGTTTCAGCAATTAAAAAAATCATGTGCAGAAATTACAGCATGTCTAAAGGAAGAATACATTGGCATGAAGGGTATTGAAGAAGTTGAAATTGTCCAAAATCAAAATGATGAGGTTGATCAAGAATATGCAAAAATCCATAATAAGGAAGATGATAGCGATGGTGAAGAAACAAAACAAGGTGAAGCAAGAGAATAAGATTTTGATCAGAATGATGATAATGAAAATGAAGATGTAATAGATAATGATGAATATGAAAATGATATCAATCAAGATGGTGAAGAAGATGAAGCAATAGATGACTATAATGTTGAACATGAATATGTTGCAAAAAATGGTAATGAAATTGATATTGATGATGTAGAAGATGAATATATAAAAGATTATAATGATGAAAATAAAGGTATCAATAAAAATGAGAATGTAGAAGAGATAATGAAGAAGATGAAAATGATGGTCATCACTGCAAATGACAAAGGTTTACAAGATGCACAAGATCATATTGTTGTAGATGAAAATGATGTAGAAGATAATTATAGTCTAGATGAAATTGGTATTGATCATGATGATCAGAATGAAGAAAATAATGATAAAAATGAAGATGATATATTTGATGAAGAAACTAACATAAATATGGAAAATTTTGAAGAAGAGGTTATGTCAAATATAGATTATGAGGGTGATGATGATGACAGTAATAATGAGGATGACAATAAGTATAACAATGACTCTGTTATCATTGTGGAACGGTGGGAATTATTATGTGCGAATACAGGAAAAAAGATTAAGCAGGCTTTCGAGGAATCCCAACAAACCATGCCATGGCTTGTTCTGCGATTCTCTAATGAGAATACTAGGAAAAATCTCAAGCAAACCTTTCAGGTGAATCATATTCCCAGCCTTGTCGTTCTAGATAAAGATGGCGAATTATAACCCCTTATGGCATGGAGCTTTTTGAAGAATTCGGTGTCGAGGGCTATCCATTCATTGCAGAGAGAATTGTTGAGGTCACTGAATCACAAGCGGGCCACTCAGTGAAGAGAAGCAGGACTCAAAGTTAAATGCGCACGTTTGGATCAAGATGTGGGCGAGCAGTCTACAATACTATCTAGAAATAAAATAGGATTTAAAGAGATCAAGGGGCTACCGGACGTGCCCAGTGATTTCCTACACAAAAGTTTGGCAATCATCAGAGAAGTTGTTGTTGTATTAGACTAGGGACGGTCATCAACGCGTGAGGAACCTCCACTACCCCTGCTCAAGGAGAAAATATACAGGGTTGTAAGGCACATGTGTGACTTGAATATGGAAGAAAATCTTTATTATTCAATACAACGACAGTGCAACCAACATACTGAAAGCCAAGTGCGGAAATCATTTCAATTGCATGGTGCGGAAGAAAGCCTCGAATTTCTTGTAAATACTCTTTATCATGATATTTGTGAACAAATAGATATCATAAGCAACCTGGTTCTGTATCTCGACCAAACCTATTCCTACAGAAGAAATGTTTTAACCCTTTGCAAGATGGTGTTGGAGATATTGCATGTGAACAATGCAAATGCGAAGAACAGGATTGCGGAATGGATATGGATCATCGTTAAGAAGCATAGAGACAGTAACAATCAAGAACATGTTTTGTGATCTACTGTCCAACCTCTGCTCTCCATGGTGACTAAGTTCATTTATCCCTTCACTGATGCTCACCTTGAAAGGGCGGTGGAGAAGCTGGCTCAGACATCACCCAAGGAGATATATTCTCGTGTGTATAACAAGGAGGGTCCCCTTGTATTGACACAGATTCCTACATTTAGTTGTAAGCATTATTATGGTCATGGCTTTGCATGGTGCTATAGCGGTCCTTTCGAAGGGTGTCACTTCGATTTCCATTTTCACCTGACTTGCGTCTGAAGTATCAAAGAGAGGCCATACAAGACACAGATGCTGCATGAGTTATCTGTGATGGAGATTTGCGATGTAACCATTGAAAGGTACAAGCCGTTTAGCACACGTCTGATTGGTAGTAATTTAGTAAATAAAATAAACATAACTATAAATTAGGAAAATAGCATAAGTATTAATTATAAAGTTACTTTATAAATGTTATTAAAGTTACTTTAGAAACTTATAAAGTTACTTTATAATAATTTTATAAAGTTACTTTGTTAAAAAATAATTAATTAATTTATATATGATAAATAAAATCAAATTAAAAATAATAGTAATATATATATATCAGTGTTGCGGGCGAGCGCCCCCCCCCCCCGATCCCGCTCCCAATCCATGCTCCGGGCAGGAGCGCACTCCCTAAAAAAAAATTCGCTCCTTGCCTTTCGAGAGCGTTTTGCCTTTTTTGCAATTTTTTTCGTAGTAATGTTCGAAATGCAATTTTTTTTGAAAGAAACAAATAATTTTTGAGTGGGATGATCAAGTCTAGGCCCTAGTATTGATATGCTATTCATGGTAATGTTAAATTCTTAAAGTAAAAGTGACATTCTCCTTAATCTTCATTTTCAATGAAAATGAAGATTAAGGAGAATGTCACTTTTACTTAAATTTTTAACATTACCATGAAATGACTCAGGATGTTTGAGAGTGGTTCCGGCCTCATTGGATTTCATATGGAGAAAGTAGAATTTTAGATTTCATTCAAAATCTAGCAGACTTATCAGTTTTTCAGGATTTCAGGATTGGGGGATTGCAATGTTTCCATTGAATTTTGTCATGTATTAGGGTATGGAACTCGTATTTAATCAAGAGCACAAATCCCTTTATGTACCTTGATGTTAGTGACATTGGTTGTCGAACTCCTCTATCATGACCCTCCTAAAAATGTACGCATCACTCAAACAAAATCTTGACTTGACATGCTATGCTTTTTCTATCTTATGTTAATGCTTAAAGGGTGATATTAATGACAAAGATCCCTCTACAGATACAGAGGTAATGACAAAGATACCTCTGGATATTAAAGCTTAGAGGGTGATATTAATGACAAAGATCCTGATTTTCCAACAAGACTAAAAAATCAGACATTTCTCGTGGTGGCAAGAGGCCCAAGCATAAGAAATAGATAATAGATTTACTTCTCTTTTCTAGTTTCTAGTTTCTAGTAGCTTTTATAACTATTGACTCTTTCATATTTATTATGATATTTTTTTAAACAACATATGACAATTTAAGTTTGAAGTTGGCAATTATAACTCATTAGTAATGAATTATGAATATGATGCTTCATGAAAGTTGAAAGTTGTTTCATTTCATTTCATTTTATAACATTTCATTTCATGTTAGATATTATTTGTTGTAAAGGTTACACTTAGCTTACAAGTACAACTTCGGTGATCAATGATGATAAATGTTATATATTGAATTTTGAAAGCTTGAAACTTTAAGATTGATAAATCATGAGACTCAATATGTTGTATGTTACTATGTTACTAACTTGTGGACGTGGTTGATAAAGATTATAACTTCCAGATGATTGTTGTTATATGGTTCAATCTATGTTTTTTTATGTTTTTTATATCTAATTCATTATTCTACATGTTTTTGTTGACAGATGTATCAAAATATAAAAAATATATATATTATATAAAAAATGCTCCGGGATTCGCTCCCAAACCGGGTGCTTCTAAAAATGTCACTCCCGCTCCCACTCCCCGCTTCGCTCCTGCTCCCCGCTTTCGCTCCTGCTCCCAAGTAACACTGATATATATATATATATATGAGGGAAATGGATAAAATCTAATTCCAAGACAATAGTACCAATGACTTACACATGCTGAGAAAGACATGGGCAAGGAAGAAAGTATTAGCAATTAATCTTTGAGGACAAAGCTTCTTGAAGAGCAAGGTAATGTTACGAATATAAAATTATATAAAATAAAATGAATATAAATGATAAATAATCAAAATAATGATTATTCAAATAGTAATTAATTAAGTCAAAAGGCATGTCTAAAAGACATGTCCAGTCATGAAAGCACACTTGCCTAGGTATATAAGCAGGGCCTCATTGTAACATTCAAGATCCTTGTACATTTCATATTATTAATAAAATATTTATAAACATGTTATTTTAACATTTAAAGTGAACAAGCTACATTTTTGTTGCTTTAGTATTATTCCATGTTGATTTTTTTTGGGTAGTTGTGGGAGGTATTCGCTAGCTACACAAGTTAAAAGAAAGAAAAATAAATTTTATATTAGAAGAGAGAATATTAGAAGAAAGAAAATCAAATTTAATTTTAAATTTAATTTGCAAAGGGACGTGCCTCTTGGGCACCCTAAAATCACTATAAAAAGACACTTGAACTTCTCATTTTCATACACACTCACCACTCATATTTCTCTCTCTCTCCCTCTCTCACATGGGAAGCAATCCAGGGAAGAGAGGCCGAAGTTTCTAATGAGTCGAATTTCTGAGACAAACAATGTTTGTCTAGTTGAATTTTCTATGTGTAATTGCTTAATGATTTCCAGGGTGTGCTAAAGTAAAAATCATATATCATTCGAAGTAATTATCAAAGTAGAAATTCATGCTTGTCTAATTAGCACTAGAAAATCAACATGGTACCAAAGCATAAATTATGGTGGACAGTGTTCAATTTTTGGGGTTGTTACAATCTTCATGTACAACATATTTACTTTTATTCCTACATAAATTTATGGAAATAATTGCATAAATTATTGTGGGAAGTAATTCCTGGTAAATATGTTTAATTACCGAAATATAAAGAATGTACTGCATATTTATTTTTTACTTCTACCTAAATTTATGCAAAGAATCGCATAAATTATGGAGGAACAATTTAACAAAGTCAAACACTATGTGGGTGGATTATAGCCTAATTCCAATGGAGTAAAATACAAATTTTAATGTGAGGAGAGATTTAACCTCATAGCACCAATGAGTAAATGGTTAGAGAATATGTGTGGGGTGAATAGCGACATAGATCCACTAGTGTTCATAAGAAATTAACCTAGGAGATTTAAAGGGCATCTCAAAGGATTCTCCCAGGATCAAGCATAAACTCAGCAAGAGTGATTTGTGTTCGAGAGGGAGAAATTGTACAAACATCTAGAACTGTGTCAGATGACCAAAAGAGCTTCTAGTTCAAAGGAAGCAGATAGTCAGGTAGAGTGGAAGGATGCAGCCTACTAGAGATCAAAAGGGAATCTCATGATGATGAGGAGCAGGAGGCTCCCAAGGATGTGGATCCGGGTCCTTCTGTACATCTGGAACATCCTCATTAGAGGAAATTTCAGCCTAAAAGTGCCCACGAAATTTTCATGTAATTTCCATGTCATAATATGTAAATCAATCAAAATCCTTTAAATTTAAAAAGAGGTACATGTAAATATTTTGGAGGGAAAAGAAAAACTATTTTTTAATTGTCTTTTTGGCTTATCTCCTTAAAGGTTTACTCAAATTTCAAGTGTCGACACTCTTTGGATGCAAAATTAAATTCCACATCCAACAGGTACCCATTATGCATACTTTTGAGAAGACCCACGTTGATTAAAATTGAAGATACATTAAAAAAGCATGTTGAACACGCTTTTTTAATGTATCTTCATTTTTTATCAACGTGCGCCTTCTTAAAAGTATGCATAATGCATACCCATTGAATGTGGAATTTAATTTCGCATCCAATGAATGTCTACACTTGAAATTTGAGTAAACCCTTATGGAGATTAGCCAAAAATACAATTAAAAAAATAGTTTCTTCTTTTCCCTCCAAAATTCATAACCCTTATTTTATTATTTTAACAATTATTTTATTAGTTTTCCTTAGGAGGCCACTATTAAGATAAAATTTCCTCTAATGTTAGATCATCGCAAGCCAATTGAGCCAGTGGACTCACTTAGGGTCGTTGTTCCAGAATCCAAGAAGAGGTCGACATGACTTTGAAGTATATTGAAGGATGCAGAGGGGCATGCAGCTCGTCGTGGCACCTTCAGTGAACGCAAACGTCTTAAGTAGTCAAGATATGCAACATTGATGAGTCACATCATTGATTCTGAGCCATCCAACTATGAGGAGGCAACAGGCCAGCAAGTTTAGAAGGATGCCATGATGGAGGAATATCAGTCCATCATGAAGAATGATGTGTGGGAAATTGTGTCGAGACCTGAGGGGAAGTCAGTGGTGACTTCCAAGTGGATCTACAAGATCAAGCATGCGGTAGATGGCAGCATAGAGAAGTACAAAGCAAGATTTGTGGCAAGAGAGTTCTCCCAGAAAGTGGGAGGGGACTATGAAGACACGTTTGCTCCAGTCACCAGACTGAGGAAGGCTTTGTATGGGCTCAAGTAGGCACCTCGAGCTTGATATTCTCATACTGACAGATACCTTATGAGACTTGGTTTCACCAAGAGAAATGTCGATCCCAATCTTTACTAGAAGGTTGTTAAAGGTGAGCCTTTGATTTTGTTGTTATATGTTGATGACTTGTTTTTGACAAGAGTAGAAAATCTCAATGATCAGTGTAAGAGGGAGTTGACTTCTGAGTTCGAGATGAAGGATCTAGGTTTGATGCATTACTGCTTGGGATTATAAGTGTGGTAGAAGCCAAGTGAGATCTTCCTTGGTAAAGGGAAGTATATTATTACGATCCTTCAGAGATTTGGGATGATAGGCTGCAAGTCCATAGCAATTCCCATGGTGACCAATCTGAATAAGTTGAGAGGCTCTGACTCAAATTTGGTGGATCCCTCTATGTATCGACAGTTGATCGAATCCTTGATGTATTTGGTTAATACCAAACCCAGTATGTGCTTTGCAGTGAACACTCTGAGCCAGTTCATCGTGGAACCTAGGAATGTACATTGTGTTGAAGAAAGTGTAACTAGGGTCGATATTTACAAATATAATTTTGATCTTTGTACTTGTCAAGAAAAAGTAATATTATTTTTAAATTATGAGAATGAGTTCCTGCTCATTTCATAGGTCTAGGAAAGTCAAAGTCAAAGAGCTCTTCTTAAGCATATATGTAATATATATAAGTCTACCTAGTGACTAGATTAGCCCTCCAAGACCAACACAATCCTCGTGAAGAAGACAACAAGCAAAATGATAAAGAAAAAGTCATGTCAGCTCAATAAAAGGACACAACACTTCACACTATCACGTCGGCTCAAATACAGAGACCTAACTACTATATATAAGTAGTTAGGGTCACCACAAAAAAGTAAGATTTCGCATTCTTCTCTGAAATTCGAATGGGTGCAGGAGGTACAGAACTCGGATTACCTGTAATTTTCGGATGGTATAGGAAGTTCAGATTTTCGGAGGGCAATCAAAGGAGGTATTTTGGAGGTCACAGTGAAGAAGTTTTGGAAGTATGTCTTGGTGATCATAGTCTCGGTGATCACAATCTTGGCCTACATAAGCAGCCTTGGATGCTGCAAAAAAGGGCTCAGATCTGTCTCGTTACAATCTCGGCATATCTATGATGGAAAGGATCTCAGTGTTCTCACAATGAGGCTCAGACCTATCTCCTTATAGTCTCAGCATACTTGTGATAAGGAGGATCTCAGTGATCTCATAATGACATACTTTGTCTTGGCATATAGTCCAAAAGCTGTCATAGATGTAATTATGGTCGCAGTATAATAGATACAATCATGACCTTGATGGAGAAGATCATTATCTCGGTGAATCTACGTGCAACTCATATATCTCAGATCTCGTTGTTATCTCGGTGAGGATGCAACAGTAATGATCTCGATGGTGCAGGAGTAATAATCTCGGTGTTGTAGCAGTGATGATGATCTCATCTATGACAAAGAAGGGGATTGGTGTCTTGGTCTTCGAGTGGCTATTAGGTCAGGGGTCTTGGTCTTGGTATTCGTCAATTGGAATCTCCATAAGAAGAATTTGTGTGGGTTTTCCTCTCAAAGAGTGAGAGGTTTTGGCCCTGGAAAAAAGACAATATCTTATGTTCTTGTCTCTTTTGATTTGGTAGCTATTTGATGAACTAAGAAGACACGCTCTAATAATAACAAGTGAAGATTGTGGTAAGATGAAAAACTTAAAAACACCTCACAAATAGTTATCATGACTAGAAGAATCTTTGTAACTCTAATTGCCCTAGATCCTTCAACACATTGGACTGCGACAAAGCATGTGTTGAGATATCTATGTGGTACAGTCAGTTTTGGATTGAGATATGTATCAAATGGTGAAGTACAGTTGCAAGGATACTTAGATTCCAATTGCGCAGGAAGTGCCAAATACAGGAAGAGCACATCAGGATGTTGCTTCAGTTTGGGTTCTATTATGATATCCTGGATGAGCAAGAAGTAGACATCTATCGCACTGGGCACTGTAGAGGCTGAGTATATTGCAACTAGTCTGACAAGTTGTGAAGCAGTGTGGCTTCGAAAGTTGCTCGCAGGATGGGTGCTAAAGACGACCGTGAGACATGTCAAACCACATTGAGATCAAGTACCACTACATCCAAGACACAGTACAAAAGGAAGCAATGAAGCTCCAATACATTTCTACGAACGAGAAGGTTGTTGACATTCTCACAAAGCTTATGTCCCAAATGAAGTTTGTATACTTCAGGGACAAGCTTGGAGTGGTTGAGAATGCCTCCCTCGTTGAGAGGGAGTGTTGATGTTGTAGCATCAGGGAAGATATTCTCCCTAGGTCAAGGGTATTGATTGGGTGCCATGTAATGTGGCTAAGGAGAATGCCCTAGATAGCATCAAGGCCCGGAGTACTCCCTCGGTCAGACAATTCTAACCATATTGCCAAGGGTTACTTTGGCTAGTTAGTAGACTGAGTGCCTCAAAGCATCGGGCAAGTATTTTTACGATTCAAGTGTTATGTGATGACATGGGGGAATGGTAAATGGGCCCAGCGTCTCACCGTTGGTTAGGGAAAATTGACCTGGTTCCAAGAGACAACTTAGTTAGTTGGTGACCCAGGACTAGTTTTGTTTTTACCCTAGTTATGGGGTACCTAACCATATTGCTAAAGGGTATTTGGCTAGTCTCACCGTTGGTTAGGGAAAATTGACCTGGTTCCAAGAGACAACTTAGTTAGTTGGTGACCCAGGACTAGTTTTGTTTTTACCCTAGTTATGGGGTACCTAACCATATTGCTAAAGGGTATTTGGCTAGTGGGTGACTAGATCCTTTGCATGATTTTGATGGGGGTTTCTTTCCACATGGTTCTGGAATGGAATATGAAGTGGATGGATGCATTACCATAGCAAGCTCATTCAATCTTTTCTTGGGATGGAGAAATTTTTTAGCTAAGTGGAAATCTTGAGGAAGCCAAGGTGAATACCTCCCTAGCTAAGAGGGAGTGTTGATTTTTTTTAGGTAACTACGAGAGGCATCCCCCAGCTACACAAGTTACCAAAAAAAAAAAAAAAAAAAATTTTAAATAGAAGAAGAAAAAAAATTAATTCTAAATTTAATTCGTAAAGAGACGTGCCGCTTGGGCACCCTAAAATTACTACAAAAAGACAAACTTCTCATTTCATACACACTAATCACTCACTCATCACTCATATTTTCCTCTCTCTCTCTCACACGTGGGAAGAAAGCTAAGGAAAAGGCCAAAATTTCTGAGTTGAATTTCTGAGACAGTCAATGTTTGACCAGTTCAATTTTCCGTGTAATTGCTTAATGATTTCCTTGGATGTGCTAATGTAATATCATATATCACTGGAAGTAATTACTAGATGCATAAATTCGTGCATGTCTAATTAGCACTAGAAAATTAATGCCACAATACTGCATTACTGGTGGAGCAACCTACTCATGGATTGAACCCAATGCTTCAAAGACCACATGAATGGATGATGTGGTTTAGAAGGAAGACTTCAAAGATGAACACCCTGTGACAAGAAAAGAAAAGTTGTTCAAGGAGAAGCATCCTACTTAAAAGGATGCCATGTGGCATTATGATTGCACTAGCCATTGTCAAAGGCCCACTTAATCTTGAACGCCCTCTTCAAGGGGGTGTCTAGGCAAGAAGGTACGAGACATTGATTATTACCCTCATGGAGAAACTTCCACGTATTTGGAGAGATCTTTCAATTAAACACACATTGTTCAAGGCGTGTTTCACATATTTGTAGGCATATTTCACCTTTAGGGTCCCTTATGGTTGAGCACCCAATATTTGATGCATTTCAACATATTTGGAAGTATGTGTTCTTTTAAACCATATTCGGAGTGTTTTAACCTTTTGGGAGGATTTTGAGGTAAGGACATAATGTTTGAGGCTTTTCTATATAATTGGAGGCAAGATCTTAGAATGAGGAGATGCCATGTCGCATTGTTGACATGAAGAAACCCGATGAAGAGAAAATGCATGCCTCGTGAGAGGTGGTTTGCTTGTGGAGATGAGAAGTGGCAATATGGACCCATTCGAAGCATTTTATCCAATAAAAAAAGAGCACCCAACCTTAGGAGGTTTCTAGGGATTTTTAAAAGAGAGAATATTTTATTACAGATGTCATTGTAGGAAGATGGTCTCTATCATAACAGATTACGAATAAGAATCACTTAACGGGAGATTATCGCCATGAAGCCCGTCAAGATTTTGATGAAGCCACATGAAACAGTGTCCATTGAGCTAGAGAATGAAACAGTGGTCCATGGGACCATTACAAAGTGGGGAAAGGTGGTCGAAGGATCGGGTGGTTCCAAGAAGTTGTCCACCTCACAGAGCAACAAGGCGGAGTTGTAATTTCCCGTTGGCAGAATCGCCCAGTTTCTCAAGGCCAGAAGTTTTCCAAACGGGTGCGCGCAAGAGCCCCTCTCTTCCTCGTAGTTGTTCTTGAATATCTCGCAGCCGAGGTACTGGAGAGAGAACTTGAGATTGATTTAGCTGTGAGCACGACACTCATGTACATGTATGCAGAATGTGAAAGTATAGACAATGCACACTATCTGATAGACAAAATGTCGAAAAGAAATACGATTTCATGAAGCGCAATAATGGGAGGGTATGTTAAGAATAGACTTCTTGGTGATGCGTTGTCACTATTCCATCAAATGCAACTAGCATGTCTCCAACCCAATTCAATTGTCGATACTCAAGTTCTTAGGTTTGGGCAACAGGTCTTGCAAGGCACTTCGACTTTCTCGGCTATCCCAGTTTCTCTTGTTCGTCCCCCAGTTTCTATTGTTCACCCCTTGGGTTGTTTCTTGTGTATGCTCCCCCGCAATATTAGCAACATCCTCCACAGCCGTACCCGACAATGCCAAATGGTTATAGGACCATGCCACTCTTTGGACCCCCAAGCACCCAAAGACACCATCAGTCGTAGATGATGAATCTATCAAATTGAATTGGTTTTGCTTTGATTCAAACCGAGGGGTTTCAAATATTTGCCAAGAACCTCAACGAGAACTCTATCGCTTTGTGGGTTTCTAGATTTGAATATCTGGGGAACTTGAAGCAAAGAATATAGAATCATATGGAAGTTCCGGTAGTTCCGCAACATTTCATATACAAAGGGAAAAAACTAGAAGATCTTACTCAATTGCAGGACTATGACATCTCAAGAAACTCCACCATTGCATTGCTATTGAGGCTGCGTGGAGGTGCATCAGGATCCAAGAACCCAAAAGAATCTACATCTTACAATGATGCAACATGGGGAAAGGATCCTAATTTAATGAAACAACCATAGTATAACCGAGGACCATATATTGTAGATCAAGTGGAACAAATGTCTAATCTGGAGGTAAACTTAAAAGAGGTAAATTGCCCTTTTTTTGTACTTCATGCTAGGGTCGTGATTTGCAGATTTAATGGTTTTTGTCAAAGATCTAAAGATTTGCATCAATGGGTCTTCTCAACTTGGCCCAAAAATTGTGACATATATTTGTGTTCAAAGGGTTTTTTCATGGTTTAGTTCGATACTCAAGAAGATCTGGAGAAAGTATTACAAGAAGGTCCATATTTATAGGGAAGAGTCTGACCCTTCACCACTTCGTGGTCCCCAAAATTCGATGCTACAACTATGGTGGTGTCAAAGATGCCAGTACGGGTGGTACTGCCAAATCTTCCCCTCCCTTTTTGGCATCACAAGGTACTTGAGGACATTGGGAACACTTTGGGGTCTTTCCAGAAAATGGATGTTGAAAGAACTAAGAGAGGCTTATTTTCATTTGCTCGAATCTGTGTAGAAATAGATCTAATCAAAGGGCTACCAGATCATATATTGTTGAAACATAAATCTTTTCATTGGGTTCAAATCTTGGACTATGAAAATACAGCATTTAGGTGTCGCACATGTTTCCAAACAGGACATCTATAGGACACGTGCCCACAGGCAACGAAGATTTCAAAAAAGAAAAAGAGGTTGACTGGTTAAAAAAAAGGTTGGCAACCTTTTGACCCCATTATATCGAAAGACGAAGGGGAACTCACGGAGAATCCCACAAAATAAAATGATGTGAGTACCCAGGTTTGTGATGGACCTATTCCCCATGTGTCGAATTGTACAAATGCAAATTTGATCCATATATCAGAACATCCTGGAGTTGTGGCACTCAAAGAGGACGGGATTGTGGGCAAAAAGAGAGAACATGTATCGGAAAGTTCACACTCAGACAAAGCTCTTGTAGTGACCGCGAATGATCTAGCAACGCTACTGGTTGACCCTCCTTCTCAAGGTTGGCAGAAGGTCCAGAGAAAGAAGGGGAAGAAAGAGAAGTTAAGTGATTTCTATAACACTTAACTTCTTTGTATTTTTCATTTTTTATTTTTCTTTTTGCTACTGAGTCGAGAGGTTGCACATACTTGAATGCGTATAGCATCTGCAAAATGTAATTTTGTTCCTGGCAACGAAATTACGGTTTTTTCCCAGGAAAAAAAATAATATGTCATTGTAGGAAATAAATAAAGCGAGATCTATTGAATTTGTTAACAACATAGTTAGAAGATAAGGAACTCAGCTTCAAACACTTAGTTGGATACATTTGGGAGGATTGGAAGAAAGAGTAGTTCATATTGAGGTTTTTAATTTTTTTCCTACTTTTCCTGGGTTGATTTCATGGCTGGAATTATTTTTACACACTGCATCTATTCACATTTCACTAAAAGCATGGTCGGGAAATAGAGAATTCCCCTCCAAGCATGTTCTTCAACATCTTTGGGAGTATTGGAAGAAGGAAAGTTCATATTGAGGCTTTTCATCTTTTTTCTACTTTCCCTGGGGTGACTGGATCACTGGAATAATTTTTACAAATTATTGGTGTAATTTTTTGAAACAACGGTGAATTCCCCTCCAAGCATTGACTTGAATATATTTGGGAGGATTAGATGAAGGAGAAGTTCATATTGAGGTTTTTCATATTTTTTCTACTTTTCTTGGGTTGACTGGATGGCTAGAATTATTTTTACAAATTGTTGGTGTAATCTTTGAAACAATGGTGATGAGTAACCCTCCTTGGTTCTTCTTGTAATCATTGTTCATTTATGGGTATGGCAGCATTCGTTTCTGCTTACTAAGAGGTTACATGTTGTCTCTTTTCTTGTTCATGGTTGCACATTATATTTGGGTGCATCTTTAGAAGGGCCCTTCAATTAATTTATGCATATTGAAAAGACCTATGTGGTTTGTCAGAGCATATTATTAATATCATAAATATGCCTACTTGAGGTGGTTTGCTAAAATGGTTGGGAGGTAGGTCTTGTGCTCTCCCTACCTAGCTTTGAATCCTCGATGAGACTTTGACCCATTGTGATAAGGCTAGAAGAGTAGTCATCCCCAGGAGTGGGAACCTCTCATAGGTGTGTCTTCAGATGTCTCGGCCCTGGCTAAGTCATAAGCTACATGTTAAGTGTTAGCTTGTAAGCTATTAGTACTAGCCTAGGGTTTATAGTGGTAGCCAGTTGGATTTGAACTTGGGCCTCACTTGAGTAATCTCGGTTAGTTACCAACTCCTCTCTCTCTATCTATCTATCTATCTATTTATCTACACACACACACATCCTAACTATGCCTCTTTGTCCCATTCAAACCCTCTTATTCATTGGTTTTGACTCCATAACCCAATTATACAAGTTAATGGTCTAGGAAAATTCCATCATACATATTTTTCTAAAGAAAACATCAAAAACATTTTTTTCTAAGATTTCACCCCTTGTACGAGAAAAACCAGCCTAAAGTGAGTGGAAGGGATGTTGAGGTGAAAATGCAAAGCATTTCTAAGTGCTACTAGGGTTTCACTTTGTTTAAGGACTTTGTAACATTAAGGTGCAATTTTGGGAGGTAACAAATTGGTGCCATTGTCGGTTGGTCCAATTCATGAGATTCAATAGATTGGCTATAGTCATTTGATGAGGGCATTTCTTTCAATTTTTTTCTCATCTAGCTACTCCATTGATATGGAAAAGAAGTACAATGATGATGTGTTTTCAAACTTTCATATTTGTTTTTCATTTTGAAGATTTGAAAGCGAAGAAATATGGCACCACTCCAAGAAGAGTTAGAGGCGGTAGGATTAAGTCTTTTGGATTCCTTAGGTATTACGGGATATACAAAATAGCTCTCTCCTACAAAATGGTGCAATTGTGCTCCAAAGTTCCATGGACACCCTCGTCTACCTAGACAACATGTTACATCCTTAATTGATTTTATTTCAAATATTACTGTTGTCAATTAGGATGTCATGAAAAAAATGTTTGTATTTATCTTGGAAGATGATGCATTGGAAGGTTTGATGACTGTAGCCCAAAGGAAATATCTTTAGTTGTAGTTTTAAATAAAGCATTTTGCAAGTGTTGGCAGCCTAGTTATGAAGGAGGAGAAAGAGTCGCAGATCTAGTTGAAAACCTGTATGATTTTCATGCAACATATGATGACAACCATCAAAGGACAGAGAAGATAAAGGACCTAATGCTTCCGTATCATAATAACCTCCCAAATGCTCTCTTGCGCAAAATCTTGTGTTACTAGATCTATAGGGGTTTGAGGAAAAATCTATCAATCCTATCTACACCCTATTTTGCCAGAAACAGATCCCAAATCCACAGTAAGTTGGTGTCTACAAATCTTGCAGCATGGGAGATTGGTGTCTCTTGTAGGTTGGTTCCTACAAAGCTTGTTGGACACAAGATTCTCAGTGTCCAAGTATAAATGAATATTCTCAGTGTAAGTGTGAATCCAACAGAATAAAACAATAGTGTCCAACAGATTTTGTGATTTAGTATTTTCTGTTAAGCTGCATTATTGAGCCTTCTGTTATTGAATTCTCAGACTTTACTTACCACTATTTAACTGTCATTTTCAAATTCTCTCTTTTAATTGTTTGTTTAAGGCTAGCACTACTAGGAAATATTTCATATAAGGATTGCATACATCATACCTAAATAATGAATATTGCCAGTGAATATTATAAATTAACAGTTAATTGCTCGTTTATAGTTTGACAAGGCCTGCCAAAATACTACTGCATTGTATGCAGTCAATATTAAATACATTCCATGAGGTCTACTATAATCATAGGTGAAATAATTTTGATGACTACAAGAAGCCAGAAGACAAGCTCTATTGCTTTTAGACTTTAGTATGACAGAACTAAATAGCATGTTTCTTTAACAGTTGCTGCATGTTGTGAAGTCTAGAATAAGTTATTTTGTGCTTCCAATACTCAGTATCTAATTTAGGGCCTTTTACCCTTTTAATTGCTCATTTATAGTTTGAGAAAGTCTGCCAAAATACTACTGCATTGTCTGCAGTCAATATTAAATACATTCCATGAGGTCTACACTACTATAATCATAGGTGAAATAATTTTCAATATTAAATACATTCCATGAGGTCTACACTACTACAATAATAGGTGAAATAATTTTGATGACTACAAGAAGCCAGAAGACAAGCTCTATTGCTTTTAGACTTTAGTATAAAGAACAGAACTAAAAAGCATGATTCTTTGACAGTTGCCGCATGTTGTGAAGTCTAGAATAACTTCTTTTGTGCTTCCAATACTTAGTATCTTTAGAGCCTTTTACCCATCATGTTATTGGGTAAACCTTCGGAAAGAGGATCCATTTCCAAAGTGTTGTGGCCGTGACTTGGGTCATATCAGAAGGCCAAATTTGATGAGGCATTGCTGACGTATAGCATAATAGCATCATCTGCTCTCATCAGTTGACCTAAAAACTCCCACAAACCAGCATTTTGGAAAGAAGCTAGTGCATTTTGGAAAGCCTATATTTTCAGAGCAAAATACAGCCCAAATAAGAAGGTATGAACAGCATACTTTTGAGGATCGGCACCAGGAATTGCTTTTCCTGTTCATCTATAACGTGTACCTTGAAAATCAACTACACAAACAATTCCCGTGAAACTTGGACCACGTTGAGGCAAAAACTTTATATAAAAAGATGTAAATGCAATCAGTTCAGCCCATCCTTCTTGCACCAGGTATTTTCATGTGCCTCATGAATGGGATTTTCCGGAATTATTTGGACAAGTTTGTAAAACAGGAAGATAAACTTTCGGGTGACATAACTTTTGCATACAGATGCCGATCTTTTGACTGTTGCTCTTTCTAATTATAGTTGAAGAATTAAGTAGATCCATGATTGAATGTCATGAAAAAAAATAGCTTCTAATAATTTTGAGGAACTTTTGAGAATCAGCTGGGCTTCTCATCCAGGATTAGGTCAACCTTTTGAGGTATCATTTCAGAGTGTTTCCAGTCTGTCTTGACTGCTGGGATGGATGATGCTTTTACTCTAGACAGCATTAGAAGTCCTGATATTGCCAGTCTAAATGATGTGCCTCAGTATGAGCAGAAGTCTGAGGTGTATCAATGTGGACTAACATAAGTGAAGAGCACTCTTACAAGCTTGTATCCATACTCAGAAAGGTGAACAGAGGCTACCTTGGAGCATACTGAATTCATACAAGTGTCAATAACAAAGTCCTCGGCCTTGCTCTAAATACATTGGTCAGGGAGAAAAGGCACTGAGTTGAGATGATCTGTGTTATTCAATCCTTTAGCAACTTCCAATCTCAGAACATATCAAATGGACATTTTAAATTTGAAATCAGGGAGGCATATATATTTATATACATGGGCTGACATAATAATATTTTGACTGGGCGACCTGTAAAGGAGGCCTCAGACCGACCTCAAATAGGAATAAATTTGCTTGATAATTGGGCCATATTCGATAATGTTTATGGTTAAAATTTGTTGAAATGGAAATTTTTTGAAAGGGGGTTTGACCGTTTGTTTGGAAATTATTTATAGAAGACTGTGTGCCCACACTGAAAGAGATTGCTGAAAGAGATTCACATAAGTGGTGGGTATGCGAAGCTTTGTTGAAGCGCCTTTAAAGGCGTAAGAAACCCATCATTGGAAAGTCTAGTTAGGCTGGGCATTCACTTGGAGACCTGCATGTCCACATAAAAGCACATTTGGGGTTTGCTTGCAGGATCAGCAAACCCTTGAAGGTTGAGCTGTCCACTTGGAACACTCCCTTTGCACTTGCATGATGATTTGGAGCTAAAGCATGCACTTTGGAGTCCACTTACCACATTTGAGGGAGCTTAGGGGCTGGTGGATGACAGGTTTGAAAATTGTTCATGGTTGAGAAGGGCCTTGGAGGCTGGAGGCAGGATTCAGCACCAGCACCCCTTTATTTCCCTCCAATTGTGGGGAAGGGTCATCTTTTGAGGGCTTGAGCCCCTAAAATTTGTACAAGTGGTACTAGAAGCCCCATTTTTATTTACTTTAAATCAATTAATTGGTAGATAGGGCTTTTTGCCCCTCCTTAGGCTAATTTAGGGGATTTTAGCCTAGAAAATATTATTTTATTGTAAAATGAGTTGAGGTTCTCTCCTATAAATACAAAGAGCTCTCAACTCATTTTCGCATGGAGTTTTGGGGAAGAAATCCCATAGCTAATCTAAAATTTTCTATGATTTTTCTCTTGTAAATTTTGGCTATGGTGAATTGTGCTATTTCATTGTATCTTCTTCCAATTTGCAATTGTTGAAATTTGGGGCAGCTATGGGATGAATTTCCGCAAGAGAAACTCAATTACCCAAAGGAAAATCCATCTTGCCCCAAGAGAAAATTCAATTTGGTTAAGGAAAATTATTATTACTTGATGTTGTGAATTTATTTGAACAAGCAACTACGTTGGCTCCAATATCAAGATATTTATTAGCAAATTTCAATTTATGTTTTCCCTCCAAAACGGCCTCATAATATTTTCAAGTCTGCCTGCCCCAAAGGTCGTGTCCCTTCACATGATCAAACTACTATAAATTGGCACCTATCCTCCCATTTGGCAAATCTCCTTGGACTTCTGTGGCGTATTTATCTGAGGCAGTCGGGACTTATAAGAATGTATTTGAAGTGAAAAGAAGGCCGAGTTTGTTGTGTTCTTGCAGAGAGTTGATTATAGTTCTGTGGTTGCCTTGGAGACACCCATACGACCTATTGTCATCTATCTCTGCAGCCTAATCTCAGTCTTATTGTGGAAGTCTTCTGTAGTTTCTCTGTGGTATATGCGGCCCCTTTCTTTATGGTTATCTATGACTATCATTGAGGCTTATTATGCAGCTACCTATGATCCATATGCAGCCCTTTCTCTATAATTTATATGTGGCCTAATAGGGCTTTTCTTTGTGGTTTATATGCAACTTATAGTAGCTCTTCTCTGTGGTTTATTTATAGCCTAATCTGAGTCCTAATGCCATCCTCTTCTGTTGTTTTTTATGGATCCTTTGTGGCCTTTCTTTGTTCATCATATATGGCTTTCTCTCTGTAATCTTAACCATAGTATTCAAAACCGGCCCAGCTAACCAGTTACCGGTCTAACTGGCCGGTTAGCAGGCCCACCTGTTGGAACCGGTCAAAAAACCTGGTCAGACACCCTGTTTGGCCAAAAATTGGAGCTAACCGGTCCTAACCGGCCGGTTTAGGATGGAACCGGCCGGTTTGTGGTCAAACCGGCCGGTTTTGTCCTAAACCGACCGGTTTATTGCCAGGGCAAGTATAACCCCCACAAAATGCATTTTTGTGAGTTTTGAAGCTGTTTTGAGGGAAATTTGGGGTTGTTTTCCTCCAAAAATAGTCCCTCCAAGAAAAACATGCCTACCCTCTCATTTTCCTGACACATTTCAACCCTAACAATGTTGGCAATTAATGGTAATGTTAAATTCTTAAAGTAAAAGGATGAAAATGAAAATTAAGTGACATTTCCTTTAATTTTCATTTTCATCCTTTTATTTAAATTTTCAACATTACCATGAAATGACTCAGGATATTTGAGAGTGGTTTCGACCTCATTGAATATGGAGAAACTAGAATTTTAGATTTCACTCAAAATTCAGCATAGATAATGGTTTTCAGTATTTCATGGTTTGGGGGTAAACAATAAATGCAATCAGAGCTCCAAATGATGAGCAAAACTCCTGATCTAGATCCCATTGTGTTGGACGATATTGATCCAACATCAGAATGGGTGGAGGAGACTGAAGAACCTGCGTTTGACGTTGATTTTGATATCGACATGGCTTTAGCAGGGGATGAAGCAGATTATGTGGAGGCATTAGAACCAAGATCAGTAGCGGCATCAAGGAAAGGCAAAGAACCAATGGAAGGCACTAGTCATGCAGGTCGACAAACTCGTGCTTCCATTAGGTCCACTTCTATTGTTATTGGTGGCATTGATACTGAGGTTGTAAATCAGGCTGAGACATCCTCAGACTCTGAACCAGATGATGTCCATGTAGCTCCTGATAATGATCTTGTGGCTAGTAGTGGTGATGAACTTGATGATTGATCATGTGTACACTGTAGACTTGTAGTAGGCCAATGGCCTCATAGCTTGCAGCATTGTTTTTGGACTTTATAGGCCATTTAGAGCCTCATTGCTTATGTATTTTTCTATTTTGTCAATGATATGTATTGCACTCGGTGCCATTTTGATATATTCACCTTTACATGGTATATAAATGTGCAAACTTTGCATATTTTGTCTCTATTGGCTTGGAATCATGGTTTTAAATCTTAAAAATAGTTTTGTTTCATTAAAAATTAATTCTTGAATGTATTTTTCTAAAACCGGTTCATTTAGACCAAACCAATGCCAATTAGACCGGTTCCGGTCGGTAAACCGGTTCATTAGGTGGACCGGTCCGATCACCGGTTCATTAGGTGGACCGGTCCGGTCATCGGTTCCAGTTTTAAAAACTATGATCTTAACCTGTTATTGTGCGGCCCTTCTCTGTGTTAAGTGCACTGTATTTGTGGTTTCTTTGGCATCTCTAGGTGTGGTCTTAATGGCTCTAACGAATGTTGCATGAAGCAGGGGCAAAGCGGGGACGTTTTTTGGAAGCGAAGCATCGGAACTGTCATTTTCCAAAAATCTAGGAAGCGAAGCATCTTGGAAGCATCTACTATATATATATACATATATATATATATATATATATATACATATATATATATATATATATTTGCATTTATATTCAAAAAAAACATCCAAAATATCAAATTAGTTGTAGAAGATATGAAAACATGCATATTTGTACATAAATCAAGATAGATATGGCATCCATTGTACATCAATGATTAATTATTCGAGCATCAACTATCCAGATTCTAGCATATATCAAAATTTTAAGCATATCATAAAACATAAAGCATTTAGAAGATAAAATCATAAAACATTTAAATAACTTATCTAGCAAGTGAGCAATTGTCAACATGAGTCATGTCCAAAATTCAAATAATAATGTTTACAAAATAGGCCACCTGGCCACCACCAAGTACACACTGAACTAGGAAGAGTAAGACAGAAAAGTTCAAATTCACAAGTCTAATATATGACAAAGTAAATTGTGAATATATCTACTAATCTCTCCTCCTTCCACCACGAACACTACGTGAGCCTCCACGTGGTGGCAGTGAAAAAGATGGGGGCTCAAGTTGTGGAAGTTGTGGAACTAATGAAGATGAAGCCCCTATTGTTGGTGTTGAAGAACGAGGGAGTTTGGGGTTTGCACTTACCTCTTTAGCTCTTGTAGATGGCAGCCCTTCTTCACTCCTCCAAGCTCCTCCTCCAAGCTCTCCTCAAGCCTCTCTTCTCCAAGCTCTCTTCTCCTCTCTTCTCCAAGCTCTCCAAAGATGCAAATATGAGGAAAAGAGAGGGAGAAAGGCCTTTTAACCCCTTCTATCATTTCCCTAACTCACCATAAGCCCACCCCCAACCCAAGTTAAATTGAGGAAAAAAATTTAAAAAAAAGTGGGCCTCTCGTGAAACCGCCTGTTGCCCTCGGGAATCGTTAGGGATCCGCTCAGATCTGTGCCCAATCCTCCATGGATCCAAGGCGGATCCCTATCTGAATCCGTGGTTCTGGAATGGGTCCGCATGGTTTCAGATTTCCAGGAATCTCCCCAAATCGGCCGAACTGCGGATCCTATTTTCAGATCCGCGATTCCGCCAAAGGATCGACCAAGGATTCGTACAGGACGCTGTTCCAGCCTTGGATCCTTGGGGGGAGAGGAAGGATTGTGCAACATTGGCCCTAACCTTCTGCATTTAGGGTATGCTTCAAGTTACCTTTAAAGAGGTTTGTGAGGAGATCCTTGTAGCCTACTTGAGTTGCCTTCATGTGCCCTAATCTCTTCTATTTGGAAGTGAGGTATGGCAGGAATTCTAGTGATGTATGGCATATCCTTGTGACAAAGATGTATGGTTGTATGGCAATGAACTTGTGACAGTTGGCAAAGATACTTGTTCCTGTATGGCAATAACTCTTGTGGTGATTGGGAAGTGTTCTTATGGTAGTGAAACTTGTCCTCATGAAAATCATATAGGGCAATGATTGATACATGGCAATCCTTTATGGCAATGTTATATGACAATGATATGGCAGAGATTCTTGACAATTATTTTGCACCTATGACAATGATGTTTGGGGCAGTGATACATGTGCTTATGACAATATTGGATGGCAGTGACTCTTTTGATGTATGACAGTGACATATGGCAGGGATATCTATGCTTATGTATGACAGCGATAATGACAGTTGCTCTTGTGACAATTATGCTTGCAGTGATACTTGATAATATTGACAGTGATATGGAGGTAGTTCTCTTGTTATTTACTTTCAGAGTAATTGGGAAGGGCTAATGAATGCCCCTAGAGTAGATTTATTTGTTGCCATCTCATGAGGATCTTGTGTGATCCAAGGTTGGCCCTAGGAGGCCTAATGTGATTGATGTTGGAAGACTTGTGTCTCATTCTTATTGTACTTTATCTCAACTGAACATTGATTTACTAATAAAAGAAGAAGAATTGATTATGGGTTTTCCCCCTTGTGGGGTTTTTCCCTGGTATCTGACCAAAAATCATGGTGTCTCTATTGTGCATGCTTTTCTTCCACTGTTTTTTTTATTATACCACATTGTTGACGTTATTGTTCTCTCTATATAGTTGCTAATGTTGATATGGGGTGAATGTAATGTGAAAAATGTTGAAAAAGTTTTAAAACGCAATTATCTACAGCAGAGAACAATCTAGCCCTAAAATTAACAAGGAATCAGAGTTGGGTTGAAGAAAAGTCATTGAGATCACCGCGAAGACACCTAATGATGGATATCTTGATCAAGCAGAGTGTGAAGACGCCTATGATGGATTTCTTAATCAAGCAGAGTGAAAGAGATGAAGATGTTGGAGGACCTAAAAGTTTTAAAATGCAATTATCTACAGCAGAGAACAATCTAGCCCTAAAATTAACAAGGAATCAGAGTTGGGTTGAAGAAAAGTCATTGAGATCACCCCGAAGACACCTAATGATGGATTTCTTGATCAAGCAGAGTGTGAAGACGCCTATGATGGATTTCTTGATCAAGCAGAGTGAAAGAGATGAAGATGTTGGAGGACCTAAAAGAATGCAGGTTTGGAGGAAACCCTAGGGAGCTCTTGTTCTTACAATTAAAGGTTAGGGTTTGGGAGACAAACCATAAGAGTGGCCTTGAATATTGAAAAAGGCTTAGGTTCTATAGCATTGGAACCCTAGTCAGATTCAGAATTTGTTTATGATATGATATGGTTAGTGAGAAGCCATTGAGATATTTAAGCACTTATGACAGGTTCAGAGTAACCCTAGTCTCCCAATAGGTGATGGTATGATGCAGATCCAATGGCCATCTAGTAAATGGATAGTCGGGCTTGGAAGGATCTCAAATGAGAATTTGGGCGGTGCTCAAGAGGATACATTTCTTCTAAAGCCGACATTGACATATGGTCGACGGACAGTAGTAACTCATGGATGCAGGATCATGTGAGAGCTGATAGCTTCCTACAATCCTCATTTGATAATTTTAGTTAACAATGGTATGTTCTATGCTTAGCACAATTACTTCAATGTTCCTTTAGCAACCCAATGACAATTTCCAATTTAGTTTTCCAATGGCAAACACATTAACTATAAATCACATTGACAGTAACTGTAGATAGATCATGAAAAATAAAATGCACAAGACAAGGCAAGACAAGAGGACACCAGATTTGGCGAATGTCAAGGAAAAACCCCAAGATGGGGAAAACCCTTAGATCAATTCTTCTTATTATTATATCGAATGTACAGCGGAGTGAGAGAGAGTACAAAAGTCAAAATTGACTTGCCAAATCACAGTCAAAACGGCCCTGTCAAATTTGCAGTCAATAGCAGTCAAATTATGCCTTAACCAGAAAATCAATGTAGGTCAACACAACAGCAAATCATCCTCTATGCAGCTCGGTCATACCCAGTCAAATTCAGCCTTCTAAGGTGGTAAAAGTCAACGCAAAACAATCTTGATAATAGCAGTCAAACTTGGTCAAATTCCGCACTTAAAGTTTGCGATCAACTTTGCGGTCAACCGTGTGATCAGCCTCCGTCAATGTGCCTAGAATACCTTGGTTCATGTGCTAATCAATGCGGCCTTCCAAAAACGAAATTTTGACCCAAAAATCACATTCAAAGGAGGTCAATATGGCCCTTGTCAGTGTTGTTCAAACTTGCAACAATTCCTGAAATTCAGCCCTGTAATCTATCCTGAAATTCGTCCTTCTTCTTGCCACACGTGTGAGAGAAAATAGCTGCCCAATAAGTTGTGCAAACCAATCAGATGAGGTGAGAGAAGAATGTGTGATAAGATGATGCCAAATGAGGTTTGAGGTCTCTCATATTTATACAAGTCGTTGGGGCTTAAGTGGCATGTCCATTGGGCTTCATGAGCCTACATGATGATGTGGCCGACCTTGACAATTTGCACATGTGTGAGCATAAATTCAAAAACACATTTCTGCTTATCCAAATTTAATGATCTTTAGGTCGATTTTGGTCCTCTCAAAAAGAGGAATTCAATGCAATAGTCATCTCCATCAAATGAGCTGTCCAAAGTGGAATTTGGCCCTAATTGCCAATTTTAACATCATTAAAGATAAGCACATTCAAGACTTATGTTATTTCTTCGTAACATTGTTCTTGTTTAATTGTTTTGTTTATTCTTCTTGGCTAACCAAATGTTTCTTTCCCTGTATTTCTGCAAGGGTGTGATTGAGGAAAGGCAATCCTTATTGAGGATCATCAAGGTGCAAAAAGCAGGAAGAATTAGCTCCAAGAGGGAGTTGGTGCGGGAAAATGAAGGAGCCACTCTCATATTTAGAGAAGAAAGACAATCTTGCTTCATCATCAAGTACACTTTTATTATGTTTATTTACTTTGTTATTATTGCTCTTGCTCTTGTTCTAGGTTCAACAGGTACAAGGACCTAGTCCTCAATATCGAGATTGTGGGGGATGCAGAGCCATTCCATGATTAAGAGTAGCACTTGGAAATGGACAAGAGCTCAGACCTAGAAGGAATTATCCCAGTCTCTGAGGTTGATACCTATGATTGAAGAGGCTTCCTATTTAGAGGGAGTAGACTGTCAAATTAAATGCAATAGTGAGATGAGATGTTGGGAGTAATATATCCTTCATGCAAGGACCATTCTAGATAGAGAAGATGTTGTAGTGTCAGATCCTTCCATGAATATGCTCTCAGAGGGAGATTACTATGATGAGATTCTAGCACCTACTATCAAATGTATGTGAAGTTGGCTTCCTCCATGATTTACTTAAGGAAGAAGCATACTTGGAGCTACCTTCGGACTTTAAGGTACATGAGTAGGAGACTCATGATTACGAATTGAAGCAAGTCTTCTTGGCTTGGTATACTTGGATTGATGATCATCTGATGTGGAGTCCAACCTCTCTTCAAGGTTGAAGGTATGTCTCTGATATTTTATTTTATATGCTAATAATTTATTTCTGACAGGATCAAATCATCTCATCGTTTAGTGACAAAGGGAGTTGACCTTTGAGCTCAAGGTGTTCCACTTCTTGGGATTAGAACTGTAACAGAGAGATGATGAGGGTTTTCTTGTCAAGGGAAGTATGTTGTCAGAGACATGGAATGACGAATTACAAAAAAACAATTGAGAGACTCCTCTTCATATTTAGATATGATGGATCCCACGATGAGCAGGCAGCCAGATGGATCCTTGCTTTGCAGCATGTACCATGAGCCACATAGAGCCTAGACATGCATATTGAGATATTGCAAAGTTGGTCAACCATTAAGACAGTGATGTGACTGGACAGATATGTGAATGCCAAGTGAACCAGGAGTGTTGTGAACAGGGAGAACACATTGAGGTGTTGCTTCAGTATGGGTCTTTCTTTGAGTTCCTAAATGAGCAGGTAGCATACTTCCATTCCACTTAGTCTAGCAGTGGTCGATCTTATTGCTAGTGTTCCATGGGGACATGTCCCCCACAGTGGGGAGCACGCCCCCTCGCTCCCCCACACTCTTAGGACGAGGAAAATCCTGGGGAAACGTTTCCCCTCACCCCTCTTTAAGGTAAAGGCGAGGAAACACCAGGGGAAATGTTCGCCCAGTGAGGGAACGCTTTTCCCTTGTAGGGGGGGCAGGGGAACGCAACTTATTACGAGCAATATGGCTTTTGATGAAGCATTGAGTCTCCAACACTAAGGGAGCAATGAGGCTCTGGCACAGCTCCGACAATGACTTGTTGTAGAACTGAAGCAGTGAGGCTTCACCAAATGAGCAGATTACAAACATTCTCACCAAGTCGTTGAAGTTTATATTCTTCTAAGAACAACTTGGAGTGCGAGAGAATGTATCTTTCCCCGTGAGGGAACACTGTCGATCCAGAACTCCAAGCTATGCTCAAGCTCCCAACCTTTTGACTAGCCATGGACTTGGATAAGTACATGCCCCAGTATGCATCCTACCCGCAAGTCACCTTCCTGTCTTTACTGACCAAGGGCCATGGTGAGGTGGTTAAGCTTGTTGAGATTGCCTCCAATCTTGGGCACATGGGAGAGGAGACTTAGGCATGTGTGATCTTTACCTAATGGTGGATGCACCTACCATGGACTTGATTATGGTAAATTGATCTCCCTAAGTATATGATGCAGGTGTTCTACCACTTGATCGATGAGGATCAAGTTGGGAGAGGGTCAGTCAGTGGACATAGGGTGCGTGTGATATCTACCAAGGTCATTTATGACTGCCATGGGCATGGTTGTGCTAGATTGATCTCCCTTATTGTCGTGTGGATCATTCTTCTTCTTCTTCTATGGATCGAATCATCATTGTTCAACTGAGAGTCTTGATAATACAACACCCAAAGAAGTATTCACAGGAAAGAAGTCAAGTGTTGATCACCTCTGAATCTTTGGAAGTCCAGCATATATCCATGTTCTGAAAGACAAGCGAAAGAAGTTGGACTCTGCAAGTATCAAGGGAATATTCGTTGGATATAGTCTCTCTTCAAAAGCATATAGAATCTACATCAAGGAAGGAAGATATATTGAAGTAAGCAGGGATGTCATATTTGATGAGAATCAAGCATACAAGAAATCAAAGGATATTCATATTGATTCTGATGACAAATAAGTTCCCATATTTGAAGAAGAAGAAGTTCATCATGAAAACTCTACTACAAATCTCAAAGAAGAAGGACCAAGTGAGCCTATTCAATCGGTGGTCATCCCAACCACAAGGAAGAGACCAAATTGGTTGAAAGCTACATTGGAAGATGTTGAAGGACATGAAGCTGCAAAAGGAACCTTCAGGGAAAGAAAGAGACCAAAAAGATATTCTATTTATGTTGCACATATGAAAAAATTGATAACAGTCAAACCATCTACATTCAAGGAAGTTGTGCATAAAGAGGTTTGAAAGAAAACAATGCATAAAGAATATTAATCCCCCATGAAGAATGGAGTTTGGGAAATCGTTCCTAGACCTAGTGACAAATCATTTGTCAAATCTAAATGGATCTATAAGATCAAACAAGCAGTTGATGGAAGTATAGACAAGTATAAAGCAAGATTCTTTGCAATGGGTTTCTCTCAAAAGGAAGGCATTGATTATGAAGAAACCTTTGCACCTACAGCAAGGTACACTACCATTAGATCGTTGGTTTCATTGGCTGCTACAATGGAGTGGAATATCCATCAAATGGATGTGAAGACCATGTTTCTGAATGGGACAATTAATGAGGAAGTGTACATCGAACAACCCGAAGACTTTGAAGTTAATAGCAGGGAATCTCATGTTTGTAGACTTAAGAAGGCCCTATATGGATTGAAGCAAGCACCGAGGGCATGGTATGCAAGGATGGATGCATATCTACTTAGAATTGGGCTCGTGAAGAGTTATGTTGATCCAAATCTCTACATCTAGTTTGTGAATGATGAGCCTATCATTATTCTGCTATATGTGGATGATCTATTCATCATCTAAATGGATCTATAAGATCAAACATGCAGTTGATGGAAGTATAGACAAGTATAAAGCAAGATTCGTTGCAATGGGTTTCTCTCAAAAGGAAGGCATTGATTATGAAGAAACCTTTGCACCTACAGCAAGGTACACTACCATTAGATCGTTGGTTTCATTGGCTGCTACAATGGACTGGAATATCCATCAAATGGATGTGAAGACCATGTTTCTGAATGGGACAATTGATGAGGAAGTGTACATCGAACAACCCGAAGGCTTTGAAGTTAATAGCAGGGAATCTCATGTTTGTAGACTTAAGAAGGCCCTATATGGATTGAAGCAAACACCGAGGGCATGGTATGCAAGGATGGATGCATATCTACTTAGAATTGGGCTCGTGAAGAGTTATGTTGATCCAAATCTCTACATCTAGTTTGTGAATGATGAGCCTATCATTATTCTGCTATATGTGGATGATCTATTCATCACAAGTGTGGAGTGAAGAATTCTAGAATGCAAGATGTTGGCAGCTGAATTTGAAATGAAGGATCTAGGACTAATGCATTATTACCTAGGTCTAGAAGTATGGCAGAGACCTGGGGAGATATATTTGGGGCAAGGAAAGTACACCTTCAAGTTATTGCAGAAATTTGGGATGATGTATTCCAACTTCCAAGTCGATGACTACTCTTATGATCACCAATCTCAAGAAGTTCAGGGAATCTGACTTTAGTCTCATGGATCCTACCTCCTATTGTCAGTTGGTGCGTTCCCTGATGTATCTAGTAAATACTAGCCTAGATATATTTTGCAGTAAACATTCTTAGTCACTTTTAGTTGGAGCCCCGTCACGATCATTGGATAGCTATTAAACATATACCAAGGTATCTTTGTGGCACTATACATCACTGCCTAAAGTATGATAGTAAGGAAGTCAAGCTAACTGGCTTCACAGACTCTGATTGGGGTGGCAGTGAGACCGATGGAAGGAGCACTACCGGAGGATGTTTTAGTCTGGGAGGTGCTATGATCTCATGGATGAGTAGGAAGCAAGATCTCGTTGCGTTGATTAGTGTTGAGTCAGAATATGTGGCTGCATGTGAAGTAGGAAAGGAGGTTGCTTGGTTAAGGAAGCTTCTAACAGATTTGTTTGAGAAGGCTCTGGGTCCTATTGTGATTAATTGTGACAATCAAAGTTGTATCAGGATGTCTGGAGATCCTTTGTTTCATTGGAGGACGAAACATACCAATAATAAGTTCCACTTTATTAGGAACCGGGTGCAATATGGGATTGTGAAGTTGGAGTATGTCTGAACAAATGAACAGGTAGCAGACATACTAACAAAAGCTCTTCCAAATAAGAAGTTTGAGCGTCTGAGAAACCTGTTGGGTTTGGTAGTGTTAAAATTGGCAACTAGGGTCAAACTCCATGTGGGTCATCTTATTTATGGCAGCTGATATTTTTCTTGGATTCCTCTCATTGAGAGGTGTAGGATTGATCTAAAGATCTTCCGATTCCGATAAGTATTCATGGAGATATGAATTTATTTGTGTTATAATACAATTCGACAAGGTCGGCCAGCGACCAAACTGCCCCCACTTGTGCTCAACGTTTTAGTATAAATAGAGGTGGCCTTCAAGTCATTTTCACACACTCACACTCTTGTGATCTCTCTCTTCATTCTGTTTTGGGTTTTGACGAAGGAGATATCTAGAGGGAGTGCCCTAGGCTCTACGTTGCCCTAATGAAGAAGCCCTAACGCAGTCAATGAAGAGGTCTTAATGCAGTCATGGAGAAGACTTCTATAGCGTAGCAAGGAGAAGTTCTAACTGCCCTAAACCCAGGTCTAGAAGAGACCTTAAGCAGCTGTCCTTAAAAGCCCTAAACGTTGTCCTAGGAAAAGACATCTAACCGCAAAGAAAGGAGGGTCATGTTGTGCCTTAGTCGCCGAGAATAGAAGGACTAAGGTAGCACTATAGACGCAGATGAATGATGTATAAATGAGGCTTCAACGTGCCCTAGCCACAACCAAGGATAAGCCCTAATTAGACGTGGAATACAGGCCCTAAACGTTGATGTATGAGGCTAAATCCGCAGTTCAATTTGTGCCCTAGTCACTGTCTAGGTGTGCCCTAACCGCAGGGCTTACTCCACAACAAAAGGAGGACTAAATGCTGCCCTACATCTGCTGTTGAAGAAGGCTCCTATAAACTGTATAGAGGAAGCCCAGTCATGTGTTCAGCACAGTTTTGGGACAGCAGATTGCACAGGAAGGAGTGCAAGGTCAGAACCTTAATCTAAGTTCTGGATGGATAGTTTGTGTTGGGCTAGTACTGAGAGCCCTTGGAAATTACCATGTGTGGGCAACTATCTTCAATATAAGGTTATGATTGTGTTGTATGTTATCTTGTGAACATATGACAATGATATCTTCAGTCTGATGTATGGCATGTCAGATATATACATGCAGTAATGAATGGACAGAGATTCAGTGATGATTGATCAGAGATCCTAGTGTTTAATAATGTTCTTACTACAGTGGTATTTGGGTTTATGACTGTATGAAACAACAGTGCCATGATGCCATATCCTGTGATGACAAGTGAAGGACAATCTTGTGGAAGGCAGAGACAACCTTCCCTTAGAGGACAATTGCAGACAAATCTGGGCAGATTTTGTGACTGTTAGTTGACTGCACTTTGGACCTGTTGAAGGAGTCTAGCTGCTTTGCTAGGCTGTAAGCCATAGCAAGCAGCTAAGACTGGTGAGTGTAAATGGTTGCAACATATTGGATGCAGTGATGGATGCAGCATGATGGGTGCAGCATTGGGTGCAGCTCAGTGATAAGAGCATCGCAGTGTTTGGGTGCAGCTCAGTGATGGGAGCAGCACAGTGATGAGAGCAGCTCAGTGATTGGGAGCAGCACAGTGACAGGTGCAACAGTATGATGTGTACAACATGGTCATAAGGTCCAACATTATGATGATGGGTGCAGCATGGTGCAACACGGTGAGGTGCAGCATGATGACGAGATGCAGCACAATGATAGGTGAAGGAGTCACCTTGGAGAATCAGTTGAAGCAACATGTCTTCAACTGATCTCATGTATCATCTTCTTAGAGATGATCTACGCTCTTATCTAGATAAGTCAAAGTGTTGACTTCTGTTGTAAATGTACTATCTCTCTCTCTATTGAACTATTGAAGAACATATAAGAAGAATTGATCAAGGGTTCCCCATATTGGGGTTTGTCCCTGCCTAGCGCCACATCTTGTGTCCTCTTGTCTTGGCTTGTCTTCTGCGATTTATGTTTATGTTCTATCTGCAGTTTACTTAAAATGCCGTTGTGATTGCTAATCTGGAAAAGATATTGAGCTAACTATGAAAATTGAAATAAATTGCTCTAAGCATAGAACATACCTAAAATTAACAGGTAGACATTGCTGATTGTATTGATGATAAGGAAATGGAAGAGATTTGTTGAGGCTTTGCGAGTGAAGCATTACCTGGGAGGACATCTGGTCGGCACTTTGTGTTGATGTCTAGGTCCCAAAGTAGGGAAGGGTGGCATGGGTCATAAAGCTCTGACCATGGATATGCACCTAGGTCCTTGGTTGGTGGTTAGCAAGTAATCCCTGATGGTACCTAGAGGGGTTGAAAGCTTGAGTCCACCTTATTCCCACTTGGATAGATTGCCCTAGTCAGGAATCTAGTCTGTGGCATTGTGGTGCCTAAATTGTTGAGAGACCAATGGATAGATTGCCCAGGTTAGGAATCTAGTCCATGGCATTGCAGTGCCTAAAGTTCTTCATTGTTTCATATAGTTTGAGATCTTCTATTGTATTTGTATGAAGAATCCCTCCCTAGTTAAGAGGGAGTGTTGGAAATTGTAACTAGGTTCGGTCTTCATTTAATGTATTTTTGAGTCATCATGAAATGTAATTGTCAAAAGAATAAAAAAAAAAGAATTTTTATTGTTGTAACAATGACTTATTAAAGCGTGGGTTTCTTGCTTGGGTCATCATTATATTAGTCAAAGTCCCCATTATGGACTCCTAGGATTAATATTGAGTTTATAGAGTCATTGTACATTCAAAGAGACCCTTCTTGGGCTTTTGAATCATGTAAAAAGGTTAAGTATTGAGTCAAATATGATTTATGTATCCTCCACACCAAGTCGACCTAGAAGAGATCAAATCGGCCTAAGGACACCTATTCAACCCACAAGAAGCCTATAAATACAAGCTAGTCAAGTCATTTGGAGGATCACATCTCAAGCTAGTTCGATATCTCAAGAGTAGCTGGAGAAATGCGAAGTTTGTTGTCGGGAAGCCAAAGGAAGTGCGAGTTTGGGGAAGTTTAAGGAGAAGAATAAAATCGAACTTTTGGTGCCTCTCTCTCTCTCTGTTTCATGCCCTAGTTTGGGAGATCAAAGTCTTCCAAGTTTCGTTGTTGCTGAAAGCTGCCTATTGTCGGAAGTTGTTGCCTACTCGAAGTTGCTAGAAGGGGTTGAAAATCTAGGAGGCTGAGTTGGTGTGGAGGGAAGGTCTGGTCTTTGTCTAGGGTGAAGAGTCTCAAAGAATACCATTGAAAGGAAAAATCATCTTGACTGGGTTTTCTCCTCGAGGGGGGTTTTGCCCTGGCATAGTGCCTATATCTTGTGTCACTTGTTTTGTGATCTTCATACACACATATTATGGTAATTGCTTGATGAAAGATAAAATAATAAAGAACTAAAAGAAGCCAGCACACTCACAAGTAATTATCAAGAAAGGAGAATCAAACCCTAATATAACTACTTTGATTTTTCAACACATAGCAAGCTCATGAACTTTTCTAGTGGAGGAGAAATTTCAACTAAGGAGAAATCTATTTTCAGCCAAGGAGTATACCTCCCTCGCTAAGAGGGAGTGTTGATTTTTGTGTAGCATTGGGAGGTATTACCGCATGACTAAAGGATCTTCAAGTCGGCCCTAGCTGCATTATGTAAAAAAAAAATTATTATGACAAGTTAGCCAACCAATAAAGGGACGTGTCCCTCGGGTTGACATGTATAAATAAGATGATGTGATGTCTCATTTGAACACCAAGCAAGAGCAAGTCTTTCATCTCTCTCTTCATCATTTCTATCTCTTCTTGAGGCCGCACATGTGAAGGAAAGTCGGGTTTGAGCAGCGTTGACCAGGCCGAGCTTGACCAGCAATCTAACGAGTTGCATGTGTGGTCTACATTGACAAGGAATTTGACCCCAATTAGATATTGTTTCTATTTTCCTAGGGCATAAATCACTGCCAACATCTCTTTATCATATGTAGATTTTGTTTTCTCTCTAGAATTTAATTTCTGACTTTCAAAGGAAATGGGGT
Source organism: Pinus tabuliformis (assembly GCA_031772625.1). Classification (NCBI taxonomy): domain Eukaryota; kingdom Viridiplantae; phylum Streptophyta; class Pinopsida; order Pinales; family Pinaceae; genus Pinus; species Pinus tabuliformis. The sequence goes on along the minus strand of CM062814.1, from coordinate 740,101,242 downwards.
GGTTTTCTTACATCAGCACTGCTCCCATCCCAATTCATGTAGCGTTACATTCAAGCATAAAGGTTTTAATGAAATCTAAGGCATCCAAAACTAGGGTTGAAGTCATTAAAGTTTTCATTTTCTTGAAACAGGTTTCACCAATATCATTCCAACCGAATGCATCTTTTTTCAATAGCGTTGTTAGTGGGTCAACATGTTGTGCATAATTCATTAAGAATCTTCTATAATGTCCTATAAGACCCAAAAAACCTCGTAGGGATGTCAAGGTTTTTGGAGAAGTCAACTTAATAATTGCTTTGATCTTCTTAGGGTCCACCTTCATTCCTTCTACTAATACTACATGGCCTAGGAATTCTATCTCTTTGTCGAAAGCTACATTTGGATTTATTTGTGACGAACTAATTTTACTCTAATAATCTCAACACAATCTTAGCATGCTTAAGCTGCAAATTCCAATTCTAACTATAGACGAGAATATCATCAAAGAATTCCAAGACGAACTTTCTCAAGTGCAAACCAAATACGTCGTTCATTACTGCTTGGAAGATAGTCGAGGAATTGAACAACTCAAAGGGCATAACATAAATATGCCCTCGTGTGTACAAAAGGCAATTTTTGGAAAGTCCTCTTCACGTATTCTTATGTGATAATAACAACATTTCAAATCAAATTTCAAGAAGTATTTATTTTCGTGGAGTTCATCTAATAGTTCATCCACAAATGACATGGGGAACTTATCTTTGATGGTGATTTTATTCAATGCATCATAATTGATACAAAGCCCATAGAAGCCATATTTTTTCGTCACTAGTATGATCAAAAGCTAAAATGGACTCTTACTTCTAGCTATAACACCGCAATCCAATAACTCATGAACCAAACATTCAATTTCCGATTTGTGACTATAAGATTGTCTATATGATTTTCTCCTAATTGAAGTTGAGCCAAGGATCAATTCTATGATGTGATCTCGGGAGCATATTGGAGAGGGACAATGAGGTAGGTCTTGAGGAATAGTATTGTATTTCTCGAGAATTCCATCAAGATTTTTAGAAACATCGACTTCAATAGAGAATGACTCCATGGAAAAATAGTGGAAAAAATAAGCTTGTGCTCCTTTCTTGATCATCTTCTCCATTCTATTAGACAAGATTATTTTGGGGTGGGTGGACTTTAGATTCCATAAAACTTCTACTTCCTCCCATTTTCAAAGAACATTAGGAATTGTCTCTATAAATTCAACCCTACTATATCAACTATGGGCAACCATTGGTCTCCTAATACTACATCCACTCCATCGATTTCCATGGCATACATGGAGGATTGTAATTGGTAATCCTTAATTGACAACTTAATTTTATGACATTTTTCTATGCAAGAGGTAGTTTTATTTCCAGGAATTGCCACTTGAAAGTCAAAAGAGGAATAGATAAGCATGTTTCATTGTTTTGTTATTTTAGTACCGATAAAATTATGGGAACTCCAACTATCTATTAGCATTATTACTCTTGTCATTTTAATGTAGTCCAGAACCATCAAAATGTTTCTCATTGCAACAGAAGAGAGTGTTGGAGTGGAACTCTGAATCGATTATTCATCTAAATCCACATCGGATAGAGATTAATTGTCAGTGTCCTTGTTGTTGAGAAATTAGTAGGGCAGCAAATTAGGGTTGATTTCTCTTACTTGATAATTTATTGTGAATATATGTTGCCTTCTTATTACTTTTATTATGTTCTCTTCATCAAACAATTACCAAAACATAAACCATGAAGATCACAAAAGACAATGAACATAAGATATAGGCTCTAAGCCAGGAAAAAACCCCAAGGGGGAAAACCCAACCAACTTCTCTTCTTATAGAATCATATCAAAGTGAGAAATCTAGGACCAAAAATCGAGACTAAGACCTTCCACAAGACCCAAGTCAACCCTCCTTCAAGCCTTCCACAATCAAGTCAAGTCTAAACAAGTCAATGATGGTCAAATATCTTCAAATCAGAATTTCGAACCTGCAACTTCGCAGAGTTGCCCCAGCACCTTCGCAAAAACAGAATTTTGGCCCTATAATTCGCAGAGTTGCCCCAGTACTTCGCATGTGTGAACAAAGATAGACAAGAGTTCAATTTTTCTTCCTTCTTGACCTTCGCTCTCTCTCCTTTGACTTTTGCTCTATCTTCTTTGACTTTCGCTTATCTTCTTGCCCTTGCTTGCACAGAAATTGAAGTTGCCAATGTGTGTCCAAATGAGATCGAACTGCTCTCTATATATACACATTCAGGGGGTTGAATTGTCCCTTCTGGGGCCAACTTGGTCTTGTGGGTGACAAAATGACTGTTTTTACTCAAATAAAATTATTTTTCTTCTTTCTTTCAAAAGTCCAAACGGGACTTGACTCAAGTACAATAGATTAACTCATGACAAATTTTCTATTGACTCAATAAACCCTAGAAGCATGAAGAACATGCTTGACTAATGAATAAATAATAATAATAATTTAATTTATCTCTTTACTTTTTGCTTCTACATTAAATATACAGTGACATAAGTACAATGATAATTATGAAGACCGAACCCAGTTACATTTTCCAACGCTCACTCTTAACTAGGGAGATATTCATAAAATTACACACCAAGATACAAGGATACTCTCCAACTGAAATATTCTCATAAGAAGAGTTCAGATTGGTAAGCATCATCAAGCATTAACATCATAACCAACATTGTCGATTCCAAAAATATCAAGGCCTTGAATGACAATCTCTAACTCTCCACTAGATTAGAGCACAATGTTGGGAGGCATACATTTGGACACCACCACCACCGCCTCTCAAGGCACATACCCCATCCGGATGTTCACCAAGTATGTCCTTACAGGACTATTCTTATCTTAGATTCCCAATCCTTAAAGAATATCAGTCCTCTTCGACTACTCTTATCTTGGATACATGTCCTATCCTCAAAGAGTATCAGTCCTCGGGACTACTCCTATCTTGGATTCCAAATCCTCAAGAAGTATCGATCCCAGATGCTTATCCAATCCTTCATTCTCCCTACCAGTGCCTTCACTAGACTTACAATTGTTAGTCCTGGCCTAGTGCATGACACATGGAGAATATAGTGTCCATCATCACTCCCTCTCAACCAGGGAGGAGATCCTTACTCCCTCTCAACCAGGGAGACACAACCACAAGCCTTAGCTTGTCTCAATCATCAACTACGTGTTCTTCCGTGGAGATCTAGTTGTCGCTGCAAGGCTACTATCTCGTATAACATCGTACTGAGCTTCGACCTCCTGGATTTCAACTATTTTATGGAGCCAAACTCTTTCACAATCCATCTTTGTGACAGGGTTTTGCCTTCATCACTTTCCACTAATTATCAGTAGTATCTCAATCGGTAATAAACCAATCAATGTAGAGCCAACTATTACACATATTGTCTCATATAATTCGAGATGATGCCACATTAGCCCCCATAGCTCATGGAAAAGGAGCTAGCCACGTGATTATGATGAAGAAGACTCTAGAAGAGTCCATATTGTAACTCTGGTTAAGAGTTGAGGGAGTCAAACCTAACACTTAGTAGGCTATCGGGATGTGTTATAACCAGACCACTAGGAAGAAAAGAGGTTTCATTCTTTTCACGTGCATTTGTTCCATATACAAGTAGAGTATATGAGAGGGATAGGGAGAGTGCACACACAAAGGATTTGTGCACTGTAGTATCCCACAGGCCATAAGCCTTACTTCTTTGTAATCGCAACCATTTTCTATTCAAAGAAAGAGAGTAAAGCGGCCTCACCTTCTACCTAGGTTTTCTCCCGAAAGGGTTTCCTAGGCTGTATCTTGTGTCAAATCGTGGTTTTGAGGTTTTATTTTGTCGTTCTCTATTTTTTGCATAATTATAATTTGCATGTATACACAATAAACAATAATTTACAGATCCAGAAATCCAAAGAGAAATGAACCTTCAGTGTAGATTTCAGATTTTTAAATACAATTTATCAGATCTATTGTGATGAATGGTCCATTGGAATATCTATGACAATTTAGGGATCATTCATGGAGGTCGATGATAACACAGGTTGAGGATGCCTAAACACGCAAAGAGAAAGGTGGATACGCAGGCTGAAAAATACATGGAAAAAAATGTGCACAAGGGTAAGGGTGAAGAAGGGACAATTGTAGACAAGGGTTTGAAAGATGTTGAAAGGGAATGCAGTGGACGAGGACACAACAAGGAATTGAAAGAATGAGGGCACACAGATGAACAATGAAGGAATGAGATGAATAGATGAGGAATGATAGAGGAATGAGATGAATGGAGTGATGGACGAACGAGATGAATGGATGTGCAAATTAGAAAACGTGAGGGCGAGGATGTGGCTACTATGATAACCAACTTAATTCTGATAAAAAATGTACATTCTTATTTTGTCAATGTTGGTTACAATGTGCAATGTTGGTCAACCATATACTCCATAAAGCATTCGAGTCGTAACGCTTCATGCAACAAGTTGAAATTTGATCAATAATTATTAAATAATTAATTTAGGTTAATTACACTTATAAACAAATATCACTCAAAGATAAAGTTCCCCAGAAGCTAGCTCCTAAGTTCTATGGTCCTTATCAAATCATACAATGCATTGGTCAGGTCACTTACAAGCTAGCTCTTCCAGCCCACTCCAAGATTCATCTAGTCTTTCATACATCTTATTGGAAGGAGATTGTGGGATTAAGTTGCAAAGAGCAAACCAGCCTATCATAACTTTATGAAGAAGGTTCCATTTGGCTCCAACCAAAAGCAATATTAAATATCAAAAAGTGCTAATTGTGCCAAATGCAGAATCAAGGAAGTATCGATCCAATGGAAAAATATGCAAGGAGAAGATGCCACACGAGAACCAGCAGTAATTCTCCAAAAATTTCCTCACATTTAGCCTTGACAACAATGTTGCTTTCGAATGGGGAAGACATGTTAGGGTCCCACCCTAACCACATTAATTAGATACTTTATTGATATATGAGGCCACCTTCCTTGAATAAGGCCCATTAAAAAGTTAGTTAATAGTTATACATTGTAAAAAGGGTCATTTTCTTGGACATTGGATAAACCAACACTCCTCGTGTGTTTCGCGACATGGACTAAACGCCTCTGTGGATCCTTATCTATGGCGATGCGATCGTTGACTAACACCTACGAGGTTTGGTCTAACGGCAATCGTGATTTCCAACAAGTGGTATTAGAGCGTAGGTCACGAGTTCGATACACACCCGGCTCGCGTTGGGGGGGAGATTGTTAGACATTGGATAAACCAACACTCCCCGTGTGTTTCGCGACATGGACTAACCGCCTCTCATGGATCCTTATCTCTGGCGATGCGATCGTTGACTAACACCTGCAGGTTTTGGTCTAACGGAAATCATGATTCCCAACACCTTTTTATTAATAAGGCCTAAATTAGTTGGTCGATCCTCATTATAGGGGGCCCATAGGTAGATAAGATTCTCTATGGATACATATATATAAAGTAGAAGGTTATGCAATGTTTTGTCAAGAATTGTTATTGCATTTGGAGAATTGCTCTTAGAGGTCAGCCCCTTGAAGAGGCAAGTAAACACAGCTTTCAACTTCTTATTATCAAAGAGATATTTCTAAGGCTTATCTCTCCTTTATCTTGTGTTCTTGCACCATATCTTATTTGAATTACACTACAATAAATGTCAAAAATAGATGAAAAATCAGCTCTTAGTCAAAATGCTCTAATTGGGACTTCCTCACATGAAACACCATACTTACAACAAGGGACCAACACTCTCTGAACAATAGGTAAACTAATTGTGCTCTTATGTCAAGTAGCCCTAATTCCCTTGGAAATGTGTAATCATCCTAAGTGAACAACGGGATCCCTTTTGCCCCCAACCCTGCCAAATTGCCCCAAAGAAAGTTTATCTCTTCTTTGTACTTGTATTTAAGGTGTTCTATGTGGATGTTGAATGGAGTTAGAGGAGGAAGGGTTCATCCAAGTTTAGAGGTGCACTAAACTTAGCAAAGGGACCCACAGTCCACCATATACATTTCTTTATTATTTCCCAGCAGAGGAACCCAAAATCCACGAGTCTTGTGACTGCTTTGTGGGCCCAGGTCAAGCTCTTTTTGGGGAGATAAAGGCAGTTGGTGGGCAACTCAATTATGAATCAAATATGTGTGTTCTCTCTTCAGCAAAAGACCAGAGCGAAATTCTAGCACTAGGGTTTTACCCACAGTGCAGAACAGCGCCAACAAGGAAGAAGGTGACCGTATAGAAATAAAATTTCCAGATATGAGTTTCCAACTAGCAGTGCGAGGGTGCCTGCATAGAGGGTCATACAAGATTGTACAAAATTAGCACTACGTAGCAAAAGGAGACTGAGTGAGCTAAATAAAGTCTAAAGTGCATTGCATTTGCTGAAGAAAACAATAGAGAACGCACAGTTTGCAGGTTTTCCCCAGTTGGGGTTTCCTGGGTGAAATTTCTAGTGTTGAATATTTGTGTGTGCTTGTGTCTTCAATTTTGTTTTTCCGCTGCAAATAGTTCAATTAGTAAACTCGGTATTTTTGATGAATGCAGTTGAAAGTTTAGTTGCAGTTCCTTTCACTTCGGTAAAATTCATTGAATTAGTTGTTGGGTTTTAAAAGTTGAACATGGTATCAGAGCTAGTGTATGATTGAAGACCACAAAGCGTGTTTATTTTCTCCAAAGCAACTTAAAGGCAGTGAAGGGCGCAGTTTATCATAAGGACCTGCGCTAGGATTTACCAAAACCAACTTTGCACAAGGGTTTTCTCCTAGAAAGCTCTGCGCTATGGTTTCTAAGCAACACGAGCAACAAAATGGCATATTTGGGGCTGAGATTTGAGGACCACCTTGATAGGGCCTCAAATTTTGTTCTTGGAAGGAGAGGATTGGTGTAGTGTTGTTGGAGCAAAGAGTTTGGGAGCTTGTGGACAGTCCACCAGCCCAACCAGCATACCCCTGCAACCGGCCCAACACAATAAGAAGGACGCAAAGGATAGAAGAATTATTCTTGAAGGTGTCTTGAAGGTGTCAAGGATCACATCATACTTCACCTGTCTGAAAAGAAGACAACTCTGGTTATGTGGGAAGCCATCTTAGAGTTGTACCAAGGTTCGAGTGAGGCCAAGAAGCTGGCACTTAGAGATAAACTTAGAAATATTAAAATGACCAAGTCTGAGTCTGTGGTCTCATATCTTATCAAATTCACCCAAGTGAGGGTCGAGTTAGTTGGAGTTGGGAAGAGAGTCTTGAACAGGGACCTTGTCAGTTTTGCACTATTGGGTTTTTCCAAGGCTTGGGAAAACTTCATTGATGCAATGAGTGACAGAGAGAAGCTTCCACATTAGTAGCAGCTCTGGAGTGACTGCGTACAAGAGAAGATCCGAAAGTAGGCCAAATCTGGGTCTCATCCCAACGCTAAGAGGATAACTTGGCCCTAGCCAGCAAAGGGCGCAAGGCCAAGGGCAAGAAAAGTGCACGAGGGGCCGAGTCTAATTTCGGAGGCAAGAAGAAGAAAGATCTCAACAAAATAAAGTGCTTCTCCTATCATCTGTTTAGGCACTACTCCACTAAGTGTCCAAACAAAAAGAAGGGGTCCAAGAAGGATCATCTGTCAACATCAACGGAGGTGGAGGAGTTCATTTCTCACTTTGAGAGGGAGTTCTCGCTCATAGCTTGCATGGCAAGCTCATTGGCTAGCAGCGTGTGGTATGTTGAAAGTGGAGCTTCCTGTCACATGATCGGGAACAAGGAGTATTTCAGCTAGTTGACTAAAAAGGACATGCAGTTTCACATAGAGCTGGGAGATGATGATAGGTACCTAGCCAAGGGCATTGGTACCGTCAAGTTTGTGAGGGAGTCTGGGAATCCTCTCTACCTCAGAGATGTCCTCTACATCCCGGTTTGACAAAAAACCTTGTTTCAGTCTCAACCTTGGAGAACAAGGGTTATGATGTTATCTTCAGCAAATAAAAGGCCTTTATCAAGCCTTTCAACTCCAGAGTAGCTAAGCAGATTAGAGTCACGATGAAGAACCTCTACAGGCTTCAGTTTGAGACAGTCGTGACCTTGAGCAGCAAAGGAGTTAATAAGCAGAGTCGTGACCTTGGGGAGCTTTGGTATAGACATATGGGTCACTTACACCATGGAGCGTAGAAGATTTTGAGATAGCCACAAGATTGCCACAGTGCATTGTTGACCAACATGACATGTGCAAGGGCTGCACACTTGGCAAGTATGCCAAGACAACAAGGACAAGAACATCTTGGAGTTGGTGCATTCAGATGTCTAGGGACCATTTTCCTCTCCATCCATTAAGGGATACAAATATTATGTCATCTTCATTGATGACCACTCAAGAAAGACTTGGATCTTCATCATGAAGAAGAAAGATGAATTCTTCTCGAAGTTCATGGAGTCTAAGGTCTTGGTGGAGAACCAAACAAATAAAAAGATCAAGGCGCTGAGGTCAAACAACAGTGGAGAATACATCTCCAACACTTTCAAGGACTTGTGTGCCAAGGACGGCATTAGGAGACAGCCCACCATGCCTTATAACCCTCAACAAAATGGGGTGGCTAAGTGCAAGAACTGGAGCATTGTTGGAGCGGCTAAGGCAACCTTTTTGCAGAACAAAAGCCCACACAGGGTGCTAGACAGAGTCGCACCAGAGGAGGCTTTCACAGGCAAGAAGCCTGACGTGTCTCACTTCTCAGCCCTCAAGTCAGAGGTGTACCTCAGGTGCCCCTCAAGTTAGGTCAGCCCTCAAGTCTGAGGTGCCCCTCAAGTCAGGTCAGCTCTCGAGTCTAGCATATGCTCGAGTGCCCCTCAAGTTAGGTCATCCCTCAAATCCAAGGGAACCCTCAAGGAGGTCAGCCCTCAAGTACATCGATCAAGGTCGCCCCCTCAGGTCCACTTGTTATTGCCATGTGCCTTCTGATAACCGGAAGAAGCTGGAGCCCACAGCAGAGAAAGGAATTTACGTGGGCTACAGTGAGACATATAAGGCGTACAAGGCGTATGTCTGAGCACTCAAAAAGATAGTGATCAAGCGTGATGTGAATTTCGAGGAGGAAATGGCTCTCGAGTGGTCCTTGGAGCATGAGCAGGGTGCAGCACAAGAGGAGGAGCAACAAGCTCCCAAGCAAGAGACTCAACCAGCTCCTCGAACTTAATCACAACCAGTTCTTGGGCAGGTCGAGCAACACGCAGATGAGGAAAAAGCACAGGAACAGGAGAGAATAGAGTGAGAGGAGCCCACTCAGCCAATAACTCCCAACACAGGGAGAAATAGAACCAAGTGGGTAGATTAGTTGATCAAGGAGGCTCAGGAGAGAGTTGAAGCCCGCAACTCCACATTCAAGCAAAGTAAACAGCCACAGAGATATGCAAGATACATGGAACTGATGATTGAGTTGATAGCCTCAAATCCTTCTTGTTACAAGGAGGAAACCTCTCAATAAGCAGGGCGAGATGCCATGGTGGAGTTCTTCTCTATCATGCAAAATAACATCTAGGAGATTGTACCAAGACCAATTGGCAAAACAATGGTTGGTTCACGTTGGGTGCATAAGATTAAGCAACCAGTTGATGAGAGTGTGGAGAAGTGCAAGGCTAGATTTGTGGCCAAAGGGTTCTCTCAGGTTGAGGGGATAGAATATGATGAGACGTTTGCGCCTATGGCATGATATTCATCCATTAGGACCATATTGGCTATTGCAGCATAGATGGGGTGGAAGGTCCATTAAATGGATGTGAAGCCTGCCTTCCATAACGGAGTTGTTGAGGAAGTGATATATGTTGAGTAGCCTAAGGGGTTTGAGACTTTCAGCAGAGACACACATGTTTGCAAGTTGAAGAGAGCTCTTTATGAGCTCAAGCAGGCACCGAGGGCATGGTATGCCTGGATAGACTTCACGAAGATTGAAGTTGGGCTTCACCAAGACTGAAGTTCACTCTAACTTGTATTATATTGTGGTTGGGGGGCAACCTCTCATTCTTGTGTTATATGTTGACAATTTGATACTGACATGGGATGAGAAGCTCATCAGTGACTACAAGAGAGATCTTGCAAAGGAGTTTGAGATGAAGGATATAGGGATGATGCACTATTTCCTTGGGTTGGAGGTATGGCAAGGTGATGGGGAGATCTTCTCAGGACAGGACAAGTACACACAAGAGATTCTCAAGAGGTTCCACATGTAGGAGTGCAGGCCCATGACCACGCCTCTAGTCACAACTTGGAGGGAGGTGGATGCTACTAGAGCAGAGTGACTTGATGCCACACTTTACAGACAACTCATTGGGTTGTTGATGTATCTAGTGAACACACGACCCAACATTTGCTTTGTAGTTAACCAATTGAGCCAGTTTATGGTTGAGTTGACCAAAGTGCATTGGGTTGTTGCCAAGCACATGTTGAGATATCTCAGGGGCACAGCAAATTATGGGTTGTTGTACAAGCAAGTTGATGGTGTGAGGCTTCAAGGCTTCACAGATGGAGATTGAGCAGGGGGTTCAACAGACAAGAAGATCACTTCAGGTTCTACTTTCAGTGTTGGATCAACAATTGTTTCCTGGTTCAGCAAGAAGCAAAGATCAGTGGCACTAAGCTCCACTGAGGTCGTGTACACGGTTGCCATCCTAGTAGCTTGTGAGGCCATATGGTTGAAGAAGCTACTTGTTGGGTTATTCAGTCAAAAGTTGGAGCCCACAATCATCCACTATGGATGCAGCTCTCTAAAAATCCAGTGTTTCATGGCCGCTCCAAGCACATCAAGATCTGGTACCACCATATCAGAGATTGTGTTCAGAGGGGTAAATTCAAGCTCCAGTACGTCCCTACAAAGGAGCAGATAGCAAATATTTTGACCAAGGCATTGGCAATGGGCAGATTTGTCTACTTCAATAATAAACTGAGTGTAGTACTGAACACCTTCCTCTCTAAGAGGGAGTGTTGACGGGAGTTAAATAAGGAGGGGTTCAGCCAAGTTTAGAGGTGCACTAAACTTAGCAGAGGGACCCATAGTCCACTAGCCATGTGAGTGCTTTGTGGGCCCAGGTCGAGCTCTTAAAGGGGAGATAAAGGTAGTTGGTAGGCAGTTTGATTATGCATCAAATTTGTGTGTCCTCTCTTCAGCAAAAGACTAGAGCGAAATTCCAACACTAGGGTTTTACATACAACGCAGACCAACAATAAAGAAGGTGGTCATATAGCCATAAAATTTTCAGATCCGAGTTTCCAGCTAGTAGTGCGAGAGTCCCTGTGCAAAGGGTCGTACAAGGTTGTACAGAATTAGTATTGCACAGCAGAGGGAGGTCGAGTGGGCTAGATAAAGTCTAAAGTGGGCGCAAAGAGGTGTTGGTCGATTTCTGAGCAAAGGGAAGGCTTTTCCCTCTTCTATGTAATTTTCCAAGATTGCATTTGCTGAAGAAAACATTAGAGAACACACAGTGTGTAGGTTTTCCCCAGTTGGCATTTCCTGGTTAAAATTTCTAGTGTTGAATATTTGAATATGCTTGTGTCTTCAATTTTGCTTTTTTGCTGCAAATAGTTCAGTTAGGAAACAATATATTTGATGAATGTGTTGTCACCTTCTGAAAACAGAGTTTTAGTTGTACAAAGAGTACCAAAGAACATAGAGGTTTGCAGCCATCTTCCAAGCCACAAAAGATCTCAAAGCTAAATCATACCCTCTCCACTAGATAGTGTTCGGAATAAGCTTTCCAACGACATGTGGAAGTCCAAAAACAGACTCCTGGATCAAAAGTTAGAGCATATTGAAGATACCCTTTCAAAGCCAAAAAACAAAGGAAAAATGGCTAAGGGTCAGGCTCATCGCAAATCGCAATCAGGGCTTTTCTGGAACAACAACAGGGGAAGGCAGCAAAATCTACGGTAGGTCGATCACCGATATCGCAAATCGGCTATCGACAGGTCCGAGGCAGAGCAAATATTGCATATCAACGGGTCCGAGGCAAAGCAAATATCGAATATCGGCGGTCGGAGGCCCATGGCCCGTTGCATATTGGCGGTTCACGATATAGAGCGTCGATATTGCATATCGGCAATCGCAGTTGCAAAGGGGTGCACACAAACACAAGATCAGAACATCGTCGATATCATGAAAATCGCCAAAAATTGGGCCTTTATTGTTAAAGCGTTGGGAGGAGCCAATTTCATTTAACAAGGAAATTCAAAGAAAAACCAAGGGCAGATGGGCCCTTTTCTCTCTCCTCCACGAGGCCACGTGGCAGAATCCTATTGGTCCTAAGAATACACGAGGCAACTGACGTCAGCATGATGTGGCAGTACAGAGGACACGTGGCATGTTGATTTGGCATTTTCAAGGGTCCTATTGGGACATTTTCGGGTGACTCATGTCAACTCTCTCAAAGTGACACGTGGCAGTGATGATGTCACCCATCGCAAATCGGCAATCGGCGAACGCACAAAGCAAAGTCTCTCCTCCGCCGCAGTCCCTCCCGGCTTGCGATTGTAGTATGCGGAAAACTCTCTCGGATGTGATATTTTATATATTAAACACCCCCCCATCTCTAGGCGGCCCAAATTGACTCTGCCCAGATCAACAGCTCCCAGGCATTTTCGCCTCCCCACCCCCCGCCATGTTCCCCTTTATCGGCGAGGGGGGGTCCGAAAAAAACAGTTTCCCCGCCAGGCCCCCCCACTACGTATCCCTCTCATGTTGTTTCACACCCTCCCCCCCACTTACCACTTACCGCTCATGCCCCCCTCCGAAAACCACTCATCCTCTCACTCTCTCCCGTATTGTGATACCCCGGGCGAGCCCAATATCGCAGATCGGCGATAACAAGGGTCAAGGGGAAATATCAAAGGGCAAGCATTATAAATCACCAGTTTGCGGGATTCTATGTAACAAAGGAAGAAGACCCCCGGAGTGGAGTCCAATGGCCCTACCACCGGAGGACTAAGCACTGGGTCATAACCTCCGGTCACATGAAGCAAAGAATCAAAAGTGGATCTGGAGGCCCCATCCTGTAAAAGCTTTTCAGTGAGAAGTCCCTATATGAGAACTCTACGACCATGTAGTACAGAACTTTAAAGGCATGGTGGGTCGGCAGCTGTGGCATTTAATAAGGAAGATGGAGCATTCAAACCCAGCATGGGATGATCTAGAAAGGCCCTCTGTGACACAAAACTCGAAACAACCATTTGGATTAATGGAGGGGGATTGAGATTCACCTGAGGAACTTGGGCCAAAAACACAGTGGTAGGAGTGGCTAGACTGAAAGCAGGGTGTGTAAGGGTTTTAGGAGTAAATCCTGAGTAGTGAGTAACAACGGGTTGAGAGTTGGATGAGGAAGCTTCAAAGACTGATGGGACAGTAGTGAAGGTAGTAGGAGTTTTCTCCTTCCAGACTTAATGGAGGGGGATTGAGATTCGTGTCATGTGTATCCGACGATTGTTCATCGGGATCATCTTCTAAATATAGAGGATGAGGGATCTGGTCGAGTTGTTCCTTTCTTTCCCTTGGAAGTATCTGCAATGGAGGCCTTCTATACTGTGGGTTATAACCCTGGTTGTTGACTTGAGCATTCTGTTTGGAGAGACTCTTGTTCTCAAGTTCAAGCTTTCCAACCTTATGTGATAAACTCCTAATGAGTTTATCCAGTTCATCCCACTTCAGGTCTAGTGATTCTTTAGCTTGACCCGAGGAGGATGCTTCTTCTTTCCCTCTTTTATTCTCAGTAGGTTCTTGCTTTCCTCTTGACTTCCCTACTGAGGTGAAATTTGCTTCCACCTCAAGCGCATCGATTTGGAGTTGATCTAAAGTGAGACTTCCTTTCCCTTAGAGTAAAACCAAAGTCAAATTCAAAGGCTCCCAAAAAAGCTACTTGAGTAGCAACTAGAGGAGGCTTTATCTCACCCGGCAGGTTATTATACTGCTTATTGAACCTTTTTATAAATTTTGAGATATCCTCTTTTGGCTTCTTCCTTATAGCGTTAAACTCTATGAGGAGGTAATCATGATTTCTCTTTTCACCCCATTTCTATGTGAAAGAGTTTTCCAGTTCCTCCCATGTAGTGATGGAGGTATTGGGTAGGGCTTTAAACCATTTTCTGGCTTCCCCATCAAGGGATTGTACAGAAAGTCTCAAGACCACATTCAGTTGTTCTACATTTAGATTCTCAGCAAAAGCACAGAAGGTTTCAACGTGTCTCTGTGTAGTGTTTTCATCCTCCCCACTGAACCTAGGCAAAAGCTTTAGGTAGTCTTGGGGCATAGAACTTAGGGGTTGAAGTAAATCAAGAGGGGCATATTTATTCAACAAAAAACCCAAAAGCTTTCCAACGGTAGGTGGAAGTCCAAAAACGAACTCCTAGATCAGAAGTTAGAGCAGATTGAAGATACCCTTTCAAAGCCAAAAAGCAAAGGAAAAATGGCTAAGGGTTAGGCTCATCACAAATCGCAAATGGGGCTTTTCTGGAACAACAGCAGGGGAAGGCAACGAAATTTGCGGTAGGTCAATCGCCAATATCGCAAATTGGCTATCAGCAGGTCCGAGGCAGAGCAAATATCGCATATCGATGGGTCCGAGGCAAAGCAAATATCGCATATCGATGGGTCCGAGGCAAAGCAAATATCGCATATCGATGGGTCCGACGCAGAGAAAATATCGCATATTAGCGAGTCCGAGGCAGAGCAAATATCGCATATCCGCGGTCGAAGGCCCATGGCGCATCGCATATTAGCGAATCGCGCTACAAAGCGGCGATATCGCAAATCGGCGATCGCATGTGCAAAGGGGTGCACACAAACACAGGATCAGAACATCATCGAACGCCAATATCATGAAAATCGCCAAAAATTGGGCCTTTAGTGTTAAAGTGCTGGGAGGGGCCGATTTCATTTAACAAGGAAATTCAAAGAAAAACCAAAGGGCAGATGGGCCCTTTTCTCTCTCCTCCAGGGGGGCCACGTGGCAGAGTCCTATTGGTCCTAAGAATCCACGAGGCAGCTGATGTCAGCATGATGTGGTGATACGAAGGACATGTGGCATGCTAATCTAGCATTTTCAGGGGTCCTATAGGGGCATTTCCGAGTGACACGTGTAGTGATGATGTCACCCATCACAAATTGACAATCAGTGAACGCACAAAGCAAAGTCCCTCCGCCGCAGTCCCTCCCGGCTTGCGATTGCGGTATGCAAGAAACCCTCACGGATGCGATATTTTATAGATTAAACACACCCCATCTCTAGATGGCCCAAATTGACTCCGCCCAGATCAACAGCTCCCAGGCCTTTTTGCTCCCCCCTGGCCATGTTTCCCTTTATCGACAGGGGGGGTCCGAAAAAAGCAGTTTCCCCACTAGGCCTCGCCACTACGTGTCCCTCTCATGTTGTTTCGCACCCCCCCCCCTCACTTACCACTTACCGCTCATGCCCCCCTCCGAAAACCACTCATCCTCACACTCTCTTCCGTATTGCGATTACAATACCCCGAGCGGGCCCAATACCGCAGATCGGCGATCGCAAGGGTCAAGGGGAAATATCAAAGGGCAAGCATTATAATCCACTGGTGTGCGGGATTCTATGTAACAAAGGAAGAAGACCCCCAAAGGGGAGTCCAATGGCCCTAGCGCCCGAGGACTAAGCACTTGGTCATAGCCCCCGGTCACATGAAGCAAAAGGGGCTAAAGTGGATCTGGAGGCCCTGTCCTGTAAAAGATTTTCAGTGAGAAATCCCTATATGAGAACTCTGCGACCAGGTAGTACAAAACTTTAAAGGCGTGGTGGGTCGGCAGTTGTGGCATTTAATAAGGAATATGGAGCATTCAAACCTGGCATGGGCTGATCCAGAAAGGCCCTCTGTGACACGGAACCAGGGTCAACATTGACAGAAGTAAATAAGGACTTGGTAGCTCGGGAGGACTTGATTATCCAACATGGTGCCCCCATACAGAGGGAAGACGAAGTACTGCCCAGGGGTCCTCTGCTTCAGTACTACGGCATGAAACTAATAGCGCCCACTCCCAGCTTTGAAGGATGAATGGTTCAAGCAATAAAGATAGAAGTGACAGGAGTCGACTAAGTAACACATGAAGCCAAATCGTGAGCAAAATTCAACCTGAAGCAATAGCGATCACAGGGATGGGCACAAATATATTTTGTTAACATTTTTCTCCAACTGTTGACTTGTTTTGTCACCCTGTAATGTGTTGCCATTAAATGAGGCAATTAATATTTTGTAATGTTTTTGGGCCACAGAGCCATCCCTGGCCAAGATAGCTAGTCGACCTGACAACTGAGACTCAGCCGAAGATATTTTGTTGTAATGAATGTTCAATGCTCCCCTCTCCAGATAAATAGGGGAAAGCAACACTTTACAAAGGTTCAGAAATCCTAAAGAAAACGCTACATGTTATTTTCAGACTGTATGACTTTATAATACAGATCTTTCAGAATATCAAGTAAATGGTGGTGATTCCCCCTTCGAGTATTACAATATGTTATCCCTCTGTTAAAACCCATTATGTTCATGTTTCTTCTCTGAATTCATGCAATCATAGCTGCTAGAAATATTTCATACTTCCTCACAGATTCATTTGTATTGACTTATTAATGCATGTTCCTGTATGGATTATTGATATTATATCTTTAAAATTGTGTTACATGAATCATAGCATTTAGTGTCTCATTTGTCCATTATATCTACCCGTAACTCAAATAAGTGTAGAAATTCTTAATGCTTCAAGCTCTATGTGTTAAGTGTAGAATTCTTGATGTGTTAAGCTCTATGTGATGATTTGTCTTTAAGGTTTCTGCGATCTTCAAATTTGTGTAGATCATCTTCCGGATTCATCGAATTAGTTTGCTCTTTCTCCTTATCCTCTCTCATGGCTCTACAAAAGCTTATTAAACTGTAAGTCCTTGAACCACTCGGCCTCCACTATTTTGCACATATTTCTGTTAACTATATATGTGAAGAAGTACCAGAAATACATGACTTATACATACCTTTGGATGAATGAACCAACCTAGTCCTTTTAATATATATATATAGAATATATGTGATGTGTCCATTTTCCTGAGAATCATTTGAGAGACACACAAAATCTAGATGTGCCCAGGCACTGGTCTTGTAAGCAATCCAAGGCTGTCTCTGGGAGCGACAACAGAATGCATGTTGAAAGTTTAACTGCAGTTCCTTTCACTTCAGTAAAATTCATGGAATTAGTTGCTGGGTTTTAAAAGTTGAACAGTGGAGAGCCCATCCTTGACACAATCACCTAAAGGGAAAAAAACCAACAGCAAACTAAAAAATAGAACAGAATTCAGGATTAGCCCAGCAACTGGGGACTTCAAAAAGCTACTTTGTCATGAATTCCCATCAGAGGATTGAACATTAAATAAAGCCCGAGGAAAAGAAAAAGAAAAGTAGAAGGAACGGTATTTAACTTGACCCCCTTGTCCAGCCTTTATGGCCCTTCAGAATCTATTCTTTGACTGTGTTTGCATATATAATGTCTTTTTCATCCACATTTGCTATTCTATAATCGGATCTGCAAATATTGTTAAAAGATCTTGAGGGAAACATATAAGTGAAGTGGGGCCACGTATTGACGCATAGTGTTCACCTGCAGTACAGTGACTTAAAAGAGCTGGAATGTAACTGTTAAGTGGATACAAAGCAGCTCAATGAATGGGTTACCCAGCAGCAAGGAGGACGTTTCTGAGGAAGTGACGAAGCCTTACAGAAAATTATGGGGGAGAATGAAGTGAAGACGCAGCACAGGCTGCAAGGGGTCTGCTGGCACAACAGGACGCAGACAGAACAGATATCAGAACAGAATGCTTAACCCTTGTAGCCATCGTTAAGGCGCAAGACAGTTGGACACTTAGGTGGAAAAAATGTACAGTTTTTTTCTACCCGTTAAAATATACCTGGAGTTTTTTCGTAAACCCGAAAGGGCTCTTCTGTAGTTAAAGAATTTATTTGTAATGTGGATGTATTTATTTAATTTGCTGACACGTTTTCCTTCTCTCATTTACAGGTTAAGTTCAGTATTTAGAACATGTGGAAGAATTATCTGAATCGTTTTTTGCTTTCCTCGGTTGCTGTAAGCTGTAGTAGAATATTTAAATGGCCAGTGCATGTGGCGGCACTAAATCCACGAAAGAGCACACAGTAAAATGTCAAAACTCCGATTGAAAAACTGAGAGAGATCCCTCTACAGCGTCTGGGAGTTCAATCCGGAGGAATTTCGGATTATTTGCAAGAAAAATAAATCCTCTGGAAAAAATTATAGGACCCCAAGACTAATACTATATTCTAAACCCCATCCGTTTTCCCTCCAAGAAAAAAACCCGGTGGGCTGCAACTTCATCAAACGCTCCCTAAATTCCCAAATTGGCTCCAATTAGATGCAAAGGAGCATAGTAATAGTCCATAGAAATGCATATGGATACGGAACTATCCAAACCCTAATAAGTTTGACAATTTTGTTGTTCCTGCTAGTAATAATAAAAAATCGTAATAACGAAGCCATGGCAGTGAAGCTTACCTCTGAAAGGAAGGCAATTCCAATATGTCGTGGGGCGCCACTAAATTTAGCAGACGGATCCGTGGCGTTCGCAGGAGGTAGATATTATTGCCGCATTATAGAGGTTCACCATGGACACCGCCAAAATGGCGGAGCGACCACGTTCCGTGCTATTCTGAGAAGCCGTTTACGAGGATTGTCGACAAAAATAAGTGAGCACTCGGCTCCTCCGCGATTCGTCCATAAGAAACATTTGGAATAAGCGGTTTTGGCAAACCGGGGTTTCACAATACAAATTACCGGCTGTGAGCGGATTAACTCTGGTCGCCGGTTGACGATAGAGAACTTTGACTGGCCGGATATTTATGCCGACGAGTGTGTACGGTGTTGCTAGAGTAGATGATGTCAGGTGACAATTTTGTTTGGGAAGGGAACCTCATCCGCACTTGGATTAGATAGAATTTGGGTTTGGTGGAAGCTTAGCTTCCTCTTCTCTTTAAGGCACTAGTCACATGCACCCAAGGCTAATAGAGAGACTTTGTCTATGGTGCAAGTGTTAGAAGACATGCAAGTGGGATGTTGGGATGAGTCATTATGATGTTAATAATTTAGTTTTAATCTTCAAAATATAGAGTTTTAAGTGTAGAGTTTTGTGTGTGGTGGAAGGTGTTTGACTTTTTAAAATTGGTGTTTTTAGTATAGGATGAAGTTTAACATATATTTAAAAAGAGAAAATGGTTAAAATGGATATGGATTTTATCTTTTATTTTAAATATAATAATTTAATTTGAAGTCACGACATAGTTAGATAATAAATTGATATATGAAAGTTTGTTGTTTAGAAGATAAATGATTTTTTTGGCATAATTTTTCTCCGTAATTTAATGAGGTTAATAATTAATCATAAGTTAAAGATGATTTACAAGGCATAATTTCGACATTGTTAATGATGATTGTATAGAGTGAGGGACAAAGTTGTCACATCAAACCTAAAGACTTGCACCCCTAACCCAATAGTCAAATTGACAAAGCTAATAGGGTTGATGATATGTTATGTAATGTGTTATATAAGTCATCTCCAAAGTTGATACAATTTTTTCCTTTGCACTACTAATATTGATTGATTGTGTATTAAGTCTAGGACCATTTGGAATGGAGTTAGGGAATGAGCCTCTTTATGAGATAATCATATTTAATGGTCATCAAGGAAATATTTAGAGTTTAAAGGTCAAATGAAGGCTCACACCTTACCACCTTACCAAACATGTCATCTCTATCACTTCGTGTACACATGTTGTGGATATGTGTATTTTGAAGGATCCCACATACATAGTAATTGAAAATGGATGAGATTTAGGAGGTTATGGTTATTCTAAAAGTTTAGCCATTTCCTTATTGTAATGAATTTCGCATTAGTGATGAAAAGACAAGGAGAAAGACTAAGGAAATAGATGACCTTCCATTAAATACAAGCATGATTCGTGAATGACTAAGGAAATAGATAACATTCTACTAAATACAAGTATGATCTTAATTGTTAGTTAATAACATTGTGCTCATGAACGTGGAGTTTAATTTGACGCATTGCAAAATCTAGGCTCCAATTATTTTATAGAATATGCTTTAAATTAACAATATTTTATATGTAAATCCTAACTTGTATGATACTTGCTTATTAACAAGTGAAAGGTGCAAACAATGGAATATTTCGCCAACAACTTATGTTTTTGAAAAATCTAAACTAAACATTTTGGAAAACTCATTTTTAATATAGAAGGCTTATTATAAATAAAAATGAGATAGCTATAACCCTTTCAATTAACTAAATTATAGCATTTGAAATATGTATTAAAAAATTGTCAAAATATTTTAGCTCAAGTGATTTGGTAAACAATTTGTTTCCCCAATTGTGTGAAGACATGTTGTAACCAACTTGTTTGTGGCATTTATGAAATAATTGTACGTAATAATGACAACAAATCTTTCAAAATTATCCATTCTCCAAAAATTATCATTTCAATTAAATTATATCTATATTAAAATCTTCTAAACACATAAATCTATATATATATATCAATCACATCCACATAATATACATATCCACATAATTATAATAAATATACATAATAAAATATATATATATAATATACATATCCAAATAGTCTATAAAACTCAACCCAGGGAAACCAAAATTATCATTAAAATCTTCACACATATTGTCAAGATAAACTTAAATACTTATCTCAAAATGTATCCTACTACTCTTGATATGGACAATTAAATCAAAAATTAGTCCTACACTTTCCATATCTGAAAAACAAGTTGTCGCATAAGAATATGTACTAAAAAATAGTGTACATAGGTTGTTTTTTTGTTTTAATTTTAATTTTTGATATCAATACAAGTGATTTTTAATGTTTATTAATAGACTATGAGAGAAGGATTTCTTTAGTAGTTTTATATATATATAATATTTGTAAATATTTATAATTAATTTAATTCTTACAAATATCTATATTAATATAATAATAACTACTTCTTCTTTGTTATTATTATTAATCGAAATCTAATTAGTTTGATTTATTTAATTTATATATTGATATATTTTAGTTATGATTTAATTTATTTTAATTTTATATTAATCGAAATTGTAAGATAATTTAACAATATTATATATTAATAAAATTAATTGCAAGTTTATAACGTATGATGTCACAATACATATTGTAAATGCATAGAAATGGCTAAGCTCAATCATAATTCAACTATATTTTAGGGTTGTATTTTCAAACATGATGTAGCCAATGAAGCATAGAGTGTTGTTTATGAGATCTCATTTTGGTGTTTTCATGAGTTTCATTTAACCAAGCTATTCAACTATTGGGTTGTATCTTCGAAAAGTAATTTAGGATAGAGTGTTGTTTACAAGACCTCATTTTAGTGTTTTAGCCCATACAACATGACACAGGCCCATTTTGGTGTTCTCATTAGTTGCATTCAACCAAGCAAGTCACCTATACCTAAAGGTTGTATTTTTCAAAATTTATTTAGCACATAAAGCTTAGAGTATTGTTTACAGGACCCCGTTTTGGTGTTTTCACCAATTGCATTCAACTAAGCTTCGTAGTTTTTGGTGTTTTCACCAATTGCATTCAACCAAGCTTCTAGAACTATGAGTGTAAACTTATCACTTTGATAGTAACATTATTATTTATTTTAACTTTTTTTTCTCAATTCTTGTTTTAATATTTTTCCCCAAATTTAATATTTAATTATTTAAAAATTTATATATAAAATCTTATTTAAATATGTAACATTGTTATGAATGAGCTCTTAAGTTTAAGATATGAATAATTAGTGTAAATTGAATATAATATGTATAGAGAGAAATTTCATTTAAATATATAATGGTGTCATAAATGGACTACTTAGTTTAATGTGCAATATAAATAATGATCCTAAAATTTGTGACTAGAATCATGTTTTAATCATATCACATATTGGAGATTATCACGTATTGTTTCTCCACATCCACTATGGGTGTACATCCCTAATAATCAACACATTCAAGATACATGTATGTCACTCTTCAACCTATTAAGTTAATGATTCCTACACTTCTCATGCAAATTGAGTCTAGGTACATGCATGACTCTACTTAGTTTCTCCATAGTTATGTTAGTTCATGGCAAAGATGATTTTGCTTCCTCCCACAATAGGGCATAATTTGATGCATTGCAAAATCTAGGCTCCAATTATTTTATAGAATATGCTTTAAATTAACAATATTTTATATGTAAATCCTAACTTGTATGATACTTGCTTATTAACAAGTGAAAGGTGCAAACAATGGAATATTTTGCCAACAACTTATGTTTTTGAAAAATCTAAACTAAACATTTTGGAAAACTCATTTTTAATATAGAAGGCTTATTATAAATAAAAATGAGATAGCTATAACCCTTTCAATTAACTAAATTATAGCATTTGAAATATGTATTAAAAAATTGTCAAAATATTTTAGCTCAAGTGATTTGGTAAAACAATTTGTTTCCCCAATTGTGTGAAGACATGTTGTAACCAACTTGTTTGTGACATTTATGGAATAATTGTACCTGGTGTAATAATGACAACAAATCTTTCAAAATTATCGATTCTCCAAAAATTATCATTTCAATTAAATTATATCTATATTAAAATCTTCTAAACACATAAATCTCAATAATTATAAAATATATATATATATATATAATTATAAAATATATATATATATATATCACATCCACATAATATACATATCCACATAATTATAATAAATATATATAATAAAATATATAAATATATATATAAATATACATATAAATATACATATCCAAATAGTCTATAAAACTCAACCCAGGGAAACCAAAATTATCATTAAAATCTTCACACATATTGTCTCATATAATTCTTAATAAGATAAACTTAAATACTTATCTCAAAATGTATCCTACTACTCTTGATATGGACAATTAAATCAAAAATTAGTCCTACACTTTCCATATCTTACTCATCGAGGAAAAACAAGTTGTCGCATAAGAATATGTACTAAAAAATATTGTACATAGGCTGTTTTTTTGTTTTAATTTTAATTTTTGATATCAATACAAATGATTTTTAATGTTTATTAATAGACTATGAGAGAAGGATTTCTTTAGTAGTTATATATATATATATGTATAATATTTGTAAATATTTATAATTAATTTAATTCTTACAAATATCTATATTAATATAATAATAACTACTTCTTCTTTATTATTTTATTTTTTTTCGAAGGTGGCAAAACCTATCAAACTCAGGTGTCAAACCAACAGTGAGGACAGCCATCTCTGGCTGCTATCCGCGAATGTCGGTTTGACTCATCACCGTTATCAAGGAAAACCACGCCACCTGTAATAACCCGCTGGTGGTCCATAAGGGAGCAGGCTTTCACTCCTGCCAGATGCCTCTGGGTCTTGGGCCGTTAACCTGTTTCCTTACGTCCGAGGAAGACGAGCTCTTAGCCAAGCAGAAGCAGTTTTACGGCATACTCCAGGCCGGCTCTTCTTTATTATTATTATTAATCGAAATCTAATTAATTTGATTTATTTAATTTATATATTGATATATTTTAGTTGTGATTTAATTTATTTTAATTTTATATTAATCGAAATTGTAAGATAATTTAACAATATTATATATTAATAAAATTAATTGCAAGTTTATAACGTATGATGTCACAATACATATTGTAAATGCATAGAAATGGCTAAGCTTAAGCATAATTCAACTATATTTTAGGGTTGTATTTTCAAACATGATGTAGTCAATGAAGCATAGAGTGTTGTTTATGAGATCTCATTTTGGTGTTTTCATGAGTTTCATTTAACCAAGCTATTCAACTATTGGGTTGTATCTTCGAAAAGTAATTTAGGATAGAGTGTTGTTTACAAGACCTCATTTTAGTGTTTTAGCCCATACAACATGACACGGGCCCATTTTGGTGTTCTCATTAGTTGCATTCAACCAAGCAAGTCACCTATACCTAAAGGTTGTATTTTTCAAAATTTATTTAGCATGTAAAGCTTAGAGTATTGTTTACAGGACCTGTTTTGGTGTTTTCACCAATTGCATTCAACCAAGCTTCATAGTTTTTGGTGTTTTCACCAATTGCATTCAACCAAGCTTCTAGAACTATGAGTGTAAACTTATCACTTTGATAGTAACATTATTATTTATTTTAACTTTTTTTTCTCAATTCTTGTTGTAATATTTTTCCCCAAATTTAATATTTAATTATTTAAAAATTTATATATAAAATCTTATTTAAATATGTAACATTGTTATGAATGAGCTCTTAAGTTTAAGATATGAATAATTAGTGTAAATTGAATATAATATGTATAGAGAGAAATTTCATTTAAATATATAATGGTGTCATAAATGGACTACTTAGTTTAATGTGCAATATAAATAATGATCCTAAAATTTGTGACTAGAATCATATCACATATTGGAGATTATCACGTATTGTTTCTCCACCTCCACTATGGGTGTACATCCCTAATAATCAACACATTCAAGATACATGTATGTCACTCTTCAACCTATTAAGTTAATGATTCCTACACTTCTCATCCAAATTGAGTCTAGGTACATGCATGACTCTACTTAGTTTCTCCATAGTTGTGTTAGTTCATGGCAAAGATAATTTTTCTTCCTCCCACAATAGGGCATAATTGCATTTGGGATCATCTATGCGTCCCTCCAATCATGGTGATGTCTTTTAGTGACAATTCGAAAGGTTTCAAATATAATTTTTCTCTAGTATGCACCCTCATTTCGGCTTGGCATCTTCACTCCCTCTTATTTTGGTTTTTCTTTATTGTATTGGTATTCATCCTTCTCTACATAAAGACCTCTCTAGAAGATACGTAGATAGGATCCATTTCCCTCAACCTCCTTATCTTGTGTGGTCAACACCCTTTGGCTCACATTTCCTCTCCCAACTCCCACCTAAGTATTCCCAAGTTCTTCCTTTTATGGAACTCTTGGCTGTTGTCTTCACCTGTAATAATGTTGGTTACATTCCCTGCTTATTTTAAGTGTTATAAATTTAATTTAATTAAATGGGTTGAGTTGGGGACACAGATTCTAAAGTTGAGGTCGAGGGAAAAGATTGCTTGGGGTGTGACTTGCTTGGTGGCAGCCATGGAAGCTGAGAAGTGGCAAACAAAGGACAGGGACAAAGTGGCACCATAATGATTGACCTACAAGATTATGACAGGCATACCAATGATGATAGGACCAACCACCACAAAAATATGAGCACAAGGGATAGGTGGCACACTTTTGGTTGGTACAAAGGGGTTGGGCCAATATGGGCTCTAACTAAGGGGGAAGCATGGTCCGAACAATGGAGGGATAAGGAGGATCGAGTTGGGGAAGGTAGGATAGTGAAGGAGGAGTTCTCCTTGTGTCCATTTGGAGGCAGTGCAAGAGAAATCAAACTTCTACAGGAAGGATACGCATGCACAAAGATGCTCAAGGTTGAACCATTGAAGAAAAGAAAGAAAAACCCACTTTCAATAGTAAATGATGATCCCTATATGCAGGCCCCCTCACTCGCTTATGCTCAGGAATCTGCCTTGGGGGTGATTGGGTAGCAAGAAATACCACAGTGTTGCCAATCTAAGGTTGGGTGAAGATTTTTAGCTCCCCACTCAGTTTTTCGATCTACATTAAGATAGATAACTCGTGTGTTTGATGTATATAATAAATTTTCATATTATACTGGATATGGTTGTTCGTTCAAATGTCGACATTAATATTTCACAGACACTGCAAGAGTCAGGTATGAGTTAACTGCATTTTCCTATTTATATTTCCTTTGTGCAATGAAAGAATGTAGCGAGAGGTTGTATGCTCCAACTCCGTAACATGCTTAACTATAGTTGTTGTCGTAGTTGTATGAGTGGACTCCAATATCTTCTTGAGTCGAATCAACTCCATGGTCAATCTGTCTCTTGTTGGTCAACTTCACATTAGTTAGGTTGATTCATTGGATAAACCACTTATCCGGATTTATTTGGAAATGACTGATATTCACTTCCACTTTCCTATCTCTATTTTCTTGAATTTTTAACGTCTTTTGTTTGTTAGAAAATGTAACTAGGTTCAGTCTTCATAATTGTTATTGTACTTATATTATTGTATATTTTTATGTAAAGTTCAAAAGAAGAAAAGGAAATATTATTTTTCAAGCATGGGTTTCATGCTCAAATTATTTGGTCATATAGGTCAAGCATGTTCTTCATGCTTCTACAGTTTACTGAGTCAAAAGAACATTTGTCACAAGTCAAAATATTGTATTGAATTCAAGTCCCATTTGGACTTTGAAAATAAAGTGGAAAAATAATTTTATTTGAGTCAAAAATATCATTTTTTTACCAACAAGACCAAGTCAGCCATACAAGGGGTAATTCAACCTCCTGAATGTGTATAAATAGAGAGAGCTTGACCTCATTTGAAGCACCACTCAAGCAAATTTGATCTCCAAGAAAAGAAGAAAAAAATTCAAGAGAAGAAGGAGCTAGAAGGTAAGAGAGAGAAAGAAGAAGAAAATCGAAGTTTTTTCCCTAAAATATGCTCTAAATATCTCACACATGCAAAATTCCGAAGTTGTTGTAGAGGTTGAAGTTGCAGGTCCAAAATCTTGAAGCTAGGGGCCGAAATTTTAAAGCTGGATTTTTTTTTAAGGTTTTGTCTTGAGTTGACTTTGACTTGTTGAAAGAGCTTGGGAGGAGGGATGACTTGGTCTTGTTGGTGGTATTGATCTTATTGTTTGAGTCTTGGATTCCTCATTTGATCTACTTCTATAAGAAGAGAAGAATTTTATGGGTTTTCCCCTTAGAGGGGTTTTTCCTTGGCTTGGAGCCTACATCTTGTGTCCATTGTCTATTTGTGATCTTCATTATTTATGGTTTTTGGTAATTGTTTGATGAACAAAACATAATAAAGTAATAAGAAGACAACATAACTTCACAAGCAATTATCAAGTAAAGAGAAATCACCCTAATTGTTGCCCCTATTGATTTCTCAACATGGTATTAGAGCTAAGGTGAAGGAGAAGGCAACTTGAAGATCACTCTTGTTGGCATAAGGAGAAGACATTCATCAAAGATACCTTGAAGGACATCATTTGTAGGAAGGGCACAAAGACACAAGGAAGGGCATAAGGTAGGACACAAAGAAGAGACATGAGGAAGGATACAAGGAAGAAGACTCTAAAGGATCATCTCGAAGGAAGGCTACTACTCATCCATTGAAGACTCTTGTTTACACATCATCATCTTGAAGAAGAAAATTGATATCTCTCTCTTGGAAGGTTCTTTGGAAGACATCTTTATACAAGGCATCATACAAGGAAGCATCAAGAATCTTGGGAGCATCATCCTTTGAAGAAGCTTGAAGTCACTAATGTTTGAAGCACACTAAAAGTCATCATTCTAGGGCATCTTTGAAGTCTCTTGGAAGTCTTGGCAACATCAAGGTATTTGAAGATCTCTTCATCAAGCTAGACACTCTTATATCAAGTACTACATTATTCTCTATGGCTCAATATTCAAATCAAATGACTTCATTTTGTAAGGAAGGAAACAATCTTGATGGGTATACAAACTTTCAAGCATGAAAGAAAAGAATAGACTTGATACTTTTAGAGAATGAAGTCATGGACTATGTTTAAGGCAAAGTTGCAGAACCAGAGAAAGATAAGTCTTAAGAATGGGCCAAGTACATGAAACGAGAAGTGAGAACTCAAAGGATTCTCACTAAATCCACTAAGGATCATCTTATTCCTTTTGTGGTAGACTTTGGCACATCTAAGGCAATATATGACAAGTTGGTGAAATTGTATTCGGTAAGCACTACAGGTACGGAAATATCTCTATGGAACAAGATTTACAAGACAAGGTTATCAAAGTATGAATACTTGACCTCATATCTCTTGAAGGTAGGACAATTAAGGGACCAATTATAAGGTCTTGGAGAATTTGTTACTGATTCTGAACTAATAACTTGTATACTCAATGCATTACCTCCTGAATGGAGCAGTTTTGTGACAAGCATTTATTCAAGAAAGGACACTCTGAACTTTGATGAGATATGGTCTTTGTGTATGATAGAAGAGACAAGATTGAAGGCAAAGGATGACACCAAACCAAATGAAAAGTATCAAGCTTTTACTGCCAAAGTAAAGAAGAAGAAAGGGAAGTTTGGAAAGTTTGAACCCTGTCAAAGGAACATCAATCAACCACGAAGAAATCTAGATATGTCCAAGGTGCAATGCTTTGGATGCAATGAATATGGACATTTTAAGAGAGATTGTCCCAAAGACCCGCAAAACAAGAAGAACAACAAGAGGAAGGAAAGAAGTAGATCACATGCAACTGAATAAAATGAAGAAACTGAAGAATGAAGATAACAAGGATCTGTATTATTAAAGAACTCTCCTAGCAAGTTTGTTTACAATATGTTTTATTTTCATTGGAAGATGGTAGTTATAGTAGCATGTACAATTGCATTTGTAAAAGAAGTTTGGAAGCATGGCATCATGGAAAGAAGCATAAAAGCATTGGAAGGATTAGAGTCTACACCGTCAGTTGCATCTCATTGGTATCAATCATCAAGCAAAGATAAAAAGATCTTTGATCATCTAGCACTCCACCATTCATGCAATTACTTTTTGGCATCCACGTCATTATAGAAGAAGTCTACTAATTAAAAAGGATCACAAGGATCCTTGATAGTGATTATGAAGGTTCTTCACTATGTGAAAGAATCTTTGTAGCATGACAAAAAGTATATGTCTACAAAAATTATGGA
Source organism: Pinus tabuliformis (assembly GCA_031772625.1). Taxonomy (NCBI): domain Eukaryota; kingdom Viridiplantae; phylum Streptophyta; class Pinopsida; order Pinales; family Pinaceae; genus Pinus; species Pinus tabuliformis. The sequence goes on along the minus strand of CM062814.1, from coordinate 740,072,245 downwards.
ATCTAGCATCGAAGGAGCTTGTTGAAATGAAGACAATTGAGTTGCAGCATGGAGATATAATATAATACTTCTCATATTAGAGAAGGAATTTCATATTAAACATCATTCTAGACATTATCGTTGGGAAGAGATGTAGCTCATTCAAAAAGGAAGAATATTAGATGACAATCATAAAGGAAGAGTTATGTATATCTTTAAGAACTTCTCATTAGGAAGTAAAATTCATGTCTTCAAGTATTATTGCAGGAAGAGCTTGTTGCAAAAACATGCATAGACATGTTATGTTTTGGATAAGATTGGAGAAAACTCTTTTGTTCAATAACTTGACACAAAGAAGCGTGATGAATATGAAAGAACTCTTCCATATACATAGAAGCATGATAGATGAGCAAGATGATATGTTTTGGAACTCTTCCATATGATTATCCAGCATATAGAAATATGATGGATGGGCATAACACATGATAATATTGATCAACATCTGATTTGGTCTATTGAAGAATGATAGAAGGACCATACAAAGGGGTGTTGATCTCAAAGGGAGATAGTAGTAGAACATGACATCTTAAAGGCTATCATGAATGGGTAACTCTGATTTTGGTAATATGGTATTGATGATTCATTTGTGATATGACTTGGCTACATGGAAGGACATATTACAAAAGTATAGATTGGAAAGATAGCGGTTGAATATTATATATATCTACAACTGTTTGTTTTTAAGCTCAATTCCAATCACATGGATTGAGTGAACAACATTGATTTTAGCTTAAGAATATTGATGACAGAAATATGCACATTATGAACGTCAAAAGGTAGCAACTCACAAGATAACATGTTGGATCCAATCATATTCACTTTCTCGATGGACAAAAGGAGCTATGATGATTGGTTTGGCAATATATTATTGATGATGAAGATAATGATTGATGGAAAGTGATGTAAAAGGTTGATGGCATGAACCCTGTAATGAAGGTAGATAAAAGAAGGAATTTGGCTTCATGATCCGAATTGGATCCATGAAGAAAAGTCATCAGCAAACCATGACTGTATCAGGTCGGACAAGCTTCAAAGAATTAAGAGCAGTGATCAAAAACACCTCTAAACAGTGGCAGTTAGCAGCCAGCGTGGAACGATGAGGACCTCGGTCAAAGCGCACTGACCGAGGCCCATGGAGACTATGCAGGAGGCAAAACTAGCCCCTGGGAGGCCCAGATCGGGAAAAGGAGGCAGTTTTGGGTGCGCACTAAGCGCTAATCGCGCATCGTTGGGAAAAAACCCTCGAGAATGAGAGGCCCCAAGAGCCGGGAAAACCGTGGGGGAAAAGGCTAAAGGCAAAGGCAGGACCCGCGCTCCAAAAACTGGCGGTATTTATCTGGGGCACTAGTGAGCTCGAGTATTGCAACAATGATGCTGCAACTCTTGGGACTCCCTACTTTACTTTTATCAACCTGGCAGTTCGTAACAAACTTGGAAGCGATGGTGCTATATGCACAAGTACTAGCTCTTACTGCAGGCTGTCACTTGATCAGCTGGCACAAGTTCGCTAAGAGCTTAAGCCAACTTCTATGAGTTCTTAGAAGAAGCTTTTAACTGTGATGGATGAAAGCTAACTCAAATGAGGCTAGTCTTCTTGTAGAAAGAAGAGGAAAGCTGGAAGGAAATGCAAACCCTAACAACCCTAGTTTTACCGACTAACCCTACTTGTGCAAGAAAAGAGATATACAACTACTGAAATGGATGCAATGGACTATTACAGAGCTAAAATACATGTGTTTGAGCTACTCCTGAAGAAAAATATGGAAAAATCATCTTTTTGTATTTTTGAGCAATTTTATGCAGAATTATTATGCATGTGTTTTAACTATTTTTTACTGTGCAGAGGTTTATTGGCGAAAGAAAATGGAGTGGGTGTTTGCAGGGGGTTAGGATGGTGTGGAGAGGACCTAAGGGGTCCCTATCACCCTTCTAGAGATTTCCACTGCACTCAGATCTCGAAAAATTGCTCGCGTTATCTTCTACAGGAGGCTGCAGGGGATCTACAGGAAATTCTACAGGAAGTTCTACAAGAACAGGCCGAAAGTGGTTTTTAGAGGATTGATGGTGGAAAAACGGTGGGAAAGTGGAAATGAAGGATGGATAAGGATGTTAAGAGGTGTAGGACCTGGTAAATGAAGCTCAGGAGTGATGAATATGGTTGGATTTGTTCAAGAATAAAGAAAGCAATGTTGCACAAAAATGTAGAAATTAGGGCAAGTTGGGAAAGTGTGGCGAATGAAGGGAAGAAATCTTGAGTGAGGGACTGGAGCAGGTTGTATGATGGAGGAAGGGTATGTAGGAATGGATTACAGGTGTTTTGCACACTACTTTCCAAAACTGATCCAAACAAAGACTAAAAAAACAAAGATCTATTTATTTTGACCTAATATGCTCTAAAAAACCAGAAATATGATGAACATAAGTTTATAGACAGAAAATCATGCAATAGAGCTATGGAAATTGAGCAAGAAAAGATATAAACATGGAAACACAACTGATATCAACTTCTCCAACTCAAAATCTAACACTAGCAATTGCATTGGGAGGCAAAAACAGTGTTTTTATGGCAGCAAGTGTACTTTGGTCTCAATTCACGGTCCCAAGGAGGGAGAACTGAGATCAAGGATTGCTTGGTAGCCTTTTGTGGATATTTTATGTTACCAAACTATTAAATCAACCTAAAGCATGAACAACTATCTTAATCATCAAAAACAACCTAAGTATTAAAGTAAGATTTTAACCTAAATAATATAAATTATTCTATGAATGCAAGAAAAGCACATAAAAGTACACAAAGGAGGTACTGGCACTTGGGTTGGGCCCAACCCCAAGAGCTACAACCTTCTAAGAAAGATCAGAGCTGGTGCAAAACTGGATTCATCTTCATTGACCAAAAATAATAGTTACATCCCAAAAACTGTCTACAAGAAGAAACTCGAAAATGTGCTGATACAAGGCTACACTAAAGCACGAAAATATGCTAACAAAATGACTAAACTACTAAGGCTTGAAGCCTTCCTACTTATGAAAATGAGGACCCCCAAAAATCCTCCTTAACTTTAGGAGCTTGGCTGCCCAAGACTGTAGTTAATCAGCCACTTCACTAGACCTGCTCGGCTGTCCCTTGAAATCATCTTTGGTGGGCTGTAGAACTCCGAGCTGATGGTGGAGAACTCGAGGAAGGGGTCATTTAGTGTAGTAGACATCCCTCCTACAAATCCTTAGCCTTGTTTCCTCGTATTTGGCTGCCAATCTACTCATAAATTCCTGATCTTGGTCCAAAAATGTCCAAAAATCTGCAATAAGCACGTATTAGACCTTGTGGTAAAGTGACTATTCCCATTCACACAATTAACATAAATATATTCAAAATCATGCATAAAAATATGGAGAATGGTGGATTAAATGAGAATATTAGGCAAAATGAGCCCATATAGTTACCCATTTCCAGGGCTCATCATCACCCCCCTGCTGAATGTGTTGCTCATCCTTTGAGCAACTAATCCAGTTCATCATCTTTGATTGCTTTGACTGCCTCTCTGACATCCCAGGCCTCTGAGGTGATGTCCTCTTCCCTATCATGAAATCCTACCTTTCTGTCTACCTCCTCCCATTGTCTTTGCTCCTCTTCTTTCTTAACCCCTTCTAACAGCGCTAGCAATAGTGGAGGGCTGAACTTAAGGCCAATCCAATTGGCTTTCAAGTTCTGCATTGATTGTTTGTATAGGGGTACTCTTCTCATGGCCTCCCTCATTCTGGTTGGGGAGTGGTATTCTCTTATTTTCAGACTATGGGACAAGGTGTTCCATCTCCTTATGCAAGCATGAATGCAATTATCACCAAACAGTCTTTCCATGTCCTCAAAGTGAGCGATGGCTTGAGCCTGCCTTTCAACATAGTCAGGTGCGATGTGAGGGTTGTCTGCAAGGTACCGATGGGAATATATAAGAGTTGAGGGATCTTCTGGTTCTGCCCTGATCATAAGTGGCTCATTTAGTTCCCTGGCCATAATCTTCTGAATCTCTACTCCCCTCTTTTCCTCATGGCTTAACCAAGAAGCCATGGCCATAAGTTGCAGATCTCCTAATACAGTGTTTGGGTCCCATAGATTCATGTTAGGAAGCACCAAGTTGTGTAAATAGAATTCTTCTAACTTGGCCTTGTCTTCAGCTGAGCTATTATTACACAATTGCAGAAACTGATTGTAATTATGAAATGGAGTGGTGCCCCTTTGGGCCAATGTGTTAATTTGAAATTGCAACCATTGGTCTTTAAGGTATAATGCATAAGATTTAGCAGGTTGCCTACATTGTAAGGCTTCTATTGCCCAACTGGCCATGCAGGCCATTTGGGCTTCTTTGTCTTGCAACTGCTGTTTTAAAACTTGTATTTCTTTTGCTGCCTGAGACTCCTGTTCTTGCAGTAGTTTTGTTAGCATCTCCACATTAGCTTGTAGCTCTCCCTCTTTCTGTTGTTTCTTAGTTGTGTCCTTGTCTGCTGGAGGTCCTTCTTGCTGCTGTTGCCCTCCCAAAATGGACAGCCTATCTTCCTTATGGACTTCCTGTAACTGCTTTTTCAGCAGCTCATTCTCCTCCTGTAGCTGGGCTCTTTTGCAGCTTTCTATGTGCCTTACGATGGCCAAAACTTCCCTTAATTATTTTAACTTATCCTCCATGTGGCCTATGTCCTCAACTCCCTTAGATTTGGCAATTTTCATCCATGTGTGTGTTCTGATCCTCTCCTTCTCTAATTCGAAAAATAATGGTACAACAAATTTCTGTGGGATGATTTTCCCACCCTCCAACAGATTGTAATATGAGCCCAAATTAGGCTGAGGGGTAGGTTCAGGTATTTCTTTGGCCTTGTTCTCCCCCTGTGACTGTTTGGCTGCCTTCTCCTCCAATTCCTCAGTCTCTTTTAACTTGGCTAGAGTTTCCTGTAGAGATGTTTCAACTTCCTGTAGAACTGCCTTTGAGTCCATCAACTTAATTTTCTCTTTCCATGTAGAGGTTTTTGGGCTTCCTCTTTCATAGGTGATGGATATCTTGGAAGGAGACTCTTCCTTCTTTTTAGTGGGTGAGTCCTCAATGACAATTGGTTCCTTGGACGGTGGCTGAGGTTTGCCCACTTTGATCCTTGTGCTTTTTCTGGCTTTAAAGTACATGGAGGTCTGCCTTTTTCTTTTTCCTTTTTGTTTTGTAGGTGTGCTTAATGCAGCAAGCACAACTGCTGCCTCCCTTGCCAACATTTCAAGGGATTTCTCTTTCTGCTGTTCTTTTTCTTCACTTCCTGTAGAAATCTCTATGCCCCCTGTTTCTGCTTGTGTCCCTGATATCTCAGGGTGTGTCTCTTCTTTCTCTTGCTGGGTGCCTGCCTTGGCTGTGGCAGCCTTCTTTTGGGCCTTCTTGGCCTTTTTCTTTCCAATCTTTGTCTTTTTTCCTTTCTCTGTTTTTGTTGTTTTCTCCTTTTCTGTCTTAGGTTCAGCAGTCTTGTCAAATTCCTCTTTTTCCTTCTGTTCTTCCTCTGTTTTGCCCTCTGCTTGAGTGTCCTGTACTCCCTCATCAATGTTCTTCTCAATTTCTTCAGTTTGCTCCCCCTCATCACTGCTGGATGGGCTAATGTTCTCAGCCAAAGTTCTGATGTTATCATCACTGGACATATTTCTGAAGATTTCCCAAGCTATGGGGACAGTATAGGTGTGTAAAGCATCTTCCACCAACAGTTTGATGAGTCCATGGTGGGCTAACTGATCTGGGACTCCTGCATTTAGTTTTGTACCACATTCAATTAAAGACTGAAGGAGGAAATATGGGATGCTCAGTTTCTTAGCTGGTGGCAAGTCCATCCCATACCTCAATTCATGTAGCAACCTGAAATGATAACCATAAATGATGCTAAACCTCCCTTCACATGTGATATACTTCATGATTTGATAACTGACTTCACTCCAGAGAGGAGGCAAGCTTGTCCTTCTGACCCCATTTTTGTCTTCTACAGGATGCTCCTCAGGCAGAAAAAAATGTTTTCTTAGCCACTTGTCCTAATGACTTCTCCTCTTTGCTCCAAGGGAGCCCCAATGGTAAATCGGTAATTCTACTGATGAAATCAAGGGTAAGTTCTAGGGTCAAACCCCTAAAACTAACTGTGGCATGTGTCTTCGAATGTGGTCTCAGGGATATCAAAAACTCTTCAGTCACCTCTTCATCATAACCCTGAATTCTGTCAAAGAAGGATATCCAGTTGGCCTGGTGAAAAGGTCCACCACCTCAGGGTTCTCATACAATTTGCTAGAGTTTAAGGGTTCTTTCCTCATGAATCCTCCTGGCATGGTGTTGAGTTTGGGCTTTAACCAGAAAAGAAAATGCTCAGGTGGGAAAAAACACAGTCAATCACTGAGACAGAGGATAGCTGAATTCGGTTTTTTCTGAACCCAAGAAGGAATTTCTCGTGTGCTCCTTACAATATCGAATGGCAATAATTCCCCTGTTTGAAACTGTTGTCACCTAGAATTTGACTGTTTGTTTATGAAAAGAATTTTTTTTTTTACAGAACAGAGCATAAGGACACAAGGTCTCTTCTGAGCACATAGATAGATATGTAAATTCGGGTTTTTTTTACACACACAGGCTGGCCTCTACTGTTGCATGTATCTTCCTTACAAGAGAAATTGAAAAATGATGAGGAGGTTTTGGATGCAGAGAAAAAACTGGGTAAACTCAGTGAAATATGCAGGTAGACTTTCACTTTTTTTCAATGCACAGGCAGACTTTTACTCTCGTTTTTCAATCTAATGCCATGTTCAATTCACCACCTTGCACACACAAATCATGCACAGAGAAGTTTTCCCGAGCCTACCTCATTTTGAGCTTGAAATTCGATGAAAGTTCTGGGTTTTCTTTCTGCAGAGCTGTTCTCTGCTTTTCCTGTAGAACCCTTCTTGTAGAAGTCACCCGGCTCCTGTAGAATGAAACTGTGCTTCCTGTAGAGTCCAATAGGCGGGAGATTTTCAAAAAACAGGCAGAAATATGGTGGAGGACAACTGGTTAGCTGCTTTGGAAGTGGTAGATGCGTACTCCAGTCGAAAACGTCGTGAGTGCAGAATGAACAAAGGGTGGTGAATGTCTTAACTGAGTTGTTTTTTATCCGCGGGCGTGATTCGTGGTGAGGTGATGAGGTGGCCAGACCGGACCGTTGATCCTACGTCATGGCCATAATGTTTCTGCATGTTGTCTGACCGCCATCACCTCCCTTACTCCCGTTATCTGCCGCCACCACTACTAGTCCCGAATATGTCGTCTTGAATGGACATTCCACACGTGTTGGCTGCGTATCTGATCAGCAGTTTTGAACTTGACAGGGCTCATTTGGATTCCACGAGGACGTGTAACTGACCGAGGGTGGCCAGTTAACTGGCCACCGATTCCATTCAATCTAAACCATTCCCATAGTCACGCAGCCTTGAAATATGATTCATGGAATTGCGGAATAGGTTTAGGCACTTACCTGTGCAGTCGCGACCGTGTTATGCACATTTCGGATGTTGGAACCCATTTCTTCATTGTTGTTGCTGCTTGTGTTCTACATGCTTGACCTCAGATTTTTGCTGATGTTTACACGTTCAAACAGAGCTCATGCATGTTTCATAGGCTATACTTTGTTGTCCCTGGCTCTGTAGTATGTTTTTCAGGGGGATCAACTGCTACAGGAATCCTGTAGGATTTCTTGTAGCTGCTTCTCCTTCTGAGATTCAAGCTAAAATGAGTAGGGCTACAACTGCTGATGAGGGTCTCGACTGGCAAGGAATCTTAGATGGAGGGTATCAAGTATGGTGAGTGAAAAAAATTGCTGTTTTGATTTGTCTTTAAAATTTTGTTTGCAGCATGAAAAACAGGATTTTTGTGTGTGACTGTGCAGGGACATGGAAACGAGTGGAATGGAGGTGTACAGAGATGGAAAAAGGTGACATATGGTGAGGGATGAAGGTAGGGAGGTTTATAGGCCTCATAGACAGGTTTCAAACCCTCGGGTCCTCTTCTGAGATCGGTTTTGGCTTGTCTGTAGTTTCTACAGGATCCTCCTATAGAAGATACAGAGCTTCCTGTAGGATGTGGAATTTCGGACCAAATGAGACCAGATCTTGGGAAAGGGTAACGATGATGGAGGAATGGATTGTGAGGGATGCATGCATCCTGGTCATGTCCTCTGTCTTTGACTTGCGCGATTCTCCCAAAACCTGTAATGACCTTCCTGCAACCTGCAATTTATTCAACAGAAATTAGATTTATTTTTCTTTTTTCTTTTTCTTTTTCTTTTTTCCTTTTTCTGAGACAGCTAGGGCGCCTCTAGGAGGTTTTCACCCTCACTGTCTACCTTTGGCGCCTCCAAGAGGTTTTCACCCAAGGATCTTTTTTTTTTTTTCATGATGTAGGTAGAGTGGAGACAGGGACCTGCTCCATTACCAATATTGATTTGCCAAGAGTCTCAATGAAATCCTGCTTGGGAAGGGGCTTCTTGTAGATTTTCAATCTATGTCCATTGACGAGCATGGGGATGGCTTCTTCATCAATGGTCCGAATAAGGACTGAACCATTGTCATTACATCTTTCCACTATATATGGTCCCAGTGATCTTGTCCTCAGCTTGTCCTTGAAATCCTTGTACCTTGAATCATATAATAACGCCTAATCCCCTGGTTGAAATTGCTTTTCTTTGAGGTGCCAGTCGTGCCATATTTTTCTCTGTAAGTTGGATTGCTTCTGAGTGGAGAAGGGCCTGCATTCTTTGTTCATCTAATCCATTCAGCTGAAGCAATCTTTCTTGTTATGCATGGCTGAGATCTAGGTCCAGTTTAGCTACCAACCTCAATGCGTTATATTCAAATTCTATGGACAGCAAAGCCTTCTTCCCATAGACCAGCTCATAGGGTGTGAAACCTGTTGTAGTTTTCCAAGTAGTGTTATAGGCCCAGGTGGCCTCAACCAAGTGATCTGCCCAATATTTTCTGTTGTTGCTCACTACCTTAGTCAAAATCCCTTCCAAAGCTCTGTTAGTAACTTCCACCTGTCCATTTGCTTGTGGATGATAAGGGGTGGAAGTTCTGTGCTTAATTTTATGATGAGTGAGCAGGTCTTCAATCAGATTAGAGGTAAACTGACTTCCCTGATCTATGACTAATTCTCTTGGGTAGCCAAACTTGTAGAAGATATTTTCCCTCAAAAACTCAACTACCTTTTCTTTTGTTGCTGCTTTGATTGCCTTTGTTTCTGCCCACTTTGTCAGGTAATCTGTGCACACAATGATGTAGGACCTTTGTTTTGAAGGAGGGTTGATAGGACCCACAAAGTCCATGCCCCACTTCTCAAATGGCTCAAAAGTCACCTGAGGTTGCAAGGGCATCTCATCCTTTGGAGTAGGTTTCCCCATCCTTTGACATCTGTCACATTGGCTGATGTATCTCCTGACATCTTCATGAAGAGTGGGCCAATAGTATCATGCCTGGAGAATTTTGAAGGCGGTTCTCTTTGCTGCAAAGTGGCCTCCATAGGGCCCATCATGACAAGTTAGGAGGATGTCAAAAACTTCCTCCTCCCTGACACACCGCCTCAAAATCTTATTTGGGCCAAGTTTAAAAAGATTGCCCCCAATCCAAGTGAATGGAGCACTTTTCCTCACGATCTTGTTCTTCTCTTTTGAGGACAAGTATGGCAGAAACTGTGCTGAAAACACATAATTTTCTATATCAGCAAACCATGGAGAGAGTACTAAAATAACAAACAGGTGTTCATCTGGCATTTGATCATCCACCATCCCTTCTTCACCTGCAGGCAAATCTAGTTTAGATAGAAAATCAGCAATAACATTTTCCTTACCTGGCTTATCAACAATGGTCAAATCAAATTGCTGCAATAAAAGTAGCCATCTAATGATACGAGCATTTACATCAGGTTTGTTCATCAAATACGTAATTGCAGCATGATCAATATGCACAAATGTTTGATAGCCAGTGATGTAGTGTTTGAACTTGTTTAGGGAATGGACTACAACCAGGAGCTCTTTCTCGGTTACAGTATAGTTTAACTTTGCCTTGGACAGGTTTTTACTAATAAAATATATAGCATACGGTAGCTTCTCCTCAACTTGTCCTAAGGTTGCTCCTATGGCTTTGTTCGAGGCATCTGTGTGAATGTGGAAAGGTAGGGCCCAATTTGGACCTCTCAAGATTGGGGCAGTTATCAGCTTACCTTTCAAAGCATCCAGAGCCTCTTGACAGTTGTCAGTCCATATGAACTTAGCATCTTTTCCCAAAAGACCAAACAATGGAGAGGCTAGCTTACTAAAATCTTTAATGAATCTTCTATAATATCCTGCTAAGCCTAGAAAAATTCGAACATCTCTTACTTTTTGAGGAGGCGGGACCCTTTGGATGATAGCAATCTTGTTGGGATCCACCTGTAAACCTTGCTGAGAGATTGTATGACCTAGCACGGTCCCTTCAGTCATTAGGAATTCACATTTATCAGGACTAAGGGACAGGTTCATCTCAATACACTTGGCTAAAACTTTCCTTAGGTTAGTCAGAGCTTCTTGGAAGTTAGAACCATAAGGGGTAAAGTCATCCATATAGATCTCTACTGAATCATGAACCAGCTCAACGAATATACTCAGTACTTCTCTCTGGAAAGTGGCAGGAGCGTTGCATAACCCAAAGGGAAGGACCCGGTAGGCAAAGGTACCCATGGACAAGTGAAAGTGGTCTTATCTTGGTCTTCCGGGCTGATTTGGATCTGATTGTACCCGCTCAACCCATCTAGGAAGGAAAACAACTTCTTCCCTGCCAAGCCATCTAACACTTGATCTATGAAAGACAAATGGAAATGGTCCTTCTTGGTGGATTTGTTAAGTTCTCGATAATCTACACAGATTCTCTACTTCTCGTTTTTCTTAGGCACAAGCACCAAAGGAGAAACCCACTCGCTATCAGAGATGGGGTAGATGAATCCTGCATCCAACAACTTCTGCAGTTCATCTTTGACAATGTCCTTAAGGGCTGGATTCATCCTCCTTTGAGGGTGCGTGACTGGTTTACAATCCTCTTTAATGTAGATGTGATGGGTATAGACTGAAGGATGGACTCCTTTCATCTCCTTATAGATCTAAGCAAAAGCATCCAAATGGTTGTTCAATAAGCTACACAACTCTTTCTCCTGAGAGGTGGATAGGGATGAGTTGATCTTCAAGGTTCTTTCGGGGCCAAATTCCACATTCTTAACTCGGAGAGAGGTCGGATCAGCCACACAGAGATCAACTAAAGCACTGGCTTGAGTTTCTTCCACCAACTCTTCTAATGGAAGCACATTGGGGGGTGGATTTTGAATCAATTTCTCACTAAGATCATCCTTCATTTGAGGACCTCCCCTGGTGGCTTCCACTGTGCACAATGGGGTGGAGTAAACTTCACCCTCATCTTCCTCCTCCAACTAGAGAGGTAAGTCATGTTCGAGCAGAGGTTGGGCGGGAGGATATGGAACTAGCTGTTTGGACATATGGCCATTCTTGGTGGTCATGCTCCCAGCTCGACAATTGATGTAAGAATCTGCAGTAGCTAACCAAGGCCTTCCCAAGATGAGGGGATACCTAGTGAGTTTTGCCTTTGGCTAAAGGACCAAGAAGTCACCAGGGTACTCCCAGGAATCAATGGAGACCATGACATCTTCCACAATCCCCTCAGGAGTCACAGTGGAGCGATCTTCCAATTGCAGTACTGTTGAGGTCTTTCTTAGGGAGCTCTGAAGGTTGAGTTTGAGCATGGTGTCCCTAGTCATTACGTTAATTGCAGCCCCTAGATCAATCAAAGTGTGGGGGATTATGGTGCCATTTATGTGGACATTGACTACAGGACTCCTAGGGTCTAGATATTTTGGACAGATTATCTGTCCCAACATCAGGTCAGATAGTTGTCCTATGACATTGATAGTTGGGGCATCTCTCTTGCGCCTGCCTGGGTGCCTGAAACACTTCTCTTTGATCAACATATTGTAGATTGGTACATCTTTTATGGCCTGGAGAAGTGGTATTTTCACACATAACTATTTAAGTTCTCCTAGAAGTTTAGTTTCTTCTAGGTTTGGTTGCCTGGTTCCAGTTAGTCTCTCAGGAAAGGGTGGAATGGCTTTGGGTTCACTTTCTTGTTTCTCTTCCTCATCCTCCTTAGGAGGAGGTTGGCTATCTGGGAGGACCTTCCCAGATTGTAGGTTGATCTCCTGAATCTCCACAGCATAGGTAGGGCATGTGGTTTCTCCAGTATATACCTGTTGGGCCTGTCTGTTATTGGGGTTTGGGTTCGGTTGAGCAGGTATTTAGGGTTTTCTTGGAGGAGCAGGAGGTAATGGTTGTGGTTGAGGCAAAATAGCGGGAGGAGAGTTGTATTGGAACCTCCACCCCTGATGAGTTGCATTCCACATAGGTTGTGGCTGAGTGTGAGAATGAAACAAGTGAGCAGCTGGTTGAGTATGGTATTGAGGAGGATATGACCAAGGAGGGGGTGTGGACCAGGAAGGATGCGTAGGGGGACCCCAAGAAGGCATGGAAGTGGCTTGATTGGGGTTGTAATAAGTCTGGGATGTCCCTTTCATTCCCTGCTGGTAAGGTCTGTGTCCATGTGGCCTCCTTTGGTTCATGAAGTAGAGTGGTTCAGTGGCTCCTTCAACCCCTTGATACATAATTTTAAATCTGGGCAAGGAAGGGCACTGATTTGTAGGTTGGTCTTCCTCACAAACAAAACACACTTCTACAGAGTGCAATGGACATTCATTCCTAGGATGCTTTCTGGTGCACCTGGGACAAAAGATGGCCAAAGCCCTCTCGGCTTCCTCTTGCTTCTTTTGGATTCGCAAGGTATCCATTTGCATGGCAATGGTCTGTCTCATCTCGCTCTTGAAATCTTCCATCTGATTTGCAAACTTGTTTTTAAGGAATGAACTAGATAAGGGGGTACTGGCTAAGAGTTGACTTCCCCTACCTCTCTTTCTGGCTGCCCTAGAATGGTTTCTAAATACAGTCTTTATGTCATCATAAGGTAGCTGGTAGATGTCTCCCCTGGCCAGCAAATGGAGGGTATCTAGAAGGTCTTCAGGGACTCCTCTAAGCAGAACCAACTTCAGAGATTCGGGGTCAAGTGTGCACCTAGCCCTTTTATAACTAAGTTGCAACCTCTCTTCATAGTCTTCTAAAGATCCATCACTTCCCATGGTCATTCAGAAGATTTCTTCCTTTGTATCCTTTGACCTACAACAGCCTCGATATTTGTTGTTAAAGGCTTGCTGCATTTGAGCCCAAGTTGTGATACTGTTTCCAGGTAGCCCCATGAACCAACAGAGTGCTGCATCCTTGAGGGTAGAAGGAAAGAGTTTCAACTTTTGCTCATCTTCTGCATAGTCATAAGTTTGACAAAGGACGGAAAACTCAAGCAAGAAGGTATCAAGGTCTTCAGTGGTCAATCCATGGAAGTGAGGTAAGGTTGAGGGACTGATGTTTTTCATTTTTGTGTCCCCATTGGTCTCTCAGATGGGAAAGGTACCTTCTACTCTCTCCCCATTCCCTCTACCGTTTCTATTTTCAGCCATGGTCTCAGGAGGAATGGTTTCTTGCTCTTCTTCTGTTATAAGATCTTCGTACATCTCTGGAGGTTCACCTATAGGTTCTTCAAGATCACTGCCACCAAAGAAGAGAGAAGGGTGACTCAGTGAAGAGAGAAGGGTGACTCAGTGACTCAGTGATTGAACTGCAACTAACTGAAATCTATCTTGCTGAAATGAAAATGCAAAATTGAAATGAAAGCAGGAAACACTAATCTACACTTGCTGAAATGAAATTGCGAAATTGAAATGAAAGCAGGAAATGTCTAATCTATGCTTGCTGAATTGAAATTATAGAATTGAAAGGAAACAATTACTCTACTCTTACTGAAATAAACTACTTAGCAGAACGTTTGCAGTAGAAAATAGAAGAAAAACAGTAATCACAAAATACTCTGACGCTTCCCCGGCAACAGCGCCAAAGAGATGGTGAGCTCCAGTATTGCACCAATGATGCTGCAACTCCTGGGACTCCCTACTTTACTTTTATCAACCTGGTAGTTCGTAACAAACTTGGAAGCGACGGTGCTATATGCACAAGTACTAGCTCTTACTGTAGGCTGACACTTGATCAAATGGCACAAGTTTGCTAGAAGCTTAAGCCAACTTCTATGAGTTCTTAGAAGAAGCTTTTAACTGTGATGGATGAAAACTAACTCAAAAGAGGCTAGTCTACTTGCAGAAAGAAGAGGAGAGCTGAAAGGAAATGCAAACCCTAGCAACCCTAGTTTTACCGACTAACCCTACTTGTGCAAGAAAAGAAAATTACAACTACTGAAATGGATGCAATGGACTATTGCAGAGGTAAAATACATGTGTTTGAGCTACTCCTGCAGAAAAATATGGAAAATCATCTTTATGTATTTTTGAGCAATTTTATGCAGAATTATTATGCATGTATTTTAACTATTTTTGACTGTGCAGAGGTTTATTGGTGAAAGAAAATGGAGTGGGTGTTTGTAGGGGGTGAGGACGGTGTGGAGAGGACCTAAGGGGTACCTATCACCCTTCTGGAGATTTCCACAGTGCTCAGATCTCCAAAAATCACTCGCGTTATCTTCTACAGGAGGCTGCAGAGGATTTACAAGAAATTCTACAAGAAGTTCTACAGGAACAGGCCGAAAGTGGTTTTTAGAGGATTGATGGTGGAAAAATGGTGGGAAAGTGGAAATGAAGGATGGATAAGGATGTTAAGAGGTGTAGGACCTGGTAAATGAAGCTCGGGAGTGATGAAGATGGTTGGATTTGTTCAATAATAAAGAAAGCAATGTTGCACAAAAATGTAGAAATTAGGGCAAGTTAGGAAAGTGTGGCGAATGAAGGGAAGAAATCTTGAGTGAGGGACTGGAGCAGGTTGTATGATGGAGGAAGGGTAGGTAGGAATGGATTACAGGTGTTCTGCACACTACTTTCCAAAACTAATCCAAACAAAGACTAAAAAAACAGAGATCTATCTATTTTGACCTAATCTGCTCTGAAAAATCAGAAATATGATGAACAAAAGTTTATAGAAAAAAAATCATGCAAGAGAGCTATGGAAACTGAGAAATAACAAATCTAAACATGGAAACACAACTGATATCAACTTCTCCAACTCAAAATCTAACACTAGCAATTGCATTGGAAGGCAAAAACAATGTTTTTGTGGCAGCAAGTGTACTTTGGTCTCAATTCATGGTCCCAAGGAGGGAGAACTGAGATCAAGGACTGCTTGGTAGCCTTTTTATGGATCTTTTCTGTTACCAAACTGTCAAATCAACCTAAAGCATGAACAACTATCTTAATCATCAAAAACAACCTAAGTACTAAAGCAAGATTTTAACCTAAATAACATAAATTATTCTATGAATGCAAGAAAAACACATAAAAGTACACAAAGGAGGTACTGGCACTTGGGTTGGGCCCAACCCCAAGAGCTACAACCTCCTAAGAAAGATCAGAGCTGGTGCAAAACTGGATTCATCTTCATTGATAAAAAATAATAGTTACATCCCAAAAACTGTCTACAAGAAGAAACTCGAAAATGTGCTGATACAGGGCTGCACTAAAGTGCGAAAATAGGCTAACAAAATGACTAATATACTAAGGCTTGAAGCCTTCCTACTTATGCAAACGAGGACCCCCAACAGTCCTCCTTAACTTTAGGAGCTTGGTTGCCCAAGACTGTAGTTAATCAGCCACTTCACTAGACCTGCTCGGCTGTCCCTTGAAATCATCTTTGGTGGGTTGTAGAACTCCAAGCTGATGGTGGAGAACTCGAGGAAGGCGTCATTTAGTGTAGTAGACATCCCTCCTACAAATCCTCAGCCTTGTTTCCTCGTATTTGGCTGCCAATCTACTCATAAATCCCTGATCTTGGTCCAAAAATGTCCAAAAATATGGAATAAGCACGTATTAGACTTTGTGGTAAAGGGACTATTCCCATTCACACAATTAACATAAATATATTCAAAAGCATGCATAAAACTATGGAGAATGGTGGATTAAATGTGAATATTAGGAAAATGAGCCCATATAGTTACTCATTTTTGGGGCTCATTAGGCACTCTTGGGCGATAAGCAGTTTTAGCGAAAATGGAGCGATTCCACTCAACGGCCAATGCGTGGCAAGCGGAGGAGAGAGAAAACTACCGCTCATCGCACGCTAACAGTCGAGCAAGTGAACCATGTGAAATGTGCGAATGGCATTGGATCTGGAGGCCCCAGATCTAATGACTAAGATCGCGCCCGATGGGGAAGGCCAGAATTGACGGGGGATTAAGCCACGATCTACAAGAATTTGACTTCCGACTTGACCACCAAGGTGGTAGACGACTCACTCCGCGACGTAATAGAAAAACCGAACCGACGAAGCAAGCTGGCGCAGTTGTAGGAGGACAAGTGGCCACTTACTATGAACCTGATGATGACGCCGAGATAGGGAACTCCAAACGAAGTTGTAGGAGTCGATCCAACGGGAAGTGGAAGGGGAATCAAATAGCCATGGGATCGAATGGCCTTAAAGCCATGAACAGACGAAGCAGAAGACACCGAACACTGAGAGGGAGACAGAGAGGAAAAGGAAGAAGACAGAGAAAGCGAAGAAAGACAGTGAAGCAAAAGAAGCAGAAAGAAGACAGAGGGCCGAGCTGACAAAAGGCAGCGTCGAGCACCAGAGAGCTTGAGAGATTCAAGCCATCCTTGAGAGGATCTGTTAGGACTGAGCACCACACTAGGCTCTTTCCATCAAAGACCAGAGAGGTCAAAGAGCTGGTGAGGAAAAGAGTCTGTGCACTCTAGTGGCTTGGGGAACCCAGGAACCACCCTGCCAAGCAAAATTCTGTTTCAGGAGACTCATATTGAGCTCCTTTATTGTAATTCTCTGCTTTAAGACACAATAAAAGAAGGCCACCACTGAGAGCTGGACCGGAGATGTAGCCCTGGAGGATAGGGTGAACTCCTTGTTAAATTCTTGTGTTCTTATATTTGCTTACTGTATTTCTCTGTTGTTTTCCATTTCAAGTGTCTGTGTATTCACAATCTGATCGATCCGTTGCCTAAATAACATAGACACACACTAGCACATGAGTCTGTAATACCTTTATGTAATAAATCTTCACTGAGAACACTCATAGGGTGATTATCAGATCAAGTGGTATCAGAGCTCTAGGTTGTAAAGGATTGACAAGCTTGTGTTGGTTTAGCTGTGAATGCTCACTAGATCAAAGCTCAAATTAGGAGAAGGAGAGTTGGTGGAAACTAATCCTGAAATTGGGAGAGTCTATCCTCGAAAGACAATGTCAGAAGAAGGTTTTGTGGGGCCAGACCCTCAATTCATAGAAAGTTTTCTAGCTATAAAGTCCATGGTAGAAGAAATGTATAGGGACTTTAGAAAACATAAAGATGAAGACTCATCAGGCTCTAAACAAGACAAAGAAGAAGAGTCTCACTTCCATGACCACTCCAAAGGAAAGGGGAAAGAGGAAAGCTTTCTCACACCTCCTAATAGCCCCGTGCATAACAAGAAAGCATCCTTAATCGAGCTAGATGTTAAATTTGATTTGCCTATATATGATGGAGAGCTAAATGCAGAAAAGTTGGACAATTGGATTAGACAAATTGACATTTATTGCAGAGTACAGAACATCGACTCAGACAAGAGCAAGATTCAGCTGGCAAGCCTATGCCTAGGAGGCACTGCCTTGGTTTGGTGGGAAGGCAGAACCCAAGCTGATATGAAAAGACATGGTAAGACTATCTCTGTCTGGAATGAATTTGTTTTTGCAATCAAAAAGCAGTTCTACCCATTGGCCTACATGCAACAAGCCATGATGAGTTGGAAAACTCTTCGACAGTTGAAAGGGCAAAGTGTGCAAGGGTACACTCAAGAATTTAGAAAGAGAGCATTGATCCTAGGAATTTCATTAGACTCACCAGAAACTCTGTTGAAGTACATTGGTGGTCTACACAGCTACATGAGGCATACCATCCTCATGTTTAATCCCACTAGTATAGATGAGGTATCTGTACAAGCTACTCATCTAGAAGCTAGAGGAAAGAATGGAAATCCAGAAGCCGGGGGACCATCCCAACCCACTGCAAGCAAGAGCAAGGAAAAAGAAAGCAGAAGTGGAAAGCAAGGAAGGCTAACACTACAGAGAAAAGCAAAGCTTCATGCACTCACTGTAAAAAGGATGGGCATGATGATGAGCATTTTTGGATTCTGCATCCAATGCTGGGGCCTAAGAAGTTCGAGGGCAAGAAGAAGAAGACTATTGCCGCTATTTAGAAAGATTTGGGGTCAGACTCGGGAGATGAAACAACCATTGCAGCCACATGTACCAAAGGTAAGAA
The DNA here is from genome assembly GCA_031772625.1 of Pinus tabuliformis. Classification (NCBI taxonomy): domain Eukaryota; kingdom Viridiplantae; phylum Streptophyta; class Pinopsida; order Pinales; family Pinaceae; genus Pinus; species Pinus tabuliformis. The sequence goes on along the minus strand of CM062814.1, from coordinate 740,053,739 downwards.
TTCTGAAGCATCTACTAATATTTATGCTCAATCTGTTATTGATGAAGAGAATGAGAGAAAAAGGCATGAGCTTTTCCATATTCGAGTTGTTTCCAAATATCAAAAGATTGATACTTTGTTTGATAGTGGCTCACAAGTAAATTTAATTTCTGAAGTGATTTTAAAGAAATTGGGATTAGCAACTACACCTCACAAGAAACCATACCCATTAGGATGGTTGAATGATAAAGCACGACTACAAGTGACTAGACAGTGCAAACTCAAATTTTCTTTTGGGTCAGCATTTGTAGATGAGGTGGAGTTAGACATAATTGCTTTGGATATATGTGGAATTGTTTTAGGAAGTCCTTACTTGTATGATAGAAAGGCTATTTTACATAGAGCTTAGAACAAGTATCTACTTGTTAAAGATGGAATCGAATACTTTGTAAGAGCTCATAAGCTCAAGAATAATTATACTCTCATAAACTCAGGGTAGATGAAAAGAATGATAAATTCATGCAAACAATTCTTATTGATGGTTGTAAAGGAAAAGAAACCTGATAAAACCAATGTATTTGAGGGTTGTAATGCTAAACAACAAGCTGATATAGAAAAGGTTGTTTCAGAGTATGATATCTTGTTTCAAGAACCTAAAGGTCTGCCACCCAAAAAGGAAATAGTACATGATATTATTTTGCAATAAGATGTTCCATTGTCTAACATTGGAATGTACAGGTTGTCAGCTTTAGAGAATGTTGAAATCAAGAAGCAAGTGCAGGAGTTGCTCTAGAAGGGGTTCATCAGGCCTAGCACATCACCATGTGGGTCACCAATCGTTTTGGTGAGAAAAAAAGATGGCTCGTGGAGAATGTGCGTTGATTACCAAGCATTGAATAAGATAACGATGAAAAATCGTTATCCCCTTCCTCGCATAGATGATCTTTTAGATCAATTGAAGGAAGCTGTTTATTTCACCAAGCTAGACTTGCACAATGGATACCATCAGGTCAGAGTTGCAGAACAAGATGCATGAAATATTGCTTTCAAAACGAGGTAGGGATTGTATGAGTGGCTGGTTATGCCTTTTGGCTTAACTAATGCTCCTGCTACTTTCATGAGATTAATTAATGATGTACTCAGACCTTTTCTTGATGATTTTGTTATTGTGTATTTGGACGAATTCTGATTTTCAGTAAAATGTGGGAAGAACATTTAAAGCATGTTAAGCAGACACTAGATGTTTTGAAAAGAGAAAAAATTTATGTTAAACTCTCAAAATGTGAATTTGGCAAAACATCTCTAAATTACTTGGGTCACATAGTAGGGGGTGGTGAATTGAAGATAGATCCCTCTAAAGTGGCAGCCATTGTAAACTAGCCTAAACCCAAGTATACTATAGAAGTGAGAAGCTTCTTAGGAGCAGCACAATATTGGAGGAAGTTAATTTCTAACTTTTCCTCAATTGCAACTCCCTTACATGCTTTAACAGGATTGAACAAGGTGTTTCAATGGGGAGGCAAACATCAGAAAGCCTTCAACACCTTGAAAGAAAAGATTAGTACAACACCTGTACTAGCACTGCCTGATCTGCAAAGACCATTTGAGATCCAAACTGATGCCAGTGACTATGCCATGGGAGTAGTGTTGACACAGCACGGTAAACCCATATGTTATCATTCTGAGACTTTTAATCCTGCAGTAGTTAACTATCCTACATATGATAAATAATTGTATGCATTAGTTTAGAGTGTGAAAAAGTGGAAACATTACTTAATGGGCAAAGAGACAGTAATACATACTGATCATCAACCACTTCAATATCTACACTCCCAAACTAAGTTGTAGCAGTCAAGACGTTACAGATGGATGGGTTTTCTACAACAGTTTCATTTAGTCATTAGATATAAAAAGGGCATACATAACAAAGTTGCAGACATGTTATCCAGACCCATTATAAATGCATCTACTATACTTAAGCATAATTCTATGCTACATGAAAGCTACATTGAACAATATGCTCAAGATATAGACTTTAAAGATGTATATGCAACTTTGAGTCAAGGCAAATGGGTAGAAGAATTGGATTACCATGTGAAGGACCGACTCTTATATCATTGTGGGAAACTCTGCATTCCACAAACTGAGAGAATAAATATAGTTAGGGAAGCACACACTTCTTTGATATCAGGCCACTTTGGGGTAAGTAAAACAGTTGCACAGTTGCAAAGATTTTGTTATTGGCCAAAAATGAATGAGACAGTTTCTAGATATGTAAGAGGGTGTACTATGTGTGCTAAAAGCAAGCCCAACAACAGAAAACTAGGCTTGTACGCTCCATTACCAGTACCTTCTTACCCTTGGGAAAGTGTTTCCATGGATTTTGTTGGGGGACTGGCTAAATCTAGAAAGGGTCATGATTATCTATATGTTGTTGTGGATAGGTTCAGCAAAATGTGTATCTTGATACCTTGTAATAAACTGATTACAGTTGAACAAACTGCAAAAATGTTCTTTGAACATGTATGGGTTCATTTTGGGTTACCCACTTCTATGATATCTCATCGAGACACCCGATTTGTGGGGAAGTTTTGGTCAAGTCTGTGGGAACTGATGGACACCAAACTGAAGAAAAGCACAACTTTTCATCCACAAACTGATGGCCAGACAGAAGTAGTCAACAAGACAGTGATCCAGTTACTCAGAGGGTATTGCAGCAAACATTCAAAGCTTTGGGATGAACATTTGTGTTATGTGCAGCATGCTTACAACAGAGCCAAACATTCTTCTACACAGAGATCTCCTTTTGAGACTTGTTTTGGTTTCACACCAAGGTCTCCTTTAGATTTTGTCTTTGGTAAAGATCCCACAGTTGATGGACACAGCGATGTGGACAAGGCAACTAGGTTCATTGAACAAATCCAAGAGATCCACTAGGCAGTACAGGAACAATTGGAGAAGAGCCAAGCCAAATACAAGGCTAGGCATGACAAGCATTGGATGGAGCATAGTTTTCAAGTTGGTGACTAGGTCTAGATGTATATCAGCAAGGACAGGATGCAAGGTGAAGGTAAAAATCTAAAGCCTATCAGGTATGGACCTTTCAAAATACTTGAGAAGATTGGTGAGAATGCTTTTCACCTTGATCTACCAGCTTACATGCACATCTACTCAGTCGTAAATGCAGATTGCTTGAGATTGTTTGAACCTTCAATGATTGAGGACCCTAAAAAGCAGAGCCAATTGCCTTCTATTGATGACCTGCTACCTGAATATCTTAATGAATTGCAAGAAGACACAGTGCTGGACAGGAAGGTGAGGACGATGCGCAGAGGAGATGTTGAGTACCTCAGAGTAGGGCTCAAAGGTTCAAAGCCAAGCAGTGCAAAGTGGATTGAGATTGGACAAGTGAGAAAACAATACCCTCACTTATTCGATGCTTGAAAACCAAATTTTGGTGGTCCAAAAGCTTTTTAGTGGGAAGGTCGTGATCCGAATTGGATCCATGAATAAAAGTCATCAGCAAACCATGACTGTATCAGGTCGGACAGGCTTCAAAGAATTAAGAACAACGATCAAAAACACCTCTAAACAATGGCGGTTAGCAGCTAGCGTCGAACGACGAGGACCTCGGTCAAAGCGCGCTAACTGAGGCCCATGGAGACTGCGTAGGAGGCGAAACTAGCCCCTGGGAGGCCCGGATCGGGAAAAGGAGGCAGCTTTTAGCGCTAATGGCGCATCGTTTGGCAAAAACCCCCGAGAAGGAGAGGCCCCGAGCGCTCGGTCGCATGAGAGCTCGGAAAACCATGGGGGAAAAGGATAAAGGCAAAGGCGGGACCCGCGCTCCAAAAACCAGCGATATTTATTAGGGGCACCCTTGGGCGGTAAGCATTTTTAGCGAAAATGGAGCGATTCCACTTAGTGGCTGACGTGTGGCAAGCGGTGGAGAGAGAAAACCATCGCTCATCACGCGCTAATGGTCGAGCAAGTCAACCATGCGAAATGTACGAATGGCGTCAGATCTGGAGGCCCCAGATCTAACGGCTGAGATCGCGCCCGATGGGGAAAGCCGGAATCAACAGGGGATTAAGCCACGATCTATAAGAATTTGACGTCCGATTTGACTGCCAAGGTGGCAGATGACTCACTCCACGACGTAAACCAAACTGACGAAGCAAGCTGGCGCAGTTGCAGGAGGACAAGTGGCCACTCCTTGTGAGCTTGATGATGATGCCGAGACAGGGAACTCCAAACGAAGCTGTAGTAGGCGATTCGATGAGAAGTGGAAGGGGAATCGAACAACCATGGGATCGAATGGCTTTAAAGCCATGAACAGCCGAGAGGGAGACAGAGAGGAAAAGGAAGAAGACAGAGAAAGTGAAGAAAGACAGTGAAGCAAAAGAAGCAGAAAGAAGATAGAGGGCCGAGCTGACAAAAGGCAGCATCGAGCACCAGAGAGCTTGAGGGATTCAAGCCATCCCTAAGAGGATCTGTCAGGACTGAGCACCACACTGGGCTCTTTCCATCAAAGACAAGAGAGGTCAAAGAGCTGGTGAGGAAACGAGTCTGTGCACTCTAGTGGCTTGGGGAACCTAGGAACCACCCTGGCAAGCAAAATTCTGTTTCAGGAGACTCATATTGAGCTCCTCTATTGTAATTTTATGCTTTAAGACACAATAAAAGAAGGCCACCACTGAGAGCTAGACCAAAGATGTAGCCCTAGAGGATAGGGTGAACTCCTTGTTAAATTCTTGTGTTCTTATATTTGCTTACTGTATTTCTCTGTTGTTTTCCATTTCAAGTGTCTGTGTATTCACAATCTGATCGATCCGTTGCCTAAATAACATAGACACACACCAGCACATGAGTCTGTAATAACTTTATGTAATAAATCTTCACTAAGAACACTCATAAGGTGATTATCAGATGACTTCACAACATCTAGGAAGGTCGAAGCTCATATCTAGTGTATCACACTAGGAGGGAGAATGGAGGATTGGACAAGCATCTAAGGATGGGTACTCCTTGAGGATTGGAAATCCAAGATAGGAAGTAGTCTCGAGGATCGACACTCTTTGAGGATATAACAAGGTATCCAAGAGAAGAGTGGTCAAAGATGATCAATATTCTTTGAGGATTGGGAATCCAAGATAAGAATAAGTCTTGAAAGGACATACCATGTGAACATGCGGATGGGGTGTGTGCCTTGAGAGGTTGAGGTGTCCATATGTGTGTGCCTCCCAACATTATGCTCTAATCTTGGGGAGAGTTAGAGCTTGTTAGTCAAAAAGCCTCACTATGTTGGTATTTGATAATGTTGGTCATGATTTTGATAATTTTGAGATGGCTTACCAATATGACTCTTCTTATGGGAACATTTCAGTTTGAGAGTATCATTACGCCTGTTGTGGGATTATGAATACCTCCATAGTTAATAGGGAGTGTTAGAAAATGTAACTAGCTTCGGTATTCATAATTGTTATTATACTTATATTATTGTATATTTTATGTAAAGTTCAAAAGAAGAAAAAGAAATATTATTTTTCAAGCATGGGTTTCATGCTCAAATTATTTGGTCATCTAGGTCAATCATGTTATTCATGCTTCTAGGGTTTATTGAGTCAAAAGAATATTTGTCACAAGTCAAAATATTGTATTGAAGTCAAATCCATTGTGGACTTTAAAAAGAAAGTGGAAAAATAAGTTTATTTGAGTCAAAAATGTCATTTTTGTACCAACAAGACCAAGTTGGCCCTAGAAGGGGTAATTTGACCTCCTAGATGTGTATAATAGAGAGAGCTCGAACTCATTTGAAGCACCACTCAATCAAGTTCGATCTCTAAGAAAAGAAGAGTGAAATTCAAGAGAAGAAGGAGTTAGAAGGCAAGAGAGAAAAAGAAGAAGAAAATCGAAGTTTCTGCCCTAAATCTCTCACACGTACGAAATTTTGAAGCTGTTGTAGGCCGAAGTTGGAGGTCTAAAATTTTGAAGGTGGAGTTGTTTTGAAGGTTTTCTCTTGAGTTGACTTTGACTTTATGAAAGAGTTTGGGAGGAGGGTTGACTTGGGCCTTGTTGGAGGTCTTGGTCTTGTTGTTTGGGTCTTGGATTCTTCATTTGATTTGATTCTATAAGAAGGGAATATTTTTTTGGTTTTTCCCTTTGGAGGGATTTTGCCTTGGCTTGGAGCCTACATCTTGTGTCCATTTTCTATTTGTGATATTCATTGTTTACATCTTTTGGTAATTGTTTGATGAACATAAGATAACAAAGTAATAAGAAGACAACATAACTTCATAAGCAATTATCAAGTAAAAAAAATCACCCTAATTGCTCCCCCTAATGACTTCTAAACACTATTGAGACTTCTACAAAACTTTTAAAATAACGAAATTTTGTTGGCTTAATAAAACATTTTACATAAGCTGACATATACATTATTGACCTATACTACCCCCTGAGGTGTATATCAAATCTGGGTTTAGTTGGGTGTAAGTCATTGCTCTGCCACTGCCCACATTCAACTCACTCAATTTATTGTTCAATTCACCCGGTGCTCTGTCAAGATTCAATGAATGGAACATTACACAACGGAGCTTTCCCACCACCCAGGCCACCATCACTTAGGTTGTTTCTCTCGGTGCAATAAAACCTTCACAACCTGTTTCTAATTTTAGGTGCCATTTCACTGTGTTAATTAAAAATAAATAGTAAGTTGGCCTGGAACCTAGATAAGATGAGTAATGAGATCATCACTTGTGTACATAGGAAAATGATTGGTGAATATTATTACCATTTGGGCTAATATGGGGATTTTCTCCAAATTATTAGGAATCACAGATCCAATTTGTTAGTGCTGTACATGGAATTGTTCACCTCGTCTATATTCAATAGAGAGGTGTTCTTCAGAGAACCTAAAGTTTACCAATGAATGAGGGAGGAGAAATCTTATTTTTGTTGACTAGTAATATAACTCATATTTGTTTATACATATGAAACACCCAACAACATAGTTGTTGTATTAGTTATGCTCAAGCCTCCAGTACCGTTTTAGAGCAAATTTGCAAACTTCATCAATTAGTGGTCATTAGTATTATTAAAATGATACCAATCATGAACACTTAAACAAGAAGAATCACAAAATAAATTTATGAGACCTTTTTCAGTGAACAATTCTGAGTAATTATGTTGTGCATGTTATTTGAATTGCGACGCTATAACAAGTCACCACAGGGTGCTTAAAAGTTATTTTTGTCGCAGGAAGAGATCGATTATTATATTGAACCATTTATGAAATGTGAATGATAACATTCAACCATGTCAATTAGGCATATCATCAACTTCTTAAAAAATCAGAAATGCCATAGGGATGGATGTCTCTCGAGATTATCTTGACAAAAGATCTAGTGATTGATCTTTAATTCACTCTCAGGATTTGTTAACAAATTTAGATGTGCATTTTGTTCATAAAAGCCGCTTAGATGCAGGCATCCAAATGATATGTAAATTACATAGTATGTGTGTATTATGCTGGAAGAGGTTTTTGAATAATGTCACAAAAGACCAAATTCATTTCGTCTTACGTTCTCACATCAACTATGAATAACATTACCTTGCAATTCTACGTCACATTATTGTGACATATCATTGTGTTTCAATTCCTTTCCGAAGGAAAATACAATCCATAAATGGGCAGATGAATAACAATCTTTTGATGAACCCTAGACACAAACTTATAATGCCCCTATGTTAATAATGCCATACAAACTTCCATTAGAAGTAGAGCTTGATAGTAATATGTCTCAAGGGATCTATGCTTAGTCGTGAAACAAAAGACATTATTTAAATTGATGATCAAGTATCCAATCTTAGTGGAAATGTGGATACACCATAGTGACACTATGTCATAGGTATACATCATGTGCTAGAGGTGGCCCCCAGGTATGGTAAATTGGAATCTTGAGGTAATTATGTAGGAGGATTGTAGTGTATATATTGCCACTAAAGTAATAATATAGAGATTTGTGGCAACTTACTCGTGTTATAAAACAAAATTGGGCTTTACAACAACTTGCAGGTGCATTTCAACTACAAGTCAAAATTTTAGGCCTAAATCTCTATCATATATGAAGGTTGTACATCAATGATAGATGGTTGGAACATCATATATAGGTTATAACTTAATTGTAGGTTTTCACAAAAGTGCCCAAAGTGGACCCTTTCCTATTATAGTAAATCTTTATGCCAACTATCATTTGCTTCTCAAGGAAGCATTGCTCAAACAAAGTTAACAACACCCACAAAACACAACTTTAGTAAACAAGGTGTGTTGTTTTCATTGCAAAGCTTGTTCAAGTGCATAGTCATAGACAAGGTTGTATACCTTGAATCTCCTCCCTACTCTTCCTTTCTAATCTTGTTAATGCAACCTCTCCTTTCTAACTTGGTTTCTTCGGGTTTCAAGATAATGGAGGGCTAGCAAAAGCACCTGGATAAGTTATATCACTTTTAGTAACAAAAGGAAAGCGTGCAGGTAAGTAGTGCCTATAGACTTACTTCATAATGGGCATGTTATTTCTATAAATCCTTAGTGCTCTCTTACTTACTTGGATTGGTATAAAGCCTTGCGGCTTTGTTTCCTTTCTGCTAGAGAAGAAGCTTGATCAGGAGTGAATGCCTCCTGGAAATAATAAATCAAGATTACTTATAACCCTTAAGTTAGAGCTACTTTATTTAGCTCACTCTAGGATTAGAAGCTCTAATGAATTGGGGGATGCTTACGATTGATCCCTCCTTGTTCCATTGTTAATATTATTTAGATAATCTAAATAACACCCATTGTCATTCATTAATTTATTCATGGCTAAATTAGGAATTCTAGGCTATCATGTTTTATAGGCATAGGGAGACTCACGTCATTCTAAAGGGAGTTGCTTCAGATCTCACTTCTTTTATTTCCTTATTTTTGTTGGCCCAAGGAACAAGCGTTAAGGAATTCAACCTCATTGGCTGGCCCTATTGGACTCCATTCTATTCATGCTATTTACATCCACTATTACACCACAAAAGAACAAATTTGGTCTATTATCAATTGTGGCCATTTAGGATCGATTATGATGTGATCAAATTCCCATTTACTTTTTCCTCTTATTGTCGGATCCTTGGAATAAACTATAGGAGAAATGTTCAACTTTTATGGAGGGTTGGTCTTAGACTTAGGAGAGAAACTAATAGAAAAATGATTGTGTTTTAGTGAAATGAAGTAAATAGGTCACGAGTTACTAATATTAACGGGTTTCGGTCCCAAGTTCAATTTCCATATAATGCACTCAAGAGAAGGTATTAGAAACATGGGTATTGCCAGATAGAGCTAATTATATTAGAGATTGAGCTTATCTAGATTTATGCCTTAAATATAGGTATGCACTTTGTTTGAATCGTGGATTGACTAGTTTCACTTAGAATATGGTGTGCTAGGTAATTGTGATAACCCAAGGTATACACTTCAGGAAAACACACTAAGTATCGTCAAGTTTTATGGTTATCATTTCCATTCTTGCCCAACTAGTCTACAAGCTCTAAGAAATTGTAAGCAATCGTAGCAAGAGCCTTTCACATGCTATCTATGGTAATGTGATTGGGAGCTATTTATAAATTGTGGCAAAAGATCCAATTGGTGATAAAACAAGGAAAAAAATAAAAACAAAATATAATGATAAGAAAATTTTACACTTACCCCATTCTCGTAACTGAACGATGAGAGTTGGGTAGCATAGTAACCACCTCAAGTTAATTAAGGTGGTGTGTCACAAAGTGGCATTAGATCTCCCAGGTTCAATGCTTAGACCTAATTTTCTCTATCATAAAAGGAATAAAGATTAATGGGACAATTACATTGAGAATAATGTTCCTGTTTACCAACAATTTTGTCTAAGGCAAAGGGGATAATAAGAGAAACTATAGGAGGACATTAGCTGCAAAAGGAGTACGAATAAATGAATAAAACATTAAAGAAAAACCCTTGAAGCTTGGGGCATAAACCTCCCTCAACTCAGGCATGAAACTATGCTTGATTGCTTCCTAAGGCTCAAGATAGGTGGCAACCCCTAGAATGGCATGTGGAATCTTAACTTCTAGAGTGCCTTATAGGTAACCCAAGGATGACATTTTTGGGAGACATCATTCACTGTTTTTAGGGAAATATAATCCTCACCTACATAGCAAACATAGGTGTGAACCCTAACAATTCATTAGAAGCATAGACTATGGCACTTGAAATGAGATCAGCAAAATATGTACTTACTAGGAGGACCAGGTTTGAGCCTTTCTATTGAGATATGGAGAAGGTTGTTGAAGACTAGAATAAATTCAATGATATTAATGAGCCTATCATTTTCTCTCCACTTCAGACGAAGTATAGAATTGTATTTCCTTGTCTCTATGACAACAAACATGAGTTACTAAGGGATCAACACATGATTAAAGGTTATGAGCAACGATCAATGCAACTACCGAAAATGATTTTTGTGGAATTGTTGATGTTGTATTACTTTAATAGTATTTACAATAGACTTAAATTGCATCATTGTAGAGTCCCTTTTTGAGGATAACTCTCTACATCTGGGTCAAGTTAACACACTTTAGTATTCAACCTCCTCTAAGGTAGAAAAATAGATTTTCACCCTTGAGACGAAACTGCGAAGTACTAGGACGGTACTTGGTTGAATAGTGCATAAAGGATTATATAGTATATATAGATTTATGGGTGGTGTTGGGAGGAGTTTTAGGGGATTTGCTTGTGGTGTCAATTTTAAATTAAATAGTTAATAAATCAGCCTAATACTTGGGATCAAGCTTACCTATAAGTGTGGAGATATATTTCATAATGAAAAGGGACCTTTATTGGCGAGGGATGTTGGATTGCAACTGGTGCCACTCAAATCAAGGCCTTCAGGTTAGTAGTTGAATCAATTTTGGTTACTAGGTATGTTGAAATGATGGGGGTTCATGTGGCTAGGGTACTCATACATGTTGAACGTAGGAATGATTAGATGGGTATAGGATGTGAAAGATAATGGTTGACGTTGTATGCATATTGCTCAATTCTTTGACATCCTAGAATCAGTTCTCTCTGTTGTCAAATAGAATTAACATTCCGCTTTAGAGGCCTAGTTCATGAACTTTCTAACCCTCTGGTACCTATTTGGGGAAGAGAGAAGTTGAAGTCAACTTCTACGTTCATGGCACATGGGTTGAAATATTCAGGCAACATTGAATCTATGGTAATGATAAATGTATATAAAAATATAAACACCAATAAGTAATGATAATAACCACATTGATGTGTGCTAGGATGTGCATTGGATCAATATTGATGTCTCTTTTCGTCATTGTCTATTGGGTTATTGTTGTTAGTGTATCTGTAGACAAGCTATATACATACTGAAAGAAGAAAATATTAGAATATGTGGTCTACAACATAAAAATTTATTCAAGAATGCCAATAAAATACATCATTTCATACTAGCAATGAAAGAAATTGCAAACTAGCTTATTATTCAATTACTTGTAGATATCTTTGCTTCTCTAGAATTAAATCTTTGCAACCAAGAAGGATGTTTTGGAACGAAATTATGTATGTCATTGTGGTAGTGCTTCCCCTCTTAAATATTTTTATAACTTTCTTGCAATGCACACTACTGAGATTATGTGGTTAACACCCCAACCCTAAAGGAGGTGTATGCTAGATTGTACCTCAAGTAGTCTTATACATCCCATGCACAAGTGTGGCAACCCTAGGGCCTAGGCACATTTGTGAACATATCAAGGAGCTTTAGTTTCAACAATTTGAATTGGATAGTAGGGGCACCCTCCTCTTTTCTAGATTCAACAGTATGCATATCAAATAATTTTGGAGTGAATGTTGTTCTATTTCCAACAATTTATCCTCAACTATTTGCATGTTATCCTCAACAATTTACATGTGTTTTTTCATTTTCACTCTAACAGTTTTCTAATTTTGACTCAAGTCCAAGACCAATTAGGTAACGCACACACAAAACTCTAGTGAGATGCATGTGTGAATGCCTTGGATCATCTTCAACAAAGAGACACTTTACTTGGATCATTTAACCATACAAGTCAGGCACACTAGAATTAAGAGTTAGCACCTTCATCTCAAGCATTATTGTTGATGGCCAACCTCGTTGAAGGTGTAAGTTTCAAGTATATGCTTAGTATTTTGTGGAGTTGAATTTTTTTTAAAAAAAAATGAGAGGTTGCTCATTATGCTACTCGGGCCCTGTAATTGTAGGAGGATAACTATCACTATTGTTCATATGTGCTCTTGAAATTGAAGAAAGCTCTTGTAAATGTTGATTTAAATGTGATGCATGCTAACTGATTCTATGAGGTTGCAAGTGCTATACTAATAAGGATGAATCTTGCTAAGTGTTCAAACAACAAGTTTAAATAGTGATTTCAAAAAGAGGTTGATTATGATTACCTTGTTAACACAAATCTAACATTTGCAAATGTAAGATAATGGTTATGACCATGTGCATATGTGTTCCTGAATTTGAAAGCAAACTTACATAGATGTGTATATATATATATATATAGTTGCTAACAATCCTATGGATGCATGAACAACTATAGGGCAACAGGTTGCATTTACTTGCAAATGGAAAGAACATGTGACAAAGATAGGGAAAGGAAATTGATTTGTTACACATATGTATGCATGGCATGATGATGGAGAGTGTCATGATTGTCAGACTTAGTACATTGAGCCTAGTTTTGGGACTATTTTACTTGATGATTGATGTGCTATGATTTTGAACTTTATTTGCACAATTTGGTTTATGGATGTGCATGTACATGCTATTTTTGTGTGCGGTTTTCCTATATGATTGTGATTACGTATTCTATTTTTATTTTGCAAGGTTGTTGTTGATTTTGGATGTTGCATTTCCTTTTGATTTTATAACTGCCCCTTGATCTATATACTTGGGGGGCCTTGGGCAAGATGGTTGGTTGGGTGGCAGGGAAGCCACAAATTTCTAATAAAGAGGTAATGTATGGTTCTCATGGATAAGAACATGTTGAGGGAAAAAGGGTAACATGGAACATCATGAAGCAAGCTGGCAAAAACATGGCAACAAGCATATGCAAAGAAAAATGGTAAGTGCCATGTGATATGACAACCAAGTAGGTTGGTTGAGTCCATAAAGGTGATGGACAAAAAAATGGTAAAAGGGAGTTCTCTTAAGCCTAATTTTAGTTGCACATGTGCTTATATACTGTGCTCATATATTGTATGATTGGAGTGGGGAAAGGTTCGTTGTGAACAACACTTTGACATGGGTTAGTCAATCCTAATAGATGGGGAAGCCTTGTATCAAAGGTGCACTTTGCACAAGCATTTGTATAACTTATTATTTTCCTACATGTGTTTATATATTGTATACACGATTATGTAGATATGAAGAAGCCATTATGGCTAACAAGTTTCCTTCAAGAGTCATTCTTGTGGAATAATGATGAATGCATGTGGTACAACAAGGAAAAAGACACACAAGTGGATCAAGTGCTCTGGACTCCTGTTTCGCGTGTATATAGATATGAAGAAGCCTTTGTATGCCCTTATTCGCGTGTATATGTGCATGTGTAGTGTATGTGTTGTATTGTGTCGTATGTGTGTTTGGTCTACGTGGCATCATGTTATGTGTATGTGGTATGACACCACATGTACATGTATACATGTATGTTACTTGTCTGGGCCCTTGTACTACGCACTGTTTCTAGGTGGAGGCGTGATAGTCTCTGGACTCCCAATATTTCTATCAACAGAACACTACCTAATTTGTTAGTGCCCATAGTTGTGAGTGGGTTATCCTACATCACTGTGGGGTGGGTACCTGGACATTTAACTTGGAGGGTACCTAGAGCTCTGAAGCAACATGACTATTGAGTTGGTATCTTAACGAATAGTCTGGAGGGTACTTAGAGTATTGGAGTAGCCAGTTTGGATAAAAAAATTGGCTATGGAGGACATGTTATCGTCTGGGTGCTTGCTAGGATAAGTAATCATCCCTGGGTGTGTTTGAGGAAAAGAAGAAGAAGGGAAGCCATCAAATGAAGATGAGTATCAATATTTTATTGATCTACTGAAACTTTAAATTTTGAGCATGATTTATGATAGCTTGGATTTTTTAGCTAACCTAATGATAGGTTTTAGTTTATTATGATGATTTGATTATGTATTAACCTAGTATACTTTAGGAATTATGCAAAATTTTGAGTTTATTGCAAACATAGACTGCTAATGAGGTATAATCTACATTCATTACATTTTTATTTATGATGAATCTCGAGGAATCTGTATGCCTATGATGTAGGAAAAGACATGACACTATTCATGGAACGAGAACAATGTGCAAAATCCAAAGCTTTCAGTAACAGGGCCATTGTGGGACACTAGCACCAATATTACCAATTGATTTCCATAAAGCATGTTATGAAAGGTATGATGGTTTTCAGGCAGAGATGTGCCTTGGTTTTGAGACCCCTCTGATGCAAGGAAGCTTGGAAGGGGGTGACTGGATTGCCCAAGGGATTGGGAAGCAGAGAAGGGAAGGTCGAAAATAAATTGGGTTTGGTCATGAGCATAGTTGGCTGGAATCGAAAGCATGTTGGGGGTGTGCCTAGAAATAATGAACCGAGAATTGTTCACTAAAGGAATAAAGAACACAAGGATAACAATGTTGGATGTTGGAGGCTAACAATGTTGCAACGATTCAAGGAAAGGGAACAAATCCAAGATTGTATTGAATCAAAAGACAACAAAAGGGGCCATGGGAAAATGGCTAAATTTATAAAAAAAATATTACTGAGTGGTTGGATGAGCCATTATGCATATAAATTTTATTGTAAAAGTTGAAACGAGTTGTATGTATAAAGCTCCATATAAGTTGTGTTGTGTCTTTTAAAAAGGCAATATATATTGTATATGGTCATTAAACATCGAGGACGATGTTCCCCCTAGGGGGAGGGGTTTGTAATAACCCTGGTTACATTCCTCACTTATTTTAAGGGTTATAAATTTAATTAAATTAAATGGGTTGAGTTGGTGACACGAATTCTAGAGCTAAGGTGGAGGGGGAAGACTGCTTGGGACATGACTTGCTTGGTGGAAGCCATGGAAGATGACAGGTCCCAAACGAAGGATAGGGACTAAGTGGACCCATTGTGATTGGCTACAAGATTATGGTAGGTAGACTAGTGACGGTAGAGCCAACCACCACAATAATTTGTGCACAAGGGATAAGCGGAACAATTTGGGTTGGTACAAAGGGGTTGGGCCAATATGGGCTCTAACTAAGGGGGAAGCAAGGTCCGAATAGTGGAGGGAGAAGGGAGGTCAAGCTAGGGAAGGTAAGTCGGTGAAGGAGGAGTTCTCCATGTGCCCATTTGGAGGCAGCGTAGAATAAATCAAGCTTCTACAAGAGGGATACACAGGCACAAAGACTCTCAATATTGAATCATCAAAGGAAAGAAAGAAAAACCCACTTTCAACAACAAATGATGATCCCTGTATCTAGACCCCCTCACTCGCTTATGCTTAGGAATATGGATTGGTGGTGATTGGGTAGCAAGAAATACCACAGTGTTGCCCAATCTGAGGTTGGGTGGAGAGTTGTATCTCCCCACTCAGTTTCCCAGTGTACATTGACATAAGTAGTTCATGTCCATGATGTATATAATAATTTTTTAGATTATACTAGATATAGTTGTTCATTCAGATGCTGACATTAATCTTGCACAAACATTGCAAGAGTTAGGTATGAGTTAACTGCATTTTCCTATTATTATTTCCTTTGTGCAACAAAATAATGTTGCGAGAGGTTGTATGCTTCATCTACAGAACGTGCATAACTATAGTTGTTGTCATAGCTATTTGAGTTGACTCTAATATATTTTTGAGTTGAATCAACTCCATCTAGTCAATCTGTCTCCCGTTGGTTGACTTCACATTAGTTAGGTACATTCACTGAAGAAAACACTTATCTAGATTGATTTGGAAATGACTGGTATTCACTTCCACTTTCCTATCTCTATTTTCTTGAATTTGTAGCATCTTATGTTGAGACTTCTACAAAACTTCTAAAATAAAGTAAGTTTGTTGGCTTAATAAAACATTTTACATAGGTTGACATCTACATTCTCGACCTATACTGTCCTTGAGGTGTATATCAAATCTGTTTTTAGTTGGGTGTGTTACACAGTAATTTGTCACCATTGGTCACCGTCCCTATCGCCCTGTTTCCATACATTGGAGGACGCATTCCGGGACCTGTGAGCAGTGACATAACCCAAAAACACTTGCATTATGTTCCCCTGAGTATGTACTTCATGTTCCTTGAAGACACCTTCTGCAAATTCTCCCTGAAAAGTACTCTTTTTCCATTGGCGCAGGTCCACAGTATCTTACCCGTGCCAATCACTGAGATCCTCAAAAGAGGGCGCGACCATTGGCGCTCTGTCACAGAACAACACCCGCGCCAGCCCAGTTTGGTAATGATTTTTGACAAACGCACACCCATCTATTTTTTCCTTTCAGATCACGAAGTCTTTTGAGGGTAAAATCCATCTAATAGAGGTCGAGAGTCATCATCTATCCTTGACATCTATCCACAGTGGCTTTTCAGAGATAATGCCAATCCACAATGGGTGTCCTGGTTCATCGAATCTTTCTCCCTTCTCCATCTATAAATATCTGTCCTCATGCATTAGACAAGCTAGTTTTTCTGGAGGAATGCTAGTTGTGATTACGCTTGTCGTGAGTGATAGTGAAGCATAGAGAGGTTATGCTGCCGGAGAGGAGGTACATTGCAAGACACATATAGTTGCTCGCCCAGCCAGAGGAGAGGTTCAACGTCAGAACCTTGGTTGTAACTTTTCCTGTCTATTATTCATTAATGAACGACTGCTATTATAGTTCCAATCTCATTGTCTATTATAGTGATGTTTGATTTATTTCCTTTCTGACTGAAATATAGTTGTGCCTTGGTGGATTTTATGCTTGTATTTGTTTCTTCCTTTGCATGTGCAGGTGTCCGTTTGCAAGGATCGCAAGGATTGTGACCTGCCAGAGCGAGGGAGCGGGAATGGCAACTCTGCCTCGACTATAGCGTTGGATTCCAGGTTGGTCTTCTTAATTCACCTTTAATGTACAACTAGGAACTTGCGTGGCAGCGTGAATTGATTGTGGCTAGTTCTGTTTTAGGCTAGTGGGATCGCCTCTGTCCGTAGAGGGGATTTACCTATCCAACAATTTGGCGACTCAGCTGGGGAGAAGCTATTTGGAACTTGTCTTGCATGTTCATTTTCTCTTGCTTGCTTGAGTGAATGAGCTTTCTGGGTCAGTTTTGAGATTGTTCTTTACTGTTTGATCCATCTGAACACTGTCAGCCCGACCTGGGGTCGTGTTATTTATTTTTTAAGCCGGCAAGCTTTGTTGGCGCGGTTTTTATTCTGACAGTCGCGCCAGTTGGCGCATGTTGCCCAACAGCAACCCGCGCCAATCTTTTGGTAGCGCAAGTTGCAGGCTGACAGTCGCGCCAGCCCTGTGAATTTTGCCTGTGTGTTGGTTGGAAGCTCTTTCAACTCAGATTTTTATCTTTTTATATCTTTTACAGCCTCTGGAAGTGTGTTGAACCTCTGTTTGACTGGTTTTGCCTTTATCCTTCAGTTGTTTGCTTATTTCTATTGATTTTCGTCCTAGCCCTAGAACATCTAGTGGCTTCGCGTGTCTAGCCTTCTGTGGGAAGTTTCGGTCTTTTGATTTTCCAGTCAACTTGTTGGTTGTGTTCCGCACCTATCTAGTGGTTTTTTAAAGCTTGGTCTTCTATGCTTTGGGTGATTCACTTCTAGCTTCTCTGGATTTTGCTCGACTTCATTTGAACTTAGATTACATGGTTCATTGAAAGTCTTTGTGTTTCTCCTTGCTCGGATAGTTCATCTTGGTGTTTCAGAATTGGTTCCATTTCATCAAGTGAACTTGGTTTGTTTATACTTGTGAATATCTCTTAAGATTTGTTTAAATGCATCATGCCATCTTAAAGGAAAGAAAAACAAAAGATCTTTTGCATCATATTAGTTAGCGTTTATTGTTATTTGTTGCTATTAAAAAGAAAAAGAAAAAATTTTCATTTCTTGTTATTAGCTGCATTAGGATCTTTGCTGTTTGCTGAGTGATCATTTCGTTTGTGTAAAGATCTCAACCTTCCTGTAGATAGAATTCATTGAATGAAATGATATAGTTTTGGCATGTAGTTCGCATTTAAGAAGTTTTTGAGATATCACATACGGTAGGACCAAAAAAACTGAAACATAATTGAAGATAAACTTTAAAATAAACTCAATGAACATAACAACGCATTGGAATCTAACGCAAACATTCTAGAGGTCTAGGTTAGAGACGTGTTCCGGCGTCTTTAAACCTGGTAGATTATCGTCGAGTGGTTGGGTGATTCCTCCACGGTGAAACGATAGGTGCCAATACAGACTGTGCTCCCACGTACCGTCGCGTATATATTGGGGGACCCCTATAGGATTAAAACCTTTTATCCATAGGAAGCCGAGTATGCCGCCTTACAAGCCGTAATGCACTGAACACAGCATTCGGGAAGATTGACTGCAGTACGGGAAGTCCTTGGTTTTCATCTGATTGCCGAGGTGTATAAGCAGTTTTACGGATTGTTTGGTAAACCTCTTGCCTAGTTTTCCAGAGCAGTCACTTTTGATTCTTTTCGGACTCTCTAAAAGAAAAGGTGCCTGTGAGCGTCTTGTCACTTCGTGCTCATTAAACATTCGAAGGAGACTAGAGTCATATTTTGTCCTTTTCTCGACTCTTAAAACATGAAAAGGTCAAGTTGTGTCTTTGCGTCCTAAAATTTATTGGCCACGATAACATTTACCCAATTAGATTTTGTTTGCGTTAGTTTGAGTAGGGGTTGTCTAGGTTTGTGAAGTTTCATCCTGGAAGAATTACCAATTTCGTCTTCTGCCGAGATACCGGTTGTGAGTCTTCCTGTGGTTCCAAGTATACAACCACTTAGTTCTCGTGCCCCAGGTGACGAGACTTACCAGTTTCATTGGAACCCTACGTGGGAACCTTTTGAGGACAGTGTCCCTTTTTGGGACTATACTTCTCCTCGTGTGTCAGTCCCACCTGTTTCCTCTGACATGGATGATTTGTCCCCTACAACGACTGATGAGTCCGTTGCGACGAGCGGTGAAATTCCCACCGCAACGGACCCTATACATGTTAGTAGTACTCCCACTACTACAAATTTACCACCAGGCTATAAAGCTTTAAGAGATACTATGCCCTCTGGAACTCCGTTCACGGGTTCCATTTGGTCACCACACACTTTTCCTACTACGGAGCCTTTTACTCCGCAAAGTCGCAGTCCATCTGTTACCTCAGTCACAACCGCTCCGACGGTCTGTGCAGCCTCTTCGACTCCTAATTTTAGTCGTCCCTCGGCTTCCTTGTTCGGAGTCTTCGATCCCATGACAAATGTCCCAATACAGGGGCCAGACGATCCGTATTTGTCGTCTCAACCGGTTGTTGAGGTATCAGTCCCATTGTCAATTGATTGGACCTCCACCACTTTTCATGGTGGTCAAGTTTCATCTGCGCAGTCTCCAAGACAACCCCCCCAAGACCAACAAGGAAAATCCTTTCATGGAAACCCTTTTGCTGCTGGTGGTCCCTTTTTCAATTCTTATATGCAACCTTCTGGTAACTCAGGTCAGTCATCTTTTCAACAAGCCCAACCTGGTATCCAGCAAGGTTATCCCGCTGGACAAATTGGTCAACAAACTATTAACCTAAACCAATCCAATGTCCAGTATGGTCCAATATCTGGACAAGTTACTCAACCACTTGGTCAGCCTACTATCCAGTATTCACAACCCTCTGGGCAAGCTGGTCAGCCTCAAACACAGTTGGGCCAACCAACTGCCCAGCCCTCTCAGCCATCTAGTCTGTTAGGACAACCTTCAGCTGTGCAACAACAGTTCCAATCCCAACAGGTAGGCCAACCTCAGTATCAGCAGGTACAACCTTCTGGACAGGTCGGCCAACCTCAATATCAACAAGGTTTTCCTTCTGGCCAGATAGCCCAACCTACAGGACAGCCTACTGGCGCTGCTCAATCCGGTCCGTGGCCCCAAATGGGACCCCAAAACCCATCTGGTCTTCAAATGCAGGCTGGGGCTCAATCACAAACTTTTTATCAAACCCAGCCTGGTGCTCAACCTCAATTTGGAGCCCCACCACTGTATGGCTACCAGCAACCTCAAGGGCAACCTTTGTTCGCCCCATACCAGAACTACCAACAACTGCAGGCGAATCCTTCGCAGACTTATCAACAGCCGTATGGCGCATCTGCAACATCGTTTGGTAATCCTTATGCTGGGGGGCAAAATACAAATCCCTATGGCCAATACACTATGGGGCCAAATCCGTCCGGACAAAACCCATGGGGGCAACCACCACCTGGTTGGAACCCTGGTGCTCCATCCTACCAGCAGCCCCAGATGTCTTTCAATCCTCAATTACCATTCTTAGCGACTTTAGAATTACCGGATGTGTCCAAATTAACCAATGATCCTATTCTTCATAATCCTTATTGGCCTCCGGTTCCAACTAAAATTCCTGGTGACTGTCCAAAATTCGATGGTAAAGCCAATGAAGACCCACAAGCCCATGTCATGACTTATCATTTGTGGTGTTCATCTAATTCATGGCTTGATGATTCAATTCGGCTTCGCCTTTTTCAAAGGACTCTCACTGGCTCTGCCGCTAAGTGGTATATCGAACTTAATCGCGGGTCCTTTTAGGATTTCAATTTTTTGGCTATGGCATTTCTCACTCATTTCCAGTTACCCATTCGATATGAAACGGGTACGCACCTCCTCACTTCCTTAAGACAAACGACGGCTACGCATATCTCTGATCATATCCATGAATGGAGACGGCGTAGACGTATGATCAAATTTTGGATTCCCGACCAGCTTCTTACCGATTGGTTTACGACTTCGTTCGTTCCTCCAATAGCCCGGGATATTGCCATGGGAGCGTGTGTTACTGAAGAGCAAGCTATTGCGCGCGCTCAGTACCTCGATTTAGTTTATTCTCAATCAGGTACATTATATGATTATTTGCCTGATGCCCCAAGACCAGGAACGTCTAAAGCCCCGCCAACACCCACTGTTGACGGTATCATTGGTTCAGTTAGTTCATCCTCAAAGAAAAATCCCGCAAACCCTGGGAAGCAAAAATCTATTGCTTCGAATGAACAACCTTCCCAGGCACCAACTGTTTCAAATGTTACTTCTGAGGTTAATTTCGTCCAATCCAATACGGCAAACAAGGCCTCGAAAGAGAAGAAGAAAGGGAAAGCGAAAAATAAGCCAGAACAACCCAAACAGGAAGCCCCAAAACCTCAACCCGAGGACGGCACTAAACGCAAACCCAAGTATCCTTGTCTTATTTGTGATGAGGATCACTATACCTAGGACTGCCCGAGGCGGTCCGAAGTTAGTCGTTTGTTAAAAGGCGCCCCTGGGACTCCTGCGGTGCTCAAAGAGCCCTTTCCCACTCAACACACTCAAAAAACTCAAATGGTGGCTGACCCTTCTCAGCCTCCCTCTTCCTTTGGTTCTCAAGTGTTTATGGCTGGTACAGTACCCATTAATATCAGTACTCGAACGAAATATTATCCGCCATCTGCCGGGAAGGAGCCTGAGGTTCCCTCTAGTGCTCCTCCGTTCAGTTCAGGTCCACTCCACATTGAGAGACCTACCACTGAGACGCCTCTTCGACCCCCTCCAAAAGGAGTACTCCGGAAATCCTCTTACAATCCGAATGCTCGTGCTGCACAGCACTACAATATCATTGAGGACTTAGCACAGACTCCGTCGGCTATGTCCGCGTTAGAGGTTCTCCAGAGTTGCCCTTCTCAGAGGAAGTCCATGCTATCTGCCATTGGTGGCATAGACCCGGCTGATTCGGATTTAATCACTTTTGACTTAGAACGCCATACTCAGAGACTGCCTCCCCAAATCGCCTTCCTCATACAGGTGATTATTGATTCCAAGACGATTCATCGTACAGTCATTGATGAAGGTGCCTCAACTTGCATCATGTCTGTTGCCTGTTGGAAAGCTATTGGATCTCCAACGCTGAGCCAGTCTCCTACTACCTTGGAAGCTTTTGATGGAAGAGCGTCCCGTCCTTACGGTATACTCCAACGTTTACCAATCTCTTTGGAAGGAAAGACGGTTGAGATGGAAGTTGAAGTCGTTGATGCTACTCTAACCTACAACCTCCTTCTCGGACGTAGCTGGATATACGCGATGCAAGCTGTTGCTTCATCTTTCTTTCGAATCATTCGTTTCCCTCATCAAGGGAAGATCGTTACCGTTGACCAGCTATCCTTCTTTGCTTCTTCTTCCGAAGGCACCATTCCGTTTGTGGAGCATACCTCCAAATTATCTGAGAGTTTGGGAGCTGGACTTTTCAAAGATCCCGCTCTTATGGGTGTTTTTCCGCTCCCTCCTCCAAATATCGCCTCTGTCAATATGATCACTACTGGTTCTGACCCATGGATCATACCTCCCACAGACCAAATAGATTCCTGGGGCGACCGGATGCCGTTGAGTCCTGCCGAGCTTAATTATGTTGAAATCATTGCTGCCTCGGCTCCCTCTTCTACGCTTACTCCATCCTCAGGGCTTCTAGACGAGGCTTCTTCGGATTCCTTAAGAGAAACATTTCTCTCCGACGAAGCTATTATTGAGACCATGTCTCTAGAGGAACCTCCTTGGCATGATTCTCACCATCGTTCCTCATTTCTACCTATACCTCAAGTAGAGCCATCTTCTGCTCCTCCGCGGAAGGCTAAGTTTCCTTGTCAATTATGCAAGGAGGACCATTTTCTTACTGATTGTCCTGGTATTCCCAGGGTCCTAGATATATGGTCCCGTGACCCGACTCGCCCCTCGTCGTCGCAGATTGACGATACCTTATCAGCTGGTAAGGGAAAAGGGAAGGTTCGTTTCCCTTGTCGACTTTGTGAAGGTAATCATCTCCTTCGCCTTTGTCCACTTATGGATGAAGCCTCCCGTCTTTTGGAAAGTCTGTCAGCTCCCTTACCTCAACTACCCGCTGGATATCAGCGTCTTTTTGCAACTGCAGATCATCTCTCCGCTAACCAAGAGATCAAGCATGATTCCTCTTTGGTCCAGCCTTCTCTTCCCGAACCTGGCTGTGCTCAGCCTGTTCCAGACCAGTCCCTGGTCGGAAAGAGTGTTGATTTACGTTCATCGTCTATCCACCACTTTGTTCTAGGAGTGTTTATCATCAAGGATGAACCATCTGAGTCCAAACCAGACGAAAGTCCAAAGGTCCAGATGACAGTTGACCCGGTCTTTCCAGAGGTCCAGATGACAGTTGACCCGGTTTTGCCTTCAGAAGTTCCATCCTCAGATGATATTATCGCTGTAAAGAATGAAGACCACACCGTCCAAATTCTATTCATAAACACAGACTCTAATGATCAAGTGAGCATCCCTCTCATTCCTTCGCAGCAGGAAGGAAGTTCATCATAGTCATATCCGACCGTTTATCCGGTCCCACCTCCAAGCAACCTAGTTGTTTCCTTTAATTGGGATCAACTAGGCAATCCTCGGTTACCAGCTTCCATACCATTTTGAATTATAGTCCAAGTCTACCGAATGATTATGGCCGGTACCATTATTGATGAGGGATCTCCTGTGAGCATCCTTTCTTCAACAGCTTGGGAAGCACTTGGTTCGCCACTGCTTCTGCCTGAGATGAGAAACCTTACAGGTTTTCATCGAGAAACCAGTCGACCTTTAGGAATTCTTCCCAATCTACCTATCACATTAGAAGGGAAGACCGTTCAAATGGGCGTCATGGTAGTCCAAGGTCCGTTAGATTACAATTTACTCCTTGGGCGAGACTATATTTATCGCATACGTGCAATTGTGTCCTCACTCTTCAGAGTGATGTGTTTTCCGCACGAAGGAAGGACGATCAAGATCGTAGACCAACTTTCGTTCCCCGGTTCACACTTCACATATAGTCATCTACCATTCCTAAATGGTCTTATTTCCACAGGAAATGCCTCAACATCCAGTCCGTCATCCTGATGACGGCAGCTGACCCGGGCGCGTGACTGAAGCCCGGGGGGCATGCATCTTCCTTTTCAAAATCGAGTCTTTCCAAGTGAACCTTCATTCCATCCACTCCGTGAATGCCATGAAGCTTGGGGGGCATGTACCTCGATTTGCATTATCATGCTGGGGGCATGCAAATTTATAGCAAGCATAGTTTTTCGTTTCAAGCTTGTGTAAACATGAAACCGAATCCAAGCAAAGTTCTCCATGGTTCAAGCTTGTGTAAAAATGAACCCATACCTGATTCACATCTTGTGATTGCCGCCTATCCGCTAAATTTTGTTAGATGAGCCTTGGTTGTTTTCATTCCATCGCCACCATCTCTTTGGCTGATCATACGCTTTCACTTGGTTGTTTTTCCTTTCCTGAGGAACCGCAGCGATGAGTGGTTTTATTAGCCAGCCTCTTGACCATTACATGTTTTGAGTAGTTCCACCATTATCGGAACCAGTTGCTACCTTTTATACCACTCGTTCCCACAGGACGAGTCGCCTTTACGCTCTTTTCTGACTCGTAAAATATGAAAAGATTGCCGAGTATTTTTTCCTTTTTGACTCGTTAAAGAGAATAAAAATGAAGGTCCGCTTTTAGCTCTTTTCTGACCATTTAAAGAAGAAAAGATTGCCGAGTCGCTCCTCTTGACTCGTTAAACGTTAATAAGGGGCGGTCGTTTTAAGTTCTTTTTGTCGACCGTTAAAACATAAAAAGATTACCGGGTTTTGTCGTTTCAAACTCGTTAATGGTCATGAAACGACGTGATTTTGATCACTTTTTTACTTTTTCAGGTCGAAATCACTATTTATGAAAAGTACTCCTCGATCGTAATGGTCGGGCGGTTCTTTCGGGCATTATTTTATGCTTTTTCGGGCCCAAGAGACACAACTTTATGAAAAAGGACACCCATGGAGTTTCCTTTTCTGCTGTCTTTTTAAACTCTCTAAACATGAAAAGACGCCGAGTTCTTCCTTTGTCAGACTCGTTAAAACCTGATGACATCGGATTTTGTCGAAATGACGTACCACAAGCATATGCTATCCCCATCAAGCTTGTTAAAAATAATTGGGGTACTCGCCAGAAATGGCGGGGGGAAAAAAAGAACCATAATTACCGTCGTGTCGGCAGTATGTCGCTCTTGAACATGGCACTTCTCTGCTTTCGTGTCCAGGGTGGGGATATCTCATCTCATATTTTTCACTTGCTTCCATGGACTTGGGTACCCTATTTGACCTCTCATCTACTCATTGCCTCGTCATCATGACCTTTGATCCATCGATGTCAAATACTGCCAATTCCACTATCGTGCCGCCGATATGTTCAAGAGAAGTTGACCTCTGAAAAGAAACAACCTCCATCTGATAGTTCACATGATCTTGATTCACAACATTATCTCTCTGTCTCGTGTCGATGATGTGGGAAACATTATGGCCCACCTTCGATCAAGGTCACTTCCTGTCGACTTCAGCTCATTATCCAGGAAGCTGATCTAGAGACTCCCTTCCGGTGCCTTGGAACCTGCATGCCTCAATGGCAGGTTCTTCGTGTTCGACGTGAGGTATTCATCATTGGCCTCCGATCGAATGATTCTACGGGTGTTCGACGCCAGCTCATTAATTCGCACGCCGTAGATTGTACCTATAGTACCTTGAGGGCCATTGTCATTATTGGTGGTACCTCTCGCGTCTGTTAACAGTTTCCACTATTGACTGGTAATCAGACGATGTTCATGCATGTTCGACTTCAGCTCATATATTCGCATGCTTGAACTTGTACTCTTGTTCGGGTCGAGATGGAGCGCAAGACCCTGGATTGTGTCTGTTGTAATCCAGGCGTGGTTCTTGATACATGACTCATTCACTGGATGGCTGCGACCATGCCTGAGTCTATTCATTGATCCAAACCAGATGGCTGCGTCCATACTATGGATCTAGATTATTTATGTACTCTCTTATGGATGGCTGCAACCATACCACGTACATCATGTAATTGAACTATCAGTCGTGTCTCTCAATGCAGATCCTCGGCGGCAGCTATATGTGTTCTTGTGTGCTCCTATAAAGCATTTCACCCCTCTCTCTCCCTCTCGGACTTCATGCTTTAGGGGGAATCTGTTACACAGTAATTTGTCACCATTGGTCACCGTCCCTATCGCCCTGTTTCCATACATTGGAGGACGCATTCCGGGACCTGTGAGCAGTGACATAACCCAAAAACACTTGCATTATGTTCCCCTGAGTATGTACTTCATGTTCCCCGAAGACACCTTCTGCAAATTCTCCCTGAAAAGTACTCTTTTTCCATTGGCGCAGGTCCACAGTATCTTACCCGCGCCAATCACTGAGATCCTCAAAAGAGGGCACGACCATTGGCGCTCTGTCACAGAACAACACCCGCGCCAGCCCAGTTTGGTAATGATTTTTGACAAACGCACGCCCATCTGTTTTTTCCTTTCAGATCACGAAGTCTTTTGAGGGTAAAATCCATCTGATAGAGGTCGAGAGTCATCATCTATCCTTGACATCTATCCACAGTGGCTTTTCAGAGATAATGCCAATCCACAATGGGTGTCCTGGTTCATTGAATCTTTCTCCCTTCTCCATCTATAAATATCTGTCCTCATGCATTAGACAAGCTAGTTTTTCTGGAGGAATGCTAGTTGTGATTACGCTTGTCGTGAGTGATAGTGAAGCATAGAGAGGTTATGCTACCGGAGAGGAGGTACATTGCAAGACACATATAGTTGCTCGCCCAGCCAGAGGAGAGGTTCAATGTCAGAACCTTGGTTGTAACTTTTCCTGTCTATTATTCATTAATGAACGACTGCTATTATAGTTCCAATCTCATTGTCTATTATAGTGATGTTTGATTTATTTCCTTTCTGACTGAAATATAGTTGTGCCTTGGTGGATTTTATGCTTGTATTTGTTTCTTCCTTTGCATGTGCAGGTGTCCGTTTGCAAGGATCGCAAGGATTGTGACCTGCCGGAGCGAGGGAGCAGGAATGCCAACTCTGCCTCGACTATAGCGTTGGATTCCAGGTTGGTCTTCTTAATTCACCTTTAATGTACAACTAGGAACTTGCGTGGCAGCGTGAATTGATTGTGGCTAGTTCTGTTTTAGGCTAGTGGGATTGCCTCTGTCCGCAGAGGGGATTTACCTATCCAACAGGGTGTAAGTCATTGCTCTGTCACTACCCATATTCAATTTACCCAATACATTGTTCAATTCACCCAATGCTCTATCAAGATTCAATGAATACAATGTTGCACAACAAATCCTTCCCACCAAAAGGCCACCATCACTTAGTTTGCTTTCTCTTAGTTGTAACTACCCTCCTCATACATTTACCGAAGTTAACCGGTCCGCTGGGGTAAACATATGACGAGAGGCCATCATGATCTAATTTAAATCCCCGTGTACAATTAAGGAAGTGTAACAGACAAAACACAACCACTCTTATCTTCTACACATGTCACATAACCTGCAGGAGCCAACCAACCTTTCCAGTGATCAACCCCCGAGACAACTTAGCATTTTGTTGACCTAGGGCCTCAGTCACTCCCAAGACATGGGAATGCATGTGACTGGGACCCTCCAGTCTCTCTCACATCAATGGGATGCAAGTGATTGGGGACTTTTCAGCTAGTTCAGGGTTGGCGACCCCAGATTATGTGCCACTTTTTCAGGGCCACGATTCAAACCACTGCTCAGAACTTCATGAAACTTACGGAAATGAGAAGTAACATCGAAACAATGATACACATGTGAATATTTAAACAAGGACTTGACTAGAACCCTACTAGCCATGTCAGACATTTCGTAAAACATGTCACAAATATGCGATCTACAGGTCATAACAACATATCTAAGCATATGGGTCTTATACTTATCTGAGAATAGCTAAGAAGCATTGATGCCTTATCACATTAGTTGCATTATCATCTATTAGGTCACATATTCATTTTTCATTCATTTACAAATCAAAACATGATTAGATCCATACAACATCAATGTCATAAAACATGTTCATAACTAGCATATAACCAATATAAATAATAAGGACATAACAACCATAAAACCACATATGAACCAATACATGTACACATAAAATACTAAGGAGTAGGAGCTCTTATTAATGAATGAATAGGTCGACCATGTATGGGACTTCCACGAACCACTAGACCATAGAGTAGGTTGAACCAATTCTCTCTTTTAACCAGACACCCACATGCCATATTCCAAGCATGAATGTGGGATCTCATGGAACACATCCAACAAAACCAAACCAGGGTTTTCAGAGGTCAAACCACCTCAACCCTCAACCCTCAACCAATGATTCCACCTCACGGTCAGATATCACTAACCATCACCAGATTAGTCTCCACCCAAGCTGTCCAGGGCTTCAAAGTGTTTGTTCCAACTCGGCTTCCAAGACTAGTAACTCAACCCAAAATTGTTGCTAGGCTCCAGAGCATTTGTCCAACCAAGGCTCCAGGACTAGTAACTCAACCCACCAAGGGCTCTGGAGTATTTGTGCAACCAACGCTTCCAGGACTAGTAACTCAACCAAGTTGTTACAGGGCTTCTAGAGTGTTTGTCCAACCAAGGTTTCCAGGACTAGTAACTCAACCCAAGCCGTTACAAGGCTTTTAGAGCGTTTGTCCAACCAAGGCTTCCAGGAACTAATAACTCAACCCACATCCAAAGGAACATGAGGACCAACCAGAAAACAAAGATCAAACCCACAACACCATGGCTATCTAGGAAATGGCAAGGCTAGGAAAATCCACCATCAATCCAGGCAATCCTCCATGCTAATGACATATCATAACCAAATAACCACATGCATATGGCATACATGTAAAAACTAGTAAGGAAATCATACATGTAACTTGGTACCTGCAAGCAAAACCCATTGTTACTGTTGATCTTGATATCATCTTGCTCTTCCTTTGTCTTCTTTCTCCAAATCCTAAGTATGACACACTCTTCCAAGAGTGCTCCAAGAAACTCTAAGTGTCCAAGAGTATGAGAGAGAGAGATAGAATAGAGAGAGAGAGCTCCAAAACTAAACTGACAAAAGTCATTGAACTAATCTTCATAAGCCTTTTTCATTAATGAGGCCTCTATTTTCTTCATTTTCCATTATTTTCCTTCATTTTCCTCCTCACATGCAACCCGTGACCTTTCACCTTACTTTTCTCCCAATTTCCATTATTTTCATAAATAAAATGCTAATTAATGCTTCATGCCTTCCCAAAGCCTTTACCATTTCCTTTTGCAATTTCCTCAGCCATAAATAAACCAAATAAACACCTTCTATGATGTTTTTCCCACCATTCAACTTGGAATATGTGTCCCATGACCTTGGTATTATATTTTTTACATGAATTTTTAACCAGGGTTGTTACAGAACCCTCCCCCTTGGGGGAACACCATCCGCGGTGTTCTATGACACCTATGACCAACAAACTACTGAAAGAAAAGCATACTACCTATGGAGCTTTATAAACCGTCTCCTTGTAGTATTTACAATGACATCTACTGAAAACATGATAATCATATCATTTATTGGAGCTTTATAACACAACTCATTACTATATTTATAATACAGCCACATATACACATGAACATTTGTTCAACCAACAAATAAAAGGATATGATGCTTGCATCAATCAATAAGGGAATCCAGAGGCTGACACCTCCACCCTCAAAATAGTACCATGATTCACCTCATTCCCAGGGATTCCAAAATCCACTGCCAAAGTCAAAGTCCGCATCCAATGTCCAATGCTACAATCCTACGCCACTTGTCTTCTCAGTGAACAATTATCGTCTCATTTCTCCCAGGCACACTCCCAATGTGCATCTGATTCCATTTGACAATGTTAATGACCAAAATAAATCCATACCTACCCTTCCCTTCTCTGCTACACAGTCCCTCGGGAAATCCGATCATTCCCTTCCATGCAATCACACACCTTCCAAGTTCTTGGGGCATACCATTCTTTGCTACATAGTCCCTCGGGCGACCCCTCCCTTGGCAAGGTTTCCTCGCATCGGAATGTAAAAAAATAAGGCATATCTCTACCTCAAAACCATCATACTGATAATAACATGCTCATGGAAATCAATGGACACTATTGGGTACCAATGTCCCACAATAGCCCTGCTCCTGAAGTTCTTTACTACTACATGCCCCAATTCGTTTCGCTGATGCAGCTAATTCTTGCAGTCAGTTTCAACCACCCAACCAAGCATTTCATGCTCTCCTGTACCAAGCACATAAATTCATGTTGTAGTAGCTACAACCACCCTCCAAAATTTTGCCTTAGCCTGTTTTGGAGCCTCCCAACCAACCTTACACAACAATTTGTCTTGCTTCGTCAAGTACTTAAGCTTCAATGTTTTCCTCGCAGAAAGGCAGCCTGTCGATCACAGTTGATCCATTCCCCTCATAGGCTACTCACCCGGACTTGGTCCAGCTGCAGGCTAAGCAGCTTCCCCTTGAAAATTGCACATTTCTGGAGGGAAACCAACCTTCCCTCCAAAAATTGCGCAATCCTCTCTGACAGCCTGTTGGGCTCCAAGATTGCGCAATCCTGCCAGCCAACCCTCCCAGTAGGATTTGCACAAATTTTCCCAGTAGCAGGTTGTTCAGCCTAGGATTTTCACAAATCTGGGTAGCAGTCAGCTTCTCTACCCAGAAATTATGCAAACCTCCTGGGCAGTCAGCCCAACTCCCAGCCCGAACTGCACATATTTCTCCAGCAGTCGAGCAGTCTCTTGCATGTGCAACTTAGTTGACTAGTTCCCTCCGGGACTGAGCAAAATAGACTTGCATGCATGGGATGTTGTTCCCAAGGCAGCATGCAAAGGCATCCCTTGTTTCAAGGATATATGTTTAGTAGTTGGAGGTTACATGCAAGAAGCAATTTTGAAACCTCCCACCAAGTGTCACTTCCCCTAGATTCGTGGCATGCGCGTCACAACCTCAATGTTATCAAAACTCATCAAGCGGAAGTTACAAAGCTCATTCCTCACATCAACCTTGCATCTCTGACATCCCACATCACATCTAGGAGCAATCAACACATTCATCTCAACTGTTTTGGGGTAAGCCCACTTCCCATGCCTTGCGCTGCATTTCTGTCGCTTTTTGTGTTTTCTCTTGTGGGAGTACTGTTTGCTTGATTTCTTTGAACGCTTGTTGTTGTTTACATATATACTAGCTTGTCCTAGCTGTGTTTCAGTTTTTGTTACTATCTCATTGCTATCGTATGCATGAAACTGTTTTGCACGGATGTTCGTCCGATCGGCGAACTGCCTCACCCACATGCATGTTGATTTGTTTGTTGAATCTTTCATTCATGTTTTGCATGCACTGTCAATCACTTATACTATCACTTAGTGTCGCCATGCATTTACTGTCTTAGTTGCTTTTAGTTGCCCATTGGCGAGTCGGGCCAACCTTGGCCCAGACTCTGCCTTCACTAAGGTTGCATTGCACAATCTGGGGAAGGAAGGCTCACCTTCCTCTCCATATTTGTGCATTCCTACCCAACACTGGCCTCCAGGATTGTTTTGTGCATTTCTGGAGGACAGTGGCTGCTTGGCCCAAGAAATTGCGCAAATATGTCCCTAGGCCAACAGTCCTTCCCAGCTGGAATTGTGCATTGCGCAATCCCAGCAGTTAGCAGCCAGACTGGACTATGCATTATGCAGTTCTAGCAGTCAGTCAGTCTCCCAGTAGCCCAGACTGTGCCTTGTGCAGTATTGGCAGTCGGTCTTCCGACTTCCCGGCCAAAATTGTGCAACCTTCATGATCATTCACCCGGGTATGTTGCAAGTCAGTTCTCATGTTCATTTTGGTTTTCAACTGACAAATTGCTCGCCATGAGTGTTGCCATATTTCTAGGTATTGCAGATGTTCATCTGCCTTTCAGCAGTACATGTGCAATGGTTTCCAGGAGAGCATAGATGAAGACATCATTCAGAGCACACTTGGGGATGCAGTCGATCAAGTGTCTATGGACTTACCTACCCACGAAGACATGAAGTTGTTCGTAGATAAGGACATCAAGATATGACAACGATAGCATGATAGCGAGAAACATCATGAACACGAATTGAAGACATCATACCAAATGCAACGAATGCAAGAGGAGGGTTGTTGACAACACAGAGGCAGAACAAGGTTGCAAGCTCAAGCAGATCCATTGATGATGAAAGAAACTTTGGAGACTCCAGCTATGAGGTGACGACGCGACATGAAGATCTGGAAAAGACAGAGAATGGAACAAAGAAGGAGTTGCATGTGTTGAAGCAACAACTCAGGAAGAACATGAAGTTGCACAGATAGACGAATGAGTTGCAGCCGGAACATGAATAACAGTGAGCACAACATGCACTCACGGATGAAACTGCTTCTGTACAAGTTAAAGATCCATCCCAGCAGCTGACACGGAGCAGACATGGTGAGCATTGTTGTTGATCGCATGCAAGGGATTCAACATCATGCATGTCATTGAGCGGATGCATGCGATCCAACCCATTCAACACACCCACCAAGGCGAAGACAAGAAGCAATTCCAACTGGAGTTGAACATGTACTTCGACAAGTTGATGCGCATGACCACCAACACACACTTGAAGATCAACATGGACATTATGCATCAGTGTGTTTCTAGTTTAGCCGCACCCAAGAAGACCATGTGCATGTTAGCAGACGAGTTGGATGAAGGATCCGAACCAATGCATCGATTGCAACAAAGGCAACAGTTCGCTTCAGCAAGATGTTACCATGAGGTACATGCACACCATCACGGATGACCAAGCTTGGCATCATCTCACCACCTTCACCATCACAAGCATGTTAAATAGTTTGTCTCACCACAGCGGACTGAGTGTCAGTGATGTCTTACTTGGCTTGCTCAAGCCATGTTGTCTCACATGAGTGTTGTTGGGAAAAGTATCCAATACAGAATGACCCTATCCCACTCTAAGGGTGATAGTACCTCAGCAACAACCGAATGCAAAGCTATTCAAGATTACTTCTTTATGAGATGTAAGAGAGGGGAGAAAGAGATCCACTAACCGTTATCTTCCGCTAATGTTTGATCCAATCTTCTCTCCTTGCTGCTTGCTCCCAGCTGCTTGCTCTTTCACTGGCCCAGCTACACAAAGATCCTGCAAAAGCACAAGAAGGGGAAACTACAAGAAGCATACATCCATAATTGATTCAAGGATTAGAATAAATCAAATATACAAGCATCAATACGCCACAGAGACACATGCATATAGAAAAACCTCAAATGCTTTATTAATGGAAGAAGTAAAGTTCTGAGAGTGTTACAACCATAAGAGGCCCAATCCAGCAACACCTCCCAGCAGAAAGAAATCTCCTCTTCACCTCCTTCAAAGCAATCACCCAATAGTTCTATGCACAAACCAACAGCACTTCCTTACATTCACAAGATTCCGGCCTCCATAGACCTCATGAGAGAGCTCTATATATAGGAGTTTTGGAGAAAGGATGAGTCAGCTTGAGCTTGGCATGAAGTTGACTAGTGTCCTCTCCCACTTCAGTTCTTGAGTCCACTTGGATTTTCTTGCTTCCACTTGGAGATCTAGATCCTCTTACTCATCACAAGGCGAATTCCCTGATCCAAGTATCATTTTGGAAGCTTCCTGGGCATTTGACACCTTGCAGAATGACTGTGCCACTTGGCCAATCTCGCCCAGCGCAGGTAGCCTTCATTAGATTTGACATTCAGCGCAAGTACAGAGTGGAGCAGTTGACATTCAGCGCAGATGCTCAGTGGAGCAGTTGACATGATCCAGAATTAGCTTGTTTTTGAGTGTTTTCAGGTGGAGAACTGATTTTCAGTGCTGTGGTTTGCTGACCTTGTTCCTCTAGGGGTAGGAACAACATGTTTAGGGACTTTGGATCCCTCAGATTATTGACATTTCATGCTTCATGCTGTAAGGCACAAAAATGTCTATAACAATGAGTACATGTGCATTATAACGTTGAGTCATGTCAAGTGTAAGTCAAGTGTCAATAGTTGGATGTAACAATCATAGAGTAGGTGAAGGGTCATGAGGGTAGTTGAACTCTCACAAAGGGGAATGTCAAGAGTCACCCACCCTTTGCTATAAATAGTCCCTCATAACTCATTGTAAAGGCTTTTGGTTAGCCAAGCTTCTACACGAAGCTAGTACATCTCTTTGGAGGAGCAAGCGGATGTGGTTGTAACGTTCCACTATTTGGGCTAGCAGGTTTACATGGGTGTATTATATTGTTGTGACTTACACTTCTTTATATAATAAGAGCCAACACATTTTCATGCATATGTTGTTATTGTAGTTGTACTACTTCGGTTGCTTTAATGATATGTGTTGTTTAACTTATGTACTTGTGTATGAACTGATCCACACGCAATTATATGAATCTTGTTGTTAATGTGTTACATATGTTGTTAATGTTGTTGTCGTCTGTGTCGACTGCTCTGCTGGACATCAGATAGACCTTTCACTTGAACCATGCTATAACAACCATCACACTTGTCTTGGACTGATTCGTGAGTGTTGTATGTGTTATCTTACCTTGTATGATGTGACTGCCGCATCCGAGTGGACTGCTCCGCCGGAAGTTGTGCATGTCCTTTGTGTTGTGTGTTCCTAGCCGAGTTGGGATTTCTCCCTTTCAACCTGGAACTCACCTTCACCTCCTTCCCCTTTCAAAGTGTTGGAACCTCTCATACACCTTCCTTGACTCACTGCATCAGTCACACCCTTGCTACTGACAGAGTTATCTTACTTGCCTCTGTGCAACATCACGGTCAAGGCATTACCTTATGACCCACTGCTAGGACTCCTACACCAAACGGTTTGAGGTCTAATTGGGACTTCTTATCAGGGAGATCCCC
This sequence comes from Pinus tabuliformis, assembly GCA_031772625.1. Classification (NCBI taxonomy): domain Eukaryota; kingdom Viridiplantae; phylum Streptophyta; class Pinopsida; order Pinales; family Pinaceae; genus Pinus; species Pinus tabuliformis. Next base: position 740,018,559 of record CM062814.1, on the reverse strand, counting down.
TTGACATGTTGGTGGGTCTAGCACCGTCAACACTTCCACTAGATTTAACATAAATTGAAATAAATTCACATCATACCTCATTGGTAGCCCGTCAATAAGGTACACCTACAATCATGTTTACTTCCTATCACAACAAGTCAAACTAGTTCTTAACCAAGTCATCATGTATAAACATGTCACATCTGGTTAGCTCAAAACACAACCATCATATATCAAAATCATGAATTCCATGCAATCATCATAAACCAAAATCATAGATCACATGTAATCATCATAAACCAGAATCATAGATGACATGCATAATAAAACTAAAACAAAATACTGATACTTATCCTTTAATCGGTCCTTTTGTACACACACCGAATTGGTTTCCATACCCTAAAAACACCCAATGCGTTCTCTTCAACCACGTACACATACACATACACATACACATAGTGTGCATCACACACATACAACCACACACGACATACACCACCATACAATACATGCACCTACACCTGACATGCAACACATACACCTACACCCGACGTACAACACAACACATACACTTGCACCTGGTGTACAACACAACACAATACATGTACTACACATAGTACAACACAACGAATACACATGTCATGATACCACAACTACACAATACACATACATAGTACCGCATGCCCACAACACAACATGTACGACATGCACACAATACCACATGTACACTAGTACCATATGTACAACATGTACACAGTACCACCTGTACACAACACCACCTGCACAATGTGTGCAAAACATCACATGTACATGGCACCACCTGCACAACGTATACACAACCCCACATGTACACTGCACCACATGTACACAACACCACATGCACGACACCACATGTACACAACACCACATGCACGACATGCACACAACACGACCTACACATAACACCACATGTACAACATGTACACAACACCACATGTACAATCATGCACACAACATCATATGTACATAGCACCACATGTACAACATGCACACAACACCATATGTACATACACTATACAACATGTACATAACATTGCCTATACAAGATGTACATAACACCATATGTACACAACACCGCATATCCAACATGCGCACAACACCATATGCACACAACACCACATATCCATCATGAGCACAATACATTATGTACACAACACTGCATATCCAACATGTACATAGCACCATATATACCCAACACTGTTATGCAATATGCATAGAACACCATATATACAACAGGCACTCAATACCATAGGTACAATCACTGAATATACAATATGCACAACATATACACAACAGTAGCACTGCACATCCAAAACCACACTGTCTCTACCAAGCAACCTTGCTTCCAATGTCTCTCTGCCATCCATGCTTATCCTAGCATGTCGTGGATCATGTTGTTTTCATTCCGTTGATGTATCTCTCAACATTACTTGTCCATAACGTAAACATAGGCATAATATAAACACATAATATCAACTCATATCCACATGATATTGACCTCATAAATTTTTCGAGGCTACTCTTCCCACTTGATTCCCCATAAGACCAGGAACCTCTTTCATGCCCTTCACCTGCATAAGCAATCATTCCTCCATAGAATGATCCTTAACAACCTTGTCAGACAGTGACATAGATACATAGATACATACATATATATAAACATCAACATAAAACAATCATGATCCCGTCAGAAAACAACATACATACATACATATACATATAAATATTATGATTAAACAATCATGATTTCTAACGACCTGGTCAGACAACTACACACACACACATATATATAAAACATTCCTAATGACCCTGTTAGTCAACAACATACATACATACATATACATCAACATAATCATGATCACAACATAATTACTAGATATCATAAGGTCTAGGTTAAGAGAAATTCCTATATCTGTGTAAAACTTGTACAATATTGAGAACAATAGTTCCCAACATAGCCAAGAAATTTGACGCCTCAAATCCATTTATTTTACCTTTCCTACTACCTTTCTGATGATTGTTCTGCCATTGTCCATTTATCCCAATGGGCCCATCCAATCCAATCCACTGCCATACTCTAGCCTTCAACTGCCCTTTACTCATGCGTCGAGCTTCATTCAAATCTTACATTACATGTTGAACTTCACACGACTCTCCCCGAGCTCCACTAACTTTCCTCCTCCTCAAAAAATTCCAAGACTCTCAAAACATAAAAGGAAATAACAAAAGAAAATAATAATAAAACCATGAAAAGCCAATAGAAATACGACACCACAAACAAAGTGGCAAGACCTTGCACCAGACATAAGCAAAGTCGCAAATCAAGTGCAACAAATCACAAAAGACCAAAAGCACAAGACTGGCAACAAACACCATGACTCAATCCCCACAGATTCCCAGTGCTTCTAAAGGAATGCTCAACCTGAGCCTTCTCCAAGGTTTCATGGCAGTGTCTTTTACCATGCAATCCCCTACATCATACTACCATAAACACATAATTGTCAATGCATAAATAAATATAACAATATATCATTCATCATAACTTGTTGTGCTAAGCACGTTGTCTTATTAACAAAGCCACAAATCAAGTGCAACAAATCATAAAATACCAAAAGCACAAGACTATAAACAAACACCATGACTCAATCCCCATGGATTTCGAATGCTTCCAAAGGAATGTTCAACCCGAGCCTTCTCCAAAATTTCATGGCAATCTCTTTTACCATGCAATCCCCTGCATCATACTACCATAAACACATAATTGTTAGTGCATAACTGTCATCATACCTTGTTGTGCTAAGCACGTTACCTTATAACTAGACACATCCATTCCATCTCTCAAGGGACTCTGATTCCCTTGACGGATCTAGCTATAACTACAAACTAGCTAATATACTTGTCAAATACATGTTCATGAATCTAGCACATATCCACATAATGTTAGACAAAAATCAAGGTTAAGAAGACTTCCTGTATTCATGCAAAGCACCCATTCATTTGGAATTGTGGTTTCCAAACATCACCAAAGGAATTTTATCTTGTTACAATCAAGCCTTATTATGTACTATATGTTGGGAATCACGATTGTCGTTAGACCAAAACCCGTAGGTGTTAGACAACGATCACATCACCAAAGATAAGGATCCACGAGAGGCAGTTAGTCCATGTCACGAAACACACGGGTAGCGTTGCTGGTGGGCCCCAGTATTGTAGCAATAATGCTGCAACTCTTGGGACTCCCTTCTTTAATTTTATCAACTCGGTAGTTCGTAACAAACTTGGAAGTGACCGTGCTGTATGCACAAGTACTAGCTCTTGCCGCAACTGTCACTTGGTCAGCTGGCACAAGTCCGCTAGGAGCTTAAGCCAACTTCTATGAGCTTTGAGAAGAAGATTTTTAACTGATGGACGAAAGCTAACTCAAAGAAGGCTAATCTACTTGCAGAAAGAAACTGGAAAGCTGAAAGGAAACGTAAACCCTAGCAAACCCTAATTTTACTAGCTAGCCCTACTGATGCAAAAAAGAGGATGCAAGCTACTGAAAGAGATGCCATTGACTTCTAGGAAGGTAAGATGCATGTATCTAAGCTACTTCTACAATAACATCTGAAAAATAACATTTGTATTTTTGAATAAGTTGTCAGAATTATCATGCATGTGCTTTTAACTGTTTTTGACTGTGCAGAGGTGGATTGGCGAGAGGAAATGCTTGGAGGAGGTCGGGAAGGTTCAGAGAGGGCCTAAGGGGTCCCTAGAACCCTTCCAGAGAGTTTCACAGAGTTTGGCTATCAAGAAACCTCATTCGTGAGCTTCTACAGGAAGTCTGCAGGGGTTCTACAAGATGTTCTGGAATTTCTACAGGATGTTTGTAATTTTTCTACAGGATGTTCAGAAATGGGATTTTGGAGGATGGATGGAGGAAGAAAGATGAAGGAGTGGGTATGGAGGTGAGATAGGGGTGTGAGGATGTCCAGGACTTGGTGAATGAGGCTGAAGAGTGGCTAAGGCGATTGGGTTGGTTCAAAGATAAGAGAAGCAATGTTGCACAACAATATGGGAATTTAGGGCAGAGTGAGCAAATGGCAAACGTAAGGCAAGGATTCTAAGTAGAGGATGAAGCAGGTGGGATTGATGGAGAATGGGCAGATAAAGAAGGATAACAGGTGCTCTGCAAGTTGTTTTTCAAACGAAACAAACAAGGATTTGGAAAATCAAAGACCTAGTTACGTTAGTCTATTTTGACCTAGATAACAACAAAGAAATGGAACAGAAGTTTACTTGCAATGAAACCATGTATAACAACTATGCAATGAAGCAATCAAGAATCTGAACATGTAACCAACTTCTGCAAATAAAAATCGAACACTAATGATTGCATGGCGAAGCAAAGATTGTGTTTTTGTTGGCAGCAAGGTCACCTTGATCCCAGCTCCTGATCCCACTGAGGGAGAGGTGAAATTAGAGGTGCTTGATGGCCTTTTTTCTGAAGCTCTTCCCTGTTAATAACCCATCAACTCAATCTGAACATAAAAATCCTTTTTAATCATCAAAAGCAACCTAAACAACAAAACAAGATTTAAATCTAAATAGTAGATTTTATTCTAAGAATGCAGCAAAAACACATAAAGATAAACAAAGGAGGTACTGGGCACTTGAGATGGGCCCAACCCTAAGAGCTACAACCTCCTAAGAGAGATTTAGAGCTGGTGCAAAGCTGGATTCATCTTTATTGAGCAAGAAATAATATTCACATCAAAAACTGTCCACAACGGAAAGCTTGAAAATGTGCTGAAATGCAAAGCTAATCTACTGACTAAAATCGAACTACAAACTAGCTAACTTCTGCCTACAAAGTGACTAACTAAAATGAGGCCCTAAACCCTCTTATTTATACAAATTGAGGACCCCAAAGGCCCTCCTAAACTTTGGGAACTTGGCTGCCAAGACTTGTAGTTAACAACACTTTTACTAGCACTTGCTCGACTGCCCTTGTGATAATCGATTTGGTGGCCCTTGAACTCCGAGTTGATGGTGGAGAATTCGAGGTAAGGGCCCATAAATGAAGGGGACACCTTCCTAAAAATCCTCTCCCTTGTTCTCCCACGAATTTGGCTGCCAAGTGCTCATTAAAACCTTTGATTTTGTCTCAAAATTGACTAAAAATTTGCACAAAGCACCCATTAGACTTGTTGGCATAATGACTAACCCAATTCACTCTATTAGCATAAATATAATAAAAAACATGCAATAAACTAATGAGAATGGTGGATTAAGTCGAATTAGGAGGTTGAATGAGCCCATATAATTATCCATTTTTGGGCTCATCATCACCCCCCTACTGAAAGTGTTGCTCATCATCTGAGCAACCAATCTATCTCCTCATCTTTGATGGCCTTGGTGGCCTCCCGGTCATGCCAAGCTTCTGAAGTGATGTCCTCTTCTCGTTCATGAAACCATGCTTTTCTCTCTGCTTCTTCCCACTGCCTATGCTCCTTTTCCTATAGAATTCTCAGCTTCTTGTAGAATTGTCTCAACATCCTGTAGAGAGGTCTTTGTGTCCAACATTTTCATTCTTTCTCTCCAGGTGGATGTCTACGGGCTTCCCCATTCATTGGTGATGGATGCCTTTGAGGGAGACCTTTCTTTTTGTGTAGTTGGGGTGTCTACAATTGAAATTGGCTCTTTTGACTGTGGTTGGGGTCTGCCAGTTTTTATCCGCATGCTCCTTCTTGCCTTAAAATACATGGAAGGCTCCCTCTTTCGCTTTTCCTTTTGCTTAGGATATGTTCTTAGGGTGGCCAGCACAGTTGCTACCTCCCTAGCTAAAATTTCCGGTGATTTTTCCCTCTGTTGCTCTGTCTTCAGACTTCCTATAGAAAGTTTTGTGCTAACTGTTTTCTATCTTCCTGTAGAAGCAGTTTTCGGGCATCCTGTAGAAACAGTTTTCACTGTTTTGGCCTGCTTGGCTGGGGGTGCCTTCTCTTTTGATTTTGCTGTGGTTGCCTTGGGTGTGCCCTCACCTGCTTGGACTTTTTCAGTCCTCTCTGCCCTGATTTGCAACCGTTTCTCCCTTGGCGTTTGTGCCTTTATTCCACCCACAGCTTTGGCCTCAGCAGCTTGTCCTTTTTCTTGCTTTTCCTGTTGCTTTACCTGTGGCTTTTCCTGTGGTGGTCTGTCCTGGGTTTCCTTACCCCTGGCTTTCTCTTCTGCCTCAACGTGCTCCCTTTCCTCACTGCTGGATGAAGTGAGTTCCTCGGCCAGAATTCAGATATAATGCTCTGTTTTGGCTTGTGCTCTGATCAAAAGGGGAATTCTGTGTATGGTTTCCTCCCCATAACTTTGAAGATAGTATCCCTCAGGTGTATATATTCCACTTTGCACCAAATCCCTGGTTAGAATGCTGTTGCTGCCCAAAACTCGACTGTCAAAAGGGAATTAGGCTCTCACAGACAGAGTGCAAAGCTTAATTTCTATCCCCAACCTCATAAAAGTCACATTCTTTATGCACAGGTTAGCCCTTACAGTGGTTTATCGTTTCTATAGGAAGAATTTGTTAACAGGAACCATGGAGGAGAATGTGACGCAGAACCAACTGGAAGAACTCCGTGTATCACACAGGCAGCTGCTATTTTTTGACTCACAGGCAGACTTGTTTCATACTTTCTTATTCAAAAACAGTTTAATTCACCACCTTTCAAATGTATCATGCATGGAAGAGTGTTTTTTCAAGCCTACCACTTTCGGGACTCCCAATTTGTCGAAGAAAAATCCAGGCTTTTCTGCTCTGGAAGGCTCTGCTGTACTTTCCTGTAGAACGTCTTCCTGTAGAACGCTGGCCGGCTTCTGTAGGATGTCTCTGCGCCTCTGAGTGAGCCCGATACGCTGGAGAATTGTGAACCAGGCCGCAAAGCTCAATGGAGGACGACGGGTTAATCATTTTGTGGAAGCGGAGGATGCATACTTCAGTTGAAAATGTTGCAAGTGCAAGTTAACAGCAGTTTGTGAGTTTCAGCCGAGCGTTCGTTAATTGCTGCGTGATTTGTGGTGAGGTGGAAAAAATGTGCGCTGGCTTTATTCGAACTGCAGTGATGTTATGAACTGCATGTTCTCTTCTATCTGTTAATCATTTGATGTCCTGTGCGCTGGAGTTCAACACGTCTACCACTACCTGTGTTTTTCAAATTTCACGTGAACGACTATACACATACGCTGCATGATTTTTGCCTGGATGAGTGCAATCGAATCTGGCTAGCTAACTGGCTGAATCCCACCATCTCATTCGTTCATGCAATGCTTAGATTAGATTCATGCAATACAGGAATGAGTTTTAGTCACATACCTGGAAGTCGAATGTGGCTGCCGTGAGGTGTTGTGGCCTTTCATTTGCTGCATGCATTGGTTTTTGTGGTTGCATGAGGGCTTGGTGGCTGATTCATGGCTATTTTTTCTTGTGCAGGTATCCTCTGGCCGGATCCATGCTGTAGGAGCTAGCTTCATGTTCAGATCTGCACCCTCAAGTTGCTGCTGCTGAATTTTCATAGGACCGAAACTTGTTTTCGCCATTGCTCCCGAACGATAGACCAGATCGATCTGAAACTTGCTGAGCATGTTCCTATCATCATTATGCACCTCCCATAGAAAAATTGCGATCAATGGATGCACAGATTTCGAGAAAAACGGAAAATGGCTGAAGATTTCAGAGATCAATTTCTCGGAAACCGTGCATCGGAATCGGCTGAAACTTCTTGGGTAGGTGACTATCACCCATATGCATCTCCCCATGAAACAGGTTTTGAAACAGATGCACGGATAGGGAGAAAATGCAAAAATGGCTGGAGGTGATGGAGGCTGATTTCTTGGAAACCGTGCACCGGAATTGGCTGAAACTGCTCAGGCATGTTGCCATCATCCCTGTACAACTCCCTGTGAAATGGTTTTGCAAATGGATGCACGGTTTTCAAGCTAGGGAAAAAACAAATTTCAGCACTAGGTATTTTTGCTTCAAGGCATTCTGCAGTTTTGTTGCATGGTAAGAAAAATGAGCTCGGGCTATAATGCAGACTTGGAATTCATTGATGCAGAGTCTAGATGGAGCTTGGACAGGTAGAGCATGCGAGACTTCATTGCTTGACTTGTCACTTAAGAATTCTTGCTGTCAATCTGAGGCAAACAGGGTTTCTTGTATGACTGTGCAGGAACACATAACCAGGTGGGTGCAATGGAGGTGGAAAGAGATGGAACAGGGCGCCACATGGTGTTGGATTGCATAAAGGTGTGGCTGTAGGCCTAAAAAACTGATCCCAACCATCAGATTCCCTTTCAAAATTGAATTTGGCTCGTCCGAAGGTTCTACAGGATGTTTCCTGTAGAAATTCAAAACTTCCTGTAGAAACGCCTGGAACTTCCTGTAGAAAGCCCAGAACTTCCTGTAGAAAGCCTAATCTTGACCTGAATGTGACCAAATCCTAGGAGAGGTGAGTGGCCATGGAGGGAGTGTCCGAAGGGATGTCCTTGAGCTTGGTACGGACTTCTTTCCTCGTTTTGCACGCCCCTCTTTTCCTGCAAAGTATTCACTGCAACTTGCAATTTTTCATAGAGATTAGTCCTGCTTTTTTTTTTTTTGAAAACAGCTAAGGCACCTCATGGAGGTTTTCACCCTAATTTCTTGCCTGGGGCGCCTCCAAGGGAGGTTTTCACCCAGGGATCTTATTCTCTTTTTCTTTTCTCTTTTTTTCTTCTTTTTTTTCAACCCATTGACCACCTCATGGAGGTTTTCAATCAATGAGCCAATCTAAGGCGCCTCCGAGGAGGTTTTCAATCAATGAGCCAATCTAAGGCTCCTCTGAGGAGGTTTTCACCTTAGATTTTTCCTATTATTTCCATTTTTTTCATTTTTTCATTTTTCCTCTTTTTCTACCCTACCCTACTTGAAAAACAAAATTCTTTTCAAGTATAAGAATACTTCCAATGGAGCCATGTGCACATTGAGATTAGAGACAAGATGATGTGGAGGCTTGAAATGCATACTTTGACAACTATCCGGATTTCAGAGACCAAATGATTTGACTTTGAAGGGATCAAACATAGCTGAAGAAGAGAGTATTGCTGCAACTTAGTGACTGTCTGAAACCATATCTCAATATAGCTCTGGTATCCTTGGTCCTTTTGCTGATCTGGATCATGTTTCATGTCACCTTCTACCATGACTTTCTCATCTTCCTCTTTTTGTTGATCTTTCTCTTGAATACATGGAAGATTTGATGGTAACCATGAGGGAGATTTCTCGATCTCTGCTTCTGATGTCTTCTCTTCATCAAGTGCAGCCCGTGGTGCTTTGATCTCCTCTTTTGAATCTTCTTTTGCCTTTGGTCCTTCAATGTTGTCAATATAATCTCTGCTTTGCAACACTCTTCTTGAGCTATGGTAAAGATCATTGAGCTCAAGAGGAGTCATTTGGACATGTTGTGTCTCAGCATTGCAATTGTGTTGAGCTGCTCCAATGGGCAGGTTTGGGAATGGTGGTACGGGTAGTTGAGTGGGGGTGTATATTTGAGATGGATGCGGATGGGGTTGTGGTTGAGCAGGTGGTGGAGGCAAAGGAGCGGGATGAGAGTTGTACTGGGGCCTCCACCCCTGATGAGGTGCATTCCACTGAGGCTGTGGCTGAGCATAAGAATGAAACGAATGAGCAACTGGTTGGGCATAATATGGATCTTTGAAGGAATAAGGAGGAGGTGTGAACCAGGAAGGATGAGCAGGGGGACCCCAAGAAGGCATGAAAGTGGCTTGATAGGGGTCATAATAGGTCTCGAATGTCCCTTGCAGTTCCTACTGGTAAGATCTAGGTCCATGTGGCCTCCTTTGGTTCATATAATAGAGTGATTCAGTGGCTCCTTTGGTTCTCTGATATGCAGCTTTAAGTCCAGGCAAGGAAGGGCACTGATATGTAGGATGGTCTCTTTCACAGACAAAACACACTTCTATGGAGTGCAATGGACATTCGTTCCTAGGATGCTTTCTAGTGCATCTGGGACAAAAGATGGCCAAAGCGCTCTTGGCTTCCTCTTGCTTCCTTTGCATCTGTAAGGTATCCAGTTGCATGGCAAGAAACTGCCTCATCTCACACTTGAAATCTTCCATCTGATTTGAAAATTCGTTTTTCGATAAGGTACTTCTCCCAAAATTTCTGTTTGCAGCCATTTGCTCCAGAGGAATGTTTTCTTCTTCTTCTTCCCTTGAGGTTCTTCAGATATGTCTTGTTGTCCACCTAAGGGTTCTTTAATCACATCCATCGAAGAAGAGAGAAGGTTGGCTGTGTGAAGTAGTGGGGGTGTTGTGCAATCATTTTTCTGAATTATCTCTACTCCTACAAGGCATGAAAGGAAATCTTTTTGGTTGATTTTTCTTTTTTCTGCTTGTACCTGCGAAACTAAAATAAATTGAACTGCAACTAACTATCTTGCTGAAATGAAAATGCGGAATTGAAATGAAAGCAGGAAAGGACTAATCTATTTTTCTCAAATAAAATTGCAGGAATGAAATGCTAGGTTACGCTTACGGAATTGAAATGCTAATCTACGCTTGGAGAAATGAAATTGCGGAATTGAAATGCTAATCTATGAAAGTGGGAAATGCTAATCTACTTTTGCAGAAACGAAATTGCATAATGGAAATGAAATAAACTACTTAGCAGAAGGTTGTAGTGGAAAATAGAAGAAAAGCAGCAATCACCAACACTCTGACGCTTCCCTGGCAACGGCGCCAAAAATAAGTGGTGGGCCCCAGTATTGCAACAATAATGCTGCAACTCCTGGGATTCCCTTCTTTAATTTTATCAACCCGGTAGTTCGTAACAAATTTGGAAGCGACGATGCTGTATGCACAAGTACTAGATCTTGCCGCAGCTGTCACTTGGTCAGTTGGCACAAGTCTGCTAGGAGCTTAAGCCAACTTCTATGAGCTCTGAGAAGAAGATTTTTAACTGATGGACGAAAGCTAACTCAAAGAAGGCTAATCTACTTGTAGAAACAAACTGGAAAGCTGAAAGGAAACGTAAACCCTAGCAAACCCTAATTTTACCAGCTAGCCCTACTAATGTAAGAAAGAGGATGCCATTGACTTCTAGGAAGGTAAGATGCATGTGTCTAAGCTACTTCTATAGTAACATCTGAAAAAGAACATCTTTTTGTATTTTTGAATAAGTTGTCAGAATTATCATGCATGTGCTTTTAACTGTTTTTGACTATGCAGAGGTGGATTAGCGAGAGGAAATGCTTGGAGGAGGTTGGGAAGGTTCAGAGAGGGCCTAAGGGGTCCCTAGCACCCTTCCAGAGAGTTTCACAGAGTTTGGCTATCAAGAAACGTCATTCGTGAGCTTCTACAGGAAGTCTGCAGGGGTTCTACAGGGTGTTCTGGAATTTCTACAGGATGTCTGTAATTTTTCTACAGGATGTTCAGAAATGGGATTTTGAAGGATAGATGGAGGAAGAGATGAGGGAGTGGGTATGGAGGTGAGATAGGGGTGTGAGGATGTCCGAGACTTGGTGAATGAGGCTGAAGAGTGGCTAAGGCGATTGAGTTGGTTCAAAGATAAGAGAAGCAACGTTGCACAACAATAAGGGAATTTAGGGCAGAGTGAGAAAATGGAAAACGTAAGGCAAGGATTCTAAGTAGAGGATGAAGCAGGTGGGATTGATGGAGAATGGGCAGATAAAGAAGGATAACATGTGCTCTGCAAGTTGTTTTTCAAATGAAACAAACAAGGATTTGGAAAATCAAAGACCTAGTTACGTTAGTCTATTTTGACCTAGATAACAGCAAAGAAATGGAACAGAAGTTTACTTGTAATGAAACCATGTATAAAAAATATGCAACGAAGCAATCAAGAATCTGAACATGTAACCAACTTCTGCAAATAAAAATCGAACACTAATGATTGCATGGCGAAGCAAAGACTGTGTTTTTGTTGGCAGCAAGGTCACCTTGATCCCAGCTCCTGATCCCACTGAGGGAGAGGTGAAATCAGAGGTGCTTGATGGCCTTTTTCTGAAGCTCTTCCCTGTTAATAACCCATCAACTCAATCTGAACATAAAAAACCCTTTTAATCATCAAAAGCAACCTAAACAACAAAACAAGATTTAAATCTAAATAGCAGATTTTATTCTAAGAATGCAACAAAAACACATAAAGATAAACAATGGAGGTACTGGGCACTTGAGATGGGCCCAACCCCAAGATCTACAGCCTCTTAAGAGAGATTTAGAGCTGGTGCAAAGCTGGATTCATATTTATTGAGCAAGAAATAATATTCACATCAAAAACTGTCCACAAGGAAAGCTTGAAAATGTGCTGAAATGCAAAGCTAATCTACTGACTAAAATCAAACTACAAACTAGCTAACTTCTGCCTACAAAGTGACTAACTGAAATGACGCACTAAGCCCTCTTATTTATACAAATTGAGGACCCCAACAACCCTCCTAAACTTTAGGAACTCGGCTGCCAAGACTTGTAGTTAATAACACTTTTACTAGCACTTGCTCGGCTACCCTTGTGATAATCGATTTGGTGGCACTTGAACTCCGAGCTGATGGTGGAGAATTCGAGGTAAGGGCCCATAAATGAAGGGGACACCTTCCTAAAAATCCTCTCCCTTGTTCTCCCACGAATTTCACTGCCAAGTGCTCATTAAAACCTTTGATTTTGTCTCAAAATTGACTAAAAATCTGCACAAAGCACCCATTAGACTTGTTGGCATAATGACTAACCCAATTCACTCTATTAGCATAAATATAATAAAAAACATGCAATAAACTAATGAGAATGGTGGATTAAGTTGAATTATGAGGTTGAATGAGCCCATATAATTATCCATTTTTGGGGCTCATCAGTTGCTTTATCTAATGTCCAACAATTCCCCCCCAACTCGTGACCTACACTCTGATACCACTTGTTGGGGATCACGATTGTCATTAGACCAAAACCTGTAGGTGTTAGTCAACGATCGCATCGCTAGAGATAAGGATCAATGCGAGGCGGTTAGTGCATGTAGCGAAACACACAGGGAGCCTTGGTTTATCCAATGTCCAACATTATCACATCACCCAACCTTTAGTTATATAAACAAATCGTCTATTACCTTGTCATGCTAATACCAAACATGTTTTCCTGCAACTATTTACACATGTTCCAAGGATAAAAACATCATGTCTATTAATTGAAATCAACCTTTGCCAAGACTAACAACCATTTCATAATCAACTAACAATCATTACTCATACTACTACAACTAGCACCTACTTACACTCAAGTGCATATCAATTGTCTCAACACATATGTGTTAGTACAACCATCTTAAAACAAGATCATTTCTTTAGGAAATATTATAGACACATACTTGTATCATGCAATTAATCAAACATTCAAGCAACAAGTAGATGACATAATAAACACCAAACACTCAAACAACAACTAGACTACATAATCAAACATCCAAACACCAAATATATGACATAATCAAACTCATATCTTAATGTATCTCAAGGGAGGCTATCTCGTCTGCAAAATCAATCTAGATTAACATGATATAACTTCACAACACATCAACTCAAACATAAATAAGGTCATGATATCCATAACAATAACTAGCTAACATGTTCACCTCATAAGCTCATAAACAATTGTCATTCATGCATAACAATCACATATGCACAGTCAGTCTAGATTAGTATGACATAATATCACAATCTGTTAACTCATACTTGAATGTCATAACCATAATCATTTGCATAGGTCAATCCAGGTTAGCATGCTACATATAACATCAAGATCTTACCTGCAATGACCATAACCATCATGCATATGACCGCAATGCATATAAAAACAAGTTACTACCATGCATGACTATCTGGTGCATGTACATATAATCACACTGATTAACTAACATCTATCATACATGTAACCATAACAACAATAAAATGACAAGTATATAAGTAACCATAATTATTTTAGCAACCGTTAACCACATACCTACATGCCAAACATACAACCTATGTGGTGATTTTCTCTTACCCCGAAGTCTAATGCCACAACCTCGCTTTGATGATCTGCAACTCCTGTTCTATCTCAGCAATCACATTAGCATCATAACAACCAATAACATTATGATGACACAAGATCACAACAATGACCATCACAATGCATCTATAACCTACTATACATGCATAACCATAACCATAACAATGCATGCACAACAACCTATAGACACTGACATGCATAACAAATGCATAACCGGAATACACTCATGACGACCACACCCAATCAACAACACCATCAACTTTCACATGGAGACACCATTGCAACTATGACCAATGCCATACATATGCAACAAGCACATAGACCACAAGCATAAGGAACACATACGCAATCGACATGAATGCACAACCAACACACACTGCCCATCTAGTCCAAGGGGTGAACCATGCTCTGATACCACTTTGTGGTATCATATAACAACCAAAGAGAATAGAAACCAAACATTCCCTAAAGAGAATGGAACTCGCTCTGATATCACTCTATAACAACCATCCTCCCACATTTACCCAAGTTAACAGGCCCACTAGGGTAAACATGTGATGAGATGCCACTATGATCTAATTCAACTCCCTATGTACAGTTAAGGAAGTGGAACCGACAAAATACAACCACTCTGATCTTCTACACATGTCACAGAACCTACAGGAGCCAATTAACCTTTCCAAGTGATCAATCCCTGAGACAAATTAACATTTTACTGACCTATGGCCTCAGTATCTCCCAAGACATGGGCATGCATGTGACTGGGACCCTCCAGTCACTCTCACAGCAAGGGCATGCAAGCGACTGGAAACTTTTCAGTTAGTTCAGAGCTAGCGACCCCGGATTCTATTCCACTTTTTTAAGACCAAGATTTAGGCCACTGTCGAGAACTTCATGAAACTTTCAGAAATGAAAAGTAACATTGAAACAATGATACAAATGTGAATATTTGAACAAGGACTTGACTGGACTCCTACTATCCATGACAAACATTTTGTCAAACATGTCACAAATATGGAATCTACAGGTCATAACAATAGATCTGAGCATAGGGGTCTCATACTTATATGAGAATCACTAAGAAGCATTGATGCCTTATCACATTAGTTGCATTATCATTTATTATGTCACATATTAATTTTTCATTCATTTACAAATCAAAACATGATGAGAGCCATACATCATCACTGTCATAAAACATGCTCATAACCAACATATAACCAACAGAAATAACAAGGATATAACAACCATAAAACCACATATAAACCAATACATGTACACATAAAATACTAAAGAGAAGGAGCTCTTATTAATGAATTCATAAGCCAGCCAGGTATGCGACTTCCATGAACTATTGAAAAGTGTAACTAGGTTTGGTCTTCATAATGACATGCGTAATTGTGATTTTATGTAATTGATGCAAAGAAAAAAATAAAATTATTATTGTGATGCTCGTCTCATGGGTTTCATGAGCAAGGGATTTTATTTTTAGGTAAGGCTTCCATTGCGAGCCCTTAGGATTGGTCATAAATTCAAATTAGGTCAATGTTATGAAGGACCCTTCTTGAGCATGTTACATATTTGTATGAGTTGTTAAAAGGATAAAAAGGCCCTCCAAGATCAAGCTAAAACATCTCCTTTAAGTCGGCTTCAAGATGGAATAAAGAATATACATCAAAAGGACATGTCAGCTCACATACATGTCATGTTGGCTTATTTTCATGGGCAACCACTATAAATAGGCAACTCGGCCTCATTTCAGAAACAAGAATTTCAGTCAAGAAGAGATCTGCAATAAGAAGTGCGAAAAGGTCAAGGAAGATAGTCTTATAGCCAGCGAAGAGAAGGAAGGAAAGAGCAAAGATATTTGGGTCTAGGGCTGAAATCCTCCACACATGTGAAGAATCTTTGCTGTCCAAATTGCAGAAAGAGCCGAAGTATCAGAGTCATACTTGGAGGTCAAATCAAGGAGAAATTCAAGGTGATACTCAAGTCGAGTTCAAGGAGAAGAAGTCTCCCTCTAGACCAAGGGAAAACAAGGGTCAAAGTTGGTCAAACTACATGAGCTAGGGTTTCTGAATTAGGGCCGAAAAGGTTGCAGGTCTAAAGCAGAGAAAAGGAAGCCAAATTTTGAAGGGTAGCCAAGAAGGAGGGAGAAGCAGAGGTTTGACTATTGTTGAATCAAGCAAGAAGGATATCATCAAGGAAGTTGTGTGTCCTTGTCTTTGAGTGGCAAATAGGTCAAGGGTATTGGTCTTGGTATTCATCAATTGAAGTCTCTATAAGAAGAAGCATTTGTTTGGGTTTTCCTCTCAAGTGGGAGAGGTTTTGGCCCTGGATGATAGCTTATATTCTGTGTCTCTTGTCTCTTTGTTGTTTATGTATTGGTATTTGTTTGATGAAGAAGAACACTATAGAAATCTAATGAAAGAGAAGATCATAATCTATTTAATTAAAAGGCATTCATAGGTAACTATCATTAAGGAACTACAACCTACTACTACTTTGGGATTCTGATTGCAGAGAGATGGCTAGGGTTTCTTATCTCCCCTGCACCGCAGCCGTCACACTGCAGATCAACAAAGGAGCCGAGAACGCAGATCTCAAATCTCCCACGGTTGATCGATCCCCTGCGGCAGATCAACCCACGTTCAAGCCATGGACGCGATCTTCTTACCTGTATCAGGGTTTTTATCACTGGGTTTCCTGTGCATTCAGTGCAACTGCATATGATATGAACAACATCCCCCAACATCGACCAGATCGGAAAAATAATAGCAATTTCTCTCGGGGTTGATCTTCGTGCCACGCTTAAGGACGAGGAAGAAGGGCTTTGGCCAGAAAAAGCTGTACGAGCAAGGGCAGAACAGAACGCCACGCCCCTGCCTCACATAGAGTCAATGAGGGGCATGCATCATCGGCCGGAAGGGTGAACAACACTTGGCACGACAGAGCCAGAGCACACGGATCTGATCTTTAAGGCAGATCGACAGCAGAAGGGATATATGCGCGATACCGGGTTAGGCGAATCAGGATCACAGCCAGAACCCAGGCAACAGGTAACATCAACTTGTTTTCAGATTTTTATTAAACCCCCTGTGGGGAAAACCAATCTAGTGTGGGTACATGGAGAAAGCACCATTATGCAGTTGAAACAACGAATATGGGCATTGATGGGATACCCTGTTTAGATCCAACATTTGGTCAGTGGTAGGTGGTCCCTTCAGGATAGCAGAACCCTGAAAAACTACGATATTAACCCAGAAACAACCATTTCTTTAAACCTTAGGCTGAAAGGAGGTGCTCTGCCCTAGGGACATTCAAGCTCCTCAGGAGGAGACAAGGGGAAAAAGACAGCAGCTCAGCATCAACCCAAGGGAGGCTCCTCTTACAAAAACATCTTACAGGGTAACAGAGATCTAGGGTCCCCTCTAGATCAAGGTGGATATACACCTAGGCCATACATAGTAGATCAGCTAGGGTAAACCCCAGCCCTAAACTTTGATTCTACAGGACTTGAAGATTTTGTTAAGACATATGAAACACAGGCCCTAATCTGCTGATTTAACAGTTTTTGGCCAAAGCCAATGGATATATATCACTGGATCTTCACCAATTGGACCATGGAATGTGATATACATCTATGCTCCAAGGGGTTTTTCATTGTTAAATTTGCATCGATGGAAGTCAGAGATACAATCATCAGTGCAGGGCCTTGGTTTTGGGGAACATCGGGTCTTTGTAGGACCCCATGGTTTCCAGATTTTGATCCAAACAAAATTATTGTCTCCAAAATGCCGGTCTGGGTCCGCCTATATAACCTTCCTCTTCACTTTTGGAGTGAACGAGTTTTGGAAGGAATTGGGAACAGCATAGGGAAATACATCAAAATAGATCTGGAAAGGACTGATGAGAGGATCTACACCTTTGCACACATTTGTGTGGAAGTAGATCTAATTAAAGGACTACCGGAAAGTATAAGGTTGGTATACAAGCAACAAAACTGGTTGCAAGGACTAGACTACGAAAACACTGCTTTCAGATGCAGGAACTGTAGGCTGACAGGACACTTGCAAAGTACATGCCCAGAAGCCAAGAAAGCAAACAGTAAAAAGAAGCAGAAAGGGAAGCAGCGGAAAGGGTGGCAATTCCCCCCTCCTGACTCAGAGGACGATGAATCAGAAGCAGAGGAGGAAGTTACCCCCACAGAGAATACGGAGCCTACCCAAGGAAAGGAGACTCAAAAGGAAAACATATCAGCCAACAAGGTTTCACAACTCCATTCAAATCAGGCAGAGAAGACAAGCGAGGATATGAGTATGGGAGGGATCAAACGACATCACCCCTCAGATACTTCAGACTCAGACAAGGATACAGCTCCACAGAAAGTAGAAACACAGTTAGTCCTAGCTTTGATTGAGCCCACCCAAGGTGAGTGGTGGAAGGTCGAAAAGAAGAAGGGGAGAAAAACATGAGGTGTGAGTTCTCTACTCACTCCCGGGAATCGGTTTTTTCTGTCCTTTCCTCCTTTATTTTTTCTTTTCTTTCATTCTTTCTAAATGCACGGTAGCCTCGCTATGTTGCATTGTGTGCGAAAGCACTCGAGCCCAATGGGCAACTTCTGGAAATGCTTTAATGCATATGCTTTGTGTAACTTTTCATTTTTTAAATAAAAGGTTACCGCTTTTTTCCTGTGGAAAAAAAAGGTAACTATCATTAATAAAGAAATTACCTAATCTTGATGCCCTAGATTTCTCAACATGAACCACCCGACCATAGACTAGGTTGAACCAATTCTCTCTTTTAGCCAATTACCCCTATTCCATATTCCAAGCATGAATATGGGATCTTATGGAACACATCCAATAAAACCAAACAAGGGCTTCCAGGGGCCAAACCACCTCAACCCTCAACCGGTGATTCCACCTCATGAACGAATATCACTAACCATCACCATATTGGTCTCCACCCAAGTTGTCCAGGGCTCTAGAGCGTTTGTTCCAACCTGACTTCCAGGACTAGTAACTCAACCCACGACTGCTGCTAGGCTCTAGAGCGTTTGTCCAACCAAGGCTCCAGGGCTAGTAACTCAAACCACCAAGGGCTCCAGAGCATTTGTTTAGCCAAGGATTTCAAGACTAGTAACTTAACCCAAGCTATTACTGGGATTTCAGAGTGTTTGTCCAACCAAGACTTCCAGGACTAGTAACTCAACCTAAGCCGTTACAGGGCTTCGAGAGCATTTGTCCAACCAAGGCTTCCAGGAACTAATAACTCAACCCACAACCAAAGGAACATGAGCACGAACTAGAAAACAGAGATAGAATCCAAAACACCATGTCTATCCAATAAATGGCAAGGCTAGGCAAATCCACCATCAATCCAGGCAATCCTCCATGCCAATGACATGTCATAACCAAATAACCACATGCATATGTAATGCATGCCAAAACTAGCAAGGAAATCATACATGCAACTTGGTACATGCAAGCAAAACCCGTTGTATTTGTTGATCCCAATGTCCTCTTGTGCTTTCTTGCTCTTCCTTCTCCTTCTTTATCCAAATCCCAAGTATGCCACACTTCTCCAAGAGTGCTCCAAGAAACTCTATGTGCCCAAGAGTATGAGAAAGACTAGAGAGAGGGCTCCAAAACTGAATTGACAAGTCTTTGAACTGATCCTCATAAGCCTTTTTTTATTAATGAGGCCCCTATTTTGTTAGGGTCCCACCCTAACCCCCTTATTTATGCAATGGGATCACGTCATAGTCAAGAGTCAATAAAGCCCATATTAATAATTGTAAGTGGTTAATCCGCAATTAATGACGGAACCACAGTTAGTTGCAAATGGGCCGTAGTATTAGATAGATGGTATTAATAAAACCCACGGTATTGGCCCGTGGTATTGCATGTATGAGTCATATATAAAGGATAGAGACTCCCTGCGAGGAGCATCGTGTCTTATTTTGTAGTCGAGCTCTGCTCTATTGGAGGTTGCCCCCTCGAAGAGGCAAGTGAACATTACTCTCTGAATAACAAAATCATTGCTATTCTGTGTTCTGAGTATCTTTTCTTCGCATATTCTGTATCTGGGTATCATTTTGCAGGTTAAGAGCATAACAAGTGGTATCAGAGCACTTTCCAGGGTCGGTGGGATCTCCATTTCTTAGCAATTTTTTTTTTTTTGGCTAGAGACGTGTTCCGACGTCTTTAAACCATGGGATCTGTCGTTGAGCGCATAAACCTGCGGATTTGGGGAGGCATGCACGCAGGAAATACAAGAGGTGGTCACGTCTGTTGGACTCCCTTGTAACCCCTGTGGGTACCCCTTCGAGTAGTAGCGCATTAGACAGAACCGCGCATGGATTGTCTTCCACGTACCCTCTGGGTATATCAAAAGCCCCCTAGGCTCCCTTGAAACCTCGCCATAGATAAACCGTCGGCCATCTTGCGGCTACAGTACACCGAGAACAGCACTCGGGGAGATTACTCGCCCGTACGATAGGGTAGTCGGGTTGTACGGCTAAGGGTACGGTCGATCCTCCTTAGTTAGAGCCCTGAAACATTGGGCCGAGTACTACTGCCAGACCCTTATGTATATTGCGATCTGTAGCACCTGACACTCCTCAAGACCTTAGTTCCCTTTTCTATCGGGGGATCACACAGCATCTCTTCCAGATCCGCCTGTGCAAAGGGGTGCAGCAGCAACAGACATCAGTCCCGCAGTCTCGAGTTTGCAGATCAGCCATTCCAATCTATTAGATCCATCAGATCCGCAGAAGCAGTCTGTTCCGCCATCAGATCCGCCATTCAGATCTCTCAGATCCCCCAGATCGAAGTCGTTGTGAAGGGTTCCTATACCGGGGTATAATTTTCGCAGGACTTTTGGCCGCATTGACATTTTGAGGATTTGGCCACTGCAGTATTGATAAGGAAGGAGTAAAACTCCGTTAGGAGTTTTCAGAAAAGGAAAAAAAAAAGAAAAAGAAAAAAAAAAGTCTGGGATCTTTCGGGGTGCTTATTGGTGATCTAGCCCATCAGAATCAGGACGACGAGCTGAGCACGGTGGTACCATTCACTTCTTAGTGAAATTTTTTTTAGGCGGTCCCAATTTAAAAAAAAAAACCCGGTTGGTGTATGGTAGAAACTAGAGCTCAAGCAATGGCCAATGAAAGGATGGACAAATTTGAAGAATCAATGCACAACCTCCACCTTCAGCTTACCGGACTATGTAACATGGTCGAGAAAATAGTCCCGAAGGGCAAGGAGCAAGCCCACAAGGAGGAGTATAATGGCACTGAACACAATGAGGGTGAGTCTAGCCACTCTCCTCACGTCTGGCACACCCACCCACCACCCAGTCAGCGACCTCCCAAGTTGGATATGCATAAATTTGACGGCTCTCACCTGTCGGCATGGATAACACAAATGGAGCAATATTTCAAACTGAATCGCATCTTCGATGATGAGACTCAGCTTATGTTGGGGAGCATGTACTTGGACAATGAAAGGTGGCAATGGTGGGAATGGCATCAACGTTGCACTGGACCTTTTAAGACTTGGACCAAATTCACCAAAGCTCTTCAAGACCGCTTTGACCAGGAATCATCTTTTTTGGGTCGTCTTACTAAGCTCCGACAGACTGGTACAGTGGATGAATATATTACAGCTTTTGAAGCCTTAGCCTTCCGCACTTAGGGTCTCTCAGATGTGTTCTACACGGAATGTTTTATCAGCGGTCTTAAAGAAGCTATCAAAGCCCAAGTCCTACTGCACCACCCTCCCACATGGACGGAGGCTTGCAAGGTCGCTCGTAACGTGGAACGTGCATTAGCAGCCCAATACAGTCACCCAAATTTCTCCGCTAAAGGTCGCCCCCCACAGGCTCACAACACGACTCAAACACTTAAGGTCCAAAAGATGTCACCTGCGGAAATGGCCGAAAGAAGAAAGCAAGGCCTATGTTACTACTGTGATGAAAAATACTCCCCAGGTCATAAATGCAAGGAGCCCAAATTTTTTCAAATTGATGCCATTGACTACAACTCAATAGAGGAAGATCCACCACTGGAGGAACATGAGCCGCTAGAAGAAGACAACCAAAAGGACAATGTCTTTGATGAACCAGTTATTTCGTTGCATGCTTTGGCAGGGATTTCTTCCCCTCAAACTCTCAAAATCAGAGGTTTTATTAAACATCGCCCAGTAGTAGTCTTGATTGATAGTGGAAGTACACATAATTTCATCCATCAAAAAGTCGCAGAAGTAGTGCATTGTTTTGTACGAGCAGTTTCTAACTTCCAAGTTCAAATTGCGGATGGAGGCACAATGAAATGTGAAGGCCGCTGTGAAAATGTGAAACTTCAAATGGGGGATTATCAGTTGAAAACTCACATGTTTGCCATACACATGGGGGGTTGCGACATTGTCCTCGGCGCTGAATGGCTCCGCACTCTTGGGCCAATCACAATGGATTTCCAAGAGTTATATATGAGTTTTAAGTAGAACAACTACACACATACCCTCCGTGAACTCCAGGCGGGAGCCCCCTCTATCATCAGCTCGCATAGGATGGAAAAATTGTTAAAAAAGGGCAATCATGGAGTTGTAGCTCAATTTAGTGCCATCCAGGCAGTCGAAACCAAGCCTCTGCCAATTCATCCTGAGATGCAACAGATTTTAAATAACCATCTGCTGGTCTTTGACAAGCCTCATGAGCTTCCACCCTCGCGAGGGGAACATGATCATAGCATCACCTTGGTTCCAGGGGCCCAACCCCCAAATGTGCGCCCATACAGATATCCGTTCACCCAAAAGAATGAAATAGAAAAAATCATCAAGGAACTTTTGGAAGCAGGTGTCATTCGTCCCAGCATTAGTCCTTATTCATCCCCAGTGGTCATGGTGCTCAAGAAATATGGGGAGTGGCAGATGTGTCCCGATTTCAGGGCCCTCAATAAGTTGACAGTCAAAGATAAATTTCCCATCCCGGTGGTTGATGATTTGCTGGATGAACTCAATGGGGCTCAATTCTTCACTAAGCTGGATCTTCGCTCAGGCTACCACCAAATTCTTATGAAGGAAGTCGACATCCCCAAGACTGCTTTCAGAACTCATGAAGTCCATTATGAATTCTTGGTCATGCCATTTGGTCTTTGTAATGCCCCCTCTACTTTTCAGAGCCTTATGAACCACATTCTCAAACCATATCTCAGGAAATTTGTCCTTGTCTTCTTCGATGACATCCTCATCTATAGTTGCACTTGGGCCGCACATCTTCAGCATGTAGATCTACTCTTGCAACTGCTCCGCAAGCATAAATTATTTGTCAAGATGTCCAAGTGTTTGTTTGGCATGGCAGAAGTAGAGTATTTGGGCCACATTGTGGGGCGTGAAGGTGTCAAGGTGGACCCCAAAAAGATCCAGGCAATGCAGGAATGGCCTCAACCTAAGACCTTGAAGAGCTTGAGAGGATTTTTGGGTCTCACAGGCTATTATCATAAATTTGTCCGCAACTATGGTCGCATAGCGAAGCCCCTCACCCAACTCCTAAAGAAAAATTCATTCTTCTGGAATGAGGAAGCACAACAGGCCTTTAAAGCTCTAAAAAATGCCATGTGTTCCACTCCAGTCTTAGCACTACCTGACTTCACCAAATCTTTTGTCATTGAATGTGATGCTTCGGGTACAGGTATTGGGGCGGTCTTAATGCAGGAAGGGTGACCGTTGGCCTTCACAAGCCAACAACTCAGTGGGAGGAATCTGGGCCAATCTACCTACGAGAAGGAAATGATGGCCATCTTACATGCAGTCGAGACCTGGCGACCTCACTTATTGGGGAGACGTTTCCAAATCTGCATAGATCATCACAGTGTTAAATATTTTTTGGAGCAACGCCTATCCTCCCCACAACAAAATAAATGGCTAGCCAAAATGTTGGGATATGATTATGAGATCATTTACAAGAAAGGGAAAGAAAATAGTGTAGCAGATGCATTATCTCGCCAATTTGAGGAGGAAAGTACTCTGTTAGCAATTTCCCTCCCCATTCCAGAATGGATTGAAGAGGCTCGCAGGGAATGGCTTTCACACCCCGGGCTCTCCCAACTCATTTCTCAATTGCAGGTAGATCCAAATTCCACCAAGGGCTACTCGTGGCAGGATGATATTCTTTGCTACAAGGACAGAGTCGTAATATCACCAACATCCACCCTCAAAAGTCGCATTTTGGCAGAATTGCACTCATCTCCCATTGCAGGACATTCGGGCTTTCAGAAGACGTCTGCTCGCACCAGAAGATCATTTTTTTGGACAGGCATGAAAAAGGACATCCTTACTTTTGTAGCAGAATGCGATGTCTGTCAATGCCACAAAAGGGAAACCGTCAACACACCAAGCACATTACAACCATTGCCCATTCCGACATCAATTTGGACAGAGGTTTCTATGGATTTCATTACAGGTCTTCCAAAGTCAAGGAACAAGTCAGTCATCATGGTGGTTGTGGACCCATTGTCGAAGTATGCTCATTTCTACGCCCTACCCCACCCATTTACACCAACTTTGGTTGCTCAATCTTTCATGGATCAAATCTTCAAATTGCATGGCATGCCCACTTCTATTGTGTCTGACCGCGACCCGATCTTCACCAGTAATTTTTGGCAGGAACTCTTCAGAATACAAGGCACTCAACTAAAACTTAGTACTTCCTATCATCCGCAAATAGATGGTCAAACCGAAGCCGTCAACAAATGTCTAGAAACCTACCTTAGGTGTTTCACTTTAGAAAAGCAACACCTTTGGGTACAGTGGCTACCTTTGGCTGAATGGTGGTATAACACCAACTATCATGCCACCACCAAAATGACTCCCTATGAAGCAGTATATGGTCAACTCCTGCCTTCACCTACTTCGTATCTCAAGGGATGCTCAAAAGTACAAGCGGTGGATCAACTCCTACAACACCGCGCAACCATGCTCGCCCATCTTCGAGAGAATCTTCATCAAGCTCAGAACCGCATGAAGCAACAGGTAGACCAACATCGCTCAAAGCACCAATTTCAAGAAGGGGATCAGGTCTTTTTACGGCTCCAACCATATAAGTAAACATCACTCAAAGACAAGGGGTGTCAGAAACTCTCTCCCAAATTCTACGGACCATATCAAGTACTTTAGCACATTGGAGAAGTGGCCTACAAGTTGGCCTTGCCACCTACTGCAAAAATCCATCCAATTTTCCATGTCTCATGCCTCAAGAAAGTGATTGGGAACAATTGCAGAATTCAGACCAGTCTACCTGAATTGGACGAAGAAGGGTCCATCTGGCTTCAACCCGAACAGGTCCTAGACACACGAGACAAGCAACTGCGCGGCCGCATGATTAAGGAAGTCCTCGTCAAATGGAAAGACACCTCTCCGGAAGATTCAACTTGGGAACTAGCCACTATTCTTCAGCAGCTTCCGCAGCTTCAGCCTTGAGGACAAGGCTAGTCTTAAGGGGGAGGGCATGTTAGGGTCCCACCCTAACCCCCTTATTTATGTAATGGGATCACGTCATAGTCAAGAGTCAATAAAGCCCATATTAATAATTGTAAGTGGTTAATCCGCAATTAATGACGGAACCACTGTTAGTTGCAAATGGGCCGTAGTATTAGATAGATGGTATTAATAAAACCCACGGTATTGGCCCATGGTATTGCATGTATGAGTCATATATAAAGGATAGAGATTCCCTGTGAGGAGCATCGTGTCTTATTTTGTAGTCGAGCTCTGCTCTATTGGAGGTTGCCCCCTCGAAGAGGCAAGTGAACATTACTCTCTGAATAATAAAATCATTGCTATTCTGTGTTCTGGGTATCTTTTCTTCGCATATTCTGTATTTGGGTATCATTTTGCAGGTTAAGAGCATAACATATTTTCTTCACTTTCCATTATTTTCCTTCATTTTCCTCCTCACATGCAACCTGTGACCTTTCACCTTCATTTTCTCCTAATTTGCATTATTTTCATGAATACAGTTCCAATTAATGCCTCATGCCTTCCCAAAGCCTTTGCCATTGCCTTTTCCAGTTTCATTAGCCATAAATAAACCAAATGAACACCTGCTAGGATGTTTTTCCCACCATTCAACATGGAATACGTGTCCCATGACCTTGGTCTTATATTTTTTCATGATTTTTTAACCAAGGTTGTTACATTAGTGTAATAAAACCATTACATCTAGTTTCTGATTTTAGGTGTCATTTCACTATGTTAATTATAGTTAAAATAGTAGTTGACCTGGAACCTAGATGAGATGAGTAAAGAGGTCATCTCTTGTGTATAGAGGAGAATGAATGTTGAATATTATAACCATTTGGGCTAATATGGGGATATTCTCTGAATTATTAAGAAATGCATATCCAATTTGTCAATGTTTTACATAGAATTGTTCTCCTCATCTATATTCGACTATTGATATTCACCAAGTGGGCTTATAGGGAGGTATTCATTAGAGACCCTAAAGCTTACCAATGAATGAGGGAGGACAAATTTGATTTATGTTGACTAGTAATATAACTTAGATTTGTTTATACATATGAAACGTCCATCAACAAAGTTATTGTATTAGCTATGCTCAAGCCCGGAGTACTAGTTCATAACAAATTTGTAAACTTCATCAATTAGTGTTCAGTAGTATTATTATAATGATACCAGTCATGACACTTGAGATGCTATAACTAGTCACCACATGGATACTTAAATGTTAATTTTGTTGTAGGAAGAGATCGATTATTATATTTAAACATTTATGAACTATGAATGATAATATTTAACCATGTCAATTAGGTTTATCATCAACTGCTTAGAAAATAAAAAATGCCATAAGGATGGGCGTCTCTTTAGCTTGGCTTGACAAAAGATCTAGCGATTGATCTTTAACACACTCTCAGGATTTGTTAACAAATTTAGATGTACATTTTGTTTATCAAAACCGTTGATATGCAAGCATTCAAATGATATGTAAATTACAAAGTATGCTTGTATTATGTTGGAAGAGGTTTTTGAACAAATATCGCAAAAGACCAAAATTTAGTTCGTCTTATGCTCTCACATCAGCTATGAATAACATTATCTTGCAAGTCTAAGTCACATTATTGTGACATCTCATTGAGTTTCAATTCCTTGACCAAGAAAAATGCAAACCATATATGGGTAGATAAATAACGATCTTTTGATGAACCCTAGACACAAACTTACAATACACCTATGGTAACAATGCCAAACAAACTGCCATTAGAAGTGGAGCTTGATAGTAATATGTCCCAAGGGAGCCATGCTTAGTGGTGAAACAAAAGACATTCTTTAAAGTGATGGTCAAGTATCAAAACATAGAAACTTCATACGCGGAAGATATGGAACTTCATTTCATTTAAAAAACTTGTACATACAAAAGTACTCAAAAACATTTGTTTCTTCTCTTTCACCAAGAGATTTGGTAAAAGGTTATACCATTAATGCATTCTCTTTATGCTTACTTCTATGCATCATTACAAAAAAATCAATATTAGCTTTTCAAAACCCAACATTTTATGTATTATTCATGAAGATGTGGTTTGGCCCTTAGGCCTCAACCTTTAACTTGGCTTTGATACAACATGTAACATACCTCATTTATACATAAAGAATAAAATAAAAAATTTATAACTATAAATAGTCATGTTCTCTGTTTATGAGAGCTTCACATCTCCCCATTAATATCACCTTTCATGTATCGAACTTAAATTTTCTATTCTCTACCCATATTACTCAATTTGTAATAGAGATGTTATATCCATAAACATGCTCACAATCTTCTCTTAAATATTCATTAATAGGATATGAAGGAGATCTCAAAACTATTACATGTGAAACTCATTTCTCCTCTCATTCACATTACTAATATACCAAAGTTCTGTGTATCACAATTAGTCATTAGACTTACTTGATATGTTTTCATAAGGTGGGCTTGTATAACTTTGGCCTCTCTCTCTCTCTATATATATATGTATGTGTGTGTTTTTATGGTAGTGTTGTTGTTTCTACAACACCATCCAAAATTTCACTACATTTAAATTTTGGAGCCTACTTGATTGTCATGTCAAGTGTTGTTTCATGTCGTTCTATATGTTTCAAGTGTTCTCAAGCGTTACCGCATTGATTAGAACATCTTTGGTGCATCATGGTTGTAATATCGTTGTTGTTGTAAAATGACACTTTTTGGTCGCAGTCACACATACTTCATCTGTTGTACTTGGAGAATGCATGTAAAGTGGAATTTTGATGTATATATATCCCTGTTCAATCTTGTCTAAGTTTTATTGATGAGTTGGTATGTGTCGCACATGGTATTATGTCTAAACTCATTGTGTCACCCCTTTTCCTATCTTCCAGACTTAGAAAAAATTATGTTTCAAAGCAAACCCATTAAGGCAAAGAGCGCATGAGTGCACTCTAAAGCCTTGATTGGGAATCCTTCATTGTTTGGAAGTGTGACATCGCCCTACAAGGGCTTAAAGTACACTCCTTAAGCCCTTTCCCCTTCCTTACTTCGAACTACACCCTTCTAGAAACCATGTCTTCCTTTGAGCATGCTCCTTGAGCACATGAGTGCACCCCGAAAGCCTCAAGCTTCACCCTTTAGCCTTCCACAATGCACCATCCACCCTCTTGAGCCTTTGAGTGCATGAGCGCACTTCGAAGGCACAAATCTTCATCCTTCATCCTTCAAACTTACGCCATGTTCCCTCCTGGGCCTCTTGAGCGCATGAGTGCACCCCAAAGCCTCCTCCTTCAGCCTTTAGGAGTGCGCCCCGCGCCCTAATTCTCTCCCTTGAGTGCACAACACACTTGGGAACATTAAAGCCTTCCCCTTCATGCTTCGGACTTACACCATGCACCCTGCCTTAACTATCTCTTTCTCTTGAGCACATGAGTGCATGTTAAAGCCCTAAAGCCTACCCCCTTAAGCCCTTCAACCTTTTGAAGTGCGCCCTTGCACCCAAAAGCTCTTCTTGTCCCTTTTAGATGCAGTGATAAGGCATGAACAAAAAATATAAATAAAACATGTTAGACAAGAATATTTTTAGGTTGATGATTGCTTATCATGAGTGATTGTAGATGCAGGTATTCCAGGAACAACATGGCAAGCACACATGAGGAATATCGGGCAAAGAAGGAAAACAAAGGAAGCATTGAATAACAAAGAACACATTGAAATCTTGATGATCAAAGCACCTTGAATACTCCATTAGATCAAATACCCTTTAAAGGGTGAAGACATCAAGGATCGAAAGCTGCATGAAGAATGAAGACACAAGTGGCAACCATGTCACCACTGAAGAAAGTCCATGTCATCAGTCACTATTAGTCCCAATCATCAAGAATAGTGACATGTCATATATTCATCATATGATGGTGTGGAAGTTATGATGTAATGATGTAATCATTGTAAAGAAATATAAGTGGAATTCCAAGATTCATGTATGGAAAAAAGAGTCACGGAAGTCCAAAATACATGTAATACCAAGAGTCATATGTAATTCCAAAAGCCATTTGGAATTCCAAAGGTTGTAGAAGTCCAAAGGTCATTAGGAGTTGGAAAGTCAAGAGTCGTAAGGATATGGAAGGTCATGCCTTAAGTTATAAAAGGATGCTCATTACTCATGTAAAGGACTTTTAACCTTGGCTTCTTCCACAAGGCCTTAGAGAGACAAAGTTAGTACTTTTGGGAGTAAGTAGTGGCTCTAATGCTCCACTATTAGAACTAGTGATGTTCATTGTATTTATGTATCTTAAAACTTTTGCTTAGTATCGAACCCTTCCAGGCCAACACGTTTTTACACATGGATTGTGGATGTTTCTAAGACTATTCTTTGAATATTTATGGTTCATGTTTGCTTTCACCTATACTAGAGTAATTGAACTATTTCATTGACTTTGGTGCTCAACTTATTGGAAATGTGTGGCAATGTTTATAATTACAGTGTAGTAATGTTTATAATGATCATCACATCCTGTGAACTATTTTTCTTGATGTCAGACAAATCTTTCTTATTCATGTGTGCCTCCATTAGGGTAGTACTAGTATTCTCTCTTAGAGGGTCACTTTATTCCCCCCTTGCAATAAGAGAACCTTGATACATCTGCAATTGAACATTCACAAGGCACACTCGCTTGCTCATTCAAAAGGACATTTTTGCTTCTCTCTTGTGCTAACAACTAAACCCAAGGCATATATTTAAGTAAACGACAGCTGGGCCATATTCCGGATGGAAGTCCTATACCAAACTTGTGAGGTCTAATTGAGACCTTATATCGGGGATATCCCCTGTATGTTGGCAATATCTAGCATCGTCAAGAGGTGCTAACTAATATTTGCCACAATAAAACCATTTTGGGTATTTCCATTGTTCTATCCATTAAACCCCTTGCCTCCTATATAGGTATAGGCTATAGTGACCTTTGTAAAATCACAAGGTCACCATAGTTACATGTGCCCCAATATATATTATTAATGCTTTTTAATTTTAAAGTTTTTTTAATATTTTAAATATACATTTTTAATTTTTTTACCTGTAACATTTTGATGTTTTTTTTTCAATTTTTTTTTTAGGCTTTATTTTTATTTTTATTATTATTTTTTATAGATTTTTTAATTTTCATTTTTTTCTCTCTCATATATATATATATATAGATATATATATTCAAATTCACTACATTTTTTTAAATTAATTTGTTTGTAAAAGTATTATAATTTATTTTGTTTTAATTTATTTTTTATTGATTTAAAAAAATATTGTTTGGAATTTTTTTATGATTATTTAATTTGTAAAAATAG
Source organism: Pinus tabuliformis (assembly GCA_031772625.1). Classification (NCBI taxonomy): domain Eukaryota; kingdom Viridiplantae; phylum Streptophyta; class Pinopsida; order Pinales; family Pinaceae; genus Pinus; species Pinus tabuliformis. Next base: position 739,987,608 of record CM062814.1, on the reverse strand, counting down.
ATAAATTCAAAGGGTGTTTTTTATGATTTTGTGTACATTAATGATGATTTTATAAACCATAATTAAAAAATATTGCAATTTTAGTGCCCAATTGAAAATTGGTCAAGTTGTCTTAGGCTAAGATATCAAAAGAACTATACTTTTAGCCTCTTAAAAAATATGTCTCTTGGTAAAATTACTCCTTGATTTATGTGCTTATTTTTAAGGTTTATTTAGTTGTGATATTTGGTTTATAATGTCATAGGTGAAAAATGTTGAAATTTTAAGATTTTTTGTACTCATTATATTTGGTTTTAATTCCATGGTTAAAAAATGTTAGAATTTTAAGGTTTTTCAGAGTCATGCTATTTGATCTTTAATGCCATGGTTGAAAATTGTTGGAATTTTAAGGTTTTCCATAATCATGATTTTGATTTTTAATGCCATGACTAAAAAATGTTGGAATTTTAACCCTAAAAAAGGGTGATGCAACATCACCACTTTTCGACTTCGGGGTGTTTTTTTCATATTTTTTTGTGCAAAAATAAGGGTTTTTCGAGCTATAGCTCTTGTTTTGAGGTTACAGTTCTCGCTAAGTTGGTATTATTGATCTAGGAGTTCATCGTTGATGCTAGTTAGCTCTTCTCATGTGTCGAATCGAGATAATTGGGTTGTTCCAACATTTTTCTTTCCTAGTTGAATTATTATGTCAAACTCAAACTCTTGGAATAATTGTAGCCATCAACAAATTCTTCTATGGTGCACCATTTTATTCACAAGATACTTTAAGGCATAATGGTTTGTAAATATATTGGCCAAAAGATAGTGTAAAAATTTTTGAAGAGAAAAAATCATTGCAAGGGCTTCTATTTTTGTTGTTGAATAATTCCTTTCCACTATATTTAGTTTCTAATTGACACAAGTGTTTGGATGGTGAATTGTGTCATCATCAAGTTGGGATAGTACTACTTTGATTGCTATAGTTGATGCGTCAATATCTAAAAGAAATCTCTTAGTATAAGTGGGGAATCTCCATATAAGTGTCCTCACCAACTTCCATTTTATCAACTCAAATGACTCATTGCATATTTGACATCTTTTCTCAAAAGTTTGTTGATAGGAAATGTAATATATGAGCAACGTCGAATAAATTTCCTATAATATCCCATATGTCCTAGGAATATTTTTATTTTCTTTTGACTCACTGGAGGCTTTAAGTAATTTTGATTTTAGCCATGTCTAATTTGATTCCATCCTTGCATATTACATGACCTGTGGTAAATAGAAATTTCTTGATATTGAGAGATAGATGAAACTATTTGATCATTATAACATTATTCAGAGACACTTAGTATGATCTTTCAAGAGATTGTAAATGGTCCAATCATTGAAGTAGACTATCGTTGTCTTGTTTATATATTCTTGAAAAGCTTTAATTATTATTCTTGAGAAGACCACTAGTGCATTGTTAAGTCCAAAATGCATAACTTTGTATGTGAAGGATACATATTCTAAGATAAAGGTTGTTTTTTCTTTATCATCTTCTGTAATTAGTACTTTATTATAGCTTGAGAAACCATCTATAAAGGAATAACACTCATCACCTGCTACTTCATTTATTATTTCGTCGACGAAGGTGGTAGTGAGCAGATCCATTACTGTTAATTTATTAAGGCCTTGAAAGTCAACATAGATTCTTAATTTTTGTGGGCCATGTTTCTTGGGCTAAATGACTGTAGGAATTACTCATTTTGATCTTTCAATAGGATATACAATGCTATCATCTAGCATCCCTTCAGTTTCCTTCTGCACTATGGGTTTTTACTTATGAGCTAATTTATATGGTATTTTGTTTATAGGCTTGGCTCCTTGAATAAGATAAATTTTCATTTCACCCATCTCCTTAACAAATCCTTTTAGATTTTTATAATCTCCACCAAGTGACATCTTGATATTGTTTGAGAAGATCAAAAAATTCAGTCTTCTTATCTGACTAGTAGTTCGCTAGTTGAAACTTTGTTGGTAAATCATCATTATATATGTTGACTTATTTTATTTTGAGATCCACATCCATCCAATCAAGAGCTTTCACCTCCTCAAACTCCTAGTCACCAATTTCCAATTACTGATAGCAGGTGGAAAGTTTTGTTTCTCTGACTTTTCTTTTTCTTTTTTTGATACTTTGAATAATGTTTTTACTTACATTTGTGTTTCTGGTTGATTTCTTTTCCATCAAAACTTCTACATTGGGGATATAATATTTACTATGCCAATTGGGGAAAATTATTAATTAACTTGTTGGTGGCATGTTAGTCAATTGCAAGTAAAAGTCAAAGCTAGTTTGACTTTCATTTTCCCTTTCTTGTTGTGTTGGCTAGATATGGAATTTCAATGAAGTCTTGTATGCGCTGGGATGCTTAGAGTAATTATTCTTCCTCAGGCTGAAATTCAAAACATTCTATCAAATTATTCTTTAGTTCATTCCTTGTACTTCTTTTATTTTATACCATTTGTTAGGCAAGCCATCCAATGTATCTGGGAACATATGGGGCCAAATTTTTTCATCTCTGTAGTTGATCTTTTTCCATTCATTTTCGTAGTATTCTATATGGGATATATGGTCACATCCCAACTTGAATTTCAATATATTAACTTTTGTTGATATCTTCTTCCCTCCAAACTATTTGACAAAGTATGTTGTGGTAGTTATCCAAGTCTAGAGTCAGGGGCATGGGTATCCCACCATTATGTTGCTTGTCCAGTAAAAGTTGGCACAAGTCTTTGCACTATTCCTTCTTCTATTATTTACTTAGATACTTCATCGATATGATTCATCAAAGAATTGGGTTCATTGAACCTAAATAGGGTGCTTGTGCTAACTTTTAATTTTGTTGGGACCAACATCATAATTTGTTTTACTTTCTTTTCATAATTGATAAGTATTGATTTTATAGAGAAACAAGGTTGGTCCTTTTCAATTGGTATTGCTTCAATAAACCAACATCACTTTGCCGTTGATTCATAATTTTCAAATTATGATTCATGCAGTCCAACATCTAAATTTTTTTCCAATTGATAATGACTAATTGATTAGAGTTTCTCCTACATTTTTTGGTTCAATAGTTTCCTTGTTTTCATGCATAACTCGATACAATTGTTTGGCTTTTGTGTCATCTTACGATTCTACCCATGGTTTCCCTTCTTGTGGATAAATAGGAATTACAATTTCTTGTTGTTTCCTTTGAGTTTTATCCTATATATTTCTAAGGAGATTGTTGCTTAATCTTTCGACCCCATAAGTGTCTAACCGATGTTGAGTATGCAAGTATTCCCTTAAGCAAGTCGATGACTTCAAAGTCAATAGAAGTGAGTATACATTTTGTTGTAGTTTGAACATTCTTTAAAGTACCAAGGGTTCAAAGAATTTCTAATCCGCTAATTTAAGTATATTTTGGTTCTTTGAAAAGTTGGTATGCTGAGTTTTACCCAAGTGTCTTATGGGAGAATATTAACTTGTGATCCAAGGTCAACAATGACCTAGTTTATAATATGTCCATTAATTTCTGAGTCAACTTGTGGATCATAGTATTAATAGAAATTTTCCTAAGATGGTGCATATTATTGTATGGACATTGATCCTCCCTACATTCTCTTAGTATGTTTAACAATTCAATCAATCGACCGACTTGTTGTTGTTGTTTTTTAAAATAATTCTAGGACTTCTTGTAGTATGTTGTCTTTACTCAACATTTCATTGTGGTTTTGTTGATTAATAGGTCTATTATATTCATTATTTTTGAAGAAATCAACTACTTCCCTCATAATTTCTTCCTGATATTGGGTGTTTGGATGAGCAATGCTAGCCCTTGCTAGTCAAAGTGACAGATTCTCTATATGGGGTGTTTTATTTTCTAGCCCCATATATGGTGATGATATGGAAATTTTAGACTTTAATACTTCTTTCTTAGGCATTGAATGAAGAAGATTAACAACTCTTTTGTTCATTAAATTTTCCAAAATTTTGGGAGAATCCTCCAAGGAGTGATCTCCCAGTACACATATGTTATAGAAATGAAGGTTTGCTCTATATTTTAGAGGGAAATCAGGTTTAATATGCCCTTCCTTCTAACATGTAAAACAATAGATTCAACCTCAACCTTGACTGCGACCTCTACCTAATCTTCCATTCAATCTTCCACAACCTCTTCATGCTCGGTAGCCACCATGACCTTGATACATGTTTCCTCCATTCTGATAAGAATTTATTCTTTATGCTTGTATATCTTTCTTAATGTCTTGGTTGGTCGTCTCAGTGTGATAGAATGCATGATACTTAGGTTTATTTCATCCATTTAACTAACAATCTTGTGTAGTATGTTTAATTCCTTAGGGTTAACTAAATTATTTGAGTCCCCGTTGTTAAGCACCTTTGTTAGTGCGAGGTCATGGGTTTAATTCTCTCAGCACCTTCAGGGCTAGGATCCATGTTTTATCCAACATGAAGTGACCCCTTTGGGTGGATCTTCCTAGAACAATCTTCCGTGAACGTAGCGAATAACCAATCTCTAGTGACTGTGAACCACATAGAAGGAATATTGTGTAGTATGCATAGCTTCCTCACATATACAACACCACTTCCGCTTTGCATTATTAAAATTTAAGGAATTGGGTAAATGAACTGTTATATTTTCCTATACTATGGCATATGCAAAACATGTGGAATAATTAGAACAAATATTTTGAAGGAAACACAAATTCAATAACCTAGGTCAACAAACCATTTTTTATGGCACAACTTATCTTTTTCTTAAGCCTGTCCTTGGGCCTTGAGAAATTGAAGTTAATGCTTGCTTCATCCTTTCCACGAAGGTGTGAAAAGTAGTTTATCTCACAAAGTGTGTTACTCCATTGTTGCTCCAAGTTGATTCCTAATCTACTTCATCCTTTTGGTTGCTTCTTATCAATTTGTTTCACTCTTTCTTGTGGTGGATCACGTCTCCCCACTTTTCATTTCCCCTAGTGTGAGTATTTTCTTGTGGAATTCCCTCCCCCTCTTCCTCTTCTTAGTTCCCTCATTGTGCATTCTTCTTAATATTACCTCATCTTCTAGCTTGTTCATTCTCAATGGGAAACCTTCCCTTATCTCCTTGAGTTTTCATGAATCCTTTCTACAATTTATTGTGAATCATCAAGAGCCTTCTTGTTACTTGCCTTTTGGTAACCTTTTCTTCCTACTTTTTATCTCCTTTAGATGTACCCCATTTCGTGTGGCCCCTATTTCTTATCGACATTGGTTTTTCCTAAAATATGATGCAGGAGCATCCAGACTTAGCCAGCAATGTGATTGTATGTTCACATGTTGTGGCTAACAAGAGATGGATTTTATTGACCTGAGTGGTCAAAATAAATTCTTAGGAGATGGATTTTATTGACCTGAGTGGTCCATAAAAGAAAGGAAAAAATGTAATGGTAGAGATTGGATGGAATAGGAGAGTGAGTAAGCGAAAGATTGAGAGAGAGATAGGGTTTGCGAGTGAAATAGAGGTTAGACAAATTGTTGTAATCGAGTCGAGAGGGCCAAGACTTTGTAATTTCTATTTTATTGAAATAATTGATTAAGTGTGGCATTGCGTATTATTCCTAGTGTGAAATTCTCTCGAATCTGTGTATCGACATTCTGAACCCTAATCGGGTATTATTTTCCATTTATGTGTTTCATTGATAATTACAGCCAAATAGCATTAAGGGTTAATACCGAGATTAGGCACTAAATCTTATTAAGTATATTTCTTAAAGGTTCTGTATTAAGCACGTGGGTAGTATTCAGAAAGCAGTAAGTGGTATATCACATGGAAAATAAATGGTAAATGGTATTTTTCCAAATCATGCGAATAACCTAAGGTGTTGACACGTAACATGGAGAAACCACTTATTTTGCGTGCTCTCGACCTGATATCTATCGTGCAAGTAATCGCGCGAGATTGCGTGATAACCGTTGGATCAAACGGGATAGATCGACGGTGGAAATCAGCCGGACTAGTTGGAAAGCAGATACAACGCGATATCTGTTGGATCTGAAGAAGCCAGATCAACGATGGAGATTAAAGCGCTCAGGGAGTAAGAAGTCAAAGTAGGACTGACAATGATTGGTTAGGAAAGCGGGACCCTCGGGAGGGAATACACATACAAAATATGTTTAATGCACAACTGATTGGTTTTTAAGTGAACCATTAGTCTAATTCTAGACTACCACATCAATTTTTGCAACCATCCACATCATTTGGTATCAGAGCTCAAGGATTAAGTCTGTTACAGTAAACATGCCACCTAGGAGAGGAGTTGGCATAGGTCGAGGGAGACTTGTAGCGAATTCAGTTCTGTTGGAGGAGATTCAAAACCTGCGTACAAGGATGGAGACAATGGAAACTTCTCAAAGGAGAGCACCTGATGAAGGAGATGCCAGTGCTGCAGAGGAATCTTCTGAGGAAGAAGAAGAGGATGAAAGCGAAGCTATCAAAGTTCTCACAATTTTGACCAAAGTAAGTGGAATACCAAAGGTGGAAATACCTTTGTATGACGAGAATCTCAATGTAGAAGAGTTGATGGACTGGATCAGTTCATTGGACAAGTATTTCAACTATGAGGAGGTTGATGACAAAAAGAAGGTTAAATTTGCAGTTACTAGATTGAAGTGTCATGCAGCTATCTGGTTAGATGAACTAAAAACATCCAGAGAAAGAAAGGGGAAGCGCAAGATCAAATAATGGGATAAAATGGTGAGTAGGTTGAAAGGTAAATTCATGCCAAAAGATTATCAGTTAAATCTTTTCAGACAGTTACAAAATTTGAGACAAAAGGGGATGACTGTCAAAGAATATACAAAAGAATTTTATAAGTTGAGCATTAGAGCAGGACATGCAGAGGATGACGTAGAAAAGGTAGCCAGATACATCAATGGCTTGAGATATGACATACAGGATGAAATCAACTTGCTGAGTCTGAAGACAATTGAAGATGCCTATCAAGCAACTTTGAAAGCAGAGGAGAAGATGTTGAGGAAACAAAATCAGAGGAACAGAGGGAAAAGTTCAGCAAGAGGTAGAGGAACTACCAGATCAAGATTTCAGCACCCTCAGGGTGAAGCAGGAGGTTCAAGTAGTAGACCACCACAGAGAGGAGACTTTAGTAGAGGAAGATTTGCACCCAGAGGAAGAGGTTGAGGAAGAGAAATTCAGTGTTATACATGTGGAGAATGGGGACATGGATCATGGGACTGTCCTCATAATAAAGCAACAAATCAACAGAATGTGAATGTGGCTGAGGCAAAGGAAGAAAAACCTCAAATTGAAAATAAGGAAGAATCCCCTGAAGTAGGAGAATCCTTGCTATTGAAAAGGTATTGCTTAAAGCAGAGAAAGAGACAGGAGAACCAGCTCAGAGAAAGAGTTTATTCAGAACTACATGCAAGTCCAAAGGAAAATGCTGTAAAGTGATAATTGACAGTGGAAGCATTGATAACCTGGTTTCTACAGAAATGGTGGACAAGTTAGGATTAGTGAAAACAGTACACCCTACTCCTTACAAAGTATCATGGCTGCAAAAAGGACATCAACTTATTGTGACAGAACAATGCAAAGTAGAAATCTAGATTGGTACTTATAAGGATGTGGTATTATGTGATGTAATGCCAATGGATGTATGCCATGTATTGCTGGGAAGACCTTGGCAGTTTGATCGGAAAGCTATACATGATGGGAGAAGAAACACTTATACTCTAGAGAAGGATGGGAATAAACATACATTGTTTCCATTGAAGAATGAAGTAGACAAAGAAGTGTCTGGAAACAATGTTATGCTGATAAGTGGGAAAGAATTACTGCAAGAAGTCAAGAAGGATGAACAGATACATTTTGCTGTCATAAGGAGACCTAAGGTAATTTTGACTTCCACAAACTTAGATGATTTATCTGAAGAAATCAAAACTCTGTTGAATGATTTTGCTGATATTATTGTGGATGAGCTACCAAATGCATTACCACCAATCAGGAGTATTAGTCATCACATTGATCTAATACCTGGAGCAAGTTTGCCAAATAAAGCAGCATACAGGTTAACTCCTCAAGAAAATGTAGAAGTTGGGAGACAAGTGCAAGAACTGATGGATAAGGGATTAATCAGAGAGAGTCTTAGTCCATGTGCTGTACCAACAATACTCAGTCCAAAGAAAGGAGGTGAATGGCGTATGTGTATTGATTCCAGAGCCATAAACAAGATTACTATTAGGTATAGATTTCCTTTACCACACATGGATGATTTGATGGATTGTTTAAGTGGGTCAAAGTATTTTACTAAGATAGATCTGAAGAGTGGATACCATCAAATAAGGATTAGAGAAGGAGATGAATGGAAGACTGCATTTAAAACAAACAGTGGGCTGTATGAGTGGTTAGTGATGCCTTTTGGACTCACTAATGCACCCAGCACATTCATGAGATTGATGAATGAAGTCTTGAAGGAATATGCAGGCAAGTTTGTCATTGTTTATCTTGATGATATTCTAGTTTTCAGTAGAAGCAAAGAAGAACATCTGGAGCATCTTAAGTTGGTTCTAAGAACTCTGCAGAAAGAGAAACTGCTGATAAATCTAAAGAAATGTAGTTTCATGAAAGAATAATTAATCTATTTGGGGTTTGTAGTTTCTAAAGAAGGTCTGAAAATGGATCCAGAGAAAGTCCAAGCAATTTGGAACTAGCCTATTCCAAGAAACATATTTGAGGTAAGAAGCTTTCATGGTCTTGCAAGTTTTTATAGAAAATTTATCAGAAGTTTTAGTCAAATTTGTGCACCAATTATTGAAACAATCAAAGAGACTAATCAACCATTCAAGCGGATAGAAGCAACATACCAAAATTTTAAGTTTCTGTAGAAGAAAATTACAGAAAAACCGGTTTTAACTTTCCCTGATTTTGGAAAAGTTTTTCAAGTTGAAACTTATGCTAGTGGAGTTGCAATTGGAGCAGTTTTAAGTCAGGAACAGAGACCAATATCATACTTTAGTGAGAAACTAAATGAATATAAGAAGAAATATTCCTCTTATGACAAATAATTTTATGTTATTGTGCACGCTTTAAAAAAATGTAGACATTATTTTCTACCAAAGGAGTTTGTATTGTATTATGAAAATAAAGCATTACAGTTCATAAACAACCAACCAAAATTGAACCAGAAGCATGCCAAGTGGGTAGAATTTTTGTAGAGTTTCACTTTTGTGATAAAACATACAAGTGGTAAGTTGAACAAAGTTGCTGATGCTCTAAGCAGGGTAAATTTCATTGTGCAAGAATTAAGAGTTGGTGTTGTAGGTGTTAGCGCTTGAGATTTCACCCTAGGCTGAGGAAGGTAAACCTTCAAGGCTACATCAAACCATTTCACCTCGTAGCTAGCCCTACGAGGTATGAGAAGGCTCTCTCGGGTCAGATTCGGTAGATCTTTCAATAGGATTAGGCTGACCAATTAAGAATAAAGATTTTAGGCTAGTAAATTGATAAGGGGGGTTGATTTAATGATTTTTGGGGTTTTTTAATGGAATGACGGGGCTTTTCTGGGCTGCATGGGCAAAATCACAGCTTGAAACAGAGAAATATAATGACTACACAGGTTATCAACTGAGGCAAGGTAGGCATGCAATTTAACACCAAATCTGGTTTCAAATGGGATGGCAAGACTGGTGAGGAGCTAAGGAGGGCAAATAATACTTCGAATCCTCCTTAAACAGAAGAAAACATTGAGTTGAACAAACTTATAGGAGGAGCATATAATACTATGAATTCCTACCTAATCACTTCATTTGCTCAAATAGATATGATCATGAGGTGAATGAAACAAAACAGTTTACATATGAGACAAAGGGAAAAACTTATGCTAAATCAACATACCACATGAATCTCAGCAAACAGAGCTGTGAAATTTTCATTAAAAATCATCTGCCAATGACTGTACAATGAAGCTCTGCTACGCTACAGCAACTCTCAGCGCTCAGAAAAAACTCCCCTCTCTCCTCTCTACGCTCCTCAAAATGAATTTTTAATACAATCAATAATAAATTGCTGCCCAAAACAGGGGCGCTGTTTTAACTACAATTACAAAAATTAGAAAAGGTTGTTTCATCTATGCTAAAATAAAACATCGTATTCCTAAAAATCTTCTGATGGCTGACATATGGAGCGCCAATCCTGTTTGAAGCATTGACCGAGGATAAAAGTAGGCGAATTGACTGTTTTTCTGCTGTGACAGATGTCGTTCTTCATTATCACTGTTCCGAGAGCAGAGGATCAAAATAGACAAAATTCGTTCCTAAATCGCTGCTTATGACAGATGTCTCTGTGTTGAGACACGTTCACCCTTTCCCAATCTTCATTAATGGAAACGGAACAGAATCCGGATCATTGGTTTGTATGTCTGTCTTCTAGAAACACAGCTGGTGACTTTCGAAAGATAGTTTTTTTTATTTACAAATTATAGTTCCCTTTGGATCATGGAAACTTTATGCTCTGCTTCACCCTACGGTAGTTCTCAAATAAACTTACAAGTTGGAACATACCAAAATATAGAATTTAACATTCTTCATGTCCTCCTGTAAGTATCCTTCCCCAAATTTTGTTTTTTCTGAGAATGTTATCTAGTTGAGATGAATGCTTTCGATGGATTTTTTTAGATAAAACATACTAACTTGATCTCAGAGCCTTGCTCTAGACAATTCAAGCTTTGCTATAGTCCCAAGATGGACCTGATCAGGGCCATCCGCTAATCGCAAAGTTCGAGCAGAAGCCCAGAGGTAGGAAAGTGCAAAGTCTGTGCTTACACCCGCGGCACCATGAACTTGGATTGCTGTATCAAGTACTTTCAAAGCCATGTTTGGAGCTGCAACCTTAGCCATGGCAATTGCTCCTCTGGCAACTTTATTGCCAAACAAGTCCAATTGATTTGCAGCTTCCAGTACCAAAAATCTTGTTTTCTCTATTTTTAAACGACACTTGGCAAGATCATATAAGAATGATCCATGATGTGCGATCAACTTGCCAAAGGCTTTTCTTTGGAGTGCTCTTTTTACCATCATTTCAATGCCACGTTCGGCAGCACCAACTAATCTCATACAATGATGTAATCGATCTGAACCCAACCGTCCTTGTGCAATCTCAAAACCACGGCCTTCTCCCAGAATGACATTTTTGATAGGAACCTACACATTCTCAAAGACAATCTCTGCATGGCCATGAGGAGCATCATCGAAACCAAAAACAGTCAAGGCTCTTTCTACCAGGAGTTGAAAAATTTGAGGAGCCCAAGCTGAGCGACCCATGATTTCACAAAGATACGAATATTCAAGATTGGAAAGACCAGCCCCAAGCAACAAGCTCTCATGCCTATCCTTGATATGAATATCGAATTTTCTTTCATCAGCTTCTTTCTTAATTCCTGTACTCTTGCACTAGGAACAAACCCATTTCCTTTGATGGTCATATCTTGAGAGTATGCTGGAATATGGGATAAAGAGACATCTGTTTCCAATGGTACATTTCCAAAAGCAGAAGATGGTGGCCTGTCTGGAAGTACTGAATCCCTACTTATAAACTTCCAAGCTGTATCAATAAAATATATAGCTAAGCGTCCAACAGACTTGGCACGTTCCCCCCTGAGGCATTTCCCTTCAACCACCTATGATAAACCCCCGCAAAAATAGATGCTGAACGAAAAAGAGAGAATGCAATATAAAACTTCCAATCTTTAGCAGGCCACTGGACACCAGCTGCAGCACAATAATTCGCCAAATACTCTTCCAGAGAAGGAACTCCTTCTGGCATTATCCCATTATCAAAGCCATATTGAGGAACTGGAAACTCGTTGTTGATGAGAAAACACATGCAGTTGTAAGCAACATCAGACATTGGGTCCCCCAATGTTAACAATTCCCAATCTAAAACACCAATGACACGTTCCTGATGAAGGAGGGTTCCACTGCTTATTTTGTAGGCAGGGGCTTACAATATGTCTGAATTATTCTTTTCAAGGTTCCCTTTTATTGTCTCCATAAACTATCCAAGCAAGATTACGAAGACCATAACGCATCATTGTCCCTATTTGCAAGTGTTGCATCTTTACGACCATCCGTGTACCATCTTTCAAAATACCACCATGAACTTGTGCAATTGATACTGCTGCAATTGGTATTTTCTCCACATAGCTTTTTGCCTCTGATTGCTAATGATATTCTGAATTGTGCTTGTGCAGGGATAGGGGCTTTTGAAGTCGCTGCCAGTTGAAGAGCTAAAAAACAAATTACATAAAAAAAGCAACATATTAATGATTTCTTCTTCAAAACAGGGTTTTGAAGAAGAATCAATCTCTGACATGAGACGGAGTCTAACAGTAGGATTTGAAGAAATGGTTGATATGTATAAAGATGATGCAAAATTGAAAGATATTTATGTAGTTGTACAAAATCCAGCAGTTCATAATAGAAGCCAGTGGTTTTATCGAAGGAGGTTTACTATTTAAAGGTAATAAACAGTGCATTCCCAAATGTTCTATGAGGGAAAACGTAATCAAGGAGAAACACAGTGGAGGGCTATCTTGGCACTTTGGACAAGACAAAACCTTTGCTCAGGTAAATGCTTTTTACTACTGCCCAAAGATGAAAACTGATGTTAAGAAATTTGTTGAGAAGTGCAGGATCTATCAGCATGCTAAGGGGTGAAGCCAAAATATAGGATTGTAACAGCCATCACCAATACCAGACCGACCATGGGATGCAGTTAGTATGGATTTTGTTTTGGGATTACCTAGAACTCAAAGAGGAAATGATTCCATTTATGTTGCGGTAGATAGATTTTCAAAAATAGCACATTTCATTGCATGCAAAAAAACTAGTGATGCAACACATATTGCTAATCTATTTTTTTTTTTTTTTTTTTTTTTTTTTTTTTTCAGAAGTTGTAATGTTACATGGATTGCCTATAAGTATTGTGTCTGATAGGGATACAAAGTTTGTTGGGCATTTCTAGAGAACCCTTTGGAAGAAGCTAGGTGCCAACCTTCGTTTCAGTTCAGCATATCACCCTCAAACAGATGGACAGACCGAAGTGGTAAACAAAAGCTTGGGAAACATATTGATAAGTTTAGTGTATAAAAATCCTAAGCCGTGGGATTTAGCACTTGCTTAAGCTGAGTTTGCTTATAACGATACTCCAAATCGAAGTACCGGGATGAGTCCATTTCAGATTGTTTTTGGAATGAATCCAAGAGGCGTGTATGAGCTCAGAAATTTGGGCAAACAGGAGACAGGAAGTGCAAAGGTTGAAGAGTTTGCGAAGCAGATGCAGAGACTACAAGAAGATGTCAAAGACAGATTGCAAGAAAGCAGTGGAAAATACAAACAGAGAGCTGATATGAGGAGGAAAGAAAAATAATTCCAAGTGGGAGATCTAGTGATGGTGTACTTGAGGAAAGAAATATTTCTTGTTGGGACTTATAATAAACTAAAGATGAAAAAGATAGGGCCATGCAGAATTGTGAGGAAGTTTTCAACCAATGCTTATGAAATTGAGTTTCCAGAAGGGATTGGAATATCACCTATCTTCAATGTTGCAGATTTATATCCATACAAGGAGACAGAGGCAGAGTTACAGAAGGAACCTACAAAAGATGAAGTTCAGACTTTAAATTGGGAAGAACAAATGCCAAAGACAATCAAGAAAGAGGTGGAAGCTGTTATCCAAAAGAACCAGAGGACATGTTTATTTTCAATATCTAGTCAAATGGAAGGGACAACCAATGGAGGATGTCAGTTGATTAACAACAGCAAAATTACAAAAGTATGGAATAAACCCCGAAAGATTGATGAATGATTATTTTCTTCCCCAGGAGTCTGATGCAGGAGCATCCGGACTTAGCCAGCAATGTGATTGTATGTTCACATGTTGTGGCTAACAAGAGATGGATTTTATTGACCTGAGTGGTCAAAATCAATTCTTAGGAGAGAGGGTTGGATCTCTCGAATTGATCTTTACTTCAAGTATTATAACAATTCAACCATTGTATTATTTTTAGAACAAGAGATAAGTGTTAGGATAGGTGTGTATCAGAGCTCGAGAATAGGGATTTAATAGTTGAGCCGATAAAAATAGAGATTGAGTTGTCAATGTTGTTAAGATAGGATTTGATCCATAAAATAAAGGAAAAAATGTAATGATAGAGATTGGATGGAATAGGAGAGTGAGTAAGGGAAAGATTGAGAGAGAGATAGGGTTTGCGAGTGAAACAAAGGTCAGACAAATTGTTGTAATCGAGCTATGAGGGATAAGACTCTATAATTTCCATTTTATTGAAATAATTGATTAAGTGTGGCATTGTGTATTATTCCTGGTGTGAAATTCTCTCGAATCTGTGTATCGGCATTCTGGACCCTAATCGGGTATTATTTTCCATTTATGTGTTTCATTGATAATTACAACCAAATAGCATTAAGGGTTAATACCGAGATTAGGCGCTAAATCTTATTAAGTATATTTCTTAAAGGTTCTGTATTAAGCACGTGGGTAGTATTCGGAAAGCAGTAAGTGGTATATCGCGTGGAAAATAAATGGTAAATGGTATTTTTCCAAATCGTGTGATTAACCTAAGGTGTTGACATGTAGCATGGAGAAACCACTTATCTCACGTGCTCTCGACCTGATATCAATTGTGCAAGTAATCGCGCGAGATTGCGTGATAACCATTGGATCGAACAGGACAGATCGACGGTGGAAATCAGCTGGACTAGTTGGCAAGCAGATACGATGCGATATTCGTTGGATCTGAAGAAGCCAGATCAATGGTGGAGATTGAAGCGCTCAGGGAGTAAGAAGTCAAAGTAGGATCGACGATGATTGGTCAGGTAAGCGGGACCCTCGGGAGGGAATACACGTACAAAATATGTTTAACGCGTAGCTGATTGGTTTTTAAGTGAACCATTAGTCTAATTCTAGACTACCACATCAATTTTGGTAACCGTCCACATCAAAATATTAGTACGTTAACTCCCTCCCCTATTGTTTAGTGTCTTTTCCTTCATCTTAATCTCTTGGATCTTGTCGTGGATTTCTTTATGTAAGTCCTCATCCTTGTGTGGCCTTGCCCTTACATAGGTTCCTCTTCGTGGCTTGTTGTATTCTCATTTTAACTTTTCCTCATTTGTTAAGGATTTCCCGCTAAAATTTGTTGGTCCTTTATTTTAATATTTTTCTTGGTATTTTGGGCAATGGTGTAGCTTGATAACCTCATTATGTTTGTAGCATTACAACCTTTTTTATTGAGTAAATGAATTACTTGCTACAACTTCATGTCCCTTTATTTTTAATAATTTTCTTGGTGTTTTTGTAAATGGTGTAGTTTGACATCCTCATTCTTTTTGTAGCATTTCAACCTTTGTTGATGAACGTTTTTTCAATATATCTACTTACTTTATCACTATCACTATTAGACAATTTTACATGATTGTGAAGAGTTAGATGATTAAGGTAATTATGGATAGTTGGAGAACCTTCTTTACACACATGCTCTAATATGAGTTTTACAGGGTTCCTACCTCTCACAGTGTCTCCATAGGATGTTGATAGGGCTAACCAAGGTATTCCATAGGACCTCTTGTATAGGAGTTTCCCTTTCCCAAGTTGAACCCACAAGGCATTTTAGTGAGTTTCACATGCTCCACTTTGTACTTAATGGAGTCCTTGGCACAAACCTTCCCATAGGACATGTTGGGAGTTATTATATTTGACTCAGTGTATGACTGGTCATAGATAATGTTAGGAATCTTAATTAAAAAACTTACTTGTCTTCGTTTTGGACTTGACTTGATGTATGACCAGTCATAAAAAATGTTGGAAACCTTAATTAAAAAACTTACTTGGATCCAATTTGGACTTGAGTACGATAAAACAATGTGTATTGACTAAATTGTTTGTTCTTTGAATGGTGGAAAGTGAGGATATCGTGGACATAAGGTAGTCACTTCGATACTTAAGAACCTAGTTGTTCATCTGGTCTCTAGTCACTTTCCTTGGTACATCAATGGGTTATAAACAACAAAATTAAATTCCTCCTCTTTCCTTTTGGATCATAATATATGCCCCTTTCCCTTAAGGATATTATTTTTAGCCAAGATACCTTGGACACATTATGTAGGTCAAAATCAACACTCTATGTCAACTTGTCACCCATAGGTTAATGTAGGTATAATTCACAACCTCTTTACCCTATTTTTCTTCTCCAAGGAAAACCTTGTAAATATACATAAGGGATGATTCCCCACATTCATTCATGACATCCCTAGTAAACTCATTACCATAGATTAGAGCTCCTCACCTAGGGTGATTCGAACAGGGAACCTTGTTGGGATGGGGTCCCCTGGGTCAATTATGGGGTTAAAATAACCCAAGTTTTGATGTATATTTGGTAACTAATATAAACTCTCCGCGATTTGTGGATGCGGAGCGCGTAGATGGTTAGGAGTCAAAGGGGTTTAGTCCCTTGTTTATGTAAAATTGAGTCGTCTTTGAGAACCACCCATGGTCCGTGAACCATGGGATTGTATGTAAAATGCTATAAATAAGTGTGTCTTAGAGAGTATAAGAGATATATATAAGAAATGATGAATGTAATGGGTCAATAGAAGAGAAGTCTTAGTGCAGAGAACTGGGTCAGATAGGAGAGAAATGCTTTGTAGCTAAGTGTGCAGAGGCCTAGGTAGAGTCTGTAACTGAGTGCGCGGACCCCTGCAGTTGAGTGCGCAGGGTAGTTTTGAGTCTGTAAACCTGAACTGAAGATCAATAAATAAGATTATAGAAGAATTCCTCTCTATATTTGTTTATTTATGTTTACTTCTGTTTACATACATGCTATGGATAAATGATGTGTTTATGAAATATTGACCTAATGATGCGTGATTCACATGAATAAGCCTTAATAGATGTACGCAATGCATATTAAGTACTTTAACGAAGACTGTGATGAATTCTGTTATGTTTTCTAAATAACATAAGTAGATTGGTGCGAATGCTAATCTAGGATCTTTCTCTGATATGTGTAAGTGGATAAATCAACTGATAAGAGTCTGAAAAATCCGATCGTAGACCTTTGTGAAGGTCTGGAGGCTGTTTCAGTAGAGTTGCAGTACCGAGCCCTAAGGGCATGTCGATTTGTGCGAAGGCAGATCTGAGGTGCTAAAAGACATCACACTCGTATTTGGATGCAAAAATTTGGTTCTTGCATCCCCCGATACTGCTTCGGGTGAGATTGTAGCCCGCTCTCCGCGGGTTATTGCCAAAAGGGCTAGTAGTGTAGGGATTTGTTGGTTGGTGCAACTAACTCTGAACCTGGGTCAGGACCCCCTAAGCCAACAAATGGTTCCATTGTGCTTATTGGGATGGGGTCCCCTGGGTCAGTTTTGGGGTTAAAATAACCCAAGTTTTGATGTATATTTGGTAACTAATATAAAGTCTCCGCGATTTGTCAATGCGCAGTGTGTAGATGGTTAAGAGTCAAAGGATTTTATCCCCTTATTTATGTAAATTTGAGTCGGCTTTGAGAACCACCCATGGTCTGTGGACCATGGGATTGTGACGCAGGAGCAAATTGAACAACAACTAAACAACAATTGAACAGCAACTGAACAACAATTTAACAACAACTGAACAGCAATTGAACAACAACTGTCTCGCGTTGACTTTCCCTTTTGAACAACACTTCACTCTACGTCGTTGATTTCCTTTCCCCAGGTCTAACGGTCGGGAGTGACATCACAAATCGCAATTTCGCTCGACTAAGATTCATTCACTTATGAACGATGTGATGCGATATAATCTAACGGTCAGCGTTAGTGGTGATCCAACGGTTGACGCGAGATCGCACAGGGAGTTTGTGCGACACTTACCCGCCTCACGAAGCCAATATGATTTATAAACCTTGATCTAATAAAGTTTGGGTCCGGGTTTAGACTTAAACTCAGATCACTTTTAAACCTCGATATCCATTGGATAACATGATCAATCAGATCCTACGGCTAGCGGCTTTACAACCAACACAAAGATTATCAAACAGGCCTAACCCCACCGTTGACTATGACGTCAACAGTTGAAACTTAAATTGATGGTTAGGATGGAGTACGGGCCTTCAAGCACAATCGAGCCTTTCTGTGCTCTTCTACCCCCGCTATTAACACTAATGACTGTGATTAACCATAAATGCTGAGATTATAATGAAAATACGAAAAACAGAGAAAATACGCAGATGCGCTTCAGAACGCAGGTTCACGAAAGTAAATGAGAGTCTTCACTAGAATTGACACTCAATCACACACTAAATCAAATTACTTTAATAAAATAATAATTACAGAGTCTCGGCCCTCTCGGCTCAATTACAACAAATTAACAGACCTCTGTTCCAACCTCAAAACCTATCTATCACTCAACTCTCGCTTCTCACTCAATCCTCAATCATCTTAGCTAATCCTCCTTAATTACATTTTCTTCTTTTTATGAATCAAATCCTATTCTAACAACTCGATCTCTATTTTAATCAATCTAACAATCAAATCTCTATTTTCAAGCTCTATTACACACTTATGCTAATAACTTACCCCTTGGTCTAAAATAAGACAATTTCCTAACTATTACAAATAATGAATTACAAATCATTTTCGAGAGATCCAACCCTCTCTACCAAAACTGACTTTTGACCACTCAGGTCAATGAAATTCAACTCATTTAGCCACAACATGTGAACAAACCATCACATTGTTGGCTAAGTCCAGATTCTCATGCATCAGACTCTCGGGGAAGAAAAGAATCATCCTTCAGACTTTCTGGGTTTACTCCATACTTCTACAACTCTGCTGTTGTCAACCAACTAGCATCCTCCACTGGTTGTCCTTTCCATTTGACTAGATACTGAAAATAAATCTGTCCTCTGGTTCTTTTGGATACTCTTTTCTCCAAAACAACTTCCACCTCTTTCTTAACTATCTTTGGCATTTGTTCTTCCCAGTTCAAAGTTTGAACTTCATCTTCTGTAGCTTCCTTCTGTAGCTCTGTCTCTGTCTCTTTGTATGGATACAAATCTGCAACATTGAAGATAGGTGATATTCCAATCCCTTCTGGCAATTCAATTTCATAAGCATTAGTTGAAAACTTTCTCACAATTCTACATGGTCCTATCTTTTTCATTTTTAGTTTATTGTAAGTCTTAGCAGGAAATATTTCTTTTCTCAAATACACCATCACTAAATCTCCCACTTGGAATTCTTTCTCTCTTCTTTTCATATCTACTCTCTGCTTGTATTTTCCACTGCTTTCCTGCAATCTGCCTTTGACATCTTCTTGTAGTCTCTGCATCTTCTCTGCAAACTGTTCAGCTTTCGCACTTCTTGTCTCCTATTTACCCAAATTTCTGAGCCCATACACACCTCTTGGTTCATTAAAAAAAAATCTGAAATGGACTCATTCCAGTACTTCGGTTTGGAGTGTCATTATAAGCAAACGCGGCCTGAGCTAGTGCTAAATCCCACTACTTAGGTTTTTGATACACTAAACTTCACAATATGTTTCCCAAGCTTCTGTTTACTACTTCGGTCTGTCCATCTGTTTGAGGATGGTATGCTGAATTGAAACTGAGGTTAGCTTCTAGTTTCTTCCAAAGAGTTCTCCAGAAATGCCCTACAAACTTTGTATCTCTATCAGATACAATACTTACAGGCAGTCCATGTAATCTTACAATTTTTGAAAAAAATAGATTAGCAATATGTGTTGCATCACTAGTCCTTTTACATGAAATTAAATGTGCCATCTTGGAAAATCTATCTACCACAACATAAACGGAATCATTCCCCCTTTGAGTTTTAGGTAACCCCAAAACAAAATCGATGCTAACTGCATCCCATGGTCGGTTTGGTATTGGCAATGGCTGGTACAATCCTGTATTTTGGCTTCTCCCTTTAGCATGCTGACATATCCTACACTTCTAAACAAATCTATTAACATCAGTCTGCATCTTTGGCCAATAATAAAAAGCATTAACAAGAGCAAAGGTTTTGTCTTGTCTAAAGTGACCAGATAATCCTCCACTATGTTTCTCCTTTATTATGTTTTCCCTCATAGAACATTTGGGAATACACAACTTGTTTCCTTTAAACAATAAAGCTCCTTGGATAAGATAATCTAACCACTGACTTCTGTTATGAACTATTGGATTTTGTACTGCTGTATAAACATCTTTGAAATCTGCATCATCTTTATACATTTCAACCATTTCTTCAAATCCTACAACACCAACTTTTAATTCTTGCACAATGAAATTTACTCTGCTTAAAGCATCAACAACTTTGTTCAACTTACCACTTGTGTGCTTTATCACAAAAGTAAAGCTCTGCAAAAACTCTACCCACTTGGCATGTTTCTGGTTCAATTTTGGTTGGTTGTTTATGAACTGTAATGCATGATTTTCAGAATACAGTATAAAATTCTTTGGTAGCAAATAATGTCTCTTTTTTTTAAGGCTTGTACAAATTATAGCATAAAATTCTTTATCATAAGAAGAATACTTCTTCTTTGCTTCATTTAATTTCTCACTGAAGTATGCTATTGGTATCTATTCCTGACTCAAAACTGCTCCAATTGCAACTCCACTAGCATCAGTTTCAACTTGAAATACTTTTTCAAAATCAGGTAAAGTTAAAACTGGTTTCTCTGTGATTTTCCTTTTCAGCAACTTAAAATTCCTGTCTGCTGCTTCTGTCCACTTGAATGGCTGATTAGTCTCCTTGATTGTTTCAAGAATTGGTGCACAAATCTAACTAAAATCTTTGATAAATTTCCTATAAAAACTTGTAAGACCATGAAAACTTCTTACCTCAAATATATTCCTTCGAATAGGCCAGTTCCAAATTGCTTGGACTTTCTTTGGATCCATTTTCAACCCTTCTTTAGAAACTAAAAATCCCAAGTAAATTAATTCTTCTTTCATGAAACTACATTTCTTCAGATTTATTAGAAGTTTCTCTTCCTGCAGAGTTCCTAAAACCAATTTAAGATGCTCTAGATGTTCTTCTTTACTTCTGCTAAAAACTAGAATATCATCAAGATAGACAATAACAAACTTGCCTGCGTATTCCTTCAAAACTTCATTCATCAATCTCATGAACGTGCTAGGTGCATTAGTGAGTCCAAACGACATCACTAACCACTCATACAACCCACTGTTTGTTTTAAATGTAGTCTTCCATTCATCTCCTTCTCTAATTCTTATTTGATGATATCCACTCTTCAGATCTATTTTAGTAAAATACTTTGACCCACTCAAACAATCCATCAAATCATCCATGCGTGGTAAAGGAAATCTATACCTGATAGTGATCTTGTTTATGGCTCTAGAATCTGTACACATACACCATTCACCTCCTTTCTTTGGACTGAGTACTGTTGGTATAGCACATGGACTAAGACTCTCTCTGATTAGTCCCTTATCCATCAGTTCTTGCACTTGTCTTCCAACTTCTGCATTCTCTTGAGGAGTTAATTTGTAAGCTGCTTTGTTTGGCAAACTTGCTCCCAGTATTAGATCAATATGATGACTAATACTTCTGATTGGCGGCAATGCATTTGGCAACTCATCCCCAATAATATCAGCAAAATCGTTTAACATAGTTTTTATTTCTTCAGGTAAATCATCCAAGTTTGTGGAAGTTAAAATTACCTTAGGTATCCCTATGACAGCAAAATGCATTTCTTCACCTTTTCCTACCTCTTGCAACAGCTCCTTTCCACTCATCAGCATAACATTGTTTCCAGGAGCTCCTTTGTCAGCGTCATCCTTCAATGGAAGTAGCGTATGTTTATTTCCATCCTTCTCCAGGGTATAAATATTTTTCCTCCCATCATGAATAGCTTTCCGATCAAACTGCCACGGTCTTCCTAGCAATACATGGCATACATCCATTGGCATTACATCACACAATATCACATCCTTATATGTACCAATCTGTATCTCGACCTTGCATTGTTCTGCCACAATAATCTGATGTCCTTTCTGCAACCATGAAACTTTATAAGGAGTAGGGTGTACTGTCTTCGCTAATCCTAGCTTGTCCACCATCTCTATAGAAACAAGGTTATCAGTGCTTCCACTATCAATTATCAGTTTTCAACATTTACATTTGGATTTGCATGTAGTTTTGAATAAACTCTTCCTCTGCACTGGTTCTTTAGTCTCCTTTTCTACCTTAAGCAATGCCCTTTTCAATAATAGGGATTCTCCTACCTCAGGGGATTCTTCCTTTTCTATAATTCGAGGTGTTTCTTGCTTTTCCTCAACCACATTCGCATTCCTATGACTTGCTATTTTATTATGAGGACAGTCCCACGATCCATGTCCCCTTTCTCCACATGTGTAACATTGAATATCTCTTCCTCGACCTCTTCCTCTGGGTGCAAATCTTCCTCTATTAAAATATCCTCTCTGTGGTGGTCTGCTACTTGAACTTCCTGCTTCGTTCTGATGTTTTTGAAACCTTGATCTGGTAGTTCCTCTACTTCTTACTGAACTTTTCCCTCTATTTCTCTGATTTTGTTTCCTCAACATCTTCTCTTCTGCCTTCAAACCTGCTTGATAGGCATCTTGAAAGGTCTTTAGACTCAGCAAGCTGATCTCATCCTGTATGTCATATCTTAAGCCATTGATATATCTAACTACCTTCTCCATGTCATCCTCTACATGTCATGCTCTAATACTCAATCTATAAAACTCTTATGTGTATTCTTTAACAGACATTCATTTTTTCCTTAAATTCTGTAACTATTTGAAAAGATTTTTTATGAAAGCAGCTCAAAAAAGATAGAATGGATAGATCAACGCCTTAGAATTCAGCCTCTTTGAAGGGGCAACCTCCTTTAAATTACATAAATGAACAATTCTTGGATGATTCAAATGACAAAACCTCCTTTCTATATATAGGAGTCTAAGGAGTCACAATATAACCCAGCTGACCTAACAATAATAATATAAAGCCACAAAAATAACAATAGAGGGATTCTATGGGGCACAGTAATAACAAAATGGGGACAATAGGGGCACAACAATATTAATAAGGGATACAACTACAATAGTAATGGGGTAATCACTAGTATTATAGGGACCTAACATGCCCCTCTCCTTCAAAAAAATGTTGTCCTGAACGCTTGAGTAGTTCTGGATAATTCTGTATAAATTTTTCATCCTCCCATGTGGAATCTTTAGCGGATAAGTTCTTCCACTTGATAAGATACTCCGAAATTGATCGATTTCGTAGCTGTCGAGTTCTTGTTTTTGTGATTGCTTCCGGTACCAATATAATTTTTCCTTCCTCGTCAAGTTCTGGCAATATTGTTTGAACTGGGAACTTGTCGCCTATAACCTTCTTTAAACATGAAACATGGAAAACTGGGTGCAATCGAGAAGTTGCAGGAAGCTCCAATTTGTAAGCCATAGTATCAATCTTTTGCAACACCTTGTACAAACCATAATACTTTGGTGATAATTTATTATCATTCTTAGCTTTCTTGAGACACATTTGCTTATATGGTTGTAGCCGTAGGAATACCCAATCACCTACATCAAAACTTCTTTCGTTGTGATGTTGATCTGCCTGTTGTTTCATTCTATTCTGTGCCAACACGAGGTTATCCTTTAAGAGTTGGAGGACTTGTTGTTGATGTTCGATGTGATGTTCCACTGCTTGAACCTTAGAATTTTCTCTTAAATATGATGTGATGGATGGTGGATGATATCCATAAAGTGCCATAAATGGGGTCATTTTTGTTGCTGTATGGAAGGAAGTGTTATACCACCATTCAGCCAGAGGCAACCATTTGACCCATTGTGTCTGTTTATCAGATACAAAGAAACGAAGATATCCTTTCAAACATTTGTTTACTATCTCAGTTTGCCCATCAGATTGAGGATGATAAGATGAGCTATGAGCTAACTAAGTACCAAGACAAGAAAATAATTTTGTCCAAAAATTTCCAGTGAAAATGGGATCTCTGTCACTTACAATAATCTTTGTGTTTCAATGTAGCTTTTAAATTGTTTCCATAAATGCAGTAGAAACTGTACTGGCTTTAAATGGATGTGATAATGCACAAAAGTGTGCATACTTGGTAAGTCTGTCAACTACCACCATGATGACACTCTTTCTCTCAGACTTGGGTAAACTTGTGATAGAATCCATTGAAACCTCCTCCCAATGTTGGCTTGGAATGGATAAAGGTTGTAATAGACCCAATGTATTAATTGTTTCAACTTTATTTTGTTGGCAAACCAAACATTCCGCCACAAACTTTTGAATATCTGATTTAAGGCCATCCCAAAAAAATTCCTTCTTAACCCTGTGGTAAGTTTTTAAAAATTCTGAGTGCCCTCCTAAGGGAGAAGTGTGCAATTCCATAAGAATATTTTGTTTTAGTTGGAAATTCTTATAGAGGTATAAGCGATCTTTGTACCATAACGAATCATTTTGCCAGCTAAATGTATCAGACGTACTGGAATCTTGTTGTAACTTTCGAATAAGTTCCCAAACTTCTTCATCATTCTTCCATTCCTCCCTTGCTTTGTTTATCCAATCTGGTTGGATAATAGAAATGGTGCACAACAATGCTTCCACATCCTCATCCTTTCTTGAGAGTGCATCTGCCACCACATTTTGCTTCCCTTTTTTGTAGATGATTTCAATGTCATAACCCAACATCTTTGTGACCCACTTTTGTTGCTCTTCAGAGGATAATCTTTGTTCTAAAAAGTGTTTAAGGCTATCATGATTCATTTTTACCTTGAAGTGTCTTCCCATTAGGTAGGGTCGCCATTTCTTAAGTGCATGGAGTATTGCCAACATTTCCTTCTCATAAATAGCTTTGTGTAAAACCTTTCCCTTGATTGGATGACTTTCAAAAGCAATGGGTCTTTCATCTTGCATTAAAACAACACCAATTCCATTTCTTGAAACATCACATTCCACAGTAAAGGTTTTTCTGAAGTCCGATGTAGCTAAGACTAATGCTTGGCACATTGCCTCTTTAAGATGTTCGAAGGCCTTTGTTGCTTATGGAGTCCATGAAAATGCACCTTTTTTCAATAATGTTGTTAGAGGTGCTGCTATTCTCCCATAATTCTTAACAAACTTCTGATAATACCTTGTCAACCCGAGAAATCCTCGTAGATGATTTATGGATGTGGGGATTTTCCATTCCTTAATGGCTTTAATTTTGCTAGGGTCTACCTTAACTCCTTCATGAGATACAATATGACCCAGATATTCCACCTCTTGTACTCCAAAGAAGCATTTGGATCTTTTTGCATATAATTGTTTCTCCTTCAATAGTTGTAGCACCCTGTCAACATGTTCAATATGATCCTTCCAAGACTTGCTGTAGATTAGTATATCATCAAAAAATACTAACACAAATTATCGAAGGAAGGGTTTAAAAATGGAATTCATCAAACCTTGAAATGTAGAAGGTGCATTGGTAAGGCCAAAAGGCATGACCAAAAATTCATAATGACCCTCATGAGTTATAAATGCTAATTTCGGAATGTCTTCAGTCTCCATTCTGATTTGATGATATTCTAAACGAAGGTCCAACTTGGTGAAGTAAATTGATCCATGCAATTCATCTAGTAATTCATCAATGACAGGAATGGGAAACTTATCTTTAATAGTGAGCTTGTTGAGCTCCCTATAATCCGGACACATGTGCCATGATCCATCCTTCTTGTGCACCAATACTACTAGAGCAGAGAAAGAACTTTGACTAGGTTGAATTATACACGCCTCTAGCATTTCTGCAACCATACGTTCAATTTCACTCTTTTGGGCATAGGGATATCTGTACAGCCTTATGTTTGGAAGAAAACTTCCTGGAATCAAATGAATAACATGATCATGATCACGAATAGTTGGGAGACCTTTGGGAGTCTCAAATACCTTGGAATGATTGTCCAAGAATTTTTGGAGATCTGGAGAAATAGATGATTCCAATGTGGAAACATCTAGAGAACATAATTGTGCAATTACACCTCTTTGTTCCTTTTTTAGAAGCTTTGTCATACCGTTAGAGCTGATTATCTTTCCCGGTTTCTGTGCAATACCCCTTAATTCAACTTCCTTTCCTTCCATAGAAAATTTCTTGAAAATTAAAAGTTATTGTACCCAAGGATTGTAGCCATTGGACTCCTAGTACAACATCAGCACCTCCCATTGGAATGGAAAGCATTGGGCTATTCAATACATATTCTCCCATGGATAGCTTGATATTATGGCACTTTCCAGAGCAATTTATTGTTCCTCCATTTGCAACCATCACTTGACACTCTGGTGCTGGATATAGGAAGCAATTCAATTCTTTTGCTATCTTACAATGAATAAAATTGTGGGTACTTCTTGAATCAATCAACACTATTACCTTTTTCTTCTTGATTTGTCCTTCTATATTTATGGTTTGAGGAGTGGTAATTCACACCAATGCATTACAAGATATGGTCGGATTCATTTCTTCTTTATCTAGGCTTTGTTACTGGAGTATATCCTCTTCTTTTGACCTTTCTTGCTCCTTTTCTTCTTCCTCTTCACAATCGATGTAGAATAATTTCTTCTCAGCACACTTATGACCTTTAGTGTATTTGCTATCACAACTGTAACAAAGCCCTTTTGCTCTTTTTTCTTCCAATTTTTGTGGTGTCAACCTTATATGTTGTGGAAGACTAGGGGCAACAACACTTCCATCTTTATAGTTGTGAGTGGTATGCTTCCTGGTTGCCATAATTTTGCTTTCCATTTTTCTTGCTAACCTGAATGCCTTCTCTAATGAATCAGGTTCCTAAAGGCGAAAATCATGTTGGATATTATCCATTAAATTCCCTATGAACACATCAATCCTATGCTCCTCTGGAATATTTTTTACCCTTATGTTCAATTTTTGGAACTCCTCAATGTGCTCCATTATTGAACCCTTTTGTTTGAGACTTATAAATTGGCTAATAAAAGTGTTGCTTTTTGTATCCTCATAATGTGTTGTCAATTCTTCTGTAAAAATTGCCTAAGTGATAATTTGTTTACGAGAGCGAAGCCATTGATACCATACAAACTGATTTGGTTCCAAATATAAAGTTGCAATACGTACCTTTTGTGTGTTTTGCACATTATTGAGATCGAAAAATTTCTCCATTTGTAATATCCATGTTGCGGGATCCTTGCCATCAAACTTACTCATATCGATTTTTGGTATATGGTGGGTCTTCGGTCCAACATTAGAGTCTATGAAATCATGATTAACATTTCTTTTGTTCTCATCATGAGTTTCCTTTACTACCCTTTCACCATTAGTAAGCATTTCTTGTAGAAACTTTGTCCAATCTGTCTTCAAATCTTCCATGCCTGTCTTCAAATCTATCTTCAAATCGTCCATCTTAGCTTCTATTCCATTCATCTTAGCTTCCACGCCCTTTATCTTAGATTCCATGCCATTTATCTCAGATTCCACGCCATTTATCTTAGCTTATGTTAGCTTTTGTGAGAGTGACATTTGTTGCACTTGGTCTTGTAATTTTGATATATCATGTAGCATTTCTTCCTCTTCTTCATGAGTCATGCTAGCGCTTTCAGGTTGCTTACTAGGTGTTTGCATTTTCTTTCTTCGGGGCATCAACTACCGATAATAATGCTCTACTATGCCCTTTGAATTCTTCAAAATAATTTTTCAAACCAAGCATAAGAAAAAATTTAAAAAAATCTATACACCTTTTTTCACTTTGTAGGAGCTCAATATTGCCTCTGATGTATCTCTGTAATTTTGGATCATCAAGTTCTGAAATTGCGGCTTGCAGTAGTCCTACGTGTCCTCTTTCCAATGCCACCAGTCTGATCCAAATATGATTCTCCAAGGAAGAGTTATGCCAAATCTCCCATAGTGACCTAATTATAGACCAGTTCAGTAGAGCGAACTTGTACGATGTTCCACGAGTCACTGTTTCGACCTTTTTCTTTGAAAAATATATACAAGAAACTACAGTCCGTCCTCTTTCTGTAGCTTCTTACAAAATTTCAATCCGATGCTCAGAGAGAAAGTTATGACAATTTCCCCAAGTCACCTGTTTGGAATGTAATTCAGGAGTCTGCAAAAAGATCAACTTCCTTAGATCATATCTCCGCAAATATAGTGCGAAAAGCTCTAAAATTCGGACCCGAGGTTCAATGTGATTTCTTCTCAAATGGGTTTTTTTAAGCTTCTGAAACGTCGTAGAAAAAAGTTATAGCGAAAATTCCACGATCACCTATTTAGAGCAGCGAAACCCTAGAATCCAAAGCTCTGATACCAAATGTTATGAAACCGGCTCAAAAAAAGATAGAATGGATAGATCAACGCCTTAGAATTCAGCCTCTTCGAGGGGGCAACCTCCTTTACATTACATAAATGAACAATTCTTGGATGATTCAAATGACAAAACCTCCTTTCTATATATAGGAGTCTAAGGAGTCACAATATAACCCAGCCGACCTAACAATAATAATATAAAGCCACAAAAATAACAATAGAGGGATTCTATGGGGCAGAGTAATAACAAAATGAGGACAATAGGGGCACAAAAATATTAATAAGGGATACAGCTACAATAGTAATGGGGTAATCACTAGTATTATAGGGACCTAACAAGATTTAACTGATAATCTTTTGGCATAAATTTAGCTTTCATTTTACTCACCATTTTGTTCCATTGCTTGATCTTAGACTTTCCTATTCTCGTTCTGGATGTTTATAGTTCATCCCACCAAATAGATGCATGACCCTTCAATATGGTAACTGCAAATTTCACCTTCTTTTTGTCATCAACCTCCTCATAGTCAAAATATTTGTCCAGTGAACTGATCCAATCCATTAGCTCTTCCGCATTGAGACTCCCTTCATATGCAAGAATTTCCACCTTTGGATTTCCACCTACTTTAGCCAACATATTGATGACTTTGGTAGTTTCATTTTCCTCTTCTTCTTCTTCCTCAGAAGATTCTTCTGCAGCACTGACATCCCCTTCATCAGGTAATCTTCTTTGCACAGTCTCCATTGTGTCCATCCGTGTACGCAGACTCCGGATCTCCTCCAGCAGAACTGCATTTAATTTAGGTCTTCCTCGACCTATGCCAGCTTCTCTCCTTGGCGGAATTTTTACTGCAGTCAAACTCAATCTCTGTGCTCTGATACCAAAAATGACGCAGGAGCCAATTGAACAGCAACTGAACAATAATTGAACAACAATTGAACAACAACTGAACAACAATTGAACATCAACTGAACAACAATTGAACAACAATTGAACAACAACTGAACAACAACTGAACAACAATTGAACAACAATTGAACAACAACTATCCCGCGTTGACTTTCCCTTTTGAACAACACTTCACTCTACGTCGTTGATTTCCTCTCCCCAGGTCTAACGGTCGGCAATGACATCGCAAATTGCAATTTCGCTCGGCCAAGGTTCATTTACTTATGAACGATGCGAGCGATATAATCTAATGGTCAGCGTCAGCGGTGATCCAACGGTTGACGCGAGATCGCACAGGGAACTTGCGCGACACTTACCTGCCTCACGAAGCCGATATGATTTATAGACCTTGATCTAATAAAGTTCGGGTCTGGGTTTAGACTTTAAGTCATATCACTTTTAAACCCCGCTATCCATTGGATAACAGAATCAATCAGATCCTACGGCTATCGGTTTTACAACCAACACACAGATTATCAAATAGGCCTAACCTCGCCGTTGACTATGACGTCAGTAGTTGAAACTTAAATCGATGGTTAGGATGGAGTATGGGCCTTCAATCACGATCGAGCCTTTCTGTGCTCTTCTACCCCCACTATTAACACTAATGACCTTGATTAACCATAAACACTGAGATTATAATGAAAATATGAAAAATAGAGAAAATCCCGGATGCGCTTCAAAACGCAGGTTCACTGAAGTAAATGAGAGTCTTCACCAGAATTGACACGAAATCACACACTGAATCAAATTCCTTCAATAAAATAATAATTACAGAGTCTCATCCCTCTCGGCTCAATTACAACAAATTAACAGACCTCTGTTCCAACCTCAAAACCTATCTATCACTCAACTCTCGCTTCTCACTCAATCCTCAATCATCTAAGCTAATCCTCCTTCATTACATTTTCTTCTTTTTATGGATCAAATCCTATTCTAACAACTCGATCTCTATTTTAATTGACCTAACAATCAAATATCTATTTTCAAGCTCTATTACACACCTATGCTAACAACTTATCCCTTAGTCTAAAATAAGACAATTTCTTAACTATTACAAATAATGAATTACATATCATTTTCAAGAGATCCAACCCTCTCTACCAAAACTAACTTTTGACCACTCAGGTCAATGAAATTCAACTCATTTAGCCACAACATGTGAACAAACCATCACATTGCTGGTTAAGTCCAAAGGCTCCTACATTAGATTGTATGTAAAAGGCTATAAATAAGTGTGTCTTAGAGAGTTTAAGAGAGATCTCTAAAAATGATGAATGTAATGGGTCAATAGAAGAGAAGTCTTAGCATAGAGAAGTGGGTTAGATAGGAGAGAAAGGCTCTGCAGCTGAGTGCGCAAAGGCCTAGGTAGAGTCCGTAACTGACTGTGCAGACCCCTGCAACTGAGTGCACAGACCCCTGCAACTGAGTGCGCAAGGTAGTTTTGAGTCCGTAAACCTGAACTGAAGATCAATAAAGAAGATTATTGAAGAATTCATGTGTATATATGTTTATTTCTGTTTACTTTTGTCTACGATACATGCTGTGGATAAATGACGTGTTTATGAAATATTGACCTAATGATGCGCGATTCACTTGAATAAGTCTTAATAGATGTACGCATTCTGTTATGTTTTCTAAATAACTTAAGTAGGTCGGATTGAACGCTAATCTAGGATCATTCTCTAATACGCGTAAGTGGATAAATAAACTGATAAGGGTCCACAAAAGCTAATCATAGACCTTCATGAAGGTCTAGAGGCTGTTTCAGTAGAGTTGCAGTACTGAGCCCTAAGGGCTTATCAATCTGTGTGAAGGCAGACCTGAGGCACTAAAAGACATCACACTCATCTCTGGATGCAAAAACTTGGTTCTTGCATCCCCACATACTGCTTTGGGTGAGACTGCAGCCCGTGCTTTGCAGGTTGTTTCCGAAAGGGCCAGTAGTGTAGGGATTTGTTGGTTGCCACAACTAACTCTGAACCTAGGTCAGGACCCTCTAAGCCAACAAATGTGGCAAAAGAAAAGAAACCTGTAGCAAAGGAGAAGCAGAAAAAGCCGGTGCAGATACGTGCTTCCCCAAGGAAGCATACGATGACACCAACCCAGAAGAAAGATAAACAATTAGAAAAATATAAGCATAAGGTTGTAGACCTAGAGGCAGAAGAAGGACAAGGAACACATGATATTGACATCGAAGTTGCAGAGCCTATCACGAAGCTACCTGGGTATATCCCTCCGAGAAAGGGGAAGGAAAAGATCAGTAAAGACCCAGACTCAAAGAAATTCACCATCTTGACACCCCTGCCACCTGAGAAGGTGCTTTTAAAGGTCTGTGACTTGCACGAGTCCCATTACTGAAGATGGAGGATGGGGAACTCGCGGACCATGCTAATTTCCCATACTTAGAAACAAACAAGTACATGAAGAGAGTGTATTATGAAGAAATAGGTGTGCCAGCGTTGGAAACAGAGGAATGGGTCCACGGTGTCGAGTAGTCAGGATTGCTCAACTTGCTTTGGGTGCCACATTACCATCGCACCTGCATTAACACAATTTGCATACGCCAACTGGTCACTTTGCTACATGATGGGTGTTTATGGCTAGGAGGGCCTATACCGATCACAAATATGCTCATTCATAGGATTACGCACCTGCCACATGAAGGTCTAAACCTAGCCAAGGAGTTTGGCGGAAAGACGGGGGAGAAGGAGCTTGCTGAGTGAATGAAGAAAGATTATGAACTTGTAAATAAGTCGCGTAGATACTCAATTTTTTCTATCTCAGACCCTGCAGTTCAGTTGGCCGCATAGATATTGGCATGAAAGGTGATGAGGAAGTGCCGTGCGGATGAAGTTCTGGTGCCCGTAGTGTTCTTATTTGCTCATTGCGCGAAGGGATTCCTGTTCAATTGGTCCAAGTACTTGTGCTAGGAATTCCTCGCGAATTGCCGTGAGGCCTAGGATGAAACCAAGTTGTTTCATTACGCTTGGTTACTGCTGTCGATTGTATTGGTTGCATGGGAACTGCCGGAGGATAGCCAGTTTCCTCCACTGGAAGAAGGATTATCGGAGGCAACGCAGTTTGCCTCCTTGTGGGCTACAAAGGACCTCGCGCAGATCACAGAAACAAAAATCTTTTGGGTCCTGATGGAATCGAGTCTTCGCATGGCTATTAACCAGTGTCAAAGGTTGTCCCCAACCTTGTACACACAACTGTCAGCCTACACAACCTTCAAGGCTGACTTTCACAGGGTCTATATCCAGGCACGAAAGGATCTAACACAGAAGTGGCATGATTTTCCATACTTGGTGACGAAGACTGATGTGTAGGAGGTAGTGGCATGTTGGCCAGCTGATTGGTGCACCCCTTTAGATCTAGCTGCTGGGCCAAGCACAAGTGCGGAGAGTGCGGTCACAAAGAAAAGGAAAGAGGCAGCTAAGCTGGTTGCGCAGAACTTGGTTGCACAAAAAAAGAAGGATGTTGCAGATAAGGAATGCGCTGCCAAGGAAAAGGAAAAACAGGAGCAGCGCGATACCTAGAAAGGTGACAAGTCACCTTCTCCGGAAATAGAAACAGAAACAGGACAAGGTGGTGGAGGCGAGGAAGGGAAACACACTCCCTTCATTCTGAAAATATGTGAGCTGAAACAACAAGGTGGATCACGGAAGAAGCAGAAAGCTCAGAAAACACAGGTTGATCCCATGGTGCTCGCAAAAAGCGATCTAGATGAGATTGGTGATAAAGTCATGGACGTTGCCACAGAAGTATTGTAACAGTTGGAACAACAGTACATACAAACATTGGGAGGAGTCTAGAAAGATCTTTGAGAGTTTCATCTCCAAGCAACCAAGATCCAAGCAAATGTTGGGAAAGTGAGCGACACACCAGGTAGTTCGACACGAGGTCAAAGTACATGTGCAGAAATGATTCTGTGGCTAGAGGATGTGCGAGTCTTCCCCTTGCCTGCAGATTCAGTCCACATCGACACCGAGGACCAACACGCCCTCCTAGACAAAATCCCAAATATGGGCCTGAACCTTGCCGCGATGCAACTGGACTCATTGCATGCATTACAATAGGGAGTCGTGGAAGAGCTTCACATCAAGGAACAAAGAGCTCTCAGTGCTGTCAGCGAGATCAAAGTTAATAATAAAAAACTATTTGCAGAAAAGATGCAGGTTTTGCAGGATAAGGAGGCACTCCATGCACACAATTCACGACTGGAATCAGTAATCGCAGAGGCATGCAGAATAGTACCTGAACTACATATTCCCGAGGATGCACAACCAAAAGCAAAGATTATAAAATTAGCTGCTGGTGTGCGTGAAGCCAAAGCCGAGGTTAACCGAGTTCAATTTGAACTCAACATGAAGATCACCATGCTGCAATTGATGTTGCAGCCTATGATTCCGCTAGAGGTCGGGGAACAGCGTAAAGTCGCACTTAAGGAAGGACTAGTCACTTTGGATGCCACAGTTGCAGACTGCTCAACAGTATTTGAGTAAGCCACGGAGTTGGTAAGAAATCTGCAGGAAGACCCAAACATGTAGACACTGAATACAAAGATCAGGGAGTTGCAGCGACAATATGATGAAGTTAGGGCAATGACGCGTTCAATCGCACCAGGACAACGCCTTGCAAAATTACAAGAGGGGAAGCAGCTCCCAGCGCAGGTAGAGGTGGCACAAAAGAAGGAGGCCTTTCTGAAGGATAGGTTGGAGGCTTGGTTGGAAGAAGCTTATAAGATCACGACAACCATCCAGGATAAGCTGAAGGGCTTGCAGCAGATGTAGCAGACAACGAGGCTGGCTATAGAAGGACGAGCTACACAAAAGCTAGTTGAGGAGGTCAAGCAGAGAACCACTTAGAGCGCTGCTAAAGTTGTTGTAGTTCAGGTGGATCTGTGGGATCTTTGCAGCAAGATCACAACTCCAGCCGAGTGACTCGAGGGCAAGTCATGATATTTGTGTTGGGGGTCTGTTGGGATGGGGTCCCCTGGGTAAGTTTTGGGGTTAAAATAACCCAAGTTTTGATGTATATTTTGTAACTAATATAAAGTATCTGCGATTTGTGGATGCGGAGCGCGTAGACGGTTAGGAGTCAAAGGAGTTTAGCCCTTTGTTTGTGTAAAGTTTGAGTTGGCTTCGAGACCCACCCATGGTCCATGGACCATGGGATTGTATGTAAAAGGCTATAAATAAGTGTGTCTTAGAGAGTGTAAGGGAGATATCTAAGAAATGATGAATGTAATGGGTCAATAGAAGAGAAGTCTTAGCACAGAGAAGTGGGTCAGATAGGAGAGAAAGGCTCTGCAGCTGAGTGCGCAGAGGCCTAGGTAGAGTCCGCAGCTAAGTGCGCGGACCCCTGTAGCTGAGTGTGCAGGGTAGTTTTGAGTCTGTAAACCTGAACTGAAGATTAATAAAGAAGATTATTGAAGAATTCCTGTGTATATCCGTTTATTTTTGTTTACTTCTGTTTACGATACATGTTGTGGATAAATGACGTGTTTATGAAATATTGACCTAATGATGTGCGATTCACTTGAATAAGTCTTAATAGATGTACACAATGCATATTAAGTACTTTCACGAAGATTGTGATGAATTCTGTTATGTTTTCTAAAAAATATAAGTAGATTGATGCAAATGCTAATCTAGGATCGTTCTCTGATACATGTAAGTGGATAAATCAATTGATAAGGGTTTGCAAAAGCCGATTGTAGACCTTCGTGAAGGTCTGGAGGCTGTTTCAGTAGAGTTGCAGTACCGAGCCCTAAGGGCTTATCGATCTGCACGAAGGCAGATCTGAGGCGCTAAAAGACATCACACTCGTCTCTGGATGCAAAAACTTGGTTCTTGCATCCCCCCATACTTCTTCGGGTGAGACTGCAGCCTGCTCTCTGTGGGTTGTTGCCGAAAGGGCCAGTAGTGTAGGGATTTGTTGGTTGGCGTAACTAACTCTGAACCTGGGTTAGGACCCCATAAGCCAAGCAATGTGGCGAAAGAAAAGAAACTTGCAGCAAAGGAGAAGTAGAAAAAGTCGGTGTAGATACATGCTTCCTTAAGGAAGCATACGGCAACACCAGCCCAGAAGAAAGATAAATAGCCAGCAAAAGATAGGTAGAAGGTTGTAGACCTGGAGGCAGAAGAAGGTCATGGAATGAAGGATATTGATGCCGAAGGCACAGAACCTATCACGAAGCTAACTAGGTATATCCCTCCAAGAAAGGGGAAGGAAAAGATCACTAAAAACCCAGACTCGGAGAAATTCACCATCTCCATGCCCCTGCTACCTGAGCAGGTGCCTTTTGAAGGTCTACGGCTTGTGCGAGTCCCATTATTGAATATGGAGGATTGGGACCTCATGGATCACGATAAGTTCCCATACTTAGCAACGGACAAGTACATGAAAAGAGTGTATTATGAAGAAACATGTGTGACAGCACTGGAAACATAGGAATGGGTCCGCGGTGTCGAGCAGTCAGGATTGATCAACTTGCTTTGGGTGCCACATTACCACCGCAACCCATTAACATAATTTGCATACTCTAGCTGGTCACTTTGGTGAATAATGGGTGTTTATGGCTAGGAGGGCCTATACCCATCACAAATATGCTCATTCACAGGATTATGCACTTGTCGCATGAAGGTCTGAACCCAAACAAGGAGTTTGGCGGAAAGACGGGGAAGAATGAGCTTGCTAAGCGAATGAAGAAAGATTATGAACTTGTAAAGAAGTCGTGCACGTACTCAATTTTGACTATCTCATACCCCACAGTTCTATTGGCCGTGCAGATATTGAAATGAAAGGTTATGAGGAAGTGTCGCGCCGATGAAGTTCCGACACCCGTAGTGTCCTTAGCTGCTCAGTGTGCAAAGGGCATCTTGTTCAACTAGTCCAGATACCTGTGCCAGGAATTCCTCGCGAGTTTCCATGAGGTCCAGGATGAAACCAAGCTGTTTCATTATGCTTGGTTACTATTGTTGATTATATTGGTTGCATGGGAAATGCTGGAGGATAGCCAGTTTCCTTTGCTGGAAGAAGGATTACCAAAGGCATCGTAGTTCGCCTCCTTGTGGGATATAAAAGACCCCGCGAAGATCAGAGAAACAAAAATATTTTTGGTCTTGATGGAATTAAGTCTTCGCATGGATATTAACCAACATCCAAGGTTGTCCCCATCCTTGTACACGCAGCTATCATCCTACACAAACTTCAAACCTAACTTTTATAGGGTGTGTATCCAGGCACGGAAGGATCCAGCACAGAAGTGGCATGATTTTCCATACTTGGTGACAGAGACCGATGTGCAGGAGGTAGTGGCGCACTGGCCAGTCGAGTGGAGCACCCCTTTAGATCTAGTTGTTGGGCCAATCATAGGTGCGGAGAGCGCGATCGCGAAGAAAAGGAAGGAGGCAGCTAAGCAAGCTGCACAAAAAAAGAAGGATGCCACAGAGAAGGCTCGGGTTGAGAAGGAACCCGCTACCAAGGAAAATGCGGTATAGGAGCAGCGCGAGACCCAGAAAGGTGACAAGTCACCTTCACTGGAAACAGGAAAAAAAAAACTGGACAAGGAGACAGAGGCGAGGAAGGGCAACACACCCCCTTCATTCTGAAAATACGTGAGCTTGATAATAAGGTGGATCACGGAAGAAGCATAAAGCTAAGAAAACACAAGTTGATCCCATGGTGCTCACAAAAAGAGATCTGGATGAGATCGATGATAAAGTCAAGTTCGCCGCCATAGAAGTACTGCAACAATTGGAACAACAGTACATACAAACATTGGGAGGAGTCTAGAAGGATCTTCGAGAGTTGCATCTCCAGGCAACCAAGATCCAAGCAGATGTCGGGAAAGTAAGCGACGCACTAGGAAGTTCGTCACGAGGTCAAAGTACAGGCACAAAGATGATTTCGCGGCTGCGGGATGTGTGAGTCTTCCCCTTGCCTGCAGGTTTAGTCTGTGCCGACACTGAGGAACAACGCGCCCTCCTCGACAAAATCTTGAGTATGGGCCTGAACCTTGCCGCGATGCAACTGGAACCATTGCATGCATTACTATAGGGAGTCGTGGAAGAGCTTCACATCAGGGAACAAAGAGCTCTTAGTGCTGTGAGTTAGATCAAAGTTAATAATCAGCAATTGTTCACTGAAAAGATGTAGGTTTTGCAAGAGAAGGAGGCACTCCAGGCACACAATTCATGACTGGAATCAACAGTCACTGAGGCATGTAGAACAATACCTGAACTGCATATTCCCAAGGACGCATAACCAGAAGTAAATATTAGAAAATTAGTTGTTGGTGTGCACAAAGCCCAAAGTTGAGGTTAACCGAGTTCAATTTGAACTCAACATGAAGATCCTCTAGCTACAATTGAAGTTGCAACCTATGACTCTGCCAAAGGTCCAGAAACAATGCGGTGCCACAATCAAGGAAGGATTGACCACTCTAGATGCCATAGTTCTAGACTGCTTAGCAGTATTTGAGCAAGCTATGGAGTTCCTAACAAATCTGGGAGGACCCAAACGTTCAGACACTGAATACAAAGACTAGGAAGCTGGAGCGACAATATGATGAAGTTAGGGCAATGACGCACTCAATTGCACCAGGGCAACGCCTCACAAAATTACAGGAGGGGAAGCAACTCCTAGTGTAGGTAGAGGCAAAACAGAAGAAGGAGGCCTTGCTAAAGGCCAGGTTGGAGCCTTGGTTGGAGGAATCTTATCAGATCACAACAACCATCCAGGACAAGATGAAGGGCTTGCAGCAGACGCAACAGACAATGAGGCTGGCCGCAGAAGGACCAGCTACAAAGAAGTTGGTTGAGGAGGTCAAGCAGGCAACCACTCAGAGTGATGCTGAAGTTGTTGTAGTTCAGGTGGTGCTGGGGGATCTTTGCAGCAAGATCACAACGCCAGCCGAGTGACTCGAGGGTCAGTCACGATCTTTGTGTTGGAGCCCTGTTGGGATGGGGTCCCCTGGGTCAGTTTAGGGTTAAAATAGCCCAAGTTTTGATGTTTATTTTGTAACTAATATAAAGTCTCTGCGATTTATGGATGCAGAGTGCGTAGATGGTTAGGAGTCAAAGGGGTTTAGCTCCTTGTTTATGTAAAGTTTGAGTCAACATTGAGACCCACCCATGGTCCGCAGACCATGGGATTGTATGTAAAGGGATATAAATAAGTGTGTCTTCTAAGGGAGATATCTAAGAAATGATGAATGGAATGGGTCAATAGAAGAGAAGTCTTATCACAGAGAAGTGGGTCAGATAAGAGAGAAAGGCTCTATAGTTGAGTGCGTAGAGGCCTAGGTAGAGTCCACAGCTGAGTGCGCGGATGATCCAAAATGGATATAAGATAGACTTCTAAGTCTAAAGTGTTCCTCATAGAGGAAAATGAAAGTCCAAGGATGCTCTTGGAAATAGTCCCATTGCATAGATCTTCTCGTTCTGAATCTACTACAACTTGAATGGACTTCGGATGATGAAGTTATCGCAGAAAGAAGGTTACCTTTGTTCTTTGAAAAGGAGGTATTTCTTCTAAAAATGGCATAAAAGGCTCCTTAAGGAAATCACATCGCAAATGTGCAAAGGGGAGGACTTAAGGCAAGGATGGAAGAAACCCCGATTGCGACTTCCGACTTATCGCGCCAGAGGTAGGCCTTCGCTCAATATCGAGACCCCAGACATGGCGATTGTGATTATGCGACATTGCGATTGCCGATGATCGGATTAGCGGATCGGGTTGACACAGTCCATAGTCAATGAAAAGAACCCCCGGGCCATTCCCAATGCGATATGCGATAGCAATACGCGACGTGCAATGTCAGTCGTCGGATCGAGGAGTCAGATCAACGGCCAGGATCTGATTAGGGTGATCGACGATCGGCGGATTCCGATACAAAGGGGTGATACATACACCATGCGATTTGCGATAGCGATATGCCAATAAGGGCTGGACTCGATGGGTTTATAGACCCGATTTCATAAGTTTTGAAATCCAGAAATTTGGGATTTCTGTGTATTTCCCGTGTATTGGGTTTTTGGCCAATATGCCATGCGATTGCGATTTGCAATGGAATGGCGGACCCAATGGGTTTATAGATGCGATTGAATGCATTTTGAAGCCCAGTAAAATGCTCCAATCATGTGTTTTCATCATTTTTCCTGTGTATTGCATTATTGGGCTATTTCCGTAGGAGGAAGGCTGAACGGTTGGGTTTTCCTATGCCCGCCGATTCATTACAATAGGAAACTGATTCTTTTGTGGAAATAGTTAGGTTCTTCAATGATGGAGGACTGTAACCAATGCATGATAAAAACACAGAGAGCACGATGGACCAGAGGGAGCTGGAGGACTGAAAAAGGTCATTGGAAGGTTGCTGAGAGTCGCTTGGAGGTCAAGCGAACTACAGAGGCACGCAGAGGCTGGGAGAAGCTCAGAGAGCTGAAGAGCCAGAGCCAGAGCCAGAGCCAAAGCCAGAGCCAGAGCCGGAGAGCCAGAGCCAAGAACAACAAAGAGATCAAATGATCCAGCTGTTGCTGGTGTCCAAAGTGTGCTAAAGATAGAAGAAGGCATTCCAGAGACAGTGAGAGAATTCTGAGGGAGTTGGTGCAAGCTAGAGCAAGATCACTCAGAGCGCTAATTGAAGGAATCTAGTCCAAAGAAGCCTAGATCTGTTTGTAGAAGTATGGACAACCAGTGGGATAAGATGGTATTCTAAGCCCATTGTTTTTGTGTAAACCAATGGAGTTGAGTGTGGAGCTTGTAAAAGAATTGATGCCATAATCCTAGAGAGCCTAGTTGAGTTGACTAGAGCTCAAGGAGACGTAGCCCAAGAGGTTTGGGTGAACTCCATATTATATTGCTGTTATGTGTGTTTGTTTATTTGCTGTTTTACTTACTGTCACATGTATTTAGATATCAGCATAAGCAACAGAACTTAAAGAACTTAACAGTTAAAGGCAAACTAAAAGCATACACCTATTTCAAGCACTTTTTAATTCCGCAATTGGTTAATCATAAGATCTTGGGAATATTTAAGCTTTGGAAGTGGGAGAGTTTCTTGTAAGCTGACAAGAAGTCATTAGTGCCCCATTTTCAAATCAAGTGGTATCAGAGCTTAAGTTTGATTAACCCCACCTTCAAAGAAGGTTATATCAGAACTGGTTATACCATGAAGCAGGTGGTATTATGATGCAAGTGGTATCAGATCATAATGCTTGATTGACCGAGCAAAGATTGCTTGTCTAAAAGGTGTTTGGGAAGTCAAGGATTGATTGTTTGATTGATTGTATGCTTGTTTGTAGACTGACTATTGTTTGAGTTTTCAGAGGTGAAGGGAAAGCTATTGATAGCTCAGTCCAGAAGAGGACAAGAAGGAAGAATGGTTGAAGCCATTCTTCTTATCCCAAAGGACCTCAAAGCAATCCTTGAAGCACGAGAGGTTTGTTGCAAAAGGTTTCTTGAATAAGCTCTTTGTTAATCTTGTTTGAAGTTCTTTTGTTCATTTTGATAATGACTACTACAAGTGAGTCCTCAAATTCTGCTTTCTTCACAAGATTCTTTGATGAAGATGTGAAGCAAGACTTGTTCATCATGAAGGATATGGTGAGAGAAATGTATGAGGATTGAAGGAAGAGCAACATACTTAGAGAGCAGTTGAATTCCGTGGAGGAAGAGAAGCAGTTGCTTTTTGACAAATTGTAGGAAATGGAGAGGCAACTTCATATTGCAAATATGAACCTGAAAAGGATGCATGAGTTGGAGACACAACTCTTTGTTGCCAAAGAAGCCTTAGTCAAGTATCAGCTTGAAGAAGAGGTAAATAATTCCTGTTTGTCTTCAAACTCTTCTAAGCATTATTATATTGATTCTTTTGAAAAACATACCAGAAGCATAGGTTCCAAGTTAATGTCCAAGATGTGCTATGAAGGAAAAGGCTTGGGTAAACATGCACAGGGTATTGTTGAGCCAATAATGGTTGAGGAAAGGCCTACGTATTTGGGTCTTGGCTATGGACAGTCTTATGAAGAAAGTTCCAAAGCTGCCATGAAGGCCATTGAAACAGTTCCAAGAAGGAGTTTCGTTGCAGGTCTTCTACCTCAAGATTGTGAAGATTGTATTCTTGGGGAATGAAATAGTGTGAAGCATACTTTGCAGAAAGAAGGTGTATATCAGCATACACTTGAATCAGAGAGTTGTGGAAAGTTTGACAGCCTGGAAGAGATTGATGGTGTTCCAAAGGGAGCCACTTCTTCATTCAATTCACCTCCTCATGAAGGCAATAAAGGTGAAAAAGGAAGGTATAAATCTAGTTCTTATCATATTCCTTTTGATTATGTTCAACATGGTAAATTTCCATATAAGTATGGGAAAAGAATTGCATGTTCCTTTTGTGGTTTGGATAACCATAATGTTTCTAGATGTTGGAAGAGAATGGCCACATACATGAAACTTTTGAAGGAAAGGAAGCAAGAAGCCAAAGGTCCATTGGACAAGGCAAATCATGCTGTCAAGAGGATGCACATGTGTTGCACCTACTGCCATAAGCAAGGACACATTGCTGAAAAGTGTTGGACTCTGAATCCAACAATGCTTCCATGAAACTTGAAGAAGTTCGAAAGAGAAAATGGCAGAAATGAAAGAAAGTTTCCATGATTGATGTGTTTCAGGATGATTCACATGTTGATGCTTATGTGCAGACAAAGGTAGCACCTTTGAAATGGATTGGTAAGAAATGGTTAGAGTTCTTATCCAATTAAGATTGCATGTCTATTGATGCATCTATTTGCATTTCTTTGATAATGGAATGCAAGTTGCAGGTTTTTACCAAGAAGGTGAATGGAAAAAGTTGAGTAGGAGACTCACTTTATCGCTGCAACATTATGTCCATTTCAGCTTTGAAAGTACAGTGTACTTAAGCAAAAGTTGAAAGATGCAATGCATGCATAAGCTTGATATGCATGAACACAAGGATGTTGATGATTTCCTTGTATTATGAACATGTATGTGTGATTAACTTGAAGGGTTGATTGCTTTGTTTTAAACATGCATGTAATATTGACTTGAGAAAAGTTGATGTGGTCTCTAAGACGGAGATAATGATGAAGTGTTTCATCTTTGGAAAAGCATGTAGAAAAGATGTAAAGACATGCTTGACTTGAAGGGTCATTTGTTTTAAAGGCATGTTTTATGGGCTTGTTATCTAGTCCATCATTTGTATGCAGATGTAAAGACACGGAGGTGTTCACAAGATGTGAAATTTGTTTCGTTTGTTGAAGCAGGAGTTTAGGCCATCCAGTTTTTATCTGTAATTCTATTGTTGTTAATAGTTGTTGTTGAAAGCATGTAAAATAGGTACAAATGAAAGTTTTTATGAAGTAGATGTAACTTCACATTTGTTTGAGCCACCTTGGATCAATGATCAAGGAAGAGAAGTTCAAACTACCTTATGTAAC
The DNA here is from genome assembly GCA_031772625.1 of Pinus tabuliformis. NCBI lineage: Eukaryota > Viridiplantae > Streptophyta > Pinopsida > Pinales > Pinaceae > Pinus > Pinus tabuliformis. The sequence continues at coordinate 739,944,787 of CM062814.1, read as the reverse complement.
TTTCTTAGCAGGAGTTCTACAGGAAATCAAGGAGGAAAACAGTTCTCCCCAAGAGGACCAACACATCTAGGAAGGAGAGTCTTCAAAGGCTTTGGTTCAGAGGCACTATGCAAGGCAAGTGTATGGAGGCTGAAAGAAGAGGGTGAGGTACTCTCGTTTACTGTTCAAATCAATATATCAGTCTTTTGGAGACCAAAAGTTCTTTTAGTGGGAAGGTGTGATCCAAAATGGATCTAAGATAGACTTCTAAGTCTAAAGTGTTCATCACAGAGGAAAATGAAAGTCCAAGGATTCTCTTGGAAATAGTCCCATTGCATATATCTTCTCATTCTGAATCTACTGCAACTTGAATGGACCAAAATGGATTTCGGATGATGAAGTTATCGCAGAAAGAAGGTTGCCTTTATCCTTTGAAAAGGAGGCATTTCTTCTAAAAATGGCATAAAAGGCTCCTTAAGGAAATCGCATCGCAAATGTGCAAAGGGGAGGACTTAAGGCAAGGGCGGAAGGAACCCCGATTGCGACTTCCGACTTATCGCATCAGAGGTAGGCCTTCGCCCGATATCGGGACCCCAAACATGGCGATTATGATTATGCGACATTGCGACTGATCGGATCAGCGGATCGGGTCAGCATAGTCCATAGTCAATGAAAAGAACCCCCCGGCTGTTCCCAATGAGATATGAGATAGCGATACACGATGTGCAATGTCAGCCGTTGGATCGAGGAGTTAGAGCAATGTTCAATATGTGATCGGGGTGATCGGCGATCGACGGATCCCCAATATAAAGGGGCGATACATACACCATGCGATTTGCGATAGCGATATGTCGATAAGGGTTGGACCCAATGGGTTTGTAGACCCGATTTCATAATTTTTGAAATCTGGAAATTCGGGTTTCTGTGTATTTCCCGTGTATTGGGTTTTTGGCCAATACGCCATGCGATTGCGATTTGCGATGGAATGGCAGACCTGATGGGTTTATAGATGCGATTGAATGCATTTTGAAGTTCGGTAAAATGCTCCAATCATGTGTTTTCGTCAGTTTTCCTGTGTATTGCATTATTGGGCTATTTCCGCAGGAGGAAGGCCGAACGGTTGGGTTTTCCTATGCCCGCCGATTCATTGCAATAGGAAACTGATTCTTTTGTGGAAACAGTTGGGTTCTTCAATGATGGAGGACTGTAATCGATGCATGATAAAAACATAGAGAGCGTGATGGACCAGAGGGAACTGGAGGACTGAAAAAGGTCATTGGAAGGTTGCTGAGAGTCACTTGGAGGTCAAGCGAACTACAGAGGCATGTAGAGGCTGGGAGAAGCTCAAAGAGCCGAAGAGCCAGAGCCAAGAACAACAAAGAGATCAAATGATCCAGCTATTGCTAGTGTCCAAAGTGTGCTGAAGATAGAAGAAGGCATTCCAGAGATAGTGAGAGAATTCTGAGGGAGTTGGTGCAAGCTAGAGCAAGATCGCTCAGAGCGCTGATTGAAGGAATCTAGTCTAGAGAAGCCTAGATCTGTCTGCAGAAGTATGGACAGCCAACGGGATAAGATGGTATTCTAAGCCCATTGTTTCTGTGTAAACCAATGGAGTTGAGTGTGGAGCTTGTAAAATAATTGATGCCATAATCCCAGAGAGCCTAGTTGAGTTGACTAGAGCTCAAGGAGACGTAGCCCAAGAGGTTTGGGTGAACTCCATATTATATTGCTGTTATGTGTGTTTGTTTATTTGCTGCTTTACTTACTATCACATGTATTTAAATATCAGCATAAGCAATAGAACTTAAAGCACTTAACAGTTAAAGGAAAACTAAAAGCATACACCTATTTCAAGCACTTTTTAATTCTGCAATTGGTTAATCATAAGATCTTGGGAATATTTAAGCTTTGGAAGTGGGAGAGGTTCTTGTAAGATTGACGAGAAGCCTTTAGTGCCCATTTTCAGATCAGCAGACCCCTGTAGCTGAGTGCGCAAGGTAGTTTTGAGTATGTAAACATGAATTGAAGATCAATAAAGAAGATTATTGAAGAATTCCTGTGTATATCTGTTTAGTTCTGTTTACTTCTGTTTACAATACATGTTGTGGATAAATGATGTGTTTATGAAATATTAACCTAATGATGTGTGATTCACTTGAATAAGTCTTAATAGATGTACGCAATGAATATTAAGTACTTTTGCCAAGACTGTGATGAATTATGTTATGTTTTCTAACTAACTTAAGTAGATCGACGCAAACGATAATCTTGGATCGTTCTTTGATACACGTAAGTGGATAGATCAACTGATAAGGGTCCGCAAAAGCTGATCGTAGACCTTCGCGAAGGTTTGGAGGCTGTTTCAGTAGAGTTGTATTACCGAGCCGTAAGGGCTTATTGATTTGTGCGAAGGCATATCTGAGACACTAAAAGGCATCACACTCGTCTCTGGATGTAGAAACTTAGTTCTTAAATCCCCCCATATTGCTTCGGGTGAGACTACAACTTGCGCTCTAGGGGTTGTTGCCGAAAGGTCCAGTAGTGTAGCGATTTGTTTGTTGGCGCAACCAACTCTGAACCTGGGTTAGAACCCCCTAAGTCAACAAACCTGTTGGTACAAAACTAGCTAAATTCCTAGTAACATTGGTGACAATAGGATTAGCTAACTCCTTTAGATCATGTTACCCTCTTTTATGTCATATTTGTTGTTTATTTACTTTAATAATGTTTTCTTGTTGACACTAGTGCATCATTGTAGGAGAATCTACACATAATCAAGGATATCAAAGAATAGCTTCTGGTAATTGGTAAGAATACAGGAGAGGAGAACATGGTGGCAATCAATTTGAAAATCTTACCATGGGAACTTCATTAAGTCCTTGAATATCACCACCACTATTGTTGATTTGAATTTTGATGAGTTATGCAGTAATAAACTCTTATAGTAGGACAAAGGGAAGAAAAAATTGGGTAGTAGAAGTGAGGTAGAGGGTAAAGAACATGATTTTGTAGGAAATGTTAACAACAAAGGCAACTAGGCAAAAAGAAAGGTCAATGTAATGATAAAGATGCAACTAGCAGTTTAAAGAACATCACATGTCAATATTATTGAAAGGTGGTTGAGTTGAAGAAGCACTACAAATTGAGGTTGGTTTATTAGAAAACCAACTATGGAGGGTCTCAGTAGAAGGATCGGGTTGCAAAGCACATAAAGGAGAAGGAGTTATCCTCTTATGCAGTCATTGCCAAGAGACAGGTAGATTAGCTTAAGTCATCTACTTGGTACATAGATATTGGTGCATCATGACCAATGTTTATAAACTTTTCTGACTTAGATTGGACTTGGCTAAGTTGATTGAGTTGATCACAAAATGAGTCAACTTGGCCCTTTGCTTTATTCGGGGACTAAATGTTTGGTAGAAAACTGGTTGAGTCAATGCATGACTTAGTTGGTACTTAATTGGTACAGCTCAACTGAGTTCGTCCTCAACCTTAGCATGATACAATCTTGAAGGAAAAGTTAATTAAAAATAAAATAAAAGTCTATCAAACCCTAAACCATAAAACTATCTATATAGATTCCTTCCCCACATCTATTTGCCTCATTGATAATTTGTAAGCATTTGGAGTTCTAAAGCCACACCAAGAAGATTTTTCAAGAAAATTTAAATATTTTATCTATTTTTTAGTAAACAAAGTCATTAAATTCAAACTAGTTTGAGTTATGGCCAAGTTTGAGTTGAACCTCAGTCAATTTCGAGGTTGAATATGAGTTTTAAATCATTGATTACAACACACCAATAACAAATATTTGTTCATGGAGTACACTACATTTTCCTCTAAGGATTGAATGATATTCAATGGCGGGGAATAGTTCATGGTAGTATTCAAAGGTACTATGCAAATTTCTTTTGGACAAAAAATGATAATTTTCTTGAATGTGTTTTATGTACACAACATGGACCTTAGTCTCCTCTTAGTGAGTCAATTTATGAAGCATTAACCCCTTTTGGATGTCAAATTTAGCCATTTCAAATGCTACATAGTTGACAAAGAGACCAAGAAGACTATTGGTCTTAGTGTGAAGGATCATAGATTATTTAGATTTGTTAACAATAAAGCGGTTGGGGAGCATGCATTCGTAGCATTGTTAATACTTATTTGGATGGGGATGTCCCCAAGAAGAGGAAAAGTGGTGGCACAATACCATTAAATATTTTTGGGTGAGTGAATTGATTAAGGGATGATCATCAAGAGGTAACAACAAACATAAACCAAATATGTTTACTTTGATGGTCAATCTTTAGGGAGTTTATGATCCACAAGTGTTTAAGTAAGGAACAATGAAAACTGAATGGGAGAAGGCCATGGAAATGGAGCACAAGAGTCTAATGAAAAATCAGACTTTGGATTTCATAAGTCTTCCACCAATGAATATCTATTTCATGGCTTAAAACCCATGCTAACGTAACTAAACCAGTTCTAGCAAAACTTACAGGTTTAATCAATTTCTAGGCCACACTAGTTTGATTAAATGTCCCAAACTGGTAAAGGTTCGTTTTGTATTGGACCAATTGGTTCTCTACCAAAATCCCTAGTCAATGTCAAACCTAAAATTTTGCATAAAAAACCATATAGTCAATGATGGGGACCACTTGAACTCAAGAAAATCAATAAACTAAAAAAAAACCTAGAGATCCCCACTCTCCATTTGACTCATGCAATTAATTTGAAGAATTTGGAATTTTTGAGTTTCACCTGTTGGGCTAATTTGAAGATTGATTTGGAGAGTTTTAGTGGTTCACATATGGATTTCATTTGGTGCTTTTTCATTATATGTGCCCTTACTAGCTATATACATAAAAAACTTTGCATATTTGTCTATAATGGTTTGGATTCACATGTATATATATATTTTTCAAAATGAATATTTATGTATTATTTGGTCAATTGGTTTTGTAGTCCAATTTTGTTTTTAGTTTTCCTTTAGTTGCAATTTTTGGAGTTAAATTGTTCGATAATTGGTTTTATTATGATAATTATTTGAAACTCAACATTCTTGCACCATTCCAAGCTAGGCTCTTCACTTCCATTTTATAACTTCCATGGTTCTTGATTTTACCAAATATTGGTTACCTTCTTCTAGTTGCACCTCATCTTCCCTCACCGTATCCCATTCCCATCTTGGCCTCCATTTATTTTCTTGGAATGTGAAAGAATCTCTCTTCCTTCTCTATTTATTTTACTTTTATATACTAAAATAGGTTAGGTAGTCTTACATGAATGGAATTGTGGAAATGTACTAGTTTCGTTTCTAATACAATAACTTATGCAAAACACGTGAAACATGAAACAAGAAGCACAAATACAATAAGTTTAATCAACATATAATCCAAAATTGTTCAAGAAAACTTTTAATACAACTCTTCAAAAATGAAAAATAATAGTTTAATCGTAGACTTCCATAAACACACTCAAAGAGCTATGTTGTGTCCCATTTTTCAAATTTCTACAAGTTTAGAATTCATCATGCAAGAAAAGAATTGAATGAGAATTCCATGAAGTAAGATCATAAACACAATTTGAATATGAATATTTATGTGCTGTAAAAACTTTCCATGAAATCAACATTAGGATAATTAGAAATGACTTTATCCCTTTCCATCGCTGCAAATGTACACATAAATATGTGGAAATTTCCCAATGAGGACTCTCATCTTTCTTAATGATGTACATTTTGTCTCCCTTACTAAATAATGTCGTTGGAACCTATGAACAAGAAGATTATCCCCATAAAGCTTACTTTGTTTTCTTGCAACAATTAGAAGCTAAGTGACATTTGGAATATCAAATGGAATATGTAAATGCGTTGGTCACAGCTCCCACTTTGGTGGTAGAAGGTCCAAAATTTGTTCTAAATTCTAGGAGATGGGTTTCAATGAAAGTTCAAAATTTCCAACTCAACCTTTGAGGTTTCCGGGATCTATACACTATGAACTTTCAACTTTTGGCTGAAGTTGATATTTAAATTACACTAATATAGATTTCACTATTGTTTAACTAAATACACAAGGTAGCCCGAGAATAAAAACATTTAACATTTGTACATTAGGGGAAATATTTTACATCCCTTAGGGAACACTTCCCATAGTGAAACATATATAAAAGTTACTTATTACAATACCTTTATTTTAGCCATAAATCTACCCATTTTTCTATATATTTGTCAAATCACTTAACCAATTTGGTCACTATAATGTTAAATCAACATGCATACTAGAAACAACTCCATCACGAGAACATAATCTAAAAATTAGACCTGCAAGTACATAATTTGGATAGAAAAGTATGATTCGTGTATATATATGTATGGTAAAGTCAACTACATACCAAAAAACTTAATAAAAACTAGTACTAGTCATGCTTTCCGAACCCTATCTTGAGCATCCACCATAAATAACAAATCCTAGCCATCAACTCCCAACCAAAGTTAGTCACTCCACCAAATATCCCCAATAAGTGAGAATACACATAGAGAAGTCTTCTTTGGCACCTACACTTGCATCACACAAGCCTATAAGAGAAAAAGAGATAATATTCAACTATATTCTCCACATCAGGCATTGCAAGTAGTATTAGGGGTTTCAAATGCTACAAAACCCTAGTATTCTTCTCTTACATGAACCTAAAAAATGAGTGCTCCCTTTTCTCCTCTAGGGTTTCTTCAAAATCCTAGTTTCTCTTGTATTTTTAGGGAAAAACCTAACCCTAAAATCTTCGTGCATCAGCTCAAGAAGCTTAGCGATTAAGACAAGAAATGAAAGTATGATGAAGAAGAATACATGAGAAAGAATTACGTTTGCTTTAGCTTTTCATCTCTAATACATTGATGTGTTGTTCACTTAGATGAATGTGTTGTAGTGGCTACAACCAATCTCCAAAATTTTTCCTTTGCCCGTTTTGGAGCCTCCATACCAACCTTTTATAGTAGCTTACCTTGCTTCGTCAAGTTCACAAGCTTCAATGTTTTGCTTGCACAAGAAAGCCTGCCGATCACAATTTGATGCACTCCCCTCATAGGTTGTTCACCCGGACTGAGTCCAGCTGCAAGTTGAGCAACTTCCCCAAGAAAATTGCACATTTATAGAGGGAAACCAACCTTCCCTCCAAAAATTGCGCAATCCTGTCTGGTAGCCCGCTGGGATCCAAGATTGCACAGTTTTTCCAGTCAACACTCCTAGTAGGAATTGCACAATTTTCCCCAGCAGGGCTAATCAACCCATAATTTGTGCAAATCTAGGCAGCAGTCAGCTGCTCTGCCCAGAAATTGTGCAAACCCCCGAGCAGCCAGCCCAACTCCCAGCCAAAAATGAAATTTTTTCTCTAGCAATCGAGTAGTCTCTTGCATGTGCAGCTGATTTGATTGGTTTCCTCCAGGACTGAGCAAAACAAACTTTCATGCATGGGATGCTTCTCCCAAGGAATCATGCAAAGGCATCCCTTGTTTCAGGGACCTATGTTTAGTAGTTGGAGGTTACATGCAAGGATCATTTCAGAAACCTCCCACCAAGTGTCGCTTTCCCTAGATTTGTGGCATGCACATCACAACCTTGATGTTATCAAAAATCATCAACCGAACGTTGCAAAGCTCATTCCTCACATCAACCTTGCATCTCTGACATCCCACATCACATCTAGGAGCAGTCGGCACACTCAACTCAGTTGTTTTGGGGTAAGCCCGCTTTCCATGCCTTGTGTTGCATTTTTGTCGTTTTTTGTGTTTTTGCTTGTGTGAGTACTGTTTTCTTGATTTATTTGAATGCTTGTTGTCGTTTACATGTATACTAGCTTCTCCTAGCACCATTTCAATTTTCGTTGCTATCTCACTGCTGTTGCATGCATGAAACATTTTTTCATGAATGGTCGTCGATTCAGTGACTCACCTCACCCACATGCATGTTGGTCCATTTTCTGAATCTTTCATTCTCCATTTGCATGCATGATCATTCGCTTACGCTTACACTGAGTATCACCTTGCAATCACACTCACATTCACTTTCAGTTGCCAATCGGCGAGTCTGGGTAGCCCTGGCTTGGACTCTGCCTCACCAAGACAACATTGCGTAATCCTAAGTGGGAAGGATCTGCCTTCCTCTCCAGAAATGCGCTTTTCTACCCAACAACTGTTCCCTATGCCTGCTTTGCGCAATCATGAGGGACAATGATTGTTGGCCAAGAAAATTGCACAACGCAGTCACTAAGCCTAGAGCCATTGATAGCTGAGATTGCGTATTGCACAATTCCAGCAGTCAGCAGCTAGACTGGACTTTGCATTGCACAGTTATAGCAGTCAGTCAGTCTCCCAACCTCCTGGCCGAAATTGCACAACCTTCATGATTAGTCACACAGGTATGTTGCAAGTAAAGTCTCAAATTCATTTTGGTTTTCGACTGACACATTTCTTTCCATGAGTGTTGCCTTATCTCCAGGTATTACAGATGTTCATCTGCCTCTCAGCAATGCAGGTACAATGGTTTCCAAGAGAGCAGAGTCGAAGACACCGTTCAGAGCACACCTGGAGATGCAGTCAATCAAGTGTCTATGAGCTTGCCTACTCACGAAGACATCAAGTTGTTCGTAGACAAGGACATCAAGATATGACAACAACAACATCACAGCGAGCAACATCATGAACAACAGTTGAAGGCAGCATACCGAATGCAACGAATGAAATGAATGCAAGAGGAAGGTTGTTGACAACACAGAGGCATAAAAAATTTACAAGATCAAGCAGATCCATTGACGATGAAAGAAAATTGGGAGAGTCTGGCTATGAGGTGATGAAGCGACATGAAGATTGCGTGAAGACAAATGATGGAACAAAGAAGGAGTTGCATGTGCTGAAGCAGCAACTCAGGAAGAACACGAAGCTGCACAGACAAAGAAATTAGTTGCATCAGGAACAAGGACAAAAATGGGTGCAACATGCACTCACAAATGAAACTGCGCCCGTACAAGTTAAAGATCCATCCCAGCAGCTAACATGGAGAAGACATGGTGAGTGGCGTTGTTGATCGCATGCAATGGATTCAACAACATGCATGTCATTGTGCGCACGCATGCAATCCAACCCATTCAACACATTCACCAAGGCGAAGACAAGAAGCAAATCCAACTGGAGCTGAACATGTACTTCGACAAGTTGATGCACATGACCACCATCACACACTTAAAGATCATCACAGACACTATGCATCAGTGTGTTGCCGGTTCAGCTGCACCCAAGAAGACCATGCACATGTTAACAGACGAGTTGGATGAAAGAGCCGAACCAATGCACCGGTTGCAACGGAGGCAAGATTTCGCTTCAACAAGATGTCACCATGAGGTGCATGCACACCATCACGGACGACCAAGCTTGGCATCAACTCACCACCTTCAGCATCACAAGCATGCCAAAGAGTTCGTCTCATCACAATGGATCAAGTGTCAGTGATGTCTTGCATGGCTTGCTCAAGCCATGTTGTCTCACATGAGTACATGTGCATTGTAATGTAACGTCATGTCAAGTCTTCCACCAAAGAAGATCTATTTCATGGCTTAAAACCCATGCTAACATAACTAAACCAGTTCTAGCAAAACGTACAAGTTTAATCAATTTCTAGGCCACACTAGTTTGATTAAATGTCCCAAACTGGTAAAGGTTGGTTTTGTATTGGACCAATTGGTTCTCTACCAAAATCCGTAATCAATGTCAAACCTAAAATTTTGCATACAAAACCATATAGTCAATTATGGGGACCACTTGAACTCAAGAAAATCAATAAACTAAAAAAAACCTAACCCTAGCCCCCCCCCAAATACTATTTAAAGAGATCCCCACTCTCCATTTGACTCATGCAATGAATTTGAAGAATGTGGAATTTTTGAGTTTCACCTGTTGGGCTAATTTGAAGATTGATTTGGAGAGTTTTAGTGGTTCACATATGGATTTCATTTGGTTCTTTTTCATTATATGTGCCCTTACTAGCTATATACATAAAAAACTTTGCATATTTTTCTATAATGGTTTGGATTCACATGTATATATATATTTTTCAAAATGAATATTTATGTATTATTTGGTCGATTGGTTTTGTAGTCCAATTTTGTTTCTAGTTTTCCTTTAGTTGCAATTTTTGGAGTTGAATTGTTCAATAATTGGTTTTATTATGATAATTATTTGAAACTCAACATTCTTGCACCATTCCAAGCTAGTCTCTTCACTTCCATTTTATATCTCCCATGGCTTCTTGATTTTACCAAATATTGGTTACCTTCTCCTAGTTGCACCTCATCTTCCCTCACCGTATCCCGTTCCCATCTTGGCCTCCATTTATTTTCTTGGAATGTGAAAGAATCTCTCTTCCTTCTCTATTTATTTTACTTTTATATACTAGAATAGGTTAGGTAGTCTTACATGAATGGAATTGTGGAAATGTACTAGTTTCGTTTCTAATACAATAACTTATGCAAAACACGTGAAGCATGAAACAAGAAGCACAAATATAATAAGTTTAATCAACATATAATCCAAAATTGTTCAAGAAATCTTATAATACAACTCTTCAAAAATGAAAAATAATAGTTTAATTGTAGACTTCCATAAACACACTCAAAGTGCTATGTTGTGTGCCATTTTTTCAAATTTCTACAAGTTTAGAATTCATCATGCAAGAAAAGAATTGAATGAGAATTCCATGAAGTAAGATCATAAACATAATTTGAATACGAATATTTACGTGCTGTAAAACCTTTCCATGAAATCAACATTAGGATAATTAGAAATGACTTTATCCCTTTTCGTAACTGCAAATGTACACATAAATATGTGGAAATTTCCCAATGAGGACTCTCATCTTTCTTATTGATGTACATTTTGTCTCCCTTACTAAATAATGTCATTGGAAGCTATGAACAAGAAGATGATCACCATAAAGTTTACTTGGTTTTCTTGCAAAAATTAGAATTTAAGTGAGATTTGGAATATCAAATGGAATATGTAAATGCGTTGGTCACACCTCCCACTTAGGTGGTGGAAGGTCCAAAATTTGTTCTAAACTCTAGGAGATGGGTTTCAATGAAAATTCAAAATTTCCAACTCAACCTTTGAGGTTTCTTGGATCTATACACAATGAACTTTTAACTTTTGGCTGAAGTTGATATTTAAATTACACTAATATAGATTTCACTATTGTTTAACCAAATACACAAGGTAGCCCGAGAATAAAAACATTTAACATTTGTACATTAGGGGAAATATTTTACATCGCTTAGGGAACACTTCCCATAGTGAAACATATATAAAAGTTACTTATTACAACACATTTATTTTAGCCATAAATCTACCCATTTTTCTATATATTTGTCAAATCACTTAACCAATTTGGTCACTATATTGTTAAATCAACATGCATACTTGAAACAACTCCATCACAAGAACATAATCTAAAAATTAGACTTGCAAGTACATAATTTGGATAGAAAAGTATGATTCGTGTATATATATGTATGGTAAAGTCAACTACATACCAAAAAACTTAATAAAAACTAGTACAAGTCATGCTTTCCAAACCCTATCTTGAGCATCCACCATAAATAACAAATCCTAGCCATCAACTCCCAACCAAAGTTAGTCACTCCACCAAATATCCCCAATAAGCGAGCATACAGACGGAGAAGTCTTCTTTGGCACCTACACTTGCATCACACAAGCCTATAAGAGAAAAAGAGATAATATTCAACTATATTCTCCACATCAATCATTGCAAGTAGTATTAGGGATTTCAAATGCTACAAAACCCTAGTCTTCTTCTCTTACATGAACCTAAAAAATGAGTGCTCCCTTTTCTCCTCTAGGGTTTCTTCAAAATCCTAGTTTCTCTTGTATTTTTAGGGAAAAACCTAACCCTAAAATCTTCGTGCATCAGCTCAAGAATCTTAGCGATTAAGACAAGAAATGAAAGTATGATGAAGAAGAATACATGAGAAAGAATTAAGTTTGCTTTAGCTTTTCATCTCTAATACATTGATGTGTTGTTCACTTAGATGAGTGTGTTGTAGTGGCTACAATCAGTCTCCAAAATTTTTCCTTAGCCCGTTTTGGAGCCTCCATACCAAACTTTCACAGCAACTTGCCTTGCTTCGTCAAGTTCACAAGCTTCAGTGTTTTGCTTGCACAAGACAACCTGTCAATCATAGTTTGATGCACTCCCCTCACAGGTTGTTCACCTGGACTTAGTCCAGCTGCAGGTTGAGCAACTTCCCCAAGAAAATTGTGCATTTCTGGAGGGAAACCAACCTTCCCTCCAGAAATTGTGTAATCCTGTCTGGCATTCTGCTGGGATCCAAGATTGTGCAATTCTGCCAGTGAACATTCCTAGTAGGAATTGCGCAATTTTCCCAAGCAGGGCTACTCAACCCAGAATTTGTGCAAATCTAGGCGGCAGTCAGCTGCTCTGCCTAGAAATTTCACAACCCCCAGGCAACCATCCCAACTCCTAGCCAGAAACGCGCACTTTTCTCCAACAATCGAGCAGTCTCTTGCATGTGCAGCTGAGTTGAACAGTTCCCTCCGGGAATGAGCAAAACAAACTTTCATGCATGGGATGCTTCTCCCAAGGCATCACGCAAAGTCATCCCTTGTTTCAGGGACCTATGTTTAGTAGTTGGAGGTTACATGCAAGGATAATTTTAGAAACCTCCCACCAAGTGTCGCTTTCCCTAGATTTGTGGCATGCGCGTCACAACCTTGATGTTATCAAAACTCATCAACAAGATGTTGCAGAGCTCATTCCTCACATCAACCTTGCATCTCTGACATCCCACATCACATCTAGGAGCAGCCGACACACTCAGCTAAGTTGTTTTGGGGTAAGCCTGCTTTCCATGCCTTGTGTTGCATTTCTATCGCTTTTTGTGTTTTCGCTTGTGTGAGTATTGTTTTCTTGATTTCTTTGAATGCTTGTTTTTGTTTACATGTATACTAGCTTATCCTAGCACCATTTCAATTTTCGTTGCTATCTCACTACTGTTGCATGAATGAAACGTTTTTTCATGAACGGTCGTCGATTTGGCAACTCGCCTCACCCACATGCATGTTGTTCCATATTCTGAATCTGTCATTCACTGTTTGCATGCGTGATCATTCACTTACGCTTACACTCTGTATTACCTCGCATTCACACTCACATTCACTTTTAGTTGCCCGTCGGTGAGTCTGGGCAGCCCTGGCTCGAAATCTACCTCACTAAGAGCCTCAGCAAGAAAAAATTATGTAATCATGAGAGGAAAGGATCTGCCTTCCTCTCCAGAAATGCACATTTCTACCCAGCAGTTGTTCCCTAGGCCTGCTTTGCACAATCATGAGGGACAGTGACTGCTGGCCAAGAAAATTGCGCAACGCAGTCACTGAGCCTAGAGCCATTGACATCTGAGATTGCACATTGCACAATTCCAGCAGTCAACAGCTAGACTGGACTGTGCATTGCATAGTTCTAGCAGTCAGTCTTCAGTCTCCCAACCTCCTGGCTGAAATTGCGCAACCTTCATGATCAGCCACTGTTAGGCCCCTATACTACTAGTGTAACCCCTTATTGTTATTAGTACAACCCACTTATTATATTGATGTACCCATGTAGTGCCCATATTGTTACTAATGTGCCCCATAGAAGCCCACTATTGTTATTATTGTGCCCTTACATTATTATTGTTATGTCGGCTCTGATTATGTTATGACCCCTTAGACTCCTATATATAGAAAGGAGGTCATTTCATTTGTATCATCCAAGAATTGTTCATTTATGTAATGTAAAGGAGGTTGCCCCCTTGAAGAGGCTGAATTCTAAGGCGTTGATCTATCTTTTCTATCTTTTCTTGAGCTGGTTTCATAACATTTGGTATCAGAGCTTTGGATTCTAGGGTTTCGCTGCTCCAAACAGGTCATCGTGGCATTTTCGCTATAACTTTTTTTTCTGTGACGTTTCAGAAGTTGCAAAAAAAACCCATTTGAGAAGAAATCACGCTGAACCTCGGGTCCGAATTTCAGATCTTTTCGCGCTATATTTGCGGAGATATGATCTGAGGAAGTTGGTCTTTTTGCAGACTCCTGAATTACATTCCAAACAGGTGACCTGGGGAAAATAGTCATAACTTTCTCTCTGAGCATTGGATTGAAATTTCGTAAGAAGGTACAAAAATATGACGGACTGTAGTTTCTTGTATATCTTTTTTAGAGCTAAAGGTCGAAAAATTGACACGTGGCGCTTCATACAAGTTCGCTCTTCTGGAAAGGTCTATAATCAGGTCATCTTGGAGATTGTGCATAACTCTTTTTTGGAGAATCCAATTTGGATCAGACTGGTGGCATTGGAAAGAGGACACAGAGGGCTACTACAGGTAGAAATTTCAGAACTTAAATATCCGCAAGTACAGAGTTACAGTCGTTTCAAGATAGAGGTCCTAAAATCAAGAAAAAGCTGCCAAGATGATGAAGTTTGATGGCAAGGATCCCGTAAATTGGATACTTCAGATGGAGCAATATTTTGATCTACATGGTGTACCACTGTTACAAAAGGTATGTATTGCATCTTCATATTTAGAACCGGATCAATTTTTATGGTATAAAGGGCTTTGTTCTCATAAAAAACTTGTTACGTGGTCAATTCTCACGGAGGAAATGATAGCACATTATGAGGATACAAAGAGCAACACCTTCTTTAGAGCAACACCACAACAATTGGAAAGAGTAAAAGGGCTTTGTGACATATTTGAAAGTAAAATTATGGCAACAAGGAAGTCTACCCCTCACAACTTTAAAGATGGGCGTGTTGTTTCTCCTAGCCTTCCACAACCTACAAGGGTTACACCACAACAATTGGAAGAAAAAAGAGAAAAAGGGCTTTGTTACAATTGTGATAGCAAATGCACTAAAGGTCATAAGTGTGCTGAGAAGAAATTATTTTAGATAGAATATGAAGAGGAGGAAGAAAAGGATCAAGAAACATCAAAAGAAGAGGATATATGCCAGGACCCGACCCCAGAGAAAGTAGAAATGAATCAGAACATATCTTGTAAACTATTAGCAAGAATGACCACTCCTCAAACTCTCAAGATAGAAGGACATATCAAGAAGAAAAAGGTGCAAGAAGTGAAAGATCACATCAAGAAAGAAGAAATGAATCCAGCCATATCTTGTAATTCACTGGTCGGAATTACCGCTCAAACTATCAAGATAGAAGGACATATCAAGAAGAAAAATGTTCAAGAAGTGAAAGATCACATCGAGCGTCAACAACAAGTTCTCCAACTTTTAAAGGATAACACCACTTCGGTGCAAAATCAAATGAAACAACAAGTAGATCAACATCATAGTGAAAAATGTTTTGATGTAGGCGATTGGGTATTTTTACTGCTACATCTAAAGCAAGCTATTTATGAGAAGGAAATGTTGGCAATATTACATGCACTTAAAAAATGGCGACCTTACTGAATGGGAAGACTCTTCAAGGATGAGGATGTGGAAGCATTTTTTTGTGCTATTTCTATTATCCAACCAGATTGGATAAAAGAAGCAAGGGATGAATGGAAGAAGGACAAAGAAGTATGGCCACTTATTCAAAAGTTGCAAAAGATCCCAATTCAAACAATATTTCCAGATATTGAAAAGGAAGGAAAAATCATATTGGAACCTGGAGAAGTCACAGAAACAAGAACCCGACAGCTACGAAATCGATCAATTTTAGAGTATCTCATCAAGTGGAAGAACTTACCCGCTGAAGATTCCACATGGGAGGACATGAATTTTATATAGAAGCATCAAGAACTACTCAAGAGTTGAGGATAACGCTTTTTGAAGGAGAGGGGCATGTTAGGCCCCTATACTACTAGTGTAACCCCTTATTGTTATTAGTACAGCCCACTTATTATATTGATGTACCCATGTAGTGCCCATATTGTTACTAATGTGCCCCATAGAAGCCCACTATTGTTATTATTGTGCCCTTACATTATTATTGTTATGTCGGCTCTGATTATGTTATGACCCCTTAGACTCATATATATAGAAAGGAGGTCTTTTCATTTGTATCATCCAAGAATTGTTCATTTATGTAATGTAAAGGAGGTTGCCCCTTGAAGAGGCTGAATTCTAAGGCGTTGATCTTCCTTTTCTATCTTTTCTTGAGCTGGTTTCATAACAGCCACACATGTATGTTGCAAGTCAAGTCTCAATTTCATTTTGGTTTTCCACTGACACATTGATTTCCATGAGTGTTGCCATATCTCCAGGTATTACAGATGTTCATTTGCCTCTCAACATTGCAGGTACAATGGTTTCCAAGAGAGTAGAGTCGAAGACACTGTTCTGAGCACACCTGGAGATGTAGTCGATCAAGTGTCTATGAGCTTGCCTACTCACAAAAACATCAAGTTGTTCGTAGACAAGGACATCAAGATATGAAAACAACAATATCACAGTGAGAAACATCATGAAAAACAATTGAAGGCAGCATACCGAATGCAGCGAACGCAATGAATGCAATGGATGCAAGAGGAAGGTCGTTGACAACACAGAGGCAGAACAAAGTTACAAGATCAAGTAGATCCACTAACGATGAAAGAAAATTGGGAGACTCTGGCTATGAGGTGACGACGCGACATGAAGATCACGCAAAGATAGAGAATGGAACAAAGAAGGAGTTTCATGTGCTGAAGCAGCAACTCATGTAGAACACGAAGCTGCACAGACAGACGAATGAATTGCATCAGGAACAAGGACAATAGTGGGTGCAACATGCACTCACAGATGAAACTACGCCCGTACAAGTTAAAGATCCATCCCAGCAGCTGACATGGAGCAGACATGGTGAGTGGTGTTGTTGATCGCATGCAATGGATTCAACAACATGCATGTCATTGTGCGCACGCATGCAATCCAACCCATTCAACACACTCACCAAGTCGAAGACAAGAATCAAGTCCAACTGGAGCGAAACATGTACTTCGACAAGTTGATGCACATGACCACCATCACACACTTGAAGATCATCACAAACACTATGCATCAGTGTGTTGCCGGTTTAGTCGCACCCAAGAAGACTGTGCACATGTTAATAGACGAGTTGGATGAAAGAGCCGAACCAATGCACTGGTTGCAACAGAGGCAAGATTTCGCTTTAGCAAAATGTCACCATGAGGTGCATGCACACCATCACAGATGACCAAGCTTGGCATCAGCTCACCACCTTCACCATCACAAGCATGCCAAAGAGTTTGTCTCATCACAACGGACCAAGTGTCAGTGATGTCTTGCATGGCTTGCTCAAGCCATGTTGTCTCACATGAGTACATGTGTATTGTAATGTAACGTCATGTCAAGTGTAAGTCAAGTGTCAAGAATTGGATGTAACATCCATAAAGTAGATGAAGAGTCATGAGGGTAGGTGAACTGTCACAAAGGGGGATGTCAAGGGTCACCCCACCCTTTGCTATAAATAGTCCCTCATAAATCATTGTATAGGCTTTTGGTCAGTCAAGCTTCTATTAAAACTATCTTGAATAAAGCTTGGATAGTATTGTAACACGCCTTGTTTTCTCCACTGCACGAAACTAGTACATCTCTTTGGAGGAGCAGGAACATGTGGCTGTAACATTTCATTGTTGGTGCTAGTAGGTTTATATGGAAGTATTGTATGATTGGAACTTACACTTATTTATATAATAAGAGCCAACACGTTTTCACACATGTATTGTATATGTTGTAAGACTGATCTTTAACACTTGTAATGCATGTTTATTTAATTTGTGTTCTACATCTGAACTGATTCATTTTTTGTAATGCATAACCTATTAATGGAAATGTGTTGTATATGCTACTAATGTTGTCTCGTCCGTGTCGACTGCTCTGTCGGACATCAGACAGACATTTCACATGAATCTTTCTGTAACAACCGTTGCACTCGTTCGAACTCATCCGTGAGTGTTGTACGTGTTATCTTACCTTGCATGTTGTGACTACTACATCCGAGTGGACTTCTCCACTGAAAGCTGTGTATGTCCTGTGTGTTGTGTGTTCCTAGCCAAGTTGGGACTGATCCCTTTCAACCTGGAACTCATCTTCACCCTCATCTCAACCCACTTGTGTTAGAACCTCTCATACACCTTCCTTGACTCACTGCAGCGGTCACACCCTTGCTACTGATAGAGTTATCTTACTTGCCTCTATGCGACATCACGGTCAAGGAATTACCATACGACCTGCTGGTGGGACTCCTACACCAAACGATCTGAGGTCTGATTGAGACTTCTTACTGGGGAGATCCCCTTACACGTTGGTGGGTCCAATGCCATCAACATTTTGGCACTAGAAGGAGGCCCAAATGACAAGCTGAGTCCTCACATCTGTTTTGAATCTCTGCACATCTATCATGACTACCTACCGAGTTGCTCTTCCAAAATTCATGTCCTATGGAAATGACTTCATTATCTCGGAAAAGCTCTCGGATAACTTGTCTCATAAAGCATATGATGGTGGAGGCTATGCAGCCTTGGTTAGGCTCGCTGTCGGCATTATAGGCTCATGCGAAAGACATGGACTCTTTGAGGAATACATGAGCTACGTGCTGTTCATCTACACACTTCAAGGGCACCTAATGCATTGGTGTGCCACACTACCCAAAAAATCTATTCATTCTCTTGTTCATATGGTCAGAGAGATAGATTGTGCTTTCAATCACTTTGACCATGAAGCGCTTGATCAATAAATTCTAAAATTATGAAAAGCACTCGATGAATCCGTTGATCAGTTTCACACATGATTTTGTAATCTTGCATACCGATTTCCTGAAGATGAAATTGGTTGGGAATTTCTTTATGGAAGATTTGAGTATCTTCTTCACATATCCGAACCCTGCTCAGCACACTTCGGTGATGGAGTTGCGCAATCACAGGCAGGCACAGTCTCTGTCACAAGTGATTGTCTGCCTTCACCTCATCAAATGGATCCACCACCATGAAGTGATGTGGGAGATCATGCACATGCCTCTATTGAATTGTCACACTCTCCCACCCCACCTACTATTGAGATTTGCGCAGATTTGGCTTGCAGGCCTATTGGTTGTCACATGGACTCTTTCCCTCAACCTTCGTCTTTGAGTTCTGTTGATCCTCCAGAACTCTCCTGTGTTTTCCCATTCCGGACTCCTCACCTGTTGTGTACAAGGATCAAGCTGTCGACAGAGTTGTTGTTATGCATCCAATATCGCCATCATTCATGATGAGTGTGTGCGGGAATCTAAAGAAGAGCTCGCGTTGAAGGATGACTCCCTTCCAGCCGCGCCTCATTTGCTTCATCCTGACATCCCTTGTGATTCTGCCACTGCTGATTTCTCCTGTGAAAACTCATTTCCGGATTCTTCTACTTTCGATCATTCACATGAAACTTCGGATGTCAGCCTGTCATTACAGTGCGAAGAGGACACAACGTCCTTAGAAAATCTGTTCAATCTATCATTTATCTTTCTTGAAAACACAGAGGGTGAACATCCTTGCTTCTCATCTACCCCTCTGCCCGATTCATCAAATCATGGGGATGCCGATAAATATCCTGAATTTTATGATATTGTTTGTCGTGATCTATTCACTTCCTCATCCGATCACGATGTGGATTCAATCATTGTTAATATATCCAAGACACTAGTCTACGATGATCTATCTTCCCATGAATGTCGAGGCACTTCAACCTGAGTTGATGGTTATGTCAAACCCTCGCTGTCCTGAGGTTGATTTCACTTCCAGTAAGGAAATTGTTGAAACACTCAAGGCTCCTCATCACTCTCTGCTTTGCATTGAAGATCAACCAAACACCTAAATTTCGCTTCCTCCACTCGAACTACACAATCCCATTGCCCATGCATTGAAGGAATCTTACACAACAAGCACACATGCACAACACAAGTGGTCTACCTTTCTCACGTTTTCTTGCATGGCATAGTCTAGAGAATGCATACACTCAAAATCTACACACAGTGTAGCACAACATCATGGCAACACCACAAAATGCATGTCATGCACTTTCACTCATCTTTGTTCTGTGGTTACTTGTAAGCTCAGAGTGTGTTTGTCTTCACTATTACATCTTTCTTGTTTGCTAGTTCGCATAATTTTCTTGTTCGCGAACCATGCCTTCACCAACATGGGTTAACCAATGTGCCGGTGGTTGCATTGGAAGTATCACTTCACATGAGATGACCCATGAACTGTTAGCTTAGGAGTAGGAGTAGTGTCTGCATTTGAGTTGTTTGATTGCATGCTTGTTTGCTTACTTGCTTTGTTTATTTGTTTGTATGCTTTCTTATTTACTTACTTGCTTTGCTTTCACTTTTTCTTCTGCTCTTGCTTTGCCTTGTTGTTCGTTAGTTCGCTTGTTTCGTCTCGAAGGATAGTTTCACATGAAACCATGTATGACTCTTGAAGCAAGCTGGGTAAAGTACAAGAGGCTTTGTGCTACTATCACTACTTGGTTATATGTGATCCTGCCTCTGTATGAAGAACTTGTTACTTTCAGTCCATGATACATCGATGGAAAATACATACTTTTCGAAGTGAACCTTGGTGAAAACACAATGCTTGCGTGCTAACTAGTGTCACCTACTCTAGTCGGTTGTTTTTGGGTTAACCCTTGTCAGCTCAGTCAAGTAGAGTAAGGTGAGGGAGAAAACCTTAACAACCTCTTCAGCTCTCAATAAGTCGGGATCCCTCTTTCGCCTTTGAAATGAATAAGTGTTATGCATAGTTACGAAAATAAAAAATGAAAAAAGTGAAAAAAGAATGAAAAAATGAAAAATGAATAAGGTGAAAGAAGAGAAAGGCTTCCTACGCAAAGAGGTGATGCAAGTAACTTCGCCGAAGTACTGACCAAGCTTGCTGGTAGCGGAGCCATGCTTGTGTTCCTATGTGACTCCAGCAGGGTATTGTCTAGGCCTACTTGCAGTGGAGCAACACCAGAGATGAAACTAAGATTTTTACGACTATACTACTTGTGCACCTATATAAACCTCAACCCCAATCGAAATAACTGTGTTTCCTTGGCTTGGAATGTGTGTCAATTGACCAAGAGCTCGACAGATGGTACATCTTACAATCAAGCTAGTGTGAAACCAAGATGAGATGAGAATTGAACAATACTTCCGAAGGTGTTAGACGTGCTTTTAACGAACAAGGTCCATTAAGAGAGTTGGAGTTCTACCAGTGTGTCGCCAAGTGTTGTAGCGGCTACAACCACTCTCCAAATTTTTTCCTTAGCCCGTTTTGGAGTCTCCCTACCAACCTTTCACAAAAACTTTCCTTGCTTCGTCAAGTTCACAAGCTTCAATGTTTGCTTGCACAAGACAACCTGTCGATCACAATTTGATGCACTCCCCTCACAGGCTGTTCAATCGAACTTAGTCCAGTTGCAGGCTGAGTAACTTCCCCAAGAAAATTGTGCATTTATAGAGGGAAACCAACCTTCCCTCCAAAAATTGCACAATTCTGTTTGGCAGCCTATTGGGCTCCAAGATTGCGCAATTCTAGCAGTCAACACTCCCAGTAGGAATTGTGCAATTTTTTTTAGCAGGGCTACTCAGCCCAGAATTTTTGCAAATCTAGGTAGCAGTCAACTTCTCTACCCAGAAATTGTGCAAACCCCCAGGGTAGCTAGCCAGCTCCCAACCAAAAAATGCGCATTTTTCTCCAACAGTCCAGTAGTCTCTTGCATGTGCAGCTGAGTTGACCAGTTCCTTCTGGGAATGAGCAAAATAGACTTGCTTGCATGGGATGACTCTCCCAAGGTAGCATGCAAACGAATCCCTTGTTTTAGGGACCTATGTTTAGTAGTTGGAGGTTGCATGCAAGGATCATTTCAAAAACCTCCCACCAAGTGTCGCTTTCCCTAGATTTGTGGCATGCGCGTCACAACCTCGATGTTATCAAAACTCATAAACCATACACTGCAGAGCTCATTCCTCACATCAACCTTGCAGGTCTGACATCCCACATCACATCTAGCAGCAGTCGGCACACTCAACTCAATTGTTTTAGGGTAAGCCCACTTTCCTTGCCTTGTGTTGCATTTATGTCGCTTTTTGTGTTTTCGCTTGTGTGAGTACTGTTTGCTTGATTTATTTGAACGCTTGCTATTGTTTACATGTATACTAGCTTGTCCTAGCACTGTTTTAGTTTTCATTGCAATCTCACTATTGTTGCATGCATGAAACAATTTTTCACGAATGGTCACCAATTCGACGACTCACCTCACCCACATGCATGTTGTTTCATTTTATGAATCTGTCATTCACCGCTTGCATGCATGCTCATTCACTTACACTTACACTCAATATCACCGCACATTTGCACTCACATTCACTTTAAGTTGCCTGTTGGCGAGTCTGGGCAGCCCTGGCGCGGACTCTGCCTCACCAAGACAACATTGTGCAATCCTGAGAGGGAAGGCTCTGCCTTCCTCTTCAAAAATACACATTTCTGCCCATCAGCTGTTCCCCAGGCCTGCTTTACACAATCCAGAGGAACAATGACTTTTGGCCAAGAAAATTACGCAATGCAGTCAATAAGCCTAGAGCCATTTCCAGCTGAGATTGCGCATTGCACAATTCCAACAGTTAGCAGCCAGACGAGACCGTTCATTGTGCAGTTCCAGTAGTCAGTCAGTCTCCCGACCTCCTGGACAAAATTGCGCAACCTTCATGATCGGTCACACAGGGATGTGCAAGTCAAGTCTCAAGTTCATTTTGGTTTTCAACTGACAGATTGCTTGCCAGGAGTGTTGCCATATCTCTAGGTATTGCAGATGTTCATCTACCTCTCAGCAGTGTAGGTACAATGGTTTCCAAGAGAGCTGAGTCGAAGACACCATTCAGAGAACACTTGGAGATGCAGTCGATCAAGCGTCTATGAGCTTGCCTACTCATGAAGACATCAAGTTGTTTGTAGACAAGGACATCAATATATGAAAACAACAATATCACAATGAGCAGCATCATGAACAACAGTTGAAGGAAACATACTGAATGTAGCAAACACAATGAATGTAACGAATACCGTGAATGCAATGAATGCAAGAGGAAGGTTGTTGACAACACAGAGGTAGAAAAAATTTGCAAGATCAAGCAGATTCCAGAACCACTGACAATGAAAGCAACTTGGGAGACTCAGGCTATGAGGTGACGAATGGAAAAAAGGAGTTGGATTTGCTAAAGCAACAATTCAGGAAGAACATGAAGCTGCCCAGACATACAAATGAGTTGCAGTAGGAACAGGGACAACCATGGGCGCAATATGCATTCGCGGATGAAGCTACGCCCGTACAAGTTAAAGATCCATCCCAACAGCTGACACGAAGCAGACATGGTGAGCGGTGTTGTTGATCACATGTAAGGGATTCAACAACATGCATGTCATTGTGTGTACGCATGCAATCCAACCCATTCATCACACTCACGAAGGCGAAGACAAGAAGCAAGTCCAACTTGAGATGAATATGTACTTTGGAAAGTTGATGCACATTACCACCATCACACACTTGAAGATCAACACAGACACTATGCATCAGTGTGTTTCCAGTTCAACCACACCCAAGAAGACCATGCGCATGTTAGCAGACGAGTTGGATGAAGGAGCCGAACCAATGCACCAGTTGCAACGGAGGCAAGAGTTTGCTTCAGCAAGATGTCACCATGAGGTGCATGCACATCATCACGGACGACCAAGATTGGCATCAACTAACCACCTTCACGATCACAAGCATTCCAAAGGGTTGGTCTCATCAAAACGAACCAAGTGTTAGTGATGTCTTTCATGGATTTCTCAAGCCATGTTGTCTCACATGAGTACATGTGCATTGTAATGTAACTTCATGTCAAGTGTAAGTCAAGTGTCAACAATTGGATGTAACAATCATAGAGTAGATGAAGAGTCATGAGGGTAGATGAACTGTCACAAAGGGGAATGTCAAGGGTCACCCCACCCTTTGCTATAAAGAGTCCTTCATAACTCATTGTATAGGCCTTTGGTCAGCCAAGCTTCTATTAAAACTATCTTGAAGAAAGCTTGGATAGTATTGTAATGTGCCTTGGCTTCTCCACTGCACGGAACTAATACATCTCTTTGGAGGAGCAAGCGGATGTGGTTGTAACGTTTCACTGGTTGGGCTAGTAGGTTTACATGGAAGTATTGTATGATTGGAACTTACACTTCTTTATATAATAAGAGCCAACATGTTTTCACACATGTATTGTATCTGTCGTAAGACTGATCTTTAACACTTGTAATGCATGTTGCTTTAACTTGTGTTCTACATCTGAACTGATTCATTTGTTGTAATGCATAACCTATTAACGGAAATGTGTTGTATATGTTGCTAATGTTGTCCATTCCGTGTCGACTACTCTGCCAGACATTAGACAAAACTTTCACATGAAACTTGTTGTAACAACCGTTGCACTCGTTCGGACTGATCCATTAGTGTTGTACGTGTTATCTTACCTTGTATGTTGTGACTATTGCATCCGAGTGGAATGCTCCACCAGAAGCTGCATATGTCCTTTGTGTTGTGTGTTCCTAGCCAATTTGGGACTGATCCCTTTCAACTTGTAGCTCATCTTCATGCTCATCTCAACCCACCTGTGTTAGAACCTCTCATACACCTTCCTTGACTCACTGCAATGGTCACACCCTTGGTACTAATAGAGTTATCTTACTTGCCTCTGTGCGACATCTTGGTCAAGGCATTACCATACAACCCACTGCTGGGACTCCTACACCAAACGGTCCGAGGTCTGATTGCGACTTCTTACCAGGGAGATCCCCTTACATTTTGGCGGGTCTAGCACCATCAACAGAGTGAAAATACTTTCTCCTCCCATTTTTTATATGAAAGATGATGGAGGTTAACATTAACAAAATGGATAAAGTTGAAAATACACAACTAATCACAATATAGGTCCACACATGAAATTCTCTAAGTGACACATGACAAACTCCAAGGTATGCACACCCATCAAGTAAGGGTCCTAAGGTGGGTGCTCCATGAGAAGTGTCCAACATTCCTCATCTGAAGGCCTCCAATGGTCCAATGCTCCTTCTCTGGCTAAGTGTACCTCCAGATCCACCATGCTTACATGAACTCTCCACAACACATGCATTCTTAAGTCAAGAACTAGCCTCCTTGCAAGTAACCAAGTGTCCCCATGTTGCACATGGCTCAATGACCTCCTATTGGATGCCCAAAATCCTTCCTCCAAATGGTTTGTTCTCCCAATCAAGCATTCAAGCCTTTCATGTGCTTATCTCATGAAGAATTTCACCAAGCCAACTAAATATCCAACCTCCTATGGAAGTGTGCCACATAAAAATTGAGTCAAGACATAATAATCCATGAGTAATCTATCTCCAATGTGTATTTCCATTATGATACAATCAAGGGTAGTAAATATGATTTGCACCCAACATCACATGATACACCCTCAAGTCTCAGTGTAAACACTTTTAGAGTAACCCCAAAGCTACTAAAAGTCATGTAGATGATTGTCCTGAATCATACCTCCCAAGGTGAAGCTTTTGGCTACCAAAATGGGTTGAGGCAAGAGTTCCCTCATTTTTTCTTTTGGATGCCACTCTTCCTTGTTTGGAATTTGTCCTATTGTCATAGTCTATAAATACTCAATTTATCCCCTTCTTGGACATATGATTTTCATTTATATGTCCATACCCTCTTCCACTCCTTTGATTGCTTCAAGGACCTGCAAACATTATATTTCTCCATTTCTTGGACATTTTATTTTCTTTTGTATGACCAAAAGGACTTGTGAATACTCTATTTCTCCATTTCTTGGACATTTGATTTTCTTTTGTATGACATTGTCTTCTTCTACTGTTTGGGTGCTTCAGGGAGCAATCCCTCAAACTTGGGTAATAGTTATTTCTCACTAGCCTCTTCTTAATCCAACAAAATTTGTTGATAGAGTTTCATATACTCCACATTCACAACTAAAAGGATGTTTATGTTGGATGGAAAAATGAGCTGAAATGTTTTATTGTATTTTGTTAGTGAAAGTTTCTCAAATGGACCACACCTTATATGGACTTGAGAGTTTTCTTTCGGTTTGCATTGTTTACTTGGACAAATGTAACAAAATTGCCTTCAACATGGAACTTATTCTTTTTATTATATTCCCCATGCCTCTATTTATATTTTATGTGTGAATCCAATTGTGTTTGGACTTGTTTAAGCACTTTCCTTCTACATTTTTATATGAAAATTTCAACCTTTTATTCCTACTTTTGGGCTATTATTGCTTGTATTGCTTGCTTGTTATATATCATGTCAGATGGTGATTGTGGAAGGAACTCATAGAAAACTTCAGATGATCTCATGTGAGTAGATGAGTGAACTGTCCCATTGTATGCATGTTGAATATGGTTTTTGTACCATGTTTTGGAGTGCTTGTGATTATACCATCTTAGTAAATGAGCTAGTATTCTATTGACAATTGTTGTGTATCTGTTTACATTGGTATACAATGAGTGAAATTTTCTAATATTTTATTTTACTCTATAACATTTCAAAATTGAATTGGGAAACATTTCCAAATGATAGAAAACCAGTCTATAGAGCGAGCATGTATATCATGGAGTAATGTGATGCATGCACCCTTGTTTGAAACAATTTTATCAAAAGCGATTAAACTATAATTAAAATAAAGCTCGTTCATACTAGTCTTAAGAATTTTTTTTAAACAATTATTCAGACCAATTTTCCTTATTTGGTTAAAAACTAACCAAAATAGATTGGTTGAAACAAAATTAGTCAAAATGGGTTGGTTTGACCAATTTTATACTGGTGCTGCCTGCCTCCTCAAAAATGAAAAAATCACAAGGACTACAGTAAAACCTAATTTCATCTATATGATTATGTTCCTTCCTCTCCCCCACCAACCCAAAAAAAAATAAAAAAATTGATTGACTTATCCTAGATGGACTTGCAACCACTTCCACTTCCACAAGGCATGAACGTTGGTAGAGGACATAGATTGAGATGATAATGTTGGTTGCTTTTATTGCAAATTGTATGGAATCTTGAGGAATTTTAGAGCTTCATTGTGTATGTATGTTAGTTCATGTGTGTATTTAAATTGATGCCATTTTACCATATTCACCCTTACATGCTCTATACATGAGAAAAAATTTCATATTCGATGTTTGATGGGTTTGACATTATCTATCTATCTATCTATATATATATAATTTTAATCAAAATTTTGAATATATGTATTTTAGCCAACTAATTGTTTTTCTATTTGATTCTAGATTGTGATTTTGGTATCACTGATTTAGTTCTAGCTTTGGATATGAAAAAATTATAGATAGTTATCACAATGTTTGCAATAGTAAAACTAGAGAAGGGATGATTTTCTCTCATTTATTAAATGTATTTTCTCAAGATTTTCTTAATGAAAATGTGTTAATTTGGAAGCTTAGGGATAAATTACCTCCATTGGAGAGCCTTCCTCATCAAGAAATAGCCCTCCTATCCCATTGAAGAATTTAATTTGGTCAAGGAAAAATATATTTTTTAACGATGGAACCACATGTGCACAAAAGTATAGGTCAACCTAAAGGAAAAATTGGGTTTCCTCCAATGCATATAAATACACATAATGTCACATCACTTTGGAGCATCATCATCACTCATCTCATCTTCTCTCTCTTCATTTGATTGGTTTGTACAGGTCTGAAATAAGGAGGTCTAACCTCACACATGTGAAGGGAAGAAGACTCTTTTTTATTTTTGTTTTCACTTTTTGTTTGGGATAGTTTTACCAACCATTAAACAACTATGACTTGATGTTTTGACTTGCTTAGACTTGGAAAATTTTGAGTTTTGGAGGTCAAATTCATTGGAAAAAGGACCGAACATTTATGGGCAGTTTGACTTGGGTTGATCGCAAATTTATGAAGTTTGACCGAAAACCTTCTCTCTCCTTTGAATGAAATTTTGAGGATTATTTTGTCTGAGGTTTGACTAGCAAAGAAGACTGAATTGTTTGAATGTTGACCAAGCTCATTTTGGAGGAAGTTTGACTATGACTTGTGGACTGGTTCAGGCATCTTTGAATATTGTTGACTTTGACCAGAATTATAGGTTTGAATTGTTGACCAAATTTGACTTTTGGGCTCATCTTTTGGATATTGGTTGTTTGAATTTTGGATAGTAAAAGATTTGACTTTGAATCATTATTGATGAATTGGAACATTGTATCTCTCTGTTGAACATTTGATGATAATCTAATAGAAGAAGAATTCTGAATTTTGTGGGGTTTTCTTTGGTCTTTGACCAAATCTTGTGTCTCTTGTTATTGCTCTTGGTTGTCTTCTATTGTGCATTGGATTTATTGTTCTATATACAATTTCTTATTGTCATTGGAAAATTGAATTTATTTGAAAACCGATTTCTAATTGAAGAAGAATTGGAATAAGTCATTGTGTTAAGCATAGAACAATGGAAAATCAACAAAATGTTGGTTATTTGATGTCGAAGTGTGTAGTGGAACCTGTTATATTTGAGGAATAGGAAATGGATTCTTCCTTTACCGGGCTACCACCACAAAACTTCTCACTTCATGAGCATTAGAAAGCTGGGTGAAAATGGATTCCAAGGATCCTTCCTTAGCTATCCTCCTCTTACTACATATCCTAGTATACAAAATACTCTATAAAATTCACATTTCTTCCAATTGAGGGTTCTTTGGGTGGCCTTCATTGTCTAAAAAATCTTCTTCTAATGTCTTAGTGAACACATAGATGTCATCTGAATACATCATTACAAAACATATAAAGTATGTATGAAGAATGTCAGTCATTACCATCATATATGTGGTGGTTGTGTTGCATAAAATGAGTGGTACCATAATCCGTTTGTATGATGATTGATTGGTTTTGATTGTCACATTTAACATATCTTCCTCCTATAATAGAATATGATGATAACCCAATTTTAAATCCAATTTGGTTAAGGATCTAATATGTTGAATTTGATCAAATATATCATCATTGTTTGGAAGTCTAGAATATGGGTTCTTGATGGTTATCTTATTGCAAACACTTTAGTCACCACATATTCTCCATATCCCATTGCTCTTCGGAACTAACATAATCAGAGATATACATGGTAGGTTGTAGGGCCTTATAACTCCTAAGAAATCATTTATTTTATTCTTCACTCATAAATATAAGATGGATTGCCTATGTTACACAGTAATTTGTCACTGTCTCCCTGTCAGTTACCCTACTGTGTCAGGAGTTCACAATAATCAAGTTCATGCCTTCTGAACTGGCCAAAAACCCACTTTCCTAAAGTTTTCCTCATCAGCGCGTCTGTTTCTAAAATACCCGCGATGACTGGCGCTTCATAACAGACCGCGTGCGCTGCCAGCGCGGAAGCACACGACTTTCCCGCGCTGATCGAATTTCATGACCAGCGCAGTCTCTGTTTGTATTTACCCGCGCTGACATGGCCCTTCCCATTATGTCTTTGCGACGTCAGCGCGCCAGACCAGTTATGCACCCGCGCTGATCCAGTTTGGGCGAATTTGTTCCAACAGCCAGCCTTCCAGATAACTCCAGACTTGGTTGTTGGCCTTGTGAGTATCGCCTCCCTTCTATGGCATGTCTGTTCGACCCTTTGCAACCACTTCCCTTGAAGATAAGCTCATCCTTCCACCATTCAAGGAGACTCCTTCTCCTATATAAACCTCTACCATTACCATGAGCAGCTAGTTTGGAATAGCTTGGATTGTGTGGAGCTTATAGTGCTCAGATTGCTGCTACTATAGGTAGTTGGTGTGATAAGTGTGGAAGTGCTTGATAGCTTAGGGAAGGTTGTGTTGTGTTGCTTGTGTGAGAGAGAGAGTTTCTTGTCTTGGGAGAATCATTTCCAAAGGTGAATGCTTAAGAGACTTGCTGACTGGCCCCTCCTGAGAAGGATATCGACGTCAGAACATTTGGTTGTACTCTTCTCTGATTTTGATTAATAATAGATGACTACTATTATTGTTCCATTCTCATTTGTCTCTACAATGGTTAATGTGAATTACATCCTTTCTGACTGATGTATATTTGCTTTTATTAGATTTCACGCTTGTGTTTGTCTTCCCTTCGTGTGTGCAGGTATCTATTCGTGGAGATCGCGGAGGATCGTGACCAGCCAGAGCGAAGGATCGAAGGTGGCATCTCTTCATCAAACGACAGTGCTGGAATCCAAGTAGGTGTTCTTTGCCTACCTTTTAATTGCAATTAGGAACTTGCATAGTAGCATTGACTGATTGTTGCTAGACCCATTCTGGGCTAGTAGGGATCGCCTCTATCCGTAGAGGGGATTTGCCTCTCCAACAATTTGGCGACTCCGCTGGGGAGTTCAGCCTTTTGTCTCTTGTGTCCATTCTTGTGTTTGAATTTGATTGTTCTCTCTTTTCGAGTTTGGGGACTAGTTCTCTGTTTTTAGACTTCCTGGGTCAATCTGGGAGGTGTATGAATTGTTTAAAGAGTTCTGGCCTGGGTTTGGGAGTTTTTGGCTTGTTTTTGCCTCTTTTTTAACCTCAGCGCGATTTATATCAAAACAGTTGCGCTGACAGCGCTTAGCTGTTTCTTTAGACCTGTTGTCATCGCGCTTGTACTTAAAACAGTCGCGACGGTTCTGAAATCGAACCAGCACGCTTAATCCATGTCCTTCCGCGTTGACAGCGCCAAGTTGCTACGCGTGACCTAGTTTCAGCGCAAAGTTGCTGAAGGCTACCCGCGCTGATCCAGTAAAATTGAAATTGTCTCAGTTTTACCTCCTGAACCTGTTGGTTTGGCTATCTCCAGCTCTTTCTACTTGGTTTGTGATTTGATATTCATTGTTTGAACTGTTGCACACTTGCTTGCAAAGCCTTGTCGAACGAATTTCATTTTTGCGCCCCGTGACCTAGTGCCATCATCCAGTTTCCACTGGACCAACCTTGTTTTGTTCGCTTGTTCACTTGTTCGCAAAAAATTCGTTGCTGCTTGCCTTTGCTATTGTGTAAACCTTCCTTTTTCGCTTTCTTTGCTTGGTTGTTTAGGTGATTGTCCTCGAACCAGTCCTTCAGTTGTTTCGACTACTCTTCGCCACCCAGACATAGATTACAATTGCTTGGGTTCAACCAGCTCTTTTCACGCTTGTTGTGTGTTCCATTGAGTGATTTTTTGTTTTCTTTACTCAGTGTTGCTGTCTCTCAAAATTCATTGTAAGTGCATTATGTCATTGAAAAGGAAATCGAACTAAAATCTTTTGCATTCAATAGTTAATCAAAGGAAAGAGCATTTTGTTGATTTGCATTCTCAAAAGAAAAGCCTCATTTCTTTGTCATTAGCTGCATTAGATTGTTTGATCGATTGAATTCGTTTTGTTTGATTGAAATCTCTTAACCTTCTCATAGTTAGAATTCATCGAACGAAATGATGTTCTTTGGCATATAGCTTGCATTTAGGTAATTGTGAGAGATCATATGATAGGACCTGAAATCGAAACTTAATTTCAAGATCAACCATAAAATGAACTGAATTAACCTAAAAATGCATTGGAACTAAACGCATATCTAGAGGTCTAGGTTAGAGACGTGTTCCGGCGTCTTTAAACATAGTCACTATTGTTTCACATTACGGTTGGGTTATTCCTCCTTCTGTGACTCGATAGTGGTCTAACACGGACTGTGCTCCCACGTACCGTCGCGTATATAGGGAGACCCCACTAGGCTTTTATCCTTTATCCATAGGAAGCCGAGTCTGCTGCCTTGTGAACCGTAACGCACCGAACACAGAATTCGGGAAGATTGACTGCAGTACGGAAAGTCCTTGGCTCTCATACGATTGTTAAGGTGTATAAGCAGTTTTACGGATCGCTTGGTAAACCCTTTACCTAGAGTCTCCAGAGCAGTCACTTTTGATCCTTTTCGGACTCCCTAAAAGAAAAGGCGCCTGTGAGCGTCTTGTCACTTCGTGCTCATTAAACATTCGAAGGAGACTGGAGTCATCTTTTCGTCCTTTTCTCGACTCTTGAAACATGAAAAGGTCAAGTTTGGTTCCTGTGTCTTAAAAATTTATTCGGCCACGATAACATCACCTGGTTAGATCTTGTGTGCGTTAGCTTGAGTAGGTTTCGTTTTCATTTGCGATGGCAACTTTTCTGGGATTCACTAACCCAGGTTCCCCCTCTAAGGGGAATCCAGGTCAATTCCCTCCTCTTAGGAATGTTGGTGCTCCTTATATGGCAACGTTATCCCTTCCAGGGTTAACTGTCGGGTTGCCTGTTTGGTTGTTTTCAACCTCTTTGGTCCCTGCCGTGTCGGCTGTTAGTCCATCAGTCCCTCCACCTGAACAACATCATGTTGATCCTAAGGTGGATCTCTCCCCTTCGACGCCTACTTCTACGTCGTCCTCTTATACTTCGCCTGGTGGAAGTCTCGATTCGCATAACCAGGTGGCTAAGAAGAAGAAGAAGAAGACCAAGAAGAAGAAATCTCATAAGGGAGAGCTTACACACACAGTCCCCCCCTCAAGTCCAGCTATCCACTCCAGTATACCTGAAGTTGGGTCACCTTCTGCTCCTCCGCGGAAGGTCAAGTTTCCTTGTCGATTATGCAAGGACGACCATCTGCTTCGTGATTGTCCTGGCATTCCCAGGGTATTAGAAGTTTGGTCTCACGATCCGTCCCGCCCTCCGTCGTCCACTGATGATCATGGCGATGCTACCTCATCAGTTGGGAATGGTAAGGAGAAGGGGAAGCTTCGAATCCCCTGTCGACTTTGTGAAGGCAAACATCCCCTTCACCTTTGTCCACTCATGGATAAAGCCTCTACTGTGTTGGAAAGTCTTGCTACTCCTCCGAATCCATTTCCCGCTGGTTATCAACGTCTTTCTATAGCTGTAGATCGCGCCCCTGTTGACAAAGAGATCGCTTCAGATTCCCCTTTTGTCCAGGCCCCTCTTCCCGAACCTCGCTGTTCCCAGCCTGTTCCAGACCCGCCGTTGGTCGGAAAGGGTGTTGATTCGAGTTCACCTCCTCTCAAGCACTCTGTTTCGGAAGAGCAAAATTCTCATGTTCTTCTCGTCTCCTCAGATTCTCCTGAGCTTGATAAAGGTTCTCCTGCAACCTCTCCGGAGAATTCAGATTCGGTTCTTCCCGAGCATGGGGGCAACCATATGGTTCCCCCACCAAGTAATTCGGTCATCTCCTTTGATTGGAGTCATTTGACTGCCCCTCCCCTTCCGTCCCATGTGCCTTTCTGGGTCACCGCCTATGCTTGCAATAAGGCGCTGCCCGGCACTGTGTTAGACGAAGGAGCATCGGTTAGTCTCATGCCCGTTACTACTTGTACCTGTCGCACCGCATCTCACCGCGTTTGATGGAGGAACGAGTCAGCCTTTAGGGATCCTCCCGAAGTTTCCTATTACTTTGGGGGGTAAGACTGTCTATATAGACGTCTCAGTTACCCAAGGTTCTTTAGACTTCAGTCTTCTCCTTGGTCGTGATTATGTGTATGCCATGGGAGCCCTTGTTTCTTCACTTTTCCGTGTGGTCTGCTTTCCACACGACGGAAGAATAGTGACGTTCGATCAATTATCGTTCGTTCGTCCACAAGCCCCTCCGGCGCACTCATCCTTCCCTCCTGGCTTTCATCCACAAGTTGCATCTGCCTCACCGCAAATCAACTACGTGGCCACCTACCCTGTGCCCGTGCCCAGTGATGACACCATCGTGCATAGTGTCCTGGGGGCATTAGGTCCTGATTTCCAAGATGTTGGCCTTCCCTCCGGAGCCACTTTCTTGGGGGCCTCCACTTCCCGTTCATTATGATGAAGTCTGTATGGAGCACAGTTCTTTGTCTTGTGTCAAGCTCGCTAAAAAATGAAACAAGGCGTCCCGAGGACAGTTCTTTTACCTGTGTCAACCTCGTTAAAACAATGAAACATGAGCTCGTGCAATTCGAGCGCAATAACCATTTTGTCAACCTTCAACCCATTTTAAATGTCTTGAAGCTTGGGGGGCATGTACCTCGAATTGAGACACGATGCTGGGGGCATGCCCGTCTTCTTTTTCATCAAAGCATAGTTTGCATGTATATACGTGCCTTTAAGCTTGCATCAAAAATAAAATCCATTTTTCAAAGCATAGTTTGCATACGTGATTGTCATATGTGTTTTCAAGCTTTCATAAAAATAAAATATATGTGCATGTGTACATTCCACAAATGGGTCGTTTGTTATGCAGTAGATACATCAGATCACATGGGTGTCGAACAATCGCATAGCATATAAAACACATAAGCATATGTCGAAGATCCATCTAGAGTAAAGCATATGTAAATAAAATATTTTCCAAGCATAGTTTGCATGCGTGTCGTGTGTGCTTTTAAGCTTGCATTTAAAAAATTAAAATATATGGGTCGTGTGTTGTGCAGCAGATGCATAGATTACAATTGTGTCGAACATTTGCATAACATAAACAAAACATCATCACATGTAACAAGATCCATCCAAAAATCAGTATGTATATATATATATATATATATATATATATATATATATATATATATATATATATATATATATATATTTATATATATATATATATATATATATATATATATATATTTATATATATATATATATATATATATATATATATATATATAGATATATATATATATATATATATATCGTGTGGCGCACTAAGGCGCTCAAAAATAAGTGTATATGTCAAAAATAGAGTCATGGTCCTCGATACATCCGAGACATATGTCTCTCAAAACATCAGTGGAAGTGAACCTAGGCGACTACTGTGCTGGGTTATGCTCTCTGTAGCATACAGCTGCTCGTGCCACCCGCCTCAAAAGGCGGTGCATCCTGGGTGCCACCCCCACTGTGTGGATCTGATGCTCTATAGGGACCTCCTCGACCCCCTGGTAATCTGGCACTCCCTCCAGCAAACCCTCAAGGTTGCGAGCTACAGTCTCCGACGTATCCACTCCTGGAGGAACTAAGGCCAGGGCTCCAGCTCCTTGCCCCTCTCTTCGTGCTGTTGGGGCTAGGCCAATGGGTCTCACGGGTCCCACATCTGCATACAGTGACATTTATTAAGACATGTACATGAAAAATCAAAAAATATTAAAACATATTGAAAAGAGATCAAGTGTCATACCTCCGTCGTCCCAATGCTCTCCTGCGGGTAGTGGCATGTCAGGGTCATTGTGGAAGTCCATGCCAGCATATGGCCAGTCCTCCATGATGACAACCTGGCGATCCAGCCACTCTCTGAAATACACCCCCCAAGACACTGGGCGGCCTCCACCTCCACGTGGCATGACGCGGGCCCATCGACTGGCCCTCGTCTCCCGGGGACCTCTAGGTGGATCCACGGCCATCGTCTGTAACTGTAGAGCCGGCACCCGCTCCAGCATGAGCGGAAGAAGAAGCGACCCGTACGCAAACTGCTTCGTCTCTCCGCGATGGCAGTTGTTTAGTTGCCTCTTCATGCTGTTAGTCACAGCTGTCGCCCAGTAGAAAATGGTGGGCTGTAAGCACTCCAAAGCTAGTAGTAGTTGGTTCTTCGAGGCCTCATGATTGGCCAAAGAACCCGCTTCCCACGTCACTAGGAAGAGTATAGTGCGAAGAGGCATGTCTCGTACTGTCGGGATACCCACCTTCCCGTTCCGTGTTTTGACGGCTCCTGGGCATACCCGAGCCATCAGCTGGTCCAGAGTCTCACCGCTGGGTCGCTGCCCCTCCAGGATGGGCATCTGACCCCGGCATGACAATCCAGTCATAAAGTAGATGTCCGTGGAGTCAAACTCGATATCCTCACCACTGATTCTGAATTTCCCATCTACGGGGTTCCAAGCTCTGATTAGGAACTCCAGTAAGTCAGGTTGCGCCCTCAGGCGCGGAGTCAGGAAGAATTTCAAGAAACCGCATGCCCGCATTGCATTCCGGCATTCGGCAAGTGCATAGGCGGCTATATCCTCATCATCGTGAGCTCTCTCTTGCCACACAAAAGACATTTTGCCCTGCAAGACCATGAAAAAACATTAGAGTGCTAATTGTGGAAGTTTGAACGTTCATTTTATTAAAAATCAATTTTTTCCGCGCTGAAAATGGCGCCCCTTTGTTTTTTCTTTGGGTCAGCGCGGAAGCACGCGTGTTTTCCGCGCTGACCCAAGAGGTGGTACGTGTAAAGATAAGTCGATCAGCGTGGTCCCGCGCGGGAAACCCGCGCTGACCGAGAGCGCATCAACGCTAAAAAAATCCACCCATAGGGCCACATTCCACCATGGAATTGCTCAAAATGAAACGCAGGGAGAGGAGAACCTACCTGGAAGAAGCTGCCGAATGAATGGTGTCCGCACGGGCTGGAAATCGCTCCGTCAACTTTGCAGCTCCTCAACGTTCTTCACGATCCAAAATGGTAACAATGGTAAAAATGACTTTTACCCCCTATTTATGGTAAAAAACTCATAATTTGCTATAATTTCTTATCAATGTGGGTTTTGGTCGTATTTTTACCATGGATTTAGCTCTAATGTCACTTAATTATGCCTTTATGCATGTTTTACTATGTTTTTATGCATATCGAACGGATTTATGCGGGTGGTGTTCTTGTGCAGGTTCAGGTAACCGGCGTGGTCGTAAGCAGTCTTTCGTATACTTGGTCCCAAAAAATGTCGTCTTTGAGCTCTTTTCCGACATAAATCAAGAAAATATTGCCGAGCTTCCTTTCGGCTCGTTAAAGGGAATGAGAGGCGGTCGTTTTAAGCTCTTTTTCTGACCGTGTAACTTAAAAAGATTGCCGGGTGTTTGTCGTTTCGCACTCGTTATTGGCTCTAAAACGACGTGTTTCCGACCGCTTTTTTACTTTTTCGGGTCGAAGGCACTATTTACGAAAAGTACTCCTCGATCGTAATGGTCGGGCGGTTCTTTCGAGCATTGTTTTATACTTTTTCGGGCTCGAGAGACACAACTTTACGAAAAAGGACCCCCTAGAGTCTCCTTTTCCGCTGTCTTTTCAGACTCTCTAAACAAGAAAAGACGCCGAGTTTTTCCTTTGTCAGGCTCGTTAAACACTTGATGACATCGGGCATCGTTGAAATGACACTCTTCAAGCATATGCTATCCCCGTCAAGCTTGTCATCCAAAATTAACCGGGGTACCTGCCAGAAATGGTGGGTAAAATGGAACTGTAATTGTCGTATCGGCAGTATGTCGCTCTTGAACATGGCACTGGTCTGCATTCGTGTCGGGTGGGAATTTCTCATTTTTGCTTCACAACTGACCTCCATGGGTACGGGTTATCCTATTTGACCTCTCATTTGCTCATTGCCTCATCATCATACCCTCTTCTCATTTGATGTCAAATACTGCCAAATCCACTGTCGTGCCGCCGATATGTTCAAGAGAAGTTGACCTCTGCAATAATACAACCTCATCTGCTATCTCACACAAATCATTTTTCCTTTGTCTCGTGTCGATGATGTGGGAAACATTATGGCCCACCTTCGATCAAGGTCACTTCCTGTCGACTTCAACTCACTATCCAGGAAGGTGGCCTAGAGACTCCCTTCAGGTGCCTTAGAGCCTGCATGCCTCAATGGCAGGTTCTTCGTGTTCGACGAGAGGTTTTCATCATTGGCCTCCGATCGGATGAATCTGCGGGTGTTCGACACCAGCTCATTGATTCGCACGTCGCAGATTGTACCTATAGTACCTTGAGGACCATTGTCATTATTGGTGGTACCTCTCGCGTCTGTTAACAGTTTTCATCATTGACTGGTAATCAGACGATGTTCATGCATGTTCGACTTCAGCTCATGTATTCACATGCTTGGACTTGTACTTTGTTCGGGTCAGGATGGAGCGCAAGACCCTGGATCTCTGTCTGTTATGGTCCAGGTTGCGATTTTGTGGATGATCATTACATGACTCATTGATGGATGGCTGCGCCCATACCTGAGTCTTCATGGATGGCTGCGACCATACCTTATCATTATTATGGTCTCTTTAGTTGGGTGGCTGCGTCCATTCCACAGACCTTTTCGCATGTCTTTCGGATGGTTGCGCCCATGCCTAGACTGCATGTACTTGATTATCAGAGATATTCGGTCCTTCCTGGTGGTGTTCCAGTTCGGCAAGTTTTGTAAAGCATTTCACCCCTCCCACTCTCTCGGTCTTCATGCTTTAGGGGGCATCTGTTACACAGTAATTTGTCACTGTCTCCCTGTCAGTTACCCTACTGTGTCAGGAGTTCACAATAATCAATTTCATGCCTTTTGAACTGGCCAAAAACCCACTTTCCTAAAGTTTTCCTCATCAGCGCGTCTGTTTCTAAAATACCCGCGATGACTGGCGCTTCATAATAGACCGCGTGCGCTGCCAGCGCGGAAGCACACGACTTTCCCGCGCTGATTGAATTTCATGACCAGCGCAGTCTCTGTTTGTATTTACCCGTGCTAACATGGCCCTTCCCATTATGTCTTTGCGGCGTCAGCGCACCAGACCAGTTATGCACCCGCGCTGATCCAGTTTGGGCGAATTTGTTCCAACAGCCAGCCTTCCAGATAACTCCAGACTTGGTTGTTGGCCTTGTGAGTATCGCCTCCCTTCTATGGCATGTCTGTTCGACCCTTTGCAACCACATCCCTTGAAGATAAGCTCATCCTTCCACCATTCAAGGAGACTCCTTCTCCTATATAAACCTCTACCATTACCATGAGCAGCTAGTTTGGAATAGCTTGGATTGTGTGGAGCTTATAGTGCTCAGATTGCTGCTACTATAGGTAGTTGGTGTGATAAGTGTGGAAGTGCTTGATAGCTTAGGGAAGGTTGTGTTGTGTTGCTTGTGTGAGAGAGAGAGTTTCTTGTCTTGGGAGAATCATTTCCAAAGGTGAATGCTTAAGAGACTTGCTGACTGGCCCCTCCTGAGAAGGATATCGACGTCAGAACATTTGGTTGTACTCTTCTCTGATTTTGATTAATAATAGATGACTACTATTATTGTTCCATTCTCATTTGTCTCTACAATGGTTAATGTGAATTACATCCTTTCTGACTGATGTATATTTGCTTTTATTAGATTTCACGCTTGTGTTTGTCTTCCCTTCGTGTGTGCAGGTATCTATTCGCGGAGATCGCGGAGGATCGTGACCAGCCAGAGCGAAGGATTGAAGGTGGCATCTCTTCATCAAACGACAGCGCTGGAATCCAAGTAGGTGTTCTTTGCCTACCTTTTAATTGCAATTAGGAACTTGCATAGTAGCATTGACTGATTGTTGCTAGACCCATTCTGGGCTAGTAGGGATCGCCTCTATCCGTAGAGGGGATTTGCCTCTCCAACAATTTGGGTCTGTTTGGAGCATAGTTCCTTTCCGGTGTCAAGCTCCTTAAAAAATGAAACTAGGCTTGGTTGGAGCATAGTTCCTTTCCTGTGTCAAGCTCCTTAAAAAATGAAACTGGATCAGTCCCGAGGATAGTTCTGATCTTGTGTCAACCTCGTTAAAAAACGAAACAAGGAGTCGAGCATAGTTCCTGATCTTGTGTCAAGCTCATTAAAAGATGAAACAAGGGTTATGAGGATAGTTCTTTTACTGTGTCAACCTCATTAAAAAATGAAACAACCCCTTTTCCCAATTGAGTCTTTGATTAAGATCTCGTGAAATCCAAGTCGAGTCTTTCCAAGCTCTCAAAGGTGAATCTTCATTCCATCCACTGTGTTGAATGCAATGAAGCTTGGGGGGCATGTACCTCATTTTGCGTCATTATGCTGGGGGCATGCGAACTCATAACAAGCATAGTTTTTCGTTTCAAGCTTGTGTAAACATGAAACCAAACCCAAGCAAAGTTCTCCATGGTTCAAGCTTGTGTAAAAATGAACCCATACCCGATTTACATCTCGTGATTGCCATTTTTATCCGTTGAATTCTGCTAGATGAGCCTTGGTTGTTTCATTCCATTGCTACCATCTCCTTGGCCGATCATATGCTTTCACTTGGTTGTTTATCCTTTCCTGAGGAACCGCAGCGATGAGTGGTTTTATTAGCCAGCCTCTTGACCATTACATGTTTTGAGTAGTTCCAACATTGCCGGAACCAGTTGCTACCCTTTATACCACTCGTTCCTCTAGGACGAGTCACCTTTAAACTCTTTTCTGACTCGTAAAATATGAAAAGATTGCCGAGTATTTTTCCCTTTTTGACTCGTTAAAGAGAATAAAAATGGAGGTCTGCTTTCAGCTCTTTTCCGACCGTTTAAAGATAAAAAGATAGCCGAGCCCCCCTCTCGGCTCGTTAAAAAAAAGGAATGAGAGGCGGTCGCCTTTAAAGCTCTTTTTTCGACCGTTTAAACTAAAAAAGATTGCCGGGTTTTTGTCATTTCGCACTCGTTAATGGCTCCAAAACGACGTGCTTCTCACCGCTTTTTTACTTTTTCGGGTCGAAGTCACTACTTACGAAAAGTACTCCTGGATCATATTGGTCGAGCGGTTCTTTCGAGCATTTTTTTATACTTTTTCGGGCTCGAGAGACACGACTTTACGAAAAAGGACCCCCCTGGAGTTTTCTTTTCCGTTGTCTTTTCAGACTCTCTAAACAAGAAAAGACGCCGAGCTCCTCCTTTGTCAGGCTCGTTAAAACCTCATGACATCGGACACCGTTGAAATGACGCTTTCCAAGCATATTTTATCCCCGTCAAGCTTGTCATCCAAAAATAATCGGGGTACTTGCCAGAAATGGTGGGGAAAATGGAACTGCAATAATAGTCGTGTCAGCAGTATGTCGCTCTTGAACATGGCACTCGTCTGCATTCGTGTCTAGGTGGGGATTTCTCATCTTGTTTCACACTAGCCTCCGTGGGTTTGGGTTATCCTGTTTTGACCTCTCATCTGCTCCTTGCTTTGTCACCATGACCTCTGCTCATTTGACGTCAGATACTGCCAAATCCGTTGTTGTGCCGCCGATATGTTCAAGAGAATTTGGCCTCTGCAAGCTTACCACCTCCCTCTGATGTCTCGCACAAAATATTTTATCCTTCTCTGTCTCGTGTCGATGATGTGGGAAACATTATGGCCCACCTTCGATCAAGGTTACTTCCTGTCGACTTCAGCTCATTATCGAGGAAAGTGACCTGGAGACTCCCTTCAGGTGCCTTAGAGCCTGCATGCCTCAATGGCAGGTTCTTCGTGTTCGACGCGAGGTTTTTCATCATTGGCCTCCGATCGGATGATTCTGCGGGTGTTCGACACCAGCTCATTGATTCACACGCCGCGGATTGTACCTATAAGTACCTTGAGGACCATTGTCATTATTGGTGGTACCTCTCGCGTCTGTTAACAGTTTTCATTATTGGCTGGTAATCAGACGATGTTCATGCATGTTCGACTTCAGCTCATGTATTCACATGCTTGGACTTGTACTTTGTTCGGGTTGGGATGGAGCGCAAGACCCTGGTCTTTGTCTGTTGCGAACCAGGCTGCGATTTTGTGGATTGTTATTACATGACTCATTGATGGATGGCTGCGCCCATACCTGAGTCTTTGGGATGGCTGCGACCATACCTTCTTATCATCATGGTCTCTTCAGCTGGGTGGCTGCGTCCATACCACAGACCTTCTTCGTATGTCTTTTGGATGGCTGCGCCCATGCCTAGACTACATGTAATCGAGATATCAGTTGTACATACGTGCAGGTCCTTCCTGATGGTGTTCCAGTTCAGTAGTTTTATAAAGCATTTCACCCCCCCCACTCTCTCGGGCTTCATGCTTTAGGGGGCATCTGTTACGCAGTAATTTGTCACTGTCTCCTTGTCAGTCTCCCTACTATGTCATGAATTCAAGTCAATCATGCTCGTGCTCTCTAATCTGGCCAAATGACCCACTTTGCCAAAGTTTTTGCTATCAGCGCGACTTTTGGCCAAATAACCGCGCTGATGGGTGCTCCATAACAGACCGAATGCGCTGTCAGCGCGGAAGCACACGTGTTTTCCGCGCTGATCAAATTTCATGAGCCAGCGCATTTGTTATTCATATCTGATCGCGCTGACATGACCTTCTTTGTTATTCAGCTGCGATGTCAGCGCTCCAGTGCAGTTATGGACCCGCGCTGATCCAGTTTGGGCGAGTTTGTTCTAACAGCTGGCCTTCCAGATGACTCTAGACCTGGTTGTTGGCTTTGTAAATGTCTCCCTCCTTTCTATTGCATGTCTGTTCGTCATTTGAGCCACCTTCCTTGGAGATAAGCTCATCCTCCCACCATTCATGGAGACTCCTTCTCCTATTTAAACCTCCACCATTGCCATGAGCAGCTAGTTTGGAATAGCTTGGATTGTGTGGAGCTTATAGTGCTCAGATTGCTGCTACTATAGGTAGTTGGTGTGATAAGTGTGGAAGTGCTTGATAGCTTAGGGAAGGTTGTGTTGTGTTGCTTGTGTGAGAGAGAGAGTTTCTTGTCTTGGGAGAATCATTTCCAAAGGTGAATGCTTAAGAGACTTGCTGACTGGCCCCTCCTGAGAAGGATATCGACGTCAGAACATTTGGTTGTACTCTTCTCTGATTTTGATTAATAATAGATGACTACTATTATTGTTCCATTCTCATTTGTCTCTACAATGGTTAATGTGAATTACATCCTTTCTGACTGATGTATAATTGCTTTTATTAGATTTCACGCTTGTGTTTGTCTTCTCTTCATGTGTGCAGGTATCTATTCGCGGAGATCGCGGAGGATCGTGACCAGCCAGAGCGAAGGATCGAAGGTGGCATCTCTTCATCAAACGACAGCGTTGGAATCCAA
Organism: Pinus tabuliformis; assembly: GCA_031772625.1. Taxonomy (NCBI): domain Eukaryota; kingdom Viridiplantae; phylum Streptophyta; class Pinopsida; order Pinales; family Pinaceae; genus Pinus; species Pinus tabuliformis. The sequence goes on along the minus strand of CM062814.1, from coordinate 739,901,866 downwards.
GTAGGTGTTCTTTGCCTACCTTTTAATTGCAATTAGGAACTTTCATAGTAGCATTGACTGATTGTTGCTAGACCCATTCTGGGCTAGTAGGGATCGCCTCTATCCGTAGAGGGGATTTGCCTCTCCAACAGCCTATACGACCCAATGTTAGTTCATGTAGGCATGTAACTCGGGTTGAATTCATGTCCCACATCTCTTGGGTGGAAGTACTCTCTAAACATATAACCATTATATAAATGCTAATATTTACTTATCTAATTTCTTTCTTCACTTCCTTGAACAAGTAGCCTCCATGGTGCTTCCTCATTGTTTAGAGAAGATAATTTTATTAATGTCTAATTATTTACCACAAAGTAGTTCAACAAGGCTCCAAAGTAATTCTAATGTAAACACATAGGGGGAGTGAAAATGTTACCTATTGCTATGCTATAAACAAGAGGAAAAATTAAAACAAACTTCATATTTGCATTTACCAAACATTCTGCTTCATTGGTTGATACAAGAGATATTTTAAATATTCCTTAATGGTTTACCCTTTCTAAACACATAGATATTCCCAAGATTCACTAAGCACAAGGATGCCGTCCAAATACACCATTATAAGAGAATCAATGTATGAAGGCAGAATGTCATTGATTACCCTCATAAATGTAGCAAGTGTGTAATGTAAACTGAATTTTAGCACAATCTAGTGGTACAATCATTGCTAGGTTTGAATGTGGTATTTGTCATATTTTCCTCCTCCACTCATAATTGGCGATGACCGAATTTAAATCCAATTTGTTCAATAATATATCATGTTGAAATTCATAAAATAGATAATCCATCCTTAGAAGAGGATATTGGTTCTTGATGGTAATGCTTTTGAGATCTCTATAGTTAAAATCCTCCATGTCCCATGTTTCTTGGGAACTAACACCATTGATGATTGACATGGGGAGATGGGATTATAATTCCTTTTAGTAACTCACTTCCTTTGAATCTAGGATGTGTTACCTATAGAACCCAATGTTGGGTAATGAAGCATAAATTTCTAGATGAATCTCATGTTCCACATGTCTCTTAGGTGTAATTCTTATTGTAACTCATGACACTTATTTAAACTTGTCTAATTGCGTTGTTTGATTCTTTTAACAATTTTTCTTTGATGCTTCAACCTTCACATTGCTTTCTTATCTTTGTTTAAGTATCAACACCAATAAAAGTTTTTTTTGCTTGCATTTAGCAATATTTTGGCTTGATAGACACACCTAATGACACAACTTCACATTCAATTTCATAGATATACTTTAAAGTAATAGCAAATATGAACTTACATATGTTTTTCACTTGCATATTGGTGTATTTGATCATCTAATCCAGTGAATATGCTTGAGAATGGGCATGAATCTCCACCCAAGCTATTAAACCAATGATTCAAAAGTCAAAATCTGAAATGTGGGATTAATAAGAGTCGTTACCTTCTCATTTCTGATATGAATATTTAATAGGAAGAGTCTTTGCCTTTCCTCTTTATTTTTGTTTTTTTTTTTTATCATTTTTAAGTTGCAAGATTCATAACATTTGGTATTAGAGCTCATGATCCTAGGGTTTTGCTGCTCCAAATAGGTCATTGTATATTTTTTTCTATGACTTTTCCTTTGGAAGGTTTCAGATGATGAAACTTAGAAAATATTTAAAATACAACACGAGCAACATATGGTTCAAAGTTTAGATATTTGTTTGGTATATTTTTGGAGATATGTTCCAAGTAAGTTAGGGTTTCTTAATTCTCTTGAAATCAATCTCAAAAAAGTTAGTTTGGAATTTTCACTATAATTATTTTTCTATGAGGTTTCAAACCTTGAGACTTGGAGCATATTGAGGTGAAATTTCGTAAACGTCTGGTTCAAATTTTATATCTTATTTCACTATAATTTTAGATATATGCTCTAAGTAATTATAGGTTCTTGAATGCTCTTAAAATCAGTTTCAAAGGTTAGTTTGGAATTTTCACAACAAATTTTGTCTATAAGGTTTCAAATAGTGAAACTTGGACCATATTAAGGATAAATATTAAGAACATTTGGTTCCATTTTTAGAATTTGGTTCAATATACTTTCAGATTTAGACCCCGTGGAAGTTAGGGTTTGTGAAGAGTCCTAAGATAATTTTTAAACAAGTTAGATTTGTATTTTGGCTATTCTTCATGTCTAGAACTTTTCAAACTGTGAAATATTTAGGGATTTCAAGAGAGTTAAAAAATTAATCAGGGCTTCAAGTCAACACCAAGCAACTATTGCATTCCAAATATCGACATGAGGAAGTTTGATGCTAATGATCCTACAACATGGATATTTCAAAAGGAGTAATGCTTTGATATACCCCAAGTGGCATCCTTATAAAAGGTAAATGTTGCATCCTCATTTTTAGAACAAGACAAACATTTATTTTATCAATGGCTTTGTGAAAGGAAAAATGATTTTGTTATATCTTGGCCCATTTTCACAGAAGAATTGATAGTACATTATGGGGATACTAAGAGAAATCCATTTTGAGTCAATTGGTAAATCTTTGACAAAAGGGTCCAATTACATATCACGTTCAACAATTCTAGAAGTTGAGTCTTAGAGTAAAGTATATTTCCAAAGAGAATTTGTTAGACTTATTTATGGGAACTTTAAAGGAAGGCATCTAACATGAGGTGTGGCTCTTTGAACCTAAATGTCTAGAGCATGCTTTTAGTATGGAAATAAAATTTGAAATTAAAAATATGGCCACTAGATAATTAGTCACTAATAACTATAGTGAAGACCATGCTCCGTCTCTTAAACTGACAAGGTTGAATCCTCAACAAATGTATGAAAGAAGGGCAAAGGGACTATGCTTCAACTGTGGCTATAAGTATAATAAGGGGCATAAATGCAGCGAGAAGAAATTATTCTACATAAACTCTAAAGAGGAAGAAGATCATGAATTGGAACAATCACAAGATATAGAGGTAAAAGAGACTACTCCAAACAATATCGTGTCATGCATTGGATGGTATAAATACTCCAAAAACCCTCAATATAGAAGGATGTACCAAAAAGAAAAATGTTACAATGTTGATTGATTTGGATAGTACCCATAAATTCATCAATTACAAATTAGCGAAACTTCTCAATTGTTTTTTATATCCAACACCAGAGTTTCAAGTAATGATTGCAAATGGAGGCAACATAAATTGTTGAAGTGCCATAGTATTAAGCTCAATACGAGGGAGTATTTTTTGGATGTCCCTTGATTGCAATACATATGGGTGGTGTTGATGTTGTATTAGGGGTCTAATGGTTACAATCATTGGTAATATTGACCTTTAATTTTCAAGATCTCTTCATAAGTTTTACCTTAGAATGAAATGAATTTGAGCTTAGAGGTATCCAATGGAAACCCTATAAAGTGATAAGCAGTATTGAATTGACAAAATTGCTCAAAAAAGGGAACTAGGGTGTAATGGCACAATTATGTTCACTAAATGTTTAAACATCAATATCGTCCATGTCAAGGAATCTCAGAAAAGCTGTCAAGAATCATCCCAAGGTATTTGGATTAATGCCTAAGGATATTCCACCGAATCAAGATCATTACTATACTATTCTTTTGTAGTTGGGAAGTGTACTATATATAAATGAAGAATGGAAAATCATACTAGAAGTAGAAACAATCCTGGAAATAATGATTAAGAAGTCGAGTAACCCAAGGATTATGCAATACATCATCAAACAAAATAACTTACTAGTGGAAGAGTTGACATGGGAAGATGACTTATTCTTTCATAATCATTAGTAGTCATCCAAGTGTTGAGGAAAACACTTGTTTGAAGAGGAGGGGCATGTTAAGCTCTATATAAGGCCCATGTTAACCCTAAAACCCCTTATCAAGACCTAGATATTGAGTGATTACATTTATATTATTATGTAGGTTAGAACACCTCATGGTCCCATTCTATTATAATTGTAGCCTTTGTATCCTACACACACATGCGAACAGACACAAAGAAAACCTAGTCTTAGGATCATTAAATATTTTCTTATACATTGTATTCATTATAAAAGGAATTTTCCCTCTCGAAGAGGAACATAATTATTGGTTTCTTATAATTTTTAAGTTGCAAGGTTCATCACATCTTCATCAACATATTTTTATTGCCAATTTCTAGATGATTTCTTTTTCACTTTCAAAGCTTATTATCTTTTGCTTGTGGATAGGTCTTCTTGCACATACTTGAATGCTTTTCTTTAGTTGTTATGGATTTTTAAGTTTTTTTTTTTTTTTTTGTTGCATATTTGGGTTGATTTTGAGGTTAGACATGTCAATTTTACACATCTAAACTACATTCAATTTCTTCATCGGCAATGTTACAATGCTCACAATAATGCTTTGGGCCACAACATGCTAGTGGTGTGTGCAAATGTTCTTTCTTACCTTCTAAATATATTTTTTGTAATTTTGTGTTCAAACTTGTTTGTCTTGATCTAGTGATGGTTGCTTGTATGAACATGCTTCTTTCCTTTGGTTTTCTTCCATCTCTATATGGCTTGTTTTCATGGAAGCATTATCAAAATTCTTTGGACAAGAACTATGATTAATGGCACAACATCATATTCATTTTCATTAATATACCTGGAAGTAATAGAAAATATGAACTTGCATTTCTTTGTCACCTATATATTGGTGTATTTGATCAAAATAAGGATGGGCATAAGTCTTCAAGCCAAGTTATTTCACTAATGATTCTAAATCCATTTTTTACTCAAAACTAGGATCATCAAGAGTCAATGTTTTTTTTTGTATTTATGATTTTAACCTTTAGTAGCGAGTGTCTTTGTATTTCTTTGTCATTTCTCTTTTATTTCCCCTTTCTATTTGACCTTCAAGGTTTATTTTATTCTCCATTTGTATATTTTCTTGGTCATTGAGAGTTGATTTCTTTTTCTCTTTCAAGACATTTTTTGTTTACTTGTTGATAGGTCTTCTTGCATACACATTTCCAGTTATTATTTAGCTATGGATGAATTTTCATACTTGCAACTTTATTTTAGGAATAGTTGGGGTTGATTTTAGGGCTATACATGTGAGTTTTAAACCTATAAATCGCATTCAATTTTTTTACCTTCATCTTGAGTGATCATTTCTTGCTTCACTTATTTGTTTTCAGTTTTTAGACAGATATGGGGATGGAGCTGCCCACATGTTTTCTCTGTATTGTTGATGTTTGTAGGCAAGGAATGTACTTCTACATAGGCCTAAGTGACTAGGCATACAAAATTCGCCCCATATCTCCTCTAGACACTTTCTCAAGTTCAAATAAGTTGCTATTGTAAGTTAGCCTAAGTCTAACTTAGGAAAAACACATAATTAATGTTGTTGGTTATGTTGTAACATTATTTGATTTTGATAAGTTAGTATATTAGCCGAAAGTAGTTTTAAAATGTTAAGTTAGGATATGGATGCAAAAGAAAGAAAAGTTAAAATGTTAGGCCAATTTAATGTTTTATAGGCATTCATATCAATAAAATGATAGTGTTAGCTGCCCTAAACAAATAAGGCAAAAGAAGAATAAAATGTTAGGGAAGTAAAAAGAAAAAAATGGGTTAATTTCATATTTTTATAAATGCATTGGCTGCTAGTCAAAATATGCCACATTGGGAAATGTCAAATGTTATCTTCATATGTAGAAGGAAAGGGCAAAGGATTAAATTTTTTCTCTAAGGTTTTATATCAATTAATTTTGGTGTATTAATCCCCTATTCCTAAGTTTTAAACCCCAAAATCACCCCTCCACTCATATTTTCCTCCACCCACTTATTCCTAAGTTTTATTACCTCCCCATACATTGCAAATATTCCCCACTATGCAGTAAATTAATTCCTGTCGGCCCCACCGGGTGCCCCGTCATGTCACGTTAACTCTCTACCACCTCTCACCTCATCTCCGCCCATCTCCCAATATCCGATGGCCCGTATAGCATTTCGACCCCCCCCCCCCCACCATCCGAACTTTACCATGGGAGGGGGGGGGGGGGGGGGGGTCCAAAATGGGTGGTATTCGAAACCGCGCCCGCCCCTACGTGTTAGCACCACAAATTTTCGGACCCACCACTTCCCCCCCTCCAAAAAGCAGTTTCTCCACCTCCCGATATCGCTCTCCTACTCGTTGCGCTCCTGCCAATCATCTTCTGCCACGTCATTTTCCCGTTAACTCCACCAATTACACCCGCTCCCTCCAAAATTAAGTCGTTAAGCAATCAATTGGTTTAGTCGTTAATCCAACGGACCCACGCCACCTTCAACGGAAAGACCACACTGTTATATAAACCTCCCTTTCACTCATTAAATGGTTACTGAACTCATTCACTGTCATTGTTATTTCTCTGTTACAGGTTTGTTGGACTAACTTCTACATTTTCACCCACCAACGATACTGTCTGCTCATTCGTTTTCAACATATTACCTCTGTTCTTTCCCTCAAATCCTAACTCCTCTCTGTGTATTGAAGCCTCCAATCCAGTTTTCACTACTGTCCTTAGCCTTATCCCAAGATGCCTCCAAAGGACAAGGGACCAGAAGAACCTATCAATCCTCTGATCTTTCCTCCCATTGATTTTCACCACATCCCTTTGGCTGACAGAGACCTTAAAATCCATGAAACTCTATGTGAATTTGACCTTTTTGAGATGCACTTATGGCTCGAGGAAAAATACATAGACAAATCCGAAAAGAAGAATAAAATGTTAGGGAAGTAAAAAGAAAAAAATGGGTTCATTTCATATTTTTATAAATGCATTGGCTGCTAGTCAAAATGTGCCACATTGGGAAATGTCAAATGTTATCTTCATATGTAGAAGGAAAGGGCAAAGGATTAAATTTTTTCTCTAAGGTTTTATATCAATTAATTTTGGTGTATTAATCCCTTATTCCCAAGTTTTAAACCCCAAAATCACCCCTCCACTCCTATTTTCTTCCACCCACTTATTCCTAAGTTTTATTACCTCCCCATACATTGAAAATATTCCCCACTATGCAGTAAATTAATTCATGTCGGCCCCAGTGGGTGCCCCGTCATGTCACGTTAAATTTCAACCACCTCTCACCTCATCTCCGCCCATCTCCCAAGATCCGATGGCCCGTATAGCATTTCGACCCCCCCCCCCCCCCCCACCATCCGAACTTTACCATGGGAGGGGGGGGGGGGGTGGGGGTCCAAAATGGGTGGTATTCGAAACCGCGCCCGCCCCTATGTGTTAGCACCACAAATTTTCGGACCCACCACTTCCCCCCCTCCAAAAAGCAGTTTCTCCACCTCCCGATATCGCTCTCCTACTCGTTGCGCTCCTGCCACTCATCTTCTGCCACGTCATTTTCCCGTTAACTCCACCAATTACATCCGCTCCCTCCAAAATTAAGTCGTTAAGCAATCAATTGGTTTAGTCGTTAATCCAACGGACCCACGCCACCTTCAACGGAAAAACCACACTGTTATATAAACCTCCCTTTCACTCATTAAATGGTTACTGAACTCATGCACTGTCATTGTTATTTCTCTGTTACAGGTTTGTTGGACTAACTTCTACATTTTCACCCACCAACGACACTGTCTGCTCATTCGTTTTCAACATATTACCTCTGTTCTTTCCCTCAAATCCTAACTCCTCTCTGTGTATTGAAGCCTCCAATCCAGTTTTCACTACTGTCCTTAGCCTTATCCCAAGATGCCTCCAAAGGACAAGGGACCAGAAGAACCTGTCAATCCTCTGATCTATCCTCCCATTGATTTTCACCACATCCCTTTGGCTGACAGAGACCTTAAAATCCATGAAACTCTATGTGAATTTGACCTTTTTGAGATGCACTTATGGCTTGAGGAAAAATACATAGACAAATCCGATGACATTCAGCTATGGGAATCCAATTTACCCCACCATGTTTTTCCTCGTACTCACAACACCCCATAATTTGCTAGGAAGTGTCATGCATGTTATCTACCAGGCCAAAGAGCCATCATTGCCCCCACTGGAAAAATTATGTTTACTATCACTCCTCAAGCCATAAACTAGATGATGCAAGCCCCCAGAGTAGAGAATGCCACCCCCTTTTCCTATGAAGCACTTGTTGAATTGTACCAGAAATTGGACTTTGCCAAGAAGGCCAAACCCTTGAACTTTTCTTGACAGAAGATGCCTCATTGCCAAAGAAAAATCCTCCCTATCCCTCCTCTATTTTCCCTAAGAGAGCCAAGCAAATTATCACAGTTATCTCTTACCTCCTTGGCTACTACTCAGATCAGTGGGTAGATGAGGCCATCATAGGATTTCTGTCCATTTTATCTGTTGATTCTAAGCCCTTCATCATGTTTAACTTTAGCCAATTTCTTGCAGATTCAATTCATGAGAAATTTATCAAATTCCAAACTAAGGAAGTGTTCAAGTATGCCTCTGCGTTTGTCTATATGTTCTTATATTTTCACAGAGACAACATCAAGCTTGCTTTACAAAAGCTGGATGCAAAAGGGAACCGTCGGTCAGTCATATTTTGGACTACTCTAGTGATGAAGGAAAAAAAAGAATACACATACAAACAGTTCATAGAGATGTTTGTGCATCCAACAATCAGTCTCTTATGTAGTAGAACACAGCCAAGGATTAGTGAGGAAATTAGAAAGGTGTTGCAGCTATTAGACCTAGTTCAGATAGGGGATTGGTACCTCTACCAAAACTATACAGAATTGAGAATATTTGGGTGTGAGCTTGCACCTTACAAGCTGCCTAAATTCCTCCCAATGAGGATTTTTTCTTTAGAGTACATAAGGCAGATGCTCAATATGGATGAAATCCATTTTGTAGCTGGCAAAAAGAAGTCCCAGTTCAAAATTAAAACACAGATTGGGCCTTTCACTTGCAACAACAGGGCAGCAGGAGAAGAATTAGATAAGCTAATAAAAGAAATGTAGTTCAACCTTAGCTTCAACTGATCATATGATCCATTAGGGATCATTTCTAAATTAAGAGTAGAAACCAAATCTACTGCTTATTTTCACATAGCCAGACCAGAGATAAAGAAGTACAAAAACTAGCTAGAATGGGTTGAGAATACCCTACAAGAGGCAGAGGAGCAGCTGGTATCATCCTCTACAGTACAAACTCCTACCATGCAAGAGAAAACAACTAAGAGAAGCAGAGAATAGTCCCCTTCAAGGACTAAAATTTTCAGTGAGGGATTCAAAATTATGTATAGAAGGAAGGCCAAGCTTAGTTCCAAACTGAGCCTCAGCAAGGATTCAGAGCAGGAGAACATTATCACCACTAATGAGCCACTTGTTTCCTCATTAGTGGGTGATCAGACCACACTATCTCCCACTACCTCCATGGCTTCACATGATCAGCAGCAAATGCAAAACAACACATCTACTACAGGGGAGACAAAGAAAAGTATAATGGACATTTTTAAGGAGATAAAAGTAAGGAATGAGGCCTTGAAGACTAACACCTACAATCAGTTTTGGAAGTAGACTTTTGGTTCTTAAAGCAGGCTGTTGTCAGCCTTTGATTCAGAGAAAGGTAAAATGAAAATGGCATTGCTCTAGGCACAAGTTCCCCAGCCTAAGGCAACATCAGACTACAAGAAGACAACATTTGAGTTTGATGTAAAAGATATACATCCCATTCACCAAATGGAGATGCACAAGTAGACCGGGGAAATGATTTTCTCCATTGTCACTAACACTGCTATGAGTTTGTCTAAACTGCAGGTTACATTAGCCAATGTTCAATCCCAACTGAATATGGAAAAGGTCTCTGCACTTGCCAAAGACACCAGGATCAAAACTCTAGAGGAATTGTTGATTAAAGTGGGTTATGACCCTACAAACATCAATTTTGCAGAAGATATTGTAAAGAAAAAGAATTTAGACATAGCAGCATTAAGGAAGCAGTTGAAATTTCCAGCTACAGAAGATCCTTTGGCCAAGGATATTGAAGAAACAAAGACACAAAAGGCAGATATGATGAAGCTCATCATGGATTAGAGTGCACAGTTGAAGCAAATGGAGATAGAGATGGAAAATATGATTAAAGAAAAGGAGAAGGCTGCCAAAATGATTGTTGTCCCTTTGGAATCACTCCCTATCACAACCATTCCTACAGTCACATCTTCTACAACAAGCACAGGAGATGCTGCAGATCAGTTGGCCAATGCAGTACAAAACATGTCTCTCCAGACTGAAGAGATCAAAAGGTTTTAGGCTCAAGTCAAACTTCTATAGGATCATCAGACAAAGACTAAGACTTTTCATGGGGTAGAGCTGCAAAGAGCTCAAAATCATATAGAATCATGGAAGAAGTCAGCAGCTGAGTCTTCTATTGGCTACACACTAGCCCATGTTAAAGAAATCATATTGAACAATATCATTGAAGAAATAGATGAAATCTAGCCATGTATCCAGATTATATTTGAGCAGAAGGAATTGATGGAGAAAGCCAAGCAAACCATTTCCACTATCAATGCTGAATTGGGAGAAATGCCTGCTACAGCCAACAATAGATATGAGCTGGATGATATAGGAGTAGATGAAAGAATAGAAACCATCCTGGAGGTAAAGAAAGTTCTAACAGAGAAGAACTTGGTTATACAACTGACAAAAAAATGTCACACTCTCGAGGTAGCAGTTAACAGGTTTTTCACTAGAATAGATGCATTGAACAAGAACGGTCTGCTTTCTCTATTTGTGATCAATGACAAATTGATGACTAGGGAAGATTACAAGAAGAAGCTTCAATATATTGCAAAGGATACAACTAAGTCTTCCAACATCAAAGGTTCTATGACATAGAGAGCTTTTTATGAAGCTATTAGCAACTTAAGTTTTATCCAACACGAGATAAAACACATTTTTGCAGTAAAACTAACTTTTGCTTGGTATACTGAGGTAGATGAGATCTACCACAAGGTAACAAAGATTGCTATTCCAGAAGAAGAGCAGTGGGATAAGTTGTGTGAATTCCAGGATTGAAAAGATAGGCTAGCTTCACCAGCACAACACTCAAATAGTGGCCACTTAGCAATTGTTCTCCTCCAAAGTAGGGCCAGATGTCCAAATCACTTTGCCAGATTCATTCCTTTTGATCGCACAATTTCTTTTATGTTAAGTTCAAAGTTAATAATAGAATGTTGTGTGACTCATGCATTAATTGTAATATTTTTGTAAATTTTGTTTAAATACTTCATTCTATCGAAGTATTAAGGGTTGAACCCTTGAACAAGTCATCAAGGAGATTCGTACTAAGCTGGAGCATTTTTTAGATAAAAAGATTCTAGATTTGCCTCGTATGGTCTATCTCTCAATGAGTTGTATTTCATATTGTTTATTCATTATGTCTTCTTCATATAAATCATGTCTTTTGCAGTTATCTGATTTAAAATTTAATTGAATTTCTGTTTCATTTTGGATCCTTTGTGAAGTTGTAATTTAAATAAGAGATAAATTTACAAAACTATTTATTATTGTAAATTCCTCTTTGAGAATAAATTGCACTAGGTCTCTGTGATAGTCTGATTATATTTTGTTGATTAAGAAAACATTGTTTTCTTAATTTCTGCTTATAAATGGTTAAATACTCAGTTTGAATATTAAACCAATTATACCTCTCCATATTCTCCTTATGCATTCCACTAAAATCAAAATAACCATGTGCATTTAAAGGATGACCTTTTATTTTATTAAAAATCTATCTAAGTTTAAAGAACCTGTTTATAAACAGTTCACTGGTCATCCAATCATTTAAAACAACAAAACATTATAGATCCTTTGGCATAACTAATCGATCTTAGGTTATCTCAAAGGACAACAAGTTATTAAACTAAATAAACTTATGACAAGTAAAGTATTTAATTTAGTGGTTATGTTTTAATATGAACCGTTGATCTCAAGTGAGATGAGATCTAATATTGTCCATCCATCACTTTAGAGATTAGGGTTAGGGATTTAGATTAACATAAAGTTATAAAAGCAAGGCTAGGGAGAGGAGAAAGACACACCATACAATAACACAAGACATTGAGAGAGGCCTCTTAGTGGTGAGTGGAGAAGAATTTCCATTCTAGTGTGTCAAGTCCAAGGAAGGTGCATAAGTGAAACATAGGAGATCCATATTTTCCAAGGAGATCAAGGACACATCTAGGGCTTGATCAACTGGATCTGATCCAAGGTATGTTGTAACTGTAAATTTATTAGTTGGACCATTATCCCAGGATGGGAGCTTGACTAGCTTTTGATTTAGTTATTAATGTAGAACTTATTTGTTTGGGAAAAATCATATGTGTTGCTAACATGGTATCAGAGCATAAAATTCAAAACAAATAGTTGAATCACATAGGTGCTCGATTTGTACAAGTGTTGCAAGGGCCAGGTTTGGCTGCAATCGTACATGGTATCAAATAAAAGTTTTAGGTCGAAGGCCCTATGATGACTAAGGCGAAAGATTTTTTTTTTGTCATATAGATGTATATGGGGCTGAGTAAAGTTGAAAATTTTTGGCTCAATTATAAATAAATTAAAATACATATAAAAAAAGGAGGGTATTGAAAGTTGTACTAGTCAACAGCTAATTATCCAAGGCTTTCACATAGGGAGACCAACGACATAGGTTGTATATGGGTCATACACAAGAAGATGTCTATAACAGAAGTTGAACATGCGATCAAGGTGTAGCACATGTGGGAGGCACTGGGCAGAGTTGACTAGCCACAACTAGTGGCTACCACAAGCATGGAGAGATGAGTGGTTGACAAAACCAAAGCTACAATAATACAGACAAGGAAGCAGGTCAAGAGAAGCATACTGCCTAGCCAAGGGGCCCAATGATGCATTCTAGCATGAGAAAAGACCTAACCACACTAACGTGGATAGGTAAAGTAGTTGAGCCACTAGGCCAGGCACGAGACAATGCCTAGCCAGTTGTAGAACCAACATGACATAGGTTAGAACATAGTGACAAGGGGGACAATGTAGGGTTGTAAAGAAATGTGTCGAGGGTATGCCACAACAACCAGTCTAGGACCTTCAACCAACCGTCGTAAATCTACGGGAAACAATAGTTAGATCTCTGGTTAGTAGGATAGAAGTGTGGCCGAGGTCCGCAAGAATTTGATAGACTAGTATAAGAAACAAAATTTCCAACTTGATTGGCTAAGGTGAGCCCTTAATTGGAGAGAGGGAAACTGTACCAATTAGGGGCATGACAACATATTAAATTTTGGGTTTCCTTCAGGACTAAGAAAATCCTTTCAGCTAAGTTTATGATTTGGATATGGAAATAATTGGTTTGAGGTTTGAGGGCACCTATAATTTCATTCCTTGAAAGGTGGGGGTTTCACTCATTTTCATGGATAATTACATGTGGAAGATTGCTAAGACCAAGCTCACCGCACCTACAAATGTTGTAGATTTGGCCATCCATAATCAAAACGATGTGAAATACAAAAGAATTATCTTGGATGCGATGAAGGATCACGTAATTCCTTACCTGTCTAAGAAGAATATAGTAAGGGAGATGTGGGAGGATCTACCAAAGTTATAGTGGAGCAATAATACGAACAAGAAAATGGTGTTTAGAGAAAATCTTAGGAACGCCAAGATGACAAAATCAGATACAATGACTTATTATCTCATCAATATCACAAAAGTTCGTGATGAGTTGGACACAATTGGGAAAGAAAATAACTTATGGAGAGATGGTGAGGATGGCCCTAAATGGATTCACCAAGCCATGGGCTTCTTTCATTAAAGGGTCGAGGCACAATAGAAACCTCTTGATTAGGATAGACTATGGGATGATTTCATCGAGGAGGAGACTCATGAAAAATATCTATTAGGAGGTCAACACAAGAGTGATGATGAGAATCTTTCTCTTCAATAGTCATATAAATTGTTATGAAACCAGTTCACAAAAATATAGAAAAGATAGATCAACGCCTTAGAATTTAGCCTCTTCGAGGGGGCAACCTCCTTTACATTACATAAATGAATGATTCCTTGATGATTCAAATGACAAAACCTCCTTTCTATATATAGGAGTCTAAGGAGTCACAATATAACCCAGCCGACCTAATAATAATAATATAAAGCCACAAAAATAACAATAGAGGGATTCTATGGGGCACAGTAATAAAAATATGGGGACAATAGGGGCACAACAATATTAATAAGGGATACAACTACAATAGTAATGGGGTAATCACTAGTATTATAGGGAGCTATCATGCCCCTCTCCTTCAAAACAAGTGTTGTCCTCGACGCTTGAGTAGTTCTGGATGCTTCTGTATAAAATTCTCATCCTCCCATGTGGAATCTTCAGCAGATAAGTTCTTCCACTTGATGAGATACTCTGAGATTGATCGATTTCGTAGCTGTCGAGTTCTTTTTTCTGTGACTACTTCCGGTTCCAATATAATTTTTCCTTCCTCGTCAAGTTCTGGCAATATTGTTTGAACTGGGAGCTTATCGCCTATAACCTTCTTTAAACATGAAACATGGAAAATTGGGTGCACTCGAGATGCTGCAGGAAGCTCCAATTTGTATGCCATAGTACCAAACTTTTGCAACACCTTGTACGGACCATAATACTTTGGTGATAATTTATTATCCTTCTTAGCTTGCTTTAGGGACATTTGTTTATATGGTTGTAGCCATAGGAATACCCAATCACCTACATCGAAACTTCTTTCACTGCGATGTTGATCGGCCTATTGTTTCATTCTATTCTGTGCCAACACGAGGTTATCCTTTAAGAGTTGGAGGACTTGTTGTTGATGTTCAATGTGATGTTCCACTGCTTGAACCTTAGAATCTTCTCTTAAATATGATCTGATGGATGGTGGCTGATATCGATAAAGTGCCATAAATGGGGTCATTTTTGTTGTTGTATGGAAGGAAGTGTTATACCACCATTCAGCCAGAGGCAACCATTTGACCCATTGTGTCTGTTTATCATATACAAAGCAACAAAGATATCCCTCCAAACATTTGTTTACTATCTCAGTTTGCCCATCAGATTGAGGATGATAAGATGAGCTATGAGCTAACTGAGTACCAAGACAAGAAAATAATTATGTCAAAAAATTTCCAGTGAAAATGGGATCTCTGTCACTTACAATAATCTTTGGGTTTCCATGTAGCTTTTGAATTGTCTTCATAAATGCAGTAGAAACTGTACTGGCTTTCAATGGATGTGATAATGCACAAAAGTGTGCATACTTGGTAAGTCTGTCAACTACCACCATGATGACACTCTTTCCCTCAGACTTGGGTAAACCTGTGATAAAATCCATAGAAACCTCCTCCCAACGTTGGCCGTGAATGGATAAAGGTTGTAATAGACCCGGGGTCTTAATTGTTTCAACTTTATTTTGTTGGAAAACCAAACATTCCGCCACAAACTTTTGAATATCTGATTTAAGGCCATCCCAAAAAAATTCCTTCTTAACCCTGTGGTAAGTTTTTAAAAATCCTGAGTGCCCTCCTAAGGGAGAAGTGTGCAATTCCATAAGAATCTTTTTTTGAGTTGCGAATTCTTACAAAGGTATAAGCGATCTTTGTACTATAACGAATCATTTTTCCAACTAAATGTATCAGATGTACTGGAATCTTGTTGTAACTTTCGAATAAGTGCCCACACTTCTTCATCATTCTTCCACTCCTCCCTTGCTTCATTTATCCAATCTGGTTGGATAATAGAACTGGCGCACAAAAACGCTCCCACATACTCATCCTTTCTTGAGAGTGCATCCGCCACCACATTTTGCTTCCCTTTTTTGTAGATGATTTCAAAGTCATAACCCAACATCTTTGTGACCCACTTTTGTTTCTCTTCAGAGGATAATCTTTGTTCTAAAAAGTATTTAAGGCTATCATGATCCGTTTTTACCTTGAAGTGTCTTCCCATTAGGTAGGGTTGCCATTTCTTAAGTGCATGTAGTATTGCCAACATTTCCTTCTCATAAATAGCTTTGTGTAAAAACTTTCCCTTGATTGGATGACGTTCAAAAGCAATGGGTCTTTCATCTTGCATTAAAACAGCGCCAATTCCATTTCCTGAAGCATCACATTCCACAATAAAGGTTTTTGTGAAGTCTGGTGTAGCTAAGATCGATGCTTGGCACATTGCCTCTTTCAGATGTTCGAAGGCCTTTGTTGCTTCTGGAGTCCATGAAAATGCATCTTTCTTCAATAATGTTGTTAGAGGTGCTGCTATTCTCCCATAATTCTTAACAAACTTGCGATAATACCCTGTCAACCCGAGAAATCCTCGCAGATGCTTTATGGATGTGGGGTTTTTCCATTCCTTAATGGCTTTAATTTTGCTAGGGTCTACCTTAACTCCTTCATGAGATACAATATGACCCAGATATTCCACCTCTTGTACTCCAAAGAAACATTTGGATCTTTTTGCATATAATTTTTTCTCCTCCAATAGTTGTAGCACCCTGTCAACATGTTCAACATGATCCTTCCAAGACTTGTTGTAGATTAGTATATCATCAAAAAATACTAACACAAATTTTCTAAGGAAGGGTTTGAAAATGGAATTCATCAAACCTTGAAATTTAGAAGGTGCATTGGTAAGGCCAAAAGGCATGACCAAAAATTCATAATGACCCTCATGAGTTCTAAATGTTGTTTTTGGAATGTCTTCAGTCTTCATTCTGATTTGATGATATCCTGAATGAAGATCCAACTTGGTGAAGTAAATTGATCCATGCAATTAATCCAATAATTCATCAATGACAGGAATGGGAAACTTATCTTTAATAGTGAGCTTTTTGAGCCCCCTATAATCCGGACACATGCGCCATGATCCATCCTTCTTGTGCACCAATACTACTGGAGAAGAGAAAGAACTTTGACTAGGTTGAATTATACCAGCCTCTAGCATTTCTGCAACCATACGTTCAATTTCACTCTTTTGGGCATAGGGATATCTGTACGGCCTGATGTTTGGAGGAACACTTCCGGGAATCAGATGAATAGCATGATCATGATCACGAATAGGTGGTATACCTTTGGGAGTCTCAAACACCTTGGAATGATTGTCCAAGACTTTTTGGAGATCTAGAGAAATAGATGATTCTGATGTGGAAACATCTAGCGAACATAATTGTGCAATTACACCTCTTTGTTCCTTTTTTAGAAGCTTTGTCATACCGTTAGAGTTGATTATCTTTCCTGGTTTCCCTATAATACCCCTTAATTCAACTTCCTTTCCTTCTGCAGAAAATTTCGTGAAGAGTTCTTGAAAATTAAAAACTATTGTACCCAAGGATTGTAGCCATTGGACTCCTAGTACAACATCAACACCTCCCATTGGAATGGAAAGCATTGGGCTAGTCAATACATATTCTCCCATGGATAGCTTGATATTATGGCACTTTCTAGAGCAATTTATCGTTCCTCCATTTGCAATCATCACTTGAAACTTTGGTGCTGGATATAGGAAGAAATTCAATTCCTTTGCTACCTTACAATGAATAAAATTGTGGGTACTTCCTGAATCAATCAACATTATTACCTTTTTCTTCTTGATTTGTCCTTCTATCTTGATGGTTTGAGGACTCGTGGTAATTCCAACCAATGCATTACAAGATATGGTCGGATTCATTTCTTCTTTATCTAGGCTTTGTCCCTGGAGTATATCCTCTTCCTTTGACCTTTCTTGCTCATTTTCTTCTTCCTCTTCACAATCTATGTAGAATAATTTCTTCTCAGCACACTTATGACCTTTAGTGTATTTGCTATCACAGCTGTAACAAATCCCTTTTGCTCTTTTTTCTTCCAATTGTTGTGGTGTCAACCTTATAGGTTGTGGAAGGCTAGGGGTAACAACACTTCCATCTTTATAGTTGTGACTGGTATGCTTCCTGGTTGCCATAGTTTTGCTTTCCATTTTTCTTGCTAACCTAAATGTCTTCTCTAATGAATCAGGTTTCCAAAGGCGAACATCATGTTGGATATTATCCTTTAAAGTCCCTATGAACACATCAATCCTATGCTCCTCTGGAATATTTTTTACCCTTATGTTCAATTTTTGGAACTCCTCAATGTGCTCCATTATTGAACCCTTTTGTTTGAGACTTATCAATTGGCTAAAAAAAGTGTTGCTTTTTCTATCCTCATAATGTGCTGTCAATTTTTCTGTAAAAATTGCCTAAGTGATAATTTTTTTACGAGAGCAAAGCCATTGATACTATAAAAATTTATTTGGTTCCAAATATAAAGTTGCAATACGTACCTTTTGTGTGTTTTGCACATTATTGAGATCGAAAAATTGCTCCATCTGTAATATCCATGTTGCGGGATCCTTGCCATCAAACTTCCTCATATCGATTTTTGGAATATGGTGGGTCTTCAATCCAACATTAGAGTCTATGGAATCATGATTAACATTTATTTTTTTCTCATCATGAGTTTCCTTTACTACCCTTTCACCATTAGAGACCATTTCTTGTAGCAACTTATTCATATTTATCTTCAATTCTTCCATGTCTGTCTTCAAATCTATCTTCAAATCGTCCATCTTAGCTTCCACGTCATTCATCTTAGCTTCTACGCCTTTCTTTAAACAATCCATCTTAGCTTCTACGCCTTTCTTTAAACCATCCATCTTAGCTTCTACATCTTTCTTTAAACCATCCATCTTAGATTTTGTTCCTTTTTGTGCAAGTGACACCTATTGCATTTGGTCTCGTAATTTTGAAATATCATATGGCATTTCTTCCTCTTCTTCATGAGTCATGCTAGAGCTTTCAGGTTTCCTACTAGATGTTCGCATTTTCTTTCCTCGGGGCATCAATTACCGATAATAATGCTTTACTATGCCCTTTGAATTCCTTCAAAATAATTTTTTAAACCAAGCTTATGCAAAAATTTAAAAAAAACTACACACATTTTTCACTTTGTAGGAGCATAATATTGAATCTAATGTATCTCTGTGATTTCGGATCATCCAATTTTGAAATTGTGACCTGTAGTAGCCCTCTATGTCCTCTTTCCAATGCCACCAGTCTGATCCAAATTAGGTTCTCCAAGAAAGAGTTATGCACAATCTCCCATAGTGACCTGATTATATACTAGTTCAATAGAACAAAATTGTACGACGTGCCACGAGTCACTGTTTCGACTTTTGGCTCTGAAAAATATATACAAGCAACTACAGTCTGTCCTCTTTCTGTAACTTCTTATGAAATTTCAATCCAATGCACAGAAAGAAAGTTATGACGATTTTCCCCAGGTCACCTGTTTGGAATGTAATTCAGGAGTCTGCAAAAAGACCAACTTCCTCAGATCATATCTCCACAAATATTGCGAAAAAAGATCTAAAATTTGGACCAGAGATTTAGCGTGATTTCTTCTCAAATGGGTTTTTGTTTTAGCTTCTGAAACATCACAGAAAAAAATTTATAGCGAAAATGCCACGATGACCTGTTTGGAGCAGCGAAACCCTAGAATCCAAAGCTCTGATACCAAATGTTATGAAACCAGCTCACAAAAAGATAGAAAAGATAGATCAACGCCTTAGAATTTAGCCTCTTCGAGGGGGCAACCTCCTTTTCTTTACATAAATGAATGATTCCTTGATGATTCAAATGAGAAAACCTCCTTTCTATATATAGGAGTCTAAGGAGTCACAATATAACCCAGCCGACCTAACAATAATAATATAAAGCCACAAAAATAACAATAGAGGGATTCTATGGGGCACAGTAATAAAAATATGGGGAAAATAGGGGCACAACAATATTAATAATGGATACAACTACAATAGTAATGGGGTAATCACTAGTATTATAGGGAGCTATCATAAATGAAGAGAAAAGGAGAAGATTCGAATAGTAGGAGTGACGAGTCAACCTCAAAACCAAAGAAGAAGAATGACTTGAATAAGGTCAATTGTTTTTCCTATCATAAGATGGGATGCTATGATTCATAGTGTTTATAGAGGAAGAAGGACATAAAAGATACACATTCAACTATAGTCATGTTAGAAAAATCTTAGGTAGAAGAAATTTCCAATAAGTTTGAGACGTAATTTACACGTGTTTCCTACCTTTCCTTAGGTACCTAACCAATTGGTTGGTGGCTACAAGAAAGTGGGGCCACACAACATATGAAAAGAGCATGAGAGTTTTTTGACAACCTGTCTGAATGGTACTAAGATATGCATGTGGAGTTTGGCATTGATACCAAAGATGTAGTGAAGGGGGTTGGAATAGCGATATTCTAGCTTGAATTAGGAGGAAGGTTGGAAGATAAGGATGTGCCATGGGCATTAGAAATCAGGTGGATTTTCTATTTGTATCTATGATAGAGAAGAAGGGGTTTGGTGTAGTATTTATGGATGGAAAGGCATTGATCAAGCCCATGGGACATAAAACTTTAGAGTTAGAGAGAGAAACCTATATAGGCTAAAGAGACAACCTATTCAAGTAATGGAAAAAAGAAAAACAATGCAAAAAACCAAGGAGTTGGTAGCTTTGAAGGGTGAGCGGTTCAAAGGGAGTCAACCCTTAGGTTCAGGTGGGTAGGAGTAGTCAGAAGATCCCTCCAAGTTTGTCAAGAAGGTCTCTTAGTATGACATTACCTTACAGGATGTTCAGGCTCACGAGGTTTCTAGGAACAAGTCCAAAGAGAGCATGTCTTTGAAGATGATTTTGAACAAGGTGGCAGGTAGGGCTTCTAGTTTAGAAGGAGCAACCATGGCAGTAGATGCAATTCTAAGATGAGATCCAATTTAGGGTAGAATTAAATTCCTCACTAAGAGGGAGTGTTGATGTTTGTAGCTCGTGTAGGTACTTCTATACATTCCTAAGTGTATAAGCATGTAGTAGTTGCCCAAATTTTCCTTAGGACACTTGGTTAAGTTTTAATAAGTTGCTATTGCAACTTAGCCTAAGTCTAACTTAGGAACACATAATTAATTATGTTGGCTATTGAGCTAAAGAAACTTAGAAAAAGTGAAGTATTCACTTTCATGATTATGTTTTAGTCTCAACTATTGATCTCAAGTGAGGTGAGATCTAATCTCGACCATTCATCACTTTGGAGATTAGGGTTAGGGATTTAGCTCAATGTAAAGTTATAAAAGTAAGGAAGGAGAGGAAAAATACACACCATACATAATCAAAATAGATTGAGAGAGGCATATAAGTTGTGAATGAAGAATCATTTCTATTCTAGTGTGCTAGGTACAAGGAAGGTGCATAAGTGCAACAAAGGAGATCCAAATTAGCAAAGGAAATCAAGGGAAAATTTAAGGCTTGATTAGTGGGATGAAATCTAGAGTATGTTGTAACTGTAAATTTATCACTTGGGCCATTATCTTATGACAAGAGCCCAAGTAGGTTCTGATTGAGTTATTAATGAATAATTGATTTGTTTGGGTAGAATTGGTATGTGTCGCATGTTATTAAGATTGTTGTTGTAATTTTGATTATGCTAAATAATTATGTTAAGGACCTAGTTGTGGATCTATTTAATATATATATAATATTATAGATTAATAAAATGTCAAGTGCTAGGTTATGGGAAATTAACATGTATTCGCATCAAAATGCTACACTACTCACAATGATGTTTTAGGTCTCTCCATGCTCAAGGTCCATGCATATGTTTTTTTCTCGCCTTCAAAAAATATGTGATCTTCTTCTTTTTTTCTTTTTTCCCAAAATTGCTTATCTTGATCCAATAACAACTAGTGCAATGGACATGCCCCATACTTTTGTTATTCTCCATCTCTATGTGGCTTGTTTCCATAGAATCCATCAAAATCTCTTGGACAAGAATTATGACCAATGACACAACATCACATTTGATTTCTTTGATATAGTGGAAAGTAGTGGAAAATATGAACTTATATTTCTTTATTGCTTACATATTGGCCTCTTTGATAAGAAAATCCAATGGATATGTTGAGGATGGGCATGATTCTTGAAGCGAGGTGCTTGCACTAGTGATTTGGAAATCATATTTGTCTCAAAAACTGAGATCAATAAGAATTGATACCTTCTTACTTATGATCTAAATATTTAGTAGGAATTTTTTTTGTCTTTCCTCTTCAATTATGTGTTTTTGTTTTTTAGTTTTTTTTTTTTTTTTAGTTTTTAGTTTTTTAGTTTTAGTTTTTAGTTTTTTAGTTTTTAGTTTTTTAGTTTTTAGTTTTTGTTTTTTTTGTTTGTTTTTCGACACATTGAAGGTCAGTTTTTGTTTGTTGGAAAATTTCTATTGGTAGCTGATTTCCTTTTTAATTTCAAAATTGTTTTTTTGTTCCTTGTGGGTAAGTCTTTTTTCACATACATGACTATTTCTTCTTTATATGTGATTATTTTTAATAATTGCAACAATTTCTTACATATTTGGGGTTGATTTCAAGGTAAAACATGCCAATTTTACACCTCTAAATTTCTTTCAATTTATTCATCTTCATCTTGAGTAGTCATTTCCCTCTGCATCTTTGTTTTTAGTTAGATGGACATGAGGATGGAGCTTCCAAAATGTCTCCATTGTATGTCCATCAATTCTACAATTCTTGCAATGATGTTTTGGTTCTTTGTGTTCTTGACATGTGCACATGTTTTTTCTTACATTTGGAAAATATATTGATAGTATTTTTTTTCTTTCAAAACTACTTATCTTTATCCAATGATGGTTGTTTGTATGGACATACTCCAAACTTTGCTTGTTTCCCATATCTCTCTCTCTCTCTATATATATATGTGTGTGTGTGTGTGTGTTTGTACAAGCATCATCAAACTCATTTGGACAAGAATTATGACTTGTGTCCTTACACAAAATGCTAATCTTCACAAATATTCTAATAATATATCTGAGACTTGATGAGGATACCCCATGACCATGTCAAGTTACTCTTTGATAATTTTCTCTTTCTTTTTCCAAAATTATGTCATTTTATTTTCCAGATTTTCTCATGGTGTATTAGGTGGAGACTTATTCTCATCTTGGTTTTGAATTTTCCCAATATTTTGTCGACTTGATTTTTCTTTCAATACTATATATATATATATATATATATATCATTTTTGTACAAGCATCATCAAACTCATTTGGACAAGAATCATGACTTGTGTCCTTACACAAAATGTTAATCTTCACATATATTCTAATAATATATTTGAGACCTAATGAGGATACCCCATGACCATGTCAAGTTACTCTTGGATAATTTGATCTTTCCTTTTCCAAAATTATGTCATTTTATTTTCTAGATTTTCTCATGGTGTATTAGGTGGAGACTTATTCTCTTCATGGTTTTGTATTTTCCCAATATTTTATCGACTTGATTTTTCTTTCAAGACTCTACTTGGGTGTCCCACCATATTAAAGTAACCCAAGGATGTTGAATCTAGGATATATAATTTTTTTCTTATCTCCACATTCATGTGCTTCTACATCTCTAATTTTTTATCCATTTACTGGGTTTCTTTGCATTTACTTATCCTTCATAAACAATCAACTCAAATCTGGACCATGCTTTGAAGGGTGGGGGCTTCTTGAATGTCCCTATTACCTTAAGCTTTTCTTCGTGTGCATCATCTTGCCTTGATGGATGATCTTATTCATCTTCCTCTTGAACATGAGACAATGGATTCTATTCCTTACTACCAATTCTTCCATTGACTTCATAAATGTAATTTGCATGACAAGTAAATTCTCTACACGACTCTCCAATCCTTTAAATATTTCTTCATAGGTGTCTTCATTATCAATATCCACAGATTTTATATAGGATTTCTACTTCGTTGAATGTCCCTAATTTCTCTTCTCCAACTCTCCTTTTCCAAGGGATTTCCCCATTTGATTGAGTGCATAAAATATTTCTCTTATTCACACAACTCCATGAGCAACCTATAATACTTGTTAAAGCTTGAAACTAGAAGAGTTCCAAGCTATCTAGAGAAAATATCATGTCACCTTATAACATCTCTTTGTAGTTTTGATTAGTGTTTGCTAAACCCAAGGGAATCACTATTCAATCTGGGAAAAAAATATGATCTCGAGAGACCAAAAATCTAACACTTCCAAATGCATTATTTGTTATAATGAATCATACTTGAAATGTGAATGAAATAAGTATAGATAACAAGTATAATGCAAATTTACACCAAATAATATAATTTCACTGTTGAAATCATGCAAATTTTATGTTAGAACACGTCAAACATTCTTTTAAAAGTGAATCTACGTGTTAAAATATAAAAAAACAAGTTTTGATGTGTAAATTAGTAATTGTAACCACAATACCTAGAATTATGTAGGTTATGGAGTAGAAAATAAATAAAAGGGAGTAAGAATTGATCTTAGTTGTTTTAGGAAATTCAAGTGAAGCAAAGAGGTCCAACAATTGAGGTATTACTACCAAATAAAATGTTACCATTGTTGGAAAGTTGTAAGTACAAGATTGGGAGATATTAGCTTTGCATACAGTGCACTCCATGGAACATCCAACTATTTCCAAAGAACCTTCTCTCAACATTGCTTAGGGATAAATTCATACGAAAAAAAATGGGAGTGACATATAACATTACATGAATAATATACTCTCTCATATATACTCAATTGAAAGTAGGATAGGAAGATGAGAATTCAAGCAATCATAAGTCTCAAGAATAAAAGGAATCTATCTACTCACCACTCCTTTATTATTTATGGAACAGGTTTGGATGTGTATAAATAACATCACCATGAATAAGAAAGTATAGGATGAACATTACCGTGTACATATTTAGGTGCATGACACTCATTGATACTCCAATGCATTTCTTCTTCTAGGACAAAATATGTATTTGTGCAAACTTTTTTCTTGAAGGCAGATGTTATAGCAGTAACCTCAACAATAATTTGTTATGGTTCCACATATTAATCATTCTGAACCAAAAGAAAACTTTGTGCTAGAATGGTTAAGTTTTGTACTTTATCCTAATCATAAGTCAAAGACAACAACCCTCAACTAAGTTGTTCAAAGTAAGTTAACAATATTACACCATAATAGACCAAGTTCTACTAAAGTAAGCCTCCACGAGTTGGCCTTTCTCTAAGAATAACTCCGATGAGATGCTCTTTTCCTCTCTTAGAACTCTATAAATAAGGAGGAAGTCTTTCATTTGAGGCATTTAAGTCTGTGTAGATTCATTTTTCTAAGCTCTCTCTCCTCTCTGAGATTTGAGTCATTCCGTGTCTATGAAGAGTTTGAGAGGCTTGCGCAGGTATATGATAGTATACCTAAGAACCTAAAGTGGTGAGACTCTAGTAGCAAGTCTGTAAGTCCGATTCTTCATATCTGTAACTCATTTAAAGATATAATATATGTATATTGTTTGGCTCTGAAATAAATAATGCTTTATCTATTTCTATGGTCAATATATGTTGTATGATTTTGTAATGTTTATGGCTAAAAATTCGTTCGAAGTTCGCTTGAGGTTTGCTTAGGGTTCTTGAGCATCAAAATTTCTGAAGTTTTTCCCAAAGGCAGGAGGCCGCAAAAGGGAATTTATGGAGAAAGGGGTGTTCAATGTATGGAGAAGTTTATGTAGAGCAGAAACTTTGTTAAGTCATGCTCATTTCCTCTCTTAGGGAGCCTCTAACAAACACAATCCAAAAATTCATATTAGAGATATCACGATCTAAAATGGTACATCTTCTTTACATATCTATAATGGATAGATTTGTTTATTTTTGAGATATAAATAATGTTAAAGACTCATGTTCTAGTTCTGGTTTAAGTAGTATGTTTGATACTTGTTGAAATGCTCCTTTAAATGAGTCTAATATGGAAATAGTTCAGTCACAATCGTAGGCTGCATGGAAGTTGCATGATATATGGCTGAGTAAAGTATATCTCATTTTAAGTATGTTTCATGTAAAGGTTGTTAGTCGAGTTATTTTAAAGGAGTCAATCTCTCAGGTGCAACAAAACTGCTACAATGCATAAACAATTCCACTGTTAAATCCTAAATAGATTCAAGTTGAAGCCAAAAAACATGGTATAAAATATATGTCTATTAAATGCATTAGAGTCATAATCTTTGAATTAGTGCATAGGGGTGTTGATGCATATGTTATGTTTATTGTGAGAGACCTTAGACATAACAAATTCTTTGATTCATTAATTGAATCAATAGTTGCTCCTTTATCCAATGGCCCAATATGGTTTGATTGCTATCCTAATTTTTATGTATATTCCTTGGATGAGCATCTTGCTTGTATCCTTAAACTCCAAATGAAAACCACTAGTTTTGACACGAGAGATGACAAAACAAATATATCCATTGAGACTTTAGGATGTTTTAGGCATACTAACACCATGTATCTTGCTATCTTGTACAACCCTAGTCAATATTCACAATCTAGCACATTAGTGCTCACTAATCCTATTAATCAGAAAATGGAACATTAGATGATTAAGTGGGAAAATTTGGCTTTCCCTGAACATTGGCTTGTTGATATCCCCAAATTTCCAAAACAAAGGTCCATAACTTCAACAAATATCAGTGAGTATAATACCTCCACAATTACCTCATTTACTTCCATATCTCATAATTAGTCATGTACATACCCATCCTTACAATCATTATCCACTTCTCTCAGATTTTTCCCTTACTCTGTTAAATGTCCTAATTATAATAGTCTCGTATATCTTCATAGTTTGACAACCAATCTTGGTGAGTTGTCTAATTCCATATAACTTGAACACCAAAATCATAACCCTTTGTATAAACACTCCACCACCTCCTTGCACCATTGTTGATCCTTTTCCTCACCCAAACTGTGCAGATATATGGTTTCCTCAATGATGATCACATCTTAATGATACATTCAACCCCTGCACTAGAATTTGAAGGTCCCAAATTGAAATATATATTCAACTATGACAAACCCTTGAACAAGAAAATATGGCCTAGGCTATGTGGAACAAGTTGATCAAGTGATTCCTAAATCCGATTCAACAATCTTATTCCCACAGAAATAAAAAGGCCATTTTTTGTGATCCATGATCTTTAATTCAATGGTTTTAACACGAATTGCATAAAGAGCATGAAATAACCATAAGTGCAATAAAAATGAAGAAGAAACACATGAAGACATGACAATATGGAAAAATTCACCATAAATTGATAATGGAGTTCACCCATAATGTGTGAGATACATCTCCATGCTTGTTGTGAAGATAAATCCCTTCTGCGAACAAAAGCGATCTATCTAGTCCTATGAGAGGATCTAGCAACAAACTAGACAAATAGTGAAAAATTTCCTAGTTTATGTTGAAAAATGAAAAGTGAGAGAGAAACCTACCTCACTCTGATGCTAAGCACTCAAACTTTGATGATGATCTCGATCCCTTAGCTTCCAGTCTCGCTCCTCGCTATTCCTTGCATCTGAATACCTACAAGAGAGATCAAAAGACAACAAGAGATACAAGAGCATACATAGTATGATTCAAACATAAACTACATGAAAAATCAAGGAGCATCATGCTAAATGAACAAAGATTTATACACTTATGGAAAGTAAACACCAGATGTATTTATTAATGAATCAAAAAGGGAAGCATACAACCATTGCCTTGATTTTGGAGACCTCCTTTGTAGTGGATTTCCAAGTCCAAGCCAAGACCATTCAAGCACTCCTTCTCCTTAGTTAGATGGGCATCATTTGGGCATAGTTTCGGCATAGGAATGCAGGCAAGAAATGACCAACCATTTGGGGATGGAAGGGACTTGATTTATAGGAAGGGAGAGGGAGTTAAGGATCCAAAAAAGAGGGAGGAAGGTCCATATCTTAGGGGGAAGATCCCTAAGGTAGGATCAAGGACTCAAAATGGGAGAGCTTGACCATATCTCTATTCAACAACATCCATCTCATTGTTCTTGAAGATTCTAGAAGGCGAAGCTTCTCCTCCACTTTAGGAAAACCTGCCAGAAGAGGTTCAACATAGGCTTTCATATCAAAATCTATGCTGGCAGGGCTAGGTATACATGCTGCAACAGGCCATCAGCATGGGCCAATAGTAGTGCAAAGCATGTTGATCCTGAAAACTAGGGTTTCAGGCAAATTTCTCCAGAATTCTCTCAAGGCAACTCTTCTTCTATTCTTTAGGGATGTTTCTGTATGTGTTTCATGGTGAGTACACTTTGAAAGTTTTCATCATTTTGACGCTTCAGGATATGGGACGGGAAGTGTGACAAAATACTGTGTAACAGATGCCCCCTAAATCATGAAGGCAGAATAAAGAGTGATGAGTGAAATTATTTACAAGTCAAGGCAAGGACCCAAAAAACCACCGTTAGGAGACCTACAAATCAAGCATGATACAATATACATATCTGACATCTCTGATATAAATATGCCTAATGATACATCTTTGAATAAGCATCTAACAATACATGAATCCATGACATGGACACAACCATACGAATAGAAGGGATCATGTGTAAGGATCCATGGCATGGACGCAACCATTCGAATAGAAATGATCATATATATGGACCCACAATATGGGCGCAACCATTCGTATAAATTGAAACATGTGTACAATCATGAATAATTCATAACTCCACGTATCCTAGATTCATCAGATGAAACCCAAGGTCTTGATTTCTATCTCGATCTAATCAATGTACAGATTCTACCATGTCAATAGATTTGTCAAAGTCGAACATGATAGAAAACCACCTAATTACCGGTCAATGATGTAAACCGTTAACAGGCACGAGAGAAAGCACCAATAATGACAATGGCTCTCAAGGTACAAAAACACAATCCACGAGTGTGAATAATGAAGCTGAAGTCGAACACTTGTAGAATCATTCGACTAAAGGCCAATGATGTAAACCTATAGTCGAATGTGAATAACTTGCAATTGAGGCATGAAAGCTCCAAGGTACTAGAAGGGAGTTTCTGGATCATCTTCCTGGATAATGAGCTAAAGTTGACAGGAATTGATCTGTCAAAGGAGGGCCATAATGTATCTCACATCACCGACATGAAACAAAAGAGGTAGTAGAGTAGGTAAGTTTGATTAAGGACTGTGAAAAAAAGGTCAAATAATGTATAAGCGATAAAAAACTGTAGATGAGACTTATCTCGAACATATCGACAACACGACTCCATAGTTTGGTAGCATTTGACTCATCAGAGGTCATGATGACAATGCAGTATAATCAGATGAGATGCAAAATGGATTCCCAAAACCCAGGAAGGCAAGTGATGAAGTGAAAATAACCCAAACCCAACATGAGCAATAGATAAGTATCATGTTCAAGAGCGACATGTTTCCTTTGCACAAAATACAAGAGGCATTCGCTTTCATTCCCCCCCACTATTTCTAGTGAGTACTCCATTATTTTGCATCACAAGCTTGAAGGGGATAACATATGCTTGTCGTATAAGTCCATCCTTTGAATGAATCCATCCTAGTAAGTGTAACGAGTCCTAGGAAGTAGAAACTTGGTCTCGTCATGGTGACAAGTCCTACGTCGTTTATGTTTTACGAGTCCGACGGAGGGGTAACTTGACATGTTTTTCATGTTTAGAGAGTTTGAAAAAGAGGTGAAAAATAAAATTCCAAAGGTCCCTTTTTGTAAATATTCTCTTGAATCAGAAAAGGTAGAAAATAACATCCAAGAGAACCTGTTAGCCATGTTCGACTAAGGTATTCCTTTTTCGTACAATAGTTTATCTCAATCTGGAAAAGGGTTAAACGTATATGGATCTTACGTCATTTCATTTACTTTAACGAGTTCAAAACAACAAGTACTCATTCCATATTTCTTGATTCAGAAAAGAGCTTAAAGATGACGCCAGGGGGTTCCTTTTTCGTTTATTTTTTTACGAGTTCAAAAAAGTGATAAAATAAAACTCGTTGATTGAGTCAAAATTAATCACCATCACCATGTATCCATGACCTGTCGCTACACAAGTGAAACACAGATTACCCATTTTCGAGAAAAAATATTAAAATATAAATAAAATGTGCCCTAATTTGGTAAAAATATCTTTAAAAACTTGTAAAACTCAAAAAGTAAAACAATTTTTATCATTTCACATTTTATAAATTAGAGAGCACTTTTTACCCTATTTTCCCTGATCTTCAGGCAAGGAGTGCGACCAATCCAGGACACTGTTCTTTGATCTGTTTGTTGCAGGTAAGAGATATGTCTCTTCTCTTCATTTTGGTTATGATTTTATGTGTTTTCATCCATAGGATAGGCAATAAGGAGGGCTTGGAAAAATTTTGTGTCGAGGGCGATCAACGCGGGTTTTACCCATCGGACCCGCACTCCTCACCTTGTGGTCAATTGTGTCAGTGTGTTAAAAGCGCGGAAACATGTAGAAACAGATGCGTTGGCACAGAGTTATAAAATTTTCAGAAAATCCTCCATATTTAATGATTGTTTTATGAATTTCTCTCCATAGATGCTCATAAAAACTTGGTTAATGGATGTTCCACAGGTGAATCAACGAAAAATTATGATTAAGTGGAAGGAGAGAGGACATGAGGTAGAAGATCATCAGGCAACCCAAGACCCAAATTGCATAACTACCCTTTGAGCATGTGGGTTACTGAAATTCTTCTGGATTCTTGGGATTAGGAGCCAGGTTGAGTTACTACAGCATTTGATTGGTTGGTGGGATGTAGATCACCAACTGTTTATGATTGGGGACCAAGAACTTGAGATAGATGTCACAGACATCTATTTCATTACGTGTTTGTCCAAAAGGGGACAATGGATTCAGTTGTCTGGTTCTCACTAGAGCGGAGAGTACGGATATGCTGATTGCGAAACATTGCCCAGGCACTTGGAAAACTCAGAGTGGGAAGACAGACATAAAAACCATCACGAATCTCCCGCTAAGAACAATTCTCCATACCATGGCCCAAATAGCTAGGGATCAGGCTTTGCATGAAGAAAAAAGTCCCATTTAGTATGCCATTGATTGTCTAAGTCCCACAGTTTTAATTAGTGTGAAGGATTGTTGGTCAACATGAAGAGCCAACTCATGAAATGTAAGACAGGGAAGATGAAACAGTTCGACTATGGATCTATCTTGGTGATGTTCTTCTTGGAACGTGTACCATTATTCAGATATCAGTCAATAGAAGTGGATGCACCAGCGCACAAGGATCCACAGTTGTTGAGGTGGGGTGAGCTGATGCCTCGACAGGGAGGTGGTTAGGGAATGTCATTTCCTCCAACATTTTTTGGATGGTTGCGACAACAGCTAATTATGGAAGATGATTGGGTGTACATTGGCACGGATTTATGGGGAGATCCCGACCTTCCACTTCCACCTGGTACATAGTGGACTGATGCAGGTAAAAACTATTCTTTAAAGTTTTTGAAGTTTTTGATTTTTTTTTCATGTGTACTAAGATTTGATACTTGTGATTTCTAAAGATGTTGGACCAGAGACACCTCCAAGGGTTTCTTTGATATCCAGGCAAGTGGCATGATAGATATAGGATGATCCCTATGAGGAGGGAATCGACTCGATCGTAGAGGTGGAACGCAACTTGGAAGCCTTGACAAGAGGCATTCTAGAATATGCGTCTATTGATGAGGTGCCACTCCAATATCAGAGGCATATTGTAGGGGTGTCCGCCAGACTACATCAGTTGCTCAACTGATTCATCAGAGCTATTTCGTGATACCATGAGCACCACGTTGGTGGATATCCATCTCTAGCTTTCATTTTTTTGCACTTATGTAGGCTCAAGAATCCATGTCTCAGAACACAGATTTTGATATTTTGATGTAACAGTCATTTTGAAAACTTATATATATGTGTATGTGTTTCCCTTGATGCTTATCTAATGTTTCTATTATATGTTTTTGTATTTACATATGATGCAAATGTCTATCTAGAATGTAATTATCCAATGTATCTATTAATGTGTTAAAACTTCTTAGAATGTGTCGATAAGTTATATAATCAAAGTCTCATTCTCAAACTAGAAAATACATTCTCAAAATCTGTCAAACTCGCAAATACAATCTCAAAATTTGAGGGTTTCTGACTAAATATCGTCTGTAAGTTGTAGTACAATGAGTTGTGAATCGAGATTAACGACTAACTCTCTAATGCCAAGAGCAATGGTCTCTGACAAAATCTCAATAATCGCGCTATATTCGGAAATGTTATTAGTGGTACAACCTAAACATATGCCTTCTAAATTCATTAATTCACCATTAGAGTCATAGATTGCCCATGCGGCAAAAGATAGATTCCATGTACTACGACAAGCACCATCAGCGAAACCGACATAAAGGTTCGATGAAATCTACAAACCAAGTAGAACACGCGGTAAGTAGAGGAAAACACGTTTGCAAAATCAAACAAACACACGAAAACGAAATGCACACTAATGTACAAAGTATGTACACGAAATCACACATACTAATTTTTGAGGTAAAGCTCGTTTCGGGGCTTAGCCAACCGATTTCCTTCATAATCAACCAACTCATAGGAACCTTTCTATAATACTCGTTTAACAATGTAAGGCCCATGCCACATTGGTTCGAATTTCCCAGCTCCCAATTTATCATTGGCTTGATCGTATAACAAGACCAAGTCACCTTCAACAAAAAAATGGGGAGTAACAGTTTTATTGTATTGTGCTTTAACTCATTTCTTTTGAGCTTCAATAACTAATGCAACAATATAACGAGTTTCATCAAGCCTTTCAAGGTAAAGTAATCGTTCCTCCTCCGATGAAGTGCCAGGGAGTAATTTGACAACTAGTTTTAATGAAGGAATCTCGCATTCAATTAGAAGGGTTGCATCTAGATCATACACCAACTAAAAGGGTGTGGATCCAGTTATTGTCTTAGCTACGGTTCAGTATGCCCATAGAGCTAAAAATAGCATAAGGTGCCAATTTTGTTTATGCATCCCAATATTACATTGAAGCATTGTAACCAAGACTTTGTTGACTGCCTCAACTTGGTCGTTGGCCTGTGGATAGTAAGGAGTTGAGTTGTCATGACGCAGACCCAACTGAGCAGTAAGCTTTGTCATCATATAATTTCGAAAATGAGAGCCATGGTTGGTGACGATGGCTTGAGGGACACCAAATTGAGCTATGACATGATTAAAAAGGAATTGAACCGCAGTTTTACTGTCAGCATCATATGTAGGCATCGCCTCGACCCATTTAGTGAAATAATCGACGACGACGATGATATAACCATGGCCACTGGCCGAGCGAGGGTTACATGTCATGAAGTCGATACCCCATTTTGAAAAGGGTCTGATGGTAAAAGGGAGTAGGTGGGGCACGTTGTTTGCGGTTATAAAATTGGCAAGCATGACATTTTTGGATTGCTATAATGCAATCTTTGAAGATCAAAGGCTAGAAATAATGGGTGTGCAGGATTTTTTGAGCTGTAGCATATCTCGACATGTGAATGCCACAAGTCCCATAGTAACAATAATTTAAGACTCTCTCAGCTTCCTCATGTTAAAATTATATATTACGGAGCAATGGAACACATAAAATATTGCAGAAATATAAACACAGAAAACACATAAAACAAGAGAGACACAGATATACGTGGTTCACCTAGTTTGGGCTACGTCCACGGAGAAACAGCCAATCCTTCTTTTATTATATTATCCAGCAAACTAAAGAGATACAACCTAGAGCAGATCTGATGTAACACCCTCTTCGCTGTCAATATCCTCTCTCTTCCTCACTCAGAATACAGATATATATAGACACAATACAATTCCCTCATATGTAGTGAGGGGTTGCCTTCTAGGGCAAAAAAACCCTAAATTAAACATAACTTCTATCGTCATATCATCCACCTAATGAACAGCCTAGATTGACTAGAAATTACTAGACTTTTACAAGGCAATTTTACATCTATTTTTAGCTTCGGGGGTGCTGCCCCCAAACCCCTACCAGGGGACCATTGGCCCCCAGACCCCTCAACCGGGGGGGACAAGTCCCCCCCACATGGAGGGGTGTACAGTCTTCCTGTGGGTATACATTCGGCCGAAACCTTTGAATACAGAAGATAATCAGGCTCCACACCCAACACCTCAAGCGTTAAGCATCGACAAAGGATGGAATTGACACCAACACGGTACAAAGTATCCCCAATAATTCGATAAGGTTGGGACTGATGTCGGATGCGACGACATTCAAAGTTGGATAACTCTGGTTGAAAAGTTTGGGTCTGGAGATAGGTAATGATATCTCCATACCATGGGTCAACAATACTAATGAGGAAGAGAGTTTCATCAGGAATTAGCTCGTTAGATGTAGTAGATGTGGTTGCAGAGGGAAGGTCACAAATCAACTCGGCGAAAACCAGTGATTTCTTCGATTTAGCTTTAGAAAATTCCAAATCAAATTCTTGTAGGATAAAAATCCATTTAGAATAATTTCCCCCCAAGAAATGATGAGTCATAATGTATGTCATGGGGTTGCAATTATAAATCACAGTGGTCTTATGTAAGAGAATATAGTGGTGAAAACGTTGAACATCGTGAACGACTGCTAGAGCCAATTTATCGACATGGGCATATCAAGTTTCAGAGTCAAAAATATTTTGACTCAAGTAATAAATCATGTGTTTGTCTCCATCATCATCATCTTGAACAAGTACCATAGAAATAGTACTATCGATGACAACCAAGTACAAGAAATAATTGCGGTGATGATTTGGGGGATGCATTAAAGGAGCACTAATGAGGGCATTCTTCAATGCATCGTAGGGTTCTTAATAAACTTCATCCCATATGAATGGGATCCCTTTATTTAACAAGCGAGTAAATCCCTAGGTAAGTTTCATGTAGTTAAGGACAAAACGACAAGGAATTTCGCTTTCCCTTGTAAACTCTGCAACTGATGTAAAGAAGATGGAGGGGGGGAATTCATAATGGCCTCCAGCTTAAGGGGATTGATCCGGATGCCTTCTTTTGATATGAAAAACCCTAAGAGACGACCATATTCGACACAAAAGACACACTTATCCGGATTCAATCGAATATTGTAGTGTCGACAACGAAGAAATATCTCTTGAGGTGATCAGGATGTTCTTGATGCTTAGCAAAATGTGTTGGTAAGTCGTCGAGATATGGCTTAATGATATTCTTAATATCGTGAAAGGCATAAGGCATCGCTCATTGGAAGGTAGTGCCAGCATTATCAGACCAAAAGGGAGTTTTTTGTCAGCAAAGGTTCCCCAAGGACAAATAAAAGCAGTTTTGTGTTGATCGACGAGAAGAATGTTAATTTGATTGTATCCAAAAAAACCATCCATAAAGGAAAAAATATCACTCTCGGCACATTCGTCAATGATTTGATCTATAAAGGGAGTTGGATAATTATCTTTAAGACATGCTCGATCGATATCACAATAGTCAACACAAATGCAGATAGTCCCCTGTTTCTTAGTCACAGGAACAATATTCGAGACCCAATCTATCAATGGAATAGGATAAATGAAACCAACTTTAAGAATTTTTCAACTTCTCCCTTTATGGTAGCTTCCTTTCTAGGGTGCACGAGGCGAAGACGCTGACGAACAGGCTTTGCATTCAAATAAGCAGGTATCTCGTGCACTATTATACTTAGATCTATGTCAAGCATTTCCTTGTACGACTAAGCAAAGACATCACATAATTCTTTGAAGAGGGTGGTATAAATCTTGGTCTCATCGGTAGATCAAGAAACCCTGATATCGATATTTTCGACAATCCCTAGTTTGACAGATATGTCGATGGGCATTGTAGCTGAAATGTTTCCCATGTTTCCTTCAAAAAACACTTAGTGAACCAAAATAGGTGTCTGAAGCGGATGAGTTGGTACACTGGAAACAAGGGTTTCTAGACAAGAAGAAATCTCACCAAGGCTTGGGAGAAAGGAGGAACGATGATGGGCATCATTCCATGGAGTTTCCTCAAGAGACACAAATTATGTGATACTTTCATCAGTTTGAAATGTCTCATTCAAAGGATTTGGAGAATCCCAAGAACCGAGCCAGGGAGATTGTGAATATGCATCTAGACTCATACTGAAATGATCATGAATTTCAGAAGTAGTCGCAGAAGCTGAAACGACAACTTGATATGCTTTCTCTACAGGGAAAAGCGACATGATATCACCAAAACTATCAATATGATTAGGACGGGGAACGACCCAAGGATCGTGATGAGTCGAGACCATGTTAATTGAAGTGACATTCAGAGGTGGAAGGGAAAAAGTTCCCATAAGGGAAGAGTCTTTGAAAAGACCTACCCCAACACTCTTGTAAGGGATATCAGTATTCCCAACATATGGAACATTGCCATTTGAGGAGTTGGAAGAGAAAAAAGTGAGCTGATCGAAAATTACTATTTTCCCTTGATGAGGAAAATGGAGCACACTAAATAGGGTAGAAAAAATGCAAAACATTGCATGGGTATAGCTATGACCAAGTAGAAGATTTTAATTTAGATTGGCATCGACAACTTCTACTTCCAGGTTAACAATTTTTCCTTCCAATTGAATTGGCAAGTCATTGAGAATACCATATGGATGAGAACCTTTACCATCGAAAGCTT
Organism: Pinus tabuliformis; assembly: GCA_031772625.1. Classification (NCBI taxonomy): domain Eukaryota; kingdom Viridiplantae; phylum Streptophyta; class Pinopsida; order Pinales; family Pinaceae; genus Pinus; species Pinus tabuliformis. The sequence continues at coordinate 739,865,227 of CM062814.1, read as the reverse complement.
CCAAGGTAATAGGGGACCGGTTGAGAGGTGGAGATTCAATAGCTTTCCAACTTGAAAGGGACATGATGCAAGTAGAAGCACCCTAATCAATAACAGTATGATGAATAGTCTTCCCTTTGATAACGACTTGTATAAGAAAGGCAAGTTCATGCGGGAATCGAGGAACATCATTTTCAAGATCAAAACTAATCAGGTTTGAATATGTAGCATCAATCCCTCCTATGGTGGATAGTAATGCTTTCCTTTGCGATGGACAAGTATGGAGGACTTCCAAATTTGACATCGCTAAAGGCGCTTGAGCTAATTTTTCCACAATGCTATAATGTTGAACAGCTCATGCATTCAGATTATATGATGACTTCCGAAGAACACCTTTGGGAGGTGGTCGGATAATGGAATCATTACTAGGTCGTTCAATATGAAGAGGACCATAATTGGGTGCAGTGGAAGTAGAAGGCGTATCAGTGGCATCATTTTCCACAACCGGTTTGGTAGGATTTTGATAATCTTTTGATCGACTAGAAACAGAGACGTGTTGTTCCACTCATAAAAAATTGAGAGCCTGTATATGTAAAGGATTGAGGTTGATCTACCAATTGAGTCTGTTGTTATGGAAAGGATTCTTTCAACACGACCGATGTCCCCGAGGTGCCTTTTAGAAGACTACTAACCTCAACACGACGGTGACTATCCTTGGTATAATGATATTTGTCACATATAAGACAAGGATATTTTGGCTTGCGTTTGGATGTATCATCAGCAGATAGTTTAGGAGAATCCTGTTTAGGGGTATCATATTTAGCCTTACCTTTACCCTTCTTTTTCCCTTTCGAGGCTTTGTCTGTTGTGGTAGATTGGACAACATTCACCTCAGAAGTTTTACCAGGATTTTTGGAAGTATTCAAAGGAGGAGAAGGTGCAGTAGCAGGAACAGATTTATGCTTCATAGAAGTAGAAGAAGCATTACTAGAAGTTTGAGCTACTGACCCAATAATACCATCAACGGGTGGTGTCTCTGCAGGTTGAGAAGATGCCAGATCAGTTGAAGGTCGTGGGGCATCGGGTAAGAGATCATAGAGCATTCCAGATTGTGAATATAACAAATCCAGATACTAAGCACAAATGATGGCTTGTTCTTCAATCACACAGCCACCCATAGCTATGTCTTTGGCAATTTGATTAACGAATGACTTAGTAAACCATTCAATTAAAATCTCATCAGGGATTTTTGAACTTAATAAGATGATGTCGATGCCTCCATTCATGGATGTGATAGGAGATGTGAGTATTAGTCCTTTGTTTCAAAGAAATTAGGAAATGGGTCCCAGTTTCATATCGAACTAGTATTTGAAAGTGAGTGAGAAAATCCATAGCCAAGGTATTGAAATCTTGAAAGGAACCTCAGTGTACCATTTGGTGGAAACACCTATTAGAGTGCACTGGAAAAGATGCAGTTGAATGGAATCGTTGACCCAAGAGTTGGATGAGCACCATAAATGGTAGGTCATGACATGAGCTTGGGGGTCTTATCCATAGTTCCCTTTGAATTTTAGATAATCAACAAGAATTTTGGTAGGAATCGGAGGCCAATACGGTGAAAGGAGTGTTGGGTCATTTTCAAGCCTTGACACATCCGGTAACTTATTTGAGGATTAAAAGGCATGAAAGGCCTTTGATAAGGTCCATATTGAGGATTCCAACCTTGTTGGTATTGATTTCCCCCCCATAGTGGTGGATTTTGAACATAGGTATTTTGGTATTTCCCCCACTAGGAGGAATTTTGACCATACAAAGGTTGAGTATGTCCCCACTGAGGTGGGTTCTGACCAGGATGGGTTTTATATTAACCCAACACTAGCCGTTGAGAACCATAAGGAGGATAGGTGTCCTATGAGGAGTATTGAGCATAGGGTTGCTGATGCAATGATTGACCTTGTTGATGCAACAGTTGACCTTTCTACTACAACGGTTGACCTTACTACTGCAACGATTGACCTTGTTGCTGCAACGATTTTCCTTACTGCTACAATGGTTGTTGATAAAACCCTTGTTGCACGTAAGGTCCTTGTTGTTGATAGGTTACTTGTGGATATTGATAGGTTCCTTACTGCTGATATGAGCCTTGTTGCAAAGGATTACTAGCTCCTAAAGGATAAGTTCCAGGAGAAAACTGAAACTGACCAGATGACCCAAATGAGGGATTAAGACCAAAGTTCATTTGGGATCCTGCCTATTGATTAAGAGGTGGGTTTTGAGGTTGTTGTGAACCATAAGGAGGGTACGATTGTTGGTAAGGTATTTGAGCCGAAAGAGGCTGCTGATAAGGAATTTGACTAGATCTGGATGGAATGGAGGTTCCACTAGGATAAGGAACACTACCAACAGTTTGACCCACTCCTGTAACATGATTTTGAGATCCAAAACTCACATAAGTTCCACCAAAGACAGTAGGTACATATGGAGGAGGTGGCTGCCCCCTAGGCAGTGTGATAGACAACATTGAAGATTTCCCACTAAATGGAGGAGGTGTAACCACTGTAGTGGTCGAAAGAGGAGCTGAAGAACCTATAGGGACATTAACTACCCCAATCGTGACTGTAGGTTGGGAAGAAACCAAAGGTTGAACAAGAATTTTGGAAGCCACGTTTGAAACAAATGGGTTAGTGGTAGGCATAATGCCAGATGACCATATCGGATGGTGATAAAGTGAAGATGCGCTTGGAGTACTCAAAACCAAATGACCAAGAGAGGTATAATTCGAAGGAAGTAAGGGTTCACTGCTTTCAGGGGGTGGAGTCGTCCCACTCCCCATATAAGGAGAGGGAACATATGGAAATCCTTCAAGTGGAAAGGGATATTCAAAACCATCACCAATACCAAGAGTATGGGTGGCTGAGACTTCTGGAGGAGGATCTTGAGGAGATGTTGGCATAGATGGAATCTCACCTTTTGATGCCATGGGTGGAAACAGTTGATGAGGAGGAACCCACGACGTACTAGGAGAATGTTCCAAAGGTACATTAGGATTATTGAACAGACTATATGGGCGTTGAGGAGATATCACCAAAGGATCGTAAAGTGGATTCGGGGGAAACAACAAGAACTATTGAGGAACCTCAGGAATTTCTGGTTCAGATTCCTGAGATGATGAAAATGACTCTCAAGGTGGAGGACGAGAAGCAAGGGGTTGAATTCTTGGGACAAGTCCAAGTTCAAAACCTTGATCTTCAAGTGACTCTGGAATCTCAGGATGGACTCCTTGTGATAACCCTTCAATATCAAATTGTGAAGTGGGTATGTGAGGTGAACTTGGCAGTTCTGCCACAATAACCTTTTCTCAAACTCAAAAGGAGAGGAGGCAATTTATTTCAGCTTTAATTAAAATTTACCTTTAATAAGGCATAATGAGGCCAAGGAGAACTGCATGGGTAGGACATGTTATCATGGGCATTAAATTTTAGAACTTTAAAACAAAAAATAAATAAAAAATGGTAATCTAGGCAAAAGGGTTTACCAAGTATCCATGAACCTCTATATACACCTTGGTAGAACCAAGGACTTAACATACGATGACCAATATCCCCGAATGTTGTGTTCAGTGTATCATGTCTATAAGGTAGCTGACTCAGTTACCTATGGCTAAAGGATCACAACCTAGTGGGGTCTCCCAATATATACTTGACGGTAGAGGGAGCACAAGTTCGTGTTAGCATTGCCTAATGTGTAACTTTTCGATGAGAGCATTCCCATAAACTTACCATATGTTGAGTGCCTCTGATATACCTGAAAGTACTGGAGAATGATCCTATATACTTCCGTATGTGGAACGTGATATCACCCCCAGGATACAACGCTGAAAGATAACAAAAGGTGCTAGGTTTATAGACGTCAGAACACGTATCTAGCTTAGACCTCTAAATGTTTTCGTTAAGTTCCAAATGCTCCTTAGGTTAATTAAGTAAATTGTAATATTTATCTTGAATTATGTTTCAGTTTTGGGGCTCAAAACGATGTCACCTGAACGCTTAAGATGAAGCTATATGAGAAAAAAAAAAATCCATTTCGATTAAATAGAGTAACAAAGGGAAGAAGTTTCAACCAATAATGCATCAAACAAAATGCCTTCTACTAACTTTCACTTTCGCTTTCCAAATGCAATGTCAAAAAGTAAAAATGATTTTCACTTCTCACTATCCTAAATGAAACTTTTCAAGAGTAAAATGATTTTCACTTTTACTAATATGCACTTATATAAATGATGTTTTTTATTTTGATTTTAAATGATCTAATGCAACTAATGCATCAACCAAAGAAAAATGAAATTCGATTCAAATGCACTTACATGAAAATATTTTTCACTTTTCTTTTTTAATCAAACGATAATGCAGTTCTTTCAGCTTGAGAATCAAACAATGTAATCTATGCTTGATTAAAAACAAAAATGATTTCCAAATGAAAATTGACCTAATGCAATTGAAAAGCAAATTTTGAAATACAAGCTAAAACAAATGCAAAATAATGTTCTCAATGATTTCCACATAAAAACAACACTCAATCAATCAACAAAACTAGTATCCCAATGACACAAACAAGTAGCAAGAGAATACTAATTGACCTAAAACCTTAAGACTCAATCAGACCTCACTTCAAAGCCAATGAGACAAATTTTGCAAATTAATCAAGACAATTAGTCAAAACACTAACAAATCCAAGCATACAAGACAGGGAAAGACCTCAGAGGTCAAGACACACCAGACCTTATGACATAAACCCTAAATTTCTAAAATCTTTGGGATCATCACGACTGTTACAGTCAAACCTGTGCAGACAGGGGTTTCACCGCGGCTATTATCAAGAAAAATGCGTCGGATGAGAAAGACTGGGAAAAAAAAAATTCAACAAACAATGTCGACTTAACACTCTAAAGAAGTAATCACTTAAAGTGCAGACCTATATAGAATCCAAATGACCGATAATTCGACGGTTGGCTAAATTTATCAAAAGACCAAACACAAGAAAGAGGTTGAAAGGGTTATAGGCTCCCTAGTGGAGTCGCCATTTTGTTGTGAAGATAAATCCCTTCTGCAGACAGAAGTAACCTCTCTAGTCCTATGAGAGGATCTAGCAACAAACTAGACAAACTAGTGCAAAGTTTCCTAGTTTATGTTGAAAAAAGCAAAGTGAGAGAGAAACCTACCTCACTCTAATGCTAAGCGCTCAACCTTTGATGATGATCTTGATCCCTTAGCTTCCAGGCTCGCTCCTTGCTATTCCTTGCATCCGAATACCTGCAAGAGAGATCAAAAGACAATAAGAGATACAAGAGCATACATAGTATAATTCAAACATAAACTACATGACAAATCAAGGAGCATCATGCTAAATGAATACAGATTTATACACTTATGGAAAGTAAACACTAGATGTATTTATGAATGAATAAAAAATGGAATCATACAACCATTGCCTTGATGTTGGAGACCTTCTTTGTAGTGGATTTCCAAAGTCCAAGCGAAGACCATTCAAGCAATCCTTCTCCTTAGTTAGATGGGCAACATTTGGGTATAGTTTCAGCATAGGAATGCAGGCAAGAAATGAACAACCATTTAGGATGGAAGGGACTTGATTTATAGGAAGGGAGAGGAAGTTAAGGATCCACAAAAGAGGGAGGAACGTCCATATCTCAAGAGGAATATCCCTAAAGGTAGGATCAAGGACACAAAATGGGAGAGCTCGACTATATCTCTATCTAACAACATCTATATCATTGTTCTCAAAGATTCTAGCAGGAAAAGCTTCTCCTCCACTTTAGGAAAGACTGGCAGAAGAGGTTCAGTGCAGGTTTTCATATCAAAAGCCACGCTGGAAGCTCTAGGTCAATATGTTGCAACATTCCATCAACACAGGCCAGTAGTAGTGCAAAGCGTGTTGATCTTGAAAACTAGGGTTTCAGGCAAATTTCTCCAAAATTCTCTCAGGGTAGCTCTTCTTCTATTCTTCAAGGATGTTTCTGTATGTGTTTCATGGTGAGTACACTTTGACAATTTTCGTCAGTTTGAAACTTCAGGATATGGGATGGGAAGTGTGACAAAATACTATGTAACAAGGCTCCTCTCAACTGCATAGCCATTTCATTAGCTTCTATTCAATAAGGCTCTTCTTTGTCAATACAAGGACTGAGCTCTCACAACATGTGTCAATGTCTCTCCTACAAAGAGATGTTCTCCTTTGACAATACAATTGAATGAATTCTCAAAAACAAGTGGCATAAATTGTTCCCCCTTTCTCCCAAATCAAAGGGGTTGGACTCTCATATAAAGTGGCACAATTGTTCTCCCTTCAAAGGGGATGAACTCTCTCACATAATGTGGCATAAATATTCTCCCTTTTTCCAAGTTCAAGGGGTTGGACTCTCACATAAAGTGGCATAGATCCTATTTGAATATGCTACTTAGACGCAAGAATATCTGCAAATATATATTCTCATACATGTTCTCCCTTTTACAAATTGAGAGGGGAAAATCAATAATAAATGAGACTTAAATTAGTTTCCATGCTAAAACACCCCATCAAATGCTCAAAACAAATTGAATACAACACTAATAGCTCTGTTTCACTATTCTGCTACTATTGATTGTAAGCATGTCCAGTTTCTAAAAAGTGCATCTCTATCTCGAACTTCATGCCAGTCATTAATGACATGTGGACTTAGACCATGAGCCCTTATATTTGCTACTCAAATCTAGATTCTAGCTACACTAGTGAACTCGTCTAAAAAAATCGTGAAAAATGACTAGAAACTTCATATGGTTTTGTCACCATCACTGCAAGAACCCTCTAGGCTCCACTGCCTTGAAAAACATGCCAAGAATATGGAGTATTTTGTGCATTAATTACATATTTCACCTTGAAATTATTTCCAAGGGCAAGCCTTGTTCTCCATGCACTAGTGAGACCTCCCACCCCTCAAAAGATGGACAAATTAATATTAAATAGTTCTTGATGGGAAAATATCCCAATAAGGTAGTTGGGTGGATTGGTCAGTGTAGATAATATAAGGTTTTTGGTTTTGGGGAGGTCTTGTGGTCAAACCCATGGGCCTCTATATATAAACAAAATCCCAATGAACCCATTGAATGTTGAACCTTGGATTTACATGGTGGACCCGCATGTGGGCCAGATAAATTTTTCACATGCCCAAATTACCTGGCCAATCGGGTGTTGCCACATGGCGACCTTGGATTGGGCCACTTCAATTTCCAACTATGACTATGTGATGAAGAGACATGGCATGCCATGGTGATGCCACATGGCACATTTATATTATTCCAAATCGTGACTAATAATTCCAACTATGCATGAATCGTGACATGTCCTTATGCTTCCACGTTAGCAGTATGAACTGCCAAGTCAACACCTATCACATCATCCTTCGACCTTGACTTTGAATTTTTAATTATTTGGTCAAAATATTCAAAGTGCGATAACTTTGTCATACATACTTGATTTGAGGTGTCGTTAACACCATTGGAAATGTCTCATCGAGTTCTACGACTTTGTGCCATTTTTGTTAAGATTTTAGGACTTCGAATTTTAAGCCTTTTTGGATCCTGCTAAATCAATCCTCCCCAATGAAAGAACTTTTGGACCCAAATTTTACATACAAATATTAGGTATGTTTTATCTGATTTACAACAAAACCCATACCCTTGGCTACCCAAAAAAAGGCAAAAAATATCACTATGTTGCATAGTTAAGTGATGTTATACAATTCACCACTTTTACAAAATAATTTCACCCATGTATGGGGTCTTCAGAAGAAACATGTGATTTACAATGGTGGTCACACTCAACTACTTAAAAAGGCTACCCATCTCTTGCCTAACTAGGCTAATGGGCTTTCTTCGTATAGTTGTCTTTCTTCTTGTGCAGCCTCATGGAGGGTTACAATGTGTTCCAATTTCTCATCTATTGGTTCTTGCACAAGGGCATATTTCTTCATAATTTCTTTCATAAGTTTCTGGTCCTTCTTTAGACGTATCTCTCGATAGAGCTTCCAACAAGCAACTCTCTCAGGTCCACTCTTATTGTAATGGTTGAATGGTTTAGACTTCATCCAAGATTTCTTGTGATTCTTTTTCTCCTGATATGGAGAGAGGTCCTTATGTCATGCACCAATCCTGGTCGACATAAATGTCCTATACAATGCCATTATTTTCCAACACTTGGAAGCAACATGTTTATTCAAACCATAAAATGTACATTGTTTTCTTTGCCATAAACTTTGCTTTACATTGCAATTTTTCTCAAAATCTAAAGGAATGTACGAATAGTTATACCTTGAATGGTTGTTCTTTCTGTAGATATGGTAAGGAGGAATTGACTTAGGTCATCCTCTAAAATTCTCACCTCCATTTGGTGATGACTTACAATCACGATCGCTAGAATGGTGTGATGTTCACTCAACCTGCACTAATTCGGACTTTTTACTTGAATAATGTCTTGCTTTTGTGGCTCTTTCATTGGTGGTCTTGGAGGATGCTTCATCTTCGTCTCTATCGTAGCCTAGTCTTGCATATTGAGATAGTTATACCACTTCGATGGGATTCAAAATGGCTTGGCCATTGAATCCAATGGATTTTCCTTCATATCCCATTATCTTTAACAAATTCAAGCTAATTCCCATGGTATGTTTTTCAAAAGAAACAAAATCATCATTGTAATGAAAATAACATGAAACTAAAGAATTACTAACATTTTTTACCTCATTTGTCAGTGATGGCTTCATTAAGCCTTCATTACACTGCAAATTTACCAAGGTCTCTTTTATGGCTTGTAACTAAAGCTGCAATCTTTGCTTCTCCTCTTTAGTTTCTTGTAGTCGTATTCTCAATTCAACATTCTCTAATTCTCTGGCAATGATGATTTGAATGATGAGAATGAGAGGAAGAACAAGAATAAATTTAATTTGAAGATGGAGATGGAGGCTCAAGAGGGTATCCTCCAAATCCCTGGTTCACTGAAGCATTATTCTTTGCTTTGGATTTCTTCTTTTCCTTCTTTACCAATCTCTTCTCATAATATGAAAACAAATTTTCTACCATATCTGCGATCCGATAGAAAGACTTGTGTAAAGACTCTTCATTCTCTGCATGAATGACTTCATTCTTTATTTTCTTTCTTCAAGTTGCACATCCAATCTCAAGGTTGAAAGTCTTAAGTTTCCCTTCACCCTCTTTGAGCTTGGCCCTGGCAAGCATCCACCCTCACAATTCACGTGAAAGAAGATTGCTCTGATACCAACATGATCCAGGATATTTACTTCAATGAATTTAAAATGAATTGCATTAATATCATGAAATAACTATAAATGCAACACACATGAAGTAATGAAAATATGGAAAAATACACCAAAAATTTATAATGGATTTCACCCAAATTATGTGAGTTGCGTCTCTAGGCCACACTCAACTGTGTAGCCGCTTCATTAGCTACTCTTCAATAAGTCTCTTCTTTGTTGATACAAGAATAGAACTCTCACGACATGTGGCAATGTCTCTCCTACAAAGAGCCGTTCTCCTTTGATAATACAAATGAATGAATTCTCAAAAACAAGTGGCATAAATTGTTCTCCCTTTCTCCCAAATCAAAGGAGTTGGAATCTCACATAAAGTGCGACAATTGTTCTCACTTCAAAGGGGTTGAACTCTCTTACATAAAGTGGCATAGTTGTTCTCCCTTTTTCTAAGTTAAAGGGGATATACTCTCACATAAAGTGGCATAAATACTTTTTGAATCTGTTGTTAAGACTCGAGCATATCTACAAATACATATTCTCCCTTTTACAAATTGAATGGGACAAATCAATAATAAATGAGATTTACATTTGTTCCCATGCCAAAACACTCCATCAAATGCTCAAAACACGTTGAACACAACACCAACAATTATGTCTTTCCATTCTACAACTTTGACTAGAAACATGATCAACTTCTAAAAAGTGAATCTTTGTCTCGAACTTCATGCTAAGCATTAATGACACATGGGATTTTGCCATGAGCCCTCATATCTATTGCTCATATCCAAATTCTGAATGCACTAGTGAATTGTTCTTGAAAAATCATGAAACAAGACTATAAACTTCATATAGTTTTGTTACCATCACTGCAGGACCCCTTTGGGCTCCACTGGATTGAAAACATATTAAGCATCTGGAATATTCCTTCCATTAATTACAATTTCTGCCTTAAAATTTGTGCCAAGGGTAGGTGTCATTCTCCGCACACTGGGAGGACTTCTCTCCCCCCCTATGGATGAAAAAATGTATGTTAAACAGTTTTTGAGGGGTGGATATCCCAACAAGGTAGTTGGGTAGATTAGTTGGCGTAGATAATATAAATCTATTGGTTTAGGGGAGGTCTTGGGATCAAACCCATGGGTCTCCCATTTTAGGTGTTAATACATATGTGGGGTTGATTATATGTATAAATATATGCATGGTTTAGAAAAAAATTCAACCATCGTATCAACCATAAGATATTTGTGTTTGTTGGATTATAACCATATGTGGGTTGATAATAAGTTGCCACCATGTGGCGGCCTTAGATTGGGCCACTTCAATTTCCAATTGTGCTTGTGTGGTGAGGACACACGGCATGCCATGGTGATGCCATGTGGCACATTTTTATTGGTCCAAATCATGCCAAATAATGCCAACTATGCATGGCACATGGCATGTCCTTGAGCTACACATAAAAAATACGAATTTCCAAATCATCACCTACCACATCATCCTTTGACCATGACTTTGACTTTTTAGTTATTTGGTCAAAATCTTCAAACTGCGATAACTTTTTCATACATACTCAGTTTGAGGTGTCGTTTGCACCATTGGAAAGGTCTCACCGAGCTTTAAATTTTTTTCCCTTCTTTTTCTAAGATGTGAGTGCTTCAAATTTTGATCCTTTTTGGATTCTCTTGGATAAATTATCCCCACTGAAGGATTTTTGGATCCCAAAAGTTTACATATAGAGATTAGACCCCGTTGGGGTTAGTTGGTACATCAACTTCCTGGGGTCGTAACTTTAGCATACCATATCTGTTTGGTGTGTATGATACATCGTTAGAAATATCTATATGAGGGAACCAACTTTTGATTGCAGAACAATGTCACTATGAGTCTACCCATTTTCCAAAACAACACTGTTTAGGGCTTCAAAACGACTCTAGAAGTTTAGGACCTGAAAAACTTCCAAAAATAGTAAACTATGCTAGAAATTAGGAAAATAAAAGGAAATAGTGTTGGGGGTCCATGTGGAATATGAAGGTGGCCACCAATATCCACTTGGACTAGTCCGCCCCCTTAGGAAGTAATGGTCCCCATTGCGTTGATTGCCTCCATGAGATGGGGAAACTTCTACTGAACTTGGTCCCTGGTGAGCCACTTCCTTGGTGCAGGAGTTGGCCATCTTTGACACAGTGTGGATCCTTTGTTGGTGAGTGTTCTTAATTTGTGTCCACTATCCAATCAGTTGTGGCCTATTCTATGCAATCTAGGTTAAACTCTGTTTGTGAGTGTTCTTAATTGGTGTTCATGATCCAATCAATCGTGGCCTATTCTATGCAATCTGGGTTAAACTTTGTTGGTGTTAACTACTCAGCAATGTATGATGTGTCTAGCAATGGTGGAAAATATGGCCGAAGGCGATCCACATTGAAGGCAATCTAAATAAAGGGGGAATGTTGAGCTCGAAAGAATTATCAACCATAACCTTGGTGATGGTGTAGGGCCAATATCAGAATGGTTGAAGCTTTTGATGGGCTCTGATAAGGCATTCCTTTTTCAAATGCAACCAAACATTGTCACCCACTTGAAACTTATGTGGCACCTACTGTTGATCATGACATTGTTTGTACTTGTAATTAGCTTTATCCAACATATCATGAACCTACTGGTGGATGTGTTGCATGTGTTAAATAAACCCGATGGCTTTATCAACTTCAGACTGAACATGTGTAGATTATGCCTATGTAGTCACGAGAGGCATTACAACATCAATGGGACATAATGATTGAAATACCATTCCCACTTGAAAGGAGTTATGGCCACTCGAGCTATGGAGAGAACTATTATAATTATGTTGCATATAGGGAAGGCTCTTATCCCATGTTCGTGGATGCTTGGAGTTTTACGTGCGTAGTATGTGAACCATAATTTTTTCGACAACCTTTATCTGGCCATATGTCTAAGGATGGAATGTAGTTGACTTGGTAAGGTTAGCCTCCAACAACGACCGAAGGCTTGACTAGAATGCGCTCAGGAATTTGCTATCGTGATATAATATAATGGTTTGTGGAATCCCAAAATGTACCCACACTTGTTTGAAGAAGAGTTCAACAATGTCTTCTATTGTGATTCTCTTCTCGCAAGCCATCAATATAGCCATCTTAGACAATCTATCAACAACCACAATACATAGTGGTTACCATGCTTGATAGAAGGAAGTTCAGACTCTATATTCCATGGATATGGATTCCCAAGGCTGGCTAGGAGTAGGTAGAGGAGCGTATAGACCTTGCTTCTTAATGGTTGGCTTGGTGATGGCATAGGTAGTGTAGGATCTGATATATTTTCCAACATCTTATCGAATTTTTGGCCAATTAACTATGTGTATAGTAATGCCACGATTTTCTCCAAACCAAAGTGTCATGTAACCTGACTGTAGTGCACCTCCCAAATCAGCTTGGCATAGTCTCTTGAAAGAACAAAAAGGTGCCCCAGGTAGCATAGTAATGCATCATGTAGGTGGAAGTCTGGTACTTTCTTTCCATCCATTAACATCTGGTAGATGGTGGAAAATTCTGGATCATTTTTGTACAACTACATCCATCCAGAAGTCTCATGCCCACAAAAGTTGAGAACATTGGTCAGTGTCACAATTGGGGGCCGACTGAGGTAATCTAGAATGTTATTGGTGCTGAATTTATTGTATTTAATGTTCAAATAGAATTGTTGCAGGTATGTGGATCATTTCTGATGGAAAACATTCTATAACTTCCCCTGTGTCTTCATAAACTGAAGAGGTCAACAATCTATGTGCATGATTGTCTCCTTCCTCAGAATGTAATGTTTCCACTTTTGGAAATCCTACACAATGGAGTACATCTCCTTATCTTAATTGGGTTATTTTGAATATTATTAGAGAGTTTATCACTATCATATGCCATCAGATTCCCTTACTAGGTGAGAAATGCATCAATAACATAGTCAAAGGCATGTATCTCAATTTCATATGGTTATTGCAGGTCTAGCAATGTGAGTATTGGAAAAGAGCAAAGGCAATGTTTCAACTTAAAAAATTCCTTCCATTCTTCCTCATACAAAATAAAATTTCTTTCACTCCACCCTTAGTAACTTGACTCAAAGGCCAAGTGATATGAGAGAATCCCAACACAAACCTTCGATAGAAATTGGCAAGGCCCAAAAAGTTGTGAAGCTCTGTGAGAGTTGTCGGTTCTATCCAATCCCAAATGACTTGGATATTAGCTTAATATACATGAACATCTTTCTCATCAATTATGTAGCCCAGATATTATACCTAGTTCATGTCAAAGGATAATTTCTCCAAATTGGCATATAGTTTGTGCTGTCATAGGGTCTAAAGGACCTGCTAAATATGTTGCAAGTGCTCTACCCAAATCTTGTTGAATATGAGGATGTCGTCCAGATATAAAACAATGAACGAGTTTGAAAAAGTTCGTAAGATGTCATCCATCAACCTCACAAAATTTTCAAGGGAATTTTTGAACCCGAAGGGAATGACCAACCACTCAAAGAGGCCCTCCTTAGATTTGAAGATGGTATTCCATACATCTATGGGTTTTTATAGGAACTTGGTGATAGGCATAATTTATATCAATCTTGCTAAAGTACTTGGCTCCTTGAGTTGGTATAGAAGGTCATAAATCTGTGGGATCGGTTATCTGTTGCTGACAATGATCTTATTCAATGCCCAATAATCAATGTAGATTCTCCAGGTCCCATCCTTCTTCCGTACAAGTAAAATTGGGCTCCCAAAAGGTGAATAAATTCCACAATAATGGTTGGACTAATAAAACATCACAAACATCAAGAGGAGCAACATCACAAACTAGCTCATTCGTGAAGGTCTTGATGTTGTAGGAAAGGAAACACTATTGGCTAACACAAATATCTTGTCCTTGGTGAAGCCAACTAATGGTGTATGGTTGTGGTTGTGGCGTGGTTAGAAGGCTTAACTTCTTAACTACCTTTGCTAAGATGAGGTTATTTTGGCTCCCATTTTTGACAATGAACTATAGTGGAGAACCCTTCACCCACATCTGTGAGTGGAAGAGACGCTCCCCCTCCTTTGGATCTTTGGGCTCAATATTTTGGACCTTGGTGGTGGAAACAATGGCACTAGGTTCTACATCAATAATTTGCTTCCCCTTGTCATTCCCCTTATTGGGTTCTCGCATAGAGTCCGAACATGCATTTGAATATGATGCTTTTAGCTTGGACACTAGTGATTTCTTAGTGCAACACTCATTTGTGTTGTGCGTGGGACTCTTGTGGAACTCACACCACTTTATGATATCCTTCTTCGTCTTTGTGGTGTTATTCTTTGCTTGTAGCTTCGATGGGTTTTCCTGGGTCACTCCACCTTGGCTCTATCATTTGTTTTGTGGTTTGGAGGTGCCTTTTCCCTACTTCGGATTCGCAGATCCAAAGTCTTGTTTCTTCTTTTTTAAATTTTTTCTCGATTCTCACAACATATCGGTATGTTATTCCAAACAATGAGATGCCCATAAACTCCATTTATTCCTGTATGTATTTTTGCAAACAATCACAATACTTGAGTATTAGATTATGCATAGAATCCTTGATACCCAACTTCGTGCATGGGGTATGAAGAATTTTTGTGAACTCTGACACTTCTTGGTCCCTTCCTAGCTATAGTGTGGTCCACTTTATGTACTTATCCTTATAGCTTATGATAGGGTAATATTTTTCCTTGATGAGATCTTATAAATAATTCCAAGAGGGTCTAACTGAAAATAGTGTGGGTTCCTCTGCATCCCTCTACTCACTATAAATTTCCCACTAGTCCTTGACATGGGGGGTGACTTTGAGGAGTACAAAAGTGTTCTTTTCCCTATCATAAAATTATGGACTGAAAAATATCCTTCCAACAGATTTAACCATATATCTAGGGCATCTGCATCTATTTTTCCTTCAAATATAGGAATGTAAAAGTTAACTTATACCTTAAAACGGGTTGTGCCTCTGAAGTGACTGCTGGGTGAAGATGCTTCGCCCGCTGATACCTACCAAAGGATCTAGGAAAAATTGTCCATAATCTCGTCCCTTTTTCTCTTAAGGGCTTGTTCGAGCAACATTTTGAAAGGACCTCCTACTCCCTCATCTTTCTTTTTTTTCGCCATGGGAGGCCATCAGGGTCAACTAGGCCGATCTTGTAAGGGTTTAACCAATTCAAGTCTCAATTCCTTATACCTTGACCTCATTGGGGACATGAACAAAAAAAATAGAGAAAGGGTAGATTGCTCTAATAACAATGATCCGATTTATGAATGAACAAATTGAAATATGGATTCAAACCAAAACACAGAGATACAACAAAACATAACTTCAATTAATACATAACAATTGTTGAAAGTTGTTTATATACATAAGAGAAACAAACTAGCTTAGGCGATGGCAGCTTATCTATGAGAACAGATATGACAGATACATGCATTCTAAATTATGTTACAATGAGGCTCGTAGGTCTTTTTATCATCAAGAAACAATGGGAAGCCCTAAACATCCAAAAAATCAACCCTAGGAGATGAAGAACCAAAAGTTTGTGGGCCCTGTTGGGGTTAGTTGGTACATCAACTTCCTGGGGATGTAAATTTGGCATACGATATTTGTTTGGTGCGTACGATACCTCATTAGAAAGAACCATCCGAGAAAAAAAAATCAAATATAGTCTCTTATTTATATGGGTCTGTCAATTTTCCAAAATAACGTAATTTAGGTCCTCAAAACGACTCTGGACATACAGGTCCTGAAAAACTGCCAAAAATAGTAAACTATGCTACGAATTAGGAAACTGAAAGGAAATAGTGTTGGTAGTCCAAATGGAGTATGAGGGAAACCACTAATATCCACTTGGATCAGTCCTCCCCCCATAGGAAGCAATGGGTCCCCATTCCATTGAGTGCCTCCATGAGATGGGTAAACTTTTGTTGAACATGGTCCATGGTGAGCCACTTGCCTTGGTGTAGGGGCTGGTCAGCTTTGACAACCTGATATAGTTGGATCCTTTGCTAGTGATTGTTCTTAATTTGTGTGTCCATAATTAGATTAGTCATGGTCTATTCAATACAATCTGGGTTGAGCTTTGTTGGTGTCAGTTGCTCAACAATGTCTGATGTGTTGAGCAATGGTGGAAAATATGGTTGAAGGTAGTCCACCATGAACATTGGGTGCAGGCCAAGGAATGGGGGAATATTGTGCTAGAAATCATTGTCAAAAACAACCTTGGTGATGGTGTAAGGCCCATATTAGAGTGGTCGAATCTTTTGATGGGCTCTGGTAATGCATTCCATCTGCGAATGCAACCAAACTTTGTCGTGCACTTGAAACTTGTGTGGCACACAATGTTGATCATGAAATTATTTTTAATTAGCATTGGATTTATCCAAGATATCATGACCCTGTTGGTGGATGTATTAGATGCATTCAACAAAATGGGCGGCTTTATCAACTTCAAACTAAACATGTGCATAATTTTCTTGTGTAGTCGCAAGAGGCATTACAAAATCAATGGGACACAATGGTTGAAATCCCATGCCCACATGAAAGGGGTTGTGACCAGCCAAGCTATGAAGAGCTTTGTTATAGTTGTGTTGAACATAGGGAATACTCTCATCCCATGTTAATAGATGCTTGGAGTTGTACATGTGTAGTATGTGCATTATCATCCTATTGACAACCTTTGTTTGTCCATCAGCCAAAAGATGCAGTCGAATTGGTGAGATTAGTATCCAGCAATGCCTAGAGGCTTGACCAAAATGTGCTCAGGAACCTACTATTGTGATCTAATATAATGGTTGTTGGAATCCAAAAATGTACCCATACTCATTCGAAGAAGAGTTTGGCAGTGTATTCTACTGTGATGCTCTTCTTGCAAGCCATCAATATAGCCATATTTGTAGGTTTTAACCCCGTACAGAAATTACCTGCATATGAATTCTAAAACACAGAAAATAAACAATGTGAGAGCATAACACATAAAACACATATACACAGAGATTTTCCCTTGGATCCTAAAACTGGGACTACCAGCTTGATTTTTCATTATGTTCCTTTCAATGTTATAATACATATTTATACATGCCGAAGCATCCAATACCATGGACCGAAAACCATCGCGTCAGAAAAAATAAAAAATAAATAAATAAATAAATAATAAAAAAATGTGCGAAAATCATGCACAAAACCATAGGTGGGTCCGTCCAACCTAACATAGGGTCCAAAACCAAAATTTTTCGGGGCGCTGCCCTGGACCCCATAAAGTGGGGTTACGGGTGCCCTTCAAACCCCCTATTAACTATGTGGAAAGAATATAACACAACCCAACAATCTTATAAAATGTATCAACAACGAGAAATAAACAGTCATTACCATGCTTGGTAGAAGGAAGGGTAAACATATATTCCACGGAGATGGATTCCTAGGGCTGGCTAGGAGTAGGTAGTAGAGTGTACATGCCTTGCTTCTCAATTGTTAGCTTGGCGATGACATAGGCAATGCAAGGTCTGATATATTTTCCAACATTTTGTTGGAGTTTTGGCCAATAAAAATACTTTTGTAGTATTTCCACATTTTTCTCCAATCCATAGTGTCATGTGACCCGACTATTGTACACCTCCTAAATCATCTTGGCACGCTCGCTTAAAGGAACACGAAGGTGCCCCAGGTAGCATAACAATGCATCATGTAGGTGGAAGTATGGTGCTTTCTTGCCATCCATCAACATATGGTAGGTGGTGGAAAATTCTATATCATTTATGTACAACTACGACCATCTAGAAGTCTCGTACCCACAAGAGTTGAGAACATTGGTCAATGCCACAACTGAGGGCCGACTAAGGAAATCTGTAATGTTTTTGATGTTACCCTTATTGTTTTTAATGTTCAAATGGAATTTTTACAGGTATGTGTACCATTTCTGACGGAAATTAATCTAGAAATTCCCTCGTGTCTGTATAAAATGAAGAGCCTAGTGATCTGTATGGATGATTGTCTCCTTCCCTAGAATGAAATTTCTCCACTTCCAACAAGTCTGCATGATAGAACGCATCTCCTTATCATAGGTGGGGTATTTCCGAATAGTATCAGAAAGTGTCTCACTATAGGCCACCAGATTCCCTTGTTGGGTGAGAACCACACTAATAACATAGTTGAAGGCATCTATCTCAATTTCAAATGGTTGTTGCAAGTATGGAAATGTGAGTACTAGTGGAAGGAAAAGGTGATGTTTCAACTCAAAAAATTCCTTTTGTTGTGCCTCAAACCAAGAAAAAATTGTTTTCGCTTCGCCCTTGGTAACTTGCTCAAAGGCCATGTGATATGAGGGAATCCCAACACAAACCTTTAACATAAATTTGCAAGGCCCAAAAAACTATGAAGCTCTGTGAGAGTTGTCAGGGATGGGCAATCCCAAATGAATTGGATCTTAGTCAGAGCCACATACATGCCTTGCACATCAATTACGTAGCCCAGATATTGGACCTATTTCATGCCAGCGGAGTATTTCTCCATGTAGCATATAGTTTGTGTTGTCATGGGGTCTAAAGGACTTATTGAATATGTTGCAAGTGATTTTCCCAACTCTTGCTAAAGATGACGATTTCATCCAGATATACAACCACGAACACATTGGTGAAAGGATGCAAGATGTCATCCATCAGCCTCATAAAAGTTGCAGGGCATTTGTCAAGCGTAAGGGCATGACTTGTTGAGAAATGTAACTAGTATCAATCTTCATAATTGTATTGAAGTTATGATGTAATGTATTTGTCAAAAGAAAGAAAAGAAAAAATTATTATCAAAGAAAAATTATTCATAAGCATGGGTTTCATTCTTTATTTATTTTGTTTCTATATCAAAGCACCCATTGAGTGCTTCTAGGATTCATGTCATGAGTCATTGTCCTTATCATTATGTACTAAACCCTTCTTGGGCTCATTATATCAAAGAAGAAAATTAGTTTTCATGTAAAAAGTTTCACTTATCTCTCCTCCACCAAGTCAGCGTCAAGTATAGTCAAGTCGACCTAAAAGGGGATGATCCAACCACTCTATATAAGAAGGAACTCAACCTCATTTTCTCACTCACCAATGAAGTTTGATCTGTAATAAAAAGGAGGTGTGAAGAGGTGAAGAAGGCTTAAAGGAGAAGTATAAACCCCAGCGAAGAGAGAAGGAACCCCAACGAAGAAGTGAAGCTCATTTTTTTTCTCATTTCTCCTCACACGTTGTGGATTTTGAATTGCAGGAGGGGCCAGAATTACAGTTTTGCAGTAAGGCAAAAATTTTGATGCAATGGGGACAAAATTTTGGTTGATGGAGTATTGAAGAAGCTGATTGAAAGGACTATCATGGGAGGCTAACTTGGTGGATTGGAGGAAGTATTTATCTTGGCCTTGGTTGTCTCATTTGATTTGGTTCTAAAGGAAGAGAAGATAATTTTTGGGTTTTCCCCTAGGAGAGGGGTTTTGTCCTAGATGAGAGTCTATATCTCGTGTCCTTGTTGTTTTGATATTCATGCATTTATGTTTTGGTAGTTTCTTGATGATAATAAGATAAAATAAGACATAAAACAAGTCAATAAGATTGCTAAGAAATCACAAGTGATTATCAAGCTAAGAAAATCTTCTTGCCTTTATGATTTTCTAACATGGTTTCAAATCTAAGGTAAAGTAGAAGGAAAAAGGCAACCTAAAGATCAATAACACACATCATCTTAAGGAAGGAAAATAAAATTCTTACATTCCATACCTTTGAAGATATGTTGAAGGACACCATTTGATAGAAGGAAGGGAGTCTTGAAAGGTAATATAAAATTTTTGGTTCTGTATAAGATAGTTTGAAGAAGAAAACCTATTCAAGGCTACAAAGATATCTAGTTTTCATCAAGTGTGATTTACAAGTATACCTATGGCATCATCAATGAAATCTGAAAACAAACTTGAAGGAGCCTCTAACTTTATATCATGTAAAACAAGGACGGACCTCCTCTTTGCAAGCAATAATGTATTGGAATTAGTACTAGGAAAAGTCAAAGAACCTACATATGATGCTGGAAAGGACAAGTACAAAGAAAATGGCATTATTTCCATGAACCTAATTGTGGATGGAGTTAAAGACAACTTGATTTCCAACATATCCACGCTAGATTCTTCAACAAAAATGTACGAATCTCTCTCCAAATTATTTACAATCAAGAATATTAGACAAGTGGCAAGTTTAAAGAATGAGCTTGGAACTATGAAAATGACTAAATTTGATTTATCCTCCTATTTTGTAAGAATTTCTTGTATAAGAGATGAACTACAAGCAGTTGATGAAATAGTCCCTAGAAAGGAACTTGTGATTTATTCCCTTCTAGGAATACCAAAGCCTTGGAATGCCTTTGCTGTTGGAATTAGTAGTTGGAAGAATTATCCATCCTTCGAAGAAATGTGGTTTTCTTGTATTCAAGAAGAAACTCATCTTTGCTTGATAGGAGGTAAGTAATAAGATGAATAAAATACCTCAATTTCCTACTCTACTTATTTCAAGAAGAAAGGAAGAAATAAGAAGTTTAAAGGGTCAAAGAAAAATCATGGCAACATTGACCTCTCTAAAATAGAATTCTATCATTGTCACAAGATGGGACAATATAAGAATCAATGCCCCGATAATCCTAAGAACAAGAAGAAAGAAAGGGACCAAGCTACAGTTTCTACTGACGATAATCCTCCAAAGAAGCTTAAAACTGAGGATTATGAAGTCAAAGACTTACTCTATTAAGTCTCATGTATCCTTTACTTATAGTATAGGTTATTATTTTAGTTCTTGCAAAGTTTCTCTTATGTTTGACTCTAGGATCAATCTTTCTTTTTTATTTATAGGATTTGTAGATTTAATATGTTTTGTTAGAAAGTTCTTGAGTTGTTTTGATGAGTTAAAGTAATCCCTTATAATACTAGATTGATGTAAGATCAAGAGGGAGCTTCCCCCCTTTTCACAAAAGATAAGTATCTCGTTCTTCATTTCATTTTTGTTGTTGATTTCCTCTATATTCTTAGCTTCATTTTTGCTTGTTTGTAATCCTTTCTCTTGTGTTTTCCTTGGAAGGAAAGTTTGCAGGTATATTCTAAAAAGGATTGTGGCTAGACTCAGAGGGAGACTCCAAAGGAAGACTTGAACCATGAAAGAAATTGTATTATAGAGGGAGCCATTCAAGAGGAAGCCCTACGAGGTTTGTCAAGGAAGAAACTCAAGTTATGTTAAATACTATAAGATATGTAGTAGGTTTTCTTCATATAAGAAGGTATGACCATTTTGTTTTAAGATTTTCTTTACATTACTAAGGTTTTGCTATAGAATCATGAAATATTCTTATAGTGTCAGGGTGTTTGATATTTAGATTAATTCAACCCTTGTCATACTATATTTTACTATTTATTTATTTTGATAAAACCCTTGCCTTTTGATTTTTAGGGTTTATTAGTACATACGATAAAACCCTATCTTTTAGGTTTTGATAACAATGTTTAGGGTCTATGGAAAATCCCTTGTGAACGTTGATATAAGATCCTGGGGGTGAAACCCTAGGGGTAACTTCTTTCACTATGGATGAAACCCTAACATGGTTTAGTTGCTAATCCAAAGTTTAATATTAAAGTTTTGATGATGGTGTCTAGGGTTTGTGAGAAAACCCTAGCTAATGTTGTTATAAGAATCTAGGGTATGAAAGTGAAACCCTAGCTAATTTCTTCCACTATGATATGATCCTAACTTGGTTTAGGTTTTGAATCTATAAAGTTTAATATCTTATTCAAAGTTTTGGTAACCCTAGATGCTCTCCTTGCGCTAACATGATAACCCTGGATGGATAAAGTATATATATATATATTTGATGATGAACTTGTAAGAATGATGGAAAGAGGGAGTTGTAAGAACCCCGATGACGTTGAAGTTTACATTGTTGATTGAAAGGTAATATGAAGAATGATGTTTTGGAAGATTGAAGTTCTCTGATGATGAGATGATGCAAAAGAAAGAGCCTTATAGTTGGAAGAATATAGTTGTTGATGATGGACTTATTTCCCTAAGTTGAGAGGGAGCTTGGATAAAGGAAAGTGTATATCCTCCTTAATCGAGAACATAATGTGAAAAACATGAAGAAAGAACGAGATCGAAGAATGGCCAACGCACTATTGATCGTTATTATTGAGGTGTAGTGTAAAAAGACTCGGATGTTTCGAGAAGTGTTGAATTTAAGTTTGGTGCTACTGGAGAAATTGAATAAGGAAGATTCCATGGAGATTTGTTTGGATAATGTGATAAAATAAGTAGCATCAGAATGGTTGAGGAACCCAGATTTTATGCTAACATATTGATGATAAAGTACTAGTACTGGTTGGGTTCGTGAAGCTACTGGATGTTCTAACAGTTGATCAGGGAGTTGATGTGTGGATCTCTCCTTGAGAAGTTTGAATAATTGATAAGAATTCTTAGATTGGTAGATATCTTCGATTTAGTTGAGAGTGAGAGATGAGTACCACAAAATTTCTTGTATGATGGTACTTGGGAGAACATTGTGGCCTAGCTAGTATTTAGATCTCAGTTATTGTTTGGTCTTTATGATGTCTAGATCCCGATGTTGGAGGGTATATTTGTCTTGTGGAGCTCCATTTTAGTGTTTGACTCTGATGAAATCTGGATCCCCAAGGGTTGGTGTCTTGGCATGGAGACCTATATGGTATCTATATCTAGTTAGATTGATACGAGGGTTGTAGCTTGATGGTACCTATAGTGGAAAATTTCCTTGATGACACCTTAGTCCATGTTAGTGTCTTAGATCCTTGTATTAGTGTCTTGGAAATGACACTTAGGTCCCTGAGTTAATGGATCTTTGAAATAGTGTCTTGACACTTGGATTTTTGACTTGATATCTTGGCAGTTTGGTATCTATCATTGTGTATGTTGTTGTACTCTTCTTGAAACATTTCAAATTGAGGTCAACCTTGTATTGATTGAACAAATATGAATACCTCCCTAGTTAAGAGAGAGTGTTGAGAAATGTAACTAGTATCGGCATTCATAATTGTATTAAAGTCAAAAGAAAGAAAATAAAAATTTATCGTCAAAGAAAAAATATTTATAAGAATGGATTTAATGCTTTATTTATTTTGTTTCTAGGTCAAAGCACCCGTTGAGTTCCTCTAGGGTTTGTTTCATGAGTCATTGTCCTATCATTATGTATCAGACCCTTCTTGGGCTCATTGTATCAAAGAAGAAAATTATTTTTCATATAAAAAGTTCCACTTGTCTCTCCTCCACCAAGGCAGCCTCAAGTATAGTGAAGCCATCCTAAAATGGGATGATCCAACCACTATATATAATAAGGAAATCGACCTCATTTACTCAATCACCAACAAAGTTTGATCTGCAATCAAAAGGAGGTGCGAAGAGGTGAACCAAGCTTGAAGGAGAAGGATAAACCCTAGCGAAGAGAGAAGCAACCCCAATGAATAAGACAAGCTCATTTTTCTCTTTCTTTTCCTCACACTTGTGAGATTTTGAGTTGTAGGAGGGGTTGAAATTGCAGGTCTATAATAAGTCTGAAATTTTGATGCAGTAGGACCGAAATTTTGGTTGATGTAGTATTGATGCAGTATTGAAGAAGTTTATTCAAAGGACTACCTTGGGAGGCTAACTTGGTGGCATAGAGGAGGTCTTTGTTTTAGTATTGGTTGTTACATTTGATTTGGTTCTAAAGGAAGAGAAGAGAATTTTTTGGTTTTCCCTTAGGAGAGGGGTTTTTCCCTGGTTGAGAGCCTATATCATGTGTCCTTTTTGTTTTGATATTCATGCATTTATGTTTTCGTAGTTGTTTGATGATAAGAAGATAAAATTAATTAATAAGATTTCTAATAAATCACAAGTAATTATCAAGATAAGAAAATATTTTTGCCTTTCTTATTTTCTAACATGACCAACCACTCAAAGGGGCCCTCCTTGGATTTGAAGGTGGTATTCCATGCATCTGTTGGCTCTACATGAACTTGGTGATAACTAGACTTCAGATCAAGATTGTTGAAGTACTTGGTCCCCTTGAGATGGTCTATAAGGTCATCAATCAACGGGATCGGGTATCTATTCCTAAGAGTGATCTTATTCAGTGCCTGATAATCAATGCAAAGTATCCAGGTCCCATCCTTCTTCTTTATGAGCAAAATTGAACTCCCACAAGTTGAGGAACTTGGTCGGATGTGCCATTTTTGGAGAAACTCCTAGATCTTCCACATGATTGCCTTGTTTTCCCTAAGGTAGTAGTGGTATAATGGCCCATTTCTTAGAGGTGACCCAAGAGTCAAATCGATTGAATGCATGACCTGATAGTGCAAGTTTACCCTTGTAGGTGAGGCAAAGATGTCCCTGTACTCCTCCATGACCTTGTCAACTTACTTCTATTGTGCAAAGCAACCCTTTATAGGGGCCATGGATGTGGCCATGATCTTCCCCTTACTTTAGGAGTGAATCATAAAGAAAAAAAATTCCCCAGACTGGGAGATGAGCTTACTGCATTGCTTAGTAGAGATCAAAGAAATAGTTGTAGGCAGGGCTACGTTTGGTATCTTGTATAGTTTTCTGCATAAAGTAATAATAACAATGATGGTATAGACTCATACACATCATGATGCTTCCAAAAGTATGGTTGACCTAATAAAACCTCACAAACTTCAATAGGAGCAACATCACACAATACCTCATCCATGAAGGGCTTGATGTTGTAGGGAAGGTGGCATTATTGGCTAACACGGAGATCTCGTCCTCGGTGAAGCCACATGATGGTTTATGGTTGCAAGTGTGGTGTGGTCAGCATGATCAGCTGCTTAATGAACTCTATTGAGATGAGGTTGATTTAGTTCCCACTATCAACAATGAACTGTAGTGGAGAACCCTTCACCCACATTTGTGAGTGGAAGATACACTCCCCATCCTTTGAATCTTTAGGATCAGTCTTTCAGACCTTGGTGGTGGAAATGGTGGAACTAGGTTCTGCATTAATAATCTATTTCCCCTTTCCATTCCCCTTGTCGAGTTATGGCTTAGAGTCAAAACATGCATCTAACTCTAAAGCTTTTAGCTTGGCTACTAGTGACTACTTAACACGACACTCATTTGTGTTGTGGCTGGGGCTCTTATGGAACTCACACCACTTTCTGGTATCCTTCTTCATCTTCGTGGTGCTATTCTTTACTTTTTGCTTCGATGGGTTGTCTTGGGTCACTTTGCCTTGGCTCTGTCCTTTGTTTTGTGGGTTGAAGGTGCCTTTCCCTTCCTTGGATTTGCAGATCCAAAGTCTCGCTTTTTTAGTTTAATTTTTTGCTCAATCCTCATAGTGTATCGGTACGTTGTGCTAAGCGAGGAGATGCCTGGGAAATCCATTTCTTCCTAGATGTATCTATGTAGACATCCACAATATTTGAGTATTAGATGTTGCTCAAATCCTTGGTACCCAAATGCATGCGTAGGTGTAAATTCCCCCTCTAACATTTAGCCATGTTTACAAGGTTTCCAAGGTAAACAAGAGTTGGGTATCACTATGATATGACCTGACCCCCAAGTTCCAATTATGGAAGTGGTGCCAACTAATTGAATACTTATAGCCATCCCTCAGGGACTACAGACCACTTAGGAACCTGCAAACCACCCCAGGTTATCAATCCCTAAGTTGGAACTATTTTTCACAAGAGGAACTCCCCAACCAAACCCTTGACATTTTGTGCATGCGGTTGGGAGGCTATAACCACACCCATAGCCCTGCCAATATGCGGTTATGACGCAAATTCCTCAATTTGGAGCATGCAGTCGTGAGATCTATGCCACTTTTTTAGGAAAGCCTCTAAATCACTACCCAAAACTACCTCTAGCTTTCTACAATCATGACAATAAGGGTAATAATGCTAAACAAACAAAACTTAAGCTAAATCTTGACCAATACATTCCTAATGCAAGATAGGCATTTCGTCAAACATATGGTAAACATGAAAGCTACAGGTCATGAGTGCATATATGGTCATAAAATTATAAACTTCAACTAAGAATCACCAAGAAGGCTCAATTCCCTCTCAATATCGCTACAACAACACTTGTTAGCCCAGGCATTCATCAACCATTCAATAAACTATCAAATCATGAGAGAGATCCATAGCTAGAGCACATCATAAAAACATGCATATAACCAACATATAAGTAGAATAGAAACTACGAAAAATTAGCCATAAGATCACAAAAACAACAAGTTAAGTCCTCATAGATCACAATAGGAAAATAAATCATACTAAAATATGAAAATGCCAACCAAGTTAGGGACTTCCACATACCACCCAACTATAGATTGGACTGAACCAATTCTCTCTTTTAGCCAATCACTCCTATGACATATTCCAAGTATGAATGTGGGATCATAAGGGTTAAACGAAAACAAAATCATCCAAGGCTTCCAAAGGCCAAACCACCTCAACCCTCAACCATAGTTATTTCACCTCTACGGTCCAAAAATTACAAACATAAACCATATCGGTCTCTACCCAAGTTTCTCAGGGCTCAAGGAACAAGTAACTCAACCCACAGCCTCCAAAGAACCCAAGTTGTTCTAGCGCTCCACAACGTTTGTTCCAACCCACAGTCATAGGAAACATAATAAGCAATCCAAAAAACCAAATGGGGAACCCAATACACCATGTATATCCAGGAAATGGCAAGGAAAGGTTGAAACCAATGTCAATCTAGGAAAATCTCCATGCCAATGAAAACACAAAACCAAGGAACCACATGAATATACCATGCATCCAAAAATCAGAAAGGAGATCACACATGAAAATTATTACCTGCAAAGTAAGCCTGATGTAATTGTAAATCCAACTGTCTCTTTGCGCTTCCTTACTTTGCTTTGCTTTATTTCTCCAATCCAAGTGAATTCTAGAGTGCTCCATGTATGCTGCAAGAATCCTCCAAGTCTACAAGAGTGTATGAGAGAGAGAGAATGGAAGGATAGCTCAACTCAAAATTGTCAAAAAGGTAGAAATTGATTCTTTGGGACCTTTTTATCATTGATCCCCCTTTTTTCTTCATTTTCCTTCATTTTCCATCTAATTTTGCTTGCATGAAAATTTGTGTCTCTTCACCTTCTTTTTCTCCTATTTTCCTTTATTTTCATAATTAAATGCCAATTTTTCCTCTTTGCCTTTGCCAATTTCCATAGTGATTAATTAAACACAAGTGATGCCCATTATAATGTTTTCCCAACATTCAACTTTGAATACGTGTCTCATGACCTTGGTCTTATTTTATTTACATGGAAAATCAATCAAAGGTTGTTACAAACCCATCCCCCTTGGGGTAAGACCGTCCTTGGTGTTCAATGACGCTTATAACCAGTGAAACATGCTCCCCATGGAACTTTATAACATAGCTCGATGTAGCATTTACATCGTACCAAACTATTGAAACCATGAACACCATACAACTTATGGGAGCTTTAAAACACAACTCTATGTAGTATTTACAATATATTGCTTATTGGAGCTTTATAACACAACTCATTGCAAGATTTACAATACACATGCATATATAAATATAACCCAACAAATATAAAAAACACATATGCTCGACCAAAAAATAAACAAGAATACAAAGCCCACATTTGATCATCCATCTCCCATGTAGCTTCATCAAGCCCAAAGTGCTCTTTATTGCTCGATTTCAGAGCATGAGTTGTTTCCGTTGAAAATGCATTGAGGTTTAGGTTGGAAATCCCCCTCTAGTTCCACTTGCAATACAAACCAATTAATCACATCATCAACATCCTAGACATATCTCTTAAAAAATGAAACGTGGAAAAAATCATGGACTTTCATTGTTGGTGCCAGTACAAGTCGGTAGGCCACAGGTCCAATCCACTCAAGGCTCTTAAAAGGCCCACAATATCGAGGTTTCATCTTGGCACATGACCCGATCCTCAAGGAGATCCTCTTGGGCTTGATGCACAAGTGCACATGCTCCCCAACCTAAAACTCCTTGAATTCTTTGTGTTGATCTGCATAACTTGTATCCCTATCTTACATTTCCTTTAAATTCCTCTTAATAACCTGCAATTCCTGCTCCATCTCAACCAACATATTTTATCCAATCAGCACCATGTTCACTGGATCATTTACTCTGATAGGAGTATTATAACTTTTCATGTAAAGAGCCTCAAATGGACTCATCCTCAAGGATTCCTGATACCCATCCACCTCTCTCTACAAGTTTAGCTAATGATAGAACTTCTTAACAGCGATCAAATTATTTTGATATCCTGGGTGACTTGAATATGACTTGACATGAAACTCCCTCAAGACAAACTTCTTGAGCTCACTACTATCTAACACATAAATCATGTTCTTAAAGTTGACCAAGCCATCTAACGTGAGGTGATACTCCTCATCCCAACTACCTTCACCCTGTTGTTGCAACCTCTGCTTCAGTTGCTGGTACTTGTCATCATGTTGCCCTGCCTGAAAGATTCACTTATGTAAATCTACCCATAATATATCACAGCTAAAATATGATTCACTTGCACTCTCCTACTGAGGGCATATGCAACCCTGTTCTCCTTTCCCTTGATGTATCTAATCTCAAATTCAAACTCACTAAGGGTAGTCAACCATCTAGTTTTCCTGGAATTTAGATTAGTTTGTTCAAACAAATACCTCATTCCACTGTGATCACTCATCAGGACGAACCTCCTCCCAAGAAGATAATGTCTCCACATCTTCAAAGCATGAATGATAACTTCCAAATCAAGATCATGTGTCACATAGTTCTTCTCGCCCTCATTCAACTTCCTTGACTCATATCATACCACCTTTTCTTCCTACATCAAGACCCCACCAAGTCCTTCCTTGCAAGAATCTATACAAACCACAAACTCCTTATCAGGAACTACAATCTTCAAAACCAGATCATTTGTAAGCAAATGCTTCAACTACTAAAAACTAGTTGCACACTCCTCAGTCCATTTAAACTTCTTCCCTTTCCTCTGCAAAGATGTAATGGGATAGCCAATCTGCGAGAAGTTCTTGATGAACCGCTTGTAATAACCTACTAGCCTCATGAATGATCTAACCTCATCCACATTCCTAGGAGATGTCCACTCCATTATAGCTTTAATCTTTTTTGGGTTCATTGATATGCCTTCCTTGGAAACAACATGTCCCAAGTATTGAATCTGAGACTGAAAGAAAATGCACTTGTTGAGTTGGGCATACAACTGGTGTGCTCTCAACAATCTCAGCATTGTTGTCAGGTGCTCTGCACGCTCTTCCTCATTCTTTGAATATATAAATATGTCATCAATAAACACTATCACAAACTTGTCCTCGTAAGGATGCAACACATTATTAATCAAGCACATGAAAGTGGTTGGAGCATTGGTAAGGCCAAAACGAATTACCACTAACTCTAATGTCCATACCTTGTACGAAATGCAATCTTGTAGATGTCTTATTCTTTGATGCACTCCTAGTGATATCATAATCTCAGATCAATCTTTGAGAATACTGATTCTCCCTTAAATTGATCAAACAAGTCATCAATCTGGATACTTGCTCTTGATAGTCACCTTTTTCAATTGTCTGTAATTAGTGCACAACCTGAGACTATTGTCCTTCTTTACAAACAATATTGATGCACCCCAAAGCGACACACTTGGTATTATGTATCCTTTATCAAGCATTTCCTTAAGCTACAACTTCAATTCTACCAACTCTATAGTGCTCATCTTGTATGTTGCCTTAGATGTTGGTGTTACTCCCGACATCAACTCAACAGAAAAGTCCACCTCTGTATGAGGAGGCAACTCTGAAAACTCTATAGGAAACACTTCATGAAACTGCTGCAAAACAAGATACCTCTTCAGGACTTCATTATCATCAACATTTTTCCCTTTGTCACTAGAAATATGAAATACAAACAATACACATCCTTTTCTACAACTGCGCTTTTCCTGCATAGTTGTGACCATTCTCCCGATGTAGGCTTCTTCTTTCCGTGCAAAATTATCCTTCTCTGTCATCATCTAGGCACTCAATAGCATTATCATACAAAGCTATCTTATTCTTGTGAATGAAAAACCAATCCATGCCCAAAAGCATATTATATGATCCCAAAGGAAGCACATTTAGATGTGTTGATGTAGGCATACATTTCAACTCAAATTCACAAGATCTCACCCAATGATGAACTCTTCCCTTGGTCCCTATAGCCAACTACATCAACCAATATTTTGCATGCACTTCTTTATTAAAGCAAAAATTATCCACCAGGTCAAGACTTATATAGTTATAATTAGATCTGGGGTTAATCAAAATGGAAACAACTTGATCACAAAGCTTACCTTCCATTTTTAAAATGGATGCCTGATGATCAACCTACCTATTATCCACTGCTGTGTAAATCCGATTAATACTATGCCCAACATCTCCAATTGTATGTGCCTCCTGAGCACTATAAATATGAGGTCTACCACCTTGGTGTGATTTCCACTCACTCATGCGATTCTCTCCACCACAAGTCCAACACCTCAAAGGCCTACCATCGCCCTTATTCTTCTCCTCAGTATAAAATCCATGTCCTCTGTCAACTGCATTGAACTTATTGTAAGGTACTATGTTCTCCTTATCACCTACATCCTGAGTTCTTCCCCACTTCTTAACCCACTTTCCTTTAGTCTTCTCATTTCC
This sequence comes from Pinus tabuliformis, assembly GCA_031772625.1. NCBI lineage: Eukaryota > Viridiplantae > Streptophyta > Pinopsida > Pinales > Pinaceae > Pinus > Pinus tabuliformis. The sequence continues at coordinate 739,834,133 of CM062814.1, read as the reverse complement.
TTTTCAATCCCACTTAGGCTCATACTTGTGCTTTGATTGATCATAACAATGCTTCAACTTCCCAATGACTTCATCCAATGACCAATGTTCATTGTAATTATTCTGATCTATAAATTCTAAAGGCAATCCACTAATGAACCTTCTGACCTTTGTCTTCACATCCTTGAGGTTGGGAAAATACCTCCAGAAACTTAGTCGTGTACTCTTAATTTGTCATCAAACCCATTTTCAACTCATATAATTCCTTGGATTTTTTGTCATAGTATCTCTTAGACAAGTACTTCTTTCTGAAGAGTCTTTTAAATTCATGCCAACTGAGCTCCTCTACCCTCATGCCTCTGACACGCTTCACATCTTCCCACCAGATATATGCTTTACTTTGAGACTAAATATCTTATCTTGGCTTTCATAACCTCTAAATAATCATGCAATTTGAAGAACTTCTTCATCCCAAGTAGCCATGCTTCTGAATCTTATGATTTATTCACATCCCCATCAAATGTAGGAGGCTTGGCTTTCTTGAACTCCTCTGGAAAATACTGCTTCTCACTCCTCCTATAAGGATGTTGGCGGTAATGATGATGATGTCTCTCAGAATCAGAACTAGAATAAAATCCATGAGTGCTAGCTTGCCTATTAGGTGTATCCAAAGATCTGCCACCTCTAACTGTAAAATCTTTGTCCAACTTGTATGTGTATCAAGACCTGTTGCCATATGCCCCATTAATATTTTCCTCCTATCCATGAATGATCCTTAAATGTCCCTACTTCTGCAAATCCGAAAGACATTAAAGGATGACTGCAATAACCTTTGATTCCTTTTCTTCACCTTTGGCAAGCCTTTCTTGTGCCTCAATCAACTTGTTATTATCTTCCTTACAACTTTTAATTTCTGCCTTCAAACTTCTCAGCATATCTGCTATATTAGGAGAGTACTCTTCTCCTTGCTACTCAACTAACATGTCCCATTCCATTGAATTCACATCAGGCCTGTAAGGGGAGTCATGTGAACTATAGTCCACCATTTTGATCTTCATCTCTAATCTTTTATCTCCTGCAAACATTTCATGTTAGATAAAGCAAATATAAAACATAATCAAATCATACCTCAATGTGTTTCAAGGGAGGCTATTGTAGAAATTCTCACTATAGATTAACCTGATTATGCAATATACTAAAGAAAAATACTTAATATACTTCTACAATCAAACTTGTGGAAACTTAATCGATTTGAGCAAGATCAAGTAGAACACATAAAACAGAGAAGAAGAATCAATCACACATGAAACACAGAAGAATACTCTGGGGAAAGCCTCAGCTAAAAACCCCGCTATTTGTATTATCATACAAGGTGGAAATACATCAAGGTTACACAAAGCTTTAGCTTCCACAGCTAACCAGCTCTCAGTACAATCCTCCTAGATGCTCACACGCAAACAAGGCTTCTCACGAACCTTCTCCTCTGCCCTCCAAGCCTCCTATTTCCTTGTGTTGTTTCTCTTGGTTGATCCTACTATTACCAAGTGTACCACTGATCTCACACCCTGTAAAACTGCGCAATCCTCAAGGAAACTTGTTCCTTCTGCATGGATGACTTTCCTTTATAGGAAAATCCTCAAACTGATAGTACAATGTCCTTGTCTTTAATCTCAACTGGGTCTTTGTCTGAACTGACATGCATGAGTTATTTATGAGAGAATCCTCAGTTATCTGGAGTACACTAGTTTGATGCATGCATGCATTAACTGACTGAACTCACAATTAGTTCCTCAAACAATTTGGAACTAATCTAACTGGACTTAACTCAGTTAAGTGAGCTAACTAATTACAACTCATCCTTATCTCCTTAATTAAGGGATAACTTCCTCAATCAAAGGGATAATTGTTGCATGACTTCACAAAGAATTCATGTTTGAATTTCTCCAACTAATTAACTCAGGATGAATGAATGAATTAATTATTTTTCAAATAGTTGGTGAGACTAAATTCGAATTTTAATTCAAGGACAAATTAAAATTGAAATATCCTGAAATGCTATCCTTAGAAATGCTATTTTTAGCATTTCTATTTTTAGCATTTCTTGTTGCTATTTTCAACACTCCGTCTCAACAAGAAAGGAATTCAACTTGAACTCGATCTTGAACCTTTGGAATGTTCTGCATGCAACACTTCTCTCAAGTTTTGTTGCTCTAGCAACTTCAGAAACAAAAAAAAAATATCCACCTTGAATCAGAATGATCCCTCTGTCATCAAAGTCTCTGGCTGTTATTGCCTCTGTCAACGGAAAACTCTGCACCTCTGTGCTCTTCAGTATCTGACTGCTCTAGCCTCTGTCACTTTAATCTCTGATTGCATCAATCAAAATGATTCCTCCTACTGCATCCGTGTTGTTGTTAGTCCTATCTCCCAGCACTGCATCTACACCGCACCTCCTCTCATCATGTTCCATCGTGCTACCCAATGTTACACTGCAACTCAGTTACTGAGAAGTAAGTAACTGATCTCCCAACTAACCTCCCTGTTGAGCTAGAAACACCCTCTGATGCTGAAGCTCCCTCTGCCGCTCCATCTGCATCTGTCTCTACCCACTCAGCCAATCCTGCTACTCCTCGTCGAGGCTCCCGTAGCAAGGTCTAATCAAAGAGGTTGGGTACCTCAAGGATCCTGCCCCTATTTCAGCCTTCTTGGGACTATCACTTCACATTGCCCCACCTCACACCTGGAGGTATGGCTGCATGTGATCCTTCTGCCCACTTGGCTTGAAATTTCCCCCTACTGGAGGTCTCTGCATGAGTGGATGCCTCCACTCGATCTCCTCTCAGCATCTCCAATTGTGGCTCCTCCACAATTGTCTGAGACTTCTTCTAGGGCTGCATATTGAGAGGTAATTTACTCTCCCTCTCAACCACCAAGTCTCCAACATTTGCCTTGCTCCTCAAGGCTTTGCATGCATCTTGAACCTCAAGAGCATATAGGTTCTTGACTCGTGAACCGATCTGCTTCACTTGTCTTGTGGTGATGTGTTTAAGGAAAACCTTTCCCTTACTGAAGACAACATCGTAGCCTTTGTCCTCCAACATTGCGATCGATACCAAGTTCTTCTTCAGTCCAGGCACATACTTCACATATGTCAAGGTAATGAGAGCTCCATGCTCCCTCTGAAAAGCAACCGTGCCCACTCCTGAAACACTATACCTTTCATCATTACCCATCTCTATGCGCATCTGGAGGTCTTTCTCCTCCAAGGTACTGAACAAAATCTTATCGTCGGTCATGTGGAATGAGGCTCCACTGTCAAAAAACCAACCACAACCCATCATCGATGAAACCATGCATGCAATGAGGGTAAAATTAAATTTGAACTGAGAGGCCAATGCCTCACCTTCAAATCCTTCCAAGGATCCCTTCTTGGATTTCTTCAATGGACAATTACTAATTAGTTTCATAATGGCCCACCTCATGACAATTAAAGCATCTCACTTTAGATTTGTCACCCTTCTTCCCTCCATGAGAAGAACTCGATTTGGGATGAGAATCCTTCTCCTTCCCTTTCCTTGCCTTACTCACTAAGGCCATATTTTCTTCATCCTCCTTGGATGAAGAACCATCTCGTGTGTTCCTCCTGATCTCCTCATGCATGAGATTCGACCACAGTCGTTCCCAATCTGGCAGTTTCTCTCTTCCATTCACTGAGTCCTGGTAGCTATGCCAGCTCTTAGGAAGACCGAGGAGAGCAAGACTCACCATATCATCATCGGTTGTCGTTATTCCTACACTTCCAAGCTCATCTCTGTAGGTGGTGAGCTTGTTCAGATATGTAGAAATAGTGTCGCCCTTTTCACACTTGATTTTTCGAAGCTTGTCCTTCAGTGCCATCTTCCTCTGGTCGTTGTTGTTCTGATATAGGTCCTTCAATGTCTTCCACATTGAAAATGGAGTATCCTTCCCATGGAAACTCGAGACAATATGGTCTTGAACTCCCTCAAGGATGATCGGTCTTCTAATAGCGCTTCCATGCGATATTTCCATGCTATGTAATTCAAGTTGCCATCCAAGGCATACTCGAGTCTCAAGCCATAGAACGTCATTGGCCAACCTGAAGTATGAGATGAATTTGATTTGTACCTTCAATCCCAAACTTCAAACTTCAAATTTCCCTTCTCAGTATACTGTTCACAGCTCTGATCACCTTTGCTCCAATACCATGTAGAAATTCTCATTGTAGATTAACCTGATTATGCAATATAATAAAGCAAAATACTTAATCCACTTCTACAATAAAACTTGTGGAAGCTTAATCAATTTGAGCAAGATCAAGTAGAACACATATAATAGAGAAGAAGAATCAATCACACATGAAACACAGAAGAATACTGGGGAAAGCCTTAGCTAAAAACCCCGCTATTTGTATTATCATACAAGGTGGAAATACATCAAGATTACACAAAGCTTTAGCTCCCACAGCTAACCAGCTCTCAGTACAATCCTCCTGGATGCTCATAGGAAAACAAGGCTTCTCACAAACCTTCTCCTCTGCCCTCCAAGACTCCTATTTCCTTGCACTGTTTCTCCTGGGGGATCCTACTGTTACCAAGTGTAACACTGATCTCACGCCCTGTAAAACTACGCAATCCTCAAGGAACCTTGTTCCTTCTGCATGGATGAGTTTCCTTTATAGGAAAATTCCTCCAACTAATAGTACAATGTCCCTATCTTTAATCTCAACTAGGTCTTTGTCTGAACTGACATGCATGAGTTATTTATGAGAGAATCCTCAGTTATCTGGAGTACACTAGTTTGATGCATGCATGCATTAACTGGCTGAACTCACAATTAGTTCCTAAAACTGTTTGGAACTAATCTAATTGGAATTAACACAGTTAACTGAGCTAACTAATTACAACTCATCCTTATCTCCTTAATTAAGGGATAACTTCCTCAATCAAAGGGATAATTGTTGCATGACTTCACAAAGACTTCATGTTTGAATTTCTCCAACTAATTAACTCAGAATGAATGAATGAATTAATTATTTTTCAAACAGCTGGTGAGACTAATTCGAATTTTAATTCAAGGACAAATTAAAATTGGAGTATCCTGAAATGTTATCCTTAGCAATGCTATTTTTAGCATTTCTTGTTGCTATTTTCAACAACTATCACCTCTTCACAATCAATCTAGACTAGCATGATATAGATACATAATGACATCAACATATCAACATCATCCATAAATATCATGATCATAACAAGAAGTAACCTACATGCATGCATGATGAACACATAAACAACTGACATGCATGCATAACCATATGCATTTTAGCCCATCTCGTCCAAGTGTTTGAACTTGGAAGTTCTGATACCACCCCATGGTATCATATATCACCCAAAGAGAACGGAACCCACTTTGATACCACCCTATAAAATCCCCCTCCCACTTTTACAAGCTTTATAGGGTAAACATGAGTTAAGTGTCACTATGATATGACATGACCTCCAAGTTCCAGTTATGGAAGTGGGGCCGACTAACAGATAAGTTACAATCATCCCTCGGGGACTACAGACCACTCGGGAGCCTACAAACAACACCAAGTGATCAATCCCTGATTTGGAACTTGTTTTCACAAGAGAAAACCTCCAATCACACCCTTGACATCGTGAATGCGGTGGGGAGGCTATAACTGTGCTGATAACCATGCTTGCATGTAGTTATTACCCAAATCCCTCAGTTTAGAGCATGTGGTCACGAGATCTATGCCACCTTTTTTGGCAAGCAGCCAGACCATTTCCCATAACTACCTATAACTTTCCAAAATCATGAAAATAAGGATAGCAATGCTAAACAAACAGAACTTGAGCCATATCTTGACCAATACATGCCTAGTACAAGATAGGTATTTCATCTAACATATGGTAAACATGAAAGTTACAGGTCATGAATGCATATATGATCCTAACTTCTGAACTTCGTCTGAGAATCACCAAGAAGGCCCAATGCCCTCTCAAGCTAGCTGCAAAAACACTTGTTAACCCATGCATTCATCAACCATTCAATAAACTATCAAATCATGAGAGAGATCCATAGCTAGAGCACATCATAAAACCATACATATAACCAAAATAGAAATTGTGGAAAATCAACCATAAGATCACCATAACAACCAGTACAAGTGCTCATATATCATAATAGGAAAATAACTCATATTAATATATGAAAATTCCAACCAAGTCTGGGACTTCCACGTACCACTTGTCCATAGATTAGACTGAGGCAAATCCCTCTTTCATCCAATCACCCCCATGCCATATTCCAAGCATGGATGTTAGATCATAAGGGTTAAACCAAAACAAAATCATCTAGGGCTTCCAGAAGCCAAACCACCTCAACCCTAAACCACAGTGATTTCACCTTTATATTCCAGAAATCCTCAAAATCGACCACATCAATCTCTATCCAAGTTGTCTAGGGCTCCAAGAACTAATAAATCAACCCACATCCTCTAGGGAACCGTAGTTATTTTAGGGCTCTAGAGAATTTTTCCCAACCCATGGGCTCTAGGGACTAGTAACTCAACCCACAACCTCTAGGGAACCCATGTTGTTCTAGGGCTCCAAAGTGTTTGTTCCAACCCACAACGATAGAAAACCTGAGAAGTAACTAGAAAACCCAAATGGGGAACCCACTACACCATTCCTATCCAAGAAATGGCAAGGCAAGGCTGAAACCACTGTCAATCCAGGAAAATCTCCATGCCAATGACAACACATAACCAAGGAACCACATGCATATACCATGCATCCAAGTGAATGTTAGAGTGCTCCAATTATGCTCCAAGAATGCTCTAACTGTACAAGAGTGTATGAGAGAGAGAATGAAAGGAGAGCTCAATTCAAAATTGTTAAAAATCTAGAAACTAATTCTTTGATGCCTTTTTATCATTGGTCTCTTTTTTTTCTTCATTTTCCTTCATTTTCCCTCTAATTTCCCTTGCATGCAAATTTGTGTCTCTTCACCTTTCTTTTATCCTATTTTCCTTTATTTTCATAATTAAGTGCCAATTATTTCCTCTTTGTCTTTGCCAATTTATATAGTCATTAATTAAACACAAGTGATGCCCACTATAATTTTTTCCCAACATTCATCTTGGAACACATGTCCCATGACCTTGGTATTATTTTATTTATATGGAAAATCAACCAGTGGTTGTTACAATAGGGTATCAAAAATATTTGTGAACTACAACACATCTTGGTGCCTTCCTTATCGTAGTGTGGTCCACTTTCTGTACTTATCTTCATAGCTTCCGACAAGGTAATATTGCTCATTGGCAACATCTCAAAAATAATTCCAAGAGGGTGCAACAGAAAATAATGAGGGTTCCTCCTCGTCCCTCTGCTCACAGTAAGTTTCCCACCATTCCTTGACATGGGGGGGGCCATTTTGACGAGTGCAAAAGTAATATTTTCCCTATCGGAAAAATTATTGACCAAAAAATTCCTTCCAATAGATTTAACCATTTATCTATGACATCTGCGTCTATTTTTCCTTCAAATATAGGAATTCCAAAGTTAAATTGTACCTTAAAGGGGGCAGCACTATTACACACCATTTTGTCACATTAGGCAAATAACCATTAGTCTGGATCTTTTGCTATCCATCAAAGTGTTCCAAAGCATCCCCCGACAAGACTAGAACCCAAACAATCCCAAAGAGAATGAAATTCCTAGATCCCAAGGTTCAAATGCCTATTTTTGGCTTCCTACATAGTTCCCTAGTCCATTTGTACGCATATGCAGAAGAGTCCATTAGAAACAGTGCAAAGGTGTACTCTGTCTAACACTATGGCCTGCACACATGACTTAACGCAATAAAAAATAAAAAATAAACCATAGAAGCTTTGTTAGTTGAATATTTCCCAACTAACATCTTCGAATGGATGCCTATTCAGGCATGATCCCTCCCATCATGGAGCTACTCCCCTTTCTTTATGGATCCCCTATCCTGGCATTTGTGGATCTCATCCCTTAGGAAATTGATGCCAAACCTCCTCCTCTTGGCCTATAAATCAAACATAGGCTAGAGGATTGGAGAGGACCATTGGAGGTAGGCTTATGCTGCAAAAATAAGGCTAAGAGGCTTTTCATCCAAGGAGAGGGTTGGAGATTGTGAGAAGAGGCTTGTAATATCAAGGCTTTGAGGTTGTAAGTTTGTTCTCCATTTTATTTAATAAAAAGCAATTGTTCTTTCCTAATTATGTCTTTTCTAATATCATTTGTGGGATTCCTTGATCACTCACATAGGTTATGATTGGTTATTGATTCAATTTATGATATATGTTGAGTTAAGTAGTTCATTTATATTTCATTCTATATACTAGATGCTTTGATCCTTTATGTGTTTATGTATATGCAGATCTCCTTCAAGACATCATGGAGAAGTTGTGGAGCATTGGAACGATCTCTAAACCATGAAGGAGAAGCTAATTGTCAAAGGCATTGAAAGGGACTTTGACAGGAATTTCAATAAACTGGTAAGTGATCTCTCACATATTACTTGTTTCAATCAATCGTAAGCTAAGGAAAGGTAGAAATTCTTTCTTGTTTGTTACTAGATTTCATTTGAGATTTAGGGATGTCTGTCTTATCTGCAAGATGGATTAGTCGACCTAAAAAATTTGCGACTCTGTTGGGGATCATCTCACTCTCCATCATTCACTTTGTTTTGACCTTTTATTCTTTAGTCATATCCCTCTCTGAGTGTTTGGAAATACTGAAAATCTAAATTTTATGATTTATTTGACTTTTTTTATTTTTTCTAAAAATTTCCCGTTGTGCGCACTTTATCTTTAGGCACAGAGCGTATTTCTGCGTAATTTTCCATTTGCAATAGTGTGTGTGCACACTGGATTTATTTATTGCTTGTGCACATACCTGGAATTTTAAAAAAAAAATCAATTTTCTCTTCATCAAGTCCAGAAATTTTTGTTTTTCCTATTTAATTACACTTGTTTACCTTCTGTAAACCTCCTCCTTATTTCGATTTGACTTTTGGGGTTGCCTTTTTGAAGAATTCTTTACTTTTGCAAATTAGGGTTCAAAGTTAGATCTAGTGAGTTGTTGATTAATCAACGGAAGGACTAGTCATTGTTGAGATAGTTTGAGTCTGTCCTTTTTTATGTCAAAGCATCATATTAAGTACTTTGTTTTCTCAATTGCAAAGTGTCATTAGTATTAGGAAAATTTAGGGTTTTTCAAGAGAGCACTTGTGATTGGGATTTTTTTTCCAAAGTGATTACTAATTATTTCTCTCTATAAGACAACACAATATTCTGCTTACAGTGGTTTGCAACTCATTACATCAAATTGAAATTATAGCTTGTGTATGTTGAAGGAAGAATTCATTGATTGTTTTTGGGTATGTAAGAAGTTGATAAGATCAAAATTTTTCTTCTTGTAACTTAGATTTTGAGGAATTTAGGTTGCATTTCTCGAAGAAGACCCAAGAATCGTGTATTTTTTATTCTCTTTGATGTGTATCTTGAAATGATTCATTGATTCTTGTATTTTTGAAAAGTTAAAGAAACCTCTTCCCTTATTTTAGTTAGAATTCATCGAAAATAAAAGATTACAATTTCATGTTCGATTGTGTTAGGTTTCGAGTCAAGTCATATTACCATCAATTTCATGTCCATTACCTTTGAGTAAGTAACAACTCCTAAAACCAGTGCTAACAAAATCAATTTAGAATTTTTTTATTATTTTAGGGCTCTTTTCCACCTACATTATATCAGGTTGTAGGGATTTGGAATAGGGAAGTGAGTTAACTTTCCAAAGCTGCAAACAAACATTAGAATCTTGCGATAGGGAGTAAATCCATTTACTGCAATTTGGCTCTGGGAAGCTCCCCTTACAAAGGAGTTAAGCACGAGATCATGTCGGACCCAGTGGAGTGATCGACCCCACTTCATTGGTTATGGTAGAGTGATTTACACGTATTAAAAATGGTGTCGAAAGGTACTTGGGAGTCACTTGGAAGTAAACCTCAGATTAACCATGTTGAGGAAATTTCAAGGGGATTGAGCTTTGTTACTTTGCTCTTGTGTGTATGTCTTATCTGCGACTGTCCCCCAGGTTAAATTGTTTTACGTGGTAACCTTAGAGACCATAATCTTAGGGATATTACCCGAGGTGATGACAAAGGGGAAGTCTCTGTTGTACTTGGAACAAACATTGGCTAGACTCACTTGGACCTTTTTTGAGGGTATTCTTCACTCGAGATGGAATAAGTGAAGTTACTTGCACCAGATCGTGTACATTACGCAGGCTTTCAGCGTAACTAGTTCCACCCACTCTATCTTTAGCCACTTTTCACATTGATTTCTATGACGTTGAGTTTCATCACCAACTAGTGATTTCACTGTGAAAAGCTTGTTTGCATGGTTTGACTCAGATTTATTAATGCATGTTATTTGCTTGTTTTACTTTTTACAAACCTTAGGTGTGGATTATGATTTTCAATTATCAATATTGATAATAAATTTATCTAAGTTGAATCTAATGGAAATAATGCTAGAATTTATCAATAAAGAACTCCTTTTAACAAGAATCATAATCATCTCCCTGACTTAGCAAATGTCAGTCCTCCTTATATGGCTACGTTATCACTTCCTGGATTCACAATAGGCTGACTGGTGTGGTTGTTTTCAACTTCTTTGATCCCAAATACCCAAACTATTCCACCTCAACCGAGTTCATCATCTCAACATCACCAACCTCATGTTTACCCTTTACCTTCTTCACCCAACATGTCCTCCTCCCTTTCTTCTTCTTCTCTTGGTAAAATCCTTGATGCTAATAACCATGTGACTAAGAAGAAGAAGAAAGCGAAGAAGAAGAAGAAGCAAGATAAGAAAGAAGTCAACCAAACAACCATGGTTGTAGATATTGGTAATGTTGAGGAAACTTCCAACATACATCACAATACCAGGTACCCTTGAAAACTTTGTAAGGGCGACCACTTCCTTATTGATTGTCCTTGTATTCCTAGGTCTTGTAAGTATTGTCAAAAAAATTATATCAACTTACTGTTGATCCATCAACCAGTGATTTTCAGGTTCTTCAGAAAAAGGGTAAAGTTAGGTTTCCTTGTCGATTATGCAAATGAATTCATTATAGTCACCTTTGCCCTCATATCAACGAAACCTCAAAATTTTTGGAAAACCTGTTGTTCCATAACAACAACTTTCAGCTGGTTACCTTAAACTTTCTCCCAACCTACTACCATTTGATGAAGTGAATGATCTAATTCCAGGTATAGTCAATCCCACTCTTCCATTGGAGATGAAACACATATCACTTAGGTTGATGAGCCATTGGTTGATCAAGTGGTCAACTCAATACCATCTTCAGTTGATCCCACTCTCCCTTTAGAGAGTGAAAATAATATCGTTCAGGTTCTTCTTGTCACTTCAGATTCTTCTACACATGGGGGCATTTCACATGTTTCCATTGATCCCCCTCTAAGTAATGAGGCTAATTCCTTTGATTGGAGTAGACTGACAGGACCTTGTCTTCCTTCTTCCACCCCTTTCCAAATCACTATGAAAACGCATGGTAAGAATGTGCCGTGAACAAATGTAGATGAAGGTGCTTCTGTCAGTATTTTATCCTCATCTACTTGGCAAGATTTGGGTTCCCCTCAGCTTGTACCTGTTACACAGAATATTTTATCTTTTAACAAAACCATTAGTGAGCCTTTAGGGATCCTTCCTAAGTTACCTATTACTCTGGAAGGTAAAATTGTTTCTATTGATCTTATGGTAGTCCAAGGCCCCTTGGATTTCAATTTTCTCCTTGGGCAAGACTATGTCTATGCCATGAAAGTTGTCGTGTTGACACTCTTTCGAGTGATGTCTTTTCCTCACCATGGAAACATTGTGACTATTAACCAACTTTCATTCATTGGTCTTGATTCGACTACATTTCATTCGAAATCCCTTAATGTCCCTTATATTCAAGTGGTATCTACCCCGCCACAGTTTAATTATGTGGAAACCAATCCCATGTTTTTAGTTACCAATGCAAGCAAGCCTTTCATTATTTGCTCGACTTATTATAACTTAGATCTGGTAATTGACATAAGGAACCTTATGGGGGGATTTGAAATGGATTTTATTTCCCCTTTTGATTCTCTTCACGTGTCTTCTTTCAATAGAGAAATTATGCCTTCTAATGAATATCTCTTTGAATCCATGGTCAAGAAGTATCCCTTGGCATGTGTTTCTTCCAAATGGAAGCCATGATCTAGGTGATTTGTGAGGGTGGTTCTTTCATTGTGTCAACCTCGTTAAAAAATGAAACAGGTCCCTGTGAGGATGGTTCTTTTATTGTGTCAACCCCTTTTAACAAAAATGAAATGGGTCATTAAGAGGGTACTTCTTTTACTACGTGAACCTCGTTAAAAATTGAAAAAAATTCTTGTGAGGATGGTTCTTTGCTATGTCAACCTCATTGAAAAATGAAATAAAGTCTGAGCATAGTTATTTTTGTTTCAAACTTGCATAAAAATGAAACCCATTTATGAAATTCATGACCATAGTTTTGTCTCAAGCTTGTTAAAAATGAAACAATTCCCCATTTAAATTGCTTATTTCATTTGATTTTATAATGGAACCTTCATTTCATCTGCCTATTAGTAATTTTTCATTTACTTAAGAAGATAAAATAAAGCTTCGAGCGCATGTGCCTCTCCATGGGTACATTGTAAATTGTTGTATCATGTTTTGTGAGTGAAAAATTTTTGCATCACATATTTTTACAATTTTCTACTACTTCTCCTACTTATCTTGTGTTACACTTGATTTCTAGATGTCAACTCTCCCTCAAAATTACATTGGATTTGTCAATGGTGCTAGTCGTATTACTTGGAATTTGTCTTCCGCGGCTTGGGATATTTATTCCCTCACTAATGAGTTAGTTTTTATTCATGGAATATTTCTTGGTTGAACAACATATAGTTCAATTATTGAGCTATTATCTGACGCCATTTCATTTGAACTCATAGTATTACATTTAAATGGTGTTTGTTTAATAAGAAGTTCCACAATGTTAAGATTTTTTTGCAGGTCCGTCTCTTGGAGAAAGAATTTGACTACATTGAATATCAACACATTCCAAGACATTTAAACACATTAATTGATGCATTGGCTAACTATGTGTTAAATCGACATTTGTAACATCTATAAGAAAGAAAACAATATTCATTAACATATTTTACAAGATAAACTGAGATAATAGTAGTAGTTTTCATTAGTCAAAATGTCTATAAAAAGTGTGGCTTTACAAAATGTCATCCAAGACATGAGGCCTCGTGGCCTTTATTATCCAAACATGTTGATACATCAAAAAACAAAATTCTAGCCCTATGACTAGTAACTAAGCATGATGATCATGGTAGAAGATGATGGCGAGAGATACTCGTCGTAGCAAGCGATTGAACTCCCACGGTATGCCTCTAGTAGTGCAGAGGAAAATCATCAATCCCAACATCTAGGATATCCAGAGTCAACCTCTCCAGGTTGTGCTCAAGCTCAGTCAAAGCCTTTGCCTCATCGGGGTTTTGTATCACGGGCATTACTAATTGCTCACCACATCTGTCAAATCGACGTAGTCCTGCTAGTCTGACCGAGCTCACATCTGCATGATTATTTTGGATAGTTAATGTTGGATGCTAAAAAATTAAAAAGTTGAAAAACATAAAACAACCAAAATGTGAAGTTTTTTACCTAGGTCACCCCACTGCACCCAGATGGTAGTGGCATATCTAGATCACCTTTTTAATCCATGCCCGCATGTGGAAATTCTTAAATCATGTTGATTTGTTGTTCCAACCATCCAAAAAAATCAGGGTATACCGAATCAGTTGGACCATCACCACCTTTGTGGCGTGCCATCAACATAAGCCACTTCAACATACAAGGATCTTTCGGTCCTCCTGCATCTATGGGTACCTGTGGGGAAAGAAGTGGGATCCTCTCTAGAGCGAATGAGATCATAATGGATCCATACCCAAATTTGTTGAGTTTGTCAGTTTTCACTCTAGTTAGTTTCCCTTTGAGATTGGCAACAACCCCTTCACACTAGTTGGATATGGTAGGCTGCGAGCACTCTACAGAAATATGCATTTGAGCCTTGGTAAGTAAATGAAGCACTTCACTACCACATAATTGTGCAACAGTAAAATAAATGGTCCTCAAAGGAAGCCTCTCAATGGTCTCGATATCAATTCTCTCGTCTTTGAGAGAAGCTCCTCAAAAGAAATGTTGCAGTAGATAGGTGTACGTTGTTTCACCGCCTCGTCTATGTCCATACAAAGAAATATCCACTCCATGATGTGGGAGCCTAGATAAGAAGTAAATGTCATATATGGTCTCCGATCACAAAGCACTCTTCCTGTACATATCACTTTCTCACCATTCATTCCAGCAAATCTAGTTGGGCCTTCATGCCCTGGAATTGTGAAAATTTATACAGGACATAGTTTCTCAGAGCTTGTATTGTTTCTGGATGGTTCAAAGCAGCTATATCATGTTCTTCGTGTTCACACTCTCTCCACTCCATTTTTGTAGCTCAAAACCCTGCAAATAAACATGGAGGATCATTAGAAAATGTTGTGATAAGTTTTGCAAAAATTTCGGAGTTTTTAATAAATTTTTCAAACCCCTCAGTGTTGTGTGCAGCCGCTTATGAAGACCAGTGCGGATTTGTGCAGTTCTATCCCTAGAAACTGCACAAATATCATTTTTCTATGTTAAAATATCATTCAGTGTGCGCATGCTCGATGAAGGTAAATTTCAAACACTGAGGGCGATTTTTGATTTGATAAACCCCCCCAAAAAAACAAAAATAAAAGGTCAAATGCAAAATAAAAATAATGAAAATGAATATATCGGAGAGGTGGTTTACATGGGGAAGATGGCTTGTGATTTGGTCCAACAATTTGCCCAAAATCTTCCTCTAAAGTCTTTGGTAAAAAATTCACTCTATCACTCTCAAATGATAAAAACTTTTTACTTTTTGGATGTTTTATGAGATTTTTAAGCCTATTAAAATATTATTTTTTACTTATTAGCCTCTGAATTTCAAATTTTTAATGTTTTTTATTATATTTTTTAGCGATGACGATAATTTTTGAGTTTAAGTGTGCAGAACATAATTTATTACGAAAATGAACCATCTTGGCAATGATTATATTTTTATCACTTTTTCAAACTCGTCAAAAACTTACAAAAAAGCAAAACAAGGAGTTCTCTTTACACCCTTTTCAGACTCCCTAAACATTAAAATATTATCGATTACTTAACTATTCAAACTCATAAAATTAAATGAACAATCATCTATTCAATATAATTTTACCCCTTTACAGACTGAACTATGTTATTTACGAAAAAGGTATACATTGACAAATATTGATCAATAGAGTTCTCTCTTGCATTATTTTATCCTTTTTCGGGCTTGAGGGACTAAATTTACAAAAAATGACACTATGGAGTTTACTTATGTTTTTCTCCCGACTCCCTAAAACTAAAAAACACCAAGCTTTACTTTCTTCGGGCTCGCTAAAATTTTACATTGAAATAACTGAATGAGTTTTCTTTTTGTCTTTCCAAACTATTTAAACATGAAAATGACATCAAGTTACCCCTTCACTGGACTCGTAAAACTTAAACAATGCACGACTCGTCAATCATGACGAGACCAAACCACTCCTTCCTAAGGTCCGTTAAAAATACTTCAAAGGACACATCCGAAGGATGAGATTACAATACAAGAATATGTTATCGTCCTCAAGCTTGCCAAAAATAAATAGGTACTTGCTAGTAATGGTGGGGGGGGATTTGGAAAGAACCTTTGTTTCTTTATATTTTAAAAGGCAATATGTCGCTCTTGAACATGACACTCTGTCACTTTTTTATCCGGGTTGGAAAATCCATTTTCCTCTCAGTTCACCATACCTCATTGAAAGTCTTCAGTTGGTTTAGGTATTATTTTTGAGACAAATTCTGCCAAGTCAGAATGTCGTGTCGCCAATATGTTCAAGAGAATTCCAACCTCGGTCAAATTTCTTTGCTATTCATAGTCTTCAATCGCGTCGACCATTCCTAATTTTGTCCTGGATTACTCCAAACTGTTGTTCTTCAAAACTTGACACGAGTTTCATTTCGTAGGCCCTGCAGTACCTTGGAGCTTGCATGCCTTAATGGCAAGTTTCTCATGTTCGATGAAAGGTTCTCATCGTTGACCTGAGATTGAATGATTCTATGAGTGTTCCACTTCAAGACATCTATTTACACTTCATAGATTGTACTGGAAGTACCTTGAGAACCATTATCATTATTGGTGGTTGCTCTCGCACTTGTTAACGGTTCACATCATTGACATGTAATCAAGTGTTTCAACCATGTTCGAATACGAGACATCCACTCACATGGCTAGATTTGTACTATGGATCAAGATATGGAGATCAAAACCCTAGATCTAGTTTCATTCATCCAGGCTGCATGGAGTTATTAAACATTCATTATTGTAAATATAGATCCATTGATGGTTGCATCCATACTATGTCGTCTATTGACATGGATCTTCATATGCATTTCGGTATTGGTTCTTTGAGATATTTATGCTCTGAGTATGGTAATGCCTATATCAGCAATGATTTTATATTGCATTGTAACATTTGATTGATTGTTTCAAGTCTCCGACTGTAGTCTCTAACCCGAACCTTGGCATGATAAAGCACTTCAGTCATCAAATATATCTTCTAACTTTGCACTTTAGGGGGAAATCTGTTACACGTCATTTTGTCGCATTAGGCAAATGAACATCAGTCTAGATCTTTCACTATCCATCAAAGTGTTCCAAAGCATCCCCCTACAAGGTTAGAACCCAAACAATCCCAAAGAGAATGAAATTCCTAGATCTCAAGGCTCAAAAACCTATTTTTGGCTTCTTGCGCAGTTCCCTAGTCCATTTTTGCACATACATAGAAGAGTCCATTAGAAACTGCACAAAAGTGCGCTCTGTCTGACACTATGGCCTGCACACATGACTTAACGCAAGTAAAAAATAAAAATTAAAGTCTAGAAGATTTTTTAGTCTAATCTTTTCCAACTAACAACTTCGAATGGATTCCTATTCAAGCTTGATCCCTCCCATCATGGAGCTACTTCCCTCTCTTTGTGGATTTCCTATCCCACCATTTTTGGATCTTATCCCTTAGGAAATGGATCCCAAACCTCCTCCTCTTGGCCTATAAATCAAACATAGGCCAGAGGATTGGAGAGGAAAATTAAAGGTAGGCTTATGCTGCAGAAATAAGGCTAGGAGGATTTTCATCCAAGGAGAGGGTTGGAGATTGTGAGAATAGGCTTGTAATATCAAGGATTTGAAGTTGTAAGTTTGTTCTCCATTTTATTTTATAAAAAGCAATTGTTCTTTCCTAATTATATCTTTTATGATATCATTTGCGGGATTCCTTGATCACTCACATTATGATTTGATATTGATTCAATTTATGATATATGTTGAGTTAAGTAGTTCATTTATCTTTCATTCTATATACTAGATGCTTTGATCCTTTGTGTGTTTATGTCTATGCAGATCTCATTCGAGACATCATGGAGAAGTTTTGGAAAGTGTTGGAACAATCTCTAAACCATCAAGGAGAAGTTAACTGTCAAAGGCATTGACAGGGACTTGGACAGGAATTTCGATAAACCAATAAGTGATCTCTCACGTATTACTTATTTCAATCAATAGTAAGCTAAATAAAGGTAGCAATTCTTTCTTGTTTGTTACTAGATTTCGTTTTAGATTTAGGGAGATCCATATTGTATGCAAGAGGGATTAGACCGCCTAACATGTGCCTCCGAAGTGACTGTTGGATGAATATGCTTCACCTGTTGATACATGCCGAAGGATTTGGGAAAAATTATCCATCATCTCGTTCCTTTGTCACTCAAGGGCTTCTTCAAGCAATATTTATAAGCGATATCCTGCGCCCTCATTTTTATTTTCTTCCACCATGGGAGGTCGTCAAGGTCATCGAGGATGGTCTTGCAAGGGTTTAACCAACTCAAGTCCCAAGTCCTTATGCCCTAACCTTGTTGGGGACATGCACAAAAAAATAGAGAAAGAGGATACCACTTTGATACCACTGATCTTGATTTATGAAGCAACAAAATGAAATACAAATTCAAACCAAAACACAGAGATACAGTGAAACAAAACTTCTATTAATACATAGCAATTGTTGAAAATTGTTTACATACATAAGAGAAACAAACTAGCTCGAGCAATGGTAACTTATCTCTGAGAATATTTGACATCTACATAATTTACGAAATGTGTTACAATGAGGATTGTAGACCTTGTTATCGTTAAGAAACAATGGAAAACCCTAAACATCCAAAAACCTAACCCTATGAGACGAAGCACCAAAATTTTGTGGGCCTCATTTGGGTTAGTTGGTACATCAATTTCATGGGGTCGTAATGTTGTCATACGATCTTCATTTGGCACATATGATACCTCATTAAAAAGATCTATCTAAGAAAAAAATAATTCAACTACAACCCTATAATTACATGGGCTTGCTCATTTTAAAAATAACGTTGTTTAGGGTTTCAAAATAGCTCCAGAAGTTTAGGACCCGAAAAACTGCCAAAAACACTAAATTGTGCTAGAAATTAGGAAACTTAAAGGAAATAGTGTTGGGCATCCAAGTGGAATAGGCAGGTGGCCACCAATATCCACCTAGATTATTCCTCCCCCCCTTAGGAATCAATGGTCCCTATTGACCACTATGTGTCAACTACCCTATATCAATACACTTTTTTCGCAAAGAGATTCCATCATGTTCAAGCATTCAAACCATCCTGAATTCATCATCATTGGTCATCATTCTATCAGAGTTGTAGACCCATTATGTAATAATTGTAATGTAAATGATCCTAGTAAGACTACATATGTATGTAACAACATAGGTAAGCCTATTAATTTGGCGATGATTTTCATCCTAGGAGGTTTTTCGTCTCACTGACTCATCTGTGTTTCAAAACACGAATGATCAGAAGAAGAAAAAAATCCCTCCAGCCTCACCCCAAATAGGGTTGAATTTGTCGTCAAGATCTGAGGTGAGTCCTAGTGTTATAGCTGAGTCTTTTGTAAAAGTGATTTGGGAATAATTTAAGCTAATTGACTAAATTATTTTATTACAAATCACTTGGTCTACTAGATCATATTGAGTCGAAAAGTTGGGTAATAAATTGAGAGTCTACAACGAATGGGTGTTCCCCCTTTGAGGGTTGAAATTGTAATATCTTGATGTAAAAAATATTTTGGTGCATGGTACCTCATGCTTAGACATCGTGGCTAAAATATTAGAGGGTGGAAACATTATTAGTCCCCTCAAGTGTCAATTAATTAAATTTTCTGACAAAAAATAAATTAAAATCCTAAACAAAAAATATAATTAATTAGAGTCAAAATTAAAATTCCTAAACAAATTAAATTCTCCAAGTGAAACTTTTCAAGGGTCCTAAAGAAATTAATTTTTGGAGGTCCCCCACTAAGGGAATATTGGAAATTTCAAGAAAAATTGGACCCTTGGGCCTTGGTGGTTAAGTCAAAGTCAATTTTTTGAAGAAAATAGCTCAAAATAATAAGTTTTTAGCTAATTTAAAATGTTTTTTATGAGAAATTCGAAAATTACTCAAAAACAAATATTTTCGATGGCGGAGATTAAAAGATAATCAAATACCTATCAACGTCAAGATTATTTTGATGACGATCAATCCAACTAGCTATTTGGAGAATTTATCTATAAATTAGGAGTCATTTGCTTCTCAAATTACATATTTTTTTTGAGAAAGCTTTGAGTCAAGCTCTACTATTGTAACATTTTTTTGGAATTAATAGAAAAGACTTCAAGGTTTATTCATTGTGGTGTTCCTCTTTTGTCTATTGGTAATATTTTTCTAAATCATGTGCATAAATGCTCTATTGAATTAAATTTTATAAAAAAAGTTGTTTCATTAGCCATCAGTTGGATTATCTATTTTCACAAGTATCTTGCATTAGGTATTGGGTTTTAGAAAAACGTTCTAGTCTAATAGGTCTAACAGGTATCTCTAGACCTTGAGAGCTTTAACGTGTATATGTCCCCTTTTGAAGATAAAAAATTAATCTTAATTGTGTAGAGATCTGATCGAGATTCAAATCTTGGGCATGAGGGGAAGTATTCGGTTGGACCAACCAACTCCCAAATCCAGAGATTCAAGATCCCATTGTGTTAAATTTCTGAAATATATCTTGCGATTACTTGTTTTGCAGAGATCTCGATCATGAATTAAAATTTCTTATTTACTCATTTATATCCAATAATATTTCGTTTATTAGACATATCTGGCTATTAAGAGTTTGTTTCTATTGATTTGGGAGAAGAGTTGTACTCATACTCCTCAGGTCCAATAGATCTATGTATTATTTGTAAATCTTTGGTATAAATCTATTAGATCTTATAACTTTGGCACCTAATGTAGGAATTTACAGGGTAAGTTCCTCAGACAGAACACCAAAGGACACCGCTCACAACCAGATCGCTCAATACACCAGTATTTTTGACGTGGTTAAAACCCTCAAAGAGGGAAACAGTCCACGGCCTGAGCCAACGCGGCCACTTCAGGGAATTTATTAATAAAAGAATGAAAATTTACATATGTTTCTCTCATGCGAATTACCCTACAAATGACCCTCCATGCGCTTTAAATAGAAATCATGGACCAATCGGGTGTCAAGCCACGGATCAAGTGTCAGTAATACCAAGGAGAGAATGAACTGTCGGATCACTACATATCGTGACCATCGGATTGTAAGTTACAAAATGTACAACGGTAAAGAAACACACTTTACCTAACTCTATACTAGACCAAGTTGTACTTAACTATTTCCTATGTGTCGGAATATCCTAACATCCCCCCTTAAGAACAACTTGGGATAGGATTGAAGGATTTACAAATATGACACAATAGGAGAAGGAAGGAGGCACTAGAGCCTATCCCCCTTAGTGACAACTTCCTGAACTCCAACCATAAATTGAAGTTTAGTGAACTTCGCCTCTGTAAGAGCCTTTGTGAAGATGTCTGCAACTTGATCATCTGTTGAACAATATTGCACTTGAAGAACATGGTCGTGAATGAGCTTTCTGATGAAGTGCATGTGCAGTTCAATGTGTTTGCTGCGCTGATGTTGGACTGGATCTTTGCATAGCTGAATGGCACTTTGATTATCACACCAAAGTGTAGTCAGATGCTGCTGCTCAAAGCCAAACTCTGACAGGATCTGACGAAGCCACAAGGCTTCCTTACTAGCTTCTACGACACCACGATACTCTGCTTCTGCTGATGAAAGAGAAATGGCACCTTGTTTCTTGCAAGCCCATGTAATAGGTCCTGAACCAAGAGTGAACACATAACCGGCAGTAGACTTCCGATCATCAGGGTCACCAGCCCAATCGGAATCAGTGAAACCAACCAATAGAGGAGATGCTTCGGCACTGTAATGAATCCCAAACTGAACTGTACCTTGAACATAACGAAGTATTCTTTTAGCTGCTTTCCAATGACTTTCACGGGGGTTTTGCATGAACCGAGCAACAAGGCCAACAGCAAAGGAAAGGTCAGGACGAGTATGGGTTAGATACAAAAGTTTTCCTACAAGTTGACGGTATAAGGTAGCATCAACTTCAGGAGAAGTACAAGTGACTGAAAGTTTGACTTCAGACTGAAAGGGAGAAGGGGATGGCTTACAGTCTTCCATGTGAAAGTGGCGTAGAATATCACAGGCATACTTGGACTGGGAAAGGGAAATACCCTCCTTGGATTGCAAGACTTGAAGACTGAGAAAATAATGTAAGTGTCCTAAGTCTGTCATTTCAAATTTCTTTTTAAGGCTGGACTTCACATGGTTTATAAGGTTGGGATCACTACCGGTAAGGATAAGATCATCAACATAAAGAACAAGAATGATAAGAGACTTGCCCACTTTCTTGGTGTAGACAGTATTGTCAGAATGACACCTAGAAAAGCCAGATTCTAAAAGAAAGCTATCCATTTTGGCATACCAAGCTCGAGGAGCTTGCTTGAGACCATAAAGGGATTTCTTAAGCCGACATACAAGGCAGGAGTCTGTTTTTATGAAGCCAATGGGTTGTTCCATGTAGATTTCTTCATGTAAGTCCCCATGCAAGAAGGCAGATTTAACATCCATCTAATGGACTTCCCATTTGAACGAGGCAGCAAGGGAAAGAACAAGGCGGATAGAATTCATTTTGGCAACAGGGGAGAAGGTTTCAGTGTATTCAATGCCTTCAACCTGTGAAAAACCTTTAGCAACAAAACGAGCTTTATGTTTATCAACTTTCCCATCTGGTCCATACTTGGTTCTGTAAACCCATTTGCATCTAACAAGTTTTCGTCCCTTTGGTAGAGGAACAAGATCCCATGTATCATTTGCCAACAATGAATGATATTCTTCATTCATAGCTGCTTCCCAATCTAGATGGCCTGAAGCTTCTGCAAAGGTGTCGGGATCATAATTTACTGGAGCTTGAGCCAGTAAAGAAGAGGCTCTCTCGAACTAAGAACGTGTACGTCGCTGATCTGTAGGATCACCGGCAAGATCACCTGCTGCATCTCGAGTAGCACGAACCCATTTTGGAAGCTGAGGAGCTGAAGGAGGATCCTGAGATGGTGGGGGAGGATTGTCATCCTCACTTTCATCATCTGAAGAAGAAATGTTTTCAAAAGTAGAAGAGATAGGAAGAGGTGGCACATCTGCCGGACTAGGCTCACAGGCCGATATATTTTCATCAAATTTTACATCTCTTCTAATGATAACATTTTTGGACTTAAATGGAATAAGTCTATAGCCTTTGACATCTTCAGAATATCCAACAAAAGTACATTTTTCACTCTTAGGTTCTAAATCTTTATGCTTTTCATCTGGAATATGGGCCCACGCTTCACTTCCAAAAACACGAAAGTGACTTACATCTGGTTTGATTGAGCTCCATGCTTCTTCTGGAGTGATATTCTTTAAAGCCGTAGTAGGAGTGCGATTTATTATGTAATTTGCACAGTTAATTGCTTATGCCCAAAAACTAAGACCAAGTCCTTTAGATTGTAGCATACAATTAGCCATTTCCTTTAAGGTGTGATTCTTTCTTTCAGCTACACCATTTCGTTGTGGAGTATATGGAACAGTATGTTGCATTTGAATTCCATTCTCAGTGCAATAGTTGATGAATGTGTTTTTAACATATTCTCCGCCATTATCAGATCTTAGCTTAAGAATTTGATGTCTAGATTGTTTTTCAACAAAGGCCTTGAAGGCCAAAAATGTGTTAAATACTTCACTCTTGAGTTTTAAGAAGTATACCCAAGTGCGTCTGGAGAAATCATCAATGAAAGTTAAGAAATACTTGCATCCAGAGAATGACACAACTGGAAGTGGACCACATAAATCACTATGCACAAGCTGTAGAGGGGCTGAGGCGTGCCACGAGGCACGTTTTTCAAAACTGTCCCGATGATGTTTTCCGAGTACACAACCGGAACAAACACCATCTCTGCAAGATACCATAGGAAGACCTGTCACCATATTTTATTTACATAGACGCTGAAGGGAGCGATAGTTTAAGTGACCAAATCGCTCATGCCAAAGTTTGCTCACTTCATCGCTATGAGCAACAAATACTGAGGGAAGATTTGATGACCCAAAGTTGTGAAACTTATACAACCTTGTAGAATCATCAGCAATGCTAGTAGCCAAAATCTTTTTAGGATCTCTTAAGTCCTTGATTACAACATCATGAAGTGAAAATTCAACGATTTTACCTTCACCTGAATGAGTTATCTGATATACAGATAGAAGGTTACAGGATAAGGTTGGAACACATAATACATCATTAAACTGACCATTGTTTAGATGAACAGTTCCAGTCCCTACAACACTAAGAGATCTATCATCACCAACATATATATTTTTGGTGTTACAATCATTTAAAGAAGAAAACATGGCTTTGTTTTTGGCCATGTGATAAGAAGCTCCAGAATCAATGAGCCACTCATGAGAATGAGAAGAAAAAGATACATTTAATGCATAGCCAGACCGAGATGCTTGACAACCACATGCAGAAAGTGCCATTCCTGAAGATGAAGTTGAAGTTGAAGATTGCCCCAAATGGATGTTATGCTTCTTCATTGCTGCTTCCAAGGCTTCCATCTTCTTAAAGCATTTTGATTCTAAGTGGCCATCTCGATTACAAAAATTGCAATGTCTATCAGTCTTCTTCCCTTTGTTTTTATTTGTCTTGTCATTTTGTTGAAATGATTTTTCATTTTGGGGCTGAAATTGCTTAGGACCCTTGTTTGGTTTAGGACCATTCTTTTTAGGATATGACTTCTTAGGATTCTTTGAATTTGGTTGTTGTTGGGTGGCTAACGCTTTCTTGGAAGAGTTTCCAAAATTAAGAAGACCAAGGTGTAAGAGTTTTTCTTGTTCTCTTATTAAAGAATCACAAAAGAGTCAAAGGAAGGGGACTTGTAGTCTGTTCCTTGAGAATGAAGGCTTCTCTTGTAGAATGGAAGGTGGAAACAAACACAGAGTAGGCTGGTCCCAACTTTGTAAGAATGGAATAGATAAGGTTACTATCTTCTTTCTTAACTTTAACACCTTCCAAGATATATCTAAGGGTCTTGAACTTGGACAAGAAATCTTCAATGCAAGAAAAATTATTAGGGTCCAATGTAAGCAACTCATTTTCAAGTTGATGGGCTCTAAGTTCATTTTTAATCCCAAAAACTTTATTGATTTGTTTCATTGCTTCATCAGGAGTATCAAGTTCTGCAATATGGAATCTAAGATCTGGAGAAATAGACATCCCTATCAAGCCACGTGTTTGATCTTGCCTATTTTCCCATTTAGCAGCTTTATCTTCATCCTTCGGTTTCTTTTCTTGGCCTGAGGCTATTCTGTAGAGACCTTTACTTCTAAGTAAATCCTCAATGTAGGACAACCATTGGAAGTAGTTGGTGCTGTCAAGGGTAACTTGGTATTGACTTTCCATTTCAATGGAAACTAAAGCTAAA
The DNA here is from genome assembly GCA_031772625.1 of Pinus tabuliformis. Lineage (NCBI taxonomy): Eukaryota > Viridiplantae > Streptophyta > Pinopsida > Pinales > Pinaceae > Pinus > Pinus tabuliformis. Next base: position 739,808,926 of record CM062814.1, on the reverse strand, counting down.
GATGCTGAAAATAAGTGTTCCAATGGATAGATCTCGAAAAATTAGGCTGGTTTAAAAAAAACGGCTCTGAAAACGACTTCCGGATAAAGAAGTTATGGCTTTTTTTTTAAAAGTTGTTGAAGTTGCCGACGAAGTGCGGGAATGTGCAGAAATGAAAAAGTCAGCCCCCACAAAATGGAGACTTGAACCCAAGACCTCTACTCTCTTAAAATAGCTTTGAACCAATTGAGCTATACAAAAAATTTGAGAGAGAGAGAGAGAGAGGGGGGGTGGCTCTGGGTTGCGTGCTTGCTTTGAGAAAGCTCTTTTTCCCTACAAAACAAAAAACACAAAACCCAACACGGACATGCAAAGAAAACGAACCTTACGGCTCGAAGTTAGCTTTAGTCGAAAAACTAAATATTTTCAAAAATGAACCTTGCGGCTCAAAGTTAGCTTTAGCCGGAAACTAAATATTTTTCTCAGTGTTTCTGATTTTCCGAGATCACACTAAGGCGCAGGGAAAAGAGCATACGCATGAGAAAAATCCTTCCTTTTTGTTTCTGATTTGCCCAGATCGCACAGAGTCGCAGGGCAAAGAGCATATGCAAAAATGAAAGGTATAGATCCGGTAATAAAAAAGGCTAAATAAACCGAAACCGGAATAAACAGAGAGAAAATAACTATAAACTGCAAATAAACACTGTATACCTCCAGATCTTAAAAATGACGCAGCTAGGGCTACCGGAAACCTTTTCGAGTGAAACGAAAGGGGTTCCTCACTGGAACAGATGCTCCCAACACAACAGAGTAGTCCTCTCGGCCCGAAAGTAGTCAGAAACAGTAGATCTAGGAAACGGCAGTCGGATGCAGTTCTACCGGCTTCAGATTTGGATCACCAACGGACGCGGCCCTCAAATAGCTCTGATACCATGTAGGAATTTACAGGGTAAGTTCCTCAGACAGAACACCAAAGGACACCGCTCACAACCAGATCGCAGATCAATACACCAGTATTTTTGACGTGGTTAAAACCCTCAAAGAGGGAAACAGTCCACGGCCTGAGCCAACGCGGCCACTTCAGGCAATTAATTAATAAAAGAATGAAAATTTACATATGCTTCTCTCATGCATGAATTACCCTACAAATGACCCTCCATGCACTTTAAATAGAAATCATGGACCAATCGGGTGTCAAGCCACAGATCAAGTGTCGGTAATACCGAGGAGAGAATGAACCGTCGGATCACTACATATCGTGACCGTCGGATTGTAAGTTACAAAATGTACAACGGTAAAGAAACACACTTTAACTAACTCTATACCTAACTCTATACTAGACCAAGTTGTACTTAACTATTTCCTATGTGTCGGAATATCCTAACACCTAACCTTTGTTTGCAGTTGGATTTTTTTTTGGGTTTTGGCGATTTTTTTTTGTACATATTAGGTTTTGGGTATTTTATTTTTTACTTGTGCGAGTGGATATCTAAGCATATTCAAGAGAAAGAGCTAGTGTTTGACATAGATCTAGGCCCTAGAGGGCAAGATCTAATCTCATATTTGTTTGCAAGGCTAATGTGAAGGATCATTCAACAAAACTGATTCAATTGGAAATCTGAAGTTGGAAAAAAATTCATTGAAATTTTGTAAAAAAATTGACCCTTAGCCTTGGCCATGGGCCCACATACCCCTGTCATGGTCCCTATCTTCCCTGTGGAATCCATTCATAACCCTCAACCCTCATATCTACCCTTATTTTTGGCCTCCTATACCCTTGTCTTCCTTCTATTACCCTTTTCGATGCCTCCATAACCTCTGTGGTATCTTTCCTTCCTCTCTCCAACTCAACGCAACCCTTGATTAGCTTGCCATAGCCTCCATTCAACTATCTTTTGCCTCTCATTTTTTTGCATCAACCCTTCTCCTACTTGGTCATGAGACTTGCAGCCTCATATCTGCCTTTATTAGTCTGTTGTCGAGCCTTTCAAACCTCTGTCAGCCTACCGTAGCTCCTTTTAGTTTTGATCTCTAGGCTGCAAGACCTTCCATACCCTTTCTGCCCTTTAACCTCTCTGTCATGGCCTTTTAGGCCTTCTAACTTTGATTGTAGGCTTATCCAACCTTGGTTGTGAGCCCTATGAGCGCCTATGTTGCTCCCATAATGTTATGGTTCTTCCTCTCATCCACCCCATTCTGCTATGGTTTGTGGGGTGATGTCAACTCTCGTCAAATTCCTTATTTTGCAAAGAATTTTTTATACTCATTTGACATGTGCTCACCTCCATTATCGCTCCTGATAGCCTTCACTTTTTTGCATGTTTCTTTCCCCACCAGTGCCTTGAACTCTAATAAATTGGAGAAAGTCTCATCCTTCATCTGCATGAAGAAGATCCAGCACTTCCACGAGAAGTCATCAATAAATATGACAAAATATTTATGCCTGGCAGTGGAGGCTGTCGAGAAAGGTCCACATACATCAGAGTGGATCCTTTCAAGGACTGCACGTGCTCTACTGTCCCGATCATGGAAAGTAGCTTTTGTGTACTTCCCTAATGTACACCCTTTGCATGTGTCATGTTGCTCTAGTTCTCCTTTGGGGAGTCCTGTGGTAATCTGTTGCATGATATTCAAAGCGCCATGATGAAAATGGCCAAGTCTTCTATGCCAAAGTTCACTGCCATCGTGGCTTTGCACCTTCTCCACCTTTGTTCTCAATGCACCACTATCCTCCACATCTAGCTTGTAAAGGTTCTTCACACAAACCCCAATCTGCTTCACCTGTCTCGTGGCTATGTGTCTTGGGAATTCATTTCCTTTTTTGAATATCACATCATAACCAAGGTCTTCCAAAACTGCAACAGAGACAAGATTCTTCTTTAGACCCAAAACAAACATCACATCCTTGAGTCTGAGAGGGGATCCTGACTCCCTCTGAAAGGTGACTGTACCAATCTCGGTCGCATTGTACCTTCCATCATCTCCCATCTCAATGTGCATGTGGAGATCCTTCTCCTCCAAACTCCTCCAAATCATTGAAAAAATCTATATTCACCATCATATGGAATGATGCACCATTGTCCACGTACCACAGGCTTCCCATCAATGTGTTGGCTATGCATGCAATGACGGTAAATTCAATCTTGGACTGTGAAGCCAAAGCTTCACCTGTCACTCCTCCTGAGGTCTTCTTTCTTTTCTTCTTGTGTGGACACTTCGTGGCATAGTGCCTGAATTCATGATGGTGAAAGCACTTGATTCTGGACAAGCCTTTCTTCTTGCCCCCTTGACTAGATTCTACTTTGGATTGGGACTTATTCCCTTTCCCTTTCTTTTCCTTTCTAGCTAAGGCACAGTTCTCTTCATCCTCTCCCTTGGATGAAGTCTTGTCTCTGGTGTTCTGCCTTATTTCCTCCTGTACCAAATCAAACCATAGGTGTTCCCAATTCGATAGTTTCCCCCTCCCATTCACCGAATCTTGGTAGTTGTGCCAGCTCTTGGGAATGCCTAGAAGAGCTAGGATCACCAAATCATCCTTTGCTACAGTAACACCAACTTAACCAAGTTCATCATGACATTGTGTCAACCTGCTTAAGTACTGTGGAATGGTCTCGTTCTTCTGCATCTTGATATTTCCAAGCTTGTCCTTGAGCGTCAGCTTCCTATGGTCACTACTATTCTAGAACAGATTTTTCAGTGCCTACCACATTTCATACAAAGTCTCTTTCCCATGGATATTTGAGACAATATGGTCTCATACTCCCTCCAATATGATTATCCTCACCTTGGCTACACACTTCTTCCATTCGACTAGATTTTGAGCATCACATGTTGTTGGCTTCTTAATATCATTATCAATAAATTCCTTCAAACCATTATCTTCTCGCAATGCCTCCATGCAGTCCTTCCAAGAAACATAATTTGAGCTTCTCTCAAGTGAATACTCGAGCCTTATTGCTTATAAATCCATCCTTCTAGATCTAAAGAATTGATCTTGCAAATCCAATCCTCCTGCAATAACAACTTTGAAATCCATGCTCTACAGTGAATCCAGCTTTGATACCATGTAGAAATTAATGTGTAGGTTTGAAAGTTCTCATGAAAATTACTAAATCACAAGACTCGAAGCTACTCTACTGATATGCAGAAGATAATTCACCATATAGAACACAAATCATAGACATGTGAAAGGAAACATCACACATGCACAAATATTTATCTAGGGGAAAGAAACTGCTCAAAACCCCTTACTATATATATTGCATTAATAAGAGAGTAGAGATGAAATACATATGCTTTCTTAAGCTTGAGCACACACTGCAAGTGTATAGTCTATCCCCTATTAATTAGGAAATTCGCTCATCTAGATTGCACAATTCCTTTAAGTCATTCCTTTAAGTCATTCCTATGACTATGTGCACCACATGTACACATGGGAATAGTTTACAATTGATAGTACACTGTCTTGGAATCTCCATCTCAATTGGGTAACTCGAATTCTCTGCATGCATGAGCTAATTTAGGTTGATTGATCAGTTAGCTAGATGATCACTGAGTTTGGTTGAATTCCCTCTTCCATAACTTGACCTCCATTAGTTCTTCTGATAGTTAGAACTAGTTAAACTGGAAATAACTCAAATTAATTGAAATAGATTGCTACGAATTAGCAATAAAACACGCTAAACTGAACTCAAGCTTCCCCAACTCGAATTAACTGAGTGACAAGTGCCATGTCACCTTAGTTAACTACTTCCAAGATTTCTGCTGAAGTAGAAATTTGAATTTTCTCTAGTTTAAACAAGGCAAAGTCAAACTGAGATTTTCTTGTTGCATTTTCAACACTTTGAACTTCATGACTTAGGTAATTTGAGTATCTAATTCAACCTTTCACTTCATGAAATTGCACCACTCCACTCCATGAAAGTGCACCACTCCATGTCCATGCTAAACGTAAGTGCCTCTTGCTTGGATTCCTTTGGGAATTCTCTTCTATATGCAATTCCCACCTCTACTAACATCTAAGTCACCTTAGAAACTAAAATACTCCAACCTGCCATGAGCATCTACTTATGCCTATCTACCACACATACACCCCTATTATTTTTTGACTACTTTTGCCTTCATAGGTGCCTTAGGCTTCACTACCTATTCTTAGCAATGAGCCACCCTGTGGCATCACATCAATGAAAACAAGATTACAATTGGTTTTTAAGGTCATCACTCCACCAACATCTTTTCCAATTGCAATCTACCAATAACTTGTCCAAATTCCATTGTCATAAGAATCAGTTGAAAGATCAATATACCTCTATCTCAAATAGATCAAGAGCACATTTGCACCATTCTACTATGACCTTTAACAAAAAATCTCTCAATATCTAGATCTTGGCGATATTCTTACCCATGTGTACCTGAGGAATGTTGATCCTCTTCCATAAACACTTCACACCAAGGCCAACAAGTGTCTACCTTGTTAACTTAGTTTTTTTCAAGTCTGAACCATGCAAGTTGAACATTCCTAAGCATCATGTCATTTCCCCATTCAATGTACCACCAGCACATAAATTTCCTTGGCCAAATATTCCACTATCTTCATCTTTACACATATATCTTCAATGAATTGCTTCTCCAAGCAAATATCCACCACTTCATCCATTATCATTTATTTTCAAGCATAATATGGCTTCCAACATAGAAAACTCCCCTTATAATTTCTTCATACTACTACCCACCAAACACTACACAAACTTCCTCTTGAAGTATTCCACTACAAGGTTTCCCAAATCCTTAACTATTTAGGAGACTTGGTAACAACATTCAACTACCTCCTTATTGTATGAATGACATAAGGGTTATGGCCTAAAAATATGACCAAACTATCCAAGTAGTCTAAACTAGCTCAAGTCTCAACCCAAGCTCCACAATCGCCTCTTCCTCCATAAAAATATGGGTCCACCATTATCAACCATCATAATTATTAATCATCCACTCAATTCTACTTTAATATAGTTAAGCATGTAAAGTATTTCTCTAAACTTCTTGATGTAAACATCTCTTCCACTATAGCACTTGAGACTTATAAGACACCAACTAAAGTTTTATCCACTTGCTCTAGAAGATCCAATAAGTCATGTTCTTACATTAATTTTTTTCCTTAGGCACATCTAATTGCATATCCTTGTCCTTCTTAGAATTCCCAATTCACTTTATCTTTCCTTCACCTTACTTCTTCTTTTCTCCATGCTACTTCTCTCCTAAAGTTCCCTTGTCTAGCTCTAAAATTCTTCTTGCCCCATTGTTGAAATCAAGAAACTAATCTATTGCAGTGATATCCGCATGAAGGTTCTACATATTTTGGGGTCACAACTCACTTTTCACCTAAATTTGCAATCCTTTCATAAAGTGATACAATCAATCTTCTTCACTCATACTTGATCTCCAGCATAAGCCTTGAGAATGCCTTGATGTATTCCCAAACGCTACTTATATGCTTAAATTCCAAGCACTCATTCTAAATTATCCAACTCAGGTTCCTTGTCCCAAATTGAGACTTCAAGGTGCCTTTCATATCTACAGAATGGTCGATATTTACAACAACATGCCCTACTACTAAGTCCTCTACTTGGTTTAACCACTAGAACTTCATGTTAGCCTTCAAAAATATTGCAAAAACATTCACCTTAGTCTCATATGAACTTTATTTCAACTGCTCCAAGTACCACTTAACATCCCAAAATAAGTTTCCAAGTAACTTAGCATCATGAGTACCATCATATGGTTTAAATTACTTCATCTTAATTCTCCTAAGAGTCATAGATCCATTTCCACAAATAATAATAATAATAGGTTAATGGTGACATTGGTCACTTACCTTCACAATGATAAGGTTCAACGAATCTTCCACCACGTTCGTCCTCTCATCAATACCACTAGACAACATTATTGTGTTTTCACGTAAGACCATAGCCTCATTACACTACACCAAAGCACCATCACAAATTTGATCAACCTGGGTCAACCTCTATTCCAAAGATTTTAACTTCTCCAACTAACTTTGAAAATATCCAAGCAACTACTCCATTGTACCTTCCAAACAAGGGAGCCTCCTTTTAAGGCCCAATGTTGAATGACTTCAGGCACCTCCACTGCATGGTCATTATCCAACACAAATAGATGTTGTAGTAGGTTGGTCCATAATAGGAGTTGCCTTGGGCACCCTTGTATGATTGCAAGGCACGTTGTAGACTTACCAAGGACCCGTGCATGAAGACAAGGCACACTGTAAACATTGGGTGAGCTTTGACTAGTTGCAAATGGTAAGACATGTGTACAGGCCAAAGTGGTTGGAAATAAATTTGGTGAAGATAAGAGTTGTATTTTAGGGTTTTTTATATATGTTGCATAGTGGCTTGGATGGGGAAAATTATTTATTTCATGGGCATGCAGGCAACAATGACTTAACTTGGGGCATAGCAACATAGTCTATGGACATTTATTCCTTGTTATTTTGGCGTGCACATCAAGTTGGATGAATACCTAGCATGACTTGCAATGCAAGGAAGGGTAAGTGGTACCTTGGACATCATTCAAGCAATATTAAACACATGAGACGAAACCTTGGGTGCACAAGCAACATGTGTGGACCCAAGGGTTGCAAGACTTTGTGGACAAATGGATGGATTGCACATTGGGTCCACTTTCGACATGGAGTGGATTTCAAGTCAACTTAGAGGAAAACACAAGGGAGCATCCACTATTTAAAGAGGACACGTACAAAGTGGAAGGTCATCAAACTCAAGCTTGGTCATTCACATAAGGGTGTGCAAGTATTCTATAATTTGTGCTAAGTTTTTGGGTTGGCATAATGAACTCTTTGGATGTTATTAGGACTGGATTGATCAAAATTAATACCTATAAGAAGTAAGCCTATGAATTCTTCAATTATTGAATTGTGACAATCTATTTGCTAGTGGAAAAAAGGAAAATTGACTTAAAATTACTATATATATATATATATATTGAAGAGTTAATAGTAAGAGGTCACACTCTTTGTTGTATATGTTATAACATTCTTCATTTTTGTTGACACCTAATCTTCATGATTGGGTGAATTTTATGTAAATAATTAAATTAGGAATGTGATCAACCATCAATACCACTAGACAACACTATTGTGTCTTCACATAAGACCATAACCTCATTACACTACACCAAAGAACCATCACAACTTTGATCAACCAGGGTCAACCTCTATTCCAAAGATTTTAACTTCTCCAACTTACTTTGAAAATATCCAAGCAACTACTCCATTGTACCTTCCAAAGAAAGGAGCCTCCTTTTAAGGCCTAATGTTGAATGACTTTAGGCACCTCCACTACATGATCATTTTGATGGTCATTAGCCAACACAAGTAGATGTTGTAGTAGGTTGGTCCATAGTAGGAGTTGGATTGGTCGCCCTTGTATGATTGCAAGGCACATCGTAGACTTGCCAAGCACCCATGCATGATGACAAGGCACACTACAAACATTTGGTGTGCTTTAACTAGTTGTAAATGGTAAGACATGCCTAAGTGCCAAAGTGCTTGGAAAGAAATTTGGTTTTGGCTAAGTTTGGCAATAAGATAAGAGTTGCATTTTAGGGTTTGTTATAAATGTTGCATGGTGGCTTGGATGGGGAACATTCTTTATTCATGGGCATGCAGGCAACAATGAATTGACTTGGGGCATAACAACATAGTATATTGACATTTATGCCTTGTTATTTTGGTGTGCATTTCAAGTTGGACGAATACCTACCATAACTTGTAATGCAAGGAAGGGTAATTGGTGCCTTGAACTTTATTCAAGTAATATTCGACACATGAGACAACACCCTGGGTGCACAAGCAACATGTGTGGACTTAAGGGTTACAAGACCTTGTGGACAAATGGATGGATTGCACACTGGGTCCACTTTGGACATGGAATGGATTGCAGTCACCTTAGAGGAAAACACAAGGGAACTTCCACTATATAAAGAGGACACGTACAAAGTGGAATGTCATCAAACTCAAGCTTGGTCATTCACATAAGGTTGTGCAAGAACTCCACAATTTGTGCTAAGTTTTGGGGTTTGCATAATGAACTCTTTGTATGTTATTGGGACTAGATTGTGAAAAATCAAGACCCTTAAGAAGTAAGCCTATGAATTCTTCAATGATTGGATTGTGCTAGTGGGAGAAAGGCAAATTGACTTAGAATTACCATATATCTGTAGAAGAGTGGCTAGTAAGAGGTCACACTCTTTGTTGTATATGTTATAACATTCTTCATGCTAATAAAGATCAAGCACCTTCCTTCAATGTTGCCTATACATCTCTATTGTGGATTCTTTATGTGTTGGATGTTATTGTTGCATGCTTTGCTTTATGTCTGATAAACATTGAATAACTAGCTAAGTGTTAAAAGTATTGCTAGGATGTTATAAAGGCCATGACTAGATGTGTAGCTATTGCGCATGACTTTGCATTTCACTAATTGTAGCTTAAGGAAAAAAAAAAAGTGCAAAATGGTTTGAGATTGATGACATTGATGTATTCAGTGACTCCAAGGTGACTATTTAATGGGAAAATCAAAGATCCTCTGTAGGTGCTCATGGACCCACACATTGGATGGATAGGATTCAATCTTTGATCAGATCTTTCTCTAGGATTTTTGTCTCACGCATCTGCTAGGAACAAAACTCGAAGGTTGAAACACTATCTAAAGCAGGTGGCGTACAAGGCCCAAGTAAGTTTTATTACTCTGTATTCTATAGGTGCATTTTTCTGAGTTCAGTGGAGATTGACATCTGAGGGATGTCATCTACTATGCTATCTTTTTCTGCTCTGCGATGCTAGGTGACAGATTCTGGATGAACGATATTTTTGTTTTATTGTATTTTTTGGATCTGGATGATGGAAAGTGTCCACGTCTTGATTTTTGCTAGACTAGGATTAGCCAGTCAACTTTTTTTTGTGCATACCAATGGATATGAGACTCAGAGATGGTTTTTTTATCTAGTTCTTTTTTTGTATTGCAAAAAAAAAACTCAAGGAAAAGTTTTGTGGAAACCTAAATCAAAGAGGCCTAGCCTACTTGCAATAGGCATATGCTAGCCAAGCCCCTATGATGGAAGGCATGAGAGTGTCACATAGCCTCGGGTGCCAAAACAAACTTGGGCAACTCCAATTGTACAAAGAAGGATTTGCGAAGATTGTGGATCCATGATAGGTCGTACCAAAGCAATTCAAGCTATATTCATCATGCTTGAGCAAAATTTATGTAGAGAAACAAGTTTAGGGATGAGTTGGCTAGTGATACAATGGAAATTAGAAGGATGAAATGTACAACTTAGTGCCTTGAAGGAATAGGTAGCCAAGATAGTTTAACTGCGTAGGCCTCAGAGACTTAAGGCACTCTCCACCATGACTTGGAAAGTGTAACTTTATGCAATAAGCTTTAGTGACAGGTTGAGCAGGTGGACAAGAACAAACTTAAGGCAACAAAGTAAAATTGAGTCTATGAAGACTTGAAAAAAGCCCAACTACAATTGATTTTGAAGGCAAAGCCAACTTCAAAGGAGTACAAGTGCAACAAAATTCAAAGGCAACCCTGGAGATTCTCAATGACTTAGTTTTTTTCAAGTCTGAACCATGCAAGTTGAACATTCCTAAGCATCATGTCATTTCCCCCATTCAATGTACCAACAACATTGAGAGTTCACTCAAAGCATGTGAAGACTTGGCGAAACGAGGACATGACCTTCACGGATTACTAAGTGTTCACATGGAGGGATGACAACATGGTCTCAAAGAAGGTGATCAGTTGTTCAAGTATAAATAGCTCAATAAAGGCATGCATTAACACCTAAACATGCTACTTTGCATAACAAGCTCAACCCATACAATGACAAATAGCTAGTCATGATAACATCCTCTTACAAGGAACACATTCTAACAAAACAATCTTTGAAAACTTAATGTATTATATATTGACAAGCAAAAATCATCAGCATATTACCCATGAAGTAAAGCTATCATATATGCGACTGCACAAGGTGGATGACAATTCACGTGATTTGGTAACCTTGATGACTAACTCGTCCAACAACCTCAAGATAATCAAGATGTACTATCACATAGCAAAAATGACCAACAAGAGGAGAACAAAAGGCTTCAACGAAGGAAAACGCAATTTGGCAATCCAATGGATTATGTGTTCTCTACTTCAAGGCAACAACATCAATGAGTTCACTCAGTGTGTGAAGAATTGATGAAACAAGGACATTATCTTTAAGGACTACCAATTGTTCGCAAAGGGATGAGAACATGTTCTCAAAGAGAGTGATCAATCTTTCAAGTATAGATAGCTCATGAAAGGCATCCATTAACACCAACGCATGCTACTTTACAATACAATCTCAACCCATACAATGACAAATAGCTAGTCACGATAACAACATCACCTCTTACAAGCCAACATGTTCTAATAAAACAATCTTTGAAAACTTATTGAGAAACAAAAATCATTTAAATATTACCCATTAAGTAATGCTATCAAGTGACTTTCTCCTAGTGTTCAAAAACCATCACAATATCACACACTAAATAAAGTAGCCATATATGTCATTCTCCTAGTGCCTTATTACTCCATCAAAACATCTAAATGTTTCTAACAAATTTAAACACCTAAATGTTTCTAAATGTTGCTAACAAATTTATTCCCCATTTCTTTAACAAATTTAACCACCATGCTCATTTAGAGTGACTATCTTTAACAAATTTAACCACCATGCTCATTTAGAGTGACTATCTTTAACAAATTTAACCACCATGCTCATTTAGAGTGACTATCAACAATTCAACAGTGATAATAATTAATTAAGAAAAGGATAATTAATTTAACTTGTAAAAAATCATGCTATTACAATTACCTCACTATTTTATAACATTGAATATTCATATAAAAAAATAATAATTTAAATACATAAACAAATTCATGTCATTGTAAATAACTTACCTTTTTAGCCTCTAACAATTAGGGCCTCTACATCTCCCAAACATCAAATATTACACATCTTATGAATCCTTTAGAACACCTTTAAAAATATCCTATGGACAACTCGTATCTAAACCAGGTACTTGTTGTACACACGCAACTTTTCTAGAAAGTGTATCAATCACATCTCATTAATAAAACATAAAAAGCAATATAAAAACTATCCCTTTAGAAGCCATAGTTAACACTAGTCAATCAAGGGAATTAAGAGGCTGGGAGACTACAACAAACGAGGAAAAACAAACTAACCCACCCATATCTTCTATGTGCAAGTTTACCAAAGCAATAGGCTAACGCATTTTGTATTTACAATTTGAACAATGATCCTGACTATATCATGTGCCATCTTGAAAAAGCAAAGCAAAACGATGTACTTCAAAATTCTCGTTCAATCAAAACCCCCATTATACATTTAAGTAAAACTAAAACCAAGGAAAGCACACCATAGATGGTCTTCAGCGGTCGTTAAAAGAACATAGAATAAACAACTTCAAGATATTTTTGTTGAATATCAATAAGCAAGATGTTCTTGCTCTATGAAGATTCTTGAAAATAATAAACATAATAAACACAGCTAAAAGAATTTCAATAATGTATTCCAAAATTACAAACCAACCTGTGTATTTATTATCTGGTAGAATGAATTTGAGTGTAATATGAGACAATAAAGCTAGAAATAAGGATACAAGTTTCAAATCAGCCCGAACATTCCTATAGTAATGTCTATGCTCCCCACACAAAAGGCAATATCATAATCATCAAATACATTTATAATAACTACTCATGCTTTGCCATTTAAGCATAATGAGCTATATATAAATTAGTTCATTCCTAGCAGATTGGCACAATCAAACCCATAGAAGAAATTGAATAGTAGTCAAAAGTCAGTTTGACTGCACTTATTTCTTCAAACTGTCTCTGACAAAAATGAAATAAGACGACATTGCCCTACAAAATTCCAGGAACCCAGTTCACCATATTTCTTCAAGCCTGCAAAAGATAAAGGAGAAAAATTAGAAATTTCATCCGTTTTGTTGTTTTTTATAAAAACTCATTAATATAGGATAGCATGTGTGCTTTGCCTTGTTTGCAATGTTGTTAGAGAGCCAATCCAAGCCCTCATACAAGCCCTCGCCAGAAGTGGCACAAGTGCTTTGGATATACCTAAAAGCATAACACAAATTCAGTCAGACAAATCCAATCTTCAACACTGTTCATTGATTATTGACACTTGCATATCATGAATGTTATCTAAATTTCACTAGTAGCATGGAAGCAACAATACCTTGTCAATGAATACATGAAGGCATTTCAAATAGGTACAATACCAAAGTGGAAATCAATGGATAATAACTTACCAGTGGCGCTGCCTAAGGGAATGCAGCCCAAGTTTGTCAGTTATCTCTGCAGCATTCATAGCATTTGGAAGATCTTGCTTATTTGCGAACACAAGCAATACAGCATCACGTAGTTCATCCTGCAACCAGAAGGAAATAGCTGTCACAATCTCTTCTACAAGGAAACATACATAAACACAGGTTTTAAAGCATTGAGGTCAAGTTCTTTGTACATGATTGATTAAAATTAGCCACAACTTATTGTGAGGGAAGAAGCACTTCAAAGGTTCACTCATTCATAGCAAAAGGGGAACTATTTTATTGCCTACAGTAACAACTCAAATTTTACCGAAGGCTAGTTTTTATATACTAGAAATGCAAACATAATATAACCTAATTTAACAAACTAGTGCCTTAAATACATAAAATCTTCTAGTTTAATATACTAGCATAATTTAACATACCGGTGCCGGTGCCTAAATGCATAAAGTTGTTATCTTTATGTATATAAATAACGTCATTAATAGTATATTTTAACATACAATCGGCTTATCTATTATTCATTACTTATACATTTATTATTATTTCTTGTTAATATCCAAGTCAAAAATATTTCCAAATCAAAGATAATTGCTTCCCCTACAAAAGTCTTCTAATTTGATATACTAGCATACCTTCATAGTACCTTCCATGAGGTGTAAGCTCAAGTGACAGCATATAGGAAATGCATCATACATGGTAATAACAAGCTCAAATTTGAAACATGTAAAGTATTCTTTACAGAGAGATGACCATTGTAAAAAAGCATAGCTCTTTAAAATACTAGTGAATTTTCCGATAAGGATAAAACAGAGAGGCCACTGGTTTTGACCCAAAATATGTAGAGATCTGGTTTATCATTTATCTATCCCTCTTTGTTGGAAATGAAGACTAGTAAAAGTTTATGTCTGGCATTTTGTAACATTTTCCTGTGACAAATATGGCAATGTACTATTATGATATTAAATCTGCTATATGATCTTAATACGATGCAAACCCTACTGAATATTTGAACCAGTCAAGAAATTGCAGAAACATATACAAAAGAGAGTTTGCATAGCGTTGAAAATAGTACCAAGGAGGTGTTTCCTAGGCATTTCTCCTTTTGGCCTATGGAGACACATAAATCACCTTTGTCAAAGTCATATTATGAGTATATTAATATCAAGGGGGCTAATGTACTTTTTATGTGGAGATGTACTAGGTACTTTATTATTAAAGTCACATGTGATTTAAAAGTTACTTTATGTGGAGATGTACTAGGTACTTTACTATTAAAGTCACATGTGATTTAAAAGTTACTTTATGCGGAGATGTACTAGGTACTTTATTTATTAAAGTGACTTTTATAATGTAAAGTGACTTTATAAGGAATAAAGTGACCATAGTACTCAAACATTAAAAGTACTAGGGAGGCTCATTAATAGAAAAGGGGACCACATGAGGAGGCGTCAATTGGGGGCACTCATCTCCACCCTTGATCTATGGTTTGAGATTAAATCTCAACCATTAGATCTTAGGGATTGGGTTCCTATCTCATTGGAAAGACAAAGAGAGAAAAGGAGCTCATACTTCACTACACACTTGAGAGAGCAAGAGGAGAAGAGAAGTGAGAACAAGAAGAAAGGAGGAAGAGGTTGCTACAGCCAACATTTGCAGGAGAACTTAACAGCAGAGGAGCTTCTACAACAGCAGCCCTAAATTTGTGGAGGCGGAGTTTTAAGGAGCCCGAAAATTGTGAAGGTTCCAGAAGTGGCTCATTAGCTGTAGCAGACAAGAGGTTTGATTCCCTGTGTGTGAGAGCTGCCAAGAGAACGAATTCCTAGCTGGAAGGAGGATGACTGAAATTATCAGTCTATGATTTCTGAGTAAATCTGAAAATTCAGTGCGCACAATCTACCAGGCATATCAGCATTTAATGCTACAGCTGGTTGTGATATAAGTACTGAGTTATATGTACATAAACTTTATTTTCTCAAGCATATAAAATCCTCCTTAGAAGGCTGGTGTTAGCCAAGAGGCTGTGGGGTTTTTCCCGGGTCAGTTTGACCAAAAAGTAAATGCATGTAGAATTTATATCAGCATGTCAAAACATGTGGGTTGGGCCTAAACAAACACTTGCAATATTGCAAACTGGGTTAAGGGTTCAGAGCATATAAATTTTCTACACATGGATGAACAAATACAATAAACAAGTTACACATACATGATCCTAATTGAACATTGAACCGTCCAATTCATACTTTATGTTTTCAATGTTTTCAGTGTCATCACACTGCGTTCAGATCTACCTTACGCTATGTAATAACTTTCATTCTATAATTCTGAAACATTTTCATACTGAAATCTTTAACTATAGATATTTCATAATTTATCATTAAACACATCACATCATATAACATGAAAGTTACCTCATTCAGCATTCTATGTAGTTCATCCCTTGCTTCTACAACACGGTCTCTATCATTGCTATCAACCACAAAGATGAGACCCTGAGTATTTTGGAAGTAGTGTCTCCATAGTGGACGGATCTGTTTAAAACACAAATTAAAAGAGCAGACCAGGACGTGAGATATTTCAAGTCAAACAGAAGAGTATAAAACAAAATACGATGCACTTTTTAACTACTGAATTTAACAAAGGAACAGAGCAAAATTTAAAAATAAACAAGCATAAGCAATATACTATTGGAAAAAAGGACAATTAGACAACCTTGTAATAGAAAAGGACAATATAAATTTGCATATATTCATGGAAATCAGAATGAGATTGAAGAGAAACTTTAGCAGGCCTAAAAATAGAAAACTGTAAAAGCTAAAAGTGGTGGCCCAACAATTAGTGTCTAATATATAGATTTTGCCCCTGGAATCGTGATATTCTCAACTAATTATGGCTTTTGCTTCCATCATAGCACCCTCTCTTCCGTTTGCAATTGTTTACTCCGAGCATTTCTAAAAATAAGTCAAGCAGGGTCAAGCATCTTACTGTAGTGGGTGACTCCACAATTATAATCCAACATATGCGAGGCCAGTCAAACACATAAGACATTCACGTAGGTATGCCCATTCATAGAGCTCAAGGTCTTGAAAAGAGTTTAGAAAACATTAAATTTTTCAGGTCATGAGGGCAATTAACATCACAGATCAAAAGGCAAATGAAGCAAACATAGTAGAGGTGAGCATGATAAGCATAAATGGGTGTTCCAGTTATATCTCGCCTCGCATGAATTTATGTGTAGTATAGCTTGCAACATAAGTTTGATGGAAACATGATTTGATGACAACTGGTGGAGCAAATTTAAGTTTGAAGAGATGGGCATTAAAGCCCTTGTGTCCTCCATGTACTCACATTTACTCATGCATGAGGTGAAGGTCATCAAACTTATGGTCATGGTATGGAGGGATGAAGGCAGTATTAAGGAATGAATTTCAATATTGGCTATCTACAATGGATCTGTAGAAAATGGTGGAGTGCCAATCTTCAGAGAATTTGGTGGCCATCACTTGAATCATCACTGGAATCATCCCTGGAAACATGGTACTTGAACTCTGCTATCTCTGACAAGGCTTGTTATTCCTATTATTGTTTGGTTTAGTTATCTTCAGTTGTATGCTCTGTCTCCAATTTGGGTCAGTTGTCCCTTGGTGGACTGGTTCAAATAAGAAGTATCTGGTTCAGTCTAGTTATACAGAATCAATTATTATATTTATGAAGAACTCAGCACAGATGTGAATGCCGAGTAGTTGGTACTCAGGAAGATCTTTCTCACTTTAATGGCCAAATGTCTAGTGAAATTAAAGCTAAAAGGGCAACGGTTTCAAAAATTGTAAAGACATTATCTCATCAAAGCAATAAAATTGAGAAGCTAGAAACAAACTGTAATATGCTTTATAACTGGTCCTAGGCTTTACTAAGAGATTGCACCTGCTTGGAGAACCCTCATACTCCTTTATTAACCCTCCTAATGGTTCTATTGGCCATAGGAATTATGGTTAAAGATAAAGAGACTGTTAAACAATCTCAAGGCAACATTGAAATGTGAATTGCAGATCTGGAACCCAATTTTCAGGCTGGCATTAAACAGGAATTCCACAGTGGTCATGGCTTCAAATAAGTCCAGGTTTTTAAATGTATTGCAAAGTAGTTTCTTTACTGATTTTGGGCCTCTTTGGGAGACTGGATTTAGATTTACTATTCTCTGCTTTGTATTAACTTGCCATACAAAATGGCCATTGCAATACCACCTATAAGCATTTGATGATAACATATTAGTATATGGTAAGTTGGGTATGTCCATTGGGTTTTTCTCAGGTGATTGGGGGGAATGATTGTTATCCTCCCCACCCCGGTTCAATTCCCAGAAGTGACATGTTGAGCTTATATAGAGTATATTGTTGTAATGTCTTCGAGACATGTTGAACGGCCTTACCCCTGAAGAATATCTTACCCTTGCCTGCAGGTTGGAAGGCAGGGTGTTTGGTTACATGGAAAAAATATGGTAATATGGGTAGAGTGCATTACCATTTCATTAATTATAAGCAGGATGACATGGCATCAAGCCCCTGGTCCGACTGCCTCTACAGATATTAATGGGCCTCACTTGACGTCGCCGCTGGTTTAGGTTGCCAAAACTGCAACCGGCTGGTTTATCCCAGGTACCATCCTCAGAATGAGGGTGCCCAAAGGGTTCATCATGGTGTGTAATCCATCGTTTAAAAAAATTACCATATCATTATTTTAGAAATTAGTGGTAATGAATTATAAGGTGCACCAACAAGTGAGGAAGTAAGGGAGGTCAACTAAAACATATTTTATTGTGGAAAGTGAATGTTGAATCAAAGAGGAAAATAATTTACAGCCGAGATTCCTTGGTTCCAAGCAGTAGCAATTTCATGGCCAGCCTGTCTTGGGGCACTAGAGGAAAGAGGGATAGCCCAAAGGCCTGTTTAGCAGAGAAGAGGATCCCATTCCTTGTGTTGTGTAGGACCCAAAGGGTAAACAGAGGTTGGTCCATGAGATGGCTGTAGTAAAAATATGCCTAAGATATTAATTCCCTAGCTGAGAAGTAAGATGTAATTTGGGCTGAATAAGGAGAACCAGAGCCATAGCCAGTGAATTCATCCCCTGTTGTTTCATTTCCTAGCATGGGGGTGCCACCTACACAAACTGGTGCCTATGGCTAGGAGAAAAAATGCTCACCAGGAGCTGTTTCCCCAAGTGCAGAACTCATAATTCTGCTTCTGTTTTGTAAATTTAATGTCAGCTGTGTTCCATGGTAGTAATTAGCATCGTGGGTATCACCAAAGATACCAGAATAATGGATGTAATGTAATTGATAGTTATCAGAACTGAGTCAACTGACCCATGAAGCAACCGATAACATTCCTCACTATATCAGAATGAACATTTTAATGTGTTGAAATAGGTGAATATATACATGGGTATTGACAAAATTTGTTATGGGCAATGTTATTCCAATGCTACATATATAAGTGCCTGTAAATTCTATGTCATAATGCTGGTTGCAGCCTAATTTTCAAACTAAGCCATACAAAATCATATATTGCTTCACCTTTACACTAGCACTGATTCTCAACCATCATCATAATATCATATTTTCATTCAAATGATGATGCTACCGAGTTATCTTGACATAGTTGGCCTCAACATCAGCTACTGATGCCTCAATATTATATATCAGGTAAACATAATTGGCATGATTTCTGTAATTTTTACATCTGCAGCATATAATCACAGAATTGCGTTAATCAGGCATCTCTGGGGGATTCTATTTCACTCCAACTACATTCAAATTAAAGTCCCATGATTCAGACTCCAAAATGACTCAGCAAACCTATTATGAAGAGGTTAACAAGTTCCATCCACCAGGTGACAATCATTATCACAGGCCTTCACATGGAATGATGATGCTACTGAATTATATTGGTGTAGTTGACCTCAACATCAGCTACTGATGCCTCAATATTATATATCAGGTAAACATAATTGGCATGATTTCTGTATTTTTTACATCCTCTTATCTTCATAATGTAGCATATAATCGCAGAATTGCGTTAATCAGGCTCACTCCAACTACATTCAAATTAAAGTCCCTTGATTCAGACTCCAAAATGACTCAGCAAACCTATTATGAAGAGGTTAACAAGTTCCATCCACCAGGTGATAATCATGATCACAGGCCTTCACATGGACAAACAGGGTACTTAACGGCCCTTCCCAAGCACATCAATCTTAGAAGGGTGGACAGATGGATTGGCTTAGCTATGGGTATTAATTTGCAAACCCATTTGCATTCCCCCAATCCGCCATTCGACAACATTTAATTTGCAAATCCATTTGCATTCCCCCAATCCACCATTCTTAAATTCGCAGAGATGCATGGTGTCCTGCACATCAAAATCCCCATATCTGTAACAGGTTCTCAGATCTGTGGAGATCTGGTTTTAATGGTGCCATCAGAATCTCACCTCGAGAGAGGCATTGAGGATTTATGCAGTGAAAACCCGGTCTTTGAGCATCACCCTCTCTTGTTTCCAGGTGCATTCATCATCTCTATTTGAATTTGGAGTGTGTAGTCATGGGGGCTGAGGAGGTGCAAGCTCCGGAACTAGAGATGGATCGCTGGAAAAAATCCATTGAGAATTTATTCAGGGTGCTGATGGGAATGGTTGAGCTCACACCCAGAAGGTTGGAGCTTATTGAAAGCAAGAGGGGGGCGAGAGCCAACCTGGCAGAGAAAAAAATTGAATGGCTTCAAGCTAGAATGGAGAGAGTTTGCAAGTCTGGAGGCAGATCTGCTTTCAAACAAGTCAGAAGCAGCAGGCATTGAGCTCTACACAAGTGTTCCAGAGTTCAAGACTGGCAAGACAGAAACTGGCACAGACACACAGGAGGAGCAGGTCAGATGTGCTTCAACAGGTGGTGGATCATTCCATGGGAAAGAGGTACTTCAGTTCGGAGATGCTGAGGCTGGGACTTCCAGGCCCATTTAATTTCTCTTGCTGATAATGTACTGCCAATATGTAAAATTTTTGAGTCAATTTTGTAGACAGTATGGAAGGTATCAGTGTAGAATCCTAGTCCAGAAGGCCCATAGAGGCAAAAAACTCTGTTTTGGATTTGCTACATCTGCAACATAAGTTAGATCAGTAGTTAGTACTATCGAACCTATGTATTTGGGCCCATACTGGGATCATTATTGCCCTCTATGAGAAATCAGCATTTATGTCTATCTTCAAGGATCAGAATGTGCATTTCTATAAGGCGACAAGATTATGAGACTACTTAGTCCTCTGCTATAATTGGTCCTAGTTAGTCCTCTAATATGAACAACCCTAAACAGTAGAATAGCATATTAACGTATAACATATTAACGTATAAGGAATAAATATATTACCATAGGAAATTAATAACTACACTCATGTACTGAATGGACCAGATGGTTAAGTTATTAGAGTCAAGACTTAAAACTTAAAAGTAAAAAGTTAGTGAAGAGTCATAAGGACTCCCATTTCTCTATACCATCCTATCCATTCATTCTCAGTTGTCCACTCTCAAGATCTCTCTCGACATAAAAGGCACACATAAAGAAAAGAGCACCACAAGCTGAAATATTGCATATCTGTAAAAAGCCTCATAGTTCAAGGCATCAAATGTGGATTTGGCACAGTCAACTCTGCCCAAACACACCTAAACAATTCCATCTTGATGATGTAATTCATAGGATCATATGTGCACCTTACCAGCTTTTGAAAAACAAGTTCATACTTTATAGCACCATATGTACAAAGAGCATTTGAAACAATAATTAGTACTGTTGAGGTACTGAGTGATGTATATGTGTGTTGGGTGTGCCTGTCACAACAGTCAGCTGATTACCTTATTAAAATCTACAATTAGACAGAGATAGTTATAACAATTTATTAGGATGAAAAAGGAGACACCAATAGTTAGCAGTCAGATAAGTCAACATAGACTCGAATGACAAACATGCCCACATATATATTGACAGGATGTGACTGGAGTTTCCATACCTTGTCCTGACCCCCAACATCCCACACAGTGAAGCTGATGTTCTTGTACTCGACGGTTTCCACATTGAATCCTACTCCATGAAAGAACCAACTTAGAACTTGCCTCCCAATTATGCCAATGAAAAAACTAAGAAAAGGAAAGGGAAATCTGCTAGAGATACATTAACTGTTTTTTATAAGCCAAGGGAAAAGACACATGTAGAAACTAATACAAACTAATCGAATACACATGAACAAATAAATATATTCAGCACTGCAGATATAAACCTAAATATAACCCATGTTAGAAACATTAGAATTTAACAGAGGTAATATAATGGAAATAAATTCCTCGATATTGAAATGTGTTAAAAATAAATATTAATGAAAGCACACTACCCAATGATTGGCCATAGATATTTTAATTTTAAAAATTCGTTTGCAGGAGCATCAGCTTTATCCCAAATGGGCTTCTGTTCATCAATGCCCTGGGGATACTCGATATGATGAGGAAATACTGAAAGGCAGAACAAGGTGCTACTCCAGCATGCTATTTATTCAATATGCAACTAATACCATTCCTTTGAAAACCTGTGTGCCTAAACAAATAATCTCAAAAGAATTTTTGCCAACCTTATTTTTAACAGTGCCAACCTTATGGACCTTGTTTAGAATATCTAAGCAAACAGACGTGTAAAACTTATTTTGGATTTATGAATTATAATCATGCCTAGGTCCAAAATTTTATGAGGAAACATCAAATGATGATGGATGGGGAGTAGTTGGTTGTTATGAACTGCCACAGGTAGCCAGCCGGCCGAAGCCCGAGGATGACAACCCAGACCCTGAAGATGCAGTTGCCAGTGCCTAATTTAATGTTAATGAGTCATTCTGTTAATGTGCCGCCTAGGGCAGACTTTATTGATCTTTTGGGCCTTGTGCCAAGTTTTGGCTGATTAAGCTAGATCGCATGGCCATTTTGTTTAATGATAACCTACTTAGATTTGTAGAATTTTGATTTTCAAGAGGACAGTTATAAGTAAACCTTAATGACATGATGGTGGTGGCCTTATAATTTACCACATCATACTGTCATATTATTTAAGAGATGGAATGAAGCATTTTTACCACCAACCCCCAAAAAACAAATTCATTAATAACAATAAAATACCCATTTTTAACTCAAATCTAACATATTCTTGTCAAAGTATGATTTGAATTTTGAACTGAAGCCATCAACCTATTTCAATGTGTATTTACAAATGGTGGAGGCAGGGTTGGGACAATAGCAAAAGACCTGTATAGATAAATCCTGCCATTGGCATCGTGCTGTATTTCGGAAAACGATCGACTTACCGATGGTAGGGATGGTCGTAACGATTTCTCCCAGCTTCAGCTTATACAAGATGGTCGTCTTACCAGCGGCATCGAGACCAACCATCAGAATGCGCATTTCCTTCTTTGCGAAGAGCCGACTAAAAAGCTTGGTAAAAGTGAGTCCCATCTTGACCGCCTGATCAACCCCAGGTGCAGATCAGAACCATCATTAGAAAAATTCTTGTCATAGATCATAGATCAGAAGCTCATATTCTTGAAACATTTCTAATCTGATCAAACAGGGTAAAGACAATTGATCATAAACACAGATCTTACATTCGACGCAGATCTTAAAAGTACCCCTAATGTTTTTTCGTACACCCAAAATAAAATTAAGCAACAACCCACTTAGAACACATGGGGAAATCCCATGATTTATATACGACGAGGGGAATTCCATGAAAAAAGGAAAGAAAACACACGGATCGGAGAGCAGAATTGAATTGCTGTAGATCGCACTATGCTTCAGGCACAATAAAATACCAAATCGTAAGGAAAAATGATGAGAAAGGACCATGCCTGTTAGAGATCCCGAGTTGAAGGGTCAGATCTGAGATTCGAGGGGACAAGAATGGCTCCCCGCAAAGAGATCTGAGACGCCTCTCGAACACCTAGCACTGCTGCCGAAAAGGGGAGGAGGAGGGCAGGATATAGAGACTTGTGGGAAGAAATAGGTTCCTTCGCTCGTCGATCGGACGGTTGACTGTAGTTACAGTAGTCTGCTACCGTGATGGCGTTGCATGTGAACAAACCGCCTTTTGCGGGGCAAAGGTCCTGGAGGTTAAAGGGCTTAGGTTGGTCTCCTTTTATATATGACAAAAATTGTAAACATTTGTGATTAAAAATGGTTTTCACCATTGGTGCATATGTAATTATGAATCTAGAGGGTTTCTAGATTATCGAAGAGGTAATATTTAGTCTCAATCACCGGGTCAGAATTTATAAAATATTAATAAAAATGGGGAAATGGCGTTTTTTCTCCATTTCTATTTGTTATTTTGAAACTACCTCCCAAAGACAGTCTCTATGGATGGTTGGGTTGTTTTGAAATAGTTAATCTTATAACCTTTTTTTAATAAATAAATAAACTATAAATATTTTTTTATATTTTTTAGAAATATATTTTTTCTAAATAAAATATAATTATCTTTTTATATTTTTGAGAAATATATTTTTACTAAGGTTTAAATTTATTTTAAGTTAAAGGTTTTAATTATAAATCTAATTTTAGATTTTCAAAATTATCATTGTAAATTTAATTGCTTAATGTATATAAATTGTCAGGTGGGAAAGATATATTTAAAAAAGGATGGCTTTATAGTCTCGTAATTTTGCAACTTTTGCTTGTGGCCCTCTTACTTTTTTTTAGAGAATAAGGGTTTGATTTTTTGGGCTCACTAGTTTTTTCCCACTTTCTCGTTATCACCCCCTTCTTTTTCCAACCCTTTTTTGGTCACTTTGGCATTATGGAATATTGGGGGAAGATGAGGTGGACTACACATCTAACCCTGTCTCCCATCTCGAATCTATCTCCCAACTCGAGATCTCCATGTGCCACGCCAGTGCTCCATCCTGTCCGCTAGAAAATTTGATGTATGTCGGCCCCTCACTTTCCTTCGTGCTACTACCTCTCTCTAGCTCTTTCCTCCTCCCTCATCTCAATGTGGGTTTCCCTTTCCCTCCTACTTGCATGTCCCCAACCCTTTCCCTTTCGACACAATGTAATCCCTTTCCCCCTCTGCTTTAGTAGTCAACCCTTGTGCACCTTTGACTCATGATCTAAATAGCAAGTTGGGAAGGCAGAAGAAGAAATGCATTAAGCATCGACAGGGGTTGATAAGTTTTGTCATCGATAAGGATATCTCTCTCTTGGGTTTTGGACTTGTCGGGTAAAACCCTCGTAGGGCGCTTCAATGGCAGTTACAAGATCTCATGTATTGTTTTTTTTATTAAGAATTCTTGGGTGCCCATAACTGGATATTCTCCCACTTTTCATCTACTTGAATAGGGGTGGTTGACCTTCATATTCCAATGGAATGCTTATGGAGGGCCATTGGACCTAGGGAAAAGTTGGCCTCTCCCTCCAACCCTGATCTATAAACTTTGGCCCTTCCAAGGAACCTATGGATTTCATTAAAGTATGGGTTATTTTTCCTAGGCTTCCCCTCCCTTTTTTAAAAAAAATATACTCTTATGGTTATCTGTAACAAAATCAATTTTTTTGTCAACTTAGATCCTAGATGGTAAACTAAACCCAATTGTAGATGGGCTTGGATTCAGGTTGAAGTCAACCTAAAGGAAGGTCTTCTTGTTAAAATGGAGATTGAGATGGATGGTCGCAAATGGCTTCAGAAAATTAACTATTAGAAGATTCCATTATGATGCTTCCTTTGCCATGAGGTTTCCCTCCTTTGGGAGGATTTTTCGTTTCCTGATTTGTACTCTACTGCTTCTCAGAGGATGAACAGACAACGAATAAGGTCTCCACTTCCCCGTCATACCCTTATTCCTCTAGGCTAGTTGCTTTGATCATCACTATACTTCCTTCTCATGGTGGTTCAACCCCTAAGGGCTATGCATCAACAACTTATTTAGTTATGTCTCCATCTTCCCTCCCCTTGGCTACCCCTTTTCCCCCTAATGGGCCTTCCTATCTCTCGATCCCCTCGTCTTCCTTATCCCCTCTAGAAACATCCCTTCCCTTTTCCTACCCTCACTCCTTCCTCCCACACCCTCCCTCGATCCCTGACCCCCTCATCCCCTCACCTTCTTACTCCTCCTCTCCTTCGACCCCCTCCATCCACCCTTTAGCTCCCTCCCTTGCTAATAAAAAAAGAAATGCTTTTCACTCTTTTTCCAAGCCTCTGGAGCAACCTCCTTCTAGCAGAGGCCTTGCCCCAAACCCTTTAGTCATGAATTCGATTGGTTGCAAATCCAACCTCCATAAATCCGAAGAAAAGGCATTAATTGAAATAAAAAAAGGGAAACAAGTTCCCATATCCAAGGCCATTAGAGCTGGAAAATCAATTGCCTCTTTATCCAAATTATTATTCTATCTTTCAACGCTAAAGGGTTAGGGGTTGCATGTAAATTGTGGAAGTTTGGGGTCCAAACTCATGGCAAGATCCCTAGAGTGCTTTCTTTCGAGATTTTCTTTCTCGTCACAATTTAATTCCCATCGAGCCTATCAAGTTGATGCTAACATGGAGGAATGGATGATTTGATGGTGGTGAAGTAGTAAAGCATCTTGATCAATTTCTCATCTTTAAGGAACTATGGAGTTTTGGTTGTGCCTTTAAATATTCCATTGAATATAGGGGAATTACAAACCACAAGCCCATATTACTTCATATCAGTCTTAGGGGTAACAACAACTCATATCCTTTTTATTACAATCCCACGTGGATACAAGAGGAGGACTATCGCACACTTATTCACTCTTCATGGACACAGATTCTTCATATATGGCACAATTCATGGAGAGCCTCCTTACTCTTAAAAGGGTTTCTCGCACCTGGGCTAAAGCCCATGAAGCCAAATTGGTCACAGAACTAGAGGAGGTCAAAGCAAAGATCTTGAATATTCAATGCACTCTTGATTTCGACCTAGTCTCTTTGCCATCTCTACAGGAGCTTCGCTCTCTTAAAGAAAGAAGACATACCCTACTTCTGTTGGAAGAAGAGCGCTAACATCTTAGGAGTCGTGTTGTAGTTTGTCTTGAATCTGGTGACTACAAAACCAAATTATTTCATTAGTTCACAAACTTTCATAAGCAAAGGAATACCATATGGGAGATAAAATTAGAGGATAGTGCTACTTTACACTCCTTCGAGGATAAAGCAATTCACTCTTTCAGGTGCCTCTAGGATGCCCAATATGAGACATTCTACAATTGGTTTTTCTTTTCTTCTCATCCATCAATGAGGAAATGAATTCCTCTCTAACTGAGGAAGTAACGGAATCATGGATGGTTAAAAGAGATTTAATGGATTTAAGGATTTAACGCTTGCTCCTTAAATGATAAATCTATTTTATCTCATTCATCTAAAAAAATCACTAATTTATCAGATCTCATTCTAAATGAATCTATTATCAATCTTTTAGGTAAAGGGTTAAATTTCTCCATGACAGCTAGAAAAATCCCCATAGAAGACATCCTTTGTTACATTGAATATGGCATAAAAAGCATGCCATATGATACCAAAGAACAAATTAGACAAGTTTGTTCTATCATTCTTTGAAATTCCAAACCTCCCAAAAGGAACATCACAAAAGATGAATACTTGGCTCTAAAAGACCTAAATTCCAACCCTGACATTATAATATTAAAAGTAGACAAATTTGGGACCACAGTCATAATGAATAAGAAAGACTATAACGACAAAATGATTGATCATCTTAACAACAGTGGCTGCTACAAAAAGTTGGATAAAAAACCTTTAAAGAACATTACTAAAGAAGTTTCCACCCTAAATAAATCAAACAAAGAATCTGGTCTCATAATAAAAATAAAAGATTAGACAATTTCATCAACAGAGTCAACCTCCCTTATATTCAGGGTACCACTCATAAAATCTCCCATATCCTAAGAAAGCATAAAATCATGACCACCTTCAAGCCTATTAACACAATCTGTAGTCGCCTCAATTCGGCCAAAGATCCCATTGACCCTAAAAGCCAATAAAGGAGTTTATCTAATTCCTTGTTCCTGTGGGATTCCATATGTTGGGGAGACTGGAAGATCCATCAACACTCGCATCCTAGAACATTTTGTTGACATAAAACATAACCGGTTAAAAAACTCAACCCTAGCAAAACATTCCAATAATACTAAACATCACATATGCATTGAAAACACCTGCATTCTTGCTAAAGTTGACCACTATTTCCACAAAAAATTCAGAGAAGCCATTGAAATTAATAAACATCCCAAAAACCTCAACAGAGATGAAGGTTGGGTCATAAGTAAAAATTGGATCCCTACATTAAAATCAAAATCTTGAAATCTTAATACCCCTTAATCCTTATTTCATTTTCTTACTTACCCTCTTGTTTTGTTTTATATTTTTTTAGTTATTATTCCTAAAGCTTCTTAACCCTAATCCCTTAGTTATAAATATATCTCTCGAATATATATATCTATATATCTATATATATATATATAATTATAAAATTAAAATAAATTAAATTAAAGACATTTATTATACTTGAAATCTATAAAATACATTAATTATCCTTGAAATTTATAAAATACATTAATTATATTACATCAAATTATTAATCATATTATTCACTTTATGAATTTCAACATATAATTTTATTTAACCTAAGATTATTTAACCCTCGTTTAGAAATATAATTCTTTATAATGTTAATAAATATTAATTAATAAAATAATAAAATTTATTCTTGAAATTTATAATAATACATTAATTATTTAATATTATATCATAGTATTAATCATATTATTCATTCATTTATGATTCTCAAGAAATAATTTTATTTAATACATTATTTTAAATAATTACAAATCATATCATGAACATTCCCTTTGTCGGCCTTTCTCCATTATGATAATTTTCTTAGTCAGCGTTTTTTTACTCCGATACCTTTTTTCCTATTATTACCTAAGTAGATCAGTTTTCCTCACACACTTTTATCCTGATGATGAACCTTAGTTGCAGGTTCGAAACGTAGATTTTCAAGTCAATATGGATGGGATTTATTCAGAAAAATCACTACAACGAGTCAGCAATCCCATAAATCTAAAATTTGAAGATATAGGATCTATCACAAATTTTGCGTTGCGGATAGTCCTATTTCAACAAAGAGTGAATGTAAGGTGTAGGAAATAAGTTGAAGTTGTTGAGATACATTCTATTAGAAATCACTTGGCAAGCCAATGATAATGCACTCAAAATGGGTTTCCTCTCGACGTTTAAATGTATTATGGTAAATGTGGAGAAATTACATTTATATGAATTGCCCTTACTAGGAAGAAGAACTAGGTCTATCTACAATTGAAGATTTTGCACAAATGCACTCAAAAAGTTGGAGGTTGACAAAATAGCACAGAAGAAGGTATGAGCACTAAAAGAGGACATGAAGAATCATGGCAAGTTGAACTCAAGGGTGAAATTGCAAGAAGACAAAAACAATATGAGAAAATAAAATCTCTTAGTTGTTTCATCTTCTTTATTTTGGAGACCAAAAGCCTCCTATTAGAGAGCTTTGATCTGAATCATCAATGTCGAATGAGTAGATTGGATTAATGAGTATTGTTTTTAAGTGAATGAGTTTCTCTCTAGGTTGATCATAACATTTCAATGAATTAACTCGAAAGCCACTCATCATGATGGAATATCTAGGAAAAATGAAGTATTATCTAGTAGTTCTTATTATTCATAGTTGGATTATGGTACTCCTTTTCATTAAGTAATATCTTGAGAAATGGAAATGCACCCATTTATAGGTACGGAGTACATGTTGACTCCTCAACATGTATTAATTGTAATAAACAAAGTTGCAATTTATAAGCTCAAAGTTGATTCTCAGAGGCAAAACCCATCTTTATGAACCAAACTCACAAGACCACCATGTGATTTGCAATGGCCATCAAGCATGCATCAAAGCCAAATCCCATGTTCAAGGGATGAGTTTAATTAGGATCATAGTTGTGGACTAGTAAAAAAACCATGACCAAGAACTTGCAAAATTGAGCTTTGTTGCAGAGGATATGTGGAAAGCAATGCTTTGTTATCAATTCATTAGCTATAACCTTGTAAAATTTGTATTCCAATCTAACATTTATGTAAGAGCCCCACATCCCAAGAGGACAATGGTGATTGACCAAGGATGAATTGAAGGGAGATTGAATTATGATTTAGGATGATTTCTTGGTAGATCATTTCTATTCCTTTTTAGAAATCATACAAGGTGTACATACACATCCAACAGTGTTAGGTGGCCTCAACCCGCCCACTAGGAAACTCAGTCTATTGGCCATCTAACTATATTGTAAGCCATCCAAAATTTAAAGGTTCTCAAACTGTCTAGCAGTGCAATATAAGTATGAATATCCTTATTACTCCTAATATCTATATAGCTAAAACAGAGACAGAAAGACTGTAAAGCCATCATATTAACTACACAAAATTTTCACATAACATGGCCATGCTAATCATCTAGTTTACTCGTTGGAAGAGTCTATAGGCATCAAATATTTGGCGTTGGAACCTGGCCACTCTGTCTGAGGAAGGAAAGGGACGTGCTTCTCAATCCGGCTAAGGTGATCATTTTGGAGTTGGATTTGATGTTGGATCAAAATTAAAATTCCCTGTGAATTTCCTGGAGGTCTAAATCTGTTTTGGATGGCCCAACAAAAATGGACACAATTGCTTTTACCACTATGTTCTTCATAATCTAGTATCAATAAATTATATGTTGGAACTAAGTGTATCTTCCACAAGAGTGACCAGGGTCCTAAACTAAAGACTGTCATTCCTCCAAGTCCAAATCAATGTTCTCAGCTTGTTGATTTAGCTTTGTTTCCCAACTAGATATTAATTGACGGACAGGGGGATGCATATTGCAATGGTATGCCTAAGCAGCTTCCCAGGACTTCCCCACATTACCATGATGCCCTCTACCCCTAGATGGTGGAGGCTGAGCTTGCCCGCCCCCACGCTCTTGACCTTTGTTGCAGCTTTGAGCCTGGTCTCCCCACTATTGTTCCTTTTCTGAGAAGAGGGTCGAGCCATAGGAATAGTTTGAAGACCACACAAGGGTGTCTGAGACCAAAACCAAATACCAACCGTTCAGGAGCCCAACCAAGCAGATACCCGACCCATAAAGAGGTTAAAAAGCATAGGAGCTTTACCAAGCCAAAAATGAATTAACCCTGAAAATATGAGCAAACATGATACATAATAACAGTGAGAAATCGAGTTAGAGAACCCAGAATCCTCCTCAACTTTGTCCCAACCATGACCCAAAGGGCCATATTTGTTTGCCTTTAGAACCCAGAATCCCTTTGAAAACAGGGTTATCTGTCGGGCAAGGTAATTCTTCTTACAATTAACCCAGGCCGCCCAAAGAAGCTGGTCTATCATTAAGGAAACAAATTGCTTAAAATCCCATAAACCCAGAACACTATATGAAACCCCAACAATAATTGCAGAGTACAAAGCCATCAAAGAAAACATAATTCCAGAGAGAACAGACAGACTGGCAGGGAACACAGGTCGAAGTTCGAATTTAACAATTCTTTCTTAAAAAATGACCCAAGAACCCTCCAAACTTCCCAAACTTCTCAATTTAGAAACAACCATCATAATGTTCAAGCAATGACAAAGAATTGAGCTTGAGAGGAGAAGAAAAGAACTAACAAAGAGAGCATACCTCATCAATATTTTGCCGACTAGGAGACAAGGAAGCACAGGAGCCACTAGTCCATAGCCACGCTTGGAGCCTGGAGGAAATCCCTACCCACAACAGACAACCACACAACAATTTTGAAACAGAGCCTCAAAGTTGAGCTTGATAATCAGATTCAACGCCTCCCAAAACCCTTAACAATGTTCATCACCACCTTTTGCTTGCAAGGAGATAAATGAGGGTCATCATCCGACCACCTTGTTTTTTCTTTTGTTGTCACTGATACAACAGCCTCCAAAATTTTGGCCTGCACCAAATTTCAGAGCCTATCTTGGTCTTGCATGTTGTCATCGCAAACATTGAAGTCAAACCCATGTGTTCTCTTTAAGTGTTTTGGTCCCTTTTGCAAGAAAGGTAAAATGTCGTATCTTCGCATGTTGGTTGTCACATAATGTGTAGAAGCTTGTTTTGGTGGTATAAAGGGCTTATCTTTGTGCGAATTGGTTGATCTAACCATGTAAACATTTTTCATACTCATTCCCAAATTTTTAAGCATTGTCGCACAAGTGTCGTTACGATCGTCGCAAAGTGTATCTTTGGTGTCACACTTGTCGTAGGTCATTACAAAGTTGCCACATTGAAAGAAATGTGTGGTTCATGTGTCATGGATGATCTATGTAGTTGTGTTGTCAAATGTTTCAAGTGTGTGGTCACGGTCAAGTCATGCCATTGATCACATAATTTCATTGAACCCACACTTAGCCAATTTTCATAATTTTCCTAATAGCTTAGCCTCATCCAACCTTCCCCAATTGTGCATTGCGCAGTTTCAACCCTCAGGCTGCAACCTTGTCCCTTGCCACTGCATAATGCACAGTTCCTGCCTCCTAGGAAAGCACATTGCGCAGTTCCAGTGGTTAATCTCAGATCTTCACCCCCATAATTGTGCAATCTAATCATCCATCCTGGCTTCAATTGTGCATTGTGCAGTCTCTGAGCTCAAGCTCAGCCCTTGAGCTCTTGAGCTACACAATTGCGCAGTCACCCAACCTCCTTTGCCTCTCGATGTTGTACAATAGGTTGAACTAGTTCCCATCCCCTTATCCTGTCATACTGATCTCCCAGACTGTGTAGTTTCCTTCCTTAGTCCAACCTAGACTACGCATTGCCAGTATCCTTCCTTAGTCCAACCTGAACTACGCATTGTGCAGTTCCAAGGCTCAAGTGATTCAGGTGGATATTGGTGGCCACCCGCATATTCCATCAGTTTCATATGTTTCCTTGTTCATTTCAGCATTTACTATTTTTAGCAATTTTTCGGGTCCTGAACTTTTGGAGCAGTTTTGACCCCCTAAACGGCGTTTTTTTGGGGTCCGCAATAGGCCTATAGCAATAGGCAAGGGCTTGTGGTGAAACATGTAGTATTTAGAGAGACCTTTCCAACAAGGTATCATATGCGCCAAACAGAGATAATATGACCAAGTTACGACCCCGGGAAGTTGGTTGCCCGAGTAACCCCAACAGGGCCCTCAAACTCTTAATGTTACATCTCTTGGGGTTAGGGTTTTGGTTGTTTAGGGGTTTTTCAGGTTTTCCAATAATAAATAGGCCCTTGAGCCTCATTGTAACACAGTTCAGAGGCATGTAGATGACACATCTATTCTCATAGATAAGCTACCATCGCCCGAGTTATCTTATCTCCATTCTGTTTGTAAGCATAGTTCAATATTTTTCTATCAATGAAATGAAGTGTTTTTCTCCTGCATCTCTGTGTTTATGATTACATTTGTTAGTTGTTTTGTTCATGTTTAAGTTCATATCAGTGGTATCAGAGCAGTCTGCTCTTTCTCTGTTTTTCTTTACATGTCCCCAACGAGGTCAAGGTATAAGGAGTTAGGGCTTGATCTCGTTGAACCATTGCAAGATCAGCCTCGCAAAACCCGACGACCTCCCATGGCGGAAGAAAAGAAAGATGAGGGGGTAGGAGATCCTTTCAAAATGTTGCGCGAGGAAGCCCTCGAGCAACAGAGGGACGAGATGATGGATAACTTTGCCCTGATCCTTCGATGACTAACCACAGGCAATGCATCTTCATCTAGCAGCCACTCTGGAGGCACCACTCCTTTTAAGGTACAAGTTAACTTATATATTCCCATATTCGAAGGCATGATAGATGAAGACGTCATAGATAAATGTTTAAATCTATTGGAAGGATATTTTTCAGTTCATGACTTTTCCAATAGAGAAAATATTACTTTTGCACTTCTTAATGCCGCCCCACACATCAAGGATTAGTGGGAAACCTACTGTGAACAAAAGGACGAGAGTGAACCCTTGTTGTTTTCAACCGCATCCACTTGGAATTCTTTCTGAGACGCCATCAAGGAACAATATTACCCTGTTGTGAGCTACGAATACAAATACATAAAGTGGACCATGCTACAACAAGGAAGGGACCAAGATGTGCCAGAGTTCACAAATACTTTCCATACCCTTCGCACGAAGATGGGTATCAAAGATACTGAGCAGCATTTGGTGCTCAAGTACCATGGTTGTTTACACAAGTACATCCAGGACAAGATGGAGTTCCTAAACATTTACTCGCTTGGCACGATGTATTGGTACGCTATCAAGATTGAGCAGAAGTTTAAATAGAAGAAGCAGGACTTTGGATCTACAAATCCAAAGTAAGGAAAAGCGCCACCAAACCATAGAGCAAAGGACCAAGCTAAGGTGGGGCTACCTAGGACAGCCCGTCGAAGCCGCAAGAAAATAACAACACCCCAAAGACAAAGAAGGACACGGGAATATGGTGTGAGTTCCATAAGAGCTCCACTCACAATACAAGCGAGTGTCGAGCCAAGCAGTCACTCGTGGTTGAGCTAAAGGCTTTCAAATTAGACGTAGGTTCCAACTCTGAACCAGAACCCGATAAGGGAACTGAAGAAGGGAAGAAGATCATTGATGCAGAGCCCAGTGCCACTCTGACCACCACCAAGATCCAAAATATTGAGCTTGAAGATCCAGAGGAGGGGGAACACCTCTTCCACTCACAGATGTGGGTGAAGGGTTCTCCACTGCAGTTCATTGTCGATAGTGGGAGCCAAAATAATTGCATTTCAGCAGAGGTCGTGGAGCGACTAGGCCTAAAGACTATAGCACATCCACAACCATACACCATTGGGTGGCTTTACTAAGGACAAGATCTTCATGTCATCCAACAGTGTCGCCTCCCCTATAGCATCAAGCCCTTCATGGATGAGGTACTATGTGACATTGCTCCTCTTGAAATTTGTGATGTATTGTTAAGACAACCATACTTCTGGAAGCGACATGTTGTATATGAGTCTAGACCTTGCTCTGTGATTATTACTTTGTCTAATAAGTTGTACAGGATACTGTAGGTAGCCCAATGTACCGCCATCTCTTTGATCACTACAAAGCAATGCAATAAGATCATTTCCCAGACTAGGAAAATTGGTTTCCTTATGATTCCCCCCAGGGCAAGAAGAAGGTTGTGGCCGCGGCTTCCAGGCAGGGCTCCTTTTCACAGCAACAGCAGATGGACAAGCTCGTGGAGGAGTACAGGGATATTTTCGCCTCACCCATAGGGGTACATCTACATTGTCAGGTCAAGCACTCCATTGATATGACCCCGGGCATGTCACTGCCCAATGGACCGACCTATCGACGCTCTGTTCTGGAGAATTATGAGATCAAGAGGCAATTCAGGAACTATTGTAGAAAGGGCACATCAGGCCAAGCTCATCACCTTGTGGGAGCTCAATTGTATTAGTACAGAAGAAGGATGGGACCTGGAGGATCTGTATTGACTATCGAGCACTGAACAAGATCACTGTCTAGAATAGGTACCTAATCCCATGGATTGATGACCTTCTGGACCAGCTCAAGGGGGGCAAATATTTCTGCAAGATTTACTTGAAGTCAGGTTATCACCAGGTGCCTATCGAACCCTTCGATGTGTGGAAGACTGCCTTCAAATCCAAGGAGGGCCTTTTCAAATGGTTGGTCATGCCGTTCGGATTGATGAACGCCCCTACAACCTTCATGAGACTGATGGACGACATCTTGCGAGCCTTCGCTAATGCATTCATGGTGGTGTATTTAGATGACATCTTGATCTTCAGCCAAAGTTGGGAAGAGGACCTCCACCATATTCGACAGGTCCTTCAAACCTTGTGCTAACTTGGAGAAATGCACCTTTGGCCTGTCCCGGGTTCAATATCTGGGGTACATCATTGATGAGCAGGGTGTACATGTGGACCCATCCAAGATACAAGTCATTCGGGATTGGCCAACCCCAACCACTCTAACAGAGCTCCACAACTTTTTGGGTCTTTCCAATTTCTACCATAGGTTCATGTTGGGGTTCTCTCATATCACTTGGCCTTTAAGTCAAGTCACCAAGGGCGGAGTGAAAGAAAAGTTTTTTTGGTCAGAAACCTAACAACAATCGTTCTCCGAGTTGAAGAATTGTTTTTGTTCTGCACTAGTGCTCACATTACCAAACCTGCAACAACCATTTGAGATTGAGACAGATGTCTCTGACTATGCTATTGGTGTGGTTCTTACTCAACATGGGCATCTAGTGGCTTACCATAGTGAGACACTTTTAGACACAGTCCGAAAGTACCCCACTTACGACAAATAAATGTATTCCATTGTGCAGACCTGCCATTAATGGAAACATTACATTATGGGGAAGGAAATGGTCATCCACACAGACCACCGACCTCTACAGTTCATACAGACACAAGGGAAGTTGCATAACGATCACCATCAGAAATTGTCCACCTATTTGCAACAGTTCCATTTGAACATTATGTATAAGAAGGGCAGCGCCAATAATGTTGTTGATTGCCCCATCCGACCACCGGTCATGGCGTTGATCATTGTGCTTGACTCCTGTGGCACGAGACATCGGGGTGGCTGCATCTTTACAAGAGCGATCCAGAATTCGGCAGCATATACCAGACTGGAAAGGAAGCAAGTTCCAAATTTTCACCTTCATGATGCATTGTTATGCCACTTGGGACACATATGTGTTCCTTCAAGTGAGTGTGCCAAGATGATTTTGGAGGCGCACTACAGTCGGGTCACTGGACATTTCGGAGTAGAGAAAATAGTGGCGGTATTGTAGAAGTATTTTTATTGGCCGAAACTTCGTCAGGATGTTGGGAAGTACATTAGATCCTACACCGCCTGCGCCATTGCCAAACCAACCATCAAGAAGAAAGGCCTGTATACTCCTCTACCTACTCCTAGCCAGCCTTGGGAATCTGTCTCCATGGATTACATGTCGGGCCTTCCTTCTACTAAGCACGACAACGATTGCATTTTCGTGGTTGTCGACAGATTCTCTAAGATGGCCATCATGGCGGCCTACAAGAAGAGTATCACAACAAAGGCCACTGCTAAGCTCTTCTTTGAGCGAGTATGGGTACACTTTGGGATCCCACAGTCCATTGTCTCAGATCGAGGCAACAGATTATTAAGTACATTTTGGTCAAGTATCTAGTCGATGTTGGATACAAAACTTACTAAGTCCATGGGTTTCCATCCCAAACTGATGGCCAAACAAAGGTTGTCAACAGGATGATCGTACACATTTTGTGCATGTACAACTCGAAGCATCCATGCACGTGGGATGAAAGTCTCCCCTATGTCCAATACAGCTACAACAGAGCTCTCCACAACTCAACAAGCCACAACCCCTTTCAAGTAGCGTTGGGATTTCATCCATTGTGCCCCATTCATGTGGCCATACCATTTGCAGCCACTCAGGTAGATTTGGCTCACGTTCAGTCCAAAATTGAAAGGGCTAACAACTTCATTTAGCGCACTCAACACATCCATTAGCAGGTCCATGATATATTGGACAAAGCCAATGCTAAATACAAGAAGCGCCATGATCAACATCGAGTGTCGCATAAGTTCTAGGTGGGTGACAAAGTTTGGCTACATTTGCAGAAGGAGTGCCTTGCTGGACCCCATCGCAAGCTTCACTCACTCTGATATAGTCCATACATCATCACTAAGGCCATCAGTGACAATTCCTTTGAGCTCAGCATCCCACCATTCCTTGGTCTGCACCCAGTGTTCAATGTAGATCGCCTTCGACCATACTTTCCGCCATTGTTGGACACATCTGACATTGCAGAACATCTCACACTAATAGAGCTCAACCCGGACTACATGGAACAGGCCACAACTGATCAAATCATGGATACACAGATCAAGAACACTCACCAACAAAGGATACAACTATATCGAGTTGTCAAAGCAAGCCAACTCCTTCACCAGCGAAAGTGGTTCACTAGGGACTACGTTCAACAGAAATTTCCTCACCTCATGGAGGCTCTGCACGTAATGGGACCATTGCTTCCTGGGGGGGGGATGATCCAGGTGTATATTGGTGGCCACCCACCTATTCCACCCATACCCCCCAATTAGTTTCATTTCAACTATTTTTAGTAGTTTTTCAAGTCGTGAACTTCCATAGCAGTTTTGACCCCCTAAACGACGTTTTTTGGGGTTCTACGGCAAGCCCGTAGCCATAAGCAAGGGCTTGTGATGAAATCGATAATACTCAGAGAGACCTTTCCAACAAGGTATCGTACGCTCCAAACGAAGATAATATGACCTAGTTACGACCCCATGAAGTTGGCTGCCCAACTAACCCCAACGTGGCCCTCAAACTCTTGGTGTTACATCTCCTGGGTTAGGGTTTTGGTTGTGTAGGGTTTTCTCATGTTTTCAAATAATAAATAGGCCCTTGAGCCTGATTGTAACACAGTTCAAAGGCATGTAGATGACACATCTCTTCTTAAAAATAAGCTACCATCGCCCGAGCTATCTTATTTCCATTTTGTTTGTAAGCATAGTTTAATATTTTTCTATCAATGAAATGAAGTTGTTGTTGTTGTTTTTTTTTTTTTTTTTATCTGCATCTTTGTGTTTATGATTATATCTGTAAGTTGTTGCATTCCTGTTTAAGTTTGGATCATCAAGCTTCACCCCTGAGCTCTTGAACTGTGCAATTGTGCAATTACTGAGCCTCTCTCTCACCCTGCAATCTGGTTCCGGCTTAGTCAGTGATCAACATGTGCCATCTTAGTTTAGGGGTTTTATTGGACTGATGTTGTCTCTTCATGAGTGAATTACAGATGCAAGTACTCTATCATAATATGACAAGATGATGAAGAAGGAGATGGGGGAGGTAAACATGTGGAAAGACACCTGTGTAGCTTATTATAGAAGTTGATCAATCAACAAAAGACAAAAGGGATGTCAGTTTCCAACCACAGTTCAAGACTTGATATCATTGAAGGCCACTTACCTCTAAGCCATAAGGAGGTGGATAGAAGAGCATCCTCAAGAAGACATGTAACAAGCAACAATAGAAGTAGCTTAACATTGTGATGTCATCAAGCAGTCCATGTCAACAGTGTCAGTCATGTCATGTCATTAGTTGTCATATACCACATCATCATTGTGGATTATGTAATTATCTATTCAAAATGTATTGTAAATTGGAATTCCAAAGGACACATTCAGAATATGAAGAGTCATGAAAGGTCATAGGAGGTCAAAGAGTCGTGAGGGTAGTCAAAGAGTCACAAGGAAGGTGAAGCATCACCTCATTGGTTATATATACACCCTTCTTGTATGAGCAAAGGAGTTTTCACCTTGGCTCCTCCCGCATAACATTAGAGAGACAAGCTAGTTCTTTTGGAGAGCAAGG
Organism: Pinus tabuliformis; assembly: GCA_031772625.1. NCBI lineage: Eukaryota > Viridiplantae > Streptophyta > Pinopsida > Pinales > Pinaceae > Pinus > Pinus tabuliformis. The sequence goes on along the minus strand of CM062814.1, from coordinate 739,769,940 downwards.
AGTGGCTCCAACACTTCATTATTGGAGCTAGTGATGTTCATTGTATACACGTGTCTTGGAACTTTTACTTAATATAAGAAGCCCCATGGCCAACACGTTATTCATGCATGCATTATGAATATTTGTAAGACTATTCTATGGATGTTTGTAATTCATGTTTGCTTTCATCTGTGCTAAAGTAGTTGAACTATTTCGGTTATTTTAGTACTTATCGGATTGAGAATGTGGTGTAATGGTTACTATTGTTGTCACATCCTTGTGGATTATTCCGCTGGATATTAGATAGATCTCTCTTGTTGATTGGTTGTTTGACCATCACATCTTTGTGTACCATTTTGTTGGGTGTTAGACGAACCCTTCTTGGTTACATGTGTCTCTACTAGGGTGGTACTATTATGTATCTCTTAGAGGCTCACTTTATTTTCTCCTTTCGTAGTAGAAGAACCTTGACACACTTACAACCGAACACCCACGAGGCACACTCACTTGCTTTTTGAAGGCACATTTTCATTCCTCTTTCTTGTTGATAGTTAGAGCCAAGGCAAATCTTTAAGACTCGGTAACTAGGCCTATATTTCGGATGGGGCTCCTATCTCAAACCATGTGAGGTCTAATTGGGACCACATATTGGGGAGACCCCTTGAATGTTGGAGGGTCCAACACCGTCAACATTTCTGGCGCTAAAAGGAGGGTAGCCAATTTTTTATGGCTGATAACCTCACCCACCCAAATCTTAATTCCTCCAGTTAAGGTAGTAATATCCCTAGCACCTCCCCTATGCATACTCTTGAAGTTGGTAATCCTTCTCTTCCTGAGACTATATAAACTTATGAGATCTCTTACGACTAGATTCGAGCCATCTGCCCTATCACCCGTAAGTTTGCAAGAGTTATTGAATTGATACCCAGAGTACATAATCTTCCATACTTTCCAAAGAGGAACCCAACCACCCCCACTAGGATAGTGGTTTCTACAATCAAAGATTTGGTTCTCGCCACCCTTAAAGAGTTAGCAGACTCTGAAGAAAATGCAAAAAAACCAGAGCAACCTCCATCCTTCAACAGTGGTGATGGTGATAACGTGGTACTCTTGGACGATACTTTCCGCGAGTTAGGTGGTGAAGAAGGAGAAAAAGACCAATTAGATTATGATGAAGAGGGGGGGAACTGTGACAAATACATGGCAGACCAAGACCTGGACTGGATAACTCAGGGCCCACTTGCATTGTCGGGTGTGTTACACAAGATGCCGAGGCACCCGGAGAAGTTGTTAACAAAGTATGACCATGAAAAAGCAGTGGAGGCCGAGGACCACCTGGAAACATTTTACCTGCATCTGCTAACGCTTGAGGTACATTACGATGATGTTGCATGTAAAAATTTTCCGTGAGCCTTAGTTGGTAGAGCAAATATATGGTATCACATCCTTCCTCCGAACTCGATCTAGAATTGGAGGAGTTTTAAGAAATTGTTTCTTAAAAAAATTTCTAATGATAAAACCCCCACCATGCTTTTAAGAGAGTCGGGCAGTCTTAAGATGGAGCATAAAGAGAGAGTGAAATATTTCAATCAAAGGTTTAACCATATAGCAGACATGAAACCTCATGACTCCATCACCATTGCTTATTTTACATATGCCTTACCAACAAGCATTGCGCAATTCATGAAAAGAACTACGAAGCCAACTTTGGCTGAAAAATTCAAAGAGGCAATCGCAGTTGAAAAGGACTTGCGTGCGATTGGAGTCATCACAAATGAAGAATCAATGAAGGACTCCAAAGACACGGGGAAAAAGTCTAAGGCCTCCATAAGAAATGCCAAGGAGAAAGAAGTAATTGATCTTGAGAGCTTGACCCACACTATCAATACTTTGTCGAACAAGTTGGCATAATTAAAATAAAGGTCAAGCGAAACCATCGCGAGCAACAAGCCTCCTAGGTTCAACATCCTGAGAAGGGCTTCTAACTCTAGTAGCAATAACAACCAGTCGGCCAAGTCTGCGCAGAGCTCGAATGTTGAAAGTATGGGCATGGATCAATATTGTTCGTTTCATCAAGAGTATCATTTAGAGAAGACATGCCCGTAATGGAACCACGTCATGAATGCTCTTGTTGCACACATTATTGATACACTACTTTTAGATGAGCAAGATGAGCCTAGAAAAGAGAAAGAAGAGAAGGTTGCAGACAAAGAAACTGCGAATTTTGGACACATAGTAACACACTCATTTCACAGCTGAGAAGAATAATGTTGCAGAAAAACCATTGAGTGAGGCCTCGACTCAACAATAGAACACTCGATACAATTTGAGAATCCAAGGGCCGACCTTCGCACAAGAGTTTATGAAGCAGAAGTTGAAAGAGCATTTGCTGAGAAATATCACACCACCAGTCAACTCATCTCAGAACACGCAGAGCAAGTATGACAATGCAGATACAACGAAAACTCCTTCCGCAAACAGTAAAAGTAAGCCCATCACTCTTGAAGTAGCAAATAAAACAACTCTTCCAGACACTTCGACAATGTCTCCCACACTTGATTATAACATAGTTGATGAGATGAAGAAAGCTCATGCAAATATTTCACTCTTCGAACTGATAAAGATCGTGAGCCAACGAGAACTACTTATCCACGCACTCAAACAATCCGCCTTAGGTAACGATGCTTCTTCGCAAAAGGGATCTAGTAAGTCCTATGGCTCCCTAGACTCTTTACTTAACACTTTAACAATTGATGCAAACACACTTTGCCCTCCATTTATGTTTACGTTCGAAATTTTTAATTATAATGTGCATAATTACATAGTTGATTCTGGTGCATGTGTAAATGTAATGGCTTTATCGGTAGCAAAGAAAATCAATGTAAAATGGGATAAAATAGATGCACAGATCCTCCAGCTAGACAAGACTCTTATTCATGTGATTGGTGAACTCAGAAATGTGCTTATATGCTTATCATCTTACCAACAATTTCACCAATGTATAAATATAGTAATTGTGGACATCTTGAAAGTATATGGTGTATTGTTGAGCAGAGACTGGTCTAGCAAGTTACAGGGGTATTTTGCTACAGACTGGTCACATGTGTGGCTTCCGTACAAGGGAAGAAACAATTAGATCTGATTGAACTCAGAGTGATACATGAAACACATGGTAACTCCCTTAAAAGGAGAAAATGAGCCAATGGCTTTCGTAGATCTTATCTTTGGAAATTTCTTTCCTGAAACTGATCTAGGGTGCTATCTTGCTTATCCACCGCCAGTCCCACCAGAAACATAGTTGGAACTCCTTCCTAGTCCAACTAGCGGAAATGACACCTGTATAGTTAGTATTAGTAGTAATAATAGTACTAGTGCAACACATAGTCCTTGTACATATGATGTGTGGACATTATACTTTGATGGTTCTAATACACAGGAGAGCTCTGGAGCTAGTTGTGTTTAAATAGACATATGACAAAGGAAAAATCTGATTTGCAACCACTTGGAATTTGAGTGCACCAATAACACCACAAATTAAAGCACTCATCTTGGGTTTGCAAAGAGCCATCGACCTTAAGGTTGCGGTCCTCAAAGCAGTAGGTGACTCAGAAATTGTCGTACAACACGTACGTGATACTATACACTATGTGTCACCTAATCTAAAAGGGTATCAAGAGGTATGGCATTTAATTTCTTGTTTCCAAGATTTTAATTCTAGCATTTGCACCTAATGTTGCAAAGGAAACGCCGTAAGGCATAGTGTGTGGAAGAATATTGAAATGTGAATGGGCTTTTCTGAAAGCAAGGGTTGATGATAATGAGTTTGAATTGAGGAAGCCATGCCGAAAACCCTATTCGGGGGTTAAAGTGGCTATGAAATAGAATAAAAGTAGTCATAAATATCCATTGAACTTGTTTAGATACCTTAAAGATTGCCTAGTTGAAGGTGAAGTTAAACAAATGAATTCACGCGAACAACAACTAGGTATCCCTATCGATATACAAGGCCACCAGACATGCTTTGAAACACGGGGATAAAGAATGGGACCAGGTAAAACTTTCTATTTCCCTTTTCCTTTTAGTTTCATTGTTTAATATAGCCTCTCCTCTGGATATGTAGAGAAGTCTTATTCACTGAAATGCTATAAACCACCTTAACTCAGGGTTTCGGAATGCCAGACATGCTCTGAAACACGGGGATAAAGAATGGGACCAGGTAAAACTTTCTATTTCCCTTTTCCTTTTAGTTTCATTGTTTAATATAGCCTCTCCTCTGGATATGTAGAGAAGTCTTATTCACTGCAATGCTATAAACCACCTTAACTCAGGGTTTCGGAATGCCAGGGTCTTGGGCATTATGGGTTGCAACAGAGTTGTTTACAACGGTGGTCCCCTAATCCATAGTTTTTGTTGAATGTTGTTGAACAGATATACTTGGCAGATTATAATCATGACAAGGCAGAGCAGTCTGTTCTGTGGACCTTAAGTGCAGATGTTGGAAATAGGTATCAATGTCTGAGGCCTGTGAACAACATTAATTTGAATATGGATGCGAAAGCTGCAGATAGCCATGTTGGAGGAATACATGATGGAAATGAACTCATCCTCTTTGAGTGGAAGAAATAGAGCAACCATAAATGGAAGCTCCAGCCCATCTATTGTAAGAAATCTAACAATAACAAGTTGTCTTTCAAGCTCTTTATTGAAAGTAGCATCATTTCTGTAAGTTTATCAATAGAAAGGACGGAGGGTTCATGCTACTTGAAAGTTTATCATTTTTGACATTTTCTGTAAGTTTTTCTGGCATCATTTTCCACATTCTTTTGTTTGCAGGTTTGGGTGTTCATCATAAGTTTTCTTGGCCTTGCACCTCTTGCTGAACATATAGGCTTTGTCACCGAGTAAGTGAAAAATTGCATGGTATATGTACATAGGTTATGTGTAATCTATACCTTGTACTGCAATTGTTTATACACTTGGAATGGTCACTGCAGTGCAGTGACTTCATAAAATATTATGTTTGTTGGTTCTACAATCTGATGTTTTGTTGTAAATTGTTGCAGACAAATTGCATTCTACACTGGACCAACAAGTGAGATTCTTATATGTATATGGACTATGTACTCATATTTGTGGATACAAGATATGAGCTAATTGATATATATGAGAAAGTGTTTGACATTTCAAAGTAACTGATGCAAATATATTGTTAATTAATTCTCCTATAGTTGGCGGGCTGCTCAACGCCACATGTGGAAATGCAACAGAGATGCTCATTGCAGTGTTTGCACTTTACCATGGCAAGACCAATGTGGTCAAGTATTCTCTACTAGGCTCTGTGCTTTCCAACTTACTTTTTGTGCTTGGCACATCTCTCTTTTGTGGAGGAATTGCCAACATGAAAAAAGAACAACGGTTTGACAAGGCATGTGATATATTTTTAGTTTTTCTTTAACAACCTAGGCCACCAAAACAAGTCCGACCTGCTCATGATATTCATTCATTAGGGCCTAACCATGGGTGTTGTATTGCTATATGACGTAGGTTATTTCTGGAATCGACTCCAGTCTTCTCATGATGGCTTCACTATGTCTCATGCACCCTTGGCCCTTCAACAATCTATGGCATATAGTGAAGCAGCTGCATCAACATTACAACTGTCTAGAGTTAGCAGCATCATCATGCTGATAGCTTATGCTGCATATTTGTTCTTCCAATTAAGGACACAGACAATTGTTTGAAGAAGGCCCAGAAACAAAGGAGCTTTTTCTCTGAATCCTCAGCAGCAAGAATTCTTTGTCTTGGGTGGTTCCACTCCATCCCCATCTCCATATACATCCATAATATTAACTCTGTTGAGAGACAATTGAGACTTATAGGAATCTGAATTCAGCATTTTCTTGACCACAATTTGGAATGCAGGCAATACATTTGTATTATCCAGAGCCAATTCATAGTCAAATGAATCCATGCATGATTGACTACAAGCAATGGCTTATATAATCATGATCCAGTGTTTGAAGGCTGCCAATTTGACTCAGAGGAAGAGGTAAGTGACGCTCCAATGGTAATTGGGGATCTCCTTCTAGATTTGCATGACACTGGCTTGGAGCTTGCAGCTCTGGATGAATCTATGTCAAATGGCAAAATTTTGTATCGTCTCAGATCGAAACTAGAATGTGTCTTGGAAAGGAGAGGCAAAAATGGTGATTTTTGGCACTCTAAATTTCTCGATTTCTTAGTGGCATTGTCTGATAGACGGCGCGATCGTGTTGAAAAGTGGCTTCACTGCAACACTGCAAAATTTTCTGGGAATGCTGATGTACAAAAGTTGCAACTAGAGGCAATTTTATCACTTGCAGAACTGAAACAGGGACTCTCTGTATGTGTTTGTAAATGTTCTGTATGTTTTTGGCGATGTGTTCTAGAGAAGGGCCATTCCTCTGATCACTCTTGTATGGGTAACCATTGTTGCGATGAAAAGTGCACATATTGCTCTCTTGAATCACACCAAGGAAATGAATTGGAGGAATGCCGAAACTTGGCAGGTCATGATGGGAGTCATGATTGCAAAAAGAAAAATCATACATGTATGAAGCTCTGTTCTTTATTTGATAAATCATCTAATTGTAACAAATTTTGTTGCTTGAAGGTTGGCCATGAAGGTTACAAATTGCTACAAATTGGCAAATGCCTACAAATTGTTCATTCTAATAAAATGAAAAGTTATTTGCAGGTGGGATGTTGTCTTTTAACAAGTAGACTTCCAAGGATTGCCAAACTAAAGTCCCCATATGGATTATTAAGCAATGATGCATTTGAGATTAGGACAAATTCTATATCAGCATATTATTATACAACCTTAACTAATGCATTGACTAGCTTTTCCACTAGGCAATCAACTAGTGTAACGGATTTCACTTCGAGTGGATCTTTTCCAATATAATTGACTACAAGCAATGGCTTATCTAATCATTTGACTATGAATTCTCATGGTGAATCTAATACAAAAATTCCATCTATAAGGGACATTTGTCTTTTCCAATGGTTGACTAAGACAATTGAAGTTGTCAATGTTAATGTAGGTACGATAAATGACTCAAGAAAGACTTGATAGAAATAGTGTGTTAGTGTCGCTTTCATGGCATGTATCCTAAAGGAATTGATCTCAATAGACATTCAGATGCACAAGTTTAATCTAAATGGGAGAATGATATGACTAAAGAGTGCAATTACTTTGATGAAAATAAAAGTTGACTTAGTTCCCCAGGCATAAAGAAAGAATGTGATGAAATGTCTAATGGTCTACAAGACTAAATTTACCATCTGCATAAAGAAAGAATGTGATGAAATGTCTAATGGTCTACAAGACTAAATTTACCATCTACAAGTGTTATTGAGAAACATAAATTTACTTGTGACAAAAATCTTCTCTCAACAAGATCATATTCATATTGACTACATTGAAATCTTTGCACCTATTGCAAATATGAACTCTTATCTACTTATTCTTTCACACATTATTCATTCTGTATAAGAGTTATAACATACATCCTACTAAAGAAATCCTTTTACACTTTGAAGCAAGCCTCCATAGTGTGGTATAAGAAGATTGATTGATTATTAGTTTTGGTTTCAAGCATCATGAATTTGATTGTAGTGTTTATATTTTGCAAATGATGATACTTACATGTTGGTGACTTAATCATAAATGTGCAAGCGATAATACTTACATGTTGGTGACTTAATCATAAATTGAAGTAGTGTCAACCTAATTTTGGGTTTGAAAAAACAATAAATAGAGATATTTAGAATTACAAACCTGAGTGTGTTGTATTTTTCCTTATGGAAGCCAAGTTTTGCAAATGGATAACAATATATTTATTTACCTAAATATAAATCGCCATTCATTATACATGTTTAGGATGGAACAATATAAACCATTTTTGGCACCATATCAATCAAGAGAGAAATTGACTGAGTGTGCCTTTGAAAATTAATGGTACTCTCTACAAGAAGACTACTGGAGCCTCATTTACTTGATTCATAGCAGATTTGATATATTATTTGATGTTAGTGTGGTCTACAAATCCATGTAGGATATGAAAGAGAGCTGCTTAGAGGCCACAAAAAGGATTGTTTATGAAAGATACATATTAGCACAGTATGAAGTACTGCATTAAGAATATGAAACTAGTCAGTTACTTTGGTCTTGTAAGAAGCAGGCAGAACTATTGACCACTAAAATTGAATATAAGGGTGCATGTTGGTGGGTCGAGGTCTTTTGGCCATTTACGCATTGTTTATTTTTTATTTGAGTTACTTCGGCTCTGTTGTTTGGGTCTTTAGGACCCAGTTGGCGGGTTTTGTATTTTGGTGTGGCTTTTACCTAGGGCTAAAAGGTTTAGCCTGTGGTTGTTTGCATTTTATGTAATTTTACCCTTTGAACATTTTGAATAGAAGGCACGACTCTTGAAATAGCAAAAAAAAGATAAACACCATTACCTATGTATGTTCATGTAACACATTGTGTACAAACTTGGGGCCACAATAATGACATCATTTAAGTCCATTTTAGCTACATTTTTCCCTTGCAACCATATCCCATGTGCATACAAATTGCATGAATTGCACCATCTACTTCAATGTTTTAGTATAGTCAAACATATTTTGTAAGTGACCTTTAATTAATTAACTTGGTGATAGGATATTGGGTTTGCAATATCTAGGTTGATATTTCCATGTCAATAACATTTTTCCTTGTTGAAATTAGTATGCTTAAAATATAGTGAAATAATATCACATCTCAAAATCAACAATGTTTACTCTATGCAACATTAGGGTATGGCACAAGTCCATTAAGAAATTATTTGATGACAAGTTTATCGTTTCTCTCTAGTAATGGAGCTTTTTGACATCCATATTAATTATCTTAATTAATTCACACTTACATTCATCACTACCCGAAAATTATGTGTAGTGATTCAACCTAGACATTAGTTAGAAAAAGTTACATCCTTATGTAGAAGTTAAAAAAGAATCACAAGCATGCATTTAATTTTCCATGTTAATCAATCAAGGGAACTTCACTTCTATGCTTTGTCAACCTAAAACCTAATTAAATATTATATCGTGTATTCTTAATCACGGAAGACTCAACCTTCAATATATTCTACCATCAATCCAACCCAAGTGATGGCACACAATCCCTTGAGTTCCCAATATTGTATGTGCACTTGCCTAGCCTAGTAGCATTTCCATGTGTGATGCAACTATAGGAATTGAGAAACCTCATCGTAATTTAGTTCATGTAACACATGCATTTCATTTTTTTTCTTACATCACAAGGTTGGAAAATTCTTTCAACGCCTATCTACATTATCCTCGTCATTCATATAAGTTGTTTGTGTTAAGGCAACCAATGTAACACAAAATGAAAACTTTGTCATACAATCTATGTTTAAGTGTTAAAACTAAAAGGTATGCATGTGTCTCCCACACACTTGGAGATGATACAACGCATAGCAACCTCCCATGAAATAACAACATAAATCTTATAAATCAGACAGAGAAAATCAACATTGCCACGAAATACCTGAAGTATCATCATCGCCGTTACTTCATAAAAAGTGCCAAACATAATACAAAGAACAATAGCACAAACAAGCACCACACACATTTGTAATAAACTTTTATTATTATGGGCTGATAAAGAAACAGAGGATACAGAGCTACACAGAGGCCAACCCCCAGTCAAGTCGATCACAAACAATGAACTATGATCATCCAGAGGCCAACTCCATTGAATTTGCTATACAATTATTTACATATTTTACATCATCAATACAACGGTATAAGAAGTGCAAGTGATCAGAAGTGCCAGTGGATTCAAATGATTTAAGAAAGAAGGGGGAAGCATTGTATTAGCTGATCCAGCGAAAACATACCACTGACCAGGAATCTCTAAACAGAAAGGTGGGGTGCAGTTCCTATTCGATGAAGGAAAGCAAAAAATACCAGCAATTTCCCCAAATTGTCACCTCATGTTGTACCAATCTCCTACCAAATCACACTCCTTTCAAATTCAGATGTTCAGCAAGAAGTCCAGAATCCAACGCCTTCTCCATTAGTCTGCCCAGTTCTTACAGATAAACTTGGGATCGTGCCTTCTACTTTTCAAAGGAAACCTCCAGTGGCTAAAAGGAGTATTTTACTTCCTACAAGGCCAAGAAGTGCTAAGAATCTATGTCAAGCACTAGAATCTATGTTAACACTGTGATTCATCAATGGTCTTTACCTGTGTAGTTTGAAGAGTTGTCATTTTGTAGAACAAAGACTATTTATCAGCTTGTAATTTGTACAACTTGTATAAGCAATTCTAGATTAGGTGGATTTAGTTCCTTTCTCCTACCACCACTGTAATTAGTGTTGTCTTCTTTCAGATCTACCAATTTTGCACACTTCTCTATGATGAGGTCAATTTCGCAATTCCTGGGTCATCAAATGACAGGGCCATGTTCGGCCAGTGTGGTGAATAGTTCTCCATTGCTGGTCTTCTATTCGATGATCAACAAATCATATTTGGAAAATCCCAGTGGTATTGTGCTTTCCAGATCCTGGCATTGCTGTACCCAATTTCTGTCTTTAGCAAGGTAATTGTCACAGTGGAAAACAGATGAACGACGATGGTTTTTAGAGAACCATCGTCCATACATACAACCTTCAAAGGCAATTACTTAATTCCATTGCAAGAGGCCCAAAATACAACATCTAAGAATAGGATTTTATCAATCCAAGACTGTAGAGAAAACACTCTGACTTTGATTTGAAGAGATCACCAAGGGAGAATCGGATGGCAGGTTCCCTTGGAGGAGATTTTGTATGCATACAGTCGTCTTTTACTTGCAAGATTGTTAGTCCAATTTCTTGGCGAACAACTTCTACTGTCTTGGCATCAACGGGGTTTCCAGCTGTATCAGTCACATAGAACACATCAGCTACCTTATCACCCCGCGTTGACACCTCTGCTTTTGTAACTGACATCCCATTTTCTCTAAATATGTGAGTCACCTCCGACAGAAGCCCAACATGGTCGTTGGTGCAGAGTTCTAGTCACATACCCTGAATTCATAAAATATCATCAACAAAACTCACACTAAGTTGACTAAAATTTAAAAAGGATCAAATTTGAATGCACCGGGAATCCCAAGTCTTAGGGTTTTGAATAAATTTCCACCATGGATTCGATCCTTGGACTCATACCTCTGATGTTCTTCGTCTAATGGCAGCCTCCAAACACTGAATCACACGTTGCTTCTCTGCTTCTGAATACACGGGGCAACCATCAGTATGCCTGATGTAGTACTCCTGTATCACAAAAGGGAAGAACGGAAATAAATACCCCAACTCTTCTTTAACCTAATTTAGATTCAATATTAATCCCATTAGGGATGTGATCTGAAACCACCTATACCTGGTTTAACAAAATCAAATTAGGAAATAAACATTTGAAAAAAAACAAAGATCCTATGAAAAATCAAGTCCCTTGTAGTTGCTGGAGCGATACCTGAAAAGTTTGTGGGCCTTGAGAGTCTATAGTGGCATGAAAGACAACATACTCCATATCTGTCAAGCTGCAAACATTATCAAAGAGAAGCTTAGGTCTGTCTTTACACTGAACAGTCACCACAGAATACCCCCTCTCCAAACAGTTGTCAACAGTCACAAGAGGCTTGGCGTTGTCGTTGTCGAAGTATCTAAGATAGGTCCCCAAGCTTTGCAAGTCAAAGTATCTAAGATAGGTCCCCAAGCTTTGCAAATCAAAGTATCTGAGATGAAGATCCAAATGCATTTAAGATGATTAACGTTGATTGTTTTCCTATTTTAGATGAGTTACTTTTAATTTTAAGCCATGTATAAATCATACCGATTGTCTTATCATTAAAATTATTTAGTTATCCATTTTATGTCAGGCAATGCTTACTTGTACTTCAACACTGTAAAGATATCTTTGAACACAACATTTTCTTGAAATTCATTATTCTTCGTTCCTGTAAGTCCACAGCTCTCTAACAACCATTACCATTGACTTGAGGACATTTAAAGGACATTGTGATATACTTAAAACCCTAGTTTTAAAAATAAGACATAAATTCCTTGAGAATTCACTTTCTTTAGATCCTTTGAAAGCTCATTTTCCATAGGAGTTCACGATTTGTTGTTAACTATCCTCGGCTGCACTTGGAGATGATACAGCGCATAGCAACCTCCCGTGAAATAACAACAGAAATCTTATAAATCAGACAAAGCAAATCAACATTGCCACGAAATACCTGAAGTATCATCATCGCCGTTACTTCATAAAAAGTGCCAAACATAATACAAAGAACAATAGCACAAACAAGCACCACACACATTTGTAATAAACTTTTATTATTATGGGCTGATAAAGAAACAAAGGATACAGAGCTATACAGAGGCCAACCCCCAGTCAAGTCGATCACAAACAATGAACTATGATCATCCAGAGGCCAACTCCATTGAATTTGCTATACAATTATTTACATATTTTACATCATCAATACAACGGTATAAGAAGTGCAAGTGATCAGAAGTGCCAGTGGATTCAAATGATTTAAGAAAGAAGGGGGAAGCACTGTATTAGTTGATCCAGCGAAAACATACCACTGACCAAGAATCTCTAAACATAAAGGTGGGGTGCAGTTCCTATTCGATGAAGGAAAGCAAAAAATACCAGCAATTGCCCCAAATTGTCACCTCGTGTTGTACCAATCTCCTACCAAATCACACTCCTTTCAAATTCAGATGTTCAGCAAGAAGTCCAGAATCCAACGCCTTCTCCTTCAGTCTGCCCAATTCTTGCAGATAGACTTGGGATCGTGCCTTCTACTTTTCAAAGGAAACCTCCAGTGGCTAAAAGGAGTCTTTTACTTCCTACAAGGCCAAGAAGTGCTAAGAATCTATGTCAAGCACTAGAATCTATGTTAACACTGTGATTCATCAATGGTCTTTACCTGTGTAGTTTGAAGAGTTGTCATTCTGTAGAACAAAGACTATTTATCAGCTTGTAATTTGTACAACTTGTATAAGCAATTCTAGATTAGGTGGATTTAGTTCCTTTCTCCTACCACCACTGTAATTAGTGTTGTCCACTGTAATTAGTGTTGTCTTCTTTCAGATCTACCAATTTTGCACACTTCTCTATGATGAGGTCAATTTCGCAATTCCTGGGTCATCAAATGACAGGGCCATGTTCGGCCAGTGTGGTGAATAGTTCTCCATTGCTGGTCTTCTGTTCAATGATCAACAAATCATATTTGGCAAATCCCAGTGGTATTGTGCTTTCTAGATCCTGGCATTGTTGTACCCAATTTCTGTCTTTAGCAAGGTAATTGTCACAGTGTAAAACAGATGAACGAGGATGGTTTTTAGAGAACCATCGTCCATACATACAACCTTCAAAGGCAATTACTTAATTCCATTGCAAGAGGCCCAAAATACAACATCTAAGAATAGGATTTTATCAATCCAAGACTGTAGAGAAAACACTCTGACTTTGATTTGAAGAGATCACCAAGGGAGAATCGGATGGCAGGTTCCCTTGGAGGAGGGTTGGTTTTTAGAGAACCATCGTCCATACATACAACCTTCAAAGGCAACTACTTAATTCCATTGCAAGAGGCCCAAAATACAACATCTAAGAATAGGATTTTATCAATCCAAGACTGTAGAGAAAACGCTCTGACTTTGATTTGAAGAGATCACCAAGGGAGAATCGGATGGCAGGTTCCCTTGGAGGAGATTTTGTATGCATACAGTCGTCTTTTACTTGCAAGATTGTTAGTCCAATTTCTTGGCAAACAGCTTCTACTGTCTTGGCATCAACGGGGTTTCCAGCTGTATCAGTCACATAGAACACATCAGCTACCTTATCACCCCGCGTTGACACCTCTGCTTTTGTAACTGACATCCCATTTTCTCTAAATATGAGAGTCACCTCCGACAGAAGCCCAACACGGTCGTTGGTGCAGAGTTCCAGTCGCATACCTTGAATTCATAAAATATCATCAACAAAACTCACACTAAGCTGACTAAAATTTAAAAAGGATCAAATTTGAATGCACCGAGAATCCCAAGTCTTAGGGTTTTGAATAAATTTCCACCATGGATTCGATCCTTGGACTCATACCTCTGATGTTCTTCGTCTAATGGAAGCCTCCAAACACTGAATCACACGCTGCTTCTCTGCTTCTGAATACACGGGGCAACCATCAGTATGCCTAATGTAGTACTCCTGTATCACAAAAGAGAAGAACGGAAATAAATACCCCAACTCTTCTTTAACCTAATTTAGATTCAATATTAATCCCATTAGGGATGTGATCTGAAACCACCTATACCTGGTTTAACAAAATCAAATTAGGAAATAAACATTTGAAAAAAAACAAAGATCCTATGAAAAATCAAGTCCCTTGTAGTTGCTGGAGCTATACTTGAAAAGTTTGTGGGCCTTGAGAGTCTATAGTGGCATGAAAGACAACATACTCCATATCTGTCAAGCTGCAAACAATATCAAAGAGAAGCTTAGGTCTGTCTTTACACTGAACAGTCACCACAGAATACCCCCTCTCCAAACAGTTGTCAATAGTCACAAGAGGCTTGGCGTTGTCGTTGTCCTTGAGAGAAAGAGATGCCCTGTCTCCAGTTCCATCGAGTTTATCATAGTAACGGTCAGCAAACATCAATTGATAAAGCCGCCTTTCTGTGTGAGTGAATCCCATTGACACCACCGTTTTAGCTTCTCTGTGTTAATTCAATTGTCGTATGTTCAACGGCTGCATCTAGACCTACTGGTTTTCCAAACAAAGGCACTACGCAAGGGTTTGTTGCCAACCTCTGCAATACAACGCATGGATGATTCAGAGGGATCCAAAGCGGCCTGGAGGGATCCAAAGCGGCCTGGAGGGATCCAGGGGAGGCAAGTCCTGACGCCCACCTGGAGAACACCACTGGAGAAACCCTACCTTTGGATTGGCGATTGGCACCCCGCGCTCTTCATTACCTGGACCGTCTCAGTGACTATTTTGATCGACGGTTCACGTGTTTGTAATCGTCTAACATCTAATCGTACGGTGTCAAAGGAGGACACGTAGGCAAAAATGGGGATGGATTCCAGAGGGAAACGCCTTACGGCGTAATTATTTATGTTCCTAGAATGCGTAACGCAACTGTAGATGCATTAGCAAATGTTGTTTCTAGGTTGTCACGGCTTAGTGACAATTTTTTTGTAGAGATTATTTATAGACCATATGTCCCTGGCATATAGCTAACTTACACATTTTTAATGATGACCAATAGATATTGTTCTTTATGGCGAATGTTTATGTATTCAAGGACGCAAGTATCGACGAAAATGAGCACGAGAAAGTGTTGCAAGATGCAACCCATGCAAACAAGGAAAACCCCATGCCAAAGGGTGTGGTATCACTTGAGAAGTTGTATGACATGCAAAATTGCTTCCGTGGGCCAGCGAATGCAAAAACCCATAGGTCAACATTATCGTACAAGCAAATAAATCTTGGAACAGAGAAAGATCTTATATTTTTCAATCTCGGTAATTGATGTACACCACAGGCGCAATAAGTTTTCATCCGCTTGTTTAAGTAGTACCAAGATGTTTTCACGTGGACATATGACGAGCTTAAAACATATGACACATGAATAATCCAACATGTTATTCCAATCAAAAAGGGGCCAAACATTTCCAACACAAGTTGTGAAAGGTACATCCAATGCTTGAGCCTATGATTCAAAAGGAGTTTAGGAAATTGTTAGAGCCTGACAGAGTCAAAACTACATTTCGCGTGAAGTGGGGCACGTTCGTATTTAGAATAATCCCATTTGGGTTAGTTAATGTCGGCGCGACATTTCAATGCGCCATAGGCATCGCAATTCGTAGACTCATCGAACAGAGCATAGTGGTCTATATTGACAATGTCATGGTGTTTTCTAAGAAGAGATCTGACCACTTGTGCCATTTGAACAAAAATTTTGAGCGATGTTGCAAATACAGGATATCTCTTAATCCCAAAAAGATCATTTTTGCAATGTCCGAGGGTAATTGTTACAAAACATTTTGTCACTATCCCTGTACTCCCCGTTCCATGATCCTGGAGGACCTCTACAGTGAACCCTACATGTTTTCCCATCATGAAGAAACTCCCATTATGTCCCTCTTCATGAGCAGAACAATTCCCTTTTGCATAATTTCCCAAAAATCGTCTGTTTTTCCCACTTTACAAGACCGACGCTAATGACCCGTGTCCTCCTTGTGCCGATATGCAAGGATTACAACTGTCCCTAGCGCTGATCGAAGTGACTAAGCCTTGTTCTAGTCGCGTCGATCCTCTTTTGGAAAGTTTTTTAAATAAGGGGTCGAAGCTTCCAGCTCTAAGAGCTTCGTAACGGAAGTCTGGTAAGTGGTTAGGCTGGATGGAGTCGAGGAGATTAGTTTGGGATCCTTTCCCCTATTAGGATGGAACTACCTCAAGAGATAAGACCTTCTCCCATGAGAAGAGGAACCATCTCCCTTCCATCCATGCTATATAAACCTCCCTTTTTCCCAAGCACAAGCTAGTTCTAATTAGGCTCTGGTTAAAGTTTTGATTGTGAAGTAATCAACAAGTTATTCATAGTTGTAGCTCTCTAGTTGTGTGTGAGGGAGAAGTGTGAATTTGGTTTAGTGTGAAGACTAAAGGGAAGAGCCTTAAAACTACCATTGTTGAGGCCATCATGGAATGCTAACAGAAGTGTGTGGGAACCCGGATTTGTTGGAGGAGAACAACAATGTCAAGACAACGGTTGTAATCTCTTCTTGATTTAATATATATGCAACTATCAATTGATTTCCTACATAATATGTCATCTCACATGTTTATGGCTTAATGTTTCTTGACTTGTTAAGTAGGTTGAATACAATTTGTCTATTATCACGGTTGTTGTTTGCTGTTGTTTACTTGTTTCAGGTGCTCGAAGAAGGAAACAGGAGATAGTTGGAGCGAGCAAGCAAGGTCATCACCAAACGGGATAAGCGTACTAAGAGGTAGGCCCTCTTAATTGGTTCTAACCTAAGGAAATCTTCCATATAATGTCTTGTTTGTGGCTAGACCTGCTATCGGGCTAGAGGAATTGTTTGTGTCCGCACTTAGAATTTTACTTCACCACAAATTGGCGACTCCACTGGGGAACCAATCCTTCTATTTGTTTGCTTGGAATTTCATGGTTTTGTGTGAACTTTTCTAGTTTCGCCATTTCCCTTTAGTTCGGTCTGCTTTGCTTTGTTTGCTGCCCTGGATCTGAAATTCACAATAGCAATTTTGGTCTCAACTTTTGAAATTTTTTATTTTTTTCTTTGCATCCTCGCTCAGCGTGCTTATTTCGCTGACAGTCGTGCCGATCAACACGATATGCTCAGAAACAGTCACGTCAACCCCCTTCTGGCACTTGTTGTCAGTTAGGCAGTTGCGCTGATGCCTGTAAGTGAAGATTAGGGTTCACCCCAGATCTTGGCCAGTGTATCTTGCTCTCCTGATTTCTGCCTCGTGGCTCGTTTAGACTATGTTCTCCTTGAATGGAAAGCTACATTTCACTTGGTTTATTTGCTTGTTGATTTGCCTTCTTTTCACTTGATTTCTTGGGTCATTGGATGGTTTGTGGCCCTAGGGCGTCTAGGTTGTCATCCATTCAGCTAATTGTGAACTCAGTGAGTCAAGTTGTTGGTGCATTTACTCCTTGCATTTCATTTATAGTCCTCTTATTGCTTTGGTCTCCATTACACAAGTTTGAAAAGTTTCGTTTGCTTGTCTAAACGTCTCTTTTCCGGCATAGATCACATTGTTTGTCTTGTTTTTGGTAGAGTCATTGCGTCATTAGTTTGAAAGAGATTCTCTTTTTGTGTTTTTCATTTGCTTGAGAATCGATTGTCTCGAAACTTTTTCATTGAAGTGTTTTATGAGAAATTCATTTTTTCATTTCATGAAAAGTACATAATTCTAGTTTGTTGTGTCAATATGTTACGTTAGTAAGCATCATTGAAGACTAGGATTGCATTCGCATTTGAAAAGAAAAAAGAATTCTCTTTACTTTTGAAAGGACTGTTTGGAGTGTACTTGTTAGGAAACTAGGAATTGGAATGAATTTTTCATTAGTTTATTTTTTCGAAAAGTGAAGTAGTGAAAAATCATTTTGCTTTCGGTTGCTTGGTTGTTTGCATTTGATTGTGTTTTCTACCCTCTCTAGTGTAGAAAATTCATCGAATTGAAAGGGTCTTGTCTCATTTAGCTGCATTTAGGGCTTTTCAAGTCACATCGCTAAGGCCTGAAAACCGAGACATAATTCAAGATAAACTTTAAAATGAACTCAATTAACCTAAGGCACATTTGAAACCTAATGATCACATCTAGAAGGTCTAGGCTAGAGACGTGTTCTGGTGTCTTTAAACCTAGCAGTTGTCGTTAGCTTCGGCACTAGACAGTGCTAGTACAGACTTATGCTCCTTGTATCATCGAGTATATAAGGGAGACCCCTCTAGGCTGCAATCCTTTATCCATAGGAAGCCGATTCTACCGCCTTGCAAACGTGATACACTGAACACAACATTTAGGGAGATTCTCTTCCCGTACTTCTCGATTCACCGGGAGGTATTATACAGTTCACGATTGCCTGGTAATCCTTTTACCTAGATCATCCGGAGTAGTCATTTGATCTTTTTGACTCATTAAACTTAAAAGATCATTCGAGCGCTTATCCTTTCGAGCTCATTTCCAATCGAAAGTGATAGAGTCATCTTTGCTTCTTTCTTGACTCTTGAAACATGAAAGAGCACCAGTTTATTTATGCGTCTTAAAAAATTGTTGCCCACAATCTTATCACATCCTGTTTTTTATCACATCCTGTTTCTAGACCAAATTGTGAGTTTTTCTTAAAGTACATTTTAAAGCCTTGAAATTTATCTCTCTTTTCCTGTTAACTAAGACAAGGTCATCGTGGCTGAACCATCTGGTTCACCTAGTTCCTCTTCCTCTCCTCCATCTAAAAGATTGTCTAAGGAGCCTTTTCTTGAATTACTAGAGTCACTCGAGGACCAAGGTGTTGAACTTGGAATCGTTCTGAGTATTCAACCTTTGTCATCTCGTCCTCCACCTACTTCAGATACTGGGTCACCTTCTGATATTGGCCCGGAATCTCTGGACAATCCCGTCCAGACTCTTAAGAGTTCACCGACTACTGAAGGTCAGCTTGGACTGGTTATATATCCTTTGAATCCTTTGTTCGACCCTGTTGTGATATCATCGCAGTGTCCATACAGTCCGTATGATCAGCCGAGTGTTCCTTTGGAATTATCCCCTCGTACATCTTTGGTCGTTCGTCATTGCTTGTTCCCAACTATGGAACCCAAAGCCGACACTCCAGTTACCTTTCCGGATCAATTGGAAGTTTCTACTCCACACACTGTCGAAGAGGAAGAACATAAATTTCCTCTTGAAGGTTTCCCCTATACGGGGATCATTCCCATCAGTGTGTATTGCGATTTGCCTCCTAATTATTTGACTTTAGCACAATTGGTCTCAGGTACACCTAGTGCCTCATCAATTTATCACAACTCTGTTTGGGTGTCTGGTGCTATGCCTACCACAGGTTTGTTTATTCAAAACCTGACCTCCCAACAAATGATGATTTCTACAGTTACCTCAGTCCCAGTACAACCCACCATTCCGAACCCTCTTGTCTCGTTCGTCCAAGTCACCCGACCGGTTTAACCGACGGTCTCGAGGCATGTTGTTATCAGTTCTTCGACCCCTCCAGTAAGTGGACAAGCTGTGCCATCGCCTGGGGGGTAGAATCTAAGTGTTTCTATGGTGTCAAGCACAACCAATGTGAGTAGCTCACAGGCTCCCATGGTTGGGATGAACTAACCTTCTTCTGGTGCTATTCAAAACCCTACTGGTCCTGCTGGATCGAGAAATGTCTAGTACCAATAGGTCCAAAATCTCGTTGATCCGTCTAGGTCAATCAATTTCTAGTATCAACAGCCTTATGAGGCTCAGATTCAGTACCAAGCTCCTTATGTTCCATATGGTTCCCAAGGAATGGTCAATTCGCCTTACGCCCTTCAGCCTGGATAGTATGTTCAGCCGGGTCTGTCCATTTTTCCTGGTGGCTATGGCTAGATATAGTTCGGAAATTTCCAAGGTCTTAATCTAGGAACTGTTCCAGTACCCTTGCAGTAGCAAGGACAGCCTTTGTAAAAACAAGGGAACCTTTGTCGCAGCAAGGGACGTCCACACAACAGTAGGGACGTCCGCATAACAACAGGGGTAAATGATGTTGCAGCAAGGAAAACTGCAACAACCACAGGGGCAACCCTCACAACAGTTGCATCAAACCATGCATGCGCAAATTCAATATGCTCCACAAACCTCCCAACCTATGTCTTCGCAAGGCCAACCTCTGCAGCTGCAGGGACAACCTTTGCAGCCGCAAGGTCAATCCTTGCAGCAGTAGAGCCAACCTGGGCAACAACAACCCTTATATACATATCAACAGGGTCAACCCTTGCAAGGACAAGGTCAGGGTCAAGTCCTGCAACAGCAGGCCCAAAATCCTAATGTCCAAGGGCAATAAGTTCCAAATCCTTTTTTTCAAGGGCAACAGGTCCAAAATCCCTATGTCCAAGGATAGAAAGCGCATAATCCTTATGTCCAAGGATAGCATGTCCAAAATCCTCTTGTTCAGGGGCAACAGGTTCAAAACCCGTATGTTTAGGAATAATAGGTGCAATATCCATATGTCCAAGGTCAACAGGCTCAACAACATTTTAACCTGTATGTTGCTTATCAACAACCTCTGGTCGGACAGTTTCAAGGCTTTCAAGGTCAAAATCCTCCCTATGGCCAAGGTAACCTACAGTGGGGACAAAATCACATGCCATATGGCCAAAACCTCCACTATGGGGACAAAATACTTACCAGTAGGAATGGGATTCTTCGGTTGGACCCGCTTATCGACCTCCCATGCCTTTCAATACTCAATTGTCGTTCTTGGCTACACTAGAGTTGCCAGATGTGTCTCGACTCACGAATGATCCAATTCTTCATTCGCCATACTGGCCTTCGCTTCCATCCAAGATCCCGAGCGATTGTTTGAAGTTCAATGGGAAAGAAAAAGAAGATCCTTAAGCCCATGTGATGACATATCACCTCTGGTGCTCTTCGAATTCCTACATTGATGATTCTATTCATCTCTGTCTTTTGCAACGAACCCTTACAGGTGTTGTAACCAAGTCATACATCGAACTTCCTCGAAGTCCTTACCATGACCTCAACTCTTTAGTCATGGCTTTCCTCATGCATTTCCAGTTGTCGGTTCGCTATGAAACTAGCACCTATTTGCTTACATCGCTTAAGCTAGATACTACGACGCACATCTCCAATC
Organism: Pinus tabuliformis; assembly: GCA_031772625.1. Classification (NCBI taxonomy): domain Eukaryota; kingdom Viridiplantae; phylum Streptophyta; class Pinopsida; order Pinales; family Pinaceae; genus Pinus; species Pinus tabuliformis. The sequence continues at coordinate 739,748,448 of CM062814.1, read as the reverse complement.
AAATCCATGAATGGAGACGTAGACGTCGCCTGATCAAATTCGAGATTGTTGACCAGTCGCTCCAATTGCTCGCAATATAGCTATGGGTGGATGTGTTACTAAAGAACAAGCCATTTCTTGTGCCCAATACTAGATCTCTTTTATTCTCAGTTTGGAACTTTGTATGAGTTGTTACCTGATGCTCCATGGCCATCATCTGATCCAATGACATCAAAGTCACAAGCTACACCTCATGTTAATGGAGTAATTGGTTTAGTGTCCCAGACCCCTGCGAAATCTTCTTCTAAACAGAAGTCGGTCTCGAACACTGCTTCCAATAGACCCTCCCAAAATCCACCTGGCCTTGGTAAAACCTCAGAGGTCCATGTTGTTCATTCTACCAGAGTGGAAAAATCCTTGAAAGGTAAGAATAAAGGCAAAGGAAAGGGTAAAGACGATGCCCCAAAATAGGTTCCTCCTAAGTCGTTTGTTGGTGATTCTTCACAATGGAAGCCTAAGTATTCGTGCCTCATTTGTGAGGAGGATCACTATACTAAGGATTGTCCCCAACGATCCGAAGTTAGTCGTTTTCTCAAAGGGACCCCAGCTGTCCTAAAAGAGTCGTTTCCGTCTCAAAAGACTCAAATGGTAGACCAGCCTCAATCGTCTGCTTCCTCAGGATCACAAGTGTTCATGATGAGTACGCCTATTAATGTGGCTACTAGATCAAAAGACTATCAAACTCCTACTCCGACAGTCGAGAAAGAGAAAGAGGCCACCCCTTCTTCTTCTACCCGAGTTCTGGCCCTCTTCACATCGAGCACCCTAACCCTAATTCCGCCATTTGACCACCTTCTCGAGGTGTGCTAAGGAAGTCCTCGTACAATCCCAACGCTCGAGTCGCTCAACACTATAATATTGTTGAGGATCTGGCTCAGGCACCGTCAGCTATGTCTTCTCTCGAGGTACTCCAAAGCTGTCCATCTCAGCGGAAATCATTACTGTCGGCTATTGGAGGTATTGATCCTACCGATTCCAATTTGATATGTTTTGATCTAGAGAACCACGTTCCGTGACTGCCTCATTAGATTGCCTTTCTCATTCAGGTAATCATCAATGAGAAAACCATTCATAGGACCATCATCGATGAAGGTGCTTCTACCTGCATCATGTCAGTCGCTTGCTGGAAGGCAATTGGTTCTCCTACTTTGAACCAATCCCCTAACACGTTGGAAGATTTCAACGGGCGCGATTCACGACCATTCAGTGTCTTACCCAACCTTGTCATTACTTTGAAGGGCAAGACGGTACACGTTGAGGTGGAGATTGTTGATGCTAATCTCAATTATAATCTTCTACTTGGACGAAGTTGGACCCATGCCATGCATGTTGTAGCCTCCTCCCTGTTCCAAGTGATTCGTTTTCCCGATCAAGGGAAGATTGTCACAATTGACCAACTGTCTTTCTTTGCTTCTTCCTCCTCAGATGGCAATGTTTTGTATGTCAAGCACACCGGTGCTCCTTATGAGAGTGTGGGGGCCGGACTTTTTAAAGATTCTGCCTTGATGTGAATTTTTCCGCTCCCACCTCCTCATGTTGCTTTTGTCAACATGATCTCGGTCAAATCTGAACCTTGGGTCATACCTTCACCATATCTTGTTGATACCTGGGGTGAGGTTATGCTACTTAGTCCTGCCGAAGTCAATTATGTGGAAATTGTTTCGGCCTCAAGTTCCGTATCCTCTGATTTTCATGTTTCGAGGACATCTCTCGAGACATATTCTCAATCCCCGTGGCTTGGTGCTTCGACATCTCCTGATCCCTTAGCCGAGAATTTTCTTGCTGATGAGAGTATCATGGAAGTAATGTCTCTGGAGGAACCACCTTAGAACGATACTCATCATCGTTCCTCATTCCTGCCTCGCCTGACAATCATGTCTATGTGTTTTGAGACGTTCTCTTCTCCGCTGCTTATTGACATGTCAGTTTCGCCGTCCATTTTCAAGATCTTTCAACTGAGGGCACCTTTATCCCTTCATGGCTTCAGGTTTTTCTCCCTCCCCAAGTTTTTACCGATTTGCTATTATTGCAATGGGGTTTTCATATGACTCGTAACCCTCCCTCGCCCAGGGGGCATGGGGGCAAAGCCTTATATGAGTTCTACTCTATTATTTGGCCGAGTTGATGCTTACTCGTCATGACAACGGTAAAACTCCAGTGTTCATCTATGTTGATTTCTTACTCGAGTCCGAGCATGGACTCTCTTAAAAATTAATATGCTTAGGCCATATTGCATGGTTACTTGTGTACATTAGTGTGTCATTCATTTTTGTGCAGTGCGTTTTGGTTCATTAATTTTCAAACAACTTTCTTGTTTACTATGTTTTTCCCTACTTTGCAGATGTCTGTGACTCCTCACATCGGTTTCACTGATGGTGCTTGCCGTAGTACCCAGAATCTATCCTCCACGGCATGGGCCATTTATGACCCTCATGGTGAGTTGATTGATCTTCAAGGTATCTGTTTAGGTCGTACAACTAATAACATTGTTGAATACAACACAATTATCGAATTGTTGTCAGAAGCCATTGCTCTTGATGTTCGAGAATTGGTTGTCAACCTGGATTCACAGCTTATTTTCCTTCAACTCACCGGGCAATATTCCGTCAGAAACCCTTAGATATTACGAATGTATATACGTATTCGTCTACTGGAAATAAATTTTAATTACATTACATATCATCATATTCCTAGACACATGAATACATTGATATATGCAATAGCTAATTATGTGTTGGATAGACATTTACGAAACATGTGAAAAGCTAAAACAAATCATTTGTACCATAGTAAGCAAGAAAATACAACATATATAGATATGGCGATAATTTTTTATCCATCAAAACCCCAAAAAATAATGTGTGTGTTCAAATAACATCGACGGCTCGCAGGCTTCATATATCCGTGGCACACAGGCCTCAAAAATGTAAATTATGGACCTAGGAACTAACTAGCATGGTGATCATGGTAACATGAAACTGCTCATGCTACATGAGTCAGCAATCGGCGGATCTGATCCGATACCCCCATCGTATGCCTCTAGTACTGGCGTGGGATGTCTCCCACCCAGGCATACTCTGGGATACCACGAGTCAACCCCTCAAGGTTCCTCGCGATCTCCTCCTCGTTGTCGCTTCCTTCCTAATAAGGAGCGACATCAAACTGGTGAGCGACGTGCCTAGCTATCGGGGACATCCCGATAGGACGCTCTGGTCCAACATCTGCATTGATAAAACAAAATGTTATAAACACACATATATATAAAACAATTGAAAAATCAAAAAATCAAAAATTGATTTTTTACCTTCATCGTCGAAATCCTCCCCATCTGGAAGCGGCATATCCAGATCTCCGCGGAATTTGGTACCGCTGTACGACCAATCCTCCACTACATTTAGTTGTCGTTGTAGACATGAGAAGAAGGCGAGCTTGTAGGACATATGCTGGCCCCCAGTGATTCTAGGCATCAAATGAATCCAACGGACCATCCATGGGTCTCGTGGCATCGACAGATCTACCTTAGTTATTTGGTACTAGAACAACGGAACCCGCTCCAGGAAGAAGGTCACTAGCACAAATTCGAAGCAAAATTGCGTCAAATTCCTCGCCTTAGCTTTTGACAGTTGGCGTTTCATGTTGATCTTCATGGCTTCCGCCCAATTGAAGATCGTCGATGTTGTATAGTCGATAGCATATAGAAATTTTGACTTGTTGGTTTCGTGCTTTGCTTGGGACCCAGCCACTCTATTGATAGTCAACAATAGCACTCTCAGTGTAAGATCTCGCACAATGGCAATCTCAATCTTGCCGCTCTTGGATTTGAGGGCTTCTGGGCAATGTTCGGCAAGTAGCATGGATATTCTTTCCCCAATCAGCCGTGACCCATATAGGTTGACTGGTTCCCTCTCCGGGACAGTCTTGTGATGAAATAGATGTCTGAAGTTTCCAACTCCAGCTCCTGGTCACCAATGATAAAAATTTCCCGATTTATGTCCCAGAGACTAATCAGGTATTGAAGCAGCTCAGGTTGAGCCCGCATCCCTGGTGTGAGAAAGAACTTGAGGAGCCCACAATTCCTCAAGGCATCCAAGCAGTTTGGATCATTCATTGCCTAGGTGTCCACATCTTCGTGCTCACGTTCTTTCCAGTCTACCATTTTCGACAATTCTTTCCTGCAAAAACCATGTATTCAAGTCAATAATCATTTTTGGCAACTAAAATTTGGATTCAAACGGTGGATTTAAGAGAAAAAATGGTTTTTCCTTTGTTCACAGCATCGGCATGCCTGTTTTAAAAATAGTTGCGCCAACGGCGCGGTTGGTCATTTTAGCAACCCTCAACCGGCGCGATTTTGTGCCCGAAAGTCGCGTTGAGCGAGGGCGGTTTTTTTTTGCCAAAAACTCTCTCAGAAATCCAAAAAATGGATAAAAACAGGAATAAACAGTATGGAAATGAAGCTTAGGGACTTGGCTCTTACCTACAACTAGCGGCTCGGCGAATGACCTCTCGGATCTCCCGCAAACTGCTCCGGAAAAATTAGGGAAAAAGTGGGTAAAAAGTTTTTCACAATAAGGTAAAATGGTAAATGGTAAAAAATATTTACTTTTCCCTCTTTTTATTCAGTTTTTCATGAAATATTAGGGTTTTAAAGTATTTTGACCTATTTTGCCTCAAGAATTGGATAATGCATTTTACCTTTTTGCACAGCGACAGGTGATGGATGTTCGACGATGGTCCTGAGTCACGTTTTAGCTCTTTTATCGACTCGTAAAACTCGAATGAAAAGATTGTCGAGTATTTTCCCTTTTGACTCGTAAAAGAGAATAAAATGGGGGTCCACTTTCAAGCTCTTTTTTGACCCTTTAAACACGAAAAGATTGCCGAGCTCTTGTCGTTTTGAACTCATTAACAGATGCGAAACGTCATGCGCCCAGTATATGTTTACCCCTTTTTCGGGTTGGGATGCACTATTTACGAAAAAGGTACTCCTTGACTGAAATGGTCAAGCGGTTCCCTCAAGTATCGTTTTCTACCTTTTCGGGCTCGAGAGACACAAATGTACGAAAAGGGACTATGTGGAGTTTTATTTTCCATGTCTTTTTCAAACTCTCTAAACATGAAAAAGATACAACGACATCGAATTCATCACCATGACGAACATGAGCTTCTCCTTCCTAGGGCTCGTTAAACTTACTACGTCAGATTCATTTGGAGGATGGACTTAAAGTGCAAGCATATGCTATCCCCTTCAAGATCGCGATTAAAAAATAATTGGGGTACCTGCGATAAATGGTGAGGGAAAATTTGGAAATTCAATCAGCCGTGTCGGCCCACTCTTGAACATGACACTTTTTGCTTTGTGTTGGGTTGGGATATCCTCACTTCATCTTCAACCTTCCTGGGTTGGTCCGTTTATTTTTTCCTTCCATTTGATCCCTGGCACGTCATTATGACCACTGATCCTATGGATCCAAAAGTTGCCAAACTTCCAGTCGTGTCACCGATATGTTCAAGAGTTGTCCTTCTGCAGTTACACTTACCCCTGATTCTCTGTATCATCCAAAATCATTTTGCATCCCTTTGTCTCGCGTTGATGATGTGGGATACATTATGGCCCTCCTTTGAAACGGTCACTTCCTATCGACTTCGGCTCATTATCCAGGAAGTTGACCGAGAGACTCCCTTCCAATACCTTAGAGCTTGCATACCCTAATGGAAAGTTCTTCGCACTCGATGACAAGATCACATCATTTGCTTTCGATCGGGTGATTTCACAGGTGTTCGACTTCAGTTCCTTTATTCACATTCCGTGAATTGTGCTGATGGTACCTTGAGGACCATTTTCATTATTGGTAGTTTCTCTCGTGCTTGTTAACATTTTACATCATCGGCAGTAATCAAGCGATTTTCAAGAATGTTTGACATCAACACATCTATTCACATGTTAGAATTTGTACTTTGATTGGGTCGTGTTGGAGCGCAAGACCCTGGGATCAACTTACACAAGTCCAGGTTGCAAGGCGGTGTGACGTGATTATGTTGATATACATGTCTCTTTCATATTGGTAGCTGCGACCATACCATGAGTTGTCATATGTGATCCTTCTCATTATTGGATGGCTGCCACCATACCTTGGTTTCAATATGATCCTCTTTATTAGATAGTTGCGCCCATGCCTGGATCCATTTGCATGTTCATTCTTTGGATGGCTGCGTCCATACCACGATTCATGTATCATTTGACAAAGTTTTCAGTTATGTATATGTATCTGTACTTGCTTTCAAGTTTTCCGAAGGCAGACTCTAGTTCCCCACACTGGGTCATAAAGAATTTCACCCCTCACTCTAGTTCGGCCTTCACGCTTTAGGGGGCATCTGTTACACATAATTTTTTCACTGTCCATGTACTCCCCGTTCCATGATCCTGGGGGACCTCTACAGTGAACCCTACATCTTTTCCCATCATGAAGAAACTCCCATTATGTCCCTCTTCATGAGAAAAACAATTCCCTTTTACATCATTTCCCAAAAATCTTATGTCTTTCCCAGTTTACAAGACCAACGCTAATGACCCGTGTCCTCCTCGCACCAATATGCAGGGATTACAATTATCCCTAGTGCTGATGGAGCAACTAAGCCTTGTTCTAGTCACGCTGATCCTCTTTTGGAAAGTTTTTTAAATAGGGGTTGAAGCTTCCAGCTCTACGAGCTTCCAAACGGAAGTCTGGTAAGTGGTTAGGCCGGATGGAGTAGAGGGTATCAGTTTGGGCTCCTTTCCCCTGTTAGGATGGAAATAACTCAAGAGATAAGACCTTCTCCCATGAGAAGAGGAACCATCTCCCTTCCATCCATGATATATAAACCTCCCTTTTTCCCAAGCACAAGCTAGTTCTAGTTAGGCTTTGCTTAAAGTTTTGATTGTGGAGTAATCATCAAGTTATTCATAGTTGTAGCTGTCTAGTTGTGTGTGAGGGATAAGTGTGAATTTGGTTTAGTGTGAAGACTAAAGGGAAGAGCCTTGAAAATACCATTGTTGAGGCCATAATGGAATGCTAATGGAAGTGTGTGGGAACCTAGATTTGTCGGAGGAGAACAACAACATCAAGACAACAATTGTAATCTCTTCTTGATTTAATATATATGCAACTATCGATTGATTTCGTACATAATATGTCATCTCACATGTTTATGGTTTAATGTTTCTTGACTTGTTAAGTAGGTTGAATACAATTTGTCTATTATCACGGTTGTTGTTTGATATTGTTTACTTGTTTCAGGTGCTCGAAGAAGGAAACGGGAGATAGCTAGAGCGAGCAAGCAAGGTCATCACCAAATGAGATAAGCGTACTAAGAGGTATGCCCTCTTAATTGTTTCTAACCTAAGGAAATCTTCCATATAATGTCTTGTTTGTGGCTAGACCCGCTATTAGCCTAGAGGAATTGTTTGTGTTCGCACTTCGAATTTTACTTCCCCACAGTAATCTGTTGGGCCATATTATCGCCAAGAGTGGGATTAGAGTAGACTCAAAAAGGTTCAAAGCCATTAAGCATATTCCCTTCCCAATGGACAAGAAATATATGCAGTCCTTCCGAGGAAAGATCAGTTTCCTCCACAAGTTTATCTTCGATTATGCTCAGATTGTTAAACCCATATAGGAGATGGTTAAGAATGAGCCGATATACAAATGGGATAAAAGGGAAAAAGACGTTATTTTTCATATTAAGCAAACCATTGAAGAAGCACTCACTTTGTATAGCCTAGACTTCATCAAAGATTTTCTGCTCTACACCTTCACTTCTGATACTTCTCTTGCTGCAATGCTTACTTAGAAGGATGATCAGAATAATGAGCGACCAATATCTTTCATGAGTGACAACCTTCAAGGACCCAAACTCAACTACCCTGCCATTGATAAGTAGACATACATAGTTTATAAGGTGGTGAAGCACTTCCGGCCTTATCTCTTAAATAACCATTGCATTATCTTCATGTCGCACCCAGTAGTTAGATCATTATTTGTTCAGCAAGAGTTGGGTGAGAGAAGAGAAAACTAGATTATTGGTTTACATGAATATGACTTAGAATTCAATATAGTTCATACAATCAAGGGCCACATTCCTTGTCGGATAGCATCAGAAGCAGTAGATGTGAAAGAAGAAGATTTCTCCAGTGGGGAGCATGAACTCGAAATGTACAATGTTGAGCGAGCTTCCCCCATTACCATTACAAAATCTTGGTACATGGGTGTGCACCAGTGTCTCGAACACGACACCTTTCCCTCTCACTTGTATGCATGACATAAGAGGGCACTCATGTTAAAAGCATTATCTTATCAAGTAATGCATGAGGTGCTTTTTAGGAAGCACCATAACAAAGTTTTTCTCAGATGCTTGGAAGTGCACAATTCAGAGAAAGTGTTGCCTGATCTCCACGAAGGATCAACCAAGGGACACTTGTGCATAAGGTTATGCGAGATGGTTTCTACTGGCCCACATTATTCAAATATGCACTCGCCTATGCCCACAAGTGTCTAGTCTGTCAAAGGTGTGTTAGCGGAGGAAAGAGGTCAACTGCCCCATTGTAGCCTATTGTAGTGGAAGAACCATTTCAACAATGGGGCTTAGATGTTATTGGTAAAAAAATTATGCACTTGTCAAAGAAACACCACTACATCCTCACTGCCACAAACTACTTTACGCGATGGACAGAAGAAATTCCGCTTAAATAGGTGAATGATCAGGAAGTCATCAGCTTCCTTAAGCAGAACATCATTTCCAGGTTCGACATTTCAAATTCACTTGTTTTTTACAATGCAATGTATTTATCATCGTTAAAATTATATGATTTTGAATTGGAAAATGGAATTGTATTGAAACATTCATCAAACTACTATTTGCAGGGAAATGGTATTGCTGAGTCTACAAATAAAAACCTCATCCTCATTATCAAGAAGACCATTTTCTCTAAACAGAGGAACTGACACTCTACTTTGGTGAATGCTTTATGGGCTGACTGATTCACGCAAAAACCTTCTTTGAACACCTCTCCTTACTTCCTGGTGTACAAGAAAAGAAGCCATCCTACCCTCGAACATCTACTTGCCTGCCCTTCAACTTTCATAAGAATCCCAGGGCAAGCCATGCTTATTGGTTCAGTGTAGGATAAACACTCTTCACAAGCTGCAGGAAGAAAGGCAAAAAGCAAAATAAAAAATTTCACTTCACCAGAGTCGTATCAAGAGGTGGTTCAACAAGAATTCTGTCAGGAAGAATGAATTCAGTGTGGGTGACTTAGTCTTGAAGTGGGACAAATCCCACGAGGACAAAGGCAAACACACTAAGTTCCAATCCTTGTGGATCAGACCATTCACTGTACATGAAAAGCTTGGCCAACACACATTTCGTCTGCAATCACTAGACGGGAAGATTGACTCTCTTCCTATTAATGGACAAGACTTAAAACATTATTTTCAATGATGATATGGCATTGTGTCCTGCCCTATGTACATAGTTTATTTTCTTCCTTGTTTATTTGTTGGTCTTGTTTTGTTTTCATTGTGTAATTAAGCGTCGTGTGTGAATGTGTTTTTTGGCTTCCTTGCATGTGGCTGAATTGAAAAGAGTCTTGTGACACCACAACATTTGGCTAACTTTCATCCTCCTTCTTTGTTTTGGGTCACATCTTTTGGTCAATGAAGTTCCGACAGAAAATATGATCCATCTGTAAGGAGAGTTTTGGTCAAACCATGATCCTTGTGTCTATTCTGGAAACCTTATGCCACACTTGGTTCTTATGTTTTGTAGTTTTACGCTTATCCAATCAGTAGATGAGGAAAATGGGGAAAATCTAAATGATAAAATCTAAATTAGAGGTCTCTATATGCTTCTTTGAAGGAACAACCTCTCCTGCTCTCAATAAGTTGAGATCCCTCTTCTACCCACAAAATGAATAAGTGTTGATGCATAATCCTCTTTAAATATATAAATAAAGGTGAGAGAAGAGAAAGGCTTATTGCACAGAAAGGTGAAGCAAGCAACTCCGTCAGGGTACTGTCCAGGCTCGTTGGCAACAGAACAATGTTTATGTTCCTATAGTGACTCCACCATGGTACTGTCTAGGCCTAGTGGCAGCGGATCAACACCAAAGATGAAAAAAATATACTATGAAAATATAAAGCTCACGAACTTCACTACCCTTTCTAATTCGAAACATTGTGATATTACTAAATCTTATGCTTGTGTTCAACCGAGAAAGGCACAAAGGGGACCATGTTTATTCATAGGGTGAGTGGGGAAGCCAAAGAAACCTACATGATGAATCAATACTCCCTAAGGAACTGAGACCCTGCAAAAACGAGTTGACTGAGACAAAGAAGTTGGAATTCCGCCAGTGTATCGCCAAGTAGTTTCGCTACTACAACACCCTCCAAAATTTTGGCTTGCACTAAATTTCTGAGCCTACCTTGGTCTTGCATGTTGTCGTCGATAAAATTGAAGTTTATCCCATGTGTTTTCTTTGAGTATTTTGGTCCCTTTTGCAAGAAAGGAAAAATGTCATATTTTCGCACATTGGATGTCGCATAATGTGTAGAAGCTTGTTTTGGTGGTTTCAAGGGGTTATATTTGTGCGAATGAGTTTATCAAAAAATGTAAACATCCGTCGCACTGATTCCAAAAATTTTAAGCATTGTCGCACAAGTGTTGTCACCGTCGTCGCAAAGTGTATCTTTGGTGTCACACTTGTCGTAAGTCATCACAAAATTGTCGCACTGACGGAAATGTGTAGTTCATGTGTCAAGAATGATCTATGTTGTTGTGTCGTCAAGTGTTTTAAGTGTGTGATCACAGTGGAGTCGTGTCATTGATCACATCAGTTCACTGATCCCACAATTAGCCAATTTTCAGAATTTTCCCAGCAACTTAGCCTCATCCAGCCTTCTCCAACTGCACATTACATAGTTCCAACCCTCAGGCTGCAACCTTGTCCCTTTCCATGTGCAATGTGTAGTTCCTACCTCCCAGGACTGCGCACTGTGCAATTCCAGTGCTCAAACCCGAACCTTGGCCCCCAGAATTGTGCAATCCATTCCTCCAGCCTGGCTCCAATTGCAAATTGCACAGTATTTGAGCTCAAGCTCAAACCTTGAGCTCTTGAGTTGCGCAATTGCATAGTCACCCAACCTCCTTTGCCTCCTAGAACTACGCAATAGGCTGAACCAGTGCCCATTCCCTCAGCTTGTCACACTGATGTCCCAGACTGCGCAGTTTCCTTCCTCAGTCCAGCCTGGACTACGCATTTCACAGTATCAAGGCTCAAGATTCACCCCTGAGCTCTTGAACTACACAATTGTGTAGTCATTGAGCCTCTCTCCCACCCTACAATCCGGTTCCAGCTCAGTAAATGATTGACATGTGCCATCTTAGACTAGGGGTTTTATCAGACTGATGTTGTCTTGTCATGAGTGAGTTGCAAATGCAGGTACTCTATCATACCATGACAAGATGTCGAAGAAGGAGATGGAGGAGGGAAACATATGTAAAGGCACCTGTGTACTTGATTATGCAAGTTGACCAATCAAGAGAAGACAAAAGGGACACTAGTTTGCGACCATAATTCAAGACTTGATATCATTGAAGACTCCTTACCTCTAAGCCATAAGGAGGTGGATAGAAGAGCATCCTCAAGAATACATGTAGCAAGCAACAACAAAAGTGGCTTGAAATTTCCATGTCATCAAGCAGTCCATGTCAACAGTGTCATGTCATGTCATGTCATGAGTTTTCATATGCCACATCATCATTGTGGATTATGTAATTATCTATTCAAAATGTATTGTAAAGTGGAAGTCCAAAGGACACATTCAGAATATGAAGAGTCATGTAAAGTTGAAAAGTCATAGGAAGTCAAAGAGTCATGAGGTTGGTTAAAGAGTCACAAGGAAGGTGATGCCTCACCTCGTTGGTTATATATACACTCTCGTTGTATGAACAAAAGACTTTTCACCTTGGCTCCTCCTACATAGCATTAGATAGACAAGCTAGTTCTTTTGGGGGGCAAGGAGTGGCTCCAACGCTCCACTATTGGAGCCAGTGGTGTTCATTGTATACATGTGTCTTTGAAAATTTTCTTAATATAAGAAGCCTCACAACTAACATGTTCTTCATGCATGGATTATGAATATTTGTAAGAATATTCTGTGGATGTTTGTAATTCATGTTTGATTTCATCTGTGTTAAAGTAGTTGAACTATTTTGGTTATTCTAGTACTTATCATATTGAGAATGTATTGTAATGGTTACTATTATTGTCACATCCTTGTGGACTATTGCATTGGATATTAGACAAATTTCTCTTGTTGATAGGTTGTATTGACCGACGCATCTTTGTGGACTATTCCGCTGGGTGTTAGACAGATCTTTCTTGGTTACGTGTGTCTATACTAGGGTGGTACTGTTACCTCTCTCTAGAGTCTCACATTCTTTTCTCCTTCTGCAGTAGAAGAACCTTGACACACTTACAACCAAACACTCACCAGGGACACTCACTTACTTTTTGAAGGCACATTTTCATTCCATTCTCTTGCTGACAGTTAGAGCCAAGGAAAATCTTTAAGAACCAACAATCGGGCTTATATTTTGGATGGGGCTCCTATACTGAATGGTGTGAGGTCTAATTGGGACCACATATCGGGAAGACCCCTTGAATGTTGGAGGGTCCAGCACCATCAATAACTTCATAATTACCCTGTCTTTGGCTTGGATCCCATCGAGACCACTATGCCAACTCGCACCCTGATCGGGGAGGTATGTACAATTATATTTAAAATTTAAATAAATAAATAATATAATTGAATAAGGTTGATGTGATAAAAATATTAAGCAAATGAAATTTCATCTAATAAATTAACTATTGCTACCTTTGCATCTCGAAATCTTATCTAGGTGTCCATACTTCCAAGAACCCAATAACAAAGGTTTTCTTTTGGAATGCATCTAATAGGTCATTTTGTTGGTTTATAAGCCCCTTGCATGCTTGTTTTTGTTACTTAGCTCAAATGTGTAAAATTGTTTATCAATAGTAGTAGCTTTATGTAACAAAGCTTATAGTTAATATAGATATGTAGTATGCTGAAACAAGTAAAGATGCCGTCCCAACTCAAACATTCAATGAGATTACAACAAACATGGATATGTAACCATTCTAAATTCTTATCATCAACCTCAACTAGTTATTGAATTCAAAAGACATGGGTATAAATGTGTTGGTGGCTTATAGTCATCTCTATTATACCTATTGGTAAAGACATTAAAAAAAAACTATATTAACCACAATCAGATTTACTGCATGGAGAAAAATATAAGCATCAAATTGTCTTTTGCAAAAGATATTGGAATTTAACTCTCAAGCTATTTTTCAAACAATCCAACCCCTACATATGTTAATAATATAATGAGCTAATGAATAAGATTTCCACTTCATGGCCAAAGTCTAGTAACCTGTACATAGTTACATGTTGCTATTATAAAGTAGCATCCAAAAGACTGCCCTTTTCCATAAAATTCTTTGTGGTGGGATAACCCACCTTAGTACATCAAGCAGTGATGAGGAGAAACTTGAGTTTATTTAAATGAGAAGACTTGACATTATCTTTTATATATCTTAATAACCTCCCCCTTACAAACAAAAGAAATTAATTAGGAATCAATCTTTGGCTTTGTTCTTTCAAAGAACAAATTTCCAAAATGAAAGACTAAGGTACTAATCCTCCCCATCTATCACCGCCATCAACATAGTAGGGATTTGACATCCTTATGAGATGTGCATGTTAGGGAAGTTGTTGGGTTGTTTAGTTGCATATTAAATAACCAAGAGGATGATACATGGCAACCATTTCCTATATAGCCAATTGAAGAGAGAGATGTAAGATACACATTCATTAAATGCTCTAGGGTTTTAAATTATGGGAAGTGTCCATTAATTTTTTTAACAAAGATGAGTAGAGATTGTATTAAAATCTATGCCCAGATGCAACAAATACATGAGAGATTCAATACATTGCATTTTATTTCATAGGATCCTTTGAGGAGGCACTATCTGGTGTATTAAAAAGACTATATTTGAAATAGACTACTATATCAAATTGACACACATAGACCTTACAAAATTGTTCGAGCAAAAGGACACATTTATAGTAGGAAATCATTAAAAAAGTAGAATGAAAGCCTCATCTAGAGGCTTGTTAATATATAACTACAATTTCCTTTGGGATGGCTCAAAGCAGTGTCGGTGAAGTTCTAGTTCTCTATTGCTTAAGGTGGTTGCTTCAGGTCCTCAATCTGCTGCCGAAGTGCATAAATTTTTTCTTCCTGATCAAATAGCTTGTCCTTCAGGGATTGAATTTCCTCCATGAGAAATATGAGAGAATTCATATGTTGATGAAGTTTCAAATTGATGTCCATACTCTCCAGTGGAAGGGATTTTGTTTGTTGACTACATTCTTTACAAGCACTGATGCCTCCAACAATAAATGAGTTTACTTTCCCAATCAACATGATTGATGATGTGGAAAGGGGGTCCAGTTGACAAAGAAAGTTGGGATCAGGGAATTAGAAGCAGGATAATAGAACTATTAAAGGGAGTATAGGAGATGTTAATGGGCACTGAGCGGACAAAGATTAAACTGACAAGAGGGGTGACGTCATGGGAGGCCAACCTAGTTTCAGGGCTTCCACGATGATTCACAAGGCTAAGGATTGACAAAATTAAGCCAACAAGGGGCAGGGGAAGATTCCAAATAGAGATAAAAATCAACCAAGAGTGGCGAATTACTGGGGAAACTACGGATTTCACCTCAGGGAACAAAGGAAGCCAAATAATAACAAAGCTTAGGTAATTAAAACAAACATGTCAGACAAGTCACCCACAATCTTTGAATTCCAGGCTACTGAAGCAGCCATGAATCGGGCAACTACCACTTCTTCACACACATTGAGAGACCTCGTGAGCCATTAAGAGGATATTGCTCCAATTTACATTGTTGCGGGAATGGGAGAGCCAATTACAAGACCCACTGTCACACATAGAACTTATTGTTACAAAGAACTATTTACAAAAACAACTGCCACCAAGAGAAGTGAACCAAGCAATATTTCCTTAATGGATTAGCGCAAGATGCTCTTGGGAGTGATTAGGAAGTAGCACCCATTGTAACTGCACCATGTTTCAACTATGAGGCTGAGCCATACACAAGCCAAGGATTTAATGTGGGAGCCAAAGGCCTCACATTGAGAGACCATCGTATCACCATTAATTTTCATGATGCCCAACTTCCTTGAATTCACCACAAAGTGAACTGTCGGGTCAAATCAAGGTGGACGATTCTGTCTGAACACAAAGATTTGGGCATGTAGATTAAATGGGATGGCCTCCCATGCATGGTCCATGCTCATAGTTGGAGCCATGACACCTATAATAAAAAACATTTTCCTATGATTATCGGACCTTATGTTTTCCATTATAATGCGACCATGATTGAGATGCGTCAATTTTGACGTAAGATTTCTATGCATCATCCTTATGCCTAAGGTATAGTTCTCCAACCCGTGGAACCATTTATTTCCATCTTACCCACATTGATGAGGCAGGTCAGGTTAACTTGATGATCTACTTCTATATTTTGTCCTTTAAGAATATGAAAGAAAGTCTTCAAGAGAAAATTTTCTACAAAACGTTCAATTCTTTGAAGGAGCTTGAGGTGGTTCTCTTGGGAGATGACCTGTTGTTCATATGTTGTATTGTAAGTAGAGAGTCTCCCAAGATTACAATCTCCAGGATTCTCATATCTTGAACCTATATTATACTTAAAAAACATAATAGATCATATATTTTTACTTGATTATTGATCTTCTTACCAAACCATAAAAATACTTAATGACTAATTATCCTTCAAAATTAATTTTAACCTCTCTGCTCGTGCCACTTCTAAAAATTTCCATTAAATTTTACCGATAACATACCTCTAATTATAGCTCTGATTTTTAAAGTACACCATCTCATCATTAATATGTTTCATTTCCTACTTAAAAAATAAAAATATCACGCATCACACATGAAAAAAATAATAAAATAATAATAAAATAGAAAACAAATATCACGCATGTATTATGTAAGTTGGGATGAAATGTGATGAAGTACAATGATATAAGTTAAGATGCATTATACATATTGTGGCATCACCATTATGTACACATAATGTCCCATTCATAAATTAAATTAAATTACAAAATAATGAAGAGATATTAAACTTATTTTTTGATTTGCATCTTTTTAATATGTTTAACATAAAAGGTAGTAATGTGGAAAGGAGCTACGTGGTTACATTCGAAAGTAAGGAAAGTTTAAGGCTTATTAAAAATAATATTTAAAATTTTTAATATAAGGAAAAGATTGTATTATTTTACAAATGAAAAAATAAATTAAACAAGTGTTATATAATAGTTAGTATTTATTGTTTAGTTTAAATATAGTTAATTGGAGTATGAATCGTTGATAAGTTGTGAGATGATCAATTAAAGTTTTCATAAAAATAGAAATGAAAACGAAAATGTTGTGTTAAAATATTTTTTTTGGTGAGCACTCTATTTTATTAGTTGTAATGAAGCTTTATAACCTTTTTTTTTGTAGTGTTTGGTTCAAATTGATATGGAGAAACTTAGTTTCAACTCAATGAGATGTCAATTCCAAGAAACTTGTTTTGCACAACCAATTGTCTCCTACAAAGTTCAAGAGAATTAAACATGATTGAATGCAATTGTGTTTGTGACATGAAGGCATGGGAATATGAAACAAAACTTTTATTGTTATCACTCAAATGGCATCTCTTTCTTTTGCAGAGCAAAATTGAGTTGAGATGATCTATAATTTGTGATTTAGTATTAAATTAATTTTTAAATTAAATTGTAAAGACATGTTAATTAATATTTATAAATAATTCGTAATAACAATTGTTTTATTATTAATTTAACAACTAAATTATAACTAGCACAATTATATAAATTAAATCACTAGTTAACTATAGATGAATATCAAAACACAAGATTTCTAATCAAAATACTTAGTTCCTAAAATATTTAGTGAAAATAAAAATAAAATTCATTTAAAAATTTTAAATATTAAAATAAATCAAATATATCGTTAGCCATTTTCATTTTTTTCTAAATATTATACGTTTGTCTATGATTTGTGATTTAGTACTAAATTGATTGAATTTATCAATCACTTCGAATAGAACCAGGAATAATGTTACAATAGATTAAACAACTTTAACAAAATTCACACATTAACTTTTTGCATGATAACTGAGATCAATCTTTTGTGTTTGATTCGAGGAAAGAAGATAAAACAACTTTAACAAACCAATTGAAGCAAATGAAAAATTGAAGACTAACCTCCCAATAAATGTCGAACAATCTCCAACTACTTGAAACAAATCCTTGGACCTGCGAGAACAATAGACATTAATCAGAGACATGAAAAGAATTAAAAAAAAATCTTGAATTCAAGAAGCTTAATTTCTTGAATTTTTGATATACTTGGAGGCAAAAATTATAAAAACTATGCTTAAATAAAACAAAATTCAACAAAGTTAGGAAAAAATGCTCACAAGATTCTAAAACCTAATAATTAATTATCATAATAGTTAAAACAAATTATGAGTAATGCAAATGGAATTGAAAATAGAGAAAAAATTAGAAAAAAAAAGAAGACAAAAGAAAATACAAATCAAATTTAAAAAGTAAGAAAACTAAAAGAAAAATTAATGGGAAAATATTTTTTAATTATTTTTTCCTCTTTAAAATTTGTCATCTTAAAAAAAAAACCATAAAAAAAGACAAAAAAAAGAGAAGTCAAATTAAGAAGTAATAAAACTAAAAAAAATTACTAGAAAAAGTTGTTTTCTTTAAAAATTTTCATCTTAAATTCAAAATATGGAGAAAAAACTATAATTCATGAAAATGGAAATAATAGAAAAAACGAAGAAAAAAATTAAAAAGGAAATAAAACTAAAAACATAAAATTAGTAACTAATAGAAATGGAAGTTACTAAATAGCTCATAATAAAAGTTCAACCAATCACCTTACAAATAAATAAATTTAATGCTAATAAAAAATATAAAAAAAATGAATTCCAATTTTAGACTATGGATAAGTGGCATAAATTTATGGTCGAAGACAAACTAAACAAATAAATAAATTTAATGCTAATAAAAAATATAAAAAAATGAACTCCAATTTTAGACTATGGATAAGTGGCATAAATTTATGGTCGAAGACAAACTAATAGGCAGTCAAAGGCAAAATTGAATGCGTAATACCATGCCAGTGACAAGTATAATAAATAATATTTTTACTCATAGTATATGTTTATATATATATTTTTAATGTAAAAGATATAGATAAAAAATTCTTATGTCCATCAATCATATAGTATCCATCTTTATTAATTTAATTTGATAGTAATTTTAAAAGAAAAATCAAGTGTAAAGTTAAATATATGTATACAAATTTTTATTGTATTTTTTGTTTTTTCTTAATATCTTTCTAAAATTTTATTGGATGGTTAGAGAGGACATCATGTCTCAATTTTTTAGTCTTATATGGGGCGGTGTGATGACGTCCTATTGCTATTATTTTTTCTCTATGTATATCATCCTAAATTTATCATGTATATTTGTGTAGATATTTTGGATACATGTGGCTTGAGATTATCATCGTCGGGGCCTCTACAAAACTTTAATGTGTGATTTCAATCCCTGATTTGGTATTTCAAGGGTTATGGTGAGATCTGACAATTATGTGTTGTTGTCATTCAATCGTCAGGTGATTGTACTGTCATTGATCCAGGGGATCAGTAAAGTGCTCAAAATTCAAAGTGTCCAAAAGTGCTTGAAACCTATGCCAAAGCATATATCTCGATGACTTGAATCCAACACAACTTGAATCACTCAAAACCAATATTGTATGCTCCCGATATCGTGTTTTGATCGTTTTCCTAAAAAGGTAAAAAAATTGCAGGTTGGATGTAGGACTACGGACTGGGCAATCCATATATTGACTGGGCAAGGTGACTGGATTTTTCGGGCCAATGGCAGGCTTCTAAGTGGCCTCTCAATATTGGTTCGAATCTGCTGTGTTTTGATTGGTGATTTAATTTTTTTATTTGGGCTAATGGTGGGATGCCATGTGGTCCAATCATGGGCTGCCACGTGGCACCCTGAGGGTCAACAAAATATGGCAGGGTCAACCAGAGACCCGTCCGGAATTGAATACAAGACTTTCGAATTGGCAGCATAGTGCCTTACTGCTAGGGTGCAGGGTGGAACTTAACATATGTAGTGGTGAATTTATATTTAAAGTTTTTGCATTGTGATCTTGGGGGACGGGGTCAGGGCTAAGCCCTGGCCCCTGATCACCTCATCACCCACAGGATCATAGGTAGGGGGAGCCGAGGGCTCGGGCTTAGCCCCAACCCAAGGTTTTGACACCCACAGTTGTTAACCACGAAACGAGGGCGGAGGAATAGGGACCAACCCATGGTCACCATGGAGCCATGGAACCATGACGGACCACATCGAAGAGCTCAGTAGTGATAGGTGTGAAAGAATGAGGATAGGCCCTGGTTTTATGGCAGACATGGAACTGAATGCCTAAGTTTTGGGGGCTATGCTAATGGGGGCGGGCGGTTAGCCCCAACCCCTAGTCACATGGCCCCATGTGGACAATATTTTCTGCCATAAGCCTTATTAGGCATTCAAACAAGGCAAAATAATGCACCCAATTCAATGCGAATCTTGCTAACGCCGGGTGAAATTGTCACTTGGTGGTTCTAGAAAAGGTAGATTCGTAGGATGGATAGCAGATCAGTGCAGTTTATAGATTAATGAGTAGGGAAAACTTCTAGGGAGCATAACTTCTTCAGTTTTTGGCCAAATTGAGCCCAAAAAGAGTCCAATTGGGGGTTTTTTACTGTTTTGAGGCCATTGGAGACATAACATTTACATTTTGAGCACTTTAAATCTATGTAAACACAAATTTGAGCACTTAACGAAAGACCCAACATTGGAAGTTGGACTAGGAGATGTAACCCAAGAGAGGGGTGAACTCCTTTATCATTTTTGTTGTTATGTGTTTCTGATATAGTATATTTGTCTATGTTTATGCTATTAACTAAGTTTAAAAACCATTATTTTATGTGTTTTTCAAAGTGATCCATTGCCTAAAATACATAAAAATTTACTTGCAAGTTTTCCATCACCTTCAAGTTTACATTACAGATCAACCACTCTAAAGGTATAGATCTCAGACTATATGAGGAGTGAATGAGCGCGTACTTCGATTGAAAGGTTGTAAGTCTAGACGCTATACACTATTATTAATTAATCAATTTGTGGGACAACTACATCACCGATCGTTTTCCATCACCTTCAAGTTTACATTACAGATCAACCACTCTAAAGGTATAGATCTCAGACTATATGAGGAGTGAATGAGTGTGTACTTCGATTGAAAGGTTGTAAGTCTAGACACTATACACTATTATTAATTAATCAATTTGTGGGACAACTACATCACCGATTAGACAAAAAATTAGCTATAAACTACTTCAATATTTTCTAATACGTCAAATATGAGACCAACGTATTTTGTTTGTTGTTTACAAATTAATGGAAGTGGGAAATTTTGTAGTGTTACAGAGATGATAAGGCCTATTGACTTCAATCTTATTGTAGACTATTAGCAGCAAGATAAGTGGAGTGGTCGATTCTCAGTGAAATGGCATATTGTAAAGGATGTTCCTAACGATCAACTACACCACATTATTTTGGAAAATAATGACAATAAGCCAGTGACAAACAATACAAATACTCAAGAGGTAAATTGATTGATTTCATTTCAAACTCCCACTTGAAATGCTTCTTCTCTAATGCTATGATTATATTACTTTAAGGTAATTTACGTTGTTGTATTCAAAGGTAATGTTAGATAAAGGTGTAGAAATGTTGAATATTTTCAAGGGTTATGTTTCCAAAACGTCTATTCTAGATGATTTTATATTCTCAACATGTTTTTTTAGTATATCCTCAATTTTAATAAATGTGGGTCTTCTAAGGAGTATGCATAATGGGTACTCATTGGATGTGAAGGTCGTCAAAAAACAATGCAAGAGAAAAGAGTTAGACAACAAGTACAACAACAACAACGACAAGCAAGTATTAAAAAATATTTTTTTGTAAATAATGTTTCGTTGAATTTTTATGCAGGTCTAATATTGCTATTTTGAGTTGTTGGGTTCACCTCAAGGCTCTCAATTTTGACCTGAAAGTGAATTTAACAAGTTACACCCCAAATATGATGCATTGAGAACACAAGATGAAAAACAAAAAAGACATTCGTTGAAGATAAAGATGTTAAATCTAAATTTCAATAATCAACTAATTTGATTTCACTCACCACTTCCATAATAGATAACAAAAAAAATGGACAAAATAGTCCAGATATTAAAATAGTCCAAATATTTCATCATCTTCAGAAGAAGAGGTCATATATGAAGTATCTAGAGAAGAATGGGTAGACGTGAAATTTGGATTAAACTTATTCATGGTATATTGCGAAATTTTTACATAATACTAGTGAGTGTAATGGAAATTTTAAAACCACAAAATATAAGTTTAAATAATAAGTTGATTTCAACCTTATCTCTATTACTTTCATGTTATTGGTTTATTATAATATGACAAATATTGATGTTACTTTTAGGTTATAAGTCTAGTTGATTTCAACCTCATCTCTATTACTTTCATGTTATTGGTTTATTATAATATAAGTCTAGTTGATTTCAACCTCATCTCTATTACTTTCATGTTATTGGTTTATTATAATATGACAAATATTGATGTTACTTTTAGGTTATAATTCTATTAGGGTGTGCTACATATGTTTTTATATTACTTTCATATTATTATTTTATTCACATGTGACCAGATGTGACCAATAATGTTGTCACTTTCATGTTATTGGTTTATTATAATATGAGAAATATTGAGGTTACTTTTAGGTTATAATTCTATTAGGGTGTGATACATATGTTTTTATATTACTTTCATATTATTATTTTATTCAAATGTGACTAATATTGTTGTTACTTTTACTTTCATGCCATTGGATTATTATAATATGACAAATATTGATGTTACTTTTGGGTTATAATTTATTTTATTGAAATGTGACAAATATTGTTGTTACTTTTACTTTCATGTTACTTTTATGTTATTGGTTTATTATAATATGACAAATATTGATTTTACTTTTGGGTTATAATTCTATTGGGGTGTGATACACATGTTTTTATATTATTTTATATTACTTTCATATTATTGTTTTATTTAAATGTGATAAATAATGTTGCTTTTCACAGCGAAAAAACATGATTATATTATATAAGATATATAATGAAAACAAATGGTACATCATAAGGCTTTAGTAAGTTGGAGAAATCTAAGTCAAAACAAAACTAGATGAGATGGGAAGCATAATCCCAGCAAAGAAAAAGATAAGATGTCCATCCAGAGAAACAACCTTATTGAGTTGTCACAAAGCTTGCATATAAAAACCCCTTAGCTCATGAAAAAAGGATCTTCTGAAATATAACAACGTTGTTCAAAAGATGCTTCGACCATTCATAAACCAAAAGTATTCATAAGGGAGGAGAGAAAGCAAAAGAAACAAAAAAACAATGACAAATAGTGTTGTTACTTTTAAGTTATATTAGAGTGTGATAAATATATTTTTGTATTATGAATATGGTAAATAATTTTGTTAAAACAAAATCGCTTATTATGGTAAAAAATTTCAAATAAATCAAAAATCTAAATTATGATCAATTTTGTCAACATTGAAGCTTATAGTAACACAATGCATGATACTTTGTAATAAATTACTCTTTTTTGGCACTAATTATGTAGAGGCAAATATAAGCTTTGCTTGAATTTACAAATAGATTTTATATAATTTTGATATTTGAGTTCACAACATTTTAAAGTAGTCTTGTTGAGAGGATGCTTTAGCTTGCTTTTTTCTGAAAAAAGTGTTATGAAATATTTGAAATGTTAAAATCTATATGTGTGGTCTCAGTTTCAAATTTCCATTGGCTAGAGATTTCTAGCAGGTATGTTTTTTTGCTACGATTTAGTTCACGTTGTCATAAAAAAATGTGTTGATTTAATTCGTGCATCATTAAAAATCAAATTCGCTGGGAATAAGTCTCACGATCATTATATTTTGTTATATAATTTTAATTTTAGTAAGGACATATCTAGAAAGATATATCCAAATTTAGAGTATATTGAAATAACTATAGTTGAAATGAGAGGAATTTTATGCTAATATCATTCGAGAAGTAATTAAATTCCAGATAGTGGAATATTTTGTAAATTCAATAGACTCTTGAAATATTTTGAAATTTGTAATTAATATAAAAATGATTATTTTGAAAATTCAATATTTTTTAGAAAATTTTAAAATCTATAATTAATATAAAAATGATTATGAAAATTGTAATAATGATTGGATCTGCAATCCATATAAAAATGAAAATAATTAGAAAAATTAACCCTATATTCAATCATAAAAAATAACATTACAAATTATACCATTATAAAATTCTTTTAAGAGAGGCTATAAGACTGAAATTGCTAGAAAACAATGGTTAAACATTTAATGGTTTGCATTTTAACAAACTATCCACTAAACATTAAGAATAACTTTTTTAAAATATAGACTAGGATCTAAATAAAAATGAAAACTCTGTGTTACAGGGAGTTGTGTCGATGAGTCCTTGATAGTCATTGACTTTGAACATTGGCAAGGGTGTTCATTTTGTGCCACTTGGGTGTTAACATCCAAAACATTGTGCACAAGAAATGGTGATGTGAAACTTCCAATCCGCCATAGGTATTATGTCGAACTTGTTTTTGTCTTCTCCACACTTGCCTTGGTAGAAATGTTTGGATCTCCATTTACATTCTGTTAGCCTCCTATTGCAATAGGTGTTCATATTTCATGATTGACAGTTGAAAGTGCCAAATATGTCATATTTTCATGCTGCAAGGTTCCATATTTCCAGAAAGAGGCCAAAGAAGAGGCCATGAAAGTGTGCCAATCTAAATGCCACTACTGTATTCCAATTTTGATGAAGTTATTCCATTTTTGAAGAATTTTTCAGTTAAAGGAAAGCCAAACAGCTTAATCTTGGCTTCCCTAGGTTTCAATTGCTTGTTTTAGAATATAGAGAATGAATATCTGTCCAAACTGTTTAATCTTGGCAGATCAGTAGCTAGGTAGAGAAATAAAGGAGCCCAACTGCTTAATCTGGGCCCTTGGAAGATATAAGGGTACGTTTAGATAGGAGGGCAGTCAAAGGAAAAGAAGATAATCAGGGTCTGCAAGTCCAAGTGCACCCATGCAAAAAGAAGAAAAAATGCTAGGTAAGTAGGCTGGGTAAGTAGTTTTGTGGTTGCAGAATCAAGCTATGTGATCCATTTCATGTTTTTAAGTGTTGTATCTATTCAGATCACAATTATGAGGCACTTTTTCATTTGGAGGAGCTCAAGCGAGGCATGTCTAACTCCCCCTTCTTCTCATTCCCCAAATCACTCACTAACATCCCCTTGAGGACCTTGGGATCTGGCCAACCAGTCCTGTTACCACTTCATTTTTGTAAAATACTAAGTCAAGCTTTGACTTTCTTCAGTGAAAAGAAGCCACATTTCTCGTGTAAAAATCATTTCTCCACAGTCCATTCACTTCCTATGCCTAAGTTTCAGTTCACAAACTTAGCCCCTTACACTTCACCTCACAAACTCATATTAACTTCTAAACATTATTATGTAAATCCC
This sequence comes from Pinus tabuliformis, assembly GCA_031772625.1. NCBI lineage: Eukaryota > Viridiplantae > Streptophyta > Pinopsida > Pinales > Pinaceae > Pinus > Pinus tabuliformis. The sequence continues at coordinate 739,723,455 of CM062814.1, read as the reverse complement.
TATCTATTTCCCCTTCCCCTTACTAAAAGCACTAAATAGCTCCCTTATGTACATATTCCCATCCCCTGGCACTATAGCCCTATAATATCTGTTTGGGGAAATGCTGAGTTCATTTGGGGCTTAGCATTAGCCTTCCGCGTCCTAACCCTGGGATTAACTTAACATTTGGTTAAGGTTAATAACCTCTTTCCTCACCCCTCTACCCATAAACCTTAAATATTTTACCCTGCGCGCTCACATTTTCGGGTTTGGTTTAAATATTTTGATTAAACTTTACCCCCGGCGCGCAAACCATGTATAAAACCCACAAACCCAAAGTCTAAACCCCCACAGCATTGTATAAATATTCGAATATTCCAGCGGGCCCCGCGCACAAACCTGCCGCCAGCTCCGCGCTCCGTCAGCCCTCCGATCCGCCCTCCCAGATCCGACGGCTCTCGGCGATTTCGGAGCCGCCCCGTCACTCGACAGTTAGCATCCGATAGCCTGGCGGTTTTGTCGTCGTACAGAGGGACGCGTGTCCACCCTTGATTGCATCGGAGCCCCTCTGACATTTACCACCCTCGTACAGAGGGCGGTTCGATGAAACCACAAACCGCCTTCTGTCTCTCCTCCCCTAACGACAACACCAGGTCAGCGCCACGTCACCTTTGCGTCGACCCCCCACTGCTACGTGTCACTGCCACTACATCACCCTGCCGTACTACCACGTCACCCTGCCACATCACTGCCGTACTAGGACCCACCGCTAACGTCATGCTGACGTCATCACCGAAAAAGGCGCGAAAGGCGAAAATCGCAGCAAAGGATGCCCGGAATGAAAAACTGAGGCAGTTTTCGATGCGCGCATCGCTAAGAAAAAATTATTAAAATGGAAAGCTACCTGTGGCTAGGCTACCAGCAGGCCCGAAAATGCGCAGCTTTACATGATTTCTTCATGAAGGTTCAGAAGAAGGGCGATTTGACAAATTCAAGAGTATCAAAGGAAAGACGAAGCCTAGATTAAATTAAAAGAGTATCAGTGAAGCGGCAAAGAGTATCAGATCGGCAATACCAAAGCAGGTGAACATTAAAGGCCCCCAAGCAAAGTCAAAGAAAGCGGTGAAGCCATTTAAGGCTCTCAAATCACAGTTAATGCACATCAAAACCACTTGAGAGCAGGGGATCAAAGCCCAATGCACAATTAGGGCTAAATGAACAACATTGAGCCAAAAGGACACCATATTAACTCATTTTGATACCGTTGCCTCCAGCGCAGCTCAAAGATATTTTCCTGCATTAAATTCAGGACAAAAATTAGGTTAAAGAAGTTATTTCCCTCAGACCTGTTTTAGGTCTGCTGTAATAGATATTTTAGATATTTTCCCTATATAAACCACCCTAATTCATTGTTTAAAGGGTTGGTTGACTGATATTCCTTAGGCTGGACTTGCGCTGTATTTTTGAGAAGCTCTGTAATCAAAGACTGCTGAAATGCTTTGGATGAAGAAATGACTGTTGTGTTATTAATGGTTAAAGAGTGACTGTGGAATTCCTGTGCTACTACATGGCTCAATAAGTTTTTCTACCTCTGTTTACAGTTTTATTATGTTTATGCACAGTTGTGTTACCATCTAAATAGCAAGAAAAAAGAATAGCTTAGGTTTTGCTTGACTGCACCTTATGCTTAGTTCTTGTTATTTCTATATGTTTTCCTCAGAAATGGTTATGAATATGCATACTTAAATGATCATGTTTACCCTGTTTCTTTCACATATGGCTGTTTTTAGGAATTTTTTACTGCTCCTAAACAAACTTTCATCCACCTTCCCTCTATGTTAGCTACTGAAAGATTCTTAGTTGCCTTTCATTTCTGACCTTCATTCCATCTTTATTCCAGCCTGATGTTGTTCTATGTGTAGCTATCCTGCTCTATATTCCTCTTGTGACCAATAAAACACAACAGCAAGCCCTAATCCATGACTCCATGCCCAATGGTTTGAACTTCTCACAGTATGCATCCCAACTCTGCTTGAAAACATCTCCTTCCCACCAAAATCAAAACAAAACCCTTGTACACCATAACTAGCCTAAAATCAACCCAAAACAAAGTTAAATCATAAAGAGAGAGCCCTCTCTGACTGCAGGTAGGCTAGGACCTGCAGCCCAAAGATTGGTTTGTGGTTACCTCGGCCGTATCCCTTAAGGAGCTAAGGGACAACCTGAGTGTTAACATAATGGCGACTCCACTGGGGACAATCTTCAGATAATTTCACAAATCAAGTTGGAAAGCTCCACTGGGGAAGAATCTGACCTTCAAAAGTTTCTTTCTAACCCATTTTTCTTAGAAAAATCCAAAAAAAAAAAAAAAGTTAGAAGCTGGCTCCCAAAAGGAATTCACGTTATACAAGGTCAAATCCAGACCCAAATCCCCCAGTTGCTTTTGAAAATCCCAATATAATCCCAAGGAACCTCAGGAAGCTAGAGCGAAGAGAAGATTTTGCTGATTCTAGTCCTGAAACAGTCCAGCCAAGCTGTGTTCCAACCCCTGTCAAAGTTTTATTTCATTCAAACCCTGCTTCCCCTAGTTCATCATCCACCTCTCAAAGCACTCCTTCCACACCTCCATTCACTGCACATACTCCCATTACCACTATTATTACCGCTGTTCCAGTCGTTCCATTTATCCCTGCTGCTCCACTTATCCCTGTAAATATGGCTAATAGATATGCACCGTTGCAGTTGCCAGCAAATCCAGGGGCTATGCCTCAGGATTATCAAACTAAAATCACATATTTTGATGGTACTGGTTCTTGCACAACCCTGCAACATACCAAGAAGATGCAAGACTATTTTGAGAACTACAAGATAGATGATGACAATGTAAGAATGAAGATTTTTGTCCAAAGTTTAACAGGAGATGTAAGGCCCTGGTTTAGAAGCCTTGCTGCAAATTCCATAGCTAACCCAGAGGCCCTTTACCAAACATTTCTTAACAGATGGGACAAAAAGAAAGATCCCTTGCACATATTATCTGAATATGACACCATCAAAAGAGGCCCTCAAGAGGCTGTCTTAGACTACTGTGCAAGATTTAACAATGTTTATAAATGCCATACCACAAAACCTCAGGCCTCCACATGATCTTGCTTTGTATAAATTCCCTGATGGTTTTGATACTGATATGGCTTATCAGTTAAGGGAAAGAGCCCCTCAAAGCCTAGTAGACATGCAAAATGTTGTTGTTAGCGTAGAGGAAAATCTAATTGCTAAAAGAAACAGAGCTAGAACTGAGAGAAGAACCACCTTTAAGGAAGAACCCTCAGCCTTAGACCAAAAGCTGGATGCTATTATCAGTGGCATGCACAGGCTGGGAGATAGAGTGGAAAGCGTTGAAAGGAAATCTACATGGGAAGGACAACAACCCAATACCATAAGGAACCCAAATTTCAGGAAAACTCAGAACACAAACGCTGGTAGGTCTAGCCCAGACCAGGATATAAGGCCTCCTTTCCAAGAAAACTATACAGAAGCATCCACATCTAGTGAGCAGACAGAAGACACTCATATAAACTTGATGGATTTGAAGGGTGAGCAACAAATTTTTCTAACCCAACAGGACCAAGATGAGCATGACTTTAATCAATTTCAGACTCAGTCTGGTGAGTCTTTTGACTTTAAACAAGGTTATGATTCAGCTGTTTATGAGGTCCACAAACAGTATAAACTGAGAACTAGAACAATTGATGTGCCTGAGGCCATCAAACAGAAGGAATCAAAGCAGCCTAAGAAGATCAAAGAAAAGGCTGCCCTCATAGAAACTGCTGATAAAACAGTCCCAAATCCAAAAGAAGTGACCATAGAGGATATCACAGATGTTCAGCCCTCTGAAAATCAGCCTTTTGTATCTTTTCCCTCAAAGGAAAACATAAACAGCACTCCTGAAAGCCTTTCCAAATCAGAAATAGTTCAAGAAATCAATAAAGAACAAGAGCAAATCGTTGATACTCCCATGGAAAAAGGGAAGCCTGCCTATCACAACACTAAAACCCAATCAGAGAAAACATTTGATTTAGAGGCAGAAATAGGTAAACTTAAGATATCCATCCCTCTATCTGAACTTGCTAAGCATGATGTATATAGACAGCAAATCAAAAGATCGCTGCAAATCCCCGAGAACAAGGATGATGTGAATGTTCTTGATGATCAGCCTGAGCTGTTGTTCGGTCCAGAAGTTAATGGAAAATCAACATATGGATCTGTTCTACCCTTTTATGTAAGCCTGCACATACATGATAAAGTCTTGCACAATGCTATGTTCGATTCAGGAGCATCGCACAATCTTATGCCCAAAGTAGTTATGGAGAAGCTAAACGTTGATGTCACAAGACCCTACAAAGACTTATTCTCCTTTGACTCAAGTCACGTCAAGTGTTTAGGCTTAATCAAAGACCTTTGTGTGTCTTTAGTCCAATTTCCCAACAAGACAATCCTAATGGACGTGGTGGTTGCTGACATTCCACCAAGGTATGGCATGCTATTATCAAGATCTTGGGGAGCAAAACTCCAAGGATCTATCCAATTAGACCTCTCTTATGCCACTATTTCAGTCTTTGGACAACCAAAGAGACTATATAGAGAAACACTCATGAAATATATGGTAAGTAGTGAGGAAAAGCCTCAAAACTTCCCTATCTATTCAATCCATTCTGATATGGATTCATTTATTTTGTTTAATGATGATATGTCTCCTCCCACTGATGATAAGCGGTTGGCTTTAGAACTGGACACACACATCAATGAAGAATTGGTTTCCCATACTTATGATACTGTCAAAACAACCAATGCAACCAACATACTAGAAGAACCTCCCCAAACAGAAATTTCAAATCTGCCCAATCCTAAAATGGCTGAAACTCTTAATACTAACCACAAGCAAGAAATCAAATGGTATTTAGAGTTTGATGGCTCTGTCAACAAGTTAGGAGTAGGGGCAGGGGTATGGATTCACAATACACATAACAGCCATGCAGAGGGTCATGCTTACAGACTAAACTTCAAATGCACCAACAACATGGCAGAATATGAGGCTCTCATTTTAGGCCTTAAACTGCTCAAAACCCTAGGAGCTGCAAAAACTTTCCATTCTAGGTGACTCCGACCTCATCATCCAACAAATAAAAGGCAACTTTGTCACAAATGGCAATAGGCTGAGAGCCTATAGGTCTGCTGCCACAGAAATACTCAATTCCTTCACTGAAACCAAGCTTGCAAAAATTTCTAGAAGCCATAACATACATGCTCATAGTCTAGCTACTTTTGCCAGTACTTGCAAGCTTCCCTTTGAGCCCAATCACCACTTTACTGTTGAGATAAAGCACAGGCCTGCTATCCCTAACAATATCAAAGATTGGCAAGTGTTTGAGGATGATGCTCAAATCAACAATTTTCTTACTTTACGGCATGAATTTTTAGGCCTAAACATTGACATGGATGCCATGGATGATTCCTTACAGCAAACAAACGAAAATCAGCAGGCTGTAATAGCCAAACAAATGCTAAACTCAACTGTTTTTGACAAAGCAAACATGGAAGAGCTGAAACAGATGCAATTTGAGGAAATAACCAAAGCAGAGGCCGAGATCATTGATTTAAAGGACAACTTTCTGCCTGCTAGCCTCACTCCATTAGAAGACATGTTTGATGCTAATGATGTCCCCAAAAAGCCTAAGATGCAGCCCTTAAACGCTGCCATAGAAGAATACAACATTGGAACAGCAGAGAAGCCCAAAATGATTAAATTGTCCAAAAATCTGCCACCTGATCAAAAACCAAAGTATGTGGACCTGTTCAAAGAGTTCCAAGATGTATTTGCATGGAGTTATGAGGACTTGAAGTCCTATGACACCTCAGTTATTCAACATACCATCCCTATAAAACCAAATCAAAAGCCCTTCAAATAGAAACTAAGGAGAATCAATCCTGTGCTTCTCCCTCTGATTGAAAAGGAAGTGAAAAGAATGTTTGAAGCAGGTATCATAACACCCATTAGATTCTCAGAATGGGTATCAAATCTTGTTCCCACAAGAGAGAAAACAGGTGAGATTAGGCTTTGTGTAGATTTGAGACACTTAAACCAAGTCTCCCTTAAAGACCACTACCCATTGCCAAAGATGGACCACATCCTACAAAGAGTAGTGGGGTCATCTAGAATCTCTTTGCTAGATGGCTTTTCAGGTTTTAATCAAATACTTGTTCACCCGGATGACCAAGACAAGACAGCCTTTACAACACCATGGGGAACATTTAAATATGTCAAAATGCCTTTCGGACTTAAGAATGTAGGTGCTACCTTTCAAAGGGCAATGGACATTGCCTTCGCCAAGGAAATCCATGATTTCCTGGTTGTCTATCTTGATGACCTTACTCCTTTCTCCAAATCTGATCAAGAGCACCTAAAACATTTGAGACAAGTGTTCCTAACATGTAGGAAATATGGCATTTCCTTGAACCCCAAGAAGTCTTTATTTGGCCTTGAAGAAGGAAAATTACTAGGCCATATCATTTCAAAAGATGGCATTAGGATTGATCCGGAAAGAATTCAAGCCATCCTTCAAATCCCATATCCAAGAAATATAAAAGAGTTGCAAGCATTCCTTGGAAAGATCAACTTCCTAAGGAGATTTATCCCAAACCTGGCTGAACTAATAAGAATGCTAAGCAACATGTTAAAAAAGGATGCCAAGGTAAAATGGTCTCTTGAAACCAAGCAAGCCTTTGAGAGTATCAAAGCTGCCTTAACCCAAGCCCCTGTCCTCACAAGCCCTCAATTTGATAAGGATTTCATCATTTTTTCATTTGCCTCCGAACACACCATTGCTGCTGTCCTTTTGCAAAAGGATGATCAAGGAAATGAAAAGCCAATTGCATTTTTCAGTCGAGCCTTAAAAGATGCCCCTTTGAAGTACCAAATCATGGAGAAGCAGGCCTATGCCCTTGTTAAAGCAATCAAAGACTTCAGAGTTTACATTTTATATTCACATGTGATTGCTTATGTGCCAAATGCTGTTGTAAAAGACATATTAACCCAAGAGGGGTTAGAAGGCAAAAGAGGCAAGTGGATTGCTAGCATCCTTGAGTATGACATAGAAATAAAACCAACCAAGCTCATAAAGGCACAAGGTTTAGCCAAACTGATGTCCGAAACAAACTTTCAAGCCTTAGACATTAACTAGCTAGACAATGAACAGGAGCTGGCGACTCCACAGATCAGTGAAACCTTTTTGCAATCCCCATGGTATGCTGATATATGCTTTGTATTGTTAAACTTGTTTGCTCCCCGAGGATTGTCCAGGACCAAAAAAAGATTTTTAAAAATAAAAGCTTCAAAGTTTTGTGTCGTAGATGGTGCATTATTTTGGAAAAATCATGAAGGCATATTGCTTAATTGTTTAACCATGAATGAAACTAACAATGTCATGAAAGAATTCCATGCAGGGGACTGTGGAGGACATCTATATTGGAAGTCCACTGCTGGTAAAATTTTAAGGGCTGGTTTCTATTGGCCCTCTCTGTTTGCAGATGTAAAGAAGTTTGCTATCTCATGTCACAAATGCCAAATCTTTGAGGGCAAAAGAAAGCTGTTACCTTTGCCTCTTAAGCCCATCTCAACCGAGAAGCCTTTTCAACAATGGGGTCTTGACTTCATTGGAGAAATCCATCCCTCTTCCTCAGGCCAGCACAAATGGATTCTAACAGCCACAGACTATTTCACCAAGTGGATTGAGGCCATCCCATGTAGGCAAGCTAATGACACCACCATTATCCAATTCCTCGAATGCAACATCCTTTCTAGATTTGGCTGCCCTGAGAAGATCATCACAGACAACGCTGCTGCCTTCAAATCCAAAAAGATGATCAATTTTTGCCATAAATTTCATATCACCTTAGGCCACTCCACAGCCTATTACCCTCAAGGTAATGGCTTGGCCGAATCATCCAACAAAAGCCTGATTAACATCATTAAGAAAGTGCTGGAGGAAAACAAGAAGAACTGGCACAAAAAGCTGATAAATGCCCTATGGGCAGACAGACTCTCAAACAAGAGATCCATTGGGATGAGCCCTTATGAGCTAGTATATGGTATGGAGGCCAGATTTCCCTCATCCTTGGGCATCCCTGTTATCAAGCTGTTACAGGAAATTCAAGCTGAGCCAAATGATATACAAAGGAGGATAAATCAAACAATTCATTTGCAGCAAACAAGAGAGCAGGTCTATGACAGAGCTCAAATTTTGCAAGAGAAGCTCAAAAGGATGTTTGATAAAAGAACAAAGGCTGAAGATTTCTGTGTTGGCAACAAAGTTCTAAGGTGGGACTCACGAAGGGAAGACAAGGGAAAGCATGCAAAATTCGATTTCCTTTGGAAAGGGCCATTTGTTATCTCTGTTGTTCAGGGCAATAACACATATTTCCTCAAATCTACAGATGGCAGCACAGCTGAAGAAGGCCCTGTTAATGGCCGAATGTTAAAGCATTATCATGATCCCTTTTGTTGAATATAACGTAGCTCTGTGTATATCCCTTTGTAGATTGATATTTGTATATTATCAGCACTTTTATTTTTTGTACAACAAGCAGAATATTAGAACAGCGCAGCGAAGTTCTTTAAAGGCAGGTTCTCAGGCATAGGTGCATGTAATGATAGAGCACGCAGAAGAAAGCAGGCGGTGCTGCTATTGTATAAAAATACAGTTTATGAGAACGCTATGTTCAGGTTTCAAAGTTTCAATCATTTGACAGCCAGCACAAGGGAAGTTTCAGTCTACAGCAACAATAGAAGATCAAGGCAGTCTGACCTGCTGTTCTTGGCTTTTCACAAGGAAAAGACATCCCCAAGTGGAGCCACTGTTAGCCTCCTATTGCAATAGGTGTTCATATTTCATGATTAACAGTTGAAAGTGCCAAATATGTCATCTTTTCATGCTGCAAGGTTCCATATTTCCAGAAAGAGGCCAAAGAAGAGGCCATGAAAGTGTGCCAATCTAAATGCCACTAATGTATTCCAATTTTGATGAAGTTATTCCATTTTTGAAGAATTTTTCAGTTAAAGGAAAGCTAAACAGCTTAATCTTGGCTTCCCTAGGTTTCAATTGCTTGTTTTAGAATATAGAGAATGAATATCTGTCCAAACTGTTTAATCTTGGCAGATCAGTAGCTAGGTAGAGAAATAAAGGAGCCCAACTGCTTAATCTGGGCCCTTGGAAGATATAAGGGTATGTTTAGATAGGAGGGTAGTCAAAGGAAAAGAAGATAATCAGGGTCTGCAAGTCCAAGTGCACCCATGCAAAAAGAAGAAAAAATGCTAGGTAAGTAGGCTGGGTAAGTAGTTTTGTGGTTGCAGAATCAAGCTATGTGATCCATTTCATGTTTTTAAGTGTTGTATCTATTCAGATCACAATTATGAGGCACTTTTTCATTTGGAGGAGCTCAAGCAAGGCATTTCTAACTCCCCCTTCTTCTCATTCCCCAAATCACTCACTAACATCCCCTTGAGGACCTTGGGATCTGCCCAACCAGTCCTGTTACCACTTCATTTTTGTAAAATACTAAGTCAAGCTTTGACTTTCTTCAGTGAAAAGAAGCCACATTTCTTGTGTAAAAATCATTTCTCCACAGTCCATTCACTTCCTATGCCTAAGTTTCAGTTCACAAACTTAGCCCCTTACACTTCACCTCACAAACTCATATTAACTTCTAAACATTATTATGTAAATCCCTATCTATTTCCCCTTCCCCTTACTAAAAGCACTAAATATCTCCCTTATGTACATATTCTCATCCCCTGGCACTATAGCCCTATAATATCTGTTTGGGGAAATGCTGAGTTCATTTGGGGCTTAGCATTAGCCTTCCGCGTCCTAACCCTGGGATTAACTTAACATTTGGTTAAGGTTAATAACCTCTTTCCTCACCCCTCTACCCATAAACCTTGAATATTTTACACTGCTCGCTCACATTTTCGGGTTTGGTTTAAATATTTTGATTAAACTTTACCCCCGGCGCGCAAACCATGTATAAAACCCACAAACCCAAAGTCTAAACCCCCGCAACATTGTATAAATATTCGAATATTCCAGCGGGCCCCGCGCACAAACCTGCCGCCAGCACCGTGCTCCGTCAGCCCTCCGATCCGCCCTCCCAGATCTGATGGCTCTCGGCGATTTCGGAGCCGCCCCGTCACTCGACAGTTAGCATCCGATAGCCTGGCGGTTTTGCCGTCGTACAGAGGGACGCGTGTCCGCCCTTGATTGCATCGGAGCCCCTCTGACATTTACCACCCTCGTACAGAGGGCGGTCCGATGAAACCACAAACCACCTTCTGTCTCTCCTCCCCTGACGACAGCACCAGGTCAGCGCCACGTCACCTCTGCGTCGACCCCCCACTGCTACGTGTCACTGCCACTACATCACCCTTCCGTACTGCCACGTCACTGCCATACCAGGACCCACCGCTGACGTCATGCTGACATCATGCTAACGTCATCACCGAAAAAAGGCGCGAAAGGCGAAAATCGCAACAAAGGATGCCCGGAATGAAAAACTGAGGCAGTTTTCGATGCGCGCATCGCTAAGAAAAAATTATCAAAATGGAAAGCTACCTGTGGCTAGGCTACTAGCAGGCCGGAAAATGCGTAGTTTTACAAGATTTCTTCATGAAGGTTCAGAAGAAGGGCAATTTGACAAATTCAAGAGTATCAGAGGAAAGACGAAGCCCAGATTAAATTAAAAGAGTATAAGTGAAGCGGCAAAGAGTATCAGATCGGCAATACCAAAGCAGGTGAACATTAAAGGCCCCCAAGCAAAGTCAAAGAAAGCGGTGAAGCCATTTAAGGCTCTCAAATCACAGTTAATGCACATCAAAACCACTTGAGAGCAGGGGATCAAAGCCCAATGCACAGTTATGGCTAAATGAACAGCACAGAGCCAAAAGGACACCATATTAACTCATTTTGATACTGCTGCCTCCAGCACGGCTCAAAGATATTTTCCTGCATTATATTCAGGACAAAAATTAGGTTAAAGAAGTTATTTCCCTCAGACCTGTTTTAGGTTTGCTCTAATAGATATTTTAGATATTTTCCCTATATAAACCACCCTAATTCATTGTTTAAAGGGATGGTTGGTTGATATTCCTCAGGCTGGACTTGTGATGTATTTTTGAGAAGCTCTGTAATCAAAGACTGCTGGAATGCTTTGGATGAAGAAATGACTGTTGTGTTATTAATGATTAAAGAGTGACTGTGGAATTCTTGTGCTACTACATGGCTCAATAAGTTTTTTCTACCTCTGTTTACAGTTTTATTATGTTTATGCACAATTGTGTTACCATCTAAATAGCAAGAAAAAAGAATAGCTTAGGTTTTGCTTGACTGCACCTTATGCTCAGTTCTTGTTATTTCTATATGTTTTCCTCAGAAATGGTTATGAATATGCATACTTAAATGATCATGTTTACCCTGTTTCTTTCACATATGGCTATTTTTAGGAATTCTTTACTGCTCCTAAACAAACTTTCATCCACCTTCCCTCTATGTTAGCTACTGAAAGATTCTTAGTTGCCTTTCATTTCTGACCTTCATTCCATCTTTATTCCAGCCTGATATTGTTATATGTGTAGCTATCCTGCTCTATATTCCTCTTGTGACCAATAAAATGCAACAACAAGCCCTAATCCATGACTCCATGCCCAATGGTTTGAACTTCTCACAATATGCATCCCAACTCTGCTTAAAAACATCTCCTTCCCACCAAAATCAAAACAAAACCCTTGTACACCATAACTAGCCTAAAATCAACCCAAAACAAAGTTAAATCATAAAGAGAGAGCCCTCTCTGACTGCAGGTAGGCTAGGACCTGCAGCCCAAAGATTGGTTTGTGGTTACCTCGGCCGTATCCCTTAAGGAGCTAAGGGACAACCTGAGTGTTAACACATTCAAATTATAATAAGATTGGTTGTTGGCATGCTAGTGGCCTCTATAGTACATGTCACTCTTTGTAAAGATAATAGTTTGACACAATTATGTAATCAAATTTGTTACGATGTCTTTCGGGAGTGTCTGCATTATAATTCCTCCACTCACACAATTTTAGGAATTGGTGTTTTCTTGTCAAAAAATGGCAAGAATAAAATCTTGATATCTTATAAAAATGTGAGGTTTCCAGGCTTATGTATTGACATACTCGTCTAATTATTGGAGAAGAGAAGCATTATGGTTTTGTTTTTTGTTTTTTGTTTTTTCCAAGAGAAAACAAAATGCTTTCTTTTCAAAGGAAAAAAAAGGCTTTCTTTTTAGAGGAAAAAATGCTTTCTTTTCATTGATAATTAAAAATAGAGTACATTTCTTGACATATATCTCATAGATTCGTCAGGTCTCAATAGTAATTTAAACATGTTTGCTCTAGTTTCCGTGTTACTTCTACATTTCACTCCATACACATGTTGTTATAACTCTATTCTAAGAGCACTTTAATGTGTTGCGCATATCAAAAATGACCTTGGTTGTTCTAATTTGGGATTTATTTTTTGGATCCAATGATGATGCACAAAATTTGTTTCGTTAATTTGCTCAGGATCGACTTTAAAACCATTAATGATCAACTACAGTTGTTGTATGAATTTGTGTGATGAATCAATACTGTAGAGTACAAAACGAAGTCCCTTGGCTGCTGACCAATAGAGGTTTGACATCATATACAATTTGCATATTATGACAAAAGAGTGCATAAGTTTGCAGCCAGATCTCTCTACATGTATAAAAGAACCACCATCAGACGAAAAGAGGGGGTTCTCACCCTGTCAAAGTTTAAAAGGAGGGGAACCCATGTCTTGAGTTATATATCAAAACAACCAGTACACAAGATCAAAAATCCAGATCAAATGTGGGAGTACCTCGTCATTTACAAAATCACTACAGGTGAGGTCCCTCATAGTTGTTTTTGGTTTCCAAAAAAACATTGGAGGTTTTACCGCTAGGGCCCGCACGAACCTTCACTTCATCTTTAAAACGTCGTCTTGTATATATTTCACTAACAAGGCAAAAATCCTAATATATTGTAAATATTTACACCGAAGGTGTTCCTTTGCGAGCTTGGCAAGGCAGATTCGGCCAATCACATCTTTTGATTTTTTTCCTCCTCAATACAATCAGTTTTTACCACGTGGCTCATGTCATCGAGGCCCTCTAGTTCGAGTCTATGTTGGCACTGATGCTTTTCCCACCTACATTCAACCTATACATGGTATGCAGAACATCGGTTTGCCACCCTTGACACATCATAGTAGCTTTATCGGTTTTGGATTTTTCTCAAAATTATTTTCAATGTAAAAGGTAGGTTCACGCATAATATTGTGACAATTTTGTTTGAGGAGTCCAAAAATATCAGTATTGCTATCTTGACAACCCTATTTTAGGAGTCCAAAATTATCAATATTGTTGTGCTACAAATACCCTTAAAATATTTCATTCCGGGATCTAGACTTGGATGGCGTTAAATTCTAACCTTTCATCTAAAAATAAGCATCTATGCTTGTGATATGTATTGTGAAAATTATGAGGGGGGATTTGAATTGAAGAAGATCCAATCCAAAATGTAGAGTGACAAACGCCCTTTCTGTGGTTTGGAAGTGTTGGGCATTTATGCCTCCTTGTTGGGGATGCAGATTAGCTATGCAGTGAATGATGTTCTTGTACGGTTCAGGAGTTATCAAATGGGTTGAGCCCTCTGGAATTCATTGTTTATTCCAATGTAGTGGGGGCAGTGGTGCTTACACCATTTGCCCTCTTTCTTCAAAAGTATGCATGTGGGAATTTTTTTTCATTTCATTGGATTTCCTTTGTAACTTTGCAATGTTGAGTATTGTTTTAATTTCTTAACATTTCAAATCCATTGTTTCATCTAAGGAATGCCGGAGTTTAAAATCCATGGTTTCATCTGAGGAATGCAAGAGGAAGCCGCCAATAACAATGAGTTTACCTTTATTTGGACAGTTCTTTCTGCTGTCTCTTGGGAGTTAAGTTGAGTATTTTAAGTCCACATTCTGCATCCCAATTACTATTATTGCTCTATAAATAGAATAGGTATGAATTCTCTTAAATATTTTGTTACGATGTCTTTGCATTTCAAGCAATCTTGCTCATGGGATTGAAGGATATGTCTCCTGCCTTCGCTTCGGCAATGACCAATTTGGTTCCCGCCATTATTTTCGTCATGGCATGGACTTTAGGGTTGGTATTCGCATTTCTAACTCATTTGTTCCCCTATTACTCACTATAAATTTTCCCATAAGTTTACAGATTTCAGAAATTAAACATTCTCTACCTTCCCATGGGCTTACAGGTTTCAGAAATTAAACAATATTTCTTCCCATGGACTTATAGATTTCAAAATCAAACACTATACTATGTGCATGATATTTTCCAAAGATTAGACAGTTCTTGCAAATGAGGAAACAAAAGTAAACAAGAAGTGATACTCTGACATTCACTAAAGAGGAAAAAATTATAATAATAATAAACCCTTTTAATGTGCAAGTTGAGACAATGAAGAAGTATCCGGCCCCATTATCCCAATCATCGATTACTTCCATTCTAGGCTCCATTCAAACTGTTGTCCTAATAACGGTTCTGGACAGAGGAATGAAGCCAACATCATGGGTACTAGATAGGAGCGGGATCTTCACTATTGTCTTTGCAGTAAGTCTAGATTTTGATCCTCTTTCCCACCTTTTAACATCCCCCAATAACGTAATTTGAGAATGAGAATGCAAGACCTTGTTGCTGATTTATTAAGGATTTAATTTCACAGGGAATCAGCTGCAATGGACTCGGACTTGCATTGCAATTGTGGTGTATGCAGAAACGAGGGCCTGTATTCGTTACAATATTCAGCCCAGTGTCTACTGTGTTCTCGGCAATCTTATCATCTTTGTTTCTGGGAGACACACTGCATCTGGGAAGGTAGGTGGTTAGATTTTTAGATTTTCAATGGATATGCAATCTTATTGATTATATACATATCTGGGTTGCAGAGGCTTCTGCAATGCTGAAATTTTTATTTCAATATTTTTTTCTGAGTCTTACATATATCTTAGTGACCAGGAAAGTACTGTGTTTACAAATTAAGAAAATAATTTCACTAAGTGTTTGGTTGGCATATTGTAACAGTATGATGGGTGTACTACTTATATTCGGTGGTCTCTACCTTGTTCTATGGGGCAAATCCCAAGGCAATGTTTCCCACATCAAACTATCTTCATAGAAAGAGGAGGATTTGTACATCCCAGGAGAAGAACAACATCACCATCCTTCTTCTTCCCAAGTATTGGATGTGATGATATGATAAATACAAAACCAATGTCTGCTCCAAGAGTATTGAAAATTCCCAAATTCTCTCTGAAAATTACAATGTTCCAAAAACATGGAAATAAGAAATTTGATAAGAATAGTGGATTGCCACAGATATACTCATTTCCCTTATCTTCTTCTCCACAAATTCAAGCTACCTTGTCTTCTGTGTTAAAATATTTGGAATCATATGGAATAACAACCATACGCTTTAGTGGGTGTTGACGTGAATGGACACTGTAACTAGACAGCTTCAGAGTTGCCATTCAATTATCGATAAATATAAATTGCTTTTTGGTGAGTGCTTGGTTTGACGAGGAATGCAAAAAGGCTAGGAGAATGTGGAAAGAGTCAAACACTGATAACATAAAGCTCAAATCTTACAAGCATATATTAAGAAAGAAAAGGTCAATTTCATGGTTTCAAGGAGGGAAGAACAAATCTTCTTTGGGAAAAAGGATCCCAAATTATTTTGGAAGGAGCTCCAACCGAGAAAGATGCAAACTGGAAATAGTATTACAACTTCTAAATGGTTTGACTATGCAAGACAAATCTATGAGCAGGATCCCAAGATTGACCCTCCCCCCTTGGTCAACATTGATACTGAACTCTTCATGGTGCAAGAGGTAGATATGGGTATCAAAGTTGGGTGTTGGAAAAGCAAAAGACTTAACTGAACTCCAAGCAGAGTATCTAAAGTGGGGCTCAAAGATTCTTGCACCTCGCATTACAAAAATTTTCAACAACATCATACAAAAGGGGTTCCCCACAGATTGGACAACTAGTCTGGCAATACCTCTTTTCAAGAACGGTGACGTCAATAATCCATCCAATTATAAGACCATAATGATAAACCCTTTATTTGCAAATCTATTGGAAGCATGCTAGAAAATAAAATCAGCAAGTGGGCAGAAGAAAGAGATAAGCGTGCTAAAGGGAAAGCAAATTTTAGACCTAAACATTCCATAATTGATCATTGTATAAATTTAAGGCACATCATTGAAAAAGTTTGGGAGAAAAAGGAAGAAGTCTTATGTTGCTTTGTTGATTTAAGAAAAGCGTTTGACACGGTTCCTAGGGATAAGATTTG
The DNA here is from genome assembly GCA_031772625.1 of Pinus tabuliformis. Taxonomy (NCBI): domain Eukaryota; kingdom Viridiplantae; phylum Streptophyta; class Pinopsida; order Pinales; family Pinaceae; genus Pinus; species Pinus tabuliformis. Next base: position 739,706,978 of record CM062814.1, on the reverse strand, counting down.
GCACAAAATGGAGGAACTTGGGGTTCCTAAACATTTGAGAGTAGCTGTGCATGAGCTGTATGAAGAGGTGAAAGTCAAAATTGGAACTTCAGCATGCATTTCTGAAAGTTTGAGAAGCGATATCGGGGTCAAGCAAGGTTGCCCATTGTCTCCTACCCTTTTTGGTTTATATATCGACAAGCTTGAGGAGTGGTTAAATTCACAAGGAGGTGATGGTATATATTTGGGCAAGTTTGTTACAAGGCTTCTTTGGTATGCAGATGACCTTATTCTAATTACTTAATCTGCTCTTGGTTTGCAAGAGCACTTACTATCCCTTGAGAATTTTTGTAGAAGGGTGGGGATGCAAGTCAATATTAGCAAAACGAAAGTAGTGGTTTTGTCTAAAAAAATAAAACCTAACTAGCATAAGTTCTACTTTGAAGGCAACATTCTAGAAGAAGTTGCAGAATACAAATACCTCGGAATTGAGTTCAACAAAAATCTAGGTTGGGATGGTTGTAGAAAGAAAAGTACTTTGGGGGGTTGGAAAGCATTTAATGCTTTTCAAAATAGGTGTAGAGAGGAAAAGTTATGGGACTAAAAAATGACTCAAATTCTTTTTGGGCTTCTAGTGATTTTAATGATTCTCTATGGTTGTGAAATGTGGGCCAACAATACATCTGACATGCAGTGGAAACAATTTGAGAAAATTCAGAAGCGTTTGATTACAAACAAATTCAAAATCAAAAGTGTAGTTCCTTATGCTATCTTGTTAAGTGAAATAGGGGTTGCTCCTATTGAAGCAATTGCTATGATGAGAGTCATAAGGTATTTAAAAACAAATTGAGCAAATGGAAGAGGGAAGATGGCCTAAGGTTGTCTTTATTGACATATTGTACAAAAGAAAAAAGACTTTGATGTAGCAAAATAACAAATGGTTTAGTAAATCGAGTATTTGCTTGAACACATGACCCATAAACAGTAAAGAGATACAAGCTTTTGTTATGGATAAGTTCCACAAGTTTACTTGGGATAAGGAGCTAGGGAGAAAGAAAAAGTACTATATTGAAGTGTTTAATCCCACTCATAGTCATCAACAACAAGCATACATAGGGGCCAATATTTCTTGGAGAGCCAAAATTCGTATTGCTTAGTAAATGACTAATTCTCATCAACTATGTTACGAAACAAGGTACTGGAAAGACCAAAATAAGTGTGGGAGGAAAGAGTATGTATTTTTTGTTCTTCCGGAAAAGTGGAAACAGAAAAACATTTCATTTTAGAATGCGAGGCCTTCAAAGGCAACATGGAAAGTTATGCAGATTGTAATATCCCCATTTGATGTTTATTTTACACAACAAATATTAATTAATATTCGGTTATCCTTTTTCTACATGACAATTGTATTATAATTCAATTAGGGCACGATTCTTGATAATCGCCCTTTCGTTCTTTTTCTTGGTGTTCCACTTAAAGAAATTGTTGCAGAGTGAAATGGGAGGTGAATAGTCGATTCACTGCCCATTATGACAGTTGAGCATGGTTTGCACCTAGGGCATAATAAATTCAGCGAGACTGAGGGATCGCTTCATTGAAGAAGACCTGGGATTTTTTTGTGTCTCTCATCCATTGTTTTAATAGGTATGTGGTATTTTAATGATATTTCATTGTAATATTTTATAACAATGAATAAGGGATGGACTCCCTTATAAGCTATTGAGTGAGGGGTGAACACCCTCACGAGCGTTTAATAATAAAATTAAATGTTTGTTGGTTTTCACCCTACGACAATAATGATAGGAAGGATGGTGATTTGTGCAAAAGACAAATTATATTTAACATTGTAGTAGATAAGAACTAATGGTCCATGCTGATGAGTGCGAGCTGCAGGATGGTCCACTAATGGAACAATCATACCACAAGGATGTAGAGAGTGGTGATATGTAGGTAAATGATTTATTGACAACTATAATAACTTTTAGCTATGTATGTGGTATTTTAATGATATTTCATTGTAATATTTTATAACAATGGATAAGGGATGGACTCCCTTATAAGCCATTGAGTGAGGGGTGAACACCCTCATGAGCGTTTAATAATAAAATTAAACATTTGTTGGTTTTCACCCTACGGGGTTTCCAGGGTATATCGGTGTTCAATGATGTGATTGCTTATTATGTCAGTTTGATGATGTGATTCCTTGCATAATGTGATGTTGATAATGTCAAGTATGTGATTAATTAATGTGGTTGAAGGAATCATGAAATGGATGCAAGGTTACATCATACAATTTATGTTAATATACTACAAGAGTGGTTGTTCATGGCTATGAAATTTACTATTCCTCTACTGAAGTTACTTTTTTTTTTTAACAGAAACGGTTAGAATGATATATTAATTCTTGGCTGGAATGCCTCAATTCAGATTACAAAGAGGTAGGAAGGGCTCAGATTTCGCCTCGACCAGGAACCATATGACTTTCCCACTAATGAGCCTGCGAATTTTGCATACTATATTACTTGCAAATTTCTCTATCTTTCCTAATTTGTAGATGCAAACAAATTGCTCCAATATTAGACAGTAAAACATTTTTATCAAACAATTAGGGGATGGGATCCCAACCTTCGTCTCCGTCTCTTAGAAGAACTCCGAGAGGGAGAAGAACCGCTTTATTGGCTTCGGCATCGGCTTCTTTGTTGTTGTCTCTCTTTACGTGAAGGAATTCCAGACTCTGAAAGGAGTTTGTCAGGGAATTAATTCTGCTCAGCAATCTTGATAGTCTTAAATCTGAAGGAGAGGACTTGTCCACTATGGCCTTTATAATAGTATGCGAATCCCCAATTACAACTGCATCTTTGATACCCAGGAACTTGAGCATCTTGAGCCCCTGGAGAAGAGCTAGTGCTTCAGCTTGAATGCTGGTGTTAAAGCCCACTCCCCAAGCGTATCTAGTTTCAATTCTGCCCTCTGCGATTTTAATAACACCACTTGCTCCGGAAATACCTGGAATGCCTTTTGCTGCAGTGTCAAAAAAGAGAACTTTTCTTGCCTTCTTGATGCAAAACTCAGCAAATTCTATATCCTTAAGACGGATTTGCCAATGTTTTAGCGGAGGGGGGATCCTAACTCTATCAGTGAATTGGAGATCAAGAGAGGCGCCCCATACAATTTCTTGTTCACTGAGATCTGTCCTGTCTAGCTGGTTTCCCAAACAGTCTTTTAGGTGGCTTTTAATTTTTACCCAGGTTATCTTGGGATCACTCTTCTTGTCCCTAAATATCCTTTGATTTCTTTCCAGCCATATGTGCCAGCAGATTAATTTGGGAAGGGCGAGCCAGGCTTCTTTGATATGGGAATTCTGAGCAGTGCCACTAGGGTACATACGCTGCCAATTTGAGAACAGTTCTGAGCAGTGATTAGGGGGAGCGAAGTCAATGCTCCATGGGCTTAAAGCCTCCTTCCAAAGGTCTGCAGCAAATTTATAGTAGAGCATCATATGGGAGGCATTTTCTTCATGATCCCTGCACAACGAGTAGCGAGAGGGTCCTATAAAGCCTCTTTTCCGGAGCCTATCCTCTGTCAAAATTCTATGGTGGCAAAGAAGCCAACAAAAGGAGTCGATCTTGGGGAACGTTGTCTGTGACCAGATCCCCTGCCAGGGCTTCGGATCAGGCAGGACATTAGGATGCCGAGAGAGCTGTCTATAGCCCTGCGAGACAGTATAACTCCCAGGGATCGGACCCCATCCCCGAATGTCTGCTTTCTTGCTATTCAAAGGGGCTTTGCCTTTTAGATGGGAGAGGAAGGTAGCATAATCTTTGGCAAGATTCAACGACACCTCTAAGTTTTTCCATCTCTGCCTGTCGTCATTCTCCTAGTGTGATAAATCCCACAGTGTTTTAATACCAGCTCTGTCCATCCACTCTTTCAATAAGACCAGAGAGCGATCATCAGCGAGGGGGTCGCTGCCCATAATGCGATCCTCCCAGATTTGGATGCGCTTTCCGTTTCCAGGAATCTAGTGCGCATGAAGATTAATTAAGGCGGAGGCTTTTTCACACAGTTTGTGAATCAACGTTCCGGTGATTATCTTAGGTTTGTCTAGGCAGCGTGCTCTCTGCCCACGGTAGTATTTTTTCCATAGAGCTAGTTGCGCCCAACCCGGCTTTGGGGCGATTATCCTCCATAACAATTTCGCACCCATAGCTATATTTTGTTTGCTGAGATTCTTAAAGTTCAATCCGCCTTCCATTCTGGCTAATGAGATTATGTCCCAGCTTAATAAGGGGATTCTCTTCTCATTAGCTTTGCCACTTTCTAGAAAAAGTTTCTTATATAATCTTCCATTTTCCTCGTGATGCCAATAGGAGCCATCATAACTGCTGCCTGATATATGGGAAGACTATTCAAGACCGCTTTTATTAGCACTGTCTTACCTGCTAGATTGAGCCAGTTGTATCCCCAAGATTGAATTTTAGATTTGAATTTTTCCAACAGAGGTAGCCAGTCTTTGCTGAGAGCCCTTTTTTGGAAGACAGGGAGCCCCAGGTACTTGAATGATGACCAGGAAGAGGAGGCTGCAAAACCAAAACAGTTAGAAATGGCTTGGAGCGATCTGGCTGAGGCATTCCAACAGAAGACATGACATTTGCCTTTATTGAGGCTGCTTCCTGAGTCTTCACAATAGACATCCACCACATCTTTAAATCTTTTGGCCAAGGCCAAGGAGGCAGAACCCAGCAAGAGAGAGTCATCCGCGAAGAGCGCATGATTTATGCTTTTGACACCTCTTGCGATGTTCAATGCTCTACTAAAGTTACTTTATGTACTAATGAACATTCTATTTAATGGTTAACGAGGAATGTGGAATAGTGATTTAGATAATTACCGGTGGGTAGTTTGTATAAATTTTTTCTAACTTCTTGCATTTTCATATGAGGCTGTCGAGGTATACTACACACATATTCTGGTAGTTATGGGATAATCTATTTATCTTTCCCATAAGCTATCTTTAGCTTCGTTAAAATAATTGTCTTTTTTTCTTAAATTAAATTTTATTTTTATTTTTTCAATTATCCCAATATTTTTATTTGAATAATTAATTACACGTATAAGATGACAATATTTTCGTTTTAATATTTTCCGTTCTTGTTGGACTAAAATCACTTATTTACCTCTCTTGAAATCATTTTAATATTTACCATTCTCATTGCACTAAAATTATTTTTTTAACTTTTTTGAAAACATTTTAAAATTAAATTAATGTATAGCCTTCTTGGTATTAATTACAAAAATCGTGTTTCCTTTAAATTACAAATAAAATAATAATTATATTATTGAGTGATTCTATCGTTCTTATAAATTAATGTATAGCCTTCTTGATATTAATTACAAAAATCGTGTTTTCTCTAAATTACAAATAAAATAATAATTATATTATTGAGTGATTTTATCTTTCTTGAAATTAGTTATAGGAAATTTATAAAATATAATTTAAATATTTAAATAAAAATGTATTTTTTTATTTAATTAAATCAATATAAAAATTACTGAAGATAATAAAATTTAAAATATTTAGATATAAAAAAATAATCATAATAATTCATATGGACTTGTCCTATTTGAAATATGTGAATGTTTGAATAGTTTTGTTTAACAACTTATATTTGAAATATATTATTTTTTAATCTTTTGTGAAATCATCATCTATATGGGTATTACAGATTAAATTTTTATAGTATGATTTGAATCATAATTTGACATATTTACTTGGATTTATTTTTAAGTGAATTTTGATGTTAGAATTTATTTTTAATCAAATATATTTGAAATATATATATTTTAATCTATTTAGATATATTTTTTAGTAAGTTGTTTTCAAATATTTATTCCATTTTCAAAGTAAAAGGTATAAAAAATTTATTTATTTTTTGAGTATGTTGTTTTCAAATATCTATTTCATTTTTCAAAATAAAAAATATAAAAAAATCATTTATTTTTTCAGTAAGTTTTTTCAAATATCTACTTCATTTTTCAAATTAAAAGCATAAAAAAAATTATTTTTAATATTATTGTTACCAATTATCTGCCGAGAGTTTGAAGTTTGCTGATTTTTGTACGGGGCTTCCCCTAAATTTATTTTATTTATGTAAATCCATCGACGCAACGATTTTCAAGCTTCAAAACTATTGCGTGTTGTCAAAACCATGAGCGGTCCAGACATTGATTATGTGTTGATATCAAAGAATATACCAATTTTAAACTCAATTATGCCCTAAAAAATTATGATTATTCGTGGACACAACAGACAGAAGAAATGCCTAATACGATAATTTTTTTGTTGCAAATTCTAATATTTGTACTTATAAATATTCAATGAAGTTGCAAGGCCATAAATAATGGAATTAATATAACTGTAGACAATTTCAAACCCCTGTTAAAATCCAATTCATCCTTATACAAAGGTGGAAATTGCACTTGAGTGCATGGTCACGCGGCCGGGGATGACGGTTTTCTCGCACCCGGTCCGTTCCAGCCCCATTTGTAGCGCTGCCGCGGAAGCAACTGATGTATTAATTGAGGATTGATTGTGATGTGATGATTGTACATAATGTATATTGAATATTGAGCCTAATACAACTTTTTAATGGGACCTCGCCCTCCCCATTTTTTTAAAAAAAGTGGAAATTATAGAATGAATATAGATACAGAGATTTGCAGTAGAGATAAATGACAGATGCCCAATAACTGCTATTCAAGCTAAACGCCAGTAACAACCTCTACATATTAACAACCTATACATAATACATAAGAAAAAATAAATTTGAGCAACAAATCAAATCATACATTTTATAATTCATTAAAACTTATATTTTTATGATTAGTTACAATTGACCATCACTATAGTAACATTATTGTTTATATAATTAAAATAAAAGATAAAATTATCATAAATTATAATATTAACCATATTAATTATGTTTTTTATTATTTAAAATTAAAATTAAAATTTAAAAATCATAATTGCTATAATCATAATTGTATCAAGAATGCTATGTTATGTCCATAAGGTATATTGGTGAGTTCTCTATTAAAAATACCATGTTTTTGTATAATATGTTATATAAATGATATGTGGAAAGATTAGAAATATATATACAAGTAAAATTATATTAATTGTAATTAAACTTTAATTTAAAAGAGGTATGTCTATTTTGAAATAAGATTTGGAGGATGGATCGTAAAACTAAAATTGGCAGCTGCAATTTAACAAATGTTACCTTCAGTGGAAAGGGAGCAGCTTCAGGGAAGAAGTCTCAGCAAAATTGTGAAGGTTGGGTTGTGGTTTCCGGTGGGGAGGATCACTAGGTATCTGAAGAAGGGACAATATGCCAAGCGAGTTGGAGGCGGAGCAATCATCTGCATTGTCACAGTCCTCAAATATCTTACCACTAAGGTGCTGGAATTAGCTGGAAATGTAGCCCGTGATAACAAAAAGATTAGAATCATCCCATGCCACATTTAGTTGGCAGTTGGAGAAATGACGATGAATTGGGGAAACTTTTGGGCAAAGTGACCATCGCTAGCGAAGGACTGCTACCAAAGATTGTCAGCAAAGTGTTTGTTGAAATCTAAGAAATATATACTCACTAGGAATATGGCAAGGCATGCAAAGTGTTCGTGGAAAGTCTCCAACTAGAGTTGGATCCGGAAATTGTAGGTACTGGGGACCTGGATCATCAAAAAATTCCAATCTTTGTTCGGTCCATGTTTGGTAAGTCCCCTTGTTTTATGGCCACCAAATCAGATGGAGTGGGAGTGTTGGCTGTCAATATTCATCAACATACAGGTACCCATGTGGGTGAGATGAGGCTCCTCTATGGAGGTAGGCAACTGAAGATGGAAAAATTTCTTAGGCATCATGGAATTAAGAGGGATGCCACTATCTTTATAGTGGGATTCTTGTTTGGAGGTGACAGGACTCTACTCTCAGTAGCCCTAGGCAGCTCCCAAGGTGTTTCAGGTGGATAAAGTTAAGGAGGGCCCTATGTTGAAATTTCACTCCCATCTCTAAAGGAATACTTTTATCTATACATTAAATCAAGCCTCATTTTCCCTTTAATGAATTTTGGCCTCGTATATAGGATCTATACAAGTGGATTCATATGGTCTAGACTAAGAAGTGGAAGGTCATCTTCTACTCTAAAGGTTTTTTTATAGTGTTGTTTGCTGACTAGGAAGATTATTAGAAGGCCTTAACTTGGGGGCCTTGGTTATGGGGTAAAGTTGGTTGTTCATAACTCCCTGGTTTCCAGACTTCGATCCCTCAATAATAGTCATTACCAAACTACCAATTTGGGTTAAGATTCCAAATTTTCCTGCCCATCTTTTACACTATTCGGTTTTTCAGGGGATAGGTAATTCTTTGGGTTGTTATCTTACCACAAATCCCTCTCGAGGGAAGTGTGGCCTATACACCTACAAAAGAATATGTGTGGAAATTGATATTAGAAAATGGCTACCAAATCAAATATTTAAAATCGGTGATTACCATTGGACCTATTAGCACTCAAACTAGGAGGGGTCCTAAGAGGGGTTCCTATAGAGAAACTACTAGGTCGATGACAACAATGGAGCGATAGCCCACTGTCACTTCAACTAAGGCTCCTTGCTCTTTACAGACTTTCACCGATGGGAGGAGTCCCAGTATATGAGGATTCACGAGAATATATGGTCAATGGTAAGATAAAGAAGATATTCCTAGCCTATTCATAGAAGACACTCAACTGAATAGGTTGTTTGCTTTAGAAGCAAGGTGATGGGTTCTTTATGAAGGGATAAGAGGGATTTTGAGGTTAGGGTTTAAGAATAAGTCTTGTCATGGAAACCCCTAGACTAAAAAGGTATTATGAATGGTTGGCTTCTAAGTGATCTTGGCGGGACCGCAAAGGGCCAAGTGGACCCAAAATTAGTTCAAGGATTTGGAGTTGATCAATCAAGGATGTACTTGGCCTAATTGGGGAAAGGAAGAGGATCAAAGAAATCATTTTTCTTTGATGATTTGTGTTATGATCCCATTGAGGTTACTAGCCAATGGGAAACCAAGGGCAAGAATTGGTCTTCGAGCTAAGGTTTGAAATATCTCAAAATCCCATTGTCAGAATCTCATGAAATTTGGAGGGCTTCTTGAGGACACACCAACGCAATTGTGGGTAAGAGATCAAATTCTTTTTTATGGATAAATCGTGATAAAAGTGATGTACTTGACCTAATTGGGGAAAGGAAGAGGATCAAAGAAAGAATTTCTCTTTGATTATTTGTGTTATGATTCCAATGAGGTTACTAGCCAATGGGAAACCAAGGGCAAGAATTGATCTTCGAGCTAGGACTTGAAATATCTCAAGATCCCATTGTTGGAATCGCGTGAGATTTGGAGGGATTCTTGAGGACACACCAATGCAACTGTGAGCAAGAGATCAAATTCTTTTGATGGATAAACCGTGAGAAAAGTGATTCCCTAGGTAACCTATGGAGGCTAGGAATAGAAAAAGAGGGGAAGGTGAGAGGAATTCTCTTTGAAAAAGATCACCTATGGAAGGATCACTGCCTAATCCTTTGGGGAAGATGGATTCAATATACAAATTGTGATTTGGAGGAACTACACCTAATCAATGAGCCTCCTAAACAACTTCACGTGGCAATAAGGGAACGAGAGCAACTTTTGGAAGAGTTTATACTTCAATGTGCAATAATTGATGGCTTATCAAGATGTGTTCAATAGAAACAATCTCTAGGAACATTCACCCATTCACACATGATACATGAAATGATGCAACGCTATAAAAGACCAATATTTCCACAATTTCGCATAAGAAAAGCAGTAAATTTTAGACCTAGTATAGCGAAAATCCCAACAACATTCATGTATTAAAGTAAATAACAAGAATATACATGAAAAGATCACTTACATGTGTAAAAGAGTATATCCAACCATCATATTATGCCAATAGTGAAGCTCCAAGACAAGAGATAAAAGATCCAAACATCAAAATTCATTCATATCATCCAAATTCATCCTCCAAAAGGAATAACGAAAATCTCACAAGAGAGAGAGACACAAAATCCAAGTGATGATGATGAAAATGAATCATCTCACTTCTATTTATACACTCTCTAATGAATTCGATTTAGCTAAATTGGCCTAATTGAGCCCCTAAAATAAAATAATGTGCATAATAACAATACTTTTGGTGACAAGCCCACCAAATAGCTCAATAATGTAAAGATAAGCCTCTCAAGAGCGTTGAATGATAAAAAAAATGAGTCGTTGGACCTTTGAGGAGGCCTAATGAAGTCCAAGGGGTGCCATGTTGTAGAAATGGACTTTGAACATAGTGGACAAGGGGTTGGTCCCTTGTTTCCAAACAAGAACCTGTGGTGCTCCCAAGTGGGTGTGGGGGCACAAGGACGTCCTCATGGGTGTAACACCCCCTCCCAGGTCTACCCAAAGTAACCCTGCCAACGGGTGTAAACATGAGACGAGAGGTTACGAAGATGGGATTCAACCTCCTATTTGTCCTTAAGGAAGTGGAAGCGAGAGAACATCACACATCTAGTGATGCCCTGACGCAGGGTTGCCCCTGCTCTGCCCACAGTATGCATATAGACCTATGCATAAACCATTTTCTGCCTAGGAATTTAACCCTCTAAGGAGTCAAATCATCAATATTTAAGGTTTAAGGCCCCTTTCATTAGAACTCATGCGGAAACATATTAATAGACTAACCCAAAGTCTAAACCCTTCCAATCCTTTCTATCGGCGCTTTAATACATCCTCATAAACCTTTGTAAATCCTATGGCCACACATATATCTCTTCCCACTCTTTAACATTGGTTATATATGATTAACTCATAAACCCTTCTTATCGCGCCTTATTTCTATTATAATTCTTTATAATAGAAATGCACTAGTAACATACGTAACATACCTTTTCCGCCAATCCTTAGTCTCTGCACATTTACCGAGATTACCTTTATCGCTATCGCAATATCAGGTTCTCCGTGGTCACACTACATATATGCTCTTATCACCCCTCCGACTCCAATATGTGACTATCGGGAGCATTTAAATAATGCTTAAGCCTTAAAAGACTCGCACAACACTTTAACGAAATACAAAGGAATTACATTGTAATTCCACTCCGAACCACATAACCAGACTTCAAATATTGTAGACCCGCATATATAATTATCGTCGGGTCCGTTGACTCTAAAGATTTTTCGTTGCGCTACTCCTCCTCCAATCTCCGATCTCCGAAACGCTCGACCTCGATCGCCCATCTGCCCGATCTTCGATCAACGCTTATCACTATCGCTTGGTCCTTGCACTTGACTCTTCCACTTTAAAACTCCGATCCGATATGTATTTCGGACCCGATGGGTTCTAGGTCACATTCGATAAGGTTTCGGGTCCGGCTATGCATCACATGTCGCAATCGCTTCCTCCCTTTGAAAGATTGCGATGCGATCCCGATTTTTCCACTCTTGCGATTTAATCATGGCCATTGATCTATGAGATCTAATGGTTGCTGTGCATTGACACTTTACTCCTCCGCTACTCTATTTACTTATGTTTTTACGCTATTTCTTTAGCGTTTCTGTGGTTCCGGGTTTCTTCAAGGTTTCGGCCTTTCTGTTGTTTTACTGCGCGATTCCTCTTGAGCTTTGGCTTTGATCCCTCTAATGGATTCAACGATCCATTATGATCCTCCTCATCATGTTCCTCTTTGTGTAATCGTCGAACTCCACCTGCAACTCTCTGTTACACAGGATATGCTAATTCATTCATTCATCATTCAATATTCAACGACACACTTATACAACTTGGAATTGAATCTCTGTGCATATATATATATATATATATATATATATATATATAAACAAACAATTACATGACGAGACTCTTTGTCTCTCTTCGGCCTGATCTTCTAATTAATGGCCTCTGTTCATTATCTGCCCGTAGGCTTACAAACACAACTAAATATCTAACTCTCTCTCTCTATGTCTAACCTCTCTAACCTCTGATCATGCCTTTTAGGCTTACATTTATACAAAGGGATTCTAAAACCAATTCCTGGTTTAGATCCATAAGCTTCTCAACAAAATCCTAAAATCTCTTTCTCATCCCTAAGGATTCTCTCAAATCCACAAAATCATGAACTAACTCCTAATCTAAGATTTACAATCAATTCTCAATCCTCTCATCACTCAACTATCCTAAATCTCTCATGTTCTCCTACATTCGAGAACATTTACAATTATGCCTCACAATATTCAATTAATTCCTATTCTCATTAAAATCACTCAAAACATTAAATAATTACATTAATTCAATACTTAGGAAACCAACTTCCTTGAAACACAAGACCCCCTATGTCTACTAGAATACAATAATGATGTTGAGCTGAATGCTCCTGCATCATGCCCACTAGGATATCTTTGCCCAAAATTCAGCTTGGAATAAGTGTCCCTTAACCGTGGTCTTATTTTTCCTTTATTAACTTTTATTACATGAAATTTTCACCAAGGCTGTTACACAACCCTCCCCCTTTGGGAACATTATCCTTGGTGTTAAACCACACAATGACCTCAGCAAAACCGCTGAAAAGCAAACATACTGCCCATGGAGCTTTATAACTTAGCTTGACGCAGTTTTTACAATGAAAGACCTGCTCAAAAATAAAACATCATGACAATATAACAACCATAATAACATGATACCCATACTGCTTATTGGAGCTTTATAACTTAACTCGTGGTGGTATTTACATCCATATACATATACATACATATACCAAAACAACAACAAAACATATGCCAAAATATACCAACATCAAATCAAAACTGCTTTGCCTCAATCGAAAAACAATGAAGGATATAGGGCTCACATATGATCCGCCATCTCCCATGTAGCTTCTTCAGGCCAAAAGTGTTTACACTACACTTTAACTTGCTCTATGGCTATGTTCATGAGCATGAGATGTTTCTGCTGCAATATGCAATGAGGCTTCGGCTGGAACTCTCCTTCTTGCTCCATCCGCAATACAAACCAATCAATAACATGATCAACATCCTTTATATACTTCTTAAGCAATGAAATATGGAAAACATCATGGAATTTCATTGTTGGAGGCAGTGCAAGTCGATATGCCATTGGTCCAATCCACTTAAGGATCTCGAAAGGCTTGCAATATCGTGGTGCCAACTTAGCACATGAAACAATCTTCAAAGAGCTTTTCTTTGGCTGGATGCAGAAATACACATGTTCCCTAACCTGAAACTCCTTGAATACCCTGTGTTGATCAACATAACTCTTCTGTCTATCCTGTGTTGCCTTTAGATTCTTCTTTGTAACCCGCATTTCCTACTCCATGTCCGCCAACATGTCAGGTCCAATAAGCACCTTATTCACTGGATCACTCCAGCTAATGGGAGTATTACAACTTCGCCCGTAAAATGCCTCGAAAGGACTCATCCTCAATGACTCATGATAACCATTATTATATTCGAACTCCACCAATGGTGGATACTCTTCCCAGTTCCTCTGTTGGTGCATCACATACATCCTCAACATATCTTCCAAGATTTTGTTGACCCTCTCTGTTTGTCCATATGTCTGTAGAGGATAAGATGTACTGAAGGCCAACTTTGTACCCAAGCTTGCAAGTAGCTCCATCCAAAACTTGGAAGTGAACTTTGCATCCCTGTCGGACATAATCTTCTTTGGAACAACGTGTAGTGTCACTATCTCTCTGATGAACACCTGTACTACCTCAATGGCTGAATATGTAGTCTTTATTGGAATGAAATGAGCTACCTTGCTCAACCTGTCAACCATGACCATAATAGAATCATGTTGCTTCATTGTCCTCAAAAGCCATGTAATGAAATCCATGGAAATGACCTCCCGTTTCCATTCCAGAATCGCTATAGGCTGTAGTAGACCACCTGGATGCTTGCATTCCGCCTTTGCCTGCTGACAATCTAAACATCTAGCCACGAAATTTGCCACTTCCTTCTTCAAATTTGGTAAATAGTAAAAATTATTCACTGTTGTCAATGTCTTCTGATATCTTGGATGACCCGAGTATGGCTTTGCGTGAAACTCCCTCAAGATAAGCTTCTTGAGTTCACTACAATTCGACACATAGATCTTGTCTCTAAACCTCACTAAACCATCTACCATGAGACGATAGTCTGCATCCTGATCCCTTGTACCTGTACCTACACCTATACTTGTACCTGCACCTGTACATGTACCTATACCTATACTCTGTTGTAACCTATGCATGATCTCCATGTATTTGTCATCTCGCTGACCTGCCTGCAAGATCCTATCCTGTAACTTTGTCCCATAAGATCTCATAACTACTATATGATTTACCTGTACCTTCCTGCTAAGAGCATCTGCAACCCAGTTCTCTTTCCCTTTGATGTATCTGATCTCGAAGTCGAACTCACTAAGAGTATCCAACCATCTAGCTTGCCTGGCATTTAGATTCAGTTGGTCAAACAAATACCTCAACCCACTGTGATTGCTCATCAATGTGAACCTCATGCCCAAAAGATAATGTCTCCACATCTTCAATGCATGTATAATCGCTGCTAGCTCAAGATCATGCGTTAGATAGTTCTGCTCATGCTCATTCAGTTTCTGTGACTCATAACACACTACCTGTCCTTCTTGCATGAGAACTCCACCAAGTCCTCTCTTGCAAGCATCTGTACATACTACAAACTCCTTGTCTAGATCCACAATCTTTAGCACTGGTGCATGTGTCAACAACTGCTTAAGCTACTCAAAACTAACCTCACATTCTTCTATCCATTCAAACTTCTTACCTTTCTGCTACAATGATGTGATATGATATGCAATGCATGAGAAGTTCCTGATGAACCTCTTGTAGTAACCTGCCAATCCCATGAATGATCTCACCTCATCCACATTCTTAGGAGATGCCCACTCCATAATAGCCCTTATATTTTCTGGATCCACTGTTATGCCATCCTTGGAGACAACATGCCCCAAATAATGTACTTCTATCTAAAAGAAGCTGCACTTGCTAAATTTAGCATACAAATGATGTTCGCATAACAACCTCAACACTGTTGCTAAATGGTCGACATGTTCTTCCTCATTCTTAGAATATACCAATATGTCATCAATGAATACAATAACAAACTTGTCTAGATAAGGATGCAACACACTATTCATTAAACACATAAATGTAGCTGGAGCATTAGTCAAACCGAATGTAACAACAACAAACTCATAATGCCCATATCTGGTCCTGAACATAGTCTTGAAGATATCCTCTTCCTTGATGCGTACCTGATGGTATCCCGATCTCAAGTCAATCTTAGAGAACACTGATGCTCCCTTTAGCTGATCAAACAAATCATCAATCCTTGGAAAATGGTATATGTTCTTCGTTACTTTGTTTAGTTGCCTGTAATCAATGCACAATCTTAGAGTACCATCTTTCTTCTTTACGAACAACACTGGCGCGCCCCAAGGTGATACACTGGGTTTGATGTATCCTTTGTCCAGAATTTCCTTTAACTACAACTTCAATTCTACCAACTCAGGTGTGCTCATCATGTAAGGTGCTTTCGATGTTGGAGTTTACCCTTGCACCCACTCAATAAAAAAGTCTACCTCCCTGTGAGGTGGAAACTCTGAAATGTCCTCGAGAAATACATCCTGAAACTACTGCAATACTAGGTATCTCTTTAAGCTTAACACATCTGCATCCTCAACCTCCTTACCCTTGTCACTAGAAATGTGTACTGAAAACATCACACAACCTTTTCTGCAACTACACTTACCCTGCATAGTGGTAACCATCCTCACTGATGTAGGCTTCTTCTTTCCCTACAAAGTCCTCTTCTCACCACTATCATCCACACACTCAATGGCTTTGTCGAAGAAATCCACTTTGGTTCTGTGAAGGTATTGCCAATCCATACCCAAAATCATAATACACGATCCCAATGGAAATACATTCAAATGTGTTGTTGTAGGCATACCATTTAAATCGAATGCACAAGTTCTTACCCAATAGTGAACTCGCTTATTTGTACCTATAGCCAACTGTACCAACCAAGATTCTACATGCACTTCTTTTCTCAAACCACAATTATCCTCTAGGTTAGGGTTAATATAACTATAGTTAGATCCAGGATCAATCAAAATAGAAACAACTTAATCATAAAGCTTACCATCCATCTTAATGGTCGATGCTTGATGATCCACCTGCGTGCTGCTCTCCATTTCCTTTCTCAATTGTATTGAATCTATTGTAAGGAACTGCATTTTCTTTCTCACTTGCATGTTGAGGTCTTCCTCTCTTTGGTGGCCATTTTCCTTTAGCTTTGTCATTTCTTTTCAAGTCATGCTTAGGCTCAACTTTACACTTCAACTGCTCATAACAATGCTTCAACTTTCGGATGGCCTCCTCCAACGATCTAGGCTCATCGAACTCAATTTGGTCTCTGTATGCAACTAGAAATCCACTGATGAATCTTTGAACCTTGGCCTTCTCCTCCTTGAGGTAAGGCACATATCTCAATAGCTCTAAGAACCTACTAGTATACTCATCATTTGTCATAGAACCCATCCACAACTCGTAAAACTCCTTAGCTTTGTCATCATAGTATCTTTCTGATAAATACTTCTTCTTGAAGAGCCTTTCAAATGCATGCCAAGTCAAATCATCTTCATCAATACCTTTAACATTCTTCACATCTTCCCACCAAATATCTACTTTACCTTTGAGACTGAAAGTGGCTATTCTTGCTTTCATGTTTTTTGAGTAATCATGCAATCTAAATAATTTCCTCATACCAAGCAACCAAGCCTCTACATCTTGCAATTTCTTCATTTCCCCATCAAAGGTAGGTGGCTTCACTTTCTTAAACTCATCTGGCAAGTATGCTTTATCACTCCTCCGGTAAGGATGATAACGATGACGATCATTATGCCTGTCAAAACCAGAACTAGAATAATATATATGCCCAGTACCTCTCCTATACGGAGTGTTAAACATCCTTCCATCTCTGATCGTGTCAGATATATCTAACCTGTGTTTACTATGAGACCCACTGCCATATGCCCCATTAGTCTTGTCCTCCTGTCCATGGTTGATCCGAAGTGGTCCCCGTCGTTGCAAATCTAAAAAACTATAAAGTAGTAGCGCATTCACCTCTGCTTGTTTCTCTTGTGCCTACATGATTTTGTAACTGTCTACTTTGCAACTCCTTATGTCTTCCTTCAAGCTTTTCAATGTAACTGCCAAATCAGAAGGATTCCCACCACCATACTGCTCTTCAGATTCATAGGGAGAGTCTTTGTAATCAACCATCTTGCTAGCCATTGATGTTTCTTCCTGCAATGCATAATATGTCAGATAAACCAAATCACAATAAATTGACATACCTTAGCATAGCTCGGGGAGGATACATGTCTGCAAGATCACCAAATCAACGTGATACATGTATAACATAATCATAACAACATATAGACATACGTGATTAAATGTATCAATACATAAGCATCACTCTAGTTAGGTCCAGTCATCAATGCAAGGCCATATCAACACTACATGCTACGACCTCATGCATGACAACAACCATTACTCCATTGTACACATTGCCACATGCAACTGTCAATATGCATAAGCAATGCCTAGTCAACTACACATACACATAAATGCATGTAGTCGAGCATAAGTGATCAATTATTATAATCAACCTACAAGACTAATACATGTAATCAAAATATTCAAAACTGTAACCTAACATACAAGAATGTAGTCAAGTTGCATAAAATCAAGCTGCACATAATCAAGTAACTTGTCATGTACTTTTGACGATACATTCCACAAAATCAATCGTCAAATTCCCCATGACACCTTACTACCATCATGATCAACATGATGCAATGATTCAAGCGCATGGAACACAAGTGTAAGAGACACACTGTTATGAAACCAGCTCAAGAAAAGATAGAAAAGATAGATCAACGCCTTAGAATTCAGCCTCTTCGAGGGGGCAACCTCCTTTACATTACATAAATGAACAATTCTTGGATGATGCAAATGAAAAGACCTCCTTTCTATATATAGGAGTCTAAGGGGTCATAACATAATCAGAGCCGACATAACAATAATAATGTAAGGGCACAATAATAACAATAGTGGGCTTCTATGTGGCACAATAGTAACAATATGGGCACTACATGGGTACATCAATATAATAAGTGGGTTGTACTAATAACAATAAGGGGTTAGACTAGTAGTATAGGGTCCTAACATGCCCCTCTCCTTCAAAAAGCGTTGTCCTCGACGCTTAAGTAGTTCTTGATGCTTCTGTATAAAATTATTGTCCTCCCATGTGGAATCTTCAGCGGGTAAGTTCTTCCACTTGATGAGATACTCTGAAATTGATCGATTTTGTAGTTGTCGGGTTCTTGTTTCCGTGACTGCTCCAGGTTCCAATATGATTTTTCCTCCCTCTTCAATTTCTGGCAATATTGTTTGAATTGGGATCTTTTGCAACTTTTGAATAAGTGGCCATACTTCTTCGTCCTTCTTCCATTCATCCCTTGCTTCGTTTATCCAATCTGGTTGGATAATAGAAATAGCACAAAACAATGCTTCCACATCCTCATCCTTGAAGAGTCTTCCCATTCGGTAAGGTCGCCATTTTTTAAGTGTATGTAATATTGCCCACATTTTCTTCTCATAAATAGCTTGCTTGAGATGCAACAATAAAAATACCCAATCACCTACATCAAATCATTTTTCACTATGATGTTGATCTACCTGTTGTTTTGTTTGATTTTGCGCTGAAGTGGCGTTATCCTTTAAAAGTTGGAGAACTTGTTGTTGATTCTCGATGTGATCTTTCTTTGCTTGAACCTTTTTCTTCTTGATATGTCCTTCTATCTCTAGAGTTTGAGGAGTGGTAATTTCTTCCAATCCTTTACAAGATATGGTCTGGTTCATTTCTTGATGCTCGATATGATCTTTCACTTCTTGAACATTTTTCTTCTTGATATGTCCTTCTATCTTGATAGTTTGAGGGGTGGTAATTTCGACCAATGAATTACAAGATATGGTTGTATTCATTTCTTCTTTCTCGATGTGATCTTTCACTTCTTGCACCTTTTTCTTCTTGATATGTCCTTCTATCTTGAGAGTTTGAGGAGTGGTAATTCTTGCCAATTCTTTACAAGATATGGTTTGATTCATTTCTTCTTTCTCTGGGGTGGGGTCCTGGCGTATATCCTCTTCTTTTGATGTTTCTTGATCCTTTTCTTCCTCCTCTTCATATTCTATGTAAAATAATTTCTTCTCAGCACACTTATGACCTTTAGTGCATTTGCTATCACAATTGTAACAAAGCCCTTTTTCTCTTTTTTCTTCCAATTGTTGTGGTGTAACCCTTGTAGGTTGTGGAAGGCTGGGAGAAACAACACTTCCATCTTTATAGTTGTGAGGGGTATGCTTCCTAGTTTCCATAATTTTGCTTTCCACTATGTCACAAAGCCCTTTTACTCTTTCCAATTGTTGCGGTGTTGCTCTAAAGAAGGTGTTGCTCTTTGTATCCTCATAATGTGCTATCATTTCCTCCGTGAAAATTGACCATGTAACAAGTTGTTTACGAGAACAAAGCCCTTCATACCATAAAAATTGATCCGGTTCTAAATATGAAGATGCAATACATACCTTTTTAAACAGTGGTACACCCTGTAGATCAAAATATTGCTCCATTTGAAGTATCCAATTTACCGGATCCTTGCCATCAAACTTCCTCATCTTGTTTTTTCTTGATTTTAGGAGCTCGATCTTGAAACGACTGTAACTCTATACTTTCGGATCTTTAAGTTATAAAATTGTGGCTTGTAGTAGCCCTCTGTGTCCTCTTTCCAATGCCACCAGTCTGATCCAAATTGGATTCTCCAAGAAAGAGTTATGCACAATCTCCCAAAATGACCTGATTATAGATCTTTCCAGAAGAGCGAACTTGTATGAAGTGCCACGTGTCATTGTTTCGACCATTTGATCTGAAAAATATATAAGAGAAACTAAAGTCTGTCCTCTTTCTGTACCTTCTTATGAAATTTCAATCCGATGCTCAGAGAGAAAGTTATGACGATTTTTCCCAGGTCACCTGTTTGGACTGTAATTCAGGAGTCTACAAAAAGACCAACTTCCTCAGATCATATCTTCGCAAATATAGAGCAAAAAGATCTGCAATTTGGACCCGAGATTCAGTGCGATTTCTTTTCAAATGGGTTTTTTTTTTAGCTTTTGAAATGGTGCAGAAAAAAAGTTATAGTGAAAATGCCATGATGACCTGTTTGGAGCAGCGAAACCCTAGAATCCAAAGCTTTGATACCAAATGTTATGAAACCAACTCAAGAAAAGATAGAAAAGATAGATCAACGCCTTAGAATTTAGCCTCTTTGAGGGGGAAACCTCCTTTACATTACATAAATGAACAATTATTGGATGATACAAATGAAAAGACCTCCTTTCTATATATAGGAGTCTAAGGGGTCATAACATAATCAGAGCCGACATAACAATAATAATGTAAGGACACAATAATAACAATAGTGGGCTTCTATGTGGCACAATAGTAACAATATGGGCACTACGTGGGTACATCAATATAATAAGTGGGTTGTACTAATAACAATAAGGGGTTAGACTAGTAGTATCGGGGCCTAACACACACATGCAACTGACATGAATGCATGACCAACACACACAGCCCATCCGGTCCGAGGGGTGAACTATGCTATGATACCAATCTGTAACACCCCCTCCCAAGTCTACCCAAAGTAACCCTACCAATCGGGGTAACACATGAGATGAGAGGTTACTATGATGGGATTCAACCTCCTATGTGTCCTTAAGGAAGTGGAATTGACGAAACATCACACACAGTCATTCAACACCATCAACAAGCCCCTCAGGAGACAAGTTAGCTACTCAAACAGTTTGTCCCTAAGTTCCACTGTTGTTTGAGAAACTTAGGGCAGAGTAATGCACCCTAGCAACAACTAAGGTGACTTATAATGCTTCCCTGCCTTCAGCCAACAATGTTAGTCTCTAGGGTAACACTCTGTGGGCCAACATCCCGGGACTGACATTTTGTCAAACACATGGCATCAATACAACGTACGGGTCTAGGATACAAGACATAGCATAAATGACTGAAATAACTTATGAAACATAACCAGAAGGATCACCTCCTTCTCCAATGAACTATTATATCATCAATGAGGTCTTGCATCCATTCATTTAATAGTTACAAGTAAATACATAAAATAACCATGACATGAACCAGTCATTTAACCATGCTTATAACTAGCATAAAACCATATAAATATCATAGATATGACAACCATTAAATCCACATATAAATCAGTGCAAAAGTAAGATAAATTAGCTTTTATTAATCATAGGAAAATCCAACCAAGTTCGGGACTTCCACGTACCACCCGACCATAGACATGGTTGAACCAAATCTCTCTTTCAGTCAGTCACCCTCGTGCCATATTCCAAGCATGAATGTGGGATCTCATAGAACAACCAATACAAGAACAACCAAGGGAATCCAGAGGTTAAACCACCTCCACCCTCATCAACCGTGATCACACCAAAACCGATGCTCCGATCACAACCGAACCAAACTTGGAATGCTATCCGAAATCCATTACTATCCTTGAGGAATTTTTTCCTCTCCTTGCCTCTCAGGTTTTACCACAATCCAAACCGGATCACTAGGCCCTAAAATGATACTAGTCTCTCACGCTTTACCGTAATCCAAACCTGGATCACTAGGCCCTAAACCGAGACTTCTCCCTCGGGCTTTACCGTATATCCCGCTAAAACCAATCAAGGGATTCCTAGGCCTTTGGGAATGGACTTGAGACCACCTCCCGCCCAGATTCCGAAATCCATCCAGCAAACCAAAGTTCAAAAACCAAAATAAACATCCCAACACCATGGCATCTGGAATAAGGTAAGGCTAGGTTGAAATCCACTGTCATAACCCGGCAAAACCATGCCACCAACATGCAAAGAACCATACACCAACATGCAAAGCCATGCATGTCCAAACTAGCTAGGAAATCACACATGCAAAAGGTTACCTACAAGTATTCCTGCTGAAGCTACTTGATCCTTCTTTCCTTCCTTTATCCTTTGCTTTCCTTCCTTTCCCTTGCTTGCTTTTCCTTCCTTGATCCAAAGCTAGAGTGCTCTAAGAACAACTCTAAGTGACCAAGAGTGAGAGAGAGAGAGAATAATGAGAGAGCTCTAAAGCTAAAATGACAAAAGGTTACCAACTGATCCTCAGAAGCATTTTTATTAATGAGGCCTCTAATTTCTTCATTTTCCATTATTTTACTTCAATTTCCTCCTCACATGCAACATGTGACCTTTTACCTTCCTTTTCTTCTAATTTCATTTATTTTCACAAATAAATGTGCCAAAAATGCCTTTTTGCCTTTTAATGCCTTTGCCAATTTTCCTTAGCCAAAACACACATCCATTGATGCCCTCTAGGATATCTTTCCCCAACATTCAACTTGGAATAAGTGTCCCTTAACCGTGATCTTATTTTGCCTTCATTAACTTTTATTACATGAAATTTTCACCAGGGTTGTTACAATGGGTCTCCAAACGGATCAAACATGCTTGTAGACCATCTGTAAGAGCTGGAGTAATGATACAAGCCCTCACTCTGTAGCAAGAAACATTCTCTGGAACCTAGAACATCTGCAAAGTGTATGGTGCAATTGTGGGATCGACTGGGCATGGTGAACCAAGTGCATCATCCTCATACCAAAGGTGGAACATGAGCAATCAATAAGTGTTGTTGGGGATCCATGAAATAATATATTCTATGGCGGAGGTCCATTGCTCTCAACGCTCACCCTACAAGTGCCAATGTGGCCCTCTAGAGGGCTAGGACCTCATATACGGAGACCAAGCCCCAAGTGAAGAACCACCTTCAATCCTGCATAAGATATAATGTGTCCCATTGCCCTCCAATACACCAAGTCATTATAATAATCAAGTAATAAAGCTTACAAGTCATGGGATCAATGGGGCACTTCATGGTAGCATGGCCTTCCATAGTGGGATTTGGCATGTACAGGTGTCTCCAATCTCAATAGGGGGTTAACCAAGGGCCTTATTAGGTGGTTTCAACCTCTAAAGGGGGTGACATGTCCATGATACATCCCTCAAGTGGTAGGTGGAAAATGATATAATAATGGAATGAAGTGCGGATGAGGGGAATCATCTAGACCACATGTCAAGGTGCAAGGGTAGCTATAATAAGGGAAGCCCACATGTGGGTTTATGTGTAGGAAGGAGTAAATCATGGTACATGAGTTACCTTGACCTTTGTTTTTCCACCTTTCTTCATATGTCTTTTGTCTTTGATTGATTTTCTTCATAACTGCTCGGGGCTCCAGGGGATGGAGAGCATGATATGTAACCTGTAGCAATGGATATCTCCTTGAGGTGGGGCAGTTCATCGCCCACCAGGGGTTGGGACAATCATGAGTTCCTTAATGATGGAGAAGACACATCTAGGGCCCATAGGAACCAGGGTGATGACCATGGATAAGTGGTAGAGCTCATGCTTGGCTTTTTCCCAAGTGCTATACTTGTGTGTCCCAGCCATATTTTCCATTTTGTGGTACATTTCGTGTTGAGAGTGGCCAAATTATGCTTTTTATTTTATTTTAGCTGCATCAACCTCTAGGGCATTGTTTTAGGCCTAACGCAAGGTGTAGACGAGGGGAGAGGGAGGCTAACCCTATGTGGACCTAGTGGACACATGTGGAACCATATGGGAAAATAGATGAATGGGGCTAAAATGAGTGGAAGGGGAGTGATGTAGGTGGTATCGGGAAGCGGGACCACACAACCAAAATCAATATTTCCCATGTAGTGCCAACCCTAAAGCTAATGGCCAGTAAAGGAGATCAAACGAGACTAGGATACAAGGAAGACCATGAAATCAGGCAATGGAGACAAGAATACAAACCTAACCCACTCTTTCTGCCAAATCCCCCCACCAATCCATGCCCAAAAATGCCCATGACAAGTAAGAAAAATGACTCAACTACACCAATGAAAGCCATACCTTTGGGGTCGAGAGGCCCACCTTTAAACATACATTCATAACAGATGGGCGAGGGACCACATGGTTGGCTCAAGTGGTGGAGAAAATGACACATCGAGCTATCTGGGGGCTGCTACCTGCCGGCTAAGGACCATCTAAGAGAAAAAGTTTCTCCTATGCATACCACCCACAGGTGGTGGGTAACTAGACCCAACCTTTGGATTATGAGAATATTGTGTTTCAGTGTCGCGTTTGTCTTCAAACTAGCCATTTACAAAATTTTTGCCCTCTGTCAAATTCCATCAAGAAACGACACTTCAGATCTTCAAAATCTAAAAGTTGGAAACCTTGTAACCCACCCCCTATGGAGGATGAGACTTCTTCCATTTTATATCACGAGGAGAATGGTGTCGATGATGATATGATTCCAGGGGATCAGGATCAGATTGTTGCTCCTCACCAGCCTTATGGGGTTTTAGCAGGGATCTCAACACCACTTGCAAATAAGCAGCTAGTAAGTCAAGATGCCTCTTTGGGTATTTTGAAGTGTGCACATGAATCAACTTCTTCCGAATTTGATAGGGAATCTCCTTCGAATCTTAACAATAATCTACAAATTACTTTGGTTGATATGCCTTCTATTGCTTGGAATAAGGTTATAAGAAAGAGAAGAAAAAAGAGTCACTCTGAAGATCATCCCCAAGTCGAGTGATTTTGTTGGGTTTGTCAAAGATCTTAAATAAACAATTACTACAACAATATATTTATATTTTTTTGTGATTAAATAAAAAAACAAACTTTAACCCAAAAACTTTTAAATCTTAATTAAAATTATTAAACACACTAACAAAGGGTAATACAGTGAAAATTATTTAGCTCTTAGACTTTAACCTAAAACTTTCAAATCATAATTATTATAGGAAAAGAACACTCACAAAGGCAAATACAGTCAAAATTCTTTAGCTCTCCAAACTTTTTTAGGGAAGATTCGTAAAGCATGCATCCAGAATGTTGTGTACAGCGTATGAGTGCATCCTAACATTTTTAGGTAAATTATATGCAAAGAAATTACATGAATATTGAAAATGGGGAATCAGGGTGGTCGTTTCATTGCAGTCAATTTTCCTTCTCCGAATTCAAGCCAAGCTTCGTAAAACAACACAACTGCAAAATATGGAGTACACAAATTCTTCGAATTTATGGATTGTGGATATTTGAATGATTGAAAAATCATTGTTTTACTAATGTAAATCCATCGATGCAGCAATTTTTAACCTTCAAAACTATTGCGTGTTGTGAAAGCCAGGAGCGGTCCAGACGGGCTCTTCATCTGAGCTCAGAAGCTTCATATAGGCATCGGAGGGGCTGTCCATCGACGGAAATTGAAGGCTCGAAGGTTCGATCCACATAAAAACCAAGCAGTAGCCTGCCATTTTTATAGGCCGAGATCAGCCCATTTGAAAGAGAATTTACAGAAAGAGAAATTCCGTGGTTTCAATTTGATATAGGATGAGCTCATTGTGTGGAGTTTTAATTGCCCACCTCAGGATGCTGGTGAGTCCAGACATGCCATCTCGGGCAGTGGTGATAATCACCTGCCTCACAATTATGACAAACCCGCATTAGGCAATGATTTCTCGGTGGGATCTAAAAGTAACGAGTGATTTCTTAATTGTTGGTTGTATCTAACAGTAACAAGCAATTCACAGTGGATTTTCTTGAGCATGAAAATGTTGGCCAGTGTTGGCAATTTTCCCATCTCGGAGGTCAGCATTAGTCGGAAGGTCAAATGCTCGAGATATATTTTTAATCGAGGAGTGTTAGTCGACCGGAGTTGTTTTCGTCCTCAACTCTGTCATCTCTGAGGTTCCCATCTCAGAAGTTTGGGAAGGAGGTCAAGCGAAGGAATTGCTGAGATCGGAGGTTCCCATCTCAGAAGTCTGGGAAGGACGTCCAGTGGGGGAATTGCCGAGATCCGAGATTTTGACAGAGAAGTGGAGTCTAGTAACAAACAAAGAGGGATCTCCGTCTCGGAGTTTGTCACCCGGGATTTTCAGAGCAAGTTTTTGGAGTTGTCTTTAAAGAGACTTTTTGGAAGCTTTTCCGGTGGGTTTTTCCAGTCAAAATCTGGCAGCAATTTATGGAAATCGCAAGTTTGATAGCTAATTTCTACACAATCAAAGCGTCCCAGAGGTTTTTCAGGGTGCTGAATCCAAATATGCAATTAAAAAACCGTTTTAAATAATACAAATCAAGATTTAACCTCAATTTTTCTGTCGGATTCCGTCACCGGAATCTCCAAAAAGTTGCACTAAAGACAACTCCCAAGTTTTTTGCGCTAGAATACAAAATGGTGGGGTCCCGGGTTTCAAGGGCCTAGGTCACGAGGAGAAGTTGCATGAGGTTCCCGGTTTAAGTGTCGAGGCTGATTATTAGTGTGAAATGAAATAAAAATTTAATGTAGGGGACATCAATTTTTTTGCTTTTTACTTTTTGCAATTCAATCATTTTATTACTCAAATTAATGATGATATGATCCAACCTTCTAATAGTCGCCTCGCTGAAAAGATAATGCCAAGGAACTGATGCTAACATATTGTTGTCACTGTTTCTTATGTCCTCACTGGAAAGGTAATGCCAAGGAACCGATGTTAACATATTGTTGTCACTGTCTCTTATGTCTCTGAAAGCATCACACTCCAAATGAAATGTTTTTCCGATTCCATTGCCCCAGAAGTGCAAAAAGTACACACTTGTTCTTCCTGAGCTTCTTTAGGTCTTTTCCACCGACCCCTTTTGCAGCATAGTAGGTGCGAGTTAGTTCCTAATTGAGCAATAAAAATCTTTTCTCTCCATGGAATGCTAGCTCCAATGTACTCTTTTTGTTGGAGATCACAACTGGGGTTGAATTCCTGAACATAATACTTCTTCTTTCTACCCAACTCTTTTCCCCATATATGCTTACAAAACTTCTCCATAACAAAACTCTTTAACTCCTTGCTATTTGTGGGACATGCATTGAGATAAATATTCCATTTTTGCATCCATTTGTTGTTTTGCCTCATCCATGATTTCTTTTTTTCACTCATTCCTTCATTGAAGATAACTTTAGGCCATCTACCTTCTCCCATTTGCTCAATATTTAGATGCATTGAGGTAAATATTTCATTTTTGCATCCATTTGTTGTTTTGCCTCATCCATGATTTCTTTCTTTCACTCATTCCTTCATTGAAGATAACTTTAGACCATCTACCTTCTCCCGTCATTCTTAATTATGTGTGCATCATTTAAAAGTTTGCACTTGCCTTCTAACGTAAATGGGGGCTCATACTTGGTTATGGTGGCTTTAAAGTGTTTGGACTCGCTGGTTTTAGGAAAATTCCTGCAGGAAGGAATTGTGGTTTTAATGACATACTTCCATTATTTTATTTTTTATTTTTATTTTTATGTTTTTAAACAACGTGGTGAATCAGTAACTGCCAGACCTAATCTAAGGAAGACCTATGATCAATTATCGTAGCTGCCATTATAACACCAAGAGTACATCCAACAACCTGCAAGCAGATATACTAATTTCTTATGATTTTGGCAAGAGCCGATACTCCAGCTAGTGGGGAGTCTACTCCTTGAGCCGCACACCACAACAGGACAATATACTCCATGTGATTTGAACCATGACCTTGTGGGTTTCACCCAACGAACCCAGACATACTTCCATTATTGTACAACATAACATAAATAAGTTGTGGGCCATAACCCACAAGTATCGGGATCAAGAAAAAAAAATTGATTTGAAGGACCCTACAAACCATTTTCATTTGGAACCTTGCGAGGTAATTTTCTTATTGCTCATTTCTCCGTGATTCTAATTGTTCAAAGGCTTCAATATTGGCACTCTTCTCACCATTGATAAGCCTCGAAGATGTATTTTTAATAGAGGGGTAATAATAAGTTTTGTCATTGGGAATTGGATTTCGATTCATTTATTGGTTTTGTCCTCAGGAGGGATCGATGGTTCAGTTCGTGAGCAACAAGAGCCCGCAGATTAATATACTTTATACTATATAAATACTAGCCTAGATCCATCTTAACTATGAATCTACCAAGCATCGAGAGGGATCAAATCGATACAAACCTCTTTTAGAGTGAAAAGAGATTTGATCCCTCTGAGCACCTGTAAATCCGGAATTAAGATGGATCTACATTGATTTTATATCAACTTTATAAAGATAAAGTAATTAAAAGTAAAGAAAAATGTTAAATTTTTCTTTATAATATTTTAATGAGACTTCAATTATAATTATATATATAATTATATATATATATATATATATATATATATAATTGAAGTCTGATTAAAATATTATATAGAAAAAGTAGTTAAAAATAAAATAATTCAGTTATCATGTCGTAATGAGAGGGAGAGATGTGTGATTCATTCAATTCTTAATACCAGTATAGATCCATCTTAACCAGATATCTAATAAGAGCCGAGAGGGATAAAATCCCTTAGGTGCAACCCCCTTTTAGACTGGAAAATTTGAATAAAAGTTTACACACGAAAGATTTGACAACTTCGACTAGATCTATAATTAAGATATATATATATATATATATAGTCTAACTTATGAAATCAACATTTTCACTGAAATCCAGAAAAACAATTTCAAGAAAAAATGTTACTTTTTGTTGTTTAAAATGCATTTTTGAATGCATAAATGGATTCAATCCCTCAAAAATCTCATGGGAAACTCCAATTCTACAAATGGAACTTGGATTGTGTACACTACACACATTAAACTTGCAATTCAAACACATATTTTCTGGATTTCAAACAAAATTGACCAAAAGTTTTACATATTTTTTTTTTCAATTGCTTTATATAAAATATACATAGTTTTCTTTAATCATATATAATATATACAAATTTCTACTATAAGTGAAAATATAAAATTCTCTCTTTTGTTTTTTGTTTTTTAACTTTTAGTTGCCTTATTCTCTATAAAGTTGATATAATATTATGATATTTCATATGGACATCTAAATATTTAATTTATGGTTGAGAGTGAGTGTAAAACATGTATCTTTGTTTTTGTTTTTTTGTTATAGCTGACATTTTTTGTAATTTAAATAATATTTTTTAAAAAGAGACACCTGCCAACTTGAGGTTCTCTCTCAGGAATGTAGAATGAACCTCTAGACATTGAAATTTATTTATAAATCTTTAAAATAATAACATAATAATATAACCCATCTTATAAAATAACTAGTAATAACTATTTTCTTAGTACTAGTGATAGATAAAAAATGGATATTTATCTTAAAAGTAGTTATACTCCTTTTACCCTTTTAATTAAACAGGGTTTCAAAAATCTACAAAGGTAGAGGGCTTGACCACAAAGATCCATTTGTAGCCTTAAAAGTGGATATTGCATCATATTCGCAGCTAGGTGAAGTCCTTATAGTGGGTGATTTCAATGCTAGGACTGCAAGTGAACAAGCTAACATTATTTATTGTAAAGATGATTATGACCCTATTTGGATTACAAAAGAAAGTAATCATCAGTGGGAAAGAATTTCAGAGGACAAGTGCTGCAATCTCTTTGGCGAACAATTGCTTACTCTATGTGGGGCCTTTGATTTAGTCATTTGTAATGGCTTGACTAGATGGGCAAAGTCGATAATTTCACTTGCAATACTTACAATGGAGTAAGTGTGGTAGATTATGTAATTTGCTCGCATGGTTTGTGTGAGAAAATGGAGGAAGTTTTGATTGGAGATCCGCTGTGGGACTTGAAATGAGATCACAAGGCAATTTATTTATGTGTCTCTTGGATTGGAAAGAAGCAATTAGAGTAAAAGATTCAGCATGTCCAGGAAAAATTCTTTTGACCCCAGAAAATTGTAATACATTCAAAATGACGCTAGAGAGGCTCTTCGAGAAGGAGAAAATTACAATTCACAGCCTTCCTAGTCATGAATTAACACATTTAATTCAATGCGCACTTGCAAAGTGCAAAAGAGAAAAAATTAAGAAGTCTGAAACAAATTGCTTTCTAGTTAATGCTTGGTTTGACGAGGAATGCAAAAAGGCAAGGAGAATGTGGAAATAGTCAAACAATGATAACATAAAGCTCAAAGCTTACAAGCAGTTATTAAGTAAGAAAAAGGTCGATTTCATGGTTTCAAGGAGGGAAGAACTAATCTTCCTTGGGAAAAATAATCCCAAATTATTTTGGAAGGCGCTCCAATCGAAAAAGATACAAATTGGAAATAATATTACAGCTTCTAAATGGTTTGACTATGCAAGACAACTCTATTAGCAGGTTCCTAAGGTTGACCCTCCCCCCTTGGTCAACACTGATACTGAACTCTTCACGGTACAAGAGGTAGAGATGGGTATCAAGAAGTTGGGTGTTGGAAAAGCAAAAGACTTAGCTGAGCTACAAGCAGAATATCTAAAGTGGGGCTCAAATATTCTTGCATCTCACATTACAAAAATCTTCAACAACATCATACAACAAGAGCTCCCCACAGGTTGGAAAACTAGTTTGGAAATACCTCTTTTCAAGAGCGGTGACGTCAATAATCCCTCCAATTATAGGACCATCATGATAAACCCTTTGTTTGCAAAGCTATTTGGAAGCATGCTAGAAAACAAAATTAGCAAGTGGGCAGAAGAAAGAGATAAGCGTGCTAGAGGACAAACAGGTTTTAGACCTAAACATTCCACAGTTGATCATTGTATAACTTTA
This sequence comes from Pinus tabuliformis, assembly GCA_031772625.1. NCBI lineage: Eukaryota > Viridiplantae > Streptophyta > Pinopsida > Pinales > Pinaceae > Pinus > Pinus tabuliformis. The sequence continues at coordinate 739,676,023 of CM062814.1, read as the reverse complement.
AGGCACATTATTGAAAAAGTTTGGGAGAAAAAGGAAGAAGTCTTTTGTTGCTTTGTTGATTTTAGAGAATCGTTTGACTCGGTTCCTAGGGATAAGCTTTGGCACAGAATGGATAAGCTTTGGCACAGAATGGTTCCTAAACATTTGAGAGCAGCTGTGCATAGGCTGTATGAAGAGGTGAAAGTCAAAATTAGAACTCCAATAGGCATTTTTGAAAGTTTTAGAAGCGATATCAAGGTCAAGCAAGGTTGCCCACTATCTCCTACCCTTTTTGGTTTATATATCAACAAGCTTGAGGAGTGGTTAAATTCGCAAGGGGGTGATGGTATCTATTTGGGCAAGTTTGTTATAAGGCTTCTTTTGTATGCAAATGACCTTATTCTGATTGCTAAATTGACTCTTGGTTTGCAAGAGCAATTACTATCCCTTGAGCATTTTTGTAGAAGTGTGAGGATGCAAGTCAATATTAGCAAAACGAAAGAAGTGGTCTTCTCTAAGAAAAGAAAACATAACCAACATAAGTTCTACTTTGAAGGCAACATTATGGAAGAAGTTGCAGATTACAGATACCTCAGAATTGACTTCAACAAAAATCTAAGCTGGAATGGTTGTAGAAAGAAAAGAACTTTGGGGGGTTGGAAAGCATTTTATGCTTTTCAAAATAGGTGTAGAGAGGCACAGTTATGGGACTGGAAAACCACTCAAACTCATTTTGGGCTTCTAGTGATTCTGGTGATTCTCTATGGTTGTGAACTATTGTTCAGCAGTACATCCGACATGTAGTGGAGACAAATTGAGAAAATTCATAAGCGTTTGATTACAAACAAATATAAGATTAAAAGTGTAGTTCCTTATGATATCTTGTTAAGTGAAACAAGGACTGCTCCTATTGAAGCAATTGCTATGGTGCGAGTCATAAGGTATTTAAAAAAATGAGCAAATGGAAGAGGGTAGATGGCCTAAGGTTGTCTTTAATGAAAGATTGTGCAAGAGAAAAAAAAATTGGATGTAGAAAAATAACAAATGGTTTAGTAAATGGGGTATTTGCTTGAACACGTGTCCCATAAACAACAAAGAGATAAAAGCTTTTGTTATGGAGGCCAATATATCTTAGAGAGCCAAAATTCTTATTGCTCAGTTAAGGACTAATTCTCATCAACTCCGTTGTGAAACAGGGCGCTGGAAAAGGCCAAAGGAAGTGTGGGAGGAAATAATATGCATTTTTTGTTCTTCCGGAAAAGTGGAAACAGAAAAACATTTCATTTTAGAATGTGAGGCCTTCAAAGACAACAGGGAAAGCTATGCAGATACGCTGGTAGCTAGCTCTTGGGATAATCTATTTAGCGATGGGTTTGTCGAGAAGCTGGGAGCATTTATTTTGAAGCTTCACAGAAAAAGGGTAGAAGAATCAATCTATCCCATAGGCTATCTTTAGCCTCGTGGATGTTAAAATAATTTATTTATTTATTTCTTTCTTTCTATGAACCAACCTAGATCCATCTTAGCTCTGGATCTACCAACTGCCCATAGGAATCAAATATCTCGAGATGCAAACCTCTTTTAATGTTGTAATGTAATGTTTAACATTTTAACTAAGTCAAATTACATAAATAAAATAAAATAAAATAAAAAGATTAATGTAATGTAAACCTCTTAACTCAGTACAAATAAAATAAAAAAATAAAATAAAAAAAATAACCTAATAAAAATAGCAATAACAATAACAATAAAAATGACCCATGGTATTGAGAACCCATGTTATTGACCCGTGGTATTCATGTGGAACATAGCCTATTTAAAGGGGAAAATTAAACCAACCTAGATCCATCTTAACTTTGGATCTACCAAAAACGGAGACGGATCAAATCTCTTGACAAGATATTTGATCCCCAAGAGATTTGATCCATCTCGGCTCTTGGTAGATCTGAAGTTAAGATGGATCTAGGCTTGTTATTATATTATATTTTATTTTTATTTTTAAACATTACAACATCTCTACCATACTAGACTCGACCTAATTAAATATAAACTAGCCTAGATCCATCTTAACTCCCGATCTACCAAGCGCTGAGAGGGATCAAATCTCTTGATATGCAAACCTCTTTTAGAGTCAAAGAGATTTGATACCCTTGGGGCTAAGATGGGTGGTTTAATTTCCCCCTTTAAATATGCTATATTCCACATGAATACCAAGGCTTCTCAATACCATGGGCCATTTTTATTTTATTTTTAAAAGTATTTTTTATTTTTTATTTATTTCTTATTTGTTATCTATTTTATTTATTTTATTTTGATGGTTATTTTTATTTTTATTTTAATTTGACCGAGTTAAAATGTTTACAAAATAAAAATAATATTCTCAAAACAATTAAATCCGTTAAAAATTCTTTCTACGTTACAATTTTGCTCCTAAACTTTCATTCATTGAAAAATATACTAATATGTCTCTATTTATTATAGTTTACTAACTTTTTTTTTAATAAATTAATTATACCTATAGACATTATATTGTGAGGTTGTTGTTGGTGACACTGTTGAGATTTGTTGTTATGTACCTAGGGGGGGGTGATATGGGGTACCAAGGGAGGTACCCAAGGTAATAATGTAATAATGGGATGGGCCATAGTAATAAATAAGGTGGTTAACCCATGTCATGTAAGGGACCACAAGTAGTTAATAATAATGTAATGGGCCCATGGTATTAGTTGATGGTATGAGGAAACCATGGTAATGATGCATGGTATTGTATGTATGAGGCCTATATAAAGGCTAGAGACTCCACATATGAAGATGAAGAGAAGGATTATTGTATGAACATGCATATGGCTTGTGGAGTGTTCTCCTTCCTTAAGGAGTGAATGTATGGTGTTGCCCTACCTTAAGGGTTTGATCAATAAAGAATCATTTCATATTATTTCTGGGTTTCTTTGTATTATCTTATATTTTCATATCAGATCTATAGTATTTCCGGGTTAGATCTACAACAATTGGGTTAGATCTACAACAATTGGTATCAGAGCTCTGATACCACTTTTTGTAGCTCTGATACCAATTGTTGTATATCTGATTCAAAAGATATATGATAACAGAAATAAACCCAAGAAAGAACAAGATCAAAATAGATATAAATGATTCTCTTTATTAATCAAAACCCTTACGGTAGGGCAACACCATACATTCACTCCTTAAGGAAGGAGAACACTCCACAAGCCATATGCCTGTTCATACACGGATACTTCTCTTCATCTTCATATGTGGAGTCTCTAGCCTTTATATAGGCCTCATACATACAATACCATGCATCATTACCATGGTTTCCTCATACCATCAACTAATACCATGGGCCCATTACATTATTATTAACTACTTGTGGTCCCTTACATGACATGGGTTAACCACCTTATTTATTACTATGGCCCATCCCATTATTACATTATTACCTTGGGTACCTCCCTTGGTACCCCATATTACCCCTCCTAGGTACATAACATTTGTCATCCTCAGTCATCCTCAGGTGTCATAAATCTCAACAATGCCCTGTACAACCTTAGGGGTCATGAATCTCAACAGTGCCCCCGTACAAGAGATCACTTTCTCATTTTACGCAACCGAGCAATGAATGCAGTCTGTGTTTGATGACAGATGGCTTGTGCTTCCGCTATTTGTGCTCCCGCTGTTAGTGATTATGTTGCAGAAAATGCATCGCCTCCATTTCATCAACACATGTCCCACAGGTCAGGTCATTGTCAATGACCTCCATGAGCTTGACATAAGTGAACCGTGAAGTGTCTTCAACAGAGATTCCTCTGTTGTTTCGTCCAAATGCCTTATTCAGTTAAACTGCCTCTTTTTCTCAACTCTTTCGCACAAGTATGATCTGTTAATAGGTAGAGGAAAAAGCAGCGACTACCAAGCTCAATGTGATCCCAACTATGCTACTAATGCTCAGGGAATTACTAGACCCGAGGTTCTGCTTCCAGGCAACTTATTGACTTTGATATAAGGAAACTTATTGAGGACCTTGCTATAGGCCATGTATGCCTGGTTCCTAGTCAATTTCAGGCTCAACGATTGCCTGCCTGCAAGGTAATAGGACTAGGAAATGTTGTGGAAGGCAGCAACGGTGCAGGAGCAATTGGAATTGCAAAGGCTCCTTCATTTTTTGACCATGGAGACACCCGCTTCAGGTTCTAGGAATTCGTTAGGATAATAAGCCACATCGTCGAGGAGCATGAAATGGTGGGTCGCTGATGACTGGTTGCACGAGGGTTTGCTCAAATTGATCACGCATTTCGTAGCCTGACAGCTGCATTGGCCTTTGTCATAGATACCATAAGCTGCCATACGACCTGTAGGCTTTGAGAAGTAGGAAATTCTTATTAGATTGGTCCAGTTTGAAGTCCATGCACGGATATGAGACATTGTGTTGTCCGGGCACTAGAGAGACATGTGGAAGCTAAGGTTGCCATCATTGTCCAGTCTTAGGAATCTATACTCATTTTCATTATTAAAATTAGGAAGAGATTTATTGAAATTAGGAGGTGGTATTGGCAGCGATTGAATCCCATTAGTGAAAGAATAAGAAGATGATTTTCCTATAGTTTCATTGAATGAAACTTGCTTAGTTATCTCTGAAAAGTGAGGGTTGCATGATATACTATGATTTGAAATATTTTTTTGATTGTATTTAGAAAATAAGTGTCGCAATTGCTTTCTTATGTTCCAAGTGTTGACAAAGGTGAGAAAACATAACAACTTGCGACTCCTTATCCAAAACAGGGTGCAAAGGGCCAAACAAGGTCTCCATACTTCTTGGTGTCCCTGTGCCCAGTGACTTTGTCTTGATTATGGACTACTTCACCACTTGGTCTCTACATCCTAAGGCACACCAAACTATCCCACTATATGTGTTATGGGGCATATGGCGAGCAAGAAACATGCTTATTTTTTAAGATAAACAGCCTCATGTCCAACTGGTGGCATTGAACATTGTTGAATATTTCCAAGAAGTCGGCCCCTGTATACACTTGGATCCTGGAAGGAACATCACATTGGTTGATCTAGACAACATCTTCCCCATTTGCCATTTTGATGGGGCCGCCTCGGGGGGCTTTTGTGGCTGTGGGGTTTACCTTTCACTTGATCGCACAACTCATTACCACTTTCACTGGCATGGTGGTGATGGCGACAACTGCAGAGCGAAATTGATTTCTTTATGTGGTGCACGACAAGTTTCCTCATGGTTGGACATGGAAAACCTTCTGATCGTGGGTGACTCACTGACAATGATCAACTAGATTAAGGGAAAACACTCGTTGGAGGTTCCCTCACTAGATGCAACAAACCAGTGATCTCCTGACGACCTTATCCATTGTCAACTTTCAGCACGTATGTTGTCAACTTTCAGCACATATACCATACTGGGAACAAAACACGTTGGCCGATGCACTTTCCAAATGAGGTCTTCCTCTTCCCCCGACTTCATGGTATACGATTTGGAGGTGATGGCTAGGAGTGATAACTAGACTACTTTGAGATCTAATTTTGGAGTATCATCTTGCATGTTTTCTTGTATATTTTCTTATCCCTAAGAAGATTTTTTATGCGAATTGTTCCCCTTGATGGGACCAGATTTTAACATTGTCTGGTTCAGTTACTAGACCATACTACTTTTTTTTTTTTTTTCTTCTGTTGCAATGTATCGTGCACTGGTCTTGTTTCGAGTTTTCTGATGTAAACAAAGTTCGTACTCTGCACCACACTGGCCACACCTAGACTGGTATACACTTGATATATGTTCTTTGAACTGTTACAACTGTTACAGGGGATAAAGCACCTTGGCATTGTAAAACTTTCACACTTAAATGAATGAAAGTTTTGTTTTTTTTTCTTCTAAAAAAAAGGCCAAACAAGGTGCAAAGGGCCCTGCCTCATGTGTTAAGGGAAAATTAACTCCACTTGGATCAAAACAAACACTTGGTTCAAAAGTGGCAAATCTTATATATCTCTAAAAACACATTGGTGGAATCTTAGTGCATGCCATAGCTTGCCTTATCTAATTTTTTTTTTCAATAAAATCTGCAGAACCCCCCTTGTCTCTGGCCTCTTGCACGACATTACTAGCACTATGTGTTGATGATAAATGTTTCAATAAAATCTACAGAACCCTCCCCTATATCTGGCCTCTTGCATAACATTAGTGGCATTGGGTGTTGATGAGAACCCACTAAGCGGGAAAGTGCCTCCAGGCTTGTGGAGTTCTCCAAATCTACAAGTGTTGCAACTTTCTCACAATAGTTTTGAAGGTCGAATTCCTTTGGAGATCACCAATTAAAACCTTTCGTGCTTGGATATCTCCAAAAGATGATTCAGTGGAAGCATTCCTACAGAAATTGGACAATGTCAATTTCTGAGTATTTTGAAAGCATCCAATAATAGATTTTGGAAGTATTCCAGAGGAGCTGACGGGGTTGAATTTGCTTAGTTGGGTTGATAGGTGTTCCTTTGATGAGGTTATTCCTGGTGATATTTTACAAGAATCTTCGTCCACCATGTGTCCTCAACAACTTTCGTCCTCTATGATTTCCAGGACCCAGATGTCTATTCTGAGTTTCCACCATGTCAGGGTTTTCCAATCACTTTGGCATTTTAGCTCCTTGCTAATTACTAATTTCCTTGACTTAGGATGGACGTGGAGAAGCTTATAGCTCCATATAATCCCATTGCCTACCCTTTGGTATTCGCTGATGATCGTAATGGATGGCACTGGTAGGAACTTTGATGATGTCACGGACAAGATTCGAAACTGCCACGCTCGGCCTCGAATATATCTAATACCTATTCCTATACAAGGGCCTATATTATTTCCTTCCAAGACTGAATTCATATATAATATTCCTGTAAATCAAATATATATAAAGAAGGCGCATTATTTTCTTTCCTTCCTGCGGATGTGCAAGGAGTTCATTCACTTATGGCCATCTGTCTCAAGCAACACTGTCAGTGAATTCACAGGTTTTCGCTTGTGGATCTCCATATTTACGCTCAGAGGATTGAATTCCAGAGCCCAAGTTACATAGGACGAGACTTCTCTAATCATCAATGGGCAACAAAGGCTTACCATTTCAAGAACCATTCACTACCCACCCAACACCCTCGAGGTCAGTTTTTGTAACATGATTTGCCTGCATTCAAATCTACATTTCTTGCCTCCTTTTGCTCTGTTTAGATCACAATATATACAGTGAATCTATATTTCTCCTCCTCTCTTTTTTGTTGACATATATACAATGTAGGGGAGAGATGTCTAATGTTGTGCAGGGACCAGTAATTGATATAGTACTGGTCCCACCAAACCACCAGAAATTGAGACTTTTGCAACCAATATTTAAACAAAAATAAATAACATTAAGTGCAAATAAGTATTAATTTATGTCCAAAATTTCCCAAAACATTGACTGGGCCCACAACAATCCATAAATAAAATCTTAATACTTAAGAGTGCAAACCATATTGACCGAACTAGAAAACAAATAAAACCATAAATCCTTCCAAAATGGTCTATTCCAGAAGTACAAAGTAGCAGTCACTTCAACCCCCACTCATCAAAACTGAAGCTATGTATCCCAAATAAATATCCATACCTGCACATAATAAAAGTGAATGTATGTCAGCCATAACTGTTGTGTTATTCAACATTTAAACCCCTTGTGTTCAATAAATGACACCCAACCCAATAACATTTAAACCCATTTTGTTCAATAAATGACACCCAACCCAATAACTTCAATAAATGACACCCAACCCATTCTATTTCTCATTAAGACAGATCAAAGCACATGGATCAACAATTAACAAATCCCCAACCATTAGATCACATCAAATTAAATCCATATCACACATTCAAAATGAAGCCATTGCAATCCATGTCCATCCTTGCCACCAATTAAATTCAAGTGCCAAAAACTATAAAGGAAGTTCAACCACTGCTGAAGTTGCATGTTATGCTTTCAAACTATTCACCAACCTTGGAGACAAAACATCACAGAACAATTTCCAGTATATCCAGGTTAGTTATTTCAATTACAACACATTTTTATTACAATTCTATTTTCCTTTATCACAGTTCTTACAGTTTCAGTTTTAGTTCTTACAGTTTCAGTTTCAGTTTCATGGAAATATATATTTTTTCTATTTTTCTATAATTGTTGGTGAAGGCACTTGGTAAATAACAATCCTCAATATGCTAATCTACAAGCACATGTTGCTAATAGAAAATACATGGAAGATGCTTTTGATCAGAGAGAGGGAGTGACCAAATATGAGATCTAGGCTAAAAATGGATCATAAAACCATACCCTTCCTCACAATCCAAATCTAGAGCCTCAAAATCATGGCTTTGGTCTAAATAAAAAGGGGTCCATATTGTGGATATGGGGCATATCTGCTTCAAGTTTCATCTTCTTGCTCCATCAACTAGTTGCATAAAAGCGAGATCTATAAAATGAGTAAGAGCACAACATCATTCATATATGCCCATGGACCCAAATCACATATTGAGTTATTCACCAGAGATTGGACAAAGATCCGAATAGATGCCATTGGATCTATGTAGTCCAACTATAGAAGGAGTTCATAGTAGGCCCCTTTTTCATACTTCACTAGTGATAAACAAATCTCAATGGCAATTTCAAAAGAAGTGTATCCTCCGTAGATTCCTCCACCATAAACCACTAAGATTTTCTGATTCTCTTCAAATACTTTGCCATCATAATCCATAGATTTGATATGAAGCTCTACAACATATGCAAATAAATTGGTATCTACAAAAACCCTAGCCATTTCCTTTCGAAAATTTTCCTCCACCTAAAGTTGGAGCTTCCTGTTGATGTAATTACATGGAAGACAAATCTATCAAATCTGCTTGGTTGTTTTATTAGATATGAAAAGTAGTAAATTATAATAGTATAGCTCAAAACATAAAACATCCCAACAACAAAGTAATGTGCCCTACATCTTAGAGAACGAGAAGATGAGGGAATGTACAATGCAGTTACTCACATGCATGAAGAACTGAAGGTGACCTAGTCAAGCCCTAACCCTATTCTAAACACCAAATAAGCACACCTCAACTGGAAGAAGTCAAGCATGCATAATTGGAAACTATTATACAAGCACAATCTAATAAAATAGATAGCAGCACCCTCCCCTTGATAGATCACACATGGTGAACTAGAACTGAATTGAACTTAGAACTTAACTAGATGTTGAACTGAATGGGAGTCTGATCTAAAGACCTACAAAAGCAACACTCTAGTTCACTGAAGGTGACACATGCATGCACCCTCTACCAAACATCAGCCTATATTTCTATCTAACTGCACCCTCATTACTCCTATTCACTTTATCTAATTTGATATATGAGGTCAATAATTACTCAAAACTTTACAAATTGATAATATGCTTACCTGATTTGAGAAAAAGGCATGGCCTCTCTTATATATGGAGACAAGATACAAATAAGAGTTGTAGTTGAAATGAATGTTTACATGACTAGAAACTTCAACTGTAAGTGACATGAGGAAAAAATTGTTATGGTGCCAATTTGTGATCAAGAGTGCTTCAAGGGGTCTCAAGTTGGAGCCTTGGTCAAATTAAATACCATGCTTGGTTTGGCCAATGATAACTCCTTGAGGACCAGAGATCCATTTCTGGAGAAGTGCATCCTTATAAAAAAAAAATAGATAATGAATGTTAAGAGGGATAGGTTGTAGTGGGAGGAAATTTGAGGCTAGTGATAAATGTAAGGCATGTAGTGAGCATTGCTTATTGGTGGCATACATGTCCAAACACTCAAAATTAATGAAAAAAATTTGAGTGCATTGTATAAAATCCACATGTTAGATAGAAGCATTGTTAGAGGCTTGAATACACAAGAGAATGGAAGAAGTGTCTCATTGTCAAGACAAGACAACAATAGTCCACCCCGTGTGAACTATCTATGAGACATTAAATTAATAATTGAATAAATTCAATATTTTAGCTTGATGGATTGGTTGTCTCAAAAAAGAAGATGGAATAATTTAAAACCCCGATTAGGTTTCTTGGTCATACAATCTTAAATGGTCAGTTGATACTACAACATGCTAGAGAATTTACTAACAATTTCCCTAACAAGATCACAAACAAAACACAAATCCAAAAATTTCTAGGTAGTCTAAACTATGTGGGCCACTTCTACAAGGACTATGATAATGATAGAAATTTTTTAAATGATAGGCTCAAAAAGGATCCTCCTCCATGGACTCTAGTACATACGAGAGTGGTGTAAAACATAAAAACAAAGGTAACACATCAAAAAATCATAAATAAAAAATCTTAAGCATAACACATAAAAAAATCATAAATCATAAATCATGGCTATTCCCAGGACCAAGCTCCTTGAGAGATTAAATCAAATGCTGGGCATGAAAGCCGAAATCTTGATCAAGGAGAAGTCCGTATTTGGCTTCATTTCTTCAAAAATCATAAGCATTCCCAGGACCAAGCTCCTTAAGGCATTAACTCAAACGCTGGGCATGAAAGCCGAAATCCTAATCAAGGAGTTAGTAACAACAAAGAGTCTCTCTATGTATTTTGTGAACCCGCAAAGAGTCTTCTTGAAGATCAAAGAACAGACCTAGAAGGCATTATGCAAGTCCACTTGGTGAGACAACGGGGGCCATGAATGAATTCAATTGCAATAACAAACAGGAGTCTAAACAAATTAATTCAAACAACAGTAACTACCAGATCTTCTCATGGTATCTTAACTATAAAGACAAGTTATCAAAACAACAAAATGATATTTTAAGTAGTCAAACCGAACAAGAGGCACTATTGGGAAATGCATAACAAAACCAATCAATACAGTCATGGTATTTTAAGTGTAAAGACAAGTTATCAAAACAACAATAATTTTGAAGACATAAACAAAATGATTCTGTATATTTGATTTTTCAAGGATACTAACATACATGTTGATAATTTCCTGTAATAAAGAAAAAGTATTTTTGCCTTGTATGAAAGCATAATTTACAAATATTCTTATCTAAATGCAAGCAATAATTCTATAGGTTGTTGCATCTATGGAAAAAGTTAGTTATGTTGCTCGTACAAGGAGAAGTGGCAGGAGAGTGACAAGGTGTGCGCAACTGCAATGCCCATCGTCTGATGAGGACATGAAATGTGATGTCAATGCCAACAATGCCCCAAGGAACGTTGTTGAGGATGACCATGCGACTGAAAATGATGTTATCATATCATCACCCACAGAACCACCGTCAATAACATTCCAAGGGGCAAGTTCAACTAAAAATATCAGCTCTATAAGAGGATGGAAAAGAAAAGAAATGTTAGTTGCAATTGACGACATAGAGTTTAATGGATACTCAGTTCAGGCATCTGCAAAAAAACATGGTATTCCTCCCTCATCAATACATTATTAGATAAATGGACTGACGCATACAAAACGTAGAGGGCCTCTTATAGTTATGACAGAGGAGGAGGAGGCTGAGGTGGTTGAGTGGTGCAAAGAGATGTCCCAATTGTGACATGGGCTAGAGTTGATACAACTCAAATTAGTTGCTCAAATCTGTCAAGGGAGGCCAAACCCATTCAAAGATGGGTTTCCTAGTAAATCATGGTGGTTTGGGTTTAAAAAAAGGCATCCAGACCTTGTATTGCGTACTGTTGAGGGCCTTGACAAAGACAGAGCATTAAATTTGCGCCCTGCAATTGTGCAGAAGTTTTATGACACACTTTTTAGTGCTTACGATAAACATTCTTATGGAGCAGACCATATATGGAACTATGATGAAACATGTTTACAGCCAGGAAGGAATTGTGGCATGTGGGTAATTGCCAAGAGAGGGAGCTGAAATGTGCCAAAGATTTTTCCTAAGAGTAGGGAGTGGATAACTATTTTATGTTGTGTCAATGCAATTGGTACTTCAATCCCAAAATTTTATCTATTCAAAGGTAAAAATCAACTGAAAAACTATATACAGAACTGTGAACCAGGTGCATGCATGGCTGCACATCACCATGCATGGTTGACTAAAGAACTATTTTTAAGTTGGAATTTTCACTTTGCTGCATCAGTACCAAGTGGCATCTTGCCTAATAACATACACCTATTGATATTAGATGGCCATGGGAGCCACATGGTTGTACAAAAAATTGAGGAAGCAAACAATTTAGGCATCGACCTGTTGACATTGCCTGCTCATACCACTCACAGACTACAACCCCTTGATGTTAGTGTGTTTGGCGCTTTCAAGAATTATTTCAGGTCGGAGCATGCTACATGGATGGCAAAGAATTCGGGGGTTGAGGTGAAAAGGTTCGAGCTAGCAGAGCTTGTAAGTAAAGCTTTTAAAAGGGCTCTGACATCATCAAATATCAAGGCTAGCTTTAGGAGGACAGGAATCTAGCCACTGAATTATGATGCTCTTATGCATGATACTGGTTGTAGCCAAGCGTTTCATGTGGATGGCTAGGAAGAAGGGAATGCTCGAATATGTGGTTAAGTGCAAGAAGTAGATGACCAAGATGATGTGGTTGCAGCTGGTAACATGATTTCCCTCTCTCAAGGACACTTATATGATGAAGATGATGATATTGTATGTGAAATACAGTATAATCATGGACAAATTCACAGTAACATGGAGATCGTTCCACCAACTCAAGAACATGAAACTCCTGTTGTTGATATTGTTAATGACATTGTTGAACATGCAGTTGACAATGACCAATTGACATTTCCAAGCCAAGTAACCCCACCGTCATGGCTGGAAGAAGAAATGATTAATATGAATGCACATAGTGTCTCAACAACCAATGAACAAATCATGAGCACGCCCTCACAACCAGCAAAATTGAATAGTGAAATTGTTCATTTTTTTGTGGACAACAGATCAATGGAAGAAGATGAAGCACATAATGAGGCATCAAATGAAGATAATGATATAGTTCAATTAGTTGTCTCAGATACTGAAAGGGAAGTACCAAGCAATGACATGTAGGTGGGAGGGGTGGAGAAGATACTTGGCCGGTTCCTAAAGCTACCAGTAGAGAGAGTATCAATGAAAAAAAAGCAAGGTACATTGGGTAGTCTTTGTTTGGGCCGAAGTTCACAATTACTCACCTCAGAGGACTATATAAACCTGTTAGTTGAGTCTGAAAAAAAAAGAAATTTGAAATGTAGGAATTAAAACAGAAAAAGAAGGATCTAGTCAAGGAGAAGAAGGCAACAAGGATTGTTGCAGTGCAACGTCGAGCAAATGAAAGGCTTGAAAGAGATAAAGCAAGGCAAGTTAAGGACCAACAAAAAAAAATGGCAAGACATGAAAAGGAATCAAGAAAGACACAACAAATGCTTGAAAAGGAATAAGGGATGATCAATATGGTTGACAATGATGCAAGCATAGTTGATGAAACCAAGATTATTTCAAACTCATTGGACCATATTGTAGATAATACACCATTATTCCAAGATCTCATAAACATTCAAGTGCCTCACTATCAAACTGAGGGTTTACCCACTTGCCTTATTCCTACCAGAGGAGGTGTCAATTCTATGTATGCTCATTACACACCTCCACTTAATGCAGGGGTTAGTAGTGAAAATGTGAGGTATGGGTACTCAATTCCTCCATGGTTGGACGCTGCAAATTGGACTCAATCATATGGCAGGAATCAACCATTTCCTAATCAACTCTTTTTAGGTAGGCCAACCTACCTGGCTCAAGAAGGTAACTCGCCGAGTTTTGGCACTCAAGATTCTCAGGGCCATAAAGAATAGGGGTTTCATATGTTTTTGGTTGTAACCACATTATGATGTGGATTTTGGATGGATTGTATCTTTTTCTTGTCACAGAAACATTTTGGCTTACAACCTAGGTTGTTTTATTTCATACTGTGTGCGGCATTGTAACCAAAATCCATTTTAGAAGGAACATATATAGTCTATTATAATGTAGAAATCTTACATGAGAATGCAAATGGGATTTTCTATTATGGATCTACACACCAAATGATTTACACAAGTGAAACAATGACAACATTCTTAGTTTACATTTCCTGAGATTGTAGCAATACTTCATGATGAAACAACATATAATGCACATAATACCTATAATTAAAACATAATACAAATGGGTAATACAACTAATGCACCCAACCAACCTCTGAGAAATCTATTGATTGATTAACTAAGTTACAAATGCAGATTACTTTACGATAAAAGAGACACATGGCTACAATAAACATTGTAGAAACATTGCTTAGTAAAATCAGTAAGAGAGATAACAATACCAAAATTTCACATTTGCAAGCACAAGGACAATTATAAACACATTGCACATATGAGATAATTACCTAATCAGAAATAACTCACTTAGAAAAGTACCAAAAATAAAACAATTTTCCATGCAACAATTTAATAAAACCCCCTAAACCCCTATCGATACCATTAGAAACTGCATACTTTACAAAATACAACTAACGATCAAAGTTAATGGTATAAGAACTTAAATGTTACGAAGGGAAGGAAGATAATTGACTACTTGCATCCCTTTCATTTTCTACTATACATTTTGAACTCTCCATATGTTGTCTGGTTGCACACAACATTATGAAAGGAGTTTATTCACTCCTTGTCTTTTTTGGCTGAACATTGTATAAAAATCCTCTCTGGAAGCTATGCAAAAAGATCACTGAACTGATAATCATAAACATCAAGAAAACACAACAGAAATTTGTCTATAGAAAGTAACTTTGAACCATTACAAATGAGTGAAAATTATAGTTTTTTCCTCTCGAAAAATCTTGCTTCTTTCCAAATAGTACACACACAAAAAACCCTGATTTTTGTTGAGAAAAAATATGAAACAAGTCAATCAACTTCATTATTTGCAATATAGTAAAATCACTAAAAAATTAACCAATACCAAAAGTACCACTAAAAGAAATCAAAATATTTGAATGCAAAATTAACACATAAAATATATATAGCATCTGAAAACCCAAATCTACTAGAAAAAATTAAAACTAATAGACCTAACAAAACACAACAAGTGTAAAAGCCTGAATGGACTACCTCCTTGATGAAAATTAAACTCAAATTTTCAATTAAATTGGTCATTTTTTACTGAGAGAATATATCGAAAGTGTAAAAGAACAAAGATTTAGAGCCATTGAAATAGCAATATGCAGGAAATGGTCAACATTCATCCCCTGTAGACAAAAACGCAGGGCCACAGGAAATGGCTCCAATAGTGAACATGAGCAAAAATGAACAAGTGCTCATTATAATATTGTCCATAAGAGGGGCCAAAGCGGCCCTATATACATCCATGCATGCACTTTCATTGGAAATAATTGGCACCATAAACCCTACATACCCAAACATTTCTAACCATAAAAAGAAAGCAGATCCACACCAATCTATTTAATGGCATCTAAGATGGCCAGAGATCACCAGAATGAACTCCCCAAGGTTAGGATGGACAAAGTGTTTTATGGTTAAAGGTAGTTTGCTGCAAGCACATTCTCTACCACATCATGTAACCACTATATGATTGAGATGCATAAACAAGATTGTGTAAGCATAATCAATATGATGAGTGTGTTGCTTGCAAGTTCAAATCCATTAAAAAGTTCACAATGCTTTATTTGTGAGAACTGTTGGTTTTGCCTTGGCTTGGAGGACAGATTCTACTTCACCATAGCTACTCCTGCTACTCCTTTTGGCACCACTAAAGAAATCATTTACATGTTTAGTTATTGTGGCTCTGAAATATTCTATGGGGCTATGGCTCAACTTCAGTCTCTGTGACAACTAGTGCTTAGTTCCAATGTACTTAGCCACCTTTTTGTTGTCAATCATATTGATCCCTTCAATGGTACCCTATATTTTGTGGAAGGAAAAAGGTTGGCTAGCTTGTTAGTTTACTTTCAAGAGCATGCCTCCAACACATGGTTTCCTCTGTTATAAGTTTATTGGTAGTTTATTTTGCTAAATGTCAATCTCTATACTTGACACTTCCAACTGTCCAATTTCAAGTTTTGGAATTGAGTTCGTTGTTACTTTTAACATGCTCAAATATCCACATTTAAATATTAGATTCAAATGCCTTAAGAAAATGTTTTTACTTGTTACAATTGTTGCCAATAACTTTGTGGTTCATTAAAATATACCAAATACAAATTAAATTATAATTGACTCAGGCAACACATGATGGCCTAAAGAAAACTATAAACGATGTAACCATACCAAAACTCAGTTAACAATCTTCCACCAACACAACTTATAAATCAATATATCTGGGAACACACTACCAGTTAAATCTAGTGTATAGCATAAACATCAAAACTCATACATTCACATTAGGCATAAGCAGCAAAAATATCCAACTGAATATGAATCAGTGAAAAACCTAATTCACCCAAACATGATAAAGTTGCATCCGAACAAATTCCATCCGAAATGAATAAATTAACACACCCTATTGTTTAAGCTAAGATAGGATAAATACACAGGCCATGCTTCCATATGCGTCGATGGCATGGACCACCCTTTTCATAAATAAATGTCCTTTGAGAATGAATCAATTATAGAGCATAATGACAGTTACAATAAGAAAATAGTTTATGAAATTTGGAGTAAAGACTGAGGACTTACGAAGTGGGAAAGCCAATGCACACAAAACCATAATGAAAATAAAAAAGTAATCAAAATTGTGAAGAACTCTAAAAGTTAAGAAAACACCTAAAGACACACAAAACCCTAAACCTGCAAAACCTACAAAACCCTTTGAAATGCAACGGGAGATTGACTTAACGCAAAGTGACTGAAACTCCAAGAGCAAAAATAACAAAAATTCCAACAGGAAGGTGAGGTGTTGAAAAACACAGTGGCAATGGCTGGTAGGATTTTTCCTACCGGATAGACGTAGAAGCCATGTCCAAGCGTCTTCCATGTCCAAACCTTCTCCAGAGCTCGCCAGACCTTCTCCAGAGCTCGCTAGACCTGCAACCAACTTGGAAAACATGAAAAAAGTAGGAAATTAGCCAATGGCATAAATATTCAAAGACAATTCGAAACAAAAACCATAAAAACCTGTAAATTTACCTTCGACCTCGAACTGGCTAGAAATTGGTACTGTCTCCTTCCCAAACAATAGGCCGTGCAAATGAAACAACTACCAAGGTATCTGTAAACCCTTTGCGGTCTAGAACGAACAACACTTGCAGGCAGAATGAAACAAGAACAACAGAAACCCTATTCTATTAATGAGCGCGTGCAAGCAAACTAGTCGGGTTAGCAGGTCAACAATTGTAGACAAGGCGCACAGGTAATGGAGTCATCCCGTGCCATCATTGGCGGAGCGTTTCGCCCACACACTTGACCCCAATAGAAATACACGGAGAATAATAGACATCGAGGCAAATAGGCGGAAGCAAATGAAGGAAAGAGTTACAATTAGGCTTTTGAAGGCTGACAACCACCACAGCACGTGGCAGGACACGTCAAGCAGGTGTCGTACAAATGGGAGTGGCATCCACGTGCCCGTAGCTGAGGTGGAGGGAGGGCGCACAGGTAATGGCGTCCCTCCCATATATACATATGATATCAATTGTGAATCTATATTTCTCCTCTTCTCTACTTGACGATATATATACATTGTATATACATATGATATCAATGTTGAATGATGGTTACTATTTGTGTAACTGTACAGATGTGGCCTGGGCTAATATACAAAGCTAAAGAGGGAGGACTGGATTGCATTCAGACCTATGTTTTCTGGAATATGCATGAACCAGAGCAGGGCAAGGTAAGAGCCAATGGAAACTCACCAAATTTTCTATATAATTTGGGCAATGTTTTCATTCGAAGTGTGAGAGTTTGACTCTCAAGACATGTCAATTTTCGAATCGTATTAGAAACTATAGAATGTCTTTTGAAATTTTTATTGTTTATCGAAATCTATAAAATGTTTTCTGAATTTTTTATTGGCAATGTTTTAGGTAACATTACTGTCCAATATTTGTTATTCAATATGTTTAATTTTCTTCATGGAAGCATCATTTTGAAATGATGCTATATAGAAATCTGTCATCCATGACTTTTGACCCAAGATGTTTTGTAGCATCATTTTCCCTTCAAAATGTTTTGTATCCTTGATGATGGTAATTCATTGACCATGTTACATTGTCATCATAATTATTTTCACTCAGTCATGCTTTTTGTAACTATACTTTATGATGACACCATTTTTCCCTCAACATGTTTTATATTTTTTATCATGGCTATCTACAACTTTTCCACTCACAAATGTTTGATGTAATTGTACTTGATGATGACATCATTCCCTTGTCATGTTTTGTATCTTCTTGTATTTTTTATCATAGCTATGGGCAACAATGATTACATTTTAACATGATAAGGAACATTCAAAATGAGGTATATTCTTCTTAAAGTTGTAGTCTTTAAGATTTTTATTTTTTTTCCATATATATTTTCCAGTTAGTTTTATTGAAAATATGACAAGGATTTGTTATTTGGTGTTTCAAGGATTTTTTTCAAGACACAAGAATCCATTATACATTCAAAAACACATTTTAAACAATAAAACATCATAATTTTGGTTAAAATTGTAACGTAAAATTCCAACCAAAAAAACGAACTACATTCATCTACACTTCTAAATAATAAAACATCACAATCTTGGTTAAAATTGTAACATAAGATTCCAACCAAAAAACAAAATATAGAAGTAATAGACAAAACCTTTTTCATATTCTTTTATATAAAAAAATTTGGTTGAAATTTTAACCTAGTCACATTTAAAATAGGGAAGTCTGATTATTCGAGGTTTTTGTCTTTTCATAAAAAAGATAATTCTTGTTAAAATTGCTATTTTTTATTACTTGACCAGAAAGGGAAAATCAAGAGTTAATGAGTGGATAAAACATCAAGCACATGATCTAAACTATAACCCAGTCAATAAGTGAAAAACACACATAACCTAGTCAAAAAATCAAAAACACACTACACTTCTAAACAATAAAACGTCACAATCTTGGTTAAAATTGTAACGTAAGATTCCAACAAAAAAAATATAGAATTAATAGACAAAACCTTTTTCATATTCTTTTATATAAAAAAAAAATTGGTTGAAATTTCAACCTACTCACATTTAAAATAGAAAGTTTGTTTATTGGAGGTTTTGTGTTTTCATAACCAAGATAATTCTAGTTAAAATTGCTATTTTTTATTACTTGATGGGAAAGGTAAAATCAAGAGTTAATGGGTGGATGCAAATTTCTATGATTTTCAGAAGAAAAAAAACAATATGGTTAGACTATCTACACTTTTTTTTACTATAATTTTAGGAAGACATTCCCTCCAGAGTGAGTGTATCTAACATTCCATTTTGACTTGGAAAACTAAACTACATTTTGACATAGTTTGTATTCATTTGCAGATTATTCATTTTATTTCCATCATGCAAGATTCAAATGAAAGAATTTGGTCCTTGGATACTAGTTTAGTTATATGCTGTAATGGTTTTGTAGGTATCATGTACGTGGTAAATAAAGTAGTTGGTTTGTATGGTTCATTAATGAGTAATGTGACAATCAAGTCTAAATAATTATTTGGTTATGCATGATTCTGTTTTTTATTTGGTTAGCTCAATGTAGTTGATGCTCCAAAAGTGTTTAATGGAGGAAATGATAGGATGTGGAACATGAAAGTAGGCTAGGAATGAAGGGAGATTTTGAGTATATGAGAATGTTATTAGGATTTACAAATGCAAATTAGTTCCTTCCTTACTCTCTTTTGTGTTATTGAATGCTTGCATAATTAAATGATGACGATTTCGATAAAATGTTCAGTTCATATTAGATTATTGTAACTTAGTTTGATTTATATTAGATCATTATGTTATTTATCATTTATCTTAATGCTTTAGGAGTGGATTTTTTTTGGGGAACTAGCTTGCAAATTCATTTTAACAAGTCCTAGTTTGTAGAATTGGGGTTTGAAACCAACTTGAGGTATTTTGAGGCATCAAATGGTATTTTTTGGGGTAAAAAAATTCTCAAGTTGAGCTTTAACCCCTTGAAATTGATCTACACTCATATACCTTTCTAATGGTACAAATATCATGTAAATTGGATCTTGTATGCGAAAGTTATGCCTCTCATAAGTTAACCTACCGTATTGACCATTGTGGTATGAAAGGATGCCACATCGACCCCATTTATTCACACATATGGGGTTATCCACATGTAGACTTTCAAGAAGATTGTAGAATATCCAAAACCATAACTTTAATTGAGAGTCGAGGAAGTAAAAAACCTACCCCTAGATAACTATCAGGTGATGCTTAATATAGGGCCCCTAGGAGGAGTGGGGGTTCAATTATATGTCATTTTATTTGTTTGACAACTGAGTATAGCATATAGGAATGTGAAGTTAGAGAGAATAACAAAGGATGATAAGCTTATAAAGCAACCTTACAGGTCACGAGTCTCAGTAACTTTTAAGAGAGTGCCTTTTTCTTTATATTTGCATATTTCCATACTAGAGAAAAGAGAGCAGAGTGGCCTCACATTCTAGCTAGGCTTCTCTTATTTAGGTTTCATAAGGTAAATTTTGTGTTTATTTGTGGATCTTATGTGAGCATTATTTTTGTTCTTTATTTTTCATATTTCAATTATTTCATACATTATGCATAAAACCAATAATTAAAGAACCTGAGATCTAAAGGAAATTAATCTTCACAACAAAGATTTCATTAGATCTATTGTGATGAACTATTCCAAGGGAATATCCATTGTAGTTTAAAAATCATAGCTAGTAAGACTGTTGGATGTTATATTTAACTTATTATTGTCTTGAATGAATGGATGAGAGTGCATAGAAACTATGCATTAGATCTGATGATTGTAGTCATTGGTACACACATGAGCTATGTATGTGCCAACTACACATTGTGGTGAAGTAAAATTATAAGTGTGGACACGAACGAATTCCTCTAGCCCGATAATGGGTCTAGCCACAATAGATACATTTTATGGAATATTTCCTTAGGTTAGAACCAATCAATAGGGCCTACCTCTTGGTCGCTTATCTTGCTTGATGATGTCCTCGCTCTAGCAATCTCTCGCTTCCTTCTTCAAGCTCCCGGAACAAGTAAACAACAACAACACATAAACATAATAATAAACAAATTGCAATTCAACCTACTTAATAAGTCAAGAAGCATTAAGACACGAATATGTAATATTACAAAACACGTAGGAAACCAATTGATAGTTGCATATATTAATGTCAAAGAGAGATTACAACCATTCGTCTTGATGTCGCAGTGTTCCTTTGATAAGACCAGGTTCCCACACACTTATGCTAGCACTTCATGATGGCTTCAAACAACAATAGTTTAAAGACTCTTCCCTTTAGGCTTCACTCCAAACCAAACACACTTCTCCCTCACACAACTAGATGGCTACAACTAGTAATAGCTTGCTTGTCTAAAATAGTATATTCACACTCAACCAAAACTCTAACTCTGATTTTCACACTAGTCTGTGCTTGGGAAGAAGGGAGGTTTATATAGGAAAGATGGATGGATCCTATTCTCATGGGAGAAAGACTTATCCCTTGAGGTAGTTCCATCATTATAGGGGAAAGGAGCCCAAACTGTCATCCTTGACCCCATCCGGCCAAACCATTTACCAGACTTCTGTTACGGAGCTTCTAGAGATGGAAGCTTCAACTCTAATTTAAAAAAATTTCCATAACAGGACCGACATGACTAGAACACAACTCAGTTGCACCAATCGGCGTGGGGAATAATGCTAATCTCTGCACATTGGCATGGGGGAGACAAAGGTCATTAGCGTTGGTCTTGTAAATTGGGAAAAATAGAAGTTTCAGGGGAAATGGTGCAAAAGGGAAATGATCTACTCATGAAGAGGGACATAATGGGAGTTTCTCCATGAAGGCAAAGCATGCAGGGTTCACTGTAGAGGTCCTCCAGGATCAAGGAACGGGGATTACAGGGACAGTGACAAAATTCTGTGTAACATATGCCCCCTAAAGCATGAAGGCCAAGTTGAAGTGAGGGATGAAATGCTTTATAAATCAGTGCGGGGAACCAGTCTGCCGTCAGAAAACCTGCAAGCAAGTACATATACATATACATAAACTGAGATCTTTGTCAAATGATACATGAATCATGGCATGGACGCTGCCATTCAAAGAATGATCATGTAAATGGATCCAGGTATGGGCGCAACCATCCGTAAAAAAGGATCATAATGAAACCAAGATATGGTCGGAGCCATTCGAAAATGAGAAGGATCACATATGATAACTCATGGTCTGGTCGCAGCTAGCCATATGAAAGAGACATGCATATCATCATAACCATGTCACACCACTTCACAACCTAGACTTTTTGTAATTTGAGTCCAGGGTCTTGTGCTCCAACACGACCTGATCAAAGTACAGATTCTAACATGCGAATAGATGTGTTGATGTCGAGCATGCTAGAAAGTCACTTGATTACCAGTCAATGATGTAAACTGTTAAAAAGCACGAGAGAAACCACCAATAATGAAAATGGCCCTCAAGGTACCATAAGCACAATTCACGGAATGTGAATACAGGAATTGAAGTCGGACACCCGTGAAATCACTCGATCGAAAGCCAATGATGTGAACTTGTCGTCGAGTGCAAAGAACTTGCTAGTAGGGCATGCAAGCTCTAAGTTACTAGAAGGGAGTCTCTCAATCAACTTCCTGGATAATGAGTTGAAGTCGACGTAAAGTGACCATGTCGAAGGAGGGCCATAACAAATCCCACATCATCGACGCGAGACGAGAGGATGCAAAATGATTTTGGATGATACAACGAATCAGAGGTAAGTGTAACTGCAGAAGGACAACTCTTGAACATATCAACCACACAACTGGAAGTTTGGCAGCTTTTGGATCCATGGGATCAGTGGTCATAATGATGTGGTAGAGATCAAATGGAAGGCAAAAACAAACGGCCCAAACCCAGGAAGGTCAACAATGCAAAGGAGGATGTCCCAACCCGACACGAAGCAAAGAGTGTCATGTTCAAGAGTAAGCTGTTGACACGACTCGATAGATTTCCAAATTTCCCCCCACAATTTCTGGTGAGTACCCCAATTATTTTTAAATCGCAAGCTTGAATGGGATAGCATATACTTGCACTGTAATTTCATCCTTCGGACGAATCTGACCTAGTAAGTTAATGAGCCCTTGGAAGGAGAAGCTCATGTTTGTCATGGTGATGAATCCGATGTCGTTTAATAGTTTAACGAGTCCGATAAAGGTGTAACTCGGTATCTTTTTCATGTTTAGAGAGTTTGAAAAAGACACGTAAAAGAAAACTCCACATGTTCCCTTTTTGTACATTTGTGTCTCCCGACCCTTAAAAGGTAGAAAACAATACTTGAGAGAACCGCTTGACCATTTCAGTCAAGGAGTACATTTTTCGTAAATAGTGCCTCCTAGCCCGAAAAAGGGGTAAATGTATATTGGGCACACGACGTTTCGCATCCGTTAATGAGTTCGAAACGACAAGGGCTCGACCATATTTTCGCTTTTAAAGGGTCGAAAAAAAGCTGAAAGCGGACCTCCCATTTTTATTCTATTTAACGAGTTTAAAAGGGAAAAAAAATACTTGGCAATCTTTTCATATGAGTTTAACGAGTTGAGAAAAGAGCTGAACCGTGACTCATCCTGGAGGAACAAGTGGTATAGAGGGTTGAAACTGATTCCAACAATGGAGGAACTGCTCAAAACATGTAATGGTGAACAGGCTGGCTAACAAAACCACTCATTGCTGCGGTCCCTCAGGAAAGGAAAAGCAACCAAGTGAAAGCATATGATTGGCCAAAGAGATGGTGGCGATGGAATAAAACAACCAAGGCTCATCTAGCATAATTCATCTGATTAAAACGACAATAACAAGATGTAAATCGAGCATGAGTTCATTTTTACACAAGCTTGAACCATGCAGAACTTCGCTTGGATTCAGTTTCATGTTCACACAAGCTTGAAACGAAAAACTATGTTGCTATTACACAAGCTTGAAACGAAAAACTATGTTGCTATAAGTTCGCATGCCCCTAGCATAATGACTCAATCGAGGTACATGCCCCCCAAGCGTCATTTCAGTCAACTAGGTGAATGGAATGAAGGTTCACTTTCAAGATCTTGAAAAGACTCGACTGGGATTTTGCGAGATCTTAATCAAAGAGTCAATTTGGAAAAGGGAGTTGCTTCATTTTTTAATGAGGTTGCCACAGTAAAAGAAATATCCTCGATCCCTTGTTTCATATTTGAATGAGCTTGATACAAGACAAAGAACTATGCTCACATTCCTTGTTTCATTTTTTAATGAGGTTGATATAGGAAGAAACTATCCTCGGACTCCTTGATTCATTTTTTAATGAGCTTCACACAAGACAAGGAACTATGCTCACACTCCTATTCATGGACCATACAAGAACATGGCTCCCAAGAGGTCTTCACTAGATGGAAGGACCAAACTCCGGGAGGAATACATGTCATTTGGTACCAAAGACAGATTGGGTTCCAATGCCCCCAGTACATAATGTATTATACCATCTGTGTGATCATTAGCAGATGTGGAGACGGAATGGGTAGCCACATAATTGACCTGTGGCGGGGAAGGTATTGCTTGCAAACAAGAGCCGATAGGGGACGATGGTTGCAAAGGAGGCGCCTGGTGACCAATGAACGACAGTTGATCAATAATCACAATTCTCCCTTCGTGCGGAAAACAAACCACACGGAAAAGTGAAGAAACAAGAGCTCCCATGACATAAACATAGTCGCGTCCAAGGAGAAGATTGAAATCTAACGGACCTTGGACTACCATCACGTCTATACAGACAACCTTTCCTCCCAAAGTAATAGGGAACTTTAGAAGGATCCCTAAGGGTTGACTGGTTCCTTCGTTGAAAGCCAATAGATTCTGGGTGACAGGTACAAGCTATGGGGAGCCCAAAGCTTGCCAAGTAGTAGAAGACATGATGCTAATAGACGCGCCTTCATCTAATATAGTGCCATGTACTACCATATTATAGGCTTGTACTGTAATCTAGAAAGGCACATAAGATGGGAGGCAAAAAGCAGTCAAGTGACTCCAATCGAAAGAAATGACAAAACTACTTGGTGGGGGCATCATATGATTTCCCCCATGCTGTACAGGAATAGGAGAAGGACTCTCCTGAACAACTGGGACGGGAGGGTCACTCTTCGATTCATGAGAATCTGAGGAGACGAGAAGAACATGAGCAATATGATCACCACTCTCTCCCAGAACAGAGTGAGCAACTGGTGGCGGAACCAAGTCGACACTCTTTTCGACCAATGGTTGGTTAAGAATAGACACAAGAGAGTCTTGCTCAGGAAGAGCAGGACGGGCAAGAGATGAATCCAAGTCAATCTCTTTACCAACTGGGAGAGGGTTAGAAGAAAGCTTCTGATAACCAACAGGAAGTTGGGGTTGAGGAGCTGTAAGGTTTTCCAAAACTTTGGAAGCTTTATCCATAAGAGGACAAAGGTGAAGAAGATGCTCTCCTTCACATAACCTACAAGGGAATCTAATCTTTCCCTTCTTCTTACCATCATTAGCTGAGGGTGTAACATCAACATGATCTCCAGAGGTCGATTTAGGTCTTTAGTCCATACCTCTAAGACTTTGGGAATGTTAGGACAGTCTCGAAGGAGATGGTCACCCTTACATAGCTTGCAAGGTAATTTTGCCTTCCGTGAAGGATCAGACGGTTTGTCGACAAGGGGTGCATTGGGAGTAATAGCTGCACGGTTGGCCTCTCACTTATTTGACTTCTTCTTATTCGTCTTCTTCTTCTTCTTCTTAGCCTCCTAGTTACTGGATTTCAAACTTTCACCAGGCGAAGTAGAAGAGGAGGGTGAAGAATCATCGTGATGTGATTCAAATGAAGGAGATGGCAACGCAGGAGTTGGAAGACTCGAGGTCACCGAGGTCGAAAATAACCATACAGATAAACTAATGGTTAACTCAGGAAGGGACAACATCACCATATAAGGAGCACCAACGTTTCCAAAAGAAGGAAAAGGACTAGGATTCCCATCCGAGGGGAATCCTTGACTAGTAGACTCTGGAAATGTTGCCATTGGAATCGACCCTAAAGAATTACTAAAGAAGATAACTTTATCCAGGAATATTTCGTGGGTAGTTAATTTTTAGACATTGAAACAAAACTTTGCCTTTTCATATTTTAAGAGTCGAGAAAAGGACGAAAGGTGACTCTATCACTTTCGATTGGAAACGAGCTCGAAAGGACAAGCGCTCGAATGATATTTTAAGTTTAATGAGTCAAAAGGATCAAATGACTACTTTGGATGATCTAGATAAACAGGATTACCAGGCAACCGTGAACTGCATAATACCTCCTAGCGAACTAAGAAGTACGAGCAGGTAATCTCCCTGAATGTTGTGTTCGGTGTATCACGTTCATAAGGCAGCCAACTCGGCTTCCTAAGAATAAAAGGATTTCAGTCTAGTGGGGTCTCCCGTTATATACGCAACGGTACGGGGAGCACAAATCCGCGCTAGCGCTGTGTAGTATACTTAGGGGGATAGTATGGGGTACAGAGGGAGGTACTCAAGGGAATAATGTAATAATGGGATGGGTCATAGTAATAAATAAAGTGGTTAACGTGTATCATGTAAGGGACCACAAGTAGCTAGCAATAATGTAATAAGCACATGGTATTAGATAGATGGTATTGAGGGAACCATGGTAATGACTCATGGTATTGTATGTATGAGGCCTATATAGAGGCTAGAGACTCCCCATTGAGAGATGTGAAGGAATATTGTATGAACAGGCATATGGCTTGTGGAGTGTTTTCCTTCCTTAAGGAGTGAATGTATGGTGTTGCCCTACCTTAAGGGTTTGATTAATAAAGTGAAGCATTTCTATCTATTTATATATTATTGTTTCTGGGTATATTTCTATTTTCATATATTTTCAGGTCAGATCTATAACAAGTGGTATCAAAGCACTTTTGGGGCGGCGAGTTTGCAGATTAGATCTGTACGTTCTAGGGAAATATTTGCAGAATCTAATTATAGATCTGGATATTTGTGAAAAAATACCCAATTTGAAAAAAAAATCGACCGAATCAGAGTCCGGATGAAGGAGATATTACTAATTTAAAAATTTGTTGTGCTGCAGACATTTTTCGGGGCGACGATTTTGCAGATCAGATATGTATTTTTTTGGGGCAACATTTGCAGAATCTAATTACATATCTAGGTTATTTGCAAAAAATACCCAATTTCAAAAAAAAAATCGGTCGAATCGTAGTCTAGATGAGGGAGATAACGCTAATTTAAAATCAACTCTTTTTTTAGAAATTTTTGTGATGGCGGGACAGCTGTAGTGCGATTATGAAATTCTAGTGCCTAGATCAGGATTTCTATCACATGGGAAGATCGAGAATGGTTGTTCTATTTCCAAAAACAGGTCATAATAGGGATTTTGAGAAATATTAACTAAATTGTGGCCATTTCAAATTTTCGCCAAGTAAATGATTTTTTTTTCAAAACCCTCTTCATGGCGGTTCTATATTTTATAGGAAAAGATAATGGTCCTACTATTGAAGAATACATAAAAGAACAAAAGTCATTATGGGAAAAACATTGGAAATTTTGGGTAGTGGCTAAATTTAAAGATGAGGCAGCCACATGGTGGGAATTACTTAACAAAAAGAAGTGTTCCAACCTGCCTGATGAAGAATTTGAAAAATTCCTTTTAGACAAATGGTCTCATGCTAGAAAACAAGATAATGAGAAACATGTGGGGTTATTTTCTACTGGTATCTGCTTATTACAGGTTCATGGATATATTCAGAAGGAGAAGATCATTGTGTCTATAAATCCTAGTTGCAAGCAAAATCTTATAAATGTCAATTTAGCAAAAAATTTCAAGTTCCAACAAAAAAAATGGAGCACACATAGGTTAATAATGAGGAGGTGCAAGTTTATAAAGATTTGAAGATCTTTATGGACACGTATGTATTGCATTTTGATTTTTATGCTTCAGATATGGCTAATGTGGATTTTGTTTTGGGATACCCTTGGATGGACTCAGTGGGTACTATCAATATTAATGTGCAGAAGAAATTCCTGAAGCTCTGGTATAAAAAGAAGAAAATTGCATTACAGGATATTTCCATCAATAAACAGGTAGAGTCCAAGGAGGCTGAAGCACGTGCATAGTACCAGTGGACTACTCTTTTGAGGAGATCTTATTATTTGTGTTCTTATTATGTTTCGAGGATGAAACATGTTTAAGGGGGGTGGAATGTAATATACCTAGGGGGGATAGTATGGGGTACAGAGGGAGGTACCTAAGGGAATAATGTAATAATGGTATGGACCATAGTAATAAATAAAGTGGTTAACCTGTATCATGTAAGGAACCACAAGTAGTTAGCAATAATGTTATAAGCCCATGGTATTAGATAGATGGTATTGAGGGAACCATGGTAATGACCCATGGTATTGTATGTATGAGGCCTATACAGAGGCTAGAGACTCCCCATTGAGAGATGTGAAGGAATATTGTATGAACAAGCATATGGCTTGTGGAGTGTTCTCCTTCCTTAAGGAGTGAATGTATGGTGTTGCTCTACCTTAAGGGTTTAATTTATAAAGTGAAACATTTATATCTATTTCTATCTTATTGTTTCTGGGTATATTTCTATTTTCATATATTTTTAGGTCATATCTATAACAAGTGGTATCAAAGCACTTTCATGAACAAAGTGGATTTTTTTATTTTTTATTTTTTTTAGGAATTTTTTGGGGTAGCAAGTTTGCAGATCAAATCTATATTTCTGGTGCAAGATTTGTAGAATCTAATTGCAGATCTAGGTTTTTTGTGAAAAAACACTCAATTTGAAAAATTAATCGGTCGAATCGGAGTCCAGATGAGGGAGATATCGTTGATTTAAAAATCAGTTGTGTTACAGACATTTTTCGGGACAGCAAGTTTGTAGATCAAATCTATACGTTCTGGGGCAATATTTGCAGAATCTAATTACAGATTTGGGTTCTTTGTGAAAAAATATCCAATTTGAAAAAAAGTCGACCGAATCAGAGTCCGGATGAGGGAGATATTGCTGATTTAAAAATCAACTGTGTTACAGACATTTTTCGGGGCAACGATTTTGTAGATCAGATTTGTATGTTCTAGGGAAAAATTTTGTAGAATCTAATTACAAATCTGGGTTCTTTGCAAAAAAATACCCAATTTCAAAAAAAAAATCGGTCGAATCGGAGTCCGGATGAGGGAGATAGCGCTAATTTAAAATCAGCTCTTTTTTTAGAAATTTTTGTGACAGCGGGACAGTTTTAGCACGAATATGAAATTCTAATGCCTAGATCAGGATTTCTATCACATGGGAAGATTCAGAACAGTTGTTCCATTTTCGAAAATAGGTCATAATAGGGATTCTGAGCAATATTGACTAAATTGTGGCCATTTCAAATTTTCACCAAGTAAGTGATTTTTTTTTCAAAACCCTCTTCATGGTGGTTCTATATTTTACAGGAAAAGATAATGGTCCTACTATTGAAGAATACATAAAAGAACAAAAGTCATTATGGGAAAAACATTGGAAATTTAAAGATGAGGCGGCAACATGGTGGGAAATACTTGACAAAAAAAAGTGTTCCAACTTGCCCGATGAAGAATTTGAAAAATTCCTTTTAGACAGATGTCTCATGCTAGAAAACAAGATAATGAGAAACATGTGGGGTAATTTTCTACTGGTATCTGCTTATTACAGGTTTATGGATGTATTCAGAAGGAGAAGATCATTATGTCTATAAGTCCTAGTTGCAAGCAAAATCTTATAAATATCAATTTGGCAAAAAAATTGCAAGTTCCAGCAAAACAAATGGAGCACACACAGGTTAATAATGAGAAGGTGCAAGTTTATAAAGATTTGAAGATTTCTATGGACAAGTATGTATTGCATTCTGATTTTTATGCTTCAGATATGGCTAATGTGGATTTTGTTTTGGGATACCCTTGGATGGAATCGGTGGGTACTATCAATATTAATGTCCAGAAGAAATTCTTGAAGCTTTGGTATAAAAAGAAGAAAATTGCATTACAAGATATTTCTATCAATAAAAATGTAGAGTCCAAGGAGGCTGAAGCAGAAGATGTTCTAGGGACTGACACATCAGACAATGAGCCCTTGCTGGTCGACAACCAAACACAAACATCAAACTAGGTAACAAAAAAACTGGTAGAGTCCAAAGAGGCTGAAGCAGAAAATGTTACATGTACTGATACATCAAATGAGGAATCCGTGGTTGAAGTAATATTGGAAGTTAAGCAACAACAACAGACACCACAACATGTACCAGATACTAATCAGGCTCCATTAAGTGGTGAATTAAAGAAAGATACACCATTGGTTAAAACTTCAGCATATCACCACCCATATTACCCCGCAAGAAAACAACTAACAAGATGGCAACGGATCAACAACAAGGAGAACAACCCCCACATGACAGATAGAGAGGGGCAGCGATCCACCCACAACACAACAACACAAA
The DNA here is from genome assembly GCA_031772625.1 of Pinus tabuliformis. NCBI lineage: Eukaryota > Viridiplantae > Streptophyta > Pinopsida > Pinales > Pinaceae > Pinus > Pinus tabuliformis. The sequence goes on along the minus strand of CM062814.1, from coordinate 739,645,278 downwards.
AGAGCCGTCAAGGTCAACTTCCATCTCAAGTGATCAAGGCACCAGCTAGATCGAGGGTTCACCTTTCTCTTGGATGGCTAGATGCATGTGCATAGTACCAGTGGACTACTCTTTTGAGTAGATCTTATTATTTGTGTTCTTCTTATGTTTCGAGGATGAAACATGTTTAAGGGGGGTGGAATGTAGTATACCTAAGGGGGATAGTATGGGGTAGAAAGGGAGGTACCCAAAGGAATAATGTAATAATGGGATGGACCATAATATTAAATAAAGTGGTTAACCCGTATCATGTAAGGGACCACAAGTAGTTAGCAATAATGTAATAAGCTCATGGTATTAGATAGATGGTATCGAGGGAACAATGGTAATGACCCATGGTATTGTATGTATGAGGCCTGTATAGAGGCTGGAGACTCCCCATTGAGAGATGTAAAGGAATATTGTATGAATAGGCATATGGGTTGTGGAGTGTTCTCCTTCCTTAAGGAGTGAATGTATGGTGTTGCCCTACCTTAAGGGTTTGATCAATAAAGAAGCATTCTTATCTATATTCAAATCTTGTTATTTCTTGGGTTTATTTCTATTTTCATATATTTTCAGGTCAGATCTATAACACGATGTCTAATGCCGAAGCTAACAACAGCTGCTAGGTTTACAGACGCCGGAACATGGCTCTAGCCTAGACCTTCTAGATGTGGTCGTTAATGTCAAATGCGCCTTAGGTTAATTGAATTCATTTTAGAGTTGATATTGAGTCACTCTTTAGTTAAGTTTCAGTTTTCAAGTCTTAGTGATGCTACTCAAAAAACCTAAAATGAAACTAAATGGGGCAAGGCCCTTTTAATTCGATGAAATTCCTACACTAAGGAGGGTAGAAACTACTTAATCAAATGCAAACAATCAAGCCACTGAAAACGAAATGATCTTTCACTACTTCACTTTTTCGAAAAATAAACTAATGAAAAATGCATTCCAATTCCTAATTTCCTAACAAGCACTTATCTATCAGTCCTTTCGAAATGAAAAAATTTCTCTTCTTTTTCAAACGCTGATGCAATTCTAGTTTTTAAGAGATGTGAATCATAATGATGCAACAAGCTAGAATTTCATATTTTCTCATGAAACAATGAAACATAATTTTCGCACACAATCTTTAAATGAAAAAAATTCGAGACTATGAACTCTTCAAGCAGATGCAAACATGAAAAGAGAAGTTCATTTAGATCAATGAAACACTGACTTTACCAAACACAAGACCGACAATGTAATCTATGCTGGAAAAAGACGTTCAAACTAGTAAACAAAACTTTTTCAAACTTGTGAAAAAAGAGGTAAAAGTCGTAAGAGGGACCAAAAACAAATGCAAGGAGCAAACACACCCAGAACCGGATTTGATGAGTCCACAAGCTGCTAAATGGGTGACTAGCTAGATGCCCTAGTGTCGCTAGCCATTCAATGACTTGATCAAAACAGCAAGATGACAAGCCTACAAGCAAGCAAAAACCAAATGAAAAGTAGCTTTCTAATCAGGGAGAAAATAGTCAAAAGGCTCACAGGGTGAAAAACACAATAGCAGAACACACTGGCCAAGATTGGGGTCTAGCTGTAATCTTCACTTACAAGGATTGGCGCGACTGCTTAACTGACAACAAGCGCCAGAGGTGGGTTGGCGCGAATGTTCCTCCGCAATTCGTGCTGATCAGCGTCACTGTCAGCCGATTAAACGCGCTGTGCGAGGGAACTAAAAAAAAAAAAATCAGGGAGCACATCTGCTACTATGGATTTTAGACTTAGGCCAGTAAGCAGGAGAAAAGCAACAAAACAGAAGGGAAAATGTGAAACTAGAAAAGTTCTCACGAAATCATGAAATCCAAAACAAACAAAGGGATGGGATCTCCCCAGTGGAGTCGCCAATTATGGTGAAGTAAAATTATAAGTGCGGACATGAACGAATTCCTCTAGCTTGATAATGGGTCTAGCCACAATAGATACATTCTATGGAAGATTTCCTTAGGAACCAATCAAGAGGGCCTACCTCTTGGTCGCTTATCCTGCTTGATGATTTCCTCGCTTGCTCGCTCCAACAATCTCTCGCTTTTATCTTCAAGCTCCTGAAACAAGTAAACAACAATAACACACAAACATAATAATAGACAAATTGCAATTCAACCTACTCAATAAGTCAAGAAGAATTAATACATGAATATGTAATATTACAAAACTTGTAGGAAACCAATCGATAGTTGCATATATTATTGTCAAAGAGAGATTACAACCATTCGTCTTGACATTGCAGTCTTCCTTTAACAAGACCAGGTTCCCACACACTTCTGCTAGCACTTCATGATGGCTTCAAACAACAATAGTTTAAAGGCTATTCCCTTTAGGCTTCACTCCAAACCAAACACACTTGTCCCTCACACAACTAGATGGCTACAACTAGTAATAGCTTGCTTGTCTAAAATAGTATATTCACACTCAGCCAAAACTCTAACTCTGATTTTCACACTAGTCTGTGCTTGGGAAGAAGGGAGGTTTATATAGGAAATATGGATGGGAGATGGATCATCTTCTCATGGGAGAAAGACTTATCCCTTGAGGTAGTTCCATCATTATAGGAGAAAGGAGCCCAAACTGTCATCCTTAACTCCATTCAGCCAAACCATTTACCAGACTTCCGTTACGGAGCTTCTAGAGATGGAAGCTTCAACTCTAATTTAAAAAAATTTCCATAACAGGACCAACACGACTGGAACACAGCTCAGTCGCACCGATCGGTGTGGGGAATAGTGCTAATCTCTGCACATCGGCATGGGGGAGACAAAGGTCATTAGCGTCGGTCTTGTAAATTGGGAAAAACAGAAGTTTCAGGGGAAATGGTGCAAAAGGGAAATGATCTGCTCATGAAGAGGGACATAATGGGAGTTTCTCCATGAAGGCAAAGCATGCAGGGTTCATTGTAGAGGTCCTCCGGGATCAAGGAACGGGGAGTACAAGGACAGTGACAAAATGCTGTGTAACACACATACATACCTCATGCATGTACATTAGTATCATTATGATATATATTAGTTGTTAAAGGTTATTAGCAATGGTTGGTGGTTGAGACTTAATGTTGATTTCATTTAATGGATTTTATGGCATATTAGGTTGATTAAAGAGGGTAGGTGGGTGGAGCGTATTTTATGATTTTTGACCTTCCTAAGACCCTTCCTAGGAAGGCCAGGAAGGTGATGAATAAGGGGATAAAGGGGGGTCTTTAGAGAGGGAAGGGGGTTGTGTGATTTGGGAAAATTTTCAGATGGTAGGGAAGGAGAACCATTGGAAGCACTACAATTTTGAAAAATTGTACCTAGAGTTCTATGGGAATTGTGAGATATTGATTATTGAGATAATGGTGGTTAACTTGGTAATATTCTTGGATTTTTTGTCATGGAGGGCTAGGAAATCTCAAAAGGTTCCCAAAGTTAGGAATTCGAATAGGTTGTTCCTATTTAGATGGGAGGTTAAAAATCTAGTTTGCACAAAAAGCTAAGGATCTAAGGAGTTGTAGTGCTAAATTTAACAATGTTGCAGGTATTTTTCTACTTCTTAGCTAATTACATTGATTTATTGCATTGATTAAACTGTTTTGATTAAAATGTTGAATCATAATATTAATGATTAAACTTATATAGAGCCCACGGGGCTTTGGATTGACGGTGAATGGGTGCATTGTTAAGGCACTCCTTGCGATAGGGCACTGGTTCAAATCCCCTGTGGGTGCTTACCTACCAAAAAAAAAAGATTAAACTTATATAGCTGTAAATGTTAAATAAATTCCAAACTATAATTGCAAAATTTTAAGTGAATTATATTGTTAGTAAAGAGCAAATAACAAAATTTGCAATATATATATTTTTTGTATGAAAAAAATATGAATAAGATAAATATAAATTAATACATAAGTTGATAATTCTTAAATGTATAATAAGGGTTCATACACCAATGAGGCAATCCAAATTGTGCACATACATTAGAGAAAAATAATTTATTTGATTCATGACCCTTGCTTGTCTTCTTGCAAGGCACAACCACAAACAAGTAAGCATGGCCTCACATGGTGATTAGAAATCTCCAATGAAATCCATAGAGATACTCTTCCATGGGATGCTAGGAACTGGAAAAAACATGTACAAGCTAAGTTTCCTTTTGCTTGATTTTTTTGTGTTATAGACAACACAAACCCAAACAAACTTGGAAACATTTTCCTATGTTTTTAGCCAACACACATATCTTTATAGAGTCGCCAATATTTTTCCAGCATTAAAATCTCCACCAATCCTTAAAGTATGTGCTCCTTGAATCAATTGAATTTTATTTCATGTGGAGTGCACACTTTTCCCAATTTGTAAACTAGCCCATCTTGAAGATTATACTCCATCTATTCATATATATATATATATATATATATAGAGAGAGAGAGAGAGAGAGAGAGAGAGAGATATTATTGAAAAACATCTACAAATTGAACATTTTCACACTCTCCTTTCCTAAAAATTCATGGGAAAACGGTTAAAGTTGTAATTTTATTGTATAGATACAAGTTGAAGCATGAATGACCTTTCCAACACGAAAACAACCTGGTTTGGATTTCTCTTCTTATATTTTATGACTAGACGAATTTTTGCAAAAATCCTCTCTACTTGCAGTGCATATGTTACTACAACTTAGTTTGATTATACGTGTCCTAGATTCATAGTTGTCCAATGTGAACCACTATTTATTTACCTAAGAAACAATTCTTATGTTTTTTCATCATGTATACTAGTGCATAAATCTATTGATCTTGCATATGATATCCCATCACTACTTTGTGAAACCAATCAAAGTGATGATATGCATGTCTTCCTTCCCACAAGATGAAAACTCTCATGACATACCCACTTGTATTAGTCGTTATCTCAAATGAATATTGCAAATTATGCGTGGCCAAAACTAGTGCTTGATTGTGTATTATTTTTTAAGAATCAAAATATCCCTATTGTTAGTTCCCTACAAAAACTCTTCTAGTTTGTTCTTACTACACAATGTGACATAGCTATTTTTGCAAATATTGTTGCTCCCGTAAATATTCTTACCTCTAATACATTTGTAGGAGTCAACCACTTGCTAATGGCTTCAATATTTATTAGATCTCTTTTCAACTTTCCTCCATCAATCACATGTTTGAGGTAATCAATGACTATTTAAGAAATTCACACTTCTTGAAATTATATAAAATTTAATGTTTCTTTAGTGTGTCTAATACCTATTTCAAATGTGATATAAGCTCTTCCCAAACATAGCTTAATATTGGAATTCCATCCAAATAGACTATTGCAAAGGAATATATAAATGGATGCAACATAACATTCATCAAATTCTTAAAAGTTACAAGTGCATTACATAATCCAAAAGGCATAACTAACCATTCATACAAACCCTATTGCGTTTTGAATGTTATTTTCCATTAATTTGGGGGTCATTTTTTAAAACTAAAAATAGTATTTGTATTATATATTTTTTGTTGGAAAACACAATGTGGTAGTTATTAATTCATATTTTCCTTAACCTTAATATTTGCTTGTGAAGTTTAATTTTCTTCTTGTGTTTCTTTATTAGATCTATTTCATCCAACAAATATCAAGAGCATAAATAGTAAAGACAATAGACACAGAAATTAGGCTCCAAGCTAGGGCAAAACCCCTCCAAGGGGCTAACCTAGAAAAACTCTTCTCTTCTTATAGAATCTGCTTCAAATGAGACAAGAAAGACCCAAATCCTAAACCAAGTCCTCCTCCAAGTACCAAGTCATCCCTTCTAATAGAATTTGATCACCACAACTTAATCTTGCATCAACCAGTTTCTGGCTACAACTTCAATCATAACTTTGACCCTACAACTTTGTCCTGCGACTCTAACCCTATAGTTGTTGCAGAAACCCTAATTTAGCTTCTTTAAGAGATCCTTCTTTGAGAAAAACAGATCAAACCAGAATATTTCTTCTCCCAACAACCTTAGACTACAACTTTCCCTACTGCAACTCAGACCTGCAATTTCGGCCTTCCTGGAAGCTGCAAAAACCATAATTCTTCACATGTGTGAGGGAAGATAGTGCCCAAAAACAAGGTTTCTTCCTTATTTTCTCCTTCAAGATCTTCGCTCTTCTTTTCTCCTTGCTTCCCAGCTACAAATTTAACTTCTTGTCCTGAGATCAATCTTGTGAGTCAGTGGGTTCCAAATGAGGTCAAATATGCTCCTTATATAGCCTTTCCAAGGAGTCAAAATCCCTCCTTTAGGTCGACTTGAAGTTGTCAAGGTTGACTTGTATTTTGGAGGTTTCCAGGACTTTTTAGACTCAAAATAAATTATTTTACAAGATATGTTTTGCCTGGAAGGGTCTTATAAACATGATGTTGATTATATTGACTCAAGACAATAAATTGCATGACCTAAGAAACCCTAGAAGCATGAAGAACATGTTTTTACCTAGAAGACCATCAATAAAGAGCACAAAACCCATTCTTTAAAATAATAACTTTTTCTTTTCTTCTTTTGTTTGTTACATAAGATACATATTGAAATGAGTACAACAAAAATTACGAAGACCGAAACTAGTGACATTTCCAACAATTTTATGCATGGTTCACATCAATTACATCAGACATTACAAAACTAATACATCAAAATTTTCTAATTATTTTCTCCTTTCCAATAGGAATGCATGATTTTCTTGAGGAGAATATATCTAAGAAAAAAAAAGAGGGTTTTGTAGGTGAATACCTCCTAAAACTTCCCAAACAAAGCACAAAATTTACAACACAAGGCTCCTAGGGAATTTTTGTAATAGATTTCATCCACCATTATGGAATTATAGTAAGCATGATTTTGCCATTAATATTTAATTCACCTACCTTCAATTTACACCCCTCATTAGCATATTTGTCTGCTTCACCGTTGAAGTCACTTAGGACATGGAAATAATCTTTGGATGGGATATCTTCCACAATCTTCATGATTCTTTTAATGTTGATGATAACAACCTGCTGAAGACTCTATCAAGCAAGCAACAAAGACACCCGTGTTCAAATCAGGTGCAAGTGGAACTTCAAAATTGGCATGCACATTAATATTATTAGAAATCAAGTCACTATTTGGTTGGTGAGACAAAGGATTCACCGCCCTACTGAAGTGAGTTGAAATCAATTTCTTACAATGCATTGTCAATTGGTATACATAATTTGTAAACATTCATCAAGTTCGTTTATATTTCTTTAGGGAGATTTTAAAACCATGAATTGTATATGAATAGTCATAATATAATTTACATATCAAACATTTTTTTCATAAGTCAAACATTCAATTGCTCTAATCTTTGGCAATCTTACAGGGCACTAAAAACTAAAATATTTCATGAAGAGAATGCGTTGCCATCAACTTGCAGAGAGGCATGTCAGTTGCTGGTTGAGTTGGGGATTGAATATAAGCAAATCCATTCATGTAAAAATAATTGCATTTTATATAGAGATAAATACCAAGACAATGTAGAATGCCCTATATGCAAAGAGAAGAGATATTGTATAGATGTACAAGGTCCTACATTTCCAAAGAAGGTTTTACGTCACTTGTCAATTATACCTAGACTTCAATGAATGTTTTGTTGCAAGTCACTTGCACAATTTATGGAATGGCATGCAAAGAATAGGAGTAAATATGGATTCATGTGAATTATGTCCAACTCCAAAGCATTGAAACACATAGTGGAAAAATGACCAACAAAATTCAAAGATGAACCCTATAGTATCAGGTTTGGTCTTGCAATTGATGTAGTGTGCCCATTCTCTTTCATGATATCAAATTATAGTGTTTGGCAAGTCAGATTGATAGTATACAATATTCCCCCATGGATGAGGGTTAGAAAGGAGCACCTTATGCTGACTCTCATTGTTCCAAGAAAACATCAAGTTAAAACATGGATGTTGTTCTTGCACCTTTTGTTGATGAGATGCAACTACTATGGAAAGGCATAAGAATGTATGACACATCACGACCTCCGTCAAATAGGTCCTTCATGTTGTATGGTGTGCTATGTTGGAATATTCACGATTTCCCAGGACTTTTTTTTTTTTTTTGTTTTGTTTGTTTTGTTTGTTTGTTTGTTTGTTTTTGTTTTTTTTGTTTGTTTGTTTTTTTGTTGTTGTTGCTGTAGCTGTTTTTTTTTTTTTTTTTCCTCGATAAGATAATTTTCTTTTATCTATTGACACTCATAATTTATTGCCATCCCAACTTTCATACTTAGTTTTATACTATTATTTTGATGTTATTAACCTTATTGAATTGCAGGGCTTCAAACAAAGGGGATATTTGCATGTCCAAGATGTGCAGAACAATTTCAAGGGCGATATTCTAAATATCTTCATAAATTTATTTATGCAAACAAAAAGGTTTTTCTACCAACATATCATAGGTTTAGAAACAACCATAAGAATCAATTTGATGGAAAAGTTGAAAATAGAGGCCCTCCCATGATTATGGGTCCAGCTGATTGGCTTAAGAAGTATGAAGATGTTGAATTGAAATCTTGGCAAGATTTTTTTGATGGGGGTGATTCTATTGAAGAACCAGAACAAGTTGTAATTAAGATGTTAGAAGGGATGAAAAGGAAATCCATATTTTATGAGCTCCCATATTAGAAGGATCTATTAATATCTCACCTATTAGATCCCATGCACATCTTCAAAAATGTCCCAGATTCAATTTTTTGACATATAATAGGCAAAGAGAAGGACACCTTGTCTTCAAGGAGAGATATTGCTCTTTCGTGTACCAAATTTGATAGAAAAAATTTGTGGCCAAATAGGGAAAATGAAAAATATGCAGAAGCTCCATGGATTTTGAAAAAGAAAGAGCTAGACCAACTAAAAAATGTCATACATTCAATAAGGACACCTACTAGCTATGGGTCATCATTAAATAAAGCTTTTACAGTTGATGGACATATCACAGGATTTAAAACACATGATTTTCATAATTTTATGAAGGTATTATATATCATCAATATTTAACATTTATTGGTAAAATTGATTAGGTACTAAATATATTCTAATATTCTATTGTGTGACAAAAATAACTAATGATGATCTTTGATAAATGTGTTTGACAACATATCATGCCATTGGCAATTGGGGGGATCCATGTCTTACAGTTGACATGAAGAATGTCTTAAGTCGATTGTCAACATTTGCAAGGTATGTGGTACAAAATGTTCATGTGTGACATGCATAGAGATATTGTATTGCATTTTTTTTTGCCTAAAGGTCCATACTAATTTAGTATTCTTATATTAGGTGGGTAACATCCAAGGAGATCCATGAATGTGAAGTGCCAAAATGGAAGAAGGAAATTGCAGAAATTGTATGTGTATTTGAGAATGAGCTCCCTACATGTTTCATGGATGTACAAGTCCATTTACTTATACACCTAGTTGATGACATTGAATTGGCAAGTGTCGTATCGACGAGGTGGATGCTTTTCTTTGAGAGGTATATGAAAACTCTAAAAGGATATGTCCAACAAAAGGAACGTCCAAATGTTTGCATGGCTGAAGGGTATGTATTGAATGAAGCATTTTTCTTCCTATGTGAATTCCTTGGTAGTGATTTCGAAGATGGGCTACGCTTTTGGGATGAAGAACGAACATTAGATATTATTGATGGAGAAAATCACAATCTAATGGCGTTCAAGTAGAAATTAGTAAGTAAACTGATGATCATTGTGGTTGTTTTTATTGCAATCATTAATTTACACTGTAATTTGTTTGTCAAATGAACAACATGGCCTTTGGAGTTTGAAATAAACATGTTGACATGTAATAGGTGTAGACGGAAGTGCTATACTCGAAAAGTTCATTTCTATACCACATGGACTTTATGAACAAATGGATTGATCAGTATGATAGAAAGAGAGAATAAGTGTTATAAGCAAGCAGACAATTTAAGAGATCGAACCCAAGGAATACCCCATTTCCTATTGATCTGCAAGGGGAATGGGGAAAATATTGCACACTAGATTGGGTTACTTAACAAATTCAAAATCAAATAGAATGTGCATGTATAGATTCAAACTTAACAAAAGATGAAATCAACATGTTTAGAGGATGTGAAAGAAAGGTACAGTTGGAATTTTACAGGATGTTGTTTCCTTACAGTTTTGATACTATTAGTTATTTTAATATTTGTCATTATTTTTGTTTAAACTGAAATAAATGGTCTTTCACAAGCAAGGAAATATCCAACAATGTGGGCATATGGTCGACATTATCGTGTAGAACATATAGATTTAAAGAGACAATCCTTTGATTTTGGCATCATGGTTGAATTCAAGCAATTCGGTCCATCACAATCAAAAGATAAGAATATTATTGAAGGGAATCTACAATATGTTGGGAAAATACAAGAAATTAATGAGTTGGATTACCGCTCTTTTAAATGTTGTATTTTTAAGTGTAGACTGTAAGAAGAATTTGAGAGGACACAAAGACATGATACCCACAGTGGATAGTTTTCTATATATTTCTCAAAGTTCCTACCAGAGGATAAGGAGCCTTATGTTCTACCAACTCATTGTGAGCAGGTATTTCTCTCAAAGAATTAGAAGTGGTAGCCATCAATAATCTATTAATATGTTGTTTGTTGTGAACATATACATGTGTTTATTAATCAATAAAATTGTTATAACATACATCTAATATATGTATGTAGTCATTCATGTGCACGTATTTTTCTATGAAGATGTTCTGTACCTGAAATTGATATTTTCCCTACATTATGATCCAAGATTAAGGTGTGTATTTTATGATGCATTAGTGGGTATTAAGAAAAACAATGATGGCCAACAAAATGAGAGAGAGGGATTAAACATAGTTATTGATCAAACAAGAAAATTACCTAGTACCCATTTTTTGAGGTAGCAAAAATTACCTGATTTTGAAAAGTGGTGATTCAGAATACACCTTTTTTTTGGAGCATATTTTTGGCACTTTAAATTTTTTTATGAACATTTTCTTTTAAATGTTAGCGATTTTCATACTAATTTTGAAAAGTGTTGATGCAACATCAACCCTTTTTTTTAGAGGGCTTATTTTTGACACTTTAAATTTTCTAATGTATTGAGTGTGGATAATTTTTTTTAAATGTTTGTGATTTTCATGTGAATTTTGAAAATCATCATTTTTTTTAAGCTATATTTTTTACAAATAAATTCTTTTGATGTCCTAAGTATGCACAACTTTTTTCTAAAATGTTGATTATTTAACAATTGTTAAAGTTTCATCTTCTTGTTTTTCATTCTAAGATGTTTGTATTTTAAGAGATTTCAAAATATATGTTTTTTGCGTTTTTTGCAATGTTTTTTTATAATGAAATTTTTAATTATTTTTGCAAAATTTAAAAAAAAATAATAATGACATTAATATTTTGAGGTTAATATTTTTTTATAAATTTATATATAGTTAATTAATACTTTAATATATAAAAAATATTGGTTAGTAAAATAATATATATATATATATATATATATATAAAAAACAAAAACAAAAACAAAAAAAATCTAAAAAAATTAAAAGTATAATTTAAGGAAAATTTAAAAAAATTTAATTAAAAAAAAGCAATTAAAAGTGAATTAAATAAGTGCAAAATAAACAAATGATATGCTTTTAAATACAAAGTCAAAACTATTTTTTTTAAATAAAATAAAAAATATATTAAAAAACATTTAAAAATTGAAAAAACAAATTTATTAAAAAAATAAAATATAAAGAATTGTAAATATAAACCTTATAAAAAAAGAAAACCATTTAAAAATATAAATATATTAAAAATAATAATAACAAATATTTACATAAAATTAAATTTTAAAAAGTATTTAAAATTCAAAATTTTAATAAATTAAAAAAAATAATTAATTAAAATTTTATTACCGAAAATTATTTTAAAAATATTAAATTAAATTAAATTTTAAAAAAATATTTAAAAATTACATTTAACAAAAATTATAATTTAATAATTTATAATTAAAAAAAAGTATTATTTAAAAATTTACAATTAAAAATATATTAGATATCATTTTTGGGATTCAAAATAAAAATATATTATTAAAAATTTATAATTTGAAATTTTATAATTAAAAAATATTTTAAAAAATATTAAAAAATAAAACCATTAAAAATATATTATTATTCATATATTTTTACAACGTCTTTTTTAATAATTTTTTTTCCTTAATTCGTTTTCTTTTAAAAAGGAAATTAATGGTTTTTAATTTTTTAAATGTTTTTTTAATATATTTTTAATTTTTATTTATTTCTTAAAAAAATAGTGTTTGGTTTTTATTTTGATTTTTATTTATTATTTAATTCACTTTATTTATTGGTTTTTTTTTATTAACTTTTTAAATTTTTTCCTTAAATTATATTTTTTCTTTTTCAATTAATTTTTATTATTTTTTAAATAATTTTAAATTATTAATTTTTTAAATTGATTTTAATTGTTTTATTTTATGTTAGGTTTTTTTTTAATTTTAATTTATTTTTATTTTAACTTTTATATATATATATATATATATATTTTTTGGTTGCAATGGTTTATTTTTTTATTTTATTTTATGATTTAAATAATTTTTAAATTGTTTTTAGTTTGTATTTAAATATTCTTTTAATTATTTAAAAAAAATTATTATCTAATTCACTTTTATTTATTTGTTTTTAGTATTAAATTTTTATTTAATTTTGTTTTTTTGAAATTATATATATAGATATATATTATTTTTGTGGTACGTTATGGTTTTTCTAAAGGATTATATATATATATATATTATGTTTTATTTATTAGTTGTTATTTTTTATCGGTTTTTGTTTTTTGTTTTACTTTTAGTTTTTGTTTTGTTTTGTATTATTTTATATTTTTTTTAGGGTTCATCAACTAGCAACCCGACCTCATTATGTGTCAATTTGATAGTTGATTTAAAGATATCATTATAATGGACAAGCCTGCCTCCACAACGTATCAATTTCATGATTGATTTTTAAAATTTCATTGCAATAGGTTGAGTTCGCCTACACTACATGTCAATTTGATGGTTGATTTTTAAATTTTTGTTGCAATGTGTCAAGTTGTCTTAGGTTAAGATTTTAAAATAGCTATACTTTTAACATTTAAAAAAGAAATTGCTCTTGATATAATGACTTTTTTATTCACGTGTTTAGTTGAAATATATTGAAAGCTTAATGTATTTTGTAGTCGTGATATTTGGTTTTAATTCTATGGTTGAAGAATTGACAAAATTTAAAGGTTTTTCTAAGTCACGATATTTTATCTTTAATGCTATGGTCGAAAACAATTATAAATATTTTATCTTTAACGCCATGACTGAAAATTGTTTGAATTTTAAGGCTTTTTAGAGACATGATATTTTATCTTTAATGCCATGCTTGAAAATTGTTGCAAGTTTAAAGGTTTTGGGGAGCCTTGATATTTTATCTTTAACGTCACTGCTAAAAAATGTTGAAAATTCACCCCGAACCAATTTAAAAAAACAAACAAAAAACAACAACGTTATTCCAACATCAACACTTTTTGATTACATGGTGTTTTTTGCACAAAACAAAATGGTTTTTATTGTTTTTTACTGTTATTTTAAAAAATATTGAAAATTTACTTCGGAACAAAAAGTGGTGATGCAGAATCAACACTTTTTGTTTTCGGGTTGTTTTTTCATGTTTTTTTGGGGTTTTTTTGCTAGAGTTCTCGTTTTGAGGTAATAGTTCTCGTTTGATCAATAACTATGTTATTAGAGAACATCGAATAAATTAACATCCACGACAATGTTGAAGATGGTTATGTTTAGGCACAAGAAGAAAACAATACAAAGTTACATGATATTTGCAAGACAACAATATGGATGGTATAGAAAATAATGATCCAAATACATCTGGTAACAATATGGATGGTCTACAGTCAAATTTCAATGATGCAAGTCAAGACAAGGATGATGATAATATTAACTACTTGAAAGATCATACGAATATCGATAATGATACACTGAATGACATTGTTGCAACAATGACGTTAATTGACTAAGACTTCTAAATTTCAGAATTATTTGTAATCCATGTTTAAAAAATGATGATTCCTGATGCAGGAGCATGAGGCTTGAAGACAAAAGGCTTCGAATTTTATTCCAAAAATACAAAAAAAATGTTTACAAGCAAAGGAGTGGGATCCTTTATCTGTCACTTTACAAAGCTTTCTAGATAGGATTTGAGCTAGAATTTAGGGATTTGGATTATCTTGTAATTAATTCAAGTAGTTAGGTTTAGTTGAGATTCTCGAGGAGAATATCATGCAGATTAGATAGGATTAGGCAGTTTCGATCCATTGATTTAGGATTTGGTTGTTGTATGTATAGGTATTTATGTAAGTTTTGAATTAGTGTAATGGGATTTGGCTGTGGAGGATTGGATTGTAAAATTTGAAGTCTCTCTGTGTCTTTGTGTATTCTGCGCATGAATGGTCAATCTCGAAGGTTTTAAATTTCCTTCGAAATATTTCTGAATGCTGTTGATTTCCAGTTTGGACTCTTTAGAATTAGATTCTGTATAATCTTGTGTTATCGCATTTAAATCTTCATACACTGTGCATTTAAATAATTTGAATGTATTTCAAAACCACAGGGTTTAGTTAGCAATATCCTGAATATAACTTAGAGATAGGTTAAACTTGACGGATGCGCTAAAACCTTGGCGGAATGAGGAAAACCTGATAAATTCGCAAGAAACCCAGGAAAAGGTCTGAACCGTCTGATCGAGAGATCTAATAGATCTAACGGTGATTGCGTGCTAACAAGCGCGAACGTTAATTCCAAAAACGGACGCGATAAATTATAAAATTGAGTTAATAACTTAGTTAATCGTGACCGTTCGCTTGAAGGAGTTAGATCCGACGGTGTTCGTGTCAAAAAAATGCACGAGAGTTAATGTAAATTTCGGACGCGATTATTTATCGACTACGGTTTAATCTAGTAGAATTCTAGATCGACCACAGCTGTTCATTAAGAAGGGATGAGATCCGACAGATATCGCTCCGGAACATGCACACGGGTTAACTTAAAATTCGAACTCGAGAAGGCTATGAACTACAGTTTTATTTACTTTTGGTTCCGTGGGAAAAGTGAAGGTTTGCCATATTTCAGGTAAATTTAACAATTCTGTTGTTTTAGCAGAATATCTAAAATTAGAGGTTGATGACTGATACTCCAAAGGAAACCCGAGAAGAAGTCCCGCCTGAACTTGAAGAGATCGTTTCTGGTTTTGAACGATTATCCTTAACACCTGCAACCAGCCCACCATTAGTGGTATCAGAGCAACTTATTGACATTGATCAGGATCTCAAAGATCAGAGAAAGAAATCCAACATGGCTTTCAGAGTTGGAGGAAGACGTGGTGGTGGTCGAAGAAGAGGAAGACCAGTTGCAAATGCTGAAGTGATGGAAGCTATGCAACATATGCAAGCTAGACTAGAAGCAGTGGAAATGGGAAATCAAAGAGATGGAGATGTCAGTGAGCCTGAAGTTGAAGCTGCAGAAGAAGAGGAACCTGCAGAAGTTACTCCTGAAATGAGATTCTTTAAATCAGTGTTGGGATCCACATCTAAACCCAGACTTGAGGGTTCAGTTTATACAAGAGGTTTAAACCCTGAGGAGTTGATAGACTGGATTAATGACATGGATAAATTCTTTGATTATGAAGAAATGGAAGAAGGAAAGAGAGTGAAATTTGTTGTCACAAAATTGAAAGGACATGCAGCACTTTGGTGGGATGGAGTGCAGGCAGAAAGAAAAAGACTTGGTAAGCAGCCAATTAAAAATTGGAACAGGATGGTGGCAAAGTTGAGAGGTAAGTTTTTGCCAAGTGATTATCAACTTTCATTATATAGACAGATGCAGAATCTTAGACAGAGGTCTTTGACAGTGAAAGAATACACAGAGGAATTTTACAAAGTGAGCATAAGAGCTGGACAAATTCAAGATATAGATGAGAAGGTTGCAAGATACATAAATGGTCTCAGAATGGAAATCCAAGATGAGATAAGTGTGATGTTCCCTAAAACAGTAGAAGAGGCTTATCAGATGGTATTGAGGGCTGAAGAAAAACTCATGAGGAAGCAATCTGCTAGAAGTAGAGGTACTTTCCGAGGAAGAGGAAGTCAAGGAGGTAGAGGAAGGTCTACAACACCTAGAGATGGAGCTAGTAACAGCTCGAGTCAGCATACACCCACAGAAGGTGATGCAAGTGGTAGAAGGAGTTTTTTCAGAGGAAGAGGAGGCAGAGGCAGAGGAAGAGAAATCAGATGTTACAGATGTAATAAGCTGGGACACAGATCCTATGAGTGCCCAGAAAATGCAGGAAAAAATCAGAGGAATGTAATTGTTGCTCAGACAGAAGAAGAAGCAGAAAAGGTGCCAGAAGAATAAAATGTACTAGAGAAAGGCAAATCTATGGTAGATAACAAAGTTTTGTTAAAGCCAGCAAAGGAAGTTGTTGAACCAACACAGAGAAAGACTTTATTCAGGACTGTGTGCAAGGTTCAAGGAAAATGTTGTCAAATAATAATTGATAGTGGCAGCATTGATAATTTGGTCTCTACAGAAGTGGTGGAAAAGTTGAAATTAAAGACAAAGAAACATCCAACACCTTACAAGGTGTCATGGCTTCAAAAAGGACATCAGTTGTTAGTGAATGAACAGTGTGAAGTGGAGTTGTAGTTGGGTAGATACAAAGACAAAATTATGTGTGATGTGATGCCTATGGATGTGTGTCACATATTGCTGGGAAGACCTTGGCAGTATGACAGAGGAGTTATGCATGATGGGAAAAAGAACACATATAAATTTGGTAAAGATGGTATTAATCATACATTTCTGCCTATGGAAGAAGAGGATGCATCAAGAAAATCTGATCCAAAGACTCTATTGCTGAGTGGAAAAGAATACTTGCAGCAGATTGAAGAGGATGAGGTAAATTTTGCATTGATTTGCAAACCCAAGGTAATAATTACTTCCACTAAAATTTCTGATTTGCCAATTGAAATTCAAGAGATGCTGGAGAATTATTGTGATATCATTGTAGATGATTTCCAAATGAGTTACCACCCATTAGAAAAATCAGTCATCATATAGATTTGATTCTAGGGACAAATCTACCAAATAAAGAAGCTTACAAGATAACTCCCACAGAAAATGAAGAAATCAGGAAACAAGTTCAGGAATTGTTAGAAAAAGGACTGATTAGAGAGAGCTTGAGTCCTTGCGCAATGCCAACAGTGTTGAGTCCAAAGAAAGATGGAGGCTGGAGAATGTGCACTGATTCAAAAGCAATCAAAAAAATAACAATCAGGTACATATTTCCTTTACCTAGAATTGAAGATTTGATGGATTGTTTAAGTAGAGCAAGATATTTTACAAAGCTGGATTTAAAAGGTGGTTATCATCAAATAAGGATTAGAGAAGGTGATGAATGGAAAACTGCTTTTCAAACAAATGAAGGACTGTATGAATGGATGGTAATGCCTTTTGGGTTATCAAATGCTCCTAGTACATTTATGAGGATTATGAATGAAGTTCTGAAAGAATTTATTGGTAAATTTGTAATAGTATATCTGGATGATATATTAGTTTACAATAGATCTAAAGAGGAAGATATGAGACATCTGAGTTATGTCTTACACAAGCTGGAACAAGAAAAGTTGTTGCTAAATCTAAAGAAATGTTCATTCATGAAGGAAGAGTTGGTATATTTGGGCTTTGTTGTTTCTGCTAATGGATTAAAGATGGATCTAGAGAAGATAAAGGAAATCATAGAGTGGCCTTCACTGAAAAGTTCTTTTGAGGTAAGAAGTTTCCATGGTCTTGCTAGTTTTTATAGGAAATTCGCAAGGAATTTTAGTAAGATCAATGCTTCTATTATTGACACTATCAAGAAGGATAAACAACCATTTAAATGGACTGTTGAAGTAGAAAAGAATTCCAGCTATTGAAAAGGAAGATCACTGAGAAACCTATTTTAATTTTGTCTGATTTTAATAAACCTTTTCAAGTGAAATGTGATTCTAGTGGAGAAGCTATTGGCAGTGTTTTAAGTCAGAAGGACAGACTTGTAGCTTATTTTAGTGAAAAACTAAATGAGCAAAAGAAGAAAAATTTTCTTATGATAATGAATTTTATGCAGTTGTACAGTCATTGAAAAAGTGGAGACATTACTTGATGTCTAAGGAGTTTATACTTTATTCAGACAATCATGCATTACAATACATTATGCAACAGCCAAAGCTTAGTCAGAAACATGCAAAATGGGTAGAATATCTTCAAAGTTTTAATTTTGTATTGAAGCATATAAATGGCCAATCAAACAAGGTAGTAGATGCCTTAAGCAGAAAAAGTATCTTAGTTCAGGAAAGTCAAATTCAAGTGTTGGGTTTTGATTTTCTTACATAATTGTATGAGAAAGATTTAGATTTTAAAGAGGCATTTGAAGCTTGTAAAAATCTTGTTTTGTTAAACAGAAGTAAGTGGCTGGATTTTTTCTTGCAAGAAGGATTGTTGTTTAAAAGAAATCAGCTGTGCATACCAAATTTTTCTATGAGGGAAAATTTAATCAAGGAGAAACATAGTGGTGGACTTGGAGGACATTTTGGTGCAAACAAGACTTATGAGCAGTTGAACCGGTTTTATTTTTGTCCGAAGATGAGATCTGAAGTGGAGAAGTATGTGAGAAATTGTAAAGTTTGTCAGTATGCAAAGCGAAGGAGCCCAAACACACGTTTGTATGTTCCATTACCTATTCCAGATAGACCTTGGGATATGGTAAGTATGGACTTTGTTTTAGGTTTACCAAAAACTCAAAGAGGAAATTATTCAATTTATGTTGTGGTTGACAAATTTTCTAAAACGACATATTTTATTCCATGTTATAAAACCAGTGATGCTACTCACATTGATAATCTATTTTTTAAGGAGATTGTAAGGTTACATGGGTTACCTAAGAGCATTGTTTCAGATAGAACACCAGATTTGTTGGTCTGGAGGACCTTGTGGAAGAAACTTGGTACTAAACTAAGTTTCAGTTCAGCTTATCATCCTTAGACTGATGGACAAATTGAAGTTGTAAACAAAAGCTTGGGTAATCTTCTAAGAAGTCTTGCAGGTGAACATCCAAAACAATGGGATCAAATTTTGGCACAGGCTGAATAATGTTATAATGATTCTCCTAACAGGAGTACAGGGCAGAGTCCATTCCATATAGTTTATGGAATGCACCCAAGAGGAGTGTCTGAATTAAGAGACTTGGAAAAAGCTGAAATGAGAAGTGCTAAAGGAGAGGATTTTGCTTTAGAGATTCAAGCAATACATGAACAAGTAAAACAACAGTTACAGGATAGCAACATAAAGTACAAGAGCAGAGCAGATTTAAAGAAGAGAGAAGTTAATTTTGAGGTTGTAGATTTGGTTTTAGCA
The DNA here is from genome assembly GCA_031772625.1 of Pinus tabuliformis. Classification (NCBI taxonomy): domain Eukaryota; kingdom Viridiplantae; phylum Streptophyta; class Pinopsida; order Pinales; family Pinaceae; genus Pinus; species Pinus tabuliformis. Next base: position 739,625,691 of record CM062814.1, on the reverse strand, counting down.
CACCTGAGGAAGGAAAGATTTCCAAAAAGGGAGTATAACAAATTAAAATTTAAGAAAATTGGACCATGCAGAGTCTTCAGGAAATTTTCTACAAATACATATGAAATTGAATTACCCCCTGATATTTGAATATCTCCAATTTTCAGTGTTGCTGATTTATACAGGAATGAAATTGGAAATGCAGAGGATACAACAAAAGATAAGGAAGAACAAGAGGTTGATTGGATAAAACAGTTACCAACAGCAAAGGCATTGCAACTAGAACAGATTTTAGACAAGAGAGTGTTTAAAAGGACAAGAGGACAGGAGTATTTTCAGTATTTGGTCAAGTGGAAAGATCAACCGATTGTTGATGCTACCTGGATGACAGATGCCATGCTACAGAAGTTGGGCAGTTCTGTAGAAGAGCTCATGGATAGGAGCCCATGAATAATTTTGTCCTCAGGAGTCTAATGCAGGAGCATGAGGCTTGAAGACAAAAGGCTTCGAATTTTATTCCAAAAATACAAAAAAAAAGTTTACAAGCAAAGGAGTGGGATCCTTTAGTTGTCACTTTACAAAGCTTTCTAGATAGGATTTGAGCTAGAATTCAAGGATTTGGATTATCTTGTAATTAATTCAAGTAGTTAGGCTTAGTTGAGATTCTCGAGGAGAATATCGTGCAGATTAGATAGGATTAGGCAGCTTCAATCCATTGATTTAGGATCTAGTTGTTGTATGTATAGGTATTTACGTAAGTTTTGAATTAGTGTAATGGGATTTGGCTGTAGAGGATTGGATTGTAAAAATTGAAGTCTCTCTATGTCTCTGTGTATTCTGCGCATGAATGGTCAATCCCGAAGGTTTTAAATTTCCTTCGAAATATTTCTGAATGTTGTTGATTTCCAGTTTGGACTCTTTACAACTAGATTTTGTATAATCTTGTGTTATCGGGTTTAAATCTTCATACAATGTGAATTTAAATAATTTGAATGTATTTCAAAACCACAAGGTTTAGTTAGCAATATCCTGAATATAACTTAGAGACATGTTAAACTTGACAGAAGCGCTAAAACTTTGGTGGAATGAGGAAAACCTGATAAATTCGCAAGAAACCCAGGAAAAGGTTTGAACCGTCCGATGGAGAGATCCAATAGATCTAATGGTGATCGCGTGCTAACAAGCACGAATGTTAATTCCAAAAACGGACGTGATAAATTATAAAACTAAGTTAATAGCTCAGTTAATCATGACCGTCCGCTTGAAGGAGTCAGATCCGATGGTGATTGAGTCGAAAAATGCACGGGAGTTAATATAAATTCGGACGCGATATTTTACCAAATGTGGTTTAATCCAATTGAATTCTAGATCGACCATAGTCGTTCATTAAGAAGGGACGAGATCCGACGGATATCACTTCGGAACATGCACGCGGGTTAACTTAAAATTCGGACCCGAGAAGGCTATGAACTATAGTTTTATTTACTTTTGGTTCCGTGAGAAAAGTGAAGGTTTGCCATACTTTGGGTAAATTTAACAGTTCTGTTGTTTTAGCAGAATGTATAAAATTAGAGGTTGATGATTGATACTCCAAAGGAAACCCGAGAAGAAGTATTGCGTGAACTTGAAGAGATCGTTTCTGGTTTTGAACGATTATCCTTAACACCTACAACCAGCCCACCAATTCTTATAGCCTAAGATTTGAAATGCTTCAATATTATTTGTGTTAATACAAATTACTTAATGCAATATCATTAAAGTGTTCAAGATATGGTATGAATTGTTAGAAGAAAAAATTAGGATTACCTGAATGCTTCTTCCATTCATTTTGTATCAACATATGTTTGTGAAGACATAAAAGCTAATAAAATATTAATGCTCGTATCTCACAATGATTTGAATAAGCAACTTTATTAACTTCATTATTTTTATATTGTTTGCATTTTAATGTTGGTCGACCTGCTCTTACATTTAATTATCGATCCAGGTAGGCTTTAATTTTTACAAGACTGTCGCATAAAGTCTATGCTAAGGTAGATGATGACTAGTATAAAATAATCTCAACCCAAAGTTGTTGCACACACACTCTCAACAATCAACAAAGTTGTTACACACTCCACACAGATTTAATGTGAAGAAATATTGTAGAATAAGCTACTCTGTCATTCAACCACTCTCACAACACTCGTGAAAATTGTCACTCATTCAATCTACACACATAAAAGGAAGTGCAATCCAAACTCCGATAACAAAGAAAATAATTCACTGCCACACTGATTGAGGGGTTGGTCTAGGACTTAAGTTGTCACACCATCCAAATCTTACTGCAATTAATTAAATTACACACAAAATTAACTATAACGACAACAGTAACAACAATCACATGAAGGAGAAATATTTATGCAATTTGTCATTTAACCACTCTCATAGCACTCCTGAAAACCATGACTCATTCAATCTGCACACACAAAAGGTAGTGTAATCCAAATTGTAACAACAAAGCAAATTTTTCACTGCCACACTAAACTAAGGGACTGGTCTAGGACGTAAGTTATCACACCATCCAAAGCTTATTGCAAATAATTAAATTACACAGAATTAACTGTAACAATAGCAGAACAACAATCACATAACTAAGAAATATTTATGCAATATGTCATTCAACCACTCTCACATCATTCCTAAAAACCATCACTCATCAATTTGCACACAAAAAAGGAAGTGCAATCCAAAATGTAACAACAAAGCAAATAATTCACTTCCACACTAAACTAAGGGACTGACCAAGGACTTAAGATGTCACACCATCCAAATCTTACTGCAATTAAGCTTTGTTATTCATCGGGCTTTCATGGATAGTGGGGTCACTTACGACCAATGGTGAAGTGGTTTGGCTAACTTTCCTATCACAAGACTGCACCTATATCACCCCACCCATTTCATCCTGGCACTTTCCTTAGGTGCCCCTCTAGCAACCCCTGGTGGGGACCACTAGGCAGGCCTTATGAGTAAGGCCTCCTCTCTTCCAATATCATATTCATTGGGCTCATGTGGTAGCTAACGTCATCCTACCTGTCGTTAATATTTCCAAACAAGGATTTCTAGGATGCACAGTTTGGTGGACACCACCCCAACCAATGGAGAAACTACAAAGATGATATGTCAACCCACTCATCCTAGCCAACGTCATCTTACAAATCCTTTTGTGATGCAAGATAACTCTTCTAGGCTAGAGGCTCCAGGCCACGTCATCCTCCTTCACCCAATCACTTGAAGGGAAATATGGGCGTGCCAATCACAAGCTTCCACGACTAGGGTTCTGCCTAGATGAAAGATAAGGCTGATTGTCTCCCTTTATAAGTTTAAACCACTACCTCCATTGCTACAACACTTGCTTGCCTTCGATTTCTGCCATGGCCAGATGAGAGAGAGATCTTCAGATTCTACACATTCTACTTGGCCTTGGTCAAAATGGTCGCCAACTGAACTCGCCTCCTCTCTACATTTACATCCTTCCATCGATCCCTTCCACCATAGCTCGACTACGGTGGTTGTGCCAATGTTTAGATCTGTGCCGACAATTTTCCTGGCTTGAAGGGGTTTGCTCTGAGTTAATTGTGCCAACTCCGCAAGATTCATGAGGCTCCAAAAGGGCCACACAAAGATTGGCATTCAGATAGGAATTCCAGGCTTGTATCCATTGGTGACCCTTCGGTCACCCTCTGCTTGTGGACTCCTGAAGGGCATCCAACTCTCCTGTGACTCACTGAGGTGCCTCCTATGGGTTACAGTGACCCTACAATCGAGATTGCGATGCTTATTAATGGTTTCAGTGGCATTCAACTATTAACAAGGATGTGCTCATCATCTCTTATGGACAAGATACTAACACTTCAAATGCCCTGACTGTTTCCAGCCTTTCAAGAAAGGAGCTGCCACAACATCTCATCATCGCAGTACCACACCGAGGGTGGCTTCCAACCTACGAAGGTTCAACCACCATACAATGCAAATCAATTCCTCCCATGAGGACATGCCCCACTCAAGAATGTACATAGATCTTTTAGAACAATTTGGTCAAGTGAACAATGTAGACCCAACACCAGGGAACTTATCACAACAGGCTAAGAAGCCCCTTATGCAAACTTACATATTCTTTGCTTTAAGATTGACTAGGGTTAAAACCCTCAACATACACAATGAATGACTTGTAACCAACACTTCAACACAGTGTGTACAGAACTGTCAACACAGGTTGTCTTCCATGTGACCATTAAACTTGTGATAAAATAAGTTTGTATGACAATTGTTGACATGAGTTAGCTTAAGTCCTTATAGATCCTTTCAATGCTTTTGAACTTGCACAGTATGTTATTTATTTGTATGTTATCAACAACACAACCAACCATTTCAAGCCAGAAATGCAACACACTTTTTGATAGTCAGAACATATGCTAATATGTATTCTAATACATCTAATATATGTATGTCCTCGTTCATGTGTGGATATTTTTCTTTGAAGATATTTTGGACCCGAAATGGATATTGGTCATACTTTATGATCCAAAATTAAGGCATGTATTTGATGATGCATTAGTGCATACTAAGAAAAACAATGATGGCCAATAAAATAAGAGAGAAGGATTAGAGAACATTGAAGAAATTGAAACCCATGATGATGTTGAAGATGGTTATGTTCAGGCACAAGAAGACAACAATACGTAGTTACATGATATTATGGAAGATAACAATATGGATGGTATAGAAAATGATGATCCAAATACATCTAGTAACAATATGGATGGTCTCTAGTCATATTTCAATTATGATGAAGATGATGCAAGTCAAGACAAGGATGATGATAATATTAACTACTTGAAAGATCATATGAACATTGAAAATGCTCCACTGGATGACACTGTTGTAGACAATGATGTTAATGACCAAGAATTCTAAATTTTTAGAATTATTTGTAATCCATGTTTAAAAAGCGATGATTCTTATAGCCTAAACTTTGTATTGCTTCAATATTATTTGTGTCAACACCAAATACCTATTGCAATATCATTAAAGTGTTCAAGATATGGTATGAATTGTTGGCGGAAAAAATAGGATTCCTTGAATGCTTCTTCCATTCATTTTGTATCAACATATGTTCATGAAGAGATAAAAGTTAATAAAATATTAATTCCCATATCTCAGAATGATTTGAATAAGAAACTTTGTTAACTTCATTATTTTTATATTGTTTTCATTTTAATGTTGTTCGACATGCTCTTACATTTAATTATCAATCCAGGTAGGCTTTTTTACAAGACTATCGCACAAAGTCTATGCTAAGGCAAATGATGACTAGTATAAAATATTATCAACCTAAAGCCATTGCATACACACTCTCAATAATCAACAAAGTTGTTACAAAGTCCACACAAATTCAATGCGATGAAATAATGCAAAATGAGCTACTCTATCATTCAACCACTCTCACAACACTCATGAAAATTGTCACTCATTCAATTTGCACACATAAAAGGAAGTGCAATACAAACTATGACAACAAAGCAAATAATTCACTACCACACTAATTGAGGGACTGGTCTAGGACTTAAGTTGTCACACCATCCAAAACTTACTGTAATTAATTAAATTACACACAGAATTAACTATAACAGTAGTGGTAACAACAATCACATAAATGAGAAATATTTATGCAATATATGATTCAACCACTCCCATAACATGCCTTAAAACCATCGCTCATTCAATCAGCACACATAAAAGGAAGTGCAATCCAAACTATAACAACAAAGAAAATAATTCATTACCACACTAAACTGAGGGAACGGTCCAGGACTTAAGTTGTCACACCATCCAAAGCTTATTGCAATTAATTAAATTACACACAAAATTAATTGTAACAACAACAGTAACAACAATCACATAACTGAGAAATATTTATGCAATTTGTCATTCAACCACTCTCACAACACTCCTGAAAACCATCACTCATTCAATTTTCACACATAAAAGGAAGTGCAATCCAAATTGTAACAACAAATAAAATAATTCACTACCACACTAAACTGAGGGACTGGTCCAGGACTTAAGTTGTCACACCATCCAAATCTTACTACAATTAATTAAATTACACACAGAATTAACTATAACAGCAGCAGTAACAAAAATCACATAACTGAGAAATATTTATGCAATCTGTCATTCAACCACTCTCACAACACTCTTGAAAACCATCACTCATTCAATCTGCATACATAAAAGGAAGTGAAATCCAAACTATAACAACAAAGCAAATAATTCACTGCCACACTAAACTAAGGGACTGGTCCATGACTTAAGTTGTCACAAATTACAATATCCAAAGCTTACTACAATTAATTAAATTACACACGAAATTAAATATAACAACAATCACATAACAGAGAAATATTTATTCAATCTGTCATTCAACCACTCTCACAACACTCCTGAAAATAATTACTCATTCAATTTGCACACATAAAAGGAAGTGAAATCAAATTGTAACAGTAAAGCAAATAATTCACTGCCACACTAAACTTAGGGACCAGTCGAGGACTTCAGTTGTCACACCATCTAAAGCTTACTGTAATTAATTAAATTACACACATAATTAATTGTAACATCGATAGTAACAACAATCACATAACTGATAAATATTTATCCAATCTGTCATTCAACCACTATCACAACACTCCTGAAAACCATCACTCATTCAATCTACACACATAAAAAGAAATGCAATCCAAACTATAATAACAAAGCCAATAATTCACTTTCACACTAAATTGAGGGACTATTCCAGGACTTAAGCTGTCACACCATCCAAAGCTTACTACAATTAATTAAATTACACACAGAATTAACTGTAACAACAACAGTAACAACAATCACATAATTGAGAAATATTTATGCAATTATGTATTCCACTCTAACTAACTAGTGATCCCTGCTAAGAAGGAGGGCCCTTCCTCCTCAGCAGGGGTTGGTGCACTAAAAAGCACACAAACTACTCAGAGGAAATTATTGAACCACAAAGTTGAGATTTGCATTAATAAAAGTATCAAGATTATAGAGCTCTAGTTTTTCCCCTTTTCATTCATATTCTCCAATTCTTCACTCTAGCCCTTGCGAGAAAACAATCTTCTCTTTTATAGATCTTAATTACAATGAGAAGATCATCATGATAATCTTTCGATTCTCATGTGATCTTAAAATAAAACAATATCTTAACAATTACACAACGATTTCCATGGAAGGGGTAAAATTATAACAATTTCCTTTAATTACAAATAGAGTTACAAAAGATATCAATAAAATGATCTGGATGCTCCACAAATATCTCCAAGTGATGAGTTGTTTCTTTTGAATTTTACGTGCTCCTAGATCTAGTCTGATTAGGAAAGGAAACATGTGTTTAAGCAAATGTTTGTGTAACAACAACAACTCTCGTAACCTTAATTAATCCAAATCGGTAAAGGAACTAAAATGTAATCCTGTAACAACAAGTTTTGACAAACCATCCAAACCTGAAACAACCCATACATTAGTTTTATGATAAAAACAGTCTAAGAAAGTAGTTCTAATGCCAAATTATAATTAGAACTAGACTAAGAAAGCGACAAGTGAAAAAGGACATACTTAGGTGAATAAGGGTTGTTACAGTAATAAGATATGGTCATGTTGGTAAAAAATGGATAAAATAAATAGGAAAATAAGTAGGAAAAAGATGACAATTCTATGACCCAACATCTCCCCCTAGCTTAAGCTTTTGCATGTCCTCATGCAAACTCATGTCACTGATGCCTGACATGCTGAGAGTGAAGTTGTGTGAGGTTGTATTTTCCTGCCATGTCTTCACCTCTAACCCTGTATCCTCGAAAAATAACCAATTATCCCTCCCAAAACTTATCAGTAATACTATATGGATGTTGATATAAATAGGTGGGTAACCAAACAAGAGGGAACTTGAATCTAAGTCCTATCTAGCCTACACCATTCCTCCTAATACAGTCAACATACTGATGAACTCTAGAAATTGTTTTCTCTAAATTATGATAACAATAGGGGTCTCCCTTCTTCACTTCTTGTCGGGAAAGATCCCAACACAACTTGCTTCCTTCTAAGGCACCAATTCTCATTCCTTATATATTTTTGTGGCATCTCCATAGAACTGATTCTCAATGATCCATCAATAGTGTCTTAGTGGTTGGAAACCGCCATATTTTATTGTATTTGTGTGCAACAACTTCAGTTGAACCAGGTTCTCCTCTAATAAACAATTATACCCATTCTTCATTAGTTGTTACAGTATCATAGGCAACTTTCCAGCCTATCTGATTTTTCATAAAAGAAACAAAACCCCTGAGTTGTACATATCCAACACAGGCTGTCAGATTGAAAGATTCGTCCCCACAACAAGCAAGATCATGTGAGTACAACTCACACAACAAATGTTGTTTTGGGAAATCAGCAGTTTGAAATGTTTCCAAGAAGTCGTGTATCTCCCTTGTCTTATATGGTTGATTTTCCTTTAAGGTTGTTAATTGGAAGAGATAATGTTTTTCTTGAAAATATAAATAATAAGAAGGAGTAAGTCGTTAATTATCTCTATTTATACATCTGAAATCTCCAACGAATTCCTTCAAAATTAGGGAGGCACAGCTCCCAACTCAATGATAAACTCGTGCTTTCCCTTTCTCTAGCTCGGTTGCCTTCTAGTAGGGAGGCTGCTTGTACTTCCACTTTCTTGGCTACCTTCTAGTACTCTTGATTTGGCTTGTTTTACGCTCTCACTTGCTTGGCTGCCTTCTAGTACTCCTGATTTGGTTGTTTTCACCTTCACTTGCTTGGATGTTTGTACTTTCAGCTGATGGAGGGATATTCGAATGGAGGGGCAGTAAATGAGGAGGATTTACCTCCTGTAATTCCTCTCCCTTGTCCCATTTGAGTTTTTACCAAGGTCTTTTACCATAGTTCCTTGCTTTTGTCTTTTTATCCCAGCATTTTCCTTGCTTTTATCCTTTATTCCTGCATTGCATAATCATTAGACCACAACGCAAAATATACAACTCTACTCATCTCATAAACAAAATATAATCAAAAGTATGCAATAAGTTGTGAGAATAGTTGGGTTTACTAAGCTAAGAGGTGAATTAAGGTTAATTAAGGCCCATATAATTACTCAATGATGAGGCTCATCATCAACCCCCTACTAAAAGTGTTGCTCATCCTCTGAGCAACTTAGTGGCTCTGGTAGCCTCTCTGACATCCTATGCTTTTGCTGTGGTCTCTTCTTCTTTTTCATAGAAGCCTTCTTTCCTTTCTACTTCTTCCCACTGATATTCTCTGATATTCAAGCTATGTGGCAATGTTTTCCATCTCCTTATGCAGGCATGTATATTATCATTTCTTAGTAGCCTAAACATGTCCTCAAAATGTGAAATTGCTTGTTGTTGGGCAGCAAGATATCTAAGTGCCAGCTAAGGATCATTCGCAATTGGATTATTGGTGCGGATTAGGGCCATGGGATTTGATTGTTCAGCTGATTCTCTATCCCAGAAGCCACTTAGCTCCTTTGTTTCCTATTTCTCTTTCTTTTCCTTTTTTTCAATGCCTTCTTCCTCTTCTGTTTCAGCATCATGTTCCTTTATATTAGTGTCTTCTTCATCATTTCCCCCTATATTAGTTTCTTCCTTATCCACCTCATCCCTATCTAGCTCTGTATCTTCTTCTTCTTGTTTTGCCTCCTTCTCACTGATAGAAGGACTAACACCATAGATGAAGGTTCTGATGTCATTCTCTACTGGTAAGTCATTAAAGACTGTCCATGTTATAGAGATCCTGAGGTTTAGGAGGCAATCCTCAATGAGGATTATGATCAATCCATGGTGAGCCAACGATTGGGGATTTCCTTTCTTTACTTTGCTGCTGGAGTCCATGAGCGATTTCATAAGAAAATAAGGTATGCTGAATCTTTGGTGAACTGGTGTTTCTACCCCAAATCTTAGTTCTTCAAGCATTCTAAAATGGTAGCCATAAACAATATTGTATCTACCCTTACATGAGATATACTTGATGAGCATCTTGCTTGTGAGGCTTAAAGAGGAAATGAGCAAATTCCTGAGAAAACAGAGTTCCCTGTGTATGTAATCCACTAGCCATTTTCTTTTTAGAGGAAACTGGCCACCTTTTTACTTACAAACCAACTACCTCTTAACCTTTACAACTTTTGATCAAATGATGCATATGAGTGAGTGAGAAGGATACTTACCTATGGCCTTAATGCCACGCTACAGTTGTCAAAGATTAGAGGTGTTGTTGATGGTCATTCTTCTTCCTCCTCTGTTGTCTGCTGATGGTTTCTTGACTACATATCTGATGCTGTTGTTGCTGCTGTATGGTCATCTTTCTTCCTCTCCTGCTGTCTGTTGATGGTTTCTTGACTGCAGATCTGATGCTGCTGCTGCTGCTGTATGGTCATCTTTCTTCCTCTTCTGCTGTTTGCTGATGGTGTCTGTGACTGTAGATCTGATGCTGCTGAATGGACAGAGGGAGTAGGAGTGTGTGTGAAGGCAGGGATGATGGTAATGGATGAGGTGAGGGGTCCCTGTAGAAAACACAATTTTCACCTAAATTGGAGCAATGAAGTGAAAAACAATGGAATTTATGGAGGGATGCATGGTAAGGAGTGGAGGAGATGAACATATGTGAGGCAGGGCCCCCTTTGGATCTTCTCTTTGCTCCCTGATTGTCTTTCTCATCCTCCTGCAAATAACAATTATGTTTTTTTTTTTTCTTTTTCTCTTATTATATATATATATATATATATATATATATATATATATATATATATATATATATATATTTAAAAACACCTAGGCTGCCTCAGAGAGGTTTTCACCCTAGATATTTTCCCTAGGCACCTCAAGGAAGGTTTTCACCCAGGGATCTTCTTTTTCTTTCCATTTTTCTCATCCTTGGGCCACCTCATGAAGGTTTTCAACCCAAAGATGGGACTCAGGTGCCTCATGGAGGTTTTCACTTGAATCCTTATTCTGTTTTTTTCTTTTTTAGTGACCTGATGAGGGAGGAGCTGAAACTTGCTCCACCATCATCACTGTCTTATTAATACTGTCAATGAACTCTTGTTTAGATAAAGGCCTCTTGTACATTTTCAGTATGTGTCCATTAACTAGTAATGGAATGGCTTCTTCATCTATAGTTTTGATCTGCATTGAACCATTGTCATGGCATCTTTCCACCACATAAGGTCTGAGCCATATTGTCCTTAGCTTGCCCTTGAAGTCTTTATACCTGGAGTCATATAACAATGCCCAGTCTCCTTCTTGAAATTGCTTCTCCTTAATGTGCTTGTCATGCCAGATTTTCCTCTGAAGCTGAACTATCTCTGTATGGAGGAGGGCCTACATTCTGAATTCATCTAAGCCATTCAAATGGAACAGTCTTTATTTCTGTGCATGACTGAGATCCAGATCTAGTTGGGTTGCCATCCTCAATGTATTATATTCAAATTCAATGGACAACAAAGCCTTCTTCCCATAGACCAGCTCATAGGGTGTAAATCCAGTGGTGGTCTTCCATGTTGTATTATAGGCCCAGGTGGCCTCAACTAGTATTTCTGCCCAATCCTTTCTGTTGTTGTTCACTACCTTGGTTAGGATGTTCTCCAGTGCTCTGTTGGTCACCTCCACTTGCCCATTAGCTTGTGGATGATAAGGAGTGGAGGTTCTATGCTTGATTTTGTGATGCTTGAGCAGTTCTTCAATTATGGTAGAGGTGAACTGGCTGCCTTAGTCTATGACTAGCTCTCTAGGGTACCCAAATTTGTAGAATATATTCTCCCTTAGGAACTCAACCACCTTCTCTTCTGTTGCTGCCTTAATTGCCTTGGTTTCAGCCCACTTAGTCAAGTAATCAGTGCACACAATAATGTGTTGTTTTTGCTTTGAAGGAGCATTGATAGGCCCAATGAAGTCCATGCCCCACTTGTCAAATGGCTCGAAAGTGACTTGAGGTTGTAGGGGAATTTCATCTCTTGGAGTAGGCTTTCCCATCCTCTGGCATCGATCACACTGGCTAACGTACTTCTTCACATCCTGATGAAGAGTAGGCCAATAATAACCTGCTTGCAACACTTTGAATGTTGTCCTCTTTGCTGCAAAGTGACCTCCACAAGGCCCATCATGACAGGTCAGAAGGATGTTAAAGACTTCCTCCTCCCTGACACACCTTCTCAAGATTTGAGCATTGAAATAGAAAACAAATGCTTGTCTGGTAATTGATCATCCACCATTCCTTCTTCACTTGTAGGCAGATTCACCCTAGATAGAAAGTCAACAACAACATTCTCCTTACCAAGATTATCAACAATAGTTAGATCAAATTGTTGTAATAAAAGTAACCATCTTATGATTCTATTATTTACATCTGGTTTGTTCATTAAATATTTAATTGCAGCATGATTAGTATGCACAAATGTATGATAGCCTGTAATGTAATGCCTAAACTTGTTCAATGAATGCACAATAGCCATGAGTTTTTGTTTGGTCACAGTATAATTTAACTCAGCCTTTGACAAGTTTTTACTAGAAAATAGATGGCATAAGGCAATTTATCCTCTACCTGACCTAAGGTTATTTCTATGGAATTATGTGAGGCGTCAGCATGGATATGAAAAGGAAGGGCCCAGTTTGGGCCTCTAAGGATTGGTGCAGTGGTTAATTTACCCTTTAGAATGTCTAGGGCCTCTTGACAGCTCTTTGACCATATAAATTCAGAATCTTTGGCCAACAATCCAAACAAAGGAGAGGCTAACTTGCTGAAGTCCTTTATGAACCTTTTGTAGTATCCAGCTAACCCTAAGAAACTCCTGACATCTCTCTGCTTTTATGGATATGGGACCCTTTGGATGATGGCTATTTTTGTTGGGTCCACCTATAATCCTTGCTAAGATATGGAATGACCTAGCACAGTCCCTTCAGTCATTAAGAATTCACATTATTCTGGACTGAGAGATAGGTTCATTTCAATGAATTTGAGTAATACTTTGCCTAGGTTAGTTAGGGCTTCTTGAAAATCACAGCCATAAGGTGTAAAATCATCCATATAGATCTCTATAGCATCATGTACTAATTCAACAAATATACTCAAAACTGCTCTCCAGAAAGTGGCAGGAGCACTGCATAAGCCAAAAGGTAGGACCCTATAGGAAAAAGTATCCAAAGGATAAGTGAATGTGTTTTTATCTTGGTCTTCTAGGCAGATTTGAATTTGGTTGTACCCACTGAATCCATTTAGGAAAGAAAAGAACTTCTTCCTTGCTAGGCCATCTAGCACTTGGTCAATGAAGGGTAGGGAAAAATGATCCTTCTTTGTGGCTTTGTTCAACTCCCTATAATCAACACAAATCCTCGAATTACCATTCTTCTTGGGAACTAACACTAAAGGAGAGACCCACTCACTGTCAAAGATAGGGTAAATGAAACCTGCATCTAACAATTCTAAAGTTCTTCTTTGATGATGTCTTTAAGGGCTGGATTCATTCTCCTTTGTGGTTGTCTGACTGGCTTGCAACCTTCCTTGATGTATATGTGGTGAGTACACACTAACGGGTGTACTTCCTTCATTTCCTTATAGCTCCAAGCGAAGGCTTCCAGGTTTTCTTTCAACAATTTGCATACATGTTCCGCTTCCAAAGTAGAAAGAGATGGATTAATCTTCAAGGTTTTCTCTAGGCCAAATTCTATGGTTTTGACTCGGAGTGGGTTGGAATCGGCCAAGCATAAGTCAATTTGATGATTGTTCAGTGTTTCCTTTACTTCTTCTTCTAAGGGTAATGAAATAGGAGTTGGACTTTGGAGCAGGTGTTCAATTAAGTCATCCTCCTCTTGTTGTCCTCCTCCTATGATTGCTTCCAAAGCATACAGTTGGGCAGAATAAAGCTCATCTTCTTCCTCCTCCTCCAACCATAAGGGAAAATCATGTTCTAGGGAGGGTTGAGTAGGAGGGTATAAGACTAACTGTTTGGACATATGTCCATTCTTGATGGTCATATTCCCAGATCTGCAGCTAATGTAGGCATTAGCTATGGCCAACCATAGCCTCCCAAGGATGAGAGGGTAACCAGTAAGCTTAGCCTTAGGCCGGAGAACTAGGAAATCTGTGGGGTACTCCCAAGAATCAATGGAGACCATCACATCCTCCACAATTCCCTCTGGGGTGACTGTGTAATGGTCTACAAGTTGCAACACTATTGTGGTCTTCCTTAATGACCCTTGGAGGTTAAGCTTGGGTGTCCTTGGTCATCACATTAATGGCAGCCCCAAGATCAATCAGAGTGCGTGGGACAATGGTGCCATTGATGTGCACATCAACTACAGGGTTTCCAGGGTCTAGGTATTTTGGACATATTATTTTCCCCAGCATTAAGTCAGATAACTGCCCAATGACATTAATGGTAGGGGCATCCCTTTTTCTTCTTCCTGGATGCTTAAAGCACTTCTCCTTAATCAATTTATTGTAAATAGGAACATCTTTGATTGCCTGGAGAAGGGAAATATTTACACATAGGTTTTTCAATTCTCCCAAAAGTTCAGTTTCTTCTAGGGTAGGCTAGAGTGGTTGGGATAATCTTTCAGGAAAGGGTGGATTTTCTTTAAGGTTGATTTCCTCTCTTTCTTCCTCAACCTCCCTATGTGGAGAGGGAGGTTGGTTATCTGGGAGAATTCTCCCAGATCTTAGGTTGATCTCCTGGATTTCTACAGCATAAGCTGGGTATGATGTCTCTCCACCGTATCCTTGTTGAGCCTGCCTATTGTTTGGGTTTGGATTTGGCTGGGCATGCATATGAGGTTGCCTAGGTGGAGCAGAGTGTAGGAGTTGTGGTTGGGTAGGTGGTGGAGGCAATAGGGCTGGAACATTGTTGACTTGGGGCCTCCACCCCTGGGGTGGGGTATTCCACTGGTGTTGTGGCTGAATGTAAGGTTGAAATGACTGGATGGCTGGCTGGGAATGATACTGAGGTGCATAGGACCAAGGAGGGGGTGTAGACCAGGAAGGTTGAGCAGGGGTTCCCCAAGAAGGTATAGTTGTGGTTTGGTTGGGTCTGTAATATGCATGGGATGATCCTTGCATACCTTGTTGGTATGGTCTAGGCCTAGGAGGTCTCATTTGGTTGATGTAGAAAAGCTACTTAGTGACCCCTTCAACTCCTTGATATACAACTTTGAGTCCAGGTAAAGAAGGGCACTTGTCTATGGAGTGGTTTTCTTCACAGACTGAGCAAATATCAATACAGCTCAATGGTATTCATTCCTAGGATGCCTTGTGGTGCATCTAGGACAAAAGATGGCTAAGGCTCTCTCTGCTTCCTCTTGCTTCCTTTTGATATTCATGGAATCCAATTGCAAGGCAAGGGTTTGCAGCATCTCACTTTTGAATTCCTCCAGCATATTTCCAATTTCACCCTTGATGGATGAGTTGGAAGATGATGTACTGGCCATAGGTTGACTACTCCTACCCTTTTTCCTGGTTGCCCTATAATGGTTTCTAAAGATAGTCTTGATATCCTCATAGGGTAGTTGGTAGATATCTCCTCCTACTAACAAATGCAAGGTATCTAGGATATCCTCCCTTACTCCTCTAAGTAGGACCAGCTTCAGTGACTCAGGGTCAAGTGTGCACCTGGCCCTTTTGTAACTGAGTTGGAATCTTTCTTCATAGTCTTCTAAGGATTCATCCTGGCCTATGGTCATCCTAAAAATCTCTTCTTTAGTGTCTTTTGACCTATAGTAGTCCCTATATTTGTTGTTAAAGGCCTGTTGCATCTGAGCCCAAGTTATGATGCTATCTCCAGGTAAACCCATGAACTAGCGCAATGCTGCATCCTTGAGGGTAGATGGAAACAATTTTAACTTTTTCTCATCCTCTGTATAGTCATAGGTTTGGCATATAACAACAAACTCAAATAGGAAAGTGTCAGGGTCCTCTGTGGTCAAGCCATGGAAATGAGGTAGAGAAGAGGGGCTTATATTCTTCATTTTAGTGTCCCCATTGGTTTCCCTAATGGGGAAGGCACTCTCAATTCTCTCTCTATTTCCTCTGTCATCTTGGTTTTCAGCCATTGGTTCAGTAGGAATGGGTTCTTCCTCTTCTTCTTCCCCTATAGGTTCCTCAAATAGGTAATGTTGCTCACCTAAAGTGTCTTCCAATTCATCATCAGTGAAGAAGAAAGAAGGTTGATTGTTGGATGCAGTGGGGGTATTTGACAAGAATTTTCCTGAATTATCCCTATTCCTATGAGGCATGAAAGGAAATGTTTTTGGTTTTTGTGAGATTTTTTAAAGCTGGAAAGTACTCTGCAGAAATGAAATTGTTGATTAAATGAAAAACTACTAACAGAATGGAAACTACTTGCAAAATGAAATTGCTTAATTGAATGAATGACTACTAATAAAAGGAAACTACTTGCTGAATTGAAATTGTTGAATGAAAGACTACTGACAGAAAGAAAACTTCTTACTGAATTGAAATTCTACTTGCAAAATGGAAAGGAAACTAGATTTAACTTGCAGAATGGAAAGGAAAGCAGATAAATGACAAATGAAAGAAAGAAACTAGATTACTTTTGCAGAAAATAAACTAATGGAAGAAAATTGAAGACTAGAAGTAGAAGAAAGGAAAGTTAGAGACTAGAAATAGAAGAAAACAGTAATTCACATCCTACTCTGACACCTCCCCAACAACGGCGCCAAAAAGTGATGAGCCTAGGTATTGTAGCAAGAATGTTGCAACTCCCAGGTCTACCAGCTTTACTTATCAACCCAGGGTTTGTACAAACTTGGAGGTGACTGTGCTATATACACAAGTAGAAGTGAAGGTACTGCCTATTGTCATTTCTCATCTGGCAAGAGACCCCAGGGGTTCCAAGCCAGACTTATATAAGGTCAGAAGAAGCTTGATTTTGATGGAAGGAGAGAAAACTTATTCTAGGGGAGAGTTATTCTACTGCAGAAATGAAGAAAGCAATCATGTAATTCTAAACTCACACCAGACCCTAGCTAACCAATTAAAAAACTATTCTAAGCATAATTACTAGTTCAAACACTAATCTAATGCTAATTATAAAAGCATCAAAACTAGACCAAGGGGTAAACAATGGAAACTAAGCTAAGTCTATGTCTAAGCGGAAGAAGCAATCAGAGGTCAAATTGGTGAAAAGAGGACGTGAGGGAGCAACAACGCCTGAGAACCGTTGGATCAGGTGGGTGAAAGGAAAACGAATGGCTGAGATCGGATCGCAGGAGGGTATGTAGGTAGATGGGCGAACAAGGTTAACTACAGGATGAACGGTGGAGATTATATCGCGGGCGGTTGAGTGAATAGATGAACGAACGGGGACAACTGGAGATGGACAGTTGAGATTGTATTGTATGAGTGGAGTCAGGAGATGGACGACAAAGATTAGATCGTGGGCAAAATAAACGTGTGGAAATGGTATCGAGTGATGGGATGGCCGTCAAATCAGGAGGCAGATCGAAGGTGGAGATTGGAGCACTTAAAGGAACGTGCGGAAATGAGGGAGAGGGTTTAGAGGGAGGTAAGCAGTGTTTCGTGTGCCCTCAAAGCCGTAAGCAATTTTCTCAAATTTCACGCGATTAGCCTCACCGGTTGACACGTAGCATGGGGAAACCACCCATTTCGTGTGCCCTCGGGTGGATAACGATCGAACATAAATACATGCGATATGGTGTGATAGCCATCGGATCTGGCGAGGCAGATCAACAATGGAGTTTGACCAAGCTGGTTGGTGAGCAGGTGCGCGATAGTCGTCAGATCTGATAAGGTAGATCGATGGTTGGGATTTAAAGTGCACGAAGTCAAACGCTAAAAGTGAATTCGGGCGGTGATTGGTCAGTTTTGCTGTGTGAGGTGATCTACGGGTAAAAACCATTTGAACGTGGATTAACAACTTCTGCTCAGCTTTTCATGCTGAAGGAGAATGAAAGGGATGTGAGGGAGATCAAATGACGGGAAGAGAGCGAAGGAGTATATGATTAAAAAAAAAAGGAGGAACAGAGTAATAATGTAATGAAACTAGTGACTGTGTTAAACAACAAACTCCTTGTGAAAACCAAAACCCTGTGTTTTTGGAGTTGCTGCAGGGTTTCTTCCTCACGTCATGGTCCCAAAGGGAGGAGGTGAGGCTGAGACACCTGTGAGAAACCTTGTGGATATTTTCTTTGCCAACCTACTGACTGAATGAAATCATAAATGATCTACTCTGCACTATTGTAATGAGACTGCAACTACTTAAACAAATGAACAATTAAACAATAAACCTCTGTAATGGAAATGAACTACTTAAGCAGATGAACAGAAAACAAGAAACTATGCTACTTAACAATACAATAAAGAGGAGCTTTGGCTGCTAGGGTCGGGCCCTAACCCAAGAGCTTCAGCCCTCTGAGTTAACTCAGTGCTGGCTCAAAACAAAACTCATCTTCATTATAAAAGAACATTGTATTACATCAAAAATGTTACAAGTCTGCACTTGGACACAAAGTAGAGTAAAAAGTCTGAATACTTCTAATGCTTGCTAACTGACTAAAAAAACTGAGGTCCTAAGCCTCTCTATTTATACATCTGAAGTCTCCAACGACTTCCTTCAAAATTAGGGAGGCACAGCTCCCAACTCAATGATAAACTCATGCTTTCCCTTTCACTAGCTCAGTTGCCTTCTAGTAGGGAGGTTGCTTGTACTTCCACTTGCTTGGCTGCCTTCTAGTACTCCTGATTTGGCTTGTTTTGCACTCTCACTTGCTTGGTTGCCTTCTAGTACTCCTAATTTGGTTGTTTGCACCTTCACTTGCTTGGCTATTTGTACTTTCAGCTAATGGAGGGATATTTGAATGGAGGGGTAGTAAATGAGGAGGATTTACCTCCTGTAATTCCTCTCCCTTGTCCCATTTGAGTTTTTACCAAGGTCTTTTACCATAGTTCCTTGCTTTTGTCTTTTTATCCCTGCATTTTCCTTGCCTTTATCCTTTATTCCTGCATTACATGCACATTAGACCACAAAGCAAAATATCCAACTCTACTCATCTCATAAACAAAATATAATCAAAAGTATGCAATAAGTTGTGAGAATAGTTGGTTTGACTAAGCTAGGAGGTCAATTAAGGTCAATTAAGGCCCATATAATTACTCAATGATGAGGCTCATCAATGGTCCATCAATAGTGTCTTAGTGGTTAGAAACCACCATATTTTACTGTATTTGTGTGCAACAACTTCAGTTGAACTAGGTTCTCCTCTAATAAACAATTATACATGTTCTTCATTAGTTGTTACAATATCATAGGCAACTTTCCAGCCTATATGATTTTTCATAAAAGAAACAAAATCCCTAAGTTGTACATCTCCAACACAGGTTGTCATATTGAAAGATTCGTCCCCACAGCAAGCAAGATCATGCGAGTACAACTCACACAACAAATTTTGTTTTGAGAAATCAGCACTTTGAAATGTTTCCAGGAAGTCGTGTATCTCCCTTGTCTTATATGGTTGATTTTCCTTCAATGTTGTTAATTGGAAGAGATAATGTTTCTCTTGCAAATATAAAGAATAAGGAGTAAGCCATTAATGATCTCATAAATGAGCTCATTTTCTAATATAGATGGATTTTGGTGGCCACCCGCCTATTCCACCTAGACCTCCAGTCGGTTTCATCAATTTCCTTATTTATAGCAGCATTTACTATTTTTAGCAATTTTTTCAAGTCCTAAACCCCCGAAGCAGTTTTGACCCCCTAAACGACATTTTTTTGAGGTCCATGGTAAGCCGATAACAATATGAAAGTTCCTATAGCAAATCTTGTAGTACTCAGAGAAATATTTCCAACGAAGTGTCGTACATGCCAAACAGAGATAATATGACCAAGTTACATCCCCGGGAAGTTGGCTACCCAACTAACCTCAGCGGGGCCCACAAACTCTTGGTGTTCCATCTCCTAGAGTTAGGGTTTTGGTTGTTTATGGTTTTCCCTTGTTGTTTAATAATAAAAAGTCCCTTGAACCTCATTGTAACAAAATTCAGAGGCATGTAGCCGCCACATCTCTTCTCAAAGACAAGCGACCATCACCCGAGCTATTTTATTTCCATTATGTTTGTAAGCATATTTCAATTCTTTGATATTAATGAAATGAAGTGTTATTTATGTTGCATCTTTGTATTTGTGGTTATGTCTGTATTTGGTTGTGTTCCAGTTTAAGTTCTAACCAGTGGTATCAGAGTGGTCTGCTCTTTCTCTATTTTTCTTTACATGTCCCCAACAAGGTTGGGGTATAAGGAGTTAGGGATCGAACTAGTTGAACCCTTGCAAGACCAGCCTCGTAAACCTTGACGACCTTCCATGGCAAAAGAAAACAAAGATGAGGGAGTAGGAGATACTTTCAAAATATTGCTCGAAGAAACCCTCTAGTGATATAGGAATGCAATGATGGACAACTTTGCCTAGATCCTTCATCGACTAACCACAGGCAACACATCTTCTTTTGGCAGCCACTCTGGGAGTGCCACTTCCTTGAAGGTACAAGTTAACTTTTACATCCCCATATTTGAAGGTCAAATAGATGTGAATGTTGTGGATAAATGGTTAAATCTTCTAGAAGGATATTTCTCGGTTCATTACTTTTCCAACCAAGAAATGATCACTTTTGCACTCCTTAAAGCTATCCCCCACGTCAAGAAGTGGTGGGAAACCTACTGCGAGAATAGGTACGAGAGTGAACCCTCACAATTCTTAGCTGCACCCACTTGGAATTCTTTCTAAGATGTCATCAAGGAGTAGTATTACCCTGTCATGAGCTGTGAAGATAAATATATAAAGTGGACCACACTGCGGCAGGGAAGGAACCAAGATGTGCCAAAGTTGACAAATATTTTACATACCCTTTTCACGAAGTTGGGTATCAATAATTCTGAGTGGCATTTAGTACTCAAGTTCTGTAGCAATCTACACAAGTACATCCAGAACGAGATGGAATTCCTGGACATCTCCTCACTCAGCTTTGCCTATCGATACATTGTCAAGATTGAGCATAAATTTAAAAAGAATAAGAGAGATATTGGATCTGTGAATCTGAGGCAAGGGAAAGGCACCCGAGGCTGTAGAACAAAGAACAAAGGCAAGGCAGGGTGTGTGACACAGGTAAGTTCCCTCTGCGGACAGAGGCAACCCCTCTAGCCCTAGAGTGGGTCTAGTCACTACAAAGACAATACCAAAGCAAATTTCCTTAGAAAGTTGGTGTTATGAAGACCTACCTTCAGTTCAATGTTTAATGTAGTCCTCGTTGTGTTGCTCCATCTCTTGTTCTTCTAGTCACTTATATTTGAAAACAACATGGAGAGAAACACCACAAACGCAATAGAAAACGACCAAGCAATCTACTTGAAGATTCAAGGAACCTCAATCTATTGACATACAATTTAACACATGATATAGGAAACAAGCTATTGATTTGTATTAATATAAATCAAAGTAAAACTTACAACCGAGCCTTGATGTCGTAAGCCTCCTTGAAGGGTCCTGTCGGCATGTCTCCATAAACATTTACTTGTGAACCGTCTCCCAAGGGAACATATGACTCTCTCTTCTGTCCAAAAGGGTTGATGCTAGAAAGCTCTCAAGCCAACTCTACTCAAACATCTCTCAAATCAAAATACATATGAGGCTACTTCCACACTCCAATAACACTCTCTACCTCTACCCCTCTCTTCGAAACTTGAAACTATCAAATTACATCTAGTTATCATCTAGTTACATCCAAGCTAGTTGATCTCATTCATGGAGGAGATATTTATAGGAGGGAGAGGTCCCATAAGAGATGGAAGGAAGAGCTTATCTCTTAGGGAGGTTGCACAAAAGGTGGAACAACTATCCCAGAGGAGAGAGGTGAGCTCAATTGACCCAACAACTAGCCCTAGGACCGCCCATGAAGCAATTTCATCTCGAAGTTTTGACGAGTTGTTGAAAAACTTGCCAAATCTGGCTTGTTGCGGGTGCAACATAGGGACAGAGTGAAGACTTCGCTAGGGCTAGTGTTAACTTGACCATCTTCATGAGAGGGATAACTTCTGACTTGCGATGACCCAGAAACTTAGGTAAAAAGGGGTCTTCTTCAGGGATAATGAATTGAGACATTCTTCCTGAGATTGCAAGGAAGGTAATGACACATAATTGGCAACATGACACAACACAGATGCCAATAACATGAATCGGTAGTATCTGGGATCAGGGAATGCAGAGTCGGCGACAAATTACTATGTAATAGATGCCCCCTAAAGCATGAAGGCTGAGAGAGTGGGAGGGGTGAAATTCTTTACGAATTCATAACTGAAACAAAACGTCCTCGTGGAGAACCTGTAGATGCAAGTACAACTTATATCTCTTATACATGAGTATATAGTGAAAGGAAATACATGTTAATAAGGCATGGGCACAACCATCCAAAAGATAAACATAAATGGTTTGTGGTATGGACACAGCGATCCAATTAGAAAGACCACAAAAAAAAACTCAGTTATGGTCGCAGCCATTCAATCAAAAGATTCATGTATAAATCAATCCATGCAACCTGGACTTGTGTAATCTGAGCCCAGGGTCCTAAATCCCAACCTGACCATTGTACAATTTCTAATATGCGATAGATGTGTTGAAGTCGAACAAACTAGAAAATCACTTGATTACCGGCTAATGATGTGAATCGTTAACAAGCGTGAGAGAGACCACCAGTAATGTCAATGGTTCTCAAGGTACCGCTAGTACAATCCACAAAGTGTGAAGAATGATCTGGAGTCGAACACTTGTGAAATCACTCGATCAAAGACCAATGATGCAAGCCTGTCATCAAATGTGAAGAACTTGCCATTGAGGCATGCAAGCTCCAAGGTACCAGAAAGGAGTCTCTAGGTCAACTTCCCGGATAATGAGTTGAAGTCGATAGGAAGCGACCGGTCGAAGGAGGGCCATAATGTTTCCCACATCATCGACATGAGACAAAGGAACAAGATGATTGTGAATGAGACAGAGAATTTGAGGAAGGTGTGTAAGGCTACAAACTGCAGAAGGATTAAGCTCTTGAACATATCAGCGACACGACTCCAGAATTTGGCAGCATTTTTGTACCAAGGGATCAAAGGTCATGACGATGCAGTAGGGATCAGATGGAATGGGGCAAAATGAATAACCCAAAACCCAGAAGGCCAACGATAGAATGAGGATATCCCAACCTGACACGAAGCAGAAAGAGTGTCGATGTCCAAGAGCAACAAGCTGCCATAATAACTAATACAATCAATAAAATGTTTCCAAATTTTCCCCCACCATTTCTGGTGAGTACCCCAATTATTTTTGAAACACAAGCTTGAAGGGGATAACATATGCTTGTAATGTAAGTTCATCCTTCAGACGAATCCGACCTAGTGATTTTTAACGAGCCCTAAGAAGGAGAAGCTCGATCTCGTCATGATGACGCATCCAATGTCGTCAGAGTTTAACGAGTCTGACATAGGCAAAACTCGGAGTCTTTTTCATGTTTAGAGAGTTTGAAAAAGACAGAAAATAAAACTCCAAAGGTCCCTTTTCGTAAATTTGTCCCTCGAATCCGAAAAGGTAGAAAACAATATCCAAGGGAACCTATTGACCATGAAAGATCAACATATACCTTTTCGTAAATAATCTATCCCAGCCCGAAAAAGGGGTAAACATATACTGGGTAGATGATTCTTCTCAACCTTTAACGCATTCAAAGCGGCAAGAGCTCGGCGATATTTTCATGTTTCGAGAGTCAGAAAAGAGCTTAAAGATGACTCCAAGAGGGATGTTTTCATGTTTTTACCGAGTCTGAAAAAGTATAAAATATAACTCACAAGTTAGTCACCAGAGTTCGTGAAACCTGTTGCTGCACAAAAACAAGTGTAAGATCCATTTTTGATATAAAAATATGTGAAATATTAAAAAATAGACAAAAACCCTAATTTGACCAAAAAGGATTATAAAAGAGTCATTTAGTAAAAATCCAATTAGTTTTCACCATTTTACCTCAAAGGGAAAAAAAATTACCCTTGCACATTCCAAATTTCAATGGTTGACTGAAGAAAGATCAGCAGCTTGTCAGCAAATCCACCCGGTCCAGGTAGGCTCTAATTGATTTCCTGCATATTTAAATAGATAATACTTCATTTTTAATGGTATTAGCCACCTCTGAGGAAGGATTTAGGGCCGGCATATTCGCGGCAGTTGTCGTGAGTCGCCAGCTCGGGACTGTGACAACCCAAAATTTTCCACGGGGAGAAAATGGGGTCTTCGCGACTGTACACGGAAAAGTCGCGAAGATCCCGATTTTTCCAAACAGTTGATTTTGGCTCGGCGCACCTGTTAGAAAAACAGGCGTGCCAAGCGTCGATTCTTAATATTTCTCAAAACTAAAGCAATTTCCTTGGATTTTAAATACAAGCAAAGTACTTATAATCCTTTATGTGTGTGTGCAGGAAGAAAACATGGTGATTGAGTGGAAAGAATGAGAGCACAATGGCAATGATGAATTAGCCATGGGAGACCAAAATTGCTTGGACGTGCTTCAGAACTGTGGTCTGCTGAAATTTTTCATGGTGCCTAGTCTGAGGGCACAACCGGACTTACTCCAATATCTGGTTGGAGCGTGGGATCCGAATGAGGGTAAGTTCAACATCTGAGGGCAAGAGCTGGAGATTGAGGTAGCAGACATTTACTTCTTGACAGGGTTGTCATGGAGGGGGGAAAGGCCCCGCATGACCAGGACTCAGATCACTGGAGAAACTATGGACATGATGATGGGAAGACTGTGTCCAGAGGTAGAGAAGTCAGATAAGGGCGGAAAGCTCAAGATTGCTACTGTCAGAGACTTGTCTCTCCGTGTCCTCCTCTCGACCATCACTAGAGCAGCTGGCTCACAAGCCCCACATGAGGCTAGCAAAACCCAACCTCGGCTGGCAGCCGACTGTATTTATCCCACTATCTTCAACTCGGCCGAGGATATGGCTGATAACATAAAATGGAAATTAACAAAGTGTTGGCGAGGGGACGTAAAACAGTTCAGGTATGGGTCCATCCTGGTATCATTCATCCTTGAGCGCCTTCCTATCTTTCAGAGACAGGAAGTAGTCATAGCATGGCTGACTCTGCGGGAGCCACAGATGACTCAGTGGGCGTTGTTGATGCCTCGAGGAGGCGGGGGTCAACATATGTCATGGAGACCCAAGTTTTTCCAATGTTTGGATCGCCAGCTTGTCATTATCAAGGACTAGCCATACACTGGGATAGATTTCAGGTGTGATCTAGAATTAGTACTCCCCCCTAGGGAACACTGGGACAACAGAGGTAACAAATTTTGATTTTTAAAGATTTTGTAATTTTTTTTCATTTTTTACGTATGTTTTGATCACTATGTTTCAATCTTGCAGATGTTGGACTGGAAAGGCCTGCAAGTTTGTCTCCAATCGCTCGGAGAGTTGAGTGAGAGTTTGAGATTCCTCCTCCTGGTGGAGATGTAGAGGATGAGATTGCTCGTGACCTGGAGGGATTGACGTAGGGGATCCCAGGCTGCGCGAGATTCGAAGATGTCCCTCGATAGTACCAACGACACACAACAGGGGTGTCGGACAAGATTCACCGACTTCTCAGATGTGTGGTCCGAACAGTCGTGTGTTATGGAGAGCACCATGCAAATTAGACTCCTAGGTTTAATTTCTGTAATTTTTGAAAAGACATGTTGTCTTGTGATGTAACCGAACACATATTTTTTGAGCACTAAGATGTGCAACACTTGATATACATATATATATACCTATGTTTTTTGTATATTGACTTATTATGTCTTTAATGATTTACTTTCATAAATGTCGCAAATGTCTATCTAATACATGATTTGCCAATGCATCAGTTAATGTATTTAGTCTTCTAGGAATGTGTCGATATGTAATATAATCAAAATTCCTTTCTAGTAAACGAACACGTAAATACAACCTTAAAATTTGAGGGTTTCTGACGGAATAACGCCCATTGAGTTGAAGAACAACAAGCTGTGAATCTAGATTCACAATCAATGCGCGAATATTGAGGACAACAGCCTCAGTCAGTAATTCAATGACTGCACTATATTCAACGACATTGTTTGTGGTACATCCTAGACAAACACCTTGAAGATCTACCAACTCACCATGAGGATCATAGATAACCCATGCCGCGGAGGAAAGATTCTGAGTATTGCGACAGGCACCATCAGCAAAACTAACATAAGGTGCGATAGAGATCTACATAAGAAGACAAAAGGAATGAATAAGTGATAAACGTTTACACACCAAGCCAAACATGTACAAAATGAAAAAACACACTTATGTACACAGAAATGCACAAAATATTCATGCATACTAGAAATTGCATGGCCCCTCAACATAATGGCTCAAATCGAGGTATATGCCCCCAAACTTCATTTCATTCAATGAAGTGGATGGAATGAAGGTTCACTGGTGAGATTCTGGA
The DNA here is from genome assembly GCA_031772625.1 of Pinus tabuliformis. Lineage (NCBI taxonomy): Eukaryota > Viridiplantae > Streptophyta > Pinopsida > Pinales > Pinaceae > Pinus > Pinus tabuliformis. The sequence goes on along the minus strand of CM062814.1, from coordinate 739,599,075 downwards.
TAGAATCGACTGGGATTTTACAAGATCTTAATCAAGAACTCGATTTGGAATAGGGAGTTGTTTCATTTTTAATGAGGTTGACACATTAAAAGAACTATCCTCGTGACGCTTATGTCATTTTTTAATGTGCTTGACACAAGACAAAGAACTATGCTCATGACTCCTTGTTTCATTTTTTAATGAGGTTGACACCAGAAAAGAACTATCCTCGGTGAAACTATTCATGGATCATATGAGAACATGGCTCCCAAGAGGTCTTCACTAGATGGAAGCACCATGCTCTGGGAGGAATACATGTCATAGGGTACCAAAGACAGATCAGGTTCCAATGCCCCCAGTACATGATGTACTATACCATCTGCATGATCATCAATAGAGGCGAAACGAGTAGCCACATAATTGACCTATGGTGGGGAAGGTACTGCTAGCAACACGAGCCGATAGGGGATGATGGTTGCAAAGGAGGTAACTGGTGACCAATGAACGACAATTGATCAATAGTCACAATTCTTCCTTCGTGCGGGAAACAACCACATAGAAAAGTGAAGAAACAAGAGCTCCGAGGGCATAAATATAGTCGCATCCAAGGAGAAGATTGAAATCCAACGCGCCTTGGACAACCATCACGTCTATATGGACAATCTTACCTCCCAAAGTAATAGGGAACTTCGAAAGGATCCCTAAGGGTTGACTGGTTCCTTCATCGAAAGCCAACAGATTCTGGGTGACAGGCACAAGCTGTGGGGAGCCCAAAGCTTGCCAAGTAGTGGAAGACATGAGGCTAATAGACGCACCTTCATCCAATAGAGTGCCAGGTACTGCCATATTATAGGCATGTACTGTGATCTGGAAAGGCACATAAGATGGGAGGCGGAAAGCAGTCAAGTGACTCCAATCGAAGGAAACGACATAACTACTTGGTGGGGGTATCATATGATTGCCCCCATGCTCTGCAGGAATAGAAGAAGGACTCTCCTAAGCAACCGGGACAGGAGGGTCACTCTTTGATTCATGAGAATCTGAAGAGACAAGAAGAACATGAGCAGTATGATCATTATGCACTTCCGGAACAGAGTGAGCAACTGGTAGGGAAACCAAGTCGACACTCTCTTCGACCAATGGTTGGTCGAGAACAGACACCAGAGAGTCAGGCTCAGGAAGAGCAGGGTGGGTAAGAGATGAATCTAAGTCAATCTCTTTACCAATTTGGGGAGGGTCAGAAGGAAGGCTCCGATAACCAATAGGGAGGTGGGGGTAAGAAGTCATAAGGTTTTCCAAAACTTTGGAGGTTGTATCCATAAGAGGACAAAGGTGAAGAAGATGGTCTCCTTCACATAACCTACAGGGAAATCTAGTCTTCCCTTTTTTCTTACCATCTCCATCCAAGAGCGTAGCATCAACGTGATCTCTAGAGGTCGATGACGATGGTCGATCCAGATTGTGAGACCATACCTCTAAGACTCTGGGAATGCTAGGACAGTCTCGAAGGAGATGGTCACCCTTACACAACTGACAGGGTAATTTGACCTTCCGTGAGGGATCATAAGGTTGGCCGATAAGAGGTGCATTGGGAGTAACATCCGTATGGTCGGCCCCTCTCTTAGATGACTTCTTATTCTTCATCTTCGTCCTCTTAACCTCTTAGTTATTAGACTTGAAACTTTCACCAGGCGAAGGAGAAGAGGAAGGCGAAGAAACAAGGGAAGAAGGCGAGGGGTCAACCTTAGAATCATCATGTCGTGATTCAAACAAAGGAGATGGCGGGGCCAGAGTTCTTGGGATCACTGAGGTAGAAAATATCTAGACTGGTAAACCAATGGTTAACCCAGGGAGGGACAACGTTGCCATATAAGGAGCACCACCGTTTCCAAAGGAAGGAAAAGGACGAGGATTCCCTTCCGAGGGGAACCCTTGACTGGTAGGCTCCGTAAATGTCGCCATTGGAATCGACTCTAAAAGAAACACTAAGGAGATCAGTTGTTATAGGGAATGTTTCGTGGGAAGTTTAATTTTAGAACATTGAAACAAAACTTTGCCTTTGCATGTTTTAAGAGTCAAGAAAAGGACGAAAGGTGACTCTATCGCTTTCGATTGGACATGAGATCGAAAGGACAAGTGCTCAGATGATCCTTTTACTTTTAAAGAGTCGAAAAGGAATGAAAGTGACTACTCTGGAACTCTAGGCAAAAGGTTTACCAAACAAATCGTAAAACTGCATATACACCTTGGTAATAAAATGAAAGATAAATGACCAAGGACTTCTCGTATGGCAATCAATCTTCCCGAATGTTGTGTTCAGTGCGTTACAATCTGTAAGGCGGTAAACTTGACTTCCTATGGATAATAGGATGATAACCTAGTGGGGTCTCCCAACATATACGCGATGGTACATGAAGCACAAATCCGTACTAGCATCTGTTGTATCACAAAAGAAGGAATCACCCAACCTTAGTGAAAACAATAGGGACTACGTTTAACGACGCTGGAACACGTCTTTAGCCTAGACCTCTGGATATGTGAGCGTTATGTTCCAATGCTTTTTTAAGTTCATTCAATAAATTTTAACAGTTAATCTTGAATTAAGTCTCGGTTTTAAGGCCCTATTGAATGTATCTTCAACACTCCTAGCATGCAACTAAATGAGCAAAAAATACCATTCTCGTTGGATGAAAAACTAGCTAAGAAAGAGAGAGAGGTTCAATGCATAACAACTGAATGGAAAAAAAGCAAACCAATCAAAGAAAACGGAACACTTCTACCATTTACTCAAACTTGCAAGCAATCTGAACAAGAAAGAATGAGAAACACACTTTTTGCTTTTCAATGTCTTAATCTCAAGAATCTACTAATGCAAAAATCGTCTTTCAAACCTTAATACAAGATGAATGCAATTTTTTTTATTTTTTCAAATAAATGATAAGCAACTACATGCAAAAATGAATCAAAGACTCAAAACTAAAGAAATAATCCTTTTTACAAAACTAGAAAATTGTCTCATTGACTGGGAAGCAAAGCGATTTATGCCAAGCGAAAGAAGGAGACCGAACGAACAAGACAAGGAAGTTTGGTGACCAAACGCCACACACCAATCAAGAGGATGACAAACAGCGAAAAGGAAGAAGCCTCAAACAACGTGAGAGATTATACCAAGCAGAGTCTAAAGATCTCAATGAATGAGTGACCCAAGCAAACCAAGCAGTGGAGAAACCCTAGGGTATTTAGGTCACACGGTTCAAGAGGGAGGATTTGAAAAGACTTGAAAACCAGAATCAAAAATCTTAACAACCAACACTTTTGACACAACAAAGAGGAGAAAAACAAGCTCTGAGGACAAAACACATTGGCCGATCAACCAAACAAACCTCAAAATTTGAAACTTACAGGAATTGTCGCAAGTAAAACACTAGCAACATGCGTCGACAACAAATTGTCACACCTCCCTAACTAAGCACTTTGTGATGTCGTCGCGAAAGTACATCAGTTAGTTGCGCTGAGCCGATTTCAGGACTCGTCGCGACTGTTAGACAATTTAATCGCGCCGTACAGTAAAAGGTGCAACCCAGAAGACAACACAAACGCGACTACTTCATGACTATTAGAAAATAAACAGCGATGACCCAAAATCAAAGGAAAAAAATGAAAGTTGGACTAGAGCAAGGCCAGATCTATCACTCAGAAGGGTGGGAAGGCTACAGGAGTAGTCTAACAACTTCCAGAATAGAGTATGCTACCCAAACAATAAGGAAGACAATAAACAAACAAAAAAATCAACACAAAAGACAAAAGACAAGTTCCCAGCGGAGTCGCCAACTTGTGACACAGGTAAGTTCCCTCTACGGACAGAGGCAACCCCTCTAGCCCTAGAGTGGGTCTAGTCACTACAAAGACAATACCAAAGCAAATTTCCTTAGAAAGTTGGTGTTATGAAGGCCTACCTTCAGTTCGACGTTTAATGAAGTCCTCGTCGTGTTGCTCCAGCTCTTGTTCTTCTAGTCACTTATACCTGAAAACAACATGTAGAGAAACACCACAAATGCAATAGAAAACGACCAAGCAATCTACTTGAAGAGTCAAGGAACCTCAAGCTATCGACATACAATTTAACACACGATATAGGAAACAAGCTATTGATTTGTATTAATATAAATCAAAGTAAAACTTACAACCGAGCCTTGACATCGTAAGCCTCCTTGAAGGGTCCTGTCGGCATGTCTCTGTAAGCATTTACTTGTGAACCGTCTCCCAAGGGAACATATGACTCTCTCTTTTGTCCAAAAGGGTTGATGCTAGAAAGCTCTCAAGCCAACTCTACTCAAACATCTCTCAAATCAAAATACATATGAGGCTACTTCCACACTCCAATAACACTCTCTACCTCTACTCCTCTCTTAGAAACTTGAAACTATCAAATTACATCTAGCTATCATCCAGTTACATCCAAGCTAGCTGATCTCATTCATGGAGGAGATATTTATAGGAGGGAGAGGTCCCATAAGATAAGGAAGGAAGAGCTTATCTCTTAGGGAGGTTGCACAAAAGGTGGAAAAACTATCCCAGAGGAGAGAGGCTAGCTCAACTGACCCAAAAAATAGCCCTAGGACCGCCCATGAAACAATTTCATCTCGAAGTTTTGATGAGTTGTTGAAAAACTTTCCAAATATGGCTCGTCGCAGTGCAACATAGGGATAGAGCGAAGACTTCACTAGGGCTAGTGTTAACTTGACCATCTTCGCGAGAGGGATAACTTCTGACTCGCAACAACCCAGAAACTTAGGTAAAAATGGGTCTTCTTCAGGGATAATGAATTGAGACATTCTTCTTGAGATTGCAAGGAAGGTAATGACACATAATTGACAACATGACACAACACAGATGCCAGTAACATGGACCGGTAGTGTTCGGGATTAGGAAATGCAGAGTCGGTGACAAATTATTGTATAACCGGGTGACCCAGGACAATCGGCGAAAGTCGCAAGCAAAGAACAACACCACGAAGATAAAGAAGGACATGGGGAAATGGTGTGAGTTCCATAAGAGACCCACTCACAACACAAGTGAGTGTTAGGCCAAGTAGTCATTGGTGGTAAAGATGAAAGCTTCTGAATCATATGCATGTTCCAAATCTGATTTAGAACCTGACAATGAGAATGGAAAAGAGAACAAAATTATTGACAGAGAGCCCAGTGCCATTGTTGCCACCACTAAGATCCAGAAGAATTATCCTGGAGATCCAGAGGAGGGGAAGTGCTTCTTCCACTCCTAGATGTGGGTGAAGGGTTCTTTGTTGCAGTTCATTATCAACAACGGGAGCCAAAAGAACCTCATTTCAGCAGAGGTCATGAAGCCACTAGGCCTACCAACCACAACATGCCCACAATCGTACACCATAGGGTGGCTTCACCAAGGGCAAGATTTCTACATCAACCAACAGTGTCGCCTTCCCTACAGCATCAAGCCCTTTGCAGATGTGGTACTATGTGATGTTTGATCCGGATTTAAACAGGAACGCAACAAATTATAGAGATAACCATAAATACAGAGATGAGATAACCATAAATACTGAGATGCAGCGGAAATAATACTTCATTTCATTACTGTAAAATACTGAAATGTGCTTACAAACAGAAATGGAAAGAAACCAGCTAGGGCGATGGTAGCTTATCTCTGAGAAGAGATGTGTGGCTACATGCCTCTGAACTGTTCCGAACTGTGTTACAATGAGGCTCGAAGGCCTATTTATTGTTGAGAAACAATGGAAAACCCTTCACATCCCGAAACCTAACCCTAGAAGATGAAACGCCAAATTGTGGGCCCCGTTTGGGTAAATTGGTACATCAATTTCCCGGGGTCGTAACTTTGGCATACGATCTCCATTTGACGCGTACGATAGCTCTTTAGAAAGATATATCTGAGTACTACCACTTTGGGAGGCAACATGGGTCCATGGACCCATGTTGCCCCAGATTCCCAAAAAAACGTCGGTTAGGGCCTCAAAACGGCTCCGGAAGTTCAGGACCCGAAAAACTGCTAAAAATAGTAAACTGTGCTACAATTTAGGAAATTAAAAAGACTGAAAGAAACGGTTGTGGGGGTCCAAATGGGCTAGGTGGGTGGCCACCAACATCCACCTGGATCATTCCTCCCCCCTTAGGAAGCAATGGTCCCCATTGCATTGAGTTCCTCCATCTGCTGAACTTGTCCTGCAATCTCTGATGTGTCCAGTGATGGTGGGAAGCATGGTCGACGACGGTCCACATTGAACACTCGGTGCAAGCGAAGGAATGGAGGAATGCTGTGCTTCAAAGCATTGTTTCCCGTAGCCTTGGTACTGGTGTAAGGACCATGTCAGAGTGGTCTGAGTTTCTGATGGGTTCTGGTAAGGCGTTCTCTCTGGAGATGCAACCAGACTTTGTTGCCCACTTGAAGCTTGTGTGGTACCCCTGTGGGTGAGGAGAAGTTGTTCCTGTGTTCTATCATGACTGTATTCCTTTGCTGCTGCTGTTGTGTAGAGGAACCCTTTGCGAGGTTCATGGATGTAGCAACGATATTCCCCTTACTTTGGGAGTGAACCAGACAGATGAATTTCCTGGTCTGTGATATGAGCTTGCTGCCTTTCTTGGTAGTGATCAAAGATGTGGCGGTAGGTGGGGCTACCTCTGGTATCCTGTATAATGAATTATTCAAAGAAATAATGACAGCGCGAGGCCTTGACTCATACACAGCATGTCGCCTCCACAAGTATGGCTGGCCTAATAATACATCACAAACATCCAGAGGTGTAACATCACACAATACCTCGTCTGTGAAGGGCTTGATGCTGTAGGGAAGACGGCACTGCTGGCGAACTTTGAGATCTCGTCCTTCATGAAGCCACCCGATACTGTACGGCTGTGGGTGTGGTGTAGTCGGTAGGCCCAACCGCTTCACGACCTCTGCTGAAACGAGGTTCTTTTGGCTGCCACTGTCGACAATGAATTGTAGCGGCGAACCCTTCACCCACATCTGTGAGTGGAAAAGACGCTCCCCTTCCTCTGGATTTTCGGGCTCATCTTTTTGGATCTTGGCGGTGGCAACAGTGGCGCTGGGATCTGCATCAATGATCTGCTTCCCTTTACCATTCCCCTTGTCGGGTTCTGGCTCAGGATCGGAGCATGCATCTGATTCGGAAGCCTTCAACTCAGCCACCAGCGACTGCTTGGTCTGACACTCACTTGTGTTATGAGTGGGACTCTTGTGGAACTCACACCACTTTCCTGTGTCCTTCTTCGGCTTCGTGGTGTTGTTATTTTCTTGCGGCTTCGACGGGTTGTCTTGGGTCACCCCGCCTTGGCTTTGTCCTTTGGGCTTCGGATTTGCAGATCCAAAGTCTCGCTTCTTCTGTTTGAACTTTTGCTCGATTTTGACAGCGTATCGATATGCTGTGTCGAGTGAAGAGATGTTCAAGAACCCCATCTCTTCCTGGATGTATCTGTGTAGGCAGCCGCGGTATTTGAGTACCAGATGTAGCTCAGAATCTTTGATACCCAACTGTGTGCGAAGGGTATGAAAAATGTTTGTGAACTCCGGCACATCTTGGTCTCGTCCTTGCCGTAGTGTGGTCCATTTGATGTATTTGTCCTCATAGCTTCCGACAGGGTAGTACTGCTCCTTGACGGCATCCCGGAACGAATCCCAGGTGGGTGCGGCTGAAAATAGTGAGCCAGTACTTTCATCCTTCTGCTCGCAGTAGGTTTCCCACCAGTCCTTGACGTGGGGGGCTGCTTTGAGAAGAGCAAAAACAATCTTTTCCCGACTCGAAAATTCATGAACAGAAAAATAACCCTCTAGCAAATTTAACCATTTATCTACGGCATCTGCGTCTATCTGACCCTCGAATATGGGGATTTCAAAATTAACTTGTACCTTAAAGGGTGTGGCATTTGCAGAGTAGCTGTTGGAAGCCGATGCGTCGCTTTTGGGTAGCCGTTGAAGAATCTGCGCAAAGCTATCCATCATCGCGTTCCTTTGTCGCTCGAGGGCTTGTTCGAGCAAGATTTTGATAGGATCTCCTGCTCCCTCGTCTTTCTTCTCATCCGCCATGGGAGGCCGTCGGGATTTGCGAGGCTGGTCTTGCAGAGGTTCGACCAGTTCAAGCCCTAACTCCTTATATCCCAACCTCGTTGGGGACATGCAAAGAAAAATAGAGAAAAAGCAGACCGCTCTGATACCACTGATCCGGATTTAAACAGGAACGCAACAAATTACAGAGATAACCATAAATACAGAGATGAGATAACCATAAATACTGAGATGCAGCGGAAATAATACTTCATTTCATTACTGTAAAATACTAAAATGTGCTTACAAACAGAAATGGAAAGAAACCAGCTAGGGCGATGGTAGCTTATCTCTGAGAAGAGATGTGTGGCTACATGCCTCTGAACTGTTCCGAACTGTGTTACAATGAGGCTCGAAGGCCTATTTATTGTTGAGAAACAATGGAAAACCCTTCACATCCCGAAACCTAACCCTAGAAGATGAAACGCCAAATTGTGGGCCCCGTTTGGGTAAATTGGTACATCAATTTCTCAGGGTCGTAACTTTGGCATACGATCTCCATTTGACGCGTACGATAGCTCGTTAGAAAGATCTATCCGAGTACTACCACTTTGGGAGGCAAGATCGTTCCATGGACCCATGTTGCCCCAAATTCCCAAAAAAACGTCGTTTAGGGCCTCAAAACGGCTCCGGAAGTTCAGGACCCGAAAAACTGCTAAAAATAGTAAACTGTGCTACAATTTAGGAAATTGAAAAGACTGAAAGAAACGGTTGTGGGGGTCCAAATGGGCTAGGTGGGTGGCCACCAACATCCACCTGGATCAATGTTGCTCCTCTTTAAGTTTGTGATGTATTATTAGTACAACCATACTTGTGGAAGCGACATGCTATGTATTAGTCTAGGCCCCACACTGTTATTATTACTTTGGGCAATAAGTTGTACAAGATATCGGAGGTAGCGTTGCCTACCACCATATATTTTATCATTGCAGATGCAGTATGATCATTTCCCATACTAGGAAATATTTTTTCCTTATGATTCGCCCTCATGGAAAGAAGAAGATTGTGGCCACGTCTTCTAGACAGGGCTTCTCTACACGAAAGCAGCAGATGGACAAGGTCGTGGAGGAATACATGGACATATTTACCTCATCCACAGGGGTATCTCTACATTGTTAAGTCAAGCACTCCATTTATCTGATCTCAGATGCATCGCTGCTTAATGGACCAATATATCAACTCTTTGTTCTGGAGAACGATGAAATCAAGAGGCAGATCAGGAGTTGTTGCAGAAAGGGAACATCAGGCCAAGTTCATCACCCTGTGGGAACTCGATAGTGTTGGTACAGAAGAAGGGTGGGACCTGAAGACTCTATATTAACTATCAGGCATTGAACAAGATCACTGTTCAAAATAAGTATCCAATGCCATGGATTGATGACTTTTTGGACTAGCTCAAGGGGGCCATATATTTCAACAAGATTGAATTGAAGTCTGGGTAACACTAGGTACCAATCGAACCCTCCGATGTGAAAAACACTGACTTCAAATCTGATGAGGGCCTTTTCGAATGCTTGGTCATGCCTTTCGGGTTGACGAATGCCCCCACAACCTTCATGAGGCTAAAGGATGACATATTGCAACCCTTCACCAACTCATTTGTGGTGGTGTATTTGGATGACATCCTGATCTTCAGCCAGAGTTGGGAAGAGCACCTTCGTGATATTCGACAGGTCCTCCAAACTCTGTGACAACACAAGTTGTGTGCCAATTTGGAGAAATTCACTTTTGGTATGACCCACGTTCAATATCAGAGGTACATCATTGATGAGTGAGGTGTGCATGTGGACCAAGCTAAGATAAAAGTTATTCAGGATTGGCCAACCCCAACCACTCTAATGGAGCTTCGCAGCTTTCTAGGTCTTGCCAATTTCTACTGCAAGTTCGTGTTGGGGTTCTCCCATATCACTTGGCCTTTGGGTCAAGTCACCAAGGTCAAAGTAAAAGAAAAATTATTTTGGTATGAAACCCAACAAAAGGTGTTTTCCAAGTCAAAGCATCACCTCTGCTCTTCACCAGTGCTCACAACCATACTTATAGCAACCATTTGAGATTGAGAAAGATTCCTCTAACTATGTTATTGGTGCAGTTCTTACTCAGTAGGGGCATCTAGTGGCATAATCATAGTGAGACACTTTCAGACACAGTCTGAAAGTATCCCACCTATGACAAAGAAATGTATTCGATTGTGCAGTCCTATCGACAATGGAAGGATTACATTACGAGGAAGGAAACGATCATCCACACAGACCACCGACCCCTGCAATTCATATACACTAAAGGGAAGTTGCAGAACGATCGCCATCAGAAATGGTCCACATACCTGCAACAGTTCCATTTGAACATTAAGTGCAACAAGGGAAACACCAATAACGTTGTAGACTTCCTTAGCCGACCTTCAGTCATGGCACTAACCACTGTGCTCGACTCTTATGGGCACGAGACTTCGGGATGGGCACATTTGTACAAGAGCAATCCAGAATTCGACAACACATACCAGATGCTCCTGGAAGGCAAGAAAGTTCCAAATTTTCACCTCTAGGATATAATATTATGTCACTTGGGACACCTTTGTGTTCCTTCAAGCGAGCATGCAAAGATGATTCAGAAGGCACACTACAGTCGGGTCACTGGACACTTTAGAGTAAAGAAAACAGTGGTAGTGCTACAGAAGTATTTTTATTGGGTTAACCTTTGACAAGATGTTTGGAAGTACATCAAATCTTGCACTACCTGCACCATTGCAAGCCGAACTTCAAGAAGAGTGGCCTATATACTCCCATGCCTACTCCTAGTCGACCTTGGGAATCCATCTCCATGGATTACATGTCAGGCCCCCCTTCTACTAAGCATGGAAATGACTGCATTTCCGTGGTCATCGATAGATTCTGTAAGATATCCATTATGGCAGCCTACAAGGAGAGTATCATAGAAGAAGCCACTATTAAGCTTTTCTTTGAATGAGTATGGGTACACTTTGGGATCCCATAGTCCATTATCTCATATTGGGACAATAAGTTCCTAAGTACATTTTGGTAAAGTCTCTGGTCGACGTTGGATACCAAGCTCACTAAGTCCACGGTTTTCCACCCCCAAATTGATGGCCAAATAGAGGTCATCAAAAGGATGTTCATACACATTCTGCGCATGTACAACTTGAATCATCCATGCACATGGAACAAAAGCCACCCACAACTTGAATCATCCACACACATTTTGTTTTATAAAAGAAAAGATAGGATAAGGGTTTGCTAGCCTAAATGCACCCAAAGAAATGAAGAAAACATGTTAGGGTAAGAAATGGGTAAGTAGAAGAAAGGTTGATGAACTACGAATTTGATTGGATAAAAACACATGCATCAGGCTTAGACACATATTTCAATATGTATGATCAACTATGGAAGCTAAAACAAAGGTTTGCAAGTTAATGTGATTAACTCCTCCTCATTCATTTTTTCCCCTATACTTACTAATTTCCTATCCACAAGCATGCTCTAGTACTTTTAATCCTACAAGTCAAAGAGGCTCAGAGCATTTCTCTGATTTTTGGTGGCACCAGACCCTCGGCTTAATGACTTATGGACATCAAGTGCTAGAATCCCCTTCATAAAATCCATTCCCCCTTCATCACCCTAAGAAAACCCCTTTTCCTAAGGATAAACTTCATTTGCCTAGGAAAAGTGAAAACCCCCATGTAAATCCTATTTTACTCAACAAACCCACCAAAAACATCTTATCCTAAGTATCCAGTGTATGTAAATAAAGTGCGCCAATATTACATTTTACATTATGCTAAGGATATACCCACTCCGCCAATTTCATATTAATTTTTAATTTTATTATATAAATCCCATAAAACCTTTTCCCGTATATTAATTAAATCCCATAAATAAATACCCCCAACCCTTAGTTTTAATAAAAACTATACAATGCCCCCATATCCCGACGAACCCCTCTTAACTCACCAACCCTCGGTAAAGTTAAGAAAACCCTCCATTTAAACCCATGGTCCCACTTCGTTAAAAAACCTTCCGATCGATTTAATCCCGCATTTAACCTATAAACCACTTGTGATTAAAGCCTCGGGCCCCCTAAACCTTTTCCCCATCCCGTCCGTGCTATTTCACCACTCGACTACCGTCCAATCATCTGCACCCAAATCCGACGATGCACATCCATATCTGCCACGCCCGATGGCCGATCGTTACCTGAAGTTAAGTTAAACCTTCATTAAGCCCCACCCGATCGATTAAACCCATGATTAAAGTCTTAAATAATCACTTGTTTCACGGTAAAACCTATCAAACCCCTCGGCGCCATCCTGAACCTCTGCAACACAATTCGACCTCCGATTGCTTTCAAAACATTACCACGAATCCTTCCCCAGACATCCCTGTGCAAAAAAGTCATCAATTGCCTTTCCTGCCGACCTGTGTTTTATTAACAGATTGTTATATTTTTCAGGTAATTAGCAGAAGACCAGAGCTTGGATAAACAGTTTTGATACTAGTCGCTAAACTTGTTTACTCCAAGACTCGAAAGGAAATCCATTAAAAAGCCTATATTCAGGAGAAGAAGACAATTATACACAAAACATTCACACAGAAACATTGGTTGTTAAAACAGAGGAACCAGACAGAGTATACAGTTGGAAGACAAACAGATCAAACATACAGAAAGTTGATCAATGTTCATTACCAGATGTTGATACATGGAAAAAACAAAAGAATTTACTGTTGAAATACACAGTAAAAGGTTAAAATGTACAGTAAAAGAAAAAACAAAGTAAAGGATATTGACAGGTCATCAAAGTCAAAGAGTATCAATGTAAAAGAGTATCAGATGAAAGCCTAAAGTAAATGAAGCCTCCAATGTGTAAGATCCAAACAACAAAGAGCATAAAGGGCTAAAAACAAACCATAAAGGCCAGCAATACCACAATAAATGGGATAGCATGAAAGCAGTTCAATAGCTGTCATTATCTTCTTGCAAGAAGATATTTTTATTTCCTAGATTAAATCTCAACTTAGTTTGGGATGTTTTGTAATAAAAATTCTGTATAAATACTTCACAATTTGAAGTATGTAGGGTGGATTCTTAGACATTTCTATAGACTTCTTGATCAAAATACTGTAAATTTATTGGATCATTGACTGAGCCAGCAAGTTGGATTGATGAATAAAGGCAAGATATTGCAAAGGATTCATGTGTTGAGTGAAGTGCAGACAAGTATTTTCTCACGTTGTTGTTATCTTTCTTAAACTTTTTCCACAATCTTTAATGTATTTCAGAATTTGAATGCTATAATTGGAATATTATCTCAGAATTTGTTTAATTACACTTTGTTTTAACAGTTAGGCATATAAATGCTTTCTATTGATATCTAAGTTAAGGAATTCTTAATTGCTCCTTAGTTTAGGTTGTCTCTTTATAATCTATAGCAAAGGGTTCTTAATTGCCCTTTGTTTCTGATTACCCTCTTTTCCTCGTTTAAATCCCCATCTGAGAATTCCTAATTGCTCTCTCACCTTGGTTAAAACCATTTCATCCCTTTGCCCCAAAGACCTACACTTTACTCTCTTAGCTTGCCCTTTGAACATTCCCTTTAGTGAGTTTATCTAGTTCTGTTGCCCTTCTGTTGACTCCATAGCCCAATGGTCTGAAGACATCATTCTATCCATCTGCTTTAAGGATCCCACCATCCAATCTTCAATACAAATCAAAAAACCCCTTGAATATTCATAACTAGCCTAAAATCCCAGCAAATAAAGCCAAATCATATACAGAGAGCCCTCTCTGAGCATAGGTTGGCTAGAGCTTATGCCCAAAAGTTGGTTTTTGGTTACCTCGGTCATTTTCTTTCTTCTAATAACTTCTAGAGAAAATTCTGAGTGATAAAATAGTGGCGACTCCATTGGGCAACCAGCAACTCCTCAGTCCTAATAAAGCTTTAAGAAAATTCTAATTCTATATTTTGAGCCTCTTAAATTCATTTGTTAAAAGTTATTTTGAAAAAATATCACAAAAACAATTAAAATTTTTGAAATTATGGCTTCTAGGAAGACTCATTTTAGTAGGCCTAATCCATATCCAAACCCTGCCCCAGTAGTTGATAATCCCAACCTGATTTCAAGAAAATCTAAAAAAGAAGAAAGTTCAGTTAGCCAAATACCATTAGTTAAAGCTAATTCATGTCCTGATGAGTGGTTATTTTTAGAAGAACTTCCCTTTGATGTGCTATTTAATCTTTCATTATTTAGAACAAAATCTGAAAGTGCAATCGATGAAATTGTTCTAGATCTTGATTTTATTGCAGACCTTGAAGTCCAACAGGCCAACAAATCAATTGATGAGTACATTTTGAAATCTCCACAATCATCCATTAATACTACCACTACCCCTGAGTTGTCTGAACAATTGTCCACTACTTTGAGTTCACCATTATTCCCTTCAAATTCAACAATAATACCTTTTGAATTCCATTCTTCACCACCATTTATACCTTCACTCCCTCACCAACCTATCATTACTCATTCATCACCTACTAGTCCTGGTTCTTCATCCACTACTGCATCATCTCCAAGTATCTCAACCCCACATCTTAGCCCCTCCCAACTTGTAGCAATGGTAAATAGATATGCCCTTCTTGTTTTACCTGCCCATCTTCATGCTATGCCTGCAAATTATCAGAGTAAGATTCTCCTATTTGATGTTTCTGGTCATTACACTACCCAGCAACATGTAAACAAGATGTCTGACTTTTTTGAACTACGTGAAAGAGATGAAGCTGATGTCCATATGAGACTCTTTGCCCAAACTTTGACTGGTGATGTCAAGAAGTGGTTTAAATCCTTTCCTGCCAACCACATTGCAGACCTAGCGAATTTTCAAAGATTATTTATTGATAGGTGGGAAGAGAAAAATAATCCCTTACAAATCCTTTCAGAATATGAGAATATTATAAGAGGACCCAATGAAACTGTTCAATATTACTGCACTAGATTCAATAATATATATAATGCAATCCCAGTTAACCTTAGACCTCCACCTGACTTAGCGTTAATAAAGTTCCCTGATGGTTTTGAAACAGATATGGCATACCAACTTAGGGAAAGAAACCCCCCAACATTAGAAGAAATGCAAAGTGTAGTTGTTAGTGTAGAAGCTAATTTGTTAGCTAAAAGGGCTAGAGTTAGAAATGAAAGGAGAGGAACTGCAAAGGATGAAACTTCACCATCTGACATTAAAATAGATAATTTATCCAAAAGTATGGAAAGACTAATGGATAGAATAGGGAACATGGAAAGGAAACCCCAATGGGATAACCAACAAGCACCTCCAGTTAGAAACCCAAATTTCAAAAACAACCAAAACATTGGGAAAAATGGACCAGATCAAAACATACGGCCTCATTTTCAAGAAAATTTTGCAGAGACATCCCATCCAGAAGATATAGAGCAAGATACACAAATTAACCTAATGCGAATAAATGATGAGGACACTGTTTTTCTAACCCAAGATGAGCAGGAACTGTATATGCTGCAGCAATTACAGGTATAGTCTGGGGAATCATTTGATTACAAACAAGGATATGACTCTGCCATCTTTGAAGTTCATAAACAGTATAATCTAAGAAGAAAAAATAATGTTGATGTCCATGACTAAACTAAGAAAACAACCCAAAATCAACCCAAGAAAATAAAAGAAGCCCCTGTTTCAAAAATCCTCCAAATTCTCCCTAGGCAGAACCCAAATCCTTCTATCCCCACAATTGTAGACATAACCTCTGATCAATCTTCTGTTGATCAACCATCCACTTCACTTCCACCTAAGGAACCAGTGGACAAAGCTCAAAACATCAGATTTGAAAATCCACATAAGGTGATCCCCAATAAATAAAAAGAATACAAGCCTACTCAAATCCCTATTGCGAAAATTCAAAACCTTCAAACAGAAAAAGTCTCTTTTCCATTCAATTTGGGAACAGAGATAACAAAGCTAAAGATTTCAATTCCTTTAACATAACTAATCAAGAATGAAACTTATAAATCACAGATAAACCAAACCTTAAACATTGTTGAAAATGAGGATTCAGTTAACTTGTTTGATGACCAACCAGAACTCATATTTGGTCCAGATGTTAATGGCAAACCATTAGAAGGAAGAGTTCCACCTTTTTACATTAGCCGTAGTATCTATGACAAAATTCTACACAATGCAATGTTGGATTCTAGGGCCTCCCACAATTTAATGCCCAAATCAGTAATGGAGAAATTAAACCTAGGCATTACAAGGCCTTACAAAGACTTATTCTCATTTGACTCTAGCCACGTAAAGTGTCTAGGACTAATTAAAGACCTGTGTGTCACTTTAGTCCAATATCCTGCCAAAAGTATCCTTATGAATATTGTAGTCGCTGACATCCCACCAAAGTATGGCATGCTATTATCCAGATCATGGGGAGCCAAACTTCAAGGATCCTTACAACTAGATATGTCATATGCAACAATATCTGTTTTTGCACAACCTAAGCAACTATACCAAGAAACCTTAATGAAATATATGGTAAGTAGCCAGGATCGGCCTCAAAACTTTCCCATCTACTCCATACACTCAGATATTGATTCTTTTATCTTGTATAATGTTGATCAAACACAAGAAAAACTTTTAGACAATACTAATACAGAACCAAAAGAAATTGCAGTTTCTACACAAAATGAAACTAACCAGACTACAGAACTGTTCAATGAACAAGAAGGTCAAATTGTTGTAAATGATGAAAAGTTTGTTGCACCAAATAGTGTAAATTATGATCATGAGATATTATGGCATTTAGAATTTGATGGATCAGTCAATAGGTTAGGAGCAGGAGCAGGAGTGTGGATATATAATTTGGAAAATAATTACTCATAATGCATGCAGGAGACTGCCATTGCTGCTTGCCTCTGTCTGAAGAACCTGCGCCATGGACCCTCCGGATCCGCCTGGTGGGGATCCGGAGCTGCAACGAGCTTTTTCATCTCTGGTTAAATCTCTCCCTCCGCAAAGACCTAGACCAACAGCATCTAAGTTTGTGAAGAAGCTGGATGTTTTACAGGAAGTTCTTCTACCTCCGACCATCCCTCGCATGGCTGCCCTCTCCCTAGCTGAGAAAGGGTTAATCGGGCAATTTACAGGACTATGGCCTTCTCCCAAAACTGTGCAATGATGGGTCGAGCGAAACTGGTCGGACAAGATCCAGGGCAAAATATCAATAAGATTCTGTGGCAGAGGATATTTTACCTTTCACTTTGAAACCAAGGAGGATAAAGACCTTATTTTCAGAAACGGGCCCTATTTTATGGATTCTAGGGGCCTCTATCTCAACAAATGGACCCCGGATTTCGATCCAGAGCTAGATATTCTGAATGCAGTTCCTGTCTGGGTCAGATTGCCCCATCTTCCTCTTCATTGCTGGGGGGACGATTCGGTTAAAGCAATAGGAAACGCGGTGGGAAAATATATAGATCGCAGCGAACCCAAAGACAACATGCAGGCTTGTGCGCGGATCTGTGTTGAGGTTGATTTGGGCCGTGGACTGCCGGAAGCAATCAAACTGAAAGTGGATGACTGGTGCCATATTCAGCAGCTGGACTACGAACAGATACCCTTCAAATGCAAGGTATGTCACGAATATGGACATTTTGCAAATAGATGCCCTAAAATAGTTAATGTAGAATCTGAAGAGCAAGAAGGACAATGGGAAACTGTTAAAAGGAAAAAATCATCCCTTCGTCTCAAATCTATGGATTCTGATGTTCCTGGCCCATCCCAACAGCCCCCTCCCCTTCATCATCCCCCTCCCTTCCACCCCTCCTCTTCCTCCCAACAATCCCCTATTCAGCACCCTTCATCTCCTCCCTGGACCTCTGATCCTTCCATTCCTCCATCTTCTAATCCCTTTGCCTCCCTCTCTGAGGAAGGACCTGAGCCTGAAATCCCCTCCTCTGAACCTCCCCTTCATCCCTCCCCCCCCCCTAATCTCTCATCCTTCCCCTGACACCCCTTCCGCTCGGGTTACTAGAAGCTCCTCAAAGGAGCATGGAGCTCCCAGTGATATCCCCAAAAAGCATGGGCCGGGTAGGAAATCGGCCAAACAGCATAGAGAAGAAAGCACCCAGAAAGATATCGCCATGGGCTCCCAGACTCCTATAGAATCCTTTATTCTTGGACTCTCGGACAAAGAAAATAATAGCAAAGGCAAAGAGAGGCGGGCACCTCTCCATGTAAGCAGTAAAACATGATGAAAATACTATCCTGGAATAGTAGGGGATTAGGGCACCCCTCCAAGATAGTAGCCCTCAAGGATCTAATCAAAAGTGAAAACCCTGAAATAGTACTCATTCAAGAAACAAAGCAAGACCAATCTGAAATCAATAGAGTCATCAGCCAGCAAAAGCGTTACAGTGGATGTGCAAGTGAAGCAAGAGGAGCCTCAGGTGGCATTTTAACAATGTGGGACTGCAACAAATGGAGCTGCCATTCCTCCAGAATACATCAGCATTGGATCTGTGTTAATCTAGAGAACAAAACAGATGGAACAACAGTAAAAATTTACAATATATATGCCCCGAATCATTATAGAGCGAAAGAAGAGTGCTGGAACACTTTGGAAACAAGTATAGAAGAAGAGCAGGATAACAACCTCATACTTGCAGGGGATCTAAACCTGGTGTTGCATTCCAACGAAAAAAGAGGGGGAAATTTCAACCCCGATCCTTTCAGGGATCGACTTGAAAGCATAATGCAGGAGCAAGATCTGGTCGATATCAGACCCAAGAACCGAAGGTACACCTGGAGCAATAGACGAATAAGAGTTGGCAATATTATGGAATGTCTCGATAGATTCCTCATAAGTACTGCTTATTTATCTACCTTCACCACTGGCCAGTCGAACATCCTCAATGTCTCCGCCTCTGATCATTACCCAATCACGCTTACTCTGCATAGTCAATGTCAGCTAGGACCTCTTCCCTTCAAATATTGCCCCATTTGGAATCGTATCCCAGCAGCAAAAGATGTGGTTTGGCAGGCTTGGTCTCAACATGTGGAAGGATCCCCAACTTTCATATGGGAAACAAAATTAAAGAGAGCAAGACAGGCTCTAAAAGAATGGGCAAAGAACAACTATCAAGAGCCCGAGGTGAGCAAAAAGAAAATCAAACAAGAATTAGAGGATGTGCAGCAACACATAGAAGCCATTGGGTTGTCCCAACAAGCCACAGAGAGAGAAACAAAATTATACTCACAGCTGAGGCAAATTACAAAGGATGAAGAAATAAAATGGAGATTGAAGTCAAGACAGCTCTGGCTGCAGGAGGGAGATAAAAATACTTCCTATTTTCATAAGCAGGCTACAGTACGAAAGGTCAGAAACACTGTGAATACAATTAAAGATAATGAGGGGAACAGTTATTATACTCAGGAAGCGATAAAAGAAGCAGCCACAACTCACTTCAAAAATCTTTTGACTGAGGACAAAAGTGAAGAGGATTACTCAAGTTTTTTACAGCACATGAATAAGGAAGTTACTCACGAAATGAATAACAGTCTCAAGAAAGAAGTCGAAGAGGAAGAAGTGCAAAATGCAGTTTGGAGTCTACACCCAGATAAGGCCCCTGGGCCTGATGGGTTTTCAATCAGTTTTTATAGAGAGTATTGGCAAATGATCAAGAAAGACCTCTTAAAGATGATACGCTGGGTTCTAAAGAAAGGCAAAATGGGGGGATTCACCAACTCTACCCATCTTGCTTTAATACCAAAAGAGAACAGACCTTCCTCCTTTTCAAGATTTCGGCCAATTTCTTTATGCAACTCATCTTACAAAATTATCACAAAAATCTTGTCCTCCAGGCTCAAACCTCATCTCTCATCTCTGATCTCCGAAAACCAAGGGGGATTCCTCCCCAATAGGTACATTTCTGACTCCATCCTCCTTGTACAAGAGGCCATTCACTCCAGCCTAAGTAGAAAGGAGAAAGGGTTTGTCCTCAAGCTGGACCTAGCCAATGCCTTTGACAGGGTTAGGCACTCCTTTCTGTTTGCAGTCCTTCATAGAATGGGTTTTGACTCCTCCTTTATCACAATGATCAAAGCTTGTATTTCGGACCCTTGGATATCCCCTCTGATTAATGGAAGACCGTGTGCTGCTTTCCAATCCTCTCGAGGCCTTAGACAAGGCTGTCCCCTGTCTCCCTACTTGTTTATCCTCTTGGCTGAGTCCCTTAGCCAAACCCTGGATTTCAATCGAAGAATAGGCCTAATCACCGGCATCAAATTTGAACATGGCACAAAAAATATTAATCACTCCCAATTTGCAGATGATACTCTCCTGATAGGAGGAGCATCCATCACCATTGCAAGGCGCTTCAAGAAGATCTTAGACCAATTCATGGAATACTCAGGAGGAAAGGTTAATCAGTTAAAAAGTTGCATATATGGTTGGAACACTCCCAGCCATACCATCCACAGCATTGCAAGCACTCTAGGAGTCTCCTACAAGCTCAATTGGAACCACTTCACTTACCTTGGGATGCCAGTAAGTTTGGGACCATTGAAATCTGACACCTGGAGTGAAATCCTCGACAAAATAAAGAGAAAAATCCAACAATGGGGCACCATGTGGCTGAACCCAGCAGGACGGCTTGTTCTTCTGAAATCAGGCTTGGCCTCTCTGCCCATTTACCGCTTCTCTTTATACCAAGCTCCTGCTGCCTTTCATCAGAAAATGGAAAAGGATCTCAGGCATTTCCTCTGGCAAGGAGGCAAAACGGAAAAAAGAAAGTTCAACCTTGTTAGTTGGAAGAATGTCATCCAATCTCAGGAAAAAGGTGGGCTAGGAATAAGATCACCAAAAATTCTGAATTTAGCTCTTGGAGCTAAAATAATTTGGAGAATGATCACTGGTCCCGCAGCTTGGTGGAAGAAGGTCTTAGAGGCTAAATATCTGAACAGCACGAGACAGCAACTTTTGGATACAAATATTCCCAACAGAGATAGCACCAAAATATGGCAGCTCTGCAAGAAAGCCATACCCTTCATGACACAAAATATCTCAAAGGTCCCTGGAGGAGGGAACAGTGTCAACTTCTCTACAGATAGAATTCTCGGACAGCACCCAATTGGATCACAAATGGAGGCAATCCCTGCAATAAACTGGCTCAGTAGTAAAGAAATAGTGTACCTGTCCCAAATATCACAATGGGAAAATTCTTCACAAGCATGGATAGGTTGGGAATTTCCGGAATACCCTAGAGAGCTAGAGACCAGCCTTGCTGCACTCAAGAACCTCCTACACAGCAAAGCCCCGACGCAAAAAGGCAAGCAAGATGGCTACCGTTGGGACCCAACTGGAACACAGTACACGACCAAGGCTGGGCACCAATACTTATGCGACAACATCTTCCCACAGGATGTTTGGAGTCATTGGAAACTGGTATGGAGAGCGGAAGCACCCCCCAAAATCAAATTCTTTATTTGGCTCCTTTTAAAAGGGAAGGTTCTAACAGCAGAAAACTTAAAAAAAAGAGGCATAATGGGACCCTCTCGATGCCCAAACTGCTGCAGATCAGAAGAAACAATACAACATCTGTTCATAGGCTGCCCAGTAGCTGAGGAATGCTGGAGAACGATGGCATCACTCGGGAATGTTCCATGGGAGCCTAAGGCATCTATTGCAGACACTCTTTATAGCTGGAAGAAAATCTGCCCCTGGAAAGGAAAGCAGAGTAAATTGACACAAAGGATTTGGAACACCATGTCAATAACCCTCCTATGGCGAATCTGGTTAGCCCGTAACGGCAAGATCTTTCAAGAAAAAAGTTGCAATATCAGAGTCATGTGTCACAAGGCTAGGATCTTAGCGGTAGAGACAATCACAGCCCATACCAAAGGCAAGATAGAGGTCACCAACTGCAGTGTCGAAGAGAGAATTCTGATTAGCCATGTACAAGAAAACATAACCAGTGCTCAGGAGATAAGCCAAAGAAGGGTGCAAACGAAAGAGACACACAGGACATGGAAGCTGAGATTAAAGGAGGAGGAGTTTGCAACTTGGCTGAGAAACTGCAACAGGTTCTTTCTGTTCTTTGATGGCGCCTCTAAATCTAATCCGGGCCAAGCAGGTGCAGGGGGTCTAATCTGCAATGCGAATGGTGAAAAAATTCTTCAATTCGAATGGGGATTGGGAGAATTATCCAATAACAGAGCAGAAGGATTGGCTTTGTATCAAGGGCTCCTCCAACTGATCAAGATTGGGATAAGAACAGCAGTAGTCTTCGGGGATTCAGCAATCATCATCAGGCTCATGGTGCAACGGCAGAGCACGCCGAACATCCTCCTGCAACAGATCAATTACAGGAACCAAATCCTCCACGATTCCATGCAAGAAGTCCGTTACTACCATATCCTCCGTGGACTGAATAAGGAGGCTGACATGTGTGCCAACAAGGCATGTGAGCGCTCCAAGGGCACCCTGTACTGCAATAACACCTCCTCTCTCCAACCGCTTCCATGAATTACACGCATCCAGTCAACACTCATCGTACCACAGTTGACAGCATCTATGACTACCGGCAAACAATCAGTGCAGGGGACAGAACAGGTATGGTTGATAAGATTTTGATCAGAATTCGGATTGGGAGATCTACTCAGAGCGTGGGAAACAGGCGAATTGCAGGGGGAAATCGTCCCGCCAGACAGATCCCCTGTGCCTATCAGGATTTGCATTGGGCAGTGTGGTCCATTTTTGGAAGTCGCAGACGGGTTCGTTCCCGCCTCAACAGCATGTATGCGTTATATATACCTATTTTGAGCTTCAGGATCCTTCATTCTGGAGAAGCTTTTTGTGACTGTGACCATTGCTTCAGAGACGCCTCTGTCTACTTCCTTTCTGCCAGAGGTGTCGATCATAAGATTTCCGAGTATTCAGCGGGTGCCATTAGTGGCAAGCAGCGAGTCCAGCGTCCCTGCATCAGAGATACGTCCAGAACAAATAGGCATTCCCCTGTGCCAATGGAGCGACCAGAACAGTGCTTCCACTGCCGTGACCTGCAGGCAGAATTTGAGGAGGTGCGCGTGCAACAGAGGACCCTGGAAGACCAAGTTCGCAGTATGGAAGCAAGGCATGCAGACCAAGTTCGGAATCTAGAAGCAAAATTCGATGAACAATGCAGAATTTTACATGAAAAGTATCGAGCCGAGATGAATCTCTTCCTGCATAGAGTTCACTCTTTGCATGAGCAGTTCAGCAGTCTGCACAACAGATGTAGTCATGCCGAAGAATCGATCACCGTCCTCAGGTACATGATGGATAAAAAGTTCAAAGAAGCGTCATCCTCCTCCAGTGCAAAACTGAACGAGCCAGATCCAAACCCGGAAGATTCTACAGCAAGGAAGATGAGTCACATAGAGATAGATTAGCTATGGTTTGCAGTTGTAAATTTTGGTGTCTGCAGTTTGTAAGGATCTATAGTAGTAGAAGAAGCCTCATAGGCAGGAACACTAGAATCAGGATCAAGGAAAGGAACTTTTTTGTAATTCCTTGGATCCACAATGCTCAAGAAGCACTATATGTATGGCAATCTGCCTCTCTCATATTTTTTTTAGATTAATACATAGCAACCGAACTTGTAAAAAAAATAAAATAATAATAATAATAATTTAGGTCTTAAGTTAGTTAGGAATCTAGGAGCTAAAAGAGTTTCTGTCATGGGAGACTCTGAACTAATTGTAAAACAGATTGATGTTGTATATATGACAAAGGA
This sequence comes from Pinus tabuliformis, assembly GCA_031772625.1. Taxonomy (NCBI): domain Eukaryota; kingdom Viridiplantae; phylum Streptophyta; class Pinopsida; order Pinales; family Pinaceae; genus Pinus; species Pinus tabuliformis. The sequence continues at coordinate 739,575,175 of CM062814.1, read as the reverse complement.
CCCTAGATTAAGTTGTTATAGGGAAACTATCGTAGAAATACTTAACACTTTCCTAGAAACAAAGCTTGCAGTAATTCCTAGAAAACATAACATGCAAGCCCATAGTTTAGCAATGTTTGCCAGCACCTGTAAATTACCCTTCCAACCTAACCATCAGTACACTACTGAAGTTAGGCACAGACCTGCAATTCCAGATAATTTGAAGAATTGGCAAATATTTTCTAATGATAAACAGATAAATAACTTTTTAATTTCAGAAGAAGAGTTTGTAAATAACAATATAGATACTGATACATCAATAGATCCTGACACTAAGGATAAGATAGAAATAAATGAGATAGAAGGTGACGAACTAGATAGACTCAACCCAACTAAATTTACTAAATCAGATGTAGATAACTTAGAGCAAATGGAGATTGATGAAATGATTAGTGAAGAAACCGAAGTAATTAATCTCAAGGATAACTTCTTACCAAAGGGATTAACCCCTCTGGAAGATTTATTTGATTCAAATGATGTTCCTAGGAAACCTAAAATGGAACCTTTAAGGTCTGATATAGAGGAATGTAATATAGGCACCGATGAAAATCCTAAACTGATCAAACTTTCAAAATCATTACCCCCAACTGAAAAAGTGAAATACATTGAGTTTTTGAAAGAATTTCGAGATGTTTTTGCTTGGAGTTATGAGGACCTTAAATCCTATGACACCAACATCATCCAGCACATAATTCCTATTAAAGAAAATAAAAATCATTTCAAACAAAATCTTAGAAGGATTAATCCTGTCTTATTACCTGCAATTGAAAAAGAAATTTAGAGGATGTATGATGCCAAAATAATTGCACCAATCAGATTTTCTAATTGGGTCTCAAACTTGGTGCCAACTAGAAAGAAAACTGGTGAGATCAGACTCTGTGTCGATCTCAGAAACCTCAACAAAGTGTCACTAAAAGACAATTACCCTCTCCCCAAAATGGACCACATTTTACAGAGAGTAGTTGGATCAACTAGAATCTCATTGTTGGATGGGTTTTCTGGTTACAATCAAATCTTGGTTCATCCAGATGACCAACCCAAAACTGCCTTTACTACTCCTTGGGGTACATTTACGTATGTGAAAATTCCATTTGGGCTAATGAATGCAGGAGCCACTTTCCAGAGGGCTATGGATATAGCCTTTGCAAAAGAAATTCATGATTTCCTTATGATATATCTAGATGATATTACTGTATTTTCAAAATATGACAATCAACATTTGGATCATCTAAGGCAAGTTTTTATTAAGTGCAGGAAGTTTGGAATCTCCTTGAACCCCAAAATGTCCTTGTTTGGGTTAGAAGAAGGAAAGTTGTTAGGTCACATAATTTCAAAAGATGGTATAAGAATAGACCCTGCGAGAATAGAAGCCATCTTGCAAATAAGACACCCCAGGAACATTAGAGAATTACAAGCTTTCTTAGGAAAAAACAATTTTCTTAGAAGATTTATCTCTAATCTAGTACAGTTAATTAGATCACTAAACAACATGCTGAAAAAGGACTCCACCGTAAAATGGACTGTTGAGGCTAAAAAATCATTTGAAGACATCAAACTAGCCTTAACTAAAACACCTATATTAATCAGTCCTAAATTTGACAGAGATTTCATCTTGTTTTCCTTTGCTTCTAAGCACACAATTGTTGTTGTTCTATTGCAGAAAAATGACCAGGGCTATGAACAACCCATTGCTTTCTTCAACAAAGCCCTGAGAGATTCCCCCTTGAAATATAACATAATGGAAAAACAGGTCGTGGCTTTAGTCAAAGCCATTAAGGATTTTAGGGTATACATCTTATATTCTCATATAGTAGCCTACATTCCTAATTCAGTAGTTAAAGACATCCTAACTCAGGATGGTCCTGATGGAAAGAGGGGAAAGTGGATTGCTACTATTTTAGAGTATGATATAGAAATCAAACCTACTAAGTTAATCAAGGGCCAAGGTTTAGCCAAGCTCATGGCTGAATCCAATTGTCAGGCCTTGGATATAAACTTTATTGCAGCGATAGATAATGAAGAGGAGATGGCGACTCCACTAATTAGCCAGGCCTTTCTTGAATCACCTTGGTATGCTGATATTATTTACGTTTTACTGAATTTACAAGCTCCTCCTGAATTATCTAGGACTAAAAGAAGATTTTTGAAGATAAAATCCTTAAAATTTTGTATATTAGACAATGTTTTGTTTTGGAGAGATCATGAAGGTATTCTTCTCAATTGCTTATTAAAAGATGAATCTGACAAATTGTTGCAAGAGTTTCATGCAGGTGACTATGAATGACACCTTTATTGGAAGACCACTGCAGATAAAATCCTTAGAGCTGGTTTCTACTGGCCTACCTTGTTTTCTGATGTCAAAAAATATGTGACCTCCTATCACAAATGCCAAATTTTTGAGGGGAAGAAAAAGCTCTTACCTTTACCCCTCAAGCCAATCTCTGCAGAAATACCTTTTCAACAATGGGGTTTAGACTTCATTGGTGAAATTCACCCACCCTCCTCTGCCCAACACAAATGGATCCTCACAGCCATAGACTACTTCACAAAATGGATAGAGGCCATACCTTCAAGGCAAGCCATATATATTGTTATAATAACCTTCCTTGAAACCAAAATTTTATCAAGATTTGGATGTCCAACTAAGCTCATTACTAATAATGCAACATCCTTTAAAACCAAAATAATGATAGATGTTTGCAATAAATACCATATCGCCCTTGGCCATTCCACAGCATATTACCCTCAAGGTAATGGACTAGCAAAATCCTCAAACAAAAGCCTATTAAACATCATCAAGAAGTTACTAGAGGACAACAAGAAAACTTGGAATAAAAATCTAGTAAATGCCTTATGGGCAAATAGATTGACTACTAAGAAATCAATTGGTACTTCTCCCTATCAACTAGTTTATGGGATGGAATTTGTCTTTCCTACCTCTTTGGGAGTACCAGTAATGAAGATACTTCAAGAATTGCAGGTTGAACCAAATAGTATCCAAAGAAGAATCAACCAAACTATTCATCTACAACAAACCAAAGAAGAGGTCTATGTTAGGTCTCAAGTTGTGTAGGAAAAGATTAAAAATATTTTTGATAAGAGAACCAAGGCTGAAGATTTCTACATTGGTGACAAAGTGCTCAAGTGGGATTCAAGGAGGGAAGACAAAGGCAAACATGGAAAATTTGATTTCCTATGGAAAGGTCCCTATGTCATTTATGTTTACAGAGGAAATAATGCTTTCTTCTTGAGAGAAATTGATGGTACAGATGTAGAAGGTGGACCAATGAATGGTCGAATGCTAAAAAATTACTTTGAACCAAGTTACTAATTTTCATTTCCCATTTGTACATATTCTATTTTCAAAAGTCTAGTTTGGGTTGAATGGTGATCTTCGAAGTTGAATCCCGAAGAGAAGGCCCTAAGCTTTAAAAGATTCACTCTCATAAGTATCAAAAATGCAGATTCACAGAAGGACACTTTGCAAGGTAATTTCAGCAACAATTCAAAGGCTACTGATCTTTAGAGTTCTTGACATTTCACAATGAAAAGCCATCCCCAAGTGGAGCCACTATTAGGTTACTATACCAATAGGAGTCAAAATTTTGAATGATGTTGGACACCTAATCCTCAATGGGTTAGTGTGGAAGTTGTATAGACAAAAGGAGTCCAAGAGACCTTGGGATGTGGAACCCAACGGTCAAACCATGTATTATAAATGTATATCTCTTGTTAATAAAAATGTATTCTCATGTTTTATCCTTCAGATTATGTTGCTGCCCATGTGTGTTTAACATGGTATCAGAGCAGGCGTATTCCTGCCCTGCATAATTTCTTTGAGCCATTTGTTTTATGGTCTTTATGAGCAGGTCCTATTTTTAGTATTCCTGCCTTTGTGACTCCATTTTCTACCTATTTTCCTGTTCTGCCCATATTTCAAAACTGACACCCCTGACCTGGTATTTTCTCTGAGCTCGTTGCCTTGAACGTTAAATGTTGTATGGTGCCTCCATGCGGAATACACATTGAATTTGTTATTCATTTGAACGTTGCTCCAGGTTTATTTGAACGTTGCTCCATTACTATGTATGCGCTATCCATATTCATTTAAACATTTACGCTGCCTTGAATGCCTCTCCTTCCAGGTTGCACTGCCCACCTCTGCCATATGTTATCATAACTATTATATGAGTTTAATACGTTTTTTATGCCAATTTCAAAGCATTTGTCAGAACATAACATTGTATGCATAACGCATCAATATTCCCTTCACCTTGAGTTACTCCTCTCTGTCTCCACTCAGAAACGCCCGTCTGATAGATTGCCAAAATGTAGTATCTGTTTCACGGTTCACATGTCTGTTTCATGGTAAATATGCTTGTTCATCATCTCCTACAGGCTTAACGCTTTGCTGGTAGCTCGACCATTCATTTGTCATAGGCTCTAGGTGTACAATCCTAAGAATTTACGCCTTCCCATGGTCATGAGCGCCGACGTTGTGAATCTTTTGACTATTTGAACGAATGCCATGAAAGCCCAGCTTTATTTTTGAAGCCCATGAATGTTGTGGATTGCATAAGGCATCTCCAATGAATAATTGAAGGTTTATTTTCTGGGTAAACTAAACTAAGAAGTCCATTCTAAAAAATCCGTTCTACACTCACACAGTGCGCGATAAAAATTCAACCGAGGGGAACCCCCTAGGTTGTTCTGGTCAAGGCAGTAGTGTCAGGCTTTGAATTAAGAAAAGAGATCCACTTTTTGTAAAATGAGCTCACGCAATGGTAATGATGCAATGGCAATGAATTCATATTATTAAGAGAATACCCAGAATGGTCGGCTTGTTGAATCGATCTTCTCTACTCCTATCGTCCATATTTTCCATATTTTGCCACAGGAAAAGCATATTTGGCGTTGAATTCAAAGTGGATTTGACATTGTGGCTCCTGCCCTGCTCCTCCGCCATATAACTCTTCCAGATCAAATATAGTTTCCTCGCTTGAAAAAGAACACAGCGACACCAAAGCGTTGATTGCCGCTGTCATTTGTATATTAATCCAGCATGAAAGCATGAAGTTAATCATGCGCTTTCCTTTGTATATTAATCCATGGTGAAAATATGTAGTTAATCTTGGCAACAATTCGTTACTATTTCCTTTAATATGCTAAAAGAAAATAATATACATTGCAGGTCAATATATTATGAAAATTGAATGCACATAAACAATTTCCGCTGGATTGTGGTACTAGAAGGTGTATGCTCTGTGTTGCGCTGCCTCCTATGTAGAATTTGCAGTGAAAATGTGGCATATATGCAATAGTATGGTGAATACGATGTTGGCTGCCATTGAATGCACATAAACAATTTCCGCTGGATTGTGGTACTGGAAGGTGTATGCTCTGTGTTTGGTAGAAGACCATTTGGTATTCTATGATGAGATGAGTTTTGGGCATGAGTGATTGATGAGTTTTGTGTGGCTGCATATTCTTTTCACTAGCTGATACTGAAGTGTTGATATACGTTGAAGAGGTAGCCAAAAATATGCCAGTAACTTACTCAAATCTGGTATCTCCAATGCTGAAGCGAACCGTGAGTTAATGCCATCATAGACAGTGCATATATATATCAGATTTTGTTTGTGTACTAGCTCTCCCCTTTATCTATTAAAATAGTTAAATGGCTGCTAGCATCTACAACATCATTGTGTAAATTCTGAACATGTATTTTAGTGAAGAGTGAAGAATTTTGTGGTTGCTACACTTGTTATTAGTATTATTTATGCTTTCTGGGTCTAACGTTGATATTAAATTAATGCTTCCACAAGTATTTGTCTCAGGATATTATGTATTTACATGAGCCAACAACAAGGAATGCACCTACAACATTTGATACACAAATTGTTTGTTAAAATACTACAGTGGACCAAACCATACAAACTCAAGACTCTTTGTGGTTTTCTCTTAGTTATTCCAGTTGGGTTTCTTATAGTGGACTATTGTTTTCTTTGAAGAAAGTGGCAAGATCAGAGAATATTGATTCCTACCCTAGTCAAAGTATTTATATATGGGAATTAAAGTCTTGTCCATGACATGGTGCTATAGTTGTTGAAGTTTTGATAGCCATCATTTCTGCTTTGAAAGTGAAGAAGTATTTGAAGGATCCAGGCAAGTTTGCAGTTGCTGCTACCCCAGTGTGGCATTGTATTTAAAACTCATTTTTTGTCTACATATATATGCATTGATTCCTTGATTCGACTGCTGCATAAGAGTTTGGTGGGCTGTATAAAGGCAATGATTGTTTTGACAAATAAAAGTAATCTTTTGTGGAGAAAAGTTTAGTCGGTTGTATTGTCAGAACATAGTGTTGGTCATGAGTAAACTCTTATTTTTATATGGATTGTAATTGGTGCTTGCTGGTTGCACACTGATCATTTGCTGCACATTTATAAAGGATATTGTTGTGTACTGTGAGTGGGTATTACTTTTCTGCATTGAGTAGTAGTTGTGATCAGTTTTTAAGGTGTAAATCTGACATTGAAGAAAAAATGGCCAGAATCAATGAAGTATTAGAGTTCCTCAAAACTCTGATATTGTCTACTACTCATGATACATTAAAAGTCAGCAAAGTTTCTCTCACAGACATTCAGGTCTATCTACAAAATACACAAGAGAAAATTGATTTTTTGCAGCTCGAATCTCACCTACAGCAAGAAGAATTAAAACAAAGGAGTCATTTTGAACATGTTTCTGTTCAAAACATTGAGAGTGCAACCCATCAGAAGCAAGTCAATAATGTTACAGTTGGTTCAGATTTAGTACCCAATAAAGCAGCAGTTGGACATGCAGATGCAGAAACTCAGTTTGCACTTCCTAATCCCATCATCAGACCTTGGGAATAGCTTGTCCACAACAAGCACAAAACTGGTCTTGGATATGACAAGGACGTGTCCTTTCATATTCCAGATTACTCAAAGCCCATTCAGTTTTAGAGAGCTAGATTCATTCATGACAGTTCACCGCCAGCTGTTCCAGATTCTGCTTCTCTTCCACAGCAACAACAACAGATTGTGAAATGCCAACACTATGACCGATTTGGCCATTTGAAAGATCACTGTTTTGATCTTCATCCATGTAAGCACTGTCATAAAACCACCCATTCTTCACACAGATGCTTAAGAAACAAACGTCCTGCAAGAACAAAGATTTATCTTGGATGGATCGCTTCTTGGCAATGGCCATCAACAGCCAAGAAGATATTCCAATCACATGTCAGAACTTGTTCTAGAGTATTGAACAGTCTTGCAGTTGAGTTTTCTCCATCATCTCACCTTGTATCTGACAGGGGGGGAAATGATGGTAACCTACAAGCTTCAAAGCCACATCAAGTGAGCCTGAGCCACAACTTGCCATACCAGATTCAGAGTTTTAGCCAGAAACAAAGATGCCCTTGAGCATGCCTTCACTTGCTAATCTGGGACACTTCCTCTAGTAGAAGACTTCAGCGTCTTGCTAGTTTCGGAAGAATTCCAGGAACAAAATTGAGAACACTTCCTCTAGCAGAAGACTTCATCTTCTTGCTAGTTTTGGAAGAGTTCCAGGAATTGCATTAAGCATTCCAGAGTTGTTGGTCACCCTTAAACCATCATAGGTTGAGACTTCCCTTTTTAGGTTGAAGTTCTCCCTTTATGCAGGGTGAGACCTCCCTTTCATGGTTGAAGGTTTCCCTCTTCAAAACAATAGGAGCGCTTCCTCTAGCAGAAGACTTCAGCTTATTGCCAGTTTTAGAAGAGTTCTGGGAACTGCACTGAGCGTTCCAGTGTTGGTGGTCATCCTTAAACCACCGCCCTTTATACCAACATTTCAAAGATCACATTCAGCCTAGTGTTTCCATGCATTTTTGCACATTTTGTATTACAGCTCTCTTCTTTGACTCATACATAACCCTTCGGATTAAGGGGGGGAATGTTGGACACCTAATACTCAATGGGTTAGTGTGGAAGCCGAATAGACAAAAGGAGTCCAAGAGACCTTGGGATGTGGAACCCAACGGTCAAACCATGTACTATAAATGTATATCTCTTGTTAATAAAAATGTATTCTCATGTTTTATCCTTCATATTATGTTGCTCCCCATGTGTGTTTAACAAATGACTAAGGTTAAGCCTTGTAATATTGTACATACCTTTGCTTTTTGCAAATGTTTTCCATATTAAAAAATTAAAAAATGTAAAGAGGGTATGTCCTAAAAGAAAAATCAAAGGACAAAAGAATAAGAAAAGGTCAAAAAATGAAAATATATGAACCCCAAAAACAAAAATAGACCATGAAAGTGTGCAAGTCTAAATGCCACTACTATTTACTTTTATGCATAATAATGATTGTGTGCAGCTTGTTATTCATGCCACAATCCATGGTAATCAAACTGTTTAATCTTGGTTACTTCATGCTTTGAATTTTATGTTTATAGTTAGAGAATAAAATATGACCAAATAGTTTAATCTTGGCAGATCATAGATAGGTAGAGAAAATAAAAGGAGCTCATAAGCTTAATCTGAGCCCTTGGATGATATAAGGTTAGAAATAGATAGTTTGTTTTATAAAATAAAAGATAGGATAAGGGTTTGCTAGCCTAAATGCACCCAAAGAAATGAAGAAAACATGTTAGGGTAAGAAATGAATAAGTAGAAGGTTGATGAACTACAAAGTTGATTGGATCAAAACACATGCATCAGGCTTAGACACATATTTCAATATGTATGATCAACTATGGAAGCAAAAACAAAGGTTTGCAAGTTAATGTGATTAACTCCCCCTCATTCATTTTTTCCCCTATACTTACTAATTTCCTATCCACAAGCATGTTCTAGTACTTTTAATCCTACAAGTCAAAGAGGCTCAGAGCATTTCTCTGACTTTTGGTGGGACCGGACCCTCGACTTAATGATTTATGGACATCAAGTGCTAGAATCCCCTTCATAAAATCCATTCCCCCTTCATTACCCTAAGAAAACCCTTTTTCCTAAGGATAAACTCCATTTGCCTAGGAAAAGTGAAAACCCCCATGTAAATCCTATCTTACTCAACAAAACCACCAAAAACATCTTATCCTAAGTATCCATTGTATGTAAATAAAGTGCACCAATTTACATTTTACATTATGCTAAGGATATACCCACTCCGCCAATTTCATATTAATTTTTAATTTTATTATATAAATCCCATAAAACCTTTTCCCGTATATTAATTAAATCCCATAAATAAATACCCCCAACCCTTAGTTTTAATAAAAACTATATGATGCCCCCATATCCCGACGAACCCCCCTTAACTCACCAACTCTCGGTAAAGTTAAGAAAACCCTTCGTTTAAACCCATGGTCCCACTTCGTTAAAAAACCTTCCGATCGATTTAATCCCGTATTTAACCAATAAACCACTTGTGATTAAATCCTCGGGCCCCCTAAACTTTTTCCCCATCTTGTCCATGCTATTTCACCACTCGACTACCGTCTGATCATTTGCGCCCAAATCCGACGATGCACAGCCATATTGGTCGCGCCCGATGGTCGATCGTTACCCAAAGTTAAGTTAAACCTTCATTAAGCCCCGCCCGATAGATTAAACTCGTGATTAAAGTCTTAAATAATCACAAACCGCCAAGCATTAAAGCTTTCGGCCCCCCCGAAGCCCATGCTTTTATCACCCACGCACCTCCCTCACCTGATTGCCATCTGATCACCATCCCCCTCATCTAACGGTCCACAGCCATATCGGTTGTGCCCAATGGCCGATCGTTACCCACCCGATAAAGCGGTTTTCCCCGGCCCCCTGATGGCTATGTGTCAATCACTGGAGTAGATCAGGTGACCCCTCCCAAATACCGCCCGACCCTCATAAGCGGTGCGACGGCCTCCAATACCGCCTCCCCGCTCAACCCGATAAACCACCTACTATTCATAATATGAATTTCCGCGCCAAATTTAAAAAGTTTCCCGTTAAACCCTGAAAACCCTCGTTTTCATGCCTTTTGTCGTTTCACAGTAAAACCTATCAAACCCTTCGGCGCCACCCTGAACCTCTGCAACACAATTCAACCTCTGATTGCTTTCAAAACATTTCCATGACTCCTTCCCCAGACATCCCTGTGCAAAAAAGCCATCAATTTCCTTTCCCATCGACCAGTGTTTTATTAACAGATTGTTGTATTTTGCAGGTAACTAGCAGAAGACCAGAGCTTGGATAAACAGTTTTCATACTAGTCGCTAAACTTGTTTACTCCAAGACTCGAAAAGGAAATCCATTAAAAATCCTATATTCAGGAGAAGAAGACAATTATACATAGAACAGAGAAGAAAACATTCACACAGAAACATTGACAGTTAAAACAAAGGAACCAAATAGAGTATACAGTTAGAAGACAAACAGATAAAACATACAGAAAGTTTATCAATGCCCATTACCAGATGCTGATACATGGAAAAAACAAAAGAATTTACTGTTGAAATACACAGTAAAAGGTTAAAATGTACAGTAAAAGAAAAAACACAGTAAAGGATATTGACAGGTCATCAAAGTCAAAGAGTATCAGTGTAAAAGAGTATCAGATGAAAGCCTGAAGTAAATGAAGCCTCCAGCGTGAAAGATCCAAACAACAAAGAGCATAAAGGGCTAAAACCAAACCATAAAGGCCAGTAATACCACAATAAATGGGACAGCATGAAAGCAGTTCAATAGCTGTCTCTATCTTCTTGCCAGAAGATATTTTTATTTCCTAGATTAAATCTCAAGTTAGTTTGGGATATTTTGTAATAAAATTTTTGTATAAATACTTCACAATTCGAAGTATGTAGGGTGGATTCTTAGACATTTCTATAGACTTCTTGATCAAAAGATTGTAAAGCTATTGGATCATTGACTGAGCCAGCAAGCTGGATTGATGAATAAAGACAAGATATTTCAAAGGATTCATGTGTTGAGCGAAGTGCAGACAAGTATTTTCTCACATTGTTGTTATCTTTCTTAAAGTTTTTCCACAATCTTTAATGTATTTCAGAATCTGAATGCTATAACTGGAATATTATCTCAGAATTTGTTTAATTACACTCTGTTTTAACAGTTAGGCATATAAATGTTTTCTACTGATATCTAAGTTAATGAATTCTTAATTGCTCTCTCACCCTGGTTCAAACAATTTCACCCCTCTGCCCCAAAGACCTGCATTTTACTCTGCTAGTTTTCCCTTTGAGCATTCCCCTTAGTGAGTTGATCCAGTTCTGCTGCCTTACTCCATAGCCCAATGGTCTAAAGAAATCATTCTATCCATCTGCTTTAAGGATCCCACCATCCAATCTTCAATACAAATAAAAAAACCCCCCTGAACATTCATAACTAGTCTGAAATCCCAGCAGATAAAGCTAAATCATACAGAGAGAGCCCTCTCTAAGCATAGGTTGGCTAGAGCCTATGCCCAAAAGTTGGTTTGTGCTTACCTCGGCCGTTTTCTTTCTTCTAATAACTTCTAGAGAAAATTTTGAGTGATAACATAGTGGCGACTCCACTAGGGAACCAACAACTCCTCAATCCTAATAAAGATTTAAGAAAATTCTAATTCTATATTTTGAGCCTCTTAAAGTCATTTGTTAGAAGTTATTTTGAAAAAATCTCACAAAAACAATTAAAAATTTTGAAATTTTGGCTTCTAGGAAGTCTCATTTTACTAGGGCTAATCTAGCCCAAACCCTGCCTCAGTAGTTTATAATCCAAACCTAATTTCAAGAAAATCCAGAAAGGAAGAAAGTTTAGTTAGCCAAATACCATTAGTTAAATCTAATTCATGTCCTAATGAGTGGTTATTTTTAGAAGAACTTCCCTTTGATGTGCTATTTGATCTTTCATTATTTAGAACAAAATTTGAAAGTGCAATCGATAAAACTGTTCTAGATCCTGATTTTATTGCAGACCTTGAAGTCCAACAGGCCAACAAATCAATTGATGAGTACTGAAATCTCCACAATCATCCATTAATACTACCACTACCGCTGAGTTGTCTGAACAATTGTCCACTACTTTGAGTTCACCATTATTCCCTTCAACTTCAATAATAATACCTTCTGCATTCCATTCTTCACCACCGTTTATACCTTCACTCCCTCACCAACCTATCATTACTCATTCATCACCTACTAGTCCTGGTTCTTCGTCCACCACTACATCATCTCCAAGTATCTCAACCCCACATCTTAGCCCCTCCCAACTTACAGCAATGGTGAACAGATATGTTCCTCTTGTTTTACCTGCCCAACTTCATGTTATGCCTGCAGATTATCAGAGTAAGATTCTCCTGTTTGATGCTACTGGTCATTACACTACCCAGCAACATGTAAACAAGATGTCTGAATTTTTTGAACTACATGAAATAGATGAAGCTGATGTCCATATGAGACTCTTTGCCCAAACTTTGATTGGTGATGTCAAGAAGTGGTTTAAAGCCTTTCCTGCCAACCACATTGCAGACCTAGCGAATTTTCAAAGATTATTTATGATAGGTGGGAAAATAAAAAGAATCCCTTACAAATCCTTTTAGAATATGAGAATATTAGAAGAGGACCCAATGAAACTATTCAAGATTACTGCACTAGATTCAATAATATATATAATGCAATCCCAGTTAACCTTAGACCTCCACATGACTTAGCGTTAATAAAGTTCCCTGATGGTTTTGAAACAGATATGGCATACCAACTTAGGGAAAGAAACTCCCCAACATTATAAGAAATGCAAAGTGTAGCTATTAGTGTATAAGCTAATTTGTTAGCTAAAAGGGCTAGAGTTAGAAACGAAAGGAGAGGAACTGCAAATTATAAAACTTCACCATCTGACATTAAAATATATAATTTAGCCAAAAGTATGGAAAGACTAGTGGATATAATAGGGAACATGGAAAGGAAATCCCAATCTGATAACCAACAAGCACCTCCAGTTAGAAACCCAAATTTCAGAAACAACCAAAACATTGGGAAAAATGGACCAGATCAGAACATAAGACCTCATTTTCAAGAAAATTTTGCAGAGACATCCCATACAGAAGATCCAGAGCAAGATACAGAAATTAACCTAATGGGAATAAATGATGAAGACATTGTTTTTCTAACCCAAGATGAGCAGGAACTGTATATGTTGTAGCAATTACAGGTACAATCTGGGGAATCATTTGATTACAAACAAGGATATGACTCTGCCATCTTCGAAGTTCATAAACAGTATAATCTAAGAAGTGAAAAGAATTTGGATGTCCCTAACCAAACTAAGAAAACATCCCAAAATCAACCCAAGAAAATAAAAGAAGCCCCTGTTTCAAAAATCCTCCAAATTCTCCCTAGGCAGAACCCAAATCCTTCTAGCCCCACAATTGTAGACATAACCTATGATCAACCTTCTGTTGATCAACCATCCACTTCAATTCCACCTAAGGAACCAGTGGAAAAAGCTCAAAACATCATATTTGAAAATCCACATAAGGAGATCCCCAATAAAGAAAAAGAAGACAAGCCTACTCAAATCCCTGCTGCGAAAATTCAAAACCTTCAAACAAAAAAAGTCTCTTTGCCATTCAATTTGGGAACAGAGATAGAAAAGCTAAAGATTTCAGTTCCTTTAACAGAACTAATCAAGAATGAAACTTATAAATCACAGATAAACCAGACCTTAAACATTGCTGAAAATGAGGATTCAGTTAACTTGTTTGATGACCAACCAGAACTCATATTTGGTCCAAATGTTAATGGCAAACCATTAGAAGGAGGAGTTCCACCTTTTTACATTAGCCTTAGTATCCATGACAAAATTCTACACAATGCAATGTTGGATTCTGGGGCCTCCCACAATTTAATGCCCAAATCAGTAATGGAGAAATTAAACCTAGACATTACAAGGCCTTACAAAGACTTATTCTCATTTGACTCTAGCCAGGTAAAGTGTCTAGGATTAATTAAAGACTTGTGTGTCAATTTAGTCCAATATCCTGCCAAAAGCATCCTTATGGATATTGTAGTTGTTGAAAATGGCAACAAGAAATGCTAAAAATAGAAGTGCTAAAAATAGCACTGCTATAAATAGAAGTTTGGGTACCAGCGTTGGATTGAGCAACAGGGAATGAAAAATGGAAATGCTAAAAATACCATTCCATTTTTAGCAGTTCAGGATGGATTCCTATTTTAGTCCGTCCTTGGACTAAACATAGGAAGTAAAATTCAAATTTGAACTTAACAGTTGTTTGAAAATAAATTAATTAATTCACTATGAGTTAATTAGTTGTGAAAAATCAAACATGAAGTCTATGTGAGGACATGCAACAGTTTCTCCATTGATTGAGGGATTTATCCATCAGTTAAAGAGATAAGGATGAGTTCTAATTTGAGTTGTAATTAGTTGGCTCAATTAACTGAGTTAAGTCAGTTAGATTGATTTAAACAGCTTGTTTAAATTAATGTGAGTTCAGTTAGTTAATGCTTGCTTGCATATAACTGTTGCAATTCAAATAACTGAATATTCTCTCATGAATAGCTCATTCATGTCAGTTCAGACAGAGACCTAATTGAGATCAGAGAAGGGACAGTGTACTATCAGTTGGATGAATATTTTTCCTATAAAGGAAGCTCATCCATGATGAGGATTTATCTCCTTCAGGACTGCGTAGTTGGATCAGAGGTTAGTGAGTGTGTGAAGAGGCCAATTCACACAAGTGGCTGCACTGGACCCCAATCAGAATTGCGCAAAGAAATAGGAGGCTTGGAGGGCAGACCAGAGGTTAGATAGAGGCCTTTGACTGTCTATGAGCAGTAGAGGTATTGCAGAGAGAGCAGGATAGCTTTTGAGCTAATTCTTTTTGTAATACTAGCTATATTTCCACTTGTATGATAATACAGAGTTGGGGTTTTAGGTTGAGGCTTTCCCCGGGTAAATTCTTCTGTGTTATGTGTGATTGATTTCTCCATATCAGTTATATGTGTTCTTATTGATGTTTCTCATGTTCGATTAAGCTTCCGCTAAATTGGTTGTAGAAGTAGATCAAGTATTTTGCTTTAGTATATTGCATTATCAGGTGATCTACAGGTGAGAATTTCTACATGGTATCAGAGCTAGCTAATTTGTAGAAAAATTCTACATGGTATCAGAGCTAGCTGATTTGTAGGAAAATTCTACATGGTATCAGAGCTAGCTTATTTGTAGAAAAAATTCTACATGGTATCAGAGCATAGGTGATTAAGGAAGAACAATATACAAGAAGGGAGAAGTTGAATTTTGTGATACCTGAATATAGAAATCAAGTTCTTATCACATCTCTATTTCATCGATGGCGTTCTATGGTTTGAGACTCGAATATGCCCTTAATGGAAGTTCGAATTATATAGCCTGGAAGGATCGCATGGAAGCAGTACTAGAGGATAATGGTCTAAAGGACTTCATTGATCAAGAAGTCCTCAAGCCAACTAGTGCTGTTGAGTTGGCTGAATAGAAGAAATGTGTGGCTAGAGCAAGGAGAATCCTTTTGGAGGGAGTTCGAGATCACATAGTCTCGAGTCTCCTTAGGAAGGAGACATTGTTTTCAATGTGGAAAACATTGAAAGATCTATATCAGAATAGCAGTGATCAGAGGAAGCTGGCACTAAAGGACAAACTTCGAAAGATCAAGTGTGAAAAGGGTGACACGATCTCTGTGTATCTGAACAAACTCACCACATGCAGGGATGAGCTTGGAAGTGTAGGGATCGTGACAGTTGATGATGACATAGTGAGTCTTGCACTCCTCGGTCTTCCTAAGAGCTGGCATAGCTACCAAGACTCGATTAATGGAAAAGAGAAACTGTCAAATTGGGAACGACTTTGGTCGGATTTGATGCAGGAGGAGATAAGAAGAAGCACCAAAGATGATTCCTCATCCATGGAGGATGAAGAAAACTGTGCCTTAGCGAGTAAGGTGAAGAAGGGGAAGGAGAAGGTTTCTCTTTCCGAATCCAGTTCTTCCCATGGTGGGAAGAAGTTTGACAAATCAAAAGTGTGATGCTTTCATTGTCATGAGGTGGGCCATTTTGCTACAAATTGTCCACAGAGGAAATCCAAGAAGGGATCCGGGGAAGGATCTGAAGGTGAGGCACTTACCTCACAGTTCGAGTTGGATTTCACACTGTTCGCATGCATGGTTTCATCCATAGTGGGAAGTGGTTGGTTTCTTGACAGTGGAGCTTCTTGCCACATGACTGGCAACAAGAGTTTGTTCAGTACTTTGGAGGAGAAAGATCTCTAGATACTCATAGTAATGGGTAATGATGAAAAGTATAGTGTCTCAAGTGTAGGCACAGTTATTTTTCAGAGGGAGCATGAAGCTCACCTTACCTTGACTGATGTCAAGTATGTACCAGGACTGAAGAGAAACTTGATGTCGATCGCGATGCTAGAAGATAGAGGCTATGATGTAGTCTTCAGTAAGGGAAAGGTTTTCCTTAGACACATCATCACTAGACAGGTGAAGCAGATCGGTTCACGGGTCAAGAACCTATATGCTCTTGAGGTTCACGGTGCATGCAAAGCCTTGAGCAGCAAGGCAACTGATGGAGACTTGGTGTTTGAGAGGGAGATTATATTCCCTCTCAACATGCATCGCCAGAAGAAGTCTCATACAATTGTGGAGGAGCCACGATTGGTGCAGCAGCTTCAGGAGGTTGTGGAGCAGCCACAACAAAGGAAGTTGAGAGGAGATCGAGTAGAGACATCTACTCATGCAAAGACCTCCAGTAGGGGGAAACTTCGAGCCAGGTGGGTAGAGGGATCACATGTAACCATACCTCCAGGTAGGAGGTGGGGCGATGTGGAGTGATCATCCCAAGGAGGAGGGGCAGGATCCTTGAGGTACCCAACCTCTTTGATTCAACTTTGCTACAGGAGCCTCGATGAGGAGTAGCAGGACTGACTGATTGGGTAGAGATAGATGCAGATGGAGCGGCAGAGAGAGCTACAGTGCAGGAATCCCAAGACAGTGCAGAGCTAGCAAGCTGCAGCAATGCGAGAGGCACAAGTGTGTTGCACCAGTGCAGGATGGCATAGAGAGGTGTGCAACGGTGCGAGATGCATGGAGATGTTGTAGTAGCACAGAGGTCAGAGAGGGAGCACTTGTCAGCAGCAGGTAGAGCTTCAGCATCAGAGTATGTTTCTAGCCCAACAGAGAGGTCAGTTGGGAGTTTTTTTGTTCCGAGAGTTGCTGGAGCAACCACACTTGGTAGAAGTGTTGCATGCAGAACATTCCAAAGGTACAGGATCGGGTTCGAGAGGAAGCCTTTCTTGTTGAGAGGGAGTGTTGAAAATGGCAACAAGAAATGCTAAAAATAGAAGTGCTAAAAATAGCACTACTATAAATAGCAGTTTGGGTACCAGTGTTGGATTGAGCAACAGGGAATGAAAAATTGAAGTGCTAAAAATGGCATTCTATTTTTAGCAGTTCAGGATGGATTCCTATTTTAGTCAATCCATGGACTAAACATAGGAAGTAAATTCGAATTTGAACTTAACAGTTGTCTGAAAAATAAATTAATTAATTCACCATGAGTTAATTAGTTGTGAAAAATCAAAAATGAAGTCTATGTGAGGACATGCAACAGTTTCTCCATTGATTGAGGGATTTATCCATCAGTTAAAGAGATAAGGATGAGTTCTAATTTGAGTTGTAATTAGTTGGCTCAGTTAACAGAGTCAAGTCCAGTTAGATTGATTTAAATAGTTTGTTTAAATTAATGTGAGTTCAGTTAGTCAATGCATCCTTGCATATAACTGCTGCACTTCAGATAACTGAATATTCTCTCATGAATAACTCATGCATGTCAGTTCAGATAGAGACCCAGTTGAGATCAGAGAAGGGACAGTGTACTATCATTTGGATGAATATTTTTCCTATAAAGGAAGCTCATCCATGATGAGGATTTATCTCCTTTAGGACTGCGTAGTTGGATCAGAGGTTAGTGAGTGTGTGAAGAGGCCAATTCACACAAGTGGCTGCATTGGACCCCAATCAGAATTGCGCAAAGAAATAGGAGGCTTGGAGGGCAGACCAGAGGTTAGATAGAGGCCTTTGATTGTCTATGAGTAGCAGAGGTATTGCAGAGAGAGCAGGATAGCTTTTGAGTTGATTCTTTTTGTAATATTGGCTATATTTCCACTTGTATGATAATACAGAGTTGGGGTTTTAGGCTGAGGCTTTCCCCAGGTAAATTCTTCTGTGTTATGTGTGATTTATTTCTCCATATCAGTTATATGTGTTCTTATTGATGTTGCTCATGTTCGATTAAGCTTCCGCTAAATTGGTTGTAGAAGTAGATCAAGTATTTTGCTTTAGTATATTGCATTATCAGGTGATCTGCAGGTGAGAATTTCTACATGGTATTAGAGCTAGCTAATTTGTAGAAAAATTCTACAGTAGTTGCTGACATCCCACCAAAGTATGGCATACTGTTATCCAGATCATGGGGAGCCAAACTTCAGGGATCCTTACAACTAGATATGTCATATGAAACAATCTCTGTTTTTGGACAACCTAAGAAACTATACCCAGAAACTTTAATGAAATATATGGTAAGTAGCCAGGATAGGCCTCAAAACTTTCCCATCTACTCCATACACTCAGATATCGAATCTTTTATCTTGTATAATGCTGATCAAACACAAGAAATTTTTTTAGACAGTACTAATACAGAACCAAAAGAAATTGGAGTTTCTACACAAAATGAAACTAACCAGACAACATAACTATTCAATGAACAAAAAGGTCAAATTTCTGTATGTTTCATTGCTTTATTCCTCTCCTTCTGAATTTTCATAAATTCTACAATTCTTAATTTTTCAGCCTACTCCTTCTTACGCTTATTGACCATTTCCTCGTGCTTCTTTAGGAAGATGATTTCATCTTTGGGAAACAACCTAATTTATCCTACTTCTCTAGTACCCTCATAAAATCATTAGATTTAACATGAGTTGTTTCAGATGTTGTTTCATCATCCTCCTTTTGATCCCTTTTCTCCTCTTGCTGCTCTATCTCAAATGTTGGTTCTTGTGTAAGAACAACATCATCGATAGGTTCTTCTGGTACATCAATCTTTTTATTTTCATTTTACTCTGTTTCAACTGTTGGTTCTTGTGTAACAACAACATCATAAACACGTTCTTATGGATTAGCATATTGTTTTCTTCTTCCTGCTTTGCTTCGACTGTTGGTTCTTTTGTAACAGTATCATCATCAGCACGTTCTTATGGAGCAACAGGTCGAAATTCTTTGTCCTATTCCCCCACTGTTACTCCAACTAAAATAGTAATATTCTCCATGATTTTAGCCTCCTCAAGGATTTGGTAGCATCCCTTACAAAGTTTTTCTGAGACAGTAGATGATACCATTTCTACAACCTCTGCTAACATATCCAATCTAATTTCATTCTTAAAATGAAGTTGATCCTTAACCAAGGCAAGTTATTTCTTTAAATCCTTATTTTCCTCTCTCAGTTTTTCAATTTGAATGAGAGGACCAATTTTCGTCTTACCTGTTAAAGTAACAACCTCTTATTCTTATGCCTGCTCTTTTGTTACTGTTCCTTTTTCCTCTTGTTGTTTCTCTAGTTCTTGTTCAAGCTCTCGTGTAACAGTCGAGATTTCAGATGTAGAGGGGCCTTCTTCTGCAGACTTCTCCTACTTTTCTTTGTCATGTTTCTCCTCAAACCCATCAAGTCTAGTTGTATCAACACATTCCCCCTCAGCTGTAGTAGTAGGTTTTTGAGTCTCTTCTAGTATAACAACTACTCACACCCTTTTCCCAGGGGTTCTTCCACCAATTGGCCTTTTCAATTTCCTTTTCTGCATTATTACCTTTATTGATACTACCCTGGCCCCTCAGGGTCTTCACTTCCTCAGCTCCAGTTTTAGGCATAACTATTGTTCCAATAGTTTCTTCCTCTGGCACTTCCTCTACAATCAAGCACCCACCTCGTCTTTCCTCTAATGACTCACTAGACACCACCACAGGTTCTTCTATCCGTGTCTCCTTTCCTCATGAGGATGAAATAGGGGTCATTCTAATGGAACTCCACCTCTTAGGGTTTTGTCGACCAGTCATAGGAGGTGTATCATCCCTACTCCACTTAGAGCCTGTAATTGTCTTTCTCTTGGAAGATGTAGCAGTTTCAGCAACAAGTGTTTTTTTAGTGTTGGGTGTTGCTTCAGTACTTGGTGTTGTTTCAGCACTAGGGATTACTTCAGCACTAGGTGTTGCTTCAACACTCTCTTCATGATCCTCATTTGCACCAGCACAAGGTCTCACTATCAAAGCATGCCATTAGCTCCTTTGTCTTTGTAATGAATGCATGGTGATTAATTTATTGACCGCATGGTTAGTGACACAAGTTTTTGGATGTGCTATAATGACTCTAGCAAGTAGTATGGTAAATTAATCAACCATCATGTCCTCAGGCGTGCCATAAATTGAAAGTGATAATTGAAAATAATCCCAAAACGACCCTCACGGGTAATAAATTTTTTGAGGAAGAGGGCTACATTTTCCCAAGGGTAAGGAAGAGATGTTCTATCAAAACCCCTATGCATGGGTGTTAATTCTTCTCCCTCCTATAATAATATGGCCTTAGCTTTAGGATTGACCACTTTCCTTGAGAACTATCGTTCTCCTATCCTAGGAAGCCCTGTCACTTTTGTGATAACTTCTTCTATAACAACAATTCTAAAACCCTTGACCACATAGTGTTTTTCAACTAAGGATTGGGCAAATTATAAAGCGACCAATTCATTGAAAACTTGTAATTTCCAATGCTTTTGGATGTTGTAACAACACATTAACAAAGTCAGGTTTGTGTCTGATTGTTGCTCCGCCCATATCTGCTCACAAGCACACTACTCAACAATGCTAGGAACATGTTACAAATTTGTTTGAGCACACACATATTTTTGCTTAGGGGAGAATGTCAAGGTGTTGGAATTACCAGCAGTTACTCCTCCTTATTACCAATTCAAAACTTTTAAATCAAAAGGAGTTTCTGAACGATTACACTGATCTCCGGATGTAACAACACGAATAATAAAGAAAAAAAAAGTAATAATGATGAAGGAATATTGGTACTAACAACAACAATTACAT
This sequence comes from Pinus tabuliformis, assembly GCA_031772625.1. Classification (NCBI taxonomy): domain Eukaryota; kingdom Viridiplantae; phylum Streptophyta; class Pinopsida; order Pinales; family Pinaceae; genus Pinus; species Pinus tabuliformis. The sequence continues at coordinate 739,553,959 of CM062814.1, read as the reverse complement.
CGATTTAATTGGAAAAAATAATGGTGTCAAAACGGTCTAATCATGTAGTATTATGGTAGGGTGAGGTATGTATTAATTGGATGAATAATTGGATTTCCTAGATCTGGTTTGATTAGGAAAGACAACACGTGCTTAATCAATTGTTTTTGTAACATCAACAGCTCCCAGAACCTTAATTAATCCAAATCAGTAAAGGTACTGAAATGTAATCCTATAACAACAAGCTTCGATAAACCATCCAAACCTGAAATAACCCAGCCATTAACCATTAAAATACCTAACCCATAAGCACCAAATCCCCTAGATCTTGACCCTTAATCCCTTAAACCCTAACCCCTAATCCCTTAGCCCTTAATCTCTATACCCCAAATCCCATAATCCTCAAAGCCCTTAGCCACTTAACCCCCAACACCTCAATTAATTAACTTTTTAGGCACATTCAGAGCTAAATTTGGGGCTAAAAATGGAGTTAACCAAGGAGGTAATTTAGGTGCAAAAAAAGGAGCTAAATCCAACGTTATCACTGACACTATTTTTGGGGAAATTGATAGCACTATTTCCAACAATATTTCTTACGCTATTTTTCGGTCTTATTTCTAGCTCTACTTCTGATGCTATTATCACCTAACTTAGCACCTAAATGTTTTGGCTAGTGAAAGCAACACCAAAAATCGCATCGTCCCCCTAAATGACGTCGACTTTTTCAAAAAAATGGAGAAAAATACACTCAAACAGTCTTTGGAAGCGAAAAAGGGAGCTAACCACAAGGATTTGTTGTAGTAGGAGAAATTCGACATCTTTTAGGTAAACCTTAGAAAAATTATTCATGGTAAATATCATATGCTCATTTTCATTTGTTACCTTTTTCTTTATGCTTTTTGTTTCAACCTTGTTTTTATTATTTGATAATCTTAAACTCTGTTTTTGTAGATCTTCAATAATTCCTTTGAAAAGCTTGCACCCCTCCTTGCTCAGATTTGGAATTTGTTCTCCTTGTTCGCTTGCTTTTGATTTTCGCAAAGCATTTATGATGCTGATCAAGTTGCAAATAAGCTAAATCAGGAGTCTCTCAACCCCTATTTTGTTTTTCATAAGCCTTATTTTTATTGGAAAATTGTTAAGATGTTTTTCATGTAGGCTTAGTTTTGAAAAAAAAGAAAATTTGTAAGTGGAGGGACACATTATTTGACTTCGTTTTCTCTCATAATTGCTATCTTGTTTTGTTTTTTTAAAGCCTAATTACCTATAATTTTGCAAGATATAATTCATCAAAATATCAACTTAAGAAAACGTATATTTTTCTTTCATGCTTGTTCTTTTGTAGAGATATTTTTATAAATAGCCTTGTTGAGGTTTCTTTGAAGTATGCCTTTTATTTTAACTTTCATTTTTGTTGTTATTTTCTTTTTCGTTTGTGATTTTTGGAGTGAGTATATTTATATTTCATTTCGAATTAGTTTTAGTGAGACTACCAAGATTTATATGGGAGAATTTTTCTTACCCAACATTAGTTGACATACATGGAGAACTTTTTTCCTCTATAAATTTCATGGGTCTTCATTTACCTAAAAGGAACATCTTTTTTTAATTCTAAGTCCTCTTACCTTAATTCTTTTCCCCTAGAGGAACATTCATATTTTCCAAGTGATAGAGTTTATCTTTCCAAGTAGAGAACACCTTTAGTCTAACCCAATGAATCCCACCCATCCCCCACTTCATATAAAAGCTTCTAGATTGATAGTTGTAGGGAAAGATGAGGCAGTCAAAATTATTATTTTGTTTCCTTTAAAATCTCTTATACCACCTCACCCTCTTCATCCAATTGAAAAAAACAATTTTTTAGATAAATTTTATTAAAAGGGTGGTAAAAGAGGGTTGAAAACACATATGTGTGGGAAACACAAGTAAAATCATTGAGGTACTGAACAAGCTTGCTAGTAGTGGGACTATGCTTGTGTGGTACTAAGACAACTTTGTTGCGGTACTGAACAGGCTCGCTCGCAGCAAAGTGATGTCGAGTAAGGGAGACTGTTTATATCAATAGATGTATACTTTCTTTAAACTTCCTATATGTACCTCTTCTGTCATTCATAGAAGGTAAATTTAAAATTAATTATTCTCCTAAAAACTTGGATTCATGATTTTAGACTCAGTTTGTTTCAAGTACTTATCTTTTAAGAACTTATTTTTAATTTATTAAAATTCAAAAAGAAAAAAGTTTAAAAATATTTATTGAAAATAATACTTTATAATAAAACTTTCCATGCATGCATTTTCCAGCAAACTAGCAATTTTGACACCTAGACTCTGCAGAGCTCTCTATGGAGTTCTACTCAGCCAAATGAGGCCCAGGAAGATTCCTTGGAATGTTAACATCATGGAGAATAATCAGGAGGCACTAAATCAAGCAAATTTGAACATTAATTATGCCTAAAATTTAGTAGAAGCGAAGGTTATGAACTTGCAACAAGAAATAAATTCTTTGTGATTTGTTTTTAGAATTCCATCTGCCAAAACTTTTGTTGTTGCAAATTGAATTGAAGACTCCCTTCTTGATCCAAAGAAGTCTTGACAAAGATCATTGGGAACCATAATTTTTTTTTAATTTATTTATTTAATTAGATTTTAGTTTGAGAGCATGTTTTACCAATTTTGTTATTTTGATTTTAATGAGCAAATCAATTTGTTTTTATTTTGAATTTTGATGGGTTTTGCAGGGTATTTGTTGGAAAGGATGAAGCAAAGAGATCTTGGAGTAATTAGATTGATAATGCAGAAAAGGAGAAGAGGATTTGTACCTTCAAAATAGATGGATCTAAAAATTCTTTCAATATCTCTCCATTTTTGGAGATTTTCATTTGTTACCTTTTTATTTATGCTTTTTGTTTCAACCTTATTTTTATTATTTGATAATCTTAAACTCTGTTGCAGCAAATCTTCAATAATTCCTTTGAAAATCTTTCACCCCTCCTTGCTCAAATTTGGAATTTGTTCTCATTGTTTCGTTTGCTTTTGAGTTTGGCAAAGCATTTATGATGTTGATCAAGTTGCAAATAAGCTAAATCGGGAGTCTCTCAACACCTATTTTGTTTTTCATAAGCCTTATTTTTATTATAAAATCGTTAAGATGTTTTTCATGTAGGCTTAGTTAGAAAAATTGTAAGAGGAGGGACACCTTATTTGACTTCGTTTTCTCTCATAATTGCTATCTTGTTTTGTTTTTTTAAAGCCTAATTACCTATAATTTAGCAAGATATAATTCATCAAAATATTAACTTAAGAAAACATAAATTTTTCTTTCATACTTGTTCTTTTGTAGAGATATTTTTATAAATAGCCTTGTTGAGGTTTCTTTGAAGTCTGCCTTTTCTTTTAACTTTCATTTTTGTTGTTATTTTCTTTTTCATTTGCGATTTTTGGAGTGAGTAGATTTATCTTTCATTTCGAATTAGTCTTAGTGAGATTACCAAGATTTATATGGGAGAATTTTTCTTACCCAACATTAGTCGACATACATGGAGAATTTTTTCCTCTGTCAATTTCATGGGTCTTCATTTACCTTAAAGGAACATCTTTTTTGACTTCTAAGTCCTCTTACCTTGATTCTTTTCCCCTGGAGAGAATTCATCTTTTCCAAGTGATAGAGTTCATCTTTCCAAGCAGAGAATGCCTTGAGTCTAACCTAATGAATCCCACCCATCCCCCTACTTCATATAAAAGCTTCTAGATTGATAGTTATAGGGAAAGATGGGGCAGTCAAAATTTTATTATTATATTTGTTTCCTTGAAAATCTCTTATACCACCTCACCCTCTTCACCCAATTGAAAAAACAATTTTCTAGATAAATTTTATTAAAAGGGTGGTAAAAGAGGGTTGAAAGCACATGTGTGGGAAGCACAAGTAAAATAATTGAAGTACTGAACAAGCTTGCTAGCAGTGGGACTATGCTTGTGTGGTACAAAGAGAATTTTGTTGGGGTACTGAACATACTCGTTGGCAGCAAAGTGATGTCGAGTAAGGGAGACTATTTATATCAATAGATGTATACTTTCTTTAAACTTCCTATATGTACCTCCACTCATAGAAGGTAAATTTAAAATTAATTATTCTCCTAAAAGCTTGGATTCATGATTTTAGACTTAGTTTGTTTCAAGTACTTATCTTTTTAGAACTTATCTTTAATTTATTAAAATTCAAAAAGAAAAAAAAAATTAAAAATATTTTTTGAAAATAATGCTTTATAATAAAACTTCCCATGCATGCATTTTCTAGCAAACTAGCAATTTTGACACCTAGACTCTGCAGAGCTCTCTATGGAGTTCTACTCAGCCAAATGAGGCCCAGGACGATTCCTTGGAATGTTAACATCATGGAGAATAATCAGGAGGCAATAAATCAAGCAAATTTGAACATTAGTTGTGCCTAAAATTTAGTAGAAGTGAAGGTTATGAATTTGCAACAAGAAACAAATTCTTTGTGCTTTGTTTTTAGAATTCCATTTGTTGAAACTTCTACTGTTGCAAATTGAATTGAAGGCTGCCTTCTTGAGCCAAATAAGTCTTGACAAAGATCAATGGGAACCATCATTTTCTTTTGATTTATTTATTTAATTAGATTTTAGTTTGAGAGTATGTTTTACCAATTTTTTTATTTTGATTTTAATGAGCAAATCAATTTGTTTTTATTTTGAATTTTGATGGGTTTTGCAGGATATTTGTTGGAAAGGATGAAGCAAAGAGATATTGGAGGAATTAGATTGATACTGCAGAAAAGGAGAAGAGGATTTGTAGCTCCAAAATAGATGGATCTAAACTTCTTTCAATATCTCTCCATTTTTGGAGATTTTTGGTAAATTACAAGTAGTTTTTTTTAGGAGGAAGGGTTTCCTCTTGGCTGCAAAATTAGAAGTTTTTTGCACTTTTGTAACAAGAATTATTACTTAGATTAAGAGGAATACTCAGATATAGGTGTTTAGGGATTTGTTTTTCAAGATCTATTCTTTGTTTTTTAAGTTGAGCTTGCAATATTGCAACTCTTGTATCTATTTGCAGAGCTCATGGTTTTGAAAGAACTATTGGAGATCCAATAAAAAATAGAGAAAGGAGATCAGGTTTTATCACATTTGTATTCAAATACCTTTATTTGTCATGCATATTTTATTATTTTTAATGGGAGATGTGTTTCATATTTTGTAGTTTTGTTTGATATGAAAATGATTATATTCTAGATCAATTATTTGGTCTAATGTTTTTCAAGATATTTTATTTATTTCTGATTTGACCTTGTTCTTAATCAAATTTCCGAGTAACTATTTACTCATAAATTTGTCATGTGAAATAGATTTAATTTTCATTAAACTGTAATAACTATTTCTACTTTTTTGGAGCATGCCCACTGAAGATGGATTGTCTGCCACCTCCTTTCACCAACTTGCCCACCTAGGGAACTCACACTTCCGGAAGTTATTCAAGGCCCCCCTAGGGCATCCTTAGCTGAAATTATTCGCATAGCAGGGTTATTCCCTCGATATGTGGATCAAGAAGACTCAAAGGATCTTGTCAAACCTATTTCCATGGGCGAATTAGAGGGCACTATTAAATGGTTCAAGAAGGATAAGAGCCCTGGGTCGGATGGGTGGACAATTGAATTCTATATTTCCTTTTTTGATATCATTGGACAGGATCTGCTCAATCTGGTGGAGGAATGTAGACTCACTGGTCATCTATATGAGGCCATCAACTCCACCTTCATCGCCCTTATTCCCAAGGTGGACTCGCCCAGTTCCTTTGATGACTTCAGGCCCATCTCTCTCTGCAACTGCCTCTACAAAATCATTGCTAAGATTATTGCCAATCGTCTTAAGCCCATTCTGTCTAATCATATTCTTCCTGAGCAGTTTGCCTTCCTACACAATTGACAAATTCATGAGGCTGTGGGCACTTCTCAAGAGGCCCTCCACTCTATCAAGTTAAAGAAGCTCAAAGGAACCATTCTCAAGATTGACTTATCTAAGGCTTTTGACAAGGTTAGCTGGTTATACATCAGAATGCTCCTCACTCACTTGGGTTTCCCGGTATCATTCATCACCTGGACCATGTGCTGCATTACATTTGCATCTTTCAGTGTTCTTATAAATGGCTTTGATTCCTATTTCTTTCATGCAGAACATGGGCTGAGGCAAGGATGTCGTCTGTCCCCTCTCCTTTTTCTCCTTATTATGGAGGGACTCAGTCGACTCATGCACCAAGCTAGAAGGGAGGGGAGGATAATGGGGCTAAAGATCATTGATATATGTATCATTACCCACCTCATATTTGTGGATGATGTGATTATATTTTTAAATGGAGGCATCCAAGATTCCACTGCTTTCCATGAGATCTTGCTACTTTTTACAATAGCTACAGGTATGGAGCCCAACAGGATGAAATCCACTATCACTTTCTCTGCTTGCTCAATTCAGGAAATGTAGTCAGCCTCTCAAAAGTTTCCTTATCAGCGCCTACAATTGGAGACTGGACTTAAATATCTAGGCTTCCGGATCAAACCCCATGGGTACAAGATTGCTGATTGGACATGGTTGGTAGCCAAGATTGAAAGGAGGCTGCTCAATTGGAACCATAGATTCCTATCAAGGGCAGGGAGAATGGTACTCATCAAATCAGTTCTGGAGGCAACGTTGGTGTATTAAATGTCATTAGCATGGATCCCTAAGGGCATCCTATCTCGGATCCAAAAATTATGCTGCAGATTCCTTTGGAGTGGACATAAGGAAGGAAAACCTTTTGCATGGGTGGGATAGACCCAAATCGCACTACTAAAGAAGTGGGGGGGCTGGGGATTTAAAGATCTATCATATATTTCCCATGAAATTTCTGCCAAAACGGGTTGGCTCATTCTCACATCTAACAGTCTATGGAAAAAGGTAGTGCATTACAAATACATCTAGCCATTACCAATCATGGACTGGATTCGACTTCCTACTTGGAATAAATCGGGCATTTCATCAATTTGGAGAGTCGTCCTCCACGCTCTACCCATTGTCAGAAACGGTTTAATCTGGCGCATCAGTGATGGTCATTCAGTAAGGATAGGCATTGATCTGTGGACTGGTAGTGGAAATCTGTATCGACTCCCCCATGAACTCATCCAGCACCTCAAACAAAATGAGATACACGGGATTGCAGACATAACAGACATGGAGAACTCCACCATCTTCGCACAAGCATGGAAATAGGCTCTGAATTTAGGCATCCTGATCCAGGTGGATATTGGTGGCCACCTGCCAAGTCCACCTGGACCCCCACCATTGTTCCTCTCAACATTTTCAGTTTCCTTAATTATAGCGCAGTTTACTATTTTTAGCAGTTTTTCGGGTCCTAAACTTCCGGAGCCATTTTGAGGCCCTAAACGACGTTTTTTGGGAAATCTTGCTTAAATCGTCTTTTCCGTTGTAGTCCTCATATAGATCTTTCCAACGGGCTATCATGCGCGTAAAATGGAGATCGTATGCCAAAGTTATGACCCCGGGAAGTTGATGTACCAACTTACCCAAAAACGGGGCCCACAATTTGGCGTTTCATCTTCTAGGGTTAGGTTTTGGAATGTTAAGGGTTTTCCATTGTTTCTCAACAATAAATAGGCCCTCGAGCCTCATTGTAAGACAGTTCGAAATAGTTCAGAGGCATGTAGCCGACACATCTCTTCTCAGAGATAAGCTACCATCGCCCTAGCTGGGTTATTTCTATTTGTAAGCATATTTCAGTATTCTCCATTAATGAAATGAAGTATCATTTCCGTCGCATCTCTGTTTTTATGGTTATCGCATCTCTGTATTTATGATTATCTCTGTAATCTATTGCATTCCTGCTTAAATCCGGATCAGTGGTATCAGAGCGGTCTGCTTTTTCTCTGTTTTTCTTTGCATGTCCCCAACAAGGTCGGAATATAAGGAGTTAGGGCTTGAATTGGTCGAACCTTTGCAAGACCAACCTCGCAAATCTCGACGACCTCCCATGGCGGATGAGAAGAAAGACGAGGGGGCAGGAGATCCTATCAGAATCTTGCTCGAAGAAGCCCTCGAGCGGCAAAGGAACGCAATGATGGATAGCTTTGCGCAGATCCTTCAGCGGCTACCCAGAGGCGACGCATCGGCTTCCAACAGCTACTCTGGAAATGCCACACCATTTAAGGTAAAAGTTAATTTCGAAATCCCCATCTTCGAGGGTCAAATAGACGCAGATGTCGTAGATAAATGGTTAAATCTGCTAGATGGGTATTTTTCTGTTCATGAATTTTCAAGTCGGGAAAAGATTGTTTTCGCTCTTCTCAAAGCAGCCCGCCACGTCAAGGACTGGTGGGAAACATACTGCGAGCAGAAGGATGAAAGTACAGGCTCACTGTTTTCAGCCGCACCCACTTGGAATGACTTCCGGGATGCCACCAAGGAGCAGTACTACCCTGTCAAAATCTATGAGGACAAATACATCAAATGGACCACACTGCGGCAGGGACGAGACTAAGATGTACCAGAGTTCACAAATATTTTTCATACCCTTCGCACACAGTTGGGTATCAAATATTCTGAGCTGCATCTGGTACTCAAATACCGCGGCTGCCTACACAGATACATCCAGGAAGAGATGGAGTTCTTGAACATCTCCTCACTCGGCACAGCATACCGATACGCTGTCAAAATCGAGAAAAAGTTCAAACAGAAGAAGCGAGACTTTGGATCTGCAAATACGAAGCCCAAAGGACAAAGCCAAGGCATGGTGACCCAAGACAACCCCTCTAAGCTGCAAGAAAAGAGCAACACCATGAAGCCGAAGAAGGACACAGGAAAGTGGTGTGAGTTCCAAAAGAGTCCCACTCATAACACAAGTGAGTGTCGGACCAAGCAGTCGCTGGTGGCCGAGTTGAAGGCTTCCGAATCAGATGCATGTTCCGACTCTGAGTCAGAACCCGACAAGGGGAATGACAAAGGGAAGCAGATCATTGATGCGGATCCCAGCGCCACTGTTGCGACTGCCAAGATCCAGAAAAATGAGCCCGAAGATCCAGAGGAGGGGGAACGTCTTTTCCACTCACAGATGTGGGTGAAGGGTTCGCCGCTGCAATTCATTGTCGACAGTGGCAGCCAAAAGAACCTCATTTCAGTAGAGGTCGTGAAGCGGTTGGGCCTACCAACTACACCACACCCACAGCCGTACAGTATCGGTTGGCTTCACGAAGGACGAGATCTCAAAGTTCGCCAGCAGTGTCGCCTTCCCTACAGCATCAAGCCCTTCACAGACGAGGTATTGTGTGATGTTACACCTCTGGATTTTTGTGATGTACTATTAGGCCAGCCATACTTGTGGAGGCGACATGCTGTGTATGAGTCAAGGCCTCGCGCCGTCATCATTTCTTTGGATAATTCATTATACAGGATACCGGAGGTAGCCCCACCTACCGCCACCTCTTTGATCACTGCTAAGAAAGGCAGCAAGCTCATCTCACAGACTAGGAAATTTATTTTCTGTCTGGTTCGCTCCCAAAGTAAGGGGAAGATCGTTGATACATCCATAACCACCGCGAAGGGTTCCTCCACACAGCAGCAGCAACAGAGGGATACAGTCGTGACAGAACACAGGAACAACTTCTCCTTACCCAGAGGGGTACCACACAAGTTTCAGGTGGGCGACAAAGTTTGGTTACATTTGCAGAGGGAGCGCCTTACCAGAACCCATCAGAAACTCAGACCACTTCGACATGGTCCTTACACCAGTAACAAGGCTACGGGAAACAATGCTTTGAAGCACAGCATTCTGCCATTCCTTCGCTTGCACCGAGTGTTCAATGTGGACCGTCTCCGACCATGCTCCCCACCATTTCTGGACACATCAGAGATTGCAGAACAGCTCACCAGAGACCCAGCTCAGCAGAAGCTTCCTCATCTCAGGGAGGAACTCAACGCAATGGGGACCATTGCTTCCTAAGGGGGGAGGAATGATCCAGGTGGATATTGGTGGCCACCTGCCAAGTCCACCTAGACCCCCACCATTGTTCCTCTCAACATTTTCAGTTTCCTTAATTATAGCGCAGTTTACTATTTTTAGCAGTTTTTCGGGTCCTAAACTTCCGGAGCCGTTTTGAGGCCCTAAACGACGTTTTTTGGGAAATCTTGCTTCCCGCGATTTTTTTGGTAAAAAATCATCTTTTCCGTTGTATTCCTCATAGAGATCTTTCCAACGGGCTATCATGCGCGTAAAACGGAGATCGTATGCCAAAGTTACGACCCCGGGAAGTTGATGTACCAACTTACCCAAAAACGGGGCCCACAATTTGGCGTTTCATCTTCTAGGGTTAGGTTTTGGAATGTGAAGGGTTTTCCATTGTTTCTCAACAATAAATAGGCCCTCGAGCCTCATTGTAAGACAGTTCAAAATAGTTCAGAGGCATGTAGCCGACACATCTCTTCTCAGAGATAAGCTACCATCGCCCTAGCTGGGTTATTTCTATTTGTAAGCATATTTCAGTATTCTCCATTAATGAAATGAAGTATTATTTCCGCTGCATCTCTGTTTTTATGGTTATCGCATCTCTGTATTTATGGTTATCTCTGTAATCTATTGCGTTCCTGCTTAAATCCGGATCACATCCCAGCTTAATGGAACAGGCATGGGATGATTACTTAAAGTCTCTGTTAGAATCCCACGTTCGCATCAAAGAAGGGACAGATGAACTTATTTGGGCGCATGTTGGGCATGGAATATATACACCAAAAGATGGTTACCCTGTCATTCAAGCTACACTTACACCACCTGTACTCACTGATTGGTGGCATCATATATGGAAACTCAAAGCCCCACCTCATACCAGATTACTCATGTGGAACATCTTGAAGAACAAAACACCTACTGGTATCAATCTCATGCACAGGTCATATCACGGTCCCTCCAGATGTGTATTATGCAAACAGGCAGAAGAATCAAATGACCATATTTTCCTCCATTGCAGCTCGGTTATTTAATTATGGACTCAGGTCCTCACAACACTTGCTATTCTACCCGATGGGACGAGAATCACGTTGTGGATGCCTGGAACCAATGGAGATCGAGGACCTCAAATAAAAAGCAACATTGTATTCCATTAATTATTTGCTGGTCTATTTGGCTGAACCGAAACGGTTTTATTTTCCGAGACAAGGCTATAAACTGGCCTTTGTCTATCGCCCGAATAATATCCACATACCATGACATTTTAGAGGACGATAACACATCCCCTGTTCAAACTGTGATTGTCGAGGTCATAAATTGCAGTATATCATGGGCCTATTTTGATGGCGTTGCTCAGGAATAGGGCTGTGGTGGGGGGATTTTGTTGTACCAATCAGAAAATCACACCTTCCATATAAAAATGGGACTGGGCTCAGGCACACATAATTACGCTGAATTAGTCACACTTCGTCACCTGATCCACTTTGCACTTGCACATCACCGCAAACATCTACAAATCTTTGGGGATTCAGAAATCATCATAAAATGGATCAACAATGCATCCATTTGTCATATGCATTGACTCATAAATATATTAGATGAGGCATTGCTTTTCAAATCCCATTTTGAATATATTTCTTGTCAACATATTTACAGGGAGCGCAACGAGGTTGCTGAAAAATTATCCAAGGAGGCAATGGTCCAGCCTAGGGGCATCTGGATCATAAAGGAACAGTAGGGGGATGAGCATTTCCAGTATTACCATCGACTGTACATAGATCAACACTATATGAGGGCCAACATGCCCTAATTTTGTAGTAAATTTTTTGACACAATTTTTTGATATAGACCTATGATATACATATTAATACAACACTGATTACAGTCCACCCTATAAGGGTTTTTTGTACATAACTTATTTGATGACCACGGGCCCAACATTTTCATATGCCACTCAGGTATCTACAAAATGTAATTTTCTTTACTAATAGAAAATTGTGATTTTTCCCCAGGGAAAAACCTATTTCTACTTTTTGATGGCTTATCTTTATTATTATTATCTCTAAAATAGAGCATGCATAACACTTAAAATATCGATTGTTGGAACTTTTTCAATAGTTTGATATTCATCATAAAAGAGGCATGTTAAATCCCCATTCTTTTAAATCACTTTGTTCTTGATTTGGATCAGATCTATACCTAATTCTAATCAAGATAGGAAATATTATATTTTCTTTCAGTTGGTTGCATATAAGAGTAGATTTGCATTTATAATTAAATCCATTACATTTTATAAGTCTCCTCACGTAGGAGCAGCCTTAGGTGTGGCTTGGTTGAGCCCTTATTTCAACTATTGCTTTCTTGCAAGCTAGCAAAAAGAGAGTAATTCTAACATCTATCTTCTTGTTGATGAATTATTAAATATATTATAAGGTAGCAAGAAGGGTGAGGGGGTGATTGAACCCAATAGAACCAATCGAAGCCATATTTACAAATGGATAAGAATCTGATTTGGGATTCTGACTGGGTGGTTTTCCCAAATGTTGATGATGTCATTTTTGGCCATCAACAAATTATCAATAGGAATTCTTGCTTTTCTGTTGCTATGAATGGAGAGGTTCCCATGGACTACTTGAAATGGGGATGTTTCAAGTGTTATTTCAATAGTGATAATAGGCAAAAGAAAGCACAACACGACTAACCCTAGTTCCTATCAAAACACTAACAAAAACACCATGGGAAATTTGTTAAAGTAAGAAAAGCATATTCTTTTCTTCAGGCATGAAAAATTTTGTAACTGTTCTTGTAGGGCGAGATTAAGTTGTCCCAAGAGAGTCTGCTACCTCAAAAATCCATTTTTAGGTTGTAGACTTCTATTTGGTTTCTACATGTGTCCACTTTTTGAAACACACCTAGACAACACCCTAATTAATCGAAATGTGACACTATAAGGATGATGTTATGGATTCTCAAATGTTTGCATAATTTCTTTGTTTAAATCATTTTCTTTTTTTGTTTCCACACTCCCTCAGTTCCAAAGTGCCTCCTACACATCACCTAGATATGGGAACTTAAGTAATTCCTAAAGACAATTATCAATAACAAAGGTAGATAATTTAAACTTCTTTTATAACTAGGAAACACTGCCACATTAAATCATTATCATTATTGATGTTTGTATGGAAAATTTGCATATCGACAGCATCCCCACAAGCATGGGTCATCAACTAACCATATTCATTGCACCAAGAGGCACTCTCCAACCTAGTATGGTAGAGATGTTGTAATGTCTTGTAAACATTTTGACTTGGTTGAAATAAAACAAAAATAGAAATAGAAATAACCCTATGTTAAAATAAAAATAACTTCAAACTAAAATCATAAAAATAAAATTCTACGTTATTATTCTTGTTTTTATTAATTTTTGTTGGGTAGTAAAGGTAAACTTGACTTGATCAAGTTACTGGTGGATTTTTAACTCCAGGTTTTTGAGAACCCATTGTGTTCATGTAGAATATAACCTATTTAAGGGGGGGAATTAAATAGTTACAAACTTTGTCGTGCCCTTTTTTGAGAAAAAAAATATAATTTTTAGAAACTTTTCAACTTTCGACAAGCCAAAGCAATTTTTTTGTTTAGAATTTCATTTTACAGTAAAAGAAAATTGTCAAAAAAATTATTAGCTTCCTATTGCTTATTTTTTAGAATTTTTTTATTCACATTTGATATGTCAACTTAGAAATTGTTTGACTGCGAGTTCTTTAAAAGTCAAGGGATTCATAAAAAGTCATGTTTTTTGGCACTAGTGTATTCTTTAATAACCTTGCATTTAAAAAAAAAAGATGTGTTGCAACAACCTAGACAGACTCTACTTCGATATGGCTATATTTACGAAACCAACAGATGCACATCATAATTCCTAAGAATTTTTTGAATTGAACATATTGTCGCTTGGATTTTACAAGCACCGCAACAACACTCAAGACGGGGGTTGTCACTCTGATCCCTGCCCACTTCGTTCTAGTTATCTACCAACATCATGCTATGGTAGGTAGTCCCTATGGAATGAAGTGAAGGAAAGCAAGTTGAGAATCAAATTACAAGGAGACACAGATGAGTGGCCTAGCCACTTGGTTGAATTTAAGCAAGATTATTGATTGAGTTAGATTTTTATATTTATGAGACCAATGCCTTAATGGAGTCACAAATTCTTGCTTCTTATGAATTGAAACCAAATGACTCGATGGACACCCTTTGCTTGAATGCTTGATTGACCTATATGATGTGCAAATCCTAGGACCTACGTGAGATGCAGTAATCTTGGTAAATTTTAGTTAAATGCCTAGTCTAAGTGTAACCTTCCTTTAATTATTTTGAAGTTGGGCTCTGAGGTAGGTTGTGGGAAGGAGGCTAACAGGAAGCAAGCTAGGGCCCAATTAACGATACCTTATGTTATGATTATATCACCCGATGGTTCTGCCGCTATAGAGACTATGGCTCTGACGCTTGCAAGGTCACCGTGTTAACCACTGAAGAGTTGTCAAGACCCCTCAAGCTAGATAAGAAGGGTTGTCTTATATCTCTATCAACCTAGCTTATGCAAGGAGGTAAATTATTAATGCAAGTCTAGATCTAGATTTCTTATGCAAGAGATTATGAGTGAGATTTATCTTGAGTTAATATTTTATTAAGTTGTTTACATACTTTGATCAGAAACCTTTTAAGAGTACTTATCAATAGTGAATTGCAATCTTAAACAAGATAAAATGCTTATAGATATAAGCGCAAATTTCAACAATATTTCAGAAGATACCAAGTAACCCAAGATGCCAAATGCTAACAATAGCCAATAAAGATGTTGATCACAAATTTATGACAGTTTAATTCAGAAAAATCAGATATTATCAATGTGTTACAGTAGTGCATAAACTACTTCAAATGATGAAACTTGCCCAACACATAAAATTTCCAATTTGACCAGCAATGTAATTAGCTTCTTTAGCACACTTTGTGATGGTGTATTCAACAATATTTCAGATTTAATTTTGAAATTACAACAGTAAGTAAAAACAGGTCAACAAGGTAAAACTTCCCAAAATAGATGGCCACTATGCCAAAAAATAACAAAATGCACTAGAACTTGAAATTTTCAATTTTAGGGCTTTTAGCGAGTTTGACTTAGCAATTTTCAAATTTGATATGTTTGTTATAACAGTGAGTTAACCATAGATCAACAATTTAACCAAGCCTAAAAATAGATGCCCAATATTTCTAAAAATAGAAAAAAATTGCCAAACTTGAAAAAAAAAAAACATTTTTTTTTCGTTTTTTAGAGAATGTGATTCAGAAATTGCAGAACTGATAAACTAATTACAATAGTTAGTTCGCCACACATTATTAAGCTAGAAATATTGAATATGTTGCCCCAAAGGTCTAAAAATAGTAAGTTTTTTTGTCGGAAACTGAAAATTCAAAATTTTAGTTTTTCTTAAGCATATGCTTCGGAAATATTTCAAACTTGAATTTCACAGTTATGCAATAAATTCCAGCAAGCTAAAATATTAGATCTAGGTCAAATAAGAGATGCCCAAGTGGCCAAAACTTCTGAAAATTTAGATTTTGCAATTTTAATCGATTTTGACCAATTGAAATATGATATTAGGGCTTAGATATTAGTAATTTGACTATTGTAATAAAATTGAAGAAAAATGAGGGTTTGGAGGTCAAACCCTAGGCCCAAAGCCTTGAAAATCCCCCTGTTGAAAATCATTGAAACTTTGGGATTACGTTACCTCTTGAAAAATAAGAATTTTGAGACCTTAATCTTGCAAAATCACCAAGTATTTAGCTTTAAAACTTCAGTTTAGGATTTCAAGTCAATTTTGGGGCAAAAGAGACCAATAATTGCAGAACAAGGCTAAGCGAAGCAAATTTGCGGGGATAAATGGGCCAGGATGACATATCGGGGGTTGAAATGGATAAAGGAGGCAAAAAACTGAAAACCCGTGTCTCAAAAATATTTTTTTCCTTCCGGATCTAAATTTTGCCATCAAATCTTCAATAAATGTCCCTGCAAAATTGTCTAGAGACTATATCTTACCCTCAAGAGCCTAGATCTAGCTCTTCTCTCGCTTGATTCCTTGATCCACCCTACAAAAATGAAAATAAAAACACTCAAACCCCAAATACATACGACATCCTAAAAATCCCCAAAACCCAAGTTAGAAAAAATAATTTACAATCTAGATCTACAAAATTATTCAAAAGATCTACAAATATAAAAGGGTTTTAAATTTTTTAAATTTTTGAGAAAAAAATATTTTTATGGAATTTTTTCCTTTGAAGAATGGTTAAAAATACTTTAGAAACCCCAATGTATATTATAGCCTTAGCGAAGATTTAATCCACCATATAAATTTTTGGAATCCAAACAACAATTATTCTTGCCCAAGTTCGTGAACTTGGATGCCAAGGACTAAAGTACCTGCAAGCACTATGAATTTATCTCAAAATAATTTGGTAGATCACATGGAGAATCAAACCACCTAAGATTAGCCCAAAACTATCAATAGTATGGTTCTATCTCCATCTAATGAAAGAGAAAATATTACCAATATTGAGCACAACATATAGATGCTCGTAGTTAGCACATACCACAAATCAATAAGCAAGAACACCTTGAATTGCACCCCAAAGTCTTTATTATGATTGAAAAAATAATTTCCAGCGGAAAATACTTACAAAGTTGATTCAATAGAAATTTTTTAGCCAAACATCAAGATGAATAGAGACTCAACTAACTCTCTAATTTATAGATAAATCCTCCAAATAGAAAAATGATGGTTAGTTTCTTTGATCCTCGTCAAAATAATCTTGGTCGTTGATAAACACTTCAAAATATTTTAATCTTGCCCCTTGATTTTTTTATTTTTGAGGAATTTTCGAATTTATAATTTAATTACATTTTAATTAGCTTGAAATTAATTATTTTGAGCTAATTTCCTCAAAATTTTGACTTTGACTTAACCACCATGGTCTAATGGTCCAAATTTTCTTGAAAAATACAATATTCCCTTGGTGGAGGACCTTTAAAAAATGACTCTTTTAAGACTCGTGAATTATTCCATTTGGAGAATTTATTTTCCTAAGACAATTTAACTTTACTCTAATTAATTAATTTTCTGTCTTAGGATTTCATTTTATTTTGCGAGAAAAATTAATTAATTTACACATGAGAGGATTAATTATTTTTCCAACCCTCAAATACATATGATTTTTCATTTACAAAGCTCAAAGAGAGAATACACATTCGTCTTAGACCCTCAAGGCATAACCCATCTGCGACACAATATGACCTAGTAAATCAAGTGATTTGTAATAAAATAATTTAGCCAATTAGCTTAAATTATTCCCAAATCACTTTTACATTAGACTCGACTAAAACACTGGGACTAACCTAATAATTCAACAATAAATTTCACCCTAGATTTGGGGGTTTATGTTAAAAGGAAAAAACTCTTCTGATTAGCCATGTCGAAAAACACAGGTAATTAGTAAGGTTAAAAAACCTCTTAGGATGGAATTCGTCATTATAGGCTTACCTAGGTTGTTACATAGACTCAAGGTTTACTAAGATAATTTACAATATATAACTTGTAGAATGGAATGACCATGACACATGGACTACTCGTATGTGATACGGTCCTCGTTGGAAAAATTGGTACTTCTGCTTCCCTGAAACTTTGACAATTTGAGTGCAACAGAACCAATATGAAAAAACTACAGATTTTGAAGATGTTTAACTTAGCACCATGTTTCTCAACATATTAGTTAAAAACTAAAAATCTAAAAACTACCCATTTAAGAAGACGAACCAACGTAATGCACCATAAATTTTCCATAATTTTTCACAAAGTATTTTGGAAGATACAAAATTTTGATTACAATGAATCGTAATGACCTAAAGAATTTTTTTGCAAACATTTTACTAGAAAATTAGTTAAAATTAGAAAATATCTATGAAATTCCATAAAGTTTATATCTACTGAAAGTAGATTCAATTATGCAAATGCTCGTATTGGATCCAAAAGTAAATTCACCATATTTGATGGAGTTTAACCATTCCAAACTTGGATAAAGGTGATAAGAGTCGAGTTGTTGCAGAGTTGCAGGTTTTCAACCAAACAAAATAGTTCAGCCGAACAAAACAAAAAAAAATTGTCGAATTTTTGTTTGTCGTGAACGAACATTAAAATAAATGGGGATTTTTTTTCGACCGAAAACGCTATCCATATTTTTTCCATCGGCCACAAAATTAAAATGGTGCGACTTTCCGATATAATTGTTTCAGTTGAACGCTATAAATAAAATTGGCCAAAACATTATTTTCGCACTCACATTCCTCATGTGCAACTTCTGAATTTCAAAATTCTTTGCATCTAATTTTTGTACAAAAAAAATGGTTGGATTTTTAAAGTGAATTTTTTGCGTTGAATTTTGCAAGTAAGTCTTTTGGGCTAAATTTTGAAACTGAGTTTTTTTGGGATGAATTTTGAAAGTGATTTTTTCGATTGAATTTTGAAAGTGAGTTTTTTAGGTTGAATTTAGAAAGTAAATTTTTTTGGTTGGATTTTGAAAATGAGCTTTTTTGCTAGATTTTGAAATTGACTTTTTTGAATTTGATTTTAAAAATATACATAGATTGAATTATCATGGGAAATCAAAGAAATTGCAAGAAAAAATATGATTGAATAAGAGATATTGAGACTCGTAGAGAATACTCGAGAAACTATTACAAAAGAAAGAAAGAAGAACACTTAAATATTATAAATGATATTTAAAATTTAATAGTGTATTGTGCAATTTAATTTTTGTTTTATGAACTAATTTGAAAAATATTTTGCAATGTAAACAGAGAGAGTTTTTCCTCATAGCATTAATAATGAGATTGAAAATGTTGAAATATAAAGTGAAAAAAGAAATGAACCAATGATTGATGTTGTTGAAGATGTTGGAAGAGATTCAAGTGAGCAAGTTGAATCACCTTTAGCTATGTATATATATGTCATGTATTATTGAAATTATACATATTTATTATTTTCAATTTTATGAACTCTATTTTTTAATTTAATTATTTAATGTATATTTATACTCATTTACATTAAATTCTCATGTGTACATATGAAATCAATATCGATGATGAGATGTTAGAAAATGTCGACACTGGCACATTTACAGATAAAAAAAGATGACCATGTTATATGACATCGTGTTAAGCTCATTATTGATAAGTTCTTCAAAGATTAAAATGTGATCGTTCAAGCTCAAATTTTGAGAGGTCTCTTAACATCAAAGAAATTAAAAGCAACTACAACACTATTGGGCGTTCAAAAATCAATGAAAGATAAAAATGTGGAGAAACATGTGATTCAAAATATAAATAGTGCTCTAAAATCAATTGCAAGGTCTAGAAATAAAAGTGATACAAATGCATGTAGAGCAATACAAATGGCAGTGGTTTTATCACGTATTAAAGAAAATCATTTGGTAAAATCTACGGCAAAAGCATTAGGGACTTCACGAAAAACATTGTACAAACATAGGAAATTTCGATTGCAAATAGATGTAAATGATGGGCTTGCTTGTTGGACAATTATTTGTAGGCAACCATACAAAGATAGACTTGGAGAAGATGTTTAGAAAATAATATATGAATATTGGATGAAAATTTCACATGTTTCACCAAAAGTAAGGGATGTGATGTGAGGAAAAATAGCACAAGATCAGTATGAAGAACATGCAAAACATATCTTGGACACCACTAAGATAGAGTTGTTCAATAAGTTCATAGAAGAGAATCGTGGAATTAATGTCTCAATCAGTGGTTTTGTGCAACAAAAACCATGGTATGTTAAACCTATCCATGATTTCATATCCTAAATTCTATGCGGAAGAGAAAATCATGAATTATTTTTCCAAAAGAAATGCATTGGTGGTAAAAATTGTGATCATATTGGAAATTTGATTTTATTTCACAAAAAATATCCTATTGATATGAATGATCAATCATCGTCCAACGATCTAGTCGCATGGGAGCGATGGTCGTTAAAGTTGTGTTGGAGGGTTGCATCGGGAAGGAGAATATATAGCAGGAGTTTCTATACGTCTAGCAGTTGGTGGCAGGGACCAACCGTCGCATGCGCCATATCTGGCACCAAAACACTCCATTTTGGGAACAATGTCACTTGGAAGCGAAGTAAAGAGGATAGGTAGTTTCAAATGACGGGTTTACAACAATGTTTATTTGTGTTACTAGTGTTTACCCTCACCTGCACATGCCCAGCTTAGGAGCTTAACAAGGAGAGGTTTTATGGTTGTTTTTTCACACTTCTGACAGAGACAACAGGAATGGTCAACCCTCAGGACTGTGTCAACCTGGCGCCCGAATTGGAAGATATTATTTCGGTTTGGGGCTTGGAGCCTACTCAACAAAACCTAGCAAAGGTGATTCATCCATGTAGATCTCCAGCTGGAAAACTGGGAGACACGGAGATAGACTAGAGCCCAGAAGGCGAATTAGGGTTTCTGAATGCAGGATTTCCCTGTGCTTCAAAGGCAGGGGGCTGGGGTCTAACACTATTTTCCTAGAGAGTCAGGTGACAATGGCATCATTAGTGGTTTAGGCTTCAAGGGAGTCGGTGGAGAATCGGGTAAGTTCAAAATTCCCCTCATGTTTTCCAGTATCTAGTATTTTTTTGGGAGGGTTGGAGGACATTTTCATTAGCAGTGGTATTCGGGGAAACGGGGGCCCGAAATCGTGCTTGGTTACAGACCTGGGGAAAAATGAAGTTGGTGGGGGAAAAAGGTTGAACATATCTAATGCATGTAAGAATCCATTGAGCCAAAAGGCTAGTGAGCTAAGTAATATCTGTGAAACTTCAAGCCGGAAGAGTCGACAGAAGAGGTCTTTCTCGAGGATATTCGGGTACAAATTGAAGGGGAAAAAGTAGTTTCAACCGAAATTTAGGGGCAAAAAAGGGTGGTTGGTCCCTTCTCTAGAACACTCATATTTGAAGATGAAGGGTTTCAAGGTTTCAGAACCAAGAAGTGGGGGAGCAACTCCAGATTTCAGACCCAAGGCAGGCAGGGTAGCTTATAACTCCTAGGGTTTTTACCAGTTGGAAACGAGTAGTGGAGAAGCAGTCAGGGCCACTCTCTCAGGAAGGGATTGATGAGCGAGAAGGGAAATCTTTTTCAAGTTCAACAGGAAAGGACCAGAATACTAGGACAAAGAGGAAGAAAGGAAAAGTAATAAAGAAGAAGGCGACATGCTAGAATTTTGTCCTAGGAGTCGACATCCAGATTGACAAGGCCATGGAATCCTCATAATTAACATTGGTTGGAAGAGAAAAAGGTAAACAATACTCAACAAATTACATTTCAGAATGGATATCCAAGGTGTGGAGCGAGGAACCATATCATCAGGTCGAAATGACCACCTTAGTTAGGGTTTGGTTTATGGTCAAATTTTGTAAGGGTGAGACATTAGAATGGGTTATGAATCGAAACTGGTGCTTTGAGAGAGCGCCAATTATTTTCAAGAGGTGGAATCCTCTGTTCGATGCTCAGAGAGAAAAGATTGCAAAGATTACAGTATGGATACGACTATTGGATCTCGCTCTGAAAATCTAGACGAAGGATGTCTTCATAGCGATAGGTAACACTCTTAGTTCTTTCCTGGAGGCAAATATGTCGTTCGTGGAAACAAGAAATAACAGTTTGGCTCACATTTTGGTAAGACTGGATCCAAGGGAGGGTTTGGCAGAGAAAATGCATCTTCAACTTCAAGATTACTCTTGCACTCAGCTCATTTATTATGAGTAGTTACCCTTTTGATGTCATAGATTCCATAAGTATGGTCACTTAGCGCACGATTTTCCTCTGGGGTTCAGAAGAAGAAGAATACATAGAGGTGATTCAGGGTTAGAGGATCGACCTTAGGTTGAAGAGGAGGAAATGGTACATGCAGAGGATTTGGAGAATCACCAAGAGGGTGTGCAGGGGCCGATGGAAACTCAGGATGATGAAAGTGTGCGACCAGAGACTGAGGTTGTGTCGGAGCAGGATCAACTCCAGGATATAGTTTGGGAGGATCAGGAGGAAGTGGTTAAAATTGACGATGCTCCCCAATCATTGGGTACTTGTTCTCTCCCGCTCTCCTCATTAAATGAATCTCTTAAACCTTTGCTCAATATGATACCTAGGCCTGATACGTTGATAGACTCATTTATTGGATCTGTGCCTTCAACCATGTACAGTATAATAACATCTATCCTGACACTTATAATAACCATTCCTCCTTCTGACGTCCCTATGTTTTTTTTCTTCCCATGTGGACCCTCCTGAGAATCTCACTATAACCTTCATCCCCAAGAAAAGAAGGATATCCCTCGGGAATCCATAGGAGGTCTGGGAGACTTACATGCTCCCTCTTTACCCAGGAAGACACAAGGTAGGAAGTCTAATCTATCAAAGGCTCAGCTAAGAGAAAAAATTGACATTGTCAATGGGAAAAAATTATCTCTTAAAGTGGTGCTTAGAGCAGTGCAGGCCCTGGTCAGGGTTTCCAAATGATTGTTTGTCTTTCAACTGTCGTGGGCTCGCTAGCACCCATAAGAAGCTAGCTTTAAAATCTATGTTTCTTAATTATTGTCCTAATGTTATTATGCTCCAAGAAACTCTTGGAGCTAGCAAGGAAGTTAAAAATTCCCTTAGTAAAATGATGTCAGATTGGTCTTTTCTGACGGTTGATGCAAAAGGCAGATTTGGGGGATTGGCTATGAGAGTTAAAGATAGTAGTGTGAAGTTTCTAAACTCATGGGGATCAGACCTGGTGCTGGGGGCCAAGGTCTATTTGCAGGAACTATGCTTATAATTTTCGCTCATTAACATTTATGGGTCATTTCAGGATAGGGTTCTATTCTAGAATAATCTTTTTTATAAATCCTTTATGAAAAATACCATGTTGGTTGTGGGGTGGGGGGATTTCAATTTTTCTTTGGGATTGTCTGAGACTTAGGGTCTAGTAGCTGAAGTTGGCCCTCTAGAAGATTTCTTTATGAATAAAATTCGGTCAGGAAAGTTTATTGATGTAAATCTATTAAAATCTAGACCTACTTGGAAGAACAGGCGAGTGGGGGAAGCCAGGGTAACGAAGAGCCTAGACTGGTTTCTACTAAAAGAGGAAATGGCTATTCAAATTCCTTTCTTCAAGCACTGGGTAGGAATTGGAGGAGATTTGGATCACTTCCCATTATGTTGGAGATGAAAGGGTCCAGTCGGAAGCCTCGGTCACCTTTCAAATTTAACTCAACATGGCTAAAAGAGGCCTCATTTAATAGTTTAGTAAAACAAACTTGGAGGTCGTTGGTTAGTCAACAGGGGTCTTATTTAGCCCAATCTTTTATGGAAAATCTAAAAAAATGAAGAGGGAAACGATGGAGTGGGAAAAAGTCAAAAAGATAAGGGATAAAGCCGAGTTAAACAAGATAGGGGAGGAACTGGACTCATTGGAGAGCCTAGAAGAGCATGGATATGAGACTGAAGAGAAGAGGGAAAACATCAAACAGTTGGAGTTAAGAAGAAGGAAAATTCTTAATGATATTAAAGAACAATGGAGACTCAAAATTAGAGCAATATGGACCGCAACTCGTGATGAGAATTAATTTTTTTTCCAAAACTATGCAAAAGGAAGGAAAAATTCAAATACTATCTGGGGAATGAATAGGGCAGATGTCGGCATAGAAAAATCTTTTGACAATTTGGCCTCTATGGGAAGGGACCATTTCAAATATTTGTTCATACCTCGAGAAGATGTTTCAATTGCAGAGGTTATTCGGGTGGCCCAACTTTTCCCTCACTATGTGAAGGAGGAGGAAAATGAGATGCTTATGGCTCCTGTGAAAAAAGGGGAAGTTGAAGGAGTTTTAAAAGCCATGCAGAAAGATAAGAGTTCAGGGCCTAATGGCTGGACTGTGGAATTCTTCAAACATTTATTTCAGCTAATTAGGGAAGAACTTACTGGGGTGGTGGAGGAATCTTGGGTTAAAGGCTATGTATATGAACCTTTCAACGCTACTTTCCTAGTTTTAATTCCTAAAATAGATGACCCCTCATCCTTTGAGGAGTTTAGGCCTATTTCTCTATATAACTATATTTATAAAATTATATCCAAAGTTATTGATGTCCACCTGAAACCAATCCTTTCAAGTAATATATCAAAGGAACTGTTTGGGTTCCTTTATGGTAGACAGATTCATGAAGTTATCAGGGTAGCTCAGGAGACATTGCATAGCATCAAAAGGAGAAGGAAAAAAGGATTGATAGTTAAAATTGATCTAACTAAGGTATATGATAGAATTAGTTGGATTTCCATTCATATGTTGTTGATGCACCTGGGTTTTAGTATTGGTTTCATCAATTGGGTCATGGGATGCATATATAATGTTAACTTTGTAGTTCTAATAAACAGTGTTGCATCCCCGTTCTTCCACAGCCAAAGAAATCTTAGATAGGGATGCCCATTGTCCTCTCTCCTCTTCTTATTGGTGGTAGAAGGCCTTATTCAACTGATTCTGGCAGCGAAACGAAGAGGTGAGTTAAAAGGAATAGAAGTAGCTATCTATTTGTATATCACACACTTCTTGTTCGTGGAATACGTACTTCTGTTCAATGATGGAAGTAGAAGTGATATAAAACATCTGGAAGATTCTCTAGATATGTTTTTAAAAGCAACCAGGATGTGTATAAATGCTCAGAAATCATCAATAATACATGAAGGCTTCTCGGGGAATGAGGTAACCAGGATCATCTCGGTTCTCCCTTTTGAAGCAAAATCCATGAAGGATAGTTTCAAGTATTTGGGTTTCCATCTTAAACCAAACACTTATAGGAAACATGATTGGCATTAGCTCTTGGAAAAATTTGAAAATTGTATTAAACACTGGAGTTATAAGTGGCTTCCGAGAGCTGGGAGACTGGTTCTAGTTAAATAGGTCCTTCTAGCCATTCTAGTCTATTGGATTGCTCTCACATGGGTCCCAAAAGGCATCCTTACTTGGATTAGGAAAGTGTGTCATCATTTTATTTGGGTTGGATCAAAGGAGGATGCAGTACTTCCTTAGGTAGCTTGGGACAAAATTGCTCAGCCAGAGGCCTAGGGAGTTTGGGATATAAAGGACCTCTCATCTTTCGCATCCTCCCTAGCATCAAAATCAGGGTGGAGGTTATTATCAATGGAAAATCTGTGGACGATGGTTGTGAAATGAAAATACATATACCTTGTACCCATTGATGAACGGATGCATAGGCCTAATAAAATGCCCCTGTACACTTCAACAATATGTAAGCGACATTACATTCTTTCGTAATTGTAGAAGATAGTTTGGGCTACCACGTTGAAAATGGGGAGAAACTCATAATAGGAATTGATCTGTGGGTGGGCTGCAATGAGGGTTTCACTCTTTCAAGGGAGATAATGGATTGTCTGCATACCCAAGGTGTTCAATTTCTGAATCAAATTTCAAGGGAGGAACTCTCCACAATGTGGCATCATGGATGGAAATCAATGGAGGATCTACAACTAGAGGCCCTAGGGGAAGAAGGAAGGCGGAATTACCTAAGAGAATTGCAATGCACTAATGTTAGGATAAGGGATCGCCCAAATGTGCTTCGATGGGTTCATGCTCCTACAAGCAAATATTCTCCCAAGTATGGTTACAACTATCTAATGGACAGAAGGGCATGGGGGGTACAGGACTGGTGGTGCAAACTTCTATGGAAACTAAAAAGCCCAACGAAATCAAGACTCTTATTTTGGTGTATCCTAAAAAACAAATTACCTACTTGGGATAACCTTCAGAAGTGAAACAAACATGGTCTCGTATGGTGTACTTTATGCAAAAGTTTGGAAGATAATGTCTATCACCTTTTCCTAAGTTTTCCTTTTATCAATAAGATCTAGGAGGATACGCTGAGACTTTTGGGGATATCACAAACATGGAATGGGGAAAATATATGGGATGCCTGGAAAATATGGTGGAATTCTGCTACAGATGAAAATCTCAAAAATATCCCTTTGATTATTTCTTGGGGCATTTGGCTAGCTAGAAATAAGGGCATCTTCCAGGACATTACTCCCTCACACTCTTTGATTGTTGTTGAATGTGCCTCTATCTTTGCTTTAATCCCTCTAACATCTCCAAAAAAGACACCTAGGATCATTAGAGAAGAACAGATCAGGGTTGGTTTACCATGGGCATGCTTTGATGGAGCATATGACACACATAACATATGTGGATCAGGGATAGTTATCCATGTCAATAATCACATAACTATCAAAGCTTCGATGTGCCTTGGCTCAGGATCAAACAACTATGCAGAACTTCAATCCATGAAACTATTATTGGGTTATTCATTTTGGGATGGGATCAGTTCAAATCTTTGGTGACTCATTAAATGTTAGTAATTGGTTTAACGTAGTACATATATGTCAAAATTATATTTTGATTCCAATCTTAGAATAAACCTTACATTTAAAATTGAGTTTTGATCTCATAACTGTTTTCCACATCTACACGAAGCGGAATATAGAAGCATACCTCCTTTTTAAGGAGAGTTTGCAACAGGCTTTGGGCGACTGGCGCATAACTGAAGTGGAGGATGATAGGATCCATGTGTCAGATTAACAACCATACACTTTTTTATTTGGCAGGCCTGTGAGAAAATGTTTTTTAGCTTCTATCATCTTATTTTTTTATTGGCAGTTTTATGTTTTAACAGACCCTTTATGATTTGGTGGCTACTGGTATATACCTTATGGTTTTTTTTGTATAAAAACATAGTATTATATGGGATGTTTTCCCCATTAATGGGGAGGCCCAGGGTCTGGACATGGTTATTATTTTTTGGTATATGGGTCTAAGTAGTTCTTGCTACGATCAACCCAGATATGGTCTTGATATATGTTTTTGGTGGACATACAACACTCAGAATGCTTAATTGCATCTACAAATGTAAGTTTTTATTGTATTAATAGAAAGTTCGATTTTTCCTTTGAAAAAAATCATTGTCCAACATAAAAATGAAATGGAAGAGATATGAATATATCCATACACCGATTGGTTCAAGTAGTAGTACAAATGCTAGAAGAATTGATTTAGAAGAAGAAGAAATTTCTATGATAGAGTTTTTGTAGAATTTTGAGACAAAAATTTATAAATACGCCAAGCATTCTCATAGAGATCGATGGCAAGACCTACAATTCAAAAAATCTCGTGAAATTTTTCCACCATGGATCATTTTGTCAATAGTTGATTTTGTAGAAAATTACACATTTGTTGCACAAAATAAAATACAGAGTAAATATTATCATTCTGACCAAGTCTTTATGTTTGTTCGTGTTCTATATAGACATGTTGAATAAATTGTTGATCATAAGAAAGCACCAGTGAGAATCGACATGTTATTTAAGAATATCATTTTTATATCATCAATGATCTTACACACGATACACATTTCGTACAACATTTCTTTGATAAGATTTATGACTCATTTAAAGGTCGTGGAGTAAAATTCAATGAATATTGGATATGGTCAAATGGATGCACAGGAAAATTCAAATCTTCATGATCATTCTTTTGGTTGTGTCGTCTTCATATGGAAAACAACATTAAACATTGTTGGAATCTCTTTGAGACTGGTCATGGAAAAGGAGAACATGATGGTGCATGGGCATGTATAAAATGAGCATTTCGAAGATTCAAATGGACCACTCTACAAACTGACTTGTCTCAACTAAACAAGTTGTTCAATGATGCATTGTTGTACTAAGCCATGAGACTAACCCATCAAGGGAGGTACGCAGGTATGTACATATACATTAACTTGTATATATTTTTAATATATGATCATTTTTATTAATTTTATAATTTTAAACATTTATAAATTATATAGTTTAAATAATTGATTAATGATTATCTTTGATATATAAATTTTATTTTAAATAACATATTTAAATTATTGTTTGAATTTACTATAGGTTTTTTTGGCATATTGGAGTCCAAGATGTAGATAGATCGATTACATATGAAGCTGAAACAGTAAAAGGGACTCGAAAATTGCATTTAATTAAAACAAAAGAGTACCGAAATGCATTTGTATTTGATAAAAGAAAAAAATCTTGTTTTTGTCTTGTTTGAATAGAGGACACACAATTCAATGATGTTTTTGAAAACAATATGCATGTAAAAGCTTGGAAACATACAAAAATTAATACAAAAAGGAAAATGTAGGTTGTGTTATCACTCCTCCGAATCTCCAAGGCTGAGGAAGAGTCCAACTGAGGTAACCACAGACCAATCTTTTGACTTGGTAGCTAGCCCTATCAAGCCGGAGAGGGCTCTCTCCAAAGGATTACAGCCAAGAGGGTTGGATAGATTAGGGTTTTAGGCTAGATGTAAAGTGCAGAGGGTTGTTTGATTTGATTTGGTTGGGTAGTCACAAGGATGAGTGAATTAGGTCAGAGAATGAACTAGGTCAGGGCAAAGTGAATCAGAATTGCAGACATCTGATGGGGCAAGTTAGGAAAGTACTTTAAACTTACTAGTATAGTGATGAGATGGTTTAGACTAGTGAGATGCTAAAAAGACCTTGAGGGTCATGAATCCTTTTTAAACTGAAGAAATGAAGCAATTTATGATGATTTTCCCAAAACAGAGCATACAAAGATGAATTCTGCTTATCACACCTTGAAAATCAAACATAATTAGATTGAAATGGATCATGAAAGGAACAAAACATTCACACATATGAAATTGAAGAAGAAACAAGATCAAAATACCATGCCACAAGAATCCCACCAAAATAGCTGCAACTCATTCATTAAATTCTGCCAAACATTGATTACACTAGTGTCTCTGATCAATAGCCAAACATCCAACTGATTCCAACCTTTATCTATGGTGAAGAAAGGTACTAAATAGACATGAAAACCACTTCCCCTCATCCTTAGGGGTCGAATCCATGAGGTGAGGAAGACATTACACAAAAATATGAACTCAAAGCAAAATTGTAGGATGGTCCAAGTGACTCATTCCTATCTTAAGTGAACTGATTCATTACACCTCATATGCTTTGATTTACATAATGAATTTACCCTAGGTAATAGTAAAAACATGATAATTACATCATCCTTATAAATTACATGAGTAAAACATCAAACCCCACAGGTGAAAATCAATTTGGAGTGAAATAGTGAAAGTCTAGGCTAACTGTCAAATGCGCCCTCCATTTTGCAGGCTGATTTTAATTGTCTTCTCGGTGTCCAAATTGAGCCCAAGATAGCTCATTGGAGAGATTATCCTGTCTAGTTTCTATATACATTTATTTTTCAAAATGGACTTGATTTGACCCTCCAAAATGGATTCTCCCAAGACTGGTCAAAAGCGCAGTGCCCAAGCCAGAAATGAGGCAGAAACATGGTTTTTTGGTGGTTTTTGACCTTTTTGGCTGACCTGTTTGTTTCCAAATGCTTAGAAAATGCACAATGTGCATGTCCTCATCACTCTGAAACCAAATACGCTGACCTTTTTCTCATTATATGCCCCAAAAAAAGAGCACAACACCCTAGGTGTTGCGCATTTGACCTTTTCACTGTGCTAAAAGTGCCTCAAAAAACACAGTAATTCACAAGTTACAACATTTGCTTCAAAACTTGTGAAAATTGAGCCTAGGATAGCTCCTTGGAAAGAGTATCCTGTCTAGTTTCCATAGCTACCT
Source organism: Pinus tabuliformis (assembly GCA_031772625.1). Lineage (NCBI taxonomy): Eukaryota > Viridiplantae > Streptophyta > Pinopsida > Pinales > Pinaceae > Pinus > Pinus tabuliformis. Next base: position 739,524,145 of record CM062814.1, on the reverse strand, counting down.
TTATTTTGCAAAATGGACTTGATTTGACCCTCCAAAAATGGATTCTCCCAAGACTGGTCAAAAAGTGCAGAATGAGGGTGCAAAAATGAAGTGTGATATTGCAAGAAACTTTTGGAGGTCTTCCTCAACTCCAAATTGAGCTAATGATAGCTCATTGGAAATATATTTCTGCCTGGTTATCATTTGACTCATCAATAAATTCATTTGGACACTCCATCTAGGCGAAAAAAATGATTTTCCCAAGGTCACTCGAGAAGTGCAGCAACTCTCTTGTAGCAACTATATTTGTTATGAAACCAGCTCAAGAAAAGATAGAAAAGATAGATCAACGCCTTAGAATTCAACCTCTTCGAGGGGGCAACCTCCTTTACATTACATAAATGAACAATTCTTGGATGATTCAAATGACAAAACCTCCTTTCTATATATAGGAGTCTAAGGAGTCACAATATAATCCAGCGACCTAACAATAATAATATAAAGCCACAAAAATAACAATAGAGGGATTCTACGGGCACATTAATAACAATATGGGGGCAATGGGGCACAACAATATAAATAAGGGGTATAACTACAATAGTAATGGGGTAATCACTAGTATTATAGGGACCCAACATGCCCCTCTCCTTCAAAAAAGTGTTGTCCTCAACGCTTGAGTAGTTCTGGATACTTCTGCATAAAATTCTCATCCTCCCATGTGGAATCTTCAGCGGATAAGTTCTTCCACTTGATAAGATACTCTGAAATTGATCGATTTCGTAGCTGTCGAGTTCTTGTTTCTGTGACTGCTTCCGGTTCCAATATAATTTTTCCTTCCTCGTCAAGTTCTGGCAATATTGTTTGAACTGGGAGCTTGTCGCCTATAACCTTCTTTAAACATGAAACATGGAAAACTGGGTGCAATCGAGAAGCTGCAGGAAGCTCCAATTTGTATGCCATAGTACCAATCTTTTGCAACACCTTGTACGGACCATAATACTTTGGTGATAATTTATTATCCTTCTTAGCTTGCTTGAGGGACATTTGCTTATATGGTTGTAGCCGTAGGAATACCCAATCACCTACATCAAAACTTCTTTCACTGCGATGTTGATCTGCCTGTTGTTTCATTCTATTCTGTGCCAACACGAGGTTATCCTTTAAGAGTTGGAGGACTTGTTGTTGATGTTCGATGTGATGTTCCACTGCCTGAACCTTAGAATTTTCTCTTAAATATGATGTGATGGATGGTGGTTGATACCCATAAAGTGCCATAAATGGGGTCATTTTTGTTGCTGTATGGAAGGAAGTGTTATACCACCATTCAGCCAGAGGCAACCATTTGACCCATTGTGTCTGTTTATCAGATACAAAGCAACGAAGATATCCTTCCAAACATTTGTTTACTATCTCAGTTTGCCCATCAGATTGAGGATGATAAGATGAGCTATGAGCTAACTGAGTACCAAGACAAGAAAATAATTCTGTCCAAAAATTTCCAGTGAAAATGGGATCTCTGTCACTTACAATAATCTTTGGGTTTCCATGTAGCTTTTGAATTGTTTCCATAAATGCAGTAGAAACTGTACTGGCTTTAAATGGATGTGATAATGCACAAAAGTGTGCATACTTGGTAAGTCTGTCAACTACCACCATGATGACACTCTTTCCCTCAGACTTGGGTAAACCTGTGATAAAATCCATTGAAACCTCCTCCCAACGTTGGCTTGGAATGGATAAAGGTTGTAATAGACCCGGTGTCTTAATTGTTTCAACTTTATTTTGTTGGCAAACCAAACATTCTGCCACAAACTTTTGAATATCTGATTTAAGGCCATCCCAAAAAAATTCCTTCTTAACCCTGTGGTAAGTTTTTAAAAATCCTGAGTGCCCTCCTAAGGGAGAAGTGTGCAATTCCATAAGAATCTTTTGTTTTAGCTGGGAATTCTTACAGAGGTATAAGCGATCTTTGTACCATAACGAATCATTTTTCCAGCTAAATGTATCAGACGTACTGGAATCTTGTTGTAGCTTTCGAATAAGTGCCCACACTTCTTCGTCATTCTTCCATTCCTCCCTTGCTTCATTTATCCAATCTGGTTGGATAATAGAAATGGCGCACAACAATGCTTCCACATCCTCATCCTTTCTTGAGAGTGCATCTGCCACCACATTTTGCTTCCCTTTTTTGTAGATGATTTCAAAGTCATAACCCAACATCTTTGTGACCCACTTTTGTTGCTCTTCAGAGGATAATCTTTGTTCTAAAAAGTATTTAAGGCTATCATGATCCGTTTTTACCTTGAAGTGTCTTCCCATTAGGTAGGGTCGCCATTTCTTAAGTGCATGGAGTATTGCCAACATTTCCTTCTCATAAATAGCTTTGCTTAAAAACTTTCCCTTGATTGGACGACTTTCAAAAGCAATGGGTCTTTCATCTTGCATTAGAACAGCACCAATTCCATTTCCTGAAGCATCACATTCCACAATAAAGGTTTTTGTGAAGTCCGGTGTAGCTAAGACCGGTGCTTGGCACATTGCCTCTTTAAGATGTTCAAAGGCCTTTGTTGCTTCCGGAGTCCATGAAAATGCATCTTTCTTCAATAATGTTGTTAGAGGTGCTGCTATTCTCCCATAATTCTTAACAAACTTGCGATAATACCCTGTCAACCCAAGAAATCCTCGCAGATGCTTTATGGATGTGGGGATTTTCCATTCCTTAATGGCTTTAATTTTGCTAGGGTCTACCTTAACTCCTTCATGAGATACAATATGACCCAAATATTCCACCTCCTGGACTCCAAAAAACATTTGGATCTTTTGCATATAATTGTTTCTCCTCCAATAGTTGTAGCACCCTGTCAACATGTTCAACATGATCCTTCCAAGACTTGTTGTAGATTAGTATATCATCAAAAAATACTAACACAAATTTTCTAAGGAATGGTTTGAAAATTGAATTCATCAAACCTTGAAATGTTGAAGGTGCATTGGTAAGGCCAAAAGGCATGACCAAAAATTCATAATGACCCTCATGAGTTCTAAATGTCGTTTTTGGAATGTCTTCAATCTTCATTCTGATTTGATGATATCCTGAACGAAGATCCAACTTGGTGAAGTAAATTGATCCATGCAATTCATCCAGTAATTCATCAATGACAGGAATGGGGAACTTATCTTTAATAGTGAGCTTGTTGAGCTCCCTATAATCCGGACACATGCGCCATGATCCATCCTTCTTGTGCACCAATACTACTGGAGCAGAGAAAGAACTTTGACTCGGTTGAATTATACCAGCCTCTAGCATTTCTGCAACCATACGTTCAATTTCACTTTTTTGGACATAGGGATATCTGTACGGCCTGATGTTTGGAGGAACACTTCCTGGAATCAGATGAATAGCATGATCATGATCACGCATAGGTGGGAGACCTTTGGGAGTCTCAAATACCTTGGAATGATTGTCCAGGACTTTTTGGAGATCTGGAGAAATAGATGATTCCAATGTGGAAACATCTAGCGAACATAATTGTGCAATTACACCTCTTTGCTCCTTTTTTAGAAGCTTTGTCATACCATTAGAGCTGATTATCTTTCCTGGTTTCCCTGCAATACCCCTTAATTCAACTTCCTTTCCTTCCATAGAAAATTTGATGAAAAGTTCTTGAAAATTAAAAGCTATTGTACCCAAGGATTGTAGCCATTGGACTCCTAGTACAACATCAGCACCTCCCATTGGAATGGAAAGCATTGGGCTAGTCAATACATATTCTCCCATGGATAGCTTGATATTATGGCACTTTCCAGAGCAATTTATTGTTCCTCCATTTGCAATCATCACTTGACACTCTGGTGCTGGATATAGGAAGCAATTCAATTCTTTTGCTACCCTACAATGAATAAAATTGTGGGTGCTTCCTGAATCAATCAACACTATTACCTTTTTCTTCTTGATTTGTCCTTCTATCTTGATGGTTTGAGGAGTGGTAATTCCCGCCAATGCATTACAAGATATGGTCGGATTTATTTGTTCTTCATCTAGGCTTTGTTCCTGGAGTATATCCTCTTCTTTTGACCTTTCTTGCTCCTTTTCTTCTTCCTCTTCACAATCTATGTAGAATAATTTCTTCTCAGCACACTTATGACCTTTAGTGTATTTGCTATCACAACTGTAACAAAGCCCTTTTGCTCTTTTTTCTTCCAATTGTTGTGGTGTCAACCTTATAGGTTGTGGAAGACTAGGGGCAACAACACTTCCGTCTTTATAGTTGTGAGTGGTATGCTTCCTGGTTGCCATAATTTTGCTTTCCATTTTTCTTGCTAACCTGAATGCCTTCTCTAATGAATCAGGTTCCCAAAGGCGAACATCATGTTGGATATTATCCTTTAAAGACCCTATGAACACATCAATCCTATGCTCCTCTGGAATATCTTTTACCCTTATGTTCAATTTTTGGAACTCCTCAATGTGCTCCATTATTGAACCCTTTTGTTTGAGACTTATCAATTGGCTAAAAAAAGTGTTGCTTTTTGTATCCTCATAATGTGCTATCAATTCTTCCGTAAAAATTGCCCAAGTGATAAATTGTTTACGAGAGCAAAGCCATTGATACCATACAAACTGATTTGGTTCCAAATATAAAGTTGCCATACGTACCTTTTGTGTGTTTTGCACATTATTGAGATCGAAGAACTGCTCCATCTGTAATATCCATGTGGCGGGATCCTTGCCATCAAACTTCCTCATATCGATTTTTGGAATATGGTGGGTCTTCGATCCAACATTAGAGTCTATGGAATCATGATTAACATTTCTTTTGTTCACATCATGAGTTTCCTTTACAACCTTTTCACCATTAGTAAGTATTTCTTGTAGAAAATTTGTCAAATCTGTCTTCAAATCTGCCATGTCTGTCTTCAAATTTGTCCTCAAATCTGCCTTTAGATCATCCATCTTAGCTTCCATGCCCTTTATCTTAGATTCCATGCCATTTATCTTAGCATCTGTTAGCTTTTGTGAGCGTGACATTTGTTGCACTTGTTCTTGTAATTTTGATATATCATGTAGCATTTCTTCCTCTTCTTCATGAGTCATGCTAGAGCTTTCAGGTTCCTTACTAGGTGTTTGCATTTTCTTTCCTCGGGGCATCAGTTACCGATAATAATGCTTTACTATGCCCTTTGAATTCCTTCAAACCAAGCTTATGCAAAAATTAAAAAAAAAAAAAATACACACCTTTTTTTTCTTTGTAGAAGCCTGATATTGAATCTGATGTATCTCTGTAATTTTGAATCATCCAGTTCTGAAATTGTGATCTGTAGTAGCCTTCTATGTCCTCTTTCCAATGCCACTAGTCTGATCCAAATTGGATTCTCCAAGAAAGAGTTATGCACAATCTCCCGCAGTGACCTTCTTACGAAATTTCAATCCGATGCTCAGAAAGAAAGTTATGACGATTTTCCCCAGGTCACCTGTTTTGAGTGTAATTCAGGAGTCTGCAAAAAGACCAACTTCCTCAGATCATATCTCCGAAAATATCGCGCGAAAAGCTCTGAAATTCGGACCCAAGGTTCAGCGCGATTTCTTCTCAAATGGGTTTTTTTTGCGACTTCTGAAACGTCACAGAAAAAAAGTTATAGCGAAAATGCCACGATGACCTGTTTGGAGCAGCGAAACCCTAGAATCCAAAGCTCTGATACCAAATGTTATGAAACCAGCTCAAGAAAAGATAGAAAAGATAGATCAACGCCTTAGAATTCAGCCTCTTCGAGGGGGCAACCTCCTTTACATTACATAAATGAACAATTCTTGGATGATTCAAATGACAAAACCTCCTTTCTATATATAGGAGTCTAAGGAGTCACAATATAATCCAGCCGACCTAACAATAATAATATAAAGCCACAAAAATAACAATAGAGGGATTCTATGGGCACATTAATAACAATATGGGGGCAATGGGGCACAACAATATAAATAAGGGGTATAACTACAATAGTAATGGGGTAATCACTAGTATTATAGGGACCCAACAGTATTTTTGACATTTCTCCAAAACCATAACACCTGTGTAAAAACGGAAGGATGTTTTCATCCTTGGACTAGTATGGACAAAAACCTCTCTCACGTTTGTCAAATGCATCTTTGTTTGGTCAGAAACATAGTTTGAAGAAAAACTAGCCCTATATGTGGAAAATGATTTGTCCCTTGGAATGACTTCTTGAAAAATGATGGAGACATAATGTTTATGAGTTGGAATGGCCTCATACTTGCTTAAATGACCTCCCTTATTCCTCCTCTGCTCAGATGTCTCTGATTCCATAGCCAACCTTAGTTCAATGGAAGAGGAAATTAGGGTTTAGTGCTTGTGGAAAATGATGATTTGGATACCCTTGGGAAAAGACAACTCCCTTTGGCATTCAATTAACTTTTTGAAACATTACCCTTTCACTTGACTATTTCCTTTGACAAATTGATCTTTTGATGGTATTTAAGAAGTCTTTGAATTTGAATTTTCTTTAATGACGTTAGCATATAGAGATTGAGTTGGCATCTTAGGAACAATACTTATTACATATAGTGAACATAAAATTACATGATGAAATAAGAATTTCTCTTTACAAATCATCTTCGCATGGTGAAGAGATGTTATTTGATCACCCTTTTCTTTCCAGTCTTATTCAATGGAATGGAGTTTTATTGGAACCTTGGAAACCCTAATGACCTAATGAGACCTTGAAAAACCCTAAAAGACCTAATGAGACCTTGAAGGACTAAATTTCAAGATGACATGACTGATGTGATGGCATGATGTCATTAACTTTATGGACAATGGATACTTAGAAAGGTTGAAATGAGCCAGCAAGGGGTAAATTTCTAAAAGGAGTAAAGGAAACCCTAATTCAACCTTCAGTAACCAAATTTTTGCATGACGACCTAGTGGAATGACAAAAATTTCAGAATGGGACCCTAATATGATATGAAAAGAGGATTTTTCATCATAGATGGTAGTATGCAAATACTACACTAACATTGGACTTATTAGGGATGGCAGCTCCTTGGAGGTGTCAAGAACAATGTAGACCAAGTGCCTAAACCATGTGGGCCAATACGGTCAAAAACTTAACTGAAATGCATGACTAAACGCTGACAACTCAAATGAAACAAACTGACTCGAAACTGACTTGAAATTGACGAAAAAAATGACTCAAGACTTACTTAACTGAAACAAGTACTTACAAAGCTTATTAATGGCCGCAAACCATCAAGATTTGAGGGCTTCAAATCTTGATGACAACCACCTGCCTACTGAAGAAATATGTACAATCATGTGAAGTGAGCCTTCCAATGTAACCAATCCAGCAGGTGGCTACTTACTGAAATTCTGCTCACTTTCCCCGAGCAGGTAGAATGACGTACATGTAGGCAAATCACAATAACAACTGAAACCAAGTCTTATGCTAACAAACAAGACAACATTCATCTTCTCCAATGCTTGCAAAAGACTGCCGAAGGGATCTTGAAAATCCTTAAGCATTACCTTGTCTTGAGATCCAGCAGCAAAAATACAAGTACTCCCTTCATTCTGATCTGAAAGAGCAGTTAGTTGTTGATTGATAGGAAGGCATAGGGAAGTATAAACTTTCACTATCTAAGTGTTGGCTGTAAATTCCTCGAGCATGAGAAATTCTGACTTGATTTAATTTGGCATATTATCTCCTTCAGGCTCATACTCCTCAAATTCATAGTCTAAGTCATTCTTAAACAGAAAACATTCTTCAAGATTATCAAACATGACAGCCCTATCATCTTCATGAAAGAAAGCAATATATGTTAGCTGATCTATAAATCTAATTTCAAGACTGTCCTCATTTTCAAAAGTGGAAGAAGTTTCACTAACACCTTCTTGACTATGTGAACACGACAAACCTACATTAGCTTGGGTTGTAACATGACTTTTCAGGAGTTGATCTTTAGATAGAGGAGATAGTACTTTTTGTTTTCTTTTGCTAAAACAGTAATTGTCTTCTTTCCCTCCTAAAGTTTGACAAGGATGTTGAATATCTTCATTAATTTCAAGCAAAGGAGTATATAAATTTTCATCAGACTATTGATTCATTTCATGTGATTCCTTTTGACTATCAAGATGCACAATTCCTTCATCTTCAAGCAAAGAGGAAGCTATTGTATCAAAGTGACTAGCTTCTTCAGATTGTCCTTGAAACTCAACACTGAAATTTCTATCATTTACCATAGAGTCATCCAAAGAAGATTTTTCACTTACTTGAGCAAAGATCTTGTCTCGTTTTTCATAAAGGGACTGGATTACCTCCTTCTGAAGACTTTGTTCTGATGGGGTGAGAACACTTGGGTTGATAACTTCGTTTTCTTCATTCAAGGTGATCTCAACAATAGATCTCTCCTTCATGGGATCCGAAACAACATACTCTTCATCATCACAATCTAAATCTAGATATGGAATAGCCAACTTGACCTTATCACAATCTGAAATTGGAACTTGATTTTCCTTCATACCATCTTCTGCTGCAAGCAGATCTAAAATAAGACCTTGTCTTCCATCATTTTCAACTGTACAAAGATCTTCAGCCTGCTGCAAACTTTCCTGAGCATCTTGACAAGTATCCTCTAAGCTTTCTTTATGCTGCTGAAATGGATTTTCATACAGGGCTTCCATGATCTCATCGTCCATGAATTCATCATCTCCATAAACATTCTCAAGATTTTTAATAAAACTATCAACATGTTTATAGCAATTCTGAACTAATATTAAGGATGGACAAGATTCTTTATACCTTTCAAAGAACATGGTATGAAAATCCTTTAAACAATAAATACAAGCAGGCGAAAAACTTTCATACCAAGATTGGGCTTCACCTTCCAAAGTGGCCATGAATATCTTCATCAAGCAGTCTTCAGGAAAATCAATCTTTAATCTACGCACATGCATGTGAAATCTCACCAGATGAAGAGTAGCATCATAACCTTTCACATCTTTGAACATAGGAAAATTGATTTGCCATTTTACCTTAGGCATTTTATTTGGGAAACCTTGAATGTGATCTTTTTTCATTAGGGCATACCTTCTTGCAACGGATCCCATATTGAAAGTTCTTCAAGCTACTGATCTTAATGCACTGGAGTCACCATGAAGTGTTGATATTATGTATCTTTCAGTCAATGGAGTTGCCAGGTGAATGGTACAACCTTCCTATGTGTCCAACTGTTGTTCACCATCAACAATTAGATCTAAATTTTGTCGTACACCTAGGGAAAATGAATCTTTCGTTCCCCGACAACGGCGCCATATATTAACAGTGTCAGACAATGGGAGGAAGTCTGATCGAACATGTGATATGTACCTGTCTTTGCTTTTAAAAAAGCTATGATTGTCTTCAAACGAATCAACTAGACCAGGATGCAGAATTTGTCTCTTTGTCTCCTTAAGGCCAGCTTCTACAATCTAGGCACTGAAATCACTGAATCAACCTTAGTGAAGCTTTGTCCTATCATCCAGAGGACCAAATTCCAATTAGAACTAGTCGTACACCCAGGGAAAATTAACCTTTCGATCCCCAACAATGATGCCAATATATTATCGCTCCTCCGGATCTCCAAGGCTGAGGAAGAGTCCAGCTGAGGTAACCACAGACCAATCTTTTGACAAGGTAGCTAGCCCTACCAAGTCGGAGAGGGCTCTCTCCAAAGGATTACAGCCAAGAGGGCTGGATCGATTAGGGTTTTAGGCTAGATGTAAAGTGCAAAGGGTTGTTTGATTTGATTTGGTTGGGTAGTTACAAGGATGAGTGAATTAGTCAAAGAATGAACTAGGTTAAGGCAAAGTGAATCAGAATTGCAGACATCTGATGGAGCAAGGTAGGCAAGTTACTTTAAACTTTATAGTATAGTGATGAGATGGTTTAGACTAGTGAGATTCTAAAAAGAGCTTGAGGTTCATGAATTCTTTCTAAACTAAAGAAATGAAATAATCTATGATGATTTTCCCAAAACAAAGCATACAAAGATGAATTCTGCTTATCAAACTTTGAAAATCAAACATAATTAGAGTGAAATGGAGCATGAAAGGAACAAAACATTCACACATATGAAACTGAAGAAGAAACAAGATCAAAATACCATGCCACAGGAATCCCACCTAAAAAACTGCAACGCATTCATTAAATTCTGCAAAATACTGATTACACTAGTGTCTCTGATCAATAGCCAAACATCCAATTGATTCCAACCTTTCTCTATGGTGAAGACAGGGACTAAATAGACATGAAAACCACTTCCCCTCATCCTTAGTGGTCGAATCCATGAGGTGAGGAAGATATTACACAAAAATCTGAACTGAAAGCTAAATTGTAGGATGGTCAAAGTGACTCATTCCTATCTTAAGTGAACTAATTCATTACACCTCATATGCTTTGATTTACCTAATGAATTTACCCTAGGTAATAGTAAAAACATGATAATTACATCAGCCTTATAAATTACTTGAGTAAAACATCAATTTCCCATGGGTGAAAATCAATTTGGAGTGAAACAGTGAAAATCTGGGTTGGCTATCAAACGCGCCCTCCATCTTGCGGGCTGATTTTGATTGCCTTCCCGCTGTCCAAATTGAGCCCAGGATATCTCATTGGAAATATTATCCTGTCTAGTTTCCATATCTACCTTTAGTCTGTAAAATTCAATTGAGTTGACCCTCCAAAAATGGATTCTCCCAAGACTGGTCAAACGCGTAATGCCCAATCCAGAAATGAGGCAAAAACATGGTTTTTTGGTGGTTTTTGACCTTTTGGGCTTATTTGTTTGTTTCCAAATGCTTAGAAAATGCACAGGGTGCATGTACTCATCACTCTGAATCCAAATATGATGAACTTTTGCTGATTAGATGCCCCAAAAAAGGGTGCAGCACCCTAGGTGTTGCGCATTTGACCTTTTCACTGTGCTAAAAATGCCTCAAAAAACACAATAATTCACAAGTTACAACATTTGCTTCAAAACTTGTCAAAATTGAGCCCATGATAGCTCATTGGAAATATTATCTTGTCTAGTTTCCAGATCTACATTTAGTTTGCAAAATGGACTTGATTTGACCTTCCAAAAATGGATTCTCCCAAGACTGGTCAAAAAGTACAGAACGAGGGTGCAAAAATGAAGTGTGATTTTACAAGAAAATTTTGGAGCTCTTCCTCAACTCCAAATTGAGCTCATGATAGCTCATTGGAAATATATTTCTGCCTAGTTACCATTTGACTCATCAAGAAAGTCATTTGGACACTACAACTAGGAGAAAAATTGATTTTTCCAAGGTCACTCTAGAAGTGCAGCAACTCTCTTGTAGCAACTGTATTTTTCACATTTCTCCAAAACCATAACACCTATGTAAAAACTAAAGGATATTTTTCATCCTTGGACTAGTATGGACAAAAACCTCTCTCACGTTTGTCAAATGCATCTCTGTTTGGTCAGAAACATAGTTTGAAGAAAAACTAGCCCTATGTGTGGCAAATGATTTGTCCCTTGGAATGACTTCTTGAAAAATGATGGAGACATGATGTTTATGAGTTGGAATGGCCTCAATTCTTTCTGAAATGACCTCCCTTATTCCTCCTCTGCTCAGATGTCTCTAATTCCATAGCCAACCCTAGCTCAGTGGGAGAGGAAATTAGTGTTTAATGCTTGTGGAAAATGATGATTTGGATACCCTTGGGAAAAGACAACTCCCTTTGGCATTCACTTAACTTTTTGAAACATTACCCTTTCACTTGACTATTTCCTTTGACAAATTGATCTTTTGATGGTCTTTGAGAACTCTTTGAATTTGACTTTTCTTTAATGAAGTTGGCATATAGAGATTGAGTTGGCAGCTTAGGAACAATACTTATTACATATAGTGAACATAAAATTACATGATGAAATAAGCATTTCTCTTTACAAATCATCTTCACATGGTGAAGAGATGTTATTTGATCACCCTTTACTTTCTGGTCTTATGCAATGGAATGGAGTTTTATTGGAACCTTAGAAACCCTAATGACCTAATGAGACCTTGAAGGATTGAATTTCAAGATGACATGACTGATGTGATGGCATGATGTCATTAACTTTATGGACAATGGATACTTATCAAGGTTGAAATGAGCCAACAAGGGGTAAATTTCTAAAAGGAGTAAAGGAAACCCTAATTCAACCTTCAGTGACCAAATTTTTGCATGACGACCTAGTGGAATGACAAAAATTTCAGAATGGGACCCTAATATGATATGAAAAGAGGATTTTTTATCACTGATGGCAGTATGCAAATATTGACACTAATAGGTTGCAAGCTTCAAAGAGATGGATTCAGAGGAGACTATAGTGTAACCTGAAGGTGATTGAGTTTTTAATCTTGTTAGAGAAGGTAACATCTCAATTGCTTTCAAAGGATATATGTGTGTGTGTGTGTTTATGTTTTTAAAATCATTGTGTACAAGTATCTAGATAATAGTTAAAATATAGATTTAAATAGATAATAAAATCCAGTACATGTTGGTAACTAATTTCCTATTAATTATGATCTTAATTTACACTTGTTTTTATTATGTAGGAGATGTTTTTGATATAGTTGCACCCATTAACAACATAGAAAATGTCAAGTATTATTTGATGTGGTGCACTGAATGAAATATGAAGTTATTGGAAGACTATGATGATAACGGTTTTATATATGAAAGAGGGTCTATTATACTAAAAGGTTATTTTTTCCAAGAAACTCATCAAACCGAGAGTCATGTTTACTTTCAAGACTATCAACCCGATGCCATAAGTTGTCAATATAGTCATTTGGTGTGTGCACATAAAGTTGATAGAAGTTCAATCAAGAAAAAATCGGAAGTTAAAAATTGGAGAATGTCAAAAGTTGACCATGAACGGATCATTGAGGATGGCATTCCATTATAATTTTTTTAATTGAACTGTCCAATGATATTTTCTCCTTGTATTCATCTTTGAGAAAGATTTAAAGCAGATTGTTAGCCTTTCTTTTTTTGCACTCTTAAGTTGTCCATTCTAGCTAGTACTAAGTTTTACATAATCGTTTTCATTAATATGGTGACTTTGTTGTTAAGTTAAAAAGAAATTCAAAGATCCCAAATACTACAATAATGTAAGGACGTAGCATATCACAATTTTCTTGTTTTTTATTGATTGTACAACTATCATGTTTGCATTGCATTCTTCTTTTCTATGGACCGTTATTTTATTTTTTCAAATATTTGTATTGCTATCTTAGTAACATTATTTACTTTATTAAAATCACATTACCATAAATAAAAAAGTGCATTATTATTACATACAATTTATTATTAAAAAAAATATTTTATTGTGTTTGTCCTATACATGTAGTGCATACAAAACCTATTAAAACTAACAATGCATGCTCCACATATGGTATTTAATACAATTTTAAGTTATATGATTATTTTAGACATCTAAACCACTATATGATTCATGAATGCAAAATGTACCATGCTTTTTAATTTTGCAAATTTACAAACATTGCTCCATATTCATGAACTTAAATGTAAAACCTTTAAGCATCAAACCATGCATCATGCAAAATGTAACATGTTTTAAATAATGTTAGTTGCTGATTAAACTCACAAACTATAACTTGAAACCTTACATCAAACAAAAAGTTGGAAGTTAGCTAGAACAACCAAGCAAAGGTTGATGCATGAGAACTTTGGTGGGTAATAATGAAATCCAAAATGGCCCATGCGTTTTACTTATCATTTAATTTGAAACATACATCACTTGAAAAGATGGTATGGGGAAATTGTAACTATTACATTTAGGGTATCACAAGTTGTGTAGCCACTTTATATTAAAAGTTAAGTATCAACCCACATCCATAGTAGCCCTTCTATACAAGATGATGATCTATTCATGAATGCAAAATGTATACCATATTTTATAGTAAAATTTTAAGTTATGATTGTTTTAGACATCTACACCATTATAGATTCATTCAAATGCAAAATGTACCATGTTTGGTAATTTGCAATTTTAATTTATTCATTAAATAACTTGACAAAACAACTTTGAACAAAAGCTAAGAATCATCTACTAACATTATAAGAATCATCATGCAAAATGTACCAACTAAATGCAAATTTGCTTTCATTGCTTCATATTCACGAACTTAAATATGTAAAACCTTTAAGCATCAAACCATTCATTATGCAAATTGTACCATGTGTTTAAAATGCAATTATAAGAATTATTGAATGAAAAATGTACATAAACTCCAAAATTAGCATAATAAAAATCAATTCATAATAAATAGTTCTATTTAAAATATGTCCAAAATTTATATCATTATAAAAGTAAATATATAATAAAAAGTTGTCAAATAAAAATATGCATCAAAGAGATCAATTCATAATAAAGAGTTTTAATTTAAATATGTCCAAAATTTATATCATGATAAAAGTAAATATAATAAAAGACTATCAAATAAAAATTTGCATCAAAGAGAATCTTGTTGATATATATGATGTACAACATCCTCTTGTTCTCATCAGAATCATGGGTCCCCTACACAACATGTGTAATATGCATATATACATAAGATTTTGTACTTTAAAATTAAATTTTAATGTTTTAAAATTAAATGAGAATGTAATCATCAAAACAAAATTATAAAAGGTTTAAAATTCCATGCAATACCTCATGGTGTTCCCCCTTCATTACGCCTTCGTGGGGTTTGTCATGCATTGTGCCCTCCTAGATAATATGTACAATACATGTACATGTATATATTAAAAATTTAAAATTGCACATGAAAATGCATAAACTCGCAATATTAAAAAAATCAAGTATCAAATTCTTCAAATTGTCTAGACGATTCAATCCCTGTAACCGACTCAAGTTTCAAATTCCATGCAATACCTCGTGGTGTTCCCCCTGCATTTCACTCTCATGGATGCCCTGTACAATACATGTACATGTATATATTAAAAATTTAAAATTGCACATGAAAATGCATAAACTCGCAATATTAAAAAAATTGTTAAACAACTTTTTCAAATTGTTTAGACGATCTTATCCCCATCGCTAACTCCATTGCTAAAGACCCTAGAGAACGGAAACTGTCTCCACAAACCTAAAATTCGAAAATTTTAAAACTGTAAGATAGAGATCCCATTTTTCAATGAAACTTGCTTCAATTTATAACAAAACAAAACAAAACTATTAAATACTCGTGACAAGTGAATATTTGACACATCTCCTAATAGGGAGGAAGAGGGTGGCGCTATGTCGAAAATGTCAGATGGAATCAAAATCTGTTAACATTTAATTATATATGTAATTATTTCTTTTAAAAATATGTCTTCACAATACCGATATAATAAAAGTAGAATAATAGTATCAACATGAACTCTTAAAAAAAAACTAACATCTCTCAACACATCTTGATTATAACCTAAACCTGAGACCGTGATATTATCAATTGTTTTGTTCAACAAACAACTTAACTGCAAATGGTGAATATATGATACATTCGTGTTAGATTATATTTGAAAAAATTAACAGAATGTATGTGAATCAACATTAACACATACATTAAAATATCCACCCTAACCATTAACACATACTGATCCCATGCCCTCTTCTTTATGACCAATTAGATCTTTCCAACCATCATGACAACCCTTTGCATATGCTTTAACCTCTTCAATATTCATATTATCTATCTCCTCATCTTTTTTATATACAAAATTAGCACATGCACCAGCTCGTGCTCTTTGTTGATTTAGACCAACATCAATTCCAGTCAATGCAATCTATATGTTGTCTATAATGGCATCCCTTGCTTCTCGACCAATCTGAGAAGTGGCATCCATCTTCGACCACAAAGTTACCAGACATGGAGGTTGAGGTACCAAAGGTGGCAGAGGACAAGGCAATTCAATACCCCTTAATGCACCCTTACGCACATATGTCCGACCTTTCCTAATACCATAAAATTTAGATGGAATGTCAATATAATCAGGTCTCATACCCAAAAAAAATTATGCATAAAAAAAATTGCAAAAAAATGTGGAACCTCATCATTCTTTCTTTCTTTTCGGCCCTTCTTTGAAATTAAACATAGCTTTGGCATGTTCTTTTGTAACCCTTCTACTTACCTCGCCCCATTCTTCGGGGCCCCTCACTGTTTCATTTCTATGCCTCATCATTTCTATAAATAAATTAGTTGTTGGCCCAAGGTTCTTGTAAATATCAATAAATGAGCTTAGAGAGTGCACAACTATTTCCAAGCTTTGTCAACCCTCTATAGAGAGCTCCAAACTCGCAAGATATTTCTTCAATTTTGAATAATGTGCTATGCACCTCTGTTATGTACATTGTTGGATGCTTGTTTCCCAAGGAAGCTCATCAGGAATATCATATGGATAGGTGGTAGTTGGCATATGGTGTTCTTCTTGAATTGCCTTGCTCTGCCTACGTTTACTTCGACCAAAATTTTCACCCCCTACTTCAATATAATTATGTATAAATATAAAAAAAATGTATTTATGCACATGCAAGATAGACATGTGCACGTATATGTAGATACAATTCATTTACATGTACAAATTTGTTTTAACATAAATAAATTATTGATTTACCAAAATGATGAGGATCATGATGATTCGATTGAGATCGATGACCACACAGAGATGGTTGAGCATAATCATGCCCAAGTACATGAGTTGATTGAACTTGTTAACCCTCGCTCGATGACATAGTGAGAGAAGCTTCTAAAAAAATAGGAATTATAATAAATTAATTAAGTTAAATTGAAAAAAAAATATTTCAATATAAGTATGTACATATGATTCTACATATTTATCATTTAAGTAAATGCACATAAACATATATATACCACGATCATGATGTAACAAATGATGGCCCTCCCCCTATTCATTTGATAATCTCCTATATCCATGACCAATCTCATCAACATGCATAGAAATTCGCCCTCTAGTTGATGCATGAGACTGAGTTGATGCTCACCTCGAATTAAGTGGCAACTGCTCATGTGATGATCCAGTCCCTATATATATATATATATATATATATATATATATATATAACCCTTGGAATTACCTCGTATTTAAAATTCTTTAAAATTGCTATTTAAAAAGATCAAGAATTCATAAAATTAACGTAACTATCCAAGGGTTTCTTCAAAATTATTTGGTGTAAATTCTTATTTTAAAATATATTCAAGACTGAAAACACAAATGCTGAAGTGCACATTTTGAGAATTAAATACAAAATTTTCTAAAACATGTTAGGTTCACCAAGTTGCGCTTACATAGTTGGGGTCCACTTAGCATAGGATTGAAAAAAATACGTAGTCATTAAAAACACCACATTTATAGCTAAAAACACACACATACCAAAGATATCTTACAATGTCCATCAATAATTTTTGGTGGGGAGCTTCTTGACACCAATTCATCTTTCATACACATATCTTGAATTGGCATTGCCCCATACAATAGATCACTAGACATCCTATTAACATTTTCACATTGTCTTATGCTTAATGATTGAAATTGACTTACCATATTCTTTGCTTCTCCATGTAGTTGTTTTAACCTCTCCTTTTTGACTTGGTACACGTCTTTCATCTGGTTGCACATAAGTTCAGAATTGGTGAAGACTATAATTCCATTGGATCCATACTCCTTAGTTGTTCCTAAGTCTTCTATCAATGCAATATAATATGCTTCATTATTTGTTGTCCTTCCAAGTACATTCATTTTCCTTTGGAGGACTTTGTTCGTCGCAATATTGCATAGCACATAAGTAATCACTGCTTGCCCTCGATTGGGATAACAAGAAACTTCTATGCATAATGTCCATTTTTCAACCATGTTTAATGGATTTTCTGATCCTTGTAAACAATAAATTCAGTAAAATTAATAATATATTTATTTATCACAAATGCCTTAGTTTATGGGAGAATGATGAAAAATAAATATCTATTGTGATTGAATGATGGAATATTACAAGGATTTAGCCTAGAATTCCATATATGACACTTGGATATGATGATTAACTCCAACAAAGGAATATGACGAGGTCAAAACATGATGAGGAAGAAATCATTATATGGACTTATGTGGGTGCATCGAGTTTGGTATGCAAAATGGATTGTTAGGACTTCTTTCCCAAGGTTTCCTTAGATGCATATCATATCCTAATGTGTATATGTTGAGTCATATTTGATTTTCTAGTGTTGATAGTTCTATATATAGAATCTTACTCGTTATAGGCAAGGATATAAAGTGTGATATATTACCTCCTAAGGGGTAACTACTTTAAGAGCCACCCTAAATGGGTATGTTATTGAGATAATTGGAATTTATTTACTTACATGGGTATGTTATTGAAATAATTGAAATTTCTTTACTTACATATGATGAATGCCCACTTGAATAAAACAAAATAGGAGGTAATCAAATGATATTGAGGAATGGAAGCTCAATATTCTAACCTCCTTAATCTATCAAATCAAGGATTAAAGATGTGATATGTGGCTTGCGTACATGTTAGGAAACCAACTCACAAAAAATATAGAAAAGATAGATCAATGCCTTAGAATTCAGCCTCTTCAAGGGGGCAACCTCCTTTACATTACACAAATGAACAATTCTTGGATGATACAAATGACTAAACCTCCCTTCTATATACAGGAGTCTAAGGGGTCACAATATAATCAAGCCGACATAACAATGATAACATAAGGGCACAAAAATAACAATACTGGGTTTCTATGGGGCATACTAATAACAATATGGGGACAATAGGGGCACAATAATAACAATAAGGGATACAACGACATAGTAATGGGGGAATCACTAGTATTATAGGGGCCTAACATGCCCCTCTTCTTCCGAAAAGTGTTGTCCTCAACGCTTGAGTAGTTCTGGATGCTTCTGTATAAAATTCTCATCCTCCCATGTGGAATCTTCAGTAGAAAAGTTCTTCCACTTGATGAGACACTCTGAAATTGATCGATTTAGTAGTTATCGAGTTCTTATTTATGTGACTACTTCCAGTTCCAATATAATTTTTCCTTCCTCATCAATTTCTGCAAATATTGTTTGAACTGGGAACTTGTCACTTATAACCTTCTTTAAACATGAAACATGGAAAACTGGGTGCACTCGGGAAGCTGCCAGAAGCTCCAATTTGTATGCCATAGTACCAATCTTTTGAAACACCTTGTACAGACCATAATACTTTGGTGATAATTTATTATCCTTCTTAGCTTGCTTGAGGGACATTTTTTTATATCGTTGTAGCCGTAGGAATACCCAGTCACATACATCAAAACTTATTTCGCTGCAATGTTGATCTGCCTGTTGTTTCATTCTATTCTACGCCAACATGAGGTTATCCTTTAAGAGTTGGAGAACTTGTTGTTGATGCTCGATGTGATGTTCCACTGCTTGAACCTTAGAATTTTCTCTTAAATATGATGTGATGGATGTGGATGATATCCATAAAGTGCAATAAATGGGGTCATTTTTGCTGTAGTACGGAAGGAAGTGTTATACCACCATTCAACCAGAGGCAACCATTTGACCCATTGCGTCTGTTTATCATATACAAAGCAACAAAGCTATCCTTCCAAACATTTGTTTATTATCTCAGTTTGCCCATCATATTGAGGATGATAAGATGAGCTATGAGCTAACTGAGTACCGAGACAAGAAAATAATTATGTCCAGAAATTTCCAGTGAAAATGGGATCTCTGTCGCTTACAATAATCTTTGGGTTTCCATGTAGCTTTTGAATTGTTTCCGTAAATGAGTAGAAACTATACTGGCTTTAAATGGATGTGATAATGCACAAAAGTGTGCATACTTGGTCAGTCTGTCAACATGACACTCTTTCTTTCGGACTTGGGTAAACCTGTGATAAAATCCATTGAAACCTCCTCCCAACGTTTGCTTAGAATGGATAAAGGTTGTAATAGACCTGGGGTCTTAATTGTTTCAACTTTATTTTGTTGGCAAACCAAACATTCTGCCAAAAACTTTTGAATATCCAATTTAAGGCCATCCTAAAAAAATTCCTTCTTAACCCTGTGCTAAGTTTTTAAAATCTTGAGTGCCCTCCTAAGGGAGAAGTGTGCAACTCCATAAGAACCTTTTGTTTGAGTTGGGAATTCTTACATAGGTACAAGTGATATTTGTACCATAACGAATCATTTTTCCAGCTAAATGTATCAGATGTACTAGGATCTTGTTGTAACTTTCGAATGAGTGCCCACACTTCTTTGTCATTCTTCCATTCCTCCCTTGCTTCGTTTATCCAAACTGGTTGGATAATAGAAAGAGCACACAACAATGCTTCCACATCCTCATCCTTTCTTGAGAGTGCATATGCCACATCTTTTTTGTAGATGATTTCAAAGTCATAACCAAACATCTTTGTGACCCATTTTTGTTGCTCTTCAGAGGATAATCTTTGTTCTAAAAAGTATTTAAGACTATCATGATTCGTTTTTACCTTGAAGTGTCTTCCCATTAGGTAGGGTCGCCATTTCTTAAGTGCATGTAGTATTGCCAACATTTCCTTCTCATAAATAGCTTTGTGTAAATACTTTCCCTTGATTGGACGACTTTCAAAAGCAATGGATCTTTCATCTTGCATTAAAACAGCATCAATTCCATTTCTTGAAGCATCACATTCCACAATAAAGGTTTTTGTGAAGTCCGACGTAGCTAAGACCGGTGCTTGGCACATTTCCTCTTTAAGATGTTCGAAGGCCTTTGTTGCTTCTAGAGTCCATGAAAATGCATCTTTCTTCAATAATGTTGTTAGAGGTGTTGCTATTCTCCCATAATTCTTAACAAACTTGCGATAATACCCTGTCAACCCAAGAAATCCTCGCAGTGCTTTATGGATGTGAGGATTTTCCATTCCTTAATGGCTTTAATTTTGTTAGGGTCTACCTTAACACCTTCATGAGATACAATATGACCCAGATATTCCACCTCTTGTACTCCAAAGAAACATTTGGAGCTTTTTGCATATAATTGTTTCTCCTCCAATAGTTTGAGCACCCTGCCAACATGTTCAACATGATCCTTCCAAGACTTGTTGTAGATTAGTATATCATCAAAAAATACTAACATAAATTTTCTAAGGAAGGGTTTCAAAATGGAATTCATCAAACCTTGAAATGTAGAAGGTGCATTGGTAAGGCCAAAAGGCATGACCAAAAATTCGTAATGATCCTCATGAGTTCTAAATGTTGAATGTTGTTTTCAGAATGTCTTCAGTATTCATTTTGATTTGATGATATCCTAAATGAAGATCCAAATTGGTGAAATAAATTGATCCATGCAATTCATCCAATAATTCATCAATGACAAGAATGGGAAATTTATCTTTAATAGTGAGCTTGTTGAGCTCCCTATAATCCGGACACATGCACCATGATCCATCCTTCTTGTGCACCAATACTACTGGAGCAGAGAAAGAACTTTGACTAGGCTAAATTGTACCAGCCTCTGGCATTTCTGCAACCATGCGTTCAATTTCACTCTTTTAGGCATAGGGATATCTGTACGGCCTGATGTTTGGAGAAACACTTCCTGGAATCAAATGAATAGCATGATCATGATCACGAATAGGTGGAAGACATTTGGGAGTCTCAAATACCTTGGAATGATTGTCCAATAATTTTTGGAGATCTGGAGAAATAGATGATTTCGATGTGGGAACCTCTAGCGAACATAATTGTGCAATTACACCTCGATGTTCCTTCTTTAGAAGCTTTTTCATACCGTTAGATCTGATTATCTTTCCCAGTTTCCCTGCAATACCCCTTAATTCAACTTCCTTTCCTTCTGCACAAAATTTCATGAAAAGTTCTTGAAAATTAAAAGCTATTGTACCTGAGGATTGTAGCCATTGGACACCTAGTACAACATCAGCACCACCCATTGGAATGGAAAGCATTGGGCTATTCAATACATATTCTCCCATGGATAGCTTGATATTATGGCACTTTCTAGAGCAATTTATGGTTCCTCCACTTGCAACCATCGCATGACACTCTGGTGCTAGATATAGGAAGTAATTCAATTCCTTTGCTATCTTACAATGAATAAACTTATGGGTACTTCCCGAATCAATCAACACTATTACCTTTTTCTTCTTGATATGTCCTCCTTTCTTGATAGTTTGAGGAAAGGTAATTCCAACTAATGCATTACAAGATATGGTCGGGTTCATTTCTTCTTTATCTAGGGTTTGTTCCTAGAGTATATCCTCTTCTTTTGACATTTCTTGTTCCTTTTCTTCCTCCTCTTCACAATCTATGTAGAATAGTTTCTTCTCAGCACACTTATGACCTTTAGTGTATTTGCTATCACAACTGTAACAAATCCCTTTTGCTCTTTTTTCTTCCAATTGTTGTGGTGTCAACCTTGTAGGTTTTGGAAGGCCAGGGGCAACAACACTTCCATCTTTATAGTTGTGAGTGGTAGGCTTCCTAGTTGCCATAATTTTCTTTCCATTTTTCTTGCTAACCTGACTGCCTTCTCCAATGAATCAGGTTCCAAAAGGCGAACCTCATGTTGGATATTATCCTTTAAATTCCCTATGAACATATCAATCCTATGCTCCTCTAGAATATCTTTTACCCTTATGTTCAATTTTTGGAAGTCCTCAATGTGCTCCATCATTGAACCCTTTTGTTTGAGATTTATCAATTGGCTAAAAAAAGGTGTTGCTTTTTCTATCCTCATAATGTGCTATCATTTCTTCTGTAAAAATTGCCCAAGTGATAGTTTGTTTATGAGATCAAAGCCATCGAAACCATACAAACTGATTTGGTTCCAAATATAAAGTTGCAATACGTACCTTTTGTGTGTTTTGCACATTATGGAGATCGAAAAATTGCTCCATCTGTAGTATCCATGTTCCAGGATCCTTGCCATCAAACTTCCTCATATCGATTTTTGGAACATGGTGGGTCTTCAATCCAACATTAGAGTCTATGAAATCATGATTAACATTTCTTTTGTTCTCATCATGAGTTTTCTTTACTACCCTTTCACCATTAGTGACCATTTCTTGTAGCAACTTATTCAATTTTATCTTCAATTCTTGCATCTTAGCTTCCACGTCATCCATCTTAGCTTCCACGCCATCCATCTTAGCTTGCATGCCATTCACATTAGCTTCCACGCCATTCATCTTCGCTTCATTTACCTTTAGTGAGAGTGAAATTTGTTGTACTTGGTCTTGTAATTTTGATATATCATGTTGCATTTCTTCCTCTTCTTCACGAGTCATGCTAGAGCTTTCAGGTTGCTTATTAGTTGTTTCCATTTTCTTTCTTCGGGGCATTAATTAATGCTAATAATTCTTCACTATTCCCTTTGAATTCCTTCAAACTAATTTTTCAAACCAATCTTATGCAAAATTTAAAAAAGGACTACACACCTTTTATTTCACTTTGTAAGATCTCGATATTAAATCTGTTGTATCTTTGTAACTGCGAATCTCGAATATCTGAAATCTCATCCTGCGGTAGCCCTTTGAGTCCTCTTTCTAACCCCGCAAGTATGATCAATATTGGATTCTCCAAGGAAGAGTTATGCCAAATCTCCCACGATGACCGGATTATAGACTAGTTCAGTAGAGCGAACTTGTACAATGTGCCACGTGTCACTGTTTCGACCTTAGTACCTGAAAATGATACACAGAAAACTATAGGTCGTCCTCTTTCTGAAACTTCTTACGAAATTTCAATCTGATGCTCAAAACAAAAGTTATGATGATTTTCCCCAGGTCACCTGTTTGGAATGTAATTTGGGAGTCTGCGAAAACCCTAACTTCATCAGATCATATCTTCGCAAATATAGCGGGACAAGTTATGAAGTTCAAATGCAAAGTTCAGAACGATTTTGGCTCAAACGGGTTTTTTTTGTAGCTTCTGAAACATCATAGAAAAAAATTATCACGAAAATTGCACGATGACCTGTTTGGAGCAACGAAACCCTAAAATCCAAATCTCTGATACCAAATGTTAGGAAACCGACTCACAAAAAGATAGAAAAGATAGATCAACGTCTTAGAATTCAGCCTCTTTGAGGGGGCAACCTCCTTTATAGTACACAAATGAACAATTCTTGGATGATACAAATGACTAAACCTCCCTTCTATATATAGGAGTCTAAGGGGTCACAATATAATCAAGCCAACATAACAGTAATAACATAAGGGCACAAAAATAGCAATAGTGAGTTTCTATGGGGCATACTAATAACAATATGGGGACAATAGGGGCACAATAATAATAATAAGGGATACAATGACAATAGTAATGGGGGAATCACTAGTATTATAGGGGCCTAACAGTGCAGGGATGGATGGATGTGTATGTCAAACGAATTTTGTTGCACACGTAGTTGTTTTTGGATGTGAAATTTTTTATGATTTATATATCAACAACGATTTGAACAACTATATTTAATGGCTTATATATATATATATAATTAGTGGACTCCAAGAGAGCTCAGATTTCGTACACTTAAGATATTAGGGGTAGTACAAAGAAAGATTCAGATGACCATGAATGAAGAAGTATTAAAACACAATTATGATGTTAATTATGCACTGAACATTTGAATAGAACAAAAATAATAGCAATAACAAAGGGTGGACACCGCTCTGTTACGCTGGGACAGTTTAGTCCTTAGGCCTAGCTGTGAGGATAACAACCAAGAACCGGTCTAGGCCCAGTGATTCTAATCTAGCGGTATTCATTAATAAGTCTAAGCTATGTTGGAAACATTAAAAAAATAATTTATAAGACAGATTTATGAAAAGAATATATCCACAATTGTATTGCAAATAACATGTAATAAACTGTATTATTTTTTATCATTGTTACAACAGTTAAAAAAAAGAAGAGACTGGAGAAATCTGTGTGTGTGCGAAAATAGTATGTATACAGTTAATAATAAAGTTAAAATATAGGAGACTGTAAATTGAGTCAATGAAAGCAAGAAGAAGAGTAAAGAACTACAAGCTATTAACTGGAATCCGTAGCGTCACGTTATTTCGACAATTGAAATCATTTTTTATGAGCATTCCAAAGAAATAATAATATTAACCTACGTGAAGCCCTATATATTTTCCCAAGTAAATAGAATGCAAGTCGATAAGTTGTAGCGCTTGTTCAAGAGAAATAATTTTACCGAATGCATACTCTCTAACCAAAATACAATAATGATCTTCCAAACTGAATTAATTCAAGAAAGAGACTACAGGTTTGAAACAGTGACCACAGTAAAAGAAATACATAGAACAACGACCGATAACAATTCCTTTAAAACTCGAAAAACATAGTAATAAATTTATAGTAGATTAGACCATGTCTTATAAGGCTAACCTCTGATTCAAAATTACGTAAAACAAATCGTAGGAATTCCATTAAAAGAGAAATTGTTTATATACGCCTTAATTGCTAACAAAAAATAGCCCTCTACATTCAAGTCTTAAGATTAAAGGAGTCAAATGCCCTCTGAATCTTATGTTACAACTAACCACTGCCATATACATGCATGTATTTTCCTATAATTCTCTTTTCTCCTCTTACTGATTGAAAGAAAGAGAAGGAGATGCATGTGTCAACATACCTGGTTTTTAGTTGTTGTGTGGTCAAACAAGGAGCCTGACAAAATTCCTTCAACGACAACGAGGTGCAAGAAATCCTCTGTCGCCAACCAATCCTGGAAAAAAACCAACAAAAAATAATTTATGCTCCGGAAATCCCAACAAAGAAATCCGGAAAAAACAACAACAAAAATTGAACCTCGAAAAATTTCCTCCACCTGCAAAATTTTCCTCCACGGCAACGAACGAGTCGACAAGTGGATGAACCGACACAAACAAAATCAAATAGACTCAGTGGATGAGCCGACACAAACTTAGTGGACGCGCGGACAAGTGAAAACTCTTCAATATTATAACGACCCATACATATATAAAAATATTTTTGGTTGAAACAATTGTTCGGTCGAAGAAATAAATTCGGTCAAAAAAAAATTGCTGAAAAATTTAGTCGCCGAATTTTTCCACCTCCTGCCAAAAATCCATTACATGTTGTCATTAATTTAAATGGCCACGTTTTTGGCCAAACGTTAAATTCAAATTTTCGGCCAAATTTTTTTTAGTTCGGCCGAAAAAGTGCAATTATAAAATTTTCACGAGCAATTCTCACAAAAATGTAACCCAAATTCACAAGTCAACCTAGCTTAGATCCATCTTAACTCCAGATCTTCCAATTGTCAAGAGGAATCAAATCTCTTGAGATGCGACATCTCAACCAAGAAAAAAAACCAAATCCAATATTTATGGATATGACTAAATTTAATTGAGAAAAACTTAAGGAGCACTTAGTGAATAAGGAAAAATGCTTGTAAGACTCCAATTTCACCTTTTTCCTGACAAAATTTCGTATTACTAACCCCGAAGCTTTCAAAATCACCTACAATTTCTAGTCTTCATGTTTTAAAGCTAACAACTATTGGAATAAGCCAACAATGATTGAACTTTCACTTCTAACAATTTATGTCTATGTTTACCTTTCATCGTCTATTGAGATATTCTTGGAGTACCTATTCTCTTAAATTAAAATTACTTAAAGAACTTAACCAGAATGTAATCAGAATGTTCAATGTTTTTTCTGTTCTTTAGAAGATAAGCACTAACCATTCATATTGTGATAACATAGGTGTAGGAAAATGGCAATAAAAAATGTGTACGGATTTTAGTCACTTGTCTTATTAGTCCCTACCTCGCCAAGGACTATAGCATTTGCTTTGTGGTTAAAGTGCATTGAATCCTCATTATTAGTTTTTTTTTTGCAATTTTAACCAAAGAATTGAGAAATGAATACTTCTATTTTTTGTAAATTCAAAAATAATTTCCAATTTCCTCTAAACCTTATTTCTAATTTTCAATGACCTTTGATGGGATATAATTCCCCTAGTGGAGAGCATTTTATTTTTGGTATTTGTCACTGCCTAACAATTCATTAAAAAGAAGAAGAAAAAAATTGATTTTGTGAGTGCTCATTCCATCGGTGAGTGCTCTGACATCGACACTTACATTATTATGGTACTGTTGTGCCCAATGATGCCAAAATTGACGCGGTTGTAGGTCGTTTACGTAGGTTGGTGGGGAGGAGGGGGGGGGATGTGTGGGTTGAACAAATATCCAGTTAATATTTCCTTGTGCAAAGCTTTGATTGCAAGTCCTTTACTATCAAACTTATTCCTAATTCTTCTCTCGCCCCCGTTGTAATGGTTTGAACATTTTTCATAAATTTGAGATCTGGACATGTTAATGGTTGGAACATACATGATTCAGTTACAATATAATGGGAAATGTTGGAGACGTGGAGCAAGAAAGCTTAGTTTTTTGAAGAACGAATCATAGCTTAGTTTTTTTCTATTAAACATTAATATTAACAAAGAAATTGAATGTCAAAAGTAAATCTAATTCGTTATGTCAACATATGCATGATGGTTGGCAACACAATGCATCGTCTTCAAATAATAAAAGTCATTTTAAACAATGAAAAATAACAAACATATTAAAATTTATTTTAATTGAAATCACTAATCTGCATAGTTAGATAAGTGTGTGAGACATTTCAAAGCTTTAGTGTGTCAAATAAATGATGTGCGGAGAACCTTTATTCATGCACTTCTTCCGCAAATATGCCTATGCAACTATGACTCAACCCCACCTCCAACTCATCATGTTCGCACTATTAATTTGGCAACTCAGTGACAAATTCCAATCATGGGACTATATTCCTCTTTTCGACAAGACCAATTTTGACTATTGAAGCGCTCAATTTAAACAAGGGAAAGTGTATTTTTGAATTAAATCCCACATGTGCACAAAAGGACAAGTTAGCCCAGAAGAGAAATTGGACACCCTCATTTGGACATCATCATTTTATGACCATTCTTCTTTCTTTGGGTTTGGCTTGCACAGGTTTGAGGTTAGGTCGCAGAGATTGGTTCGTACAGGTCCGAGATTGCAGGGTTTGAACCTCACACGTGTAGTTAGGGTTTTGGTTTCCATCTGCAGGCATGACATGGCAAATTTCAGTCACAACCACATGTACACATGCTCATGCATGCAGTTGGAGGGTTTCAGCTACACACACATCATTCTCTATGTGTGGTTTGAAGCTAGGGTTTGAGTTTTACAATTAACTGCAAATTTCATAAACTAACTGCAGAGTTTGGCAGTTGACCGCAAACATTAACAATTCACCGAAGGCTTCTGAATCAGGGTTTTGATTATTAGCTTTATTGGGCTCATCTCATGGATGTTGTTTAGTTAATTTTGCTAGATAGGATCATGGTTGGAGATATGGATCATTGTACTCTCTTTTGCTGAATCATTCAATGGAAATCTAATAAGAAGAATAATTTGAAAAGGTTTTCCCCATAGTGGGTGTTGCCCTAGTCTCTGACCAATCCTAGTGTCTCTACGTGTGAATGATTTTCTTCTATTGTTCCTTTATGTTCTGCTACATTGATTATGATATTATTCTTTCTATATAATTGCATATGTTGTTGAATAATGTTATGACGTTGTGGGGTGAATCGTTTTATCTAAATGAAGAAGTGCAATTATCTAAAGCAAAGAACAATATAGACCGAAGAAAATTTAACATGGTATCAAAGCTAGGTTGAAGAAAAGTGTCTTCACCCCTATGAAGGCACTTTGTCGAAAGCTATAGAAGATGGTGGAGACCTAAAATAATACTAGGGTTTGAAGGAAACCCTAGGCAATTTGGTTATTAAGGTTTGATGGATATCATGAGGTCATTGTTTGGAAGAAACCCTGGATTATAACAAAGATTTGAGATATGTAATCTAGAAACCCTAGCATGATCAGTGTAAAAATGTTATGGTACTTGTGACAGGTTTTATATAACAATAGATGAGATAGTCTCAATTAGGTCTGGTTGCCCATATAGTTGGCTGAAATATAATGAAGGCAACAATGTTATATGGACAATGAAAAATCACTTAAAGGCTGGCTCAAGAGGGAGATGATCACCTCTCATTAAATATAAGTACCTTTTTTTTATGTTACTTCTCTATCTCTTTACTTTTGTTTATATTTATTTATTTAATCATTGACTATACTTCTTGCATGTATATTTGAGTCTTTGGGTACTTCTAACCTCTTGGTGAGATGTGATAAGTGGATTCTTCTTAAGGATCATCTGAGGTGCAAGAAAATATGGCTAGTGCAGGAAGAGAAGAGCTAGTCTTGGAAAAGGAAAGAGGCACCCGATGAAAAGTTGACAAAGTGCTCCATCTACCAATGTCAAATAAGAAGGCACAAAGGTATCTGAATGTTCTAAGGTATGTATAGTATAATGTTTCAAGTGCAATATTGGATGGCAGGGTAATCCCTAAGGTATGATGAGAATATCACCTTCATAAATGACTCATATATGCATATGAAAGTAAGTTTGATTATTGGTACATATGATGAGTTGGTGTACTTGGTATTTGACAAGTCCCTTACATTCTATTAAGTCATAGTAAAGCTTCCTACAAACATTTATTTTTGATATATGGTAACTTGATACTATTGATAATGCTTGCAACAAGCATGGTAACCTTGATGATAAAAGTGTAACAAAAACATTATTTCTCAAGATCTAATTGCTCAACTACGCTTAGTAATTTTGACAATATGGTAAAATTGAATGTCCTATCTTGATGATTGAATAATGTAAAATAAGTAATGTAGTGATTATGATCCTTGAAGTATGATGATACACCTATTAGTTTCCCTAATCATATGACTCTAACCCTTGATGAAATTTTGATGGTGTGTTCATGTGTGACGATGAAGTAGCTAATGTCGATATGTTATGACCATGATGGATATATATTTTAGAACCTGATATATTTTGATTTCATGATCTAACAGTTATGTTGATGCATGACAGTATTATGATAGACAAGCAGATGTCTTGAATGATGATGACTAGAGTGGCTTCCCATTCAGAGGGAGAAACTCTCCATAATATCCCTACACCTATTATCATTTGCATTAAATGTATAGAATATTATTTATTGTTGAAGTAATAATTTTGGACATGAATAGTCAAATATCTAATGTTGTTAGTCTGCAGCAAGTTCTGGTCTGAGAAGAGAGGTTTCTCCTAGTCTAAGCCCCAACCACACGAAAGAAGGCTTAAGAGTACAATTATAGGCCTCCCAACCGCATGGAAGAAGGCCTATGGGTGCAGTTGTGCTTATAGGCCACAAAAGCTAAAGCCTTATGCATAAAACCAAGAGCACAACAAGAGTATGATAGTCCTATAGATATGGAGCAGACAATAGAAAGTTCAATGAGTAGGGAAGATTGAATGTTTGACTTACTATAGAAAATATGAATATGTTGACTAAACTTGTGTTTGTATGGGACTAGAATATGCATATTAGTAATGCTATTTTGATTTGATCATTAAGCTAGTATATGACAGTAATTGATAATAGTTGCAAGGGTTTGACAAGATTTGGCTTATTGGTTATATATAGATGAGAAATATTGGAACTTTGACATTATGCTTGATATTTCATAGATATGTTTTAACTTATGGATTGATTGAATTCAGTGATAAAATAAATAAATAAATAAGTGAAAATAAATAATAAATTATAATATTTTGTCCCTTTACCTATCGTGTTAAAAAATAGTCGTTTTTTTTTAGCCGTTGGAATGTATTGACTCTCTATTTAACTTACAACTATGATCTGATCTTTCATCTTGTCCTGATGATGAACCACACTGGTTGGTTCGAAACGCGTCGGCCTAAATTTACAAATGTGATTTCTTCCGAAATTAGTTTCAAATATTCAAAATATGGATCACAGAAGCTTGAATTTGAAAAATATTTCATGGATGCCCTGATGGAGTTTTGTCTAATAACAATTTGTTGACATGATAATAGATTAAGTCGTAACATGATGTGAGCTCTTCCTGACACATATTCCAAAGAGTTTGTTACAGTGATATTGGCATAAACTTTTATGACTTTGATATTTATTTTGATTTGGCATCCAAGGCTTGATAAGTCGACTTAGTTTATTTGATTGCACAATATTGATTTCTGTGAGGCTCAGTATATTGGTTTAATAAGTATAATGTTTACAACAAGCTTCCTGAGCCTGGTATGTCCACATTGACAATTACCTGGTGAAGCCAGGAAGATGTGTCAATCTAAACCTTGACTTCAAAGTGGTCCAAGGTATGCCTTTGATTTTGGTTTTATATGTTGACGATCTATTCTTGACAAGTAATGAGCCTATGATGATTAAAGTAAGAGGGAGTTAGCATCTAAAGTTCGAGATGAAGAATCTTGGCATGATGAAGTTTTATATATCATGAAGCTATTGAAGAAATTTTGGAAAGTGGGAATGCAAATCCTTGGACACCTCGATGAAATTGAATTTCAAAAAGTTATGCAGAGATATTGTTGGACCTGGCTTCGAAACCAACAGTTTATTGAAGAATTGATGTTCCTTGTAACATCCATCTAGATATATTTTTTGCAAAGAACAACTAAACTCAATTCATGATTGAGCCACTTCATACACATTAGGTTGCCACGAAGCACCCTTCAAGATATTTGCATGGGATGATCAATTTTTTGGTCTGATATATTCTTCCTATGATATGTGACCACATGGATGTACTAATGTTGTTTGGGATCATTATTGATGAGATGAGCACATCTGGGTGTTGCTTTAGTATGAGATCTGTCATGATATTTTGGATGAAAAGTTCATAGCTTTAAGCACGACCGAGGTTGATTACAGTGTTGTTGGCATGGCTAGCTGTGAGAGTTATTTTGAATGGGTTCTGGATGTGACAATGATACATTGTGATAATAAAGAGTGGGATCCAATTGGCAGAGAATCTCATATATAGCTGAGATTGAGATATCTTCATATATTGAGTGAATGTTGTTGTACGAAACAAGCTTAGGCTTTTGGTTTATGCCTCCATGGGAGGGAGGATGAATAAGGCATCCTTTTTGTGATATATATTTGTTCTAATATAATATTTGGTTTGATGTCCTGCATGAACAAGAGACAATTTATATTGAGACATTATGATTGAACTCTTTAGTGAGTTGTTTAAGCTGATACGAGATATGAGCACGATGATATGTTTCTGATCTAGAGAGAGGAGGAATAATCGAGGACACTGAGCCAACACTTCCCCCTTGTCTGAGCTCCCATGATGAGGAATTGAGATTGAGGACCCCTAGGGTTGAGGGATCTCTAGACAACATGGTATCACCCCTATATGTTACCCATAGGGTCGAAGATGTTTCTCCCCTATCTTGGTCTATGCAAAATATACCCTAGTTGACATCATACACACAAGCTGGGCTTGTTGGGAATACCACTCCTCGTGTGGCCAATGGGTTGAGAGAGTTCTTGGTGATGTACAACCCAAGCTGGTTATGATGCAGGTGTTCTACCACATGATTTTTGAGAATATCAATGGGTAATAGGATGGATGAGATATTGTTGATCGACATAGGCTAGAAGATGTTTTCTCCCCTATGCTATGACTCCTATTGGTCAACATAGGGTGGAATATGTTTACTCCCCTGTGAGAGGACTCGGTGTAAGAGTGTCCCATCGGACCTTCCTCATTGTCATTATATTTTGGGTTGATATTGAGTTCCACGATGTGGTTTCAGGTTGAGATGTGCTCCCTGATGTTAAGCCCTCTGATGTTTCATGGGTTGTAGCATTAATCTCCTCGCTGGCAAATGATTATGGGTTGTAGCAATGGCTCCCTAATGAATAAAGGGTGGTATCTTGGACTCCCCTCCAATGTAAAATTCTTCTTCCTTTAGATTCGAAAATGTTC
The DNA here is from genome assembly GCA_031772625.1 of Pinus tabuliformis. Lineage (NCBI taxonomy): Eukaryota > Viridiplantae > Streptophyta > Pinopsida > Pinales > Pinaceae > Pinus > Pinus tabuliformis. The sequence goes on along the minus strand of CM062814.1, from coordinate 739,491,122 downwards.
ATCATATGAGCATATGCAATCAAGAGATAAGTAGGGATAAGCAGAGATGAGCATAAATGAGTAGTGGCGAAATTTGATGATGAGATACTTGAGATATGATACGATTTGATGTTAAGAGACTTGCAATGATTACATTATGCAATTGGAATTTCTCCCTAGCTGATAGGGAATGTTAATTTGGTAGCTCAGTGATAAATTTCAATCATGGGACTAGCTTCCTCTTTTCAAGAGGAGCAATTTTAACTATTGAAGTGCTCAATTTGGACAAGGGAAAGTGTTTTTTTTTTTTTTTAAATTAAAGCCCACATGTGCATAAAAAGATAGGACAAACCAAAAGAATTTGGACACCCATGGATGGCTATAAATTCAAGTAAAGTGACCCTCATTTGGACATCATCTTTTTATCATCATTAATCTTTCTTTGGGTTTGGCTCACACAAGTTTGAGGCTAGGTCGCGGAGATTGGTTCGTACAGGTCCGAGATTGCAGAATCTGAAACTCACACATGTGGTTAGGGTTTTGGTTTCCAACCAAAGCATGAGACAAGAAGATTTCGATTGCAACTGTAGGCACCCATGCTCATGTGTGGAGTTGGAGTGTTTCAATGGCACACACATAACTCTCTGCATGCGGTTGGAAGCTAGGGTTTGAGTTTTACAGTTAACCGCATATTTCATCAATTGACCACAGAGTTTGGCAATTGACCGCGGATAGTGACAACTTATCGCAAGTTTCTAAATCATGGTTTTGATTATTAGCTTTGTTGGGTTCATCTCATGTATGTTGTCTAGTTCATTTTGCTGGATAGGATTATGGTTGAAGATATGGATCATTGTACTCTCTTTTGTTGAATCATTCAATGACAATATAATAAGAAGAATAATTTGAAAGGATTTTCCCTGTGGTGGGTTTTGCCCTGGTCTCCAACCAATCCTAGTGTCTCTATGTGTGAATGTTTTTCTTCTATTGTTCCTTTATGTTCCGTTGCATTAATGATGATATTATTCTTTCTATATAATTGCATATTTAGTTGAATAATGTTATGTTGTTGTGGGGCACATTACTATTTACTTAAATATGTGATAGTTTATAAATTATTTTGTGTTTCTCGTAGTGGAGGACAAATAATTTCTTCCATCAAATTTCTCATCCTATGACAACAAAAATAATGAGGCTTCTGAACTCTCGGACAAACCCTCAATCACTAAAGCTTTTATTATCAGACAATTGTATGAGGGAAGCACAACAACTCTGCTAAGAATTGTCGAGTGCCATTGAAGACACTAGCGAAAACTCTGAGACCCTCAATCATTAAAGCTTTTATTATATGAGGAAGGCACGATGGCTTTGCCTGAGAATTGTCGACTTTCATTGAAGATACTATCGAAAACTTGAGAAACCCGCGAAAATTAATTTGAAATTTAGTGATTCCTTGCTCTATTGTTTGAGCTTTTGGTCGTGAGAAAAAAAATGGTTCGTAGTGACGAACCACTATAAAAGAAAAATATTCAGTACAATAAGAAGTACAAAAAGTCTTTCGGTAGAAATCACATAACATAATTTTTTGGCCGACGCATTTCGAACCAACCGGTGTGGTTCATCATTAGGATCAGATGGAGAGGCAGACCATGACAATGACTTAAATAGAGAGCAATGTAGAAACCAAAATTTCAAATAATGGTTATTTTTGAAAAACAATATTTAAATTATGATATTAACAAATATTATTAAGTAACGACTATATTAAGGGCTAGTTTTTGAAAAATAATATTTAAATTAATTTATTAAAATAAATTATTACTAAAAATTCTATTTATGGGAAATAATAGAAAAATATAATTAACAAGAATCAAAAAGTCAAAGTAAATAATATTTAAATTATGATATTAATTTATTAAAAACAAATATTATTAAATAACGGTTATATTAAATAGCTAGTTTTTAAAAAATAATATTTGAATTTAATAAATTAATTTAAATATTATTAAATTTTTTATTAATGAAAAAATAAATCAATAATATTTAAATTATGATATTAATTTATTAAAAACAAATATTTGAAAAATAATGTTTAAAATTAATTTATTAAAATCAAATATTATTAAATAATACTATTATGTAATTTCTATGGTTTCGTAATTCATTTGAATCACATAACTCTGAATTCAAAAATTACAATGTGAATTGTCCACGGTGCAAAGTGGACGAGGAAAATGAAAAGCATACCGATTACCCTTTAATGCAAATGCTCCTCTTCGCATTGCTTACGCTATGCAATTGTAATATGCAGAACTTTCATGCATTTTTTTGTTTTAAATCTCACAGTCCATTTAAAAACGAAAACGTCCCTTACTTTCAGTATTGTCTTTGAGTTTCATTAAATGTGTTGCTATATAGCTGAACATAACTCTTCTTCATTATCGTTTCTCTTATTTGTATGCCTCTATTGAATGTGAGATCTGTTAAATGAAATATAACAATACAATGCTTATTCTGAATATATTTTCAGATTTAGCAGAGTATATTTTCCAGTATAGTAAATACATATCATCATACATGGTTTTTATCTGTTTTTGCCGTGGGTCTCCAGGCAATTCGGTTATGCTGTATTCATGGACATTATATTTCCCGTAATATAATATATATGGTTTTTTTTCTTCTGAAAAAAAAAAAATATCAAAGTAGTTCCGAGAAAAAATCTAGAGTGCGGTGTCTTTAGTGTGGAAGAAATTCATTTGGTTAGACTTTTGTAAAGCTTCCACTGCGCGGAAAGCTCTACACACTGCTTGTCCGCACAAGTAAAGCTTTGTTTTGCATGTGATGCCAGAACCATACTCACAATTAAGCCTTTTGGAATGTTGTTCACAACGATGGTTATAGTGTATATCAATACGACACTTTGCACTCCCTCAGAATACAACAAAAATGTCTCATTTTACCTTGTGAAATATAATGGCCATGGCCTCGCTTGCACTACAAGTTTATTACTATTCATTGCAGAAGTCGGTATAATAATATTGACATAAGCAATGCAAACTGCGATTTCGTGTTTGTATAAAACTTTGGACAAAGAAGCCTTAATACTTTATTTCATAGTGTATCTTTTGAAGTAGCCGCCTTAATACTTCATTTCATAGTGTATCTTTTGAGTAGCCATGACGTTTGTCAAGGTGGCAAAGATGAAAAAACGAGAAGTAATATTGTTCTTCATGGATTCTGAAATGCCTCCTTCAGCTCCAAGTTCCATTGGTCGGGTCCTCACTGACAAGGCATTCCGATTTGTATGAGATTAACTTGCTTTCTTTAATTTTGTACCTAACATCTGGTCTCATTCCCCTTTGCTTGTTAATAAGATTGCTTTCCAGCCCACCCCGACAAGGGGACCTAACAATAGATAGAAAGGAATCAAGCATGCAACAAGATCGAATTGATGAAAATAGAAAGAAATCCCTTTAGGAAGGATAGTGCATCAACCTGGAAACAAGATCTTGACCGCTGGATCCAAAAGAAATAAAGCAAACTAAGTTAATGGAGTCTGAAGGGCAATATTAGCATGTGTGCCAATTAGTTGCATTGAGAAGGGAAAATGTGTGGCAATGAAAGCAAAGGCATAGGAACGAGGAGTTAGTGGAAAGGTAGGTAGCTCTCTAAACTAAATGGCAAACGTCATATATTGATCCATCCCTTTATGTCTTATCTTTTATCTATTGTTTCAGCTCCAACCAAACCATGGACCAAGGAATAAAGTCAGGGTGATGGCAACTACATCTTTAAGTTTAAAAGTGAATCCTATTCATAAATAATGGAACGAAAATATATGATTAGCAAATGAAAGTTAGATGATACATGAAGCTCACTTAGTATCCTAAGTCATCTATTCACTCAATCCATTTTTGCTTGAAATAGAACTATATCACATTTATACAATATCTCAAAGACCATAAATGAATTGATATGACTTTACAAATGTCAACAGTGGAATACATACTCTTATGTTGTTATATAAGTCTCATAGTTGAACAAAAATTTGGTTGGCACCTATTACCTTGGTGATACAACGTGGCAGTTGATGAGATAACTTACAACAATTTCATAACACTTCCGAATAAGTATTGGAACTTCCTACGGGACTAGGAATGCTAAGTGGAACACTAGCGATTGTTATTGTACATGAACTCCCACTCAAATGACTTTATTCAACCAACACACCTGGGAGCTACAAGAGAGCGAGTCCAACCAAACCCATTGAATAAGGCAGAGCTCCCCATTAGACTACATGACACCAACCTAGAGGACAGAAACACATGAGGCCACCACACATCAGAGGTGACAAGAGGAGAGGATATTGGTTTTAAAGGAAACAACCAATCAACAAAAACACTCCCCATCACATAAGCATCAAACACACACTTCCACATTCAGTCATTCAACATGGGACTGTGTTTGCTATATTAACTAAGTTGTTGTCAGTGGAATGAAGTGTGGCGTGGGATCTCCATCTACTGTAAGAGCATATCCCTAGTCGACCAAAATAAGAATATTATCATATGGGAGCATATTATACCCAACTTAACTCTGAATGAAAAATCTCGGTATGAAAAATGAGGGCGGAGAAGACCTTGTTGCTAATCAATAAGGATGTCCAACTGCAACATGTTGCGAGAAATGCAAAATGAATATGTTCCTAAAGTGCAAGATACCTTCTTCGACTATATGGCATCCATATTTGTCTGCATGTGTAAACTTCTATTGCGGAAGTCGAACCAACCAACGAAAGTCCAACAAACAATTGGTTAAGAGTGTTAAAGCCACTATATTGGAAAAGTGTACTACTGTAGTTCGTCGAAGTGAAGCCGACAACATTATAGAGCGAAACGGGGGTAACCCTAGGCATGCATAAGAAAGATTTGCATCGACATGCATACCCGCTACTTCTGAAAGCTGAAACGTTGCATCATTGAAAGTGGGTGGACCAATCGTGTATTACTCATAGCCTGACATGCCACCGAAATGGAGATATCTTGGTCACCTGCATTTTCCAGTGGGAGATGGACAATTATTGATTCAATACCATTTTTAACATAACTAATATTAAACCTGATATCAATTTTTTAAATTGTTGATAGCATGTTAAGCTAACATTGTTATGAATCCAACTCACAAATAGATAGATCAACGACTTAAAAATTATCCTCTTTGAGGGGGAAACCTCATTTACATTACATAAATGAATAATTCTCGGATGATACAAATGACAAGACCTCCTTTCTATATATAGGAGTCTAAGGGGTCACAATATAGTCAAAGCCTACATAACAATAATAATGTAAGGGCACAACCATAACAATAGTGGGCTTCAATGGGGCACAACAGTAACAATATGGGAGCTACATGGGCACAATAATAACAATAAGGGGCTACACTAGTATTATAGGGACCTAAAATGCCCCTCTCCTTCAAAAAAGTGTTGTCCTCAACGCTTGAGTGGTTATGGATGCTTATGTATAAAATTCTCATCCTCCCATGTTGAATCTTCGGCGGGTAAGTTCTTCCACTTAATGAGATACCCTAAAATTGATCGATTTCGTAGTTGTCGGGTTCTTGTTTTCGTCGCTGCTTCAGGCTCAAATATGATTTTTCCTTCTTCATCAAGTTTTGGCAACATTGTTTGAACTGAAAGCTTGTCACCGATAACCTTCTTTAAGCATGAAACATGGAAAACTGGGTGTACTTGGGAAGATGCAGGCAGCTCCAATTTGTATGCCATACTACCAATCTTTTGCAGCACCTTGTAAGGACCATATTACTTGGGTAATAATTTAATATCTTTCTTAGCTTGCTTGAGAGACATTTGTTTGTATGGTTGTAGCCGTAAAAATACCGAGTCACCTACATCAAAACTTCTTTCACTGTGATGTTGATCTTCCTATTGTTTCATTCGATTATGCGCCAGAGTGAGGTTATCCTTTAAGAGTTGGAGAACTTGTTGTTGATGCTCGATGTGATCTTCCACTGCTTGAACCTTAGAATTTTCTCTTAAAGATGATGTGATGGATGGTGGATGATATCTAGAAACTGCCATAAATGGGTCATTTTTTTTGCAGTATGGAAAGAAGTTTTATACCACCATTCAGCTAGAGGTAACCACTTGATTGTTTGTGTTTGTTTATCATATAAAAATCAACAAATATATCCTTCCAAACATAAGATTGAGGATAATAAGATGGGGTATGAATTAATTGAGTACCAAGACAAGAAAATAATTTCGTCTAAAAATTTCCAGTGAAAATGGGATCTCTGTCACTTACTATAATCTTTGCGTTTCCATGGAGATTTTGAATTGTTTCCGTAAACACAGTAGCAATTATATTGGCTTTAAAAGGATGAGATAATGAACACAAATATGCATACTTTGTAAGTCTATCAACCACCACCATGATGACACTCTTTCCTTCATACTTGGGTAAACCAATGATAAAATCCATTGAGACCTCCTCACAATGCTAACTTGGAATGGCTAAAGGTTGTAACAGACCCAGGGCCTTAATTGTCTCAACTTTATTTTGTTGGAAAACAAAACATTTTGCCACAAAATTTTGAATATCATATTTAAGGCCATCCAACAAAAAATCCTTCTTGACCCTATGGTAAGTTTTTAAAAATCCTAAGTGCCCTCCTAAGGGAGATGTGTACAATTCCAAAAGAATCTTTTATTTGAGTTTGGAATTCTTACAAAGATATAAGCGATCTTTGTACCATAATGAATCATTTTTCCAAATAAATGTATCAGATGTACTGGGATCTTGCTGCAACTTTTGAATGAGTGTCCACACCTCTTCATCATTCTTCCATTCATCCCTTACTTCGATTATCCACTCAAGTTGGATAATAGAAATGGCACAAAGCAATGCTTCCACATCCTCATCCTTTCTTGAGAGTGCATCTGTAGCAACATTTTGCTTCCCTTTTTTGTAGATGATTTCAAAGTCATAACCCAACATCTTTGTCACCCATTTTTACCTTGAAGTGCCTTCCCATTAGGTAAGGTTGTCATTGCTTTAGTGCATATAGTATTCCAACATTTCTTTCTCATAAATAGGTTAGTGTAAACACTTTCCTTTGATTGGACAACTTTCAAAAGCAATGGGTCTTCCTTCTTGCATTAAAACAACACCAATTCCATTTCTTGAGGCATTACATTCCACAATAAAAGTTTTTGTGAAGTCTGGCATAGCTAAGGTCGGTGCTTGGCACATTGCCTCTTTAAGATGTTCAAAGGCCTTCGTTGCTTTTGGAGTCCAAGAAAATGCATCTTTATTCAATAATGATGTTAGAGGTGTCGTTATTCTCCCATAATTCTTAACAAACTTGCGATAATACCTTGTCAACCCAAGAAATCCTCGAAGATGCTTTATGGTTGTGGGGATTTTCCATTCCTTAATGGATTTAATTTTGTTAGGGTCTACCTTAACACCCTCGTGAAATAAAATATGACCCAAATATTCCACCTCCTATACTAGAAAGAACCATTTGGAGGTTTTTGCATATAATTGTTTCTCCTCTTCACAATCTATGTAGAATAATTTCTTCTCATCACTATTATGACCTTTAATGTATTTTCTATCACAATTGTAACAAAGCCCTTTTTCTCTTTTTTCCTCCAATATTTGTGGTGTCAACCTTGTAGGTTGTGGAAGACTAGGAGCAACAACACTTCCATATTTATAGTTGTGAGTGGTAGACTTCCTAGTTGCCATAATTTTGCTTTCAACTTTTCTTGTGACCCTAAATGCCTTCTCTGATGAAGCAGGTTCCCAAAGGCAAACCTCATGTTGGATGTTATCTTTTAAAGTCCCTATGAAGACATCGATCCTATGCTCCCTTGGAATATCGATTACCCTAATATTCAATTTTTGGAAGTCTTTAGTGTGCTCCACCATTGAACCCTTTTGTTTGAGATTTATCAATTAGCTAAAGAAGGTGTTGCTCTTTGTATCTTCATAATGTGATATCATTTCCTCTATAAAAATTGACCAGGTGACAAGTGGTTTACGAGAACAAAGCCATTTATACAATACAAACTGATTGGGTTCTAAATATAAAGATGCAATACATACCTTTTGTGAGTGTTGCACATCCTGTAGATCAAAATATTGCTCCATCTGTAGTATCCATGTTACCGGATGCTTACCATCAAAATTCCTCATATCTATATTTGGAATGTGGTGGTTATTAAACACCACATTGGAGTCTCTAAAATTATAATACATATTCTTTTTGGCCTCATCATGATTTTCATGGATTACCTTGTCACCATCGAGAAGCCTTTATTGCAACAACTTTGTCAAACCTTCCATGTTGATTTCAAAGAATTCATATTAGCTTCCATCCCGTCCCTCAAACAACATCAATGTCATCTTTGGTTTCTATTTGTGAGAGTGAAATTTGTTGCGCTTGGTCTCATAATTTTGATATATCATGCCGCAATTCTTCCTCTTCATGCGTCATAGTAGAGCTTTATGAGGGCTTAATGGGTGTAGAATTCTTTTGTTTTGGAGGCATTTTAGAACCAAATACTTATATCTATGCTTCAATATGCCCTTTGAATCACTTCAAACTGATTTTTCAAACAAAAGTTATGACAAAATTTAAAAAATACACACCTTTTTCTTGCTTTTTTGGAGCTCGATATTGCAATTGTTGTATCTCTGTAATTTCAAATTTCCAAGGTCTGAAATTTGGTCCTATGGTAGCCCTATGAATCTTCTTTCCAATGCCACAAGTCATACCAATATTGGATTCTTCAATATAGTTATGCTAGATCTCCCATGATGGCCTGATTATGGACTAGTTCAGTAGAGATAAGTTGTACGGGATGCCACGTGTCATTATTTCAATATTCGACCCTGAAATTGCTACAGAAGAAACTATAGTCCGTGCACTTTCAAAAACATTTTCTAGGATTCAAATTCGATGTTGGAAACATAAGTCATGACGATTTTCCGTAGGTCGCTTGTTTGAGACTGAATTATGGAGAATGACAAAACCCTAATTTCTTCGGACCATATTTCAAAAATATAATGAACCAAAAATGAAATTATGGCACAAAGTTCACCAAGATTTCGGCTCCACATGGTTGCAATTTACGCTTTTAAATTTTTGTAGAAAAAATTTATAACGAAAATACGACGATGACCTTTTTTAAGTAGCAAAACCCTAGAATCCAAAGCTCTAATACCAAATGTTATGCAACCAGCTCACAAATAGATAGATCAACAACTTAAAAATTATCCTCTTCGAGGGGGAAACCTCCTTTACATTACATAAATGAACAATTCTTGGATGATACAAATGACAATACCTCCTTTGTATATACAAGAGTTTAAGGGGTCACAATATAATCAAAGCCTACATAACAATAATAATGTAAGGACGCAACCATAACAATAGTGCGCTTCTATGGAGCAAAACAATAACAATATGGGGAAAATAACAATAAAAAGGCTCCACTAGTATTTTAGGGACCTAACAAACATTGCTTTAAGTGCAAAATTACTAACTTGAAACAAATACCAAATTTAATATTTAAATCTATGACGATCTATTCACTATGCAAATAGACTCATTAACGCAATTCCTTGCCAAACATTTTAATTTTAACAAATCACAAATCTATTCAATTTTCAATACCCAAAAGGAAAAGCATCCCTACGACCGTAACTATGTAATTGGACAAAGAAATGTGCATAAGCATGCCCATTATGAGAATGGTTTTATCACAATAAATCAATAAATTTACAAGCATCCATCTGAAGAGTTTCATCTTTTCTCTGAAACTACTTGTCGTAACCAAACCCATAAATGCATGGATGAAACAAGAATAAGGGGTTAATTTACAAAAATTATAACTTAAAAAAAAAATGATTTTGATAGATTCATTGGCTATTAACAACTGTAAAACCACTGAGACAACATTATTAATGCGAAAGAAGCTTGAGGTTTAATCCTTCAAATCACGAGGCAACAAATCTCGTAAGTCTGTCCACTTGACCGAGGAATATTGCTAATGTTAATGAAATATTTTATTCGACACTAAAAGCACACATGTGAGATGCAAGCATTTTGATATCTTTTAGTTCACGTCTCTACTGATAGACTTCGGGTTCCTTTCAAATTCTATTCGTCGATGTAACTATCGTTGGTTTGTATGCTATTTCCAAATCTATTTTGTTAATTGGGTGACGTTGTAATACCATTAATCTAATTTTAATAATTTTTATATTAATAGTTTTTTTCCCAAAAGAGTAAATTCCGTCCTTTCATGGATGTGAGAAACTTTACTTGTGCAGAGTTTTTGATAAAATCTGAATATATTAACTATAAACTAAATGGCTCTCTAGGTGAGATACCTGGAGAGTGTACAAACACTCATACAAGCCCACTTTACATTGACTCAGATGAGCCTCAAATATATAGGCTTTCACATTAACGAGATGGTTTCAACCACTCCCTAGATATTAGGATATGAGGTCTAAGATTAGAGTCTCAAACCTATCATCATCATAACAATAATCTAAGTTTAGCTTTCTCCATTACTTCCAACACTCCCCCTTAATGGAGAAATGGTATTGAAGAATAACATACGCCTGCTAGTCTAGTCTCAGCTAGGCTTACAATTAAAACATGAAAAACCTGGTAATAGAGGTTTTCATTTTCATCTTTTTGCTTGTGAGTCCATGCTTGTTCATTTTGAGTCGAGGCTTCATCTTCACTTTCCTCGCCATGAGGTAGTGATGTATCTTCTCCTCATTTCTTCCCCAGTGATGGAAAGCTTGAATTCTTATTCTCGCCCTTCTCAAGATTATGACAGGCTGGATAGGAGAATTTTCCCTCTCACTATTTCCGGTGTCAACCATCTGAACGTCAGCTATGATGTCTTCATCATTCATTGATGTAACGTCTGCACACACAGAAATATTAATGAGATCATCACAATTTAAATTCTCTCCAGCTTTGTCTTCTTTTGCCACGTCTTTGCAATCAGCTTCATGTGGCTCATCCAATTGATCTTCAACACTTTGTTCCTCTTTACACCCTTCCTGAAGATCAGCTCGTGTGTCTTCAATCTCAGGATCTTGCACAACAGATTGTGCCTCTTGATTCTCATGGTCATCAACAGAACCACATTTTTTTTTCTGAAATTTCTTCTGACTCGAACATACTACTCATGCTAATGCCTCCAAATGCCCACATGAGAAAATCATCATCATCAGAATAAAAAATATCTAAAAATATAGACATGTTGTTAAAGTCCAGCTTATCTCGCTTTATCTTGCTTTGAGATTTCTTTTCGACTCCACACAGTCCTCTAACGAGCTCCAACAACCCCGTTACCACGCAGGTGGGAAACTTCTCCCTTTGGCAGCTCTTCAACTATAGAACCTTGTAGACTATGGCTTCTGTGCCATGCAGGTCTCAGTGCCCTCGGCTCTGGCGACGAGCAACAAAACGACCTCTCACAAGCTGGAAACGCTATCAATATCTAATTTTGATGTATGTAATTAGCAATTTCTGGTAACACATATTTCTAAAGATGGGTTCAAATCAGCAGAACTTTCACATTTTCATTATGGCATATAATAACTTAGAAGAAAATTTTACCCAATTGGTTTTGGGATCTCCACAACCTACAACTTCCAGGTTTCTCAAACAATAATATTTCCAGGACAAATCTGATAGATGACGCTGACAGCAATACCAGATCTATGGCCTAGATGATGGTTCTGTTTGAAACTAGGCAGAATGCGTCCTCTCAAGCATTAACGCTCAAAACAGGGAAAAAATCACCTTGAATGGCGTTCACCACTTCAACGCAATCCTCCACACCACTTACGACAGATGTTTAAGGTTTTTCTTTAATTCAACGCAACAATATTCTATAGCCTCCGGCGATTTCGTGGCCTCCTGCATGCCTCCACGAAATTCCACACAACGACCTGATCTGGCAATCCAACGATCCAGTGTTCTGACAATCCAACGATCCAGGTTGCTGTTGATCTCCTCGCGGCCTGCAAACAAAAAACAAAGATCCGGTCTCCTCGGCCTCCGGGCAAGTCTAGCATCCTGCGATCTCTTCACAGTAGAAGCAGCCGCACAACACAGTTTTTTTGTTGTTGTTCCGCACGGTCGACGCGATTTACCATGGCAGATTCACGCCGTTCAACCCTTTAGTCGTGCCAAAATGTCAAAATAAAATGCACGCAAGTCTTACAGTGGGATCGACATGATTTTTCATCCAAACCACACACCGATTTCGCCTCAGGTGCACCGGGCAAATCCTTCACTCAGCATATAGGTTCCTTGACCCTGTAGCTCTGATACCATGATAAAATCTGAATATATTAACTATAAACTAAATGGCTCTCCAGGTGAGATACCTGGAGAGTGTACAAACACTCATACAAGCCCGCTTTACATTGAGTCAGATGAGCCTCAAATATATAGGCTTTCACACTAACAGGATGGTTTCAACCACTCCCTAGATATTAGGATATGAGGTCTAAGATTAGAGTCTCAAACCTATCATCATCATAACAATAATCTAAGTTTAGCTTTCTCCATTACTTCCAACAGTTTTTTGTGTGTGGTCATGGCTATAAATGTCAAAATCGGGCAAACCAAGGTCAAAGTCTGGGGGGATTACTATAATTGCAAAATAAGACTTTGGGAGGAGTACCAAAATTGCAAAATCAAACAGTGGGAGGAGTCCACAAGCTTGCGCAGATATTTGTTTTGCGATGACTCTAAAATCATAATTTCAAATAATTAAACTAAACCATGGTAATATATTTTACAAACATTTTAAAATTAAACTCTTATAGTGCATGGATATATAAATGTACATTTTCAACGCAAAGAGAAATCATGTGTGGAGAAATCGAGATTTATGCACACGACAAGATGCGGTGAAAATAGACATGTATTTGAAGAGATATCAACTTATTCTTTTTATCACAAGAATTTATAATTACAAAGATTATTTTAGAGCCAAATTTACAAGTACTTATGTCATCATATACTTTATTCTCAACCAATAATTATGGCAACATTAGACAAACAAAACCTCCACTTCATGGCTTCTTACTCCAACATGCCCCTTCATATCATCTCTAGCCAATATCATCACGATGATGACTTTATCCATCACTCATCGATGCAGCATGCTCAGTTTCTCTACAACAATTTCCAATATTTCCCCCCCATGCAAAAGCCCCTCTAGACAATAGTCTAAAAACAATGATTTGATTGTGTCTCATGGCCTTTGTCATTATGCTCTCCTCGCCCAAGTCTGTGTAAACCAAGCCCCTTATTTATTTATTTTGGCTTCCCAATTGCCATCATCTCACAGAGGCTTTACACTACCACTTGGTCTCCACAACTAACATATTTCTCATGGTCCCCAATGCTTGAATTTAAATCTGTATTCTTCTCTATCAATGTCTAAGCCAATTTCGCAAAACCTTTTGATATGTTTATCATATATACTATGACCTGCTTAAGAGATCAACAAACACATCCCTCGTTGCCTTCCCATCAAAGAGATATACAGTATGCACACTCTCCTCAAACACATTATAATGAAAGAAATCAATAATATTTTTCTTTGTGACAGAGAATGGGAGGCCCATTAGCTTCATAACACTCAACACCAACATTATCATTATTAAAATCATCCCGGTGTTGAGAATTATCATTATAACCCTTAAAGTGAAGAATCGGTGCTCTCGTCTTGACATAGGTAGTCTTGCAACTACTTTATTCTCGTAGCGCGAGGTCGACATGAAAGGGCTTGCAAAGATGATGAAGGCATCTCTTGAGAAGCAGCCTTGCTTATTTACTGAAAGAACATTGGAAATGTCAAGCCCACCAAATAATTCATATATGTCGCCCTCCCCACAATTGAATGAGAGATCATGGAGGCGCATTGTGGGGAAGGCATCGCTTGCTCTGCGACCAATTTTGGTGTTATCAAAACGTGGCCTCTGCAAGTAATCGTCATAAGGCAAATGTGGTGGGTATTTTCAGCTGCACTCATTGTCTCTTATGTGATCCCTATTTTTATCAATATGAGATTCCACTAGTTCCCTTTTGGAGAACATTTTTCATTCTCAAGGTTTGAACTTGCACTCACCAAATCTGTGCATTTTTTGCACTGAAATCGCAGCTCCTTCGTTCAAAGAAGTTGGGAGTGGAAATGAAATAACAATGTTGGGAACGAAGGAGATGAGAATTAGGTATATACCCAACAACTCAGTGTCATCAACATTGCAGGGGTATGGTTTCCATGAACACCCTTCCTCTGTTGTAGTCCACATTGATAAAGTGATCTCATGGTAACAATGGAAGGAGGCAAAGGTGTAGGTGTTGGTGTTTGTGGGAAGCATGACAACATGCCACATCATACTGGCATTTTAACATGTGTAGGAGTGTAGAGTGTGAAAAATATTTATCTCCGAATTGTTTTGCACGTTATTTGTTATTACGAAAATAAACTGGAACAAAATACACAGTGGAAAATAAACTAGAGGTTTAGAAAATAATGCACACAATAAAATAAACACCAATATTTTTGGACTAATAATCTCTGGAAAAACCTCGAAAGGAAAATAGGTGCAACAAATGAGGGTTTATTTACTATCATGTAGCAGTAAAATTCTAAGTACAATATTATGGATGCCAAGCTGACTATCCTCCAGAAAATATACTGGCAAAATATTGGGAGATAATTTTCTCCCATGCAATATAATTCAACCTTACTCTGGCTTGCTCATTCTCCATCCTCAGCAACTCGGCCTGCCTGGAACTCATACTACTGGCTTGGGAAATTCATGTTGCCTTCTACTTGGCTCTAACTGAGTCGTTCAACCTCCCTTTGCCTCTGAAAATGACTCACTTTACCTTCTAGGTGATATCCCGACCTCCAACAACTGAAATGACTCTCTTTCTGGCACTTGCACTGGGGTTTCTAGCTGCTCACACTGGCTATTCGACCTCTCTACAGAAATAATATTGACCTCCCTTTTCCTGCCTCTCTGACACTAGAAAATTGCTCGGAAACTCCTCTGTTGGGTTGTGTTATATTCTTTCCACGACTAACGTACGTAGTGAACCGGGGGGTTAGAGGGGGGGTGGTAGCCCCCCTTGTCTGGGGGGTTTGAGGGGGCAAGTAGCCCCCCTCTATGGGGTCCGGGGCAGCGCCCTGGGAATTTTTTTTTTTGGACCCTATATTAGGTTGGGCGAACCTACTTGTGGTTTTTCGGTCCATGGTATTAGATGCTTCAGCATGTATAAATATGTATTGTAACATTGAAAGGAACATAATGAAAAATGAAGTCGATAGTCCCAGTTTTGGGATCCAGGGGAAAATCTCTGTGTATATGTGTTTTATGTGTTATGCTCTCGCATTGTTTATTTTCTGTGTTTTAGAATTTGTATGCAGGTAATTTCTGTATAGGGTTAAAACCTACATTTGGTATCGAAGTTGTTTTGGCTTCAAGGGGACGCCTTTATTGCTGAGGGGTTTCGCTCGGGCCTGTGGTAGACCCTGTTCAGTGGGAGATCTGCGAGATCGATTCTGGTGGTGAAAGAAGATGGCGAGCAATGGAAAGATAGAGATCGAGAAATTTAATGGTCAGAGTTTTGAGTTGTGGAAACTCAAGATGGAGGATCTGTTGGTGGATAAAGATCAGTGGATCGCGGTAGATCCGAGTACTAAACCAAAGGGAGTGTCTGATGAAGAATGGAAGAAATTGGATCAGAAGGCAAAGAGCACAATACGATTGTGTGCCTCAGATTCAATATTGTTGAATGTATCAGGGGAAGCTACGACAAAGGCTTTGTGGGACAAGTTAGGGACTTTGTACCAATCTAAGTCTCTGGTGAATAAATTGTTCCTACGGAAAAACTGTATAACCTGAGGATGAAAGATGGAGACTTGGTGACAAAGCATCTGAACACATTTAATACTGTGGTAAGTCAGTTAGCATTTGTTGATATTAAAATTTCAAATGAAGATAAGTGCATCAGTTTGTTGTGTTCTCTACCAGATTCGTGGGATATTCTGGTTATTGCAATAGGTAGCAATGCAACTGCCTTGCATTTTGATGAAATAGTCTCATCCTTGCTGACGGAGGAGATGAGACGGAAAAATATGGAGAGCCAAAATGGTGATGCCTTGTTTGTATGAGGACGGTCCCAGAACAGAAACAAAAATAAGTCATCGAGTGGGAGATCTAAATCTCCAGGAAAACCTGTAAAGGTGGTGTGTTGGAAATGCAGAAAGGAAGGACACTACAAAAGGGACTGTAAATCTAAAGCTCTTGATAAAGGAAAGGGATCTGATGATGCTCCTTCTGCAGAGGCGAAAACCACCTCAGATGAAGGTGGGAATTTGTACTTGGCTTCTTCAAATACACATGTAGATCATGAGGCATGGTTGATTGACTCAGGTGCATCCTTTCACTTCACTCCCCATAGAGAGTGGTTCTGCGTGTATGATAAATTAGATGGTGGTGATGTCTTCTTAGGGGATGATAGGAAGGCTAGAATCGTTGGTCGCAGAAAAGTAAAGTTGAAGTTGCAAGGTGGAAGGGTTAGAACACTTCCGGGTGTTCTGCATATTCCTGCATTAGCCAAAAATTTGATTTTTGCAAGCAAGTTGGATGATGCAGGTGTAAAAATAGTGTTCGAGAAGGATACTTGCAAGATGGTTCGAGGAGAACTGTTATTGATGCGGGGAGTTCGGACTGGAACTATGTACAAGCTGCAAAGTAGCACTGTTGTTGATGGGTGCAACAGTTCTGTGGTTCCTAAAAGTGGAGCAGAAAATCTAGTGGTCTCTGGAGAGAAGACCATGCTGTGGCGTCAAAGGCTTAGACATATTAGAGAGAAGGGCCTTCGAATACTTCATGGTAAAGGTATGGTAGAAGGTATGAGTAATAGCTCTTTGGATTTTGATTTCTGTGAAAATTGAGTATATGGGAAGCAGAATCGGGTGAGTTTCCTCTCTGGTCGTAAGAGGGTGAAACATATATTAGAGCTTGTGCACAGTGATGTGATTGGACCTGTGAAGGTTCCATCACTGGGTAAGTCTGTGTACTATGTATCATTTATAGATGACTTCTCAAGGAATACATGGATATATTTCCTTGAGAAGAAATCTGAAGTCTTTGACAGGTTTAAAGAGTTCAAGGCTCTGGTGGAAAACCAGACAGAGAAGAAGATAAAGGTGCCGAGGACAGATAATGGCGGAGAGTTTTGCAGTAAGGAATTTGAAGAATTCCGTAAGAAGTGTGGTATAGCACGGTAGAAGACTACTCCATATACACCTCAGCAAAATGGAGTTGCAGAAAGAATGAACAAGACGTTGATGGAAAGGGCAAGAAGCATGCTCAGTGGTGTCGGGTTAGGATAGGAATTCTGGGCAGAGGCGGTGGAAACAGCATGTTACCTGGTCAACAGATCACCTTCATCAGTGTTGGAGGATAAGACTCCACAAGAGGTATGGACTGGTAAGAAACCCTCTCTTTCACATTTGAGGGTATTTGGATGTGATGCATATGTACATGTTCCAAAGGAGAAACGAACCAAGTTGGATAGTAAATTTGAAAAGTGCACCTTTATTGGGTATAAGGATGGTTTAAAGGGTTATAAACTTTGGAAACCATCAACAAGGAAGGTTGTGTACAACCGAGATGTGGTGTTCAAAGAGGTGAAAGATGTTATTAAACATGAAGTCCAACCAAAGGAACCTGAGAAGATAGAGTTTGAGCTAAAGTAGGAAGAATCAGACTCTACAACAAAGGAGGAATCAGAAGATGAAGAGCCACAAACTCTGGGTCTAAGAAGATTAGTTCGAGAAAGAAGGCAGCCAAAAAGGTATAGTCCATCTACTTTTGCTTTATCTATTATTGATGATGATCCCAGAACTGTGAAGGAAGCGGTAGATTCAGAGGATGGAAAACTCTGGAAAGAGGCCATGGTTGATGAAATGGCATCTTTGCACAAAAATGAGGCTTGGGATCTGGTGGAGTTGCTGGCTGGAAGGAAACCCATTGGCAGCAAATGGGTGTTCAAAAAGAAGACAAATGCAGAAGGAAAGGTGGAGAAATATAAAGCTCAGTTGGTAGCAAAAGGTTATTCCTAGGTGTCGGGAATTGATTTTGGTGATATTTTTTCTCCTATTGCCAAGGTAACTTCTATTAGATTACTTTTATCTATTGCTGCTGCTTTTGATTTTGAGGTAGAACAAATGGATGTGAAGACAACATTTCTTCACGAGGATCTGGAAGAGGAGATCTACATGAAGCAACCTGAAGGCTTTGCGGTGAAGGGTAAGAAAGAACTGGTATGCAAGTTAAAGAAGTCTCTGTATGGGTTAAAACAATCACCAAGGATGTGGTATCATAAATTTGATACATTTATACGAGGACTTGGCTTCACCAGAAGCAAAGCAGATCACTGTGTGTATTTTAAATTAATTGGTGACCGTGTTATTTATCTGGTCTTGTATGTGGATGATATGTTGCTGGTTGGACCTGATAAAGAAATTATCTAGGATTTGAAGACCTAGGTGTCCTCCAAATTCGACATGAAAGATCTTGGTGCTGCAAATTATATTTTGGGCATGGAAATTAAAAGAGATCAGGGAAAGAGGAAGCTCTGGTTAAACCAGAGGAAGTATGTCGAGACAATACTGCAGAGGTTTAATATGCAGGATAGTAAACCGGGGAAGGTTCCTATTCCTGTAGGTGTAAAGTTATCTGCTGAACAGTGTCCCAAGACACAAGAAGAGGAAGAGGATATGTCATGTGTTCCATATGTAAGTGCAGTCAGTAGCCTGATGTATGCATTGGTCTGTACTAGACCAGACATTGCACATGCAATGGAGTATTGAGCAGGTTTATGTCAAAACCAGGGAAGGAGCACTGGATAACAGTGAAGCGGGTTTTCAGGTATTTACGTGGCACAAGTGATTATGGTTTGTGCTGCCAAGGAAGACAAGGATTGAACAAAGTGTTGGATATTCGTGGTTTTGTTGATGCAGACTGGGCTGGAAATCTGGATCAGAGAAGATCTACAAGTGGGTATGTGTTTAACCTATTTGGAGGTGTAGTCAGTTGGATGAGTAAGAAACAATCTGTAGTGGCACTATCAACTACAGAGGCAAAATACATGGCAGCCACTCATGCAAGCAAGGAAGCAGTTTGGTTGCAGAGACTGTGTTCAAGTATGGGGTTAGTACAGGGAGCTATAAGGATAGACTGTGACAGCCAAAGTCCAATTTTCTTGGCAAAGAACCCTGCTTATCATTCAAAGACAAAGCACATTGATGTTCAATATCACTTTGTGAGGGATATGATAGAAGACAAAAAGGTGTTGTTGGTAAAAGTGGACACTTTGAAGAATACTGCAGATGCATTGACAAAATCTTTGAGCTCTGACAAGTTCTCTTGGTGTAGAGAAACAATGGGCGTTTTAGGGCTGGAAAAAAGACTAAGCTCTCTTGTGGCCCCATGTGGAAAGAAAACAACAAGTGGAAGAATGTTGGGTTGTGTTATATTCTTTCCACGACTAACCTACGTAGTGAACCGGGGGGTTAGAGATGGGGCAGAGCCCCCCTTCGTTGCATCGATTGTGTAGTGTGGGGATCACAGGGGGGTTTGAGGGGGGCGGGCAGCCCCCCCCTACGGGGTCCGAGGCAGCGCCCCGGGACATTTTTTTTGGACTCTATATTAGGTTGGGCGAACCTACCTGTGGTTTTTCAGTCCATGGTTTTGGACGCGATGGTTTTCGGTCCATGGTATTGGATGCTTCAGCATGTATAAATATGTATTGTAACATTGAAAGGAACATAATGAAAAATCAAGCTGGTAGTCCATTTTGGGATCTAGGGGAAAATCTCTGTGTATATGTGTTTTATGTGTGTATGCTCTCGCATTGTTTATTTTCTGTGTTTTAGAATTCATATGCAGGTAATTTCTGTATGGGGTTAAAACCTACGTCCTCTTGAATTCTCTTTGTTTCTCCCTCAATCACTAATGCTCTCCCTTTAGCTCGAACTCTTCTTACTTGTTGAATCACTACAATTGTATAACTTGATCTGCCAAGGAAATACACTCCCCTCTTGTGTCTCTCTCCATCCCATCAACTTTCTCTTATAATCTCTTGCTGGAGCTTCAACAACCATGATTAAATCCTCATCAACAAATAATATCATCTTAGAATCAATCTGTGTGAGTCTCTAGAGAATTCTCGTTCAGCCTTAATTAATCTCCATTAATTAATCATTTTTCCTAAGTTAGGCTTAAGCATTTTTTAATTATTGATCAATTAATTTAATTAAGGCATTTCACAAGCTTATATCGCAAAATATTTTATGGGTTTTGGAGATCTTGTGTTCCTTAGTTTCTTAGACACAAATTGAGATTAGGGCACTTTTTCGTTGCTACCAAAAACTAACGCAGAGCTTCCTTGACCATACTGGAATTTTAACACTTGCAAGAGTGTGGAGCTTTGCTTGAGTGCGAAGAATTTAATTGTCCAGGAGTGTGAAGAAACACATTTCTCTGTGCTTCTGCATAATAAACTTTTCCACACCCAAATGATGTATATTATATGACAAGTCATACTGTATATTGACGATTTTGTCATTAGTTGTCGACGGTTATTGATTGTAAATTAATTTAATTAATAGTGTAAAAAGACAAGTTGACATTTGTATGATTTGATGTCCATTGTTACTTTTTTGTTTTCTTTATTCGAAAAATTAATTTAATTCTAATGTAACCGTACATCAACAAAAAAATATTGCTATTTTTTTTTTGGAAAATAAGTGATAATATACATACATTAACAAAAGGGATGTTTATTTGAAACAATGTTAAGGTTGCATAAGGCGACAACTCTAATCTATAACAAATGATTTCCAACTTAAAAGAGATAAGTGAGAGGCATAAATAATCAATATGTGGATATGATTTAATGGAGACAAAGACAATAATGACATAAGAATTTTTTGCATAGTTGATAGGATAAAAGTTACAATCATTTCTCCTTGTGAACAGTAAAAGCTAGTTGTTTTAATTGACCCACAACTCGCAGCAGGCTGAGCCATTGGTTATAGTTAGAGGGAAGGTGGAAGTGTGTGCGAAGATGGATGTGCAGAGGAAGTTGCGTGGAGGAAGCATGTGCAAAGCAAGTGTGTGTAGAGGTGGTTGTGCGGAGGAAGTTGTGCAAAGGTGGCTTTCATTGTGCCAACTGCAGAGGAAGCGTGTGCAGAGACATAAATGTGGGCGGAATGAAGACCCCACTGAAAGAAGCATGGCCTTAATCAATTTATTAGCAGTAGAGGCAGGGACTATGTTGCATTGCATCTATTATCCTTGTTTATTGAGGCAAGGAAGACAATAATTGAAGTATTAATTTGTATTTTCTTAATAAATTTGTGTAATTATAACAACGAAAACATTAGAGGAGTTTTCATAGAGAGTGCATGTTCAAATTTTTTTTATGTTCCATGGATGGAACCATTAGTTATTTTTTAAACTCTACAAGGATGGCCTCATTTGTTTAATCTTTACTGCTATGTGGATTGCATAATTTTTTCTTGATCTCCTTTGTGATACTCATTTTTTTTTTTGACTAGTGAAAGGAGATTATAACATTATAAAGAATTCAATTTTACTTACCTAAAAGAGTAGGCTTTGCATGATGTCAATCTAATGTTTTAGATATAACTCCATTTGAAGTTATATGATAGGCTTAAATTCCCCATGTTTGTTAGGACATGTTTCCTCATATAATAACCACATATGAAACTAACATAGAACCATGAATTGTCAGCTGCATACTCAGGGGCTCGTAAATTAGATTAAACAACCAAACAATTATATTAAATAAACACTATGACATGCATCATTACAAAGACTAATCATTAGTCTACTTTACAGTGAACTGAGTATTTTGTAACAACTAGCAACCTTTTGTATCCTCTTTAAAAGTTACAATTCGTGTTCTCACAGAAAAGGTGTTATTGCTATACATGTTACTCTAATTGGTTAAATTGGTTTAAGGTTTGTTACCACTCAGAATGTTGTTAAGGTTTGTTGAGCATAAAACCAAGGTGGTTGTTAGGAGGTTTCACTTTCTTAACTTGCATGCAAAGATATTTACAATGCATCTTTTGATGAATTTGAAGTTAGTAAATACAAATCTTATTCTCAACAACGATTTTGAATTTAATATCTATTAACATAATCGTTTGGTAGAGATTTTGCACTGAATTAACTACATCTATAAGCACTCTTCTTTATATCCTAGTCTAATGTCTTGGTGCCATATTTTTAAATCAGCTTGGGAAGCTTGCTGGAGAGCTTAGGCTGTTGCCTTTATCAAAACAAGTGCGCTTTGCCAAAACTACACTTTTTTTCATATGTTATATTTAGCTTCATTTGAAAGGTCAGCCTAAGCAAATTGAAGTATATTGAAATTTCTATATGAAGCATGGAGATAGGGATAGTCTTTAACAACTTTCTAGTATTGTTTTTAGGTTTTATTTCATTTTCTTCCTACATGAAGAAACCTGACAATCTTATCCTTCCTATTTAGAATCTATTCTTCACATGATAATGAGCAAGTGATACCAACTAGGAAGGAAAACAAATGGGTTATTGTTTGCAACTTTAAAGTAGTGATTTGGATCTTTCACAACTAGTCGACTCTGAGCCAAATGACACCCTCCTCAATGTGGTTCTTGGTCATTCTCCATCTCCATAACTTACTAGAAATATAATGGCTTGATTTCGTCTTCTCCAATCACCTTCCAAGGTGTATATGTCCCTCATGGCATTCTCTTCCTCACTAAGACCCATGAGATTCTATGAACTTCTTCATGCCTACTAACATTCACCAAGAGCCTTCTATCATGTCATTTTTTCAAACCATGCTACCCTACATTTCGACCTATACTAATTGTTTTTGTGCTCACATATCGCCACTTTTTGATAACAACCATAAGCCACCTATAGTCCACAATGTTTATCCTCCCTCTTATTGCCATATGTTCTCTTGTGTTGACATCAAAACAATCCTTATTTCATGAGCACCATCAAAGTCACTAACTAGGAGGCCCTTCACTACCTTTGAGGTAAATAGAATTGTTGGGAATTCATGTTGCCAATATAATACTAATTATATAGTTAATGTGGTAATCAAATACTTAGTTCCCTCTATTTTTGACTTTGTTTATTTGCAATCCCAATATACAACTATCTTCAGTTTCCCAACTTACCTATTAATTGCCTTAATTACTATACTTTGATTATCCTCCATTATATATATATTAAAAAACTTTTTTTTATAAAATGACATCCCACATAATCTAACCTCTCGCCTTTATAAAATGACATCCCACATAATCTAACCTCTAACCTTTATAAAATGACATCCCACATAATCTAACCTCTCGATATTTTAGACTTTTGAAGAAATACTCAACCATTCTATCCACCCATATAAACACATTAGAAATCCTTTTATTTCAAATATTATCATATATATTAAAAGGAAAAAAGAAAAAGTGACATTGCATCTTGTACACAGTTAATAATAATGTTACACCAAGACAATTATCCACAATCAATTACGTTAGTAGAAGGCCAATAATTCATATGATCACATGATAAAGACAATGGAGATTGAGGTAGTTTTGCCGTTAAATTTAGTGATTTGGAATGGAAAAAGTGTCGTTCGATACTTACGCGCGGACTCCCGGGCATCTCGGAGAAAGCGCAACTATAGTGTCAAGAAGGCCTGAATTTTTCGCGCAATGGCGGAGGCAGTGGAGATGGAGGTGGACAGTGTTTGCGAGAGTTCGAAGCCCGCGACGGTGGTTGATCTGCTCCGTCGGTTTCTCACCGTGCAAGAGAACAGAGCTGCAATTTACGCCAGATGGAAGAGGTATGTGCATGGTCCTCTGCACTTTTGTGTTTCCTGGATCATTTTTCCGAATTATACATGTTAGGCATTATAGTATACGTGTCTGTGTAATTTGGTTTCTTAGACAGTGGGTAACAGTTTCCATGCAAGGGGAATGACCGAGGATAAGGGTTGTGTATTAAGGCACCGTTTCACAGATTGCCATGGTAAAATAAGTTTCTGCAACCGGGTACTTCTGCTGAATGAAGATTAGAGCAACATTCAGCTTGTTCTTGTATCTGTTGAATTAGCTTTGCCCTGTAAGCAAAACGGTAAAATCTTTAGTCGTGACCATAACAATGAAATTAGGGCGAAAGGAACGCTGGGCAATTTGGACCCATGACCTGCCGGCCGAGCTTACTTGGCATGAGTTGATTTCCGTGAAAATGTTGTGGGAAAATTTACAGTTTACAGGAAATTTACTATTCTACTATTTTTTTTGATATGACCCTTTCAAGTATCACTTTCGCAAGCATGCCCTTCTGGAGTATTGCAATTGAATGTAACGGGCTTGCAACACTTAAAAGAACTTGGAAGAATCTCTTCGTCTGGCCCCAACCGCATGGAACTCTCTGCTTGCTTGCATGTGCAAAATGACATACAAGGACAAAACATGCCTCTAGATTTGAACCTCGGTGGGAGTATGGAACATTCCCACTTTACCATCAAACTAAGACCTCCTTGACATATTATTCTTTTACTGGCCTGTGCAATAGATGCTTCCTGTCAGCACAAGTGACACTGTCCAATACAGGATATTTCAATCAAAGCTACCCTTCATCTAACCAGCTGTTATTGGGGTATCTATTTCATCAAAGTTACGGAAGACTTGCACTTGGACCCAGCGGCGTTCAACCTCCTGCATATGCAGGTGTACTGCCCTATGAGGGGTGACCATCTACATGGGGTATTTGAGTTTTGGTGGGGAATAACAACACCCAATTAACAAAGCCTCCATTGACAACTATTCTAACTAATCTAACCATTGTTTTATTACAATTATGATTCAGTTATTCAATGTCATTAATCCTAAGTGATTAATTTTACCAAATTTGCATTGTTATTATTATTGGTGGGGAATAACAACATTCTCGCTTTACTAACTAACAAAGCCTCCAATCCCAACGGATTGAAAATTGAGGCTTTCGCTCTTCCAACCTAGTCTCTCTAGACAACTATTCTAACTAATCTAACTGATTTTATTACAATTAAGATTAAATCATTCAATGTTATTAATCTTCTTTTTTATATTAAAAATAAATCTCATTTATATTTCAAGCTCTTTGGGAGAGAGAATTCAGTACATATCATTGTTTTTCACGTAACCAGGAGCTTTAGAACAGTCCAGTTTGATTGTGTATTCGCAAGATATACATTCATGTCCCATCTTTCGTATGCCTATTGCAAACTGATATCAACTTCTACTAACTATCGCTGATACAATCAATACATACACAAGCACAAGCCAATTGCTCATACACCATATCCAACATATATCGACGAAATTGACAAAAAATTATGAAGCAAAATCTAGCGCAGGAACTCCATTTTGGGCTTGGGCAGTCCTCTTCAACAATGGTTCCTTGAGTGCCCTTGGCACCTTCCATACACAAGCTCTTTAGCTTCATAGAGCTTTGTCTTCAAACTCAAGCTTGAGACGACTGTTTCTCTTCACTTTTTGTAGTACTCAATGAACCCAAGCAGAGGCTTTCTTGGTTTAGATCATCAGCAGAGGCTTTATTGGCTTTCTGTCTTTGCTTGTTTAGGCTTGAATAGAATTTCTCGAATGCTTCCTAAAGTCCATGTTGAATGATAAAATTGTTAAGCCACTCTTTATAATTGAAGAGATCTGGAAGTGGGTCCATTTCCTTATTTTTGTGGGTGTCGTCATTTATGCTTTGCAAGTTTCACCATGTTGGTGTTCAAAGATATAGAGGATCTATAGACCTTTAGAAGTCTAGATTGCAAGTTGGAGAAAGCAAGTTGAATTTCTTCACATGAGCGGACAAGAATGACATAACAACACTATGGAGTAGGGTGGCAAATTCATTCCGCTACCCTATCTCATGATGGAAGTACAATAAACCCATCCCTTGCTTGCCCAACTGATTAGGGGGATGGACAATCATAGATGGGAGGTCCAGATTCTCATTGTTTCCTATTTATGATGTTTAATGTGATGTGAAGAGGAAATTTGAGGGGTTCCCCTTTTCTAAATTTTGGCTAGCCTTACTTTCCAATCTTCTTCCTCCTTCATGGGGCGGGGTTTAGTATGTTTGATTTTAGAGGTCTTTTGGACAATGGATACTACCTTATTATTGGATTGCCTAACATGCATGAGGAGTACTAGTCAAAGCAATTGACTGCTTGCCTAAATCCCATTCTTGTATATTAGATAAATCCCAAGCTAGGCTTTGAATCTTCCCATTCATCAAGTCAATGACAAGTTGAGAATCTCCTTTGAATTTAATTTTATTAAATATGAATTTGAGAGATTCAATGATCCCTAAGGATAAAGCTTCCACTTCTACTTGATTATTAGTTTGTATATTCAAGAAACTTAGAGAGCAGTGAAGAAGTTACTATCATGATCCTTGAAGATGCCTCCAACCCCTCACCTTTTGATGCCCTATCAAAGTTGTGTTTCACCCATCCTAACAATTGATGGTAAATCTGCAAACGGATTTTGAAATAGATCACCATAGTGATAAAGTAGTTGATTCATTGGTGAATCCTCTTGATTTTAATTCACGATAGTTGCTTGGAATGAGAAAAAATGAAAACATACTAGAGTGCCCCTTCTTAAACAATTTCTCTATTTTTTGTGCATCTTAACAAACAATGATATTCATCACAACAAAAAACAAGTCAAAGACACATAAATGAGCATAATATTCTTTGTGAAAAATCATTAAAACCATCCCATTGCCCCTTTTCAAAGCTTTCATGCAAAGAGGAAGAAGTTGTGGCTTGGTTGGTCATTTTGGATAAATACTAACTTGGTTGGTCATTTTGAACAAATACTAACTTTTTGTAGCATCAGATGGTGTTCTAGTCTTGATAGTTGTCAGAGAGGGTAAGAAACACTAGGACTCCATAACTCAGAAAAGGTTTCAGAAAAATCCACCTAGAAATGCCTTAATTAAGTTATTTAATCATTACTTAAGTTTTTCCTAAGTCTAACTTAGGGAAAATGATTAATTAACAAGAATTAAATGAGGAAGGTGAGATTTCTCTAGAAACTCATACAGATTGACTAGGAAATAATCTCAGCCATTGATTAAGTTTTAATCTTGGCCGTTAGAGTCCCACAATGAGATTATAAGAAGAAGTCGATGGGTTGATGGAGAAATGCACTTGAGATTGATTTCCTTGGGTAGTTCGATTTCTCTAGAGAGCAACAACAGTTGCCGGAAGAGTTCGAGCCAGAGAAGGGAAGCAAAGACAAAGAGGGGCAGGGATAGTGATCCAGAGGAAGATTTTCTAGTTTCAGAGAGTACATTGCAGAGAGACAGAGATAGCCATAGAGAGGCTATGCAAGGGTTGCGCAAAAGTCTTTAAGATGCAGTTCAATTTGCAGAATCGGGAAGTCATTTCAGAGTTCTGGAAGCAGGAAAATTTTGCAGAGGCCGGGAGAAACATTTCCACAGTAAGTAGCAAGCTGAAGAGGTAGCTTAGTGTGAGATCTAGGCAACACAGATTTGTGCCTGCGCAAAGGGTGATGCAGGGCAATTTGTGGAGGGGTTTTCAAAGGGCAGTCTTCAGTGCCAAATTGCTTGTGGGGTGAGGACAATTCCTCACTAGATTTTTGCCAGTATTTTCTCTGTAGGATTGCTAGTTTTTGGCATATAGATTGTGCTCAGATTATTTCAGTGCTGCTTAGTAATAAAACCCTTAGCTGTTGCACTTGTTTTCCCAAGTTGGGTTTTTTCTGGTGACATTTGGCCAAAAATAACTGTGTCAAATTTATTGTGTGTGTGCTAGGATTGCTCAGTTACTAGCTCTTTTTTTTTCCGCAATATTTTTGAAGATTGCAATGTGATTATTTCGTTGTCGCCGTAACAATAAATTGTTAAATTAATTTACAATTAGAAGAAATAATTCTAGTTGCTGCAATAGGATTTCAGTACTGAAATTTTCACATGGTATTAGAGCGATTTTAATCAGATGGGGAAGCTTAGAAGCGGAGGAAGAAATTCACCATTCAGTGGGAGTAGCAAGACAAATTTTGGGGGCTGCGCAAAGCCTAAGCCAGGAAGTGCGAATCGCTGGACAATTTGATTTTGCAGTGCAGTTTGACAGAAAAATTTGGCTTGCTAGTTCGAGTGATTCTAGTAGGCAGAGGGTAGCTGTAGCACATATTTTTGCTGGGTAAATTCCTTGGTTGGGCGCAGAAGGGTTTTGTAGCAGTTTGTAGTAGCAAAATTAGCGTCAGGTGGAAGAGAAAGTGCACATACAGAGGGAAATTTCTTTCAAAGGGTTTCTAGTTTAGAAACCCAATTTTCTAGTTGTAGTTGGTGGCAGCTACGAGTAGAGTTTCTCACTCCAAAAGGGAGTGCGAGTAGCAGATTCAACAGCCAAGCAGGGGGAAAGAGGGAGTTCCCAGTTCAGATTCGTGATGGCCACAACTGGGCTTAAAGATCAGGATAGGTTGGAGGGAGCCTCCATTTCATTCATTTGGAAGGCAAATATGTTCTTCTTGGTAGAGTTTGAAGACTTATGCAAAAATGCGGTTGTAGTACCGACTGATGTAGATCAACTCTGAGAGTACAGGAAAGAGATGGCAAAGGCGAAGCAGATGATCTTGGATGGTTCAACTTATAACTTTCTAAGTTAAGGTCAATGGCGAAAATTAGCTTGTCAAGTTAACTGAAGATAAATTACTTTAGTTAACTTTCTTATCTTTGGCTTTCTTTATTTTAACTTAAGTACTAGTCATAACTTTAGCTTGCATTACATGTATATCTCATGCATGGCACATGTAACTCATTCGCATGCATGCAACTCTGCATCTAGCATGCAACCCCTTTGCACATTCCGCATGTCGCATGCAACCAACATGCAAACTCCATATATCGCCTGCAACTCACATGCAAACTTCACATGTTGCCTGCAACTCACATGCATGCCTTGCATATCACATGCAAGCTCCTAAAGAGGCAAAAAAAGTTCCTTCTAGTTAAAACACAAGGCTACAAGACCTTCCACAACTACAAAAATCAACACTCCCCTCTTAGCGAGGAAGGTGTTCTGCACAACACCCAACTTATCCTTGAAGAATACAAACTTGTCCTTCATCAAGGCTTTGGTCAAGATGTCTGCTACCTACTCGTCTGTAGGAATGTATTGTAGCTTCACAATTCCCTTCTACAAATAATCACTAATGAAGTGGTACTTGATCTCAGTGTGCTTTGACTTGTCATGAAACACTTGATTCTTAGAGAGTTTGATGCAACTTCGATTATCATAGTAAATGATAGTTGGATCTAGCTCCTGATCAAAAAGCCCAATAATAAGTTTCTGAAGCCAGATCATCTTGCATGTATAGCCATACTTGTTGCCATATACTCGACCTTGCAGAACTTAGTGCAACTGCCTTCTGTTTCTTGCTGTACCAAGAGACTGCTCCTGATCCCAAGCTGAAACTGCACACTCTAAAGTGCTTTTCCTGTCAGTTGTACTGCCTGCCCAATCCGCATTGGTGTACCCCTCAAGCTTCACTCTACTCTGCCGAATATACCTCAACCCATACTCAACTATGCCTCAGAGATATCTCAAAACATGCTTCACAGCTACCAGTGCACTCACTTAGGCTTTACCATAAACTCACTGAGTGAGTTAATTGTGAAACAAATATCTAGCTAATGTTATGTTGGCATTATGTTTCTGGTATGGCTATATGTTACAGATGTTGTACTTGATGGCAACTCCCGTGGCAAGGCTCTCAATTTGTTGAAAATTAAGAAGGACGCAGGAAAGCAGTTTAGAAGGTGCGTACCCGCAGGTACACCATGCAGGGACTGCGTCCAGGTACGCAGGGCAGCCGTTCAGGAGGTGCATCCCCCCAGTGCACACATTTCAAGGCAGAGAAAAGCACACATGGGGTTTCTTATGTTTTACTCTTGGTATTTAGCCGACGGTATTGGGTTATTATGGTGTCGGGTCGTGGTATTGTTCCATGATTTTAGGAGGAGCTTGCCTATATAAAGCAAAGGAGATCATTTGGCTTGTGTATGGTTTTGGTTGAATATCTTATGAGGGCTAGATCTGGTCTAGATCTAAACAAGGCGAATCTACTGATGGACCGAGATCTCTTCGGCGCATGTTCAGATCTGTAGATCTGACTGTCTGGGTTACTTCTGAAGTCTTGAAATCATCTATGCCCGGAGGTACGCAGGTGCAGTAAGGGTTCAGGTGCGCCGGGACGCAGGCGCAGAAGGGTTCAGGTGCGTCGGTACGCAGGCGCAGAAGGGTTCAGGTGCGCCGGGACGCAGAGCGACTAGGGTTCAGGTGCGTCCCTGGAGCAAAAGGACGCGGCGCGATAGCATTTCTAGGTGCGTCCCTGCAGCAAAGTACGCGGCGCGATAGTGTTTCTGGATGCATCCTTGTAGCAACAGGACGCAGTGCAGTTCAAGGAACAGTGCGTGGGCACGCAGTGCAGCAGAAGGATACCTGCGGGTGTACGCAGGAAAGCAGAAGGTGAATTGCGTCGCGACGCATGCCACAGAAGGGAAAACTGCGTCTCTGTCTTAAGATGTTCTGTTGATTGAATTTCTCTGTTGATAAGGTGTTCTGGGTTAGTTCTGTTATTGCTGATCTGATAACTGTAGTGGACTGTAACTGTTATATTCTTGATGATCATTTGATGCTTTATGAAAAGAAGTAGGGGGTTGTAGCTCCTTTCCAGGAGAGACTGGAAAACGAGAGAGAGTTGTAGCTCTCTGCAGGTTGCAGCCTGCGCACTGGTAAAGGACTGCACCAGTACAAAACCATTGTAAAAGGAGTTTCTAATTTGAAAGAAGATAGAGACATATTGCAGCAGGTGGTTTTCACCCACATTGGGTTTCCACCTTACATCTTGTGTTCTTTGGTGTGACTATCTGTTTTCTTTTGTTCATGCTCATTATTTTATGGTACTGACATGCAAAGATAATTCAAAGAACAACTAAAGAAGATTTATTAAAAGAATTATATAATACTGATTCACCCCCGCTCTCAGTATTATTTCCAACAATTGGTATCAGAGCTGGTCCTTCAGAGAAGCTTGATCGCTTGAAGGTAGATCGTTCATCATGAGCAACTACGAGAGAGAAGCATCAATCAGGCCACCGGTTTTTGATGGGACAAACTTCAATTATTGGAAGGTAAGAGTTACTGCCTATCTTCAATCTCTTGGTACAGAAGTTTGGGACATCGTGGAGACAGGCTACGCTTTTCCTTCAGCTACTCCTACAGATGCAGCCGAGAAAAAGAAGTATGAAACAAATGCGAAAGCAGTCAGTACTCTATTAGGATGTATATCTCAATCAGAATTCATGAAGGTAATGCACTATAAATCTGCAAAAGAGATATGGGACAAAATTGTCACAAGCTATGAGGGAGATGAACAGGTAAAGCGTGCTAAACTTCAAACTCTCAGAATTCAGTATGAGACTCTCAAAATGTATAATGATGAAAGTGTGGCTAACTATTTTCTTCGGGTAGATGAGGTTGTTAATTGTATGAAAAATTTGGGTGAAGAAATAAAAGAGGCTATTGTGGTTGAAAAGGTTCTAAGATCATTGTCCCCCAAGTTTGAATCTAAAGTATCTGCAATAGAAGAAAAGGAAAATCTACGAATTCTTACTATGTCTCAGCTACATGGAATTCTAACTGCTTATGAAATGAGAAAGGGAGGTCCATCAGACAGAAGAGAAGCTGCTTTCAAGCCATCAGGCAAAGGAGATTATTATGAAGCAAGCCACGTCCCAGAAGAAGAGGAAGAAGAATCAAATTTTGTCAGAAATCTTCAAAGGGGTTCTGGAAGGTTCAGAGGTAAGTTACCTTTTAAATGCTTTGCTTGTGGAAGAGTAGGTCATTATGCTGCAAAATGTCCTTATAAGGATAAAGGAAAGGAACCTGCTAGATGGAACAAGAAACAGAACGCAAATAAGAAAAGCTACTACACTCATGAAGATAGTGATGGTCTATCAAACAGTGATGAAGATGAACAAGGTAATGAATATAAGTTGTTAATGGCATTTGAAGATGATGATTATATGGATGCTGTAGATGTGGATAACCTTTATGATGAAATTACTAGACTCAAGAGATGTATAGAAGAAAAGAACATGATCATTGATACTCTACAATTTCAAATTGATGAAAAGGAAAAACATCTTGAAAAATTAGAAGGTGAAATTGTTGGTCTTAGAAAAGAGATTGAGAAAACAAAAGCTATTAATCTCAAGTTTGTCAAAGGATCTGAAACTTTGGATGAGATTATCAATGTGCAGCGGTCTCCTCTAAACAAGACAGGTCTGGGCTATAATGGAGAAACTTCTCAAGCATCCACCTCAAAAAGTTATCTTGATGCAGCAAGAAGAAATGAGCAAAAGAACAATGAAGATCAACAGGTAAAGCAGGAACGAATTACAAACAGAAACTATCAAGGGCAATCCATCTTAAGGGTGAACAAAAGCTACAACCAGCCACAGGTAAAATCTTCTCAATTTGGTTCAAGAATAGATGAAAATAGAAACTACAATCAGTTGGCTGGTAGATTCAATAACCGCAGAAGTTTCTTCAATGGACAATGTTTTTCTTGCCATAACTTTGGTCACAAAGCAGCTCAATGTGTTGCATATAAAACAATCATGACTAGAGAAGCTCAAAAGCAAAGAAGTATGACAGGGATTACAAAGAGGACCTATAACAACTTTTCGGTTCTTGAAAATGAAGTTGAATGTTCTATTTGCAATAACTTTGGTCATGAAGACTCTGAATGCAGGAGCAGGTTTCAGCAGAAAAAGGAACAAGCCTCAAGCACCAAAACATGGAGAATAAAGGAACCTCAAACAGAAAGATGTGGGATAGCATTTTATGCAGAGGGACAGGAAAATCTATGGTACATTGACAGTGGATATTCGAAGCATATGACAGGTGATAAAGAAAAACTCGAGTCTTATTCTGCTCTAGAAAAGGGAAAGAAAGTCTCTTTTGGAAATGATACTCCTGCAACTATAAAAGGAAAGGGCATTGCTCAGTTAAAAGAAAAGGTCAAGGCTGGAAATGTTTTGTATGTTGATGGATTGAAGCATAATCTTCTAAGTGTCAGCCAGATGTGTGATCAAAGAACCGAGGTTATATTCAGATCAAATGGATGTCTTGTTCGTGATCTTGATACAGGTAAAACAGTGATCAAAGGTAAAAGAACTCCAAATAATCTGTACATATTTGAAGAAGGACAACAACAATGCTATCTGAGCAAGGATGATGAGCACTGGTTATGGCATCGGAGGTTGGGACATCTAAGCTTTTCACAAATAAGGAAAGCATGCAAATATCAGGCAGTTCGTGATCTTCCAGATATCAAAATTCCTGACAACACCATATGCAAATCATGTCAGTTTGGAAAACAAACCAGAACTAACTTTCCAGAGAAAGAAGGATCAGCTAGCATGCCTCTTGAGCTAGTACATACAGATACATGCGGTCCTTTCAGGAAAAGAACACCTCGAGGAGAAGAATACTTGATATTATTCATTGACGATTTCTCCAGGTTTGTCTGGTTAGGACTTATGAAGCACAAAGATGAAGCATTCGAAAAATTCAAATCCTTCAAAGCCTTGGTTGAAAATCAATCAGGTCACAAAATTAAGTGCCTCAGATTTGATAGAGGTGGGGAATTTACTTCAAATGAATTTTTCGATTTCTGTGAAGAACATGGGATAAGAAGAGAATTCTCTACAGCAAGAACTCCTCAGCAAAATGGAGTTGTGGAAAGGATGAACAGAACAATCCAACAAATGGCTCGTGCTATGCTTGATGAGTCAGGAACTCCCGCAACCTTCTGGGGTGAAGCTGCACATGCTGCGGTTGTGATTCTCAACAAAACAAATGTTCGGGTGAACAGCACTCAAACTCCTCATGAGCTCTGGAGTGGTAGGACTCCTTCGGTAAAGCACTTCAAAATCTTTGGGAGCAAATGCTATATCAAGAATACAGATGAGCAGCTTGGCAAACTTGAACCTAGAGCAGATGAAGGCATTCTTCTTGGTTACTCTCCACATAGCAAAGCATACAAATGCTACAATAAAAGACTTGGCAGAATTGTTGACAGCATTGATGTAGTGGTTGATGAAAAGGGATACATTCCTAGGCAAGTACATCATGAAGACATCGAAGAAGATGAAGGCTACCCCCAACGACAGAATGATGAAGAAGAAGAACCTCAAGAAGAAGAACCAGAGGAGCAAACAAGAATAGAAGAAAAGACTCCATCCAGATATGTTCAGAAGAATCATCCAGAATCTCAGATTATGGGGCAGAAAGAAGCAGGTGTACAAACAAGAAGAACAGTTGCAGAAGCTTCAAGCTATTTGGCATTACTCTCCTCTACTGAACCACAAAATGTGAAAGAGGCATGCAAAGATGAATGTTGGGTGAAAGCAATGGATGAAGAACTTGAGCAGATCGAAAAGAACAACACTTGGGAGCTGGTTCCCAGACCAAAAGATAAGAATGTTATCGGAACAAAATGGGTCTTCAAAAATAAATTGAATGAAAATGGAGAAGTAATTAGAAACAAAGCCAGACTTGTTTGTAAAGGGTATGCGCAGCAAGAAGGAATAGACTTTGAAGAAACCTTTGCTCCTGTTGCAAGACTTGAGGCCATCCGAATGTTCCTTGCTCTCTCAAGTTTTCAAAACTTCAAAGTATTTCAAATGGACGTGAAATCAGCCTTTCTGAATGGAGACTTGGAAGAAGAAGTGTACATTGAACAGCCAGATGGGTTCATTCTTGGAAATGATCCAAATCTTGTATGCAGATTGAAAAAGGCTCTCTATGGTCTCAAACAAGCTCCAAGGGCTTGGTACTACCGTTTGGACAAATATCTTCATCAACAAGGCTTTTCAAAAGGATCAGCAGATAGCAATCTTTATATAAAAGTTGAAAATGACAAATTGCTAATACTTGTTGTATATGTAGATGACATTATTTTTGGGAGCAATGAAGAAGCTATGAGTCAAAACTTTGCCTCGGTCATGCAGAAAGAATTTGAAATGTCCCTGCTAGGAGAACTGACATATTTCCTTGGTTTGCAAATCCAACAAAAAGAAGGAGGAATCTTTTTATCTCAAACCAAGTATTTTAAACAGATTTTGAAGAAATATGGTATGGAAGATGCAAAACCAGTATGTACACCCATGGTCACAGGATGTAGCCTCAGTGCAAATGATGAATCTGCAGCAGTACATCAACCAACCTACAGATCTATGATTGGAAGTTTACTTTATTTGACAGGTACCCGACCAGACATCATGCATGCAGTTGGAATAGTTGGAAGATTTCAGGCAAATCCGAAGGAGACTCATCTTCAGGCAGTGAAGAGAATTTTCAAATATCTTCAAGGGACTCAAAATTATGGCTTATGGTATCCTAGAGATACAGATCTTACACTTCATGCTTATACAGATGCAGATTGGGCCGGAAGCGTGGATGACAGGAAAAGCACAAGTGGTGGTGCGTTCTTTATGGGTTCCAGACTGGTATCTTGGTTCAGCAAGAAACAGAGTTCAATTGCCTTGTCTACAGCTGAAGCGGAATATGTTGCTGCTGCATCTTGTTGCACCCAACTCCTTTGGATGATGCAGACTTTGCAGGATTTTCAAATCACTTGTACACCACCAATCCCCATCTTATGTGACAACACAAGTGCAATCAGCATCTCAAAGAATCCTGTTATGCATTCAAAAACCAAGCACATACCAATCAAGTACCATTTTCTCCGGGAACAAGTACTTGAACAGAAGGTCAAGTTGGAGTATGTTCCTTCTAAGGAACAAGTTGCTGATATTTTCACCAAACCATTGCCTAGGGACACTTTTGAATACCTCAGGCAAAAGCTGGGGGTTGTTGATGCATCATCTTATTGTTGAACTTTTTCTGATTGATGGCACAGGTTCAGGGGGAGCATATAATGCATTGTTGGCATTATGGAGGATGGTCAGAAGGAGATCTTGGAAATAGCTGCAATATGTCTCTATCTCTTTCATGGTGGATTATGGTTCTTTGTTGTAGATCTGGTTCATTTTCAGGAGGAGCATGATCTTAGGGGGAGCATACCCCTTTGCCCTTGATGTCAAAGGGGGAGAATGAAGCTGAAGTTTGTGAGGTTGCCATCAAGTCCAAAGGGGGAGATTGTTGGCATTATGTTTCTGGTATGGCTATATGTTACAGATGTTGTACTTGATGGCAACTCCCGTGGCAAGGCTCTCAATTTGTTGAAAATTAAGAAGGACGCAGGAAAGCAGTTCAGAAGGTGCGTACCCGCAGGTACACCATGCAGGGACTGCGTCCAGGTACGCAGGGCAGCCGTTCAGGAGGTGCGTCCCCCCAGTGCACACATTTCAAGGCAGAGAAAAGCACACATGGGGTTTCTTATGTTTTACTCTTGGTATTTAGCCGACGGTATTGGGTTATTATGGTGTCGGCTCGTGGTATTGTTCCATGATTTTAGGAGGAGCTTGCCTATATAAAGCAAAGGAGATCATTTGGCTTGTGTATGGTTTTGGTTGAATATCTTATGAGGGCTAGATCTGGTCTAGATCTAAACAAGGCGAATCTACTGATGGACCGAGATCTCTTCGGCGCATGTTCAGATCTGTAGATCTGACTGTCTGGGTTACTTCTGAAGTCTTGAAATCATCTATGCCCGGAGGTACGCAGGTGCAGTAAGGGTTCAGGTGCGCCGGGACACAGGCGCAGAAGGGTTCAGGTGCGTCGGTACGCAGGCGCAGAAGGGTTCAGGTGCGTCGGTACGCAGGCGCAGAAGGGTTCAGGTGCGCCGGGACGCAGAGCAACTAGGGTTCAGGTGCGTCCCTGGAGCAAAAGGACGCGGCGCGATAGCATTTCTAGGTGCGTCCCTGCAGCAAAGTACGCGGCGTGATAGTGTTTCTGGGTGCGTCCCTGCAGCAACAGGACGCAGTGCAGTTCAAGGAACAGTGCGTGGGCACGCAGTGCAGCAGAAGGATACCTGCGGGTGTACGCAGGAAAGCAGAAGGTGAATTGCGTCGCGACGCAGGCCACAGAAGGGAAAACTGCGTCTCTGTCTTAAGATGTTCTGTTGATTGAATTTCTCTGTTGATAAGGTGTTCTGGGTTAGTTCTGTTATTGCTGATCTGATAACTGTAGTGGACTGTAACTGTTATATTCTTGATGATCATTTGATGCTTAATGAAAAGAAGTAGGGGGTTGTAGCTCCTTTCCAGGAGAGACTGGAAAACGAGAGAGAGTTGTAGCTCTCTGCAGGTTGCAGCCTGCGTACTGGTAAAGGACTGCACCAGTACAAAACCATTGTAAAAGGAGTTTCTAATTTGAAAGAAGATAGAGACATATTGCAGCAGGTGGTTTTCACCCACATTGGGTTTCCACCTTACATCTTGTGTTCTTTGGTGTGACTATCTGTTTTCTTTTGTTCATGCTCATTATTTTATGGTACTGACATGCAAAGATAATTCAAAGAACAAATAAAGAAGATTTATTAAAAGAATTATATAATACTGATTCACCCCCCCTCTCAGTATTATTTCCAACATGTTAACCATATATTAAGAGATCCTATCAATTGTTTGTACAAATTTGGGTCCACTGCCGTTGATCTAGAAGCATCAATCTTCTTCTAGTTGGTCATAAGTGGTGTGGACATGGGCTTACATTCCATCTTTAATCGCTTCAAGATTGCAACTGTGTATTGTTGAAAATAGTAGTGAGAAATTGATTCCTTGATTTGTGCCTTAATTCAAGGAGTCAAATTCGAGTTCCTTCTTGTGCATGACCTGAGTTCCTAAAAATTAGGAGACTCCCTATAAATTAGGACGAGTTAGGAAGCAGTTAACTGATGTGTTGAAATTGAAAGTCAAGTTCTTGATTTTCTAGTGTGAGTTGATTGAGGAAAAACACAAGTGATTGAGTTTCAAGCAATGTTGCACAAAGCGCGATCGGGATTTAATCGGCGCCGGGAAAAAAGCGGAAAAAATCGTTAAAAGCGGGAAAAAAGCGGAAAAAAGCGGGAAAAAAGCGTTTGGCACAAAAATATTCATTTTTTTTCAATTTTTTTCAATTTTTTTAATATCTAAACCATCTACAACATAAAATAAATACATTGACACATAAATATGATAAAAAAACTAATATATAAGATGTTTAATATCATTTCTAGCGCTAAAATCACACATAACATTGAATCATGTCCTGAATAGTAAGTCCTGAGTCCCAACTCAGCCTCAAAATATCAACAAAAAATATGATAATGTATCTCATTATGTCATAATGTCATATACAATAAAATGAAAGTCTAATCCTATTGATTTCCTCCAGCTCCTCTCCCTCACCTCTTCTCCTCCTCCTCCGCGCGCAAACAGCAAAATGACATAAAAAAAATCGATTTTCGCCTATTAAAAGCCCGCTGCCCCGTGCCTCTGCGATTTTTTCTGTAAAAATCGCGATTTTTTCCGAAAAAATCGCTATAAAAAAAAGTCCGCGATTTTTTGGTATAAAAATCGCGATTTGATCGGGCAGAGGAAAAAATCGCGATTTTCCGATAAAATCGCGATTTTATCGCGATTTTAACAACACTGGTTTCAAGTGGTTGACTTGAAATAGGATGAGTTGCATGAGCAATTAACTCATGCTAACTCAATTAATCACAAAATCATTCCTTAATTAGAAAACTCACTAATTTTAACCATTCGAATTGCCTTTAAAAGGAGGAATGAAGGCACAAGTTTAATCATTGTTTTGGTGAGACCAAGCAATAGGAAACATGAGTTTGTGCGTGGAGCTTGTGAGAGGAAGAGTGTGCAAGAGAAGCTTGTGCATAGGTTGGTAGAGGGCAACAAATATCAATAGTCTTGTAAGGGTTTCAAGCTTAGATCAAGTAGGAAAGACAAGTGTGTCTTTCAGATTGAAACAATTGTATTTTGTAAGAGATCAATTGCTCAATTTTTGCTATCAATAAAATTCTCATCAAGTAGAGGGTTTTCCTAGTTGGGTTCCCTAGACAATTCTGTGTTTTTGAATTGTGTGACTGTGCTTTTATTTATGTTCCTATTTTACTGCATCTAGTAGAGAAATTTTGTGTTTATATGAGAATAAATTTTATTTCAGATTGCTCATATTAGCAGATCAAAATTTCGTGGATTTTCTACATGGTATTAGAGCCTAGATCAGAATAAAGATAACACATCCAAAGTGCAAAACACATCAAGGAAGATCTCTGAAGTGGCCGTAGACTTGAAGGACATCAACGAAGTTGGAAAGGAGCAAGATTGGTTACTTTTCTAGACTGTTTGGAGGGCTGAGTTCCCTAGGTAGGAGGCTGAGTATTTGAGGTAAGATCTCGGCATGTTTGGAGCACATCTAAGTTGCATTATACTTCTGGTCTAGGCCGTAGACCTTTCTGAGGTGACAACATGTTCGAATCTCTGTTTTAAAGGAGGCCGAGAGGCCTAGGAGGCAGTTCAACCCAAGTTGCATACACAGGAAGGAAGAGCAAGTAGTTTAGGCATGTTTTGGAGGGTAAACACAAAAGGTAGCAATAGTGAGTTAAGGCTGACATGTGCCCTAACTAGGTTTGTCAGAGCTCAGAAAAAGTGCACAGTTGCCAAGGACAAAGGGAGCAAAAATAAGGTATGTGTGTCTCCTTTTGTTGATGTTGTTCTGCTAGTGGATAAAGTCTAGTTTGGACAGTTTTGGTGGTATCTTAAGAACAGGTGGAGGGCTGTTAGGAGGTGCCCAATTGTGGCCAGAGAGCAAATTGTGTGAAGGACAACAAGAGTGCTAGCAGTGGTAGAAATATTCAAGCCAAAAAGATTGTAGACTTTGACGGACTAAAGGAGTAGTGAGGTGGGTAGCCTCCAAAGCCCTAAGTACAATCTTTTGTGAAGGATTACAGGCTGTTAGTGGGCAGGTTTTAGAGAGCTCTCAGGGGAAGCGGGATGGCTTACCAAGGGTTGAGAGCATATCACTATCTAGAGGGAGCATCAAACTTCATAGCTTGGAAAGGGAGGATTATGATAGTGTTGGAAGATAATGGTGTGGGAGAATTTGTGAAGCAGGCTATCCCACTACCACAAGATGCCCAACAATTGGCCCAGCATAATAAAAATGATATCAAGGCAAGGAGGATCATTCTAGAAGGGGTCAAAGATCATATAGTGCCTCATATCCATGAGAATAAGACAATGTTTGAGATGTACGATACAATCCTGAAGTTGTATCAGAATACTGGTGATACCAGTAAGCTTGCTCTTAAGGAGAACTTGAGGAGTATCTAGATGAGCAAGGATGAGCTCATCGTCCCTCATTTGACAAGGTTCACTCAAGTACGAGATGAACTAGGTGGGGTGGGCATCGTTGTATCTGATCACGATCTTGTGAGTTTTGCCTTACTTGGACTTCACTAGCTGTGGAAGGGTTCCAGGATGTTGTTAGTGAGAGAGAGAACTTCCCAAATTGGGAAAGGTTTTGGATTGACTGCATACAGGAAGAGATCCAAAGAGGAACCATAGAAGGGAGATCAATTATGACAGAGGACGAGGAGAACTGTGCCCTAGCAGGCAAGAGTAGTAAGGCCAAGGGCAAGAAGGGCCAAGGAGAGGTCGAGTCCAATCAGAAGGGCAAGAAGAAGGATCTAAGCAAGATCAAGTGCTTCCATTGCCATGAGTTTGGGCACTATGCTTCTAAGTGTCCTAATCGGAAGAAGGAGTCCAGTAAGGATCATGTTGCTGCATCAACGGAGGTAGATGCATTTTTTTGCCCAGTTCGAGAAAGATTTCTCATTGATTGCTTGCATGGCAAGCTCAACAGATAGCAATATATGGTATATTGATTCAGGAGCATCCTTCCACATGACTAGGAACAAGAAGAGTTTCAGCCACCTGAAGGAGAAGGACATGCAGTTTTAGATTGAGCTAGGAGATGATGGTCAATATGCAGCTAGAGGAGTTGGTATTGTCAACTTTCAGAGGGACTCAGGTAATCCTCTTCATCTTAGAGATGTTCTCTATGTTCCAGGATTGAGGCAAAATCTTGTTTCGGTAGTCACTCTCGAGGACAAGGGATATGATAACATCTTCAACAGAGGCAAGGCATACCTCTAGCACTTAGCTTCTAGATGTAAGAAGTAGATAGGTGTGAGGGTGAAGAATCTCTACAAGTTACAGGTAGAGACAAGTGTGGCCTTGAGCAACAAGGAAGGTAGTCTTGAAAAATGTGTAACTAGGTTCAGTCTTCATAAATATGAAATGTACTTTTGATTCTTGTATATTGTAAAATGAAAGAAAATTATTATTATTATTTTTGGAGCATGGGTTTCAAGCTCAAGGTCTTTTATTTTACGAGTCAAGCACCCATTGAGTGCTTCTAGGGTTTTTCCTAGGTCAGGAAGTCAAAAGAGTCATTGTCATAAGTTTAAGACCTCATCAGGCACATTGTAACTTGTAAAGAAATTTATTTTTGTCATTAAAAGTGTCAAAATACTCTTCAAGTCCAAGTTGGCCTGGTAGCTAGGAAGTCAACATATTTAAGGAGCCACGTCCACCTTGAAGAGCCTATATAAAGGAGGGAACTTGACCTCCTTGAGACACATTCATCACTCACTCATTCAAGCGAAGGAGAAGAGCAAGAAGGCAAGCGAAGAAGGAAGAGGACGAAGAAAGATTGTTTTTGGGCTAATTCTCTCTCACACGTGTGAAGAAGAGAAGCTAGGGTTTACAACTTCAAGGTTGAAATTCTCTATCTGCTAGAAGAGGATCAAATCTGTTAGAAGAAGTGTCTACTCGGTCTCCTACTAGCCCTAGACAAGGAAGCAAGACAAGCAAAGTTGTTGGGAGGCTAATTTCGCTCACACGTGTGGATGCAGTTGTAGTTGCAAGGGCCGTAAATTTCAGGCCTGTAGTAGAGGTTGAAATTCTGAAGCTAGGGGTCGAAGTTGTGTTGCTGGAAGAGATTTGACTGGGTTTGACTTGGATAAGGGAGGCACATCATTTAGAAAAGGTTGGACTTGGTCTTGGAGGGATCGGTGTTGGTTTAGAGGTCCTGGAATTTGTCAATTGAAGAATTTATTAGAAGAGGATTTTGCAGGTTTTCCTCTCAAGTGGAGAGGTTTTAGCCCTGGCTTGCAACCTACATTCTGTGTTCTTGTGTACTATTGTTCTTCTTGTTTTGGTAGTTGTTTGATGATATCCAAACATAATAATAAGTGAAGAAGCTAATAAGTAAGAAAAGGTAAAAAGACATCACAAGCAGTTATCATAAAAAGAGAAATCATCTTAACCATTGCCATTATAGATTTCTCAACATGGTATCAAAGCTAAGGTTGGCAAAGGGCATTATGAAGATCTCTACTACATTGAAGAAGTTTCTAAAGAAGTGTTCAAAGGTGGCAAGTCATCTCAAGAAAGGCATCAAAGAAGTATGGAATCTCCTATTTACCCCAAAGAAGGAAGTGACCAAGACAAAGGACAAAGGACTCTTCTCAACACTCACTGGCACATTTCAAGATGAGAGCATTTGGGTGATCGATAGTGGAGCATCAAGACACATGACCGGTCATCACAAGCAACTAAAAACATTATCAAAAGGAAAGTCTTCTTACTTCGTAGAGCTTGGTGATAATAAGAGCTATCCTGTGAGAGGAATTGGATCAACCTCAATAGAGCTGGAGAATGGAGGCAATATTCATCTCAACAACATCCTATTTGTTCTAGGTTTGCATAAGAACTTACTCTCCATTTCAAGTCTAGAAGATAAAGGTGATAGAGTGGCTTTCATTGATGGAAAAGTTGTAGTATGGGGTAAAAACTCAAGCATAGAAAATGCTAGAGTGATTGGGATTCGTGAAGGAAGACTTTATAGGTTGTTATCTCCTCTTGCTCAAGCTTTAGTTCACATTGAAATCAACCCATGTGAACTTTGGCATAGAAGATTCGATCATCTCCATTTCAAAATCCTTCCAACTCTAAATTCAATAGTAGATGGAATCCTTGAACTGAAAGAAGATCACGAAGGAGTATGCAAGGGATGTGCATTGGGTAAGAACACCAAGAGACCATTTGGAAGCAATGCTTCACGGCCAAAGAAATCTTGGATCTTATTCATCTGATGTTTGTGGTCCTATGACTCCTAAATCACTATGAGGTCATCTATATTATGTCACATTTATAGATGACCATTCAAGGAAATCTTGGGTTTACCTAATGAAATCCAAGGCTGAAGTGTTTACCAAATTCAAGAATTCAAAGCTGAAGTAGAGAACCTTACAAAAAGAAGAATCAAGATATTAAGATCTGATAATGGAGGAGAATACACATCTAAAGAAATCATAGCTTTTTGTAAGGAGTTTGGGATTAAGAGGGAGCTAATAGTTCCATATAATCCCTAACAAAATGGAGTTGTAGAACGAAAGAATCGACCCATTGAAGAAAGTGTAAAAGCAATGCTACATGATCAAGATTTACCGAAATTTCTGTGTGGTGAAGCTACAAAGACAACTGTATACATACAAAATCGAAGTCCCCATAGGTCACTAGATAACAATGTTGGGTTGTGTTATATTCTTTCCACATAGTTAACAGGGGGTTTGAGGTGTACCTGTAACC
Source organism: Pinus tabuliformis (assembly GCA_031772625.1). Classification (NCBI taxonomy): domain Eukaryota; kingdom Viridiplantae; phylum Streptophyta; class Pinopsida; order Pinales; family Pinaceae; genus Pinus; species Pinus tabuliformis. Next base: position 739,447,224 of record CM062814.1, on the reverse strand, counting down.
CCACTTTATGGGGTCCAGGGCGGTGCCTAGGAAAGTTTTGGTTTTGGACCTATGTTGTAGGAAACGTGGTATAGAGGTCCGTTTCTGTACGAAAACGGGTACGAAATGCGGAAACGCGTTTGGTACGGTTGTGAAAAGCGTTTCCGGTCGTACTGCCACGTTTCCTGAAACAGAAACGTGGCCAGTATGGCCGGAAACGCGTTTCAGGGCCGTACGACCCATGTTTCCTCATTAACTTGTGTTTTTTTTAATTTACTTTTAGGGTATGTTAATGACTTTTTGTTGCTTCTAGATGCGTGTCTAAAGTTATAAAAGTGAAATTTTGCCCTAGTGTTGATATGCAGTTCATCAGGAAGTTTGAGGGATATGCAGTTCATGGTAATGTTAAATTCTTATGCCCTAGTGTTGATATGCAGTTCATCAGGAAGTTTGAGGGATATGCAGTTCATGGTAATGTTAAATTCTTAAAGTAAAAGTGATATTCTCCTTTATTTTTCATTTTATCCTTTTACTTAAATTTTTAACATTACCATGAAATGACTCTGGATGTTTGAGAGTGGTTTCGCCCTCATTGGATTTCATATGGAGAAAGTAGAATTTTAGATCTCACTCAAAATCCAGCAGACTTATTTGCTTTTCAGGATTGGAGGGATTGCAATGTTTCCATTGGATTTTATCATGTACTAGGGTATGGAACTTGTATTTAATCAAGAGAACCAAGCCCTCTATGCAGGGGAAACTCCCAATAATCAAGATCATGCAGGGTACTAGGGCATGAAACGTGTATTTAATCAACAACACTAAGGTCGTTTGACTATGTAGGAGGAGACTCCCAATACAACAGTGGTCCTTCTAAAGATGGGATGTGGATGCAGAAAATCCTGATTTGGATCTCTCTCTTGCAGCCTTATAGTCTTTATTGTACTTGCAGCCTCATATATTAATATAAATAAAGGCTGATTTTGAGATTTGGATATATAATAAAGGTTGCTTTTGGATATTCCGATATTTTTATTTTCATTATGTGATCATTCATGAGTAAATGTGATGTAAATTAAATCTTAATGTTTAAGTGTAATAAATTATAATGTATCATTTATGCTTTATGATTGCACATATATATATATATATATATATTTAAATATTTTCAATATATATATATATATATATATATATATATATATATATTCGCGTTTCCCCGTTTCCAAAATTTGGGGAGGTCGCGTTTCGTATCGCTTCCCGTTTCGGAAACTCGTACCCGTTTCCCCGTTTCGTGCAACTTAGTTTTGGACCCTATGTTAGGTTGGGCGGACCCACCTATGGTTTTGTGCATGATTTTCGCACATGTTTTTGGATGCGATGGTTTTCGGTCCATGGTATTGGATGCTTCGGCATGTATAAATATGTATTGTAACATTGAAAGGAACATAATGAAAAATCAAGCTGGTAGTCCCAGTTTTGGGATCCAGGGGAAAATATATGTGTATATGTGTTATACTCTCGCATTGTTTATTTTATGTGTTTTAGAATTCGTATGCAGGTAATTTCTGTACGGGGTTAAAACCTACAAACAAGACTCCCAAAGAAGTGTTCACTGGAAAGAAACCAACCATAGATCATCTCTGAATTTTTGGTTGTCTTGTCTATATTCATATACCTAAGGACAAAAGGAAGAAGTTGGATCCATCTGGCATGAAGGGAATGTTTGTGGGCTATAGTAACTCTTCTAAGGCCTATAGGATCTACATAAAGGAAGGACACTGAATAGAAGTCAGTCGAGATGTGATATTTGACGAAAGTATTGCATTCAAGAAATCAAAGGATCTCCCTATGGACTCTGATGATGAAGAACTTCCGGTATTTGAAGAAGAAGTTACTAGGGAAGAAGAATCAAATCATGAAGATGAAGGTCCCTGTGAACCTATACAACCTATAGTAATCCCCGAAACTAGAAAAAGACCTAATTGGTTGAAGTCTACACTTCTAGATGCAGAAGGTCATGGAGCAACTCAAGGTACATTCAGGGAAAGCAAGAAACCCAAACGATATTCTGGGTATGCAGCCTACATGACAAAACTAATAGAAGCAGAGCCATCCACTTTTGAAGAAGCTGTTGATCACCAAAAATGGAAGGATGCCATGAATGAAGAATATCAATCTATAATGAAGAATGGAGTTTGGGAGATTGTACCTAGGCCTGAAGACAAATTTGTGGTAACTTCCAAATGGCTCTACAAGATCAAACATGCAGCAGATGGAAGCATTGATAAATATAAGGCAAGATTTGTGGCTAGGGGCTTCTCTCAACAGGAAGGCATCGATTATGAAGAGACATTTGCTCCAAAAGCAAGGTATACAACTATTTGTTCATTGGTCTCTTTGGTAGCATCGATGGGATGGAACATCCACCAAATGGATGTCAAGACTGCATTCCTGAATGACACAATTGATGAGGAAGTCTATATAGAACAACCCTTGGGATTTGAAGTTAAAGACAAAAAGGCATATGTTTGCAGATTGAAGAAGGCATTATATGGCCTCAAGCAAGCACCAAGGGCATGGTATGCTAGGATGGATGCATACCTTTAGAGATTAGGCTTCACAAAGAGTTTTGCTGATTCGAACCTTTATATTAAGGTTATGAAGGGAGAGTCGGTAATCATTCTTCTGTATGTGGATGATCTTCTCTTGACAGGTGTGGAAGGTCGAATTGAAGAATGTAAGAAGCATTTAGCAACATAATTTGACATGAAGGATCTAGGGTTGATGCACTACTATTTGGGACTGGAAGTCTGGCAAGGACCTGATGAAATCTATCTAGGTCAAGGAAAGTATGTGATCAAGATGTTGAAGAAGTTTGATATGATGGATTGCAAACCAATGACAACCCCGATGATCACAAATTTAAAAAGACTAAAGAGTTCCGAATCAAGCCATGTGGATCCTTCCAAGTATAGACAATTGATTGGCTCACTAATGTACTTGGTGAACACTCGACCAAACATATGTTTTGCAGAAAATATTCTCTGTCAATTCCAAGTGGAGCCGAGGCATGATCATTGAATAGCAGCAAAACATATACTGAGATATCTGCAAGGAACTATCCACTACTGTCTGAAATATGATAGAAGGAATGATGTCCACTTGATTGGATATACAAATTCTGACTGGGGAGGCAGTGAGCAGGATGGAAGGAGCACTATCAGAGGATGCTTTAGTTTGGGATCCTCCATGATCTCATGGATGAGCAGAAAGCAAGAAAAAATTGCTTTGAGTAGTGCTAAGGCTGAGTATATTGCAGCTTGTGAAGTAAGCAAAGAAGCTATCTGGTTAAGGAAGCTACTATCCGACCTATTTGAAACAAGGTTACTTGGGAGCGGGAGCGGATGTGACATTTTCAGAAGCTCCTAGTTTGGGAGTGATTTTTTATATAATATATATATATATATATATATATATATATATATATATATTTTGATGCATATATGTCAACAAAAGCATGTAGAATGATGAATTAGATATAAAAAGCATATAAAACATAGATTGAACCATATAACAACAATCATCTAGAAGTTATAATCTTCATCAACTACATCCACAAGTTAGTAGCATAGTAACGTACAACATATTAAGTCTCATGATTCATCAATCTTAAAGTTTCAAGCTTTCAAAATTCAATATATAACATTTATCATTATTGATCACCAAAGTTGTACTTGTAAGCTAAGTGTAACCATTACAAGAAGTAATATCTAACATGAGATGAAATGAAACCACTTTCAACTTTCACGAAGCATTATCTTCATAATTCATTACCAATGAGTTATAATTGCCAACTTCAAACATCAAACTTAAATTGTCATATATTGTTTACAACAAATATCATAATAAATATGAAAGAGTCAAAAGTTATAAAAACTACTAGAAACTAGAAAAGACAAGTAAATCTATTATCTGTTGCTAATTCTTGGGCCTCTTGCCACGAGAAATGCCTAAATTTTGAGCAGGTCATGGTACTATTGGTGGTCTTCTAGTAATCTCCTCCATCATAGTCCTACGACCAGAACTAGAACAATACTTGAGGATGTAGATGGAGGTGGCGACATCAAAGGAACAATACTTGAGGATGTAGATTGAGGCGGTGGTAGCAAAGGAACAATACTTGCAACTCGAGCACTGACATTGCTACTGGATGGTGGGGGGTAGCATGGTTGTTATTGCTTCATCTTCATCTCTCATAAGTTCTGCTTCCAATTCTTCAAGATGTATAGTGTAATCCTTCAAAATATCGTCCTCTGGGTGGTTGTTCCAAATTTTATATGTTGGATCCTCATAAGCTCGATCACAATAATGACTCAACAACCTCAAGTTGTAGTGCACATAAACTAAGCTTTCTGCCTGGTTTTCATTGAGTCTGTTTCTTCTCACATTATGTATGAAGCTGTAGGAGCTCCAACACCTCTCTGCAGAAGAAGTATCTACAACCTGCAAGAGAACTTTTTTTGCCAATTTTGGCAAAAGTCCCATGCCGCCATATGCTTCCCACCATGTGAGAGCATTGAATCTGTCTCTATTTTCCATTGCATGCAAAGAACCAAACAAGCCAGTGCAACTAAAGTATCTGCCTAATTCAAGACGCAGATTAACACATTCCTCCTTGTCAGGTACCAACTTGTTTAATGCTTCCATATATCCTTTAGATACCTCTGGATCTGTATGGGGTTTGATCCTAACCCCACCCCCAGGTGCAGGTTGGCCCAATCAAGATGGAGAGTAGTATTTTGGCATAAGGATATATGCCAAGGCATGTAGTGGAACATTACGTTTATTCCACCATGTACACACACAATTGTGAATCGGTGTATACAAGTTGGGATCATCTTCCTGAACAATATCTTTTATTTGCCCCAACATGGTATCCATCTGCTCATACACCTCCCCAATCACTAGTTTATCTGTATCTACAAAATGAATCATGCTATAAATGGGCTTGGTGAATTGCAATACTTGCCTCACACGTGCCCAAAACAGACCATCAAGAGCGGTCTCCTCCACCTGTTCAAAACCTTGCTTGTTAGTTGCATTTGTAGCCCTGTCCTTTAATACCTACCAGTGTGGACTTGATACCATGCTAGCCAATGACTCTCTTACCTTCAAAAGGCGCTTGAAGGTGAGGTAATAGCTAGCAAATCTAGTCTTCGCAATCTTCAACAACTCCAATCTTGAGTGACTGCGGAAAAGCCCATGGGTATTGCTATGATTTGTAATAAACTTTATCATTTGTTTGCCTCTCTTGTACAAATCACCAATCCATTTGTATTGTTGGTTTTTGTTCTTAATAATATCATGCACCAAAAGGTTCATTGTGTGAACCAAACACCCAGACCAAAATATGTTGAGGTATTTATCTTCAATAATTGCTCCCGCTGCCTTACAATTAGCAGCATTATTAGTGATGACTTGGATGACATTGTTTGGCCCAGTACGTTCAATTGTTCAAGTAATGGTTCTGCAATGTTGATGTTGGTCTTGAACTTCTCTGAGTAATCATATGCTGAAAGAAAGATGGCACCACTAATAGACACAACAAGAACACTTATCAATGGCTTGCCTTTTACATTTGTCCATCCATTAGATACAATGGACACCCCATGCTCAGTCCAGGAATTTGCCATTCTACTTAAAGAATGTGATATTTTTGCTTTTTCATGATCAAGTCCAACGATTCTAGCCTTGTCATACCCAGGGCTCTTATATCCCTTAAAACCAGGGAACATTTTTTTTTTTTTTTTTATAAAGGGAGTGTGCTCCCGACTAGCTCCTGAGAGGAGCGTGAATTGGGAGCAGATTCGTGGGTGGGGGGGCGCTCCCTCGCAACCTTGGTTTCAAGGATCAATGGACCCTATAGTGATATATTGTGATAACACCAGTTGTATAAGATTGTCTGAAGACCCAATATTTCATGGAAAGACAAAACATTTCAACAATAAGTATCACTACATTCAGAAGCTAGTACAAGATGGTGTGCTTCAGCTACAATACATCTCCACCGATGAGAAGGTAGCTGACATATTGACAAAATCTCTTCCCAATAAGAAGCTTGTGTATTTGAGAGACAAACCTAGTTTGGTTGATGTATCCTCCCTGGTTGAGAGGGAGAGATAGGCACGTCATTCTTGTCTTCACCTGGGAAGATAGAATTGAGGACTGGGTAAGCATCTGGCATCCGATACTCTTTGAGGACGAGGTAGGGCTTCTAAGATAAGAGTATTCGTGGACCGATATTCTTTGAGGGCTAGCTATCTAAGATAAGAACAATCCAAGGAAGGTCATACTCTGTGAACACTTGGGTGGGGTATGTACCTTGAGAGACAATGATGATGGTGTCTATAAATCATTGGCCTCGCCAGCACTGTGCTTTGATCTTGTGGAGAGATAGAGCTGTTAGCCAAGGCCTTGCTATATGACAATGTTGGTTGATATGATGCTAAATAGATGGGTTACCAATCCGACTCTTCTTATGAGATCTCTTCAAATTGAGAATGTCCATGTACCATTTATGAATACCTCCTCAGTTAAGAGGGAGTGTTGAAAAATGTTTAACTAGGTTCGATCTTCATAAATATGAAATGTACTTTTGATTCTTATATATTGTAAAATGAAAGCAAATTATTATTATTATTATTTTTGGAGCATGGGTTTCATGCTCATGGTCTTTTATTTTATAGGTCAAGCACCCATTGAGTGCTTCTAGGGTTTGTCCTAGGTCAAGAAGTCAAAAGAGTCATTGTCATAAGTTGAAGACTCCGTTGGGCACATTGTAACTTGTAAACAAAATTATTTTTTTGTCATTAAAAGTGTCAAAATACCCTTCAAGACCAAGTCGGCTTGGTAGTTGGGAAGTCGACATATTTTGAGGAGCCACATCCACCTTGAAGAGCCTACATAAAGGAGGGAACTCGACCTCCTTGAGACACATTCATCACTCACTCGTTCAAGCGAAGGAGAAGAGCAAGAAGGCAAGCGAAGAAGAAAGAGGACGTAGAAAGATTGTTTTTGGGCTAGTTCTCTCTCTCACGTGCGAAGAAAAGATCCTAGAGTTTGCAACTTCAAGGTCGAAATTCTCTATCTACTGGAAGAGGATCAAATTTGCTAGAAGAAGAGTCTATTAGGTCTCCTACTAGCCCTAGACAAGGAAGAAAGACAAGCGAAGTTGCTGGGAGACCTTGGAAGGCTAATTTCGCTCACACATGTGGATGCAATTGTAGTTGCAGGGGGCCAAAAATTTCAGACCTGCAGTAGAGGCTGAAATTCTGAAGCTGGGGGTCGAAGTTGTGCTGCTGGAAGAGATTTGACATGGTTTGACTTGGACAAGGTAAGCACATCATTCATAAAGGTTGGAATTAGTCTTGGAGGGTATTGTTCTTGGTCTAGAGGTCTTGGAATTCGTTAATTGAAGAATCTCTAAGAAGAGAAGAGATTTTGCAAGTTTTCCTCTCAAGTGGAGAGGTTTTAGCCTTGGCTTGCAGCGTACATCTATGTTCTTTGTACTATTGTTCTTCTTGTTTTGGTCGATGTTTGATAATATCCGAACATAATAATAAGTGAAGAAGCTAATAAGTAAGAAAGGGTAAAAAGACATCACAAGCAGTTGTCATAAAAAAAGAGAAATCATCTTGACTACTGCCCTTTTAGATTTCTCAATAGGTAGTGCACAAAGCAGAGAAGTGACGGTTGAGCAAGAGTAGGATAAAGCTCTCAAGATGGAGCCTCAACCAGTGTCTCAGTTTCAAGTTAAGCTAGTTGGCAGTTGGTTGACCAGCAAGATGATGATGATGAGGACCATAGCCCAGGGCGAGTGGAGGTAGCCACTCAGTTAGAGATTTCCAGTATAAGGAAAGTTTGAGCCACGCGGGTAGAGGATTTGGTCAAGGGAGATTATAAGAGAGTTAAGTCTCCCAACATCAAGAAACAGACACTTAGGGTACATGGCACTTATGACTAAAGAAGCGAACTTGCAGAGCATGGTGGGAAAGAACAAGTCTTCAAAGCAGGTTCCACAAAAGAAAGTAGGGAAGTCTTCTAGTTCAGAGGGAGTAGCTGCAACAATGGATAACTTCGTAGTGTTGGGGACAAATCCAGGTGGACGAGGTTCTTATAGGAATCCCATCCTCACTAAGAGGGAGCGTTGAAAATAGTAGCGAGAAATTGGTTCCTTGATTTGTGCCTTAATTCAAGGAGTCAAATTCGAGTTCCTTCTTGTGCATGACTCGAGTTCCTAAAAATTAGGAGATTCCCTATAAATTAGGATGAGTTCCTATAATTTAGGAATCAGTCCCTAAAAATTAGGACGAGTTAGGATGCAGTTAACTAATGTGTTGAAATTGAAAGTCAAGTTCTTGATTTTCTAGTGTGAGTTGATTGAAGAAAAACACAAGTGATTGAGTTTCAAGTGGTTGACTTGAAATAGGATGAGTTGCATGAGCAATTAACTCATGCTAACTCAATCAATCACAAAATCATTCCTTAATTAGAAAACTCACTAATTTTAACCATTTGAATTGCCTTTAAAAGGAGGAACAAAGGCACAAGTTTAATCATTGTTTTGGTGAGCATGAGTTTCGAGACCAAGCAATAAGAAGCACGAGTTTGGGCATGGAGCTTGTGAGAGGAAGAGTGTGCAAGAGAAGCTTGTGCACAGGTTGGTAGAGGGCAACAAAGTTCAACAATCTTGCAAGTGTTTCAATCTTAGATCAAGAAAGAAAGGCAAGTGTGTCTTTTAGATTGAAACAATTGTATGTTGTAAGAGATCAATTGCTTAGGTTTTGCTATCAATAAAATTCTCATCAAGCAGAGGGTTTTCCCAGTTGGGTTCCCTAGACAATTCTGTGTTTTTGAATTGTGTGATTCTGTTTTTATTTTTGTTCCTATTCCACTGCATTTAGTCGAAAAATTCTGTGTTTATGAGAGAAGAAATTTTATTTCAAATTGCTCATATTAGCGGATCAAAATTTCCTGGATTTTCTGCATGTACGTCCCTTGCCCAAGGAAAATTTCTCCCTCTCTCGGCCACACGTCCAACGCCAGAAAGTAGTGCATCAACTCCAAGTACTTCATCTCCAACTCTCTTGTAATATCCCGCTTGCAGTGCACTATGAGCTCCTCCTACCCTGTGAGAAGTAGGGCGTCAACATATAACACTGATATGAGAGGCTCACCCTTCACCTAAATGTAGTACAGGTTCAGGCCAACCTCACTGTTGGTGAATTCCATGCTCTACAAATAACTGTCAATACGTGCATAACACGCCTTGGCAGCCTACTTGAGTCCATACAATGCTGTCCTCAACCTGCATACATGAGGAAGTCCGTCTTCATGTCCATATGGTGAATCCTCCAACCCAATTGCGCTGCTATAGAATTTACAACCCCGATGGATGAGTACCCAACTACTGGAGTGTAGATCTCATCATAGTCGATCCCTTCCTTTTGTGAAAAGCCCTTAGCCACAAATTGAGCTTTGAACTTCTCCATGTTGCACATTTGCAACATGCTTAATCTTATACAACCATCTTGAACCCACCATTGACTTTCCTTCTTGCCATGTCACTACCTCCCAAATATTATTCTTCACGATGGAAGAATACTCTTCACCATGGCATGCATCCATATTAGATGCTTGGATGCCTCTTGAAAACTGGAAGGCTTTGCCTCAATCAATTCATTCATAATGCCATATGTTGACCACTATGTGTCAACGACCCATAACAGTACACCCCCTTTTTCGCAAAAGGGATAACACCTGATCTATGTGTCCATGTCGTCCATCTATCATCATCACCCTGATTGTCATGTTATAATGTAAACCCATTCTGCATATGTGATGTAAATAATCTCAGCAGATTAGTGTCATGTATGTAATTGCCTAGGTAAACCTATTTTTTTGGTAATAATCTACATTTCGAGAGGTTTTTTGTTTCACCGATCCATTCTCTCGGATGGTCGGTAGAGTTTTCCTTCAGCCTTACCCCAAAGATGGAATGAATATTGTCACCAGGATCTTAGGGGAGTCCTAGTGTTATAGATTGAGTCTGTGTAAAAGTGATTTGGGAATTATCTTAACTATTTGGTTAGGTTATTTTATTACAAATTGCTTAGTCTGCTGGATCATATTTGTGTCACATAAATGGGTAGTCTGTGAGGGTCTATTTCAGATGGGTTTTCCCCCTTCAGATGTAAAAAATGTAAAAATCATGATGTAAAGTGTCTTGAGGGTTAGAAAAATAATTTATCCCCTCATAAGTTAATTAATTAAATTTTCTGGACAAAATTAATTAAAATCCCAAGCTAGAAATTTAATTAATTATAGGTCCTAGGTAAATTTAAATTTTCCAAAGGCAAAATTCGTGGGTCTTTTAAAAATTAAATTTTAAGAGGTCCAGGGACTAAGGTTAATTGATTATTTTGCTAAATTTTAAGCCTTTGGTCCCTGGGGTTAAGTCAAAGTCAAAATTTTAATTTTTGAATTAATTAAAATGCATTTAATTGAAAAATTCGAAATTTCCTCAATATTTAAAATTTCGACGGATGAGATTAAATTTTTTTTGATCCTCATCAACGATCGAGATTACTTTGACAAGGATCAGTTGAACTAGCCGTTGGAAGATTTATCTTTAAATAGGAGGTCAGTTGTCAGTTGAGATCATTCGATCTCTAAGTCGTGTGCTAAGTGAAAGCTCCCTTGTAATTTTTTTTTATGAACAATAAAAAAAGACTTTGGGGTTAATTTCTGCTGGTGTTACTCTTCGTGGAAATGCTGTAAGATGTGTTATTTTCATGCATAGATTTCCTTTTAGCCATTGATGATAGCTTTCTGAAGAGTGATTTGAGCACAGGTATCTTGCTCAATCACTGGGGTTTGAATGGTAATTTAGATTTTTGAATATAATAGCAGGTATCTCTATTAAATCTGAATTTTATTATCGTTTTCTTGCCTTATGTTGATGGTTGAATTGAGTTGTGCAGGAAATTCTTGATTTTTTTAGATCATCGGGCATTTGGGGAAGTTTTCAGTTGGACCAACCAACTCCCGATTAGTATTTTCTGAAGAGCCCAACTTGATTGGATCCCAGGCTTATCACAAGAAATTTTATTTTTGATGCATGAAGGGTTTTGGGCGAAGCACCTCTGTTTAAAATCAAAATTTCAATTTTTTCTGTGCTAAATTGATAAATCTGGCTTTTAAGAGCCTTAGATTATCAGATCTGGGAGCGGAGTTGGACTCACACTCGCCAGATCTGATAGATTTGCTGTCTCTGTGCATAGATCTGTAATTTTATTTCATTTTTATTTTTCTGACTAGGGTTTCTGGGGTTTCATTTATATTCGGGTTCTGGGTGTATGTGTTTTCAGGTACAGGTTGCAGATCTGAAGGTGAAGTTTGATTTTGAAGCCAGATCTAGGCCTTGGAGGGTAAGATCTGGCCTCAAAACCAGCTTTTGCAGGGGCATTGTTTTGCAGTCTAGGGTTTCAAATCTCTTCTAAATTTGGAGAAAATTTAAAATCCTGAAGCAGAATATAACATTTTAATCTGGAAATTTCAGGGTTTTATTGTGTAGCGATTTCCCATTTTGTTTGATGCATGGGGTTTTTTTCCAGCATAATTATTTTTCGAAATTTTTTAAGGGTTTTGCTGCTGTGTGCTTGAGCCTGCCTCCCTTTACGCTGATTCAGACCCACGCCTTTGCATATTTCGCATCCTTGCCATCATTCTCATTGATCCCTCCAACTCATCCCTTTCCACGTATCCGTTCTCATCATCTCTGTGTGCCCTCTTCCCTAACTCGCATTCTCCTTTAACCTTCGCTCCATTGCTGCTTTCATCTCTTTCCCTCATTCATCCTCGTCGGCATACCCTCCGCGTTCTCCTTCTCTCTTCATCTCGTAGCCCCTCAAGACTAGCCCGCAACCTCTTGTTCGCTCTTCATCTGTTGCCATATCTTGCTCTCTGTGTCTTCATCGCAACTCCAACCTGCTGCACACATCCCTTCTCCTTTCCGCTACTGCCATTACTCCTCTCCCTTCACCGCCAACCTGCAAACAACGCACTCACAACCCTTATTCCTTCTTCGAGGTCTACTTCCTGCAGTTGAATGTCTAGATCCGTGTGCTGTTTCTAAACTTTCGTGCTACCCATCACTCTCCTCCTTCTCTGCTCCATCCATCGCTGCTAACCCTTCTTCTGTCCTTCCGCCGTCTAGTTTCCTGCATACAATAGCAAGCACCTGCAAGCAAACGCGATTTCATTTTTTCCTTTCTTCTTTAACTTTGTATTTGGGGTTGCTTAGGTTTATTGTTTTTAATTTTTATGATTTTCGTTGTGTCATTTTGGTTTGGTTCAAAAATCTAAAACACAAAAAGGGGTTTTGATTTTGGTTTTTCTTTTTCACTTTGATTTTATTTTACATTATTTCATATTTTTTTTTGTTTTTAATTCAAATCTAAAATCTAAAAGAAAAATAAAAAATTAAAATTAAAATCTAAAAGTCTTAAAAAAAATAAATATCTAAAAACCCTAAAAAACCTAAAAACTTCATCTTATGTGACTAAAATTTGTTTTAAATCAAAGTAAATTTTCACATCTAAAGGTTTTAAATTTTTATAAATTTAAAAATTATTAAAAAAAATAAATATTTTGGTCACATTTAGTCTTGCTTAGCATATCGAGAAATTCACCTAAGGAATAATTAAGTTATCAATTTAAAATTTCTTCTTGGTGTCTTTTTGTGCTAACACTAAGATCTAAAAGAAAAACTTATGTGGTATCAAAATTTTTCCTTAGTTAAATGTGCTTAAATTTTTATATCCTAAGTTCAACTATAGGAAGATGGTAAATTTCCTAGATTTGGGTCACTAAGTATAAATCTTTCAATTCTAGGATCTAAATTGGATAACATTTAAATTTCATCGCTGTTTAAAGTATTTAATCTCTTAAAATTTAATTGCTAAGACATTGTGCATCTGTTGAATATCTTGCACCTATCTATCGTCATTGCTTGGATTATTTAATGCTCATTACATGCTAGACATTTTGCAAATGTTTTCACATGATTGTTAAATAATCTTGTTGTGGAATTATAATAGATCACATATCTCTGTTTCCTAAGCTAAGCATACCTTTGAGCATTTGTTGGTATTGATATCGAATTGCAAAGTAGTTTTTGTTCTCTTTGAGCTAAATTGTATCAAGAAGATTTGAAATAAGTTGGTGTTTTAATTGTAATATCTTCAAGAGTTTATCATTTAAGTCTTCATCTAATAAAGCGAACATCTCATTTGGGTAATTGAAGGCTTTAGCAACGCAAGTGTTTCCCCATCCTCGAGTCTAACTTCATCTCATCTTCCGGTGCATTTGCATAGATAAAATTTACTTCCAAGCATAAGCTTGGTCGATAGACAGATAGATCTCCATCCGTCTTTTCTTGAGAAGCCTGTTTTAATAGTACTTAAAACGGTGACCTTGCAGTCGTCAGAGCCACAGCTCTCTGCAGCGCTGGAGGCACCGGGTATGTTAGAAGTTCAGGAGAGGTATCGTTAATCACACCTTAGTGTGCTTCTCTTGACCTTCTCTTTGCCAATTACTACGAAATCAGGCTCAACACAGAAAGGATTGAAGGATTCAAAATCTAAGTAGGCATTTGACTAAAATCAACCAAGATTCCTGCATCTCACACTAGTTTTAGGATCTGCATTTCATACAAGATAGTCGTTCATCTAAGCAGCAGTCACTAATCGATTACTTGGTCTTCATTTCCCTAGCAAGATCGTTGACTCCATAAGGCACTGGTATTAACTGTTTAAAATCTAATCAAATTCTAAGTCTTGCTAAGCCTTAATCAAGTAGTTGATCGCCTTGCTGTGTCTCCCGAACTGGTTTGGCTTCCAACTAGCTCTTCTTCATTCCATTTTTCATAGGGTCTACCCCCCTTACCCTACTGTAGGGAGACAACTTAAACAAAGAGATTGGGGATCAGGGTAACAAACCCCGATTTGAGCGTTGTTGCGGTGCCTAGACATTCTGTGCGACAATATTTTTGGCGCCGTTGCCGGGGATAGAGTTTTTTCTGTCCTTTGTTCCTTCGACATTCATCTCATTTCTTTCTTCTCATCCTTTCGTCTCTTGCCAAGATAAGTTCCTTGTCCTTGGTTCCCTACTTTTGGGTTATTTTGAGTTAGACTTTTTGTCCGGGTGGCGACTCCACTACCTCTATCTTCTGCAAGAGTGTATACTAGAAGACATCCAAGTAGTTTTGTTAATCTTGCTCCTGATCTTGAAAGGGCTCTCTGAGTACGATTACACAAACTTTCTTTTCGTACCCTTCTTGTTAATCTCGGACAAGAAGCTCTCTCTGATATCTGTTTGCTTTTTACTAACCCGGTCGAGCACGACATCATGGACATATTCGCCTCTTGTAACTTTTCTAACATTCAAGGTTATCCCAATGATATTCCAAAACATGGGATGGATAAAATGCCTCTCTTTCAGGGCAATAATGTAGTTAGTGCTAATTCTCATCTAAAATCTTTTAGTTCATGGATGGGTAAGTATGCAAGGGCTACTGATTTTAATCATGAAGATGTAAAAATGACCCTTTTTGTTCTTACCTTGGAGGGGGATGCTTTAGATTGGTTTACTGAAAAGCCTCAAAATTCATTTGATTCTTTGCAATCAATTGTTAATGACTTTAAGGAAAAGTATGGAGATAAGAGAGAAGGAAGGCATCTCGTAAAAGCTATCAGTGTCATTAAAAAGAGAGAAAATGAGACCGCAGAAGAATTTAACAAGAGGTTCAATGATATTATTAAGGAATTACCTCAAGATTATAAACCTACTGATAAATCTCTTCGGGACTTTTATATTGATGCCTTTAGCCCTGAGCCCTCTTATGAGTTAAGACGTGCTAAACTTCTTGATTATAGAGATTGTCAAGCTTTAGCAGTAGAGTTTGAAAAAGATAAGGCAACATTTGGGAAGTCTGAAATCCCAGGTTTTGATAGGGCTTCAACGAAATTGAAGAACCTAAAGGAAAAGAGGTTCAAGAATCAGATAACGACTTTGTTCAAAAATTATTGCAAAAAATTGAAAGCATGGAGATTAACCAAGTGAAATTAACCTCTAACCATGCTAAGGAAATAACTACTTTGCAGAATAGGTTGGTCCAAATGGAAAGAGCTCAAACGCAAAATTTCTAGCCTAGAAATAATAATAATAATCAAAATAATAATTGGCAGAAGAAAGGTCAATCTAGTGAGCAGAGACCACCTAATCCGCTTGAACATACTAATTTGGTTGATGATGCTCCGCCTTATTGTCGGGCTTGTGATGCTCTTCATGAGGAGGCTACTTGCCCCATAGTTAGAAGGATTTTTGATAATGGAATGTTTGGGGTAGGTAATCAAATAAATGTAGTGGGTAAAGAGTTTTCTTTGTCTATGAAAGACTTGACGGAAATTAAGGAAAACAGTCGAGATGTTATGTCTCCCAAATCAGCGTTTA
Organism: Pinus tabuliformis; assembly: GCA_031772625.1. Classification (NCBI taxonomy): domain Eukaryota; kingdom Viridiplantae; phylum Streptophyta; class Pinopsida; order Pinales; family Pinaceae; genus Pinus; species Pinus tabuliformis. Next base: position 739,431,669 of record CM062814.1, on the reverse strand, counting down.
GTATAAATAATTTTGAGAAAGAAGATGATATGATAGTTAAATTATATGGTGAGAAGCCTTCTCTAGAGTGAATCATGGAAATTGCTAAAGATAAGGGTTTAACTTATCAAAGAAGGGATAAAGATCAAAGCGAGAATCAAATTCCCCCTCGAATTTTTAACCCGGGTTCAAACTCTGGATTAGATGTCGATTTGGGAAGTTGGTTTAATAATGAAAAAATCTGGGTTCCTGCCACCGAGATTGTGAAGATTCCTTCCCAAAGGGCTACGTTACTAAAAGCTATTGAAGCTCCTCAAGTGAATGTTTCTCAACAGAAGGCACCAGAGGTTGATTATCAGGATGCTCCTATATATTTGCAAAGTTTAGATTCAGATAACAAGGATCATCAACCTTTCTTTATTACTTTGATGGTTAATGGATATAAATTGAATAATTGCATGCTGGATTTTGGTGCGTCAACTTGTGTCATGACCAAGAGGGTCATGGAACAACTTAATTTAAGAGTTTCTAGGCCTTACTACAATATATGTGCCATGGATTCTAAGAAGATTGAAGTTCACGGTCTGATCAAGGATTTACAGGTTCATTTATCAGTTTACCCTGACATTATGATTGTTATGGACATTGTTGTTGTTGATGTGCCTGATGCTTGGGGTATGCTTTTATCTAGAAAATGGGCCTCTGATCTAGGAGGGAGTATTCAAATGAATTGGTCATATGCTATGATTCCTTCTCCTAGAGGTGATGGTTTTGTGAGACTTAATAGAGAGCCTGAGAGAAGATTCCATGTTGAAGATCCTAAGAGACCTCATAATGAGATAATTAAAGAACAATCTGACATTGGGAATTATGCTATCCTGTCTAATTCCATAGTTCTTCTCGATGATAAGGTTGATAAAAAGATTGGGGATCTCAAGGATAAAGTTTGGTACATGTATTTTGATGGTGCATCGTCTAGGCATGGTAAAGGTGCAGGAATAGTATTAAAATCTCCCCTTGGTCATATTTTCAAGTTTGCCTATCGACTGGAATTTGAAGCAACCAACAACGTTGCTGAATATGAGGCTTTGTTGTTGGGTCTTGAGTTGGCAAAGGCTTTAAGAGTTAAGTTGCTTAGCATCAAGGGGGATTCCGACTTAATTATCATGCAAATTAAAAATAAATTTACATGTAAAAATCAAAGGTTAAAGAATTATGGAAATGCTGAATGGGATACTATGGAATACTTTAATGCCCTTGACCTTGAGGCTATCCCAAGAGAGCAGAATAGTTCAGCAGATGAGCTTGCCATAGCTGCTTCTACTTTGCAGTTATCTGATGGGCTGATTAAGGATAAGATAAATAGGCCTTCTGTTCCAGATAACTTAGAGCATTGGTAGGTTTTTGATGACGAGAAACAAGTGATTCGTTTTCTTGATAATTTGGATGAGTTGAAATTTTTCGGATAGTTTCTAAGGAGGATGGATCTGATGATCATGAAGATATCATAAATCCTACTCCTAGGAATGTGGTTTCTTTAGAACAACACTTTGATCGGCATGATGCCACAAAGATGAAAGAGGAAAGTAAAATGGATCTAGGCGAATACATTGAGGTAAACATTGGTACTTCTAGGGATCCAAAGATTATCAAAATTGGCAAGGGTACTAATGTTGAAGAAAGAAAAAAGTTAACCAATTTACTTCGTGAATATCGGGATGTTTTAGCATTTTCTTATGATGAATTAAAGGGTTATAGGGAAGATGTCATGGAGCACACTATCCCTTTGAAAGATGAAAATGCTAAACCCTTTCGTCAAAAGCTTAGGCAAATAAATCCTAAGTTAGCCCCTTTGGTTCAAAAGGAGCTTTCAAAGATGCTTGCAGCAGGAATTATTGCTCAAACGAGGCATTCAACATGGTGTTCCAACCTGGTGATTGTTAGGAAAAAGAATGGTACAATAAGACTTTGTGTCGATTTTCAAAACCTTAATCTAGCATGTAAGAAAGATAATTACACTTTGCCAAAAATGGAGACTATGTTGCAAAGTGTAACTGGTTCTGGAATGATGTCGTTGCTAGATGGTTTTTCTGGATATAATCAAGTATGGGTTAAGAAGGAGGATCGTCACAAAACTATAGTCACCACACCATGGGGTACTTTCTAATATATTAGAATGCCGTTTGGATTAACCAATGCTGGGGCTACATTTCAAAGAGCTATGGATTATGCCTTCAAGGGTTTAATTGAAAAGTTTATTGAAATTTATCAGGATGATCTTATTGTTTTTTCTAAGGATGGTATTAGTCACATAAGTCATCTTAGGCAAGTTTTTGACAAATGTAGAGAGTATGGGATTTCCTTAAATCCAGCTAAGTTTGGTTTTGGAGTAATTGAAGGGAAATTACTTGGTCACATCATTTCTAAAGATGGAATCAAGATTGATCCTAAAAGAGTTGAGGCAATCCAAAAGATTCCTCTCCTCCATAATCTTAAATTCCTTCAGTCTTTTCTTGGAAAGACAAATTTTCTTAGAAGATTTATTCCAAATTACGCAGAAATACCGAAGCCTATACAAAGTCTTCTGAAAAAAGATGTAAAATTTGTTTGGAAAGAAGATGGCAAAATGGCTTTTCAGGAAATCAAAGGTGCTATTGCAAAAGACCCTGTTTTAGTTAGTCCTGATTACACCAAGGATTTCATGATTTTCTCTTTCGCTTCTGAAGATACCATTGCTGGTGTCTTATTGCAGAAAATAAGGATGGTCACGAGCAACCTATTGCTTTCATGAGTAGAGCGCTTCAAAATTTTGAGTTAAAATACAATAGCATGGAAAAGCAAGCCTATGCCTTAGTCAAATCTCTTAAGCATTTAAAGACTTATGTGGGTTATTCCAAAATCATTGCTTTTGTCCCACATTCCGCAGTTAAAGATATATTAACTCAAATTAATTGCTTAGGGACTGGTGCTAGGTGGGTTACTAAAATACAAGAATATGATTTAGAGATTAGACCCACCAAGTTAGTCAAAGGCCAAGGCTTGGCTCAAATGATGACCGGAGGTAATGAAAAAGCTCTTGGTTTGATTTGTCTTAACGATCCATCTTTACCTGAGCTGCAAAGATTAGGAGAGCATGAGTGGTACAAGGACATTATTTATTACTTGTTAAATCTTACATGTCCTAACCATTTAGTCGCTCATAAGAGAAGGGCTCTTAGATTAAAAGCTACTAAGTATTGCCTCATGAAGGATGACCTTGCATGGAGGAATCCTGAGGGCATAGTACTTAGGTGTATTGACAAAATTGAGTCCAAGAAGTTAGTTTCCGAGTTTCATTCGGGGTTTTGTGGTGGTCATTATGCTGCTAGAACTACTGCCCACAAAATTTTGAGAGCTGGTTATTATTGGTGTTCACTGGGAAACAGAAGCTTGCTGCCCTGCCCTGCCCTTACAACTTGTGGTTGTGGAGGCACCTTTTCAACATTGGGGTCCGGCTTCATTGGGAAGTTTCATGAAAATTCTAGCAATGGCTACTCATGGATTTTGACTGCTACCGATTATTTCACTAAATGGGTTGAAGCCATCCCTACTAAGAATGGCACTGAAAAGGTCATTATGGATTTCATTGAAAATAATATCATTACTAAATTTGGTGTCCCTGCTAAGATCACCACTGATAATGCCAAGGCTTTTAGTTCTTTAGAATTTTCATAATAAAAATCTCATAACCATTATCAAGAAGATAGTAGGAGAAAATAAGCGACCTTGGGATAGAAAAATCAAGTATGCTTTATGCGCAGATAGGATTGCTAAAAAGAAAGCTATTGGTAAAAGTCCCTTTGAATTAGTTTATGGCTTGGATGTAACCTTACCTGTGCACCTGAAATTGCCAGCTTATCAACTCCTTCAACATTTTTCCACTAATAAAGATGTTGTTCAAAATAGAATTGATCAGATTGTGGAGTTGGATGAAACTCGTAGGACAACTTTTGATAATATATGTAAAAGTCAATCTAACATTAAGAAAAGCTTTGATAAATCATCTCGATCTAGATCTTTGCAGGTTGGAGATATGGTACTCCTTTGGGATCGCAAGAATGAAAAACCAGGAAAACATAAGAAATTTGACAGTTTGTGGCTGGGACCATACATTATCCGAGACATTGCTGGGCCAAATTCATTCCACTTGAGCAGATTGGATGGTGAACCACTTGACTTACCTGCGAATGGCCAAATGCTCAAGCTATTCTTCAAAGATGACATTTGATGCCATGGGGCATCCTTTGTATTGTATTTCTAACCCTACACCTTGTTATTTCAGCATTTCATTTCTGTTTTAGGATTAGATTTACTTTTCATGTTACTAGATAGTTAATAAATGAAGAGCTTATATCTTTCCTGTGCTTAATGTTATATGATGATTTTTGAATGGACGCTACTTATGTTATATTGTGTGTTGCATGGATGCAAATTCTGGATTCTCACATTCCTACAGTGCAACAACATGTCCCCAAGTAGAGCAAGATGTTGACCACTACGTGTCAACGACCCATCGCAGTACACCCCATTTTTCACAAAAGGGATAGCACTTGATCGATGTGTGCATGTCGTGTAGCTATCATCATTAGCCTGATTGTCATGTTATAATGTAAACCCATTCTGCATATATGTGATGTAAATAATCTCAGCAGATCTGTGTCATGTATGTAATTGCCTAGGTAAACCTATTTTTCTGGTAATAATCTACATTCCAGGAGGTTTTTTGTCTCACCGATCCATTCTCGGATGGTTGACAGAGTTTTCCTTCAGCCTTCCCCTAAAGCCGGAATGAATTTTGTCACCAGGATCTTAGGCGAGTCTTAGTGTTATAAATTGAGTCTGTGTAAAAGTGATTTGAGAATAATCTTAACTATTTGGTTAGGTTATTTTATTACAAATTGCTTAGTCTGCTGGATTATATTTGTGTCGCAGAAATGGGTAGTCTGTGAGGGTCTATTTCAGATGGGTTTTCCCCCTTGAGATGTAAAAAATGTAAAAATCATGATGTAAAGTGTCTTGAGGGTTAGAAAAATAATTTATCCCCTCATAGGTTAATTAATTAAATTTTCTGGACAAAATTAATTAAAATCCTAAGCCAGAAATTTAATTAATTATAGGTTTTAGGTAAACTTAAATTTTCGAAAGGCAAAATTCGTGGGTCCTCAAAAAATAAAATTTTAAGAGATTCAGGGACCAAGGTTAATTGATTATTTTGCTAAATTTTAAGCCTTTGGTTGCTAGGGTTAAGTCAAAGTCAAAATTTTGAGGAAATTAATTCAAAATTTTAATTTTTGAATTGATTAAAATGCATTTAATTGAAGAATTCGAAATTTCCTCAATATTTAAAATTCTGACGGATGAGATGAAAAGAAATTTTGGTCCTCATCAACGGTCGAGATTACTTTGACAAAGATTACTCGAACTAGCTGTTGGAAGATTTATCTTTAAATAGCAGGTCAGTTGTTAGTTGAGATCATTCGATCTCTGAGTCGTGTGCTAAGTGAAAGCTCTCTTGTAATTTTTTTTATGAGCAATAAAGAAAGACTTTGGAGTTAACTTCTGCTGGTGTTACTCTTCGTGGAAATACTATAGGATGTGTTATTTTCATGCATAGATTTCCTTTTAGCCATTGATGATAACTTTCTGAAGAGTGATTTGAGCACAGGTATCTTGCTCAATCACTTGGGTTTGAATGGTAATTTAGATTTTGAATATAATAACAGGTATCTCTATTAAATCTGAATTTTATTATCGTTTTCTCGCCCTATGTTGATGGTTGAACTGAGTTGTGCAGGAAATTCTTGATTTTTTTAGATCATCGGGCGTTCGGGGAAGTTTTCAGTTGGACCAGCCAACTCTCGATTAGTATTTTCTGAAGAGCCCAACTTGATTGGATTCCGGGCTTATCACAAGAAATTTTATTTTTGATGCATGAAGGGTTTTGGGCGAAGCACCTTTGTTTAAAAACAAAATTTCAAATTTTTCTGTGCTAAATTGATAAATCTGGCTTTCAAGAGCCTTAGATTATCAGATCTGGGAGCGGAGTTGGACTCACACTCGCCAGATCTGATAGATTTGTTGTCTCTGTGCATGGATATGTAATTTTATTTCATTTTTATTTTTCTGACTAGGGTTTCTGGGGTTTCATTTATATCCGGGTTCTGGGTGTATTTGTTTTCAAGTACAGGTTGCAGATCTGAAGGTGAAGTTTGATTTTGAAGCCAGATCTAGGCCCTGGAGGGTAAGATCTGGCCTCAAAACTAGCTTTTGTAGGGGCATTGTTTTGCAGTGCAGGGTTTCAAATCTCTTCTAAATCTGGGGAAAATTTAAAATCCTGAAGCAGAATGTAACATTTTAATTTGGAAATTTTAGGGTTTTATTGGGTAGCGATTTCCCATTTTGTTTGTTGCCTGGGGTTTTTTCCAGCAGAATTATTTTTCTAAATTTTTTAAGGGTTTTGCTGCCGTGTGCTTGAGCCTGCCTCCCTTTACGCTGCTTCAGACCTACGTGTTTGCATATTCCGCATCCCTGCCGTCATTCTCATTGATCCCTCCAACTCATCCTGTCCACGTATCCGTTCTCATCATCTCTGCGTGCCCTCTTCCCTAACTCGCATTCTCCTTTAATCTTCGCTCCATTGTTGCCTTCATCCCTTTCCCTCATTCATCCTCGTCGGCATACCCTCCGCGTTCTCCTTCTCTCTTCATCTCGCAGCCCCTCAAGACTAGCCCGCAGCCTCCTGTTTGCTCTTCATCCGCTGCCATATCTTGCTCTCTGCGTCTTCATCTCAGCTCCAACCCGCCGCACGCATCCCTTCTCCTTTTGGCTGCTGCCATTACTCCTCTCCCTTCACCGCCAGCCTGCAAACAGTGCACTCACAACCCTTATTCCTTCTTCGAGGTCTGCTTCCTGCCGTCGAATGTCCAGATCCATGCGCTGTTTCTAAACTTGCGTGCTACCCATCGCTCTCCTCCTTCTCTTCTCCATCCATCGCTGCTAACCCTTCTTCCGTCCTTCCGTCGTCTAGTTTCCTGCATACAATAGCAAGCACCTGCAAGCAAACACGATTTCATTTTTTCCTTTCTTCTTTAACTTTGTATTTGGGGTTGCTTAGGTTTATTGTTTTTAATTTTTATGATTTTCGTTGTGTCATTTTGGTTTGGTTCAAAAATCTAAAACATAAAAAAGGGGTTTTGATTTTCGTTTTTCTTTTTCACTTTGATTTTATTTTACATTATTTCATTTTGATTTTGATTTTTTTTTATTCAAATCTAAAATCTAAAAAAAAAAATTAAAAAAATCTAAAAATCTAAAAAACCATAGATATCTAAAAACCCTAAAAAAACCTAAAATGTTCATCTTGTGTGACTAAAATTTGTTTTAAATCAAATTAAATTTTCACATCTAAATGTTTTAAATTTTTTATGTGGGCTCTGGCCCATAAAAAATTTAAAAATTATTAAAAAAAATAATTATTTTGGTCACATTTAGTCTTGCTTAGCATATCGAGAAATTCACTTAAGGAATAATTAAGTTGTCAATTTAAAATTTCTTCTTGGTGTCTTTTTGTGCTAAGGCTAAGATCTAAAAGAAAAACTTGTGTGGTATCAAAATTTTTCCTTAGTTAAATGTGCTTAAATTTTTATATCCTAAGTTTAACTATAGGAAGGTGGTAAATTTCCTAGATTTGGGTCACTAAGCATAAATCTTTCAATTCTAGGATCTAAATCAGTTAGCATTTAAATTTCGTGGTTGTTTAAAGTATTTGAATCTCTTAAAATTTAATTGCTAAGACATTGTGCATCTATTGAATATCTTGCATCTATCTATCGTCATTGCTTGGATTATTTAATGCTCATTACATGCTAGACATTTTGCAAATGTTTTCAAGTGATTGTTAAAGAATCTTGTTGTGGAATTATAATAGATCACATATCTCTATTTCCTAAGCTAAGCATACCTTTGAGCATTTGTTGGCATTGATATTGAATTGCAAAGTAGTTTTTGTTCTCTTTGAGCTAAATTGTATCAAGAAGATTTGAAATAAGCTGGTGTTTTAATTGTAATATCTTCAAGAGTTTATCATTTAAGTTTTCATCTAATAAAGCGAACATCTCATTTGGGTAATTGAAGGCTTTAGCAACGCAAGTGTTTACCCGAGTCTAACTTCATCTCATCTTCCGGTGCATTTGCATAGATAAAATTTACTTCCAAGCATAGGCTTGGTCGACAGACAGATAGATCTCCATCTGTCTTTTCTTGAGAAACCTATTTTAATAGTACTTAAAATGGTGACCTTGCAGTCGTCAGAGCCACAGCTCTCTGCAGCGCTGGAGGCACCGGGTATGTTAGAAGTTCAGGAGAGGTATCGTTAATTACACCTTAGTGTGCTTCTCCCGACCTTCTCTCTGCAAATTACTACGAAATCAGGCTCAACACGGAAAGGATTGAAGGATTCAAAATCTAAGTAGGCATTTGACTAAAATCAACCAAGATTCCTGCATCTCGCACTAGTTTTAAGATCTGCATTTCATACAAGATAGTCGTTCATCTAAGTAGCAGTGGTTAATTGATTACTTGTTCTTCATTTTCCTAGCAAGATCGTTGACTCCATAAGGCACTGGTATTAATTGTTTAAAATCTAATCAAATTCTAAGTCTTGTTAAGCCTTAATCAAGTACTTGAGTGCTTTGCTGTGTCCCCCGAACTGGTTGGCTTCCAACTAGCTCTTCTTCATTCCATTTTTCATAGGGTCTACCCCCCTTAGCCTGCTGTAAGGAGACAACTTAAACGGAGAGATTGGGGATCAGGGTGACAACGCCCAATCTGAGCGTTGTCGTGGTGCCTAGACATTCTGTGCGACAACACCATATAACTAGAATAACGCTTAGGAGCCTTACTTTGTTTGACTGAATACTATGGAGTACCAACATACTCTTGGGCCTCTCTTAATGTCTTCTGCATCCTCTAGTGTCAATTTTCCCAACACCTTGTGTGGGCTTCTATTCTGCAAGTATACAATAGTGTTGCAAGCCTCTGCCAACAAAAACTGTGTTAAATCTTGATCATGGAGCATGGCCTTGGCCACTTCAACTATAGTAGCGTTGCTTTTTCCTTTTGCAACCCCATTCTGCTGAGGGTTGTACGGAACAACCAAATCCTTCTTGATACCTTCCTGAACACATAAGTCCTTAAAGGCATTTGAGGTGTACTCACCTCCATCATCTGACTTCGATGTCTTGATCTTCCTCCCTGCCCGATTCTCCATGAGAGCAATAATGAAGGTAACAATACTCGTACCCACTCAAAGATACTGTTGATTGTTGATTTGTGTAGCTTGGGAGGTACTCCAAGCCCTAGTGTTCAAGGGTTGGAGGTCAAAGTACCACAAATGAGCTTGTGGGCTTGAGATCCAAGCTTGGGGGTTTTGCACCCATCGTGATTTGGGCCAAAACCGTGATGGAGGTACGACATGTGATGGATGAGGATGATAGTGCTCGACGATACGATTCCAATGCATCGAGAATCGTTCGAATCCGAGTTGTCATTAGAGAGAAATGAATTTTTGAAGTTGACAAGGTAATTATTGGTTACCAAGTCATGTAGGCTTGGTGTAAAGCAAGTCCAATAGATGGGTCTCCTCATCAATTCGTTGAGCCCTTGTATGTGTATAAATACAAGGTGTATTGGAGTGTTTTAGAGCATCCATTTGGTGTAACACAAGGCAAGAAAGATAGCTTTGAAATTACCCTAGCCGTAGCAAGAGAGGGAGGCTTTAAGACAGTGTGGAGGAGGTCTGAGTTCCTTGATGGAGGCCGAGTGAGCTACTGGAGCATCGGTTTGTTTTTGGGTCACTTTGTGGGAGGCCGAGAGGCTGTCTTAGAGGCCATAGGCTTGTTCTTGAAGGCGGAAGGGAAAGGGTGCTGTTTTGTGGGGTTAGAACCCTTGGAAAGGGCTGTCGCAACAAGGGATAGGCTTGTTGTAGCAAGCCACAGTCCCTAATACACCCACAGATCTGCGTTAAGGCCAGTAGGGAAGGCGTAAAGCCTGTTTGGGAGTGCTGGTGGATGGCTTGACCGCGTGGAGTTTAGGAGTGTTGGAGAAGGGTGACTGTAACCTTGGAAGGGTTGTTGCAGCTGATGTGTGAGGGTTGGTAGGACTGTCATTGACCGCGTGGAGTTCAGGAGTGTTGGAGAAGGGTGACTGTAACCTTGGAAGGGTTGTTGCAGCTGATGTGTGAGGGTTGGTAGGACTGTCATTGATGCTCTAACCAGTCCATGAATGCAATAGTCAAGGAGACCATAAACAACGAGCAAAGGTATGTTATTTATGACATTTCTTGTAGGTGTTGGATCCTAGATTAGGATCAGATTTGGATCGTGTTAAGGCAGCCTATGGAAGTCAATGAGGAGAGGGCAGATCTCATGATTAGATGCCCTAAACGAGTGATAGTTTCCACAGTGATTGGGCAACAAACTTGGAGCAAGAGATTGCTGTGTATTGGGTCGAAGTGGTGACTATTGCGTGAATTGGTTGGTGGGTAGCTTGAGGAGGCCTACCAAGCAACCAAGGTGACAACAGACACATCAGATCTGAAGGCAAGAGGACAACATCAAAGTGAGTTGCAGATGGACCCAAAGTAGCCCTAGAGCAGCAAACAAGCAGGACATTGTTGGTGTATGATTGGGTGAAGTATTGCAGCCTTATGTGTAGCTCTTTGATGGACGAAAGAGGCTACAAGAAAGGAGATTAGAGTCTGAGACTTGTGTGTGGAGAAGGACTTTGTAATGATCCTAAATAGGAATACAAGTGATAAAAGGCAAATAATCTGTGCAACAATTTATAAAAACGAAATACATATTAAGCATTCATAGAAAAGCTGCAAATATGGAACTGTTGAGTCGTTTTATTACTTTTTTGTAAGGTTAAATACAATGTATAATAAGATGGTGCACCCAGGCTTGTCTCAATGGACAAACATGATCAAACCCAGGTGGGAAAATGGTTAAACTGAAGCCTGCCCAATTGCTGCACCAATCTGCACTGCACTACCCAGAAAACTACCTTTTTGCTTGTTGTCACATAGAATGTCTAGGCATTGCTACAACGACTTAGATTAGGGGCTGTCACTCGAATCCCCAATCTCTCCGTTTAAGCTCTCTCCCTACAACAGGGTAAGGGGGGTAGACCCTATGGAAAAATGGAATGAAGAAGAACTAGTTGGGAACCAACCAGTTCGGGAGACACAGTGAAGCGATCAAGTACTTGATTAAGATTTAGCAAGACTTATAGGATTTGATTAGATTTTTAGATGATTGATACTAGTGCCTTATGGAGTCAACGATCTTGAAGGGGAAATTAAGACCAAGTAATCGATTAGCGACTGTTGCTTAGATGAATGGCTATCTTATATGAAATGCAGATCCTAAAACTAATGTGAGATGCAAGAATCTTGGTTAATTTTAGTTAAATGCCTATTTGAATGCGAATCCTTCAATCTTTTCTGTGTTGAGCCTGATTTTGTAGTAATTGGCAGAGAGAAGATAAGGTGAAGCACACTAAGGTGTGATTAACGATACCTCTCCTGAAAATCTAACATACCCCGTGCCTTCAGCACTGCAGAGCGCTGTGGCTTTGACGACTGCAAGGTCACCATTTAAAGTAAAATGCCTATTTAAATGCGAATCCTTTAATCCTTTCTGTGTTGAGCATGATTTTGTAGTAATTGGCAGAGAGAAGATAAGGCGAAGCACACTAAGGTGTGATTAACGATACCTCTCCTGAAAATCTAACATACCCGGTACCTCCGGCGCTACAGAGCGCTGTGGCTTTGACGATTGCAAGGTCATCGTTTTAAGTACTATTAAATACATGCTTCTGAAGCAAAGATGGATGGATACCTATCTCTCTATCGACCAAGCTTATGCTTGGAAGTAAATTTTATTCATGCAAAGCTAACTTATATGCGAATGCACTAGATGATGGGATGAAGTTAGACTCTAGGATTATAAACACTTGTATCGCAAAACCCTCAATCACCAAAATAAAATGTTCACTTTATTGGATGAAGACTTAAAAATAAACCCCTGAAAATATTACAATTAAACCACAAGTTTATTTCAAATCTTTTTTGATACGATTAATAGCTTAAAGAGAACAAAATATTCTTTGCAATCAATGTCAATAGATGCTCAAAAAATACTCAGTTTATGAAACAAAAGATATGCATTTTATCACAATTCCATGACAAAGTTCTAATTTTCAGAAATTAGTTTTTAGGACAGCAGTAAGAAATTTTTTATGACAACAACAATATGACAATGAAAATAGTAAGCTATCAATGATATCTTTATGCCAAAAATTTACCAAATTTGCCCACATGAATTATCAAATATTTTTTTTCACCCTGTTATGATGTGATTTCCAAAATTATATCAGATCTGATATATTTATTACAGCCAGCAATTAAAACATGAAATAAGCCTAATGATGAATGCCCTACTCAAGAAATTAATTCATTGATGTATTAGGCAACTTAGAAACTGATTTTAGGCTAACCCACATGAAATTTTGCCACCGTTATTTTTCAGACTTCAGAAACAAAATTATTCAGAGATAACAGTCACCCAAAATGTAGATCTAGGCCAAATTTTTGATACACATCAAACATAAATGACTTATTAATGTATTTAGCAATTTTTTTAGTTAATTTCAAACCATTTGGTTTTGTTTTTCACCACTATTAAAAAGGTATATGTCTGCTGTAGCAAACAGTGAGGAAAAAGATGGTTTAGGGATCAAACCCTTAGGCCCTAGGCCTTGAAGATCATTTGCCCAAGTTGCCAAAAAAATTTCAATACCTGAAACACAAATTTTTACCAAATTTTCTGCAAAAACCCACTAATGATTAGCTTCAGAAAAGCAAATATTTAAATCAGAAATGGAGCAAGGGGAATCTAGAGCCAATGAGAGCTAGCACTAGGCCTAATAGAACTAGCGTTGGGCTAGGAGAAGGTAGATTTGGGCTTAGGAGCCTCAAAACTTGAAACCTTTGTTCTAAAATAATTATTTTGCTTCAGATCTTCAGATTTATTGCAAAATATTTAATTGCTGGCCTTGCAAGAATATTTAGGACAAGATATTGTACTCCAGGGCCTAGATCTGTCTCAAAACCCCTAGATCTGCTTGAAAAATCTTAGATTTGAAGGTTTACTTCGCTGATTTCCCAGATCTATTCGTGCAAACAATCTTTGAGCCCAGATCTTACCCTCCAGGGTCTAGATCTGACTCAAATATGAAGATTTCCTTGGCTGATTTCTTAGATCTATTCCTGCACACAATCTTTGATCCCAGATCTTGCCCTCCAGGGTCTAGATATGGCTCAGATCTGAAGATTTCCTTGGTTGATTTCTCAGATCTATTCCGGCACAAGTGAAAAGAGAAAAATCCAATACCCAATATGTACAAAAATAGAGAAAATCCCAAAAACTCAAGTGTTAAAATTCAAAATTATGTTACAAAATTTCAGATCTACACAAGTAAATAACAAATCTATACAAATAATTTACAGATCTATACAAATAATTTACAGATCTATCAGATCGGAGGAGTATGAGTCCAACTCTGTTCCCAGATTTGATTATCTAAGGGTCTTAATAGCTAGATCTATCAAAATTTCCACAAAATATTTAAAAGATTTTGAAATTTTAGAGTGGTACTAGCTCAAAAACACCATGCAGAAAAAGATTATTGTTAGATAAATCTTGAGGCTTATATGAAGTAGGCTGTTCAGAAAATATGTGTTGAGAATTGGCTGGTCCAACCGAAGACTATCGCCAAATGCTCAATGAGAACCTGAGAGATCTTCTGCAAACACTAGATCAACCATCAAATGAAATAGAAAAATAAAACAACAATAAAATTCTGAAGAAATAGAGATCCCTGCTACTTCAATCAAAATTAAAAATGTTACCCTAGATCCAACAAACTGAATAAGATACCTGTATTCAGATTATTCTAAGAGAGCTATTGATTAATAGTTTTCACATAATATTAAGCAGAAATTAAAACAATGTTACCATAAATTCATGAAGAGGAACACTACAGCACGTTGAAACCCCAAAGACTTTTGCATTAATTCAAAAAAGTATACAAGAGAGCTTGAGAGCTTAGTACACGATCCAGAGATCAGATGAATTGATTGACAAATGACTTCTTATTTAAAGATAAATCTTCCAACGACTAGTTTGAGTGATCCTCGTCAAAGCAATCTTGACCATTGATGAGGATCAAAATTTCTTTTAATCTCATCCGTTGAATTTATTTATTTATTTTTGTATAACAAGAACGGTTAATGTATTTATTGCCAAAAGTGGAACATGCTCCTATTACAATCGACAATAGCTTTTAGAAACTGAGCAATGGGAAAGAGTTGATGACGTAGTCCCTTCTCCTATGCTTATACTCAAAAATTCAATGATTTCTTTGGCTATTCTTGTTTTCTGTCTTACATATTATCTCTGGAAGAGCAATTTCTGTGACCTTTTCCTTGTGTTTTTCTTTTCGCTGTTCCTTAAATTGCCGTTCCTTCTGCTTCATTCGTCGAAATTTTAAATTCTTGAGGAAATTCGAATTTTTCAATTAAATGCATTTTAATTAATTCAAAAATTAAAATTTTGAATTAATTTCCTCAAAATTTTGACTTTGACTTAACCCTAGGGACCAAAGGCTTAAAATTTAGCAAAATAATTAATTTACCTTAGTCCCGAGACCTTTTAAAATTTGAATTTTAAGGACCGACGAATTTTCCCTTTGGAGAATTTAAATTTACCTAAGACCTAGAATTAATTAAATTTCTGGCTTAGGATTTTAATTAATTTTTTGGCCAGAAAATTTAATTAATTAACCTATGAGGAGATAAATTATTTTTTCCAACCCTCAAGACACTTTACATCATAAGGGGGAAAACCCATTTGGAAAAGACCCTCATAGACTACCCATTTTTGCGACACAAATATAATCCAACAGACCAAACAATTTGTAACAAAATAACCTAACCAAATAGTTAGGATTATTTTCAAATCACTTTTACATAGACTCGATCTATAACACTAGGACTCGCCTAAGATCCTAGTGACAAAATCCATTCCAGCTTCGGGGTAAGGCTGAAGGAAAATTCTGCCGACCATTCGAGAATGGATCAGTGAAACAAAAAACCTCCCGGAATGTAGATCATCACTAGAAAATTAGGTTTACCCAGGCAATTGCATACACGACATGGATCTGTTGAGATTATTTACATTATACACATGCAAAATGGGTTTACATTATAACATGATGATCAGGCTGATGATGGTAGCTGGATGGCATGAACACATCGATCATGCGCCATCCCTTTTGCGAAAAAGGGGGTGTACTGCTATGGGTTGTTGACATGTAGTGGTCAACACTGCTGAAGTTTGAATGGCTGGAAGGTGCACTTCTATTGCTCAGAAAATTATGTGCTTTTAACCCAGACTACTTGGCCTAAACCCATAAAAAACCACGAAGGATTTTGGTTGGTTTAGATTTCTAAAATTCGACCCCCATGGAGTCCAACTTCAACTGCAACTGCAAAACTTGGCCTGCTGGAAATTGCCTGTACATCCTCCTGGAAATGGTCCCAAAGTGTTGGGTTACCCTTGCTATCAAATCCATGATTTCCTGGATGGGCTTCTGCCCTATAGCTCCTGCTCCCAAACTCCACGAAACTGCTAGAAGTGGCCTCTGTGCTGCCCCCTAGCCCAACAATTCGAACTGCTGGGACGCTGACTCTGTCGGTTGTAAAACTCAGCAAGAAGGCTGGCCTAATGGTGCTCTTTCAGCCCTCTAATTTTCCCGGCAAACACTGGATCTCTGATGGCTCGTAACTCCCTCTGCGTATTCTCTAGCTGCCCAGAAATACGCGCTCCCTGCTCTGCGCTGAATGATGGTGCTGTCTCATAACCCCAAAACTCCTGAAAAACTTGTGGAACTATCTTTCTAGGGTGGGCACGGATGGTCCCCCGAAGTAGAGGTTGAATCTCTCACTTGAGAGATTCGTGGCTAAACAGTTGGTTGACTCAGCTAAACTGCAGAGCAAACAATCAAGTAGTTTTGTTTGCAAGATGTAAGAATGAAAACCCAAAATGAGAGCTGCTCCCTCCTTCCTTGGGCCTCCCTTGCCTCATGTGGGCCCCTCCATCCACCTATTCGACTTTCCCTCCAAGCTATTCAGATTCTCATGTGGGTGGCCCCCACATTTCACTAGCGACCAAATTAAGTCGAATTGCCTCTTAAGTCCCTAAGTCGAAAATGATGGGTTCTCTTCCTTAGCCAAAATTGTGCAAAATTGTGTTGTAGCACACTGTTACAAATGTGTTTGAGAAGGGACATGACAATCCTCCCCTCCCAAATGTTGCTTGCCTTCAAGTAACCTCAAAACTAGGTGCTTCAACATGTGTTCACCTTCCCAGGTGGTGTCTTCATCCGACAAGTTCTTCCAACGCACCAAGAACTCCCTAATGGTCCTGCTCCTTAGTTTCCTTTCCTTGCTCTCCAAAATGGCCTCAGGTTCCAAAACCAAGTGGCCCTCATCATCCAGTGGGGGTAGATCAGCTGCTGCTATCACCTGTTGTCTAGCACCCTTTTAAGGCATGAGACATGAAAGACATCATGGATCCTGCTCCCCTGAGGCAGCTCTAACTCATTGGCCACCTCCCCAACTCATCTAACCACTTGGTAGGGACCATAGAAGCGTGGCTGTAGTTTCTTGGCCCCCTTTTGCTTCAGCGTGGACTGCGTGTAAGGCTGTAGTCGGAGGTACACCAAGTCCCCCTCCTTGAAATGCCTCTCCGTCCTATGCCGATCTGCATATACCTTTTGCTGATTTTGGGCTGTCACCAAGTTCTTCTGGAGAGCCTTGGGGATGTCTTTGCTCTCTTGTATCCAATCTTTGGCCTTTGGGGCCCGACTGCCTCCAAAAAAAATGTTAGTGAAAGATAATGCATCATATCCATATAAAGTGCTACTAATGGACATGTGGTGCGTGGTGTTGTAGCAGTACTCGCCCAGATGCAACCACTGAATCCAAGCCCTCTGCTGACCGGTCACGTAGTTCCTCAGGTACCCCTCCAACCACTGATTAACCCTCTCGGTCTGGCCATCTGTCTGAGGATGGTAGCTGGTGCTAGGAGTGAGCTCGGTCCTGACCAATCTGAAAAGCTCCTGCCAGAAGCCTCCCATGAACCTGTTGTCCCTGTCACTCACAATGTTCTTGGGGAGCCCATGCAATTTGAAAATCTCCCAAAAGAACAGTTCTGCAACCTGTGCAATCATGTATCTAGTGGGGATGGTGAAAAAGTGGGCAAATTTGGTCAACCTGTCGACCACTACGTAGATGCAGTCCTTCCCCTACACTGTGGGAAGCCCTGTGATGAAATCCATAGAGATACTTTCCCATTTCCCCTCAGGGATGGGAAGTGGCTGTAGCAATCCTGCGGGGTGGATCAGTTCCCCCTTGTTCCTCTGGCATGCCTCACACTCCCATGCGTGCTGCAGGATGTCCCCCTTGAGTCCCTTCCACGTGAATCTCTCCTTGACTACTATGTAAGTTTTCTGGAACCCATGGTGCCCAGATAATGGTGAATCATGTGCTGCCTGGAGCACCCTCTCCCTCAACTGCGAGTTGGGTACTAAGAAAATGCGCCCCTTGTAATAGATGACCTCATCCATCACTCGGTAATGCTCATCTGCATGGGTACCCTCCAATACCTCGCATGCCCTCCTGTCCTTGGAGTACTCCACCAATAGCTGAGCCTTCCAATCATGACAGATGCTCATGAGGGATAACCCAGCTGGTCTTCGAGATAGAGCATTGGCCACCACATTGTGCTTCCCCCCACACATTCTCTATATTGAAGTCATAGGCTTGCACCTTGCTGACCCATCTCTGCTACTTGTCATTGAGGCCCTGCTGCCCCATGAAGTGCCGAAGACTGTTGTGATCAGTCTTCACTCAAAACCTGTTGCCTACCAAGTACTGACGAAATTTGGCTAATGCATGCATGATGGCCAACATCTGTTTGTCATATATGGAATATGACAGCTCATGTGGTAGGAGCTTCCGACTCTCGAAAGTAATGGGATGCCCCTCCTGTGACAATACTGCTCCAACTCCTACCCTGGATGCATCACACTCCACAGTGAATGGCTGGGAAAAATCCGGAAGTGCCAAGACCGGGCAACTGCTCATCACCTCCTTGAGGTGGTCGAAGGCAACTTGTGCCCCATCAGTCCATGCGAAAGCCCCTCTCTTGGTCAAGTCAGTCAAGGGTGCTGCCAACTGTGAGAACCCCTTGACAAACTTCCTGTAGTAGGTGCAATTCCCAAGAAGCCCCTCAGCGCAGTCACATCTCGGGGTATTGGCCGATCTCGGATGGCCCGAATCTTCTCCTCGTGGACCTTCACTCCATCAGCACCAATGATGCCCTAGGTAGAGCATCTCTGTCAAACCAAACTCACACTTGGAGAGCTTGGCATAAAACTGCTGCTCTTCCAGAATGCGTAGTACCTTCTTCAAATGTTGGAGGTGCTCCTCCCATGTCCAGCTGTAAATCAAAATGTCATCGAAAAACTAGCACAAACCTCCTCAACTGTCCTCGGAAGACATGGTTCATACATGACTGGAAGGTGGCTAGAGTGTTGGTCAGCCCAAATGGCATGACCAGGAACTCAGAGTGCCCATAGTGGCACCAAAAAGCTGTCTTAGGGATATCCTGATCCCTCACCCTAATTTGGTGGTACCCTGAACGCAGATCGATCTTAGAGAAGTATTTAGCTCCTCTAAGCTCATCCATTATCTCATCTATGCTGGGAATGGGGTACCGATTCTTCAATGTCTTCCGGTTGAGGGCTTTGTAGGCAATGCACATCCGAAGGGTTCCATCCTTCTTCACCAGTACCACTGAAGAAGCGAAGGGACTGGAACTTGGCCTAATATGTCCCAATGCTAGCAGCTCTTAGATGGCTTTCTCTATCTCGTCCTTATAGGCCTTGGGATGCGTATAAGGGGTGGTGATCACTGCATGCACACCTGGCTCCAACTCAATAGTGTGCTTAAATCCCCTATCTGGTGGTTGCCCTAGTGGAATGTCCCCAAATACTACTGCGTATATGTCCACAAAGCCTGTATGTCTACTGGTGGTGGCTAAGCCTATCCCCCAACCTCTTAGATCCTCAGCTCAACTATCCATGCAATGTCCCCATGTCGCAGGTCTGCCTCCATCCCGTGGGACGAAACTGTCTGAGGTAGATAAGACTACATGCCTCTCAAAACTACTAGTTTGCCATCCGACCCAATGAACTCCATCTCTGGCTTCCTCCAATTTGTCGTGACTCACCCAAGGGAATACAACCACTGGACACCCATCACCACGTTGGTGTTTGGCACATCGACCACAAAGAAATGGTCCGTCATCGAGTAGTTCCCCATAACTACTGTCAAGGAAGGCACATATCTAGTGCACTGTATGGTACGGTCACCTGGTACTAGGACTGAAAAGCCCTCGAACTCAGCCATGGTGAGGCCCCTCCTCTGAACCAACTGGGCATCTATGAAATTGTGGGTAGCCCCACTGTCAACTAGAACTGACACCCTCTGCCCTTGTACAGTGCCTCTGATCCTCAGTGTCAAAAATTTGGGAATCTTGCATAAGGAAGCAAGGACTCCCCCGGCTGGGGCAAGGGATGCCCCACCTTGTGGAGGTGGTGGTGGTGGCCCTCTATCAGTCGGACTCTCACCCTCTACCACACCACAATCCTGCTCCACCTTGTCCTCCTGGTCACTGTTAGAAAAACCTCAATATAGTGTGCTCTACCGGTAGTGCACCGATGGCCTAGTGCCTAGGGCTCCTTGCATGTGAAGCAAAACTTCCTCCTCCTGAGGTGCTTTCGTGTCTCATCATCTAATTGCCCCCTCCCCTGTGTGGTCCTCTGAGGTGGAGGTCTAGTCTCATGCCACTTTTGTGGAAAAGGGGTCCGTGCCGGAAAAGGTGCTCTAGTCTTGGGGATGGTCCCCTATAGATCTTTGGTGCAAAAGACTGCTTCCTATAGCGTGGAGGGTCTGCGTGACTTCACCAGTCCACATAGGGGCTCAAGTAAGCCCTCAATGAAGGTGTACACCCTCTTAGCCTCTGATAGATCCGGAACCATCACTAATACTCGCAGAAACTGAGAGATGTACTGCTCCGGGTTCCCTGTTTGGCGTAGTTGGGTTAGCTCTTTGAAGCAGGCCTTTGGATCTCTTTGGTCAAAACGCTCCACCACCCTCCTGGTGAAGTCCTCATAAGAAGCCACGTGGGCATGCCCTAGGGTGGCAAGCCATGAAACCACTAATTACGGGCTTCCCCCTCCATGTGCAGCATCGCCATCTAGATGGCTTCCTGCTCTGTCATCCGGTTGAGTTGGAAGTAGGTGTCCATCTTCTTAACTCGGGCCTTAGCTGTGCACTTGGCAGTGCCATCGAAAGTATGGAAATACATCCTCCCTATGGTCCTCTGCAGCTCGTAGCTCTGGATTCCCTGTACTCCATGACCCTTGTTCTTCTCACTCTGCTTGAGCTTGCAGTGATCTCTGAAGGAGAGGGCTTCCTTAAAGTCTTCATCCATAAACTACCACTCCCTAAAATAGTCTCCCATCTGAGGGGGGTCTTTCCCCCTTGCAAGTTCTATTTGTGCCACTGGCACAAAAGAAGGTAGTGTAGCACGAGTTGGCACATTGGCTGATGGGTGTTGTGTTGCTGGTAAGGGATGATTGAATGGCTTAGAGGCCCCAGAAGTTTCCCCAAACAAAAACCCTCTAGGAGTGGTCCTCTCTCTGTTCTGTGACTTGATCTCTTTCAGTGTGTCTTTTTGACCCTTGGCTAGGTTGTTCAGGGCCCTCAGGAGGTTGTTGAAAGCCATCTCTTCCCTGCTCTTGGGTTCTACCATGTCCTCTTCCTCTACCACTACTTTCCCTCTGTCTTCTGTGTATGGAGTAATCTCCAACTCTCTTTCTCTGCCCTGGTACCTCTGCCTTCGGTAGGTGATGTTCCGCTGGTCCCCTTCTCTCATAGGAGACAATCCCCACAACTGAGACGAGAACCTGGCTATGATACCACTATAATGATCCTAAATAGGAATACAAGTGATAAAGAGCAAATAATCTGTGCAACTATTTATAAAAACGAAATACACATTAAGCATTCATAGAAAAGCTGCAAATATGGAACTGTTGAACCATTTTATTACTTTTCTGAAGGCTAAATACAATGGATAACAAGATGGTGCACCTGAGCTTGTCTCAATGGACAAGCATGATCAAACCACGTGGGAAAATGGCTGAACTGAAGGCTGCCCAACTGCTGCACCAATCTGCACTGCGTTGCCTAGAAATCTGCTTTTCTGCTAAAGTTCGAATGGCTGGAAGGTGCACTTCTACTGCCCAGAAAATTATGTGCTTTTAACCCCAGACTCCTTGGCCTAAACCCGGAAAAACCCATGAAGGATTTTGGCTGGTTTACACTTCTAAAATTCGACCCCCTTGGAGCCCAACTCCAGCTGTAACTGCAAAAATCAGCTTGCTGGAAATTGCCTGTAAATCCTCCTGGAAATGTTCCCAAAGTGCTGGGCTGACCCCTGCTATCAAATCCCTGACTTCCCGGATGGGCTTCCGACCTACAGCGCTTGCTCCCAAACTCCACGAAACTGCTGGAAGTGGCCTCTGTGCTATCCCCTTACCCAACAATTCGAACTGTTGGGATGCCGACTTTGCTGGCTGTAAACTCAACAAGAATGCTGGCCTATTGTTGCTCTCTCATCCCTCTAACTCTCTCGGCAAACACTTGATCTCTGATGGCTCCTAACTCCCTCTGCGTAGTCTCTAGCTGCCCAAAAATACACATTCCCTGCTCTGCGCTGAATGATGGTGCTCTCTCACAACCCCGAAACTCCTGAAAAACTCATGGAACTATCTCTCTAGGGCGAGCACAGATGGTTCCACAAAGTAGAGGTTGAATCTCCCGCTTGAGAGATTCGTGGCTAAACAGCCGGTTGACTCAGCTAAATAGCAGAGCGAACAATCAAGTAGTTTTGTTTGCAAGATGTAAGAATGAAACCCAAAATGAGAGCTGCTCCCTCCTTATAACTCCTTGGGCCTCCCTTGCCTCATGTGGGCCCCTCCATCCACCTATTCGACTTTCCCTCCAAGCTATTTGAATGGGCCAATTCGAATTCTCATGTTGGTGGCCCCCACATTCCACTAGCAACCAAATTAAGTTGAATTGCCTCCTAAGTCCCTAAGTCGAAAATGATGGGTTCTCTTCTTTTGCCAAAATTGTGTAGCAACACCCTGTTACAAATGTGTTTGAGAAGGGACATGATAGACTTCTACAACAGATGATGGGCAGTCCTCTTAGCCCATGTTCATTATGGGAGATGGACATCTTGCAGTGATAGGTTGCAACCCTCTGTGCCCTATGTTGGTATTCATTGGTGCAACACAGGAAGACCATAGTGGATTGAAGTCCCTAAGTAGCTCAGGAGCAACAATGGGCAGATTGAGAGTTGTTCACAAATGGAGTTGTGAACAACTCGACAAGAGTCGCAATGTGTTGTGGCCTTGATGGATGAAGGCACAACTAGTGAGCAGATTGGATAGCCGAGATTAGTGGCTAGATGGACTTGGAGCATTGATAGAGGCAGGAGCTGCAGATCAGGAGTCGAAGGACTAGGCAGGTACAGGGTACGACTGAGAGGAGCTGAGAGAGTGCGCTACATCAACCAGATGGTTAAAGTATCTTGTTGAGGGCAGATTGGTTGTCGATGGACTGACACCAAGTCCCAGTTTTGTATCTTGTACTAAGGGCCATTATCCCTGGTATGGGAGCCCTAGACTATTGTATTGTTAATATAATGAAGTTGGGTTGAAAAATTAAAAAAGTTGTCTATGTTTTGTGCATGTGTGATTTACCGCTTTATCTCTGTTGTGCAAAGTAGTTTATGGTTGAGATTCTTGGTTTGGTAGCGTCAGTGATTTTAAGACTCTAACCTAGACCCAAGGTCGTGGAAATTCAACATGGTATCAGAGCATATCTGAGCTACTTTGAGGGACAGTGAATCAGAGTGTGCACAACGAAGCAACTCAGAGGGAGTTGTGGGTGTCTGGATCATGGAGTAGAGGGTTTAGTTGGAGACATGGAGATGTGGTCTCGATAGACTACATGATGAGATGGGCTGGGAGTTCTGGTGGATTGATGGTGAACTTGGTGCACTTCAGTATGTTGTGTGGCGGTTTGTAGATCGTGGACTTCCTATGTCTTGTCATGGATGGTTGGGACAACTCGAGGGTTTCTTTGGCATGGACGAGATCAGGTTGATTGAGATGGCTTCATGTGATGGACTACAGGTTGGTAGGCTAGAATCTTCATCGGATCGTGATGTTGCATGTCCAAGATTGGAGGGATTTGCACATGTGGTATTTGATCCAGGAGGATGAGTGCTTGTAGGATTAAGCCAGTGGAGATCGTGTAGGCTTAGAGGGAGCAACCCTATGGAGGTTTGGGATCTTCAGGTTTAGATATGATGAGGCAAAGGCATTATTGAGATTGCCGGATTCATTCTACAGGGCATGTTGCAGTGATGGACGCTAGATGGGCTAGTGTTGTTGCCGGAGGATGATGGTTACTTCCTAGTCTTGGAAGTATCTCCCTTGCTAAGAGGGAGTGTTGATTTGTGTAGCTTGGGAGGTACTCCAAGCCCTAGTGTTCAAGGGTTGGAGGTCAAAGCGCCACAAATGAGCTTGTGGGCTTGAGATCCAAGCTTGGGGGTTTTGCGCCCATCGTGATTTGGGCCAAAACTGTGATGGAGGTACGACATGTGATGGATGAGGATGATAATGTTATGATACGATTCCAGCGCATCGAGAATCGTCCGAATCTGAGTTGTTGTTAGAGAGATGAATTTTTGAAGTTGACAAGGTAATTATTGGTTACCAAGTCATGTAGGCTTGGAGTAGAAGTAGTCCAATAGATGGGTCTCCTCATCAATTCGTTGAGCCCTTGTATGTGTATAAATACAAGGTGTATTGGAGTGTTTTAGAGTATCCATTTGGTGTAACACAAGGCAAGAAAGATAGCTTTGAAATTACCGTAGTTGCAGCAAGAGAGGGAGGCTCTAAGATAGCATGGAGGAGGTCCGAGTTCCTTGATGGAGGCCGAGAGGTTGTCTTAGAGGCCGCAGGCCTGTTCTTGAAGGCGGAAGGGAAAGGGTGCTGTTTTGTGGGGGTTAGAACCCTTGGAAAGGGCTGTCGCAACAAGGGATAGGTTTGTTGTAGCAAGCCACAGTCCCAAATACACCCACAAATCTGTGTTAAGGCCAACAAGGAAGGCGTAAGGCCTGTTTGGGAGTGCTGGTGGATGGCATGACAACCTGGAGTTTAGGAGTGTTGGAGAAGGGTGACCGTAGCCTTAGAAGGGCTGTTGCAGCTGATGTGTGAGGGCTAGTAGGATTGTCATTGATGCCCTAACCAGTCCATGAATGCAGCAATCAAGGAGACCATGAACAACTAGCAAAGGTATGTTATTTATGACATTTCTTATAGGTGTTGGATCCTAGATGAGGATCAAATTTGGATCGTGTTAAGGCAGCTTGTGGAAGTTAATGAGGAGAGGGAAGATCTCATGATTAGATGCCCTAGACGAGTGATAGTTTCCACAGTGATTGGGCAACAAACTTGGAGCAAGAGTTTGCCGTGTATTGGGCCAAAGTGTTGACTATTGCGTGAATCGGTTGGTGGGCAGCTTGAGGAGGCCTTAAGAGTTGTTTGGAGGAGCCCATGTTGATTGTTGGAAGGCCTACTAAGCAGCCAAGGTGACAGCAGGCACATTAGATCGGAAGGCAAGAGGACAACAACAAAGTGAGTTGCAGATGGACCCAAAGTAGCCCTAGAGCAACAAACAAGGGCATTGTTGGTGTGTGATTGGGTGAAGTATTGCATCCTTATGTGTAGCTCTTTGATGGATGATAGAGGCTACTAGAAGGTAGATTAGAGCCCGAGACTTGTGTGTGGAGAAGGACTTCTACAATAGATGATGGGCAATCCTCCTGGCCCATGTTCGTTATGGCAGATGGACATCTTGCAGTGATAGGTGGCAGCGCTTCGTGCCCTATGTTGGTCTTCATCGGTGCAACATAGGAAGACCATAGTGGGTTGAAGTCCCTAAGTAGTTGAGGAGCAACAATGGGCAGATTGACAGTTGTTCACAAGTGGAGTTGTGAACAACTCAACAAGAGTCTCGATGTGTTGTGGCATTGATAGACGAAGGCACATGTAGAGAACAAATTGGATAGTTGAGATTCAGTGGCTAGATGGACTTGGAGCATTGATAGAGGCAGGAGTTGCAGATTGGGAGTCGAAGGATCGAGCAGGTACAGGGTACGACCGAGAGGAGCTGAGAGAGCGTGCTACATCAACCAGATGGTTAGAGTATCTTGTTGAGGGCAAATTGGTTGTCAATGGACTGACACCAAGTCCTAGTTTTGTATCTTGTACTAAGGGCCATTATCCCTGGTACGAGAGCCCTAGATTGTTGTATTATATGTTGTTAAAATAACAAAGTTGGGTTGAAAAATTAAAAAGTTGTCTATGTTCTGTGCATGTGTGATTTACTGCTTTATATTTCCATTGTGCAAAGTAGTTTATGGTTGAGATTCTTGGTTTGGTAGCGTCAGTGATTTTAAGACTCTAACCTAGACCTAAGGTCGTGGAAATTCAACATTGACATGGGCCCACACACATTTGAGTGTACTAGATCTAAAATCCATTTGGACCTAGTGTTGTTGCTCGAAAAACTGGTCTTGGCATAATTCCCCAGTGCGCAACCCTTGCACATCTTATGCTTCTCAACCTTCATCTCATGTAGCCCCGTAACTATTTCCTCAAGCACATTAAGTGCTTCATGGTGAAGATAGGTCGTCCTCTTGTGCCACAATTCTCCTATCTCTCTATTGTTGCTCACCAACGCATGCACTAGCTCAAATTGCAACCAAAACAAGCTGCCGTGATTGACTCCAATCACTTTTTCTACCTTGGAATCCTTGGGATGAATATAGGCTTTGGCCCCCTCAAAGTGTTGAGAAATCTAGGGCATCAAGATTAAGTGATTTCTCTTCTATTGATAACTGCTTGTGAATGCTTTTTACTTCTTAGATTAGGATCTTCTTTTACTTATGTTATTATAGTGTTCTTCTTCATCAAACAGTTACCAATGCATAAAACATAAAGAGACAAGAGACACAAAATATAGGCTATCAGCCAGGGCCAAAATCTCTCCCACTTGAGAGGAAAACCCAAACAAATTCTTCTTCTTATAGAGACTTCAATTGACGAGTACTAGGACCAAGACCCTTGACCAATTTGCCACTCCAAGACCAAGACACAAAGCTTCCTCTTCTTCCTTGAGTCAACGATAGTCAAACCGTTTGCTTCTTCCTCCTTCTTGAGTATCCTTCAGAATTTCGGCCCCTTGATTCAGGTCTGCAACTTTCGGTTCTAAAACAGAACCCTAGCTCATGTAGTTGACCAACTTTGACCCCTTAACTATCCTCACTTTAGAAGGAGACTTCTTCTTGATAATTCATTTTCCCTTTGACTTGACCTTCTGTTAATTCGGTTACCTTAGATGACTGTAACCTTCTCTGCCTTATTCCAACAGACGATTCCTCTATTCTTCGCACGTGTGATAGGACAACCCTAAAATAGATCCAAGAAACCTTCGCTCTTCCTTCTTCTCGCTAGCTATGAAACTTCTTTCTGGGTGATTATCGCACTTCTCCTTATTTCAGACCTTGATCAAATTACTTGCTTCTGAAATGAGGCTGAGCTGCCTATTTATAGTGGTTTGCCAAGGTAAATAAGCAGACTTCACAGTTTCCTGGGTTGACATGTCATTTAGAGAGGTTTCATTATTCCTTCTTGAAGCTGACTTGTAGGAGGTGCTTTTGCTTGGTCTTAGAGGGTCTTCTTATTCATTTAATGACACATACAAAAATGTAACATAACCAAGAAGGGTCCTTGATACATGACATTGACTCAAATTGACTTTTATGACTAGATGATAAACCTAAAGGTTCACAATGGGAACCTTAGCTAAGATGAAATTCCTTGATCATGAAACCCATGATTCAAATACTGCAAAAATAATTTTATTTTCTTCTTTTCATCAATTACTTAAAATCACAATTACACATGTCATTATGAAGACCGAACGTAGTTACACTTTTCATCACAAAGGTCATGATGTAACCCTTGTCTTCCAAAGTAGAAACTGATATCAGGTTCTTGTTGAAATTTCTAAGTTTAACCATTAGAAATTCTTTTTGTACTGTCTGATTTATTTCTTCCTACTTGTTCAATTACTTAACTAGTTATTTACCATGTAAATACTGAAAATAAATACAAGTACAGTATCAAAACATACAAATCATTAACTAAAAGTAAACAAGCACACAAGTGACACCGTTGTTTTTGGACTAATGTCCTCGGAAAAACCTAATGCAGGAAAACTGGTGCCGCTATTCAGAGTGTTTTATTATTATGTAGTTTCAAAATACAACCTGGGTGCTAGAAATGGCTCACCCAACAAAGAATGCCCTCGACAGTAGTACCTCTCAGTCGGAGACAGATATTCCGGCTAAATCACCAAATGAACGATCCCACAGCAACAATGCAGCTTCTGCTGCTCTGTGTCACTCTAATAGGGACTGCGTCACCCTATCCAGCTTTCCAGCTCTCAGTCTGTCCCATGAAATTCTCCCTGCGTCAGCCTCTAGGCCCTGCGTCAGCCTCTCTAGGCTCTGTGTCAGCTTCTGGAGCCTCTGCGTCAGCCCCTAGACCCTCTGTGTCAGCCCCTAGACCCTCTGCGTCTCACACGCTGACCCTCTCTGGCTTTGCCCAGATCCTGGCTGCCTCTATGTGGCCACTGGTTGCCTCTGTGTAACCTCTAGCTGGCTCTGCGTCAACCTCTCCCGGCTCTGCGCTGATTCTCCTGGTACTAATTCTGCCTCTCTGCTATGTATTCACTGCCCCTCAGCTGCAACTTAGATCACTCACTTGATTTCCTCAGCAAACCCACTCCCAGAAAAAACGAATTCTTGATCTCTCTTGGTGTATCCTCCAACT
Organism: Pinus tabuliformis; assembly: GCA_031772625.1. Lineage (NCBI taxonomy): Eukaryota > Viridiplantae > Streptophyta > Pinopsida > Pinales > Pinaceae > Pinus > Pinus tabuliformis. The sequence goes on along the minus strand of CM062814.1, from coordinate 739,403,418 downwards.
GACCCTCAAGCCTTCTCTTATACTTTTCTCGTTGGTCCATCAAAAATCGAGATTAAATCTCTAATCAACTGCTAAGATTAGATTTGGCTTGATCCATGACTTTTGGACCATTTTAACCCAGTTTTATATTAATACCCATTAATATTTTATTTTTCCTAAGTTTAGACTTAGGACCTCCATTAAAAATATTAATTATTTTAATATCTCCCAAACCGGTTAGAATCTGCCCAAACTATTTTTGGGTCTTGGAGATCTCATGTGCTTTAGACTCTCCACCAATTTTCATGGCTAGAGCACATCCGACGCTACCCAAAATCAACACTCCCTCTTAATGAGGACTGTGCTCTAGTAATACTCCTCACTGAGTATCACCCTGATCATCCAGCATCGGTCCCTATGCTGATGCTAGGCCTCCCTGCCCAACATCCTCTGCACTGCTGCATCATGTACTACTGCCCATGGCCCTGCCACTGCCACTGCTGCATTCGTACGACAACTCCCTCTGCATCCGTGCTGCTGCTGGTCCATATACCCAGCACTGCATCTGCACTGCATCCCCTTCTCCTCACGCTGCATCGTGCTGCCCATAGCACTGCCACTGCTAACTGCTGCACTGCAACCCAGTTACTGAGAAGGAAGTAACTGATCCACCCAACTCTGACATCCCTGTCAAGCTAGAGACTCTCCCGATGTTGAAGCTCCCTTTGTCGCTAACAAGTGCTCCCTCTACTGACCTCTGCGCTGCTGCAACAACTCCATGCATCTCGCACCGTTGCACACCTCTCCGTGCCATCCTGCATTGGTGCAATACTCCTGTGCTTCTCGCACTGTTGCATCCTGCTAGCTTTTGCGATGTCCTGGGACTCCTGCACTGTAGTACTTTCTGCTGCTCCATCTGCATCCATCTCTACCAACCTCTGCTAGTCCTGCTACTCCTCTTCGGGGCTCCTGTAGCAAGGTATAATCCAAGAGGTTGGGTACCTCAAGGATCCTACCCGTCATCGCCTGTAGTTTGTTTGACTACAGCTCGATGTCTCCCCACTTTCTCTCAAGTGGCACATAAGCACTCATGGCACAATCGTCATCAGTCTCGACTTCTTTCTCTGCCCTCACTGGCGCTGCCTTCGTCTCAGAAGCCTCTCCCTTGCTTTTCTTCCTAGGACACTGGTTCGCATAGTGACCCAGTTCCCCACAATAGAAGCACTCCAAGGTCCTTCCTCTTCATCTTCTCCTGCTTTCTCGCAGATGCGAGAGCCGCATTTTCTTCTTCCTCCTTCTTGATTCTGACCCCTTTTCCGCTACTCCCCGCCTTGGTCACTCGTCTAATCTCTTCTTGACGAAGAGCCGCCCACAGTTCCTCCCAATCTGGAAGGCTCGACCTGCCCAGTATGCTCTAGACAAATACCTCCCAATCCTCTGAGACTGTGTTCAATGCAGTCCTCACCATTAGTTCCTGATCCGGCGTGGCCCCTATGGAAGTTAGTTGATCACAGATCTCCTTCAATCCACCGAGGAAGACATCTATCTGCTCTCCCTTCTGCATTTGGTATGACCGCAACTGATTTTCAAGTAACATCTTCCTCTGCACGGAAGTATGCTGGTACAATTTCTTCAGGGCTTCCCACATCTCATTTGCCGTGTCCTTCTCGACAATATGCAACACCACATGATCCTTGACCCCATCAAGGATGATGCACTTTGCCCTGGCCATTGCCTTCTCGTACTTCTCATTTTCAGCTAGGTCAACTGGGATCGCTATCATTTTCAAGACGAAGTGCTTGATGCAATACCTGTCTAGAATGGACAAGATCCTGGCCTTCCAGGCTACGAAGTTGGAAGCTCCGTCTAGTCTATCCTGATCTCTCAGCCCATTCACTGCCATCTTGCTGCTCTTCTTCTGACTCCTCTGAGTCTCTTTACTTCCCTCCTCCTTGGTCTTGCCCAGTTAGGTACTGTTCTGACCACAATACCCCACCAGCTTCGCTCCGCAAATTATCCGTACCCTCCTATACCCCAACAACTTGAAGGACTAAGCCTCTAGGCTCTGTGCAATCTCGACACCGGTAAAATCTGCACCTCTTGGCCACAACGTTGATCCTTCCTGATTGAGAAAGATGACCGGGCATTGCGTAGGTTAGGTCTGCTAGTCTCTTCCTCTGCGCTGATCCTCCTCCTGGCTTGAACTGATGACGTAGGCCCTCTGTCACCCCTTCCTTGCTGCTTTCTGCTAGGAACAACCTCTGTCACTCGGGACAACTATTTCTGTTGCTACTGCTCTGCTCGGCTGATGCCTTCAGTTATCTTGTGATCTGCATCCACGCTTTGATACCATGTTGGAATTTCTAAGTTTAACCCATTAGAAATTCTTCCTGTACTATCTGATTTATTTCTTCCTACTTGTTCAATTACTTAACTAGTTATTTACCATGTAAATATTGAAAATAAATACAAGTACAGTATCAACACATACAAATCATCAACTGAAAGTAAACAAGCACACAAGTGACATCATTGTTTTTGGACTAATGTCCCCGGAAAAACCCAATGCGAGAAAACCGATGCAACTATTTAGAGGGTTTTATTATTATGCAATTTCAGAATACAACCTGGGTGCTAGAAATGGCTCACCCAACAGAGGATGCCCTCGGCGGTAGTACCTCTCAATCGGAGACAGATATTTCGGCTAAATCACCGGATGAACGATCCCATAGCAACAATGCAGCTGTAGTTGCCCTGTGTCACTTTGATAGGGATTGCGTCACCCTATCCAGCTTTCCAGCTCTCAGTGTATCCCACGAAATTCTCCCAGCGCTGCCTCTAGGCCAGGCGTCAGCCTCTTTGGCCCTGCATCAGCCTCTCTGGGTTTTGCGTCAGCTTCTGGAGCTTCTGCGTCAGCCCTTAGACCTTCTGCGTCTCACACGCTGGCCCTCTTTGGCTCTGCACAACTCCTGGTTGCCTCTGCGTGGCCACTGGCTGCCTCTGCGTAACCTCTAGCTAGATCTGCGTCAACCTTTCTCGGCTCTGGAGTCTGCGCTGATCCTCTTGGTACTAGCTCTGCCTCTCTGCTATGTATTCATTGCCCCTCAGCTGCAACTTAGATCACTCACTCGATTTCCTCAGCAAACACAGCCCCAAAAAATCAAATTCTTGATCTCTCTTGGTGTATCCTCCAACTGAGCCTCAAGCCTCCTCTTATGCCTTTCTCGTTGGTCCATCAATGGCCGAGATTAAATCTCTAATCAATGGCTAAGATTAGATTTGGCTTGATCCATGACTTTTGGACCATTCTAACCCAGTTTTATATTAATACCCATTAATATTTTATTTTTCCTAAGTTTAGACTTAGGAACTCCATTAAAAATATTAATTATTTTAATATCTCCCAAACCGGTTAGAATCTGCCCAAACTATTTCTGGGTCTTGGAGATCTCATGTGCTTTAGCCTCTCCACCAATTTTCATGGCTAGAGCACATCCGATGCTACCCCAAATCAACAGTTCTTTGTCATCCTTAGGACATACAACAAGTCCTCCACCAACAAGGGTTTGCCTGACTGCCTCTGAAACTTGACCGTGTTAATACCAATTGCATGGTACTTGGCATTATCTCCAAACTCAATATACAAATCCAACTCCTTCTCCTCCAACTTGGTGAAATACTCTCTGACTCTCATCATGTGGTGAGAAGCCCCACTGTCAATATACCGCACACTATTGGCATTGAACTCGAGAGACAGGCAATGAGTGAAAACTCATTCTCAAATCATGTTGCAAACTTGTCCACCTCTGCAGTAGCCACGACCTGCTTCTTTTGCTTGCCTTGTTTTTTTATTCGGGCACTGACTGACATAGTGATCCAACAATGGTAACAAAACACTTCACCTTACTTGGATCTTTCTTGTTCCCACTCTTGGAAGAAGACCCTTCGCGTGGCCTTGTTTTGGCCTTCTGCTTACCCTTGCTTGCTAGAGCAAGGTTCTCCTCTTCTTCGAACCTCTTCTTTTGATCTCCCCATTGACCACTTTCTTAGATCTCCTATGGGATGAAATCATCTCAAGGCCTCGCCCAATCTTGTAGGTGATCTCGACCCATAATACACTTGACAAAGGCCTCCCAACGCTTCGTAAGGCCATTCAAGGCTATACACACTAGCTCCTCCTCATCAATTGTCTCTCCAACAACAACCAATTCATATCTGACCCGTGTCAACCTAGACAAGGAAGATGTCATGCTCTCGCCCTTGGACATTCTTGTGCCATGCAACCTGTCCTTGAGCATCATCTTTTTACTCCGATAGTTGCTTTGATATAGCTTCGTGAGCGTATCCCAGATCGTTTTTGTAGTGTCTTTCTTCTAAGATGGAGTATCAGATGATCTTTAACCCTAGCAAAGATAATCCTCTACGCCTTCGCCTCTCTGACCTTATGCATATATAGGGAAATGGGATCATTCGCTGGTGGAACCATTTCTGTACTTGCACAGGCCTACAACCTGTTCTCCTTGAGAACATAAGTGATTCGAACCTTCCACTACAAGTAGTTCGAAGCACTCTCACGTTTGTTGCAATGTGAGGAGGCATTTTTGTGAGGTATTGGAGAGATGATAATAAGGGGGTCATTGGAATCTTAATTCCCCTAAGGTATCAAAGGAAGATATATATATATAAGGTTAGAGGAGTTGCAAAAATAATGCATGGTAAAAACCAAAAGGTTTGACCTAATGCATCATCTAGATTAGGTGATACCACATCTACATCCTCCATGTGCTAGTGAAATTGTACGGCTATATATATATATGAGGTTAGAGGGAGTTGCACAAATAATGCATGGTAAAAACCAAAAGGTTTGATCCAATGCATCATCTAGATTAGGTGATACCACATCTACATCCTCTATGTGCTAGTGAAATTGTAGGGCTATATATATATATATATGAGGTTAGAGGGAGTTGCACAAATAATGCATGGTAAAAACCAATAGGTTTGATCTAATGCATCATCTAGATTAGGTGAAACCACATCTACATCGTCCATGTGCTAGTGAAATTGTAGGGCTAGAAGAGCAATGGCATATTTCCATGACATTGGTGGTAGGTATGAGGTGGATGCAAGAGGTGGTATAGCTTCTCTATGCGTTTGGTGTATCATTCAATGTTCTTCGTTCCCCTTATTGGCACGATATGGTTCAAGCCATTAACAAAGCACCTTAAGAATACAAAAGCCTTGGGTATGAGGAAGCTAGAACATTGTTACTAGGTAGGGAGAGAGCAAAAATCCCAAGAGCTTTGTCACAATTTACAAATGAGTGAGTGGATAGTGGGGTTTCCATTTTAATTGATGTATGGACAAATGCTATAAACAAACATCTAATAAATGTTCTTGGTGTTTTGGCTAGTGGCGCAATGTTTTCTTTAGTAGTGCATAACTCCTTGTTAATCATCACGTTTATTTAAAACATCTTACACCTCCTATTGTAAACCATTAGTGATGTTGGTCCTTTAATGTGACTCAAGTAATCACTAATGATGTAGTTGTAAGGGAGTGGGAAAAATCATTGCGAAGGCACATCCTCACATATTTTGGTTTGGGTGTTTGGTGCACACATTGGATCTTCTGATGCATGATATTGTTAAGCATAGAGATTGTGAATGGATTAATGACTTGTACAAGAGAGGGAAGAAATTCATCAAATTCGTCATTAGGCACACAAGGATCCATTTATTTTATGGCACTTAATTTGGGTTGCAACTACTTAAGATTGCAAAGACTAGATTTGGTAGCTATGTCCTCACCCTCAGGTGCCTATTGAGGGCAACTTAGGCATTGGTTGCTATGGCGATGCATTGTAAATGGGATGACTTGAGTACTAATAGAGATGGTGCTAAATTCTAATGTGGTGAGGGAAATTGTTTTTGTTGGTCATTTTTGGTCATAGTTTAGCCATGTTTCAGAGTTCTTCAAATCAATTTATAAAATGAGTTGGTTCATAGATTTATATCAGCTAGTCATTGGACAGGTATATGAGTAGATGGACACCATGCTATGTTGGATTAAGGTCATTGTTTAGCGTACAGATGCGAACTTGTATAATCATTCATAAAAAGGTGGAAAAATGATGGGAAAAGCTAAATATTCCACTACACTCCTTAGCATATGTGCATACACCAAAATATTATCATCCATCATAGTTACAAGCAACAATGACTTGGTGGGGTGAAGAGAAACCTACACTAGGATCAGAGGTGTTGATTTTTGTAGCTATGGCCGTTCTGCATAATTACTATTTAAGCCCTCCAAATATATATGTAATATCAAATTCAAGACATGTTCTTCATGTCATTTTCAAAAGAAGGAATTTGTATTTTTAAATTTGAGTTTTTGGCTCCAAGAATGTCAAGTCAGCTCCAAAAGATCAAGTCGGCCCGACCCTTCGAACACACCAGTTCAGGTTCATCCAGTCACTATTTATACCCATTAGACTTCATCAATTGGGAGGCAATTCAGTTTACTTCTATTCAAGCGAAGGTTCACTTCTGTTTAAGCGAAGGAGGAGAAAGACAAGGGCAGATCAAGTTTAAAAGGAAAGTCGTGAAGCCGGGCAGATCTAATTTCTGAAGTAGTAGCAGACCGATTTCTAAGGCAGCAGGCCGAACTTTTAGGAGGCTGAGATTTCAAGAGGCTGAATTTGTCTCTGGTTGACCAGGGTTAGTTTGTGGTCAGTTTCACTTTGTTTTTGATTGGAAGATCAGATTGTATCTCTTGTTGAATTGAATAATTTCTCTAAGGAAAAGGTTGTTGGGTTTTCCCCCAAGTGGATTTTCCCAGAGTAAAATTGTGTGTCTCATGTGTTTGGCTGTCTCTATATGATCCTATGAGCATTTTTGTTTCTACTATTAAGATCTTCTGCACAATTGCTTTATGATAAATGTGAACACAAGAAAGGTTAACATAAGAAATCATAAGAAGTAATTATTAGATTAGAAGATCTTTGGAAAATCAACATGGTATCAGAGGTGGTTGTAACTTGTAAGAGCAGCCTTATAGGAGCAACCAAGAAAAGCCCTAATCTGAATCTTGTAACGCTAGCTCAAAAATCTCATAACAACTGAAGTCAAATCATGGTTCCGAGCAGTGTTGATAATATCGGTATCGGGAAAATATCGGCGAGGGTCCGGAAAATATCTTATCGGAAATATCGGCGAAAATATCGGCAAATATCGGCAAGCATAAAAAATGCATAATATATTCATTTTTTTCAGATTTCTAAACATATAAAGCAATAACAACATGAACTAAACACATTGGCACATAAATATGAAGAAGGCATTGATATATATGATGTCAAATAGAAATGATACATCAAACTTCAAAGGCGATACCAAATCCTGCTGATCCCTGATAATTGTCCAATCAAGGACTCAAACAAAATAACATCACATATCCTGCTGATCCCTGATAGTGATAATTGTCCAATCAAGGACTCAAACAAAACAACATCACATATATAAAACTTTAAAAGTATTTCATCATCATGAGTTATAAACTTATATGTAGCAAAAGTTGCAAAACAAATAAAACTAGCAGCTATCTATTTGAGACCATTGGCCTCTCCCTAGCAGCTTTCTTTCTGTCTTGTTCAGCAATTGCTTCACGAGCTTTTTGTATAACCTCTGCACTAGAAACCATACAAGGCATCACATCTGCATCATATGCAGAGAGTTTAGCCAGATGGTATTTCAATCGTGTACTCCCTCTTGACATCTTGGTCCCACACAAGTTGCATGATATATATGCCTGATTTGCCCCACCAACAGCCTCCCCATACTCCCAAAATGAGTCCAAGGCTTTTGGCATATTTGACATTTGTAGTGAACTAATTCAAACCTAGGGCACAAAAAACAAAAAATTGGCATTAAATGAGTATAACTATACAGTGCCCAGCAAACACTCAAGAAACTAGAAGCATCATAAAACTTTTAACTTTTGATTGACAAAGGAGATAAACACCTAGAAGCATCATATATTAGCACTTAGATTGAGGTTATAACTTATAAGGAAGGTGATTGGAGGTGATATTAGTAATTTAGTACTAGTTTGAGGTCACAAGCAAGGGGATTGACAAAAGTCAAACACCTGGAAGCTATCCCTGGTATCAGATTGAGGGAAGATAAGGCAATTCTTAAGCACAAGCAATAAGCTCTATGCAGATTTTCTGCTCAGAACCTTCATTTGACAGGCTGGGCATATGGATAATCATTTATATGGTGGTTATACTCTTTCAAGGTTTGATCTATGTCTGAGTTTTTGGCCCTCTGTGCTCAGCCCTGAAGCCAAGATAGACCTGAGTTTCAGCCCCTCTAAAGGCCTCAGTCTCGGCCTTCTGTAAGGTCTGTTATAGACCTGAGTTTCTGCCTCTGTGGAAAGCTGTTAGAGACCTTACTTTCGGCCTCTGTGAAGCATGACCAGACCTCTGTTTCGGCCCTGAAATAACACATAATTACAGCCTATACCTGTGACACTGCTTGACATTCGGACAGGTAGATAATTGATGGAACACCTTGTCTTTTAAGCAGACTTTTGAAGGTATGCTTGGTTTAGTTTGAAGATATTCTTGGGAGCATTTTTAAGGTATAGCAATATATTACCAAGTTACCAACACTGGAGCATTACCAATACTGGAGCATTCGGTATGAGAGAGCCGCATTTATAATATATATTACCAAGTTATATATATATGGAAGAAAATCATTTACGTTCACATGTTTTACCCTTAAAGAAGTTGGATTCTCTCTTTCCGAAACGTAATGAATGGTGCACAATGTAAATGAAAGTGCTTCTACGGTTCTACCTCGAAATTTCTTTGGCAAAAGAGTTGAGGATTCAGATAAATCCCTCTTGCTGTAATACATGAAGTTTGAACATACCGAATCCACTGAAGTTTGAACATTAAGATAGCAATAGCATACCTGTAAACCGGAACCCTCCTTCGCAGCCAAAGTTCAAACCCTCGGGCCTCCTTCGCAGCGTCTCCAGCAGCCAGCTCTCACGAAAACGAAATCGCATTGACGTGAAACAAAATGTCAAAAACCAAAAACCCAATTTATAAAGCCCGCCGGCGATATTTACCATCGTCGCGCGATATTTATGAAAATATCGCCGAAATCTCGCAAATATCGCGCGATATTCAAAACAGGCAAATATCGCGATTTTTTCGGGGCGATATTTCGGCGATATTATCAACACTGAGTTCTGAGGATTGGAGTCTTATTATTTTAAGGATCGAATTCTGTTGAGGAACAAAAAGGCCCCAAGTCTAGTAATAGAGGGCCGAGAGGCCTTAGAGATGACCTCAGAAGATCCAAAGTGTCTCAGACCAAAATACTTCAGTCAGTGAAAAAGCCAACAAAATTGTCTTTTGTGCATGAGGTCTACTAAAATCTGTCTGCAAAAAGTTGTTTGTAACCCTTTGATTATGGAAGGCACTGTACATTTAGGTCAAGGAAAGGAGCCCATTTTAAAAAGAGACTTGACTACTGTTTCATGGTTAATAAAGTTCATTTCATGTTAATGTTGCGATAATTGCGATCAGGATTAAATCGATGAGGGTTTGGAAAAAGAAAAAATCATAAAAGTCGGTAAAAATTGGCAAAATACAAAAATACAAAAATTCTTTTTTTTTTTTTTTTTTCAATTTTCAAAAAAATTCACGATTTGTGTAACACTGTTTCATGTATCACAAAAAACATATATAATCAAAGGACCCCGTTGCTAACTTTCTACACAACAAAAGAAGTATGCTAAAATCTGCCTGGAAGGTGTCAAGAAGCATGATCCTTAAATTATGAAGCAGCACCCAGATTTATGCCAAATCTTGTAGAGTGACAAGTTCAAAGTATTCTCTATACTTGTGAAGGATCATTTCAAGTATTATGCAGAGCTTGACAGAGCATACTTTGTTTGACTGATGACATTTACATACTATTATCCAAGTACTCATGAAAGCTCAGTGTTACCACACATAAGGCCTACCCCAAGACAAGATAAGCCATGCTAATAGGAGGATGGACCAATATACAGAAGATGCCTTGCATTGCACTATTGAGATTATGATTGTATCTGGTGCCATTACTTATATGGCAGAGCTTTTTAGAAATATGATAAGGATATTTATAAATAAAGATGAGGTCGAGTTCCACATCAAGTTTGGAAATCAAAGTTTTCTTGTAAAGGCCAAGTCATTTTGCTATTGTGATTTTATCTATTGGAGGAAGAAGAACTCCACAGAAAAAGTATGTTGATTATGAAATACACTTGTACAAAAATCTCTTGGCAAGCCTGAAGAGTGACATGCTGAAGATGAACATTGTCATGATTAAGGAAGGGTCAATCTTGTATAAAAGCAGCCTCTGTGAAAGCATTGGAAGACAACCTGAAATTGTAAGGCATTAATTAAGATCACCATTTTGAGCCAGAGGGAGCTAATCTTTAGTTCCTAATTCTCAGACAAACCCTACCATTGTTTGAAGAAGGAAAAGCTTAGAGTATTGGCTATAGACTTTGCTAAATCTGAAGCAAACCTATTGAGATCACTTATTGAGGCAGAATGAACATTGGATACACTTGTTTCAAGTGTCATGGACTGATAAGACATACTGATGATTGAATTCAGGCCAATGATCTAAATTTGAAAGCAAGAGAATTCATGTTTATCACTGTGCTATGTTGATCATGCACAAAAGCAGAATTCAGTTGATATGGTTTACTAGAGGCTGAGCCACTTAATTTGAAAGGGCCGAGAGAAATCATCTCTGTGAACAAATCCTATGGACAAAATTTGCTAAATGACTCTGAAGGAAGTCTGGACCGTACTCACGCCACCTGAAGATTGTTCTTGATGGAGCAAGGTCTCTTCTATAAGATGCTACAAAGAACAATGAAATGTCATTCCCTCCTTGGAGATTTGTATCTATGACTCGACCTGCTATATTTGTCCTTGATGATAGTTGGAGGATGTTGTTCGAAAGAGACAAAATACAAGTCCTACAAAAATTATAATACTTTTGCTTGGTATCAAGATGGAACATCCTTGATTGTTTGATGACATGATGGATTTCAGATGCTAAGGCATGGGGACTCTATGGTTTTGGACATTTGAAAGAAAAATTTACATATGTCAAAGTCTGTTGGACTTGCAGACGGTGTAAATGAGGGATTGTAAATCTAGGGTTTGTAAACCCTAAAAGACTAAATCTTTTCTGCAAAAGCCCTAGGGTTAGTGGATAAAACCCTAGAGTTGGACCTAGTTCAATGTTTCCGCTGAAATAAGAAAACCTAGCCCATGCAAGGAAGGTACGACATCATGCTCGTAATGAGGACGAGGTTGATAAATTTGCAAGATGGATGCAAGAAGGCTAAGATCAAGAGGGAGCTGGCATTTCCCTATAATCCACAAAAGATAAGTACTTTATATCTCTCTTCCTTGATTATTATTGTTTTATTATTAGTTAACCTCTTGTCTTTGTTTCCTTTTGCTAGGATATAATCATTTCTTCCATGACCTCCTAGTGAGGGTTGCAGGTACATCGTAAAGGATGCTAAGGATTTGGTAGCAATTGAAAGCATTGGGAAGAACGAAGCAAAGCTTACAACAAGAGGATTCTCCCAAAGTGATTTGTGTTCAAGAGGGAGAAGTTGTATTGACATCTAGAACCATGTTTGATTATCAGAAGATCTCCTAGTTCAGAGTGTTGAAATATGTAACTAGGTTCGGTCTTTATAATGGCATATGTAATTGTGATTTTATGTATTTAATGAAAAGAGAAAAATAAATTTATTATTTGTGTTCTTGAGGCATGGGTTTCATGCTCAAGGGAAATTTATTTCTAGGTCAAGCACCCATTGAGTGCTTCTAGGCTTGCCATAAAGTTAATTGAGTCATTGTCATGTATTGAACACCCATTTGGGCATGTTACACGTTGTAAAGAAAAAATTATTGAGTTAGAATAGAGTCAAAAGACCCTCCAATACCTTGTCATGGTACAAAGATCAAGTCAGCCTACATGAAGGGACAAGTCGGCCTACATGAAGGGACAAGTCGGCCTTAAGATAACAATTCGTACCCTGCTCAAGCCTATAAATAAGAAGCAATTCGACCTCATTTGCACACTCACTCAAGCAAGTTCGATTTCCTCAAGATAGAAGTTGGAAAAGGACGGAGAAGAAGAAGAAGATCAAGATCAAAGTTTTTGGGCCTCTCTCTCTCTCTCTCTCTCTTTCGTTATGGTTTCTACAATTTTTGGGCTAGACAAAATTCTGAAGCTGCAAGATCAACGCTGTGAAGCTGCAAGGTCAAAGCAATGAAGCTGCCTCTAGATCGAAGTTGTGAAGCTGCTAAGTCGAAGCTGCTGAGGCTGCATCAATGTCGAAGCTGCTAGGTCGAAGTTGCTGAAGCTGCTAGGTCAAAGTTGCTGAAGCTGCTAGGTTGAAGTTGCAAAAATTGTTGCTGGGGTCAAAGTTGTTGGAAGGTTGAAGTTTGTTGTTGGAAGCTGTGTAAGGAAAGCTCATCAAGAAGGAAGGATGACTTGGTCTTGGAGGGTCTTGGTCAAGGGTCATAGGTCTTGGAATTCGTCAATTGAAGTTCTATAAGAAGAGAAGGATTCTGGTGGGTTTTCCTCTCAGTTGGAGAGGTTTTGGCCCTGGCTGATCGCCTATATCTTGTGTCCTATTGTCTCATTGTTCTTTATGATTTGGTAGCTGTTTGATGATAGAGAACACTAATAATAATAAAGGAAAGAAGAAGTTAATCAAGTAAAGTAAAAATACATCACAAGCAATTATCAAAGTAAGAGAAATCACCTACACTTGTTGCCCCCTAGATTTCTCAACATGGTATCAGAGCTAAGGTGACTACATCAAGGAAGGGCAACACAAAGAAGGATACTCTAGGGCCGAAGTATAAAGAGATCATCTTGGAAACATCAAGAGCATCAATCATCAAGGACTAACCCTCTCATCATATTGAAAGGGAATAATTACGAGCATTAAAAAGACCTCAAAACCCTAGCTCATCCAAAGAAGGGTTCCACTCTTGAAGCATTATTGGGAAACTCACACATTCTACAATCATTATCACTTGGAAGGAAGAGCGAAGCACTTTTGGGTCGGTTTTTCTGGGCTATATTCTCCACACATGCGAAGTATTAAGACATTCTTCTGCAGCAGGAAGTATCGTACTGCAGCCACCATCAAGGATTAAGTTTTGTGCCAAGAAAAGTATCCTTTGCAAGCCGAAATAATAAGAAAAAGAAGTCAAGTCAAGTGAAGTAGAAAGGAGGCAAATTTGTCTATCTTCTAGCCACACGTGTGAAGTAGGGTTATTGCAAAAAAGGCCGAAATTGCAGAACTGCTACAACACACCGAAATCCTGAAGAAGGACCGAAATTTGAGGTTGTGAAACAAGTTTAACTAGCATTATCTTGAAGGAAGAAAAGCAGGGAAAAGTGTTGTCATCATCATCAAGGAATCAATGTGATCTCCCTTTGAGCCAAGGATCACTTTTGAAGAAAGACATCTTCACCAAGAAGACATCTTCTATTATCTATATCATCATCAAAATCAAGAAGGCATCAAGTTGAAGATTTCATCATCTAGGAGTATCTTCACTTGACAAGTAAGTATTTTTATATCTATATTTGAATATGTCAAAATGACTTCATATTGCAAGGAGAGCAACAAATTGGTTGGGTCGTCAAACTTTCTTGCATGGAAGAAGAGGATAGATTTGATCCTCATAGAAAATGAAGTCGTTGGTCATGTTAAGGGTTTAATTGTCGAACCGCCAAAAGAAGAAGCTCAAGCTCTACAAGATGAAGATATCAAAAGAAGAAGGAATAACCTCATACTTTATGAGGGTGTCAGAAATAAGAGACCAACTCCAAGAGTTGGGAGAAATAATGTCTGACAAGGAAATGACTACCATAGTGCTCAATGCACTACTAGAGGAATGGGGCAACTTCACATCAAGCATCTATGGGAAGAAGGAAGCTACTCCATTCAATGAACTATGGTCATTGTGCAAAATCAAAGAAACCAAGCTGAAGGCAAAAATTGATGTAGGATCAAGTGAGCAAGCTCAAGCATTTGCTGCCATGGCTAGAAGAAAAGGAAAGTTTGGGAAGCTTGGTCCTTATAAAAAGAACATGTCGAAGGTTCAATGCTATGGCTGTCATGAATATGGGCACTACAAGAGAGATTGTCCAAAGCTCAAGAAGGACAACAACCAAAGAGGAAGGGAAGAAGCTCATGCCATTGAAGAAGTGGAAGAAGCTGAAAAGAAGAAATCCAAGAAGGAGGAAGTAAAAGATCTCTACTATGATTGAGATAGTCTTCCTCACCTAGTTCTTTTCAAGTTTCTGTTTCAAGTTTTCTGTTGTAAAGTATAACTATCATGGTAGGAATCATTAGAAGCATGATAGGATGCATCATGTTAGGAGATGGCATCATAGAAGCATACGATTGAAAGCAAGAGCTCGTGACATCATCATAAAGAAGCATGAAAGATAGCTGAAATAGAAGTCTATGGTTGTCACCTATAGAAGGATGTAGCTCTTGGTAACCTCATTAGAAGCATAAGTAGTACTTATGGGAAAAAGAAAGTCATCTAGTATAGAGATCATCATACATCATTCAAAAGGGAGCATTTGCAGGATGAGGATGATCAAGATCCTCTGTTGGAATCTTCATCGGAAGGTTCACCTACTGGAAGAAGCAAGTGTCTCGCCGAGAATTCCACCTTGTATGGGATTCATGGAATGATGGTATGATGTCAAAAGAAGTGAAGCAGGTCAAGGTGATTGAAGTTCTTTCAATCAAGGAAGCTACTGAAGGAAGTCTAGATGACCAAAAGGAAGAGATGAGGTATGTATGCTTGTATTTGATAAAATTGAGTCATGTCATATAGTTGCAGATAACATGGATAAATGCTCCACCTCATGAGCATGATCAAGAGAAAGGGATCTCCTCCTTTGGAAGGATGCATAAAGGCATGGTTCACATATTGACTAGATGAAATCAACATAATAAGTCCTCACATGGAATATGAGGTGGTTGATAAAAATGAAGGAACTATGAATGGAAGTTCCTGAGAAGCAATATGTGAAGAAAGTAAGGAGAGATCGTGAAAGATGCAACTACTGTCACATAGAAAAGGAAATCAACATCTGATAACTAGAAGAATTGACCGTGACATCTCCATGGAAAAGGTATGAAGACTCTGAAGAAGTCTGGAAAGGAAGATGACCCTTGACATTTAATATCTTTTTGGAGATGTGTCAATATGAATGCAGGATGTTGATACAACAAGCAAATGTCATGATGTAAGACCATCACAAAGGTAATTTGATGTTCATTTTTTATTTTTGAACAATATCTGGATGGGCTAATGTAGGGCTACCAAAGGAAGAGTTGTAGATGTCATCTACAACTGATACTCATGTGGTGGGATGATAAGATCCTGAAGAAAACATGATGTGGAGAAGGTAGTTGTATGAAGGAAAGCCAGATATGGATTAGTGAATCACTTTCTGATGAAAGAAAGGATGACATGACTGACATGATTCATGAATGAAAGTGATGGATGGCTGATGCCCTGCGAAGAAGTCCCAAAAGATGTAGGCTCCATAAAGAAGAAGAAATTCATGACATCGAAAGAGGGAGTCATACAAGCTGCTGGTTGTCCCATGATCTCCCCCTAGAAAGCTGCTGTAAGCAAGTCTCTGGTTAAGGGGAGGCTTGGTCAAGTCCCTGGTTAAGAGGGAGCTTGGGTACATTCCTTTTATAGGAATGGGTGCATTCCTTCATTGGAATGGGTATATCCTCCCTAATTGAGAGGGAGAGATAGACACATCATTCTTGTCTTCACTTGGGAAGAAAGAATGGAGGATTGGGTAAGCATCTGAGTCCTGAAATTCGATACTCTTTGAAGATGTGGTAGGGCATCCAAGGTAAGAGTAGTCATAGAGGACCGATATTCTTTGAGGATCAACAATCCAAGATAAGAATAGTCCTAGTGGAACATACTCTAGGAGAACTCAGGTGGGGTATGTTCCGAGAGAGCAATGATGAGGGTGTCTATAAATCATTTGTCTCACCAACATTGGGCTCTGATCTTGTGGAGAGATAGAGCTGTTAGTCAAGGCCTTGCTATGTGACAATGCTGGATGATATGATGCTATACAGATGGGTTACCGATCCGACTCTTCTTATGATGATTCTTCAGATTGAGAATGTCCAAGTACCTTGTATAGATTATGAATACCTCCCTAGTTAAGAGGGAGCGCTGAAATATGTAACTAGGTTCGGTCTTCATAATGGCATATGTAATCGTGACTTTATGTATTTAATGAAAAGAGAAAAATAAATTTCTTAATTGTGTTCTTGAGGCATGGGTTTCATGCTCAAGGGAAATTTATTTTTAGGTCAAGCACCCATTGAGTGCTTCTAGGTTTGTCATAAAGTCAATTGAGTCATTGTCATGTATTGAAGACCCATTTGAGCATGTTACATATTGTAAAGAAAAAATTATCGAGTCAAAATAGAGTCAAAATACCCTCCAAGACCTCGTCACGACACAAAGATCAAGTCGACCTACATGAAGGGACAAGTCAACCTCAAGATAATAATTCGTGCTCCTCACAAGCCTATAAATAAGAAGGAATTTGACCTCATTTGTACACTCACTCAAGCAAGTTTGATCTCCTCAAGATAGAAGCTGGAAAAGGACGAAGAAGAAGAAGAAGAAGATCAAGATTGAACTTTTTGGGCCTCTCTCTCTCTTTTGTTAGGGCTTCTACAGTTTCTGGGCTAGACGAAATTCTGAAGCTGCATCGAAGCTGTGAAGCTGCAAGGTCGAAGTTGTGAAGCTATAAGGTCAAAGCTGTGAAGCTGCAAGATTAAAGCTATGAAGCTGCCTCTAGATCGAAGCTTTGAAGCTACTAGGTTGATGCTGCTGAGGCTGCATCAAAGTCGAAGGTGCTAGGTCGAAGTTGCTGAAGCTGCTAGGTCGAAGTTGCAGAAATTGTTGTTGGGGTCAAAGTTGCTGGCAGCTGTGTAAGGAAAGCTCATCAAGAAGGAAGGATGACTTGTTGGAGGGTCTTTGTCAAGGGTCATAGGTCTTGGAATTCGTCAATTGAAGTTCTATAAGAAAAGAAGGATTTTGGTGGGTTTTCCTATCAGTTGGAGAGGTTTTGGCCTTGGATGATCGCCTATATCTTTTGTCCTATTGTCTCATTGTTCTTCGTGATTTGGTCACTGTTTGATGATAAATAACACTAATAATAATAAAGGAAAGAAGAAGTTAATCAAGTAAAGTAAAAATACATCACAAGCAGTTATCAAAGTAAGAGAAATTACCTACACTTGTTGCCCCCTAGATTTCTCAACACAGAGGGAGCAGGCAGGCCAACAGGTTTAAAGGATGCCATAATGAAGACTGTGTCAAGATTTGAGGAAAGTTAGTGGTGAATTCCAAGTGGATCTACAAGTATGCGGTAGATGGAAACATAGAGAAGTACAAAGCAAGATTCGAGGATTCTCCCAGAAAGAGGGAGAAGACTATGACAAGACGTTTGCTCCTGTTGTTAGGTACACTTCTGTTAGATGGATGCAGAGATAGCTTCCCTCAATGGAGTAATTGAGGAAGAAGAGGTCTACTTAGAGCTACCTCAGGGCTTTGAAGTACATGAGAAGAAGTCTCATGATTACAGACTAATGAAGGCTTTGTACAGATCTTGGGCATGGTATTCTTGGTTTGATGGATATCTGATGAGCCTTGGTTGATCTTGTTATTATATGACTTATTTCTGCTGGGAGTAGAAGGATTCACGTGACAGAGGGAGCAACAATGGTAGGAGGATTTGCTTTTGTGATAGAGGGAGCTGTCAAGCTCTGCTTCAGTGTCAAAGAGAGTTGACCTTTGAGTTCGAGATGAAGGATCTTTCTTGGATACTTTACTTCTTAGAACTAGTAGAAGCCGGAGGGAGCAACCAAGATTGCCACAATAGGATCTGTTTTAATGTCAGAGGAAGCACCCAATTAGGGTGACCAGAAAGTAGCTGTGGCACAACATGTGTTGAGGTACCTGCATGGTACAATTAGATGTGAATTGAGAAGTACAATTGCAGGGATATACAGATTTAGATTGGGAAAAGAGTGTTGAAGACAGGAAGAGCACATCAGGATGATGATTCAATTTGGATTCTGCTTGGGCAAGAGGTAGGCATTTGTCACACTCAGGATTGCAGACGCTGAGTATATTGTAGCTAGTTTTGTGAGTTGTGAATGTGAAAATTCAATGATCCGGAATGTTATTGCAATAACTGATAATATTTCTTCTATTTGTTAAATTGCTTAAACAAATTATTTACAGTTTTCTATGGCAAATATCAAATTACATACACTGCAACCTTCACAAATGAAATTCTATGGAAAGTAAATACAAGGAAAATACTAGCACATATATAACCACAGTGAGTTATTTTTGGACAATTTTCCTCAGAAAAACCCAGTGTGGGAAAATTGGTGGAGCAGATGAGGGTTTCTTTTCTTAATCTTCAGTAATAATTTCTGTACAAGACACGGATAGACAAAATAGAGGAAGAATCACTGAGAGAAATTTACTGGTGAATTTCTCACACTCCACAATGTTTTTCTGACCCTGAAGAGGACCCCTTGCTCTTTCACTGACCTTTTTGCGTTACCCTCTATGCAGTGACTGCGTAGGCCCTGCATCAACCCTCTGTGCTGATGATTTGCGTCCCTCCTCTGTGCTGCCCCCTCCAGATTTGTCTTACACTCTCAGACTATGCTGATCCCCTCTCTCTCCCACCTACAACTCACTCTCTGACTCGATTTTCTCTTGCCGAACTTCAACCATTGAGGAAATCGATCTACTTTAGCAACTGAGTTTCTGCCCTGGTGTGTTCTCCATCTACCCATCGACTTCTTCTTATAATCTTCTGTTGGAGCATCAACGAGCAAGATTAAAACATAATCGATGGCTAAGATTAACTAGAAATCAATCCATGTCTTCTTCTAAAAGATTTTCATCATGACTTAATTAATACCCTTTAATTAACCAGATTTCCTAAGTTTAGACTTAGGAACCATTAAATAAAAGTTAATTATTTTAATCAAGTCATCTTTAGGTGGAATTTCCAGAAACGATTTTTGGGTTTTGGAGAATACATGTATTCTAGCCTCTCCACAAAATTTCGTGGCTAGAACACATCTGATGCTACAAAAATAAATACTTCCTCTTAGCGGGGAATGTGTTCTAATGCTGCAATCTACTGGAGCAACATCATGTCTCTGCACCATCCCCTGTCATGCTGCTGATGTCTGGCTGCTATTGCCCACCAACAACTACGTAACTCTGATATGTGTTACATTTGTGCTGCTACTGACCCTGCTGAACTGTTGTCAACTATTGCATCTGCATTGCAACTCCCTCTCAACTGTTGCTGCTGAGAATATATTGAAACAAATTCTCCACCATACCCATCTATTCTTTGAATTGTATGAACTTAGCTCTCCCTAGAGCTTTTGTGAGTATGTCTGCTACCTAATCGCCTGTGGGGACATACTGCAGCTAGACTGCCCCATGTTGAACACAATCTCTGATGAAATGACATCTGATATCAATGTGCTTCGACCTATCATGAAATACTAGATTCTCAGAGAGTTTTATGCAACTCTGATTATCACAGTAAACACTGGTCACTCCCATTTTCTTCTTGAACAAACTCACCAGCAATTTCCTAATCCATATGGCTTCACACGTAGCCGTGCTGACCACCATATATTCTGCTTCTGCTGAGCTCAGTGCTACTGACTTCTGCTTCCTGCTGCACCAAGAGATCATCCCTGATCCAACGTTGAAGCAGTACTCGAAGGTACTTTTCCTGTCCACTGAACTACCTGCCCAATCTGCATCTGTGAATCCGCTCAACCTGACATCATCTCCTCGAGTATATTTCAACTCGAGTCCGACTATTCCATGCACATATCTGAGAATGTGCCTAGCTGCTGCGCATTGTACCCTTTCAGTTCCACCATGAACTGGCTAAGGGTATTGACAACAAAACAAATGTTTGGCCTGGTGTTGAATGAATACGTGAGTGACCCAATTAGTTGTCTGTACAAGGTGGGGTCGACTTCCTTGCCCCCTGAGGTATTTACATTTTTCCTGTTGGTAATCATGGGTGTTGCCATGGGTCTACAATCTTGCATTCTGAATCTCTTCAGAATTTCTATAGCATATCTTCTTTGCCCATGGAAGATTTCCCCATTCTTCTGACATACTTCCAACCCCAAAAAATAGTGCATCAACCCCATATCCTTCATGTTGAATTTTGTTGCAAGGTTCCTTTTGCAGTCCTCTATGAGCCTCAATGATCCTATCAAAAACATATCATCTACATATAAAACCAGAATGAGAGGCTCATTCTCCACCATCAGATAATAGAGATTGGGATCTGCATCACTCTTGATGAATCTCAACTGCTGCAAGTAACTGTCAATCAAATCGTACCACGCCTGGGTGCCTACTTGAGCCCATACAGGGCTTTCTTCAATCTGCATACATGAGTGCACTTCTCATGAGTTTTGAAGCCTTCAGGTTGCTCCATGTACACCTCTTCTTCTATCACCCCATTCAAGAATGTTGTCTTGACGTCCATCTGGTGAATTTTCCATCTCATTTGCGCTGCTAGGGATATGACGGATCTGATAGAGGTATATCTGGCAACTGGGGCGAACGTCTCCTCATAATCTCTTCCTTGTTTTTGTGCATACCCCTTTGCCACGAATCTAGCCTTATACTTCTCTACACTGCCATCTGCAACGTACTTGATCTTGTAGATCCACCTGGAACCCACAACTAATCTATCCTTTGGTCTAGGCACCACCTCCCAAACATCATTTGTCATGATAGAACTGTACTCTTCTACCATGGCATCCACCCACACCTGATGTTGTGTAGCTTCCTGAAAATTGGAGGGTTCTACAACCTGAGCCACCAAGGCCTGGTATCTATTAGGTTGCCTGCGCTGCCTCTTGTTGGTTCTAGGAGCTCCGACAAACTCTTCTGCGTCCTTTAAGGTCTGACGCACTTCCCTATTGGTCCTACCACTGGTGGTGGGAGGTTCAATCTGTTCCTCCACCTGTACCTGCAACTTTGTCTGCTGAGAACTTCCTGGATCTCCTGCTACTGAGGAGATGCTGGTACTAGTCACTGTACTCGAATCCTATGACTGTCCCCCTGCTTGTTCTACCTGCAGTCCCTGCTGTTGTTGGACTAAGGGAATATCTGATGACTGATCTCTTATAGGCATCTCTCAAGATCTTCTGAAAGCTCTATCTTCCATGAAATTTACATCTCGCCTCACTACAATTTGGCTGTCAGGAATGCAGGTTCATTATATGATTAAAATTATTATATAGTTTTAACCATATAGTTATATATTATAATTATATAGTTTTATTTTTTTTCCAAAGAAAAAATTGAACTTTTTATTAAGGTAATAAAAAGTTACATAGTATATGCATTTAAGCATTTAGTAAACTGTATGACTTTGTTCAAAGCATAGAGTTGATCTAAAATGGTAAGTTTGAGTGTCTTCTAACTCTACCATCTCATTTTTGCTAAAACAAGATCACTGAAAACATTATCTCGGGCCTCCTCAATGAGGAAAACAACCCAAATAGGATATTGGTTAGCTTTGAGTAACTGTCCTCCAAAAAATAGCATTATAAAACTGATAACTGATAAAAAGCAAAGCACCAACAATATGCCTTGAGCCATTCCCGGGCCTCCTCATTGAGGAAAATAGCCCAAACAGGAATGCGTTCAGCTTACAATTTTAACAATCTATTTAACCAAGTCGTTGTTGTTGTTTTCTAGTAACGGATTTACATGATAATAAGTATGTTTGCTGCTTAAATCTAGAACACTGAAGCAAAAACAAAAAAAAATTGAATGAAAAAGATATCATATGCCGAAGCGAAGTCTGTGTGACAAGATTGTCAAAAAGGTGGCTGATCCGACGCATGGATCTCATCCTGTTCAACTTCCTCTATCCTCCAACTGTCCATATCTTGTTGTAGACCCGCTTTAGAACGCTGGTCTGCTTTACTATTGTGTTCCTTGTAGATATGACATAGTGAAAATTCATTAATTTTTTCTTTAAGTATTTTGCTTCTTCTAACAAAGGAGATAGAATGTAATTCTGGCATCTGCTCATGCCATTGAACCATTTAATGATATTCATCGAATCCCCGAAGATCTAAACCGAATGGATGCCCAGGTGAGTAAGCCAACAAAGGAGTAGTTTTAAAGCAAGAAGTTCTGCGTAATTTTTGGTTCCATTCCCCAATCCAACTGAGGCTTTTAGGCTCCTGTGGTCATTTAGGTGAATCACCATTCTTGCCCCACATTTGTTATTTTGATCTGAGGCCCCGTCAAAATAGGCCCAAGGAGTTCCTTCTCTTATTTGTTCCTCTCTTACGATTCTTGGGTTTGCATCCCGAATTGGCTCAGGTATACTTGAATAAATTGCAGTGCATCCTACAACAATGTGACCTGCAGTGGGATTCTGGTCTTTAAAAATAATGTTGTTGCGGGCCAACCAGATACCCCAGGCTATGATTAGGGGTAGATTCCTCAAATTTCCTTCTAGATAATCCTTCCACCATTTGTTCCATACTTCTGCTAGTGATTCCCCTTCCCAGGTCATCCTGGTCTGAATCAATCTCCCTGATTCCATCCACACCTCCTTTGTGAACGGGCATTTTAGGAAGAGATGGTGGATCGTTTCTACGTCATTTTTACATAAAGCACACCTTCCTGGGCCCGACTTGTATCTCCTCTGTAATATGTCCCAGGTTGGCACTTTATTCCTTAGTATGCACCAGAAGAACATTCGAGCTTTGGCTGGGCATTTCAACTTCTAGATGAGGCTAACCCACCATTCCTGATTCCCCCACCCCTTTCTTGACATGAGAAATTTATAGCCTTGTTTTGGAGAATAGGAGCCCGTGGGGGCATGTGCCCAAACTAGCTGATCTGGTCTATCTCTAAGCCTGACATTTGACCTGGTCAGTTCCTTGGTGAAGTTTTGCCACTCCTCCCTCCATTGTTGATTGAGATTTAGGTTAGTCCCGGATAACCAGACTTGGCCCCATATTGTGGAGTGACCATTCTTTCCGATCTGGCTTATATGCTGGATGCCTCTTGAGCCTAGTTGGTTTATAAGACCCGGAGTTAGTGAAAATCCTTCGTTGCACCCCACCCATGGATCCTTTCCTATCTTGAGTTGTTCTCCATTTCCTATTTTCTAGGAGAGGCCTTGTTCAATGATATTGAAGGCATCTATGGTAGATTTCCACACTGCCGAAGCATTCCCTTTCTTCTTATTTGGCTTCTAGATCCAATCATCCAAAGGAATGGGATCAATGTACTTTCTTTTGACCACTATAGTCCACAGGTTCTCTATCTTTATTAATCTCCATCCCAGCTTGGCTGCTAGAGATGGTCCAAATGCAAATAACTCTTTTATTCCCCATCCTCCCCATTCCTTTGGTCTTGCCACCTTATCCCAGGCCACCCAGGGCAACATCGATTCCTCCTTCGAACCAGCCCAAAGAAAACTGCTGCATACTCGTCTGATCCTTTCCAGAATTCCTTTCGAAACCCATGTTAGTGCCGCCCAGTATACTGGTATGGCCAATAGGACTGATTTAATGAGTGTCAATCTTCCTGCTCTGGACAACCATTTGAAACTCCAATGATTAATCCTGGATTCTATTTTTGCTACCAGCCAGAACCAATCTTGTTTCTTGTATGAGTGTGGCTTTAGGAAGAATCCCAGGTACTTGAAACTATCCTCTAACTTCCGATCTTCGAAGGGCAAGTCTTCTGCTATATACCTTGCTTCCATTCTATTGAATCCTTCCAGAAGTAAATGGGATTTCTCCTTATTAACGAGCATGCCCGTCGCCTTGAGAAAAAGTTCCAATATCCTTTTTAACTCCTTTGTTTCACTCCTTCTTCCATTGCTGAAGAGAAGAATGTCGTCCACAAACAGTAAATGAGTTATATATAAGTTGACTGCCACTTCAACTCCTTAGATATCTCCTTTTCTTCTGGCTTCTAGTAGCAACTGACTAAGACCTTCTACTGCCAGGAGGAAGAGGAGAGGAGATAAGGGGCAGCCTTGTCTCAGCCCTCTTTGACCTTGGAAAAAGGGGGATGCCGCTCCGTTGATTAACACCGCAAAGCTCACATTGTTCAAACACCCCATGACCCAATTTATGAAGTCCACTTGAAACCCCAGGTGAGTTAGAAGCATTCGAAGGTACATCCAACTGATTCTGTCATAAGCTTTAGATAGGTCAATTTTCACTACTGCTCCTTTGTTTTTTTTTTTTTTTTTAAATTTTATGCTATGAATAGTTTCCTAAGCCACTCCTATTGCTTCATGAATCTGTCTTCCATCCAGGAATCCAAATTGTTCTTTTGAAATATGCCTGGATAGCAGTGGCTTCAATCTGACAGCAATCACCTTTGCTATAATTTTGTAGATACAATTGCACAAAGAAATCGGTCTAAAATCCTCAAAAGAGGCTGGGTCTTCCTTCTTGGGAATAAGGGCTATAAAGGTGGCATTAAAAGGGTCAAATATTGCACCTTTTCTTCTGGACTCTTCAACCACATCAGTCAATTCACTGCCTATAGTCTCGAAGAAGTGTTGAAACAGCTCCACTGTCCAACCATCTGGACATGGACTCTTGTCCTTTGGCATAGATTTTATGATTCCTTCGACCTCCCCTCTTGTGACTTCCCCCATGAGCTCAACAGAATCCTCCTCATCCACATAGCGAGGGAAAGCCTGAGCTGTCTGGATCACTTCAGCTAACGACACTTCCGAAGGTGCTGTAAAGAGATTTTTGAAGTGTCTTATTCCCATTGATGATAATTCCTCAAATGAGTTTGCCTGCCTTCCATCCTCTGATTTTAAAGACCAAATGGTATTTGCATTTTTCCTTCCTTTTGCATAATTTTGGAAGAATTTAGTGTTTTCATCCCCTGCCCTTAACCAGATGGCCCTACTTTTCAAGCGCCACTATTCTTCTCTTGCTAAAAGGATTTTCCTCCTTTGGGTTTCCAGTAGCTTGATCCTATCCCTTTTTTCAGTTGTCTCATATCCATCAGCTTCGGGCATTCGAGCTCATCGAGCTCCACCCCTATTTGGATTAGGTTTTCATCTTCTTTCATTTTCTTGACTCTGGCCCATTCCATCGTAGCCTTCTTAAGGCATTTTAGGTTCTCCATAAAGTGGTGAGCTTTGTCCCCATTCTCACTAAGCCTCACAGGTCTCCAGGTTTCTTTAAAGAGGGTGTTATAGGAATCCTCCATTAGCCAAGTTGGATTGAATTTGAAGGGAGCTGCCAGCTTTTTGGGAGGCCCTTTTAGTTCGAGCAAGATGGGCAGATGATCAAAATCACCTCCCTCCCCTACCCACTGATGGAACACTGGGATCTTTGCCGCTACCTCCTCTCTGAGGAGAAAACGATCCAGTCTTTTGGCCACTTGATCTTCCCCTGTTCTCCTATTCCTCCAGGTAGGTCTCGGTTTCAGCAGATTAATGTCTAGCAGCGTATTCTCTCTAATGATTTTTGAGAAAAAATCTGAGAGTAGGTTTGCTTGTGCAGAGGGGCCTAGGTTTCAACAATGCCCAGGGAAAAATTTAAGTCGCCCCCAATCACCAAGTTCTGGTTATCCATAATGGACTTTGAGCAAAGATTATTCCAAAAGTGGACTCTGTCTTGACAGGGCCCATAAATATTGAGAATCAGCAGGGTTGTGCAGAGCTCTAAGGAGTAAACTTCTATTTCGATCGCCTGGTCCAACCCCCAAGTGTTCAGAACTCTTAATTTTCCTTCTTTTACTCCCAATGCCAGTCCCCTTGAACGGCCTTTGGCATCCAATGCCTGGATGTGCCATCCAGACAATAATTTAGATAGAGTTTTTGAGACTTCAGATCCAACACCCAACGTTTCTTGTAATAGTAGAATGTCCGGATTGTAATTGCGAATCACCTCCTTTAGAGCCAGTTTTTTAGGACTACTGGCTAAACCCCTACAATTCAGGGATAGAATAATCATTGGATTACCTTTGGGGGGTTTTTCGCTACTCTAAGCACCCCAGAGATGGACATTTGCTTCCCATCCGCAATGCCCAGTTTGGCTCGCAATTGAGCCATAGACAAGTTTGATTTCCTCCCTCTAGCCTTCCGGTCCCCTTCTTGGAGATTCTGCATTTCAAGTCCACCCACTGCCTCCCAAGGAGGAGGCTTTTTCTCGCGGGGTCTGAGATTGTGGGAGGGTTTTATAGCAAGGGTATCTACAAGGTTCGAGATTTCCTCACCCTTCCCAGTCTTTGGGTTCAGATCTAAATTAGGGATTGATGTAATAATACTATCTAGTTGTTCATTTGCTATGATTGAAAAGGGAATTACAAGATTTTGAGGCCTGGAGGGACCAGGCACTGATGCAGGAAGAATCAAAGAATGAACAGGAGAAAAATGAGTAGGGGTAGAAACCGGAACCGTACCCTCTTTTGGATGAGTATGGCTCCCGGCCTCCACTGTTGCTGGTTCTGGTTCTGGACTTGTCTCCTTCTACTGCTGAATTTGTTGACTTGCTGGATGACCTTCTTCCTGTACTTCCATATTCTCCACGGAATCCTCCTGAGTCTTATCAATATCCATCTGATCGTCCCTGAGCCCTTATTCGACTTTCCCCCCTTGTTCTCCTCCTCTGCTGCTTTCCCTCCCTCTTCCTTCCTTTGCTTTCTTCTTCGCCTGAACCCCAACGAACATTCTTTTGCCAGGTGTCCATATTTGTGACACCTGTGACATTTGAATGGCAGGTGTTCATAATCTAAAATTTGAGTATACTTGAAGTCCTTGTATTGTAAATTGATTTCCTCCGCCAAGCTTGCACGAGGGTTTAAGCATACCAATATACGGGCCATCCCTTGATCTCTTGTTTGTAGAAACAACATATCTACTTCCATGAATTTTCCCAGGTGGTTGTCGATGGCCTTGAATACTGATTCGACCTAGAGAAACGACGGTAGTCCCGTCATGCGTACCCATACAGGTGATTTGTCCACTCTTTCCCTCTGTGCATCAAACATGGGGTTCCATTTCTTAAAGAAGATCGGGTACCTCCCGAAACACCAATTCCTCGCCATGACCCATTCCGCTGATTCTCTCTTCCCGAACTTGACCATGAACCATCCTTTCGCCAGTGTTGTGACCACAAAAGTTGTGTTCGACACTTCCTGCCAGTTTTTTGTTGTCCATTCTTGAATATAGTTGGCGGAGTATTTCTTACCTCTTGCCCTTCCTACCAGGGTTAGTTCTGCGACGTCCATGGCCTTGTCGATTTGGACATCCATTCCCAGGACCAAGTTAGCTACAATTTCACTTTTCTTGATTATTTTATGTTTTTTCCTCTTCTCCCCTGGCTGTCGCTGTCTAAACCCTCTCTCCTTGTTCTATGTGTTTGCTTTCACATTGGTTGTTGCTTCTGGGAGCATTCTTGAACGCCCCTTTTTCCTTAATATGCTGGGCCCTTCGAAGGTTCTTCTGCCTTCTTGATTCGTCTCTTCAACCCCTGTGGTCAATACCTTGTCACCTGACTGCCCTTCCCTTTCGATTGCAGTTCCCTTCTCGGCCTCTGTCTACTTGGCTCCTCCTCTCTTTCCGCCCTCCTTCAAACTATCTCCAACCGCCTTCTAGCCACTTGACGAGTCCTTTGCTATCTCTAGCAGGCCTGTAATGCCCACCCCTATAGATGGGTTTTGCCGCAGGGCACTTCTACTTGCATTTGTGTGAGGGCTTCTGCTTGCATGGGTATGGGTGAGGCTCAACCCGATCTCCTCTTTTCCCGGCCCTAACCCCACCGCTTGGCAGGTGTGCTGACCTTCTTGGCCTTTAAATCCAGAACTGA
This sequence comes from Pinus tabuliformis, assembly GCA_031772625.1. Classification (NCBI taxonomy): domain Eukaryota; kingdom Viridiplantae; phylum Streptophyta; class Pinopsida; order Pinales; family Pinaceae; genus Pinus; species Pinus tabuliformis. The sequence continues at coordinate 739,375,347 of CM062814.1, read as the reverse complement.
TTACAATATCCTCTAAACCACCTAAGTAAAATTGATTGAGAGAACGAGAAGGGTCGTAACTTACTTGGAAACCTTCGCTATCCCCCGTGCTATGCTCAGAAAAGGACGACCTCTCTTGCAGTTGCTGCCCTTCCCAGCTTTCTAGACACGACAACCCTAAACTTTCCTCCAGAAGTCCTAGGGATTTGCTTTGCTTCCAACCCGCTTTCGAACCTCCTTTCTTCCTCCCTAAACGTCCAACTGGACGAATATACCGCTCTATATTTTGGTGCGTTACCTCTAGACCCCAGACTGACAGTATGTCCCTAGGTTTGGGGTCCAGATCAACAACATCGCTCTGTTTGACCATCTTCTGCCCTCCTGTTCCCTGTTAACAGCTTAGTGAGGAAAACGATCCTTTGCTTTCACTTTAAGTGCGTGTTGAGGGTAGAAGGCGACACCGCAGCTTAGTTTAACCCTGAACTCCATTTCACCATTTTTTTATACCGTTTTTTATATAGTTTTATAATCATATAATTAATTCAATTATATAATTAAATTAAAAAAAAAATAAAAAAAATAAAGAGGAAATTAGTAGAGTCAAGGTTATTTAAAAAAAAGTGGAGAATATTTGAAAAATATATATAGAAAAAAGGGATTTATTTAAAAAAAAGTGATTTAAAAAGTATTTAATATTCAAGAAGCAAAATGGAGCCTAATACAGAAATGAAGGCCAAAAGATTCCCAGAAACCTTACCCAGAGACGGTAAAGCACTATTTAACATTAAAGGAACTCTCGCAGGAAAAGATGTTATTATTTCTATTTCTCCGATAGAAGATACAAATTATATAACACCTAAAATTGCAAACCAATTAGTGATCCCAGAGTCAAATATAACTGAAAAATTAGACTTTTTTGGCAATAAAAAATATGACATAGCCAATTTACAGTTAAACATTGAAGATTATACATTTGTATCGCAATTCTCAGTTCACACCCTATGGAACAATCAAGGTGACATTATTTTGGGATCACCCTGGATGGAAACGGTAGGATCTGTCATCTTAAATACGAAGAAAAAGTTTCTAACATTTTCTTACAAGAAGAAGAAAATAACAGTCCAAGATGTTACACTGAAACCAAATTCAATAACAATAGAAGAAATATCAGATATTTCAAAAGTAATTTCTCAAGAAGGTAAAAAAATATTACAAAATATGCAAAATGAAATTGACAAAATCACTGTTGATAGAAATGAAGAAGTCTTGCGACTTAGGGATCATAGTGAAAAATTACTAACACAAATTAAGAAGCTTAAAAAGGACAAAAAATCATTAACAAACAAGTTATAGCAACTTAATCAAGAAGTATCGAAGTCTCTAGACATAACAGTCCAGGTTGAAGGGGAATTAATACCGAACTAGTCAATAACAGAACCCAAGAAGAGGATCAATTAGTGGAAGGAAAAACACATTCACATGTTACAATCTAGATGATGAAAATTCCAAACAAAGATTTTGTACCTAACTCAAAAACCGTAGTACTAGAAGGAAATCAGAAAATTTCCACACACCTAATAAGGGGGAGTCGAACCAAAAAGGTTCCGTATCGGCATTCAATTCACGAGAGTAGACAACTCAATCAAGCTACATATATGTACCATTCAGAACATAAACAACAAAGTGATGTTCCAGAGAAGAGTGACGTAACCTCAATCCAGTCCTTTGATGACAAGTCGTTACAAAATTCCAGTGATCAGAATATTCCACAAAAGCTTAATCTAGGATGGTCTGATCCCTTCTTAGTGCGACAGTTTTGTTTGTCACTTAGAAGATCATATCAGCTTGTATTGACGAAGATGACTGTTTCGAGATAGAAAGACATTCGAAGCCAAAAAAGAGATCAAGCCTTTTTCATTAGCAAGCTTTGAGGACAAAGCTTTTGAGGAGGAAGGCAATGTTATGAATACATATATATGAAATAATGTAAATGACAATAATCATAAATAATTATTAGTTAATTAGTAATTAGGTTGAAGAGGCATGTCTAAATGAGACATGACTCTCCATGAAGAGGCACCTGCTTGGTATATAAACAAGCCTCTCATTCTCATTGTATCAATCATTCTTATTCACACATTTAATATATAATATTTGTATCTTCATGGATATCTTTATATTCCAAGTCTTTTGGAGTAATTAATCTATAGAAGGAATTTTGTTCGCTTCAGCGACCTCTCTGGGGTTTCGAACTGCTGCCTACGCAATGCTTTTCAAAATCCTTTTTCCGTCTGCAACCAAGATCTTCCTGCTTTTCTAGTGCTCTGATACCATGTGAAAATCCAGTGATCCCGAATCCTACTACAGTAACTGATAATGTTTCTTCTATTTGTTAAATTACTTAAATAAATTATTTGTAGTTTTCTACGACAAATATCAAAATACATACACTGTAGCCTTCACAAATAAAATTCTGTGGAAAATAAATACAAGGAACACACTAGCACATATATAACCACAATGACAGTTATTTTTGGACAATTGTCCCCGGAAAAACCGGTGCAGCACATGAGGGTTTCTTTTATTAATCTTTAGTGATAATTTCTGTACAAGACACGAAATCACTGAGAGAAATTTACTGGTGAATTTCTCACCCTCCACAATGTTTTTTTGACCCTAAAGAGGACCTCCTGCCCTTTCGCTAACCTTTATGTGTCACCCTCTGTGCAGTGACTGTGTAGGCCCTGCGTCAACCCTCTGCGCTGATGATCTGCGTCCCTCCTCTGTGCTGCCTCCTCTAGATTTGTCCTGCACTCTCAGACTATGCTGATGCCCTCTCTCTCCCACCTGCAACTCACTCTCTGACTCGATTTTCTCTTGCCAAACTTCAGCCACTGAGAAAATCGATCTACTTGAGCAACTGAGTATCTGCCCTAGTGTGTTCTCCATCTACCCATCGACTTCTTATAATCTTCTGTTGGAGCACCAACGACCAAGATTAAAACATAATTGATGGATAAGATTAACTAGAAATTAATCCATGTCTTCTTCTAGAAGATTCTCACCATGACTTAATTAATATCCTTAATTAACCAGATTTCCTATGTTTAGACTTAGGAACCATTAAAAAAAGTTAATTATTTTAATTAAGTCGTCTTTGACTCTCTAGGTGGAATTTCTAGAAACGATTTCTGGGTTTTGGAGAATACATGTGTTCTAGCCTCTCCACAAAATTTTGTGGCTAGAACACATCCGATGATACAAAAATCAACAGTGAAGTAGTGTGGCTTCAGTCACTGCTCGTAGGATTGTTTGATCAGGTGCAGGAAACGACCACAATGATAGGTCGAAGCATATTGAGATCAAGTATCGAGACATGGTACAGAAGGGAGCAGTGAGGCTCCAATGCATTTCTACAGTTGAGTAGGTTGCTAACATTCTCACAGAGCCTCTATCCTAGGGAGAAGTTTGTATACTTCAGGGACAAGCTTGAGAAGTTTGTACACTTCAGGGACAAGCTTGAGAAGTTTGTATACTTTAGGGACAAGCTGGAGTGGTTGAGAATGTTTTCCTTGGTTAGAGGGAGTGTTGATGTTGTTGCATCAAGGGGCAAACATTCTCCCTAGGTCAGAATATAGACAGGTCAAAGTATTGACTAGGGGCCACAAAATGTGGCTAGAGAGAATGGCCCAGAGAACATCAAGGCTTAGAGTGCTCCCTAGGTGGGCGAGTGAGTGCCTTTAGCATCGGGTAGGAGAGTTACCATTCAATTAACATGCAGGAATGGTAATAGCCTAGGGTTTCACCATAGGTCACAGGTGTTGACCAGGTTCCAAGTGACAACTTGGATAATTGGTGAATGGCTCCAAGTGACGACTTGTTGAGCATGATGCTAATGCAGGATGCTTTCCACAGTTAGTGGATAGATACATCAACATAGCTAGCTCATTCAACCTTTTCCTAGAGAATTTTTTCAACAAGAGAACATTTGATGAAGTCATTATGAATACCTCCCTAGCTAAGAGGGAGTGTTGATTTTTGTAGCTATGGTCAGTCTTCATAATTACTATTTTAGCCCTCCAAATATATATGTAATATTAAATTCAAGACATATTCTTCATGTCATTTTCAAAAGAAAGAATTTGAATTTTTAAATTTGAGTTTTTGGCTCCAAGAATGTCAAGTTGGCCCTCCAAAAGATCAAGTTGGCCTGACCCTTGGGACACACCACTTCGGGTTCATCCAATCACTATATATACCCATTAGACTTCATCAATTGGGAGGCAATTCAGATTACTTCTGTTCAAGCGAATGTGCACTTTTGTTAAAGTGAAGGAGGAGAAAGACAAGGGTAGATAGAGTTTAAAGGGCAAGTTGAGAATCTGGGCAGACCTAATTTCTGAAGTAGCAGCAGACCGATTTCTGAGGCAGGAGGCCGAGATTTCAGGAGGCCGAATTCATCTTTGCTTGACCAGGGTATGTTTGTGGTCAGTTTGACTTTGTTTTTGACTGGAAGATCAGATTGTATCTCTTATTGAATTGAATAATTTCTCTAAGGAAAAGGTTGTTGGGTTTTTCCTCGAAGTGGGTTTTCGCAGGGTAAAATTCTATATCTCATGTGTTTGGCTGTCTCTATATGATCTTATTAGATTTTTGTTTCTACTGTTGAGATCTTTTGTGCAATTGCTTTATGATGAATGTGAACACAAGAAAGATTAACATAAGAAATCATAAGAAGTAATTATCAGATTAGAAGATCTTTGGAAAATCAGCAGGAAGTTTAGGTTGGTGATTTGAAAACTGAAAGCATTAAATAAAATGGTCCCTGATGAGGAGTGGTGTAATAACATATGAGAACAATTGAGCCACTACATCAGTGTCAACCATGCTTTTGGGACCAACCATGCAATTAGAGATTGAGGGAATCTGTCTTCTCTAGAGTGTGGTGGAACATACATGTTGGTTCTGTGCAACAACGACAATGTTTGGTGACATGGGTGCTTTTTCAAGTGGCAAACACTAGGTGTTGGAGCACCTCTATAGTTTCATCCACAATGTGAGAAGAAATAGGTTGAGTGTAAACCGGTTAGGAGATTGGTTTATATGCATTGCAACTTGCGATTGGCGTCCCATTATTGTGAGGAGTTAAAGATGGATAAAGAACATAAGAGTTGGGACACGAATCTAGAGGAGGATAATTGGAGGATGGATAATTGGTTTTGAAGCAATTGGAGAATACTCTTTTTGATGATGATGATCGTTGTGTGATGTTGCATTTATCTACTACCATGGTCACCCTGACTAGGACCTTTATGTTCAGTTTCATGTACATACTAGTTATGTCCGGCTTTCGCTTGGGCTCCACTACCATAGGGAGGCTCATAGGGAAATCATGGTGGTGCAAAGAGGAAGAAAAAGTAGATAGAAATTAGAATATTTGTTTCTTATTTTCACTATATATGTCATAGACTTTAGCTCAGTGAGTGTTTTTTCAGTCTCATATGTGGTTTAAATTATTATTTTATAACTTTTGCTAATGGCCTATTTTGTAAACATAACTCTTTGGTCATGTTGACAATGGGTGGATAGCTTATTTCATTCCATAAATTAATGGTCTACTTCCTATTATTTGCTTTAAATATTTGTATGTTTGTACCTGCTAGATGGTTGATGTTTTATATCATTAATCTACTATGGATGACATTTCTAACTTCAGAATTACGTAGTATTCATCTACAAGTAGCACAAATATGCATGTTCGCATATATTCTGCTACAAATTTGGCATTCTGCACAGTTTTTGAGAGTACAAATGCATCGTAATATAAAAATATATATCATATTAAAAAGAACTCCTGGGGTATTTTGGGAAATGGTGCTTTTTGTGTGCTTGCTCTGCTCCATGCTTTGGAAACCTCGATTTCAAGTTAGAGCCTCTTCATGCTGCCTTGATAGACTTTAGAATGTTGGCTGTCTCAGTAGGTGAATTTATCACATGGAGGTGTTCCGGCAGAATTTGGGTAGCCTCAATTGGTGAATTTATCACATGGAAGTCTTGGAACAAAAATTACATGTTGTTCAAACCGCAATGAAAGAACACTTTTTTTCTTGTCAAAATTTGAACAGTTAGTTTTAATATCTATTTGTGAAAGATATAGTTGAGTTCTGTAATGCCTCTGGGAAGCTCAGATAAACTCCTCAAATGAAAAACAGATGGACTCTTTCAATGCAAATTAGTTATGGGTATTGTTAAGAATATTTGTAGAGTCTATTCAGCAGGATGTTTGCAACACCTGTGCTATTATTGGTAATTTTTCGTATTATATTCATGCATTAGGGGCTTTACGGAATATTTAAGAACAGGAGGTGATCGGGTGTATCAGCAAATTTGCAGTCAAATCACCACTGAATTCAATGATTGTTCGAAACAAGTGAGTTGATTTTATCTAATAGGATTTAAGCTATTTTAGCATTTTATGAAGCTCCTGGGATCAATCATGAAAATATAATTTTTTTAAGGACTTGTTTGGACTGCATATGCTCTATGGGATGCAAATAGGGTTACATGTTCTAATATTTTTTTTGAAAGGCTTCATGAAACAGTTTTAAGTAAATTCTAGCTACATCATACAATGTCGATTAATGAATGCCTCAAAATTGACGACAACGAACAGTTATAGAAGAAGCTATGAATTTTCTATAATATTTTCTGCAGAATCTTAGAGAAAATCTGTTACTGGGAGTTGGGACAGTCTCATTGGCTGTATTTTGGTCATCTGTGGACATTAATATTATTTATTTCTTTCTATGGCCCACTATAGCCTCTTTGGGGACATTTTTAGTGCTAGACTACTGCACTGCAATAGTTCATTAGCTTCACGAAATGTGTGTTTTATTTATTTATTTTTTATTTTATCTTATTTTCTGCGGAAAATCAGGGTAGGCCCACTTGAAGGGAACACACCCCCCGGCCACACTAATCTGAGCCTAACCCCTGAGGGTGTCAAGGAGAATTGAACCTGTGACCTCCCCAGTGGCAGGGTAATTTTAGCAATGGGACCTCTACCAATTGAACTAACCCTTGGGGGCTGCTTCAAGTAATGTGTTGAAAATTGAAATTTCACCTACAATGTGATTATCTCATGTAGGAATTTCGTCAAACACTTAGTCAACACTCAGATTTCCGACTCCAATAAAAACTTCAGCAATAATGTATTTTAACCCAAACACATGCAATCTGATTTTTATGAGCAGAAACACTGAAGACTAAATCTGAACTTTAAATGCTGAAGATAACAGTAAAAACCCACAAAAATTGACACGAGATTTTTGGGCAAAGCCCCTGGAAAAACCCCAAAGGGAAAACCAGTAGAGGAGGAAATTTTATTAAATGCTCACAGAGAAATTTCTGAGTTTACAACAATTAATTTCCAGCAAAAACCAGCTGTACTTATCTAAAAAATTGTGCCCAATATTCTCTCAAAAATTATGCCACATGCTGTCTAGAATTCCATGCCTCTGCTGTACAGACTGTGTGGACAACACTAAATGCACCAGAAAACAGTCTAGAAAACAGCACCCTTGCTGTCTTGATTTTTGTGCCAATTTTTCCTGTACAAAACAGCAGTATTTCTCCTTGAAATTCGTGCCCTCTCAGCTGAAATTTCGTGCCCAGATTTACTGCTGTATGACCTGCATTAATGGCTAAAAGTCTCTTAGCAAAATGTGCTCTTTCCCTGCTACAAGCTGCCTTGAGAAATGTGCTATTCTCTCACTACTGCTGCCTTGGAATTTGTGCCCTTGCTGCTCCTCTTTTTCTCCTCAGCCCTCTTTTCCTTACTCTCTCTCTTGAAAAATGTGCCTCTTCACTTCCCCCTTATCCTTTTATAAACTCATTAATTACTAAAACCATTAAATCTTGCCATCTCAAGATCAACGGTTGTGACTTAATCTCTCATTGAGATGACTTAAGTCACTTTTAGAAAAAACACTTTCTAAAATCACTTAAGTCACTCAAACTTTATAAAATCACTTTTAGAAAAAACCACTTTCTAAAATCACTTAAATCACTTTTAGTAATTAAATATAAAAAACCACTTTATAAATAAAGTGTCTAGGAAGTGACACTTGCTCAGTCACTTCTGCAGGCTAGGCATTGCCACTGCAGAAGTACCCCCGAGCTACAATTTCTAACACTCTCTTAGTGAGGGAGGTACTTCTGGCACCTCTACCACCACCAGGATCTGACTTAAAGTCCACTTCAAGTCCACTTCAAGTCCATCACACTGTTTACTGTAGCAACTCCCTCTAAACCAGAAGCTCCCTTTGACTCAGTAACCTGCCCTGTTACCTGTCCCTGATTTGAAGACCTCTGCCAGTAACCCATGCTCCTAGGAGACTCCTCTCTCCCACCCTGAGCATCCTCCTCTGTCATCTCGAACCATGACAGTTTCCTGACCGAGCTAGAAGAATCCTCTCCTCCAGCTGCCTCTGGCACTACCACTGAATATGAGATCCATCCGGACTCACCATCCATAGGATGACCTGCCAACTTGTACATCCTGCCCACACGGATGCCAATAACTTGTGCTGCATCCACACTCTCTCCCATCAAATAAATCACCACCTGTCCATTACAAAATAGAATAGCATATTTGTCATCCTCCAGAGTTGCCACAGAGAGGAGATTTGCTTGCAACTCTGGTACCTAAAGCACATGGTCACCCTCTAGATATCCTCCTGACTCCAACTGGAATCTCACATATCCAGTCCCCCTCACTGCATGTGTGGTGTGCACCCCACTATCAACACACATGTCTAAGTCGATACCTTCATATTCAAGAACTTAGCTCTAATCCCTGTCATGTAGCGCAATGCCCTACTGCCCGCAAACCAAACTCTAGTGTTCTCGCACTCAGCAGCATTGCTCCTCGAAAGATGAGATACCAAGGAGAACTCCTTCTCGAACTTATGGAAACTCAACAAACTTAGCTAATCCAACTACTTGTTCCTCATTCTCCTTCTTACCTTTCTTTTTGTTTGGACATTGGCCTGCATAGTGACCAAACTTGTGACATGCAAAGCACTTGACTTTGCTCATGTCCTTCTCGGAAGTAGATCCCCCACTTCCCTTTACATTTCCCTTGCCTTTACCCTTTGCTACAAGGGCCACATTCTCTTTGTCACCACCATCTGTCTTCACCTGATCTCTACTCATAGAACACTCTTGGATCTCTTCTTGAGTAAAGTCATCCCACAACTTGCTCCAATTTGGAAGATGCTCTCTGTTGAGAAATCTAGGGGCAACTAGATTAGGTGATTTCTCTTACTTTGATAACTGCTTGTGATGTATTTTTACCTAACTTGATTAGCTTCTTTTTTTATTTGATTATTATTATGTTCTTATCATCAAACAACTACCAAACTATGAAGATCAAATAGACAAGAGGACACAAAATATAGGCTGCAAGCCAGGGCCAAAACCTCTCCTCTTGAGAGGAAAACCCACAAGAATTCTTCTCTTCTTATAGAATGTTCAGATGACGAATTCCAAGACCTAAGACCCTTGTCAAAGACTCCTCCAAGACCAAGTCAAACTTCACCTTGATAGACTTTTCCAACTACTTTGACCTAGTAGCTTCCAACAATTTCGACCCAGCGACTTGTTGAAGTTTCTAAGCCTAACCCGTTAGAAACCCTTCATGTACTTTACTGATTTATTCCTACCTACTTGTTCTGTTAATTAACAAGTTATTTACCATGTAAACCCTGGAAATAAATACAAGTACATGCTCAACACATTATAGATCATCAACTGAAGGAAATAGAAACAAACACAAGTGACATTGTTGTTTTTGGACTAATGTCCCTGGAAAAACCCAATGTGGGAAAACTGGTGCAGCTATTTGAGGGTTTGATTTATTAAGCAGTTTTAGAATACAATTTGGGTGCCAAATTTGGCTCACCCAACAAAGAAAAATTTCGACAGTAGTACCTCTCTACTCGGAAGCAGATATTCCGGCTGAAACCCCGGATAAACACTCCGGCAACTCCACAGCTCCAATCTGCCCCACAAAACCCCAACATCAGCCTCTCTCTGGCCCAGCGTTAGCCCAACGTTACTCTGGCTTGGCATGCATCAGCCTTTGGAGACACTGCGTCAGTCCTCTGGCCCTCTGCGTCATCCACGCTGGCCCTCTGAGGCACTGCGCAACTCCTGGCTGCCTCTGCGTGAGCCTTAGTTGCCTTTGCATGAACCCTTGGCTGCTTCTGCGTCCCTCTCTGACTACTACGCTGACCCTCCCGGTGCTATCTCTGCCTCTCTGCTTTTGTATTCACTGCCCCTCAGCTGCAACTTTGATCACTCTATCAACTTTCTCAGCAAACCTAGCTCCAGAAAGTCGAAATCTTGATCTCTTGGTGTGTTTTCCAAGTGACCCTCAAGGCTCCTCTTATACTTTTCTCGTTGACAAATCAACGACCGAGATTAAGTCCCTAATCAACGGCTAAGATTAGATCTGGCTTGATCCATGACTTTTGGACCATTCTAACACAGTTTTATATTAATTCACATTAATATTTTATTTTCCCAAAGTTTAGACTTAGGGACTCCATTAAAAATATTAATTATTTTAATATCTCCCAAACTGTTTAGAATCTGCTCAAATCCTTTCTGGGTATTGGAGATCTCATGTGCCTTAGCCTCTCCACCAATTTTCATGGCTAGAGCACATCCGATGCTACCCCAAATCAACACTCCCTCTTAGCGAGCACTGTGCTCTAGCAATACTCCTCATTGAGTATCACTATGATCATCCGGCATCGGTCCTTGTGCTGATGCTAGGCCTGCTGTTCATCATCTGCACTGTTGCATCTTGTATTGCTACCCATGGCCTTGCCATTGCCACTGCTGCATCTGTACTGCAACTCCCTCTGCATCTGTGCTGCTACCCATGGCTTTACCACTGCCACTGTTGCATCTGCACTGCAACCCCTCTCATCATGCTGCATTGTGCTGCCCATAGCACTGCCACTGCTAACTGTTGCACTGCAACTCAGTTACTGAGAAGTAAGTAATTGATCTCCCAACTCTGACATCTCCGTCAGACTAGAGACACCCATGATGTTGAAGCTCCCTCTGTCGCTGACAAGTGTTCCCTCTCTGATCTCTGTGCCACTGCAACTACTCCATGCATCTCGCACCGTTTCACACCTCTCTGTGCCATCCTGCACTGGTGCAACATTCCCGTGCTTCTCGCACTGTTGCCTTACACTGTCCTAGGAATCGTGCACTGTAGCTCCATCTCTCGCTCCACCCGCATCTGTCTCTACTGACATCTGCCAGTACTGTTACTCTTCGGGGCTCCCGTAGCAAGGTCTAATCCAAGAGGCTGGGTACCTCGAGGATCCTGCCCCTCATTGCTTGTAGTTCATCTGACTATAGCTCGATGTCTCCCCACTTCCGCTCAAGTGGTGTGTGTGCACTCATGGCACAATCATCGTTTGTCTCCACTTCCTTCTCTGCCCTTGCTGGCACAGCCTTGGTCTCGGAGGCCTCTCCCTTGCTCTTCTTCCTTGAACACTGGGTCGCATAATGACCCAGCTCCACACAGTCGAAGCATTTGACCTTGGAGAGGTCCTTCTTCTTCCGTTTCTCCTGCTTTCCCTCAGATGCTAGGGCAGCATCCACCACCTTCTCCTTCTTGATTCTGATCCCCTTGTCGTTTCTTCCTGCCTTGCTCAACCTTCTGATCTCTTCTTGGCGAAGAGCAACCCACATTTTCTCCCAATCTGGAAGGGTCGCCCTGTGCAGTATGCTCCAGACAAACACCTCCTAGTATTCTGAGATTGCGTTCAGGGCTATTCTCACCATCAATTCTTGATCCGGCGTTGCCCCTATGGAAGTCAGCTGATCTCAAATCTCCTTCAATCGACCGAGGAAGGGGTCGATTTGTTCTCCCTTTTGCATTTGGTATGATCGCAGCTGATTTTCTAGTAACATTCTTCTCTGCAAAGAAGTATGTTGGTACAATTTCTTTAGGGCCTCCTACATCTCATTTGTCGTTTCCTTTTTGGCAATATGTGGTACTACAAGGTCCTTGACCCCGTCAAGAATGATGCTCTTGGCCCTCGCCATTGCCTCCTCGTACTTATCGTTATCAGCTGGGTCAACTGGGATAATTATCATCCTTAAGGCGAAGTGCTTGACACGATTCCTGTCTAGAACGGATAGGATTCTGGCCTTCCAGACTACGAAGTTTGAGGCTCCGTCCAGTCTGTCTTGGTCTCTTACCCTGTTCACTGCCATCTCGCTACTCCTCTACTTCGCTCTTGGAAGTTCCCAGTGTGACTCCCTCTGAGTCTTGATTTCCCTCCTGGAAACCATTTTGCTAATGTCGAGATGCCCCCACTCCGATCGCTGGTGCAATTGCACCACTGATCCGGATTTCCTGGCTATAAATCCTTGGTTGCAACTCCCTCCTTGGCCTTGTCCTGTTAGGTACTGTTCTGACTACAGTACCCCACCATCTCTACTCTGCAACTTCCCCACAACCTCCTAAACCCCAGCAAACTGAAGGTTAGAGCTCCTAGGCTCTGCGCAATCCTGACACCAGCAAATCAACGTCCTTAGCCTACTGTGTCAGCCTTGCTGGGCTCTGCGTGGCTTTGCATGAGCCTGTCTTTGCCTCCCTTAGCCTCTGCACTGCCTCTTCCTGGCTCAATCTTGATGATGCAGGCACTGCATCGTCCCTTCCTTGCTGCTACTCTTCTAGGAACAACTTCTGTCACTCGGGACAATTGTTTTCTGCTGCTGCTGCTGCTTTGCTTGGCTGATGTCCTCAGTTCTCCTGTGGTTTGCAACCATGCTTTGATACCATGTTGAAGTTTCTAAGTCTAACCCGTTAGAAACCCTTCATGTACTTTACTGATTTATTCCTACCTACTTGTTCTGTTAATTAACAAGTTATTTACCATGTAAATACTCGAAATAAATACAAGTACATGCTCAACACATTACAGATCATCAACTGAAGGAAATAGAAACAAGCACACAAGTGACAACATTGTTTTTGGACTAATGTCCCCGGAAAAACCCAATGCGGGAATACCGGTCCAACTATCTGAGGGTTTGATTTATTAAGCAGTTTCAGAATACAACCTGGGTGCCAAATCCAGCGCACCCAACAAAGAAATCTCGGTAGTAGTACCTCTCTACTCGGAAGCAGATATTCCGGTTGAAACCCCGGATAAACACTCCGGCAGCTCCACAGCTCCATTCTGCCCCACAAAACCCCAACGTCAGCCTCTCTCTGGCCCAACGTTAGCCCAACGTCACTTTGGCTTGGCCTGCGTCAGCCTCTGGGGACACTGCGTTAGTCCTCTAGCCCTCTGCGTCACCCACGCTGTCCCTCTGAGGCACTGCACAACTCCTGGCTGCCTCTGCGTGAGCCTTGGTTGGCTCTGCGTGAACCCTTGGCTGCTTCTGCATCCTCTTTGGCTATTGTGCTGATCCTCCTGGTGCTTTCTCTGCCTCTCTGCTTCTGTATTCACTGCCCCTTAGCTGCAATTCTAATCACTCTATCAACTTTCTCAGCAAACCCAACCCCAGAAAGTCGAAATCTTGATCTCTTTGTGTGTTCTCCAACTCTTTGTGTGTTCTCCAAGTGACCCTCAAGTCTTCTCTTATACTTTTCTCGTTGACAAATCAACGACTGAGATTAAGTTCCTAATCAACGGCTAAGATTAGATCTGGCTTGATCCATGACTTTTGGACCATTCTAACACAGTTTTATATTAATTCACATTAATATTTTATTTTCCCTAAGTCTAAACTTAGGGACTCCATTAAAAATATTAATTATTTTAATATCTCCCAAACTGTTTAGAATCTGCCCAAACCCTTTCTCGGTATTGGAGATCTCATGGGCCTTAGCCTCTCCACCAATTTTCGTGGCTAGAGCACATCTGATGCTATCCCAAATCAACACAACTTCTAGCAACTTCAACCTTCCAACAATTTTGATCTAGCAGTAACTTAGACTTCCTAGCAACCTCGACTTCCCCAACAACTTTTGCAACTTCGATTTCCCCAACAGTTTCTTCTGTAATTTCGACTTTCCCAACAACTTTTGCAATTTCGGTCTAGCAGCTACTCTAGAAACCCTAACATGAGAGAGAGAGGTCCAAAACTTCGATCTTGCTTCTCCTCTTCTTTTCCTTGAACTTTGTCCTTTTTCCTTGTCTTCTAGCTTCTTTTTCGAGGAGATCGAACTTTTTTCTTGCTTGAATGAATGTGTCACAAATGAAGTTGAGGTCCCCTTATATATAGGCTTCCTAGGAGGTCGAATTGCTGCCCATGAGGCTGACTTGTTTGACAAGGTCTTGGAGGGTCTTTACGACACTTTTGACTTTACAAAAAAAATTCTTTACAAGATACAACACACCCAAAGGGGTCTTACATGTATGATAATGTCTCGTTTGACTTCATAATTCTATGACAAACCTAGGAGCACTCAATGGGTGCTTGACCTACAAATAAATTTATCTTGAACTTGAAACCCATGCATCAAGAATGAAAATAATAAATTTCTTCTCTTTAGTATCAAATATATAACATCAAGATTACAATAGAGATTATGAAGATCGAACCTAGTTACACATTTCAACACTCTTTCTTAATTAGGGAGGTATTCATAATCCATACATGGTACTTGGTCTTGGACTTTCTCATACTGAAGAATTTTCATAAGAAGAGTCGGATTGGTAAGCCATCTCATAAGCTATTTTATCAGCTTATATCTGTGCATCTCATCATATCAACCAACATTGTCATATAGCAAGGCCTTGACTAACAACTCTATCTCTCCACAAGATCAGAGCACAATGTTGGCGAGAGAATGACTAATAGACACCTTTCATCATTGTCTCTCAAGGCACATACCCTTTTCATCATTGCTAGTGTTCAAGGCACATACCCCATTTGGATGTTCACAGTGACACATAATAAGGTCCAATGTCCACTATCCAGGTCTAGCTATGCCCAATGTCCACTATCCACTGTCCACCAACACTCAACAAGGTCAATTACTCTACTATCCATTGTCTAGCAGCAATTGACAAGGTTGAAAAGACTCTCTCAGCATCATAGAGTCTCTCCTTAGTATCTATTTCAGTTAACTCTTCCCAAGTTCTCATGGTGGGCAAGTGAAATAAAGGAAAATAGGTGCAAATTTACAATATACAAATGTTAGTTTAATGTACTATGGATGCCATCTCTCTCTTGATTTATGTACAATATACATGTTTTCATATATTCTGCAACTAATTTGGCTTTTTGGATTCTTTTTTAATATAAATGCAAGCTCTCTCTCTCTCTCTCTCTCTCTATGACACTTTTTATGCTTCGCTTCTAAAAAATGCACTTGCTTCATGCAACATTGGTTACACTTTTTCTTAGCATGTGGTTAGGATGGGATAACTAGTAATGTTTTCAATTGATACCAAAGGTCTTTTGCAGAATTTGATACTGTTACCCACCCAATGTGGGTAACCCATAGGAGAAAGGTTTCCTCCTCATTTGACAAAGGTATGCTAACCATTCTTGTATTGATTTTCCTTCATCTAATGTTTTGGGGCATTGCTAATATGGATCACAAGCCAAGCTGGAAGATTGACTGCTCTTGATTGTACCGTTGTTGCCATACTTCACCTAGGAGGTTATCTTGTGCCCCTAGTCCAATGTGACCTTCCGTTAGGTCCTTCCTTCAAGAGGGGCATTGATTGAAGTAGCATGCCCAAGGTACTCCATACTTAACACATTCCATGCATCCTTATCATCTCGTTCCATTCTTTGTGTTGGTTGTCATTGTCAATGGGACTGACACACTTTATCCTCATTTCTGAGTCAGGGCCTAGAAATTTGCCTAAGATGTTGATGCAACTGAAAGAATGATAAAAGCATATAAATCCACAACTAAAGAAAAGAAAAGTGCAAAATGTGGCTGGGACTTTGTAAGAATGTGGGAAAAAGCCTAGCATGAGCTCTACCTCTCTCATTAGCCATCACCCAGTTCCTCAACATTCCATGCTACATCATAAAGGAACTCTTGAATGTTCCAACCTTGATGAGCGAGAAATTGCTACATCTTTAAGGGGTATTGGAAAAGCATAAAGCAAGCTTGGTCTCCTAAGCTATGAAAGAAAGAAGATAAATCATTAAAGTAAAAGGCAAACCAGAATGGTGGAAAAAACAAGCTAAGGAAAGGGGTAATTCATGCCTCCGCAATTGCTACCTCTTCTCATTATCGCACTTAGAGATGTTGGACCTCTCTAACTGGTACCATGGCTATGGTCATCTTCCTTGAAGTCTTTCCCACTCCATCACCATCATTATTACTTGCACATACATATTGATAGGTCTATGTGTCACATGTCCTTCCCCTTGCAGACTGGAAGCATGTAATAGGGTTAGAGGTATAACCATACCTAACACAAGTGTGGTAACTTGCCTACAAATCCTGAGCTAGAAAGACATTGGAAGGAAAAGCTTATGTGCCCTAACATTTAATATGGCTCACAATGATACTTTAATGGTTTTTGTCCCTTATGGTGTTGATCTCACTTGATCTTGAGGGCATGTTTCAGGTGGTTCATACTCGTGCAACAAAGATCCTTTGAAGGAAGGCTTGACACTTATCTAGTACCTCCTTTCAGAGGATGTGTTGCCTATTGTTGAGAGCAAACATGATCTTGTAGCCCTAGCGTTGCCCTTATGAGATGGTCTTGGACCTTGATGAGACTTGGCGTGGTTGTATGCCCCTTGCTGCACCTCCAAATGCTGAAATGCTATACCAAGAAGCCAAGGAGTTGGCTTGTTTGATGATGTGCTCACATGGACTTGGGATGCCCCTAGGCTGGCATTTGATGGTCATTGCCTTGTTATAGAGCCTAGATGAGGATGGTTATCGCTAAGATTACTTGGGAGGGCTAGTACGTCATGCCCATGTGCTAACGCTTGCCTTAGAGCCTAGGGTAGGGGTTGATCGCCTTAATGGGCCGTCAAACCCACTCAACCCACACGTGCACCAAGAGATAAGTAGTCAGCCATTGTAGCAGTCATTGAAAAAGATTGCTAGCCAAAGTAAACACAGGGCGGGTGTTGTTAGATCTAGTGGCAAGGGATTGGGCTGCAAAGCCATCATATTGGTCTGGCCCAATGTTGCACGAAGGGGGACGTTTTTTGGAAGCGGGGACACGAAAGCGTCATTTCCCAGAAATCTAGGAAGCAGAGCGTCTACTATATATATTTATATTTTTTTGCATTTATATTAAAAAACATCCAAAATAACAAATTAGCTGTAGAAGATATGGAAGCATGCATATTTGTACATAAATCAAGATAGATATGGCATCCATTGTACCTTAATGATTAATTATTTGAGCATCAACCATTTAGATGCATCAACCATCTAGAATCTAGATTCTTCTCCCCTTGTCTAACATTTGCCTCTACCTCAATTGTCTAGGGATATTAGTCAACATTGCCCAATTTTGATCAAACTACCTAATCCAAGCCTTAAAATATGGTATAAAAATCTTAACATGCTTGATTGATGATTTTGACTTGATTGAAAGGTAATTTTTTTGCTAAGGGCATGACAAAGGAATTCAAAGATTAACACCACCAACATAGGGCTTGGTGCTCTTGATTAAATGCTAATCACATACCCTCATACATGATATAATCTAATGAAATACCAAAATCCCATTGATCTTGAATTCCTAAAAACTGTTAAATCCACTGAATTTTGAATAGGATATGAAATTCTATATTCTCCATATGAAGTCCGATGAGGCTGCAACCACTCTCAAACATCCTGAGTCATTTCATTTTAATGTTAAAAATTTAAGTATAAGGATGAAAATGAAAAATAAATGAGAATGCCACTTTTACTTTAAGAATTTAACATTACCACGAGGGAGCAACTAGGGAGTATCTAAGGAGCATCAAGGGAGCACCTTGGGAGTGTTCGAGAAGCGCCAACCCAACTTAAGTCAAAGAAAAAAAAAATTAGAACCCTATGGAACTGCCCGTCCCCCCTTCGGATTTGCTTGGGATCTGTGCTCGATCTGCCGCGGATTCGGGGAGGATCTGTCATCGGATTTGCGGTTCGGAAATCTGGAACTGCCGATCGGGTTGACACGATTTCGAATTTCCAGGAACTGTCTTTGCCAGCACAACCTACGGTTTTGAAATTCTGAACTGTGGATCTGACGACGAATCCCCAGCGGATCCGAAGAGCTATTCCTAGTTTGGATCCTTGGTGGGGGGGGGTACGTGCAACACTGGGACTCTGGCCACACGAGGATGAGGGAGCTATTGGGCACCAAAGATTTGAGATGAGCATTGTTGGCATGGATCTGGATGCAACAAAGGAGTAGTCTACATAAAGCAAACAGTTGGTGCAGGGCCTCGTTGTTCAAGCTCAGGGTGAGAGGAAAAGGTCAGGTCGAGAGTAGTTGCAAGCAAGGTTGTTGACGACAGAGGGTAGAGAAGTCGATTGGCACGTGGACTAGCCGCAAGTGGGTCAATTGGCAACAGACAGGTGTGTGAGGCAGCTTACAGTAGGAGAGTTAGGTCGTGCGGTTGCATGAGGTAGCAGAGATTGTGTGCAGGGGTGTTCAACTTCATGGGTAGCCAAATGAGTCAGTAGGATGCAAGTTTGAGCGTGCAAGAAAGAGTGCAGTCGGGACGAGGTTATCAACACGTGGAGACACAGGTCGTTAGGCTTGGATAGGTTGTGGGATGGTTGGCAAGCAACTAGTTGTAGAAGTCACCCAAGTTTGTGAGTGCAACTGAGCCAGTACAATGCCCAAAGTGTGATCAGGACCCAAAGATTCACAAAGGTCAACCCTCACAAGGAGAGAGGAAGATCATACCACTTAGGGTGTGATAGTCAAAAGTTTTAATAATTTTTTGGATTTCAAGATGGCATCAACTGGTTAGAGGATTGAGGACAGGTTGGATGGGGCTTACAACTTTAGTCCATGGGAGGATAGGATAACGCTGATTCTCAAGGAGAATAGCCTATGGGAGTTTGCAAACACGCAGGTTACAACTCCTTCAGACGCTACAAGCTTTGACAACCCACAAATTGAA
Source organism: Pinus tabuliformis (assembly GCA_031772625.1). Taxonomy (NCBI): domain Eukaryota; kingdom Viridiplantae; phylum Streptophyta; class Pinopsida; order Pinales; family Pinaceae; genus Pinus; species Pinus tabuliformis. The sequence continues at coordinate 739,356,210 of CM062814.1, read as the reverse complement.
AGACAAGAAGGCCAAACATATCATCATGGTTGGGGTGAAGGATCACGTGATCCCTCCCATATTAGGGAGGAATAATGCCCATGAGATGTGGACCACTTGAATGAACCTAAATTAATTGGAAAAAGATGTGAAGGGGGAAGCTAAAAAACACTAAGATGACTAAATTATATATCATGGCATCATACCTCAATAGGATCCAACAAGTTCAAGATGAGCTTTGGAGTTGTTGGGGTAGCCTTGCCAGATGATGAGTGGGTTCTCAAAACCTTGGGATACCTTTGTGACAAGTGTTCTAGCATGAGAAAAGCTACCATATTGGAATAAGCTGTGGGATGACTTCACTCAAAAGGAGATCTAGGAGAAATCATTATTTGGAGGACAACAAAAGAGTGGAGATGATGAGAGCCTTGCTCTTGCCGGTAGGGCAACGAGTAGCAAAGGTTTGAGTAGCAGGGGTGAGGAGTCAACCTCACAGCCTAAGAAAAAGATGGACTTGACTAAGGTCAAGTGTTTTGCCTGTCATAAGAGGTCAAGTGTTTTGCCTATCATAAGATGGGGCACTATGCTTCACAATGTTCAGAGAGGAAAAAAGGGGGAAAGGCCACACAACCAATTGTAGCTGTGTCAACAAAAGCTCAGGAAGAGTTTGACAAGAAGTTTGGAACTGATTTCGTACTTGTTTCCTACCTTACCTTAGACACCTTACCAATGGGTGTGTGGCTACTAGATAACAGAGCCACAAGGTATATGATAGGAGCATGGGAACAATTTGATAGACTGATTGAGTGGGACTTAGAACTACCTGTGGAGTTTGGTGTTGATACCAAACATGCAGTAAAAGGGGTTGGAACAATTATATTCCAACTTAAGGGGTTGGATGGAAGTAAAGGACGTGTTATGGGTGCCAAAACTTAGGTGGAGTCTGATCTTAGTCTCTATGATGGAGAAGAAGGGGTTCTATATTACATTCTAGGTTGGTAAGGTACTAATCACACCCAAGGGATCTAGCTTTGATTAGGTACATGTGATAAGAGTTAGAGAGAGCAACATCTATAGGCTAAAAGGCCATCTTATTCGAGTGATTACACGAAGCAGAGCAACGACAAAGAACAAGGAGTAGCAGAGCAACGACAAAGAACAAGGAGTAGCAGAGCAATGACAAAGAACAAGGAGTAGGTAGCTTCAAAGGTTGAGCAACTTAGAGGAAGTTAGCCTTCAGTTTCAGGAGAGGAGGAGCAATGGACAAATTCCTCCAAATTTGTCAAGATCTCTTGGTATGAGATGACCTTACATGATGTTTAGGAGCAGGAGGCATCTAGGAACTAGGCGAAAGAAAGCAAGACTTTGAGGATGTTTCTAGACTAGATGACAGGGAAGGCTTCTAGTTTAGAGGGAGAAACTATGGCAACAGATGTAGTTCTAGAATCAAACTCAGTTCCAAGTGGCAAGCCGCAAAAATACCTTCCTTGCTAAAGAGTGGTTGATGTTTGTAGCTCGGGAAGGTACTTCCACACAAGCCTAAGTGTCTAGGTGTGCAAAAGTCACCCAAAGTATCCTTTGACACTTGCTCTAGTGTGAGCAAGTTGTTTTTGAAACTTAGCCTAAGTTAGACTTAGGAAAAACACATAATTATTATGTTGGCTAATTGAGCTAAAGTTAACTTGGAAAACATAAATTATTTACTTTAGTGATTATGTTTTAATCTCGACCCTGTTGATTTCTGGTAGCATCAGATGTGCTCTAAGTCTCAAATTTTTCAGGGAGGCCCGAGGGCATGTATTCCAAAGAACCTAGAAAGCATTTTGAGAAATTCCACCCAGAAACAGTTTTATTAAAATAATTAATTATTTTTAATGGGACCTTAAGTCTAAACTTAGGAAAATAAAATAATTAATGGGTATTAATCTAATTGTGGGTGTAACTTCTAGAAGAAGACGAGGATCAAGCAAAAATGATCTTAGCCATTGATTAGCTTCTAATCTGGGCCGTTGAATGTCAACGAGGAGATTATTTAAGGAGGCTTGAGGGTCATTTGGAAAGACACATAGAGAGTGAGTTCAAAAGTTCGATTTTTTGAAGCAGAGCAGTTGCCAGGAGAATATTGACAGTGAGCTTGTGCAGTGAGGGGCAGGGATAGTTGGGTTGGAGTATCTTCTCCAAAGCCTAGGATACGCAACAGAGAGGCAGAGAGACACCAGAAGGAGACAATTCAAGACCCAGGAAGGGTTGACGCTGAGCCAGAAGGGCTCACGCAGAGAGGTTGACGCTGAGCCAGAAGGGCTCACGCAGAGAGGTTGACGCTGAGCCAGAAGGGCTCATGCAGAAGCAATGCAGTTCTCCAACCAGAAATCCGAATTTGCTGAGGGAGCTGACATTTTTGAGCTGGGAGAGATGGAAACTGCTCCAGAAAGCAAATCAATTCCCAGCAGCGCTGACGCAGAGCCTTAGAGGCTGACGCAAGGCCCACGTAGGGGCAACGCAGAAATAGCCAGGTACACTTTGGTTCAATTGTCGGATCAGCCGGGACTTGCCGGGTAGAGTGAGGTAATCTCACAAATTTCTTCTGCCAGTTGTATTTCTCTGTAACTGGATTGCCGGGAGGGCATCCAAAGCTATATTTAGAAAACTATTGCATAATAATAAAAACCCTCAGATCTACTGCACTGGTTTTCCCGCATTGGGTTTTTCCGGGGACATTTGTCCAAAAAATACTATGTCATTTGTGTTGTATCTTTCTCTATTGTTCTGTTCTTGTTTTGGGCATATTATTTAATTGTAGGTTGCAGTGTATTAGCTTCGATATTTGCTGTAGGAAGTAGTACATAATTTGTTTTAGAAATTAACAAATAGGAGAAGCTTAATCAGTCGCTGCAGTAGGGATTTTGGTTTGCGGAATTTTCACAGACCCTTGATCTTAAGTGAGGTTAGATCTAATCTCAGTGGTCAATCACTTTGGAGATTAGGGTTAGGGATTTAATCATTTAGCTCAATGTAAAATTATAAAAGCAAGGATAAGGATAAGGAGAAGACACACCATACAACAACACAAGATTGAGAGAGGCATCTTAGTGAACGTGTTGGGTCTGAGAAAGGGGGCAACAAGGAGATCTAAATCAGCTAAGGAGGGCTTGATCAGCTGGATCAGATCCAGTTGTGTGTATTTCCTCAATTGGGCCATTTTCCTAGGAAAGGAGCCCAATTAAGTTTTGAAGAAATCAATGAAGAATTGTCACTGGGTAGAATCTGTTGTGTCATTTTTCATGATTGAGATTGGTGTATTCTGCTTCTGTTGAATTTATTGTGTTAGGAATCTAGCTGTGCAATTAATCAGTAGATCAATATTCTATTATTCTGCTAGGAATTGAGTGTCGGGTGTTAGGTTTGCAAGATAACTAACAAATACCCTCATATAAATAAAGGGGAGTCACTTTCATTTTGAGTCATGACACTTCACATAAGTTCTCTCTTTGTCTCTCTCTCTCTCAAAAAGTGCGTTCTAGCATTCTTGTTCTTTTTTCTTGGACGCAATGTGATCTTGGTGGAGCATATTATCTTGGGAGGGATATTTTTGTATGAGGAGACTTGTCTCAGATTGATGAAGTGATTCTTGATTGAAAGTTGTAATTTTATTGCTGATTTTCTTCAATTTTACATGCCAATTTCTGAAATTAAGGTTTCGTTGTGCCATATTAAAAAGTACAATAACTTTTAAGAAATCTTGTTTCTTCATGCTTTGCAAAATTAGTCTTTCAAGGATCCATAAAAGGAGCTTTGTGTATGCTTCCTTGGATCTTAAATCTCCACTTAGAGAAAGTCACTAGGATTTCTAAGAGAGGCCTTTTAGTCCTCCACCTACCTCATCCATATTACCCTATCTTTGACCTTGCCATCATTGGCTCCATTGCCCAATTGAGGGAAGACACTAGACTAGCTTGTGGCGGTCATTTAAATTTCTTCTTTTTCTCTTAGTTTTATGTTGACTAGGGTTAGGGTTAGCTTAATTTTTCATCTACAAGCAATTTATTGCCCATTTGTTATTACCCTATTGAAAGGAATCACATTTAATAAATATAAAAAGTCAAAGTCAAGCATTAATTGCATGTTTTCACCCCAAAATTAGGTTGATGTCTTCATTTTTAATTGTTGTCATATGCATTTGCAACCATCTAAAACCATTGTTTACTTAGCCCTAGCTTGCCTCCATCAGAGCCTTTGCTCCTTTGCTGATACTATCACTCATGGGCTATTTTCTCAAGTTGGTATATGCCATTGTGTGCCCTAAATTTGTTTATCATACAAACCCTAACTTATAGTAGCCTTCTAAATTATAAAGGTCTTTGAAAAGTGTACTTGAACTGTAGGCAACTCTTATTTCAGCTTGTTAAGGCTTGACCAATACCGTTTCCTTTAATCATTATACCTTGCATCATCATTGAGCCCTCCTTAGTTGACGTCTTACCGATGATCTTTTGTAGGGAAGTTGCCCCTGTGGAGATAACATCCACCACTAAATAGCTAGAGAGAAGCCATTGAGGTGACAGTGGTGGTTGATCTCTTGTTGCCATAAGACCTAGGTTGCCTAGTGAGGCTTTGCACTAGGCTTGCTAGATTTTGCAGTAATAGGTACCATCCTATGTTTTGTATATATAGAGATTTATGGATTTATTAGTCACTGTTGTTATGTTTATGCATGCAATAAAATGCGGAAAATAGGAAGCAATGAAATACAAAGACGCACCAAACACCATGAACACAAAGATATGATCTAGGAAACCCTTTTGGGAGAAAGCCTAGCTAGAAGGTCACATTGCTTTGTTCTCATTTGTCTAGAATGGAAATGATGCATCATTCAATTTGCAAATACAAATGAGAAGGTACTCTCTATGGAGTTGCTTGAAACCGATGGCCCATGGGTTGCAACAGAACATAAAACCCATCTATTATGCTCCCTCTCTATTGACACTTAGCTACTCTGATATGTTATGTAACAAATGCAAGATAATAGAATGGAACCCCTTTTCCTCCTCATGATTTGGTTATAACACAACCCGATAGCCAACTAGGGGTCAAATTTGACCCATTCAACCCTCAACATGAGTTGCAATTCGACCCTTCTAGAGTCTTCTTCATAGTCCCCATGCGGTCAGCCCCCTTTCCATAAGTAATGTGGGTTGATGTGGCATTCTCTCGAATTATGGTGGTCAAACATGACAGTCAACTTCTGTGAGGCATAACTTTTGCATCTGAACTATGATTGATATGATTCTTGCACTATTGGAAAGGTTTTCGAGTGTAGAATAGCGCCATGGTTGCATTGCTCAAGAGACAAAGTTTTACACCAAAACAACGTCATTTAATGACTTCAATTGGCCCCGAAGGGTTTCTGACCCCAATTCTCCAAATTGGGTCCCATTGCTAAAATTGCTCTTGTAAGCCAATTTCTTTGATTTTTCCACCCTGAAAGCATTGAGATGGATGACAAACAATATAATGATCCAATCCAGATCAATCATTTCTCATGGATCAAATAAAGATGTAAGATAATAACATGCATTTTCAAACTACAAAGCCCTTGGCAATATGTGCACAATATGTCCTATGTATCTGATCAAAGAAATACCAAAGGAATACCCCCAATTCATAGTTTTGACAATCTCATTGTTTTTATGAATGTGCATGTATTAACACACACACATATCCATAGATATTTGTTCTTTGTGTGCGCACAGACATGTCTCATGGGGTGCTGTTCCCTTAATATTGGGAGTCTAATCTTAGAAATCTCAAGGAACACCATCATTTACTAGATTTGACGAACTTATTTTTTCATGACTGTGCTTTTATTAATCTACACACACATATACACTTTTGTCTCTCTCTCTCTCCAAACACACACACTCCAGCCATTGTGATCAATAACAGGAGAAGGACATTCCACTAAGCCCTTCTCTTTGAATTAGAATTACATACACGATATATGCACTTTTAGTAGAAAACTAAATCTCCTCAAAATGTATACCTATCGTCCTCTTTGTGCACCTTTTTTGAGTCTTGTAGCAAAGTATCATCCCTCTCATCCGCCAAATTCAACCTTTACTTCTTTCCACCCAGGTTCCACCATACATTTTGCTTGTGACTTAGGAGACAGATAAAGAATATGCAACCCTATTATTTACAACTTTCTTGTATTGAATTTCAAAGTCAAAGCCATATAACTTATCAACCTTGCTTGCTGCTGCATCAGGTTTTTTTGCAATAAGTACTTTAAATTTTAGTGATTTGTTTCCCTTAATAAATATTGCTTGAAATGTTGTACAACATGCAGAAGGGCCAACATTTTGCTAACATATAAGTATAACAACTTCACCTTAATAGTTAACTTTCTGATTTCAAAAGAATTTGGTTATTCATTTGCATGAGGGAAACCCCTATTTCTGTAATTGATGCATCACTTTCCACTACAAAAGGCGCTGGAGTGTGAGAAATCTGGAAGCACAAATGTATGACTAGCTTCTTCATATGCTGGAATGTGGCCATTGTTGTCTCTATTTATTTTATTATGTGGCCACCAATATTTTAACAAACCTCCTGTAAAAGTGAAATAGCCCATGAAACCTTTTCAATCATGTTGCGCTCTTTAATGTGGTCAATGAAGAATGATTTGAACCCTTGTTGGATCAGCTTAAACTCCATTCTTGCTAATGGCATGCTCTACGCAAACCACTCCATCCTTTACAAATTTATACCTTGATTCTTTTGCATTTGGGAGTTGAGCTGAAGGACTTCTAATGCTAGTCTCAAATGATGAAAATGCTCCTTCATCTTCTTGCTGCAAATAGAAATATCATTAAAGAAAACAAAAATAAGTCTCCTCATGTATGGCTTAAAATGCAAGTCATTGTGCCTTGAAAGATGGCCGGGGCATGGGCTAACCCAAAAGACATCACTCGGAACTCATAGTCCTAATTAGTTCGAAATACTGTGTTGACTTGGTCACTTTGCCGCACTCTTATTTGATTGTATCCAGATCTGAGATCAACTTTTGAAAATACCCTTTGCCTATGTAACTTGACAAGTTATTCATTTACATGAGGAATGGGATATCTTATTTTAATGGTCCTCTTGTTTAGTTACTGATTATCAATATGCATGTGAAAGGAACTGTCCTTCCAACTTATGAATATCACTGGAGATGGAAAACGACACTTGCTTGAAACTATATGATTCATTTCCAATATCTTTTAGACTAATTTTTAAAATCTTATCCTTAAACAATTTGGGATACTTGTAAAACAACTTGGGGCACTTGTAAGCAGAAGGAATGGCTGTTTTAGATCCCAGTTCCATCTCCGTGATGCGTTCTTGCCCCATCTCCAGTGGCAGTCCATGAGCGAGGTCTTGTAAAATCTCTGACAACTCCTTAATTAACTACTGCACTTCCGTTAGCCTTGCTGGTTTCAGGCCCTTCATGAAATTACATAAAAAATTGAAACATAATTTAACTTTAGTAAAGCTATTTGGACATTTTGTGTGCTGAAATTAGCCTTTTTGTACCAAGTTGCATTCCTGTAACTGTGATCAATTTTTGCCCTTTCTCAGATTTCATATGCAACTCCTCCAGATTCATGCACAATTCACCAATGTTTTCAACCAATGTTCCCCATGACTACACCAGTCTCTGCCAAGGCTACAACATAAATATATGAATTCAATTTGTACTTGTCCAATTATATATTTAGTTCTTTAACCATCTCCTTGCAGTCCATCATAGAGTCATTGGCCACTAATGCCTGGAACATTTTGTATTGGGTCACTGTTCAGGTCAACATAGGACACTAACTTGGAGTTGTTGAAGTTATGAGTGCTGTTGATTGTTGATTTCTCAAGTGCAATATAGACAACAACAATTTTCTGCTACAAATAATTACTTCCAATAATTACTTCCAAAGATATTGTTCTTTAGCACACTTCAGATCATTAAGCAATTATACTTCAGGAAATTTCAAATATTCAACTATAAGTGCAGTAGGGCAGTAGAGATCACAGTAAACTAATCATGCACAAGAGACAAAACTTTTACCCTGGGAAAACCCAACCTTGGGAAAAACCCAGCAATCTTTTCTTAGGAGAAATTGTTCAATTCAACAAAGTACAATCTGATTTTTCCCAGTCAAACTTGGTCAAACTAACCACACAATTCACTTAGGTCAGACCTGGTCAAAGAGGGGAAATTTGGCTTTCTGCTACAGCTAGTCAACTCAGCTCAAAAGGCAGAACTTTGGCCTCTGCAATTGCCTCAGGAATTTCAGTCAATCTGCAGTCAACCTGCCCAGAAAAGATTCAGTCAACGGTGGTCAAACTTCTCAGAATTGGTTCGGTCAACTGCCTCAGTCAAACTGCGGTCAAAAAGATCAGAAGAAGGTTCGGTCAATGCAGGTCAGACAGTCCAGGAAAAACCTCAGTCAACGCTGTTCAGCGCAAGTCAAATTTTAGGTCAAACTTGGCTGGTCTTGTCTCTCTCTCTCTCCTTCACACATGTGGAAAGAAATCAGAAGAATTGATGATCTGAATTGCTTTCCAGATGAGAGAGGTTGAATGTCAATATATAGAGGTCAAAGTAGGAGGGTTTTGACCAAGGGTCAAACCCATTCTTATGGTGCGACCGACCTGACTTTCTAGAGCCAACATGAACTAAAAAATAATATTTTCTTTCATTTAGTTTGAATTTTGGTTGACTTGAATACTGACTGTAGCTAAAGAATTCAACATTTCGTCTTAGCTAAGGAGGTATTCACCTTGACTTCCTCATATGTGCATTTGTTGAATTTTTTTTTCTCCATCCTAAGAAAAGATTGAATGAGCTAGCCATTTTGATGTATCCATCAACTACATGTGGAAAGCATCTCGCATCGACATCATGCAAAGGGATCTAGTCACCCACTAGACACATACTCTTTGCAAATGGATCTTGTCACCCACTAGCCAAAACCTATGGCAATATGGTCAGAACCTTATGATCGGGGTCAACAAGACTAGTCCTGGGTCACTAGCTCAACAAGTTGTCACTTGGAGTCATGTCAGGAACCCTCTGACAAATGGTGAAACCTTGGGCCCATTTACCATCCCTACTTGTTGTCACATGCTATTGAATGGCATAACACTTGCCTAATGCTATAAGGCACTCACTCAACCCACTGGCCAAGTAAACCATTGGCAATATTGTCAGGTAACCCCTGACCGGGGGAGCACTTCAATCCTTGACGTTCTCTGGGCCAATCTCCCTAGCCACATTATATGGCTCTGGATCAATACTCATGACCTGGTTAATACCCTTGACCTAGGGAGAATCTCCACCTATTGATGTTACAACATCAACACTCCCTCTTACCGAGGGAGGCATTCTCAACCACTCCAAGTTTGTCCTTGAACTTTGAAGTATACAAACTTCACCCTGGGTAGAGGCTTTGTGAGAATGTCAACAACCTACTCATTTGTAGAAATGTATTGGAGCTTCATTGCTCCCTTCTGTACCATGTCACAAATGTAGTGGTACTTGATCTCAATGTGCTTCGACCTATCATGAAAAATTGGATTTTCTGAAAGCTTCACACAACTTTGATTGTCACAATATATCATGGTCGGTTCCAACACCTGATCAAACAATCTTGCGAGTAGCTTTCGAAGCCACACTGCTTCACAACTCGCTAAGCTAGCTGCAATATACTCAACTTCAGTAGTGCTGAGTGCGACAAATATTTGCTTCCGGCTCATCCAAGAGATCATAGCAGAACCCAGATTGAAACAACATCTCGATGTGCTTTTCTTGTCATCAGTACTTCTTGCCCAATCAAAATCTGTGAATCCTTGTAGCTGAACTTCACCATTTGAGACATATGTCAATCCATAATTGACTGTACCACGTAAATATCTTAATACATGGTTTGCTGCAATCCAATGTTCATGCCTTGGTTCCACCTGGAACTGACTCAGAGTGTTTACTGCAAAGAAAATATCCGACCTAGTATTAACCAGATACATCAAGGATCCAATCAATCGTCGATACATAGAGGGATCCACCAAATCTGACTCAGAGTCTCTCAGCTTTAGGTTTGTCTCCATGGAAGTGGCTATGGACTTGCAGTCCATCATCCTGAATCTCTGAAGGATCATAGTAACATACTTCCCTTGACCAAGGAAGATCTCACTCGACTTTTTCCATACTTCTAATCCCAAGAAGTAGTGCATCAGGCCAAAATCCTTCATCTCGAACTTTAGAGGTTAACTCTTTCTTACACTGATCAATGAAATTCTTTGCTCTTGTCAGAAACAAGTCATCAACATATAGCAACAGGGTCATAGGCTTATCTTAAACAACTTTGAAGTAAAGATTTGGATCAACATCAGTCTTCGAGAAACCAAGACTCATGAGGTATTTATCAATTCGTGAATACCAAACTCAAGTCCGTACAAAGCCTTCTTCAGTGTGCAAACATGAGATTCCTTCTCATGTACCTCAAAGCCCTAAGGTTGTTCTATGTACACTTCCTCCTTCAGTCACTCCATTGAGGAAGGCAGTCTTCACATCCATCTGGTGCAATTTCCAACCCATAATAGAAGCAATAGAAATAATAGTTCTAATAGAAGTGTGCCTGACAACTAGAGAAAATGTCTCTTTGTTGTCCTCTCCCTCTTTTTGGGAGAATCCTCTTGCAACAAATCTCGCTTTGTATTTGTCTATGCTGCCATGAATAGCATGCTTGATTTGGTATAGACACTTGGAAGTCACCACTGACTTCCCCTCAGGTGTCAACACAATTTCCCACACATCATTTTTCATGATAGACTAGTATTCCTCCAACATTTTATCCTTCCAAACTTCTGGCTAGTTGCCTCTTCATCTTTGGATGGTTTAGAATCAATTATGTGACTCATTAGTGCTACATATCCCAAGTACTTCTTAAGAAATTTGGGTTCTTTGAATGTGCCACTGGGAGTTGCATGTCTCTCTACATCCTGCAAGGTATTTCGAAGCCATGCTAACCTCTTCTTGCATTCTGGAACAATGACCCTAGGTGGGTCCATAAGTTCATTGGGCCCTTTTGGCTCTTCTTGATGATCTAGAGGATGTTCCATAGGTACAAAAGGCCCTGTACCTATATCCTTAGGAGCTTCATGCTCTTCATCATTATCAATATCCATTTGAGATTCTTTAGATTTCCAGAAGGCAACATCCTCATCAAAAGTAATGTCCTGATTGAGCTCAACTTGCGGCTATCCTAGAATATAAATTCTATAAGCCTTTGATGTCTCACTATATCTAACAAATGTTCCCTTCTTTCCAGAAGGCTCCAACATTGTCCTCTTCTCCTTGGGAACATGAATGTAAACGAGACAACCAAAGATCCTCAAATGCTCGACCTCTGGTTTCTCACTTGTTAAAGGCCTTCAAAACACCAAATTCAACACCTACAATAGAAGTTGACATTAATGTTAAAGAGGATGAGTTTGAGCCAAGTGTTTTGATAGAGAAAAATATGACAGCTGAAGATGAAAGCAAGGAGGACAAAAATGAATCTACAAAAATTATTCATGAAGAATCACTACATTCTGCAGAAGATCAAGTTATGACAATTTTAGATTATGATGAGAATGAAGGTGATCTTAAATATAAAGATGAGCCTGCTAGCTGGGAGACCGTTGAAGAAGCTGAAAAAGATGATGAACGTGAAATTAATGACATGCTTGCCCCCCTTAAAGGATGGGAAGAAACAAAAGCAATTTGAAATTTTAATAGGTGCCCTTGACAAAGAATCTGATGAAGAAGATTTAAAAGAAGTTTTTGGTGCATTTGGTGAAATTAAGGTGAAGGGTGACTGTTGTGGGAATAAAATTACGTGTAATAACATGGAAGCCGACGACAAACACAATGCAAAAAATGATGGTGACTATGAGTCAATAGAGATTCTAGATGTCCTGCCTCCAAGATTTCGACGAATTAGTGCCAATTCAACAGCCCTCAAACGTTTCAAGTTAGTGTGGATCATTCTTCTTCTTCTATGGATCGAGTCATCAATGTTCAACTGAGATGAGGTCATGGAGCTTGATCTGGAGACCCACAGGGTTTGGATGATAGTTGTGGTAAGTCGATCCCCCCTATCATTGATTGTGGATTATTCTTCTTCTATGAGACAAGATGAGATTAGCTTTATGTTGAGACATGTACATTCGGGATGAGACACATGTTGCAACTGAAAATTCCTCTTTAATAGAGAGAGGGACTGTTGAAATTTGGGGCAGCTATGGGATGAATTTCCCCAAGATAAATCCAATTTCCCCAAAGGAAGTCCATCTTTCCCCAAGGAAGAATTCAAATTGTAAAGGAAAATGTTATTATTTAATGTGTGCTTGGCACTCCTCCCATTATTGATTGAATTGACAAAGTTATTTGGGCAAGATCATCAAGGCATTTGTTAAATACATTTATTTATTATCGAGAGTAATTTAAAATGGGGTTTCCCACAAGTCGACCTCATAATATTCAAGTCGGCCTGCACCAATGGTTGTGACCCTTCATATGGAGGAATAAATATATATTGAGCATATTCGCTCACCTTCATAGCGGATTTTCAGATCATCTTCTGTGAGGTATGGGAGCAAGACCGAGCCTATTCTGTGCATCTTTTGTAGCCTAATGAGGTCTAGTTCTGTGACCTATTCTGTGCATCATCTGTGGCCTAATGGAGTCTATCTTTGCGGCCTCTCTCCGCGGCCTAATGAAGGCTATCTCTGTTGCCTAATGGAGGCTATCTCTACAGCCTATTCTTTGTCTCGTTTGCAACCTATCTTAATGGATTTAATGAAGCTACCTTTGTCTTATCTGTAGCCTATTCTCTGTGGCATTGTGGCTTATTCTCTGTGCTAGTTTCTGTGTATTACCATGGGATGTAAGTTTGTTTTGGGAGGGCCAAGATGCCTATCTAGGGGCTGGTTCAAGACTGTATTACCTCAGAACTATAGCACTAGACTGTTTGAGGAGATTTGAGGCCCAAATTAGGGCTAACATAGTAACCACAGGAAGTCCTAATTAGGGTTGAAATACCTTAGATATATGTGCACAGGACCGATGAGTTTTGTTGACTACTACGTGTCAACGACCCATAGCAGTACACCTCCTTTTTCGCAAAAGGGATAGCGCCTGATCGATGTGTTCCTGCCATCCAGCTATCATCATCAACTTGATCATCATCTTATAATGTAAACCCAGTCTGCATGTGTATACTGTAAATAATCTCAGCAGATCCGTGTCGTGTATGTAATTACCTAGGTAAACCTACTTTCTGGTGACGATTTACATTCCGAGAGGTTTTGTGTCTCACCGATCCATTCTCAGATGGTCGACAGAGTTTTCCTTCAGCCTTACCCAAAGCCAGAATGGATTTTGTCATTGGGACATTAAGGAAGTCCTAGTGTTCTAGATCGAGTCTATGTAAAAGTGATTTGGGAATAATCCTAATTATTTGGTTAGGTTATTTTATTACAAATTGCTTGATTTGCTAGATTATATTGTGTCGTAGAACTGGGTAGTCTGTGAAGGTCTTTTGCAAATGGGTTTTCCCCCTTGAGATGTAAAAAATGTAAAAATCATGATGTAAAGTGTCTTGAGGGTTAAAATTAATTTATTCCCTTATAGGTTAATTAATTAAATTTTCTAGCCAAAATTAATTAAAATCCTAAGCCAAAAATTTGATTAATTCTAGGTCCTAGGTAAATTTAAATTCTCCAAAGGCAAAATTCGTTGGTCCTTAAAAAATTAAAGTTTAAAAGGTCTAGGGACTAAGGTAAATTAATTATTTTGCTTAATTTTAAGCCTTTGGTCCCTGAGATTAAGTCAAAGTCAAAATATTGGGGAAATTAATTCAAAAATTTAATTTTTGAATTAATTAAAATGCATTTAATTGAAAATTTCGAATTTCCTCAATAATTTAAAATTTCGACAGATGAGATTAAAATTTTTTTTAATCTTCATCAACGGTTGAGATTGCTTTAACGAGGATCACTCAAACTAGCCATTGGAGGATTTGTCTTTAAATAGGAAGTCATTTGTCAGTCAGTTCATCCGATCTCTAGATCGTGTACTAAGAGAGAAGCTTTCTTGTAATCTTTTTATGAGCAATAAAGAAAGACTTTGGGGTTAATTTCTGTTGGTGTTATTCTTTGTGGAAACACTGTAAGATGTGTCATTTTCATGCATAGATTTCTTTTTAGCCATTGATGATAGCTTTCTGAAGAGCGATTAGAGTACAGGTATCTTGCTTAGTCGCTGGGGTTTGAATGATAATTTAAGTTTTGAATATAATAGTAGGTATCTTTATTAAATCTAAATTTTATTATCGTTTTCTCGCTCTATGTTGATGGCTAAATTGAGTTTTGCAGGAAAGTCTTGATTTTTAGATCATCGGGCATTCGGGGAAGTTCTCGGTTGAACCAGCCAACTCTCGATCCGTGTTTTCTGAAGAGCCCAACTTAAATTTGATCCCGGGCTTATCATAAGATATTTTTTTTGGGTGATGCATGAAGGGTTTTGAGCTCAGTACCTCCTTTAAAATTAAAAAAAATTAATTTTTTTGTGCTAAATCGACAGATCTGGTTGTTGAGAGCCTCATATCATCAAATTTGGCAGCAGAGTCGGACTCACACTCCATAGATCTGATAGATCTGCCATTTATGTACATAGATCTGTAAAATTATTTTTAGTTCTCCGACATGGGTTTTCTGGGTTTTAATTTTTTGGGTCATTGTATATATCGTTTGGGTGTTTTATCGTTGTCTTGCAGCTACAGTTTTGAAGGAGAAATCTGTATAGAGTCTAGATCTAGGCCCTGGAGGGTAAGATTTCGATCTCTGGGGTTCATCAATATCATTTTTGTAGGGATTCTATCCAGAGATTTTGCAATCCGTGGTTTTAATTTTTTTTTTAATCTGGAAATAATTTCACCGGGGTTTCACTCATAAATCTGAAGCATTAAAACATATTAGTGTGAAATTCGTTTTCTTGGGTTTATCTTAAGTTTCTGGATGTAGTTCCTTTGCTGCTTGGGTTTTCTGGAAAAAATTCGATTTTTTATTTTATTTTATTTTTAATCTGAGCTTGGGTTTTTTTTTTTTTTAGGGATCTGGGAAATTTTGGGTCTCTGCTGGAGCTCTTTACATCATTTCATCTGCTTCTTCACGCAACCATCAACACTGCCCTTCCATCCACGCAGACATATCCACATTCTTCTCCTCAAGCCTTCAGCTGCTCCGTCGTTCTTTTTCTCTCATCGCTGCTTCCATCTCCCTCATTACTGTCCGAAGCTTATTTTCTGCTCCCCGCAGTCCTCATTCCAACCTGTGTACTCTTTCTCGTTGTCCAGCATCCACATGCAAGAAAGAAATCGCAGTCACTCCACGAAATTCCGCCAGTATACCCTTTCCCTAACCCTCTGTCCTCGGTCCTCATTCCTCTGGCGCTGACCTGCGTATTCTCCCTCGGCCTCCTCTCGCTGCTTCGATCCACCAGCGTGCTGCCATCTCCACGCATCTCCACAAATTTGTCTACGTTGCTCAAACCCTCCTTCCGCTCTTCGAACTTGCTGTGTGTACCCTCGCTGCCAGAACATCAAACTTCGTCTTCCCTCTCCTCACAGCCTCATTTCATTGCCTCCTTCCTCATCGCTCCTCCTTTCTGCTCTAGCCGCCGCAAACCTGCACCTGCATTCACAATAATAAACACATTCGATTTTCTTTTATGTTTGCTAGTTCTTTTATTTATTAGTTTTGGTTTCCTTTTTTTTTTTGTTTTTTAATAAAAGTTTCCGATTTCATTTTAGTTTTGATTCATTAAAAAATTAAAAGCTTAAAAAGTTATTGATTTTGGTTTTTCTTTTTGATTTTGATTATATTTTTTTTATTAAAATTCTAAAATCCTAAAAATCTAAAAAATCTAAAAAATCTAAAACATTCAAATTCATTTAAAAAATTAATAAATCTAAAAATCCTAAAAAATTAAAACATCTAAAAACCCTTTAAAAATTTAAAATTCTCAAAATTAAAAAGTTCTAAAAATTAAAAAATTAAAAAATCTTAAAAACATTAAAACATTTTAAAAGTCTAAAAAAACTTTGGTGACTAAGGAGTTTAAAATAAATTGAAGGGGTTTTCGCTTAAACATTAAAATTTTTAATGTGGCCTATGGCCCATTAAAAATTAGGCCACATTAAAAATTTCAATTTTTTAAACTTGTTGATTTATTTTCCTTCTTTAGTTATTGACTAAGGGTAATTAAGATTTAAATTTGAAGTTCCTTAGTGTTATTAAATGCATGTTTTTCTATGGTCAAGTGCGACAAATGTTTTAAATCAGATTTATTGTGTAGGAATTTACAGGGTAAGTTCTTCAGACAGAACACCAAGGGACACCGCTCACAAACAGATCACAGATCAATAGACCAGTACTTTTGACGTGGTTAAAACCCTCAAAGAGGGAAACAGTCCACGGCCTGAGCCAACGCGGCCACTTCAGGCAATTTATTAATAAAAGAATGAAAATTTACATAAGCTTCTCTCATGGACGGTTAACCTACAAATGACCCTCCATGCTCTTTAAATAGAGATCATGGACCAATCGGGTGTTAAGCCACGGATCAAGTGTCAGTAATACCGAGGAGAGAATGAACCGTCGGATCACTACATATCGTGACTGTCGGATTGTAAGTTACAAAATGTACATAGTAAAGAAACACACTTTACCTAACTCTATACTAGACCAAGTTATACTTAACTATTTCCTATGTGTCGGAATATCCTAACATCCCCCCTTAAGAACAACTTGGGATAGGATTGAAGGATTTACAAATATGACACAATAGGAGAAGGAAGGAGGCACTAGAGCCTATCCCCCCTTAGTGACAACTTCCTGAACTCCAACCATAAATCGAAGTTTAGTAAACTTCGCCTCTGTGAGAGCCTTTGTAAAGATGTCTACAACTTGATCATCTGTTGAACAATATTGCACTTCAAGAACATGGTCGTGAATGAGCTTTCTGATGAAGTGCATGTGCAGTTCAATGTGTTTGCTGCGCTGATGTTGGACTGGATCTTTGCATAGTTGAATGGCACTTTGATTATCACACCAAAGTGTAGTCAGATGCTGCTGCTGAAAGCCAAACTCTGATAAGATCTGACGAAGCCACAAGGCTTCCTTACTGGCTTCTACAGCACCACGATACTCTGCTTCTGCTGAAGAAAGAGAAATGGCACCTTGTTTCTTGCAAGCCCATGTAATAGGTCCTGAACCAAGAGTGAACACATAACCTGCAGTAGACTTCCGATCATCAGGGTCACCAGCCCAATCGGAATCAGTGAAACCAACCAATAGAGGAGATGCTTCGGCACTGTAATGAATCCCAAACTGAATTGTACCTCGAACATAACGAAGTATTCTTTTAGCTGCTTTCCAATGACTTTCACGTGGGTTTTGCATAAACCGAGCAACAAGGCCAACAGCAAAGGAAAGGTCAGGACGAGTATGGGTTAGATACAAAAGTTTTCTTACAAGTTGACGGTATAAGGTAGCATCAACTTCAGGAGAAGTACAAGTGACTGAAAGTTTGACTCCAGACTGAAAGGGAGAAGGGGCTGGCTTACAGTCTTCCATGTGAAAATGGCGTAGAATATCACTGGCATACTTGGACTGGGAAAGGGAAATACCTTCCTTGGATTTCAAGACTTGAAGACCAAGAAAATAATGTAAGTGTCCTAAGTCCGTCATTTCAAACTTCTTTTTAAGGCTGGACTTCACATGGTTTATAAGGTTGGGATCACTACCAGTCAGGATAAGATCATCAACATAAAGAACAAGAATGATAAGAGACTTGCCCACTTTCTTGGTGTAGACAATATTGTCAGAATGACACCTAGAAAAGCCATTTTCTAAAAGAAAGTTATCCATTTTGGCATACCAAGCTTGAGGAGCTTGCTTGAGACCATAAAGGGATTTCTTAAGCCGACATACAAGGCTGGAGTTAGTTTGTATAAAGCCAATAGGTTGTTCCATATAGATTTCTTCATGCAAGTCCCCATGCAAGAAGGCAGATTTAACATCCATCTGATGGACTTCCCATTTGAAAGAGGCAGCAAGGGAAAGAACAAGGCGGATATAGTTCATTTTGGCAACATGGGAGAAGGTTTCAGTGTAGTCAATGCCTTCAACTTGTGAAAAACCCTTAGCAACAAGACGAGCTTTATGTTTATCAACTTTCCCATCTGGTCCATGCTTGGTTCTGTAAACCCATTTGCATCTAACAAGTTTTCGTTCCTTTGGTAGAGGAACAAGATCCCATGTATCATTTGCCAATAATGAATGATATTCTTCATTCATAGCTGCTTCCCAATCTGGATGGCTTGAAGCTTCTGCAAAGGTGTCAGGATCATAATTCACTGAAGCTTGGGCCAGTAAAGAAGAGGCTCTATCAAACTGAGAACGTGTACGTCGCTGATCTGTAGGATCACCGGCAAGATCACCTGCTGCATCCCGAGTAGCACGGATCCATTTTGGAAGCTGAGGAGCTGAAGGAGGATCCTGAGAAGGTGGGGGAGGATTTTCATCCTCGATTTCATCATCTGAAGAAGAAATATTTTCAAAAGTAGAAGAGATAGGGAGAGGTGGCACATCCGCCAAACTAGTTTCGTAGGCCGATATATTTTCAGCAAACTTTACATCTCTTCTAATGATAACATTTTTGGACTTAAGTGGAATAAGTGTATATCCTTTGACATCTTCAGAATATTCAACAAAAATACATTTTTCACTCTTAGGTTCTAAAGCTTTATGTTTCTCATCTGGAATATGGGCCCATGCTTCACTTCCAAAAACACGAAAGTGACTTACATCTGGTTTAATTGAGCTCCATGCTTCTTTTGGAGTGATATTCTTTAAAACCTTAGTAGGAGTGCGATTTATTATGTAATTTGCACAGTTAATTGCTTCTGCCCAATAATTAAGACTAAGTCTTTTAGATTGAAGCATACAATTAGCCATTTCTTTTAAGGTGCGATTCTTCCTTTCAGCTACACCATTTTGTTGTGGAGTATATGGAACAATATGTTGCATTTGAATTCCATTATCAGTGCAAAAGTTGATGAATTTGTTGTTAACATATTCTCCGCCATTATCAGATCTTAGCTTAAGAATTTGATGTCCAGATTGTTTTTCAACAAAGGCCTTAAAGGCCAAGAACATGTTAAATACTTCACTCTTGAGTTTTAAGAAGTATACCCAAGTGCGTCTGGAGAAATCATCAATGAAAGTTAAGTAATACTTGTAGCCAGAGAATGAAACAACTGGAAGCGGACCACATAAATCACTATGCACGAGCTGTAAAGGGGTTGAGGCGTGCCAAGAGGCACGTTTTTCAAAACTATCCCGATGATGTTTTCCGAGTACACATCTGGAACAAACACCATCTCTGCAAGATACCATTGGAAGACCTGTCACCATATTTTATTTACATAGATTCTGAAGGGAGCGATAGTTTAAGTGACCAAATCGCTCATGCCAAAGTTTGCTCACTTCATCGTTATGAGCAACAAATACTGAGGGAAGATTTGATGACCCAAAGTTGTGAAACTTATACAATCTTGTAGAATCATCAGCAATGCCAGTAGCTAAAATCTGTCTAGGATCTCTTAGGTCCTTAATTACAACATCGTGAGGTGAAAATTCAACGATTTTACCTTCACCTGAATGAGTTATCTGATATACAGATAGAAGGTTGCAGGATAAGGTTGGAACACATAATACATCATTAAACTGACCATTGTCTATATGAACAGTTCCAGTCCCTACAACACTAAGAGATCTATCATCACCAACATATATATTTTTGGTGTTACAATCATTTAAAGAAGAAAACATGGCTTTGCTTTTGGCCATGTGATAAGAAGCTCCAGAATCAATGAGCCACTCATGAGAATGAGAAGAAGAAGATACATTTAGTGCATAGCCAGACCGAGATGCTTGACAACCACATGCAAAAAGTGCCATTCCTGAAGATGAAGTTGAAGTTGAAGAGTGCTCCAAATGGATGTTATGCTTCTTCATTGCTGCTTCCAAGGCTTCCATCTTCTTAAAGCATTTGGATTCTAAGTGGCCATCTCGATTACAAAAGTTGCAATGTCTATCAGTCTTCTTCCCTTTGTTTTTATTTGTCTTATCATTTTGTTGAAATGATTTTTCATTTTGAGGCTGAGATTGCTTTGGACCCTTGTTTGGTTTAGGACCATTACTTTTAAGATACAACTTCTTAGGATTCTTTGGATTTGGTTGCTGCTAGGTGGCTAACGCTTTCTTGGAAGAGTTTCCAAGATTAAGAAGACCAAGGTGTAAGAGTTTTTCTTGTTCTCTTATTAAAGAATCACAAAAAGAATCAAAGGAAGGGGACTTGTAGTCTTGTCCTTGAGAAATGAAGGCTTCTCTTGTAGAATGGAAGGTGGAAACAAACACAGAATAGGCTGGTCCCAACTTAGTAAGAATGGAATAGATAAGGTTACTATCTTCTTTTTTAACCTTAACACCTTCCAAGAGAAGTCTAAGGGTCTTGAACTTGGACAAAAAATCTTCAATGCAAGAAAAATTATTGGGGTCCAGTGTAAGCAACTCATTTTCGAGTTGATGGGCTTTAACTTCATTTTTAATTCCAAAAACTTTAGTAATCTGTTTCAATGCTTCATCAGGAGTATCAAGTTCTGCAATATGGAATCTAAGATCTGGAGAAATAGACATCCCTATCAACCCACGTGCTTGATCTTGCCTATTTTCCCATTTAGTTGCCTTATCTTCATCTTTCGGTTTGGTTTCTTGGCCTGAGGCTATTCTGTAGAGACCTTTACTTCTAAGTAAATCCACAATGTAGGACCACCATTGGAAGTAGTTGGTGCTGTCAAGAATAACTTGGCATGGACTTTCCATTTTAACAGAAACTGAAGCTATAGATGCTGAAACTAAGTGTTCCAATGGAAAGATCTCGAAAAATTAGGCTGTTTAAAAAAAAACGGTTCTGAAAACGGCTTCCGGATGAAGAAGTTATGGCTTTTTGAAGAAAATTTGATGAAGATGCCGACAAAGTGCGGGAATGTGTGGAAATGAAAAATCCGCCCCCACAAAAAGGAGACTTGAACTCAAGACCTCTATTCTCATAAATTAGCGTTGGACCAAGTGAGCTATACAAAAAGTTTGAGAGAGAGAGGGGGGGGGGGGAAGCTTTGGGTTGCGTGCTTGCTTTGAGAAAGCTCTTTTTCCCTACAATACAAAAAACACAAAATCCAACACGGACATACAAAAAAAAACGAACCTTGCGGCTCGAGGTTAGCTTTAGCCGGAAACTAAATATTTTCCTCAATGTTTCTGATTTTCTGAGATCACACTAAGGCGCAGCGGAAAAGAGCATACGCATGAGAAAAATCCTTCCTTTCTGTTTCTGATTTGCCCAGATTGCACAAAGTCGGGGGCAAAGAGCATACGCAAAAATGAAAGGTATAGATCCGGTAATAAAAAAGGCTAAATAAACCGAAACTGAAATAAACAGAGAGAAAATAACTGTAAACTGCAAATAAACATTGTATACCTCCAGATCTTAAAAATGACGCAGTTAGGGCTACCAGAAACCTTTTCGCGTGAAACGAAAGGGGTTCCTCACTGGAATAGATGATCCCAACACAACAGAGCAGTCCTCTCGGCCCGAAAGCAGTCAGAAACAGTAGATCTAGGAAACGGTAGTCAGATGCAGTTCTACCGACTTCAGATTTGGATCACCAACGGACACGGCCCTCAAATAGCTCTGATACCATGTAGGAATTTACAGGGTAAGTTCCTCAGACAGAACACCAAAGGACACCGCTCACAAACAGATCACAGATCAATACACCAGTACTTTTGACGTGGTTAAAACCCTCAAAGAGGGAAACAGTCCACGGCCTGAGCCAACGCGGCCACTTCAGGCAATTTATTAATAAAAGAATGAAAATTTACATAAGCTTCTCTCATGGACGGTTAACCTACAAATGACCCTCCATGCTCTTTAAATAGAGATCATGGACCAATCGGGTGTTAAGCCACGGATCAAGTGTCGGTAATACCGAGGAGAGAATGAACCGTCGGATCACTACATATCGTGACCGTCGGATTGTAAGTTACAAAATGTACATAGTAAAGAAACACACTTTACCTAACTCTATACTAGACCAAGTTATACTTAACTATTTCCTATGTGTCGGAATATCCTAACATATTGTTGGAGAAAATTAAATGTTCTAGATCTGGGCAGTTAACGAAAATTATTTTAAATCTTGAATCTCTTGCATGTTAGAGTTTTGGGCATTTTACATCTAATTGTTCATTATTGTCGCTTTGCCACATAAATAAGTTTTCTTTGGATAGCTTGTTTTATTTAATGGTTAATTGAGCATAAAGGCATTGATATATAATTGTTCCTATCTTATGGTCGTGTCTTGGTTACATAAGCGTTTAATCTATTCATCTAAGTTAATCGAGATTCGTTTACTTTTGTCAAGTTGTCTATCATTAAAATCTCCTAGAGTCTGTTGTTCATAGGCTATCCTCGTCCATTTGCCTAGGGACTACCCCCCTTGACTTGCCTAGGAGAGAGTCTAAACGGAGTAAGGATCGAGAGTGAGAACCCTTACTCTGAGTGTTGTCGCGGTGCCTAGACACTTTGCGCGACAACATTTTTTGGTGCCGTTGTCGGGGATAGAGTTTTTCTGTCCTTGGTTTCCTCAACATCATTTTAATCATCTCATCTTTTCTGCCATTCATTAGCCTGTCAAGCGGCACAACATTTCCTGGCGTCATTTGATCTTTTCATCGCCCTATCTTTCGTCATCTCATTAATCGTTTCATCTGCACCTTTAGCACCTGGACATATCGGTTCATTTCTTGTTTGGGTGGCGACTCCACTTATTCATCCATTATTTCTCAAACAAGAAGCCCTCCCTTATATCTGGTTGTTTTTTGCCTTTTGGATCCTAGAGTTAGATTCATGTTCAAGTGGCGACTCCATTTCTTTCATTTCTTACAAGAATTTCTACTAGATCTCTTGATTTTCTTGAGTAGGGGTCTCTCTCTAGCATCCATTTGGTCCCTCATTATTCCTTCAGGCAAGTCATCATGGATGATTCGTTTACCCCGTGTTATTTTACTGTTGTTCTCCATGATATTCCCGAAGTGGCCATTCATAAATTGTCTTTGTTCTCGGGTGGTGATTCAGTCGCTATTAGAAAGCATCTATGCAGGTTTACTCATACAATACTCAGATATTGTAGTTCTTCCCAGTATGATCATGAAGATGTCAAAATGCGTTTATTTGCCTTTTCTTTAGAGGGTGATGCTTTGAATTGGTTTAATAATTGTCCTGAAGATTCTTTCGCTTCTTTACAAGACATCGTCAATGCTTTTACAGATAGATATGGTTACCAAGGTAGCTTGCCTTCTGCCCCTAAAATTATGCAACAGAATGAAAGTGATCTTGTGAAGGATCCAACTGTTAATGAAAGATTTCAAGACAATTCTCCATATCAAAATGTGTCATCCACTTGTACCATTGCAAGCCAAATCAATGACAGTGGAAAAACAGGGACAAGTTATCAAATCAATGATGATAATGAAAGGGAAAATGATAAGCAAATTATAGAAGAACTAAAGCAGTTGGTTAAAGACATGCAGTTCAGTCAAACGCAGCTGGTAAAAAATATGGAGCTTAATCAAGAGAAATTTGTAATTGATTACGACAAGGATATGAGAACTTTATACACTCAACTGAAAAAACGTGATCAGGAGATGGAAATCATGAAAATTAAACACTCTGATCACGTAACCACCGTAGTAGAAAAGTGTGCTCAGAATATGGAGGATATGAGGACCGACATGCAGAAGGAAGTTGAAACCATGAAAGCTAATCATGGTAGAGAAATTAATTCTATGCAAAGCAAGTTATTAACTATGGATGAAGAAATGACCATCATGAGATTCGATTATAATAATCAGTTAGCTACCATGCAAGCAAATCATAAGAAAGAGATAAACTATATGCAAAACTGTTTTATGGGCATGAAAACAAAGAATGAAAAAGTAATAAAAGATATGGAAGCTAGTCAGATATGTCTTCAGAATAAGTTGTTGACCATGGAGGAAAACCATGCCAAGGAAGTCATTGCTATGAAGGTTGAAAGCTCTAACCAGATGGATGCCATAACAATACAGGTACAGAAATTTCAGCGTCGGTCAGAGGATGAAAGAAACAAGGAAACATCAACAGATCAGAAGCCTCCTTATCTGTTGTAGCAAGCTCCATCTTATTATGAGGAGGTCATTTGTTCCATTGAAAAGTGGTTAATTGAAGGTGACCCGGATAAAATTGAAATTGATAAGAATCAGGTTGACGCTCACATGGTTAATCCACCAGTCATTGAAGATCAAGTTATAACTCATGACACCTGTGAGACTGATCCATCATTCTTGATAGAGCAGATGCAGAATGAAGAGAGACATGTCATGCATATCTTACATACTTCATCTGAGAGTTTTGAAGTAGAATGTTCCACATCATTAGTGATACAACTTGCCACAAAGAAAAAGCGCAAGAGAAAGATAATGAGGAAGCGGTTTGATGCATCTGATGGCCGCGAGCAACTTGATTTTCGGATAGGAAAAAGTCCTATTGTATGCAGGATTGGACATGGCACATCCGAGAAACAGCCGACAGATTTGCCTGAAAGCAGGGAAATGCTCAGTATGCACTATATTGAATGCATCTGATGCCATGGGGCATCTTTGTATTGTATTTCTAACCTTATGCCCTGTTATTTCAGTATTTCATTTTGTAGTTAGATTTGGTTTTTCATGTTGTTAGACTAGTTAATAAATGAAGAACTTATATCTTTCCTATGCTTAACGTTATATGATGATTTTTTGATGGACGCTACTTATGTTTTGTTGCGTGGATGCAGATTATGGATTCTCACATTCCTCCAGTGCAGCAACGTGTCCCCAAGTAGAGCCAGATGTTGAGCACTACATGTCAACGACCCATAGCAGTACACCCCCTTTTTCGCAAAAGGGATAGCGCCTGATCGATGTGTTCCTGCCATCCATCTATCATCATCAGCTTGATCATCATCTTATAATGTAAACCCAGTCTGCATGTGTATAATGTAAATAATCTCAGCAGATCCGTGTCGTGTATGTAATTGCCTAGGTAAACCTACTTTTCTAGTGACGATTTACATTCCGAGAGGTTTTTTGTCTCATCGATCCATACTCGGATGGTCGGCAGAGTTTTCCTTCATCCTTACCCCAAAGCCAGAATGGATTTTGTCATTGGGACCTTACGGGAGTCTTAGTGTTTTAGATCGAGTCTATGTAAAAGTGATTTGGGAATAATCCTAACTATTTGGTTAGGTTATTTTATTACAAAGTGCTTGATCTACTAGATTATATTTTGTGTCACAGAACTGGGTAGTCTGTGAGGGTTTTTTGCAAATGGGTTTTCGCCCCTGAGATGTAAAAAATTGTAAAAATCATGATGTAAGTGTCTTGAGGGTTAGAAAAATAATTTATCCCCTCATATGTTAATTACTTAAATTTTCTGGCCAAAATTATTTAAAATCCTAAGCTAGAAATTTGATTAATTCTAGGTCCTAGGTAAATTTAAATTCTCCAAAGGCAAAATTCGTTGGTCCTTAAAAAATTAAAGTTTAAGAGGTCTAGGGACTAAGGTAAATTAATTATTTTGCTAAATTTTAAGCCTTTGGTTCCTGGGATTAAGTCAAAATCAAAATATTGGGGAAATTAACTCAAAAATTTAATTTTTGAATTAATTAAAATGCATTTAATTGAAAATTTCGAATTTCCTCAATAATTTAAAATTTCGACGGATGAGATTAAAAGAAATTTTAATCTTCATCAACGGTTGAGATTGCTTTGACGAGGATCACTCGAACTAGCCATTGGAGGATTTATCTTTAAATAGGAGGTCATTTGTCAGTCAGTTCATCCGATCTCTGGATCGTGTACTAAGCGAAAATCTCTCTTGTAATCTTTTTATGAGCAATAAAGAAAGACTTTGGGGTTAATTTCTGTTGGTGTTACTCTTCGTGGAAATATTGTAAGATGTGTCATTTTCATGCATAGATTTCTTTTTAGCCATTGATGATAGCTTTCTGAAGAGTGATTCGAGTATATGTATCTTGTTTAGTCGCTGGGGTTTGAATGATAATTTAAGTTTTGAATATAATAGCAGGTATCTCTATTAAATCTAAATTTTATTATCGTTTTCTCGCTCTATGTTGATGGCTGAATTGAGTTTTGCAGGAAAGTCTTGATTTTTAGATCATCGGGCGTTCGGGGAAGTTCTCGGTTGAACCAGCCAACTCCCGATCCGTGTTTTCTGAAGAGCCCAACGTAAATTTGATCCTGGGTTTATCATAAGATATTTTTTGTGGGTGATGCATGATGGGTTTTGAGTTCAGTACCTCCTTTAAAATTAAAAGAAAAATAATCTTTTTTGTGCTAAATCGATAGATCTGGCTGTTGAGAGCCTCAGATCATCAGATCTGGGAGCGGAGTTGAACTCACACTCCCTAGATCTGATAGATCTGCCATTTATGTACATAGATCTATAAAATTATTTTCAGTTTTCTGACTTGGGTTTTCTGGGTTTTAATTTTTTGGGTCATTGTATATATCGTTTGGGTGTTTTATCGTTGTCTTGTAGCTACAGATCTGAAGGAGAAATCTGTATAGAGTCCAGATCTAGGCCCTGGAGGGTAAGATCTGGATCTCTGGAGTTCGTTAATATCATTTTGCAGAGATTCTATCAAGAGATTTTGCAATCCAGGGTTTTTTTTTTTTTTTTTTTTTTTTTGTTAATCTAGAAATAATTTTACATGGTTTCACTCATAAATCTGAAGCGTTAAAACATATTAGTGTGAAATTCGTTTTCTTGGGTTTATCTTAAGTTTCTGGATGCAGTTCCTTTGCTGCCTGGGGTTTTTTGGAAAAATTTCAATTTTTATTTTATTTTGTTTTCTATCTGAGCTTGGGTTTTTATATTTTTTTAGGGATCTGGAAAATTTTGGGTCTCTGCCTGAGCTCTTTACATCATTCCGTCTGCTCCTTCATGCAGCCATCGACATTGCCCTTCCATCCACGCAGTCATATCCACGTTCTTCTCCTTAAGCCTTCAGCTGTTCCGTCGTTCTTTTTCTCTTGTCGCTGCTTCCATCTCCCTCATTACTGTCCAAAGCTTCTTTTGTGCTCCCTGCAATCCTCATTCCAACCTGCGTACTCTTTCTCGCTATCTAGCATCCACATGCAAGAAAGAAGTCGTAGTCACTCCATGAAATTTCGCCAGTATACCCTTTCCCTAACCCTCGTTCCTTGCTCCTCATTCCTCCAGTGCCAACCTGCGTATTCTCCCTCGACATCCTCTTGCTGTTTCGATCCACCAGCGTGCTGCCATCTCCACAACTCCGTCTACGTTGCTCAAACCCTCCTTCCGCTCTTCGAACCTGTTGCGTGTACCCTCGCTGCCAGAACGTCAAGCTTCGTCCTCCCTCTCCTCGCAACGTCATTTCATTGCCTCCTTCCTCATTGCTCCTCCGTTCTGCTCTAGCCGCCGCAAACCTGCACTTGCGTTCACAATAATAAACACATTCGATTTTCTTTTATGTATGCTAGTTCTTTTATTTATTAGTTTAGGGTTCAAGTTTTGGTTTCCTTTTTTTTTTTAATAAAAGCTTCCGATTTCATTTTAGTTTGATTCATTAAAAAATTTAAAAGCTTAAAATTTGTTTGATTTTGGTTTTGGTTTTTTTTTTTTTTTTGATTTTGATTATATATATATATTTTTATTCAAATTCTAAAATCCTAAAAATCTAAATATCCTAAAAAATTAAAAAATTTAAAAACCGTTTAAAAATTTAAAATTCTCAAAATTAAAAAGTTCTAAACATTAAAAAATTAAAAAATCTTAAAAACATTAAAACTTCCTAAAATTTTAAGTCTAAAAAAGCTTTGGTGACTAAGGAGTTTAAATAAATTGAAGGGGTTTTTGCTTAAACATTAAAACTTTTAATGTGGCCTATGGCCCATTAAAAATTTCGATTTTTTTAACCCGTTGATTTGTTTTCCTTCTTTAGTTAAATTTGAAGTTCCTTAGTGTTATTAAATGCCTATTTTCTATGGTCAAGTGCGACAAACGTTTTAAATCAGATTTATTGTTGGAGAAAATTAAATGTTCTAGATCTGGGCAGTTAACGAAAATTATTTTAAATCTTGAATCTCTTGCATGTTAGAGTTTTGGGCATTTTACATCTAATTATTCATGATCGTCGCTTTGCCACATAAATAAGTCTTCTCTGGATAACTTGTTTTATTTAATGGTTAATTGAGCATAAAGGCACTGGTCTATAATTGTTCCTATCTTGTGGTCGTGTTTTGGTTACATTAGCGTTTAATCTATTTATCTTAGTTAATCGAGATTCGTTTACTTTCGTCCAGTTGTCCATCATTAAAATCTTCTAGTCTGTTTTTCACAGGTTATCCTCATCCATTTGCCTAGGGACTACCCCCCTTGACTTGCTTAGGAGAGAGTCTAAACAGAGTGAGTAAGGATCAAGAGTGACAACCCTTACTCTGAGCATTGTCGCGGTGCCTAGACACTTTGAGTGACAACAAGTTTAAAGGCAGAAACAAAGTCTTCCAAGCCAAGGTATGTTGTCTTTCCATGGTTGATGTTTTACAAAGTGATGAAGTTTGATACATGCGGTTTTTGGAAAGTGCTTAGGGGTAGCATTAGAACAGTAAGTATGGACTGTTAGTGGTTGAACTAGAAAGCAGGGTTGTGGGGGAATGCCCTCCCCCCCTCTCGAACCCACTCTTGAAGCGATCTCCCTTCGGGAGCGACCCCTGGAGCGTGCTTCCAATTTTTTTTTCTGCTCCCTAGCTTTTTGCAATTTTTTTTATGTAAACACATTCCAAACACAATTTTTTTCAAAGAAACAAGAATTTTTGAGTGGGGCAGCCTAATGATCAAGCGTATGTCCCTAGTATTGATATGCAATTCATGGTAATGTTAAATTCTTAAAGTAAGAGGATGAAAATGAAAGATAAAGGAGAATGTCACTTCTACTTAAATTTTGAACATTACCATGAAATGACTCAGGATGTTTGAGAGTGGTTCCGACCTCATTGGATTTCATATGGAGAAAGTAGAATTTTAGATCTCACTCAAAATCCAGCAGACTTATCAGTTTTTTAGGATTTCAGGATTGGGGGGATTGCAATGTTTCCATTGGATTTTGTCATGTACTATGGTATAGAACTTGTCAAGAGCACCAATCCCTCTATGTACCTTGATGTTAGTGACATTGGTTGTCAAACTCCTCTATCATGACCCTACTAAAAATGTACCCATCACTCAAACAAAATCTTGACTTGACATGCTATGTTTTTTCTATCCTATGTTAATGCTTAGAGGGTGATATTAATGACAAAGATCCCAAGATAGACAATGATTTTGATGATATGTAGGTATTTGTTGTAGCATGATTTTTTTGGATGATAGAGGCCATCTAGAGCTTGTTTGTTGATGTATTTTTGGTTCAGAGATGGATTACACTTGATGCTATTTTGGTTATGTGCACCCTTACATGCTATATAAATCAAAACTTGTAACTTGTGGACCTGTGGTTGATGAAGGGTGTAACTACTAGATGATTGATGTTATATGGTTTAATCCTTGTTTTTATGCTTTTTATAACTAATTCATCATTCTACATGCTTTCTCAGAAATTAGACATTCCTTTTGGCAGCATGAGGCCCAAGCATGAGCAATAGATCATAGGTTTACTTGTCTTTTCTAGTTTCTAGTAGTTTTCATAACCGTTGATTTTTTCATATTTATTATGATATTTTTTGTAAACAATATATGACAATTAAATAAATAATTTACTATTATAATTATTAATTATTAATTTTATATTTATTTATTTATTTAATAAATAAACAAATATATTTTTATTATTGATATATTTATTTATAAAAATAAATAAATAATTTACTATTTTATTTATATATCTATATATTTAGTTATCTCCACCTAATATAACTAAACTTATATGTTTATATATGAGTTTATATTTATTTACCTCACTAATAATACCATTTATATAAATTAAGTAAATAATTTACCTTTGCTATTATATGTATTAATTTATATTTTTATATTTATTTTTATTTAATAAATAAATAAATAAAAATTATTATTAATTTTATTTATTTAAATAAATAAATATAAATTATTTATATAGTTATATATTTTTAATAAATAAATAATTTATTAAGGAATTTAGACTTCTGTGATCCATAACATTGTTAAGATAGTCTTCGGCAAAATCACATAACCAAGACTATCTTAACAAATAATTTATTATTACTTTATTTATATATTTATATATTAATTTGGTTATCTCACACCTAATTTTAACTAAATTTATATATATTTATTTATTTTATCATTGATATATTTATGTATTTATTTTTATATTTATTTTTATTTAATAAATAAATAAATATAAATTATTATTAATTTTATTTATTTAAATAAATAAATAAAAATTATTATTTATATAGTTATATATTTTTAATAAATAAATAATTTATTATTACTTTATTTATATATTTATATATTAATTTGGTTATCTCACACCTAATTTTAACTAAATTTATATATATTTATTTAATTTTGATTTTATCATTGATATATTTATGTATTTCTTACCTTATATAACTAATTTTGACCTTGCTCCTTGAGTCAATCTTTGGCCAAGTAACCGTTGGTGTCTCTGCTCTAGCTATTTAAACAGGCTAAGCTGGATCTGTTCTTCAACTTGTCCTGACGATGAACCACACTGGTTGGTTCGAAACGCGTCGACAAAAGATTGGTTATGTGATTTTGCCGAAGATTATCTAAACAATGCTATGGATCACAGAAGTCTAAATTCCTTAATATATGACAATTTAAGTTTGAAGTTTGAAGTTGACAATTATAACTCATTGGTAACGAATTATGAATATGATGCTCCGTGAAAGTTGAAACATTTCATTTCATGTTAGATATTCTTTGTTATTGTTTGGTTACTTGGTCTTGGTAATGGTAATGGTTACAAGTACAAATTACAACTTTAGTGATCAATGATGGTAAATGTTATATATCGAATTTTGAAAGTTTGAAACTTTAAGATTGATGAATCACGAGACTCCATATGTTGTATGTTACTAACTTGTGGATGTGGTTGATGAAGATTATAACTTCTAGATGATTGATGTTATATGGTTCAATCCATGTTTTTATGCTTTTATATCTAATTCATCATTCTACATGCTTTTGTGTTGACATATATGCATCAAAATATATATTATATAAAAAATTGCTCCCGATTTGCTCCCAAACCAAGAGCTTTTGAAAATGTCGCTCCTTGCTCCCGCTCCTTGCTTCCGCTCTCAAGTAACCTTTGCTAGAAAGCCCTAGTTTAGTGCTATTCAAGGAGGCTAATTACAAAAGTATGGACTGTGGATCATGCCCTAGTTTGTGAATTGTGTAAGGGCAGATTTGGGTACTCTATTCAATATAGTTGCAAAGATCTTCTTCCGTATTTGGACAATGATACTTGTCTTGATGACAATGATGATAGAGATGTATATGACAATGATTTATATGACATTGATGTAGATGCATATGACAATGATGTACAAGGTAGTGATGTTTATGACTGTGATGTATGATAGTATGATTGTATTGCATGGCAATATCCTTATGACAATGTTGACAGTAATACTTGTGACAAAGATATATGCTACTTTCTGTAAATATGGAGACAACACTATCAAAGGTCATGTGGAGAACTTCTTGTCTTGTGTGCTACAATCTTATGAGGATCTAGCATGATCTAGGATTGGCCCTAGGTGGCCTAATGTGATTGATGATGGAAGACTTATGTCTCATTATAATTGTACATTGTATCTCAGTTAAACATTTGATGAATATCTAAGAAGAAGAATTGATTTTTGGATTTTCCCCCTTGTGGGGTTTTTCCTTGGTCTTTGACCTAAATCGTGGTGTCTCTATTGTTTATGAGGTTGAATATGATCCATTCTCTCCCTTTGTAGAAGCTGCAAGGGTGGCCTCCTATACTGAGGGTTAAATTTCTGTTAGGAATTGGTTGGCTTTGTCGAGGAGGGTTTTTGTTCTCCAACCCCAGTTTTACGAGTTTGTTGGTCAAACTCCTTATTAACTTGCTTATCTCATCTAGCTTATGTTCTTGACTTTGCTTTACATGGTATGAAGAACTGGCTTCCTCCTTTCCCCTCCTCCAGTCACCATATTCAAACTTCCCTTTCCACTTTCTAGTGGAGGTGAAATTTGCTTCGACTTCCAGGGCATCTGTTTGAATTTGGTCCAGAGTACGAGACTTTCTTTCTCTGAGGGTAAACCCAAACTCTGGTTCAAAAGCTCCAGCAAAAACCACTTTAGCAGCAGCTTGTGGGGGTTTAATTTCAGCAGGAAGGCTATTATATAATTTATTAAATCTCCTTATAAATTCTGAGACATCTTCATTATGTTTTTTCTTCATTCCATTAAACTCTGTTAGGATATACCCATGGTCTCTTTTCTCCCCCCATTTTTGCATGAAAGAGTTCTCCATCTCCTCCCAAGTATTAATAGAAGCATTAGGTAGGATCTTGAACCATTTCCTGGCCTCTCCGTCCAAAGACTAAACAAAGAGTCTTAGGACAACATCTAGATGTTCGACATTCAAATTCTCAGCGAATGCACAAAAAGTTTCTATATGCTTTTGGGCCGAAATATCATCCTCTCCAGTGAACCTTGGCAAGAGTTTAAGGTAATCTTGTGGCATCCCATTCAGAGGTTGTGGCAAGTTGAGTGGAGCATATCTATTGAGTAGAAAACCAGGGACAACCATGTTTTGCAATGGAGGTGGTAGAAGATTTACTACAGGGCCTTGAGACTACAAGCTCATAAATTTGTTATTTCAAATGGCCAACTATACTCGAAGGACCTGGTGGGGATCTTATTTTTGGTAGAAGAGGAGATTCCTAGAGTAATCGATGAATTCCATAGCTGTGTCTGTGGGCGACATTACATTTGGAGAGCCACAACCCATAAGATCCTCAAGGCTGGTTTCTATTGGCCAAAATTATTTAGTGAGGTTCATACTTATGTTAGGGCATGTGAGAAATGTCAGATTTTTGCAGAGAAACAGAGGTTGGCACCCCTCCCCTTAATCCTTGTCTTTGTAGAAGAGCCTTTCAGAGAGTGGGTCTAGACTTTATTGGAGAAATACATCCACCATCCAGTGGTCAACACAAATGGATACTTATAGCCACATATTTTTTCACAAAATGGGTGGAGGCCATCTCATCCAGAAATACAGCCGATGTAGTGGTCATCAAGTTTATGGAGGAGAATATCCTTACTAGATTTGGCTGTCCAAGGAAGATTATCACTAATAATGCTCAGGTATTTAAGTCAACCAAGTTTATTAGTTTCTGCCAAAAGTATAACATCATCGTGGGCCACTCCACCACCTACTATCCACAAGGAAATGGATTGGCTGAATCTTAAAAAAAAACTCTTGTGAGGATTTTGAAAAAGGCCACATCCGAAAATCAGAAAAACTGGGTCTCATAGCTAAAATTTGCTTTGTGGGCCAACAGAATTACCACCAAGAGGTCAACTTGGAAGTCTCCTTTTGAGTTGGTGTATGGAAAGGCTGCAATTTTCCCTATTCAACTAGCCATGCTAGTGGCTAAAATTCTACAAGATGTTGAGGAGGAACCCAATTCTCTGACCAGGAAAATAAAGCAGCTGGTAGAACTACAAGAAAACAAAGAGTAGGTAACTCAAAATCTGATTAAATATCATGAAAAGATGAAATACCTTTTTGACAGAAAGGCAAGGGACATATCCTTACAACCAATTTATTTGGTACTAAGATGGGATGTTAGAAGAGAATGTTGACACCTAATCCTTAGGATTGGGTGAATATAATGTAAATAGATAAATAAGTAATATGAACAGTCATCGGGAGATGAAGTGAACAGTCTCTCCCTCATGTATATAATGAAGACCTACCTAATGGAATAAGACATACGAATCATTTTTGCCTTGAGGAGTCACTGCCTGGCCTGACATGGTATCAGAGCCGGCGCCATTTTTGGCTTTCCTCTGCTTTGTAACTCCCTATTTTGCCTATGTTCTACCTTGCATACAAAACTCTGCTCCTCTGCTCTCCATTTAAAAGCGCTGCTCCATACAAAGCGCTGCTCCATTTAAAAGCACTGCTCCATACAATGCGCTGCTCCATTCAAAAGCGTTGTCCATATAATACGCTGCCCATATAAATGTTGGTGTCAGTTGCTTGACATTTTCTCAAGCCTACCTGCACCATTGACTGCTACTGCTACGCTGCTCGATACCTGCCTTGAACATTGCTACCATTCTCCTAAACCCTCTCAGAACCTCTGGTAACAGTACAACGAAAATGTGGTGATATCCTCGGCCTTCACGCAGGATACTTTGATTGATTGAGTCGTTCTGTCTCGTTGATTGATACTTTCACTGATACCACTTCGTTAATTTGCTCTTTGCTCATCCTGGCGTCTTGCAGACATTGGTGGAGGATTAGCATGCACTTATCGAAGAAATCAGTATTGAGCTCTTCGAACTTGGGTCTCCTAATCTGCATGTGAAAATCTAGACCTTCATAGAGACAGTCGATATCAATCACAGTCTCTACCACTGAAGACAAATTTCTTTTTGCCCTTTCGCATTCTGAGCGGAGTTTCCGGAGGGCTTTGGCGCTTGTGGTCATGTCCTTTTTGTATTTTAATTATCAACACAGTGTTTGAGCATCCGATTGTCAAAATCTTCGCCACCCAAATGCGTGTCCCCTCCTACGCGTTTTAGAAAATCTGGAAATTATGTGTTATTTCTTTGAAAATCGATTGCTGTTCTAAGTAATGCATTGAAGCAGTGTAGTGTTAAATAGTCTTGAAGAATGCGTTGAATACTGAAAGCGCTGTCTTTATTCCAAGTCCATGAGCAGTCTAATGGTTGAATTGAGCACTGAGTCCATGCATTTTGCGCTATATCATTCAACCTTTGGAGATTGGTGAATGCACATGGTATTGGGTAGTCTCGCAACATCCCTTGCCATTGGTCCTCCGCTCCTCGAATGTTGATCTACCGTAGATAATAGATTCCTTCTGCTGCTGCTGCGGGATAGTATTTGATGAGTGGAGCTGTGTCGGATGACAACTCTGTAAATGCAGGGTATCAACCCTTCCATTGGTATCGCTTTGACAGATCTCCTACAATAACAGTATACACATAACATATCCTTTCACGAAAGAACACAAACGTAGTTGAAATAACAATTATTGTAGCAACATTACTGATGATCATCAAAAGAATTCGAGTCGTAAAGATCCATATGCCGGTTTACTAGATACTACTGTCCAAGAACACTGCTGTTCTGGTGCATTAACTCGACCGTGCTTGGTATATGAATATTGTGGAATATGTTATAAGGAATACAATATATATTGCATGATATATGAATATTGAGAGCTTGCAGTTGATTCTATTTTTTTTGTAAAGTCATAGCAAATTATTATTAGTATTTTGCTACGAATACTGTAATTATTTTTGGGCTCAATTCAAATTTTTATGATGGAGAAGTTTGTTGAAAAAGAGAAGGGTTTGGAAAAGAAGACAACTCTTCTTGCACACAGAGAGAATAATCTTGCTCAAGATTTTTCCAGAGGAAGAGGTAGAAGATATTTCAGAGGCAGGGGGGGCAGACACTCTCAAGGAGAAAAGGCAGATTTGCACTGCATTCGCTACAAAAGAAATGGATCACATGATGCCTCTACATGCAAGCTACCATGGGACAAAATTGAGCAGCAAAGAAACCAACAGAAAGGTAAAACTGATGATATAGACAAAGGTAAAGTCCCTGAATCCACTCACTATGTTGTGGCACAATGTAACATTGGAGTAAATGAAGATTTATTTAATGCTTCACTTGCTTCTTGGAAAAATGATTGGTTGCTTGATTCAGGAGCAACCTGCCACATGACTCATAGAAAAGATTTTTTTGAAGAATTTACTGACAATGTTGATGGAGCAGTATACTTTGCAGACCAATCAAAAATCAAGCCATCAGAGCTTGGCACAATCAGGCTTAAATTGCTTGGTCTTCCAGACTTTCTTCTGCACCATGTTCTATATCTCCCACAGCTGAAGAGAAACTTGTTGTCCTTGGTTTACATCCGCCAGCAAGGTCACTCCATTCATATATTTGATGGCAAGCTTGAGGTGAGAAAAGCATCTGACCACTCACTTGTCATGAGGGGAATAGAAGAAGAAAGGCTTATCAAGCTGCAAGGAACCTCTGCTCGGGCACAACATTTCTCATACAATTCTCATCATGAAGAAGGTACTCTTCCATCAAGTTTATTATGGCATGCTAGATTTGGACATTTGAACTATGACAGCCTCCGCTTGTTAAAGAAAAATGGTTTTGCTAGTTTGCCTACAATTCCTAGGAAACTTAAGCAATGTGATGCTTGCATCCTAGGAAAGCATAGCAAACAGTCTTTTCATGATTCACATTCAAGAGCACATAGAAAACTTGAACTCATTCATTCAGATTTATGTGGTCCAATGCCTATTCCTTCTGCAAATGGAAATAAATATATGATGACATTTATTGATGACTACACCAGAATGTGTTGGGTTTATTTATTGAAAAACAAATCTGATGCTTTTCAAACATTCAAGAATTTTCATAAATGGATTGAAAACTAAGTTGCACGAAACGGGGAAACGGGTACGAGTTTCCGAAACGGAAAGCGATACGAAACGCGACCTCCCCAAATTTTGGAAACGGGGAAACGCGAATATATATATATATATATATATATATATATATATATATTGAAAATATTTAAATATATATATATATATATGTGCAATCATAAAGCATAAATGGTACATTATAATTTATTACACTTAAACATTAAGATTTAATTTACATCATATTTACTCATGAATGATCACATAATGAAAATAAAAATATCGGAATATCCAAAAGCAACCTTTATTATATATCCAAATCTCAAAATCAACCTTTATTTATATTAATATATGAGGCTGCAAGTACAATAAAGACTATAAGGCTGCAAGAGAGAGATCCAAATCAGGATTTTCTGCATCCACATCCCATTATTTAGAAGGACCATTGTTGTATTGGGAGTTTCCTCCTACATAGTCGAACGACTTTAGTGCTCTTGATTAAATACACATTTCATACCCTAGTACCCTACATGATCTTGATTATTGGGAGTTTCCCATGCATAGAGGGCTTGGTTCTCTTGATTAAATACAAGTTCCATACCCTAGTACATGATAAAATCCAATGGAAACATTGCAATCCCTCCAATCCTAAAATCCTGAAAAACAAATAAGTTTGATGGATTTTGAGTGAGATCTAAAATTCTACTTTCTCCATATGAAATCCAATGAGGGTGAAAACACTCTTAAACATCCTGAGTCATTTCATGGTAATGTTAAAAATTTAAGTAAAAGGATGAAAATGAAAAATAAAGGAGAATATCACTTTTACTTTAAGAATTTAACATTACCATGAACTGCATATCCCTCAAACTTCCTGATGAACTGCATATCAACACTAGGGCAAAAATTCACTTTTATAACTTTAGACATGCATCTAGAAGCAACAAGAAGTCACTAACATACCCTAAAAGTAAATTAAAAAACAAATTAAAAAAAACACAAGTTAATGAGGAAACGTGGGTCGTACGGCCCTGAAACGCGTTTCCGGCCGTACTGGCCACGTTTCCATTTCGGGAAACGTGGCAGTACGGCCGGAAACGCGTTTCACGGCCGTACCAAACGCGTTTTCACGTTTCATACCCGTTTCCGTACAGAAACGGACCTCTATACCACGTTTCCTGCAACATAGATTGAAAATGATGCACAATCTCATATTGGGTCTATTCACACTGATAATGGAAAAGAATACACATCAAATGAATTTGAAAACTATCTTCGCCAACATGGGATCAAACATCAAACAACTGTGCCTTATAATCCCCAACAGAATGGTGTAGTTGAAAGAATGAATAGGACAATCGTAAATATGGTACGATCCATGCTCTTCTTAAAAAATGTAAAGATAATGTTTTGGGCTGATGCTGTTCTATGTGCTGCATATATAAAGAATAGATGTCCATCTAATGCTATTAGAAACAAGACTCCATGTGAAATGTGGTATGGACATGTTCCTTCGGTAAAGCATCTCAGGGTCTTTGTTTCCACCTGTTATGCCTTGATACCAAAGGTACATAGAAACAAACTTGGTGCTAGAAGTCGTAAGTGTATCTTCCTAGGGTATTCAAACACCTTCAAAGCATATCGTCTCTATGATGAAGTAAATAAAAAGTTTGTTATATCTAAAGATGTAATTTTTCTTGAATCATCCAAAACTGACAATGTTGTTGAGCGGCAACTTGATCGCTTGGATAGATTCGCAAAAGCAAAATCATTTCAAGAATTTGATAATCAGATTCCACATCTTGAAGGGGGGATTCCTATACTAGATCAACATGTGGAATTTTCTTCTGAAGAACACTCTCCCTTGCATGAAACTTCAACAACGGATGATGCTTTAAGTGATGTGATTGACAGAATTGGGAGACTCAATCTTGATTCAGTCCCAACTCAATCAGCGGAGCAGCCTGGACCATCTGAAAATGGTCCCCCAAAGTGGCTGACAAAGACATTTGAAAGTGTTCATCCTGATGAGATTGGAAAGACAGGAACCAGAAATTCAAACCGGCAAAATGGAGGTGATGTAGATGACTCTAATTCACCTGTTGATATGGATGTTTCTTATGATTGTGAATTGAACTTGTTTACAGATTTTGAACTAACTTCCTTCAAAGAAGCTGCTTCTCATGATGAATGGAAAGAAGCAATGCAAAAGGAGTATGATGCCCTCATAAAGAATGGCACTTGGAAGCTGGTTGATCCTCCATTAGGAACCAAACCAATTGGTTGCAAGTGGGTCTACAAGAACAAGTATAAAGCTGATGGCTCACTTGACAAACACAAAGCTAGGCTTGTGGCAAAAGGTTTTGCACAGAAGGAAGGGGTCGATTATGAGGAGACTTTTTCCCCCACAGCAAAATGGGCTACCATCTGGACACTCTTTGCCATAGCAACTCAGAACAGTTGGAAAGTCCATCAAATGGATGTAAAAACTGCTTTCTTAAATGGAGATCTAAAAGAGAATGTTTTTATGTCTCAGTCTGAAGGATTTGCTGTGAAAGGACATGAACATAAAGTATGCAAACTTGTGAAGACCTTGTATGGCCTCAAACAAGCACCGCGAGCCTGGTATGAAAAGCTAACTGAGCATCTTCTGAAACTCAATTTCAAACATTATGATCTTGATGATGCAACTTTATTTGTCAAGAAAGTTGGCAAAACAATTGTATATCTTGTGGTATATGTAGATGATCTTTTGATGACAGGGAACAATGAAAGCTACATTGCATCCATAAAGAAGGAATTGGGGAAAAGTTTTGAAATGACTGATTTGGGCTATGTTCATTACTATCTTGGCATTGAAGTAACCCAATATCCGAAGTCCATATTTCTTTCTCAAAAGAAATACATTGGAGATCTGTTGAACAGGGTTGGCATGACAGAATGCAATCCTCTTACTACTCCAATGGAACAAAGCTTAAAGCTCACATCTATTGAAGGAAAAGAATTTGAGGATGCAACAAAGTATAGACAGCTTGTAGGAAGTCTCAATTGCCTAACTACTACCAGACCAAACATTTCGTTTGCTGTTGGAATCCTCTCCAGGTTTATGCAAAAGCCTTGTGAGGGACATTGGTTTGTTGCAAAAAGAGTTCTAAGGTACTTGAAGGGAACTCAAGACTTTGGAATCAAGTATACACAGGTGGACGACTTCAACTTGATTGGATACTCTGATTCAGACTTCGATGGAGACAAAGAAATTGGGGTATCTACTTCAGGATATGCTATGAGTCTTGGATCAGGAGCTGTCTCCTGGAGATCACGCAAACAATCAGTTCCAACAGATTCCACAACAGAAGCAGAATATGTGGCAGCAGCTGAAGCAACAAAAGAAATTGTGTGGCTCAGGAAAATTCTTGAAGATTTGCAGGTAAAACAAGTACAATCAACTCCACTCATGATTGACAATACCTCTGCAATAAAGTTGGCCAAGAACCCAAAGTTCTATGATCAAACGAAGCACATCAATACTAAATATCATCTGATTCGACATCATATTGAGGCCAAAACAATCCATCTCCATCATCGTTCCACTAATGAGCAAATTGCAGACATCTTCACCAAAGCGCTTGGAAGAGAAAAGCTTGAATGATTCAGAATGATGGTTGGCCTCACCAACATCCCTTCAGATTAACAGGGGGAATGTTGATACCTAATCCTCAGGATTGGGTGAATATAATGTAAATAGATAAATAAGTAATATGAACAGTCATCGGGAGATGAAGTGAACAGTTTCTCCCTCATGTATATAATGAAGACCTACCTGATCGAATAAGACATACGAATCATTTTTTCCTTGAGGAGTTACTGCCTGGCCTGACAGAGAAGATAAGGGGAAGCATGGGAAGTTTGATCCCTTGTGGTTTGGATCCTTCAAGATATCTAAAGCAAAGGGAAACAACACCTTCTTACTGGAAAATTTGGATGGTGAGGTGCTTGGACTGCCTCTGAATGGGCAGTGTCTCAAGCTCTATTTTCAGCATTAATGAGGTCCATTTTCACCCATTGTATATACCGGTGAGCCATTGTACACTAAGTCACCACATTCGTGTTCGTGTTCGAGTTCGGCAACCTTGAAATTCGAATAAAGTTCGGCACCTAAAATTTTGCTGATAAAATTCGGCATAAAATTCGACATATAAAATTTGAAATATTATATACAATTTAAGTTTAAGCAGGCTGAAAAACACATTTAGCGATAGTTCTTCTCAAATAAATTATGTAGATTACCCCATAAAAAACAAAAAATCACCATTAACTTTCACCAAATCCATACAGACAATTACAAATTATTCCGCCGACAATACATCACAATGGAATTGTATGCTGATAACAGAACTACAAATTGACAAGAAAATAATTGTTGTTTTAGTTAGTGAATTCTATTAACTGAACTAGACAAAAATTCATCTCGATGATTCAACCCTCTCAATGGGTTGGTTGACAGAAACATTAATGAAGAAGATTGATTATTGTTCCCATTAGAAAAGTCTGTGAATCGGATGAAAAACCTTTGTCGCTTTTTCAATGATTCCAAATGCCCTAGTGGTCCAATGGCCTAGTTATCCAACTTCCCGGTGGCTAATTATCAAACTCCCAAAGGCCCAATTATCTCATCGGTTGGTGGTGGAGTGAGCGAGTGTCACTGTGAGTGAGGTAGATTTTCGCGTGTCACCAAGCTTTAGCCTCAAGTTCATTAGGGTTACCAAACTTACCATTTAATTTTTTTTTAATTATTAATGATGAGAAAATGTCGAACCACAAAACCCTGAAATAAACTTCAATGACTTTTTGGCGAATTTCATTGAATTTGTTCGTGTTCTGCATAAAGTTCGGTGAACATAAAATTTGTTTGAATTGTTTTAAGGTTCGATGAATTTCAAATTCGAAGGATTAAATTTACCGAACCCGGTGACTTAGGTAATAGGCAAGGATTGGTGGGCAAGGGCCAAAATCATTTGCAAGAAGGCCTGTTGTCCCCAGCTGAGAGGGTGGCATAACTGTAAAATAAGGTGGGTTCAATGAATTTTACTAGATCAACAAAGACTAGGTATACTAAAGATTTTTGAATTGGCTTTGGGGTCACCTCCAAGATTTTGGCCCCAGTAGAAGATAAGAAACAATTCTTCTTCTCAACGTAAGACACAGCCAGCCATGAAATAAACTCAGGGAAATCATAGACAAAAGGCGCAATTTGGTAATAAAGCCCTGATTCAACCACTCTGAAGGGTCTTCCCCCCTAACATTGTGGCCATAAACCAGAGGCCTGAGAGGTGGTAAGGACAGGATGGGTCGAAGATTTGTGCCTCTGTGTCCATCAGTGGCTCAACCTAGGATGAGGGTTTGACTTCCAGGGCTTTGGGGGTCTTTGGGGCCAGTTTCTTCATTTTTAGCATGGAAACAAAAATTGCAGGTGGGAAGCTAGCGGGTTACCTGGTTGACTGAGTGAGAGATGGCGAATGACGTTGGTAAGAGATCTGGAGTAGTCCAGTGAATGAACGGTGTCACAAACCAAACGAATGGCGGGAGAACTCAACTACAGGAAGAACGGATTTAAATTCAAACAGCTAAACGGGAAGGGCTTTTATAGGCGATGAGCAATGGTCATCGGACATCATATGAGATCAGCGGGGCAGACACGTAGCAGAAGATGATAGGAGGGGTAACAAGTGGACAAGTGTGGGGGTACTTTACCGTTACCTTCGGCACTCGCTTGCTGGAATTGTCGGTGATTAGATGCATGGCAGGTGTGGTACCCACCTCTCTTCGGCGAGTGAGGGAGCAAGAGGCGGGATCAAGCCAAGACCCCCTAGAGTTAATCTGGGTCGTCGATCGGTTGATCCCGCTCCACTGACTTTTCAACTCCGGGGGGTGGTGCCCATGTAATAGTCGCGCAAGTGCCCCCCCACCCCGAAGTGCCTCTTGAGGTTAGTTGGGCAGAGACGGACGGCAATCTGCCCAAGGATCTGCTAGACCTTTAACAAAAGACCATTCCCCTTTAGTTTTCACTTGTTGCACTGTTGCGCCTGCTCAGGGAGAGATTTTTCTGATGCAGCCTCTTGCTTAAAGATCTTTAGTGTACTACCAGCACTAAAATTTTGTCCACTTTGGCCAATCTAAACTGATCTACCCATCATTGTACCAGGGATGTCAAATGAAACCTTTTGACACCCATACAAAAGGTATGGCAGATAACAACATTGGCTCCAATTGGGGATAGTGCATTGCAAGCGATGGACTGAGAACCTGTACACTAGTGCCTTACCCATTGAGCATGGAATCATTTTATTCAAGTACACATAAAGCAAAACAGAAACAGTAAGAACACAAAACATTATTGCTATGTACAATCTAAGTCACTGGGTTCGGCAAATTTAATCCTTCGAATTCAAAATTCGCCGAACCTTAAAACAATTCGAACAAATTCATTTATGTTTGCCGAACTTTATGCTGAATACAAACAAATTCGATGAAATTCGCCAAAAAGTCGTTGAAGTTTATTTCAGGGTTTTGTGGTTCGACATTTTCTCATCATTAATAATTAAAAAAAAATTTAAATGGTAAGTTTGGTAACCCTAATGAACTTGAGGCTAAAGCTTGGTGACACGCGAAAATCTACCTCACTCACAGTGACACTTGCTCACTCCACCACCAACCAATGAGATAATTGGGCCTTTGGGAGTTGGATAACTAGCCATTGGGAAGTTGGATAACTAGGCCATTGGGCCACTGGGGCATTTGGAATCATTGAAAAAATGACAAAGGTTTTTCATCCGATTGACAAACTTTTCTAATGGGAACAATAATCAATCTTCTTCATTAATGTTTCTGTCAACCAACCCATTGAGAGGGTTGAATCATCGAGATGAATTTTTTTCTAGTTCAATTAATAGAATTCACTAACTAAAACAACAATTATTTTCTTGTCAATTTATAGTTCTGTTAATCAGCATATAATTCCATTGTGATGTATTGTCGGCAGAGTAATTTGTAATTGTCTGTATGGATTTGGTGAAAGTTAATGGTGATTTTTTGCTTTTTATGGGGTAATCTACATAATTTATTTGAGAAGAACTATCGCTAAATGTGTTTTTCAGCGTGCTTAAACTCAAATTGTATATAATATTTCAAATTTTATAT
Organism: Pinus tabuliformis; assembly: GCA_031772625.1. NCBI lineage: Eukaryota > Viridiplantae > Streptophyta > Pinopsida > Pinales > Pinaceae > Pinus > Pinus tabuliformis. Next base: position 739,312,019 of record CM062814.1, on the reverse strand, counting down.
GTCGAATTTTATGCCGAATTTTATCAGCAAAATTTTAGGTGCCGAACTTTATTCGAATTTCAAGGTTGCCGAACTCGAACACGAACACGAATGCGGTGACTTAGCCTGTTACTAATACTTTTTGAATATCTACATTTACAGAGGCCGTGTAGCCCATCCTCACTGTAATTGCCTATTTGTTTGGGGAAGACGATGCCAATGTTACTACTAAAGCCACCGTAGGGTTTTTGAGAGAGATGATGCAACCATACCATCTATTTGACATACCTTCTTTCCTCGCTGAGTCCATCAAATTCTAGTTGCACCACTTTTCTATCACCTCGTTCTTCATATACTATTCCCTAATGTTTTATTTGTTCCTATACACTCATGTTGATGAATTTGAGTGCCTGGGTCTTAGTCTAATGGATTCAAACAAGCAGAGAAAGTTTGTCTTTGATTGGGATGTTGCTGTCAGGTAGAAACCCAACAATGAGGGCTACTCTCAATTCATATCCTCTTATATGGCTATTGCATATAAAATCATTCATAATGTCTCCCCACCAAGAATCTTGCCTAAAGAGATCCTCCAGCTCAGTAAGGACACCAGGGTGGGTGATTGGTATTTGTTTGAGAATTACATTGAAATCAGGGTTTATGGGTGTGAGCTCCCTCCTTATCGTCTACCTGTGTTCATGCTAATGAGAATATTTTCCCTTGAGTTTATTAGATAGAGCCTACACGTGGATCAAATCCACTTTGTCCCTGCTAAGAAAGACCATATGTTCAAATTGGGAAGCCTATAGGCCCTTTCATTGTCAACCAGCTGAGAATTTGTTGAAAGAAATGAATTTTGAAATGGGAGATGTTTGGCATTATGACCCTCATGGTGTCATTGCAAAGAAAGGAAAAAGAATTAATGCTTCAACCTATGATCATGAATACATGCCAGAGATTGAGTGGAAAGCTAACTTTGATTCATGGCCTATTAACACAGAAATGGAGATTGAGACTCCAACAACAAAGGACAAGACACAGAAAAGGAGTGTGGATGAGACCAGAGATGTGGAGATGGAGGACGTTCACACTAGCAAAAGGGGCAAGACCCAAGAAGCAGAGGAAGAGGAGATTGGAGATGGAGGACATTCACACTAGCAAAAGGGGCAAGACCCAAGAAGCAGAGGAAGAGGAGATTGAAACCAGGTTGATGGAGATAAAGCCAGACCAACCAAGCTTCTAGGTGACCCTAGAAGACCCACAACAAGCTTCTGCTTCCTCATCTATAGAGGTAGCCCTTATGAGTTTTGCAGCGAGTTCAACAATGACAAAATCCAGTTGGCCTATAGGGAAGGCGATAGAGGAAAGTAACAAGAAAGTGAGGGAAGAGATGCAACAACAACTGGCATTGCATTCGATCCCCTATGAGACTAGACTCTTGGTTGCCATGGACTTGGAGAGGAATTAGATGAAGTTTTCACTACACCACCCCTTGGCACAGTCCCTCCCATCAGGCTCACAGTTTAAGGCTTTGGATGTGTCTCTGGACCTGACAAGTGTCCCTCTGCCTGATAAAATCAACTTTCACAGGCAGGTGGGAGAAATGTTGTATAGTGAGCTAAGCAGGAATGCCATGACCATTAGTAAAGCTAAAAAGTTGCTGGAGAAGGCTGCAACGAAGCTGAAACAAGAGAGGGCTAACTCTAGAGCCTTACACATGCAAAACGAGAACTTCAAGGAACTGATTGTGAAGTTGGGAGTGAATCCAGAAGACAAAGTTGTCTTAGAAACTCTTATCCAGGGTTCACAAGCTGAAATCCAAGAACTGAGGCATAAGCTGAAGATGCCTGCTAGTGAACATGTGCAGTCCAGAGAACTAGCACAGGTGGAGGAAGAAAAAGAGATCTTGGCTAAGGAGCTAATAGACAGGAATAACGAAGTGGTGGCCCTCAAGCAACAGGTAGCAAAGCTTCAAAAGAAAATTGACTCCCACATTTGAGCTGCAACTCTTAGAAGGAGAACTCAAGAAGGTACATGTGGATTTAGACAATGCCAAACGTGCCCTTGCACAAAAGGAGAAGTAGCTGGAGACTGCCAAGACCAATGCAGAATTGATCAGCAAAAATTTGCATGAAGCAAATCAAGAAATCACTGAACTGAAAGGCAGATTGAAAGGAAACATGTCTCTCCTCCAGGCTAAACATCTAATATGGGATGAAATGATAGCAGAGATGAAGAATAACTGGGAGTATATCACTCTAATGGCAGAACAAAAAGTTGTAATCAAGGACTATGAGTTCTTCATCTTAGCTGCCAAGGAGGAGGGTGAAAAGAATGCTCAGACAACTAAAAGATTCATCCAATATGTCAATGAAAAACCACTCAGTGAGTTGAGGGCCATAGATGTGGTAGATCAGGTGTCTGCAATCATGGAGGTCTCCAAAGTGGTCCAGAAAGAAGATGCCAGAGCCAAAGCTAAAGAATGTCTAGAGAGAGTGTCGAAGGATGTAGCTGCTTTTGATTTAGAGTTTGAGTAGAGGGTCCGAGCAGGATTTCCCAACTGTTGGGACCTCATAGGAGGATTAATCCCATGGGAACAATACAATCAAACGCTGGTAGAGGCTAAGAGCATAGTCAATTCCTCCCACGAGAAGACATCCATCTTAAAGGGCAAGACAATGGTGAACTATCTAAGGAGAGATTTCCAACTGCTAGGGCTGGTGAACACCTTCTTTCGCTCCGGGCCAAACTATGTAGGGCTCATAGGTCCTAAGATCGCTTAACATGTTTTCTTTCGCTCTCCTCAACCGAGTCCAACACTGTGGCAGAGATGTGACCAGTTCGTCAACCCTCCACTACTCCAAATCATCGATCCAACAACCCTTCCTCCAGAACTGGTCTACCATGAATGAATATTTTTCTGATCGTGTCAATCATGACACTTCACTGTTTTATGTTTTCTGTAAATATTTTATTTCAAGAAATGAACTCCAGTTAGTTAGGGTTTAGCTAGTATAGCTGTGTTACTAGCATGCTCACATCTTTTTGTTATGATGAATCATTGAGAGATCAAGAAGGAATATTTTGTAAGGGGTTCTCATCCTGAGGCCCTATAAAAACAGTTTATGATACATTATCAAGGGTTCTGAATTTTGTTTTCAAAGGGGCTCTAGCACTGTGAATGAAGAGAATGGAAAATGTATGCTTTGTCTGAAGATTAATAAAAACTTTGGTGATTCTGGCTCACATGAAGCTGTAGTATGTATTTTTCTTCTGTGTTCACTCCATTTATCTTTGTTTTCTTCTCAGATGACATGTAATTGTAGTTGCTGGGTGTATTTTATGTGATCATGGATTCATCTAAGTCTAAATGCTGATTTAAGATGCATGTGGCTAGTAAGATCTAACATCCTTAATATGCGCTCCATGTAATCTGATATGCTATTCGTTGTTTCATTCATCCGTTTCTTGTTGAAGTCTGTTGCACTGGATTCTACACTTAGCCCTATGTATTTGATTTCATTTCTTCATAGTCTTCTAACTCACTACAATGGCAAATGAACTATGTGCTTTTGAAAGTTTAGCCTTTAGAGCTAGATATTAATTCTTTTATGAGTTTGCTTTACTATCAATTACATTTTCCCTCTTGAAAGAGGTTCTGAACCAATTATGTTTTAAAAATGTGTTAAATGTTGAGTGTAAGTGAACAATTTCAACAAATCTTGCAAACACTCATTAAGATGTCCTAGGCACTTGTCTCTCCTCAACCCGGGGGCTGTCTCTAGGAGCTTCAACAGGCTCGAGGTGGCCTAATGTGATTGATGATGGAAGACTTTTGTCTCATTATAATTGTACATTGTATCTCAGTTAAACATTTGATGAATATCTAAGAAGAAGAAGAATTGATTTTTGGGTTTTCCCCCTTGTGGGGTTTTGCCCTGGTCTCTGACCTAAATCATGGTGTCTCTGTTGTGTATGCTTTTCTTCTATTGTTCCTTACTGTCCCACTACATTGTTGATGTTATTGTTCTCTCTATATAATTGCTTATGATGATATGGGGTGAATGTAATGTGTAAATTGTTGAAAAAGTTGAAAAATGCAATTATCTATAATAGAGAACAACTGTCCAAGGAGGGCTGACTTGGTCTTTGTGTTGACTTTTGACTCGAAAATAAAATTCAAATTTGTTTCTTACAAAAGTCCAAATGGGACTTGACTCAAATACATTTTCTTTTTGACTAAATAAATTCTTTTTGACTCTTTTGACTCTATAAGCATGAAGAACATGCTTTGACCAATAATAGTAATAATTACAACAATAATATTGAATATGATAAATATATTAATGATGAAGTTACATTACATTATGAAGATCGACACTAGTTACACTCTCCCTCTTAAATAGGGAGGTATTCATAGTGACTCAATAAGATAGTCTCAATTTGAAATATTCATATAAGAAAGGATCTGGATTGATAAGCATCCATGATGATTACATCATCATAACCAACATTGTCAAACTATCAAGGCCTTGACAAGTAAGTTCTTTCTTTCCACTAGATCAGAGCACAATGCTAGGAGGCATAAATTTGGACACCACCACCTCTTCAAGTCACATACCCTACCTGGTTGTTCACTAAGGTATGTCCTCAAAGGACCATTTCCTAATCCATTGTAACAATACTTGACACAAGGAAATGTTGGTCCTCAAGACCATTCTCATCTTAGATTAATGTACTTGACTTATGATGGTTAGTCCTGGTCACAATACAAATCTTCAAGAATGTCAGTCCTTGATGCTTATCCAATCCGCCATTCTCCCTACCAGTGTTCATACAGTAGGATTACGGCTGTTAATCTTGGCCATAGTACATGACACATAGAGATCACGGTGTCCACCCTACTCCCTCCTAACTAGGGAGGAGATCTTCACTCCCTCTCAACCAGGGAGGAGATATCCACAAGTCCAAACTTGTCTTGAAAATACTCATGCTTTTTATTAGGAAGGGACTTTGTTAATACATTTACTACTTGTTCGTCAGTGGAGATATACTGTTGCTTCATGAATCGATCTTGCACCATGCTTCGAAAGTAATGATATTTGATATTAATGTGCTTTGAACTTGCATGAAAAACTGGGTTCTCTGACAATTTTATGCAGCTTTGATTATCACAACATATGATGGTCGAATCCAAAGGTCCTTCAAACAAATCAACAAGAAAATTACAGAGGCAAACTGCTTTACGACTAACTTCACTGGTTGCCATATATTAAGCTTAAGTAGTGCTTAATGCAACCGAGTCATGTTTTTTGCTCATCCATGAAACCATAATGGATCCCAAACAAAAACAACCACCTATAGTACTTTTTCCATCTTCAGCACTGCCTTCCCAATCCAAATTAATGTAACCCAATAATTGAATCTCATTTCCTGCAACATATCTCAAACAATGATGTATGGTCCCATGGAGATATCTTAAGATGTGTTTTGTTGCTATCCAATGATCATGTCTAGGCTCCATCTGAAACTGGCTAAGAGTATTTACTGCAAAACATATATTTGGCCAGGTGTTCACGAGATACATGTTGGTAAGATGATGGATCAACAAAACTTGAATCTGAACTCCTTAGCTTCTTCAAATTGGTGATCATAGGTGTTGTCATGGGTTTACTATCCATCATCCCAAATTTCTGTAGAATCTTGATCACATATTTTCCTTGACCAAGATAAATTTCTTCATGTTTCTGCCAAATGTTGAGTCCCAGGTAATAGCACATTAGTCCAAGATCTTTCATGTCAAATTCAGTTGTTAGTTCCTTCTTACATTAACGAATAATATGCTTCACTCCTGTTATCAGTAAGTCATCCACATATAACAATATGATCAGAGGTTCATTCTTTACTACTTTGATGTAGAGGTTTGGATTTGCAGTATTCTTGACATAACCGAGTCTTGTTAGATAAGCATCCATTCAGACATGCCATGCTTTAGGGGCTTGTTTTAAGTCATATAGAGCCTTCTTTAACCCACAAACATGAGTTTCTTTTCCATGCACTTCAAATCCTTGAGGTTTCTTAGTGTAGACTTCTTCATTAATTGTGCCATTTAGAAAGGTTGTCTTTACGTCCATTTGATGTATATTCCATCCCATAGAAGTTGCAATAGAGATGAGAGATCTAATTGTTGTGTACTTGACTATAGGAGCAAAAGTTTCATCATAATCAATTCCTTCTTGTTGAGAGAATCCTCTAGCCACAAATCTTGCCTTTTATTTGTCAATACTCCCATCAACTACATGCTTAATTTTGTACACCCACTTGGAAGTCACAACTAATTTATCCTTTGGTCTAGGAACAATTTCCCAAACATCATTCTTCATTATTGATTGGTATTCTTCTAACATTGCAGCGTTCCATACTTGATGTTCAACGACCTTTTCGTAAGAAGTAGGTTCTGCTTCAATGAGTTTGATCATATATGCCTCAAAACCAGAATATCTTTAGGGTCTCTTGCTTTCTATGAATGTTCCTTTTGCTGCCACATGTCCTTCAACGTCTTGTAGAGTTGTTCTTAGCCAACCCTTCTTTTTTGAGTTTCTGGAATGATGACAGGTTGTACAGGTTCGATTGGTCCTTCTGGTTCTTCATGATGATCCACTGTAGGTTTTGGAGAATTGACTTGCCTTGGACTCTCTTCATTGGGAAGGATAAGTCCTTCTTCATCGGAGTCAATGGGGATATCTTTCGACTTCTTGTATGCAACACTTTCATTGAATGTGACATCTCTGCTTACTTCAATATGACATTGTTCCTTGATGTAGATTATATATGCTTTGGATGAGGTGCTATAACCAACAAAGATTCCTTTCAAACCTGCAAGATCCAACTATTGTCCTTGGGAATATGAATGTAGACAAGGCATCCAAAAATTCTAAGGTGATCAACATTAGGCCTCTTTCCAGTAAATGCTTCTACTAGAGTCATGTTGTCAAGGATTTTGTGAGGACTTCTATTTTGAATGTAAACCACTGCCATAGAGGCTTCTCCCCATAAGAACTTGTGACTATATTGGTCATGTAGCATGGCTCTTACACATTCTTCAATAGATCGATTCTTCCTTTTAGCTACACCATTTTGTTGAGGATTATAAGGAACTATCAACTCCCTCTTAATCCCAGCTTCTTTGCAAAAGGCCACAAGTTCTTTAGATGTATATTCACCTCCATTATCAGATCTCAAGGTCTTGATCTTCTTTTCTGTCATATTCTCAACTTCTGCTTTGAACTCTTGGAACTTTTCGAATACTTCATCTTTAGACTTCAAGAAATATATCCAAGTCTTTCTAGAATGATCATCAATAAATGTTACATAGTATTGATGACCACCAAGTGATTTTTCTGACATGGGCCCACAAACATCAGAGTGGATTAGGTCCAAGATTTCCTTGGATCTTGAGTCACTGCTAGGAAATGAATTCTTCACATTTTTGCCAAGAGCACACCCTTTACAAACCCCTTCATGTTCTTCTTTCAATTGGGGTATACCCATGACCATTTGGTTTAAGGATGGAAATATTTTTAATTGGATATTGCCATATCTTCTATGCCATAACTCACAAGGATTGATGTCCAAGTGACCTAAAGCTTGAGGAGGAGTTAGAAGTCTATACAACCTCCCCTCACAAATCCCAATAATCCTTGCATTTTCTATATTAGATCCCTTTGCCCAAACAATTACTTTGCCATCAATAAACACTGACCTGTCTCCTTTATCTTCTAAACAAGAAATAGAAAGAAAATTCTTTTCAAACCTGGAACATAGAGGATATTGTTGAGATGAATGTTCCCACTAGATTCCAGCTCTATGGAGGTAGATCCAATGCCTTTGACCGGATAGCTATTTTTGTTTCCAAGTACAACTTTGTGAGAAGAGCTTCCTTTAGTTAAGGTATTGAGATGTCCACATTCACCTGTCATATGCCTTGAAGCTCCACTATCGATTACCCATATGTTGTCATCTTCAAATGAACTTTAAGTGTAGAGTAGAGACTTCCATCCTTGATTTCTTTAGATAGTTTAGAAATGAAGTTGGTGATGTATCCTTTGATGGATTCAAAGAGACTCCTTAGAGCCTTGAGACCTTCCTTCATGTTTCTTGCCATTGAAAGAGAGGAAAGCTAGCTGCTACAAAGATGTCTTAAATAAAAAAGGCCAACACACTGTGATCTTCAAGCTTCCTTTCTTCACCTTAGCTCTGATACCATGTTGAGAAACCAAGTGCTATGTAGTTTAATGCTTGATTCCTCTTTCTTGATAATTACTTGTGAATATTAGCTATCTTCTTATTACTTTTATGTTCTCTTCATCAAGCAATTATACAAATATTCAAAGCATAAAGATCACAAAGAGAAAGAACACTAAAAATTAGGCTCCAAGCCAGGACAAAATCCCACAAGGGGGAAAACCCAACAATCCTTCTCTTATAGAATCAGATCAAATGAGAGATATCCAAGAACCAAACCAAGACCAAACTGTTACAAAGATTCCAAGTCAACCCTCCTCCAACAAGTCAAAGTCAACATTGGTCAACCTTCTCAAAATCTGGTCAATCTTCAGATTTCGGCCCTGCAATACCACAGAAATTGCTTCAGAAAAATTCGCATGTGTGAACAAAATTAGGGCATAAAACATTGGATCTTCCTTTCTCCTTTCACTTGTTTCTCTCTCCTTTGACTTCGACTCTCTGTCTTCTTGGCTAATCGCAGAAATAGATAGATGGTGATGTGATGAATGAATGGTTCTCCAAGAGGTCAAATTGGCCTTTATTTATAACTGCCCACGAGGGTTGAATAGGTGCCACATAGGCCGACTTGTCCAAAGAGGGCAGACTTGGTCTTTGTGTTGACTTTTGACTCAAAAATAAAGTTCAAATTCTTTTCTTACAAAAGTCCAAATGGAACTTGACTCAAATACATTATCTTTTTGACTCATAATAATTTCTTTTTCACTCTTTTGACTTCATAATAACTTCTTTTTCACTCTTTTGACTCTATAAGCATGGAGAACATGCTTTGACCAGAAATTATAATAATAATAATGAATATGATAAATCTATTAATGATAAAGTTACATTGCATTATGAAGACCAACACTAGTTACAATTTCAACAGGCAGTCCCCTGAACTAGAAGCCTTCTGTGCTGTTTGGTTTGGAAACATCCTCAAAGTCTGTTGTCCTTGGCCTAGTTCTTAGAGGCCTCCTACTCCTGAACATCCCGTAAGGTCATCTCATACCAAGATACCTTGATAGATTTGGAGGAATTTGTCTACTGAACCTCACCTCCTGAACTTGAAGGCCAACTTCCTTTGAGCTGCTCACCCATTGGAGCTACCCACTTCTTGTTTTCTGGCACTGCTCTACTTTGTGCCATTGCTGGAATAGGCTGGCCCTTTAGCCTATACATGTCGTTCTCTCTAACTCCTATGAAATATCCCTCATTGGATTTAGATCACTTAGGTTTGATCAATAACTTCCTATCCTAGAAAGAAACACATAACCATAACCCCTTCTTCTCCACCATAAAGACAGAGAGAAATTTCCACCTAAGTTCAGACACCCACATTACGTCTTTCACTTCCATCCTACCTCCTGACTCAAGTTGAAATATCACTGTTCCAACCCCTTTTACTTCATGTTTGGTATCATCACCAAACTCCACATGTAGTTTTGAGTCCCACTTGGTCAGGCTGTTGAATTGTTTCCATGCTCCTGTCATATGCCTTGTGGCTTCGCTATCTATCAGCCACATACCCATTGATAATGTGCTTGAGGTAATGTAGGAAACAAGTACAAATTCGACAGTTCTAACTTCCTGGCGAGCTCCTCCTGAGCTTCTGCCAATGCAACTATAGTTGGTTGCATGCCCTTTCCTCCTTCCTTCCTCTTTATTATTATTATTATTATTATTATTATTTTTAAATTTATCTTTATCTTGAGCTAAAAGAAATTTGGCCCCCTCTTAAAAGATTTTGCTTCAGTGAAATTGTACATTTGATTTCTTTGGTCGGTCTTCAAAAAAATAATTTCCGCTTGTACAATCATGACTGAATCTTGCCCATGCAATCCTATACGAGCATGGTTTGTAATTTAGAGATCGGTAAACTTTAAAATTTTCGCTCTGATAACATGTTCGAATTCTTGCAAACCTAGCACTCAACACTTAATTCCTAACATAAAACTAATCTACTGATTAATTGCATAGTTAGGTTCCTAACACAGTAAATTAGTAAAAGCAAAATTCACAAATCTTAATCACGAAAAATGACACAATAGGTTTTATCCAATCACAATTCTTCATTAACTTTCTAAACTTAGGTTCCCTTCTTGGGAAAATGGCTCAACTGAGGATATAAATACAACAACTGGATCTGATCCAGTTGATCAAACTCTCTTTGGCCGATCTAGATCTCCTTGCTGTGTCCTTCTTTGGACCCACCACACTCACTGAGATGTCTCTTTCAATCTTGTGCTGCTGTATGGTGTGTCTTCTCCTTCTCCCTATCCTTGCTTTTATAACTTTACATTGAGCTAAATCCCTAAACCTAATCTCCAAAGTGATGGATGGCTGAGAGTATATTTCACCTCACTTGAGATCAAGGGCTGAGATTAAAACATAATCACTAAAGTAATTTACTTTACTTTTCCTTAGTTTACTTTAGCTCAATAAGCCAGCATAATAATTATGTGCTTTTCCTAACTCTAACTTAAGCTAAGTTACGAAAACAACTTGCTCAGACTAGAGCAATTGTCTAAGGTGATCTAGGGCAACTTCTGCACGCCTAGACACTGTGACTTAGGCCTTTGCAGAAGTACCTGCCTGAGCTACAAACATCAACACCAAGTAAGTCATTATTTATTGCTTGATATTGATTATTTGTGTTATGATAATTATAATGTGTTTAATTTACATTATTTTTGAAACATTATTCTCTATTAATTTTTTTGGTAAGTTAGCTAATTTTATATTCATATTCACATGAGAAGTACTTAATCCCTATGCGGCAGCCTATCCAAGAGAGCCTACCACCTTCATTTAAAAAATTATAGACATGCTTTTTGTTCCTTAGTTTGGGAGCAAACCTGTTACTCTATCTAAGAGCCTATGTAATAGTCTTATGATCTGCTTTAAACAAAATCTGATATTTCTGAAGGTAACTCTACGCAAATGTCCATATCGGTTGTGATCAAAGCATTCTTCAAAAATAAAGAAAGATAAGTGAACCATAAAGTCTATGATCTGGGAGTCATTCATTGAGGCCTAAAGTCACATCAATTGTTGTTGCTGGAGTGCCACCTGCCTCCCTAGATTGCCACTACATCTGCAGGTTTCATTATGGCTCTTATTTGGTGAATTGTTTCTAGAATGTAAAAAGCTATCCCATTTTGGTAACTAGGTGATAGCATAAAGAGAAAATATAACTGGGCTCTAGATAGAATCCAGATGGAAGATAGCTGAACAGAGGATATGGAAATTGATGGTGATGGTCAACGACAAAAATAGTGTTAAAGCCAGCAACAATAAACTACATGGAGTTTTGCATAGGTACTTGGGTAACATGTAGGTTACTCAGAGAATTGTGATGTATGTACTTGGGTATTGTAACTGTTTTTTTAGGCTGCCTTTCAAAAGCTCACATCTCCCCAAGAAGGCCATGGTACAATTACATACCTAGGGCATACAATGGACACAAGCACAATGTTATGTGTTGATTTTGTGCCGAAAACACCTAGGAGTCTATGTGGCCAAGAGCATCATTCTAATTTTGAGGGCCAAAAGTCTAACTTGTTGAAATATGTAACTAGGTTTGGTCTTCATAATGACATGTGTAATCATGATTTCATGTAATTGATGTAAAGAAGAAAAATAAAATTATTTATGTTATGCTTGAGTCATGGGTTTTATGCTCAAAGAATTTTCTTTTTATAGATCAAACTCCTATTGTGAGCTGTTAGGATTGGTCATTAAGTCATAAAGTCAAATAAGTCTTTGTCATGTATGACAGACCCTTCTTGGGCACGTTACATACGTATTTGAGTCATTATAAGAGTCAAAAGACCCTCCAAGGCCTTGTCACAAGTACTCAAACAAGTCGACCTTCCAAAGAAGATATAGATCATTCTAGGAGATGTTGACCTAGGCACAAGGACAAGTCGACTTATTTTTAGGGACAAATTGCTATATAGAGGAGGACTCGACCTTACTTGGAGTGTATTCATTCAAGCATCGAAATAGAGAAAGAAGTGAGAGAAACACTAGAAAAGGAGCCTCTCATCTAGCGAAGAAAGGAGAAGAAGGAACCAAAGTGTTTTGGGGTAAATATCTCTCACACTTGCGAGGAGAATTGGTACTATCTGTTGCAGAAGTAACCGAGTTATCACAGTGATCCAAGAAGGTCCGAATCAAGAAAGAAATCAACTCACCTTTCAAGTTGAATTGCAAAAGAAAGAGACACTATCCAAGTGAGAAGGGAATCAAGGGATAAATAGTTGTTTATCCCTCTCACGTGCTGCAACTAGGGTTTTTGAAGACGCTGGAAATTGTAGCGTGTGACAATAGGCCGAAATCTGAAGAGAAGCCGAGATCTTTGGTGAAACAATCAGTTTGACCAATGTTGACTTAAGGAAGAAGAATTGTTTCAAGGAAGCCTTGTGACTTGGTCTTGGAGAGGTTAGTAGGTCAAGGGTCTTGGTCTTGGAAATCATCAATTGAAGATTCTATAAGAAGAAGAATTCGGTGGGTTTTCCTCTCAAGTTTGGAGAGGTTTTGGCCCTCGCTGATAGCCTATATCTTGTGTCCTTTGTCTTATTGTTCATCATGTTTTTGGTAATTGTTTGATGAGAAGAACACTATAATAATCAAGCTAAAGTAGAACTAATCAAGAAAAAGTAAAAATATATTCACAAGCAATTATCATTGCTAGAGAAATCACCTACTTTTACTACCCTAGATTTCTCAACATAACTTGTGTAATCTCCAAGCCCCACTAGGTTGGTGATTCAGAGTCAAGAGTGGCCAATGATGAGCTTGTCTTAGATCTTAGTGCTCAGTTTTGATTATGGCTTCTCAAAAGACTTTGCTCACTAGATTCCAAATTTTCTTTAAGATTGAGATGCCTGGTGGTAAACTATTTGAAGGAAATCTTGTTTGCTATTTGTTTGATGATATACCTACACAATGTTTTGGTCTAGCATAGGGGTTCAAATCTTTGTGAAATCGCTGGATCAAAGACCATTTCCTTGCAAGTGTACTCTATGGATTCCATGGTTGTTTTTAAAGCTAAAGCTAAAGATGCAACTTAAGGAGGGAGGGGATCCCACTAGGTCGACAACGACTGCTCTTCATTAGAAAGCAACTAGTTGATCATTGGTTTATGCTTTGAATATGATATTATCAAGGATTCAACACTGATCTTGGTGCAACATCTTTGTGGAGTGTGGGCATTGGCATACCTTCCCTCTTAAGGCTCCATTCTTTCAAAAATGTGAACTAGGATAGCCTCTCCTCCTTTATAGATACAAATAATCCTCATAACATTTCCGTAATAGTGGATAATTGGAGGATATTAAAGGATTAGAAGTGTAGGAATCAATGGTTTATGCCCTTGGAGGATATTCAAGTATTAGAAGTGTAGGAATCAATGGTTTATGCCCTTGGCCAAGTATTTCATAACTAAGTCCTAATTTGCTAGTTTAATGGGTTTTGGCCATTTTTTTATTGTTTCTTTTAGAACATAGAACATAGCCATAAAGTCATAGAAGATCAAATGTGGTTTTGGGCTAGAGCAACTTTGTTTGTTAAACAATGGTTTTTTGATTTCAACCCTAGATGTTACAACTCTAGTATGGGTAAGATTGTCAAATCTTCCGATTTAAATGTGGCACTTGAAAGTTCTTGAAACAATTAGAAATGCCCTTAGTCATTTTATTAAAAAAATATACCAGGTTCATTAGGGCCTCACAACTTATTCGCTAATTTTGCGTTGAGCTTGTTGTTAGCCTTGGATTATTGAATTGGGACACTTCTATATGGATCCAAGTTTAAGATTATGAGCAAAATTTTTCGGTGTAGGTCTTGCCAGCAAACATGCCACTTACGGGAATTGTGCCCAATGACATGTATCTTTTTAAGGAAAAGTGCAATAGTAATAAACCTAGATAATGGCAATCAACAAAGACAAAATACTTTGGACAATGCCTAAACAACATGCAATTTTGTATCGACCAACATCAAAAGCATAACTAACTACAGTTGGACCCATTGTTAAGTTTTTAAGTCATTGATCATATCTGCACTCTAAGAATTACAACCTACAACTACAAACTAAAAAATATAGGAACCACCTATAAAAAATTCACATTTGCTTCTACTAAAACAATATTTGGTAAATTTAGGAGTATAAATACTATATTCTATGAGCTAATTCAAAACAACAGACAAATAGGAAGTTGGAACTATCATACATCAACCAGGTGGGTTGGCTTGAGTGGGTACGGTGCTTTGAGTTTCATGCAAGAGGTTTTGGGGTTGATTAACCATCTGGTTGCCTGTATTTGGTGCTTCACTTGATGTCCATCCCATGGTAGAAGTTGTAATCAATGACAATGGGTTTTCACAAGGTACCATCTATAATACAAGGAAGGGCTTGGGAGTTTCCCTGCAAGGTTTTCCTTGGAAAAAATGTAACTTGTACCCCCCAAGGGGTAGCTACATTAGAGGCGCCCCCATAGGGGTGTGTGCTGCTGACTTGCAATATCTCTTTCCTCACATTTAGCTTGAATGGTTTGGTGCTTTGAGTTTCATCCAAGAGGCTTTGGGGTTGATTCCCCATGTTGGTTGCCTCTGTTTTGTGCCTCACTCGATGTCCATGCCATGGTAGTGTTGATTTGTGTAGCTTGGGAGGTACTCCAAGCCCTAGGGTTTAGGGTTTGGAGGGAAAAGCGCCGCAAGGGTCACTTGTGGGTTTGGAACCCAAGGATGGGGTTTTGCACCCAATCGTGTTTGGGGCAATTCCGGAAGCACATTTCTACATGTGATGGCATGAGACGATAGAGGCGAAAAGGAGAATTTAATGCTTTGAGAATCATCAAATTCCGAGTTGTAGAAGTGGAGAAATGAATTTTTGAAGTTGACAAATAATTATTGGTATTCAAGTCATGTAGGCTTGAAGTAAAATTGTCCAATAGATGTGTCTCTTCATGAATTCGTGGAGCCCCTTTATTGGTGTATAAATAAAGGGTGAATTGGAGTCATTAAGGCATCCAAAAGTGCAACATTAAGGCAACGTTAAGGAGGAGGGACAACAACTCGGTGAAGAGGGAGATACCTCTGTTTTGCTGCAGGAGAAGAGGACAAAACAACGTGAGGACTTAGGGCTGGTTTGGGTGCCTATTTGATTGCGTGGAGGGTTGTCTCATGCCACAACAAGGCCAAGTAAGGTAAGGTGTGAACGCAG
Organism: Pinus tabuliformis; assembly: GCA_031772625.1. Classification (NCBI taxonomy): domain Eukaryota; kingdom Viridiplantae; phylum Streptophyta; class Pinopsida; order Pinales; family Pinaceae; genus Pinus; species Pinus tabuliformis. The sequence continues at coordinate 739,296,529 of CM062814.1, read as the reverse complement.
GTCTGATATGACAGATTTAAGGTGTGTTATCTCTGTTTTGTGTGGGCCGTAGGTACATGAGGATAGCTGTTGTAGGCCGCAGGCCATACCACCTCAGAAAGGTGCCTACGCAGGGCTGTTTGAGGGTGGTATAAGCCTAGAAACAACACGAAATCAGGGCATACTCCGTTGACTAAGTTGCATTGAATTAAGGGTTGTTTGGGTGGAGAAGTAAGGGTTGTTGTAGCATGCAAGTGCCCTAACTAGGGACAACATTGATATCACACTTGAAGTTGGAGGTTGTCTTATGTTGGGTCACAGTTTGTTGACGAGAATTGGATCAGAATTGGAGTAGCCTGTTGGTGTCGCGTGGAGGTCGTTCTGTAGTGGTGAAGAGTTTATCATAGGAGCATAACTGATAGTGTAGTATTGGGCATCTTTGTACTGTTGGAGGGCAGTGTGTGGATGTCCAAAGTAGCCCTAGACTAGCAGTCTTGAAGTGACGAAGATAGCTGAAGATTGGGTGAAGTTTGTAGCCTTATGAGTAGCTCTTTGATGGACGAAAGAGGCTACTAGAAGGCAGATTGGAGCTCGGGAAGTGGCGAGCCTAGAGAGTATATTGATTAGCCCATGTACATGCTATAGAAGTGACGTGCAACAGTGTTAGGTGGTAGCCCTCCTGGAGTCTCGATGTGTTGTCCTTTGAAGGACTAAGGGGTAGCTAGAGAGCAGTACGGAAGTGAAGGACCGACAGGACAAGATACGACATAAAAGCTGCAACGATGTTTGTCATTGTATCTTGTATGCCATAGACTGTTGTTTTTCCATCGTTCTTATTCTGGAACAAATTCTGAAGAGCCATCCAAATCTCATGTGCATTGTACTTCCCGGACAAATGAGGTATTAGGGCATCCTTCACACCATCTAGGATGATCAATCTCGTCCTCGCATCCAAATCTTCTTATATTTCCAGCTCCTCAGGGTCAGTTGGCTTCTTGATCTCTTTGTCGGCAAACTCCCAGATCTTGTTGACCTGCAAGACCAACTTGATCCTTTCCTTCCAAGGACTATAGTTGGGCAACCCCTCCAACCCGTCCTCATACCAGAGACTGATATTGGAGGATAAGTTGAAGTCCACCAGGATGATAAAGGGTGAAAGAGTGACCTCGTATCTGACGAGGTTGTCTTAGGTTAAAGATGAGCTTGCTACCATCGGTGTGACTATCTCAGATGTAGATATGGTAAGGATTTCCTTGAATGATTTCATAGAGGAATGGAAGCCCTTCATCAAAGGGATCGTTTCCAGGGAAAAGCTGCCAGACTAGGATAGGTTGTGGGATGACTTCATTCAGGAAGAGTTGCGAGACGAGGATCTGCATCCAAAGAAGAAGTCTTTCGATGATGACGTGGCACTTATAGTGCGAATGAAGGGTAAGCAAAAGAAGGACTTGAATAAAGTCAAGTGTTTCAACTATGGCGAGATGGGTCATTATTTGTCGAGATGTCCGATGAAGAAGAAGGGAGATGATGAGAAGAGGAAAGGAAAGCAGGCCGCCGATGTTACCACTTCAGTTGAGATAGATGATCTCATCAAGAGATTCGAAGAGGATGACTTTGCTATGATTTCTCATTTCTTGCAGGGTACTATCTACTAGGATGGATGGTACGTGGACAATGGTGCAACGAAGCATATGACAGGGTCACAGGAGGTTTTTGAGACTCTAGCTGAATGGGACTCGAAGTTGCACATGGTGTTGGGTGACAAGAGTCAGTTGGAGATTCGAGGATTGGGAGTTGTGCCATTCAGGATGGAGACAGGATGTGTGATGCGGGTCTAGGATGTACTATTTGTACCAGGACTCAGATATAGCGTGATTTCCATCTCGATGATCGAGAGGAAGGGGTTTGAGGTCTTGTTCCAGGATGGGAAGGCAAGACTCAAGCCCAGAGGCTCTAAGTCCGATGGGATTGTACTCAGAGTTAGAGAGCATGGTCTCTACAGGTTGACAGGCAAGCCTGTGGATCATGGAAAGAAGCAGGTGGAGCAGGTGCAAGTTCCAGAGAAGCAGCAGCAGGTGCAGGCTTCAGAGGAGCAGGTATAGGTTCCCAAGAAGAAGGTCCAGGTTCTAGAGACTGAGAAGGATTCTTGTTCGAGAGGGAGCTTGCAGATTCAGAGGGAGACTTTGCAGTCTAAGAAGAGCGCGTGGTTAGTGGGGAGCAAGGGTGCTCCTACAACTGCCAAGAAGGAATCATGGAGAGAGTGGAAGACGTTACAAGATAAGAAGAAGCATGGTGCTTCCAGTAGTGACAATGACACTTCCGAGAAGGGCGTAGTTCACCATACAAGGATTGCTGTGATTGTGAGCGCCAGGAGTTGGGCAAGTGTTGCGAGCAGTGATGACGATGACGAAGTACTTCCTAGTCTTGGAAGTACCTCCCTCGCTAAGAGGGAGTGTTGATTTGTGTAGCTTGGGAGGTACTCCAAGCCCTAGGGTTCAGGGTTTGGAGGGCAAAGCGCCACAAGGGTCACTTGTGGGTTTGGAACCCGAGTATGGGGTTTTGCACCCAATCATGTTTGGGGCAATTCCGGAAGCACATTTCTACATATGATGGCATGAGAATCGAGACGATAGAGGGCGGAAAGGAGAATCCAACATTTTGAGAATTGTCGAATTCTAAGTTGTAGAAGTGGAGAAATTAATTTTTGAAGTTGACAAATAATTATTGGTATTCAAGTCATGTAGGTTTGAAGTAAAACTGTCCAATAGATGTGTCTCTTCATGAATTCGTGGAGCCCCTTTATTGATGTACAAATAAAGGGTGAGTTGGAGTCATTAAGGCATCCAAAAGTGCAACATTACGGCAGTGTTAAGGAGGAGGGACAGAAACTTGGTGAAGAGGGAAATACCCCTGTTTTGCCACAGGAGAAGAGGACAGAACAGCGTGAGGACTTAGGGCTGGTTTGGGTGCCTCTTTGACTGCGTGGAGGGCTGTCTCATGCCACAGCAAGGCCGAGTAAGGTAAGGTGTGAATGCAGGTCTGATATGGCAGATTTAAGGTGTGTTATCTCTGTTTTGTGTGGGCTGTAGGTACAGGAGGATAGTTGTGGTAGGCCGCAGGCCATACCACCTCAGAAAGGTGCCTACGCAGGGCTGTTTGAGGGTGGTATAAACCCAGAACAGCAACACGAAATCAGGGCATACTCCCTTGACTAGGCCACATTGAATTAAGGGCTGTTTGGGTGGAGAAGTAAGGGTTGTTGCAGCGTGCAAGTGCCCTAACCAGGGACAGCAGTGATATCAGACTTGAAGCTGGAGGTTGTCTTATGTTGGGTCACAGTTTGTTGACGAGAATTGGATCAGAATTGGAGCAGCCTGTTGGTGCCGTGTGGAGGAATTTCCGTGGTGGTGAAGAGTTCATCCTAGGAGCAGAACTGACAGTGTAGTATTGGGCATCTTTGGACTGTTGGAGGGCAGCGTGTGGATGTCCAAAGTAGCCCTAGACTAGCAGTCTTGAAGTGGCAAAGATACTTGAAGATTGGGTGAAGTTTACAGCCTTATGAGTAGCTCTTTGATGGACAAAAGAGGCTACTAGAAGGCAGGACAGAGCTTGGGAAGTGGCCAGCCTAGAGAGCAGATTGATTAGCCCGTGTACATGCTACAAAAGTGGTGCGCAGCAGTGTTAGGTGGCAGCCCCCCTGGAGTCTTGATGTGTTGTCCTTTGAAGGACTAAGGGGCAGCTAGAGAGCAGTATGGAAGCGAAAGACCAACAGGACAAGATATGACATAGAAGCTGCAGTGATGTTTGTCATTGTATCTTGTATACCATAAACTGTTGTATTATTCAGATTGGTTTAATATAACGAAGATTGGGTTGTACATTATTGTACAATATTTGTTAAAAACTGTGTATATATGTGCATGTGTGATTTACTGCTTTATATTTCCGCTGTGCAAAGTAGTTTATGGTTGAGATTCTTGGTTTGGTAGCGCCAGTGATTCTATCCCAGACACCAAGATCGTGGAAGAACAACAGGCAGATGTTGTAATCAATGACAATAGGTTTTCACAAGGTACCATCTATAATACAAGGGAGAGCTTGGGAGTTTCCCTGCAAGGTTTTCCTTGGAAGCAAAGTAACTTGTACGGCCCAAAGGGTAGCTGCATTAGATGCGCTCCTCTATAGTTTCCCTGCAAGGTTTTCCTTGGAAGCAAAGTAACTTGTACCCCCCAAAGGGTAGCTACATTAGAGGTGCTCCCCATAGGGGTGTATGCTGCTGACCTGCAGGATCTCTTTCCTCACGTTTGCTCTTCATCATCCAAACAACTCATGTATTATCTCACTCAGATACTTGTGCTGACTCAGATGTATCAGATGTATCAGATGTCTTCCTCACCTCTCAGATGGCAAAATGCAAATCCTTGGATGAAAGTTCCCATGATTATCATGTATACACATTTTAATTGGACATGGTGTTAAGGCTTTGAGTGGGTTGTGATGCTGGTGCTTACTGAAGTAAGGTCTAACAATACTTCATAGTCCTATAATTTTATTGTTTGCCTTGTTGTATTAGGACATACTTTGGTACCTAGGTACCAAAGTAAATTGAAATTAAAATAAAGCTTGAGTTAATGCTACCTCATTATGAGGCTATCGCCCTAGTCCTTGGTTTGTCTAAATAATATCTAAATAAAAGATACATGTTCGATAACTAAACACTGAATGAAATGAAAAAGGGGTAATGAAACAAAGTCGAGTATTAGCTGGTACATTTATTTTCAACTGTTTGTGTTTGAGGTTTGGAACTTATCTGTTCACATTTATGCCTGAGACAGTTTCGGCTATGGTATATGAAATTTGGTGCATTGGAACGATGATAATATGCCTGTCTGAGCTGTAAATCACTCTCTGCTTATAATGCTGATGCATGGCAGTTTTAAAGGCATTCAAAATAAAAACAATAATCATTCTGGAATATCACTTAATGTTTCAATGTCATAAAGTTGTCAGATCTACACTTGTAATTTGTAGTTAATGGTGCATACTGATTGATGCAATTTGTGTACGTTTGTGCAATCATTTGAGTTTTCCATTGTAACAGAATCATAACACTATAAAGCCCCGTACTGCTAATCATGTATTTCAATAACACTATAAGCTCCGTACTGCTAATCATGTATTTCAATAACACTATAAGCCCTGTACTGCTAATCATGTATTTCATTGCTTAAGTTAGGTTTCTTTTCTGAGATAAATTGTTAAATTTGATGATCCTGTTGAAATGCTTGAACTATGGTGAACATGTGGTACCTGTTGTCTTCCTGAAGTTGCTGAATTGATCATATGTTACACTTCCATGGCAGTGTTGACTTGTTGAAAGTATACTTCACAGATATTTTTAGATCTGGATGTGGTCTCTGCATTTCGGATCCATAGTGAATTTTTTAAAGCAGAATAGCTTTGTGATGGATAATAATTTATGGATGATTTTGGTACTCTTGCAAGCATAAATTGTGAAGCATGTGCAACTTTCATGTTTTCAAGCATTTTATACATTTGATAAGTCATATTGGCAAACCGAGCATCCTTGAACTTGATCTATTGGATGATTTGGTGCTCGCTCATCATGATCCATCTCTTGAATACCAATTTACCTTAGCCCATGCCTAGCTAGATGAACTCACCCTTCCTACTGCTTGACCTAGCTTGGTTTTGGCCAATAGGAAAACCATGCTTAGGTTAAGAAGCCCTTTTCTTAGCCTTAAAGAGAGAGGCAAGGCCATGGAGGTGACAGCAGGTGGCTTGCTTCATAGTTGCTCCTTGGCTCTCCCAATAGGATTAGGAATTTTACCTTTAAGCGAGAATCTGAGTTGCAATAGTAACTATTCTATTCAAATCTGCAATTTGGAAATTTAGGACAACAAGTACCATCTCCAACAGAAAGTCATATTACTCTATTACCAAGGGAAATCACAACAATAGCTAACACAATGGTTGTAAATACTCGCTGTCACAGTGACAGACAAAAATAGACACAGTAACTCTCTTCCTGACATAAACTTGCTAAGTTAATGCACCCTCCTCTTTCTATAGTCTAAGAAGAGAAGTGGAGTTATAATAGATAATCTCTAACCTTAAGTGGTGAGTTAACTCCATCATAAATGTGCCCCACCACTACTAGTGCTCATTAATGAGATGAATCACTGCACTAATCCACCTAGCTGTTAGAATATAGCAATTATCATAAATGTTCCATGCCCAAGAATTATTGTGCTCGGCATCAAGTGTAACTGCTAATGTTAAAGAACTTCAATACTTTAGCATTAAGGTGTCCAGCCAGGCAAGCATCCCCATCATGGAAGAGAATAACTTTGGAACATAAATGGTAAAGAGGGTTCACAAATTAAACTTCCCTTAAGAAACCCTCACAAGTGTGCCCTCTCTCTCCAGCTGTGCCATCTCTACTGTTGCTCACCCAAGGCAAAGGGAGAACTTTGGAGCAACTAAGGAAAATTTCTAACATTCCCTCATTGCGAGGAAGGAGTTTTTCACTAAACCAAGCTTCTCCCCTTAGCATCTTCAAGAGTCTTCAAGGTGTACTTCCCTTGCTCAAGGAAGATTTCATCAACATTTGCATACTCACAGTCAATCAATGTATCCATGTTAGGTTTTGGAACTATTTATGATAATGAGACATCCTCTGTCATGGCATCTTGAAATACTTATTTAGTTTCTTCCTTACAGCGGAAATGTTTATTCATACAAATAGAAGCAGTGTTGTTAAAATCATGATATTATCGCGATATTATCGTTTTTTCGCGATTTTTTCAGCAAAAAGATAAAATCGCGAGTAGTACTCGGACTTTTTTTTTATAGGCGATTTTTTCGAAAAAATCACGATTTTTTCCCAAAAAATCGTGGGATTAAAAATATATATATATATACATATTTTTGAGGAGGAGGAGGTGACACAAGCTACCCCTGTCACAAGTAGAGGACGTGGTCTACCTCCTGTAGCTCCTAGTTCTTCAGCTTCTAGAGCACAGCAGACTCCATAGTCTACTGCGGCTTGCTAACTCCACTGACATCTACATCTAGAGGGGCAAAGGAAATCAATAGTATTAGACTTTAGTTATTTGGTTCATTTCATTGTATATGACATTATGACTCATGATATGAGATACATTATTATATTTTTTGTTGATATTTTGAGGTTGAGTTGGGACTCAGGAGTCAGGGCTTACTATTCAGGACATGATTCATTGTTATATGTGATTTTAGCACTAGAAATGATATTAAACATCTTATATATTAGTTATTTTATCATAGTTATGTGTCAATGTATTTATTTTATGTTGTAGATGATTATATATTAAAAAAATTGAAAAAAAATGAATATTTTTGTACCAAACGATTTTTTCCCGATTATTACCATTTTTTTACCGATTATTACGATTTTTCCGATTTTTTCCTCATGCCGATATTATCCCGATAACGATTAGTACAACATTGAATAGAAGTCATTAATGTGACTTGAGTGGGAAAATTCTTAGGAGGATTAATGGCCCAAAATGTAGCTTTAAGTGCTCCCACTTTCTCTAGTGCCTTCTGCAATGTCTGAACGAGCTGTCTTGGCTTCCTAATTGAACTGGAGGGTACTGAAGCATCTTTTCCTTAAGGAACTTTGCTGATCTGAATCTGGTTTCTCCTCATTCTATAGATCAACCTTTGTGAGAGCAAGCTTTTGTCCCTCAATTTTCATTGGAGGCTCTTGAGACTAAGAAGATCATGCATCCTCATCAAACTTAACATCCCGATTTACCGTTGGCTTCTGCTGTGTTGTCTTATAGATCCAATAAGCCTTGCAGGTCTCACTATTTTAACCTTTTTACAAGAGCATAGACTCTAGAGGTATTATTTGTTAGGTTTTGACAACAGTAGTGATTATCTATTTTTGGCTGCAATTGTACTAGCTGAAGTACACCTTCTTGTGCTGCTTTATCTTTCATCTCCTGGATTTTAATGAAGGCGGGTTTGATAGAAATAATGACAAGCGGCAGAGCATGCTTATGGAGTGGGTAACCTCTCATCTATAGTGGGGTTTGTGCTTATCTTTGGCAAATGTCAATGAGTGTGTGTATGTGGAGGTTCTTTGCTATTCTGGAGAGGGCACACTGGTGGATTGGTTAGCATGCAGTTGAGTTGCAATCTGATTTTACCGATTCATGCTTTCAGTTGACTTGCACAGAAAGAGGGCATTCATATTGAAGTGAATTTAATCTGCATGGTTGAGGTTGTTTTAGTATATGGAAGTGGTAGGTGGGTTATTTTTGGCCAAGAGGAGAGTGCACCATTTAGATAGTGTTTTCCCATATCTTAATCTTCAAATGCCAGGACATGTGGGTGCATTCTCGCCTTATCTTGAGATTTCTACATGTAGTGAGTACACAACAGTGTGTGAGAGCGTTCTGATGGCAAGGATTGTTGGTGATTCCATGCAAACATGTAAGTGTTTTCTTTAGGGAGTTACACGTCTGTTGTGGGGCAGCATACATAGTGTATGCATCCACAAATTTAGTGGAAGAGCACATCATGTGGTAAGGATCAGAAGTGTATTAAATGATGGATAACTGATTGTAAAGTAATTGGATTCATGAGGAGTTGCTTTTGTACTTTTGAAAAAAAAAAAACTTTTGCTTGTAATTGTTCAACAACTTTGATAACGAAAAAAGCTTTGAGTATTTTGGTCCACATCTTTTTTATCATTCTAGTTTATTGATTGCTGCTATTAATGCTTGCAGCGCTTTCATTTACTGGTACCAGTTAATCTCATTAAGTCTTGTGTGTCTCTCTACCTAAGCTTAATGAGGTTGTTATAAACCCGTGCTGTTGTTCTTGACCCCAAGGGTTTGTAGGGTAGATTTTACTTCTTTGGTTATATTTTGAGTGACCAAGATAGGGTTGTGAAACTAGTGTTGACAGAGGGGTTTAGGACGCACTAGTCCAATGATATTCATGTGGCATGGATTTCTCATTGAATTCTCTATCTCCGTATAGACATTTTTGTTCGCTCTTTTTCAACTCCATGATGCAATGACAAGCACTTGTTTCCTGATCCATTCCTAAAGTTTGTAGTTTTTACCTTTGTGCGCTTTGTGTGCTTATTGACCTAATTTGCTTTTGTTGGGCCAATTCGCAGGTCATAGGCAACTTTAGAGGTACTCCCTTGGTGTTGTCATAAACCAACATAGAGTGAGAGGAATTCATGAGGTGATAGGGCCATTGCTCCTAAATGGTTTCATTGAAGGCTCATTATTGGGTGTTAATACATTTAATTAAATATTAGAAATATTTAGGAAAAATAAAATATTTAAGGTTACAGAAGTTGGTGAGAGTATATTGTTAACCATCGAAGTGGGTAACCACTAGGAGAAAATTTTTCTCCCATGTGTTCAACTTGCCAACCAAGAGCCCTAAGATGATATTCAGATAGCTAGCGTCAAAGGACTTCCATCCATGCTTGGGTCAGTGCTTTATTTCATCTTACTCATTAGATTTAGCTGGGTCATCTATTAAAAAGTTCATTAACCAATTTTTTATCAAGTGCTTTGATTTAATGTTCCAAGGACATTCTAGTACATATCACAGGTGGAATTGGATGATAGACCACTTTTGGTTGTATTCTTTTTCCCATGCTTCATCGTGGTGGTTATCCCTTGCCCCTAGTCTAGTGTGACCTTTGTTAAGGCCTTTCTTTCACTGTTCAGGAGGGGCGCAAATAGGAGGCATTGATTGATGTTGTGTGTCCATGGTAATCCATACTTAACACTATCCAACTATCCCCTTATCCACATCGCATCTCTCACCAATATTGGTTCCTTGTTTTCCTCGTTCTTGAGTAGGAGCCTAGAAACCTTGCCCTAAGAGGTTGATGCAGTAGAAAGAAAAGAAAAAGCATGAGCCATAACGAGTAAATGTAAAAAATTGGTTGGGATATAATAAATCATGTGGACAAAAGCCTAGTCTGAGCTCTAACTCCCTTCATTAGCCCTCACCTAGTTCTAGGCTAATGCATGAGCAATCAAAATGAAAGGAACTATGAATATTCCAACCTCGATGCGCATTGAACTACTTCATTTTGAAGGGGTCAATGATGCATAAATGAAAGCTTGTAACCCAAGCTATGCAAGAAAAAGAAAATCGATGAAGATAAAGGTGCACAAGAGGGGTGGTAAAAATAGGCTGAGGAAAGGGGTAATCAGGTCCTACAATTGCTCCCTCTTCACATTATAACACTCAAAGATGATGGAATTTCATAACTAATACAAACACTGTGACATCCTTCGTGAAGTAAATCGTGCCATATCACTAACCACTTGCACCTACTTATTAATGGGTCAAACTAGGAACTATTCCTCCCCTTAGGGTTGGAAGCACCTAATAGGGCCTTTTGATAACCCTTCCATATCTAAATATGGTAACTTGTTTACAAATCATAAGCTAGGAAGAATTTGAAGATGATGCTTGTGTGAAGTACTTTTGTGTCTTTTGCATTAGATATGGCCCACTGTGATACTCTTATGGTTATTTTACCTATGATGATGGTTTCACTTGATTTTGAGGGTATGTTTCAGGTGGTTAATCCCAAGTGTAGCTGCCATCCCTTGAGTGATTGTAAGAGGCTTCTCCAACACTTCAGAGAGGATGTCCAATGCCACTTGATGACCATTTTGACCACTAGAGCTAGGATGTTGACCATCTTTTAAGGAGCATTGACCTTGGGTTGTATTCAACATTGACGATGAACTTTTCCTCTCTTTTTAGAGCCTAAAATGCTGTGCATTTGGATTAGGACGTTGCTGAAGCAAAGATGATGTACCCCAAAGACAATAGGGTGCCCCCAAGTTGGTGTTGTACCTTCTTTTTGGATGTTGCCCTAGTGCTGAGCCGATTTGATGAGGATGATGACTTGAGACCCCTTTGAAGGGGACGGGACACTCCCTAAATGACGATGTCATGCTCTAGTCTTGTGACATCCCCTGTGTGGCTTGGGGTGATGACGTGGGCTTGGTTAATATGATGTGTTGATGAAAAGGGTTTTGCTTGATGATTTGACACCTTCTTGATGAGGAGATGGCCTTTTTGAGTGAGGAGCACTCTTTGACCCATCCATGGCACACCTTGATGGAGATAATCATTTTTAGAGGATGATGTCACCCTTGGAAGTCTTTTTGCTCACACATATAGGTTAAAAAGGGACTATTTGTTATGTTTTATCATTGAGATAACTATATTTTAGGTCGACTTGTGACCTACTTAACTTGTGGTCAGATCACATATTTTATTAATTTTAGCACTTTTAAGTTTTAGCCAATATTAGACCTAAATCGACTTGGCTTCCCTCCTATAAACAGAGGGAAGTCAATTTAGGAAAATTTGTCGTCACACACTCTTTACTCACTTGAGAGAGTGCGCACTAAGTCTCCTTTCTCTTGGTCGCTATGGGGCATTAAATGAGAAGATTATCTTGGGGAAGATATTGTGATCGGATGTGAATTTCTCTTGGATTATGGATGGTAAATAAATGGTGATTTGTGCAAATTTACTGTAAGTTATTTTCTTCCACCTTGTACTTGTTGTAAAATTAGGGTTTCATTGAAATTTTCATCAAATGTATTGAATATTCTATGGCTCTAACATCTCTTGGACAAGATTATCATGAAGATTCCATTAAGGAACATTAGTATAGCTTCTTTACATTTTCTCCAATTTGATTGAAAATTGCTAGGGTTTGTGTAGAGAAACCTCTTTGTAAATTTTTCCTCTCTCGTGAATCATTCAATTGGTCTTCTAATTTCTTCCATTGATCTTGCATAAAGACTCCATTAGTCTAGGATTGAGAAAGACACTAGTCTATTAGTGTGTCTATCCTTTCAAATTTAAAGCCCTAGATTTGTATTTTTTATGTTTTCTAGGGTGGATTAGGGTTAGGTTACACCAAAATCTGCATTTAATAGCATAAAATACATTGGACCTCATAGTTGTAGGCTTAGGCTTTGCATCTACTAATTTGAAAAAAGAAAAATATCATTTTTAATGCAATTTTCAGCCACCTTTTTAGGTCTGATGCCTAGAGTTTCGTAGCTGTTTTATGTATTTTCAACCATTGAAAAATTGCTGCAACCTTTTTCCTTATCTACTCATCCAATAGCCTTTTTAACTTATTGTTTATCATCATTTATAGGTTGTTTTATAATTGCTGTCATAAATGTTGTATGATGTAAATTGTATTGTTTAAAAACCCTAATTTATATCAACTGTTGATAATTTAATGGTAGCATGTGCTTGGGATCTATTTGAGCTTCTTCAGGATTATTCAAACCCTCTAGTTTTAGCCATAGCTCCGTTGAACTCGTTATCTTGAATTATCTCTCATCTCACCTGGAGCCCTCCTTTATTGAATATCATCTTTGGGTGTCTTTTTTAGCACAACCCTTGGAGGGTATTTAGCCCAGGAAATCTTGGGTAATCTATCTTTGAGGTTTGCTAGGGATTTGGGAAGTCCCCCCGTGGGGCTAATATCCATCCATAGAACAACAGGGGAACAATTACTAAGGTGGCAGTGTTGGCTGATCCCATTTTTGCTCCTAATCTAGAATGCTTAGTGAGGCTTAGCGCTAGGGTGCTAGATTTTGTAGTAACATAGACAAAAAAAGTTAGGCGGTGAAAGAATGAAAAGGGTTATAAAAATGATGATTTTTTTAACAAAAGTTACTTTTAGAGAAACACTAGACAAAGGCAATGCATATGACAATCTATTTCTTGAATAAGAGTCCCACTAGAAAAGTGAGATAGGAGTCTTACTAGAGGAGGCATGGTCCGAAAGGAAACCAAAAGTAAGTCACTGCAAAATCTTTGGTTCTGTTGCTTCTAAGGTAATTCCAAAGGAAAATACAATTGAATATGAAGTCACATCTAGGAAATTATTGTTGGTTGCCTATTTTGAGCAAACCAAAGTATATAGGATTCTCGATCCTTGTGCAAAGTTCAAACCATGTTGTGAGCATGACATGTGAATATATGAAAAATCAGATCTAAATCAGATTATTTGTGCTTCATAATTGGCTGATAGTTTCTGTTTTGAAACTGCAAGTTTCGCTGGTCTGTGAGGAGAACAGGTGCAGGGTGATAGGCAAAAATCACGCAGAAAATGTTTCAATAGAAGTGGAAAATGGTGTTGATTTGAATGCTATTCAAGAGGAGGGCAGGCCAGAAGATGTCGAGGAAGAACTTCCACATCTTGGTGTCGAGGAATTGTGTGGAACACGAAAAATCATAGATAAACAAGGTGTGCAATAGGTTTCTTGTGTTTTGTTGATGGCTGATTTCTCCACTGGTTTAAACTCTTTTGAATCCCTGTTTGATGGAAGAGAAGAAGTCAAGGTAAGTAGAAGAAAACACTTGTTGCTCCTACAACGAAGTTGCATATATCTAGGTTAGTGCTAGCCATGGAAATACATTTTGGCTGGTGGATTTGCAGGTTGGATGTAATTAATAGCATATTTAATAGTTTGCCACAAGAGGTGCGATTTGCAGGTAAGAGGGATCTTGTGGATGGGGCTCTTTATAGGTTGAAGTTAGCTCTGAAGACTTGGTTTCTAAAGATTGATATACTTTGGTACCTAGGTGTAGAAAGTAATGGTTTTCTGGAGTTGAAATCAGCTTCTACATCTGGGGTAGGCAGGCTGAATTTTTCAACTAACATTGAATCTAATATGACTAAAACGAGTTAATGTTCAGATAGGTGGCTGGTGTCTTGGCATATCCTTCATCAACCATGCTGGTAGGTCATGTGCTCAACTTTAACTCACTGTGCGGCACCTTCAAAAGTTAAAATTTTGAGTGCATTGCGAGGGGCATATGGTCTAGTACATGAGGTATTGGGATGTGAATTTGTGGACAACAGAATATAGGGTTGCCAATAGTTTGACTTCCAATATCATCTGATTTAATTGCTGATTGGTCGCACAATTAAGAGGCACACTGCAAACATGTTTTATGACACATGGTCCATATAAGTTTATAATTTGGAAAAATCATTTGTTTTCCATATGACCATTATACGAGGGTGATAGAGTCTATGTTTTAATAGTTGTCCTATTATTTTATATCATTAGTACTTTTGACTTGGGATAAAGTGAGTTAAGTGATGATTAACTAAGTTGCTTTCACTTTTCTATGGCAGCATACTGGTGGCTATCCAACTCACGTTGTTCTCATGAGACATGATTATCAATGTATTAATTATTACACATTGCATAATATCCTCTCTTTTCTTCTAGCATTTTTATATGGATGTAATCCGATTAGAGAATAAGACTGTTGTTCATAATATTCATTTATGAAAGAGATCATTTTTTTTTGATATGGAGTTTATAATATTCATTTACAAAATACAAAATCGTTATGTTTTTCATATAGAGTTTGTTCATAATAAGCTTCCATAATTTTTGCACACATGCTAACTTCAAATATTGTGATTATGATTTCATTCTTGCAAAGTAATAGAAAAAAGAGGCCCAAAACAAGAATAGGAAGGTGCTCATGGGACGCCCAACATAGGGACAAGGTGATTACGACCAAGATTTTGTAATCCTTAATAGCCTTGCAGCTGTTTGCATATAATCCATACCTGAACAGTGATATGGGATATTGACATTGTAGATATTGAAAAATCGCATTCACTTTCAATTTGTGTTTTTTCACAAGTGGAAACGTCTTTGTCAATGTCTAAGGCCATTTTGGGTTGAAAGGAAATAAAAGCTGTAATTATTATGTAGTTCAGTTATTATCTCGTCTTCAACTAGGAGCATGTATCTATATGGGATTACTACATATGGAAATCTCTCCAATCCAAACATTGTTTTTTCTAATCCAGATTGGTCAGCCTCATCTTTATGCAGGTTTCCTGCAAGCATTACAGTGGTGTAACATTCTCATAACTGAGTCAGCGATCTTGAAATGTGATGATCTTGATGCTGCTCTATTTGATTAGTTCATGTCATATTTTGGACTGTAAACCATAATCTTTAGTGGGCTAATAGTAAATTCTGTCACGTGAAACATTTGGATGTTGTTAACTTAGGTATTTTTCCAAGGTTTCTTCGTGTCTGTGGCTACACACACAAGTATGAATATTTATAAAATTTAAATATATATTTATACCGAATTTCAAAATTTTAAAAAGTTAATTCTTGTATGAAACTTTTGCTGTTTTCCTATTTAAGGTAATTATTTTATGATACATGTATTTGTCAATACAACATCAAGGAAAAATATGCGAGGAAGACATTGGTTATGCCTTAGAAAATTTCAAAATAATGAATTCATGGTGTCATAGCTGTACCTTGAACATTGTTGGTTTTATTTTTCAAGCTTTCCAATGCTCTGCTGCTCATATTAGTATAGAGCTTTTTGCAAACAAGGGAGAAGGGTTTTTTCTTTCCACATTGTCTAGATAGTTTCCTACATTCACACATATGAAGAGAACCCAAATGAAACCCACATACAAGCAGAGGCTTAAACATTTGCTAAATGTTTGAGTTCGTATGTTGATTATTGTTTTCTGGATTATTTTATATCAGGTAATTGAAATGGAATCAATACTTGGGGGCTCAGATTATCGCCGAGAAGACCTTGTTCATTTGCTGAAGACAGTTCAGGCCCATGAGAAGCAGAAGCTACATATGGTAAATGAAATTTCATACTTGTACTGCCTTGCTTATACAAAAAATCTGTATTCTATTAATTCTGTTACTAATTGTTCATCACTACTCTTAACATATGGCCTGAATCTTCTTATTTTCCTGTTTTATTCCCAAAAAAGGTTGCTACTATCCAAGTTTTGAAGAAGGCTGGCCGTCCATCAGAGCGCCATGTTCAGTTGAAGAACAGGCCTGTTGAGCATCGATGTGTTCATGTTACTGAGATAACAGAGGTCACTGGGCTTGAGGATGCAGAGGCAGATGCTGAGTATGATGCTGCATTAAATGAAGCAATCAGAGTTATACAGGAAGTAGTGACATATATTAATGATCAAATGGAAGAGGTTAGATATGAGATTGAAGAGTTGGAAGCTAAAGAATGTCAGGAGAATCAATGAACTATTTCTTAGCTGGATTTCTGGGTATATTGTAAGAGACATTGGCAATTGTATGTCTACTACCTGATTTTTTTGTATATAACATGTATTACAGCTTTTCTGAGATTGCAGTGAAGGCTTGTGAAATGTTGTAAAACGATGGATTTTATAACGAGGATTTGTATATCCTACATCAAACAAAGGTATTACATGGCTCTCTTATCCTTATAGTGCCTGCAAGGCATTTGGAGATAAGTGCAAAGAAGACAGAAATAAGATTTATGGAAGCATTGCTTGCTTTGGTGAGGTTGGTGTCAAACTTACTGCTATCTGACAATTAAATGTGACTATCATTTTGGAATCATAGAACTTGGAAAAGAATATTGCAGAACAAGCACTCGACTGAAACTGTCAATACCATTATTGTCCATGCGATTCAGCAGTATTTTCTTTCCATAACTACAGCCGTTGGCTTGTGAATGCACCTATTGTTATAGAAACATTGTAGTATTTTCCTTATGATAAATTTCCACGGGACATTATCAACTAATCTGGTCTAATTATAGAAGATGGTGAAACAAAACTACACTTTCTTCATGATGAAATATGAAAGTCTGGCACTAAGTTCCGAAAAAACCTTCTAGCCCAGAGCCATTGTAGCTAAAGGAAAACCCCTGATATCACTCTTCTCATTCTGTATCTCAACATCCTAACAAGAAACAATTAGTGGAGTAATTAATTCAGCATGTTTATCTCATTTCCAAACAATCTGGCCAGTGTGAATACTGAACAGAATATGGACTTATTAACAACTCAAGCAATCTGCAAACCTGTGAAAGGGAAATTGAGGAGAGCACACAATTAGCAAGGAATGTCTATGATAACGGAGCTTGGACATGAGTTGCTTCTCACAAACGTGATATATGATTTGCAATTTCTAGTGTACGTTTTCAAACCAACTCATTTATGTAGACATGACCTCCAGTGGTGTTGTATGTTTTCAGACCAACTCATTTATGAAGACATCACCTCCAGTGGGGTTGTATCCTAAGCTTTGCTGGTCTTTTATTTGATTTCCAAAATATGAATACTTTTATTATTAAGATAGCTGTATGTACAGCTTGTAAGTTGTAACCTTACAGAATTTGGAAGTAATCTATGACAAATACATTTTGGTGCAGTATAAGGCTATAAGCACAATCAACAACCATATTGATATGTGATCACAGTTTAACGATGGCCATATAAAGGTAAGTGAACACAAGGCTAAACCAAAACCAAAACACAATATGACTGAAAGAGCTTCTCAGCAATTGAGCAAGTCATGCAAAACCATTAAAATAGGTGTAGAAGCTTGAACCAGGACATGTATTAGTCACGAAGGATAAGTTGGGTACCATATCCCATGGCATCTTAATTGTGATACTGAATCCTAAACATGAGCATTCATTCCAGCTCGGATGTCAAATCTGCTTCATTGTTGCTTCCTGTTGCCCTGTTGAATGTTTGATCCACAAACTTAAAAACTTTTGCTGTATGCATCTAATGCCTTGTACTGGTCTTGTACGGACTTAATACAACCATAGATGAAATGTTGGCTTTCATCTACATATGAAGTTCTAATGCATCCTATGTTTTTATTAAAGACACTAGCTAGAGTAGAATCTCCACGGGATGCATTTGCATCATGCCTTCTCTATTAATTATATGTTGTCTCTCTCTTGGCTTGCTAGCCTGTTTGGAATATTCCTCTGCATCATATGTATTAGTTCATGTCCTTTAGTAACATTGTTTTTGAAGGTGTTAGCTTTTGATGTCATGTACACACTGTGTTTGGGGGTGCTTTATGAGTTTTGGGGCACATAGTATATTTTCAGCCCTTGGATGGTCCTTGATGGATTGCACATGAGAGATGGTTTGTGATGGATTTACATATTGGAGATGGTTTATGTAGTGGTTGTTTGTATCGGAAAATGTAACTAGGTTCAGTGTTCATTAAATGTATTTGAATCATCTTGTAATGTACTTGTCAAAAGAATAAAGAAAAGAATTATTATTATTATTATTATGACTTATTAAAGCATGGGTTTCATGCTTGGGTTATCATGTTTTAGGTCAAAGTCCTCATTGAGGACTTCTAGGATTTATTCTGAGTAATAGAGTCATTGTACTTTTAAAGGGACCTTTCTTGGGCTTTTGAATCATGTAAAAAGATTAAGTATTGAGTGAAATATGAATTATGTTGCCTCCACACCAAGTCGGCTTTAATATGATCAAGTTGGCCTCAAAGAGGGCTATTTGACCTCACCAAAGGACTATAAATGAAGCAATTCGAATTCCATTTGAAGCACTTACAAGCAAGTTCGATATCTCCTTGAAGCTGGAAAAAGTGTGAAATAGAGGATGGAAGAAAAGGAAGTGCGAGTTTGGTCTAAGAGAAGGAAGGAAGGAAGATCGAAATTTCGGTGCATCCATCACTCTCTTTTGTGCCCTAGTTTGGAAGATCGAAGTTCTCTTGTTGATGTCATAGCCAGTTGCTGCATGTTGTTGTCGCCAGATCAAAGTATAGGTCGAAAATACTGTTGCTGGGTGCTGTTGCCTCTAGAAGTTGTATTGGTCAAGAGTGAAGTTTCTAAGTGAAGATCGAAATCTTCAAGATAAGGTCGAAGTCTTCAAGATAAGGTCAAAGTTGTTGGGTTGAAGAAAGTGTTGTTACTGCTGTTGTTGTTGTTGTTGCTAGGTCAAGTAGGATCATCTGCAAGAGAAGAGGAAGGTCGAAGTTGTTGGGTTGAAGAAAGTGTTGCCACTGCTGCTGTTGTTGTTGCTGCTAGGTCAAGTAGGATCATCTGCAAGAGAAGAGGAACGCTGACTTGATGTGGAGGAAAGTTTGTGTCAAGGTCTAGAGTCTTGGAATATCTCCGAAAAACTTTTGAAGGAAGAACTATTGATTGGGTTTTCCCTTATAGAGGGGTTTTGCCTGACTGTGAGCCTATATCTAGTGTCCATTGTTTTATGTGCTATTGCTTTGGTAATTACTTGATGAACTAAAAGAAAGAAGATATAAAGAAACCTAATAATAAGGTAAGAACATCACAAGTAATTATCAAGTATAAGAAAATCTTTCTGCTTTTTTGATTTTCTAACATGGTTTCAGAGCTTTCGTGAAGAAGGAAGTAAAAGGCAGTCTCAAGCACTTGATCATGGAATCATTCAAAAGGATTATTCAAGGGAAGAAGTCTACTATCTTCAAAGACAATGTCTAACACAATCAAAGGAGAGAACAAACTTGAAGGAGCATCGAACTACATGTCTTGGAAGAAGATGATTGACCTCATTCTTGAAAAGAACAAGGTTTTAGACTTGGTCAAAGGAAAAGTAAAGAAGCCTACATATGACTCTAGTGATGCTGATAAAGTAAAGTTCAGAGAATTAGAATTAGTTGCCATGACCCTAATGGTAAGAGGAATAAAGGACAACCTTGTCCCGTTTATAGCCAACATTAATAATGCTCAAGAAATGTATGAGGCCCTGTCAAAGTGATTTACTATTACGAACATTGGTCAAGTAGCAAGCTTGAAGAATGAACCTAGGACCACAAAGATGACTAAAGAAGACACAATGGCTCCCTTTTGTGTGAAGATAGCAAGAATCAAAGATGATCTTTTAGCCATTGATGAAATTGTTCCAGACAAAGAACTCATGATCACTGCTCTATCAAGATTGCTACCTATTTGGGGTGCATTTGCTGTAGGCCTTAACAATTGGAAGGAAGCTCCCACTTTTGAAGAACTATGGAATGCTTGCAGTCAAGAACAATTAAGGATCTCATTAGTTGCCAATCTTGAAGGAGTTCAAATGCCTACACTGATCAACACAAAAGAAAGAAATCGAAAGGACCAAGGAAGAAAGTAGACATGTCCAAGGTAGAATGCTATCAATGTCATAAGAAGGGTCACTACAGGAGTGATTGTTTCGACAATCCAAAGAATAAAAAGAGATAGAGATCATGCTAACATTGTTGAAGAAGAAGATCCAAAGAAAATCAAACCCGAAGTATCTGACATAAGGGACTTACACTACTAAGTCCTTTGCTTGTAGTCTTAGATATCTTATTTTGTATTTTTGATATTTTAGAATTTATAGGTTTTTAACATGTTTTTGGAAAATATACTCTTTTGTTTTTATAAGATTATAGGTATCCCTCAAAGCTTTGGAAGGAGCCCCCAACATCTCCAAAAGATAAGTATCTCTTTTCCTTTCAATTTTTGGTTTCAAGTACTTATTTAAGTTTTGATTATATTAAATACTAATTACCATTCTCCCTCTTTTATCTTGATTAGGAAAACATCCGCTATATCTTCAGGGAGTATGGAATAGAGCCACCCAAGGCAAGGTTTGTCAAGAAACAAATGTATGTCTGAAACTACAAAACATTGATTTATTTATATTAAATGTTTGTTCATTTGACAATCTATTACTAACATTGTTATGTTTAGCTATATTGAATCATAACGATTCTTGTTTTGGGTGATTCATCACTTGATAAATCTACCCCACTCATATTCTTAATTGATTTTATAGAACCCTAGACATGTTCTCTGGAAAACTCTAACCTAAGGCTATGCTAATGTTAATGTCTAAAACCCTAATTTGCTTAGGGTATTGAGAAATGCTATTTGAAGTTTTATTGATGATGCTGTTGATTTGGGGTAGCATCGGATGTGCTCTAGCCATGGAATTTGATGGAGAGGTTGGAGCACATGAGATCTCCAATACCCAGAAAGGGTTTGGGCAATTTCTAAACAGATCAAGAGATATTAAAATAATTAATATTTTTAATGAAGTCCCTAAGTCTAAACTTAGGGAAAATAAAATATTAATGTGTATTAATATGAATTTGTGTTAGAGTGGTCCAAAAGACATGGATCAAGCCAGATCTAATCTTAGTTATTGATTAGGGACTTAATCTCGGCCGTTGAGATGTCAACAGGAAAGTATAAGAGGAGGTTTGAGGGTCACTAGGAGAATACACTAGAGTGATCAGTCATTCTATTCTCTAGAGTAGGGTTTGCTAAGAGAGATAGAATCAGTGATTGGGAGAGCAGCTGGCGGGCATTGAGTACAGAGAAACAAAAAAGGCAGGGATTATGTTGGGAAAGCAGCGCAGCAACCAAGGAGAGTGATGCAGAGCTAGCAAGGGCTCACACAGGGCCACACAAAGGCAGCAAAGTGCTGCGCAGAGCACCAGAGAGGTGAGCGTGCTTGACCCAGAGGCCCAGAAAGCTGACGCATGGCCTCTTGGGGCTGACGTAGACCAAGAAAGGCTGACGTAGGGCTAGCGTGAGGCAGAGAGGCACTGAGGCAGTCCAGATTGGGTAGACGCTGGGGTTGCAGAGCAATTTTGTGCTGAGGAGCTGCCGGAAGGATTTTCCGGGGTTTTAGCCAGGAGATTTCTCTCAAACTGTGAGGTATAGCTGCTAAGGAAATTCTCTGTTGGGTAGGCCAGTTTCGGAACCCAAATTGTACTCTGATATTGCTTAATAAGAAAACCCTCAGATCGCTGCACCGGTTTTCCCGCTTTGGGTTTTTCTGGGGACATTGGTCCAAAAATAATGGTGTCATGTGGTGTGTTTGTTCTTGTTTCTTTTAGTTGTTGATCTGTAATATGTTGAGCATGCATTGGTGTTTATTTTCAGTATTTACTTTGTAAATAACTTGTTAAAGAAAAATAACAAGTAGGTAGGAATAAATCAGAAAAAGTGCATGAAGGTTTCTAAACTAAGTAAACTTAAAAACTTCAACATGGTATCTTTAGCGTGATTGCAGATCACAGGAGGACTAAAAGACATCATCCAAGCAAAGCAATAACAACAGAAAATAGTTGTCTCGAGATGACAAAAGCTGTTTCTAGCAGCGCGGATGCCAAGAAGTGTGACGCAGAGCTAGCCAGAGCCACGCAGAAGAAGCTGGGGGTTGCGCAGAGCCCCAGAGAGGCCAGCGTTGCTGACGCAGAGGGCCAAAGGGTTGACGCAGGGCATCCCAGGGCTGACGCAGACCCATTTGGGGTGACGCAGAGAGCGTGAGGCAGAGAAGGGCTGACGCAGTTCACAGAGACATAGTTGTTGGAGTTTAGAACGCTGCAGAAATATTGCAGAGTGGAGCTGGTGAGGTACTGTAGTCAGAACAATACCTGACAAAGCAGGGCTAGAGGAGTTGTTACCGAGGGTTTCTAGCCGAGGAACCTAGATCAACAATGCAGTTGCATAAGATGATCATGGTAGGGGGCATCTCGACAAGCGGCAGAAGGATTTCCAGGAGGGAAATCAAGACTCAGAGGGAGTTCAGAAGAGAATTTCCAGACGGGAAGTAGAGACACAGAGGAGTCGAACAAAGAACTTCCAGGAGGGAAGTAGAGGAGCGTCATGGCACTACACGAGGTAAGAGACCAGGATAGACTGGACGGAGCATCGAACTTTGCAGTTTGGAAGGCCAGAATCTTATCAGTGCTTGACAGGAATTGTGTCAAGAACTTCGCCTTGAAGGTTACAGCTATCCCAGTCGACCCCAATGATAACGACAAGTACGAAGAGGCAATGGCGAGGGCCAAGTGCATTATCTTTGACGGGGTCAAGGATCATGTGGTACCACATATAGCCGAGAAGGAAACGACAGTTGAGATGTGGGAGGCTCTTAAGAACTTGTACCAGCATACTTCTATGCAGAGAAGAATGTTGCTCGAGAACCAGATGAGGTTGTATCAGATGAGGAAGGGTCAATCGATTGACACCTTCCTCGGAGGACTGAATGAGATCCGAGACCAGTTGATTGTTATAGGAGCGACACTGGATCAAGAGCTTATGGTGAGGACAACCCTGAATGCTGTCTCAGAATATTGGGAAGTGTTTGTCCAGAGTATCCTGGGTAGAGGGACTCTCCCACCTTGGGACAAGATGTGGGCAACTCTTCGCCAGGAAGAGATCAAACGACAGTCGAAGACAGGTAGCAGCAACAAAGGGATCAAGGTCAAGCAGGAGGAGGAGGATGTGGCCCTAGCATATGAGGGAAAGCAGGAGAAGCGGAAGAAGAAAGATCTCTCCAAGATCAAGTGCTTCCACTGTGGGGAGATGGGTCATTATGTGACCTAGTGCCCGAGGAAGAAGAAGAAGGGAGAGTCTTCCGAGACTAAGGCAACGCCAACACGGGCATAGAAGGAAGTTTTGATAGATGATGACTGTGCCATGAGTGCACACGCACCACTTGAGCGGAAGTGGGGAGACATCGAGCTGTAGTCAGGCAGACTACAGGCGATGAGGGGCAGGATCCTCGAGGTACCCAGCCTCTTGGATTAGACCTTGTTACGGAAGCCCCGACGAGGAGTAGCAAGACTGGCTGAGTGGGTAGAGACGGATGCAGATGGAGCGTCAGAGAGAGCTACAGTGCAGGAGTCCCGAGACAGCGTAGAGCTAGCAGGCTGCAACAATGCGAGAGGCATAGGAGTGTTGCACCAGTGCAGGAAGGCACATTGAGGTGTGCAACGGTGCGAGATGCAGGTTGTTGTTGCAACAACGCAAAGGTCAGAGAGAGGGAGCACTTGTCAGTGACAGAGGGAGCTTCAGCATCAGTGGGTGTTTCTAACCCAACAGGGAGGTCAGTTGGGAGATCAGTTACTTACTTATCAGTAACTGTGTTGCAGTGCAGCAGTGGGCAGCACGATGCAACATGATGGGAGGAGGTGCAGTACAGGTGCAGTGCTGCGAGGAAGGACCAGCAACAACACGGATGCAGAGGGCACTGTCGTACAAATGCAACAGTGGCAGTGGCATAACCATGGGCAGCAGTACAAGATGCAACAGTGCAGAGGATGTTGGGCAAAAAGGCCTAGCATCAGCATAGGTACCGATGCTGGATGATCAAAGTAATACTCAGTGAGGAGTATTGCTAGAGCACAGTGCTCGCTAAGAGAAAGTGTTGATTTGGAGTAGCATCGGATATGCCCTAGCCACAAAATTTGGTGGAGAGGTTGGGGCATATGAGATTTCCAATACTCAGAAAGGGTTTGGGCAGATTTTAAACAGATTAGGGGATATTAAAATAATTAATATTTTTAATGAAGTCCCTAAGTCTAAACTTAGGGAAAATAAAATATTAATGTGTATTAATATGAATCTGTGTTAGAGTGGTCCAAAAGACATGGATCAAGCCAGCTCTAATCTTAGCCGTTGATTAGGGACTTAATCTCGGCCGTTGAGATGTCAACAGGAAAAATATAAGAGGCTTGAGGGTCACTAGGAGAATACACCAGAGTGATCAGTCATTCTATTCTCTAGAGCGGGGTTTGCGAAGAGATATAATCAGTGATCGGGAGAGCAATTGAGGGGCATTGAGTACAGAGAAACAGAGAAGGCAAAGATTGTGTCGGGAGAGCAGCACAACAGCAAAGGAGAGTGACGCAGAGCCAACAAGGGCTCACGCAGGGCCACGCAGAGGCAGCCAAGTGCTGCGCAGAGCACCGGAGAGGCCAACATGTCTGATGCAGAGGCCTAGAACGCTGACACAGGGCCTCCTGGGGCTGACGTAGGGCCAAGATGAAGCAGAGAGGGGCTGGCGTAGTCCAGATTGGGCAGACACTGGGGTTGCAGAGCAGTATTGTGCTGAGGAGCTGTCGGAAATATTTTTCGGGGTTTCAACCAGGGGATTTCTCTCAAACTGTGATGTATAGCTGCTAAGGAAATTCTCTATTGGGTAGGCCAGTTTCGGCACCCAGATTGTACTCTGATATTGCTTAATAAGAAAACCATCAGATAGTTGCACTAGTTTTCTCGCATTGGGTTTTTCCGGGGACATTGGTCCAAAAATAATGGTGTCATGTGGTGTGTTCGTTCTTGTTTCTTTTAGTTGCTGATTTGTAATATGTTGAGCATGCACTGGTGTTTATTTTCAATATTTACTTTGTAAATAACTTGTTAAAGAAAAATAACAAGTAGGTAGGAATAAATCAGAAAAAGTGCATGAAGGGTTTCTGAACTAAGTAAACTTAGAAACTTCAATAGATGCCATGTTTGGGATTTTGGTATGATCATGAAAACCTAACTTTTTAGGGTTGAATGATAAAGTCTAAAATCCCGAACCTTTGAAGTATTGGTAATTTTGGGTTTGCTATGTTCTTATATTGAAACCCTAATTCATTAGGGTTTGGTGGAATGTGTAAACAAGACCCTTGTAATTTCTTAGAAATGATTTCCTTGGAATGTGTGTTTGTCTGATCAAACCCTAGTCTAACCAAGTTTGTTGTATGTCTAACTCTTATTGATATTTGTGAAGTTGGGTTTGACTAACACATGATATGAAATGCCTATGCATGATGATGAAGTCCTAGATGTATGAGTTGACCTGTTTATCGGTGATCATGAATCCTAGGGTTTGGAACTAAGCCCTAGTCAAAGTTTTGTTTCTCTAGGATGATAATATTTGTGAAATTCTAGGGTTTTGGAATTAAGCCTTAGTAGAAGTAAAAATCTTTGATGTATATGTGACACTTTGAGACTTGTGTAAGATTGTTATTTGAGTTTTAGTTGTAATTGATGTTTGATTGAAAAATCTAGGGTTTGCAACTAACCCTAGTGGAAGTTGGTCATGTTGATGACTAATTCTCATATATGAAATCTAGGATTTGTGTGAAACCCTAGCGAGAAGTCTAACATATGAATTCTGAAAGTTAGATGTTTTGTAGATCTATATTTATTTGAATTGTTTCTAGGGTTTGCTATATGTTGTAGTAGGGTATGTCATACCTTTGGAAGAAACATTGAAACCCTAGATGTAATGAAAGTTGTTATGAAGTAGTCTAGGGTTTATGACAAAGTCCCTAACAAGATGTTGAAGAGTATGTGTCTCTTATTTGTAATTAAGTTTGGTTATCTGATATATATAAGGTTGAAATGCTTCCGTAATTTTGATATGGCTAACTTCATGCTTCTAGAGATTTGGTTGTACTTATTATCTAAGTTGTGTAGGTACACAATCTTCAATATGGTGAAGATGTTTGTTAATAAGCATGATGTGAATAGTGATGACAATGATAACTTTGATGAAATGGTTGGAAGCCAAAAAAGATTCTCCAATGTCGAAGTAAAGAAGTTGATCTCCCTAGGTTAAGAGGGAGCTTGAATAAGAAATATCTCCCTGAGATTAAGAGGGAGTTTGGATAAAGGGAAGCTCCCTGGTTGAGAGGGAGGGCATAACATAGTTTTGATTGGAGAATGCATTTTGAAAGATATGTTGCTATATATAAAGTAGGAAAGGAAATCATATGACTAAGGAATCTTCTGTTAAAGATTCGATTGATAATCCTACTATGTTGAGGAGCAACATCTGTTGTTTGAAAGACCCCAAAGGTTTGTATTTGATTATGTACATGTGAAAGTATATTATTGATTGGGGTTGTGTTTGTATAGGTGAATCTCTCGAAGGTTTTGATAGCATGCTGGTTACCAATTAGGATGATTGGGAGAGATTGGTTATCCTTGATCCAGCGGATCAAGGAGTGCTGAGGCTTTGTGAGTGAAGCATTGCCTGAGAGGGCATATGGCCGACACATTGTGTTGATGTCTAAGTCCCAAAGTTGAAAAGGTGGTGTTGGATGTAGAGCTATGTTTTTGGATACACACCTGGACCTTTAGTTTGATGGTTAGTAAGTAAGCTTGATGGTACCTAGAGAGGTTGAAAGCTTGAGTCCATCTTAGTTCCACATGAATAGATTGTCTTGGTCAAAAATCTAGTCCATGGCATTGTGGTGCCTAAACTGTTGAAAGACCAATTAATATATTTCTCTGGTCAAGAATCTAGTCCATGGCATTGAGGTGCCTAAAGTTCTTCATGGTTCATATAGTTGAGATCTTCCTTGTACTTGTATATGATGAATACCTCCCTAGTTAAGAGGGAGTGTTGGAAAATGTAACTAGGTTTGGTCTTCATTAAATGTATTTGAGTCATCTTGTAATGTACTTGTCAAAAGAATAAAGAAAATAATAATAATTATTATTATTATGACTTGTTAAAGCATGAGTTTCATGCTTGGGTCATCATGTTTTAGGTCAAAGCCCCCACTGAGGACTTCTAGGATTTATTATGAGTTAATAGAGTCATTGTACTTTTAAAGAGACTCTTCTTGGGCTTTTGAATCATGTAAAAATGTTAAGTATTGAGTCAAATATGAATTATGTTGCCTCCACACCAACTCGGCCTCAAAGAGGGCTATTCGACCTCACCAATGGACTATAAATGAAGTAGTTCGAATTCCATTTGAAATACTCACAAGCAAGTTCGATATCTCATTGAAGCTGGAAAAAGTGTGAAATAGAGGAAGGAAGAAAAGGAAGTGCGAGTTTGGTCTAAGAGAAGGAAGGAAGGAAGATTGAAATTTTGGTGCATCCATCTCTCTCTCTCTTGTGCCCTAGTTTGGAAGATCGGAGTTCTCTTGTTGATGCTATAGCCAAATGCTGCATGTTGTTGCTGCCAGATCAAAGTATAGGTCGAAGCTGTTGTCGTTGGGTGTTGCTGGCTCTAGAAGTTATATTGGGCCAAGATCAAAGTTCCTAAGTGAAGATCGAAGCATTTTAGTGAAGATCAAAGTCTTCAAGACAAGGTCGAAGTTGTTGGGTCGAAGAAAGTGCTGCTACTGCCGCTAGGTCAAGTAAGATCATCTACAAGAGAAGAGGAAGGCTAACTTGGTGTGGAGGAAAGTTTGTGTCAAGGTCTAGAGTGTTAGAATATCTCTAGAAAACTATTGAAGGAAGAATTACTCACTGGGTTTTCTATTAGAGAGAGGTTTCAACCTGGCTGTGAGCCTATATCTGGTGTCCATTGTTTTATGTGCTATTGCTTTGGTAATCGCTTGATGAACTAAAAGAAAGAAGATATAATTCAACCTAATAATAAGTTAAGAATGCCACAAGTAATTATCAAGTATAAGAAAATCTTTCTGCCTTTTTGATTTTCTAATAGTTTGACCTCCATGAAGTGGTTACTTGGCATTCTTTCCCAGGGCATTGGAAATTTGTAACAACTTGGGTGACACTCTACATGATGGCCACACAGAGATTGTGGCTTGCTTGGAGAATGCTCTACTTTGGAGGAATATTTTCTATCTGGGAGGGCATAAAACCCTGGACAAGACAAGGTGGCTTGGATTCCTATATGGAGGCCTAGAGTTGGCTCGAGAATGCTTGCGTTGCATAATGTTCATGTAGGGGGAGTGGACTTAGTGGAGTACAAGGAGAATTAATGGGGCCTTGAAGGCTTGTGATGGGGAAAGGAACTTGCATTTGGAGCCTTGCTTGTGGATTACATTGCCCCTGGAGCTTGACATTTGTATGTCTCAAGGGTAGCACTTCACCTATGTGAGTCTACATGTGTCTTTGTAGATTGCTTGTAAGGACATAGACCCACATATGTATTGTTGGCCTTCCTTAGCTCTTATATATGTAGAATAAGGACAAAGTATTTTAGTTATCATCATTGCGTTCCTTGCTTTGTACTTGTCTTCTAGGAGGAAGTTGCGAGTATTCATGAGGAAATGTTGGGGGAGTTATAAGTTTAAGAGGGCGTCTTGGTTTGGAGCTTGATCTTTGTGAGATGAGAGTTTATTCTTATGAGGAAGACATTGGTGATGATTATTCATTCATTCTTGTGTTAGATATGTGATTAAGTGGAGTGCACCATTTCTTTCTCTTGGATCATTCTATGTATTTAATCTATCTCCCAGAGCCACTAGGGTTTATTAACATTGTTGGAACATGTTGAAGTTTAGGGTTAGGATTTCATTCCTTGGAGAGTTGGAGATTAGGATATTGAGATGAAACTTTAAATGCACTTATTAAAGTGGAAAAGAGGAGGAGATGCCTTGCCTTGGAGGGATGTGATTTGAGTGATTCATGTTTACTACATTTCCTTGGTTGAGCTAGGGCTTTCTTGTTTTCCTTAGCTAAGGTTTTGGAGAGCTAATGGATTTTATTAGCCTTGTGACAAGGCTATAATATGTATATGAACTCAATTACATATATATTAATGAAGTTTGCAACTATCCAATACTTGCCTTATCGCAAATTTGATTTATTACCATATATATTTTTCATAGTTTGCAATTTTCAGCTATATGTCTCATTGATTTAAGACAATGCAGTGTTTAACAAATTGTTGTCATGGGTGTAAAATGGCTTATATCATTGATGTTTTATATATATGAGTATTCATGTATATTAAAAGGGGGGTGCTCGTAACAAAAAGGTGAAGTCAAAATAAAAAGTGAAATGGTGGTTTCAAACCCATGGTATTTGAAAAATTGAAATAAAAGGGGAATTAATTAATGAATTGATATGTTTATTCATGGAGTTACGATGATGAACAAAATGAGAAAGTATTGGAAGGAAACTATGTGTGAAACTAGAATTTGTAACGAGTCATATTGATAGTTTTGTTGTAACTTTCTTTATGTGTTTTTTCTATCTATGATATTTCAAATGGTGAATTTTTGAGCATAATGAGGAGAGATTAAGGAGAATATGTGGTTTCAATTTCAGAGTTTGCTTTGTTATACTTTTAGAGATATATGCTGTGGAAGTTTGGGTTTGTGATTAGTCCCGAAATCTTTTTCAAATGAGTCATCTTAGGATTTTTGCTATAATTTTTTTAGAGATGTTTCAAACCATGAAATTTGGAGCAGATTGAAAAGACATTGTAAGGTATGGTTGATAAAAATTTAAGATTTTGGTTCAGTAAAATTTCAGAGATATACCCTATGGAAGTTAGGGTTTGTGAATGGTCCTAAAATCAATTTTAAAATAATGAACTTGGAGCTTTGGCTATAATTCGCATTCTGTGAAGCATCAAACTGTGAAATTTTGAGCATATTCAAGTACATATGGTAAAACTTTACTATTCTGGTTCACTATAGTTTTGGAGATATGCCTTGTGGAATTTTGGGTTTGTGAATGGTTTTGAAATCAATTTCAAAAGAATGATCATGACATTTTTGCTATAATTCTTTTTTTGGGACACTTTTGCTTGTGAAATTTTCATAGATCTAAGAAGACATACCAATGTGGCTCAAGTAAAAATTATAGAATTAAATATAATGAAGTGAACACGTGACATGCTATATAAATTTTCTCTTGGGAAGAGGCAAAAAATAAGCAAGGATTGAGAAAGTTACTGCACAAACAAAGAGATTGATGTCTCTTGCTAAGTTGGTGCTTAGTAGTGGGGATTGATGTTTCTAGTAGATTGGTGTCTACAAAGATTTAAAAGAGTAGTTGGTGCCTACAAATATTTGCAACAATAGATTGGTGCCTACAAAGAATTATAAAAAAACGTATGTGGTTTTCTCTTGTAAAAGTTTCCACATAAATTTTGTTCCACGTACTGCAACTAATAGACCTCATATGATTGTTTTTTATGGTTCATGAATTTTTAAATAAGCAAAATTGTCTTATACTGATTCACTCCTTTCCCTTTCAATATAAGTGTGTACTTAACAATTGATAACAAAGTAGGTACTTAGTAGTGGGGATTGAGGTTTGTAGTAGATTGGCGTCTACAAAGATTTAAAATAGTAGGTTGGTGCTTACAAATAATTATAAATAAAGTTTGTGGTTTTCTCCCATAAAGGTTTCCACATAAATCTTGTTCCACATATTGCAACTAATAGATCTCATATGTGATTGGTTTTTTTTTATGGTTCATGAAGGTTTGAATATATAAAATTGTCTTATACTGATTCACCCCTTTCCCTCTCAATATAAGTGTGTACTCAACAATTGATAACAAAGTAAATTCATTTAGAAATAGTCTAACAAGTAAAAGGTAGATATCAGAAGCACACATGGCTAGACAAGAAGGCTTCTCCAAAATCAAAGCCCCATTGCTCGACTGAACAAAATATGATTTTTGTAGTATAAAGATACATAGTTACCTAATGGCTCTTGTTTTTGACATTTGACAATATGTTGTGGCTAGTTATAAGTTTTTAACAACTCCACCAGTGGATCAAGTTGGAAAGAAAATTATTGAACATAATGCAAAAGCCATGAATGCTAACCTGTGTGGTTTATTAGAGTTAGAGATTTTCAAGGCGATGCATTGTGAATCGACAAAAGAAATATGGGACAAACTTCAAAATACCTATGAAGACAATGTCAATATTAAGAAGACAGTTCCAAACTCACAGAAGGTAGAGAGCTTGAAATTGAAAGGCAAAGAAAATGTTATAGCCTATCTCCTTTGTATAGCCGAAATTGTGAATGCCTTTAGAGGATTTGGTGAAAAGGTTTAAAGTGATAGTCAAATGTGGCTCACAGTGAAATAATTAAGAAGATTTGGATTATAAAGTAATCCATTGATGATACAATATAATATATTGAATAAATGTATGAATGGATAATATTGGTTTGGTTACAAATGAAGGCTCCACATATATTGTTGAATGAAGTTGTCATTGATGTCAAAAGGTTGTCTAAGAAAAAGAGATTTTGATATCTTTTCTTTGAATGCATTTTTATTCCATTTACCTAGCTCAAATGGAAGTATAACATAGATGGTTGGAAAACTTATTCCGAAACCTCTCCAACGGTATATGCCACTCCCTCAAACTCCTCACGTGTGAGGATATGTGAATTTTTAAAGTTTTTTAATTATGCTACCTTTGACAAGTCAGCCCCACATGACGGTTTGGACCTCAAAGAGCACTATATATAGGAATTTTCTCAAGGAAAATTCGGATATGTTTAAACAAGTGAAAAACTGAAGGGTTTCTAGGGTTCATATCTCATGAACTAGAAGTGAGGAGAGGTCAAAATGGGGAGGTTATCTATGGAAGGGCCTTTGACACATTTTTAAAGGGTTTTGGCACAATTTTTGAAGTTCTTTTTGGTACATTTTAAAAAGGGGTTTTGGCACACTTTTTGAAAGTTTCTAGTTTTGGTTAGAAGGATTTTACATGCTTACACCTTGGATAATAGGTATTACTGTAGCTTTTTCTCTTGTGCATTGTGTGTGAGAGGGCCAATATCCCTGGTATGGGAGTCCTTATTTCTCTTTATTAAAACAAGGGTGGAAGGGTGGATCAAGGCAAGCGAGTTGTAGTTTCCTTCAGGTTGAAGCTTGTAAATTAGGGGGTTGGTGCCTCCTTCAAGTAGGTGCTGGTAAAGTATGGGGTTGGTGCCTCTTTCAAGTTGGTACTAGTAAACATTGAAACTATTTAAGATAAGTTTCGTGCATAAATGAATGTGATGTTGATAAATATTATTTGAATGTCTTGTTATTATTTGTTATTTTTTTATTCTATTCTATGTGGTACACTGAACATGGAGATTGGTGACTGCTACATCCATGGAATATTGGTACCAGGCGGATCCACTTGAAGGGATCAGTTCATGCCGGCTCATTCATGGAGCTTGACCTCAAGAGTGTCGAGAGAATTGAATTTGTGACCTTTCAATAGTCAAAGTAATTTAATGATGGGGACTCGACCAATTGAGGTAACCCTCAGGGCTAGTATTATTTGAATGCTGTCTTTGAAGTTTTAAACAATTGTTAAAAGTGTCCAATACTGATTTAACCCCCACCCCACCTCTCAGTATTGGTAATATTTCCAACAATTTGTATCAGAGTAGGTTACCTTCAGAAAAGAGTAATCACTGGAAGGAAGATTGTGAACAAATATGGATGAAATGAAAGGCCTCTCTCCAAATACAATGAAGGTGTTTTAATGGAAATGGTTATGCATTATGGAGCAATAACATGGAAATTTACTTGAACACTTTAGGAGTGGATGTTTGTCTCTCTGTTGTTAATGGCTACAAGTTCTAAAAATTTCTCCACTGATCTTGGTGAGAAGAAATTATTTTGCTGTAATTCAAAGGCTCATCATGCTATCACATGTAGATTGTCAAAAACCATTAAGACCAAGGTGATGGGGTGTAATACAACTAAAGAGGTTTGGGATAAACTTAAGAGTCTTTATGAAAGAGATCAAAAGGTCAAACAAGTCAAGCTTCAACGACATAGAGAACAATTTGAAAATCTAAGAAGAATGAATCAAAAGATATTGCAACCTGTTTACTTAGAGTAGATGAAGTTGTCAATGCTATCAGAGGATTGGGAGAATTCGAAGAATCCTTGATCCTACAGAAAGTATCAAGATCACTTCCTTTAAGATATGACGCT
The DNA here is from genome assembly GCA_031772625.1 of Pinus tabuliformis. Taxonomy (NCBI): domain Eukaryota; kingdom Viridiplantae; phylum Streptophyta; class Pinopsida; order Pinales; family Pinaceae; genus Pinus; species Pinus tabuliformis. The sequence continues at coordinate 739,263,189 of CM062814.1, read as the reverse complement.
AATGTATCTGCCATAGAAGAAACCAACGATTTGACCAAAATGACAATGGATGAACTACATGGCTTCCTTACAACATATGAAATGAGAAAAGATAAAGAAGATGGGCAATCAAATAGAAAAGAAACCTTTAATGCCTCAAAGAAGACGAGCAACAAAGAACATAGGGTAGAAGGAAGACTAGATGATGAATTGGATGAAGAATAAGCAAATTTCGTAAGGAAGCTAAAAAGGGGAACTTGAAGATACACATGTAAGTTTACCATTTAAACGTTTTAGTTGTGGTAAAATAGGACACTAGCAGCTAAGAGATGTCATTTTCAAGAAAAGAAAAGCTTCTACAAGAAAAAAGAGTCTTTACTCCAAAGAGGACAATGATTCTTCAGATGACAGTGATGAAGAAGAAGACGATGTAAAGGAAGTTCTCTTCATAACTAAAAAAAACTCAAAATGATGACCATAAAACTTCTGAAAAAAATGATATCGATTTTGAAAAAGAGTTCATAAACAATACAATTAAGTTCTATGTAGAAGAAACAAATATGGAACTAGACACCTTTTGGGGAATCAAAGATGATACAAAAATGAAATAGGAAGATGAAGATAATCTTGAAGAAAAATTGAAGTATGCTAAAGAAGAAAATATCAAGCTCAAAAACACAAATAGAGAATTGAAAGGCCAACTGAAAAGTTGTGAAGAAGAGAAGCATGAGCTTGAAAAGAAAATCAACTGTTTGAAGGAGCAGTGAGATAAAGCCAAATATTATGAGGAATTGAAATTAGAATTGGATCACACAAGAAAGGAGTTGATGTTGACAACACAAAACTTAAATGATTACTCGAAATTTTAAACAAGCATTGAAAGATTAGATGAAATGATCAACAAAAAAATACCACCTACTGATAAGATGGGACTTGGATATGACAATAATTTAAAAACATCAATCACAAAGAAGGTAGTCACAAAACCACTAGTAAGGGAAAATGAAGAAAAATATAGAAGTTATGCCAATGCTTTGAAAGGTGAACGTAAAAAACAAAAAGGAATTGAAGAACAACAGGAACATGTCACCACCTGTTGGAATAGAAGATCATAATTTAGGAAAATTGAGCCATTAAGAAGGTTCATTCCTACCAGGTATATTTTTCTTGGTCATTGTTATTCTTGAAAAAACTTTGGACATAAAGCAATTCATTATCAAATCAATGCAAGAAAAAATATACAAGAAAAAAAAGATCATGGATATACAAAGAATGACCATAGGCCTAGAAATGCTCATGGATTTTTTAACATAAATTACAATCCATTTGATCCACTGATGGATCAAAACATTGTATGCTACGAATGCAATAATATTGGTTTCCAGGCACAAGATTGAAGAAATATAAAAGAAGATGCTCCTATTATAATAAAAGTGAAACCAACTGCAATATAGGAAAAGGAAAAGAAGATCACAAACTAGCATTGCTTGCTGAAAATAAAGAATATGAATGGTACATAGACAATAGGTGCTCAACACACGACTGGGAACCAAAAAAAATTCATCCGTTTGGAGAAAAAAAAAGTGACAATGTTGCATTTGGAAATGAATCCTTTGTCAATATACTTGGAAAGGATGCAGTAAGTCTTGGAAGTGAAAATTTAAAAGCAACAAATGTATTACTAGTTGAAGATTCGAAGCATAATCTCCTCAATGTTAGAAAAGTATGTCATCAGGGATACAATCTCATGTTTGATTCCCGAAGATGTGAAATCAGAGAATAATTTAGAATATTGGTTGTAATAGCAACAATAATATCAAATAACATATACATCTTAGTAAAAATGGAGAGAGATAAGATTTAAGCCACACAAAGGAGTTCCAAGGATAGCAAGGAAGGAAAGGATAAGAAGACAATGAAGCAAGGTGAAGTACTATTGAGCGCCATAAGTTTAGAAGGAGAAACCCCATAGAGAAGAATCACCCTTTTCCATTGATGTCAAAGGGGGAGAGAAAGACCATGAAGCATGAAGACAAGGGGATCATGATCATAGGGGGAGTATATTGGTTACCACCAATGACAAAGCGAGATATTGTTGAAAGTTGTCATTGATGTTAAAGGATGTCCAAGAAAAAATGATTTTGATACCATTTGTTTGAATGAATTTTTACTCCATTTACCTAGCTCAAATGGAAGCATAGCATAAATGGTTAGAAAGATTATTCCCAAACCTTTCCAATGGTATATGGAACTCCCTCTAACTTCTCAATGTTGAGGATATATGACTTATTGAAGTTGATTAATTATGTTGTCTTTGACAAGTCAGCCATAGCCAGTGACAAGTCAGCCCCACAGTGACTGTTTGGACCCCGAAAAACACTACATATATGCATGAGGAGGACGCATGTTAACAATTTTATCAAGGAAAATTCAGATATGTTTAAACAAGTGAAGAAAAGGAGAGTTTCTAGGGTTCATATATCATGAACTAGAAGTGAGGAGACACTGGATTAGGGGGGCTTGTTGATTTTTCAAGTAAAATATATACAAGCACTAATATCTAAAACACTGATAATTACTTCTAATGATGTAGATATTCTTTTAGCATTTCCGGTTTATCATCAAAAAATTACACTTCAAAAATTCAACCATAAACACACAAGGACAATAAAGATCACAATGCACAAAGAGAACACAAGATTTACCCTGGGAAAACCTACTTGGGGGAAAAACCTAGCAACCTTTTTCCTTAGAGAAATTCTTCAGTTCAACAAGAGATACACCTAATATTTCTAGTTAACTATGATGATCAAACTGACCAACAATAATATGGTCAAACCTGGTCAAACAACCCTCTTGTCAAGTCACTCTTCTGCCTAACAACTTTGGCCCTCTCTGATTTGCCTAGGCCGAATTTCAACATTGCATAATATGCCTAGAAACTTGGCCTTGCAACCCAGAATGATTTGCCCAAAATTTTGGCCCTATTGCCCAGAAGTTTGACCCACTGCCTAGAATATGCCTAGAAAGTCACACATGCGAAGTCAAAGAAATAGAGAGATACCAGAGATGAATTCATAAATCTCTTTCCTACTTTGTTCTTCTTCTTCTTCACTAAGATGCCAAAAAAATATATTTCCTTGTGAGAGGTCGAATGGTGCCTTGTGGAGGAGGTCGAGTGCTCTATATATAGTGTTCTTCATTTTTGAAAGAGTGTCTCTTCACTGGGGCCGACTTGACTTGAGGGAGGGCCGATTTGACAAGTTTGGAACCAAAATTTCAAATTTCAAATTTCTCTTTTGAAACCAACATGAAGAACATGTCTTACATATATTTTTTAAGGGCTAATAAATAAAATTGACATGAAAAACACGTCTTACAATTTCATTATATATTTCAATGGCTAAAACATTAATTATGAAGACCAACCATAGCTACACAATTCAACACTCCCTCTTAGCTAGGGAGGTATTGATAAGGACTAACTAGATGTTCTCATGTTGACAATTCTTTAAGAAAAGGTTATAACAAATCCAATTACCATAATCTAGTCATTAACTGTCACACATTGTAAAACAATAACATTAACACGTTACCATAGTCTAGTCAACAACTATGAAACATGGCACGTCTTTAGCATCAACTAGTCACCATGATTTTGGTCGGTGTCTCTGACACATGGTATAATGAATAGTCCCGGTTCACCATTATCTTGGTCAATCTCTCTGACCTGTGGTGAAAACCCTAGGGACACACTCAATTCATTTGAGTAATCTAGTCCCAAATCCAAAATCATCATTCTAGGCCATGACGCTAAAGGAGCTCACTCAACCTATCTTGAGAGTAATCTAAGCTTGATACTGAAAGGAACCCGCTCAACTGAGTGATACTGGGCCTCTAGGACCATTCTTCCTAATATGGTCAATATACTTGACACAAGAAGAATGACTATCCTATGCTAGACCATTCTTCCTAATTTGGTCAACATAGTTGACACAACTAGAATGTATTTCCTTGATTGTCCTTGAAGCATACAAACTTCGCTCTGGACAAAGGCTTTATAAGAATATCAGATATCTTCTCATCACTATGTCGAAATTTTGATGTTCTATGCTGTAAAAATCACTTATTACAAAATTTATTTATGTTGAAATGTTAGTTAAGCAATTGTAGATAGAACATAAACCATATAAACCATATGCACAATATAATACAACCAAGAACACAATGAAACAAATATTAATTAGATATTAATAGTTGAACAAAGATACAAAATACAATTAGAGATCAAGAGAATGAGAAAGTTCACCCAAATCTGAACAAGTTGTAGCATGAAGATCACTGGTAGCAGCAACTGAAGCAAACACATAATCAACCTTGGCTCACCAAGTTCTGCTCTTACTCTCCAAGTATCTCTCTCTCACAATATCCTTCAAGTCTCTCCAACTCTCTCTCAAGTTCAAATTCACAATGCAAAAGTAAGTGAGGTGATATGATATGAGACACATATATACATCAGGAGCAATGAATTATTGACATAAAGGAGGAGCAATATGCATGCCTTGAGTAGGAGTTACATTTGCCATTTAAGGAAGAGTAACTCATGCCATTAAGGAGAGACAATTCAAATTCCATTATGGAGAGACAACACATGCCTTAGATGAGAGGGTGAGATGAATCTTTTATGACATGATTTTAACGAGTGTGTAAAAGAAATCTTGCATGCTACTCCCTGTAAGAGGAATCTTTTATGACATGCGTAAGAGGAATATTTTATGACATGAGTAAGAGGAATATTTTATGATGATTCTTTTAATGGGAGTAAAAGAGTGTAAGAAAAAATTATTGAGAGCCATGTTTGAGAGACTTGAATTTCTTTTTAATAATAATAATAATAATAGTAGTAGTAATATTGACTGTTAAGTTGAAATTAAACTATTAGGATTGATTGAGGACCAGAAGGGATTTTCAATTAACAATACTTGATTACAAATTAATGCAAGGTGTTTTACTATTTTTGGAAAGTCATATTTGAGACTTTCTATTTTTTTAGAAATTCATCTTTGAGCTGCCAAATTTTCAACACACTATATATGTACTAGAGCTTCACTGCTCCCTTCTGCACCATGTCACATATGAAGTGGTACTTGATATCAATGTGCTACGACCTGTCATGTAAAACTTGATTTTTTGTAAGCTTCACACAACTTTGATTGTCACAATATATCATGGTCGGATCTAGCACCTGATCAAATAGTCCAATGAGTAACTTCTGAAGCCACACTACACAACTTGCTAAATTGACTGCAATATACTCTGCCTCAGCAGTGATGAGTGCAACATAGGTACGCTTCATGCTCATCCATGAAATCATAAAAGAGCCCAAACTGAAGCAACCTCTGAATATTTTCTATCTGTATTTAACACTCACTGCCCAATATGCATTTGTATAACCCTGTAGTTGTATATCATCATTTGACACAACTTAAACCATAATTAGTTGCACCACAAAATTTCTTAATACATGCTTTGCTGCAATCCAATAATCATGTCTTGGTTCCTCCTAGAATTGGCTCAGAGTGTTCATTGCAAAGAAAATGTCCAACCTTGTATTAACCAAATACATCAAGGATCCAATCAACATCAGATACCAAAATTAACTTGAGTCTTTCAATTTTCTTTTATTTGTCACCATGGGAGTTTCCATAAATTTACTATCCATCATTCCAAACTTCTACAGGATCTTGATAATATACTTTCCTTGAACAAGGAAGAGGATTTTGCCATACTTCTAGCCCCAAAAAGTAGTGCATCTATAGAAATTTGATAGAAATTGCAATTTCTCAAGATGTCAAACTAAAAACAAGAGACACAATTATACTCTACTGATCTGCGGAATGGAAATCACAATTTAGAACATGTATAGACATGCAACAAGAAAAACCACAAGTACACAATGATTTCTATGGAAACCCAACCAAGAAAAACGCCTCAAGCCTCTTTGCATTAATAAGTTGAATATAGAAACTATTATAATTGCTTGCTCCAACTCTGAGCACAACCTGCAAAAGATTAATTCTTCTCTCTACTAAAATGAGAAACTATGGCCAGCACTTAACCGATTATTTTCTCATTTAGCCTCCTGTTTCCTTGCACAATTCATGAGGAAATTATCTCCTAAAATATAGGAATTTCCTCCTATTTTCTTGCGCAATTCCCAAGGACTGATCTTCTAACTCATGCAACAACTGTAAACTCAAACTGGCCTTGACTCTTCCACTTTAATTGAGGAATTTTAATTCCATGCATGCATGATCTATTTTGGGTTGATGGAGCATTTAACTAATAGATCTCTGAGCTAGATTGTTGTCCCATTGTACAACTAACCTTCAACTGACTCTATCAATAGTTAGAGGTCAGTTAACTGAATACAACTGAAAATAATTGAACTAGATTGCTAAAATTTAGCAATCAACACATGCATAACTGAACTCCAAGCCTCTAACTCGAATTTACTGAGATAAATGAGTGACAAGAGCCATGTCACACTAGTTAATTGCCTCCAAGTTTTCCTGCTAATGTGGAAATTCAATTTACTCAATTTGACTAAGGCTAAAGTCAAATTGAGCCTTTCTTGCTACATTTTTTAACACTCCCTCTTAGCAAGAAATAGATTTTTCACCACCCCTATCATGCACATGTGGAATTCGAATTTACCTCTTGACAATGCCTTTGTCAAGATGTTAGCATCTTGCTCCTCAATTGGAATGTATTGTAGCAACATAATTCTCCTCTGCACACAGTCCCACAAATGATGATACCATATATCAATGTGCTTGGACCTATCATGAAATACCAGATTCTCAGAGAGCTTAATGCAACTATGATTATCACAATATATCACTATCGAATCCATCTCCTGACTGAAAAGACCCACAAGTATTTTCCTCATCCATATGGCCTCACATGCTGCTTGACTTGTAACCATGTATTCAACCTCTACTGAGCTGAGTGCCACAAACCTCTGCTTCTTGCTGTACCAGGAAATAACTGCGGATCCAACACTGAAGATAACACCTGAAGTACTTTTCCTATCTGATGGATTCCCAGCCCAATCTGCATCGGTGAAGCCTTGAAGCTTCACTCCCTTTGTCGTCCTGTACCATAATCCATACTCAGTAGTGCCTCTGAGGTAACATGACACGTTCTTTGATGCTTTCCAATACAACTTGGTAGGCCGCACCATAGCATGACTCAATTGGTTTACTGCATAGCACATGTCGGGTCTTATGTTCACAAGATAGATTAAAGACCCTGCAAGCTTCCTGTAAATGGTAGCATCAACCTCTTCACCTGAAATGGCATTCTCCTTCCTCCAATTTGTAGCTATAGGTGTGTCCATGGGCTTATAACCCTCCATGTGAAATCTCTAAAGTATTTTAGAGGCATACTTGCCATGAGACAAAAAATTCACCATCACCTTGCCATACTTCCAACTTGAGGAAGTAATGCATTAAGACCGTGTCTTTCATCTCAAATTCCCTTGTAAGATCCTTTTTACAAGAGCAAATCAACTACTCATCCCCTGTTAATATTAAATCATCAACATACAAAACAAGAATAAGAAACTTACCATCTACCACAATGTGATAGAGGTTTTCATCTGCTTCATTTTTGGTGAAGCCCAATCCACCAAGAAAACTGTCGGTCCGAGTGTACCACACTCGGGGAGCCTATTTGAGACCATATAATGCTCTCTTTAGTCTGCACACATGTGAATCCTGATCATATGTCTCAAATATTTCTGATTGTTCTATGTAAATTTCCTCCTTAACAACACCACTGAGATGTTGGAAATAATACTGAGAGGGGGGGGATGAATCAGTATTAGCAAGTCAATAACTTTTCATTTCCATAATCAGATTTATATACACTACTTCAATTAATGGAATTTGCGTGTACACGCAACTGTGTTTAAGGCAACTAGCGTATATCCAGCAAACTTATGATTCAGTTAATTCATCATATGTTGATCTTTAATCAGTGCATCAGAACTTCATTAACCATATAAACAGTAACTAGGTGCAGTAAAAACAAAACAGACCATCACACATAAGAAACACACATGAACACCAAGATTTAAGGTGGAAACCCAATGCGGGACAAAAACCACTTGCTGCTGTCTTCTTTTAATATAAGAAAAACCTGTTTACAATATTGTACTGGCGCAGACTCATACCAGTACGCAGGCACCCACCTGTAGAAGGCTAAAACCTTCTCTCATTCTCCAGATTCTACTGGAAGGGAGCTACAACCCCCTAGCTCTTGTACTAGCCGATTTGTTTACTAGTACGTAGGCATTGGCCTACTGAAGGCTCCAACCTTCACTCGTTTTCCAGCTACTACTGGAAGGGAGCTCCAACCCCCTGACTCTTGTACTGGCCGATATGTTTACCAATACGTAGGCGCCAGCCTATAGAAGGCTCCGACCTTCACTCTTCCTCCAGGGATGACGTTTCATAAATTTTTAGACTGAATACCCCTGGAACACAACACCATAATCTGAAGGCCACGTTTGATCCAATTTTCATACTGGACCCATCAATAACATTGAAGCTCAAAATCAATCACCATTGTAATACAACCATTGCATTAACCAATCATTAAATACTCAATCATCAATCTCTAAATCACCCACAACTGAATCATTGAAGACCTGTCATCAAAACACAGTCACCAGAACACAGAGTAGAACCCAAAACTCTGTAACAACCACTAGAACCATCTACAAATTCAGATATCATATTTCATAATGTATACGCTACTCTTATGAACTGAAACAACGTATATACGTGATTTAACCAAAGCCAACCAGTGTATACATTTGCAAATAATTTTGTAGCTATTACAGACTTCAGTTATACCCATATCATAACATTTACAGAATAACCCATGCGTTAGTATTCAAATCTAGACTATACATAATCAAACCAGATAATGATAATTCATTTCAAGCCTTAAGATCCTGATCCATCAATAGATCTTATCCCTTGATCAACCGCTAAGGTTCATCCTCGATTCAGATCAGGAAAAGCACCATAAGCTCCACACTTCATCAGATATTCAATACTTGCATGCTTGGCCTAATGATCTTCTCCTCCTTTTATAGTTTTAGGCCTTTCTCAATACCATGGACCAAAACCACTTAGTACCAATACCTTGGACCAAATACCTGTGGTCAATACTTCGGACCGGATACCTTGGACCAATACCATGGATCGAAATATCATGGAACAAATACCTTGGACCAAAACTTAGTTTTCCAAGATATACGCGCCTTTCCTTCTGTGAAAGTGCGTGTGTACGTTATACGCTCCTTTTGGTCTGTTAACCCGTGTGTATACACTTCTTTTTCCAGGTGAACTTGTGTATATCTCTATCTGATCATTAATTCTTTGCTATAGACCTGCTGCACTATGATCTGTCATCTGAGTGAGTTGCCATCAAGGACAACACCTGTATCATAATGCTAACAAAAAATTCACCATCACCATGAGACAAAAAAAATTCACTATCACCTTGCCATACTTCCAGCTTGAGGAAGTAATGCATTAAGACCATGTCTTTCATCTCAAATTCCCTTGCAATATCCTTTTTACAAGAGAAAATCAACTACTCATCACCTGTTAATATTAAATCATCAACATATAAAACAAGAATAAGAAACTTACCATCTACCACAATGTGCTAGAGGTTTGCATCTGCTTCATTTTTGGTGAAGCCCAATCCACGAAGAAAACTGTTGATCCGAGTGTACCACACTCGAGGAGCCTATTTGAGACCATACAATGCTCTCCTGAGTCCGCACACATGTGAATCCTGATCATATGTCTCAAATATTTCTGACTGTTCTATGTAAATTTCCTCCTTAACAACACCACTGAGAAAGGCAGTCTTCACATCCATTTGGTCGATTTTCCACTTCATCTGCACAACCAATGCTAGAATGGATTTGATTGAGGAATATCTTGCATATGGTGCAAATATTTCCTCAAAGCCCACTCCCTCTCCTCGAGAGAATCCTTTGGCCACAAATTTGGGCTTGCACTTCTCAATGCTTGCATCATCTACATGATTCACTTTGTAGATCCATCTGGAACCAACCACTAATTTCCCTTCTGGTCTCGGCACCACCTCCCATACATTTTTCTTCATGATGGATTCATATTCTTCCACCATGGCATCAACCCAAACAAGTTGAGAAACTACTTCCTCAAATGAAGAGGGATTTGTCTCAATGAGCTCTATCATGAGAGCCATGTAACCAGTGTACCTGTTAGGTGACCTCCTCTGCATGTGCTGTGATGTAGGGGCTCCCACATTCTCCCTAGCATCCTGAAACAATCTATCAACTTCTCTGGTTCTCTTTCTCCCCTCTTTGGAAGATTTTGGTTGAGTGGGTGTCTCCACTCTGCCTCTTGTCTTCTCTGCTGCATGTGGCTACTCCACAACCTCCTGAAGCTCATACAGAGGCTCCTCCTTTGAAGCTAAAACTGATGGGATACTTAACTCTCATTCTAGAGAGCATCTCGTGGTCTTCTCCTCATCAAACTTGAAATATCTCCTCACAAGTGTCATTCTCAGTGAAGGTAAATACACTCGATAATTGTGTGGAGTTTCAATGTATCTTACAAAAGCTCCTAACTCTGTTGTGGGCTCAAGTTTCTTCCTCAAATCCTTGGAGAAATGACAATAAACTCAAGCTATAAATCTTTTGAAATGAGACACATCAGGGTTTCTCCCAGATAAAGTTTCCTCCGATGTGATCATACCAAGTATTCTATGAGGACTCTGGTTCTGTAAGTAGACTACGACATTGCATGCTTCTGCCCATAGATGTAATGGAAGCCCTTGATCATGCAACATGTCTCTTGCTACTCCCACTATGCTCCCGTTCTTCCTTATAGCTACCCAATTTTGTTGTGGGTTATGGGGTGCTATCAGTTCTCTCCAAATACCTTCTTTGGCACAAAAACCCTTGAAGGCATGTGAAACAAATTCACCTCCATTGTCGCTCATGAGAGCCTTCACCTTCTTCTGATTCTCCTTCTCAACCAATGCCTTGAATTCAACAAATTTTGAGAAAACTCCATCTTTCTTTCACATGAATAAGATCCAAAATTTTCTAGATAAATCATCAATAAAAGTAACATAATACTTATGTTTTTCTATGGAGGCTATAGAAAAGGGTCCACAAACATCAAAGTGGACTCGCTCCAAGATTGCATATGCTCTGCTATAGCGTCCATGAAAAGTGGTGTAAGAGTCTCACCTTGGAGAACCTTATTCTAGAAGGTGAAACTGAGAGGCCTTTCCCAAATCAGGTCCGGCAACACTACCACATAACTTCTTGAAGTTAAGCTTCATCGGGGTAGTTACGAGCTTGCAGTCCACCATTCCAAATTTAGAATCCAACTCCCTCTTAATTTTGCAAATGAGAGGGTCTGTACCAACTAGAAAGAGGTCATCTTCACAGGGTACTAGTATGAGAGGTCTATCATCCACAACCTTCAATCAAAGGTTTGGATCGGCTTCACTCCTAGTGAATCTCAACTTCATCAGATAGCTATCAATAATCTCATACCAAGCCTGGGGTGCTTGCTTCAAGCCATAGAGATCTTTCTTCAACCTACATGCATGAGATTCCTGAACATGAATCTCAAACCCCTCCTGTTGTTCCACATCTGTGGTCTTGCTATTACATGAGGGGAAAGGTTCCCTTGTAAGTTTTCCTTCAGTACATCTTAAACATGTACCTTCATGCTCTTCTTTGAATTCAGGCATCCCTGTCACCATCTGTCTCACATCGGGTAGGGCTTTACAATGAAGATGGGCAAACCTCCGATGCCATAGATCAGACATGGCCCCCAATGGACCTCCTGCAACTTGATACAAATTTCCAACCCTGAACCCAAGAGTAAAAGCATCTTTAAAATTCCTTTTCCAAACACGTAACTTTCCATAGATGAATGCCACCTTGTAACCTTTGTCTTCCATTGCTGAAATGGACACTAAGTTCTTATTGAGATTAGGTACATAAAGAACTTCTTATAAATGAATCGTGTTACATTGATTCAATTGAAGGGTAACATTCCCTACACTCTTTATGGGATAGGTGGCATCATCTCCAAGAATAATCTCCAAGTTTGTTTCCTTTCCTATTAGATTAGAGAGTGCTTCCTTGGATTCGGTGAAGTGCCTTGAAGCACCACTATCAATAAGCCAATTTCCCAAAGTATCCAGAGAAGAGGTAGAGGAGAGGGCCAATATAAAATAATACTCCTTTTTCTTATCAGAAACAACATTTGATTCTTCATACCTGGAGTTCCTTGCTTTCTTGGAGGGTCGACCATTACCTTGATGTCCTGCATTCCTTTTTTCTTTGCCATTGTACCTGTCGTTCCTTCGATCATTGAAATTATTAAAGTTTCCCCTGGAATGATTGTGATCATTATCATGTGATGTGTCCCTTCTATTCGGACACTCTCTTTCATAGTGACCAAACTTTTTGCAAGAAAAGCATCTGCCTTTCCTTCCACCCTTAGATCTGGGCTTTTCGTTGAAATTACCTTTAAACCCTGCATTATTTCTCCTTTTGGCATGAGTGGAGAAAGCAGTAGGGTCACCTATATTAGAAGGCATTTCTTGCTCCACCATCCTGGTTTCTTCTTGAATGCATCTCCAATTCTTCAAACCCTGGAATTCAACCATTATTGAGTCTAATAGTGGTTCTAAATGTATACCACTCGGGTGGGAGTCCTCCAAGGGTAGTGATAGTAATTTCCCTATTAGATACGATTTCTCCAATCAATAGAAGATCATTCTTGATCTTGGTTATCCTTAAGAAGTAGGATTGAATATCCTCGTCCTTGCCCTTCTTAATATCCTTCAACTTATTTTTGAGGAACAAAATTTGATTTGCATCACTAACCTTGAAGATGCTTACCAATATACCATAGATCTCCTTGGAGGTGTTTAGTTCGGAGATGTAGGCCACCAGATGCTTGTCAATGGAATCTCTGATAATTTTCTTCACTTTGAATTCACCCTTAGTGTACTTGTTCTTTGTAGAAGCTGGTGCATTTGATGGAGGCTCACGGATTTTACCCTTCACATATTCCAACACTTCTTGCTCTTCCAATGTCAGATCCAGAGACATCTTCCATTTGTAATAGTCAGACTTTTCACAAAGATTATCTTTAGCCAGGAAGTAGGATGAGGAACCCATTGAACCTTTGACCTTGTCCAAATGTCTTCAATGATTTCTCTTTCACTCTTGCTTGGGCTTTGTGTTCACCTCAGCTCTGATACCATGTTAACTTTTGGTATGTTCTATGCTTAGAGAAATTTACTTCAATTTTTCATATTAGCCCAATGACAATATTTAGATTAGCAATCACATCAGCATGATAGTAAAGTGCAGATAGAACATAAACATAAATAGCATAAGACAAGCCAAGATAAGAGGGCACAATATGTGGGACCAGCCAGGGACAAACCCCACTGTGAGGAAACCCTTGATCAAATCTTCTTTAGTCTTCAATAGTTCAATAAAGAGTGATAGAGAGAGATAGAGTACAATGATTCAAAGTCAATACTGACTTTCCAAATAAAATATCTTCACCATGAAGATGACACAATGGAGTTATACTCCTGGCACCAAGGACTGCAGCTCAGAATACTGATAGAGAAGCCCTCAATCTTCAACTGATTGCAGCATATCAAGCTTCTAGAATAAGGTTCTCCAAGGTGAGACCCTTACACCACCATGCTGCTCCTTGCTGGTTGAATCAACCTCAACGCAGTCCTTCTAATATCATGTTGTTGGCTATGGCCTGCAGCCTAGCTCAGCAAGACTAGGCTTGAATAAGGTCCAAAGTACTGTCTCCTAACAGTCTCAAAATCTGCCCAGATTTGTCTTGCAATTGTTCTCCAAGGGAAGGCTGTCCCCTTTACTATTCAGAGCAGCCTTCTAGCCCTTAACAGTGGCTGAACAATGGCTATGCCCTCCTCTTATTACAGTGGCATCCAACAACCCTTAGAACAGGCCTGTGGTAGCTTATTAGAGTGATTGTTAACCCTCCAGCAAGTGCTCAATCAAACCTCCTAGCCTCGGCCTTCAAGAACAAGGCCTCGACCTACCAACCAGCAGTTCTTCCCTCTAATTGGACCCCTGAAACAACCCTTAAATGTCCACGCTGACCAGTCTTCTTCTTGCTGTGGCTTAGGCTCTTTTGGCTGCGGATATAGGCCTCCTTTGAATGCGGCCAGAACTCCCTTCCACTGCGGCTATATCTCTTCCTTAACTGTTGCTAGGGATCTCCTTCTACTGCGGCTAAGTTTCTCTTTTGACTGTGGTTAGGGCTTCTTCTGACTGCGGCTAGGGCATCCTTCATTGACTGCGTTTAGGGCACATTGAGACAACGTATTCTCCTTTTCTTAACTGCGGCTAGGTCTCCATTAAGACAATGTTTTAGACTTCATCTTAACTATGTATAAGTGCCTCCTCTTGCTGCATATGAAACCCTTCTTGACTGCGTAGAGGTGTCTCCTCCTAGGACTGCAGCTAGGTCACTTTAGAACTACAGATAGAGCTCCCTCCTTGATTGCAAAGAACCTTCTCTTTTGACTGCGTCTAGGGCTAGGGCTAGATCTCCTCTAGGGAAGTGTATTCTCCTTTAGATCTCTCCTACCACCAAAACCAAAACAAGTGGAGAGAGATCACCTGAGATGTGTGTCTAAAATGACTTGTAATTCACCTCTATTTATAGTGCAACATTGAGATAAGCTTGGGTTAATTTGGTTGCTGGCCGACCTTAACGAATTGTCACATAACACAAATAAATTCATATCTCCATGAATACATGTTGGAATTAGATGATATTTAGATCAACCTTACACCTCTCGACGAGAGGAATCCAAGAAAAATATCAATTGCCATAAATAAGAGGAACCACATGGATTTTGTCCCTAGTTGCCAATTTTAACAATGACCAAATATTCCATGCCAGAGTTCTCCAACATCTCAACTTTGAACTTTTTCAACATTACCACTCAATGGTGTGCAATCTCCCACCTCAAGTTTGTATAGGTTATTCACTCGAACCCGATCTACTTCACTTGCCTAGTATCTATGTGTCCTAGAAAGGATTTCCCTTTACTAGAAATAACATCATAGCCTTTATCCTCGAATAATGCTACAAAGACCAAGTTCTTCATCCCAGGTACAAACATAACATCTTTGAGGCGAAGAGGAGAGGATTTCCCCCTCTCAAAGGTGACAATATCAATTCCTGTAGCACTGCACCTCCCATCATCCCCCATTTCGACATGCATATGGAGATCCTTCTCCTCCAGGCTACCGAAAAACTCCTTTCACCTTTTCATATGGAATGAGGCATCAAAATCAAGTTTCCACACACTCCCCATAATAGTGTTGGCCATGCATGCTGTTAGGGTGAAGTCTAATTCGAATTGTGAAGCTAATGCTTCACCTCCTGCTCCTCCTGAAGGCTTCTTGGTAGACTTCTTGTGAAAACATTTTTTTGCATAGTGCCCATATTCGTGGTAGTGGAAGGATTTTATCTCGCTC
Organism: Pinus tabuliformis; assembly: GCA_031772625.1. Taxonomy (NCBI): domain Eukaryota; kingdom Viridiplantae; phylum Streptophyta; class Pinopsida; order Pinales; family Pinaceae; genus Pinus; species Pinus tabuliformis. The sequence continues at coordinate 739,247,558 of CM062814.1, read as the reverse complement.
AAGTCTTTCTTCTTGCCTTTATTTTGGCTGGATTCAGGTTGTATTTGGGTCTTCTTTACTTTTCCCTTCTTCCCCTTTCCAACCAATGCAAAATTTTATTCATCCTATGCTCTGGATGAAGTTCCATTTTTGGTATTCCTCCTGAACTCTTCTTGAACCAGATCAGACCACAACCTTTCCCAATTCAGTAATTTTTCCCTTCCATTCATAGAGTCCTATTAGTTGTGCCAGGATTTTGGAAGGCCTAGATGATCTAGGCTCACCAGGTCATCTTCTGCAACATTCACTCGAACCCCTACAAGACCATCATTGACTTGTGTAAATCTGGAGAGGTATTGCGGAATAATACATTATTCTGCATTCTTATGTTTCAAAGTTTGTCTTTCAGGGCCAATTTTCTATGGTCATTTCTATTTTCGAATAGCTCAGTTAGTGTCTTCCACGTAGAACATGCTATCCCTTTTCCATGGATATTTGAGACCACATGGTCTGTCACAACTTCCAAAAGAATCCTTCTAGCCTTTGTAACATCCTTCTTCCATTGGGCTAATTATTGTTCAACAGATTGCTGGGGTTTTGCAATGTCATTTTTAACATATTCTAACACACCATTGTCATCAAACACTACTTCCATTCGATCCTTCCAAGATATGAAATTCAAGATACCCTCCAGGGCATACTCTAATCTCTATCCTTTGAAAGACATTTTCCGAATCCTAGAGAAAAATTGCTGCACTGAAGTTGCGAAATCGAAATTCCTAAAAGACAAGTTCAAAATATTGGTTCTAATGTGATTTCAGGCTCTGATACCATGTATAATTTTGATATAAATTTCAACTCCTCAAAATTTCAAACTGAAAACAAGAGACACAATTCTACTATACTGATATGCGGAATGGAAATCACAATTTATAATAACATGCATAGACATGAAACAAGAAAAACCACAAGTACACAATGATTTCTAGGGGAACCCAACTAGGAAAACCCCTCAAGCCTCTTAGCATTAATCAATTGAATAGAGAAACTATTACAATTTCTTGTTCCATCTCTAAGCGGAATGGAAATCACAATTTAGAATAACACACATAGACATGAAAGAAGCAAAACCATAAGTACACAATGATTTCTAGGGGAACCCAACTGGGAAAACCCCTCAAGCCTCTTTGCATTAATCAATTGAATAGAGAATCTATTACAATTTCTTTCTCTAGCTCTAAGCATAACCCGCAAAAGAATAACTATTCTCTCTGCTGAAATGATAAACTATGGCCAACGCTTAGCCAATTATTTGCTCATCTAGCCTCCTATTTCCTTGCACAATTCCTGAGGAAATTAGCTCCTAAAAGATAGGAATTTCCTCCTATTTTATTGTGCAATTCCTAAGGATTGATCTCCTGACTCATGCAACAACTATACACTCAAACTCATATACAACTGATGTTACATTGGCGTTGACTCTTCCACTTCAACTGAGGAATTCGAATTCCATGCATGCATTAGCTATTTTTGGCTGATTGATCAGTGAACAGACAAATATTTGAGTTAGATTGATGTCCCATTGCACAACTGACTCTATCAATAGTTAGAGGTTAGCCAACTGAATACAATTGAAAATAACTGAACTAGATTGCTAAAATTTAGCAATCAACACATGCATAATTGAACTCCAAGGCCCTAACTCGAATTTACTGAGCTAACTAAGTGAAAAGAGCCATGTCACACTAGTTAAATGCCTTGAAGTTGTCTAACTGATGTGGAAGTTCAATTTACTCAATTTGACTATGGCTAAAGTCAAATTGAGCCTTTCTTGCTATATTTTTTAACAACATCAACCCAAGATCCTTCATATCAAATTCAGAATCCAAATCCCTCTTACATCGAATAATGAGATGTTCTATACCTATTAGAAATATATCATCAACATACAATAATAGAATCACAAGTTCATTCTTCTCAACCTTTATATAAATATTTGGATCAACGTCACTTTTGGAGAAATCGAGTCTTGTCAGGTAGCTGTCAATTCGATAAACCAGGCTCTAGGTGCTTGCTTAAGTCCATACAAGTCTTTCTTCAATCCGCAAACATGAGACTCTTTCCCATGAACCTAAAAACCTTGAGGTTGTTCTAGGTACACTTCTTTCTCAATCACACCATTGAGGAAAGCAGTGTTTACATCCATTTGATGTAAATTCCAACCTATAGATGAAAAAATAGAAATAATAGAGCTAAGAATAGTGTACGTGGTAACCAGAGCAAAAGTCTGATTGTAATCTTCTCCCTCTTTCTGGGATAATCCTCTAGCCACAAATCTTTCCTTGTATCTGTCAATACTTCCATCCACTGCATGCTTAATCTTTTATACCCATTTGGAGGTTACCATTGAATTCCCTTAAGGTATATGCATAGTCTCCCATACATCATTCTTCATAGTCGATTGTTATTATTCCAACATCACATCCTTCCAAAGTTGTTGGCTAGCTACTTCTTCATAGGTGGAAGGTTCATAAGCAATGTGATTAGTCATCAATGTTGTATATGTAGAATATCTCTTTGGTTTCTTTCTTTCCTTGAAGGTGTCATGTGGTGCTTCATGTCCTTCTACTTCCTACAAAGTAGATCTAATCCAAGCTATCCTTTTCCTAATTTTAGGAATAACAATTGGGTCCACTAGATCACTAGGCCCTTCTCGATCTTCTTGATGATCTGAGGGATGTTAAGAAGGACTGGATGGACCTAAATCTTCTTCCTTTAGAGATTTATGTTCTTTGTCATCATCAAAGTCCATGGGAACTTCTTTAGACTGACAATAGGGAACATTCTCATCAAAGGTCACGCCCTTGTTGATTTCAACTTGTCGTTGTCTAGGAACATAGATTCTATAGGCCCTTGATGACTCACTATATCCAACAAATATTCCTTTCTTTCTTGAAGGGTTAAGTTTCTTCTTTTTGTATTTGGGTACATGTCTGTAAACTGGACACCCAAATATTCTCAAATGTCCAACCTTTGGTTTCTTTTCGGGAACGCTTCTTCAAGAGTTTTGTCTTTCAAAATTCGATGAGGACTTCTATTTTGAATATAGATTTCTTCCATTGATGCTTCACTCCATAAAAACATAAGCAAGTCTTGATCATGCATCATTTCCTTAACAAATTCTTCAATGGTTCTGTTCTTTCTTTCAACAACTCCATTTTGTTTTGGATTGTAAGGGACTATCAACTCCCTCTTAATCCCAATTATTTACAAAAGGTAATGAGTTTCTTGGAAGTATATTCTCCTCCATTATCTGATCTCAGAATCTCAATTCTATTTCCTTTCAAGTTTTCCACTTCAGCCTTAAATTCCTGAAACTTGTTGAAGACTTCATCCTTTGTTTTCATGAAGTAAATCCATGTCTTGCGAGAGAAGTCATCAATAAATATTACATAGTACAAAGAGCCTCCATGATATTTTGTTGCATTGGACCACATACATTATAATGAACTAGATCCAAATTTTCCTTGGACCTAATTTTTCTGCTCAGAAAATGCTTCTTGACATTCTTCCCAAGCACACAAACTTTACAAACTTCTTCATGCTCCATCTTTAATTTTGGAACACCTGAAACAATATGATTTAAAGCTAGAAAAGATTTATAGTGAAGGTCGTTGAAGAATCTAGGGAATTCATAATTAAAATGATTCTTCTTAACATGATAACAATTTGTGAAGTATTTAAACAGTTTATCTTCGCTTGATGTTTCCTTCATTATTAGTGTGGGTATGTTAGCTTCATCAAAATTATATCAAAACAAAAAAAAGACAAGAACACAAAGTGTTTGGATTTATGCCAGGGCCAAAACCTCTCCCTCTTGGAGATGAAAACCCACATAAAATTATTCTTGTAGAGATTTCAACTGATGAATACCAAGACCATGACCCTTGACACGTTCTACCACTCCAAGACCAAGACATCACTCCACTTCTCTGTCACTGCTGAGATCTCCATCATTGCTGTACCATTGAAGCCATCGCTATTGAGATCTTCTTTGCTTCTTCTTTCAACAAGTTTCATTGAGATCTTCACCATGACTATCACCATGATGACTGATTCATCATATCTACATCAATGTACTCTAGCTGGGCTTATCGTCACACTGATTGTGACCATGTTGAGAGTGTAATCCAAAAACTATGACGATCCTTGTCACCCTTTTCTTGTTATGGTTGAGACAATAATTATTTTCACTGCTATTCACTATGTTGTAAACCTTGTTAGTTACGTTGGGTCTCCTTCTCATTATACCAAGATAACTACAGAGAAATCATTTGGATCCTCTTTAGTATGTCAAGACTATAGCAACACTATTTAGAGATCACTGGGATACATATCAAGATCACAAGGAGGCAGATCTGAATATGATTAGGATTGCATCTTTGATTTTACGGATACTATAGACAAGTACATCATTGCACTCGAGTCTGCTGGGGTATGCGAGGTAGTAGATACATTTACATATATAAGCCGAGACTATTAGCAGTACTATAATGAGATACAAATCAAGACATATTCATATACTATGATATCTAACAAGATTACACGTATAGAGATGCCGATATTTTTATGCCAATACTATGTCCTTATCCATAGTGCTCTCTCTGTTATCCATCCGAGATCTACTAGGTATGCCGAGTATGAGATCTCTGCTCCATCCATTCGAGATCCATATTGACTACACCTACAAGTATGTCGAGAATAAGATCTAGCCCTGAACTTAAGTCAATGTTGCGTCCTCATCTAAAGTCATTCATGCATCCGAGATCTGGCCATGACTGCACCTAATACCCAACCGAGGTGTAGTCAAACCCTAATGCGGATCTACTCCTTCATGCGATATTTCAGAGGAATGCGAGAATTACCTTGTGTGATTTACGCTGACCCTAAGTGGGTATTTATAGTGGTTTGTGCCTCTATAACGAGCCGACATGAATTCATGAACTGTCATGACTAGTTCCTTGAGGCGACGTGACTTCCACTTATTTAATTAATTCTGTTTTGGAGCCAACATAAAGAATTCCTTCTTGTTTTCTCTTGCAGACTTCTTGGAGGATTATGCTTGGTCTTTGGAGGGCTTCTACATGTTCTGTAGACTAGAGTACATTACACATAGGCTCATAAAGATCTTCTCAATACTTGACATGACTTTTTGACATATAAATAAAATCCTAAAGACATCAAGAATAAGTATTTGACCTAATTACACTTCTTGCTCATGAAACCCATGAAGCAAGATATACAAAAATATTTTATTACATCATTTACAAAAATCATGTCATTATGAAGACCAAACCTAGTTACATTTTCTTCAACACTCCCTCTTAACTAGGGAGGTATTCATAATGGTACTTGGTCATTCTCAATCTAAAGAATTTCTCATAATAAGAATTGGATTTTCAATCCATCTGTTATAGCATCATTTCAACCAACATTGTTTCCATATAGAAATTCCTTGACTAACAACTCCATCTCTCACTTAGATCAGAGCACCATGTTGGCGAGACCAATGACTGATAGACACACATCATCATTGTCTCTCTTAGGGTCATACCCACCCGGGTTTTCTCCGAGTATGCCCTACTAGGACTATTCTCATCTCGGGTTCCCAACCCTCAAGAATATCGGTCCTCTTTCCCTTTCTTGTCTTGGATGCCTTACCACATCCTCAAAGAGTGTCAGATGCCAGATGATTACACAATCCTCCATTCTTTATTCCAAACTGAAGACAAGAATGTCGTGTCTAACTCTCCCTCTTAACTAGGGATGAGTACCAAGTTTCTCTTCACTCAAAAACTTTCTCGAGTTCCTTTACTCATAGGAACCTCCTAGAGCTCCCTCTTAACTAGGGACTCTATCATCAATTATTTATAGGGTCTTCTAGTTGATTGATGATCCAAGACTTCGATGCCATCAATTTCTTCACATGTAGGGTTCAGCCATCCATCACTTTCCTTCATCATGTCATCCTAGAAAGTATCCTCCTTGGCTTTACATCTGGGGTTTCCTTCATAGGGCCAAATATCTTCACCTTCTTCCAATGGTGATTCACAAGGTACATAGTTGTGACATTCTTCACAACTCTCCTTACCTTGGTCCTGCACACATACCCAGACTTTTCCAAGAGGTCAGACACCAAAAAAAAATCACATATTACCTTTTGGTGATGGCCTTTTACCAGTGACATCTTCTTGTAGGTATCAACATCCTGCATACATGTTGACACATCTCCCAGTGATATCTATTGTCAAGGGTCTTCATATTTTAAGACTTCCATCAGTCTTCACATATTTTCAGGAGATTTCTTGGTCAAGTCTTTCTGATCTTCTGAATTTTGATTGCCTTCATCATGGTTGCATAATTCATGATCTCTTCCATCCTCACATCTTCCATTTCTAGGAGCTTTTAATCAGATTCCTTCAATACTAGTCAACCACCTCATACTTCATTTGAGGACCTATTATGTTGATTTCATCTAATGTGACTTGTGTCTTTCTGCATCTTTTGAGAGGAGGAGATCCTTTTCCTTTTTTATCATGCTTGATCCATGTTACCTGCAACCATATATCATGATATTACAATATTAAATACAAATACAAGAATACATACCTCATTTTTCCTTCAAGCTTCTTCCATCAGATTTCTTGATTTAAAATATCTTCAATCCCTTGATCTGCTTCATTTCTCATGTCATCGGACCATCATCTCATGAATTCCAAAAGTTGGATTTCCTGATGAAACACTCAATACCTTCCCAGACTAGGGGATCCTTCGATGAGGTTTCTATTAGAGAATCTTCAAGATATTGTATATCCCCATCTAGCAAATGCTTCCTTTGTCCTGGATGACTTCTTCCTTTCCTTTAATGTCCAATGAGATTCCCAAGAGCTATGTCCTTCATGATTCCCATACGAGCTCTTGTTTCCATGATGCCATGATGCATCTTCTTACTATGATCATATTTGCAAGGACTTCTGATAGGATCCTTTTGAGAGGGATGCCATCTCATTCATACTGGAGATCTATTACTCCCTCTTTCCTTTAGCTTCCTCTATCCTTCAGATGATATGAACTCTTTTCCTTTGCACATATTTGAGTCCTTTGTCTTTCTCTATCTGGCATAGAGACCACAGACTGTTGATTGAGGTAACCTTCTTGTTCATGGACAATTGTTACCTTGCTTAGTATTAATATCAATGATGATTATCCTTTCATCATTTTTCCCAAACCTCACAATTGATATCTTATGAAGAGTACCTCTTATATCATCCTGTATTTCTTTTCTGTCTCCTTTCTTGCTACATAGAGATGAGAGAACTTTTAAGAGTTCCTTCTCATAAATTCAGAGGAGACTTGTTCACTGACATCTCTTCTTCATAAGGATTTTGTCAATCCTTCTTGTTCTCTGCAAGGACTTTAGACAACCCATCTATCCTAAAGATCTCCTTGCAATCATGAAGTCAATGAACCAAACTTGATTATAGAATGAAAAGATACTTACTTGATATGTGAAGATGAGATCTTCACCCTGATCATGATGGTTCTTGATGAGGCAAATTTGATGCTTCCACCGAATGAGATCCTTGATAGGAAGATTGCCTTTCTTTTCTTCAAGCTATCTTGATATACAGGCTGTTGACATAGTTGTACTTATGGAACCTTGGAGTATGCAACATTGCATTGGGTTTCCTGTCCATCATACCATTCAATCTTTTATGTCTACCTTCAATTAAGTTCCGAGAATCCGAGATTTCAGGATTGAGACAATTGTAGGTTTTAACCCCGTACATAAATTACATGCATACGAATTCTAAAACATAGAAAATAAACAATGCGAGAGCATAACACATAAAAACACATATACACAGAGATTTTTCCCTGGATCCCAAAACCGGGACTACCAGCGTGATTTTTCATTATGTTCCTTTCAATGTTACAACAGATAGTTATACATGTCGAAGCATCGAATACCATGGACCGAAAACTATAGCGTCCAAAACCATGGACTGAAAACCATCGTGTCCAAAAACATGTGTGAAAATCATGCACAAAACCATAGGTGGGTCCACCCAACCTAACATAGGTTCCAAAACCAAAATTTTCCAGGGCATTGCCTTGGACCCCATAGAGTGGGGTTACTTGCACCCCTCAAACCCCTTGTGAACCCCCGCTTTGCAATCGGCGCAATGAGGGGGGGCTCTGCACCCCATCTAACCCCCCGGTTAACTATGTGGGCTAGTCATGGAAAGAATATAACACAACCCAACATTCTCCCACTTGTTGTTTTCTTTCCACAGGGGGCCACAAGAGAGCTTAGTCATTTATCCAACCCTGCAATGCCCATTATTTCTCTACACCAACAGAAATTCTCAGAGCTCATAGATTTTGTCAATGCATCTGCAGTATTCTTTAAAGTGTCCACCTTTACCAGCAACACCTTTTTGTCTTCTATCACATCCCTCACAAAGTGATACTGAACATAAATGTGCTTTGTCTTTGAATGATATGCAGGGTTCTTTGCCAATAAAATTGCACTTTGGCTATCACAGTCTATCCTTATAGCTCCCTGTACTAACCCCATACTTGAACACAATCTCTGCAACCAAACTGCTTCCTTGCTTGCATGAGTGGCTGCCATGTATTCTGCCTCTGTAGTTGATAGTGCCACTACATATTTTTTCTTACTCATCCAACTGATTGCACCTCCAAATAGGTTAAACACATACACACTTGTAGATCTTCTCTGATCCAGATTTCCAGCCTAGTCTGCATCAACAAAGCCACGAATATCCAACACTATGTCCAATCCTGGTCTTCCTTGGTAGCACAAATCATAATCACTACTGCCACACAAATACCTGAAAACCCACTTCACTGCTGTCCAGTGCTCCTTCCCTGGTTTTGACATAAACCTGCTCAATACTCCCACTGCATGTGCAATGTCTGGTCTAGTACAGACCATTGCATACATTAGGCTACCGACTGCACTTGCATATGGAACACGAGACATGTCCTCTTCCTCTTCTTGTGTCTTGGGACACTATTCAGTAGATAAATTCACACCTATAGGAATAGGAACCTTCATCAGTTTACTATCTTGCATATTAAACCTCTGTAGTATTGTCTCGACATACTTCCTCTGGTTTAACCAAAGCTTCCTCTTTGCTCGATCCCTTTTAATTTCCATGCCCAAAATATAGTTTGCAGCACCAAGATCTTTCATGTCGAATTTGGAGGACAATTGGGTCTTCAAATCCTGGATAATTCCTTTGTCGTTTCCAACCAACAACATATCATCCACATACAAGACTAGATAAATAACACAGTCACCAATTAATCTAAAAATACACACAATGATCTGCTTTGCTTCTGGTGAAGCTAAGTCCCCGTATAAATGTATCAAATTTCTGATACCACATCCTTAGTGACTGTTTTAACCCATAGAAAGACTTATTTAACTTGCATACTAGTTCTTTCTTACCCTTCACCACAAAGCCTTCAGGTTGCTTCATGTAGATTTCCTCTTCCAAATCCCCGTTAAGAAATGCTGTCTTCACATCCATCTGTTCTACCTCAAAATCAAAAGTAGCAGCAACAGATAAAAGTAATCTAATAGAAGTTACCTTGGCAACATGAGAAAAAATATCACCAAAATCAATTCCTGGCACCTGGGAATAACCTTTTGCTACCGACCGAGCTTTGTATTTCTCCACCTTTCCTTCTGCATTTGTCTTCTTCTTGAACACCCATTTGTTGCCAATGGGTTTCCTTCCAGTGGACAACTCCACCAGATCCCAAGCCTCATTTTTGTGCAAAAATGCCATTTCATCAACCATGGCCTCTTTCCAGAGTTTTCCATCCTATGAATATACTGCTTCCTTCACAGTTATGGGATCATCATTAGTAATAGATAAAACAAAATTTGAACAGAAAGCAGATGGAATATACCTTTCTAGTTTCCTTCTTTCTCGAACTGATCTTCTCACACCCAGAGTTTGTGGCTCTTCATCTTCTGATTCTGCTGTAGAGTCTGATTCTTCCTCCTTAAGCTCAAACTCTATCTTCTCATGTTCCTTTGATTGGAATTCATGTTTAATAACATCTTTTACCTCTCTGAACACCACATCTCAGCTGTACATAGCCTTCCTTGTTACTGGGTTCCAAATCTTATAACCCTTTAAACCATCCTTATACCCAATAAAGATGCACTTTTCAGATTTACTATCCAACTTGGTTCTTTTCTCCTTTGGAACATTTACATATGCATCACATCCAAATACCCTTAGATGTGAAAGAGAGGGCTTCTTACCAGTCCATACCTCTTATGGAGTCTTATCCTCCAACGCTGATGAAGGTGATCTATTGACTAGGTAACATGCTGTCTCCACCGCCTCTACCCAGAATTCCTATCCTAACCTGACACTACTGAGTATGCTTCTTGCCCTTTCCATCAACATCTTGTTCATTATGAAGATTCCTATAACCTCAACCAATATAATAAGCAAAGAGTTAAACGTAAAAAATCGGATACAAGAGAAAGATGATGGGATCTGCAATGGCACCTCGCGCTAGGGTTTTCAACGCGGCCGTATACGCAGGGGCTGGATTACACCAGAATCTGCTGGAAACGGAGGCTCCACGTTTACTAAATGGGTATGCACAGACCTTCTATGGAATTTCTCAGCAAGGCGGCACACGGAAGGTATTTTTCGCTGCGGAATGCGCTTTTGATCCCACGACTGATCTCCTGGACAGGGCAGCGGAACTCTGTTCGCCGAACCCCCTGAGCAAGATCCATGGCAGGAATGAAAACCCCTGCAAATGTTTGGCGGGTTGGATGAAAAGTGCCCAGAGCAAGAATCTAGCAGTAGGACCAAAATATGACCGCATGGGCAAATGGGAAGATGAGAACCTCCAAGCGGATGGCCAGATCTGGGGCCTCCCCACGGATAACAGACATACCATCTTTGCCGTCTGCGAGCACCGAAAGAAAGCTGAGGAAAACTGTCAAGATTCGATTCTTCAGATCTTCAGGGCGATTGGGCAACAGAAGGGGCAACGGTGTGTTTCTGGGTCTGGATCAAACGGATCGCACGACATCACTGCAGAAAGTTCTGGATCTGCCGCATTTCACATCAGATCTGCTAAGGCAGCACCTGGTAAATTGCTGGTTAGAGGCGGACTTTTCTCTCCCACAGTGAGAAGATATATGAACCCCAGATCTGCCATCCTTTCGCCAGATCTGGCTTACAAGCCAGTGAATCGGGGCCTACTCCTCATGGACGCAGATCTGATCCAGATCTTCATCAAATCGATTGAAGGCAAACACTTCTGCATGAGGCTCAGTAAGGGGATGAGCATCCATGCGTTAAAAAAGAAGATCCAGGGTCACCTTGGAACCCCAGCTCAATATCAAAACCTTATATATTCTGGGTTCAGTATGCAGGACAACCAAACACTCCAGCACTACGACATTGCCAACGATTCAACCATTATTCTTAATCTCCGACTGCGTGGCGGAAGCACTGGTACTAGCTCAAAAAATACAGGTTCTTTTCGGGATGCAGTGAAAGGGAAAAAAATGGAAAATAAAGCAGCACCACCAACAGAGTTACCAGGACCCTACATTGTTGAACAAAAGCCAGAATCACCAACGCTACTAGTATCTATGCCAGAGGTAACTAGTCTACACACCGATTTATCTAAAAATGCAATCATTTGTAGATTTAATGGTTTCTGGCCAAAATCAGATGCCCTGCACCAATGGATCTCTACAACATGGACATCAAACTGTGAAATTTACCTATGCCCCAAAGGGTACTTCATAGTTAGATTCAATACAGAACAAGAACGAGACAACATTATTAATCAGGGGCCTTGGTTCTGGGGCAGTGCTGGCCTCTTCCTCACCCCCTGGTTTTCTGATTTCGACGCCAATACAATGAAAGTCTCAACGATGCCGGTATGGGTAAGGCTACATGGTCTCCCTCTACACTTTTGGCATCATAAAGTATTAGCTGCCATTGGGAATTCCCTGGGGAAATTCCTAAAAATGGATGAAGACAGAGCTATCAGGGGCATATTTACATTTGCCAGAATATGTGTAGAAGTGGACCTGAGTTAGGGGCTACCTGACCACATCACGCTGAACTTCAATAATTCTCAATGGATACAACAGCTCGACTATGAGAACACAACATTCCGGTGCAGGGGATGCATGCAAACAGGGCACCTTCAATATAATTGCCCTTTTGCTCGAAAGGACCCCAGGAGAACCAAGAAACAACAGAAAAAGCCGAAAGGTTGGCAGCACACCAACCCATTGGAAGAAGAAGACATCGTGGAGCCTACAGAGAACCAGACAGAACCTGATCCTCAAATGAGACAGACATATACTCAGGAAGAGAATGCCCCAATTACTTACCTGGGGCCACACATTTCAGATCTGCAACAAGAGCCACAAATGGAAATAAGCGGCATCAAACGAACCCATGGATCTGAGGGCTCAAAATCTGACAAAGAACTTCAACTGATCCCAATGGAAAATCAGCTAGCTATTATTACACCCAGTCCCGACACTGGTGGTTGGCAACGGGTAGAGAAGAAGAAGGGTAGAAAAGTTTAGCCTTGCTGGAACATTTTAATTTTTTTTCTATTGCTGTAGCTTCCTGTCATTACAGGAATAGTCACCTGCTATTTTGTGTTCTTTTTCTTTCTGCTGCCTGTTATCACAGGAAAAACCATCTGAATATGCCTTAGGCATCTACAAAATTTAATTTTATCAATATGAATAAAATTACGACTTTTTTCTACGAGAAAAAAAAAACATCTTGTTCATTCTTTCTGCAACTCCATTTTTCTCAGGTGTGTATGGAGTAGTCTTCTGCCGTGCTATACCACACTTATTATAGAATTCTTCAAATTCCTTACTGCAAAACTCTCCACCATTATCTGTCCTCAACACCTTTATTGTCTTCTCTGTCTGGTTTTCCACCAGAGCCTTAAATTCTTTAAACCTATCAAAGACTTCAAATTTCTTCTTTAGGAAATATATCCATGTATTCCTTGAGAAGTCATCTATAAATGATACATAGTACATAGAATTACCTAGTGATGGAACCTTCACAGGTCCAAACACATCACTGTTCACAAGTTCTAATATCTGTTTCGCCCTCTTACCACCAGAGGGGAAACTCACCCGATTTTGCTTCCCATATACACAATTTTCACAGAAATCAAAATCCATAGAGCTATTACTCATACCTTCTACCATACCTTTACCATGAAGTATTCAAAGGCCCTTCTCTCCAATATGTCCAAGCATTTGATGCCACAACATGGTCTTCTCTCCAGAGCCCACTAGATTTTCTGCTCCACTTTCAGGAACCACAGAACTGTTGCACCCATCAACAACCGTGCTACCTTGCAGCTTGTACAAAGTTCCAATCCAAACTCCCCACATCAATACTAGTGCTCCCCGAACCATCTTGCAGGTATCCTTCTTGAATACTCTTTTTACACCTGCATCATCCAACTTGGTTACATAAATCAGATTTCTGGCCAACGCAGGAATATGCAAATTAACACTTGGAAGTGTTCTAACCCTTCCACCTTGCAACTTCAACTTTACTTTTCCACGACCAACGATTCTAGCCTTCCTATCATCCCCTAAGAAGACATCACCACCATTGTATTTATCATACTCGCAGAGTCACTCTCTATGGGGAGTGAAGTGAAAGGATGCACTTGAGTCAATCAACCATGCCTCATGATCTACATGTGTACTTGAAGAAGCCAAGTACACATCCCCACCTTCATCTGAGGTGGTTTTCGCCTCTGCAGAAGAAGCATCATCAGATCCCTTTCCTTTGTTAGGAGCTTTAGATTTACAGTCCCTTTTGTGGTGTCCTTCCTTTCCGCATTTCCAGCACACCACCTTTACAGGTTTTCTTGGAGATTTAGATCTCCCTCTAGATTTAGATCTCCCACTCGATGACTTATTTTTGTTTATGTTCTGGGACCGTCCTCGTATAGACAAGGCATCACCATTATGGTTCTGCATATTTTTCGTTCTCATCTCCTCCATCAGCAAGGATGAGACTATTTCATCAAACTACAAGACAGTTGCATTGCTACCTATTGCAATAATCAAACTATCCAGCGAATCTGGTAGAGAACATAACAAACTGATGCACTTATCTTCATCTGAAATTTTAATATCAATAGATGCTAACTGACTTACCATAGTATTAAATGTATTTAAATGCTTCGTCACCGAGTCTCCATCTTTCATCCTCAGGTTATACAACTTTTTCTGCAGGAACAATTTATTCACCAGAGACTTAGATTGGTACAAAGTCCCTAATTTGTCCCACAAAGCCTTCACCGTAGAATCCCCTGATACATTCAGTAATACTGAATCTGAGACACACAATTGTATTGTGCTCTTTGCCTTCCAATCCAACTTCTTCCATTCTTCATCGGACACTCCCGTTGGTTTAGTACCCGGATCTACCACGATCCACTGATCTTTATCCACCAACAAATCCTCCATCTTGAGTTTCCACAACTCAAAACTCTGACCATTAAATTTCTTGATCTTTATCTTTCCACTGCTTGCCATCTTCTTTCACCACCAGAATTAATCCCGTAGATCTCCCACTGAACAGGGTCTACCACAGGCCCGAGCGAAACCCCTCAACAACAAAGGCATCCCCTTGCAGCCAAAACAACTCTGATACCAAATGTAGGTTTTAACCCCATACAAAAATTACCTGCATATGAATTCTAAAACATAGAAAACAAACAATGTGAGAGCATAACACATAAAAACACATATACACAGAGATTTTCCCCTGGATCCCAAAACCAGGACTACTAGCTTGATTTTTCATTATGTTACTTTCAATGTTACAATACATATTTATACATGTTTAAGCATCCAATACCATAGAATGAAAACCATCGCGTCCAAAAACATGTGCAAAAATCATGCACAAAACCATAAGTGGGTCCGCCCTGCACCCTTCAAACCCCCAGTGAACCCCCCGCTCCGCAATTGGTGCAACGAAGGAGGGGCTCTACCCCCCCTCTAACCCCCTAGTTAACTACGTGGGCTAGTCATGGAAAGAATATAACACAACCCAACAACAATGGTATACATCGAGTTTGTGAGAGGCATCAAAACAATTGTCATGTATCTTGAGATCTGAAGACTGTTGACATCAAAACCCTTGCTATTGTAGACTGATGTTGTAAAATGTTACCTTGATTTAGGATTCGATCAAGATGATTCTTTAATGTAGATCTTGCCATCTTTGAGCTTGCTTTGATGCTTGAATCTTGATTCTTACATGTCTCTTTTCTGCCCTTTCTTTGATTTTTGAACCTATCCCTCTGATACCATGTTGAAGAATCTAGGGAATTCAGAGTTACAATGATTCTTCTTAATATGATAACAATTTGTGAAGTATTTATACATTTTATCTTAGCTTGATGTTTCCTTCATTATTAGTGTGGGTATATTAGCTTCATCAAACTTCTATCAAAACAAAAAAAAGACAAGAACACAAAGTGTTTGGCTTTCTGCCAGGGTCAAGACCTATCCCTTTTGGAGAGGAAAACCCATACAAAATTCTTCTTATAGAGATTCCAACTAACAAATACCAAGACCATGACACTTGACACATTCTACCACTCCAAGACCAAGACATCACTCCTCTTCTCTGTCACTGCTGAGATCTCCATCATTGCTGCACCATTGAAGCCATCACTATTGAGATCTTCTCTGTTGCTTCTTTCAACAAGGTTCATTAATATCTTCACCATGACTATCACCATGATCACTGATTAATCATATCTACATCAAGGTACTCTAGATGGGCTTATCGTCACACTGATTGTGGCCATGTCGAGAGTGTAATCCAAAAACTGTGATGATCCTTGTCACCCTTTTCTTGTTATGTTGAGACAATAATTCTTTTCACTACTATTCACTCTATTGTAACCCTTGTTACTTTTGTTGGGTCTCCTTCTCATTATACCAAGCTCACTACCGAGAAATCGTTTGAATCCTCTTCAGTATGTCAAGACTATATTAACGCTGTTTAGATATCACTGAGATACATATCAAGATCACAAGGAGACATATCCGAATATGAGTAGGACTACGTCTTTGATATTACTGATGCTAAACCAAGTACATCATTGCACTGGAGTCTGCTGGGGTATGCGAGGTAGAATATACATTTACATATATAATCTGAGACTATTAGCAGTACTGTACTGAGATACAAATCAAGACAGATTCATATACTATGAGATCTAACAAGATTACACGTACAGAGATGTCGAGATTGTTATGCCAATACTGTGTCCTTATCTACAGTGCTCTCTCCGTCATCCATCCGAGATCTACTAGGTATGCCGAGTACGAGACCTTTGCTCCATCCATTTGAGATCCATCTTGAATGCACCTATAAGTATGCCGAGAATAAGATCTAGCCCATAACTTAAGTCAATGCTGCGTCCTCATCTGAAGTCATTCATGCATCCGAGATCTGGCCATGACTGCACCTAATACCCAACCAAGGTGCAGTCAAACCCTAATGCGGATCTGCTCCTTCATGAGAGATTTTAGAGGAATGCGAGAATTCCCTTGTGTGATTTGTGCTGACCCTAAGTGGGTATTTATAGTGGTTTGTGCTTCTATAATGAGCCGACGTGAATTCATGAACAGTCATGACTATTTCCTTGAGCCGATGTGACTTCCACTTATTGAATTAATTTTGTTTTTGAGTAGACATAAAAAATTTCTTCTTGTTTTCGCTTGTATACTTCTTAGAGGATTATGCTTGGTCTTTGGAGGGATTATACATGTTTTGTAGATTGGGGTACATTACACATAGGCTCATATAGAGCTTCTCAACACATGACATGACTCTTTGACATATAAATAAAATCCTAAAGACATCAAGAAGAAGTCTTTGACCTAATTACACTTCTTTCTCATGAAACCCATGAAGCAAGATATAAAAACTATTTTATTACATCATTTACAAAGATCATGTCATTACAAAGACCGAACCTAGTTATATCCAATCAATCCACCTCAAATCAATCCACCTCCTTTCGTTGAGAGGTTCATCCACCCTAGCCAACACACCCCAATAAGAGGTTGAACTTCTGGGGGAATTGAAGAATTTGTGTGTTAATATAACCCTTCTCCAGGCTATTAAAGATGTTCCCATCTATAATAAGCTCATCAAGGAGAAATTTTTGAAAATTCCTCAGAGAAAAAAAAGGGACATCCCCACCATAAATGTTGTTGGGAAATTATCTAATTTGATTCTTGGGGGGTGATCTTCCTAAATATCTATACCCTGGAAGCCATGTAGTAGATGTGCACATTGATGGCCTTATAGTCCCTAACACCCTGATTGATCTTGGGGATGCAATCAATGTGATGACTAAGGAAACTATTCTAAAGCTAAACCTGCAAGGGTCTTTGAGAAAAACCACCACATTGTTGTAGCTTGCAGACAGATCCACAATTTCTCTTGAGGGAGTTGTTGAAGATGTTATTAGTGTCTATCAATGCTGCCAACCACCAGTGATCAAATATGCCCTTACAAGGTTTTTGTTAGGGTCTCAAGTCAAATTTTTATCATTTCATTAGGTTTTCAAAATAAAAATATGGTCACTAGCTAGTGTGTCTAGGTCTATTATTGCTCCTTTAATTTTTTTTCATGTTTCGATCATTTCCATCACTGAAAGGTCATCATCATCATCTGAGTCATATCATCATGGTCCTCATTCAACTTAGTGTCACCATTAGGTCATTAGGGTCAAAGTAATCAAAATATGTCATTTCATTCATAAATCCGGCAAATGAAGGAGTAGTAATAGTGAATTTTCTCAAAGGTTTTGGTTTCAAAGTGTAATTTATTGCAAATATGATGTGATAAGTTCTAATTTTCCAAAGCTGCATAAAGCTTCATAGTTTTCAAAGCAAAAGTGAAAAACATATGGTGGGCCACCCCACCACTATGAAGAAATTGACTTCCACAAGCTATAAAAGATCATCAAAATTCATTTCTATCACTCATTTCATTAGAAAAGAGCACTCACTTACCTTCCCCCACTTGTTATACACCTTCCTAAACACTTCCCCTCTTTCATATACCTCAATTTCATCATTTTCCCACAAACCCTAGCCTAAACTACACTTTCCTAGGCTAGGCCTGTGTTTTTCCCTTTTGGACCCCTTCACCTCACTCATTCCCTAAAATTACACCTCCTACACTCCCTAACATTTATCTCTACCCCACTAAATTTTCCCAAGAATTTAGACACCTCGAAACCCTTCATCTCCCTCCTTTCCTAAAACTGCCCCAAAACCCCTCTTTTCCTAAACTAAACCCTAATTTCCCTTCCTAGTGAGATAGGTGATCCAGAGACCACAACCACTGATTAGAGAAAGCATAAAGGAGTCCAAGGACAAGAGATATGAAGAGGCATAAAGAGCAAGAGAGTGAGCCATCTCCTCCACTAGGTCAAAGGGACATTACAAAATCATTTGCTGCACATAGGGACAATTTTTCTTCAAATTATGTTTTTGACCAAATGGAGATGAACTTGACAAAAGTGAAAGATTTTTTTGTCAATAATAGACCAAGGAACAAAAACCTCCTTATTTTTTACACATGTATCATATATTGGGAGATATGCAATATTCTTGGAGGCCTATGTCAAAAAATAAAAAAATTTCAAGTTAATTTCCTGTTTTAGTCATGATTTTGTGCACGGATTCCGAGCAAATGAAAATGAATTTCCAAAAAAGGAGATTTTTTTTTTTCAAAACATCCTTATCTACAAAAAAATATCTCACTTTTCCAAAAAGCCTTATGGTTAGAGAGATATCACTCCATCTTTAAGCCCTATTTTTGTAGAAAATCCATAAATTTTACATAGTTTTTTGTCCAAAAACGCAACATGCGTGTTAGGTCCCTATAATACTAGTGATTCCCCCATTAATATTGTAGTTGTATCTCTTATTAATATTGTTGTGCCCCTATTGTCCCTATATTGTTATTACTGTGCCCCATAGAATCCCTTATTATTTTTGTGCCCTTATATTATTATTGTTAGGTCGGCTTTGTTATATTGTGACCCCTTAGACTCCTATATATAGAAAGGAGGTTTTGTCATTTGAATCATCCAAGAATTTTTCATATATGTAATGTAAAGGAGGTTGCCCCCTCGAAGAGGTTGAATTCTAAGGCTTTGATCTATCTTTTCTATCTTTTTGTGAGCTGGTTTCATAACATTTGGTATCAGAGCTTTGATTTCTAGGGTTTCGCTGCTCCAAATAGGTCATCATGGAATTTTCGCTATAACTTTTTTTTCTGTGACGTTTCAGAAGTGAAAAAAAACCCATTTGAGATGAAATCGCACTGAACCTCAGGTCCAAATTTCAGAGCCTTTAGTGCTATATTTGCGCAGATATGATATAAGAAAGTTGGTCTTTCTGCAGACTCCTGAATTACATTCCAAATAGGTGACCTGGGGAAAATCGTCATAACTTTCTCTCTGAGCATCGGATTGAAATTTTGTAAGAAATTAAATAAAGAGGAAAAACTATGGTTTCTTGTATATATTTTTCAAAGCCAAAGGTAGAAATAGTGACACGTGGAACTTCATACAAGTTTGCTCTTTTGGAAAGGTCTATAATTAGGTCATCTTGGGAGATTGTGCATAACTCTTCCTTGGAGAATCCAATTTGGATCAGACTAGTGGCATTGGAAAGAGGACGCAGAGGGCTACTACAGATCACAATTTCAGAACTGGATGATCTGAAATTACAGAGATACATCAGATTCAATATCAAGCTCCTACAAAGTGAAAAAAGGTGTGTAGTTTTTTTTTAAATTTTTGCATAAGCTTGGTTTGAAAAATTAGTTTGAACTAATTCAAAGGGCATAGTAAAGCATTATTATCGGTAATTGATGCCCCGATGAAATAAAATGCAAACACCTAGTAAGCAACCTGAAAGCTCTAGCATGACTCATGAAGAAGAGGAAGAAATGCAACATGATATATCAAAATTACGAGACCAAGTGCAACAAGTGTCACTTGCACAAAAAGTAATAGAATCTAAGATGGATGGTTTAAAGAAAGATGTAGAAGCTAAGATGGATGGTTTAAAGAAAGGTGTAGAAGCTAAGATGGATTGTTTAAAGAAAGGCGTAGAAGCTAAGATGGATGGCATGGAAGCTAAGATGAATGGCATGGATACTAAAATAGATGGCATGGATGATAAGATGGAAGAATTGAAGATAAATATGAATAAGTTGCTACAAGAAATGGTCACTAATGGTGAAAGGGTAGTAAAGGAAACTCATGATGAAAACAAAAGAAATGTTAATCATGATTCCATAGACTCTAATGTTGGATCGAAGACCCACCATATTCCAAAAATCGATATGAGGAAGTTTGATGGCAAGGATCCCGCAACATGGATATTACAGATGGAGAAATTTTTCAATCTCAATAATGTGCAAAACACACAAAAGGTACGTATTGCAACTTTTTATTTGGAACCAAATCAGTTTGTATGGCATCAATGGCTTTTCTCTCGTAAACAAATTATCGCTTGGGCAATTTTACGGAAGAATTGACAGCACATTATGAGGATACAAAAAGCAACACTTTTTTTAGCCAATTGATAAGTCTCAAACAAAAGGGTTCAATAATGGAGCACATTGAGGAGTTCCAAAAATTGAACATAAGGGTAAAAAATATTCCAGAGGAGCATAGGATTGATGTGTTCATAGGTATAGATAATGTCCAACATGATGTTCACCTTTGGGAACCTGATTCATTAGAGAATGCATTCAGGTTAGCAACGAAAATGGAAAGCAAAATTATGGCAACCAGGACACATACCACTCACAACTATAAAGATGGAAGTGTTGTTGCCCCTAGCCTTCCACAACCTATAAGGTTGACACCACAACAATTGGAAGAAAAAAGAGCAAAAGGGCTTTGTTACAGTTGTGATAGCAAATACACTAAAGGTCATAAGTGTGCTGAGAAGAAATTATTCTACATAGATTGTGAAGAGGAAGAAGAAAAGGAGCAAGGAAGGTCAAAAGAAGAGGATATACTCCAGGAACAAAGCCTAGATAAAGAAGAAATGAATCCGACTATATCTTGTAATGCATTGGTTGGAATTACCACTCCTCAAACCATCAAGATAGAAGGACAGATCAAGAAGAAAAAGGTAATGATGTTGATTGATTCAGGAAGTACCCACAATTTTATTCATTGTAAGATAGCAAAATAATTGAATTACTTCCTATATCCAGCACTAGAGTGTCAAGTGATGGTTGCAAATGGAGGAATGATAAATTGCTCTGGAAAGTGCAATAATATCAAGCTATCCATGGGAGAATATGTATTGAAAAGCCCAATGCTTTCCATTCCAATGGGAGGTGCTGATGTTGTACTAGGAGTCTAATGGCTACAATCCTTGGGTACAATAGCTTTTAACTTTCAAGAAATTTTCATGAAATTTTATGCAGAAGGAAAGGAAGTTGAATTAAGGGGTACTGCAGGGAAACCGGGAAAGATACTAAGCTCCAATGGTATGACAAAGCTTCTAAAAAAGGAACAACGAGGTGTAATTGCACAATTATGTTCGCTAGATGTTTCCACATCGAATTCATCTATTGCTCCAGATCTCCAAAAAGTCTTGGACAATCATTCCAAGGTATTTGAGACTCCCAAAGGTCTCCCACCTATTTGTGATCATGATCATGCTATTCATTTGATTCCAGGAAGTTTTCCTCCAAACATCAGGCCGTACAGATATCCCTATGCCCAAAAGAGTGAAATTGAACGTATGGTTGCATAAATTCTTGAGGCTGGTATAATTCAACCTAGCCAAAGTTCTTTCTCTGCTCCAGTAGCATTGGTGCACAAGAAGGATGGATCATGGCGCATGTGTCCGGATTATAGGGAGATCAACAAGCTCACTATTAATGATAAGTTTCCCATCTTGTCATTGATGAATTATTGGATGAATTGCATGGATCAATTTACTTCACCAAGTTAGATCTTCGTTTAGGATATCATCAAATCAGAATGAAGACTCAAGACATTCCAAAAACAACATTTAGAACTCATGAGGGTCACTATGAGTTTTTGGTCATGCCTTTTGGCCTTACCAATGCACCTTCTACATTTCCAGGTTTGATGAATTCCATTTTCAAACCCTTCCTTAGAAAATTTGTGTTAGTATTTTTTGATGATATACTAATCTACAACAAGGCTTGGAAGGATCATGTTGAACACGATGACAGGGTGCTAAAACTATTGGAGGAGAAACAATTATATGCAAAAAGATCTAAATGTTTCTTTGGAGTACAAGAGGTGGAATATCTGGGTCATATTGTGTCTCATGAAGGAGTTAAGGTAGACCCTAGCAAAATTAAAGCCATTAAGGAATGGGAAATCCCCACATCCATAAAGCATTTGCGAGGAATTCTCGGGTTGACAGGGTATTATCGCAAGTTTGTTAAGAATTATGGGAAAATAACAACACCTATAACAACATTGTTGAAGAAAGATGCATTTTCATGGACTCTAGAAGCAACAAAGGCCTTCGAAGATCTTAAAGAGACAATGTGCCAAGCATCGGTCTTAGCTACACCAGACTTCACAAAAACCTTTATTGTGGAATGTGATGCTTCTGGAAATGGAATTGGTGCTGTTTTAATGCAAGATGAAAGACCCATTGCTTTTGAAAGTCGTCCAATCAAGGGAAAGTATTTACACAAAGCTATTTATGAGAAGGAAACGTTGGCAACACTACATGCACTTAAGAAATGGCGACCCTACCTAATGGAAAGACACTTCAAGGTAAAAACAGATCATGATAGCCTTAAATACTTCTTAGAACAAAGATTATCCTATAAAGAACAACAAAAATGGGTCACAAAGATGTTGGGTTATGACTTTGAAATCATATACAAAAAAGGGAAGAAAAATGTTGTGGCAGATGCACTATCAATAAAGGATGAGGATGTGGAAGCATTATTGTGCGCCATTTCTATTATCCAACCAGATTGGATAAACAAAGCAAGGGATGAATGGAAGAATGATGAAAAAGTGTGGGAACTTATTCGAAAGTTACAACAATATTCCAGTACATCTGATACATTTAGTTGGAAAAATGATTCTTTATGGTACAAAGATCGCTTATACCTCTGTAAGAATTCGCAACTCAAACAAAAGATTCTTCTGGAATTGCACACTTCTCCCTTAGGAGGGCACTCAGGATTTTTAAAAACTTACCACAGGGTTAAGAAGGAATTCTTTTGGGATGGCCTTAAATCGGATATTCAAAAGTTTGTGGCGGAATGTTTGGTATGCCAACAAATAAAGCTGAAACAATTAAGACACCAGGTCTATTACAACCTTTATCCATTCCAAGCCAACGTTGGGAGGAGATTTCAATGGATTTTATCACAGGTTTACCCAAGTTTGAGGGAAAGAGTGTCATCATGGTGGTAGTTGACAGACTTACCAAGTATGCACACTTTTGTGCATTATCACATCCATTTAAAGCCAATACAGTTTCTACGGCATTTATGGAAACAATTCAAAAGCTACATGGAAACCCAAAAATTATTGTAAGTGACAGAGATCCCATTTTTAAAAGAAATTTTTGGACAAAATTATTTTCTTGTCTTGGTACTTAGTTAGCTCATAGCTCTTCTTATCGTCTTCAATCTGATGGGCAAACGGAGATAGTAAACAAATGTTTGGAAGGATATCTTCATTGCTTTGTATCTGATAAATAGACATAATGGGTCTAATGGTTGCCTCTGGCTGAATGGTGGTATAACACTTCCATACTGCAACAAAAATGACCCCATTTATGGCACTTTATGGATATCATCCACCATCCATCACATCATATTTAAGAGAATATTCTAAGGTTCAAGCAGTGGAACATCAAATCGAGCATCAACAACAAGTTTTGCAAATCTTAAAGGATAACCTTGTGTTGGCGCAAAATAGAATGAAACAACACCCAGATCAACATCGCAGTGAAAGAAGTTTTGATGTAGGTGATTGGGTATTCCTATGGATACAACCATATAAACAAATGTCCCTCAAGCAGGCTAAGAAGGATAAAAAATTGTCACCAAAGTATTATTGTCCGTACAAGGTGTTGCAAAAGATTGGTACTATGGCATACAAATTGGAGCTTCCTGCAGCTTCTCGAGTGCACCCAGTTTTCCATGTTTCATGTTTAAAGAAGGTTATAGGCAACAAGCTCCCAGTTCAAACAATATTGCCAGAACTTGACAAGGAAGGAAAAATTATATTGGAACCGGA
Source organism: Pinus tabuliformis (assembly GCA_031772625.1). Lineage (NCBI taxonomy): Eukaryota > Viridiplantae > Streptophyta > Pinopsida > Pinales > Pinaceae > Pinus > Pinus tabuliformis. The sequence continues at coordinate 739,223,111 of CM062814.1, read as the reverse complement.
AGCAGTCATAGAAACAAGAACTCGAAAACTACGAAATCAATCCATTTCAGAGTATCTCATCAAGTGGAAGAACTTATCCATTGAAGATTCCACATGGGAGGATGAGAATTTTATACAGAAGCATCCAGAACTACTCAAGCGTTGAGGACAACACTTTTTTGAAGGAGAGGGGCATGTTAGGTCCCTATAATACTACTGATGCCCCCATTAATATTGTAGTTGTATCCCTTATTAATATTGTTGTGCCTCTATTGTCCCCATATTGTTATTACTGTGCCCCATAGAATCCCTCTATTGTTATTTTTGTGCCCTTATATTATTATTGTTAGGTCAGCTTGGTTATATTGTGACCCCTTAGACTCCTATATATAGAAAGGAGGTTTTTTCATTGGTTATATTGTGACCGCTTAAACTCCTATATATAGAAAGGAGGTTGCCCCCTCGAAGAGGCTAAATTCTAAGGCGTTGATCTATCTTTTCTATCTTTTTGTGAGCTGGTTTCATAACAATGCGCAACGCTGAGCTTTTGATGGGGAGCTCCAAATGAAATTTGGTTTGCATATTTATATTTTTCATACTTGTACATCACCTCCAACCCTTAGGAGAAAAATTTTAGCAGGTTCTGGTAGGTGGAAAAGGAAAACAACTTCTCAAAAAACACCTCTCTGCTCTCTTTTTGAAGAGCTAGCTGCACTTTTGGGAGTACCTATGGGAGAATGAAGTTTTGGAGGGCTAGGAGAAACATTTTTAAGTTATTTAAGATTCCATCATGTAGAAGAAATCTAGACCTATCTCCAACACCTTTCAGATTAGAATCTGGACCTCTGGAAGGCCTTGAAAAATTAATTCTACTAATTTCGCTGCACTTTCTCCTAGCACGCTGCACTTTTGCCCGAAAATACTGTTTCTCAATTTCATCAGCTAGGTTTAAGTTTTTATGATGTAATTATGATGTAATGAAGGGTAAATAATCTTGTTAGGTTGTTTTCATGTAAACTTAGGCCTCATTTATGAGAGCAGTTAAGTCAAAGTTTAAATGGAGGATTTGTTTTAAGCTCCCTACAGATTAGGGTTTTGTTTGAACACCTCATGTAATCAGTTACTAAACTAAAGGATTTGACCCTGAGAGAGGGGAAGATGGTTTTTATTCTATATGTATCTAGTTTTCAGTCATAGAATAGGTTGGACATCAATGAGTTGAAACCCTTGGAGCTTGTACTTCATCATTTTTGCAGAAACTCAAAGGATAGTTGCAGCTATTATTAAGGAATTCTTGTGTTGTGAGTTTGGGATAATGTTTTCTCTCTATTATAGTCTTTTATGAATGATAATTCCATTCTCTTTCCATGCCTATGATTTTCCTTAAAGGTTATAAACAAAATTCTTAGTTTTGAGCTCTGTTTTGTTAGGAATTTCATGTTTATGTCACACATCTTTTGATAAATGAATTCATGCTTTCCATGATCATTTTTATCTCTGTTTTTCCACCCTACACTACATCGACAAAACCCCAAAATATCACAAAAGCATACCTACCCTACTCCTTTATATCTCTTGCAGCTGAGACCTTTGATCTTTTGACCTAGTTCCCTGATTCTCACTCCCAATCCAACAAAACCCTAAAATCTTTCAAAACCCTAGAGCTGAACATATGTAGCCTAACATCATTTCCCATTCCAGTCATCATTTGCTGTGAATTCATTGAGAGATCCCACTCTGGTTTATTAGGTCTAGCTGCTAAACCCTAAGTGGTTTGAGGTTACCTCCTTCGATCTCCCTTCTCAGCCTTGGGATATTGTGGAGGATAACATTTTGGCGCCATTGTCGGGGAACACAAGGTCATATTTTCCCTGGGAAAGAATGACAAGGATCATATTTGATTGCTGATGGTGAACAGTGATCAGACACAAGAAACGTTGTGCATCTCTCATGTGATGACTCCAGTGTCGAAGAATCCAAAGGTTTAGAATTTTCAATGCAACTCCATTGTTCAAAAAATGGTAGTTTGAAGAAATTCTTGGTGACTTAACTGTTTTCAAGATGGATTCAACTGCTTTAAGATATGCTCCTATGAATTGAGCTCATATTCCTAGTTTTCGAATCACATTCCTTGCATAGATTGGCAAACTAATCTGCCCAAATTCATAGATGGAAATAAGGATGAGGCTATTATGCATCTAATAAAATTTCACTGGCATATACATAAACGTGGGATTAGTTTTCATGAGGATTTTTTGATGAAGATGTTTATGGCTACCCTGGAAGGGAAAGTAAGATCATGGTATGAATGGTTAAACATAGGTAGCTTATACTCTCGTAAATATTTCCACACAACATTCTTTGATTTTTATGGAAAATAATATCATTCATTTTTGCTGTTCAGAGATTGTTGTGAATCCTGTGAAGATTTCATTCAATACCTTCAAGAGGCTTTTGGTGATGAAGAATGTTTAGATTATGAGATCATAGAGGCCCTTTATGAATTTTCTTCCCAACAACAATTTGAAGAAGCTAATCACTTTGATACACGATATCATACTCAACATTCAAAAGCCTCCTCTTTGATTGATGAAGAAACAGATGATGAATATTGTCTAGATGCCCATAAAGAATGCCCATAAGAAACAATTATGGCAACAACACAACACAATGATCAACTAAAGGTTAAGGAAGAAATTCAGCAGCCTGAAACTAATCCAAAAGAGGAGAATAATGAAAAAGAACAAGTTATTTTAGATCCTCTGGGTGTACACTTTATCATTGTGATTGTCAAACAAAGTCCTCTTGCCAATCATCAGGTAAAAGTAATTGAGCATATCATTGAAGAATCATTTGTTGATTTGCAAAAATATTATGATCCACAAGAACATCTCCAACAAACAATATTTTCTTCCATGATTAAAGATCAATCTGATTTGAATGATGAAAGCCAAGTTTTATTTCATGATTCTAATGATGAGTTGTAGCGACCTTGCCAACTTCTATGTGATCTAGTTAATGATGAAGACATCCTTGTTGCATATGATCTTGCTGTTGTGTTTGATGAAATTCAAGAAAATTCAGAGCCCTTATCTACTGTGGATGATGAGAATGAAAAACGGTTTGCTCTCATTTCGTTTGATGGGAATCAATTTCAACATATAGACAAACCAAAATTGTGGAATAAGGTTTGTTTTACTACTTTTAATCATCTAGAAGACATTATGTTGCATGATTTCCATGATACTCTGGTGAGTTTATTGCAGTCATCAATAGAGGAAGAATTTGCCAAGTTTTTAAATACATGTATTGGATCTAGTGGAAAAGTTGAGTTTCCACTTTCTTTTTTCTTCTGCCTGCTCAAGGAAAGTGTGAGAAGGATTCAAGTAAGTAGCCATTTGCTGGATTGGTTACATTGGAGGGATCATTACACATGATTGTATATATATATATATATATATATATATATATATATATATCTTCATTAGGTTGGAAATAATCATCAAGATTTGAAGCCCGAAGTGAAGGCCATAAGATCCTGATGGTTTGCAACCATAAGTAAGTTCAGTAAGTTTTTAGTCAAGTCAGTTAAGTTTGTTAGTCGGTTTTCAGTTTTGAGTTTGGTCTTTGTGTTTTTGACTCCATGCTCAATGGATAAGGCTACTTGGTCTACGATGTTCTGACACCTCCTAAAGGAGCTTCCATCCCCAGCTGGAGCCAATGTTAGTGTCTTTCAATCCTGCCAGTCACCAGTGATCAAATATCCTCTTACAAGGTTTTTGTTAGGGTCTCAAGTCAAATTTTTATCATTTCATTAGGTTTTCAAAATAAAAATTTGGTCACTAACTAGGGTGTCTAGGTTTATTACTGCTCCTTTCAAAAAATTTCATGTTCCGATTATTGGCATCACTCAGTTTGATGTGCCATCACTGAAAGGTCATCATCATCATCTCAGTCATATCATCATTGTCCTCATTCAACTTAGTGTCACCATTAGGTCATTAGGGTCAAAGTCATAAAAATCTATCATTTCATTCATAAATCCGGCAAATGAAGGAGTAGTAATAGTGAATTTGCTCAAAGGTTTTTGTTTCAAAGTCTAATTTATTGAAAATATGATGTAATAAGTTCTAATGTTCCAAAGCTTCATAAATCTTCATAGTTTTCAAAGCAAAATAGAAAAACATATGGTGGGCCACCCCACTACTATGAAGAAATCAACTTCCACAAGCTATTAAAGACCATCACAATTCATTTCTCTCACTCATTTCACTAGCAAAGAGCGCTCACTCACCTTCACCCACATGTTATACACCTTCCTAAACACTTCCCCTCATTCCTATCCCTCAATTTCATCATTTTTCCACAAACCCTAGCCTAGACTACACTTTCCTAGGCTAGGCCTGTGTTTTTCTCTTTTGGACCCCTTTCCCTCACTCATTCCCTAAAATTCCACCTCCCTACACTCCCTAACATTTATCTCTACCCCCCTAAATTTTCCCAAGAATTTAGACACCCTCAAAACCCTTCATCTCCCTCCATTCCTAAAACTGCCCCAAAATCCCTGTTTTCCTAAACTAAATTCTAATTTCCCTTCGTTGTGAGCTACGGTTTCACAATGGATCCAGAGACCACAACCACTGATCAGAGGAAGAATAAAGGAGTCCAAGGACAAGAGATTTGAAGAGGCATAAAGAGCAAGAGAGTGAGCCATCTCCTCCACTAGGTCAAAGGGACATTAAAAAATCATTAGCTACACATAGGGAGAGTTTTGCTTCAAAGTATGTTTATGACCAAATGGAGATGAACTTGACAAAACTGAAAGAGGTTTTTGTCAATCATAGACCAAGGAACAAAAGAATCCTTTTGTTTTTACACATGTATCATAGATTGGGATATATACAATCTTATTGGATGCTTATATTAGAAAATAAAAAATTTTCAACTTAATTTCCTGTTTTAGTTATGATTTTGTGGCACAAATTTCGAGAAAATGAAAATGGATTTCCAAAAAATGAGAAAGGGTTTTTTTTCAAAAATTCATTATCTACAAAAACCCATCTCAAGTTTCCAAAATTCCTTATGGTTAGAGAGATATCACTCTATCGTTAAGCCCTATTTTTGTAGAAACCCAAAAATTTTACATAGTTTTTTGTCCAAAAACGCGGAGTGCCGCACACTGCGCTTTTGATGGGGAGCTCCAAATGACATTTTGTTTGCATATTTATATTTTTCATCACTTTTAAATTACCTATAGCACTTGGGATCAAACAATCAACATGTTTTGGTAGGTGGAAAAGGTCAAAAACTACTTAAAAAACACCTCTACCCTCTTTTTGAAGAGCTCGTTGCGCTTTTGGGAGTACCTATGGGAGAGTGAAGTTTTGGAGGTCTACGAGTAACCTTTTCCAGTTCTTTAAGATTCCATAATGTAGAAAACATATTGACCTATCTCCAACGCTTTTCAGATCAGGATTTGGACCTCGGGAAGGCCTCCAAAAATCTATTCTACTAATTTCGTTGCGCTTTCTCTTGGGACACTGCACTTTTGACTAAATTCATTGCGCTTTTGCTTGAAACTATAATTTTTCAGTTTCATCAGCAAAGTTCGAGTTTTTATGATGTAATTATTTGATTTTGATTTAATTATGATGTAATGAAGGGTTAATAAGCTTGTTAGGTTGTTTTCATGTAAACTCAGGCCTCATTTATGAGAGTAGTTCAATGAAAGTTTAAATGGAGGATTTGTTTTAACCTCCCTAGACATTAGGGTTTTGTTTGAAAACCTCATGTAATCAGTTCCTAAATTGAAGGATTTGACCCTGAGAGAGGGGAAGATGATTTTTAGTCTATATTTATCTAGTTTTCAGTCATAGAACAGGTTGGACATCAGTGAGTTGAAACCCTTGGAGCTTGTACTTCATCATTTTTGCATAAATTCAAAGGACAATTGCAGCTATTATTCATGAACTATTGTGTTGTGAGTTTGTGATAATTTTTTCTCTCTGTTATAGTCTTTTATGAATTATAATTCCATTCTCTTTCCATTCCTATGCTTTTCAATGATTTTCCTTAAAGGTTATAAACAAAATTCTTAGTTTTAAGATCTGTTTTGTTAGGAATTTCATGTTTATGTCACATATCTTCTGATAAATGAATTCATGCTTGCCATGCTCATTTTGATCTCTATTTTTCCACCCTAGATTACATCCAAAAAACCCCAAAGTGTCACAAAATCATACCTACCCTTCTCCTTTATATCTCTTGCAGCTGAGACCTTTGATCTTTTGACCTAGTTCCCTGATTATCACTCTTGATCCAACAAAACCATAAAATATTTCAAAACCCTAGAGCTGAACATATCTAGCCTAACATCATTTCCCATTCCAATCATCATTGGATGTGAATTCATAGAGAGATCCCTCTCTGTTTTAGCAAGGCTAGCTGCTAAACCCTAAGTGGTTTGAGGTTACCTCCTTCGATCTCCCTTCTCACCCTTGTGATATTGCGGAGGATAACATATGTTAGGGTCTCCATTGAATCTTGGGAGTATCCCACTGATTTCCTAGTTCTCCAACCTAAAACCAAGTTTAATGGCTATCCTCTCATCTTGGAAAGGCCATGGTTAGCCATTGTTGATGCTTACATTAGTTGTAGGGATGGGAACATGACCATTAAGAATGGAAATTTGTATAAACAGTTGGTATTGTATCCTCCTGCTCAACCTTCTATTGAGCATGAATTACCCTTGTGGTTAGAAGAGGAGGAAGATGATGAAATGTATCACACCACCTCCACCCAATCCTCGCTATAGACATTATTACAAGAGGGGGGAAACCTTATGAAGATTATCTCATTGACCATATCCTTTAGAATCAACATCCCACTCCCATACCAATTAATGAGTTGATGAAAGAATATGGGAATAATACTTGGGCTGAAGTATACCCTATTGACTCAAGTCTAGACCATGTCAAGATTATAGATTTTGGCCCATCTGGAACCTTAAATATCAACCCTTCTCTCTTGGCCAAACAGGAAGAAAAATTGTGCAAAGTGTTGGGGCAACACCTGGATGCTTTTTCTTGGGACTATAAGGAAATGAAAGGTGTGCATCCATCGGTTTCTACTGACCAACCATATTTACATCAAGGAGGGATGAAAACCTATGCGCCAACCCAAGAGGAGGATGGACCCAGCGCTTAAGGAAATTATGAAAGAAGAACTGCAAAAAATACTTTGTGCAAGTTTCATATACCCCATTTCAGATAGTGAGTGGGTGTCACCTCTTGTGTTAGTTCCTAAGAAGAATGGGAAGTGGAGAATCTATGTGGATTACTGGGAACTTAACAAGGCTACAAAGAAGGACCATTTTCCCTTGCCCTTCATTGGCCAATTCCTAGTTGGCCTTACAGGGAAGAAATTATTCTCCTTCCTAGATGGATTTAGTGGATACACTCAAATCTATATCAACCCTGAAGACCAAGATAAGACCACATTCACATGTCCTTGGGGTACCTTTTATTATATATTTCTTCCATTTGGTTTATGCAATGCCCCTGCAACTTTCCAGAGAGTAGTTTTGAGTGTTTTTATTGAATTGGTTAATGACTGTTGAAATATACATGGATGATTTCACTCATGGATGTGATTTCCATGAAGCTCTCTCGAGTCTGTGCAAGGTTTTGAAGAAATGCATTGAAAAGAATCTCTCTCTAAGACCTGAGAAATGTGAGTTCTTGATGAATTAGGGACTATCCTTGGCCATTCCATATCCAAAGAAGGGATACAGGTAGACCCAAAAAAATTTACATTATCAAAAGGGTCTCTACCCCTCAAAAGCAAAGAGATGTTATGAGCTTCTTGGGAATAGTTGGGTATTATATGATATTCATCAAAGAATTTAGTAAAGTGACTTCACCTTTATTTTTTTTACTGGCCAAAGATTCATATTTCTGTTGGACCAATAGTTGTCAAGAGGCCCTTGAAGTGTTGAAAGAAAAGTTGACCACTGCATCCTTCCTAAGGGGTCCCAACTGGGGATTGCCTTTCCATATCCATACTGATGCATCAGATAACATTGTGGAGGGATCCTCGAGACAAGTAGAGTATAAGTTGCCTTATGATATTTATTTAATTAGTAAGAATTTGTCTAAAACTGAGCTGAATTACACTGTCACTGAAAAGGAACTCTAGATGTAGTACATTCTTTAAACAATTTTAGGAACTATATCACTGGATACCAAACTTTTGTTCATACTGATCATGCAACCATTAAATATTTGATGAACAAGTATTATGTTAATGCTAGGATAATTATATGGGTTTTATTGTTACAATAGCTTGATTTGACTATTATTAACAAACTGGGGAATGAAAATGTGGTTGCATATTTTTTGTCCAGGTTAACCTTGCTTGCAGGTAATGAAGAGATGGTGGATGATCAACTACTAGATGAGCACCTCTTTTCCATCTCGATGCTTTCTCCTTGGTTTTCTGACATAGCCAACTACTTGGTTGCTGGGAGTTTCCCTCCTAATCTATCATCTAGGGAGAAAAGAAAGATTGTAAGGAAAAGCTCTCCTTTCACTTGGATTGGGGGAAATATTTTTAGATTGGGACTAGATCAAATCTTGAGGAGATGTGTAAGAGAAGAGGAGGTCTTTGAAATCCTCTCAGCATGTCATGATGGGCCTTGTGGAGGTCATTTTTCTACAAAAAGGACAACCTTTAAAGTTTTACAGACTAGTTACTATTGACCCACTTTACATCAAGATGAAAGGAAATATACCACTAGATGTGATCAGTTCCAAAGGATGGGAAAACCCACACCCAGGGATGAAATTCCCCTACAACCTCAAGTGGCCTTAGAGCCATTTGAAAAGTGGGGCATGGATTTCATTAGGCCAATTGATCCACCATCAAGATAGAAAAAATACATCATTGTGTGCACTGATTACTTGATAAAGTGGGTTGAGACAAAGGCAGTCAAAGCAAAAATTGAGCAGAAAGTGGCATAATTTTTAAGAGAAAACATCTTCTACAAGTTTGGGTATCCAAGGGAGGTAGTCATTGATCAAGGAGCACAATTCACATCCAATTTGATTGAATATCTCATGAGGCAGCACCATATCGAACAAAAAAAATCTACTTCCTATCACCCTCAAGAAAATGGGAAAGTATAGGTCACAAATAGAGCATTGGAGAGCATCCTCACCAAGGTTGTTAGTAGAAAAAGAAATATTGGGAAAAGAGACTAGTAGAGGCCACTTGGGCCTACAATACCACTTGGAAAACCACCACTGGATTCACTCCATATGATTTGGTTTATGGGAATAAATCTCTGCTTTCTATTGAGTTTGAATATAAAACTTTGAGAATGGAAGCTTAGTTGGACTTAGATGTCACCACATCACAACAAGAAAGGCTTCTCCAACTGAATGGCTTAGATGAGTTCAGAATGTAAGATCTCTTACACATTGAAGTCATACAACTGCAAAGGAAGGTCTGGCATGACAAGCATATCAAGGAAAATAATTTTCAAGAAGGGATTGGGCCATGTTATATGATTCTAGATTCAAATATTTTAAAGGGAAGCTAATGAAAAGATGGTTGGGTCCATACCTAGTGGAAAAATGTCATGAAAATGGATCTGTCCAGATCATAATCATTGATGAGGAAGGCATTCCTTTGCTTGCAAATGGTTATAGGTTGAAGTTATATAGAAGACCTTTGTCCAAGGAGGAATTTATTAGTTTAGTCAACAAAGAATTAAATGTGATTGGGAGTTTCATAACTTCCAGTCCACAACATTCCTAGAAATTTGGAAAAAATAAAAATAAAATAAAAAGGCCTGGATGAAAACTTCTATGAGGCATCTGAGGCCAACTCTAGGGTTGAAAACCTCTCTGAGGCAACCCAGGAGCAAAAAAAGAAAAAAGAAACAAAGAAAAAAGATCCCTAGGTGAAAACCTCCCTTGAGGAACCTAGGGTAGACATGTAGGTTGAAAACCTCCTCTGAGGCAACTTGTGTGTCTCAAGAAAAAGAGAGAAAACAAATAAGAAGAAAAGAAAAGGAGAACAAGGAAGAAGCATATATAATGTTTGCTAACCTTTCTTTTATTTTGTAGAATTGTACACAGTGGAAAATTTCATGGCTGCATGCCAAGAACTACAAGCTATCATCTATTCTTCCATCCATACACCTCATATCCATTCTCTCCATTCATATTACTATCTCTCCACCATCCATAATCAAGAAATCCAAATTTCACCTCCTCTCTGTGATGCTACAGGAAGGACCTGTATTGCTATAGGAAGGTCCTGTAATGCTACAGGAGGGACATCCGAGGAGGAAAATAGCCCAAAAGAAAATTCTGAATATGACAAATGATAAAGAATGTCCTCCTATGACTTTTTCATCATCCACCCATCACCCATCCACTCCATTTCACCAAAAAATTGCTCAAATTCTCCACTCTGTCTTGCCTTAAGGAAAAAACACAGAAGCTACTATTTTCTATCTCTACAATGTCTACACTACTCCTCCATGAATCTAACCCTATCCTCATATATTATCATCATCTCCCTCATCTCCCTCATGCAAATTGAAGACTTCAAGGGGAGAACAAAAAACTGCTACAGGAAGAAACTCCTCTTGTAGCTGCCTGTGCAGCCACATAAAAATCACTGATATTTTTTTTTCCACCACCAAAAGGGATGATGAAGCTTTGTTTGCAGCTATGAAGAGACACCTCTTTCATAGGGAGGATTTCTACCAACAACATCAGCTTGGATATTAGAATAGGCACCTGCAAACACACAACAACAACAATAATCAAGGTAGCATCAAGAATAAAGACATGCACATGAAATAAGTCAAAGAGGTCAGCTCTCTTGATCATAATGATATATGGTCCAACTCTGGCATGCAAATATTTGTAGGAGTTCGATCCAGAGGTAGGCTCAAGTATGGCAACCATAACCTTCTCCCTTTGCATAAAAACGATAAAAATGTGTTATGATCAAGAAAAGGTGTTGTAATAGGTTGGAGGTGGCCAATGAACTTGGCCACCCTCAACTAGTAAACTCAAGTGTGAGTTAAGTCACCCATGCAATGTGGAAATGTCAACTCAAAACAAAGTGGTGTCCTCGAAGAGTGGGGTGATAATCACGAGGAGAGAGAAATGATTACAGTTAGTGGGGACAATGGTCCAAAAGAGGAAACTCATGTTAATGCCAAGTCACTAGAGCACTCCAAGATTTTAACCAAAAGAGGATATTATGTGTTGGATCGACTTCATTTGCACCATCACTCATTCCAAAAATAGGTAGAGGAAGGACAAGCTAGTGCATCGAGCAACCTAGAGTGCCACTGAGGAGCTTCGAACCCTACCTGCAAGTGCTATAGGAGAAAGCTACAAGCAAGCATGCAATTGCTACAAGAGGGCTGAGAGGAGCTACAAGAGGAGTTGGGAGGAGAAAAAGGAGTCACAGTGGCTCGATACTGTCTCAAAACCTTCATGCACACCCAAAATTTCTTTGATAAGAAGTAAGTGACACCCTCCTTCTTTGTTTCTACACCCAATTTCATGAGAAGTCTGCTTGAAATTAAGAGCCTATAGCAGTCAATTAATCAGTAGGGGGTATTTTTGGAAGTTTGTTGTGGTTAATAGAAGAGAAAATATTTTGGTTGATATCAATTCAAGCACCCTTCTTCCCTATTATTACCAATCATTGTATTATTGTTTCACCACTAAGACTATTTGATTTTTTTTTTTAATTCCACACCTACATAGCATCAAGGAGTAATAGAGAAGAGATGGGGGGAGGATTTAATAGAAGGGAACCCTCAAACACCAGGAGAATTCACCAACACCCTCTTGTAGTTGACATCTTCAGAAAACACTAGTGGTTGGGTTTCTTTGAGTTGCTAAATGGGTATGATGATGATCTTTCCCATGAATTTTCCATGGCATTACACTCTCAAGAGGAAGACAGTTCCACAACTATTTTCAGAGGGCTGGCATCTCTCTCAGTCCTGAAACCATCAGAAAAATGACCACCTTTCCTCTTAGAATTAGATGGAGCAAAGAAGACAGGAAAGTAAGTGTCAAAATGAAGAAAAGCTTCTTCCTTTCAAAAGAGAAGCATGTAGAAGACAAGAATGGAGTGAGAAGAGAAATTATGCCTTACCCTTGGGATGAGGTAGCTTACCATATCCTTAAATATATATCTTGTGAAGGGATATTAAGTGTGGTTTATGCCTACCACTTCAGGCTACTCCATGAGCTGAGATTCAAGGCATAATTACCCCCTTATCAAATACTTAGTGTCCCTCATTTCCTCCTGTAATCAGTCATGGAGATGAGTCAGAAGGTAAGGGAAGGAAAAAACCAACATTTGTCTCACTATGGCATCATCAAGGTGATAGTAGTGGATTCTCTGAACCATTTGAGAATCCATGTCATATGGAACAAATTTGTGGACCTGGATAGGGAAGATTTCATAGAAGCACAAGCCCTCAGATCAGGAGAGACTTCAACCTCTAGTATTGGAGGAAGAGAAGGAAAAACAAAGGAAGAAGAAGGAGCAAAGGCAAAGGAGGAAGAGGAAACAAGAATATAAGGAGAAGAAATAAATACAAAGGAAAAAGAGGCAGCAGAGGTAGAGGAAGGAGAAGCAGAGATGAAAGGAGAAGAGAAGGAGAAGAAAGGAGAAGAGAGAGTAAGCCCCGAGGAGACTTCTCCACCCCAAGGATAAAAAGACACTGACCAGGAAGTAGTTGCAACATTAGATATATTTGGAACTCCTATCAAGCCCAAGAGGAAGTAATCAAGACCAAGTCAAATATATTTTAGAACCAGGAAGAGCACTAGAATTAGACAAGGGAAGCCACAAACTCCTATAAAGGTTCCTATAATTATTGATGAGTCACCAAGAAAAAATGAAGAAATAGGACTCAGTGAAGGAAAAATTGAGGAGGTCACTCCTCCTAAAACCAAAACCAAGTCACCTATAGCACCTGTGAGTAGGCCTACCACTAGGTCTATCACCTTCAAGAAGCCAAGGACACAATCTTCCTTTGAGGAAGAAGAAAAAGAGAAGCTACAGGAGGATCAAGGTTTGCTACAGGAGAGACAAGGTTTGCTACAGGAGGGGAAAATTCTACTATAGGTGGAATAGCGGAAGCTACAGGAGCATAATAAAGAGTTACAAAAGGAAGCCACCACCTCAAATACTGTTGGAAAAGACCCACAAGAACTCCAAAGAACCTAGCCCATAACCTAGCTTGGGATTCTACTGTAAATTCATTGAAGGAGGAAGGCTTATCCTTGAAAAAATTGCAATCCCACTCCTTTATGAGCTAGAGATAGAGAGAGGTAGAACCCACAGGTGGATGAAAATTTCTAAATCTAAGAATGTAGAGGATGTAGGCCTCATGGAAGAAAATTTCACTGAAATGGGAAAATAGTTAAGTGATTTGAGAATGAGAGATTCTATGATGAAGGAGAAACTACAGGAATAAGACATGAGGTTGAAAGAGAGGTTGTAGGAGAAAGAAACACAACTTGTCACCATGGAAAGTATCTCCATGGAAGTCCTGAAATTCATACAACCATCAAAGTCTCATGCCCTCTTTCTCAAAGAATAGTGGTTGTAGTTCCAAATAAAAAATTTGGCACAATATGGATCTATGCCTTTTTAGGACTACATGCAGTTCATTGAATTTTGCAACCAAACTAACATGGAAGACAGGGAAAAATTGGCTGAATTTTACATGCACAACCTCACTTTGACAAATATGAATTTTTGGGATCCCAATTCAAGATTGGGGGATATGTAGCTAATGGCTTTAGCATCCTGGATGACTCATGAGGAGACAAGAGCTGAGGAGGTGAAAAAGGTAATGGAAAAGGAGGAGAAGGAACCATTGTATATCAGGGCAGAGCTAGTGAGCCCAAAGGTTGTCATTAGAAATCATAGCCTCATCTCCAATGATGTTTCTTTAGCACCCAAATACATTGCTACCTAGGAGCAAGCCATTCTACACTTTGAAGACACATTTAGGATGTTGGGAACAAAAAGTATGCAAGCTTTCCAGAGGAGATGGCATGCCTTACCCCACAACCTACAAATCAGAGAATATCACTCTCCTAAAAGGCTAAGGAATGCCTTGGAGAGAACACCATTGTACAAGAGGATCATGCAGAGGATGAAAATCAGGTGGATATGACTCAAACTTAGTCCACCCTTTCTGCTAGGCTTACAAGAAGGAATAGATGAAGCAAGAGAGCAGAAAGAGTGGAGAGAGATCGAGAGGAATGCATGTTCTTACCCCAAAGAGGGCACACCATTTGAGGAGCCTTGGGATGTTAGGGAGGTCACCAGGGCCATGAAATAGTTGCACATGGATGACTGAGTTGCTCATAGGATGAGAAACATGGAAAATTTTAGGGGCTAATATTCGCAGGTGGGCTAATTTTCCATGCAATTTCCAAAAAAAAAGATTCCCCAATTTCCATTTTTTCTAAAATCATTCGCCCAAATTTTATAGTACACCACTATTTTACCTTAAAAATCACCAAAACATTATACTGAATAATATAAAATCATTGAAAATCTAAATATTTCTACAAAAATATGACCAAAAGATTTACAATTTGCATATTAATGACTAGTAAGATTTGCCAAGGTTTCTAAACTTTAAGATAAACTTCCATCCTTAAAATTTTCCTTGATGAGAAACACCTTCAGTAGGGGGGTGATGATGAGTCCCATCAATAGGTACATTTTGAAGATCATTGCACCATCCTGCAGCCTTAAAACTATCCTTCTCTTACATTAATTCACATTTTTGTTACATTATCCTTAGTAAGAGGAGTGAAAGGTGTTTGTCATAGTATGTGGCCTAATGTGGTTTAATTGCAGGAAAATGAAGCATTTTTTTGGCTATTACCATGCAGGGGCTTGATGGAGACAACTAGGAGAGAATCTAGGGGGTTTTTCCACCTCCTTAACTCCCTAAACTCGACTTGGGATCACAATATCCTCTCTCACCAATTCGAATTCATTGGCAATCGAGTGACTCCTAGTCCAAGTGAAGATCAAGAGGGACAAGATCCACCATTTTCGAGATCAAGGAGGGAACCATTCCTACTTTCAAGGGAGCTACTTCAACTGCCCTTTTGTATAAATAAACTAGAATAAGAGCTCATTAGGATTCAAAGTTGTTGTTCAAATAGGTGTAGCTATTAAGCTTTGAGCTTGACATTGTTACTTTAAAATTTTATGTGATGTGTTAGGCTTGCACTTTTTAATAATGAGAAATTGGATTTTAAGCTACATCTAAGTTAGTTTCAGAGGGTTGAGACGCCTGGCTTTGGGCCCAAACTAGAGGTTTTTGTCCCTCTTCTTTTACTTATGTTTCTTCTTGATTCCAATCAGTTCATAGTTTCTTGCATTTAAGTAGATATTAATCTATAAAATCCTGTGGTTGTAGCCTTTACATCACCTCTCTTGTGGGAGAATGAGTGGAAGGATTCACAACCACAATCCAAAATATTGTGTTTATGATTTCTTGGAAATAGATTAGTGTTAGTTGCCCTATTTTAAATTTTCTTTCTATAGCTTATAAGTCAATTTAGTGATTAGATCAGTGGTATTACATAAATTAGATTTTCTTTAAATTCAAATCATTTTTTTCATCATAAGTTATTTCATTTTGTTAATGATAAATGGATGCATGCATGTGATTGATTGCAGGGCTGGTTGATCTGCAGGGAAGGGCACATTTACCACTTCTATCTTGAGCTCCTTCATCTTCTCCTTTTAGTTCCAAACTCTGTCCCAAAGCCTTGTTTTATAAGCCATTAACCTAGTATACCGAGAGCACTCATCCTAGTGCAATACATGCCTATGAGGGGTACTGAGATTGTCTAGGCGCTCAAACCAACCTCCCTCCATTTGCTTCAAATTCCATCCACCTCTCCATACCCTTAAGACATCATTTTCACCTTAAAAAACCACTCAGATGCCCTCTTGTAGAATTACAGACTTCCTGTAGCAATCACCTATAGCAAACCTGTAGAATCACTTTCCTTCATTAGTTTTGATTCCAAATACAACCTTGACTTATTCTAGATGAATGATGACGCCCATATGTGATTTTATGATTAGGGAAAGCTCCTAGTCCACTCCAACCAATCCTTTTATTCACTGCAACAACAAAGTAGAGTTAGTTTTTTTATCACAAGTTTGATGCAAGTAGGTTAATGATTTACAAGCAAGTGTGAACTAGGTAGATGGTACATGCAATTATGATTGATAATTTGATGAATTATGCAAGACAAAATAGTTTCCTTTCTGCAAGTAGATTTGGTGGTTTGATGGATTTGACAAGATAAATAGTTTTCTTTCTGCAAGTATATTAACCTTTGTCCTTTCATGAGTTGATTAGTTAGCATTTACAAGTTGATTCAATGGCATTTCCATTTTCATAGCTAGAATTAATTTCCAATTGTACCTTTATCAATAAGCTTTAATTCTAATTCAGTAGGAGGAATAGTCTCTGAGCACTTTTGATCTAATATCATAACTGATGATGGCATGAGTGGAATCCTATCTGCTGTGCATATAACAATGTCACCTCGAAGTTTGTACGAACCATGGGTTGATAATTTGAGTTGAGGAGCCCTTGGGAGTTACAACATTCTTGATGCAATACCAGGGCTCATCAGAACTTTCAACATATCTTTCTTTCCTTGAGGAACGGGTCTTCTACCGTCATTTCTTCTTTGGAAACAAAATTCCTTTCTTTCTCCAGCCTTCTTGGAATGAGCTGCAAATGCTTGAGAGTCACCTTATTTAGGTTTCTGCATCCTTAATTTTAATATAAGTCTAGATTATTCTTGAGTGTACGATATCCATAGTTCTTCAAACCTTGGAATCTCCTTCTTGCCACATATGCTAGATGCAAATGAATCCCATGAGCCAGGAAAACCATTGATTGTTGCAGTCACAAGTTCTTTATCGGAAATGATTTCATAAATTTCTTGGAGATGATCTCTTAGTTGAGAGACCCTTATGAAATATGAGGCCATAGTATCGTTTCTTGTCATTCTAACATCATGAAGCTCATTCGTCAAACTCATTGCATGACCAATGTTGTTGATAGTGTATAATCCAATTAGGGCATAATACATATTATTTGAAGAGTCAATATTTGCGACATATGGAATCAAATGATCTCTGATGGAATCTACAATGATACTTCTAGAGTTGATATCATATTTCTCATATTTTATTTTTCCTTCATTATATGAGGGTTTAGTGACCTTGCCTTTCACAATACTCAAGAGATGATTCTTTGCAAGGATGAGATAAATCCTTGTTTTCCAAGCCCTAAAATTTGTATCCCCTTCCAGCTTATTCTCTGCCTTCATAGAGGAACCCATAGTCATAGATAATCAATTAGATTGCAGATGTAGGTCTTCTTCAATTCTCTTCCTTTACTAGTGATCTTCAAGAGTGATATGAATGTCATTTCCTTCACCAAAGGCCTGATACCATGTTGATTTTTCAAGTGTAATAGATACAAGCACTACTTTTTGAAATAATGATAATTACTTCTAATGATGTATATATTCTTTTAGCAATTCCAATTTATCATTAAGAAATTACACTTTGGAAATTTAACCATAGATGCACAAGGACAATAGAGATCACAATGCACAAATAGAACACAATATTTACCCTTGGAAAACCAACTTGGGGGAAAAACCCAACTACGTTTTTCCTTAGAGAAATTCTTTAGTTAAACAAGAGATACACCTAATACTGTTAGTCAACTATGATGATGAAATTGACCAACAATACTATGGTCAAACCTGGTCAAATAATCCTCTTGTCAAGTCACTCTTCTTCTCAAAAACTTCATCTCTCTCTAATATTCCTACGACAAATTTCGGCCTCCAAAAATATGCATAGAAACTCGGCCTTGTTGCCAAAAATTGTCTTCCCATAATTTTTGCTCGCTACCCAGAATATGCCTAGAAAGTCAGACATGCGAAGTCACATAAAGAGAGAGAAATGCTAGAGATGAACTCGTCCTTCTTCGCCCTTCTTCTTCGCTAAGATGCCCATAATATATCTTGTCTTATGAGAGGTCAAATGGTGCCTTGTGGAGGAGGTCAAGTGCTTTATATATAGTGTTTTTCCTTTTCAAAAGGGTGTCTCTTCTCTAGGGTCAACTTGACTTGATGGAGGGTTGACCTGACAAGTTTGGAGCCAAAAATTCAAATTTCAAAATTCAAAATTTTATCTTTTGAAACCGACATGAGGAATATGTATTACATTAATATTTTCAAGGGATAATAAATAAAAATGACATGAAGAACATGTATGACAATTTCATTATATATTTCAAGGGATAAAACATTAGTTATGAAGACCGACCATAACTACAAAATTCAACAAGGCTATCTATGGAAGCACTTTTGGCACAATTTTAAAAGGTTTTGGCATAACTTTTCAAGGTCAACTTTCTGGTTCTAATTAGAAGGCTATTACATGCTTTCACCTTGGAAAACATGAACTATTGTAGATTTTTCTCTTGTGAAGTGTATGTGAGAGGGCCAATATCCATGGTATGAGAGTCCTTATTTCTATTTATCAAAGAAAGGGTGGTAGGGTGGAACAAGGCAAGAGAGTTGTAGCTTCCTTTAGGTTGAAGCCTGTAAACTAGGGGGTTGGTGCCTCCTTCTTGTAGGTGCTGGTGAAGTATGGGGTTGTTGCCTCCTTGTAGTTGGTACTTGTAAACACTGAAACTATTTAAGATAAGTTTCGTGCATAAATTAATGTGTTGTTGATAAGTATTATTTGCATGTTGTCTTTGGAGTTTTAAAAAATTGTTAAAAGTGTCAAATACTTATTCACCCCCTATTTTAGTATTGGTAATATGTCCAACATATATACCTTGGTGGGATTCCCTTTCATGAACTGTCATGTCCTTTGATACATGTCATTTCATAGTTATATTATGTTTATAATATTGCCTTCCCCATTAGAAATGCTTTCTCCTCAAATCATATTAATGAAAAGGCTTAATAAAATTTTCTTTGTCTTGTAATGCGTTGACATCTTTCCCAATAATAAATATGATAGCCAAACTTAGCTCACAGTTAAATAATCTAGAAGACTTAGAATATAAAGTAATCCATTTTGAATAAAACTATATTGAATAAATGTCTAAAGATATTAGTGACAACAATTTTGATGGTGATAGAGAATAAATTCTCTTCATGGAAAACGAAACAAAGATTGATGTCTTAGAAAATGAAGAGAAATGGTGGATTCGAAAGAAGGGGAAAATGCTAAAATATATGGGGAGGTGGATATTGAATAATAACCCATCTATGCCTTAGTAAAATAAAAACACTTGAGAGAAAATTTTGAAATGAAAGGAGCAAATACAAAAATGTCATAGGGGGGTTGTGATACAAAAAAAATGTCACAAAGCTTTGAAACATAGAGAATACTATTATCATACTAAAAATTAAACTAGAAGGGGAAAAAATAACAGAAGAAGTGGTGAGAATATAGTGGACGGAAAATGTAAATTTTTTTTGAAAAGATGAAAACTGAAATTGTTTCCTTAAGGAACTAGAGAAAACAACTTCTTCGTTAAAGAAAAGCTTGAGGGTTGAAAAGAGTTTTGAAATCTTAATTGATATCATTAATTTTCAAAGGTTGCCATTCTTTAAGGTTGGTCTTGGTTACGATATGCATCAAAAGACTCCTAGAGAAGATTCAAATAATCTCTAGAAAGCCACCAAATAAAGTAAATGATGGAAAATCTAAAATCTATATTGATGTTTTCAAAGCTCCATAAAAATTTAAGAAAACATGAAGAAATAAAATGAAGTACCGCAGAAACCTAACCTTTCTCACAAGGACAACAATGATGAGTTTAGACGATATTTTCCATCAAGGTGGCCTAACACAACTCATAATTAAAAATACTCCTATGGTTATTGTTTTCTTACAAACACTTTGGTCATAAAACAATAGACTTTCGAGCACATGTAATAAATAATCATATATGGAGAAAAAAAATAAGTCTTACAAGCACATAACACAGTTTGGTGAAAGTGGCATTACAAAATTTCTTAGAAAAAATAGGGAAGAAGATGCCCTTACCAAAGAATCCACAAAATTTTGGAAAAATGAGTAAAAAGCGTTGAAGGAGGATAAATCTATTCTTGTACAAACTACACTTCATGCCCAAAATAAAGGAAACCAATGGTACATTATAGTGGCTGCGAAAGAAATGAGATAGGTGACAAGAGAAAGTTTCTCACTTTGAATTTTTTTTATGGAGGTTGCGTGTCGTTATGGTTGGAAAAGAGCACTCTTAGTCTCACCAATGGAAAGACTAAAATAGAAAATATCTTAAATGTTGAAGGTTTAAAATATAATATTCTTAGTGTTAGTCAAATGTGTGATCAAGGGCACTCACAATTCATTTTCAAGGTTGTGAGATGAGGAAGGAAAACATAGTAAAGTTAGTTGCAAATGCAAATAGAACATAGAATAATGTATAATATCCTCAATGAGCTCAAGGGGAAAAATGCTATATGGGACATATAGATGAAAGTTGGTTATGGTGTAGATGAATGGGCCATATGAACTTTGATAATGTGGTAAAATCAACACTAAACAAACAATGACAGACATGCAAAATATCACAAAACCTTCAAACACTATTTCAAAACAATGTCAACATTGGATGCAAACAAAAACAAGTGTCAAAACAAAGGAGTACCCAATAACGAAGATGTTGGAACTTGTTCATATAGATCTTTGTGGGCCTATAAGAACACAAGTATACATGGTGAAAATTGCTTTATGTTTCTCATTGACGATTACTAAAAAATGACATGGGTTGTGTTCGTCAAAGTAAAATCAGAAGTGTTTGAGAAGTTTAAAGCTTATAAATCCTTGGTTGAAAATGAAATTGATTTAAAAATCAAGTGATTGGGATTAGATTGAGGAGGTCAATTGATCTCAAATGATCTTGAAGATTTTTGTGAGCTTCATGTAATAAAAATATATTTTCAATGGTAAGAAATCAAAAACAAAATGTAGTGGTAGAAAGGAAGATTCAAACCATATAAGAGATGACTAGAAAAATGTTAAATGAAGCAAAGTTATCAAACATGTTTTAAAGAGAAGTAGTTAGCAATGTAGTCTAAATTTTGAATAAAGGGAAAGTGAGAGTCTTAAACAACTTAACACCTTATGAACTATGGAAGGATAAACCAACAATATTTAAATACTTTAAAGTTTTCGAGAGCAAGTGATACATAAATAGAGATGATGAATCTTTGAGAAAATTTGACTCTGGAGTTGATGAAGGTATCTTTCTTGGTTATTCATTAGGAAACAAGGCTTATAGATGTTACAATAAAGCATTGCACAAAATTGTAGAAAGTACACATGTAAATGTGGATGAATAAATGCGTGGAAAGGAGAAATCACAAACAAATGAACACTCAAAAGATGAGTTACAAGGAAGAAGAAGAGAAAGAAACATAACATCAAGATACAAAGACACCATCTATATTTTTTCAAAATAATAATTTAGAAAATCTAGTTATTGGTGATAAGGATATGGGAGTGCATAATGGATGAAGATTAGCAAGTGTACCAAAGTGAGAGTCTTCAACAACATAACACCCTATGAACTATGGAAGGATAAACCAGCAATACTTAAATACTTTAATTTTTTTGGGAGAAAGTGCTACATAAATAGAGATGATGAGTATTTGAGAAAAATTGACTCTAGAGTTGATGAAGGTATCTTTCTTGGTTATTCATTAGGAAACAAGGCTTATAGATGTTACAGTAAATCATTGCACACAATTGTAGAAAGTACAAATGTAAATGTGGATGAAGAAATGCATGGAAAGGAGAAATCACAAACAAATGAACATTCAAAAGATGAGTTACAAGGAAGAAGAAGAGAAAGAAACATAACTTCAAGATACAAAGACACGATCTATATTCATTCAAAAGAATAATTTAGAAAATATAATTGTTGGTGATAATGATATGGGAGTGAAAAATAGATGAATATTAGCAAGTGTACCAAAACATGCACATTTCTTCTTTCTATCTAAAATTGAGTGTAATAATTTCATAAAAGCTAGCAAAATACAATCATTCGATTGATGTTATAGAAGAAGAGTTTAATCAAATTAAGAAGAATGAGACATGGTTTTGGATTAAGGGGCTTATACCTAGGTTCAAAGTGTACTGTGCACCAACAAAAACCTCAACCATTGGCCCTTTTGGAAACAACCTGCAAGCAGATCACAATCTCACCCTAAGCGGTTATTGGAGGTTGCAGAACCAAGTTTCTGCATCCAGAGGGATATGCGTGCTATGGCACCCGTGTGTTTACTTATGTTTTATATGTATCTACAAATTCACATATATAAAAGACTTCGGGCTGATGCTTTACTTCACATATTTGTACTTATTGTATAAACATATAAGAAAATAGTATCACATATATTCTTTCGCATAATTCAGTAAAAAAACATGCATAATAGTATGTATAAACACAAATAATGAACATAGATACACAAGATTTTGCCAAAAATTCTTCTTCTTTATTAAGATAGATCTTCAATACATACAACTTCTTTGACCCACGAACCCATTTGTAGGTGGTCTGTGCACTCAGTCGCAGACTCTTCCAGGCCTCCACGCACTTAGCGGCGGAGCCTTTCCTTAAGGCCCAAAATACATACTAAATACATAAAATATGATCAATTATTCATCTATGACTTCTCCTATCCTTGAAAAAGTATTACATCTACTTATATAGACTCCATTACTATAAAACTATGGTCCACATACTATGGATCCGACAAAACAATGAACTAACACCCGATACCCGTTATAAAATAAGGGGATTTGATCCACCCTAAAGCCCCTAGACATTGCGTGATGAATAGAACTTTGTGGGCTCTATGCGCTTCGCTCCTCAAAATGTGGAGTCTTTGACCAAAACTGGACCAAGTTGCGCTGTGCCCAACAGGTCCCCAACACTCACATGTGACTCATCCCGAGCCACTTAGCTACGGTGCCCTTGATCTTCGCTGTAATACCATTATAGACTACATTGTACTATTGGAGTAATTATGCTACTTGTTTCTCCTCTTGGTGCACCTCCTCCAACAATGCCTCTGTAGTTGGACCAAAAGTCTTCTGCAATACTTATTTCTCCCTTTCCTTTAATTGCTTGAGCGTTTCATTCATTACCTATGAAAGTTGGAGGGCCTTATCCTTCCAAGGCCTCATCCTCTCTTGCAAGATCTGCTCCTTGCTCCGAAGATCTTTTATTTGTTTCTGGAGGTTCTTTCCTTCAGTAATGCTGGAAAGCCTCTGCGAGATTGGTAGGGTTCTCACATTTTCTAGGATCTCTTCCCACTGCTTTTGCTTCACCCGTAACTCCTCCTCGATCTTTTAAATATTTGGATCCTCCTACAGTGAGGTCTAAATTTGCATAGTTTCATCCATCAGCTTCCCACATTTCGCCACTGTGTCAGAGATGCCTTTTAGTGCATAATTTAAATCCTTCTCCCTCTGCTCCCATATTTCTGGTGGCGTGGTTGGCTGAAGCCTTATCTACAGCTCAAAAATCTGCACTTCATATTCAAGTTTCATCTTCGCAAGCTTATTCTTTGATTCCTTTATCTCGAGGGTGAGCTTCACAACCTTCTTTGCTGGTGGATCCTCTTCATGGACCTTCACTTCTAGAACTGTGCTACAAGTGTATGCAATGGATTTTTTCAGTTGCTCCCATGCCTCATCTCTTTTCTTAGCTAACTGCTCCAACTCCTTTTTTAGCAAAGGTTTCTCCTTTTCCACCTGACTAGTGAACAACAAAGTTCACTGTTCCCGCTCCTGTAGTTCAATTGTTATGCTCTGGTGGAATTCATGTAGTACCTGAATCGACAGTGTGACAATGCTCATGTTGACGATGCTTTAGGATTTAGCTCATTCCCTATCCTTTGATGCTTCGAACTATAGTGCTCCAGCTGGCACCTGCAAAATCCTAACGCCGAATGTTGTCTCTATTCGTTGCTCTTCCTACAGTGGTTGAGTCGTCTGCTCTGGTTGTCTTGCTATCTGTGACAGTGCCTTCAATTCTGCAATACCCTGCTAAACCTCGGCTAAGGTAATTCTATAGCGATCATCAATTCTGTCCCAAGTATCTGTTGTTACCTCCTGGACCTTCTCCCTGATCTCATCAATGTCCCCATCAGTGAGGACAAGTGGTATAGCACCCCTATATTTATCCACCTTCTGCTTTTTCCTCAATCTTGATGTGGTTGTTGTAGGTACCCTATTTTTAATGATGAATGGTGACTCCTCTGATACTCCTTCATTGCTGAGGGGTTCTTGAGTACCATGTTCCTGTTTTGGCTTTGTCTCTTCCATGCCTTGTTCTTTTTCTGTATCCTTTCCACTCAGACTTGCATCCTGTAGAGTACCCTTGTTCGTTCCAATATCTTTGTTGGGTGGAGTCATCCACTATGTTGGCCATCACTGTACTACTTCGAGTAAGTCATACTTGGTAGCTAAATATGGCAATGCGTGCCATGTCCTTGTCAGGTCTTTCATTCCCTTCACATAAACTCGATGGAAATCTGCTTTAAAGTCCGTGATGTTGCAGTATTGCCTATACAAACTGGGTGATGATTCACCACCATGTGTAAATCCATTGACAACAGTACGAAGAAAATCCTATTTTCCATAGCGTGCGATGACTCCTTAGTATGAGAGAGGGAGGCATACTTCGCTGCTTCACAAACATCTACTTTGACATGAGGAAACTGTGATTCCTCTGGCTCCTTCCATGCAATTAGCACAATGATGATGATTAACCACGCATAATGAAACGTCTTCCCTTCCTCCTGTGCTTCCCTGTAGTCTACCAAAAACTCCTTACATAAATAAGCTACCCGATTAAATTAGACCTCAAAGCTGCATTGCGCAACCAAAGAAACCACAACTGCGGGGACCTCATTTTATCTGCAATTCTGCATGATCTTCCCTACTAAGATGTGCGTGGAGAAGCACACCCCTTGGTCATCGATGGAGTTAATGTCATACCCACATAATTTATTCACTATTCCAAATTTATCCTTCATCATCTGTGTCATCGCCTTGTCCTGATTCTTGCCCACAAACTCTTCTACGAGGTGCTTTCCTCGGTGAGGCAGTCCTGTAATTATTCTGATCAACATTTCATTGATCAAGATCCTCGTCCCCATCCAGAGGCATCCATCATGTACTAATGCATGAAGCTGTTGCACACAGGTTGTACCAGATGTGCTTCTACCAAAGTGTGGCACATTTAGCATATTTAACAGGGTTTCTCTCTATAATCCTGCAGCCCACCAGTGCGGATCCAACCTTGTAAATCCACTTTCTGGATAATATACTTATTTTAGGTATCTTCTCAGCTCAAACTATGGGTATTTTCTCCCATCATTGAAATCCCAGTCCTCCATCTTCAATTGTGGGATCTTCTCAACACTTTTTCATCAAATGACACTTCCTCTGGTAGTAATGGAGTGAACGTGCCAAACTTCACATCTTTTGGGTCCTTGACTGGCTTGGCACTTGGTTTTCTTGGTGGCATATAGGGTGGGAGCATAGAGGGAATTTCTGCGCCCTCTGTCTCCATCTAGTGCACCTCGACCTCTTCCTCACTGTCATGAATCTCTTGTGGTTCCTTTTGCTGGATTGTTTTTTCCCCTTCTGTGTAGGTTTCTTCCCTTTATCCTCCTTATTATTTGTTCACAAATCTTTCTGTATCTTCTTCCTCAAGGATGTTCTTAGTTCTACCCTAGATACCTCAACTGGCCTCTTTTCCTGTTTCTTCTATGCCTGTGCTTTTGTGGGTACCTTCTTTTCTAGCGACCTTGTGTGCCTTGAGGACATGGGTACACTCGTTTCTGCGGTTTTACCAGCCCGTGCTTCCATAATACCTGCTAATCCTTTCTCTGCAAACACTCTAGCAAGTTCTTCAAAGCTTCTCTCAGACATACAATGAATTAATTCTCTCACACTTAGTTGCAAGTTCTCAAAATGAATTCTCAAGACAACAAAGTGTAAAGTGTGGCGCAGATATGGTTTTTATAACGAATTTGAATTTCCAGCCCCATGATTGGCTAAGATATTGCTCATTTAATGCAGGTATGGTGTTATATTCAGCCAACTGTCCCTCATAAATGCGTTTCTCTTGCGCCCTTTAACGACAACCTCCTTTTAATGATATCTTTTTCCTTCCAACGATCATATTTTCGGCCAACTTCAACGAACCTTCGCTTGTGGTGCAGTCATCCTTTCTTCATCGTTGTTCCTTCGGACTTCATCATACTCCTGAGTGTCACGCTGTAGTCTTCCTTCGATGAAGTCCTGTTTTGTAGAGTAGTTTATAGTCCCATGCCCACTTTCAGCTGCAGGTGGCAATAAGAATTTCTTCCCTTCATTTTTCAATGTGAAGTTCTAGGGACAAAATCGTTCCTGTATACTTTCAATCTTCTACCATTCACTCATCCTAGAATCAACTGACCATTTAACTTTGTGAGATGAACTGCACCACCATTAGAGATGTTCTTGATGATATATGGCCCTAACCAATGTGTTTTGAATTTTCCCGGGAACTTCGTTAATTTGTTGTCATATAATAGTACAAGATCTCCCTCTCGGAATGTCTTCTTCTTAATGTGCCTGTCATGCCATACCTTCTCCCTTTCTTTCTGCACTTGTTGATGGAACCCTGCTATGAACCTCTCTTCTTCTAGAGCCAGTAGCTGCGACATCCTTTCTTTCGTAATGTCAAGGTCTGCCATATTTGTGAACTCTGCAATCCTCAAACTTGGCACAATGCACTCCTTAGGCATAATTGTCTCTTGTCCATATACCAACCTAAAAGGTGTCTACCCTGTCAATTTCTTACATGTTGTCCTGTATGCCCACAACACCGCTGGAATCTTCAGATCCCAATAATCTCTGTTCACATTTCATACCTTGGTCAATGCATTCTCCAGAATCTTATTGAAAGCTTCCACTGTTCCATTTGCTTGAGGATGATAAGGAGTGCTCTTCTGGTGGTAAACCTGAAATTCCTTAGTTAATGCTTCAATGGTCTTATTCAAGAAGTGTGTCCCTTAGTCACTCATCAAAATCCTTGGGCAACCAAATATGGACAGTATATATTCAAAGATTAACTTCACAGTAGTTTCTGCACTGTAATCCTTCACTAGCTGTGCTTCGGCCCATCTTGTCAAATAATCAGTTGTAGTGATTATATACCTCACACCAGTCCTTTTCCCTGGTGGAATGATATGTCCAAAAAATTCAATAACCCATTTGTCAAAAGCCTACAAAGTTACTTGTGGTACTAGTGGCATCTCATCTCTCCTAGATGGATTCCTTGTTCTTTGACATACATCACATGCTTGGAAAAATTCTTTTGCATCCTTATGTACTGTGGGCCACCATAACCCAACTCTCAAGATTTTCTGCGTGGTGGCCTTTCCTGCATAATGTCCACCTACGACTCCTCCATGAGCTTCTGTTAGAATACTCTGCCTTTCATGTTCAGGGATGTATTCGTGCAGTATTTTATCCAGTCCCGTTTTGTACAAGTGTCCAAAAATCAACGAGAAATCAGCTGCTCTAACTACCAACTCCTTCTTTTTCTTCATAGTGTACTCTGCGGGCGCCATTCCTATAGCCAGAAACTGAATAATATCCACAAAGTGATCATCTGCAACTCTAATTAAAAATAAATGCGCATCAGGCAGGTTATCTTCAATACTTGTACCTTCTTCTCCTGTCTCTATCCTTGATAGATGATCAAGCTCGACATTTAATCTACCTAGCTTCATTACAACCTCAAAGTCATACTCTTGAAACAATATCAGCCATCGACAACATTCTTCTCCTAAAATAAGCTTATTCACCAAATATTTCAGTGCGAAGTGATCGGTGAACATCTTGAAATGTGCTCCCAACAAATAGTGCCTGAACTTCTGTAATGCATATACCATAGCTAACCCCTCTCTTTCTGTTGTGCTATAGTTCTTCTCTGCCTTGGACAATTTTCTGCTTGCAAATGCTATGGGGTGATCAATTTCTCCTGCTCCTAGCTGTGCTAGTACTATACCCAACACTATGCAAGATGCATCAACATGTACATGAAACTCCTTATTCTAGTCTAGGAAAACCAGAATAGGCGCAGTCACCATCTTCTCTTTCAATACATCCAAACTTTTTTGGCACTCTTCACTCCACTAAAAGGTCACATCTTTCTTCAGCAATTTCTCCATCAACACAGTTATCTGCGCATACCCCTTTATAAAATTTCTATAATAGCCAGTGTGTCCCAGTGTTGTGCGCAGTTATCTCACTGTTTTTGATGCTAGAAAGTTCACAATAACTGCGATCTTCATGGGATCCACCATTAATCCTTGCTTACAAAGTACATGTCCCAACAATATACCAAATGGTGCACAAAAGATACACTTTTTCAAGTTCAATGATATATGGCATTGTCTACATGTATCCAGCATCGACCTCAATCTCACCATGTGCTTCTTCAACATCCCAAAGATCGTCCAATTTTAAAGATAAACTTCCAAAAATTTGTGTGTATTATTTGAAGGCTACAACTACAACTTTGAAAAAGATGGCAAGAGCATTCTTCAAACCAAAAGGCATCACTATGTATTGGTAAGATCCCCATTCTATAGCAAAGGTTGTCTTATGTCTATCCTCTAGCGCAATTCTGATCTGATGGTACCTCGAAAAGACATTTGTGAAAGAATAGGCCTCCTATCCTCCTACATTGTCCAATACTTCATTTGTAAATGGTGTAGGGAAGGGGTCATGCAGACATGCATCATTCAATTTTCTCAAGTCCACACAAATTCTGATTTCCCCTTTTTCCTTCTTTTCCTAAACCACCATGGGACTCACCCATTCAGACTCTTCGACAGGTTCGATGATCCTGGCTGCTATCATCTTGTCTAATTCTTCCTTCACCTTTTCCTTATATTTTGGATTTATTCTATAAGGTCTCTACTTGACAGGCTTCACATCAGGCTTCAGAGGAATCTTCATAACTCCCAAGTCTCCTACTATGCCCTTCATATCTGAGAACTTAGTGGGAAACAACTCCTGGTACTCATGCAAAAGATCTGTTATCTTGGTGATTGTGCCTTAATCCCTATAATCTTCTATTGTTGCAAAATTTGTCTCATCTTGTGACCCTGTATTCACCTTCTTCATCTTTAATGGCTTCGTTATATCAGGCATCCCTATTTCAGGTCCATTCACTTTGAGATGACCTTCAAATTCTATGATGTCAATATTGCAAGGATCTTCCTCCTCTTATGCAATGATATTGTAGCATTCCATTACATTATGTAATTGCGCGACCCAATCAGGTTTCCATGCACATGGAACTTCATTTTCAAAAATCTTCTTCTTAATTATCTGAAGGGCTACATCTATAAGTGGGAAATCATCTTGAAAACTAAATGTCATTATAAATCCATTAACCATCTCTACCCAGCTTGCAGTACCATGTCGCAGTTTTGTTTACAAATACCAATTCTGAGGAATTGTCTCCAAGGTATCGATGAAGCCATGCACCCATTCTTCTCGCAGAATTTCTTCCCATGTTGTCATACAGATCTGTATGTGTAGTCTAGGATCAATTTGACCATCATACTTATCTACTAGTTCTGTTTCTACTTGACCAAACCTTACCCACATTAATCTTCGACATTGTTGCTAATATCCTATATTATTTTGATGTGTACCCCACCATCTAGCAGGAGTAGCTCTTAGGGCTAGATCCATAGCTAACAACCTCTAACATTCTGGCATCTGTCTTTCATAATCTCTAAAGAAAGCATTGACATTACCTAAACCATCATAAAAAGGTAAATCACATACCTCTGTTGTCATACATCATACTGCTTTAGTGATCCTTCCACATCGTCTTGTAGATACTTCATGTAACCTGTTTTGCCAGTTTTCTAATTCCTCTTTTGAATCTGAAGTGTGGGAATTATCTTGCTCCCAACCCAATTTTCCATATGCAGTAGGGTTGATCCATTCTTCTGCTTTTGCATTTTTCTGATAAATGTTGTCGATTTCATCTGCTCTGTACTCCTGTTTAACAGGTTCAATATACCTTGGTCCTTCTGATGGATCTATGGAACAATGACTCTCACTTTGTTGCTTTCTAATATCATTTTCCTTTTATTCAAGTTAATTATATCCATGTTAGCAAATAACCATTCCAATCCGAGAAACACATGATATGGATTACTATCATCCACAATTTTGATCACTTCAAAGTCAATATTAGTGCACACTCCAATGTCTACCGTGATACCTAAAAACCTTCCTAGAGGAACAATCTTTTGTTGGTTTTCCATCTTCTGCTAGATTGGCGACCATTGTGACTTTGGCTTACCCATCAATTCCCAAGTCTTCTTCGGAAAGACATTGGCATCAGATCCTAGATCTAGGATAACCTGATCCATGTCATATTCTCCAATCTATGTAGTAAGCCTCATTTCTTTTCAGTCCTCTTCTTGTGTCACTGTAGGTTGTTTACTTTTCACATCTTGCTCTTTGGTACTTCCTTAGAAGCATAAGAGTCTATCAATTTTTGTAATCCTTCTACATCTTTTTGGTTTCTTAACAATTTCATGCAAGTCTGTAGAAAATACTTCAAAATATCCATATCCACATCTTATGTCACAACTGGTACTATCTTGCAGTTATTCTTTTGTTTTTTGCTGCGTGGTAGAGGTCGAAGCCCCATCATCCATAAAGCTTTGCCTCGCCTCCATAAATACTTGCTTTTCCTTCTAAATATCAAATGCAGGGGATTTTTTAGTAGTTTTTCTTACCCATGTAGCTTCAGATTCCTTTTTCCCATTGTCTTTATCATCTCCAGTCGCAACTCTGCTTCTTGTTACAATGCTGATGCATTGTTCATCCTCCCTTGGCTAAGTGGTCATCATTTGAAGATTTTATGTGGGCTACTGGTTCCTTTTCTCCTGCATCTTTGCGATAAGAACGAGACATTCTTCTATCACGTGATCAAAAGACTTACAATAGTTGTAGGTTTTCGTAGGGTTCTGACAATATCTTGTGAAGCGTCCTGCTTGTCCATAGTTATAACAGATAATTTGTCCGCGTCCTGTGCCAACTCCTCCTCCCCGTTCTTGTCCTCATCCTTGGAAACCTCCTCAACCAACATGATGGCCTAGCTCCTTGTGTGTATGTCCTTCAAATTGCAATCTATAAGCATAGGCAGTGCACTCCATCATGAAGTCATAACTTCGATGATTTCTGTCATCATGGCCTACTGATTTACAAAAGTTGCAAAACAATTCCTTTGGGGTTTGTATGCATTTCTATAATAAATAACAATCTTCAAAATGATGTTGGCCTCTCGCTCTATAAATCTCGCACCACAAGCTTGATCTTGGGTTTACTGGAATAGGTACTCCACTTGCCAAATAATCTCTAAACACCAGGAATTGATCCTTATAATGGCCCTCTGCTTTGCATTTTGCACACCATACTTCTAATCTGGTTTCTTTACCTTTCTTAAGAATTGCAATTCCAAGGTCAAATTTTCTAGCTTGCTTTAAATCTACTATACTTCAATGCGCCTTCAGGATGGGAGGGGGAATGCCGTAAGGTTGTGGGATTAATTTCTTCTTCTTCACTCTCAGATCCACCTAACAAGGGGCTATAGTCAGTCTCAAGAAATTTCTTTGGTTTGTGCTCTACTATATACCGCTTCCCACTTCATACAGATATTGGTCCTGGTTTAGACTTATTCCCTCTTCATCCAAACATTAATTTGACTGCATTCACAGTACACCCTTTTCACATAAAATAATTTTAATCCAAAACTTTAAAGAGTTCAGGTACTTACCCCGCGGACCCTTGAAAAATATTTGCTTATCTTCATTGTAAGATATAGTCATGTCTATTGTGAATTCAATAATAAATCCTCGTAGGATACTGCCAATCCAAAAATAAACCGCTCTTGAGATCCTGTTGTTAATATTATTGAGTCACTGTATCAATTCCGAGCTCCACGTGTTAGGCTCGTTGTTTTTGAAACAATTATTATGCTTACTCAACTTTGATAGTCATTCATATAGTTCATTAGAAAATGTCGTGGAGAATATCTCATGCTGTTCTATATAGAGATACTTCTACAACTAGGCTTCAGTTGACAATCGCGGATTTCTATTTTCCTGAACTGCAAATTCTCACTCTTTTTGTTCAACCCACTCCTGGATTTCCTTCTTTGTCGAATGCCAAAACATATCCCTCAAACAGATCTCGATCACGACAACATAACCATTTGTTGGCTTAAGGGGCTTGGACCCAAGTTCAAAGTGTACTATGGACCAACAAAACCCTCAACCATTGGCCCTTTCGGTAATGACCTGCAAGTATATAACAGTCTCACCTGAAGCAGTTATGGGAGGTTGCAGAACCAGGTTTCTGCAACCAGAGGGATATGTGCACTGTGGAACCCATGTGTTTACTTATGTTTTATACGTATCTACAACTTCACATACATAAAAGACTTCGCGTTGATGCTTTACTTCACAGATTTGTATTTATTTCATAAACATATTAGAAAATAGTATCACATATATTATTTCGCATAATTCAGTAAAAATCATGCATAACAGTATGTATAAACATAGATAATGAACACAAATACACAAGATTTTGCCAAAACTTCTTCTTTATTAAGATAGATATTCAATACATACAACTTCTTTGACCTGCACACCTAGCTGCAAGTGGTCTGTGCACACAGTTGTAGACTCTTCGAGGCCTCTGCGCACTCAGCTGTGGAGCCTTTCCTCGAGGCCCAAAATATAGACTAAAGAAAAAAAGTATGATCAATGATTCATATATGACTTCTACTATCCTCAACAAAGTATTAAATCTCCTTACATAGACTCCATTACTACAAAACTATAGTCTACATACTATGGATCTGAAAAAACAATGAACTAACACCCGATGCCCATTACAAAATAAGGGGCTTTGACCCACCCTACATCCCCTAGACACTACACAATGAATAGAACTTCGCAGGCTCCGCGCACTCCGCTCCTCAAAATGCGGAGTCTCTGACCAAAACTGGACCAAGTTGGGCTGCGCCCAACACATGGGACATCAATTTGGTCCCAACTTCAGGGATATGCCTTTATTTTTGGGCATATCAGGAGGACATTGTGAATTTTTCAAGAAGAATATTATTTCCTGATACCAAATGGAATTCTTAAATTATGAAAGGTCCTTTAGGAAGGGTTCTTGTGGATTCTTTCCTTCTAGTGGGAAGGTTTCTTGTGGATTCCTTCCTACTCAAACGAGTTGATCTTGTGGATTATCTCCTCCAAGATGAAGAGGTTCTTGTAGATGATGTTCAACCAAATAAGGAGGTTCTTGTGGATTCTCCTCTCCATGGATGTTGCAAATATCTTCATCGGTGCATATCTCAAGTGTCGGAAAAGGTAACTAGGTTCAATCTTCATTTAATGTATTTGAGTCATCATGTAATGTACTTGTCAAAAGAATAAAGAAAATTATTATTATTATTATTATTACTATTGTGACTTATTAAAGCATGGGTTTCATGCTTGAGTCAGCATGTTTTAGGTCAAAGTCCCCATTGAGGACTTCTAGGATTTATTCTGAGTCAATAGAGTCATTGCGTTTTTAAAGAGACCTTTCTTAGGCTTTTGAATCATGTAAAAAGGTTAAGTATTGAGTTAAATATTATTTATGTATCCTCCACACCAAGTTGGCCTAAGGAAACTAATTCGACCTCACATGGAGCCTATAAATACAATCAAGTCGAAGTCATTTTTAGCATCACACTGTCACAAGAAGTTTGATATCTCTTGTAGCTGAGAAAAGTGTGAAGTCTGTTGTCTGAAAGTTGAAGTGAGTGTGAGTTTGGAGAAGTCTAAGGAGAAAGGAAAAAACAAAATTTAGGTGCCTTTCTCTCTCTTTTTCATGCCCTGGATTGGGAGATCGAAGTCTTCCAAGTTTCTCTGTTGCTGGAAGCTGCACTTGTTGGAAGTTGCTGCCTAGTCGAAGTTGCTGGAAAGGGGTCAAAATTCTGGGAGGCTAACTTGGTGTGGAGGGAAGGTCTGGTCTTGGTCTAGGGTGAAGAGTCTCAAAGAATACAATTGAAAGGAAGAATTTATTGACTGGGTTTTCCCCTCGAGGGGGGTTTTTCCCTAGCATAATGCCTACATCTGGTGTCTATTGTTTATTTTCTACTGCTTTGGTAATTGCTTGATGAACTAAAAGAAAGAAGATATAAAGAATCATAATAATAAGAAATTTCACAAGTGATTATCAAGAATAATAAAATCTTTCCGCCTTTCTGATTTTCTAACATGGTATCAGAGCTTTGGTGAAGAAGGAAGAAAAAGCAGTCTCAAGAACTTGATCAAGGAACCATTCAAAGGATTATCTTAGGGAAGAAAATCTACTATATTCAAGGACAATGTCTAACACAATAAAGGGAGAAAACAAACTTGAAGGGACCTCAAACTACACGTCTTGGAAGAAGAGGATTGACCTCATCCTTGAAAAGAGCAAGGTACTAGATTTGGTCAAAGGAAAAGTAAAGAAGCCTACAAAGGATTCTAGTGATGATGACAAAGTGAAATTCAGGGAACTAGAATTGGTGGCCATGACTATGATGGTAGAAGGAATAAATGACAACCTTGTACCATTCATAGCTAACATCGATCATGCTCAGGAAATGTATGAAGCCTTGTCAAAATTATTTACTATTAAGAACATTGGTCAAGTAGCTAGTTTGAAGAATGAGCTAAGGACCACAAAGATGACTCAAGAAGACACAATGACATCCTTATTTGTGAAGATAATAAGAATCATAGATTATATTTTCGCCATTGATGAAATTGTTCCAGACAAAGAACTCGTGATCATTGCCCTATTAGGATTTCCACCTTCTTGGGGTGCATTTGCTGCAGGTTTTAAGAGATGGAAGAAAGCTCCCACTTTTGAAGAACTATGGATTGCCTGTAGTCAAGAATAATTAAGGATCTCATTAGTCACCAATGTTGAAGGAGTATAAAATGCCTACATTTCTCAACACAAAGGAAGGAAATCGAAAGGACCACATAAGTAAGTTCACATATCCAAGATATAATGTTATTAATGCCATAAAAAGGGTCACTAAGTGACTGTCCCGTCAATCCAAGAAACAAGAAGAGAGAAAGATACCAAGCCAACTTTTCTAAAGAAGGAGACCCAAGGAAAGTCAAGCCTAAAGAATATGACATTAGGGACTTACACTACTAAGCCCTTTGCTTGTAGCTTTAGACATCTTGTTTTATATGTTTTATAATTTATATGTTTTTAACATACTTTGGAAAATACATTTTTGTTGTTTTTATAAGTTTATAGGTATCCCTCAAGCTTTGGAGGGAGCCCCTAAAAATCTCCCAAAGATAAGTATCTCATCTCCTTTCAGTTTTTGGTTTCATGGACTTGTTTAAGTTTTGATTATATTAATACTAATCACCATTCCCCCTCTATTGTATTGATTAGGTAGACATCTACTATATCCTCAAGGAGTATGGAAGGAAGCCATCGAAGGAAAGGTTTGTTAAGAAACAAAGGTACACCTTAAACTATAATACATTGATTTCTTTATATTAAAGATTTGTTCATTTGACAACCTATTACTAACATTGTTATGTCTATCTATATTGAATCATAATGATTCTTATTTTGGGTGATTTATCACTTGATAAATCTACTCAACCCACTAATATTCTTAACTGATTTTATAGAACCATATACAGGTTCTTAGAAAACCCTAACCTAAGGGTATGTTAATGTGAATGTATGAAACCCTAAAATTATTAGGGATATTTTAAAATTCTATTTGAAGTTTTATTCATGATGTCGTGTTTATGATTTTGGTATGATCAGGAAAACCTAACTTGTTAGGGTTGAATGATAAGGTCTGAAATCTCAAAGCTTTGAAATATTTGTAATGTTGGGTTTGCTATGTTCCTATGTTGAAACCCTAACTCATTAGGGTTTGGTGGAATGTGTAATCAAGACCCCTATAATGTATTAGAAATGATTTCCTTGGTATGTGTGTGTTTGTTTGATCAAACCTTAGTCTAATTAATTTTGTTATATGTCTAACTTCTATTGATATTTGTGAAGTTGGGTTTGAATAACACATGATATGAAATGATTTTGAATGATGATGAAACCCTAGGTATATATAGATATGTCTTTTTGGTTGAAACCCTAGCTTGGTCTAGGCCAGATGTATTAATATTGTCAGACATATGATATGCTTTTGTATGATTATGAATTCCTAGATATGTGTGTTGACCTAGTTATTGATGGTCATAAGTCTAAGGATTTAATGGAAGTCCTTGCATGAGATTCTAGGATGACGATATTTGAAAATCTAGGATTTGCAACTAAATCCTAGTATTAGTTACATTCTCTAGTATGTGTGATATAACTATCTCAGATCTATTTATTTAATGATTGTTGAGATTGTGAAATGGAATTCTAGGGCTTTGGAGTTAAGCCTTAATCAAAGTAAAAATCTCTGATGTATGATGACAATATGATGGTGTGAGATTTGTGTAAGATTTTTGAAATCCGATTTTTGGTTAGGATTGATGGTTGATAAAAAATATAGGGTTTGCAACTAACCCTATTGGAAGTTGGTCATGCTGTGACTGGTTTTGATTGATTCCTTTATATGAAATATAGGATTTGTATGAAACCCTAGTGGAAAATATAACATATGAATTCTAAAAGTTGTTATATGTTTTGATGATCTATATTTGTTTGAATTGTTTCTAGGATTTCCGATGAGGAAATGTATGTCATACCTTTGGAAGAAACATTGAAACCCTAGATGGAATGTAAACTGTCATGAAGTAGTCTAGGGTTTATGACAATGTCCCTAGAAAGATGTTGAAAGAGTATATGTCTCTTGTTTGTATTTAAGTTTGGGTATCTGATATGTATAAATTTGAAATGCTTCCGTGATTCTGATTTGGCTAACTTCATGCTTCTATAGATTTGGTTGCTATATAAGTTGTGCAGGTACACAATCTTCAAATATGGTGAAGATGCTTGTCGATGTGATAAGCATGATGAGAATGATGATAACTCTGATGAAATGGTTGTCAGCCACGAAAGATTCTCTGACATCGAAAAGAAGCTGATCTCCCTAGGGAAGCATGAATAGAAGAGATCTCCCTAAGTGTAAGAGGGAGTATGGATAATAATATGCTCCTTGATTGAGAGGGAGGGTATAACTTGGTTTTGATTGAATAATAAATTTCAGAGGATATGTTGCTACATGAGAAGTAGGAAAGGATATGATTAAGGAATCTTTTGTCAAAGATTCAGTTGATAGTCCTACTGAGTTGAAGAGAAACATATAAAATGACCCCGAAGGTTTGTATTTGATTATATACATGTGAAAGTATATTATTGATTGGAGTTGTGTTTTTATAGGTGAATATCTCAAATGTTTTTATAGCATGCTGGTTACCAATTAGATTGAGAGGGAGAAACTGGTCATCTTTGATTTGCTGGATCAAGGAGTGTTGAGACTTTATGAGTGAAGCATTTCCTGGGAGGACATCTGTCCAACACATTGTGTTGATGTCTAGGTCCCAAAGTTGGAAAGGAGGTGTTGATCATAGAGCTCTGTTTTTGGATACACACCTAGATTTTTGGGCTGGTGATTAGCAAGTAAGCCTGATGGTACCTAGAGGGGCTGAAAGCTTGAGTCCATCTTATTCCCACCCAGATAGATTTCCTTGGTCAGGAATCTAGTCCATGGCATTGCGGTGCCTAAATTGTTGATAGATCAATGGATAGATTGCCTTGGTCAGGAATCTAGTTTGTGGCATTGCGGTACCTAAATTTTTGAGAGACCAACGGATAGATTGCCTTGGTCAGGAATCTTGTCCATGACATTGTGGTGCCTAAAGTTCTTCATGGTTCATATATTTTGAGATCTTCCATTGTACTTGTATATGATGAATACCTCCCTAGTTAAGAGGGAGTGTTGGAAAATGTAACTAGGTTCGGTCTTTATTTAATGTATTTGAGTCATCATGTAATATACTTGTCAAAAGAATAAATAAAATAATAATTATTATTATTATGACTTATTAAAGCACGAGTTTCATGCTTGGGTCACCATGTTTTAGGTCAAAGTACCCGTTAAGGACTTCTAGGATTTATTCCGAGTCAATAGAGTCATTGTAATTTTAAAGATACCCTAAGTATTGAGTCAAATATGATTTATGTATCCTCCACACCAAGTCGGCCTAGAAGAGATCAAGTTGGCCTAAGGACACTAATTTGACCTCACATGGAGCCTATAAATACAAGCAAGTTGAAGTCATTTGAAGCATCACACTCTCACAAGAAGTTTGATATCTCTTGTAGCTAGGAAAAGTACGAAGTCTGTTGCTGGGAAGCCAAAGTGAGTGCGAGTTTGGAGAAGCCTAAGAAAGGAAAAATCATATTTTGGTGCCTCTCTCTCTTGTTTCATGCCTTGGATTGGGAGATCAAAGTCTTCCAAGTTTCACTGTTGCCGGAAGCTACTTCCTACTCAAAGATGTTGGAAAGGGGTTGAAATTCTAGGAGGCTAACTTGGTGTGGAGGGAAGGTCTAGCCTTGGTCTAGGGTGAAGAGTCTCAAAGAATACTATTGAAAGGAAGAATTTCTTGACTGGGTTTTCCCCTCGAGGGGGGTTTTTCCCTAGCATAGTGCCTACATCTGGTGTCTATTTTTTTTATGTGCTACTGCTTTGGTAGTTGCTTGATGAACTAAAAGGAAGAAGATATAAAGAATCGTAATAATAAGAAACATCACAAGTAATTATCAAGCATAAGAAAATATTTCCGCCTTTCTAATTTTCTAACATCAAGTGCGGTGTGGTTGGATTCAGTGAGAAACTAACCAATCCTTGACCTTTCACGAGATTTATATGTTTGATTTCCATGTCATACTTCTGGTTATTGGCTATCCATTTCCCTCATCTTCCATCACTATCAAGTTGCGTGAAAATATCCTTCACTACTGCTGATGGCACATATGATATTGCTTTCAAATGCAAAACATATTCTCTAAAATATTTGAATGCCTTCACCATAGAATACCCCTGTTTCTCTAGAATGTTGTATTTTAGCTCTACGTTTCTCAATGCATCACTGAAAAATGGTATGGGATGCTCATACCCTTCTTGATTCCTTTGTAACAATACTGTGACTATTGTGTGTTTCGATGAAAAAGAAAATATCTGGAATTATTTTGAAAAATATGGACTTGCTAAGATCAGTGCCTCCATAATATCCTTGTTGATGTGATCAAAAGAAATGTGTGCCTCAGGTGTCCTTCGTATATCACTATTCTTCTTGAACATGCCTATTATGTATTTCAAGAGTTCTACAGAATTTATGATGAATCTCAACAGAAAATATATCTTTCCCAAGAATGATTGAACTTCATTTTTATTCCAGAGTAAACTTATCTTGGCAATCTCTTTGGAGGCTATATGTCCCAACAATTTTCATTCTTGCAAAGAAAATAATTATTTCTTGGGATTTAGAGAAAGGCCAAACTTTTTTCACTTTAGAAAAACCTGTCTCAAATGATCTAAATGTTCCTTATTCAATTTAGAGAATACTATCATGTCATCCAAGTATATAACTATGAACCTATCTCTTTCACCAAAAAAAGTGATGTCCATAGCTATTTGAAATGTCGCTCCCGCATCCATCAATCCAAAGGGAATTTTTTCATACATGAATGTACCCCATGGCATTGTGAAAGTAATATTTTCTTTGTGTGGTTATGCCTTTCGGATCCATCGCATTTTATTGTTTTATGTATTGACGTTTCGAACCATCCTCCGTGGTTCATCATCAGGATTAGATATGTGAAGAAGTCAGATAAGTAGTATTTTCTTTATCTGCTGGATGCATGGCTATTTGATTGTAGCTTGAGAATCCATCAATCATTGATATTATTGATTCTCCTATCACGTTATGTAACAAAAGATCCATATTGGGTAAAGGGTAATTTTGCTTTAGAGAGCACCTGTTCAAATTTATGAAATCCACACATAATGTAATATAACCATTCTTGTTTTTTGATAGGCACCAGGTTTTCTACCCATTCAAAATATCTCAATGGTACAATGATCTCCTATCCAACAAATTCTTGATTTCCTTCTCTATCGTCAGCAACAAAATAGGTTAAATATTATGAGTTTCTTCACAAAAGGCTTAGCATTTTTCTTTCAATGGTATCCTATGTTGTGTTATGAACGTATCATATGTTTTCAAATCTTTGTAACTCAATGCAAAAGCATCTTTGAATAACTTAAATAACTCAACGTACCTTGCTTTAAAAGTGGGTTCCAAATACTTAGCGAGTTTTACCTTTTGTAGGTTCTTGTTAGTACATAAATTGTGCTCCTCAATGTTATCAACAACTGAATGAAAAATGGGTCTAGTGGACACATCACTATGATTAAGTATTTGTTCCAATGGAACTAGCCCCTTTGTAATGAAATTGTTCTTTAGCTGCATTAGTTCATGACATATAATTTGATTGAGAATGTTAGGAATGCCTTCCCACAATTCTTCCTCTTCTTGATTTGTTTCGAGGGATTGTTGTTTGTAGTCTATGTTAGTGGCTGAAAATTCATCCACTAGTTCTGTAAATCTCTTTAGTTGTTCATCTTCAAACACTTGCCAATGCTTGATATTATCTGGGATAGGAAACCTGTATCTCATCTCCACTTCATATTTTAATTTTGGCTTTAGGAGGTGGCTTGAATGTATTGGCCACTGTGGCCAATGCATTTGCTTGTTGATTATTGTTGGAAATATAGTAGCGATGGTCAATATTTTCATCATGAATAAAAATTGAAAAATTGAATTTTAATTTTTGCCTCCAAAATCTTCAAGCCAACCTCATATTATTTCAAGTCCTTTGGCCCCCAAACGGCACCCATTTGACCCCCTTGAATGTCTACATGAATAAGAGGTTTCCTCCTCATTTGTGACATTGATTTTGTCTTGATTCTCTTTGATCCAACAAATTTTAGAGGGAGAAAAGGAGGGCTGAAAATTTGAAGGAATGGCACTTGACTTGACATTTGATCTTGGGTCTTGGTTACTGGTTTGGCTATTATCTTGCCATGGTTATTTATTATTCTCTCTCTCTCTCTCTTACACACACACACACACACAAGGAAATAATTTTTTGGTTTTCCCCTTGTGGGTTTTGCCTTGGCCTCAGGCCTAAATTTTTTATGCCTCGTCTTATTGTCTAATGGTTATATTTATTGCTCTTTCATGTTTTATGGTTGATTTTTTTGTTTTTTTTTTTGTTTTTTTTGCTTTTTGTGTAATTGCTTAATGATATTAAATGTTATTAATTCTAACTAATCATTGGAAGTAGTTACCTGTTGAAGGAAATTATTTTTCTAGCTTGTGTGCCCTAGAAAACTCAACATGGTATTAGAGCACAGGTTGAAGTTCATAAGAAGAAAATCACAAGACTTCTAAAGAAACTGAGTCTCTGAGGCTTATCTAAAGGAAGGACAGAAGGAAGCCTCCAAATTCTGTTGATATGAGTCTCTCTGTGGTCTGAACTTGTGGTGTTTCTTGGTGTCAAAGAACTGTAACTCTAAGAAAAAATTCAAAAAGGGCCGAATTCTTGTGATACATTTTTTTTTTGGACAATAAGTGCTAAAGGTATATGCTAGCTTATTTTAATTGAATCACTTGGAGAGAATCTAAAATTATGGGCATACATTATGTTGTAACGTTTTCTTGTCAAAGGAAATGCTACAAAATTTTTCGAAATTACCAATTTATTTCTTGGCTATGTTTCGGGGCATATGCAAATTTTTATAAATTTTGTTTAAAATTTGGAGCTTAAGACCATAAATTTGTTTTTTATAAGCATTTTAATGCTCTTGGATTGATATATAGGGTTATTTTTAATCTTTTAATTTTTATTAAAAAATATTAAGCTCAGGGCACAATCTTCAAGTCCAAATCATGCTACATATGCCATCCAGTTCCAAGCGACAATCAACCACTGAATGACAAGCCAATTCTCAACGTATCGAGTGCCAAGATGAAGGGAGGATCCCACAAGGTGCTATGTACATGTTGTATATGCGGTGCTATGGACATATGGTGCTATGTACATGTTTTTTATATAGTGTCATGTATAGATGATGCTATGTACATGTCGTATATGTAGTGCTATGTACAGATG
Organism: Pinus tabuliformis; assembly: GCA_031772625.1. Classification (NCBI taxonomy): domain Eukaryota; kingdom Viridiplantae; phylum Streptophyta; class Pinopsida; order Pinales; family Pinaceae; genus Pinus; species Pinus tabuliformis. Next base: position 739,180,631 of record CM062814.1, on the reverse strand, counting down.
GTGTTGTTTACGTGTTGTATATGCGGTGTTGTGTACATGTGGTGCAGTGTACGTGTTGTACATATGGTGTTAGGTACATGTTGTACATGTAGTGTTGTGTCCATGTGGTGCTATGTACATGTTGTACATGAGGTGTTGTGTGCATGCAATGATGTGTACATGTTTTACATGTGGCATTGTGTGCACATGGTGGTGTACACATTGTACAAATGGTGTTGTGTACATGTGATTGTATGTACACATTGTGCAGGTGATGTTGTGTACATGTTGTTCAAGTAGTATTGTGTACACATTGTGTAGGTGGTGTTATGTACATGTGGTATTGTGTACATGTCGTATATGATGAGTTGTGTACATGGGGTACTGTGCTATGTACATTGTGTAATCATTGCATTGTGACATGTATATTAATTGTGTTGTACTCTATGTACATATATGTATTGTGTTGTACACTAGGTGTAGGTGTATCAATTTTGTTGTGTTGTACACCGGGTGGTGTATGTGTTGTATAGTACACCTGACGTAGATGAATATATTTTGTGGTGTTGTACATCATCTGTGGATTTATGTGTTGTGATGTGCATTATGTATGCGTATATGATTGAAGAGAAGATAAACATTGGGTTCTTGCTGAGTGTGGCAACTAATCTGATGTGTGTATCGAAAGAACAAAGGCAGAAGAACAAGGACCAATTGAAGGATAAGTAGTAGTTTTATTATACATGTGATCTATGATTTTGGATATGATGGTTACATTTTGAGGTAACTAGATGTGATATGCTTATACATGATGATTTGATCGATTCTAGTTTGACTTGTTGTGATTGCAGGTGTAACTTATTAACGAGATACCAATGAGGTATGATTTGAATTTATTTGATTTGATTTTAAATCTAATAGAAATTATGTGCTTGGTATAGGAAAGTATGGAAATGTCAGTTTGGGGTGGTTGAAACTGACTGCAATAACTAGTAGTAATAGAAAAAATAATTGGAACATGCAGCAACATGATGGTGAAGTACTTCAAGAGTAGGGCCATTGTGGAATACTAGTACCTAATAGTGTCCATTAATTGCCATGAGCATGTTATGACTGACATGATGGTCTTGAGGGAAGGATATGCCTTGGTTTTTGTATCTTTTGATGCAAAGAAACATTTCCAAGGGATGGATCACCTAAGAAAGGGGATGTGAGGGAACTTTGAAGGAGAGTGATTGCATGGAAGAGGGTGACCAGATTGCCTAAGGGATTGTGTATCATAGAAGGGAAGGTCGGGGGATGGATTTATTTTGGTCATTATAATTTCCAGATGGAATCAGATGAACATTGGGAGAGTGCCTTGGAACAATGAGCCGATAATTGTTCACTTAGAGAAAAAAAACACAAGGATCATAGCTCTGGACATTCGAGGCAGGTTTGACTTTGGTAGTGGATTCCGGACTTCCTGGGAAGGAGGTGAATCCAGGTGTTACTTTTGAGGGTGGATATGTGAGCCTCTGGATTCCCTTGTTGATGATGTAGTCATCATGTCCTTTTATTTCCTGGTTGAGAAAATGTGCATATGTGTATATTATTGTCAATATTGTATCGATATGGATTTATAAATATCCATAGATAGTATGATTATTTGTTGGTCGAAGCAAATTTTCATATGTATATGTGGTTTTTATTATACTGTACAAGTTGTGTTATAGAGCTCCAATAATTTGTATGGGTGTCATGTTGTTATGTTTGTCATGTTCATTTGCTTTTAGCATGTTGATCATTGTAAATATTGCATCGATCTAAGTTATAAAGCTCCATGGGCAGTATGTTTTTCTTTTCAGCGGTCTTGCTGGTTGTAGGTGCCATAGAGCACCAAGGACGGTGTTCCCCTAAGGGGGAGGGGTCTGTAAAAACCCCAGGTTAAGAGCTCATGTAATAAAGTTAATAAAGGAAAAATAAGACATGTATTCCTAGTTGAATGTTGGGGAAACAATCCTAGTGGGTGTTCATTTGGTTTATTAGGGCTGAGGAAATTGGAAAAGGAAATAGAAAAATATTTAGAAAGGAGAGAGGCATTAATTGAAATTTTATTTATGAAAATAATGGAAAATAGATGAAAGGTCTTAGGTTGCATGTGATGAGGAAAATGAAGGAAAATAAAGGAAAATTGAAGAAAATAGAGGCCTAAATAATCAAAAGGATTTTGAGGACCAGTTCATAGACTTTTGACAGTTTAGTTTTGGATCTTTCTCTATTCTCTCACACTTAGAGCATTCTACAGTGGGATTACTTGTAGGTATCGAGTTGCATGTATGATTTCCTTGCTAGTTTTGGAATACATGGTACATGCATGTGTGTATTTGGTTCTCTTGTTTTCATTGGCATGGGTTTTTCCAGGTCTGATAGTGGTTTCAGCCTTGCCTTGCCATTTTCTAATATCCATGGTGTGATGGGGTTGTTTCATTTGGTTTAGATGGACCGTTGGATGGTTTTGGAACTAGGTGAGGTGGTCTTAGGAAAACTCCCATGGGCCTAGGAATCCCTTGACCGATAATGGCGAGATACATGGTAAAGACAGAGGGTGGAGACGGGAAAATTCCTCAAGGTATTGGTGAAGAAATATGGATACATCCATGCTTCTTTAGGCCTAGTAATCCATTGACTAGTTATGGTGGGATTGCGGTAAAGCCTGTAGTGTGTGTTTCTTTGTTTAGGCCTAGGAATCCCTTGATTAGTAATGGCAGGATACATAGTAAAGCCTGGTTGTGTAGATGAGGGCTCCGGGCCTAGGGATCTCTTGACCGATAATGGTGGGATACATGGTAAAGCCTCAGGAAGCCTTGGTTAGTTCTGTTGTGAGTCCCACATTCATGATTGGAATATGGCATGGGGGTGATTGACTGAAAGAAAGATTTGGTTCAACCCAATCTATGTTGAGTTGGTACTTGGAAGTCCCTGACTTGGTTGGATTTTTCATATGTTAATAAGAGCTCTTTTCCTCTTGTATTTCATGAGTAAATGTACTTGCTATTATGTGGCTTTAAAGGTTGTTCTATCATTGTTATTATTCTGTTTATATGTTGGTTATAAACATGGTTTATGACAAACTTGAGTTATGGATCTCATCATGTTTTGCTTAGTAAATAAAAGTTTAATGAATATATTACCTAATAAATGATATTACATCTATTGTGAGAGGGAAGCATACCTTCTTGATGATTCTTAGATAAGTATGAGGCCTCCATGTTCATATGTGTATTTATGACTTGTACATTATATGTTCATGATGTGTTTGACGAAATGTCTATCATGGTTAAGAAGGGTCAGGTTAGATCCTTGTTTAAGTTTTGTATTAGAGGCCTTGTCTCCTTGTCATTTATCGTTTTTTAGAGTTTCATTAAGTTCTAAGCAGAGGATTGTGTCCTAACCCTGAAAAAGTGGCTCAGATCTAAGGGTCGATGGCACAAAAATGATTAGAAAAGTACACAGTCATTGGGATGCAGGCTCACAAGAGAGACTAAAGGGTCTCATCCACTAGCTTGCCTTTTCATGGGAGTGACTGAAAGCTTGGGTCAGTGAAAATCTAAGTTAACTCATGGGTTAAGCACTTGGAGTGGTTGGTTATCTCCTGGGGGTCATGCAGTTCTGGAGGAAGGTCAGTAAAGTCTTGGTTCGTTGTTTTTGTAGAAATTCTTGTAAATTCAAACTGCAAATTGTAATATGCTAAAACAATTGACTTGAATCTACTATACTCATTAGCAGAAACAATAAATGATTGATGGAATCATGAAGCATATAAGAGAAAGAATTCAATCACACATAAAAAAATTATTTTGTGGGGAAAGTCACAGTGAAAATCCCTGTTTATCTATATATTATGTTAATCAGAGAATATGAGAAGATTACAATGCTTTGTTCAAGCCCAAGAAATATTTATCAGAAATATTTATCTATCTCACTGCTACCTAGACAAGATCAAGCCAATACTTAGCAAATTCTTGCTTTCCCAAGTCCGTATTCCCTTGCTTTGTTCCCTTGGGAATTAGCCCCTATTTAATTGGAAAATTCCACAATTATGAATTGCGCAATCTTTATAGACCTTCCTCTAATTGCATGCACCATCAGTTTAATTTAGATGATTTTAAAACTGATAGTACACTATCCCTGAACTCTAATCTCAACTTAGTCTTTCTTTGATATAACATGCATGAGTTAATTATGAGGAAATATTCAGTTTACTGGTTGACCACTGTAGGCAACACCACACTGCACTTTAAGAAACACCCCACTGAACTTCAAGAAACACTCCATTGAACTTCAAGTAACACAACACTACTGCAGGCATCACTCCACTACTATAGCTATCATCCCACTACTGCAGACAACACCTCACTACTCGACCTCCCACTAATTTCTCCATTAGTTGGACCTAGTTTAACTGAATTGACCTCAGCTAGAATGAATAAAATAATTACAACTCAAAATAAACTCAACTAGTGCTCTTAATTGTAGGAGACACCCTACGTGACTCTAGTTATAGCCTTAAATCAAATTAACTGATCCAACTAAGTCAAATTAACTTAGTTAACTATTACAAGTTGTCATGAGATGTGGAATTACAATTTTATTCCCAATTTAATTCAAGGAAAAAATTAAATTAGGATTTTATTTTTTCATTTTCAACACTCCCTCTCAACAAGAAAGGGATTATCTACTACCTCAATCATGCCTCTATGAAACTCGAATTTTCATATTGATAATTCCTTTGTCAAAATATCTACATTCTTCTCCTCTGAAGGAATGTACTCTAGAAACATGATTCTCCTCTGCACATAATCTCGTAGATGGTGATACGGGATGTTGATATGCTTGTATCGGTCATGAAAAACTTGATTCTCAGAGAGTTTGACACAACTCTAATTGTCACAGTAAATCCCTATAGGATCCATCTGCTAACCAAATAACCCAACAAGGATCTTGCTCTTCCAGATAGCCTCATAAGTTGCTTGACTAGAAGCCATGTATTTTGCTTCTGTTGAACTAAGTGTAACTGATCTCTGCTTCTTGTTGTACCAAGGAACTGTTATTGACCCAATACTGAATATTCCCTCTTATGTGCTTTTTTTGTTAGATGGAATCCCTAACAAATCTACATCTTTGATTTGAAGCTTCACTCCCTCTGTCTATTTGTACCAAATACCAAACTGAGTGGTGCATTTGAGGTATCTCAACACATGTTTAGCTACCTTCCAATAGAGTTTGGTTGGATTAACCATGGCTTGACTAAGCTGGTTAACTGCAAAACACATATTTGGTCATGTGTTCACCAAATACATAAATAAACCCACAAACTGTCTAAAAATAGTAGCATCTTCCTTCCTCCAATTACTTGCTAGAGGAGTCTCCATGGGTTTGTTTCTCTCCATGTGGAACTTATTCAATATCTTGTTGGCATGCTTCTCCTTGCCATACTTCCATACCAAGGAAATAATGCATGAGCCCCAAGTCCTTCATCTTGAATTCTCTTGCAAGATCCCCTTTGAAAGTTTTTATCAGCTTCTCGTCACGTGTTAGAATAAAATCATCAATATATAATACTATAATCAACAATTTACCTTTAACCACAATATGGTAAAGGTTCACATCTGCTTCACTTTTAGTGAAGCCCAACCCCATGAAATCGTTGTCAATATTAGTGTACCAAGCACGAGGTGCTTGTTTCAGTCCATATAACACTCAATTGAGTCTGCACACATGTGACTCTCTGTTGAAGGTATAAAATCCTTTTGGTTGTTAAATATACACCTCTTCCTCAATCATACCATTTAGGAATGATGTCTTAACATCCATTTGATGTATCTTCCATCCCATCTGCAATGATATTTCTATAATAGATCTGATTGAAGAGTACCTTGCTATTGGAGCAAAGTTTTCATTGTAATCAGTTCCCTCCACCTGAGAGAACCCTCTAGCCACAAATATGGCCTTGTGTTTCTCCAGTCCCATATACTGATTGCTTTACCTTGTAAAACCATTTGGGACTCACCACTGAATTGTTTGTTGTTCTTGGGACCAATTCCCAAAAAAAAAAAATTGATAAGGGAGTCATACTCCTCAACCATGGAATTAACCCACACTAGTTTCTACACTACTTCCTCGAATGAGGATTGATCAACCTCTACACTCTCACTAATCAGATCCATCTAGAAAGTGTACCAATATGGTGACCTCCTCTTCTTGCAATGTGATGTGGGTGCTCCCACATTCTCTCTGGCATCATGCATCAATCTATTAGCCTCTCTTGTGCACTTCTTTCCATCTTTGGAATTCTCTGCATAAGTGGGTGCTTCCACTCTCTGCACTTCTGCATGTGGCTTCTCCACATCATCTTGAGGTTCCTCCTTTGGAGCTAAAAGCTCCTCATATGAATGTAACCAAAGCTCCCTCTCAAGGGAACATCTCATGGCCTTCTCTTTGTCGAACTTCACATCTCTACAAACCACTTTCATCCTGTTGGATGGCAGGTACACCCAATAGTTGTGAGGTGTATCAATGTACCCCACAAATATGCCCAACTCATCCATTGGATCTAGATTTTTCCTTGCATCCTTAGTAACATGACAGTAGACTAATGAATGAAAGATACTAAAGTCTGCCACATTTGGTTTATTACCTAAAAAAGATTCTTCTGGTGTGCTCAACCTGAGAATGCGATGAGGGGTTTTGTTCTACAAATAAACAATTATGTTGCATGCTTCATCCCACAAGTGTAATGGTAGGCCCTGATCATGTAACATCACCTATGAAACTCCCACATTACTTATGTTCTTCCTTTCAACCACCCCGTTTTGTTGTGGGTCATGGGGTTCTATTAACTCCCGTCAAATGCCTTCTGATGCACACAAGTTATTGAATTCAATCAACACATATTCTCCATTGTTATCTCTTCTCAGAGATTTAACTTTCCTGCCAATATCTTTCTCGAAAAGTTCTTTAAATTCACAAAATTTAGCGAACATTTTATCTTTCTTCTGCATGAAGAAAACTTAGCAGTTACAAAAAAATAATTAAAAAATATTACATAATACCTATGCTTGACCATGGATGTTGTTGAGAATAGTCCACACACCTCTAAGTGAACTCTGTCAAGGATCGCTTGCTCTCTACTATCTTTATCATGAAACAAAGCTTTGGCATACTTCCCCAAAGTTCACCCTTTGCATGTGTCTCTCTGCTCTAGTGTACCCTTGGGAAGTGTTGTAGAAATTTGTTGCATGATCTTCAAGGCTTCGTGGTGCAAGTGACCCAATATTCTATGCCATAACTCAACGACGTCTCAGCCCTGCACCTTCTCTTATTTTGTGCTCAAATAAGTGCAATATTCTACATCCAATTTGTAGAGGTTCTTCACATGAACCTCGGTCCACTTCACTTGTCCTGAGGCTATGTGATGAAGGAAAGCATTTCCCTTGCTAAATATCACATCATAGCCATAGTCCTCCAACATGGAAACTGAAACCAAATTCTTCTTCAAACCTGGAACATACATGACATCTTTTAATGTGTGAGGAGAACCATACTTTCTCCAAAAGGTAACAATAAGCAATGTTGGTCACACTATACCTTCCATTATTTCCCATCTTGATGTGCATATGGAGGTCCTTCTCCTCCAAGTCAATGAAGAACCCTTTTTTGTCGGTCATATGGAATGAGGCTACACTATCCAGGTACCACACGCTACCCATTATGGATGTCACCATGCAACCGATGAGGGTGAAATCCAACTCAAATTGTGAAGCAAGAGCTTCACCTACGGCTCCTCCTAAGGGCTTACTTCTGGCCTTCTTGTGAGGATAATTTATGGCATAGTGTCTGATCTAGTGATAGTGAAAACATTTAATCTTCAACATGTCCTTCTTCTTGCCATAATGACAAGAATATGATTTAGAATGGGATGAATTCCCCTTCCCTTTATTCGCCTTTCCAGCTAAGGCACAATTCTCCTCATCATCATGCTTGGATGAGCATCCATCTCTAGTGTTCCACTAAATCTCTTCTTATACCAAGTCAGACCACAACTGCTCGCACTTTGGTAGCTTCTCCCTCTCATTACCTGAGTCCTAGTAGATGTAACAACTCTTTGGAAGGCCTAGAAGTGCTAGGGTCACCATATTGTCTTCAACAGCTATAACACCGACACTTTCAAGCTTGTCCTGACATTCGATGAACTTGGTCAAGTACTACGGTATTGTGTCACCCTTCTCCATATTGATCTTTCTGAGCTTGTCCTTGAGTGCCAGCTTCCTGTGGTCACTGTTGTTTTGAAACACGTTTTTCAAGGCCTTCCACATTGAAAATGGAGTCTCCTTACCATGGAGGTTCGAGAAAATATGATCTCGAACTCCTTCTAGGATAATCCTTCTCGCCTTTGCCACCCATTTTCTCCAGTTTGCCATATCATGAGCATCAGCTGGCTTAGGAATATCTTTGTCTATGAATTCCTTAAGGCCATTGTCTTCAAACATTTCCTCCATCCCTTCCTTTCAAGGAATATAGTTCAAACTACCCTCGAGGGCATATTCGAGTGTCAATCCATAGAATGAAATCCTGTTGGCTCTGAAGTATGATACTGCAAATTCGATTTCTCTTGCAAAAGACAAACTTGTATTCTCTTGCAAAAGACAAACTTGTATTCTCCTCTTTTATAGTGATTTAAGCTTTGCTACCATCTAGAAATTCCTTATAGATTCAAACTGCAGATTATAATATGCTTAAAAAATTGACTTGAATATACTCTAATCATTAGCGGAAACAATAAACAATTGATGAAATCATGAAGCATATAAGAGAATGAATTTAATCACACATAACACAATGATTTTACGAGGAAATCCACAGCTAAAAACCCTTGTTATCTGTATATTGTTTTAATAAGAAAATGTGAGAATATTACAATGCTTTTCTCAAGCCTGAGAAACATTTGCACTATCTCTATCTATCTCAGTCCTTCCTATACAAGCTCAAGCCAATACTTAGCCAAATTCTTTCTTTCCCAAGTCCCTATTTCCTTGCACTATTCCCTTAGGAATTAGCCCCTATTTAATTGGGAAATTCTACAATTATGAATTACGCAATCCTCATAGGCCTTCCTCTGATTGCATTCACAATCAGTTTAATTTAGATGATTTTACAACTAATAGTACACTATCCCAGAAATCCAATCTCAACTGGGTCTTTCTCTAATCTAACATATGATTTAATTATGAGTGAATCTTCAGTTTACTGGTTAATCAATGCAGGCAAAAACACACTACACTTCAAGCAAAACCCCACTGAACTTCAAGCATCACCCCATTGAACTTCAAGCAGCACCACACTACTGCAGGAAACACCCCACTACTAAAAGCAACACCCCACTACTACAGGCAACACCCCACTAACAATGGCAAACCTCACTGCTAGACCTCCCACTAATTCCTCCATCAATTGGAACTAGTTTAACTAAAGTTAACTCAGTTAGACTGAATTAAATAATTACAACTGAAAATAAACTCAACTAGTGCTCCTAACTGTAGGAGACACTCTACATGACTCTAGTTAGACCCTCAACTCAAACTAACTAAGCTAACCAGGTCAAATTAACTTAGTTAACTATTACAATTTGTCATGAGATGCGGAATTACAATTTTATCCCCAATTTAATTCAAGGACAATATTAAATTAGGATTTTCTTGTTGCATTTTGAACAGATTCCACTTCCTTAACCATACCTAGGAGGTTGAGTCATATCATAGTAGATCCTCCTCTCATGTTTACCCCGAAAGACTGATGAAAGTGGCTAGATATGGGAGGTGGTGTTACACTATTAATTATGTTTAGTACAATGCATGAATTCACACTTTTTCACTCTGCATAAAAGAAATGTTCAATGCTTTTATGCACTATGCACAATCAAAGTTTTTACTATCCCTCATCACTCCGCACTTCCTACACTTATGTGAATGCATAAATAACAACAAATTACGGAAATGCAATTATTCTTATTTTGACTTTACCTCCACACTCCACAAAAATAAAATGGTCACCATCCTTCTATACTGCAGCCTTAATATCTAATATTAAATGAAGTCTCCTTTTAATGCATAACTATTAACTAATTTTAGTACAATGTATCAAAGAATCATGATATTCCGTTATATTTCTAAGACACATTGTTGGGCAACCACATATACGAAGTGTGGAGTTGTCAGAAAGAGATATGTGTGGAGATAAGAAAAGACGAAGAAGCACTTTATACAATAAAGATTTTGACTCCCCTTCCGCACTTCGCATAAAGAGAATGTTCATTTTCCTTTTTCACTCCACACGAGAAAATGCGGGCCCCGCTCTAATATTAAATTAATTATCCCTTCAATGTGTAACTATTAACTATCTTTAGTACAATGTATGAATTTTCACCTTGGAATTTCATGGAATGTATTAAAAAATCCTGATATTTTGTTATAATTCTAAGACACATTGTTGAGCGAGAACATGTGCCAAATGCGAAGGTTCCGACAAGAGCTACATTCAGAGATAAGTGAAAGTGGAGAAGCACTACGTACAATAAATGTTTCGACTCCACTTCCACACTCCACACAAATAAAGTGTTCACTTTCGTTCAACTTGCGCACAATTAAAACGTTTACTGACCCTCCACATTCCACACTTCCAACATTTATGCCAACATGTAAATAATGACAACGTTTTAACTTTATTAAAATGTTTACTCCCCTTTTGCATTTTGAACTTCCCGCACTTATGCAGATAGGTGAAATGTGATAAATTGTGGAACACTTATGTGACTCCCCAAAGTGCTAACAAGAGCTACATGCAAAGATAAACAAAAGTAGAGAAGCTCTTCACACAACAAAAGTTTTGGCTCCACTTCTGCACTCCGCACAAAGAAAATGTTCACTCTTTCTTATGCACTACATCCTTAGTATCTAATATCATATGAAATCTTCGTTTAAGTATTAACTATGTTCAATACAATGTATGAATATTCACCTCTACATTATAAAAGTTTTGAAAAAACATTAACTCCCCTTCTACACTATAGCCTTAGTATCTAATATCAAATGAAGTCTCCTTTTAACTATTAACTATGTTTAGTACAATGTATCAATTTGTACCTCCTCATTTCATAAAATGTATCAAAAAATCTTGGTATTTCCTTATAATTCTAAGACACATTGTTGGGTGGCCACATGTGCAAAGTGCATAGGTGTTAACAAGAGCTAGATTCAAAGATAAGCGAAGGCAGAGAAGCATTGGATACAATAAAAGTTTCAGCTCCACTTTTGCACTCCACACAAAGAAAAAGTTCACTGCCCTTCTGCACTTTACACAATTAAAATGATTACTATCCCTCAACACTCCACACTTCTCGCACTTATGTGAATACGTAAATAATGACAAAATATTGAATAATAAGAAAATGCAAGCCCCACAAAAATAAACATGGCCTTAATCAATTAATTAGTGATAGAGGAAGGGACTAGGATGCATTGCAAATATTACCCTTATTGATTAGACTCCTCTGAATCAGTCAACACACAAGTATTTCACATATAGAGATTATTTCAAAACTATCAAAAAAGTTATATAAAGTATATTATAATTATTGTGAAAATCCAAGGGTGGCAAAAGGAGGGGTACTCTATTGTTGTTAGACGGACAAAGTGTTTAGGTATTTATGTGGTCTTGGTCATATGAAAAATAATCAAGTAGAGATATATAGGCTTAAATTTTATAAGCCCTACACTGAAAGGCAATAGTACTGATGTTGGTCGCGTTATACCTCCCATAATTTCCCATCTTGATGTGCATATGGAGGTCGTTCTCCTCCAAGTCAATGAAGAAATCTTTGTTGTCAGTCATATGGAATGAGGCTACACTATCCAGGTACCACACACTACCCATCACAGATGTCACCATGCAAGTGATAAGGGTGAAATCCAGCTCGAATTGTGAAGTAAGAGCTTCACCTACTGCTCCTCCTAAGGGCTTCATTCCGGCCGTCTTGTGTGAAAACTTTGTGGCATAGTGTCTGAGCTCATGATAGTGAAAACATTTAATCTTCGACATGTCCTTCTTCTGGCCACACTGACTGGAATTTGATTTAGAATGGGATGACTTCCCCTTCCCTTTATTCGCCTTTCTAGCTAAGGCACAATTCTCCTCATCATCATGCTTGGATGAGGATTCATCTCTGGTGTTCCACTAAATCTCTTCTTGTACCAAGTGAGACCACAAATTCTCCCATCTGGTAGCTTCTCCCTCCAATTAACTAACTCATGTAGATGTAACAACTCTTGGGAAGGCTTAGAAGTGGTAGGGTCACCATATCATCTTTAGTAACTGTAACACTGACACTTTCAAGCTCATCCCGACTTTGATATTATGTCACCCTTCTCCATCTTGGTCTTTTTGAGCTTGTCCTTGAGTGCCAACTTCATGTGGTCACTGTTGTTTCGAAACAGTTTTTTCAAGGCCTTCCACATTTAAAATTGAGTCTCATTACCGTGAAGGTTCGAGACAATATGATCTCAAACTCCTTCCAGGATAATCCTTCTCGCCTTTGCCACACATTTCTCCACTTTTATAGATCTTAAGCATCAATTGGCTTAGGAATATCTTTATCTATGAATTCCTTAAGCCCATTGTCTTCCAACACTTCCTCCATGTTGTCCTTCCAAGAAATATAGTTCAAACTACCCTAAGGGAATATTCGAGTCTCAATCTATAAAAAGAAATCTTATTGGCTCTGAAGTATGATACTGCAAATTCAATTTCTCGTGCAAAATAAAAACTTGTATTCTCCTCTTCTATTGTGATTTAAGCTTTGCTACCATCTATAAATTCCTCGTAGATTCAAACTACAGATTGTAATATGATAAAATAATTGACTTGAATCTACTCTAACCATCAGCCGAAACAATAAACAATTAATGAAATCACGAAGCATATAAGAGAAATAATTTAATCACACATAACACAATGATTTTCTGTGGAAATCCAAAACTAAAAACCTTTGTTATATGTATATTGCATTAATCGGAAAATATGAGAATATTACAATGCTTTGCTCAAGCCCAAACAACCTCTACACTATCTCTATTTATCTCACTTCTTCCTAAACAAGCTCAATCCACTATTTGCTTGTGCTATTCCCTTGGGAATTAGCCCCTATTTAATTGGGAAATTCCATAATTATGAATTATGCAATCCTCATAGGCCTTCCTCTGATTTCATTCACAATCAGTTTAATTTAGATGATTTTACAACTGATAGTATGTTGTCCTTGAAATCCAATCTCAACTGGGTCTCTCTGATCTGACATGCATGAGTTAATTAAGAGTGAATCTTCATTTTACTGGTTGATCACTGCAGACAGTACCACACTACACTTCAAGAAACACCCCACTGAACTTCAAGCAGCGCCCCCTTGAACTTCAAGAAGAACCACACTACTGCAAGAAACACCCCACTACTACAGGAAACACCCCACTAACACAGACAACACCTCACTACTAGACCTACCCCTAATTCCTCCATCAATTGGAACTAGTTTAACTGAATTTAACTCAGATAGACTAAATTAAATAATTACAACTCAAAATAAACTCAATTAGTGCTCCTAACTGTACGAGACACTCTACATGACTCTAGTTAAACCCTCAACTTGAACTAACTGAGACAACTAAGTCAAATTAACTTAGTTAACTATTATAAGTTGTCATGAGACGTAGAATTACAATTTAATCCCCAATTTAATTCAAGGACAAAATTAAATTAGGATTTTCTTGTTGCATTTTAAAAAGATTCCACTTCCTTCACCGTACATATGAGGTTGAGTAATATCATAGTAGCTCCACCTCTCATGTTTACCCCAACGGGTCGATGAAAGTGGGTAGATATGGGAGGTGGTGTTACACTGTTAACTATGTTTAGTACAATGTATGAATTCACACTTTTGCACTTTGCATAAAAAAATGTTCAATTCTCTTATGCACTGCACACAATCAAAGTGTTTACTATTCCTCATCATTCCACACTTCCTACACTTATGTGAATGCATAAATGACAACAAATTATGGAAATGCAAGTATTCTTATTTCGACTCTACCTCCGCACTCCACAGAAAGAAAATGTTCACCATCCTTTTGCAATGAAGCCTTAGTATCTAATATTAAATGAAGTCTCCTTTTAATGGATAACTATTAACTAATTTTAGTACAATGTATCAAAGAATCTTGATATTCCGTTATAATTCTAGGACACAATGTTGGGCAACCACATATACGAAGTGTGGAGTTGCCAGAAAGAGCTATGTGTGGAGATAAGAAAAGACAAAGAAGCACTTTTTACAATAAAGGTTTCGATTCCCCTTCCACACTTCACATAAAGAAAACGTTCATTTTCCTTTTTCACTACACATGAGAAAATGCAAGCCCCATTCTAGTATTAAATTAATTATCCTTTTGTAACTATTAACTATGTTTAATACAATGTATGAGTTTTCACCTTAAAATTTCATGGAACGTATTAAAAAATCCCAATATTTTTTTTATAATTATAAGACACTGTTGAGCGAGCACATGTGCCAAATGCGAAGGTTTCAACAAGAGCTACATTCAAAGATAAGTGAAGGTGGAGAAGCGCTACGTACAATAAATTTTTTGACTCCAATTCTGCACTCCACATAGAAATTGTTCACTTCGCTTCTACTTGCGCACAATTAAAACGTTTATTGCCTCTCCACATTTTGCACTTCCCAAATTTATGCCAACAAGTAAATAGTGTCAATGTTTTAACTTTATTAAAATGTTTACTCCCCCTTTTCATTCCAAACTTGCCGCACTTATGTAAACACGTGAATAGCGATAAATTGTGGAAATGTGGCCATTGAATAACGAGAAAATGTAGACCCCACAAAAAGAAAGATAGAATTGAGAAAAGTGTGAAGGTGCTAACAAAAGCTACATGCAAAAATAAACAAAAGTAGAGAAGCGCTTCATACAATAAAAGTCTCCACTCCACCTCTTCCCTCTGCACAAAGAAAATGTTCACTCTTCTTTGAACTACATCCTTAGTATCTAATACCAAATGAAATCTTCGTTTAACTATTAAGTATGTTCAATACAATGTATGAATCTTCACCTGTACATTATAAAAGTTTTGAAAAAACATTCACTCCCCTTCCCTACAACCTTAGTATCTAATATCAAATGAAGTCTCCTTTTAACTATTAACTATATTTAGTAGAATGGATGAATTTGCAGAATGTATAAATTTGCACCTCTTCATTTCGTAAAATGTATCAAAAAATCTTGTTATTTCACTATAATTCTATGCCACATTGTTAGGTCACCACATTTGCAAAGTGCAGAGGTGTTGACAAGAGCTATATGCAAAGATAAGTGAAGGCAGAGAAGCATTACATACAATAAACGTTTCAACTCAACATTTGCACTCTGCACAAAGAAACCGTTCACTGCACAATTAAAAATTCTACTATCCCTCAACACTCCACACTTCTCACACTTAAGTGAACACTTAAATAATGACAAAATCTCGAATAATAAGAAAATGAGAGCCCCACAAAAATAAACATTACCTTAATCAATTAATTAGTGATAAAGGAAGGGACTATGATGCATTGCAACTATTACCCTCGTTGATTAGACTCCTGTGAGTCACTCAACGCACAAGTATTTCACATATAAAGATTATTTCAAAACTATCAAAAAATTATATAAAGTATATTGTAATTATTGCAAAAATCCAAGGTTGGGTTACTCTATTACTGTGAGAAGGACAAAGTGTTTAGGTATTTATGTGGTCTTTTTCATATGAAAAATAATCAAGTAGAGATATGTAGGCTTAAATTTTATAAGCCTTATTCCAAAATAGACACGGGCTTAAATTAATAATTAAGTTAAAATTCTAAAAAGTTCTATTCCAAAATATTCATGCCTATTAATGTAATAAAAAATATTATGACATGAAAATTTAAGAAGTTATGATGTGAAAAATATTTATAGAAAGAAAGGAAATTGAGATTTTATAGAAAGATGATTAATTGAAAATTTTGAAATCAAAAACATATTTTTTTTCTGAAGTAATTACTATAAAAATAAAATAATCATTGTTAAAAAAAACAAATTTTTCATGAGTTTAATAATAATATTGAGCAGTCATGTTTATGGGGCAGCCTAATTGTCAATTATCTTGTTATGAAGTATTATATAAATCATGAAATTAAAGTTCAAATCTCATGTAGATTAAATAAAACAACAACAACAACAATAACAACATTCACCAATTTCCAAAACATCAAACATCATGAAATAAATTAATTATTTAAATATAAAAAAAATAATTTATAAAATAATTAATTCTCTAATATCTAAATAAAATGTTCTATCTAATTTAATTGTTTAAGATAATATTAGGTTTGGTTTGTCGCAATAACATATTTTCCAAACATAAGTGTAATATACTTTGTTTCTCGCACAACAATAATAAATTAATATAGGAACATCCTAATGATAAATTAATATAGAAACATCCTATATTTATATTAATGGGATAAAGTGTGGAAACAAAATTTCATTGGAAATTAAATAATTAAAATATTACGAAAATTTATGAAAATAATATAAATATCTATTAACTATTACCTAATTTAAAATATTAGGTAAAACATAAAATTCAATATAACCTGATTATAAGTTTTTCCATTATGAATAATTTTCTCATAAACACGCTATTACCTTTATATACTAATTGATATATCATTTTTATAATTAAATTTAGTACCATTTTTACTTCAAGACATGGATATAATTTTTTTTTTACTTGAAATGCTCCTTGTCCAGACATCTCTTTAGAATCGGGTACATTTCCCGAAGCACTACAGGAAAAACCTCAGGCCTCTGACACAAACAACAAATGTTAAAGTTCTGAGCACAAATAAAATGGGGAGGCTAAAATCAATGTCAGACAGAATATCATTAGATCCATTTAAACCCAAATGCAAAGAAAACTGACCTTCGCACCAATAATACAAACTTTCCCGGTTTTGAACACTGAAAGCGTGACACCGTGTTTCTTGGAGGAATAGTACAAGCCTGGAAAACTTTCTGGATGGAACTGTGGATAGACTGGAACAGTAAACTTCAAATAGTATAAAGAAAATAGCAGTGAAATTTTAGGCTCTCAAAAGTTACTTACACGGATGTCAACATCTTCTTCATTCCTGCGATAGTGGTCAAGTTTATCCAAGCTTATGGGAAAGTTTACCTTCCAGCTTGCCACAATATTTTGGAATTCAAAGTTCTGCAATTGCATTTGCAGAAAGTTAATTAATCTGGAATTATTTCATTCACAGCCCCAAATTCAAATTATATCTCGAATACCTGAAATTTCACGTCCGGGAAATATTTCTGAACTATACGAGCATGCTGTGACATAAAAGTACCAATCACCAGATAAATTATTTGTAGGAAACCAAATTAAAGCACTCTCCATTAATAATCTTCATATCTTACCTTTCTTGCAGCAATTATGGCCTCTTTTAAAGTTCTAGCTCCTGCACAGATCTTCAAAATATTTTTACCTTATAACTCGAGAAATTCTATTAAAGATCAAAATTCTATTAAAGATCAAAGAAGATTCTATTAAAGATCAAGAAGGAATAGCAAGCAGTCGGGATTTGAATAAAATCTCACCAGTTTTCCAGTTTTAAATATCAATGATGTGGTTTTAGGCTGTCTTATTCGCAGGAAAAGTCCATGAAAGTTCTATTACAGCTCCAATGAAACGAAAAAACACATTAGAAATCTGTAAGCGATCGTTTCACGAGGTTAAGATCATAAATTTCTTTCAGAATATTTGCTTTTCAGGCAAACAGAACTATAAAAAAGATATTAAAACATATATTTATGCTGTATTCTAAAGTTTCTGGTTACCTGAGGGTTATACTCAGCATTTCGGGAACGCTTTGCTAATTCTTTGAGATTCACCTCACAGCCGAGAGAGGAACATGAAACAACGTTACTAAGGAGCGGCAGATGCAATATTAATCAGATGGCACTGAAGGAAAATTATGGTAATCCTAATTGGCGTCTGAATTCAGAAGGGGGAGAATTTCTAGAATCAAAAGACTTACTGGATGGTGGGAACATAGTTCATTTCATCATCTCCAGGTAGCCTTGGAAGTTTCGAGGGCCAGCGGTTCTTTTTGACCATCTTGTCTTTAATTCAGGGAATTGGCGAGAAAATATGCAGCACTGATTCGTGATTTGCTGTATCTTTATCGAAGCTTTTGGCCGAAGCTCAGGGAATTAATGCACGATTCGATTTATATCTCAGGACAAAAAAATCAAACGATTCGATACGCGATGCTGGCATAGGGTGCGCCTTTTGGTCTTATACAAATCCGAGTTTAAGATAAATTAATTTAGAACCGGGTAGTCTCTTAGAAAATTTTCAATTAATTTTGAAGCAGGTGCGATGGACTCTCAGAAATTTTTCATTCAGATTGATAATATTAAGATTATTATTATATCAGTTTCCATTATTATTTTTGTCAGAATGGAAAAACCAACCATTTTTTTCAAACAGAAAAAAAAGTTTCTCTTGCTGTAAAGGAAATACAATGATCACTTGGATCAGGTGGATCCAAAATAAACCTTTGAGCCATACAATAGGCGAAATTAATAGTGCTCTACGGTAGTGCAAGTTGAGCAATTGTTCGCCCCTCTGATGAAATTGAGGAGCAAAACCTGCGAAATCTAAAGTTCCTACTCAATAAGGTAGAACCGATTGTGAGATTTGCTAGTGACCTGTATAACTTAGTCATCCTCTTGCACAAAAAAGAGTATTACTCTGATAACCAATCGGTCTCCCATGGAGATATTCACATGTAGAGTCAATTATAAAACAATTATAAAACACAGAGTGAAGACTCTGTACCAGCAGTGGGTGAGATTAATCGAGGCATCTGACAGAGTGACTAGAGTTGTAGATCTCCTCTATGGAGAGCAGAAAGGATGAGATGAAATGTTTGGAAAAGAGACCTGTGAGATAGTGGAGGAGAAATCTGGAGATCCATCAAGCCAGCTGAAGGCACGCCCAGATGGAGGTCCAAAAATGATGGGGGAGGAATA
Source organism: Pinus tabuliformis (assembly GCA_031772625.1). Taxonomy (NCBI): domain Eukaryota; kingdom Viridiplantae; phylum Streptophyta; class Pinopsida; order Pinales; family Pinaceae; genus Pinus; species Pinus tabuliformis. Next base: position 739,161,429 of record CM062814.1, on the reverse strand, counting down.
GTTCGGGTCAGCAGACGATACAGGAGTTAACGGTGGAACAAGAGTTTTGGGAGATTGGTTTATAAGAAACAACAGTTTCTGAGAGGTGGTGTGAGAGGAGGATTTAATGACCGGGTTGATGGAGTGGCGGGGAATGCGATGCAGAAAGTGAGGGGAGCGATGGGGCAGAGTATTCAATGGCTTGGTCTTATGAACAAGGATGTCAAGTAGCGGGGAATTCATGTTCAGAGCGAGATTGTTGGTTTGAGAGGGAGATTTAGAAGATGGAGGAGAGTGATTACCTGCCTTTTCATGGAGGGTGGTGTTGTTTTCTTTGAAGTGGTCGCATCTTCCAGCAAATTGCAGAGGAGGGCGTACATTCCGGCCATGTCGATCTAGGCAATCATACCTTAGGTGTTCCGTCCCATGACAACAAAGAAATATGAAAGGGACCACCCAGTATATGTCAATATATTATGGAAGTCCCCCTGTAAAAGTTTTTTCGACAGGAACCCATGATGTGTGCTTGTTCGTGCCCACGAGACAACCTTCATCTAAGTAGTGGAGCTTGCCAATGGTGTTTGCAATATTCGAGATTGCTGTCCTAGTCCATAATTCCAGGGGCAGGCCCGAGAGCTTCATCCATAATATGTACTGTCTGGGCATTTTCGTCACTGGATCGAAACTGAAGACCGACATTGGAGGGATACGTATCCCCGCCCATGAACTAATCGATATAGCCCTATCCCTAAACATTGGAAAAAAATATACCAATCAATGTATTTTAACTATTATTTTATAATTATTCCTTATGAGGCTACTTGTAGGTTGAAATTTCCTCTAATGTGTTTATTTCAATGTATTTTAACTACTATTTTATAATTATTCCTTATGAGGCTACTTTTAGGCTGAAATTTCCTCTAATGTGTTTATTCCTTCAAGTTATGGGATGGGGTTATTAGCGTCATCTTGGGCTTTCATTTCCCAGTCTATTCATCATCTTTCGGAAAAATTTGGGTGGGATTTGGAATTATTTCCTCGACTTGGTTCATGGAAATGTTTTAGTCACGATTATCCAAGCGATTATGAGGCTTTCTAGTTATTTCATGAGAAAATTTCCTAGTTGATATTGCGGATTGGGACAAGCCTCTAGGCGTGGTAGCAAGATAGGTTCAGTGGAATTTTCTCGAAATGATAGATCTTCAATCTCTTCCAGTTGTGATGTTGGTCAATTGCTTGATAATTTTTTGGATTTTGTTGAGTTGTTGAGGGTGGCTAGACAACAACAAGATGATATGATCAAGAGACAACCTTAGGGTGAATGCATGAAAATGGGTTACACCTTTGGGCCAAATGTGTGATGAAATTTCAAGTTTTTCCTCATTTATCAAATTGCAGCCCTCAAAAATCATATAAGCATTGTGAATTTTGATTCGAAGTAAAAAAAAATATGTGGAGAATTATGTTGTTGTCCTAATGATATTTTTTGCAAAAATATTTAGTGTCATATAATCTCTCAATTTTGAATTAAATTCAATATATATCCTTGCAATTTTTTGTAAAACTTAAGAGGTATGCGTGTGTTCACATAGCATAACTTAGTCTAAAATGTGTAATTTAATATATATATATATATATATATATGAGCATGATATACACGGAGAGAACTAAGTTTTTTCATATTAAAATTTTATTTTTTATGGAAAATTGTATTTTTAATTATTTTTAGAAGTTGGCCAAGTAATATTTCAATTGCATTTGGAGACATATGTGTTCTTTAAATAAATTGAAAAACCAAGAGTACCCTTTAGAAGAGGACTCTAAATGAAGATAGTGGGATCTTTTGAAACTTTTTGGTTGTGTATATTTTATTTTATTGATTTTTTATTCATCCCATTTGAAACTGTACAAAAAAAATTCAAGCATTATCTGTAAACAAAATCAGATAGAAAATATCATATGATTTCAAAAATGTCAAACACATATGCCATTGGATAGAGGGTTCCTTTTCGAATCCAACATGATCAACTCCGCCACTTAAGGACAAATTCTGCTTAGAGTTCGCTAGGGTACCAAATGACATTGCAGAAAAATTTGTAGAAGAGGAGCTAAAACTCTGACTTTTAGGCCCTCAACAGCTCGATCAAGCACTTAAAATGCTCGATCGAGGGTTTAATAAACCCTTGATCGATCTCTTAACATGGTTAAAAAGAGGCTCGATTGAGCTATCATATATATCTTTTAAAAAAACAAATCCTCTCAATACTTGTGTTTAAGCGAATTATAAAATTTATTTATTCCTCAAAAATATCTTTTTATAAATATTCAAATATGTTCGAAGCAATAATTTTCCTTTATTATAAATCCAAATTCCATTTTATTTTAGCAAGAAAAAAAGTAATTATAATAATATATAGATAAATTCTATAAAATATTTTAACTTTGCTTTTTCAATTTTGAAATTCTTCAAAATGATAATTTGTTTATTGTTTTGATTTTAAATACAACATATTTTTATACCTAATCATTTTATAATTATTTTATATAGAAATTTTCAATAAAAATAAATCAAATTATAATAAATAAATAAATAACAAACTAAACTAAACTAAATTTTATAATATTTTTATTTTAAAAATAATTTCATACGCACATTTAAATCTAAATTATTCAAATTCAAATTAGTCAAATAATGTTTTAAAATTTATTATTTCCTTGTATTTTTAGCATTTAAAAAATATATATTGTGTTATCCTCCACAATATCCCAAGGTTAAGAATGAAGATCAAAAGAGGTAACCTCGAACCACTTAGGGTTCAACAACTAGCCCTGTTAAACCAGAGATGGATCTCTTTATGAAATTCACAGCCAAATATGACTCGAGTGAGAAAAAAAATTAGGTTAGATATGTTCAGCTCTAGGGTTTTAAAATTTATGGTTTTGATGTTGGATTAGGGATGAAAAGCAGGTAGATAGGTCAAAGGATCAAAGGGTTACAGTAGCAAAGATATAGAGGAGCAAGGTAGCAATGATTTTTTGATGGCTTTAGGCTTTGTCGGTGTAGTGTAGTGTTTGAAAGAAGAAAAAGGTCTTAATGAGCATGTGCACCATGAATTCATTAAGGAAGAAGAAAAATTACACCAAATGATATTCCCATCAAAACAGAGCTTTATGCAAAGAATTATGCTTATAACCTTTAAGGAAAATCACTAAAGAAATAAGATATGGAAAAGAGAGATGTATATCATTCATAAAAATCTATAACAGAGGAAATACATCATCACAAACTCACTGTACATGAATTCCTAGACAATAGCTGCAAATTTCTCCTTTGATCTCTTGAATAAAGAGTTGAAATACAAGCTACAAGTGTTCTCACCTCTGATGTCCAACCTATTCTATGACTGAAAGATAGATACATATATACCAAAAAAACATCTCCCTTCTCTCAGGGGTCGAATCCATGAGTTTAGGAACTGATAGATGAGGTGTTCAAACAAAACCCTAATGTTTAGGGAGGTTAAAACAAATCCTCCATTTAAACTTTGATTGAACTGCCCTCATAAATGAGGCCTAAATTTACATAAAAACAACCTAACAAGCCTATTTACCCTTAATTACATCATAATTACATCAAGGACAAGTAATTACATCATAAAAACTCGAATCCAGCTGATAAAACTGAGAAAAAGTGTCTTCAGGAAAAAGCGCAGCATGCCAGGAGAAAGTACAACGAATTTGAGAAAATTTACTTTTGGAGGCCTTCCCGGGGTCCAAATTATGACCTTGATGGCTCATTGGAAATATGTGGATGTCTTCTACATGATGGAATATTCAAGAGCTGAGAAGTGTTTCTTCTAGCCCTCCAAAAATTAATTCTCCCAAAGGTACTCTCAAAAGTGCAGTGTGCTCTTCAAAAAGAAGGCAGAGAGGTGGTTGTTTAGTCGTTTTCAACCCTTTTCACCCGGGAAAATTTTAGGGGTTAATATTCGCAGGTGGGCTAATTTTCCATGTTTTTTCCAAAAAAAATGATACACCAATTTCCAATTCTTCTAAAAATGAATCGCCTAAATTTTATAGTATAAAATTATTTTACCTTAAAAATCGCCAAAAATTTATATAAACTAATATAAAATCATTAGAGATATAAATAATTTTACAAAAATTTTGCCAAACATCTTACAATTTTCATATTAGGGACTAGTAAGATTCGCCAAGGTTTCTAAACTTTAAGATAAACTTCCATCCTTAAATTTTTCCTTGCTTTTCACCTACCAAAACTTGTTGAATGTCTAATCCCAATGGCTATAAGTGATGTTCAAGTCATGAGGAATCTAAATATGGAAACAAAATACCATTTGCTATCCTCCTTCAAAAGCACATCGTGGGGCACGATGCGTTTTTGACCTTGTGACTGTGTTAAAAATTTCCAAAAATTCATAAAAAACCAAATTTTTTCGAAATCTCTTCAAAATTGGTCCAGTGCTACTCAATGAAGTCCTAAGTAGGTAATCTATGCTATGAGGGAATAATCAGCAAGTAAATCAAACTTTACCTTCTCTTTTGGCTTGATTAGGGTTTCTTTGAGTCTTTCCTTCAACTGTCTCATCTTGACTTTGGAGACCTAATTCCTTGTGTAGTAATGAGAATCCATGTGCCTTTGCAACTTGTTGTCTCTATTGTCCCTCTCAAGAAGCTTCTCCAAATGAAAATTCACCTTATCAATACAAAACTCCCTATTCTCATTGATTTCTGCTACAACCAGGCCAACTAAAGACATTTGCTCTCTTTGTTGTTGAAGTGCCCTCTTGAGCCCTCTAGTTCTTCACCTCTTCCTTTTCACCTACTCTTGATGCTCATCTAAATCATCTGTATCAACTACTTCCTTTCCCTTCACATCCTCTTTTCCAACATTAACGCTATTCTTATCCAAGAGTAATTGATTTACCTTCAATTACGTATTCCCCTACTCTAGAAATGAAATCATGAAATTAGCCTTAGACAGGCTGTCTTTAAGCTCTTTGATATCAACATATTTCTCCCTGATGACCTACTCCATTGTCTTATGCTCCCCATTAACCTTCAAGTCAACCATATCAGTGTCAAGATGGAATGGCTCCTCATCTTGCAAAGGTGCTTCATGTTGTGATGGTGATACCTGTTATGTTGGTGTAAGCTTGGCCCCTTCCACAGTATGTGGAGTAAACACAAGCCTCCTTCCTCTCTGATATGTTTGAGTCACCTCAGGTCTAGGTGTCCTCTTGACTATAGTTCTGCTAGATGAGCCAATTTGCATATGCTTGGATGATGTTTATGGTGTACTTTGGCTTGTAGTTTGACTAGAAAAAGGAAAAAAGACATTTGACTACATGAATATCTCTCAAGTGATGTTATTTTGTGCAAGTTGATGCAATAAAATGATTTTGATGAGAACATGGTGAAAAAGGCTGGTTTGATGATAAATTTGTTTATGTTGCACCTTCTCTGCCATTTTAGCCAAGCTCTTGTACATGTAGTATGTTAAATTAAGTGGTTTTACCCCTGTGAAATGCATGAGCAACCTGACATGATACTTGTACAATCTAGAAAACTTGCCCTCACATTTCATAATGATCTTCATCAATGGGGAAAACTTCTCAAGGAGTTGCCCAAAAGGAAAAATCTTCTTAATGTTGTGTTTATAGTGACCTTTGATGAAGGGTTGGTATTTTTTCACATCCAAGTCCAAGCTCTTAAACCATTTTTATCCACTCTTAGGTATCCCTGTGGCTGCTGCTATGGATTTAGTAGAAATGGTGAAACTGACCCCTGCAATAGTGCCCTTATCTCTCCTAAGATTGGTGGCAAACAACATGGTTAACTTGGCATTATACTTGACCTGTTTAATCTACTCACAAAATACTAAACACCCTACATTTTGAAAAAAATTCTTGGACAATGGAGAGGACATCAACTCATGGGGGCTGAGTGGCTCATACCTTGAAATTTGACGTCCTTTATTATAGGACTTGTTTTCTTCTTCCGTGTTGGTAGTGTGCAAGGGAAAACCCAAGTGGGAAAGACAAGGGAAGTGGATGAGGGGATAGGATGAAGGGTTTAGGGAAGGGAAATGAGGGTAGGAAAATTTAGGGAAGTGGGTTTGGGTTTTAGGGAACTTTGGGAAGTGGAATAGGATGAATTGGGTGTGGGATTTGGTCTAGGGAATTTATATACAGTCCAACTAGGAAAATTGTGAAAAACACAACGTGGGGGCAAATGGAGGCTTATGTAACATGAAATGAAGGAAATAAAATGACAGGAGGGGTCAAGTGGCTTGAACTTACGTTCAAAAAGTAGATGAAAACTTCAATTTCTCTTGAAAACCATTGAAAACAAATTTTAGGGCCCATGGGAGAGAAAACACAGTGTTTCTACCTGAAAGCGCATTGTGGGTTGCTGAAAACACAACATAGTTGCTTGAAACTAAATTTTATAGTGTCTTTTGCTCTAAAAACACTATGGAGGTGACTTGTTGGTGAGTGAAAGCCTTTTGCTAATGAAGTGAGCAAGAGAAATGATTTTGAGATGGTCTTTATAGCTTATAGAAGTCAAGTATTCGTAGTGATAGGGTGGCCCACCATATGATTTTCACTTGGCCTTTGGAAACTGTGTAGCTTTAGTACATTTGATTGCAGCTTTGGAACTTAGGAATTATTACATAATTTTGAAATAAATTACATTTTGAAACAAAAACCTTTAGAGAAAAGCCCTATCACAACTCCTTCATTTGCTGTATTTATGAATGAAATGATGGATTTTGACAACTTTAACCCTAATGACATGATGGTGACACTAAGCTGAATGAGGACCATGATGGTATGACTGAGATGATAACGATGACCTTTCAGTGATGGCAAATTCAACTGAGTGATGGCAGTGACTAGAACATAAAAAATTTGAAAGGAGCAGTACTAGACCTAGACACACTAGGCAGTGACCAAATTTTATTATGAAAACCTAATGAAATGATAAAAATTTGACTTGAGACCCTAATACAAAACTTCTAAGAGCATATTTGATCACCAGTGACTAGTAGGACTGGGAGACACTAACATTGGCTCTAGTTGGGGATGGAAGCTCCTTTAGGAGGTGTCAAGAACACTATAGACCAAGTAACCTTATCCATTGGGCATGGAGTCAAAACAAAAATACCAAACTCAAAATTGAAAACTAACTGACTAACTGACTTCGACAAATAAATTAAAACAAACCGAATCTTTCAAAAGAGCGGCTGGTCAAAGAAGCCTTATGGCCTTCTCCTTGGGCTTCAAGCTCCCATGATAGCCACTTCACCCTCTGACAGGAAAGCAAACTAGTATTTACAATGATAATAAAAATTTATAGAAATTTCTCAAGTAAGGTAGTGCTTGAGAAGCCTACCATTGTTTTCTCCTCTTAAATATGTTGTCCATTCATTTCTCCTAGAAGATAAGCATTCTTGCCTCTCAAAGCTAGGATTCTGTATGGTCCTTTCCACACATTTTGAAACTTACCATACTTTCCCTTTTCTTCATTCTGTGCATCCCAATGAAGAACTACATCTCCCATGTTGAAATTATCTTCTTTAGTCTTGCAGTCATAAATCTTCTTTATTCTTTCTTGAAGTTTGGAAGTATTCCGCAGAGCTTCCTCCCTGGTTTGCTATAGGTGAATCATCTGATTTATTCTTTGTTGCACATCATTCGGTTCGTTTTCCACTTCCTACAAAATATTTAGTATCGGGACAACAAGAGATGAATAAAATATAGTATCAACTCGTACACCAACTAAAAGGCAACATGCCTATGGATTTCTTGTTACTTACTATGTCCGCCCATAAAGCATTGATGAGGTTTTTATGCCAGTTTTTCTTGTTAACTTCCAACACCTTCTTGATTATTTTGATCAATGATTTATTCAAAGATTCAGCCAACCCATTCCCTTGTGGGTGATAAGCAGTTGACTTCCCAAATGTGATATGGTACTTTTCACTGAATTCCACCAATTTTTTTGACTTAAAAGCAGCAGCATTATCAGTGATTATCTTCTGTGGGTAGCCAAATCTTAACAAAATATTAGATTCCATAAACTGAATAACTACATAATCAATAGCTTGCCTGGTTGGGATCACTTCAATCCATTTCGTGAAGTAATCTGTAGTTGTTAGGATCCATTTATCTTGGGTTGATGATGAAGGATGGATCTCACCAACAAAATCAAGACCCCATTGCTAGAATGGTGCTGCGACTGAAATGGGCTGCAATGGCAATGGTTGCAAATTCCTTTTCCCCTAAAAAATCTGACATTCATGACAGCTCATCACAGTTTTATACACATCAGCAAAAAGAGTTGGCCAATAAAAACCAACCCTCAAAATCTTGTTGGTTGTAGTTTTCCAAAAGAGGTGGCCACCAAAATCTCCCTCGTGGAAGTCACTCATCACATCTTTTGCTTCATTTTTTACAAGACAATTCAACAACACACCACTCGGATCTTTCCAAAACAAGACACCATCAAGAATACAATATTTTGAAACTTTCAATTTAATGATCTACTCTTACTTCTTGGCACTTCCAGTGGAGGATATAAATGTTGCAATACATACACAATGTCAGAATACCAAGGAGATGAAGTAAACATTTCTAATACATGTACCTATGAGTCTTCCACATCTTCTTCAGAGAGGGCAACAATTAGATTGATATCTAATGCATGCAAGTTGGATTTAGCCATGAGCTTTACCAAACCTTGTCCTTTTATCAACTTTTTCGGCTTTATCTCCAGATCATATTCTAGCATCATTGCGATCCATTTTCCCCACCTACCTTCTAGATCCATCTACATAATAACTTCATTCATTGTTGCTATTGGAACATAAGCTAGAATGTTTGAATGCAGAATGTAAACCCGAAAGTCCTTAAGAGCTTTCACTGAGGCTAAAGCTTTCTTCTCAATAATGTTGTACTTTAGTGCTGCATCTCTTATAGTTCGACTAAAAAAAGCTATTGGTTGTTCATTTTTCTGGTCCCTCTTTTGCATTAGGACAACAACTAAAGTATGCTCAGAAGCAAATGAAAATATAATAAAATATGAAGTATAATCAGGATTGATCAATGTAGGAGCATTAGACAATGAAAATTTAACTGCATTAAATGATTTATTAGCATCTTCTGACCATCTTACCTCATTGTCTTTCTTCAGCATATTGGACATCTCTCTTAAACGTTCAACAAGGTTGGGGATGAACCTCCTCAAAAATTTGATTTTTCCATTAAAAGATTGAACCTCTCTTTTTTTTTGGAAACTCTAATTGCTAGATTGCTTCAACTCGTGCAGGGTCGATACACATACCATCTTTGGAAATAATGTGCCCCGACAGTTTTCCCTCCTCCATGGCGAATAAGCTCTTCTTTGGATTCAGCGAAATGCTAAATTTTATGCATCTCTAAAAAAACAATTCTTAGATTATGCAAGTGCTCTTCATCATATTTGGGAAAAAAAGTGATATCATCCAAATACATAACCAGGAATACATCCTTTTTGTTGGTGAAAGTAATGTCCATTGCTTGCTAAAAAGTGGCTCCTGCATTCTTCAATCCAAACGACATCTTAGCATACATAAAAGTACCCCATGGTGTCATGAAGTTTGTTTTCAAATGATCAGCTTCATGCACCAAAATTTGGTTATAGCCCTAGTATCCCTCAAGAAGAGACATCCTGGAAGACCAAACTACCCTCTGTAGAATATGGTCCATCTTCAAAAGAGAATAATTTTCCTTTAAGGACACTTTGTTCAAGTTCCTGAAATCAATACAAAGATGAATATCCCTCGTGCTCTTCCTTATCGGCACAAGGTTTTACATCCTTTCAAAAAAACGAATAGGACCTATGATACCAGATTTGTAAAGTCTATTTACCTCTTTCTCAATGGATGGGAGCGATTTAGGATTAATCATTCTTAGCTTCTGGTGGAATGGCTTATGATCAGGCTTGACTGATATAGTATGCTAGATGATGCTCTTATCAGACACCTTTAGATTTGAATAGTCCCAAGAAAATACATCAGAAAATTCTGTCATCAAAGAAATGTACTTACTTTTCACCTCAGGGGATAAAGACTTCAACAATTTGACAATCTTGGGCTTGTCAAGTGTACCAATGTTTATATTTTCAACACCTTTTTATGTGGGAACCATTGTAGAATTTTTGGTGACATCATCATAATCAAATAACTCTTCCAAAGGTACAAGACCTTGTGAAATGTTATTATCTTCCAGCTGCAACATTTGAACTTCAATAGCCTCAATTTCTGGATCATTATCATCAAATGCGTCATCAATATGGGACTGCAAGAATTCATCCAACTTCTGCAGAACATTGTTAATTTGTTTATCATCCCAAAACACCTACCAATATCTCAAATTATCAGGGACAACTAGATGATGCTTGACATGAATTGAAAACTTCTTATTTGAATGGATGGGAATCTTAAACATACTTGCTGTAGTAGCAAGGGAATCAGCCATAAAATCCTGACTTCTAGGAATCAAAGACAGTGTGTATTCAGAAAATGCCTTGAGAATGTGAAGGACAACATTTCGATAAGCTCGCATCCTTGGATGCTTGGCCTGGTACTCCCCTTTTACCTGTTTAATCACCAACTCAGAGTCACCATAAACTAAAATTTTCTTTGCTCCTAACTTTTTGAGAATTTTAAGGCCAGCAATCAATGCTTTGTACTCTGCCTCATTATTTGAGCAATCAAAAGCTAACTTATATGAACTTAACCTTACATTGTGAGGGATTTCACATTATTGATGCAAGGGACCTTGAACCCACACGCAAATCCCTGCTCCGTCTTTTCCCAGTGCTCCATCAAACTGCAAGGTCTAAAGACCATCTTCTTCATTTGAAAACTAAAATTTGGAGGGCTGATCTATTTGACCTTTTGGGGAATGACTCGTTGTCTCAACAATATGTGTTTCTAGCACTGCTTCAACAATCCTTTCAGATGAGCTTTCTGGCTGCAAATAGTTTGCATCCTTTTTCTCTTTTTCTGCAATCAAATCTTCCTGTATACTACTTATAACTTCTAAAACTTCTGAAATCTCTACAATCTGGCTGTCATCATCTATTGGAATCATATCACTATACAAAATGAAAGACTCTAGGTTGGTATGTACAACATGGATTGGGTGATTATTAGGTCTCTCTTTGCTACTAATCATGAATTTCATCTTCTTCTCTCGATATATTTTTCTAAGTTGCCCAAATACATGTATAGTAGCATACGAGAAATCAAGTTGTAGGGTGTCTTTCAACTTTTCTCCCCAAGATCGTGAGAGCAACATGCCAAATCGTGGAGGTATATCAACGACAACCACATCCATCAACACATTCTTGGCTAGAATTTGGTCCAGGGACACTACTAAGTCTTTAATAAGACCGAGGCATTTCACTCTTCCTGAATCAAATGAATAGAGGTCATGGTATGGTCGAGTGATATCTAATCCCAATTTGTCCATAATGGCTTTTGGCATAAGGTTATGTGAGGCCCTGGAATCTAACATGGCATTATGGAGGATAAACTCATGGAGTTTCAGACTAAGATATAAAGGTGGGACTTCACTATCCTCTAGACTTCCCTCTACAACTGGACCAAATAGAATTTCCAACCCATCATCGACAATATTAACCATATTACACATATTTCATTAAATTTTGAATTAAATAGTGGATCTAGAGTTTCAAAATAACCAAAAAACTCAATTCTAGTCATGTCCTTGTAATATAAAATATCCAATTTTAATGAAATATGTGCTATATATGACATCGGATCTACTTTCAACCTCTTAACAGTCTGAGATTTTTATTTATCATTCTTGACTAGTTTAGTTAAAGGAATTGAAACTTTCAACTTAGAAATTTCATTCTCTAAACTAAAAAAATTGGATTGCTTATCTACCTCTTTTGAAGTGGTGTCCTTCTTTTCAGGTTGTCCTTTGGTATGAGACTCCTTTCTCTGACCTTCAATTTGAGCCTCTTTATCCTTCCTTACATTGTGGGTAGAAGCTTCATTTGTCTTGTCTCGACTTAGGATAACAATCTCCTTTTCTCTATTTTGATCTGCAGGGGTTGTTTCTTTGTCTTGTGCATCTCTCAGAGCATTTTGTCTTTTCTATTTCAAAGTAACAGGCACATTCTTGCTCCTCAGATTGTACTACTTCTACAAATCGCTGAGGGCATTCTGATATCCCCTTTGGTATTATTCGATCTACACTGCCCATGAATCATAATTTGCAAGGACAAGCTGTTGGTCACTTGGTTCTAGAGTATCCGGAGAGAATTGATCTTCCTTGGTTAGAAACTTAGGTAGTTGATCATCCTCAAAGAAATGGTTTTCTTCAACAATCTCTTCTTCATCTTCTTCCATACCTTGAGTGTAATTTTGTTGAAATGGAATTCTGATTTGTCCCTGAGGATATTCATTTTTCTACTCTTTCTACTTATTTCTACATTATGATTATTTTTCTCCCCTGTAATTTGGATTCCTTATTGAAGGCTCCACTTGTCGATTTGTAATGGTCATTCTATCCATCATTCTTTCCATGGTATTTATGAAAGTGTCGATTTTACCATCAGAAGAAGAGGAGGACTCCTCCTTAATGGTAACTTTATTCTCTGGTTTTATTTTGGACTTCTTGATCAGTAAATTAGCCTCCACACTCACTATGTTCTTCTGCATTTCTTCTAAAGTGGTAGGGTCTCTCTCCCTAAGCTGATAAGCCATGTCTGGGTCAAAGGCATCAGGATAGTGGAGGAGTGCTAAACCAAGGGGAGGTTTCATGTCATTAGGGATGGAATTGTATACAAGATTGAATCTTGTTGTGAACTCTTGCACTATCTCATTCAGATTTCTCTTCATGGAATTGTACTCAACTAAAATATGTAATTGATTTGTCTTCTCTTGCCACCGAGCTAAGAACAATTCTATTAGATGCTGAGAGTTGTTGACGGAACCAGCTGGCAAACTACGAAACCACTTCTTAACATCTCCAGAAAATCTTTGTGCTACAATTCTCTTTTTAGCATCTTCATCATGAACCTCTTCAAGATCAATGAAATCCACCAATTTCTCAACATGATGTTGAGCTGTGATCTCTGAATTTCCATTAAAAAGAGGAAGTCTTTGGCCATATTTTTGAGGTAGGGCTGCAAGTTGACTAGGTAATGCTAAAGGAGAAAATCTTGCCATGACCATTGGGGGAAGTTGTATGGGAACTAAAATGGGTTGTGCTAACGAAGATGATGATGTCAATGAAAGTAGTGGTGGATTAACAAAAATACATGTCGTGGCTATTGTATTTGAAGGTACGATAGAGAATGTAGAAGTAGACAAAATCTCAAGTTGATATTGAATGTAGGCCTTTTCAGTAGTGATCTAAAGTTGGTCAGCTAGGCTTTGGAGATTATCAAAGTTTGACCAAACTTATGATCAATTTTAGAAAATAGGGATTTAGAAGAAGTTTTAGAAAACAAAGAATTAGAAAGATGGAAGTAAGAATCAAATTTAATAGGGTCAAATACTACATCTAAAAGGAAAGATTCAGACTTTGACCGGAAAAGAGATAACACAATTTGGATATCAAAAGAAAGATCTTTAGCAATAAACAATTGATCAGGCAAGGAAGTAGTTCTTACCAATTTACAAGCTCCACTTTTAGGATGAGGAGACTTGAGTTTCCTCAATAGTTTATCTGGATCATCAATAATAGGAGGTGGATTTGGGTCAAGGTTTGACCTCATGTGTCTTTTAGGAGCCAAAATTTAACACCTTAACTTGATGTGACTTAGATCAACCTTCTTTGAATACTGTACCAGCCTTGAATGCACTTGTAGAACTAATCCCATGAATAATGTATCAGTCGTCTCCCCAGCAACGACGCCAAAATTTTATCCTCCACAATATCCCAAGGTTGAGAATAGAGATCGAAGGAGGTAACCTCAAACCACTTAGGGTTCAATAGCTAGCCTTTCTAAACCATAGAGGGATCTCTCTATGAAATTCACAACCAAATATTACTGGAGTGGGAAAAAGATATTAGGCTAGATATGTTCAGATCTAGGGCTTCGAAATTTATGGTTTTGATGGTGGATTAGGGATGAAAACTAGGTAGCTAGGTCAAAGGATCAATGAGTTACATCAACAAAGATATCGAGGAGTAAGGTAGCAATGATTTTGTGATGGATTTATGGTTGTCGGTGTAGTGTAGTGTTTGAAAGAAGAAAAAAGGTCTTAATGAGCATGTGCACCATGAATTCATTAAGTAAGAAGAAAAATTACACAAAATGATATTCTCATCAAAACAGAGCTTTATGCAAAGAATTATACTTATAACCTTTAACGAAAATCACTGAAGAAATAAGATATGGAATAGAGAGATGTATATCGCTCATAAAAAACTATAACAGAGAAAATACATCATCACAAACTCACTGCACATGAATTCCTAGATAATAGCTACAAACTGCTCCTTTGATTTCTTGAATAAAGAGTTGAAATACAAGCTACAAGTGTTCTCACCTCTGATGTCCAACCTGTTCTATGACTGAAATATAGATACATATAGACCAAAACAACATCTCCCTTCTCTCAGGGGTCGAATCCATGAGTTTAGGAACTGATACATGAGGTGTTCAAACAAAACCCTAATGTCTAGGGAGGTTAAAACAAATCCTCCATTTAAATTTTGACTAAACTGCCCTCATAAATGAGGCCTAAAATTACATAAAAACAACCTAACAAGCATATTTACCCTTAATTACATCATAATTACATCATAAAAACTCGAATCCAACTGATAAAACCAAGAAAAAGTGTCTTTAGGCGAAAGTGCAGCAATTTCAGACAAAAGTGCAGTGTGCCAGGAGAAAGCGCATTGAATTTGGGAAAATTGACTTTTACAGGCCTTCCAGAGGTCCAAATTATGATCTTGATGGCTCATTGGAAAGATGCAGATATCTTCTACATGATGAAATATTAAAGAGCTTAAAAAGGTTGATTCTCTCTCTCCAAAAATGAATTCTCTGAGAGGTACTCTCAAAAGCACAATGTGCTCTTCAAAAAGAGGCCTGAGAGGTTTTTTTAGTAGTTTTCATCCCTTTTCACCTACCAAAACTTGTTGAATGTCTACTCCCAAAGGCTAGAAGTGATGTACAAGTCATGAGGTATCTAAATATGCAAAAAAAATATTATTTGGTGTCCTCCATCAAAAGTGAAGCACGGGGCATGGTGCATTTTTAACCCTATGACTATGTTAAAAATTTCCAAAATTTCATAAAAAACCAAACATTCTCCAAATCTCTTCAAAATTGGTCCAAAGATGCTCCATGAAGTCTTGAGTAGGTATGATATGCTATGAGGGAAGAATCAACAAGAAAATCCAACTTCACCTTCTCTTTTTGCTTGATTAGGGTTTCTTTGAGTCTTTCCTTCAATTGCCTAATCTTGACTTTGGAGACCTGATTCCTTGTGTAGTAATGAGAAGCCATGTGCATTTGCAAATTTTTTCCTCTATTGGCTGTCTCAAGAGGCTTCTCCAAATGAAAATTCACCTTATCAAGACAAAAATCCCTATTCTCATTGATTTTTGTTGCAATCAGGTCAACTGAATATATTTGCTCTCTTTGTTGCTGAAGTGACCTCTTGAGCCCTCTAGTTCTTGGCCTCTTCCTTTTCACCTGCTCTTGATGCTCATATGAATCATTTGTATCAACTACTACCTTTCCCTTCATATCCTCTTTGCCAACATCAACCCTATGCTTATCCAAGAGTAATTGATTTACCTTCAATTTCCTATTCTCCTCCTCTAGGAATGAAATCATGAAATTAGCCTTAGACAAGTTGTCTTTAAGCTCTTTGATCTTAGCATATTTTTCCATGATGACCTGATCCATTGTCTTATGCACCTCATTAACCTTCAAGTCAAGCATATCAGTGTCAAGATGGAATGGCTCCTCATCTTGCAAGGTTCCTCATGCTGTGATGGTGATCCATGTTCTGCTGGTGTAAGTTTGGCCCCTTCCACAATATGTGGAGTAAACACAAGCCTCCTTCCTCTCTAATATGCTTGAGTCACCTCAGGTCTAGGTGTCCTCTTAACTGTAGTTCTACTAGATGATTCAATCTCCATATGCTTGGATGATTCTGATGGTGTGATTTGGCTTGTAGTTTGACTAGCAGAAGGTAGAAAGACATTTGACTACATGAATGTCTCCCAAGTGATGTTCTTTTTTGCAAGATGATGCAATACAATGTTTTTTATGAGGGCATGGTGAAAAAATCTAGTTTGATGATCACTTTGTTTATGTTGCACGTTCTTTTCCATTTTAAGCATGCTCTTGTAGAGGTAGTAGGGTAGGTTAAGTGGTTTTACCCCTTTGAAATGCATGAACAACCCGACACGATACTTGTACAATCTAGAAAACCTGCCCTCACATGTAAAATACTTCATAATGATCTTCATCAATGGGGAAAACTTCTCAAGGAGTTGTCCAAAAGGAAAAACCTTCTTAATGTTGTGTTTATAGTGACCTTTAATGAAGGGTTGGTAATTTTTCACATCCAAGTCTAGGCTCTTAAACCATTTTTCTCCACTATTAGGTATCCCTGTGGCTGCTGTTATGGCTTCAATAGAAATGGTGAAACTAACCTCTGCAACAGTGACCTTGTCTCTCCTAATATTGTTGGTAAACAAGCTGGTTAACTTCGCATGATGCTTAACCTGTTTAGTTTGATCACAAAACCCTAAGCACCCTACATTCTGAAATCATTTCTTGGACAGTGGACAGGACATCAGCTCATGGGTGTTGAGTGGCTCATACCTTGAAATTTGGCCTCGTTTATTATAGGACTTTTTTTCTTCTTCCATGTTGGTAGTGTGCAAGGGAAAACCCTAGTGGGAAAAATAAGGGAAGTGGATGAGGGGATAGGATGAAGGGTTTAGGAAAGGAAAATGAGGGTAGGAAAATTTAGTGAAGTACGTTGGGTTTTAGGGAACTTTGGGAATTGGAATAGGATAAATTGGGTGTGGGATCTGGTCTGGGGAATTTATATACAGTGCAACTAGGAAAACTATGAAAAACGCAGTGTGGGGCCAAATGGAGGCTTATGCAGCATGAAATCAAGGAAATAAACTGATAGGATGGGTCAAGAGGCTTGAAATTACATGTAGAAAGAAGATAAAAACTTCAATTGGTCTTGAGAACCATTGAAAACAAGTTTTAGGGCGTGTGGGAGAGAAAACACAGCGAAGGTTCTAAAAGCATATCGTAGCTCCTTCAAACTAAATTTTGGAGTGTCTTTTGCTCTGAAAACGCTATGGAGGTGACTTGTTGGTGAGCTAAAGCCTTTTTCTAATGAAGTGAGTGAGGGAAATGATTTTTAGATGGTCTTTATATCTTGTAGAAGTCAATTCTTCATAGTGGTAGGGTGGCCCACCATATGATTTTTACTTGGCCTTTGGAAACTATGTAGTTTTAAAACATTTGAATGCAGCTTTGGAATTTAGAACTTATTACATAATTCTGAAATAAATTAAATTTTGAAACAAAAACCTTTAGAGAAAATCCCTATCACTACTCCATTTGTTGGATTTATGAATGAAATGACATATTTTGATTTCTTTAACCCTAATGACCTAATGGTGCCATTGAGTTGAATGAGGACCATGATGGTATGACTGAGATGATGATGATTACCTTTCATTGATAGCACATCCAACTAGGTGATGGTAGTGATTGGAACATGAAAATTTTGAAAGGAGCAGTAATATACCTAGACACACTAGCAAATGACCCAATTTTATTCTCAAAACCTAATTTAATGATGAAAATTTGACATGAGACCGTAACACAAACCTTATAAGAGAATATTTGATCACTGGTGACTGGCAGGACTGACAGACACTAACATATTGCAAACCTAAATGAGGAGTAAAAATGTCTATATATACTTCACACTTTTGGAGACTAAGGAGAGAATTGAGTGCAATCACATTTTACAAGTTGAGAGAGATTTATAATGATAGATATTATTAATTATAACTTACAATTACATAACTTATTACTGCACTCATTTCTTTTCTTGAAAATTTGAATATTACTGCATTATATGTGTGTGTGTGTGTTGGTATGGGGTCCCCTGGGTCAGTTTGGGGTTAGTTAACCCAAATTTTGTATACAGTTTTGTAAAAGATGTAAAGTCTCCGTGATATATGGAAGTGGAGCATGTAGATGAATAAGAGTCAAAGGGGCTTAGCCCCTTGTTTTAAGTAAATTTTTGAGTCGGTTTTGAGATTCACCCATGGTTTGCGGACCATGGCATTGTATGGAAAAGTCTATAAAGAGTTAAGTCTTAGCGAGCCTTAGGACATTTTTGGGGATAGAGAATTGGGTTCATGAAGAGTTTTGGGTAGGAGCTAAGGTAGGAAGGCTTTGCTTCCTGCGCTTAGGTAGAGAAGGGAAGGCTACACAGCTGAGTGCGCGAAGGCCTGGGTAGAGTCCGCAACTGAGTGCGTGGACCCCTGCAGATGTGTGAATAAGGTAGTTTGAGTCTGTAATCAGTGAATTAAAGATCAATAAAGACAGTTTTCCAAAGAATTATCAAGCATTTCCATTTGTATCTATTTATTCTATATCCTGCTGATGAATGACATGTTTCATGAAATAGTGATTGAATGCTACGTGAATTTATTGAATCTGTCTCAATAATGTATGAAATGAATTTTTAGCCACTTCCACAAAGTTTCAAATTATTTCTCTTATGTTTTCTGACAAATAAAGTAAATCTAGGCGAACTCCAATCTAGGGTTACTTTTTGTCATGCGTAAGTACGTAAATCGATTGTTAAGGATTTGGAAGGACTGATCGTGGACCTTCACAAAGGTCTAAAGGCCTCTTTAACTGAGTTATAGTGACGTGCCATAGAAGTTTATCGATCTGCGTAGAGGCATATCCAAGACACTGGAAGACATCACACTACTCTCTAAATGTAGAAACTTGGTTCTTTTAACCCCCCATATTGCTTCGGGTGATACTGCAACTTGCGCTACGTGGCTTGTTGCCGAAAGGGCCAGTAGTATAAAGGTTTTTTGGTTGAAGCAAATAAATCTAAACCTGGATCAGGATTCCTAAGCCAACAAATTATTCTGTTTTCGAGACCGGGATCTGCTTATTGGTTAAATAGATATCTATATAGAGAGATACACGAAATCTTCTTCGAACACCTTCCCAATTGAACTATACGAGTGGTTAGCCAAGTTGACAGACAGTCAAAGAAGGTGGAAGATCGATAGTCCTATAGTGTGGAGTCCAAAACTGGTATGACTACTAGAGGCCTTTGAAAATAATATCTCACGGGTTGTCGATCATTGGCTTGATCGAATTTTGAGAGGATTCATTACAGAATTTGCAGTTGATACCTTAGTCATCTATAGCAAAGAAGAGCGAAGATTCTTCAAATGACCACGAGGTAAGTATTTAAGATAATTAAATACTTGGATTAAAAGGATATTATGTGAAAAGTGGGTAATTCCATTACCTTGATGTTCAGAGTAACATGAAGTGGAAGATTCTTTAGAAATTGTGAAGAATCAGGACTAGGGTATAACCCATTGATTGGACCTCCTTCAAGCGACAACGAAGGAGCAGTGCAGACTAGACCATGAAGTGTTGTTCAGCTCATAAATCAGGGTATTCCTAGGACACATCATCCATCCACTCCACCCCCACCTTCACCTCCACCTCATACACCTTCGCCCACACCCCCACCTTCGCCACCACCATTCAACATGGTGAATGCAATGAAGATACCGATCTTCAAGGGCATAGGAAGTGAAGATCTAGAGTAGTTCTAGTTTGTTACGAATGTTGTATGGACATCGCAGTAAATCACCGATGATAATATAAATAAGGCTCAGCTGGTTACCGCCTTGTAGGATCGCACGTTAACCTAGTACATTAAGTATTGTACTAATAACCCTCGTGCATCATTGAGAGAGACTTAGAAAGCTTTGAATGAGGAATTTAGTATGCCTAAATCTAAGGCACAGTCGGTAATTGAATTTAAAGAGATCATGATGAAGGTTGAGGAAACACCTTGGGACTTTGATCAGAGGTTGAAGTGCTAGATCAGACAGGCTAACATGCAGATCACACATAGCCAACATCACGACTGCTTTATTGTGTTGTTTTTGCCCCATTTGATAATCTCTCTATCACAACAGAAGATAGAAACACAGACAGAAGCCCTGGAGATCGCGATGAGGCTGCACACATCACCTATTCAGGATACGAACCTAGGGGTACAACATATCCACTCATAATTAGCAAGCCTACACCTATAATTACAAAGTTTGAAGAAAGAAAAGGAGACTAAGCTTGACATGCCTGAAGTGCAAGGGCCACAGGCACGATAAGGATCATTATCCTATGTTTGTGAATTATATTACAGGGGGGACCCAATTCCCCTGAAGCCGGAGGCACCAGTAGGGCCAAGAACGGGGGGCCACTCTATGGTGTGCTATTTGCCATGTTATTGGGGAACATGCGACGGATAACTACCACTTGCTTTAGAAGTTTGTTTGAACACCTCAGCAGTTGTTCTGTAATTTCTGCAAATTTTTGGGCCACGATGAGCGCCATTGTCGAAGTTATGAGTTGATGATGGAAAGAACCCCTACTTACCCTATACAATCATAGAATTGACCTCAAGATCAAGGCGTTGGAGGAGCGTGCAGAGGTTTTTAGGGCCAAGGACGGGGCTGAGGAGGAGGACCTGGTAGATTTCACGGTCAAATTGTCTGCTACAATTGCGCACAACCGGGGCACTTTGCACGAGATTTCCAGAATCCTACAAACCCGTCATGTCAATACTGTAGATAGTTCAACCATACCATAGAAGAATTCCCAGTGTTAATAGCTAAGATGCAAGAGAATAAAATGTAGCCTCAACAGCCTATGAAAAATTTAAAAATAACGAGGGATGAGCCTTGCAAGGAAGATCAAAGCGTTAATATTGTACTGAGAAGTGGAATGACGACTAGCATTGATAAAGGTAAACAACCTGAAGAATATGGATGGGTCTGCAAAGCTCCTGAGAAAGAAGTCATCTTTGATCTAAATCGCGCTAAGGAAACATTTATGGAAGCCAAGAAGAGCTTTGGTGAGGCCTCCACCTCATGAAGCCATGGCAAGATGCAAGAAATCATGGCACCAGCAGAGGTTGATCCTTCAGTACTCACTATGTTTTTGGAGACCTGCATGAAGTTGCTGCACGATAGCAAGGCTGTGGAAGGGTTGCAAAAATCAATAAATAAATTCACCAGTAAAGAAAAGGCCCCTGATGAACACTGCGTAGTCAGAAACATTGGTAAGAATAAGGAACAAACAGGGCGAGAGATGCAGCTAACAACACAGATAGGTGATTATGAAATGGACCAGGTCATCTTGGATTTGGGGTTCGATGTGAATGTTCTACCAAAATAGACATGGGAAAGGATGGGGATACCTCCACTGTAGTGTTCTATGATTCAGCTCGGGATGGAAAATCAACAGAAAATCCTCCCCATGGGACGGTTATATGGAGTAACAGTTGATATTGAAGGTGCGAGTGCAGTAGTAGACTTTGAAGTTATATAAATTGTCGATGATAGTAATCCTTACCCCATGCTCCTGGGAATCGACTCGGCTATTGATATGAGTGGGGGAATTAATTTGAAGAAAAGGACAATGTCATTTGAAAGAAAATCGCTTTAGGTTATAGTGATCCTGCAGAAGGAGCGTGCTATATTGAACCAGTCCGCGACAATGAAGAAAGTGACGACGAGTTGGATCAAATCTACAAGATAATAGCGCAAGATCAGGGCCAGATCAACCCAATGGCAGATGAACATATTGCATGGGACCGAGAAAGTTCCTGTACCTCTGATTCAGATGAGGAATTAGAGCATTGGCAGAATCGATTGCATGAAGTTTCTACATTATGATGCAATATGATGGAAAATCCGTTGCATTGTGTTTCATCGAAGGTAAGAAAGTTACCTTATTATGATGGTTTAACTGACATAGATATGTTTTTATATGACTTTGAGCACGAAGTCCCTAAGGACCACAACTTTCAAGAATTGGAATTGGTGCTGCATGCTATGATACACGATGGTGGGGTACACGTAAGGATAGTTTTGTTGGATAGTGAGATTATAGAAGAATGATGAAGCTACGACTTGGGCATGCTAATACTAGAATTACTAAGAAGTATGATGGAAAGGATGATCCACGTGATCACCTAGAAGAATGGATTAAGGGATGGGGGACAAAACCAGCCAAAATGGGTACACATATTTTGTCATACCTTGGATATAATCCCTAGGAACTGGTAACTTGAAATGTAGCTCCGCCATGGCACTGCAGTATGGGATGCATTGAAGGAAGGTTTCTTATTGACTTTCAACTTTGAAGATGGATTTGGAAGCATTGATGAAGTGCTACAAGAGATTAAAGTAGTTGTCTTCATAACACCGAAGGAAACTATGGAATGGACCCAAATGGACTGGAGCACCCACCTATGCTATGGATTGGAATGATATAATGTGACCACTGAATAGGAGGAAGAAGACTCGAGGAATATCAACATTCTGGAGGCATAAGGGCATCGCAAAGTCGAAGGCCCAAAAATAGATAACCCGTACATCTCCTCACCTTTGAAAATGAAACAAGTAAACAATGGCACTAAAGAAGAACAGAAGTTCACGAAAATTGTAGATTATTGGGAAGACACTAGAGTAGACAAAGTTGTTGAATTACTTCGCGAATATCAGGATCTCTTCCCTACTAAGTTTTCAGATATGAAAGGCATACTTGGCAACTTGGGTTTTATGAAGATCACGTTGAAGTAGGATGCAAAGCTTGTTAAGTAGAGGCCTTACCACCTGAATCCTAAGTATAAGGAAAAGGTTCGCCAAGATCTAGATAAAATGTTGGAGGTAGGTATTATAGAACCTGTTGCTATCTGTGTAGGATGTAGGAGAAAGATACTTCTCATCTCTTCTTTACCTGTTCTGTCTCAAAAGCCTTCTGGCAAAGGATCCTCACTTCACTAAATCTACATATTGATTGGTCAGAACGAGATATTGAAGAGGCTTGGCAAAGATGGTGGATAAAAGCCAACTCTTAGAAAACTAGATGCCTTCCACTGCTAATTTGCTAGGGAATCTGGTGTAACAGGAACAAATCCATTTTCAAGAATTCCAAAATAGATTGGGACTCCTCCAGTATTTCAATTTTTTCTTTATACAATTCTCTCCCGGAGGACCAGGACATCCAACCCCCTCGGATCAATACCCAGGAATCCATAGACATAAACTCCACCTGGGGTTATTTTGACGGCTCAGCACAACCTGAAGGCTATGGTGGAGGGGCGGTGCTGCATATGGATAATATAGTGTCTTATAGAATCAAGGTTGTCCTTGGCAGAGGCACCAACAACTATGCTGAATTGAGCAGTCTAAAATATCTTCTCCTTTTTGCAAAGGAACAAAATTGCCAACAAATTCAGATATTTGGAGACTCACAGCTCATAATTAACTAGACAAATGAAGTTAATCATTGTCACTTGCACACACTTAGAGATATTCTGACTGATATCCTTCCTCTAAAGTCCCAATTTGATTCATTTGCATTCTCAAATATATACAGGGAAAGGAATGAGATTGCTAATCGTTTAGCCAAAGAGGCAGCGCAGCTGAACAGAGGTCAATGGCAGATACAAGAATACAGGGGCGACAGTTTCTATAGTTACTTTCATCGTCCTTTTATGGAAATGATTGGTTCCTATCATAATGATCACTAGATCATTCAACAACTTTTATTTTACTTTCTCCTTCTATGTATATAACATACCAGTTTTTAGTATCTTTTTGGACAAAACTCATATTCTCAGAAACTTACTGGACTTCTCAGAAGTTTATTATCAGTAAGCATCATAATAGTTTTTGTAAAGTTTATAATAGCTCTAAACAGTACTCCCTTTTTGCTGACAGTAGTTCATATCTGTAGTATCATACAACATGTAATTTTCTTATCTTTTTAATGAAAATTGTGCTTTTTCCGAGGAAAAAAAAGAACCTGTTGAAGAATCTGATTGGGTGAGCTCGATGGTGGTCCAAGAGAAGAAACAAAAGGGAAAAATAAGGATTTGTGGAGATCTACGGAAGCTTAATGATGCATGTGTTCACGATCCATTTCCAACGCCATTTACAGACAAAGTGTTAGACAATGTGGGAGGGCAGGAGGCCTATTCCTTTATTGATGGGTTTTTGGGGTATCATCATATCAAGATCGCACCAAAGGATAGAAGCAAAACGACCTTTGCGCCTGAGTGGGGTTGTTTTAAGTACACTGTTATGCCATTTGGATTAAAGGACGCACCTGTGATATTTTCCCGCATAGTCATAGCAGCATTCAAGGAGTTCATTCATAAGTTCCTGGAAGTGTACTTTGATGATTGGATGGTGTTTGTCTTGGTAAAGCGCCATGTAGCAAGTCTGCACCTTATGTTGGATACATATCGCAGATACCAGATAGCGCTAAATTTGAAAAAATGCATATTTTATGTTCCTTTTGGGATATTTCTAGGTCTTGTTGTGTGTAAGAAAGGATTGATGGTGGACCCTGCAAAGATTGCAGTAATTGTGAACTTGGAGGCCCCTAGGAAAGTCAAGAAACTATGAGCGACACTGGGACATACAGAATACTATAGAAAATTTATTAAATATTATACTCAAATTACCACACTTATGGAAAAAATTCTAAAGAGGGATGCGACATTATGTTGGGATGAAGAATGTTAGTATTTCCCCATCAGAGAAAGGAGTTTCATGTACATGTGGATGGTTCTTGCATTATGTTGGGTGCAGTGCTAATATAGGTTTGTGAAGGAAAAGTGGACCATCCTATAGCCTTCGTAAGTAGGAAGTTATTGAAGGCTGAGAAAAATTATTCAACGATTAAGCACAAGGGGCTAGCCATGGTTTACACGCTGAATTTTTTTAGGAATTATCTATTAGGAGGGCATTTCAAGATGTATACAGATCATTCTTCCTTAAAATACTTGGTAAACAAGCATGTGTTGGGGGAAAAGATTTGTAGATGGTTGTTATTGTTTCAAGAGTATGACTTTGAAGTCATTGTGAAGTCGGGGAGGTTGAATGCTAGACCTGACCATCTATCGCAAATTGAAACAGGCGAAGGATCCAGTAATTTGAAGGAAGGGTTGCCAGATGCATATCTCTTTGCGGTACATGTAGTGGATGTCCATTTTGCAGACATTATTCACTTCTTAACTACAGGGATGGTGCTAGAAGGATATACAAGTCAGCAAAAGAAGGAATTAGTAGTGCACGTAGCTAACTTTTCAGTCATTGTGGGACATTTGTACAAAATGGGTGCAGATGAAATATTGCGAAGATATGTGCCAAAATTTGAGCATGATAGCATTCTCACAAAGCTCATTTGGGAGCTGGGGGAGACCATTATGCAGGCAAAGTAATTGTGCAGAATATTTTGCGTGCAAGTCTATGTGTTACACAATATTTTGTCATACCTCCTACACTCCCCTATGACATACCCTGAAGTGCCCAAAACATGAACATAATGTAGTGTATTCATTCATATATGCAGCTCAGATCCTCGCTAAGACATTGATTGGAAAATGCCTTGAGCTTCCCTTGAAGGAAATGGTTCTTAAACCCTAGTTTGAGAATCATCAATCTTATGAGGCTAAAAACCACAATGATCGAATGTTGCACTATGCTAGACCCGCGATGACATCACTATGTTTTCTCATATACCCATGATGATGCCAAAAATGTGATTTTCCCAAAGACGATGAGAAGCTTTGTGATCTAGAAGCTTCCAGAGCGGCGATCTGGAGGTGGTTTCGCATAGATGAGGTTGAATCCTCCCATTTTGACCTCTTTTTCTTATTTCTATGAGCTACCTCCTTGAGATGTGGGCCTAATCCTATCTTTGGAGAAGTCCTAACTTCCTCTCCCAGCCTATAAATTCATCCTCTCCCATTCCCAAATTGTTGGTCTATGTCCATTTGCACCCCTATGCTGAGCTTGTGCTTAGAGGCTATTCATTAGACTTGGAGAAGGAGTGTTTGGAGAGTTTCTTGGCTTGGACTTGGATTACCACTCAAGGAGATCCTTTTAACATCAAGGCTATGGTTGTAAGCATCCCTTTATTATTTAAATAATATACAACTATTGGTTCATCTTCCCAAAATATATATGTTCATGTATGTATTAGTTTGGCATTCCTTGATCATCTAAGTAGGTTATTATTGGATTTGCTACTGGTTTTCACATGCTTTGTTGTCTCTTGATCACTTGTACAGGTACATAAGAATTGAGAGAAGTAGGAAAAAGTTCGTGACACAAGCGGTTCGAGGCCCCCAATAAAGGAAATCAAAATAGCATCAAAACGAGGTAGGTCATCTATTTCATTCTACGTTTTAATTATAACCTAGGAAGATGTCTAGATAACTATCACTTCAGTTGCTAGACCCACTCATTGGGCTAGAGGGATCGTCTTTTTCCATAGAGAGGATTAACCTTGTCAACAAAATGGCGACTATGCTAGGGAGCCTATGACCAGTTACATCCAATCCTTCACCCTTATCTTTTTACTAGTTTGACCAACATCAATTTTTCGGCTTGTTTGCATCAGTCTGGGTTTATACCATCCCTGGTTACTACCTTAGAGTGCTAAGTCTAGATTGTTTCTTGGAATATTTTTAGTTTTTTCCCATATTCCTCACCCATCGCGGGTTTACCCTTAATAGTCGCGATAGCATTGCAGTTTTTACCTTTACAGTCATGATGATCATGGTTTTTACCTTTACAGCCGCGATGAAAAAACATTTCTTCTTTTTTTGTCACGCTGAAATCATCACTACTTTTTCTATACAAAGTAGTGATGCCATTGTGGGTTTGCCTATGCAAAGTAGTGATAATCGTGGGTTTGGGTATATAAAGTAGCGATGATCCTTGAATGTGATAATTTTTTAGGTTTCTTCCTAAGAATCCAATGTATCTTGGCCCCTAAGGTCTTTTACTGTCCTGTATGCTTGGATTTGCCAATGTTTTGATTGATTTCCTTGATTAATTTGCAAAATTTATCTCGTTGGATTCGAAGTGAAATCTGACTGAATTCTAGGGTTTCTAGTCATTGGTCATCATTTTTTGCTTGTTGGTGTCATTGAGATGTTTGTTTTGCTGATTGATTGAGTGTTTTTTTCTATAGAAATAATTGAAAATATAGTATTGCATCTATTTTACCTTGTATTTAAAAATTTACTTTTCGTGAAAATGCATTAGATTAGTTGCATTGAGAAGTTATTTTTTGAGATTCATCACCGGGAATATATCACATTTTTCGATGATTGAAAGCTAAAGACTGTATTAGGTGCATCAAATCATTCAAACAAAAAGAAAAGAATAATTCATATAAGTGCATCTTTGTAAAGTCAAAATCATTTTTCTTTCGAAAAGTTACATTTAGGATAGCGAAAAGTGAAAATATTTTTTACTTTTGGCATTGCATTTAGTGAAATGAAAGATTAGATTTCGTTTTCACATTTTTCATTTGGAAGACGAAAGTGAAAGTTAGTGGAAGGCATTTTTCATGATGCATTATTGATTTAAATTTCTTCCCTCGATTAGTCTAACTTTCACAAAAAATAAAAGTTTTCTTTTTCTCATATAGTTGCATCATAGGTGTTCAGGTGGCATCGTTTTGATCCCAAAATTGAAACATAATTGAAGATGAACTTTAAAATCTATCAATTAATCTAAGGATAATTTGAAACATTAACGCTTCATACTTAGTGGTCTAGGCTAGAGATGTGTTCCGATGTATTTAAAACTTAACAATTGTCGTTCGCTTCAGCATTAGACAGTGCTAGCATGGACTTTTGCTCCCCATATTGTCACGTATATAAAGGGAGACACCTTCATAGGTTGAAAACCTTTATCCATAGGAAGTCGAGTATGTCACCATGTAAACGCGATACACTAAAAACAACATTCGGGGAGATTGCGTGCACGTACATCAAGTCCTTGGTAAATTTATTTGTTGAGGTGTATATTGCAGTTCATGGTTACTTGGTACTCCTTTTGCCTAGAGTTACCTGAGTGATCATTTCGGTCTTTTCTGACTCTTTAAATTTAAAAACATCATCAAGCTCTTGTCCTTTGAAGCTCACTAAACCAACGAAAGTGACTAGAGTCACCTTTTCATCCTTTTCTCGACTCTTAAAACATGAAAAGGAAAAGTTTTTGTTTCAAATTCTAAAATAAATTAATTGACCTTGGAACAACATCCTTCCTGTGGAAATAATCCTTAGTAGATCTTAGGTTGATACTGATGGAAACATTTCCTTAGTTTACCAATCAAGGAAACCCCTTTGACGAGAATCCTAGTCCTTTTCCTTCTGTTGGAAATGTTGGTGCTCCTTATATGGAAATGTTGTCCCTTCCTTGATTGATCGTTGGTCTTCCAGTTTGGTTATTTTCGACCTCAGTGATTCCAAGTGTCGAAACGGATTTTCAACCAAGTTCTCCTCCACCTGAACAACATCAATCTCATGTTGATCCTAAATTTTACCCTTTCCTTCTTCGCTATTTCTTCACCCTGTTCTTCCTCTTCGCCTGGTGAAAGTTTGGATTCTAGTAAACAGGAAGCTAAGAAGAAGAAGAAAAATAAGCAATGGGGAAACCAAACAATTATTGTTACAGATGCAACTGATGTAGAAAAATCTTCCAAGCAGCCCTAGAAATTAAAATTCCCTTGCATGTTATGTAAGGGCGATCACCTTCTTCAGAATTGTCTTGGTATTCCTAAGGTCTTAGAAGTGTCGTCCACATGTTCACATCGACCTTTGTCATCAGCCTCTGGCGATCATGCTGGTGATAAACCTTCAACTAGTGACAATAAATCTCATGGGGAAAAGGGAAAAGTAAAATTTCCCTCTAAGTTGTGTGAAGGTAATCATCCCATTCACCTTTGTCCTCTTATGGATGAAGCGTCCAAAGAATTGGAAAACCTTATAGCTTCTCAATCTCATCTTCCGACTAGGTATCAAAAGGTTTCCCCTGATCCTTCGCTAGTTGATCAAGTGTTTGATCGAAAGTCATTTTTGGTCAATCCCACTCTCTCTAAAAGTGAGTCTCGTGAGTCCATTCTCGACCAACCATTGATTGAGAAACCGGTAGACTTGACCCCACCTTCAGTTAAGTGTATCTTTTCGGTAGAGAGTGAACCTCATACTACTGAGGTTCTTCTGGTTTCTTCAATTTCAATGAACTAGAGGGAAATCTTCTCATTCCTGAGGTGCATGAGAGTAGTTCACATGTTCCCATGGAGCAAGAGGGCACCTCTCATGTTCCTACGACACCCCCTCCAAGTAGTTTGGTCACTTATTTTGATTGGAGTCGACTGGTAGGATATCACCTTCCATCTTATGTGCCTTTCTAGATTACATTACATGCTTACAATATGGCTGTAGGTAGCACAATCATAGATGAGGGTGCATCTATTAGCATCATGTCATCAACTGCTTGGGAAGATTTAGGTTCTCCTCAGCTTGTCCCCGTCACCCAAAATCTGTTAGCTTTTAACAGAGGAACGAGTTAGTCGTTAGGGATCCTTCCTAAGTTACCTATTACTTTGGGAGGAAAGACTATCTATATAGACGTGATGGTTGTCTAAGACCATTTAGATTTTAGTCTACTCCTTGGACATGACTATGTTTGTGTCATGGGAGCTATTGTTTCTTCTCTCTTTCGATTTATGTGTTTCCCCCATGAAGGAAGCATTGTGATAATTGATCATCTTACATTCATTAGTCTTGAATCAGCTCCCACTCAACCATCATCCCTAAATGGTTCTTATGTGCAAGCAGTATCACCCCTGCCACAGGTGAATTACGTGGCCACTTGTTCCATGCCCACATCTACTGATGATCTAGTAGGTGATGTGGTACATCATGTACTGGGGGCATTGGAACTTGATTTTTCATTTGGATCCCTGGACATGTATCCCTTCCAGAGTGTTGTTCTCCCTTCTGATGAGAACCTCTTGGAACCCATGGCCTCCTTTGGTCTTTGATCAAAGGATCATTGATCAAAGCTCCTCGTCTTGTGTCGAGCTCACTAAAAAATGAAACAAGGATCATGGAGCAAAGTTCCTCATCTTGTGTCAAGAAGGTTAAAAAATGAAACAATGAAATGGAGTAAAGTTCCTTGTCTTGTGTCAAGCTCGTTAAAAAATGAAACAAGGAATTGGAGCGAAGTTCCTCGTCTTGTGCCAAGCTCGTTAAAAAATAAAACAAGGAATTAGAGAAAAGTTCATCGTATTGTGGCAAGCTCATTAAAAAATGAAACAAGGATCATGGAGCAGAGTTCCTTGTCTTGTGCCAAGCTCCTTAAAAAATGAAACAAGCGATATGAGGATAGTTCTTTTGCTATGTCAACCTCATTAAAAAATTAAATAAGTGTCATGAGCATGGTTATTTTCCTGTGTCAAGCTCATTAAAAAATGAAACAAACTCCCTTCCAATTCGAGTCTTTGATTAGATCTCTTAAAATCCCATTCAAATCTTTCACTTGATCTCGTAAGTGAACCTTCTTT
Source organism: Pinus tabuliformis (assembly GCA_031772625.1). Lineage (NCBI taxonomy): Eukaryota > Viridiplantae > Streptophyta > Pinopsida > Pinales > Pinaceae > Pinus > Pinus tabuliformis. Next base: position 739,130,679 of record CM062814.1, on the reverse strand, counting down.
CCATCTGCTTAGGTGAATGAAATGAATCTTGGGGGGCATGTACCTTGAATCGAGTCATTATGATGGGGGCATACAATCTTATCTCAAGCATAGTTTATCTTTGTTTCAAGATTGTGTAAAAATGAAACCAAATCCAAGCATAGTTTGTCTCTGTTTCAAGCTTGTGTAAAAATGAAACCATTCCCACTTTACATCTCATGATTTATGTTTTTATCAGTCGATTTTTGTTAGATGAGCCTTGGTTCTTTCATTCCATCATCACCATCTCTTTGGCCGATTGTACACTTTCACTTGGTTGTTTTACCCTTGCCTGAGGAACATCTGCAATGAGTGGTCTTATTAGCCAACCTCTTGACCATTACATGTTTTGAGCAGTTCCATCATTACCGGAACCAGTTGCTATCCTTTTATACCACTCATTCCTCTAGGTGGAGTCCCCTTTCAACTCTTTTCAAACTCCAAAAATATGAAAAGATTGCCGAGTACTTGTCTTTTAAAACTCGTAAAAGTAAATGAAATGACCTTCTACTTAGTATAAGTTTAACCATTTTCTAGACTGAGATAGACTATTGTATGAAAAAGGTACACCTTGGTCGACATGATTAAGAGGTTCTCTTGAATATTGTTTTCTACCTTTTCAGGTTCGAGAGACAAATTACGAAAAGCAACCTGATGGAGTTTTCTTTTTTCCATCTCTTTTTCAAAATCTCTAAATATAAGACACCGTGTTACTCTTTCATCGGACTCGTTAAAAATTAAAGGACAAAAGACTTGTCGCCGTGACGAGTCCGATTTTTTCCTTCTTAATACTCATAAAACTTACTAGGATGGATTCATCCGAAGGAAGGACTTATATGATAAGCATATGGTATCCTCTTCAAGCTTGTGTAAAAATAAAGAGGTACTCACTAGAAATAGTGAGGGAAAAATGAAGATGAAACATCCTTTGTATAGGCGGCATGTTTCTCTTGAACATGACACTCATTTGTTTCTCATCTTAGGTTTCAGGTATCCTCACTTAGTCACTTGTTCTTCCAGGTTTTGGTGATCCATTTTGCCTCTCATTTGACTATTCCACCTTGTCATTATGACCCTTGGTCCTATGTTGATTCTAATGCTACCACACTCTAGAGTCGTGTCGGCAATATGTTCAAGAGAAGTCCAATCTATAGTTATTTTCCTATACACCATTTGAGTCATTGTTACGATCTTGAAAATTATTCCACTTTATTCCTTGTTTCGTGTCGATGATGAGGGAATCATTATGACCCTTTTTTGATGGGTCACTTCTTGTAGACTTCAGCTCATTATCCAAGAAGGTGACTTAGAAACTCCCTTTCAGTACCTTAGAGCTTGCATGCCTTAATGGAAATTTCTTCACATCCAACGACATGTCTTCATCATTGGCTTTCGATCGGGTGATTCCACGAGTGTTTGACTTCAGCTTCATTACCACATTCACGGATTGTACTGTCGTACCTTGAGAGACATTTTCATTATGGGTGGTTCACTACAAGAAAAAAGGACATTGGTGAGGGTCAAAAAATGTCACCATAAGCTCATTGGTGATGGTCAAAAGAGCCTCCGTCACCAAAAACTGAACGTCACCAAAGGTGGCATCGCCAAAAGTATAAGCGTTATGGTGGCATTCAAGGTTCGTCACCAATAATGATTTATAATGACGAATAGTGACCGTCACCATTTCATATTAGCAATGGTGACGAACCTTAGCCTCCGTCATCAAAAAATTGAACATCACTAATGGTGGCATCACCAAAAATATATATGTGGTGACATTCAAGGTCCATCACAAATAATGATTATAATAACGGGCAGTGACCGTCACCATTTCATATGAACAACAATGATTTATTGTGATGGACCTTTCATGACCGTCACTATTAATGCATATATATATGGTGATGTTCATTGACCGTCACCATTTCATATGAACATTAGTGATTTATGGTGATGGACCTTTCATGGCCGTCATTATTAATGCATATATATGGTGGCGTTCATTGACTGTCACCATTTCATATTTTGGTGAGGGTCGAAAAGTGTCACGATAAGCTCATTGGTGACAGTCCAAAAAACTTCTGTCACCAAAAACTAATTATCATCATTCCATCTGAATATCAAGGCATGATGGAATCAAACCAACAACCTCCTACTTGTAAAGCAGGTGCTCTTCCATTGAGCTAGCACCCTTTAAAGAATTAGACTTGCAGGAATAGATCTAGGGGAATAACAAAAAGACCCATAGATAATAGTATTAGAGTGTGCAAAATAAAGATGATAAGAAAAATAATAACCAACAATGAAATCTACTAATTTGAACATGTTTAAAGTACATTAAATAGAGATGGCATCCATAGTACATTAAAGTGGCATTGGTCAATGTTGGGCTTGGTCAATTTCCGACTATCCATAGTGCCACCAATCTAATGAATTGTGACAAGAGATGTTTCCATTAAGAGAGAAGCATGTTTAAAGCTCATTGTTTCTTGATAACCACTATCTCTAACTAACAACCATGCATAGTTCTAGCCACTGCAAAACATGGACACAAAAGTGAGCATAAAGACCAAAATCATAGTACCACCAATCTAATGAACTGTGACTGGAGATGTTCCCATTAATGGAGCAACATGTTTAAAGCTCACACTATTTCTTGATAACCATTAGCTCCAACTAACAACCATGCATAGTTCTAGCACATCACTGCAAAACATGGACACAAAGTGAGCATAAAGACCAAAAGCCCAATCTACCTTAATGGAAAAAAACAAGAAATCAAAACTTACTTACAATTTACCAACCATTGAAAGGATAAAAACATGAAAGAAAATGTCTTGATACTCCTCATCAAGGACAAACAAAATCATATCACCTTCAAATGAATTTAGAAACCTTTTGAGTTCAGAAAATGGTGTTAATACACTTAACTTTAGTTGGTTGGCAAAAATAAGTCAAGGAGGCATTCTAAAATCAACCAGAATTATTTATTCATGGCATAGAACAATTTCAATATTAGAGCATTGAAGATAATTGGACTAGAAAATGAAAGACAATATTCAACCAAAAGATATTATCAAGAATTAAAAAGGAAAAGAAAAAGAAGATGGGCACATTTTACTTCAGCTAATAGCTAGATCCACATGAGGAACTTAAAATGAGCTTCCCCAAACCTTTCAAATCAAGGAACCTATGACCTATTCACATAAATGATGGTCACAAAGAATGAAATCTTTGACTGCCAATACTTGTTGCTTGGTCCTATCATAAAAGTGAAATATCAAGAGCATATGCCTCTGGTAAAGAATGCTTAGTTTTTCAATTGTAATATTGTCGCAATCATTAGGCTATCATCATTAGGAAACTTCATTGCATAAAAAACATCATAGCAAGAATCGTTGGCTTTATCACCAATATAAACTAAACTTCATGTATTGAAATTTGAAACGAAGAAAAAAAAGTTAGTGTATTCATCTTTGAAACGTTGATAGATACATGCTCTAACCCAAGCAGCTGAAATTATTGATAATGTTACCTAAAATGGAAAATAAAATATGAGAAAATATATTTCAAAGAAAATGTATGAGTCTATTATTACCTAAAACCATCTCACAATGCTCTTCAACTCCAACAAGTAATGAATAATTCATGACATCAATTGACTACAAACACACATTGCACACAATCATGATAACTGGCTAGCTCAACAAAAATTTGAAACTAAGATTAAAATTATGGTTGATTAAGAAAAACAAAAACTATATTTACCACGAGAAATGAAGTATCATTCTAGACTACTCTTTCCAAAAGGTGCTTGGATTTATTCCCAAGAAATATTGGAGCAGTTGGCATGGTCTCTAAGAGATTTTGGTCCAAAAGAGCTTTGTTGTTTCCTGATTAATTTGCATTGTAACAGGAGCAATCAGAACCTTTGAGGTCATAAACCCCTATTACATTTCTTCCAAACAACAGATTTTCCATTACCATCAATTCATCCTAATCTCTTTGCCACCTTTTGCATCCTTTATAGTGACCTGAAAGATGAGCACATTATGTAGCATGCACACACACAATGAAGGAAACAAAGCTTGGTAAACTCTCTAGGAGTCTTCAAAAGGTAATTTTCAAATATAGAATAAACAATAATATGAGTATCCAACCTGATAAATACCAAGGATCTTTGCCAAACATGTGGGGCTTCCAGAACATAATGAGTCACACAGATATTTGAAATATTCTGAGGAAAACTTCATCAAAGATTCCAATTCTATCATGGTGACTCTCTTAATAATAAATCTTTCATCCAAGGATTTTGCAAAAAACACATTGCTCTTTCTTCCTTGAGGTCCCCATTTCTTGCAGCGATTTAGTGACAATCTAAAGTCCATCTCTGTTGGACAACACTTTTTCCTAAGGGCATCAAATTGTTTTGCATAATAACGGGTTACCAAGTACTTAACTTTTCTAGGAGGACCCTCATCACGAAAGGATATTTTTGCATGTGTCTTTTATATATAGTGATGAATCTAAACCCCCTTTCCCTTTGGAGCCATATGTGTAAATATGCTCATATCCTAAACTTCTCTCTTTGGAAAGAGCTTTACTCGAGTCTAAGGAACCATCTAACAGATAAAGTAGATTTGAAACAACTCCACCCATACCAAATAAATCTGCACATTCCTTTTCTTTGTCCCTGTCTATTTCCTTTTTCTTCTCACTATCAGGTACCTTGTCATATAGGCAAGCCTGATATTCTTGCGATCTTAGTGCATATGCTATTATGCTTTTTGGCTCATCATCATAAACAACAATAACCATATCATTGACATCGGTTGGTAAAAGCAGCTTACCCACTCCATTACCACCCAGATGACTGATTGATGAGACAAACATAGGACTATAGCTTCTCTGAGAGTCAACTCTAATAGACCCCAATAAATTTTCTTGTAAACTCTTGTTGTAACTTTTTGGTAAGTTTGACATAGGAGCCCCAATGCAGCTTCCAAACTCTTCCGATAGATTTAATGATTTTACTAGTGAGGGAGGGATGATTTTCTCAGGCACCTCTATTCCACCTTTATCGTGCATGTTTTAGGCAAATTCAGACATCATCCTGTCTCCTATTGCAATTTGTTGAACTGGATTAAAATATTTTCTGTCAATAGATTCACTGCCACTGGCAATAGTAGCCAAAGTGGCAGAACCAACTTCCTGCCCTTGTCATGTCACAGATATAGCCTAAGATTTTACTAATTAGCCTTCATTTGTCCATATTTCATCTAATGTATTTGACAGATTAGTGAGGATAGGAGAATCCTGCTCTGACAGTTTCTAACATGGTGCCATATCTTCATCCAAACAATTTGTATTGTCCCTACTATCAACTGCTTCAAAAGGCACTGTCTCAGAAACATGGATGTTGGTATCCCATTCACCATTCTCCATGTCAAAAGTATGAAACATGGTACCATTAGTTATAGTGGATGAATCTCTAATGTTTGGATCTCCTTCCACGTCATCCAGATATTCTGGGTTGTTTTATAGTCCCAATTCCCTCTAAATGGTCACACAAGTAGGAATTTACCACATTACTAATCATGCAAAGCTGCCTAGATCCATTATTTAAAACATGCTTGTCGCCAACTTGGATATCTTTGAACTGAATATTCCCAAAACAGATATCTCTGTCCAAACAATTTCCATCAACCATAGAGCCTGTGTCCTCTGTCATCAAAATGCCAAAACTACCACTAGCATTGTTACTATCTTTGACTGTACCCTGACGGTATCCAACATTTTCGTTTATGATAGAATCATATTCCTCATGTGGAGTATTAAAATCCTCCAGTGGACTGGATCCAATTTTGCAAGAGAGTTTTTCACTCTAATAGATGAATCTAAAAAGACGACGATACTATCCATATGCTTCATAAAGAAGAAGACTCCTTATACTGTTTAGCTTTGAAATATCAGGTCTTCCAAGTTCCAACATGCCCAACACTAATGATGGCCTATTGCAAGAAACCTTGTTTGAATTTGATAGATTGCATCAAAAGAATGAACCCTATGAAGAAATGATTTCCAACTAAGCAATTTCTATAAACAAATATGGAAATATTCATTAAGTGGAAAGATTATTCTAGAATACTATCATGTTAGAAAACCTAAAGTACACTAAACAACCTTTATATACATCTATAATATCACCTCAAATTCAGCTCTCTCTTTATGCAACATTCCTTCAAGCTCTGCAATTTTCCTCCTTGATTCAAGAACCTTAATACCAAAACAAAAGGATCCAGATGTGATGATTTTCTATCCGAGAAAAATTAAAACCTCTCTAAACAACATTTCCACTTTATCTGCAACCTGTTCATTTGCATCAAAATGCACATTAGTTTGGATCTGGGGGGTCCTACACCATAGGTATGATAGGCATATATTAATTAGCAAACATCTACCCATATGTACAATTTGTATCATAAAGTACCTCTGCAGCTTCCTTTCTGAGCCAATCTTGTTGATGTGGATCATGGAACCCTAATTTTGAAGGTGGAAAATGCACAGGTAGAACATTGATGGAGGAATATCGGAAACATGCAATCATACTGCCAAACCTATCACATTGAATTTGGGAAAAATGTAGGTCCAATAGATTAGTATGGAATAACCATTAATTATCATACAAAATTATTGGTACTCTAGAAAAATCAAGAGCTACATAAATTATGTAAGATATCACAAGGTCAAAATAAAAAAATAATATGAAAATTTTGTGATATAGATAATGCAGATTAAGACAGATTGGTTCATATGTATGTTTATTTTGGATACAAGAGAATGAGCTACAAGAATAGCAGGGATCGAATTGTCAAAACAACTGCGATAGAGTTCAATCCTATGACCTAATCAATACAATATTGTGTAGCTACAATGTAACATTGTATGATGAACACTGCAATTGCATAATGATTTACAGATGGAGTGTAAATATTCTTGGATGTCAAACCTCCATGGCAAGCTATGCATCTGTTTAGTTCTTGGACAAATTGGTTGGACATGCAATAATATCAAACCTGAGAATGAATGCTGGTGTAATTATTTGGATATAGGCTGCTAAGTGAATAGATCCATGTGAAATTCTTTGCATTGTCCTTAAATTCACTGTCATAGAACAACATATATGAAATGGAACAACATTAGCTAGTCTACAACAAATTTCTAACAAAGAACATCCCACCACTGAGCCTAACAACATCTTTATTATCAGGAATTCCAGCATGATTTTAAAAGTCAGCACATGAGCAGCTTGGTCATATTTTAGCCTTTTCTATCTTTTCCAGTCATAATGATGACCTCAGAGCTTCTAGACTAAGTCCATTTGTTGTCCCTTTACTACTACCAATAATCCCAGCATGTGTGCAAATGTTAAGTCATATTTCTTTTGGGACTGTGGACAAGTTTCAAAACACTAAGATAGATTTTGCGAGCACATCATCCTCACAATATCACACATGCTTATTCATGTGTCCAGGATCATGCTACTATAATCCATAAAACCATGAGTGGAAAGAAAATATGCATCAAGACAAACTATCTACATCAAAATGAAAGGTACATGCATCACCATGATCAACCCAGAACAAGAAGCATGAGATCACCAAGAAACAAACCATCAAAGAAAAGATGGAAATGATGTAGCAGGGGGTTTGTTACCATCATCAACAAACTGATGTACATCCACATGAACAATATCATCTTAGAGCTGGGCATCACTACATTTCGGAAGGAGAAGCATCGCTAGGCTGTACACCTCAAGATGAAGTACCAACAATGATGACCTCATCTAACAAGGGAAGGCTGGAAAAAAACATCCAAATGAGACTAATCCCTTTAGTCTTGACTCCCCATAGACTATTTAATAACTACAAAGAATGAAATCAGAGGAGTTTGTATAGGTGGACCAACACAAGATGGAGATGTGGAAAGGTTCACTACAACCCGCTGGGAGCAACCCAACAAGAGAGGAAGAGCCATGTTCCAAGGATACATGCTGAGAGTCATCACCAGAAAGGAGCTATAGAGGAGATCTTAGCAGTCATCATGAAAAGGCTTATCAAAGATAGCACCATGATGCTTAGTCACTTGGTGAGAGGCAAGGTCATAGATATGATACCCCTGAAAAGTTTCATAGTAGCCAACCAAAGTCCTATGAGGAGTCTAATGGACAGGAGATATATCATGTCTTTCATGATACAAGTGGGTCCATGCACTTGATCCAAAGAACCTAAAATGTGAGATAGAGGACTTCCAGCCATGCAACCAATAAGTTTCTGACCTTGCATCAAGGAATAATTTGGGCTGGTCATGGAGATAGTGGTATCTACAAAATATTTAATGTTTGTAGATCATCACACCATTTTAAGTACCATGGGGAGAACAATGTTATTTCCGATTGTAGTGAGCCTTGAATGTAGTGAGCTAAGAATTTACTAATTAGAGATTTGATGTCTCAAATGATTATAGGAACTGGTGATTTTACTTTTTGGTTTAATATGGTTGTTGGTAATCCATTTACTTTAATGAGATATTAAACTTAGGTGTTAAAGTTCAAGTGAATGAATAGTGCATACCCACTAGGATCCCGTGAACAAAAGCACTGAAGTAACCTAAATGGGTTCCATTACCAACTTCAAAATGCCCAGGGCTAAGTGTAACCATCACCAAAAGCATACAATGCATAGAAATAACAAGATAGGTGTCCACAGTCCCACCAATATCATGGCTCCTAGGGGAAAGTCACCATCATCCATCCAAGCAACAAGTATAATCATGAGTGAGTAGAAAATATGCACCAAATTTTACAACAATGATGACCTCATCTAGCAAGGGAAGGCTGGAAGAAACATCCAAAGGAGAGGATGGACTAGATGATGAAGTAATCCCTTTAGTCTCGACTCCCCATAGACTATTCAATAACTACAAAGAATGAACTCAAAGGAGTTTGTATAGGTGGACCAACAGAAGATGGAGATGTGGAAAGGTTCACTACAACCAGCAGGGAGTCATCAACAAGCAACGCAATGAGAGAAGAAGAGGCACAGTCCATGGATACATGCTGAGAATCATCACCAGAAAAGAGTTATAGAAGAGATCTTAGCAGTCATCATGATGCTTAGTCACTTAGTGAGAGGTAGGGTCATAGAGATGATACCCCTGAAAAGTTTCATAGTAGCCAACCAAAGTCCTATGAGGAGTCTAATGGACAAGAGATATATCATGTCTTTCATGATACAAGTGGGTCCATGCACTTGATTCAAAGAACCTAAAATGTGAGCTAGAGGACTTCCAGCCATGCAACCAATAAGTTTCTGACCTTGCATCAAGGAAGAATTTGGGTTGGTCATGGAGACAATGGTATCTACAATAGATTTAATGTTTGTAGATCATCACACCATTTTAATTACCATGGGGAGAAAAACGTTATTTTCGATTGTAGTGAGCCTTGAATGTAGTGAGCTAAGAATTTACCAGTTAGAGATTTGACGTCTCAAATGATTATAGGAACTAGTGATTTTACATTTTGGTTTAATATGGCTGTTGGTAATCCATTTACTTTAATGAGATATTGAACTTAGGTTTTAAAGTTTAAGTGAATGCACAGTGCACACCCACTAGGATCCTGTGAACAAAACCATTGAAGTAACTTGAATGGGTTCCATTACCAACTTCAAAATGCCCAAGGCTAAGCTTAACCATCACCAAAAGCATGAAATGCATAGAAATCACAAGATAGGTGTCCATAGTCCCACCAATATCATGGCTCCTAGGGGCAAGTAAACATCATCCATCCAACAAGTTTATCTAAAGTATAGCAGAAGAGATTCATAATAGTGCCAATAAGGACTATGAATCAGTATTAAGACACCTATGGCTCAGTTATATTTGTAGCTGTCAGTTCAAAAGGAACAGAGCAATCCTCTCCAAGGCAAAATCCAAAGAAAGTCTCTTAATATATTCATTTAGTTAGAAATCTATGTGATATCAAAGTATGATTCTACCAAGTTGAATTCATTATTTAATGGTCAGAGCATGTGAAAAAGACTGTCCGGGCATGTTTGCTGATGGAGTTGCAGCAAAATGAGGGCAAATTGATGAAGGTTGAACTGAAGTAGGACTTCAGAGGGAACTATAGAGTCTCTAGAAAAATAACTTGATGATAAAGACAAGTCGTGTCCACTGATTATGATGACTCTGATGATGCCTTTAGCTACATTGATGACCTTGGCATATGGGCCTAAGGGTTTATAGTACAAAAAGGATAGGTTGCAGGTGGCTCATTGATTATGTTTAGAGGAAATTATGAACTAGCCATGTTGATTGAATTATAAAGACACCATTACTGATGATGCCTAATTAATGACCCTCTCATTTATTAATATAAAAGGGAGTTGACTTTTAAAGTTGAGATAGAAAGACCTAGCCTTTATTTTTTTCTACACTTAAAGGTAAAAAGCAACGGGTCTGCACATGTATATCTTGTGGAATCCCTGGTGTTCTTGATAAACACCCTATCAACCATATGTTCTTGGCATTAGTTCTGTAAAGGGGCATGAACTTTTCAACTTTGTTCTTGTTTCTTTAGTTCACTCATTTCGAGTGGTGTAATGTACCATCATTTTCTCCAAGTACATCATGAGCTAGTGTACAAAATTAGATATACCTTGCATTGTCAATTATATCCTTAAGAGATTGGTGGCTGTAAATCTAGTGTGTAGAGACTGTTTGTGGAATATTAGTGTTGTGGATAATTTTGATCCCATTTTGAAAAGGATTTCCCAACATGGAAGAGATTACTATGGATGTCGTGTCAAGAAGTAATACTTGAAGGAAAGCCATTAAACCATTGATGGAAATTATAGGTTCAGTATTTGGGAAAGAACAAAATGGTGCAATTAATGCACTTATCAAGTCATCATTGGAAATTATTCTGAGGCAACTACCATTCTAGATGCTGAAAGTCATCTTATAGAACAGATCTTTTTAAAATGTCTCAGTTTGGATTGGAACTGGAAGAGTCTTGGGAGCAGTGGCTATTATTTCAATTAAATAAATTTCAGTCAACTCTCTGTATTTATAAATACAAGACTAAGTCAATTCATACCAAGAAAATGGGGATTTGAGTTGGAATGAAGTGAATAAAAGAACAACACAACCCAATAAGGATTTTGCTTTTATATCGTATATGGGACATCATACATCCATAAGGAGATCAACATAATTATTTCATTCAACTTAAACATTTGGAATGAATTAATGCAGAGGCCATTTCTATCAGTATGAAGTTATATTTCCAACTAGAAGATTGTAGCATTACCATTGCTACATGTTGAACACTTTCTCGACTACTTTATATTTCAGGCTATAATATAAGCCCGTGAAAATGCTAGATCTAATGAAGCAGGATGAAGAATGCTCTGCTTGTGGTGTTATATTGCATTGAACTACAAAAAACTAGGATTTTTTGTGAAGATGGGAGAAGTTCAACGATGCAGGTTCATCCATCAATCATCTAGCATGATAACTATGACAACATCTACCAGCAATAGGTTCCTAGACTATATGAAGGTCAAGATTGTTGTTCACCATGTTTCTTATTGGACTATCTTCAAATACAATGATGCATATATCTATATAATTTCCATCTTCAGTGGATCCAGATATCAAGGGATTAGGAAGCAAATTTAAAACAAGTCAACAGTGATTGTGGTAGAGAGACTTTGAAGTAATACTCAAAGAAACTTACAACCACAATTTTGACAAGATGCTATATTTCTACAATTTGGATATTCAGATTCATTTAGGAAACCAAATAATAAACGTGCAATGGATGAGGATTCCCTCCCAAATGGGGATGAATTCACCCCTTAATAAACACACAATACAAAGAGGCCTATGATGGGCTACACTTCAAGAGTGCTAGCTACTAGTCATGTTAGATTCTTTCCCAAATACATTACTTATGAATGGCCAGTCTTCTCAGAACTTTTTTATTGGTGCAAGGCAAAAGCAAAAACTTATGTTATTAGTTGCTTGATTCAAGAGATGGCTACAAAAAGGGAGGGCCTGGCATGATTCATACACATTACATAATACAAATCTTGGCACATGGTTGGTTAGAATTTGCAATGAATCTGGAAATTGGAAAAGACCTATTAGAGATAGAATTTCACAAGCTATGAGAGAAGGGACTTAATACATGCTCCATATTATGTTATCAAAAATATCTCATTCCCAGGGACAAAGATATTAAAGGCTTGTTTTCAATGGTCCAATTTGAAAAAACTCTCAGAACGATACCAGAAAAATGTCCAAGTGGAAAAATATGCCATGGTTGTTCATTCTCAAATTCGATTTTTTTATGGTACCCAGTGCCCACAATGTCATGCGTAATGAAAAGTGTTTTGGTAGTATTAATAAGTCTATGTTGTCTAGGCCAGCAACAAAACACATTAGAAAGCTACATTAGCTTTAATCTTACCAAACTTGAAGCAGGAAAACAACTCTGTCATCAAATATCAAATTAAAATAGGATGGAACAAGCTAGGCATCAACAAAGCATCAAGGGACCCTTTAATCTGCATGACATCATACTTCATAGCAATGTCAATGTAGAAATATTACTTGCAGAAGGATGTTGAGTACTATAGGGATCATGACAACTCTCTTTATTTAAATAAATTCTAAATATCAAGGCAGTTACAACAGCAATACTTCTGTAGAATCCCAAGATCTTGCAGGTTTCTATACATGTCAACTAGAAACTAGTAAAGGGCAGAAACAATGTGCCAATTGAGAATCCAAGAATGTTGAACTAAAGCCCTTGAGGCATTTCCTTCCAGGTAAGGTAAAATTCTAGGTTTTTAGTGCTAAATGTTACAACCTAGGCTCTATTGTAGTTTATTGGAAACAATGATTAAATTTTGAAGAGTGCAGATGATGTTGGAAAACTTAGCTGCATGATTGAAGACATATAATGAACAAACAGAATATGAGTAGGGTTATCAAAGAACAGAGTGTGCATATTAAATCTATAACATAACATTCTAGGAAGTGAGCTAAGAACAACATGTTTAGAATTACAACATGCCTATAAATCTAATTCGACCTCTGATTCAATAATGCACACCAAGGCTCATCTTTGACATGCAAATTACAGTAGTTGTAGTGGAGATATAACCTTGAGTTGGCCCATCTTCCTAGTATATTGGTTTGATGACAATACATTTTCTATATTTGATGGCAAGTTTAAATCAGACTGAATTGTAATATGATCTATCTTCTCCCTTGATTGATGGACAAGAAAGGATCCAATCTAGGACTACTAGCTGGAAAATCAATGGAAGAAGATTGAAAATCAATATTTTTTCACAATGCTTAGTGTTCATGCATGTAGTTTGTTTAGGGAAGATGATGTCATACTAGAGGGATGCCTTGATTTATAAGAAAGTTCAATGGTTTTTTGGATTTGATCAAAGCAGGGGAAACGTGGTTCTATATTGCAAGGATAGACTTCAGATGACCATGGTAAATAAATCTCTTATAAATGAGACTATCTAGTGAGAGAATATGATGTCCATTGGCACTCTACTAAAACCAAGCTCAGATTATCAAAGGTGTTCAAAGGTCAAGGACAAGAGAGATATTTCATCAGTTGATCAAGTGGCATAAGCAATTCACTCAGTTCCAATGGCAGATCGAGGCATAAATATACAAGTAATGGTGGTTTACATGGATAATCCTAGTTATAATAGGCATCACGCCACTACATGTCTGGGCCATCATGCTAAGGCCCAAGATGGATGCTTTTTTACAGAGAAACCGTCTTGCTAAGGCTGGCCCTGGGTGGGACAAATCATCAAACAAACTTGAATTCTATGATTCCGCTAATAACAATAATTCAGGCTAACAAAATGCATAGTGAATACAGAACATATAGATCATTAAGATACATCACAAACACATACACATGAGTAGAACAGTTCTCAATTGTATTAGTAGATGAAACATGATAGAATAAGTCATGTGTAGAACCCATAACTCATAGTACCCTTTCAACAACTGAATAAATCTCTGTCATAATGGATAACAACCTCTCTGGATACATGAAAATCCTCATATATATAGGAAACTTATGTGGCTACAAAAGATTCTGGAATATACTAGGGAATCTACCAGCTATAACCCAATCATACAACAGGATCTCCACCTTTATAAACCTGCATAGAGGGTCAAAGAGACTGGGCATAGAGGATGTATAAGAGGACTCCTGGGATTCCACATACTTAGGCTTTTGTGGCTTTTGGTACTCTACATATTCATCTTCTGTTGCACTCATATCTATGCCAGTACTTACATAAAAACAAGGCCACAAAAACTCACTGATCACACCTTCCATCTCATCCCTGAGTTGGTTCCATCATCCTACCAATAAAAAAGGGGCTCCAACTCAGGGACTTCTCTTATAATAGCATCATTGAATCTGTTGAACTTATTAAACACAAGTTTCTAGTCCGGCCTCTTGGATTTTCTGGGTGCATTATTTTATGGATGTATCTATCATAGCTTCCTTCTAAGGGATTCACTTAGTGCCATCATCTTAGCATCTTCTCTTGACTTCATTGGCTTCACTATTGTGAACTGAGAATGTCCTTTGTATGTAATTTCACCTAAAACCAACCAACCCTAATAACTTGAGTTTGATATTTCTTCTAAGGTTTGTATTCTACTCTCCAAACCTTGATAATGCTCCTAGGGGTTGTCCTCTACTCTATGATAAGAAATTAATATAACAAGCTCTATGGTATAACGTGGTAAGGGTAAATGGAATTCACATGATCTATAAGTAGAGTTTGAGGATTCCATAGCTTGTATTATGAGATAAGTGTAATATACCCTATAGAAACACAGATAAATGCAAATAACATCCATATATTTAGTATAAAGTAATAAAAATAATCAATGCAATTGTAATGGTAACCAAAATAAGATACCTTGATTATTAGGAGCACAATGTTCACTTGCCTCTTCTAGGAGGGAACCTTTAGTAGAGTAAAGCTTAGTTACAATAGTAATCCAAGGCATCTTTTACAATGTTTTTACCTCTATATATACTACTTTCTAACCTTCCAGAACATTCTAGAGGAGGAAAACCTTCTAGCAAGTCCTCTCATAATAGTTGCAGTCACACTACTGCCATCATTGTCTAATAATGATGACCTTTCTTATATAACCATATATTAATCTATATTTTAAGGTTTAGGGAGGCTAGGACCCTAACATGTCCTCCCCCTTAGAGAAAAACCTTATCCTCAAGAGTTGAGATGTGGAAAATGGTGTAGAATGTTAGCAGGCTGGAAGGTGCCACCTCAAGTGGTCTTTCCTTCAATTGTGTTAAAACTTATTGAATGGTGTGATGGTAGAGATGTCTCTCATAGTACTTGAGGACTACTTCTAGCTACAACCAAATGGAGCCTTCTACATCCAATTCTGATAGACTAGTTCTAACAATGAAATTGGATCCAATCACTTTCTATTTGGGGCTTGTTTCACTTGATTATTGTACATGTGGCTTGAACAACCCATAATTTATGTGTTTTGGATTGGTTAATGGTAGAGAACTTTGTTTTACTTCTCCATTGGTTAGATTAGTGGAATTCCCTTAAAATATTAGTTGAACATCTCTTTATCAATAGAAATGCATTTCCTCATTGGTAGTCATGGTTGGAGCGCGGGAGAAATCCCTAAGCATTCTAATATTTTGGAGATTTATATATTTAGAAAGAAAAAAATAGACCCCATTCTTTTAACTGCACCTAGGGAGTCAGGTCAACCTAATAACCACCTACTTTGGGTCAGGATGTAAGGGGGTGTGTTACAATATTTTGGTTGTTATTAATTGTTGGGCAGTGTATCCAAGCTCCAGTTTGTTTGGTCAATGGAAGATAGGGCAGAAGAAGTCCTCCTTGAGGTTACAAACCCTAACCAAGAGAGCAAGGCACTTACTCATTAAGAATAATTTGGTATGTGAATCTTCTAAGGTTTGTTTGAGGTGTATTAGTAGATGAAACATGATAGAATAAGTCATGTGTAGAACCCATAACTCATAGAATCCTTTCAACAACTGAATAAATCTCTGTCATAATGGATAACAACCTCTACAACCTCTCTGGATACATGAAAATCCTCATATATATAGGCAACTTAGGTGGTTACAAAAGATTCTAGAATATACTAGGGAATCTACCAGCTATAACCCAATCATACAATAGGATCTCCACCTTTATAAACCTGCATAGAAGGTCAAAGAGACTGGGCATAGAGGATGTATAAGAGGACTCCTTAGTTTATACTTAGGCTTATGTGGCTTCTGGTACTCTACAGATTTGTCTTCTTCTGCACTCATATCTATGCTAGTACTTAGTTAAAACAAGGCCACAAAAACTCACTGACCATGCCTTCCAACTCATCCCTAAGTTGGTTCCGTCATCCTACCAATTAAAAAGGGGCTCCAACTCAGGGACTTCTCTTATAATAGCATCATTGAATTTGTTGAACTCATTAAACACAAGTTTCTAGTCCAGCCTCTTGGATTTTATGGGTGCATTATTTTATCGATGTATCTATCATAGCTTCCCTCTAAGGGATGCACTTAGTTAGTGCCATCATCTCAGCCTCTTTTCTTGACTTCATTGGCTTCACTGTTGTGAACTGAGAATGTCCTTTGTATGTAATTTCACCTAAAACCAACCAACCCTAATAACTTGAGTTTGATCTGTTAGTGTGAGTCTTTGAAGCCTTCTACCAATGATCAAACATGCTCTTATGGAATGATTTTAAGGTGTCAAGGTCAAATTTTGTCATTTCAGTGAATCTTCAAGCAAAATTTGGTCACTAGCTATCAGGTCTAGGGTTTGTTTTCACTCCTTTCAAAGTTGTCCAAATGTCGGTCCATGTCACCATTCAGCTGAGTGTACCTTTATTCAAAGGGTTTTCATCATCATGTCAGGTTCCAATGGGCCATTTTACACCTTGTTCATGCTTCAGTTGTGCCTAGGTAAGGTTCATTTCCTTTTCTTAGGGTTTTGAGGGTAATTTCTCTTGGATGGTAAAATCATCAGCAAAACTTGTATCCTGATGTTCATACACCTTCCCCTATCCTTAATATACCTTATTAAACACTTCCCATCACTGATATCCCTCAAATTCCTTATTTTCGCACAAACCCTAGTTTCTTGCTACAACTTGACAATGTTCTAGGCTAGGCTTGTGTTTTGCCCTTTTGGACCTCTTCCCCTCACTCAATCTCTAAAATTCCACTTTCCCATTCTTCCTAACATCCCTCCCTACTTCCAAAAATTTTCTCAAGAAGTTAGAAGCCCCTTATCCCCTTCATTTTGCTTCATTTCGACAAATCCCCAGTTCCACACATCGGGATAGGTTTTACTCCAATGATGTTTCTGAGCAAGAAAAGATGAATTTGGAAAAACTTAGAGAGGCTTTTGTCCAAAATAGTCCAAGGAAGAAAAACCTCCACTTTTTACACAGGTGTCATGGTTATAGAGAAATATCAAAAATACAGTTGCCTTAGGAGAATTGATGCACCTCTGAAGTGACCTTGGGAAAATCAAGATTTCTCCTAGCTTGGTTGGCCAAATGACTTTATTGATGAGTCAAATGATAACTAGACACAAGGATATTTCCAATGAGTCATCATGAGCTCAATTTGGAGTTGAGGAACTCCTTCAAAAGTTGACTGCAACATCACTCTGCCTTGAGGCAACCTCATTTTGCACATTTTGACCAGTCTTGGGAGATTTGACTTTTGACAGGGAAAATGAACTCCAAATTAAAAAATTCAAGTTGGGTTGGAAAGTAGTCTCAATAAGCTTTCCAACGAGCTGGACATCGGGAAGGCCTCCAAAAATCTCCTGTAAAAAGGTGCGGCGCACCTGGGAAGTGGAGCGGCGCACTCAGTGGTATGCACCTTTAGAAAAGAAAATGTATTGTCAGGTGTGCTAGAGACATGACCAATGGGTGTGGGACCGTAGGTAATACTAAGAGAAAGTGCGGAACTAGAAATTTTTTAGCAACAACAAGCTTTTCTGCTCAATGCGCCGCGCCACCTGGCGCTCGCTTTTGATAGGAGCCTCCAAATGACAAGAAATCAGCATTTTTGGATTTTGCATGAAAAAATATGCTTGCTTACCAATTGCCAAGAAATTTGGACAGGTGTTGAGCCCTCAAAAAGGTCAAAAACACCCAAAAAATGACCTTACTGCCCCTATTTTGACACACAGGAAGCAGTTTTGGGAGAACTCAATTTTGGAGGGGCAAATGGAGGCCAAATTCAAAGTAGACAGGCAGACCTTTCCAACAAACACACTTAGAGAAAATTTGGACACTGGGAAGGCCTCTAAAAGTGGCTGCAAATAGGCACTACACATAGAGAAATCAGCGCGGTACATAGGGGAAATTTTGCTCAGTTTGTCCAAGTATATTGTGTTTTTCGCCTAGTTCCTTGACAATTTGACTTTTCTCTTTATTAATGTCAAAATTATGATGTAATTTAATGTAAATTGATTGATCTTGATGTAATTATGTCAATTTTTCACTCATGAAGGTAGATTCATCTATGAAAAGTTAGTTTGCAATTGAATGAATCAATTCCCTAGTTTTTAGAGGCATGCTATTCCACTGCCTAATTTGTAGTTCTCAGTTTAGAATTAGTTGGAATAGCTCCTAAACTCATGAGCTTGACCCCTAGAGGCTAGGATGAGTTGTTGTTTTCCTATATCTTATGTTTTTTAAGTCATTAGCATGGTTGGACTCTTGAGAAAGCAAGGAGCTTCATTGTACACCCATATCAACATTTTGGCTAAGGAATTGAGACGAGGGTTTGCAGCACTCTTTGGGATCCCTGTGGAATTTTGTTTTGGTATAGTGCTTTCTTCTGTATTTTTGAATTTAATTATGTGTTATGTGTGACATTATCTATCTTGTTTCTTCCTAACTAAATCAAACAAGAGTGAAAGTAGAATCCATTGAAATTGTAGTGCTCTACTTGAGGTTTGTTTTAGTTTCTTGATGTTTTCAGCTGTTTGGAGAGGATTCATGGCTTCTCTTGCCCTCTTCAACTCCTCACCTGTCTAATCCCTCCACCTCCTTTGTTATGAAACCAGCTCACAAAAAGATAGAAAAGAGAGATCCACGCCTTAGAATTCAGACTCTTCAAGGGGGCAACCTCCTTTACATTACATAATTGAGCAATTCTTGGATGCTTCAAATGACAAAACCTCCTTTCTATATATAGGAGTCTAAGGAGTAACAATATAACCCAGTCGACCTAACAATAATAGTATAAAACCACAAAAATAACAATAGAGGGATTCTATGGGGCACAGTAATAACAATATGGGGACAATAGGGGCACAACAATATTAATAAGGGATACAACTACAATAGTAATGGGGTAATCACTAGTATTATAGGGACCCAACATGCCCATCTCCTTCAAAAAAGTGTTGTCCTCAACGCTTCAGTAGTTCTGGATGCTTCTGTATAAAATTCTCATCCTCCCATGTGGAATCTTTAGCAGATAAGTTTTTCCACTTGATAAGATACTCCGAAATTGATCGATTTCGTAACTATCGAGTTCTTGTTTCTGTGACTGCTTCTGGTTCCAATATAATTTTTCCTTCCTCATCAAGTTTTGGCAATATTGTTTGAACTAGGAGCTTGTCGCCTATAACCTTCTTTAAACATGAAACATGGAAAATTGGGTGCAATCGAGAAGCTGCAGGAAGCTCCAATTTGTATGCCATAGTACCAATCTTTTGCAACACCTTGTACGGACCATAATACTTTGGTGATAATTTATTATCCTTCTTAGCTTGCTTGAGGGACATTTTCTTATATGGTTGTAGTCGTAGGAATACCCAATAACCTACATCAAAACTTCTTTCGCCGCGATGTTGATCTTCCTGTTGTTTCATTCTATTATGTGCTAACACGAGATTATCCTTTAAGAGTTGGAGGACATATTGTTGATGTTCGATGTGATGTTCCATTGCTTGAACCTTAGAATTTTCTCTTAAATATGATGTGATGGATGGTGGCTAATATCCATAAAGTGCCATAAATGGGGTCACTTTTGTTGTTGTATGGAAGGAAGTGTTATACCACCATTCAGCCAGAGGCAACCATTTGACCCATTATGTCTATTTATCAGATACAAAGCAATGAAGATATCCTTCCAAACATTTGTTTACTATCTCATTTTGCCCATCAGATTGAGGATGATAAGATGAGCTATGAGCTAACTGAGTACCAAGACAAGAAAATAATTCTATGCAAAAATTTCTAGTGAAAATGGGATCTCTGTCACTTACAATAATCTTTGGGTTTCCATGTTGCTTTTGAATTGTTTCCATAAATGCGGTAGAAACTGTACCGGCTTTAAATGGATGTGATAATGCACAAAAGTGTGCATACTTGGTAAGTCTGTCAACTACCACCATGATGACACTCTTTCCCTCAGACTTGGGTAAACCTGTGATAAAATCCATTGAAACCTCCTCCCAACGTTGGCTTGGAATGGATAAAGGTTGTAATAGACCCGATGTCTTAATTGTTTCAACTTTATTTTGTTGGCAAACCAAACATTCTGCCACAAACTTTTGAATATTTGATTTAAGGCCCTCCTAAAAAAATTCCTTCTTAACCCTGTGGTAAGTTTTTAAAAATCCTGAGTGCCCTCCTAAGGGAGAAATGTGCAATTCCATAAGAATCTTTTGTTTTAGCTGGGAATTCTTACAGAGGTATAAGCGATCTTTGTACCATAACGAATCATTTTTCCAGCTAAATGTATCAGACGTACTGGAGTCTTGTTGTAACTTTCGAATAAGTGCCCACACTTCTTCGTCATTCTTCCATTCCTCCCTTGCTTCGTTTATCCAATCTGGTTGGATAATAGAAATGGCGCACAACAATGCTTCCACATCCTCATCTTTTCTTGAGAGTGCATCTACCACCACATTTTGCTTCCCTTTTTTGTAGATGATTTCAAAGTCATAACCCAACATCTTTGTGACCCACTTTTGTTGCTCTTCAGAGGATAATCTTTCTTCTAAAAAGTATTTAAGGCTATCATGATCCGTTTTTACCTTGAAGTGTATTCCCATTAGGTAGGGTCACCATTTCTTAATTGCATGGAGTATTGCCAACATTTCCTTCTCATAAATAGCTTTGTGTAAAAACTTTCCCTTGATTGGATGACTTTCGAAAGCATTGGGTCTTTCATCTTGCATTAAAGCAACACCAATTCCATTTCCTGAAGCATCACATTCCACAATAAAGGTTTTTGTGAAGTCTAGTGTAGCTAAGACCGGTGCTTGGCACATTGCCTCTTTAAGATGCTCGAAGGCCTTTGTTGCTTCTGGAGTCCATGAAAATGCATCTTTCTTCAATAATGTTGTTAGAGGTGCTGCTATTCTCCCATAATTCTTAACAAACTTGTGATAATACCCTGTCAACCCGGGAAATCCTCGCAGATGCTTTATGGATGTGGGGATTTTCCATTCCTTAATGGCTTTAATTTTTCTAGGGTCTACATTAACTCCTTCATGAGATACAATATGACCCAGATATTCCACCTCTTGTACTCCAAAAAAACATTTGGATCTTTTTTCATATAATTGTTTCTCCTCCAATAATTGTAGCAACCTGTCAACATGTTCAACATGATCCTTCCAAGACTTGCTATAGATTAGTATATCATCAAAAAATACTAACACAAATTTTCTAAGGCATGGTTTGAAAATGGAATTCATCAAACCTTGAAATGTTGAAGGTGCATTGGTAAGGCCAAAAGGCATGACCAAAAATTCATAATGACCCTCATGAGTTCTAAATGTTGTTTTTGGAATGTCTTCAGTCTTCATTTTGACTTGATGATATCCTGAACGAAGATCCAACTTGGTGAAGTAAATTGATCCATGCAATTCATCTAGTAATTCATCAATGAATGGAATGGGAAACTTATCTTTAATAGTGAGCTTGTTGAGCTCCCTATAATCCAGACACATGCGCCATGATCCATCCTTCTTGTGCACCAATACTACTAGAGCAGAGAAAGAACTTTGACTCGGTTGAATTATACCAGCCTCTAGCATTTCTGCAACCATACGTTCAATTTCACTCTTTTGGGCATAGGGATATCTATACGGCCTGATGTTTGGAGGAACACTTCCTGGAATCAGATGAATAGCATGATCATGATCACGAATAGGTGGGAGACCTTTGAGAGTCTCAAATACCTTGGAATGGTTGTCCAAGACTTTTTGGAGATCTGGAAAAATAGATGATTCCAATGTGGAAACATCTAGCAAACATAATTGTGCAATTACACCTCTTTGTTCCTTTTTTAGAAGCTTTGTCATAACGTTAGAGCTGATTATTTATTCTGGTTTCTCTACAATACCCCTTAATTCAACTTCCTTTCCTTCCACAGAAAATTTCATGAAAATTTCTTGAAAATTAAAAGCTATTGTACCCAAGGATTGTAGCCATTGGACTGCTAGTACAACATCAGCACCTCCCATTGGAATGGAAAGCATTGGGCTAGTCAATACATATTCTTCCGTGGATAGTTTGATATTATGGCACTTTCCAGGGCAATTTATTATTCCTCCATTTGCAACCATCACTGGACACTCTGGTGCTGGATATAAGAAGCAATTCAATTCTTTTGCTACCTTACAATGAATAAAATTGTGGGTACTTCCTGAATCAATCAACACTATTACCTTTTTCTTCTTGATTTGTCCTTCTATTTTGATGGTTTGAGGAGTGGTAATTCCTGCCAATGCATTACAAGATATGGTCGGATTCATTTCTTCTTTATCTAGGCTTTGTTCCTGGAGTATATCCTCTTCTTTTGACCTTTCTTGCTCCTTTTCTTCTTCCTCTTCACAATCTATGTAGAATAATTTCTTCTCAGCACACTTATGACCATTAGTGTATTTGCTATCACAACTATAACAAAGCCCTTTTGCTCTTTTTTCTTCCAATTGTTGTGGTGTCAACCTTATAGGTTTTGGAAGACTAGGGGCAACAACACTTCCATCTTTATAGTTGTGAGTAGTATGCTTCCTGGTTGCCATAATTTTGCTTTCCATTTTTCTTGCTAACCTGAATCCCTTCTCTAATGAATCAGGTTCCCAAAGGCGAACATCATGTTGGATATTATCCTTTAAAGTCTCTATGAACACATCAATCTTATGCTCCTATGGATTTTTTTTTACCCTTATGTTCAATTTTTGGAACTCCTCAATGTGCTCCATTATTAAACCCTTTTGTTTGAGACTTATCAATTGGCTAAAAAAAGTGTTTCTTTTTGTATCCTCATAATGTGCTGTCAATTCTTCCGTAAAAATTGCCCAAGTGATAATTTGTTTACGAGAGCAAAGCCATTGATACCATACAAACTGATTTGATTCCAAATATAAAGTTGCAATACGTACCTTTTGTGTGTTTTGCACATTATTAAGATCGAAAAATTGCTTCATCTGTAATATCCATGTTGCGGGATCCTTGTCATCAAACTTCCTCATATCGATTTTTGGAATATGGTGGGTCTTTGATCCAACATTAGAGTCTATGGAATCATGATTAACATTTCTTTTGTTCTCATCATGAGTTTCCTTTACTACCCTTTCACCATCAGTGACCATTTCTTGTAGCAACTTATTCATATTTATCTTCAATTCTTCCATCTTATCATCCATGCCATCAATTTTAGCGTCCATGCCATTCATCTTAGCTTCCATGCCATCCATCTTAGCTTCTACACCTTTCTTTAAACAATCCATCTTAGCTTCTACACCTTTCTTTAAACCATCCATCTTAGCTTCTACATCTTTCCTTAAACCATCCATCTTAGATTCTGTTGCTTTTTGTGCAAGTGACACTTGTTGCACTTGGTCTCGTAATTTTGATATATCATGTTGCATTTCTTCCTCTTCTTCATAAGTCATATTAGAGCTTTCAGGTTTCTTACTAGGTGTTTTCATTTTCTTTCCTCGGGGCATCAATTACCGATTCAAACTAATTTTTCAAACCAAGCTTATGCAAAAATTTAAAAAAACTACACACCTTTTTTCACTTTGTAGAAGCTTGATATTGAATCTAATGTATCTCTGCAATTTCAGATCATCCAGTTCTGAAATTGCGATCTATAGTAGCCCTTTGTGTCCTCTTTCTAATGCCACCAGTCTGATCCAAGTTGGATTCTCGAAGGAAGAGTTATGCACAATCTCCCAAGATGACCTGATTATAGACTAGTTCAGTAGAGCGAACTTGTACGACGTGACACGAGTCACTGTTTCGACTTTTGGATCTAAAAACGATATACAAGAAACTACAGTTTGTCCTCTTTCTGCACCTTCTGACGAAATTTCAATTTGATGCTCAGAGAGAAAGTTATGACGATTTTCCTGAGGTCACCTGTTTGGAATGTAATTCAGGAGTTTGCAAAAAGACCAACTCCCTCGGATCATATCTCCGCAAATATAGCGCAAAAAGCTCTGAAATTTGGACCCAAGATTCAGCGCGATTCCTTCTCAAATGGGTATTTTTTTTAGCTTCTGAAACATCACAGAAAAAACTTTATAGCGAAAATGCCATGATGACCTGTTTGGAGCAACGAAACCCTAGAATCCAAAGCTCTGATATCAAATGTTATGAAACGAGCTCACAAAAAGATAGAAAAGAGAGATCCACGCCTTAGAATTTAGCCTCTTCGAGGGGGCAACCTCCTTTACATTACATAAATGAGCAATTCTTGGATGCTTCAAATGACAAAACCTCCTTTCTATATATAAGAGTCTAAGTAGTCACAATATAACCCAGCCGACCTAACAATAAGAATATAAAGCCACAAAAATAACAATAGAGGGATTCTATGGGGCACAGTAATAACAATATGGGGACAATAGGGGCACAACAATAT
The DNA here is from genome assembly GCA_031772625.1 of Pinus tabuliformis. Lineage (NCBI taxonomy): Eukaryota > Viridiplantae > Streptophyta > Pinopsida > Pinales > Pinaceae > Pinus > Pinus tabuliformis. The sequence continues at coordinate 739,105,592 of CM062814.1, read as the reverse complement.
TAATAAGGGATACAACTACAATAGTAATGGGGTAACCACTAGTATTATAGGGACCCAACATCCTTCGATTTGAAGTGCTAAAATCAGTTGCCTACCTTGCCCCATTGAGATCTCTGCAATACTGAGCCTCATTCCCTACACCCAAGATCTGCCTTTTCATTAGAGCCAACAAAACATCATTTTATTCAATAATTTTTTTTGCACTTATACCTAGCCTAAGATCAGTAGTTATATCAGTCATCTCAAGTCTTTAGAGATTATATTTTGCTGAGATTGACCAGGAGAGAGCCCTCTCCCAACCTGGTAGGGCTAGCTACCAGGCTAAGCGTGGTTTGATGTTGGCCCTAGATCCTACCTTTCTCAGCCTGAGGTAGATTTAGGCACTAACATGATCTTTCTTCTAAAGTTTGTATTCTACTCTCCAAACCTTGATAATGCTCCTAGGGGTTGTCCTCTACTCTATGATAAGAAATAAATATAACAAGCTCTATGGTATAACATGGTAATGGTAAATGGAATTCACATGATCTATAAGTAGAGTTTGAGGATTCCGTAGCTTGTATTATGAGATAAGTGTAATATACCCTATAGAAAAAAAGATAAATGCAAATAACATCCATATATTTAGTATAAAGTAATAAAAATAATCAATGCAATTGTAATGGTAACAAAAATAAGATACCTTGATTATTAGGAGCATAATGTTCACATGGCTCTTCTAGGAGGGAACCTCTAGAAGAGTAAAGCTTAGTTACAATAGTAATCCAAGGAATTTTTGGCAACTTTTTTACCTCTATATATACTACTTTCTAACCTTCTAGAACATTCTAGAGGAGGAAAACCTTTTAGCAAGTCCTCTCATAATTGTTGCAGTCACACTACTGCCATCATTGTCTAATAATGATGGCCTTTCTTATATAACCATATATTAATCTATTTGTTAAGGGTTAGGGAGGCAAGGACCCTAACATGTCCTCCCCCTTAGAGAACAACCTTATCCTGGAGAGTTGAGACGTGGAAATTGGTGTAGAATGTTAGTAGGTTGGAAGGTGCCACCTCAAGAGGTCTTTCCTTCCATTGTATTAAAACCTATTGAGTGGTGTGATGGTAGAGATGTCTCTCATAGTGCTTGAGGACTACTAATAGATGCAACCAAATGGAGCCTTCATCTTCACATGCTAAGGAAATCACTAAAAAAGCATGAATTAAAAAAGGAAATGGGGAATAATTTGTCATCGAACTAATTAGATCAAAAAAGATAGCAGGGAGAAAAGAAGGCTACCCTTCTAGGAGGTCGTATCTCCTTCTCACTCATCATAGGTCTATCCATATGAGATAAGGGTCCATGCATCTGGAAATCACAGTTAGGAAGAGCAGGTTCCAGACCCATTATATTCTCTCTCTAAGCCTGACCACTTCTTTAGGTGACCAGGAAAAACAATGTAAACTTTGAAACAGGAACCCATACTGTTACCCATTTTGTAGAGATAGCAAAAAAGTGACCTGATTTCGAAAAGGGGTTATGCAGAACACACATGTTTTTTAAAGCTTAGTTTTTGGCACTATAAATTTTTTTATGTACATTGCGTTTTATAATGGTAGTGTTTTTTATGCTGATTTAAAAATGTGGTAATTCTGCACCAGACTCTTTTTTTAAAAGTTTTTTTTTTTTTTTTAACTTTTTGATTTTCTAATGTATTAAATGTAAATAATTATTTTGTAAACTTAATAATTTTTGAAGTGGTCTTTTTCTTCATATTTTCTTGTTTTTATTTTAATTTTATTTTTTTTGTAGTGAGGTTTTTATTGTTTCGCATATTTAAAAAAGAAGGTTGATATTTTGAATTTTCAATATTCCACATATTTCTATATTGTTAATTAATTTTTCAATCCACAAGAAATAATTGTTTCTAAAAAACAATATTTTCTAACAATTGACATAAAAATAGCCATTTTTAACATAAATATAATTAAAAAACTACACGTTTTGATAATTTTTTGCTACAATTGACATGCGAAAATCACAATTTTTATACGAAAATTTTAACTAAAAATAGTTAAATAATAGTTTTTTTATGAATTTCATATCAAAAAAATAATAATAATCATTTTTTTTTTCAAAAAATAATGGTTAACTTAAAAATTAATGCGAAAATCACATATTGCAAATATTCAACGCATAACAACCTTAATTGAGTGTATATTCTTCTCATAAAATGTCAAAGTCAAAACATTCCAAGTATAGCTACTTAATAGTTACAAAAAATGAGCTTGATTTCCTAGCATAACTTAAATTTAATCAACAATGTCACGTAATCCATACTCTTCGTCCTCTAGAGTTTCATCATTGTTTTCTTCCTCAATATTTTCTGCTTCCTTTTGCTCATTTTCGTCTTCTAATGGATCTTTCATGTCTGCCAATCTCCCAATGTATGTCTTTCCAAACATCCCATGTAATGGTGGTTGAGGTTCGTTTGCCCTTTTTGCGACATGTGATTCACTAAAGTCCCCTTTCTTCAACCCAATTTCTTGCATTGCATCTGGAAGAAATTGAAAAGCATTAATTCTTTGCTGAATGAAATTGTATTGTAATGGATCTTTCTCAATTGCAATGCAATTTCTTCCTTTTTGAAGGCAGCATGCTAGTGTTGTACCTAGTTATCAAGCACAAAAGAAATAATGAAGTAAATTAGTAGAATGACATATTAATTAAAAAAATAACATATTGAAATTCAATTCTATATAATAAAACTTACCTGAGCCAGAAAATAAATCCAGAACCCAATCTCCTTCATTTAAACATATGTCTATAAGATAGTTAATCAATAATTGTGGTTTTTGATAAATGTTAACTATCTATCCTTTTGCTTCTTTGTCTTCATATGTTAGTTTTCTCACAACAACATCATAACTCAGTATTTGGCTATGACTCTTTCCGTCCACCCGATTAAAAATCATAGACATACAGCTATCATCTTTTGCCCAACTATCAATATGAATGAACTCACAATCATTTATAAATACTTGATCATCACGGTTAAGAAGATTTGACTTTTTCCTATAACATGAAATAGTAAAATTTCAATCAACTTGTACATAAATGAATTTTTCAACATTAATCACATATAAATTTTAAACGTCTTACCATGTAAGCTGCATCCTTGAATTTGTTTTCCCTTTGAAGCTTGACAATATCATTGCCAATTGTGTGTCTGAATGAAATGTCACAAATCTCCATAATGGTGATGACGTGACTTCTACAAATCCCGCAACCAGTTTACTAAAAGCTTGATAAGTATAAGGGTCACTATCATAGTCAATATTTGGAACATTGAAACCATGGGGAATATCTGCAATAACTAGGGCATACTCCCTTTTAGGTATGAGTTTAGAAATGTCTTCACAGTCGCCTTGTATTACTTGATATTGAACAGTGTCTAGCCCATTCCAAATGAAATGAGTAAGAGTTGGATCAAGTTCAACATTCTTAACACGTTGCTTCCTCAGTCTTTCGGTCTTTATTTTTTTTAATAAAGGTTCTGAAGCTAGTTGGCGCTCCATTATCATCCTTCTTCATCTTTTGTAAAATAAACAAATATATGTGCAAGTTATAAATTAAAAATAGTACACAGATGAATAAAAACGAATGTGTAAATCGAGATACCTTTTTAAATGCAAGATAAAAATCTTTTAATGTTGATGTAGAACTTGAATCTGGATAGTTGCGTACGACATCATCCCAACTATCTTCATTCAACAATATAACCATTTGTTCTTGAATTTTCATGTAAACTTTGTGACTCCATAGATAAAGTAACAAAAATTCAATATAATGATATGTATAACAAATACTACCAAGAACAACATGTTTTATTTAAAAGAAAATTATAATCTAGAAATAAATAAAAATAATTCAACAAACTTACTTTTGAAATTCCTCGGACATTTCCTCCAATGATAATTCCCCTGTCTTCAAACGAGATAATATTGTTTTGACAATTTTTTCATCTTTCACTCATTGCATTGCTCTCCAAGGTGTGATAGTCATATCTTCTAGAAGCTGCTTCAAGTCAGGACCTAATTTACTGCCGCCACATATCAATGGCTTAGACTTTTTAACCTTCTGGTTTTTAATGCCAATGTTTTCCCACATGCTAGAAATCTCATCAATCAAGTTCCAAACATCTCCAGTTCTAAATGCCAATTGGAAAATGTTATCAACACCTCTGAATATGTCACTAGGAAGGTTGTGTTTCCAACCTTTTGAATTGGGTTTCTTTTCAATTTGATAGCCTATTTCCATACAAAATTCCCTTCGGAAATCTGCAGTAACATTTATCCTATCCCCACCACATTTTTCTTGAAATTCACTATGAATAAATCTAACCCTTTGGATGAAAGTCATAGACATCCTATATTCATTATCTGAATTATGATCCCATGCCACTAACTTTGCTTCTATATCCGATAAACTAGCATAAATGATACATTTCATTGTTTCAAAACGTAGGTTATTGGGATATTCCTCCATCAATTGTCTTTGAGCTTCTACAGAATGGTTCCCCCCAAGCACATAATAATTGTATTCAAAACATTTTGACTTATCAAATGCTTCTTTGTTGGGAACTTGAACTAGATCAACAAGAAGCACATAATTAACCACATGAGCATATGGATTATACCTCATCAATGTCTTCAAGTTGTGAACATGCAGATGGTGTGGCTTTCTGACTTGATATTGACATTGTCCTTCACTTGCCTTATAGGTTTGTCTAACATTAAGCTGAAATGTACGACCACCATCAATTAAGTTTTTCTTTGTCAAATTCTGTCGAATGGCATTTTGCTTTGTTTTGATAATGCCATCCTCTAAATTAGCTCCTGGTGTAATGATTTCTCTGCTTTCTTTTGAAGTTTCACTAGCCCGTTCTTGACTGCTGGTAATGACTACTTCAAAATCTTCAACTTTACTTTTCTTCGTCATAACGTTCTCAACAGATTTATTTTTTGGCGTTGTTAATTTTGGTCTTTTACGGCTCTTCTCAGTTCCAATGTCATCTTCAGTAACGGCAACATATGCTTCACTATCAGTTTCAACTTCATTTCCATCAAAAGTAACTTGTTTACCCTTGCTAGATTTGTCCACTAGAGGCCTTTTTTCTGATCCTTTGGATGTAGTTTTGTAGCATCATCAATTACTACATTTTGCTTGTTTTCCATATCTTTTTCTGACACTGAGTAAAAATTGCTGACAACTTTCATGATATCATGCTCTATGAAATGAATGCCTCCCAACCTAATTGAAAAACTTTCAACAAAATTCTGCCAAATAAAATATCATATGTCAATAAAAACAAAATTAAAAAAATATAGCGAGACACTTTCAAGAAAACAAAATACAAATATAAATGACAATACTTACGATGTTTTGTTTCATCTCATTTACAATTTGTTTACACAACTTTGTAGATACATCTCTCGTGTCATACAATGAATATGTTAGTTGATATTTAATCCTTTCATGTGACTTGGGAGCTTTTGTAAGTATGTAAACAACTTCAGTGTCTGGTACCGAACACATATCTATGACTCTTCCCATCAGCTCAAAAATTCCATTTTCATTCGGTATATCAATATATAGATATATGTTCACACTTTGACTTTCTTTTTCTTTCACATACCATATTCTTGATGGGAATTTCACTTCTTTTAAATTCTTCTAGTCTGAAATCATCTTCTTATCATTTGAGGCACTTGAAAGATTTGTAGCCATGAGCTCAAGTGGAGTTTGTTCACTAATGTTTTTTGAAGATGCACCTTTAAGTGTCTTTGGTCCAGACATATTCATAGAAATCTTCTTTGATGCCATTTTCCTGAAAAATAGAAACACAAATTAGTAAACAACGAAAACATATTAACTTAAATCCACAACGAAAATATATCCTAAATTTTTAATTTGTATAATCAGATAATTGAAATTAAAATAATATTAACACTAAGAAATGGTAGAAGCCCATTGACACCACCCTGTCCATCCACGGAGTGGTGGGTGATTTCCCCACCACTTACCCTGCACGCCCCCTACCCCTCTTCCCCCTCAACTGACCCACGCCACCGCACCCCACCCCGCAATTGGACGGCCATCCAACCGCACCCTTACCCCCCTTCCACACCTCCCCCCTACCCCCATGCCACACCACCCCACCCCCAAACCACTTCCCCTCCACGCCCCCCCTCCACCCCCTAGCCCCACTACCGGCCCACAACCCCAATGCCCCTCCACCCCCTTTCCGCTCTCCCCAACCCGCAACAGCCTCTACCCCCTTCCCCCGAATGTCTGCCAGCCTAGCCCACCCTTACCCACCTTCCACCTATTCCGCCTACCCGCTTCGCCCCCAACTGAACCACCCCTCCCCGTGCCACGTGGGCTGGGGTAGCCATTCGATTGCGGGGAGGGGTGGTTTAGTTGGGGGCGAGACAGGTAGGCGGAATAGGTGGAAGGTGAGTAAGGGTGGGCTAGGCTTGCGGACGTTGGGGGGAAGGGGGTAGGCTGTTGGGGGTTGGGGAGAGCGAAAAGGGGGTGGAGTGGCATTGGGGTTGTGGGCCGGTAGTGGGGCTAGGGGGTGGAGGGGGGCGTGGAGGGGAAGTGGTTTGGGGGTGGGGTGGCGTGGCATGGGGGTAGGGGGGAGGTGTGGAAGGGGGGTAAGGGTGCGCTTGGATGGCCGTCCAATTGCGAGGTGGGGTGGTGTGGGTCGGTTGAGGGGGAAGAGGGGTAGGCGGCGTGCACGGTAAGTGGTGGGGAAATTCCCCGCCACTCCGTGGATGGACATGGTGGTGTCAGTGGGCTTCTGCCATTTCTTAGTATTAATATTTTTTTAATTTCAATTATCTGATTATACAAATTAAAAATTTAGGATATATTTTCATTGTGGATTTAAATTAATATGCTTTTGTTGTTTACTAATTTGTGTTTCTATTTTTCAGGAAAATGGCATCAAAGAATATTTCTGTGAATATGTCTAGACCAAAGACACTTAAAGGTGCATCTTCAAAAAACATTGGTGAACGAACTCCACCTGAGCTCATGGCTACAAATCTTTCAAGTGCCTCAAATGATAAGAAGATGATTTCAGACTGGAAGAATTCAAAAGAGGTGAAATTCCCATCAAGAATATGGTATGTGAAAGAAAAAGAAAGTCAAAGTGTGAACATATATCTATATATTGATATACCGAATGAAAATGGAATTTTTGAGCTGATGGGAAGAGTCATAGATATGTGTTCGGTACCAGACACTGAAGTTGTTTACATACTTACAAAAGCTCCCAAGTCACATGAAAGGATTAAATATCAACTAACATATTCATTGTATGACACGAGAGATGTATCTACAAAGTTGTGTAAACAAATTTAAATGAGATGAAACAAAACATCATAAGTATTGTCATTTATATTTGTATTTTGTTTTCTTGAAAGTGTCTCGCTATATTTTTTTAATTTTGTTTTTATTGACATATGATATTTTATTTGGCAGAATTTTGTTGAAAGTTTTTCAATTAGGTTGGGAGGCATTCATTTCATAGAGCATGATATCATGAAATTTGTCAGTAGTTTTTACTCAATGTCAGAAAAAGATATGGAAAACAAGCAAAATGTAGTAATTGATGATGTTACAAAACTACATCCAAAGGATCAGAAAAAAAGGCCTCTAGTGGACAAATCTAGCAAGGGTAAACAAGTTACTTTTGATGGCAATGAAGTTGAAACTAATAGTGAAGCATATGTTGCCGTTACTGAAGATGACATTGGAACTGAGAAGAGCCGTAAAAGACCAAAATTAACAACGCCAAAAAATAAATCTGTTGAGAATGTTATGACGAAGAAAAGTAAAGTTGAAGATTTTGAAGTAGTCATTACCAGCAGTCAAGAACGGGCTAGTGAAACTTCAAAAGAAAGCAGAGAAATCATTACACCAGGAGCTGATTTAGAGGATGGCATTATCAAAACAAAAAAAAATGCCATTCAACAGAATTTTACAAAGAAAAACTTAATTGATGGTGGTCATACATTTCAGCTTAATGTCAAACAAACCTATAAGGCAAGTGAAGGACAATGTCAATATCAAGTTAGAAAGCCACACCATCTGCATGTTCACAACTTGAAGACATTGACGAGGTATAATCCATATGCTCATGTGGTTAATTATGTGCTTCTTGTTGATCCAGTTCAAGTTCCCAACAAAGAAGCATTTGATAAGTCAAAATGTTTTGAATACAATTATTATGTGCTTGGGGGGAACCATTCTGTAGAAGCTCAAAGACAATTGATGGAGGAATATCCCAATAACCCACGTTTTGAAATAATGAGATGTATCATTTACGTTGGTTTATCGGATATAGAAGCAAAGTTAGTGGCATGGGATCATAATTCAGATAATGAATATAGGATGTCTATGACTTTCATCCAAAGGGTTAGATTTATTCATAGTGAATTTCAAGAAAAATGTGGTGGGGATAAGATAAATGTTACTGCAGATTTCCGAAAGGAATGTTGTATGGAAATAGGCTATCAAATTGAAGAGAAACCCAATTCAAAAGGTGGAAAACACAACCTTCCTAGTGAAATATTCAGAGGTGTTGATAACATTTTCCAATTGGCATTTAGAACTGGAGACGTTTGGAACTTGATTGATGAGATTTTTAGCATGTGGGAAAACATTGGCATTAAAAATCAGAAGGTTAAAAAGTCTAAGGAGGAGGTCGGGAGGCGGAGGATGGAGGGCGAAGGGGAGGGGCGGGGCGGGGATGGGAGAGGGCCGGGCAGGGGGCAGGGTTACGGACGGCGGGTATGGGTTGGGTGCGGGGGGGGGGGGGGGGGAACGGTTTAGGGGGGGGGGCTGGTTAAGGGGGATGGAGGGGGGGGGGGGGCTGGTTAAGGGGGATGGAGGGGGGGGGGGAACGGTTAAGGGGGGGGGGGGGGGGCCTGGTTAAGGGGGATGGAGGGGGAGGGGGGTTATGGGGTGGCGGGTTAAGGGAGGTGGGGGCATATGGGGGGAGGGGGGATTAAGGGGGGTTGGGAATGGGAGGGGGGTTAAGGGCGATGGAGGGGGGCAAGTATGGGGGGGTTTAATGGGGGGAGGGGGTGGGGGCGCAGGGGGTGGGTGTGAGGGGGTGGAAGGAGGGATGGGGTGGGGGAGGAGTGTGTATGGATTTGGGGGGATGGTGGATGGGGTAGGGTTAAGGGGGGCCTGCCGGGGGTACCTTTAGGTTTAGTGGGGGGCGCCGAGGGGGGAAGTAGGGTGAGGGTGAGGGTAGGGTCTGCCCATGGGGGAAATAGGGTGAGGGTGAGGGTGAGGGTAGGGTCCCAGGGGTAGAGGGGGAGGGCTGAGGGATGGGGGGGATTATGGAGGGGGGTTGGAGGGGTTATGGAGGTGGGCTGGGGGGTGAGGAGTAAGGGTGAGGTGAAGGGAGTGGGGTTGTGGGGGGGGGTGGAATAGGGGTGAGGGGTGACGGGGGGGAGTTGGGGGTTGTGGTGGGGGGTTAAGGGGGCTGTAGGGGTAGAGTGGGGAGAAACGAGGGGTGAGGTGAGGGGGAAGGGAAGGGGAGTTGGGTAGGGGGGCAGGTGGGTGGCTCCAGAGGAGTGAGGTAGGGGACTGGGTAGGGGTAGGGGTTGTGTGGGGTAGGGAGGTCAGGCGGAAGGGGGGTTGAGGGGTGAGGGGGAAAGGGGTTGCTGAGTTTGGGGAGGGGTCCGAAAGGGTGTGCGGAGGGAGTGGGTGACCGGCCGATTGTAGGATGAGGTTGCCCTGGGCCCACCATGCTCACATCGAAAATATTTGTTAATTTGGTTGACAAAAAATTTTAAGTTTATAAAAAAAAAATCTAGTGGCCGGTCGATTGCAGGATGGGGTTGCCCTCAGCCGACCATGCTCATGATGGAAATATTTCTTAATTTGGTTGACAAAAAATTTTAAGTTTAGAAAATAAATCTACTTCGTTAAGCTAATTTAATATGAGAAATTTCAAAGAAAAAAATTTAACTGACCTTTCAATTGCGGAAATTCTTTGGTTAATATGTTGTTGATCCCAATGTAGCTGCTCCACAAATTCGCTCCAAGTATTTTAATGAACCTCAGCAAACCTTGATGTAACGTGAGTAATAGTGATAATGGAATATATAGGTGAAACTACGAAGATGTTTTATCGTACGGTGAATGCATGATTAATTAGTTTTAATAAATTTTAACATGTTAATTTTTTTATGGCGATGAATGAAAATATGATAAAGCAAATAGTTTGGAATTGTTTTATAGCGGGGTGAATGTGGGATTACCTTGTTTCTAAATGTATTATAAAAATTTAAAAAAACATTCAATTGTTTAGTAAAAATTATATACTTTGACTATTAAAATAATTTAGGTAGAAGTTGTAGTTTACAATTTTAACTTTAATGATTTATTTCATAAAAAAAATTAAGTTTACATTTTTCATTAAATTGCATAATAAAATAATGAAGTGAAATATATCTCACAAACTTTTAGGAGGGAAATATTTTCGCAAAATTTTTTGGTTGGAAAATTTTTGGAGGGAAATATTTTCGCGAAATTTTTTTGGAGGGAAATTTTTGGAGGGAAAATTTCATTCTCTAAGCTATATAATATCTTTAGGAGACTCTCCATTTGTATCATTCAACATCTTCTATTTGAAAGGGATGGATTGTCCTGATAGTGAAGTTTCGATTTATACAGCATCAACATCTTCATCGCGTAACAACTCTATTCATATGGATGAATATAGTGGGAATTCTTCCACTATGAATAGAAAGTCAATTCTTCCACTTAGTCCTGATCCTAAGGACTATGAGAGAAACACTGATGAAAGAGGGGATGGAGAATTTCAAATAAATAAAGAGTCACAGATTCCACTTAGTCCGAATTCAAAGGACTATGAAAGCAATAGTGATGATGAGCTTGATGACAAATTTCAAAAGAATGGAGTCTCACGGTGTCCACTTAGTCCTAATTCTATGGACTATGAAAGCAGCAGTGATGAAGAGCAATATGGTGAAGTTCAATAGAATGGGGTGCCACGGTGTCCACTTAGTCCTAATTCTATGGACTATGAAAGCAGCAGTGATGAAGAGAAAGATGGTGAAGTTCAAAAGAATGGAGTGTCACGGTGTCCACTTAGTCCTAATTCTATGGACTATGAAAGCAGTAGTGATGAAGAGCAAGATGGTGAAGTTCAAAAGAATGGAGTGTCACGGTGTCCACTCAATCCTAATTCTAAGGACTATGAGAGTAGCAGTGATGAAGAGCGTGATAACGAATTTGAAAAGAATGGAGTGTCAAAGTGTTCACTTAGTCCTAATTCTAAGGACTATGAGAGCAGCAGTGATGAAGTGCATGATGATGAATTTCAAAAGTATGGAGTGTCACGGTGTCCAGTTAGTCCTAATTCTAAGGACTATGAGAGCAGGTTTGATGAAGAGCAGGATGATGAATTTCAAAAGTATGGAATGCCATGGTGTCCGGTTAGTCATAATTCTAAGGACTATGAAATCAACTTTGATGAAGAGCGGGATGATGAATTTCAAAAGTATGGAGTGCAATGGTGTCCAGTTAGTCCTAATTCTAAGGACTATGACAGCAGCAGTGATGAAGAGCGGGATGATGAAATTTAAAATAATGGAGTGTCACGGTGTCCACTTAGTCCTAATTCTAAGGACTATGAGAGCAACAGTGATGAAGAGTGCGATGATGAATTTCAAAAGAATGGAGTGTCACAATGTCCTCTTAGTCCTGATTCTAAGGACTATGAGAGCAGCAGTGATGAAGGACATGATGATGCACTTAGTCCTAATTCTAATGAGTATAAAGGTAGCAGTGATGAAGGACAAGATGATACACTTAGTCCTAATTCTATGGACCGTGAGAGCAGCACTGAAAATGCACATGAGGAAGAATATCTAATAAACATCAAGTCAAAACTTCCATTGAGTGTTGGCATTTTGGCACAGGTGTGGCGCTATGGTACAGGTGTTGTCCTTGATGGCAACTCTCTTTGAAGACAGATCTCAGTCCAGACTACAAGAATGAAGAGAAATTTCATATACGCAGGTTCATTAAGCCCAAGTTGCGTATACATGCTGGTACGCTATATACTAAGTCGCGGATACGCAGGCTCGCTATATACGAAGTCGCGTATACACGCAGTTTCATGAACAGAAAAGAGCGTACATGTCGAGAAGCTTTCTTTTGGTCCGTGGTAGTTAGTCCTCGGTACTTGAGCCTATGTTTTTGGACCAAGGTATCTCGACAGTCGTGTTGATCCCGAGTTTTGAAGTTGATGGTATTGTGTTACTATGGTTTTGGACCGTGGTATTGTGAAGGGCCTAAGGCTATATAAGGAGAAGAAGATCATTAGGCAATAGTATCAAAAAAAAAAAGTCTTGAATATCTAATGAAGAAAGAGATCTAGTATGCAGGTTCTGGGTTGATGATACATTGCTTGATCTGAGCTAAGGAGAGATCACACCGGTTGATGGAAGACTAGATCTAAGGATAGATCGGGATCAAATTGTTTGAAATGAACTATCTTTATATGGTTGATTATGCGTATTTTTAGATCTGCATACTGACGCAATGTTATGTTCTGGGTATGACTGATGTCTGGTACAACTGCAAAGTTTTAAGAAAATACTTTTAGATCTGTACGCATGTTGGCTTCGGTAAAAGCGCGTGTATACGCGGGTTTGTTTCATTGAAGTAGCGTATATCTTTTGAAGCTTAATCTTTGGGGTTGCAGTTGGGTCTGACTATTATTGCAGAGTTCTGTAGTCTGCTCTGTGTTATGGTGACTGGGTGTTGACAGGGTTTCAGTGGTTCAGTGATTCAAAGATTGATGATGCTAGTATCGGTTGTTTTGTGTTTCAATGATTTGTGAATGAATCGTGGTCTTCAGATTGTACTGTTGTGCTTCAGGAGTATCCAGTCTGAAAATTGATGAAAAGTGGTACCTAAAGGAAAGAAGATTGTAGGCCAGCACCTACGTACTAGTATCTTAGCTAGTACAAGAGCAAAGGGGGTTGGAGCTCCCTTCCAGGAGAGTCTGGAAAATGAGAGAAGGTTGTAAGCCTTCTGCAGGTTGTAGCCTGCGTACTGGTATAAGGCTGCACCAGTACAAAAGATTGTAAACTGAAGTTTCTGATTAAAGAAAGATAGAGACGACTTGCAGCAGGTGGTTTTCACCCACATTGGGTTTCCACCTTATATCTTGGTGTTCATGTGTGTGGTTTTTGTGTGATGATCTATTCTATTATACTGCACATGTTTACTGTTAAAATGGTTAATAATGTTCTGATGCATTTACTAAAGATAAGCTAACTGAATCATAAGATTTCTGGATATACGCTAGTTGCTTTAGACACAGCAGCGTGCACACGCAGGTTCACTTAACTGAAGTAGCGTATATGTTTCTGAATATGAAATTGAAAAAGTTTTATTGATCTGATAATACTGATTCACCCCCCCCCTCTCAGTATTATTTCCAACAATTGGTATCGGAGCAGGTCCTTCAGAGAAGCTTGATCGCTTGAAGGTAGATCGTTCATCATGAGCAACTACAAGAAAGAAGCATCAATCAGGCCACCAGTTTTTGATGGGACAAACTTCAATTATTGGAAGGTAAGAGTTACTGCCTATCTTCAATCTCTTGGTACAGAAGTTTGGGACATCGTAGAGACAGGCTACACTTTTCCTTCAGCTACTCCTACAGATTCGGTCGAGAAAAAGAAATATGAAACAAATGCGAAAGCAGTCAGTACTCTATTGGGATGTATATCCCAATCGGAATTCATGAAGGTAATGCACTATAAATCCGCAAAAGAAATATGGGACAAAATTGTCACGAGCTATGAAGGAGACGAACAGGTAAAGCGTGCTAAACTTCAAACTCTCAGGATTACGTATGAGACTCTCAGAATGTATAATGATGAAAGTGTGGCTAACTATTTCCTTAGGGTGGATGAGATTGTTAATTGCATGAAAAACTTGGGTGAAGAAATAAAAGAGGCTATTGTGGTTGAAAAGGTTCTAAGATCATTGTCCCCCAAATTTGAATCTAAAGTGTCTGCAATAGAAGAAAAGGAAAATCTACGAACTCTTACTATGTCTCAGCTTCAAGGAATTCTAACTGCTTATGAAATGAGAAAGGGAGGTCCATCAGACAGAAGAGAAGCTGCTTTCAAGGCTTCAGGCAAAGAAGATTATTATGAAGCAAGTCACGTGCCAGACGATGAAGAAGAAGAATCAAATTTTGTCAGAAATCTTCAAAGGGGTTCTGGAAGGTTCAGAGGTAAGTTACCTTTTAAATGCTTTGCTTGTGGAAGAGTAGGTCATTATGCTGCCAAATGTCCTCACAAAGATAAGAATGACAAGGGAAAGGAACCTGTCAAATGGAACAAGAAACAGAATGAAAAGAAGAAAAGCTATTACACTCATGAAGATAATGATGGTCTTTCAAATAGTGACGAAGATGAACAAGGTAATAGATATAAACTTTTAATGGCTTTTGAAGATGATGACTACATCGATGCTATAGATGTAGAAGGCTTTTGTGAAGAAATGAATAATCTCAAAGTTTGCTTAGAAGAAAAAAGTGCTATTATTGATTCTCTACAATGTCAACTGGCTGAAAAGGAAAAACATCTTGAAAAATTGGAATGTGAGATTGTTTGTCTTAGAAAGGAGATTGAGAAAACAAAAGCGATTAATCTTAAATTTGTTAAAGGATCTGAAACCTTGGATGAGATTATCAATGTGCAGCGTTCTCCTCTGATCAAGACAGGTTTGGGATATAATGGAGAAACATCTCAAGCTTCTACCTCTAAAAGTTATCTTGATGCAGCAAGGAGGAGCGAGCAAAGGCCAAATAAAAGTCATCAGGTGAATCAGGGACAGTTTACCTCAAGAACAAATAAAGACTATCAAGAAATTTGGGGACAAGCTGCCTTAAGGACAAACAGAAGCTACAATCAGCCACAGGTAAAATCTTCCCAATTTGCCCCAAGAATGGATGTCAATAGAAGTTACAATCAGTTGGATGATAGATCTGATTATCGCAGAAGTTTCTTTAATGGCCAATGTTTTTCTTGCCATAACTTCGGTCACAAAGCAGCTCAATGTGTTGCCTACAAGACAATCATGACTAGAGAAGCTCAAAAGCAAAGAAGTATGACTAGAACCATGAAAAGGACTTATAACAACTTTTCGGTTCTTGAAAATGAAGTTGAATGCTCTATTTGTAATAACTTTGGTCATGAAGACTCTGAATGCAGGAGCAGGTTCAGAAAGACAACTCAAAAGGAACAAACCTCAAATGTCAGAACATGGAGAATAAAGGAACCGCAACCAGAAAGATGTGGGATAGCCTTTTATGCAGAAGGTCAAGAAAGTCTATGGTACATTGATAGTGGATGTTCGAAGCATATGACAGGGGACAAAGAAAAACTTGAATCATATACCGCATTAGAAAAGGGAAAGAAAGTTTCCTTTGGAAACGATATCTCTGCAGCCATAAAAGGAAAAGGCGTTGCTCCGTTGAAAGAGAAGGTCAAAGCTGGAAATGTTTTGTATGTTGATGGATTGAAGCATAATCTTCTGAGTGTCAGTCAGATGTGCGATCAAGGAACAGAGGTAATATTTAGATCAAATGGATGTTGTGTTCGTGATCTTGATACAGGTGAAACAGTGATCAAAGGAAGAAGGACTCCAAATAATCTATACATATTTGAAGAAAGACAACAACAATGCTATTTGAGCAAGGATGATGAACACTGGCTATGGCATCGGAGACTGGGGCATCTAAGCTTTTCACAAATAAGGAAAGCATGCAGATATCAGGCAGTTCGTGATCTTCCAGATATCAAAATTCCAGACAACACCATATGCAAATCATGTCAGTTTGGAAAGCAAACCAGAACTAATTTTCCTGAGAAGGAAGGATCAGCTAGCATGCCTCTTGAGCTAGTACATACAGATACATGTGGTCCATTCAGAAAAAGAACACCTCGAGGAGAAGAATATTTGATATTATTCATTGACGATTTCTCCAGGTTTGTCTGGTTAGGACTTATGAAGCAAAAAGATGAAGCATTCGAAAAATTCAAATCTTTGAAGGCCTTGGCTGAAAATGAATCAGGACACAAAATTAAGTGCCTCAGATCTGACAGAGGTGGGGAGTTTACCTCGAATGAATTTTTCGATTTCTGTGAAGAACATGGGATAAGAAGAGAATTCTCTACAGCTAGAACTCCTCAGCAAAATGGAGTTGTGGAAAGAATGAACAGAACAATCCAAAAAATGGCTCGTGCTATGCTTGATGAATCAGGTACTCCCGCAACCTTCTGGGGTGAAGCTGCACATGCTACGGTTATTATTCTCAACAAAACAAATGTCCTAGTAAACAGCACTCAAACTCCTCATGAGCTCTGGTGTGGTAAGACTCCTTCGATGAAGCACTTCAAAATCTTTGGGAGCAAATGTTATATTAAGAATACTGATGAGCAACTTGGCAAACTTGAACCTAGAGCAGATGAAGGAATTCTTCTTGGTTATTCTCCACATAGCAAAGCATACAAGTGCTACAATAAAAGACTTGGCAGAATTGTTGACAGCATTGATGTTGTGGTTGATGAGAAGGGATATATTCCTAGGCAAGTTCATCATGAAGACATTGAAGAAGATGAAGGCTACCCTCAAAGACAGAATGATGAAGAAGAAGAACCTCAAGAAGAAGAAGAATCTCAAGAAGAACCAGAGGAGCAGACAAGAATAGAAGAGAAGACTCCATCCAGATATGTTCAGAAGAATCATCCAGAATCTCAGATTGTGGGGCAGAAAGAAGCAAGAGTACAAACAAGAAGAACAATTGTAGAAGCTTCAAGCTACTTGGCATTACTCTCTTCCACTGAACCAAAAAATGTGAAAGAGGCATGCAAAGATGAATGTTGGATCAAAGCAATGGATGAAGAACTTGAGCAGATCGAAAAGAACAACACTTGGGAATTGGTTCCTAGACCAAAAGATAAGAGTGTCATAGGGACAAAATGGGTCTTCAAAAATAAATTGAATGAAAATGGAGAAGTAATTAGAAACAAGGCCAGACTTGTTTGTAAAGGGTATGCGCAGCAAGAAGGAATAGATTTTGAAGAGACCTTTGCTCCTGTTGCAAGACTTGAGGCCATCCGAATGTTCCTTGCTCTCTCAAGCTTTCAAAACTTCAAAGTATTTCAAATGGACGTGAAATCAGCCTTTCTGAATGGAGACTTAGAAGAAGAAGTATATATTGAACAGCCAGATGGTTTCATTCTTGGGAATGATCCAAACCTTGTATGCAGATTGAAAAAGGCTCTCTATGGTCTCAAACAAGCTCCAAGGGCTTGGTACTATCGGTTGGACAAATATCTTCACCAACAAGGTTTTTCAAAAGGGTCAGCAGACAGCAATCTCTATATAAAAGTTGAAAATAACAAATTGCTAATACTTGTTGTGTATGCAGATGATATTATCTTTGGCAGCAATGAAGAGGCTATGAGTCAAAACTTTGCCTTGGTTATGCAGAAAGAATTCGAAATGTCATTACTTGGAGAATTGACATACTTTCTTGGATTGCAAATCCAACAAAATGAAGGAGGTATTTTCTTGTCTCAAACCAAGTACCTCAAGTAGATCTTGAAGAAGTATGGCATGGAAGATTCAAAGCCAGTTTGTACCCCCATGGTTACAGGATGCAGCCTCAGTGCAAATGATGAATCAGCAGCAGTTCACCAACCAACTTATAGATCCATGATTGGAAGTTTGCTTTATTTGACAGGTACCCGACCAGATATTATGCATGCAGTAGGAATTGTTGGAAGATTTCAAGCCAACCCAAAGGAAACTCATCTTCAGGCAGTCAAAAGAATCTTCAAGTATCTTCAAGGGACTCAAAACTATGGCTTATGGTATCCTAGAGATACAGATCTCACTCTTCATGCTTACACAGATGCAGATTGGGCCGGAAGTGTGGATGACAGGAAAAGCACAAGTGGTGGTGCTTTCTTCATGGGTTCCAGATTAGTATCTTGGTTCAGCAAGAAACAGAGTTCGATTGCTTTATCTACAGCTGAAGCAGAATATGTGGCTGCGGCATCTTGTTGCACACAACTTCTTTGGATGATGCATACCTTGCAGGATTTTCAAATCACTTGCACTCCACCAGTCTCTATCTTATGTGATAATACAAGTGCAATCAGCATTTCAAAGAATCCAGTCATGCATTCAAAGACCAAGCACATACCAATCAAGTATCACTTCCTCCGGGAACAAGTGCTTGAACAAAAGATCAAGTTGGAGTATGTCTCTTCTAAAGAACAAATTGCTGATATTCTCACAAAACCACTGCCCAGGGAGACTTTTGAATATCTCAGACAAAAGCTGGGAGTAGTTGATGCTTCATCCTGCTGTTGAAGCTTGTCTGTTCTAAAGAAAAGTTGGTATACGCGAGTTGTGTAAGGGATATCCGCATACATACGCTGATTTATGCAGGTGAAGTCGCGTATATGGAGTTCTGAACAGCAAGGGCAGATTCTGGTTGGAGAAGGTCTGAGATGGGTATGCCAGAGTCCTTCAGGCACAGTTTCAGGGGGAGCAGCAGGCACAGTTTCAGGGGGAGCAGCTTAAAGTCTAATAAAGCATTGTTGGCATTTAGATGCTTTTGGTTCTAGTTCACAACTGTTGTTGGTTTCAGGAGAAGGAGCACAAAAGGAAATCTTGGTTGCTGATCTAAAAGATGATTATCAGATGCTGCTGGTGACTTTCATAAGTCTTGGTCTAGATTTTTCGTCTCTATGTCATGTATCTCTTTTGTGATATCTCTTCTATGGTGTCAAGGTCATGTAACGGCCTATGTTGGTTTCCCCACTATGCCTGGGATGAATGATGTAATGTAATTGGTTGTTATATGTAAATTTCTGATGTATCCCCTCTTGGTTGGGAGTATGGATGTATATATTGAGTCTTTTGGTGATAGGAAGGTCCTTTATGATAAGAACATCTTTTGCAGATCTTGCCTACAGTCAGGGGGAGCATGTTTAGCACAGCAGAGCAGAGATATCAGCATGTACTCAGGGGAAGCACAGCCCTTTGCCCTTGATGACAAAGGGGGAGAATGATTCTAAGGATCTTGGGGTTGCCATCAAGTCCAAAGGGGGAGATTGTTGGCATTTTGGCACAGGTGTGGCGCTATGGTACAGGTGTTGTCCTTGATGGCAACTCTCTTTGAAGACAGATCTCAGTCCAGACTACAAGAATGAAGAGAAATTTCATATACGCAGGTTCATTAAGCCCAAGTTGCGTATACACGCTGGTACGCTATATACTAAGTCGCGGATACGCAGGCTCGCTATATACGAAGTTGCGTATACACACAGTTTCATGAACAGAAAAGAGCGTACATGTCGAGAAGCTTTCTTTTGGTCTGTGGTAGTTAGTCCTCGGTACTTGAGCCTATGTTTTTGGACCAAGGTATCTCGACAGTCGTGTTGATCCCGAGTTTTGAAGTTGATGGTTTTGTGTTACTATGGTTTTGGACCGTGGTATTGTGAAGGGCCTAAGGTTATATAAGGAGAAGAAGATCATTAGGCAATAGTATCAAAAAAAAAAAAGTCTTGAATATCTAATGAAGAAAGAGATCTAGTATGCAGGTTCTGGGTTGATGATACATTGCTTGATCTGAGCTAAGGAGAGATCACACCGGTTGATGGAAGACTAGATCTAAGGATAGATCGGGATCAAATTGTTTGAAATGAACTATCTTTATATGGTTGATTATGCGTATTTTTAGATCTGCATACTGACGCAATGTTATGTTCTGGGTATGACTGATGTCTGGTACAGCTGCAAAGTTTTAAGAAAATACTTTTAGATCTGTACGCATGTTGGCTTCGGTAAAAGCGCGTGTATACGCGGGTTTGTTTCATTGAAGTAGCATATATCTTTTGAAGCTTAATCTTTGGGGTTGCAGTTGGGTCTGACTATTATTGCAGAGTTCTGTAGTCTGCTCTGTGTTCTGGTGACTGGGTGTTGACAGGGTTTCAGTGGTTCAGTGATTCAAAGATTGATGATGCTAGTATCGGTTGTTTTGTGCTTCAATGATTTGTGAATGAATCGTGGTCTTTAGATTGTAATGTTGTGCTTCAGGAGTATCCAGTCTGAAAATTGATGAAAAGTGGTACCTGAAGGAAAGAAGATTGTAGGCCAGCACCTACGTACTAGTATCTTAGCTAGTACAAGAGCAAAGGGGGTTGGAGCTCCCTTCCAGGAGAGTTTGGAAAACGAGAGAAGGTTGTAAGCCTTCTGCAGGTTGTAGCCTGCGTACTGGTATAAGGCTGCACCAGTACAAAAGATTGTAAACTAAAGTTTATGATTAAAGAAAGATAGAGACGACTTGCAGCAGGTGGTTTTCACCCACATTGGGTTTCCACCTTATATCTTGGTGTTCATGTGTGTGGTTTTTGTGTGATGATCTGTTCTGTTATACTGCACCTATTTACTGTTAAAATGGTTAATAATGTTCTGATGCATTTACTGAAGATAAGCTAACTGAATCATAAGATTTCTGGATATACGCTAGTTGCTTTAGACACAGCAGCGTGCACACGCAGGTTCACTTAACTGAAGTAGCGTATATGTTTCTGAATATGAAATTGAAAAAGTTTTATTGATCTGATAATACTGATTCACCCCCCCCCCCTCAGTATTATTTCCAACATTGAGTCTGAATTCCATGGACTATGACAGTAGCACTGAAGAAGGGTAAGATGAAGAATATCCTCCAAGTCAGTATTTGAAAGGCATAGTTGATCATAGTGTGGATAACATTCCTCTTAATGATGATAAAAATCCTTATACAAATGATGGAGATGTTGCCAAGAAATATTGTATCGAGGAGTAGGACCAGACCTTTTCGTATCAATGCAAGATGTTCTAGTTATACAAGGGGTAGAGTAGAATATTTGACGAGAAGAAGTTCTATCAGCGCACTCATTTCAAGTGAATGTTGCCAAAAAAATTCCTTGAAACATATGGATTTCAAATTTGCATTTGAGAGCAAGAAGAGATATTTGTCAATGAATAAAAGCATGCAAAATTCATATTTAGTTGGGTGCATGCAATCTACATTGTCAGGTTATGATTATCATATTAAGACTTTATTTATCTATAGAAAAGCTTTCAAAATGTTTCATTTGATTGGGAATTTTCGTCTCTCAAGAATTCAAGAAAATTTGGAAAAGGATCCCACATTTTATTCTGAAATACGTCATAAAAGACAGTTTGGGCCATTATCAAACATTGCAATGTCATGGATGAAAGATTTCTTTTCAAAGAATGGAGAGTGTATGCCAAATAGAGAGACAATACATATTCCAGATAATTTTTTGAGACGCAAAATCTACAACTTATACAAAGAATATGCAGAAGGTGCTGAGGGACATGGCCGGTTTATTGCATATCAATATTTTGTGAAGATATGGAAGAAAGAATTCAATAATGTTCGTATTCCTAAGAAGACAAGGATGGGGATTTGCAGTACATGTGCTTCTCTTAAATCAAAAAGGGACAAATGTGAAGGGTCAGAAAGAGGTAGGCATTCATAACTTTAACTTTTAAGATTGTATATTCATCAAGTATGAAAACATATTTCTTAATGGCTTTCTTTTATGTTGTGTAGATTCAATTGTCAAAGAACTTCAGGAGCATCGCGAACAACAAACAAATGAACGGAAAAAGTTGTACAAGCATCGAAAGAAGTGTTATGATAATCCGAATAAATATTTGGGTTTGATAATTGATGGTATGGACTAGAAGAAAACACTTTTACCACATTTTTTTCGCACACCCAAAAATTTACAGGAGGAAAATTTTATTCAGTATCACTTGGTCGGTTGTATGGTCTTCAATGGGAAAATGTTGCCAAAGGTATACTTCACAGCTCCAAATATTCATAATGATGCAAATCTGACCATAACCATAATTCATGATGTGCTTTCTCAATGGTCTGGTAATCTTCCTAAAGTTTTGTATCTACAATTGGACAACACTTGCCATGAAAACAAAAATCAGGTTGTTTTTGGATATCTAAACATGCTTGTTGAATTGAGAATTTTTCAGAAGGTAAAGGTTGGTTTCCTTCTTGTTGGGCACACTCATGACCATATTGACCAGATGTTCAGTCGTTTTCTAGTCAGAATGAGGAGGAAGGAAGCTGGGAGCTTTCCATCATTAATTGAATGTATTAAGAAATCATACATGCCAGAGCCTACTTTTGATGTGTTGGAAGAAACTGTTGACATGAGAAGGTTTATTATGGGATCATATGGCGAGGGGAAATTCATTGAACAACTTAATGACATTAGCTTCCAACATCAATTTCGTATCAAAAAAATTGATGGGAAAACACTAATATGGGGCAAGAAGTATTCAACTACTACAGAATGGGCACCATCATCAGGTTTGCAATTTTTGAAGTTCATTCTAGATCATCCAATATTTGCATTGAAAATATTGTTATTACAATCAGTTGGTGAAGTTCATAATGCACACAAACAAAACAGAGATATAAATTATTCTAATTGCCTAGAAGAAATTAAAAAATGTATTAGATATACATGAGTACTTTGACATTGCTGATTCAGTTTGGTGGGAGTCATTTTTCAATAATCAAAGTGATATCATTTCAACAAGAACAAATGAAGATATACCTTTGAAAAATCCATTTATTTGGCCAAAAAATGTGTCGAATGCACACGAGGAAATAAACATTGTTGAACAACAACAATCTCAAGGTATCATTAACTCTTCATAGGCAGAGGAAAGAGAGATGTATATTGGCTTCAGAAGATCTCGTGCACAACGTGAAGCCATGGAAGACCTTTACAGGGGTTCAGTACAGGATATTAAGGAGGGTTGCATGATCGCAGTGCTAGCAGATGGAGATCTCAATGGCTATCCATTTTGGGTTGCTAAAGTTATAAAGGTATTTACAGAAAATGAGGATGTTACAAGTGTTGAAGTACATTGGTATGCCACAAATACACACCCATTCAATGGTGTGTATAAGCCAGAGATGGTAGTTGACAAAAAAAATGGCGGAAAGAGAAAAAGAAAGGGTACAAATATAAATCGTCACTGCACAGACATATTGAAATTGGAGGATGTTGACATACTTGTTTATGACTTCAATTTAACAAAGAGGGGAACTCTTCGCTTCAAGACGATAGAGATTCTGAAAAGGTTGTTACCAGAAGGAACAATATTGAGATGGGAGTCTGCTGAAACTAGTCGTAGATCTAGAAGAATTTTGAAACCTGAAATGATGGGCATGCATGTGGACTCAGATGGGGCACTAGTTGATGAAAGAGAAGAATATGGAACATCTTCATCAGCATCCAGTGACTCATCTGAAGATGTGAATTCTAATGGCGTGCAAGAAAATATGAGTGATTTTGAATAATTGTTTAAGACAGTTTATCTAATTGATGTATGCATCGTCTCTTGAAATAAAATTTTTGATTTCCATATGGTGTTAAATGAGAAGTTATGAGTCACTTTTATGTTGTTAGATCATTTTACTAGCATTTTTTTTAAATTTTGAAGATTGACCCTAAAAAAAAAATCATCATTCCAGTATAATCACTTTTTCGTTTTCAAGCTATATTTTGCACGAAAATTTTGTTTTCACTGCCATTTTTAAAACATGTTCAAAATTGTCCCTAAAAAAAAAACCATCATTCCAGTATACACACTTTTCGTTTTTAGCACTGTTTTTGATGTTTTTTTGGCGTTTTTTGGCCAGAGTTCCCGTTTTGAGTTTATAGTTCCCATTTCAAAGTTTACATTGTTGAAAATAATCATCTTTCCTTGAGTTATTACTTCCTCTACCATGATTCTCCAATCTTGGGCTCATATCATGATTCCTTGCACAAGTATTCTTCTTCCTCTAAATTTCGAGACACCATTCTACTACTTATTATATCAATTTCCTTAGGTGGTTGTACATGTGAAAGTATTCCACGCAAGGATGTCTGGCCCCTGTAATTTCCATAGGCATCAATTAGAGCACCATGCATTGGATGATGCCTCCAATCATAGCCATTCCTCGAACCATATGCTACACTCATATTAGATGTGTCAAATTTCCTGAGGTGATCTCCATCACCTTTCCCACCCCAAGTCCTTTCCCATGCATAGAGCCCTACTTTAACTTCTTTTCCCAGGATCAACGTCATTTGAAGCATGAGCCATCCTTACTGTTTGGTCTTCTACCTAACCTTGTTAGCCTATGAGTCTAGTTTGGTAGCTTTGGCTAATGGTGAAGTTGAGACTGTGTTTAGAGGCGATCCTTATGAATTTTAGTGCAATTCTACCAACTATCTGGCTGGCATCCAAACCTTTATAGACCAATAAGCATAGCAATGGATAATCATGCCTAGTAAGCCAAGCCCCTTATATATTATGCTCATTTTCAAAGATTCAGTAATTATAGATATAAATACAAGCCACTAGATAGAAATAATAATTATGAATCTATTAGGAATAATTAGGAATAATCCTGAAATTCTGAGGTCCGAGTAACAGCATCGGTTTAAGCGCCAATTGTTTAAGGAGACAGGACAGGAGCATGCATTCCTGTCATTCAGCCTTCCAACAATCCTTGATGGAGAAGGAGTCCTTCCAAATCCAATTCTTGATGATTACAGAGGAGCACTCCTCCTTCCTGTTGAAGGAAGTGTAACTAGGTTCAGTCTTCATAGATGTACTTTTGATATTTGTACTTATTCAAGAAAAGAAATATTATTTTTATAATATATGTCAATGAGTTTCTTTCTCATTGAAGTAGGTCTAGCACATGTCAAAGTGCTATAGGTGAGTCAAATAGTCAACAAAAATATTGAAGGCCTTAAGGGCATGTTACACTATGTATAAATATATATTAAAGTCAAAGGGAAACCTCCAAGCAAAGTCAAGTCTAATCCTATGTAATGACACCTTCAAGAAGCTCCTTCAAGCATGCTACACCACCATGGAAAATGTGTGAAGTCTGCTCAGCAAATCAGCCACCAAACTACCCTCCAAGTCAGCCTACAAACAACCCTCAAAGTCAGCCTATAAGTCGGCCTAAATGGAGGGACAATCCTCTATTTATAGAGGTTGTCCACTCCAAATAAAACGCACTACTCAATCTCTAAAATCCACAAGAAACAGAGAGGAAAGAAGGTCGAAGGAAGCCAAGGCAAAGGGTCCACTAAGGCAATGAAGAGAGGAGGATGAACATCGAAGTTTGAAGGACTACCTCTAGGGTAATACTCACAGCCACACATGCGAAAGGAGAAGGATCTGCCTACAACCATAGTAGCAGAAGATTACAGTTCACCATACCTCATTGTTTTGGGTGCAAACTAGGCCTACAAGGCCTCCTACTCCAGCATGGAAGAAAGACACTCAAGTGAAGGGGAGAAGAGCACATAAACCTAGTTATCCTCCCACACGTGCGAGATACTAGGGCAACAAAACAACAACATTGTCATACACCTATATTTCAATAAGGATCTTGGTTGATCAATGTTGAAGTCTACTTGTGTAAGGGATAGAAGAGGAACACCTCACCTAGAAGACTCACTCAAAAAGGTCTATCTCTAGACAAGATTCATAAGAGAATGAAGTGCCAGAAGTCAGAACAAAGTGCCAAAAGAAGTACTGAGAAATAAGGTGCAGAAAGAAGGAAGGACTTGACTTGTGCTTGGAGGATACTCTTGTCAGGGGTCTAGGGTTTGGCATTAATCAATAGAAGCTTCAATAAGAGAAATTCAACAAAGGGTTTTCCTCTCAAGAGAAGAGAGGTTTTGGCCCTAGCAGAGAGCCAACATCTTGTGTTCTTGTTTTTGTGTTTTGGTGGCAGTTTGATGAAGTACACACATATGCACTAATAAGAAAAAGAATAAAAATAAGCTAACAAGAAAAGTAAAAAGACTCCACAAATTGTTATCAAATAACAAAGAATCTCACTACCCTACTTTGCCCTAGATTCTTCAACATGGAATCAGAGCTAAGGTGACACATCAAGGAAAGGGCAACACAAGAACACTCATCAAGAAGAAGCATCTACAAAGTCGAAGCATCAAGCCTAGAAGTCTCAATCACTTCAAGGACAAGAAGGGTCTACAATCCATCATTCATCAAGGAGGTCTATAAAGCTAGAAGAAGAGCTTTATATAAAGGCACCTACAAAGAAGAGTTGATTCAAGCAGGACCTACATCAAGCTACAAGTCTTCAGGAAAACCTCATCACCAAGCAAGTCCACTTGGAGAAGGAAACTTGAATAACATCAAGATCCAGGGAAGACAAGCCATTTAGCCTTCAAGGCAGAAGCAAATCCATCACATCTCAAAATCTATCAAGTAAGTACATGTCCCCTTCTGAATATACATCAATGTCCTTTTGCAAGGAAATCAATAAATTGGTAGGTACCAATAACTTTCTTACATGGAAGAAGAGGACTGATCTACTACTCAAAGA
The DNA here is from genome assembly GCA_031772625.1 of Pinus tabuliformis. NCBI lineage: Eukaryota > Viridiplantae > Streptophyta > Pinopsida > Pinales > Pinaceae > Pinus > Pinus tabuliformis. The sequence continues at coordinate 739,078,980 of CM062814.1, read as the reverse complement.
GAATGAACTCCTAGAGCATGTCAAAGGGAATATCACTATCCCTGCTAAGGAATAGACTCAAGCCTTAGCCAAGTACAATAATGATGAAACAAGAGCTCAAAGGATTTTGATAGAATCAATAAAAGGCTCTCTCATTCCTTATGAGACATCTAAACAAATTTATGATAATCTAGTAGAGCTATTCTCTGTATCCACAACCGGAGAAGTAATATCTCTAAGGAATTAGGAATGAATTATACAAGATGAAGATAACAAAGGAGGGAATCACTTCCTACTTCATGAAAATATCTTAAATGAGAGATCAAATTCAGGAGCTTGGGGAAGTCATGTCTGAGAGAGAGATGAAAACTGTAGTACTCAATGCTCTACCTGACGAGTGGGGAAACTTCACATCTAGGATATATGCCATGAAGGAAGCAACCACTCTCAGTGAAATGTGGTCTCTATGTAGAACAGAGGAAACCAGACTTAAGGCAAGAGAAGATGTGGGATCAAAGGAGTAAGCATTTGCTACCATGGCCAAAAGAAAGGGTAAATTTGGCAAGTTTGGTCCACGAAGAACAAACAAAAAAGACATGGCCAAGATCCAATGTTTTGGATGCCAAGAATATGGACACTACAAAAGAAATTTTCCTAAGCTTAAGAAGGACAACAACAAAAGGAAGAGGGAAGAAGGTCACATAACTCAAGAGATGAAATAAGAAGGAAAGAAGCAAAATAAGGAAGATCCTTCAGATCTCTAATATGACTAGGTCAAACTCTTTACTTCTAGACTTCTTTCAAAGTTTTGAGTAGAATAGGAGCATGTAGGAATAAATAAAATTGCATGACTAGAAACATCCTCTAGAATCTAGTAGCATGATGTACATAGAATTCTAGATACTCATGTAGATGTACCATTTATGATAAGAACAAAAATGCATAAGTAGAAATATCCTCTAGAATATAGGAGCATGGCAGATATAGCTCAAGATATTCATGTAGAAGAATCATACCTAGTATAGGACCTCATACATGATGAAAGAAAACTGATCATGATAAGAATCTTAGAAGGCCTACATCATCAAAAGAAAGGAAACATTTACAAGGCAAGGATATTTAAGATCCTATGATGGAATCTTCAAAAGAAGGTTCATGGACCAAAGCAAATGTCTCATTGGGAATCCCATTCATGGGTTTCAAGAAAAGAATGATGTGTAGGCAAGCTAAGATGAAGCAAGGAGGGCCACACCAAAGGATGATCAAAGGAGAATCAAGATGAGGTATGTATGCATCAAAGTTTAAGTCATGTTATCATTTGTATATTATTGAGTCATGGGTATATTTCTATAACATGATCAAGCATGAAAGAATCTCTTTCACCAAGAACATGCTCGAAGGCATGTACCACAATGCAATGAGGGTCAACAAAAGAATATGCTCACATAAGGAGCATAAGATTGCTGACTAAGAAGTAGTCACCCAAGATGAATCCTTGGTGGAGGAATGGCACGAGTGAGCTCGAGGGTTTTCGCAGATGCACTGGATGGATCTGTACATGTAGGGAAAAGGCAAATTGGTGCTAAAAAATGCACAACATATTTGTCGACATCAAGATTTTCTCTTTCCATATATATATATATATATCTATATATATCTATATATCTATATATATATATATATATATATATATATATATATATATATATATTATATATATATATATATGAGTGAGATGGTGAGTTTTGGAGCATAAATTGTAACAGAGTAAGTAGACAACCATTTTGTATCTTACTAGCACACTTGGATTTCACTTCATAAAAATCTAACTTCATGATTTGAGATAGTCATTAAAACTTAGTTGGTTTGCATGGAATCTAGTTTTCATATTCAAATTTTAAATTTTATGAGGAATGGTTTGGGGGTGAGAGTCACTGTGGGAAATAAACTATATGAATGGGAATTTTGACTTCAAATTTTATGAGGAAGGGTTTGGGGTGAGAGTCACCATGGGAAATAAACTATATCAATTGGCATTTTGACTTGACTCAGCCTTGCACAATTTTGACCGATGAACATTATTTCATCTGAACTTAGACTCTGCCTGGATGGTAAAAAAAAATCATTTTGAAAAGGAACTAATCATGAAAATGAATAAAACTGAAAAATGGTCTTCAACAAATGAAGATTGGTAGATAAGAGGGCATATGACCTAGCCTTGTCAATGGGAGAATACAATATACAGCAATGCCCGTTGTGACCCTTATGGATCTTTCTTTTGTTTTCTTCATGTAGTTGTTGTTGTATGACACTCTAATGGAGCATTTTGATTGTATTGAGTAAACATTTTAATATGCACTTATTTTAAGACCCGACAGATGATGGAGATTTTTGGTCATCATTAGGCCCTCTATACATGTTCTCCTCTGTGACAACTTTTTCAATCAACTAAAACATGTCAAAACAGATTGCAAGCCAAAAGCATGTTTAATCCTATCTTGTAGTCTAAAATACATTTAAGAATGTGTTCCCCTTTACCATTCAGTTATCTCAATATTAAAATTACACATCATGGTTTATCAAGTCGAAAATCATTTTGAATAATGCAAGCTGTAAAATTAATCCCATTCATATGTAGTACATGACAAAATCTCCTCTAGAGGCAAGATAATTAAAACCACTGATGCCATATCCTATTATTAAAGACCTATTTTTTATGTACAGGAAGTGGATCATTAATCCAGGTAATTAAACCTTGCCCGAGGCACCTTACTAAACAAATATCATGTTTATAGTGGCCACACTTCACCAACTTCCAACTTCTGACTATGGGACATCTTATTGTATCACATTCAAACATTATTTCTTTGTCTGAATTACAATAATATATACCCAAGATTTGTATCTCTATACTACAGAATCCGATAGAGGTGTTGATCAAGATATATCGTGGTGATTGAAGCTCTGTGAGACTCTAAAACACTTGGGCCCTTGCTCTATTTTGGTTGTTATCTCAGAACTCCCGTTTCCAACATATCGACAAATAGAAATCAGACAAAAGTTGATATCAAGCATTGAGGACCAGAGCATGCTCTTCATCTAAATGTATGGATAACTAGTACCTGTATTCTTGCAGATGTTGCCTTAGATCAGTTTTTAGCTGGGTTCCCTCCTCTGCATCTTGGTGAGTTACTTGTGATTCAATTGCTGCAGTGTCTAGTGAAGGCTTCCTGATTAACCAAAGCTAAGACGAACATCATAGTCATCCATATGAGAAGAAAATTTTAGGAAACAAAAAGGCACTTCAGTAATCATTGAAGGACTACAAAATCTCTACCATCAATGAAAGACAGGCCAAGTTTTTGCAATTCAACCAAATGACCAGATGCCAACAAATCTGTTAGTTTCAGGACCGTTATTCTCAAATGGAAGGTCCGTTTAGGGACCATGTTTTGCTAAAAAATGCATAACATATTTGTAGGCATCATGATTTTTTCTTTCCATATATATATATATATATATATATATATATATATATATATATATATATATATATGAGTGAGCTAGTGAGTTTTGGAGCTTAAATTGTAACAAAGTAAGCAGACAACCATTTTGTATCTTACTAGCACACTTGGATTTCACTTCATAAAAATATAACTTCATGATTTGAGATAATCATCAAAACTTAGTTGGTTTGCATGGAATCTACTTTTCATCAGATTTCAGATTCAGATTTTAAATTTTATGATGAAGGGTTTGGGGGTGAGAGTCACCATGGGAAATAAACTATATGAATGGGCATTTTGACTTGACTTAGCCTTGCACAATTTTGGCTGATGAACATTATTCCATCCGAACCTAGACTCTGCCTGGATGGTAAAAAAGCAATCATTTTGAAAAAAACCAATCATGAAAATGAATAAAACTGAACTATGATCTTCAGAAAATGCATATTGGTAGATAAGAGGGCATATGAATTAGCCTTGTCAATGGGAGGATACTCAAATATACAACCATGTCCATTGTGACCCTTATGGATCTTGCTTTTGTTTTCTACATGTATTTGTTGTTGTATGTGTATATAATCAACACTCTAATGGAGCATTTTGAATTGTATTGAGTAAACATTTTAAGATGCACTTATTTTAAGACCTGACAGATGATGGAGAGTTTTGAACTTGATATGGTCATCATTAGGCCCTCTGTACATGTTCTCCTCTATGACAACTTTTTCAATCAATTGAAGCAAGGCAAAACAGATTGCAAGCCAGAAGCATCTTTAATCCTATCTTGTAGTCTGAAATACGTTGTAGAATGTGTTCCCCTTTACCATTCAATTATCTCAATCTTTAAATTACACAACATTATTTATCAAATCGAAAATCATTATGAATAATGCAAGTTGTAAAATTCATCCCATTCATATGTAGTACATAACAAAATCTCCTCTGGAGGCAAGATAATTACAACCACTGATGCCATATCCTATTCTTCAAGACCTATTTTTCATGTACAAGAAGTGGATCATTAATCTAGATAATTAAACCTTGCCTGAGGCACTTTACTGAATGATATCATATTTATAGTGGCCACACTTCGTCAGCTTCCAAATTTTGACTATGTGACATCTTATTGTATCACATTCAAACATTACTTCTTTGTCCAAATTACAATAATATATACCGATGATCTGTATCTATATACTACAGAATCCAGATAGAGGTGTCGATCAAGATATGTCGTGGTGATTGGAGCTCTGTGAGACTCTAGAACACTTGGGCCCTTGCTCTATTTTGGTTGTTATCTCAGAAGTCTTGTTTCTGACATTTCGACAAATAGAAATCAGACAGAAGATGATAACAAGAATTGAGGACCAGAGCATGCTCTTCATTTGAATGTATGGATAACTAGTACCTGTATTCTTGCAGGTCTTGCCTTGGATCAGTCGTTAGCTGGTTTCCCTCCTTTGCATCCTAGCGAATTATTTGTGATTCAACTGCCGTAGTGTTTAGTGAATGCTGCCTGATTAACCAAGGGTAAGAAGAATATCAAAGTCATCCATATGTGAAGAAAATTTTAGGAAACAAAAAGGCACTTCAGTAATCATTGAAGGACTACAAAATCTCTATCATCAATGAAAGACAAAGACAGGCCAAGTTTTTTGCAATTTAACCAAATGACCAGATGCCCTCAAATCTGTCAATTTTGGGACCGTTATTCTCAAACGGAAGGTCCGTTTAGGGACCATGTAAAGAGAAGCCCGAGTAAAAGTTTACGAGAAAGCTATATTACTACCTTTCATCTCCCTTGATGATATTCGACTCTTCTTTGAATGAGTCTGATCTTTGAGATCCTCTATCAGAAAGTGCGGTGGGGAAATAAATTTTAATAGGTCCATTTAGATTTTAGAATGGCCGCCAAATTAGATTTGAATAGGTAGTAAAATCTTATAAAGCAATTGCTATGGTCGCTTAGGTTTTCATTAAGTTTTATTCTTATTTGAGCAAAAGGATATCATCTAACATAGAAGTTGTATCTAATGAGGTTGAAGATAAGTAATAATGTTAGTTTAGTCAGGGCACCAATAAAAATTATATGAGTTTTTTTTTAATATAAATAAGTATGTTAATATAAGGAGAGAAAATGGACATGAGCTTTACGCATGAGGAAAATATCTATCAATCTTTTAGGAGTGAAAAATATGTTTAAATCTGTAAATAATGTTATCAATAAATTTAAATAGTTATAGGTAGCCTATTATTTTTAAGGAAGTTCACTTAGAGCTTAAAAATATGCTATTAGAAGTTAGCCATAGCTTAGAAGGCCTTCACATGTGTTGTTAAGAGAGACATGGGATAAATTTTGACTAAAGGAAATAAGGGGTACAATTAAATTAGTGTATAGCACCTACTCAAATCACCAAGATTATACCCAAATCATCAAGACAACACACTTCTCTAAGAAAAATTATGAAACACCATGGAACAACTCGGATTAAAACTTATAACCAAAGCATAAAGAGTTAGAGCAGAGTGTTTAAGTGAACACAATAAAAATAGTACACATTGGACATAATATCATATACACATGGATCGTACATATCTAGTTAAAAGTGGTATCTAAAGCAACCTCTTTCTACACCTAGTGTCCTAGATGGCTAAGGAAAGGTGTGATCAAACCAATGATACATCCATGAATTACATATAGATTCGTAAACCTTAGATGGAAAATGATCAATGTGACAGGAATCATAGGGGTTGAGATGAAAATCTGTTAATTTTAGTTAATAATGGTATGTTCTATGCTTAGCACAATTACTTCAATGTTCCTTAAGCAACCCAATAGCAATTTCAATTTAGATTTACAGTAGCGATCACATTAACCATTAATCACATTGACAGTAAAAGTAGATAGAACATAAAACAATATTTAGAAGACAAGCCAAGACAAGAGGACACCAGATTTGGTGGATGCCAGGGAAAAACCCCAATGTTGGGAAAACCCTTTGATCAATTCTTCTTATTATTATATCAAAAGTACAACAGAGAGAGAGAGAGAGTACAAAAGTCAAATTGACTTGCCCAATTCAAAGTCAAAACAATCCTATCAATTTATGTAGTCAAACTTCATCCCTAACCAGAAAGTCAACATTGGTCAAATCAGCAATAAATCATCCTCAAAAAAACTCAGTCTTCCCTAGTCAAACTTGACTTGATCAGGAGGTTAATGTTAACCTAAAACATCTCAGTCAAACTAGGTGAAAGGAGAGAGAAAATTTGTTATAATTTTTTGTGGTCAAACTGTAGTCAACCATGAAATCAACGTTGGTCAAACTGACCATATTCCCTTGATTTTTGTGCACAGAAATGTGGCCTAAAGAGATAGAAAATATCCTCCAAAAATTGCAGTCAATTTTGGTCAATAACTCCTTCGTCAACGTTGGTCAAACTTGGTCTGTTTCCTGAAATTTTGGTCCTGCAATTCAGCCCAGAAAACTCGTCCTTCTTGCCACACGTGTGAGAGAGACAAGTTGCCCAATAGTTGTATGAACCAATGAGAGAAGGAGAGAGAAGAATTTGTGAGTGATGATGATGCCAAATGAGGTGTGAGGTCACTTGTATTTATACAATTCACTGTGGGTGAAGAGACACATCCATTGGGCTTCTTGAGCCTACATGTTGGTGTAGCCGACCTGAACAATTTGTACATGTGTGGGGATAAATTCAAAATCACACTTCCGCTTGTCTAAATGAGATGATATTTATATCAATTTTGGTCCTCTCGAAAAGAGGAATTTAATGCAATCATCATCTCCATCAAATGAGCTATCCTAGGGTGGAATTTGGTCCTATTTTTCAATTTTAACACAATCAAAATTTTGAAATATCCTCTAAAAGCCCAAATAGAAAATGGGGTAATAGATCCCATGGCATTCAACTTGTGATCTATGGTGGGAAATCCTCAAAGTATATCTAAAGACATATGTCTCATAGAGGTCGAGGTCAAGAAGAGGTAAGATGCGTCACTAATTTGGTAGTTGAAGAAGTTTGAATCTTGGTTTGTCAATTTGGTCCTAAGTAGGCAAGGCAACATGGAAGGAGGTGATCCCCTTGGAAGAGTTTTACAGGGGAAGGCCACATAAGGCCTTATATAAAGATCTAAATCAAAGGACCTCCCTCATAAAAAGTTCTAGACATGTATTTAAAGAATGTAGATAACGACCCATCCAAATGTTGATAAAGAAAATAGAACATCCCTTGAATCTCATAATAAATGGGGGCATCTACAAATCCTAATTTAATTCTATCTCATGTATATGGAAAAGCTAGCAGATGTTATTAAGAAGAGGAAGGTCATTATGATTAGTTTCAACTCGACGTGAATGTAAACCCACTTTGAATGCACCAAGGGGGATCTAAAGGGTAGCATCTGGTGCTCTTGTGCATATGTGGTTAAACAAAAAGGCCCCCTTTCATTTGCATGAAGTGTTCTTGGTACAAATCCATGTTAGAGTCGAGGCTCTGAAAAGATGAAGTCTAAGTACATTGAATGTATTGTCTATAAATAACCTCTCTAACAATCTGATAAAAACATACAATGATGTCATTTACATTGGAGGTGTAAATCACTTGAATTGTGTTACAACTTTAATCGCTCCCCCACAAAAATGTGTCATGCTTCCTTGTGATGATGCTTCAACCCTATTGGAGAACAACCTCACAATGTAAAAGGAATTTAAACATGATGTAACTTTAATAGTGCCCCACATTCACCCCCTGGCTCACCACTCATGGCTAATTTAAGGCTATTTCAAGCATTGACGTGGATAATATCATTTTATTTTCTCTTATGTATATTATTCTACATTGATACAATTGAGTTTAGCAGTTAAGGACTTAAGATTTAGGGGATTTAGGTGTTAATGGTTAAGGGTTAGAAGTTAAGGTGTTTAGGCGGTGAAGGGTTAGGGGTTAAGGGTCACAGGTTAAGAGGATAAGGAGTTATGACTTAGGAGGTTCATGGATTATATGTTAGGTGTTAGTGTCTTAAGATTTAATGATTCAAGGGGTTTATGGGTTATGATTTGTGAGTGTATGGGTTAAGGGATTATGGATTGGGGGTTAAGTGGATAGGGAAGTTAGTGGTTATGGGTTAAGGGCTTATGGTTTGTGATAACTGGACTCATAATCCCCTTATCATGACTATTGGGGGTTCCCCTATCAATTGCTCTTGCTACCTTCCCTCTAGGTCCCCTAAACTCTATGAAATTAAGTCCTAAGCCCCCTTCTCAGCTTGGGTTGAGTTACTAATCCCATAGCCTTGGTTGGAAAAATGCTCTGGAGCCCTTGGTGGGTTGAGTTACTAGTCCTGGAGCCTTGGTTGGACAAACTCTCTGGAGCCCTGGATGGATGGGATAGAGACTGATCTGATGATGGTTTTTTGATTTCCGACCGTGAGGTGGAATCACTATTTTATGGGTTGAGGTGGATGGCCTCTGAAAGCCTTGGATGGTTTTTGATTGATGTGTTCTATGAGATCCCACATTCATGCTTAGAATATGGCATGAGGGTGAATGGCTGAATAGAGATTTGGCTTAGCCATTCTATGGCCCAGTGGAATGTTGAAGTCCCATCCTAGGTTTGGATTTTGCATCATTAATGAAATTTTATTTCCCCTTCTATTTCTATGAGCATTTTGATGGATTATATGTGGTCTATATGATTGTACTTTCATGAGTATTTTTTGTTGCTATTATGTTGGTTATGTATGTGTTTTATGATAGCAGACATGTGTGCCTCTCATCATGTTTTTACTTATAATTGAATGATCAATGTATCTATGACCTAATGGATGGAATGGCAATTGATGTGTTGAGGAATCAATGGTTCTTAGCAATTCTTAGCTAAGTATGAGACCCCTATGCTCAAAACTGTGAATTACACTTGTAGATTACACATTTGCAATATGTTTGATGAAATGCCTATCATGGCTAGTAGGGGTCTAGTCAAGGTCTTGAACAAGTATTTTCTTTAGCACTGTCATTTCCATGTTATTTTACTAATTTAAGAGATGGTTCAATTATGGGCAATGACCTGGGTTCTGGGCCTGAAAAAATGGCTCAAATCTTGGAGTCGCTAGCATAAGACTGACAATTTTGGTCTCTGGTCACTGGCAGGCAATCCTGTGAGAGCGAATTTGGGTTTATGGTCACCCTCATGCCTATATCGTGGGAGCGACTGAGTTGTAAGTTGTCCAAAATTAGTTCAGTGGGACCCCAAGGCAAGTTGTCTAAAGTATTGGATTGGTTCATGAGGGTCTTGTAGCTAATGGTCAATGTCTTCATGGTGTGTTTCCGTCGGTCCCACTTCCTTAACGTCACTTAGGAGGTTGAATCATATAATAGTGGCCTCTTGTCACATGTTTAACTTGGCTGGTCGATTGCTTGGGTAGATGTCGAAGGAGGGTGTTACAAGGGTGCTAGGAAACATAAGGGAGCACTATTTTTAATTGCATGGAAATGAATGAATAAGAGTGTGTGATAGGGAGTGTTAGCGAGTTCCAAGTGTGATAAGGAGGGAGTGTCAAGGTATTCTAGGCAGTGCCAAGGCATGCTACAATGCTAGGGAAGCATGCCAAGATGTACCAAGTTCAAAGTTGTGCCAATGCGTGCTAAGGAGTATTAGTGAGTGATAGGGAAACACAAGGGAGCACTAGGTCAAAACACATGGAAATGAATGAATAAGAGTGTGTAACAGGGAGTGCAATGAGTTCCATGTGTGTTAAGGAGGGAGTGACATGGTATGCTAGGTAGTGCTAAGGCATGCTAGAGTGCTAGTGCAACATCTGACCAAGATGTGTCAGGTGCCAAGGTGTGCCAACACGTGCTAGGAAGTGTTACAAAGTGCCATGGAAACACAATGGACCACTAGGTCAAAATAATGCATGGAAATTAATGAATAAGATTTTGGGAGAGGAAGTGTTAGTGAATTCCAGGTGTGTTGAGGGAGTGACAAGATATTCTTTGCAGTGCTAAGGCATGCTAGAGGCCAGGGCAATGATATGGCAAGATGTGCCAAGTGCTAAGGTGTGTCAATGCATGCCAGGGAGTGTTAGGGAGTGCCATGGAAACACAAGGGGGAGCTAGTTTCAAATGCATGGAAATGAATGAATAATATAATGTGATAGGAAGTGTCAGTGGGTTCTAGGTGTGTTAAGGAGGGAGTGACAAGGTATGTTAGGTAGTGCCAAGGAATGCTAGAGTGTCAGGGAGACATGCCAAGATGTTCCAGGTGCCAGGGAGTGTTAGGGAGTGCAATGGAAACACAAGGGAGAACTAGATCAAAATGCATGGAAATGAACGAATAAGAGTGTGATAGGGAGTGTCAGTGAGTTTCTGGTGTGTTGAGGGAGTGACAAGGTTATATGCTAGGCACTTCCAAGGCATGCTAGATTTCTAGGACATCTCAGGGAGTGCTAGGGAGTGCCAAAGCATGTCAAGGAATGTAGTGGGTGCTAACACATGCCACATAGTGCGCAGGGATTGTTAGATGTGCCAGGTGCTATGGCATGTCAAGATGTAAACTATGTTTTTCAGTTGTTTTATGGCCATGGTTGGACATGAGCCTTGGAATGGTAACTTGTAACTCGTTAAGTTGGATAAGTTGAATTATACGTGAGTAGCCTAAGATGAGTTATACTCAGTTCTTAGGTGAACAAGGCATAGTCCAGTTGTAGTAATTGTAACTTGGTCAAGTTGTTGTAGTCGAGGAAAGACATGGTTGGGTTCCCAAGTCCCAAAAAAAGTAAGGGTAGTTGTGAGGGAATTATAGCTAAGGAGTATCACAGCGTGCCAAGGAATGAAAAGGCATGCTAACTCATGTCAGACATTGCCAATGCATGTTGAGGAATGTTAGGGCATCACAAGGGAGAACTAGGTCAAAATACATGAAAATGAACAAATAAGAGTGTGTGCCAAAGAGTGTTAATGAATTCTAGGTGTCTTAAGGACAAAGTGTGTTAGGAGAAGGTTAGAATAGGAATTTTAGGAGGCAAGCCTATGGTTACAATTATAAGGGGTTGGTCAAAGCAATTTCAGAAAAAAGGAGGCTTTGGGTTGGGCACAACATTGTTTTGCCAATGAATTGGTTGGGTTCCCAAGTCGCAAAAATAGTAAATCTATCTATGAGGGCATGACAATTAGGGAGTGCCAAGGTGCGCCAGGGAATGCCAGGAAGTACTAACACATGCTAGATAGTTCCAAGGCATGTTAAGCATGCTAAGACAAGCCAACTGCTAAGGCATTCCAAGATGTGCCAGGTGCCAAGGTGTGGCGCAAATGCATACTAGGGAGTGTTAGGGCCAAGTGCCAAGGAAACACAAGGGAACACTAGTTTCAAATGCATGGAAATGAAGTGTCAACGAGTTCCAGTTGTGCTAAGGAGGGAGTGACAAGGTATGTTATGCAGTGCCAAGCATGCTAGAGTGTTAGGGAACCATACCGAGATCATGTGCCAAGTGCCAAGGTGTGCCAATGCATGCTAAGGAGTGTTAGGGGGTGCCAAGGAAACATAAGGGAGTAGTACTAGGTAAAAATGAATGGAAATGAATGAATAAGAGTGTGTGACAGGGAATGTTAACGAGTTCCAAATGTGTTAAGGAGAGAGTGACATGGTATGCTAGGTTGTGCTAATTTATGCTAGATTTCTAGGGCGACATGCGGCCAAGATGTGCTAGGTGCTAGGGTATGTCAACACATGCTAGGAAGTGTTAGGGAGTGCCAAGGAAACACAAGGGAGCACTAGGTAAAATTAATGCATGCAAATGAACAAATAAGATTTTGTGACAGGAAGTGTCAGTGAGTTACAGGTGTGATGAGGGAGTAACAAGGTATGGTAGGTAGTGCTAATGTATGCTAGAGGCCAGGGAAACATGCCTGGGTGTGACAGGTGCTAGGGTGTGCCAATGCATGTCAGGGAGTGTTATGCAGTTCCAAGGAAACAAAAGGGATCATTAGTTTCAAATAAATGGAAATGAATGAATAAGAGTGTGTGACAAGGAGTGTTAGTGAGTTATAGGTGCGGTAAGGAGGGAGTGACAAGATATGTTAAGTAGTGCCAAGGAATGTTAGAGTTCCAGGGAAACATACCAATATGTGCCAGGTGCCAGGGTGTGCTAATGCATGCCAGGAAGTGTTAGGGAGTGCCACAGAAACACATGGGAGAACTAGTTCAAAATGCATGGAAATGAATATATAAGAGTGTGTGATAGGGAGTGTCAGTGAGTTCCAAGTGTTATAAGGAGGGAGTGACAAGGTTATATGCTAGGCAATTCTGAGGCATGCTAGAGTGTCAGGGCATGTCGAGGAGTGCTAGGGTGTGCTAGGGAGTGAAAAGCATGCTAATAAATGAAGGGGATGCCAACACGCACCACATAGTGCTAAGGGATTGTTAGACGTGCCAGGTGTTATGGCATGTCAAGATGTAAACTGTGTTGCTTAGTTGTTTTATGGCCATGGTTGGACGTGAGCCTTGACTTGGTAACTTGTTATGTGGGATGAGTTGAGATTGGACATGAGTAGCCTAAGATGTGTTATAGGCAGTTATTAGGTGAACAAGGCATAGTCTAGTTGTAGTAACTATAACTTGGTTAAGTTGTTGTAGTTGAGGTAGGAATTGGTTGGGTTCCCAAGTCTAAAAAAAAGTAAGGGTAGCTGTGAGGGCATGATAGCTAAGGAGTGTCGAGCCATGCCAAGGAATGAAAAGGCATGCTACCACATGGTAGATATTGTCAATAAATGCTAAGGAGTGTTAGGGAGTGTTAGGGAACATAAGGGAGAACTAAGTCAAAATGCTTAGAAATGAACGAATAAGAGTGTGTGCCAAGGAGTGTCAGTGAATTCCAGGTGTCCCAAGGATGAAGTGTTTTAGGAGAAGTTTAGAATAGGACTTGGAGGAGGCAAGCCTATGGTTGTGATAAGGCGTGGACAAATCAATTTCAGAGAAAGGGAGACTTTGGTTTGGGCACAATATTTTTTTGCTAATGAATTGGTTGGGTTCCCAAGTCGCAAAAAAAAGTAAGGCTTTTTATGAGGGCATGGAAACTATGGAGTGCCAAGGTGTTCTAGGGAATGTAGGGTTCCCAAGTCGCAAAAAAATTTAATGCTAGTTGTGAGCGCATGACTACCAAGGTATGTTAGGGAATGCTAGGGCATGCTAACATGTGCCAGATAGTGCGAAGGCATGTCAAACATGCTAAGATGTGCCAAGTGCTAGGCATGCCAAGATGTGCAAGGGTGTGACAATGCATGCTAGGGACTGTCAAGGAAGAAAAAGGGAGAAACAAGTTAAACTATAAGGAAATGAACACATATTAGGGTTAATAAGTCATCAATTTACCTTTTCCATGAGGGGCATGCTAGGCACACCAACACTAGGTGGCAATAGGTGCCAAGTGCCAAGTGTCAGTGCATTCTAAGTGCCAAATCTTCCTCCATTGCTTCTCATCTACTTTCCAATAATTGATCTCAAATCACTTTAATATTAAACCATGCCAAAGCATACCAAGTAATCTCAACGCATGCCAACACATGCTAAGACTTGACAAGTGCCAACATGTGCCAAGTTCCAATGTGTGTCACGGAGTGTGATGCATGCTATGAAGTGGCAGAACATGTCAAAGAGTGCTAAGGTGTGCTAGAGAGTGAAAAAGCATGCTGAGGAGTGTTAGGGAGTACTAGGAAAACACAAGGGAGAACTAGGTCAAAATGCATGGAAGTGAATGAATATGAGTGTGTGTGAGGGAGTGTCAATGAGTGTTAACTATCATGCCAATGAGGGAGTGACAAGGTATGCTAAGCACTGGTAAGGCATGCCATGGAATATCAGGGCATGTCAAGAAGTGCTAGAGTGTGCTAGGTAGTTACGGGGTGTGCTAACATGTGCCAAATAGTGCTAAGGCATGCCAAGACATGTCAGGTGCTAAGACATGCTAGGATGTGCAGGGTGCTAGAGTATGCCAATATGCGTCAAGGAGTTTCAAGGAAACAAAAGGAATAACCAAGCTAAAATTCAAGGAAATGAACACATAAGAGGGCTAATGAGACGAGACTTTATATTTTTCAAAAGGGGCATGCTAGGCACACTAATAATAGGTTCCAGTACATGCCAAGTGCCAATGTGTGCCAAGTGCTAATGTATGTCAATGCAATATTATGCCAAGGTGTTCCAGGGCATGCTAGGGACTACAGGGCATGCCAACACATGTTAGGGGAGTGTTATGATATGTTGGGGCATGCCAACATGTGCTTGGGTGTCCTACTCATGGCAAGATGTTCCAAGACATGCGAGATGCCAAGGAATGTTAGTGTGTGCCAAAGCATGTTAAGGTGTGCCATGAGTGTTGAGGAGTGCTAGGTCTCTCTCATTAATAGAATTGATAGAGCTTGATTATGTATTAAATAATATAGTTCCTACACACACGAGTGGAACCTTATCTAAAGGGAATTTGCTAGATAATAAGCCTAATAGAGATGAATCATGTGTTGACTCATAGGAAAACTATACTCTTATTACTTGAGGGAAATGATACACACTAATTACTTCTTAACAAATTGACTGACTCTAACCATTGTGGCCTTGGACACATAATGAAAAGGACTCCACAACAATGGTCTTAAATTGTTATCTTTTGACAAAAAATATAGTAACAAGTACATAGAGTCATCAGAAACTCATTTGAATGATCAATGATGACGAACATTTTTTGACAGTCATCAAAAGTAACCAAAAAGAGCATTGGTGAGGGTCAATAAAAGATCGTCACTAGAAGTGTCACCAAAGAGAGAATTAGTGATGGGCCATTAACAACCCTCACCAAAAGTGTCACCAAAGAGAGAATTAGTGACATACCTTTAACGACCCTCACCAAAAGTGTCACTGAAAATGGCTTCGGTGACAAACCCTAAAGGACCATCACTATATACACTTACAACAATGCTTTTTTAAAGACTGTCACCATATGCAAAATTGGTGATGGACCTTAAAGGTCTGTCACAGGCATGACCCTCACCAATGACCTTTTCTCTTGTAGTGGTTCCTTTCCTTCCTGTTAACAGTATACATCAATGACCAGTAATTAGGTGGTGTTATAGCATGTTTGACTGCGACACATTCATTCGCATGTTAGAATTCGTAATTTCATCGGGTCGGGATGGAGCACAAGACACGGAGTCTTGTCTGATATGACTCAGGCTGTGTGGAGTTATATTTTATTCATGATTGTACACATTTTTCTGCTATACGGATGGTCGTGACCATACCATGGGAATTTTCATTTATGATGATCCTTCTATATTAGATAGTTGCGTCCATACCTTGGATATTGGATTCACAGATGATCCTTCTTATTTGGATGGCTGCGCCAATGCCATTGATCCTTTCATATAGTCCTTATTATCTATATGGCTGCACCCATGCCATAGATTCATGTCTTTTTCTCAGATATGTATATGTATATGCGTCCATGATTTGCAGGTCTCCTAACACTGCGTGTCCTCATCCTTGCAAGAGCTCGTAAATCATCACAACCATCACTCCTCGTTCTGCCTTCATGATTTAGGGGGAATCTGTTACACAATAGTTTGTCACACCTCCTACACATCCCTGTGACATACCCCGAAGTGCCCAAAACATGACCATAATATAGTGTATTCATTCATATATGCAGCTCAGATCCTCCCTAAGACATTGATTGGAAAATTCCTTGAGCTTCCCTTGAAGGAAATGGCTCTTAAGCCCTAGATTAAGAATCATCGCTCTTATGAGGCTAAAAACCGCGATGATAGCATGTTGCACTATGCCATGCCCTCGATGACATCACCCTATTTTCTCATATACCCATGATGATCCCAAAAAGGTAATTTTCTTAGAGAGGATGAGAAGCTTCATGATCTAGAACCTTCTAGAGTGGCAAGTTGGAGGTGGTTTCACATAGATGAGGTCGAATCCTCCCATTTTGACCTATTTGTCTTATCTCTAAGAGCTACCTCCTTGAGATGTGGGCCTAATCCTATCTTTGGAGAAGTCCTAACTCCCTCTCCCAGCCTATAAATCCATCCTCTCCCATTCCCAAATGGTTGGTCTACGTCCATTTGCACCCCTACGCTGAGCTTGTGCTTAGAGGCTATTCATTAGACTTGGAGAAGGAGTGTTTGGACAATTTCTTGGCTTGGACTTGGATTACCACTCAAGGAGAGCCTTTAAACATCAAGGCTAGGGTTGTAAGCTTCCCTTTATTATTTAAATAATATACAACTGTTGGTTCATCTTCCCAAAATATATATGTTCATGTATGTATTAGCTTGGCATTCCTTGATCATCTAAGTAGGTTATTATTGGATTTTCTATTGGTTTTGGAATGCTTTGTTGTCTTGTGATTACTTGTGCAGGTACACAAGCGCTGAGAGAAGTAGGAACAAGTCCTTGACACAAGCGTTCCGAGGCCCCCAACAAAGGAAATCAGAATCGTATCAAAACGAGGTAGGTTATCTCTTTCATTCTACTTTTCAATTATAACCTAGGAATATGTATAGTTTATTGTCACCTCAGTTGCTAGACCCACTCATTGGTCTAGAGGGATCGTCTCTGTCCACAGAGAGGATTATCCTTGTCAATACTATGGTGGCCAACTTTGCACAAGGATTCCAAGGAATATTGTAAGCCATGTGATGCATGTTAAAGAACTAGGAGACCGTTACGAAAGGATGAGCTATCACTGCATCCTCAGGTATCTTTGTAGGCATTTGAGAAGTGGGAAATTTATTTTATTGGGCCAATTTATCCCCCTGGAAAGAAAACTTGTGCGTGCTACATTATCACTACAACAGAATATCTAACCAGATGGGCAGAAGTACAACTGTAAAGGATTGTACAGTGGCTACAGCAACAAAATTCTTATTTGAATATGTCTTAAGAATGTTTGGGTGCTTGAAAGTGTTGATGAGTGATAGGGGTATGCACTTTCTGAATGAAACGATCAGCGCGTTAATGAATGAATTCCAGGTCTACCATTAGAAGAGTAGACCGTGTCACCGACAGGTAAACGGAACTGTCGAAGCTCTTAACAAAATTTTGGAGAACACACTAACAAAGATCTGTAATGTGCAGTGGAATGATTGGGATGTATGCATACCTGCAGTGTTATAGGCTTATAGGACTACTTGTAAGAAGCTAATAGGACAAAATCCGCTTAGATTAGTATATGGGGTCGAAGCAGTAATGCCAATGGAATACATTCTGCCTAGTTTGTACATAGCAACTTTAACATATATGGCAGATCGCAAGGCCCTAGAAGAACGGCTCACACAACTCATGGAGCTCGAAGAAGCCCGATTTTTGGCAAGATTCCATCAACAAGTACATAGGGAATGTGAAAAAGCATGGCATGATAGCCATATCAAGCTTTGCACATTCAAGGTAAATGATCTTGTACTATTATATGATAGTAAATTCACTAAATTTCTGGGTAAATTCGAAACACATTGGTTAGGGCCATATATTGTCAAGAAAATTACAGATGGTGGCATAGTTCAACTCGTGAAGCTAAATGGGGAACCCTTCTTAAGAAAAGTGAATGGGAGCAGGTTGAAGCTGTATACAAGGGATCTTGCACAATGACTCTATGGCAGCAGGAAAATCTTAGTGCTCCAGGTAGTGGGAGTGCAGGACTATAAAATACACTGCCCGGTTTGGAGAACAAGGCAGTGACCAGGCTGCGTGGAGATTGACAAGGATGCACCAAATGGAGCTGCGCTCAGGACACTGCGCGAGAGGGAATGGTACTACACAACCCAGCAGGAAAATGACCATTGGAGTTACTATTCATGATAAGAGGGATAGAAAGCGGTTAAGAGGAGCGGGGAGGTGGAAATTAAGGAAAAAATCTTTGAAGCTCTGTCACCAAAACAACATTTATTATCAAAATTTGGGGGGAACGATCAGATTTGAATTTAAATCAACCTATAAGTTACGCGTGCTGGTCCAGCAGAGAACAATTTGCGTGCTAAGACTTGCTGGTGCATTTTTTTGTCTGTCGCATATGATTCGAGTGTTCTAGGAATAATTTATGTCACTTGCGAACTATTCTCCCACTACTTGAGAGTTATTTATGGAAAGAATAACTTCCAATAACCCCACCGAATCCCTCAACTCAAAAGAAACTGTATCTGACACCCCAGGTCCGGATGTATCTAGTATAGAGGCTACGCCTGCTGTGCCCAAGGCATCGAGGTCACCTAGGACGAAACGAACAGTGCTAAAAAAAAAGTAGCTTGCTATGAAATAAAAGTAGCTAGCCATGAAGGAAAAACAAAAGAAGTCAGTGCCAATGCGGATTTCACCACGGAAGCATACAAAGACACAGACAAAGTAGAAAAAGGATAAGCAACCAGAAAAAGTAGTGGACCTAGAAGAGGACAAATTCCAAGGTATTGAGGATGTTGATGCTGAAGGAGTGGAGCCTATGACGAGGCTGCCTGAGTATATCCCTCCACAGAAGGGAAAAACTATAGTCATGAAGGATCTTGATACAGGGAAAGTTTTAGTTACGACACCTTTGTTTCCTGAGAAGGTTGTGTTCAAGGGTCCAAGGCTGGCGCATGTTCCGTTGCTTAAAATGGAAGGTTTGGACCTTGTGGATCATAAAAAGTTTCTTCACTTGACGACTCACAAGTATATGCTAAAATTATACTATGACAACACGAGGGTTAAAATTTTGGAGCCCATGAAGTGGGTCTGCGGTGTTGAGCAGTCAGGGTTGCTCAATCTGCTGTGAGTGTCACATTATCATTACTCCCCCATTAATATGGTCTTTTTGTGCCAGCTCCTCACACTGGTGCATGATGGGTGCCTATGGCTAGGAGAGTCTATCCCCATCAATGACATGTTGATCCATAGGATCACAAAGCTACCTTAAGAAGGGGCAAACCTTGCCAAAGAGTTTGGAGGAAAAACCAGAGAAAAGGAGTTGGTAGATAAGATGAAGCAGGAGTTGTAGCTGACCACATTGTCGGATGTTCTGGAACAAAGAGTTGTGGTGATTAAAAAATCCATGGCTCAGCTAGATGTCACCATTCAAGGGTGCAAAAAGCTCTTCACTTAGACACTGGGCCTCTAGGATACAATGTAGGAGGATCCTACGCTGCAACAATTGAACACAAAAATTAGGGAATCACAGTAATAGTACGATGATATCAGTATGACAGCGTAGATGTTTGCACCAGTCCAGCATTTCACGCTCTCACACGAAGGAAAAGAAAACTTGTTGCAGATAGAGGAATTGTAGAAGAAGAAGTTTTTGCTTAGTACAGGACTTGAGCCTTGGACAAAGGAAGCCATCCAATTTTCAAAGACCATTCATAAGAAGCTGAAGGCAATGCAGCAGACACAATGGACTATGCAATTGGTAGTAGAGGGGCCAACCACCAAGAAAGTAGTCCAATAAGCACAACAAATAACTGAGTAGAGTACCGTGGAGCTTTAGGCACTTACCAAGGCATTCAGTGAACTCCGCCAGAAAGTGGAACAACCAGCTGAGTGACTCGAGGGCGAGTCATG
Source organism: Pinus tabuliformis (assembly GCA_031772625.1). Classification (NCBI taxonomy): domain Eukaryota; kingdom Viridiplantae; phylum Streptophyta; class Pinopsida; order Pinales; family Pinaceae; genus Pinus; species Pinus tabuliformis. Next base: position 739,058,890 of record CM062814.1, on the reverse strand, counting down.
ATCTTTGTGTTGGGGGCCTGTTGGGATGGGGTCCCCTAGGCTAGTTTGGGGTTAGTTAATCCAAATTTTGTATACATTTTTGTGAAAGATGTAAAGCCACCATGATATATGGAAGCAGAGCGCGTAGATGAATAAGAGTCAAAGGGGCTTAGCCCCTTGTTTTAAGTAAAGTTTCGAGTTAGTTTTGAAATTCACCCATGGTCCATAGACCATGGCATTGTATGGAAAAGTCTATAAATAGTTGAGTCTTAACCAGTCTTAGGACAAGTTTTGGGGATACACAATTGGGTTCATTGAAGAGTTTTGGGTAGTAACCAAGGAAGGAAGGCTCTGCTTCCTACGCTTAAGGTAGAGAAGGGAAGGTTCCGCATCTAAATGCACAGAGGCCTGGGTAGAGTCCACAGTTGAGTGTGCAAACCCCTGCAAATGTGTGCGTAGGGTAGTTTTAGTTTGTAATCAGTGAATTAAAGATCAATAAAAACAATTTTCCAAAGAATTATTGAGTATTTCCATTTGTATCTGTTTATGCCATATGATGCCGATGAATGACATGTTTTATGAAAGAGTGATTGAATGCTATGCGAATTTCTTGACTATATCTTAATAACGTATGAAATGAATGCTTAGCCACTTCTGTGAAGTTTCAGATCATTTCTCTTATGTTTTCTGACAAATAAAGTATATCTACGTGAACTCCAATCTAGGGTTACTTTTTGTTGCGCATAAGTAGGTAAATCCACTGTCAAGGTTCCGCAAGGACTGATCATGGACCTTCGCGAAGGTCTGAAGGCCACTTTAATTGAGTTGTAGTGATGTGCCCTAGAAGTTTATCGATTTGCACAAAGGTAGATCCAAGATGCTAGAAGACATCACACCAGTCTCTAGAGGCAGAAACTTGGTTCTTGCATCCCCCCCATACTGCTTCAAGTGACTGCAGCTTGCGCTATGTGGGTTTTTGCTGAAAGGGCCAATAGATTAGGTTTTTGTTGGTTGACACAACTAACTCTGAACCTAGGTTAGGACCCCCTAAGCCAACAGTGTGTGTTTGTGTGTGTGTGTGTGTCTGTGAGATATTTTAATAGATATGATTAAGACCAAGAAAATAATGTTTATTAACTCTTCAGTGGATTTTATAAAATATATATTTCGAGCAACATCAAATTCACATTTTTGAGGTACACTTATTCATATTAAAATTATAACATTTATTAAAATCAAATTGATAAATTTTCTTATGTTTAATCAATTTATTAATTAAATTATATTTATAATAAATTTATTATTTAAATTATAACACAAAATTTAAATCATATTAAAAACTACTTTTTAAGTTACCAAATTATAAATATAAGAATATTATAATTTCAATTTCAAGTGTGATAGAATCATTTTTTAAAATCTATACACCAAAACCCTAGAAAAGCAATGAGAAATTAATCCACACCATTGTTAATTACCTATTCAAATGTAATTAGTAATTAATTTTTCTTTTAACTATCAAATACTTAGACTTTTAAAGTTTGCATATCATTATTGATATTTACATAAATTTTAAAATTTCCAACTTTAAGGCTCGTTCAAGCATTAGGGCTCGATCGAGCCTTGAAGCTCAATCGATCTCCTACCTGGGGTTACACAAGGGCTCGATCAAGAGTTAGTTTTAATGCTTGATCGAGCTATTTTTTAGCGCTCGGGGAACTTGATTAAGCGCTTAAAATTGGCTCGATGGAGCGCTTAAAATTGCTCAAACGAGGATCCGTTTTCACCAAAATGCGCCCTCGTTTCGCCAAAAAGTGTAATCCAAATCCATGTTATTTCCCATCAGTATTCTTAGCTTCTAATGGAGGAAAAATTCCTTTGGCTCCTGAGTAGCCTCGAAATCTCGGTGAATGAATTGCGTGAATATGTCATAGCGCTCAGTGCTCTAATTATCGTTCTTGAGAATTCTTTGGTTGGAATTGCTTAAGTCAATTATGGTGGCATCGACTCTAGTGTTGCTACCAATAAAAATAAGACTTGTCTCCCACGAAGGAATGACAACCTTTGAACTGGTCACTATTGATGGAATTTATCTAGTTGGTTTAGTTAGTTTTTATTTCAATAATCCTATTGTTATATGTTACAATGTAAATACGTCATTGTTCTAAGGGTTTTTTGTAGAGTTATAAGTAGATATATTTTTATCACAAAGGATAAATGCAACCTCAAAGCTTGCAAAAATTTTGTATGGTCTTGTGAATACTTGCACTATTTGAAATCAGAAATATCATGTAATGGTTATGGCCCATAACCTAGATTTTGTTAATATAAAACCTCTATCCATCTCTTAAAAAAAAAAGGTTTTTTATAACTGTTATACTTTTTGGAGTTTATACTAGGCGAATAAAATTTTGGTCAAGTCATGGTTTGTGTCGTTTAACTGCATATATGGATTCAACACCCAAGAAAACCCCTAAGGCACTTGGATCGTGATGAGTTAACCCCTCGAACTTGTGATTCCAATGAATCCCTACTGAATTCTAGGAAAATTAGATAGGGAAATAGGTCGAAAAACCTTCCAAAAACTCTAAAAAATAGTCTATTCTTGGTAAGAATTGCATCCAAAATAAAATTAAAAATTAGCTTTATGTTGGCCTACATAAACATTGGATTTGAGGGAGCAAGGGAGGGTGGCTAGAACCCTAGCCACCTCGACCTTGGTTCGTGCCTCTATGGGTCTTCTTTGACACTGTTTGCGGTCTCCTCTTGTGGGTGAGGTGTTGTTGCTCCATGTGGGTGATCATTCTCGAGCTTTTTTGCGTGCTTTCTCGAGTTTTCCTTTGCAAGTTAACTCCTTTGTCTTGCTATCAGTGTCTACTTGGGGTTTCTTTCACTGTCTGCCGCACTGCATTGTTGTTGTGTTTTCCCTGGCTCTCGTAGTGGGTCACCATAATTTCTCCATGGGATTTATGCCCTGTCTTTTTTTGTTGGGGGTTCTTCTTGTTTTTGTCTTCGTTCGATGGAGTTGGTTCAAGGGGTGCAACCAATTTTTTGTTTGGGCTTCTTTGGCCCATTTCTTGTTTCACATCTTTTGGGTTTGATTGTAATGTTTTGTGGCCTATTTGTGGGCTCAATAAGGTTACCCTCCAAGGTGTTTCATTGGTGAGCCTGCACGCCCATTTCTCTAGTTCATCATATGTTCCCTTTGAGTTTTTCTTTGGCAGACTTACATGCCCATTTTTTTTCTTTAACAAGTATTTGGCCTAGTTTTTCAACCCCTAGGTTTTCAATTTGTATGTAATGATTTCTTCCATGGTCGTTGGCTCACAATGCTTCCTAAATTGCACTTTACTCATATAAAAAATGTAATTTTTCTTCCTCTTTGATGAATAAAAATTATGCATCTTTTTTCCAGGGAAAAAAAGAAAAAAAGGAAAAAAATTAAGAAGAGTTTTATGATAGCTATAAGTTGATTGTAAAACAATTAATATGAAAATACTAAATAATTAATATTAAAAAACTAACATTAAATCATTATTTTTAAATATCTAATAATTTATAAATGAAAAGAATTAGGATTGATTCTTATTTCTATTTAATTTATATACGTGTGCTAATAGATTTATTCAGTAAAAAAATCAAATTTTATTAAGAAAGATGAAATTTTTGAAAAGCAAATTTTTATATGACTTGTTATAATGTCATTAACTTATTGAACTCACAACTCACATAAAACGATAATATTCTCACTAATTCTCATAATTTATGAAATTATAATTTTAAATTGTTTTTAAATATTTATAGTTACATTTATATTATCATAATATTTTTCTGTAAATATTTTGTTTTTTTTTTTTTTGGGTTGTCGTTCACGAACACCCTGATCAACGGGTGGTCGCTACATCACAGAAAAACATGGGCTGATCGACCCCGAAGGGAATCTAGCCCTGTGGCCCACTAGTTAGGCCTAACCCCAAGGGCTTCAGCAAGAATGGACCCTGTGACCTCCCGAACGACGAATTTTGACCAACTGAGCTAACCCTTGGGGCTATGCAAATATTATTTATATAGTAGATTATTTCTATTTAAATTTTAAATAAATTATATATATATGGCTTTTTTTGCAATCTTCGTAGTTCTTTTCTATTAATTTTTCAAAAAGAGGTAGGAATTACAATATCAACAACCATATCCACATAGTCTTAACCTTCCTAGCGAGAAACCAAGTATGTTGACAATTTGACTACATTATAAGTCATCCAAAATTTGAATTGTCTGAGAGTTTTTAGTAAGGCTAAATATACTTGAGTGTCTTTGTAACTCCTATTGACCATACACCTATACCATATATACAAAAACTCCTTACTATTCATCTAAACATAACAAAAATAATAGAGTATCCAAACGATACTAAAAAGCATTCTAATCATAAGAATAATCAACTAGCATTGGTTCTTTGGAACTTGAGCATCTTAGTTCAGTTTGTGGTAGGAAAGGAATGTGTCGCTCTATGTGTGTAAGGCGAGCATTCTATTGTTGGATCTAGCATTGCATAAGATGGAATTCTTTGTGAATTTACTATAATAATTTTGTCGGCCCCAAGATTCCTATAAAAGTGGTTGTCAAAGCTTTAGCTAAGAGAGTCTTCGTCATCCATAAAATATATAAGTTTTGTTGAAACTAACTGTGACAAATATGGGTATGTCCAGGGTCTAGAATAAGATCCTTCCACTCACTAATCTTATTATAATTGTTATCTACCTGCTGCTCAATCTTAGTTTCCCACCCATTGATGATCTGGGAGGCCTGGGGATGGATGCTAGTGTTATAGGTTCTACCCACATTCCAGACCAATTCATTACTTCTTTGAGGACCCTGACTTCTGGTGGGTCATGATTGTTCCCTCCCACATCCATGACCTTGACCCCATTGAATAGTTGGGGCTCTCCCACGTTGCGAGATAGGTCGAGTCATCTCCTATAGTTGAATGTAGCTGGGAGGGAGCCTCACAATCATCAAGGAAACAAATGCCCCTCCTTCAAATTTCTCCTTCCCGACTACAGAATGAAATTCTGGGGGCCAACCTAGAGAATTAGAGAAATTTTAATGTCTAAAATGGGTGTCATAATGAATATTATAAAATAATAATGGAAATAATAAAATAAGATGAGATTACATCATCACATTTTAGAGGGAAAAAAGAAAAAATAATTTTTCAACTCATATTTTCAACTTATCTCCCTACGATTTTACTCAAATTTCAAGTGGGAGTACTCATTGTATGCAACATTTAATTCCTCATCCAAGGATTTCCCATGTTGAATACTTTCGATGGACTCTACTACATGAAAAATGTTATGAAACCAGCTCACAAAAAGATAGAAAAGATAGATCAACACCTTAGAAATAAGCCTCTTCGAGGGGGCAACCTCCTTTACATTACACAAATGAACAATTCTTAGATGATTCAAATGACAAAACCTCATTTCTATATAGGAGTCTAAGGGGTCACAATATAACCAAAGCCGACCTAACAATAATAATATAAAGGCACGAACATAACAATAGTGGGATTCTATGGGCCACAATAATAACAATATGGGGACAATAGGGACACAACAATAACAATAAGGGATATAAAGACAATAGTGATGGAGGAATCACTAGTATTATAGGGACCTAACATGCCCCTCTCCTTCAAAAAAGTGTTGTCCTCAACACTTGAGTAGTTCTGGATGCTTCTGTATAAAATTCTCATCCTCCCATGTGGAATCTTCCATGGGTAAGTTCTTCCACTTGATGAGATACTTTGAAATTGATCGATTCCGTAGCTGTCAAGTTCTTGTTTCTTTGACTGCTTCAGGTTCTAATATGATTTTTCCTTCCTAATAAAGTTCTAGAAATATTTTTTGAACTAGAAGCTTGTCACCTATAACCTTCTTTAAGCATGAAACATGGAAAACTGGGTGCACTCGAGAAGCTGCAGGAAGCTCCAATTTGTATGCCATAGTACCTATCTTTTGCAACAACTTGTACGGACCATAATACTTTGGTGATAATTTATTATCCTTCTTAGCTTGCTTGAGGGAAATTTGTTTATATGGTTGTAGCCATAGGAATACTCAATCACCTACATCAAAACTTCTTTCACTATGATGTTGATCTGCCTGATGTTTCATTCTATTCTGTGCCAAGGTGAGGTTATCCTTTGAGAGTTGGAGAACTTGTTGCTGATGCGCGATGTGATCTTCCACTACTTGAATCTTAGAATTTTCTCTTAAATATGATGTGATGGAGGGTGGATGATATCTACAAAGTGCCATAAATGGGGTCATTTTTGTTGCATTATGGAAGGAAGTGTTATACCACCATTCAGCTAGAGGAAACCATTTGACCCATTGTGTCTGTTTATCAGATACAAAGGAAAGAAGATATCCTTCCAAACATTTGTTTACTATCTTAGTTTTCCCATCAGATTGAGGATGATAAGATGAGCTATGAGTTAACTGAGTACCAAGACAAGAAAATAATTCTATGCAAAAATTTCCAGTGAAAATGGGATCTCTGTCGCTTACAATAATCTTTGGGTTTCCATGTAGCTTTTCAACTGTTTCCATAAATGCAATAGAAACTGTACTCGCTTTAAATGGATGAAATAATGCACAAAAGTGTGCATACTTGGTAAGTTTGTCAACTACCACCATGATAACACTCTTTCCTTCGGACTTGGGTAAACCTGTGATAAAATCCATTGAAACCTCCTCCCAATGTTGGCTTGGAATGGATAAAGGTTGTAATAGTCCTGGGGTCTTAATTGTTTCAACTTTATTTTGTTGGAAAACCAAACATTCCACCACAAACTTTTGAATATCCGATTTAAGGCCATCCCAAAAAAAATCCTTCTTAACCCTGTGGTAGGTTTTTAGAAATCCTGAGTGCCCTCCTAAGGGAGAGGTGTGCAATTCCCTAGGAATCTTTTGTTTGAGTTGGGAATTCTTACATAGGTATAACTGATCCTTGTACCATAACGAATCATTTTTCCAGCTAAATGTATCAGATGTACTGGGATCTTTTTGTATCTTTTGAATGAGTGCCCACACTTCCTCATCATTCTTCCATTCATCCCTTGTTTCGTTTATCCAATCTGGTTGGATAATAGAAATGGCGCAAAGAAATGCTTCCACATCCTCATCCTTTCTTGAGAGTGCATCTACCACAACATTTTTCTTCCCTTTTTTTGTAGATGATTTCAAAGTCATAACCCAACATCTTTGTGACCCATTTTTGTTGCTCTTCTAAAGATAATCTTTGTTCTAAAAAGTATTTAAGACTATCATGATTTGCTTTTACCTTGAAGTGTCTTCCCATTAGGTAGGGTCACCATTTCTTAAGTGCATGTAGTATTTCCAACATTTCCTTCTCATAAATAGCTTTGTGTAAATACTTTCCTTTGATTGGATGACTTCCGAAATCAATGGGTCTTTCTTCTTGCATTAAAACATCACCAATTCCATTTCCTGACGCATCACATTCCATAATAAAGGTTTTTGTGAAGTCCGGTGTAGCTAAGACTGGTGCTTGGCACATCCTCTTTAAGATGTTCAAAGGCCTTCATTTCTTTTGGAGTCCATGAAAATGCATCTTTCTTCAATAATGTTGTTAGAGGTGCTACTATTCTCTCATAATTCAGAACAAACTTGCAATAATACCCTGTCAACCTGAGAAATCCTCATAGATTCTTTATGGATGTGGGGATTTTCCATTCCTTAATGGTTTTAATTTTGCTAGGGTCTACCTTAACACCTTCATGAGATACAATATGACCTAGATATTCCACATCTTGTACTCCAAAGAAACATTTGGAGATTTTTGCATATAATTGTTTCTCCTCTAATAGTTTGAGCACCATGTCAACATGTTGGACATGATCCTTCCAAGACTTGTTGTAGATTGGTATATCATCAGAAAATACTAACACAAATTTTCTAAGGAAGGGTTTGAAAATGGAATTCATCAAACCTTGAAATGTAGAAGGTGCATTAGTAAGGCCAAAAGGCATGACCAAAAATTCATAATGGCCCTCATGAGTTCTAAATGTTGTTTTTGGAATGTCTTCAGTCTTCATTCTAATTTGATGATATCCTGAACGAAGATCCAACTTGGTGAAGTAAATTGATCCATGCAATTCATCCAATAATTCATCAATGACAGGAATGGGGAATTTATCTTTAATAGTGAGCTTGTTGAGATTCCTATAATCTGGAAACATGCACCATGATCGATCCTTCTTGTGAACCAATACTACTGGAGCAGAGAAAGAACTTTGACTAGGTTTAATTATACCGGCCTCTAGAATTTCTGCAACCATACATTCAATTTCACTCTTTTGGACATAGGGATATCTGTAAGGCCTAATGTTTGGAGGAACACTTCCTAGAATCAAATTAATAGCATGATCATGATCTTGAATAGGTGGGAGGCCTTTGGGAGTCTCAAATACCTTGGAATGATTGTCCAAGACTTTTTGGAGATCTAGAGAAATGGATGGTTTTGATGTGGGAACCTCTAGTGAGCATAATTGTGCAATTATGCCTCGTTGTTATTTCTTTAGAAGCTTTGTCATTCTGTTAGACCTGATTATCTTTCCTGGTTTCCCTGCGATACCCCTTAATTCAACTTCCTTTCCTTCTGAAGAGAATTTCATGAAAAGTTCTTGAAAATTAAAAGCTATTGTACCCAAGGATTGTAGCCATTAGAATCCTAGTACAACATCAGCACCACCCATTGGAATGGAAAGCATTGGGCTATTCAATACATATTCTCCCATGGATAACTTGATATTATGGAACTTTCCTGAGCAATTTATGGTTCCTCCACTTGCAACCATCACTTGACACTTTGGTGATGTATATAGGAAGCAATTCACTTCCTTGGCTATCTTACAATAAATAAAATTATGGGTACTTCACGAATCAATCAACATTATTACCTTTTTCTTCTTGATATGACCTTATATTTTGATAATTATAGGAGTGGTAATTCCATCCAATGCATTACAAGATATGGTTGGATTCATTTCTTCTTTTTCTAGGGTTTGTTCATGGTGTATATCTTCTTCTTTTGACGTTTCTTGTTCCTTTTCCTCCTCCTCTTCACAATCTATGTAGAATAATTTCTTCTCAGCACACTTATGACCTTTAGTGTATTTTCTCTCACAACTGTAACAAAGCCCTTTTGCTCTTTTTTCTTCCAATTGTTGTGGTTTCAACCTTGTAGGTTGTGGATGGCTAGGGGCAACAAGACTTCCATCTTTATGATTGTGAGTGGTAGGCTTCCTTGTTGCCATAATTTTTCTTTCCATTTTTCTTGCCAACCTAAATGCCTTCTCCAATGAATCTAGTTCCCAAAGGCAAACCTCATGTTGGATGTTATCTTTTAAAGTCCCTATGAACACATCAATCCTATGCTCCTCTGGAATATCTTTTACCCTTATATTTAATTTTTGGAAGTCCTCAATGTGCTCCATAATTGAACCCTTTTGTTTGAGATTTATCAATTAGCTAAAAACGTGTTGCTTTTTGTATCCTCATAATGTGCTATCGTTTCATCCGTAGAAATAGCCCAAGTGACAATTTGTTTATGAGAACAAAGCCATCGATACCACACAAACTGATTTGGTTCCAAATACAAAGTTTCAATGCGTACCTTTTGTGTGTTTTCCACATTATGGAGATCGAAAAATTGCTCCATCTGTAGTATCCATGTTCCAGGATCCTTGCCATCAAACTTCCTCATATAGATCTTTGGAACATGGTGGTTATTTGATCCAACGTTAAGGTCTATGAAATCATGATTAACATTTATTTTGTTCTCATAATGAGTTTCCTTTACTACCCTTTCGCCATTAGTAAGAATTTCTTGTAGAAACTTTGTCAAATTTGTTTTCAAATCTTCCATGCCTTTCTTTAAATCATCCATCTTAGCTTCCACTCCATCCATCTTAGCTTCCACGTCATCCATCTTAGCTTGCATGTCATTCATCTTAGATTCTACACCTTTCTTTAAACCATCCATCTTAGCTTCCATGCCATACATCTTAGCTTCTACGTCTTTCTTTAAACCATCCATCTTAGTTTCTGTTACTTTTTGTGCGAGTGAAATTTGTTGCACTTGGTCTTGTAATTTTGATATATCATGTTGCATTTCTTCCTCTTCTTCATGAGTGATGCTAGAGCTTTCAGGTTGCTTACTAGGTGCTTCCATTTTATTTCTTCGAGGCATCAATTACTGATAATAATGCTTCACTATGCCCTTTGAATTCCTTCAAACTAATTTTTCAAGCCAATCTTATGCAAAAAATTAAAAGAAACTACACACTTATTTTCACTTTGTAGGAGTTCGATATTGAATCTCATGTATCTCTTTAATTTTGGATCTCCAAGGTCTGAAATTTCTTCCTGCTGTAACCCTCTGAGTAATATTACTAACCCCGTAAGTCTGATCAAGATTGGATTCTCCAATGAAGAGTTATGCCAAATCTCCCATGATGACCTGAGTATAGACTTGTTTAGTAGAGCGAACTTGTACAACATGCTGTGGGTCACTCTTTCAATCTTAGGTTCTAAACACGATACCCAAAAAACCATAGCCTGTTCACTTTCTATAAATTCTTATGAAAATTCAATCTGATGCTTAGAGTGAAAGTTATGACGATTTTCCCAAGGTCGCCTGTTTGGAGTGTAATTCAAGGTTCTACAAAAACCATAACTTCCTCAGGTTATATCTCCGAAAATATAGCGAGACAAGATCTGAAATTAGGGCCCGATGTTCAGACCTATTCTGTCTCAAATGGGTTTTTTCTTTTAGCTTCTGAAACTTAGTAGCAAAAAAGTTATAGCGAAAATTCCATAATGACCTATTTGGAGTATTGAAACCCTAGAATCCAAAGCTTTGATATCAAATGTTATGAAACCAACTCACAAAGAGATAGAAAAGATAGATCAATGCCTTAGAAATAAGCCTCTTCAAGGGGGAAACCTCCTTTACATTACATAAATGAACAATTCTTAAATGATTCAAATGACAAAACCTCTTTTCTATATATAGGAGTCTAAGGGTTCACAATATAACCGAAGCCGACCTAACAATAATAATATAAAGGCACAAACATAACAATAGTGGGATTCTATGGGGCACAATAATAACAATTTGGGGACAATAGGGACACAACAATAACAATAAGGGATACAAAAACAATAGTAATGGGGGAATCACTGGTATTATAGGGACCTAACAAAAAATGAGAAATGCATGAAAAATGTGATTGCAATCATGTTTTCCATGTATTTCTCATTTTTCATGTAATAGGGTACATTGAAATTATGCAACATGGGTACTCCTTGGATAAGGAATTAAATTCTACATCCAACAAGTGCTCTTGCTCAAAATTTGAGCAAAAGCAAAGGGAGATAAGTTGAAAAAGTGGTTTTTTATTTTTTTTTTCATTTTTTAATCTTGTTACTTTTTTACTCCAAAGATGGCGAATCATCCCCCATGGTTGAAATCATGATCTTGAATCCTATTTGTTCTTATAAATTTGATTTTGGTTGTACAATTTTGTTTTGAGGCCCATTTTATACCTCACAATTTCTCTAATGGGAGTAACGAGAGAACCAAATTAAGGTATGAACCTACAGAGTCTAGAGAAACACATGCATTTTAGAGATAACCAATACACCAAAACAAAAGATATTTCCCACACAATCATCATGATTCTATTCAAAGAGCCTGAACCAAGTACTCCAAATAACCTTTATGTCTCGGAGAGAGGAAATATAATGTATGCCCTATATCTACCCCACATACTCGTCATGAGTCGACCTGTCCAGAGGGTGCATGTAAAATGTAGAGGTACTGATGGTTACGAGCATGTAATTGACTAGCAACCAAGATAGATACATATCCCCAACATGCATGAACCCGAGGAATGGAAAGTTACTAAGAATATTGGTGAGTATCCTGGTGAAGAGCCACTAACCCCCAAACATTTTGGCATACAAGCCAACCCCTTCTCCCCAAATTTCCAGAATAAATTTTATTCTAAACCAAGAAGACATGACATAACCGATGATCGACAACCCTTTTAAATATATACAATGCACAAGGAGAATGGTGTAGAAGAGTTTGACAATCTGAACATACCTGCAGAGAAGGAAACTGTGAGGAGAAACTTCTCCCACAAAAAATTGAGCCCGGGCATTATCTATCCCCCTCACAACCACCATGGTAATGTTTCCTTGCCTCCAAAATTCAGTTAAAGGAGCATTGAGTATTGAATATAGTACAAAGCCACCTACAATGAATCAATCGGATATCAGTGCATGCTTCTTCAAATGATTTCCCGCATGCCTATTAAACATTGTTGAAAACTCTCACGTAGGGTGGTGTGTGTGAGGTTGGTCACGCCACCACCCTTGGGTCCTTTCAATTAATTGCATACCCATGGCACAAATCCCACCGATGCCCTTGTCCCAACGCTCACCTGATTGGGGATATACTTATATATATATATATATATATATATATATATATATATATATATATATATATATATATATATATATATATTTATGGTTTTTTATTATAAACATTAAATATTATTTATTTAACCATATATTTATTGTACTATGTTAGGTAGGATTGGGACTAGGATGACGTTCCCATCACCTACGAACTTTCAATCCTCCATTTAATATCTATGGTACAGAGCGTGAGATTCACATGCACAAGCATAAAAATAAACTCTTAGCTTGGGTCTTTTGCTATGGCATGGAGAGTTAGTGCTTTCACTTAAGGAGAGAGACTGAGAGTCGAGGGTAAAAGCTTGACCTCATGGAGTATATTCTCTGAGAAAGGGAAGGAGTGTATCCTTGGTGTGGAAGTTTCTAGCATTTCACTTGAGGTGGGAAGGATTTTTGGGGCTCACCACCCTCTAATCCACAGAGGTGGTGGTGGCTTGTGTATGTGGGTCTAACTGGACGATGGAGCTCGCTCTTCCTCATTTTGGGTTGGAGCGCTCGGTTTGTAAGTCTATTTCATCTATTTTTGTCTTTTTTCGAGTCTAGTTAGTAGTTATTTTAGGTATTTGTTGTTATTTGGTTACAGAAACTGGTATATCTCAGTTGTGGCTTGTCAATTGCACCTAAAATTCATGTTTTTATCTTGTTTTGACATGGGTTTTGTGTGTCTCGGTTTGTGTGACATGGTTGTCCCATTGGTGGCCTTCACTAGCTAGGAAGGTGGAGTTTGTTGTGGGCATTGTTATTTGCTTGTCGAGTTAGGTTCTGTGAGAGCGGTTTGAAATTGGGTCTCTATTTGCTAAGTCATGGTAGGTCTATTGTCTTCGGTGGTGTTTTCTTTGTCTAATGGTGGAGGAAATTAAGTTGATCGTTGAATTTTTTTCACCTTCTACCTACTCGAGTGGATTGTTGTCCAAATTTAGTCACTTTAACTAGGGTTATTATGATGAGTTGGTGTGTTGGTGTCTGGACTTGGTCGAGAGGGATTTTTGTTGGTATTTTTGTCCTTTTTCAGGTAGGGGAAACCCCCACATGGATCCATATTAGTCCCTTCATGACTCATAGATGTTGCCAAGGAAAACATAGAGAAGAAAAAAGGGTGGTGGCAGTACTTCACAACCAGGAGAGAGGGGAGCAAATTTATTTACTCATGAATCTGTGGAGACATAATTCAATGTGATTCTATCAAGAATGGGGCAAGAAATAGGGATTTAGAGATAAAAGTTTGGGAGAAGAGGAAGTTGATGTCTAACTCATAGTTACTAGAATACCTGGTTGGGTGGGTTCCAGATCCTAGACACACCAGAGGTAGAAAGAAAAGGTACTTAAAAAGAGTTCCTCTTCACGGAAAATGAAGACATTGTTGGGTTTGGTACTGAGAGATAAATAGGTCGAGAAATAGAACATCTTCGCCTCTGTAGAAGATGTTAAAAGGATGTTAAGGAATTTGTGTTTCTATGTGGATTAAAATGATTCTTTCCTTATGCACGTTGAGAGCCATGTCCCTTGTGAGTCATATGGTGGAGAAAATAGATATACTCCTAGTGCAAGTTCTCGTGTTTCGGCAAACGTGTCCTCGTGAGATGGAGAGCATTGAAATTGGATGGTGGATGATGGATCTAGACTCCCTCCTCAATCACTTGCTTTTTTGTCTCTGGTTGGCCCTACGTTAGCCTTTATTTCTTGGGATTATGGTGACATATTAGAGTCATGACCATGTATTTTGGTTTGGTTATGGTCTTTTTCTAGTTATCTATGCTTCTTGTTTGGTGCAAATTTTTTTGTGTTACCTAGATTCTCGTAGAAGAGTGGCATGGCGTTGGAGGTATGTTATTTTTTGGGTTGACAATAGGTATGGACTCAATCTAAGTTTTAGTGATTTTCCTTGTTTGAAAGGTTTTTTAGGCCTGAGAATGTTGAAAGTTAAGAATTTTGTATGTATGTAATTAGTTTAAGTTGGTATAAGTGATGGAGGTTGAAATATGTTTCCTGGAACTCCCTTTGTGTGCGCAAGATTATCTATGTATCTTAGTTTTCTTGATTAATATGAAGTTCTTAAACTCTCTCTCTCTCTCTCTCTCTCTCTCTCTCTCTCTCTCTCTCTCTCTGTAGATATATATATATATATATATATATATATATATATATATATATATATATATATATATATATATATATCTATATATATATATATATATATATATATATATATATATATATATATATATGGAAAATATTTTTATCTATAACTCTTGAACCTCATAACTAGGAAACTAGTCCACATGAAATTCCTCTTTTAATACTTTATTCAAGAAGGTTGACCTCATGTTTATTTTATATACCTTCCACTTATGTTGGGATACTATGTCTAAGACTACACTCAAAATTTCCATTCTTGTGACTGGAGTAAATGTTTCATCATAATCTCTTCTAGGATGTTGTTTGTATCCCTTAATAACTAGCCTTTCTTTATGCCTTTCAATCCTTCCTCCTTTGTTGATTTTGGTCTTATAGATCCACTTTAAACATATGATATATTTTCCTTTTGTAAGACTCACTAATTCCCATGTATCATTTTTTTCTATAGAATTTATTTCTTAACCCATTGTTGTTAACAATAAAACAACAATAAAATCCTCGAGATCAATCCTAAGTTCGGGACAAAAATGAAATTAATGCTATAATTTTTCTTATCAATTTATTATATGCAATATTTATCAATATAATAATGACATATAAATCCAAAATTACCATAACATGTAAATTTAAAACCAAACCCAATAGGAGAAGTACAAATTTAAGACGATCACTACAACTAGAGTAGTTCCTTCTCTCAATTGGGAAATGGAGTCAATTAAGGAAAGCTCAGGGCCTTGCATGAAGAGGGTGGAAGACTAAATTTATTCTCTTATAAAATCTAGAGACTTCTCTATATGGGAGATTTAAATTCAAAGGATACACAAACGAAGTTTTCTTAATGAATTTTTGCAAGACAAATTTGGCATACCATAAATAATTAATATTTCAAGAAAGACATTGAAATTTTTAATACGGTACAAATAGAAACCATAATGTAAGAAAATCAGTGGTAAAATTATAGAATTCCAAAAAGAATCACTTCATCAATACCAAACAAGTCTCTTCATGCAAAATATCGCTCCTAATAGAAAAGTACAAAAGAACTAGTGTGTACTCCTTATAGAGACATAACAGTGAGTAAAATGTGATTATAAAAAATTAAAGTGACCTCCCTATGTTTATATGAGATAAACCAAATCACTTTTCACAATTTTACAATAAACTCCCCAAAACGTTTTCTTGGAGCATTCAACTAGGCCTAAAAGTCACAAGCCAACCTTAAGATAGCTTTAAAACTTAATAAATTCATTAAAATCTCCCAAATGTGTGGGAATAATTTCTCTCCAACATGACCTCATCCTCCTAGAATGGATAATCCCCATCAAGTGATAAAGTGGGTACATGAGTGCTCCTCACTCCAAGGTACATCATCAAAGTGCATGGGTAATTCTCTAAGAAACATCCCCACCATGATGTCATCATTAAGGAGTCTCAAGTAACCCTTCTAGGTCATGTAGGTATTGTGTGGCTACCTCAACATAAATCAATGACATATAGGAATGGTGTGTTATACCTCCCAAATCATCTCAATAATTTATATCATCTTCTAGGATCTTGAACAAGACAAATTCCATAAAACAAGGCTAAGACCATCTTGGGGGCATCCTAGGTCCATATGGGAACATCATTAAACAAGCCAATGCCTTATCTTCCCCCATCAATGTTTCAACATCTAGAGGTGTATCAAGGGTCATACAACCATGTGGAGGCTCCTCCAAGACCAATATTTATCTTAGGAGGGAAACATTGGGGTTGCAAGGTTATATATGTGCTCTAAATTGGGAAATATGTTCTCTTAATGGTGTTGGAGAGGTGTCAAGCCATCCCTCAATGGATCTTTGTTGTATGTGTAATGAACCACCTAAAAAATACCCTCAATATCAAGTGATATCAATGTCATTATAGACAAGGAAATATTCAAGTATCATAGTGGACTAGATTCAATGTTATGGGCACAAAAATATTCCACATGTACCTTGACTTCTAATGTATTTCCAGCTCAATATTTGTGAGAAAGTTACCACACTTATGTTAAGGATGATTATACCTTTAATTCTATTACGTTCTTCTAAAATCCAAAGGGAAGGTGATTTCATAGGTATACCCATCAATCCATAGGTGCATATGATAAAGGTTGTGATGGAAAGGGAAAGACTTAAAGGAAGATGGCCATTACCATGGTACCAACTAGAGAAGGTCTAACATCTTCTAAGTGCTATAGTGAGAAGAGGGCGGAAATTGTGGAGGCATCAGTTACCCCCTTTCTCATCGTTCTTCCACCTCTCTGGTGCACCTTTTACTTTAATGATTTAACTTTATTTCATACATATCATAAGAGTCCCAACTTACTTTATGCTTTTCCAATACCCCTTAAATATATAGAAGCTGATCATTCATCAGGGTTGAGACATTCATGAATGATGAGTTCCTTAATTTATATAGAGCATGAAATGTTGAAGAACTGGGTGATGGCTAATGAGGGGATATATCTCTTACTATGATTTTTTCCTTATGCTTACAATGTCCCAACCATGTTTGACATTTTTCATTTTCTTTATTTATGGATTCATATGCTTTTATCTTTCTTTCAGTTGCATAAACCTCTTACGGAAACTTTTCAGGGCCTGACTCAATGATGAGGATATAGGGCTCCAATCTTATGCAACCAACTCGTAAAATAGAAGAAAAGATAGATCAACGACTTAAAAATTATCCTCTTCGAGGGGAAAACCTCCTTTACATTACATAAATGAACAATTCTTGTATGATACAAATGACAAGACCTCCTCGATATATATAGGAGTCTAAGGAGTCACAATATAATCAAAGCCTACATAACATTAATAACAATAGTGGGCTTCTATGGGACACAACAATAGAAATAGGGGCATACACTAACAATAAAAATAAGGGGGATAGATAGACTAGTATTATAGGTACCTAACATGCCCCTCTCCTTCAAAAAAGTGCTTTCCTCAACACTTAAGTAGTTATGGATGCTTCTGTATAAAATTCTCATCCTCCCATGTGGAATCTTCAACGGGTAAGTTCTTCCACTTAATGAGATACTATGAAATTTATCGATTCCATGGCTTTCAAGTTCCTGTTTCCGTGACTACTTCTAGCTTCAATATGATTTTTCCTTCTTTCTATGACTTGTGATAATACCCTGTCAACCCGAGAAATCCTCCAAGCTACTTTAGGATTGTGGATATTTTCCATTCCTTAATGGATTTATTTTTGTTAGAGTCTATCTTAACACCCTCATGAGACAAAATATGACCCAAATATTCCACCTCATGTACTCCAAAGAAACATTTGGATATTTTTTCATATAATTGCTTATCCTCCAATATTTTGAGCACCTTATCAACATGTTGAACGTGATCCTTCCAAGGCTTGTTGTAGATTAGCATATCATCAAAAAATACTAACAAAAATTTTCTAAGGAAGGTTTTGAAAATGGAATTCATCAAAACCTTGAAATGTGGAAGGTGCATTAGTAAGGCCAAAAGGCATGACCAAAAATTCATAATGACTTTCATGAGTTTTGAATGTTGTTTTTAGTATGTCTTCAGTCTTGATTATGATTTGATGATATCCTAAAGGAAGATCCAACTTGGTGAAGTAAATTGCTCCATGTAATTCATCCAAAAATTCACCAATGACAGGAATGGGGAATTTATCTTTAATAGTGACCTTGTTGAGCTCCCTATAATCCAGACGCATATGCCATGATCCATCTTTCTTGTGCACCAATATTACTGGAGAAGAGAAAGAACTTTGACTAGGTTGAATTATACTAACCTCTAGCATTTCTGCAACCATAAATTCAATTTCACTCTTTTGGGTATAGGGATATTTGTAAGGCCATATATTTGGAGGAAAACTTCCTGGAATCAAATGAATAGCATGATCATGATAACAAATAGGTGGGAGGCCTTTGGGAGTCTCACATACCTTCGAGTGATTGGCCAAGAGTGTTTGGAGACATGTAGAAATATATCATTTTGATGTTTGAACCTCTAGTGAGCATAATTGTGAAATTACACCTCTTTGTTGTTTATTTAGAAGCTTTGTCATGTCATTAGAGTTGATTATATTTCCTGGCTTCCTTGTGATACCCCTTAGTTTAAATTCCTTTCCTTCCCAAATAAAAAGCAAGAAAAGTCCTAGAAAATTAAAAGCTATCTTCCCCAAATATTATAACCATTGGACTTCTAGTACAACATCAACACCACCCATTGGAGTGGAAAGCATTGGACTACTCAATACATAATACCCCATGGTTAGCTTTATATTATGGTTCTTTCCAAAGAAACTTATAGTTCCTCCATTTGCAACCATCACTTGACACTCTGGTGCTGGATATATGAAGCAATTTAATTCCTTGGCTATCTTACAATGAATAAAATTATGGGTACTACCCGAATAAATCAACACTATTATCTTTGTCTTCTTGATATCTCCTTCTATATTGAGATTTTGAGGAGTGGTAATTCTCTTCAATGCATTTCAAGATATGGTTTGGTTCATTTCTTATTTCTTTGGGGTTGTTCCTGGTGTATATCCCCTTCTTTTGACATTTCTTATGCATTTTCTTCCTCCCCTTCACAATCTATGTAAAACAATTTCTTCTCATCACACTTATGACCTTTAGTGTATTTTCTATCACAACTATAACAAATCCCTTTTGCTCATTTTTCTTCCAATTGTTGTGGTGCCAAACTTGTAGGTTGTGGAAAGATAGGAGCAAAAACACTTCCATGTTTATAGTTGTGAGTGGTAGACTTCCTTGTTGCCATAATTTTTCTTTCAATTTTTCTTGCCACCTTGAATGCCTTCTCCAATGAATCAGGTTCCCAAAGGTGAACCTCATGTTAGATGTTATCCTTTAAATTCCATATGAAGGCATCAATCCTATGCTCCTCTATAATATCATTTACCCTGATGTTCTATTTTTGGAAGTCCTCAATGTGCTTTGCCATTGAACCCTTTTGTTTTATATTTATCAATTGGATAAAGAAGGTGTCTCTCTTTGTATCCTCATAATGTGCTATCGTTTCCTCCATAAAAATTGACCAAGTGACAAGTGGTTTATGAGAACAAAGCCATCAATACCATACAAACTGATTGGGTTCTAAATATAAATATGCAATGCATACCTTTTGTGTGTGTTGCACATTATGGAGATCAAAATATTGCTCCATCTGTAGTATCCATGTTACCGAATCCTTGCCATCAAAATTCCTCATATCAATATTTGGAATATGGTGGGTATTCAATCAAAAGTTAGAGTCTCTGAAATCATTATTAACATTCATTTTATTCTCATCATGAGTTTCATCTAATACCTTTTCACTATTAGGAAGAATTTCTTGTAGCAACTTTATCAAACAATCGTTCAAACATTCCATCTTAGCTTCCATGTTCATTTTTAATCCATCATTCAAACCTTCCATGTCTTGTTTTAATCCATCCTTTAAAACTTCCATGTCATTCCTTAAACTATCCATCTTAGCTTTGATTTCATTTTTGGTTACTCTTTGCGAGAGCAAAATTTGTTGCACTTGGTCTCGTACTTTTGATATATCATGTTGCATTTCTTCCTCTTCTTCATGCACCATAGTAGATATTTCTGGTTGCTTACTAGGTGTTTCCATTTTCTTGCTTCAATTCATTCAAATAATGATATGTATGCTTCACTATGCCCCTTAAATCACTTCAAACTAATTTTTCAAACAAAACATGAAAATTTTAAAAAAATACTCACCTTTTTCTTGCTTTATAGGAGTTCGATATTGAATATGTTGTAGCTCTATAATTTTGGATCTCCAAGGTCTGAAATATTGTCTTGTGGTATCCCTTTGAGTCATATTTCCAACCCAACAATTTATACTGATATTGGAGTCTTCAATAAATAATTATGCCCAATCTCCCATGATGGCCTGATTATAGAATGGTTTAGTAGAGCGAACTTGTGTGAAATTCCACATGTCACTGTTTGAACATTTTGATTTGAAAATGCTACAAGAAAATCCAAATTCTGTGTAATTTCAGTCACTTTTTACTAAATTCAAATTTGATTCTCAGAAAGAAATTTATGATGATTTTCCCTAGGTCACCTATTTGAGACTGAATTATGGAGCCTACAAAAAACCTAAATTCCTCAGACCATATCCCTGAAAATATAGTGAACCAAGATATGAAACTTGTACAAGACTTTCACCATGGTTTCAAATCCATGTTTTCACAATTTTAGCTTCAACAACCTCATACACAAAAACCTATAGTGAAAATTCCAAGATGGCCTATTTGAAGAAGTGAAACCCTAAAATCCAAAGCTCTGATACCAAGTTTTATGCAACCAACTCACAAAATAGAAGAAAAGATAGATCAAAGACATCAAAATTATCCTCTTTGACGGGGAAACCTCCTTTATATTACATAAATGAATAATTCCTGAATGATACAAATGACATTACCTCCTTGGCATATATAACAGTCTAAGGGGTCACAATATAATCAAAGCCTACATAACAATAATAACAATAGTGGGCTTCTATGGGGCACAAAAATAACAATATGGGGGCTACATGGGCACAACAATAACAATAGGGGCTACACTAAAAATAAAAATAAGGGGTATAAACTAACAATTACAATAACGGGCATACACTAGTCTCATAGGGACATAGCGTCCAATCCCAATAACAAGTGACAATCAACCCAAAGAATGTATATGGGTAATAATGGAAAAATGGAAGGGGGAAAGTATGGATTATCTTGGGCACGATATCAATCAATGCTTCTTATTAGTGGCCCTCCTAAAGGAAGTACCTCATGGGAGATCACATTGGACAAGGGACAAAGGATAACCCCTAAAGTGAATCATGGAAACAAGGGTAAAATCAATAACATTCAATCATCTGACTTGGTGTGTGATACATATTAGTGTGCCAAAAAACATGAAATGAAACAAATGATTATAGAAATGGTTTTTGTAAATTTTGATAGATGACCCAACTTCCTTCAAGAAGCATACCCGATGGAAGGAAGCACTGAGTGGAGCATAGGTGGAGAGATATGATCTAAAGCTATATGTGGGCCATCATAGGGTTTTTGGTTGGTTGAATTTCCACTTGGGAGAAAATTTTCCTCCTAGGGGTTACCCACTTTAATTGGGTAACATGTTGAATTTGTAACTATTGTTCATATTCTTAATGCATATTTTGTCACTTGATGTATTTTTATTTATCATTGTAAAGCATATTTTAAATTCTAGAGTCAAAAGAAAAATTGTTTTGAGTCAAAGTGCCATTGCAACTTTTTAAACAAGAAAAACTGAATTTTTGAAATGCAATTTTTGGCTCCAAAAGTTTTCAAGTGGACCTCCATCCAGGTCAATTCAAACCTAGCTAAAGACACACCCATTTAGCCAAGACAAATTACTATATAAAGGTAGTTTGGCCTCCTCCACTTAGCCATTTGCATTCCCACACACAAGGCAAGTTATGGGCAAGAAAGCAAAGGACAGGAAGGATGAATAAAACAAATAAAAATATGATGTGACTCTCTCTTCTCTCTCTTGCAAATCACGTGTGTGGATAGACTATTATCTCTCTCGTTTGTAGTTCTTCTAGGCATTTTGTTGTAGGAGGCTGATTTTTTTGGGGTGACTAGCAATTACAAGAGGGCCAAAATTCTAGGTCATGACAGGAAAAATGAATTGTTTGATCATATTGGGAGGCTTGACTTAGAAAGGAAGACCAGGTTTGACCATATGTCTAGGTGTGTCTATCTTTGAACAAGAAGAAATTTTCTATTGAAAAGGTTGTTGGGTTTTTCCCCTTGGTGGGTTTTCCCAAGGTAAACCTTGTCGTTTTTTGTGCATTGTGATCTCTGTTATTCTATTGTTCTTTATGGTTCAAATTTTGAAGTATAATTTTTGAATGATATATTAGAATAATTTAAAATAAGTTCTACATCAAAAGTAATTATCAAAATTTCATAAATATTGTGTTAATCTCTATTGCACTAACAAAATCAACATGGTATCATAACTTTGTTGAATGAAGGAACATTGAGATCACCCTTGCAAAAACCCTAGACAGAATTTTAATTAAGTCCTTCTTGTAGATTAGAATCTATGGCTTATTCTATGAAACCTAAAAAAAGTTAAAGGGAGTATAAAACTTCAGAGCTTGGAAACTTAGAATAGATCTTATTCTTACCAAGAAATTTATTTTGGACATTGTGACAGGAAAGGTTGTTGAACCAACTGATGCAGTAGGGAAAGAAAAGTTTAAGGAGGATGGCATCACTTCCATGAGTCTTATAGCCTCTACATTGCAAAGCATGATACTTCCAAGAAGATATATGATTCCTTAATAAACCTCTGCACTATCAAGAATGTTGTTCAATCCATGAGTTTGAAGAATGAGCTTTGAAATACAAGAATGAATAATGACGACACTGTGGCTTCTTACATCATGAGCATTTTTGAAATAAGAGATCAAATTCAATCAATTTGAGAAACCATTATTGATCAATAACTTGTGACCAAAAAACTCAATGGTCTTCTTAGACCATGAGATGCTTTTGTAATAGGTATAAGTAGCTAGAAGGAAGCAAAAACTATGGAAATATTGTGATCAAGAGGAATCAAGGTTGATGACAAGAGATCATTGGGAAGAGGAAGCTCAAGATTTTGCAACTCATTTCAAGAACAAGGGAAAGAATAAGTTTGGCCCTCAACACAATAAGTCAGGAAAGATATCTTCTTCCTCCTCTCAAAAGAAGAGATATTTATCATAGATTCAATGTTATGGTTGTTAATAATTTGGACACTTAAAGAGAGATTGTTCAAATATGCCTAATAATAAGAAGAGAAATGGAAAAAAAACATGCTTCCGCAAAAGAGTATGAATATGAGAACCTAAATAAGCCCAAAAGTGAAAAGGATTTATTTTATTTTTATGCTCTAATAGGTTCCATTACAGATGATGATGAAATGTGGCTGGTAGATAGTGAGAATTAAGGCACATGACCGGAGAACGTGGAAATATTTCTAGCATGATGGAAAAGAGGTTGTCCCAAAGGGTTTAGCTTGGAGACAACGCTAGTTATGCAGTCAAAGGAGTTGGAAAAAACATTGATACAGCTAGAATCTAGTAATAATGTGGATCTTAGCAATCTTCTTTATGTACCAAGTTTGAAAAAGAATATTGTCTCTATTTCTTGTTTGGAAGATAAAGGAGATAGAGATCAATCCAAGTGAGCTATGGCATAGAAGGTATGGACATCTTCATTATAGAGCATTGCTTAAATTAAGTCAAATAGTTTCAAGGTTTTGTGAATTATAGATAAATAATAATGGTGTATGTAAAGGTTGTTATCTTGGAAAGAAAATTAAGAAACCATTTCCAAACAATGATAAAATATCTAAGGAAACTTTGGATTTGATCCATTATGATGTATGTGGTCTAATTCTTGTGAAATCACTTGGAGGTTAATCATACTATGTGACATTTATTGATGAATTCTCCCATAAGATGTGGATATATCTCTTGAATATTAAGGATGAAGTCTTTGACAAGTTCCAAGAATTCAAAGTTGGAGTGGAAAACTTAATGGGTAGGAAGTTCAATATCTTGAGATTTAACAATGGAGAAGAATACATCTCGAAGGATCTTGTTTATTTCTGTAAGAAATTTTGGATTAAGAGGGAGTTCATTGTCCATTATAATCCACAACAAAACGATGTAGCATAACAAAAGAAAAAGTCCATTGAAGAATTTTTCAAGGCCATGATGCACGATTTGGGCTTGTCATTGTTCTTATGGGGTGAGGAATCACAAACATCTATGTACATTCAAAATAAAAGTCCTCACAAATTTTTGGAAGGTATGACTCCTGAATAATAATTCTCTTGAAGCAAGATAAAAGTTGGACATATGAGAATATTTGATTATCC
This sequence comes from Pinus tabuliformis, assembly GCA_031772625.1. Classification (NCBI taxonomy): domain Eukaryota; kingdom Viridiplantae; phylum Streptophyta; class Pinopsida; order Pinales; family Pinaceae; genus Pinus; species Pinus tabuliformis. The sequence goes on along the minus strand of CM062814.1, from coordinate 739,034,218 downwards.
TATCTACATCCATCCTTCTAAGGATAAGAGGAACAAGCTTGAGCCTTCAGGAAAGAAAGAAATATTTGTTGGTTATAGTTAATCATGATAGGCCTATCTTATATACATTCAGAGCGATGACAAATTGAGGTTAGTCTGGATGTCACCTTTGATGAAAAAGTGTAATATTGGAATTCTAAGGAATTCTCCATGAATTCCTTGGACAAATCTTATTAATGTAGAACCTTCCACTTATGAAGAAAAAACTAGCCAACAAGTGTGGAAGGAAGTGATGAATGAAGATTACCAAACTATTATGAAGAATGATGTCTGCAAGATTGTGCCAAGTCCTAAAGAGAAGGAAGTGGTGACTTCCAAATCGATATACAAGATCAAGAATAATGCAAATGGTAGTATTGAAAAATACAAGGCACGGTTTGTGGCTAGAGGGTTATCCCAAAAAGAGGGAGAAGACTATGATGAGACCTTTGCTCCAGTTATTAGGTACACCTCCATTACATCCATCATTTCTCTTTTTGCTTCGTTGGGATGGAAATTGCCTTAGATGGATGTGAATGATATTTTCCTCAATGGTCTGATTGAGAAAGAGGTGTACATAAAGAAACCTCAAGGATTTGAGGTACATGGAAAGGAATATCATGTTTGTAGGTTTAAGAAAGCTTTGTATGGACTCAAGCAAGCTCTTAGATCTTGGTATGCATGTATTGAGATGAGATTGGGATTTACTAAGAGCGATCTCAATCCAAACCTTTAGTTTAAGGTTTTGAATAATGAACCTATGATATTACTATTATATGTTGATGATATTTTTTTAACAAGTGTTGAGCCTCTTATCATTCAATGCAAGAAGAAGTTGGATTTCAAGTTCGATATCAAGGACCTTGGGGTGACGCATTCTTACTTGGGATTGGAAGTATGGAAACATCCTGGTGAGTTATGCATTGGTCAAGGAAAGTATGTGATTGATATCCTTCAGATGTTTGGCATGATGGACTAAAAATCCATGGCAACATCGATGGTGACTTACTTGAAGAATTTAAGAGGCTTTGAATCCACATTGGTAGATCCATCTATGTACTGGTAATTGATTGGTTCGTTGATGTATTTGGTTAACACGAAGTTGGACTTATTATTTGTTATGAACACTTTGACTTAGTTTTAGGTAGAATCAAGACATGAAAATTGGATTGCAGCAAAGCACATTTTGATATATATGTGTGGTATTGTGAACTTTGGTCTAATATATGTTGCAAACGAGGATGTATAGATTTACGAAACATTGATAAGGTTGGAAATGCAGATGAAAAAAATAACACTTCAGGAGTATGCTTGAGCTTAGGCTCCGCTATTATATCTTGGATGAGAAAGAACCATAGATTAGTCAAATTCAAGACAACAGAAATAGAATATATTGTAAAAAATGAATCATGTACAAAATCAGTGTGGCTTCGAAAGTTGTTTGCAACATTATTTGACCAAGAGTTGGAACCAATAGTGATACACTACAATAATCAAAGTTATGTGAAGCTTTCAGAGAATCTTGTGTTCCATGAAAATTCAAAGCGTATTGAGATAAAGTGCCACTATATCTGTGACATGGTACATAGAAGAGAGATAAGGCTGGAGTACATCTCATCGATGTGCAGGAAACTAGTGTTTTGACTACATCATTGCCCGGGGACAAGTTTGTGTACTTGAAAGACAACCTAGGCCAGATGGACATTCTCTTGGCATGGAGAATGGGCACGAGAGGCCGAGATTTCTCAACAAGCAGGTTGAGTGAGTTCTTTTTGGAGGAGACCTGATCACTCAGTAGGAAGGGTGAGTGAGTGCTTACTAGTTGAAGATATCAACATTTTGGCCTAGGGAGAGGAAATGAAATTTGAGGATTGATAGCTCTAGAGTAGTGAGTCCTAAGAAATGTCATTTCCATGGTTTTGGTACCATCCCAGATATGGCCACTAGCATATGTTGATGATTGATGATGATGATGTTGGTGACGATGTATCTCCTTTAACCTAGAGAATTTTTTGAACTTGAGAACATCTATGATAGTGATTATGAATACCTCCCTAGTTAAGAGGGAGTATTGAATTTGTAACTATGGTTGGTATTCATAATGTATATTTGGCCACTTGATGTATTTGTATTTAGCATTGTAAAGCATATTTTAAATGTTAGAGTCAAAATAAAATTTATTTTGAGTCAAAGTCCCAATGTGACTTTTTAAAGAAGAAAATTTTAATTTTTTAAATGTAATTTTTGGCTCCAAAATGTTCTCAAGTCAGCCTCCATCCAAGTCAAGTTGACCCTTGCTAAATACACACCCATTTGGCCATGAAAAACTACTATATAAAGGAAGTAGAACCTCCTCCACTTGGGTATTCACATTCTCACACACAAGACAAGTTTTGGGCAAGCAATCAGATAAGAGGGATAAATAGTAAAAATTGACTCTCTCTTATTTCTCTTTCAACTCACACATGTGGATAGACTCTTCTCTCTCTAGCTCAAAATTTTTTTGGGCATTCTATTGTAGGAGGCTAAAATTATGGGAAATTGCAGGGGCCAAAACTTTTCGGGTGACTACCAATTGCAGGAGGACCAAAATTTTGGGTCAGGACAAGTAGAGCAAATCACTGGATCAGATTGGGAGGCTTGAATTTTAGGGCAAGATCAAGTTTGACCATAGGTCTACATGTGTCTATCATTGAACAATAAGAATTTATGCATTGAAACGGTTGTTTTCTTTTCCCCTTGGTGGGTTTTGCTAGGGTAAATCTTGTCTTCTTTAATGCTGTGATCTCTATTGTTCTATTGTTCTTTATGGTTGAATTTTTTTGAAGTATAATTATTGAATGATATGTTGGAATAATTTAAAAGGAGATCCACACCAAAAGTAATTATCATAATTTCAGAAATATTGTGTTAATCTCTATTGCACTAATAAAATAAACAACATGACCCACCCTTAGCACTTTTTTGATGGATATGTTTGCCACTAGAGGATGACATCACCCTTGACGGATCTTTTTCTCACACATGTGGGATAGAAGGAGTATTTTTTCATTCTTATTCATTGATATATATATATATATATATATATATATATATATATATATATATATATATATATATATATATATATATATATATATATATATAATTTAATTTTTATTGTGACCTACCTAACTTGAAAACACTTAAAGTACCATTTTTAGGGATTTTACTCATTTTTACTCCAAAATTGACTTGGTTACCACATATAAATAAAGGGGAGTTGATTTGGAGAGGATCATTGTCACAAACTCATTATTTCTTTTGTAAGACAGTTTGCACTAGTTTATTTTGTCGTTTGAATGTAATGGAACACTAAAGGATAAGAAAAAGTATGTTGGGGAGGATAAAATTACTTGGAGGAGTTTCTCTTAGATTAATGAAGTAATTCTCTGGTGAATTTTGTTATTTTTATTGTGAGTGTATTATTCCAATTATAATGTTGTATAATTAATATTTACATTATTTTTTCATGATATGTTGAATATTTTATGGTTCTAAAATCTCATTTGCAATATTTTTTTATCTATTATCAATCAGGGAAACTTAGAATAAGATTCCTTAACCTTAAATTTCCAATTGATTGAAAATCACAAGGGTTTGATTAAGAGAATTTGTCTCTCTTACTCACTCCATCCAAGGTCTTCCATCTTTGACCTTACCCTTATTTTAATTCTATATTCCTAAGATAGATAAAGTTAATAAATGATTCAAAATTACCAAGGGGGAATCAGTAATTTCATATTTACAATTTTTTAGCTCAACTTAATTTCCTTATTCAAATATCTTCTTATGTAGCTAATGACTTATGTATATGTTCAGTTATTAGTTGTTTCTTTTTTAGTTACCAAATAGAGAAATTTTTAATATATACATACTCATAATTCAAGAGAATTCACAGAAGTGGTACATTCAACAAACAACAGATGAAGACACCAAATATAAGAGGAAACCCATAAAGGGAGAAACCAAGAATTTTCGGCTAAAAGTGATGTGAAGGAAAGCTCCTACTCCCCTATTACATCAATTTTTTGTAGGCTCCAAGCTTCAGGAGGTTGCCACCTCAAGGAAGCTTTAAATCCCACTAGATTCTCTACAAACTACAACCAACAGGAGGCTCCTACCTCAATAGGCTACAACATGTTCTTTATCAAGCTACAACTTGAAAGGAGATTACAATATCCCCATCACAATACAAAATCAAATTTTGTTGTTACTTGATATTAATTTATGTCCTCATATTTCTTGGTCATATTCTTTGCTTATCTTCTTCATTTATGTTCCTCTTATGCTACTTTTCTCTTTTCTTCCTCACCAAGCTACTGCTCATGAACACTCTCATACAAGTTTCTTAACTCACCCAAAAAAAAACTTCATTCTAATTCAACAATGCATATTTTATAAGCATAGCTTATTGATTTTTGTATTCTATGCACGTATACAAAATGAGGAGTTGTCTCTTGTCCTTCTAAGGTTGTTCACAAGATTCCTTTTCATTTCCAAATATGAAATTCAAAATTTTGTAATATAAAGAAGAGCTGAAATAATATAGGCTAGCAACAATGATTACAAAACACAAATCTTAAAACCCTTTCATATTTGTATTAGCTACATTTTTAGTTCTATTTTATATTTGTACTAGCCACATGTTAATGCCTTTGAGGATTCTTCTATAATGTCTTTAGCATCAACAACATGAAGATTCATGAGTTTCATGACTTGTAATATATTATATTGTTGTACAAGTGATTATGTTTAATAAAAGCATACATTTTGTATCTTATGTATCCAGATATCATGTGTAATTTTTCATTTTAATTGTAATCCATACATAAAGATAACCAACAACATAGGTAACCACTTGCATTCAATAGTGATCATCCTTTGCACTTCATGCAATATTCCAATAATAGAAATCTAGAAATCAACATACATCAACCTTGACTTCGAGCAATCATTCAACAATGATCAACCTTTGCACTTCACATAACTTATCAGCCTTTTCACTTCAAGTAATCGTGTAACAATAGTAGTCTAGCAATCAACAATCGACGTAATCAAAGTAATGACATCAAGCATCCTGAACGACATGATCATTAGACATCATTTCCAACATTTCCAAGATTACCCCCCTTTGGCATTGATGGAAACATTATGTTTCCTCTATTGTTTGTCCTATATATATATATATATATATATATCTATATATATATATATCTATATATATATATATATATATATATATATATATATATATATATATATATATATCCTCCATACCTTTGCTTACCTCCCCCTTTGAAATCAATGAAAAGGGGTTTTAACACTAAAGACTGAAAATACTTTAACAATTGAGATGTCTATCAATGCCCAAATTCTTCTCTAGGTGGAATTTCTATTGACCAAACATATTTTTGTTCAAATTAAATTTTTCTTCCCTCTTTTAGGTTTTATAGAGTCTTCCGCAACCCTATGCACATGAACACCTGAATTGCTCACATGAAATTTCTTTAATTTGTTCTATACACCCTTAATTTTCAATGTTTTCAACTAAGCCAATATGGTGTGAGGAATAAAATTTTCTTGTCTGGAAATTTATCCAATGTTTGAATATAGTCTACAATTCAACCACTTGGAAGCAATCAGGGTAGTCACACCTTTGATAAATTAGGGAATAAAACCCTAAATTCAATGTATCAAAAAAAAATTACTAACATTGGCACCATTATAATAAAACATTAACGCATTGTTAATATTGATGGTGATGATCTGGAGGATTGATAAAACATGTGTTCTTGTCCTTATCAGGAAACTATTCATGAAACCTTAGCATTTATACAATACACTATCTTATGTGATTGTTTATAATAACACCTGTATCCCTTACTTTTGATGAGTATCCCAAAAATATTCCTTCATCTAATCGAGCATCAAACTTTCCTAACTTTTCATCATTGTTTTTGATATAGCATTTACTTCCAAACACTTTAAAATGTTTGATTGAAGTTGGCTTACCATGCCACAATTCATATGGTGTCTTGTCACAATTTGGTCTGAGATGTGCCTTATTGAGAATACAAATTTTTTTGTGTACTACTTCTTCCTAATAGGTTCGATGAATGTTTCTCTCTTGCATCATGGATTTAGCCATTTGTTGAATAGATTTTTTTATGCCTCTTTGCAACTCCCTTTTGTTGTGGTGTGCCTACAATAGTATACTCACCTACTCTACCTGACCTTATACACTTTATATTGAACCTTGTTTGATGTTTTTCTAATTCCTTGAATATATTGAACTTCTCAAATGCTTATGACTATTTCTAAGGAATGCTACCCATGTCAATCTAAAGTAGTCATCAATTACCCACATGAAATGTTTTCTACTCCTGGTGCTTTTTTCTAGAAGGACTACACAAATCCATGTGTACTAATTCCAAAGGCTTACTACTTGACAATTTATCCTTGACATTGAATGAAGTTTGAGTCTATTTTCCCCTTTGAAATGAGTTGCAAGTAGGGTTTTGAGGTTTTTTCTTACAGTTCTAGATGCTGCAACTAGGAAGAGGGTCTCCCCGATGTGAAATTTGAATTAGACCCCACATAATTTGGAATAGGAGCCCCAATAGGAATACAACCGGTTCCCAAATTGATGGTCTAAAAAATGTTCCTTAGCTACAATGAACACACAAGATGATATACACATAGCTTTCGTGACAACAAGTTTTTGAACTTTGTGTGATATAAAATGCAATGTATAAAAGATTCTTTGTCATCAAAGGGAAAAGAGTGAGTCCCTTGAAAGAAAGTAATAGTACTATCTTAAAAGAGACACATGAGCACATGTCAAAGAATAGTTAGCTAAACTAAAAAACAGTTCAGAAGATAACAAAAATCATGACAGCATAAACAACACATGTTCAACAAGATACATACTAAAGTAAATGAAATAGTTCATTAACATTAGCATGAATGAAGTATCATACACCACAAACATATAAAGAGTAGTCTTACAACATTCACTATATATGCATGAAAATGTGTTGGCACTGAGAGCATCTGATCATTAAGTGAAAGTTCCAAAAATATAATTACATTGATATGACACTTGCCCCAGTAGTAGAACATGAAGCCACAATTGGCTTCTCCAAATAATGATACTCTTCCAATGCTAGACTAGAGGAGCCAAGGCTCCCAATTTTGGGTTCCAAGCCATTTGTTTGAGTTATGAGGGTTTATTTATAACAAATGGGATGAATTTTCATCTCCCTTTGTGACCTTTGAGCTTCCCTCATGACTCTTGGACTTCTTTTTTCTTTACTTTAACTAATGACTCTTCACATTCCACATTTAACTCTTGGACTTCCAATTACATTTACACTTTATTATTTTCCAATACAATAAGACAAAACTCCATATAGGAAAAAAAATGGCTAGATCCTAATAAGAGAAGCCTGATAAAACAAACATAATACATTAAGCTTGAGTTTGAGGACACTAGCTCAAAAACTTCAGCTTGTAATTTTGTAGTAACATATTGATGCCAAGATTTGTATTGTGCAATTATGTCCTCAAACCTTGTTGGAAGGTTTGGTTGATATCTAAGTCTGGCCTCCATAACATTTAGGTAAATGGTTTTAGAGCCATTTTGTACCTCATTCTGTAACAAGAATAATTTCATATTAACTTTGGAAGGTCCATCTATGTACTTTTGCATATTTTGTCTAGTGATCTCCAAGTCTTATTTAGTTGTGACCTGATTCAGATTGTCCAAGTATTATTAGATTTCCTACCTAGTAATGTTCCTACCCTTTTCCTCTACAAGTGGTCCAACTGAAGGGATCTTGTGTATCCTAACCAAGGATCCCAAACCATTATACAACCTTACATAGGCCGCTATAATGTTGGCCACAAAAGTACAAAGTTTATTGTTACTTTACATGAGCATTCTGATCTCAAGCTTCTCCAATTTTGCTTCTTGTCTTGTTTTATTTGCCAACTCTGTTGGTGCATCCCTATACTTGACACCCCATTCGTGGATCACGGTAATGGCTGGATGAATTACTTTCATATCTTTCACATTTTCTCACCACCTATTTTACATATCATGCAAGGGCACTACTATGTTATGCAAGGTGATCATATCTTCATAAAGCTTCCTCATAGTGTCTATCAATTCCTAGATTTCACCATATATTGTTGCTTGCATTAGACAAATTTTGAGATATAAAATGGGTCCTAAGGAATATTATAAAACAATAGTGGAAATAATAAAATAAGATTAGATTACCTCATCAAGTTTTGGAGGGAAAAAAAGAAGAAGCTACTTTTAAAACTCGTATTTTCAACTTATCTCCCTATGATTTTACTCAATTTTGAGCAGGAGCACTCGCTGGATATAGAATTTAATTTTGCATCCAAGGAGTACCCATGCTGTATACTTTTGACTAACCTTACTACATGAAAATTGTGAAATACATGAAAAAATGTGATTGCAATCACGTTTTTCATGTATTTCACATTTTTTGTGTAGTAGGGTCCATCTAAAGTATGCAATATGGGTACTCCTTGGATGTAAAATTCAATTTTGCATCCAACCAGTGCCACCACTCAGAATTTGAGTAAAATAGGAAGGAGATAAGTTTAAAATATGAGTTGAAAAGTAGTTTTTCATTTTTTATCTTTTTACCTTTTTAATCCAAAAATGATGAATCCCCCATGGTTGACATCATCATATTGAAATTTATTGGTTCGTATAAAGTTGATTTCTATTGTACATTTTTGTTTTGAGGCCCATTTTTTACCTCAGAATTTCTCTAATGAATCTCTTTAAATTGAGAATCCACAGAAGACAATATTTAGTTCTAAACTTGTAGTTGTTGTATTTGTTATCTTGCAACATCTAAATCATTTTCCATTTGTTGGTTTTTTGCCATTAAGAAGCCTGTAATTGATTTTTTAGTTCATGAAAAGGCTGAGTTTGTTGTTGCAATTATCCTCAAATTCCTCCTGGTGTCAGTAACAATCACCTTCTCAATGTGGATGGAAGCAAGATGAACCAGGTCATTAGGGGAATATTTCCGGCTTTCATGTACTATCTTATTCTTTAGCTAATCAAAGGTCAAGTTGGAAATATCCATGACCATATCATCGTCTAAAGGAGAGATTCCCAATTCATCACTTGGGATGTACCCACCTGTGAGGGGAGGTGACGATTAATTACTAGGACATTCTATAATAGGCATGATGTTGGCCTCATTTTTCTACTCCACCTACTGAATATCCATGTCCTGGGTCGATATTTTCTCATCAATTTCTTATACAAACACTTGATCCTGCGTTCATTTGTTTTCTTCCTCTTCTAGCTATTTCTGTCACTCTTCCTCTACTTGTTTCATCTTATTTCTTCTTCTTCCTTCCTTTTCAGTTCTTCTAGTGCCTTAATCTTTTCCATTTCTTTCCTTTCTTAGTCTTCCTTTTGCATCCACTCTTCCTCCCACTTATATTCTTTCTCCTGCCTCTTATATACTTCATGTTTCTTTATCCTCCTTTCTACTGAGATGACCAATTTTAGAATGATTGGGTTTGCTTTGAAGTTACGACTGTACTCCTCTTCTGGATTATGAGCAACTTTCCCCTTATACTTGATGCTCACTAGAGTGCATTATTCCTAGATAACACTATGCTAAGGAATTGCATTGGAAGGGCCTACATCTTTTCTTGGAGCATGTGCCCAGCATGTGACTAGGAATAATTGTAGGAATTCTTAATCTTATCTTCCTTTGGTCTAGCATAAGTTTCACATGGACAGGAAAAGTGCAACTTGGCACAATGTCTCTTGCAAACTCCTTAGGGATTGTATCTGTGAAAGTTAGTTATACCAAACTTGAGGCTTTCTAGTTCTTTAACTTCATATTTTTCACACTTCAAGCTATTGATCTCATAGGATCCCACCTACAAAGGAAAGGAAGGATAATGTGTCTTCTTCTTTCTTTGCAGCATTGAAGATATACCTATCACAAGATGATAGGCAACCTCTTGCATGACCACTTTATCTGTTGCATACCTTGGTAAGAGATGAGGTGGCTTCTTATAGCCAAAAACTCTGAGGTATGTACTATCTGACAAGGCAAACCAATATGATACTTCCACCAATGACTTCATTTCCTCATGGGACATGCAAGGGGCCTCTTATTCAAAGAGAATTTGATATAATACCTTGAAGAATTGCTCAACAATTCTGTCATATAATCCTCAGTAGTTGCATTTTGCAAAAAAATTACAATAGATGTGGATAGGGGGATTTGTGGGTGTCCATTTCCATTTCAGACTAGGGAATTCATTATGAGAACATATTCCATCTAACAGGTAGGTGAACATGTAAAATTATTGTTGCTTTCCTTGTAGTGTGGTTTTCATCTTATTTAGATTAATCTGCAGCTACTGAGACAACTTGAATATACTCCCCACTATGAAAATAAGATATAACATATGGATCAATCCTTTTGGGAAGGATTCATTACTCCTATTTCCATATACTCAGCAACAAATAACCATAAAGTATTGATATATCATTCTAAGGGACTCGGTTTTGTAAGTATTATTATGTGTCTTGAAAAATTTGGTTGGTTCCTTCCACCATGACTTGATCACTTCTTTAGTGTTAATATAATATAAATTTTCATAGAATTGTGAGTCTAGGTGTTTCTCAGGCTTGGAAAAATGGTAGATCAATTGCATTTCATGTGGTCGATAGGAAGAAAGTTGATTCCCACTAGCACAGTTCACTGTCATGCTCTTGGTATCCAGGCCCTACAAAATCCATCTAATAACATTTGCATCAGGTAAGACTGGAAATATGCAAGTGATCCTATAGAACTTTGATCGTTAGATGTTGATATAAACCTACCTATCCTCCATATCTTCTTTGAGCTCTTTTGAGGTGAATACATCCTTGATGGTAAGCCAAGTGAGAGTTGACTCCTTCTTGATGTAACACTATGTATCTTATAGAATAGGAACTGATATTGAGGGATTTTCAATGACTTATTTGGTGCTACTCTATGTGACCTCCTTTGATGCTAATTTCTTGGGAGGCATGGTGCTACCTGATGAAGAAAGAGTGATGTGCTCAGGATCTATAGTACCTATTCCAAAAGATGCACTCATGGTGATGAAATGTTAGCTCAAGAAACATCAGTTCAAAAATCAAGTTTGAAGCAACAAAATAATCACTAATGGAAAGGATTGCACAATGTTAGACTACAAGGAGGTTGAATGGGCTCTCGAATTGTGCACTGCGCAACTGTGGAGCAAGACTCTGCAGTTTTGGATTGCAAGGAATTGGCTTGTGGACTAGAATTGTGCAATGTGCAGTCTCAACTAGGAGAGAGGGTTGATGAATTGTGCAATGTGCAATTTCACTTGCTAGGCAGGGCCAATGCTGGCTGTGATTGCATATTGCATAGCTTGGGAAGGCTTGGGGAGGCCAGCAAGACTTGAAAATTATGCAGTTTCTTTCGTGAGAGAGGTAGACTCCAGATTTGTGATTGAGGAATGGAAGTGTGTGGATAATTCTTGGAATCAATCATATCATTTAGTAATATCTATCGAACAATATTATGCAAAGGGAAGAGAATGCATGCATAAATAAACCTAGCAACAATAATTGTTGGTGGGAGAAAAGACAATAAATGTTTGGTAACACTTGTAAACAAGCTCAAAAGACTAAAATTACACTTGTACAAGCTAATAATAATATAAAAACCACTTTCTACAAGAAGAATCATGAAAAATGACACTTCCAAACACAAAAGCGATAGAAAGAGCAATAAAAGGCGATACTTAAGAAACCTACACGGAAAAGCACTACAAATTGAATCCAAAGCACATTAAACTCATGAGAATGGCTAGCGTTCTAATGTCAAATGTGAGAATGAGCTCTATGAGACTCTATTATATATATTTTCTCTCATGAGATTAGGGTTAAAGTTTCTAACGTGCATGTCTAAAATGAAGGAGAGACTCACACTTGTCTTCATATTAGAAATGGAAACTTGTGCCACACTATTAGATAAAAATGCATACTTTATATATTTTCTAGGATTGTGTAATTAGCTGATCTAGGGGACTATGTAGTTCATTGGTAGAAGAGACTATGCAATTCTTAGTGACAAGGGATTGTGCAGTTTTCTGACACAGTGGGTTTCACAGTTCTATTTTACAGTGGATATTACATAGTCTACTTTCTCAGTAGTTTTATGTCTCTCAATATTGCGCAGTTTAGTTCCTCAATGAGTTGTGTAATCCCCAGTGATATTGGATTGTGTAGTCCCTCAAGATGGTACATACAACAAATGGTTGATCAAGATAGGACTTAGCTTGTGTTTGAGAGGGTGTTTACTTGTCTTCAGAAGTTTTGCAACTATTGTTGACAAGACCTAGTCTTCATCATGACAACACAATTAATACATCACAAGCATTTCATGGAAGAAAGATTCATTGCGACACTAAATAAAAAAGAAGAATACTTGATGATAGTTAATGTGACAGTTCTTATAAACAAAGGTAGACTCCAAAATCAAAGTGTAGGTAAAATTTTGGAGGGGCGTTATAGTAGCTACAACACTTGGCAACACACTTGTAGAACTATGGCTTCTCTATATGGGTCTAACTCTATAACCTGAGTTTATCTCTTTAGGAAGTATTGTTTCATACTATTGATCATTGTAGTTTCCTTACTTAGCTCAATTTAAAGATATAGTTTCTTTCATTCCCTTTATCGGCCGAAAAATTACATAAGCAAGTCAAACTTTGGTTGTTTCGATCGGGGGTTAGGAGTATAGAGATATGCAAGTGAAAAATATCAAAGTCTTATTTTTCATCTCTAGTGTTGCTCTGCTACCAGCGAGCCTTTTCAGTACCCTGGTGGAGTCACTATAGGAAAGGAACATAAGCATCTTTTCACTGCCAGCAAATCTATTCAATACCCCAGTGAAGTTACTTGCTTCACCTCTCTGATCAGAAATCCTTTCTCTTCTTTCACCCTTTATTTATTTTTTATATCATTATGCTCATTGACATTTTATCGGTGTTTACATCGCTAGGGAGGAAGAGGGATCCCAACTTATTAAGAGAAAGAGAGGTTATTCCTTCAAAGACATGAGTATATACCTATGAAATACAGTTCACTCACTTAAATTTCCTCCCATCCCTTCTCCACTCGACTGTGTTGACAAGCTAAAACCAATCAATTACAAAAAGTCAATCAGAGGAGAAGATCCTATTAAATATTTGAGAATTGTAGATCCACTAAGGTTTTCTCTGAGAAAGAATGTATTTTTCATCTAGGTATCATGGACTGAAAGATACAAGGGCCATGCAAAGAAGGGAGAATTGGTAGTTAACCAAGTGTTAATAGTTACACAATGTTGTTTCAAACTTTACCATGCTTATTAGAACCAAAACAACACTTTCATACAAAGGTTATCGCAAATAAAAGTGCAAGATGAAATCGAAGTAAGAACAAACCAAAAAAGCAAGTAAAGTAACTAAATTAACCCTACTCCCAAACTAACGAAAGAAAGTTTAAGCTCACATAAAATGAAAATTCCAATGTAACCAACAGAGTAATTCTTGACCCATAATACTAAGGGAACAAGCACTAATAAATTTCATCAATTAAAACACAAGGAGAGAAAGATAGACCACAATGCTCTCCAAAATTTTAGGAAAGAAATGTTAGAAGAAAAGTATGATAAAAAAACATGTACTAAACATTTTTCCAATGTTTTGTGATGGTCATACACACTGCACCATATTTTCATGTCAAAACTGCCATTCCAACTTTCAACCTCTACAAACATCAAGAAATATAGAAACTTATTCCTAGCCATTAGGCTTTCCAAGTAAGACTCTTCCAACCATTCAATAATGGGATCATGATAACTAGGTGTAGAATCTTGAAACCGAAACATAGATTCATTTTCAACATGTGTAGTCAATTCATGACATTTTCCCATGAGATAATATCAATCTGATCATGTTTTGAACACTCATCAAGATTGCAAGATCTAACAAAACCATCAGTGAATTCTGAAGTGCCTTGACTTCTTGACATGTTTGAAAACTATCATAAGGTAAATCTACAAAATTGGTGGCTTGGAAAGATCATCAGTTGAGGATATAAAATCATCATTAGATGTATCAATGAACACATTAAGAAAGCCACTATTGGGATGATATTTTACATTTGAGTCCAGGGGGTCTTCATGATTGATGAATGGGAAAAGGGACTTGATTGAAAACATGAAGTTGCATCTTTTGCTTCTTCACATCTAAGAGATGAGGAAAGAGATAGATTATGAAAAGCGAGTTCTTCCATATATTCTTTCAATATAAAATAAATATTCCACCACTCTTGACTGCAATAAACACCATTAGTATTAAGATTTGAACCACTAAAAGAACAAAATCATGTGGAGGATTCAAACATGTCAGGAAAGTGAGTGAATGAGAAAGAAGAAAGGGAAAATTCAAGTAAGAAATCATCTTTAATAACATGTTCTTGTTCATAATCAGAAGTCGACACATAATCATCATGAATAATATATTGAATATCTTGGTCTCTATTAACACCATATTGAACTTGACCCTCATGAGATTTGAAAGAGGTTGATATAACAGATTGATCTGGTAAATTAAGGAAAATAAGATCAGAGGGAATGACTGGTGGAGAGTGAAAGATATATCTATAAGAAGAAATGTCATTTACAAAATCATATTCAAGAGCGAAACATGAGTTCAAAATTGATTTTGAGGGGAAGGAGAACATGTGGTTGGATCATCAATATGATCTTCAAGTTTTCCAACCTTAACATGGGTGCATGGAGCTACTTCATTTGATAGAGAACTGAGATCATAAGAAGAGTCACAAGAAAAAGAAGGTTCTTCCTTTGAAACTTTAAGAGGTCCATGACCAAGGACAACAAGGAGACTTGAAAGAGATTCAAGATTAAGTGGATTCAAATAAATCTGAACAAGATACTAAAATTTCTCTTTCATAAAATTCTAGACTATGTCATCCTCTGAAAACTCATAGCAAAAGTGAAGGAAACGATCATGAAAATATTCAACAGATTCATCAAATTTATTTCTAAGATGAATAATTTTCTTACAAACACTATGATAATCATACTTGTCAAAGGATTGGTAAATCTCCATGACAAGTTGTTGGAAAGAGTGGATAGAAGCAATTGGAAATGTATAACACCAACGTTTAACACGACTTTCAAATGTGAGAATGAACAACCTACAAGTAGCATCCTCATAATTAGTTTCGTATGAATCACAAAACTCAAGAAAGTGGAGGGTGTGCTTAAGGATGGTTATTTCACCCTTGCCATTAAATTTCAGATTTGACAAGTTATGGATTATTCATGTCAGAAATTATATATTTGAAACCCTACAAAAACATCCCATTATGATATGCAAGAAGCCCTTCAAGATGAAAAATTGAAACCATACTTCATGGGCTCAGCTTGTCATCTAGCACTCCTTCTAGCAGTAAAATTCTATTGACGGTGTTGGATTTTGATAATTGGGAAGGAGGTATCCCTGACGTGAAGTCCCAATTATACCCCACACCATTTTGAATAGGAGCCCCAACCAGAATACAACCGGTTGACAAATCGATGGTCTCAAAGATGTGCCTTGGATGCAATGAACACATAATATGACATACACATAGCTTTGGTGACAGGAAGTGTGTGAATGTTGTGTGATATCAATTGAAATGTATAAAAGGTTCTTTCACATCAAAGGGAAAAGAGTGAGCCCCTTGAAAGAAAATAATAGTACTATCTTAAAAGAGACACACGAGCACATGCAAAATAATCTTTAGCTAACCTGCAAAATAGTTCACAAGATAAAAATGATCATGATAACATAAACGACACACATTCAACAAGATACATACTAATGTAAATGAAATAGTTCATTAAAATTAATGTAAATGAAGTAACATGGATCATAAACATATAAAGAGTAGTCTTACAACATTCACGATATATGCATGAAAGTGTGTCGACTCTGAGAGCTTTTGATCATTAAGTGATTGTTCCAAGCATACAATTACAATGATATGACACTAGCCCCAATAGTGGAACATGAAGCCACCACTTGCTTCTCCAAAGAATGATACTCTTCCTATGCTAGACTAGAGAAGCCAAGGCTCCAAATCTTGGGTTCCAAGCCCTTTTTTTGAGTTATGAGGGTTTATTTATAGCAAATGGGATGACTTTTCATTACCCTTTGTGACCTTTGAGCTTCCCTCATGACTCTTGGAATTATTTTTCCTTTACTTTAACTAATGACTCTTCACATTCCACATTTAACTCTTGGACTTCCACTTACATTTACACTTTATTATTTTCCAATACAATAGGAAAAAGGTCCATATAGGACAAAAATGGCTAGAGCCTAATAAGATAAACCTCATAAGACAAACATAATATGTTGAGCTTAAGTTTGAGTAAAATATAGCTCAACAACTTCAACTTGTAATTATGTAGTAACATATTGATGCCGAGCTTTGCATTGTGCAGCTATGTCCTCAAACTTTGCTTGAAGGTTTGGCTGATATCTAACTCTATCCTCCATAGCACCTGAGTAAATGGTTTTAGAGCCATTTTTGCCTCATTCTGTAATAATAATAGTTTCATATTAACTTTGGCAGGTCCGTCTATATACTTCTACATATTTTGTCTAGTGATATCCAAGTCTTCTTTAATAGTGACCTACTTCAGACTATCCAAGTATTCTTGGATTTCCTTCCTAATGATGTTTCTATCCTTTCCCTCTACAAATAGTCCAACAAAAGGGATCCTATCCTTCCTGACAAAGGATTCCAAACCATTATGAAAACATGCATAGCCAATTACAAGGTTGGCCACAAAAGTATCAAGTTGCTTGTTACTTTGCATGAGCATTTTGACCTCATCCTTCTCCAATTTTGCTTCCTGTCTTGTTTTCTTGGCAAACTCGATCGATGCATCCTTGTACTTGATTCCCCATTCACGGATAGTGTTAATGGTTGCATGAATTACTTTCATATCTTTCACATTTTCTTGTTACCTCTTTTGTATATCATGCAAGGGCACTACTGCCTTATGCAGGCGATCATCTCTTCATAAATCTACATCATAGTGTCTCCCAATGCCTGGATTTCACCATATATTGCTGCTTGAAGCTATTTCAAGTGAGAATCCTTGGAAGAAAACTTTGGCTCTCAACTTGGAGATTTTGTATGTGTTGTCTTACAACATCTAAATCCTTTTCCATTTTTTGGTTTTCTGCCATCAAGAAGTCTATATTTGCTTTTGCAGCTCCATAAAAGGCCAAGTTTGTTGCTGTAATTATATTTGGATTCCTACTTGCGTCAGTAACAATCACCTTCTATGTGTGGATGAAAGTAGAATGAAACAGGTCATTAGGGAAATATTTTCTCCTTTCCTGTATTATCTTGTTCTTGAGCTGATCAAAAGTTAGGTTGGAAATATCCATGACCATATCATCGTCTGGAGGAGAGATTCCCATTTCATCACTTGGGATATTCCCACCTATGAGGGAAGGTGAAGGATGACTACTAGGATGTTCTACAATAGGCATGATTTTAGCCTCTTGATTCTGCTCCACTTGATTAATATCCATGTCCTTGGTCAATATATGCTACTCAATTTCTTGTACAAATTCTTGATCCTGCTTTTCACCTGTTTTCTTCCTCTTTTAGTTGTTTTTGTCTTTCTTCCTCTACCTATTTCAATCCTCTTTGTCTTCTTCCTTCCTTTTCAGTTATTCTTGTGCCTGCATCTCTTCATTTTATTTCCTTACTTATTTTTCCTTTCGCATCCACTCTTCCTCCCACTTTTTTTTATTCCTCCTGCCTCTTATCGGCTTTCCACTTCATTCTTCTCCTTTCTACTGCCATGGTCACTTTCAGAATGATTGAGTCTACTTTGAACTTATCTCTTCTTCTCTTTTGGATTATGAGCAAGCTTCCTCTTATACTTGATGCTCACTAGAGTGTGTTGTTCCTCTTATATTCCTTCCTTTATTACACTATGCTCAAGAACTTCATTGGAAGGGCCCGCCTCTTTACCTGATGCATGTGACTAGGAAGAATTGTAGCAATTCTTAATCTTCTCTTCCTATGGTCTATCATAAGTTTCATACAGCCAGGAAAATTGCAACTTAGCACAATGTCTCTTGCAAACTTCTCGGGGATCATATGTATGAAATTCCATTGTACTGAACTTGAGGATTTCCATTTCTTTAACTTTAGCTTCCGCGAAATTCAACCTATTGATCTTATAGGATTCCACCTACAAAGGAAAGGAATGCCAAGGTTCCTTCTTCTTTTTCTACAACATTGAATATAGGCATGTGATAAGATGATAGGCAACCTCTTGCATGACCACTTTATCTATGGCATACCTTGGCAAGAGATAAGGTGGTTTCTAACAACCAAACACTCTGAGGTATCTACCATCACGCGAGGCAAACCAATCTGCTACTTCCAACACTAACTTCATTGCCTCACTAGACATGCAAGGGGCCTCTTCTTCAAATATAATATGATATAAGACCTTGAAGAAGTGCTAAAAAATTATGTCATAAACTCCTCAGTAGTTCTATTCTACCAATAGTTTGCAATAGATGTGGATAGGGGGATCTGTTGGTGTCCATTTCCATTTCATGCCAGGGAATTCACTACGATCACATAATTCATCTATCAAATAGGTGGACATGTAAAATTGTTGTTGCTTTCCTTGTGGTGTGTTTTTCACCTTGTCAAAATCAATTTGCAGCTGCTAAGACAATAGATGAGACCAATTGAATACCCTTCCCTCTATGACAATCAGATATAACATATAGATCCATCCTTCTAGGAAGGATTTAGTACTCCTCTGTCCATATAATCAACATCACATAACCATCAAGTATTGATATATCGATCTAAGGGACTTAGTTTTGTAAGTATTATTAGCTTCCTGGAAAAATTTGCTAGGTTCCTTCCACCATGACTTAATCACTTCTTTCGTGTTGAGATATTTTGAAGTTGCATAGAATTGTGAGTCTAGGTGCTCCTCAAGCTTGGGAAAATGGTAGATCAAGTTACTTTCATGTGGTTCATAGGAGGCAAGTTAGTACCCACTAGAACTTTTCACTATCATGCTCTTGGTATCCAAGACCTGCAAAATCCATCTAATAACATTTGCACAAGATAAGACTAGAAATATGAAAGCCAACCTATAGAACCATAATAGTTGGATGTTGATATAAGCTTGCCTATCCTCTAGGTCTTCTTTGAACTCTGTTGAGGTGAATACATCCTTGATGGTAAGCCAGGTGAGAGTTGACTCCTTCTTGATGTAACATTGTGTATCCGATAAAATAAGAACTGATATTGTGGGATTTTTAATGACTTCTTTGGTACTACTCTCTGTGACCTCCTTCGATGCTAATTTCTTGGGATGCATGGTGCCACCTGATGAAGAAAGAGTGATGTGTTCAAGATCTATAACAATTATTGTAAAATATGCGCGCAATGACAAGTTAGCTCAAGAAAGATCATTTCAACAATCAAATTTCAAGTAGAAAAACAATCACTAAGGGAAATGATTGCACAATGATGGGATACAAGGAGGCAGACTAGGCTCTGGAATTGAGCATTGTGCAACTATGGAGGAAGACTCCACAGTTATGGATTGCAAGGAATTTCCTTGTTGACTAGAATTGCATAATGTGCTGTATCAATTGGGAGAGAGGGTTGATGAATTGTGGAATGTGCAGTTTCAGATGGCAGGTAGGACCACTGTTGGCTATGATTACATAGTGTGTAGTTTGAGAAGGCCAGTGACTATACAGTACACAATTGTAATTGTCAAGGGAAGGATCTTGCTACTTGTGATTGAGTAATGTGGAATGCGAGAGGCCAACAAGACTTGAAAATTATACAGTTTCTTCCAGGAGAGAGGTAGACTCTGAATTTGTGATTAATTAATAGAAGGGTGTGGATCGTTCTTGGAATCATTCATATCAATCAGTGATATTGATAAAAAAATATTATGCAAAGGGAAGAGCACACATGTATAAATAGATCCAGCAGCAGTAACTGTTGGTAGGCGAAAAGACAATAAATGCTTGGTGAAACTTGTAAACAAACTCAAAAGGTTGAAACAACACTCATACAAGCTAATAATAATAGAAACACCACTTTTTACAAGAAGAATAAGAAAAAACGACACTTCCAAACACAAAAGCAACAAAAGCAATAGAAAAAGTAGCAAAAAGCGACACTTGAGAAACTTACCTAGAGAAGGACTGCAAATCAAATCCAAATCTCCTTGAACTTGTGAGAATAGCTAGAGCTCCAATGTCAAATGTGAGAATGAGCTCTATTGCATAGACTTTCTTTCATGATATTAGGTTAGGGTTTATGATACATATGCGTAAAATTAAGGAAAGAATGACACTTGTATTTATATCGGAAATGGAAACATGTGCCACACTATCAGATAAGAATGAGAACTTCCTATTTTCTAGGAGTGTGTAGTTGACTAATCCAAGGGACTGCACAGTTTACTGACAGAAGAGAATGTAAATTTCCTAGTGGAAAGGGATTGCATAGTTTGGTGACACAGTGGGTTGT
This sequence comes from Pinus tabuliformis, assembly GCA_031772625.1. Lineage (NCBI taxonomy): Eukaryota > Viridiplantae > Streptophyta > Pinopsida > Pinales > Pinaceae > Pinus > Pinus tabuliformis. The sequence goes on along the minus strand of CM062814.1, from coordinate 739,013,454 downwards.
GTAGTTCTATTTTATAGTGGAGATTGTGTAGTATGCTTTCTTAGTGGTTTCTTGTCTCACAAGATTGCACAATTCAAATCCTCAAGGATTTGTGTAGTCCCCAATGACAGAGGATTGCGAAGTTCCTCAAGAAAAGACAAGTAACAAGTGCTTGATCAAGATAAGACTTAGCTTGTGTTCGAGAGGGTGTTTTCTTGTCTTCAAAAGTTATGCAACTATTGTTTACAAGACCTAGTAGCTGTCATGACAACATAGTTAAGACATCACAAGTGTTGCACAAAATAAAGAGTCATTGTGGCACTAAATAAACAAGAAGAATACTTGATAACAATTAAAACGACAATTCTTACAAACAAAGGTAAGATCCAAAAAGTTTCTTTATCTTTGGTAGATCTCTAACTTATCTCTTCTTATTAAGCTTGATGATGTGATTAAAATTGAGATGCCCCAATCTCATATGCCATAGCCAAGACTCATCTTGTTTGCTGATGTAGCACTCTTCATTATCTTCCTTCAATATATATATATATATATATATATATATATATATATATACACACACACATCATTTTATGTTCAAATTCCTTTAGCCAAGGGCCTTCTTAGATGTTGTTGACCTGATTTCACAATCCTAAGCTTTGAAGAGAACATCACAACCTCTGACTTACACTCAACGAATTATGTTTCAGACCATCTACAAAAAGTACTTCATGATATTTTCTTCTGTGATTATTCAGACTAATTGTACCCTTTCCTCTAATTATTCCTACTGCATCATTTCCTAATGTGGAATCTCTAGTTTTATTTTTATCTAGGGATGCAAACTTGATTTTATCCCTTATCATATGTCTAGAGAAGCTACTACACCCATACCATTTACTATTTTGATCTTGAGCACACAGAATTAGGCCACACTTATCAACTTTCTTCTCTTCTTTCTTCTTTCCCAGCTGCATACATTCATTTTTTCTACAATTGTTCTAAAATTGCGATCTATTGTTTTTAAGTTAGCATTCATATGACTTATGCCCAAAATTGTGACAGTAGAAACACTCGAGGATATCAAAGAGAGGGTAAAATGGGTTACTATCTTGATTCATGTTTTTTTTATGTTTGCAAACCTAATGCTAGCTTCACTTCTTTTAGGATTTCTCGACTCATGTTTCCTAACAGAAGCTCTACAATTTGAAACTTTAAGTCCAAAATTTTTACAACAATAACAATACCCATAGAATTTTTTTTTATATTGGATGATACTTAAGGTTAGAACCAAGTTGGAATTTGATACTCTTGTCTCCTAAAGAAGTACGATCTCTAAGAGCTTGTTGTTTGTTTGTCCTTACCTTTTGTCTATTGTAATTTGTTGGAAGTACTTCATTATTGTTTCTCCTTAGGTGCAGATGTGTTTCTCAACTTATTTTTCTCAAATTGATGTGTACTTTCATTGTCTCCCTTTATAGCGTTTACAAAAGTAATTTCCTTTTTGTCCTCTGTCTTACTTTCACTCGATTCTCCTTCTTATCCTAACCCAACTTTCATACAGGGAGACCCCTAAGCATTGAACATCAAATCCAATTTTTTGGATTCTTTTGTGTGTTGAATATTCATGCTCAAATCAGTGTGTGCCTTCTCCAACTTTCACACTCCTGACTTTTCTCTTTTATTTTTTGTAGCAAAATATATTCCACCTTATTTTATTCTTCCATTTCAACCTTCAACTTGATAATTTCCTCTGAATTTGATTCTTCTTTTAAATATTAAAAAAAAAATCATTTCTGGATCTTATTCTTCTATTTAAGTCTATCTATTTCCTTTAGGGCACTAATCAACTCCCCCTCAAGATCTACATCACCTTGTTCATATTCCTTTCATTCTTCCTCCATATCTTGTAAGGCCATCAACATGAATTCACTAGTTCCATCTTCACCAAAGGATTCATTAGAGCTTTCAGATACACTGATATCTTCTTGGGCATAGAAGCTTTTCTTTTTAAATTGTTTCTCTTTTTGTATTTTATTATACTTTTTCTTTTCTTTCCCCATAAATTTAGTTTCTTCTTTCTTATATGGGAATTTTGAGGCATAATTCCCCACTTTTCCATAGTTAAAATGTTTGAATGGGAGTTTGTATTTGTATTTACTTGTACCTTTCTTCAATCTTCTCACAAATTTTGCCTCTTCTTCATCGAAGTATGAGCAAGAATAGTCCTTGTCTTTTGTAGGCTTGTCTGCTTTAAAAGTTGCATCTATGGGAGCTAACTTTCCTTTCGAAATTCTCATCTCTTATGTTGTCAAAGAACCAACTAGTTGTTCCCTATTAAAAGTCTCAAAGTTGGTTGTCTCTTCTATAGCTTAAACCTTAGGGTTAAACTTTGAAGGTAATGACCTCAATATTTTTTGGACTATTACTATGTCTTCGATTGTTTCTCCTAGACACATCACGACATTAACAACTTCATCTACTCTTAGAAAAAACTTAACAATACATTTGTCTTTATGCATTTTTAATGTATCAAATTGCATTTTGGATACTTATAATTTGGAAATATTAACTTTGGTATCTCCTTCATGAACATTTTCTAGTTTATCCCAGATTTCTTTAGCTATTTTACAATGCATTACCTTCAAAAAATTTTCTTCACTCAATCCACTAAGAAGTGCATTCATAGATTTTTCATTAGCTATAAATTCCAGTTTGTCATATTTGTGACTACTCATTTCCTTTCATTCTTCATACCTTACCAACACAACAACCCATAATTCTACTCCAAGAGATATTAAATATGTCTTCATTCTCCATTTCCAAAAGGCATAATTTGTATCAGTAAACAAAGTGGATTTATTTGTTGAGCATCGTTCCCAACTAGCCATTCTAATGATTCAGGACATCCTTGTAGTTGTTAAATTGATATTGAAGGAACTTTCTCTAATACCAATTGATAAATTCTTGGCAATTACTAAGAGGGGGGCTTAATCAGTAATTGTATCTTTCCAATTTTTTAGCTTAACTTAATTTTTCCTTTTCAAATATCTTCATATGCAGCTAATGGCTTATGTATATGTTCAATTATTAATCCTTACTTTTGCAGTTACCAAAGAGGGATATTTTCATATATACATAATCAGAATTCAAGAGCATTCACAAAAGTTGGACATTCAACAAGCAACACATAAAGACACCATGTATAAGTGGAAACCCATAAATGGAGAAAACCATGAATTTTTGGATGAAAGTGATATGAAGATGAGCTCCTACTCCCTTATTACATAAAAAATTTTGTAGGCTGCAACCTACAAGAGGATGCTACCTCAAGGAAGCTCCAACTTCCACAAAATTTTCTACATACTACAACCCATAGGAGGTTCATACCTCAATAGGCTACACTTAGTTGTTTATCAAGCTACAACTTGAAATGAGACTGCAATTTCCCAATCACAATACAAATCAAGTTTGCAAATTACCTGATATTAATTTATGTCCTTGTGGCTACTTCTCATCTTCTATGTTTATATTCTTTAATTATGTTCTTCTTCTTCTACTTTTCTCTTTTCTTCCTCACCAAGCTGCTGATCATGAACACTCTCATACAAGTTTCTTAACTCACCCAAAAAAGACTCCATTCTCATTCAGCAAAGCATCTTTTATAATCATATATTATTGAATGTTTGTATTATATGTAGGAATACGAAATGAGGATTTGTATCTTGGTCTTCTAAGTTTTTTCACAATATTCCTCTTCATTTCGAAATTTGAAATTCAAAATTTTTTAATATAAAGAGTTGAAATAATATAGGCCAAAACTAATGATTGCAAAATACAAATCTTTAAAACCTTTCAAATTTGTATTAGATAAATTTTTAGTTCTATTTCAGATTTGTACCATCCACATGTTAATGCCTTTGAAGATTATTTTGTAATGTCTTTAGCATCAACAACATGAATATTCATGAGTTTCATGACTTGTAATATATTATACCATTGTACAAGTTATTTTGTTTAATAAACACACACATTTTCCAACTTATGTATCAATATATCATGTGTCATTTTTCATTTTAACTATAAGCCATACATCAAGATAACCAACAACATAGTTAAACTTGCATTCAACAATGATTATCCTTTTCACTTCATGCAATTTTCCAACAATAGAAATCTAGAAATCAACATAAATTACCCTTAACTTCGAGTAATCATTCAACAATGATCATCCTTTTCACTTCACATCACTTATCTTCCTTTGCGCTTCAAGAAATCTTGCAACAATAGCAATCTAGCAATCAATAATCAACATAATCATATTAATGATCAAGTATCATTAACAACATGATCATTTCACATCAATTCCAACATTTACAACAAAGGAACTAGTCCTTGTGTGACTATAGATATATATATATATATATATATATATATATATATATATATATATATATATATATATATATATATATATATATATATATATATATATATATATATATATTAAACTAGTTTTAGGTTATGGAAAAATATGAATTAAATAACATAAAATACCTTATACATCATTTTCCTAGGGTTGGGTATTTCATATCTTAAATTGAAAAAGAAAATAAAATTATGCATTTTTCAGTCATAATTCTAGGGCTGGCGTCCAAGATTTAATAGTTGTTTCTCACATTTTCAGCCATTGAAAAGTCATTCTAATATTTTCCCTTGATTTATCATTAATTATCCTTTTAAGGTTTATTTTTTATCATCACTTGTGGGTTGTTTTTATCATTGTTGTCACAATTTTTGCATGTTGTAAATTTCCTTTATTATAAACCTTGATTTATAATAGAAAACATTTAATTCAGATAACATGTGTTTGGAATCTATTTGAGCATCTTTGATACTTATCTCCGTACTATAAAATTAACCACAGGTTCTTTGAACTCGCTACCTCTATAATATTGAGCCATATCTTATTGAATAGTATTCTAGGTGTCTAATTAACAAAGTCCTTAGAGGGTATTTAGCCTTGAATCCTTAGGTTTCTTAATCCAAAAAACTTATTGGGGAATCCTCTCTTGTGGAGATAACATTACTCCATGTAATAGTAGGGGAACAACCACTAAGGTGATGGTGGTAGTTTATCTCATTGTTTTCCTTGTTCGAGAGTGCCTAGTGATGCTTTGCACTAGGTTGTTAGATTTTATAGTAACATGCACCTAACATTTGAGCATGAGACACATGATAATTGAGTTTAAATGATAAATTTATGAACCTCATCATTAAATACACATTTTAATTTTAACTCAATGTTGTTATTTTACATTATACAATTTTAAAGCTAAAATCCACAATCATGGAATATTAAATACTAACATATACATTTACATAATATAATGAATTATGAATCATATATTTGTAGTGAAAGTAATTAAAATTATATTGTATATAATATTGTAGTTATCTAAGTCCATCAAGTGTAGCTCAAGCAATTGGGACTATTGGGAAAATTGATTGTATTAATAAAACAAATAATTCACTCACACAAAAATTATCAACCAGGGTAAGTCTACTTATTTCAAGGTTATCGTGCATAATATATGCAGACAACAATTGACAACTAACACTAACTATTTCCTAATTAGCTTCCTTCTACAAGAACTTGGAACTCAATTAAACCCAAAGTTATTGTAACCATTCACACTTTCAGAAATGGAAATCAACTCAACAAAGGTCTCACTATAAAATCACACTTGTATGAAAATGATGCTATGCATGCAACACTGGAAATGAAATAAAACTTGCAAAATAAAATAACATTCATCTATTCTAAGATCACTCTTGCACGAAAATAAAGAAAAATCCTTGGAATCAATTCCTCACTTGCGCAAGATCATTCAACCACAACTACACACAATCATCAATCCTTATGCTAACAATCTAAAATACAATCAACTCATCAATTGCATAATACACTATATCAGTTGTAACACATAACTAATATTTTGTATATGAAATGAATTATAAATTTGTAGCAACAATTGAACAATAGTAACAACACACAATTAGAAAGGATCAATCCAATAATAGTTATGATGACACACAAGTAACCTGTATTCAAATATTTTGCAAGCCAATTTAACCAAATAATAATAGTAGTATATAAAGCATGAAATTTTTAATGGTGGTAAATTTAAATGATAGGAATTGAAATACTGTAACCTACAAGTGAATTAATTAAATGAACCACACTAGCTTTACAAACATAGTGATCCTGAGAGGAGGACCCTTCCTCCTTGTTGAAAAGTGTAACTAGGTTAGGTCTTCATAATGAAATGTAATTATGATTTTATGTAAGAGATGTAAAGAATAAAAATAAAATTATCGTAATTCTTGCATCATGGGTTTCATGGGAAAGAGATTTTATTTTTTAGTCAAGGCTCGCATTGAGAGACTTTAGGAATTTTGTCATCTAGTCATAAAAGAATGAAAGAGTCATTGTCATGTAATGAAGTCATGTTACACATTGTAAAGAGGCATACTTGTCTATGTAAAGTCATCCTCCAAGACCTTGTAACTAGCCCTCATCATGTTGGCCTACAATGAAGGGATGCATCTAGAAAATGAAGTCAGCTTTCCTCCTATAGATCAGGTTGGCCTAAAGGTCATGAAAAAACTAGTATATATACCCATACTTGGCCTCATTTGGAGACAACGAATTTGGTGAATCAAGTCAAGAAAGAAGTGTGAAATATACACCAGAAGAAGCCTTCATATCAGCGTAGCAAAGAGGAAGGATAACGAAGATAGTCAAGCATTGTTTTTGGGTTAGTTTTTCCTCCCACATGCAAAGGTAGCATATCTGAAGGTATCTAGAGGAAGCTGAAAGAGCTGTTGTCACTTTGAGGTGATCATTGTTTGCATATAGAGCACCGCTAGAAGAAGGCGAGTAAAGGTGCAAGAGGTCTCTCTCTTGAAGAGACTACAAAGGAAGTCAAGATAATCTAGGGTTTCTCTGGTAGGGTTAAAAGCCTACAAGAAGAGATCGAGAATAAAAGGAAGCTGAGATCAAGAAGGGAAGAAGTAGAGAAAGGAAGTTGAGAATGAGTAGAGGAAAGGCAACATTGAAGAAGAGGCTAGTGACTTGGTCTTGGGAGGACTCTAGAGTCAAGGGTCTTTGTCGTGGTGGTATTTGTCAATTGACGATCTATAATAATATTTTTTTGGGTTTTCCTCTCAAAGATTGAGAGGTTTTGGTCCTGGCTGACAAGCCTACATTCTGTGTCTCTTGTCTTATGTTGTCTATTTGGTAATTTTCTTGATGAAAAGAACACAATAATAACATTAAGAAGAGAATATCATAATCCAAGAAGTAAAATTCTATCACAAGGAATAAGGAAGACTAGAACATTTTAGAAGGATTGTGAAGCAAGATCTCTCTCAATATTTCAAGAAGTAATATTTTATCAACATCAAGATTAAGGAGGAAGTAAGAAAAAAATACTCAAGTAAGTTTATGACTTCATCTGATATTATCAAAATGTATTTGTGCAAGGAAAGCAATAAACTGGTTGGGGCTTCAAATTTCCTTTCATGGAAGAAAATAACAGACTTAAATCTCATTTAGAATGAAGTCATGGACCACATCAAAGGGTCAATAACTCAACCTCCAAAAGAATATACTCAATCACATGCTAGATTAACGAAGGGAGAAGTGAGGGCCCAGAGGATTCTCATAGAATCCATCAAAGACTCTCTCATCCCTTATGTATCAAAATTAGACATTGCAAAAGCAATATATGACAAATTGGTAGAGTTGTTCTACGTAAGTACTATTGAAGAAGTAATCTCTCTAAGGAAAGAACTATACAAATTAAATATATCCATGGAAGAAGGAATAGCCTCATATTTTATGATGATTTCATAAATAAGAGATCAACTTCAAGATCTGGGTGAAATAATGTCTGACAAAGAAATGACCACTGTATTACTGAATGCACTACCAAAGGAATGGGGAAACTTCACTTCAATTATATATGGAAAGAAAGAATCCACTCCTTTCCAATATATATGGTCATTTTTTAAGATTGAAGATATAAGAAGAATCAAGCATATGTTGCTATGACAAGAAGAAAAGGAAAGTTTGGAAAATTTGTTCCTCAAAAGAAAAAGAAGAACATGGCTAAAGTGAAATTCTATGGATGTTAAGAATATGGACACTATATAAGAGATTGTCCTAATCTCAAAAGGCAACATAACAAGAGGAATAAGGAAGAATCCCATATTACCGAAGAAGTTGAAGAGCCTAAGACAAAGAAGACTAAAAAGGAGGAACTAAAAGATATCTACTATGATTGAGATAATCTCCTTCATTGAAAGGTACTCTTATGTTATGTAAATTATAGATAGGAAGCATTGTAAATAAGATAGGATGCATCATATTAGAGAATGGCATCATGGTAAAAGAATTAGAAGAGCCTGTGGCATAAGAAAAATGAAGGATGTTTAGAAAAAAATCTATGACAATCAACTATGTAGGATATAACTCCTCGAAACCTCATTGAAAACACAAGTGACACTTATGGAAAAAGGAAGAAGTCATCTAGGACAAGGCTCATGATACAATGGTCAATAAGATAACATTTGTAGGATAGGATATGCAAGATCCTCCAAATTCTCTAATGGAATCTTCTTTGTAAGGTTCAATGATCATGAGTGAAAGAAAGTGTTGAATTCCAAATTTGTGGAATTCAAGGGATGGTGATATGGTGACATAGAAGTGAATCAAATCAAGGGAGTTGTTGTCACTTTTTCTAGCACCCGTAGCACAAGTGCTTCAGGAGATATGAAATCTTCCTAGAGACAGCCTCAGGTTGAAGGGATAGACGAGTGCCTAGAAAATATTAACAAGTGCTTGAAATTTTTTTATTAAAGACTTGCAACACTTCGGCTTGTCACAAATAATAAAAATGGGTTTGATGCAGAACCATTCATAGAGTTTCAATATATGAAGTAGTTTGTATAGAGGAGTAATCTGGAAATAATCTTCAAGTCACAGGTGGCCAAATCAGATTTGAATGTGTAGCAATATAATTGTGCAAACATAGGTAATGGGAGAAGATAGTAGAAGATGAGTCCATCATATAAAGCTTAAGTTATAAGAATTATATATATCTAGACTCAAAGAGAAAATTAGCGAGAGAGAGTGTTTTGAAATGCTAAGATGCATGGATCACTTTTTAAAGAATTGATTTCCACCATGAAACAGGCATTATCCATCAATGTTTTGACTTAAATGGGTCTGCATCTCAAGGGAAATAAAGCTAGCTGCTACCTGACATGCAACCTATGAAGAATTTTAACCATACATGATAATACAGAGAGAGAAGGACATAATGCAATTCTAATAAGTTGGAATCACCTGGAACTTTGTATTAATCTCTTGAAGAAAACAAACATAAAACAAACTTAAAACAAGCCTTTAGGAAAATAGGAAAAGGTCCTGTAAGAAAAAAGTATTTCCCAAAAATACTGAACCCTTCTTAAGTGTTTCTTCCCTTTACAGAAGACGAGAGGGATCACCTATGATGACCATTCTGACTGCAGCTGCCAACTCATCTGTCACCTTCCCTTTATTTAACAGTCTATCAGAACCAATCCTTCCCTATGAAAGAATCATACTAGTGTATCAGAGCTTAAACTGTTCGGGGACTTTAAACTGAACAATCTATGCAAAATTTTGAACATCGATCTTCGATTGGCCCACCCACCTTATCCCTAGGGGATTAGGTGAAAACTACATGGTAGAGGCCTCGGGACTCAGGGCCAAAGCCTTTTGGGGCTTAAACCCTTGGACTGAACGGGGGATGATTCTTAGAAACATTAAATTATAAATGGTCCCACTGCATAAGTCATGGGACCACAATACATATGCGCCTAGGCCTTTTATAATATCGGAGCTCAGAGATTAGAGATTTAGAATCCTTGCCTTTGGTGCACCCTCCCAAAACTTGCGACATGTGACATGCGACGTGGTTTGACCCATGTGGAAAGAGAATAGGGGAGGGCCCGTGCCAGGTTTTAACATAAAAAACCTTTGTTAAAAATATTCTTCCTTATAAAATATATTTATTAACCTTCCACCCAATCATCGATCAAAAGGCATGAAACAAGCATATTTATGACACTGTCATCATGCCGCCTATCCACATCACCTTTGGGCCCACGATATTGGAGCTTTCCCCGATGTGTTCATTTGTGAAATTGTCGATTACATGTTGCTCCATTGTTGCGATCATCGATGTGCGATCACCCCTTTACGCTCAACCCCACCTTTGGTTCTTCAAACTGTATGTGAGCATGGGCCAATCCCCACATCAGAGCCCCCTAATCGAAAGTCTTCAATTGTATGTTTTTATTTTACCATTGTTACAAAATGCCGATTAGCGACCTCTAACAGTTACGTCATCAATTCCATGTGGCACCTTGTGAATGGTGACGCATGTCAACCAGTTTTGGCCCCATATGACCCCTCAAAACCTTGAAATTTTGTGTCATGTGTCTTCCTTACTACCACATCATGGTGACGTCAGATGCCACATGGATATGTCGGGACCAACAGTACTTTGCCACGTAGCCCTCTACAGGAGAGAGAAAATGCCTACGCTCTTCTACTTTTGTGACTGATTCTTTTGTTAAATGTTTCAAGGCACCCTCGATAGTTTATACTATCAGAAATTTTTTCCCACAGTTTCTTAATAAAGGTCACTTGAATATTTCCGAATTTCTAACTTGTGACATGGTTAATGCTGTTGCGATGTGCTTTGGAACCTTTGATCGTCGATTTGTGATATTAACAATCGTTAATTGTTGATTTCACCCCAAACCTCTGATTTGCCTCATCACTACCAAGGGCCTCCCATCTCCGATGTACCATATGCTTGATCCTACAATTTCTGATTTTCAATTGGACACATGGTGGATGGACACAAACTCAAACTTAGAATTTTTCAAGTTTTCACTTTGTCTTCTAGTTTTGAGAGGCACAACTTCAAATATCTCTAACTTTTGATCCAGAAGTCCATTCTCGGACATCCACATAACATTGAAAATATTTTTCAGAGCACTATCCTTTGGATAGGGTCCAATTTGGGCTTTGTGTGCTTCTATGGCTTGGAAGATATCTGCAAACCTCTCTTCTTCTTTGCACTATGTTTTACACCTGGAACACTTTTTTCAGAAGGTGACAACAGGGGTGAAGTTCCTTCACTCAAAGGAAGTTTCTGCAAGAAGTATGGATGATCCAAAAGAAAGATGAGGTATGTATTCTCACATTTGATATCATGAAATTCATGTCATATGGTTGCAGACAACATGGATCACTACTCTATTTTAAGAAGCATGACCAAAGAAAAAATATCCTCGCTCAAAAGAAATGCAAGAATGTATGGCTCACATATTTATTAGATGAAATCAACATAATATGTTCTCATATGGAATATGAGGTGGTTGACTACAACTAAGGAAATTTGAAGCTCCCAGGAATGAAATGTGTGAAGAAAGTAAGGAAGAGATCATGTAAATATGCAATAATGATAAAGGAAGTCAACATCTAAAATACCAAGAAGATTTGACTATGATATCTCCCATAAAGATATAGATCTGATGGAAGTCTTGAAAAAGATATAGAACCTTGACAATACATATCTTTAGGATATGTGTTAACATATATGCGGGATTTTGTTGCCTACAGAAAGGTGTCATAATGAGATACCATCAGGTAATTATGATTTAAGTATTCATTATTTATGAACTATTATTTGGATGGGCTTATGCAGAGCTACCAAAGGGAAGAACTACGAAATTTATTCCATGAAGAACCACGTAAAAGGATGCAAGAACCTTCCGAGAAAGAAATCATGATGAAAGTATAGTAACATGAAGAAATTCCAAGATGAAGAATGATGGATTACTTTTTGATAAAAGGAATAACGACATGACTGACTCATGGATGGTCTATGTCCTATGAAGAGGTCCCAAAAGATGAAGACTCCAAATTGAAAAAGAAATTGATGACATTAAAGGAAGGATTTATTCAAGCAACTGTTGTACTGTCATCTCCACGTAAGGGGCTATTGTAGGTCCCTATTTTTAGAGGGATCCTTGAAAGAAGTTTCTTACTTGGAAGAAACTTGGAAATTCCTAAGCCAAGATGGAGCTTAGGTACATTCCTTATGTATGAATGAGTAAATTCCTTTATTGGTATACAACTTCCATACTTTACTACAATATTTGAGCTATTGGTCTGATTTGACTATAGGATGTACCTGTGTTTCTTCTAGAATAAAGTCACCTTCTTTTAACATGAAGGAGGAGATATCCCTTTTTATCCCATACATAGGAGCGTTATTTTGGAATCAACTCTTTTGACTATTTTAACGAATCTAGATTCCCTGTATAGCCTCCTTTCCTCTCCACCAAAGATAGGAATGGTAGCGTAATTAAGATCCATCTTTATGGAGCCTTTGATCTTTGATCCCCAAGACCTAGACAAAAGCATACCAAACCTCACAGGGATGTCTGCAACTACAATATCCATCACCACGCTTTTCACTAGGGTTTGGGCCAAATTCACCACCAAGTCCTTGATCATTCCCAATCAATTGACCCTCTTGGAGTCAAAAGAATAAAGATATTTATATGGTTTGGTTATCTCTAGACCCAGTTGCTCCATCACTGATAGTGGCATCAAATTATGGGAAGCTCCCAAGTCCAACATACAATTATGGAGCAACAGGTCATGTACTACCATAGTAACACAAATGTTAGGATATTCTCACACATAGGAAATAATAAAGTATAATTTGGTCTAGTGTATAGTTAGGTAAAGTGTATTTCTTTAGTATGTACTTTTTGTAACTTACAATCGGATGGCCATAATAAGTTCTAGACATGAAGTGATTCGACGGTTCATTCTCTCCTCAGTATTACTGACACTTGAGCCATGACTTAACACCTGATTGGTCCATGGTCTCTATTTAAAGAGCATGGAGGGTCATTTGTTAGGTGATATTTCATGAGAGAATCTTATGTAAATCTTCTTTCTTTTACATTAATAAATTTCTTAAAGTGGTCGCGTTGGCTCAGGTCGTGGACCATTTCCCTCTTTGAGGGTTTTAATCATGCAAATAATATTGGTGTACTAATCTGTGATCTATTTGTGAGTGGTGTCCTTTGGTGTTCTATGTAAAGAACTTACCTTGTAAATTCCTACATGGTATCAAAGCTATTCGAGGGCCACATCCATTTTTGATCCAAATCCGAATCCGGTACAACTGCATCGGGCTGTCATTTCCTGGATCTACTTTTTTTTACTGCTTTTGGACTAAGAGGACTCTATTGTGTTAGGAGCATTTGTTCCAATGAGGAACCCCTTTTGTTTCATGAAAAAATGTTTATGGTAGCCCTAGCTACATAAATTTTAAGATCTAGAGGTATACAGTCTTTATTTGCAGTTATAGTTATTTATCTCTCTGTTTATTTTAGTGTATATTCCTTTGTAATTCTTTTTATTTACGGGATCTATACCTTTCATTTCTACGTATTCTCTTTTCCCCGTGACTTTGTGTGATCTGGGAAGACCAGAAAGAGAAAGAAAGGATTTTTCGCATGCGTATGCTCTTTTCTATCATGCCTTAGTGTGATCTCGAAAAATCATAAACATTGAGAGAAATATTTAGTTTTCGATCAAATCTAACTTTAAGCCGTAAGGCTTGGATTAATTTTTCTTGTGTGTTTTGAGTTGTGTGGTTTTTTTTTGTTTTGTAGGAAAAAAAGAGGTTTTTCAAGTAAGCACGCACTCCAAAGCTTCAGTGAACAAAAAAAAAACCCCTTCCTCCTTTCCAAAAATTACTAACCTTTTAAACTAGCTCACTTGGTCCAAAGTTACTTTATGAGAATAGAGGTCTTGGGTTCAAGTCTTTCTTTTTGTTGAGTTACTTTTTCGAAAAGCACATGTAACTTATGTTTTAAAGTTACTTTATGTAAAAGTGTTCTCACCCATTATAAAAAGTGAGTCACTTATAATTCTAAACTCTCTTTATCTTTTATTTAAGTTACAATTTAGTGGATAGTTCATAAAGTACCATTGTAAAAGTGACTTTCACTTATTTATAGAAGTGGGTTACATAAAGTAATATTTTTTAAAAGTGAGCTAATTAGGTTAAGTTTGGAAAGGGGGGATGATTTTTTTTAATATAACATTATCATTCACTTCCCAACATTCACGTGGTTCGTTGGCATCTTCAACAACTTTTCTTCAAAAATCCATAACTTCTTCACCCGGAAGTCATTTTCATAGCCGTTCTTTTTTAATCGGCCTAATTTTTTGAGATCTTTCCATTAGAACACTTAGTTTCAGCATCTAAAACTTCGGTTTATTTTAAAATGGAAATTCCATGCCTAGTTATTCTTGACAACACCAACTACTTCCAATGGCTATCCTAGAATGTGGATTTACTTAGAAGTAAAGGTACTTATAGAATAGCCTCAAGCCAAGAGTCTAAACCTAAATATGAAGATAAGCAAGTCAAATGGGAAAATAAGAAAGATCAAGCATGTGGGTTGATAGGAATGTCTATTTCTCCTGACGTTAGATTCCATATCGCAGAAATCGACACCCCTGATGAAGCAATGAAACAAATCAATAAACTTTTTGGAATTAAAAATGAAATTAGAGCCCATCAACTCGAAAATGAGTTGCTTACATTGGGCCCCAATAATTTTTCTTCGATTGATGATTTTTTGTCCATGTTCAAGACCCTTAGACTTCTCTTAGAAGGTGTTAAGGTTAAGAAATAAGATGGTAGCCTTATTTATTCCATTCTTACTAAATTAGGACCATCCTACTCTATGATTTTTTCCACCTTCCATTCTACTAGAGAAGATTTCTCAAGGACAATACTACAAGTCCCCCTCTTTTGATGCATTTTGTGATTCTTTAATAAGAGAGCAAGAAAAACTCTTACATCTTGGTCTTCTTAATACTGGAAACTCTTCTAAGAAAGCCTTAGCAACCCAACAACAACCAAGTCAAAGAATCCTAAGAAGAAGCATCCTAAAAAGAATTGTCCTAAACCAACAAGGGTCCTAAGCCATTTCAGTTTCACAATGAAAAATCAAGTCAACAAAATGATAAGGAAACCAAAAACAGAGGGAAGAAGACTGATATACATCGCAACTTTTGTAATCGTGACAGCCACTTAGAATCCAAATGCTTTAAGAAAATGGAAGCCTTGGAAGAAACAATGAAGAAGCATAACATCCATTTGGAGTACTCTTCAACTTCAACTTCATCTTTAGTAATAGCACTTTCTGCATGTGGTTGGCAAGCATCTCGATCTAGTTATGAACTCAATATATATTCTTCTTCTCATTCTCATGAGTGGCTCATTGATTCTGGAGTTTCTTATCACAAGGCCAAAAAAAAGCCATGTCTTCTTTAAATGATTGTAACACCAAAAATATATATGTTGGTGATGATAGATCTCTTAGAGTTGTAGGGAATGGGACTATTCATCTAGACAATGGTCAATTTAATGATGTATTATGTGTTGCTACCTTATCCTTCAACCTTATATCTATATATTAGATAACTCATTCAGGTGAAGGTACAACCGTTGAATTTTCACCTCATGATGTTGTAATTAAGGACCTAAGAGATCCTAGCCAGATTTTAGCTACTGGCATTGTTGATGATTCTACAAGGTTGTATAAGTTTAACAACATTGGGTCATCAACTCTTCCCTCAGTATTTGTTGCTCATAACGATGAAGTGAGTAGACTGTGGCATGAGCGGTTTGGTGACTTAAACTATTGCTCCCTTCAAAATCTATGTAAAGAAAATATGGTGACATGTCTTCCTATGGTATCTTGTAGAGATGGTGTTTGTTCTAGATGTGCACTCAGAAAACATCATCAGGATAGTTTTGAAAAATTTGCCTCTTTACATGCCTTAGCCCCTTTACAACCTGTGCATAGTGATTTATGTGGTCCACTTATAGTTGTTTCATTCTCTGGCTACAAGTATTTCTTAACTTTCATTAATGATTTCTCCATACTCACTTGGGTATACTTCTTAAAACTCAAGAGTGAAGTCTTTAACATGTTCTTGGCCTTTAAGGCCTTTGTTGAGAATCAATCTGGACATCAAATTATTAAAATAAGATCTAATAATGGAGGATAATATGTTAACAACAAATTCATCAACTTTTTCACTGAGAAGGGAATTCAATTGCAACATATTGTTCCATATACTCTACAACAAAATAGTGTAGCTGAAAGGAAGAATCACACCTTAAAGGAAATAGATAATTGTATGCTTCAATCAAAATGACTTAGTCTTAATTTTTGGTTATAAGCAATTAACTGTGCAAATTACATAGTAAATCACACTCCTACTAAGGTTTTAAAGAATATCACTCCAGAAGAAGCATGGAGCTCAATTAAACCAGATGTCAGTCACTTTCGTGTTTTTGGAAGTGAAGCATGGGCCCATATTCGAGATGAGAATCATAAAGCCTTAGAACCTAAGAGTGAAAAATGTGTTTTTCTTTTATATTCTAAAGATGTCAAAGGATATAGACTTCTTCAACCTAAATCCAAAAATTTTGTCATTAGAAGAGATGTAAAGTTTGCCGAAAAATATATCGGCCCACAAGCCTAGTTCAGTGGATGTGCCACCTCTACTTCTTAAAAGATTCCTTCTTCATATGATGACAGTAAGGATGAAAATCCTCCCCCACTTTCTCGAGATCCTCCTTTAGCTCCTCATCTTCCAAAATGGGCCTGTGCTACTCGGGATGCATCAGATTCTCTTGCAAGTGATCCTACAGATCAATGTCATACATGTTCTCAGTTCGATAGAGCCTCTTCTTTACTGGATCAAGCTTCAACGAATTATGATCTTGACACATTTACAAAAGCTTCAGGCCATCTAGATTGGAACGTAACTATGAATGATGAATATTGTTCATTATTGGCAAATGATACATGGGACCTTGTTTCTCTTCCAAAGGGATGAAAACATAAAGTTTGTCTTGTTGCTAAGGGTTTTTGACAAGTTGAAGGAATTGAATATACTGAAATCATCTCCCCTGTTTCCAAAATGAACTCTATGCACCTTGTTCATTCCCTTGCTACCTCTTTCAAATGGGAAGTCCATCAGATGGATGTTAAATCCACCTTCTTGCATGGGGACTTGCATGAAGAAATATATATGGAACAATCTCCTGGTTTTATACAAACGGACTCAAGCCTTGTAGGTCGGCTTAAGAAATCCCTTTATGGTCTCAATCAAGCCCCTCGGACTTGGTATGACAAAATGGATAGCTTTCTTTTAAATACTGACTTTTCTAGGTGTCATTCTGACAATATTGTCTACACCAAGAAAGCGGGTAAGTATCTTATCATTCTTTTTCTTTATATTGATGCTATTATCCTTATTGGTAGTGATCCCAACCTTATAAACCATGTGAAGTCCAGCCTTAAAAAGAAGTTTGAAATGACAGACTTAGGACACTTGCGTTATTTCCTTGGTCTTCAAGTATTTCCCTTTCCCATTCCAAGTATTCATGTGATCTTCTATGCCACTTTCACATGGAAGACTGTAATCCAACCCCTTTTCCCTTTCAATCTGGAAATAAACTTTTAGTCTCATATACTTCCCTTGAATTTGATGCAACCTTATACCATCATGTTTTTGGAGAACTTTTATATCTGACCCATACCCGTCCTGACCTTTCCTTTGTTATTGGAATTGTTGCTCGGTTTATGAAAAACCCACATGAAAGTCATTGGAAAGAAGCTAAAAGAATACTTCGTTATGTTTGAGGTACAATTCAGTTTGGGATTCATTACATTGCATAAGCATCTCCTCTATTGGTTGGTTTCATTGATTCTGATTGGGCTGGTGAACCTCATGATAAGAAGTCTACTGCAGGTTATATATTCAGTCTTGGTTCTGGATCTATTACATGGGCTTGCAAGAAACAAAGTGGCATTTCTCTTTCTTCAGCAGATGCAGAGTATCGTGGCGCTATTGAAGCTAGTAAGGAAGCCCTATAGCTTCATCAAATCCTGTCAGATTTTGGTTTTCAGCAGCAACATACGACTACCCTTTGTTGTGATAATCAAAGTGTCATTTAACTATGAAAATATCCAGTCTAGCATCAGCACAACAAACACATTAAACTACAAATTAACTTCATCAGAAAGCTCATTCATGACCATGTTCTTGAACTACACTATTGTTCAACCGATGATCAAGTTGCAGACATATTTACAAAGGCTCTCACAGACGTGAAGTTTACTAAACTTTGATTTATGGTTGGAGTTCAGGAAGTTGTCGCTAAGGGGGGATAGGCTCTAATGCCTCCTTACTTCTCCTATTGTGTCCTCTTTGTACATCCTTCAATCTTATCCCAAGCTATTCTTAAGGGGGGGTGCTAGTATATTCCGACACATAGAAAATAATTAAGTATAACTTGATCTAGTGTATAGTTAGGTAAAGTGTGTTTCTTTAGTATGTACCTTTTGTAACTTACAATCTGAAGGTCACAATATGTTCTAGACATGAAGTGATATGATGGTTCATTCTCTCCTCACTATTACCGACACTTGATCCATGGCTTAACACCGAATTGGTCCATGATCTCAATTTAAAGAGCATGTTGGGTCATTTGTTAGGTGATCGTTCATGAGAGGAGGTTTTGTAAATTTTCTCTTTTACATTAATAAATTTCCTAAAGTGGCCACATTGGCTCAGGCCATGGACTATTTTCCTCTTTCAAGGTTTTAACCACATCAAGAATATTGGTGTACTGATCTGTGATTTATTTGTGAGCGGTTTCCTTTGGTGTTATATCTAAGGAACTTACCCTGTATATTCGTACAATGAAAAGGTGTAGTTGAGGGATATTGTTCCTCAACATGAGGTCCAAAGACTACCATTGGCCTTTCTTCTTGTAGTTTTGAACTGTTAACTAGTTGGACTAAAGCGAAAGGAAACATAAATTGAGAGACTTGGGCCTTGTAGGTGGGTTGTTTCAAGAGCTCGTACAATGGGACTAGGATATTGAATTTCTCAAGCTCTTTCTGAAGGTTAAAAATGGTAGGGAATTTATCTGCAATGCTAATTTATATAGGATCCTTTTCTGTTTCATGGATGAGTCTAGTAGGGGGATGTGATTTACCTTCTTTGATGACTTCAGGCTTATAACAGTTCTGATCTGAGGACTATTTCTTTCTTGGAATAATTGGATCTACAGTTCCCTTCCCCTTGTCAGTAGGCTTAGCAGGCTCCTGGGAGGAAGTACCTTCATTATGATCTTGTCCTCTTGACATCTTTCTAAATTATCGCAAGTCGTATTTCTTATATAGTTGATCTCGCATGAAATCAACGAACTGATAAATGTAAACTTTGAAACGGGAACTGATACTATTACCCATTTCGTAGAGATAGCAAAAAAGTTACCTGATTTTGAAAAGGGGTGATGCAGAACACACATGTTTTTTTTAAAGCATAGTTTTTGGCACTTTAATTTTTTTTATGTACATTACGTTTTAGAATGGTAGTGATTTTCATGCTGATTTGAAAAAGTGGGTATTCTGCATCACACCTTTTTTTTAAAAGACCTATTTTTTTGCTTTAAATTTTCTAATGTATAAAATGTAAATAATTATTTTGTAAATTTGATCATTTTTGAAGTGGTTGTTTTCTTCATATTTTCTTGTTTTTAATTTTAATTTTAATTTTTTTATAGGGAGGTTTTTATTGTTTTGCATTTTTAAATTAGAAGGTCGATATTTTGAATTTTCGATATTCTACATATTTATACATCCTTAATTAATTTTTCAATCCACATGAAATAATTGTTTCTAAAAAACAATATTTTTTAACAATGGACATAAAAATAACCATTTTTAAGATAAATGTAACTAAAAAACTACACATTTTGATCATTTTGTGCTAGAATTGACATGTCAAAATCACAATTTTTATATGAAAATTTTAACTAAAAATGGTTAAATAATAGTTTTTTTTATGAATTTCATGTCAAAAAAATAATTATAATCATTCTTTTTCAAAAAATAATGATTAACTTAAAAATCAATGCAAAAATCACATATTACAAATATTGAACGCATAATAACCCTAATTGAGTGTTTATTCTTCTCATAAAACGTCAAAGTCAAGACATTGCAAAGTTTGATTTCCAAGCATAACTTAAATTTAATCAACAATGTCATGTAATCCAAACTCTTCATCCTCTAGAGTTTCATCATTGTCTTCTTCCACAATATTTTTTGTTTCCTTTTGCTCATTTTCCTCTTCTAATGGATCTTTGATGGCTGCGAATCTCCCAATGTATGTCTTTCCAAACATTCCATGTAATGGTGGTTGGGGTTCTTTTGCCTTTTTTGCCACACGTGATTCACTGAAGTCCCCTTTCTTCAACCCAATTTCTTGCATTGCATCTGGAATAAATTGAAAAGCATTAATTATTTGCTAAATGAAATTGCACTGTACTGGATCTTTTTCAATTGCAAAGCAATTTCTTCCTTTTTGAAGGCAACATGCTAGTGTTGTACCTAATTATCAAGCACAAAAGAAATAATGAACTAAATTAGTACAATGACATATTAATTAAAAAATAACATATTGAAATTCAATTCTATATAATAAAACTTACCTGAGCCAGAAAATAAATCTAGAACCCAATCTCCTTCATTTGAACATATGTCTATAAGATAGGTAATCAATAATTGTGGTTTTTGATAAATGTTAACTATCTCTTCTTTTGCTTCTTTGTCTTCATATGTTAGTTTTCTCACAACATCATCATAAGTCAGTGTTTGGCTATGACTCTTTCCGTCTACCAGATTAAAAATCATAGACATATGGCTATCATCTTTTGCCCAACTATCAATATGAATGAACTCACAATCATTTATACATTGTTGATCTTCATTGTTAAGAATATTTGACTTTTGCTTGTAACATGAAATAGTAAAAGTTCAATTAACTTGTACATAAATAATTTTTTCAACATTAATCAAATATACATTTTAAACATCTTACCATGTAAGCTGCATCCTTGAATTTGTTTTCCCCTTGAAGCTTGACAATATCATTGCCAATTGTGTGTCTGAATGAAATGTCACAAATCTCCATAATGGTGATGACGTGACTTCTACAAAACCCGCAACCACTTTACTAAGAGCTTGATAAGTATAAGGGTCACTATCATAGTCAATGTTTGGAATATTGAAACCATGGGGAATATCTGCAATGACTAGGGCATAATCCCTTTTAGGTATGAGTTTAGCAATGTCTTCACAGTCGCCTTGTATTACTTGATATTGAATAGTGTCTAGCCCATTCCAAATGAAGTTATTAAGAGTTGAATCAAGTTGAACATTCTTAATACGTTGCTTCCTCAGTCTTTTGATCTTTATTTTTTCAATAAATGTTTTGAAACTATCTAGCACTCCATTATCTTCCTTCCTCATTTTTTTAAAATAAACAAATATATGTCTAAGTTATAAATTAAAAATATTACACAGGTGAATAAAAATGAATGTATAAATCAAGATACCTTTTTAAATCCAAGATAAAAGGCTTTTAATGTTGATGTAGAACTTGAATCTGGATAGTTGCATACAACATCATCCCAACTATCTTCATTCAACAATCTAACCATTTGTTCTTGAATTTTCATGTAAACTTTATGATATAATGATATGTATAACAAATACTACCAAGGACAACACATTTTATTTAAAATATAATTATAATCTAGAAATAAATAAAAATAATTCAACAAACTTACTTTTGAAATTCTTCAGACATTTCCTCCAATGATAATTCCCCTGACCTCACACGAGATAATATTGTTTTGACAATTTTTTCATCTTTCACTCCTTGCATCACCCTCCAAGGTGTGATAGTCATATCGTCTGGAAGCTACTTCATTTCAGGAGCTGATTTACTGTTGCTACATATCAATGGCTTAGACTTTTTGACCCTCTGGTTTTTAATGGCAATGTCTTCCCACATGCTAAAAATATCATCAATCAACTTCCAAACATCTCCAGTTCTAAATGCCAATTGGAAAATGTTATCAACACCTCTGAATAAATCACTATTTTTGTTGCCTTTTCCACCTTTTGAATTGGTTTTCTCTTCAATTTGATAGCCTATTTCCATACAACATTCCTTTCGGAAATCTATAGTAACATTTATCCTATCCCCACCACATTTTTCTTCAAATTCACTATGAATAAATCTAACCCTTTGGATGAAAGTCATAGACATACTATATTCATTATCTGAATTATGATCCCATGCCACTAACTTTGCTTCTATATCTGATAAACCAACGTAAATGATACATTTCATTGTTTCAAAATGTGGGTTATTAGGATATTCCTCCATCAATTGTCTTTGAGCTTCTATAGAATGGTTCCCCCCAAGCACATAATAATTGTATTCAAAACATTTTGACTTATCAAATGCTTCTTTGTTGGGAACTTGAAGTGGATCAACAAGAAGCACATAACTAACCACATGAGCATATGGATTGTACCTCATCAATGTCTTCAAGTTGTGAACATGCAGATGATGTGGCTTTCTAACTTGATATTGACATTGTCCTTCACTTGCCTTATAGGTTTTCTTGACATTATGCTGAAATGTACGACCACCATCAATTAAGTTTCTCTTTGTCAAATTCTCTCGAATGGCATTTTGTTTTGTTTTGATAATGCCATCCTCTAAATCAACTCCTGGTGTAATTATTTCCCTGCTTTCCTTTGAATTTTCACTAGGTTCTTGACTGCTGGTAATGACTGCTTCAAAATCTTCAACTTTACTTTTCTTCGTCATAACATTCCCAACAGATTTATTCTTGGGCATTTTTACTTTTGTTCTTTTACGACTCTTCTCAGTTCCAATGTCATCTTCAGTAATGGCAACATATGCTTCACTATCAGTTTCAACTTCATCGTCCTCAAAAGTAACTTGTTTACCCTTGTTAGATTTATCAACTAAAGGCCTTTTTTTTTTATTCTTTGGATGTAGTTTTGTAGCATTATCAATTACTACATTTTGCTTGTTTTCCATATCTTCTTTTGACACTGAGTAAAAACTGTTGACAACTTTCATGATATCATGCTCTATGAAATGAATGCCTCCCAACCTAATTGAACAACTTTCAACAAAATTCTACCAAACAAAATATCATATGTCAAGAAAAAACAAAGTTAAAAAATATAGCGAGACACTTTCAAGAATGCAAAATACAAATATAAATAACAATACTTACGATGTTTTGTGTCATCTCATTTACGATTTGTTTACACAACTTTGTAGATACCTCTCTCGTGTCATACAATGAATATGATAGTCGGTATTTAATCCTTTCATGTGACTTGGGAGCTTTTGTAAGTATGTAAACAACTTCAGTGTCCGGTACTGAACACATATTTATGACTCTTCCCATCACCTCAAAAATTCCATTATCATTCGGTATATCAATATAGAGATATATATTCACATTTGTGCTTTCACTTTCTTTCACATACCAGATTCTTGATGGAAATTTCACCTCTTTTGAATTCTTATAGTCTGAAATCATCTTCTTATCACTTGAGGCACTTGAAAGATTTGTAGCCATGAGCTTAGGTGGAGTTCATTCACCAATGTTTCTTGAAGATGCACCTTTAAGAGTCTTTGGTCCAGAAAGATTCACAGAAATTTTCTTTGATGCCATTTTTCTGAAAAATAGAAACACATAAATCAGTAAATAACAAAAACATATTAACTTAAATCAACAATGAAAATATATCATAAATTTTTTATTTGTATAATCAGAATCGCCCAACCACCCCTAACAGGTGGGTGGGCGGGTCGGCGCTGGGTGGGTCGGTGGGTAGGCGGGAGGTCGGGTGAGGGACGGCGGGGCGGGGTGGGCAGCCGGGCGGGTGAGGGTGGGCAGGGTCAGTGGGCGGGCTGGGTGGGTGTGGGTGAGAGGGGTGCGCGGGTGTGGACGGGCGGGCAGTGGGTGGGGGCGAGCATGCAGGGGGGGCCGGGCGGGGTGGGCCAGCCCCTAACCTCCCCATCCTCACCCGTACCCAGACCCCTTGACCCGCCAACTTCCCGATCCCCACCTGCACCCGACCCTCTTGACCCGCCAACCTCCCAATCTCCACCGGCACCCACCCCCCTTCCACCCCCACACACCCACACCGACCCTCTTTTCTCACACCCACACACCTCTCCCCCACCTCTCTCACCCCACCTCACACACTCCCTCACCCCCTCACACAAACCCACCTCTCCCCCGCCCCTCTCGCCCCCCCACCTACCTGACCCGTCCCACACCCCCTCACATCTCCCACCCCCTCACACACCCTCTCACACACTAGGCACTCCCGTGCACCCCTGCACACCCAACATCCCCACACAGCACCGCCCATGGCCTCGCCCTCCCTTGCCCTCCCTTCCACCCGCCCTCGCCCTCCCTTGCCCTCCCCTTCTCTGCCCGCCCCCTCACCTGCATACCCTCCTCACCCACGCCCACCAACGCCAACCCCCTCACCCGCATGCCCTCCGCCCACCCTTCCACCTGCCCACACCCTCCCCCTCACCCACATAACCCCCCTCACCCTCACCCTCCCACTCCCGCGCCCCCCCTCCCCCTCCCTCATCCCCGTACCCTCCCTTCCACCCCCCCGGTGCCCCCGCGCCGTCCCACTCACCCACGCTACCTCCCCCTCCCTCACCCCCTCGCGCCCTAACCATCCCCCTCTGTCACTCCCTGCCTCCCCCTCCCCCTCACCCACCCCCCGCCCCCCCGTCCCCCACCCCACCCTTCGCACCCTCCCCCTCACCCACGCTCCCTCCCCCTCCCTCAAACCCCCCCCCCGCGCCCTCCCCCTCCCACTCCCTCGCCTTCCCCCTGCCCCACTCTCCCCCCCTCGCCCTCCCTTCCTCCCTCCCTCCCCGCCCTTGGTCGGCGCCACCCCGGTGGTCGGGCGATTCCCAGAATCACCTAGCCACTGGTCTGGCAGTGGGGCGGGCCGCTAGCCAGCACCACCCTGGCGACCTGCCCCCCCCGCCCGACCGGTGGCAGGGCAATTCCCGGAATCGCCCTGCCACCGGTTGGGGTGGGCGAGCCACCCTTGACCGACGGCAGGGCGAGGGGGGGGCAGGCTGCCGGGGTGGGGGGGCAAGCTACCGGGGTTGCGCGGCCCCGAATTTGCCTGACCAGTGGCAGGGTGATTATGGGAATCGCCCTGCCTCTAGTCGGGTGAGGCGGCGGGCCACTGGTCGGGTGAGGGGGCGAGGGCGGGCAGCCGGTCGGGCAGGGGGGCGAGGGCGGGGAGGGAGGGGGAGGTGGGGGGTGAGGGATGGGGAGGGGGAGGGCACGGGGTGGGGGGGAGGAGGGGGAGGGGGATCGTGTGTGAGGGGGAGGACGCAGGGGGAGGGGAGGGCACGGGGTGATGGGAAGGGAGGAGGAGGCAGAGGGCACAGGGGGGGGGGAGGGAGGTGGAGGGGCGGGGCGTTGGGCGCAGGGGAGGGGGAGCGTGGGGGAGGGGGAGGGGGAGGGCGCAGGGCAGTGGGGAGGGAGGGGGGGTGGGGGTGAGGGAGGGGGAGGGCATGGGGGGTGGGAGGGGGGGTTAAGGAGGGTGAGTGGCGTTGACGGGGCAGAATGTGGAGGGGGGGTTAAGGGGGCAGGGGCGCGAGGTGTGGGTGAAGGGGGTGAGGGTGTCGGGAGGGGGGGGTAGGAGGTAGGGGGCAAGTCGGGCTGCGGCGCCCACCCACCACAGGGGTTGGGCGATTCTCAAAATTTCCTAACCCCCGTGACAGGCAGGCGAGCCGTCGGGTCGTCCCCACACCCCCTACCACCCACCCACACCCCCTACCTCCCCCCCACACCCTCACACCCCGCCTGCTCGCCCGACCTCGCCGCCTACCCCGCGACACCACCGCGGCCCACCCACGGCTATTGGGTAATTGAGTTTGATCGGGCCCACCATGATCACGACGGACGTAATTGTTATTTTGGCTTAGAAAAATTATTAATTTAAAAAAAAAAAAAAAAAAAAAAAAAAAAAAAAAAAAAAAAAAACTTTTTCATTAAACTAATTTAATATGAAAATTTTCAATGAAAAAAATTTAACTTGCCTTTCAATTGTGAGAATTCTTCGTTGAATATGTTGTTGATAGCAATGTAGCTACTCCACAAATTCACAAGTCTTTCAATGACTTTCAGAAAACCTGGATGTGATGTGAGTAATAGTGATAATGAGATTTTAATACATAAGTGAAATTACGGAGATGTTTTACCGTACGGTTAATGTGGGTAATTTGTTTTAAAATATTATAAAGAAAATATTGTAGCACTGTTTTACAACAGTTTGAATGTGGGATTAATTTGTTTTAGAATATATTATAAAAATTAAAAAAAATAAATCAATTGTTTAGTAAATATTATATACTTTAACTATTAAAATAATTAATGTAGAAGTTGTAGTTTACAATTTTAATTTTAATGATTTATTTCATAAAAAAACTTAGTTTACATTTTTCAATAAATTGTAGAATAAAATAATGAAGATAAATAAATCTAACAAACTTTTTGGAAGGAAATATTTTGGCAAAAAATTTTGGAGAGAAATATTTTGGCAAAATTTTTTGGAGGGAAATATTTTCGCAAAACTTTTTGGAGGGAAAATTTCATTCTTTAAGCTATATAATATCTTTAGGAGACTCTCCATTTGTATCATTCAACATCTTCTATTTGAAAGGGATGGATTGTTCTGATAGCGAAGTTTTGATTTATACACCATCAACATCTTCATCGCATAACAACTCTATTCATATTGATGAATATAGCGGGAATTCTTCCACTATGAATAGAAAGTCAATTCTTCCACTTAGTCCTGATTCTAAGGACTATGAGAGCAACACTAATGAAAGATGGAGAATTTCAAATAAATAAAGAGTCACAGATTCCACTCAGTCCTACTTCTAAGGACTATGAAAGCAGCAGTGATGAAGAGCATGATGGTGAAGTTCAAAAGAATAGAGTGTCATGATTTCCACTTAGTCCTAATTCTGAGGACTATGAGAGCAGCAGTTTTGAAGAGCATGATGGTGAAGTTTGAAAGAATGGAGTGTCACGGTGTCCACTTAGTCCTAATTCTGAGGACTATGAGAGCAGCAGTTTTGAAGAGCATGGTGGCGAATTTCAAAAGAATGGAGTGTCACGGTATCCACTTAGTCCTAGTTCTAAGGACTATGAGAGTAGCAGTGATGAAGAGTGAGATAACAAATTTCAAAAGAATGGAGTGTCAAAGTGTCCACTTAGTCCTAATTCTAAGGACTATGAGAGCAATAGTGATGAAGAGCATGATGATGAATTTCAAAAGTATGGAGTGTCACGGTGTCCAGTTAGTCCTAATTCTAAGGACTATGAGAGTAGCAGTGATGAAGAGCAGGATGATCAATTTCAAAAGATTGAAGTGTCATGGTGTCCACTTAGTCCTGATTCTAAGGACTATGAGAGCAACAGTTATGAAGAGCGTGATGATGAATTTCAAAATAATGGAGTGTCACTGTGTCCTCTTAGTCCTAATTCTAAGGACTATGAGAACAACAGTGATGAAAGACAGGATGATGCACTTAGTCCTAATTCTAATGAGTATAAAGGTAGCAGTGACAAAAGACAAGATGTAGCATCTTCAATAAGTAAATAGTCACATTTTCGACGTAGTCCTAATTCGATGGACTATGAGAGTAGCACTGACAATGCACATGAGGAAGAATATCCATTAAACATCGAGTCAGATTTTCCATTCAGTCCGAATTCTAAGGACTACAACAGTAGCACTGAAGAAAGGGAAGATGAAGAATATCCTCCAAGTCAATATTTGAAAATCAAAGCTGATCATAGTGTGGATAACATTCCTCTTAATGATGATGAAAATCCTTATACAAATGATGATCCAATGATGGAGATGTTGCTAAGAAATATTGTATCGAGGAGTAGGAGCAGACCTTTTCATATCAATGCAAGCTGTTCTAGTTATACAAGGGGTATAGCAAAATATTTGATGAGAAGAAGTTCTATCGACGCTCTCATTTCATGTGAATGTTGCCAAAACGATTGCTTGAAACATATGGATTTCAAATTTGCATTAGAAAGCAGGAAGAGATATTTGTCAATGAATAAAAGCATGCAAAATTCATATTTAGTTGGGTGCATGGAATCTACATTGTCAGGTTATGATTATCATATTGGGACTTTATTTATCTGTAGAAAAGCTTTCAAAATGTTTCATTCAATTGGGAATTTTTGTCTCTCGAGAATTCAAGAAAATTTGGAAAAGAATCCCACATTTTATTCATAAGTACGTCATAAAAGAGAGTTTGGGCCATTATCAAATACTGCAATGTCATGGATGAAAGATTTCTTTTCAAAGCATGGAGAGTGTATGCCAAATAGAGAGACAATACATATTCCAGATAATTTTTCAAGACGAGAAATCTACAACTTATACAAAGAATATGTAGAAGTTGCTGAGGGACATGGCCGATTTATTACATATCAATATTTTCTGAAAGTATGGAAGAAAGAATTCAGCAATGTCCGTATTCCTAAGAAGACAAGCATGGGGATTTGCAGTACATGTGCTTCTCTTAAATAAAAAAGGGACAAATGTGAAGGGTCAAAAAGAGGTAAGCATTCATAACTTTAAATTTTAAAATTGTATAGTCATCAACTATGAAAACATATTTCTTAATGAATTTCTTTTATGTTGTGTAGATTTAATTGTCAAAGAACTTCGGGATCATCACGAACAACAAACAAACGAAAGGAAGAAGTTTTAGAAGAATCGAAAGAAGTGTTATGATAATCCAAATAAATATTTGGGTTTGATAATTCATGGTATGGACCAGAAGAAAACACTTTTACCACATTTTGTTCGCACACCCAAAAATTTACAGGAGGAAAATTTTATTTAGTTTCACTTGGTCGGTTGTATGGTCTTCAATGGGAAAATGTTGCCAAGGGTGTACTTCACAGCTCCAAATATTCATAATGATGCAAATCTGACCATAACCATAATTCATGATGTGATTTCTCATTGGTCTGGTAATCTTCCTGAAGTTTTGTATCTACAATTGGACAACACTTGCCGTGAAAACAAAAATCAGGTTGTTTTTGGATATCTAAACATGCTTGTTGAATTGAGAATTTTTCAAAAGGTAAAGGTTGGTTTCCTTCTTGTTGGGCACACTCATGACCATATTGATCAGATGTTCAGTCGTTTTTCAGTCATATTGAGGAGGAAGCAAGTTGGGAGCTTGCCATCACTAATTGAATGTCTTAAGAAATCATACATGCCAGAGCCTACTTTTGATGTGTTGGAAGAAACTGTTGACATGCGAAGGTTTATTCTGGGATCATATGGTGAGGGGAAATGCATTGAACAACTTAATGACATTAGCTTCCAACATCAATTTCATATCAAAAAAATTGATGGGAAAACACTAATATGGGGTAAGAAATATTCAACTACTGCAGAATGGGAACCATCATCAGGTTTGCAATTTTTGAAGTTCATTCCAGATCATCCAATATTTGCATCAAAAATATTGTTATTACAATCAGTTGGTGAAGTTCAGAATGCACGCAGACAAAAATTATAGTGATATCAATTATTCTGATTACCTAGAAGAAATTAAAAAATGTATTAGATATACATATGAGTACTTTGACATTGCTGATTCAGTTTGGTGAGAGTCATTTTTCAATAATCAAAGTGATATCATTTCAACAACAACATATGGAGATATACCTTTGAAAAATCCATTTATTTGGCCACAAAATGTGTCGAATGAACATGAGGAAATAAACATTGTTGAACAGCAACAATATCAAGGTATTAATAATTCTTCACAGGTAGAGGAAAGAGAGATGTATATTGGTTCTAGAAGATCTTGTGCACAATGTGAAGCCATGGAAGACCTTTACAGGGGTTCAGTACATGATATTAAGGAGGGTTGGATGATTGCAGTGCTAGCAGATGGAGATCCCAATGGCTATCCATTATGGGTTGCTAAAGTTATAAAGGTCTTTACAGAAAATGAGGATGTTACAAGTGTTGAAGTACATTGGTATGCCACAAATACACACCCATTCAATGGTGTGTATAAGCCAGAGATGGTAGTTGACAAAAAAATGGCGAAAGAGAAAAAGAAAGGGTACAAATATAAATCGCCGCCGCACAGATATATTAAAATTGGAGGATGTTGACATACTTGTTTATGACTTCAATTTAACAAAGAGAGGAACTCTTCGCTTCAAGACGATAAATATTCTTAAAAGGTTGTTACTAGAATGAACAGTGTTGAGATGGGAGTCTACTGAAACCAGTCGTAGATCTAGAAGAATTTTGAAACCTGAAGTGTTGGGCATGCATGTGGACTCAGATGGGGCACTAGTTGATGAAAGAGAAGAATATGGAACATCTTTGTCAGCATCCAGTCACTCATCTGAAGATGTGAATTCTGATGGTGTGCAAGAAAATATGAGTGATTTTGAATAATTGTTTAAGACAGTTTATATAACTGATGTATGCATCGTATCTTGAAATAAAATTAATGATTTCCATATGGTGTTAAATGAGAAGTTATGAGGCATTTTTATGTTGTTGGATTATATGTCTTAATTATGATAATTTTTATTGTTTAAAATATCTACAATGCAATATTAAATTAGAGATATAATGTATGTTTTATTCAATATACAAATAATGACTTTTGAATTCATTTAGTGATGTAATTCGTTCATAATGTCATGGTTTTTTAGTTTTATAGTTGAAAAAGAATTCAATTTCTTTTGTATCTAGCATGTTATGGTTGAAAACATGTTGAATTTATACATAGGAAAGAAAAATGATATTCTACCAAAAACATTAATGTGTTTTTTTCCCTCATAAACAACTTTGTTTGGCACATAAAAATTTGGTTTATTAGCATTTTTTAAAAATTTTGAAAATTGACCCTAAAAAAAAAAAAAATTCATTGTTCCAATATCATCACTTTCATTTTGAAGCTATATTTTGCATGAAAATTTCATAGTAAATTTCATAGTCACTGCCATTTTTAAAACATATTCAAAATTGACCCCTAAAAAATAAAATCATCGTTCCTGTATACACACTTTTCATTTTTAGCACTATTTTTTATGTTTTTTGGGGGTTTTTTGGCCAGAGTTCCCGTTTTGAGTTTATAGTTCCCATTTCAAAGTTTACATAGTTACTGTTTGTAGTAGTCATCTATCTCATCATCATCTAGTGTTGAATCAAGCTCCTCCTCCTCTTCTTCATATGTTCTGAGTTATTATCCTTCATCACAGAAATACGAATACAAGTTCCCCTAAACATCACTTGTATCTGGTATCAGTTCCTCCAAATCATCTTCTATATAAAATGGAGGATGAATGTCGTATTTTTTGCTCTTTCCTCTCCTTTTTCATTATCTATAGTGGAGGCCTTTTATATTGGGGATTAAACCCTTGATTAGCAACTGAAAAGTTATGTCTTTGAAGGATTTTATTCTTGAGCTCCATTTTAGTCAATTTGCTTGATAAATTCTTTATCAACTTATCCATCTCCTCTATCCTCTGTTCTTGGGATTCTCTCCCACTTGAGGAAGCTACCTCCTATTTTCCCTTTTTCTTCTCTCCAGGATCATATCTGCCTCTTGACTTCCCAGTTGAGGTAAAGTTTATGTCTACCTCAAGGGCATCAGTTTGAATCTAGTCCAAGGTAGGAGACTTCCTCTCTCTAAGAGTAAAACTGAATTATGAATCAAAGGCCCCAATAAATACTACTCAGGCAGCAGCTTGTGGAGGTTTGATTTCAGTAGGCAGATTTTTGTACAGTTTATTAAATCTTTTAATAAAATCTGATATATCCTCACCATATTTCTTCTTAATAGCATTAAACTTAGTGAGAATGTATCCACAGTCTCTCTTCTCACCCCATTTATTCATACAGGAGTTCTCCATTTCTTCCCAAGTGTTAATGGTAAAATTTCACAAGGATTTAAACCATTTCTTGACTTCCCCATCCAAATATTGGATGAAAAGCCTCAACACTACATCTTGTTGTTCAACATTCATATTTTCTACAAAGGCACATAAAATTTCTATTAGTCTCTGTGTTGTTATATCAACTTCTTCATTATACCTGGGCAGGAGCTTGAGATAGTCATGAGGCATATCATTTAAAGGTTGAGGTAGGTTTAGGGGAGCATACTTGTTTAACAAGAAGCTTGGGACAACCATTTGGATTAGAGGTGGTGGTACCTAAATTACTGGAGGAGCCTGAGAGTATTACCAATGGTAAGATAGTTGAGAGACAGTGGAATGAGAAACTATTCACACTGTGGGTAGGACTGCTTTGGAGTTTATCTTTTATCTCCTCAACTTATTCTTTGACTTCTAGGAAGGTGACACTAAGTAGCTGACCACTTTCGAGAGGATATACTAGGACTCTAGGAGGCAATTAAGAATAATGAATTTCGGCCTTCTGTGAACTGGATGAGGAGGTTTTAGGAAATGAAGAGACAATATCATTAGTATTTGGAGTATTTTATTTCCAAATCCTTTTGAATATTATTCTTTCTCTGTTAGATACAAATGGAATTTTTTGTTGAGAGGTATTTGAGCGGGTATGGGGCCTATTATAAGCCAGAATGATCAAATAAAAATATAGACAATGGAGTCGCCAAGGTGTTTATAAATGAATTCAGACAGTGGAGTCGCCAAGTTAAGGGATCTTAAACCCACACTTCCATTGCTCACCTAATAGAATGAATTCATAGATTTTTCATACCCAAGGAAAAGTATTTCACATTAGTTCATTGAAAATGATGCAAAAAATATGTCACTTTTTCTAGCACCTATATCACAAGTGCTTCAGGAGATATGAAAGACTCCCAGAGATAACCTTGGGTTGAAGGGAGAGACTAGTGCCTAAGACATCTTAAAGAGTGCTTCACATATTTATATTAAAGACTTGAAACACTTCGGTTTGTCACAAATAATGCAAATGGGTTTGATTCAAAACCATTCATAGAGGAGAAATATATGAAATAGATTGTACATAGGAGTACTCAAGAAATAATCTTCAACTCACAGGTGGCCAAATCAGATTAGGAATGTGCAATGATTTAATTGTGGAAACATAGGTAATGGAAGAAGACAGTAGAAGAGGAGTCCATCATATAAATATTAAGTTCTAATAATTCTATATATCAAGACTCAGCGATAAAATGAGTGAGAGAGAGTGTTATGAAATGATAAGATGCATGGAGAGCTTTTTAAAGACTCAATGTCCACCATGAAACAGGCATTATCCATCAATTTTTTTGACTTAAATGAATCTACATCTGAAGGGAAATACAGCTAGCTGCTACTTGACATGCAGTCTGTGAAGAATTTTAAACATATATGATAATACAGAGAGACAAGGACATACTACAAATCGAATAAATTGTAATCACCCAGAACTTTGTATTAATCTCTTAAATAAAACTAACATACAACAAGCTTCAAACATGCCTTTAGGAAAATAAGAAAAGTTCCCGTAAGAGAGAAGTCTTTCCCAAAAATTATGAACCCTTCTTAAGTGTTTCTTCTCGTTACAGAAGTTGGGAGCCATCACCCATGATTACCAATTTTTAGTGTAGCTGCCAACTCATCCGTCACCTTCTCTGTCTTTAAAAAACTATCAGAACCAATATTACCTTGTGAAACCATCATACCAGTGTATCAAAGCTTAGAGTGTTCAAGGAGTTTAAACTGAACAGTCTCTGCAAAATTGTAAACATCGATCTCTGATTGCCCTCCTCCCTTATCCCTGGAGGCTTAGGTGAAAATTGCATGGTAGAGGCCAAGGGACTCAGGGCCAAAGCCTTTTGGGGCTTAAACCATTGGATGGAATGGGGGATGATTCTTAGAAACATTACATTATAAATGATCCCACTACATAATTCATGGGACCATAATACAAATGCACCTGGTCCTTTTATGATATCAGAGCTCGAATATCAGAGATTTCTAATCCTTGCCTTTGGTGCACCCTCCCAAAACATGCGACATGCGACGTGCGACATGGTTTGGACCACGTGGAAAGAGAATAGGGGAGGGTCTGCGCCAGGTTTTAACATAAAAAAACCTTTTTTTTTCAATTTATCCACCCTATAAAAAATATTTATTAACCTTCTACCCAACCATAGAACAAAAGGCATGAAACATGCATATTTATGTCACTCACTTTGTGCTAGCTATCCACATCACCTTTGGGCCCATGATATCATAGGTTTCTTTGGTGTGTTCCTTTACAAAAATGTCGATTACATGCTACTCTGTTGTTGCGATCGTTGATGTGCGGTCACCCTTTTATGCTCAGCCCCGCCTTTGGTTCTTCAAACTGTATGTGATCGTGGACTAGTCCCCACATCGAAGCCCCCTAATTGGAAGCCTTCAATCAGAGGTTTTTCTTTCACCAGTGTTACAAAATGATGATTAGTGACATCCGACTGTAATGTCATCAATGCCACATGGCACCTTATGAATGGTGACATGTGTCACCCAATTTTGGCCCCATATGACCCCTCAAAATGCCAAATTTTCCTGCAACGTGTCCTCCGTACTGTCACATCATGGTGACTTCAGACACCATGTGGCTTTATTGTGACCAATAGTACTCCACCACGTAGCCCTCTAGAGGAGAGAGAAAAGGCCTTCCCTCTTCTGATTTTGTGACTGATGCCTTTGTTAAATGTTTTAAGGCACCCCCGATAGTTTATACTATCCGTGCTTTTTTCCCACAGTTCCTTAACAAAGGTCACTTGAAGATCGCCAATTTCTGACTTGCAACATGTCTTGCACTGTTGCGACGTGCTTTGGAACCTCCAATCACCGATTTATTAGATGAAATCAACAAAATATGTCATCATATGGAATATGAGGTGGTTTACTACAACTAAGGAACTCTGAAGCTCCTAGGAATGAAATGTGTGAAGAAAGGAAGGAAGAGATCATGGAAATATGCAACAATGGTAAAGGCAGTCAACATCCGAAATACCAAGAATATTTGACTATGATATATCCCATAAAGATATGGAGACTCTGATGGAAGTTTGGAAAAAGTTGGAGACCCTTGACAATAAATATCTTTAGGAGATATGTGAACATATATGCAGGATGTTTATTCCTATAGGAAGATGTCATGATGAAATACCATAAGGTAATTATGATTTAAGTATTCATTATTTATGAACTAGTATCTGAATGGGCTTATGCAGGGCTACCAAAGGGAAGAACTATGAAATGTCTTCCATGAAGAACCATGTAAAAGGATGCAAGAACCTTCCGAGAAAGAAAGCATGATGAAAGTAGCATAGCATTGATCTGAAAATCACCCTTGAGTGACCTCAGTTAAATAATTTATGAATGAAAGTATTACAGACTCATGTGCTAGTGTGTTTCTATGTTATTTTAGGCAATAGATCGATCAGAATACAAAATACACAGACACTGGAAATATGGAAAACAACAAGAAAAACACAATAAGAAAATACAAGAACACAACAAATTAATAAGGAGTTCACCCTATCCTACAGGGCTACATCTCTAGTCCAGCTTTCAGTGGTGGCCTTCTTTTATTGTGTCTTTAAAGTAGAGATTTACAATGAGGAGCTTGATCTAAGTCTCCTGAAACAGAATTGCTTGGCAGGATGGTCCTTAGATTCCCCAAGCCACTAGATTGCACAGACTCATTTCCTTACCATCTCTTGACCTCTCTGGTCTTCAATGGGAGGAGCCCAATGTGGTGCTCAATTCCTGACAGATCCTCTCAGGGATTGCTTGAACCTCTCAAGCTCTCTGTCTACTCGATGCTGCTTATGGTCAGCGTGGCTCTCTGTCTTCTTGCTTTACTGTCTCTTCTTCGCTCTCGCTTTTTTTGTCTTTGTCCTCTTCTCCTTCTCGCTTTCTCTGTCTGTTCATGGATTAAAGCCACTCTGTCTCACGACTGCTCGCTTCCTCTTCCACCCCTGTCGGATCGCTTGCTACTACTCGCTTGGAGTTCCCTGTGTTTGCGTCTTCATCAATGGCTCACAGGGAGTGGCCACTTGTCCTCTCACGAAGTGCGCCAACTCTTCCTCAATGGTTTGGTTTTTCAGTTACACTATGGAATGAGTCATCCGCCACCTCAGCGGTCAAATCGGACGTCAAACTTCTCTCTGTCGTGGCTTAATCCCCTGTCAAATCTAGTTTCTCCATCAGGCGCGATCTCAGCCGTTAGATCTGGAGCCCCCAGATCCTATGACATTCACTCATTTCATGCAGTTGACTTGCTCGACCGTTAGCGCGCGATGAGCAGCGGTTTTCTCTCTCCTCCACCTGCCATGCGGTGGGCACTGAATGGAACCGCTCACTTTTCTTCAAATTTGCTTACCGCCCAAGGGTGCCCCCAATATATACTACCGGTTTTGGAGCGCGAGACCCGCCTTTCACCTTAGCGTTTTCCCCACAGTTTTCCCGGCTCCCATGCAACTGAGTGCTTCAAGGCTTTTCCTTCTCGAGGGGTTTTGCCTAGCGATGCGTGATTAACACTAATTCCGCATCAGAAATGCCCTCTGTTTCCCGATCCGGGCTTCCCAATGGCCAATTTTGCCTCCTACGCGGTCTCCAAGGGCCTTGGTCAGTGCGCTTTGACCGAGGTCCTTGTCATTCCTCGCTGGCTATAAACTGCCACTATCAAAGGTCTTCCTGATCGCTCTGTGCTCATAATTCGAAGTCTATCCTATTTTGATACAGCCATGGCTCTGTAATAATCTTCATGGATCCAATTCAGATCATGACCTTCCCACTAAAAAAGCTTTTGGACCACCAAAAGTTTGTTTTCAAGCATCGACTAAGTGAGTGTACAACTGTCTCACTTGTCCAATCTTTATCCACTTTGCACTGCTTGGCTTTGAACCCTTGAGCCCAATTCTAAGGTACTCAACATCTCCCCTGCATGTCGTCCTCACCTTCCTATCCAGAACTGTGTCTTCCTGCAATTCATTAAGATATTCAGGTAGCAGGTCATCAATAGAAGGCAATTGACTCTGCTCTTCGAGATCCACAATCAGTGAGGGTTCAAACAATCTCAAGCAATCTGCATTTATGACTAAGTAGATGTGCATTTAAGCTGGCATATCAAGGCGAAAATCATTCTCACCAATCTTCTCAAGTATCCTAAAAGGTCCATACCTGATGGGCTTTAGCTTTTCACCTTCACCTTACCTCCTTTCCTTGCTGATGTATAGCCAGACTTGGTCACCAACTTGGAAACTATGCTCCATCTAATGCTTGTCATGCCTTGCCTTGTATTTGGCTTGGCTCTTTTCCAGCTGTTCCTGTACTGCCTGATGGATCTCTTGGATCTGCTCAATGAACCTAGTTGCCTTGTCCACATCACTGTGTCCCTCAACTATGGTATCTTTACCAAAGACAAAATCCAAAGGAGACCTTGGTGTGAAACCAAAACAGGCCTCAAAAGGAGATCTCTGTGTAGAAGAATGTTTTGCTCTGTTGTAAGCATGCTGCACATAACACAAGTGTTCATCCCAAAGCTTAGGATGTTTGCTGCAATATCCTTTGAGTAACTGGATCACTGTCCTGTTAACTACTTCGGTCTTGCCATCAATTTGTGGATGAAAAGTTGTGCTCTTCTTCAGTTTGGCATCCATCAGTTCCCACAAACTTGACCAAAACTTCCCCACAAATCAGGTTTCTCGATCAGATATAATGGAAGTGGGTAATCCAAAATGAACACATACATGTTCAAAGAACAGTTTTGCAGTTTGTTCAGTTGTAATCTATTTATTACAAGGTATCAAAATACACATTTTACTGAACCTATCCACAACAACATATAGATAATCATGACCTTTCCTAGATTTAGGCAGTCTTCCAACAAAATCCATGGAAAAACTTTCCCAAGGGTGAGAAGGAACTGGTAATGGAGTGTACAAGCCTAGTTTTCTATTGTTGGGCTTGCTTTTAGCACACATAGTACACCCTTACATATCTAGAAAATGTCTCATTCATTTTTGGCCAATAACAAAATCTTTGCAGCTATGCAACTGTTTTACTTACCCCAAAGTGACCTAATATTTGACAGGTGTGTGCTTCTCGAATTATCTTTACTCTTTCAGTTTGTGGAATGCATAACTTCCCACAATGGTATAAGAGTCGGACTTTTACATGATATTCCAATTGTTCTACTATTCTGCCTTGACTTAAAGTTGCATACACATCTTTAAAGTCTATATCTTGAGCATATTGTTCAATGTAACTCTCATGTAACATAGAATTATGCTTAAGTATAGTAGATGCATTTATAATGGGTCTTGATAACATGTCTACAACTTTATTATGTATGCCCTTTTTATATCTGATGACTAAATGAAACTGTTGTATAAAACCCATCCATTTGTAGTGTCTTGATTGTTGCAACTTAGTTTTGGAGTGTAGATATTGAAGTGGTTGATGATCAGTATGTATGACTGTCTCTTTTCCAATTAAGTAATGTTTCCACTTTTTCACACTCTGTACTAATGCATACAATTCTTTATCATATGTAGGATAATTAACTACTGCAGAATTAAATGTCTCGGAATGATAACATATGGGTTTACCATGTTGTGTCAACATTGCTCCCATGGCATAGTCACTAGCATCTGTTTGGATATCAAATGGTCTTTCAAGATCAGGCAGTGCTAGTACAGGTGTTGTACTAATATTTTCTTTCAAGGTGTCGAAGGCTTTATATTGTTTGCCTCCCCACTGAAACACCTTGTTCAATCTTGTAAAAGCATGTAAGGGAGCTGCAATTGAGGAAAAGTTAGAAATAAACTTTCTCCAATATTGTGTTGCCCCTAAGAAGCTTTTCACTTCTGTATCAGACTTGGGTTTAGGCCAGTTCACAATGATTTCCACCTTAGAGGGATCTATCTTCAATTCACCACCCCCTACTATATGACCCAAATAATTCTGAGATGTTTTGCCAAATTCACATTTTGAGAGTTTAACATGAAGTTTTTTTCTTTTCAAAACATCTAGTGTCTGCTTAACATGCTTTAAGTGTTCTTCCCATGTTTTGCTAAAAATCAAAATGTCATCCAGATACACAATAACAAAATCATCAAGAAAAGGTATGAGTACATCA
Source organism: Pinus tabuliformis (assembly GCA_031772625.1). Classification (NCBI taxonomy): domain Eukaryota; kingdom Viridiplantae; phylum Streptophyta; class Pinopsida; order Pinales; family Pinaceae; genus Pinus; species Pinus tabuliformis. The sequence goes on along the minus strand of CM062814.1, from coordinate 738,974,118 downwards.
CTCATTAATCTCAAGAAAGTAGCAGGAGCATTAGTTAAGCCAAAAGGCATAACCAGCCATTCATACAATCCTTGCTTTGTTTTCAAAGCAATCTTCCATGCATCTTGTTCTGCAACTCTGACTTGATGGTATCCACTGTGCAAGTCTAACTTGGAAAAATAAACAGCTTCCTTCAATTGATCTAAAAGATCATCTATGCAAGGAAGGGGATAACGATTTTTGATTGTTATCTTGTTCAATGCTCGGTAGTCAATGCACATTCTCCATGAGCCATCTTTCTTTCTCACCAAAACGATTGGTGACCCACATGGTGATGTGCTAGGTCTGATGAACCCTTTCTCGAGCAACTCCTGCACATCCTTCTTGATTTTAGCATTCTCTAAAGTAGACAACCTATACATTCCAATGTTAGGCAATGGAACATCTCGCTGCAAAATAATATCATGTATCATTTCCTTTTTGGGTGGCAGACGTTTAGGTTCTTGAAACAAGATATCATACTATGAAACAAACTTTTCTAAAATAGCTTGTTGTTCAGCATTACAACCCTCAAATACATTGGTTTTATCAAGTTTCTTTTCCTTTACAACCATCAGTAATAATTGTTTACATGAATTTATCATTCGTTTCAACTGCCTTGAGTTTATGAGAGTATAATTATTCTTGAGCTTATGAGCTCTTATAAAGTATTCGATTCCATCTTTAACAAGTAGATACTTGTTCTCAGCTCTATAGAAAATAGATTTTCTTTCATACAAGTAAGGACTTCCTAAAACAATTCCACATATATCCAAAGGAATTATGTCTAACTCAACCTCATCTACAAATCCTGACCCAAAAGAAAACTTGTGTTTGCATTGTCTAGTCACTTGTAGTTGTGCTTTATCATTCAACCATCCTAATGGGTATGGTTTCTTGTGAGGTGTAGTTACTAATCCCAACTTATTTACAATTGCTTCAAAAATTAGATTTACTTGTGAGCCACTATCAAACAAAGTATCAATCTTTTGATGTTTGGAAATAACTCGAATATGGAAAATCTCATGTCTTTTTCTCTCATTTTCTTCATCAATAATAGATTGTGTAGAATTACTTGTAGATGCTTCAAAATTCCTACCTTTTATACCTATGGCTGAAATAGTTGTTTCATCTCCCGAGTCTAACCCCAAATCCTTCTGAATAGCTGCAGTAGTCTTCTTCTTCTTGCCCTCGAACTTCTTAGGTCTTAGCTCTGGATGTAGAATCCAACAATGCTCATCATCATGCCCATCCTTTTCATAGTGAGTGCATGAAGCTTTGCTCTTCTGTGCAGTATTATCCTTCCTTGCTTTCCATTTATGCTTTCTTTTCTCCTTATTCTTGCTTGCAGTGGGTTGGGATGGTCCCCCAACTTCTGGACTTCCATTCTTTCGTCTAGCTTCTAGAGGAGTACCTTGTACAGATACCTCATCTATACTAGTGGGATTAAACATGAGGATAGTGTGCCTCATGTAGCTGTGTAGACCACTAATGTACTTCAACAGAGTCTTTGGTGAGTCTAATGAGATTCATAGAATCAATGCTCTCTTTCTAAATTCTTGAGTGTACCCTTGCACACTTTGCCCTTTCAACTATCAAAGAGTTAGCCAACTCATCATGGCTTGCTGCATGTAGGCCAATGGATAGAATTGCTTTTTGATTGCAGAAACAAATTCACTCCAGACAGAGATAGTCTTACCATGTTTCTTTATGTCATCTTCGGTCCTGCCTTCCCACCAAACCAAGGTAGTGCCTTCAAGGCGTAGACTTGCTAGCTGAATCTTGCTCTTGTCTGAATCAATACTCTGCACTCTGCAATACACATCAATTTGTCTAATCCAATGGTCCAACTTTTCTGCATTCAACTCTCCATCATATATAAGTAAATCATATTTAACATCTAGTTTGATCAAAATTTCTTTCTTTTTGTGTTCAGGGCTATTAGGAGGTGTGAGAAAGCTTTCTTCTTTCCCTTTTCCTTTTGAGTGGTCATGGAAGTGAGACTCATCTTCTCCTTTGTCTTGCTTGAAGCCTGATGAATCTTCCTCCTTATGCTTTCTAAAGTCCCTATACATTTCTTCAACCATGGACTTTATGGCTAGGAAATTATCTATGAATTGAGTGTCTGGTCCTACAAAACCTTCTTCTAACATTATCTTCTGAGGATAGACTCTCCCAATTTCAGGATTAGTTTCAACCAACTCTCCTTCTCCTAATTTGAGCTTTGATCTAGTTAGCATTCAATAGCTAAACCAACACAAGCTTGTCTAACCTTAACAGCCTAAAGATTTGATACCACTTGATCTGAAAATCACCCTTGAGTGACCTCAGTTAAATAATTTATGAATGAAGGTATTACAAACTCATGTGCTGGTGTGTGTCTATGTTATTTTAGGCAACGGATCGATTAGATTGCAAAATACATAGACACTGGAAATATGGAAAACAGTGAGAGAAACACAGTAAGAAAATACAAGAATACAACAAATTAATAAGGAGTTCACCCTATCCTCTAGGGCTACATCTCCAGTCCAGCTTTCAGTGGTGGCCTTATTTTATTGTGTCTTTAAAGCAGAGATTTACAATGAGGAGCTCGATCTGAGTCTCCTGAAACAAAATTTCTTGGTAGGGTGGTCCTTGGATTCCCCAAGCCACTAGAGTGCATAGACTATTTTCCTTACCAGCTCTTGACCTCTCTAGTCTTCGATGGGAGGAGCCCAATGTGGTGCTCAATTCCTGACAGATCCTCTCAAGGATTGCTTGAACCTCTCAAACTTTTTGTCTGCTCGATGCTGCCTATGGTCAGCTCAGCTCTCTATCTTCTTTCTTTACTGTCTCTTCTTCAGTCTCGCTTTTTCTGTTTTCATCCTATTCTCCTTCTCAATTTCTCTGTCTATTCATGGCTTAAAGCCACTCTATCTCACGACTTTTCACTTCCTCTTCTGTCCCTGTCGGATCGCCTGCTACTGCTCGATTGGAGTTCCCTGTCTCTGCGTTTTCATGAATGGCTCACAGGGAGTGGCCACTTGTCCTCTCACGAACTACGCCAACTCTTCCTCAACAGTTCAGTTTTTCAGTTACACTATGGAATGAGTCATCTGCCACCTCAGCGGTCAAATCGGACGTCAAACCTCTCTCTATCGCGGCCTAATCCACTGTCAAATCCGGTTTCTCCATCGGACGCAATCTCAGCAGTTAGATCTGGAGTGCCCAGATCCTACGACATTCACTCATTTCGTGTGGTTGACTTGATCGACCATTAGTGTGCGATGAGTGGCTGTTTTCTCTCTCCTCTGCATGCCACACGTTGGGCACTGAATGGAATCAGTCACTTTTCTTCAAATCCGCTTACTGCCCAAGGGTGCCCTCGATATATACCATCGATTTTGGAGCGCGAGACCCACCTTTCACCTTAGCGTTTTCCCCATGGTTTTCCCGGCTCCCATGTGACCGAGTGCTTCTGGGCTTTTCCTTCTCGAGGGTTTTTGCCAACGATGCGCCATTCAGAAATTGCCTCTGTTTCCCGATCTGGGCTTCCCAATGGCTAGTTTTGCCTCATGTGCAGTCTCCATGGGCCTCGATTAGCGCGCTTTGACCGAGGTCCTCGTCGTTCCTCGCTGGCTGCAAACTGCCACTGTCAGAGGTCTTCCCGGTCACTCTGTGCTCATAATTCAAAGTCTATCCTGTTTTGATACAACCATGGCTCTGTAATAATCTTCATGGATCCAATTCAGATTAAGCATGAAGTAATGACAAGATGAAGACTGATCGATCAGTTTCTGATAAAAGGAATGATGGCATGACTAACTCATGGATGAAAGTGATAGATGGTCTGTGCCCTATGAAGAGGTCCCAAAATATGAAGACTCCATATTGAAAAAGAAATTCATGACATTTAAGGAAGGATTTCTTCAAGCAGCTGGTTGTCCTATCATCTCCACCTAAGGAGTTGCTATATGTCCCTATTTTTAGAGGGAGCCTGGAAAGAAGTTTCTTACTTGGAAGAAACTTGGAAATTTCTAAGACAAGATGGATCTTAGGTACATTCCTTGTGTAGGAATGAGTAAATTCTTTTATTGGAATATATATGTCCTCCCTAATTGAGAGGGAGAGCTAGACACATCATTCTAGTCTTCACTTGGGAAGACAGAATGAGAGGATTGGGTAATCATTTGACATCTGACACTCTTTGAGGATGAGATAGGGAATCTAGGATAAGAGTAGTCATGGAGGACTGATATTTTTTGAGGACCAGAATCCCAAGATAAGAATAGTCCTAATGGAACACACCCTGAGAACCGAGGTAGGATATGTTCTGAGAGAGAAAATGATGATAATGCCTATAAATCATTGGTCTTGTCAGCATTGAGCTCAGATCATGTGGAGAGATAGAGTTGTTATTCAAGGCCTTGTTATGTGACAATGTTGGCTAATATTATGCTAAACAAATGGGTTACCAATCTGATTCTTCTTATGATAAATTCTTCAAATTGAGAATGACCATGTACCATTATGAATACCTCCCTAGTTAAGAGGGAGTGTTGAAAAGTGTAACTAGGTTTGGTCTTCATAATGACATGTAATTGTGATTTTATGTAAAAGATGTAAAGAAGACAAATACAATTATTGTAATGCTTGCATCATGGCTTTCAAGAGCAAGAGATTTTATTTTTGAGTCAAGGCTCCCATTGAGATCCTTTTATAATTTTGTCATCTAGTCATAAAAAAATAAATGAGTCATTGTCATGTAATGAAGGCATGTTACACATTGTAAAGAGATACTTGTCTACGTAAAGTCATCCTCCAAGACCTTGTCACTAGCCCTCATCATGTCAACCTACAATGAAGGGATGCATCTAGAAGATGAAGTCAGCTTTACTCCTAGATATCATGTCGGCCTACAATGAAGGGATGCATCTAGAAGATGAAGTCAGCTTTACTCCTAGATATCATGTCGGCCTAAAGGTCATGAACCAACTAGTATATATACCCATACTCAGCCTCATTTGGAGACAATGAATTTGGTGAGGTAAGTCAAGAAAGAAGTGTGAAATATACACCAGAAGAAGCCTCCATATCATCACAGCAAAGAGGAAGGATAATGAACATAGTCAAGCATTGTTTTTGGGTTAGCTTCTCTTCCCATGTGCGAAGGTAGCAGATCCAAAGGTATCTAGAGGAAGTTGAAAGAGTTGTTGTCACTTTGAGGTGATCATTTTTTGGGTATATAGCCTATCTAGAAGAATATGAGTAAAGGTGAAATAGGTCTCTCTCTTTAAGAGAGTGATATAATATAGGGTTTTTGTAGTAGGGTTTGTTGGAAATAATACTGAGAGGGGGGGGGGTGAATCAGTATTATCTAATTCTTTTGATCAATCTTCCTTATTTGTTCTTTGAATTATTTTTGCATGTCAGTACCATAAAATAATGAGCATGAACAAAGAAAAACAGATAGTCACACCAAAGAACACAAGATGTAAGGTGGAAACCCAATGTGGGTGAAAACCACCTGCTGCAATATGTCTCTATCTTCTTTCAACTTAGAAACTTCTTTTACAATGGTTTTGTACTGGTGCAGTCCTTTACCAGTACGCAGGCTACAACCTGCAGAGAGCTACAACTCTCTCTCTCTCGTTTTCCAGTCTCTCCTGGAAGGGAGCTACAACCCCCTACTTCTTTTCATAAAGCATCAAATGATCATCAAGTACATAAAGGTTACAGTCCACTACAGTTATCAGATCAGCAATAACAGAACTAACCCAGAACACCTTATCAACAGAAAATTTCAGTCAACAGAACATTTTAATACAGATACGCAGTTTTCCCTTCTGTGGCCTGCGTCGCTACGCTGTTCACCTTCTGCTTTCCTGCGTATACCCGCAGGAATCCTTCTGCCGAACTGCGTGCCCACGCACTGTACCTTGAACCGCGCTGCGTATTATTACTGCAGGGACGCACCCAGAGACATTATCGCGCCGCGTACTGTTACTGCAGGGACGCACCCAAAAATACTATCGCGCCGCGTACGGACGCACCTGGAAATACTATCGCGCCGCGTACTTTTACTACACGGACGCACCTGAACCTTAGTCGCTCTGCGTACCCACGCAGGTCTCCTTCTTCTGCTCTGCGTACCAACGTAGGTCTCCTGTTTCTAATCTGCGTCCCCACGCAGATCTCCTGTTTCTGCACTGCGTACCCACGCAGGTCTTCTGTTAAACACCTGCGTCCTTCTGATTAGGGCCGAATAGACAGTCCACCAGAGTGGCACAGTTGCTCAGATCTGATCATGCGCTCGAGAGATCATTCTTCACAGATTCGCCTTCAACTTCCCTTTCATATAGATCAAGCTTTTAAGACCATAACCCAATATTTCAGATCTAAAGATATTCAATTGCAAAGATACTTAGCCAAGTGATCTCCTTTGCTTTATATAGGCAAGCTCCTCCTCAAATCATGGAACAATACCACGAGCCGACACCATAATAACACAATACCGTCGGCTAGATACCAAGAGTAAAACATAAGAAACCCCCACGTGTGCTTTTCTCTGCCTTGAAATGTGTGCACTGGGGGTACGCACCTCCTGAACGGCTGGCCTGCGTATCTGGACGCGGTCCCTGCATGGTGTACCTGCATGTACGCACCTTTTGAACTGCTTTCCTGCGTACTTCTTAATTTTCAACAAATTGAGAGCCTTGCCACGGGAGTTTCCTTCAAGTACAACATCTGTAACATATAGCCATACCAGAAACATAATGCCAACAATCTCCCCCTTTGGACTTGATGGCAACCTCACAAACTTCAGCTTCATTCTCCCCCTTTGACATCAAGGGCAAAGGGGTATGCTCCCCCTTAGATCATGCTCCCCCTGAAAAATGAACCAGATCTGCAACAAAGAACCATAATCCACCATGAAAGAGATAGAGACATATTGCAGCTATTTCCAAGATCTCCTTCTGACCATCCTCCATAATGCCAACAATGCATTATATGCTCCCCCTGAACCTGTACCATCAATCAGAAAAGGTTCAACAATAAGATGATGCATCAACAACTCCCAGCTTTTGCCTGAGGTATTCAAAAGTGTCCCTGGGCAATGGTTTGGTGAGAATATCAGCAACTTGTTCCTTAGAAGGAACATACTCCAACTTGACCTTCTGTTCAAGTACTTGTTCCCGGAGAAAATGGTACTTGATTGGTATGTGCTTGGTTTTTGAATGCATAACCGGATTCTTTGAGATGCTGATTGCACTTGTGTTATCACATAAGATGGGGATAGGTGGAGTACAAGTGATTTGAAAATCCTGCAAAGTCTGCATCATCCAAAGGAGTTGAGTGCAACAAGATGGAGCAACAACATATTCCGCTTCAGCTGTAGACAAGGCAATCGAACTCTGTTTCTTGCTGAACCAAGATACCAGTCTGGAACCCATAAAGAACGCACCACCACTTGTGCTTTTCCTGTCATCCACACTTCCGGCCCAATCTGCATCTGTATAAGCATGAAGTGTAAGATCTGTATCTCTAGGATACCATAAGCCATAATTTTGAGTCCCTTGAAGATATTTGAAAATTCTCTTCACTGCCTAAAGATGAGTCTCCTTCGGATTTGCCTGAAATCTTCCAACTATTCCAACTGCATGCATGATGTCTGGTCGGGTACCTGTCAAATAAAGTAAGCTTCCAATCATAGATCTGTAGGTTGGTTGATGTGCTGCTGCAGATTCATCATTTGCACTGAGGCTACATCCTGTGACCATGGGTGTACATACTGGTTTTGCATCTTCCATACCATATTTCTTCAAAATCTGTTTGAGATACTTGGTTTGAGATAAAAAGATTCCTCCTTCTTTTTGTTGGATTTGCAAACCAAGGAAATATGTCAGTTCTCCTAGCAAAGACATTTCAAATTCTTTCTGCATTACCGAGGCAAAGCTTTGACTCATAGCTTCTTCATTGCTCCCAAAAATAATGTCATCTACATACACAACCAGTATTAGCAATTTGTCATTTTCAACTTTTATATAAAGATTGCTATCTGCTGATCCTTTTGAAAAACCTTGTTGATGAAGATATTTGTCCAAACGGTAGTACCAAGCTCTTGGAGCTTGTTTGAGACCATAGAGAGCCTTTTTCAATCTGCATACAAGATTTGGATCATTTCCAAGAATGAACCCATCTGGCTGTTCAATGTATACTTCTTCTTCCAGGTCTCCATTCAGAAAGGCTGATTTCACGTCCATTTGAAATACTTTGAAGTTTTGAAAACTTGAGAGAGCAAGGAACATTCGGATGGCCTCAAGTCTTGCAACCGGAGCAAAGGTTTCTTCAAAGTCTATTCCTTCTTGCTGCGCATACCCTTTACAAACAAGTCTGGCTTTGTTTCTAATTACTTCTCCATTTTCATTCAATTTGTTTTTGAAGACCCATTTTGTTCCGATAACATTCTTATCCTTTGGTCTAGGAACCAGCTCCCAAGTGTTATTCTTTTCGATTTTCTCAAGTTCTTCATCCATTGCTTTCACCCAACATTCATCTTTGCATGCCTCTTTCACACTTTGTGGTTCAGTAGAGGAGAGTAATGCCAAATAGCTTGAAGCTTCTACAACTGTTCTTCTTGTTTGTACACCTGCTTCTTTCTGCCCCATAATCTGAGATTCTGGATGATTCTTCTGAACATATCTGGATGGAGTCTTTTCTTCTATTCTTGTCTGCTCCTCTGGTTCTTCTTGAGGTTATTCTTGAGGTTCTTCTTCTTCATCATTCTGTCTTTGAGGGTAGCCTTCATCTTCTTCGATGTCTTCATGATGTACTTGCCTTGGAATGTATCCCTTCTCATCAACCACTACATCAATGCTGTCAACAATTCTGCCAAGTCTTTTATTGTAGCATTTGTATGCTTTGCTATGTGGAGAGTAACCAAGAAGAATGCCTTCATCTGCTCTAGGTTCAAGTTTGCCAAGCTGCTCATCAGTATTCTTGATATAGCATTTGCTCCCAAAGATTTTGAAGTGCTTTACCGAAGGAGTCTTACCACTCCAGAGCTCATGAGGAGTTTGAGTGCTATTCACTCGGACATTTGTTTTGTTAAGAATAACAACTGCAGCATGTGCAGCTTCACCCCAGAAAGTTGCGGGAGTTCCTAATTCATCAAGCATAGCACGAGCCATTTGTTGGACTGTTCTGTTCATTCTTTCCACAACTCCATTTTGCTGAGGAGTTCTAGCTGTAGAGAATTCTCTTCTTATCCCATGTTCTTCACAGAAATCGAAAAATTCATTTGAGGTAAACTCCCCACCTCTGTCGGATCTGAGGCACTTAATTTTGTGACCTGATTCATTTTCAACCAAGGATTTGAAGGACTTGAATTTTTCGAATGCTTCATCTTTGTGCTTCATAAGTCCTAGCCAGACAAACCTGGAGAAATCGTCAATGAATAGTATCAAGTATTCTTCTCCTCTAGGTGTTCTTTTCCTGAATGGACCGCATGTATCTGTATGTACTAGCTCGAGAGGCATGCTAGCTGATCCTTCCTTCTCTGGAAAGTTAGTTCTGGTTTGTTTTCCAAACTGACATGATTTGCATATGGTGTTGTCAAGAATTTTGATATCTGGAAGATCGCGAACTGCCTGATATTTGCATGCTTTCCTTATTTTTGAAAAGCTTAGATGCCCCAACCTCCGATGCCATAACCAGTGCTCATCATCCTTGCTCAGATAGAATTGTTGTTGTCCTTCTTCAAATATGTACAGATTATTTGGAGTTCTTTTGCCTTTGATCACTGTTTTACCTGTATCAAGATCACGAACAAGACATCCATTTGATCTGAATATAACCTCGATTCTTTGATCACACATCTGGCTGACACTTAGAAGATTATGCTTCAATCCATCAACATACAAAACATTTCCAGCCTTGACTTTTTCTTTTAACTGAGCAATGCCCTTTCCTTTTATAGTTGCAAGAGTATCATTTCCAAAAGAGACTTTCTTTCCCTTTTCTAGAGCAAAATAAGACTCGAGTTTTTCTTTATCACCTGTCATATGCTTCGAACATCCACTGTCAATGTACCATAGATTTTCCTGTCCCTCTGCATAAAATGCTATCCCACATCTTTCTGTTTGAGGTTCCTTTATTCTCCATGTTTTGGTGCTTGAGGCTTGTTCCTTTTTCTGCTGAAACCTGCTCCTGCATTCAGAGTCTTCATGACCAAAGTTATTGCAAATAGAACATTCAACTTCATTTTCAAGAACCGAAAAGTTGTTATAGGTCCTTTTTGTAATCCCTATCATACTTCTTTGTTTTTGAGCTTCCCTAGTCATGATCGTTTTATATGCAACACATTGAGCTGCTTTGTGACCAAAGTTATGGCAAGAAAAACATTGTCCATTGAAGAAACTTCTTCGGTTATTGAATCTACCAGCCAACTGATTGTAATTTCTATTTTCATCTATTCTTGAACCAAATTGAGAAGATTTTACCTGTGGCTGGTTGTAGCTTTTGTTCACCCTTAAGATGGATTGCCCTTGATAGTTTCTGTTTGTAATTCGTTCCTGCTTTACCTGTTGATCTTCATTGTTCTTTTGCTCATTTCTTCTTGCTGCATCAAGATAACTTTTTGAGGTGGATGCTTGAGAAGTTTCTCCATTATAGCCCAGACCTGTCTTGTTTAGAGGAGACCGCTGCACATTGATAATCTCATCCAAAGTTTCAGATCCTTTGACAAACTTGAGATTAATAGATTTTGTTTTCTCAATCTATTTTCTAAGACCAACAATTTCACCTTCTAATTTTTCAAGATGTTTTTCCTTTTCATCAATTTGAAATTGTAGAGTATCAATGATCATGTTCTTTTCTTCTATACATCTCTTGAGTCTAGTAATTTCATCATAAAGGTTATCCACATCTACAGCATCCATATAATCATCATCTTCAAATGCCATTAACAACTTATATTCATTACCTTGTTCATCTTCATCACTGTTTGATAGACCATCACTATCTTCATGAGTGTAGTAGCTTTTCTTATTTGCGTTTTGTTTCTTGTTCCATCTAGAAGGTTCCTTTCCTTTATCCTTATAAGGACATTTTGCAGCATAATGACCTACTCTTCCACAAGCAAAGCATTTAAAAGGTAACTTACCTCTGAACCTTCCAGAACCCCTTTGAAGATTTCTGACAAAATTTGATTCTTCTTCCTCTTCTTCTGGGACGTGGCTTGCTTCATAATAATCTCCTTTGCCTGATGCCTTGAAAGCAGCTTCTCTTCTGTCTGATGGACCTCCCTTTCTCATTTCATAAGCAGTTAGAATTCCATGTAGCTGAGACATAGTAAGAATTCGTAGATTTTCCTTTTCTTCTATTGCAGATACTTTAGATTCAAACTTGGGGGACAATGATCTTAGAACCTTTTCAACCACAATAGCCTCTTTTATTTCTTCACCCAAATTTTTCATACAATTAACAACCTCATCTACCCGAAGAAAATAGTTAGCTACACTTTCATCATTATACATTTTGAGAGTCTCATACTGAATTCTGAGAGTTTGAAGTTTAGCACGCTTTACCTGTTCATCTCCTTCATAGCTCGTGACAATTTTGTCCCATATCTCTTTTGCGGATTTATAGTGCATTACCTTCATGAATTCTGATTGAGATATACATCCCAATAGAGTACTGACTACTTTCGCATTTGTTTCATACTTCTTTTTCTCGACTGCATCTGTAGGAGTAGCTGAAGGAAAAGCATAGCCTGTCTCTACGATGTCCCAAACTTCTGTACCAAGAGATTGAAGATAGGCAGTAACTCTTACCTTCCAATAATTGAAGTTTGTCCCATCAAAAACCGGTGGCCTGATTGATGCTTCTCTCTCGTAGTTGCTCATGATGAACGATCTACCTTCAAGCGATCAAGCTTCTCTGAAGGACCTGCTCTGATACCAATTGTTGGAAATAATACTGAGAGGGGGGGGGTGAATCAGTATTATCTAATTCTTTTGATCAATCTTCCTTATTTGTTCTTTGAATTATTTTTGCATGTCAGTACCATAAAATAATGAGCATGAACAAAGAAAAACAGATAGTCACACCAAAGAACACAAGATGTAAGGTGGAAACCCAATGTGGGTGAAAACCACCTGCTGCAATATGTCTCTATCTTCTTTCAACTTAGAAACTTCTTTTACAATGGTTTTGTACTGGTGCAGTCCTTTACCAGTACACAGGCTGCAACCTGCAGAAAGCTACAACTCTCTCTCTCTCGTTTTCCAGTCTCTCCTGGAAGGGAGCTACAACCCCCTACTTTTATTCATAAAGCATCAAATGATCATCAAGTACATAAAGGTTACAGTCCACTACAGTTATCAGATCAGCAATAACAGAACTAACCCAGAACACCTTATCAACAGAAAATTTCAGTCAACAGAACATTTTAATACAGATACGCAGTTTTCCCTTCTGTGGCCTGCGTCGCTACGCAGTTCACCTTCTGCTTTCCTGCGTATACCCGCAGGAATCCTTCTGCCGAACTGCGTGCCCACGCACTGTACCTTGAACCGCGCTGCGTATTATTACTGCAGGGACGCACCCAGAGACATTATCGCGCCGCGTACTGTTACTGCAGGGACGCACCCAAAAATACTATCGCGCCGCGTACGGACGCACCTGGAAATACTATCGCGCCGCGTACTTTTACTGCACGGACGCACCTGAACCTTAGTCGCTCTGCGTACCCACGCAGGTCTCCTTCTTCTGCTCTGCGTACCGACGCAGGTCTCCTGTTTCTGCTCTGCGTCCCCACGCAGATCTCCTGTTTCTGCACTGCGTACCCACGCAGCTCTTCTGTTAAACACCTGCGTCCTTCTGATTAGGGCCGAATAGACAGTCCACCAGAGTGGCAAAGTTGCTCAGATCTGATCATGCGCTCAAGAGATCATCCTTCACAGATTCGCCTTCAACTTCCCTTTCATATAGATCAAGCTTTTAAGACCATAACCCAATATTTCAGATCTAAAGATATTCAATTGCAAAGATACTTAGCCAAGTGATCTCCTTTGCTTTATATAGGCAAGCTCCTCCTCAAATCATGGAACAATACCACGAGCCGACACCATAATAACACAATACCGTCGGCTAGATACCAAGAGTAAAACATAAGAAACCCCCACGTGTGCTTTTCTCTGCCTTGAAATGTGTGCACTGGGGGTACGCACCTCCTGAACGGCTGGCCTGCGTATCTGGCCGCGGTCCCTGCATGGTGTACCTGCGTGTATGCACCTTTTGAACTACTTTCCTGCGTACTTCTTAATTTTCAACAAATTGAGAGCCTTGCCATGGGAGTTGCCATCAAGTACAACATCTGTAACATATAGCCATACCAAAAACATAATGCCAACAGGGTTATGAGCCTACATGAAGAGACTAAGAATCAAAGGAAGCTAAGATCAAGAAGGGAAGAAGTCGAGAATGAGTAGAAGAAAGGTAACGTTGAAGAAGAGGCTAGTGACTTGGTCTTGGGAGAACTTAGAGTCAAGGGTTTTTTTTGTGGTCTTGGTGTTCTTCAATTGAATATCTATAAGAATAATTTTTTTTGGGTTTTTATCTCAAAGAGTGAGAGGTTTTGGCCCTGGCTGACAAGCCTACATGCTATGTCTCTTGTCTTCTATTGTTTATTTGGTAATTGTCTTGATGAAAAGAACACTATAATAACTTTAAGAAGAGAAGATCATAATCCAAGAATAAAAATTCTATCACAAGAAATTATCAAGAAGAGAAATCTCCTTATTTATGATGCCCTTGATTTCTCAACACTCCTTAGCAGTGAGATGGTCAAATCACAGCTCACATGCTAGCACAACAGATCATAAATGCACCATGAAATCATAGAAGATTGCATTAGTTCTGAAAGTGAAATACAAGATACATAGTTTAAAAATGATGATGACACCCCCCACGTGGAGTAGAGGGATCATGTCTTATAGGTTTATGTTCTATAAAATCTTTGTATTAAAAACACAAAAAAACATGAGATAGTTTCAATTCTTAGGATCTTTGAACTAAAATTATTTTATTAAAACAAGTTACAAAAAATTATTCTGAATAAATTTGATGCCATAACAGTGCCCATTGAAGAATGTAACTAGGTTTAGTCTTCATAAATGTATTTGAGTCATTATGTAGTGTACTTGTCAAAGGAATAAAGAATTATTATTATTATTATATGAATGACTTATTAAAGCATGGGTTTCATGCTTGGGTCATCATTATATTAGTCAAAGTCCCCACTGTGGACTCCTAGGATTAATATTGAGTTAATAGAGTCATTGTACAATTAAAGAGACACTTCTTGGGCTTTGGAATCATGTAAAAAGTTTTATTATTGAGTAAAATATGATTTATGTAACCTCCATACCAAGTCGGTCTAATGGAGATTAAGGCGGCCTAAAGAACACCTATTCAACCTCACCTTGAGCCTATAAAAGGAAGGAGATTAAATTCATTCGGAGAATCTCATTTCAAGCTAGTTCGATATCTCTCTAGAAGCCAAAAGAAAGTGCGAAGTGGATCAAGGAAGCCAAAAGGAGTGTGATTTAAGTCAAGGTCAAAGAGAAGGAAGAAATCGAAGTTTTGGGGCTACTCCCTCTCTCTTTCGTGCCCTAGTTTGGGATATAGAGGTCTTCCAAGTGTTGTTGCTACCAGTTGTTTTCTGATGCCATATGTTGCCACATAGTCAAATTTGTTGAAGATCTGGACGGGATGACTTGGTGTGGAGGGAAGGTTTGGTCTATGTCTAGGTTGAAGAGTCTCAAAGAAAATTATTGAGGGAACAAAATGTTTTATTAGGTTTTCCCCTCGAGGGGGGTTTTTCCCTGGCATAGTGCCTACATCTTGTGTCTTGTGTTTTTGTGATATTCATACACACATAATATGGCAATTTCTTGATGAAAGATAATATCATAAAGAAGTAAAATAAGCCAACATAACTCACAGTTAATTATCAAGAAAGAGGAATCAAACCCTAATCTACTTGTATTGATTTCTCAACATGGTTTCAAAGCTAAGGTCAGGAAATGATGAAGATCACTTGAATGGATCAAAAGGAATGAAATTGGATTCTCCCTCTTTGATAAACTATATGAGAATGGGTATCAACACTACTGGAAGCTAGATCAATAAGGCCATCCACTACTTATTCAGAAAGGTCAAAATTCAAGGGTTCTTGGCTACTCTTAGAAGTTCTCTTAGTGATGACAATGAATGGATTGTTTACAGTGGAGAATTAGGGCACATGATAGGAGAAAGTACAAAAATTCATACACTATAAAAGGAGCCATATTCTCATGCAGTGGAATTGGGTGACAACAAAAGCTATGTTGATAAAGGCCCAGGATCAACATCGTTGAAGCTAGAAAATGGATCTAAGTTGCACCTCAACAACATACTATATGTTCTCGGTTTGAAAAATAATTTTCTTTCTATTTATTGTTTAGAAGATAAAGGGGATAGAGTTTATTTTGTTGATGGAAAAGTATTGATTTGGGGAAAAGACTCTAGAATAAATAAAGATAGGGTTATTGGATTTTGTGGAGGAAGCCTTTATAGAGTTATTACACCACCTCCTAAAGCTTGGGTTCACATGGAGATCAATCCCATTGAGCTATGGCATAGGACGTATAGTCATATACATTATAAGGTTATCCCTACTCTTAATCAATTAGTTCATGGAATCCCCAATATGAAGTTAGATCATGAAGCTTTGTGCAAGGGATCCTCTTTGGGAAAACATACAATAAATCCATTTCCTAATAGTGAAACTAGGTCTAAAGAGATATTAGACCTCATTCATTCTGATGTGTTTGGGCCCATTTCTTACAAACCACTTGGAGGTCTTATCTACTATCTAACATTCATTGATGAATATTATAGAAATACATGGCTCCACCTTCTCAAAACAAAAGACGAAGTATTTGAAAAGTTCAAGGAGTTTAGATCTGAAGTGGAAACCCTAACCAAAAGAAAGATAAAACTCTAAGGTATGACAATGGTGGGGAGTACACTTCTAAGGAATTGATTACATATTGTAAGGAAGTAGGAATCAATAGGGAGCCCATTATTCTTGATTATCACAAAAAAATGGAGTGCCTGAAAGGAACATGTCAATTGAAGAAGGAATTCAAACAATGCTCCTTGATCAAGACCTACCAAAATTATTATGGGAGAAGCAACAATGAAAGTCATGCACATTCAAAATAGAAGTCACCATAGAAGTCTTAATAATATAACACTTGACAAAGTATTCACACGGAAGAAACCAAGTGTGGATCACCTTTGAATCTTTAGAATCCCAACATACATCCATATTCCAAAGGACAAGCGAAAGAAGTTGGATTCCATAAGTATCAAGGGAATATTCGTTGGATATAATCTCTCCTCAAAAGCATATAGAATTTACATTAATGAAGGAAGAAATATTGAAGTAAGCAGGGATGTCATATTCGATGAAAATCAAGCCTACAATAAATCAAAGGATATTCCTATTGATTCTGATGATGAATAAGTTCCAATATTTGAAGAAGAAGAAGATGTTCATGAAAACCCTACTTAAAAACAAGAAAAAGAAGAAGGACCAAGTGATCCTATTCAATATGTGATCATCCCAACCACAAGGAAAAGGAAAAATTGGTTAAAAGCTACATTAAAAGATGTTGAAGGACATGAAGCTGTGAAAGTAACCTTCGGGGAAAGTAAAAGACTGAAGATATATTCTAGTTATGCTGCATATACATTGAAGTTAATTGAAGTTGAACCATCTACATTCCAAGAAGCTGCTCATCAAGTGGTTTGGAAGAAAGCGATGCAAGAAGAATATCAATCCATTATGAAGAATGGGGTTTGGAAAATCATTCCTATACCTAGTGACATATCAGTTGTCATCTCCAAATGGATCTATAAGATCAAACATGTTGTTGATAGAAGTATACACAAGTACAAAGCTAGATTTGTTACAAGGGGTTTTTCTGAAAAGGAAGGAATTGATTATGAATAAACCTTTTCACCCATATCAAGGTACACTAACATTAAACATTTGGTTTCATTGGCTGTTACAATGGGTTGGAATATCCATCAAATGGATGTGATGACCGCATTTCTGAATGGGACTATTGATGAGGAAGTGTATATCGAACAACTCGAAGGCTTTGAAGTTAATAGCAAGGACTCTCATGTTTGTAGACTCAAGAAGGCCCTATATGGTTTGAAGCAAGTACCCAGGGCATGGTATGCAAGAATGGATGCATATATCCTTGTAATTGGGTTTGTAAAGAGTTTTGATGATCCAAATCTTTACATCAAGGTCATGAATAATGATCCTATCATTATTCTACTATATTTGGATGATCTATTCATCACAAGTGTGGAGCAAAGAATTCAAGAATGCAAGAAGATGTTGATATCTGAATTTGAGATGAAGGATCTAGGACTGATGCACTAGTACCTAGGTCTAGAAGTATGGCAGAAACCTAGTGAGATATATTTGGGGAAAGGAAAGTACATAATCAATTTGTTGCAGAAATGCGTGATGATGGATCCAAAGCCTATAACTACTCCTATGATCACCAATCTAAATAAGTTGAGGGGCTCTAACTCAAGTCTCATGGATCCTACCTCCTATCGTCAATTGGTGGGCTCCCTAATGTATCTAGTAAATACTAGGCCAGATATATGTTTTTCAGTAAACATTCTTAGTCAGCTTAAGTTGGAGGCTCATCATGATCACTGGATAGCTTCCAAACACATATTGAGGTATATTCGTGGCACTATACATAACTTCCTAAAGTATGATAGTAAGGAACTCAAGATAATTAGCTTCATAGATTCTTATTGGGGTCGCAATGAGACCGATGGAAGGACCACTACCAAAAGATGTTTTATTCTGGGAGCTGCTATGATCTCATGGATGCGTAGAAAGAAAGATCGTGTTACTTTAAGTAGTGTTGAGGAAGAATATGTGGCTACATGTGAAGTAAGAAAGGATTGTTTTGTTAAGGAAGCTTCTAACATATTTGTTCTAGAAGTCTCTGAGTCCTACTGTGATTAATTGTGATAATCAAAGTTGTATTAAAATATCTGGAGATCCCGTGTTTCATGCTAGAACAAAGCATATCAATAATAAGTTTCACTTTATTATGAACTTGGTGCAGGATGGGATCATGAAGTAGGAGTATGTCTTGACAGATGAACAGGTAGCAGACATACTAACAAAGTCTTTTCCTAATAAAAAGTTTGAATATCTTAGAAACATGGTTTTTTTAGTAGATATTTCTAAGTGTATTTATGATAAGAGATTGGAAGATATTTTTTGAGGCTTTGCAATTGAAGCATTGCCTAGGAGGGAATCTAGTCAAAACTTTGTGTTTATGTCTAGGTCCCAACATAGGGAGGGTGACATTGGTCGTAGAAATCTGACCTCAGATACACACCTATGTCCTTGGGTTGGTCGTTAGAAAGTAAGCTTGATGGTACCTAGAGAGGCTAAAAAATTGAGTCCACCTCAGTCCCACTTGGATAGATTTCCCTGGTCAGTAATCTAGTCTGTGGCATTGTGGTACCTAAACTGTTGAGATACTAATGGATAGATTTCCCTAGTTAGGAATCTAGTCCATGGAATTGCCGTGCCTAAACTCTTCATTATTCATATAGTTTGAGATATTCCATTCTATTTGTATATTATGGATACCTACCTAGTTAAGAGGGAGTGTTGAAGAATGTAACTAGGTTCAACGTTCATAAATGTATTTGAGTCATTATGTAATGTACTTGTCAAAAGAATAACGAATTTATTATTATTATTATTATGATTATATCAATGACTTATTAAAGCATGGGTTTCATGCTTGGGTCATCATTATATTAGTCAAAGTCCCCATTGTGGACTCCTAGGATTAATATTGAGTCAATAAAATCATTGTAAAATTAAAGAGACCCTTCTTAGGCTTTGGAATCATGTAAAAAGTTTTATTATTGAGTAAAATATGATTTATGTAACCTCCACACCAAGTCGGCATAATGGAGATCAAGATGGCCTAAAGGACACATATTCAACCTCACCTGGATCCTATAAAAGGAAGGAGATTGAATTCATTTGGAGCATCTCATCTCAAGCTAGTTCAATATCTCTCTAGATGCTATAAAAAGTGCAAAGTGGATCAAGGAATCCAAATGGAGTGTGAGTTGAGTCAAGGTCAAAGAGAAGGAATAAATCGAATTTTTGGTGCTACTCTCTCTCTCTCTCTTTCATTCCCTAGTTTGAGATATTGAAGTCTTCTAAGTGTTGCTTCTTCCAGTTGTTGTCTGATGTAGTAAGTTGTTGCATAGTCGAAGTTGTTGGGGTGGAAGTGCTGCTGAAAAAGGGTCGAATATATGGAAGGGATGACTTGGTGTGGAGGGAAGGTTTAGTCTATGTCGAGGTTGAAGAGTCTCAAAGAAAACTATTGAAGGAAGATAATTTTTTACTGGATTTTCCCTCGAGGGGAGTTTTTCCCTACGATAGTGCCTACATCTTGTGTCTTGTATTTTTGTGATCTGCATACACACATAATATGGTAATTTATTAATGAAATATAAGATAATAAATAAGTAAAATAATCCAACATAACTCACAATTAATTATCAAGAAAGAGGAATCAAAACCTAATCTACTTGCATTGGTTTCTCAAGAGTTCCTTGTTTTAGCAAGTAGCTAAAATCCTAGGATTATAATTATTATAGTTGAGTTGGTCGATTTTTCAAGATGAGTAAAATCCATGTTAGCATAGTGGCCTTGGTTGACCTAGATGAGTAACATAGTACACATTAGCTCCCAAATATAGCACCAAGAATTGTGTTATCACAAAATAGAGTTTTAGCATCGAAAAATGAGTGGAGTTATGTGTATGGTGTAGAAATGTTGCAAAATCCTGGAAATACAACGCCACATAATTTGGGAAAAAGGGAGAAACAATGTCCAAACCAACTGGGTCATACTATAAACATCCTTATTTATCATTTTATTAGTAAATTCACCCAAAAACAATTATCCTCTCATTAAATGCAAGCAAAACTACATAAGTTATATTGACATGAAAGAGTGGCATACTTTAGTAAAAAAGATAATCAATTGAATAAAAGGATGTGTTTATGAAGGAAAATGTGGTAAAAAATATAAGGTAATAGTGGTGAACAATTATTAGACCCAACATCTCCCCCCAAATGAGGCAAGTACATGTCCTCATGTAGACCCATTAGTTGGCCTTTAATGCATGTTGTGAGTGTAACTCGGGGAAATTATAAGCCTTTGTTGGATTTGTAATGACCCTTACAACACTAATATTTTATATATATATATAGATACAACAAGAATACTATATCGTTTATAATTTTAATTATTTTAACCATAGTTTAAAATTTCTCACCATCTTTTCTCAAGTTTATCTAGACTGGAAATAGCATGTTCTTATGATTCTTATGATTCTTCAAGTAATGGTCACTTTCTACTAAACCATGTTCTTTCCTATTTTTTTATACACTAAAATATTTTATACTGAAGGTCTTGCCACCATCTTCATAGGATATTGTTTCTACTCTGGTTTTTATAAATAATGAGTTACCAATAGTGATTTCCTTTAAAACATAATCCTCAAAACTCTACCCTAACTATCCAATATTTCCTTTGCCTGGGTTGATGCATCACTTGCATAAATTTTCTTAAGTATTTTAAGATACTTAATATTTTATAATGTATATAACTAATAATTTGAATGAATTCTATATGTTTATGTGGTCCTTACATGATTTTTTTATCTTAATTCCATCCATAGTAATGGATTATTTTCTAACCACATTGTTTTACTTTATTGCATTTTTTTATAATACTATTTCAAGGTGTAGCCACGATTTCCCAATTTTTATTTTTGATTGGTCAAGACCTAAAATTATATATATATATATAACACCTTATTCGAGTTATTTCCTGACTTGGTTGGAACAATATACTGTTATGGCTATATAAATATATCGAAAGAGTTTGTGATTTATTTCAATATGGTATAAATCATTTTATTAACTAAACTAGGTCATTAAGCTATTAAAATTATTCTAGAGAGTTCTATGTGAAGACAGTAAGTTCCTCCCTACCACCACATGTACTGCACTATACCAACCCATTCAGTGATTTAATTTAACAATGGGTTTCAATTACCTGTTTTTTACCTTGATAGGATTTTGATGAGTCATTCGTCACTATATTTCTTTTTGTTGTCACTTTGTGGCCAGGTTTACCATCTCGACAATAATCTACCATTATTGTCAGCGCACACCCTCCATATGTATCCTAACCAATCCTTCTTTGACATGCTAAGTTCCACTTGTTGATTAAAGGTAAATGACTTAATTGTTTTTTAAACTTCTATGTTTTTTTCCTGGAACATGTTAATGGCCACATCAGAGGTAAAAGTATTCAATTTGAACCCTTTCCTCATTTATGGATTTCATTGTTGTTTGGAAATGTGTTAGTTTTCGTTACAGGTGAGTAATCATTTAGTTAAAACACATTGTTATTTTCTGTTGTTGGTATACAGTCCCATTCCATAAGAACTAAAGATAATGGTCTTATATGTTTGTACTTGGCCACTCTAATGAAGGTTACAACATTTTTATCAGTGTTTCTGGTAAGGGTTTTTTCAGGAGTTTTCCCCTGAAGTTTGGAGCAACAAATATTTGTGTTTACACATGTTTTCATAAGGAGATATGAGTGGGGTTTCTCCCGGTGGAAGTCAAAGTTTCGAACCAGGTACTTTTTTAACCTATTTATTTTCTAGTAAAAATAAATCTAGGACAGGACACACACACACATATATTCATTTTAGTTCTTAACCATCTGGTTCACAATTTCTGGAATAATTCTTGGAATTTCTACAGTTATAATTAATGGTTCTTATTTCCCTTGGTATAATAAGGTTTCTTACATTGTGAAAAAATATTAATGTTATAGTAGGGATGTTGGAATTATTAAATAGTTTACTCTGTTGATACTTTTCTTTCTTGAACTTTCTAGACCGTATGGAATTTTCTGTGTGGGACTTCATCAACTTCACAGTCCTTTGCAATTTTCCATAGAGTCCCAAATTTTAGTTCTCTAAACGCAAAAATAGATCATCTTCGGCCTTCATGGTTTTTTGTTCAATTTTCTATATTTTTTTTGTTACTTAGGCATGTTTATATAAATGTTTGGATAGGCGTTGAATGAATTTCCTCCCTCTTGTACAGAGGTATCTTTCAAAATGATTTGATAACCACCCAAGGTAAAATACTATTTCCACTTATTGAAATAAAACCCTAGTTTGTCAATTGTCTTTAATTTTTACTCAAAATATTTTCCAAAAATGCGCCTTATATTATTTTCATGCTCTACTATAATAGGTATTTTTCTTTCATGTTCTAATTCAAGACAAGTTACTACTTACTAAAGTTTTTATTGGGATTTTTAGAACTCTAATAACAAAGATGTTTCTTCTCTAGGTTGGAAACTCTTTAGACTTCTTTCGGATTTATTGATAAAGGATGAGATACTCGTTCCTGAAAGACAATGATTGAAAAAAAATATTTTGTTTATTAGTCATTTTCCTGAAATTATAATACCCTAACAGGAATTATTTTTTTATGATAGTTTTCTTGTTTACTTCAAACCATATAATGGTTTGCAATGATAACTCTGTATTTATTTGAGATTATTCGTGTACTAGTTATCTCTTGGCAATTTTATATATGTAATCTATTATTTTAACTAAGCAATGCTATTTCTTTCTTCCAATATAAAATACTCTATGTTTGTTGGCTTAGGGGGTCCTGACCCAGGTTCAGAGTTAGTTGTGCCAACCAACAAAACCCTACACTACTGGCTCTTTTGGAAACAAACTATGTAGCGCAGGCTGCAGCCTCACTCGAAGCAGTATGGAGGTATGATGGAACCAATTTTCCGCATCCAGAGATCAATGTGATGTCTTTTAGTGCCCTAGATCTACCTTTGCACAGTTCTATAACCACTCAGGGCTCGATACTACAAATTTGTTAAAAAAACCTTCAGACCTTCGCAAAGGTCCACAATCAGTCTTTGCGGACCCTTAACAATATATTCGTCCACTTACGCACACCAGAAAACAACCCTAGATTAGAGGTCACGCAGATCTACTTTAAGTATTTAATAAACATAATCGATTTTGTCCCATTCTCCATGAAAGTACTTAACATGAATGGCATACATTTATTAAGACTTATTCAAGTGAATCACGCATCATTAGATCAATATTTCATAAACACATTATCCATCCACAACATATATTGTAAACAGAAGAAAACATAAATAAAATGATATACACAAGACTTCTTCAATAATCGTCTTTATTGATCTTTAGTTCCGGTTTACAGACTCAAAACTACCCTACGCACTCAGTTTTCATGCACTCAGCTGCGGACTCTACCTAGGCCTCTACACACTCATCTGTAGAGCCTTTCTCTCCTATATGACCCTCTCTTCCATGCTATCACTTTCTTCTTACTGTCCCATTACTAACATCATCATGCCTTAGACTCTCTAAGACATGCCTATTTATAGCCTTTCACATACAGTCGCATGGTCCGCGAACCATGGGTGGGTCTCAAAGCTGACTCAAACTTTACATAAACAAGGGGCTAAAACCCCTTTGACCCTTAACCATCTATGCGCTTCGCATACACAAATTGTGGAGAACTTACATCATTTAGAAAAATTACATCAAAACTTGGGTTATCTTAACCCCAAAATTGACCCAGGGGACCCCATCCCAACAGGCCCCCAACACAAAGGTCATGACTCACCCTCAAGTCGCTCAGTTGGTGCGATAATATTGTTGCAAAGATCCCCCAGCTCCACCTGAATCATGAAAACTTCAACAACGCTCTAAGTGGCTACCTCCTTAATCTCCTCTCCAAACTTTTCTATGGCTGGTCCTTTGGCCACCAACCTCATTGTTTTTTGTGTTTGTTGCAAGCCCTTTAGCTTATCCTGAATAGTGGACATTACTTGATAAGCCTCCTCTAACCAAGGCTTCAGCCTAACCTTAAGCAAGGCGTCCTTTTTATGTGTTGCCTCTACCTATGCGAGGAGCTGCTTCCCCCCCTGCAATTTTGCAAGGCACTGCACTGGTGCGATTGAGCGCGTCGTTGCCCTAACTTTGTCATACTATCATTGCAGCTCCTTGATCTCTGTATTCAGTGTTTGAAGGTTTAGATCTTCCTGCAAATTGGTGGCCAACTCCATGGCTTGGTCAAATACTATTGTGCGGTGTGCAAATATGCCATCCAGAGCAGCCAATCCTTCCTTGATCATGGCACTGCACTGTTCTCAGACATCCAACAGAGTCGTGGACTACATCTTGAATTGTAGCTCAGTGATCTTCATGTTGAGTTCAAATTGTACTCAATTAACCTCAGCTTTGGCCTCGCGCACACCAAAAACTAATTTTATAATCTTTGCTTCTGGCTGTGCATCCTCAGGAATATGAAGCTCAGGCATTGTTTTGCATGCCTCTATGACTACTGACTCTAGTCATGAACTGTACGCCTGGAGAGCCTCCTTTTCCTGTAGAACTTGTGACTTCTTGGCGAACAACTACTGATTATTAAGGTTGATTTCACAGACAACACTAAGTGCTCGCTATTCTAGGATGTGAAGTTCCTCCACGACTCACTATAATAGTGCATACAATGAATCCAGTTGCATTGCGGGAAGGTTCAGGCCCATCTTCGGGACTCTATCAAGGAGGGTGCAATGCTCCTTTGTATCAGCACGGACTAAATCTATAGGCAAGGGGAAGACTTGCATATGCTACAAAGGCCACAAAATTATCTCAGTGCATGTACTTTGACCTCATGCCGAACTTCCTACTGTGCCACTCATTTTCCCAAGATCTGCTTGGATCATGGTTTTGTGGAGCTGCAACTCTCAAAGATCCTTCTGGACTCCTCCCAATGTTTGTATGTATTATTGTTCCAATTATTGTAGTACTTCTATTGTGGCATCCCTGACTTTATCACCAATTTCATCTAGATTGCTCTCTATGAGCACCGTGGGATCAACTTATGTTTTATGAGCCTTCTGCTTCTTCCTCGATCCATCTTGTTGTTCCAATTCTCTCCTTTTCAGAATGAAGGTGGTGTGCTTCCCTTCCTCACCTTCACTGCCTTGCCCTATAATCTCTTCAGTTTCAGTTTCTGGCGAAGGTGATTTTTCGCCTTTATGGGTCTCACGTTGCTCCTGCTCTGCCTTTTCTTGGCAACGCGTTCCTTATCAACCTGAGACTTCTCTGTAGCATCCTTATTTTTCTTTTCGTGAATCACCATCGGGCTCACCCAATCAGATTCTTCCACATGTTCTATGATACCCACCTCCAACATCTTATCCAACTCCTGACGAACCTTTTCCTTATACAGAGGATTCAGCCGATACGACCTATGCTTAATAGGCTTCGCATCTGGCTTCAGAGTGATTTTCATAACAGCCAAGTTTCCTATTATTCCCTTCAAGTATGAAAACTTGGTAAGGAACAAATCCTGATATTTGCAGAGTAACTCATCAACCTTATCCACAGTAGCATCATCCTAGTAATCTCCAATATTTGTAAACTTTAGTTCTGCTACAGTCCCAATGTTTACTTGCTTTGTTTTCAATGGCGCGGTGATGTCCGGGTTCTCTATTTGTAGACCTTTGACTTCACGATTCCCTTTTGCCTCTGGAATATTAATATTTCTTGGATCATCATCCTCCTCTTCAACGGTCACATTATAACATTCTAGTGTATGGCATAATTGGGTGCTACAGTTTTGTTGAACCCATTCGAAAGGTTCTTGCGGTGTTCTGAAGATAACTGCCTTGATCTATTGTATCACTTCATCAATTCTCGTGAAGCCATCCTCAAAGCCGAAGGTCAATAAGAATCCTTCTCTCAATATATCCCACTCTGTAGTGCCATGGCGCATCTCTGTTTCCAAATAACAGTTCATAGGGATTGTGTCCAAAGTATGGCAAAATAAGTGTACCCACTCTGACTATGGCTCTGTTCCATAATCTTTAGTCCATTTCGCTAGGTGATCATGTGGATCATCCCTCCCATCATATTTCTCAGTCAACCAAGTGTTAGGATGACCAAACCGCAACCTCATCATCCTTCTATAATCCTGCCAGCCATCAAATCTATCCTTGTGTGTTCCCCACCATCGTGTGGGCATAGCGCGTAGTGCCAAATCTAACACTTGGAAGCGATGATGCTCGGGGACTTCACATTCAAATGCATCCAAAAACTTATCCACATCAGTTAAACCATCATAATAAGGTAAGTTCCTTACCTCTGATGAAATGCAGCACAACGATTTAGTCATCATGTTGCAACGCAGTGTAGATACTTCATGCAGTCGATTTTTCTAATGCTCCAACTCTTCATCTGAATCAGAGGTAAAAGAAATCTCTCCCTCCCATGCAATCCATCCATCTGCCGTTGGATTGGTCCAGCCCTGGTCTCACAAAATTATCTTGTAAATCTGATCCAGCTCATCTTCACTTTCTTCATAATCATGGACCGGTTCAGTGTAGCATGCCCCTTTTGCAAGGTCCAACGACACTACAACTCGAAGCAATTTCTTTTCAAATGATGTTGTCCACTTCTTCAAGTTGATCACCCCATTCATGTCAATGGCCCAGTCAATTCCCAGGAGCGCAGGGTATGGATTACTGTCATCAACGATCTCTATCACTTCAAACTCAACCATCGTGCTCACACCTTCTATATCAATTGTTACTCCATATAATTGTCCTACAGGGATGATCTTCTACTAGTTTTCCATTCTAAGTCGAATCAAAGACCACTGCAGTGTAGGTCTCCCCATTCTTTCCCATGTTTGTTTTGGAAAAACATTCGCATCGAACCCTAGATCCAAGATGACCTGGTATATCTCATAATCCCCTATCTATGTGGTGAGCCTCATCCCGCGCCTCGTTCTAGCCTTATGTTTGCCAATTTTTTTAACTACGCAGTGTCCATCAGGGGTATTTTCTTTGCCAGTGTGTTTTTTTTATTAACTCCTGCAGGCCTTTCACAACTTTTCTATCATGCAGAAGTTTCATGCAGGTCTCCAAGAACGTGGTAAGGACAGAGGGATCAACCTTTGTAGGTGCATTGGTTTCTTTCACTTTGTTCTAGCTTCGTAAGGTGGAGGCCTTAACGAAGTTTGTCTTAGCTTCCATAAATGTTTCTTTAGCATGCGCCAAATCAAAACCAGCTTCCATTTCTCGGGCCTTGAGGACCCATCCATCCTCTTCAGGATGTTTTCTTTTGTCATCACGAGTTTTTATCCCACTTCTCAACACTATATTCACACTTTGATCCTTCTCGTGGGGCTCAACTCTCATCATCTGTAAGTCCTGTGTAGGTTGCTGAGGTTGCGCCTTTTTCTCCTACACCTTAGTTATCAACACCAAGCATTCTTCTATAGTATGATCAAACTGGCTACAATATTGACATGACAGGCGTGTCTGATTCTAACACTCTCATGTGTTGTGTCCTGGTGTTCCACAGTTGTAACAAATAACCTGATCCTAGCCTCTACTAAGCCCTCTTCCTTCTCATCCTCGTCCCTGATATCCTCCGTGCACTCCTCCGGCACCCTGCTCTAAAGGCTGCGTTTCTGCTTGCATTCGGTAGGTGGGTGTTCTTTCCATTATCAGCTCAAAGCTGCAATAGTGATGCTCATCATGGCCCACTGATTTGTAGAAGTTACAGAACAACTATTGTAGTGTCTGGATGAACTTTTGAAGTAAATGATAGTTATCTGTTGCATGTTGTCTAGCAATCTGATAAATAGTGCACCATAGCACCTCCCCCACACTTGGTGATGTTGGAGATTCTGGCCTCAATAGAATTGGTCCCCCTCCTGTAATATAATTTGTGAAGATGAGGTAGTGGTCTTTATCATGCCCCTAGCCCTTATGCTTCAGACACCATACTTCCGTGCGCACCTCTAGTTTAGTCTGCTTGTCCTTCTTTAAGCTCTGCAAATCCATGTAGAGAATTTGTAACTGAGAGTGAATATACTGTACCCCCAAGGTTGCATACTGAATAGGCGTACCATGGAACCTCATCGTGATTTCCAGGGCTTCTGCCTGAGTTCCTATCTTATGTTGTGACAAATCAATCCTCAGGTAGGATAGAAGCAAAGCTATAAACCACTACATATTAGCTTCTCGAATTACACATTTCACACTTTGATCTAACTCCCAAGGTGTCTCATCAACCCTCATCATGATCCCCTTAAATCCAACTACTGACTGCGAGTTAGACTTAGGCTTACTAAATTCTTTATTCAAAGCAACCTTAGTCTCTGCTAGCATTGTGAGAGGATTATCTGAGTAGTACTTAATATACCAAGTTAGCGCGCGATCCTCCAGAATGGTAATGTGCCTTATTTATATTATCATCAGTGATCTGGTGTGCTGTCCATACAACATTCGCAACAAACCAAAACTGCTTTGTGTCTTCACTCCCTATGCCCTTGAAAATTGGTAACTTCATTGTGTTCGACATGTTGAACGGTGGTGGTGGTGGTGGAGGTGTGGGCGAAGATGTAGGTGGCGGAGGTGGAGTCGATGGATGATGTGTCCGTGGAAAACCCTATCTTATCAGTTGAATAACACTCCATGGTGAGGCCTCTACCACTCCCTCGTCGTCACTCAAAGAAGGTCCAATCAATGGGATATATTCAGGACTTAATCTCTCTAGAGATTTTTCCACTTTGCGTAGCTCCGAACATCAAGGCAATGACATAACCCGTTTTTCACATAACAACATCTTAATCTAGGTATTCAAAGATCTTAAATACTTACCTCTTGGCTCTTTGAAAAATCGCCACTCCACTTCGTTTTAGCTGACTAAGGTATCCACTATGAATTCCATAACAATTTCTCCTATAATTTGATCAAGCTAGTAATCCACAGCCCATGCGATTTTGTCTTCAGAGGCTTCTAATCTTCGTACTAGTTCTAGAGTCCACACTATTGGAGTAGCAAGCTTCTACCTCCCTTGATCATTGGCCAACTTAGCTAACCACTCGTATAATTTGACCAGGAAGGTGCAGAAGAAAATTTTGTGTATCTTCATATACAAATATCTATCTAACCACTACTCCTTCGATAGGCACAGATTCCGGTTTTCCTGCACCGTGAATCTGTGAATTTTTCTATTCAGACACTTTTCAATTTCTTTCTTTGTCGGGTTCCAGGGATGCGACATCACACATATCCTTCAAGCAGATCTTGGTCTGGGAAACAAAACCATTTCTTAGCTTAGGGGTTCCTGACCTAGGTTCAGATTTAGTTGCACCAACCAACAAAACCCTACACTACTGGCCCTTTCAGGAACAACCCGTGTAGTGCAGGTTGCAGTCTCACCCGAAGTAGTATTTGGGGATGCTGGAACCAAGTTTCCGCATCTAGATATCAGTGTGATGTATTTTAGTGCCCTAGATCTTCCTTCATGTAGATCTATAAGCCCTTAGGGCTCGTTACTACAACTTTGTTAAAACAGCCTTCAAACCTTCACGAAGGTCCACTATCGATCTTTGCAGACCCATAAAAGTATATTCATCCACTTACACGCACTAGAAAACAACCCTATATTAGATCTCATGTAGATCTACTTTAAGTATTTAATAAACATAACTGATTTTATCCCAGTCTTCGCGAAAGTACTTAACATGCATGGCGTACATTTATTAAGACTTATTCAAGTGAATCGCTCATCATTAGATTAATATTTCATAAACACATTATCCATCCACAACATATATCGTAAACAAAAGTAAACAGAAATAAATAAATATACACAAGAATTCTTCAATAATCTTCTTTATTGATATTCAATTCAGGTTTACAAACTCAAAACTACCCTGCGCACTCAGCTGCAGGTGTCTGCGCAATCAGCTACAGACTCTACCTAGGCCTCTGTACACTCAGTTGCAGAGCCTTTCTCTCCTATCTGACCCTCTCTTCTGCATTATCACTTTCTTCTTACTAACCCATTACTAACATCATCATGCCTTAGACTCTCTAAGACATGCCTATTTATAGCCTTTAACATACAATTCAAATCCGACTCAAACTTTACATAAACAAGGGGCTAAAACCCCTTTGACCCCTAACCATCTATGCGCTCCAGATCTACAAATTGTGGAGACTTTACACCATTTACAAAAATTACATCAAAACTTGGGTTATCTTAACCCAAAACTGACCCAGGGAACCCCATCCCAACAATGTTATTATGAATAAATGTTGTAAAGATTATTTTCTCAAATTTCATTATAATTTTTATTTTTAAAGATGTATGTATCATGACTAGTAAATTGAATATACATACGCTTATGTTCTAGAGGTTTTCCATCTTCAGAGTCTCTTTTAGTTATGTTATCATATATTGTAACATATCTACATGTGACTATTTCCTCATTTGTTTTAATATAGCTCTACAACAAAAGCTTTCCTCTTTTATTGGTAATATCAATAAATCTATAGATAACAAAAGTTTCAATAATTTGTTTTCATTTCCTCCAAGTGTTTATATCACAATACTTAAATGAAATAGTTTACTTTTGTAGCACAGTCTCCACATACAATAGTAAATACACATAGTTTTATTTGTGTATGTATATATGATAACTTCTTGTTATTGATTGTACTTGAGTAGAAAGAAATATTTGTTGAATTTACCTGAATAGTTACAAGAGTAAATTCTCCTTTTGCCTCCCTACTTATTTAATATTAATACTCATTATATTCTATAGTTCCTCAGTACATTTTTCCTTTCTATGCATAATTCATAGTCAGGAATAATATCAATACACAAGAATAAATCATAACAACATATCTCATATTTAGTCCTAAGACTAGAATAAAATCTTCTTTTCTTTCTTTTCATACCAAACAAGAAATATAAAATCAACAAGAATTAAAATGGGAAATCCAAAATTCCAAGTCTTAATAAGAAAGTAATAAAATTGGATATACCAACTTGAAGATTTTTTTTCGGAAACTAAAGGTCAAGTATTGGCTCCTACTGACCCTGACACAACCTATGTTGGTCCCCTCGAGAAAACTAGGCCTACAATTATTTTCTATATTTGTCTCCCTTTCTACTTTTCTTCAGTCTCTCAAATTTTCTTCTCATAAAATTATGAGACAAAAGCCATAAATTCCAAAGATGTTATCCATCTACCACTCTTTGGGTGATTATTAACTACCTCCACCTCACCAACAAGTGGCAGCTAGTTAACTTGTCATTAATGAGCTCTTATTTCCCACTTCTGAAGACACCTCCCTGTCTTCTAGGAAACATTAAATTGGGAAATATAATAATTTCATAATTAAATCTAATCACCCAAATTAGATGCCTAGGACTTTCTAATGGATAATAATTTTTTCTAATTAAATTGCAGCCTTTTTCCTCTTTTAACCCTATGTACTTCAACCATTAATTTCCCAGTTTGGTATTTTTCATAACATAAAGCATGATTACAAATTTACAACAACAACTTTTGAATAGTTATTATCAGTAAAATTATTGATAATTTAAATGTCTATCTGTCTTTTTAAAGTAGCATACTAAATTAAAACTTATACACATTTAATTACAATAAAATTCCTTAAGTTGAGGGATATCACAGGACCAATGATATCCCTGTATCACTCAAAAGAAATTAGATCCAACCATCATATCTCTACCTCCCCAAGCTTCAATTGAAAATAATGTTGACACTTAAGCATTAGAAGCCAATTCAGAGGAAATCAGAATTTTAACACTAGCCAATTATGCCCACAATGTTTGATACAATTGGCATACATGATATTCTTGAAAGGGCATGTACAAAATTGGATAGCAATATGGGCCCTTATCCTTATACCTCTTATCACACACCTCCCATCTCAATTTTCTACCTTCTAATGCATTCTATATCAACTACTCAATAATTCTAGAATATAGGTTTGGAACTTTTCTTAGGACCTCACACACTGTAGTCATTATGTCTAGAGACTGAAGAAAGTTTTCGTAAGTTCTAACCACTGCTACAATAGGACAAGGTTCCTCTTAGATCCACAACAATGTATTTTCTTGGTTTGTTGCTACAACCTCATGGGCCAGTTGCCAACTTATCTTACTTTCAAGAAATGAAGTGAATGCCCTTAGTTGGATATCCCCACCTAAGTTGAGGGATTGAAACTATTTTCTCCGTAATTGATGAACTCATAGAGATACAACTCACAAAACAAATGTTGTTTTGCAAAGTTGTTATGCTTGAAAACCTTTATAAGAGTCATTATAGTAGTTATCTTTCCTCTTACCTATTGTAAAAATAATTTACATCTTTTGACTTCAATGTGAAAAAATATGTTAGCACCGAAATCATACCGTTCCTCAAGAAATTATCTCTAGAAACCCTTGAGGCCATGAGGTCCAATTGCTAAATGAAGAAAAAAATGGGTCTAAGTGTTACAGTCTGAAGTGTCAAAGGGTAAGGCCCTACCCAGAACGGACCAATGCATGAGCACCGACACGACATGGTGATACAGGGACACAACACCACAGAAGATGGAGCATCGATGCTGGTGAGTTATGTTCCACTGAGATCCAATGGTGGGCACACAAGGCCATCCTATGGCCATGGTCGCTCTGCGCCATGGAAGTGCTCGGGGTTTAATCCAGTAGAGGGGTGTGGAGAGGGCCACGTGGCGTCATCCCATGCCCTCAACGTTGTTTCAAAATTTTCACTGGTGAGTCTATGGGTCATGTGAAGGTGAACATTGTGTCCCTCCACGTAGGAATCCCATGTTAGTTCCCACGTCATGTTGTGCCATGTCAGAAAAAAACTAGCTCACCCACCCCCCACACTCAACCTGCCAGGTAGCCCTCACTACATCAACCTATGCACACGTCATCCCCTCCACATGGCATGGCCCACATCATGCTAACATAATCATGATGTCAACATGATGTCATTTAATTCTGTACCCAATACGGTCTTGCCACATGTGAAGATGATTTCCTTTTATAAAAGATCAATGGGCCCATTTTGTCATGATTATATATGACTTCGATTTCTAGATCAAAGTGCACACCCATGGAGTTAGTTTACCAATTTCTAAGTTATTTCAGTCCAAATTCAAAAATATAAAATTCCATTTTGCATTACATCCATAAATTATAATTCTAAAACCTCTATTCTCACTGAATTAGCATGAATTTTAGCTCCAGAGGAAAACCCTAGACTCTCCTCATGAAGAAACATGTGTGCATGTAGAAAAATCCTCTTGACAATGATAAAACTTATCAATTTGTCCAATTAAACTTATAATTACATTCACACACTCAATTTCCCTTGACTCTTATTGAATCCCAAATCAATTAATCCAAAAAGCCCTAAATATGACTACTCATGTGTGTTGGCCAATTCATAGTTTAAAATTTTAAAAAGATTCTCCCTTCACCAATTTGGCCTGTGTCCTTTAGCCACATAGCACACCCTCATTGGTTGTTTGATACTTTTGAGAATCTCCTTTTTTTCTTTCTCCCCCATCATCCAACTATCCCTTTTAACAAGTTTCCCTTTCTAATGGCCTCTTTATCTGCCAAGAGCTCTGTTGATGTCCAAATGAAGGAGAAAAGAAAAGAAAAGAACTAGATTTTTATGATGGGGATGTAGATATCCAGGATCCTTTAATAATCACTTACGAAATATGGAAATCTATTCAGGTGGTTGAAAGAACCTCAAATGTAATAGGATACCATAATAATCTATCTGCATCAAATTTGGTCTTTGTTGTTGTTCCACGATTATTTCACTTTCCATAAATGGTATCCTCGTGTGTAAGTAGATACATTTCAAATAAAAAAGTTATTTTATCATCTTATGAAGGAAATGTAGTAATCAAAACAACACCATATGCCATTGCAGACATGCTCTCTTACTTGAACAGGGGCAGAATTGCAAAGGCTAGACAAAGAGACAATCGAAGACAAATAGAGTGTTCTTGCTCCATAAGTAAAGAGACAAATGGTTACCAACTATGTTAAAGAATGAGTGGTTGTACCATTTGGTCATCCTCCTTACCATCATATCTTTTGATTCTATCCCCAAGTTATCCTTTCCCATGGTTTCCCAAGTTTCCACTCTTGATAGGGATGCCTATGTGAACGAGACAATTTTAGGTCTCCTAGCTTCCTTGTGTTATTTAACCACCAAGGCTTGTACCAAGTTTGATTTTCTACATTTTTTATCTAATTAAATTCATTCTCATATGGTAGAATTTGGGGAGGGTAGGTCATTTTGCTACCAAGTCTATCTAGTTCACTGATTCATCCACCAACGATATTCTCACTTAGAGCACATGAAGCCCAAGATGGTGGAGAAGAAAAATGCTTTGTTACCTGTATATGAATGGTTAGCAATGGTAAAAAAACTAGAAGACAACTAGGTTTATTTCAATTATACATCCTCTTTTATGTCAACTATGTACACCTTTCTACATAGTCAACTATTACCTAGTGCCCCTTTGTTCCTTAGGGAAAAGTTGCAGTTTACCCCAGACACCAGAGTAAGGGATTGGTACATATTCAAAGAGTACACAGTCATCCAAATATATGAATTTAAAGGAAAACCATACCATCTACCAGCATTCTTGACTCCTTGCATATTTTCATTGGAGTACAGCATGCAAAGATTCAATAATGACAATGTACATTTCACTCATCGGAGAGAAATAGTTACTTTCCACCTTCTTGTTAAATTGGAGCAAGAAAAGGATTTATTTGACTTATGCCTTATCAAATGAGGAAATTATAATTTCCACTTAAAAAACATGATTTGGCAGGAAGTTAGTAGGAGTGACATGGAAAAATCACTCAGTTAAGACATACAATTCAAGTTAGTGGGCTAGTAGTAGATTTGTGTGTAAGTTAGTGGTTAAGATCTCATTGTATAGAGGTGTTGTCTTTAATGAAATCTACTTATCTAAGATCTAGTCTAGAATAGAGTCAGTATGATTTTAGTTGAGTATTTGTAACTTTTGTTAACTCTTTTAACTATTAGTTAACTAGTCAGTTTACTAAAAATAGCCCTAGTCATGCATGAAATTCAAATTTCCTAGTGATTTGGAGGGAAAAGGCATGATTAAAATTGTATTGTATACTATTTCAAGTGTACGTATTTTTTGCATGTAGGTGATCTTATTCTCTTGGAAAATGTGCATGAAAATAGGAGCTTTCCCTATTCTCTAGGAGCAGGAATTGGGCAAGGAAAAAGGAGGAAGAAGGAGGCCTATTTTAGCTATATATTGGCCAGTGAAAAGTTGGGAGGAGATCATAATTGCAGCACAGATTGAGCTTCAAGAATTGAAGTAGTCATTGTAATTAATCTTTGTTCTCATATGATATAATACAAATAGAGGAGGGGTTTTTCCTGCTTTGGTTCCCCAATAAAAAATTTGTGCTTTGTGATTGAGTGAGCAACTGTGTTTCTATTGTTAGTTTTCCTTCCGCATAATTTAGTAGAAGAAATTTGTGTCTATTGATTTCAGTGTGGTTTCTTTAGAAACTTAAAATTATGAGTTATTTCAACATGGTATCAGAGTTATTGAAAACTACATAGAAACCAAGTTCCTAAGTTTCTCTCAAAGAAATTTTGAATAGTACAGTTTGTGGTGTGGGTATTTCTTAAGTGCGGGAACAATGTATTTCAATGGATTAAGGCTTGAGTACGCATTGGAGGGGATTTCAAATTTATGTTCTTGGAAAGACATAATGGAAGTTTTGTTGGATGATAAGGAGTATTAAATTACATAAAATAGATATTCCAAAACCAACAACATCAGATGCATAACAGCTCGCTCAGTGGAAGAAATATATTGCAAAAGACAGGAGGATTATCCTAGAGTAAGAGACCATGCAGTTTCGAATTTGCATGGAAACGAAACTACTTATGTAATGTGGAAAACTATCATATATTTATTTCAAGGAAGCAGTGATTCAAGGAAGCTAGCATTGAAAGATAAGCTCAAGAACATTCAAATGAATAAAAATGAAATTGTTGTTCAATACTTGTCTATATTCACTCAGGTGAGAGATGAACTTGGAGGAGTTGGAGAGAATATGAAACCATCTAATATTTTGAGAACTTGGTCTTTGAAAGTCTTGGCACAACTATTAGGATGTAGTTAATCAAAGAGACAAGCTCCTATATTGGTAGAGACTTTGGTCTGACTTGGTGTGGGAGGATATTAGAAGAAACACTAGAGATGGAGTCTCATCCAGAACATTTGAGGAAGAAAAATTTTCTTTAGCTGGAAAAGGAAAGAAATATAAAGGGAATAAGGTCCAAGGAAAGGCATAATTCAACCATAACCATGGTAAGATGAAATACCTCAGTAAAATTAAATGCTTTCACCACCATGAGTATGGACATTATGCAACCAAGTGTCCACATAAGAAATCCAGTAAGAATCCTGCAGCAACAACAGGAGGAGATGTTATCACATCACAATTTGAGTTGGATTTCACCCTCATTTATTATATTACAAGAAATATTCAAGGTAGTGTGTCATACTTAGACCCTCGTTCTTCATTTTATATGACAGGAAATAAGGAGTTCTTCAACATCTTAGAGGATAAAGAACTACAATTACACATAGAGCTTGGAGATTATGGAAGATATAGTACCAAAGGGATTGCCATTGTCATCTTTAAGAGGGATTCAGGCTCCAATATTCACCTAAAGAATGTAATGTATGTGTCTGGTCTAAAGAAAAATATAGTTTTTGTAGTTGTACTTGAAGACAAAGGATATGATGTGGTGTTTAGTAAAGGGAAGGCCTATTTGAAGCATGTTGTTACTAGATAGGTTAAGTAGATTCGTGTTAGGATTAAAAATATCTACAATCTGGAGGTTAATGCATGTGTTGCATTAAGTAGCAAGGCAAAACATGTTCAGGGCCGAGATTTTGGAGAGATTTGGCATAGGTGCATGGGACACCTACACCATGTAGCTTTGAAGATAATGCAATAGATAACCACTAGAATTCCAAAATGCACCGTTGATTAAAATGATGTTTGCAAGGGATGAACTCTTGGAAAATATGTTAAATCCTCCTTCCAAGGCTGATATAGTAGAGCTGGAGCCATCTTGTAGTGAGTTCACTTAGATGTGTGTGGAACATTTTCCACAGTCTCAACTGCAAAGAACATGTATTATGTGATCTTCATAGATGATTTTTCCCGCAAATTTTGGATCTATTTCATGAAGAAGAAAGATGAGGTTTATTCAAAGTTTGTTGAATTTAAAGCCTTAGTTGAAAATGAAACAAGAAATAGAATTAAATCCCTAAGTGATAATGGAGGAGAGTATGTGTCTAATACATTCAAAGAATTATGTGTCAAGGAGGGTATTAGAATGGAGTTGATTGCACCCCACAACCCACAACAAAATGGGGTTGTAGAGAGGAAATATAGAAGTATTGTAGGAGCTACTAGAGAAATGTTACATGAACAAGGATTTCCACTATCCCTATTGGGAAAATATTTTCAATACAATTGTTTACTTGTAGAATAGGAGCCCTCTCAAAATTATTGGAATGATTACACCTGAAGAGGATTTCTCTGGGAGGAAGGCAGATATATCCCACTTTCGCACTTTTTGATCCATATTCTTTTTTCATGTCTCCAAAGATAGTAGGAAAAAGTTGGAGCCCACTATAGAGAAGGGTCTTTATGGGCTATTTTGAGACACCTCATATTTACCAAGTGGACATGCCCTTACTTAGGATGACTGTTATGAGGAGTGATGTGAGATTTGATGAGGAGAAACCCATGAGGATATCTCTAGAGTGAGAGTTGAGCATACCAACATAGGATGAGCTTCTAGCTCCAAAGGGTGAGCCTTAATCAAATCCATAGAGTCAGATATTTCTCAAAGGAAAGAGAACATTCTAGGAGGATGACGTGGAGGAGTAGAGAGCAGGCCGAGTGGAGGCATCCACTCACACAAATCCTTCTAGAGAATGGAGGAAGATGATCAAGATGGTTGAGAGGTTGGTGTGGGAAGCGTAGGAGCAAGTTGGATCTCTTAGATCCTTACACAAACAAAGGAGATCACCAGAAAGATATACAAGATATATGGAACTCATGTCATAGTTGATTTATTCCGAGCCATCTTATTTTGAAGAGGCAGATTCCCAACAAGTTTGGTTGGATTCCATGGTGGAGGAGTATAACTCCATCATGAAGAAAATTGTTTGGGATGTGGTGCCCAAACCTAAGAACAAGTCAGTCGTTGGTTTCAGGAGGTTGTATAAGGTGAAACATGCACTTGATGGCAGCATTGAGAAGTACAAGTCCATATTTATGTCCAAAGGCTTCTCACAGGTGGAGGGGATTGATTATGAGGAGACATTTTCCCTTGTGGCAAGATACTCATCTATCAAGACCATTATTACATTGGTAGCATAGTTGGTGTGGAGGATCCAATGGATGCTAAAATTTCCTTCCCAAATGGAGTGGTTGAGGAAGATATATACATTAAGTAGTATGATGGGTTTTAGATCTTTAGCACGGAGGCACATGTGTGTAGGCTCAAGGTATCCCTCTATGGTCTCAAGTAGGCACCTCATGCATGGTACACTTGCATAGATTCTTATCTTAGTGGATTGGGCTACACTATTAGTGAAGCAAATGTCAATCCATACTACATTATGGTATATGAAAGTTTTATCATCTCAGGTTTCTATGTGGATGATTTGATACTGATAGGAGATGAAAAGTTGATATAGTCTTGCAAGGAGGACCTTGCAAGAGAGTTCTAGATGAAGGATATGGGTTTTATGAACTGCTTCCTTGGCTTGGAGGTGTGGAAGGGAGATGGACATATATTTGTTGGGCAGAGTAAGTACGCCTCTAAAATCCTTTAGAGATTCCATATGTAGGATTGCAAATCTAACGATACTCATTAGAGGGTGCTTCTACAAGGGAGGTAGTAGATGGCACTATCTAATGATAGTTGGTTGGGTCCTTAATATATTTGGTGAATACAAGGCCCAATATTTATTTTGCAGTGAACCAACTTAGTCAGTTCATAATGGAGCCTACCAAGATTCACTGGAAAGTACAAAACATGTTCTAAGATACCTCAAAGGCACATCAATTTTTTTTATGGTACAGCTAGACTAATGGAGTGAAGCTCAAAGGCTTCACATATGCAGATTAGATAGGGAGTCCCTCAGATAGGAAGACACGTCAGGAGCAGTCTTCAATGTTGGGCAAGAAATAATTTCTTCGTACAACAGGAAATAGAGATTTGTAGAGCTCAACAAAGGTTTAGTATATGGATACTACTCAAGCAACATGCAAGGAGATTTGGATGAGGAAGATCCTAGTTGGTCTCTTCAGTCAAGGGATGGAACCTACATTGATCAATTGTGACAATTAGAGTTGTATAAAATTCTTTGAAAAATGAATGCTTCACGATAGGTCAAAGCATATAGACATCAAGTACCATCACCTTAGGGATTGTGTGTAGAGGAGGATTTTTATGCTACAGTACATTTCTATAGAGGAGCATGATACAAAGATTTTGACAAAGGCTTTGTCAAGAGGAAAATTCAAGTTCCACAGCAGCAGGATTGTGGTTGTTCAAAATTCCTTTCTTGCTAAGAGGGAGTGTTAAATTTTATCAAGAAAAGGCTTCATTTGACTTGTGCCTTAGTCAAATGAGGAAATTCAAATTTTCATTTTAGCAGGATGAGTTGGTAGGCAGTTAGGAGGAGTGACATGGTTCAATCACTCAGTTAATTTAGTTAATTCGAGTTGGTGGGCTAGTAGTAGAGTTGTGTGCAAGTTGGTGGCTAACATTTAGCTGTCTAAAGGTGTTATCTTTAGTGAAAGTCGGTTAGTTGATCTCTAGTCTAGAATATAGTCAGTATGATTTTAGCTGAGTAGTTGTGACTATTGTTAACTCATTTAACTCTAAAATAACTAGTAAAATTACTAAAAATAGCCCTAATGATGGATGCAATTCGAATTTCCTAGTGATGTGGAGGGAAAAGGCACAATTTTAATTGTGTTGTATACTATTTCAAGTGTACAAACTTGGTGCGTGTAGGAGAGATTAATCTCTTTGGATATGTGCATGAAAATAGGAGTTGTCCCTATTGTTTAGGAGTAGTAATTGCACAAGGAAATAGCAGGAAGAATGAGCCCTATTTTGGCTAAGTATTGGCCATAGTTGAGTCAAGAGGAGATGAGAATTACAGTGCAAATTGAGCTCCAAGCATTGAAGTAGTCATTATAATTAATCATTGTTCTCATCTTATATAATAAAAATAAAGGAGGGGTTTTTCCCAATTGGGTTCCCTGGTAAAAGCTTTGTGCATTGTGATTGAATGTATTTCTATTGTCAGTTTTCCTTTTGCAAAATTTAGTAGAATATTTTTTTGTCTATTGATTTCATTGTGATCTCTTCAGCAAATGCAAATTTCGAGTTATTTATACACTTCCCCACAAGGTGGGACTATTGGTAGTCAATTAAAGGAATGCTTTAGAACTTGTGGAGAAGATATTGGAGGGCTTTTGATTTCCTGCAAGTATGATCCTAGAATTACGATCCTCATAATATCATTTATGAGATGAGAAAAGATAAAGATCAGGAAAATCACAAGCACAAACCAAATGCAATAGTAGAAGATTGTGCCAACAAATCTACTTGGGAAGTAGTCAAGGAAATTTTGTAGCTGGTTGAGTTATACATTTCCCACCTCATAGGGAGAAAAAGAGGTACTTCAAAACCCTTGTATTTTGATGCAGGAGAGGAGCCTAGCTCTAAGAAATGTAGGGTCAGAAAAGTAGCAGGGGATGATG
Source organism: Pinus tabuliformis (assembly GCA_031772625.1). NCBI lineage: Eukaryota > Viridiplantae > Streptophyta > Pinopsida > Pinales > Pinaceae > Pinus > Pinus tabuliformis. The sequence continues at coordinate 738,933,088 of CM062814.1, read as the reverse complement.
ATGAGACAAAGTCAAAGACTGTAGTACTATAAAATGGCCAGCTAGAAACCCTGTCAAAATAGGCTTTCACTATGGAACACTTGCCCTCTACCATGTCAAAATATGAAGCAATGGTGTCAAGCAAGGTTTCTAAGCCTTGACACATATGAGTGGTGGAGTAGTTCTAGGAATTGGCCAAGAAAGCGAGGAAATAATAAGGGATATAAGAATAGAAGAAAACCAACCACTCCCTCCCATGCAAGTTAAAAGTGCCTTAGATTATGAAAAAATGGATTTTAAGTTGGAAGTATGGTATTCCAAGGTGGATATAGCTAGATCCATGTCAGATTATCAAGTGTGTCAATTGTCTTTGTTGGTCGATCATATTCCATACACAGACATTATGGATTTGAATATGCAGGTTACCCACATGGTGCATAGGAAAATTCATAGAATGAATGCCATGGAAAACAAATTGCAAGAGTTGTATAGAAAGGCTAGTGCCTAGCTAAAATATGAAAGGATGGTATGTAGAGCTAGAAATATGAAAGACAAAACCATAAAGGACAAAATCACCAACCTGGCTACATTCCATCGGGTTTTTAAGCAATTTAAGAATATGTTGGAGGTTAAGGATAGGGAAATAACCTCTATGAAGAAACAACTCAAGATTCTAGATGCACATCATGTGCAAGAAGATGAATTGGCAGTGGTGGAAAAGGAGAACCAGGAATTGAAGACTAAGTTGCACGAGGCACTTACTACGAATAAGGAATACAAGGACCAAGTTGTGCTACTGGAGGCATAGTTCCAAGGAATGAAGGATAATACAAATGAGACTCTTCAGTATCAACAATCCCATGATACCCTAGTTTGACAGGTAGAATCCCTAACAATATCAGAGGATGCAAAGAAGTTTCAAGTTATTCTCTTAAGTTGGGAGTAGGAAATAAAGACAAAAGAAGAAGAGCTCGAGAGTACCAAGATGGATATGTACCAGGAATATGAGCATGGTGAGAAAATTGAAGTTGAATTGATAGTTTTTAGGAGGAAGTAACAAAGAAAATCTTGTTTCAAGGTTATCGAAAGAATCATTTGGGAAAGGATCATGAAAGTAGTATACAAGCATTGGCTTCACATGGAATTGATCCAAGAAAAGATAGAAACTATCAGAAGGACCCACAAGGAAATGATTGCAATCAAGAATGTTATTGGTGACTCCCTCACCAAGGCTAGAGTAATCATTGATTTCCTTAATCATATGCCCAAGGAGGAGGTCTTCATGGAAAATATTGATAGATCCAAGTGGGTAGAAAGGGCCAACTAGATGAAGAGAAAACAAAAATTTGTGAAATTGGTGGGAAATAAAATAGATGCACTAGCCAAGGAAGTGCAAGCCTTTAAAGATCAATGTCAAATGTTATACAAGACACATTTTTTGTCATTCTTTGATGGGAATGGATATTTATATTCAAAAGAATTATTCATAAAGAGCCTCAATGAAATTAAAGAAGATCAAAAAGGTTTCAGAGAGGAAGATCATTCATTACATGGAAAATATTTTGTAAATTTGTATGAATGTTATTTTGAAGGTTTTTTCATGTTAAAGGGCATATTCAAAGAGCACGGTAAAGTGGACTATGAAATGATAATGACTTTGGAAGGGACAATTTTGGATGCACAGGTGTGTGACATCCCAATAAGAAAGGAATGGAAAGGTATATTGGAACTATTTAAATTGGTCATTTAGAGGGGAACTATACCAATGCCACAGGTGTCTCTATCAAAGTTAGGTTCTAGATCCATACCTCCACCACAACAGCATGCATGACCTCATCCATCTACATTGGCATCGACACAACCAAGGTCGACACCACCAAAAACCCAACCAAAGTTGACACCACCAGCAACCTAGCCAAGATGATGCACACTATTTAGCCATAGCTTAGAAAGAGAGAGAAGGACAACTCACTACAACCAAACCAAATGACACCCACCCTATAGCTAGTATAATTTTCTAGAAACTTCTATAGGAAGTTAGTTACAAGATAGTTGTCCTTTTGTGAGAGATTCATAGTGTTTTTTGAATACCACTAGTGGTTTAGGGATAGGTTATTGAGTCTTGAGTTCCTATATAGGCCTCATTTTGATGTAATAAAGGACAAATTTTCTGGTGTAGGGGAAACTTTGTCAATATTTTCCTAGAATCTGTTGGGGTTTTTGAAGCTATTGTAAGGAGGAATTTTAAAGGATTTCTTGGGCTCTTAGTGCTTTTTTTCATGTAACTCTAAACCCCACCTTGTAATTTTAGTTTTGCAAAACATTAATACAATTATAGACATTTTTCATGGTAGATTATGTTGTAAACCTGGTTTGGTATGAAATTGAAATGTGATTGTTAATTGAGGAAAATTATGAATCAATATGATTATTTTCTTTAAATTATATATAAACGGAGTTTAATCTATTCCTTGTTCATGTGGGATTCCTTAAATTGGTGAAACTGGTAATTTCTTCAACCAAAGAATCCATGAACATGCAACTAACATTAGGCACAATCGTTCCCATTCCTTTGCTTTAGCCAAACATGCGGTGAAATCCAAACACCATGTTTACATTTAGGAGTCTCGTGTCATCTCTAAGGCTGATCACTTTTATCATAGGAAGCTTAGAGAAGCTATTGAGATCGAAGCAATCAACCTCAATAGGGATGATGGTTGGAAATTAAGTAGGAGTTGGTTTCTTGCCCTCACCTTTTGATTTCCAATCATTTTTGTTTTCCTTTTAATTTATTTTATTTATGTTTTGATTTTTTCTTGCTTTCTTAATTTTTCTCTGATAGTTGGATAACATTATTATAGTTAACCTTAAAATATTTCTAGTATTTTATATCAATTTAATTCAAGTTAGAAAATAATAATTGTTTTTAATCATAAAAATAAAATAAATTAGTAATTTATTATTATTATTCTATTATAATAATTGCTAACGACTATTTCCTAACAAACAATTCCCATCCCTTTATTAAATATGAAATTATTCTAATTTGACTTGATATTATATTTATAATAAAATAAAAATAAAAAGATAAAAAATAATTAAATATAAAATAAATAATTAAATAAATAGTAAAATTATTTTTTCTAATTCCTAGTAACTAATTCCTAACATCTATTTCCTAACTAATTCCTAACGGCTAATTCATAATGGCTAACTCTGGACCCGAATGCATCTTTGTTATTTAATCATTTGGAAAGATTGATTTTTTCACCTTTTTCCTAAGGATGAATGACATTATATGGTTCGAAACATCGAGCAAATCATCATGTGAAATTAATCCGAAAGACAATCTCATCGTATAGAATTTATCAGGATTGTGAAAGAGTATCTTCATTGTTTTGATAAAATTTTACATGGGATTTAAATGAAAATGAAAAATTCAAGTTATTATGCTTTGTTGCATTTGAATTCTTAACTTCTCAGTTGTCCATTTGATTTTAACAGCTTGAAATGCATTCTTAATTGCTCATTTTAATTTTTTAACATTTGTTCTCCATTTGTTCTCTTCCTTAAAATCCTTTTATTTCTTTTATATCAAACCCAAGGCATTTGGATGCTCTAACTAAAAACTAGTGGAAATCGTACCCAACAAAACCATTTTGAATTGTTGACATTTTACCTTACCTAGATTGTCATGAGAAATTTAAACTTTAAAACAAAAATTAAAAATATGATTGAAATGGATAAAAATGGCTCTTTATGTTTCCTTATTTTTCACGACAAAGCTACAAATGAAGGAAATTGTTGATTTTCTTAGGGCTATATTGTTCTTTGCTTTAGATAATTTCATTTCTTCATTTACTTATTAAATTCACCCCACGACATCATAACATTATTCAGTTTTACCACATCATTCAACAACATATGCAATTATATAGAAAGAACAATATCATCATCAATGCAAAAAAACATAAAGGAATAATAGAATAAAATAATCCACACACAGAGACACTAGGATTGGTTGCAGTCAAGGGAAAAACCCACTACGGGGAAAACCATTTCAAATTATTCTTCTTATTAGATTGTCATAAAATGTTCAGTAAAGAGAGAGTACAATGATCCATATATTCAACCACAAAACTATATAGCAAAATTAACTAATCAAGATCCAAGAGATGAACTCAATAATGTTAATAATCAAAACCATGATTTAGAAGCCTACGGTCAACTATCATTGTCTACAGTCAACTTTTGAATTCTACGGTAAACTAAAAACCAAACCCTAGTTTCCAAAAACACACATAGAGTGCACATGCATGCGGTTTAAACCCTCCAACTGCACTCATGAGCCCACGTTCCTATGGTTGCAACCAAAAAATTCCTATAGGCTGTGTCATCCCTATGGTGAAAAACAAAACCCTAAATCTCACGTGTGAGCTTCAGACCCTGCAATTTCAAAACTATATGAACCAATCTTCGTCAACCACCTCGAACTTGTGCGATCCAAACTAAAGAAAGAAGAATGATCATGTTTATTTCTAAATGAGGGTCATTTGACTTATATTTATAGCCATTCGAGGGTGTCCAATTTATCTTTTGGGTTGACTTATCCTTTTGTGCACATGTGGGCTTCAATTCAAAAATACACTTTCCCTGGTCCAAATCAAGTGATTCAAAATTCAAAATTTGTCCTCTCGAAAAGAGGAATCTATACCCATGATTGGAATTTGTCACTAAGCTTCTAAATTAACACTCCGTCTCAAATAGGAAGAAATTCCAAATTCATCATGTAATAGTTACAAGTATCATGTCACCAAATCCTATCTTATCTCAAGTATCTCATCATCAAATGTTGTCATTGATCATCTTGACTCATCTCCGCTTATCCCTTATTATCTCTTTCTTGTCTCTACTCATATGTTGAACACTCTTGAATCTAAAAGAAGAATAATTTGACATCGGAGGGGAGCCCAAGCTACCACCCTCTATCCATCGGGGAGCCACTACTACCACACGGAATCATTGTCAGCGTGGAGCCAAATGTTACTACCTAGGAAACATTAGAGAGCTTATCATCTAGGATCCCTGTTAAACCTGGAACCACATCATGAAGCACATATCAACCCAGAATCTAATGAAAACGAGGAAGGTCCTATGGTATATGCTCACCTCATGTCTATGACAATGGGGAAGGTCATATGGGACACTCTCACCCCAAGTCATCTCATCGAGTAATAGGCAAGATAAAGCTTACCAAGCAAGGATCAAAACCATCTCATTATGCAATCAACATCAGAGATACCACTTTCTATATGAGGTAAGGATCACAACCATCATATTTCTTGTTGATATTCCCAACAATGACCCTGAGGAGTCATTTGATTAGATACTTGACTTACCAAAGGTAAGGGTCAAACACCTCGAATCTTTCTAACCTAATTAGCTAGATAGGTACCTATAATTCGAACAAGCTCAGCTTGTGGGTATGATTCTAACTGGCATATAATATGCTAGACCAAGATAGTGGAGCTACATCTACAACCCTATAGGTGATAAATAGGGGTGATACCCTATTTTCCAGAGGTCCCTCAACCCCAGGAGCCCTACATCTCAATTTCACACCCTGGGATCTCAGACAGGGGGGAAGAGTTGGTTCAGTGTCCTCAATGAGTCTTGCTCTTTATAGATCAGAAACATATCAATGTGCTCATATCTGGTACTGTCTTAAGCAACTCAATGAAAATTTCAATCATAATGTATCAGTAGAAGTAGTCTCTTGTTCATGCAGGATATAAAATCAAATATTATATTAGACAAAATATATATCACAAAAATACCTTATTTATCCTCCCTCTATGGAGGTAATATCCATAAGCCTAATATTTTCTTATACATCAACATTGTATCAATATATGAAAATATCTTAGTCCCAGAAATATATAGGATTTTCAGCCAATCAGATCCCACTTTTTATTATCCCAATCTATCACTGACATATCCAAAACATGTCCAAAATAACTCTCCAAAGAGTTTCTTCAACTTGCCTCATAGCTAGCCATGTTAGAAACATCGTACTCAACATTGGTTTTGTTTAAAGCTACAGACTTCTAATACAAAATATCATGGAATATATCATACTAAAGCAACACCCAGATGTGCTCATCTCATCAATAGTGATCCCAAACAACATCAATACATTCATGCAATCATATATCACAGGAATAATATATCATACCAAAAATTAATCGTCGCATGAAAGTATATCAAAGGGTGCTTGGTCGTAGCCCAATGTGTATGAAGCGACTTAGTCATGAATTGAATCATGTCATTTTTTGCACAACATATTTAAGAATTGATGTTACAAGGAACATCAATGTTGCAATCAACTATTGGTTTCCAAGTTAGGTTCAACAATATTTTTTGCATAACTTCTTGAAATTTAATCAGAGTGTCCAAGGATTTTCATTTCCACTTTCCAAAAACTATTCAATAGCTCCATGATATATATTTTATTTTCCAAACTTCATAAAGTAATTCATCATGCCAAGATTCTTCATTTCGAACTTCGTAGGCCAACTCCCTCTTACTTTGATCATCAGAGGTTCATTACCTGTCAAGAATAGACCATCAACATGTCAAACAAAAATCAAAGTCATACCTTGGACCACTTTGAAGTAGATGTTCAGATCTACACATCTTTATGGCTCCACCAGGTAATTGTCAATGCAGACATGTTAGTCCCGGAAAGCTTGCTTCAAACCATATAATGCTTTTTTCAATCATAATATTGATCAAACCAATATACTCATCCTCACACAAATCCATATTGTGCAATAAAATGAACTAAGTCAGCTTATCAAGCCTTAGATGCCAAAACAAAACTGATATCAAAGCCATAAACGTTTCTTCCAATATTTGTTATGCAACTAGCTCACAAAATAGAAGAAGAGATAGATCAACGACTTCAAAATTAGCCTATTTGAGGGGGAAACCTCCTTTACATTACATAAATGAAAAATTCTCAGATGATTCAAATGACAAAACCTCCTTTCTATATATAGGAATCTAAGGGGTCACAATATAATCAAAGCCGACATAACAATAATACTGTAAGGGCACAACAATAACAATAGTGGGCTTCTATGGGGGGAAATAATAACAATATGGGGACAACATGGGCACAAAAATAACAATAATAGCTACAATGGTAATAATAATAATGGGGGAATATACTAGAATTATAGGGACCTAACGTGCCCCTCTCCTTCAAAAAAGTGTTATCCTCAGCACTTGAGTAGTTTTGGATGCTTCTATATAAAATTTTCATTGTCCCATGTGGAATCTTCAGTGGGTAAGTTCTTCCACTTAATGAAATACTTTGAAATTGTTCAATTTCATAGTCATCGAGTTCTTGTTTCTCTGACTACTTCAAAATCCAATATGATTTTTCATTCCTTGTCAAGTTCTACCAATATTGTTTGAACTGGGAGCTTGTCACCTATAACCTTCTTTAAGCATGAAACATGGAAAAACTGGGTGCACTCAGGAAGATGTAGGATGCTTCAATTTGTAGTCCATAGTACCAATATTTTGCAACACCTTGTATGGACAATAATACTTTGGTGATAATTTATTATCCTTCTTAGCTTGCTTGAGGGACATTTTTTTTGTATGGTTGTTGTCGTAGAAATACCCAATCACCTAACTCAAAACTTCTTTTGCTGCAATGTTGATATGCATGTTGTTTCATTCTATTTTGCACCAAAGTGAGGTTATCCTTTAAGAGTTGAAGAAATTGTTGTTGATGCTCGATGTGATCTTCCACTACTTGAAACTTAGAATTTTCTCTTAAAGATGATGTGATCGATGGTGGATGATATCCATAAAGTGCCATAAATGGGGTCATTTTTGTTGCAGTATGGAAAGAAGTGTTATACCACCATTCAACCAGAGGCAAGCACTTGACCCATTGTGTCTGTTTATCAGTTACAAAGCAACGAAGATATCCTTCCAAACATTTGTTCACCATCTCATTTTTCCCATCAAATTGAGGATGATAAGATGAGCTATGAGCTAACTGAGTACCCAAACAAGAAAAATATTCCGTCCAAAAATTTCCAGTGAAAATGGGATCTCTATAGCTTACAATAATCTTTGGGTTTCCATGTAGCTTTTGTATTGTTTCCATAACTGGAGTAGCAACTATATTGGCTTTAAAAGGATGATATAATGCAAAAAAGTGTGCATACTTGGTAGGTCTATCAACTACCACCATGATGACACTCTTTCCTTCGGACGTGGGTAGCCATGTGATAAAATCCATTGAAACCTCCTCCCAATGTCAACTTGGAACGGATAAATGTTGTAATCGAGACCCACCGTCTTAATTGTTTCAACTGTATTATGTTGGAAAACCAAACATTCTGCCACAAACTTTTGAATATCATATTTAAGGCCATCCCAAAAAAATTCCTTCTTAACCTTGTGGCAAGTTTTTAAAAATCCTGAGTGCCCTCCTAACAGAGAGGTTTTCAATTCCAGAAGAATCTTTTGTTTGAGTTAGGAATTCTTACAAAGGTATAAGAGATCTTTGTACCATAACGAATCATTTTACCAGCTAAATGTGTCAGATGTACTAGTATCTTGCTGCAATTTTTGAATGGGTGCCCACGCTTATTCGTCATTCTTCCATTCATCCCTTGCTTCGTTTATCCAATCTGTTTGGATAATAGAAATGGCGCAAATCAATTCTTCCACATCCTCATCCTTTCTTGAGAGTGCATCTGCAACAACATTTTACTTCCCTTTTTTGTAGATGATTTGAAAGTCATAACCCAACATCTTTGTGACCCATTTTTGTTGCTCTTCTGAAGATAATATTTGTTCTAAATATTATTTAAGACTATCATGATCTGTTTCTACCTTAAGGTGTCTTCTCATTAGGTAAGGTCACCATTTCTTAAGTGCATGTAGTATTGCCATCATTTCCTTCTCATAAATAGCTTTGTGTAAATACTTTCCTTTGATTGGACAAATTTTAAAAGCAATGGGTCTTCCGTCTTGCATTAAAATAACACCAATTCCATTTCTCGAGGCATCACATTCCACAATAAAGGTTTTTGTGATGTCTAGCGTAGCTAATATGGGTGCTTGGCACCATGCCTCTTTAAGATGTTCAAAGGCCATCATTGCTTCTCGAGTCCAAGAAAATGCATCCTTCTTCAGTAATGTTGTTAGAGGTTTTTCTATTCTCCCATAATTCTTAACAAACTTGCGATAATACCGTGTCAACCCGAGAAATCCTCGCAGATGCTTTATGGATGTGGGAATTTTCCATTCCTTAATGGATTTAATTTTGCTAGGGTCTACCTTAACATCTTCATGAGATACAATATGACCCAGATATTCCACCTCCTGTACTCCAAAGAAACATTTCGAGGTTTTTTCATATAATTGTTTCTCCTCCAATAGTTTGAGCACCCTGTCAACATGTTGAACATGATCCTTCCAAGACTTGTTGTAGATTAGTGTGTCATCAAAAAATACTAACACAAATTTTCAAAGGGTTTGAAAATGGAATTCATCAAACCTTGAAATGTAGAAGGTGCATTGGTAAGGCCAAAAGGCATGACCAAGAATTCATAATGACCCTCATGAGTTCTAAATGTTGTTTTCAGAATATCTTCATTCTTTATTCTAATTTGATGATATCCTGAATGAAGATCCAAGTTGGTGAAGTAAATTGCTCCATGCAATTCATCAATGGCTGGAATAGGAAATTTATCTTTAATAGTGAGCTTGTTGGGCTCCCTACAATCCATACATATGCACCATGATCCATCCTTCTTGTGCACCAATACTACTGGAGCATAGAAAGAACTTTGACTAGGTTGAATTATACTAGCCTCTAGCATTTATGCAACCATACGTTCAATTTCATTATTTTGGGCATAGGGATATCTGTAAGGCATGATGTTTGGAGGAACACTTCCTGGAATCAAATGAATATCATGGTCATGATGAAGAATAGGTGGGAGGCTTTTGGGAGTCTCAAATACCTTGGAATGATTGTCCAAGACTTTTTGGAGATCTAGAGAAATAGATGATTTTGATGTGGGAACCTCTAGTGAACATAATTGTGCAATTATTCCCCATTGTTGTTTCTTTAGAAGCTTTTTCATGTCGTTAGAGCTGATTATCTTTCCCAGTTTCCCTGTGATACCCCTTAATTCAACTTCCTTATCTTCCAAAAAAAAATTAAATAAAAGTTCTTGAAAATTAAAAGCTATTGTACCCAAACATTGTATCCATTGGACTCCTAGAACAACATCAACACCACCCTTTGGAATGGAAAGAATTGGACTATTCAATACATATTCTTCCATAGATAACTTGATATTATGACACTTTCCAGAGAAATTTATGGTTCCTCCATTTGTAACCATCACTTGACACTTTGGTTCTGGATATAGGAAGAAATTCAATTCCTTGGCTATCTTACAATGATTAAAATTATGGGTACTACCCAAATCAATCAAAACTATTACCTTTTTCTTCTTGATATGTCCTTCTATCTTGAGAGTTTGAGGAGTGGTAATTCCTGCCAATGCATTATAAAATATGGCCGGATTCATTTCTTCTTTCTCTAGGGTTGTTTCCTGGTGTATATCCTCTTCTTTTAGCATTTCTTGTTCCTTTTATTCCTCCTCTTCACAATCTATGTAAAATAATTTCCTCTCAGCACACTTATGACCTTTAATATATTTTCTATCACAACTATAACAAAGCCCTTTTTCTCTTTTTTCTTCCAACTGTTGTGGTGTCTACCTTGTAGGTTGTAGAAGGCTGGGGGCAAAAGCACTTCCATCTTTATAGTTGTGAGTGGCAGGCTTCCTTGTTGCCATAATTTTTCTTTCATTTTTTCTTTCTAACTTGAATGCCTTTTCCAATGAATTAGGTTCCCAAAGGCGAACCTCATGTTGGATTTTATCCTTTAAAGTCCCTATGAACACATCACTCCTATGCTCCTCTGGAATATCATTTACCCTTATATTCAATTTTGGAAGTCCTCATTGTGCTCCACCATCGAACCCTTTTGTTTGAGATTTATCAATTGACTAAAGAAGGAATTTCTCTTTTTATCCTCATAATGTGCTATCATTTCCTCTGTAAATATTGACCAAGTGACAATTTTTTTTACAAGAATAAAGCCATCGATACCATACAAAATAATTAGGTTCCAAATATAAATTTTCAATGCATAACTTTTGTGTGTTTTTCACATTATGGAGATCGAAATATTGATCCATATGTAGTATCCATGTTACGAGATCCTTGCCATCAAACTTCCTCATGTCGATCTTTGGAACATGGTGGGTCTTCGATCCAATGTTAGAGTATATGAATTGATGATTAACATTGTTTTTGTTCTTATCATGAGTTTCATCTAATACCTTTTCGCCATTAGGAAGCATTTCTTGTTACCACCTCGTCAAACCTTCCTTGAAACCTTCCATGTTTGCTTTTTAACCATTCTTAAAATATTCCATATTATCATTCATGTCATCCATATTAGCTTTCATGCCATTCTTCAATCCTTCCATGTCTGATTTTAAGCTATTATTCAAACCATCCATCTTAGCTTCCATTTCATTTTTGGTTACTCTTTGTGAGAGCGAAAATTGTTGCACTTGGTCTCGTAATTTTGATATATCATGTTTCATTTCTTCTTCTTCGTCATGCATCATAGTATAACTTTCGAGTTGATTATTAGGTGTTTCCATTTTCTTTCTTTGGGAAATAAAATAATGATCATTATGCTTCACTACGCCCTTTGAATCACTTCAAATTATTTTTTCAAACAAAACTTATGCAAATTTTTAAAAAATACACATTTGTTTTTATCTTTGTAGGAGCTTGATATTGAATCTATTGTATCTCTGTAATTAAAAATCTTGAACATCTGAAATTTCATCGTGTGGTATCCATCTGAGTCCTCTTTCGAACCTCAGAAGTTAGATTGGAATTGGATTCTCCAAGAATGAGTTATGCCCAATCTCCCACAATGACCTGATTATAGACTAGTTCAGTCGAGAGAACTTGTACGAAGTGCCACGTCTCACATTTTCCACCTTCGGACCTCAAAAAGATACCCAACAAACTATAGTCATTTCTCTTTCTATCAATTTTTACAAAATTTAAATCTGATGCTTAGAGAGAATGCTACGATGAGTTTCCCAATGTCACCTATTTGAGATGGAATTCATGAGCCTGCAAAAACCCTAACTTCCTTGGATCATATCTCCAAAAATGTAGTAAGAAAAGCTCTAAAATTAGGGCACGCCATTCATCAAGATTTCTTCTCAAGTGGGTTTGTCTTTAAGCTTCTAAAGCTTCATATAAAAAAGGTTATAGCGAAAATTCCATGAGGACATGTTTGAAGCAGCCAAACCCTAGAATCCAAAGCTTTGATACCAAATGTTATGTAACCATCTCACAAGATAGAAGAATAGATAGATAAATGAATTAAAAATTATCCTCTTCGAAGCAGAAACATCCTTTACATTACATAAATAAAAAATTCTTGGATGATTCAAATTAAAAAACCTCCTTTCTATATATAGGAGTCTAAGGGGTCACAATATAATTGGAGCCGACATAACAATAATGCAGTAAAGGCACAACAATAAAAATAGTGGGCTTCTGTGGGGCACAATAATAAAAATATGGGGACAACATGGGCACAAAAATAACAATAAGGGCTATAATGACAATAATAATGGGGGAATACACTAGTATTATAGGGACCTAACAATATCATTGTGACAAACTATTTGGACCAGGTGTCTGTTAAAGCTCACATCCAAATACCAAGTTACAACATTATCTATTTTCATGTCAACAATTGTTATTTACCAAGCAATATCAAGCCAAAATCTATCCCCATCCTCATGATCATAATATAATTCATTTTTGTCACTAGATGCAAATGCATACACCAAAGATAAGTCATATAAGTTTCATCCATTCACTATGAGATCATTGCATATTGAATTACAATTGCTTATACTTCAATTAATGTTTCAAATGCCAAATGTGTCAATACATAGTCAATTATGAATGTTGATAGTCACTTATCCCACCATATCAAACAAGTCATAGCATCATCATATCAAGGAAAAGTACCAAATCTTGATCAAAACTCTAACTTGTTATTACTGTGCATTCAATAAATCCATAAGCCAAAACATGTCTATGAACTATTAACCATCATGTCAAATTTTTAAGGCATCATCAATTATCCAAGCCAATATTTCTCATCTATACTAAGTCAATCCAATCAACCAAATCCTGTCAATTCCTTGCAATTGTTACCAAATATTAGCTTAAATGATCAAGTCAAGGAAAACAACATAATGATATGAATATTTCAATCTCTTACAAACACAAGATTCACCAAGACGTTCACATTCTCTATTTAAGTACAAAATTATGTAGATTTTAAAAACTTCCTTGCTTATAAAATTGTTCATCATTTATTCCATGTTTTTTAGGTTTGTCATACTCTTGTAGTGCTCTTGGTCTCACAATATTTTAGTTTTACAGACTCAACCACATCCATAAGCCTTCTTTCATGTGGTTGGAAGGTTTATAATTGAAACCTTAAGCCTTTCTCCTAGTGGTTGGGGCTTGAGCTAGGAGAAACCCTTTCCGCTCATATCAAAAATTTGCCAAACATTTTTCAACAATATCAAGTGGTTATTCATGTCTAGAATCCTTCCTTCAACAATCATGAGTTATATACCAATATGTGTTGGGATATTATGGAGAGTTTCTCCCTCTGAATGAGAAGCCACTTCAATCAACATTAATCAAGACATCAACCAATCTATCATAATATTGTCATGCATCACTAGAACTATTAGATCATGAACTCAAACTATATCAAGTTTTTAAACATATATGCATCATATTTATAGCATATTAGCATTATCTACTTCATCATCACATATGAACATGACATCAAACATTCATCAAGGGTTAGTGTCATGTAATTAGGACAACTAATAAGTGTATCATCATACCTCAAGGATCATAATCAAAGCATCACTACATTACTCAACCATCAAGTAAGGGCATCCAAATTTACCACATTGTCAAATTTATTAAACTTATCAAAACCTAACCAACAAGAATGCAACAAATTACAAATATAACCATAAATAAAAAGATGCAGTAGAAATAACACTTCATTAATATCAAATATTGAAATATGCTTAGAAATAGAATGGAAATAAGAATAGCTCGGGTGATGGTAGCTTATCTCTAAGAAGAGATGTGGTGGCTACATGCCTCTGAACTGCGTTACAATGAGGCTCAAGGGCCTTTTTATTATTGAACAATAAGAGAAAACCCTAAACAACCAAAACCATAACCCAAGGAGATGTAACACCAAGAGTTTCTAGGCCCCGTTGGGGTGAGTTGGACAACCAACTTCCCCGGGTCGTGACTTGGTCATATTATCTCTGTTTTATGTGCATGATAACCCATTTGAAATATATCTCCGAGGATTACGAAAAAAATATGATTTTAGATAAAAAAATCGCTCGTAGTAGATTGCCAAAAAAGCGTCATTTAGGGCCTCAAAACGGCTCCAGAAGATTAGGACCCGAAAAACAGCTAAAAATTGTAAAATGTGCTACAATTAAGGAAACTAAAAAACTAAAAGAAACAATGTTGGGGGTCCAAATGGAATTGGCAGGTGGCCACCAATATCCTCCTAGATCATTTCTCCCCCCTTAGGAAGCAATGGTCCCCATTGCGTTGAGTTCCTCCATGAGATGAGGAAACTTCTGCTGAACTTGGTCCCTCGTAAGCCACTTGCCTTGGTGAAGGAGTTGGTCTACTTTGACAACTTGATACAGTTGGATCTTCTTCTGGCGAGTGTTCTTGATCTGCGTGTCCATGATCCGATCAGTTGTGGCTTGCTCCATGCAATCTAGATTTAACTCTGTAAGTGTGAGTTGTTCTACAATGTCTGATGTGTCCAACAATGGTGGGAAGTATGGTCGAAGGTGGTCCACATTGAACACTGGATGTAGGCCAAGGAATGGGGGAATTCTGAGCTTAAATGCATTGTCGCCCATAGCCTTGGTAACGGTGTAAGGACCATATCGTAGTGGTCTGAGTTTACAATAGGCTCTGGTAAGGCGTTCCTTCTGCAAATGCAACTAGACTTTGTCGCCCACTTGAAACTTGTGTGGCACCCGATGTTGATCAAGTCGCCGCTTGTATTTGGCATTTGATTTCTCCAGAATTTCATGGACTTGCTCGTGGATATGTTGGATGTGCTCAATGAAGTTGTTTTCCTTATCGGATTCCTACTAGACATGAGCCAAATCTACTTGAATAGCTGCAAATGGTATGGCCACATCAATGGGACATAGTGGTTTGAATCCCAAGCCCACCTAAAAAGGGTTGTGGCTAGTTGAGCTGTGGAGAGCTCAGTTATAGCTGTGCTGGACATAGGGAAGGCTCTCATCCCATGTGTGTGGATGCTTTGAGTTGTACATGTGCAGAATGTGTACAATCATCCTGTTGACGACCTCTATCTGGCCATCAGTTTGGGGATGGAAAGTTGTGGACTTAGTGAGCTTGGTGTCCAGCATCGACCAGAGAATGGACCAAAATGTACTGAGGAACCTGCTATCCCGATATTAGATGATATACTATGGGATCCCAAAGTGTACCCACACTTGTTCAAATAAGAGTTTAGCAGTGGCTTCTGCTGTGATATTCTTCTTGCAGACCGCTAGAATGGCCATCTTCGAGAATCTATCGATGACCAAAAAAACACAGTCGTTGCCGTGCTTAGTAGAAGGAATGACCGACATGTAATCCATGGAGATGGATTCCCAAGGTCGACTAGGGGTAGGCAGCGGAGTATATAGGCCTTGCTTCTTGATGGTTGGTTTGGCAATGGCACAGGCAGTGCAGGATATGATGTACTTCCTGACATCCTGTCAAAGATTCGGCTAGTAGAAATACTTCTACAGTACTACCACTGTTTTCTCGCCCCCGAAATGCCCAATAGCCTAACTATAGTGTGCTTCCCAAATCATCTTGGCTCGCTCGCTTGAAGGAACACAAAGGTGTCCCAGGTGACATAATAGCGCATCCTGGAGGTGAAAATCTGGAACTTGCTGACCCTCCAAGAGCCTCTGGTATGTGTGGCCGAACTCTGGGTCACTTTTGTAGAGAAGTGGCCAATCAAAAGTTTCGTTCACACAAGAGTTGAGCATGATGGTTAACGCCATGATCGGTGGTTGACTGAGGCAGTCTGCAACATTATTGGTGCTACCCTTCTTATACTTGATATTCAAATGGAATTGTTGTAGGTATGTGGATCACTTTTGATGGCGAGCATTCTACAACTTCCCTTACATCTGTATGAACTACAGGGGTCGATGGTCTGTGTGGATGACCGTTTCCTTCCCCAAAATGTAATGCTTCCATTGTCGACAAGCCTGCACAATGGAATACATCTCTTTGTCATAAGTGGGATACTTCCGGACTATGTCTGAAAGTGTCTCACTGTGATATGCCATTGGATGCCCCTGTTGAGTAAGGACTGCCCCAATAGCATAGTCAGAGGCATCTATCTCGATCTCAAATGGTTGTTGCAAGTCTGGTAAAGTGAGCACTGAAGTAGATCAAAGGTAATGTTTCAACTCTGTGAATTCCTTCTGTTGAGATTTAGACCAAAATAATTTTGCTTTTTCTCCTCCCTTGATGAATTGACTCAAGGACCAAGCGATATGAGAGAATCCCAACATGAACCTATGGTAGAAATTGGCAAGACCCAAAAAGCTATAGAGCTTTATTAGAGTGTTTGGGGCTGGCCAATCCTAAATGACTTGGATTTTGGCTGGATCCACATGCACCCCTTGTTCATCAATAATGTATCCCATATACTGAACCTGGGTCATGCCAAAAGTGCATTTCTCTAAATTGGCACACAACATGTGTTGCCACAGTGTTTGGAGAACTTGTCGGATGTGGTGGAGGTGCTCTTCTCAACTCTGGCTGAACATCAGGATGTCATCCAAGTATACCACTACAAATGAGTTGGTGAATGGATGCAAGGTGTCATCCATCAGCCTCATGAAGGTTGTAGGAGCATTCGTCAACCCAAAAAACATAAGAAACCATTCGAAAAGGCCCTCCTTAGCTTTGAAGGTAGTCTTCCACACATCAGAGGGTTCGATTGGTACCTGGTGATAGCTGGACTTCAAGTCGATATTGCTAAAATATTTTAACCCCTTCAGTTGGTCCAAAAGGTCATCAATCCATGGGATCAAGTACCTATTTTGGATAGTGATCTTATTCAGCGCCTCATAGTCAATATAGAGTCTCCAAGTCCCATCCTCCTTTTGTATCAACATGATCGGGCTCCCACAGGGTGAGGAACTCAGACAGATGTGACCTTTCTGCAGCAGCTCCTGAATCTACCTCTTGATTCCGTCAATCTCCAGAATGGAGTGACAATAGATTGGTCCATTAGGCAGTGATGCACCTCGGGTTATATCGATGGAGTGCTTGACCTGACAGTGCAGAGGCACCCTTGTGGGGGAGGTGAAGATGTTCTCATACTCCTCCACAACCTTGTCCATCTGTTTTTGCCGTGCGGAGGGGCCATGTTTGGAGGTCGTGGCCACCATCTTCTTCTTTCCCTGAGGGCGTATCATCACGAAAAAAAAATTCCTGATTTTGGAAATGAGCTTACTGCATTGTTTTGTAGTAACCAAAGAGATGGCGGTAGGCGGTGCTACCTTCGGTATCCTGTACAACTTATTTCCCAAAGTAACAATAACAGCACAAGGCCTTGACTCATACATAGCATGTGCTTCCATAAGTATGGTTGGCTTAATAATACATCACAAATATCAAGGAGAGAAATGTCACATAATACCTCATCCGTGAAGGGCTTGATGTTGTATGGAAGGCAGCACTGTTGGCTCACGCGAAGATCTTGTCCTTGGTGAAGCCACCCGATGGTGTACGATTGTGGATGTGCTGTGGTCGATAAGCCTAGTGATTTCACGACCTCTGCTGAAATGAGGTTCTTTTGGCTCCTGTTATCGATAATGAATTGTAGCGGGGAACCCTTTACCCACATCTGTGAGTGGAAGAGGCATTCCTCCTCCCTTAGATTTTTGGGTCCCTCCTCTTGGATCTTCGTGGTGGAAACGGTGGCGTTGGGTTCCGCATCGATAGTCTGCTTCCCTTTTTCATTCCCCTTGTTGGGTTTTGACTCAGATTCATAACATGCATATGATTCTGAAGCCTTTAGCTCGGCCACCAGTGATTGCTTGGCCCGACACTCAATTGTGTTGTGAATGGAGATCTTATTGAATTCACACCACTTTCCCATGTCCTTCTTTAGCTTCGCGGCGTATTTCTTTGCTTGCGGCTTTGGCTAGTTGTCCTGGGCTGCCCCGCCTTTGGATTTTTCCTTTGTTTTGTGGTTTTGGGGCACCTTTCCCTTGCTTCAGATTCACAGATCCAAAGTCTCGCTTCTTTTGTTTAAAATTTTGCTCGATCTGGACCGCATATCAATATGTCATGCCGAGCGAGGAGATGTCCAGGAATTCCATCTCCTCCTAGATGTACCTATGCAAGCTACCGAGGTACTTGAGAACCAAATGCTTCTTAGAATCCTTGATACCCAACTTTATGCGAACGGTATGAAAAACATTGGTAAACTCCAGCACATCTTGGTCCCTTCCCTATTGCAGTGTCATCCACTTTATGTATTTATCCTCATAGCTCCTGACAAGTAGTACTGCTCCTTGATGGCATCCCAGAACGAGTTCCAAGTGGGTGCAGCTGCAAACAGTGAGTTTGTACTTTCATCCTTCTACTCACAGTGGGTCTCCCACCGAACCTTGATGTGGGGGCCGCTTTGAGAAGTGCAAAGGTGATCTTTTCCCGGCTGGAAAAATCATGAACGAAAAAATATCCTTCTAACATATTTAACCATTTATCTACAACGTCTACATCTATTTGATCCTCAAATATAGGACTGTCAAAGTTAACTTGTACCTTAAAGGGTGTGGCACTTCCAGAGTAGCTGTTGGAAGTAGCTGTGTCACCCCTGGGTAGCTGCTGAAGGATCTGGGAAAAGTTGTCCATCATCGCGTTCCTTTGTCAGTCGAGGGCTTCCTCGAGCAATATTCTGATAGGATCACCTGCTCCCTCATCTTTCTTTTCATCTGCCATGGAAGGACGTCAATTTTGCGAGGTTATTCTTACAAAGGTTCGACCCGTTCAAGCCCTAACTCCTTATATCCCGACCTTGTTGGGGACATGCAAAGAAAAATAGAGAAAGAGCAGACCGCTTGGATACCACTAATCCTGATTTAAACAGGAATGCAACAAATTACAGATATAACCATAAATACAAAGATGCAATAGAAATAACACTTCATTTCATTAATATCAAATACTGAAATATGCTTACAAATAGAATGGAAATAAGACTAGCTCGAGCAATGGTAGCTTATCTTCGAGAAGAGATGTGGTGACTACATGCCTCTGAACTGCGTTACAATGAGGCTCAAGGGCCTTTTTATTATTGAACAATAAGAGAAAACCCTAAACAACCAAAACCTTAACCCGAGGAGATGTAACACAAAAAGTTTTTGGGCCCCGTTGGGGTGAGTTGGACAACCAACTTCCCAGGGTCGTGACTTGGTCATATTATCTCCATTTGATGCCCATGATAACCTGTTGGAAATATCTTTCTGAGGACTACGATGAAAAAGATGATTTTAGACAAAAAACCGTTGGGAGTAGATTTCAAAAAAAGCATCGTTTAGGGCCTCAAAACGGCTTCTGAAGTTTAGGACCTGAAAAACAGCGAAAAAAAGTAAATTGTGCAACAATTAAGGAAACTGGAAAACTAAAAGAAACAATGGTGGGGGTCCAAGTGGAATTGGCTGGTGGCCACCAATATCCACCTAGATTACGTATCATCATACTTCAAGGATCATAATCACAACATCACTACATTACTCAACCATTAAGTCAGGGCATCCAAATTTACCACATTGTCAAATTTATTAAGCTTATCAAAACCTAACCAACAAGAAGATCCTTATTGTCATACTTTTATCATCAAGGTTATCATGCTTATCATAAGCATTAATAGTAGTATCAAGTTGCCAAAAAATCAATGTTTCTAGCAAGCTTTATAAAATCAGGAAATACATCATGTCTAAAATGTAAGATACTTACCAAATATCAAGTCCACCAATATATAATATGTCCTAGAGATCAAAATTATTTTAATATGCATGATTCATTTATGAAGGTGATATTTTCATCATATATTAGGGCTTACCTTTCCATCGACTCTTGCAACTAAATCAAAACACTATACATACCATTTACTGTACAGATACCTTTGTAACTTGTATTTTCTATTTGTCATAGGCAGTTGTAGCTATTAGTCAATTAGGTGCTTCTTTCTTTTTCTGGCACTAGGTTTTCGCTTCCCACACTAGCTTCTTTTCTTCCACTTTAGATGTTCCTCAAGAAGTATTTTCTTATCACACCTCATCTGAAGGTTAGAAGTACTCACATACTCAAATATGCAGCAAGCAATAATTTAATAAATAAACCTAAACAAGAATAGTATCACAAAGAAATAACATAAATCTAAAAAGGTACTTATCTTTAACAAGAAGTGATCATCTCCCTCTTGAACCAGTCTTCAAGATTCACTACCATCCATTATACATATAACAATGTTATCTTTAATATATCCATTGACTTCACCAATAACCAAGGCCTAATTGAAACTAGCTCAACTAGGGTTATGTTGAATCTGTCACAAATCCTCATTGATCATGCTAAGTTTTCAAGACTCTTTTTCATACGTTGGGGTTTCCTCCAAACCATAACATCATGATATCCATCAAACCATAATTACCAAATTGGCTAGGATTTCCTTCAAACCCTAACATTCTTGTAGGTCTCCAACATTTTCTCTTGCTCCCATCAACAATGTCTTCATAGGGGTGATCTTCAATGACTTTTTCTTCATCCCCGCTCTGACCCCAAGGTTAGTTTTCTTAGGGCTACATTTTTCTTTGCTTTATATAATTGAATTTATTCATTTGCATATTAAATTCACCCTACAACATCATAACATTATTTAGTTTTACTACATTGTTCAATGACATATGAAATTATATAGAAAGAACAATATCTTCATCAATGCAATAGAACATAA
Source organism: Pinus tabuliformis (assembly GCA_031772625.1). Lineage (NCBI taxonomy): Eukaryota > Viridiplantae > Streptophyta > Pinopsida > Pinales > Pinaceae > Pinus > Pinus tabuliformis. Next base: position 738,911,811 of record CM062814.1, on the reverse strand, counting down.
AGGAACAATAGAAGAAAAGCATCCACACATAGAGACACTAGGATTAGTCGAAGACCAGGGAAAAACCCTTTCAAATTCTTCTTCTTAATAGATTGTCATAAAATGATCAACAAAGAGAGAGTACAATGATCCATATCTTCAACAACAAAACTATCTAGTAGAGTCAACTAATCAACATACAAGAGATGAACCCAACAATGCTAATAATCAAAACCATGATTTAGAAGCATGCCGTCAACTATCAGTGTCTATAGTCAACTGTTGAGTTTTGCGGTCAACTGAAAAAGAAAACCCTAGTTTCTATTCGCACACAAAGAGTGTACGTGTGTGGGGTTGAAACCTTCCAAGCACACTCATGAGCCTACATGCCTGTGGTTGTAACCAAAAAATGCTTATGTCATCCCTGCGGTTGGAAACCAAAAACCTAAATCTCATGTGTGAGAATTGGACCATGCAATTTCGGACTTGTATGAACCAATCTTCATGAACCGCCTCAGACCTGTGCGAGCCATACCAAAGAAATAAAAATGATCATGATGATGTCAAAATGAGGGTCACTTGACTTGCATTTATAGCCATTCGAGGGTGTCCAAATTCTCTTTTGAGTCGACTTGTCCTTTTGTGCACATGTGGGCTTCAATTCAAAAATACACTTTCCCTTGTCTAAATCAAGTGCTTCAGAAGTCAAAATTGGTCCTCTCGAAAAGAGGAATCTAGAACCATGATTTTAATTTGTTACTCACCTCCCAAATTAACAGAAATTAGAGTATATGAAATTTACATTTGAAATCAACATACAAAATGTCAATTATTGGAGACTTCCATAGTGATTCATATTGTTATAGATTTCTGAAATAACACTGTGTAATGTATGTCATCTGGCAAATGTTTCGGATGGGAATTCCATCCATCATCAAGGACCATAGAGAGCCTTCTCTTTGGTCCCTGATGATGGCTGGAGTTCCCATCCGAAATGTTGGACAGATTACATACATTACACAATGCTATTCTAGAAATCTATAAAAATACAAAATATCAACATAATTTAAAGTGGAATTTACACTATCATTTAACAAAACAACATTCACAACAAACATAAATAATGTTTGAATTAATTCGTTGCAACCTGCTAATTACATTTTGTTTTTCTTGTTGAAACTTTACCTCAAGAACTCAAATGTATGAACGAGCACTTAAAACCTGAAATTGCAAAAATACATTTCACATAATTAAGCAAATTGAGGTGACTTTTCACATATATTTTCAATAAAAACAAAATCATCAAGAAAAAATTAAAATCAGATTTAGATGTTCCCAAGCTATCACTATAGCATGACATTTTTTTGAAAATGTAACTAGTTTTTGTCTTCATAATTGTTGTACTGATTTCAATATGTATCATATGTAACAAACAAAACAAGAAAATAAAAGGTTATTATTATTAAAACATGGGTTTCATGCTTCTTATTGATGGTATTCTAGGTAAAAGAACCTTCTTCATGCTTCTAGGGTTTTTTAGGCCTTAGGATCTATTGTCATGAGTTAAAGGAGTCAACATCATGTTTATAAGACTCTTCCAAGAAAAATGTAATTGGAAAAAGAATTTAAGTTTGAGTCTAGAAAGTCCTGGAAACTCCATAATTACAAGTCAGCCCTGGTAGCTTCAATTTGGTCTAAAGGTGGGAATTCAAGCCTTTGTAAAGAAGATACAAAGAAGCAATTCAACCTCATTTGGCATCCCCTCACTCACAAGTTTGATCTCAAGAAGGAAGTTCGAACTGTAGCTGGGAAGCATAAGAAGAAGAAGAAAGATAAGTTCTAGAAGAAGAAAGGAAGGACATAAGTCTTGTTTTTGCTCTTAAATCTCTCTCACAAGAGTGAAGGATTAGGGTTTTTGCAACTTCCAAGAAGGGCTGAAATTGCAGGACCAAGTTGTAGTAAAACGAAGTGCAATATCTTGTTGTTGGAAGGAAGAATACTCTATCTTGATCTAGTTGACCTTATGAGGAGTTGTCTTTCTCTAGGAAGGTCTCAAGAAAAAAATTAAATAGGGTTTCAAAATAAACATCAAGGGCCAAAGTTGCAGGACAAAAATTGCAGTCGAGTTGAAGTGTTGATGTTGGTATGTTGAAAATGTAGGTTGAAGCTGGTTGGTGCAAAATAAAGGAAGGAGTTATTAAAGGTTTGACTTGGTACTTGGAGTAGGACTTGGTATATGATTTTGGTCTTTGTGTCTCATTTGAAGCAGGCTATATGAGAAGAGAAGACTTTCCTGGGTTTTTCCCTTGGAGGGGTTTTTCCTTAGCTGAGAGCCTAATTTTGTGTCCTATGTTGTTGTTATTTTTTTTCTTGATATTTGTTTGATGAAAATATCTAAATAAAGAACATAAGAAGACTAACTAAGTTCACAAGAAAGTATTAAGGTTAAAGGAAAATTGATATAATAAGCTGCCACTTCAAATTTTCCAACACATAGTGTGACTCTGGGCCCCAACATCTCATGGCACCATTGTCGGGGACGATTTGAATTAATTCCCTGGGAGAAACGACAACCTTCTCAAATTTTGTAGGTGGATGGAATCTGAATCTATCGGTTGTGCATTCCACCTAGTGACTCAACTCTTCATAATATTCATTCTAGTCAGACACATTATTGTCATCTACTCACCACTATACTACAATGATGACAGTTTGCAAATCTAGTTAGTTCATTGTACATATTCCTCACAATTTTGTTTATCTTCTTCAATACATAATTCATAACTTTCATATCCATATTCTAGATATTTTTAGGAGACACACTCAGAGTAACCTAGATCAAAATATAAAACTTACATTCTTTAATCCTAGGTGTTTTTTCTACACCTATAAACAATGAAACAAAACTCTATAGATAAGACTATTGGAGGATCACACAACAGACTCTATATCACAACCTTGTCTCATTATGATATCTCAGTTGGATCATTTTGCATTACCAAAATCAACATACTTCTTCTCCAACTAACAAACAAACATCTTGAGTTACCCAGCCCTTCTCACGCATCAGAGACCCAAATTTCATCCACTTGCGTAACTCTTGAAACAATAGTGAAAACAAGAACTCCTATATCATCTATTGATATAGATATTATCTTACAACACATTATGGTTGGGCAAAGGAAACCTCGCAACCAACCAATAATCATCGATTGGCCTAAATAGTACCTTGATATGCATATACATAAAATAAAAAAGAGGCTATAAAAAATAAAGGTTTTCTGCCACTGATTGAGATAATTAATTAATTGGACATTCAGTTTCTTAATGAGAAGACTTAAGATATTGTATGATATCGTCATCCCACATATTTCCACGATGATGAGATACACCGGAGGATCTGTTCAACTTGGCCGAAAGTGGTTTACATAAAAAACTGAACTATTATTATTTGTTTTGTTTAGTATAAGTGTCGACCCTTTGATTGAAGTGATAAAAGAACAAACACTTGTATCTTAGATTGAAGTGATATAGAACACACTCTTTTATAGGTCTCGATATCTCGCTCGGTAAGAGTGAGGAAACAAAAAAGACATCCTATAATGTAATTTTATAAAAATATCACCTGAACTTAGTAAATGAGTGTATTGTAGGGTATGGGTGGTAAATATTAAATATGAAGTAGTAAGTCATGACTGATTTTCCATTTTAATGGTTGTAGATATTTAAAAATACTAATAAAACATAATAAATTAATTAGATTGATAAGCGTGGTTTATATTGGAATTGGGATAAGGAATTTCAATATTTCATAAATGAAAAATTGTTTGAACGGTACTGATTTGATAAGCTTAGAATATTCTTCATCTAAGTTGGAATCCAACGAATTAGATTAAGAATTTGAAAAATGAAAAATCACAAATTTCAGTTTCAAAGACAAAAATAACAAATTAAATTATTATTTTTTTTTCCAACCTTTTTCTTCCCCGATGATCCTTCTCTTTACAGAATTATTAGTAATTCTTCCGCCGATGATCCTTCTCTTTACAGAATTATTAGTAATAACTTTGCAATAACTCTTTAAAAAAACCTCGCCTTGTGGATATCTCCTCTATACATAAACTGACCCTTCAATTTATGTTTGACAATCCATTTCAACTTGCATGTTAAGCGAAGCACGAAATTCGGTCAGACGGCAATGATACGCGAAGGTTCGAACTTCGTCACAGTCAATGTATTGTAAGCATAAAAGTTGTTAAAGAGTGTAAATATTTTTTCGATTGTTGTTATTTATGGTCCCTCTACCTCTGAGCAGTCTATACTTGACTATCGTTGAATCATCTCCTGTTATTTATGATCCCTCTAGGTATATACGCTTGGTATTTGAGGTTTCCCTTAATTTTTGACTTTAGGTTGATGGGATATTATGAAATAGTCTCGTGTTCAAATCCTTTGAATTTATCACAATTGTTCAAATGACGTCCACATATTTGTAGATGGTTTTTCTCTTGCTTATGGGTTGGCGTTATTTTCTTCTTTTGTGTGGTTAAGATTGTTGGGTTGTTTTCAGAGGTTGCATTTGGCGTTAGGGTATTGCAAATAGACATTTTAATCCTATATTTTTATGAAACTTTCAGAGTCTCAACATAAGGTATGGAAGTTTCCTCGATTTGGATAAATAGTGACAGTTAGGCTTAAATAATGTATCTTAAGGTAGTGCAATAGGAACGTCAAATTAATGCGTGGGTTGGCGTTATTTTCCTATGCTGTGTAATTAAGAGTGTTTGATTGTTTTCAGAGCTTTCTTTTGGGATTAGGGTATTAGAACTAGAGGTTTTAACCTTATATGTTTATGAAAGTCAAAACCTCTATGTTTATGAAAGTCTCACTGTAAACATAAGGCTTGGAGGTTACCTTCATCGCATAACTACTGAAAATTGCCCTTAAATAATATCAACGTATCAATGTAGCAGGGAGATCAAATTAATGGATTATTTCAATAATTTTACACTTTTAACACATACATATTATGTTTTCTCATAATACTAGGTTTAGGTTTATAATATTAAGTGTAAGATTTAAAATACTAAATTTTAATATTAAAATTACTATACACTTAATAATTATTAATTTGATTGTTATCTTTCTATCCATATATATCCATTACATTTACTGTTATAATTATGCTGATCATTAATTTAATACATTCTAGTGATTATTAAACCATGTACCATTCAATCTTAATAGTAAACCATGTACCATTCAATCAATGATGTCTACAATATTACAAAAGGAAAAATTTGTGTGAAGAAATTAAAAATGATAAGCCGAGCACACTTCGTACGAAGGACAAGTAGGCCACACTGTCAAAAGTAAGTATAGTGCATGAGCAGTCGCAAAATTCGACTTCATGTGTATTGTACTTAAAACAAAGGTGTGGTATGAAATATTTCAAAGGTGTTTCTTTTACCATATCTTTTATAAAAATAATTTTTAGTGCATGTTCAGAATCTTTTTGTATCCCATTAAAATTATTTAGCGTCATTTAATAAGCTAACAATTTCTTTTGGATGAAAATATTCTCGTTGGAATTTAGTATTTTTATTTTTCCAAAAAAATTGAATGTGGGAGTGTTTTAATTTTTTATGATAGAAATAAATTTAGTGTTATTAGAAATTTTGAAATATCCAAAATTTTGAAACTTGATACTTGTAATTTAGATTTCTAAAAATTTCCATTAAATTTTATCAAAATTATTATATATATATCTATATATCACATCTTTAAATTACTATAGTTTTATTTTAAATATAATATGTTACTCTTTCTTAAACAATTTATGAGTATAAATATTTTTAAATATTTTGTACCACAAAAGAAACACATTTTAATGTATGTTTGGAATTCTTTTTATCAAATAATTATCAATGTGATGTCATTCCCCTTTAAAAAATAATGCTATCTAAAAGTTAAAAAATGTTTAATTCATGGTCTTATCACATCGAAAATTTTATTCCATGTTTCACCGAGTTAGTGCATTCTACCAAAGTTTTATTTTCTATGACAAATGTATTACACAAAAGGTGTGCTTCATGGGATAAGAGAATCACATGAAAGATTTTTTTTTTATGATAAAATTATTACATTAAATATTTTTCCTTGAGAGGTGTTTTATAGCTCAGTATAAAAGAGGTGTGAGAGATATTTTATAGTTTAGTATTCAAAAAGTGTGTAGGTGTAATAGTGTAATATAAGAAAGAATGTAACAATATGTTGAATTTATATTAATATATTTAATTTATAGGTTCTAAAGGATTTGTAAACATTTACGGCTCAATTAAATAATAATAAAAGGATAAAATTAATGTAGATCCCAGTATGGGGGAGATGTTATAATGTCAGTAAAATATTAAAAGTAATAAAATAATAAAAATCAATTTGTTACATTAATGTAATTTTGTTTCTATTTACAAAATTAAGAATAATTTTTAAATAAAAAAAATTATAGTATACATATCATATTAAAATATATAACATATAAATAGTAACTATAAGTTAAGATTCATTTTACCTTATAAATTAAAATAATGATTTTGTAATCATATTTAAATTTAATTAATAAGCACATAAAAACTTTAATACTTACAATATAACAATATTTTTAACCATGGATATTCACACCCACTTTACCATAGATATTATTAATTTGTAAATAAGTTTTATTACAATACCATGGCTCATCAATATCACATGCCCAAAAACAATCTCTCATTTCACAATCAAAATATTTTATAAATATTTTATTTCAATTTAATTTTATAACATTTTTTAATTAATCTAATAGCCAAAAAATTATAATTAATTTTTGAGATATATCTAAACCTTCTATCACAATAAAATATATAAAATACAAATAATAATTATGAATTAAAACCCATTTATCATATAAATTAAAGTAATAATTCTATAATATAAAAATTTTATTAATAAACACAACAACACACAACCAACCACAAAACACAACTCCTAAATACACCACCCTCCCTGCAACTTATACTACGTCGATGGCATGAAATCCTCTCATACTCAGGTTAAGGGCTTACTTTTATTTTCTTAATAAAAACCCTTCACACTATCCACACAAGCAAAGCGAAAATAACCTTCACACACTTACATAATCCTACGCACATACCTATTGACACTAATCTTTCGTACATCAAATTACTTTCACATCTCTCTCACATATACGTAGCACTCCTTTAAGCGAGTTAGCCACATAGTCACTCGCTCTAATACTAAGTTAAGAAACCAATGGCACACTAAAAATTTTAATCATCCTCTAGTGTGCTTTTTAATTATTTTAACGTGGAATATTAATTGATAAATTTTTTTTTAATCTATATTTTATTACTAAATCAACCTGTGATAGACAATTTGCCTAATGTTTGTTATTTTATTACTAAATCAACCTGTGATAGATAATTTGCCTAATGTTTGTCATTGTACTTGGCCTTTGTTATTAGCACTCATTCCAAAACCAACTGGTTCATGATGAAAGGTGATTTTGGGGTAAACCAATTTCTCCTTTCTTTATAAATTTCGATCCTGAGGCTTGTGGGTTATGGCCCACAAACCTTATCGAAAGTGTTATTGAGAGGTTTTAAGCCTTTAAACACTTGGGCAACATGTAAAATTGGGACCACTCACTTTATCAGAATACATGGGGAATACACGGAACAATGATCCCGAAACATATAAGCCGGATCTCAAAATCTATACACCCGCGACTATAATTATCGTTGGCTCTACACTCTAATCCTTTCCACAGCGCTCTTCGACCTCTGCTATCCCCGATCGGCTTCATCGCGTATCAGCATTTCAGCACATTGGTTAATTGCATATTGGCATATCCATATTTGCCGTCCCTTGACCTCTATCTAATGCGATTTCCGATCAATTCTTGGTCGTCAATCTGGACTCAATCTAACGGTTTTCACTGGCTTGATCAACCAACTTGCTCGACAAACCTCAACCATTGATCTACTTGCGTTAGATCCAACGACTCACAAGGATTTCAGCCAGATAACTAGTACGAGGATTAACCGCCTAAAAAGTGGTTTCCTCTCTCCTCCTCAGTGCTATGTGTCGAATGGTTAGTGGAATCGGGCTCAGCCTTTAATACTACTTATGGGTTTGAGGCCGCCCGAAATACCACTTCCACTATTTAAAACCACTCTTCACCAATTATCTTCCGCCATTACTGTCCGTTGATTTATGAGATCAACGAATCCTATGCATTTCCTCATTCATCCGCCATCTGATGGATTCTTCACTTAATTCCAGTTCCTCTCTTTCATCTCTGTTCTCACGACACACCGATAGTTATATATAACAATATTTCGTTGGATCGCCATCGATCCTATAGTGATCGATGGTCGATCAACACACTTGCAAACGGGATTTAAACCATCAATGCATCTATATATATATATATATATATATATATATATATATATAGATATATATATATAACATGTCTTAAAAGGAAATAATACACAGTCACGCGGAAATCCACAGAACACAATCTATTCACTATACACAATATTGAATACAGGCTAAGGCATTTCAGCCTTAGAGATAGTTCCCTCTCGACTACATTTTGAACACTCGAGTTTTCATAAAACTCTATATCACTCTGTTCCATTGAATACGCAAGTTCATCACACACACACACACACATATATATAGATATATAAGGAAACATCGGATCAGATCACTAGAAGGATCTGATCAAATCCACTCCTTGATTTCCTCTAACAACCCCTAATCTTTCTACGCATGTGGCAGATTACATTTAATAAGTCTCCCTGAGAATTTTATCCATTCCACCTAATTAGCTTTGTTTAAACAAAATTGTCCCTTGTTCAACTCTGATGGTCCACGTCCTCTCGTTCTCCGCTTTGGATTCCTCTTTTGATTAAGGGGGGTCAGATGCTCCTGCATCAGACTCCCGAGGCACAAAAATTTATGACCTCCTGGTCATATGCTTCTCCTTATCCTTAGCAATTCTACCCACTTCTCAGTAGAACTGCCTTTATGATCTTCTATGAGCTGCAACCAACCTCTGCAGTAACAGTCTTCCTTTGCTACATGATACCTCACCAAGATTTCTCCTCTGAGCTTAGTCTTTTGGCATCCTTCTGGTTCTCTCCTCTAGAACCAATTGAGCACTCCTTGCTCTAGGTTGCTACAAGTCTTCTCACCTTCCGCTGTCATTCGGTGTACAATAGTAAAGACCATAACTCTCCAGTCTTCAACACAATAGTACCTCCTTCTCCTTCTACTTGTACTCTTTCTTCCTTCTCGCAGGAAAACTTTCCCTTAACCTTTCCCTACTCTGATACCAAATGATGAAAGGTGATTTTGGGGGTAAACCAATTTCCCCTTTCTTTATAAATTTTGATCCTGAGGCCTATTGGTTATACCCAAAAATCTCCTTTCATCATTTGGTTTCACAGGTCGGAGGATTGAAACCTCACTCTGATACCAAATGATGAAAGGTGATTTTGGGGGTAAACCAATTTCCCATTTCTTTATAAATTTTGATCCTGAGGCCTCTGGGTTATGGCCCACAAACCTTATCAGAAGCGTTATTGAGAGGCTTTAAGCCTTTAAACACTCAGGCAACAGGTAAAATCGGGACCACTTACTTTATCGGAATACACAGGGAATACACGGGAACAACGATCCCGAAACATATAAGCTGGATCTCAAAATATATACAACAGCAACTATAATTATCATCGGGTCCACACACCAATCCTTTCCATAGCACTCTCTGACCTCTACTATCCCTGATCGGCTTCATTGCACATCAACATTTTGACACATTGGTTAATCGCATATCAGCATATCCATCTATGTCATCCCTTGACCTCTGTTTAATGTGATTTCTGATCAATTCTTGACCATCAATCTGGACTCGATCTGACAGTTGTTGCTGGCCTGATCAACCAACTTGCTCGACAAACCTCAACCATTGATCTACTCGCGCTAGATCCAATGGCTCACAAGGATTTTGGTTGGACAACTAATACGAGGATTAACCTCCTAAAAATTGGTTTCCTCTCTCCTCCTTGCTGCTACGCGTCGAATGGTTAACAGAATCAAGTGCTCAGCCTTTAATACTACTTATGGGTTTGAGGCTGCCCGAAATACCACTTCCACTATTTAAAACCACTGTTCGTCGATTATCTTCCACCAATGCTGTCCGTTGATTTATAAGATCAACGGATCCTATGCATTTTCTCATTCATTCGACATTTGATGGATTCTTCGCTTAAATCCAATTCCTCTCTACCATCTATGTTCTCACGACACACCAATAGTTATATATAACAATATTTCATTGGATCTCCATCGATCCTACAATGATCGATGGTCGATCAACACACTTGAAAACATGATTTAAACCATCAACGCATATATATATATCTATATATATATATATATATATATATATATATATATATATATATATATATATACATATATACATATACAACATGTCTGAAAATGACATAATACACACTCACACGGAAATCCACAGAACACAATCTATTCACTATACACAATATTGAATACAGGCTAAGGCATTTCATCCTTAGAGACAGTGCCCTCTCGACTACATTTTGAACACTCTAGTTTTCATAAAACTCTTTATCGCTCTGTCCTATTGAACACACAGGTTCATCACATATATATATAAGGAAACATCGGATCGGATCACTGGAAGGATCCAATCAAATCCACTCCTTGATTTCCTCTAACAACCCCTAATCTTTCTACAAATGTGGCAGATTACATTTAATAAGTCTCCTTGAGACTTTTATCCATTCCACCTAATTAGCTTTGTTTAAACAGAATTGTCCCTTGTTCAGCTCTAATGATCCATGACCTCTCGTTCTCCGCTTTGGATTCCTCTTTTGATTAAGGGGGGTTAGATGCTCCTGCATCAGTTCATTCTCTGGGAATTCTTGGGCTCTCATTACACATCTCCAAAAATGCTGGGACGAAGCGCCTGCTCATTCTTTAGCTTTCTAATCATTTCTTCATTTAAATGAAAATCGCCAACCTCGAGGTCCCCTATTTGTCTTTCCATATGAATTCATGATAACTGCACTCATCTTTAATGCCGACTACACTTTTGCTGACGTTGATTTCCACGTTCTTGGTCAGTAGGTCATCTCTTATAAACTTGAAAAACTGCCTCCTTTATGTCATCAGTCACTACTTCTTCAGCCCTGAAAGATATGTCACGCATATCACAATTAATCTTCTATTCTCTCCGGAAGATTGTTCTCATGTGCTGAGGAGGTTTGTTAGAAATAGGAGATCCCCTACAACATTCCGCCCAGCAATTCATGAAATGCCAGAAGGAACTCCCATCTGCAACAACGTGATGAATAGAGGCTCCAATGCAGATTCCGCCACCACGAAAACCAGTCACCTGCAATACACAAAACCAAACAATTCAAATAATTTCCATACTTGCAGATAAAAAATAGACAAGCAAGAGGAGTAAGGATCAGGGATTTTCTAATGGTAGCAGCTAGTAGGAAATTCAAAGAGAAAACAATGTCTACGTTGAATTTAATTTAGAAAGGTTTAATGAGAGGAAATTTAGAAGGGTTTAATGAATTTAATTTTCTAATAATCTATTTTATATTTTGTTTTAAAAGACTTATTTCATCTCTTTTGCATTTTTTATTGTTTTTAACCGAATTTTTATTCTGATTGCACATTCACACAATTTATTTATGTGGATATTATTAACTTGTAAAAAGGCTTTGTTACAATACTATGGTGTTCATCAACAACACATGCCCAAAAACTATCTCTTATTTCACAATCAAAATATTTTATAAATATTTTTTTATTTAATTTTATTACAGTTTTGCACAAAGAGAAACTCTCCAACCCAATATAGAAGAGATATTGTAATGTTCTATTATGTTACAACCCACTATGGAAGAGATGTTGTAATGTCCTTTTATGTTATGTTATCTAAACATTTTGACTCTATCAAATTACATAAAAACAAAAATAAAATTATTAATTATAATTATTAAATAAAATATTTTGGCTTAGTGAAATTACATAAAAATAAAACTAAAATTATAAAAATAAAATAAAGTAAAAAATAAAATTAATATTTATAATTATTAATTATTAATCATTAATAATTAGATTGGCCTAGATCTATCTTATTTTCGGATCTAACAAAGCTCTGAGAGATCTATCTTATTTCCGGATCTATCAAGCTCTTAGAGGGATCAAATCTCTGAAGGTGTAAACATTTCCTCAAGTTTCACACTCAAAAAAAAGGTTTGCACCTCCAGAAAAATGATATTTCATGCAATAAACACATCGAGAATGAAATTACATCTAAGATAATATTTCATACAATAACCACATCACACCAAAATTATATTTTATGTGATGAGAACATTACACCAAAGTAGTCATTGAAGTAAGGAGAAAGTTTTTACATTCCATTGTCAAACTACAAAGTAAAGAATTCAAAATCAAATATAAAATGAAATAATTACAAGCTATTGCAACAATAAAATAAAAGCATGTACATATATTGTATATGTAACAACAAATGTGAAGACAGGAATATAATAAAAATAAAGTAAGGAAAATAATTTTATGAGCAACTTTAGAATAATGCTTCATTAGTCACAAGGCTATGTAAGCATGTACCAATATGTTGTATAAATCCAAGAAAATTTACATATATTTTAGCCTAAGATGTTCATGAAACATGATAAAATTTTGAAAAAATATGCATATATAAGGATGGCTAGAAATCATTGATTTTTATTAATAAATGAGAGATGTAACAAAATCATACAAGAATACTTAGAGGCAAAAAAATAAGAAAGAAAAAAATTATGGATCCTTATGGGGACATTTTGACATGATTGACTAAATAAAGTTTATTTGCAAAACATTTAGTTATTAACATTGGAATTAAATTCTATAGTTTCTATAAACATAAATAGATATAGGAAATGAATCTCTTCTCCACCTTGTCACTCCTTTGAAGAAGTTTGTTTCCACGAAACATGTTAGCTTCATGTATTCATAGTAAAAGTAACCACGAGAAAATAATGACAACTTTCATAATTTGGGCATACCTCTTCTCACACACACACACACACACACACATATATATATATATATATATATATATATATATATATATATATATATATATATCTATATATATATATATATATATATATATATATATATATATATCTATATATATATATATATATATTTCCTTCATTGTCTCCTCCACTTTTTCTATCCACTTGAAATAGTTAGAAGAGCTAATTGTTTTGAGGATTAGTTTTTTATTTTATTTTCAAATATGCTTTATTAACACTCAAGAAGGAGAGTTCTAAAGGATTTAAATTTTTAAAAGTTAATTAACTTTTATAAAATTACTTTTTAGGTGTCCCTCAAATACATCATAAACTTAATACCACCCTTTGTGACTCATAGCATGTAAATGTGCAAATGATAATGATGTCAAATAATAATATGATTTAAATAAAATTCCCCATCGCTTATCAAACAATATGAAAAATACTCATCTTACCTCCTAGCATGCATATCATGAAAAGAAAATGTATGTATCCTAAAAGCATCCATCATATATAACTTTGACATAAAAATTCCTTGTGCCTCCCACATGAAAATGCATCTGTAAAACCATAGCAAAAATCAACATATGGACAAACTATAACAACCATAATATCTTTGCTTGTAACCCCTCAAAAATAGTATATCATCAAGTGTAAATATATCTAAAAATGTAATGTTGTCTTAAAACATTCTATGTTGAAAATTTATTATAATGTTGCGGATGTATCAAAACCAAAATATGTGTGTTAAAAGTGTATCATGAAACATGTTGAAAATATATAACTTTATGAAGTTAGTATAGTAGATCAAAGGATTCTCATGATTTGTAATATATTTACTATCTATTTTATTTCCCTTACTTTTTTCTTTGCCCCAAGAATGTATTTCTAGAAACATGTTGTCAACAAAGATTTCTTTCTTTTCACTTTTCCCTACAATAGAAGTTCATGAATGGGAAGACTTGGCCTCAAATGAAGAAGGAGAAAGGGCTACAGTGTGGATGAAGTTTAGCAACAATTGCGTGGAGGTGACTTCAATGGTTGTACATGATGTTGGGCCATGGCCTATGAAGAACGAGAGGGCACATGTTAAGTAGACGGTGCACAAGGAACTATATGATGAGATATGAAAGGCCAACAAGCATGTCTTAAAAGTTGTGCAATGGGAATTGGGTCTCATCCATCATAGTGGGGTGGTTGTTGTGGTTCTAAAGGTTGTTACTGAGGTATCTCAGAAATATTGGGGTATGAGAGAGGCATGTTCTGATATGGCTACGGGGTTGGTTGAGGTGGTAGGACTCTTAAATAAAGGTGCCTTATTTGACCTAGATGATTAAATTCTTCTCATTTAACATCCAACAGAATGGAAAACCAAATCCTCTTATTTTGTTTTTTTCCTCCAAATGACATTCCCATGTATGCCTTGTCCTCTTCTATTATTATGTGACCCTTTTATATGAAAACTCATCTTATACATATAGCATCTAGCTGATTCTATTTCAAATAATCTTTGTATTATGAGTGTGCACATTAGCAAAGAATTTGAAATAATCTTCGTATTATGAATGTACACATTAGCAAAGCATTTGAAATAATCTTCGTATCATTAGTGTACACATTAACAAAGCATTTTAAATCCTAGAGTCATGTTTTTTAGTAAATGTTGAGTACATAATAAAACATCCATAACGAAGCTATGGAAAAGGGGAAGGGAGAGTTTCTCTTATATGCCAAGAGAGTTTCTCTGGTATACTAGGAAAATTTATTGTTTTATTGTTTTAGAACATAAAATATCATATCACCCAAAAGAAATTATTAAAATTATTAGAATATGGAACCAGTGATTTGGGATACTAAAATACATTAGTTTATATATAATATTCGAAATAATGCAACAAACTTTAAAATCTCCTCATGTCTCATGTCTCCTTTTCATATCATATGTAGAGGTAAAATATAACTTGAATATCATACAAGCCATGCATTGGCTTTACATGAAAAAATATAAACCACATTGTAATGATATGAACTTTATTCATGACTTAACGTTTTTTGCTATGACATAGAAAGACTTGGAAAATGGATATCCATACCAGATTGCAATGATATGAACTTTATTCATGACTTAAATTTTTTTGCTATGACAAGGAAAGACTTGGAAAATCGATATCCATATGTGTTGCGTGTCATGGATAAGTTATTCGCATACCTTTGTAAGGCCATGTTACTATATTTAATAATCAACGATGTTTTAGAATATACCCTTCGTTACCATTTTATGACTCAGATTATAAATTAGGGAGGCGTGATTGCAGAATGGGATGTGGAAAGTGATATGTATGATGGATGTGCACAATGTATTTCAGTAAATTTGAGTAAGGAGCCTTTTGATAAAGGATTTTTTTGTATTTCGAAAGGAAGAAAATACAATGACCCTAGGCCAAGCAGATGTATCGTCGGATAGTCAATTTATGCTATGGTTCATGAAGACATGGGATACATTTTTCCATGTAAGTAAATTATAATGACTTACAGTTGCTAACTGTATTATTCAAACTGAAACAAAATTTGGTGTGACTCGTTTTAATTATTGTATTTATGAAAAAAACTTAGATTAATAGAATATTGGGGTTTCTTAGATGCACATTGACCTTAGCCAAGGCTTTGTATGAAAAAAATGGAGGAACAATATGACTGAAAGTGAAAACAAAGTTTTCGTGAATGCACAACGATCGCTTTTTTAACTTATCGAAATTAGGAAATCCTCACCCAAGTTTGACCTGGGAAATATTAGGATATAATAACGATTTATGAGACTAAGGGGGAGTAGGATCATTATATGTGAACTGAGAGCAAGGCCCTGCAAAAGTCATTATCAAGGAGAATAACAATTGTAAATATTTGACTCAATTGAATATACGAAAGAAACTAGAGATTGATCCTATGAAATGTACATACGGGAAGTAATATATTTTCCTCATACAAGATGAATAATAAATTCGAAAATAAATTAAAACACAATATCTAATTTTTCATATATGCAAGTAGAGATTTTCTCCATGTAGGAGGTGACTATGGTTAATAGCATAAGATAGAATATAACATGTAGACTTTGTTTCTATTCAAACCAACAACACATATGTATATTTTTTCCTCATACAATATGAATAATAACCCTTTGAAAATAATATAAAACACAATATCTAATTTTTCATATATGCAACTAGAGGTTTTTTCCATGTAGGAGGTGACTGGTTGATAGCATAAGATAGAATATAATATGTAGACTTTGTTTCTATTCAAATCAACAACAGGGCATCTTTATGTTGATTGTTGATTCCCTGAATATTCGGGAATCGGATGGACAAAAATTGACCGCGCCCATGTCCGTCTGATTCCTGAATATTCGGGGAATCAACAATCGACTTAAGCTCAAGCCCAACAACACATATCACAGGAAGAACGACTTGGTCTACTTTTTCGTATAGAGTTATAATCATGCACCAAGAACTGGAATAGGGAAAATCGATGGGAAAAAGGGATTAACCCTGCCACAAATACAAGAAACAAGCCTAAAACATGACAATACTTTTTACAACATAATCAGAATGAGCTATACCTTTATCCTAAGAAATAAAATGGTGGTCGGGATGTAGTTCCAGGTTGTTACAGTCGAGCCAACCTTTCTTTGTAAATTCCATTAGAGCCTTGCCAATATTTGGAGCTCCCCAACCAACGTTTATTATCAAACCAAAATGAAAACTACCACCAACTCCACTCAGATAGTTTCCCAAATGTTTGGATCCATTATGAATATGTCTCTTCAGATTAACACAATAAGTTCCGCCTCATTAAAACCATAGTATTACCAGCCACATCAAGATACTTAAACTACGTTGGAGGTGAGTGAAGTTCAATATTTTCACCATGTAATTGCTTACGTGGCAAGAAAAATACCATATACAATGTTTTATTCAACCAACAAACCATTAAAACATATGCATTATCCATTTCGACGTGATTACCAAATTATATCTTACCACAATAACGAGGACTGCTCATTAAACGAAGCTTATAACACTATTTTTGCGATATCATATGCACACCCTAAATCTACCCGATCACATTCTAATACTTAGACTTATTAATGTAGATCGAAGCGAAGCATTATCATATGATAGGTCATACGTTGGCATACCACATGTGAGGTGTGTTTATCACATTAACAAAATATATCTAAGTTGTTGATAATAACATTTCAAATACGTTGAAAATTATGTGGTGTGTGCCGAGATTGATAACAGAAAAATGGTTATGTTTTGGTCTGTGACCATTGTTTTCATATATAATTCAAATTTTGGGTGAGTTTATAATACACCATTTTTTCAATTGAATACAATCGCCTATAATAAAACTCAGTGTCATTCTAACATAAAATAAAGTCCCTTTCTTGTTTTTCATTCATAAACAAACCCAACAACATCTTAGAATGTTTTTCATTCATAAACAAACCCAACAACATCTTAGAATGCAAGTCATTACCATACCTTTAGGAGCTTGCTCATCGTTACATTTATTTCTGTATAAAATAAAATTCATAAAAAGAGTTGATCATTGAATTGTCATGATGCGTGTTATCGTTAGAAACCCTATAGAATAGTAACCTCCTTATTATGCCCATAGAGATGGGTCTTCACCTATCATTGCTTTTTATTTTTTTTTCAAAAGGTGGAAAAACTTATCAAACTTAGTTGTCAAACCAATATTGAGGACAGCTATTTCTGGCTGCTATCCATGAATGTTAGTTGACGCATCAATGTTATCAAAGAAAACCACACCACCTGGAATAACCCGCTGGTAGTCCGTAAAGGAACAAACTCATGGTTACATTTATTCTTTATTGTTTTTTAATTTTTATTTTCAGAGGAGAGTTAGAGAAAATTCACAATGGCCTGTGTATTGTGCATGTAGGTGCGCCAATGTTTCATGAAATACACATAATGAATGTTTGAAGGAGTACATATGAAGAAAGGTTTTTAAAAAGAGGCACACAAGCCAAAGTTCCAACACATAATACACACAATTTTTTAAAAGGGTTAGACAAGACAAGTTTTAAAGTGAGACGTAAAGAGAGATTTCAAGTTTTAAAATAGATCGCACTCAAAGTTAAGATATGCGTGACACGTAAAATTTATGCAAATAATTATGATGTATGACATAGGGCATATTTCTCCCAAGTTTATAAAGGTCATGATATAGTTGAACCTAATTCAAGAATCTATACTAAAGGTCTTGAAGTTGCAACAAAGTATGTGCATATTTCAAATTTCTATGAAGGGCATCTTCACAAAAGTTTCCAAATATTTACATAAGAAAAGGAACATAGTTTCACATGACATATCTTTTAAAGGAAATGACATGTTGTAATCTAGCTACTTTTTAGTGCCATACACAAAGTTTCAAAGCATGTCGTATTCGAAATATCTTTGATGTTATAAAAAAACATTCTAAACATATGGAAACAATTTTATTTTTTCTTGTGATACATAATGTCACGAAAAAATAAAAAACATTTCACACCCAAAGGTTTTGAGTGTTATACATATCACATATAATGTTAAAGAAATGTGTGACACAATATTTTCACACGTAAAGTTAAGAAGAGAACAACCCACGATTCATTAGAAATATATTTTTTAGATGTCATATAATAACATAGTTTTATTTCATATAATAAGTGCATTCCACCCATGTTACTTTTCATATGATAAGTGAATCGCACCAATGTTTTGTTTCATGCGATAAGTGCATTTCACAAAAGTTTGATTAATGCAATACACATGAGACATGTTTAAAGGAAGTAAACATAAGGTAAAATTACTTTTTAAAAGAGGTACAGAACCAAAGTTCAATATGAATTTACAAGATTCATAAGATCAGGTTTTAAAAGGGTCGTAAATAATAAGGATGTCACGGTTTAAAACATATCACACCCAAAATATTTAGAGGTGTGACATATCATGCGTAAAATCTTTAGATTGATGTGTCATGTACAAATATTTTTGGAGTGTGACATGGGCACATCACTCCCAATTTTATGAAGATCATCAGGACATAACCAATATATTGAGGATTTTCAAGTTGAAACAAAGTGTGTCATTGATGTTTTTTCAAGCTTGGCACGAGATTTAGAGATAATTCCATATTCAAAGTTACATGGTTGAAACTAATTGAAAGTTTGATTGGTTGTATTCCTATATTGTTCTAGTTGTATTACGCTCCTCAATTTTTGTGATTTATGGAGCATTAGGTTAAATGCTATAGATACACATACATGATAAATTCTCACACAAAAAGTACAGGTCTAAGAAAATGTTTAATAATTCCATTATAAATTCCTAAATTTAAAAAATTTAAAAAACAAAATTGTAAATTATGTTTAAGCAAGCACATACTTAATAAATATTTTCTTCAATTCTTTCAGAAAGCCAACACAATGATTCTTGAAAACCACAAAATAGTAAATGAAAAAGATAAAACAAAAATAAGAAAAAAACAACATAAAAAGAAGATTTAGACTAACACCTATCAAATCTAAAAAGAATATTCAAACCTAAAACTCTTACCAATTTTTTTAAACAGAACTATACAATAAAAAACATTATAATGATTATCTAAAAAAAATATTCAAACCTAAAACTTTTACCAATTTTTTAAAACAGAACTATACAATAAAAAACATTATAATGATTAAACATTTGGAAGCTAAAAATAGTGTTCAAGTGCGTATATTTTTATTTTTATTTTCTTCTTCTTCTTTTTTTTCTTTGTTTTTTTTTTTTTTTTTCAAAAGGTGGAAAAACCTATCAAACTCAGTTTTGTCAAACCAACATTGAGGACAGCCATCTCTGGCTGCTATCCGCGAATGTCAGTTGACACATCACTGTTATCAAGGAAAACCACGCCACCTGAAATAACCCGCTGGTGGTCCGTAAGGGAGCAGGCTATCACTCCTGCCAGATGCCTCTGGGTCTTGGGCCGTTAACCTGTTTCCTTACGTCCGAGGAAGACGAGCTCTTAGCCAAGCAGAAGCAGTTTTAGGGCGTACTCCAGGCCCACAAGTGCGTATATTTTTAATCAAATTATATGTTCTTTTTTCCTTATTAAAATAAATTTTAAAAATATACTTTGATGAATATCATTACTTTTAATCATAAATAAATATAGATTTAATATAAATTTAACTAATTTATTTATTTTAATATATATATATATATATATATATATATAAATACCAACCTATTGAATTATAAAACCGTTAAAATAGAATAAAATGAATTCACCATTTCATTAATATGAATTTCAAAATTTAATTAAAAAACAGACACCACTATTGGCTACTAGTGAATTTGCATGTTTTCTATATTAATTGAATGTTGTGTTGATGCGCTATTTCCCAAAGTGATAACCTTAATATGTTTTTATTGATAACCTTAATAAACAAAGATAGGTTAGAGAAATCTTTATATTTATATTTTAATATTTTATTTGTTTACATGGTGTTAGTATTTGAAATGGATCTAAATATTTTTAGGAAGAACATTATGATGAAATATATTTTATATATAAATTTGATAAATATTTTAAAGTAAATGGAAATATTTATAAAATAGAAACTTATAACTCAATTGATAGTTGGTGCCGTGTAGGAGGTAAGGTAATAAATGTTCCTGCAGTGGTCTAGTGTAATAGGTAAGGTAATAAATGTTCCTGCAGTGGTCCAGTGTAAGAGGTAAGGTAATAAATGTTCCGGGAGTGTAAGTGCGTTAAGGGAGGAATAAATGCAACGATTTTTTTATTGAATACTATGATATAATTTATTTGATTTTAAATTATTTAATTTATCGTTGAGGGGGGAATATATGTACTCTTTTTATTTATTGAATATTATAATGTTATTCAATATATTTTATTTTATATTATTAAATTTAATTAATTATTAGCCTGAAAAATTATTTGATTTTAGATTTTGAAAGTTAGTTAATAAAGAGGATGAAAAATTAAATCCAGTTGAATTTGTACATTTACTAATTATATAAATGCAAGTAAAGTATTTGGGCTCGTGATAACTCATGAATTATTTGTTACCTTTATCTTTGCTTTATCATCAAGAATTTAGATAAGTGAGAGTACATATAATAAGTGAGAGTACGTATAATAAGTTGGCCACTTTTCAACAAATTTCAATGTATATATGGATGAAATATTGATTAATTTATCCTTAATTTTTTTTGGGCAATTATAGTCTATTACGAATTAAATTAATCTCAATGTATCTAGATGAAATATTGATTAATTTATCATAAAAAAATTGACAATCACGTTGTATTACAAATTAAATTTCAAAAATATTGTTTTAATATTTTTGGTAAAAGATGCTAATAAAAATTAAAAATAAAGTTATAACATTTAGAAAGACGTATTGATTTTTTAATCTATAATGATATATTTTTTTCAAAAACATTATATGAAGATACGTTGAGGTCAACCTAAAATTCAAGCTTTGCAAGATAAATGTTGGCCCTCATAGTATAGAATATTATGTCCAAAAATTGGCATTTCAATATATATGAATGAGTTTGGGAAATCTATTTTGTATCTAGACGACCATTAGAAACTAGATTTTTCTCACATCAAATATAAATGAGTCATTTATATTTGAAAATATTACATTCAAGTGGTTTTAGAGTAACTTAATAGGTCTACTAATCAATCCTTTGTCCAGGTCATTTACCCACAAACCCAAGAGGAATATATGGGAGCTTTTATACCATTTGGATAGATATTCAGTTAGGGATGGAATTTTTTCAAAGGTATTACTAGAAGAAAACATAAATTGTTTTATCATTTGACCAAGAGTTTTAGATTACTAAAAGAAAACATAATTGTTTTGTGATTGGACGATGATTTGTAAAAGGTTATACTTCAAATAAGCTTATATTTTACTAAATGATGCAAATCTAACTCATATAATTTCCAACAAATATCCAAACTCAACTCAAATAAATATCCAACAAGAGAATATATGGAAATCCAAATCAAACATAATTTGAAAAATGCAATGTATAATAGAGATAACCAATTGAAGGGTGTGGAGGCTTAGTCTTTCCTCTCAAGATCGAAGAGCAGATTGGGTCGGAGGGAGATTAAGGACTGTGCAGATGGGGTTTGTGGAATCCTTTACCTGTGTAGCCATGGAAGTGCCCAAGGACACAAAGTTCCTAATGCTTGAAGGTAGATCAATGGAGATGGAAAGTGTTATGCAACCAACTCACAAAACAAAAGAAAAGATAGATCAACGACTTAAAATTTATCCTCTTCAAGGGAGAAACCTCATTTACATTACATAAATGAACAATTCTTGGATTATACAAATGATAATACCTCCTTGGTATATATAGGAGTCTAAGGGGTCACAATATAATTAGAGCCTACATAACAATAATAATGTAAGCGTAGAACAATAACAATATTGGGTTTATATGGGGCAAAAAAATAATGGCATGGGGGATACATGGGCACAAAAATAACAATAGGGGGCTACACTAAAAATAACAATAAGCGGGATACACTAGCATTATAGGGACCTAACATGCCCCTATCTTTCAAAAAAGTGTTTTCCTAAATGCTTGAGTAGTCCCAAATGATTTTGTATAAAATTTTCATCCTCCCATTTGGAATCTTCAGTGGGTAAGTTCTTCCACTTAATGACAAACTCTAAAATTAATCGATTTTGTAGCTATCGGGTTCTTGTTTCCATGACTACTTCAGGCTGAAATATGAATTTTCCTTCTTCGTCAAGTTCTGGTATCACTATTTGAATTCAAAGCTTGTCATGAATAACCTTCTTTAACCATGAAACATGGAAAATTGGGTACTTGGGAAGATGTGGGAAACTCCAATTTGTATGCCATAGTACCAATCTTTTGCAAAATCTTGTAAGGACCATAGTACTTGGGTGATGATTTATTATCCTTCTTAGCTTTCTTGAGGTACATTTTTTTGTGTGGTTGTAGGCAAAAAAATAGCTAGTCGCTTACATCAAACCTTCTTTCACTGCAATGCTCATATTTCAGTTGTTTCATTCGATTTTGTGCCAGTGAGGTTATCCTTTAAGAGTTGGAGAACTTGTTGTTGATGCTCGATGTGATCTTCCACTGCTTGAACCTTAGAATTTTCTCTTAAAGATGATGTAATGGACATTGGATGATATCCATAAAGTTCCATAAATGGGGTCATTTTTTCTATAGTATGGAAGGAAGTGTTATACCAAAATTAAGCTACATGCAACCACTTGACCCGTTATGTTTGTTTATCAGATACAAAGTAATGAATATATCCTTCCAGACATTTTTTCACTATCTTGGTTTTCCCGTCAGATTGAGGATGATAAGATGAGTTATGATCTAATTGAGTACCAAGACAAGAAAATAATTCCATCCAAAAATCTCCAGTGAAAACATGATTTTTTTCACTTACATAATCTTTGGGTTTCCATGTAACTTTTGAATTGTTTCCATAAATTCAGCAGCGACTGTACTGGCTCTAAAAGGATGAGATAATGCAAAAAAAGTGTGCATACTTGGTAATTCTATCAACTACCACTGTGATGACACTATTTCCTTCATACTTGGGTAAAATTGCGATAAAATCCATTAAGACCTCCTCCCAATGCTGACTTGGAATGGATAAAGGTTGTAATAGACCTAGGGTCTTAATTGTCTCAACTTTATTTTGTTGGCAACCCGAACATTCTCCCACAAACTTCTCAATATCAGATTTAAGGTCATCTGAAAAAAATTCTTTCTTGACCCTGTGGTAAGTTTTTAAAAATCCTTGGTTCCCTCCGAAGGGGGAGGTGTGCAATTCCAAAAGAATATTTTGCTTAAGTTCGGAATTCTTACAAATATATAAGTGATATTTGTACCACAATGAATCATTTTTCCAGCTAAATGTATCAAATGTATTTGGATCTTGATACAACTTTTGAATGGGTGTCCACACCTATTCGTCATTCTTCCATTCACCCCTTGCTTCAGTTATCCAATCAGGTTGGATAATAGAAATGGCATAAATCAATGCTTCCACATCCTCATGCTTTCTTGGGAGTGCATCTACAATAGCATTTTGCTCCCTTTTTTTGTATATTATTTTAAAGTCATAACCCAACATCTTTGTAACCCATTTTTCTGTTCTTATGAAGATAATCTTGGTTCCAAAAAGTATTTAAGGCTATCATGATATGCTTTTACCTTGAAGTGTCTTCCCATTAGGTAAGGTCACCACTGCTTTAGTGCATGTATTATTGCCAACATTTCCTTCTCATAAATAGGTTTGTGTAAATAATTTCATTTGATTAGACGAATTTCAAAAGAAATGGGTCTTTGTTCATGCATTAAAACAACACCAATTCCATTTCTTGAGGCGTCACATTACTCAATAAAGGTTTTTGTGAATTTTGGTATTGCTAATACCGATGCTTGGCACATTTTTGCTTTAAGATGTTCAAAGGCCTTAGATTATTCTTGAGTCTAAGAAAATGCATCTTTCTTCAGTAATGTTGTTAGAGGTGCGGCTATTCTCCCATAATTCTTGACAAACTTGTGATAATACCCTATCAACCAGAGAAATCCTCAAAGACACTTTATGGTTGTGGGGATTTTCCATTCCTTAATGGCTTTAATTTTGTAAGGGTCTACCTTAACACCCTCATGAGATATAATATGACCCAAATATTCCACATCCTGTACTCCAAATAAATATTTGGAGGTTTTTTCATATAATTGTGTCTCCTCCAAAAGTTTGAGCAACATGTCAACATGTTGAACATGATCCTGCCAAGACTTTTTTTAGATTAGTATATCATCAAAAAGTACTAACACGTATTTTCAAAGGAAGGTTTTGAAAATGGAATTCATCAAACCTTGAAAAGTGGAGGTAAACTACTAAGGCCAAAGGGCATGTGCAAAAATTCATAATGACCCTCATGAGCTTTGAATGTTGTTTTCAAAATGTCTCGAGTATTCATTCTAATTTGATGATATCCTAAACAAAGATCCAACTTAGTTAAGTAAATTGATCCATGTAGCTCATCCAAAAATTCATCAATGACATGAACGGGGACACATACGCCATGATCTATCCTTCTTGTGCACCAATACTAATGGAGCAAAGAAATAACATTGACTAAGTTTAATTATACTGGCCTCTAGCATTTTTGCAACCATATGTTCAATTTCACTCTTTTGGGCATAGGGATATTTGTAAGGTCTAATGTTTGGAGGAACACTTCCTGGAATCAAATTAATAACATGATCATGATCATGAATAGGCGAGAGGAATTTGGGAGTCTCAAATATCTTGGAATGATTATCCAAGACTTTTTGGAAATCTGGAGAAACAAATGATTTCGATGTTTGAACCTCTAGTGAGCATAATTGTGCAATTATGTCCTGCTGTTATTTATTCAAAGTATTTATCATGCAATTATATTTGATAATATTTCCTGGTTTCCATGTGATACCCTTAATTTAACTTCCTTTCATTCACAAAAAAATTCAAGAAAATATCTTTAAAATTAAAAGCTATTGTCCTCAAAGATTGTAACCATTGGAATCCTAGTGCAACATCAACAACACCCATTGGAATGGAAAACATTGGACTATTCAATACATATTCCCACATGGTTAGCTTGATATTATGTCAATTTCCATAGAAATTTATAGTTCCTCCATTTTCAACCATCACTTGACACTCTGGTGTTGGATATAAAAATTAGTTCGATTCCTTCGCTATCTTACAATGAATAAAATTATCTATACTACCCAAATCAATCAACACTATTACATTTTTCGTCTTGATATATCCTTCTATCTTAACAGTTTGAGGAGTGGTAATTCCTACTAATGCATTACAAGATATGGTTAGACTCATTTATTCTTTCTCTAGGGTTGGTTCTGGTGTATATCCTCATATTTTTATGTTTCTCGTTCCTTTTCTTCCTCCTCTTAGTAATCTACGTAAAATAATTTCTTCTCAGCACACTTATGACATTTAGTATATTTTCTATCACAATTATAACAAAGCCATTTTGCTCTTTTTTCCTCCAATTGTTTTGGTGTTAACCTTGTAGGTTGTGGAAGACTAGGAGTAGCAACACTTTCAACTTTATAGTTGTTAGTGGTATACTTCATTGCTGTCATAATTTTTCTTTCAACTTTTCTTGGCACCCTAAATTCCTTCTCCAATCAATCATGTTCCTAAAGGAAAACCTCATGTTGGATGTTATCCTTTAAATTCCCTATGAAGACATAAATCCTATACTCCTCTGGAATATCAGTTACTCTGATGTTCAATTTTTGGAAATCCTCAATGTGCTCCGCCATTGAGCCCTTTTGTTTGAGATTTATCAATTGGCTAAATAAGGTGTTGTTATTTATATCCTCATAATGTGCTACCACTTCCTCTATAAATATTGACCAAGTAAAAAGTGGTTAATGAGAAAAAAAATCATTGTTACCATACAAAATGATAGGGTTATAGATATAAAGATGCAGTAAGTACCTTTTGTGAGGGTTGCACATCATGTAAATCAAAATATTGCTCCATCTATAGTATCCATGTTACTAGATAATTTCCCATCAAACTTCCTCATATCGATCTTTAAAATACAGTTTGTATTCAACCCAAATTTATTGTCTCTAACATCATGATTAACATTCCTTTTGTTCTCATCATGAGTTTCATGAATGCGTTGTCACGATTAGGAAGCATTTACTATAGTAACTTTGTCAAACCTTCCTTTAAACCTTCCATTTCTACTTTTAAACCATCCTTCAAGCCTTCCATGTCCCTTTTTATTTTCAATTTTAAACCATCCATGTTAACATTCAGCAATGCTTCCAATTCATTTTTGGTTACTCTTTGTGAGAGTGAAATTTGTTGCACTTGATCTCGTAATTTTAATATATCATGTTGCATTTCTTTCTCTTCTTCATGTGTCATATAAGAGCTTTCTTGTTGCTTACTAGGCGTGTCCATTTTTCGTTTTGAGGTATTTTGGAATCAAACAATGATATCTATGCTTCACTATTCTCTTTGAATCACTTCAAACTAATTTTTCAAACAAAAATTATGCAAAATTTTAAAAAATACACACCTTTTTCTTTCTTTTTAGGAGGTCGATCTTAAAACTATTGTATCTATGTAATTCTGTCTCTCCAAGTTCTGAAATTTCATCATGTTGTATCCCTATATGTCTTATTTACAACCCCACAATTCATACGGAGATTGGATTCTTCAAGAAAGAGTTATGTCCAATCTCCCACAATGACCTAATTATAGATTGGTTTAGTAGAGGGAACTTGTATCAATGCCACGTGTCATTGGTTAAACCTTTGACCCTAAAAATTATACCCAACAAACTAGAGTTTGTTCAATTTCAGTCAGTTCTTACGAAATACAAATCTGATGCTCAAAGAGAAAGTTATGTCGATTTTACCTAGGTCACTTGTTTGAGATTGAATTCTAGAGCTTGCAAAAACCTTAAATTCTTCGGACCATAACTCCTCAAATATAGTGAACCAAGATATAAAATTTATACACAAACATCACCAAGATTTATACTCCACTTGATATAAATTTCACATTTTGAAGGCTCGTAGAAAAAACTTTATAGTGAAAATTCCAAGATGACCTGTTTGAAGCAACAAAACCCTAGAATCCAAAGCTCTGATACCAAATGTTATCCAACTAGCTCACAGAAGAAAAGAAAAGATAGATCAACAACTTAAACTTTATCCTCTTCGAGGGGGAAACCTCATTTACATTACATAAATGAAAAATTCTTGGATGATACAAATGATCAGACCTCCCTTATATATGTAATATTCTAAGGGGTCACAATATAATCAGTGGCTACATAACAATAATAATGTAAGGGCACAAAAATAACTATGGTGAGCTTCTATATGGGGCTACACTAACAATAACAATAATGGGGATACACTAGTATTATAGGGACCTAATAGAAAGTGCTCTAAGGGCTTCCTTCCTTGAGTTTCTATGCAAGAAAATGTTTTTGTCTCAGGATAGACCCTCACTTCCTAATGTGAAGAGGCTCATTCCTTATAAATAAAAACAAGATTTGGCAAAGCTATGCCAACCTTTCATAAAAAATATAATTGGGAACTACCACCTATTAGAGGTTTGGCTCAGATCTAGTAATAGATCTGAAAAAGGAAAATACAAAATTCGACGGGTATACCGAAAAATATTTAGAGCCTGATTTATGAAGGAAAATGTTTACAAGATGACAACTAGCTAGACGACTATGAAATTTTATGTAATTCCTCCATTATCATGCCCATGACACTACAGAGAGTAATTCTAGGAATGAGTGGCCACAATAACACAAACCCTCTTCATGGGTCAACCTCCACTGCCAAAATCCCTGCGGTTTCAATTTCGTTCAAAGGTGTCATGAAAAGGAAAGTTGCCACACTGTTATGATGACAAATCCCTCCTATGGGAAAGAGTGATCTCCCTAGACTTCAAAGAACCCTCGTAACAAACAAACAGAAATTGATACCTTTCTCTAGACTCCCACTGATGAAAGAAAATAAAATGATAGAGGAATCTTACCGCTTAAATGAAATTGTTGTTGAAGTCCATTTTAAAGCTTCCGTCCATTCGCTCCATGATGCTCTAGAATCCCTCTCGTCTCTCCCCACAACTTCTCCATAAAATCCTAAAAGAGATATACATGGACAAAGACAGACAAGAGATCAAAGCATCCAACATATAATCAAAAAGATAAATGGATTGATTTAACCAATTATATATCATAAATTGATCAAAATGCATCGCAATCCATGTAGGTGATCAGGGAATCATACAAATTAGATCAACAAATATGTAATTGAGAAATAAAAAATGATTTTATATTAATAAACTGGAGAAAATTCTTACAACCATATATCCTTGATGTTGCAATTCCCTTCTACAATCTCCAACCCTCTCCCTTGCAAGAAATTCCTTCCAACATAATCTCAATAACATAAACCTACTACCAACAATCCCTTTCAATCCTCAAACCTATAGTGGCTTTATAGGCCAAGAATGAGAATTGATGGATCCATTCTCTAAGGGATAAGATCCACTATTAGTGGGATAGGGGTTCCACAAAGGAAGGGTATTTGCTCCATGATGGGAGGGATCAGAGATAAATAGGCACCCATTCGAAGCTTGTTGGTTGGGATAGATGCTCCCAACAATGATTCTAGATTTTAATTTTAATTTTTACATTCATTGAGTCATTTTCGTAGGTCATAGTGTAAGACAATGCATACTTATGCACAACTCTTAATGGTCTTCTCTACGTATGTGCAAAAATTAGCTAGGAAAGTATGAATAATGTCAAAACAAGGTTTTTGGATCATGGGATCCAGGAATTCCACTTTCTTTTGTATGATTTAGATTCTAACTTTGTAGGGGAATGTTCTTGGGAAACATCTGTGGATAGCGAAAGATCCAAACTGATGGTCATTTGGCTAACATGACAAAATGATGTGTAACAGATTCCCCCCTAAAGCACAAAGTCAAAAGGGATATATGATGACTGATGTGCTTTATCATGCAAAGGTTTGGGTTAGAGACTACAATCGAAGACTTGAAAAAATCAATGAAATGTTACAATGCAATATATAATATCATTGTTGAGGTAGGCACTCCCATACTCAGAACATAAATGTCTCAAAAAATAGTACAAAAATACATTTGAATATCCATGTCAAAAGACGATATAGTATGGATGCAGCCATCAATGGAAGTATGTTTTATAATCATTAATATTTAATAAATCCATGTAGTCTGGATGGATGAAACTAGATCTAGGGTCTTGATCTCCATCTCTCGATACATGGTAAGAATCTATCCATGTGAGTAAATGTTGCAAATTTTGAACATGGTAGAAATCACTTGATTATCGATTAATGATGTGAACTGTTAACAAGTGCGAGAGAAACTGTCAATAATGACAATGACTCTCAAGGTACATCCAATACAATCTATGAAGTGTTAATCGATGTGCTGATGTCAAACACTCATAGAATCATTCGATCAAAGTTCAATGAGGAGAACATGTTGTCGAATGTGAGAAATACCATTAAGGAATGTAGACTCCAAGGCACTGAAGGTTTATAGATAATTTTCCTAGATAGTGAGCTGAATTTGATAGGAAGCGATCCATCGCAAGAGGGCCTACGACACGAAAATCATGTCAAGTTTTGAAGAACAACATTTTAGTGTAATTCAGGACTAACTCGGGAATAGTCAATGCGACTGAAGGTGAAGATTGGAAATGTAATTTGATTGAGGTTAAACTTATCTTGAATATATCAAAGACACGAAATGATGACTTGGAAGCATTTGACTCAAAATAAAACCCAAACTGACTGAATACTTTCAATGAGGTATGGTCAACTGAGAGGCAAATGGATTTCCCAACCCAGACACAAAAGTGATGGAGTGTCATGTTCAAGAGTGACATATTGCCTTTTACAAATACAAAACAAAGATTCTTTCTCACTTTTTCCCCCACCATTACTGGAAAGTACCTCTTTATTTTTTACAAGCTTGAGGATGATAACATATGCTTGTCTTGTAAGCTCATCCTTCAGATGAATCCTTCGAAGTATTTTTAATGAACACTAAGAAGGAGTGGTTCGGTCTAGTCATGCTTAACTAGTCATGTATTGTTTAGATTTTACGATTCCAGTAAAGGGGTAAATCAATGTCGTTTTCATGTTTAAAGAGTTTGAAAAGACACGAAAAGGAAACTCATTCAGTTCTTTCAACGTAAAATTTTATCGAGCCTAGAGAAAGTAAAGTTCGATGTTTTTCAGTTTTAGGGAGTGAGGAGAAAAACATAAGTAAACTCCACAATGTCCTTTTTCATAAATTGAATCCCTCAAACCCGAAAAAGGGTAAAATAATGAAGGAGAGAACTCTATTGACCATGATTAGTCAATGGATACCTTTTCATAAATAGTCTATTTCAGTCCATAAAAGGGGTAAACTTATACTGAATAGACAATTGTTCATTTACTTTTACGAGTTTGAACAATCAAGTACTCAATGATCTTTTCATTTTTAAGGAGTTTGAAAAGGGTGTAAAGAGAAATCCATGGTTTCTTTTTTTCACAAGTTTTAATGAGTTTGAAAAAGTGATAAAATGTACTCAGTACCAAAATGATTCGTTTTTTGTTAATGACCTGTGACCTACACACTTAATCTCGAAATAATTATCTCTACTAAAAAATATATCGAAAAAAAAGTATAAAATTGGATTTTAAAAGTTAATGGGCACAAAATAATATTTAAATAACCCTAAAAACTTATAAAAAGTCCAAAAAGTAAAAAAAATCACCATTTTCATTTTTACCCTTTTGAGAGTGATAGAAGTCATTTTTTACCAGAAACTTCCGACGCTGATTCTAGGCAAACCATTGGGCAAAATTGCAAGATGTCTTCTCCAAGTTGATTGTCTCTCTGAGCTCTTCATTTTCATGTGATTTATTTAGCTTTTCAATGTAGATTTAGGTTTTCTGGGGAGGGTTTTCAAAATGAATTTTTCCCTTGATGTGTGCAGGTACCCCTTATCAGCGCTACGCACGTCGACTGGATTTTTAATGCTATGTGCACATTTTCAAAGGAAGAAATTATGCACATGTGCACTGTCCATAACAGTCAGTGACACACAACACTGGGGATAAGAAAAATAAGATGGAAAACACCCAATATTTTGCTAATTCTCACCATGGTTTATCCTAATGATATTTTACGTTTAATTGCAGGCTTTTGAACCGCAAACATGGAATGGAGATATCATGAACTTGAAAAGAAAGAGATAGCTTATCTAAGTGATCCAACAACCATACAAGCCTTGAAAAATTGTGGGTTATACAAGTTTTTCACCATTCCGAACATGAAGGCCCAATTAGACTTGCTAGAATGGATGGTGGGAAAGTGGAACGTTTAGGAAGAATGTTTCATAGTCAGAGACCATAGACTTTTCATTGATGTTGATGATATTTACTTCTTGAGTGGACTTCCACGTTGTGGGGTGGAAATCAACTTGTATGGGCATAGGCGAGGTGGTTAAATAAATGCCACTTATTTTCTACAGCACTATACTCGAGAGGCAACTCTTAAAGATGGCAGGATTGATATCAAGACCATAGCACAAATTCCTTTGAAAGCCATTGGGTTCACTGTCGCATGGTTGTGTGGTAGTGTAGCACTGCATTTTCTCATGAAGGCTTAGATGCAAACCGTTGTGGATTTCTTTCAATGTACCATATTCAACTGGAGTGAAGCTATAGTTACCAATCCAAAATGGAAACTAACCAAGTTTAGAACAGGAAAACTCAAAAACTTTGGGTATGGTGCCTTTGTTATTTCATTTTCTTTGGAGCGGATTCCTCTTCTAGTTCCACAAGTAGCTATTGAGAGAGGAGGACCTTGTGACCCTCGAATGTTGAAATGGGTTTCACTTATGTCATGTCATGGAGGTGGTGATGGTCCAATGATTAGATTTACTCCTGAATTCTTTGATTGGTTGGAAAATGAGATCATTATGATCGAAGATTTTACGTATGCAGGGATGGGCTACACAGGAGATCCGGGCATGCCACTGCCTCCTGGGATGCATTGGGGTGATATAGGTAAAACTTCACATTTTGGTTTATTTTTGAAAGTTTTCATTTTTTTGTTTATTTTTTAAAGTGAGACTAGTTGGATTGTGTAGATATCATCAACGTAGTGAGTAGCCAGTAGATAACATAGTATAGAATGCGGAGGCAACAGAGACATTGATAGAGATAGAGCACAACCTTGAGTGGTTGACTTTGGACATCTTAGATGTTTCGATAGATGATTTGCATATCCACTACCAGAGGCATATTGTAGGGGTTCCTAGACCTATTAGTCATTTTCTACAATGAGTAGCATGTGCTATTGTATGCTACCATGATCATCATCATATGTAGTGACTAGTTTGAGGGCTAGATTTTTTTTTTATTTTTTTTTATGATGTATTGACATGTTTAGAAAATAAAGGCCATGGGGCCTCATGTCTTTGGATGAAATTTTTAGTAAAAGCCACACTATTTACATAATTTTATCTAGTGAAATCTACTACTATTTATATCTATCTTGTACAATATATGAATGAGTACTGCAATGATTTCTTTTACAAATGTTTAACAAGTTCCAATTTTACACATAATTAGCTAATGCATCTATTAATGTGTTTAAATTTCTTGGAATATATTGATACTCAATATGATCAAATTCTCTTTCCAAGAGACGAACTCACAAAAATATCCTTAACATGGAAGCACTTCTAACTGCATAAAAACCATTCAAATGTAATACCACGAGTTATGAATCTAACCTAACAATCAATTGACAAATGATAAATGAAATGGCATTAGATAATAGCTCAATCATTGCGCTATATTCTACAATATTATTCATTGTTTGATCAAGGCATATCCCATGAATAGAAACTAACTCGTATGTGGGTGAATAAATGACCCAAGCTGCAAAGGACAAATTCCGAGTACTACGACTAGTGCCATCAGCGAAGCTAATGTAAGTCTGAGGGAATGTCGACATCTGCAAATCAAGTGTAACGCAAGATGAGCAAGAGTATTTGAAAAATCATAAAAAACTACTAAAAGTGCCACACGTAAACTATGATACAGTAATATAGAAATTTTTCACCAAACAATCTAAGAATAATATATCTTTAGGTAAAGACCATTTCTAGGCTTTCCCAAAGAGATCCCAATACTCAATATGATCAAATTCTCTTTTCAAGAGACGAACTCACAAAAATATCCTTAACATGGAAGCACTTCTAACTGAATAAAAACCATTCAAATGTAATACCACGAGTTGTGAATCTAACCTAACGATCAATTGACGAATGTTAAATGAAATGGCATCATATAATAGCTCAATCATTGCACTATATTCTACAATATTGTTCATTGTTCAATCAAGGCATGTCCCACAAATAGAAAATAACTCGTATGTGGGCGAATAAATGACCCAAGCTGCAGAGGAAAAATTCTGAGTACTACGACTAACGCCATCAACAAAGCCAATGTAAGTCTGAGGGAATGTCGACATTTGCAAATCAAGTGTAACAAAACATGAGCAGGAGAAGTAGTGGAAAAATCATAAAAAAGTGCAAAAAGTGCCACATGTAAACTACGGTATAGTAATATACAAATTTTTCATCGAACAATCTAAGAATAATATCTCTTTAGGTAAAGACCATTTCTGGGCTTTCCCAAAGAGATCCCATCATAATCAACCAGTTTATAGGCCCCTTTTTCCAGTGCACATTGTAAAACATAAGGGCCATGCTACATGAGTTTGAATTTACCAATGCCTAACTTGTCATGTTCTTGATCATATACCAAGACTAAATCACCTTTTGCATTTGAACAGGGTTTGAAATTTTGATCATATTGTGCTTTAACTAGTTTCTTTGGGCCTCGCTAGATAATGTAGCATCATGATGAGTCTCATCAAGACGTGCTAAGTATAGGAAACATTCTTCTTCAAAGAAGTGGATGGTAACAATTCAATTTCCAGTTTTAAAGACGGTATCTCATATTCAATCGGTAGAACTACTTCCATGCCGTAAACGAGCTGGAAGGGAGTAAAACTTGTTGAAGTTTTTACTATGGTAGGGTATGCCCACAAGGCTAGATAAAACATTAAATTCCAATATCATCTATAAGTCCCGATAGTTTGCTTAATCATGGTGGTTAATACCTTGTTAACAACTTGCACTTGGCCATTTTCCTACAGGTAATATGGAGTAGAACTGTCATGACTCAAGCCTAGCTTCATGGTAAGATTGGTCATCTTATAGTTCCGAAAGTGGTTACCATGGTCTGTGAAAATGGCTTGTGAAACTCCAAATAGAGCATTCACTTGATTGAACATGAAAACTGATGTTGTTTCACCATCATCCTTATATGTAGGCATCACCTTGGCCCATTTTGGAAAATAATATACTACCTGGATAATGTACCCATGCCCCCTGGACGAGTGAGCATTACATGTAATGAAATCGATGCCCCATTTAGTGACAAGACCGAAAAGAATGATTGGGTGAAGGGGAGATGGATGTGAACGCATTTTTTGATCATAAATTTGACAATTATGGAATTTTCGAACTACAGTGATACAATCTTTAAACATAGAAGGCCAAAAATAGCTTGCACATAGGACCTTTTGAGCAATGGAAAACCCTGACATATGATCTCCACAGGCTCTAGAATGGTTGTCATTTAATACCTTTTCAGCTCCTCATGAGTTAAACATCGTCTGAATATGGAATCGACACCACGAGAATAAAGTGTATTGCCAACAATATTGTATTGCTGGGATTGATACCAAATATGATGACGATCAGTTTGACTCAATTTAGGTCGAAATGTCTAGGTGTGAAGATAAATGATGATGTCACCATACCATGGATCTAAAGTACTGATTAGAAAGAAAGATTCATCTGGAAGAGAATCCTCTACTGCGGTTTCTATTTTAGTATGGGGAAAGTCACATAATAATTCTACAAATACCAATGATTTATTAGGTTTGGATTTAATGAATTCCAATTCGAATTCCAAATAGAATTCAAGAGTATTTTGTGAAATAGAATGTAGTGATGGAAACATTGGACAACTTGAACAACTGCTAAAGCCAATTTCTCCACATGTGGATATTTTGCTTCAGTTTTGGTCAAAATATGACTTAAGTAATATATCACATGCTCTTCGTTCGATTTGTCTTCCTAAACTAGAACCATGCCAATGGTGGCATCGGATGTGGATAAGTATAAAAAGTATTATCGGTGATAATTGGGAGGATGCAACAACGGTGTATTGGGCAATGCATAGTTAAGTGCATCAAAGGCCTTTTAAGCCACTTCATCCTAGATAAATGAGATCCCCTTTTTCAAAAGTCGAGTAAAACCTTTAGTCAACTCAGTGTAGTTCTGGATAAATTGACATAGAAAATTTTCCTTTCCTTGCATACTTTGGACTTAGCATAGACTGGAAGGAGTAGGATGTTTTAGAATAGCCTCAACCTTCAAGGGATTGACACGAATGCCTTCCTTTGAAATGAAAAATCCTAGCAATCGATGTGATTGCACACAAAAAACACACTTATGTGGATTCAAGCGAATATTGTAATGATGAAATCTAATAAATATTTCTCTCAAATGCATTGGATTTCCTTCTCATCTCAGTGAATGAGTTTGAAAGTCATCCAAATAAGGTTGCACAATATGCTTGATATCATGAAATGCCTAAGACATTGTGTGTTGAAAATTTGCACTGACATTATTCAAACTGAAAGGGAGTTTTTGGTAGGCAAAATTCCCCCAAGGGAAGAT
The DNA here is from genome assembly GCA_031772625.1 of Pinus tabuliformis. Classification (NCBI taxonomy): domain Eukaryota; kingdom Viridiplantae; phylum Streptophyta; class Pinopsida; order Pinales; family Pinaceae; genus Pinus; species Pinus tabuliformis. The sequence continues at coordinate 738,875,070 of CM062814.1, read as the reverse complement.
GAATGAGTTTTGTGTTGATCAGCTAGGAGTATGTTGATTTGCCAAAAAATCTGTCCATAAATGAAAAAATTTCATTTCTGGCACATTCATCAATAATTTGATTGATATAGGGAGTGGGATAATTGTCCTTCGGACAAGCATTGTTCATGTACCTATAATCAAAACATGCTCTAATGGTTCCCTGTTTCTTATGAACATGTACGATATTGGATACCTAATCAGTTAAGGGAATCAGGTAGATGAGACCTACTTTGAGGAGTTTCTTGACCTCAAATTTTATTTCAGCAACTTTTTGTGGATGCACGGGATGTAATTGTTGTCTGATAGGTTTGGAACTCGGGTAAGTCTTGATCTCGTGCACAACAATTCTCGGATCAATCCTGGCATTTCCTCATTGTACTAGGAAAAATGTCACATAATTCTTGAAATGGGGCTTTATACATTGGAATCTCTTCAACTAAGCATGAAGCACCTACGTGAATATTTTCAACAATTCCTGTTTTGACTGAGATATCTACGGCATTCGTTGCACATATATTACCCAAATTCCTCTCGGATTCAGCTTGAAAAATTAAAATGTGTCATTCTGGATTATCTACAATCTCAGGCAAAAACATATTTGAAAAATCATTCTCAATTTTATCAAGGTTTGCTAGAAAAGATGAATGATGATGGTAATCGTCCCATGGCATTTCATTCGAGGTCATGACCTCCATGATACTTTCATTGATTGAAAACATATAATCGAAAGGATAAGAAGATGAAGGGTCAGAAAATGACTGAACTACTTGATAATCCAATTCAAAAGGGCTTAAAGGCATCTCATTTGCATAGGAGGCTAATTCAAACTCTAAAGGAACTATCCGGGGATCATATGATTCCATGGTGCTTGATGTAATCATGTTAACCTCGGAAAAGTTACAAGGAAAGCTAGGTGGAGTAAGTGCAAAGGATCCCATCAATGATGAGTCTTTGAGCAACCAAACACCAAAATCCTCATAAAGAACATTCGTTTTACCAACAAATGGTATGCTACCCATAGAATTAGGGTTCGAAGTATAGTAAGAAAATCGGTCTACTTTGACAATATTTCCTTTGTGAGGAAATTGTATCATTCGGAAAAGGGACGAGACCACTGCTAACATAGTGTAAGTCTAACTTTGACCAAGCAAAAGGTTATAATCGTGCTAAGCATCAACAACTTCAACTTCAATTGACACTGTTTTACCTTCTAGCTCTATGGGTAGATCATTAATGATTCCATAATGACGAAAACCTCTTTCATCAAAGGCTTTTAGAGTGGCAGGTGATTGATTGATGGTTGTAGAACCTAAATCTTTCCAACATGCAATCGACATAATACATGTAGAAGCTCCTTCATCAACAATTGTGTAAAACACTCATCTAGTTTTGATGAAAATTGGAATCTAGAAAGCCAGTTGATGAGGGAGCCTTGGGATATGATTCTCAAGATAAAAAATAATTATATTAGACTCTTGTGTATCTATAGATCCTATGGATGAAAATAAAATCTTTCGTTCTGTCGGGAATGTTTACAATACTTCCAAATTTAACATTGCAGAAAGAGACATAGCTAGATCTTCAATAATGTTATAATTCTGCGCAACTCTAGGATGTGGGTTGAAAGTTAATTTATGAAGCACACCTTTAGGAGGCGGTCGAATCATTGTTAGGGTTTGGTTTCTCGATCTGTAATGGTTCAGAGGGAGGAGGAGGAATTGAATTAGAAGAATGACCGGATGAAATAACCTCATTTCCATTGTCAACGGGACGCTTAGACCCACAATCTTTCGATCTCGTAGCTACCATAACTTGTTGCGAATACCATCATGATATCTTACGATGTGGAAGAGGAAGATGTGTTCGAATTTACCATCTTGTTGTTTTGAGAAGGAAATGGATCCTTCAAAACAACAAGAGTTGGATAACCTTTGAAGAATTTGGAAACCTCTACTTGATGTGTGAATTCCTTCATATAATGATCCTCATTGCAAATAAGGAAAGGTTAGAAAGGTTTTCATTTATCGTTAGTAGATTCAGTTTTAGCGAGTTTCTCTTTTGAAGAAGAATTTTGTTTCGATTTACCTTTCCCCTTATTTTCACCTTTGGTCAATTTCGATTTGTCGATCGATGATTCTATAGCATTAATCTCGGAAATAGTTTCTGGAGAAAGGCTTTCAGATGGTGAATCTTGTATGGCCAAAGTATGAGTCCTCTTAGAATTTTTATTTTTCCCCTTAGAATGTTGGCTAACATAACCTACAATACCATCAACGACATTAGATCTCGTAGGAGAAGTAATTATTGGATCACCTGTAGGGCGCGGTAAATTCATGATTTTCTCATACAAGGTGCCAGATTGAGTGTATACTAAGTCTAAATAATGGGCATGATAAATTACTTCCTCTTCCATAACGACGCCTCCCTTAGCAACATCCTTCATGATAACAGGAAGAAATGACTTTGTAAACCACTCAGCTAAAATTTGATTTGGAATAAAAACCTTGACTAGTCAACATCTACGTCTCCATTCATGGATGTGATCAGAAATGTGAGCCGATTTTGATTGTTTTAAGGAAGTCAATAGTTCAGTACCAATATCATAATGGATTGGTAACTAAAAGTGGGTTAAAAAAATTGTTTCCAAGGAGTTAAAGTTATGGAAAGAGGGGTGAGGTAACTAATTTTGTACCATTTGGCTACTGAACTGATTAAAATTCATTGGAAAAGGTGAAGATGGATAGAATCATCAATTAAATAATTCGATGCACACCAAAGATTATATGTCATCACATGGTTGGATGGATATTCCCTATATTTTCCTTCAAATTTGGGTATGTCACTCAGTAACTTGGTAGGAATCGTCGACCAATAAGGATAATAATAAATAGGATCATTGGTTAACTGGGATAAATCTGGTAAATCTAAGGTTGCAATAAATGGTAACTGTCGGTTAGGGTCTTGCGGTAAAGTTTGATAACCTTGCGGGCTAAGACCAACCCATGGAGGAGGATACCTAGGATAACCTAGAATAGATTGTGCAATTGGAATTGGAATTCCACTAGGGTAACCAAGGTGAAACATACCAGGTTGAGGTTAAACAGGGACTTGATAAGTATGACCGGGGTATGGTTGACTCTTAAAAGGTTGAGCTTGACCCATTTGACCTATGTAATATTTCCCCTATACATGTTGAGCTTGAAAATATTGACCTTGAACGAATTGACTTTGAACATGTTGACTTTGAATAAATTTACCTTCAAAAGGTGGGTTTTCGAAATTTTGACCTTGAGAAGGTGGATTTTGGAAAAATTATCCTTGAAAAGGTGAAACCTGACAAGCTTGACCTTGAAATGGAGGAGTTTCGAAAGCTTGACCTTGAAAAGGTATTTTCACTATTCCTACAATAGGTTTCCCAATAGGAATCTATGGTATAGACTCGCCCATAGGTCGATTTGATAAGAAGAAGCTTGAGGGATTGCCTTAGTAATATGAGGAATAAATATTTGAGCAGTAACAAGAATGTTCATTTGTGATACTCCTAGAATAGGTGTCTAAGGTGAACTTAGAACCAGTTGTGAACCAGGTGTTTGTGGTGAACTCTGAATAGGTCATTGAATTAGTTGTTGAATAGGTGTTTATGGAATTCCTTGGACAGGTTGTTGGAAAACTGTTTGAGGAATTCCATGAACAGACTATTGGATAGGTATGACAATACTTGGAATAAGTATTTGAGGAATAGTTTGTCTAGTAAGGTGAACAGTTTGATAACGTGGCACTTGTGGAGCCACTGGACCATACTGTTGAGTAAAAGAAGGATTCCATATAGTATTCATCCCAAGATAAGGAGTACTAAGCAAAGGTTGATTTATAGTAGGTTGACCTAAATCGAGCTGAGGTATGTAACCATAAGTTCTGGTAAAAGGTTGGCCTCCAACAATAGGTTGTCCTCCAGGTGGAGGATAAGGTGATTTCCCCCCACACTAGTAGTACATACCAGTTGGGTTTACTTGAGGGTTACTAGAGTTACCAGAATCATATGAATTTGTTGGCCTAATGATGTAAGTGCTTCAGGCATGGAAGTCATGCTATGAATAGTAGACATAGATAAACCAAATGACCAACTAGAATATTGAGGAGAAGAAGAAGCTCCAAAAAAATATATAGTAAGTGAATGGTGTCCAGGAGGAACTGATGGACCACCATACAATAGTGATTCTGGGGAGCTGGTAAACATAGATGAATCAATGGGTTGGCTCCCAATAGGAATTTATGACATAGTTCTTTCTGGTGAATAAAAAGGAATTTGTGGTAGTGAAAAATTCTAGCTTAAATAGGTACCCATTCGAAGCTTGTTGGGTGGGATAGATGCTCCCAATAATGCTTCTAGACTTTAGTTTTTATTTTTACATTCGTTGACTCATGTTCGCAAGTCATAGTGTAATACAGTGCATACTTATGCACAACCCTTAATGAACTTCTCTGTGTATGCATAGAAATTAGCTAGGAAACTGTGAATATAGGCAAAACAAGGTTTTTGTACCATGGGATCTAGGAATTCCACTTTCCTTGGGATGATTTAGATTCTAACTTTGTAGGGTATTTTTCTTGGGACACATTTGTGGATAGTGAAATATCCAAACTGATGGTCATTTTCCTAATGCGACAAAATGGCATGTAACACACACCAGATAAATAAACCCCTAATGTAAAAACCCTAAATCTTTATGTAGTTGAGAATATGGAGAAAGCACTAGATCTGTTAGTAAAATTTCTACAAGTAGTATTTTCAAAGTTCTCCAAGGCAAAGCTCTTATTTGTTAATTTAATGGCTTTTGGCCCAAGTCCAAACATCTACATCAATGAATCTTCCTCAACTAGACAACCAAATGTGATATTTACTTATGCGTGAAGGGATTTGTTGTGGTTCAATTCGATAATTAGGAAGATCTGGAATACATCATAAATGAGGGACCAAGGTTTTGGGGAAGGGAATGTCTCTTCGTAAATCCATGGTTTATATCTTTTGATGCCACAACATTGTTGGTTACAAAGATGTTGTCCTGGGTAAGGTTACATAATCTCCCTCTTCCTTTTTGGCATCACTAAGTTTTAGAAGGTATTGGAATTACACATAAAATATAGTGAGGAGATTTCTCAAGATAGATCAAGAAAGAATCACAAGGACTTCACTCATTTATCATTTGACATATCATGTGCATTAGTGGAAAACTAAACAATACCCTTAATTCAACTACATATTGGAAAATACCTCTAAAAATCACATTATTTAACCTCATACCAAAACGAACCCAATACACCTTCCCAATTTAAAAAACCCCTACTTTTACTAGATATTGTGGGTATCCATTTTTTCATTAACATTTTGTATACCCCTTTATATTTTTTCATTAACTTTGAGCTCCATTTTTTATACCTGCCAAAATAAAGACCCTTTATTCCCTAAATATCCCCCAATATATTATGTCATTTTTCCCTCAATATGTATCCACCAATATGAACATACATGATATGGTATTTCTCCCCCAGTGAAATCGCCATGGAAAGAATGAAAAAGCGTATTTTTACCTTTTCCCGCTTCTGTGTGGAGATAGACCTAAGCAAAGGCCTACTAGATCACATCCATCTCGGTCATCAAGATTTCGAGTGGACACAATTGTTGTATTTTGAAAATACTTCTTTCAGGGTTTGGATTTGCCATTAGACAGGGTACCGACATAATCCATGCCCTTAAGCAAAAAAAGGAACAAAGAAAAGATCACAAAATCCAAAGTGACAAAAATTTCCAGATCCAACTTCTTCAGATGACAAAGATGAAGAATTGGATGAGAGTCATCAACAACTAGAAAAACAGAATCAACAAGTATCCCAAGTGGAGGAGGGAGAAAAGAAGCAAAAGGATCCTACTGTAACACCCCACCCCACATTTACCCGCTTTTACAAGCTCGCTAGCGTAAACATGAGAGGAGAGTTACTATGCATGACCCAACATCCAAGTTCCAATTATGGAAGTGGGGTCTACCATTCAGAAACTTACTGTAGCCTCCCAGGGACACCTGATCACTCATATGTCAAACAACATCCACTGACGATCTTTCCCTGAACTTGGCACTAACTTTTACCAATATTTACAGCCTAGATGCATGTAAGTTGTCTAGCTCATGCGACCAAAAGGCTCCAGTCGCATGCACAATCTTTCCTTCATGTGGCTACAAACGAATATCCCCATTTATGTGCCTAGGGTTGCAGATTTGATGCATAATTTTAGGGCTAGCGTATAGGCCACTTCCCATAACTACCCAAATCTTTCTAGAAACAAGTCTAATATAATCACAAGTCTACATAATTTGTACTTAGGCTCATATCTTGCACATTCTTGCTAAACACACAATAAAAATTTATAAAAACACTTTGTAAACATAGTAACTCAAGGTCATAAAATCATATATGTACATTGTTCCTTAGTTTCATAAGAGAATCATTAAGAAGGATGACTTCCCTCTCAAGCTAGGTACAACAACACTATTTAGCTTATGTGTTCATATAACCATTAAATAACTTATTGAATCATGAAAAAGATCCATAACAAGAGCACATTATTTATCCATGCCTATAACCAACATTTAACTAGAATGAAACCATGACAAACCAGTCATAAAATCAATACAATAACCAATACATGTGATCATTGATCTCAATAAGAAATAACACATAATAACATATGCATAAAGCCAACTAAGTTGGGGACTTCCACGTACCACCTGACCATAGATTGGGACGAACCAAATCTCTATTTCAATCAATCACCCCCATTCCAAATTCTAAGTATGAATGTGGGATCACATGGGATAAATCAAAACAATACTAACCAGGGAATCTAGAGGCTAAATCACCTCAACCCTCAACCACAGTGATTTCACCTAAACCAATGTAGAAACCACGAAAACCAAAAAAACTTGGATACCTTCGACATTCTTCACCATACCCAATGGAATTTTCCCGTCTCCACCCACCTGTCAAGAGTTCTAGGAGAAAACCATATCCACCCTCAACCCTTGGGAATTTTCCTAAGACCGCCTCAACCAAGATCCAAAATCTACCAGAAATCCAAACCTTAACCAAAATAGGGAACCCACTATGTCATGGCTATTTAGGAAATGGAAAAGGAAAGCTTGTGTAATACTATCAATCCAAGAAAATCCCATGCCGTTGACAACAATCATGACCAGTAAACCAATGCATAGACCATGCGTCAAATCTCATAATGTTAAATTACACTGGCACACTGTTACCTGCAAATCCACATATATTTTCTGCGCTTGCTTGCTATTGTTCAAATTCCTCTTGTGCTCCCTTGTTTTACTTTCTTACTTTCTTGAGTCCTCCTTGTGTCCAAGTGCTTGTTCTTTCTCTTGCTCTCTTCTTCTCCAAGTTAATGCTAGAAATTTCCTAGAGTGTCTGTGAATGTTCTCTCTCTTTTTTATTTTTTTTCCTTTCTTTTTTCTTCATTTTCCCTTACATGCATATTCATGTCCCTTCATCTTCATTTTCTCCTATTTTCTTTTATTTCTTGTATTAAATTTTCATTTATTGCCTTTTTCCTTTTCCAATGCCAATGCCAATTTCCATAAACAGTAATAAACCACAAGTGGCTCCCAATGCAATGTTTTTCCCTTCCATTTTGCTTGGAATATGTGTCCCATGGCCTTGGTTTTATTTTATTTACATGGAAACTTAACCAATGGCTATTACAAACCCATCCCCCTATGAGGAACACCATCATCGGTGTTCTATGACACTTATGACCACTCAAAACTGTTGAAAAAAAACATACTGTTGATTGGAGCTTTATAACAAAACTTGTTGCAATATTTACAATGAAAACTATTTAAAACATGTGAAACATACTACTTATTCGATGTTTAGAAACACATCTTGATGTAGTATTCGCAATGACAAACACACACACACACACACATATATATAACTTATTTGCTTCAACCAAGAAATAAGAAGGATATAATCCCTACATGTGAGAATCCATCTCCCAAATAGCTTCATCGTGCCCAAAGTGCTTCCACTGCACTTTCACTTAATCTATTTCTTGGTTCCGTAGCATGATTTGTTTCCGCTACAAGACGAATTTTCACTCTGGCTAGAAATCTCTCTCTAGTTCCACTTGCAATACAGACCAATCAATCACATGATCAACATCTTGTATATATCTTTTTAGCAATGAAATATGGAAATAATCACAAAATTTCACTGATGGAGGTAGACCAAGTGTGTATTCCACTGGTCCAATCTTCTCTAGGATCTCAAAAGGCCCACAATACCAAGTTGCCAACTTGGCACATAACCCAATCCTCAAGGAGATCTTATTGGGCTTGATGTGCAAGTACACATGCTCCCAAACCTAAAACTACTTGAATTCTCTATGTTGATCCACATAACTCTTCTCACTATCTTGTGTTGCCTTTAAATTTCTTTTAATAACCTACATCTCCTACTCCATCTCTATCATCATATCTAGTCCAATCAACAACTTGTTTACTAGATCACTCCAACTGATGGGAGTAATAAAACTACTCCCATAAAAAGCCTCAAATGGACTCATCTTCAAGGATTCCTGATACCCATTATTATAAGAAAACTCTAGCAGTGGAAGATACTCCTCCCACTTCCTATGTCGATGCATGACATACATCCTCAAGGTATCCTCAAGAATCTTGTTAATCCTCTCGTTCTACCCATTTGTCTATGGATGACAAGTTGTACTAAAATCTAACTCTTTCCCGAAGCCTTCAAAAAAATTCTTCCAAAACTTGGAATTGAACTTGGAATCTTTTTCTGATATAATATTCTTGTGAACTCCATGCAACCTCACTATTTCCTTGACGAATATCTGAGGCACTTTAATGGCTGAATTTGTAGACTTCACCATAATGAAGTGAGCTACCTTGCTAAACCTATCAACCATAACTATGATGGAATCATGTTGCCTCAATGTCCTAGGAAATCCTATAAACAAATACATGCAAATGACCTCCCATTTCCATTCTAGAATCATAATAGGTTGTAATAGACCAATTGGATGCTTGCATTCAAGTTTTGCCCACTAACAGTCTAAACACTTGGAAATAAACTCAACCACCTCTTTATTCATATTCGACCAATTGTAGAACTTCTTGATAACTGTCAAAGTCTTCTAGTATCTCAGGTGGCATGAATATGGCTTGACATGAAACTCTCTAAAAGTAAGCTTCTTCAAGTCATTGTTATATGGCACATAGATCCTACTCCTAAATTAACCAAGCCATTTTTTTTGAGGTGATACTCCTCATCTTTATAACCCTCACCCTACTACTACAATATCTACTTCAGTTGTTGGCACTTTTCATCATGTTGCCCTCCATGTGAGATCTTCTCCTATAAATGTTTCTGATAAGAAGTCATAGCTAAAATATGATTCACCTTCACTATCCTACTGAGAACATTTGCAACCTAGTTTTCTTTGCCTTTGAAGTACTTGATCTCAAAATCAAACTCAATGAGAACATCCAGCCAACTAGCTTTCCTTGCATCCAGATTGGGTCGGTCAAAAAAGTACTTTCGTCCATTATGATCACTGATCAAAATGAACCTCCTTCCAAGGAGATAATGTCTCCACACCTTCAATGCATAAATGATAGCTACCAACTCAAGGTCATGAGTCGCATAATTTTTCTCATGCTCATTCATATTTCGTGATTCATAACAAACCACCTATCCTGCTTGCAACCATCTATACAAACCACAAATTCCTTATTAGGATCTGCAATCTTCAAAACTTGACCATGTGTAAGTATCTACTTAAACTGATCAAAAACAGTTGCACAATTAGTAGTCCATTCAAACTTCTTTCCTTTCCTCTGCAAAGATGTGATAGGATAGAGAATCTTAGATAGGTTCTTGATGAACCTCCTATAATAACCTTGTAGTCCCATGAATGATCTGACTTCATCCACATTCTTTGGATTTAGCCACTCCATGATAGCCTTAATCATTTATGGATCCATTGCTATCCCCTCCTTGGAAACAACATATCCCAAGTAATGAATGTGAGACTAGAAGAAACTAAACTTGTTGAGCTTGGCATACAACTTATGCTCTCTCAATAATCTCAATAATGTCACCAGGTGCTCTGCATGCTCCTACTCATCTTTTGAATATACTAGTATATCAACAATAAATACTATCATCAACTTATCGATGTAAGGGTGCAACACATTGTTGATCAAGCACATGAAGGTGGTTATAGAATTGATAAGACCAAAAGGAACCACCATGAACTCATAGTGCCCATACCTTGTATGAAATGCAATATTGTAGATTTCTTCTTCTTTGATGTGCACCTAATCGTATCCTGGTCTCATATCAATCCTTCAAAATATTGTTGCCCCCTTCATCTAAAAAAAATCATCAATCTGAGGCAATGGGTACCTATTCTTGATAGTCACCTTATTAAGTTTCCTATAATCAATGCAATCTGAGAGTACCATCCTTCTTCCTTACAAACAATAATGGTGCACCCCAAGGAGACACACTTGCCCTTATGTATCCCTTATCTAGCATCTCTTTAAGATGCAACTTTAGCTCCACCAACTTGGTCGTGCTCATCTTGTAAGGTTCCTTAGATTCTAGTGATGCTCCTAGTACCAACTCAATAGAGAAATCCACCTCTCTATGAGGAGGAAACTCTAGAATATCTATAGGAACCACATCTTCAAACTACTACAAAACAAGATACTTCCTAAGGACTTCATCATCCTCGTCTTCCTTCCCTTTTTCACTGGAATCATGAACTACAAACAATAAATATCCTTTCTTATAGTTGTGATTGGCTTGCATATTTGCAACCATCCTCATTGATTTTAGCTTCTTCTTTCCCTGAAAGTCTCTCTTTTCTCCATCATCTAGGCACTCAATAGCATTCTCATAACAATTTACCTTGGTCCTATGAGTAAACACCCAATCCATGTCCAAAATCATGCTATATGCACCCAAAGGAAGCACATTTAGGTGTTCTATTATAGGCATGCCATTAATATCAAATGCAGAAAATCTTACCCAATGCTGAACTCTTCTCTTGGTCTCTGTAGCCAATTGCACCAACCAAGATTATGCATGCACTTCCTGATTTAACCAATATTGATCCATCCGATCAGGGCTAACATAGCTATAATTAGATCGAGGATCAATCAAAATGGAAACAACTTGATCACAAATCTTACCTTCCATCTCAATAATAGAGGCTTGATGGTTTGTCTTCCTGTTATCAAGTGTTTCATAGATCTGGGGAATGCTCTGACCTACATCCCCAACTATCTATGTCGTTGGCTTGCCACCTTTATATGATGGAAAATCACTCCTGCGATGGTCTCCACCATAGATCCAACACTTCAATGGTTTTCCACCATTTCCTTTATTCTACTACTCCTTAGGCTGAGACCCATGTCCTCTCTCAAATGCATTGAAGTTCTTATGCAGAGCCACATTTTCCTTGTCACCTACATCCTAAGATCTTCCTTCCTTCTTAAGCCATTTTCCTTTAGTATTCTCATTACCTTTCCAGTCATGCTTGAACTCAGGCTTACACTTTGACTACTCATAAAAATCTTTCAACTTCTTGATAACTTCCTCCAAAGATAGAGACTTATCAAACTCAATTTAGTCTTTGAATGATAATGGAAATCTGTTGATGAACTTGTTGATGGTGTTAGATAACACCAACATGTAGGGGGGTCTCCTCGATGTAAAATCCCAATTAAACCTCACACCGTTTGGTGTAGGAGTACCATCTGGATGTATGATCTGACCACCAATGGAAAGGTTTCAAAGATGTGGATTGGTTACAACCCATACACAAGAGATCAAAAACACTTCCTTGGGGTAGAAAGTATGTAAGCTTTTTGTGACACCAAATGTAAGATGCACAGGGAACTTTCATGACTAGCAAAGGGGAAATGAGTCTCTAGTGAGGGAACTAATAGTAGTATCCTAATGGAGACCTGGGAGAAAAGAGAAAGGCTTGTGGATTATCTGCAAATTAGTTCACATGATAAACAAAAATCATTAAAGAATAACAACATGCATTCAAAAATATCCATATGTAAGCAACATAATAGTTCATTAGTCTTATTATGTGAATAAACCAACATATACCACAAACATAAAAATAATAGTATTTCTTCACCCACAATGCATGCATGGAGAAGTGCTGGCTCATAGAACGTCAAATTATAAATGAAATATTCCAAGTACACTGTGACATAAATGAAACACTAGATCCAATAGTGGAACATGAAGCTACAACTTGCTTCTCCAAATAATGATCTATCTCCTATGCACTACAAGAGAAGCCAAGGCAAGACTTTAATAATCCAAGCCCCTTGATTGAGTTATGAGGAACCATTTATAACTAATGACAATGACCTTTAAGTTTCCTGATGACTATTCAACTTCTATGACGTATGGGCTTCTATACAACTTTTCATATTATATATATGACCTTTTACATTCCATATGTGGATTTTCACATTCCACATGTCCCTTGGACTCCATTACATACAATTTATTACAAAAGACAAATTACATATAAGATGATAGCTATATGAGACAAAATTGCTAATAGGACAAAATATTATCAAATTTACAAGTAATTTGCTTCATCATGGAGCTCATTGGTAATGTATTGGTAATTTTCTTCATCTCCAATGCTTCTGTCAATATAGTCTTGGAGATTTATTGGACATTATTCCATAGCCATGAAAATTTCATGTGGGCTGTTGTGGGGAAAAATGCCTATGCAGGACGATCCTATCCTCCTAAGGCGTGATAGTGCCTTAGCAACAAACGAATGCAGCTACTTCAGTTTCTTTCCTTTATGAAAATGAAAGAGAGGAGATTGGTAGACTTACCATTATCTTTCGGTTGTCCCTCGATCTAGATCCTCTCCGCTTTGTGTGTCCACAGCAACTTGCCTCCTCGCTTTTGCTCCCACGAGATCACAAGAGAACAGCTACCTGTGACAAGAGAACAGCTACATGCAACAAGAGAAGGACACAATACAAAGACAAATATTCATATTCATAAATGATTCAGGATTAGAAGTAAATCAAATACACTAATGCAAATCATACAATAAACACTAGCATATAGGAAAGAACCAAGAAGCTTTATTGATTGATAAACAGGGTTCAGGAAGAGATACAACCCATAGGGTTCCAACCCAGCATCTCCTTCCCAGCAGCAAGGAATTCCTTCTTCAGCCCCTTTCAAAAGCATAAACACCCAATGATCCAACCACAATCCAACAGCAATTCTTTACAATACAATCCAACCTCCTTAGACCTCATGAGAGAGCTCTATATATAGGAGTTTTGGAGAAAGGATGAGTCAGCTTGAGGCTAGCATGACGTTGACTAGTGTCCTCTCCCACTTCAGTTCTTGAGTCCACTTGGAGATTCTTACTTCCACTTGGAGATTTGGAACCTCTTACTCATCACCAGTCGAATTCCCTGATCCAAGTGTCATTTTGGAAGCTTCCTGGGCATTGACACCTTGAGGAATGAGTCTGCCACTTGTCCAAGTACGCTCAGCGCAGGTGGCCTTCTTTGCAGTTGACATTCAGCGCAGGTACAGAGTGGAGCACTTGACATTCAGCGCAGGTACAGAGTGGAGCACTTGACATTCAGCGCAGATGCTCAGTGGAGCAGTTGACATGATCCAGAAATTGCTTGTTTTTGAGTGTTTTCAGGTGGAGAACTTTTATAAACTGCTGTGGTTTGCTGGCCTTGTTCCTCTAGGGGTAGGAACAACATGTTTAGGGACTTTGGATCCCTTAATTATTGACATTTCATGCTCAGTGATGCAAGGCACAAAAATTTCTATAACAGTTGCCCCCTAAAGTATGAGGCCGTTTATCGGGTGAAATGCTTTATCCAGGGGAGTCCGAAGTTCATCCATTTGCTGGGAGGAGACCTGTAATAAGATACAATACAATACATTATGATTCATTCTGCTTTCATGATCTAGCTGAGGCGGGCATTCCCATGCTCAGCTTTATAAATACATTTTGGTACATAGAACAGACGATTGTCTGATGGTAGACTGATAGTTCTGGCGAAACTATCATCCTTTGAGGAGGATGATCATCTGCTGCAATGATGTACATAACAAATGTCTTTATTTTCCTGAATATATTATCGCAGCCCGGATGGATGAAACTAGATCCGGGGTCTTCAAACTCGTTCGATCTTCACTCTAAGTACAAGTCGATCCATGTGAGAATTGCGCTGAAGTCGAACATGGAAAGACATCGCTTGATTACCGGTCAATGATGTAAACCGTTAACAAGCGCGAGAGGAATCACCGATAATGATAATGACCCTCAAGGTACTGCAGTACAATTCACGTGGTGTGAATAAAGGACTTGGCGTCGAACACCACGCGAAATCTTCTGGTCGAAGGTCATTGATGTATACCTGTCGTCGGAAGTGAGAAACTTGCCATTGAGGCATGCAAGCTTCAAAGTACTGAAGGGGTTGTTCCTAGATCAACTTCTTGGATAATGAGCTGATGTCGACAAGAAGCGATCCATCACAGGAGGGCCTTAATGGATCCCACATCAGTGACACGGAACGGAGCTAATGATTTTAATGGAGGTGAAAACAATCTGTGACATATGATTCAGGGTGGCGGTCATGAAATGGATGAAGGATAATGTATGGCAGTGGATGGGACCTGGTTGACTCTTTCTGAACGACTTCTCTTGAACATATGGCGACACTGATGCGATGGATCGGTAGCATTACCCCAAATATGGATGGTGTGGCAAAGACCATGGTGATGTGACTGGTGAATGAAACAACCCAACCCGATGTGATACGGAGGAAAAGTGTCATGTTCAAGAGCGACCTGCTACCATCAAAGACTTCTCGATTTTTCCCAATTTTTCCCCAGTCATTTCTGACCAGTACCTCTTTATTTTTGTCAAGCTTGAGGAGGATAACATATGCTTGTTCTATAACCTGCCCTTCGGGCAAGTCCATCGCTATGTTTTAACGAGCCTAGCGATAGGGAAACTCATTCTCGTCTAAAGACAAGTTTGTCGCTATTTAATAATTTTAACGAGTCTAACGACAAGGAAAACTCGGCCCTTTTCATTTTTAGAGAGTCTGAAAAGGTACATAAAGTTAACTCCAAAATTCCTTTTTCGTCATCTAATCCCTTAAGTCCGAAAAAGTATAAAACAATACAGAAGGGATGAGTTTTCGGTACTTTTAACGAGCCGAACAAAACAAGCGCTCGATCTTTTTGTGCAATAATCCCTCAGGTCCAAAAAGATTAAAATCTAGAGGAGGGATAGCTCTTCCTGTCCTTTAACGAGCTGGAAGGCCAAAACTCGGCAATCTTTTCATATTTTACGAGTCAATTGAAAAGAGCTTAAAGAAGACTCGTCTTTTGAGGAACGAGTGATGAACAGGGTTAGCAGCTAATTCTAGGTACAGGTTGGAATTTTCCAATCACGACAGTGTCACAAGGATGGCTAGGTGAAATCACTCTTCGCAGTTGTTCCTCAAAATGGGTAAACAATCATATGGAGGTAAACGATCGGCCAAATGAACGGTGGAGGTGAAGGTGCACAAAACACGACCAAGGTCTTTTTATGGTTGATCAGGCTACATTCTTAATGGTTATTTACCGGGAAGTTCATTTTTTAACGAGCTTAAACTTGCTCAAAGCTTATGTTTATTTTTTAACGAGCATGAACTATGCTGCTAAAACTGCTCGAAAGCTTATGTTTATTTTTTAATGAGCATGAACTATGCTGCTAAAACTGCTCGAAAGCTTATGTTTATTTTTTAACGAGCATGAACTATGCTGCTAAAACTGCTCGATATACCAGTCATATGATAAGATTGTCTCATTGTGAGATCCCTATTTTTTATGGAGCTTCATCTCACTACGCTCTGCTCCGTACCCTTCCTTTATGCAAGTTCGGAAACGGCTAACCCCAAAAAATAGATAAATAACCGGTTCCGACACAGCTAACCCAAAAAACAGGTAAATAGCCGCTCTTTTCTTGCACTCCAAAAGGGTTTGCATGCCCCCAGGTATAAAATATGATTTCAAGGTTGCCCCTCCTCCTTCTCACTTCTGTTTTTCTTTGGGTGTTCACAGCTACTTGTCATTGCAAGAGAAGAACACTACTCAAAAGACAAAACATTGGTGTTATTGAGGGAGGCTTACCTCTTTCTGGTTACCCGAAGATTGTCTCGTTAGACAAAACCCTTCCTTGGCCTACCTTTTTCAGGTTACCTAAAGATTGTTTCGTTAAACAAAACCCTTCCTCGGCAATGCCTACCGAAATAGACAAAGATGGGAGACGGGCCCCGTCTCTCCCAAGTACCTTGCCAAAAGAATCCTATTCTAGAACAACCCTCTTTCCTTCATGGACGGGGTACGGACTAGTCATATTCTTTCGCGGAAATCCTACCTTATACCCAAAGTTCTCCGCCAAAGCAGACCAGGACACATGCCCCCTGGGTTCCAGTCATGTCTTCCCAAATTACTCGCGCTCATCAGGAGGACGGACCGTGGGTTGAGACACTTCTTGCATGAATAGACCATTTAGGGATGGTAAGCGACTATTTGCGATGTGTGATCCGGGAAACGAAAGTTGGTCCACGAGCTTGACCATTCTTCCTCCATGTGGAAAACACATTACTCTAAAGAGTGAGGAGACTACTGCTCCTATGCAATATATATAGTCTCGTCCAAGGAGTAGGTTATAATCCAAGGGTCCTTGAACGACCATCACGTTCATTTGAACGGTCTTCCCCTTCAGTGTTATTGGCACATTGGGGAGGATTCCTAAAGGGCGACTGGTTCCTTTATCAAAGCCTGATAGATTTCTCATCTCAGGCAAAAGCGCAGGCGAACCAAGCGCTTTCCAAGCAATAGAGGAAAGGATACTCACAGATGCCCCCTCATCAATGATAGTGCCAGCCATTACCATTCTGTATATTTGACAAATAATTCTGAACGGTATACTGGCTGGCAACCGGGGTCTGCCTAGTTGGTTCCAATCAAAGGACACAACCAGGTTGCTTGGTGGTGGGACCGAGTAAACGGCCGGATAGCGCTCTGATGAACTTCCTTCCTGCGATAAAGGAATGGTGGCATTGCCCCCTTGATCATCAGAGTCAGTGCTGATGAAGAGAATCTGGACGGTGTCGTCTTGATTCTCCTCTGTGATGGTGTCATTCGAAGATGGAGCCTCTGAAGGCAAAACCGGGTCAACTGCCGTATCAACCTTTTGACTTTCGTCAGGCATGGATCCAGACGGTTCATCTTCAATGACAGGTGCTTCGGCTGACCACCTGGGTGGGTCAACCGGATTCTCAACTAGCGAGGGACATGGCAAGAGTTTTTGATATCCAGGAGGAAGATTTGCTCGTAAAATCGGGCGATCTTCCAGAACTCTTTTTGCCTCGTCTAAGAAGGGACAATGGTGGATGGCGTGATCGCCTTCACACAGTCTGCAAGGAAATTTAGCTTTCCCGCTCTGTCCTGGAGCTTCACTCCCACTAGTTGACGGTGAACAATCGACATGGCTATCAGAGGTCGATGCTACCGAATTGTGCAGATGGGGGGACCAGTCTCTTAGTATCCGAGGGATACATGGAAAATCTCTATGGAAGTGGTCTCCCCTGCATATGACGCATGGCGATTTAGGCCTTACGAGTGTGGTGTGTGGATTTTTGTTAGACGACGATTGTTTGCCCCCAGTCACCTTAGGCTCCTTCTACTTCTTTTCTTTCTTCTTCTTCTCCTTTTTCTCCTTAGGAACTCGGTTCTTTGACTGACCAGTTCCGTCAAGCGAAGAGGAAGGAGGAGAGGAAGGTGAAGTAGAAGGCTGGGAGGCAACTCTTGTTTGATCTAACTGTTGACTCGACTGCTCAGGAATGGTGGCATTCTGAACGACATTGGTTGAAAAGAGCCAAACAGGTAGGCCAATTGTCAATCCTGGAAGCGACAATGTGGCCATGTGGGGCGCACCAACATCTCCCCAAGAGGAGAAGGGACTAGGATTCCCACCAAGGGGAACTCCTTGGTTGGTGTGCTCCATCTTTTCTACCTAAAGATCAACGCGGGAATAAGGGTGATTGTTCCATTTAAAATAAATTATTAACGACGCTTTTAGACACAACTTGATTTTTTAGTTTTAAAGAGTCGAGAAAAAGCTAAAGATGACTCTAGTCTCCTTCGATATTTTAACGAGCCCGAAGTGACAAATGCTCGGTTGGACTTTTTCTGTTATAGAGTCTGAAAAAGGCCAAAAGAAACTGCTCTGGAGATCTAGGCAGAGGGTGTGCCAAACTTTTCGCAAAACCACAGAATACGTTTTACGGTACGGGTGGTCGATCTTCGTGAATGCTGTGTTCACTGCATTGCGATCAGTAGGGCGGCCGACACGGCTTCCTAAGGATAAAGGATATATGCCTATAGGGGTCTCCCAATATATACGCGACGGTACGTGGGAGCACAAGTCCGTATTAGTGCAATCGTCCCTCAGGAGGAATCACCCACCTTCTTAGAGATCGACAGTCACTACGTTTAACGACGCCGGAACACGTCTCTACCTAGACCTCCACTGTGAGCGTTATGTTGCAAAGCATTGTTAGGTTCATTCAATATATTTTAAGTTGATCTTTTTAAATTTTGTCTTTCAGGATCACCACGAGATGTATTGGTACAAATTCCTAAATGCAATCTAAGATGATAAGCAAGCTTTATAATCTTTCAACTTTGAAAATCCTAGCTACTAAGGGAAAAGAGAGCGACTATCTTTTCTCAAAGAGAAATCAGCACACTCTAATGCACTCTTCCTAAATCCAACATGCAAACTTATCAAAATGCAAAATGCACAATGCAGGTGTTTGTTTTCACTTTCTTAGTATAAATGCCTACAAAGAAAGCTTTTTGCACAATTTCGAATTTGCTTTTAAATGACTGAAAATAAACAAGTTTACTTTTTCCCAAATCAGCAAGGGTAGAAGAGATTACAATCACTTTGCGATTTTTCGAAAGAAATACTTGTTTCGACACTTAAAAATGACAAATTCAAACCAATAAGCAAAAGCAAACGATAGATCAAACTGCAAACAGCCAATGAACTCTCTCCTAAGATCACAATCAATCACTCAATCAGATCTAAATCAAGGCTACAGGATGACTATTTCGCTCATGCAAAGGAAAACTGTAAATGACGCCACAAACACATAAAAACACTTACAGTCTTTTTGTACAAAAATGAGGCTGAATACAAGCAAAGAAAAGGGATTACAGATGTGGTACCTATGCTGGTTAAAGGCTGCAAAAACAGAGATCAAAACAGGGCAAAAGACAGCAAGGAACCCCAGCTGCACAAAGCCACACTGGTTCAGCGCAGGTACAACACTGTCAGTTTGACATTCAGCGCAGGTAGCCTTCACGGGACCTGCGTTGAAATGCAGACTGCCTTCACAGTGTCTGCGCTGAAAGGAGAAACTCTCGTCTCTCTTGGTTTCCGGGTCATAAAATGCTCAAAAATCAACTGTTTTAGGCCAAATCAGAAACACAAGCAAGGTATAAACAGAGGGATACTTTGAAAGGGTACTAAAGACTATCACAAAGGATCATCAAGTCATTTATGAGTCCATTGTTAAGATCATAGACAAAAAACCCAGTAAAGGATCAAAGCAGCAACATTCTACTTTGCAAAGCAGTTCGATTGTTGCCGTTGAGTCTATGAAGTAAACAATGATGCAAGCTCAAACAAAATGACTAAAACAAAGTTCTTCCCCAGTGGAGTTGCCAATTTGTTGTGGGGAAAAATGCCTATGCAGGACGATCCTATCCTCCTAAGGCGTGATAGTGCCTTAGCAACAAACGAATGCAGCTACTTCAGTTTCTTTCCTTTATGAAAATGAAAGAGAGGAGATTGGTAGACTTACCGTTATCTTTCGGTTGTCCCTCGATCTAGATCCTCTTCGCTTTGTGTGTCCACAGCTACTTGCCTCCTCGCTTTTGCTCCCACGAGATCACAAGAGAACAGCTACCTGTGACAAGAGAACAGCTACATGCAACAAGAGAAGGACACAATACAAAGACAAATATTCATATTCATAAATGATTCAGGATTAGAAGTAAATCAAATACACTAATGCAAATCATACAATAAACACCAGCATATAGGAAAGAACCAAGAAGCTTTATTGATTGATAAACAGGGTTCAGGAAGAGATACAACCCATAGGGTTCCAACCCAGCATCTCCTTCCCAGCAGCAAGGAATTCCTTCTTCAGCCCCTTTCAAAAGCATAAACACCCAATGATCCAACCACAATCCAACATCAATTCTTTACAATACAATCCAACCTCCTTAGACCTCATGAGAGAGCTCTATATATAGGAGTTTTGGAGAAAGGATGAGTCAGCTTGAGGCTGGCATGAAGCTGACTAGTGTCCTCTCCCACTTCAGTTCTTGAGTCCACTTGGAGATTCTTACTTCCACTTGGAGATTTGGAACCTCTTACTCATCACCAGTCGAATTCCCTGATCCAAGTGTCATTTTGGAAGCTTCCTGGGCATCGACACCTTGAGGAATGAGTCTGCCACTTGTCCAAGTACGCTCAGCGCAGGTGGCCTTCTTTGCAGTTGACATTCAGCGCAGGTACAGAGTGGAGCACTTGACATTCAGCGCAGATGCTCAGTGGAGCAGTTGACATGATCCAGAAATTGCTTGTTTTTGAGTGTTTTCAGGTGGAGAACTTTTATAAACTGCTGTGGTTTGCTGGCCTTGTTCCTCTAGGGGTAGGAACAACATGTTTAGGGACTTTGGATCCCTTAATTATTGACATTTCATGCTCAGTGATGCAAGGCACAAAAATTTCTATAACATGGGCCTTAGCTAGTGAAATGGCATATTGTAGAATGATATCTTTGGTAATATTCAAGCCTTCTTGTTCTAATGCTTGCTTGATTTCTTCTATGTATTTCCTGATTTCCTGAAAGATGATTTCCCTACCTCTTATTTCTTCAAGTGATCCTACTAAAGGCATTGCATGTTTTTGTGTTCGAAACTCAAATCCATTGTGCAGTCGACCATAAGCAAAAATAGTGTTATTTGACTGTTCTCTAAGACAGATGTAATTTTGATAATGGATTCTCAACTATAATTTTTATATCTCATCAACAATCATGTCCTTTCTGACAATATGTTGCAGAACATTCAGATATTTGGCAACCCATTCCTAGATTTGACCAACAAATTTGTTTGCCACTTTTAGGAGCTTTAAGTATTCTTGACATTTCTCCTGAATTCCAATGAGGGGTGCCACCACCTACTATAGAAGTATCATATCATCATACAATTGTGCCATGGTGTCCTCCATTGGCCCCAATACCTCTTGTATTGATGACTTCCATTCTACGTGTTGAAGCTGTGAGAAGATAGTCACTAATTTTCCATAGTGAGATGCTCCACTTGTTGCTTTACTATAGCGAACTTTTTCCTCAGTCATGCATTCTCATTCAAAAGAAACTTTGAGTTATCTTACACTGCATTAGCGAAAGCAACATTAGCTGCCATGATTTCTCGGGGATCCCTCCTAGTTTTAGCAGTTATCACATTTTCTGTGGACACTGAGACTAGATTCTAAGGATCACTTGGAAAGTATGTTTTCCTTTGTTGCACAATCCTTTTCTTGAGATGATCAAATGTGACATTGTACACAACCATGGCTCTGTCTAGGGAAAGATGTGAAAGAAAATTTAATTCCTCATCAGCAAATTGATATCCAGTTTTACTGATCATTTCAGGTTCAAAACATGGAACATAAAAAGGATGAGGACAAGGAACAAAAGGAAAATCATATTCTTATTCAATACATGGGAATTTATTTTGAACAAAAGTACCTAAATAATTTGATACAAAATATTTTCATGAAATCCTAACCAAGAAACGAAACTTTTCATCAAGAAATTAGCAGTCCACATCGTTGTGCAGAAATTCATAACACAAATGAAGGAACCTATCAGCAAAATGTTCAAGTGATCCATTCAATTCCATTATCAGTTGATTGATTTCACTAAGAACATATTAATACTCATACTTGTCAAAAACGCGATGGCTCTCATTAACTAATTTCTTAAAATATGAGATAGAAGCATTGGGTAGAGAATAACACCATTTCTTAGCATGACCATCCAATATAAAGGTAAGAAACCTTGCGAGGATATCCTTAGCATAAACCCCACTTGATTTTTTTTTTGAAAAAAATCAATTACATAATCAAGAATGGTTGTTGTATGCTTGCCATCAAATTTTAGATGTGATAAGTTATGTAAAAATTCTATGGGGGTTGAAATATCTAAAGCTTTGGAAAAACACCTCGAGATTATGATTTGGGATGAATCCATTAAAGGTAGAGATTTAGACAGACTTCACAGGCTTAGCTTGTCATATGGCCCTCCTTCTATTGGAAAAATGTTGATGGTGCTAGATGCCTCCAACATGTAAGGGGATCTCCTAGATGTGAGGTCCTAATTATACCTCACTATTTGGTGTAGGAGTCCCATCCTTCTATATGGTTCGGCCACCATTAGAAAGGTTTCAAAGAAGTTCCTTGGTTACGACACATACACAAGATATCGCAAACACCTCCTTAGGGAAGTGATTATGTAAGGTTTGTGTGACACTAAATGTAATATGCACAAGTAAATTCCATGATTGGTAAAGGGAAAACGAGACTACGGTTAGGGAATTAATTGTACTATCCTAAGGGAGACCTAGGAGTGAAGAGAAAGGCTTGTTGATTACTTGAAAATTAGTTCACACAATAAAAATCAATCATGAAAGCATAACAACACTCATTCAACAATATCCATATCTAAGCAACGAAATAGTTCATTAGTATTAATATGTGATTAAGCCAACATATACCGTAAACATAACAAGAATAGTCTTACTGCATCCATGATACATGTATGAAGAAATGTTGGCTCATATAGCTTCTAATTATAAATGAAATATTCCAAGTACAATATTACATTAATGAAACACTAGATCTAGTAGTGGAAAATGAAGCCACAACTTTCTTCTCCAAATAATGATTTATCTCCTATGCACTACAAGAGAAGCCAATGAAAGACTTCAAGAATATAAGCCCTCTGATTGAGTTATGAGGAACCATTTATAGCCATGGAAATTATTTTTGAGTTTCCTCATGACTGTTCAACTTCTATGATGTATGGGATTATATACAGCTTCTCATATTCTATATATGACCTTTTACATTCCATATGTGGCTTTTCACATTCCTTATGTGTCTCTTGGACTCCATTACATACAACTTACTACAACAGTCAAATTACGTATAATATGGTGGTTATATGAGACAAAATTTCTAATAGGACAAAATATTATCAAATTGAAAAGTCATTTGTTTCCACATGGAGCTCATTAGTAATATATGTGTGTCATGCTCTGAACTCTATAGAGATGACTTTGAATCAAACTAGAAATTTCATTGCATACCACATCTTCACCTATAGTGCTTCTATCAATATAGTCTTGAAGCTTGATTGGACATTATGCCATAGCCATGATAGTTTCATGTGGGTCTTAGCTGGTGCGATGGCATATTGTAGAATAATGTATTTGGTGATCTTCAAGCCTTCTTGTTCTTATGCTTTCTTGATTTGATTTGTGTACTACCTGATTTCCTAAAAGATTAGTTCCCTGCCTCTAATTTTTTCAAGTGATCCTACTAAAGGCATCCCATGTTTTTGTGTTAGAGACTTAAATCCATTTTGTAGTTGACCATAAGTGGAAATGGTGTTAGCCGATTGCTCTCCAAGACAAATGTAGTTTTGATGATGGAGACTCAACTCTATGATGTCTATCTCAACGACAATCCTGTCATTTTTTACCAGAGGTTGTGGAACATTTGAATATTTTGCATCTTATTCTTGGAGTTGACTAACAACTTTATTTTCCACTTTCAAGATATTTAATACTTCTTGATATTTCTTTTGAATGCCAATGATGGGTGCCACCACCTACTGTAGAAGTATCATCTCATCATAAAATTGTGCCATGGTGTCCTCTAATGGCCCCAATTCATCTTGTATGGTTGACAAACATTTAGCCATGTTGAAGTTGTGAGAAGATAGTCGTTGATTTCCCGTTATGAGATGTTTCACATGTTTCTTTACTACATCCAAATCCTTCCTTAGTTGTGAATTCTCAGTCAATAGATACTCTGAGTTATCCTACACTACAGTAGCGAAAAAAACATTATCCGCCATGATTTCTTAGGGATCCCTCCTAGTATTAGCAATTATCACCTTTTTTGTGGACACTGAGACTAGATTCTGAGGATCATTTGGAAAGTATCTTTTCTTATACTACACAATCCTTTTCTTGAGTTAATCAAATGTGACATTGTACACATCCATGACTTTGTCTTTAGGTGGATGTGTCATTCCCATTTCACCAAATGAGAGATGACCACTTGTAAGAGGAGGTTCTTCTGGATAACCTCATTCATTATCTACGAGGTGGATGGTATCATCTTCCTCCAACTCTTCCTCTATCTCCTAAGTTAATTGTTCTTCCTGGAACCTCTGTTTCTTCTACTTATTGTGGCTTCATTTATCATTCTTCTTTTACTCTCTCTCTTTCCTCTTCTTCTTCTTATTGCTTCTTGAGTAGCTCTTCCTGCTTCCTCTTCTCCTCTTCTTCCAGTTACATCTTTACCTCTAGCTCTCTCCTTTCCTATTCAACTTGGTTAGCTCATTTGTTTAAAGGATCAAATTTCCATTTCTTTCTAGTTTCTCCTATCAAATCATGTTTGATCCTTTTCCTGGGAGCTGAACTCTTTTCTTGAGGAGTTGATTATGGTACCTCTTGTACCTATATATCTTGGGGAGAACTAGCTTCAATCCCTGGATTTTTTTTTCTTATTACATTGTAACTATTCATTACCTTCTCATATTTAGCTGTATACATTGATGAATAACCCCAAGCAAAACCAATCCTTTCACAATGTTGCCTGCACACACTTCTGGGGTCACATCCGTGAAATTCCTTGAATACAAAGGGCAATCAATCCAACTCTTGTATTTTTTCCTCTGCCGCCTTATGGATATTCAACTCGTACAATCCAATCCTCAAAGGAAAGGTGGGCTAAGGAGATTTCTTCCTTATATGAAGGACTCCTAATAACCCTTTTCTCAACTGATAAGCCACTTCTTGCATGACCACCTTATTAGTTACATATCACGACATGAGATGAGGAGAAATATGACATCCAAAGCATCGGATGTATGTACCTTCAAGCGCAACAAACTAGTCTATGATATCATATAATTATTCCTTCACTTAGTCAGTCATGCAAGGAGGATTGATCTCATGTATCATCTGAAATACGATTGTGAAGAAATGCTCTGCTAATCTATCATATGCCCCTATGAAACTCAAGTCTGACAACACCCTGCAGTGGAAGTAAACTGGAAACTTATCCTACAAGGTCCAGCTCCAATACATTCCAAGGAATGCATATCATGAACA
Source organism: Pinus tabuliformis (assembly GCA_031772625.1). Lineage (NCBI taxonomy): Eukaryota > Viridiplantae > Streptophyta > Pinopsida > Pinales > Pinaceae > Pinus > Pinus tabuliformis. Next base: position 738,849,366 of record CM062814.1, on the reverse strand, counting down.
TATTCCATCCAATGGAAATGCAGACATGTATAACTCTAGTTCCTCTCTAGACCTTAGAGATGCTTTAGCCTGCCAAACATGACGCTGTAACTCAAATGACAATATATATGCCCAATTGAAGACTTTTCCATAGGTAGCTACCATATTGAGCATATATATCCAGTTCTCTTCAAATACTTCATCTTTCTTTTTCCCATGCATCCTACATCACATAGCAATGAGATATTGATATACATCTCTGAGAATATTGGTTTGGTAAACTACATATGGTTGGTTGGAGAACTTAGTAGGCTCTCGACACCAAGATTTGATTATGTCACTTTTTTTGAGATCATCCCATATAGTGTAAAAGTTGTTATTGGCATACTCTGTGGGCTTTTGCATCTTCTAATAGGTTTTCATGTCTTCTCCATAATACGTGGTAAGCTAACCACCACTTTAACTTTGAAGCACTAGATCTAAATTATCCATGTGTGTTAAAATCCATTCAATCACTTCTGCACAGGGAATGACTAGGAATCTACATGTGATCCTATGCATCTTGGACCGCTTAATATTATTGTATACTTCCATGTCTTCCAAGGTTTCAGAGAATATTTTCTACATGAATGTGTCATTGATATCTTTCCATGTGACCTTAGTGGACTTGTTTGTGAAGAATTGTGTATTTGAATATATGGGGATGGTAGGATTTGTAATGTTTACTGCTTCTTCAATGTTCTCTTATCCGACTTCTTTATAGTTCATTTGATGTGTAGCGAGAGGCATCATTCCTATATATTGTGAAAGAGTAACAATACTAGCAAATTGAACACCTATATGTGGAACCACACTCACGGTGACAATGATTAGCTTTATGAAATATTCTATCTATTGCCAGCAATAACTTAGCAAATCATATTCACAGAGCCATAAAATGTAACTGAAAACATAATTCTATCAACGACAAGACATAATTACTCATACATGCAATAAATTTCCATAAAAACAAGGAGGGAACATTATCAAAGCACGAAGGAAGTTCAAGGGTCATTTAAGACTTTGAGGTGTACTCATGCACTCAAGCAAGAGAGAGAAACCATCAAGGGCATAGGGTGCACTGATGAATCTCAAAGCAATATCCTTCAGGCCTTCAAGGTGTGCTCATGTGCTCAAGGAGACTAAGAAGGCACAAGGACATACTCCAAAGAGACGAAGGTATCAGGATTTGAGCCTTCATGCCTTCAAGGCATGCTCATGTATTCAAGAGGACAAGGAGGGCACAAGGGTGCATGTAGAGGAGATGAAAGGGAAAACACATGTGTTCAAGTTGTACTCATGCGCTAAAGGAGGGTGCATTTATTCGTTACGAAGGAGCGCGCTCTTGAGGGAAACTTGTCTTTTTTCAGCTCAGTTTTCATAGATAGTCAGGATTCGTCTTCCAAAAGTGCGCTCTATCTCAAGATGGCTCAAGGAAAAGTTAAATAGCGAGTAAGAATGATATAAATTCTAAGACATAAGATCTAAAAGCCAATATATATCCTACCACAATCATGCTTACAATATGAAGATTTGAGGAATATGCAGAGTCATTAGCTAAGACAACAGTTTAACACTTGTAGAAGTAATAATGATATGAAATGGCAGTAAATAAACTAAAAAGTAAAGAAACACCAACAAGGAAAGGAATATCGACAACAAAAACATGCAAAACCAATAGACTCGACATGAAAAACTTACTTTGAATGAACATCGATGAAGAGTTCCTTGATCCAAAGATGTGCGCCCAACCCAAATGAGAATGATTATGAGAAACAATGATTAATCCAATTGATTATAAAGAGTTTACATGAAAAGCCATTCCATGCATGCTCACCACTTCTCAACTAATGAATGAGTTACTTAAGAGATGTGAAGTGGGATCCTATATTCTAGGAGTGTGCCCACATGCACCAAGAAAGTGCATGCATGAGTTCTTGAAGGGTGCATGTCTTCATGCAAAAGGAATGCACTCAAGAAGGGTTCACATGCTAAGCATGAAGGATTGCACTCAAGGAGGGCACAATTCTTGAGCCCGAAGGAGTGTGCTCAAAACAAGAAAAAGTCTTCATGATCTTGAAGTGTGATTTTTCCTTGATTTTATTTACTTTTGTGTGTCTTTGTCTAGTGAATACGACTAGTTTCTAAGTCAAGAGAATATTTTACTTCATTAATCCTTAGACAAGATAACAGAAGCGCTTCTAAATGTTAGGTGACGACACTTAGGAAACATTAACTTAGGAGGATCAAACAACATGATGGCACTAGGTGGCTTTAAACGACAGTTCATGTATGCTCCAAAAGTAAGTTAGTAAATTTTTTAGGAGGTTTGTAATTGTTGAGCCTCAAAATTACTCTTTCCCTAGCAACTCTTCTCATTCCTTTTCTTTGTTGTTCCATAAGAAAGATGCATTCTCATCACCAATGACTGGTATATACTGTCTTGAGGAGGACATTTAGTGATTTACATGTTATGCTTTTATGTTTTGTTGTTTGAATAATTTTTTGTATATTAGCTATGGAACGCAGCCTATTCTGCAGCTAATTGGCTGTTCCACAACTAACTTCATGCTGTAATAGGTTCCAGGTGTCAGAAGGAGAAACTAGCCACATGGGTAGCTTGGAAATCATCATGACATGGACCCTGTCCTATTCATTTAGCCCAAGTCGACAAAGAATATGGCATAAGACTACGGTCAGTGGATAAGTCAAACACAAAGAGACCGAAGGTAACATGACTCTGTTTCATTGATCCAGGTGGATATTGGTGGCCACCTGCCAAGTCCACCTGGACCCCCACCATTGTCTTTCTCAGCATTTTCAGTTTCCTTAATTGTAGCACAACTTACTATTTTTAGCAGTTTTTCGGGTCCTGAACTTCTGGAGCCGTTTTGAGGCCCTAAACACCGTTTTTTGGGGAATCCAGGGGCAACATGGGTCCATGGAATGGACCGATGTTGCCTGTTCCAACAATGATATTGCTCGGATAGATATTTCTAATGAGCTATTGTACGCGTCAAATGGAGATCATATGCCAAAGTTACGACCTCGGGAAGTTGATGTACCAATTTACCCCAAACGGGGCCCACAGTTTGGCGTTTCATCTCCTAGGGTTAGGTTTTGGAATTTTAAGGGTTTTTCCATTGTTTCTCAACAATAAATAGGCCTTCGAGCCTCATTGTAACTCAGTTCAGAGGCATGTAGCCATCACATCTCTTCTCAGAGATAAGCTACCACTGCCCTAGCTGATTTATTTCCATTTCTGGTTGTAAGCATATTTCAGTATTTTCCATTAATGAAATGAAGTATTATTTCCGCTGCATCTTTGTGTATATTGTTATCTCTGTAATTTGTTGTGTTCCTGTTTAAATCCGGATCAGTGGTATCAGAGTGGTCTGCTTTTTCTCTGTTTTTCTTTGCATGTCCCCAACAAGGTCAGGATATAAGGAGTTAGGGCTTGAACTGGTTGAACCTTTGCAAGACCAGCCTCGCAAATCCCGACAGCCTCCCATGGCGGACGAGAAGAAAGATGAGGGGGCAGGAGATCCCATCAAAATCTTGCTCGAAGAAGCGCTCAAGCGACAACGGAACGCGATGATGGATAGCTTTGCCCAGATCCTTCAGCGGCTACCCAGAAGCGGCGCATCGGCTTCCAGCAGCTCCTCTGGAAACGCCACACCCTTTAAGGTACAAGTTAATTTTGAAATCCCCATATTCGAGGGTCAGATAGACGCCGATGCCATAGATAAATGGTTAAATCTGCCAGAGGGTTATTTTTCTGTTCATGAATTTTCGAGTCGGGAAAAGATTGTTTTTGCTCTTCTCAAAGCAGCCCCCCACGTCAAGGACTGGTGGGAAACCTACTGCGAGCAGAAGGATGAAAGCACTGGCTCACTATTTTCAGCCGCACCCACCTGGGATTCGTTCCGGGATGCCATCAAGGAGCAGTACTACCCTGTCGGAAGCTATGAGGATGAATACATAAAGTGGACCACGCTGCGGCAGGGAAGGGACCAAGACGTGCCGGAGTTCACCAATCTTTTCCATACCCTTCGCACAAAGTTGGGTATCAAGGATTCGGAGCAACATTTGATACTCAAATACCGTGGCTGCCTGCACAAGTACATCCAGGAAGAAATACAATTCCTAAACATCCCCTCGCTCGGCGCAGCATACCGATATGTCGTCAAGGTCGAGCAGAAGTTTAAACAAAAGAAGCGAGACTTTGGATCTGCGAATCCAAACCAGGGGAAAGGTGCCCCTAAACCACAGAACAAAGGACAGAGCCAAGGCGGGACAGCCCAAGACAACCAGCCGAAGCTGCAAGCAAAGAACAATGCCGCGAAGCCGAGAAAGGACACTGGAAAATGGTGCGAGTTCCATAAGAGCTCCACTCACAACACAAGTGAGTGTCGGGCCAAGCAGTCACTGGTGGCTGAGCTAAAGGTTTCAGAATCAGATGCATGTTCCGACTCTGAGTCAGAACCCGATAAGGGGTATGAAAAAGGGAAGCAGATCATTGATGCGGATCCCAGCGCCACTGTTGCTACCGCAAAGATCCAGAAAAATGAACCCGAAGATCCAGAGGAGGAGGAGCGTCTCTTCCACTCCCAGATGTGGGTAAAGGGCTCCCCGATACAGTTCATTGTTGATAGTGGGAGTCAAAAGAACCTCATTTCGGCAGAGGTCGTGAAGCGGTTGGGCTTACCGACCACAGCACATCCACAACCATACACCATTGGGTGGCTTCACCAAGGGCGAGATCTTCGCGTGAGCCAGCAGTGTCGCCTTCCATACAACATCAAGCCCTTCACGGATGAGGTATTGTGTGACATTGCTCCCCTTGAAGTTTGTGATGTATTACTAGGACAACCATACTTGTGGAAGCGACATGCTGTGTATGAATCAAGGCCCCGTGCTGTTATTATTACATTGGGAAATAAGTTGTTCAGGATACCAGAGGTAGCACCACCTGCCGCCATCTCTTTGATTACTGCAAAAAAATGCAGTAAGCTCACTTCCAAAACCAGGAAATTTGTTTTCCTGATGATACGCCCTCAAGGGAAGAAGAAGACAGTGGCCGCGGCCTCCAAACGGGGTCCCTCTGCACGACAGCTACAGATGGACAAGATTGTGGAGGAGTACGAAGACATCTTCACCTCCCCGGCAGGGGTCCCTCTGCACTGTCAAGTCAAGCACTCCATCGATCTGACCCCAGGTGCGCCGCTACCCAATGGACCAATTTATCGGCGCTCCATTCTGGAGAACAATGAAATCAAGAGGCAGATTCAGGAGCTCCTGCAGAAAGGTCACATCCATCCGAGTTCATCGCCTTGTGGGAGCCCGATCGTGTTGGTATAGAAGAAGGATGGGACGTGGAGACTCTGTATTGACTATCGGGCACTGAACAAGATCACTGTCCGTAATAGGTACCCGATCCCGCGGATTGATGACCTCCTAGACCAACTAAAGGCGGCGAAATATTTCAGCAAGATCGATCTGAAGTCAGGATATCACCAGGTACCAATTGAACCCTCAGATGTGTGGAAGACTGCCTTCAAATCCAAGGAGGGCCTCTTCGAATGGTTGGTCATGCCTTTCGGATTGACGAATGCTCCTGCAACCTTTATGAGGCTAATGGATGACATCTTGCGGCCATTCACCAACTCCTTTGTAGTAGTATACCTGGATGACATTCTGATCTTCAGCCAGAGTTGGGAAGAGCACCTCCACCACATCCGACAGGTTCTCCAAACACTGCGGCAACACAAGCTATGTGCCAATTTGGAGAAATGCACTTTTGGCATGACCGAGGTTCAGTATCTGGGATACATCATTGATGAACAGGGGGTGCATGTCGATCCAGCCAAGGTCCAAGTCATTCGGGATTGGCCCTCTCCAACCACTCTAACAGAGCTCCGCAGCTTTCTAGGTCTTGCCAACTTCTACCGCAGGTTTGTGCTGGGGTTTTCTCATATTTCTTGGCCCTTGAGTCAAGTCACCAAGGGAGGGGCGAAAGAAAAAGTCTTTTGGGCTGAATCTCAACAGAAGGCATTCAGGGAGTTGAAGGATCGCCTCTGCACGGCACCAGTGCTCACGTTACCAGATTTACAACAACCATTTGAGGTCGAGACAGATGCCTCTGACTATGCTATTGGGGCAGTCCTTACTCAACATGGACATCCAGTGGCATATCACAGTGAAACGCTTTCAGACACAGTCCGGAAGTACCCCACTTATGATAAGGAGATGTATTCCATTGTACAGGCCTGCTGACAATGGAAGCATTACATTTTGGGGAAGGAAACGGTCATCCACACAGACCACCGACCCCTGCAGTTCATACAGACCCAAGGGAAATTGCAGAATGATCGCCATCAGAAGTGGTCTACATACCTGCAACAGTTTCACTTGAATATCAAGTATAAAAAGGGCAGCACCAATAATGTTGCAGATTGCCTCAGTCGACCACCGATCATGGCGCTGACCACCATGCTCAACTCTTGTGGGCACGAGACTTCGGATTGGCCACTTCTCTACAAAAGCGACCCAGAATTCGGCCACACATACCAGACACTCTTGGAGGGTCGGCATGTTGCAGATTTTCACCTCCAGGATGCCCTATTATGCCACCTCGGTCACCTTTGTGTTCCTTCAAGCGAGCGTGCCAAGATGATTTGGGAAGCACACTACAGTCGGGCTGCTGGGCATTTCGGGGTCGAGAAAACAGTGGCAGTACTGCAAAATTATTTCTATTGGTAATCTTTGACAGGATGTTGGGAAGTACATCCGATCATGTACTGCCTGTGCCATTGCCAAACCGACCATTAAGAAGCAAGGCCTCTATACCCCGTTGCCTACCCCTAGTCGACCTTGGGAATCCATCTCCATGGATTACATGTCAGGCCTTCCTTCCACTAAGCATAGAAATGACTGTGTTTTTGTGGTCGTCGACAGGTTCTCGAAGATGGCCATTATGGTGGCCTGCAAGAAGAATATCACAACAGAAGCCACTGCTAAACTCTTCTTTGAACGAGTGTGGGTACACTTTGGGATCCCACAGTCTATCATCTCAGATTGGGATAGTCGGTTTCTCAGCACATTTTGGTCCAGTCTCTGGTCAATGCTGGACACCAAACTCACGAAGTCCACAGCCTTCCATCCTCAAACTGATGGCCAGACAGAGGTTGTCAATAGGATGATTGTGCACATTCTGCGCATGTATAACTCAAAGCATCCACGCACATGGGACGAGAGCCTCCCCTATGTTCAGCACAACTACAACCGAGCTCTTCATAGCTCCACTGGCCATAGCCCTTTTTAGGTGGGTTTGGGATTCCAGCCACTATGCCCCATTGATGTGGCCATGCCACTTGCAGCTACTCACATGAATTCAGCTCATGTCCAGTCCGAAACAGATAAGGCCACCAGCTTCATTGAGCGCATCCAACCTATTCGCCAGTAGGTCCATGACATTCTTGAGAAATCAAATGCCAAGTACAAGCAGCGACATGATCAACATCGGGTGCCACACAAGTTTCAAGTGGGCGACAAAGTCTGGTTGCATTTGCAAAAGGAACGCCTTACTGGAGCCTATCGGAAATTGAGACCACTCTGATATGGTCCTTACACCATTACTAAGGCTATGGGAGACAATGCATTTGAGCTCAGCATTCCCCCATTCCTTGGCCTGCACCCAGTGTTCAATGTGGACCGCCTTCGGCCATACTTTCCACCATTGCTAGACACATCCGACATTGCAGAACAGCTCAAACCCACAGAATTAAATCCAGATTGCATGGAACAAGCTGCAACTGATCGAATCATGGACACACAGATCAAGAACACTCGCCAACAGAATATCCAACTGTATCGAGTTGTCAAAGCAGGCCAACTCCTTCAGCAGGGCAAGTGGCTCAGCAGGGAACAAGTTCAGCAGAAGTTTCCTCATCTCATGGAGGAGCTCAACGCAATGGGGACCATTGCTTCCTAAGGGGGGAGGAATGATCCAGGTGGATATTGGTGGCCACCTGCCAAGTCCACCTGGACCCCCACCATTGTCTTTCTCAGCATTTTCAGTTTCCTTAATTGTAGCACAACTTATTATTTTTAGCAGTTTTTCGGGTCTTGAACTTCCGGAGCCGTTTTGAGGCCCTAAACGACGTTTTTTGGGGAATCCAGGGGCAACATGGGTCCATGGAATGGTCCGATGTTGCCCGTTCCAACAATGATAGTGCTTGGATAGATCTTTCTAATGAGCTATTGTACGCGTCAAACGGAGATCATATGCCAAAGTTACGACCCCGGGAAGTTGATGTACCAATTTACCCCAAACGGGGCCCACAGTTTGGCGTTTCATCTCCTAGGGTTAGGTTTTGGAATGTTAAGGGTTTTTCCATTGTTTCTCAACAATAAATAGGCCTTCGAGCCTCATTGTAACTCAGTTCAGAGGCATGTAGCCATCACATCTCTTCTCAGAGATAAGCTACCACTGCCCTAGCTGGTTTATTTCCATTTCTGGTTGTAAGCATATTTCAGTATTTTCCATTAATGAAATGAAGTATTATTTCCGCTGCATCTTTGTGTATATTGTTATCTCTGTAATTTGTTGCGTTCTTGTTTAAATCCGGATCATTCATGGTTAATTATTGTGTTTCACAGTGATGGGAAGCGTTATCTGGAGCAACTACCTGTACCTACGGACTCCAACAACCATCTATACAAATTAATACGATAGCCACCATGTCTTGGATTTATGTCTCCAGCAGCCGAGGAAGAAATTCTGCATATCTGTCTTCTACGTGTTTGGCTGTAGCATGCTTTTCTCCACAAATAGTTATATGATTTTTCTTATAAAACTTGTGTAAAGGACTGAAGAAGTTAGTAGTAATAGTAATAGTTTTATTGTGGAATCGAAGTTCTAGAATCTGTAATTTCTGGGCATTTTGTGTCCCTATTTTAATGTGAGAAGACCACATGTTCTTATGAACATCTGAAGGAGTTTCTTGGAGTTGATTGAGCAAGCTTATCCTAATCAGTTGCGGAGGGCCCCTACACTAAAGAAGGTTTCATTTCATTTTATTTTTCTTCTTCTTGTTAACTATAAATTCATCATTTTCTTTCACAGTGTTTATAATCATTTTCTTACTAACAATGTTTATAATGAAATTTCCATCATTTTCTTATTAACAGTGTTTATAATTCAGAGCAGTTTCGATTAGCTTGATCTCTTTTTAGCTTTTATTAGTATTTTAGAAGATAGAACTCAATGGTGTAATATTGTTTCTTCAGTTAAAAACTAACCTTGTTTCAGGATGAGAGTAGGATTGAAGAATGATAAGGACACACTGTTGGATAGTTTACTTCATTCACTATTTTGCTAATTTAAATTCTCAATTAAACTGATCAGTGTTGTTTACTGTCTTTGCCATTTCATTTTTAGTTTATTGACTCATGGTGTTAATGAATGTTTATGGAAAACCCTTCAAGTTGATAATTCATCCTTAACTAAGTGGTTGAACATTTCATCTATGCAATGAGTTATTTTGGCATCTTTGTATTTACTTTCTCTTAGATTAATGAAGTACAAAATTACACAAATGTCATCCCAAGAAGACTTTCTCCCAAAATTGAGAGGCAGAGTAACCAAGTACTTCATTTAGTTTTATTTCTGTAATTAATTAGACATCAATTGCAATTTTAACTTTCAATTTTAATTCATGATTTGGAAATAATGGTAAAATAAGAATAAAAGCTTTGTTTTCATTTCTTTCTTAGCTTTGCTTCCAATCTTTCTTAGCTCTGTTTTCATTTCTTTCTTAGCTCTGTTTTCATTTTTAGATTTTGAGCAGTCTTTACGAAAGTTAGATTTAGTTATGATAATTACATTGTAAATCATTAGGAATTAAAAGACCAAAAACCCCCAAAAACAACATAAAATACAAAAACAACGAAGTAAGAAGGGTTAGCTAGCACAAACAGTGCACTACACTTCATCAGTTTACAATACCCAGATTGATAATTTATGTAGAGCAATTTAGGACACTAAATTGACCAAACATTTTTGCGTCGTTGCTGGGGAAGTGTAACTAGGTAGCCTTATCTCTTACATTCAAAAAAAAATTATATGCATAGAGAAAGAGACTCTAGGGGTAGATTTATAGCTAGGGGCAATAGTTGAATTCCTACAACACCACCTACTCCACCAAGAACAAGGAAAGATACACCTCCATCCCAAACTCATACTCCCAGCCATAGAACACTTGAAATTCCAAGAGGATAAATTCAATCAAAAGAATCTCCTACTTCATCTACCAAGTTAGTCCTAGAGGAGAAAAATCTTTAATCTCCAAAGGCAGGAATAACCTTTTTCACCTCCACAGGAGAGCACATTTTAGTTGAAGAATTAGGAATACCTGGTGAGGAAGAAGAAGTAGAACCTCTCTCCCATATCCCATTAATAGAAGAACCAGAGGAGGAGAAAGTAACCTTGCAGGTTGAACCTTATACTGACTCTGAGGAAACTATAATGGCAGAAGAAGGAGAAGATGGGGAATTCAGTCTGTTTGGAGGGGGTAGAGGAAACAATGGAGGAGGTAGAGGAAATAATGGAGGAGGTAGAGGAAATAGGGAAATAGATAATTCTTTTGGATTCCCTATAGTGGATGAGGAAACAAATGCCACCATGAAAAATATATCACCTTCTGTCCTCCCAAACTTCCATGGGTTAAAAAGTGAGGATCCTGAAACATTCTTATTTGAGTTTGAAGTCTTGTGCAGAACCTATGACTATCTAGAAGACTCTCAAAAACTCAAATTGTTTCCTTCAACACTAAAAGGAGCTGCTTTGAAGTGGTTCATGGGGTTAGTCACTCAATCCATTAGAACATGGAATGACATGAAAAAAATGTTTTTGGATAGGTACTTGGATTATTGCATGCCTACCAATCATAAAGATGAAGTGTTCAAAATGATGCAAAGAGAGGATGAAAACTTAGAGGATTTGATTGAGAGATTCAACTATAATTTGAAAAGAGAAAAAATGGATAATTTAGATGAAGATACCTTGAAAGCTCTTTTATTAAAATCCATTAGAGATGAGTGGATAGATATCCTTAACATGATGGGGAAGGGAGATATCTCTCAACTCCCATTAAATGATATAGGAGAATTATGTGTTCATCTCTCAAGAGGGAAATCCAAAACTGGGAAAGGTCCAAGAGATCCTTCTCTTGTTAGAGTAAACAAATCTGCAACTAGATCTATAAGTAGGGCAGAAATTGGTAATATGCTTGATGAATTTAAAACTGACATTCTAGGGAGTCTTAGTGAGCAAATAGACACCCTTAAATTACAACAAAAGCAGAGAACCGGGGCTGATGCTTTAGCCATTTTTTGTCCAAAATGCAGAAAAAAATGCTCTAAGAGAATGCCCTTTAGATGCAAAAGTCATAGAAACTTGTATGATTTTCTCATAAAGCCATGAGACCAATGGTTGTCCTTCAATTCTAGGTGTTAAGGCTGTCTTTCAAGAGGAAACAGTCCCAAGTTCTGTAGAACCTCTTTCTTTTGTTGCTAGAAGACCTTGGCAGGGGCCACAAAATCAGGGATTTAACAATCAAATGTATCTTCAGTCCCCACCAAATTGGAATTCTTGGCAGCAACCTTGGCCTCAACCTCAGTATTAATCTCAACCTTGGCCTCAACCTCAACCTCAATCTCAATCTCAACCATGGGCACAAGGAGTACAAAATCCTTATGGGAGATTTTCTTAATATTATGAATATCCTCCATCATATCAGAATTATCCTCCCCCACACATTCAGCAACGAAATCAGCAGCCACAACTTCAAAATTATAACCCTCAACTTTCATTACCATTTCCACAACAAAACCAAAATGCTCAACTCTTACTACCATTTCAGCAGAAACCAAATCAGCTACCTGCCCAACCATTACCAAACCCCAATAATAAAAACCCTCAGAATGCTTACATGGTAGAAGGACAACAATTTCCAACTTATATGATTACTCCTCTAGATCCTAATGATGTTCAATTAAGATCTGGTAGGATATTAGAAAAGGAAAGACCTTCTGTAGTTATTCAGGAACAAGACAGTTCTGAGGAAGACTCTCTAGAGGTGAATAAAAGTTTTGAGGGAACATCTCTCGAAAACCAAAACATTGAAAAAGAAAAACAAAAAGAATCAGTGAACACAACTCCTATTAATGAGCAACTAGCATATACTTTTGCACCTCCTTTTCTTGAAAGATTACAAATTGATAGAGGACTAGAAAAGCAGATTATGTTTCCCAATTATGATTTTCTAGATGAATTGAAGAATGTCTGTATCAAAATCCCTTTGCTACAAGCCATTAAAGAAATTCCAATTCTAGCCAAAACAATAAAGCAGTTGAGCATAAAGAAACCAAGAAGAAAAACAAAGGAAACAAAAAGAATTCACCTGGTAGGAAAAATAACAGACATAATGATGGGAAAAATTTCCATATAAAAATATGTGGATCCATCAAGTCCAATTGTGAAACCATATATCAATGGAATTTAAATTCCAAATACATTGATTGACTTAGGGGTAGCAATAAACATCATGAGCAAACACACTATGGAGCAGCTCAAGCTTCCTAATATTCTCTACACACCTACCTTACTGCAACTAGAAGATAGATCAGTAATCAAACCAGATGGAGTGTTAGAAGACATTTCAGTATCCTTAGATTCTTGGGAATACCCTATTGATTTCATGATCTTAACTCCCAAGATTAATCTAGGAGGACATCCACACATATTAGGAAGACCTTGGCTGGCCATAGTTGATGCTTTTATTAGCTGTAGATCTAGTGACATGTAAGTTTTTGATGGTAATTCAACAAAAAGATTTACTTTATATCCTCCAGCAAAAGAAATCATAGAAATAGATGACAAAGAATGGATTGATGATGAAGATGATATTCAGCCTCTCTTTACTATTTCATATATTAGTGAAGATAGTCAAATTTTAAAAACATTGGAAAATTTTGAATCATCTTCAGAATATGACCATGAGCAATTTCAAGAAAAATATAATATTGAATATTTGTCATCTAGGTAGATGTCTCTTTATTCTATGGAAGAGTTTGGTAGCTCTATAATTGAAATTTTTCCAAGTAGGACATTGAACATAAGCAAAAACTTGGAGAAACTACAACAAGAAGAGCTAATCAAAACATTACAAAAACATTCTATTGCATTTGCATGGGAATACATTGACATGAAAGGCATTGATCCTAAGACTTGTATCTATCACATCTACATTGAGGAAAATTGTAGACCTATCAGACAACCTCAGAGAATGATGAATCCAAATCTTAGAGAGATTGTGAAAGAAGAGCTCCAAAAATTACTGAATGTAAACTTCATTTACCCAATTTTAGATAGCCAATGGGTTTCTCCTTTGGTAATTGTGCCTAAAAATAATGGTAAATGGAGGGTGTGCATTGATTATCGAGAACTGAATAAAGCAACCCTTAAAGATCATTTCCCTTTGCCTTTTATAGATCAAGTGTCAGATACATTAGCAGGCAAGAAGTATTTCTCATTCTTGGATGGTTTTAGTGGTTATAATCAAATTCAGGTAGCACCTGAAGATCAGGATAAAACCACATTCACTTGTCCATGGAGAACTTATGCCTAATGAGTACTTCCTTTTGGGTTATGTAATGCATCTGCAACATTCCAAAGAGCAGTACTAGGGATTTTTTTCTAATCTAATACATGATTGTGTAGAGGTATATATGGATGATTTTACAGTCTATGGGAATACATTTGAAAGAAACTTTGGAAAATTCGGAAAAAGTTCTTAAAAGATGTAAAGAAACAAACCTTTCACTAAGCCATGAAAAATGTTCTATGATATTTACAGAAGGTATTGTTTTAGGACATCACATTTCAAGAGATGGGATTAAAGTTGACAAATCTAAAGTTGAAGTCATCTCTAAATTATCAATTCCAAATTGCCAAAAGGATGTTAGAATTTTTCTAGGATTTACACAATACTATAGAAGGTTTATAGAAAATTTCACTAAAATAGCATCCCCACTCTTCAAATTGCTTACCAAAGATTATGAATTCAATTGGAATTCTGATTGCCAATTGGCATTTGAAACCTTAAAAACAAAAATTTCTGAAGCACCCATTTTAAGAGGTCCAAATTGGAAACTCCCTTTCCATATTTCAATAGATGCTTCAAATACAGTTCTGGGAGTTGTATTGGGACAAAAATATTTGATTCCTTATGCCATTTACTATAGAAGTAAGAATTTGACTCCCACTGAGTTAAATTATACTGTGACTGAAAAGGAATTTTTAGCTGTTCTTCATGCAATTAACAAGTTCATACACTATATAACAGGCTATGAAACCTTTATTCATACAAATCACTCTGCAATTATATATTTAATGAATAAACCGATTACTAATGGCAGAGTTACAAGATGGCTTTTACTTTTGCAAGAATTCAGCATTACTGTGCTAGATAGACCTGGAAAACAAAAAAAACAGTTGCTAATTTCTTGTCCATGATTCAGAATATCAAAGAAGATTCTTTGGTTGAAGATAAGTTTCCTGATGAATATCTTTTTGTAGTAACTACTCAAACTCCTTGGTTTGCAGATATTGCTAACTACTTTGTCACAGGAAAGTTACCTTCACATTTGTTTCCTAGAGAGAAAAGAAAAATTATTTAGGAAAGTGCAAGATATTCATGGATTACTAATGAAATTTATAAAACAGGCCCAGATCTTATGATTAGAAGGTGTGTTAGGGAAGATGAAATGTCTGATATTATTAAGGCATGTCATGATGAGCCATGTGGTGGACACTTTGATGACAAGAGGACAGCCTATAAAATCCTTTTTTTAGGATATTATTGGCCATCCATCCTCAAATATGCTAAAGAATATGTCAGGAGATGTGATAGCTGCCAAAGGTTAGGGAAACCTGCTCCCTCAAATGAAATGCCATTACAAATTCAGGTACTCATTGAACCTTTTGAAAAGTGGGCCTTAGATTTTATTGGGCCAATTAATCCTCCATCTAAGCAGAAGAAGTATATATTAGTATGCGCTGATTATGTCACCAAATGGGTAGAAGCCAAAGGATTACCTTTTGCTAATGAAAAATCTGTAATTAATTTTTTTTTGATAACATTTCACTCATTTTGGTATTCCAAGAGAAATTGTGATAGATCAGGGATCTCAATTTACATCTAACATGGTGGAAGGGCTTGTGAAAGAATATAAGATCAAACATAGGAAATCTACTCCCTATCATCCACAAGCAAATGGTCCAGTGGAATCTACAAATAAAGTGATTGAAATAATTCTCATGAAGACTCTGCATATACATAGAAGAGATTGGGTAGAAAGGCTTTCTGAAGCCTTATGGGCCTACAGAACTACATGGAGGAACATAATGGGACATACACCCTATGAACTTGTTTATGGGAAACAAGTCCTGTTCCCTATAGAGTTCCAAATCAAAAATTTCAAGATGGCAGTCTAACTGGGACTAGATTTATCAGAGGCACAAAATCATAGGCTAGAGCAATTAAATGAACTTGATGAAATCAGGCAAGGGGCAGTTCAAAAGACTAGTATAGTCCAACAATAGAGGGCTAAATGGCATGACAAATATATCAAGGAAAAGAGGTTTCAAGTGGGAGATTGGGCGCTATTGTTTGATTCAAAGTTTAAAGATTTTCAAGGGAAGTTTCAAACTCATTGGCTTGGGCCATATCAGATTGAAAAAGTCTTTAGTAATGGAGCACTGAGGATCAGAACAATAGATGAAAGTAAAACTCCTCTTCTTATGAATGGTCATAGATTAAAGATATATTAGAAACCCATTTCAAAAGAGGAGTTCATTATGATTTTCCAAGACAATTATGAAATGAAGCTAGTGAGGAAGAATTCTTCTTCTCCACTAACTTAGTATTTATTTTTCCTAAAAAAAAAAAAAACCCAATCATTGATTGGCATACTTATACAGATAATAAAGGGTGAAAATCAGAGGTTTTTGACACCCTATATTTTCCATTCTCTTTCTGTAATAAGTAGTGACAAAAACCTACAGTCACTCTACAGTTTCGATTTTGCAAAATTCATCATCTCATCTCACCTCACTCCATTTTATTTTTGCAGTTTCACTTCATCCCATTGTCATATTTCATCAATAAATTTTTCAATTTTTCCTTCTACAATTTTCATTCCATCTTCATTTCATTTATCATCTTGTCTTACATCTCATTTCATCTCACTTACATAGCCACATCCATTTCATTCATGATCCATGAGCCATCTTTCACTTTTTGTTTCACATTCTGCAGCTGATTCTGTTTTGCAACTAATCTGATTCTGCAGCTACAGTTTGTTTATCAGTTCAGGCACAAGTATACATCTCATAATAAAATCATATATGCAGGGAATTGAAGAAAAATCAATTTTTGAAGATCAACCATGCTCAAGGTACTTGTGGATCAACATCAAAAAAATAAATAAATTAGTAAGCGAAAGGTAAAGGTTCCAAAGGTAAATGCAAAAATTTATTTCAAAAGGCAATTTGAAAACATAAGTTTGTATAGTATGTATAATCACATGTCTACTTAATCAACCATCATTTGATTTGACCGCCACTATGTCTCCACCATATCTTCCATCTTTAATGACAAACGGTCTCAATGATTCTTTCATAACAGATCCCCGCTTCAAACTCTATAGCGTGTACTCAAAAAGTCCTCCACAACTCCACCTGTTAAGAGTCAAGATAATAATGTGACCTACCTATCTACAACTCTCTAAACCCTTACTGTCTATTTATTACATGCAAACTCTTAAGTTTTTCTCTCATATTCACGTAGTCATTTCATATACATAGTCTTTCCATTTTCTATATACGCAGTCATTCCATTTTTCATATACCCACAGTCTTTCCATTTTCATATATACGCAGTCATTCCATTTCCATACACAAAGTCATTCCATTTCTTAAATAGCACTCGTTTTATGGACATTGAGAGTAATTTTGAAGGTTAACCGAAAATAGGGGATATGGGGCTTATTGTCAGGACAGAGCCCGCAGGGGTAAAGTATATGGAGGAGTATCCAAAGATTAAAGGGATGCTACAAAAGGTTGGATGGTTAAATTTTATAGAGAAATTTGACGGCTACCACAAGGAAATTACCAAGTCTTTTGCAAGGTAATTTGATGGCACAAAAGTGGAGATAGGAGATATCAAATTTGCAGTCACAGAATCCTTCATATCAGAAGCAACAGAGCTGCCAAGACAAGGAGAAAGATGGTTTAAAAACAAGGAATTTCATGGTGAATCTAGGAAAGTGATCCTTAGAAACCCAGGTATGGATGTTATAGTATTTAGGAAGGGAATTCCTATTTCAACACTCAAGAACAAATGGAGTAATATGCTGTTAATATTGCAAAAAATCCTTACATGTGAAGGAAGATTTGGGTTTATGTGTGTTTACCATATACACTTATTAATGAATTTTTCAGAAAATGGAACCATCAACCTTCCCTTCTTCCTTCTAAACAATTTGAGAAGGATGGCTAGAAATGTCCAAAAGAAAATTGAATCCATAGAAACAACTATGTATCATCATGGATTAATGAAAATACTAGTTGAATTCCATTTGAAAAGTGTAGGGGTTACATGGGAAGATTTTTTGGTAAGAAATTTTTTTCCAGGATGCTCCAGACTCACCTAAGGAGAGTCATATTAAGAAAAATAGGAGGAGAAAGATTAGCATCAACATTCAAACCTCCTCACAAAAGAATGATGCAGAGACAGCTTCTAAACCAGAGGTTAGGAAGTAGACTAAACATAAAGGAAAAATGAAAGAGAGAGCTGAAGAAATCATTGAAGACATTCCTGAACCTTCATCACCACAAGAAGATGAACAGTTACTCTCCGAAAGACTAACCAAGATTAAGGAGAAAATCAAGAAAAAGAAGGAGATAAGAAAGAGGAAGAAGGACACAAGAGTAGAAACCATAAGCTTCCAAAACCTGAGCAGGAGCTCTAGACTCCGAGGTAAGGTGAGGAAGGTAACATCAAAAGGAGCCCAGTTCATAAAATTAGAGGAAGAAACCCCAGTTCAGTCTCCTGATAGTATTCCACCTGAACACAGTCCACAAAACTCTCCTCCACAGAATTTTGAAGGCAGCCCAAGTAGAGCTTCTCCTGGCATAGATCCAGTACAACAACAAATCTATGACTACATAGAGTCATTAGAAAGAAAGGATACCTCAATGGATCCAGGATCCTCAACAAATCTAGAGCAGCCTGTCAATCCAAAAGAACCTCTAACTAGCTCTCTCAAACAAGAAATTTTTGAGTTAGAGATTTTGAATAGGCACATTCAAAAAGAAAATGAAACGTTGAGGGAATGCAACAAGCTGGATAGAGCCATTCATGACAACACAATGCTACACCTAGGATTATGATACAATAAAAATAGGAAGCTGAAGAGGAAAAATAGGAATTTGAGCAGAACAATTATCAACCTCAAATACAGACTTCTTATGAAGAAGCCCAGG
Organism: Pinus tabuliformis; assembly: GCA_031772625.1. Classification (NCBI taxonomy): domain Eukaryota; kingdom Viridiplantae; phylum Streptophyta; class Pinopsida; order Pinales; family Pinaceae; genus Pinus; species Pinus tabuliformis. Next base: position 738,830,738 of record CM062814.1, on the reverse strand, counting down.
ATGGTAGTTAGTGCAAGGAGAAGTAAGAAAAGGAAGTTGGATGTGTTGGCAGAAGTGTCAGAACAGATGGAATAGGAGAAAGAGGTTCACATTTTTGAAAATTGCATGGGGACATGCAATGATTTTGCAGTGGGGGTATGTTGAGCCTCAAATTACTCTTTCCCTAGCAACTCTTCTCATTCCTTTTCTTTGATTTTCCATAAGAAAGATGCATTCTCATCACCAATGACTGGTATATATTGTCTTGAGGAGTACATTTAGTGATTTACATGTTATGCTTTTATGTTTTGTTGTTTGAATAAATTTTTGTATATTAGCTATGGAACGCAGCCTATTTTGCAGCTAATCAGCTGTTCCGAAACTACCTTCATGCTCTAACAGGTTCCAGGTGTCAGAAGGATAAACTAGCCACATGGGCAGCTTGGAAATCATCATGACTTGGACCATGTCTTATTCATTTAGCCCAAGTCGACAAAGAAGATGGCATAAGACTACGGTCAATGGATAAGTCAAACACAAAGAGACCGAAGGTAACATGACTCTGTTTCATGGTTAATTAATGTGTTTCATAGTGATGGAAAGTGTTATTCGGAGCAGCTACCTATACCTATGGACTCCAACAGCCATCTCTACAAATGAATCCAATAGCCACCATGTCTTGGATTTATGTCTCCAGCAACAGAGGAGGAAATTCCGCATATCTGTCTTCTACATGTTTGGCTGTAGCATGCTTTTCTCCACAAACAGTTATATGATTTTTCTTATAAATACCTATGTAAAGGACCGAAGAAGTTAGTAGTAATAGTAATAGTTTTATTATGGAATTGAAGTTCTAGACTTTTAATTTCTAGGCATTTTGTGTCCCTGTTTTAATATGAGAAGACCGCATGTTTTTATGAACATCTGAAGGAGTTTCTTGGAGTTGTTTGAGCAAGCGTAGCCTAATCAGTTGCAGAGGGCCCCTACACTAAAGAAGGTTTCATTTCATTTTATTTTTCTTCTTCATGTTAACTGTAAATTAATCATTTTCTTTCACAGTGTTTATAATAATTTTCTTACTAACAATGTTTATAATGCAATTTCCATCATTTTCTTATTAACAGTGTTTATAATTTACAGCAGTTTCCATTAGCTTGATCTCTTTTTAGTTTTTATCAGTAGTTTAAAAGATATAACTCAATGGTGTAATCTTGTTTCTTCTATTAAAAACTAACCTTGTTTCAGGATGAGAGTAGGATTGAAGAATGATAAGGATACATTGTTGGATAGTTTACTTCATTCACTATTTTGCTAATTTAAATTCTCAATTAAACTAATCAGTGTCATTTACTGTCTTTGCCATTTCATTTTTAGTTTATTGACCCATGGTGTCAATGAATGTTTATGGAAAACCCTTCAAGTTGATAATTCATCCTTAACTAAGTGGTTGAACATTTCATCTATGCAATGAGTTATTTTTGTATCTCTATATTTACTTTCTCTTAGATTAATGAAGTACATAATTACTCTAAATGCAAGCCTTTCTTATGCTTCAATCAACCTCTCATTATCTGCCTTGCAAATTAAAATTTCTTCCTTCAAACTTATTAATGTATCTACAAGATCAGTATATTATCCTTCTCCCTGTTTCTCAACTAACATCTCCCATCCCACCAATGTCTCTTCTGGTCTGTACGAGGAATCATACGAATTTTACTCAACTATTCTTCTCTTCATCCCTTGGCCTTCTATTTCTTGCAATACACCATTCTTAGCTAAATAAAAGCATATTCAAAAGCATACCTCAATTTAATATCGGTGAGGTTATTGCATCTACATAGGCCAATCTATATTAGCACAATAAAACATATCATGTGCATGATATGATAAAAATATCAATAAGTAACTCACATGTAGGTATGGGAAACATATACACAACTAACATGCATGCATAATAGTCTACATTTACCCTGAGTTCCAATGCTACAACCTCACTTTGATACCACTCTGTAACACCCCACCGCATATTTACCCACTTTTACAAGCTCGCAAGGGTAACATGGGACGAGAGTTACTATGAATGACCCAACATCCAGGTTCCAGTTATGGATGTGGGGTTTACCATCCTGAAACTTATTGCAAATTTGCAGGGACACCCGATCATCTAGATGTCAGACAACATCCATTAATGATCTTTCCCTGAACTCTGTACTAGCTTTTACCAGTATTTATAGCCCAATTTCACGCACGTATTCTAGCCCATGTGCCCAAAAGGCTCCAGCCACATGCATAAGTCGTCCTTCGTGCATATACAACCATAAATCCCTAGTTCTATGCATGTGGTCGTAGATTCAGTGCCATAATTTCAGGGCTAGCCTAAAGGCCACTTCCCAGAACTAGCAGAGCTTTCCAAAACCAAGTCTAGGTTAATCACAAGTCTACATAATCTATACTTAGGCTCAAATTCTGATCATCCTTTCTAAACACATGATAAGCATTTAGACAAACACTTTGTAAGCATAGTAACTTAAGGTCATAAAAGAATATTTGTACATTGTTTCCTTAGTTTCATAAGAGAATCATCAAGAAGGCTCACTTACCTCTCAAGAAAGCTAAAGCAACACTAGTTAGCTTATCAATTCATATAACCATTCAATAAATGATCGAATCATGAACAAGATCCATAAAAAGTGAATATCAATTAATCATGCCTATAACTAGCATTTAATCAGAATTAAACCATGAAAAACTAGTCATAAAATCAATACAATAACAAATACATGTGCACATTGATCTCAATAAGAAATATCATATAATAACGTATGCATAAAGCCAACCAAGTCAGGGAGTTCCACATACCACCCGGCTATAGATTGCGCTGAACCAAAACTCTCTTTCATTCAATCAACCTTGTGCCATATTCCAAGCATGAATGTGGGAACACATGAGATAAACCAAAATAAATCCAACCAAGGCATCCAGGGGCTAAACCACCTCAAACCTCAACCAAAAGCTCCTAAACTAGTCCAAAAATCACCAAAACCAAACAAGCTTGGATGCTTCGTAATTTATTCATCGTACTGAGAGGAATTGTTCCGTCTCCACCCACCTATCAAGATTTCTAGGATAAAATCATCTCTTGGGAATTTTCCTGAGACCACCTCAACCAGGACTCAAAATCTACTTACAATCCAAACCTTAACTAAAACAAGGAACCCACTACATTTTGGCTATCCAAGAAATAGAAAATGAAAGGATATATATCACTATCAATCTAGGTAAATCTTATGCGAGGGAAAACAAACATGACCAATAAACCAATGCATAAACCATGCATCAAATCCCAACATGATAAATCAGACATGCACACTATTACCTGCAAATCCACAACTATTTTCCGCCCTTTTTATTGTTGTTCAACTTCCTCTTATGCTAACTTACATTCCTTGCTTGCTTGCATGAGTCCTCCTTATGTCCAAGTGCTTGTTCTCTCTCTTTCTCTCTTCTTCTCCAAGTGAATGATAGAAATTTCCAAGAGCGTGTGTGAATTTTCTCTCTCTTTTTTCTTTTCTTTTTCATTTTTTTTTATTCATTTTCCCTTGCATGCATATTTTTGTCCCTTCATCTTCCTTTTCTCCTATTTTCTTTTATTTCATGTATTGAATTGTCATTTATTACCTTTCTCCTTTTGCAATGCCAATTTCCATAGCCAATAATAAACCAAAAGTGACTCCCAATGAAATGTTTTCCCCCTCCATTCCCCTTGGAATATGTGCCTTAGTTGTATTTTTTTTACATGGAAACTTAACCCGGGGTTGTTACACCTTCCAACCATAAAATCCAACAATTTATTAAGACTCTTGGATATCAACATGAGGAAAATGGAAACAACCAAGGATTAGTTGGAATAAGACTCCTGGTTATCACCATGAGTAAAATGGGAACAACCAAGGATTAGATGGAATAAAGTGAAAACATGCATATGAGAGTTTGGTCTTACATAAATAAGTTCCAAAAAAATTAAAAGGAGAAAAATTGGCAATTGTAATGGCCACTCCAAATTTTGGTGTTTCGCAAAAAAAAAAAAAAAGAAGGTAAAAAAGAGAAAATTAGTTTATGTGGATAAATGTTATTTTTGGTAGTTGAGTGCTTTAGACTCATAAAAATGGTCTTTAGGGAGAGAGTATAAGAATTCATTTGTGCATTTACATATGTAACTTTATATTTTTATTTATAGAAAGTTGTGATTTTTTCCTAGGAAAAAATAGAGAACACTAATTTAAAAAATATATTTATATATAGATAATTTGAAGTCTAGTATTTGTATGCATCAATTTTGGAAATCTACAAATTATTACAAAGAAAAAAAACTATAAAAACATATATTGAAGGCTTTGAAAAATTGATTCCAAATATTAGATAAATTACTTCTATTATATCAAAACTAATAGAAAAGTTATCAAAGTTAGAGATCCTCATCTATATTAAACTATAAATTTCTACAAGTATCATTTTTTTACAATAAATATAAGATGTAGCAAAGAGTTAGAACTCAACTAAGGCATAAATAGGTTAAAACATAAAATTATCAACACAAAGCAGCAAGTGGACAAGAGTTTACAAACAATGCAAAGCTAATATTGGTGCTTTTCATACACTGTAATTGAACAATTGACCATTTAATCTAGTATAAACATGGGTTTTGAGAGTCAAATTTGAGCCAGGGTAAAGGTGATTTAAAAAACAAAACCACTTATTATGGTTAAAAAATGGGTTTTGAAAGTGAAAATTCAGCCCAAGTAAAAGTGATGTAAAAAAAAAAACCATTTAATCTAGCATAAACATTGGTTTGAGACTTATAGTTGAGACAAGGTAACGGTCAGTTAAAAACACAAATATCAACCTAGAGGTAAAGATCGAGGTAGATTTACAAAAGTGAATGTGGTTTTCTACTTCTAACTAATTAAAAAACCTTTGTAATCCATTCTATCCACCATTTAATGTACATGATCACTAAAAAATTAAAATTTTGAGAGGTTATTAAGTAGTCCTTACATAGAAACATTTACTTTTTTATTATATTTTCCTTTCTAACAATTTCACATCTAAATATGATAAATCTATCATTTCACAATATTTAACCAGTCAAATTTTCAAATTATTTAGAGAGATTTTTTTTTTTAAATATAATGAAAATAAAATATTTATAAATGATATACTTTTCTTTTTTTTTTTGGGAAAAAACTAACTATTAAAAAATATTAATTTCAATTATTAATAAGAAAATTAACTTATATTAAAGGATTTTTAGTGGTTTGGTCTTTAGCTCTTCAAGTTCTAGCTCTTCGAGACACCTTATAATGGGCATGTTTATGGAACTTATGAAATAGTTGTATTAGTTTTGGATACTCATAAATTTTCATTCAAGTTAAAAATAAAAATAAAAGAAACAATTTTTAGATACTCAATAAATTTTCATTCCATTTAAAAATAAAAATAAAAGAAACAATTTTATAAAAAAATAGGTTGTCCTATCAACACAAGAATATTATCATATTCAATGTTCTACTTCATATTACACTTATAGCTATGTTTATTTTGAAATAATACTTCCATAATTTTAATTTAATTATCAATAATTATTAGGTGAATGGTAAGGATTTAAACTTCATAGAATATTATAGAATATTCTTAGAAGTATTCACTCATGAAAAGTTGAGATTTATTCCTAAATGTTTTTCTTGACATTTTAGTTGAATTGATTAATTAAAAAAGATGTCATATGAAATGAGTTAATGGATTTTTGGGCATGTGGTATTGATAATCCATATTATTGTCTCATAGTATTGTAATAAAATCTATTTAAAAATTAAGAATATTCATGGTAAAGTGGGAGTGAATATTTATGGTTAAGAATTTTGTTACATGTTTTTTTAAATGTATATATTTTTAATTTATATTTTGATGCCTTTTATAATTAAAATAAAAATGATTTAAAATCAAATTGTAATTTAGTAGCCAACAAGGAGTAGAGTAGGTGGTGACAAATTTCTCAATTAAGACAATTCATGGTGAAAATGTCATATGTGGTAGGTGGGGTGACATCCCTCGGTGATTTTGATGGCTTATATGTTCCTAAGTGATGGTTACTCAAGCTATAGATTGGGTGTGCCAGTTATCTCAGGACTCACATTACCTAACAAATATAATATATATCTATAATTTAGTTAATTTTGTGATTTTTTAAATTTTAGCAACATGAAATGATAATGAAATAAATATTTTGATACTTATGATGGATTGATGCATATGAATATTGAATCATTAATTTATATAGTTGTAGTAGTTAATTTTGTATTCTAAAAAAAACACCTCTCACACTTTATCATATATTTCATTTTTAAAATAAAATTATTATAAATAAAATGTTTTACTCAAAAAAATATAAGTTTTAAATTAGATATAAATAGTGTCAATTCTTCATTCCTCTTATTAAAATTTAAATTAATAAATCAATTGAATCATTTAAAAACATTAATTTTAAATAATATATATGCATATGATTATCAAACTCTAATGTCAAAATAAAAATAAATCTAAACAATAAAACAAAATAGAACAAGAGTTATGTAGTGGCAATGTCACTGCTTTGCTTTTTTTTTTGTACAGATGTATTTGGTGTTAAATTAATAAATCAATTGAATCATTTAAAAACATTAACTTTAAATAATATATATGCATATGATTGTCAAACTTTAATGTCAAAATAAAAATAAATCTAAACAATAAAACAAAATAGAACAAGAGTTATGTAATGGCAATGTCAGTGCTTTACTTTTTTTGTACAGATGTATTTGGTGCAAGTAAGCTACATGCAAAAAATACAAAGACAATGACATTGCATCCATTTGATTTGAAATCATGATTTTGACTTTGCTATTCAATTGGTTCTTTAATTCCATAATCAAAATTAGAGATTTAACAATGGATAATATTATTTTCTACAAATAAAGTTAAAAAAAATCCCAACTATAATAATGGAGGGTTTTGAATATTTTTTATCTTTTTATTTTCTAATTAATTAATTAATTTAAAATACAATTTTATGAAAAAATTAAAAATATTTATTTTATATTTTTAAATATAAATATATATAAGCATATTGGAAATAATATATAAGTATATGTTTTTTTAATTTGTTCTCCATGTTTATCTATTTCTTTTGAATTTTTTTATTTATTTAAGATATATTTTTATAAAAAAGTTAAAATATATATTTTTGTATTGCTAAATATAATTATATATAAATATATTTGAAATAATTTTTAAAATAGTTTATTTTTACCCACACAGTGTAGAATAGATGGTAATGAGTTGTATTGTTAAGTCACTCAATGATGTGAAGGTCACTAGTTCTAAATTCGGTAAAAATCCAATCATGTTAAGAAGTAGTATGGCCCAAGTCGGGTGCAATCACAATCACGGTTTCAAGTCACATGCCAAATTTAATGTAATCTCTAATAAACTCAAACCACTTTACAAACAAAAAATTATTTTTCACATAAATAACTTTTATCTTCAATTAAAAATAACTTAAACATTAAAAATAGTTTATATTTCATATAAGTAACTTTAACCCTCAATTATTTATTATAAATTTATGAAATAAAGATTTTACCGCAATCTTTTAATTATGAATTTATGCCATAAAAATTGACCTCAATTAATTTATAATTCAAAAATTTAAAATAATTTATAAAATGTTTTTATATTTATATATCTTTTGTTTCTTTATAATTTTGCATTGCTTACTCTAATACAATCTTATCTTATTTAGTATATTTTATATTAATTTTTAATTCAGAATTTAAAATTATTTATAAATTATTTATATATTTATATATCTTTGTTTTTTTTATAATTTTGCATTGCTTACTCTAGTAAAATATTATCTTATTTAGTATATTTTATTTAATAATTACCCTTTTTTTCATAATTTGTTAGGTTTTTTTTACTAAAATATTATCTTATTTAATATTTGTTTTAAAGATTAATCTCTTTCCACATATACTATTCTAATTATTTTTTAGTATTTTTAAAAACAAATATGAAAATAATTTAACAAATATAAAAATTGTTTTTTAAATAATGTTAAATATAAATTAATAGATATATTATTTATATTTATATTTAATATTAAATAAAAAAAATTATTTTAATATAAGAATAATTTATATATAATTTTTTTATAAATAGAAAATTTATCAATCTATTTTATATAGAAATAGATGACCATTACATTTATAGAATATTTGTGTTAGAGTTTGACTACAAAATCTAACTTTAAAAGTGTCCAGAGAATTAAACTCGTAACTTTTTAATAACAAAAACATTTTAATTATATAACTCAACAAACTACTTAATTTATTATTTTAATGTTATATTTATAATAAATATATTATATATAATAAAAAAATTAATAATTTTTAATAAATTTAATAATATAAATTATTTCTAAAATAGATATTTTTAAAAATAAATTTAACTTCCATAATTCTTGTTAAGTGATTATATTTAATTTTTGTAAAAAAAATTCAATCATTAAAAAATTAGTATTTATAAATTAAACATCAACATATAATTTAATATTAATGGAAAAAAATGTAAATTAATTACAATAACATATTTTTAATATATATGAAAACAACATTGGTCAATTCTAAAAAGTTCAAAAATTATTAAATGTTAGGTCACTTGAATAGGTAATAAATAAATATTATATTACAAAATAATATGTATCAGATTTACCCTATTAAACTCAAAAAGGTTTGGAAAACTTAGAAAATCTTCAATTTTTTTTGTCAATACCACCGCAACCCATCCCTCAAAATGACCCTAGTCTGTGTCACCCAAATGCATTCTTTTATAATGAGCCAGAACTCCTTTCTATATAACTTATGGGATGATGACAAAGTTTTATGGATGAACAACTTTTATATAGAAAAATGTTTGAGGAAAACACAAGAAACCATTAATATCCCTTACTCTATATATACATTGTTATGTATTTGAGAACATGATATCCTGCCATATTTTTTCATTCAATCTCTTTTAGGTTGTCATTCAAATGATTTATTTAAGATACATTGTTATGTATTTGAGAACATGATATCCTGCCATATTTTTTCATTCAATCTCTTTTAGGTTGTCATTCAAATGATTTATTTAAGAGGATGTCATTTAAATGATTCATTTAGTGAGGTTATGATTTCAAAGATTGTTTTTTGGTAAGTCAGAATAAAAATGTTTTCTATAGTTTTTATTGCCCTTTCTTAGTTAACTTACTGGACAAAGATTTTGGTAGTTAATTTACTTGACAAAGATTCATGACGAAAGATAAATAATTTTGAAATTTAATATAAAAAGACATAATACTTGGTAAATTTGGAAAAAAAAAAAAATTTGTTTTTTAATTCTAATATATTTTTTATATTGGACAAATATTTATTAATTTAGATAAAAATAATAATATCAATCTCCTTAAATAATAAAAAAATCACATTACAATTTAAAAAATATATATATTAATTTTTTATTTATTAAATATTCGATATATTTCAAATATTTTTCATCATTATAAAAGTACTTTTTTATTTATTAAATACTCAATAAATTTCAAATATTTTTCATCACTATAAAAATATTTTATTTAAAATAATTAATTAATTAAAACTCAAATAAATTTCACTCTAAACTAATTAAAATATACTTGTGTAGAGTATGCGAGTGGCATATCAAGATATTTTTGTTTCATTGTAAAAGAAGTTTGCATATGAAGAGATTTGATCTTTTGGTAGATCAAAAATTAAGATGAATATAGATTGATTTAATTTCCCTTTTAAATAGAATACATTCTACATGATACCATGGGTTTATAATACCATGGACCATTTTTTATTTGTATTTTATTTTTATAAAATTATATTTATTTAGTTATTTTTATTTTTATTTTTATTTATTTTATTTTATTTTGACCTAGTTAAAATGTTTACTTAACATTAATTTTTTATTTAATTTTATTTTTAAAATATTATTCTATTTTTATTTTTATGTAATTTGATTTAGTCAAAATATTAAACATTACATTGCAACATCTCTACCATACTGAATTGAAAAATATCTCTCAATACAAAAACTCAAATACCTTTAACATGTGCAAACCTAATACAAAACAATAATAAACAACGGAAATACAAAAATTTGACATGTGAAAACCTAATACAAAACAATAATAGACAACCGAAATACTAGAAACATTGACTTCTTAGTAAATTACACAAGAATTTGAAGACCTTACCTTCCTAAGAAAGGTTGAAGTTACCATTTTTGTGGTTTGGAACAGATGACTTCAATTATTTAAGACAAAGAAAAAGGTGGTGGGAGAAATGCATCTAGCTACAAAGCACAAGTACAGAGTGAGAACATAAAATATCGAAACAATTAAAAACAATTAAAAAATTTCTTACCTCATAAAGACTCGTGACCTTCAATAGTGGCCCTAAACTCCATATCGCCATTAATGCAACATTATTATAAAGTTCTATATAATTTGTATCCCAAGCCATTGTAAAATCCAATGAGAAACCATCCAGAGAAACCTTTGACTCCATTGTTGCAGTGCACAGTAGCTTCCACTCACATTACCCAATTGAAATGTTTCTAAACTTTCATTAACAAAGGCAATGCTGGAAAGCTTGTATGCCTATCCTTATTATTACAGTAGTATATATTCAAAACCCAGCCCAACCCAGCTCTGGAAATAACCTGGGCACTCACTGAACAGCTTGAGTTTTGTATATATGCATATAAAAATAAAAAATAAATGGCTAAATTTGGCGCAATTCTGTAGCGGGTCCAATGGCATGAATACACAACGGCCCATCCGACGGAGTGCGGGGGCCATTACCCTGTCATGAATTAACCAGGTGGGTCTCGCACCCACCTGTTTTGAATTAACCGTCGTCAAGCCCGATCTACTGTGTAGATATAATGCGGGATCCCATCATTTTCAAAACCTCGAACTATCGGCCGGACATATCGTGAATGTGACCAAACTCGAAGTGTATGGAAGTGAGTGAATCGATGGTGGAAGTCATTTAGTATCGGACGGTTCGGGTTGAATAGCGGAACCCCCGTGATTCCAGTGGGAAGGGGGTAGCGCTATTGTATTTAGACCGTTGGATGAGGGTAGCGTCGAGGGACCCTCCGATAACGAAAGCGAACCTTGAGACAGAACATTGTTTTTTCCCGCTCTAAAGAAGTTGTCCCCCATATAAAAACTCCACAGCTATATTGGATAGAGTAATGAATTGTGATGGTCCGGGAGGAAATGCTGCAATCAAAGATTGTTTGATACTCTCACTGCGAGGGACTTTTGAGTGTTTTCAAAGAGACAGAGAATCTTCTCCTGTGAAGAGAACGCACTGATGGTATGATGGTTAGCAAGAGTGTTTGCTGCGAGTTGATAGAAGCATGCCTATTGTTTATACGAAGCACATAAAAATAGAAATTATGAAATGGTTGGCTAGCAAATATATTGGGGCTGCTAGCATCAAAGCTACACAACCCAAAGGCAAAAAATCAATAACTATAGTAAACTTTACAAAGGCCAAAAAAAAAATTGCTAATTTTTCTGTGTATGATTCGAATAGTACTCCAACACGATTACTCTAATAATACAACACAATTACTCTATGTCACACTCTAATAATAGTCCAACACAATTATTCTATGTCACTTATAGTGACATAATAAGCATATCGTGACAATAAAAGTACCATTAAACCTAACCCATTAGAATACCTAGACAATTTTATTTTGAAGGTTGTAGTATATTTGTTACACATTTTTAGGTTTTTTCTAGTCTATTTTTCGGTCTATTTTGTCTAGAATTTGGTAGGGATTTGAATTTGTTTGGTCTAATTTGTCCAGAATTTGGAAGGGATTTGTTGAAATGACAAGTTTGAGTTGTGAACTCTCCATAATCCCACTACCCCAAAGGTTTTTCAAAGAGTTGAATCCATATATGGAGTCAAAACCGGAGTCTAAACAACAGAAATCAATATTTTATCAAAAACATTCCTTGGATTCCAGCGAAAACTTCCAAAAAGTCTAATAGTTAGAGAACACCATTCTCAAACCTAAAAATTATGGTAGGAATGTCATGATACTTATTATGTAATTTTCACTATATTTATTATTTTGATATGATATAAAAGGTCATATTTTAACTTTATTATGTTTTGGAGGTTTTTAGGATATTTTTTTTAATCAAATTTGCTTGAATCTAGTAGAAATTTGTTGGAATTATAAATTTTATTTGTAAACTCTATACAATTTGAGCATTCCAATAATTTTTCAAGGCATTGAATCCATTTTTTCTTTAAAAATGGATCCTAAACAACAAAAAATATGAAACAACAAAAAGTTATTTCATAAGATTTCAACTCTAAAACATAGAATAGTTAAAAAACACCATATAAAAGATGTAAACCATAATATCTTATCTGATTTGATGTGACTATAAATAAAATTAGATTGACACTCATCGATAAGAATTTTGTTATCTAAATTTTCATCTCTTAATCAGAAACATCAAAATTATCTCTGCATTCATAAAAAAAAAAAAAATTGAAATCCTCTTCATGTGATGGGATAACACTGAAAATATTACTCCAAGTAGTTGTTGTTTAAGTGATTTGAATCTAAGTTTTGACTTTTCTTTTGAAGTAAGAAAATTAAAACTTTTAATCTAAGCTTGAATAGGCTAGATATAAATATAAGCATGCCCTAAGTACGAATATTTCACACTTATGTGTGTCATACGTGTGAAGTGATTATAAACCTATTAATCATTATTTTGGTTAACAAGATAATAACACTGATTAGACTTGAATTGTTGTTGAGCGAGCACTTAAAGAAACGATTAAATGGCCCACACCCATCACCACATCACAACATGTAAGACAATGTGTTGCCCGAGGATTTCATAAGTAATGTTGAAATCTTCTAACTACGGTGGGATATCATAATTTCATAACATCATGTTATCCATTTGCCTATTTCAATAAGTGTAACATAGATGGTTTTGCGGTGAGTTATCTAATCAATCAAGCCCATAGTAGCACAAATTCATAACTATAAGTGGTCGATATATGTCTAGTGTCAATCAATGTAGGTTAAACACTTTCTTTTATATAATTGTGTTAATTGAATGTTGACATGTGGTTGCGGTAAAGATTATTATTGGTTTATTATAAATTTAGTATTTTCAATTTTGGTTTATTAGGTTTGATTTTTAAAGATGTTTCATTATAGTTGAACATGTTAATTATGTTTAACTATTGAAATGTCACATCGTGATTTTCAACATGGATGGCTTGTGTTGAATTACCACATTACTTAATGATTGTGTTGTAATGGAACATCCATCAAGGATTATGTTACATGGTGATGTTCGTTAAAAGTGTTGTTGGATTTTGATGTTTCCCACTAATGACAACATATTGTGATGTTCATGCAAATTATGTTATGTCGAATTTCCACATTACTTAATGATTTTAATGGTTATGTCACCTTGAGATGTTCCTTAATGGTTATGTTTCAGTGCCATGTTCATGAATGGTAATGACACGTTGTGGTACTCATCTTGGTAGAGTTATTTAGAGTTGCTATGTTCTTCAATGGTTGTCACATTGCCACATTCATCAAGGGTTATGTTATATCTGTGATATTTCATGTTAAATTGCATTTTTTAAATGGTTATTTCACATTTTGATGCTTATGAAAAGATATGTTGGATTATGATATCCCTATATGGTTATGTAGCATTGTGACATTTATTTTGGTTGTCTTATGTTGAATTGTTATGTTCCTAAATGGATAAGTTAAATTGTGAAATTCATCAATGGTTATTTCATATTATAAGGATTATCATGGTTGAGTTAGGTTAAGCATTACTTTCATTAGTTGACCATGGTTCACTATGATTGAATTTGATTGAATATGCTTCATTATGCGTGACTTTGGTTGATTATGTTTAACCATAGTTTACAATGGTGATATCACATTGCAAAATAATGGTTGAATATGTTAACCATAGTTTTCTTTAGTACACTATGGTTCATTATGGTTGGATTTGGTTGATTATTTTAACTGTTATATATTATGGAAATGTCACAATATGATGTTCATCTTGGTTGATTAATGTTGAATTTCTAAATTCCTCAATGGTCATGTCACATTATAACATCTATCAATGCTTTCATCACATTGTAATCTTCCTCAAATTTATATTGTTCTCTAATGATTATGTCAAATTGCAATGTTCCTCTATGGACACGGAAGATTTCAATGCTCCTTAAGGGTTATGCCACCATGCAACATTCCATGAGGGTTTTTCTTTAGTGTGTTGTTCTTGATTGGACATGATTCATTATGATATTCATCATGGTTTGATTATATGGAATTTATATGTTCATCAATAGGTATGTTACATTGCAACATTCATTAAGTCTTATGTCACATTTCTAATGTTTCTTAATTGTTATGTCATGTTCTAATGTTCTTATTAGTGGTCTTATGTTGAATCTTGATGTTTATTGTTTGTTATGTAGCATTACTACATTTATCGTCACTGACTTTTGTTAAATTTCTATGTCCAACAATGGTTATGTCCTAATGTGATATTTGTCATTGGTTATTTCATATTGTGATGTTTATCGTGGTTGAATTATGTTAACCATGACTTTCTTTAATTGGCCATATTTCATTATAATTGACTATGGTCAACCACAATCAACTGTTTTTTCTATGGTTGACCATGGTTAACTTTGGTCACATATGACTCACTATAGTAAACCATGTTTGGGCATGGTTGGCTATTGGTGCCAATGGTTAACTATGGTTATGCCATAATAATAATGTTCATCTTGGCTGACTTTCCAAATTACTACATTCCTTAATAGGTGTTTTGCATTGCAATGTCCAACAATAATTATGTTGCATTATAAAAATTTTCAAAGGTTTTGTTCCTTTGTGATATTTCATAATTCCTATGTTAAATTTGGGCATTCAAATTCATTAACCTGTGTTGAATTACTATCTTCCTTAAGATTTATGTATCCTTGTTATATTTAATGGTTATGTATCATTATAATGTTCCTAAATCATTATAATCCTTTGTGGCATTCATGTTGGTTAGCCAATGTGTCGAACTATTATGTTTCTTAACAATTATACGACATGATGAAGTTCATCAAGGGTTAAATTGCAAATGTGACATTCCCTAATGGTCATGTCACATTTCATTGGTGAAGTAATGTCGAATCATAGTGTTACTCAAGGGTCATGTCACATTGCAATGTCTTCGAAGGGATATGTACATAGAATATTCTCAATGTTTATGTGACATTGCTACATTTGTCCTGGTTGGCTTACATTGTATTACCATATTCCTCAATGGTTATGTCATAGTGTGATGTTTCTAAAGGGTTACGTTTGGATTCTGAGATTCTTGAATGGTTTTTCACATTGCAATATTTATAAAGGTTGTATCATGTTGAATTGTTGCATTCCTCAATGGTTATGTCACATTTCAATGTTGATCAAGAGTTATGTTCCAATGTGGCATTTGACATGGGTAATGTAGGATTATAACATTTCTCAATGATTACATAAATTCTTATAATTGATAAAGTATACAATGTCACATTATAACACTAATGATGTTTAGTGAAGTATTTGAACTTGAAATAATTCATTTTTACAATATTTAATTTCAATTTCAATTTAGTATTCAAGAATATAATAACCAAATATGATTTAGAAAATTATGTAATGGATAGCTTTTGCTCAAACTCATACAAAAATACATTGAAAGATTTGTGTTTTTTTACTTAATATATCAATCTTCACTTATCATATCAAATTTATTATATATTTATTTATTTATATAGAAAATCTATCACAACTTAGTAGTCAAACCAATTGTGGGGACAACCACTCACTGTTATCTGCAAATGTAGGTTAACTCGTCATTGATATGCAAGGAAAACCACGCCACCTAGAATTACACACTAGTAGTCTATAAGGGGGTAGGCTTTCACTTGTGCCAGGTGCCTCTTATTCATAGGCCATTAACCTATTTCCTTACAACTAAGAAAGATGAACATTTAACCAAAGAAAAACTATTTTAAAACATACTATAAACCCCATAATCTATTTCAAATATTAATAACAATTACTTTATTAAAAATAATATTTATTTAAAATTAAAAATATTAATTAATTTGTTATCACTCTTTCTATCTTCTAATATTGGAAACATATAATATTCTCTATTCAAAGGAGCTATCAAATTAGTTATTGAGTGCGATACCAATCCATTCACGACGATATGGCGTCCAAAAGATAAACGTTATCAATAACGGTACGTTGGCGTTCACGACCATACACTAAAAATTCAGTCCACGAGGGTAATGGATGGATGGCCATGCAATCAATTATGTGCACAAAATTAGAGAGATCCAAATTTGTGGGAAGAGATTACCATTGACCAATCAAAATGACGTATCGCTCACTCGTACTAGTGGGAAGAGATTAAAATTCGTATGGCATCATTACTCACCCTATGTTGCATCCAATTAATGACGTCAAGAAAATTACGCAAGGAAAATCTGTGGGAAGAGATTACAATTGACAAATGAATCACAAGTAGTTAGTGACATGAAAAGGAAGTATAGCGGATACGTGGGCAATTGCAATGTTATGTCTAGAAGGCTTTGACTAATGCACACTATGTTGCATCCTGCTTTAACTTCCTGTGCCAAAGTCGTGCGTTGTACCTCTCTTAATTTATAGATGATATGTGTCCTTTTATAATAAAAATGAGGTATTTAATATTTTAAAGGTTTTTTTTTGACATTGTGTATCACAATAAAACCAAACAATTTTTTATGTTTGTTTGGAAACTTAGTTTATTGCGTTGAACTATTTTGAGTGTGGCCTGTCTTTTAAATGATGTGAATTAAAATTTAAAAATGCTTAAGTCGATATTTTATCACACCAAATTTTTTATTTCAAGGAATAAATATGTTGCATCATAATTTTATTTTTTTATTATAAGTGGAGTGTAGCAAAGTTTTATTTTTTGTGATAGGAATATAAATTATATATATAAAAAAAGATTTTTTCATGGAATAAGCACATCACATCAAAGTTATATTTTATGTGATGAGTGCATTATGATAAAGTTATTTTTTGTTGGGCGAGAGTATCATATTCAAGTTATCATTTGTGTGAGGAGCACATCATGCCAAAGTTGTATTTCATGAAATGCACATAACATGTGTTTAAGAAGTATATTTACCAAAAAAAATTAAAAAAGGCACATAAACCAAAATTCCATATGGGGTAGATATAATACAAACATATTTTAAAAAGGATGAATAAGACAAATTTTAAAGGGCATATAAAAATTGATTTCAAGGTTTAAAATAGATTGCACCAAAATTTAAGAGAGATGTGACATATAAAACTTGTTCCACCTAAAATATTTTGAGATTTGAGACTTCTATGACATGAATTATGTTGAAATGCCTCCAGATCCATCACATAGGGTTTTTTTTTGGGCGTTTCAAACCATCATATGTGGCTCATCATCTTACATTTATCCTAATGACGAGCCACATATGATGGTTCGAAACATTGAAAAACAAAAGGAAACCCTATGTGATAGATCCATAAGCATTTCAACATGCCTAAACTATTTAGAAGTGCGATAAAATATTTAGAGGATTGGTGTATTGCATACAAATATTTATGAGGTGTGGCATGGTGCACATTGCTCCCAAGTTTATGAAAGTCGCATTATAGTTGAAACTACTCCAAGAGTTAATATTAAGGGTATTGAAGTTGCAATAGAGTGTCCACATATTTCAAATATTTATAACAGTGTACCATCACAAAAGTTTTCAAGTATTTACATAAGACAAAGAATTTGGGTTTCACATGACAAAACTTTTTGAAGTAACATCTGACACTCTAGATCCTTTTTTCTTCCATACACAAAGTTTAAAAAAATGTCAAACTAAAAATATTTTTGATGTGATAAATACATTTTCCAAACACGTGGCTCTAAGATTTGATTTTGTATGATACACAATGTGATGACAATCCTAAAATTATCTCAAACCCAAAAGTTTCTTAAGTGTGATACACATATCACACGTAAAATTAACAAGGGTGTGACACAAGGCCTTTTCACATGAAATGAAGAATGACACATGACAACGTTCATTAGTCCAAGTTTTTTAGATGTCACACCATGCCAAAGTTTTGTTTTATGCAATAATTACATCACTCCAATGTTTCGTTTCATGTAATAAATGCATCTGAGAAATGATTTGTTTCATGAAATACACATAAGATATGTTTGAAGGGGGCTCACATAAGGTTTTTTTTTTTTAATATAAAAAGAGGCACATAAACCAAATTTTGATATGAAGTGTGCAAGATGCATAAAAAAATGGTTTTAAAAGGGAACATAAAGATGGAGGATTTCAATGTTTAAAACATATCACACATAGTCTTTAGAGGTGTGACATGTTGTGCCTAAAATCTTTAGAGGAATGACTTGTCATGCACAAAGATTTTTGAAGTGTGGCATGGAGCACATTGCCCTCTGTTTATGAAGATCACAACATATTTGAATCATGGATGTTTTTCAAATGTGGCACAAGTTTGGAGATGATTCCATATTCAAAGTTACAAGGTTGAAATTAATTTGGATTTTGATTAGTTATATTCCCATATTGTTCATATTTGTGTTACCATCCTCAACTTTTGTAATTTATGGAGTACTCCATCAAATGGTATAAATACATATGAATGAGAGATACTCACACAAATAGGGATATTTCCAAAAATATTTTGTACGAATCATGTTGATCACATTTATGGATAAATAATATTTAAACAAGTATACAATAAATATTGTCTTCACTTCTTTCAAATACCTAATGCATAAATTCTGGAAATTCACAAATAATGGATGAAAAAAATAAGACAAAATAGAAAAGAACACAACATCTTGAAATAGATTTAGATTACCACCTATAAAAAAAATAGTTAAAAAAACTTGTATTTTAAATAATTTGAAAAAATAAATTTTAATAAATATAATTATTTTTAATAAAATATAATAAATTAAAAATCTAAAAAAAAGTCAAGTACCTCATTTTCAGTAATTTAATTTCAAATTATATATTAATATTTTTGCATTAAAAAATTTGAACAAAATACATTTTATATGATTACGTTTAATATGTTATAAATTTAGATTTATGATAAATTTAACAATATTTTTATGTTATAAATTTGGATTTATGATAAATTTAGCTATAATTTTTTCCAAATGCTTTGAAATATATAATTCTTATCAACATAATACACTATAAACTGATTGAAATAGAACCAAAACAAAATTCAGTATTTCATTAATGTAAATCTAAAAAAAATTGAATAACTAAATAAAAAAAGGCCATTCGCGAATCTGCGAATGCTCTGTATCTATTCCATATTACGTTGGTACTGTATTGTGTAAATATTGCGAATGCTCTGTATCTGTAACATATTACGTTGGTGCTCTATTGTGCTTATTGATCATCTTATTGTACATAGATGGATAAGATGTTAGACAACTCGTGACGTTATATTTATTTTCTTATTTATTTTCTTTTTGTTCACATAGTATTAGTATTTAAAATGGATCTAAATATATTTATGGAAGAATATTATGATTGAAATATATTTATTTATGGATATTTTATAGTAAATAGAAATATTTATTATTATAGATCTATTTTAACCATGGATCTATCAAGTATCTAGAGGAATCAAATATTTTGATATACAATTTTTTTTTAGAAAAAAAAAGTTTACACCTCAAGAGATTTAGTCCTTATTAGCACAAATCATTCCAACCTGTGTGGTTCATAGTCAAAGCAAGATAAAGAATAATATCATGTCATTGGATTAAATACAGAAATTAGATGAAGAAACAAATCATTCCAACTCTTAGAATGTAAGTGTTACGTTTTACACACCAAAAATTAAGAAAGATTTATTTTCTTTATATATATATATATATATATAATTTTGGAACTATGATAATTTTCTTACTATTTCATACCATGAGTGTATTGGATTCTTTTATTTTTATGAAAAAATATAAAGTATTTTTTCTTTTATTTTTATGAAAAAATATGATGTATTTTTATTTAACATGTTGATTTCAATATTATTTTTATTCCACAGTTTAATTTAATTAATAATTATTCCTAAAATATATTATAAATTATCAAATTCAAATGGTTGAATGAGTGTCTGGGGTTATTTTTTAATATGGGTGTCTTGGATTCTTTTTTATGAAAGAATATGAGATATTGTATTAAATTTTTTATTTAACACAAATAATGTTAATTTTAATATTATTTTTATTTCATATTTCATAGTTTAGTTAAATTAATAATTATTCTTAAAATATATTATAAATTATCAAATTTAAATGTTGAATATAAAAATATAAAATTAAATTAAATTAAATTAAATAAACTAAAAATATAAGAGAATAAATCAAATGGTCAAAATATAAATTGAATTAAATTAAATTAACCAAAAATATAAGGGAATCAATCAAATGTCAAAATTAACTAACAAATAGTTAACGGAACAAATAAAGAGGGATTAACAATTAACCCAGGGGTCACCTATTGACAGTTAACCTATTGATAATTAATTCCTCTAAATTACCCTATTGACAATCAACCTATTGATAATTAATTCCTCTAAATTACCCTATTGACAGTTAACCCTTAGTGAAAAGTAAATAATTAATTCACTTAACAATTAAACTAGGGGTATTGGTAGTTAACCTATGATAATTAATTCCTTTAAATTACCTATTGATAATTAACCCTTAGTGAAAAGTAAATAATTAATTCACTTAACAATTAACCCAAGGGGTATTAGTGATTTCTTCTTATTGGTAGTTAACCTATTGATAATTAATTCCTTTAAATTACCCTATTGATAGTTAACCCTTACTGAAAGGTAAATAATTAATTCACTTAAAAATTAACCCAAGGGGTATTAGGGATCACATATTGGTAGTTAACCTATTGATAATTAATTCCTTTAAACTGCCCTATTGATAGTTAACCGTTAGTGAAAAGTAAATAATTAATTCAGAAAATTACCTATTGATAATTAATTCCTCCCCTATTGATAGTTAACCCTTAGTGCAAAGTAAATAATTAATTCACTTTAACTCACTAAATTTTGGGTTGTGTGCAAGCCTGATTGAAAATTTTATATTTTAATTTATTTTGATCTTATTTAAAAAAAGTTAGTTACAGGACTTACTCAAAAAATCACTAAGTAAAAAGGCAGTTAGTACCAGCAGTGTACTATATCGTTTGATGCATTGTTTGATGCAAGGGAAGGCAAGAAACTGCTAGTAGGGAATTCTTGAGTTGGTTGGATTAGTGGAATCCTGAAGCCGGACACTAGGTAATTCTTGAGTTGGTTGGATCTAGTGGAATCTCGAAGCTGGACACTAAATTCTGCAGCCAAGCTAGACATATGAGTCTATGAGTACTTGGGTTGTACTATATAGTCTTGATGCAAGGGAAGTGTGAATACCTCCGCTGTGCTATATAGTCTTGATGCAAGGGAAGGCAAGATACTACCAATATGGAATTCTTAAGTTGGTTGGATCTAGTGCCAGTATGAAATTCTTGAGTTCCAGTGGAATCCCAAAGCTAGAATTCTTAAGTTGGTTGGATCTAGCGCTAGTATGAAATTCTTGAGTTGGTTGGATCCAGTGGAATCCCGAAGCTAGAATTCTTAAGTTGGTTGGATCTAGAATTCTTAAGTTGGTTGGATCTAGTGCTAGTATGAAATTCTTGAGTTGGTTGGATCCAGTGGAATCCCGAAGCTAGAATTCTTAAGTTGGTTGGATCTAGTGCCAGTATGAAGTTCTTGAGTTGGTTGGATCGAGTGGAATCTCGAAGCTAGACATATGAGTCTATGAGTACCTGGGTTGTACTATATTGTCTTGATGCCCTATTTGTTGTTAACAACAGTTCTGGAATGGAAATGAAACTGGCACAAGGGGGAGAAGTGGTAAAGAGGACCATTCTCATTGGTCGTGGAGTGAACTTCATCCCTAATGTATTTCCTGGCAAGCCTTAACTAGAACATATAAGTATTTTAATTCTTATTTTCTGAAATATGAAAGTAATTAGGTTGTTGTTAACAACTAGAACATATAAGTATTTTAATTCTTGTTTTCTGAAATATGAAAGTAATTAGGTTGTTGTTAACAACTATTCTGGAAATGATTTCCTGGCAAGCCTTAACTAGAATAGATAAGTATTTTAATTCTTGTTTTTTAAAATATGAAAGTAATTAGGTTGTTGTTAACAACTGTTCTGGAAATGAAACTGGCATGAGGGGAGAACTGGTAAAGAGAACCATTCAGAACCATTCTCATTGGCCGGGGGAGTGAACTTCAATCATGATCCTTGGCAAGCCTTAACTAGAACATATATGTATTTTAATTCTTGTTTTCTGAAATATGAAAGTAATTTTTGTGGTTGCAGAAGTATGGTTTTTTTTAACGAGAAACATTGCCATTGTAAGGTTGAAAGGAAATGCTATAATTTTTCTTATACATGACAATGTAAAAGAATATGTGAGCAGTGTATATTTAATATTATTATTAAGATACTTAGTACAAAGCAATAATTTTTCCTATACATGACTATGTAAAAAAGAATATGTTTGTGTCAGCCTGTGTGAACATTGTATATTTAATATTATTATTGAGATACTTAGTACAAAGGATTTTATGGAACAAGAGAACTTAACAGTTCTGCTTAAGAGATAAGTACTCTTAAGTTCTAGTCATGTATAAGAATATGTACAAAGGATTTTATGGAACAAGAGAACTTAACAGTTCTGCTTAAGAGATAAGTACTCTTAAGTTCTAGTCATGTATAAGAATATGTTTGTGTCCGCCTATGTGAGCAGTGTATATTTAATATTATTATTGAGATACTCAGTACAAATGATTATATGGAAGAATTTTCTTAACAGTTCCTCTTAAGAGATAAGTACTCTTAAGTTTCTAGAACTCCATTGTGGGTTTCATTTTGATGTGTTTGTTTATTTTTAAGAAGTAAAAGTGTATAGAGAACTTCAACAAGAATATGAAATAAGAACATTGTTAAAGATTTGTATAAGGAAATAAAAATAGAGCTAATATTTTGGAATTAGTTAGTTCCACTGGGTAAGGGTAAGAGAAAACCTTTGGTGGAACAATCCAAATTTCTCATAAATATGTACCTAAATCTAGGTGCATATGAGGGTCCGAAGCAAGCCCCGTAGAAAGAACAGGTTCTGCCTAAATTCTCAAATATTTTCGAAGTAGTTAGTTCTAGTGGGTAAGGGTAAAAGAAAACCCTTGGTGGAACAGTCTAAATTTCTCATAAATATGTACTTAAATCTAGGTGCATATGAGGGTCTGAAGCAAGCCCCGTAGAAAGAACAGGTTCCGCCTAAATTATCGAATATTTGAGTAAAATAGTTACAGTGGTAAGTGGTAAGTAATACATAAGGAGGCACTGCTAAAGGGAAGAGCAATACTTATAGCTAGTTCTTTCACTAATCTGTAAAATGCGTTAAAAAATTACTAATTTCAGGACCGGGCAAACCCTTCAACAAATAAAGAATGTATTAAGGACTTTCTTAAAGGAATTTGGGGCGTGAAGGGTAGTCCCGACAGGTCAGCTGGAGTCGATCATCAAGAGTAGTGAAAAAAGTGTTATTTCTCTGGAAATCTTTTAAGTGTGTTGGGTGAAATGTAGGGTACACAATCTCACTCAATAGGTTAGGTTACCCTTACGAGCTGGGGCTCTGGGAACCCTATCCGATGAATGACCGCAAGAGAGACAGTTCTACTGCCCCTTGAATGATCGTCGACAAGACCTTCACCATCTCGAAGGTTCTTTGGAGCTGGGGAGTTACAACTCACCCTTTAATTCATTAAGTCGCGGAGGATACAAACTATAAAACTCCCACGCATGCCGCCAAAGCCTAATAGTTATTCTAAAGTGTAAATGAACCTCAAACTTAACGGTGTAATATTAAGTCGGTTTACCCAGGGAGTTCAGGTTAATACAATGTCGCTGGAAACTAATATTGACCTCTATGAGTGTTGAAAAATTACCCAATTAGGTGTGATAAGACAGCCCTGCAAACCTTAGTGAGCAAGGTATATTATTAGGATTCAAGTTGTATAAGTAAAAGAAAAAGAATAATGTACCTGGTGAATTATAATAAATTACATTTTAATTTTCTTTTATAGGTCAAACAATGTGTATGATGAAGAAGTGTTACAATTACATCATGGAATGCTAATGACAATATTAAGTAATTTCTAATTTAGTTTTCCTAGATTATATAATCAAATAGCAAAAACAAATCATTATTATATAATCAATATCACTTTAACATAAAATTTATCCCAAAAATTAACAAATGACAAATTGATTAATATTTTATATTATCATAAATTTATATTATTTTTTAATATAGATTATTTAAAAGAGATTTAATAATTTTCCAAATTTATTGTCAACAACAGATATTCCTTGATAAAATAAATATATATATAAAATAAATAAATTGATCCAATGTTTATCACACTTGAAAATGAAGTTTAAAACTTTGGCCAATAATTTTTAAATTTTATAAATATATCTATATACTTAATAAATTTTAATTTAGCAATATTAAAATTATTAACTATAAAAACAATATATATACGAATGTGGCTATTGAACTCAATGTCAAAGTGAAAGTCAACATCAATCCAAATAATAACACAAAATAACGAACTCGATGTCCATGTGACAGTCAACATCAATGCAAATAATAACACAAAATAGAACCAGCATTTAGTCTTTTTTTTTTTTTTATAACAATATATTATTAAGAAGTTTTTTTAATAAAACTTACCATGAAATACGATTCAACGTAACCCACGAGAATAGCAAAGGAACAGGGTTCTCTCACCCCGAAAATCATTCTAGGAATGCCATGGATACCCTCCTCCGTATTATGATTATTATTATTCACTATATTTATTATTATTTCGATATATTAATAAAATACGTGAGCGGAGATATCCGATCTTGAGTGAGATATCAGATGGGCACTTGATCGATAAGGATTTTGGTTATCTGGCTTTTCATCTCCTCGTTGGAATAGGAAAAACCGTCTCTGTATTTGTAGATGAATCGGAGACCTCGTGCAGCTTCGAAGACGAACTTCTTGAGACACAGCGCCACACCGTCATGTTTTACAAATTCCCAATTTAATTCCATCTCTGTCAGATTGAGGAGCCCAATGAGATGATTCATTGCATCTTCCTCTGTACATTCAGGCTTCTCTTTCAAGAAACACTCTATACCTGAAGCAAACTCCCCACCATCCTTCTTCGCCTGGATCACCCGAAAAGAAATATAATGAAATTATTAGCAAATTACTAAACTTCTGCAAATTCTTAGTCATACGTTAAAATAATATACCTGGAAATCCTTTGAGTCGTCGACCAGTCTGGCCGTCAATTCCACAAGCTCATGGATCTTGGATGGAAGGTGTATTTGCTCCAGAATGTTGTCAGGTACAAGTTGCCCCATTAAGAGAAGCGAATACAAATTTAGTATACACATTCCAGAGCTGCGTTTGCCATTCTTCATGTAATCGTCAAACGTAGGGACATGTCGAGCCGCCATCCATTCGGACTCTTGCATATACCCTTCAAGGTATCGTTCCCACTGAGCAGCCAATCAGTGAACACACGAATAAGTTAAGAAGAATATTACAAATGCATTAAGAATATTAATAGTAATTTCTCTGCAAAATGTTTTAGTTGGTTTTTTGTATTTTCGTAAATACATACGCCTGCTTTTCGTATGTAGGCTGACATATCCCGTTCTTGCATTTTAGCAACTTCAGCATTCAATTCATTGGATGTGTTGAAGAAGAATTCCAGAGTAATCTTTATGTAGTCTGGAAGACGGTCTTGTAATGAAAGATCCCATCTGTAAATGCCATAAACAAAAGAATAAAACACAAACTCAAAATTGTCAAGAATATGCCAAAAAAAAAAAAAAGAGCTTTTCCAAATTTTCCTTTTGAAATATTTTGGATGAAAAGCTGCACAACCTGCAACTACAATAATTGCTGTTGATAACTTATAATTTATGGCCTACTCCCTTAACAATATGTTTTCTGTGATATAGTTTAGGGGTATTCTTGACCAGTCGGGCCCACACAACAAGCAATGTTCAGAAGCTATGACAAAATAAAGCCCTTGATGTTTTTGTATTGGATTTGAATATACTAAGAAACTACTAATAAATGGATTGCCTATTTCTCCAAGAGAGTTTCTATAATTTAAACTTAAACTCACCGTTTGACTGCTTCTGTGAAGATTTTTAGTTGTTCCAACGTTCCGTGAGTATCATAGAGATCATCTAGGACAGTCATCAGTGTCACAATTTTTGCGGCGGCAATTCTGCTGCTTGAAAACTCCGGTTCGAACGTGCCTATAACCATCCAAAAGTAATATTCCACGTGACGCTTCCGGTAGAAATTCTGCTTCTCTATGTCCGATTGTGACCACCACCTGTGAACACAATAGACGCGGTATGAATGCAGCACTAGGGCATATCAAATTGTATCAACGATTTTCAA
Organism: Pinus tabuliformis; assembly: GCA_031772625.1. Lineage (NCBI taxonomy): Eukaryota > Viridiplantae > Streptophyta > Pinopsida > Pinales > Pinaceae > Pinus > Pinus tabuliformis. The sequence continues at coordinate 738,803,873 of CM062814.1, read as the reverse complement.
TATATCGGAATGTCTAAGAACCACCTTGAGAGAAGCTGTAGCTCTCTTTGATGTGCGGATTGCAGAATATTGAAGTCCAATTTAGCCAACTCTAAAACTTTTTTGTTCATAGTTGAACTGAAGAAAGTAAGTGAAAGAGAGATTAGAGAATTCATAGCAATTATTGATTAAAGTTGAGGATTAAGTACAAAAGCAATAACAAGGTAATTACTTAAGCCATGAATTGTTTTGTCCAAATATTTCGATGAAGCTCCTAGCCTCCCATCTCGGCACACTGCAGTACCAAGGAAAATCTAGGGCATACCTAACCTGAGTAACAGCAATCAAATCAAATCAAGCTTTTGAGTCTAAATTCAGGAATACCGTACATCACATCACTTGACAAGACTCAAAACTCGTTACCTCTCTCAAAACGCTTTCACCCACTTCCGTTATATCCACTCTCGTCAAAAGTTGGTTTAGATATTCTGTTGCGAATGCCTTTGCCTCGTCCATCACCTTTTCTCCGGGAAATGAAATTTCTGAAGCCCTAAGTAACGTCAACATGCATCTCACTTTTTCTTCTTCAACAGTGGAACTGTGGAAGAACAGCCCATTTTCGTTCTTGAAATTCTCCAAGACAGCTTTTATAGCCAAGACATAATAAAACATGTGTTACCTCATTATGCTTTTACAAAATATTAAAACTCCCCTAATAAGAAATCAGCAGTTGCAGGTATCACCTGAGGATACGTTATATCGATGGAGTCGCAGAGCCCGAAATCCCAAGGCTGTAGCATTGAGATCTTTGGTGAGGGAATCTCTTGATCCAACACCGATGCCTTCCAGTTCGTTCCAATATCTGCTCACAACAGCGGATGACGATTAGCCAAAAGGGTATGCAGAACCATGTTTTACATTCTAAAAAAGAGTATAAACAGTGTATTAAAGGTCTGCAGAAATATTTGACATGAGTGTAAACATTTAACCTGTACACGTAATCAAGAGCAGCTTGTATTTCATGGTGAAAGTGCCGATCAATTCCTAGACATTCAAAAATGTCAACCATCTGGAGACGTTTCATTAAATCATCGTTGCCATCTCTCATCTCACTCAAAAGTAAATGCTTCACTTCCTCAATCATCTTTTCACAGCGTTCATGAAATTCAGGTGCCTGATTACCATGCAATGCCATACATTTTGAAAAACAAATTATACAAAATAAAGAAGAGATTATAAAAGATAGAGATTTTCCGTCATTGATTGAGATAATTTATTGACATTCAGTTACCTCATAAGGCGACTTAAGAGATTGTATGAAATAGTCGTCCCACAGATTTCCATGATGATGAGTGTTGATGGAGGATCCGTTCACCTCGGCAGATAGTGGTGCACCTATAGAAAGTTGAGCCATTACTTCACCTAATCCAATCTTGTATCTGTTAATACAAGTACTAGCCGTTGGATTGAAGTGATAAGAGAACAATCTCTTTTATAGGCCTGGATAGTTGGCTGGGCGAAGGTGAAGCAAACAACTGAGAACAAACTCTTTTATAGGCCTGGATCGCTGGATGGGCGAGAGTGACGGCAACGAAAGTCACGTCATATAACCTATTGAGCAGTAAGTCAATATTTTCCAATATTTTCCATTTTTTATGGTTAGATGTGGGATATTGATTTTATAATATCAAATCAATCATTAACTTAGTATAAAGGTATAAATTAATACACGAGTGCATGGATCAATTGCTTGGGGCAGTCGGCTGCTACGCACCCCACCAGGGATCGAGTTCCGATTGAGACGCTGTGCTGCAGCATATAAATAAAAAGTTTCATTGAAGATTGTAATGAGATGTGATGTCAGCTTTGACCGATATATAATATATGTAAAATAAAAAAGGATATGTAATGAAACTGCATATAAATAAAAAGTTTCATTGAAGATTGTAATGAGATGTTATGTCAGCTTTGACCGATATGTAATATATGTAAAATAAAAAAGGATATGTAATAAGTTTCATTGAAGATTGTAATAAGATGACATCGTAATGAGATGTGATGTCCACGTAATGAGATGTGATGTCAGCAAGTTTCATTGAAAATTGTAATGAGATGTGATGTCAGCAAGTTTCATTGAAAATTGTAATGAGATGTGATGTCAGCTTTCACTGATATGTAATATATGTAAAATAAAAAAGGATATGTAATAAGTTTCATTGAAGATTGTAATGAGATGACATCGTAATGAGATGTGATGTCAGCAAGTTTCATTGAAGATTGTAATGAGATGTGATGAGATGTGATGTCAGCAAGTTTCATTGAAGATTGTAATGAGATGTGATGTCAGCTTTGACCGATATGTAATATATGTAAAATTAAAAAGGATATGTAATATATGTAAAATAAAAAAGGATATGTAATAAGTTTCATTGAAGATTGTAATGAGATGTCCGATATGTAATATATGTAAAATTAAAAAGGATATGTAATATATGTAAAATAAAAAAGGATATGTAATAAGTTTCATTGAAGATTGTAATGAGATGTGATGTCCACGTAATGAGATGTGATGTCAGCTTTGACCGATATGTAATATATGTAAAAAAGCCGATATGTAATATATGTAAAAAAAAAAATATGTAATATATGTTGAAAAAAAAAGAGGCCCATAACTTTTCTGAGAACAAGCCTCTCCCATTAAAAAAATATAAATTAATATATTGAATTTAATATTTAAATAACCTATAACAATTAATATATTGAATTTAATATTTAAATAACCTATAACAATTAAGTTAATATTTTGTGCTTACAAAAAATATATAAATTAATACATTAAATTTAATATTTAACTAACCTATAACAATTAAGTTAATATTTTGTGCTTAATATTTCAACTTATATTTTTTTATTGGCTTGTACCATCCAATTAATAATGTCTACTCATTAACAAAAATGTTATTAGCGCTATCTGCCATCCGCTCAATGATGTCTGCAAAATTAAATTAATATTTTGTGTTTAATATTTCAACTTATATTTCAACTCTCCTGTGATCCCCGCTGTCTTGGTTACGTACCATTAGTTTTAGTGTTAGACAATTAAAAAATTCGCTGCCGTTGATCTCATCACTGACTCTGGCCGCTCAATAACTGACTCTTGCGGCTCAACTGACTGGCTTATTAATTTCTCAGTTGGCGCAGAGGTCTCTCCGCAATGTGTTGAAGGCGTCTGCAGTGTATGACAGTGAAGTGGGGTATACGCAGGCAGTGACTTTGGGTGATGGTTGTGCTGCTCAAAGGCGGAGCGAATACTCCATTGAGGAGCAAATGATCATGGCATGGTTCTTGACAGTTTTCTCTACAAATTTGCCGTTTCCACATATGGGAAAGGGACATTCCAGTCCTTACTATACATCTCTAACAATTTTTAGTTAAGTGTATTTTGTCATGTAGTTTTCAGACCAGGATTTTGAACCGTACATTACAATCAATCAATTTCAAGTGTATTTTGTCATGTCGTTTTCATACCAGGATTTTGAACCGTACATTACAATGAATTAATTTCTAAGTCTATTTTGTCATTACAATAAATTAATTTCTAAGTCTATTTTGTCATGTAGTTTTCATGCCAGCATTTTGAACCGTACATTACAATGAATCAAAATAGTTGAATTTTGTCATTAGTATCAGAAAAAGCAGTGATGTTCCTGTAATATCAAAGTTGCAATGTATATAATATCAACAAAGGCAATATGCATATATATATAAAACAATCTAACCAGAAAGCACAGAAATTCATGGGTTCCTCTGTCATACACGATAATTTAGTGGATGAACAACAAAGGAAGACACAGTCCAAATTATTTACACAATCAGTATGATCTTAGTTCAAAATCAGACAAAAAGTTATGCCAAACCCTCACAAAAACCTCGCTCTACAGCCTGAAAGGGCAGAATGTGAGCAAGCACCTGAAATGGTGAAAGACATAGAAGACCAGATTCCCAAATTATTGCTCACGCAACCCCGTTCTTGTGGCTAAAATTAGCCTTCACAGCAGACGGCCTGACACCCTGCAGATCAAACAAGAGAAGAAATAAGGAATCTATTGTAAAACCCTAATAGGAGAACAAATCGAATTCCTGCAATTCTCAGTGATCACTTGCCAGGGTTTACGCTCCACATTAGATCAGAAATTTTCCTGTAGGGTCTTCGGATTCAGCAGGGAAGTCGTCTGCATGATGGACTCAGGCAACCTGGGAGTAACCCTACGCATCACAGTAAATTTTACTCAGATTAGACATGGGAAATTGAGCTAAAATCTAAATTAAACATCTCAGGGCATGATAAAGGCTATACCTGTTGGGCAACTGTGTGAATGAGGGAATCGAAACTCCAGGGAAGCCATCACTACTGTCTGCGAAGGGTGTCGAGAAGGTAATCTCTACAGCATGAGATAAACAGGGAGGTTTGCATTATCCGTTATACCCTGTGTAAGGAGACATTGAAACCCTGTACATAAAAGAAGTAATGAATAGTACCCTGCAGCATGAGAGAAATACTGTTTCTAGTAATCAGAATGTCTGTAGCAAGAATTTACCTATGTTTGAAGCCGCCAGCAGGTGAGAGTTGGCGAGGTTGTCGAATTTGCAGAGTTCGGCACCGCGGAGTCCAGACGCAAATGAACTGCTAGTGAAGCGAAGGGGGTAGGATTTCGTTACCGTAACAAACTCTCAGCAGCCCATGACCGTGCGATGTTCAACTCGGTGATCCAACGGTTATAGTGAACCCTTGACCATGCAACTGACACTTGGCGAGTGAGGACCCTGATTCGAGAAGGTTCTGTGTAAGTTGGATGCAGGGTCTGACACGTCGCGAGTGAGGACCCTGATTCGAGAAGGTTATGTGTAAGTTGGATGCAGGGTTACCGTCAATGGTAGGTTAAGGGACTGGGAGGATGGTTAAATTAAATAATAACAATACCAAAATAACATACATTGTACTGCTTTAAATTAATTCCAAACCAAAATAACATACATTGTACTGCTTTAAATTAATTCCAAACAGTATGGGTCGACCTTACAAATTACAAAACTTAGTAAGATATATAAATTGGTTTCGGTATCCAAAAACGTGACTAGAGTCCACTTGTGTGGTAAAATTCTTGACTTATTTAATTTCATGGCTTAAAAGAAAATTTGATTATGAGTAAACCGCTGCGATAATCGTGAATGAGTTCATAGATATGAAATTTATATTTTTTTTATGGAGTGTAATTAGTAAGAGTTTTTACCTGTGGATATTTTTTTTGGTTTTTATTTAACTTTTTCATTTTTACTTTTTCTACCTCTTTGCTGTTCCCATATATTTCTGGACAATTATATGCAAGTTTTTATGTTAAAGAGTGCATAATTAAGCAGTTTTTATTTTTTAATTCAATATCAAATAAAGAATATTATATTTAAAATATATATATTATAACTATTTTATATTAAAATATATTACAATAATTTTATAATTTAAAATATATTTAAATGCAATTCTCATTAATTGATTTTTTGGCTTCAGGTTTTTAATATTTATGTTATATATATTGAATTTTATAATAAAAATATTGAAAATATGAATTTATGTAACTTTGGAAATTTTATGTGAATGGAATTTTTTTTAAGGTTTAATTATAAGTTTAGTGTTTTAATCTATAATGTATAATCACATTTTTTTTAAGTTTTAAGTTTTTTTTATGTTGAATTATAAAATAAAAATTAAGAATTTAGATAAAGAATCTTTGGAATTTTTTTTATGAAGTGGAATTCCCTTAAGAATTTAATGTATGTTTAATATTTCAATATAAAATATATATGATGTCACTTTCTTTAGGTTTTAAGTTGTTTTTATTTATATTGAATTATAAAATAAAATTTTGGAGAATATGAATTTATATATTAAAACAATTTTATATTAAATATTAATGAAATTTAAAATATATTCAAATGCAATTCTCATTAATTGATTTTTTTTTTGGCTTCAGGTTTTTAATATTTATGTTATATATATTGAATTTTATAACAAAAATTTTGAAAATATGAATTCATGTAACTTTATGTAATAAAGTTTGAACTCTCTAAGCCTCCATATAAACAAAGCGGTTTCCAAAAATAGATGCAGGCCTGTCAAGATTTGTAGAAATAACTTCATCTCGCACAACCTCTTTGTTGATGATGTGCTCATTTTTGCAATGCTTTGCAGGGTTTCGTGGATATGTCTCAATGACATTCTTAATAGATTCCAAAGAGCTACTGGGTTACAAATTAATAAGGCAAAATCTACCCTCTTCCACAATGATATCAACATGGAATTGGTGAAATGGATCTCTGAGTTGTTTGGAATAGAGATGAGATCGCTCAAGGATGGCTTAAAATATCTGGGTTTTCAGCTAAAAGCTAAGGGCTACTCCAAAGCGGATTGGCAATGGTTAATAGAAAGGTATTACAAAAAGATTTCGGCCTGGGAATATAAGAGTCTATCCTTGGCAGGTAGAATTATTCTAACTCAAGCAGTATTATCGCAATTGGCTGTATATTGGGCTCATATATTCTTCCTTCCTGCAAGTATCATTCACAAAATGAACAAGATATCTACAAATTTTATTTGGGGTGGTAAATCAGATCAGAGGAAATTCCATCTATCCAAAATGGAAAAGATTTCTTTGCCCAAGCACCTTGGAGGTTGGGGATTATTGGATTTGAGGGCTTTTGGTAAAGCTCTCCTCTGCAAATCGCTGTGGAGAGGAATTTTCGGGGAAGGGCCGTGGAGTATCATTGTTAAAAGGAAATACATGAAAGGTAAATATTTGGAATTCTGGTTCATAACAGGATCGATTGGAGCCAAGCATGGATATGCTATATGGCTCAGTCTTCACAAAATTGAGCAATATTTTTTAAAGAATCTGAAGTGGAGCCTACATTCTGGCAGCAGAATTTTAATTGGTATCGACCCCATTTTGAGTGGGCGCGAAAACATATCCATTCCCGAGAGACTTTTGTCTTTCTTCCACAGGAAAGGCATTTTTACTTGGGACAAGCTCATAACAGCTTGGCATGGCCCAACCCCTCTATGGAAGGATGCTAATGATCTTCGTATGCTAGAGTCTCTGGTTATGGTATGGAATTCTGTCAAGGATGCTCTCAGTAGTTGTGGATTTCATCGCTCAGGGTCAGCTGACCATTAATCTGGATGGTGCCAAATGCAAAATTGCCGGTTCGGGTAAAAGACATTTACTCTGATATGATTAATTTAAAGGCCTCTCACTCTAGCTCTATATATCCTTCGATCCTCTGGAAGATGGGATGCCCTCTTAAATTAATTTTCTTCTCATGGTTGGTGTTCCACAATAAAAATTTGACATGGGAAAATTTAAGGAAAAGGAACTGGCACGGACCGAGTAGATGCTCGATGTGCGAATCAGCTGAGGAATCCAATTATCACATGTTCTTCCAATGCAAATCTTCTCTGCAAATCTGGTATGATCTGGCAATTCTTTATGGTTTCCCTCATGTTGTTTTTGTTTCAACCCATGCAGCTTTTGAATGGTGGAGTGGGCAAAGAGAGCCATGGAGATCTCTTATTATTATTGTCCTATGGTGCGCATGGAAATGGAGGAATTGTAAAATCTTCAAAGATTCAAAGGACTCCCTAAAGTCTATTTTGCAACATATCATATCCATCTATGATTCTGTGCCAAAAAAGCAGCCCAAAATGAAGAAAGGCCTCATGAAAGAGAAAGAATGTTTCCTCAACAAATTTCCTAGAGCGTTTTTTGACGGTGCTGAACAACAAAACATTTGTGGTTGCAGAGTTCACATTATTATGGACGAGAAGCTTCAATATCTTATTTCATGGAACGGAGGAAAAGGCTCTAATAGTATGGCTGAGGCGAGAGCTCTAGCGGGTCTTCTTGCCTTCTGTGTGTTTTTTGATATACAGGCTATTTCAATCTATGGTGATTCCAAAACAATGATCGATCATGTAAAGGGAGCTTGCCACATTAGGAGCCCTCACTTGGCAGGCTGGATGGACAGGATAATGTTCTTATGGGGGCTCATGAGAGACTGCTCCATGCAACACATCTGCCGTGCTCAGAATCTCCAAGCTGACTGCCTGTCAAAGAAGGGTCTGCTCTTAGGTACAGGTTCATGGTCCATGGAAGTAATAGAGGGAGAGAATTCCTGTTTTATCCAGGATTTCTCTATCCCTGGATCTTGAAGCTCCTTTGGTTATATACAGGTTCTCTTTTCTTTATCTTTTTGTTTTTTCTTGCATATGACATGATTTATGGCTGTCCTGCAATCTCTAAAAATCTCAGTTTCATATCTGATATGATCCAGCAAGTGATGCACAGATGACTGTTTATTTGTTTTATCTGATGTTTTTTTGGATCAACGATGTTGTATTTGGCCACAGTGTCTCAAAATCGTGGTTGCATCTATTTGCGCCAGTTTTTGTACCATCTGGATCTTTTATATTGACTCAATATAATACAATGAAGCTTTTTCTTTCTGAAAAAAAAAAAAAAACTTTAGAAATTTTATGTGAATGGAATTTTTTTTAAGGATTAATTATAAGTTTAATGTTTTAATCTATAATGTATAATCACATTTTTTTTAATTTTTTAGTTTTTTTTTATGTTGAATTATAAAATAAAACTTAAGAATTTAGATAAAGAATCTTTGGAATTTTTTTTATGAAGTGGAATTCCCTTAAGAATTTAATGTATGTTTAATGTTTCAATATAAAATATATGATGCCACTTTCTTTAGGCTTTAAGTTGTTTTTATTTATATTGAATTATAAAATAAACATTTTGAGAATATGAATTTATATAAAAAAAACTTTGGAAAATTTATATAAGTGGAATTTTCTTGAGGATTTATTGTATGTTTAATGTTTGAATCTATAATACATGATCTCACTTTCTTGAATTTTTAAGTTGTTTTTCTATTAGTATTTTTAATGTTTATATATGTCACCCATCTCTTATGGGTTGTTTTGGTTAGCAGAAAGACAAATATGAGCAGAGAGAGACAAATATGAGCATAGGTGCAGAATTGTGCAAACAATATGAGCATAACTGAATTGTTCAAACAATATGAGTAGAACTGTGCAAGCAATGGAAGAATATTGAGTAAACTGAATTGTGCAAACAATATGAGTAGAACGGTGCAAGCAAATGAAGAATGTTGAGTAATGTGTTGTCTAATGTAGAAAATTTATAGTATATCTGTCTTCAAGGGGAAATTACATTGGTCCATTTCATAAATATCAGCCGAACTTCCTCGGTTACCTATGCCCAATCTTTACTACACTCTCAAGGATATTGTATTTGAAGTTGCAAAGAAGAAAGAAGGATTAACTTGCTCCATTCGCTTTCGACACACATATTTGGCTTCTCTCCTTGGTTATTGGTAAACTGTGTATAAATGGAGATGTGTATAAATGGAAACAATATGAGCAGAACTGTGCAAGCAATGGAAGAATGTTGAGTAATGGAAGAATGTTGAGTAATGTGTTAGATGCCCTCCTGCCTAATGTAGAGAATTTATAGTATATCTATCTTCAGGGGAAATATTACATTGGTCCATTTCATAAATATCAACCGAACTTCTTAGGTTACCTATGCCCAATTTTTACTACACTCTCAAGGATATTGTATTTGAAGTTGAAAAGAAGAAAGAAGGATTACCTTGCTCCATTCGCTTTCGACACACATAGGCCCAATTTTTACTACACTCTTAAGGATATTGTATTTGAAGTTGCAAAGAAGAAAGAAGGATTAACTTGCTCCATTCACTTTCGACACACATATTTGGCTTCTCTGCTTGGAGATTAGTGAATGTTTTAGGCAAACTGTGTATAAATGGAGACAGATTACTCACAAATAAATTTGATCTAGAACCATTACCATATGAGGGTAAGGGTTCAGTCTGGCTCAGACTATAAAAGACAAAACAAGACTATGAAAGACAAATGAGGTCTGGTCTAGGATGCAATTATCAATGAAAATAAACTCTTAGAATTGTGAATGAAAATAAACTCTTAGATTGAGCACTTAGGAAGAAAGTTGCTCGTGCCTCTTTTTTTAGTAGATTGTTTGATTGTATTACATTTAACATTAACATTTATTTTTCACTTAAATTCGGCTATAGTTAGATCACGTAACATATCACATCCTTTTTCATCTATGCTCTTCTTCCATATGCGCTACCGACTTACGACGTTTCGTTTGCAACATCTGGTGCAAATGCTAGTTTTATGGGCTTGTACTATCCAATTAATAATGTCTACTTATTAACAAAAATGTTATTATAGATATATGACATCCAATCAATGTTGTCTGCAACATTAAGTTAATATTTTGTGTATAATATTTCAACTTATATTTTTTTTAGGGTTTGTACCATCTCATTAATAATGTCTACTTATTAAAAAAAATGTTAGGGGTATGTATCATCTAATCATGTTTGTAAAATTAGATAAAACTAAATTTGTGAGAAATGATTATGATAGCTTTCTAACTGTTAACTGTTAAATATGTATGGAGTTTTTGGTTTGAATTTTACAAAATATTTTTTTTAGTTTAAATTGTAGTTTTAAAGGAAAAACAGATTTAACACTTTGAAATGTTTATGAAATATATCCAGTTAAGAGAGGAAATAAACTTTGTTGAATATTATAATATTATTTAATCGAATTAATTTTAGAATATAAAATTTAATCAATAATACAAAAAAATTAATAATTTATTTATTAATTATATATATAAATTAATTAATTAATTAACTTATTTTAAATGGTGCATTATTTATTATCCTTTTCATATTATCAAAAACTTGTATAAGTGAGAGTAGTAGAAACTTTCAAAGAAATTTCATTTCACATACATGATGAAATATTAATTAGTTTATTTGGAAAAAAAACCTTTTAGGAAGCACAATTTTTTACCAATGAAACTTCAAACATATTGTGTTAACATTATTTTTCCAAAACTTCAAACTTATAGTTTTAACATTATTTTATTTGGAAAGAGAAACTTTTAGCAAGCACTGTTTTTTACAAATGAAACTTCAAGAGATCATGTTAATTGCAGTTATTGATATACAATATTTTAAAAAATACACCATAAATATTTTCTTCGCTTCTTTCAAATACCTAATGCAAAAATTCTTGCAGGTTACAGATAGTGGATAAAAAAGATGAAACAAAATGAAAAATAATACAACATATTGAAGCAAAAAGATAAAACAAAATGAAAAATAATACAACATATTGAAGCAAATCTATTGTGCCTCTTATCAAAATATTTTTCACTTCTTTCCAATACCTAATGCAAAAATTCTTGCCAGCCATAGATAGTAGATAAAAAGGATTTGACAAAATGAAAGAGAGCACAACATATTAAGCAAATCTATTGTGCCTCTTCTCAAAATAAAAATTAGAAGAAACATGTATTTTGAATAATTTGAAAAAACGCATTAGGATTATTTTTAATATGATATAAATTAAAATTAAAAAGCTGAAGAGAAAGTGCAAGTATCTAATTTTTTAAATTTATTTAATTTCAAATTATGTATTTAATAGTTTTTCATTAAATAATTTGAAAAAACATTTTTTAATAAATATAATTGTGATATAAATTTGATTTTATTATAAATATAGTTAATTTTTTTTTGAATTTTTTGTATTTATGGAATATTATCTCGGTGCTTTATTGTGTAATAATTGAATTTATTAATAATCTTATTATACAAAGATAATTTATTAATATTTTTATTATATATAGATAAATAAAATATTAGAGAAATCTTGATATTGTTATATCTATTTTCTTTTTTTCACATAATATTAGTATTTCAAATGGATCTAATTATTAACATGAGGAACATTATTATATATATATATGAATATGATGGACTTGTTATCATAAATAGAAATATATAGCACATAGAAGGACCAAATATCATGATATGTCAATCTATTTAAAATGCAAAATTTAAAAAAAGGTTTGTATCTCAAGATATTTGATCCGTTTTAATTATATATATATATATATATATATATATATATATATATGATTTGAATTGTATTTTTGAATGCATAAATGATATAATGTCTTGAAATCTTGAATTGCGTAGACTATACCATTTAAATTTGCGATTCTAATCAATCTTTTCCTAATTTTTAGACAAACTTGACTAATGAAAATGCCAAAATGTAAAAAACTAAAGGCTAATTGAAATATTATAAAAAATATTAACCATAAGTTGGTTTTTTTTATTTTTTATTTTTTTGTTTTTTTTATACATTTATGTCCAAATATATACATCTATGCAATCACATTGAAATATTTTATTTAATATGGACCTTGAAATATTTTATTTATGGACCATATTTTCCATATTAAAATGTTCTACCTTTATTAATATAATTTTAAATATATATATATATATATATATAGATAGATATATATGACTTTTAATTACTTGTCTTTGATATAAAATTATGTTATTTAATATAGACATTCAAATATTTTATTTATGATTTTGAGAGTGAAAGTGAAATATTTTTACATCTCATGGGTGGTAATATTAACTGCAAACTTAGAAAACATAGTGAGGGTGAGATATTGATGTCTTATAATGTTTTTACTATAGTTAACATTTTTTTCCATTTAAAGTATATTTTATCTTTATTTTTAAAATGGACACCTATCAACTCAAGTTTGAGAATCAAACACACACACATATATATATATATATATAAAAGAAAATATGATGATAATAAATAATAAATTGGACTTTTAAATAAATATATATTAAAGTAAACGATAAAAATAGTAGAAGGAAATGAATTTAACAAAAATAAAAATGAATAAAATAGGAAAGTTAAATTAAGAGAAATATTGAATTAAATAAAATATAAAACAAATAAATAAAAGTAGCATATTGCAACATGGATTGTGTGGATGTGGATCTCTTTCCAATTTCCTTCCATTTTTAGAATAGTTGGTTATATTTAATGGATGAAGAGGATAATGGGATGATTTAGTCAAAGGAAGTATTGGCAGTAGTAGAATGATTGAAGGCTCGGGGGTGGCTACCTGTAGAAATATTATGTGCAACTGAGTCTGAGTCTGCGGTTGGATAGAGAGTCGTCCCCAAACCTTTATTGTAGTTAGCAGGATTCAAATAGTGTTCAACTCTAACATCAAAAGTAAAGAATATTGTCATTGCAGGCAAATCATATCTGCTCATTTTTTTTCAAAAATTCTATGCTAATTAGTAAATAGTTTATGCATTCATTATTAATCACATGATTAATATAAATAGTTGCATATTTTAATTTTGAAATTATTATATATAGCATCAGAACATAGGTTTCAATCTTAAAACTTATAGAAATTTCATGTATAAAATTTTCACAATAAAAAATCATTAAAAACTATTTCTTTCAACATTGGCTTAGAGTAATACACTAATAGAAAAATATATATCATTAAGGAAAAACTTATTGCTCAAATCTATACATTATTCTCTTTCTTAAAATGATAAAAAGATTAAAATTAATTTTTATTTTACAATTTGATATAAGATTTTACCTTTATAAATAGGTTAATGTAATAATATCATTTTTTTGTTAACACTGTTATCAACTATACCTTATATAATTCCTCTTGCTAACAAGACCTACCTCTCTCTCCTACTTGAATAATAAGGTGCCTTTCGGGGCTAGCAATTGATAATTTCACATAGGTATCATGTAGGCGCTAGTTAGAAGCCAAGCAGGGTTAGAATATTATTACCCTAGAACACAAGCTTATTGGAGATGCAAATATACAAAATTCAAATCATGGCTTAAAGTCTTCGGGTCATGGGGAGGCAGGGCACGAGCCCGTGTGATGGCCTATCATATGTGGGCCGAGAGTGCCTGGAAGGGCGAGACTTTGGTTGGGTCATTCGAATTTTCTGATTGGCCCTATCCTTTAGGGCAAGTTTCCGCTCAGCCTCCTTAAGTACTTTACTTACCTTAAAAGCAACAAAGCACTTGTTGTGAGCAAAGGCGAATGGAGGAATGAAGTCCATCTGGTGATAAAACTTGAATTGGATTTCACTGCCATATTTCTCATTGCAGCCATTGATTCATGCTCTGTCGTGAATTTGAGATTGTATTGTTGTGTTCCTCTTTGGCCAGCAAGACTATACTTTCTTTGCCAACACTTAAGTCTCTATGAAAAGACTTAAAATTAGAAAAGATTTAATGCGACCTTGAGGCCTTTCGTTTTGAAAAATGTGCATGCCTAACCTGATCAAAACGATATATAATTGAATTTATAATCATGAAATAAAAAATAAAAATAAAGATAAAGAAAATATAGATAGATTTATGACTTCAAAGAAATTATAATTCAAATTTGTAATGACATGCACAGAAATAAGTAGATTTTTTCCAAGTTGTCTTTAGTGTGACTTTTTGGAAGATTTTCGGTGGATTTTTCCGATCTAATTTCTCTAAAATCTGGGAGGAATTCATTGAAATCACAAGTTTGATGGGTAAACCCTGCACAATAGAAGTGCCCTAGAGGTTTTTCATGGTGTTGAATCCATATATACACTCAAAAAACTAGTTTAAATAACACAAATCAAGATTTCACCACAAATTTAAACGCCGAATTCCAGCACCGGAAACTCCAAAAAGTCGCACTAAAGACAACTCTGATTTCTTTTAAGCAGTGATGAATTAGTAAATAAACTGAAAAATATACAAGTACAAGTAAATAAAATTGTAATTTCTATAATATTCGACTTCATTTTATTGCATATAATGTTTCCTTTATTGGAAAGAATTTATTTTTTATCTATTTCATCTAATTTATTCTTTACCAAAATAAAAGGAGGAGAAATCTATAAAAAGCAAAAATTTTATTTTTACTAAAAACATTTGTTTATTAAATGAGAGATAAATATATAGTTTTAGTGGGCTTAATGGTTAAGAACATGTATTTCCTTATAGTCAACTCTCACTAGTACTACTGGTTGAGGACGGTTCTCCTTAGCAACATGACCCAGGATCAAGCCTTACATGGGGTGGTTGTACCTTGTGCTAGGGGGAGGAGACATGCTAAAAATATAGTCAACTAAGGGTTGGTGTGGTCGAGGACAAGTGAAATCCCTGGGCGACTTTTAAAGTCCCCCGGTGGGGTGACCCTCATGGCTACCACCTGTCTTCGAGCACCCACTAGGGCTCGTCTGACCCCCATGCGTGCATTCATAGTGCCATTATGTGTCGTCCCAAACCTCAATGCCCGCGAGTGTTGAGACTATTCTCATAATTCATTGTTAAATACATGGGACACTGTGAAAGCTTCTCCAGTTTGTTTGTTCAGGAAATGAATTTGGACAGAGTGGAGAATAGTGGTGCTAGTGTTGGGTTCCATGATGCCTCGTCGGGGTCAAGGCCTTGGGTGAGAAACGAGGTGGACACATGGGCTCGATTGCTTTAGGTCAGGACTAGTTTGCTGGATAGTCCATGGGATCCTGAAATCAGAGCAACTGGGGTGTCGCTTCATCTTCACAACTTCAGTTTTCATTCGTGGAATGTCAGGTTTCCGAAGCTTCCGAAGCTCACGCTTGCAGTTTGGGGAAATATATTTCTTCGTGTAGGTTTCAATACTCACTCTCATACTTGGGGTATTCAATCGGCATCTAGTTGGGCTTTCCTTGTGTTTTGGTTCTTTCTCGTAGATTCTCTTAGCTTCTAATGATAGAAGGGTGCTATCCTAGGCCTTATTACACCCTCCTCGTGGATTGATTACCGGATAAAGCTGAAGTTCAAGGGTATTAGTTATTTTCCACCTGGGGCAAGGGTTTTTTTAACTATGAATCTGGGGGTGGAGGAAGGCTCTTAACCTATTCTGGTCGTGGGAGTGGAAAATCGCGGGCTCCCCTCGTGTCACTGTGTATGTTTACTGGTTGTTGGTCTGCATCCTTCAGGAGCTATGCTTTCATGGGTTCATATGCTTTGTTTATTGCAAGTATTGTTGATCTTGTTGACAGGCAGGATCCACCAACCTCCCTTGTAAGAAGTCCCAATTAGACCTCAGACCGTTTGGTGTAGGAGTCCCAGCAGTGGGTCGTACGGGAATGCATTCACTGTGATTTCGCACAGAGGCAGGTAAGATAACTCTATTGGTAGCAAGGGTGTGACATATGAAGTGAGCCAAGGAAGGTGCATGAGAGGTTCTAACACACGGGGGTTGAGATGAGTGCACCCCTTGGAAACCTGTGATAGCACGGAGTTAAGAAGGGAACACATGAGCAAAGATGTATCACAACATAGAAGGCAAGTTAGCTAGCAATCCAGACTGATGGTTAAACTAACAACACATTTCAGAAATATTCATACATACATACACAGATAGTTATACATGCATGCATAAAGCAAACAAATACATATATCATTTAGAGTAAATATATAGCTGAAATACATTACAACATATACATGAAATGTGTTGGCTCTTGTTATATTAAGAAGTGTACATTCCAGTCATATAATACATCCATGTCCAACCAGTAGTTCCGACAGTGGAACGTTACAGCCACAACTCCCTGCTCCTCCAAAGAGATGTACTAACTCCGTGCGGTGGAGAAGCCAAGGTTCGTTACAATACTATCCAAGATTTCTCTAAGATAGTCCTATCGCAAGCTTGGCTAACCAAAATCTTGTACAATGAGCTATGAGGGACTATTTATAACAAAGGGTGGGGTGACCCTTGACATTCCCCTTTGTGACAGTTCACCTACCCTCATGACTCTTCATCTACTCTATGACTGTTACATCCAACTATCGGCACTTGACTTACACTTGACAACACGTTACATTACAATGCACATGTACGCATGTGAGACAAAATGGCTTAAGCAAGCCATGCTAGACATCTATGACTCGGACAACTGTTGGAAGACCAACTCCTCGACATATTCATTGTGGTTAACCATAGCATATTGATGCCAAGATTGGTAGTCCGCGATGGTGTCCATGTGCTCCAAGGTGACATATTTCTGGAACCTGACCCTTGCCTCCATAGCATCCGGGTACACTACTCGGGCTCCTCTTTCCAACTCGTCTGAAAGCATGTGCATTATTGTCTTCAATGTGGCCAGACCAATGACATACTTATGCATGGTGTTTGCACTCATGGGCAAGTCTGGGCTAGTGGCAATGCGCATCAACTCGTTGAATTACGAGTCATGCTCTAGTTGGACCTATGCCTTTGTCTTCGCCTAGGTGAGAGCCCCAATAAATGAGATCTCATGTGCGTGCACCACAACATCCATACTCTTGAATACACATGCATGGGAAGCCTGTACACTAGTGATGGCTGTGGGAGATCTTCATATCTCCGGATCTAACTCTGGATACATGCCTTCAGCTCAACTGCTCTGGGCCTCATCATCTTAGGAAAGTGAAGCGGGGCTCCCTTGTATCTCATCGTCCATGTTTGCATGTAATCAACAACAGTATGCATGTTCACCAAGATTCGTGATCTCCTAGCACATCACTGCTGCCATCTGTTGAGATGGACGACTACCTTATGCACGATAACAAACTTGGAGTACAACGCCCACATAACTATGTCAAGGGACAATACTTCATCTAGTATTGCCTTCTTCAATTCCGCTCGGGGAGATGCTATAACCAACTCTCCTTATCCATTCACTCATTCTCAGCTATCAAAAAGTGAACACTTGAGCTAGTGACTTCGGCATATGCTCTAGTGGCATCGGCCAAGGCTGCTGGATGTTTGCGTATGTCATACATGATCACTCATTCCTCATACTGCACAAGAGATGTATGATCTTCTGGAGTTGATACTCTATGAGATTGCATACATCTATGTTGAGACTCATTGAAAGAGACGTTGTGCATCCCTCCTTCCGAATGATCTCCAAGGATCTCAGTGTCTCCTTGGTCGCTTGGGACTTGCTCATCTTCTGGATGTGGTGAAGCTAGTGGGTCGACCTCTTGGTGGTGAGGAATGGGGTCGATGTCCTGCTCTAGCTCCTACTGCTCCATGTCTGTATCCATCTGTTAAAGCGCTCGAATCTCTTGAGCGAAGTCTTGCTCCAGTGATGGTTCACCCTCTTCGCCTGATGCCAGTTGTTTTGATGAGTCCACTACCTATACGAGCATTGTTTCATCTGTCTGCACATGTTGCGCCCCCTACTGTACCTGTTTATGGTGCGCTTCCCTCTCCTATTTGCGCATCTCTTGTTCCTTCCAAAGTTTCTCCTTCAACTCATGTAACTCCTTCTATGTTTCTTCCATCCTTCATTTCTCCCTCTGCCTTTGCGCGATTCGCTATCAGGTTGTTGTCTCCTTTCCTCTATAGCCATAACTACTTTCTCCATAAGTGGTTCTTCTCGAAACTTGCAACTTTGCTCTTCCTCCATGTGATTGACAATCTTCCTCTTGCCCTTGTCACACACTGGTATGTTTTCATCTACTAATGCTGCTGCCTTTGGTGTTATCCGGGATGCTGCTTCACGTTGCTTCGCTAACCATTCCAAAGTGAAGCCGACTAGTTCATTGAGTCTAGAGGATTTGTAACAATATCTCCATGGGTCCTCCTCTGCCTAATGACATGCCCCGTGGATCCAGTTGAACGGTACTCTCGTGCAGTGATATTTCACAAGGCAATGCGGGTCATACGGATTGTAAATTTGGAGGTTGAATGGATAATTATTCATCTGTTCTCCTTCATCATCCGCATGCTTGAAACTTCATATCTCGTATAACCCAATGTGCAGTGGAAGAGTGAGCCAAGGTGCCTTCTTCTTCTGGTGCAGCCTAGCTGTCAATCGTGTCGAGATGTGATATGCTACTTCTTGCATGACGAGTATGTCCAAGAAAAACTTAGGTAGAACATGCGGAGCCTTCTCTGCCCTGTACATTTGTATGAAGGTGACAGATAGTGAGGCATACCAATCAGTTATGTCTATTAGTGCCTCCATTGTTTCCTTCGACATGTAGGGTAGATCTTGTTCGAATATCATCTTGTAAACTAGGGTAACAAAATGATCAGACAACCTTGTGATAACTCCTTTGAAGCTGCATTGGAACAACAACTTACAATACGTGTTCACATCAGTCTCTGCCAGTGACCATGCCCACTTCAAGCCCGAGAACTCCTGTCAGAGACAGATTTCATCCAAGATGTAGGGGGACATGTAGATTTCCACTTGCATATCTTCAGGCGAATGTTGAGCCCTTGTTATCTATTCCTTCGGCTGATGAGCCAACATGAAAAACTAGTTACATGGTTTTCCTTCTCTCACCAGTTGGTCCAGCATGATCACCCAACTCTGTGGGAAGGTTTCCATGCTTTCTTGGCCATACAGTCGACATTCAAATATGACCAGGTATTGATACGCCTTCCGTGGTATCTTTGTCTTGTAGATCTAGTTGGGTGTCATCCTGAATCTAGCCAGCTCTACCCAGTTCTTCAGAATGTCTCTGGAGTTGGCATTATTGCTGGGTAAGCTGAAACGAGTCTCCATGATAGTCACGAGAATTGACATATGATACATCTCATCATAATCCTCTGCCCTGAAGGTTGTAATCTTCGTCCCGCTGACACTCCTCAAGTTCATCATCTCAGGATCAGTGTGTGAGATAATCCAATGCATCATTTCTGCGCATGGGAACACGGGATATCTACATGCAATCTGGTACAAGCTAGACTTGTAGATGTTCACATATACCTGGCGTTCTTCGAGGTCCTCCCCAAAAGTTCCTACAAATGCATTATTGACCTCTTTCCATTTTAGTTTTATTTCCTTGTCTAGAATCATCTTGTTATCTTCATAGATTGCTAGACTTGAGGACACTCACTCAACCGCTGCTCCAGTTGCACTTCCTTCGGTGTCCTTTGATCCTGCTCTCTTGGAGTCCATTGATCATGTACTGCTAAGAAGTAGATGAACAGCTAAAATATCTAGAGACAAATTGACATGCATGGCAAGAAAATTGTTAGCGAAAACCAAAGCAAACTAAGGAATGACATAACACATACCTGGGGATTGATAGGCAAGGATTATGTAATTTCTTCTGGGAGGCTGGGAGACTGGCTGCTAGACTTGCACAAAAAGTAGTCTGGGATGTTTGGGGAAGCTGACCGACTGCTAGATTTTCGTAATGCGCAATCCAGGCTGAATGCTGACTGTTGGAATTGCACAATCCGCAATTCCAGCTGGCAATGACTACAGGCTCAGTGATTGCACTGCGCAATTTTTTGGGCCAACAGTCACTATCCCTCAAAAATGTGCAATGAAAGCCCAGAGGACAGTAACTGAGTAAAAATGTGCATTTATGGAGAGGAAGACAGAGCCTTCCTTCTCCAGATTACGCAATGCTAACTTAGTGAGTCAGAGTCCAGGCCAAGGTTGCCCAGACTCACTGACGAGCAACTGAAAGCAAATGTGAAAGTGATTGCATAGCGATACTAAATGTAAGGAGAAGTGATTGATCATGCATGAAAACATTGGATGAAATATTCAAAAAGTAGAATAACATGCATGTGGGTGAAGCGAGTCGCTAAATCGGCGACCGTTCATGCAAAACAGTTTCATGCATGCGATAAAAGTGAGATAGCAACAAAAATTGAAACGGTGCTAGTACAAGCTAGTATGCATGTAAACAACAGCAAGCGGTCAAAGAAAGCAAGAAAACAACACTCCCACAAGAAAAAACACAAAATGCGACAGAAATGTTGAAAAAGACAAGTTGCGACCACTTACCCGTGAATAGTTGAGTCGGATGTGTCGAAGAGTCATGGATGTGTTATGGGATGTCAGAGCTATAAGATCGATGTGAAAGAATGAGCTTTGATGCGTCAAATAAATAATTTTGAAGCTAATGACGTGGATTCCACAAATCTAGGAAAAAGTGACACTTGGAGGAATGATTCTAAAACGATCTTTGCATGTAACCTCCAATTGCTAAAAATAGCTCCCTAAATCAAGGGATGCTTTTTTACATGTTTCATTTTTCTATTCTAGGAAAAAGTAAGCCATGCATGCATGTCAAGTTTCCTTGGTCCCAGGTGGAACTGGTCAACCAAAATGAACATGCAAGAGGTTGCTCAACTGCTGGGAGAAAATGCGCATTTCTGGAAAGGACTGGGTTGGCTGCCCATGAGAGTTGCGCAATTTTTGGGCAGAGCGGGTCGTTGTTGCCTAGGATTGCACAATTCCTGGGTTGAATAGCCCTCCTAGGAGGAATTGTGCAATTTTCTGGATGAATCCTGACTTGTAGATTTGCGCATTTTTGGAGCCCAACAGGCTGCCAGATAGATTTGCACAATTTCTGGAGGGAAGGCTAGTTTCCCTCTACAATTGCACAATTTCTTGAGGGAGTTGCTCAGCTTGCAGCTGGACCAAGTCCGTAGGAACAACTTGTGAGGGGAGTCCAACAAGCTCTAATGGACATGCTGTCTTTCTGCAAGAAAAGTTACTGAAGCTTATGTTCTTGACGAAGCGAGACATGGTGCTGTGAAAGGTTGGTAGGGAGGCTCCAAAAAAAAAAAAAAGGAAAAAATTTGGAGGGTGGTTGTAGTTGCTACAACACTTGGCGACACATTGGTAGAACTCTAGCTCTCTGAATGGACCTTATTTTTGAAAAGAAAGTCTAACACCTCTGGAAGTATTGTTCAGTTCTCAGCTCATCTTCGCTTCTACACTAGCTCAATTGCAATATGTAGCATTTGCCAAGCTCTCAGTCTATTTACACACATTCCAAGCCAAGGCAACACAATTTTTTTGATTGGGGTTGAGGGGTATATTGGTGCAAAAGCAGTATAGTCGTCAGAGTCTTAGTTTCATCTCTAGTGTTTCTTCGCCGCCAGCAGGCCTAGACAGTACCCCAGCAGAGTCACATAGGAACACAAGCATGGCTCCACTGCTAGCAAGCCTGGTCAGTAACCCGGCAGAGTTACTTGCATCACCTCTCTACGCAAGAAGCCTTTCTCTTCTTTCGCCTTATTCATTCTTCATTTTTGAAATTTTTCACTTTTCATTTTTTTTGTCATTTTTCATTTTTCATAACTATGCATAGCACCTATTCATTTCACAAGCGGAAGAGGGATCCAAACTTATTGAGAGGAGAAGAGGTTGTTCCTTCAGAGAAGTAGTTTATTATATACCTCTGAAGTGCTTGTTAAGGTTTTCCCGCTTACCTTACTCTACTCAACTGAGCTGACAAGGGTTAACCCAAAAACAACTAACTAGAGTAGGTGACACTAGTTAGCATACAAGCATTGTGTTTTCACAAAGGTTCACTTTGAATAATACATATTTTCCTTCAACGTATCATGGACTAAAAGTAAAAATTTATTCATATAGAGGGACGATGGCAGATAACCAAGTAGTGATAGCTGCACAATACATCTTGTACTTTACCTAGCTTGTTTCAAGATCCATACATGATTTCATGCGAAACTAACCTACGAACAAAACAAGAAAATAACAACAAAGCAAAGAAGAAGCAGATACAAATGCGGAAGCAAAGTAAGAAAACAAACAAGCAAACAAACAAACAAGCGAACAAGCATCGAAGCAAACAAACTGAAAGAAAACACTACTACTCCTAAGCTAATGGTGCATGGGCCTAATCACGTGAAGTGATATTTCCAATGCAGCCATCGGCACATTGGTTGACCCATGTTCGTGAAGGCTTGGTCCGTGAGCAACCCCGTTGTGCGGACCAGCAAGCAAGAAAGATATAATAATGAAGATAAACACATTTCATGTTTCAAAGTGCCCACAGGACATAAGTGAGTGCAAGTGCATGACAAGCAATCTGTGGACTTATCATGGTGTTGTGCGACACTACGTGCAGCTTTGAAGCATATGCACACTCTTGACTATGACATGCAAGAAAATGAAACAAACAAAGACGACTTGCGTCATGCATGTGTTCTTTCAATGTAAGATTCGTCCAATGCATGGGTGATGGGATCGTGCAGTTCGAGTGGAGGAAGCATGATCTGTGTGTGAGATTGATCTTCAATGCATACATATGAGTGATGAGGAACCTTGGGTGATTGAACAACTTCCTGATCGGAAGTGAAACAAACCCTAAAAGAGCAAGGGCCTGACATAAGCATCAGCTCGGGCTGAAGTGCCTCGATAGTCTTGGGTGTTTCGACTTCATCATCAGATAGATAATCATAAAACAGTGTCATCGAAAAATCAACTGTGATAGAATCATGATTGTGATCGAATTTGGGAGTAAATGGATCACTACGGCCATGATCAGAAAAATCAATGATTTCATCAGGATCCTCATGATCTGATGAATCAAATAGAGGGGTAGATGAGAAGTGAACAAATTCACCCTCTGTGTTTCTGGAAAAGGCAGATGGAAGATCAAGTGGACTTTTAATGAATAACTCATCCTCTCCTTTGTCGGATGATGGACTGACATCTGGTGTGTCCTGCAAGTGATCAACAATGGGTGTATCCATAGATGAAGATACACATGCGAAATCATGGATGGCAGGCTCACCAAAGATGTCAGGGAAGAACGAAGGAGGCTCAGAAGCAAGTCATCCTTCGTCGAGTGTTGATGCTCAAGCTCCCAGTTGTATTCTTCATGAATGATAGCGCATGTTGGTTGTGCAACACCAACTCCGTCAGTGGCTTGTTCCTCATTCTCAACAAGTGTAGAGTCTGGAATGGAATAACACAAGACAGTATCATTAGGAGGATTAGCCAAGTTTGAAGACAGAGGTTGTGGAAAAAAATGCATATGACAACTCGATGGAATCCAAACCAAATCTCTACGAAAATTAAGCGAAATGATGTTGGGAGGATGTGACAGTTGACTAGATGTGTGAGCATAATCTCCCACATCACTCTGCAGTGGCGGAGCTATTAGATGAAGGGACGGCAGACAGTCACTTGTGACAGTGTCTGTATCCACCTATGATTGCGCAACTCCATCACTGAAGAATACTGAGCGAGGCTTGATTTCAAACTTCTTCTTGGGACGAGCAGATTTCTTAACGCAATACTTGAATCAGTCCCAAAGATAGAAAAATTTCATCTGGCTCTTTGGAGCTTGAAACTACAAATCATAGAAGCACTGCAAAAAATCCATAAGCGATTTATGCGAAGCCTTCTGTTGTTCTAATAGTGTTTTGTCAAGATGTTCTAGATCAAAATGATAGAAAGTGTCTTCAATGAGATCACATAAGTGCTCAAGTGAGTGCATGCTGTCAGCTAGTAGGCTGCACAACCACTGATGTGGAGATTCACGAAGTGTGTATGCAAGCAGCAAGCTGGCATGTTCATTAGAACATACATCTTCATCATGAAGCATGGAAATAAAGTCATGTAAGAACTCAGGCTAGGCCACTTTTCCTTCACCATAATATGTGTATGTCGAGAAGAGATCGAAAACCTTCCTCGTGATGGTAGCAGATTCTTGATTCGAAAAACATCATGGAGGGAGAAGAGTGCAAGAATCCATGATAGATATGAAAAGGTTCAAAACATGACGAGAGGACACAACTTGTCATCTGGCCCTCCTTCTAGCATCAAAAATGTTGACGGTGCTGGACCCGCCAACATGTCAGGGGATCTCCCCGGTAAGAAGTCCCAATTAGTCCTCAAACCATTTGGTGTAGGAGTCCTAGCAGTGGGTTGTATGGTAATGCCTTGACCATGATTTCGTACAAAGGCAAGTAAGATAAATTTGTTGGTAGCAAGGGTGTGACATATGTAGTGAGCCAAGGAAGTTGCCTAAGAGGTTTTAACACACGGGTGTTGAGATGAGTGCGCTCCTTGGAAACCTACGATAGCACGTAGTTAAGAAGGGAACACATGAGCAAAGATGCATCACAACATGGAAGGAAAGTTAGCTAGTAATCCAGAGTGATGGCTAAACCAAAAACACATTTCAGATAGATTTATACATACATAAATAGATAGCTATACATGCATGTGTAAGCAAACAAATACATATATCATTTAGAGTAAACAAATAGCTGAAATACAATACAACATATACATGAAATGTGTTGGCTCTTGTTATATTAAGAAGTGTAAGTTCCAGTCATATAATACATCCATGTCCAACCACTAGTTCTGACAAGGAAATGTTACAGCCACAACCACCTACTCCTCCAAAGAGATGTACTAGCTCTGCACAGTGGAGAAGCCAAGGCTCATTATAATATTGTCCAAGATTTCTCTAAGATAGTCCTATTAGAAGCTTGGTTGAACAAAAGCCTATATAATGAGTTATGAGGGACTATTTATACAAAAGGGTGGGGTGACCCTTGACATTCCCCTTTGTGACAGTTCACCTACCCTCATGACACTTCATCTACTCTATGACTGTTACATCCAACTATCGACACTTGACTTACACTTGACAAGGCGTTACATTACAATGCACATGTACCCATGTGAGACAAAATGGGTTAAGCAAGCCATACTAGACATCACTATGACTCACACAATTGTTGGAAGACCAACTCTTCGAAATTGTTAGAAGACCAACTCTTCGACATCTTCATTGTGGTTGACAGTAGCATATTGATGCCAAGATCGGTAGTTCACGATGGTGTCCTTGTGCTCCAAGGTGACATCTTTCTGGAACCTAACTCTTGCCTCCATAACATTCGGGTACACTGCTCAGGCTCCTTTGTCCAACTCGTCTGAAAGAATGCACATCATTGTCTTCAATGCAGCCATACCAGCAACATACTTGTGCATGGTGTCTGCACTAATTGGCAAATCTGGCTTGGTGGCAATGCGCATCAACTCATCAAAGTACGAGTCAAGCTCTAGTCGGACCTGTGCCATTGTCTTCACCTAGGTGAGAGTCCCAATACATGGGATCGCATGTGTGCGCACCACAACATCAATACTCTTGAATACATGTGGATGGGAAGCTTGTATACTAGTGATGAGTTGTGGGAGCTATTCATAGTTCCACATCAAACTCCAGATACATACATTAAGCTCAACCTCTATGGGCTTCGTCATATTAGGCAAGTGAAGTGGGGCTCCTTTGTATCTCATCATCCATGTTTTCATGTAAACAACAACAGCATGCATGTTCACCAAGATCCGTGCTCTCCTAGCACATCATTGTTTCCATCCGTTGAGATCGACGACTGCCTTATGCACGATACCAAACTTGGAATACAATGCCCACATAACTGTGTCAAGGAACAATACTTTATCTAGTATTACCTTCTTCAATTCCGCTCGGACGGATGTTGTAACCAACTCTCCTCCTTGCTTGGTCATCTGTAGCTCCTTAGCCATTCACTCATTCTCAGATATCAGAAAGTGAACACTTGAGCTAATGTCTTCGACAAATGCTCTAGTGGAATTGGCCAAGGCTGCTGGATGTTTGTGCACGTCAGACATAATCACTCGTTCCTCATACTACATAGGAGATGTATGATCTTCTGGAGCTGACACTCTGCAAGATTGCACAACTCTATGCTAAGACTCCTCGAAAGAGATGTTGTGCATCCCTCCTTCCGACTGATCTCCAATGATCTTAGTGCCTCGGTCGCTTGGGACTTGCTCATCTTTAGGATGTGGTGAAGCTTGTGGTTCAACCTCTTGGTGGTGAGGCATGGGGTTGATGTCTTGCTCTAGCTCCTGGTGCTCCATGTCTGTATCCATCTGTTCAAGTGATTTCTCTATCTCCTTAGCGAAGTCCTGCTCCTACGATGGTTCACCCTGTTCACCTGATGCCCGATGTTCTGATGAGTCCACTACCTGTATAGGTGGTGTCTCATCCATCTACACATGTTGTGCCCCCTACTGTACCTATTGTTGCTGCCCTTCCCTCTCCTATTTAACTCTTGTTCCTTCCGAGGTTGCTCCTTCAACTCATGCAACTCCTTCTCTGTTTCTTCCATCCTTCATTTCTCCCTCTGCCTTTGAATGATTCATTTGTCGTGCTATTGCCTCTTTGCCTCTATAGCCATAGCTGATTTCTCCACAAGTGGATCTGCTCGGAAATTGTAGCTTTGCTCTTCCTCCATGTGATCAACAATCTTCCTCTTGCCCTTGTCATGCACTGGTATGTTTTCCTCTACTGTTGTTGCTACCTCTGGTTCTCTCTGAGATGTTGCTCCAATAACTATTCCATAGCAAAGCTGTCTGGTTCATTAAGTCAAGAGGAGTTGTAACAATATCTCCATCGGTCCTCCTCCAGCCAATGACATGCCCCATGGATCCAGTTGAATTGTACTCTCGTGCAGTGATCTTTCACAAGGAAATAAGGGTCATACAGATTGTAACTTTGAAGGTCGAATGCATACTTCTTCATCTGCTCTGCTTCGACATCAACATGCTTGAAGCTCTGGATCTCGTATAACCCAATGCACAGTCGAAGAGCTGACCAAGGTGCCTTCTTCTTCTGCTGCGGCCTATTTGTCAATCTTGTCGAGATGTGATATGCTACTTCCTTCATGACGAGTATGTCCAAGGAAAACTTCGGTAGAACATGTGAAGGCTTCTCTGCAATGTACAAACGTATGAAGGTGTCGGAAGATGAGGCATTCAAATCAACTATGTCTATCAGTGCCTCCATTGTTTCCTTCGACATGCAGGCTGGATCTTGTTCGAATATTATCTTGTAAAATGGGGTAACAAAATGATTAGACAGCCATGTGATAACTCCTATGAAGCTGCATTAGGACAACAACTTACAATATGTGTTCACAGCAGTCTCCGCTAGTGACCATGCCAACTTCAAGCCTGGAACTTCTATTGGGTATAGATTGCATCCAAGATGTAGGAGGACATGTAGATTTCCACTTGCATACCTTCGGGCGACTGTCAAGCCCTTGTTAACTATTCCTTCAGCTGATGAGCCAACATGTCGGACCAGTTACATGGTTTTCCTTCTCTGGCCAGTTGGTCCAACGCGATAACCTAACTCTCTAGGAAGGTTTCTGTGCTTTCTTGGCCATACAGTCAACATGAAAATATGACTAGGTATTGATACGCCTTCCGCAGTATCTTCGTCTTGTAGATCTAGTTGGGTGTCATCCTGAATCTAGCTAGCTCCTTTACCCAGTTCTTCAGAATGTCTCTGGAGTTGGCATTGTTGTTGGGTAAGCTGAAAGGAGTCTCCATGATAGTCATGGTCCCCGACATCTAATACATCTCATCATAATCCTCTTCCCTGAAGGTTGCAATCTTCGTCCCTCTGACACTGCTCAAGATCATCTTCTCAGGATCAGTGTGCGAGACGATCTAGTGTATCATGTCTGCGCATGGGAAGATGAGGTATCTGCATGCAATCCGGTACAAGTCAGACTTGTGGATGTTCACATATACTTGGAGGTCTTCGAGGTCTTCCCCAAAAGTGCCTACAAATGCATCATTGACCTCTTTCCATTTCAGCTTGACGTCATTGTCTAGAATCAGCTTGGTCTCTTCATAGATCGGTAGACTTGAGGACACTCACTCAACCATTGCTCTAGTTGCATTTCTGTCGGTGTCCTTTGATCTGAATCTCTTGAAGGCCATTGATCCTATACTGGTAAGAGGCGAATGAAGACCTAAAAGATCTAGAGACAAAGTGACATTCATGGAAATAAATATGTCATCAAAAACCAAAGCAAACTAAGGAATTACATAACACATACATGGGGATTGATAGGTAGGGATTACGCAATTTCTTCTGGGAGGCTGGGAGACTGGCTGCCAGAATTGTGTAAAAATTAGTCTAGGCTATCTTGGGAGGATGACTGGCTACTGGATATGTGCAATGCACAATCCTGGCTGATTGCTAGAATTGCGCAATGCACAATTCCAGCTGGCAATGATTGCAGGCTTAGTGACTGGACTGCACAATTTTCTGGTCTAGCAGTCACTATCCCTCAGAAATGTGCAAAGAATTCCTGGAGGACAGTTATTGGGTAGAAATGCGTATTTATGGAGAGGAAGATGGAGCCTTCCTTCTCTGTATTGCGCAATGTTTTCTTAGTGAGGCAGAGTCGGGGCCAAGGCTGCCCAGACTCGCTAAGAGGCAACTGAAAGAAAATGTGAAAGCGATTGCATGGCGATACTAAATGCAAGGAGAAGTGATTAATCATGCATGAAAACATTGGATGCAATATTCAGAAAGAAGAACAACATGCACGTGGGTGAAGCGAGTCTCTGAATCGACGACCATTCGTGCAAAACAGTTTCATGCATTCGACAACAGTGAGATAGCAACGCAAATAGAAATGATGCTAGTACAAGCTAGTATGCATGTAAATGACAACAATTGTTCAAATAAATCAAGAAAAAAACACTCACACAAGCGAAAACACAAAATGCGACAGAAATGTTGAAAAAGACAAGTTGAGACCACTTACCTGTGAATAGTTGAGCCAAATGTGTCGAAGAGTCATGGATGTGCTGTGGCATGTTAGAGATATAAGATCGATGTGAAAGAATGAGATTTTATGTATCGAATAAATAATTTTGAAGCTCATGACGCGCATGCCACAAATCTAGGAAAAAGTGACACTTGGAGGAAACATTCTAGAACAATCTTTGCATGTAACCTCTAGCTGCTAAAAATAGCTCCCTAAATCAAGGGATGCTTTTTTGCATGTTTCCTTTTGCTATTATGGGAAAAAGAAAGCCATGCATGCAAGTCAACTTTCCTTGGTCCCTGGTGGAACTGGTCAACCCAACTGCACATGCAAGAGGCTGCTCAACTGCTGGGAGAAAATGCGAATTTCTGGAAAGGAATTGGGTTGGCTACCCACGATATTTGCATAATTCTTGGGTTAAGCAACCCTGTTGGGAGGAATTGCACAATTTTCTGGATGAAGCCGGACTAGCAGATTTGCGTAATTCTAGAGCCCAGCAGGCTACCAGAAAAAGTTGCACAATTTCTGGAGGGAAGGCTAGTTGCCCTCCAAAATTGTGCAATTTCTTGAGGAAGCTACTTGGCTTGGATCTGGACCAAGTCCTGAGGAACAACCTATGAGGGGAGTGCAACAAGATCTGATGGACAGGCTGTCTTTCTGCAAGAAAAGTTACTGAATCTTGTTTACTTGACGAAGCGAGACATGGTGCTATGAAAGGTTGGTAGGGAGGCTCCAAAACGAACCTAAGGAAAAATTTTGGAGGGTGGTTGTATCTGCTATAACAGATCCATAAATTTTCGTGGATATTCCACTGGACAGTTCGTCTCAATAGATATGATAATATTATATTAAAAATATGAGATTCTACACTATTACAATTTTATTTAATTTCTAGATCTGTAAAAT
Organism: Pinus tabuliformis; assembly: GCA_031772625.1. Taxonomy (NCBI): domain Eukaryota; kingdom Viridiplantae; phylum Streptophyta; class Pinopsida; order Pinales; family Pinaceae; genus Pinus; species Pinus tabuliformis. Next base: position 738,773,529 of record CM062814.1, on the reverse strand, counting down.
TAACTGTAGTTAGTGCATGCATGTAAAAGTAAATCAAGAAGAAAAGTAGAGAATGAAAAAATAAGCCCACACACACATAATACACAAGATATGCTCTTTGAGAAACCCTTCCTGGAGAAAACTTGACTGGAAGGTGAGGCCGCTTTGCTCTCTTTCTCTGTTTGGAAATATGGCTACAGATACAAAGAAATAATTTCAGTGGCCCGTGGGCTGCTACAATGGACAGATCCTCGTTGTGTGCTCTACCTCCTATCTCTCCTGGCTATCTTTGCTCAACTATGGAACAAAATGCTCTTTAAAGGATGGAATGCCTCTTCATCCTCGTGGCCCGATTATAACACAACCCTGGAAGATTTTAAACCTCGTTTCCCCAAATGGGGTCCCACCTATAAAAACAGCCCCATGAATTGATTCTTCCACTTTTTCCACTCCAAATGCATCGACATGGATGAAAAAAAATATAATGATCCAATTCAGATCACACCTCCCCATTTTGGGAGGCTTTTGGTCCCCAAAAGCTTTTACTGAATGATGTGAGGAATATTTTCTTCCACCATCTCTCTAGAGTACCATTTAGCTTTGACCGGAAGTTGTCCCTTCAACCCAATCTACCAAAAGTCTTGTTTCCCTTGTCTTGTAGTTTTGTACCTCTTCTGCAAAACTATATCTTCTGTCAACTCTGCCTCAGCGTTTGGTGCCAAATCCTCCATAGAAGGTAGGACATTTTCCTCTTCCTGGTCTAGAATGGAAGGCTCATAGAGTTTCAAATTCTCTACATTTACAACTGAGTAAATGTGCTTATATGGTGCTCAAAGGGACCATACCTTAGATCCTTGATTTTCTTACTAGGCCCCTGCAGCCTCTCCTTGTTCAACTGTAGCCATACTTTGTCTCCCACCTTGAATGATTTCTCTGTTTTGTGTTAATCATGCCTAGATTTATACTTCACCTGTGACTTTCGTAGTGTTTCTTGTACTTGTAGATGGATCTACGCGATCTTCTATATTATTTTTTCATCCCTTAAAGAATCTCTTGTAAGGTATTCCTTCACTCCTCCTTGCTACCCATATGCAATATCCAAAGGTGAAGGTGGAAAATATCCAAAACAAGTTTCAAATGGGGACTTTCCTGTAGAAGTGTGGACTGCTCTATTATAAGAATGTTGTATATATACCATATTTTCATCCCAGGTCTTCGGATGCTTCTGGTTGTAACCCCTCAGAAGCTGCACCAAAGTCTTGTTGACTACTTCTGTCTTCCCATCTATCTGTGGATGGAATGTTGTAGATCTCTTCAACTTCGTGTCCATCTTCTCCCACAATGTAGTCTAGAATGCATTGAGAAATATTGTATCCATGTCTGAAATGATGCTCCTTGGTATCCCAAAGTGTAGCCAAACCTGCCCAAAGAACAAGTTTGCTGCTTCTTTTCCTCTGATGGTCTTTTTACAGGGAATCATAGCACACATCTTATTGAACTTGTCAACAATCATGAATAGGTAGTCATGTCCCTTTCTGCTTTTCGGTAAACCTCCCACAAAGTCCATGGAAATTCTTTCCCAAGGATGAGTAGGTACAGGTAAGGGATGATACAAACCCTGTTCCCTATTGCTAGGCTTGATGGTACAACAAATCATGCATCCTCTTATGAACCTAACTACTTGCTCTTGTATCTGGGCCAATACACATACCTCGACAAGTTACCCATGGTCTTCCCTACACCAAAGTGCCCTGTAACCTTGGAGGTGTGAACCTCTCTAATTAGCTGTAAACGATCACCTTTAGGAACACATGGCTTATCCAACCTATAGAGTAACCCATCCTGGATATGGTAGTCCATGACGTTGTTGCCATTGTGCTAATGACTTTGACTCTGCAGCTATCGATACACCTCCTTGAAGTCCTCATCTTTTGAATATTCCTCTCTGTATGCATCATGGGTGAATGGATCCATGTGCATAAGAGTCCTCAAAGCTGTAATCTTTGATGTGGGTGACCTTGAAATAATATCGGCCACCTTGTTTGTGATGCCCTTCTTATACTTGATCACCAAATGAAACTGCTGTAAAAACTCCATCCACTTGTAGTGACTGTTCTGTTGTATCTTATTCTGGCCCTACAGGTACCATAATGACTAGTGATCTATGTGGATTATTGTCTCCTTTCCCATCAAATAGTGCTTCCACTTCTTCACAACTTGCACCATGGCATAGAACTCCTTGTCATAGGTAGTGTAGTTAAGAACTGCCCCACGAAATACATTAGAATGGTAGAAAATAGGCCTTCCTCCTTGCATCAAGACAACTCCCATAGCATACGCACTTGCATCTATCTCCAATCCAAAGGGTCGTTGCAAGTTTGGTAATGCGAGAATTGTTGCTTCACTGATATTCTTCTTTAACTGATTGAAAGCCTTATGTTGCCCTTTTCCCCACTAGAAACTCTTACCACTTGTTGTTATAGCATGGAGCAATGCTGCTACTGTTGAAAACGAGGCTATGAATTTCTCAGGTACTCTGCTACCCCAATGAAACTCCTAACCTCAGTAACATTAGTTGGCACCGACCATTTCATGATGGCCTCCATCTTGGAAGGATCTATCTTCAATTCTCCTCCACCAACCGCATATCCCAAATACACCAAGGGATGTTGCGCAAACTCGCACTTCTTGAGATTTTCCAGCAGTTGGTGCTTCTTCAATGTTTCCAACACTTACGTCAAATGTGAAATATGCTTCTCCTAGGTAGCACTATATACCAGTATATCATCCAAATAGGCAATAACGAATGAATCTATAAAAGGGCGCAGTACATCATTCATTAATCTCATAAATGTAGTTGGTGCATTACATAGGACAAAAGGCATAACTAACCACTCAAACAAACCTTCCCTCATTTTGAAGGCAGTATTAAATGTATCTTCTTCTTTGAATCGAACCTGGTGATATCCAAACTTCAAGTCCATCTTGGTGAAATACTTTGGTTGCTTCAATTGATCTAGCATATTGTCTATCCTGGGCAGGGGGTATCTATTCTTGAGCGTGATTTTATTCAACGCAATGTAATCTATACACATCTGCCAAGTCTGATCCTTCTTTGGCCCAACGATGATGGGTGACCCAAATGGTGATGTACTCGATCGAATGACACCCTATTCCAACAATTGCTGCAACTGTTACTTCACCTCACTTTCTTCTATAACATACTACCTGTAAAACCCAATATTTGGAAATGGGGAGTCTGGCAATAGCTAAATCTCATTGTTCGCTTCTCTCTTAGGGGGCAACCCTTTAGGCTCTCAAAAGATGTCCTTGTATGCCTATAACAAATCCTCCAATTGCTGTTTTTATTTCTTAATACACCCATCTAGGGATGCCTTACCTCTTATTGACTCCTCTATAGGCTGATCTTCTCTTAAAAACAATAAAACATACTTCTTGCTGGAACTGATAAATTTCTTGGCCTGGTTGGCACTTACCAGTGAATTTTTCGACTTTCCTTTGTGTGCATTGATGATGAACGATTTTCCATCCTTGATGAGACGGTACTGGTTAGCTCTCCTCATGAATATTTCATCACGCATGTACATGTATGGACTCCCAAGCATGAATCAACATACATCAAGGGGAACCACATCCAAATCTACTTCATCAATAAAATCAGCACTGATAGAAATCCAATTTTTCACTGTTTTATTACCTTCATCTCTGCATCCTTATGTACCCATCCTAGTGGATATGGGTTTGGATGATCACGAACTTCCGGCCCCAACTTATTGACTGGATCTGCTACAATGAGATTTTCCTGTGATCCTGAGTCAAAGAGAGCATAAATCTTCATCTTCTTGACCTTATCTTTAGATGGAAGAGTTTGTTCATTTATTTATCTTCTGGTTGCTAAAGTCTACTCATATTCACATCCTTTTGCACTGATGTACATATGATCTTCTCATCCATGTATGAGCTTCTTTCAACTTGGTTGCGCGAATCAATGGCCATGTGATTCTTCTTCTTATTATCTTTCTTCTTGTTCTTAGGGTTTAGCTTTGGATTCAACTTCCAACACTTATCATTTGTATAGCCATCAATGTTGCAGGTGTTGTAGTGGTTGTTAGGATCTTTGCACTGATGTGCTATGGCTGTCATCTTTTTATCTTTTCCCCCTTTTTGCTTCTTCTTCCCATCCTTAGAAGTGTCTTGTTGCTCCTTTTTCTTTGATCCACTTAATTATACTCTTTTCAGACAAATGTTCTCTAAGTACTGTGCCTGTACACAAGCCTCATCCACCATTTTGGGCTTGAACAACATCACTTGCTCATGCAGATGGCGGTGCAGACCCCCTAAATACTTGAGGAGTACATCTAGGTTCTTTAGAGAGATACCCAACATTATAGCCATATTTCTAAATTCTGTGGTCTACTCCTGCACGCTTTGGTCTGGCTTTTGCCTGAAGTAATGCCACCAGATCCACTGGTCTTCCACGTATCCTGTTGTACCTCAGGAGATAGTTCCTGGATGTGGGGGAACTAGTTCTTGAGACACTTTGAGATTGGATAAAAATATAATTTGAAATCAATGGAAGAAAGGACAAGCCATGAGGGCCTGCAAGAAAACATTCTATGTCTGAAAACCTAGCCTTCTAAAACAAAATGGCTAGAGACTGAGAGTTCCAAGGTGGAGATGTAAAGCAGAAAATGAAGGAGACAGAGTTTTGGCATAGGCAATTAAGAATCTATGCTTCAACTTTGTAGAAAGAATGATGGATGAAGAATAAAAAGTATGAATGAGATTCTCGGATGTGGAGTGCTTCATTAAGGGCTTCATGATTAATTTTAATGATTACAACACAATTTTAATGAGTACAATGAAGTAAATTCATTAAAAACTAAACTAAAGCACCAGCTGCATCTTACATTGTCCAAGAGAGGAAAAACATATATGAATGCTGGAACATATGAGAAAAACAATCACTGCAACACCAATGTTGGAATCAAACTGCAATATCATGTTCAGATTTCAAAATGAATTTTGTCTAGATTTCCAGTCATGAGTGACTGTGCCCTTCCCCACCAACATATGAATATGAAAGTATGACCTTTATATTCCACCATCTAGGATCATTGCTTAATCTTAGATGTATATTATACTGTAGAGCACTAGCTAATGTGGCCATAAATTTTTTCCTTGGTGTAATGACATTTGAATCATATGCTTCAGACTTCTCTTTTGGGGCAATTATGTGTCCTTTTACTTCATACATTTCATGGCTTTAGTTAAAATGCATTTTGTTCTTTCTTGATGGTAAAAATGAGCTGCAACATCTGGCTCCAACTGGGGACAACGCTTTGGTAGCAAAGTGATGAGAATTTTAGATCAGTAGCCTCTGGTTGGGCATGGAGTCAAACCAAAACTTCTTCCTAAAAATTGACATCTCCCGATAGATTTATTTCTGAGATTGTCACTCTTTATTGAAAACTATAAAGCAAAATTAAAACTGCTAGAATTTGCAAACTGAAAAAATGAATGCTCAATCATTGAGCTTATTTATTCACTGCTTAGTTGCTTAGGTATACCGAGATTTCCAAAGTAGCCATGTGAGAAACGTTGTAAGAGAAATAATTTCTTTTGTGTAGTTGACCAATAAAACCTGCAAATAACATGACCTGAGCCATAAAAACTTTTCCAAAAGAGCATATCCATAGCTGGAAACCACTGATATACCAAAATATGTGTTTTTTAGAGGCTTAGAGAATCTTTAAATGAATTTTTTATTTGCGTTGGCCTTTCCACAAACTCCACTTTCAAGGTTTTAATGTCAGAAATCTGATTTTCGTTTTCTGCTGACATCCATTTAAGTTGAAAACGAGAATCCAAAGTTTTTTCTCCATAATGCTGATGCTTCTCATGCAATGTTAGCTCTTGACAAAACTCTTTGCCTTCCCACAAAAACACTTGAGAAGATGTATTGGATTCTCCTTTATTCTCATAATGATTATAATTATCAACCATGGCCTTCAAAGTGTTGTTGAGTTTTTGCAAGGAGTTGCTGATTTTAATTCTTGGAATACTTGAATTCTTGCCTTTTAACAACAAGGAAATCCTCTGCCCACTTTTTACAACCCTTCCTTACCTCCAAACCTGCATTTTCTTGCAGAAAATTTCCATTGTTTTCCTGACTAACCCTCTTATCTTCAACAATATTTTTTCTTTCAATATGATAAGAAAAATTTCGGCAAGCCCATAAATTATCTTCAATTTCATGTGCATAAAGAAACATTAGCTCCAGAGTGAAAGGCTTTCTCTCCTTAAGAAAAAGTGCCAAGTCAAGAGGATGAGCTGCTAAATAATACACCATGGCAACAGCTTTATGAGGTTGAATTTCTTTTGGCATGCTAAAATAAATTTTTTGAAACCTCCTATTAAACTCAGTGACTGATTCACTGCTCTACCTCTGCATAGTATATAATTCCAATAGGTGTTTTTCGTATGACTTCTACTCACCCCAATATCTAAGAAATATATCTTGGAAACCGTACCATGAACTAATTGAACTTTACTCCAAATACTGGAACCATTGTTGAGCTTCCCACTTTAATGTATGACTAAACAACCTCAAAGCCTCATCTTCATAAATAATTTGAAATTTGTCCAGAAAGTACTCAAATTCTAAGACATGTTGTTCAGTTGTAACATCATCATTCTCTCTAGAGAAACTTGGCAGAAATTTGAAGATTTTTTAAGGACACTGATGAAGAATTGTAGGCAACACCAAGGGTTTGAAAATCGCCTTGTCTCCAAACTGAAAAGTAATGGATTGTTCATGAGGCAGAGTCTTGTCTCCCAAAAAAGATGAATCATCACCTTTATGCCCAGAATGTGACCGATTATCTCTAGGAATTGTAATGCAACAATCATCTCTCCTCTCATATTTAGGAGATAAAGTTGTGTCAAGATCAATAATACAAGAAGAAGAAATGTCTTATTTTTCCAATAAAGAATGTATTTTTTGGGCTTTACAATATTTTGAGAATATAAAGCAGGAAATAATATTTTTAATGTGAAGGGGAAAGTATACCACAAAGTTGATAACAAAAAAAAAATCCTTAAAAAACCTGAAAGCCTGATACTTAAACTTTTCATGCGGCTTCCTCATTTTCTTGCCAGCAAAATCTTAATTCAATGAAACCTTTATTAGTTGAGTCACCAGGTGAATAATTAAAAACCAATTTAAATATCTAAATCTTGTTCACCATCAAGAAATAGATTTTTAATACCCAGGGAAAAATAGCTTTGTATCTCTATTCCCCGGCAAAGGTCCAAAAAATGTTGTACCTCAGGAGACAGTTCCTGGCTATGGGGGAACCAGTGCTTGAGACATTTTGAGATTGGATAAAAATATAATTTGAAATCAATGGAAGGAAGGACAAGCCATGAGGGTTTGCAAGAAAAACTTCTATGTCTGAAAACCTAGCCTTCTAAAACAGAATGGCCAGAGACTATGAGAGTTGCAGGGTGGAGACGTAAAGCAGAAAATGAAGGAGAAAGAGTTTTCGCACAGAAAATTAAGAATCTATGTTTCACCTCTGTAGAAAGAATGATGGATGAAGAAGAAAAAATATGAATAATATTCTTGGATGTGGAGCGCTTCAGGATTAATTTTAATGATTACAATGCAATTTTAATGAGTACAACGAAGTAAATTCATTAAAAACTAAACTAAAGCACCAGCTGCATATTACACTGTCCAACAGAGGAAAAACATAAATGAATGCCAGAACATATGAGAAAAACAATCATTGCAACACTAATGCTGGAATCAAACTGCAGTATCATGTTCAAATTCTAGAATGAATTTTTTCTACATTGCCAGTCATGAGTGACTGTGCCCCTCCCAACAACATATGAATATGAAAGTATCACCTTTATATTCCACCATCTAGGATCATTTCTTAATCTGAGATGTATATTATACTGTAGAGCAGTAGCTAATGTGGCCATAAATTCTGTCCCTGGTGTAATGACATTCAAATCACATGCTTCAAACTTCTCTTTTGGGGAAATTATGTGTCCTTTTACTTCAAACGTTTCATGGCTTTATTTAAAAGGGCTTTTGTTCTTTCTAGCTGGTAAAAACGAGCTACAACGTACCTAATGGGATAAAACTGTGACTTAATGAGGGTTTTTAAATCCTCCCACTTAGTCAGTGGAGGTTCTTCCTCCAACCTCAGGGTTTCCATGTGGCTCTCCCACCAAGTCAGTGCATGGCCCTCTAATTTCAGTCGTGTGAATGAGATCTTCTGCCCTTCCTCGATATGATGGACACTGAAATGAACTTCCAGTTGTTGCAACCAGTGGTTCACCTTTAGAGGGTCGATCCCACTTTGGTATGGCTTGATATCAACTTTTTCTTCCACTTTAAATAGGGATTAGTTCATGACACTCAAACTGGGTTGATCTTTTCCAAGTTCTTTCTTCGGATGGTTATCTGCATCTTCCCGATCTCCCGATCTCCCTTCTAATTTGTCCTCTGCATTCGAACCCCCTTCTTCTCCAAATATCCCCAACTTAATTCTTAGGGCCACCATGAGGATTTTTACATTGCGGTTTATATCCACGACTTGTTCTTTAAGGTGCGAAAACCTCACCTCTGCAGGATCATGAGGTTCGTTTACATATTCATTGCCCATGATTAGGGTTTTACGATTTTCGACCTTGCTGATTTAGATCCCTACAATCTCCACAAAATACCCAAAGAAACTACTCTGATACCAAGTTATCTATAAACCTCCATGGATATTGGACTCGACAGTTCATCACAATAAATCTAATAATATTATATTAAAAATCCTAGATTCTACACTATTACGGTTTTATTTAATTTCTAGATTTGTAAAATTAACTGTAATTAGTGAATGCTTGTAAAAGTAAATCAAGAAAAAAAGTAAAGAATGACAAAATAATCCCACACACACATAATACACAAGATATGCTCTCTGGGAAACCCTTTCGGGAGAAAACCCAGCTAGAAGGTGAGGCCGCTTCACTCTCTTTCTCTGTTTGGAAATATGGCTACAGATACAAAGAAGTAATGTTTGTGGCCCTTGGGCTACTATAGTGATCCAGGTGGATATTGGTGGCCACCCGCCAATTCCATTTGGACCACCACCATTGTTTCTTTCATCTTTTTGGTTTCCTTAATTGTAACACAGTTTACTATTTTTAGCAGTTTTTCGGGTCCTAAACGACATTTTTTGGGAAAACTAGGAGCAACATGGGTCCTTGGACTGATGTATCTCTTCCCAAAGTTGTAGTCCTTGGATGGATCTTTCTAACGAGGTACTGTGCACGTCAAACAGAGATCATATGCCGATGTTACGACCCCAGGAATTTGATGTACCAATTTACCCAAAACGAGGCCCATAGTTTGGCGCTTCATCTCCTAGGGTTAGGTTTTTGGATGTTTAGGGTTTTCCATTGTTTCTCAACAATAAATAGACCTACAAGCCTCATTATAAGATAGTTCAGAGGCATGTAGCCGCCACATCTCTTCTCAGAGATAAGCTACCATCGCCCTAGCTAGTTTATTTCCATTTCTATTTGTAAACATATTTTAGTATTTTACAGTAATGAAATGAAGTATTATTTCTGCTACATCTCTATATGTATGGTTATATTTGTAATTTGTTGCGTTCCTGTTTAAATCCGGATCAGTGGTATCAGAGCGGGCTGCTCTTTCTCTGTCTTTCTTTGCATGTCCCCAACAAGGTCAGGATATAAGGAGTTAGGGCTTGAACTGGTTGAACCTTTGCAAGACTAGCCTTGCATATCCCGACGACCTCCCATGCTGGATGAAAAGAAAGATGAGAGGGCAGGAGATCCTATCAAAATCTTGCTTAAGGAGGCCCTCGAGTGACAAAGGAACACGATGATGGACAACTTTGCCCAGATCCTTCAGCGGCTACCCAGGGGCGACACATCTACTTCTAGCAGGTACTCTGGAAGCGCCACACCCTTTAAGGTACAAGTTAACTTGGACATTCCCATATTTGAGGGTTAGATAGATGTAGACGCCGTAAATAAGTGGTTAAGTCTACTAGAAGGGTATTTTTTTGTTCATGATTTTTCCGGCCGAGAAAATATTACTTTCTCTCTTCTCAAAGCCGCCCACCACGTCAAGGACTGGTGGGAAACCTACTGCGAGCAGAAGGATGAAAGTACGGCCTCACTGTTTTCAGCCGCACCCACTTGGAATTCATTCCGGGCTGCCATCAAGGAGTAGTACTACCCTGTCAAAAGCTATGAGGATCAATACATAAAGTGGACCACGCTACGGCAGGGAAGGGACCAAGACATGCCAGAGTTTACCAATATTTTCCATACCCTTCGCAAAAAGTTGGGTATCAAGGATTTGGAGCAGCATTTGGTACTCAAATACTGCGACTACCTACACAGGTACATCAAGGAAGAAATATAATTCCTGAACATCTCCTCACTTGGCATGGCATACCGATATGCTGTCAAGATCGAGCAAAAGTTTAAACAGAAGAAGTGAGACTTTGGATCTGCGAATCCGAAGTAAGGGAAAGGTGCCCCCAAACCACAAAAGAAAGGACAGAGCCAAGGCAAGGCAGCCCAAGACAACCCACAAAAACTACAAAAAAAGAATAACACCACGAAGTGGAAAAAGGACACGGTAATTGGTGTGAGTTCCATAAGAGCTCCACTCACAACACAAGTGAGTGTTGGGCCAAGTAGTCACTGGTGGCCAAGCTAAAGGTTTCAAAATCAGAAGCATGTTCCGACTCTAAGTCAGAACCTGACAAGGGGAATGACAAAGGGGAGCAGATTATTGATGCGAAGCCCAACGCCACCGTTGTCACCATGAAGATCCAGATAAGGAGGAGCACCTCTTCCACTCCCAGATGTGGGTAAAGGGCTCCCCTCTACAATTCATTTTCGACAATGGGAGCGAAAAGAACCTCATTTCGGCAGAGGTCGTGAAGCGGCTAGGCTTACCGACCATAGCACATCCATAACCATACACCATCGGGTGGCTTCACCAAGGATGGGATCTTCGCGTGAGCGAGCAATGTCGCCTTCCATAAAACTTTAAGCCCTTTATGGATGAGGTATTGTATGACGTTTCTCCCTTGATGTTTGTGATGTATTATTAGGCCAACCATACTTGTGGAAGCAACATGTTGTGTATAAATCAAGGCCTCGTGCTGTTATTGTTACTTTGGGAAATAAGTTGTACAGGATACTGGAGGTAGCATCGCCTACCGTCATCTCTTTGGTTATTGTAAAAAAATGCAGTAAGCTCATTTCCAAAACTGGAAAAAAGATTTTCCAGATGATACACTCTCAAGGAAAGAAGAAGACAGTGGCCACGACCTCTAGACAGGGCCCCTCCGCACGACAACTACAGATGGACAAGGTCGTGGAGGAGTACGATGACATCTTCACCTCCCTTGCAGGGGTTCCTCTACACTGTCAAGTAAAGCACTCCATCGATCTGACCCTAGGTGCGTTGCTGCCCAATGGACCAATCTATCGGTGCTCCGTTCTAGAGAACGATGACATCAAGAGGTGGATTCAGGAGCTATTGCAGAAAGGTCACATCCATCCGAGTTCATCGCCCTGTGGGAGCCTGAATGTGTTGGTACAGAAGAAGGATGGGACTTGGAGACTCAGTATTGACTATCAGGCACTGAACAAGATCATTGCTCGTAATAGGTAACTAGTCCCATGGATTGATGACCTCCTGGACCAACTGAAGGGGGAAAATATTGCAGCAAGATCGATTTGAAGTCAGGATATCACCAAGTACCAATCGAACCCTCCAATGTGTGGAAGACTACCTTCAAAGCCAAGGAGGGCCTTTTTGAATGGTTGGTTATGCCTTTCGGATTGACGAATGCTCCTACAACCTTCACGAGGCTAATGGATGATATATTGTGGCCATTCACCAACTCATTTGTAGTGGTATACTTGGATGACATCTTGATCATCAGCCAGAGTTGGGAAGAGCACCTCCACCACGTCCGACATGTTCTCCAAACACTGCAGCAACACAAGTTATGTGCCAATTTGGAGAAATGCACTTTTGGCATGACCCAAGATCAGTATCTAGGATACATTATTGATGAACGGGGGGTGCATGTGGATCCAACCAAGATCCAAGTCATTTGGGATTTGCCATCTCCAACAACTCTTATAGAGCTTTGCAGCTTTCTGGGTCCTGCCAACTTACACCGCAGGTTCGTGTTGGGATTTTCTCATATCACTTGGCCCTGGAGTCATGTCACCAAGGGAGGAGCGAAAGCAAAATTCTTTTGGTCTGAATCTCAACAGAAGGAATTCACAGAGTTGAAAGATCACCTCTGCTTAGCACCAGTGCTCGCATTCCTAGACTTGTAACAACCATTTGAGGTCGAGACATATGCCTCTGACTATGCTATCAGGGCAATCCTTACTCAACATGGGCATCCAGTGGCATATCACAGTGAGACACTTTCAGACATAGTTCGAAAGTATCCCACTCATGACAAAGAGATGTATTCCATTGTGCAGGGCTGCCGATAATGGAAGCATTACATTTTGGGGAAGGAAATGGTCATCCACACAGGCCACCAGCCCCTGCAGTTCATATAGACCCAAGGGAAATTGCAGAATGATCGCCATCAGAAATGGTCCACATACCTGCAACAGTTCCATTTGAATATCAAGTATAAGAAGGGAAGTGCCAATAATGTTGCAGATTGCCTCATTTGACCACCGATCATGGCGTTAACCACCGTGCTCAACTCTTGTGGGAACTAAACTTCTGATTGGTCACTTCTCTACAAAAGTGACCCAAAATTCGGCCACACATACCAGACACTTTTGGAGGGTCAGCATGTTCCATATTTTCACCTCTAAGATGCCCTGTTATGCCACCTGGGTCACCTTTGTGTTCCTTCAAGCGAGCATGTCAAATGATTTGGGAAGCACACTATAGTTGGGTTGCTAGGCATTTTGGGGTCAAGAAAATGGTGGCAGTACTACAAAAGTATTTCTATTGGTCGAATCTTCGACATGATGTCGGGAAGTACATCAGATCATGCACTACCTGTGCCATTACCAAATTGATCGTCAAGAAGCAAGGCCTCTATACCCCGCTGCCTACCCCTAGTCGACCTTGGGAATCCATCTCCATGGATTACATGTTGGGCCTTCCTTCTACTAACCATGGAAACGACTGTGTTTTTCTAGTCGTCAACAGGTTGTCGAACATGGCCATTATGGCGGCCTACAAGAAGAATATCACAGCAGAAGCCACTGTTAAACTCTTCTTTGAATGAGTGTGGGTACACTTTGGGATCCCGCAATATATCATCTCAGATTGGGACAACGGGTTCCTCAGTACATTTTGGTCTAGTCTCTGGTCGATGCTAGACACCAAACTCACTAAGTCCACAGCCTTCCGTCCCCAAAATGATGGCCAGATAGAGGTTTTCAACAGGATGATCATACACATTCTACGCATGTACAACTCAAACCATACATGCACATGGGATGAGAGCCTCCCCTATGTTTAGCACAGCTATAACTAGGCTCTCCATGGCTCGACTGGCCACATCCCTTTTCAGGTGGGCTTAGGATTCCAGCCACTATGTCCCATTGATGTGGCCATGCCATTTGTAGCTACTCAGGCAGATTCGACTCATGTCCAATCTGAAATAGATAAGGCAAAAAACTTCATTGAGCACATCCAACATATTTTCCAGTAGGTCCACGAAATTTTGGAGAAATCAAATGCCAAGTACAAGCAGCAACATGATCAACATCAGGTGCCACACAAGTTTTAGGTGGGTGAAAATGTCTGGTTGCATTTGCAAAAGGAACGCCTTACCAGAGCCTATCGGAAACTTAGACCACTCCGATATGATCCTTACATCATTACTAGGGTTGTGGGAGACAATGCATTTGAGCGCAACATTCCCCAATTCCTTGGCGTGCACCCAGTGTTCAATGTGCACCGCCTTCGGCCATACTTTCCAACATTACTAGACACATCCGACATTGCAGAACAACTCACACCCACAGAGTTAATTCTAGATTGCATGGAATAAGTTGCAACTGATCGAATCATGGACACACAGATCAAGCACACTCGCCAACAGAATATCCAATTGTACAGAGTTGTCAAAGTAGGCCAACTCCTTCACCAGGGAAAGTGGCTCATCAGGGACCACGTTTAGCAGAAGTTTCCTCATCTCATGGAGGAACTCAACGCAATGGGGACCATTGCTTCCTGGGGGGGGGGGGGGGGGAATGATCCAGGTGGATATTGGTGGCCACCCGCCAATTCCACTTGGACCCCCACCAATGTTTCTTTCAGCATTTCAGTTTCCTTAATTGTAACACAGTTTACTATTTTTAGCAGTTTTTCAGGTCCTGAACTTCTGGAGTCGTTTTGAGGCCCTAAACAACATTTTTTTGGGAAAACTGGGAGCAAAATGTATTAATGGACCAATTTTTCTCTTCCCAAAGTTGTAGTCTTCAGATAGATTTTTCTAACGAGGTATTTTGCACGTCAAATGGAGATCATACACCAAAGTTACGACCTTGGGAAGTTGATGTACCAATTTATCCAAAACGGGGCCCATAGTTTGGCGCTTCATCTCCTAGGGTTAGGTTTTTGGATGTTTAGAGTTTTCCATTGTTTCTCAACAATAAATAGGCCTGCGAGCCTCATTGTAAGACAATTCAGAGGCATGTAGCCACCACATCTCTTCTTAGAAATAAGCTACCATCACCCTAGCTAGTTTATTTCCATTTCTGTTTGTAAGCATATTTTAGTATTTTACAATAATGAAATGAAGTATTATTTCTGTTGCATCTCTGTATGTATGGTTATATCTGTAATTTGTTGCGAAACTATTTAAATTTGGATCATATAGTGAACAAATTCTCTCTGTGTGCTCTACCTCCTATCTCTCCTGGCTATCTTTACGCAACTATGGAACAAAATTCTCTCAAAAGAATGGAATGCCTCTTCCTTCTAGTGGCTCGGTTATAACACAACTCGATAGCCTACTAGTGGCTAAGTTTGACTACATCAACTCTTAACTAGAGTTACAAAATAGACTCTTCTAGAGTCTTTTACATAAAAAACACATGGCTAGCCTATTTTCCGTGAATAATGGTGGCTGATGTGGCATCCTCCCAAACTATAGGTGTGAAAACATGAAGGTCAACTTCTGAGTGACATAACTTTTGCATAAAGACTCCGATTAACGTGATTCTTGCACCATTGGAAACATTTCTATGTGCAAGAAAGCATGAAAATGTGCTACTTTAAAGCAGCTAAGTTTTACCCCAAAAAAACATTGTTTGGTGCCTCAAAATCCTCCCGGAAGGTTTCAGACCCTGTTTTGCCAAACTGGGTCCTGCTAGTAAAAATGGTCCCATGAGCTGATTCCTCCACTTTTTCCACTCCAAATGCATTAATATGGTTAAGATAAAATATAATGATCCAATTCGGATCAACTGTGAACTTCTTTCTTTGACCTCCGCCCTCCGTCGAAGTTTCTGCCTCGACCACTTTAGTATGCCATGCCAACAGGGTCAGCCTCGTCGAGAGGGAGGGAACCATCTTTGTGCAGGGTGTCCCGAGTCTGGACACAACTCGCACTTAGATACTTTAGACAATAGGAGACTGAAGAAGTTGTTTCCATCTCACTATCTCACTCCCCGGGCCATGTTATGGCCCCTGCCACTTTGGAGTCCATCGCTGACCAACTTCAAAATATCTAGATTAACATGGATATTCTCAAGGACCACTGCTATGAAGATCACAATGAGCTTGTGGCTTACATAAATGAGATCCAATATAATCAAAATGCAATTATGAAACAATTGGATAGCCTTCGCCACAACCACCCTTGCACCAATGACCACCTTCACAGCTTGGAAGAGAGGGTGGAACACATTGATTTTCATATGCATGAGCATGTCGGTTACTTTGCAGCTCCCCCTGTAATTCCCCCTAATCGCCCTCCTTCATATGCTGCCATTACTTATGGTTATATTTTTGTTCTCTTTTAGTATGCTAAGGCTACAATGCCTATCATAAGTAATGGATGTCAACTTCTTTGTGTGGTTTCCTTTAGGCCTCGATCTCAACGAGTTTGATCAAAATGAGAGAAAAAATCATGTTGAGATGATTTTTGTAAACAATGTTTTTATGAAAATCTAATGAAATTACATTAAACAAAAGAATAAAAACTAAATATAAAACATAATTATATTGATAATCCATGGAGGCAAAGCTAGCCTTATTCTTGTAATTGAAATAGGGTAAGCATACAACCACTGTGTCATTGGAGAGACTCGACCAACCGAACTCTGCTACTATTTCACTAAGATGACAACTTCTTTCACTTCCTTATGACTTAGGAGAGCACCTATCTCAAGCAAGCAATGTTGTCGTAATTTCTACCCTTGTTTAATACGTAAAATCTTAAAATTAGATTTATTTAACTAAACACAATTCTCAAAATAATTCGACATGTGATATTAAAACATTATTTTTTTTATTAAAAAAGAGGGAGCTTGAACGATTAATATATTTGATTTAAAAATGCATTTTGTATTGAAAAAAATAAAATAAAATAAGAACTAAGTGTTAGATAAAACTAAGTGTTTAAATAGTTATGAGACATTACTAAACATGAAATCCTTTTTTAGGCAGAGAGCTAATTGACTTTATAGTAACGCATTATAACAATAAATATATAAAAATGAATGGGTATGATTGGTTCAACTTCGCTCTAATATCTAGCTTCGAAGGGAAAAGGGAAACTTTCTTACCGCCTAACACAAAGGCATAATTTGAGTCACCAAATTGGACTGTCCTCTCGCCCCCCCTGTGAAATGTAGTTCCAAGTGTCTTCCGTGTACATTCTGGTGATACATGTATCGAGCATTTAGGTGCTGATTCGGCCTGGCCTAAGTTGGATAGGTGAGTTCCTTGTGCTCGTATCTGGGTCTCTACGAGCCTTAAGGGGGTGTGTGGCAAGGGGGGTTGATCAGAAGGAGATTTCGAGTGTCATGGTTATGCTTGGTTGTTCCTAAGAGGGTCTTGAACCACTTAGTATCCTTTTCTTCCTAGGTTTGATGTTCGACCATTGTGGCTGCTGGGCCGGGGTGCTGCTGTGAGTGAGAGTAAGGCCTCTATTATGTATAGTAATTATTATTTTTTATATATTTGTTTATAAAAATTCAATAAAAAATTATTTTAAATAAGTAATGATTATAAATAGTTTGTGTAAAATTTATAAATGGTGAAAACATGTATGGATTTTCAATAAAATTATATTTATAGAACGTGATTTAAAGGGGTAATTATAATTTATTAGTTAAATTTCTTTTGTTATGACTTGAGGTATAATACTATGATGATATTTAATGATATGATGGTATCTAGTATTTAGACATAGTTCTGATGAGAGGATAATGATGCACATGTGGTTCTTATTTATTTATTTTGTTATGAAAATGATGGTGTATGCTCATGATGGATATGACATGCATAATGTGGCATAGGGATTACGATGTTATAATATGAGATTATATTGACATGTGGTTAGTTTAATATGTAATGTCATGATATATCTTTAATGCAAATATGTTGATGTTGTAACTTATAATGATATTTCATAAGATGAAGCATGTGGTAATTGCATGTAGATTTTATGACATGCATGAACATGCAGTTCATTATTATTCAATATGTTGTGATTAACAATGATGTTATGTTCTCATGATGAGATGCAAGACTTGGCATGTGATTATTTTCTATGATACTATGATGTTATAACGAATGCAACGGTTGCATGTTGAGATGTGGTGATTGGTAGGACATCCATGAAGGAGCCAAGAGGGCCTATTTATTTGATGATCTTGTGGGAGCCTATACCTACAAGCGAGAATATGTAACACCATATGGGTTTGGGACATACTCAATCAACACTACATATTCCAATGGTTCCTTTCTCTTGTATAGCTCCTAATGGATAACTTTCGAGGGGCTATGAGACCATCTTGAGGAGCCATAGTATCTGATATTTCATTGAGATGCTGAAGTCTAGTGGGGGTGTAAGGAATTTGATGTTTGGGGCTATGCACCTTAGTGAGTGTGGAGGCAGTGGGCCAACATTTCGAGATGCCTGGAGTACTACTGCATTGAGTGCTAAGCCAGGTGTCTGCCTTGGGGCCAATGATATCTGAGCGGAGCATGAGCCTTGGGGCCAGTCTTGGGCTATGGTACAGACTAATGAGGCTTTATGCCTGGATCCGAAAGTTGGGAAAAAGGACATGGATTCCTTGGTATTTCCCTAGTGATGTGAAAAGTTTTGATGCCTACTCATTATACTAGTTCAACAAATGGTGTAGAGCAAACGTGAAGTAATAAATAACTAAATAAAATAAAATGTTAAATGATTCTCTTAACTTTGAGACGAAGTTCCTTAAAGAGGGGGAGTATGTAATGCCCTTAATAATAATAATAATAATAAATAGATAAAATAATATTAATATTAATATATAAATAGATAAATAATAAATAAGAAAAAAATATATTAATATTATATAAATAATAAATAATGAAGAAAATATAATAATTGCAAATAAAGAAAATAATAAGTAATAGACTGGAGTTCTAAATAAATATATATAAAAATGAATTAGAAAAATAGTAAAAATAAGTGAAGTTAACAAAAAGTAAAAGGAAATGAAATAAGAAAGAGTTAAATTAAGACAAATATTGAATTAAGTAAAACAAAAAACAAAAAAATGAAAGTTGCATGTTTACACATGGATTGGGTGCATGTGGATCCCTTTCCAATTCCCTTCCATTTTCAGAATAGTTGAATCTATTTAATGGACTAAGAGGGGAATGAAATGATTCATTCTTCTAGAGCAGAGTGTTGAGAGGCAAAAGAAACCTTGGCAGTAGTACATTGATTTAGGGCTTGGAGCTGGCTAGTTGTAAAAACATTACGTGTAGATGAACCTACGGTTGGGTGGAGAGTCTTCCCCAAAACATTGTTACGGTTAGCGAGATTAAAATAACATTCAACTTTGAAATCACAAGTAAGGAATATCGTCGCTATAGGTGAGTCATCTTTGCTCATATTTTGTTCAAAAATTCCATGCTAATTAGTGAATAATTTAATGATTGAGTTTGTTTATTTATTATTAAAAAAAGCACTGAATTTTTGTTGGATGTTATAGTATTATTTAATATAATTGATTTTAGATTATAAAATTTAATGAATCAATATCATGAAAAATTTATTTATTTAAATAATTATTTTTTAATAAAACAATTAAACTTATTTACTAATTAAATTTGTGTAAATATAAATAAGACATTTTAAGTCGTGAATTATTTATTATACCTTCAATACCATTAAAAACTTACATAAGTGAAAGTACAATATAATAATTAGGCCGATAGGCCTTTCTTTGAATCAGTTCAATCGTCTACACTTTTGTTTTCCTTTTAACACTTGGCACACACTTTGTAAAACACTTGTATGGTTAAACTTTAGACACGTCATTTTTTTTCGCTACACGTATCCGCCCACTGCCCGAGTTTTTCTAGTCGCCAAGTGCAATAACAATGAATTAGTTACAGTAATAATGAAATTAAGGCGCTGTAACTGATTTTTTCTCATTGGTTTGGATGGCAAAGAGCCAAACAAGGGTGTAAACCCTGATGAGGCCACTGCATTTGTTGCAGTAGTGCAAGGTAGCATTCTTAGTGGAGAAGGTGGAGACTAAACTGAAGGTAAAGTAGGTCCACAGTTTCTGCATTTTATATTGTTTAGTTCTAAATGAATTTTTGGTTTTTTATCCAGCGATTTAAAATCTTGTTGCTCTTATTTATGTGCAGAAATACTTTTACTGTATGTGGCTCCTCTAACCTTGGGTATTGAGACTGTTGGTGGAGTGATGACAAAGCTAATTCCAAGAAACACTGTTATTTTTTTTTTTACAAAGTCAGCTACTATTTATATTCAAAAAAGATAGGGGAGGCTAAGCTCCATTGTTATAGGGTAGTGTAGATGAGAAGTAGAGCAGGGGAGGACAACATTGAGAATAAAATCCCTTTTTCTTCCGTCATTCTTAACTGTATGAAAAACTGAGCTAGTATAGACTAGAACAAACTGAAATAACAAAAGACATTATTTGCAATTCATGCTTAATCAATGCTTATGTGGTTGATTTGATGTGCTGTGGATTCTTCAAGGTTGCCATCAGCATCTCTATTTCTTTCATTTGCTGAGCTGGTACTTGGAGCATTATTTTTTTTCCAGAATATACTTCAGAATATCCATGGACTCTTTGACATGTTTGCACCTGTTTCAGAGGTCATTGAACTGTCCCTGGAGTGAAGACACTCTGTGATGTAAGAGATTGAGGTCAGCCTCATGTTTCTCCTTATTAATTTGAGCCTGAGTGTCAATTTTGGTATCCAAGATCTTCTGCTGTGCGTGGATTTGCTCCAGCTCTGCCTGGAGATCAGCACAGTGGAAGTGATCTTTGCTTCTTGCCATGCTTTCAAAGAAATTTGTTGAACCTGAGTGTAGCACAAGCCTATAAAAGCGCAGCTCCAATGGGAAGAGATCTAGGATAGAGAGGTAGTAGGGGGCTTTAAAAAGCAAAGGGATAGAAGATCTGGATGAAGAATGATGAGGGAGATGTGAACGCATAGAAGGGGAATGCAAGAGCAGAAGAGGGAAGAGGGAGGAGTGATTCAGATCGAGGGGGACCATGATTAAATACAAGTGCTTGGCCAGAGAATCGAGGAGGTATGGAAATGCATTCACATGAAAATTGAGAGATAGTTCACGGGAATGGTATGAAGACAGTAGGAGCGCTTGTGAGAAAAGACGGAGGCTGAGTATTTGGGTTGAATTCAAAGATTTTATGACATTGATATCCTCTGCAATAGATTTGGAGGAGATTTTAGGTGACCTGTGAGCTAAATCAATCATGAGAATAATACAAATGTCAGCGAGGAGGGATCCGATGGAACTGGACACCTCTGCAGATAATCTGTGAGGTGATTTATTTCTGATTATGGCAGAAAACATTGTGACTCAGAGGCGTTACAACGAAGAATGCCAATAGGGTGGAAGCAGGCTCTGTTTGCACGTGTATTTTCCTCCTTGTTGAGAGTGCAGAGTACATGATAGAATCGAGCTTCTTTCATCTGATGGGCAAGTGCTTGGCATCTACTGATTGATTGTTGTAGGATCACATTGGAGGTGCTTCGGTTGTGTACCATCAGGCTAATGATAATAGTCAAGTCTCCAATGATCGTTGCTGTGTGTATGCCAAGTTTTTGAAGCTGGAGGAGACCTTGGTAGAGGGCAAGAACTTCAGCCCTGTTATTGGATAGATTGCCTAGTCCCCATTCATAGGCAGTTATGATGTCTCCATTGGCGTTACAGATGATTCCTCCAGCCCCGACCATTCCTGGGTTAGATTTAGAGGCACCATCAAAGAAAAGATAATCGGTGTTGCAGTTTCTGAGCCTCATCTTTCATTCTAATTTTCCAACTGTAGCTAGAGTTGTTGCTACTGTTGGTGTTACTCCTGCTGTGGGCGTTGTTGTTTTTGTCCAGCAAATACCCTATGAAGTTCCTTTCTTCCACATAGAGATCAGTTGTGTCAAGTTTCCCTTGACTTTTAGCAGACATTGCTTCCAATGTGAGACTCCATGCCTTATTGTATAACTTCCTGATGCTAGTTTCTTTGTCCTTGAAGACCATGCGATTTCAAGCTAGCCATATGTTCCACAAGAGAGAGAATGGTAAAGAATTCCATACTCTACATGCAACGTTGTTTTTCTTATGCTACCAAGGGTAGTTTCTTTTCCATAGTTGTAGGGCTTCAGCAACAGAGCTGTTGGTACCCCAAGGTAGGTTGATGTTCCGGAAAGCTTCTCTCCAACAGGCTATGGCAAAGGGGAAATCTATGAACAGATGCTGAATGGTTTCTTCAGCTGCTTGACAATTTGGACAGCGGGATGGGCCAATTACCCCACGTTTTTTTAGATTCTCAGAGGTGAGGACTTTCCCTTTTAGGAGGACCCAAATAAAGAATTTTATTTTTGGGAGGGTCTCCATTTTCCAAGCTATTTTCCACTGCATCCAAATGGGCATGGGGTGTTCATCACTGCAGATCTGTTGGTAAGTGGCTTTGACTGTGTAGTTGGAGCCCGCGGGGTCCCAACGAAAGCCATCATCACTGTGGCGTTTGATGGGGGCAATTCCATGAAGATGGGTTTGAAGATTGGTGAGGCTTGCTTCCATTTCAATGGGTATATTTGGGAAGGTCCATCCTTTCCAAATCTGAGACTGGGGGTCCCACTGAGATATCTGATCCCAATTATGAATCCCCATGCTATTAATAAAGGATAAGATCTGTTGAGTACTAGGTCTGCTACTAATGGTTTGCTAGCCCATTATCTTGTATGCTCCAATTCTAATATTACTTCCACCCTTGGGAACCTTGGAAATGTTTTGTGTAAGGAGGGGGGTTGCTTTCTTACACAACCCCCAAATTTTAGAACAAGATCTACTAGGGATTTCATGATCCAAGAGTTGCTGCCTTGGGGAATTGAGATATTTGGTTTCTAACACTTTTTTCCACCAAGCAGGCTTGCCATTAATGAGCCTCCACACAATATTGCCACCAAAGGCTAGATTTAGGAGTTTTGGTCATCTAATTCCAAGCCCTCCTTCCTCTTAAGATTGAATAACCTGTTTCCAGTTTATAAGGTTATATTTCTTTCTTTCATTTCCCCCCCTTGCCAAAGAAAGTGACGAAGGATGGCCTCCAGTTTGTGATGAAAACTAGTTGGGGGTTGCAGGAGCTGGAATTGATATAAGGTTAAGGAGGAGAGACCTGATTTTAGAAGAATTAGGCACCCTGTTGGGTTAAGCCACGAGGTGCCCCATTGCTGCACTTTCCTTTTCATTTTTTCAATAATAGTGTCCCAGACTACAACTTTTAGATTGCTAGCACTTACTGGCATGCCCAGGTAGGAAAAGTGCCCTTAATCCAACTTGCAAGGGACTCCAAAAGTGTTGGCAATGCTATGTAGAGTTTGAGCAGAAGTGTTCCAACCATAGATGCAGTTCTTGAGGTAGTTGACCAAATCTCCAGAGTAGCTCATATATTTATCTAGGAGGGATTTGAATTGGTGAGCTATGATGTTGGAGGCTCCTCCCATTAACAGTGTATCGTCGGCAAATTGGGAATGGTTTATGTTCTTAACTCCATTTCCAAATTTGATCCCAGTAATAAGTCCCATACAACGATTGTAGTCCAAGGCCCTGCTGAAGGATTCAGCCATCAAGATGAAAAGGTAAGGAGAAAGGGGACAACCTTGTCTTAGACATCGGGAAGATTGGAAGGAAGGCCTTGGTCTACCATTAATGAGAGGGGAGATCTAGGGGCCAGTAATGCATGCTTTGACAAGGTCAATGAAGGGCGCGACAAATCCCAATTTGTCCAAAACAACAAATAAAAAGGAGTGCCTAACTCGATCGAAGGCATTGGCTAAGTCAAGTTTTAGGATGAAGCCTTTTTCATTTCTAGTTTGGCTGGAATGAATGGCCTCTTGGACTAGAAGGATGGAGTCGGATATTTGTCTGTTGGCCAAGAAACCTCCTTGGTTTTCAGAAATGAGAGAGGGAAGGAGAGGTTTGAGGTGTGAAGCAAGGATTTTGGTCAAGATTTTATAAGAAGAGTTGCACAAAGAAATGGGCCGGAAATGAGAGAAGGATGAGGGTCTATTCTCTTTGGGAATAAGGGCAAGATGAGTGGCATTAGTGTATCCTCCGATTTTGCACTTGCGCTGAGCCCATCTTATCATTTTGACAAGGTCATTTTTGATAGTTCCCCAATAAGTTTTGTAAAAACAAATGGGGAAACCATCTGGCCCAGGGGCTTTGTCTGGCTGGAGCGTCTAGATGGCATTTTGAATTTCATCCTCTTCAATTTCTTTGATTAAGCTTGCATTGATTTCCTCACTGATTCCCATGGGCAAGTGCTGAAGAAGATCTGAGTAGTCTTCTACTGCTTTTGTCTTAGTTAAGAGGACATTGTAATAGTCTGAGGCAGTCTTCTTAATAGCGCCCTGAGCAGTTTGTAGATGGCCTTCCTCGTCAGTGATGGAGGTGACATTATTCCTAATTTTCCTGATTGTGGCCTGCTTGTGGAAGAAGCCAGAATTTTTATCCCCTCCTTGCAACCAAAGCTGTCTCGATTTTATTCTCCATTTTTGTTCTTCATCTCTATTGGCACAATAAAGCTGGAAAGAGAGATTGCCTTCTAGTGCTCTACATTCTTGGGAGAGTCCTTGTTCCTCTATTTTGCTGTGGACCCTTTCTAATTCGCTTTTTATTTCAGCTTTGGCCTTCTCCGGTTCTTTGTAATAATTCTTTGCCCAATCCTTTAAGGCAAATTTGGTCCTCTTCAACTTGTTTTCCCAAATGAATCTCGGCGATCCTTCTATGTGCTGAATCCATGTGAGTTTGACAATCTGATCAGCAGTGGGAATCCTACTCCAAAGTGAGCTGAATTTAAATGGAATGGGCCCCAAGGGGCAGTGGGCCTCAAAGAATAGGACTGTAGGATAATGATCAGATGTCGAATAGGGAAGGACAGCAGCATAAGCAGTGGAGTAAGCGGAAAGAAGAGAGACATTTATCATAATCTTGTCTAGCCGCTCCATAATATTATCTTTGCCCAATCTGCAGTTGTTCCAAGTGAATCTGTGGTTTTTTGGAACAATGTCAACTAAATCGTGTTCCTACATGATAATTTCCACCTTTGTTCTATGGGGATCATGGGTAAAAATACCTCCTCTCTTCTCATTGGAGTGGAGTATGAGATTGAGATCTCCGCCAAGAATAACATTACTATTATCTTCATCATCTATGTCTGTTTTGAGAGAAGCCCAACATTGCTCTTTATCTCTGATGTGATCTGGTGCATAGATATTGTAGATGATTATTTGTTTGTTATCTGATTGATTCTCTAGAGTGACTTTAATCCAATATTGACTGATTGTATTGGATATGCATGTCCAAGTACTTTGGTTCCAGATGGTGGTGATTCCGCTGGAGGCACCCCTTGATTCACAAATGTAACCTTCATACTGCTTGAGCTGATCAATGATTCCTTTCATTTATTGATGTCCTTGTTTTGTTTCTTGAAGCGTTAAGATTCCTGGTTTCTCATGAGCTATCAGGTCTTTCACGGCAACAATTTTAGAGGGGTGCCCAAGTCCCCAGCTATTCCAGGATAGGACCTTCATCATTGAGTATGGGGTATACAGAGAGTTGCTCACCCTCCCTGCTCCTTGTGTGCTACTTCTTTGCTATTTTGCCCCAGAATGTAGGTTTCTATGGGGTTTTGTGTACCCATGGCTATGTCTTTTTGGGCATTTTCATCCCTCTGCTGCTTTATGGATTTTCTACCTGGTCCTTGTTTTTTATGCATTTCCAGATTTACACCGTGCTCTTTGGAGGAGCTCCTGGTTGTGCAAGTAAGGGGAGGGTCATGAGATGAAGAGGGAGAAGTTTGCGAAAGGGGGATGGGGATGGGGGGGACATTTCAGGGAGGGAAAGGGCATCAAAGGGGTTAGATGATTCCAAAGGAGTCTCAGAGTGAGGAGCAGTGGCAGAAATGTTAAGGAGAGGATCCAGGGAGGAGGTGGAGGGGGGAGCTGAGTGATTAATCTTGGGAGGAGCAGCTTCAAGGTTTGCCTTAGGAACGGAGGTAGTCTTTTTTTTTTTTATAGTTTCCCATTGCTCATCTTGTGTAGCATTTTCAACATCAACTAACTTAGAGCAGTGGTTGGAAAAATGGCCATATTCGTGACATACCTTGCATTTAAACGAGATCTGTTCGTAGTCCAGCTGCTGGATGTGAGTCCAGTCATCCACTTTGAGCTTGATAGCTTCCAGAAGACCCTTGCCGAGATCAAATTCAACACAGATGCACGCACAAGCTTGCATATTGTCCTTTGGCTCGCTGCGATCAATAAACTTCCCAACAGCATTACCGATGGCTCGAACCGATTCATCTCCCCAACAATGGAGAGGGAGATGAGGAAGCCGGACCCAGACCGGGACTGCACTAGGGACATCAAGTTCGGGATCGAAGTCTGGAGTCCATTTGTTTAGATACAATCCTCTGGAATCCATGAAATATGGTTCGTTCCTGAAGATTAGATCCTTGTCTTCTCTTGATTCAAAGTGGAAGGTGAAGTATCCTTTCCCACATAAGCGAATAGAGATTTTGCTGCTTATTTTGTCAGCCCAGTTCCGCTTGATCCACCTTTGTACTGTCTTCGGGGAGGGCCACAGGCCAGTGAATTGCCCGATGAGGCCTCGTTCTGCTAGAGAAAGAGCTGCCATATGAGGAACGGCTCGAGGAAGAACTAATTCTTGCAATCCATCCAACTTCTTTACAAATTTTGAAATTGCAGGACAAGGACGCTGGGGCAGAAGGGATTTTACCAGGGCGGAGAAGGCCATTTGGGCAGCTGCCACCTCCGGGGTTGCATCCAGAGGGGCCATGGAAAACAGGAGGGCCAAAGGCCACTAGCGAAGGAGGACGTAGGCTCAGAGCAGAGCGGCATGACCTAGCTGAAAAAAAAAACTTCAAAAGGTCTTCTATTTGTTGCTACTAATTTATTCAAGGAACACTGTTATTACTACAAAGAAGTCTCAGGTGTTTACAAACTATCAAGCCCAACAAACAACCATGTCAATTCAGGTTGGTCTAAAATCTTTTATATCGTTCTTCTAAAAATTGCTTGATGGGTTATTTCAATTTTTACAATAGCACGGGCGTAGGGAGGATGATTGACTCATTCATTTTCCTTTGCAAGTCTTTGAAGGTGAACAAAGTTTAACAAAAGATTGTAGAGAACTTGGGAGATTTGAGCTCTCTGGAATTCCTCCGGCTCCAAGGTTTGTTTCTATTCCTTTGTTCATGTTTCTGTTTTTGGTGAGTCGAGTCTGGTGGACCGGAGAATCAAACCTGTAATATGTTGGCAGGGGAGTTCCTCAAATTGAAGTTACATTTGAAGTGGATGCCAATGGTATCTTGAATGTTAAAGTAGAGGACAAGGGCACCGGAAAATCTGAGAAAATCACCATCACAAATGACAAAGGAAGACTGAGCCAAGAGGAAATTGAAAGAATGGTGAGAGAGGCCGAAGAGTTCGCAGAGGAGGACAAAAAGGTCAAGGAACATATTGATGCCCGTAACGGTTTGGAAACATATGTTTATAACATGAAAAACACAATTAACGACAAGGACAAGCTTGCTGACAAAATCGACTCCAATGATAAGGAGAAAATAGATGCAGCATTGAAGGAGGCCCTCGAATGGCCAGATGAGAACCAGTCAGCTGAGAAGGAAGATTACGAGGAGAAGCTCAAGGAAGTGGAGTATGTTTGCAACCCTCTTGTGACCAAAGTTTATCAACAGTTTATCAACAATAAGGGGGATCCTCCTCTGAAGGAGCAATATAAAACATTGTAGCCTGTAGGATGAAATTTGTGGTTGCGGAAAGCGCAAATAGTGTAGGATGAAATTGCTTCTGCAGAAAACAGATATTATCGATTTATTTTATCTGTTAGGACTAATGTAATAGTTGAACATTCAGACCTTTAAATCACCTATTAAAGGATGAGAAATCTGGCATTAAAGGATGAGCAATCTGACATCAAGATAATGCCAACAATTTCACACCTATTGGTGCTGTGGTGTACTTGGTGGAAAGGAATTCACTTGAGCTCTTCTCTGGAAAGGAACTATTTTGAGCTCTTCTTTATGTGAATACTCATTTTTGGTATAATGATATTTTGTTCAATTTGTTGTTTCAATTTGGGTCATTCGATTGTCTAATTCTATGTTTTTGAATTTCCATTCAAAAGAATGCAACAATCTGTGTTTTTCGTTTTTTGCAAATTTGGCCATTTGATTGTCTAATCTTGTGTTTCTAAATTTCCATTCAAAATAATGCAACAATATATGTTTTTATTTTTTTGGAATCTATGGAAAGAATGTAGTGGTTTCAATGCAACAATCCATGTTTTTGACTTTTTGGAATCTGCCTACCAAACTACTTCCTTTTCCAATTTTTACTGCTGCCTCTTTCTGGCTAGACAAGATGTACAAACTCCATCTGCTTCTTTAACTTAGTGCAGAGTCAGACTATAAAAACTATTAAATGCCCATACCAGATAAAAATTCAACAAATCAAGATAAAAAATTATTTAAATGCCAATACCTCTCATGCCAAAGTTTGTCTCAAATGCATCCGTTTCTCACTGTTTTACTACAGTATCAGCAAATGTGAATAAGCCTGCTTCTTCAAAACCCATTGCAACTGCCCTGTAGCAGTTTTTCTAATCTCTAGTGACACACTTGTTGGAGTTGATTTCAATTTTAAAGGCTTGCTTAGCAATTTGACTAATAGGAAGCAAACTCTTCTTTAAACCAGGTACAAACTAGACATTACTATTGTTTTGTATCTCACTATTGGGTATTCTAATAGGAACAAAATCTGTATCTCACTATTGGGTATTCTTATAGGAACACAATCAACTCGTGGACCTCATGTGTATTGCCATCTCCAAGTGTGTGTTACAATCTCTTCTCTACACTTGTGTCCATAAAAGATAAGTGAACCATTCTTTTATGTTTGTTATGTGTTGTGTGGCACCTGAGTTGTACCATGTGTCCTTTGACTCTTTCCTATCAACTGAATTATTATCGACAGAATTATTTTTGTCTATTAAACTTTTCACATGAAAGATCATATAGGTTTTCCCTACATTCTTCTTCAAATAGCTTGTCTCACCACAATAGAAACAAATCAGACATTATTCTAATTTGAATGAAAATTTTCTCTCCTGCTTTATTTGTTTCTGATTGGGTTTTCTGTCATATCTTGGTCTGAAATTTTCCTTCTTACATTGTTCTAAAATATTTTCTGCTTTCTTTTTCCTTTTCTGTCGGTTTGGCAACAAAATCATTATCGTTTTCCTTGGTTGTTTTCCTCCTCAAAATTGTTTATTGTGCTGCTCATTTTGCAGCGAGAGATCTTCAAGCTCTTTAAAGTACAAAGACAGTGTTGTTACTATAATTATCAAAGTCGTTGCAAAATCTTTGAAAGAACAAGGAAAACTACTTAAAATAATTAAGGTCAATGCTCTCTTCTATCCTCTGTCAACCTGCAATTTACTGATCTCTAACATGTCAGCTGATTGGTTATTGAACCTTCTTCTTAAATTATCAAGCATCACAATTTGAGAGTTTCATGTACTACTAAAAGCTTTTCCCAATCTTGAAGGGTATCCTCAACATCCTGGACATGGGGAATATGTCGTCTGCAATTGATAGGGTGACAATCGTCAAAGCCTCTCTTAAATTGTGGTATGTATGAATTGTCTTCATCCTTTATTCCCTAACAGCATAATTCTTCCCATGTAATTTATGGTAGTCAGAAAGCATTCCTCCTTGTGTAAGTCCTGCCATAACTGCTCCTTCCTAGACGCATATCAGTTTTAATAAACCCTCAACCCTGTGTGTCGGTTTCAACTCTTTGGAGAAAAGCAAGGACAGAGAATCTAGTCCTGACTTCAAACACCAAAACCCAGTTTTTGTTGGTTGTACTGAGGGAACATTTAATGAACTGTTTCACCCTGTCAACCAGAGGTTTCAATGTGTGACCAGCAAACCAAACAACACTTTCCGTTTAATAAATTTACTCTCTTATCGTACCAACAATCTTCCAATGCTACAATCAACTAGTAGTCATCCATATTCATGTGACAGACCATACAAACAACAATGATTTTCTCCAATCAGCAGCATGAAAATAACATATACGATACCTTCATATTTTTCCTCTTTGTTTTCTTGATGATAAAGTTTTAAGAATACCGTGAATCTGAAGATACGACCTGCTGCCTCCAGATAGCAGTAAACATGAATAGCATCCAAGGACAAGAGCAACAACGAACTCTACCTTCAACTTTTTCCTCTTTTTTTTTTTGATGATCAAGTTTTAAGAATACCTGGAATTTGAAGAGACAACCTGTTGCCTTCAAATAACAGTGAACATCAATAGTAGTCATTGGACAGGAGCAACAATGAACTTGTGTAATCAGCATCTGGTCACAAAAGCCTCCAGAAAACAAACCAAAATGATGATTTTTTCAGCAGAAATGTATTCTTATTACCATTAACTACTTCTTCATGATGGCAGCAACATCATCTTCTGGAGTGGTCTCTTCAATGTTTCATATTCTAAAGCAAAAATGGTTCCCTAGTTATGTTAACTTTTCATGAAAAAGCAACAAATTTAGCATAAGTGGCAGATTCAATAGCAGTAGTAAGGAAACCTCAAATCTGGAGAAATGACATCATCAAATTCTACGCCTGGAAGGATTTTTCTTCAAAATTTTGCAATGAACAACCACAAAATCAGCAGCCACACCAATTGGAAAACCACACAAGTATCCAACAGATGCAAAAAAGTTGTAGTAAACACAATTTATCCAGCACATAAAAAACGCAATGTCACCTCAGCATTCTTACAGCATCATTTCATCTGTTGCAGTGTTTATGTGGCAAATGCATACATCATCCATACATTATACTATTAATCTATTCATTTGTGCAGCTTACAAAATGACAATACAATTTCCAAGCATCATAATGGTAATAAAAATACAAACAACTGCAATAATTTAATGGAAAAGCAATGTTAGTGTCTGCAATAAATTAAGCCATGCAATTCTTCTTAGCTCAAACGTACAGCTCAAACATATCATTACTAATGCTGCTGCGCCAATCTTCAATATGTTGGCTCCAATAAATGCCACTGATAGGCTGACAAAAGGTCTACACATCATGGCTATCAGCTACAAAAGATTTTTGTTGGAAATGATATCTCTACCATTGTTGTAGCTGTGATACCACATTGATTTTGAGCATGAAGGTTTTCACAGTGAGTAATAAATGTAATGTGATTTTCTGGAATTAAATGTGCTGGAGTTTAGAAACATTTCGATGTTTTGAGTGGACATCACGGTCATCATCGGGGATCAAATTAAAGCATTTTGAAGGATAGAAAAGAGTGAGACCTTAAACCAAATAAATAGGAAATCAGTAATTGCTCTGCTTAACTTTCCCTCTCTTTCATCCTTTCTCTTTCTATTTAATTTCTATTATTCCATCTAAATTATTAATAGTATTAATATTAATAGACCACTTTTTAATAGTATTATTATTTTATAACTAATTCCTAATGATTAGTTTTTTCATTTCCTATTTATTCTATTTAACGGCTCATTCTTTTCCATTTAAAAAAAAAATTTAGTTGGATCCCTTGATGATGGATGGAGTGTCCACTCAAAACATTAAGATGTTTGTAAACTTCCATAGTTTATTCTAGAAGATTGCATTACAACCATGTTGATTTTTGAGACAACACACAAAAAAAGACTCATGAGAGAAAATAAAGCGGACATGAACTCACAAAAGAAGAGAAGGAGAATATGATAATTGATCGCTTCATTGATTACTATGGGACAATTATGTTATATAAGTTCATGCACAAAATCAATAACCAATTGAAAATTGGAAGGCACTCTAACCGGAGAAATAAACCCAATGAGATTTTAATTTATAAAATTTGATTAAAAGGTACGCAGCATTGAGTAATTCACTAACATTTGTTGTAACATAACACCGTGAATTATTATAACCTTCAAGTTTAATTGAATGTCTGTCATTTCTAGCAAGGGTGTGACAATCTACTAAGTACATTGCAGGAATTAACAAAGAACAGACCATAGTAGTGTAGTATGTCTCTAAAACCATTTGGCTTCTATAGGTCTCTAAGACTATTTGGCAAGAGTCGAAGATTAATTTTCCCCACAGAAATACTATTTTGCTAGAAGGTATTCGAAGATTAATTTTCCCCACAGAAATACTATTTTGCTAGAAGGTATTATGTTGTTGTCTGTTGGAAGGTATTATATTGTTCAAGGTGATCAGTCAACAACGAAGGTATTATGTTGTTCAACGTAATCAGTCAACAACTTTGAACGATACGATGAATGGAAGGTATTATATTGTTCAAGGTGATCAGTCAACAACGAAGGTATTATGTTGTTGTCTGGAAGGTATTATGTTGTTCAACGTGATCAATCAACAACGTTGAACGATACAATGAATGAAACGATACGATGAATGAAGCCAATGATACAATGAACGACGTGTGCTTCAAAATATCCATTAAGATCTCACATTTGGAAACCAATGTGATGTGTGCTTCAAAATATCCATTAAGATCTCAAATTTGGAAACCAATATACAAATGTGTTCCTTGTCCAATTTAAAAAACCTTTACAATTTTTCTAATTTAAAAAACATCCATTAAGCTCTGAGCTCTGGCACTTGGAAACCAAAACCAACACACGCTTGGAAACCAAAATGGAAACGAAAACCAATGTACAAATTCATTCCTTGTCCAATTTAAGAAACAAACTATCGGTATGTTTTGCACTTTTTGGGGCAAAGGCAATTGCAAGTAATAATTAGTTAGGTTGGTCTACCTTTTTGTTGCTGGTTACCTCTGTCATTGTCATTGTTGTGTTGTGTTGGTTATATCTATGATTTCATCGTGTACCTAAAACAATCAATTATTATAATATAATGGATTAATTTCAATTAAATTTTACAATTTTATATTTATTATATTTAATGAAAAAAAACATTTTTATAACTTATAATTATAATGGATTAATTTCAATTAAAATTTACAATTTTATATGTAAATTTTAATTTATTATATTTGATGAAAAAAAAAACATTTTTATAACTTATAATTATAATGAATTAATTTCAATTAAAAATTACAATTTTATATTTATTATATTTATAGATTAATATATAATTATAAAAATAAATATTATAATTCAATATAAAAAATTAAATTTCTTTTAAAATATAATATATTTAAATTAATTTGAAATACACATTATTATATATAATACTAACATAATAATAATATCTAAAAATATATTATAAAAATATAATAACATTTATCATATTCCAACATTTAAATTAATTTTATTTTATTTTTATAAATGGATAGTTCAACCTATGATTTTCAATTTAAAATTAAAGATTTTAATGTTTGAGTTCATGTTTTATTGATGATGATGATGGTTAACATCCACTAAAACCAAACTTTCCATCAAACTTTCCATTACACACCTCGCAAATGCCACTTACAGTAATGAGGATGTTAGACTTTAAGCTTCTCAATATTGTCAACTAACATCTCCCATGCCACATCTTATGTATAAAGCATGGCCGGCTAATTAATTCTATGTTTTTCATTTGATTTGGTTGTGTTGCTGGTTTTTTTTTTAAGTAAGATGTTTAGGAAAAGTAGGGTTTCTTTTTAGCTTATTTTTTTATTTTATTTAACATGTCTCTAAAATTAGATTCTTATTTTTATATAGTTTATTAAAAAAGATTATTTAAATTTAAAAATATATAAATGATTAATATTAATATTTTCTTTTCTTTTATTTATTTATAAATATTAATATAAAAAAATTAATTTGATATATCAATTTGAATAGTTAAATATTATAAATTATAAATAAAATCTTCCACTGTTTAGCAAGTTCTTTTCCTGTGCTAAAATTCTGTCATGTTGATATTTCCAACGTTTGATTTATTATTAAAAAATAATTTTAATTTGGGTGAAAAAAATGTGTTCCTATTATGTTAAAATTTCCAACGCTTAATCATAAATAGTAATTTTTAATTTCAGTGGTTTCGGATTTATTTAAATCAATTAGAATTTTTTACTTATTTTTTTGTAACATATAAATATAATTTTTTTATTGGGTTATACATATATATTCCCAAGTAATTTTGATTAGTTGGGATTTAATTTGGGAAATTTATTGATTTGACTTATTTTGAATGATTGATTGGATTTTATTATATAAATAATTGAGAGAAACGAAGAATAATAATTTGTATAATTTTGATTAAGGATTTATTTTATTTTGGGCAATTTATTGATTAGGTTTAGTTTGAATGATTGAATTATTATAACATTTATTATTTTAAACCAAAATACAATTCTTTCAATCTAACATTTCTATTGGCCTCTCTTTGCACCTTTTGGAGCAATTGCTAGTTTAGACATTTTCAAACAAATTTCACTGCACATATATAGATGAAATATTAATTAGTTTATTTGTAAAACCAAATTTTTAGCAAGCACAATTTCTTACACGCCAGACATAAAAATTATTATTTTAACATTATTTATTCAAAAATATGAACTTTTAGCTAACACCATTTTGTACAAATGAAATTTCAAAGATATTATTTTAACATTTTTGGTAAGAAGGTTAATGAGAATTAAAAGAAAAGTTATAATATTTAGAAACATGTAATTAAACATTAAATAAAATTATTTTTAAGAATACCTAAAATTTAAACTTTACCAAAAAAGGGTTGGTTGTTTTGGTATAGAATGTTTTGTTCCAAAGCTGATACTTAGAATACATGCAACGAGTTTTTGAAACTTATTTTGTATCCAAAGTACCGTTAGAAATTTACTTGACATGAGTCATGGATATTTGAAAATATTATTTTGAAATGGTTTTAAGGTAACTTAATAGGTCAACTAATTCACCTTTTGTCCATTTCATTTACCCAAAACAACAATATGATGAAATTTTAGAAGTTTTATTCTATTTGGAGAGATAGTAGGTGTGGGGATGAAAAAACTTCAATGGGATTATTAGAAAAAGAAATAATTCATATTATCATTTTGAGGAGTATTTATAAAATATAGTAATTTAAATAAAAATTTATTTCACTAAATTTTGTAAACATGATTTAAATAAACATATCAATAAATTCAAATAGTCAAATTTCCAACTTAAACAAATTCTAATAAATTAAGATATCTAAATCCAAATAAAATATAATTTCAAAAAATAAAAAAATATAACAGAAAACACTAATTTTCAACCCAAAAAATGCCATATAATTTGAAACCTAATATTTATACATCCTAATTGTGAGAATCAAATACATCCTAATTTTGAGAATCAATAAATTACTACCATAAAAGTCATTCTAACTAAAACTTACATTAAAATTTTTGAAAACTTAATTCCAAATATCAAATAAGTTTACACGCAAGTGTATAAAAAAAATACCTTTTTCTAATAGATATGAGTTTTGGGAGCTTTGATCTTTGATGATAACAAAGAGCCAGAGATGAGCTGAGGCTTAAGTAGGTTCAAGGACAAAAATATCAACACAAATATGATGTGCCAAAGGGTTTACAAATAATACAAAGCTAATATTGATTTTTTTTGCCTTGCTATGAGGTAATAGGCCATTCGATCAGTATAGGCCTGGGTTTTGAAAGCCCTCACCTTTAATGTTTACGGAGATTCTAGTCGAGATGAGGAAAAAGCGGGCGTAAAAGACAAGAATATCAACTTAAAGGCAGAGTAATGAAGTGACTTTGTGTTAAAAAAAGAAGTGGTAGTGGTTTAATGGCCATAGTTTATGTAATGAATCGCTATAATCCATTCTATATATCATATAGAAATTCAATCCACATGGCCCAGAAATAATGAAGGATTTTGATAGGCTATTAAGTAGTCATCAGCACATAGCATCTTTTACATTTTATTTGATATTTTTTCCTCTAAAAATTTCACACACTCAATAAAGGTAATTTGTCATTTTATAATATTTAACTGATTATAATATAAACAATTAAATATTAAAATGACAGTTTTTATTTTCAAATTTTCAAATTTAATATATAATTATTTCAAAATATTATTAAACTTCAAATTAAATATATGACTCTTATAAGATATTGAGAAATATTAAATAAAATTTTGTTTTTAATATAAATTCGTTCAACAAATTCAAATAATAAGTACTAACTCCAAACCGTTTAATTTTCATGATTAAAAATAAAAATAATTTGATAACAAAAAACAATTAATTTTTATTATTAAAAATAAAATTAATTTTATAATAAAATAAAAATTTTATTTAAAACAAAAATATTATTTAAATATTTAAAAAAATATATTTATTTTAAGAAAAAATATCACAACTAAATTTTAATTTTAATTTTAATTTTTCTATTTAAAATTATATATATATATATATATATGTTTATGTTTTCTGCTATAAATGGTTTTCATTTTTCAATTCTTTTCTTACCATTTAAATTAGTAATTTAAAATTCTATAAAAATTAATTGATATATATTTTATAAATATATTTATTTCAACTTATATTATAATTTATTATTATTTTTTTAAATATCTAAAAAAATATAAAATATTTAATAAACTTAAATTTAAATATTTTATTAAAAATTATGTTACACAAATTAATATATTAATAAATTATTAAATATGAAAGGTATAATAGAAATAATTATGTCGACATTATTATTAATTAATCCTCAATTTGATTTCCTTAAATTATATAATTAAATGAAAAGCCAAATCATTATTATACCATTAATATCACTTTAACAAAACTTTTAACCCCAACATTTAGCCCAAAAAAATCAAGAAATGATTGATATTTTATTTTATCATAAATTTACATTATCTTTTAATGCGTATTATTTAAAAGGGATTTGAAAAAATATTCCCTCATAAAATATATGATCCGTTTTAACGCTAATATCTATCAAATGTTTATCACACTTTCAAAATGACGTATATCCACACATTCTCTTTTCAAACTTATAAACTCTAAAAGTAATATATATACTAAGATGGCTATCGAAATTCATTGTCAAAATGAACGTCAACATCAATCCAAATAGTCACACAAATTAGAACCAACATTTACATTTTTCCTCAAAACAGAATGCTATTAAAATAAACTTACAAAGAGAATACGATTCAACCTAACCTACGAGAATAGCAAAGGAACCGGGTTCTCTCGCCCCGAAATGTCATGGATACCCTCCTCATCATTATTATATAATGTTCACTATATTTATTATTATTTTGATATATTAATAAAATACGTGAGCCGAGATATCCGATCTTGAGGAAAGTGAAGGTGAGTCAAATTAGATGGGCACCCAATCGATAAGGATTTTGGTTATTTTCCCTTTCATCTCTTTGTCGGAATAATCAAAGGGAGTGGGATAGCGGGTTGAGAAAATACCCTTCGGGTTTCGCGCCTTTTTTGTTATCGGCGAGGTCTCTTTGGCGACCCAGTCTTAACGTTAACAATGAGCAGCTAACGTCCAAAATGTTAACGTTAACTTCCATCTCTATCTCACCTTAACAATTAACTATAGTTAACGGTCGTTTAAGGGTTCGTTGTCGAACACCAGTTTGCAAGTCAGCTACGACATGACAGCTCACCCGAAGGGAACCAACCACACACTGGCCGAAGTGACAAGTAGCCTGTCTTCACCAATGGTGACCTACGATTTGTATACAGAGTGACGACTCCAATTTCGAATTTGAATAAGCAAATCCACCCAAATCCATTAGCAATTAACCCCATTAACAAGAGATGGTGGGGAGTAAATGTTCATAAATCCTCAAATATGTCACGCGTGGTATGTCAGACGAGGTCGCGTACAGTCAAATTTTGCTGCTGCATCTCATTTCATTTCTCTCCTTTCATTTTGACATTCAATCTCATTCATTCCGTCGAGCGAGGAGAAAAAACAAGGGAGAGGGAGACGACCTTTCATTCCATCGAGCGAGGAGAGAAAACATGGGATGGTGAGAGGAAATAAGGGAGAACGTCGAGAGGAAACAAGGGAGAGTGCAACAATTCCGACGAAATGAAACCTCCGAGTGAAACCGTTTTGTCGAGCTCTCAACAAAACCGAAGAGAGTTCCGTCAAGCGAGGAAATGGAGCTCCCAAGGAAATAGGGGAGAGTGCAACCATTCCGTTGAGTGAGATAAAAACAGGGGAGAGTTGCAGGCGATTTTTAAAAATTTTCCCAAAGGCCTATTGTGGCCTACTGTTTTCAGAGGGAGAGTTGCCTACTGTTTTTAGCAATCTCGCCGAATGCATTTCTCTTCTGCGAGAGAGACAAGGTGACCATTTCCACAGGTAAATTTATTGCTTTAGCTCTAGAATTTACAAATTAGCTCTACAGTTGTAAATTACAAATTATATGCATTTTACCTTAAGATTTTTGCTTTGGGATGTTGTTCCAAGGAGTTGCCGCAAAGGTGACAAGCGAGTTGCTACAATGGTGACTAGCGAGTTTCCCCTACGACACTTAATTGGGTCGCCATTGTGGCAACTCACTAGTCACCATTGTAGAGCATTAGCATAAGTAGTGGTTGTTAGAGGTCAAGGCTGATTGAGTTGTGACAACTAGCTTGTCAATTGTCATTTATTTTCTTCTCTTTTCTTAGTGAGCTAAACTAGATAGATGGCAGTGAATGATATTCAACTTATTTTAAAGAAATGAAATAATATTAAAAAAGATAATATATGACAATGAATGATCTGCATCTTATTTTAAATGAATGAAATAAAATAATAGTGATCCTAGGTTGGTACTAATGTTGCAGCAAACCAAATCCAATCCAGTGAACTCTTTTGATACACAACGACAAAGTAAAAGATAAAGTAAATTAACATATGAAAGTGAATGGCTCTACAACTTATTTTAAAAGAATTAAATCAAAAAATATTTTGCGATTTAAGTTGGTACTCATGTTGCAGAAAACAAGTCCAAGAAGCTATTTTGATGCACAACTACAAAGTAAAGGATAAAAGTAAATTAACATATGAGAATGAATTATTTGCGACTTGGTTTAAAAGAGTAGCATGAAATTAATAGCGTTTGATCCTAAGTTGTTATCACTGTTGGCACCAAACCAAGTCTAAAAGGTTTTTTTGATGTACAACTACAAAGTAAAAGATAAAGTAAATTAACTTATCATGAAAGCATTTTAAGATGCTTTTTAATACATAAAGTAAATTAACTTATCAAAACATTTTAAGATGCTTTTTAATATTTTCATGGTTGAGTAATAGTGAGTTGCAACCACTGTAATAGTGAGTTGCCGCCACTGTAACAGTGAGTTTCCGCTACTGCAACAGTGAGTTGTTGCAACCTTGTTTTAACAATCTAACAATATTTCATTAAATTGTTTTTTTCATTTAATTGTTTTCTTCTTTTGCAGATGGTGCAAAAGTGGACACTGATCATCCAGGTTTGGTGCCATCCAAACCCAGGCCAAGCATAGACTAGATTTGTGCTTCATAATGAAGCACTAAGCCAAGTCTATCAAAATAGTAGAGAAATACCTGGGACAACCACAAACAATGAAGCCTATTATCTTGCCCTAGTTGATGGGCTAAGAGCAACAAGGAATTATGGTGCAAGTGACATTGTCACTTACACCAATTCAGAGTTGATAACCAATCAAATGATTGGAATTTACCAAGTCAGAAAACAAACTTTGAAACCCCTCCATAAACAAGCCAGAAACATTGTTCCATAATTTCAAATTTTTAACATAACTTACCGATCAGATGTCCAAAGGGTTGTTCATGATATACTTAGCGAAGCAACATCCAATGTACACAGATGTGCAAGATATGTGGACGAGCTAGCATGTGCTCCATGAATTTTCATTGATAGACATCAATATACGTGGCGTGTCAATGACTAGATTGTTCTTGTGATTGCTATTGGGGTTATTATGGTTGGAGTCCTATTATGGTGTCCTTATTTCTTGTGATAGATTGTAGCAGGATAAACAACCATTATGTCCATCATTTTTTATGTACTTATATGAGCTATGTTTTTTACAGATGGGCTCACTTTATTTTTTTGTACTTTTTTTATATCTCAATATGTGTATGTAAAAAATGTATTTTTCAGTCATGTTATTAATGGAGCTACATTGTGATTGCAATTGAGATGTCTCATTTTGATTACAGTTTAGTTGTGTCTAACAGTTCATTTCAGTTTAGTTGTGTCATTTTCATTACAATTCAGTTTTTTCTATCTATTGGAAATACTGAGAAGGGTGGGGGGAGAATCACTATTTCCTTTTACAAATGTTATTTTATCACTTAAGAACACTTTAAACAGAACCCAAAAATGAATAGCAAAATAAATATTTTTATTATCAAATAGAGGACTCCAAAAGATGTTACAAAATGAGACCTTAGAATGCCTTCAATACCTCTTCACATTTCCAACTTCTAGTAACATTCATTCATTCATTATCCATGAGTAGCACATGCAATATTTATACAAATCTCTAATAAATATCTAATGAGAATGAATTCTTAAATAAGTCCCTTCAATAAAAAAATTATGTGAAATACCTTTGGTTACAAGCCAACCAAGATAGGTTATAGATCAATCATGATTTTTCCTTTATACATGGTTAAATGCAAACTGTAATTGTGATATTTTTCATTTTTCCAAACCGTAGATCTAACCTCAAGGGACAAAATTGTATAAATATCCAAACAAACAATTCAATTGTTGTGAATTTATCCATTATTGCTAACAGCTACAACCACAAGATCAGGTTATTTGAATTGAAGCACATTCCGACATACATGACAACAACAACATCTAAGCCTACAAACAATGAAAATAATATGAACAACCTGCAAATCAATGAAGTTAACTTGATAATCATGCAAAATTATAATATGCGTTCAAGGATAACTAATAAATTGTAACTAATACTTTTTAAGGCAAGTAATTTAAGGAGTGAGTGTAATGTTGCATGGGCCCACAAAGTTGCACATAATCAAAGTTTAAACTATTATGATGGAAAATATCCCATGAGCATGTCAGCAATGAACAGTTGGTGCCAAATGGCAGGAAACTGTTGCAGAAACACCTGATTGGGTACAACGGTAACAAATCCCCTGACAATAGCAACAACAAATGGTCGGTGGCAAATAGGGTTGTAACCATTGCGGAAACACCTGACAGGGTACTACCACCGAAATAGACAACGCCACGTTTTATTGTTATTGGACTCATTACCTCAACTTTTCCATTGCGTTGTTCTCCCACATTCAAACTGTTGTAGAGAACAAACACAACCATAGCCACTTTTAAATCTGAATAAAGATGGGAGGCTCAAGAGTTCGCAGAGAAGGTAGTGAAGAATTGCTAGATGAATTTCCACGTGTTAAACCATTTTTTGAACAGGTTGGCTGGATAGAGTATATTCATAGGTTTTAGGGGTATGATGACGACATAGCTCGAGAATTTTCCATGCATTATAGGGAGGGTAGATTTGAGGTAGCGGGGATAGTGGTGCATGCGATATAAGAAGCAATTACGGAAGTGACATGATTGCCCTAAACGGGACAACAATGGTTTGTGCCCCGAAAACCCCAACTTGATGTTGTGCAGCAATTCCTTGAGGCAGGTGAACAACTGGAGAAGATAAGCACATTATTTGATAGGAGGGCATTACCACAACCCTGGAAATATGTTACATTCCTTGTCCAAAGATTTTTCACGTGTGAAGGAAGGTATGTCGTTATTTATTACCAGCACATCTAGTTGTTAGACCACTTGTGTCATTGCAGGTTGGTTAACATGAATTTATTTCTTGCAAAAAAACTAGATCATATGGCCCTATCTATGCAGAAATCAAAGCGACCATTCGAAATCATGTCCCACTATTGCCTCATTCAAATTTTGGTGTATGTTGTGGTGCAAAGGGAAGGGATAACTTGGGATGAACTAGTTGGAAGGCCATTGCATGCTAAATCTTCTACCCCGCTAGAGGATGCCCTGATAGCTACAACTCCTACCCATGAACTCCCAGCTACAACTCTGTCCCATGACCCCTAGCTACAACTCCTTCGGCCCATTACCTCCCAGCTACAACTCTGCCCCATGACCCCCCAACTGCGACTCCGCCCGATGACCGCCCACGTATAGAAATTCCTACAAAATCTGTCCATATGGCAACTGAGCCACCCATTGGTCAAACTAGGGTTGCTAAGGATTTTGTTGCTAAATCCCCACAGAAAGGAGACGAACAAGATGATGATGATGAATTAAAAATATTGGGGAGTAAACCCGCCACTAGAAGATTGAGAGGATATAGGAAACGTCTAATATTAGTGCCAAAAGCCAAGAAGAACAAGAGAATGTGAGGTTGTCTTGCTCCAACTTCTGAAACCCTCCCTGTTGTTATAGAAGAAACAACAGAGGAGAAAGAGCAAGAGCATCCACAGGATGTATTGATGGAAGAAGTAGTCATGGAGCAAGGATGCATGCAGAAAGGATTCATGGAACAAGGATTAGGCCACCTTGTTGACACAAAAGAAAAAGTTGATAAGGTTCCCTCTCCTAATTCTGACTATAAGTACATACAAGGAGTAGATGAATGTCGCAGAACAGAGGGCCTTGCCCCAATTTCACTTTTTTATGGGGATGATGTGGAGGACAAACCAACTACACCACCAAAATTGTCCTCCAAAAATGAGGAGGACCAACCAACTGCACCACCAGAATTGTCCTCCAAAAATGCGGAGGACCAACCAACTTCACAACCAGAATTGTCCTCCAAAAGTGAGGGCGGACCAACTGCACCACCAAAATTGTATGGGGATGATGAGGAGGACCAACCAACTACACCACCAGAATTGTATGGGGATCATGAGGAGGACCAACAAACTGCACCACAAGAATTGTATGGGGATGATGAGGAGGACCAACCAACTGCACCACTTGAATTGATAAAGAAGCATGTTGGAACAGTAAGTACCCCTACAAATATTCCTTTGTATATTTCATTGTTAAGGAAGAAAAGGATTCTCCAGATGAAAAAAAGAAAAGTACAAATCAAAGTTAAAACGATAACATATGAGATGAGACAAAAAGAAACTTTTGATAGATTAAATTGCTTGGCCCAAGTTGCAGAGTCCCTACCCATTGGTGTCATAGATATACCTTCTCCAAGGGTCCAAGAGAATATACCCCTTCAAAAAAGACAGACTGTTGACATTGTTGTGCAAACAAAGGACCACAAACCAAAGATGAAATTGACCAAAAGCAGAGTTGTGCAAACAGGGGAACATGAATCACAGGTGAAACTAACAAAAGAAATGATTGTACAAACGGAGGAACATGAACTAGAGATGAAAATAACAGAGGATCAGGAAACAAAGATAAAACTGACCAAAGAAGCTACTGTGAAAACAGAGGATGAGGAAGAAAATAACAATTTAGTCTTGTGTATACCAACTTATAAGGGAAAACTAATACCTTTCCATTTGCATGAAAACTTAATTCGTGACCTTTGTAAGAAATGTGAACAATATATAAAAAAAGTTGAAGGAAAACATAAAAACATAGTGGCCGAGCTGCAAACCAAGGTAAACAAGATGGAGAATGATAAGAAACAACTCGGACAAATAATGCACAGTGTGCTTCGTTATAGGGCCCCTTCAACCAATTCCAACGTGTACTTGAAAAAATATTGTTGATGTTTAAAAAGAATGTTATCATCAACAATAAGCCTTTCCAGGTTGAATACAAACATGGTTTCATAGAAGCATATAAGGCATGCACGAATCTAGAAAAAGACTTGCTCTGTGAACTATACCAACATAATTTTATGGTATCTCTTAACAAAAAATGGAATCCCAACCCTGATGTAGGGGATGTCCAATTGAGAGCCTTTGTATCATATTTGAGAAATCAGGCCAGTTGGGTGGAAGCTCTTAAAATTTTTAAACATAATTCCGAGAGCATTCTGTGGGTTAGAGGAGAATATGAAATACCTGTAGAGGTGATAAAAGAACAACAATAGTTGGCCAATTCGTCAGAGGTAGCAGAGTATATCATCAGGAATAGGTAGCAGACCATTGCATATTGTGCAGCCCAAATTCAAATATTGGAGACTGTCACACAAGAAGGATGTAAAGCAAGGTGGGATGCCTCGGGAAAACAAACCTGAAATAAAGATCCATTTAACTACCTAAACTTAAAGATAGCCTTAACAAGGGTTTCTCAGTATATTATTTCCATGGAATAGTGTGGGGATAACTAGATCGGTCTTAGATTTCGCTATCCAATGATCTGGCTGCCAACAAGGATATATAAAAAGTCATATACCCTAGAAAAAAAATATGGAAACAAGAGGGTATCTTCATCTTGGTGAATTAGGACACA
Organism: Pinus tabuliformis; assembly: GCA_031772625.1. Lineage (NCBI taxonomy): Eukaryota > Viridiplantae > Streptophyta > Pinopsida > Pinales > Pinaceae > Pinus > Pinus tabuliformis. The sequence goes on along the minus strand of CM062814.1, from coordinate 738,729,184 downwards.
TTGATTATTGTATCAACAATATTCATGAAAATCCCCCTTCATTCTCAGATTCAGATTGACCCATGTGTTCTTGCTAATATTCACTCTCTCGTTGTTGCCGATGTTGCCATATATATAATCTTTTATGTTGTAAAATATATGATTATCTAATAATATATCACTATTAGCATTAAGGAGTTATAAAAAACTCGTAAATTTGTGTTTTACATGTTTAGTTACAATTTTGTTGCATTTCCTCTACAATTTTTGTTACATTTCTGTTTTTTTTTTTTTTCCAAATTATATATTAGATTCATGTTTAGACACCAATGTATGCAATCATAATGCAAGTATGGAAAACCCCGTGAAATCTATCTTTCATAACATACAAAATAATCAATGTATTGAAATAATGGAGTTATTCACTGACCTCAAATGACAATTCAGAGAAATTAGAAAAATAAGTAAACATATCTTAACCACCTATCGAATGTACATGAACATATTCAACAAAACTATAATACATAAAATCAAAATCAAATTGAAAACAAATGCATCACAACAAACCTGGAAAGCCTTACATTGTTGGAGCTAGGGCGACCTTGCTTGTTTAGTTGATCAAACTCAAATGGTTAATCTTCATCTGTAGCGATATTCAAGTCAATTTCCAATCTTGCATTTTGTTTTCTTGTTTTTCTCCTCTTTTTGGAGCTCAGGAAACTCTTCTTCCTCTTCAAATATGTCTCAAAACCACCCAAACCACATGTGAATTCATAACCCATAATATGAATATTGTTGGCATCATCCAACATTTTTTTAAACAAAGAAATTAACTGTTTAATCTTGGTCAAAGTAGCAGGAATAATTTTTCGAACCAGGTCTATGTAGCCAAATAAATCCTCTTTGGCCAACTCAAGTCCTTAAAAATTTACATTAACATTGTGACTATCCATGGAAATTGTGTTTTCATTTTCACCAAGATCCGATATTGCCTCTATATTTATCTCGGGAGGGTCATTGTATGAATCAGTTGTGCTTTGATGATTTAGTAATTGGTTTTAAGCCATTGAGCGGGAAGACAACCTACCCACCTTTATGGCATGCTTGCAAATGTTGCGACAAATAGTGTTATGAAACCAGCTCAAGAAAAGATAGAAAAGATAGATCAACGCCTTAGAATTCAGCCTCTTCGAGGGGGCAACCTCCTTTACATTACATAAATGAACAATTCTTGGATGATACAAATGAAAAGAGCTCCTTTCTATATATAGGAGTCTAAGGGGTCATAACATAATCAAAGCCGACATAACAATAATAATGTAAGGGCATAATAATTACAATAATGGGTTTCTATGGGGCACAATAGTAACAATATGGGCACTACATGGGTACATCACTATAATAAGTGGGTTATACTAATAACAATAAGGGGTTACACTAGTAGTATAGGGGCCTAACATGCCCCTCTCCTTCAAAAAGCGTTGTCCTCAACGCTTGAGTAGTTCTTGATGCTTCTGTATAAAATTCTTGTCCTCCCATGTGGAATCTTCAGCGGGTAAGTTCTTCCACTTGATGAGATACTCCGAAATTGATCGATTTCCTAGCTGTCGGGTTCTTGTTTCTGTGACTGCTCCAGGTTCCAATATGATTTTTCCTTCCTCTTCAATTTCTGGCAATATTGTTTGAATTGGGATCTTTTGCAACTTTTGAATAAGTGGCCATACTTCTTCGTCCTTGTTCCATTCATCCCTTGCTTCGTTTATCCAATCTGGTTGGATAATAGAAATAGCACAAAACAATGCTTCCACATCCTCATCCTTGAAGAGTCTTCCCATTCGGTAAGGTCGCCATTTTTTAAGTGCATGTAGTATTGCCAACATTTCATTCTCATAAATAGCTTGCTTGAGATGTAGCAGTAAAAATACCCAATCACCTACATCAAAACATTTTTCACTACGATGTTTATCTACCTGTTGTTTCGTTTGATTTTGCACTGAAGTTGCGTTATCCTTTAAAAGTTGGAGAACTTGTTGTTGATGCTCGATGTGATCTTTCACTGCTTGAACCTTTTTCTTCTTGATATGTCCTTCTATCTCTAGAGTTTGAGGAGTCGTAATTTCTTCCAATCCTTTACAAGATATGGTCAGATTCATTTCTTGATGCTCGATGTGATCTTTCACTTCTTGAACATTTCTCTTCTTGATATGTCCTTCTATCTTGATAGTTTGAGGAGTGGTAATTTCGAACAATGAATTACAAGATATGGTTGGATTCATTTCTTCTTTCTGGATGTGATCTTTCACTTCTTGCACATTTTTCTTCTTGATATGTCCTTCTATCTTGAGAGTTTCAGGAGTGGTAATTCTTGCCAATGCTTTACAAGATATGGTCTGATTCATTTCCTCTTTCTCTGGGGTGGGGTCCTGGTGTATATCTTCTTCTTTTGATGTTTCTTGATCCTTTTCTTCCTCCTCTTCATATTCTATGTAAAATAATTTCTTCTCAGCACACTTATGACCTTTAGTGCATTTGCTATCACAATTGTAACAAAGCCCTTTTTCTATTTTTTCTTCCAATTGTTGTGGTGTAACCCTTGTAGGTTGTGGAAGGCTAGGAGAAACAACACTTCCATCTTTATAGTTGTGAGGAGTACGCTTCCTGGTTTCCATAATTTTTCTTTCCACTATGTCACAAAGCCCTTTTACTCTTTCCAATTGTTGTGGTGTTGCTCTAAAGAAGGTGTTGCTCTTTGTATCCTCATAATGTGCTATCATTTCCTCCGTGAAAATTGACCACATAACAAGTTGTTTACGAGAACAAAGCCCTTCGTACCATAAAAATTGATCTGGTTCTAAATATGAAGATGCAATACATACCTTTTGTAACAGTTGTACACCATGTAGATCAAAATATTGCTCCATCTGAAGTATCCAATTTACCGGATCCTTGCCATCAAACTTCCTCATCTTGCTTTTTCTTGATTTTAGGATCTCGACCTTAAAACAACTGTAACTCTGTACTTTCAGATCCTTAAGTTCTGAAATTGCAACCTATAGTATCCCTCTGTGTCCTCTTTCCAATGCCACCAGTCTGATCCAAATTGGATTCTCTAAGAAATAGTTATGCACAATCTCCCAAGATTACCTGATTATAGACCTTTCCAGAAGAGCTAACTTGTATGAAGTGCCACATGTCACTGTTTCGACCTTTGGATCTGAAAAAGATATACAAAAAACTAAAGTCTATCCTCTTTCTGTACCTTCTTACAAAATTTCAATCTGATCCCCAAAGAGAAAGTTATGACGATTTTCCCCAGGTCACCTGTTTTGAATGTAATTCAGGAGTTTGCAAAAAGACCAACTTCCTCAGATCATATCTCCGCAAATATCGTGCGAAAAGCTCTGAAATTTGGACCCAAGGTTCAGCACGATTTCTTCTCAAATGGGTTTTTTTTGCGACTTCCGAAACATCACAGAAAAAAAAGTTATAGCGAAAATGCCACGATGACCTGTTTGGAACAGCGAAACCCTAGAATCCAAAGCTCTGATACCAAATGTTATGAAACCAGCTCAAGAAAAGATAGAAAAGATAGATCAACACCTTAGAATTCAGCCTCTTCGAGGGGGCAACCTCCTTTACATTACATAAATGAACAATTCTTGGATGATACAAATGAAAAGAGCTCCTTTCTATATATAGGAGTCTAAGGGGTCATAACATAATCAAAGCCGACATAACAATAATAATGTAAGGGCATAATAATAACAATAATGGGTTTCTATGGGGCACAATAGTAACAATATGGGCACTACATGGGTACATCACTATAATAAGTGGGTTATACTAATAACAATAAGGGGTTACACTAGTAGTATAGGGGCCTAACAAATAGACCATGGCCAATCACAAGTTAAGAAATTTGTGCAATGACAAGTGACAAGATATTGCTTATTAGGTTTGGATTGACTACTCACCCAAAAATCATGAGATATTTGCTCATGAGGGCTATAATATATGGAATTCTTTTTTCCTTTTCCAAGGATGATTCAAACTATTTCTCTTTCCTCTAATTATTCAAGAATCCTTCCTTTTTTAGAAGTTCCTTAAACCGATAACAGGGTTCAACATTTGTTAGCAGAACATATATCGACCAATCCATCCTACGAGAAAATTTATTTCTTCTATCAGATATAAAGTTTGTCTTTAGGTAACAGTGATATGACTCCACAACATTGTTTGTCTCTTGATTTGTATGGGGAAAATCCCGGCGACCTTTTACCCACATCCCTAATTATATAAAAGTTGGGTTAATGAATATATTTCATCTGTATGAAAACTGAAAAGAGAAATGTAAGAAAGAGTTTGTCAACTCAAAAATATTCTCGTTATCAACCCAATTCTTGTGGAAATAGTCTAGGAACTTCTCCTCATTAGCAAATTTTGTTGAAGAAGTCATTAATTGCATTGCTCACTTGAACACTGGAACAATAATTCATAGTTAAACCCAAATCACTAAACATCTCTTTTTCTATTTATGGACTATTGGCCAATCGATTCACTTTTTTTAGCCATGCTCGATGTATGTGCCAAACACACAAGATAACATTGCACATTTTGATTCTCCTGCCACATTCAATTCATTTCAAGCATTTTATTTTTGTAATAAATACAAGTTGTATTGTAAAATAAGAAGATTGAAGTTACCTTAAAGCACCGATTTCAGCCAATGCATCATCAACCATAAAGGCATTGACTTTCCAACTATGATCAACTTGGTGACATCTGTGCATGATGTGCTCCAACCATAGTGAAATGTCATGTGATGTATTACGTTATCCCACCACCCATGAAACTGGCACCCCACTTTGTCGCTCATCAAACACCAAGAGTGTGTACAACTAATGCTATCACATTCAAAAAACATTTGAAGTCAACCTGAGCTCATTAATCATTATCAATCATTACCAATCAAATTATTGTACTAGATTAATCATTCCTAATACACTCACCTAATATTTATTCGTGCTGAATGTTGAATCCATGGCTATTAGGATATTATTTGATAGCTTCACCATGGTATCCAACATCCACTTCATCTGAATTCTGACTATAAAAGGCATCTCTCCACCATTGGGCTTTTGATAAAAGAAAAAATCATCGAGGTGTTTTCTATACCAAAGATTCACACTCATTTCATCCTTCTTATGAAACTGATAATTTCCTTTCATTAGATGATTATAGATGTTAACAAAATCTTTCCTACACAAAAATAAATCCGTATCTTGAGTTTCAGCATCCATGTCAACATATTTTTTAACATGCATTTTGCAAACCGAGTCAACTTGCACTTCCAAGAAGAAATAACTCTCTACATAGGAAATCATTTCCCTTTGATAAATTTGGTTGATGTAGGGACCTAGCATGACCCGAAGTGTTCTGTTGGCCATGACAAGACCATCCTTGGCTATCTACATGCTCATACATGTTATATGTTATTATCACTATCTTAGGGATTTGAACCATAACTTTTACAATGAAATGGCATTGGCAACCCCTCTTTTTCACAAATGAGTATCTACACTTCATTTCATCTTGTCCTCTTCTGTCCTCGGGGCCATATGAACAAGCATAACTGCATAAAAATGTTTGAAAAATCAATACATATGAATCCATGAAAAATGATCGAGCATTATTAATACCAACATCTAAACAATGCATCTCTAAAAAACTTACACTTCATATAGCAAGGAAGCAGTAGGCCTTGAGCCTGGGCATTTATTTTGTACCCGAGTGAAATAACATGGAGCATATGGGTTCATTTCCTCTCCTCTAATAAAGTCTCCAATTCTAGTTGAAGGGATTTTTGTAATTCGATCAATCTCCATGTGCTTTAGACCAATCTAAATCTGTTCTAGAAAAGATGATCTTTTCTTTAGGGTCTTTCATCGGAAGGGCAATGATTGTTTCCCATTTGACTTGCTTTACCATTTTCTAACCCAATGAATTGCTAGAATGGTGAGACAACAAGTTGCTACAATGGTGAAGCAACGAGTTACTGCAATGGTTAAACAACATTAACAAGCGAATTGTTGCAAATTATGGTTGACCAACGAGTTTCCACAATTGTTGAACAAGCAATTTTGGGTTAGAACGAGTTGTGTGCAACCCAGAACAACATTTCCCTTATATAATAGTCTCAAGAAATTTTGGTGCTCTCCTAACCTTGATAGAAAAGAAACAACCAACTTTGTGCAACCCAAAACAACATTTCCTTTATATAATAGTCTGAATAAATTGGGTTTTAGTAATGTGGAGGATTCTGGTTTTTACAAATTGGGATTTAGTAATTGGGTTTTCACTAGCACCATAAAAAACAATAGAAAAACAAACATTATGCTTATTAACTAGACCTAGAATCTGTGTAGGTTTTAACATTTCCTATTTTGAACTTACAATATGAGTGACGTCCGGGTATAAATGTCTGTCGCGTTGTTTAAGCTCCATTCGCGTTGAACATTGGATCGATATTTGCAATCTGATCAACACAGACAATGTAAATGTTTCAGTTTAAATGTGAATATGATCAACACAAGGAGTTTAAACATATTGGACTGATATTTTCAATCTGATCAACTAAGGGTGCATGCTTATTAATTAGACCATCAATCTACAATCTTGTGACATTGCCTGTTGCTGCCCACATTGAACATTGGACCATTATTTGCAGGTAGTTTCAAGCAAATTTGTCTAAGGGTGCAGGGGATTTCAAAATGATCCTAGATTGAATGGAATTCAAACAGACAAAGGCACGAATTTAGGGTGTGTGGCGGCTACATGAGTTAGATGACCCATCGTGTCATTTGACGAGCTCGCTTGTAAATGGGAGCTCTGCAAACAGAGTATCTGGACGGGGTGTGAGGAAACATATTTGTTAACGTTCACAGATGGGACATAACTGATCGTTGCTAACGTTGGGGAGGGATGGGACCCATTGACCGGAAGGACCTCGTCGAGTGGTGAGTGGGCACAAAACCTGAAGGGTGTTTCATTGACACGTTAGTGTGCTCTTAATCAAAGTTGTCTCTGTATTTGTAGATGAATCAAAGACCTCGTGAAACCTTGAAGGTGAACTTCTTCGGACACAACACCACGCCTTCAAGTTTTACAAATTCCCAATCTAATTCCATCGTTGTCAGATTGAGGAGCCCAATGAGATGATTTATTGCATTCTTCTGTACGTTCAGGATTCTCTTTCAAGAAACACTCTATACCTGAAGCAAACTCCCCATCATCCTTCTACCCCTGGATCACCCAAAAATAAATAATGATGAAATTATTAGCAAATGAGTAAATTTTTGGAAATTCTTAGTCATACGTTAAAATAATATACCTGGAAATCCTTTGAGTTGTTGACTAATATGGCTATCAATTCTATAAGCTCATGGATCTTGGATGGAATGTGTATTTTCTCGAGAATGTCGTCAGGTACAAATTGCCCCATTAACATAAGAGAATACAAATGTAGTATACACATTTTAGAGTTAGGTTTGCCATTCTTCATGTAATCATCAAACATAGGGACATGTCGAGCTACCATCCATTCAGACTCTTCATATACCCTTCAAGGTAGTGTTATTATTGAGCAGCCAATTAGTGAAAACACGAATAAATTAAGAATATATTACACTTGCATTAAGAGTATTAATAGTGATTTCTCTGCAAAATGTTTTAGTTGTTTTGTATATGTCATAAAAAGTACATACACCTATTTTTCATATGTAAGCTTGTTAGAATTAATGGAGAAAGTTCTTTTCTTATTTAGTTACGTGAGTTTCTTTCATTAGGATTTAGATCCTATTTTTTAGGGTGATTAGTTTCATGTTCCTAATTACTTGTAAACTATTTATTATTGAGATCAATGTGAATTTGGGTAGAGCGTTCTGCGGGAGGTAATCTCCAGGTGAATCGCTCACTTGTGAGCTCCTCACATTTTCTCAATAATTTGTTTGTCTTCCATTCAGTTTAACATGGTATCAGAGCTCCAAGGCTGGTGAGTCAAAGCCACTATGCTTTGATAGCTGAGTGAGTGTCTAGGTGGTGGAAGCGAGGTCCCTGGTGGCTGGTGTGAGGAAGGGCTCCTATGGTGAGGAGGTGGAGCAGCACACAATTTTTTTAAAGATCATTCACATCCATAATCGCTTTTCCTTAAGGAAGAAGGGCGCTGATCAGTGCATGATCAGGAGGGAAAGACGCATTGATTAGTCATTTTGTTACAACGATTTTGTTTAGCACACTCGAAAATCACGGACCTAAGAGGGAAAAGCACGTTGGTGCGGTGATCGTGGTTATGGCTGCCTATGATAACAAAAGGCGAATAAGAAGCTCCCACTACGGGCTGAGTACCGTGGTGTGGTAGAGTCTGTATGCTTCCTAGTGGATCGTGGCGCCAAATTGAGCACGAGCCGATGTGCTGAGCGTGAACAGCCCAAAAAAATTACAGACAAGTCCAATTTCAATACCCTCTGCAATTTTCTGGTAAATTCAGCGGCAAAGGTCCTACATGAATGTTGGCTACTCGTTTTGTTGGTGAGCTCGGTGAATGAATGATCTGCATCTTATTTTAAATGAATGAAATAAAATAATAGTGATCTTAGGTTGGTACTAATGTTGCAGCAAACCAAATCCAGTGAACTCTTTTGATACACAACGACAAAGTAAAAGATAAAGTAAATTAACATATGAAAGTGAATGGCTCTACAATTTATTTTAAAAGAATTAAATCAAAAAATATTTTGTGATTTAAGTTGGTACTCATGTTGCAGAAAACAAGTCCAAGAAGCTATTTTGATGCACAACTACAAAGTAAAGGATAAAAGTAAATTAACATATGAGAATGAATTATTTGCGACTTGGTTTAAAAGAGTAGCGTGAAATTAATAGCATTTGATCCTAAGTTGTTATCACTGTTGGCACCAAACCAAGTCTAAAAGGTTTTTTTGATGTACAACTACAAAGTAAAAAATAAAGTAAATTAACTTATCATGTAAGCATTTTAAGATGCTTTTTAATACATAAAGTAAATTAACTTATCAAAACATTTTAAGATGCTTTTTAATATTTTCATGGTTGATTAATAGTGAGTTGCTACCACTGTAATAGGGAGTTGCCGCCACTGTAACACTGAGTTACCGCTACTGCAACAGTGATTTGTTGCAACCTTGTTTTAACAATCTAACAATATTTCTTTTAAATTGTTTTTTTCATTTAATTGTTTTCTTCTTTTCCAGATTTCAAAAGTGGACACTGATCATTCAGGTTTGGTGCCATCTAAACCCAGGCCAAGCATGGACTAGATTTGTGCTTCATAATGAAGCACTAAGCCAAGTCTATCAAAATAGTAGAGAAATACCTAGGACAACCACAAACAATGAAGCCTATTATCTTGCCCTAGTTGATGGGCTAAGAGCAACAAGGAATTATGGTCCAAGTGACATTGTCACTTACACAAATTCAGAGTTGATAACTAATCAAATTATTAGAATTTATCAAGTGAGAAAACAAACTTTGAAACCCCTCCATAAACAAGCCAGAAACATTGTTCCATAATTTCAAATTTTTAACATAACTTACCGATCAGATGTCCAAAGGGTTGTTCATGATATACTTAGTGAAGCAACATCCAATGTACACGGATGTGCAAGATATGTGGACGAGCTGGCATGTGCTCCATGAATTTTCATTGATAGACATCAATATACGTGGCGTGTCAATGACTAGATTGTTCTTGTGATTGCTATTGGGGTTATTATGGTTGGAGTCCTATTATGGTGTCCTTATTTCTTGTGATAGATTGTAGCAGGATAAACAACCATTATGTCCATCATTTTTTATGTACTTATATGAGCTATGTTTTTTTACAGATGGGCTCGATTTATTTTTTTGTACTTTTTTTATATCTCAATATGTGTATGTAAAAAATGTATTTTTCAGTCATGTTATTAATGGAACTACATTGTGATTGCAATTGAGATGTCTCATTTTGATTACAGTTTAGTTGTGTCTAACAGCGCATTTCAGTTTAGTTGTGTCATTTTCATTACAATTCAGTTTTTTCTATCTATTGGAAACACTGAGAATGGTGGGGGGAGAATCACTATTTCCTTTTACAAATGTTATTTTCTCACTTAAGAACACTTTAAATATAACCCAAAAATGAATAGCAAAATCAATATTTTTATTATCAAATAGAGGACTCCAAAAGATGTTACAAAATGAGACCTTAGAATGCCTCCAATACCTCTTCGCATTTCCAACTTCTAGTAACATTCATTCATTCATTATCCATGAGTAGCACATGCAATATTTATACAAATCTCTAATAAAAGTCTAATGAGAATGAATTCTTAAATAAGTCCCTTCAATAAAAAAATTATGTGAAATACCTTTGGTTACAAGCCAACCAAGATAGGTTATAGATCAATCATGATTTTTCCTTTATACATGGTTAAATGCAAACTATAATTGTGATATTTTTCATTTTTCCAAACCGTAGATCCAACCTCAAGGGACAAAATTGTAAAAATATCCAAACAAACAATTCAATTGTTGTGAATTTATCCATTATTGCTAACAGCTACAACCACAAGATCAGGTGATTTGAATTGAAGCACATTCCGACATACATGACAACAACAACATCTAAGCCTACCAACAATGAAAATAATATGAACAACCTGCAAATCAATGAAGTTAACTTGATAATCATGCAAAATTATAACATGCGTTCAAGGATAACTAATAAATTGTAACCAATACTTTTGAAGGCAAGTAATTTAAGGAGTGAGTGTAATGTTGCATGGGCCCACAAAGTTGCACATAATCAAAGTTTAAACTATTATGATGGAAAATATCCCATGAGCATGTCAGCAATGAACAGTTGGTGCCAAATGGCAGGAAACTGTCGCAGAAACACCTGATTGGGTACAACGGTAACAAATCCCCTGACAATAGCAACAACAAATGGTCGGTGGCAAATAGGGTTGTAACCATTGCGGAAACACCTGACAGGGTACTACCACCGAAATAGACAACGCCACGTTTTATTGTTATTGGACTCATTACCTCAACTTTTCCATTGCGTTGTTCTCCCACATTCAAACTGTTGTAGAGAACAAACACATCCATAGCCAATTTCAAATCTGAATAAAGATGGGAGGCTCAAGAGTTCGCAGAGAAGGTAATGAAGAATTGCTAGACGAATTTCCACGTGTTAAACCATTTTTTGAACAGGTTGGCTGGATAGAGTATATTCATAGGTTTCAAGGGTATGATGACGAAATAGGTCTAGAATTTTCCATGCATTATAGGGAGGGTAGATTTGAGGTAGCGGGGATAGTGGTGCATGCGATATAAGAAGCAATTACGGAAGTGACACGATTACCCTAAACGGGACAATAATGGTTTGTGCCCCAAAAACCCCAACTTGATGTTGTGCAGCAATTCCTTGAGGCAGGTGAACAACTAGAGAAGATAAGCACATTATTTGATAGGAAGGCATTACCACAACCCTGAAAATATGTTACATTCCTTGTCCAAAGATTTTTCACGTGTGAAGGAAGGTATGTTGTTATTTATTACCAGCACATCTAGTTGTTAGACCACTTGTGTCATTGCAGGTTGGTTAACATGAATTTATTTCTTGCAAAAAAACTAGATCATATGGCCCAATCTATGCAGAAATCAAAGCGACCATTCGAAATCATGTCCCACTATTGCCTCATTCAAATTTTGGTGTATGTTGTGGTGCAAAGGGAAGGGATAACTTGGGATGAACTAGTTGGAAGACCATTGCATTCTAAATCTTCTACCCCGCTAGAGGATGCCCTGATAGCTGCAACTCCTCCCCATGAACTCCCAGCTACAACTCCGTCCCATGACCCCCTAGCTACAACTCCTTCGCCCCATTACCTCCCAGCTACAACTTTGCCCCATGACCCCCCAACTGCGACTCCGCCCGATGACCGTCCACGTATAGAAATTCCTACAAAATCTTGCCATATGGCAACTGAGCCGCCCATTGGTCAAACTAGGGTTGCTAAGGATTTTGTTGCTAAATCCCCACAGAAAGGAGACGAACAAGATGATGATGATGAAGTAGAAATATTGGGGAGTAAACCTGCCACTAGAAGATTGAGAGGATATAGGAAACGTCTAATAGTAGTGCCAAAAGCCAAGAAGAACAAGAGAAAGTGAGGTTGTCTTGCTCCAACTTCTGAAACCCTCCATGTTGTTATAGAAGAAACAACAGAAGAGAAAGAGCAAGAGCATCCACAGGATGTATTGATGGAAGAAGGAGTCATGGAGCAAGGATGCATGCAGCAAGGATTCATGGAACAAGGATTAGGCCACCTTGCTGACACAAAAGAACAAGTTGATAAGGTTCCCTCTCCTGATTCTGACTATGAGTACATACACAGAGTAGATGAATGTTGCAGAATAGAGGGCCTTGCCCCAATTTCACTTTTTTATGGGGATGATGTGGAGGACAAACCAACTACACCACCAAAATTGTCCTCCAAAAATGAGGAGGACCAACAAACTGCACCACCAGAATTGTCCTCCAAAAATGCGGAGGACCAACCAACTTCACAACCAAAATTGTCCTCCAAAAGTGAGGGCGGACCAACTGCACCACCAAAATTGTATGGGGATGATGAGGGGACCAACCAACTACACCACCAAAATTGTATGGGGATCATGAGGAGGACCAACAAACTGCACCACAAGAATTGTACGGGGATGATGAGGTGGACTAACCAACTGCACCACTTGAATTGACAAAGAAGCATGTTGGAACAGTAAGTACCCCTACAAATATTCCTTTGTATATTTCATTGTTAAGGAAGAGTAGGATTCTCCAGATGAAAAAAAGAAAAGTACAAATCAAAGTTAAAATGCTAACATATGAGATGAGGCAAAAAGAAACTTTTGATAGATTAAATTGCTTGGCCCAAGTTGCAGATTCCCTACCCATTGGTTTCATAGATATACCTTCTCCAAGGGTCCAAGAGAATATACCCCTTCAAAAAAGACAGACTGTTGACATTGTTGTGCAAACAAAGGACCACAAACCAAAGATGAAATTGACCAAAAGCAGAGTTGTGCAAACAGGGGAACATGAATCACAGGTGAAACTAACAAAAGAAATGATTGTACAAACAGAGGAACATGAACTAGAGATGAAAATAATAGAGGATCAGGAAACAAAGATAAAACTGACCAAAGAAGCTACTGTGAAAACAGAGTATGAGGAAGAAAATAACAATTTAGTCTTGTGTATACCAACTTATAAGGGAAAACTAATACCTTTCCATTTGCATGAAAACTTAATTCGTGACCTTTGTAAGAAATGTGAACAATATATAAAAAAAGTTGAAGGAAAACATAAAAACATAGTGGCTGAGCTGCAAACCAAGGTAAACAAGATGGAGAATGATAAGAAACAACTTGGACAAATAATGCACAGTGTGCTTCGTTGTAGGGCCCCTTCAACCAATTACAACGTGTACTTGAAAAAATATTGTTGATGTTTAAAAAGAATGTTATCATCAACAATAAGCCTTTCCAGGTTGAATACAAACATGGTTTCATAGAAGCATATAAGGAATGCACGAATCTACAAAAAGACCTGCTTTGTGAACTATACCAACATAACTTTATGGTATCTCTTAACAAAAAATGGAATCCCAAACCTGATGTAGGGGATGTCCAATTTAGAGCCTTTGTATCATATTTGAGAAATCATGCCAGTTGGGTGGAAGCTCTTATAATTTTTAAACATAATTCCGAGGGCATTCTGTGGGTTAGAGAAGAATATGAAATACCTGTAGAGGTGATAAAAGAACAACAATAGTTAGCCAATTCGTCAGAGGTAGAAGAGTATATCATCGGGAATAGGTAGCAGGCCATTGCATATTGTGCAGCCCAAATTCAAATATAGGAGACTGTCGCGCAAGAAGGATGTAAAGCAAGGTGGGATGCCTCGGGAAAGCAAACCTGAAATAAAGATCCATTTAACTACCTAAACATAAAGATAGCCTTAACAAGGGTTTCTCAGTATATTATTTCCATGGAATAGTGTGGTGATAACTAGATCGGGCTTAGATTTCGCTATCCAATGATCTGGTGCCAACAAGGATATATTAAAAGTCATATACCCTAGAAAAAAATATGGAAACAAGAGGGTATCTTCATCTTGGTGAATTAGGACACATTGATTATTGTATCAACAATATTCATGAAAATCCCCCTTCATTCTCAGATTCAGATTGACCCATGTGTTCTTGCTAATATTCACTCCCTCGTTGTTGCCGATGTTGCCATATATATAATCTTTTATGTTGTAAAATATGTGATTATCTAATAATATATCACTATTAGCATTAAGGAGTTATAAAAAACTCGTAAATTTGTGTTTTACATGTTTAGTTACAATTTTGTTGCATTTCCTCTACAATTTTTGTTACATTTCTGTTTTTTTTTCTCCAAATTATATATTAGATTCATGTTTAGACACCAATGTATGAAATCATAATGCAAGTATGGAAAACCCCATGAAATCTATCTTTCATAACATACAAAATAATCAATGTATTGAAATAATGGAGTTATTCACTGACCTCAAATGACAATTCAGAGAAATTAGAAAAATAAGTAAACATATCCTAACCACCTATTGAATGTACATGAACATATTCAACAAAACTATAATACATAAAATCAAAATCAAATTGAAAACAAATGCATCACAACAAACCTCGAAAGCCTTGCATTGTTGGAGCTAGGGCTACCTCGCTTGTTGAGTTGATCAAACTCAAATGGTTAATCTTCATCTGCAGCGATATTCAAGTCAATTTCCAATCTTGCATTTTGTTTTCTTGTTTTTCTTCTCTTTTTGGAGCTCAGGAAACTCTTCTTCCTCTTCAAATATGTCTCAAAACCACCCAAACCACATGTGAATTCATAACCCATAATATGAATATTGTTGGCATCATCCAACATTTTTTTAAACAAAGAAATTAACTGTTTAATCTTGGTCAAAGTAGCAAGAATAATTTTTCAAACTAGGTCTATGTAGCCAAAGAAATCCTCTTTGGCCAACTCAAGTCCTTAAAAATTTACATTAACATTGTGACTATCGATGGAAATTGTGTTTTCATTTTCACCAAGATCCGATATTGCCTCTATATTTATCTCGGGAGGGTCATTGTATGAATCAGTTGTGCTTTGATGATTTAGTAATTGGTTTTAAGCCACTGAGCAGGAAGACAACCTACCCACCTTTATGGCATGCTTGCAAATGTTGTGACAAATAGACCATGGCCAATCACAAGTTAAGAAATTTGTGCAATGACAAGTGACAAGATATTGCTTATTTGGTTTGGATTGACTACTCACCCAAAAATCATGAGACATTTGCTCATGAGGGCTATAATATATGGAATTTTTTTTTCCTTTTCCAAGGATGATTCAAACTATTTCTCTTTCCTGTAATTATTCAAAAATCCTTCCTTTTTTAGAATTTCCTTAAACCGATAACAGGGTTCAACATTTGTTAGAAGAACATATATCAACCAATCCATCCTACGAGAACATTTATTTCTTCTATCAGATATAAAGTTTGTCTTTAGGTAACAGTGATATGACTCCACAACATTGTTTGTCTCCTGATTTGCATGGGGAAAATCCCGAAAACCTTTTACCCACATCCCTAATTATATAAAAGTTGGGTTAATGAAGATATTTCATCTGTATGAAAACTGAAAAGAGAAATGTAAGAAAGAGTTTGTCAACTCAAAAATATTCTCGTTATCAACCCAATTCTTGTGGAAATAGTCTAGGAACTTCTCCTCATTAGCAAATTTGTTGAAGAAATCATTAATTGCATTGCTCACTTCAACACTGGAACAATAATTCATAATTAAACCCAAATCACTAAACATCTCTTTTTCTATTTATGGACTATTGGCCAATCGATTCACATTTTTTAGCCATGCTCGATGTATGTGCCAAACACACAAGATAACATTGCACCTTGTGATTCTCCTGCCACATTCAATTCATTTCAAGCATGTTATTTTTGTAATAAATACAAGTTGTATTGTAAAATAAGAAGATTGAAGTTACCTTAAAGCACCGATTTCAGCCAATGCATCATCAACCATGAAGGCATTAACTTTCCAACTATGATCAACTTGGTGACACCTATGCATGAGGTGCTCCAACCATAGTGAAATGTCATGTGATGTATTATGTGATGCCACCACCCATGCAACTGGCACCCCACTTTGTTGCTCATCAAACACCATGAGTGTGTACAACTAATACTATCACATTCAAAAAACATTTGAAGTCAACTTGAGCTCATTAATCATTATCAATCATTACAAATCAAATTATTGTACTAGATTAATCATTCCTAATACACTCACCTAATATTTATTCATGCTGAATGTTGAATCCATGGCTATTAGGATATTATTTGATAGCTTCACCATGGTATCTAACATCCACTTCATCTGAATTCCGACTATAAAAGGCATCTCTCCACCATTGGGCTTTTGATAAAAGAAAAAATCATCGAGGTGTTTTCTATACCAAAGATTCACACTCATTTCATCCTTCTTATGAAACTGATAATTTCCTTTCATTAGATGATTATAGATGTTAACAAAATCTTTCCTACACAAAAATAAATCTGTATCTTGAGTTTCAGCATCCATGTCAACATATTTTTTAACATGCATTTTACAAACGAGTCAACATGCACTTCCAAGAAGAAATAACTCTCTACATAGGAAATCATTTCCCTTGATAAATTTGGTTGATGTAGGGACCTAGCATGACCCGAAGTGTTCTGTTGGCCATGACAAGACCATCCTTGGCTATCTACATGCTCATACATGTTATATGTTATTACCACTATCTTAGGGATTTGAACCAAAACTTTTACAATGAAATTGCATTGGCAACACCTCTTTTTCACAAATGAGTATCTACACTTCATTTCATCTTGTCCTCTTCTGTCCTCGGGGTCATATGAATAAGCATAACTGCATAAAAAAGTTTGAACAATCAATACATATGAATCCATGAAAAATGATCGATCATTATTAATACCAACATCTAAACCATGCATCTCTAAAAAACTTACACTTCATATGGCAAGGAAGCAGTAGGCTTTTAGCCTGGGCATTTACTTTGTACCCGAGTGAAAGAACATGGAGCATGTGGGTTCATTTCCTCTCCTCTAATAAAGTCTCCAATTCTAGTTGAAGGGATTTTTGTAATTCGATCAATCTCCATGTGCTTTCCATGTACTTTAGACCAATCTAAATCTGTTCTAGAAAAGATGATCTTTTCTTTAAGGCCTTGCATCGGAAGGGCAATGATTGTTTCCCATTTGACTTGCTTTACCATTTTCTAACCCAATGAATTGCTAGAATGGTGGAACAACAAGTTCCTGCAATGGTGAAGCAACGAGTTACTGCAATGGTTAAACAACATTAACAAGCGAATTGTTGCAAATTATGGTTGACCAACGAGTTTCCACAATTGTTGAACAAGCAATTTTGGGTTAGAACGAGTTGTGTGCAACTCAGAACAACATTTCCCTTATATAATAGTCTCAAGAAATTTTGGTGCTCTCCTAACCTTGATAGAAAAGAAACAACCAACTTTGTGCAACCCAAAACAACATTTCCTTTATATAATAGTCTGAATAAATTGGGTTTTAGTAATGTGGAGGATTCTGGGTTTTACAAATTGGGTTTTGACTAGCACCATAAAAAACAATAGAAAAACAAACATTATGCTTATTAACTAGACCTAGAATCTGTGTAGGTTTTGACATTTCCTATTTTGAACTTACAATATGAGTGACGTCCGGGTATAAACGTCTGTCGCGTTGTTTAAGCTCCATTCGCGTTGAACATTGGATCGATATTTGCAATCTGATCAACACAGACAACGTAAATGTTTCAGTTTAAATGTGAATATGATCAACACATGGAGTTTAAACATATTGGACTGATATTTTCAATCTGATCAACTAAGGGTGCATGCTTATTAATCAGACCATCAATCTACAATCTTGTGACATTGCCTGTTGCTGGCCACATTGAACATTGGACCGTTATTTGCAGGTAGTTTCAAGCAAATTTGTCTAAGGGTGCAGGGGATTTCAAAATGATCCTGGATTGAATGGAATTCAGACAGACAAAGGCACGAATTTAGGGTGTGTGGCGGCTACGTGAGTTAGATGACCCGTCGTGTCATTTGACGAGCTCGCTTGTAAATGGGAGCTCTGCAAACAAAGTATCTGGATGGGGTGTGAGGAAACATATTTGTTAACGTTCACAGATGGGACATAACTGATCGTTGCTAACGTTGGGGAGGGATGGGACCCAGTGACCGGAAGGACCTCGTCGAGTGGTGAGTGGGCACAAAACCTGAAGGGTGTTTCATTGACACGTTAGCGTGCTCTTAATCAAAGTTTTCTCTGTATTTGTAGATGAATCAAAGACCTCATGAAACCTTGAAGGTGAACTTATTCAGACACAACGCCACGACTTCAAGTTTTACAAATTCCCAATTTAATTCCATCATTGTCATATTGAGGAGCCCAATGAGATGATTTATTGCATTCTTCTGTATGTTCAAGATTCTCTTTCAAGAAACACTCTATACCTGAAGAAAACTCCCCATCATCCTTCTTCCCCTGGATCACCCAAAAATAAATAATGATGAAATTATTAGCAAATAAGTAAATTTTTGGAAATTCTTAGTCATACGTTAAAATAATATACCTGGAAATCCTTTGAGTTGTCGCCTAATTTGGCTATCAATTCTATAAGCTCGTGGATCTTGGATGGAATGTGTATTTTCTCGAGAATGTCGTCAGGTACAAGTTGCCCCATTAACATAAGAGAATACAAATGTAGTATACACATGCCAGAGCTGGGTTTGCCATTCTTCATGTAATCATCAAACGTAGGGACATGTCGAGCTGCCATCCATTCAGACTCTTCATATACCCTTAAAGGTAGTGTTCTTATTAAGCAGCCAATTAGTAAAAACACGAATAAATTAAGAATATATTACACTTGCATTAAGAGTATTAATAGTGATTTCTCTGCAAAATGTTTTAGTTGTTTTGTATATGATCGTAAATAGTACATACACCTATTTTTCATAAGTAAGCTTGTTAGAATTAATGGAGAAAGTTCTTTTTTTATTTAGTTACATGAGTTTCTTTCATTAGGATTTAGATCCTATTTTTTAGGGTGATTAGTTTCATGTTCCTAATTACTTGTAAACTATTTATTATTGAGATCAATGTGAATTTGGGTAGAGCGTTCTATAGGAGGTAATCTCCAGGTGAATCGCTCACCTATGAGCTCCTCACATTTTCTCAATAATTTGTTTGTCTTCTATTCAGTTTAACATGGTATCAGAGCTCCAAGGCTGGCAAGTCAAAGCCAATATACTTTGATAGCTAAGTGAGTGTCTGGGTGGTGGAAGAGAGGCCCCTGGTGGCTGGTGTGAAGAAGGGCTCATATGGTGAGGAGGCGGAGTAGCACACACTTTTTTTAAAGATTATTCACATCCATAATCGCTTTTCCTGAAGGAAGAAGGGCACTGATCAAGGTGCGATCAGGAGGGAAAGACGCGTTGATTAGTCATTCTGTTACAACAATTTTATTTAGCACGTCCGAAAATCGCGGACCTAAGAGGGAAAAGCACGTTGGTGCGGTGACCATGGTTGTGGCTGCCTATGATAACAAAAGGCAAATAAGAAGCTCCCACTACGGGCTGAGTACCGTGGTGTGGTAGAGTCTGTGTGCTTCCTAGTGGATCGTGGAGCCAAATTGAGCACGTGCCGATGTGCTGAGCGTGAACAGCTCAAGAAAATTGCAGACAAGTGCAATTTCGATACCCTCTGCAATTTGCTGGCAAATTCAGCTGCGGAGGTCCTACATGAATGTTAGCTACTCGTTTTGTTGATGAGCTCGGATTGTGGTAGCAGCTCAGATTGGTCGATAAGCTAGAGCTACGTGTGGTCGAAATCGTTGGGAGCGTTGTCGGTGGTGCATTGGTAGAGGCCAAACTACATTGTTGAGTGCTTCTTAAAGCCGAAGTGCAGATCTTGTTGGCATCTCAGAGGTTGAGCATGGAGGCTACTAGAGGCTGAGTGAAGGAGCTCGTCGTGGGTGGACTGATGGGAGGTCGAGCGGTGATGGAGTGTTGTTGTTGCATGCGTGCTATGGGAGGGTAGGTGTAGCGAAAGCGTGGAGTGGCTCGTGTGACCATTCGCTACGTGGTTGGATTGTCCTGGTTGGAGGAACCGACAAGAAGAGCCGAAAACCAGTTCTCAGCTCAGCAGATCAGGGAACCTTTGAGGGTATTTGTACGGTGGTGGTTGTGTCAGTTTAATGTGATGCGTTAGATTTGAGCCCCAGTGTTAGCAGTGTTGGGAGGCCGAAAGTAGGGGTAAGGCCTCATTATTATTATTATTATTATTATTATAAATTTATTGGGGTTAAAATATCCTTTTAAAAATTCGTGGGTGCATGTCCTTTATATATGAAATAAGGGAGTCAATTTTTTTTAAAAGAAATAAGGGTTTCCATTTAAAAAAAAACAAAGAAGAATTTTGTTTTTTTTTGGCATCCAATTGGAGAAGTTGTTTTTTATTAAGAGAGAACACCTATTTTTTTTAGATTTCTCTTCGGATCCGGAGATAGATCGATCTTTTAAATCGCCAGAGGTCAATTTTTTTTTTCTTGAGGGAGATATGTCAAGATGAACAACCAAATGGCAGAGGCTTATCTGAACGAGAGCAATAAGATTGACGATTCCAATTACTCCAATTGGAAATTTAAGTTTCAAACCCTGTTGGAGGGGAAAAATGCATGGGCGCAACCAGTGATGAGTTGAAGCTAACCCTAGCTATAGGTGGAATAGCAACAAAAATCCAGGACTAGGAAAAAGGGGAAAATAAGGCAAAGGTGTTGCTCAAATTGTTTGTGAAAGATTGCATTATTCTCCATATTTGAGAATGTAAATCTGCGATGGACATATGGACAACTCTCAAAGCCTTGTATGAGATCAAGAACACAAATCACCTGTTGTTTCTAAAGAGCAAGATTATCTCCATTAAAATGGAGGAGAATGAATCAATAACAGTGTTCATCTCTCGTATCAAGGAGCTTAAGAATAAGCTGGGCAACATTGGCGAAACAATGTCAGACACTGATCTGGTCACGATTACCATGAATGGTATGACTGACGACTATCATATGTTCATCACTGGGTTGAATGCAAGAGAAAAATTCCCCAAGTTTGAAGAATTGATAGGGATCCTAATGCAAGAGGAGGAAAGGCAGATGACCCTGAAACCCTAGAGCTTAGATCTTGCCCTAATGGCAAAGAAGAAGCCCTTTAGAGGAAAGGAAAATGCAACACACAAAAGCGGAGGAACCCCATAAAGAAAGCCACCTCCATCTCAACGTATGTCTTCAAATAAAAGTGATTAAGGACCAAAATGTTTTTATTGCAGTAGAGTTGGTCATATAGCTAAACATTGTCGGAAGAAGAGGTTTGATGAAGGTCAAACAGAGACACAAGAAGCATGTAGGTCATCTGGCTGATGCAGATTAGGATTTGAATATCAGATTGTTCATATATGATTTTGTGCTATCCACTAAGGAGGATGACGCAGAAATCTGGTTTGTGGACTCAAGAGCCTCCTCCCATATGACAGATAAGAAGCAACAGTTTAAAAATTTCAGAGAATCCAGCACTAGTACGAAGGTCTATATCTCGTTCTTACATTTTATCAACTTCATCATTCATCTCATTAGATGTGTTGAAAAAGAATTCCAGAGTAATCTTTATGTAGTAATGAAAGATCCCATCTGTAAATTCCATAGACAAAGGAATAAAAGACAAACTCAAGACCATGCAAGGAAAATTTTTCTTTCTAATATTTTAGATGAAAAGCTGCATAACATACAACTACAATAATGGTTGTTGATAACTTATAATTTATAGCGTCCTATGTTAACAATTTGTTTTCGGTGACAGTTTAGGGGTATTCCTGACCACTCACCCAAACACAAGCAACAAAGTCGGCCGTTGAATATTCTCATAAACTATGACAACATAAAGCCCTTGATGTTTTTGTACTGGATATACTTACTTAGAAACTACTAATAAATGGATTTCCTATTCTCCAATAGAGTTTCTATAATTTAAACTTGAACTCACCGTTTGACTGCATATGTGAAGATTTTGAGTTGTTCCAAAGTTCCGTGAGTATCTTAAGGATCATCTAGAATAGTTATCAGTGTCCCAATTTTTGCGAAGGAGATTCTGCTGCTTGAAAACTCCGATTCGAATGTGCCTATAACCATCCAAAAGTAAAATTCGACGTGACGCTTCCAATATAAATTCTGCTGCACTATATCCTATTGTGACCACCACCAATTCACGTTTCAATACTGACCTATCAAATTGCGTGGAGCTTATCTCGACCGTTGGTTCTTTGGGCTTGTCGACGTGGCCAGCCGAGACTCGAAGAACTACTCTACGGCAGCTAGAATGTACCATGAGCAAGACTCTGACGGGAGGAATAGTCCTTTGTTGTTCCTAACCGCTAATAGAGCGTCCTTGAGAATAACAAGGGCTCGTATTCTGATTTCCAATACCCTGATTGCCAAGATTCCTATTTATCTAAATTCAGATGCTAAATTCCCTATAAATGATGAACTAACATTGCAAACTTTATACAAATAAATTATTCCAAAACTCTTCAGTTTTCAAATTTTCTGCATGATTATGTTTTACTGTCTGAATTCCTAATTATTTCTCAACACAATGGCTAATTAAACGAATAATAAAGCTTATTACGTTTTATTGTCTAAATTTGATTATCTTTTATTGTCTAAATTCGTAATTCTTTCCCAACACAACGGCTAATTAAATGAATAACAAACGTCATGAAGAAAAAGTCGTAACGATTCTAAGGCTTAAAATTGCCCACCATTCCCATCTTCAGGGTTCCACATCATATCTCATGGAATCACCCTCGGGAAATTTGGACAAAAAATCATGACAAGGTAATTTTGATTGAAATAAAATTTTAATGCACTCATATGCTAATGGAACCATGTTGATTTTATGGGAAGTTTTTATATTTAGAATATTCTTGTAAGGTTTAACCTAAAATTTGATGTAATTAAATTTAATATAAATTAATACATTTAGTACAAATTAATTTATATAATTAAAAAATTGTTAATATTTAAAATTATAATACTTATTATGTATTTGAAGATAAAATTTTGTTTCATTTTTCATCAAGATTGTGGTGAAAAGGTCTTATAATTTATGTTCACATTATGAATTTGACTAAAAAAAAATTCATATTTATTTTGGATTACAAAAATGTTGAAAATAAATAATATCTATATTTTTTTAAAGGTATTATTAAGATTTTGTATGCAATTACAATTGTAATTATACTTTTATATATATATATATATATGAAGTATTTTATATATCATATAGGAATATAAATGTTTTATTTTTTAGAGACTTTCACATAATAAGGCCTAAATTTATTACAAGGATACATTCATTATGAAATTAATAGTTTGTTAATAATAAACTTTTATATGTTTTTAAATTTATTTGAAAATTATAAATTATTTTAATATTAATTGGATAATATTTATTTAATTATAATGCTTCTAATATTATTTTAATTCATTAACTATAGGTAGATTGTTATGTTTTCATTATCGTTATGTAAGTAATGTGATAGATATTAAGCTATTTAAGAGATGAAATGCTCAGTGTTAGGTAGAGTGGAAATAAGAATGGTTGCAATTTTCTTTTGTTACATTTTAATGATACTCAAAAGCTTTGGCAATGTGCATCATGTGAGTCCTTCTCCTTATCTTCTATAAATTATTGTGAGTCATTGTTTTTCCTGGAGGCACTAAAAGACACATATATCCTCATTGTCTAATTCATGAAATAATGTACATTAAGATATCCAACCAATATAAGAAGGCCAAGAGTATCCTACTAAAGTAGGTGGAAGCCAATAGTTAAGTAGGTAAGAGGGTAAGAGTCACGGGAGTTATTATAAGAGAAACATTTCCTTCTTCTAATGGGTGCTCCTTTTGGCATTTGAAGTTATCTTCATATGCTGGATTAATAATCTCTCTACTTCTCCCTTTCAATCCATAACTAACACTTGAGATATAATTGGAGTGTTCACCATTTTAAATAAATAGGATTTGATTGGGGGATTTCACTCGGATTGTACATCTAAAATGAACTATGAATATTTCATCATATAATGAGACGAGAATGACATGTGTTAATTACATTATACTTTCATCAACATATTTATTATTGGTCATTAAATGATGTTTTTATGTTGCTTATGGCCACGTTTTGTTTATAGCACATGACTCATGCTAATTACATTTTCACTACAAAGTGGTATGGATTGAAAACATGTATAATTAATGCTTTTATTTGTATGATGTGAGTGTGATTTGGACACGCTAATTAGTTCATCGTCCTTGAGTGTTGGTTTAGTAGTTAGATCATGAGAGCCCATATCCATGAAATCAATATCTATATATAAGAAACACTTCGTTGGTAAGGAAAAAACTTAATCACTAATGATATATTGGAAATTCTTAAATATTTCAACATGGTTGTGGTTGAGAACCTTGTAAGGTAATTGGGTGAGCCTCCTGAGATGTTTGGCATTGTGATACTTTATAAAATGACCAGGGTAGGTGCACCATTTAATATGATGCCTAGATTAATAAGCCTTTCATGGAGCCAATGATCCTTTTTAGATGCCTAAATAGTTAGATAGTCATTCAAGATGCCTAGAGAGTAATTGATCCTACTATAATACTTGTGGCACAAAGAGCCGTAGAAACTCAAATTTAAGGTAATGATTGGAGTTGTACTTGCACTGCGTTTGAAATATTAATGATAGAATTTATATGCCTATTATAGTCGCACATGGTTGTAAGATATACCATGAAGATAGAGTCATATACTAGTTATAGTATGTAGGGACTTATGCCATGGAGAGTGAGACAATTGAAAGATGAGGGTTGATAATTTGATAACTATGAATAATATAAATCTAAATAAATGTGGTAAATTCATGGAAATAAACTATGAGAATGAAGTAATAATAGTGAAACATTCTAAATAATAATATTTGATGCATAATTATGTGTTCATGTGCTTAAATAGAATTTCAATAAGTATAATGAACGAGCGCTCACAAGTATAACATTCACTATTATTTCTTATTAGTGTGAGCATGTGATATATTTGTGATATTCACGTGATTAAGTCCCATATCTACACAATATTTATAATAATAATAAGTGCATTTTGAATCAATATTATTCTTTGAAGAGGAATTTTTTTCTTTATCTCATGAAACAAGAAAAAATAATTATTTATCAATTCAAAAGGTAATAATAATAATAATAATAATATGTTCACAACTTAATGAAATATTAACAAAGTTAAAATGGTAGCTATGTGCATGGGAATGTGAATATAAGGACAAGGAATTCACGTATATCATAAAATATTTTCTATGTTTCATTTGTGATAATTGAAAGTAGCTTCATAGAGGAGATGAGAGTCGGGAAAATTTAGCCATTACATTTTATTCATGGGTTATTTTGCATATTGTTGTATGAAAAAGTATTAAGCAATTGAATCATTTTTTAAAATTGATTTAATTAAATTTTATTATTTTGAAATGATCAAAATTTAAAAAAAACGATCAAAATTTATGGAAATTTGAATATATTGATAAAACTATCATAAAGCATATTATGTTACAAAATTATACAGTTTGAGAGGGCTTAATGGTTAAGAGAATGTGTTTCCTCTTAAGAGGTCACATATTTAAAACTAGAGGGGGTAGAGTATGTATGCTTTTGTAGACTTAGCAGTCAAATCCCTACACGAGGTGGGTCCCTTGTCCCACAAACAAGGGGGACTCATACACCAATTTGGTGATTGGCTTGGTTGTGACCTTAAAGTTGGATAGTAATAATAATAATTAGGACTAGTAAGATTAGGACCAGTAAGATTAACCTAAATTTCTTCACTTTAATATATTTTCCAATCTTAAAATATTCCCTAATGAAATTTGATTGGGGGTTCCACATTTTATATGTCTTCTTGATATTGTGAGAAATTTCTAGTTTGTGAGGAGTAAGACATGTATTTTGTGTGGTTTTGTAGAAAGAAGTGTCATGTGGATTCAATATTGTGAGAGGAATTTGGTAAAAGAAAAATTGGTATAGCCTTGGTGATTAAGAGGTTGAGGGATCTCACTCTCTAATTAAAAGAAGTGGTTGGATAAAGAGTTTTTATCCCCTAACAATTGCCCATCATTTCTTATTATTAGTTGTTAGTATCTCATTATAATAGTCTGACATTTATTGCATTTGGGTCCTTGTTATAGGATTGGTTTCGTCTTCAAATTTTATATGTTGGCACACATCTTTATGTGAGTTTTATATTGTGAAATGCTAATAAATTGATTATTAATAAAATAAATTTCCTAAAACTATATTTTTTTAAGCATCAAGGGTTAGCTCAATTGGCGAGTTCCCATTACTAAGGTATCTTGTAATTGGGAGGTCATGGAGTCTATTCTCCCCTTGCTCTCAAAGTTAGAGTTTGCCAATTTAGCAAAAAAAAGTTTTCCTTGAGAAAAATAAATAAATAATATTTTTTTCTTCTTTAAAAAGAAACTACTCTTCTTAAATGATTTTTTTCTTAATATTTAATTAAATTATTGTTTAATATTATCTTACTGTAAAATAATCAATAAAAATTAACCTTAAAATATTTATAAATTATTATTATAAATTTCATATTACTAGATAATTATATTAATTAATGAAAAAAACATATATTATTATTTGAAAATCATTTTCATACATCCGTCAAGAGAACAAGGAGTAACGATAATCCCCAATTCAATTGAAATGAATTGTTTCTATTTGAAAATCATTGCCTTGAATCATTGAAGAAAACAAAGAGTAATGATAATTCCCAGTTCAATTGGAGTGGATTGCTTCCATACATAATACATTAGAAACTACGTGATAGAATAATATAGGCACCTCATTTTGTTAAATTTATCCCATAAACGAAGGGAACACTTAGTTGATAAATTGGGGATAAAGGATAAATACTATAAAGAGTTTTCATATATTGATTTTATTTATGTTATAAAATTAATTTTTATATATGATGAAATAATTAAAGTAAGTAATTAATGATTAGCGGATAATACTGAGTAATGAATTTTTCTATTTCTGGTTTGAGAGTTAATATTTCTGGTTTAGGAATTAAGATGGATCTTTTTAGTGTGTCCATTAAAAAATAATTAAAGAAATAATTTTATTTATAATAATAATAGTGTTATTAGTGTATGGGAGAGTTTTTATTATTAAGTTTTTTTTTATGATAGTTAGGTTATATAGAACCATTATATTATATTTTTAAATTGGATATTGAGAGTTTGGTATTAATATTTACATGGGTTTTGAGGTTCAAAATTATTTTATATCACACAATTTGTTGATTCAAATTTACAGTACCAAATAAATTAGAAATAGAATTAGTGTTAAAAGATTAAGACTTGAACTAACTCCATCAATAATATTTCCTAAATAAATTTAAGTTGTTATAGACTCAATAGAAATAATTTTAAGTGATTATTAATTCAAACTATGTAACAGTCTATGCTTCAAACAATGTCCAAGAAGTTAGGGAATGCTAGGAAATGACTGAAATTAACAATGGGGAATAGGGCACCAAAAGGGAAAAAGGACCTAGCTAACTCATGCTATTGTTAGACATCGTAATTGTACCGACATCTAAGTTAAGGTGAGAAATGATCTAAGAAGGTAATCCATCACATACACAATAATTTAGAGATAAGGAAAAGGCCTCACATGAGGCACATTGCGAAGAATTTTGAGTGTCATTGGAAAATAACAAAAGATAATTGCGACCATTCTTATTTCCACTCTACTTAAGATTGAACATTTATGTGATTATTTCCACTCTACTTCAGATTAAGCATTTATGTGATTATTTCCACTCTACTTAAGATTGAGCATTTAGCATTTGATCACTCTTATTTCCACTCTACTTGAGATTGAGCATTTGACCACACAAGTAGCTTAATATCTATAACAATATCTATATGTCGATAATGAAAACAAAACCATCCACCTATAATTAATGGATTAAAATAATACTAGAAGTGTTATAATTAAATTAATATTATCTACTTAACATTAAAATACTTTTTAATTTTTGAAATAAAGTAAATAATCTATAAAAGCTTATTACTAATAGTCTTTTGAGTTCATGATGAATATATATTTGTAATGGATTTGAATCTTATTGTCTAAAAGTCTTTTGAGAATAAAACATTTATATTCTTATATGAATTATAAAAATATTTTTTTATAATATATATATATATATATATATATATATATATATATATAAAATTTCCATTTTAACAATTACAACTATAAATTAATAAAAAAAAATAAACACATTATTTATTATATTTTTTTTAAAATACATTTTTACTATAAAATTGAAATATGAATAAGCTTTTAATCAAATTTATAATATGTAAATCTATAAAACCCTTTTACCACAAATTCTAATGAAAAAATCATGAAACAAAAAAATTATAATAAATATTTAATTTTAAAGAATAATAATTTCTTAATTATAAAAAATTAATTTGTGATAAACAAATTGATTTATATTACATTTAATTCATTCAAATTTTATGTTCAAGCCTTATAGGAATATTCTAAATAAACATACGAAGGAAATAAGCATGTAACCCGGTTCCATTAGCATATGAGTGCACTCAAATTTCCTTCATATCAAAATTACCTTGTGACAAATCTTTGGGCCAAATTTCCCAACTAAAATTTCCTTCCTATCACAATTACCTTGTGACAATTTTTTGGGCCAAATTTCCCCAGGGTGATTCCATGAGATTTGCGGTGGAACAATGAAAATGGGAATGGTGGGAAATTTTAAGCTTTAGAATCGTTATGGCCTTTTCTTCACGAGGTTTATTATTTGTTTAATTAACCACCGTGTTAGGAAATAATCAAGAATTTAGACAATAAAACGTAATAGTGCAGGAAAATTTGAAAACCGAACAGTGGTTCTTTGATTCGTCGCAGTGTCGAACCCAACATCATCGTTGTCCACATAGGCGCAAAACCTCTCAAAAAGCACAGCCTCGGGCGAGGAAAATAACGGCCAAGCACAAGAACAAGATGGCACTGGTGGAAGCAGTATACGAGGCGGAGATATGGAGGTCGTTGTCAATGGAAGAGAGGAGGAAGAGATCGATTAGCAACAAAATAATATCAAGAACCATGAGCCACGTGGGTGCTTTGTCAAATGCCATGGTAAATGAGGTAATCTGCGTCACCACCGAGCAGAAGTTGACAGCTGCGTTCCTGGATCAAGTCCTGACGAGTTACCTCGTCTATCAGACATTGGTTCTCCGTTGTAAAGTGAAGGGCAATCTCCAGCTTGATGGACTCTATGGCCATAGCATTTCATGGGCCTCTCTTGCACAGTAAGAGATTATACGTCCAAATATCTGTAATTCGTCTCATGATACAGTTCTGTATCAGATTGCATTCAATCGCCTATGCCGAGCAGCTGACCCCACCTTCATCCTTCTGTTGTATTTTGCGGTCATCCAGTTTAACATGTTCCACCATCGCAGGCGGAAACCATTGATGTCTCTTAAAATTCAAAACAACCCGACAAAACAACACAAACTCAATTCAATCATCCACTGGAAATTCAAATTCAGATATGTGAACGGAGTCATCTAACGAGGCAGAGGAATTGCCCGGATGGCTAATAGTGGCTGGAATTCGAGCAAAAATATTTTAAAAAATCTTGTAGAGATAGTATTTGAATCGTGTTTTTGATGGTGGAAATGGATTCAACACCATCAAAAATATTTAGGACACCTAAAATTTTGAAGTTTAACAACTATAACTTGGATTTACAAAAATCCTTGCCAGATTTTCTCTAAATATGACCGGAATTTCCATAACTTTCTGGGCAACTCCTCCGACTTGTTAGACTATGCGTATGTGACCTGCGGGATTCAAAATTTCCAGCTGGTCGTCCTCCTCCAAATTCAATGAAAGGCACCATTTTGCATAGTTTTTTGTGTTCTAATAACTCATGTACTATTGGATGGAATTTGGAAATAGACTTATTCCCGACACGCAAGGAAACATGCTTTTTTTTCGGGGCGAAATTTTCGGCTGTGTACACTGCTCCTTAAAGATTCTACAGATACATGACCTCACTAATGCAGTCCCTACTATTTGAACTTTTGAAATTTAAAATTTGAATTTTGAACACCCGATAGAGCTCTTCATGAATTCCAGGAGGCCAGCTTTCTGAAGTGTCTCGAATTGGCTGGAAGTGGAAAGTACCGTGTGTAAGCCCATCTTGAGAGGAAAAGAGATCACCATTTCTTTGATATCTTCGTTCCGTTATGACAACACCAAGGCAGGTACAAGAGCTGGAGCTTGTGTGCAAGTGAAGGAGATCCATTCTGGGGCACCTTTTCAAGATATCCTTGGCCCTAAAGCTTATAATTACCGAAAACCTTTATCTCTATTGCAGATTCGCTGAACCAGATGAGTCTTTATTAGCATGTGTGCAGTAGTTGCAATTTACAGATGTTGTCGGTTGCACAGGATTTGAGCTCGTTGGAAATACTTAATGTCTAATCGACAATGTTGTGGGATTAAGCCAATCAACTGTACCCAGAGAAATCAGTGTTGGGAATCACGATTATCATTAGACCAAAACTCGTCGATGTTAGTTAATGTGTAAATATGTTAGAAAACCTGCATAGATGAATCTTGCTAATAAAGGTTGAACACAAAGCTTTGCAGAGCAAACCACTAAAAAAAATCGAAAGAACAAAAAGAATCACTGATTAACAGAAAAATAGGTTACAATGCTCCTGATATACTACATGAGAGTGAGCTAATACGCATCACTAGGTGAAGATCCCAAGGTAATGCACCATAATGGTGATCAATGAGAGGACTCGACACCTACAACAAGTTCTGGAGAGAACTAGCCAGATGCGGACTAAAAGGAGGAGCAAATCAAGGAGTAAATCATGCAGAAAGCATCTTGCATGTAGTCCCATGCATGCATGGACAGTCAAAGGCGCCAATCTGGTGAAGATTCCAATGTTGAAGCCTTGTATTTCAGTGAATTCTCTAACTAAGTGTCTGCATGTGCCAATAATGAATGTCCTAGGTGTGTAGTACCTCCAACACCCCCACTGAACACTACTATGGGGAAAAATAGAAAATGGGCCCTGGAAACTAAGGCTAAAGGTCACCCAAAATATAGTGCAACTTGTACTAAAATTGAGAAAAGAGGGAAAACCTTGTGGGAAAACCCCCCTCAAAATACAATGTAATCAAAAGAAAAGAGGAAGAAAAGACAATTGCTAAGCAACTGTGTCCTTCACTCAAAGACAATCGCACAGAGAGTGAAACTTCTACTCAGTGAATGTCTTGGTGAAGATGTCTGCAGTATGTTCTGTTAAAGGACAGAACTGCAAATCAATGATTCGATCATGTACTAAGTCTCTAAAGTAGTTCATATGGATATTTTTGTGCTTCGTCCACTGCCGCTATACTGGATCCCTGCAAAATTTGAGAGTACTCTGGTTGTCACACTAGATGATAGTGGGCTAGTGGAACTGGATGCCCAACTCAGTGAGGAAGTGCTATAGCCACAGAGCCTGAATGGCGATGTTGACTACTTCTCTATACTCGGCCTCAGCTGAAGAGAGAGCAATAGCAGCCTGCCTCTTGCTTGACCAACAGATAGGGCCAGACCCTAGACTAAGTGAATATCCAGAGGTGGCCTTGTGATCAATGTTGTCGCCCGCCCAATCAGAATCTGTGAAGCTAAGGAGATTCAATGCAGTTCCTGTTGCATAGTGAATCCCGAAGGTGATGGTGCCCTACACATATCAGAGGATGCGCTTGGCAACTTTTTAGTGTAGCTCATGCGGCTCCTGCATGTATCTGGAAACTGCCCCTACTGCATATGGGAGATCTGGTCTGGAGTGGGTGAGGTACAGTAAGCTCCCCACTAGCTGTCGGTAGAGAGTATTGTCAACTAATGGAGTGTCACCTCCATCCTCAAGGCTGACCAGACAAAAATGGAGTTTGTGCTAGCTTGCAGTAAGTCATGTGAAATCTCTTGAGGAGATCCCGTGCATACTTAGGCTGAGAGAGTTTGATGCCTGTGGCATCCTGGCTGATCTCAAGACCAATAAAAAAGTGTAATGGACCCATGTTCGTCATCAGGAACCTATCATACAAGGTCCTCTTGACTGCAGCAATGGTTGAAGCCAAGTTGCTAGTGATTAGGAGATCATCCACATACAAAACTAAGATAAGAAGAGAGTCATGTGTCCTGAGCATGTAAACATTCAAATCAGACTTACATCTTTCGAAGTTTTGTGATAAGAGAAAATAATCCATCTTCACATACCAAGCTCTCGAGGCCTGCTTAAGGCTGTAGAGAGACTCCTTAAGTCTGCAGACCAAAGATGAATCTTGAATGAAACCATGTGGTTGCTCCATGTAGATCTCCTTAGATAGGTCTTCGTGAAGAAAGACATTCTTCACATCCATCTGATGTACTTCCCACCCCTGGGCAGCAGCAATGCCAAGTGCAAGGCATATGGAATCCATCTTTGCTACTGGAGCAAATGTCTCATCATAATCAATGCCATGCACTTGCTGGAAGCCTTTGGCTACTAGCCTGGCTTTCTATTTGGTGATTTGCCCATCTGCAGCACTCTTGGTCCTGTAGACCCATTTACATCGGATAAGTTTCCTTCTTGAAGGACGGGTACCAAATCCTAGGTCTAGTTCTTGAGGAGGGAGTTACTCCTCCTCCATGGTCGACTCCCAAGAGGGAGTGAAGGTAAGAGGAGGCTCAATAAACTCTGAGTTGGTCCTCCCCGGATCAGAATTATCCCCCACAAGACCATTTCTAACAGTGAGGTGGTCTTGTGCATATCTCTCACTTAAGCTCCTTGTTCTCTGATTTATGACAAGGGAAGTTGATTCACTGCTGGAAGCCCGATTTGGGCTTGAATGTGGATCATCATATGCATGCATTGGATTTGTATTTGAAGACTCTATCTTTGCATTTGCATGCTCTACCTCAGCATCTGCATGCTCTGTATCTACATCTGAGTGTACTGAGTCATCAGCTCGGTCATGAGGTAGATAAACGGTGTCTGCATGTGACAATTGAGGTGCATGCAAGAGACTTTCCTCAAATTGGACACTTCGCTCAATGATGAGCTTGTCTGTAGAGGAAATCAGGACCTGGTATCCCTTCACACCATCAGGGTATCCAACAAAGATGCACTCAATGCTCTGTGGATCAAGAGCTTTCCTCTTTTTAGAGGGGATCCTGGTCCATGCTCGAGAGTCGAAAACATGGAGGTGGGTGACGTCTGGTTTAGTGCCGCTCCAAGCCTCAAAGGGGGTCTGATCCTTGACAGATCTATGAGGAGATCTGTTCTGGATGTAGTTAGCACAATTAAGTGCATCAAACCATAGCTTATGAGGTAGTGACTTAGCATGCAGGGTGTAGGAAGCCATCTCTTTGAGAGATCGGTTCTTTCTCTCAGTAACTTTGTTCTGCTGTAGAGTGTATGGAACTGTGTGCTGCAACTGTATGTCAGACTCAAGGTAAAGGTTTTGAAGTGTTGTGTTAACATATTCCCCCCCATTGTCTGTATGGAGGGCTTCGATCTTTCTCTCTGACTGTGTCTCAACTAGTGCTTTGAAATCTTCAAAGTGCGCAAAAACTTCAGATTTGGCTCTGAGAAGATACACCGAAGTATACCGTAAGAAATCATCAATAAATGTAAGCACATACCTTGCTTTGTTGATGGCAGGATGAGGAAAAGGCCCCATGAGATCACTATGGATCAGATCTAGAGGGGAGGATTCTGTGAGTCTTGCTGGTGTCAAATGTTTCTCTAGGATGTTTGCCAAGGACACACCCTTCACAAACTCCTTTGGAGAAACTGATATTTGGCAAGCCTTCCACCATCTCATGCTTGCTTAGCTGCTGCATATACCTGTAATTTAAGTGACCAAACCTCTCGTGCCAAAGCCTACTACTATCATCAGCATTTGTAAGCAATAAGGAGGATTCAGATTCAATAAATTTAGAAAATGTATACAGTCTAGCTCCATTGTTTACCTTACCGGTTGCAATTTTTGCTGCTATGTAGGTCATATATGTTCACTGCATCTGGAGCGAATTCCACTCTCTTTCTGGTGCTGGAATGATTGATCTGATAAACTGAAAGCAAGTTTACCGAAAATTTTGGAACATGAAGCACATCTTCAAAGCTTCCGTGTAAAATTTCCACTCTACCTTTTTAGGTGACCTCAATAGGTGAGTCATCTCCCATGAGGATGGGAGGTCCTTTGCATGCATCCAAAGAGGAATGGACTTCCTTTGTAGCAGCCATATGGTGTGATGCACCAGAATCTATAATCCATGCATCAGGGGAAGAGTTAATTGCAACTAAAGCATGAAAATTGTTACCTTTCCCGTGTGGCGGGCCCTCAGTTTTCTTCTTGGCGCCCTGAGGGATGTGGTCCCCAAGGTTGTGCTTTTGAAGGATTTCTACCATTTGGTCAATTTGTTTCTTCATGCAAGAGGATTTCGAATGGAATCCTTGGTGACAATAGGTGCATTTGTCTCCTTTCTTCCCTTTCTCATTTCTGGAGTTGGAGGAGTCATTGAAGGGCTTGGTGTACCCTTCCTTCTTTGGATGGGAATGTGCTTTTCCCTTGTCTTTTTGCTGCCGATTTTTCTTATTTGAATCAGATCTATGATTTTTATTGTGGCTACCATCATGCACAGCAAGTGCATGCACTTTTGGAGGTTTGATTTTCCCCATGCCAATGAGTTTATCTTTCTCAAAAGTTAGGGACTCCATGTACTCTTTGAGAGAAGGCATAGTGTAGGATTTACCTATTGTGAGCCTTACTGAATGAAATGTAGACACAAAGATAGAGTATTCTCGTCCAAGCTTTGACATAATAGAGAGAACTTGGCAACTCTCCTCCTTGGATTTGTTAATTCCACAACCCTTGAGTTGTAGCAATAGATCATTATATTTGGTGAATAAGTCTTGAATTATGTCATAGTTTCGTGGTTCCAATTAGAGCAGCTCCACTTCGAGCAGATGTCCTTTCATCTCACCCTGTTTCCCGTGGATTTCTTCAACCTTTTTCCAAATCTCATTGGGAGTACTCTAGGCAGATAGATGAAACTACAACTTTGGGGAGATGCACATGGATATGGATCCGTGGGCCTCATCCATGCGGTTGAGGTACTTGGATTTATCTATGGCTGAAGTGGGTTCCACTTCTGCAGCCATGGTAATCATGTACAACCCTTTCTGATGAAGGTATCGAGCCAATTGGTCCTTCCATTTGTGATAGTTGTACGGTGTTAGGATTGATGCTTTGGGAAACTCCATTTTTTTGTCGATATTCGATCTCCAAGCTGTAATACCTGCAAAATAAAGTACTGGTGTGCCTTTTATCTAGAAACCTATGGGCTCTGATACCATGTAAATGTGTTAGAAAACCTGCATAGATGAATCTAGCTAGTAAAGGTTGAACACACAGCTTTGCAGAGAAAAAACACTAAAAAAATCAAAAGAACAAAAAAAATTATTGATTAATAGAAAATAGGTTACAATGCTCATGATATACTACATGAGAGTCAACTAATACGCATCACTGGGTGAAGATCCCAAGGTAATGTGCCATAGTGGTGATCAATGAGAGGACTCGACACCTATAGCAAGTTCCGGAGAGAACTAGCGAGTTGCGGAGTGAAAGGAGGAGCAAATCAGGGAGTAAATCATGCAGAAAGGATCTTGCATGTAGTCCCATGCATGCATGGATAGTCAAAGGCACCAATTTGGTGAAGATTCCAATGTTGAACCCTTGCATGTGAGTGAATGCTCTAACTAAGTGTCCACATGTGCCAGTAGTGCAGGTCCTAGGTGTGTAGTACCTCCAACATAATGATCGCATCGCAAGAGAATCACGATTATCGTTAGACCAAAACCCTTAGGAGTTAGTCAGTGGGATTAAGCCAAGCAACTACACCCAGAGAAATCAATGTTGGTAATCACGATTACCGTTAGACCAAAACTCACGAGTGTTAGTCAATGATCACATCATCAGAGAATCGCGATTAGCGTTATACCGAAACCCGCAGGTCTTAGTCAATAATCGCATCACCGGAGATAAGGATCCATGAGAGGCGGTTAGTCCATGTAGTTAAACACATGAAGCATTGGTTAATCCGATGTCCAACAAGTCCATGTCGTGAAACACAGAGGGAGCGTCGGTTTATCCAATGTCCAACAATCTCTCCCCCAACGTGAGTTGGTTGTGTATTGAAATCGTGACCTACGCTTAGAGGCCACTTATTGGGAATCACTGTTGCCATTAGACCGAAACCTGTAGGTGTTAGTCAATGCTGGCATAGCCAGAAATAAAGATACACAGGATTTTGAACATCGGAAAGAAAAATAAATAAATAAATAAATAAATAAATCAAATCAAATCACATAAAATCAAATCTCTAGTTTTTTTTTTATTCAATTTTATGATATAAAAATTTATCATAGTGCAATAATATTGTAGAGTTTAATGTATCTATAGTTTTCGTTTTGCTCTTTGAGTGATAATGTTTGAGAGTCTTGTGTGAATGTTTTTTATGAATTTTTAAAAATGTATGATGTTTTAACATTATTTTTGATTATATGAATATAAAATGTTTTTAAAAACATCATATTAGAAAAATTTTATTTTTTATATATGTATAACATTATGAATTTGTATGATTTTTTTTAATTACTTTTATTTATATGAATATAAAATGTATTTAAAAAGGATTATATTAGTTATTACACGAGTATAAATATTTGTTTAAAGGGAAGTTTCACGTTGAGGTGTACAATTTTTTTTTTTTAAATATATGAATATAAAATGTTTTTAAAAAATATTTTATTAGTGGAATTTTAATAGTTATATGGTATTACAATTTTTGTAGGTTTTTTTTATTTATAAGGATATAATAACTTGTTTAAATCAGAAGTTTAAAGTTTGTTTTAATGGTGTAAACACTTAAATGAAATGTTATTTATTAACTTTTGAAGTTTCAAGTTCGTTTGAAAGTGTAAAAATTGATATAAAAATTTGTTTATCACGTTTTTTAAATTTATTATTTATTTAATTTGGTAAATTTAATTTTTTAAATATGGAAGTTTTTACAAGTTTATTAAAAAAATTGATTGGAGTTTTGTTATATAATTTTAATGAAATTGAATTTTTGAAAGTATATATATATATATAGTGTAATTTTAATTATTAATTTTACAATCCAATTAATTTTTAAATATGAATGTAAATTTATCTAATATATGTTAACTTATTAAGTGATTTTATTAAGTTATTGTGAAGAACGATATTCTTCTCACTTAAATTCAGTTTCCCTAATAATATAAATGAACTTTGTTATAATTGCATCTAATCTTATTGTATCAAAACTATAATATATATATATATATATATATATATATATATATATATATATATATATATCAAAAAGCTTTTTAAAAATATGAAAAATTAAATTAAACTTTTATTTTTTACATATTGGATCTTTCTCTCTCTCTTATATATATATATGAAAATTTATTCATTTACAAAAGTATAAGTTAAAGTTAAATATTATATCTGATAAATATTTAGATTTTTAGTTTTTTCAACAAAATATTATCAAGATCTTATTTTATATTTCTTCGTGAAATTTGCAATTTAATTTAATTAAGTATATCAACTATTGGTATTTTCAATTCCAATAACTCTTTTTATTTTAAGATTTTTAATTCTCAAGAGTAATCATATTAGAAGAGTTGAACTTGGATAGAGATCATAACAGTTTATCCTTTACCCCTTTGAGCTAAGACCGAACTTTCAAGGTTAAATTGATTATATAAATTTTTAAAAATTAATTTAAACTTCTTTTTTTTTCCTCTGTTTTAAGAAATATGATGATGTATATCAAATTTTAAAAATAATAGTAAAATTGAAATAAATTTAGTATATCTTCAATATAATAGCAATGAATACATCGAAATTGCCATGTAACCATCTCCCTCCCTTTATCGTCACATTTGAGAAGGGGTATGTTTTTTGTCTTTTCTCATTGACTTTATGCTTCATAGATGGCTTCAATTTCATGTTTGCATATGGCCCTTTTGAAAGTTTAGATAAATGTGATATTCAAGTATTATCCATAAGATACACATAAATACATAAGTTTATGACACTTGGTTTCATATTCGAAGAGGTCTCTTGGATTTTTCATAACTCTTCATGTTCACTTGTGGATTTTTTTATTTCCACGCAACTGAATATTGCAATTTACATAGTCCCCTAAGGATCATGTTTCCAACATTAGGGCATACATTAGTCCAAGAAGGGAGCTAAAATATGAAGGTAAATAACAATCAATGCCTGCCTAGATGTGGTCTCTAAATCTAGTAGTTTAAGGAAGACCACAAACCAAATGGGGTAGCAAAAGTTGAAGTCTTCTACTAGTGATGGTTTAAGGAAGAACAAAACCGGAAAGGTAGCAGAAGTGGAATTCTTCTATCATAGTGGTTTAAGGCTAGTCACCAACTCTAGAGCTTGGCTCAAAGAAATTCCTAGAACAATTCTTAATTTGGCTAGAAGTTGATGTCTTCTACTAAATGGAAGTGATTTCTGATAATGGTTTAAATATAACCACAAACTATTGAAGTGGTGGTTTGAGGATGACCACAAACTTGTGTATGAACACACACCAAATTGTGTTAATGGAACATGAGTTTGTCTTTGGCTAAATCACAGACTCTAATTCTCATTGAATCTAGCCCTAGGATCTAACTACTAACTCTTGTTCTGGCTATGGTTCAGGCTCAATTGATATGACTTCAAAATTGGTAGTTGACTATAAATTCTCCCCTCATTAGATACAAGGTGAGAATAAATGCAAAAGAAAAGTATGTTATTTGTAGCTTAGAGAAGAAGTTACTATACATTTAAAGGTCAACCACATAATATGAAACATGTCACTAATGTTTAGATCTCTTCCAGAAATTTATATAATTAATCTACTATTCATGCATCGAAAGTTTCCATTTTTAGAAGAATATGTCATGTCATTCTTGTAAATTGAGCCCTCATTGGTCATTTAAATAGTCTTTAGCCATCTCCTCAAGCTATATATTATAGATGTAGAAAAATTAGATGGAGATGCTTAAAGGGAGGTTTTCCCACTACTTTTATTCTTGAGGTTATTGCACTTTTCTATTTGAATTAAGGGATGATACAAACCTTCTATTTTGTAATGGTCCATACTTCATGCGACCAAGGAAAATGTAGTTAAATTATTGGACTTTATATTTTTACTTCTAAGTGGATATTGACTTAGAAAATCTTAGGTGGGTTAAACTCTCTCATTTACCCTTTTATTTCTACGGTGACGATACATTTATAAGTATATATATCAAATAACACACATATCATTTTAACTCTCAATAATTATAAAACATCTAGCGTGTAAATCTTATCCTATAAAATCCATAGCCATTAATCCTTAGATCAAATACCTTTCACTCTTAACCACTATATATCTTGGATCCCTATAACCCTTAACCAATAATATTCTATCACAATTTAACCTCTAATATCTTACACCAATCCAATAAGCAATATTAATGCATATAATCCCTAACCTTCATCCACTATATCATCTAACGCATAACATAAACCCTAATCCTTCTAACTCAAGACTCTATATCCAAGATAGTATAAGACTTAATCACTAGTGTAGATAAGTACAAAAAACATCGACATTCAAAATACTTAAACCACAACTTTTTTATCCCTTATCTTCCAAAATTTCCATTTTTTAATCACTAGCAACTAAAAGCCTTGGACCACAAAATTCACTAACCAATATCATATTAAAATCATCTCTGTCTCTGTCTCTCTCTCTCTCTCTCACACACACACACACACAACCAATATATATAATAGCATGTTATGTACACATTATAATTTGGTATATATATTGAGATTTTATATTGCCATACATACATATACCCCTCTCATCTTTGGCATACTTTCGTAGTTGGTTGTAACTACTAGCATCCATTTAAATAGCCAATGTTTACCACATTTCCAGTAAAACTTCTAAGATTTATTCTACATTTTTTATATACAATAAATCAAAATGGGAAGCTTATTACTCCCATAATTTCCTAATTTAATGTGTTAGCCTTGACTATCAATAATAACACCCTGGAAATCATGCGACAGAGATTCATGATGTGTTCAGATGAAACTAACATGGTTTGTATCCTTCTACCACCTCCTCTCTTTCCCATGTACATGCACATACTTCCCTTTCCAACTATTTGTTATCTTCCCATGCATACCTAACATTTTGTACTTGATTTTCCATATTTTAGAAGGGTGTAAATATAACAATTTTCATTACCAAAAACTAATAAAAAATTGTAACACATATTTTAAAAATATTAACTTAAATATAAATTTTATATATTTTGAAAGACCTATAAATTTTACAATTTTCATTACCATAAACTAATAAAATATGTAGCACTACTTTTATAATATTAGCCATATACATTTTAAATTTTCTTTAAGGATCTAAAGATGACAAGAATGAGGGGATTGATAATTCTTGATATTGGGAGAAAAGTAGTATCCAATATTTCATAGGGATTAGGACAAGTCATTATAACTATGAAGGCTTACTGACCATGTAAGGGATATTGATTGCAAAGG
Source organism: Pinus tabuliformis (assembly GCA_031772625.1). Taxonomy (NCBI): domain Eukaryota; kingdom Viridiplantae; phylum Streptophyta; class Pinopsida; order Pinales; family Pinaceae; genus Pinus; species Pinus tabuliformis. The sequence goes on along the minus strand of CM062814.1, from coordinate 738,688,022 downwards.
AGTAAATTGCCAACTTATTTTTAAAGTTGTTGGATATTCCATAACCATCATTAAAGCTATGAATTCTTTGTGATGTTGAAGGGAAAGAACTTGACAAGGATTACCATTTGGATTAAAAAGGATTCCAATTTCCTTATGCATTCCTCCTATTTCTATGTCAAAATACACCTCAACTATGTAGCAGACAAGTGGTCTAACAAAGCTCCAAACCTTGAGATTGGAATACTATTGAAAAAATGGGGTAGAACTACATGTTATATGCCATAGCTCTAATTTTATATTGATGGTTTCAAATCACATTTATTCTCTCATGAGTGAGAAGGTAGTTCATCATTCCATTTGCATTAGTTTGGGAAATTCAAGGATCCTTCCTTAAGAACATGTTCATTAATTTTGGTTTTGGTTATTGAAGGGTCCCATTATACTATGTGTTTCATCAATAGGGTAATGGAGTGTGTAGGTGTTAGAATTCGGCAGTAGAACATCCTATTTTTTGTTGGCATAACAACCTCGGTATGCCTATTAATTCTTTGGGACCTCCCATTAACATTGTCTATGCAAACTTAGGGACCAACTACATCTGCAAAGACTTGGCCTAATGGGAACTTTCTAGATTTTGGGGAAACAACACCAACTTATACAATTTATGTCTCCATTCGATGACTATTCAATCTCCATTCCCTTTCCTAACATAGACTTTGTCCTTTTGGGTTAGGAAATTCCCTTAATTGGTTTGATAATGTTTAGGTGAAGGAGTCTGGCCATATTAGAATAGCTCCTTCCCTTCTCTCAATCACTTATTTTCATTTGTTGGATATGTTTATTTTTCAACCCTTCTAGTTTTTCCATCCTTCATTTTGTATCTTCTTAATCCTAAAATCACTAGGAAACAATTGGGGAGGGGTACCTCAAAAATCTTGTAGGAAAATGCATAGAACGAGACATTAGCTCATCCTGAGGAGTCTCTAGTTTATGGTAACTCTTACTATTTCTTGTATTCAAATAGTTGTGTCTATCCTTAGTTTGGTTATTTTTAGAATTCATCCTTAGGTTTAGGAACTAATAAAACTTTTAATGAAATTTCATGGAAGTATATAAGTTTGTAGTCCTTAACCTTATTCAAGTTCTTTCTTCCTCTAAATATCTTCAAAATTCTTCTCTTTAGAAAACATAATCAAAAGAGTTTCTACATTATGGATTGAGATCATATGTATTGGATAGAAATCACCCTAAAATGGACAAAAATGATATCAACGAATCAAAAAGAACTTTAAGAAGTTACAAAGAGTTAATTCATTTTAATAAGAAGATTCTTTTGCAAGCCTACTCTAATATCAATGAATTGGAGAACCATTGTATCATGTTGCATGTTGACATTATGAATTTATTGATTCAATAAAATCAAAGGATTGATTTATTAGAAGTTGATAACTTAGTTAAAAAATTATCATTGAATCACAAGAAAGATGATATGTTATCAACCTCAAAATTATCAGGTGAATCATATTAGGCAACACACTCAATGAGGAGATGTTTGCTTCTATAAGGAATATATGATATGGTGTACATTTAAAAAAAAAGGTTATAAGTTATAAAATTATTTTTGATTTGATTTGTCCTTCTTCAATATTCTCTAGAGATAATTCATCCCCAAACTTCACATATATATAAGATAACAAGAGTGATAAGAGCATAAAATAGGATTTTTTTATTATCCCTTAATCAAAGGTCTACTAATTATATTTTTTTGCAATCCCATGGTTGGCTTGCATTTAACATAACATCCATTGCATCGAATTCAGTAGGTAAAATAAGAAAATCCATTCTTGGATTGACATGGATAGGGAGCATGTGAGGAAGTTAAATTGGAGGAAACTATGAAGAGTTAAATATTTGGTAGGAAACCAAGACCGTAAGAACAATAGGGTTGAGATTTGCAATGATATGAGCAATGTTGGGGATTACTAATTAGTGAATCAAATGACTTATGGATATTTTTCCTTGGTGTTAAGTTTGATCTATGGCCATTTCAATGGTGACCCACTTGTCTAGAAGTTGTAACTTTGTTGAACTACTAATTATCACTGCTTTGGGTGGGTTTTATCATCCTTGGGTTGACACTATAAAATTGTTTTGTCATATTATGGTTTTATTTTTATTTTTCTCTTTTTATGTGTAGTGTTCCATAACCCATATATCTGAAATGTAAATTAGGTTTACATGTATTATAAATGTATTAAACTAAATTCGAGAGACAAGTAAGATGAGATATGTGAATACACCCTTGTATTATGATAATAAGGGAGGTGTTGGCAGCATAGTTTCGATCCATTTTGAGGAACCTTTTTGGTCATCTTTGGCTGTGCACCCAAGATTGCATGAGGAATTGCAAAGTATATGGTGTGGGGGAGACATTGGGCCTTCATTTTGAGGCCTTTACTACTATGATAAGTGTGATTTTCCCCCCGTCTACTACCTCTTATAGCCTATTATCATTCCCACTTTCTCACAATCACTTGTATTATGGTCATCGCATGCTGATGAGGTTTGATGTTCTTAAATTCAATTAGTTTCCTTTATTTTTAACGAGTTATTAGAGCTAGATCTTGTTTTTTCTAATGTGAGTACCAAATCCTGTAACCTAGTAAAGATGTAGTAAACCAAATTGTTAGTTGTCATATCTATGCACCCCTAGGGTGAAATATTCCACATGTATTTTTTTTTTAGGTGGCTCGAAATGGATTAGTGTTGGTGGATCGAGATGTCTTATAGGTGGATTGAGATGCCTCCTAGCTTAAGAAAGGAAGGCACCAACTCATAGTCAATGCTCCAATGAAATGCAAGGTGGAAATGTATAGACCATAGCAACAATTGAATATTTAATAAACTTTGAGGTTTTGGTAAGTGGCATGGGTATTTCCATGCATGCCATATCATGAAAAATATCCTTTGACAACATATAAGTAGTTACCCATGTCAACGAAAGTTGTATTTGTAAATTGTATTATGCTATACTCTTGTTTTGGGATGTAAACAATTAACAATTTCACATCCTCTTGAGCTATTCATGGTTCAATACACCCTACCCTATATTATATAACCTCTATAAAAAGTAAAGATTGAAGGTCTTGATTGGTCAAGGAAGCAGTTAATTTATGAATTGTTCAAATGGTCCAATATGAAGGTCATATGTTGGTGGATATTGTAGTTTCATAATGGAGCATATGTGCATCCATTTTGAGTCTATACATACTATCTTTATAATGGTAATATGAACATGTGTATTGCTCTTTTAATATAAATTATTCTATTGTAAGTTTTATTTCATAGCAAAGTACTTATACTATAATTTTCCTTTGTAGCACAAGTTAGTAGGTAGGGCCCTCTCCCTGGTTTGCATTGCAAATTCATTTATTTATTAGTTAGATTAGCTAATTAGACAAATTTGTATTTTTATTTATGTTCTAAAAATCAATATTTTAATTTAGTGTCATTTTAGTTCTTGAAATTTTATATGTCCTTAATTGCAAAAGTGTGGATTCCATTTTGATTTTAGGTACTAAAGGTTGAAAAATGAAAGTGATTTTTAAAGAAATGCAAAATTATTTGATGCATTTAATGTAAACAATGTACTTTGTTCAGATATGGTAAAGTTCTCTTATAAACATAATTTTAGTTATCCAACAAAACATTAGCATTTTACTTTCTTCCTAATTGAATTTTATCTTTTAATTGTAAAGTGTGGATCACCTACAAAAGTTAGGAACTCAAGTTTGAAGACAAAAAGTGCTTCTTAAGGAATCATAAAACCATTTAATTTCCTGACGCTAAAGAATGGACTATGATTTATGAAAGGTGCTCTTGAAAACATAATCTCAGTGATCAAATAAACCTTTTTATCTCTTTAATTTTTAGTATTTTTGAATTTTATTGTGAGCGGGCTATCAAGATTTTAGAGGGTTCAAATCTCTTGAGGTGTGAATCTCTTTTAGAGTGCAATATAATTTTTTTCATTGTTTAAATTGCATTTTTTAATGTATAAATGGATTAAATGCCTTGAAAATCTCTTTGAGCACTTGATTGTGTAGAATACACAACTTAAACTTACAATTCCAATAAATGTTTTCTAGATTTCAAATGACTAAAAAATACACTTAAAAAAAGACCAAAAATGAGAATTGTGAGAAAGTAAGAATAGTTAAAATATTTTAATCGTTATTTTTTTATTGAAGTATTTTAATTAAAACCCATTTTTTTATGCCACGTATTAATTTTATAACAAGTATTGAAATAAGTACACATTTTCTTTACCTTCATTTTTTTTGTTCATATATATATAGCTTTAAAAGATGATATAATTTATGTTATTCCACATTAATATCTAAATATTTGATTCATAATTATGAGTAAGAGAGTTTTTTTTACATCTTCTAGGTTGTAATTTCAACAACCCTAGCAATACGATCATTGATGTTTTATAATTCTTTTATTTAAACCTAATTAAATATATATAATTATTTTTGTTTTTAACCAAACAAAACCAATGAACATAATTGATATTTTATGAGCCTTTTAATTAAAACTAATCAATTAAATATATTATTTTTTGTTTTTAATTATATTTGAAGTTATTTTTTATTTAAAACCTATTTCATTTTCATTTTAAAAGGTCTACATGTTAACTCAAAGTTGACATCGAAAGGAATGGAGCATCTTCGTCAAACTAAAGTGTACAATGCACCTTCAAAAGCGGCAATATCTTTTAAATTATTGAAGATTTTTTTTAATGAAAAGATAATATTACTTTTGTAAATTAATATTTTTTGATAAATTTTTAAAAAATATATTTTTTTAAATGAATTTTTAAAAAAGTTTTATTTAAATATTTTTTAAAATAATAATTAATGGAAATGATAATATTAATAAAAATTAAAATTTTAAATAATATTAATTTTAATAATTTTTGTTTTAAATATAACTTTTGCATTAAAAAATGCTAATAGTTGTTTAATTTTTGAATAAAAATTCCAATCATTCAAAATAAATAAATAAATTTCCCAAATTTAATAGCCATCATTTAGCGAAAATATTTAAATTATAATAAAGGTTGCTACCCACGCCTATCAATTTTGGGTGTGGTTTCACTGATATGCAGATGAGGAAGGTGATAAGAAATATAATTTATATAAAATGTTTGATGACGACACCCCCAGTCCTGTGTCTCCATTATCCATAATTCAAAATACATCACATGGCATCTTGAATTTAATTACATGCCTCGAGCTCCCCTCTCGATGGCAGGAGGAAAATCAGACAGAAGACTGTATTTCTTTAAGTTGCAAAAGTTTTCTGACAATAATTTTGATAACGGATGTCAATGTTCGTCTCTATAAACTGAGAAGGAGATGTGGGATGATACAACCACATAAGTAGGTTATAAAATGATATTTTAACTTCCACGAGACTAAAAATAGTCTATGGGACCATCAACTCCCTGCTTTTCTCCTTTTGTAATTCAATCGTTTTCTTATTCAAATTAATGATGCACTGGCCCAACCTTCTAACAATCCCCTCGCTAAAAACACAATGCCAAGAAAACAATTCTAGAATATTCCCATAAATTTCTATGATGTCTTTGAATGCATCACATTCCAAAATGAATTTTTTTTTTCAATTCCAGTGCCCCATACATGCAAAATGTACACACCCATTCTTCCCAAGCTTCTTTAGGCCTTTTCCACCATCCTATTTCACACCGAAGTTGATGCGAGTTGGTTCTTAATTGAGTAATATGAACGTTTTCCATTCACAGAAAGCTAGGTCCAATGACTCTTTTTGTTGCAGATCACATGTAGGGTTGAATTCCTCAATGTAGTATTTCTTCTTTCTACCCAACTCTTTTCCCCATACTCATTTGTGAAGCTTCAACATAACAAAATTCTTTAGATCCTTGCTATTTGTGGGACATAAATTGAGGTAGATATTCCATTTTTCCATCCATGTGTAATTTTGTCTCATCCATATTTTCTTTCTTTCACTCATGCCTTCATTAAAGATAACATTAGGCCATCTACCTACTCTCTTTCTCAATTATTTTTAGATATTTTATGAACCGCACCATAGCAATTTCTTCGATGGGATTTTCTCTTGTTTCACTCAAAATTATCTCCTAAGGTACCAAACTTTTTATTTTGAACTTGCTTATGACCAAACATTTTTGGATTTTCTCAATTTGTTTCCATTTTGAGACAGGGGTGCTGCTAGCCCACAATTCACACCCATATAGCATCATTGGACAAACTAGGAGTCCAAAAGGAACTTTAATCATTTTCCAATCCCATAACTCTGCCTCTCTACATTTATTTTGAAGAGCATATAATGATTTCCACCCTCCTAAAATTCTCTTCTTTCTACAATCCTCCCAATTAAGTTTGTTGTTGAAATCAACCCTTAGGTACTTGTACTCATTTACTTCTTTAGGAAATTTTCCTTCAAAGAAGAATGTATGCTTGCTTTGCTTCCTTTTATTAGAGAAAATCATTATTTTGGTCTTGCTAGTATTGACTTGCATCCCCACTTCTCTACAAAAACGCTCAAGGGAATATAGGTGCATCTGCAGTCCATGGGCCGATTTAGAAATCAATACAAGATCATGAACATATAAAAGAAGCTTTATCAGAAACTCCCCCAACTGAACACCATCTCCACCTTGCTGATTTAGCCACTCTTCTAGTTTATCAATATATAAACCAAAAATAGTAGGGGATAGAGGGAAACCTTGCTTGACTCCAATGTTACTTCTAAAGCTTTCTGAAATGCTTGCTGAAGTTCTAATTTTTACTTTCACCTCTTCATAAAGTTTATGGACAATGACTCTATAATGCAAACAAATTTCAAGTTCTTCCATTCTACGCCAGAACTTATCTATAGGGACTGTGTCAAATGCATTTTTGAAGTCAAAAAAGAAGCATAATACTTCTTCCTTGTCCTCCCAAACCTTTTCAACAATGTGTTTCAACGTGATGCCATGATCCATTATATAATGCTTTGACCTAAAAACCGTGCGCCCTCTTTCCCTCTTTTATTTTTCTTATGCCCACTTATTGATTCTATTTCCTACCATGCTATCGAAAAGCTTTTCAAACAAAGGATTGATCATATTGGTTCTATAATTGGAAGGATTATTAATGTCTCCACTTTTAAAAAGGGCTATTTCTAGGCTAGTTGTCCAGTCTATTGGGAATCCTTACTGAATGGTGTTGTTGAATATTTCCATGATGTGTGGTGCAAGATAGTTCATTCCCCATTTTATATACTTTTCTTGAAGTTCAATCAAGTTCTTTGCCTTTCATGTTTTTAGCTTCTTAATTCCAATCTCCACCTCATGTAACGTGAAGAGCTTTGTAGTTGTGTTGAACCTGGGGGGAGGCTTTGCTTCTGATTCTTTCTCATAGAGTTGTCTTGCATATTCAAACCATTGATTAACTGTAATATTATTTTTGATTTGGTTCTTCCTTAGTTAAAATTTCTACCAACTAAGGAAGAACCATCCATGTTGATCTTGTTGTTTTCCTCCCTATTATAGAATTCTCTATTTTTTCTTCACTGCCAGCTTGCTGCTCACTTTTTCCCTAAAACCCAAACATTGCAATAACTTATTTACCATAGGAATCTGCAATTAAAATAAAGATGGCCAATAAATTAAACATTTTTATGTGATTGTAAATTTTTAGAATATTTAAAAACTTAGCAATGTCAAACCTTTAAACAGCATAGTATTCTATAAATCCTGTAATATTCTAAAAATCTATAATCTACTTAAACTCAAGGTAAAAAATTATATCAACCATTCTCAATATATCGAATCTCTAACTACATAGTTACTAAATTTGGGCGAATTTGTAAAAAAATTGAATATTCATGACTTCGTTCGATTCAACCAAATTATTCAACGATCGATTCACTTTACAGTAAATTTACAGTACATAGGGATTATATAGGCGGGATATTTCAAAGTTGTTCTAACTAATTTAATAGAGCTTTCACTTTTCCTAAATAGTAAAAAGCATTGTTGGATTGCAGGTTATATTCCAAACAATTTAGAGGGAGAGAGGGCAAGCCAAAGCAAAGGCATTTTTTTTAGAGGGAGACAGGGAAGTCAAAGGAAGAGGTATTTATATTTAGAGGGAGATAGGGAAAGTCAAAGTAAGAGGTATTTATATTTAGATTAGAAATAGATTTGATATATTTTAAAATATATAAGTAAATTTTTTTAAATATATTGTTGAAATTTTTTTGAATCAACCATAAAATTGAATTTTTTTTAAATCAGATTAATTCACTTGAATATCTGAATCGAAATTCGAACTTGGTAATTCTAGATAACAGTAATCAAATCAAACCAAATGCCCACTATAAATTCAAGAATACAGTACATTAGGTGACCAGGCAAAAAAATTCTTACCTCTCTTAAAAGGCTTTGATCGAAGTCCATTACATCCACTCCCGTCAAATGTTGGTTTCGATATTCTGTTGCGAATTCCTTTGCCTCATCCATCACCTTTTCTCCGGGAAATGAAATTTCTGAAGCCTTAAGTAACGTCAACATGCATCTAACTTTTTAATGAGTAATTTTTTATTATTTATATTAATGATGATGAGATGATTTAACTTCCTAACAAAATTTTACTGAAATGATAATGTCAAAAAATTAATGTTAATATTCACTGTAATTATTTGATATCTTTGAAAACATCACATTTCAAAATTAAATATTTTTCATATTTCACTGTCTCAAAAGCTTACAAAATACACACCAGATCTTCCTAATCTTTTTTAAAACTTTTCCACGACTCAAATTAATGATATAAACAAAATAGACCATATATAAAATACCATCGGATTAATGACAATATTAGTGTACCATCTAATTAATGATTTCGACAAAATTACACAAAGCAAAATCTGTGGGAGGGGATTACACATGACAAATGCACCGTCTAGAAGGCTTTGACTAATGCACCCTATGTTGCATCCTCCTCAAGTGTGGTACCTTTCCTATAAATTTTTGGTTACGAGGTATTTTAAGGGTTTCTTTTTGACATTTTGTATTGCAACAAAAACAACCTTTTATACATGTCGGGAATTTTTGCTTACAGCATTAAAATTATTTTGGCGGTGACATGTCACTATTTTTGTGTTTTATTTTTTTATAAAAAAAAATTGTGTATGAAGTATTCTAAAAAAAATTATAAATTTGACATTATGCATTACAATATAGCAGATTTGATCTATATTTGGATACACTGTTTATTTTATTAAACTTAATTTATTTTGAGGGTGACGTGTCATTTTTAAAAAAATAGTATGGTATTTTTTCTTATAAAAATTTTTGGGTATCAAGTATTTCCAAAGTTTTTTTGTTTGTTTGTTTGTTTTGTTTTTGTTTTTTTAATTATATTATGTATTACAATAAAAAAAGGTTGATGTATATTTGGAAACTTCGTTAATCATATTAAAATTAATTTGAGTGTGACATGCCTTTTTAAAAATGATGTGATGTAAAATTAAAAAATGTTTAAATTCACAGTTTATCATACTAAAAAATTGTTTTCATGTAAGGAGTGTATTGGGTAATAGTGTTTTTTATTTCACCTCTCCACGCTTGTAAATATAACAACATATTGATAGCCTTTGAGTTATGGTTAGTTAAAGAAAATCTATGTGATACTGAGAGTCATGTTTAGCTAGAGAGTCATGGCTAGCTAAATAAAAACTATGTGAACACTTAAAGAGTGAATGTAAATTTAATAATTAGTTTGAACAAAGGGATATAGATCCAAAGCTTGAGCAGAGGGAAGTTGCGTGTTGTGATCCCATAGTAGCCCACATTGATCTCTTGATGCCATAATAAGAGACATTATATTCCAACCACTTACGGACCAACCACCCACTTGCAGTGACATGGAATCGATCAGATGAGGTTGGGGATGTGGGCACAGGCCAATTCCTGTCCCCATTTCCCCCTCACAGATTGAGGTGGGACAGTTGTTCTAGAAGAATGACAACGAAATCATCAAAGGGGGGAGATTAGAAGAGAAAGAGAGAACAAAGAGTAGTGGAAGTGTATGTAGCAGAAGAAGAGAAAAGCATTGGTTGCAAGAGAGAATTCCCTAGAGACTTGGCTTGTAGTGTATATAGCGGAGTTGGAGTTTGTGACTGAGCCTTATGCTCACCAACTTGGGATGGTATCCCTACTATTGTGGTGCTTGAGGCCATTAGACTGTTTGTCTAAGCCTGAATGGCACATGGAAGGCCTAGTTTATGACCAAATCACTATGGTGATCGTTATATAGTTGTTAAACCACTTGGATAGGGTAATCTAAGCCATTGTGGTGCTTTCTAGAGAGATGTTAAACCACCTAAATGGTGAATTGCAAACCCTTTTGGTGAGCCTTGTGAGGAGCCTCATTATTGGGTAACTATATGGACCTTAATTCACCTCCTAGCTTAGTCAAATCAACTCTTCTCACAATTTATTACATGTTTTGATTATATTTTGTTTATTGAGATGATTCAAAGTGAGATATTATGCCTAGTGGACTAATGTGCATTAAATGCAGGTTTGTGAGAGAAAATCAGGGAATTTTGGCAAGATTAATGGCTGAAACTCAAATGGGATAAGCAAGGGAGATTGTAGGAGGTAATTCCTCCTCATTTACTCCTCCCTCAATCGAATATGTCTCCATCAATCACACTAGCTCAGAGTACAAGCAGCCAAGTCATGAAGATCAAAAGGTAGTCGAGCAAGTGAGAGTGAAAGAGCTAGTTCATCTCGAGTTTGGGAGCCGAGCCTCCCTAGATTTAAGGAAGTTGTTGGAGACTTCAGTTGTATAAATAAAGAGGCCTAGAGCATCATTAGTATTCGAATTTTTGTTGTAAAAACACTAGTTATTTTTTAGCTCTAGACTTGTGGAAGACATTACTATGTAATTTTCTATTTTGATAATAAGAATGAGCTTTTTTATGATCCAGTACTGAGTTAACTGAGAGGATTGAAGCTATTGGGTTAGGGACCAACCCTAGCAACAAAGGCTCCTCTTCTTGTATTTGTATGCTTAGGTTAGTTTCATAGATTCATGGTTAAATTGTCCTTAGAAGTACTTCATTGCAAGTACTGTAGATTTGATTAGTTTGTTTATTTCGCTTCCATTTGTGCTTTACTTCAGCAGTAGGTTAGAAGGGATAAAACGAACACCAAAAAGTTGTCAATAGGTTTCTTGGCCTCACTTCTTCCTTCAGGGATCATGATTTGAGGAAAGGACCCCTATGCAGCCCCAAAAAGACATATTTCTACTTTCTCATAGAATTTAGAGTTTACTGTACTTGAACCACCATTGGATCAGTTTGCAAGTGTAGGGTTTATTTACCATTTCATCCATTTTCAGTCTTACAGTAGATCTCATCAATGATTCCATTTTATTCTGCAAATTTTCCTCATGCATGAAGTAGACAACTAGCTCATTAAACTCCATTTTTCTAGCTCATTAAAATTCTTCTTGTTTACATGGTTTTTGGGAAAATATCATTATTTGATGCAGTGCAGTGTTTCAGAAGTAGAGAAATATTTTATAGCAAGCAACCTCCTCCAAACTTCATCCATCCATGATCATTCCTCACTTTCACTAAGACCCTCACCAAATTCATGATTCTTCAAGGAAACTTATTCAAGCATGTTGAGCAAATCCAACTATCTCCCAACCTTGGTTTTGAGTTCTGAGTGATCCTAGGCATTTTCTCACTCCATTCCATCCACCAACCACCTTCCCTAAGCCTTCCATCACCTTCAACACCCATCGTTTTTCTCTTGACTGTATCCTGTAGAAATACAAGGAATCCTGTATGTTTTTAGGACATCCTGTAGGTTTTCCTGTAGTGGCCTGTTTTGAGGCCGAATTAAGAGAAAACCTCCAGAAGGCCACACAAGGTCACCTAAGGGTCTCCCAAACCTTCCAACCATCCACCAGCATCCCTAAGCCACCTGCCACACCACCAAAAGAGATTAGCTTTCACACTTGTTTTTCCATAAAAAGAATAAAAAGAAAAAAACAGATTTATTTCAGTCCTTTACATGCACAATAGTGATGTTTGATGTTTTCAACTTCCATGCTTAGGAAAGTAGCATTTCATACATGTTATCTTGGAATTCTTGTAAAGCATAGTTTCTCAGCAGTTAGTTAGGAAATGGTGTGTGTTTTAGCATTAGATTTCAGTCCTTTTCCTTATTGCAATAGACAAGCTTTCTCCTAGAGTAGATTTCTCTTTCTTTCATCAGTAATCAAGCTTCTTATGAATCCATAGAAGTCTGGCTTGAAAACCCTAGTGGTCTCTCGCCAGTTGAATAGTGACAAAAGGCAGAACCATCACTTTTACTTGTGTATACAACACTGTCACCTCCAAGTTTGTACGAACCCTGGGTTGATAAAGTAAAGCTGGTAGCCCCAGGAGTTGCAGCATTCTTGCTGCAATACTGGTGCTCATCACTTTTTGGCACCGTTGCCGGGGAGGTGTCTAAGTAATATGTGATTATTGCTTTCTTTCTTCCATTTCTTGTTTCTGATATTCTACTATTAGTTTCATTTCTGCAAAAGTAATTTAGTTTGCTTCCTTTTCCATTATGCATTCTTTGCTTTCCTTTCCATTCTACAAGTAAGCTTTCAATCAAGTAGTTAATTTTTCATTCAGTCAGTAGTTTTCATTCAGTCTGCAATTTCAATTCTACAATTACTTTCAAAGTTTGAAAAAACACAAAACAAAACAAAAACATCTTTTTTTTCATGCCTCGTAGGAATAGGGATAACTTAGGGAAATTTTTTCCAAATACCCCCAATGCTTCAAACAGCCAACCTTCCCTCTTCTTCGATGGCTGTGAATTGGAGGAACCCTTAGGTGAGAAACTAGACATATTTGAAGAACCTACTGAGCCAATGGCTAAAAAAAGAAATGGCAAAGGAAATAAAGAAAGAGTTGAGGGTGACTTCCCCATCAGGGAAACCAATGGGGATATTAAGATGAAAAATATAAGACCCTCTTCCCTTCCTCATTTCCATGGCCTGACCTCAGAAGATCCAAACACTTTCTTATTTGAGTTTTTTGTCATATGCCGAACCTATGACTACACCAATGATGAGCAGAAGTTGAAACTATTTTCGTCCACTCTCAAGGATGTAGCTTTGTGCTGGTTCATGGGTTTACCTGGAGAAAGCATCACAACTTCGGCTTAGATGCAGAAAGACTTCAACAACAAGTATCGAGACTACTATAGGTCTAAAGACAGTAAAGAGGAAATTTTTAGGATGACCTTAGGGAATGATGAATCCCTAGGGGATTATGAGGAAAGATTCGAGCTTAGCTACAAATGGGACAGGTGCACACATGACCCTGAGTCACTGAAGTTGGTCTTGCTTAGAGGAGTAAGGAAATATCTTTTGGATACCCTAAACTTGTTAGCAGGAGGGGATATCTACCAGTTAACCTATGAGGATATCAAGACTCTCTTTAGAAACCATTCTAGGGTAGATAGGAAAAAGGGTATGGGTAGTCAACCTATGGTCAGTCCATCCTCTTCCAATTCATCCATCAAGGGTGAAATTGGAAACATGCTAGAGGATTTCAAGAGTGAGACGTTGCAAACCCTTGCCCTACAGATGGAAACTATGCACATTAAGAGAAAGTAGGAGGAAGCCACGAGGAAGCAGAGAGAGCCTTGGCCATTTTCTATCCTAGATGCACCAAGAGGCACGCTAGCAACGAATGTCCATTGAATTCTATTGAAATATTCTCAGTCTGTGAAGAAAATCACTCCACAGACAAGTGCCCTTCTCTCCCTGGATTAAAAGTTATATATCAAGGAGTTGAAGGGGTAACTGAAGAGCTTTGCTACATAAGCCAAAGGAGACCTCATGGGCCTAGGCCATACCAGCAGGGCATGCAAGGTTCATCCCATGCATATTACAACCCAAACCAGACCACATCCATACCTTATTGGGGGGCCCTTGCTCATGCTTCCTGGTCTACACCTCCTCCTTGGTCCTTCGCACCTCAGTATCATTCTCAGCCAGCCAGCTAGTCATTTCAACAATATGCTCTGCCACAACCTCAGTGGAATGCACCGTCCCAGGGGTGGAGGCCCCCATACAATAATGCTCCATCTTTATTTCCTTCACCACCTACTCAACCACAAATTTCACACTCTACTCCACCTAAATAACCCCGAGATGCATGCCCAGCCAAATTTGAACCCGAGCAACAGACATGCACAACAAATATACAGTGGAGAGACATCCTATCCTGCTTATGCTATGGAGATTCAGGAAATCAACTTGAGATCTGGGAGATTACTCCTGGACAACCAACCTCTACCTCCACCTATGGAGGTTGAGGAAGAAAGAGAGGAAATCATGCTTAAATTAAATCCACCACCCCTTCCTGAGAGATTAACCCAACCACTCCAGGCTACCCCAAAGGAGACTGAACTTCTGGGAGAATTGAAAAACCTATGTGTCATAATTCCACTTCTCCAAGCTATTAAAGATGTACCTATTTACACCAAGTTGATTAGGGAGAAGTGCTTCAAACATCTAGGGAGGAAAAGAAGAGATGCCCCTACCATTAATGTCATGGGACATCTACCTCACTTAATGTTGGGGCAGGTAATATGTCTGAAGTATTTGGACCCTAGAAGCCCTGTAGTAGATGTACACATCAATGGCACCATTGTCCCACACACTTGGATTGATCTTGGGGCTGCCATTAATGTGATGACCAAGGAAACCATGCTCAAGCTCAACCTCCAGTTTTCTTTGAGAAATACCACAACAGTTCTGCAACTTGCAAACTGCTCCATAGTGACCCCTGAGGGGATTGTGGATGATGTGATGGTCTCCATTGACTCTTGGAAGTACCCTTCATATTTCCTAGTTCTCCAGCCTAAGGCTAAGCTTACTGGTTACCCTCTCATCCTTGGGAGGCCCTGATTAGCCACTGTCGATGCCTACATTAGTTGCAGGGCTAGAAATATGACCATAAAAAATGGGCATATGTCCAAGCAGTTAGTCCTATACCATCCTGCTCAACCATCTCTAGAACATGACTTACCTTTGTGGTTGGAAGAGGAGGAGGAACATGAACTTTATTCCGCCCAACTCTATACCTGAGAAATAACCATGGGAGGGGGACAATAGGATGAAGATGATTTGATTGCATACATACTCCAAATTCCAACTCCCAGTACATTGTCCCTAGAAGAATTAGTAGAGGAAACCCGAGACAACCATCAGATTGATCTATTGTTAGCCGATTCCAACCCTATCCAAGTCAAAACCATAGAATTTTTCCCCACGAGAACTTTGAAAATCAACCCATCTCTTTCTGTTCAGCAAGAAGAAAAGTTGTGCAACCTGATAAAGGAACACCTGGATGCCTTTACTTGGAGTTACAAAGAAATGAAGGGAGTGCACCCCTCGGTGTGGAATCACCACATTGATATCAAAGAAGGTTGCAAGCCAGTCTGGCAACCCCAAAGGAGGATGAATCCAGCCCTTAAAGACATAGTCAAAGAAGAACTGCAAAAGCTACTAGATGCAGGATTCATTTACCCTATCTTAGACAGTGAGTGGGTCTCTCCTTTGGTGTTGGTTCCAAAGGAAAATGGTAAGTGGAGGATTTGTGTCGATTACAGGGAGTTAAACAAAGCCACAAAGAAGGACCTTTTCCCTCTACCTTTCATCAACCAAATGCTTGATGGCGTCGCAAGGTGAAAGTTTTTCTCTTTCCTAGATGGATTCAACGGGTACAATCAAATCAAAATCAGCCCAAAAGACTAGGATAAAACCACCTTCACTTGACCTTGGGGTACTTTCGCCTATAGGGTCCTTCCTTTTAGCCTATGCAATGCTCCTGCCACTTTCTAGAGAGAAGTCCTCAGTATCTTTGCTGAGTTAGTCCATGATGCGGTAGAGAATTATATGGATGATTTTACACCTTATGGATGTGATTTCTAGGAGGCTATGTCTAACTTAGGTAAGTTGTTGCACAAATGCATTGAAATAAACTTGTCTCTCAGTCTCGAAAAATTTGAATTCTTGATGACTGTGGGGACTATGCTAGCTCATTCAATATCCCAGCAAGGAATGTAGGTGGACCCAAACAAAATAGCTATCATCCAAAGGGTCCCACCTCCACAAAAGCAGACAGATGTAAAAAGTTTCCTAGGGTTAGTTAGATACTACCGAAGGTTTATGAAATACTTCAACAAGTTGGCTTCTCCTTTATTTTGGTTGTTGGCCAAAGACTCTGAGCTTGTATAGTCAAAAAGTTGTAAAGAGGCCCTTGACACCCTGAAGGACAGCTTAACCATTGCACCTATTCTCAGAGGCCCAAATTGGGCCCTTCCTTTTCATATACATGTTGATGCCTCACACAAAGCCATAGGAGCAGCCCTAGGGTAAATATATGTAAAATTTCCTTATGCCATTTACTTTATCAGTAAGAATCTATTAAAGGCCGAACTGAACTACATAGTGACCGAAAAGGAGCTCCTGGTTGTTGTGCATTCATTGAAAAAATTTAGGCATTATATTACAGGCTATCAAACATTTGTACATATTGGCCATGCTGCAATTAAATATTTAATGAATAAACCTGAAGTGAATGCCCGGATTATTAGATGGTTACTTTTATTACTGCAGTTTGATCTAACTATTGTTGATAGGCCCGGCAAGGAAAATGTTGTTGCATATTTTTGTCCAGATTAACTTTTCCTATAGGTGAGGAAGGAATGGTTGATGATCAATTACCGGATGAACACTTATTCACTATTTCATTTCTCTCTTTGTGGTTTACTGACATAGAAAAATATTTGGTATCTGCACAGTCCCCATCGAATTTGTCTTACAAAGAGAAAAGCAATATTGTGAGGAAGAGCACCCCATTCACTTGGATTGGGGGCAACCTCTTAAAACTAGGCCCATATCAAATTCTGATAAGATCTGTTAGGGAGGAGGAAGTCTTTGACATCCTTCTGACCTGTCATGATGGGCCTTGTGGAGGTCACTTTGCAGCAAAGAGGACATCATTTAAAGTGTTACAAGATGGTTATTATTGGCCCACTCTTCATCAGGATGTGAAAAGATATACTAGTCAGTGTGATCGGTGCTAAAGGATGGGAAAGCCTACTCCAAGAGATGAAATGCCTCTGCAACCTCAAGTGACTTTCAAGCCATTTGACAAATGGGGCATGGACTTCATTGGACCTATTGACCCTCCTTCCAAGCAAAAGTAGTATATCATTGTGTGCACTGACTATCTGACTAAGTGGGTTGAAACCAAGGAAATTAAGGCAGCAACAGAGGAGAAGGTGGTTGATTTCTTAAGGGAGAATGTATTTTACAAGTTTGGGTACCCTAGAGAACTGGTCACTAATCAAGGTAGCCAATTTACCTCCAACATGATTGAAGACTTGTTAAGCCAGCATAAGATCAAGCATAAAACCTCCACTCCCTATCACCCACAAGCTAATGGGCAAGTGGAGGTGACCAACAGAGTGCTGGAGGGCATCCTGACCAAAGTGGTTAGCAACAACAGGAAATATTGGGAAGATAGACTAGTTGAGGCCACCTGGGCCTATAATACCACTTGGAAGACCACCATTGGATTCACACCCTATGAGTTGGTCTATGGGAAAAGGCCCTGCTATCCATTGAATTTGAGTATAATACATTGAGGATGGCAACTCAATTAGATCTAGATATCAGCAGTGCACAAAAAGAGAGATTGCTCCAGTTGAATGGTTTAGATGAGTTCAGAATGTAGGCCCTCCTACACACAGAGGTAACTCAAATTTAGAGGAAGATCTGACATGAAAAGAACATCAAGGATAAGCAATTTCAAGAAGATGATTGGGCTTTGTTATATGATTCTAGATATAAAGACTTTAAGGAAAATTTAAGGACAAGATGGTTAGGGACTTATGTTATAGAAAGATGTCATGATAATGGTTCAGTGCAGATTAGAACCATAGATGCAAAAGCCATTCCTTTACTTGTTAATGGGTGCAGATTGAAAATTTATAAAAGGTCATTGTCAAAGCAATAGTTCATTGATGGTATCAATAAAACAGTGATGGTGTTGGAAGAAGTCTCAGCTCCTGCCTCATCAAGTCACTGAGAAAAGAAAAAAATAAGGAGACTCGGGTGAAAAACTCCATGAGGCACCTAAGTCTCACTATTGGGTTGAAAATCTCTTGAGGTAGCCCAATGGTGTAAAAAAAAAAAGGAGAAATAAAACTATCTCTGGGTGAAAACCTCTCTCGAGGCACCCAGGGAAATTAGCGAGGATGAAAACCTCTTGGAGGCAGACTAGTTGTTTTCAAAAAAAAAAAAAAGAGAAAAAGAGAAAAGAAAAATCATGAAAAATTATTTGCAAGTCAGAAGGAGGATGATTAGAGATCAAAGGAGAATCAAAAGGGACCTATTCCACTCATATTTCTATTTCTCCATCCATTATCCTTCATCATTCCACCATTCCTATCATTTTTTCACTCATTTTCCTTAGTTTGGAAGGGTACTCTGTTTTCTACAGGTTTCCCTATAAACCTATAGGATCCCCTGAAAACCTACAAGATGATCCTGTAGGAATTACAGTGGCTTGGGAATCCTAAAGGAAGTAACCCTAGGGCAAGGAAATGATCTGCCCATGTAAAAAAAATAAAATCCCTACATCACCACTTCATTACCATACCTCTCTCCACCTTGATCACCCTTGCATTCATCATTAAAAAAATCAATTTAAAAAAAAATACAGTCTTCAAGAAAAAACACAGAGAAAAAATGAGACAGAGAGAAAAGGGGAACAACACCTGAAGGTTATTTCTCATTATTCACACACCCCTAGACCTCCTCTCTATCCATGTTCATCATCCTCAAGTCCCAGCAGTAGAAATGATTAAAATTTTTGAGGGAGAAGCAGCTACAGGACATCCTGTAGCAACCTATCCCACAGAATAAAAATCATAAGTTGTAGCAAGTTTCCAGCATGGAGATCCAAGGGTAGAAGAAGCTCCAGAGTAGCAACAACACCATCATCTTCAACACTAGGTACCTGCATATCAAGGCAATCATCAAAGGACAATAAAAAGAAGAAAATAAAAAAAAAGGAGAGATCACATGTAGCCAACATATAGCAAAAACCTCATTTCTTCAACAAACTGCAGTAAGGTATTGTTACCACAGGTAAGTATCTCGCTTCACTCTCTCATTTGCATAATGTAATCAAAAGATGTAAAGATTGTGGATGAGTTGGTTTATAAGCGAAAGGTGGCCAGTTAACTTGGCCACCTTCGTTCAGTCAACGAGGACAAAACAATTAGTCCTCACACACGTGGTAGCAGTCAAGTCAAAGAAAAAGAGAATGAGGTCAGAAACAGTTGAGACTACGGATGCCCAAAGTGGGATTTGATTACGAGGTGACGGGAATGATGATTTGGTAGTGGGGACCAACGGTCCAAAAATAGAAATTAGTACCTCAGCTACCAGCACACCACCTCACTCAACTCGACCATAAGAGGAAATACACATCAATCCCCATGCACTCATGCATTCATCTTCTCGAGGCTCACTCTAGCAAGGTTTCTCTCATCCCCAAGAAACCTACAAGAGAGGAAAACTTCATTTTTCCCTGCGCAGGACTTCCTACAGGATCACACAGGAATCCTATAGGATACAGCCAGGTAGTCTATAGGATTGGCAGAGAGAAATTTTAAAGGGGGAAACACAAGGGTTGGCTACATCAAGCACTATGAGGAGGTAGGCTCTACCTTTCCTCCCATTTATCCATGTAAAAGGAACAAAAAAATCTCCTAGTTTGATTGAAATTGATAGTTGTATAAGGGAATTGTATCCACAGAAATTTCAGTCCCATTTCCTCCATTAAAATTTTGTGTCATACATATCTGCTCCTCAAATTCACCAGACAAAATGACAGGGGAGTTTAATATTAGGGAGCCCATTAACACTGTAAGGATTCACTAACACCCTCCTGTGCTAGAAATATTCACAAGGAATAATTGGATGGGGTACTTTGAGAAATTGAGGGGATATGATGATAAAGTGGCCCGGGATTTTTCTCTTTCCCTCATTCCACTGACCAGAACCCATGCCACTGTTGTGGTGAGAGGCCTCTCCATAGATCTCACCCCTGAACTCATAAGCAGAATTACCACACTTCCCTTAGGAGTGCCTTGGAGAAAGGAAGACAAGGGAAATAGCCAAACTGCAAAGAAGAAATTCTTTTTAGAGGGAGAGGAGCCCATTGAAGACAAAAATGGAGTGAGGAGAGCAAGCCTACCATACCCCTGGAATGAGGTAAGCTACCACCTTATAAAATACATATCATGTGAAGGTAGGTATAGTGTGGTATATGGATATCACTTTAGGCTTCTTAAAGAATTGAGGTTTGGAGCAGAAACACCTCCTCACCATAGGCTCAACATACCATACTTCCTTCTGCAATCACTGATAGATACAAGCATGAAGGTGTAGGAAGGAAACTACCAACAGCTAGCCCACCATGGGTTAATTAGAATCATCATAGAAGATGCCCTCCAAAACCTTATAATTCCTATCACTTGGGCAATTTTCAGAGACATGCTGGCAGAGGAGGATATCAAGGCCCTCACATATGATAGAAGCCCTATTGTCAGTGAAAAGGATGAAGAAGAGACTGAAATAGATGAAGAAGAAGCAGAGAGGGATGAAGAGGAAATAGATGAGGAGGAAGAGGAAGAGAAAGAGAAGGGAAGTGATGAAGAAACAAAGGAAGATGTCAAGGAGGAAACTAATAAACAAGATGAGGATCTAGAGGGAGAAGAAGAGGAGAAGGAAAAAGGTGAAAAGGGCAATGGAAAAGAGGAGGTAGAGGACAAGGAGGAGTCACCCAGGGTGTCTCCAGAACCCACTAAGAAAGAGACAATAGTTTCCCTCACTGCCCTTAGCACCCCTATCAAACAAAAAGGCAAAAGACAAAGGAAAACCCCCTTATACTTTAGAACAAGAAAAAGTACAAGGATAAGGTAGGGAAAACCTCAAACTCCAACCAAGGTTCCCATTGTTATTGAGGACTCACCTAAACAACAGGAGAAGATGGCTCCTCTTACAAAAACTCAAGGAGAAGGATCCTCAGCAAAAACCTCCCCTAAGTCTCCTATCACTTATGAGAGAAGGCCTATGACTAGATCTACCTCATCCAAAGGAAAAGACATCCTATAAGATACACATCAGGACCTACATGAAGCAGAGGCAGTCCTACAGGAAACTTTGCTAAACCTACAGGAAACTCAAAAATTGGATAAGGCAGGAAGTATGCAGCAAGAAACAAAGAGAGAGGACCTAGAGCTAAGGGAAGCTAGTCCTCAACCTAACCTTGATTCCTACTACAAATTTATTGAAGGGGACAGGGTCATTCCACAAAAAATTACCATCCCATTATTCTTTGAGATTGAGAAAGAAAGAGCCAGAATGCATAGATGGATGCAGATTGCCAAGTCCAAGGGAGTGGAGGATATTGGTCACATGGAGGCGAAGCTCAAAGAGATGGGCAGAGAAATAAGCAGCCTGAGGGATAGAGAGGCCATAATGAAAACTCAATTGGAGGCAGAAAATGCATGGTTGAAAGGACAAATGCAAGAAAGAGAGAATCAATTGGCATCCATGGCCAGTCTATCTTTGGAAGAAATCCAGTGCAGGATGCCAGCTAAGTCCTATGCATTATACCTTAAGGAATAGTGGTTGCAGTTCCAAATCAAGACCCTCGCACAGAGAGGCACTATGCCATTCCAAGATTATAGAAAATCCATTGATATCTATGATCAAATTACATTGGAGGATAGGGCTAAGATGTTTGAGTTCTACTTGCATAACATCGCCTTGACAGATTTGAATGTATTGGACCCTAATGCAAAGCTAGGCAATTTAGAGTTGATGGATTTGGCATCATGGATGAACCATGAAGAAGAAAGGGCTGTGGAAATGAAGAAGATATTGGCAAGGGAACAAAGAGAGCCTCTCATGATAAGAGCAGAGCAATGAAATGCAATGGATGTCATCAACACACATAATTTAATTACAAATGATCCTCAACTTGCACCCAGGTATCTTGCTACCCAAGAGCAAGCAATTACACATTTTGAGGATATGTTCAGACTGTTAGGGGATGATAGCATGCAAGCTTGCCAAAGGAGATGGAATACTTTTCCATACAGTTTGAAAATCAGAGAGTACCATTCTCCTCAAAGGATGAGAGAAGCACTAAACATGACACCCATGTACAAACAAACCATCCAAAGGCTCAAAGTCAATTGGATTGGCTTGAGACTCAATCCACCACTGCTCTTGGGGATGTTAGAAGGAAGGAAGGAAGAGGAAGAAGGCAAGAAGTGGGAGGAGGTAGAAAGGAAGGTAGGATCCTACGCACAAGAAGAGGAATCCATAGCAGAAGCATGGGATGTCAGGGAGGCCACTAGAGCTATGAAAGACATGGATATTGATTGAGTTGCTCAGAGGATGAGCAACACTTTCAGTAGGGGGTGATGATGAGCCTCATCATTGGGTAACTATATGGACCTTCATTCACCTCCTAGCTTAGTCAAATCAACTCTTCTCACAATTTATTACATGTTTTGATTATATTTTGTTTAATGAGAAGAGCCAAAGTGAGATATCATGCATAGTGGACTAATGTGCATTAAATGTAGGTTTGTGAGAGAAAATCAGGGAATTTTGGCAAGAGTAAAGGCTGAAACTTGAATGGGACAAGGAATAGAGATTGTAGGAGGTAAATCCTCCTCATTTACTCCTCCCTCATTCGAATATTCCTCCATCAATCACACTAGCTAGGAGTACAAGCAGTCAAGTCATGAATATCAAAAGGCAACTGAGTAAGTGATAGTCAAAGAGTTAGTTCATCTCGTGTTTGGGAGCCGAGCCTCCCTAGATTTAAGGAAGTCGTTGAATATTTCAGATGTATAAATAAAGAGGTCTAGAGCCTCATTAGGATTTGAATTTTTGTTGTAAAAACACTAGTTACTTTTGAGCTCTAGTCTTGTGGAAGACATTGCTATGTAATTTTCTGTTTTCATAATGAGAATGAAATTTTTCATGATCCAGTACTGAGTTAACTTAAAGGGCTAAAGCTCTTGGGTTAGGGCCCAACCCTAGTAGCAAAGTCTCCTCTTCCTGTATCTGTATGCTTAGATTAGTTTCATAGATTCATGGTTAAATTGTCCTTAGAAGTATTTCATTGCAAGTAGATTTGATTAGTTTGTTTATTTCGCTTCCATTTGTGCTTTAATTTAAAATTAGGTTAGAAGGGATAAAAGGAAAACCAAAAAGTTGTCAATAGGTGTCTTGGCCTCACTTATTCCTTTAGGGATCATGATTTGAGTAAAGGACCCCTATGCAGCCCCAAAAAGACAGATTTATACTTTCTCATAGAATTTAGAGTTTACTGTACTTGAACCACCATTTGATTAGTTTGCAAGTGTAGGATTTAATTACCATTTCCTCCATTTTTAGTCTTACAGTAGATTTCATCAATGATTCCATTTTATTCTGTAAATTTTCCCCATGCATGAAGTAGACAACTAGCTCATTAAACATCGTTTTTCTAGCTCATTGAAATTCTTCTTGTTTACATGATTTTTGGGCAAATATCATTATTTGATGAAGTGCGGGTGTTTCAGAAGTAGAGAAAGATTTCGTAGCAAGAAACCTCCTCCCAAATTCATCCATCCATGATCATTCCTCACTTTCACTAAGACCCTCACCAATTTCATCATTCTTCAAGGAAACTTCTTTAAGCATGTTGAGCAAATCCAACCATCTCCCAACCTTGGTTTTGAGTTCTAAGTGATCCTAGGAATTTTCTCACTCGATTCCACCCACCAACCACCTTCCCTAAGAATTCCATTACCTCAATACCCATTGTTTTTCTCTTGATTGTATCCTGTAGAAATACATGGAATCCTGTAGGTTTTTAGGACATGCTGTAGGTTTTCCTGTAGTGGCCTGTTTTGAGGCCGAATTGAGGGAAAACCCCCAGGAGGCCACACAAGGTCACCGAATGGTCTCCCAAACCTTCCAACCATCCACCAACATCCCTAAGTTACCTACCACACCACCAAAAGAGATTAGCTTTCACTCTTGTTTTTCCATAAAAAGAATAAAAATAAAAAAAATAGATTTATTTCAGTCCTTTACATGCACAGTAGTGATGTTTGATGTTTTGAACTTCCATGCTTATGATAGTAGCATTTCATACATGTTAGCTTGGAATTCTTATAAAGCATAGTTTCTCAACAGTTAGTTAGGAAATGGTGTGTTTTTAGCATTGGATTTCAGTCCTTTTCCTTATTACAATAGACAAGGTTTCCCCTAGAGTAGATTTCTCTTTCGTTCATGAGTAATCAAGCTTCTTTTGAATCCATAGAAGTTTGGCTTGAAAACCCTAGTGGTCTCTTCCCAGCTAAATAGTGAAAAAAGGTAGAACCATCACTTTTACTTGTGCATACAACACTGTCACCTCCAAGTTTGTACGAACCCCGGGTTGATAAAGTAAAGTTGGTAGCCCCAGGGGTTGCAACGTTCTTGCTGCAATATTGGTGCTCATCATCTTGTTATTAAAGGAAAACTGGTAAACCACCTGAATAATGGTTTCATTTTGAGAAATAACCCATCTATATTTTTAGTAAAGTCCTGTGATTATACTCAAAGAAGTAAGTGAACAATTGTGGAGTTCACTACCAAAGGGAAGTTGTTAAACCACCAAGACAATGAACTCCATATTGTGGGTGTCTACCAATATTTTTTGTGAACATACCTAAGCAAGCATCTCCTAAGACTTTGGATCCAGCTTGGGGCTGGTCAACTGCAAGAAAGTTGCAGTGTAGCTAGCCTATGGTTGGTGGAGAGTGGAAGTACCTCCTTCAATTACTAACCATATTAACGTACTCAGATAAGTTTAATGATATATTGTGTTAAGTTATGAATTGAAATTTTTTACGAATGTAGATGTTTGGTATGGGCTCATGAATATGCATGAATGCTATTGGTTGTATGATTGGTACTTGCCCTTTTTATGCTCATATTCATTATGATGTTTTATATGTTAGGAAATTATAAATGACTAGATAGTTTCAATTCAAGTTGTGATTATGATGAATGTATTATATTGTGTGTAATGTTTTCTCCCACCTTATCAAATAGTAATGGTTATGAATTAATGGGGCTGTAACTGTAGCTCTCATTGGCTAGTTGGGTGATCTAATGTGTTCCCTACTAGCTAATGCAACAATTAAATTGCTTGATTAGCCGGCATGAAGGCTATAAAGCTAGATTGAAAATTTCAGAGTTAGACATGGAAACTTGATATATATTTAATCGAGAGAGGTTTTCTCCCTTCCATTTGTAATTACATTTTTTTTCTTCATGGTGGTTTTGTCCTTCATTAATCTAGGGTGTGTCATGACTACAAAGTGTTATGAAAGGGGATAGTACCCATCACCCACAACCAACACCTTAAACCTTAAATCCACACTAACATTCATCTCGATAAGTACTGGGTTGATCTGACCTTAGTTCTAGAGTGGAACCTTATCATAGGCTACCAACCACCACTAGGAACTATTGCATGTAGTATCTTTGGCCACAAAAAAATAAAGGAGGATGGGCTAGTCTAGTTGTGGTTCCCACTATGGAATCTTATTGCTGAGAGACCTCCCAACATTGTGATTATAAAAACCTTATAACTTGTAATGGGCACATTGATCAAAATGGGTCATACTGGCTATGGTTCTAGGCGTGGAACCCTATCACTGTCCACTGCTCACTGTAGAGACCTCCTCTACACCCTAAGTCTATCAACGAGCAAGTAAGATTAGTAGTTGGTTAATCTGGCTAAGGTTTTGGTTAGTAGAACTATGAGGTCAACTATCACTGACACCCATGAGACCTTGTTCATTTGATACCTAGTGAAGAGGCGATGATAAGGAGTTAGTCAATCTAGCCAAGGTTTTGGTTCATGGAATAGTGGGGTCGACTATTTCCATCATTTTCTAGCTTTACCCATTCGATAATCCATAACTAGCATAGCTAGTGAATGTTAATCCAATCTAGTCATGGTTCTGATATGAGAACATTTCCCAGTAAGATACTTCCTAGGTTTTTGATTTTGCTACTTTGTAGTGAGTGAGAATGTGATGGAATGACTACTCTTTTGTGACGTGGAAAGAAATTGTAGGCCCCACAATGATGAAACCTCAGGGTCACATGCTTTTAGAGTGGAAGCCACATGGAGAGTCACATGCGTAATGTGATGACATAGCCTCCTTTAATAGGCAAAAACTTCTAACAGGCATAAATTTTAATCCAAGACATGGATTGAGAGGAATTTTATATCATTGAAAAGCTCTTGACAAGCTAAACACTGTAGTGGTATTAGAATTAAATTTTGTAGACTCACAAAAATGAAGTTTTTGCTAACCCCATCTTCATAACAGACCTTAAAGATTGGGTCAAATAGGTAACACTCACATAGCCTGGGATGGGCAAGAGGTGGGAGGTGTTATAGAGTGGTGTGAGAGTTGAAGTTCAACACTATAATTGAAGAGGCTCATGCACAAATGAGAAAATTTAATACGATAGTTTAATTATTATATATGTTGATTTTTGGTTTATACTTGATGTTTTTGCTAACCTTGATAGGTTAATGATATGCCTTTTTCTCTAGTATGAATAATTGACATGGGTTTTGATTTTGTGAATAAATTCATATCAACATACTTAGAGTAGATAGGCCAAGGTGATAACTTTCTATATTCATGATAGATCTAACTAACAACTCTCTATGTGACGAAACATAGGAAGACATAGATTACAACAATAAATAAAGGAATGAGTAGCAGAATTGTATAGTACAACATGCCTAGGTCTTATCATAATCAGGATGAGGACTCTATTGGGAAAAAGTCAGAGGAAAATTCCCCTAAATCGATGGTTACCCTCAAGAGCTTGAGAATTGAATTGAGAAGTCATAAGGAAGATAATGAAAATATTATCAAAGCATAAGAAAGGAAATAAAAGGATAATGAAATAATTTTGGAGAGCTTATGAGATTTGCAAGGAAAAAGAAACATGATCTTGGTGCCAGCTACATAGGAAAGTACAAATCCAAGAAAACCCCATCTAATATCTGAAAGTAGGGATTGGAAACCAATAGGGAAGAAGGTATAAAGCTAAAGAAAAGGCATAGGAAATCATGTGAAGGCACTATGAGGGGAGAACCCCCACTCAACACTCCACAACTAAAGTCAAGGATCGATGACCAGTTGTCTAGTATTTTAATCAGAATACATCATCAGCAAAGGAGAAGTGAGAAGAGATCAATGCCAGAAGAGTTCAAGAAAGAAAATCCCCCTAGCTTTGATGGAGAAATTAAAAAGGAAGAAGAGGAAAAATATTGGCTGTTGGGATTAAAGAAATACTTTAAAATCCATGACTACTTTGAAAACATGAAGGTTGGGGTGACCATTTTAGCCTAAAATAAAATTTTGATATATGGTAGGAAGATTTGAGAAATGCCAAGGGCATTAGAGAAAAGGAACTATCATGGAGAAATTTTGAAAAATATGTCTATGCGAAGTACCTATCTAAGAGGTACTATGATAGAAAAATTAGAGAGTTCAATGAACATAAGTTGGGTAAGCTTAACTATATATTTGTACCAACATATTTTTGGACTTGTTGAGCTATGTGCCATATATCAAGGATGAGAAGGTAAAGATCTAAAGATCCTATCTTGGAGTTGTGGGATACTATTGTGCTACCAAGATAGGGTTGAGTTTGATGAGGCAAGGATGTTTGAGGACACCACCTAAAAGGTTATGCATTGCTATGATTAATCTAAGAATAGAGTTGAATTTTGAGTCGACTAGAAGAAGAGGGACAAAAGTAGTTTTAAAGGAAAAGGACTAAAATCCTTAGGATAAAAGCAAGGAGATAAAAACGTTGATTTCGCTACTCCTACTAGGGATGACTTCCAATGAAATTTCCTCGTTATCAATAACTATTATCCTATCAAAATAGCAAGAGAAGAGGCCGAGGAGCCCAGAAGAAGGTTGTTCCAGTGTTGGAGATGTGGAGAGAACCACTTGTGGAAGGGTTGTCCTCACCAATAGAAAAACATAACTAGGTTGTATGTTTTCCAAGAGGAAGTGACAGTGAATGATATGGCATAAAGCATACCTTTGATTTATGTGGCATTAGAAAAAAACAAGTAGATCGTCAAACCTCAGTGATCAAAATGAAAGGTATTGTCACCAACCAACCTATTTCAATTTTAATTGATCCAGGTTCAAATTTTAGTTCATTAGTCCCAAATATGTAGAAATGTGCAAATTGGAAAGAAAGTCCCATGCAAGTTTGTGGCTATTATAACTAGCCATGGGAGTAAAAAATAAAGTGGTTGTTTCGATGGAATTGTGCCACTTAGAGCTAGGTAGCATGCTAACAACAACGACCCTTTATTTGTTATCACTAGGTTCATATAATATGTTGATGGGAATGAATTGGCTGGTAGTGCATCGAGCTAAGGTGTATTGCTAAAAAAAACTCACTAGAAATGATTTGTAAACTGTCAAGGATATTCCATTGGATATTTCATCACAATGAATCTGATAAAACTATATTTAAAAATATAAAATCTACACTATTATGGATTTATTTCTCTTTAGATTTTTGTATCTATATATTACTGTTAATTGGGTATGCATGCAAATTAAAATTATGTATAAAATAGAGAAAAATCAAATGAAAACACAAAAACCATGATTTGTCAGAATATATGACCTAGGAAACCCTTTTGAGAGAAAACCCAATTAGAAGTTGAAGCCACTATGCTCTCTTTCTCTTAATAGAAAATGGTTGTGAGTATAAAGAAGTATGGCTTGTGGCGTATGGGCTACTACAATGCAAAAATACTCACTGTGTGCTCAATATCCTATCCATCTCAGCTATTTTTTCTCATATATGGAACAAAAGCACTCGAAAGAATGGAACCTCCTTTCCTCCTAGTGCCCTGATTATAACACAGCCAGATAGTGTACTAGTGGTTAGGTTTGACTACCTCAATTGTTAACTAGAGTTACAATATGGACTCTTATAGAGTCTTATTCATCATAATCATGCAACTAGCCCCTTTTCCATGAATCATAAGGTCGAACGTGGCATCATCTCAAATTATGGTGGTGATAATAGGAAGGTCAAATTCTACATGATATAACTTTTGCATATGGACTCTGATTGAGGTGATTCTTGCACTATTGGAAATCTCTATCTGAGTAGAATAAAAAAAAAGAGTGTTTTGCTAAAGCATAAAAATTTTACCCCCAAAAAATGTCATTTGATGCCTCAAAATTCTCTTGAAATGTTTCAAACCCCAATTCACCAAACTAGGTCCCGCTAGTAAAAATGGTCTCATGAGTTCATTGCTCCACTTTTTCCACTTGTTGTCGTTGCAATCAAAGCCCTCCGAAATTTTTCTCACATTTGAATTTTCAAGCCTACTGAGGATTTTATGATCTTTCGGTGTATGGTTACGCCATCGTCATTGATGTTTTGCAAAGTGTTCAAGTCTTCTTCTTAGTTTTAAGTTGTCAAATCACTTGCACTCACATGCCTAGTCTTTAATGATTTCATGTGAACACTTCCTTTATGAAATATTGAAAAGGCATAGCACCACCAATAAATACAGTTCTTGTGTGATGTTCAACTCATGATGGTAGTCAATGAACACTTTCATCAATAGTGTCGCTAACTTTGGTTGCGTCGGTAACACTATTTAGGTGAGTTTTCTCAATTGTCATCTTTTGTGCATTTTTGCTTTCACTAGTGTCATTTTCATATTCACGGTTGTTGTTTAGACTTTATTTTACTTTGATAAGTGGAATTTTCACGTTATCTTCACTCTGTCATGTCTTTCTTTCAAGGTCGTTTGCATTTTTCAAGTGTCGTCTTATATTTTCCTCATGTCGCAAGTGTCTCTTTTGCAATTTTCACTCGTACATGTGTCACACCTTTTCACATCACCAAAGTTAGTTTTGGTGCACTCTTATATATTATATGGTCTCAAATATCATTATAGTATGCACTACACACATTCCTATAGCTTAGCGCACTGTTTGGTGACAGTAGTTATAACACCTTCCTCCCACACTTACTTAAGTTCACTAGTCCACCAGGGTAAATATGTGATCAAGAGTTACTGTCATTAGTAGAGTTTCAAGGTCTAAAATGGGCCTCCTAAGGAAATTATAAAATAATTGTGGAAATAATAAAATAATTTTTTCTTACATCATCATTGTAGAGGGAAAAAAGGAAAAACTATTTTTTCAACTTATTTCCCTATGGTCTTACTCAAATTTCTAGCGACAACACTCGTTGGATGCATAATTTGATTCCTCATCCAAGGAGTACCTATGTTGCATAATTTCAATGGACCCTGCTACACGAAAAATGAGAAATACATGAAAAACGTGATTGCAATCACGTTTTTTCATGTATTTCTCATTTTTAGTGTAGTAGGGTCCATCAAAATTATGAAACACTAGTACTCCTTGGATGAGGAATTAAATTTTACATCCAATGAGTAATCCCACTTGAAATTTGAGTAAAACCTTAAGGAGATAAGTTTAAAATATGAGTTTCAAAAGTAGTTTTATTATTTTGTTATTTTTTAATATTTTTACTTTTTTACTCCAAAAATGGTGAATCATCCCCCATGGTTGACATCATCATCTTGAATCCTTTTGGTTCTTATAAAGTTCATTTTGGTTGTACATTTTTCTTAGGAGCCCCATTTTAGACCTCAAAAATCCCCTAATGGATATGAATCAACCTCCTAGGTATAGTTAAGGAAGTGGAATCAATATACTAAAAACTTACTACCCTTCTTTAGGAGCTGCAGGACCCCTGGGAGCCAGACAACCACTCCAGGTTCCCAAGCCTTGAGTTAACTTGCATTTTCATTCACCTGGTGTTGATGGGCTGGAATTCTCTACCAACAACGAAGGGGATCTCCTCGGTGTAGGTTCCCAACTAGACCCTACACCGTTTGCTTTAGGGATCCCATCCGGTATGTAGGCCTGACTGCCGTTCAGGTGTGTTGAGCTTTCTTTGGACGAAAGTGAGATGCGGGCTCAATTGAAAGCATGAACTTCAATAAACACAAGGAAATAATTGACAAATATCTTATAACGTGCATACCATGAATAGCCAGACTATTAACAACATAAACCTTATGTAAAGTAACTGTCAGCAGACTTCAAATAAGACTCATGTTTTATAAGATAAAGTGCTTAAAAACTGTAAAGTAGTTCACAAAAATCAAACATCTATAAGCATAAGTAAACGTACAGTCAAGAATAGATTATACCAATACCAACGAAATAGTTCACTAGTACAAGCATAGAGTTAGCGAATCATATACCATCAACACAAAGTTTGTAGTATGAGACAACACATGAACAGACCGTACATCAAAGAACTCTCAGGAACATTTGATCCATCAAGCGAAAATACTCATGGCATTACGACATAAAATATTTGAGGAATCCAATAGTGGAATATTACAATCACTCCTTGCATCAATTAGAAGAGCATAAGTTCTCTTAAGCAATATGTCTCAAAAGGTCCTCAGCCAAAAGCCCTTACAATGTGTCATGAGGGTGTATTTATAGAGTGAGGGTGACTCTTGGCCTACCCCTGACTCTTGAACTTCCTCATGACCTTTCACCTACCTGATGACTCTTGGACTTCCTCATGGCCTTTCATATTCCAAAACTTATTATTCTATCAAATTACAACATCACAAAATAAGTTGTTGTTATAATCCATCAATTTAATAATAGCAAGTTCAGGGATGTCCACGTTGAGTTGCTACGTTAAGTATGTGCGCCATAGTTTGTACTCAGCTACGATGGGGGTGACCTAGAGATGCTCTTCATCATTTTTGTGCAAGCATTCAAGTGCATCTGGAATGAGGGTGGTCTGTTTGGCGTTCACCTGGTTATTCAAGGTTACCAGTTTGGTGTAAATTCTTACTCGTTCCACCACATAGCATGTAATATTCTCTTTGGTGATGGGTAGATATTCTGCATGGGCTACCTGTTTATATGTATCAACAAAATCCTACACCTCCTTTGAGATATCCTCCTCCTTCCTTACCTGTCTGACTTCTCTGATAAACGAGACTCCACGGATCTAGATCATAGACTCTAGGTCATTGAAAAGGTGTCTGTAGGAAGCTAACACCCTGTCCACATCCTTGGTTAACTTGTCTTTTAATTGGATCTTGATGCAGAGTTAAACCTTGGAATTTTTCATGGTGATCCAATCCTTCTTAGGGACTACCACTGGTGCTCCTGGGTACTTAACGACCACTCATGCATGTTGTCTAGAGCGATTACAACTTCCTTCAACATTTCAGTTCTTTCTTTTGTGTGAGCTTGTATCGCCAAGATAGGGGCCAATGTGTGGTGAAGTTTTGACATCTCTCCTTAAACCATCACCATGGCTCCCCCGAGGGTCTCTGCCTCTCCTTTGATCGCTACCTAGAATTCCATTGTACTTGAGTGAACTAAATGAAGGGCTGCATTCTCTTCTTCTTCTCTCCTTCTCTCCTTCTCTCCTTCTCTACACTGGTGACCCTTTGTTCAGACGTGTAAAGCCTATTCTGAAGGTCTATGATCTATTTTCTCATCCGAGCCACATTATGTTCCGTGGTGATTACGAAAAATGTCTCGGCCGAGGCAATCATCTTTGGATTCACAATGATGTTGGGCACAATCTCCTTGGCTGTGGTGGCCGACAAGGGCTCTGTTGTATTCCTGGCATAATAATTTTTCCTTTCCTGCACAATTTTGAGGTTGAGCTCGTCAAAGGTGAGCTTAGTGAGGTCTAGGACCTCCTCTTCTTGTCCTTCTACAAAATCTAGCCCTTGTAAGGGTAGGTGCCCTCTAGTGAGGGGGGTGGAAGGTGGAACATCTAATGGGGGTAGCTCACCTTGTTCTATGTCCAACTCATATGTTTTACTAGTCTCTCCTCATTTGACTCTCTTGGTTTCCTCTTCTTTACTCCTCCTTAGTTCTTCCTCTTGCTTCTTTCTCTCTTGCTCTATTAGTGCATGTTGCCTCTCAAGCTCCTCATCATGCTTAAGATTTTCTTCTTTATCTTTTTTCTCTTGTTCTTTCCTCCTTTTATCTTCCTCTTCTTTGGCATGTTTGTCCTCTTGCTATATTTTCCTCTCTACTTCTTCCTAGGCCCTTCGCTCCTCCTGCAGCTTTTATTCTAGTTGTTTGTCTCTTTATGCCTCTTCTTGTCGAATCTTCTTGTCGAGTTGGCCTTGGTCACTGGAATCCTGCGATTGCTTGAGCTCTTGTTCCCTTTTCCACTTGATCTCTTGCTTCTTCCCTCCTAGGGCATCGTTCTTTTGTTCCAATGTTTCATTGTTGTCTTCCTCTTTTGGGTCGCTCAAAATATATTCAACCTCATTTTCTTTCTTCTTCTCATATTTCCCAATGGCCTTCTGCATCTCCCGTTGTTTCTTCTTCATGGTGGAGGCTCTCTCTTGAAGGCTCACATTTTCCTAGGAGTTCTCGAGGAGCTCCTCCTCTCTGGCCCGTTGCTCACTAGGTCTGAGTTTCCTAGTGGAATTATACCAATTCTTTACCTCGTATTCATGATATTGTCTGGCGTGTGAATATGACCAACTAAATTTTTCTCTTGCAATGGGTAGCCACAACTTTCTTAGGATCGTACATCTGATAGTTGAGATTTACAAAGTGGTTACCTTTCAATGCTTCAGCTTTTGCCTCCACCTATTTGAATTTCTCAACTATATATGCTCTGATGATGAGTGGGAAGGAAGGCCATGGTTTCTTCTTGCCTTTGTTTAGTACCTTTGAAAATCCATGCATCATCTGGTAGCAAACTTTTCGCAGGAGTGTTTTGTCTGTGACAAACCTGGGTAGAGCATGGGGGGCCTTATGGGTACTAAAGACTCTGATGAACATGCCCTCCTAGATGGGAAACCAATGCACTACCTTGACCACGATCTCCATAGCCCTCCTTGACATGCATGGTGGTTCCTCACCGAATAGCTACTGGTATAGCGGGCGGTAAAAGATTTAGAGATAACATTTATCATACGTTTATATGTGGTGTCTCAGAAAAACCCTGTAGTGGTGGTGCACGGGGCTGGTTGTTGATGTATCACAATTATAGCTCCAGTTCTCAAATTGGAATCTTGCACAGACGACATCTAGGAGGTATGAAGCCATGTATAATTTTGGTGGCTGCTCTAGCTCTGGATGCTTGGCTGTAGTTATGTTTGTCTTTAGGGATGATGCCAGAATGCTCACCTAGTTGAAAATTGTTCCCTGGGTGGCGACAATGTGCATGAGAGGAACCCAGGTGTCGTAGAATACGTCACAGTCTACTTTACCATACAAGTGACACATCATAGCGGTAATCAGTTGATATACTTTCCTTAGCCCCTCTGTCCTGTATGCCGAATCTGCTTGAACCTGGAATTTTCATTGGTCCTGCCACTATTCCCTCTGGATATCTTTAACCATAGTTACAAAAATAGGGAGCTACTAGGTATTGAAGGTCTCCTATCTTTCAGGGAGTTTGTAGTAGGTGGAAATATCTGTAGGGGATATTACAGCTAAGGTTTCTCCAGTATGGTCTCTAACCATCCACGAATCTGTGTCTGTATTCTGCAGGACCCAGTCAATAGTTTCTTTGCACGGAAAGATTGGAGGATGTGACGCTATCTTGTGCAGTTTAGACCTCTTGATGTGCAGGTATATCGGGAAATCCTCCTGGGTTTCCGGTATGTCTGACCTCGTGAACTCTTTGCAGATGTTATACCAGGAGAGTCTAGTAATTTTATTGATATTGTAGGTCATGCACCCATAGATGGGTGGTTCCTCGTACTAATAGATATCCAACGAACTACTTCCTGAGCTTCTACGAGCAGCCTTCGTAGTTGGGGCGCCATCTCGTCTTCGAAGGAGGAGATAGAGATGCACTTGAAGTCTATGTCACCTGGAATGTTGAATAGACAATCCCATGATGAGAGCGATAACATGAAAATTAAATAGAAACTTCTTAAATAAAATTCATTTCAAAAGTTCTAAGGAGGCCTTTTGACAACTCGCACTGGAAGGTAGGTCATGTGGGTCGCAAGGAAAAGAGCTCCACTAGCGACTAAGTGTATGAGTCGTAGGTTGCGGGGGTAGCAAGGTCGCTAAGTCACGTGGTCACGAGGTCAATAGGTCGCTAAGTCGCGAGGTCGTGAAATCGCTAAGTCATGGGGGTCACGAGGTTGCTAAGTCACATGGTTGCGAGTTTAGTAGGTCGCTAAGTTGTGAGGTCGTGGAATCGCTAGGTCGCGAGGTCGCAAGGGTCGCAGAAATTATGGTATCGTGGCTGCGGGCCACGGGACCTAGGATTTATGTGGGCTAAGAAGGAAAAATTGAGGCTCAAGGGAGTTTTGGAATCCTTCATGGTAAGATGATTAGGTTCATTGGTGAAAACGAGGATGGTTAAGGTCGAGGAATGGCTATGAGGGAGGTAAGAGAGCTTGAATGGGGCTAGCATAATTGATTTTGGGTTTGAGGTCAAAACCTAGGCCAATAATGGAGATAAAAACCCCCTAGGGTGGAATGTGGGGGATCGGGATGGAAGAAAATGACACTTAGACCGGAAAAATGATTACTCGGAAGTTGAAAGGTCGCCTACCTTGAGAAATCGACCGCGCGCCCAAGTTGCAAGCCTCCTTTGTCTCTCGTGCTACCAAAGGAGTCGTTATAGATGAATCAGGGCGACCTACTATTTATAGTTTTGGTCACACGTGCGAAGGTCACATGGGTAGTAAGTGATACCTTATGACCTATGCGACCTTGTGACCTGTTGGTTGTGAGGTTGCTCTAAACATCAATTGCGACCTTTTCGACCTTTGGGACTCAGCGACCTGTTGGTCACGAGGTCACAACGGTCACTTGGTCGCAACATGTATTACTTACGACCTTTGCAACCTTTATGACTCAGCGACCGGTTGGTTGCAAGGTTTGTAAGGGTTACAAATGTTCAAGATCTAACCTATGCGACTCAAGCAACTTAGGCTGCTTGGGTCACATAGGTCGCACTAGTCGCAAGTGGTAGAAAGAGTCGAATCCTAAAGCCATGGATGACTTGCTTGAACTGGATTTGTGACTTAGCAGGAAAATTTAGGTTCTCACGAGGCTTTTCTAGTCTAGCGAGATTTTGAGTAGATTCTTAAGGTACCGAAAGTTATCGAATGATACAAGGGCTCCAAAAATTTTAAGGATTTGAAATTTTTGGAGGGGTTGTTGCAGCAACTACAATAATTGGTGATTCACTGGGAGAACTCTAGGATCTCTAATGTCTTCTGACCTGGCTTAAGGGGGACCTGAATGAGTGTTTCTTCCATAGAGATGTGGGTCCCACTGATGGTACTTGGGCCTCTCCTTCACACTGGTCGACTATCCCAATTTGCGAAAACCCAACCTTTAACACATGGGATAGGATGTCAATTCCTGTTATTCTAGGAAGGAAAAGGGAAACTAAAGTAATGATATGAGATTTAAGTTTTTTTGGTATAGTAGTCAAGGTACTTTGGTGTTTCTCCGCTGCTAGCAAGCCTGAATAGTACACTGGCGGAGTCACTACCTAGAAATCGTGAACACTGCTCCATTGCTAGCGAGCCTGGTCAGTAACCCGACAGAGTTATTGCCTCACCTCTTTGCGTAGGAATCCTTTCTCAGTCATTTATCCTTTATATTAGTAATAGGATGTGCTCATTGGCACTTATTTGTTTCTACTTATTTGCACTTATTTGATTGTGGCTTTAAAAGCCTAGGCAGATGAGCGATCCTGACTTATTTGACTTGCACAGAGGTTGTTTTTGGTTTCTTCAGAGACCTTATTTTTTTCCCAAAATGTATGTATGCTCAAAAAGGTTTCTTCAATTCCCCTTCATTCCCAAAACAAAATGTGAGCTAGAACAACATAAACTTGTGGTTGTTTAAGTAGATGGGATAGGCCAACGCGAGAGAAAAATAGAGGTCTTGTGTGCCATCGAGTTCCCCACTACTGCCGATTTCCCACACTCTATCTTGGTCGCGACTTAAGGTTCATTCAGTAAACGGTTCCATAGAGCACCCGCGGGGGCCAAAGTGCAGGGCTATTCTAACCTCTACTTGTCATCCCAAACTTTTATTTCAAAACAAAAGAACATCAAACTGTACTGAAAACAAAACAAACCGACTAGCAAGGAAAATTAAAGGGAACTATGGTACAATATGGGACTAGCAACATTGAGGGCTCCTAGGTGAAGTAGAACTTGACGTCTTGGCCTCTCACAGGAAGGGGTTCAACCTGCCCTCCTAAGGTTTGCAACTTATAGTTGTGTTGGTCGATTTTCTCTTTGATTTGGAAAGGACCAATCCAAAAATCTTGGAGTGTTTTCCCTTGTCCTCATGGGACCGATCCCATTTAAGAACCAAATATCCCACACTAAATTCATAGGTTCTTGTAGACTTCTTGTCAAACCACCTTTTAATCTGGCTTTGGAGGACAAAAAATTTCTCCTTGGTCTTTAGTCTCTCCTCTTCCAATATAAGGAGAATGTCAATACTGGGGCAAGGGGATCCTTGTGACTCTTGAGCTAGTTTGAGGACCGGAAGATAAAGGTTAGGCAAAAATATGATTACTTTCCCATAAACCAGGAAGTAGGGGGATGTGCCAATGGATGCTTTGGGGGTAACCCGGTCAGCCCATAAGGCGTTTTTGAGTGCATAATGCCAGTTTCTTCGGTTAGAGAGAAGGGTTTTCTTGAGGATGTAGATGAGGTTTTTATTGATAGGTTCTACTAGGTTGTTCCCCTATGGGTAGTAGTTGGAAGAATTTTTTAAGACAATATTGTTTTCCAAAGAAAAATCATACAATTTTAAAGATGAAAAATACGTATCATTATCAAAGACAAGTGAGGTTGGTACACCAAACCTGGCAATCATGTACTGATTGATGAAAGATATTACCTCATCGTTGTTGATTTTCTGTAACAGGATTTCCTCCATCCACCTGCTGAAATAGTTGGTGGCAGTGAGTATATACCTGTGTTGTTTTGATGAGTTCGACATGATCTCTCTAATGACATCCAACCCCCATTGTTAGAAAGGCTCTTTTACTGCTATGGGTTGAAACGGAGCAGAAGATCTAGCCTACCTACCTTCATTCTTCTAACATATGGTACACTTTCGAGCGTAGCCATGTGCATCCTTAAATTGTGTGGGCCAGTAGAAACCTGTCTGCATGATTTTGTGGGCAGTGGTGTTGCCTGCATAGTGACCCCCTGCAGGTCCATCATGTAGTTATTTCAACACTTTATGAGCTTCTTCATATTCCAAACATCTTAGCAGTATGTCAAGGTGGTTCTTTATGAATAGGTTTCCCTGAACTATTTGATATGAGGTAGACATGAGCCTGGCGGATATCTTCTGCTTGGCAGACAAGGTATCCGGTAGAGACCCTTGCACTAGGTATTGTTTCAAGTTAGAGTACCAAGAAGAGGGGTCATGTGAGCCGAGTAGCTCATTCTGGTACATTTCGATCTCATTTTCCTATCCTTCTACCTCAGAAACCGGTTAATCTTCTTCTGAAACTTGTTGATTTGTTGCCTCAGTGGTTAGTTTATAGAGCCCCTGTCCTTTCACTGTACATGAAGGTTTGAAATCTAAATCATACTCTTGGAGGGAGGTCATCTAGTTGGCTCTCGTCTCTCCCAACTCATTTTGGATGAAGAGTGATATGATTTCCGGGTGTGGGACCATTATTGTGACGTGGTTTTTTAGAATGTATGGTCTAAAATGTTTCACCGCTTTGTAGACAGCATATGCTTGCTTATCAATGTCCGGGTAATTGAGTTTTGCGCCTTGTAGCCCTATGCTCATGAAGGATATAGGATGTTCATCGTGGTTGCAATCCTTTTGCATGAGGACTGCGGCCAAGGACGAGTCTAAGGAAAAAGTGTATAAGATGAAGTCCTTACTAAAATCTGGGCTGAAAAGGGAAGGGGCCTCAGCGATCGCTATTTTGATGCGATCAAAAGACTCCTTTTCTTCTTGATTCCATTTGAACACTGAATATTTGTTTATCATATTTTGGAAAGGTTTGAAAATTTGTGCAAAATTTGAAATAAATTTACGAAGAAAATTTATTTTGCCATGGAAAGATTGCATACCTATTTTGGTGCTCGGTTGGGGAAATTGTGCTATAGAATTCATGCGATTGGGGTCAACAGTAATTCTATCTTTGGTGATGATATTTCCGAGAAGGTTGCCCTCAGAAACCACGCATATGCTCTTTTTGGGGTTGAGAGAGATTCCATATTTCCGGCACCATTCAAAAATATGCTTCAAATGGTGAAGGTGACCAGCTCTCTTCTTCGAGAAAACAATGACATCATCAAGGTAGACCACTACACTCTAGCCCATTAAACCCCAAAATGCGATATCCATTTCTCTTTGGAACGTTACCTCGACATTAATCAGTCCAAACAAAATATGACGCAATGCAAACATTCCCCACTTTCTTCTGCAGGTCGTTTTGATTCGGTCTGGTTCGGCTACTAGGACTTGATTGTAGCCAGAGAAGCCATCTAACAAGGAGAAAATTTCTGATCCCAAGACGGTTTGGAGAATCTGCTCCATGGAGGGGATCAGGTAGTTGTCTTTATCTGATGCCCGATTGAGGTTTTGAAAATCGACACATAAACGGATTTCTCCAGATTTCTTACGTACTAGAACCAAATTGGATACCTAAGTAGAGTATCTAACCTTGAAGATAATGCGAGCATCCAACAACTTTTTGAGTTCCTTCTGGATAAGGGGTTCTAACGTGGGATGCACCTTCCTCAATTTTTGTTGAAATGGTTTAGCCCCTTCTTTTGTAGGAATGACATGCTGGATAATCTTCGTATCGTATGTCTTCAGGTCATCATATGTCCAAGCGAAAATGTCACGATACCTCTTGAATAGGATGATAAGGGCTTGTATTTCTTCAGGGGATCATCCCAGTCCTATGTTAACACATTTGTGATCGGATTCGGTCCCGAGGTTGATCTAGTCATGCGAGAGGGTGGAACTTTGGGTCTTAGCATTTGACAAGCCTTGGAACTAGTTCTGTAGGTCAAACAATTTCTCTAATGTGACCCCTCCTTTAGGTATAGGGTTTCCTTTTCGTGAGTCCACTTCTTCCTATAGGGACCTTTCATGTTCCTCTTCTTCGATGGCTACGTCTTTAAACACTTTTACACTTGTTATGAACTCCAGTATCTGTTGGTCATCATTGAAAACATGTAAGTTAGTTATTGTTGACACCTAATCATAGGGATTGGGTGAACAACTATAAATAACGTAAATAAATAATAGAGAAAATGGAGAGTCATTAGGAGATGAGACTCAATAGTCACTCCCTCATGTATACAATAATGAACAACCTAAATGGATATACAATCTCATTTTTCGAGGAGTTACCTCCTGGCCTGACATGGTATCAAATCCAACTCCATTTTTGGCATTCCAGTCTGCCATTATAACTCCCTTCTACCTATGTTACGCCTATTTTGCAAAACTAATACATCTGCCCTTGCTCCTGAGGCCTGACACTATCATATGTGTTTTCTATTCCCTCCGAACAGTCGGCCCTTCGACTCTCCATTGGCCTGGTGGTATCTCATTGAATTGTGCTCAGTAGTATCACTGGATTCATTGGAATAGATGTCTAGAATGGAGTAGCCGCTACATGGTTAGAATAGATATCGGCCCCTTAGCCTCTCCCCTCAACCTCGCTCCCATACGCAGTCGACATTACCAACACGACTCCACTATATATGTGGTCCCCTCCACACTATGGTTACCGTAGCCTATGCGTAACCATTGAATACGCGGTCCACTCCCCACTGTATATGCGGTCTTCACAAGCAGTCGATGGTATATGTAGTCGACATTACCAGCAGGACTCCACTGTATTACTGTTACTACTTCTGCATACCACCATATCGCCCGCATACCTTCCTCACGGCAATTATTTTCTGCCACTACCATAAGTTGGACTCTGTCCATATATTGGTCCACCAAGGTTTAAGTTATCCAAGTAGTCTTTGTTCTTGCATTTGAGGCTTACTATAAACACATAACAAGCAAGAAGACTAGTGGTTTCAGTTTTGATGTTGCAGGCCTATGTATAGCGTGTACAGTTTTCTAAACTCATTTACTATTTTTTTTTTTTTTTTTTTCTATTGTGATGCCTCTTTGGAGGCTGAAGACATGATACTAGAATTAATATGTAGTAATTGGTTTTGAAACATTTGGGTACTCAGTCCTTAGTATTATAAAGTTGCAGAGAAGACTATGAAGAATCTTTGAAGATTTTTATGGAGTCCTTTAAAGCCATGCTAGAAGATGATTTTTTTTACCAGAACTGCATTTTTATCAGTAATACAATTTTTACTAGAACTGCATTCTTGATCAGAATTGCACTTTTTTTCATAAAGATATTGCTATTATAGTGCAGAAGTGAAAATATTTTGTATATTGGCAGGAGAAATATTTTTTTTTACAGTTCACAGTTTTTTAAAATGCACTCATTAATATATATTGTGGGAGTGGTCCTCAATGGGAAGGAAAATTATCCTGAGTGGTCTTAGAAAATCAAACACACTCTCATTTTTAATGAGCTGTGGAAAGGAGTGTGTGTTGGAGATGGAGACAAAGAGCCAGAACAACCTACCTGAGACAAGCAATTCGCCATTTGGGAAAATAAGAACAACAAGGCTTATGCATTGATTGCAGCATCAGTAAATGAAGAGGTGAGTCTCCATATTTCCCCATTTTCAAATACTTTCGAAGCCTTACAAAAACTTAAGGAACTCTATGACTCACACTCCGCACTTGAAGTTGTTCAACTCGTGATTAAATTGTTCAGCCTTGAATTACAAAATGATGATCCTCTTGCTCTTGCATCAAAAGTAAAATCTATTATGCATGATATCAAAGTCACTAATGTTGAACTGGACATTCCTCTGATAGCTTTTCTCAAGGCACTTTATCCCACTTACTCAAATTATCTTGAGTCATTGCAAGCAAATGGAAACCTCAAAGATATTACCTTTGACTCCCTTGTGAAAAAATTTGTTGAAAGAGAGAAAGCTTTTGGGAAGAAGACAACTCCTCAGTCTTCTGAAGAGGCTGTGTGTCTTGCACATAGAGAGAAGAATCTTGCTCAAGATTCTTCCAGAGGAAGAGGTGGTCGAAGAGGAAGAGGAAGAAATTTCAAAGGCAGGGGGGGCAGACACTCTCAAGGAGAAAAGTCAGATTTGCACTGCATACGCT
Organism: Pinus tabuliformis; assembly: GCA_031772625.1. Taxonomy (NCBI): domain Eukaryota; kingdom Viridiplantae; phylum Streptophyta; class Pinopsida; order Pinales; family Pinaceae; genus Pinus; species Pinus tabuliformis. The sequence goes on along the minus strand of CM062814.1, from coordinate 738,645,436 downwards.
GCAAAAGAGATGGATCACATGATGCATCCACATGCAAGTTGCCTTAGGATAGAATTGAGTAGGAAAGAAACCAACCCAAAGGTAAAAATAATGAAAAAGAGAAAGGTAAAGCACCTGAATCTGCTCACTATGTTGTGGCACACTGCAATATTGGAGTAAATGAAGACTTATTTACTGCTTCACTTGCTTCTTGGAAAAATGATTGGTTGCTTGATTCAGGAGCAACCTGCCACATGAATTTTAGAAGAGATTTTTTTGAAGAATTTACTGACAATGTTGATGGAGTAGTATACTTTGCAGACAAATCAAAAATCAAGCCATCAAGGCTTGGCACAATTAGGCTTAAATTGCCTGGTCTTCCAAACTTTCTTCTGCATTGTGTTTTATATCTCCCACAATTGAGGAGAAATTTGTTTTCCTTAGTCGACATCCACCAGCAAGGACACTCCATTGATATGTTTGATGGCAAGGTTGAGGTGAGAAAAGCAACATACCACTCACTTGTCATGATGGGGATAGAAGAATAAAGGCTTCTCAAGCTGCAGGGTACCTCTGCTCGTGCACAAAATTTCTCATACAATTCTCATTATGAAGAAAGTACATTTCCATCAAGTTTATTATGGCATGCTAGATTTGGACACTTGAACTATGACAGCCTCTGCTTGTTGAAGAAAATTGGTGTTACTGGTTTGCCTACAATTCCTAGGAAACTTAAGCAATGTGATGCTTGCATTCTAGGAAAGCATAGCAAACAGTATTTTCATGATTCACATTCCAAAGCACATAGAGAACTTGAACTCATTCATTTAGATTTATGTGGTCCAATGCCTGTTACTTCTGCAAATGGAAATAAATATATGATGACATTTATTGATGACTACACCAAAATGTGTTGGCTTTATTTATTGAAGAACAAATCTAATGCTTTTCAAACATTCAAGAAATTTCATACATGGATTGAAAATGATGTACAATCTCATATTGGCTCTATTCACACTGATAATGGAAAAGAATACACCTCAAATGAATTTGAAAACTATCTTTGCCAACATGGGATCAAACATCAAACAATTGTTCCTTATAATCCCCAATAGAATGGAGTAGCTAAAAGAATGAATAGGACAATCTTAAATATGGTGTGCTCCATGATGTTTTTCAAAAATGTAAAATTGATGTTCTGGGCTGATGTAGTTCTATGTGCTGTATATCTAAAGAATAGATGTCCATCTAATGCTATTAGAAACAAGACTCCTTATGAAATGTGGTATGGGCACATTCCTTCGGTAAAGAATCTCAGGGTCTTTGGTTCCACATGTTATTCCTTGATACCAAAGGTGCATAGAAACAAACTTGGTGCAAGAAGTCATAAGTGTATCTTCATGGGGTATTCAAACACCTCCAAAGAATACCATCTCTATGATGAAGTCAATAAAAAGTTTGTTGTATCTAGAGATGTAATCTTTCTTGAATCATCGAAAACTGACAATGTTGTTGAGCAGCAACTTGATCGCTTGGATAGATTTGCAAATGAAAAATAATTTCAAGAATTTGATAATCAGATTCCACATCTTGAAGGGGGGATTCCTATGCTAGATCAACTCGTGGAATCTTCTTCTGAAGCACTCTCTCCCCCACATGAAACTCCAACAACGGATGATACTTTGAGTGATGTGATTGACAGAATTGGGAGACCCAATCTTGGTTTAGTCCCAAATCAATCAATGGAGCAGCCTGGACCATCTCAAAAAGGTCCCCAAAAGTGGCTGACAAAGACACTTGAAAGTGTTCATCCTGATGAAGTTGGAAAGACAGGAACTAGAAATTCAACTCGGCAAAATGGAGGTGATGTAGATGACTCTGATTCACCTATTGATATGGATGTTTCTTATGATTGTGAATTGAATTTGTCTACAGATTTTGAACCAACCTCCTTCAAAGAAGTTTCTTCTCATGATGAATGGAAAGAAGCAATGCAAAAGGAGTATGATGCCTTAATAAAGAATGGCACTTGGAAGCTGGTTGATCCTCCATTGGGAACCAAACCAATTGGCTACAAGTGGGTCTACAAGAACAAGTATAAAGTTGATGGCTCACTTGACAAGAACAAAGCCAGGCTTGTGGCAAAAGGTTTTGCACAGAAGGAAGGGGTCGATTATGAGGAGACTTTTTCCCCCATGGTAAAATGGGCTACCATCCAAACACGCTTTTCCCTAGTAGCTCAGAACGGTTGGAAAGTCCATCAAATCGTTGTAAAAACATCTTTCTTGAATGGAGATCTAAAAGAAAATGTTTTTATGTCCCATCCTGAAGGATTTGTTTTGAAAGTACATGAACATAAAGTATGCAAACTTGTGAAATCCTTGTATGGCCTCAAGCAAGCACCATGAGCGTAGTATGAAAAACTAACTGAGCATCTTCTAAAACTCAATTTCAAACATTATGATCCTGATGATGCAACTATTTTTGTCAAGAAAGTTGGAAAAACAGTTTTATATCTTGTGGTATATGTAGATGATATTTTGATGACAGGGAACAATGAGGGCTACATTTCATCCATAAAGAAGGAATTGAGGAAAGGTTTTGAAATGACTGATTTGGGCTATGTTCATTACTATCTTGGTATTGAGGTAACTCAACATCCGAAGTCCATATTCCTTTCTCAAAAGAAGTAAATTCGAGATCTTTTGAACATGTTTGGCATGGCTGAATGCAACCCTCTGACTACTCCAATGGAACAAAACTTAAAGCTCACATCCATTGAAGGAAAATAATTTGAGGATGCAACAAAGTATAGACATCTTGTAGGAAGTCTCAACTACCTCACTACTACTAGACTAGACATTTTGTTTGCTATTGGAATCCTCTCCAGATTTATTGAAAAGCCTTGTGAGGGACATTGGTCTGCTGCAAAAAGAGTTCTAAAGTACTTGAAGGGAACTCAAGACTTTGCACTCAAGTATACATAGGTGGGCGACTTCAGCTTGATTGGATACTCTGATTCAGACTTCAATGGAGACAAAGACACTGGGGTATCTACTTCGGGTTATGCAATGAGTCTAGGATCTGGAGCTGTCTCCCGGAGATCACGCAAACAATCAGTTCCAGTAGATTCCAAAATAGAGGCAGAATATGTGGCAGCAGCTGAGACAACAAAAGAAATTGTGTGGCTTAGGAAAATTCTGGAAGATTTGTAGGTAAAACAAGTACATTCGACTCCACTCATGATTAACAATACCTCGGAAATAAAGTTGGCCAAGAACCCCAAGTTCCATGACCGAACGAAGCACATCAATACAAAATATCATCTGATTCAACATCATGTTGAGGCCAAAACAGTCCATCTGCACCATTGTTCCACTAATGAGAAGATTGCAGACATATTCACCAAAGCTCTTGGAAGAGAAAAGCTTGAAAGATTCAGAACGATGCTTAGACTCACTAACATCCCTTCAGATTCAGGGGCAGAATGTTGACACCTAATCATAGGGATTGGGTGAACAACTGTAAATTATGTAAATAAATAATAGAGAAAATGGAGAGTCATCGAAAGATGAAGCTCAACAGTGACTCCTTCATGTATATAATAATGAACATCCTAAATGAATATACAATCTCATTTTTCAAGGAGTTACCTCCTGGCCTGATAGTTATGTTATCAGGCACAACCAGTTTATAAACAATTTCAATAGAAAATCTATCCCTAAGGGGCATGAACCCAGTTGCTGCATTAGCCAAAGTTTCAGCAGTGACATTATTAAATATAGGAACAAAAATAATATTGAAAGCTTTAAACAAGTTTATCAAACACCATACCTCTTGCTGGTAATTCTTGAGGTGAGGGGACAAATAGTGAATTGTGTTGCATACCTATCTTGTAATGATTTCAAAATCTTCGATTACCTTTAGACAATTTTCCTTTAGGTCTATGGCCTTTTTGAGGCCACGGATTAATGCCTCATACTTTGCAGTGTTGTTGGTGCATTGGAACTCTAACCTACAAGAAATCAAGAATCTATTTCCTTTGGGATCTACTAGGACACAACCTACTCCAGCTCCGTCATGAGTCTTGGATCCATCATAATATAACGTCCAAATCCGAACATCGAAGACAGGTGGGCCTGGAATGTGCAGGTTCAATGTGCAGATTTCATTATTATGACCTAGGGTTTGCAATGGGGGTTCCAATTGGGTATCTAGAGGGGTAGTTAACGTTTGGGACTGATAGAAACCGAATAGTGTCTTGAGGAGACAGACCCGTAGCTCCTCTTGGGCGTAGATGATTGGTTCATTAGAGTCCTCAAGATTGGTTACAATGTGCTTCATACAAGGCTCATTGTTGACTCTGATATGATTAGTCTTTCCTTTGCAGGGTAGCCACAAGTGGGATCCATCTGTGGCAAAGTCGCCTTGAGGCTTGTAGGAATAATCTATGCTGAGTAACTCGCAAGATTTTGGGATGTATAGGACAATTATTTCAATGCACTGATGCACCCGAGAATCATAAGACAATCGAATAATAACGTTATTCAACTCTCCAACAGCTGGGACTTGGGACCTATCCAACTATATCATTTTAGCATCTATTTTTTTGGGCTGGATGTTTAGCTTCTTGTAGATTGACCAGGGCATGACATTGGTTGATGCACTAGAGTCAACAAGGTAGTGGTGCACATTGTATTTGAATAGTTCAAAGGTCAAGAGGAAAGGAGGGGTCCAACCTCTCGAGTTTGAGTTTATGGAATTTATTATGGCTTGCAAGTTAATCACGGCCTGGGATCGACCTAAGGAGTTGGCCTTGACTAAAGAGGGAGATTTTAAAGGGGCGGGAGAGGTGGCGAAGGTTTTGACAATCAACTCACGTTGACTGGTTAATTTTCACAGCTCATACAATGAGATGTTAGCCCGAGTTTTCTTCATGTCCTCGATAATATTTTAATCCAAGCCTATGGAAAAAGTATCTTCTAATGCGCGTTGCATTAACGAGGTGGTTTTAGTAGTCACCCCTTTGGTCGAACTTTTGGGTGTGGATGTGTCCCCTTTCCCAATGGTTGGGGACTCTTTAGAGCTTAGGTCATTCATCCCTTTGGGGAAAAGGGTGGATGGCTGGCTGGTGTTAACGAGTGGAAGAATCCTTCTTAACAGAGCCCTTTTCTTATCTTCCAGCGTAGCATCCGACATGGGTCCCTTACTCCTAAGACTGTAGCTTTTGGGGGGCTTTGGGGGAGGAGTGTCTCCCATGATGGCCTCTTGAGCGGTCAGTGCTTCTCCCCCACGGATGACTTTGAAGGCTAATACGGTGAATGGAGCATCATCGTTGGGAGGGGAGTCTTCCTCTTTAGGGTCATTAGTTTCTTCTTCACCCTCTCCCGTGGCCTGGTCTTCTAAAATCTGGGTTACTATGGTAGTCATGTTATGGAGCCATTGGGGGCAGGTTTTCTCAGAATGAGAGGCCTGGTGGAAAGTGTAGAAGTTGTCCTTTCCTATCTCTTCCACATTGAAGTTCGTACTAGATGTCTCAGAGGTTTTAGGGGGGTATCGTTAATTTTCTAGAAAAAGGGTTTAGGAGGTTTTCCTCCTCCCGAAATGTCATTGGTCTTTCTCTTTAATTCATACACCTCATTAGTCAGCTGCTTCAAGGATTTCTCTAGTCCTTCGAAATCGAAGGAAACTTTGTCTTTATCTGCGAGTTTATTGGATGAGGCTTGATTCTTCTTAGAGGATGGTTTTGCCTCCTCCTGTGAATTGTGATCTAGGGCGTCGATAGAAAGGAGATCCTTTTCGACCTCTAGAGCTGTAGCAAAGTTCTCCACTAGGGTGAGTTTTGCTTCACGTTTAACGAACATGGAAATGTCTCGCAGTAGGGTCCTTGTGTAATAATCAATTGTGATGGAATCATTAAAGGCCACGTCAGTTGGGTACTTATTCAAAATGGTGGTGAATCGTTAGTTGAAATATTTCACCTTCTCCTTCTTATGGCACTTCAACATGCTAAGCTCGGTGAGGAGCATAGAAGGTGTCTTGTCTTTCGAAAACTTATCCAGAAAGGTTTTCCAGAATTCATCCCAAGTTCGGATGGAGGCAATGGGTAGTGACCGATACCAGGTGGTAGCCTTATTTTCGAAAGTGTGAGGGAACAGGTGACAAGCCACATCGTCGTATTACACCCTCATCATTTGCAATGCTAGGTAGAAATTGCTAATATGGTCATCAATCAAGGTTCCCTTCTCGAGGTCGAACTTCGGGAGGTGTTTCTTAGGATGGTGGGGCATGTCATGAAGTTGGCCCCTAATGCCTAATGGGGATTGAGCCATCCAGGCCAACGATTGTTGGTGGCGATTTCCTCTAGGTGGGGGAGGAAATATGAGGTGATTTTCATTTCCCTCTGATTCACTACCAGTGCCTGATCCCCTGTTGGTGTGAGGAGGTTGCCTACCTTCCCCTCGAGGCACTCTAAGGTGTCCTAGGTCTCTAGTGTTTCTCACATTCTTGGTGTTTCTCAGGTTCCTCAGGAGGCATTGATTGTTGTAAAAGTTAATATGGTCTCTAAGGTACTCCTCGGTCCCTCATCCTAGGGTCCCCTCAGTATTCTCTCACAGAGGTTGGTTGTTGTTGACAGGGGTATCTTCTGGGGCCCGTTGATTGTTTCCCTGCGTCTCTCCCCATAATGACCAACTGTTTTCTCCGGTGAATGTGTTCTTAGTGTCTCCTCCTTCATCTTTTGGAGGACTATCCCACCCCTTGATGGATAACCTTTCAACGATGTCAGCATAGTCATTAAGCGCTAGCCCAATTTACTGCGATATAGAGTTATTAGGACACCTTGACGCGTATTATGAGGCATGTTGGTGCTAGGGATGGATAGGGAGTTAGTTGCGGGAATGCATTTCAAGCCCCTAGAGAACTGTCAAGTAATAGGGCGCATGGCCTTGAGCTGTTCTTTCCCGACTTTGAAAATGGAAAGTTCCTCTTCTCCTGGGGTATCTTCAAGAGGGGGTGGCCAGGAAACTTCTTACAGTGGCCTCGTGAAAGGCAGACCGTAAGGGGGAATATATGATATTTCAGGAGGCATGGGGGGACGGAGTTTGTTACTAGCTTGATGAGAAGTCTCAGTGTTCAGGTGTGGATTAGTACTTGCCATGGCCCTCCTTCTAGTACCAATTCTGTAACAGGATGGAATTCACCACCGACAGCAAAGGGGATCTCCCAAGTGTGGGTTCCCAACTAGATCGTGCACTATTTTCTTTATGGATCACATTCGGTATGTAGGCTCGGTTGTCGTTCAGGTGTGTTGAGCTTGCTTTGGACGAAAGTGAGATGCAGGCTCAATTGAAACCATGAACTTCAATAAACACAAGGAAATAATTGAAAAATATCTTATAATGTGTATGCCATGAATAGATATACTATTAACAACATAAACCTTACGTAAAGTAGCCGTCAGCAGACTTCAAATAAGACTCATGTTTTATGAGATAAACTTGTTAACAACTGTAAAGTAGTTCATAGAAAGCAAACATCTATAAACATAAGTAAATGTATAGTCAAGAATAGATTATACCAATACCAGTGAAACAGTTCACTAGTACAAGCATAGAGTTAGTGAATCATATACCATTCATGTGTAGCAACACAAAGTTTGTAGTATGACACAACACATGAATAGATCGAACATCAAAGAACTCTCACGAACATTCGATCCATTAAGAAAAAATACTCATGGCATTACGGCATAAAAGATTTGAGGAATCCAATAGTGGAATATTACAATCACTTCTTGAATCAATTAGAAGAGCATAAGTTCTCTTAAGAAATATGTCTCAAAAGGTCCTCAACCAAAAGACCTTACAATGTGTTATGAGGGTGTATTTATAGAGTAGGGTGACTCTTGGCCTACTCCTGACTCTTTAACTTCCTCATGAACTTTCACCTACCTGATGACTCTTGGACTTCCTCATAGCCTTTCATATTCCAAAATGTATTATTCTATCAAATTACAACATCACAAAATAATTTGTTGATCTAATCTATCAATTTACCAATAGCAAGTTCATGGACGTCTAGGTTGAGTTGTTGCATTAAGTATGAGCACCATAGTTTATACTTGGCTGCGATGTGGGTGATCTGGGGATGCTCTTAATTGTGTTTATTCAGGAATTCTAGTTCATTTGGAATGATGGTGGTCTGTTTGGTGTTCACCTGATTATTCAAGGTTACGATTTTGGTGTAAATTCTTACTGGTTCCACCACATAGTGCGTAATGTTCTCCTTTGGTGATACGTAGGTCTTCGGCATGGGCTGCCTATTTGTATGTATCAACAAAAGCCTGCACCTCCTTTGAGATATCCTCTTGCTTCCTTCTCTATCTTACTTACCCGATAGATGCAACTCCATGGATCTGGATCATAGACTCTAGGCCACTAAAAAGGTGTCTATAGGAAGCCAACACCCCGTCCACATCCTTGGTTAATTTTTCTTTTGGTTGGATTTTGATGCAGAGTTGAACCTTGGTGTTTTTCATGGTGATCCAATCCTTCTTAGGGACTACCGCTAGTGCTCTTGGGTCCTTAACGGACCACTCATGCATGCTGTCTAGAGTGATTACAACTTCCTTCAACATTGTAGTTCTTTCTTTTGTGTGATCTTGTATTGCCAAGATAGGGGCCACTATGTGGTGCAGTTTTGAGACCTCTTCGTAAACCATCGCCATGGCTCCCCCGAGGGTCTCTTCCTCTCCTTTGATCGCTGCTTGGAATTCTGTTGTACTTGAGTGAACTAAATGGAGGGCTTCAAGCTCTTCTTCTTCTCTCCTTCTCTCTTGCTCTACAGTGGCGACCCTTTGTTTAGATGTGTAAAGCCTATTCTAAAGGTCTGTGATTTGTTTGCTCATTGATGCCCCATTATGTTCCGTGGAAGTTACGAAATTTGTCCCAGTCGAGGTGATCATCTCTGGATTCACAGTGATGTTGGACACAATCTCCTTAGCTATGGTGATCGACAAGGGCTCTGCTGGATTCTTGGCATAATAATTTTTCCTTTCCTGCACAATTTTGAGGTTGACCTCATCGAAGGTGAGCTTAGTGAGATCTAGGACCTCCTCTTCTTGTCCTTCTGAGAAACCCAACTCTTGTAAGGGAAGGTTCCCTCCAGTGAGGGGAGTAGAAGGAGGAACATCTAATGGGGGTAGCTCACCTTGTTCTGTGTCCAGCTCAGATGTTTTACTGGTCTCTCCTCATTCAACTCTCCTGGTTTCCTCTTCCTTACTCCTCCTTAGTTCTTCCTGCCGCTTTCTCTCTTGCTCTGCTAGTGGTTGTTGACTCTCAAGCTCCTCATCCTGCTTAAGCTTTTCTTCTTTCTCTTGTTCTTGCCTCCTTTTCTCTTCCTCCTCTTTGGCATGTTTCTCCTCTTGCTGTCTTTCCCTTTCTACATCTTCCTGGGCCCTTCGATCCTCCTACAACTTTTCTTCTAGTTGTTTCTCTCATTTTACCTCTTCTTGTCGACTCTTCTTATTAAGCTAGCCTTGGTCACTGGAATCTTGTGATTGCTTGAGCTCTTGCTTCTTCCTTTCCATGTCTGCGTTCCTTTGTTCTAGTGTTTCATTGTTGTCTTCCTCTTCCGGGTCTCTCAAAATATCTTTGACCTCCTTTTCTTTCTGCTTCTCAGATTTCCTAGTGGGCTTTTACGTCTCCCGTTGTTTCTTCTTCATGGTGGAGGCTCTCTCTTGAAGACTCACATTTTCTTGGAGTGCTCGAGGAGATCCCCCTCTCTGGCTCATTTCTCACTAGGATTGAGTTCCTTAGTGGCATTCTACCAATCCTTTACCTCGTCTTCATGATCTTATCTGGCGTGTGAATATGACCAGCTGAATTTTTCTTTTTTGTAGTGAGGAGCCATGAATTTCTCAGGATCGTATGTCCGATAGTTGAGATTTACAAAGTGGTTACCTTTCAATGCTTTAGCTTCTACCTCAACCTGTTTGAAGTTCTCAACTATATATCCTTCGATGACAAGCGGGAAGGAAGGCCATGGTTTCCTCTTGCCTTTGTTTAGTACCTTTAAAAAGCCCTGCATCACCTAGTAGCAGACTTCCCACAAGAGTGGTTTGTATGTGACAAGCCTAGGGAGAGCATGGGGGGCTTATGGGTACCAAAGACTCTGATGAACGTGCCCTCCTAGATGGAAAACCAATGCGTTGCCTTAACCACAGTCTCCACAACCCTCCTTGACATGCATGGTAGTTCATCACCGAATAGTTTCTGGTATAGCAGGGCGATAAAAAATTTGAAAATAACATCTATCATATGTTTATATGAGGTGTCCCAGAAAACCCTGTAGTGGTGGTGCACGGGGCTAGTTGCTGATGTACACCAATTATATCTCCATTTCTCAAATTGGCATCTTGTGCAGATGACATCTAGGAGGTATGAAGCCATGTAGAATTCTGGTGGTTTCTCTGTCTCTAGATGCTTGGCTGTAGTTATTCTTGTCTTTAGGGCCAATACCAAAATGCTTTCCTAGTTGAAAATTGTTCCCCTGGTGGTGATAACGTGCATGAGAGAACCCAGTTGCCATAGAAAACGTCACAATATACTTTACAATACAAACGACACATCATGGTGACAATAAGTTGATATAATTTCCTTAGCCCCTCTGTCCTGTATGCCTGATCTGCTCTAACCTAGAGTTTTGATGGGTCCTGCCACCATTCCCTTAGGATATATTTAACCGGAGTTACAAAACCAACGAGCCATCGGGTATTGAAGATCTCCTATCTTTCAGGGAGTTTGTAGTAGGTGGAAATATCTATAGGGGAGATTACATCCAAAGGTGCTCCATTGTGGTCTTTGACCATCCACGAATCTATATCTGTATTTTGCAACAGACAGTCAATAGTTTCTGCGCATGGAAAGATCGGAGGATGTGACACTATCTTATGCATTTTAGACCTCTTGACATTCAGGTATATCAGGAAATCCTCTTGTTTTTCTCATATGTCTAGCATTGAAAACTCTTCGTAGATGTTATACCAAGAGAGTCTTGTAGTTTTATTGATATTGTAGGCCGTGTCCCCATAGATGGGTGGTTCCTCATACTGGTAGATTTCCAATGAACTGCTTCTCGAGCTTCTACGAGCGGCCTTCGTAGTTGGGGGTGCCATCTCATCTTCGAAGGAGGAGATGGAGATGCACTCAAGGTCTACATCACCTGGCATGTTGAACAGACAATCCCACGATGAGAGTGATGACATGAAAATTAAACATAAACTACTTAAATAAAATCAATTTCAAAAGCTGTCAGGAGGCCTTTTGGCAGGCCTCACTGTAAGGTAGGTCATGTGGGTCGCAAGAAAAAGAGCGTGACTAGCGACTAAGTGTATGAGTCACAAGTCACGAGGGTCACAAGGTCTCTAAGTCACATGATCGTGAAGTTGCTAGGTTGTTAAGTCGTTAGGTCACGAAGGTTTCTAGGTCACGAGGGTCACAAAATTTATGGTATCGCGGCTGTGGGCCATGCGATCTAGGTTTCAAGTAGGATAAGAAGGAAAACTTGAGGCTCAATGGAGGTCTGGAATTCTTCACGGCAAGATGATCAAGCTCTATGGCGAAAACATGGATGGTTAAGGTCGAGGAATGACTATGAGGGAGGAAAGAGTGATTGAACGGGGCCAAAGTAATTGAGTTTTGGTTTGAGCTGAAAAATTAGGCCAATAATGGAGATAAAAATCCCCTAGGGTGGAATGTGGAGGGTCGAGATGGAAGAAAATGACACTTGGACCGGCAAAATGATTACTGGGAAGTTGAAAGGTCGCCTACCTAGAGAAATCACGTGCATGCCCAAGTCGCAAGCCTCCTTCGTCTCTCATACAACCAAAGGAGCCATTACAAATGAATCAGGGTGACCTACTATTTATAGTTTTGGTCGCACGTGCGAGGGTCGCATGGGTCGCAAGTGTGACCTTGCGACCTATGTGACCTTGTGACCTATTGGTTGCGAGGTTGTGAGGTTGCGCTGAATATCAATTGCGACCTTTGCAACTCAACGACCTATTGGTTGCGAGGCCGCAAGGGTCATGATAGGTATTGCTTGCAACATTCGTGACCTTTGCAACTTAGCAACCGATTGGTTTCTAGGGCTGCAAGGTTTGCAAATGTTCAAGATCCGACTTGTGTGACTCAAGTGACATAGGCTGCTCTGGTCGCATAGGTTGAATTTTGTTGCAAGTGATCGAAAGAGTCGCATCTTGAAGCTGAAACTGACTTGCTTGAACTGGATCTACAACTTAGCTTGACTTAGCAAGAAACTTTAGGTTCTCACAAGGCTTTTATGGTCTATGAGCTTTTGAGCAGTTTCTTAAGGTGTGGAAAGTTCTCTCGTGATACAAGGGCTTCAAAAATTTTAAGGATTTGAATTTTTTGTAGAGGTTTCTATAGTAACTACAACACCTGTGCTCTCAGGGACTTGCATAAAAAGGCAAGCTAGTCACTAGAAGCCTCCAGTCACATGGATGACATTGCCTCCCAGCGACAATAACCTAAATTACTCAGTTATGTGCATGCAACCCCGAAATCTGAGCCACTTTTTCAGGGCTAGGATCTAGACCTCTGACCAAAACTTGATAGAACTTCCATAAATTATAAATGACACTAAGACAAAGCTTTTAACACAAAAATTGATCAAGGAATTAACCTAACTAGGCCTAACCATGACAGACGTTTCGTCAAACACATTGTGAACATACAATCTATAGGTCATAAATACATATATGAACATAGGGGTCTCATACTTATCTGAGAATCAACAAGAAGGTCTAATTCCCTATCATAATAGTTGCAAAAACATCTATTAGGTCATGCATTTAATGACCATTCATTTACTAATCAAACTATGTTAAGAGCCACAGCTAAAACATATCATAAAACCATGCTTACAACCAACATATAACCATCATAATAACAATGATAGAACACCCATCAAAGATACATAATAACAAGTATAAATACTCATGAATTACAAGAGGAAAGGAGCTCATATTAACATATGAAAATCCAACAAAGTCGAGGACTTCCACGTACCACCCAGTTGTAGATTGGGAGAAACCAAATCTCACTTTTAGCCACTCACCCTTATTCCATATTCCAAGCATGAATGTGGGAAATCATGGAATAACCAACAAAAAAGAAACTAGGGCTTCCAGAGGCCAAACCGCCTCAACCTTCAACAAGTGATTCCACCTCCCAGACAGACATCAGTAACCATAACCAAATCAGTATCTACCCAAGTGGTTAAGGGCTCTAGAGCATTTGTTCCAACCTGGATCGAGGACTAATATCTCAAGCCACAACTGTCGCAGGGCTCCAGAGCATATTTCCAACCAAGGCACCGAGACTAGTAACTCAACCCACCAAGGGAACCAGATTGTTTGTCCAACCAAGTCTTCCACGATTAGTAACTAAACCCAACTTTTTCCAGGGCTTCCAAAGTGTTTGTCCAACCAAGGCTCCAGGAACTAGTAACTCTACCCACAACCATAAGGAACATGATAAAAAATCAGTAAACAAATGGTAAAAACCACAACACCATGGCTATCTAGGAAATGGCAAGGCTAGGAAAAACACTGCCAATCTAGGAAATCCTCCATGCTAATGATAGGTCATAACCAAGTAACCACATGCATATACCATGCATGCCAAAACTAACAAGGAAATCATACATGCAACTTGGTACTTACAAATAAAACCCATTGTAGCTTTTGATCTTGTTGTCCTCTTGCGATTTCTTGCATTTCCTTTTCATTCTATCTCCAAATCTAAAGTGTGCCAAAATCCTCGAAGAGTGTTCCAAGAAACTTTAAGTGTGCAAGAGTATGAGAGATAGAGAATAGATTGAGATTCCAAAGATTGAACTGACAAAAGTTGAGAAATGATCTTCAAAAGTCTTTTTATCATTGAGGCCTCTATTTTCTTCTAATTTCCCTTCAATTTTACTCACACACAATTCTATGACCTTTCACCTTCCTTTTCTCTTATTTTCCATTATTTCAGAAATAAAATGCTAATTAATTCCTCTTTGCCTTTGTCAATTTCCATAGCCATTTATTAATCACAAGTGATCCCCATCAGTATGTTTTTTCCCAATATTCAACTTGCAGTACATGTCCCATGGCCTTGGTCTTATTTTCATTTATTAACTTTATTACATGGATTTTCAACCAGGGTTGTTACAATTGTCATAGTTGTTGTAACTTGTGTTCTAAGTGTCGTAATGTGTTGTTTGAACTGTCCAACTTAGACATAAGTGTCGCTTTGTTGTCGTTTCAAGGTGTAATTATCGTTCATGAGTCATGTGTATTATTTTGGCTTGTATAGATGGTTTTATATCTTTGATCCAAGTTTGAGTCATGTCCGGATGCATTTCCATCCTTTAATCAGTCAATCCCACACTTAGCAATTTCAGAGCTCTTCTTTGTCCTTCAGCCCACCACAAGTTCTAAAGGCATTAACCCTCGCACAATGGATTAGTACTTCCTAAGGATAAGTCACCTAGCATTGTGATGCCTCCCCCAGTGAAAAAGCACACTTCAGAAGAACAAGGACATTCTCTCCCTTAAAAAATGCAATTTGGACAAACATGGACCTTCTTGACTTAAAAATCACATTCTGAGGGCCTGAGCACATTTCAAAACAATGAGTACACTTCGGACTATGAGCGCACTCCATCTCGAAGAATTGTGTCATACTTGAGCGCATGGCACACTCACAAAGCATGGAGCTTCATTCTTTTCTTAGAGCTCATGGTGCACTCATGAAGGATGAAGCCTTAGAGTGCATGGTGTAATAATGAAGCACGAAGCTTCATCCTTCCCTTTAAGTGCATGGCACTGTCACGAAGCTTGAAGCGTGAGTGCACTCCTTTAGCACAAAGAACTGCACACTCTTTGAGTGCATGAGTGCACCTTGAAGGCTTTAGTGTTTCTCCTTCATCTCTTCAGTATGCACCCTTGCACACTTTTTGTCTTCATGTGTGCATGATCACACCTTGAAGGCCTAAAGGCCCGAAGCCTCACTCATTATCTCTTCAGAGTGCACCCTTGCGCCCTCTTATTATCTTTAAGCACATGAGTACACCCTTAAGGATTAAGTGTTTCTGATTTATCTCTTCAACATGTGCTCTTGCACCCTACTTGTCTTGATGTATGCATGAGAACACCTTGAAGGCCTGAAGGCCCGAAGCCTCACTCTTTCATCTATTTGGAATGTTCCCTTGCACCCTCTTATTCTCTTTGAGAACATGAGCACACATTGAAGGACTGAAGTCCTGAAGCCTCACTCCTTCATCTCTTTGGAGTGAGCCATTGGCTTTCTCTCTCTCTTACTTGAGCGCACAAGAAAACCTTGAAGGCATCTTGTGAGCCTTGATGATTTTGATTGCGCCATCCTAATCAATCCTTCTTCTTTTAACCCTCTTATAGGCTTATTATGATAAGATCATTCCATGATCTAGGTAGTGATAAAATAGATTATTTAAGACTGATTTTGCCTCAACATGACTGATCTTCATTCGTAGGAGTACTATATCAACATGACAAGGATATTCTCAAGTAGATAACAAGGAGAAATCATAAAGAATCACCTGTGGTGAAGAATAACAAAAAAGAACAATCATGAAGACACGAAGCAAAACAAGGATCGAGACAGAAAGAAGACATTGCATGATGACCCAATGGATTTTGATATTGATTAAAGACCATTTGGAGGGTGAAGATGAGAAATAATGTGGATCTTTGATGAAGATGAAGCACATATCAAATCCACCATCAAGAATGTAAGACAAAGCAATAAGGAAGACAAATTGGTATTTCCATCTCATCATGAAGTCCATGTCATCATTGTCAAGTTGCGACATGCACAAGTGTCATCATAATGGTCAACATGTGTCCATGTGTCATGCCACATCATCATGTGGAATGTAGTGATGTATTCTTAAGAAAAGGAAGAAATGTAATGTGTGGAAGTCGAAGAGTCATATGTGGAATATAAAAAGTCACTCAGCCATATATGGAAAAAATGTCTTTAGGAGATTTTCAAAAGTCAGTAAAGTTCAAGAGATTTTTAGAAGTTCAAAGGACATATTAAGAAGTCTAAGAGTCATGATGGTAGTCCAAGAGTCATGATGGTATGAAAGGTAATTCCTCTTGTTACAAATGCAACCTCATAACTCAAGTAAGGGGATTTTCGAGGATTAAGATTTGGAGAGCTAGTCTTGGCTTCTCTACTTCGCATAGGAGAGAAAACTATTCTTTGGAGAAGCAAGAAGTGACTTAATGTTCCACTATTTGAACTAGTGTCTCATCATTGCAGTTGTGTACTTGGATCTTTCAATTTATAATTGAAACTTGATGAGCCAACACATTTTCATGCATGTATTGTGAATGTCTTAGGACTCTTCTTTGGATGTTTTATATATATGTTTCATTCACATGTACTAAGGAAATGAACTATTTTGGTGGCCTTGGTACTTATATTTTTAAAGATGTGTTGTATTTGGTTTAATGAGCGTTGTGTCTAAGTGAACTATTTCACTATATAACTAATGAATATTTCTTTCCTCATGTCTCTCTCTTAGGTTAGTACTATTAATTCCTTCTATAGGCTCACTTTTGTCTCCCCCCTTCGCAAAAGTATCATTTTACACATTACAATCGGTGTTTCACAATGTCAACTTACTTTCTTGTTCAAGGGTTATGTATATAATCTCTTATGTTATTCATTGAAATGAAGGTGAATCTTACGATTATGATTGCCAGGCCAATACTCTGGATGGGGCTCCTGGTCCAAAGGATATGAGGTTTAATTGGGACTTCACAATGGGGAGACCCCCTATATGTTGGAGATATCCAATACCTTCAACATTTTGGTGCTAGAAGGAGGGCTAGATGAAAGTATGTGCCCATTGAGTCTGCTTTGAATCTCTTATCTTAAATGGCTCTTTACCAAATTATAATCTCGTGATGTTTTTTAGGATATTGATTTTACCATCCCTGTGGAAATCATTCATGAGTTGTCTCAATTTTTTGAAAATGCAACAAGAAAACCCTAATTTAATTTTGTCCTTAAGTTAAATTAGGAACAAAATTGTAATTCCACATCTCATGACAACTTGTAATAGTTAACTAAGTTAATTTGACTTAGTTGTCTCATTTAATTTGAGTTAAGGGTCTAACTTGAGTCATGTATAGTGTCTCCTACTTTTTAGAAGCCCTGGTTGAGTTTATTTTGAGCTGTAATTATTTAATTCAGTTTAACTGAGTTAAATTTAGTTAAACTAGATCCAACTAATGGAGGAATTAATGGGAGATCTGGCAGTGGGGCGTAACCTGTAGTGATCAACCAATAAACTAATGATTCACTCATAATTAACTCATTCATGTCAGATTAGAGAAAGACTTAGTTGAGATTCGAGTTTAGGGATAGTGTACTATTAGTTGTATAATTATATAAATTGTACAGGTCATACGTGCAATCAGAGGATGGCCTATGAGGATTTCACAATTCATAATTGTGGAATTTCCCAATTAAATATGGGCTAATTCCCAAGGAAACAACACAAGTAAATAGAATCTTGGTAGGAAGCATAATTGGCCAAGTATTGGCTTGAGCTTGTTTGGGAAGCAGTGAGATAGATAGAGCTAGTGTGGAGGTTGTCTGGGCTTGAGAAAAGCATTGTAACCTTCTCATATTTTTTTATTAATGCAATATACAGATAACATGGATTTTTAGTTCTGGCTTTCTCTAGGAAATTATTGTATTATGTGTGATTGAATTATTTCTCTTTTATACTTTGTGATTTGATTGATCGTTTATTGTTTCCACTGATGATTCAAGTAGATTCAAGCCAATTATTTTAGCATATTACAATCTACAGTTTGAATCTACAAGGAATTTCTACATGGTATCAGAATTGAACTCATTATAGAACAGGAGAATACAATTTTTTCTTTTTCAAGAAGAATTGAATTTGCAGTATCATACTTCAGAGCCAACAAGATTTCATTCTACATATTGAGACTCAAATATGTTCTTGAGGGTAGTTCAAACTATATTTCTTGGAAGGAAAATATGGAGGTAGTGTTGGAAGACAACGGGCTTAAGGAATTTATAGAAAAATGTATTCCTAATCTAGTTGATGCTCAAGATCTAGTAGAGTGGAGAAAATGTGTGGCAAAGGAGAGAAGTATTATCCTATAAGGAGTTTGAGATCATATTTTCTTGAACCTCCATGGTAAGGAAACTACATTTGCAATGGGGAAGGCCTTAACAAACCTCTTTGAAAGTAAAGTGACCACAAGAAGCTGGAACTGAAGGACAAGCTCAGAAAGATCAAAATGGAGAAGGGAGACTCAATACCAAAGTACTTCACCAATTTCACCCAATTTCGGGATGAGATTGGAAGTGTCGATGTTACGGTTTCTAAAGATGACCTAGTGAGCCCAACACTTCTAGGCCTTCCCAAGAGCCGACATAGCTACTAGGACTTAGTTAGTGGGAGGCAGAAGCTACTAGAGTGGCAGCGATTGTGGTCCGACTTAGTATAACAAGAGATTCGATGGAACACTAGAGATGGATCCTCATCCAAGCATCATGATGAGGAGGACTATGTCTTAGATGGAAAGGCAAAGAAAAGGAAGCGGAAGTAATCACATTCCAAATTAGATTCTAGTCAGGGTGGTAAGAAGAAGTACATGTCAAATATTAAATGTTTTCACTATCACGAGTTGGGACACTATGTCACAAAGTGTCTGCACAAGAACGTCAATAAGAATCCCTCAGGAGGAGCGGTAGGTGAAGCTCTTTTTTCACAATTCGAGCTGGGTTTCACCCTCATCGCTTGTATGGTGACATCGATGATGAGTAGTATGTGGTAACTAGATAGTGGCACCTCATTCCATAAGACCGACAACAAAGAGTTCCTTAGTGACCTCGAGGAGAAGGACGTCTAGATGCACAACAAGGTGGGAGATGATGGGAGGTATAGTGCGATTGACATCGGTACTATTATCTTTCATAGGGAGTCTAGTTCTCCTCTCACATTAAAAGATGTCATGTATGTTCCGGGTTTGAAGAAGAATTTGGTTTCATTTTCCATGTTGGAGGACCATGGTTGCAATGTGATATTTAGCAAGGGAAAGTATTTCCTTCTTCACATCGCCTCAGGATAGGTGAAGTAGATTGGGGTTCAGGTGAGGAACCTCTACGAATTAAATGTAGAATACTGCATTGCTTTGAGAAGAAAAGTAGAGAAGGTGCAGAGCCGAGACATCAGTGAGTTGCGGCATAGAATATTGGGTCACTTGCACCACAGAGCCTTGAAGATCATGCAACAAATTTCTACAGAACTTCCCAAGGGTACACTAGAGAAAAGAGACACATGCAAAGGGTATATATTGGCAAAGAACACCAAAGATTCCTTTCATGATAAAGAAATTCGAGCACAAGAGATCCTTGATAGGGTTCACTCAAATGTGTGTGGACCATTCTCGACATCATCTATAGCCAAGCACATGTATTATGTAATATTTTTTGGTTATTTTTGTCGTGAGTGCTGGATTTTCTTCATGTAGAAGAAAGATTAAATGGTTACTAAATTTTGTGAATTTAAAGCTTTTGTCAAGAAAGATACTGGCAGGAAAGTTAAATCTCTCAGAAGTGATAACGGTGGAGAATTAGGGGACTTTTGATGTCTAAAATGGGCCTCCTAAGAAAAATGTACAACCAAAATAAAATTTATAAGAACCAATAGGATTTAATATGATGATGTCAACCATGGAGGGTGATTCACCATTTTTGGAGTAGAAAAGTAAAAAAATTAAAAAATAATAAAATAATAAAACTACTTTTTGAACTCATATTTTTAACTTATCTCCCTAAGGTTTTACTAAAATTTCGAATGGGAGTACTCGTTGGATGAAAACTTTAATTCCTCATACAAAGAGTACCCATGTTGCATACTTTTGATGGACCCTGCCACATGAAAAATGAGAAATACGTGAAAAAACATGATTGCAATCACATTTTTCATGTATTTCTCAATTTTTGTGTAGTAGGGTCCATCAAAAGTATGCAACATGGGTACTCCTTGGATGAGGAATCAAAATTTTCATCCACTGAGTGTTTTCACTGGAAATTCGAGTAAACCCATAGGGAGATAAGTTGAAAATATGAGTTGAAAAAATAGTTTTTTCTTTTTTCCCTCTCAAATTTGATGATGTAATCTAATCTTATTTTATTATTTCCACTATTATTTTATAATTTTCGTAGGAGGCCCATTTTAGACCTCAGAATTCCCCTAATGAATATGTTTCAAATTAATTCAAGAACTTCTATGCATCAGAATTCATTCAATGGGAGTTAATAGCACCTCATAACCCACAATAGAATGGGGTGGCTGAAAAAAAAGGAAAAAAAGTATTATGGGAGTTGCACAGGAGATGTTACATGATCAAGGCCTACCGTTGAACTTGTAGGCTAAATCATGAAATACAATTATTAATTTGCAGAACATAAGCCCTCATCGAGTTCTCAGGATGAGTACACCATAAGAAGATTTTTCAGGTAATAAACCAGATGTGGCACAGTTCAAGATCTTTGGTTCATTATTCAACTATCATGTTACCAAGAATGTACAAAAAAATCTAGAGCCAATAGTTGAGTTGGGAATATTTTTTGGGTACGCTAATACACCTCACAACTATTGGGTGTACCCTCCATCCAATAGGATGACAGTGGTTCGTAGAGATGTGAAGTTTGATGAAGAGAAGGCCATGATGTTCCCTTGAGAGGGAGATTCAGTTACATGTAGATGAGGAGCTTTTACCTCCAAAGGAGGAACCACATGATGATGTGGAGCAGCCACATATAGAGGAGCAGAGAGTGGAAGCACGCACTCATGAGGATACTTCTAGAGATGGAAGGAAGCACACTAGAGAAGTTGAGAGATTGATGCATGATGCTAGAGAGAATGTAGGAGAATCGACATCGCAACATAGGAAGAGGAGGTCACTAGATCGGTACACTCGCTACATGGCTCTGATGAGCAAGAGTGTAGAGGTTGAGCCATCCTCATTCAAGGAAGTAGTGCAACAACTGGTATGGGTTGATGCCATGGTTAAGAAGTATTACTCCATTATTAGAAACAATGCTTGGGAACTGGTCCCAAGACAAGCAGACAAGTTAGTGGTGAGTTCTAGATGGCTTTAGAAGGTAAAGAAAGCAGCAGATGGGAGTGTGGAGAAACACAAGGCTAGATTTGTGGCCAGAGGTTCTCTCAAGTGGAGGGAATTGATTACGATGATACCTTTTCTCTAGTAGCAAGGTGCTCTTCAATCAGATATATTCTAGCATTGTCAATGTAGATGGGGTTGAAGATACATCATATGGATGTGAATACAACATTCCTCAATGGTATGATTGAGGAAGAGGTGCATATTCAGCAGCCAGAATGATTTGAGACCTTCAACAGAGAGTCGCATGTATGCATACTCAAGCGAGGGATGTATGGACTAAAACAAGCACCTCATGCTTGGTACACCATAATTGCCATCTATTTCACTAGGTTTGGCTTCACCAAAAGTGAAGTAGATGCGAACCTTTACTGTATTGTGGTTGAAGGTAAATTATTGATTATAGTATTATATTTCCATAATTTGATTCTAACAGGTGATGAGAAGCTGATAAAATCTTGCAAATAGGATCTTGTAAGAGAATTCGAGATGAAGGACCTGGGGCTCATGCATTACTTTCTAGGTAAGGAATTATGGCAAGGAGATGAGGAACTATTTGTCTCTTAGAGCAGGTATTCCAACAATATACTGAAGAATTTCAATATGGAGAGCAGAAAACCTATGTAGACTCCTCTAGCAGGAAATTGGAGAAAGGAAGATGCTACTTTAGGTGAAGCAGTGGCGGATATTATTTATAAAGAGCTTGTGGGTTCACTTATGTATTTGGTGAAAAAACAAGTGGACATGTGTTTTGTAGTTTACCAACTTAGTCAAGCCATGGTTAATCCAACAAAGCTCTATTGGGAGGAAACTAAACATGTGTTGAGATACCTCAGATGAACCACTCAATTTGGTCTTTAGTACAAATAGACAGAGGGAGTGAAGCTTCAAGGCTTCACAGATGCAGATTGGGTAGGGAGTCCATCCGACTATAAGAGCACATCAAAGGGAATCTTTAGTATTGGGTCAGAAGAAGTTTCTTGGTACATCAGGAAACAGAGATCAGTTGCACTCAGTTCAGCAAAAAGAGAGTACATGGATACTAGTCAAGAAACTTGTGAGGCTATCTTGATGAGGAATATCCTTGTTGGGTTATTTGGTCAGCAGAAGGATCCTATAGTGATTTACTGTGACAACCAGTGTTATATCGATCTATATGAGGATTTAAAGTTAGCTAAACTAGTTCCAACTGATGGAGGAATTAGTGGGAGATCCAGCAGTGGGGTGTAACCTACAGTAGTGGGGTCTAGTTTACAGTGATCAACCAGTAAACTAAAGAATCGTTAATTATTAACTAATGCATGTATGATCAGAGAAAGACCCAGTTGATATTAGATTTCAGGGACAATGTACTATCAATTGTAATCATCCAAATTGTACAGGTGGTGAATGCAGCCAGAGGAAGGCCTATCAGGATTGTGCAATTCATAATTGAAGAATTTCCCAATTAAATATGGGTTAATTCCCAAGGAAAATGAGCAAGGAAATAGGAGCTTGGCAGGCAGTAGAATTGACTAAGTATTGGCTTGAGCTTGTCTAGGGAGCAGTGAGATAGATAGAGATAGTTCAGAGGTTTCTTAGGCTTAATCAAAGAATTGAAATATTCTCATAATTTGTGATTAATGCAATATAAAGATAGCAAGGGTTTTTAGCTATTGATTTCCCCAGAAAATTATTGTGTTATGTGTGATTGAATTCTTTCTCTTTTATGCTTCATGATTTCATCGATCATTTATTGTTTCCGCTGATGAGTAGAGTAGATTCAAGTCAATTGTTTTTAGCAAATTACAATCTACAGTTTGAATCTACAAGGAATTTCTACACAATGTAAGTTTTATGGCGAGAGTGAACTAACTGTCCTTAAACATTTCTTTCAGTTTATGCATTTTTGTCTCTTTTGATGGAATGCATTGTAAATATGTCGTGGGTAAGTTGTTCACCCTCACATTTGAAGGTTGAGTTAAAAAATGGCGTCATACATTACCTGTTGCTTCTATCCATTCACTCGAGTAACTTGTTAAGGAGCTTCATGAAGCCTTTGACAAGTATGATTATGAAAATGTATGTGATAGAATTGATTTTCTTAGAATGGAACTTGGTGAATCTGCAGAGAAATTTCTTAATCGGTTTCTTCACCTTTGCTGTGAATTTCCTGAAGGAGTTATTGAATTAGATTTCATTATGGAAAAATTTCAAAGTTTGATTCTCTCTCCCCAACTTTGGCTAACCATGATGTTATCAATCACAAGTTTTCCCTTGGCTGTAATGGAAAACCTCTAAGGTAACTCTTTCAAACTAATCTTTATCGCCAAATTCTTTCCCCTTCAACCTAGAGAGGGATCTCTCCTTTACCATTCAACTACCCAGTGTCACCTCAGAAGTTGGCTCTGTCTTTAGTACAATGGCTATATCATGAGTTCAGTGGGGTTTCAAAAATAATGGTAAGGCATAGAAAGTGCATCCTTGGGCATGGAGTCATAGAAATCTCAAATCAATCATCAGTCACTAGGATGTTGGATGTAGTGACAGAAGCAAAGATCAATATAGTTAATATATCCTTAGACGACCTTTCTATTTGAGAGTGGTAAGGGAAAATAACAAAAAAATGTTTGAAATAGAGAATCTAATATAAGAATTTGGTTTGGTTTAGAAAATAAAAGTGATACTTGAATGGTAGAGATAGAGTATGAAAATGAGGTACGAATTCCACCTTTAATACCTTCATTCAAGCATAAAGAAAAGAAACATTTAATGAAAATAACGGAGTGTTGATGGTGTTGGACCCGCCAACATGTCAAAGGGATCTCTCAGGTAAGAAGTCCCAATTAGACCTCAGACCGTTTGGTGTAGGAATCCCAGCAGTGGGTCGTATGGTAATGCCTTGACCACGATGTTGCATAGAGGAAAGTAGAATAACTCTGTTAGCAACAAGGGTGTGACTGATGTAGTGAGTCAAGGAAGATGTATGAGAGGTTCCAACACTTCAAAAGGGGAAGGAGGTGAGGGTGAGTTCCAGGTTGAAAGGGATCAGTCCTAACTCGGCTAGGAACACACAACACAAAGGACATGCACAGCTTTCGACAGAGAAGTCCACTCGGATGTGGCAATCACATCATACAAGGTAAGATAACATGTACAACACTCATAGATTAGTTCAAGACAAGTGTGACAGTTGTTACAACAAGGTTCATGTGAAAGGTCTGTTTGATGTCTGACAGAGCAGTCAACACAAATGATGACAACATTAATAACATATACAACACATTAACAACAAGATTCATATAATTGCATGTGAATTAGTTCATACACAAGTACATAAGTTAAACAACATATATCATTAAGGAAACTTGAGCAATCCAACTATAATAACAACATATGCATCAAAATGTGTTGGCTCTTATTATATATACAAGTGTAAGTCTCAATCATATAATACATCCATGTAAACCTGCTAGCCCCAACAGTGGAACATTACAGCCACATGTGCTTGCTTGTCCAAAGAGATGTATTAGCTCCATGCAGTGGAGAAGCCAAGGCACGTTACAATACTGTGCAAGCCTTCTTCAATATAGTCTTAGTAGAAGCTTGGCTGACCAAAAGCCCTTACAATGAGTTATGAGGGACTATTTATAGAAAAGGGTGGGGTGACCCTTGACATTCCCCTTTGTGACAGTTCAACTACCCTCATGATTCTTCACCTACTCTATGACTATTACATCCAACTATTGACACTTGACTTACACTTGACATGACTAAACATTACAATACACATTTACTCATGTGAGATGACATGGGTTGAGCAAGCCTTGCAAGAAATCACTGACAATCAGTCCTCTGTGATGAGACCAATTCTTTGAAATGCTTGTGATGGTGAAGCTAGTGAGCTGATTCCAAGCTTGGTTGTCGGTGATGGTGTGCATGCACCTCATGGTGACATCTTGCTGAAGCGAACTCTTTCCTTCATTGCAATCGGTGCATTGGTTTGACCCCTTCATCCAACTCGTCTACTAACATGCGCATGGTCTTCTTGGGTATGGTTGAACCAGCCAACACATTGATGCATAGTATCTGTGTTATTCTTCAAGTGTGTGCTAGTGGTCATGTGCATCAACTTGCCGAAGTACATGTTCAGCCCCAGTTGGACTTGATTCTTTTCTTCGCCTTGGTGAGTCTGTTGAATGGGTTGGATTGCATGCATGTGCTCAACGACATGCATGCTGCTGAATCCTTTACATGCGATCAACAACACTGCTCACCATATCTGCTCCGTGTCAGCTGCTCAGATGGATCTTTAACTTGTACAAGCGCAGTTTCATCCATGATTGCATGTTGCGCCCACTATTGTTCCTGATCCTACTACAACTTATTCGTCTATCTATTCAGCTTCATGTTCTTCCTTGAGTTGCTGCTTCGACACATGCAACTCCTCCTTTGTTCCATTCTCTATCTTCGTGTGACTTTCATGTCACACTGTCACCTCATAGCCTGAGTCTCCAAAGTTTCTTTCATTATCAGTGGATCTGCTTGATCTTGCAACTTTGTTCCGCCTTTGTGTTGTCAACAACCTTCCTCTTACATTCACTGTATTTGCCATGTTCATTGCCTTCGGTATGTTTCCTTTAGCTACTATTCATGATGTTTCTCATTATGATGCTACTACTTGATGTCCTTGTCTATGAACAACTTGATGTCGTTGTGAGTAGGCAAGCTCATAGACACTTGATTGACTATATCTCCAAGCGTGCTCTGAATGGTGTCTTCATCTCTGCTCTCCTGGAAACCATTGTACCTGTACTGTTGAGAGGTAGATGAACACCTATGATACCTAGAGATATGGCAACACTCATGGCAAGCAATCTGTCAGTTGAAAACAAAAATGAACATGAGAATTGACTTGTAACATACATGGGTGAATGATCATGAAGGTTGCGCAATTTCGGCTAGGAGGTCGGGAGACCGACTGCTAAGATTGCACAAGGCACAGTGTGGGCTACTGGGAGACTGAATAACTGATAGAACTACATAATGCACAATCTAGTTTGGCTGTTGACTGCTCGGATTGTGCAATGCGCAATTCCAGCTGGGAAGGACACCTGGCCCAAGGACATATTTGTGCAATT
The DNA here is from genome assembly GCA_031772625.1 of Pinus tabuliformis. Lineage (NCBI taxonomy): Eukaryota > Viridiplantae > Streptophyta > Pinopsida > Pinales > Pinaceae > Pinus > Pinus tabuliformis. The sequence goes on along the minus strand of CM062814.1, from coordinate 738,619,042 downwards.
TCTTGGGTGAAGCAGCTACTATCCTCCAAAAATGCACAAAACAATCCTGGAGGCCAGTGCTGGGTAGGAATGTGCAAATATGGAGAGGAAGGTGAGCCTTCCTTTCCAATATTATGTAATGCAGCCTTGGTGAAGGCAGAGCCCGGGCCAAGGTTGGCCTGGCTCACTGACGGGAAACTGAAAGCAAGTAAGTCAATGAATGCATGGCGAAACTAAGTCATAGCAGAAGTGATTAACATTGCATGCAAAACATGAATGAAAGATTTAGAAAATAGATCAACATGCATGTGGGTGAGGCAGTTCACTGATTGGGCGAACGTCCATGCAAAACAGTTTCATGCATGCAACAAAAAGGAGATAGCGACGAAAACTGAAATAGAGCTAGGACAAGCTAGTATACATGTAAACGACAACAAGTCTTCAAACAAATAAAGAAAATAGTGCTCCAACAAGTGAAAACACAAAAAGAGATAGAAATGTAGCACAAGGCATGGGAAGCAAGATTACCCTAAAACAGTTGAGCTAATTGTGCCAATTGCTCCTAGATGTGATGTGGGATGTTAGAGTTGCAAGGTTGATGTGATGAATGAGCTCTGCAATGTCTTTTTGATGTGTTTTGATAACATCGAGGTTGTGACATGCATGCCACAAATCTAGGGGAAGCGACACTTGATGGGAGGCTTCTAAACTGCTCCTTGCATGTAATCTCCAATTGCTAAACATTGATCCCTGAAACAAGGGATGCCTTTGCATGCTACCTTGGGTGAAGCAGCCCATGCATGCAAGTCTTCTTTGCTCAGTCCTGGAGGGAACTAGTCAACTCAGCTGCACACGCAAGAGACTGCTCAACTGTAGGAGAAAATTGCGGATTTCTGGTTGGGACTTGGGCTGATAGCCCAGGAGGTTTGCACAATTTCATGGCAGAGTAGCTGACTGCTACCCAGATTTGTGAAAATCCTAGGCTGAATAGCTTGATGCTGGGAAGATTTGCACAAATCCTGCTGGGAGGGTTGGCTTTCAAGATTGGGAAATCTTGAAGCCCAGTAGGCTGCCAGAGAGGATTGTGCAATTCTAGGAGGGAAGGTTGGTTTCCCTTTAGGACAAGTTGGACCAAGTCCGGGTGAACAGCCTGTGAGGGGAATGGATCAAGTTGTGACCGAAAAACTACCTTTGGGCATGAAAGACACTGAAGCTTGTGAAATTGACAAAGCAAGGCAAGCTGTTGTGAAGGTTGGAAGGGAGGCTCCAAAACGAGGTTAAGGAAAAATTTTGGAGGGTGGTTGTAGTCGCTACAACATAGAGGTAAACACATTCACCAGGAAATATACCTGTTATGGCCTAAATCTACCTTACGCTGAGAAAGGCAGGTCTAGGTTAACATCAAACCACACTTAACCTAGTAGCTAGCCCTACCAGGTCGGGAGAGGGCTCTCTCCTTGTCAATCTCAGGAAAATATAGCAAATGAGGCTTGAGATGACTGATATAAAGACTAATTTTAGGCTAGGTATATGCTCAGAGGAGTTTGATTGAATTTTATGTTGGTTTGTTGGATCAAATGTGAAAGGCATTTTTGGGTCCAGGGAATGGACTGAGTCTTGCAGAGATTTCTGTGGGGCGAGGTAGGCAAATGTTTTAGTACCTTGAATTAAGTGAAATGGAGAGTCTTAAGACTGGTGAGAAGTTGGAAAGGGCATGAATGTGTCATGAGTCCTCTTCAAATAGTAGAAAACATGTAAAACCAATGAAACCCTAAGGTAGAGCACTGCAACATCAATGAATTCCACCTTTATACTTGATTCATTTAGTTAAGCTGAAAATAGAGAGATGATGGCACACATAAACACATGATAAATTGAATCACAAAAGGAAAAACAATACTAAATCACCTTTCCACAAGAATCCCACGAAATGCTGCAAACCCTGGTTTATTTCCTTGCCAAACTGTAGAGATGAATGTACAATAATGCTCAAATCATTCACAAGAGTCCAATCTTTACAAATGACTGAAAAAACACATGATATAGACCTCCAAACCACCTGTGCTATCCATCAGGGGTCGAATCCATGAGAAGAGGGGTGGTTTCAATCATATCTACACTAGGAACACAAAAATAGATAGTGGAATAGCTTGCCTCTTAAACCTAGGAAACTGATTCATTCAACTCCAAACCACCTACAACTGATGTATCTAACCTATCAAGTCAATTTTTATCATTTTTACATCATAGTACATCAATTTACATCATGAAATCTCATGAATTTGACCATAAGAGAGAAAAAGTCAAACTAGAAGAAAACTAGGTGAAAAACAGAGTTTTTGAGCAAAATTGGCACTTTTTCATCCTGTGCGTAGCGCCACTTTTTCTGTGTGTAGTGCTTTTTCCCAACTGAATTTGGAGGCCTTCCCCTTCACCAAATTTTCTCCAAGTTGGCTTGTTGGAAAGGTATATCTGTCTACTTTCTAAGACAAGTAGAATTTTTGAATTTGGTGTCCATTTGCCCCTCCAAAAATCAGTTCTCCCAACACTGCTTCCTGTGTGGCCAAAAAGTGGTAGAGAGGGCATTTTTGAGGTGTTTTTGGCCCTTTTGGAGGTCCAAAACTTGTCAAAATTTCCTAGTAATTTCTGGGTATGCATAAATTTTCATAAGGAATCCAAAAATATAAATTTTTCCTCCAAAGGAGGTCCCTATCAAAAGCGAGCACCAGGTGGCGCTATGCACCTACCGGAAAAACCTATTTTTTCCTTGAAAAATTCAAAATTGCCAAAAAGTTTGCCAAATTTCTTGAAATTTGGCATGAGTGATCTATATCAAGTACTATGCTGGGCCAATGAAGCTTCAGCCAAGATCTTGAGCTTATCTTTCTCTTTCTTGCTCCTCAAAGTCTTCCTCAACTTGGCTTTTAGGCACCTTATCCTAGTTTTGCAAATTTTGTTTCACGCCAAATAGTGATAATCCATGTGCCGCAACATCTTTTTATCCTTATTGGATTTCTCAATAAGCTTCTCCAAGTGCATATTTTCCCTCTCTAGCCAAGATTCCTGGTCAGCATCAATCTCTTGCTCAAGCGGTGTCAATTTGACTTTCCTCCTTTTTGTTGCTTGCTTGTTTTCCCTTATGGTTTGCAGCTCCATAATTGTCTGTTTATCCTCCAACTGCTTGTTCTGTTGCTCAAGGTAATTAATGATCCACTTAGACCTTTCAAGGTTAAGAGATAAGGCATGGATTTCAGCTTTTTGTTCTTTAATGATCTCCTTGAGTCTTGAGCTTTGGGAGCCCAAATCAGTATCCTCCTCCTGAATCAAAATAAAATCTCTCTCCTGACCTTCAGTTTTATAGCCTTCACTTCAGGCCCCAAACTGAATGAATGATGACAGTAACACTTTGCAATGAAGGAAATAAAATGGTATGTACAGTGATATATGTGACAACAGAAAATATCTCAAAGATAATACCATTTTAGCAGCTGACCATTGACCGACCCTCCTGGACAATCTTCCCTGTTCATTTCTTTTAGCAGGAAAGCATTTTGACCCCGATATGCAGCAATCCTGAATGGTCCCTTCCACAGATTCTTGAACTTTCCATGCTTGCCTTTGTCCTTGTTTCTAGCATCCCATTTCAGCACTATGTCTTCAATCTAAAATTTGTCTGCCTTTGCCTTCCGATCATAGATTTTCTTGATTCTCTCTTGCAGGAGCTAGAGTGCAGGAGTTTGGCAAGGTGACCCAGGGCTGCAGATGATGCTTTATTACATATGAAAACGATAAAATTACATAAAATTTGTACAAGAAATGGAAAAACCCCGCTTTCAACTCAAAATAGAGTTTTGAGGTAAAAACCCTTTATGGAGCAAATCATGAATAAAATTTGTGATTTTATGAACTTATTGAACATCCTCATGTAACTGCTGGCCTGTTATTGAGATTTTGAAGATCATGGTGGTAAACCCTAGACCTAATGAGACTTGAAAACCCTAAAATGACTTCTGCAACTGAAATGAAATAAAAAATGACCGCAAATGATCTGTACATGTGAAAATAGGCCAATAGATGAAAAGCATGAGGGAAATTGATAAAGAACCACTACCATCAGATGATCCATGACCTAATGGAATGTAGCTGATCGGATGAGACACCTAAAATGCATGCAAAAAGAGAATTTTGATCAATGATGGAGGGATGAAGATACCGACACTAACAATACCAATACATATCAACACATGAATTCTCTGTTTGAAATAGTATATTCTTCTTATCACTAGTTACCTATGCTTAACCAACATAAGTAGAGCACATACACATATTACAACTCTTTCTCAAAACATGCACCATTGGTTTTCTGTCATTATCAATTTATAGAGTACTTACAAAACCATAAGCATGTTTTTAGAAAAACCTTAATTATAACAGTCTCAAAATTGCCAAGTATATCTCTAATTAAAACTAAATACATTACATTTATCAATCATAAAACAAGATTACTAGTGATTACCCCATTACTATTGTAGTTATACCCCTTATTTATATTGTTGTGCCCCTATTGCCCCATATTGTTATTAATGTGCCCCATAGAATCCCTCTATTGTTATTTTTGTGGCTTTATATTATTATTGTTAGGTTGACTCCTTAGACTCCTATATATAGAAAGGAGGTTTTGTCATTTGAATCATCCAAGAATTGTTCATTTATGTAATGTAAAACAGGTTGCCCCCTCGAAGAGGCTGAATTCTAAGGCGTTGATCTATCTTTTCTATCTTTTCTTGAGCTGGTTTCATAACATTTGGTATCAGAGCTTTGGATTCTAGGGTTTCGTTGCTCCAAACAGGTCATCGTGGAATTTTCACTATAACCTTTTTTCTGTGACATTTCAGAAGTTGCAAAAAAAACCCATTTGAGAAGAAATCACGCTGAATCTTGGGTCCGAATTTCAGATCTTTTCGCACTATATTTGCGGAGATATGATCTGAGGAAGTTGGTATTTTTGCAGACTCCTGAATTACATTCTAAACAGGTGACCTGGGGAAAATCATCATAACTTTCTCTCTGGGGATCGGATTGAAATTTCGTAAGAAGGTGCAAAAAGAGGACAGACTGTAGTTTCTTGTATGTGTTTTTCAGATCCATAGGTCGAAACAGTGACACGTGGCACGTCGTACAAGTTTGCTCTACTGAACTAGTCTATAATCAAGTCAATGTGGGAGATTTCGCATAACTCTTCCTTGGAGAAACCAATTTGGGTCAGACTTGTGGCATTGGAAAGAGGATGTAGAAGGCTACTATAGGTCGCAATTTCAGAATTGGAAGATCCGAAATTACAGAGATACATCAGATTCAATATCAGGCTTCTACAAAGTGAAAAAAGGTGTGTATTTTTTTTAAATTTTTGCGTAAGCTTGGTTTGAAAGAATTCAAAGGGCATAGTAAAGAATTATTATCGGTAACTGATGCCCTGAGGAAAGAAAATGCAAACACCTAGTAAGGAACCTGAAAGCTCTAGCATAACTCATGAAGAAGAGGAAGAAATGCTACATGATATATCAAAATTACAAGAACAAGTGCAACAAATGTCACGCTCACAAAAGCTAACAGAAGCTAAGATAAATGGAGTGGAATCTAAGATAAAGGGAATGGAAGCTAAGATGGATGATTCGAAGACAGATTTGAAGAGATACATGGCAGATTTGAAGACAAATTTGAAGACAGACATGGCAGATTTGAAGACAGACATGGCAGATTTGAAGACAAATTTGACAAATTTTCTACAAGTAATACTTACTAATGGTGAAAAGGTTGTAAAGGAAACTCATGATGTGAACAAAAGAAATGTTAATCATGATTCCATAGACTCTAATGTTGGATCGAAGACCCACCATATTCCAAAAATCGATATGAGGAAGTTTGATGGCAAGGATCCCGCCACATGGATATTACAGATGGAGCAATTCTTCGATCTCAATAATGTGCAAAACACACAAAAGGTACGTATGGCAACTTTATATTTGGAACCAAATCAGTTTTTATGGTATCAATGGCTTTTCTCTCATAAACAATTTATCACTTGGGCAATTTTTACGGAAGAATTGATAGCACATTATGAGGATACAAAAAGCAACACTTTTTTTAGCCAATTGATAAGTCTCAAACAAAAGGGTTCAATAATGGAGCACATTGAGGAGTTCCAAAAATTGAACATAAGGGTAAAAGATATTCCAGAGGAGCATAGGATTGATGTGTTCATAGGGTCTTTAAAGGATAATATCCAACATGATGTTCGCCTTTGGGAACCTGATTCATTAGAGAAGGCATTCAGGTTAGCAAGAAAAATGGAAAGCAAAATTATGGCAACCAGGAAGCATACCACTCACAACTATAAAGATGGAAGTGTTGTTGCCCCTAGTCTTCCACAACCTATAAGGTTGACACCACAACAATTGGAAGAAAAAAGAGCAAAAGGGCTTTGTTACAGTTGTGATAGCAAATACACTAAAGGTCATAAGTGTGCTGAGAAGAAATTATTCTACATAGATTGTGAAGAGGAAGAAGAAAAGGAGCAAGAAAGGTCAAAAGAAGAGGATATACTCCAGGAACAAAGCCTAGATGAAGAACAAATAAATCCGACCATATCTTGTAATGCATTGGCGGGAATTACCACTCCTCAAACCATCAAGATAGAAGGACAAATCAAGAAGAAAAAGGTAATAGTGTTGATTGATTCAGGAAGCACCCACAATTTTATTCATTGTAGGGTAGCAAAAGAATTGAATTGCTTCCTATATCCAGCACCAGAGTGTCAAGTGATGATTGCAAATGGAGGAACAATAAATTGCTCTGGAAAGTGCCATAATATCAAGCTATCCATGGGAGAATATGTATTGACTAGCCCAATGCTTTCCATTCCAATGGGAGGTGCTGATGTTGTACTAGGAGTCCAATGGCTACAATCCTTGGGTACAATAGCTTTTAATTTTCAAGAACTTTTCATCAAATTTTCTACGGAAGGAAAGGAAGTTGAATTAAGGGGTATTGCAGGGAAACCAGGAAAGATAATCAGCTCTAATGGTATGACAAAGCTTCTAAAAAAAGAGCAAAGAGGTGTAATTGCACAATTATGTTCGCTAGATGTTTCCACATCGGAATCATCTATTTCTCCAGATCTCCAAAAAGTCCTGGACAATCATTCCAAGGTATTTGAGACTCCCAAAGGTCTCCCACCTATGCGTGATCATGATCATGCTATTCATCTGATTCCAGGAAGTGTTCCTCCAAACATCAGGCCGTACAGATATCCCTATGTCCAAAAAAGTGAAATTGAACGTATGGTTGCAGAAATGCTAGAGGCTGGTATAATTCAACCGAGTCAAAGTTCTTTCTCTACTCCAGTAGTATTGGTGCACAAGAAGGATGGATCATGGTGCATGTGTCCGGATTATAGGGAGCTCAACAAGCTCACTATTAAAGATAAGTTCCCCATTCCTGTCATTGATGAATTACTGGATGAATTGCATGGATCAATTTACTTCACCAAGTTGGATCTTCGTTCAGGATATCATCAAATCAGAATGAAGATTGAAGACATTTCGAAAATGGCATTTAGAACTCATGAGGGTCATTATGAATTTTTGGTCATGCCTTTTGGCCTTACCAATGCACCTTCAACATTTCAAGGTTTGATGAATTCAATTTTCAAACCATTCCTTAGAAAATTTGTGTTAGTATTTTTTGATGATATACTAATCTACAACAAGTCTTGGAAGGATCATGTTGAACATGTTGACAGGGTGTTACAACTATTGAAGGAGAAACAATTATATGCAAAAAGATCCAAATGTTTCTTTGGAGTCCAGGAGGTGGAATATTTGGGTCATATTGTATCTCATGAAGGAGTTAAGGTAGACCCTAGCAAAATTAAAGCCATTAAGGAATGGAAAATCCCCACATCCATAAAGCATCTGCGAGGATTTCTTGGGTTGACAGGGTATTATCGCAAGTTTGTTAAGAATTATGGGAGAATAGCAGCACCTCTAACAACATTATTGAAGAAAGATGCATTTTCATGGACTCCGGAAGCAACAAAGGCCTTTGAACATCTTAAAGAGGCAATGTGCCAAGCACCGGTCTTAGCTACACCGGACTTCACAAAAACCTTTATTGTGGAATGTGATGCTTCAGGAAATGGAATTGGTGCTGTTCTAATGCAAGATGAAAGACCCATTGCTTTTGAAAGTCGTCCAATCAAGGGAAAGTTTTTAAGCAAAGCTATTTATGAGAAGGAAATGTTGGCAATACTCCATGCACTTAAGAAATGGCGACCCTACCTAATGGGAAGACACTTCAAGGTAAAAACGGATCATGATAGCCTTAAATACTTTTTAGAACAAAGATTATCCTCTGAAGAGCAACAAAAGTGGGTCACAAAGATGTTGGGTTATGACTTTGAAATCATCTACAAAAAAGGGAAGCAAAATGTGGTGGCAGATGCACTCTCAAGAAAGGATGAGGATGTGGAAGCATTGTTGTGTGCCATTTCTATTATCCAACCAGATTGGATAAATGAAGCAAGGGAGGAATGGAAGAATGATGAAGAAGTGTGGGCACTTATTCGAAAGCTACAACAAGATTCCAGTACGTCTGATACATTTAGCTGGAAAAATGATTCGTTATGGTACAAAGATCGCTTATACCTCTGTAAGAATTCCCAGCTAAAAAAAAGATTCTTATGGAATTGCACACTTCTCCCTTAGGAGGGCACTCAGGATTTTTAAAAACTTACCACAGGGTTAAGAAGGAATTTTTTTGGGATGGCCTTAAATCAGATATTCAAAAGTTTGTGGCGGAATGTTTGGTTTGCCAACAAAATAAAGTTGAAACAATTAAGACACCGGGTCTATTACAACCTTTATCCATTCCAAGCCAACGTTGGGAGGAGGTTTCAATGGATTTTATCACAGGTTTACCCAAGTCTGAGGGAAAGAGTGTCATCATGGTGGTAGTTGACAGACTTACCAAGTATGCACACTTTTGTGCATTATCACATCCATTTAAAGCCAGTACAGTTTCTACTGCATTTATGGAAACAATTCAAAAGCTACATGGAAACCCAAAGATTATTGTAAGTGACAGAGATCCCATTTTCACTGGAAATTTTTGGACAGAATTATTTTCTTGTCTTGGTACTCAGTTAGCTCATAGCTCATCTTATCATCCTCAATCTGATGGGCAAACTGAGATAGTAAACAAATGTTTGGAAGGATATCTTCGTTGCTTTGTATCTGATAAACAGACACAATGGGTCAAATGGTTGCCTCTGGCTGAATGGTGGTATAACACTTCCTTCCATACAGCAACAAAAATGACCCCATTTATGGCACTTTATGGGTATCAACCACCATCCATCACATCATATTTAAGAGAAAATTCTAAGGTTCAGGCAGTGGAACATCACATCGAACATCAACAACAAGTCCTCCAACTCTTAAAGGATAACCTCGTGTTGGCACAGAATAGAATGAAACAACAGGCAGATCAACATCGCAGTGAAAGAAGTTTTGATGTAGGTGATTGGGTATTCCTACGGCTACAACCATATAAGCAAATGTCCCTCAAGCAAGCTAAGAAGGATAATAAATTATCACCAAAGTATTATGGTCCGTACAAGGTGTTGCAAAAGATTGGTACTATGGCATACAAATTGGAGCTTCCTGCAGCTTCTCGATTGCACCCAGTTTTCCATGTTTCATGTTTAAAGAAGGTTATAGGCGACAAGCTCGCAGTTCAAACAATATTGCCAGAACTTGACGAGGAAGGAAAAATTATATTGGAACCGGAAGCAGTGATAGAAACAAGAACTCGACAGCTACGAAATTGATCAATTTCAGAGTATCTTATCAAGTGGAAGAACTTATCCGCTGAAGATTCCACATGGGAGGATGAGAATTTTATGCAGAAGTATCTAGAACTACTCAAGCGTTGAGGACAACACTTTTTTAAAGGAGAGGGGCATGTTGGGTCCCTATAATACTAGTGATTAACCCATTACTATTGTAGTTATACCCCTTATTTATATTGTTGTGCCCCTATTGCCCTCATATTGTTATTAATGTGCCCCATAGAATCCCTCTATTGTTATTTTTGTGGCTTTATATTATTATTGTTAGGTCGGCTGGATTATATTGTGACTCCTTAGACTCCTATATATAGAAAGGAGGTTTTGTCATTTGAATCATCCAAGAATTGTTCATTTATGTAATGTAAAGGAGGTTGCCCCCTCGAAGAGGCTGAATTCTAAGGCGTTGATCTATCTTTTCTATCTTTTCTTGAGTTGGTTTCATAACATATCACTAGTTACCTATGCTTAACCAACATAAGTAGAGCACATACACATATTACAGCTCTTTCTCAAAACATGCACCATTGGTTTTCTGTCATTATCAATTTATAGAGTACTTAAAAAACCATAAGCATGTTTTTAGAAAAACCTTAATTATAACAGTCTCAAAATTGCCAAGTATATCTCTAATTAGAACTAAATACATTACAGTTATCAATCATAAAACAAGATGATAATATTATGTATCTGGGAACTATGGTGTTGGTGAATACCTGGTTGAAGCTAGGGATAAAAAATTGACTACTGAAATTCTACCCATACTTTTGAACACCTTGTTTCATCATCATTCTTGGTATAGCAATTTATTCCTTGAAATTTGGTCTTGATCCTAAAAAAGGGAAATGGTACGTAAATCCTTCCTTCAGCGCTGTATTAAATCAAAACTACTCGTTGTTAACTTCAAAAATAGTTGTTTCCCAAGCACTGATGGATTGACTGGCATGCCTCATCTAGGGAGAAAAACTAGGAATCACCGACGGATCAAATGTCAGTGTTGTCTCAAATAGAGAAAAATTTTCCCTGATAATCTAATTGTCAGTGCTCATCCAAAATGAAACCATAATAGCACTGTTGGATTAAATTTCTACACTGTATCAAGAAATTCTCCCAAAATATCATTGGAAAAACAAAAATTTCACTGTAAATGCTTCACTTGAGTTTGCTAGCTGCCTCAAACAAAATATCAACTTCACTATGTCTCCTCTTCCTAGTCTTCTCCACTTTAACAAAAAAATATTTTCTTTAACCTTTAGGCTTCCTAGAACTAGTAGGCTTCTCTTCGTTTATGAATAGATCTCTCTTAGGTGTGTTATCTACCTCAATGACTTGTGTTAAGATAGGGTTTTGTTTGAGCTTGAATCTCAGCCTCAATTTGTTCAGTGGTCTAGTGTGTAGCCTTCTTCCCCCATAGATCTCAGCTAGTGGGGGCTCCTTAACAACCTTTTTTTCTCTGTCTCAAGTTCAACATATTCTATATGTTCAGGAGATGGCATATGAGGAGGGGATAATGATTTCCTTTCCATAATTATCCTACTTCTTCTCATGTATACCCTTTTCATTTCAGGAGCTAGAGGAGGAATTTTTTTCATCATGTTTTTCATTTGGCTTCTAGTCTCGATAGACGAAGTCCCCTACTCTAAGATCTGGGGCAGTTCAACAATATTCTTACTTCTTTTACTTTTTCTAATAGCCTTAGGAATAGGTAAGACAAATTCTACAAAGCCCCCCAGGAAAGAAATTGTTCCCATTTCTTGTTAATATTCCTCAAATAATTTTCAATTAATAACTTGATTAGGCTCTTACGATAAATGAAGTGGGATGATACATCAAGTTTTCCATCACTTTTTCTGACATTTTTTTAAGACTCATAAGTAGAAAGAAAAGAGGGTTTATTCTCACCTATCCAGAAATGTGAGCAAGAAAACAAAAGTTGTACATCTTGAGTCTATTAAAATGCCCTTCATAGCTTAAATAAGATTGAGTGATCCTAACGAGAAAGTTCCATTCATCCTTCAACCATGATCTATGCACCTCCACATGCCATGGTATGTCCTTATACTCATCCTTTAAGAAAAAAGGAATGTCAATTCCAGAAAAAGTGAGGCTCTTAAACCAACATTCTCCATCAACAGGGATTCTTGTAGCCTCTACAACCACTTCGTCTATGACATAGAAGGAAATACCTCCAATAGTTACCCCTGACCATCAAGGCCTGAGTGACGAAGGCTTGAGAAACCCCATCATCAGAACCACTACATTTTAAAAATAACTCATCCCAACTAGGCTCCCAAAATGGTTCTCGAATGTCTGTATATGCTTCGAGGAGACCAGGTCCCCGGGGTTACCCCCTATGGCAACTTGCTTCTTTTTCCCATAACTGCCACCGTCTAGAACCATAAGCAGTGGAAATGAGAGTGGGGTGTGATCATCAATATGTAGGTGTCTAAACTAACTATTCACCTTGGTGGATAACACAAGAAACCATATTAACCTTGCATGATTAGTTTAACATATTAACCCTGCACGATTCCTTTCATAAAAACTTGGGATTAAACATGATGATGAAATAGTAAATCAATCATACATAAACATAATCAACCATAACACTAATTTACAATCATTATTACCTTTTGGCGGTGGAAATTCAAATCAATTTCAATGTGAAATCATGAAACAACATATCATCATTTATTTGGCCAAAGCTCACTTATCTTTGTACCCTCTCATCTACTAACGTGTGAGATGTCAACGCTTTAAAAATTGACACACACACACACACACACATATATAAATCCGTGTTGACAATCTAACCATTAGTTCCTTTAATTTGATGTTTTTTGAATTTGCATTGACAATCCAATCGTTAGCACCTTTATTCGACATTTTTCAAATTAGTGTTGACAATCCAATTGTCAGTGTGCTTAAATATTTTGAATATAAATATAAAATTTTTGAACCTTATACTCTAAATTTATACTATGATAATAGATGAGACACCTCAATATTTCAAGGAGGAACCTACTATTTCTTTTGCTCCTTGTCCTGCTCCTTTTCTACTACCAATTTGGGTGCCCCATGGTGATGATGTTAAAGTTGGGATATCTAAAAATCAAACTATTGATCTATCCATTCAACATCCATCCAATTATTATGATCCACATCCTACTGAGGAAAATTTGGAATGGTTTAGTAATTATATGGAGCCTAGAGTTTAAGTTGATCCCTTGGGTTTTCAAGATCATATTAATGCACATAAGTCCAATATTGAGTCTGATCTAAATGAAAAATTGATTGTCTCTAGGGATACTCCGAAGCCTCTACCACCTATGTTTCATGATTCATTGTTTTGTAATATGCTTGATTAACTTAGTTCAACTCATAATGATGCTCAATTTGTTGTTTCAAGTGGTAATCAAGAACAAGGTAGTTTTATTTCACACGTAGAGGAGAAAAGTGGCAAAGATATGTCCTATCGTTGCTCGCTCTTTCAAAATGATAATATTATTTCTTGGTTGATCTCCGATATTCTAACCTTGATAACCTGTCAAATGAGTCTGAAACTCGCATCCAAGTTGAGACTGTGGATAACCATCACCATAATATCCATGTTTCCATTAACATATATGGTTGTGAATATCCAAGTATATTGGATGATATCTTATCTTCTTCTGAGGTCTTGGATTTGCAAGGAATTAATTAAGAATATGTTTCTCATAGTCTATAATCTCTATTTGTGAATTGGGATGCTCTTTTAATTCAAAATGATTTTTCTTTAATTTATATGTATCCTTGGATGAAAAAAATTGAAGTGGAAAGTTGTCACATTTTTGAATCTTTGGAATATTTTGGTCGATCAAAGTGCTATATTGGTATGCCTATCTTTGACCAATATACTGATGACAATGATGTTGATCTGTTGATATTTTAATTTCAATCTTATTTAAGTACAATCACTCCTCCTCCTCATTAGTCTTTCAATCCTACTTCACCTCTAGCACACTATTCATTGTACCCAAATATGTTTGATAATTTTTTCACACTAGCATCCCCCCTAAATCCTTTCGATATTTTATCTCGCTGATTATAGTTGTAATTAGGTATAGGATGGTGTGATACTACAATGTGAGGATGAATAGTTTGAATCTATTATTCATGATTTATTTAACTCTAAATCTTTCATGAGTGAGGAGGAAGGTTAGGTTACATAGGAAATATCATTACATGGATAGAAAATTACATTGGAAATATCAATACACTTAGACCTAATATTCTAAATGATTAGGTTAGGAATGGGCCAAGCCGCATTTAGTTTCCTTTACATTGCATCCACCCTCTATCCTGCTCTCAATCAAGTCTCTGCATTTGTCTATTTTCTTATTGCATATTTTGCATGTTAGTTTTATGTCCCACCTCCATTTTCTTTGTTCTTTTGGTTTTCTTTCATTGTTTTGTCATGTATTTTCTTGTGTCATGTTTAATAAGATTTGCAAGTGTAATACCCTCTTCCCACATTTACCAAAGCAACCATCCAACTGGGGTAAACATGTGACGAGAAGTTACTATGATATGATTTGACCTCCTAAGTCACGTTAAGGAAGTGGAACTGACATAAACACACCATACAATCCTTCCACAACAACAACAACAAGACTCTTAGGAACCATCCCCACCTCTCAGGTAACCCACCCCTATGTCCCACTGAGGCTTTTGACTAATTAACCCTTAGATTGGGCATACCAGCGTCCAAAGGGATTTGGATGCTCCCACAACATGGCATGCCAGCATCTAGGGACTATTTTTCTGAGTTTCGTGCCAACGTCCATGAGATTTGAGCCACCTTTTCAGGCCTAGAGCCTAGGTCACTGCCCATAATTGAATAACACCATCAAAATAGAATGATAACAAGGGAATGATGATACAAATTCAATAACTTAAATAAGCCCTTGATTGGACCCCTATTAGCCATGGTAGGTATTTCGTCAAACATATCGCAAATATGTGATCTATAGGTGTAAACAATAGATCTAAGCATAGGGGTGTCATATTCCTCTGAGAATCGCTTCGAAGAATTGATTCCACAACACATTAGCTATAGTTCCATCCATTAGGTCATAGATACATTGTTCATTCATATACAAGTAAACACATGATGAGAGCCATACATAGCTACTATCACAATACATGATCATAACCTGCATAATAACCACAACAATACCAAGGAAACACAACCATATGATCTACATATAATGCAATACAATACCCATAAAATAACAACGATAAATAACCTCATATTAATGATCTAAAGGCCAACCAGTTGTGGGACTTCCATTAACCACCAGATCGTAGATATGGCTAAGCAAAAACTATTTTCATCTTGTCACCCCCGTGCCATATTCCAAGCATGAATGTGGGATCTCATTGAACATATCAATCCAAAACCATATAGAGCTTCAAGAGGCCATCTACCTCAACCCATCAAATAATGATTCCACCTCACGGGTGGAAATCACAAAACCATCACCAAATTGGTCTCTACCCAAGCCTTCCAGGGCTACAGAGCATTTGTTCCAGCCAAGGCTCCAGGACCAATAATTCAACACATAGCTGATTCCAAGATCCAGATAGTTTTTCCAACCAAGGCTCCAGGACTAGTAATTCAACCCATAGTTATAGCCAGGCTCCAGAGGGTTTGTCCAACCGAGGCTCCACGACTAGTAACTCAACCCACCAAGGGATCCAAAGCATTTTTCTAACCAAGGCTCTATGACTATGAACTCAACCCAAGTTGTTACAGGGCTCTAGAGAATTTTTCCAACCAAGGCTCCAGGAACTAGTAACTCAACCCAAGCTAGAGGAAACATGAGAACCAACCATAAAAACAAAAAAATAAACCCACAGCATGATGCCTATCCAAGAAATGGAAAGGCTAGGAAAATCCACTATCAATCCAGGAAATCCTCCATTCTAGTGACATATCATGAAAAATACACCGCATGCATATGCCATGCATGCAAAAAATAGTGAGGAAAACATACACGCAACTCAATACCTGTTGGCTCTCAGTTTTGGTCTATTTTTCCTTAAGGAAAATTACTTAATTCTTATATTTTCCATCCATTTTCCATCACATCCATCTCATTTTTGATGTATTTTATGCATATTCAGGTGTTTAATTTTAATTTTTGCAATTTCGAGAAGTTTTTATGAAAATTGAGTTTCAAGTGCAATTTTGGAATGTATTAGAAATTCCCATAATAGCTATGTGGATGACATATTTGCAGGACACTTGGGCTCGAGTTGGATGCATGAATGGAAAGCTTGGGAACTAGGACTAAACTAATTCCACTTGGTTCGGTCAAAACAAGCTTTATTAGGCCCGGTCAAGGCTGGTCAAACATGACTAGTCACCCAGAAAATCCCTAGGAAATAGGGCAGTTTTTGAGATTTTATGGGATTGACCATATTTCTTGGGATGGATTGGATGAGTTCGACTTAGATAGGTGGATATGAGTAGATATGAGTGTTAGAGATAATATAGATTAGTTTGTTTCACAAAACCTCTATTTAAAGCCAAGACTTTGATGGCTTATGTATGTAACTTTTGTATAATTTTATGCTGAGACACTTTGGAGTTGGAAGCTAATTTGAAGAACCTGTTTCATTTCAATTTGTTGTTCATGCTTGGTTGATTTACGGAAGTTTTTGTAGCTTAGATTTATTCAAATGTGCAAGGCAAGGGTGGAGGCCCCCCACACCAAGCTAAGTGCACTTCTTGGTTCAATTTTCATAGTTTTCATAGATTAGTTCTTGTTTCAAATGTATTTAGATGTGTGATGATTGCTGAATGAATATTGGTTTAATTCTAATCTACATATGAAGGGACACACAGGAATTTAAGTTAAATTCCCCTTCTATTTGATCTTGAACTAAAACTGAATTTCATTCTCCATTTCTTATTTGAAGTTATTTCTGCATTTCTGGTTTGAAGCAATGGTGATTGTGATATAGTAGGATTGTGAAGAAGGAAAATCTAGACCTCCTTAGTTAGGAGCCTCTTCTATTACATCTTCTGCATCATAAACCATTGTTAATTAGTTCTCTTCGATTTATCTTCATGAAAGTAGTATTGTAGGGAAGGACAACCTGGTTCTCCTAAGTTAGGAGCGTCTTCCCTCATATATTACATAAATGAATTAGAAATTATTAAAATAGGTTTATATTTGTAATATGTACTTCTTTAAATCTTCAAATTTTATGTTCTAAACTTGATTATATCTGATGTCCATATACTGTGGATTTGCCTCCAAGTTTTACAAACCCGGATTCATAATTAAATACTTGTGTTAATTTATGTTAATAAATTAGCTCAACATTTTGGCGCTGTTGCCGGGGAGGCAATTATTAGCATAGTCAAATAGAGGATAAACAAAAACACTAAAAGTTTAGTTAGTATACATTTCTCTTAGTTATGTTTCTTTATGCCTAGAAATAGAGATACTAAAAGTAGATTTCCCAAAACAAAACCCCCAACAAAAAAACTAAAAAATCCATTTTCAAAGACAAGATCTAAAAAATGATGTTAAAGAATAGGTTACAACACTACTCCATTCTTCAACATTCTTTCTCATCAAATCTTTATGATCAAGTAAATTTTCATGTCCAAAAATTCATTAAAGTATATTTTTCAAATTTGGATGTGAATTTACTTATGATCTTGTTACGAAAATGGATGCACTGGAAATTCTCTTATACTTGAGAGAATGAACTATTTTTCTAAAATAGAATAGGATAGAATAGAATAAATAAACAAGTAGAATGAATTCACAATAAGACTTCCATAATAAATTTGTTTCAAACTATTTCTTCAAATCATTGTTCAATATTCATTTGAAAGGACTACGTGGCAAAATGCAGTAAGAACAAGTCTATTTTGGGTAACCATATATGATCATTCTGAAATCATTTTTTTTTTTACATAACTCTTGAAATCTAGTTTTTGAATCCATTTTGAAGTTCTCAATTTATATCACAAATAAAAATGTGATCAAAATCATAACTAGGTCTCAAGTGAAATGTTGAGGATAGAGTTAGTACAACCTACATTTGAGGTGTCTAATGGAGACATTTTTATCTGAAATTCATAGAGAAGATAGCCCTTGGAATCTAGTTTCCAAATCAATTCGAATCACTTCAATCAGATATCATATGAAAAAGTTATTCTTGAAATACTAACTGCTTGTCGAAAAATTTGCATGGTGACAAATCTAGGTCTTGACTGTTCATTGGCATATTTGACATACAAAATCATCTTCTTTTTAAAACATATTTATATGAGAGATATATATTCAAGTCTCGTTTAAGACACAATTTGAATCATCCCATTTGGAGGTGAAATGAAAGAGTTATGCCACATTTAGTGACTGCATGTCTTCAAACTAGTGTAGTAAAACTCTACCTCCTAGGTATGTTCATCACCAATTTTGTGATATCAAGCCTAAGAATTTCTAAAATTTGTTTCTAATGAAAATACAAAAATGAATCTACTTTAATCTCCAAATGGAATTACATTGATCTGATCTTTATCGACGACGTTACACTTCAAATAGTGACTGTTGGTCTAGTTAAAAATTAACAAGCAGCTCTATCAAACATGGAACTCCTTATAATTTTTACCATATCATTTTAAACCATTTTGAAAACCTATTTATACAGGAGATAGCCAGATGAATTCACTTGAATTTGGCTTTGAAATCACTCTAATTGGATATAAAACAAATATTTTGTAAACAAAATACCACTAGGAGGTCTACGCTGGCCACCATTCCTCAAGGGGTAAATAAATGCATTATGTTTGTCTATCATATTTGGACTTGTTTTCTAAGAAATGCTTGTAATGATTTAAATATATATTGGAAGAAGAGAGATTGTACACCTCTCTTCCTCCATCATCTAATATTGTGTTGCAAGCAAGTGCTATGTTTTTGCAGGTCATAGGAAGAATGAAGGAGTGAATTCCATGGATGAAGTAATTTTCAAAGTCAAATTCATATTCCAGAATATGAATACAAATGTTCAAGTCAAAGCAAAGTGAAAATTCACCTGATGTTGAGTTCATTCAATGAAACTCAAACTCTTGAAGCTTGCTCTTAGATGTTGACCACCAACATCAACAAACCCTACAACATGATCGAGATCAAGGCAAAAAGACATGAAGCTAATCATCAGAAGAAGCAGTCAAGTTCTGTACCATATCAAGTCACAAAGAAGCCTTTCATAAGCCATATTGTTCATGATTTCATCCATCATCCATATTGTATGCTCCGCGATCTATTATCCATCCATTTACTACTATCTCATGACTTCAATATAACCTATTTCCATAAGCTTTTCATACTTCCCTACTCCATTACACCCCACCTCCATCCAGAAAAGGAAAAAAAAAAAAAATAGAAAAATATCAAAAATAATAAAGGAGTTTGGTTGTGAAAATCCACGAAAGTGGCACAATACAAACTCGAATTCATATCGGAAAACCAACTTGTTTGGCCAATATGAATTCTCTATTTTGTTTTACCATTTCTTCAGTTTGAGTTTGCAGGAATCATCCTCCAAAATAAACAAGACTTGAGGACAATTCTTCCCATTAGCAAGGGGGAAGGTCGCAAAAGAAACTTAATTGTGCAGCTGAATTGACGACGGAACTTGTATTGTTGGCAGTTGGGACTTGAAATATTTTTGAAATCAATAGCAATTGGGACCTGAAATGTTAGCAAAAACATGTATATATTACATAAAAATGTACATGACAGAAGGGACCTGAGTTATTATGAATCAATTGCAGAGGGACCTGAATGACATCAACAATCAATGGACCAGAATCAATGAAGAACGTAGAACATGAAGCATAAATAAGCTCTATGTTTCTATCTATCTACGATATTCGAACAAGACAACTTCATCCAATATTGTTAAAGAACAGCAGCATTCATCCAATGTTATCAGGGAATTACAAGTATAGTAAGTGCACAATTTTGCTGTTGTAAATTCAAACTTTTATAGAAATTTTTAGACTTTGTTAAAATTGAGTTAATACCTGAATGCATATTTTATATTCATCACATTTTCCTCATCCTATACCCATTATCTTAGACGTAATTCTATATTTATATTCTATATCTCATTCATATATTTCATATTCATTCCATAACTCTAACATTTCATAACCCTAAATGTCATTCTATGTTTACCTATATTTATTTCCTACATTCCATATTCATTTCATAACCCTAACCCTAAGTATATAATCTTAAGTACTTTTCCTCTAAGCAAAAAGGATTAAAAAGGATGCAAAAAGTTGAACCTGCACAAACAAAGGAAACATTAGTCCTATGGAAACAATTTTAAGCATGACCTAAAAAATGGTCATTTTAAAACACATTGCAATACATATGGAATAAGTGCAAATCAAAATGATTAACCTTATCATAAGCACATAAGAAGAAATGCTATTATTGATATATGCATGGTGTAAAGGAAAGTATATGGTAATACAATGAGGTGTATAGTTCATATAATGGAAATAAAATGAAAAGTGAAGAATGATGAATATAAGCAACTGTGGGTAGTGCTGAAAGTGAAAAACAAAACCATGATTCATGCAACCAATGTGGAAATCAAAATGTAGAATATATTCTAGTCAAGGTCAAGCCACGATGGTATTGCGGGTAGGTTGCAGGACACCCACAATGGCATTAAAGGATGGCTTCAAATAAATCAAACATAACTAGAGCTAAAGTCATGAATGCAAACAATAGACTGGATGGTGTCGACAGCACGGTGAAAATAATGATACACAGCTCCATTCAGTAGCTCGATGGTTATGCACGTTATCCAGCCAAAAGGGACAGCAACCAAACAGTGAAACAGTCAAAACGTTTTGAAACAAGTAGAAAAAAACCCTGTGCGTATTAACAGAGAAGAGCTCTGCCATTGTTGAAGCTCAGAACCGTAAATTTGTTCCCATCACAGCCATTGAGAGGCTCAGGAAAACAGTAGATGCCATTGGCCAGCAGTTGAGGGAAGTAAAACATTTTGACAGAGGAAGCGAAGGTAGAAATAGAGCGCTGAGGACCTGGAGAGATAAGAAGAATAAGTGGAGATAACTGAGGGATAAGTTAAGAGATCTGGCCGACGTGTAAGCTCAAGCAGAATAGACTGAGAGAGAGATTTCGTTTTCATTAATGCAACAAATATTTTTGAGGAAATCTCGGGATATTTTTTTATTTTTTTTAATGAAAACATCAGTTATAAGATAATGCTTCTACCACCACTAAGATGTGTCACTGCCATCATTCATTGAGACTCTTCCATCAGTAAAGCCGTAGGGTGTTTAAATGAAGTTTAACAGTGGAAAACACAGTAATTGGGCCACGATACAGAGGAATCATGCCACTTCTTCAACAACAGTCAGGTATACTTTATAAAATCACCAAGTTTGCATCTAAAACACAGTGTTTGCATACTGAAATTGATTGTTTGCACGATGACATGGCTTCAGATTAATTGCACAGTGAGTTTGCTTGCACAAATAATGCACGAGGAACTAGCTTCAGGTTAATGAATGAGTTGTTAACTGTGAGATGGAGACAATCAAAATAAATCATCTGACAGATCTCGGTTCTCCATGAAATAAAATGTTTATTATGGTTTGACTGTATGCCGAAGTAATGAATGAAAAGTTTGAGTGAAGTTTTGAAAACATGTAGTTTGCTGAGCCGAAAACTACACCTGTCCATGCATTTTTATGATCAAACAGTCGAGTTTCAGTTCGATGCATGAAGGAATGGGTCTTTAAAAACAAAGTGTGCGCTTATGTTTGAAGATTTGGGTTTACATTTGAATATGCGGAGCCAAAATTACATTAATTGTCATATGTTGATTAAATAAAACAGTGCAGGGGTTTATATGAACCATTGAATAGTGAGCAGAAGAGTTTCTTTATGGTGTTTATATAATTGAAACAACATTGAAAACTAAAGGGTTTCGGTTACAGACAGTGCTGAAGATTAGGCTTGCATGAAGATTTATAAATCATTGAAGACTGAACAGTGAATGGAAAATTATGCTAATGGAATCCTGGTTTGCATGGTGAATTGTACAGAGAGCAGAAGAAAATGCCCTGAGATTACATTAAGAAACACAAAATTATGATATGATTATTTTGTTTTCTTATGTATTTCTATTTCAAAGCAGAGCTCAGTATTTTCTTTTTTTTACAGAGGTGTTTGTTTCTTTTCTACAAAGGGTAATGATTTAAAAAAAAGCAGTGACTTATTGTTGGAGTAAGACATAAATTAAACAAGCTTGAAATTTTAGTTGTTTTTAAAGAGCATTAGAAAGAGGTAAGCAGGATACTGAAGAAGCATTTGAAGAAAGAAATTGATTTCAAATTTGATGATCATGAAATTTTATTCAGTTCCAGAAATGCATTTCGATTTTTAAAAAGGCCACTATTTTTCGTTGCTTTTCCTAAGCAAAAGAAAATTAAATTTGAAAAACAAAAACATGGGTTTTCTTCAGAATGAGCCTAATTAGGCTCCACATGGGCAGTCTTCTCAAATTCATTTCTATTTGGGATATTTTTATCGTTCTTTCCACCCCTATTTTGCAGATTGTGTGGGTAAAATAATGGCTAAATTGAAAGTGAATGCCTAGTCATAAAAAAATTGGCTTCTTTTAGTGAGATGTAAGGGCCACTGGATATTGGTTCCTTTAAGTAAAGTTGTTGATATTGCTAATTTGAGAGGGACATGAATCCTGTGTCAGAATGTATTGCAAAATTCAAGTTTTATTTGTTGTCTTCTCTGAAGCTGCTCATCCAGAATGATTTATTGGTGTTTTATCATCAAAGGAGGAATAGTGTAAAGTTTTTGAATTTGTATGTTGATGGTGAAACCTCATCACACATCAGAGACATTCTTGTTCCCATCACTCCAGAATACATAGCCCAAGCCATAATTTTTTCACTAATAGGAAAAGACTGTCATCTACAAGAAAAGAGAAGAAGTACATGAAGGCATAGATATCCTTTTACAGGTAGATCAAGAGAAAGCTTCATCTTCAAGGGTCAAAGCCACAGGTACATCAGCAGGCCAGTCAACATATAGAAGTAAAAGGTCAAAAGGAAGAAACAAGCATGAGGACATGCTTGAAGATCAGCAAGGGGGAGATGTTGGCTCTTAGTTTTGGTCTATTTTTACTTAAGGAAAATTACTTAATCCTTATATTTTCCATCCATTTTGCATCACATCCATCTCATTTTGATTTATTTTATGCATATTTAGGTCTTTAATTTTAATTTTGCAATTTCTAGAAGTTTTTATGAAAATTGAGTTTTAAGTGCAATTTTGGGCTGAATCAGAAATTCCCGTAATAGCTATGTGGATGAAATATTTTCAGGACACTTGGGCTCGAGCTAGATGCATGAATGGAAAGCTTGGGAACTAGGACTGAACTAATTCCACTTGGTTCGGTCAAAACAAGCTTTATTAGGCCTGGTCAAGGCTGGTCAAACATGACTAGTCACCCAGAAAATCCCTAGGAAATAGGGTAGTTTCTGAGATTTTATGGGAATGACCATATTTCTTGGGATGGATTGGATGAGTTCGACTTAGATAGGTGGATATGAGTATATATGAGTGTTAGAGATAATATAGATCATTTTGTTTCACAAAACCTCTATTTAAAGCCAAGACTTTGATGGCTTATATATGTAACTTTTGTATAATTTTATGCTGAGACACTTTGGAGTTGGAAGCTAATTTGAAGAACCTATTTCATTTCAATTTGTTGTTCATGCTTGGTTGATTTAATGAAGTTGCTGTAGCTGAGATTTCTTCAAGTGTGCAAGGCAAGGGTGGTGGACCCCCACACCAAGATAAGTGCACTTCTTGGTTCAATTTTCATAGTTTTCATAGATAAGTTCTTCTTTCAAATGTATTTAGATGTGTGATGATGAATGAATATTGGTTTAATTCTAATCTACATATGAAGGGACACACAGGAATTTAAGTTAAATTCCCCTTCTATTTGATCTTGAACTAAAACTGAATTTCATTCTCCATTTCTTATTTGAAGTTATTTCTGCATTTCTGGTTTGAAGCAATGGTGATTGTGATATAGTAGGATTGTGAAGAAGGACAATCTGGACCTCCTTAGTTAGGAGCCTCTTCTTTTACATCTTCTGCATCATAAACCATTGTTAATTAGTGCTCTTAGATTTATCTTCATGAAAGTAGTATTGTAGGGAAGGACAACCTGGTTCTCCTAAGTTAGGAGCCTCTTCCCTCATATATTACATAAATGAATTAGAAATTGTTAAAATAGGTTTATATTTGTAATATGTACTTCTTTAAATCTTCAAATTTTATCTTCTAAACTTGATTATATCTGATGTCCATATACTGTGGATTTGCCTCCAAGTTTTACAAACCCGGATTGATAATTAAATACTTGTGTTAATTTATGTTAATAAATTAGCTCAACATTTTGGCGCCGTTGCCGGGGAGGCAATTATCAGCATAGTCAAATAGAAGATAAACAAAAACACTAAAAATTTAGTTAGTATACATTTCTCTTAGTTATGTTTCTTTATGCCTAGAAATAGAGATACTAAAAGTAGATTTCCCAAAACAAAACCCCCAACAAAAAAATAAAATAAAAAAACTACAAAATCCATTTTCAAAGACAAGATCTAAAAAATGATGTTAAGGAATAGGTTACAACACTACTCCACTCTTCACAATTCTTTCCCATCAAATCTTTATGATCAAATAAATTTTCATGTCCAACAATTCATTAAAGTATATTTTTCAAATTTGGATGTGAGTTTACTTACGATCTTGTTACGAAAATGGATGCACTGGAAATTCTCTTATACTTGAGAGAACGAATTATTTTTCTAAAATAGAATAGGATAGAATAGAATAAATAAACAAGTAGAATGAATTCACAATAAGACTTCCATAATAAATTTGTTTCAAACTATTTCTTCAAATCATTGTTCAATATTCATTTGAAAGGACTACATGGCAAAATGCAGTAAGAACAAGCCTATTTTGGGTAACCATATATGATCATTCTGAAATCATGGTTTTTTTTACATATCTTTTGAAATCTAGTTTTGGAATCCATTTTGAAGTTCTCAATTTATATCACAAATAAAAATGTGATCAAAATCAAAACTAGGTCTCAAGTGAAATGTTGAGGACAGAGTTAGTACAGCCTATATTTGAGGTGTCTAATGGAAACATTTTTATCTGAAATTCATAGGGAAGATAGCCCTTGAAATCTAGTTTGAAAATCAATTTGAATCACTTCAATCAGATATCATATGAAAAAGTTATTCTTGAAATACTAACTGCTTGTCGAAAAATCTGCATGGTGACAAATCTAGGTCTTGACTGTTCATTGGCATATTTGACATACCAAATCATCTTCTTTTTAAAACATATGTATATGGGAGATATATATGCAAGTTTAGTTTAAGACACAATTTGAATCATCCCATTTGGAGGTGAAATGAAAAAGTTATGCCACATTTAGTGACTGCATGTCTTCAAACCAGCGTAGTAAAACTCTACCTCCTAGGTATGTTCATCACCAATTTTGTGAAATAAAGCCTAAGAATTTTTAAAACCTGTTTCTACTGAAAATAACAAAATGAATCTACTTTAATCTCCAAGTGGAATTACATTTATCTGATCTTTATCGAAGAAGTTACACTTCAAATAGTGACTATTGGTCTAGTTAAAAATTAACAAGCAGCTCTATCAAACATGGCACTCCTTATAATTTTTACCATATCATTTTAAACCATTTTGAAAACCTATTTATATAGGAAATAGCCATATGAATTCACTTCAACTTGGCTTTGGAATCACTCTAATTGGATATAAAAAAAATATTTTGTAAACAAAATACCACTAGGAGGTCTAGGCTGGCCACCATTCCTCAAGGGGTAAATAAATGCATTATGTTTGTCTATCATATTTGGACTTGTTTTCTAAGCAATGCTTGTAATGATTTACATATATATTGGAAGAAGAGAGACTGTACACCTCTCTTCCTCCATCATCTAATATTGTATTGCAGGCAAGTGCTATGTTTTTGCAGGTCACAGGAAGAATGAATGAGTGAACTCCATGGATGAAGTAATTTTCAAAGTCAAATTCGTATTCTAGAATATGAATACAAATGTTCAAATCAAAGCAAAGTGAAAATTCACCTGATGTTGAGTTCATTCAATGAAACTCAAACTCTTGAAGCTTGCTCTTAGATGCTGACCACCAACATCAACAAACCCTACAACATGATTGAGATCAAGGCAAAAAAACATGAAGCTAATCATCAGAAGAAGCAATCAAGTTATGTACCATATCAAGTCACAAAGAAGCCTTCCATAACCATATTGTTCATGATTTCATCCATCATCCATATTGTATGCTTCGCCATCTATTATCCATCCATTTACTACTATCTCATGACTTCAATATAACCTATTTCCATAAGCTTTTCATACTTCCCTACTCCATTACACCCCACCTCCATCTAGAAAAGGAAAAAATAAAAAAATAGAAAAAGATAAAAAATAATAAAGGAGTTTGGTTGTGAAAATCCACGAAAGTGGCACAATACAAACTCGAATTCATATCAGAAAACCAACTTGTTTGGCCAATATGAATTCTCTATTTTGTTTTACCATTTCTTCAGTTTGAGTTTGCAGGAATCATCCTCCAAAATAAACAAGACTTGAGGACAAGTCTTCCCATCAGCAAGGGGGAAGGTCGCAAAAGAAACTTAATTGTGCAGCTGAATTGACGATGGAACTTGTATTGTTGGCAGTTGGGACCTGAAATATTTTTGAAATCAATAGCAGTTGGGACCTAAAATGTTAGCAAAAACATGTATATATTGCATAAAAATGTACATGATAGAAGGGACCTGAGTTATTATGAATCAATTGCAGAGGGACCTGAACAACATCAACAATCAATGGACTAGAATCAATGAAGAACATAGAACAGTGTTGGAAATAATACTGAGAGGGGGGGTGAATCAGTATTATCAGATCAATAAAACCTTTTCATTTTCATACTTCAGAATCATATACGCTACTTCAGTTAAGTATACCCGTGTATATACGCGACTGTGTCTATTGAAACTAGCGTATAACCATTAAACTCATGATTCAGTTATGTGATCTTCAATGGATGCATCAGAACATTAGTAGCCATATTAACAGTCAATAGTAGCAGTAAAATAGATAGATCAACACACATAAGACGCACACATGAACACCATGATATAAGGTGGAAACCCAATGTGGGTGAAAACCACCTGCTGCAAGTCGCCTCTATCTTCTTTCAATAAGATACTTCATTTTACAATATTTTGTACTGGTGCAGTCCTTTACTAGTACGCAGGCTTCTACCTGCAGAGGGCTACAACCCTCTCTCGTTTTCCAGACTCTCCTAGATGGGAGCTACAACCCCCTTAGCTCTTGTACTAGCTGATCAATTTACTAGTACATAGGTGTCTGCCTACTGAATTGCTCCAATCTTCACTTGTTCTCCAGTTGCTACTTGAAGGGAGCTACTACTCCCTTTGCTCTTGTACTAGCTGATGTACTAGTACGTAGGTGCCGACCTACAATATCCTTTCACCCTCCAGGGACCACATTTCATACATTTTCAGACTCGATACCCCTGAAGCACAACACTATAATCTGAAGGCCACGTTTCATCAAATTTTCATACTGGACCCATAAATATCATTGAAGCACAAAACAATCAATACTAGCATCATCAATTTCTGAATCATTGAAACACTGAAACCCTGTCAATAACACAGTCACCAGAACATAGAGCAGACAACAAAACTCTGCCATAACAATCAGACCCATTTGCAACTTCAAATATTATACTTCATAATGTATACGCTACTATGATGAATCAAACCTGCGTACATACGCTTTTTTTCCAAAGCCAACCCGCGTACAGATCTAAAAATATTTTCTTATAACTTTGCAGCTATACTAGACATCAGTCATACTCATAATATTTATAGAACATTACATGTGTCAGTATGCAGATCTAGAATAAGAATAATCAACCATATAAAGATAGTTCATTTCAAACCATTTGATCCCGATCTCTCCTTAGATCTTGTTCTCCATCAACCGGTGAGATCCATCCTTAGCTCAGATCAAGCAATGCATCATCAACCATAACCTTCATACTGGATCTCATCCTTCATCAGATATTCAAGACCTTTTGGATACACTTGCCTAATGATCTTCTTCTCCTTTTATAGTCTTAGGCCTTGCTCAATACCATGGACCAAAACCATAATAAAACAATACCGTCGACCCAATACTTGGGATCAACACTTATGGGTGCAATACCACGGACCAAAACCATAGGTCTAAATACCATGGACCCAAAAATAAGCTTTCTGACATGTACGCGCTTTTCCGTGCATGAAACTGCGTGTATACCCTACTTGGTATATAGTGAACCTGTGTGTATACCCTACTTGGTATATAGCGAACCTGCGTATACGCGACTTGGTATATAGTGAACCCGCGTATATACTCTTCTTTCTTCATTCTTTGTAGTCTGATCATCAATTCTTTGCTACTGACCTGCTACACTATAATTTGTCATCTGTGTGATTTGCCATCAAGGACAACACTTGTCTCATAATGCCAACAAACAGAAAGCATAAATAAGCTCTATGTTTCTATATATCTGCGATATTCGAACAAGACAACTTCATCCAATATTTTTAAAGAACAACAACATTCATCCAATACTATGAGGGAATTACAAGTATAGTAAGTGCACAATTTTGCTGTTGTAAATTCAAACTTTTGTAGAAATTCTTAGACTTTGTTAAAATTGAGTTAATACCTGAATGCATATTTTATATTCATCACATTTTCCTCATCCTATACCCATTATCTTAGACCTAATCCTATATTTATATTCTATATCCCATTCATATATTTCATATTCATTCCATAACCCTAACATTTCATAACCCTAAATATCATTCTATATTTACCTATATTTATTTCCTACATTCCATATTCATTTCATAACCCTAACCCTAAGTATATAATCTTAAGTACTTTTCCTCTAAGCAAAAAGGATTAAAAAGGATGCAAAAAGTTGAACCTGCACAAACAAAGCAAACATTAGTCCTATGGAAACAATTTTAAACATGACCTAAAAATGGTCATTTTAAAATTAAGGAAATACATTGCAATACATATGGAATAAGTGCAAATCAAAATGATTAACCTTATCATAAGCGCATAAGAAGAAATGCTATTATTGATATATGCATGGTGTAAAGGCAAGTATATGGTAATACGATGAGGTGTATAGTTCATATAATGGAAATCAAATGAAAAGTGAAGAATGATGAATATAAGCAATTGTGGGTAGTGCCGAAAGTGAAAAAAAAACCATGATTCATGCAACCAATGTGGAAATCAAAATGTAGAATATATTCTAGTCAAGGTCAAGCCATGATGGTGTTGCGGGTAAGTTGCAGGACACCCACAATAGGATTAAAGGATGGCTTCAAATAAATCAAACATAACCTGAGCTAAAGTCATGAATGCAAACAATAGACTGGATGGTGTCGACAGCACGGTGAAAATAATGATACACAACTCCGTTCAGCAGTTCGATGGTTATGCACGGTATCCAGTCAAAAGGGACAGCAACCAAACAGTGAAATAGTCAAAACATTTTGAAAAACGTAGAAAAAAACCTTGTGCATATTAACAGAGAAGAGCTTTGCCATTGTTGAAGCTCAGAACCGTAAATTTGTTCCCATCACAGCTGTTGAGAGGCTCAGGAAAACGGTAGATGCCATTGGCCAGCAGTTGAGGGAAGTAAAACATTTTGACAGAGGAAGCGAAGGTAGAAATAGAGCGCTGAGGACCTGGAGAGATAAGAAGAATAAGTGGAGATAACTGAGGGATAAGTTAAGAGATCTGGTTGATGTGTAAGCTCAAGCAGAATAGACTGAGAGAGAGATTTCGTTTTCATTAATGCAACAGATATTTTTGAGGAAATCTCGGGATATTTTTTTAATTTTTTTTTAATGAAAACATCAGTTATAAGATAATGCTTCTACCACTGCTAAGATGTGTCACTGCCATCATTCATTGAGACTCTTCCATCAGTAAAGTCGTAGGGTGTTTAAATGAAGTTTAACAGTGGAAAACGCAGTAATTGGGCCATGATACAAAGGAATCATGCCACTTCTTCAACAACAGTCAAGTATACTATATAAAATTGCCAAGTTTTCATCTAAAACGCAGTGTTTGCATACTGAAATTGATTGTTTTCATGATGACATGGCTTCAGATTAATTGTACAGTGAGTTTGCTTGCACAAATAATGCACGAGGAACTAGCTTCAGGTTAATGAATGAGTTGTTAACTGTGAGATGGAGACAATCAAAATAAATCATCTGACAGATCTCAGTTCTCCACGAAATAAAACTTTTATTATGGTTTGACTGTATGCCGAAGTAATGAAGGAAAAGTTTGAGTGAATTTTTGAAAACATGTAGTTTGCTGAGCCAAAAAATACACCTATCCATGCATTTTTATGATCAAGTAGTCGAGTTTCAGTTCAATGCATGAAGGAATGGGTCTTTAAAAACAAAGTGTGCTCTTATGTTTGAAGATTTGGGTTTACATTTGAATACGCAGAGCCAAAATTACATTAACAGTCATATGTTGATTAAATAAAACAGTGCAGGGGTTTATATGAACCATTGAACAGTGAGAAGAAGAGTTTCTTTATGGTGTTTATATAATTGAAACAACATTGAAAACTAAAGGGTTTCGGTTATATACAGTGTTGAAGATTAGGCTTGCATGAAGATTTATAAATCATTGAAGACTAAACAGTGAATGGAAAATTATGGTAATGGAATCCTGGTTTGCATGGTGAATTGTACAAAGAGCAGAAGAAAATGCCCTGAGATTACATTAAGAAACACAAAATTATGATATGATTATTTTGTTTTCTTATGTATTTCTATTTCAAAGTAGAGCTCAGTATTTTCTTTTTTTTTACAGAGGTGTCTGTTTCTTTTCTACAAAGGGTAATGATTTAAAAAAAAGCAGTGACTTATTGTTGGAGCAAGACAGAAATTAAACAAGCTTGCAATTCAGCTGTTTTTAAAGAGCATCAAAAAGAGGTAAGCAGGATGCTGAAGAAGCATTTGAAGAAAGAAATTGATTTCAAATTTGATGATCATGAAATTTTATTCAGTCCTAGAAATGCATTTCGATTTTTAAAAAGGACACTAGTTTTCGTTGCTTTTCCTAAGAAAAAGAAAATGAAATTTGAAAAATGAAAACATGGGTTTTCTTCGAAATGAGCCTAATTAGACTCCACGCAGGCAGTTTTCTCAAATTCATTTCTATTTGGGATATTTTTATGGTTCTTTCGACCCCTATTTTGCAGATTGCGTGGGTAAAACAATGGCTAAATTGAAAGTGAATGCCTAGTCATAAAAAAATTGGCTTCTTTTAGTGAGATGTAAGGGCCAACGGATATTGGTTCCTTTAAGTAAAGTTTTTGATATTGCTAAATTGAGAGGGACATGAATCCTGTGTCAGAATGTATTGCAAAATTCAAGTTTTATTTGTTGTCTTCTTTGAAGCTGCTCATCCAGAATGATTTAATGGTGTTTTATCATCAAAGGAGGAATAGTGTAAAGTTTTTGAATTTTTATGTTGATGGTGAAACCTCATCACACATCAGAGACATTCTTGTTCCCATCACTCCAGAACACATAGCCCAAGCCATAATTTTTTCACTAATAGGAAAAGATTGTCATCTACAAGAAAAGAGAAGAAGTACATGAAGGCATAGATATCCTTTTACAGGTAGATCAAGAGAAAGATTCATCTTCAAGGGTCAAAGCCACAAGTACATCAGCAGGCCAGCCAACATATAGAAGTAAAAGATCAAAAGGAAGAAACAAGCATGAGGACATGCTTGAAGATCAGCAAGGGGGAGATGTTGGCTCTCAGTTTTGGTCTATTTTTGCTTAAGGAAAATTACTTAATCCTTATATTTTCCATCCATTTTCCATCACATCCATCTCATTTTGATGTATTTTATGCATATTCAGGTGTTTAATTTTAATTTTGCAATTTCTAGAAGTTTTTATGAAAATTGAGTTTCAAGTGCAATTTTGGAATGAATTAGAAATTACCATAATAGCTATGTGGATGACATATTTGTAGGACACTTGGGCTCGAGCTGGATGCATGAATGGAAAGCTTGGGAACTAGGACTGAACTAATTCCACTTGGTTCGGTCAAAACAAGCTTTATTAGGCCCGGTCAAGGCTGGTCAAACATGATTAGTCACCCAAAAAATCCCTAGGAAATAGGGCAGTTTTTGATATTTTATGGGATTGACCATATTTCTTGGGATGGATTGGATGATTTTGACTTAGATAGGTGGATATGAGTAGATATTAGTGTTAGAGATAACATAGATCAGTTTGTTTCACAAAACCTCTATTTAAATCCAAGACTTTGATGGCTTATGTATGTAACTTTTGTATAATTTTATGCTGAGACACTTTGGAGTTGGAAGCTAATTTGAAGAACCTATTTCATTTCAATTTGTTGTTCATGCTTGGTTGATTTACTGAAGTTGTTGTAGTTGAGATTTCTTCAAGTGTGCAAGGCAAGGGTGGAGGGCCCCCACACCAAGCTAAGTGCACTTCTTGGTTCAATTTTCATAGTTTTCATAGATTAGTTCTTGTTTCAAATGTATTTAGATGTGTGATGATTTCTGAATGAATATTGGTTTAATTCTAATCTACATATGAAGGGACACACAGGAATTTAAGTTAAATTCCCCTTCTATTTTATCTTGAACTAAAAATGAATTTCATTCTCCATTTCTTATTTGAAGTTATTTCTGCATTTCTGGTTTGAAGCAATGGTGATTGTGATATAGTAGGATTGTGAAGAAGGACAATCTAGACCTCCTTAGTTAGGAGCCTCTTCTTTTACATCTTCTGCATCATAAACCATTATTAAATGGTGCTCTTAGATTTATCTTCTTGAAAGTAGTATTGTGGGGAAGGACAACCTGGTTCTCCTAAGTTAGGAGCCTCTTCCCTGATATATTACATAAATGAATTAGAAATTGTTAAAATAGGTTTATATTTGTAATATGTACTTCTTTAAATCTTCAAATTTTATCTTCTAAATTTGATTATATCTGATGTCCATATACTATGGATTTTCCTCCAAGTTTTACAAACTCGGATTGATAATTAAATACTTGTGTTAATTTATGTTAATAAATTAGCTCAACAGTACCTGCAAGAAAAAATCATTGTAGTTGCTGATCTCGATGTCCTCTTGTGCTTTCCTGCTCTTCCTTTGCCTTCTTGCTCCAAAACTCCAAGTATGCCACACTCTGCAAGAGTGATCCAAGAAAAGCCTAAGCGTCCAAGAGTATAAGAGAGAGAGAATAGAGAAGGAGTTCCAAAACTGAGCTGACAAAAGT
Source organism: Pinus tabuliformis (assembly GCA_031772625.1). Classification (NCBI taxonomy): domain Eukaryota; kingdom Viridiplantae; phylum Streptophyta; class Pinopsida; order Pinales; family Pinaceae; genus Pinus; species Pinus tabuliformis. The sequence goes on along the minus strand of CM062814.1, from coordinate 738,585,523 downwards.
CTGTGAACTAATCCTTAGAAGCCTTCATATTAATGAGGCCACTATTTTCTTCATTTTCCATTATTTTCCTTCATTTTCCTCCTCACATGTAACATGTGACCTTTCACCTCCTTTTTCTCCTAATTTCCATTATTTTCACAAAGAAATATGACAAAAATTCCATTTTTCCTTTCCAAATCCTTTGCCATTTCCTTAGCCATTAATTAACCACAATGATCCCCATTACTATGTTTTTGCCCAACATTAAACTTAGAATAAGTGTCCCATCAACTGTGGTTATTATTTTTCCTTTATTAATTTTCATTACATGGAATTTTCACCAAGGTTGTTACAGAACCCTCCCCATTGGGGGGATACTGTCCTCGGTATTCAACAATACCCACAGTCACAAGATTGTTGTAAGAGAAACATGCTTCCCATGGAGTTTTATAACTTAGCTCGTTGCAGTATTTGCAATTATCATCCTACTGAGAAGAAAACCAAAATGAAAACATAACAAGTATAACATCATAATGACTTGACACTAATGCCTCTTATTGGAGATTTATAACATAGCTCATGGCGGTATTTACATCCATATACATATGTACATATTCCAAACATCACCAAAACAAGTACAAAAAACATATACCAAAGGCATATACCAAAACATCCGCTCAACCAACAAATAAGGAAGGATACATAGCCTACATCTGATCTGCCATCTCCCATGTAGCTTCATCAGGCCCAAAGTACTTCCATTGCACTTTAACCTGCTTAATTTATCGGTTCCAGAGCATGAGCATCTTTCTCTACAAAATGCACTGTGGTTCTGGCTGGAATTATCCTTCTGGATCCACCTGCAATATAGATCAGTCAATCGCATGATCAACATATTTCACATACTTTTTAAGTAATGACACATGGAAAACATCACAGAATTTCAATGTGAGAGGTAGTGCAAGTCGATAGGCTATTGGTCCAATCCTCTCAATAATACTGAAGGGTCCACAAAACTGGGGAGCTATATTTGCACATGATCCAATCCTCAAGGAGCTCTTCTTTGGTTTGATGCGTAAGTACACTTGTTCCCCAACTTGGAACTCCTTGAGCAACCTATTTCGATCTGCATAGCTCTTATGTATATCCCATGTTGTTTTCAAATTCCAATTGATTACCTGCATTTCCCACTCCATGTCATCAAGCATGTCTGATCCAATCAACACCCTGTTGACTGGATCACTGCAACTGATGGGAGTATTACAACTCTACCCATTCAATGCCTCAAATAGATTGATCCTCAAAGATTCTTGATACCCATTATTATAGGATAAATCTACCCGTGGAAAATACTCTTCACACTTTTTTTGCTGGTGCTTCACATACATCCTCAACATGTCCTCCAATATCATGTTTACCCTCTCTGTCTATCCATCTTTTTGTTGATGGTAAGCTATACTGAAGGCAAACTAGGTGCCCAAACATGCAAATAACTCCTTCCAAAACTTCGAAACGAACTTCACATCCCTGTGTGACACAATATTCTTTGGAACTCCATGCAATCTGACCACGTCTCTGGTCAACACCTATGCTACATTGCTAGCTAAGAATGTAGAATTCACTGGAATGAAGTGCACTACTTTGGTCAACCTGTCCACCACTACAATCATGGATTCATGATATCTCACTATCCTTCGAAAACCTCTGATAAATTCCATGGAAATGACCTCCCATTTCCACTATCAAATCATAAGCATATGTAGTAATCCACCTAGATGCTTACACATTGCCTTCACTTGTTGACAATCCAAGTACCTAGCTACAAACTCTGTTATGTCTCTCTTCAAATTTGGCCAATAATAGAATTTCTTCAATGTCGTCAGTGTATTTTGATATCCTAGGTGACTCGAATATGGTTTCACATGAAACTCTCTCAAAATCACCTTCTTGAGCTCACTTTTTTTCAATACATATATACTATCCGTAAATCTAACCAGTTCATATGCCGTGAGATGATAGTCCACATCTTGTGCACCTACAAAATTACTTGTACCTGTACTTTGCTGCAACCTGTGCATAATATCCATATACCTAACATCCTACTGACCTGCTTGCAAGATCCTATCCTGTAAGTATGTCCCATAAGAGCTTATAAATGCTAAGTGATTAAACTATATCCGCCTGCCAAGAGAATATGCCACCTTAATCTCTGTACCTTTAATATACCTGATCTAAAAATTGAACTCATTGATCGTGGCCAACCACCAAGCCTACCTACTGTTCAGGTTTTGTTGGTCAAATAAATACCACAAACCACAATGATCACTCATCAACACAAAACTCTTACCGAGAAGATAATGCCTCCACATATTCAATGCATTTATGATCATTGTCGGCTAGCTCTGCTCGTGCTCATTTAGTTTTCGTGACTCATAACATACCATCTGTCCATCCTGCATAAGGACTCTACCAAGTGTTCTCTTGCGAGAATTTGTACATACTACACACTCTTTATCTAGATATGACATTGGTGCATGTGTCAACAACTGCTTGAGTTGCTCAAAGCTAGCCACACACTCCTCTGTCCATTCAAAATTCTTACCTTTCCTTTGCAATGGTGTAATAGGATAAGAAATATGCGAGAAGTTCTTGATGAACCTCCTGTAATAACTTTCTAACCCCACTGAAAATCTCACCTCATCTACATTCCTCGCAGCTGCCCATTCCATGATAACTCTTACCTTTTTTGGGTCTAATACTATTCCATACTTGGAAAACACACGTCCCAAGTAGTGTACCTCAGTCTGAAAGAAACTACACTTGTTGAGCTTAGCATACAATTGATTCTCTCTCAACAATATCAACATTGCTGCTAAATGCTCAACATTCTCTTCCTCATTTTTAGAATATACCAATTATCATCAATGAACACAATAACAAACTTATCCAAGTACAGACGCAACACATTATTCATCAAGCACACAAAGGTAGTTGGAGCATTAGTTAAACCAAATGGAATGACAACAAACTCATAATGCCCATACCTGGTCCGGAAAGTTTTCTTGTAAATGTCCTCCTCTTTAATGTGTACCTGATGACATCTAGATCTCAGATAAACCTTCGATAACACTACTACTCCCTTCAACTGATCGAACAAGTTATCAATCCTCAGTAACATATACCTATTCTTGATGGTCACTTTATTTAAATGCATGTAGTCAATGCACAACTTGAGAGTACCATACTTATTTTTCACAAACAATATCAGTGTGCCATTGGTGATACACTTGGCCTAATGTATCCCTTTCCCAACATTTCCTTCATATGTAGCTTCAATTTTACCAACTCAGGTGTACTCATCCTGTAAGGTGCTTTTGATGTTGGAGATACCCCTAGCACCAACTCAATAGAAGAGTATACTTCCCTGTGAGGTGCAAACTATGAAATATCCTCAGGAAATACATCTTGAAATTGTTGTACAACTAGGTACCTGCTCAAAACATCTGCATCCTCAACATCCTTACCTTTATCACTAGAAATTCTCATTGAAAATAACACACACCTTTTCTTGCAACTACGCTTTTCCTACATAGTTGTCACCATTCTAACTGATGTTTCTTTCTTCTCAACCTGCAATACTCTTGGTTCTCCATTGTCATCCAAGCACTCAATATATTTGTCATAACAATCCACCTTGGTCCTATGAAGGTACAAAAAATCCAAGTCTAACAACACATTGTATGATCCCAACGGTAATACATTGAAATGTGTTGTGGTAGGAATACCATTCAAATAAAATGCGGAAGCATTTACCCAATGATGAATTTGCTTCTTGTACTTGTAGCCAACTACACTAACCAAGAATCTACATTGAATTTTTTTATTCAAACCACACTTATCCACCAAGTCAGGACTAACATTACTATAATTAGATCCAGGGTCAATCAAAATAGAAACAACTTGATCACAAATATTACTGTCCATCTCAATGATAGATGCCTGATGATCTATCTAGTTGTTATCCAGTGCTGCATAGATCCTAGGAATACTCTACCCAACATTTATCATTGTCTATTTCTCCTTAGCACTATACATCTATGGTATACCACCCTAATGTTGTGGACAATATCTCTTGCGATGATCTCCTCCACAAGTCCAACACCGCACAGGATCCTTTTTCTGCTCTTCAGTTCGAAGTCTGTGTCCTCTCTCAGATGCATTGAACTTCTTTGCTAGCATTGCATTCTCTTTATTACCTGTGCCCTTCGGTCTTTTTCATTTCTTGTCCCATTTTCCTTTGTTCTTATCATTTCCCTTCTAGTCTTGCTTAGTTTGAGATCTGTGCTTTAACTGCTCATAGCAATGCTTTAGATTTCGAATGCCCTCCTACAAAGATCTAGCCTCGTCAAACTCAATATTGTCTTTGAATGCAATCAGTAATACACTAATTAACCTCTGAATCTTGGCCTTCTTCTCCTTGAGGTAAGGCACATACCTCAATAGCTCCAAGAACTTGCTGATGTACTCCTCATGTATCGTCAATCCCATCTTGAGCTCATAGAACACATTTTCCCTGTGATCAAAGTATCTCTTTGATAGCTATTTCTTCCTGAATAACCTATTGAACCTAGTCCAAGTCAAGTCCTCCTCATGAATACCTCTAACATTCTTCACATCTTCCCACCAAAAGTTTTCTTTACCTTTGAGACTAAATGTAGTTATTTTGGCTTTCATGTTCTCTGAGTAATCATGCAACGTTAAGAACTTCCTCATACCAAGCAATCATGCCTCCTCATCATGTTATTTATTCATCTCTCCATCAAATGTAGGTGATTTTTATTTCTTAAACTCATCTAAAAAAGATCCCCTATCACTCCTCCTATATGGATGCTAACAATGACGATCATAGTACCAATCTGAACCAGAACTAGAATAGTACCTATGTCCATAGCCTCTATTATCTGGAGTATCCAACAACCTACCAATATCTCTCACTGTGTCATCTATATTTGATTTGTGACCACCATGATACCTATTACCATATGCCCCATTAGTTCTATCCTCCTGCTCATAGCTGATTCAAAGGGGTCCTTGTCGCTGCAATTCTGACAAACTCTGAATTATCACTACATTTACCTCTGCTTGTTTCTCCTGTTCTTGTATGATTCTGTCATTGTCTGGCTTACAAATCCTTATTTCTACCTTTAAGCTTCTCAACATGTCTTCCAAATCAAAAGAGTGCCCAACACCACGTTGCTCATTTGATCCATGGGGAGAGTCTCGGGAACTATAGTCTACCATCTTGCTAGTCATATTTGATATCTATTCCTGCAAGGTATATCATGTCAGCTAAGCCAAATCATGATAAAACAATGTACCTTTGCATAATTCAGGGAGGATACCTCATCTAAAAGATCAAAAAATTAGTGTAATACATGTATAACATAACCATGACAACATATATACATATAGCACATATGCATATAAGCAGATAACCATCATTCTAGCTAGAGTCCAATCATCAATGAATGACCATATCACTACACATACCATGACCTCATGCATGACAACAACCACTACGTCACTGTACACTTGACCACATGTGAATACTAATGTTCATAAGTAATGCATAATCAACCATACACTCATGACGACACACTCCACAACAACACCATCAACTTCACAAGGAGACATCACTACAACCATGACCATACCATACAAATGCAACAAGAACATGGTCTTATAACACAAGAAAAACATATGAAAATGACATGAATGGATGAACAACATACAACCCATCTAGTCCAAGGGGTAAACCATGCTCTGATACCACTCTGTATCGCCCTCCTCCCACATCTGCCCAAGTAATCAGCCAACTGGGGTAAACATGTGACAATAAGTTACTATGATATGATTCGACCCCCTAAGTCACATTAAGGAAGTGTTAAGGGAAAAGTTCCCCTAGGGTCTTGGGCTGATACCCTAGCAGACTGAAAGTTGTTTATACAGAGAAACACACATTCCATACAGCCATAATGCTAATATAAGCAAACTCTACGATAAGGGACGTACCTGAGGTCCTACGTTTGAGAAGGTCCTTCCAGGGTCCAAACCCTTCTTGGAGTTCCTTTTGCTCCTTTGACCTGCAAAACAACCAATTCAAGAAAGTACAGCAGTATATGGACTAAACATTATAAAGAAACCATCTTCATATTATAAAGAAAGGTAGTTAGTTATGCAATTAAACAACTATTCACATATGAATTCTAACATGAATATCATAAACATGAAGAAGATTTATATCAGGAACAAAGACATGTGTTTATTTTATTATAGACAAATAAAGTACAGAAAGGAACAATTTCACCTGAGTCGTCCTTTCGCAGGCTCCAAGCGGAACCGTCCTCCAAATTCGTCCAGTCTCAAGCCTTTAACAAACTCCTTCCATGACTTACTCCATGATATCACAAGTAGTAAATGGACATCATCACACAAGGAAACAAGGGTTTCTTGTAAAAATGGGGGAAGTGCAGGAGGCACAAGGATATTCAGACCTTGTCAGGGAAATCTCATCATAATAACCTTTCTCTCTCTTCTCTCCTCCTTTAGGCCTTCCCATTGAAGCCTTTTTATACTTCTCCCAAAGTAGCTTTTTAGTTGGGAATTCGTTGGGAATAGTTGGGCCACGGGCACTAACAGGTGATCAGCAGGTAAAACTCGTGATCTCTGCCCGAAATTAAGGAGATTTAATTTTTTTTAAGTGTTTTAAGACATATACGCGGGTTGGGTATACACAGACCCGCGTATACACATGTTTAGCTCAGGGCAATGTCACGTATAGGGAATAAAACACTGTTTTTTAGATTTTGGACCAGGTCTGGAAGGAGGGGTTGCCCTAGGCCATGGGTGCAGCATCACAAACCATAAGAGTGAGATTTGGAGCTATAATAGATGCCCCCTAATATATGAGGTCAGAAGGGGTACATGATGGCCGAAATGTATTAAGCAAGTACATGGAAAGGAAATCTGTCAAAAACCGAGAAGGACTTCACCAGAGTTCAGCCTGCCAAGCCACAAAAGGAGATCAGAAAGAAACACTGTCTGAGGTGGGCATACCCATGCTCAGAAAAAGTAAAGCATGTCCGCATATCAAGTACAAGCGGATCCACTAAGTATACAAGTATAAAGAACTGGAAAAACATAATGGATCATCTGATCATGATCGAACAAGTACATGTTTGAATATCACATATAAGAATGTCAATGATGCTGAAGGATGAACCGGATCACTGATATCAAAAAATGATCACAAAAGGTACCAACTAAACATGATGGAATAGGATGGTACTACACTGCAAACTCAAGTGATAGCATATAGAATGTCGCCATGACTGACTGCAACATATAAGGTGGAATGGTATCAACTAGCAGCAACAGGAGCAACTTCCAAGTGAACCAATGAATGCTGATATAACTTGAGGTCTTCACCGACCGCCGTGGTACATTTCTACACCATGGGAATAAATGATCTAAAGTCGACCATGTGAGAAATCGTTTGATTACCGGTCATTGATGTATACCGTTAACAAATGCAAGACTACTCACCGATAATGATAATGAGCGTCAAGGTACCTAGTACAATCTAACAAGTGTGAATAGATGAGCTGGAGTCGAACACTTGTAAGAATCTATCGATCAGGAGACAATGATGGTTTCCCACTGTCGATAGTGAAGGATCTGCCACTAATGACTGCAAACCCCAAGGTACTGCCTAATGGACTCTAGATCTTTGCCCCAGAGCAATGAGTCGCAGTCGATAGGGAAAGATCCGCTAGAAGGAAGACATTAAGGCATCCTTCATCAATCTAGCGCGAGTGTAACCCGTAGGCCAATAATGTGGAAGGAATCAGAAGAAAGAGCTGTAGTAACCCAACCGAAGTATGTTTCCGGCGTACACAAGATGTGGCTAGCGCACGACAGAAACCCTCTGAACCAACCAATAATGGAAGCTAACAGAGAGGTGAGGTATCAACCAATAGGGTCAAATGGAAACCAAGGTACTGCATGAATCCCAATGTGTGATAATGTAAGCTGATTTTGAACACAAGGGAAACCACTCAGTCAAAGACCCATGATACTAATTGATGCTGAGCACAAGGTGACCTATCAATAATGAAAATAGGGCCAGGGTGCAGCTCTAGGCCTGTCCTCAGAGCAAGATGTCGTCGTCGATAAGGACAAGACCCGCCAGCAAGAAGTCAATGGAGACCTTCTAAAACCAGCACGAGTGAAGGACCAATATAACTGATGTGTCATGATCTGGATTATCCACAGTTTCTAGTTCATTCTGCCGACGTTTCAAACCCCAAAGGGGGTCCTCACAGACCCGTGTATACACACGTTTAGCTCAGGGCAATGTTATGTATAGGGAATAAAACACTGTTTTTTAGATTTTGGACCAGGTCTGGAAGGAGGGGTTGCCCTAGGCCATGGGTGTAGCATCACAAACCATAAGAGTGAGATTTGGAGCTATAACAGGAAGGGTATCCGACGGAGACACACGATACAATCTTTCCACAACAGCAACAAGACTCTCAGGAAACATCCCCACCTCTCAAGTAACCAGCCCCTGAGTCACACTAAGTTTATTGACCAATTAAACCCCAGGCTCTCCCATGATATGGGCATGCCATCGTTCAGAGGGCTTTGGACACCCCCAGTGCATGGCATGCCAGCGTCCAAAGGGCTCTAGATGCTCCCATAGCATGGCATGCCAACATCTAGAGGGATTTGTGTTATAGACATTTTTGGGCACTCAACCCCAATCATACATGTCCATAAACCAAGGGCTCCTAAGCCCCTAAAAGTGTTGCTTCACACCCTAAAGGAACAAGGTCAGCTGATTACATCATCTCCAAGAAGTTCTCCACAGAAAACTGCCTAGAACTGGTCAAAGCTGGACCATACAGACTACCCAGTGCAGAGGGTGCGATGCATCTCACTTGATCAGTGTAAAGGGTGCGATGCATACTGGAAAGCCCTTATGTAGGGTGCGATGGGCGAGAGTAGACAAATGGCAAAGACAGTTTGCAAGGTGGATCATTATGGAATCTTCCAGAAACTTCTCATGTGACATTTGCCTCTCTGAATTCGCTCAGGGATGAGTAAGAGATCATCAATCTCCAAGTGGAATCAAGAACTATCAGAGAGAGGACACTAATCAAAATCCCAGAAACTGACTCACCCCCATGCAATCATCTTTATATGGATCCCTCATCCCAGAGATCCAGAGGCTGGAATTTTATATCTTGTAAGGAAGTGATGTTGGTTTCTTGGTGGAATATCATAGTGTTGGGTGATCTAAGCTTTTCATGAGGTGAAGAAGGGCTTTCATGCTGGGAGGATGACGCTGGGTCAGATCAATGGGTTGTAATCCTCTCTTCTAATCTTTATATCAATAAAGCTATTCAAGTTTTCCTCCACATTCTTGTATGTCTGATTGTATATGCATTTTTGTGGTCAATATATATCTGGTCCTATATTGTTTATTATTGTAGATCTCTGCACTTTGAATTTATTGTGCTGCTTTGGTTTTACAGGTACTCTTTGAAGCGGAGTGGTCAAGGGAGAAGTGGCAAAGACCTGTCGGTGAGGAGAAGGGACAAGCAAAGAACCAAGCGAAAGATCGAGGTTGGTATTCTTTGATCCTCTCCTATCTACTTCTCATAAAGGAAAACGAAAGTAACTTTAATCTGTTTGTTTCTAAGATAGCTACCCATCTTAGTGGGACTAGAAGCTCTGCATAGACACTAGATTTCCCGATAACAAAATGGCGACCATACTAGGGAATTAATAGATTGTTTGCTTGTCTATATTTGTTTGCTTTATAAACTTACAGATGGAGCCTGAAGTTAAGCCATCTAGCCTTCGAAGTGCATTTGCTATGCAAGTGCAAAGTAGATCAATGCTGCTTCAGTCTATCGCCGGGTTTTTTTTTATAAACTGAACAATCGATTTGCAAACATCCTAATTGCCCTAGTGGTGGCTCTAGTAACCTCATTAGATCAGCCCCTGTGATTTCTATTTACTGACTATCATTAGCTCGGCCTAAATCCCTGAACTAAGCTGCAAACTGTGACCAAGAACCAAGTTGAAGTCTCGTCCCTGGATCATCGCACTTTCTCCTCTTGGGAATTTGGATGCATCACACCTCCCGTGTGCAGTAGGTGCACTGCATCGCACTTTCCCTGTGTTGTAGGTGCGCTGATCAGATAAGACCTCTTCTGCTCTCAGATTTTGGTTTCTGTGTTCACTCTCTTTAGCTTTATTCAGGAGTTTTGCTGCCTGTGATCAGTATACCACTATGGAAACTCCCTTCCTTTGCATGATTCCACCTCCATAGTATAATGAATTATGAATGTTTTTATGTATTGTACGCCATTTACAGTTCTCTTTTACAAAAAGTAGCATAATCAAACTATCGTCTTTTGATTTGGAAGTGTCGCAAGTGTCATTTTCAGTCAAAGAAAAGAATTCTATTGTTCTTGACGGTCGATTATACAGTTACTCTTGTATTTGATTTGAATTAGTAGTTTTTCAAGTGCCGAAAGTAGTTTTCAATTCAAAATAGCAAAGTGTCGTCATTATCTTCCTTTTGTTTTTGAAGAGAAATTTGTTAGTACTGTCGCTTTGAAAAGATAATTCAGATTTGTACTTAGCATTCTTCTTGTCATTCACACATTAAGAAAGCTGAAAACAAATACATGCATGTGCATTTGCATTTAGACTACTTGTTGGTTTGATTTAGGATAGTGCATCTAGTGTGTGCTCTCTGCTCTATGTTGAAAGAATATCATCTCTCTTTCTTTAGTAGCTAGGATTTTCATTGCAAAAAGAAGATTAAACGATTGTTTATCATCTTAGATTGCATTTTAGGAATTGTATATCTACATCATGCGGTGAACCTGAAAGGAAAATTTCTTAAGAAAGATCAACTGTAAAATAAATTCAATGAACATAAAAATGCTTTGGAACCTAATGCACAACATCTAGAAGTCTAGGCTAGAGACATATTCTAGCGTTGTAAAGCCTGGTAACTATTGCTTTCATTGTTGGTTGGGTGATTCCTCCTCTTTGAGACGACAAGTGCCAGTACGGACTTGTGCTCCCACGTACCGTCGAGTATATATTGGGAGACCACAATAGGCTATATCCTTTATCCATAGGAAGCCATGTCTGCCGCCCTATCGATCGCAATGCACTGAACACAACATTCGGGAAGATTGACTGTCGTACCGTAAAAAGTATTCTGTAGTTTTGTGATTGGTTTGGTAATCCCTCTATCTAGATTTCCAGAGTAGTCTCTTTCATTCCTTTTCAGACTCCTTAAAGGAAAAGGTCCATCTGAGCACTTGTCACTTCAAGCTCATTAAAAATCGAAGGCGACTAGAGTCATCTTTTGTTTTTTCTCGACTCTTAAAAATTGAAAAAACAAGTTGTGTCAAAGTGTCTAAAATTTATTTTAATCGGAATAACATCACCATTCCCGCTTTGGTCTTAGGTTGAGGAAAATGGAGTCCACTAACCAAGGATTCCCCCTTGGAGGAAATCCTAGTCCTTTCTCCTCTTGGGGAGATGTTGGTGCACCTCATATGGCCACATTGTTGCTTCCAAGATTGACGATTGGCTTGCCAATATGGCTCTTCTCAACCTCCGTCATTCAAAACACCGTGATTCCTGAACAATCAAGTCAACAACTAGATGATACTAAAGCTACCCCCAACCTTCTACTTCGCCCGATTCTCCCTCTCCTCCTTCCTCTTCACTTAATGAAGCTGGTAAAGCCAAAAATCAAGTAACTAAGAAGGAGAAGAAGGGGAAGGAGAAGAAAGAGAAGAAGAAGAAGGAGCCAAAGGCGAAAAGGGGTAACTGGGCATCGTCTAGTGAAAATCCACACACTACACCATCCAAGCCTAAATCTCCATGTGTCATTTGTAAAGGAGACCACTATCATTGAGATTGTCCTTGCATCCCTTAGATCTTAAGGGACTGGTCTCCTCTATTGCACAATCTGGTGTCATCAACCTCTGAAGATCATGTTGAAAGTACACCATAAACTAGTGAAAGCGAAGCATTTGGACAGAAAAGGAAATGTAAATTTCCTTGTAAACTGTGTGAAGGCGATCATGTCGTCCACCGTTGTCCCTTCCTAGATGAAGCTAAAAGAGTCTTGGATAACCGTCCTGCTTCACCGCTACGGCTTCCTCCTGGATACAAGAAACTCTTGCCGAGTCCATCACTAGTTGAAAATCCGACCGACACACCATTGTGGTCGGTCGAAGCATCTGTCATTGAAGATAAACCTGCTGAATCCATACCAGACGAAAGTCAAAAGGTTGAGGCGGTAGTCGACCCGGTCTTGTCTTTGGAAGGTCCATCTTCAGATGATACAATCACCGAAGAGAATGAGAACGACACCGTTCAAATTATTTTCATAAACACAGACTCCGATGAACATGGGGGCAATCTACCCATTCCTTTATCGCAGGAAGGAAGTTCGTCAGAGTCATATCCGGCCGTCTATTCGGTCCCACCTCCAAGCAACCTAGTCATTTCCTTCGATTGGAATCTACTAGGCAGACCCTGTTTACCGGCTAGTGTACCATTCCGAATCATTATACAAGCTTACAAAATGGTCATGGTTGGTACCATCATAAATGAAGGGGCTTCTATGAGTATCCTTTCCTCAACTGCTTGGAAAGCGCTTGGTTCGCCATCACTTCTGCCTGAGATGAGAAATCTGACAGGCTTCGACAAAGGAACCAGTCGACTGTTAGGGATCCTTCCCAATGTGCCTATAACGTTGAGAAGGAAAACCGTTTATATGAACGTAATGGTAGTCCAAGGACCTCTAGATTATAATCTACTCCTTGGGCGTGACTATATTTATAGCATGGGAGCCATTGTCTCCTCACTCTTTAGAGTAATGTGTTTTCTGCATGAAGGCCGAGTGGTCCAGCTCGTAGACCAGCTTTCATTCCCCGACTCACACATAGCTAATAGTCAAATGCCATCCCTAAATGGTCTTTTCATGCAAGGAATGTCTCATCAATCTCCAGTCCGTCCACCTGAAGAACGCGAGTAATTCGGGAGGACATGACTGAAACCCACGGGGGCATGCACCTTTGTCTATTTCAGCAAGAAAACCTTGGGTATAGGGTAGGTTTTCGCGGATGATATATGACTGGTTTGACACACCCCTCCATTTAGGAAAATGGGATTAGACTAGAATAAGATTCCCTCGTCAAAGTTATGTGAGTGGAGGCGACCGCGCCACTCACCTTTGTCTATTTCGGTAGACATCGCCAAGGAAGTGTTTTGTCTGCAACGCAGATGGAGCAATCTTGCAAATGCGAGAGCTTTCATATGGTAACCTAGAAACTCTACTTCGCTATGCCTGGGGGCATGCAAATCTTTTTGCTTAAAAGTAAAGAGCGACCATTTATTCTCTTAGTTTGTAGTTTCTCAACCCTTTAAACTCGTAGGATTGGTCATTCCTAGCTTGCATAATGAAAGGATCTGGAGCAAAGTTTCGAATGGTGCAAGCTCCCTAAAAATTGAACCTATCGATGAGACATCCTTATTATACGACTGGCACGAGTATTTTTTATGTGAAGTTCAAGCTCGTTAAAAATTAAACCTAAGCAACGAGCAAATGTTTCCCCCAAAGTTTAAGCTCATTAAAAAATGAACCAATTTCTGGTAAATAACCATTGTGAATTCATTATCATCAACTTTTGAGCCCTGGTTGTGTTCTCATCATCACCTCCACTCTGTTTTAGCCGATCATTCACCTCCATTTGATTGTTTACCCCTTTTTGAGGAACAACTGCAAAGAGTGATCCTGTTAGCCATCCTTGTGACACTGCCGTGATTGGAAAATTCCAAACCTTACCTGGAATCAGCTGCTACCTGAAATGATCACTCGTTCCTCAAAAGACGAGTCTCCTTTAAGCTCTTTTCATCTGACTCGTAAAATGCGAAAAGATTGCCGAGCAGTTGGCCTCTTGAGCTCGTTAAAAGCTACCGGGAGTGCTATCCCTCCTCTAGATTTTAATCTTTTTGGACCTGAGGGATTATTACACAAAAAGATCAAGCACTTATTTTGTTCAGCTCATTAAAATTATCGAAAATTCATCCCTTTCGTATTATTTTATACTTTTTCGGACTTAAGGGATTATATGACGAAAAAGGATTATTGGAGTTTCCTTTACGTCCCTTTCAGACTCTCTAAAATTGAAAAGGACTGAGTTATCTTTGTCGTTAAACTCGTTAAAACCAATAGCGACAAACTTGTCCATATAGACAAGAACAAGTTTCACTGTCGCTAGGCTCGTTAAAACATAGCGACGGGTTTGCCCGAAGGGCAAATTATAGAACAAGCATATGTTATCCTCCTCAAGCTTGATAAAAATAAAGAGGTACTAGTCAGCAATGATTGGGGAAAAATTGGGAAGAAAACTTGAAGAAACTTTATTGGTAGCAAGTCGCTCTTGAACATGACACTTTCACTCCACGTTCGAGTCGGGTTCGGTTATTCCGTTCACCGGTCATATCACCATTGGTCCATCGCACCATCCATATTTTGGGTTAACACTACCAATCCATGTCAGTGTTGCCGGTATGTTCAAGCGAAGTCGCTCAGAGAATTCACCTATGTCTCATCCGCTGCAATACATTCACGCTCCATTCTTTCATGACCGCCACTCTGAACCCTGTATCATCAGATCGCTTTCACCTCTAAAATCATTTACTCCATTCCGTGTCATAGATGTGGGATTCATTAAGGCCCTCCTACGACGGGTCGCTTCTTGTCGACATCAGCTCATTATCCAAGAAGTCGACTTAGGAACAACCATTTCAGTACTTTGAAGCTTGCATACCTCAATGGCAAGTTTCTCACTTCTAGCGACAGGTTTACATCAATGGCCTTCGACCGAAAGATTTTGCGTGGTGTTTGATGCCAAGTCCCTTTTTCACACCACGCAAATTGTACTGTAGTACCTTGAGGGTCATCATCATTATCGGTGATTCCTCTCGCGCCTGTTAACAGCTTACATCATTGGCTGGTAATCAGGTGATGTCTTTCCATGTTCGACTCCAGAACATCTTTCACATGGATCGACTTGTACTCCGAGTGAAGGTTGAATGAGTTTGAAGACCCCAGATCTAGTTTTCTGGGCTGCGATATATTTAGGAAAATAAAGACATCAAATGTACATCATTGCTGCATGGATGATCATCCGAATCAAAGGATGATGGCTCTATCAGAATCATCAGTCTGCCACACAGACGGTTGTCTGTCTTATGTACATGAAAATGAATTTATAAAGCTGAGCATGGGAATGCCCACCTCAGCTAGATCATGAAAAATATTATGAAGACAATGTATTGTATTGTATCTTATTATAGGTCACCTTCCAGCTCGAAAAAACTTCAGATCCTCATGATAAAGCATTTCACCCGACATCAAAAGATTAACGACCTCATGCTTTAGGGGGCAGCTGTTATGGACATTTTTGGGCACTCAAACCCAATCATACATGTCCATAAACCAAGGGCTCCTAAGTCCATAAAAGTGTTGCTTCACACCCTAAAGGAACAAGGTCAGCTGATTACATCATCTTCCAGAAGTTCTCCATAGAAAACTACTCAGAACTGGTCAAAGCTGGACAATACAGACTGCCCAGTGCAGAGGGTGCGATGCATCTCACCTGCTCAGTGTAAAGGGTGCGATGCATACTGGAAAGCCCTTTTGTAGGGTGCGATGGGCGAGAGTAGACAAATGGCAGAGACAGTTTGCAAGGTGGATCGTCATGGAATCTTCCAGAAACTTCTCCTGTAACACTTGCCTCTTTGAATTCGCCCAGGGATGAGTAAGAGATCATCAATCTCCAATTAGAATCAAGAACTATCAGAGAGAGGACACTAATCAAAATCCCAGAAGCTGACTCACCCCCCTGCAATCATCTATATATGGATCCCTCATCCTAGAGATCCAGAGGCTAGAATTTGATATCTTGTAAGGAAGTGCTGTTGGTTTCTTGGTGGAATATCATAGTGTTGGGTGATCTAAGCTTTTCATGAGGTGAAGAAGGCCTTTCATGCTGGGAGGATGATGCTGGGTCAGACCAATGGGTTGTAATCCTCTCTTCTAATCTTTATATCAATAAAGTTATTCAAGTTTTCCTCCACATTATTGTATGTCTGATTGTATATGCATTTGTGTGGTCAATATATATCTGGTCCTATATTGTTTATGATTGTAGATCTCTGCACTTTGAAGGTATTATGCTGCTTTAACTTTACAGGTACTCTTTGAAGCGGAGTGGTCAAGGGAGAAGCGGCAAAGACCTGTCGGTGAGGAGAAGGGACAAGCAAAGAACCGAGCGAAAGATCGAGGTTGGTATTCTTTGATCCTCTCCTATCTACTTCTTATAAAGGAAAACAAAAGTAACTTTAATCTGTTTGTTTCTAAGATAGCCACCCATCTTAGTGGGACTAGCAGCTCTGCATAGACACTAGATTTCCTAATAACACTTTGTACACTCCTACAACATGGCATGCCAGCATCTAGGGACTATTTTTCTCAGTGTTGTGCCAGGGTCCTCGAGATTTGAGCCACTTTTTCACGCTCAGAGCCCAGGTCATTGTGCAGAATTGAATGACACCTTTAGAGCATAAAGATAACAAAGGGATTATGATATAAATGAAAATTACTTAAACAATCCATGAATGGACCCCTACTAGCCATGGCAGGCATTTCGTCAAACATATCACAAATATGTAATGTACATGTGTAAACAATATATCTAAGCGTAGGGGTCTCATACTCATCTGAGAATTGCTAAGAAGCATTGATTCCTCAACACATTAGCTACAATTCCATCCATTAGGTCATAGATACATTGTTCACTCATATACAAGAAAAAAATAATGAGATCCATACATATCTATTGTCATAATACATTATCATAACTAGCATAATAACCACAAAATTAACAAGGAATAAACAACCACATGATCTACATATAAACCAGTGCAATGCTCATAAAATAACAAGGATAAATATCCTCATATTAATGATACAAAGGCTAACGATTTGTGGGATTTCCACTCGACCGTAGACATGGCTGAGCCAAAATTCTCTTCATCTAGTCACCCCCATGCCATATTCCAAGCATAAATGTGGGCTCTCGTCAAACACATCAATTCAAAACCATATAGGGATACCAGAGGCCATCCACCTCAACCCATCAAACAATGATTCCACCTCATTGTTGGACATTACAAAACCATCACTAGATTGGTCTCTACCGAATCCTTCGAAGGCTCCAGAGAATTTGCCCCAAGCAAGGCTCTAGGACTAGTAACTCAGCCTATAGTTGTTGTCAGGCTCCAGAGAGTTTTTCCAAGAAAAGCTCCAGGACTAGTAACTCAACCCACAAAGGGCTCTAGAGGGTTTTTCCAACCAAGGCTCCAGGACTAGTAACTCAACCCAAGATGTTATAGGGCTCTAGAATGTTTGGATAACCAAGCCTCCAGGAACTAGTAACTAAAACCAAGCTAGACGAATCATGTGAACCAACTGGAAAAACAAAAAAATTAACCCACAACACCATGGGTATCCAGTAAATGGAAAGGCTAGGAAAATCCACTATCAATCCAGGCAGTCCTCCATTCCAGTGATAGATCATGACCAATAAACCACATGCATATGCCATGCATGCCAAAACTAGTGAGGAAAACATACATGTAACATAATACCTATAAGAAAAACCCATTGTAGCTACTGATCCTGATGCCCTCTTGTGCTTTCCTTCTCTTCCATTTCCTTCTTACTCCAAAACTTCAAGTATGCCACACTCTACAAGAGTGATCCAAGAAAAATCTAAGTGTCCAAGAGTATTAGAGAGAGAGAGAATAGAGAGAGAGTTCCAAAACTGAACTGAAAAAATTCTGTGAACTGATCCTTAGAAGCCTTTTTATTAACTATGCCTCTATTTTCTTCATTTCCATTATTTTCCTTCATTTTCCTCCTCACATGCAACCTGTGACCTTTCACCTCTCTTTTATCGTAATTTACATTATTTTCATAAATAAATGTGCCAAAAATGTCATTTTTCCTTTCCAAAGCCTTTTCCATTGCCTTTGCCAATTTCCTTAGCCATTAATCAACCACAAATGATCCCCATCACTATGTTTTTGCCCAACATTTAGCTTGGAATAAGTTTCCCATCAACCAAGGTTATTATTTTTCCTTTATTAACTTTTATTACATTGAATTTTCACCAGGGTTGTTACAACAAGAAAGATGCCCTTGTTTTTCTCAAAACACAATGTGGAAAAACTTGAAAAGGGAAATTGTGATGACGAATAATGCTTAGCTAATATGTTACCTCTTCTCTATCTTGGGTTTACATATATTTAAATTCAATGATGTCTAAATGGAAAATACAATCCACTCAAACGAAAAGCCTTTGGTCAACTATAAATCCCGTATCTATTCTAGGATCCTCATTCCTCAACTTGGTATTGTAAGTAAATAGTGCTTTCTTGGTGATCCAATCGAGTAGAGAAAGGTAAGGGGAAAATAAAATGGTGAGTAAACCAATATATAAAGTTATATAAATATTTATCTGAAGGGGAAACCTCCTCTACTCTTGATAAGTTAGGATCCCTGTAACGCCCATGAAAAATAATAATTGTTGAAGCACAATCCTAATAAATTAATAAACAAATTGTGAAAGAAGAGAAAGGCTTCCTGCACAGGGAGGTGAAGCAAGTGACTTCACCAGGGTACTTTCCAGGCTCACTGGCAATGAAGCAACACTTGTGCCCCTGTATTGACTTTGTCAAGGTATGTTCTAGGCTTGTTGGCAATGGAGCAAAACCAGAGATGAAACTCATACTCTGAGTATCTTAAACTCGTTGTGCATATTACCCTTTCCTATATTGAAACAATTGTGATTTGGCAATCCTTGATATGTGTTTAACATATTAAGGGAATCAAGGGGACTATATCTTTAACTAGGTTAAGTAGGGAAGCGAAGATAATTTGCAAGATGATTTAATACTTCCTGAAAGACTGAGACCTTGCACTTAGAGAATTAAACCTAAACAAAGAAGTTGGAGTTCTGCAAATGTATTGCCAAGTGTTGTAGACGCATTCAACACCCTCCAAAAGTTTGATCACACTTTAATTTTGGAGCCTACTAAGTATTTCTTGATGTTTTACTCTACGGCTACCCCATGGTCATTGATGTTTTGCAAAGTGTTCAAGTCTTCTTCTTAGTTTCAAACTTTCGAATCACTTGCACTCACATTCACAATCTTTAATGATTTCATGGGAACTCTTCCTTTATGAAAGCTTGAAAAAGCATAGCAGCGACCATCAAGATAATTCTTGTGTGATGTTCAACTCATGACGACAGCTAGTGCTCATTTTTGTTAGCAGTATCCCTCACTTTTGTTGTGTTTGTACTTTTGTTTTGTTCAGTTTTCTCAACTATCATATTTTGTGAATTTTCACTTTCACAAGTGTCATTTTCATATTCACGGATGTCATTTTGAGTTTCTTTTACTTTGATAAATGGAATTTTCATGTTATCTTCACTCTAGAATGTGTTTATTTTAAGGTCATTCACATTTTTCAAGTGTCATCTTATGTTTTCCTCATGTCGCAGGTGTCGCTTTTGTGATTTTCACTCTTGCATGTGTCACACCTTTGCACATCACCAAAGTTAGTTCTAGCACACTCTTATATATTATATGTTCTCACATATCATTAGAATATGCACTAAATACATTCCTACAACTTAGCGCACCATTTGGTCAGAATCGTCATAGTTGTCGTAACTTGTGTTCTACGTGTCGAAATGTGTTGTTTCAATTTTCCCACTTATACATAAGTGTCACTTTGCTGTCGTTTCAAGGTGTGATTGTCATTCATGAGAAATGAGTATTCTTCTAGCTTGTATTAATGGTTTTATGTGTGTGATCCAAGTTTCAGTCATGTCCATATGCATTTCCCTCTTTTACTTAGTCGATCCCACACTTTGCCATTTCAGAGCTATTCTTGTCCTTCATCCAAGCGCAAGTTCTAAAGGCATTAAACTTCTTACTAGGTGATAAGCGCAAATTATTCATAAGCCTTACTGACATATCTTTCCTCCCTTACTTGTTCACTAATTATTTTGTAAAGTCTCCTCCCTCTCATAGCACATTAGTACTTACTAAGGATAAGTCACCTAGCGTTACACTACCTCACTCAGTGGAAAAGTGCACTTAAGAAGAAAAAGGACATTCTCTCCCTAAAAGGTGCACTTTAGACAAATAGGGACCTTCTTACCTTCAAAAATGCACTCTAATAGCCTCAACACACTTCAAAATAACAAGTTCACTTTGGGACTATGAGCACATTCCTTTGAATCGAATAACTGTGCCCTCCTTGAGTGCATGGTGCACTCACAAAGCATGAAGATTCATTATTCTCTAAAAGAACATGGCACACTCATAAAGCATGAAGTTTCATTATTCTCTAAAAGAACATGGCGCACTCATGAAGCACACAGCCTTAGAGCACAAAGCACAATCATGAAGCATGAAGCTTCATCCTTCCCTATGAGTGCATGGCATAGTCATGAATCCTGAAGCTCAAGTGCACTCCTTCTGCATGAAGAACTGCGCCCTCTATGAGCGCATGAGCACCTTGTAGACTTGAGGGTTTCTCCTTCGTTGCTTTGGCATGCGCCCTCTTTACCCTCATGAGAACATGAGTAAACCTTAAAAGCATGAAGGATAGAAGCCTCACTCCATCTCTTCGAAGTGCACCCTTGCACCCTCTTATTATCTTTGAGTGCATGAATGCACCTTGAAGGCCTAAAGACTTGAAGCCTCATTGCTTCATCTCTTTGGAGTGTTCCCTTATGAATCCTTATTCTCTTTGAGTGCATGAGCACACCTTGAAGTCCTAAAGGCTTGAAGCCTCACTCCTTTGTCTCTTCGGAGTGCGCCCTTGCGCCATTGGTGTTCTCTCTCTCTTAATTGAGTGCACAACACACCTTGAAGGACTATTATGAGCCTTGATGAGTTTTACTACACCATCCTAATCAAACCTTGTTCTTTTAACCCTCTCATGGGTCTAGCATGAGAAAATCATTCCATGAGCTAGGTAGTGATAGAATATATTATTTAAGACCGATTTTTCCTCGTCATAAATGATATTCATTCATAGGAAAACTATCTCAACAAGGATATTCTTAACCAGATAATAAGGAGAAAGCATAAAGAAACACCTACAAAGAAGAAGAAAACAAAAGAATAATCATGAAGACATGAAGCAGATCATGGATTGAGACAGAAAGAAGACATTACATGATGACCTAGATTATTCCAATATTTATCAAAGACCCTTTGGAGGGTCAAGATGAGCAATAAAGTGGATCTTTCATGAAGATGAAGTATAGATCAAATCCACCATCAAGAATGCAAGGCGAAATGGAAAGGAAGACAACTTGATATTGCCACCTCATCATGAAGTCCATGTCATCAATGTCAAGTTGTGACATGCACAAGTGTCATCATAATCATCAATATGTGTCCACATGTCATGCCACATCATCATGTGGAATGTAATGATGTATTCTTAAGAAAATGAAAAAATCTAATTTGTGGAAGTATAAGAGTCATATGTGGAATATGAAAATTCTCTTAGTCATATATGGACAAAATTTCTTTAGGAGAATTCCAAAAGTCATTAAAGTTCAAGAGTTGTTTAGAAGTCCAAAGGACATATTAAGAAGTACAAGAGTCATGAGGGTAGTCCACGAGCCATGAGGATATGAAAGGTCATTCCTCTTGTTATAAAAGAAACCTCATAACTCAAGCAAGGGGATTTTGGAGGCTTCAGCTTTAGAGAGGTAGTATTGGACTTTCTACATGGCACGGGAGAGAAAACTACCCTTTGGAGAAGCAAGAAGTGACTTAATGTTCCACTATTGGAACTAGTTTCTCATCATTGCAAATGTGTACTTAGATCTTTCACTTTATTATTAAAGCTTGATGAGCCAACACATTTTCATGCATGTATTGTGAATGCCTTAGTACTATTATTTGGATGTTTTCTATATATGTTGCATTCACATGTACTAAGGAAAATGAACTATTTCAGTGGCCTTTGTACTTATCTTGTTGAAGATGTGTTGTATGTGGTTTAATGAATGTTGTGTCTAAGTCAAATATTTCACTAGATAACTAACAAATATTTCTTTCCTCATCTGTTTCTCTTAGGTTAGTATTGTTAATTCCTTCTAGAGGATCACTTTTTTCTCCCCTCTTGTGAAATTCTCCTTTTACACATTACAATCAATGTTTGACAATGTCAACTTACTTGCTTGTTCAAGGGTTATGTATATAATATCTTATGTTATTCATTGAAACCAAGGTGAACCTTATGGATACAGTGGCTGGGATGATACTCTGGATGGGGCTCCTACTCCAAATGGTGTGAGGTCTAATTGGGCCTTCACATCAGGTGGAACCCCTGTATTTTGGCGATATCCAACATTGTAAACACCACTTTAAAATCATTGAGATGGATGAAAAGATATATAATGATCAAAACTAGATACACTTCCCCATTTTGGGAGGATTTTGGTCCCAAAAAGCTTCTACTGAATGAGGTGAGGAAAATTTTCCTCCACCTTCTCTCGGGTGTGCCATTTAACTTTTCCTAGAAGTGGTGCTTTCAACCCAATATACCAAAGGTCATGTTGCCTTGTCTTGTAATCCTAGACCTCTTCTGCAAATTATATCCTTTGTCAACTATTCCTGAGCATCTAGTGCCAAATCCTCCACAGAAGGTAATACTTGTTCCTCTTCCTAATCTAGCATGAAAGGCTCATAGAGCTTCAAATTCTCCACAGTCAAAACTAAGGGAATGTGCCTGTATGGGGGTAGACTAGGTCTACAGGCATTATCTCCCACCTTTCCTAGTATCTCAAAGGGACCATATCATACAACCTTGATTTTCTTAACAATACCCTACTGACATCTCTTTTTTTCATTGATCATGCCTGGCCTTATATTTTTACTGCAAATTTTGCAGTTTCTCTTGTATTTGTATATGGATCTTCTTGATCTTCTCTACAAATTTTTCATCTCTCAAGGCATCCTTTATAAGATCCTCCCTTAGTCCTCCTTGCTTCCCATATGCAAGATCCAAACGTGAAAGCAACAAGTATCCAAAACAAGTTTGAAATGGGGACCTACCAATGGACGTTTGGATCACTCAATTATAAGAGTTATGTATATATACTAGATGTTCATCCTAGGCCTTTGGATGCTTTTGGTGGTATCCCCCAAAAGATGCACCAAATACCTCTTAACCAATTATGTATGCCTATTTATATGTGGATGTAATGTTATAGAGATCTTAAACTTTGTGTCCATATTCTCCAACAATGTAGTCCAAAATGTAGTGAGAAATCTTGTGTCCTTGTCTAAAATGATGCTCCTTGGTAGCCTAAAGTGCACCCAAACATGTCCAAAGAACAAGTTCATTGCTTCTTTTCCATTGGTGGAATTTTTATAGGGAATTAGAACACACATCTTGTTGAAGCCGTCAACTACCATGAATAGGTAGTCTTGTCCCTACCTGGTTATTGGTAAACCTTCAAAAAATTCCATTGAAATTTTTTCCCATGGATGAGTGCATATAGGTAAAGGATGATATACACCATGTTTCCTGTTACTCAAGTTTTCTATTACAACAAAGCATCCATCCTCTTATGAACCTAACTACCTATTCTGACATCTTGGTCCAATACACATACCTCTACAAGTTGGCCATTGTCTTTGATAGACCAAAGTGCCATGCAACCTTAGAGGTGTGAGGCTATCTTATCAGCTACAAACACTCACCTTTAGGAATGCATAACTTATCCAACTTGTAGAGTAACCTATTCTAGTTATGGTAGTCAATGGTGTTGACATAATCATGAACATGACTCTAGTTTTGCAACTACTGAAACACCTCCATGAATTCCTCATCCTTCAAACATGCCTCTTTGTATGCATCATGGGTGAATGGATCCATGTGCATTAGAGTTCCAAAATCTATGATATTTGATGTGGGTGAACTTGAAATCATGTCAACCAAATTATTTGTGATGCCCTTCTTAGACTTGATCACTAAATGAAATTGTTGTAGAAACCCCATCAACTTGTAACACAGTTTATTGTAGCTTACATTGGTCCTGCAGTTACTATAGTGGTTGGTGATATGTGTCAATAACTGTCTCCTTTCCCATCAAATATTTCTTCCACTTCTTCATAGCTTACACTAGGGCATAAAGTTCCTTGTCATAGGTAGGTTATTTAAAAAATAAACCATGAAATACTTCACCTCACTTTCTTTTATAATAGACTATCTGTACAATGCAATGTCTGGAAATAGGGAGTCTGAGAATAGCTACATCTCATGCTTCACTTCCCTCTTGGGTGGTAAACCTTTAGTATCTTGGAACACATCCTTGTATGTATGTAGAAATTGTTCCAATTGTTTTCTATGTTTCTTAGTACACCCCTCCAAGGATTCCTTACCTCTTATAGTCTCTTCTACATACTAATTTTCTCTTAAAACTAGCAAAACATACCTCTTGTTGGAACTGGTCAATTTCTTAGTTTTGTTTGCACTTCTCAGTGAAATTTCTGACTTTGTTTTATGTGAGTTGATGGTCAATGATTTTCCATCCTTGACGAGACAATATTTGTTGGCTCCCCACATGAATATTGCATCTTGCATGTACATGTAGGGACTGCCAAACATGACTCCGCATACATCAAGGGGAACTACATCTCGTTCTACTTCATCAGTAAAATTAACGATGATGGAAAATATAAATTTTCATTGTTTTGTTACCTTCAACTTTTCATCCTTATATACCCACCCCAACGGACATGGGCTTGGATGATATCGAACTTCCAATCCCAATTTGTTGACTAGCTATGCTATAATTAGCTTTTCCTCTAATCCTGAGTCAAACAGAGCATCAACCTTTATCTTCTTGACCTATATCTTTATGTGGAAGAGTTTGTTCATTTCTTTCTCTTCCTGTTGTTGAAGCCTACTCAAATTCACCTCCTTCTGCAATGATATAAAAACATAATTCTCATCCACATCCAAGCTAATTTCAACATGGTTTCTTGAATTGACGACAATGAGATTATTCTTCTTATTTTCTTTCTTTTTTTCCTTTGATTTAAGATTTGGACGAAAATTCTGACATTTCTCATCTATATGGCCATCACTGTTTTAGTGGTTGCAGTGGTTGTTGGGATAATTACACTGGTGTGTTGTGGTTGTTGTATTTTTATATTTTCCTCGTATCCACTTTAATTCCCCTTCTTCAAAGCGTATTGTTGCTCCTTCTGCCTGGATCCACTTGATTTACCTTTCTTTAGGTAATGTGCCTATACACAAGCCTTTTCCACTAATATGGTTGTGTAGACCCCCAAGGTACTTTAGGTGTAGATTTTGATTCATTGGGGAGATACCATCATTATGGCCATATTTTCTAGTTTTGTGGTGTCCCCCTGTACAATCTACCCTGCTTCTACCTGAAGTAGTGCCAACGGATTCACTGGTCCACTACATACCCAGTAAGGTAAAACTGTGACTTTATGAGGGTTTTGAATTCCTCCCTGTAATAACCCCTAATTTATTTTTCATGTAAATAAAATAAGACCAAGGTCATGGGACACATATTCCAAGATGAATGTTGGGAAAAACACCATAGTGGGCATCAATTGTGACTAATTAATGACTATGGAAATTAGCAAAGGAAAAGTGGCAATAATTGGAATTTATTTATGAATAAAGGAAAATAGGAGAAAAGGAAGGTGAAGAGACACACATTTAAATGCAAGGGAAATTAGAGAAAAAATGAAGGAAAATGAAGAAAATAGTGAGATTAATTATAAAAAGACATTAAAGAATCAATTGCAAGCTTTCTTATAATTTTGAGTTGAGCTCTCCTTTCATTTACTCTCTCATACACTCTTCCACACTTAGAGAATTTTTGGAGAATGCCTGGAGCACTCTAGTATTCACTTGGATTTGGAGAAAGAAGGAAAATGAAAGCAAGGGAGTGTGAGGGAGACAGTTGGATCAAAAACTACAACAGGGGTTTCTTTGCAGGTAACATGTTGCATGGGTGATTTCCTTGCTGATTTTGGATGCTTGGTATATGCATGTTGTTCCTTGGTCATGCATTTTCATTCACATGGAGATTTTCCAGGGTTAACTGTGGTTTTAGTATTTCCTTTCCATTTCCTGGATAACCATGGTGTTATGGTATTTTTGCTTGTTTTTTTGATTGGTGCTCAGGTTCTCGATGGTTGTGGGTTGGAAAAAATGTTATGGAAGCCCTAGAACAACTTGGGTTGAGTTATTATTTCCTGGAGCCATTGGATGTGGGAGAAGCTCTAGAGCTCTTGGTGGGTTGAGTTACTAGTCCATGGAGCCATGGTTGGAGCAAATTCTATGGAACCTTGGAAGGCTGTTGGTTGAGTTACTAGTTCTTGGAGCCCTAGATAGCTGGGATAGGGACCGATATGGTTGAGGTTAGTGATTTTTGGGGTGGAATCACCATGGTTGAGGATTGAGGTGGTTTGGCCTCTGGAATCCCTGGTTTGGTTTTGTTTTGGTTTATTCCATGAGATCCCACATTCATGATTGGAATATGGCATGAGGGTGATTAGCTAAAAGAGAGATTTGGTTTAGCACAATCTATAGTTGGAAGGTACATGGAAGTCTATGAATTTATTGGCATTTTCATATGTTAATAAGAGTTATTTTCCTTATGATCACTTGTAATGGTTATCATGTTCGAATTATGGGTGAATTTCCATGGTTTCTATGCTGGTTATTTTCTAATTATATTTTGGTTATATGATGCATTCTATCTATGGATCATATCATGTTTTGATAAGTTAATGAATGTTGATGAATGCACAGACTGAAAAGTGTTATTGCAGCTAGCTAGAGAGGTCTTAGAGCCTTCTTGGTGATTCTCAGAAGGATACTATTATTTGATGATCAGACATGCATTCATGACTTGTAGCTTACATGTTTTCCATATGTTTGATGAAATATATGTCATGGACTATACATGTCTAGTTCGATTTCTTGCTTGAGTTTTGATTGATCAACATTGTCACTTCCTTTGATTACATTCTTGAAATTTACATGCAGTTCTGGGCAGTGGCCTGGAGCCTAACCTAAAAAATTGGCTCAGATCTCGGATTTGCTAGGACTAAACTGGATGATTTAGGTCATAACCACATGAAATTAGGCTTCTGCATGTTGCTAGGGCCTCATAACTACACTTTTGTCTCGTTGTGTGTGTGGTTGGGGTGTTAGGTCAGTGAAGGAGGCTTCTAGCTCAAAGATTGATAACTTGGGGTGGTTGTTTAGCTCTTGAGTGATCTATAGTCCATGTAGGATGTTTTTAAGTGTCGGTGTGTTGGCCCCACTTCCATAACTAGAACTTGGAGGTCAGGTCATGTCATAATGACACTTGTCTCATGTTTACCCTAATGAGCTTGTAAAGTTTGGTAAATGTGGGAGGTGGTGGTTATAGGGTGGTATCAGAGAGACATCGTGGTCACCACCGCCATTATCCTTATAGAAGGAGTGAGAAGCAATACTTTCCAGATGAGTTCAAGATATCTAGGGCTCCTGCATTTGATGGAGAGATAAAGAAACCAGAATATGGAACATCATGACTACCTGGGATGAAGAAGTTCTTTGAATTGCATGATTATACAGATAATATGAAAGCAAAGATAACTATTTTTAGTCTCAAGGGAAAAGAAAATACCTGGTGGGAGTACGTGAAGCATGTCAGAGGCATCAGGACATAGGATTTGAGTTGTCATTAGTTTAAAAGACTCTTCAAAATGAAGTACTTATTCGAGAGATATTACGATGGAAAGGCCAAGGATTTCTATGATATTAAGGTGGGGTATATGACAGATAAAGGGTACCTGACTAAGTTTTTTGAGTTTTTGAGGTATGTGTCATATCTTAAGGATGAGAAGAAAAAGGTTCAAAGGTTCATTTGTGGACCACCATGATCATTTAAGGACCATATTGAGTATGATGAGCCTCAATCATTCAAGGAAGTCAATGGGAAGTTGAAGAATTGTTATGAGAAGTCTAAGTGTAAGTCTTAGCCTAAGCGAGATTGGGAAGGTAATGACAAGACTAAAGGAAAGTGGTTTAAGAAGTGAGGAAGACCTCAAGATGCATGTGACAAGGAGAATGTATCACTGTACAAGAAGTTCAATGCAATTGACAAAGGACATGGATTTCAGTCTGAGGAGAAGAATATATGTGATGGAAGGAAGCCTTTGTAGTACTGAACTTGTGGTGGAGAGAATCGCAGGAGAGATTTTCCACAACATCAGGGTAGAAGACCTCAGATTTATAGTGCTCATGAGGCATAAACAATTGGATATGTTGGGTAGAGTATTCCTTGGATTTATGCAGCAGTGGATAATAGACATGATGATCATCAAACATCCATTATTGATATGGAAGGTAATCTTTGTGATCAAGTTGTTTCTATCTAGATTATCCCTAGATCTAAATATAGTTATGTCAGTCCTGACCTGGTGGATAAGTGGTTCTTGAATAAATAAGTGCATGTAAAATATAGGTTGGTGAAGATGGCTATAGGTACCAAGATAATAGTTCATCATTGGGTTAGATCTTGTGCATTTAAGTTGAATGGTATGCCTACATCAAAACATCTAAATGTGATTCCTTTGGGATCATACAATATGCTTTTGGGCATGGATTGGTTGTTCATTCACAGGACTAAGGTAGATTGTTATGATAAGGCTATTGAGTGCCTAGATGATGATGGAGAAAGGAGAATCTTGTAGGGTAAGAAGAAGCCTACATAAGTGAGAATGGTTACAACTATGCAGGCAAATCCTAGTTGCAAAAAAGGGTGTGTATTATTTATAGTGAACGTTTCCAGTGACAAATGGAAGGAGGTTGAGGATGATGAAGTCTTGAAGAGGTATCCTGTTTTGCAGCAGTTTCAAGATGTGTTTCCTGCAGAGATTTTAGAGTTTCCTCTTCATAGGGAAGTGAAATTTTCTATTGAGTTGATGTCGGGAGAAACACCGACATCTAAGGCACCTCACAGGATGAGCACTCAAGATTTGGTGGGATTGAATTTGAAGCTTAAGGAAATGCTTGATAAGAAATTAATTAGGCCAAGTGTGTCACCTTGGGTTGCACCCGTATTGTTTGTAAAGAAGAAGGATGGTACTCTTAGGCTGTGCATTAATTTCCAACAGTTGAACAAAGTGACTATCAAGAATAGGTATCCTTTTTTGCAGATTGATGATTTGTTTGATCAGTTTAAGGGAGTAGTAGTGTTCTCAAAGATTGATTTAAGATTAGTATATCATTAGGTGGGCATTGTTAGCTTTGCTGTGCAAAAGAATCAAAAATGGATTCAAAGACTCTCAAAGGCTGCAAACACACTTTTAATCATGCGAGAGGATCCATTGATGTTGTTGAAATCCTCAAATTTTAGCTAAAAGTCTTCCACTGATCGAAAAAAGTGCAAGAGGAAAGCCCTTTGGAGGGCAGAAATACACTATCGGGAGGTGGAAATACACCAAAAACCATGTAAAAATCAAAATCACAGGCTTAAGGATCCGCTCTAATCTCAGCCGTTAGATCTGGCTGATCAACGGTCCAGATCTCGTCGGCATATCGCAAGTCGGGGGAGGCAGCAGCAGCGACATGATACATCGCCGATGAGTGATCGCCGATATCGCTATTGGCGTTTCAAATGGAGCATGGCCTTTTGCATATAAATGAGCAATCGTCGATGGGCCGGACCCGACGTTGGCATTAATCCTTTTTGATAGATTTTCGGGTCCACAGCAATATCGCATCGGCAATATCTAAGAAATCAAGGCTTTTATGTTTGCGATGAGCGATCTACGATATTGCTATCGACGTTTTCTAATGGGTGGGGCCTTTACATATGACATGCCTCCGATCCGATGCGTCGGACCCGATGGTTTATGAATGATTTCTCTTAAAATTTCAAGTCCACGCTGAGCCATTTTCATTGGTTTTGGGCGCATTTTCTTTATTAAAGGAAATATAAGGAAATACAAAAGGAAGCCTCAGAGGATGTCGATAGCGATGAAGACCGGACCCGATGGGGTCCGGGAAGCAAAATATATATGATTTCGAGTCCGCCAAAGGCAAATTTCCCGTGTTTTGCAGCATTTTTCAATGTATTTTCAAACAGAGGATTGGCCGGCTATCATATGCATTGCGACCCGAAAGGCGGACCCGATAGAGACAATATGCATGAATGAACCTTTTGAAGTCCGAAAGGGACCGGTGCAGGGATTTCATAGGAATGACAGCCACTCCATTGCAGGTTCAGGTGCCAAGCCATCCGTAGCAGAGTCTTGCAGTCATGATACACACCAGAAGAAGGATTCGGCGGAGAAGCGGCGGCCGGCAAACAGAGCCCGGAAAGGGAAGGAGAATGGCCACTACACGCCTCAACCCAAACCAAACGAAATCATGGAGCATTAACGGCCCTGCCAGTGCAGCAGTCATCCTAACAAACATAATGGGGCATCTTTGGCACGAGGGAGCTCCCATGCATCACAGCAGGCCGCCCAAAGCATCTAAGTATGGTTATTCCTCTGTCAGAAGAGGAAAAACCTCTGAGCCATACCTGCCTATTGAGGGAATCAAACGGTTATGGGACAGATCAGACAAGTTCAAGACTCCGAGCCTTCTAGAGAGCTCAGGAGCATTGTAAAGGGCCTATAAAAGGTAGAAAACTAAATGTAACAAGGGTTCAACTTTTGGAGATTATTCCTCCCCTGTTCCTTCAAGCTTCTCATCTGCAGTCTTTAGTAATACAAGCTTCTTTTGTTGTTACATGTTTAATGTCCATTTCTCTTATGTTCTATGCTTGCACTTGAACAATTTGTTCAGGTTTTCTGTGTGTTTAAGGCCAGATAACTGTCATCTTATCTCTGCTTTGATATATTAGATTTGCAAGCTTCTTTGCTGCCTATGGCTAGCCATTTATATGTGTGATTATATATGCATCTGCCAGTATAGTCAGTAAGTTCATTTGCTGCCTGTAGCTAGCCATTCATATAGGTCCATGTATGCAATCTGCTGGCATAGTCAGTGTTCTCCATCTATCCATTAAATCTACAAACTATTGAGCATTAGCAGTCTAAAGCCTTGTGTTGTTGGGGGTGTTCATGCATGTCTTGAGTGTGAATAGAGCTGGAATGGTTATCCGACTTGATCCAAACCATCTTTCATTCCAATAGTTCAGAGAACAATATTGAAGATTATATGTTACCAGGCATCTCTGATTTACAACCTCGGAGAGTTTCCTGGAGCGATAATAGGCATCAAAGAAGAAGATATTTACAAGACCACGTTTCATACTAGGTATTGGAATTATGAGCTCATAGTGGTTCGTTTTGGTCTTACTAATGCTCCAACTACTTTCATGTGCTTGAAGAACATTATGTTGTGTCCTTATCTTGACAAGTTTGTGACAATGTTTATTGATGACATATTGATATATTATAAGAATGAGGAAGAGCATGTAGAGAACTTGCTAGCAATATTAAGATTGTTGAGAAAGAATTAGTTATATGCCAAGCTCAACAAGTGCAGTTTCTTTGAGATTGAAGTTCATTACTTGGGACATGTTGTTTCCAAGGAAGGCAGAACAATGGACTCAGAAAAGATTAAATCTACCATGGAGTGGCCATATCCTAGGAATTTGGATGACATAATATCAATCATGGGAATAGTAGGTTATTACAGGAGATTCATCAGGAACTTATCACAAATTTCCTATACTATTACATCTTTATAGGGGAAAGGAAAGAAGTTTGAATAGATTGAAAAGTGTGCAACCAGTTTTAAGCAGTTGAAGCATTTTCTTACAAATGCTCCAGTCTTAAAGTTTGAAAATACTGATAAAGAGTTTGTGGTATGTACAAATGATTGTAAGAGAGGAATTGGTGGAGTCTCGATGAAGGAAGGACATGTGGTATTCTATGAGTTAAGGAAGCTAAATGATCACAAACATAATTATGTGACCCATGATCTTGACTTGGAAACTATCATTCGTGCATTGAAGATGTCGAGACATTATCTTCTTGGTAGGAGATTATTCTTGATGAGTGATCATAGTGGGCCGAGGTACTCTTTTGACCACCCCAATCTAAATGTAAATAATGTTATATGGTTGGCTACCCTCAGTGAGTTTTTCTTTGAGATGAGGTATATTAAGGGCAAGGAGAATAGGGTTACATATGCTCTCAGTAGGAGAGTGCAACTGAGTCATATTGCAGCTGTAGGTTCTTATGGGACAAATTTACAGGAGCAAAACTTATAGGCAGGAAAACGTGATGATAAGTATCAACAACTGAAGCAAAGATTGCAACATTAGGGTGAAGGTGACAAGGATGAGGAGTATCACTTCAAGACATATGTCTTGGTCAAATTTAGGAACAAGATTTATGTGCCATATAATAGAGAGCTCAAGAAGCTTATCTTGAGAGAGTTTCATGTCAAGTCGTATTTAGGTCATCCGGATATCAAAATACTTTGACAATAGTTAAGAAGTTCTATCATTGGCCGAATTTGAAGAAAGATGTGGTTGAGTTTGTTGTGATATGTTTTGACTATCAGTAGGTAAAATCAAAGTGTAAGCATCTAGCTAGTTTGTTACAACTGATTCCAACTCTAGAGTGGAAATGGGAGGTCATTTCCATGGACTTCATTACAGGTTTTCCAAGGACATCGAAGCAACATGATTCTGTCATGGTTGTGGTTGATAGGTTAAGGTAGGTATCTCACTTCATTGCAATGAAGTATACTAACTCAACTACTGAGGTAACTCAGATCTTTATCAGGGAGATAATGAGATTGCATGGTGTTCCGAAGAATATTATATCAGACATAGATGCCAATTTCACTTCTAGGCTTTGGAAGGAGTTATTTGCAGTCTTGGGGATAAAGTTAGCTTTCAATATAGCTTATCATCTACTGATAGATGGGCAGAAAAAGAGGGTGAACAAGATTCTAGGGGACATGTTGAATATGTATTTCATTCATCAATAGAGTAAGTGGTAGGAGTATCTTCCATTGGTGGAGCTTGTTAGAAAATAAGAAAGGAAAAAATATTTTCTTTGTGTTGATAATTACTTGTGAGATTCTTATGTTCTTATTAAATTTCTTGTGCTCTTATCTTATATTAGTTCATCAAGAAATTACCAAAACAGTACCAACGAAGATAAAAAACGCAAGATGTAGGTGGGCAGCCAGGTAAAAACCCCAATCTAAGGGAAAATCAAGTCAATAACTATTCCTTCAATAGTTTCATGAGATAATAAGGGAGTCCTGACCGAGACACAAAATTCCTCCATACCAAGGCATCCCTTTCTTCCTTCTATAAATGATAACCCTTTCAACAACAACTTCGATGTAGCAACAACAACTGACAACAACAACTTCGACCTAGCACTAGCAACATCGACCTGGAAGCAATTGGCAACAACAACTTCAATGTAGTATTAGAGAATTTGATCTTCCTAGAAAGTTCACACCTGTGACAAATAGATGGCCCAAAACTTCGATATTGACCTTCCCTGCAATTCTCCTCCTTCTTTTTCAACTTCGCTCTTTTCAGCTGGCTCTTCTTGTAAATCAAACTTGTGTGAGTGAGTGTCCTCTAAATGAATCGAACTGCTCCAATATATATGCTTCTAGTGAGGTTGAATTACCCTGTTTGAGGCCGACTTGATCTCCTTGAGGCCGACTTGGTGTGGAGGTGACAAATAACTTATTTGACTCAATAATAAATCTTTTTAGATGACTCAGAAGTCCAAGAAGGGTCACTTTAAATGGACAATGACTTTAATGACTTAGTATAAATCCTAGAAGTCCTCAATGGGAAATTTTACCTAAAACATGTTGACCTAAGCATGAAATCCCATGCTTTAATAATTCGTAACAATAATAATAAATTCTTTTTCTTTCTTTTGATAAAGACATTTCATTATGACTCAAATATAATTTATGAAGACTAAACCTTGTTACATTCTTCAACACTCCCTCTTAACTAGGGAGTTATTCATACTTACATACACAAGTACATGGAAGATCTCAAAACACATGAACCATGAAGAGTTTAGGCACTTATATTGCCAAGAACTAGATTCCTGACCAGGGAAATCTATCTAGGTGGGACTTGTTGGCATTATGACACAGGTTTGGCGCTATGACACAGGTGTTGTCCTTGATGGAAACTCACACAGATGATAGATCATAGTGCAGCAGGTCAGAAGCAAAGAATTGATGATCAGACTACAAAGAATGAAGAAAGAAAAGTATATACGCAGGTTCACTATATACCAAGTCGTGTACACACGCAGGTTCACTATATACCAAGTCGCGTATATACGCAGGTTCGCTATATACCAAGTAGTGTATACACACAGTTTCACTATATACAAAGGCGCGTATATCGTACACACGCATTTTCATGCAAGGAAAGGCGCGTACATGTCAGAAAACTAAGTTTTGGGTCCGTGGTATTTGGACCTATGGTTTTGGACCTTGGTATTGCATCCGAAGTATTGAACCCAGGTATTGGGTCCCTAGTATTGGTTCTAAATGGTTTTGGACCATGGTATTGAGTAAGGCCTAAGACTATAAAAGGGGAAGGAGATCATTGGGCAAAAGCATTGACTCAAGCATTGAATATCTGATGAAGAGCAAGATCTAGAATACTGGTCATTGGGTAATTGTGCATAGCTGGATCTGAATCAAGGAGGAACCTGAGCACTAGAAGAAGGATAAGTTCTATTGATGGGTCAAGATCTTAAGGCTTGAATAGTAGTATCTTTGTGTTATTTTGATCTGTTATATTTGGCACATGACTTGATCTATAAATCTAATAATTTGGGTTTAACTGATGTCTGAATAAGTGAAAAGGGTAAATTATCTTTTATAGATCTGTACGCAGGTTCAGCACAGCAGAGGCGTGTATACATG
The DNA here is from genome assembly GCA_031772625.1 of Pinus tabuliformis. NCBI lineage: Eukaryota > Viridiplantae > Streptophyta > Pinopsida > Pinales > Pinaceae > Pinus > Pinus tabuliformis. The sequence goes on along the minus strand of CM062814.1, from coordinate 738,550,329 downwards.
CAGGTTCATTAATTCAAAACAACGTATACGTAGGTTGGCCTTAATACATCAACGTATGCATGTAGGTTCTGCATATTGAAGTAGCGTACGTCTCATGAAATATGTTTTAGCTACTTCTGTTTATTGTTGCAGTGTTCTGGGTTCAGGATTGGTTCTGGTTACTGTCACTGTATTCTGGTTACAACTTTCTGAGAAGTGATTGGTTGATTCAGTATTGGTTTGTACAAAGGAGATTGGTTGATGCAGATATAATTGATGTTTGATTGATGTTATTCATGGATCCAGTCTGAAAATTTATGAAACATGGTCCTTGGAAGAAAAGAGAAGGTTGTAGCCTTCTGTAGGTTAGCATCTACGTACCAGTACCTTAGCTAGTACAAGAGCTAAGGGGGTTGTAGCTCCCTTCCAGGAGAAGCTAGAGAACGAGAGAAGGTTGTAGCCTTCTGCAGGTAGCAGCCTGCATACTGGTATAAGACTGCACCAGTACAGAAACATTGTAAAATGAAGTTTCTAATTAAAAGAAGATAGAGACGAATTGCAGCAGGTGGTTTTCACCCACATTGGGTTTCCACCTTATATCTTGTGTTCTTATGTGTGACTGCGTGTTCTATTTTACTGTTCCTGGTTACTGTTTATATGGTTTGATGCACAGATTAATGATCAATATCTGAAGAATAATTTAAATTATGAGTCTGATGGTTATGCGCTGGTTTCCTTAACTGTAGTTGCGTACATACGCGGTTTTCACTAACTGAAGTAGCGTATACAAATCTGATTGTGAAATGAAAAATAATTGACCTGATAATACTGATTCACCCCCCCTCTCAGTATTATTTCCAACAGGACTAAGATGGACTAAAGCTTTCAGTCTCTCTAGGTACCATTAGGCTTACTTACTAACCATCAACCCAGGGAACTAGGTGTGTAATGCAAGGTTATACCTCTATGACCAGCACCACCTTTCCTACTACTTTAGGAACTAGAAATCAACACAAATGCCAGCCAAATGTCCTCCTAGGAATTTTACACAATTCCTCAATACATCAAATCTCTCTAACCTCAAGCATGCTTTTCAAGAACTTTGAGAGAATTACCTTAACAGTCACAATCCCAATCAGTAACAACCTTTCAAATAATCATGAGTAAAAAAAAATTGTTGGGGTCTTCAGACATATTGATTTTGCTTCACAATTTTATAACAATAGGAATTAGAGGCTTCCCAATTTTTTTTGACAAAGGTTTCCTCAATCATTCAACTTTCTTTCCTACTTCACATGTAGAAACCAAATATTTCTTTCCTTCTTTTAGCAACACCTCAATATTAACTCTCCAATTTCTTCGAGGTATCCATTATGATTATAATATACCCTCCCTCTCAACTTGGGAGATATCCTTCCTTTTATCTAGGCTCCCTCTTAACTTAGGAACTTATTTCTAAAACATCGAAGAATATTTCAAGGCTTCCATCATTCTCATCAGAGTCACCTTGATCATCATCATTGCATATAAATTCCTTCATCATGGTTATCAAGCAAATCAACTTTAGTTATGAACATCTTCATCATCTTGAAGATTATGTACCTGCACAACTTAGACAACAAGTACAACCAAATACATATATAATTTAGCATGAACTTACTATATCAAAATCATACAATAATGGAAGCATTAGACTTTAGAAATAAAATAACTAAACTTAGTTAGGTTCATAATCAACAAGGAACTCATACTTTAATACTTCAACTACTTGCTAAGGTTTTTGTCATATACCCTAGAATTCATCATCAAGACTTTTGAGCAACTTAATTAGGATAACAATCTTCATTATATCTAGGGTCTTAATATTTCTTCTAGAGATATGTCATACTCTACTATAATATCTTGCGAAACCTAGAAGCAATTCAAACAAGTACACTTACAATGCATTTAACAACTTTAGAATTCATATGTTAGACTTCTACTAGGATTTAATGCAAACCCTAGATTCCATCTTTGAAATGTTAAGCCTTAGATGCCAAAAATAATTCCCAATCACAACACAATAAAAAATATCAACTAAATGAGAAACTTCTACTAGGGTTTGTTGTAAACCCTAGATCACATTTGAAGAAATATCATCTCATCATATCCTAGAATATCAAACATCTACTAGGGTTAGTTACAAACCCTAGAACGTATCAACAAATAGATTAGAACAAATACATATATAATATAATCATGCACAATCATATCATAACATATATTAGACAAACCTAGTACACAAAAATCAATATATTTAAATTGAGACATATAACAATCTTGATTAGAGTAGGGTTTTGATCAGATAGACAATCATAAACCTAGGGTTTCATTCCTAGGAGCTTACTCTCGATACATAAGGGTTTTACTCATAAACCTTAATTTACCAAAATCTTAAGGTCTAGGAACACAGTACCATCTAATCCTAAAGGACCAGGGTTTCCATAACAATACTAAACATGACATTATCATCAAAATCCTTAGACATGAAAAGAATAACATTTTCTAGATTTGATCAATAACCTTAGGTAGACTAGGGATTTCACATTAGCATACCCTTAGGTTATGGTTTTTCAGAGAACCTATTAGGGTTTCAAAAACATGATTATTTAATGAGGGTAGATTCAATCTAATGATTAATCTCCCAAACAAGAATCTCTATGATTCAAAGGTCCTAGACATAACACTTGTTAGTAATGTAAAGCATATTTCTTTGAATGATTGAATATACCTTTATAACAAAGAGAAACAAAAATTATAGTTTAATACATACCTTTGAGTTTAGAAAAAACTTATAGGACATCAATTCCAATAGATGTTCTATGCTTTGTCTTATGAGGTCTTCTTCAAAGCCCTTGAGCATATCAACAAGCTTTTCCTAAACAAGGAAAACATGAAAATAAATGTTATTAGCATCTAGTGTAAACACATCTAGATAGGAAGAGGAAAACCAAATATAAAATATAATATAAGAAGTAGGATCGTTATCTTTGGAAAATTGGTGAGGGCTCCCTCTTAACCCAATCTTGAGGGATACCTATAACTTTAACAAAAAATTCAAAAATGTTTTTCCATAGTATGTTAAACCTATAAATATTAAAAATCAAAATAAAAAACAATTCAAAAACTTAGAGTAGAAGGACTCAGTATTATAAGTCCTTTATTTCCGATTCTTTGGCCTTGTGCTTCTTTAGAGGGAAACATTTTCATGATCCCTATTTCCCTTTCTATTTGTCGGATTCTCACGACAATCACTTTTATAGTGACCCATGTTGTGACAATTGTAGCATTCAATTTTGGATAGGTCTATATTCTTTCTAGGCCCTTTAGACTTCTTGAAATATCCTTTGTTCTTGTGATGAGAGGAATAGGCATTTGAAACTTTCTCCTCTTCATTCTCTTTGTTTCTTACTAGAGAAATTTTGACTTCTTCCTAATTGCATGTGTTCCGTTATCACTCAGAAGTCTTCCCTAGAAGTTATAAAAAGAAGGAATAATCTGAGGTAACCACAAACCTAATATTTTAGACTCGGGTCCTAGCTAATCTAAGTCCAGAGAGGGCTCTCTCTTTATAATTTAACTTTGTTTTAGGTGGGATTTCAGGCTAGTTCTTAGTGCTCATGAGATTTTGATTTTGATTGGGTGGTGGAATTCTGGGAATAGATGGGCAGAACAAGTCCTCAAGCCATTGGGCTATGGAGTCAATGAAAGAGTGGCTTAACTATATTAGATCAATTTCCAAAGGATGAGTTCACAGGGGAGGCTAGCACAACAAAAATCAAATCTGTAGGTTCAAATGGATGAGGTAGTCCTAACCAGGGCAAAGGGCAATGAAGAATCCTTAAACCAGGATCAAGATGAAGAACAGAAGGAGATCAGTAGCAAAGGGCAACTAAGAATCCTTTACTATGGACCAAAGGGGGGGAACTACGGAAGTAAGGGAGCAATTAAGAATTCCCAGACTAAGATAGTTTAGCAGAAAACAGTGAGAAAGTAAACAGTCAAGATAGAGAGCATTAAAGCTAATTCTGAAATATCATTCCTTGTTTACTATTCAGATTTCATAGAGAAACATGTGAATATTTATAAACATGAAGAGAAAATAGTAATAAACACAAAGAGATATTACTTATTTGATTTCCACTATGCACAAGAATCCTGTGAAATGTCTTTATCTTTATTTCATGATCCAGTAAGCCAATCCAGTCTTGATTACAATAGCTCCTTAACTTGATATGAAATGTCTATAGATGTCTTTTAATCCACCCTAATTACTTCGAAATGTGAAGTATTTATACAAAAAATATTACAAAATATCTCATAACAGTTTGATAATTATTCTAGGAAATCAAAAATATCTTCAAGCATGAAGATAGAGACAGATGGAAAACTGCTTCTTGCTGCCCTTTTTATTGTGATTGTGCTGGCTGTTGTAGTTTGAATCTGGCTTTTTTAGTTGCTTGATATCTATATGTTGGAATGACTTTATGTCTTTAACCTACTAATACTCTTTACCTGCTACACTTTGACCCAGTTTCACCTATTTTACCTGACTGCCATATAGATTTACTGCAGTAACTTTATAGTAAGTCTGTTAATTTTACCCACCCTTCATCTTTAGGTAATTTTATCTTCAACATCTTTCTATATGTCTCATCATCTTCGGTGTACTTGAAAAAATTTGGCTTGTTGACGAACATGTGCTTTACCTCATGCTCTAGGAAGAACAGATTTTCCAAATTATAATACAATACCTTTCTTGTGGGCAAAGCTTTTACCCCTGAAGTACTAGCTTGGTCATTGGCCAATTTGTTTAGTCTTTCAACGTAGTCCTCTTGGGTCATAAGCTTGTCATGAATAACCATAGGACTGGGAAGGCCTTTTTCCCTCAAAATACCAAACTTTGTCATGAATCTATCAATATCAGCTTGTATGCTTTGGCATTTCTTCTCAAGATTGAGCATAAGGTTCCTTTTAGTAAGAATCTTCTTGATTTCTATGATGGTCCTTGTCCTATCTTCTATGCCTAGTTCATCCAGCTGATACCTAGTCTTTCTATTCAAAAGTTTTATCAGTTGGTTGGCCTCCTCGGGCTTGTCCCCCAGCTCTTCTCTTGTCTTTTGAATTGCTTTGGTGGCCACTTTCACCAGTTCAGTCTGCTAAAAAATTACTTGAATTGATGGCCAAACATCATTGGCAGAGTCAATGATGTTGGACCAGAGCATCTCCTTTATATCTCCTAGTGGCTGTTGCAATGTTGAGTCATTTTCAAGGATTTTTATCCTTTCACCCATTCTGTGACTCTTCTGAGCTTCTTCTTTCTTCTGTATTTGTGCAAGTTTGCAGTTAGTTTCCAAACTTGACACTTTTTCTCTAAGCCTTTTAAGCTCTGTAGCTTGGATGGTCATTTCCTCCATGGCTTTTACTAATTCAGTTGTCTTCTTTGTAGATGTACTTGCACTTGTAGATGTACCTGTGATTGGCATAGCTGTAGCTGGTGGAATTGTTGGTGCTAAGGAAGCAACCAATGTAGAGGGCACTGCTGTAGAGACTGTAGGAATGACAGTCTGTGGAGTGGTGGCCAACTCACTCTATTTAGACTGAATCAAGTTGCCTAGCTCTTTCTCTGTTTCCTTTAATTGATCATTTAGCTTAAGGACTAAGTCCATAAGCTCTCCCTGTTCCTTCTGGGTTTCTAGTACTTCAGCTGTTTGTGGATGATGCAGATGAGGGATTTTGAGCTGCTTTTTCAAGGCAGCTATGTCATCATTTTTCTTTTTGATTAGCTTTTCTGCAGCCTTTACATCCTTGGGATCATGTCCCAACTCTATGATTAAGTCCTCTAAGGACTTTATCCTGGTATCCTTGGCCTGTGAAGAGGCCTTTTCTAGTTGGAATTGTGCTGATATATTATTTAGTGAATTTTGTAGTTGATGTGCTACAATGGCCTTGCTGGTCAATGTGGAATAGACCATTTCTCCAGTCTGTTTGTGCAATTCTATTTGGTCGATAGGATGTATATCTTTCGCCAGCACCTCAAAGTCTGTCTTCAAGTAATCTGCTATAGACCTGGGCTGCTATATGGTAGGCTTCATGAAAGTCATTTGCATCTTACCTTCTTTTACATCAAAGGTTGACATTAGCCTTGTTTGATTAGTGGGAGCCATTTTAAGGGATTGTGCATAGCTCTGAGCCTTCAACCTTTCGTTTTTGGCCGTTATCTCTTTGTATTTCTCTCTAATGTCATGGTCCTGGCAAGTTGGAGCTCTAAATGAGGATACTTCCACACTCTGTTGTCTTTCCAGCATTCGAGCCTGTGCAGTGGAAGGTTCTTGTGTTCTTCCAGAGGGAGTAGCTTGCCTGCTCTCTGCCCTTTCTGTACCTGTGGCTCCAATTGTTTCCTTTGTAAACTCTTGTTCTAAAAAAGGATTTAACCTTTGCCTTTTGACATAAGTTTGTGCAACAGGTCTGCTAGAAGGAGTGGCCTCCTTCCTATCTCTTTTGGGATTCTTCTCCACATTTAGAGGAGTCTATACAATAGGAGGAGTACTCATGATGTGTTTTCGCTGAGCCAGCTCTTCTAATATGTCCCGTTGCTCTGATTTTTCTTGCTCTCGAGGTCCTTCTTTTGCTTGTTGCTCACTGTGTTCTTGTGTTTCCCTTTGGGACAAGGATTCTCCTGGCACCTGTACAAAAGAATCTTCATCAAGTCTCCTTTCTAGATCAATCAACACATTATCAACAACAACTTCTATGCTATCTCTGTCTACTAAAGTGTTCTCCACCCATTCTAGTTGATTTGCATATTGTTCTATCTCAGGAATTTTGTGGTGGATATAGGGAGACAATTTGTTCTTTTGTCTTCTATTATAGATGAAATCAAAAGGGTCATATCTCCATATGAAGCTTTGTTTTAGTTTAAGCCTTTGAAGGATTTCTTCTGCTTCCTTTCCAGCTTCTCCATTGTTGCATATAAAGGGGCCTAGTTGGTCTTTTATTTTGAGTTGAGCTTTCTTCTTGGCCTTTACAAAATGTACCTCATCTGAATTAATTATTTGCCTGTAGTACTCCAGAGCAAACAATCTCATGGGGAGGTATCTTGGTAGTTTGTATGGTGCTAACTCACAGCCATATATCCTGATTTCAGTGTGATTTTGGTACAAGTACCAATCTCCCACTCTTTATTGTTTGGACAGGTATAGGACCCTCCTGATATCTGCACTGATCCTGGGGGGAGGACTTCCTAACAACATGGTTGCCACTGGGTGCACAAAAATATCTATGAAATCTGTATAAGTATATGGAGAGTCATATTGGTGGATTAATGAGGTCCAAAAGACTATTGATATAGGGTTTCCTCTGGTATCAAGCTTTTGAAGTGTAAATGGCAATTTATCAACTTGATAGTATAGGAAAAGATGATATAAAACTGATGAGTACTTGAAAACTCTTTCATTGTCCATTCTCATGAATTGATCATGCATTTTATCTGCAATGAATTTGGCATAATCAAACATGATGGCAGGGGGCTGTCTAGGGGTGTAAATGGACATGAAGGCTATAATAATCTCATCAACAAACTCACTGGTAGTCTGGCCTAAAACACTAGACATCATTGATATAATGTCTCGGCCAAGTTCAGAGAATATGGTCCACATGTATGGGGGAGGGTCCTTTGGAATGTTTTCTCCTCCACAATGATGGTCTAGCATAATTGAGCAAGTTTAGTGGAGGTGATTGTAGGGAATTTGTCAAGCAAGTCTCCAATAGAAATGGGGTTAGGTTTTTCCCTGGTTGCAACTGCAGTATTTCATTAATGGATTCACCAGTGATGGTGAATAATATAGTATGGTCGGGAGTCATCACTGCTCTTTGGCTAGGACTATAGTTCATATGGCAATAGTGGAGAATTTTAGGGAAGATATGAACTCTAGGAAATTGGTACTTGGGTAAACCTTATTCCCAAAGACCTATTTTTTTTGCATGGTTTAAGTACTGGTCCCTATACCTGCAGTATAACTTTAGTGGGGATTCATGGACATATGTGTCTTTGATTTGGAAGTCTTTGTCTACCACAGGGAGATGGTCTAAGTCTCGGTGGGGAGTAGTAATTGGTAGGACATTCAGTGCAACTGGAGCAGCTATTCTTGGTTCTTGTGGATTCAAGAATGGGGGAAAAAAGTTTTCAGTCAAATTGGGGGCAAATTGGTTCAATTCAGAGTGGTTTGGGGTTGTTGGGCAATTGTTTTACTTAATTACTTAATAACTTTAAAGCAATTAAGTAACAAGTTTGGGAATTAGAGAGGGTTTCTCGGTGAATTCGGATAAATACCTGGTTTTGTCTCTGAACGGGTTGATGGGCGACTGTGCATGGTTTGTAAGAGGCATACATGATTGAAGAATGGACTGGATGTTCAACAGCTTTAGCAGGTTTCCAGTTGGATGTGAGTTGGCAGTTGCATGGAGGTTTGAGCATTTTGCACAATAAAACTGAAAACAATGAGTTTATTTAGTTTTATTTCTAAAGTCAACCAATTTGGTGGGTATATGGGGAAAGGTACATTTGGCATAAAGTGGGGGATGAGAAGTTTTGTCATCTAGCGGGAGGCGGTAAATGGGTTTGGTTCGCACTGCTTTCGGGTCGGAGCGGTTTCGGGGGGAGGTCGCTCGATGTCATTTATCGGGCGACACGTAGCATTGGGGTCCAAAGCGAAACCACCCATATCGGGTGGGTAAAGTTTGACCTTTGGAAGCCGCCCGATATGATCGATTGCCGTTAGATTAATAAGGGCCAATCGAACAGTGGTAGGGGTGAAAGGTTTGAACGAATGTTAAATGGAGGGGCCCGACGAAGGTTTTAAAAGCAGCAAGATTAAGTTAATCAGGGATTATGGTGTGGTTAGGGTGTCGGGGGCGATTTCATTGGCGGGGTTGACTATCAATTAACCGCAGATCGGTTAATCAATTTCTTTTATTTGAATAGGGTTTATAAAGTTTATGTTTCAAACTTTTCGGGGCGGGATATTAATATAAGGGTTTTATATAACTATAGGGGAAGGGTTTATTTCTTTGGGAATTAATATACATATAAGTGTTAGAAGTTAATATGATATTGGTGGAGAATGAATAAAACGCTAAGTATAATGCATTTCTTTCTTTTGTTTTGTCACAAACATTATACTTAGGTTAAAGTAGTTTTTTGGTTTTTTATGAGAAAAAGGGTCTTTTCATGGGGGAATGATCACTTTTTCTAGGATAACAAAGTTTTATCCTTAGAGAAAGGGGTTTATTAGGGGAAAATGATTTTTCCTTAGGAAAATGATGTTTTTCTTGGGAAAAGGGATTTGTTGGGGAATATGAGTGAATTTGAAGGGGGTGAAAGCTTATGAGGGGACTTTTAGCACTTAGGACCTATAAGTTATTGGTCTGAGGGTCTGGTCCCTCTAGAAGTCAGAGAAATTCTTTGAGCCCCTTTAACTTAAGATTTTAGGTACTTTAAGACTTTTCTTGGAAATTAGTTAAGTGGAAAATGTAATGAATGAGGGAGGTTAATCAATTGGCTTTGTGTGCTTTGATAAATGCTCAATTTTCATCCATACTTAGAATTTTGATGATGAAGGTGAATAATATGATCTTATCTAATCAATCATCACAATTCTACAACCATTCTTCTATTTAACCATCTATCATCCTACCATTTTTACTTCTCTTTATTAGGGTGCACTTAAACTGGCAAACCCTTTATCAAAACTTTTTTTTTTTCCTTTTACAAAAGTAATCTATCTAAGCCTAATATTATTACATCCAAGGGCTCAGATTAAACAGTTGAGCTCCTTTTATTTACTCTACCTATCTACTTATCTGCCAAGATTAAATAGTTTGGTTAGATTTTATTCTCTATCTCTAAGCATAAAATTGAAAACATAAAATGGCCAAGTTTAAACATCTTGACCATCCATGGATTGTGGCAAAGGTAAACAAGCTGAACACAATCTTTTATTCTACATCAAAAGTAAATAGTAGTGGCATTTTGACTTGCACACTTTCATGGTATTTTTCTTTCTTGGGGTTCATTTTTTCATCTTTTTTGACCTTTTTATTCTTTTTGTCCTTTGATTTTTCTTTTAGGACATATCCTCTTTACATTTTTTAATTTTTATTTTTATTTTTTTGAATATGGAAAACATTTGCAGAAAGCAAAGGTATGTACATATTACAGATTTAATCTCAGCCATTCAAAAATTATGACTCCTATTGGTATAGGAACCTAATAGTGGCTCCACTTGGGGATGGCATTTCCTGGTGAAATGTCAAGAACTTGTAGATCAATGGCCTTCCGAACTGCTGTGATTTAACTCCTACAACTTTTTCCTTTCCTTTATTGCATTATTGTATTTATGACAGTGAAACTTTTGAAGCTTAGGGTCTTCTCCTCAGGCTTCAACTCCAAAATTACCATCCAATCAACACTAAACTTTTGAAGAATAAAATATATACAAGTGATTAGTGAAATCAGTGACTAGGATCAATGTAGTGCTTAAGCATTCGACCATTAACTGGTCCTCCTTCTACTTCTACACCATCCAATTCTTTGAGGAAAAAAGCATTATTACCCCTAAAATCATAAATGATGTAAGGGCCTTTCCATAGGAAGTCAAACTTCCCATGTTTACCTTTATCCTCCCTTCTTGAGTCCCATTTCAAAACTTTATCTCCTAGGTAGAAATCTTCTGCCTTAGTCCTTTTGTCAAAATCTTTCTTGATTCTCTCCTGCACCACTTGGGATCTGACATACACTTCTTCCCTGGTATGCTTTAAGTGGATTGTCTGGTTGATCCTCCTTTGAATATCATTTGGCTCAACCTATGCATCTTGGAGCAACTTCATCACTGGAGTTACCAAGAAAGATGGGAAAACAACCTCCATTCCATAGACTAGCTAATAAGGACTGGTACCAATGGATTTCTTTATGGTCAGCCTATCTGCCCACAAGGCATTTACTAGCTTCTTGTTCCAGGTTTTCTTGTTATCTTCCAACAATTTTTTGATGATATTCACTAAGCTCTTGTTGGAAGAATCTGCTAGTCCACTTCCTTGGGGATAATAAGCTGTGGAGTGACCCAGGGTTATTGATATTTGTTGCAGAAATCAATCATCCTCTTTGATTTGAAAGATGATGCATTGTCTGTGATGATTTTGGTTGGGTAACCGAATTTGGATAGAATGTTGGCCTCAAGGAAACCTATTATGATAGTATCAGTAGCCTGTCTTGAGGGTATGGCTTCTATCCACTTTGTAAAATAATCTGTGTGTTTCAGGGAAAACTAGTGTCGATTTGAACTACTAGTCCCACTAAGATGGGTAGCTATCTTAGAAACAAACAATGAAAGCTTTTCAAGAGTTCCTTTAAGTGTGAGAGATGAAAGAGAAGAAAAGAGGATGAACCTGGACCTTCCGCTTTGATCCTTGCTTGATTTCTCCTTTCCTTGATAGAATTTTCCACTCCTCTCCTACTTGTCCTGCTTCAAAGAGTACTTGTAGAGTCAAAGTAACAGCAAACTATCAAAGCATCTCTATCTAAAACATCATAAACAATGTGGAATCAGAAACACATTGACCATACAATTGCATTCATAAACAATAAGATTCACAAATACATGATTATATGGAGGAAAACTCAAAGAACTTTTTTAATAGTAATGTGAGAGAGGATTACAACCTAGCTGTCTAATCCAGCATCATCCTCCCAGTTGTAGAAGCCCTCTTCACCTCATGAACAAGCAAATCACCGAACAATGCAATGTCTCTTCTCACCGACAAACCAACAACACTTCCTTACAAAATACAAAATACAAAATTCCAGCCTCCAGATCTCTTAGATGAGGGATCCATTTATAGATGTCTTGCAAGGGTGTGAGTCAGCTCTGGGTTTTTGATTAGTATCATTCCACTGATAGTTGTTGGTTCCACTTGGAGATTTCTTTGATCTCTTACTCATCCCTGGGTGAATTTAGAGAGGCAAGTGTCACAGGAGAAGTTTCTGGAAGATTCCATGATGATCCACTTAGCAAACTATCTATGCCATTTGTCTATTCTCACTCATCGCACCCCACAGAAGGCCATTTCAGTATGCATCATACCTGGCCAGTTTGGCAGTTAGTATGCATCGCACCTTGCCCGTGGAGCAGTCTGTATGGTCTAGTTTTGGCCAGTTCTGAGTAGTTTTACAAGTGGAACTTCTGGGAAATGATGTAATTAGTTGACCATGATCCTTTAGGGTATGAAACAACACTTTTGGGGACTTAAGGAGCCCTTAGTTTATGGACATATGAGTTTGGGGTTGTAGTGCCCAAATATGTCTATAACAGCTGCCCCCTAAAGCATGAGGTCGTTAATCTTCTGATGTTGGGTGAAATGTTTTATCATGAGGATCTGAGGTATTCGTAGTGGAAGGTGACCTGTATAAGATACAATACAGTACATTATCATCATATTATTTTCATGATCTAGTTGAAGTAGGCATTCCCATGCTCATCTTTATAATTTCATTTTCAGGTACATAGGACAGACAATCGTCTGCTGTTGCAGATTAGTGATTCTTTGCATGAAGAGTCATCTTCCATGGCTTAGATGACTATCTGTGCAGCTTCTGTGTACAATTGATGTCTTTATTTTCCTGAATATATCACAGCCCGGATGGATGAAACTAGATTCGGGGTCTTCAAAACTCGTCCAATCTTCACCCGATGTAGAAGTCGATCCATGTGAAAATATGTTCTGAAGTCGAACATCGAAAGACATCGCCTGATTACCAGCCAATGATGTGAGCTGTTAACAGACACGAGAGGAGTCACTGATAATGATGATGACCCTCAAGGTACTATAGTACAATTCACGTGGTGTGAATATATGAGCCGATGTCGAACACCACGCAAAGTCTTTTGGTCGAAGGTCATTGATGTAAACCTGTTGCTGAAAGTGAGAAACTTGCCATTGAGGCATGCAAGCTTCAAAGTACTGAAAGGGTTGTTTCTAAGTCAACTTCTTCGATAATGAACTCATGTCGAAAAGAAGTGACCTATCATAGGAGGACCTTGATGTATCCCACATCTACGACGTGAAATGGAGCAAATGATTTTTGTGGAGGTGAAAACGATTTGATGATATAAGGTTTAGGAAGGGCGGCCATGAAAAATGAAGGGTGGATGTAATAAAGTGGATGAGGCGTTTGCTGGATGGTGAATTCTCTGAATGACTTCTCTTGAACATATTGGTGACACTGGTATGGACTGGTAGCGTTAACCCCATGGATGGTATGGAGGACCAATGGTGATGGTGAACAAAAAAAACCAACCCAACTCAATCACGGTGATGGAGTGAAAGTGTCATGTTCAAGAGCGACCTGCTACCAATAAAGTTCTTCAAGTTTTCTTCCCATTTTCCCCAGTCATTGCTGACCAGTACCTCTTTATTTTTGACAAGCTTGAGGAGGATAACATATGCTTGGTCTATAATTTTCCCTTTAGGAAAACCTGTCGCTTTGTGTTTAGCGAGCCTAGCATCAGTGAGACTCGTTCTTGTTTGGGTGGACAAGTTTGTCGCTATTGTTTTAACGAGTTTAACGACAAAGATAACTCGGTCATTTTCATGTTTAGAGAGTTTGAAAAGGGACAAAAAGGAGACTCCAATAGTCCTTTTTCGTGGCATAATCCCTTAAGTCCGAAAAAGTATAAAATAATACGAAAGGGATGTCTTTTCAATAGATTTAACGAGCCGACAAAGGCAAGTGCTCGATATTTTTGTTTGATAATCCCTCAGGTCCAAAAAGATTAAAATATATGAGAGGGATGGCATTCCCTTTACTTTAATGAGTTGGAAAGGCCAATAGCTCGACAATATTTTTATGTTTAATGAGTCTAGAAATAGTTTAAAAGGGACTCGTTTTTTTTTAGGAATGAGTGGTATTTCTGGGTAGCAGTTGGTTCCAGGTAAGTTTGGAACTTCTCAAAACATGGCAGTGTGAAGAGGGTGGCAATCAGAATCACTCATCGCAGATGTTCCTCAAAAGGGTAAATAATCAAGTGGAAGCGTATGGTCGGCCAAATGAATGGAGGTGATGGTAGGAACACAACCAAGGTTCAAAAGGGCTGATAGCAAAGCGATCACAAAGGTTATTTACCAAAGGTGGTTTCATTTTTTAATGAGCTTGAATCAGGAGAAACTATGCTCAGTGCAGGTTGATTTTTTAACGAGCTTGAACCTTGTGAGAACATTGCTTTTTTTCCTTTTTATGTAAGCTAGGAATGACCAAACTATAAAGCTAAAAAGCTAAAAACGCTAAAAAGCTAAAAAATGAAATTGGTCGTTTTTTCTTGTATAAAAAGGTTTGCATGCCCCCAGCATAAAAAAAGTCTTCAGTAACCATATGGAAACTTATTGTGGTTAAGCAGGATGATTTTCTGTCAATACTTAGACAAAATACTTCCTGCACTTTGTCTGCCAAATAGACAAAGGTGAAAGGTCACTCGGACCGATCACATAACTTACAGCGAAACTTATCTCTACAGCTGGGTTTGTCCGCAAAATAGACAAGGGCGCATGCCCCCTAAACTTCGTTACATTCACCAAACTCCTCGCGGTAATTAGGTGGATGGAATGAAGGTTCCTTTACGAGATCAAGTGAAAGACTCGACTTGGAACTTTGCTCAACCTTGTTTCATTTTTTAATGAGCTTGACACAAGACAAGGAATTCTGCTCAGATCCTTGGTTTCATTTTTTAATGAGGTTGACACTAGTCAATGAACTATCCTCTAGTGACCTTTGATCACAACTCGTAAGGGGTCATGAAGGAAAGATTTGGTTCCAATTCCCCCAGTACATATTGTACCACATCACTTAATTGAGTCACGTCAGTCAGATTTTCAACTATGAAAACCTCGTTGTGATTGACACTATCAAAATGGTCAGAGTCCTTCTTAATATTTGATGATGTAGAAGATATCATATCACAGGTTTCCACTGTGGCCACTTCCGCGAGATTACTTGGAGGCGGGAGGGCAAAAGTACCCATTAAGGATGAGTCTTTTAGGAGACCTACTTCGATATTTTCAAGTGATTGAGAACTTCCATGGATTAATGGAATGCTTCCAGTAACTTGTGAACTGTTGGGGAAAAAGGTTAGTTGGTCTATGATTGTAATTCTGCCTTGGAAGGGAAATGAAATCTTTCTAAAATATGTCAACACAACAACAACCATAGCATAAATCCAGGGCCTTCCTAGCAAGATATTGTAGTCAAGGTTTCCATCAATGACCTCGACTTCAATTTCTACTATCTTGCCCCCCAGTTCAACTTGCAAGTTACTTAATATCCCATACGGCGTGTATGTTCTTCCATCGAATGCTTTTAATGTCGTTGATGATCATGACAAGGGTGGCGAGCCTAAAGTTTTCCAGCAACTCATTGACATAATACAGGTAGATGCCCCCTCATCAATGATTGTTCGATGAACAGTTTTGTTGAGGGCTTTTACCTGTATAAGGAAAGTGAGTTGTGTCGGTAACTAAGGTTCGTATCCTTTATGATTAAAGGCCACCAGATTGGAATCCGCTGGATCAATCCCACCTATCGCTGATAACAAAGCCTGCTTTTGGGAGGGGCAATTCTGCAGTACTTCAAGTGTCGACATAGTGGATGGTGATTGGGCTAGATCCTCCACTATATTATAATTTTGTGCTACTCGGGCACAAGGATTAAATGTCGATTTATGTACTACTCCCTTTGGCAGTTTTATAGTTAATTCAGGAATGATGGGTGGAACAACTTCTGGTGAGGTTGTTGTTGAACTACTAGGTTGATATGTAGCCTTGTTGTTCGACGATTGTGGATTTCCATAATCTTTATTCCTTGTCGATATCAAAGCATCATTTTGCTATTTCGAGATGGATAGCATAAGCACTTGGGATGGGGAAGCATGATCGATAGCAACCAGGTTTGTTTCTGGGCTCGGAAATGGATTAGTCAACACTGCTGGGGTATTTGAAGTTTTTAAAAATTTCATAACCTTAGCTTTATGTGGACAATCTTTCATGAAATGCTTGTCGTCGCATATGTAACATGGATAATGAGGTTTCTTTTGCCCAGTAGGGTTTTCATAAGATTTTTCAGGAGGTGAATTTTCCTGTTTCTTCTTATTATTTTTCCTTTTCTTCTTGCCCCTTGGTTGCTTAGGATTTTTTCCCTTGTCGATTAACATGACATTAACCTCTAAGCCGAGAGGTTATTCATCTGCTTTTTGACTAGAAATTGTACGAGCTTTTTTAGATGTAGCCTTTGTGGTTTTCGTGCTTGTGGTACCGATCACGCCATCATTGGCATGAGAGTCCTTGTTTGATTTAGGAGGGGGAGAAACGAAAAATTCTAGTCTAGGAGCATCAGGAATTTTGTCGTAGAGCATGCCAGACTGAGTATAGATCAAGTCTAAATATTATGCATGAGCAATGACTTGCTCTTCAGTGACAACTCCTCCCTTAGCCACATCCTCTGTAATAGAGGGTAACAATGACTTTATAAACCATTCAGCCAAAAGCTGATCAGGAACATACATCTTCACCATTCTTCGATGACATTGTCACTCATGAATATGATTAGATATGTGAGTGGTTGTCATCTGTTTAAAGTTGGTAAGGAGTTTTGTCCCTGTTTCGTACCTTATGTGTAACTAAAAATGGGTTAAAAAGGTAGTGGCAAGGGTGCTGAAGTTATCAAACGAAGCTCTATGCAATTCTATATACCATTTTGCTGTCAGACTAGTTAACGTTCGCTGGAAAAGGAGAAGCCTAATTGAATCATCATTCAGGGTGTTGGATGAACACCACAAATGGAATGTCATTACATGATTCGATGGATCTTCACCTAGATTTCCATTGAATTTAGGAATATCAGAGGGATGTTTATGAGGAATCGCAGGCCACCAAGGGGCATAAGAAATTGGATCATTCGTCAACCAGTTTAGATTTGGTAATTCTAGAGTTGCTACAAAGGGCAACTGTTGATTCAAGTTAGGCGAAGCATACCCAGGATAAGATGGAATCGCCTGAGCAGTAGGTCTTTGCATACTAGCATAATGTATTTGATGCTGGTAAATTTGATAAGGTTGATGGGCATAACCATTATAGTATGGTTGTTGATAACTGTTTTGGAAATGCAGTTGCCCGTTACTTACAAAGCCTTGTTGCTCAGGTCCTTGGTATGATTGCTGGAATTGCGGTTGTTGATATTGCACTAGCCATGGTTGTTGGACCATTTGCTGTTGTCCAATATTGGATGATTGACCAAGATGCGGAGTGATAGTACCTGTTTGAGCCTGAGTCGCTCCAGGTAAGGAGGCACTAACCTGAGGTTGTGATTGAATCATGGAGATGAGAGGCTGTTGTATTGCAACATGAGAAACTTGAGGTTGACACACAACAAGTAGCGCTTGTACTTGCGATACAGTTACAATAGCAGGTGTAGTGGGAATATTCAACACAGGATGGACTGGTTGCATTGAATATACAACCCTTGGTTGTTGAGGCAGTATTGGTACCCAACTGCTGGATGTAATTCCAGTTTGACCTGAATTTTGTTGTAAAATCTCATATGGTTGTTCTCCGGGAGCAAACAATGAAAAGGCATACCGCCCCCCATATGGTGGCAATCCAGTGATTAAAGGGTAGATCAGCCTTTGAAGACATATTGGATCAACTTGTTGAGTTTCAACATAAGAAATACCAGATGAGATTCCAGATGAAGAAATAGGAACAGACCATGTCGTCGAAACAGTCCCTGAGTGGACTCTGGCTTGTTGTTGATAACTAGTCGGGACAGATGGTATACTAGCAAACATTGTAGGAACGGTAGCAGGAAGCTCCGCCGTAGCTGTGTCAGTTGACACAGTCCTAGATGTTGATGGTTGTTCAGACATATTTAGTCTATCCAAAAGATTTCCTAGCGATTCGACAGGAACTTGCGATGAAAAAGAACTAACTTCTGTAGTAGAAGGATATAAGTGGATCCCAGTTCCAAAATGCACTGGAGTACTGGGTGGAAGATCCTCTACTATCTCTTCTATGGCAATCAATCCAAGTGGAAGAGGAAGATCGTCAGGTTCGTAAAATATTTCTGGAGCCGAAGAAAGTGTAGCTTCTGCAGTAACAGATACTGGAGGGGTGACACATTTTGAATTCTGGAACTCAACTCTAGATGTTCAGGCAAGTGAAGTTTAGTTTTTGGATCAGTCCTAGGTGGATCTGCTTCAGGAATAGAGGTGTCTACTGTTACACTAGGATCAGTTATAATGTCCTCTTGTAACTGTGGAACTTTTTCTGTAAAGGCAGATGTACCAGAGATAATTAGAATAACTGTAGTCTTTGACGATGTTGAAACATAAGTTTCAAATAAATCAGTTGAATTGGACTCAGTTAAACGAGACTGTTTTGCCCAGGATGGTTTTGTTTTTGGGGTCAAAGACGGTTGACTCGCTAGTCTCCATGAACGATGGGGTTTTGATTGAATTTCTTCCACGATTGCAGATTACTTGATCAACTCAAAAATTAAAGGGGAAAAATGTTATTCTGATTTAAATGAATTTTAAGACACTTTGACACAACTTGCTTTTTCAATTTTTAAGGGTTGAGAAAAAGCTAAAGGTGACTCTAGTCACCTTTGGTTTTTAATGAGCCTGAAGTGACAAGTGCTCAGATGGACCTTTTCTTTTAAGGAGTCGAAAAGGAACGAAAGTGACTACTCAGGAAATCTAGACAGAGGGATTACCGAACCGATCACAAAACTGCAAAATACACCTTGGTGATAAATGATAGAGAAATTAACAAGGACTTATGTATGGTAGTCAATCTTCCCAAATGCTGTGTTCAGTGCATTACGATCGATAGGGTGGCAGACACGGCTTCCTAAAAATAAAGGATATCAGCCTATTGTGGTCTCTCGATATATACTTGACGGTACGGGGAGCACAAGTCCGTACTGGCACTTGTCGTATCAAAGAGGAGGAATCACCCAACCTTTGATGAAAACAATAGTTACCAGGTTTTACGATGCCAGAACACGTCTCTAGCCTAGACTTCTAGATGTGTTGCTTTAGGTTCCAAAGCGTTTTTATGTTCATTGAGGTTTATTTTAGAGTTGATCTTGCTCAGAAGTTTGTCTTTCAAGGTTCACCGCGTGATGTAGATGTGAAGTTCCTAAATATGCAATCTAAAATGATAAACAATCGTTTATGTTCTTTTAGCAATGAAAATCCTAGCTACAAAGGAAATAAGATTATGACTTTCTTTCAGCAAAGAGCATAGAGCACACACTAAATGCACTTTCCTAAATCAAATTTTGCATGCAGTCAAAATGCAGATGCATATGCATGTATTTGTTTTTTGCCTCCTTAATGTGTGAATGCCAAAAAGGAAAGCTAAGTACAGATCTGAACTATTTTCTTTCAAAGCAACATTACTAACAATTTCTTTTCAAAATGAAAGGAAGACTAAGACGACACTTTTTGATTTCAAATTGAAAACTGTGAAACGACACTTCAAATACTAATAACTCAAATCAAGCACAATGACAAAATTACAATCAACTATCTAGAAGAGGAAGACTTTACGACACTCTTCTTTTGATTCAGAATGACAATTACGACACTTGCATCAAAAACGACAATTCGATTAAGCTACTTTCGACAAAGGAAGACTGTAAATGATTCACAAATACACAAAAACATTTACAATTCATAACTGATGGAGGCTGAAATATGTGAAGGAAGAAGGTTTCAGCAAGAAGATACTGATCATGTACAACAAAACTACTGAATAAAGCTGAAAACAAGGAGGAAAAACCAACCTTCAAAGAAGAAAAAAGTACCACTCAATCATCGCACCTGCAACACAGGGAAACAGGGATGAATTTCACTTGCAACACACGGGAGGTGCGATGCATCTAGGTTGCACAGTTACAAATAGTGCGATGGACCAAGGGGCAAAACTGAGCTTGGTTTTTGCTCAAAATTTGCAGCTAAGTTCAATGATTTAGGTTGAATAATGATGGACAGTAAAAACAAAGCATAAGGGTAAGATCTGATGAGGTTCTAAGCTACCACAAGGGCACTTAGAATGCTTTGTAAGTCAGATGTTCAGTTCATAAACCAACCCAAAGATTGACTGAAGCAACATTCATCTACTTCGCAATTGCATAGCAAAGGCATTTCGAAGGCTAGGTGGTTAACTTTAGGCTCCGTCTGTAGTTTATAAAGAAAATAATAAACAAACAAAAAAAACTATACATTCCCTAGCGGAGTTGCCATTTTGTTTCAAGGAAAACTAGTGTCAATTCAAACTGCTAGTCCCACTAAGATGGGTAGTTATATTAGAAATAAACAATGAAAGCTTTTCAAGAGTTCCTTTAAGTGTGATAGATGAAAGAGAAGAAAAGAGGACCAACTTGGACCTTCCGCTTTGATCCTAGCTTGATTTCTCCTTTCCTTGATACTCTCCTACTTGTCCCTCTTCAAAGAGTACCCGTAGAGTCAAAGTAACAACAAACTATCATAGCATCTCTATCTAAAACATCATAAACAATGCGGAATCAGAAACACATTGACCATACAATTGCATTCATAAACAATAAGATTCACAAATACACGATTATATGGAGAAAAACTCAAAGAACTTTATTAATAGTAATGTAAGAGAGGATTACAACCTAGCTGTCTGATACAGCATCATCCTCCCAGTTGTAGAAGCCCTCTTCACCTCATGAACAAGCAAATCACCGAACAATGCAATGTCTCTTCTCACCAACAAACCAACAACACTTCCTTACAAAATACAAAATTCCAGCCTCCATATCTCTCAGATGAGGGATCCATTTATAGATGTCTTGCAAGGGTGTGAGTCAGCCCTGGGTTTTTGATTAGTGTGATTCCACTGATAGTTCTTGGTTCCACTTGTAGATTTCTTTGATCTCTTACTCATCCCTGGGCGAATTCAGAGAGGCAAGTGTCACAGGAGAAGTTTCTGGAAGATTCCATGATCATCCACTTAGCAAACTGTCTCTGCCATTTGTCTATTCTCACTCATCACACCCCACATAAGGCCATTTCAGTATGCATGACACCTGGCTAGTTTGGCAGTCAGTATGCATTGCACCTTGCCCATGGAGCAGTCTGTATGGTCCAGTTTTGGCTAGTTCTGAGTAGTTTTTTAGGTGGAACTTCTGGGAAATGATGTAATAAGTTGACCATGATCCCTTAGGGTATGAAACAACACTTTTAGGGACTGAAGGAACCCTTAATTTATGGACATATGAGTTTGGGGTTGCAATGCCCAAATATGTCTATAACACTGTGGCAGTCAAGATCCATCTATGTTGGGCAGAGGAAGGGGGATGAATTTCACCAATGAAGTCAAGACCCCATTGTTGAAATGGTACTTCAGTAGATATTGGCTTCAAAGGTAATGGTAATAGTTTTCTTTTTTCTTCAAAAATCTGACATTTGTGACACAAGGTTACAAATTTCTTTACATCAGAAAATAGAATGGGCTAGTAAAAACCAGCTCTTAAGATCTTTTCAGCTGTGGTCTTCTAGTAAAGATGTCCCCCACAGTCACCTGCATGAAACTCTTGTAATATTTTGTCAGATTCTTCCTTCAACAAACAATTAAGAAGGATGCCTTCATGATTTTTCCAAAATAAAGCATTGTCAATTATGCAAAACTTCAAGGTTTTCATTTTTAAGAACCTACTTTTAGTCCTGGATAACTCAGGAGGAGCTTCAAGATTTTGTAGAACATACATAATGTCAGCATACCATGGTGAGTCAGTAAAGGCCTGGCTGATCTGTGGAGTTGCAATCTCCTCTTCATTATCCAATTCTACGATGAAATTTATGTCTAGGTCCTGACAGTTCGATTCAGCCATGAGCTTGGCTAAACCTTGGACTTTGATCAATTTTGTAGGTTTAATTTCCAGGTCATATTCTAATATTGTAGCTATCCACTTCCCTCTCTTTCCATCTGGTCCATCCTGTGTTAGGATGTCTTTGACTACAGCATTGGGAACATAAGCTATTATATGAGAATATAGGATATAAACTCTGAAATCTTTAATGGCTTTGACTAGAGAAAAAGCTTTCTTTTCCATTATATTATACTTTAAAGCTGCATCTCTTGGGTTTTGCTAAAGAAGGCTATTGGTTGTTCAAAACCCTGATCATTTTTCTGCAGTAGGACTGCAGCAATGGTATGTTCTGAGGCGAAAGAAAATATGATGAAATCCCTATCAAACATTAGACTGATGAGAACTGGTGTTTTTGTTAAGGCTAGATTTATATCTTCAAAAGACCTTTTAGCCTCAAGTGTCCATTTAATAGTTGAATCTTTATTTAACATGTTGTTTAGTAATTTAATTAGTTCAGCTAAGTTAGAGATAAATATTCTCAAAAAGTTTATTTTACCTAAAAAGGCTTGTAGTTCTCTGATATTCCTAGGATGTGGTATCTGTAGAATGGCTTCAGTTCTCGTTGGGCCGATCCAGATACCATCTTTGGAGATTATGTGGCCTAGTAGTTTTCCCTCTTCCAACCCAAATAACGATTTTTTAGGATTCAGAGAAATTCCATACTTCCTACACTTGGTGGAGACCTGCCTCAGGTGATCCAGGTGTTGCTGATCTGATTTCGAGAATATCGTGATATCATCTAGGTATATTACCAGGAAGTCATGGATTTCCTTAGCAAAAGCTATCTCCATTGCTCTTTGAAAGGTGGCCCCTTCATTTTTTAACCCAAAAGGCATTTTCACATACATGAAAGTGCCCCAAAGAGTAGTGAATGCAGTTTTTTCCGGGTCATCTAGGTGGACTAAAATCTAGTTATAACCAGAAAACCCATCTAGCAGTGAGATTCTGGTTGAACCTACTACCCTCTGTAATATGTGATCCATTTTGGGAAGAGGCTAGTTATCCTTGAGTGAAATTTTATTTAGATTCCTAAGGTCAACACATAGTCTAATTTCGCTAGTTTTCTTTCTTGTGAGTACCAAATTAGAAACCCAATCTGAGAATCTAATTGGTGCAATGATCTTGGCTTCATACATTCTTTTGATTTAATTTTCAATAGAAGGCAATAGAATGGGGTTAATCCTTCTAAGATTTTGTCTAAAAGGCTTCTAGTTTTCTTTTAAGGGAATGGTGTGTTGTATTATGTTGGTATCATAGGACTTAAGGTCCTCATAACTCCAAGCAAAAACATCTTGGAATTCCTTTAATAGTTCTATGTATTTCACTTTTTCATTAGGAGGTAAAGACTTTGAAAGTTTTATCAGTTTTGGATCTTCTTTAGAGCCTATGTTACACTCCTCTATGTCCGATTTTAAGGGTTCCATCTTCGACTTTCTAGGGACATTGTTAGAATCAAACAAGTCCTCCAAAGGAGTTAATCCTTTGGGCAAAAAATTGTCCTTAAGATTGATGACTTCAGATTCTTCGTCGATTGCCCCACCAATTTAAATTTGTTTTAGGTTTTGAATATCTAATTGTGTAAACTTTGTGGGATGGAATCTATCTATCCTTTCATCTTCTACTTTGTTAATTTCTATTTTACCAGTGTAATCAAAATCTAAGGTTAGGTCTGCATGTATGTTGCTATTCACAAATTCTTAATCTAAAGTTAGAAAATGGTTAATTTGTTGATCGCTATTGAATACTTTCCAGTTCTTTAAGTTGTCAGGAATAGTAGGTCTGTGCCTAACCTCAGCAATGTACTAATGGTTAGGCTGAAATGGTAACTTGCAAGTACTAGCAAACATAGCTAAACTGTGAGCTTGCATATTGTGTTTTCTTGGAATAACAACAAGCTTGGTTTCTAGAAAAGTATTTAGTATTTCTACAATTGTTCCTCTGTAAAATCCTAACCTAGGATCCCTAGTCATATAAACAACATTAATTTGTTTTATTACCAACTCATAATATCCCATAATAGAGACTCTTATGGCTCCTAACCTTTTGACCAATTTGAGACCTAACAGAAGTGCTTCGTACTCGGCCATGTTGTTTGTACATTTAAAGTTCAATATGTAGGCATGACCCTCTGAATGATCATTTTCTAAGTTGTAAATCCATATTCCTGCTCCTGCACCTAGTTTGTTTATTGACCCATCGAATTCAAGATGCCATAGAATTTCATGTTCATAATTCTTACTGTCTGGGGGAACAAAATCTTCTTTGACTAAGGTATCTAGGTCATCTTTGTTATCTGAAATCTCTTGAATTTGGACACTTCGATTTTATTTCTCTACTGCAATTTCTTTTGGTTTTGCAATAATGTTGTTTGAAGTGTCTTCTTAGTTTGATTCAACATTGTAAAGAATGAAAGAATCAATATCAGAATGCATTGAATATATAGGAAAGTTTTGAGGTCTCTCCTGGGTACTCACTACATACTTCATCAGAGTCTCTCTATACAGTTTTTTAGGATGTCCAAAGACTGATATGGTAGCATATGACATGTCAAGTTGTAGAGATCCCTAGAGTTTGGCACCCCACGATCTAGGCAACAACATGCCATATTTAGGTGGTATATCAGCAACAACTATGTTCATAAGAATGGTTTTAGCAGGGTACTGCACTAGGGAAATACACAGGTCTTTTATAAGTCCTAGGCACTTAACTTGACTTGAATCAAATGAAAACAGATCCTTGTAAGTCCTAGTGATATCCAAGTTTAGTTTCTCCATAACAGATTTAGGCATAAGATTGTGTGAAGCCCTAGAGTCTAGCATGGAATTATGTAGGATTTTATCGTGGATATTAAGGCTAATGTAGAAGGGTGGTATCCCTCCTTCCACTAGTTTTCCATTAACATCAGGACCAAAAATTAACTCAGGCTGATCATCAAATAAGTTAACAGAGTCTTCATTCTCAACGAAGTTTAAAGATTTTCTTATTTGAGATCTATAAGTTTCATGTTTAATCAGTTCTGTTAAAGGAACTGAGATTTTAAGTTTGGCCACCTCTGCTCCCAAATTGAAAGGCAAAGGGGATTTGTCTGTTTGAACATTTGAAACCTTAACAACAGGGTTTGGAGTAGTTTGTTCTTCTTTTTCAGTGTTTGGAGTCTTTTTTATTGGATTTTCTAATACGATTTCTGGAGACTGTTCCACTGTTTCCTTAAGGGGAACTGAAGTGGAAGGTTGCTCATTAGAAGGTTGGTCATTGGTTACATCTTCAATGGTGGGACTGGGAGGGTTCTAATTTGATCTAGATAGGATTTGGAAAGTTTTTGTGACTGGAGCTTCTTTAAATTTCTTAGGCTGATTGGGTACTACTTTCTTGTTTTGGTCCGGAACATCAATGTTCTTTTTTCTCCTCAAATTGTACTATTTATGCACTTCGAAGATAGCAGAATCATACCCTTGCTTGTAGTTGAATGATTCTCTAGTTTGGGTCTGGAACTGCTGAAGCATGTGTAATTCCTGATCATCTTGAGTTAGAAAGACAGTTTCCTCATCATCTAACCCCATTAAGTTAATTTGGGTGTCTTGCTCAAGGTCTTCTGGATGGGAAGTTTCAGCATAGTTCTCTTGGAAAGGAGGTCTAATGTTCTGATCGGGCCCATTTTTACCAGTATTTTGGTTTTGGTTCTTCCTAAAGTATGGATTCCTCACTGGCGGTGCCAGTTGGTTATCCCAGTGAGGTTTCCTTTCAATGATTTCTATCCTATCAATCAATTTTTCCATTCCTTTGGCTAAAGCATCCATTTTTTATCAAAGGGTGTAGTTTCATCTTTCAAGGGTGTTCTTCTTTCGTTTATAACCCTAGCTCTTTTGGATAGAAAATTAGCTTCTACACTAACTGCTACACTTTGCATATCTTCTAGGGTTGGGGGATTCCTCTCTCTCAGTTGAAACGCCATGTCAGTGTCAAACCCGTCTGGAAACTTTATCAGGGCTAAGCTAGGTGGAGGTATAAGGTCAAGTGGCATTGCGTTATATAAGTTGTTAAATCTAGTACAGTAGTCCTGAACAGTTTTGTTTGGTCCCCTCTTGACGTCTTCATATTCAGAAAGTATTTGAAGAGGGTTCTTTTTCTTCTCCCACCTATTTAAAAATTGTTGGTAAAAAAATTCTAAACTATCTATACTATTATTAGGCAGAGATCTCAACCATGTTCTCACTTCTCCAACTAGAGTTTGGGCAAAAATTCTCATTTGGACATCTCCTATGTCAATTTCATGCAGTTCAAAATAATCTGTCATTTTTCTTGTGTGCAGCTGTGCTGTGTAAGGTCCAATGCCATAAAATAGGACAATTTTACTATGGTAGTCTGGTGGCATGACACCTTAAGGGGCAGGCATCATAAGAGGGGCATATCTGTTTGCCATAGCTCTGAATTGTCCATGATTGAGAACAGGGGTTGGGGTAACAGGGGGATTTGGGGTAACAAGGGTAATGGGTGTTTGATGGGTAGTGATAGGCTGATGGGGAAGCGAAGGTATGAATGGAGGTGAGTAATGAACTTCGGAAATGTGAGGAAATGATGATGAACTAAAGGAAGTTGAAGCTGTTTCAGAAAGTTCAGGGATCCTATCTATAGTAAGGGATGATTGAGTGGAATTTAGAAGGTACTGATCGATTGACAAGTTTCCCCTTTGAACTTCAAGTTCTGTTGTAAATTCTGGATCTAGAACTGTGTCATCAAGTGCACTCTTAGACTTGGTTCTAAATAGGGAAAGGTCAAAATATTCGTCAAAAGGGAGGTCTTCTACAAACAACCACTCATTAGGGTAAGAATTGGTTTTAATTAAAGGTCTTGGAATTACTGACGGGCTTACTGAACTCTCTTGTCTTCTGGCTATTCTCAAAATAAGGTTGGGATTGTCAAATACAGGGGGAGGATTTGGATCAGGGTTGGCCCTTGTATAGTGAGTTCTCCTTGAAGCCAGATTTCAAGATTTTTCTAATTATTTTCTTTTTTTATGAATTTTTTGAAATAA
This sequence comes from Pinus tabuliformis, assembly GCA_031772625.1. NCBI lineage: Eukaryota > Viridiplantae > Streptophyta > Pinopsida > Pinales > Pinaceae > Pinus > Pinus tabuliformis. The sequence continues at coordinate 738,523,273 of CM062814.1, read as the reverse complement.
CTTCTAATAAACCCTTTAAGAGGCTTGAAAATAAAAATTTGAATTTCTCAAAGGTTTATTAAGACTGAGGGTTTGATTCCCCAGTATGGTCGCCACTATGTTATCACTCAAAAGTCTTCCCTAGAAGTTATAAAAAGAAGGAATAATCTGAGGTAACCACAAACCTAATCTTTTAGACTCGGGTTCTAGCCAACCTAAGTCCAGAGAGGGCTCTCTCTTTATAATTTAACTTTTTTTTGGGTGGGATTTTAGGCTAGTTCTTAGTGCTCATGATATTTTGATTTTCATTGGGTGGTGGAATTTTGGGAACAGATGAGCAGAACAAGTCTTCAAGCCATTGGGCTATGGAGTCAATGAAAGAGTGGCTTAACTATATTAGATCAATTTCTAAAGGATGAGTTCACAGGGGAGGCTAGCACAACAAAAATCAAATCTGTAGGTTCAAATGGATGAGGTAGTCCTAACCAGGGCAAAGGGCAATGAAGAATCCTTAAACCAGGATCAAGATGAAGAACATAAGGAGATCAGTAGCAAAGGGCAACTAAGAATCCTTTACTATGGACCAAAAGGGGGAAACTACAGAAGTAAGGGAGAAATTAAGAATTCCTAGACTAAGATAGTTTAGCAGAAAACAGTAAAAAAGTAAACAATCAAGACCGAGAGCATTAAAGCTAATTATGAAATATCATTCCTTGTTTACTATTCAGATTTTGTAGAGAAACTTGTGAATATTTATAAACATGAAGATAAAATAGTAATAATTACGAGACATAATACTTATTTGATTTCCACTGTGCACAAGAATCTTGTGAAATGTCTTTAGCTTTATTTCATGATCCAATAAGCCAATCCAGTCTTGATTACAATAGCTCCTTAACTTGATATGAAATGTCTACAGAAATGTCTTTTAATCCACCCTAATTACTTCGAAATGTGAAGTATTTATAAAAAAATATTACAAAATATCTCATAACAGTTTGAGAATTATTCTAGGAAATCAAAAATATCTTCAAGCATGAAGATAGAGACAGATGGAAAACTGCTTCTTGTTGTCCCTTTTATTGTGATTGTGCTGGCTGTTGTTGTTCGAATTTAGCTCTTTTAGTTGCTTGATATCTATGTGCTGGAATGAATTTATGTCTTTAACCTACTGATACTCTTTTACCTGCTACACTTTGACCCTGTTTCACCTACTTTACCTGACTACCATATGGATTTACTACAGTAACTTTATAGTAAATATGTTAATTTTACCCACCATTCATCTTTAGGTAATTTTATCTTTAGCATATTTCTATATGTCTCATCAGCTTCAGTGTACATGGAAAAATTTGGCTTGTTGATGGATAGGTGCTTTACCTCATGATCTAGGAAGAACAGATTTTCCAAATTATCATACAATACCTTTCCTGTGGGTAGAGCTTTTACCCCTGAAGTACTAGCTTGGTCATTCGCCATTTTGTTTAGTCTTTCAACATAATCCTCTTAGGTCATAAGCTTGTCATGAATAACCATAAGACTGGAAAGGCCTTTTTCCCTCAAAATACCAAACTTTGTCATGAATCTATCAATATCAGCTTGTATGCTTTGGCATTTCTTCTCAAGATTGAGCATAAGGTTCCTTTTAGTAAGAATCTTCTTGATTTCTATGATGGTCCCTATCCTATCTTCTATGCCCAGTTCATCCAGATGATACCTGTTCTTGCTATTCAAAAGTTTTATCAGTTGGTTGGCCTCCTCGGGCTTGTCTCCCAACTCTTCTCTTGTCTTTTGAATTTCTTCGGTGGCCACTTTCACCAGTTTAGTCTGCTAAAAAATTACTTGAATTGATGGCCAAACATCATTGACAAAGTCAATGATGTTGGACCAGAGCATCTCCTTTATATCTCCTAGTGGCTGTTGCAATGTTAAGTCTTTTTCAAGGATTTTTATCCTTTCACCCATTCTTTGACTCTTCTGAGCTTCTTCTTTTTGTTGTATTTGTGCAAGTTTGCAGTCAGTTTCCAAACTTGACACTTTTTCTCTAAGCCTTTTAAGCTCTGTAGCCTGGATGGTCATTTCCTCCATGGCTTTTACTAATTCAGCTGTCTTCTCTATAGATGTACCTGCACTTGTAGATGTACCTGTGACTAGCATAGCTATAGCTGGTGGAACTGTTGGTGCTAAGGAAGCAGCCAATGTAGAGGGCACTGCTGTAGAGACTATAGGAATGACAGTCTGTGGAGTGGTGGCCAACTCACTCTATTTAGACTGAATCAAGTTGTCTAGCTCTTTCTCTATTTCCTTTAATTGATCATTTAGCTTAAGGACTAAGTCCATAAGCTCTCCTTGTTCCTTCTGGGTTTCTAGTACTTCAGCTATTTGTTGATGATGCGGATGAGGGATTTTGAGCTCCTTTTTCAAGGCAGATATGTCATCATTTTTCCTTTTGATTAGCTTTTCTGCAACCTTTACATCCTTGGGATCATGTCCCAACTGTATGATTAAGTCTTATAAGGAATTTATCCTGGTATCCTTGGCCTGTGAAGAGGCCTTTTCTAGTTGGAATTGCACTGATATATTATTCAACGAATTTTGTAGTTGATGTTCTACAATGGCCTTGCTGGTCAATGTGGAATAGGCCATTTCTTCGGTCTGTTTGTGCAATTCTATTTGGTCGATAGGATGTATATCATTTGCAAGCACCTCAAAGTCTGTCTTCAAGTAATCTGCTATAGACCTAGGCTACTGTATGGTAGGCTTCATGAAGGTCATTTGCATCTTACCTTCTTTTACATCAAAGGCTGACACTAGCCTTGTTTGATTAGTGGGAGCCATTTTAAGGTATTGTGCATAGCTCTAAGCCTTCAACCTTTCCTTTCTAGCCTTTATATCTTTATATTTCTCTCTGTCCTGGTCCTGGCAAGTTGGAGCTCTGAATGAGGATATTTCCATGCTCTGTTGTCTTTCTAGCATTCAAGCCTGTGTAGTGGAAGGTTCTTGTGTTCCTCCAGAGGGAGTCGCCTGCCTACTCTCTGCCCTTTCTGTACCTATGGTTCTAGTTGTTTCCTCTGTAAACTCTTGTTCTAAAAAAGGATTTAACCTTTACCTTTTGACATAAGTCTGTGCAACAGGTCTGCTAGAAGGAGTGGCCTACTCCCTTCTCTTTTGGGATTCTTCTCCTCATTTATAGGAGTTTGTACAATAGAAGGAGTACTCATGATGTGTTCTAGCTGAGCCAACTCTTCTGGTATGTCTGGTTGCTCTGATTCTTCTTGCTCTTGAGGTCCTTCTTTTGCTTGTTGCTCACTATGTTCCTATGTTTCCCTTTGAGACAGGGATTATCCTGGCACCTATACAAAAGAATCTTCATCTAGTCTCCTTTCTAGATCAATCAACACGTTGTCAACAACAAATTTTGTGCTATATTTGTCTACTAAAGTTTTCTCCACCCATTCTAGTTGATTTGCATATTGTTCTATCTCAAGAATTTTGTGGTGGATACAGGGAGACAATTTGTTCTTTTGTCTTCTATTGCAGATGAAATCAAAGGGGTCATATCTCCATATGGAGATTTTTTTCAATTTGAGCCTTTGAAGGATTTCTTCTGCTTCCTTTCCAGCTTTCCTACTATTGCATATAAAGGGGCCAAGTTGGTCTTTTGTTCTGAGTTGAGCTTTCTTCTTGGCCTTTACAAAATGTACCTCATCTGAATTAATTATTTGCTTGTAGTACTCCAGAGCAAACAATCTCATGGGGAGGTATCTTGGTAGTTTGTATGGTGCTAACTCACAACCATATATCGTAATTTCAGTGTGATTTTGGTACAAGTACCAATCTCCCACTCTGTATTGTTTGGATGGCTGTAGGACCCTCTGATATCTACACTGATCTTGGGGGGAGGACTTCCTAACAATATGGTTGCCACTGGGTGCACAAAAATATCTATTAAATCTGTATAAGTATATGGAGAGTCATATTGGTGGATTAATGAGGTCCAGAAGACTATTGATCTAGGGTTGCCTCTGGTATCAAGCTTTTGAAGTTAAATGGGAATTTATCAGTTTGATAGTATAGGAAAAGATGATATAAAACTGATGAGTACTTGAATACTCTTTCATTGTCCATTCTCATGAATTGATCATGCATTTTATCTACAATTAATTTGACATAATCAAACATGATGGCAGGGGGCTGTCCCGGGGTGTAAATGGACATGAAGGCTATAATAATCTCATCAACAAACTCACTAGTAGTCTGGCCTAAAACACTAGATATCATTGATATAATGTCTCAGCCAAGTTCAGAGAATATGGTCCACATGTATGGGGGAGGGTCCTTTGGAATGTATTTCTCTTCCACAATGAAGGTCTGGAATAATTGAGCAAGTTTGATGGAGGTGATTGTAGGGAATCTGTCAAGTAGGTCTCCAACAGAAATGGGGGTCAGGTTTTTCCCTGGTTGCAACTGCAGTATTTCATTGATGGATTCAGTAGTGATGGTGAATAATACAGTATGGTCGGGAGTCATCACTGCTCTTTGGCTTGGACTGTAGTTCATATCGAAATAGTGGACAATTTCAGGGAAGATACAAACTCTAGGAATTTGGTACTTAGGCAAACCTGATTCCCAAAGACCTATTTTGTCTACATGGTTTAAGTACTGGTCCCTGTACCTGCAGTATAACTTCAGTTGGGATTCATGGACAAAGGTGTCTTTGATTTGGAAGTCTTTGTTTGCCAAAGGGAGATGGTCTAAGTCCTGGTGGGGAGTAGTAATTGGTAGGACATTCAGTGCAACTGGAGCAGCCATTCTTGGTTCTTGTGGATTCAAGAATGGGGGCAAAAGGTTTTCAGTCAAATTGGGGGCAAATTGGTTCAATTCAGAGTGGTTTGGGGTTGCTGGGCAATTGTTTTACTTAATTACTTAATAACTTCAAAGCAATTGAGTAACAGGTTTGGGAATTAGATAGGGCTTCTCCGTGAATTCGGATAAATACCTGGTTTTGGCTCTAAATGGCTTGATGGGCAACTGTGCATGGTTTGCATGAGGCATACGTGACTGAAGAATGGACTGGACGTTCAACAACTTTAACAGGTTGGTAGTTGGATGTGAGTTGGCAGTTGCATGGAGGTCTGAGTGTTTTCCACGATAAAACAAAAAACAATGAGTTTTTTGATTTTTATTTGTAAATTCAACCAATTTGGCAGGTATAAGGGGAAAGGTACATTTGGCATTAAGCGGGGGATGAGACATTTTGTTGTCTAGCGGGAGGTGGTAAATGGGTTTGGTTCACACCGCTTTTGGGCTGTAGTGGTTTTTTGGGGAGGTCACCCGATGCCATTTATCGGGCGACATGTAGCATTGGGGTCTAAAGCGAAATCACCCATATCGGGTGGGTAAAGTTTGACCTTCGGAGGCCGCCCAATATGATCAATTGTCGTTGGATTAACAAGGGCCAATCAAACGGTGGTCGGGGTGAAAGGTTTGAACGAAGGTTAAATGTAGGGGCCCGACGGAGTTTTAAAAGTGGCAAGATTAAGTTAATCAAGGATTATGGTGTGGTTAGGGTGTCGGCGGTGATTTCATTGGTGGGGTTGACTATCAATTAACTGCAGATCGGTTAATCAATTTCTTTTATCTAAATAGGGTTTTTATAAATTTTGTATTTCAGACTTTTCGGGGTGGGATATTAATATAAGGGTTTTATATAACTATAGGGGAAGTGTTTATTGCTTTGGGATTTATTATACATATAAGTGTTAGAAGTTAATATGATATTGGTGGAGAATGAATAAAACACTAAGTATAATGCATTTCGTTCTTTTGTTTTGTCACAAACATTATACTTAGGTTAAAGTAGTTTTTTGGTTTTTTATGAGAAAAAGGGTCTTTTCATGGGGGAATGATCACTTTTTCTAGGATAACAAAGTTTTATCCTTAGAGAAAGGGGTTTATTAGGGGAAAATGATTTTTCCTTAGGAAAATGATGTTTTTCTTGGGAAAAGGGATTTGTTGGGGAATATGAGTGAATTTGAAGGGGGTGAATGCTTATGAGGGGACTTTTAGTACTTAGGACCTATAAGTTATTGGGCCGAGGGTCCGGTCCCTCCAGAAGTCAGAGAAATGCTCTGAGCCCCTTTAACTTAAGATTTTAGGTACTTTAAGACTTTTCTTGGAAATTAGTTAAGTGGAAAATGTAATGAATGAGGGAGGTTAATCAATTGACTTTGTGTGCTTTGATAAATGCTCAATTTTCATCCATACTTAGAACTTTGATGATGAAGGTGAATAATATGATCTTATCTAATCAATCATCACAATTCTACAACCATTCTTCTACTTGTTAGTGTCAGTGTCTTCATCCCTCCGTTAGAGATCAAATACTCTTGTTGCATTGCATGTTAGGTGTCTCGCTTAGTCCGCTGCATTCCATTAGGTGCATGGATCATCTAACAGTAGTGGCTTTCCTACAATTTCCCTCATGTTATCTACCTGCTAGCTTATGTTTGTTCATTACAAAGCATATACAGTCATCTTTTGTCTTAAAGATTGCAAAGGTTTTGTTTTAGGGTTTCATTGTCATTTAGGTCTAGGGTTTCATCAAAAGGTGTTTCAAAGTGTCCAATAACAACCAGTAGGCACATGAGGAGGTTCCAGCATCAATAAATTTCATCATCAAGTGCTCAGAGATGTGTCTTTCCTCAAAATTCTGTTTTGAGGAAAAACAGAGTATTTTTGCTTTTATGGTACAAATTTATGTAATTTTATTTTCTTCATATGTAAATCACTCCACTTGTAACCCTGGTCTCTTTCCCTAGCCCCAGTAGCTCCAACCCCCTACAAAACAAACAAAGCACAGGTCATTTAGTCCATCACAAGTTCTAATAAAGTGAAAAAGCTCAAAACAGAGTAAAAAACAAAGTCATTTTCAAAACATTGTAAAAATGGGTTTTATGAGCCAAAAATTTAAAAGCTCCTTGTTTATAAGTCATTCCTTCAATTTGAAAAGTTCATTTGCACTCCAAGACAAAGTGGAAGCAAGGCAAAGTCGTGGTGGTGAGCAAGTGAGAAGAATTGGTGAAAATCACTCCAAGACAGAGGCGCGGCACACTGGGCTCCGACCTCCAGTTCAAAATTTCACGGGCGCGACGCACTCACTGAGTGCAGCACATTGGGTTTGATGGGCGGCGCATACAGCTGGCAAGCCTGAAAACTTCAAAAACTTGCTCCAAATTGCTCGAAACTTTTGGATCATCACTTGTCCAAGTAGGTTGACCCTCTGTCACTGCTTTTCATCCAAATTTGGTGGTTGTTTTATGGTGTTTGTTGTATGGTGAGTATTTAAAAGAAACCAAACCCTCTCTCTTGAAATTTCTCAAAGGAAATTGCTGCCTAGGGTTAGTATTGACTGTTTTGCTACCAATTCCATCCTTCTATTCCCTAAATCACTCCCTTACTCCATTTTTCCCTTGATTTCCCTACTCCCTAAATTCACACACCCTTATATTCACTAATTCCATATCCCAAATCCCCTTTCCCAAAGTCCCAAATACTCTCTAATTCCGAAACCCTAGTCCTATATCAAAAACTCCTAAATCATTCCCTAATTCCCTATTTCCCTAATTAAACCCTATCCCAAGAGTCCCTAAATCCCTCACTATTTTCTTCCTCCACAGTCCCTTATATCACTTTTCCCTTGGTGGAAAAAGTCAAAACATATCATCAAGATAGTTCAAGACAGTTTAACACATCATCACAGCTTACCTATTTCTCATCAAGATAGCTCCAAAACAGTCCATCCACTAGTAGACATGGCATCTGATCCCTCATATGATTATGAAGAGGAGACACACACTGACTCACCTGCAGAGGCACATGCACCCAGGAGGCCTCATAGAGGTGGCAAACATATTAGAGAAGAACCAACCACTCTTGCTGAATCACAGGCCTGCCCTCTTGCCATCTCTTATTTCCAACATCAATCGTGCTATGAATTTTGTGAGAAGGTTGCTAACATTCAGTTTCATCATGAGTTGGCTCGTTTGTTTGTATTGCATTTACATGATGGTCAAGCCACTCTAGATGGTGTCACTTTCACATTAATAGCAGAATCTATTTCACTAGCAATCAGTATTCCTAACATTGGAGAGCAATGGAACAAGAGGCAGCAAATTGACCGGCAACATTATGAACCAGACATCAAGCCCAGCTATTTGAGACAACTTAGGAGAGTTTTTCCTTTTCGGTACCTCAAAGATGCTTATGCTCCTTTGATGAAATTGATCATGATGTATTTCAACTGTGAGGGTAGTTTTCACGTTTATATGCTTATCATATCAGGCTGCTGATGCATTTTACCAGGGTAAGGATGATGAACATCCCTTACTTCATGTGCCAAAACATAGAGAAGATGACCACCCTAGTGCAGCACAAGACTCCTCAGCAGCAGTTCAACAATATTTACCATTTTGCTCTCATTAAAATTGTGGTCATTCATCAGCTTGGCTTACAGGGCATTACTTGGGAGGATTTCATCTCTCGTGAGTTTTTCACAGCTCCTCAGGGACCTTCAGAGGCTTTGCATGAGACAGGTGGACCTTCTTATCAGCATGAGGGTCATGAGACACAGACCGCTAGCATGCCAGTTTTTATCACCTATCAGAAGGGCACTAGATGGTTGTTTGCAGTAGCAAAGCGAGTGTTATCTCCACCCGATGTGGAAGGGGCCTCACTTCCATCATCAGCACAACAGGTTCAGGACAAAGGCAAGAAGCCACTACAGGAGGAAGGACCATCAGGTGAGCATGAGACTGATTTCATTCTCATTGAGGGTGATGATAGTGATATGGGCCCGCAAAGCACAAATCTCAGAGAAATCATTCAAGAGCAGCAGGCAGACATTGATGCCTTGTCCATCAATTTGGATAGAGCCCAATGGAAAATAAGGTTCCTGGAGCAAAGGAATAAGCAACTTGAAGACCAGCAAGTGATTATGGAATTGCAAAACATTCGGAAGAATCACCAAGCTGCCCAAAGGAGGAGGGTGGAGTTCACTTCACTTGAGCAGGAGGTTAATGTCGATCGAGAGTATGGCTTGAAAGGGCCAATATCCACTTGGAGAGGAAGCTAGAAAAGGCCATCAGTGAGAAGAATATGCTGAGAAACCTGTCATATCATTACTTGTTGAGGAACATGGTGTGCCAAGCTAGAATCAAGAACTTAAAGGCAAAGTTGAAGAGAGCATCAAGGAGGCAAAAAAAGCATGAAGGACTTTAGGTATTGGCTGAGGCTTCCTTGGCCCAAAAAAATGTTTGATGGAGAAGACTCAGCCAAAATTTCAAAAAATTTGGGGCACTTTTTGTATTTTTGAAATTTTTGGCACAAAAAACAGGGTTTTCTGCCCTATGAACCATGCCACGTGGCGCTCGCTTTTGCTAGGAGCCTAAAAATGACAAAAGCTCAACATTTTTGGATTTGGCATGGAAAATTATGTTTTCCTACCAATGGCCAAGAAATTTGGATAGGTTTTAAGCCCTCAAAAAGGTCAAAAACACTCAAAAATTGACCTCACTACCCCTATTTTGACACACAGGAAGCAGTGTTGGAAAAACTACATTTTGGAGGGGTAAATGGAGGCCAAATTGAAAAATTCCACTCGAGTTGGAAAGTAGACAGGTAGACCTTTCCAACAAGCACACTTAGAGCTAATTTGGACACATGGAAGGCCTCCAAAAGTGGGTCCAAACAGGTGCTACGCATAGAGAATCAGGGGCGGCGCATAGAGGAAATTTTGCCAGTTTGACCAAGTATTACTCTGTTTCTCGCCCAGTTTTGGCCAGTTTGACTTTTTCACTTTCTTAATGGAAAATTTTTGATGTAATGTAATAAACATTTATGGATTATGATGTAAATAAGTCAAATTTTCACTTATAGAGATAGATTCATCAGTTTAAAAGTTGTTTGAAATTGAATGAATTAGTTCCCTTATTTGTAGAGGCATGTTGTTCTGTTGCCTGATTTCTAGTTCTCAGTTTATAATTAGTTGAAACAGCTTCTAAACATGTGAGCTAGAAGCCTAGAGGCTAGGATGAGCTATGGTTTGTCTATATTATGTGGTTTTTTAGTCATTAGCATGGTTGGAATTTGAGAAAGCCTTGAGCTTCATTGTACTTTCATATCAGCATTTTGGCTAAGGGATTGAGACCAGGGTTTGTAGCACTCTTTGGGATCCATGTGGCATTTTTTCATTGTACAGTGCTTTCTTTTGTAATTGTGAATTTGCTTATGTGTTGTGTATGCCATTCTCTATCTTGTTTCTTCTTAACTAAACAAACAAGAGTGTAAGTAGAATCCATTGAAATTGCAGTGCTCTACTTGAGGTTTGCTTTAGTTTCTTGATGTTTTCAACTGTTTGGAGAGGATCCATGGCTTTCCTTGCCCTCTTCAGCTCCTCACCTATCTAATCCTTCCATCTCACTCAAATTGAAGTTCCAAAAACAATTTCCTACCTTGCCCCATTGAGATCTCTGCAAGACTGAACCTCAATCCCCGCACCCAAAATCGACCTTTCCATCTGAGCCAACAAAAACATCATTTTATTCAAACAAACTTTTGCACACATATACCTAGCCTAAGATCAATATTTCTATCAGTCATATCAAGCCCTCATCGATTATAATTTGCTGAGATTGACCTGGATAGAGCCCTCTCCCGACCTGGTAGGGGTAGCTACTAGGTTAAGCGTGGTTTGATGTTGGCCCTGGATCCTACCTTTCTCAGCCTAAGCTAAATCTAGGCACTAACATAGTGGCGACCATACTGGGGAATAGATTGTTTGTTTGCTAGTGTTCTTAATTTTATAAACTACAGACGGAGCCTGAAGATTAGCCAGGTAGCATTCGAAACACTTTTGCTTTGCATCAGCACAAGTAGATAAATGCTACTTTAGTCAATCTCTGGTCTAGTCTTATAAACAGAATATCTAACTTGCAGATCACCCGAGTACATCTGATAATTCTAAGCTTTTGGATGATAAGTTTAGGATTTGATAGGCTGAACAAGTTGTTAATGTCCATTTGATTTCCTGGAAATAATAGCACACTGGCTTCCAGAAGACATACTAGAGAAAATCCGGATCCTGATCCCCCTCCTGTGTACAAAAATCCCAATCTTATTCTAAGAATCCTTCGCCAAGGAAGTTTTGTGATTCCCGTGTTCAAAGCTCAATCATGTCCTGTTGGCTTTGAGTATCTCGAGGATCTTGAGTTTGATGAGCAGTTCAAGTTGTCTTTGTTTGAAACCAAATCTGAAAGCGTTGTTGCTTCAACTGCCTTAAATCCTGAGTTTATTAGAAATCTTGAAACTGAAAGGGCCAATAAATCCATTGACGATTATATCTTGAATCAGCTCCAAACTTCAATTGTGGCTTCTAATATTGCTGATTTCTTAGAGACTGCTTCTACAACCCTTGGGTCATCTGCAATTGCATCTAGCTCAAGAATTCCCACCAAACCTCCTTTCATTCCTACCATTCCTGTGCAGCCTACTGTTTCTGATAAAAAATCTGCAGTAGTGTTGCCTCCATCCACTCCTTCTACTCCTCAAACCTCCAAGATTGCTTCGCCTCCACATACACCTCCTCATACCCCCCATACATCAGCTGCACCCACTCCCCCAACATCTCCAAGACCGATTGCAAATCCACCAAGAGCAATGGCTGCTCATTTTGCACCTCTTGTATTGCCTCAAAATTTGGATGACATGCCCTTCGATTATCAAAGTAAAATTCCTTTGTTTGATGGCACTCCTCATAGTGTTACAGCTTAGCAACATGTGGACAGAATGACGGATTTCTTCAATCTTCATGAGATTGATGCAAAAAATGTGACAATGAGACTCTTTGTACAAACATTTGGTGGTGAAGTAAGGAAATGTTTCAGGGCTTTGCCGGCTGCAAGCATTACTACATTGGCCAATCCATAGAGACAATTCTTAGACCGCTGGGAAGTGAAGAAAAATCCTCTTTAGATCGTTATTGAATATGAGCACATCAAGCGGAATGTTGGTGAGTCTGTTCAGGATTACTGTATTAGATTCAATTCAGTTTACAATGCAATTCCTGATCATATAAAGCCACCCATGGGGCTAGCCTTGATTAAGTTTTCGGACAGTTTTGATACTGATATGGCTTATCAATTAAGAGAGAGAGATCTGGCCACTTTGGAAGACATGCAGAAGATTGCAGTCAGCGTTGAAGCAAATCTGCTTGCCAAGAGAGCTAGAGCAAGAGCTGAAAAGAAAGTCAAAATAAAAGAAGAGTCTTCCTCGTCAGATCAAGTGATTTGAAAGGTGGAGCAGATGCTTGATAGGATGAAACTTAACAAGTCTGAACCACAAGTCAGAAATCCTAACTTCCGTGGGCAGCAGTAGCCACAATATAGGATCAAACAAAGAGAGCAGTGAGCCCAAGATCAAGCAGCACAACAGCAAGTGCAGACACCTCTACAACAGAATTTTGTACATGGTCCGGAATTAGATGAAGAGGAGAATGTGATTGGAGAAGAAAATCATTTCTTTATGCTCGATGATATGCCAATTTTCATCATTGAAGATGAGCAGTACTCCGAGAATTCAGCTGAACAGAGGGAAGAAAATTTCATTTTGGCAAATGAGACAGTTCTTGAGGAAGAGTCTAATGAATACCAAAGAGGATATATGAATGCCTTGTTAGCTTAGCAGCGATAATATTCGCTCCGAAGTAGGGATGTGCCTGTAAATCCAATTTAGAAAAGGAAGGAGGCAACAGCATCAAAGAATGATCCTCCTAATGTGCAGAAAAAGGGAAAAGAGACAACTGATCCTAACACCAACAAAACGACATCAGCAAGTGAAAGATCCAATCAGCCAAATGTGTCAAAGGAGAAAACGGAAAAGAAAGATGTTCCTGCGAAAGAAGTGGAAAAAGTCTCAGTTTTTAACTTAGAAAATGAAATTGCTAAGTTGAAAATATCCATTCCTTTGACTGAGTTGATGAAGAACAGCAATTATAAAGGTTAGGTGTCTAAAATTTTGAATTTAGATCCATCATCCAACATGGTAAACGTGGAGGATGACAGTCCCGAGCTGATCTTTGGGCCAGCATTGGAAGGTCAGTCCCAAGATAGTGATGTTGCTCCTTTCTATATCAGTCTCAGGGTGCATGACTTTGTGTTACATAATGCTATGTTTGATTCCGGAGCCTCTCATAATCTCATGCCTAAGGCCATCATGGAGAAATTGGGATTGGATATCACTAGAAAATATCATGACCTTTACTCTTTTGATTCCGGTAGAGTAAGGTGCATTGGTCTTATCAAGGATTTGGTGGTCAGTTTGGATCAGATTCCGGCTAAAAATGTTTTGATGGATGTGGTGGTGGCGGATATACCTCCTAGATTTGGCATGCTTCTTTCTAGATCTTGGGGAGCAAAGATTAAAGGGACAATTCAAATTGATTTCTCCTATGCTACCATACCCGTGTTCGGTCAGATGAGGAAACTATACCAGGAACAGAAAATGAAGTACATGATCACTAGCAAGGAGAAACCGATAAATCATCCAATCAACTATGTACATATTGATCTAGAATCATTTGTTTTGTATTCAGATAGCTTTAATGATGTAAATAGCCAAATAGTTGAAGTAGAAGACATTCTCGAGATCACTGAAAATTTCAGAGAAGTCTTAAAACAAGGAAGGCAAACACTTGATAGTACCGCTGAGCAATCAATCATTTGACAGCAGCAACATATTGATGGACAGCAAGGAAAAGAAAAAGAATTTCAGCATTTGGAAGAGGATGAAACAGGCCTGTGGAGCATGGACTTTGATGGCACGGTAGGAAGGGAAGGTGTTGGAATTGGTATTTGGATACGCAGCCCTGTTTTCACCCCAAACAAAGTGCCAAGCAATGTAAGGGTCTGCTCTTATAAACTAGCTTTTGACTGTTCAAACAATGAGGCTGAATATGAAGCTTTAATTGCCAGTTTGAAAGTTCTTAGAAAATTGAATGCTAAAAGGATTTCAGTGTATGGCGACTCTGAGTTAGTTATCAAGCAGGTGAAAGGGGAATACCAAGCTAAGCATCCTCGAATGCGGGCCTACTGCAATGCGGTGTTGGATATCTTGAAAGTATTTTCTAATTATACTATAACTTGTGTTCCCCGTGCTCAGAATGTCATTGCAGATTCACTTGCAACAACAGCAAGTAATTTGAAAATTCTGATGAATTCAAACAACAAGTTTGAGATTCACGTGAAGCATCACCCAGCTGTCCCTAACAATCAAAATTATTGGCAAGTGTTTCAAGATGATGATGAGATCGATGAATTTCTGCAAAATAAAGGTAAATTCAAGGACACTTCTATTGATGTGGAGTATGATGATGGTGATGCGGATATGGAAGTCAATCAGATGGAAGTTTTTCAGCTCAAAGACAACATCATTCCTAAAGGTCTAATACCTTTAGAGGAGCTGTTTGATCAGGATGATGTGGCCTGAAAACCGAGCTTGTTGCCAACTGAGAAAGGAGTTGAGGATGTGAACATTGGATCAGCTGAAAATCCCAAGATGGTAAAATTATCAAAGGCATTGCCTCCACAGGTAAAAGCAAAGTATATCAGTTTTTTATCCTCTTTTACTGATGTATTTGCTTGGGATTATTCATATTTGAAGGCATATGACACAAGCATAATTCAACATGTCATCCCGATCAAGCCAAATCAAAAGCCTTTTCGTCAGAAGCTAAGAAGAATAAATCCAAAGCTGCTGCCCTCAATCGAGAAGGAAGTGAATAGGTTGTATAAAGCTGGTATCATAGTCCCCATAAGATTTTCAGACTGGATTTCAAACTTGGTGCCCGTTCGCAAGAAAATAGGTGAGATACGGTTATGCATTGATTTTAGAAATCTGAACAAATTTTCCTTGAAGGACAACTATCCATTGCCTAAGATGGATCACATACTTCAGAGAGTAGTTGGAGCATCATGGATGTCACTACTCGATGGTTATTCGGGTTATAACCAAATTCTGGTCCATGAGGATGATAGAGACAAAATAGCGTTCACCACTCCATGGGGAACTTTTCATTATGCAAAGATGCCTTTTGGATTGAAAAATGCTGGTGCAACATTTCAGCGGGCGATATAGCATTTGCTAATGAAAAAGATGTCTTTGTGGTTGTTTATCTTGATGACTTAACAGTTTTCTCTAATTCAGATGAAGATCACCTCTATCATTTGAAGATTGTTTTTCAGCGGTGTAGGAAGTATGGCATCTCGTTCAATCCAAAGAAAAGTTTGTTTGGCATGGATGAAGGCAAGCTTCTTGGGCATATTATCTCAAAGGAGGGCATCCGCATCGATCCAGCTCGGGTGGAGGCCATTCGAAAGATTGACTTCCCATAAAGTAAGAAAGAAATACAATCCTTCAATGGTAAGATAAATTTCTTACATCGCTTTGTGCCCAATCTTGAAGAACATTTAAGAGAAATCACAAACATGCTCAAAAAGGATAGTGCAGTAAGGTGGACCGAGGAAGCAGTTAAGTCTTTTAATTTGGTGAAATTAGCTCTTTCTTCAGCTCCAGTTTTGATTAGCCCAGACTATACTCAGGATTTTATTTTGTTTTCATTTGCCTCAGATCATACTATGGCAGCGGTCTTGATGCAGAAAAGAGACCAGCTCGAGAAACCAATTGCATTCTTTAGCAGAACCATAAGGGATGCGGCATTGAAGTATAATATTATTGAAAAACAGGCCCTTGCGTTGGTAAAAGCATTGAAAGATTTTTGGGTTTATATTTTGCATTCTCACATCCTTTCTTATGTCCCTAATGCTGTTGTTAAGGATGTCTTAGTGCAAACAGATCCGGAGGGGAGAAGAGGCAAATGGATTGCTGCCTTGCTAGAATATGACGTGGAAATCAAACCGACAAAGCTCATTAAAGGATAGGGGCTGGCTAAACTAATGGCTGAGTCAAATCTGCATGCCTTGGACATTAATCTAATTGTTGCTATGTCCAAGGAAGATGAAGAGAATCTGCCTGCTTAGGTATCAGAAATTTTCCTTCTTTCTCCTTGGTATTCGAACATTGTTTATGTACTCCAAAATTTGTCATCACCACCAGGAATGGCTAAGAACAAAAGTAGGACACTGAAATTGAAAGATGCAAAGTTTTGTATCATGAATAGTGCACTCTATTGGAAAGATCCCGGTGGTGCCTTGCTCAATTGTTTAGTGGAAGAAGAGGCAAAACAAGTTATGGAAGATTTTCACAAGGGAGATTGCGGAGGCCATCTTTTCTGGAAAACAATAGCTAATAAAATCTTGAGAGCAGGATATTATTGGCCAAGTCTTTTTGCTGATGTGTACAAAATAGTGGCCACCTACCACGAGTGTCAGATTTTTCAAGGTAAGAGGAAGTTGCAGCCTTTACCACCCAAGCCCATTGAAGTAAGTGCTCCATTTCAACAGTGGGGTTTGGATTTCATTGGTGAGATCCATCCTTCTTCTTCAGCGCAGCATAAGTGGATCCTCACAGTGACAGACTAATTGACCAAATGGATTGAGGCAATTCCCACAAGGCAAGCTACCGATTCGATAATTATCTCATTTCTTGAAAACAACATTTTGTCTCATTTTGGCTATCACAATAAGTTGATCACTGACAATGCAGCAGCCTTTAAATCGAAAAGAATGATTGATTTTTGTCATAAGTATCAAATCACTTTGGGGCATTCGACTACCTATTACCCACAAGGCAATGGATTGGTGGAATCCTCAAACAAATCTCTTGTCAACATTATCAAAAAGCTGCTGGAAACTAACAAGAAGAGTTGGCATAAAAAGTTGTTCAATGCACTTTGGGAAGATAGGGTAAGTCAAAAGAAATCTATAGGCATGTCTCCTTTTGAGCTTGTGTACGGTGTGGACACAGTCTTCCCGACCTCTCTGGCAGTCCCGATGGTCAAACTTCTGCAAGAAGCCGGCAGCGAAGATGATAGTTTACAGCGGAGAATCAATCAAATGATACATTTGCAGCAAACTAGAGAGGAGGTATTTCAGAACACTTCCAAGCTGCAGGAAAGAATCAAGAGGATATATGACCAAAAAGCAAAGGTGGATAGGTTTGAAATCGGAGACATAGTGCTGAAATGGGATGCAAGGAATGAAGAGAAAGGTAAGCATGACAAATTTGAAAATCTTTGGAAAGGACCGTACAAGATTGCTGCACATCGGGGCCAGAATTCTTTCCTTTTACAAGAGCTAAATGGTGAAGACTATCCTGGTGGGCCGGTCAACAGTTGGCTCATCAAACGGTATTATTTGTGAAATGTTTTCTGCTGTCCTACTCATCATTGTATATACTGGTTTGTTTAAATTTCATTGCAAGTGTGAACTGTTTTCATTCTTCAGTTTGGGGCTCGAGGTGAAGGCTATAAAACTGAGGTTTGATTTCAATTTTGGTTTGGTTTGATAGAGTCAGGTCTTTCATTCAATTTCAGTCTTGAAAATGAGTCAATATTGAGTCACATTCAGTCCTGAAATTGAGTCATTGAGTCAAGAGTTTAATTTTGATTTGTCGAAGTTACTGACTCCATAGCCCAATGGATGAAGGCACTGCCTGCTTTCCCAGAGATCTGTAGTTCTTGGCACCTCCAAGGAGCTACCATCCCCATTGGAGCCAATGTTAGTGTCCGTATCTTCATTCCTCCATTAGAGATCAAATCCTCTTATTGCATTGCATATTAGGTGTCCCGCTCAGTCAGCTGCATTCCATTAGGCACATCGATCATTTGACGGTAGTGGCTTTCCTATAGTTTCCCTCATGTTATCTACCTACTGGCTTATGTTTGTTCATTACAAAGCATATACAGTCATCTTTTGTCTTAAAGATTGCAAAGGTTTTGTTTTAGGGTTTCATTGTCATTTAGGTCTAGGGTTTCATTACGGTTTCATCAAAAGGTGTTTCAAAGTGTCCAATAACAACCAGCAGGCACATGAAGAGGTTCCAGCATCAATAAATTTCATCATCAAGTGCTTAGAGATTTGTCTTTCCTCAAAACTCTGTTTTGAGGAAAAACAAATTATTTTTGCTTTTATGGTACAAATTTATGTAATTTTATTTTCTTCATATATAAATCACTCCACTTGTAACCCTAGTCTCTTTCCCTAGCCCCAGTAGCTCCAAACCCCTGTAAAACAAACAAAGCACAAGTCATTTAGTTCATCACAAGTTCTAATAAAGTGAAAAAGCTCAAAACAGAGTAAAATACAAAGTCATTTTCAAAACATTGTGAAAATGGGTTTTATGAGCCAAAAATTTAAAAGCTCCTTGTTTATAAGTCATTCCTTCAATTTGAAAAGTTCATTTGCACTCCAAGACAAAGTGGAAGCAAGGCAAAGTCGTGGTGGTGAGCAAGTGAGAAAAATTGGTGAAAATCGCTCCAAGACAGAGGCGCAGTGCACTGGGCAGGTGGCGCAGCGCACATAGCAGGCACGGCGCACTGGGCTTCGACCTCCAGTTCAAAATTGCACAGCTGCGGCGCATACAGTCGGCAAGCCTGAAAACTTCAAAAACTTGCTCCAAATCGCCCGAAACTTGTGGATCATCACTTGTCCAAGTAGGTTGACCCTCTGTCACTGCTTTTCATCCAAATTTGGTGGTTGTTTTATGGTGTTTGTTGTATGGTGAGTGTTTAAAAGAAACCAAACCCTATCTCTTGAAATTTCTCAAAGGAAATTGCTGCCTAGGGTTAGTATTGACTGTTTTGCTACCAATTCCATCCTTCTATTCCCTCAATCACTCCCTTACTCCATTTTTCCCTTGATTTCCCTATTCCCTAAATTCACACACCCTTATATTCACTAATTCCATATCCCAAATCCCCTTTCCCAAAGTCCCAAATACTCTCTAATTCCCAAACTCCCAAATACTCTCCAATTCCCAAACTCTAGTCCTATATCAAAAACTCCTAAATCATTCCCTAATTCCCTATTTCCCTAATTAAACCCTACCCCAACAGTCCCTAAATCCCTCACTATTTTCTCCCTCCACAGTCCCTTGTATCACTTTTCCCTTGGTGGCAAAAGTCAAAACATATCATCAAGACAGTTCAAGAAAGTTTAACACATCATCACAGCTTACCTATTCCACATCAAAACAGCTCCAAAATAGTCCATCCACTAGCAGACATGGCATCTGATCCCTCATATGATTATGAAGAGGAGACACACAGTGACTCACCTGCAGAGGTACATGCACCCAGGAGGCCTCATAGAGGTGGCAAACATATTAGAGAAGAACCAACCACTCTTGCTGAATTATAGGCCTGCCCTCTTGCCATCTCTTATTTCCAACATCAATCCTGCTATGAATTTTGTGAGAAGGTTGCTAACAGTTAGTTTCGTCATGAGTTGGCTCACTTGTTTGTATTGCATTTACATGATGGTCAAGCCACTCTAGCTGGTGTCACTTTCACATTAACACCAGAATCTATTTCACTAGCAACCGATATTCCTAACATTGGAGAGCAATGGAACAAGAGGCAGCAAATTGACCAGCAACATTATGAACCATACATCAAGCTCGGCTATTTGAGACAGCTTAGGATAGTTTTTCCTTTTTGGTACCTCAAAGATGCTTATGCTCCTTTGATGGAATTGATCATGAGGTATTTCAACTGTGAGGGCCGGTTTTCACATTTATAAGCTTATCATATTAGGATGTTGATGCATTTTACCGGGGTAAGGATGATGAACATCCCTTGCTTCATGTGCCAAAACATAGAGAAGATGACCACCCTAGTGCAGCACAAGACTCCTCAGCAACAGTTCAACAGTATTTACCATTTTGCTCTCATTAAAATTGTGGTCATTCATCAGCTTGGCTTACAGGGCATTACTTGGGAGGATTTCATCTCTCGTGAGTTTTTCACAGCTCCTCAGGGACCTTTAGAGGCTTTGCATGAGACAAGTGGACCTTCTTATCAGCATGAGGGTCATGAGACACAGACCGCTAGCATGCTGGTGTTTATCACCTATCAGAAGGGCACTAGATAGTTGTTTGCAGCAGCAAAGCGAGTGTTATCTCCACCCGGGGTGGAAGGGGCCTCGCTTCCGTCATCAGCACAATAGGTTCAGGACAAAGGCAAGAGGCCACTACAGGAGGAAGGACCATCAGGTGAGCATGAGACTGATTTCATTCTCATTGAGGGTGATGATACTGATATGGGCCCGCAAAGCACAAATCTCAAAGAAATCATTCAAGAGCAGTAGGCAAACATTGATGCCTTGTCCATCAATTTGGATAGAGCCCAATGGACAATAAAGTACCTGGAGCAAAGGAATAAGCAGCTTGAAGACCAAAAAGTGATTATGGAATTGCAAAACATTCGGGAGAATCGCCAAGCTGCCCAAAGGAGGAGGGTGGAGTTCACTTCACTTGAGCAGGAGGTTAATGCCGATCGGGAGTCATGGCTTGAAAGAGCCAATATCCACTTGTAGAGGAAGCTAGAAAAGGCCATCAATGAGAAGAATATGCTGAGAAACCTGTCATATCATTACTTGTCAAGGAACATGGTGTGCCAAGCTAGAATCAGGAGCTTAAAGGCAAAGTTGAAGAGAGCATCAAGGAGGCAAAAAGAGCATGAAGGACTTCAGATATTGGCTGAGGCTTCCTTGGTCCAACACGATGTTTGATGGAGAAGACTCAGCCCAAATTTCAAAAAATTTGAGGCACTTTTTTTATTTTTGAAAATTTTGGCACAAAAGAAAGGGTTTTCTGCCCTATGCGCCACATCACATTGCGCTCGCTTTTGCTAGGAGCCTCCAAATGACAAAAACTCAGCATTTTCAGATTTGGCATGGAAAATTATGTTTTCCTACCAATGTCCAAGAAATTTGGATAGGTTTTGAGCCCTCAAAAACGTCAAAAGCACTCAAAAAATGACCTCACTGCCCCTATTTTGACACACAGGAAGCAGTGTTGGGAAAACTAAATTTTGGAGGGGCAAATGGATGCCAAATTGAAAAATTCCACTTGGGTTGGAAAGTACATAGGTAAACCTTTCCAACAAGAACACTTGGAGCTAATTTGGACACCGGCAAGGCCTCCAAATGTGGGTCCAAACAGGCGCTACGCATAGAGAATCAGGCGCGGCGCATACAGGAAATTTTGCCAGTTTGACGAAGTATTACTCTGTTTTTCGCCCAGCTTTGGCCAGTTTGACTTTTTCACTTTCTTAATGGAAAATTTGTGATGTAATGTAATATACATTGATGGATCATGATGTAAATAAGTCAAATTTTCACTTATAGAGATAGATTCATTAGTTTAAAAGTTGTTTGAAACTGAATGAATCAATTCCCTTGTTTCTAGAGGCATGCTATTCTATTGCCTGATTTCTAGTTCTCAGTCTAGAATTAATTGAAATAGCTCCTAAACATGTGAGCTTGACCCCTAGAGGCTAGGATGAGCTATGGTTTGTATATATTATGTGGTTTTTCAGTCATTAGCATGGTTGGACTTTTGAGAAAGCCTTGAGCTTCATTGTACATTCATATCAGCATTTTGGCTAAGGAATTGAGATCAAGGTTTGCAGCACTCTTTGGGATCCATGTGGCAATTTGTCATGTTACAGTGATTTCTTTTGTAATTGTGAATTTGCTTATGTGTTTTGTATGCCATTCTCTATCTTATTTCTTCTTAACTAAACAAACAAGAGTGTAAGTAGAATCCATTGAAATTGCAGTGCTCTACTTGAGGTTTGCTTTAGTTTCTTGATGTTTTCAGCTGTTTGGAGAGGATCCATGGCTTTCCTTGCCCTCTTCAGCTCCTCACCTGTCTAATCCTTCCATCTCACTCAAATTTAAGTGCCAAAAACAATTGCCTACCTTGCCCCATTGAGATCTCTGCAAGACTGAACCTCAATCCCCGCACCCAAAATCGACCTCTCCATCTGAGCCAACAAAAACATCATTTTATTCAAACAAATTTTTGCACACATATACCTAGCCTAAGATGAGTATTTCTATTAGTCATCTCAAGCCCTCATTGATTATAATTTGCTGAGATTGACCCGGAGAGAGCCCTCTCCCGACTTGGTAGGGCTAGCTACCAGGTTAAGCGTGGTTTGATGTTGGCCCTGGATCCTACCTTTCTCAGCCTAAGGTAAATCTAGGCACTAACACTACTTACCCATCTACTCATCCTACCATTTTTACTTCTCTTTATTAGGGTGCACTTAAGCTGGCAAACTCTTTATCAAAACTTTTGTTTTCCTTTTACAAAAGTAATCTATCTAAGTCTAATCTTATAACATCCAAGGGCTCAAATTAAACAATTGAGCTCCTTTTCTTTACTCTACCTATCTACTTATCTGCCAAAATTAAATAGTTTGGTCAGATTTTATTCTCTATCTCTAAGAATAAAATTGAAAACATGAAATAGCCAAGTTTAAACATTTTGACCATCCATGGATTGTGGCAAAGGTAACAAGCTGCACACAATCTTTTATTCTGCATCAAAAGTAAATAGTAGTGGCATTTTGACTTGCACACTTTCATGGTCTTTTTCTTTCTTGGGGTTCATTTTTCATCTTTTTTGACCTTTTTATTCTTTTTGTCCTTTGATTTTTCTTTTAGGACATACCCTCTTTACTTTTTTTTATTTTTTTATTTTTTTGAATATGGAAAACATTTGCAGAAAGAAAAGGTATGTACATATTACAGATTTAATCTCATCCATTCAAAAATTTTGACTCCTATTGGTATAGGAACCTAACATGTTCCATAGTTGTTTGAGTGTAGGAGTTTCATTCCAACTACTGAGACCTGATAAGAAGGCACTCCAAGATGTTGGTAATTCTAGAAGTGTAGTGATTGCAATATCCCTTTCATGTACTATATCATCAATCTCTTGGAGTTCATATCTTATTGTATCTATTCTCACAAAGATGGATGCCATAGTGGCTTCCTTTTTCATCTTTATTGATCTTAGTTCATCCTTAAGACTTGCTATTTGACCAAGATTATTTATTTTGAATAATTTGGATAATGCCTCATATGTCTCTTGAGAAAAATATATGTTGAACATATATGGGATGCAGTTATCCTTTATTCCATCCACCATTAGTGTCATGGCCAATATCTCTGTTTCTATGAAATTTTCCTTTTTTTCATCACTTGACTCATTTGTAGGCTTCTTTACTTTTCCTTTGACTAGATCCAATGCTTTATTCTTCTCGAGGATGAGGTCTATCCTCTTCTTCCATGCTCTGTAGTTAGATGCTCCTTCTAATTTTTTTTCTCCCTTCATTGAGTTAGACATTGTCCTTGAAGATGGTAGGCTTTACTTCTTATATGATCCTTTTGATGAGCCTTATTGAAAATTCTTAAAACTCCTTATTATCCTTTTAATAGATCTTCAAGCTGCCCTTTTCCTTCTTCTTCACCTTAGCTTTGAAACCATGTTATAAAATAATAAAGGAAGAAAGATTTTCTTTATGTTGATAATTACTTGTGAGATTATTATTTTCTTCTTAACTTTCTTGTGTTCTTATTTTATCTTGGTTCATCAAGAAATTACCAAAACAATTGCATGAAGATCAAAGACACTAGATATAAGTGGACAGCCAGGGAAAAACCCTAATCTAGGGTAAAACATAGTCAACGACTTTTCCTTCAATATTTTCATGAGATAATCTAAGACTCTTAACCTAGACACAAACTTCGCCCATACCAAGTCAACCCTTTCTTCCTTCTATAGATGATAACCCTTTCAGAAACAACTTCGACCTAGCAGCAACAACTAGAAGCAACATCTTTGACCTAGTAGTAACAACTTTGACCTGGAAACAATTGGCACCAACTGGAAGCAACAACTTTGATTTAGTAGTAGATACTTCGATATTCCTAGAAAGTTCACACATGTGAGAGATAGATGGCCGAAAACTCTGATCTTGAACTTCCCTACAATTCTCCTCCTCCTTTTCCAATTTCGCACTTTTTAGCTGCCTATTCTTGTAAATCAAGCTTGTGTGTTTGAGTATCCTCCAAATGTATCAAACTGCTCCAATATATATGCTTCAAGTGAGGTTGAATTACCTTGTTTGAGGTCAACTTGATATCCTTGAGGTCGACTTGGTGTGGAGGTGACAAATAACTTATGACTTAATAATAAATCTTTTTACATGATTCAAAAGCCCAAGAAGGGTCTCTTTAAGTGGAAAATGACTCTAAAGAATTAGTATAAATCCTAGAAGTCCTCAATGGAGACTTTGACCTAAAACATGATGACCTAAGCATGAAACCCATGCCGTAATAAGTCATAACAATAATACTAATATTTTTCTTCTTTCTTTTGATAAATACATTTCATTATGACTCAAAAATGATTTATGAAGATTGAACCTAGTCACATTCTTCAATAGAGCTTGCATATAATAATGGGTATCAGGAGTCATTGAGGATGAGTCCATTTAAGGCTCTTTATAGGTGGAGTTGTAATACTCCTATCAGTTGGAATGATCCAGTGAACAGGGTGTTTATTGGACCTAATATGTTGGCTGAGATGGAATAGGAGATGCAAGTTATTAGAAGGAATTTGATGGTAGCAAAAGACATGAAAAAGAGTTATGCATATCAACACACAAAATTCAAGGAGTTTTGGGTTAGGGAGCATGTGTATTTGTGCATCAAGCCCAAGAGAAGCTCTTTGACGATTGGGTCATGTGCCAAGTTAGAACCTCGGTATTGTGGGCCTTTTGAGATCCTTGAGAGGATTGGACCAATGGCCTATAGACTTCCATTGCCGCCAATAGTGAAATTGCATGATGTTTTCCATGTTTCATT
Source organism: Pinus tabuliformis (assembly GCA_031772625.1). Taxonomy (NCBI): domain Eukaryota; kingdom Viridiplantae; phylum Streptophyta; class Pinopsida; order Pinales; family Pinaceae; genus Pinus; species Pinus tabuliformis. The sequence goes on along the minus strand of CM062814.1, from coordinate 738,498,401 downwards.
TCATAAGAAGTATGACCAAGATCTTGATTATGTGATTGACTTGTCTATATTGCAGGTGGAACCAGAGGGATAATTCCATCTAGAACCTCAGTGCATTTTGCAGTGGAAACAACTCATGCTCTAGAACTAAGCAATTGAGCAAGTCAAAGTGCAATGGAAGCACTTTAGGCCCAATGAAGCGACATGGGAGATGGATGATCAAATGTATGATTTATATCCTTATTTATTTGTTGGTTGAGCAGATGTATTTGGATTTTGTGTTTTGGTTTATATTTACATATGCATATGTGTATTGTAAATACTGCAACGAGTTGTGTTATAAAGATCTAATAAGAAATATGTCGTAAATACTGCATCAAGTTGTGTTATAAAGCTCCAATAAGTAGTGTGGTGTTCATGGTTTCAACAATTTGGTATGATGTAAATACTACATCACGCTAGATTATAAATATCCATAGGCAACATGTTTTGCTGGTTATAAGCGTCATTAAACACCAAGGATGGTGTCCCCCCAAGGGGGAGGGGTTTCTAACAACCCCTCATTGATTTTCCATGTAAATAAAATAATACCAAGGTAATGGGACACATATTCCAAGCTAAATGTTGGGAAAAACACTATAGTGGGCATCACTTGTGATTAATTAATTGCTACGGAAATTAGCAAAGGAAAAATGGAAATAAATGGCATTTATTTATGAAAATAAAGGAAAATAGGAGAAAATGAAGGTGAAGAGACACACATTTGAATGCAAATGAAATTAGAGGAAAAATGAAGGAAAATGAAGAAAATAGGGAGATCGATGATAAAAGGACATTAGAGAATCAATTTATAGCTTTTTGACAGTTGAGTTGAGCTCTCCTTTCATTCAGTCTCTCATACACACTTGCAAACTAAGAGAATTCTTGGAGAATGCTTGGAGAACTCTATTATTCACTTATATTTGGAGAAAGAAGGAAAATGAAAGCAAAGGAGAGCAAGGGAGACAGTTGGATCAACAACTACATCAGATATTTCTTTGCAAGTAACAGGTTGCAGGTGTGATTTCCTTGTTTATTTTGGATGCATGGTGTATGAAAGTGGTTCCTTAGTTATGTTTTATTATTGCCATTAATATTTTCTTGGATTAACAATGGTTTTAGCCTTTCCTTTCCATTTTCTGGATGTCCATGGTGTTCTGAGATTTCCAATTGTTTTTCTAATTGGTGCTTAGGTTCCCAATGACTGTGGTTTGTAAAAGACGTGCTGGAATAACTTGGGTTGAGTTACTAGTTCCTAGATCCGTTGGTTGGGACATACGCTCTGGAGCCCTTTGTGGGTTGAGTTACTAGTCCCTAGATCTGTTGTTGGAACAAACAATCTAGAGCCCTGTAAGGTTGTGGGTTGAGTTACTAGTTGTTGGAACCATGGACATCTTTGGTAGAGATCGATCTGTTTAATTTTAGTGATTTCCGAACCATAGTGGTGGAATCACTGTGGTTGAGGGTTGAGGTAGTTTGGGCTTTAGAAGCCCTAGTTCAGCTTTGTTTTAGTTTATTCCATGAGATCCCACATTCATGCTTAGAATATGGTGTAGGTGTGATTGGCTGAAAGAGAGATTTGGTTCAACCCAATATATGGTTGGGTTGTACGTGAAAGTCCATGACTTGGTTGGAATGTTATTTTCCTATTGTGATTTGTGAGCATTTGTACTGGTTATTATGTTGGCATTATGGTTGATTTACCATGGTTTCTATGTTGGTTATTTGTTGGTTACATGATGTATTCTATGTATGGATTCTATCATGTTTTGATAACTTATTGAATGGTTTTTGAATGCATGGACTAACAAGTGTTATTGCAGCTAGATATATAGGCCTTATAACCTTATTAGTGTTTCTCAAATAAAGATTATCAATTTATGATCAAATATGCATTCATGACCTGTAGCTTACATGTTTGTCAAAGTTTGATGAAATGTTTGTCATGGACTAAGCATGTCTAGGTCAAGTTCTTTCTTGAGTTTTGATTGATCATACTTGTCATTTCCTTTCATTTCATTCTAAAAAGTGACAGGCAGTTCTGGGCAGTCGTATGGAGGCTACCGTGAAAAATTGGCTCAAATCTTGGAACCGTTGGCATTGAAATTGGACAACATAGGTCATAACCGCATGGAAGAAGGCTTGTGTGTTTGGTTGGGGCCTCGTAACTACACTCTTTCCTTGTTGTGCATGCAGTTGGGGTGTAAGGTTAGTGAAGAATGGTTCCAACTCAAAGATTGACTAACTAGGGTGGTTGTTCAGCTCCTGATTGATTTGTAGCCCCTGTAGGATGTCTATACGTGTTAATGTGTTGGCCCCACTTCCATAACTAGAACTTGGAGGTTGGGTCATCTCATAGTGAAACTCATCTCATGTTTACCCTTACGAGCTTATAAATTTATGTAAATCTAGGAGGAGGTGGTTACACTCCCACTTAGTCACTAGAGGATCTCCCTCCAACCCGAAGGTCTTCGCGTAGCTTCCCCACTAACTCAAAGCATGTCCCGCAAATGAAATATTATGTTCTTCCTCAATATGATGGACAATGAAATACGCTTCTAATTTCCACAACTAGTGATTTATCTTCAAAGCGTTGATTTCATCTTGGTATGGCTTAATATCAACTTTTGTTTCCATTTTGAATACAGACTTATATGAATGATTCACATCACTCAATCTAGGTTGATCTTTTTTGGTTTGTTTCTTCAACTGGTTCTTTTTTTATTTCTCATCTCCTTATCTTCCCTCTAATTTGTCCTCTACATTATAACCCCCATATTCTCTAAATAGCCCAAGCTTGTTTCTCAGGGCCAACATTAGGAGATTTGCATTACGGTTTATATGTATGACTTGTGCTTCCAAGCATGAAAACCTCTCCTCTGCATTATTAAGAGGGTTATTCATAGATTTGTTGGCCATGATTAGGGTTTTATGATTTTTGGCTTAGAATATCTAGATCCACTGTAAATATCCACAATATATCCAAATAATCATGCTCTGATACTAATATGAACCATAAACTATCAGTCATGTTCCACTAGATAGTTTGTCACAATAGGTAGTTTATTTATTTATTTTTTATTATTATTATTATTATTTATTTATTTATTTATTTATTTATATTTATATTTATATTTATTTTATTTTATTTTATTTTTTATTTTTTATTTTTTAATTTTATTTTATTTTATTTCTTATTTTATTTTATTTATTTTTATTTTTACTTCTTTTTTTTTTTTTTTTTTTTTTTTTTTTTTTTTTTTTTTCTGAATTGGACTAAATCTATTAATCAAAAATATGGTACAAGAAGATACATTCAAGAGAGGCAGAAAACCGGCAACCGAAAATGATGGGACTATCAACCTCGGTTCCGAAGAAGAAGTGAAACAAGCAAGAAGCTACAACATATCGCTGGAAGCAAGAAAAGACTGAATTCTACCCAGATTGGGTAGAAGCTTCAACATGAAGCTTTTTCCCTTTCCTTTTTTTGACTTTGACCCAACCGTCGTGTGGTGAATGAGCAATAACAACTTGAAGATTGGGGTTCTCCATAGGGGAGCCCTCCTTTTCTGAATCAGAGGAGGAGGTCAAGTGGATGCATTTCTGGGTGGTGGCGGTATCGGAGGACTGCGCCGGACCAACAGTGGAAGGGACCACAGAATGAGGGGCTTGATCCATTTCCGCATCGCTACCTTCATCTTCAGAGCTAGAGGAATCAGAGTCCACGACTGGAGGTGGAGAGCAAGGAGCCCATCATTTGGACTTGGACTTGGAGAGGTTATCCTTATTCTTTTTTGCCGAGCGGGATGGGCAGGCATTCTGCAAGTGCCCTGATTGGTGGCAACGGAATGCAGTATTTTCGTAATCTAGCATCTGGGACCAAAGAAAGTCATTTATCTTGAGATTGATCTGGTCTGGAAGTCCTTTGCTCAAATCTAACTCCACATATTCTGGCATATGAGTAGAGACCTTTGGTTTCCCGCCATAAATCTCCCATAACGAACCTGCCCAAGGTGTTGCCTATAGCTTTGTAAACACGAGTATGCCATAGGTGGGCAGGTAAGTTTGGAAGCCTGATCCATACACGTGTCCTGGTAATGACTGTAGTTGCTGGATCAAAATCTGGGAACTAAGGAGTCAAGAAGAGCCTCGCATTTCCCATGAACTAAGGGCCTTCTTCTAAAGCCTTTTCATAATGCTTACTATTGTCAAATAGAACAATGAAGTAACCTTTTGAACAGAAACTGATCTTACAATGATGAGTCCAGTTTGCATGGATCCATGCATAAAGATCCTGAGATCGTGGCCACAGTCCGTTAAATCTGCAAATGATGGCTCTTTCTGCAAATTCTTGAAGTTGGGTTGCAAGATCTTCATGGTTGAGTTCAACAGAGGGAACTTCTTCTATCTTATCAACCAAAAAGGGCTTAGGTTTAAGGGCCTCCAGGGGATTGGGGCTCTCAGAGTGTACAACAACTTTGTATGAGAAGGGACGAGCAGAGGTTGACTGTCCCGCTGCACCTCCTCTCAGACGAAGGGTTACCACCAAAGAGCTATTCCTAGTAATGCTGTAAGAAGAGAGGGGAAGAAGGTCTTCAAGTTGTTTACCTTGAAAGAGAAGTCTCTGAAGGCCTGAAGGGATCCCGATCCGCCGTTCTAGATCCAGTTTGAGATCTAGCACCAGATCTGAAGAACTGACCCATTGCAGGATGGTTCTGCCTGTAGGCTGAGAAATTTGGATCTGAAAAGAGTCAATGAAGTGCCTAGACCCAGTGCCAGGGCTTCTTGTGCTTCCGAGAGTAGATCTGCCATGGCGATTTTCCATCCGGGGTGTCAGACCTGCAAGATCATGGCCGATCTGTCTATTGAGAGCCCGATCTGATTGATCAATGGTGGATCTGGGGTTTTTAAACTTGATCAGATTAGCGACTTCACTCATAAAAACAGAAATAGCCAAACCCTGCTTTGAGAGAGAGGACTCTACTCTGAACTCCGCCCTTACGAGATTACCCATGGATATATGAGGCACATTTAGCAGCTTGAAAACCATACTGGCATAGACTCTCTTCCCCATGCCGAGGCTCCCAATTAAAACCCACTGAACGCCCCTGCCAATCGTGTGACCGTCGACTTCTGGCTCCATGACCGACGACACACGATCATTCTCCTAGTGAGCATAGTCGTCATCTTTCAGAGCCGCGGCAATAGATCCATACCTTCACAGAGGCGCCATTGCAATACCAGGAGCTGCCCCATACCTTAGCAGAGGTGCCGCTACAATGCCTGGATTCAGCCTCTCACGCCTAGGGTTTTGCAGAGCGAGTTCCATTTTCCTCCAACTTCCATTTATTTATTATTATTATTATTAATTTTTTTTTTTTTTAAATTTTTTTTTTTTTTAAGCTCTTTGATTCTTAAATTAAATTTAATGTTTCTATTTATTTATTTATGGTATTTTTATTTTATTTATTTATTTTTTAAAACTATTAAGTAATATTGTAATTATCTAATATTTTTATCAAGATACTCTTTGACTATGAATATGAAACTTAGTTATTTATTTATTTGTCCTTTTAGCTTATATTTTAAAATAGTATTAACTATTTATAGAATATTCTATTTTTAGCTTATACAACTAACTAATATTTATATAACCTCGTTGATTTATAATTAATTTATTTTAAGATTTAAATCTCCCTTTAACTAATATTTTATTTAAAATATAATTAACTTATATTTATTTAAATATAGTTAACTATTATCTATTTTTAATTACTCGATTATTTATGAGTATAGTATATTAACTCACTTATTTTAATATATATTTATAAAATTGTCAATTTATGTTTAATTTAATAAGAAAATTAATAACCGAATTAACTGATTTGAATTATAGAAAAAAAATAAAAAATAAAAATTAATTAAATTTTGGTCTAACTAGCCATTTCCCGGTCAAATCGAGCTGTCATGATTCTAGCCGTTACCTGGATATTTTGCCCAATCTATTTATAATGCATTGCAAGATCTACTCATTCAACTTGTCCTGATGATGAACCACATTGGTTGGTTCGAAACGCGTCGACAAAATTATCTCTATGTGATTTTCACCGAAGATTCTTCTCAAAAATGATAAAACTATATTTAAAAGTCTAATATCTGCACTATTAGGAGTTTATTTCTCTTTAGATTTCTTGATATTTAGATTACATTTAATTATGTATGCATGAAAATTAGAATTATGCAAAAAAAAGAGAGCATTGAAATAAATACTCACAATCATGATTTGACACAAGATATGACCTAAGAAACCTTTTTGGGAGAAAACCCAACTGGAAGGTGAGGTCGCTTTTCCCTCTTTCTCTCAATAGAAAATGGCTACGAGTATAAAGAAGTATGGTCCATGGCCTATGGGATACTACAGTGAAAAAATAATCTGTGTCCACTCTATCTGCTATCAATCTTATCTATTTTTTCTCGTCTATGGAACAAATGCCCTCGAGAGAATGGAACTTCTTTTCTTCCTAGTGGCCTGGTTAGAACACAACCTAGTAACCTACTAGTGGTTAGGTATGAATACCTCAATTATTAACCAAAGTTACAATATTTACTCTTATAGATTCTTTTTCATCATAATAATGTGGCTAACCCCTTTTCCATGAATAATGGGGGCTAACCTGGTATCCTCTTGAATTATGGTGGTGAAAGCAGGAAGGTCAAATTTTGAGTGGCCTAATGTTTGCATGCAGACTTTGATTGAGGCGATTCTTATGTCATTAAAAAGGTATCTACATGTAGAATATGGAAAGAATGGGTTGGGGTGTGGTTGGGATAAGGCAGAAAAGTCTTACCCCCCATAAAACATCGTTTATGGCTCAAAATGCTCCCACCAGTAAAAATGGTCCTCTGTTGATTCCTAAACTTTTTCCACTCTAAAAGCATAGATATGGATGATAGAAAATATAATGATCCAACTTGGATCTAGAAATCCATAGAAATGAAGGAAAATAAGTGATTCTTCAAGGAGTGAGGAAGTTTATCTTTGTCAAGCATATCTTAGTGCTACAAGTAAATAAGTGCAACTAGAAATGTACCCTATATGTGGTCCAAGTGACCAACATGGAAAAGAGTAGCAAGGTTAGAATTGAGGATCACCCTATCTTAAAGTAGTTCGGTGATGTGTTTTTGGAAGAAATACAAAGATTTGTACTTGTTGACTGATGAAAAGTTCACGAGTCACCTTTGCAAAGATGTGCAAACCATTTCTCTCTACCATGATTCATGCTCTCAAAGGCATAATAATAATGGATTAAAATGAAATTATTCATAAGTCATGGTAGGTGGGGTCCCCCACCTTGAAGGAATAAGAAGATGACATCTAACATTATTTTATAGTTCTATATTTTCATACAAGCATATGGTGTTACAACGAGCACTAAATGGAGTATATGTGTATGGATTTACATGTGGATTGAAGATTTTCTTATTCTTACATCATTATTTGACACATATTTATCATATCAAAATGAAAGATACAACATTGAATAGTATTCCTCTAGCCAAAGAATTCTTCGCAAGTATTTTAAAAAATATTTAATGATCAATTCTATGCCTCTCAGGTACTCATGTGGTAAGAATGACAAGCAAAAAAGGAAGAAAAGAAGGTTGCAAGCACCTTACATAGTACTATATGCTAAACCTTAGAGGATGTTTTTCATAAAAAAATAGATAAAGTGTGCAAATTTTTTATGATTTAATGTCTCTCATAGATTTACTATTATAGGACATCAATCCTTGTCTCAGACCAAAAGAAAAATATGTATACCAAGCCTCAATTTCTCCCTCGACATTGAAAGCAAGTACAAACATGATAAATAAAAGCTTTCAATCACATAGCCATTTCATATGGGGCTTATGACATAATACAACGATTGGCTCTATTAGTGTTCTTTCATCTTGTTAGTCCACCATAATTAACACTTTTCACCTCCCAACGCCAACCTTTCATCCCCTGGATTTCAAAAATAATTTCATTTCCTACCTAAAGCACTCAACAAAAGTATAACATGTATTTCATTTCCATAAATTAAGCCTGTGTATGCTATTTCTAACTCCCAGCATAAAAACTTGTTATAATCATTCTTATGTGTACAAAGGGCCCATGTATATTACTTCATTTCTTTGAAAAGTTAAAAATTGCCTTTACTATTTTAAAAGGAGTGAAACAAGGGCATACATTATCCTTTACACATACGACTACTAGTTGATTTGCCCAGTTGTTGTTTACAAAGGCCTGAAAGACAAGAGCCCGTATTTCTATGTTGTTAGATCATGACATAAATTATGAGTTATCATGCATGGATTCATTTTTCTATCCCTCATTCTAGCTCTCTTTTATTGAAAATTTCAATGTTGATATCGATCCACACTTTGTTATATTCATACATAAATTAATGGCCCATCCACACTTCTTACATGTTGATAAATTTTGAGACATTTAAAAGTTAAATGGGACCCTTTAGTTATGTGAGAGTCACATTGTTTACTTATAAAGTAAAATTGTGCTACAATTTTGATCTTTTTTCTTGTAAAGTCTTAAAAGAAATAGTTGTCTCAGTTATTGACATAAGTGCATGTCCTACAACCATGAGTTCCTCTATTAGATGATACATGTTACAAAATACATTTCCTTGGATAGCATAGTTCCTTTTGCATGCATGATCAATTATTTTCCTATATATTTTATTTTTTCCCCATGTATGTTTATCAAGCACTCGAACATTTACATATAACAAGGTATCAAACAATACTTCACTTTAATTATTGCATGCACACATTTTGAGATTAATTATTTCACAGTATATTTTATTGGATATTGTGCACAATGAGTATCTTTAGTAGAGGGTGTCGTGGTGACCAAAGAAGTCATGGAAGGAAAAAAACGTCTTGGAGAGAGAATAAAAACAAGTTGATCAATTTTTCTGTGCATTTTGACATGGACTCTAAGGAGTTCAACTGGCTATATCAAACTAGAAATATTTATACTGGAGGTCATCCACCTCAACCCCCTACCCCACATGCCTCACAAAATATACCTCTACCTCATCCCAAAATTGTGGAAATCATGGACCCTCAACCTCTTAAACAATAGCCCATGCAACATGATGTTGCAATTCCAATCTTGCTAAACCAACATTTGGTTATACACATTGGACCGATATCTATCATCATTTAGTTCCTCCTCTAATTTATACTTATCACGCACCTTTTGCACTCATGTAGGTTATTTCCTCTTATGCCAATAAATCCATTCATCCACCTCCTCAGTTTATGGTAGGCAAGCTTCATTTATCTACAGTGTCGGCACGCTCCCCTCCTAAAGCCACATCTATACATTCCCATATTAGTGCATCAAAAACAACTGAGAAGAGAGATATTTCCTTCCAAGATATGCATCCAAAGGTACAAGGAGGAGAGAAGAGTGGAGGAAAATAGTATGATGCAGGTTGCAGCAAACATCCTGAGTTATCTTAATATTACAGTTCTATTTTACCGTTTAGTTTGAATTTGTCCAAACATATTTTTGTTTACAATATATATTATATTTCTGGGACAACTTGTTACTTTTGGTCATGCCATATATTTCAATGATATTGCTTCTTATGGGAGGCACAAGGTTGTTTCATGTGACATTTTATGTGATGATGAATGATGTGGTGTTTTATATCCATATTTTCTATGATGATGATGTTCCTTAGTGATGTAATATTTACATGTGATTGATTTCCATGGAAATCACAAGGTTTGATGAAAATACTTTATGAAGACAGATATAAAAGGGGGGTCCCACCAACCATAATTAATTAAAATTAATTAAAAACTCCTTCTAAAATCTCCTCTCTAGAATTCAAGAAGAAAAGTTAACTTAATGAATAGATTAATTACAAAATAGATATATCCTCTAATTTCCCATGGAGCATACATAATTTGCTAGAGGACATAGGAGGGATGGAAAAGATAGCAAGGTTAGGTATGCATAAGCTTTAGGTTTTCATTTTCCCATGATAAATTTTAACTTGAGTACAAGAAATTACCTATTTTTGTGACAACATAATCTTTGGAGTGATAAGGAGGGAGAAAACACATTAGTTTTAGACTAATTTGATCAACGTTCTCTTTATTTTCTTGCACCATTTAATGTTGCTACAAGGTCTGATATGTATTATGTTAGTGCTAACAAGCACACTATTTTATAACATTCACTGATTCAATCTAATTAGAGAGGTCCAAGTTAGCCCAACCATATTATTTTGCTTAATTTTTGTTATTAAAATGTCTATGTAAGAATATTTAACATCCTAGATATTTCAAAATATATTTCTGGTCTGAATTATCATAGGAGTTGGCCAAAACAATCAGTTGTACTCTTTCATTTTTAATAAAATTAACACTTGGAAACCTTACTTTTTTGGCATATTTCTCTAAAAAATTTACTCATATTTCATGAGATTTTTCAATAGATTTTCTAATATTTTATACTAAAATATGTGGCTAATTTATGTCAATTCATGACATATTTGCATGATCTCATGGTTGATGAAGTATTATTATAAATGTTCCTACAAATTTTCTTCCTATTTTATTTTACTATTAAATTTATAACTTGTTACTGTCATATATTGTACATGTTGTACATATTTTTGTTATTTAATTATTTTGCATGTTGCATATAGTTTCCATTTTTTTATTTTTTATTTTTAGCATACTAGTTTACTGTATATAAATATAGTCAGTACACTAAGGGGATTAAGCATTGGGTATTTTCCGATTATCTCAGTCTCCCTATGAAATTCAAGGGACTTGTCAGGGAAGCATAAAATAAACTTCACCTATCAACATCATTTCGGTGACCATACTAGGGATCAAACCTAAGGGATTCAATTAATTAATCTTTGGTTCTACAACTTTTCCTTCCCACATAGCCATACATTCTATGAGTCAGCTCAACCTCAATAATCCTCTCAATAACCAAAGAAGTATCTATTATTCATTATTCAATTTCATACTTGATAACTCCGACTCTACTTCCGAATTAGAGCAATCTTGGGTTGTCATAGCTTAGGATATTGGTTTGTAGGAACAAAGAGAATCCCTTGAAAGGCATCTTCAAGATATTTTCGCTAAAAGGTAATTGGATTATGACCTGTGAACCCCATTCCTCTAGGATCATTCAAGGTTTGAGTCTAGAATATAATTTGTTAGATGAAATGCAAATATGAAAATATATACTTTCTGCTCAAGATCCTCTTAAGTTCTATTAGGGTCTCGCTTGTTCTTCTAGAATAACCTCTCATTTTCATAAAGTCATGTCGGTAACTCAGTATTCATCCAAATCTACTTCCTTTGATATGTAGTCTTCATCAATTGCATCATCATCCAAAGAAGTTAGTTGTACTCTTTCATTTTTAATAAATTAACATTTGGCAACCTTCAATTTTTTGGCATATTTCTCTAAAAATTTTACTCATATTTCATGAGACTTCCAAGTAGATTTGCTAATATTTTGTACTAAAATATGTGGCTAATTTATGTCAATTCATGACATACTTGGATGGTCTCATGGCTGATGGAGTATTATTATAAATGTTCCCACAATTTTTCTTCCTATTTTTTTTTACTATTAAATTTATAACTTGTTACTGTCATATATTGTACATGTTGTACATATTTTTTTTATTTAATTAATTTACATGTTTCATGTAGTTTCCATTTTTATTTTTATTTTCAGCATACTAGTTTAATGTATCTAAATATAGTCAGTACACTAAGGGAATTAATCATTGGGAATTATCCAATTATCTCACTAGCCCTGTGCGATTCAAGGGAGTTGTCAGGAAGCATAAAAAAACTTCACCTATCAACCTCTTTTTGGTGACCATATCAGGGATCGAACCCAAGGGATTCAATTAATTAATCTATAGTTATGCAACTTTTCCTTCCCTCCTAACCATACATTCTATGAGTCATCTCAACCTCAATAATCCTCTAGATAACCAAGGAAGTGTTTCTCATTCATTGTTCAATTTCATACTTGATAACTCTGACTCTGTTGCCAAATTGGAGAAATATTGGGTTGTCATAGTTGAAGATATTGATTTGTAGGAATGGAGAGAAGCCCTTGAAAGGCATATCCGAGATCTTGTTTCTAAAAGGTAACGGGCTTATGACCAATGAACCTTGTTCTTCAAGGAGAATTAAAGGTTTGAGTCTAGAATATAAATTGTTAGATGAAATGAAAAGATGAAAATATATCCTTTCTACTCAAGCTCACATTAAGTTCTATGAGGATCTCATTTATTCTTCTAGAATAACCTCTCCTTTTCATAGAGTCATGTTAGTAAGTTAGTCTTCATCCCAATATACTTCCTTTGTTATGTAGTCTTATCAATTGCATCATCATCCATTCAAATTGGTATTTTATATTGATCTTTTAATCCAATGCAATATATTATCAACTTTGTCAAGGTGATCAAGAAATATGGTTTATTTCAATTTGAAGAAGATGCAAATGCCACTCCTGGGCATTTACCTTCCTAATGAAATTTAATGCCTAGCAATACATCATTACCTAAGTTTAAAGATCATTTTCCTAAGTAACATTACTACAAATGTACATCTAATTGTTTTCTCTAACATATCTCATAATATTTGCGCTAATGATAATGACACATGCATGTGTTTTTTTTGTCAATTCTTTAGAAGGAAAGGTGACACACAACTTTTTTGAACTTCCTCCTAAGGACTTCTCTACCTACATGGATCTCTGTCACTAAAAATCTACTTATAGCCAACTTCAAAGCCTCGTTGATCTCCTTTGGGAGTATAATAATGTTACCTTTAAAAAAGGTGAAACTATTAAATCATTTAATCTTCAATTCACCAAATTATATAATCAAATACCTAAGATCACCAGGCCACAAAATCAAGTTTCCATGATACATTACTATAGTACTTTGCCTCCTGCTTAGCGCCATAGGTTAGAGGAGAAAAATGTCATAATTTGGGGTATGCTTTAAAAATATGTATGGAATATCAATAATAGTTATGTCCAACTAGCCTTCCACTTGAAGACTCAACTAACCAATCTAATTATCTACTTTCCTTCAACTCATGTAAGACGCAAGAAGCCATTTGATATCTTTTGAAAAGAAGGTGGTAGCACAACCTCACATTGAGGCTTCCACCTTAGCTCTTATAAGAAATCCTTCTGAAACATATCAACCAAATTCTCTTCTTTCTTTACTATAGTGAAACTTCTGTAAAGAATATCATGATGAAGAAACCTATGAAGTTAAAAGAAATGGTTAGGAGATAATTTCGGGTAAGAGAACTGACCGCACGATTGCAAATAAGGATTGGGATGATGATAATGGGGTAATTTTGGTCGAGACAAGGATTTAATTTAGAGCTATAAATTCTAAGAATCAACCCTTTATAAATTCTTGTAATTAAAAATTCCTTGATGCTACACCCTAGCGTACAAATGTAAATTACACCACCCCTTCCTCTTTGGATATACCTCTATTTAATATCCTAAATCAAATGGATAACATTAAATTCGATGTTTCATTGCTTGATATGGTCACCACTCCCAAGAAAGAAAAACATAAAGAATTTTCTTGAAGGAAAAATGGCTGCTTCTGTCCATTTCCTCGAGGTTCACCCCGAAGAAGATTCTCCTGAAAAGGCCTTTGTTGTAAATAACTCAAGAAATTTTGTTAAAAACCCTCCTTTTTAAGTTTCTATGAAGATAAGTGATAATATTTCTCATTTTTATCTAGTTGATGGTGAGTAAATTCCTAAATTATGCCTAATATCATCATGGAGGAGTTAGAATTTCAATGCTCGAATGAAAGGCCCAAGAAAATTGTCACCTACAACAATTCTCAACAAGTAACTATTGGAAAGATTAAGGATGTCACCTTAGTCCTTTGTGCACATCCTAAAATCATGACCACATGTAATATAGAAGTAATGGACATGCCATTTAGTAACCATTCAATTATTCTAGGGAGAGACTCAGAAACTAGAATAGGTGGATATATTTCTTTATAAGGTGGCACTCATATGACCCTCCCTAAATATGGTAAGAATATTATTGTTTTGAGGGAAGGGAGGATATCACCTTATATAATAATTTACTTCAACCCCATGTGAATTATATTGAAGCAGACCTATGAGTTTACTCTCTTTTCACTGAGGAAGAATGACCTCCTCCTCCTCCTCCCGATCAAGATGATCAATTTTGGCATATTCACTTTGATGGTACACATTCAAATGAAGGGAATGGAATCGAAATTGTGATATATTCTCCTCTTGAAAATATGCATCACTATGAATTTAGACATGAATTTGAATGTACAAATAATGTTGCATATAAGTTTGAGAACTTACCTTTAGGTATAGAAAAATCTGTTCGCTTAGGTTTTAAACACGTGACCACTTTTGGTGACTCTGAGGTTATTGTAAATCTAATTTATAAAGTCCATTCTCCTTAAAATAATTTAATTAAGTGATATACACAAGCTTCTTAGAAGAAAATTTCCAAGTTACTTTCCTTTAAAATTACTCATGTTTGTAGGAATTGAATTCCTTAGCTGATTTCCAAGTTGTATATGTCACTACTCCTTAAAGATAAATTCTACCTAAAAGGGACAATTCCATTTTATAATAATTATATCAGCCTCATCTCCCAAATGGTGAGGCGGATTGGCAAGTGTTTTTAGATGATGAAACCATTTTCTTCTTTATCCATGGTCATTCTTATGATAAGAAGGTAATCATTTCGCTCAAAGACAATAAGTACCGTAAAGGGATTTCAACCCTAGAAAGTTCCTTTTCATCTATCAATGTGTTAAACAATAAATCAAAACATAAAAAGAGATCGAAAAGAAAAATATGTGAAACCATAATTTTGGATATTGGAATCCTAGAAGACATAAAGGTTTTACAAATTGGTTTCCAATGTTTTAAATATTTAAAAAAATATTTTATGTTTTGTTTCATGAGTTTGAGAATGTATTTTCTTTGTCTTACAAATATACATACAATTTTCACTCTAGTATCTCCAATGTGATATTTCAATAGAGAAAAATGACAATAATGTTAGGAAAACACAAAAACCTATTAATCCTCCACTTGAAATGGCAATCAGGAAAGATCTAGAAAAATTATTTCCTACTCATATCATCTTTCCTGTTAAGTACTTTGAACATGTCACACATCTCATTATTGTTAGAAAAAAAAAATTATGTACATATGAGTTTCCAATTTCGTACTTCAAATAAAGCAAGCATTAAGCACAAATTTCTTTCTCCTAATATGGATAGAGGACGAAATAATCTCATTTCTATACTTTTTTATACATACAATTTTTATTTCCTTCGAGTTTTTGTTATTGTTTTTGTTTCTTCCTGAATTACTTTCATTTCAATTTCATTGCTTAGCTTTTATTTTTACTTAAAATTGTTGAGTACAAAATTTTCCTCCTCGATTGTAGACCATTATGATAATATTGGTAGATGTTACAGTTTTTTGCAAATTCTTGTGTTAATTCCTTTTAGCTGACCGATTAGTTATTAAGAATCAAAGCAATATATCTCTTTGTTGGTGCACAAGATGATGTTTCTATATTGCTCATCATTTCCCCATTATTTCCTCTTGATAGAAGAATTACAAGTCATGCCTAGTCCCTTTTACTTTCACCCCCTACCTCCTTCCCCTGCATGGAAACTTGACTAACCTTTCTCACTACTACAATTTCCATCTACTACATGATCCCAAAGATTCTGAGTGATATCCTATTACATACAATCCTTCATGTGAAGTCACCATATGTTAACTCATGACCAATTCATGAGTCACCTTCCCAAAAATGTGAAAACCATTGTACTCTATCACGATTCCTCCTCTCAAAGGCATAATAATAACACAATAAAATAAAAAATTTCTTAAGTCATTGTAGGTGGCCCCCCCACCCCTTGGAACAATAAGAAGATGACATATGATATGATTTTACAGTCTTATATTTTCATAAAAGCATATGGTGTTACAAGGATCATTAAATGGAGTATATGTGTTTGAATTTACATGTGGATTGAAGGTTTTCTTATTCTTACAACATTCTTTGACATGCACAATAATCATGTGAAAATGAAAGCTACAACATGACATAGTATTTCTTTAGGAAAAATCTTGTTGCCAAAGTATTGTAAAAAATATTTCATGATCAATTCTATGCCTTTTAGGTACTCATGTTGTAAGAATGACAAGAGAAAAAATTGGGGGGGGGAGGGGGTGTGGGGGTGGGTGGGGTTGCAAGTACCTTACATAGTACCTGTATGTTAAACCTTAGAGGATGTATTTCATAACATAAAAGATGAAGTGTGCAAAGGTTTTATGATTTAATGTATGAGCTATACACATCTTATGCAATGTTTATATTAATGTTTGTGATGCACAATACATTGTATAGCTTGAGTCCAACACATACCATGGAACATACGATTCAATGTCTAACATATCAAATATTACCATGGTAGTCGCATAACATATTATGTAGTAATATAAGGTTTCTAGAGTAGTTAACATTTGGGTTGTGTTTGTTGCAAAAGATGATATATCCTAAACATTTTTGTATAACGGCAGGCATGTCGCATGTAATATGCCACAAAGTTGTAAATATAATATCATAGGAAAGGTGGTGGGTTGGCAGAATTATGTCATATGACATGCACCACATCACAAGGTGCTTCTGAGGGCTTCCAACTACATGAGGGTAGTTGGCAAGGAGGTCACCAATTGACCTTAATTGTGTTGGAAATAATACTGAGAGGGGGGGTGAATCAGTATTATCAGATTAATCAAACTTTTCAAATGCCCAGAAACATATACGCTACTTCAGTTAAGTGAACCAGCGTGTACACGCTACTGTGACGAAGTAAAACAGCGTATAAGCAGAAAACTCACAATTTAGTTAGCTTATTCTTCAATTAAGTGCATCAGGACATTATTCATCATATTAACAGTAAACATGTGCAGTATAACAGAACAGATAAAAAGCCACACACATGAACACCAAGATATAAGGTGGAAACCCAATGTGGGTGAAAACCACCTGCTGCAAGTTGTCTCTATCTTTCTTAATATGAAACTTCAGTTTACAATCTTTTGTACTGGTGCAGCCTTATACCAGTACGTAGGCTACAACCTGCAGAAGGCTTCAACCTTCTCTCGTTCTCCAAACTTCCTTGGAAGGGAGCTCCAACCCCCTTTGCTCTTGTACTAGCCAAGATACTAGTATGTAGGTGCTGACCTACAATCTTCCTTCTTCCAGGTATCACTTTTCATACATTTTCAGACTTGGATATTCCTGAAGCACAACATTACAATCTGAAGACCACAATTCATTCAATTTCCACAACAGATCATTGAAGCATAAAACAACCAAACTTTGAATCACTGAACCACTGAACCCTGTCAATCACCAGTTACCAGAACACAGAGCAGACTACAGAACTCTGCAATAACAGTCAGACCCCACTGTAAACCCAAATCAAGCTTCAAAAGATATACGCTACTTTAATGAGCAGAACCCGCGTATACACGCTCTTTTACCGAAGCCAACCTGCGTACAGATCTAAAAATAAACTTTCTCAATTTGCAGCTGTACCAGACATTAGTTAGACTCAGAACGTAACATTGCGACAATATGCAGATCTAGAAATACGCATAATCAACCATATCATGATAGTGCATTTCAAACCATTAGATCCCGATCTATCCTTAGATCTAGTCTTCCATTAACCGATGTGATCTCTCCTTGGCTTAGATCATGCAACTCAGAACCTGCATATCAGATCTCTTTCTCTCTTAGATATTCATGCCTTGTCAAAAGATGATTTTGCCTAATGATCTTCTTCTCCTTATATAGCCTTAGGCCTTTCTCAATACCAAGAGCCAAAACCATAGTAACACAATACCATCAACTTTAAAACTAGGGATCGACACGCCCGTCGAGACATAATGGTCCGAAATCATAGGCACAACTTCCAAGGACTAACCACCATGAACCAAAGGAACCTTTCCACATACACGCGCTTTTTCTGAATCGAACTAGCGTGTACACGCGACTTGGGCTTAACGAAACAGCGTGTATGAGCTTCCTTGGCATGTTGTACTGAGATCTGTCTTCTGATTAAGTTGCCATCACCTGTACTAACCTCTGAGCACCTGTACCATCCACTGAGTGAGTTGCCATCAAGGACAACACTTGAATCATAATGCCAACAATCTCCCCCTTTGAACTTGATGGCAACCACCACACCAAGTTACTCTCCCCCTTTGACATCAAGGGCAAAGGGCTATGCTCCCCCTGAGGACATGCTGATACTTCTGCTTGGCTGTGCTGACTCGTGCTCCCCTTGACAGTAGGCCAGATCTGCAAAAGATGTTCTTCAACAAGAACCAAGACTTATACACCATATGGGACCTTTCTATCACCAAAGGACTCAATACATACAACCATAACATATCAGAAACAACCAATTATATTACAGCATTCATCCCAGGCATAGTGGGGAAACCAACAACGGCCGTTACATGACCTTGACACCATAAAAGAGACAAGAGAGATACATGACATAGAGACAACAGATCTAGACCAAGACTTAGGAAAGACATCAGCAGCATCTGATAAACATCTTGTTAGATCAGCAACTAGAATTTCTTTCTGAGCTCCTTCTCCTGAAACCAACAACCAAAAACATCTGAATGCCAACAATGCTTTATGAGACTTTTGAGCTGCTCCCCCTGAACCTGTGCCTGTTGCACTCCCTGAAACTGTGCCTGAATAATTCTGACATTCCTATTGCTGTTCAGAACTTCAGAGTTTTCCCTTGCTGTTCAGAACTTCATATACGCGTTTTATCCTGTATAAAACAGCGTATGTACGCGGATATTCTTTCTGCAACAAGCGTCCAGCATACACGCGACTTACCCACCATGAATCCGCGTGTATACGCTCATATCCCTCCGTAACCTGCGTATACCAACTTTTCTGTAGAACAAACAAATTTCAACAACAGGATGAAGCATTAACTACTCCCAGCTTTTGTCTGAGATATTCAAAAGTTTCCCTGGGCAGTGGTTTTGTGAGAATATCAGCAACTTGCTCCTTAGAAGGAACATACTCCAACTTGACCTTCTGCTCAAGCACTTGTTCCCGAAGAAAATGGTACTTGATTGGTATGTGCTTGGTCTTTGAGTGCATGACTGGATTCTTTGAAATGCTGATTGCACTTGTATTATCACATAAGATAGAGACAGGTGGAGTGCAAGTGATTTGAAAGTCCTGCAAGGTCTGCATCATCCAAAGAAGTTGTGTGCAACAAGATGCTGCAGCCACATATTCTGCTTCAGCTGTAGATAAGGCAATCGAACTTTGTTTCTTGCTGAACCAAGATACTAATCTGGAACCCATGAAGAAAGCACCTCCACTTGTGCTTTTCCTATCATCCACACTTCCAGCCCAATCTGCATCTGTGTAAGCATGAAGAGTGAGATCTGTATTTCTAGGATACCATAAGCCATAGTTTTGGGTCCCTTGAAGATATTTGAAGATTCTTTTGACTGCCTGAAGATGAGTTTCCTTTGGGTTGGCTTGAAATCTTCCAACCATTCCTACTGCATGTGTAATATCTGGTCGAGTACCTGTCAAATAAAGCAAACTCCCAATCATGGATCTATAAGTGGGTTGGTGGACTGCTGCTGATTCATCATTTGCACTGAGGCTGCATCCTGTAACCATGGGTGTACATACTGGTTTTGACTCTTCCATGCCATACTTCTTCAAGATCTGCTTGAGGTATTTGGTTTGAGACAAGAAGATACCTCCTTCATTTTGTTGGATTTGCAATCCAAGAAAATATGTCAATTCTCCAAGAAGTGACATTTCGAATTCTTTCTGCATAACCAAGGCAAAGTTTTGACTCATAGTCTCTTCATTGCTGCCAAAAATAATATCATCTACATAAACAACAAGAATTAGCAATTTGTTATTTTCAACTTTTATATAGAGATTGCTATCTGCTGATCCTTTTGAAAAGCCTTGTTGGTGAAGATATTTGTCCAACCGATAGTACCAAGCCCTTGGAGCTTGTTTGAGCCCATAGAGAGCCTTTTTCAATCTGCATACAAGGTTTGGATCATTCCCAAGAATGAACCCATCTGGCTGCTCAATATATACTTCTTCTTCTAAGTCTCCATTCAGGAAGGCTGATTTCACGTCCATTTGAAATACCTTGAAGTTTTGAAAGCTTGAGAGAGCAAGGAACATTCGGATGGCCTCTAGTCTTGCCACAGGAGCAAAGGTCTCTTCAAAATCTATTCCTTCTTGCTGTGCATACCCTTTACAAACAAGTCTGGCCTTGTTTCTAATTACTTCTCCATTTTCATTTAACTTATTCTTGAAGACCCATTTTGTTCCTATTACATTCTTATCTTTTGGTCTAGGAACTAATTCCCAAGTGTTGTTCCTTTCGATTTGCTCAAGTTCTTCATCCATTGCTTTGACCCAACATTCATCTTTGCATGCTTCTTTCACATTTTGTGGTTCAATGGAGGAGAGTAGAGCCAAGTAGCTTGAAGCTTCTGCAAGTGTCCTTCTTGTTTGTACTCCTGCTTCTTTCTGCCCCACAATCTGAGTTTCTGGATGATTCTTTTGGACATATCTGGATGGAGTCTTCTCTTCTATTCTTGTCTGCTCCTCTGGTTCTTCTTGAGATTCTTCTTCTTCTTGAGGTTCTTCTTCTTCATCATTTCGCCTTTGAGAGTAACCTTCATCTTCTTCATGATGAACTTGCCTAGGAATATATCCCTTCTCATCAACCACTATATCAATACTGTCAACAATTCTGCCAAGTCTTTTATTGTAGCACTTGTATGCTTTGCTATGTGGAGAATAACCAAGAAGAATGCCCTCATCTGCTCTAGGTTCAAGTTTGCCAAGTTGCTCATCAGTATTCTTAATATAACATTTGCTCCCAAAGATTTTGAAATGCTTCACGGAAGGAGTTTTACCACTCCAAAGCTCATGAGGTGTTTGAGTGCTGTTTACTCGGACATTTGTTTTGTTAAGAATGATAACAGCAGCATGTGCGGCTTCTCCCCAGAAGGTTGCAGGAGTACCTGATTCATCGAGCATAGCACGAGCCATTTGTTGGATAGTTCTGTTCATTCTTTCCACAACCCCATTTTGCTGAGGAGTTCTAGCTGTAGAGAATTCTCTTCTTATCCCATGTTCATCGCAGAAATCAAAAAATTCATTTGATGTGAACTCCCCACCTCTGTCAGATCTGAGGCACTTGATTTTGTGTCCTGATTCATTTTCAGCCAATGCTTTGAAGGATTTGAATTTTTCGAATGCTTCATCTTTGTGCTTCATAAGCCCTAACCAAACAAACCTTGAGAAATCATCAATGAATAATATCAGATATTCTTCCCCTCGAGGTGTCCTTTTCCTAAATGGACCACATACATCTGTATGGACTAGCTCAAGAGGCAAGCTAGCTGATCCTTCCTTCTCTGGAAAGTTAGTTCTGGTCTGCTTTCCAAACTGACAAGATTTGCATATGGTGTTGTCTGGAATTTTGATATCTGGAAGATCGCGAACTGCCTGATATTTGCATGCTTTCCTTATTTGTGAGAAGCTTAGATGTCCCAACCTTCGATGCCATAACCAGTGCTCTTCATCCTTGCTAAGATAGCATTGTTGTTGTCCTTCTTCAAATATGTACAGATTATTTGGAGTTCTTTTGCCTTTGAGAACTGTTTTACCTGTATCAAGATCACGAACAAGACATCCATTCGATCTGAAAATAACCTCTGTTTTTTGATCACACATCTGGCTGACACTTAGAAGATTATGCTTCAATCCATCAACATACAAAACATTTCCAGCCTTGACCTTTTCTTTCAAAGGAGCAATACCTTTTCCTTTTATAGTTGCAGGAGTATCATTTCCAAAAGAAACTTTCTTTCCCTTTTCTAAAGTAGAATAAGATTCAAGTTTTTCTTTATCACCTGTCATATGTTTCGAACATCCACTGTCAATGTACCATAGATTTTCCTGTCCTTCTGCATAAAATGCTATCCCACATCTTTCTGTTTGAGGTTCCTTTATTCTCCATGTTTTGGTGCTTGTGGCTTGTTCCTTTTTCTCCTGAAACCTGCTCCTGCATTCAGAGTCTTTATGACCAAAATTATTGCAAATAGAACATTCAACTTCATTTTCAAGCACCGAAAAGTTGTTATAGGTCCTTTTTGTAATCCCTGTCATACTTCTTTGTTTTTGAGCTTCCCTAGTCATGATTGTTTTATATGCAACACATTGAGCTGCTCTGTGACCAAAGTTGTGGCAAGAAAAGCATTGTCCATTGAAGAAGCTTCTGCGGTTATTGAATCTACCAGCCAACTGATTGTAATTTCTATTTTCATCTATTCTTGAGCCAAACTGAGAAGATTTTACCTGTGGTTGGTTGTAGCTTTTGTTCATCCTTAAGGAGGATTGTCCCTGATAGTTTCTGTTTGTAACTCGTCCCTGCTTTACCTGATTATCTTCATTGTTCTTCCGCTCATTTCCTCTTGCTGCATCAAGATAACTTTTTGAGGTGGATGCTTGAGAGGTTTCTCCATTATAGCCCAAACCTGTCTTGTTTAGAGGAGACCGCTGCACACTGATAATCTCATCCAAAGTTTCAGATCCTTTGACAAATTTAAGATTAATAGCTTTTGTTTTCTCAATTTCTTTTCTGAGACCAACAATTTCACCTTCTAGTTTTTCAAGATGTTTTTCCTTTTCATCAATTTGAAATTGCAAAGTATCAATGATCACATTCTTTTCTTCTATGCCTCTCTTGAGTCTAGTGATTTCATTATAGAGATTATCCACATCTATAGCATCCTCATAATCATCATCTTCAAATGCCATTAACAGCTTATATTTATTACCTTGTTCATCTTCATCACTGTTTGATAAGCCATCACTATCTTCATGGGTGTAGTAGCTTTTCCTATTTGCACTTTGTTTCTTGTTCCATCTAGCAGGTTCTTTTCCTTTATCCTTATAAGGACATTTTGCAGCATAATGACCTACTTTCCCACAAGCAAAGCATTTGAAAGGTAGCTTACCTCTGAACCTTCCAGAACCCCTTTGAAGATTTCTGACAAAATTTGATTTCTCTTCCTCTTCTTCTGGAACATGGCTTGCTTCATAGTAATCTTCTTTTCCTGATGCCTTAAAGCAGCTTCCCTTCTGTCAGATGGACCTCCCTTTCTCATTTCATAAGCGGTTAGAATTCCATGTAGCTGAGACATAGTGAGAACATGGAGATTTTCTTTTTCTTCTATTGCAGATACTTTAGATTCAAACTTGGGGGATAAAGATCTTAGAATCTTTTGAACTACTATAGTTTCTCTTATTTCTTCACCCAAATTTTTCATACAATTAACAATCTCATCTACCCGAAGAAAATAATTAGCCACACTTTCATCATTATACATCTTGAGAGTCTCATATTGAATCCTGAGTGTTTGAAGTTTAGCTTGCTTTACCTGTTCATCTCCTTCATAGCTAGTGATCATTTTGTCCCATATTTCTTTTGCTGATTTGAAGTGCATGACCTTCATGAATTCTGTTTGAGATATACTTCCTAATAGAGTACTGACTGCTTTTGCATTTGTTTCATATGCCTTTTTCTCAGCTGGATCTGTAGGAGTAGCTGAAGGAAAAGCATAGCCTGTTTCTACAATGTCCCAAACTTTTGTACCAAGAGATTGAAGATATGCAGTAACTCTTACCTTCCAATAATTGAAATTTGTTCCATCAAAAACCGGTGGCCTGATTGATGCTTCTTTCTCGTAGTTGCTCATGATGAATGATCTTCCTTCAAGCGATCAAGCTTCTCTGAAGGACCTGCTCTGATACCAATTGTTGGAAATAATACTGAGAGGGGGGGTGAATCAGTATTATCAGATTAATCAAACTTTTCAAATGCCCAGAAACATATACGCTACTTCAGTTAAGTGAACCAGCGTGTACACGCTACTGTGACGAAGTAAAACAGCGTATAAGCAGAAAACTCACAATTTAGTTAGCTTATTCTTCAATTAAGTGCATCAGGACATTATTCATCATATTAACAGTAAACATGTGCAGTATAACAGAACAGATAAAAAGCCACACACATGAACACCAAGATATAAGGTGGAAACCCAATGTGGGTGAAAACCACCTGCTGCAAGTTGTCTCTATCTTTCTTAATATGAAACTTCAGTTTACAATCTTTTGTACTGGTGCAGCCTTATACCAGTACGCAGGCTACAACCTGCAGAAGGCTTCAACCTTCTCTCGTTCTCCAAACTTCCTTGGAAGGGAGCTCCAACCCCCTTTGCTCTTGTACTAGCCAAGATACTAGTATGTAGGTGCTGACCTACAATCTTCCTTCTTCCAGGTATCACTTTTCATACATTTTCAGACTTGGATATTCCTGAAGCACAACATTACAATCTGAAGACCACAATTCATTCAATTTCCACAACAGATCATTGAAGCATAAAACAACCAAACTTTGAATCACTGAACCACTGAACCCTGTCAATCACCAGTTACCAGAACACAGAGCAGACTACAGAACTCTGCAATAACAGTCAGACCCCACTGTAAACCCAAATCAAGCTTCAAAAGATATACGCTACTTTAATGAGCAGAACCCGCGTATACACGCTCTTTTACCGAAGCCAACCTGCGTACAGATCTAAAAATAAACTTTCTCAATTTGCAGCTGTACCAGACATTAGTTAGACTCAGAACGTAACATTGCGACAATATGCAGATCTAGAAATACGCATAATCAACCATATCATGATAGTGCATTTCAAACCATTAGATCCCGATCTATCCTTAGATCTAGTCTTCCATTAACCGATGTGATCTCTCCTTGGCTTAGATCATGCAACTCAGAACCTGCATATCAGATCTCTTTCTCTCTTAGATATTCATGCCTTGTCAAAAGATGATTTTGCCTAATGATCTTCTTCTCCTTATATAGCCTTAGGCCTTTCTCAATACCAAGAGCCAAAACCATAGTAACACAATACCATCAACTTTAAAACTAGGGATCAACACGCCCGTCGAGACATAATGGTCCGAAATCATAGGCACAACTTCCAAGGACTAACCACCATGAACCAAAGGAACCTTTCCACATACACGCGCTTTTTCTGAATCGAACTAGCGTGTACACGCGACTTGGGCTTAACGAAACAGCGTGTATGAGCTTCCTTGGCATGCTGTACTGAGATCTGTCTTCTGATTAAGTTGCCATCACCTGTACTAACCTCTGAGCACCTGTACCATCCACTGAGTGAGTTGCCATCAAGGACAACACTTGAATCATAATGCCAACAAATTGTGTCACAAAAATTAGAGTTGTCCCTGCATCTTATAGCTCATGAATTTCATTGAAACCCTACTTGGTCTATTAAATTGTTGGAGAAAATACTGTTATTGCTAGAATTTAAGCAAGTTAGTTCAGGTATGTAAGTGTTACCAGCTTAGAAAGTGATGAATTATGCCTTCTTCTAATGAGTTTAGTTTTCGTATGATTCTTATTAATGTATTTGTGAGTGGTTAACTCCATTTTCATCATGCCACTCGCTATTATTACTTCCCCATGTTTCGTCTTTCTTTTCATGGATAGGAAAATCTTCAATAAATTAAGATAGCTCATTTTTAGTTTGTGTAAATTGAAGAACTAACACATTTCATTTTTTAATCCCTGTCATGGTCTCAATGGGATATTCCATGTGAATACCTTCTTATTTTTGTTTTTATCACCCATTTGATTCCAATTTTCTCACAGTATTGATACAATCACCTAGGTTTGTCTTATCATTTTAAGAATTGTAGTTAACTGATAAAGAGGAAGGAATTTGTACCATGGTGTCCCACCATGTGTTACCTATTGCAAGTAAAAATTCCACCTCGGGGTCCAAAATAAAATAGTTCATGAATCAAGTTTTCCATGACCAAAGAAAAATTTGTTTGGTTTCACCAAGGATTTTATTGTCCCTATCATACCTTGTCAAGTGGTGGATATTATTCTCTTTCTTGCTAAGTCATATGGAGAATGCCCTTTTTTTATACAATTCATTTTACTCATATTGAGAGCTTATTGGTATATTCTATTGGAGCATTTCACTGTGGTAAAAAATCACTCTTTGATATCATTCATTTTTTCACTCTATTATACAAATTTTCTTTGACATCAACACTATCTGGGAAATTTTATGTCCCCTTTCTCATGGACCAACTATTATAGGACATCATTCCATGTCTTAGGTTGATAAATATATATATATATATATATATATATATATATATATATATATAGATATATATATATATATATATATAGATATATCTATATATATATATGTACATATATATACATATACATACATACATATATATATATATATATATATATATATATATATATATATATATATATATATATATATATATATATATATATATATATAGATATCTATATACATATACATACATACATATATATATATATACAGATGTATATATATATGTATATAGATATATACATATACATATACATATATATATATATATATATATATATATATATATATATATATATATATATATATATATATATGTATGTATATATATATCATCCCCCATTCCTACCTTAATATTGAAAGAAATTAGAAGCACATGAAAGAAAAGCTTTGAATCACATATTCATCTCATCTGGGACTTACGATAAAATATAGGAATTGGCTCTGTTAGCATTCTTTCATCCTCATAGTTCACCATAATTAGCACTTTTGACATCCCAACACCAATTCAGCATCGCATGGCTCAAACCAATAATTTGATTGTCTGCCTAAAGTGCTCAATAGAAGTATAACATGTGTTTCCTTTCAACAAATTAAGCATGTGTACACTCTTTCAAGTGCCTGACATAAAAAAATATTACACTCATTCTCATTTGTACCAAGGGGTCACCAAGAATACTTCATTTCTCCAAAAAGTTAAAAGTTCCCTATGATGTGTTAAAACCAGTGAAACACATGCATATGTTTTCCCATTACACATATGAATACCCATTGTTATTTACATAGACATGGAAAGACAGAAGCCCATGTTTCTATGTTGATAGATCATGATATAATGAGTTGATTCATCATGCATGGATTCGTCCTTTTGTCTGTCATTATATATATATATTTTTTTTGAAAATTTCAATGTTGAGATCCATCAACACACTGCTATAGTTGTAAATAGATCAATGGAACAACCATACTTCTTGCATGTTTATCAATTTGGATACTTTCTAAAGTGAAATGTTACCATTTAGTTTTATGATAGTGACTTTGTTTACTTATAAAGTCAGAATGTGCTATAGTTTCCATCTTTTTCTTGTAAGTTTTAAAAGAAAGAGTTGTCTTAGTTATTAGCATGAGTGCATGTCCTCCAGACATGATTTCCTCTCTACCATGATACATGTTACAAAATATATTTAGTTGGATAACATAGTACCTTTTGCATGCATGATCAATTCCTTTATCGTATATTTTATTTTTCCCAGTGTATGTTTGTCAAGCACTCAAACATTTACATAAACAAGATATCAAACAAGACTTCACTTTACTAATTGCATGCTAATATTTTGAGATTAATGATTGCATAATAGATTTTCTTGGCTACTGTGACAATGAGTTTCTTTAGCATAGGTTCTCGGGTGACCGAAGCGGTCATAGAAGGAGGAAAAATGTGTCATGGAGAGAAAATAAAAAAAAATAGGATCATATTTTCTATACATTTTGGTGTGGACTATGAGGAGTTCAACTAACTAACTCAAGCTAACCATATTTGTCTTGGAGGAACTCCACCTCATGCTTCAACCCCACATGCCTCGCAAAATATACTTCTACCTCATCCCATCATTATGGAAATCCTGGAGCCTCAACCACCTCAATAGAAGACCATCCAACATGATGGCTAGGATCCTAATCCTATTATACCAACATCTGGTTATGCACATGATTGGCCTACTATAGTTCCTCCTATGATTGCTATGTCTCATGCACCTTATGCACTCTCGTAGGCTATGAAGTTTCACACTAATCATCCTTTTCATTCATCTACTCACTTTGTAGTAGGAAAACTTCATTTATTTGCAGAGCTTGCATGTTCCCCTTCTGAAGACACATATGCACATTCCCATACGAGTGCATTAGAAACTAGTGACAAGAGAGATATCAGCTTCCAATATATGCACTTTAGAGGTACAAGGAGGAGAGAAGAGTGCTGGAAAATAATATGAGGCAAGTTCCAACAGAAGTTCCAAGTTATTTTGATATTATAGTTGAATTTTATTGTTTAGTTGGAATTTATGAAAACATATTTATGTTTACAGTAAACATTATATTTTTGGTACAACATGTTATATTTTGATCGTGCCACATTTTTTTATGATATTACTTCTTATGGGAGGAACAATGTTATTTCATATGGAAATTTATGTGATGGTGAATGATGTGGTGTTTTATATGCATTTTTTCTATGATGATGATGTTCCTTAATTATGTCATATTTAGATGTGATTTATTTCTACAGGAGTCTTAAGGTTTGATGAAAATACTTTATGAAGGCAGATATAAATATGGTTCCCACCACACTTGTAGGAAATAAAACACACTTACAAGAAGTAAATTGCAAGGAAATCCAATCACACTTGCAGAAAATAAAAGACACCAATTACTAAAAGTGACATGTTTTAGTATAATGATATTCTTGATTTGTTGTTACAAAGATGCAATGGAATGTTCCTAGAATGTAATGTATGATGAGAAAACAACGGAAAAATAATATTCAAACATGATATAATTCTCAATAATAAGATATTGCTAAAAAAAGAGTAAACCTAAGCTACAGGAAAGTTGCAACAATAGGAGTTGCAGCAATAGCTAGATTTTCCAAAAAATGCACAAATATATCAACTAAGTGTTAACCCTCCCATTATTACCAAAAAATACATAAAATGGAGTTGCAGCATGAAGCAAGTAATGTAATTACAACATTAACAAATATTTAAATTGTATCGAAAGGAAATTATATATGTTGCATCAAAAGGAAAGTACGAGTTGCAGCAAAAGGAAATTAACAGAGTTATAGTGAAACATCAATCAATGGAATAAAAAAAATGTAAACTATTTGTAATTTAATCAAAATTGTAAAGACTAAGCTACCTACTAATGCTACCTAGTAGTACCAAGCTAAGGAGGCGACTCTACCTCCTTACGCAGAGTACTGTGAAATATTCAATCACACGATCATAAGGTAAACATTTAGAAAATGGAATAGAGGAATCTATCTAATACAAGAAACAACAAATTGTACAATACTCAAAGATAATTCTTCATTTTTCTCCCCCTTTGGGATTGAAGGAAGTTAAGTATTTATATAAAAAAGATTAATTTCTAAACCAAGTGATAAGTTGGATGACCAGAATAAGGGAATCAGTCTGAACATCTTGTTACAACAATACATTTAGAATCTAGTACAATTTGAGCAAAGGCTAACTCAGATTAGCTAGGAGTTGTTGGTAGTTTACTTTTCCTTCCTATTTGGTAATCAACTTGCCTTTGTCACCTTCCATCATGAGAAACACATGTTGGTGATACAAATGGAGCATTGAACATCGATCTGGCGTAATCCACCATAGTTGCAATTATGAAAGTTGTAGCAACACACAGTCAAGAAACTCATGAGTTGTAGCAAATTCATTGGTCGCGGCTGAGTTATAACACTCACTTCAGTGATCATGCTAGAGTTGTAGCATTGTATAGGTGTTTCAATCACATAATGGAAGTGAGTCACAACACTCTTCCTATCATGGCTTGTGGGGTTACATCTACTGTAGCAGTAACATGGAGAAGTTGCAGCCACATGAAGGAGTTACATCCACTACCCTTTTCTCTTTTATGAAAATATTAGTATGAAAGATGAAAATTTTACAACATAATGGATAAAGTATAAAATTGGAAAAAATATATCATTCCTACCTACACCAAAAATGGGGTAATAATGGGTGAAAAGTTCACAAGGAGGTGATGTAAAGTGGAAGAATGATATACAAAACATTACAGGTGGGTATTGAAAGTATGCCAATTTGGAATCCATCAACATTGATGATTTGGATAACTATTGTTGATAGGTATCTAGCTACCATATTTATCTCGATATCTAGGCATCCATGTACCACAATTGTTTCGATATTTGTGAATTCGAGTATTCAGAGTACTTATTGGAAACACTCACTACTCAACCTCCTATATTTATATATGATTTCAAGCATGAAGACATCAAAAAAACTATGATAATCTAGAAAGAATTTAATAACAACTAGTGAGAAAGAAGTAAATAACAAATAGTGATTTATTTGTCAAGCAAGAAAACTAGGATAACTAGTAAACAAGTAGTTTAATGACAATCAAATCAAATCTAGAAAATGAAATCATACTTGCGGAAAGTAAATCATACTTGCAGAAAGTAAATCATACTTGCAGAAAGTAAATCATACTTGCAGAAGGGAAATAACAAAAATCAAACTATGATACCATTGTATGCAAATTTCGGTTGATGGGGATCCTTCCATTCCTCAATGAGCACACATGAACAACTATCACACCTTAAGAATCAAGCAATAATTATATCTCATAATTTTGGAGAAAATGATATTATTCACGCTGTCATAATATGATGCTAATGAATGCAGATCCCTTAAATATCTAATAGATCCATACTTGTCTCAACTTATCCCTAAATATTAGATACAAATCCTATGACTCATAAAGACCTCCATGATCTTTCTCCTTGGAATATGGTCCACCTCTTGAGTTGAAATTCGAATTTGTGCTTGGGAGGACAAGTAAGACCCTTCTAGAACCTCCAAATAAGCCTACACATGTCACAAAACTCATAACACATATATAGGTATATGAAACTATGTTAATTTCCTAGTTTTTAATCATTAATTCACTTATAATGCAT
This sequence comes from Pinus tabuliformis, assembly GCA_031772625.1. Classification (NCBI taxonomy): domain Eukaryota; kingdom Viridiplantae; phylum Streptophyta; class Pinopsida; order Pinales; family Pinaceae; genus Pinus; species Pinus tabuliformis. The sequence continues at coordinate 738,467,173 of CM062814.1, read as the reverse complement.
AAAATAAATAACTTTGGAAAATAAGGATTCTAACCCATATGTTTGTGAAGATGATTACTTGATGTAGGGTTTTAGGGCTAGATAGTCATGAGATGAAGGCTAAATGGACATGAAATGATGGAAATATGGATGAAAATGGAAGACAATTTTGAGACTCAACATACCCCCCAACTGAAGTTGTTGCATGTCCTCATGCAACTATTGCATTGATTCATTTATCCATAAGTTGATCCTTTTGAAATGATTTTCTTCTTTATGAGCTTTGACTTGTATGGATTCTCTTCAAACTTTGCATTATCATATTCTCTTTTGCAAAGTGTAATATATTTGATTGCAACATATATTTTTGATGGTTGGTTCTTGTGTGACAACCGAAAATTTTTGAGTATTGGTTCTTGTGTAACAATACTTTTATTTTTTTGTTGCATCAAAATACATGAAAAAATTGAGAATTTTCTTTTCAAGTCCTCTAGTAACTATCAATGAATTGATAATTTGCAAAGCATATAATATTTTGGAATCATACTGCAACAATAGTTGATTGGGAAGAATATGTGAGTTGGAATGAAATGAAAATGTATGATGGTGTATGAAATGTAAATGTGAATTGATGTCCCTTCCCCCCAACTAAAGGTGTTTTCAGTTTATGATAATATGAGAAAGGGAGTATAAATGGAGTGATGAATTTTCCAAAATTACAATTTTAGCTTTTAAGGAATTGTATGACTAAAAATTAGAAAACAACATACCTTCACTTACCTTCAATGTGGATGAGTTGTGTATACTGAAGAGTGTGGTTGCTGATGTTCGATCATGGAGTATGTAAACAAAGGAATTTGATCTGCTTCTTTGTTCTTTTTGTGCTGATGACAAGATTGGGATCTTTATTGCTACTGTTACAAATTGATTCCTACTGCAAACTGATGAAATGATGTAGTCTTCAATCGTTACAAAACTCGATGGTACAATTCTAGTCATGCGAATAAATGTGTTGATGTCGAGCATGAAGAGAAGTCATTGGATTATCGGCCATTAATGAATTTCATTAACCAATGTGAGGCAAACTCACCATTAATGTCAATGAGTGCCAAGGTACCTAAGTACATCTTGCGAAGTGTGAATAGATGAGCTGATGTCGAGCCACTTGCAAGATCCAACGATCAAGGGACATTGATGTATTCCCATGATTGTCAGCGAGAGAACTTGTCATTAAGGCATACAAGCCTCAAGGTACTAATAAGGAATCTAGCCTTGAACCTAGATAATGTGCTGATGTCGATAGGCCAAGACTTGTTAGAAGGGAGGCCTTAATGAATCCTCCATCATCTAACACGAGCAAAAAAACAATGATTTTGAAGGACTATGGATGAAAATTTTTGCAATGGATCAAGGTTTATTTGACAAAACGAAAAGGAAATGAAATGAATCAAATTTGTAAGGGATATAAATGGTTTTATTATCTAGTTACAAGTTAGTGAAAGCAAGGCAGGAAAATGACTATGATGGAAAATGAGGTGAAGATTTTATTGATTGAATAAGTAGGAATGAAATGGTAAGACTGGTATCTGAAAGGTTTTGAAATGGTGTGATGGATCTGATTTTGAATTCTTTATCCAAAATCATGTGCTCATGCTTGGATATTTCATCTTTGATGTTGCTCTAATCATGTTCTTAAGAAATGTGGTCTTTGAGAGACATTGTTTGCTTGTGGTCATCTGTTTATCTTCCTGGAACTTGCAAAAAAAACTAGTACTTTTTTTGCAATGAAATGTAAGATTATCAAAAGAGAGAGGTGATAAATCTCTCTATTTATGAAATTTACACAAAAAAATGAGAATTGGTACTATAAAACAAATTCAGGAAAGAAAATCAAATGAATTTTTACCTGTTTCAAAACTAGTGCCTTAAGTTACCTGTCATGTCTTGTCAGAAATTTATTCATTCTTTTACTATTTCAAATTTTGATGAAGGCTTTCTTATTTTGTATATCTCATCGAGATATTTCTTACAATGTTTGAATCCTTGAAAATCGATGTTGTATGATAAATTTATTTGAAATTTTTGTGAAATAGTGAAAATAGTCATGTGTGAGTGTGACATGGAAACATGATGCTGATGTGAAAGATGAAGTAGGCAGATAATATGGCATGCTGATTATGAATTTCTAATTAGAATGCATTGTCAACAAATAGATCATTGAATTGAATACATAGCTGCAGAATTGTTTTTTAGTTACATAATTGTTTTTCAGCTGCAGAATTGTGCATTTCCTGCATCTAAAAATCTTGCATGGATAGTTAGGTATACACAACTTATGAATTTTTGTTATGAACAATTAATCAGTCCAATTTTTGAATTAATCAGTACCTTCTCCAGAAAAATGAGAAAATACACTGGAAAATGCAGTAAACAAATTTTATTAAAAAGGCAAAGTATTTTTTTTTATCTGCATAAAAACAACGGAGAAATTTCCAGAAATTTATTACCTTCAAATGTTGAGGCCATAGTCTTGTTTGTTGCTCTATCTACAAGACTCAAAGAAACATTATCATTCTGTATAGATTTGTTTGTACAATGATGAGATGTCTTTTTTGTTAAAACAAATTACAAATTTTTAGAATGTAGACTCTCGAATAAAACTTGATAAATCTAAATGAAAGTAAGAATCTCAAAAAAATAAGCAAAGAAAAATGGTCAATCATTCTCTGCCCTGGAATGTTTGTTGTCCATGTTTCCACTGCCTCAGGGAGGGAGGAACGAATCAACCTGAGGTTCTCATCAGCCTTTGCACTTCGCCTGTCAAAGTGATCTAGGGCATCATATAATAAAGCTTTAGGTGATGTGCTTCCAATCTTAAAAATGGATTCAGTAGAGTCGGGCATACGTTGCATAAATTCCATATTGGAATTGTTGACTCACTACATGAATATTGGCAAAATGTATCACTAGCAAGACTGTCCTAGAGACTTGTGTCTGCAAACTTGAAATAGACAAAAGAAAGCTCGCTCCTTTATAAGAGGTGAACCTCTCATTCATAGAGAACTCTCGATCTATCTACTTTCAAAAATAGTTCACAACTTCTAAGCCATGCCACCACTGGATGTTGTTCGAATAATTTGAAAAATAGATGATCCAATCACAACAAAGACAAAGAAACCAAGCACAATTGGCCCCACTGGATACAAATTGCCTTTCTTTATTGTTGTTTCAGGCACAACTCCCCTCTTTAGGGTTTTTTTTTTTCTGAAACTTAACACATTTCCTGTCTGCAAGGCACCTAGATGTTGTCATTTTTTCTGTCGAGAGATTGCACCACCGATGTTAGATCTACAAGTTTTGGCTGCAATTCACAACAAATTTGTTGAATATGTTGAGCTCCGCAAAGTGTGGCAACACACAACACAACAAACCTTGCAGAGACAACAATCGATAGAATCCTCACACCATCACATTCAGGGATCAAAACCATAGGTGACTTTAGACTTGAATCACGTGTACCTCTGATGGAAAATATTCCGCATGCAGATACTATTAAATCAAATGAATGTATAACAAGAGGGAAGAGAATAAAACCAGATGGATCTTCAATCTTACATCGCTTAGCCATGGTACCTCCAAGTATCATTGCACTAATTACCTCAACAACAATACTTTCAAAAAGGTCTGCACCACGAGCTGCACAATCACCAACATTGTCTCCCACCAAGTCAACAATGACAGTTGGGTTATGTGGATCGTCTTCAGGAATACCCTGCTCCACTTTCCCAACCAGATCAACACCTACATCTGCAACCTTTGTGAATATTCCTCCTCCAAGCTGAGCAAAAAGTGCTACAAATGAGGCCCCAAATCCATAACCAACTAGAAGAAGAGGCAATTCAGTCAACTTCATTGAATTCGGTGTATCCACCCCCAGATATACATAGAATGAGGCATATAGAACTGCTACTCCTATAACTGCCATGCCCACTACAATGATAGTTGAAAAGCCACCAACATGAGTAGCCACCTGTAAAGCTTCTCTTGCTGACTGCCTTGCAACACTAGAAACTCTAACATTTGCATGCACAGAAACCCACATGCCAACATAGCCTGCAATACCCGAACACAAGGCTCCAAGAAGGAAAGAAATTACAGTGATAAATGCTAAAGTTGACCTTTCAAGTCCAGATGCTTCCTGCTGAGGAGTGGTATTTCGAAAGAGATATATACCCAGGATAACAAATGCTAACAAAATTACCATTTTTGAAATAGTACCATACTGAGTCCTAAAAAAACCTTCAGCCCCATCCCAAATTGCATCTGAAATCTGGCTCATTTCTGGTGGTCCTTCATCCTCAGCATAAACTTTGAACAAGAATGCCAGAAGCACAAATGCCCATAGTGATGATCGAAATGTAGACATGGAAATGCCATTGAAATGTGAGGGGATTTTTGCGCTGTGCATCCAAAACTGCCAGAAAATCAAGCAAAATCTCAGAAAATCAAATCTGCTAGAAAATCAAGCAGAATCTGGGCTAGAAATTTGAGAAATAAGGAACCATAATTGTGTCTAGATGCCAGAGATCTCGGCTAGATTAATTGGCTAGTTTCTAGATCAAATTTTGGCCAGCGACGGACATGAACATTCTCCTCCAATGTCCAACTCACTAGCACTAAGAGCATTGAACTATATTCGTGCCCTTGTGATATAGAGCCCATACTCAACCTACACAAAGTGATTCACCATTCTGTTATCAAAATCTTCACCTCCCAAGTGAGTATCTCTGGCAGTGTCTTTGACTTTAAATATTTCCTCTTCAATCATCAGAATTGAGACATCGAATGTTCTTCCTCCCAAATCAAATATGAGCACATTCTTTTCTTCGAGTAGAAGTGGCTTTCTTGTTGAGGCCATAAGTAGTGGCAACAACTGTGGGCTCATCGATGATCCTCAACACATTTAAGCTAGTGATGAGACTAGCGTCCTTGGTCACCGATGAGTCATTGGAATAGACAGGAACATTAACCACAACATTCTTTACATTTTGGCCAAGAAAATCCTATGCAATCTCCTTCGTCTTGGTAACGATCATAGAAGAAATTTCTTTAGGAGATAATTTCTTCTTCTCGTCCTTATAGCAAACATCAATCGTCGACTTATTCTCAAGGCTGGATAATACCTTAAAAGTCCAGAGCTTCAGCACTGGAAATTTTGAATTTTTCATTTTTAACTTCAAGGTGATCATAAACCAGTGCAAACCCTTGAGATCTAATTCCTAGCCCTTTATTTGAAAAATCTAGTTCAAGGCCAAGAACATAGGTGCATGTTGATTTTATGCAGTTTTTTTTTTTTTTGGTTTATGTACAGAAATTCAAACATGTTATATAATATATATATATATATATATATATATATATATATATATATATATATATATATATATATATATATATATATATATATATATATATATATCTGTTTCATTTTTGAAATTTGAAATATATGAATATATATGTTTTTTTTAAAAGAAACAATAAAAAAGGAAAAAAAAATTATTTGTTTTCAATTCTTTTATTATTTATTTTTAAATCAAAAGAAAATTAAATTTGATTTGAGTTATTTATTTTACTAAACAATTTTTTTATTTTTTATTTTATATTTATTATTATTTGTTTGTTTGTTTTGTTTTTTTATTTTTTGTTTTAATTTGGATTCAGAAAATAAAAGGAAAAGAATTGATCACACCTGAAATTATCGCTCTTTAACTTTCGCTTGTGCTCCTTGTTCACAATCGCTTGTTTTATTGCAATTTTCCTGCCAAGGGTTAGTAAATGGGTGGTTCTTACTGCACCACAAAATTGCAAATTTATCCTAAAAATCACAAAAACTTGTTTTTATTTGTTAGTCCTATTCTAAAAAAAAGAAATGAAACATTCTCTTAAGTATAAGAGAATTTCCAATGCATCCATTTGCATAACAAGATCATGAGTAAACTCATATCCAAGTTTGAAAAATAAACCCTAGTGAATTCTTGGACATGATCATAAAGATTTGATGTTAAAAATTGTAGCCTAATGACTAGTTGAGACCAAATTTGAATGTGATCTTTAGGTTTTTGATCTTCTTCAACTGTCATAGCACAAAGCTCTTCACATATTGTTGAAATTGGATTTTTATTAGGTTTTTTTATTTTTTATAGTGAATGAGGGTTTTTGATTTGTGTTTTATTTCTATGTTTTCTATATGAAAATGCAAATAAACTTAAATAAAAATGTGTAAATGCAATTAATCCTAAATAAAAATGACCCTAAATGAAAATGCTTCCTAAACAATCCTCCTAACTTAGTTACATATAAGTTTGCTTCCCCGGCAATGACGCCAAAATGTAGGGCAATTTAATTGTACGCTAAATCCATGTCATTTAAATTGTCAACCTGGGGGTTTTGTAAACTTAGAATCAAACAAAAATATATTGGAACTCAAATGAAACTGTTGTAGAAAGTTTGTTTAGAATGGAAATGCATATTACAACTATAACTGAAGAAAACTACAAAAGAAAACACATGCAAGAAAAATGAATTAAATTCTAGGGATGGAAGTTAAATTCTAAAGGTGGAATTTATGAACGCCATTTCCTTTCTAAACTATTAAAAAAAGAACTAATCCATGAACAACTATAAGAAGAAAATCTATGATAATCTAGAAAGAAGTAAATAACAACTAGTGAGAAAGCAGTAAATAACAACTAGTGATTTAGTTGTCAAGCAAGAAAACTAGGATAACTAGTAAGCAAGCAGTTTAATGACAATCAAATCAAATCTAGGAAATGAAATCATACTTGCGAAAGTAAATCATACTTGCAGAAAGTAAATCATACTTGCAGAAAGGAAATAACAAAAATCAAACTATGTTACCATTGTATGCAGATTTCGGTTGATGGGGATCCTTCCATTCCTCAATGAGCACACATGAACAACTATCACACCTTAAGAATCAAACAACACTCATAACTCATAATTTTGGAGAAAATGATATTATTCATGCTGAATGAACAATCATAAATCTAATGCTAATGAATAATTAATAACTGTTGGCTTCCTTTGAAGGATGCACCTCTTATTTATACATGAGTTAGGGTTATCTGCTCAATAAATGCAGATCCCTTAAATATCTAATAGATCCATACTTGTCTCAACTTATCCCTAAATATTAGATACAAATCCTATGACTCATAAAGACCTCCATGATCTTTCTCCTTGGAATATGGTCCACCTCTTGAGTTGAAATTCTAATTTGTGCTTGGGAGGACAAGTAAGACCCTTCTAGAACCTCCAAATAAGCCTACACATGTCACAAAACTCATAACACATATATAGGTATAGGAAACTATGTTAATTTCCTAGTTTTTAATAATTAATTCACTTATAATGCTTAAAATAAATAACTTTGGAAAATAAGGATTCTAACCCATATGTTTGTGAAGATGATTACTTGATGTAGGGTTTTAGGGATAGATAGTCATGAGATGAAGGATAAATGGACATGAAATGATGGAAATATCGATGAAAATGGAAGACAATTTTGAGACTCAACAATACCATGACATTTTTTAATCGAGAACACCTTCTAATCCATCTACATTAAACCATCTTCATGAAAATTTAACATATTTTCATTGGATACATAGTCACTTCCTTTATGTGATAAGGATGATCTTGATAACGCTTCATTATTTTGAACTGAGTGGATACTAGAAAAAATTAAGCAATGGCTATTCGTCCATTGAAGGATAAATTATTTCTTGTTCCTTTTCCTTGGGTATAACATGATGAATCTATTTAGCTAAGAGAAAAAATGAGCACCATGTGATTGTATATTATGAAATTGGTAGTGATCAAAAGAATACATACATAAAATAAGCTGGAATGATACATAAAATAAAACTTTTACGTGGATTCTAAGCAACTATAACAACCCTGGTGAAACTTCCATGTAATAAAAGTTAATAAAGGAAAAATAATAACCACAGTTATGGGACACTTATTCCAAGCTGAATGTTGGCCAAAAACATCCTAGTGCGGGTGCTCATTTGGTTTATTATGGCTAAGGAAATTGGGAAAGGATTTGGAAAGGAAAAATGGAATTTTTGGAAATTCATTTATGAAAATAATGAAAAATAGGAGAAAAGGAAAGTGAAAGGTCACAAGTTGCATGTGAGGATAAAAATAAAGGAAATTAATGGAAAAATGAAGAAAATATAGGCCACATTAAGAAAAATGCTTCTAAGGATCAGTTGGTACCTCTTTTTCAGTTCATTTTTGGAGCTCTCTCTCTATTCTCTCTCTCTCTCTCTCACACACTCTTGGACACTTGGAGTTTTCTTGGAGCACTTCAACTTTGGATCAAGAAAGGAAAAGAAGGAAAATAGGAATAATAGGAAGATCAGGATCAAGCAACTACAACGAGATTATTTGTAGGTATCGATTTGCATGTGTGATTTCCTTAGTAGTTTTGGCATGCATCGTTATGCGTGTGTGTTATTGTTTCTCTTTCTATCATGGGCATGGGTTTTGCTAGGTTTGAAAATGTTCTTCAACCTCTCCTTGCCATTTCTAGATAGCCATCATGATATGGGGTTCTCATGTTTTGGTTGAGCTGGATTTCTGGATGGATTCGAAGTTGAGTGAGGTGGACCTCTGAATGAAAGAACACATGGCCTAGTGATCCCTGAGCCAAGCTGTGGATTGCAGTAAAGACATTGGCCTAGTGACCCCTGAAGTAGAATGTGGGGTTGCGGTAAAGCCACGAATTGTGTGCCAAAGTGGACCTAGGAATCCTCAACTCATGAATGGCAGGATATGCGGTAAAACCTAGAGGTGGTTGCCCTTAATCATGCCTAGGAATCCTTGCTAGTGAATGGCATGATATACGGTAAAGCTTGGAGGGTGGTGTCTAAATTATGACCTAATGACCCCTGGATCAGACTGTGGGTTGCGATAAATCCTAGAGACTAGGAGACAGGAAAATTCCTCACGGTGTAGGTGGAAAAATCTGGTGGCATCCATGCTTGTTTAAGGACTAGTGATCTAGTGGGGATTGCAGTAAAACTTGATTCTATTGATGAGGGTGAGGTGATTTAGCCTCGAGAAGCCATGGTTGGTTCTTTTGGTTTGAGTCCCACATTCATTCTTGGAATATGACATGATGGTGATTGATTGGCTGAAGAGAGAAATGGCTCAGCCAATCTATGGTCGAGTGGAATGTGGTAGTCCCATACCGAGTTGGATTTAAATTCATTAATAAGAGTTTATTTCCTTGGTATTTTATGAGAAAATTTACTGGAATATATGTGGAATTTATGATTGTTGTATCCTCATTATTTCTTTTGTTTATATGCTTTCTATAAAGGTGCTTTCTGACAGTAAAAAATGGATGGTTCTCACCATGTTTTGATTTGTAAATGAATGAGAAATGAATATGTGACCTATCATATGATAATGTAGCTAATGTGAGAAGGCACCAATGGTTCTTAGCGATTCTCATATAAATATAAGACCCTTATAATCAGATATGTTGTTATGACCTGTAGGATGCATATTTGTGACATGTTTGATGAAATGTTTGTCATGGATAGTAGGGGTCGAGTCTAGCCCTTGTTTAAGAATTTGAATTGGCATCATTATCTCTGTGTTTCTTTTTATTTCTATGAGTTCCATGAAGTTTTGGGTATTGACCATGTCCTAGCCCTAGAATTTAGCATTAAATCTCATAGTCGTTGGCATAACACTGGCAAAGAAAGGTTACAGTCGCACATAGGTAGGCTCATGAGAGTAGTTGGGACCCTTAGTCACTTGGAGGGCTTGTCAAGGGAGCGAATGCAGCTCTAGGTCCTTTAATTGTTGAGTTTCCTTAGGGGTTAGTCACCTGGAAATGTGGGGTATCTCCTGGAGGTTTTGTAGGATGTGTGGATGGTTTGTTTAGTTCTATTTTGTCATTCCACTTCCTTAAGGTGACCCATGAGGTTGAATCAGATCATAGTAGCCTCTTGTAACATGTTTACCCTGGTTGGCCAATTACTTGGGTAGATGTGGGAGGAGCGTGTTGCAACGATAATATCAATATGAAATATGAAACTGTAGCAATATATTAGCTTACAATACTAGTAATAAATAGCCCCCGAACTTTATTTTCTTTATTCATAATTTTAGGTTTTAAACTTGCAAAGTGCATTGGATAACCTTCATTAGTGCTTCATACCTTTGGTTTATATTCCTTCATGAGGTCATAGGTCTTGGATTCATGGTGGTTTCCTAAATCTACTTCCAACGTATTTCTTCGTTTTGGTTTACTCTAAAGTACCAAGTATTCCACACACCAAAATTTTTATTGTTTTATGCATTATCTCATTGAAAAATAAAAATGAATGGATACATTGAATTCATAATAAACTCCACAAGGATGCATTCATCTAATAATAGAAATAATGAGCGAATATAGTTAATAAGTTTTCATAAGGATTTCAAAAAAAAAAAAAATGTGCCATTCGAGAAAGAAAAACAAAGCTTTAGAATGTGAATTGTAGGTCTCATATACTTATAACGAGGATGATGGAGGTCTATATGCCATTCTCTTTTTTCCTTATTTAGAAATGAAAATATTTAATGGTAGCTTAGTCTCTTTTATGGTAGGTTTATCCCTTATTTAAACATGTTATACACAACAATGGACACTAACAAAAGTTTCCAAACTTTGAGATGCAGTTCTCATGTTGCACTAAGAAAAGGTTTTGACTCTTGTGAAAACAAACACATTCTACATTGTTTTAAAATTTCATCGAACAAACACATTCCAATTTGGTTCCATTTTCAAACTTGCAATATAATTTTCATGTTACATTGTGTGATAGTTTCAACTCTTTCAAAAGTGACCACATTTTGCATCATGCAAAAGTTTTTGTTTTAAGAAACCAACCACATTTCACATCATACAAAATTTTCAAGTCTTGTGAAACCAACCACATGTCGCATAGTGCAAAAGTTTCAACTCTTGAAAAATTAACAACATTTCCCATTTTTTTGAAATTTTCAACACTTATGAAACCAACCACATTTCAGATGGTTTGAAAATTCAACCATGGTGATATAGAGACACACACTTTGATTGAAATTTTGAGACCCATGGTCTACATGTGGATGCATGTACTATTAAAAACATAAGCTAAAAAAATATAAATTTTTACATTTGATATTATTTGTATTTTGTATTATATCATGCTTACATAGAGTAGACAAATATACACTACCACTCTATCATATGTGTGTGTTTGGTAGGAGGGCGGGGGGTGTGGATAATTTAACATTTCCAAAGGTTTTAAGGTGTCAAACTATAACATTAATTAAACCTTAAGAACTTAAAAAAGCCTTAGGAATTGTGTCAAAGATGTTGCTCTAACTAATGCTAATGTTAAGACCAATTATAGTATAAGGTGAGATGTATAACCAATGCTAACTTTTTCTTAGTGTTGAACCTTTCTAAGCTCAAAATCTTGGCTAGCTAATATTAATAGTATTCATCATATACCTCATCAAATCTATGGTTGAAATTAATAGACTTGCTCAATCCTTCGATCAACACTGACAACCTTAGGCTCACATTGAAAGGCTTCCACAAGCCTTAGCTAATTTTGTGATAATTTATTAGTGGTTCACACATAGTCAATGCCTTGTTGATCCATAATCTTCATCTATAGGTCAACTTCAAAGCACAAAACATTCTTTTGTAGTATTTCCCAAGAATTTAAATGCAAGTTAGGAGTACATTTGAATATTGTTTCCACAACATCAAACATAAAAATTCCACAAGCACAATCTAAAGAATTTGGTTGAAGAAATTGAACTTCATTCACAATATCTATAAAACTACAATCAAATTTCCACTTTCCTAGGGAAGACTGTAGTAGCATGAAAATTCTGATTTTTTTTTCAATCTACCACTACAACACAGGAAAGGCCATGGCCCCCCTTGTAGTTCTTGAAGAAGTATACAAATGTAATCCTTAAAATACTACAATAACACCATAAAAGAAATAAATCCTCATTATGAGGGTATGCCTACAACCACACTACAAGAAAGGAATTATCAACATACAAATAAAATTCCATTCCTCTCTGGCATGTTTTCAAAATTCTTTATTTATGAAAGTCTTTTGGAATAAATTGTATGCCAAGATTTGAAACTATCAACATTTTATAGGACCCTCCACCCATCATCATGGAAAACACTAGAAATAAAAAAATAGGGTATGAAGTGAGTTGAGAGAAAAAATAAGAATATAAAGGAGAGGAAAAAGAGTGGACCATTGAAGCAACTGGTAGACATTAGGAAGAAATGAGGCCAATAAAAGTAAAAGAAGAAAAGATGGAGAGATGAATTAAAATAATCAAATTGAAATATGGAGTCAAATAAAAGAAAATACAGGAGTATTAATCCTAATAAAAAAATATAAAAATATTAAGAATAATAAGTAAGAATTAGGAAATTAAACTAATAATAAATTAACTAATTTATGGATTAAATTATTAAATAAAGCATAGGAGTATTATTCTTATTTAAGAACATATATAAATTAAATCAATAAAATGAAAAATAACTATTTTCTTTTTTAAAGGAGATTAAGAATAAAGATCTAGAAAGTCATTGCAATAAATTAAATTGTCGCTAAGGCCACTAGAAATTTGAAAAAAAAATGTGAAGGAAAACCTATTAAAATTCTAGAGAAATAAGCAACTAGATATCACATTGAAAAAAAGTAGGTTAGTGATCAAGATGATGAATGATGGAATTCTAGGATTGGCTAAGTTTATAACTATATTGACTCTAAATGTTGTCATGATGCTTCTCCATTTCAAGAGCTTAGTGAATGATGCTGAGAGTAATGAGGATCTATAGCCAAGATTTCGGTTTGGTCGAAGCATTTCAGATGTTTGGAGATAGAAAATTGTTCAACAAAGGCAGATTTGGAAATGTAATTGTGGTTCATGTCATTGATGTGTTTTTTGAATTGGACTTTAAAAGAGAAATTGCTTTGGATATGTATATCTTTCCATAAGAATAGAAAATTTGGTAAAACCTTGATTCCATTGTAGGATTAGACCTATTCTTGATCAAATGGAACAATTAGTTAAGAGTTTTATGAAAAATAAATAAAGTCTTAATATTTTTTCACTAAACTATTTAGAAATAAGATTGGTACTGCCTTGGATGTAAAGTACCAAGATAAAAACATACAACAAACAAAAAGTGAAAGGTAAAAAAAATATTTATATAGCTAGAATGAAAAGTGTACTAATTATTTTAATTTTTATTTTTTCCAAATCCTATTTGGATCACCTAATATCAATGATAATTTTAAGTTACTTGAAATTAAGTACGTATTGTCTCCAAAAGGTACAATTTCGCATTTGAATTTTTTTCCTTTGCATTTCTCTTCCATAGAATCTTATATTTACTATTCCTGTTAAGTGAGTTACATTAGAATTAAAAGGGTAATGGGCTTGAATACATTCAAATTCTAAATTTAATCTAACTATACTTTAAACAACTAACAAACAAACACAGAGTTTGTATGTTACAATCCTAGTGGAAAATTTAAGTTGTCAAAGTCACTCAAGAAGCGCCTGGTCCATCCACATGAAACAATCTTGTGGAGGCAGATTAGCTTGCCTTATCCATCCAAGCTAGACCCCACTAACTAGTTCATTTAGATATATGAAAACGCTTTGGTTCTATATTCTTATTCTACATAATTGGGACAATCTTCTCATGAATATAGATAAGTTAGCTCAAGTGATAGGGCCAATCTTGACACATAAAGGCACAATCTATTTCCAACAATAAATGTCGTGTCTAAACCAAATATTTAGCAAGAATCAAAAGACTACAAATCTCCAACAAAGAACTACACTACCCTGGATGATGGCGACTATTGATAAGAGTTATGTCATAGGAGTAAATTTTTGTTGGTAATTTTTTCATACAAAATCTTCAACACGAGTCAAATGGCTATAAATTAAAAGCAGATACCTGCAATGGCCTTCATAACAGTGATTACTGGAAAGAGTTGTGTGTCAAATAGAGTAAATGTTGGTGAAATATTTATGTAGAGTTTCCAAATGATGCAACGAGATGGTACTTGATATGTTTGAAATGCAACTAAATTATACACATAAGAAAGATTTGAAAACTCAATACCAACAAAGACCTCAACTGGAGAGAATTTCTCTAAAACAGTTTTTGGAAAATTGAAGAAAATAATATGAATTTTATATAATGTCAAGGAATTATGAAGGAAAAAAATTACATAATGCCATGACATAAGTGAAAAAAATGGATTTAATTAAAGTCTCATGTTTCTTCTCACAGTCTCATGCCATTAAAATTTCAATTAAAATGAAAATTCATGCAGAGGAGAAGGGTGTTGGAGGATACAATGGAATTAGTTATAGTCTCACACCATTAGTTATGGTCTCATGGTGTTGAACTTACAAACACTGCTAGCTACAATCTCACACTATTGAAATTGAAATTTGAAAATTGATGCATGGGAGGACGACACTCAAGGATTCATGTTAGACAAAAAATGGTGGAAAATGAATTCAGCTTAATGCAAAGAATGATGAAAATATACATGTATAAATACAATCATGAAATCGTTGGATTAAATTTCCAAGTTTCTTGAACTTCAATAACAAATCACCCTAATACACCATGACCCAAATCACAACCTGAGGATTAGGTGACTAAAATTCCCCACTTAATCCGAAGGGATGTATCAAATTCCAAGAATGAGAGCTCAAAATGAAAAAATGCATCTTAGCCAAGAGCTAAATGTCTCTAAAAAATGGTTTTCAACGATAACCACAAACGAATGGGAGAACTCAAGGTATCTGTTAGGGTCCTATAATTTTTATAGGGTCACTTGATTATAGCTGATGATTATTATATTTGAAATGTTGTAAATAATATTTCATCCTCCAAATTATTTCCAAGAAGGGGTAAAAAAGATAAAATGTGGTTAATTTTACCTGCAATCCTAATATTTGAGTTCATTATGTCTCTATCCAAAGTTCGATGGCAATATCTATTATAACCAAAGTTTTCCACTCATGTCATAAGAGTCAAAAACAACATAATTTTTTTGTCGTTTATGGTTAAAGGATGCTGCAATCAAACGCATCGGGATCCTCCTTCCTTTCAGATTGACGACACTCATCTTTTTCGGCCCCCTTCTTCATCCTAGCTTTGCTGTCGGGGGGGGGGGGGGGGGGGGGGGGGTGTCCAAAAAGGTGGTATTCCCCACCAGGTCCTACGGCTACATGTCTTCTCCTCAACATTTCGCACCCCCCCAACCTATACCACCTACTGGTCCCTACCCCATCCGAAAGCTACTTCCCCCTCATCCCTTTTCCATTGTCCCTACCTGACACTTCCACAACTCCTATCCCGCCACGTCTCCATTCCCTTTGCCCAATTAAATTCCTTCCCGAAAAAACAACTGCCACTTCACTACCGCCACGTATCCTCTGCCTATTACTCTCGCGCCAACATCCACCTGCTATGCCCCTCCTCATATTCCACTCCTATTCTTCCACCTAATCATATTTCCACCAACCATGTGCCTCCACATCATCCCCCACCTCCATGTCACCTCCTGCCTCCACGTCATATGTCTGTTTCATGGTCAGTTAAATTATGTTTTTTTCCCTATACAACACAGTAATTTCAAACATATTTTACAAACAACTGAGAATGAATTTTCAAAATCGGAAAGAGGTTTTTGTTACTACCATCCTCATGAACAAAATCCTCTCTCAATTTGGTAACAACTATTATGGTTTGGCATATTTAGATGAATCTTTGCAGGTATATTTTCCCAAATTTTCCTATTTTGCATCAATGTTTTCAAATACAGTTCCGGAGCAGGTGGAAATGAATTTTCAAAAAATGAAAGAGATTTTTGTTTTGAACATCATCATTTACAACAAAAATTCTCAGCTTTCTAACAAATATTATGATTTGGAATATACAAAGGTATTAGAGGACCCTATCTTTCAGAATTTCGGGATGGAAAAGCTCAAAGACAGTCAGTGGCTTGGATGCCACCTCATCAAATAAGAGTTGCTAACAAATTTGAATTGCTCTTCTTTGTCACAAGAAATCCACAAAGATAGTTCCAAGTGTTCGGGTCCGAGTATGAAAAAATTATTCAATATTGTTTCCTACATTAATGCATCAATCCGGGTGCATACTCTTTTCAAGGTAATGTGAAAAGTATATGTGGGGTCAAGGTTACAATCTACATCAATCAAGGGTTTGCGATTAAGAAATCAAAGCATCCTTGTAATGATAATGGAAATTAAATTGGAGAAAGAAAAGAATTCACAACAATCTATGGAAAGCTGTAACAAAAATAAAGAAAGTACAAGTAGTAAAACAATATACATAAAAAGGACACACGCACAACGCCTGATCAGAAGAGTGGGCCCAACTCCCTGGTCAAGGCTGTGCTTAACTCACATATTGAGAAAAATATCAGAAGGCTGGAAATTTCATTAACAAGAGTTCCACTATTAAATATACAAACATCCAAAGGAAACTTGCAACAAACTGATCTTAATATTCAAGATGAGATCTGAGAGATCTGTCCATCATGATTCAACTGGAACAAGTCGAATTTGGTTATTACAATTTGGGCAATGCCAGAAAATGGCCGCAACAGTAAATCTACAAATATGTCCTTCAAAAAACCTTGATTTTCTCTCAATACAAACCGAATTTCTGAAAAATGCTCATTGGGAAACTGATTTGGTTCGTTCTAAACAAAATTCATGTCTCAGATTTTCTAGATTCGATTTCATTTGCCCAAAACGTCCAACACAAAACTGTCACTTCTTATGCCAACGAATTCCTGAGTTGGAATATCTAATTATTTGTTGAAGACCAAATCTGCAATCTAGAAGAGATCTTGGAGGCTAAAATCATGAGTGAGGTTATAATGAATGAATAAATCAAAATCATGCATAATAATCATTAATTATTAAAAATAAATGAGATCGGATATTATTTATCCACAAGAGCATAAATGATTATGAAATGGAATTATATAATGAATTATGGTAAATAATGTGATAAAAGAATAGTCGAAATAAATGAAATGAATGTTAAGAAGTGGTAATAATAATGACAAATTAAGAGCCCAGCATTCCCCCAAACTGAATATGTTGCATGCCCACATGCAACCCAATAACTCTGTATAAAGTAGGGAAAATAATGGTTTCAAAAATATGAGTGAATAATGCTCAATGGTTTTTTTTTTTTTTTAATGACATTTTCTTAAACTTTTAATAAATCAAACATTCATGTTATTTCACCTCAATTGTTACTTTCAACAAAATAACGTGGAATGACATCTATGGATTAAAATTTGTTGAAGCTAATGTAGGTTGAGCTTGTGTAAGTGATGTGGAAAGTGGAAGTCATGCAAGCTCAAAGAAAGTAATCAAAAAGTGTAGTAGGATTTCCTTCCCCCAAACTGATTAGTTTCCCTGTCATCAAGATTTCTATAGCACATCTCGTGAGTATCCTCAGTTAGTAATTCATCAGGATTCAAAATCAGAATTAGGCCTCTTCATCCTTCCCCAAAATAATAGTAGTGTTGTTAAGCAAAGATTGAATAGAGATTGATTGGGTAAAACAACTATCTTTGGTTAAAGATATGAAACTTGTAGAATAAAGGAATGATAGATTAGATGATACAAAATGTCAAATATCAAATATCCTAAAAGTTTCATCCCTAACATGTAAAGTAAATATTTATGACTCAATAATAGATATAAACCATAACCACCACTATCTAAGCACTGATTAAATATTACCCCATGAACCATGAGTTCTAGCAAACCTTATATATGCAACGGTGGCTTTATCGGCAGTTAGTTTTGAGAAAACAAGGTAACCAAGTAGATCACAGTATTGAATTAAGTTTTATACCATAGGCATGGCCATTTTTTCCAGCAGGCATCCATAGCCTCGACAGGGATGACTTTTTAACCCATTGAGATGCCAGTGTCCCATCTATTAGAAATAAGTACATAGTTACAAAAGCATTTCAATTTACGTAGATGTCTACTGAAGATCATTTTTTTGGCTTGGTAACCGGTTAATAATAATGCCATTCATGAGAACTAACAAAAGTGAATAAGTCGGCTCGTGATGAGACCTCTTGTCTTTCAATTTTATGACCGAAGGCCATTACCCCGACTTGGTGACCAGTAGTGGTAATGTCACTCTATTAGGACCTATGATCATGGTAGGTCGGCTCGTGATGAGACCTCCTATCCTCTAGTTGACTATTTATGTTTTAAAATTTAACTATGGTTATTGTTAACCAACAAAAGATCACTTAATAGATGGGGTGGCAAGCCAGCTCCTTAAGAGCTAGGGATGGCGTAAAACGTTTTGTAGTAACTATTTTCAACTCGGGTAATTTTTCTTTTCAAATACTAATAACCTTGAAATGATTGTTGATACATATATTTTGCGTTGTTAAGATTGGGGTTTGAGGAATAATTCATTAGATAGTGATGGAAAGATTTAAGTACAATTTTGTGGTCTTCATCATAAATTTTACAAAATTAGGGACTTGAAAAATTAGGAAAGTTGAAAGTTGCCATGATGAAATCATCTTTTCATAATTATTCCTTAAAAATAAAATTATGTTTATAGATAAACAAAGATAAATTGACTACCCAATCATTATGTCAAAGAGGACCTAGAAAATTAAATGTATTTCCCCATTCACCAAGTTAATGTCGTCGTGCATGATTCAAGTTCCAATGCATTTGGATAAGTGGGGGTTACGGATTGTTATGAATTATGGTGGTAATAATCGTGAGATGTATGAGTTGACGTGAAATTTTAATAACAATGATGACATGACATCATTGATATTAAATATAATACATTTTCTATCAAATGCAACACCTCCCCCCAACTAAGATATGACCGTCCTCGGTCATAATTGAAACATCAATCAAATACATGGAGTTGATTAGGGACGTACCTGAAGACTTACCTTGGCAGAGTATCAACATGTGTAGAGTAACAGCACTGGGTACTTAGAAAAATTTTCACCACACAGTAGCAGCACTAAAGGAGTAACATCACTGAAAGAGTAACAACACCAAAGGAATAACAACACTGAGTACTCAGAAAAATTTCGGGAGTAACAGCATTGGCGGAGTAACAACACCTGCTGAGTAACAGCACTGGCGGAGTAATAACAGCGACAAAGTAACAACACCAGCTGAGTAATAGCACCGGCGGAGTAACAACAGTGGTGGAGTAACAACAATGATGGAGTAACAACACCGACAGAGTAACAGCACTAGCGGAGTAACAGCACTGGCAGAGTAATAGCACTGACAGAGTAACAACAGTGATGGAGTAACAATAATGACGGAGTAACAGCACCGATGGAGTAACAACATTGGTAGAGTAAAAACACTGACGGAGTAACAGCACCAGCAGAGTAACAGTACTAGCGGAGTAACAACAGTGATGGAGTAACAGCACCGATGGAGTAACAACAATGACGGAGTAACAACACTGGCGAAGTAACATCACCAGTAGAGTAACAGCACTAGCGGAGTAACAGCACTGGTGGAGTAACATCACTAGCGGAGTAACAATAGTGATGGAGTAACAACAGTGACAGAGTAACAGCACCGGCAGAGTAACGGCTCTGGTGGAGTAACATCAGTGGCAGAGTAACAACAGTGATGGAGTAACAGTACCGACAGAGTAACAACACTGGTGGAGTAACATCACTACGGAGTAACAACATCGATGGAGTAACAACACTAACAGAGTAACAATACCGATGAAGTAACAACACCAGCGGAGTAACAGCATTGGCGGAGTAACAGCATCGACGGAGTGACAGTAGTGATGGAGTAACAACAGTGACGGAGTAACAACACCGACGGAATAACAACACTGGCGGAGTAACTGCACTGAACCGACGGAGTAACAGCACTGGCGGAGTAACAGTACCAACGGAGTAACAACACCAGTGGAGTAACAACACTAGCGGAGTAACAACACCAGTGGAGTAACAACACTAGCGGAGTAACAACACCAGTGGAGTAACAACACTGGTGGAGTAACAACACTAGCGGAGTAACAACACTGGTGAAATAACAGCACCCAAGGAGTAACAACATCCAAGGAGTAACAGCATTGGCAGAGTAACAGCATCCAAGGAGTAATAGCATCCAACACTTAGAAAATTTTTGGGAGTAACAGCAATGGCAGAGTAACAACATCCAAGGAGTAACAGCATTGGCAGAGTAACAGCATCCAAGGAGTAATAGCATCCAACACTTAGAAAATTTTTGGGAGTAACAGCAATGGCAGAGTAACAACACCTAAGGAGTAACAGCATCCAAGGAGTAATAGCATCCGACACTTAGAAAATTTTTGGGAGTAACAGCAGTGGCAGAGTATCAACACCCAATGGATCTGAGGAAACCATATACTGATAAGACTCAAGAACAAATGGATAAATATGCGGAGACATCATGAAACCTAAGAACTTCCTTCATTTATTTTGAGAAAAAAAACAACATCATAAAATAAATCAGAAAAGAAACAAAATTTTTATTGAAAAATAGTAAATAAATAAATAGTTCAAGTTGCAACGGCTATGATTTTAATTACAACAATTTTGTTCCTAAGAGAATATCAATCTGTTTCCATAAACAACAATCTATCAATGGTAAATGAATGGAAAAATGTTATGGCGAAAATGACTTGGATCTTCAAATGGAAATCAATTCTCCATTTCTCTTGTTATGAATCCATTAGGTAATGAAAAATTCTTCATGTTGTTGGTGAGAAATAACAGGAATAATTTGTAACAAACTCTTATGCTCAATTTCCATGGCACCTCGAATGAATCAAAATTATATTATATTAGATTTCTTAATATATGATGGAATGAAAATCTATTATTTCATTATCATTACCTTCAATAATCACTTGTTCAAAAACAAATTGACCTCCTTTATTCTCCTCAGACTTGCAAAAAATGAGCGTCTGCCTGTAATAAAACATGTAATCATCAAAGAAGACAGGTGATCAGGATCTCTAAATCCAATAAATATGAAAAAAATTAACAAGTAGCTACTCTATAAAACAAATCCATGGAAAACAAATAATGAAGTAGAGTTAATTTATTACCTGTGGGGCAATGGTGGCCAACCATACTAACCAACAATATTTTAATCATAACTTCTTTGTTTTTTGTCTGATTTGCGTGATTCCAAAGTCAAATGAAAGTGAATTAATAGGTATATTTCCAATTGAAACAGGTTTTAAAAATTCCATGATATGATATGTCAAATTTTCTTAGAACAACCTGCATAATAGAGTCATTTTCGATTTCCCAACTTAGACCAATAGTTGATATTTTAAGCATAACATTTTCATTTGATGAAAGATTGAACCGATTCAAATTGGATATTAAATTAGATTCATGTAACTATATCCAATAGAAACAGTTTTTGAAATCATGAAGAATTGATGGGTCAAATGTGCGAAGGAACAGTCAGAAAAACAGAGTTTTAAAGGTGCTGATTTACAATAGACAGTCAGTATTTTGGTCATAACTTTCTCATACGATATCGAAATCGGGTGATTCAAATTGCATTGTAAATTATAATAATAGCGTGATATACCATAGGAACAGATTTCAAAAATCTAGTCATTTAGGCCTTCAAAAATGGACTATCCCAACTCTGTTCCTGAGCTGCCTACTCGAGATACTGTCATTGTTTTGGTCATAACGTTTTCATTTCAAATCCAAATTGAGTGATTCAAATTGGATTAGAAATCAGAAATAAAGGGCTACTTAGTGTAGAAACATGTTTTGAAAATATGCCCATTTTGTTCCTCAAAACATGACTGTACCGACTGTGATTTCAGTTGTTTTATCAAGCCCACACGCCCTAATATATGATTTTTTTCCCCAAAA
This sequence comes from Pinus tabuliformis, assembly GCA_031772625.1. Classification (NCBI taxonomy): domain Eukaryota; kingdom Viridiplantae; phylum Streptophyta; class Pinopsida; order Pinales; family Pinaceae; genus Pinus; species Pinus tabuliformis. The sequence continues at coordinate 738,445,097 of CM062814.1, read as the reverse complement.
TGATCATGAGTGTTTGTAGAAATATGCTTTTCAACATAATACATCTACATACATAATTAAATTCAAATATCTATCATTGATATTGATATACTCAACAAGTTGCAACAAACACAACTCGTTCTACATATAACAAAAATTATTTATATACTTATTTATTCTATTTTCTACACTAACCTATTCTACCTTGAAAAATAAAGCATACTTACGTATAAGAGTACTTCCAATGGAGCCATTTTAGAAATAAGGCCTCAAGTGTATACACACCCGAATTTGAAAAATGTCTGTCAATAAATACGACAGTATGAGAGACCAACTTCTCTTGAAAATATGGTGTCAAAAATTGCTGAAGTATGGAGTGACGCTGCGAACAACTGATGGAGTGAAACCAATCTTCAATATATCATTTACTTTCTTGATTTACCATAGTTGTCATATCATGAAGTTCTTGAGTTTCTAAAACAACTTGTTGACATAGACTAGAAGAAACCTCCTTTTCTTCCATAACTTCTACAATTTTTGGATTTGAAACATTTCCAATCTTGATATAAGTTTTCTGCAATTGTGTATGCGAGATAGTTTGGGTGGGAAGGGTAGGTAAATTTTTCAATTCAATACTGTAAGCATGTTGTATTGGTTTATTATGGTGAGGGTGTGGAATGAGTTGAGCAGGATATTGTGTATGGCATGGAGGATTTTGATGATGTAGTTGATTGGGATGTGTAGATGATTTTGATATGCAAGCAAGGTGTTCTTGAAAACATGGAAAAGAATATGGATGATATTTTTGTGCTACAAGATGAGGGAGAGCAGTCATGTAATCATAGGATGAATCATGCCAAACTTGTGGATAAGATTGATGGGGGTTATATTGAGATTGGAATGGCTGCCCTAGCACATGAGTATTCCATAATAGATTATGCAAGTAAGACAATGGAGAGGAAGTGTTTTGAAACATACATGTAGGCCAAGGTTTCCATGGTTGTGAAATTGTTGTAGCTTCTCCATCTCTTGGAAATGTTGTTTTCATCCCAGGTAAGAAAGAGAAACTATCCATGGGATGCTCCTTTTGGCATTGAGGAAAAATCACTTCTTCAAATTCTGCTTGACTTTTCTTAACCTGCAAAACATGCAATTGTGAATTTAGAGAGCTAATAAAATCAACTTTAAAATGTTCAAATAAATCACTGATTTCATCTCTTATATCTCCTGTTCTTGTAGCAGATTTGGAAAGGAAAGAAGAAAATTATTTAGAATTCTTACCAACGTTGAATATTCCTCTTGAATAACTTATGCATAAATCACAAACATCATCATATGATAATTGAAAAACGTCACATTTTCCTATCAGATTTAAGATTTCTAAAATTTCATCTTTGATTCCTTTAAGAATGAGTGTTTTTAAGATCTTTTTTTCCAAATGCTTATGCTTTGATTTCTGAATGTTGTATTTAAATCGCTCCAAATAGTCCTCCAATCTTTCATCTTCACCTTGTATCACACTAAAAATATCTTCATTGGCCTTGCAATAGTCTTGGTACTTCTCCAAGAATACATTCTTCATGTCTTCCCATGTTTTGATGCAGTTCCCACCAAGGCTCATGAACCATTGGAGAGCTACTCCTTTTAGAGTGAGAGGAAACACTTTCAACCTTTGATCATTATTACAATAATCAAATCCTCTACAAAGTAATTCAAACTAAAATAAGAATGTATCTGGGTGCTCATTATCCAACCCATGAAAATTTGGTAGAGAAGATGGAGGAATTATATGCATTTGTGTCACTCCTCCTAGATCGCTGATAGGGAATTCAAAAGTAACAATGTGAGTCATTTATTACCATAATAGAAGATGTTCTTCATGTGCTACTTTGAGGTTCCTCCTTCAGATATTCCTGTCAATTTGTTAGTGGAATGGGTGGTGCTTACATCACCACTTGAGTGAAATGATAAGATTTCTTCAAATTTCTACCTTTTTCTTCCTAGTTATTCAAAAAAAATAATTTGAAAGGAAATATAAAGCTCAAGACCTGGAGCAGGGTGTCAAAAGACCCTTCCCTCCCCAGGACAAGAAACCAAACAAGAAAAGAATGCACACAAGGAAATCTAAAGCTCGGGACCTGGAGCAGGGCGTCAAAGGACCATTCCCTCCCCAAGACAAGAGATTAGTTTTTCCAAAATCAAAACAAAAAAAAATGCAGGAAAAATTTAAGCTCAGGACTTGGAGTAGGGCGTCAAAAGACCATTCCCTCCCTAGGATGAGAGATTGGGCCTAAAGATAAAAACGGAAAAAAACAAAAGAGAAACAACAAAACAAATAAATGACTACGCTCAGGACCTGGAGTAGAGTGAGAAAACTCCTTCTCTCCCCAGGATGAGAGATTGACCCTCTGGTCGATATAGATCGTGTCTTGCACCTTGTTAGCCTTCCCTAGCAATGGTGCCAAAATGTTGGGGTCTGAGTATGAACAAATTATTCAATCTCGATTCCTACATTAATTCATCAATCCAAGTGCATACTCTTTTCAAGGTAATGTGCAAAGTATATGCAGGCGTAAGGTTACAATCTACATCAATCAAGGGTTTGTGATTAAGAAATGAAAACATCGCTATAACAGTAATGGAAATTAAATTGCAGAAAGAAAAGCATTCACAACAATCTATGGAAATCTGTAACAGCAATAAAGAAAATACAACAAGTAAAACAATATACATAAAAAGGACACACGCACAGCACCTGATCAGAAGAGTGGGCCCAACTCCCTGGTCAGGGTTGTGCTTAACTCACATATTGAGAAAAATATCAGAAGGCTGGAAATTTCATTAACAAGAGTTCCATTGTTACAAGGCTCAATTCTTACATCAGCTAGCTCCCCTCTCTCTCTGAATTGTGTCTTTTAAATATACAAACATCCAAAGGAAACTTGCAACAAACTAATCTCAATATTTGAGATGAGATCTGAGAGATCTATCCATCATGATTCAGCTGGAACAAGTCGAATTTGGTTATTACAATTTGGGAAATTCTAGAAAACAACTGCAACAACAAATCTACAAATATGTCCTTCGAAGAACCTTGATTTTCTCTTAATACAAACCAAAATTCTAAAAACTACCTAGTGGGAAACTGATTTGGTCCGTTATTAACAAAACCCATGTCTCATATTTTCCAGATTTGCTTTCATTTGGGCAAAATGTCCAACACAAGACTGTCACTTCTTATGCTAGCGAATTTCTGAGTTGGAATATCTAATTATTTGTTGAAGACCAAATCTGCAATCTAGAAGAGATATTGGAGGCTAAAATCATGAGTGAGGTTATAATGAATGAATAAATCAAAATCATGCATAATAATCATTAATTATTAAAAATAAATGAGATCAGATATTATTTATCCACAAGAGCATAAATCATTATGAAATGGAATTATATAATAAATTATGGTAAATAATATGATAAAAGAATAGTGGAAATAGATGAAATGAATGTTAAGTAGTGGTAATAATAATGACAAATTAAGAGCCCAACACCAAGTAGATTCATTAGTTTTTAATGTGCTATATTTTAGTTCTATTTGTGCAATACAATTTGAGATATTTGTAACAAATCTTGATATTTTTTTCAAGATAGTTTAGTTTAGAATTTTTATAAATACTTCATCATTTGAAGAGATGTTGATTGTTGAATATAATTTCCTCTACATATTGTAATTTTTTTAAGTTTCTGGAAGCATCAATAATATAGGGACATTTTCACAAGATTCATGTGGTGTACAAAATAGTGATGTTTTTCTTTAGTTTATCTGTTTGATCATTATTTTTTCTTTCTTTGTTATTTCTGAAATCTTAATTACATAAAAGAAACTGTGGTGAATAGGATATGTTATTCAAAGCACCCTATTCTGACTGTTAGTAATTTATATGTTTTCTTCTGAGGTCAAATTGAGGAATTCTTTATTTCTCTTCAATTTCTATTGAATATTACATTTCAGCTATTTCACAATCCATTTAATATTCTGAAAGATCCAAATAGTACAACCTAGCTTGCCCTGTGAAACTCCTTCAAAGTTTGATGCAGATCCAGTTAATATTTTAGACTCCATAGCCCAATGGAATTGTAGCAATTTAATCAACCAAACAATCCAATCAAAACAATCAGTATGGTAATAACTAGCCTAAAATTTACATAAAACAAAGATAAATTTTACAGAGAGATCCCTCTCTGAAGCTCGCACGGCTAGATCCTAGCTTCCAAAGTTGTTTTGATGTTGTCCTATGTGTTTACCTCCTCAACCTCAAAAATACAGAACAAAAACATAGTGGCGACCATATAAGGGAACTCTAAACATTTTAGGTTCCTAGGAAAAGCATATCAGGTTCCAGATCTGATTACTAATGGTGGAGAGTGATCAGACACAATAAGGTTGTATCATTCACCTGGCGACTCCATGTTTCAGGAATCCGGAACTCAAAGTTTGCATGGCGACTCCCTTATCACAGTATCCAGAGCTCAAAGCTTTCATGGCAACTCCATTGTCAAAGAATCCAGATTTGTAGAAAACTCATGGCGACTCCACTGCAAGTTGATTAGATTTCTTGCTAAACAAGATGACAGGTTATGTGGAAAATCCTCTGTCTTGTGAAGTTTTAAAAAAATTTAGGGATAAATTAGCTGATTTTCAAATTGATGAAGATTTTTCAACAACCGTGTTTCGTTCTTTGAAAACGAGAAAAATTTCTCCTGAAGGTAAAATTTGTTTTCTTGAGTTAATTGTTGAAAGATTCGAGAAGGATATTGAACTTTTGGATTATCAGATTCAGTCCTATAATTTCTGAGATCCTAAACAATTCTTGGAAAATCTTCCTTCTCCAAAACAAGAGGAGATTGTATTGCCTTTTGATTTGCATATTGCTGAGAGTTATGTTTTCGAGTATAAGACTGACACTGAACAGTGAGAATCAGGGTATAGCCTTGAGAATACAACTGATGAAATTTTCCCTGCTCAATCGGTCAATGAAGGCCTACAAGGTAAACTAATTAATCAAGTGTTCAATCATGTTTTCATGACTAGATCCAATAACAGTTTCCATTGCAATCTACAACTTTGATTTTATGGAAAAAAAGTCAAGATATCCTTTTGATTGTGCTAACAAACAGTCAAGCGGCCCACTTGTTTCAGCAGCTACTTGACTGGCTTCATTGGCATTTTTGTATTATTTGATTCAGCATAATTTTCAGCAGTGTAGAGTAGGTAGTAGTGTGTAAATAAGCTCAGTACTCTAAGCATCTTTTCAAGCATTATTGTCAATTTTAGTTTCATATAGCAGTACAACTTTCAGTTCAGTGTGTATTTCAGATTTTAGTTTGCAGAATGGGTTTGATTTTAGTTTGAAGATTTTCAGTCACAGAGGTTTTTATGACAAAGAAGGTTGCAGATTTGGGATCAGCCCAATGGATCAGGTTACTAGTCTACAATGTCCTTGACACTTCACCAAGAAGTGTCATCCCTAACTGGAGCCACTGTTAGGGTCCTATAATTTTTATATGGTCACTTGATTATAGATGATGATTATTATATTTGAAATGTTGTAAATAATATTTCATCCTCCAAATTATTTCCAAGAAGGGGTCAAAAAGATAAAATGTGTATATTTTTGTTTTATTTTATTTATTTTCCATTAATTAATTTTATTTCCATTAGTTATTTTATTTATCAAATGATCTTATCTCGATTAGGGTCTTCACTCATTTTTATAATTTTTGACTCCCAATAATATTTCATCCTCCAAATTATTTCCATGAAGGGGTCAAAAAGATAAAATGTGTATATTTTTGTTTTATTTTATTTATTTTCCATTAATTATTTTTAATTTATTTTATTTTATTTCCAATAGTTATTTTATTTATCAAATGATTTTGTCTTGATTAAAGTCTTCACTCGTTTTTATAATGTTTGACTCCCCTCCTTTAAAGTTTGACTTTGATTATTTATTTATTTATTTTAAAATCTAGCTCTTTAATATAGCGGTTACTTATTAATATTTGTTTTTAATAAATTAATAAATTAATATCACATTTTAAATATTATTTTTCAAAAACTAGCCATTTAATATAGCCGTTACATATTAATATTTTAATAAATTAATAAACTAATATCATTATTTAAATATTATATTTCAAGAACTAGTAATATTTGGTTTTAGTAAATTAATTTAAATATTATTTTTCAAGAACTAGTAATATTTGGTTTTAATAAATTAATCTAAATATTATTTTTCAAAAAATAGCCGTTTAATATAGCCATTACCTATTAATATTTTTAATAAATTAATGAAATAACATCATTATTTAAATATTTTTTTCAAAAACTAGCTGTTTAATATAGCCGTTACTTAATAATATTTGTTTTTAATATACTAATAAATTAATATTATAATTTAAACATTATTGTTCAAATATAGCCGTTATTTGAAATTATGTCTCTACATTGCTCTTTATTTAAGCCTTTGCCATGGTCTGCCTCTTCATCTGGTCCTGATGATGAACCACACTTGTTGGTTCGAAACACGTTGCCCAAAAAAATTCTCTCATGTGATTTCTATCGAAAGACTTTGTTTAAAGATAAAATGTGGTTAGTTTTACATGCAATCCTAATATTTGAGTTCATTATGTCTCTATCGAAAGTTCAGATGCAATATCTATTATAACCAAAGTTTTTTGCTCATGTCATAAGAGTCGAAAACGATAAAAGTTTGTTGTCGCTTATGGTTAAAGGAAGCCACAATCAAATGCATCGGGATCCTCCTACCTTTTGGATTGATGACACTCATTTATTTTCGCACCCCCCCCCCCCTCTCCATCCTAGCTTTACTGCCGGGGGGAGGGGGGAATGGGGGGGGGTCCGAAAAGGTGGTATTCCCCATCAGGTACTGTTTGGTCAATTCAATGTCTTTGAATTGTCAATCATAAATTGTCAACCAAGGTGCATAGACTGATGAAGTACAGGTGCACAATATGTGCTTAGAAGTTATTCATTAGGTCGTTATGTATTTGTTAGGATCTAAACTTAAGATGGATATGGAGGTGGTGTTTGTCAATTATATTAGTGTCGTAATTCTTAAAAATGTTGGCTAAGTTTCCTAGGAGTTAATCTCTATCTAATTAGTTTGCAGATGATATGAGAGTGATCCTACTTGTATTAGATTGTTTTGGGATTTTTGATCCTGAATCTTTATGCTGCAGCTTCTAATTCACTAAGTGCAAAAAGAAACTTATTCTATCAGCTATGAAGAAATATTGTCTGAACTCAATTGTTTAGGAGAGAACTCTCACTCTTTTACTTATTCAATTTTCGCTCAAACAAAATAATCCAAGCAACATCTATATTATGAATTAAACACACTTCAACTATGCTAGATAATAAGCAAATGAAATAACCATGTTGTACTAGGTATAAAGAAAATTAAATAACATACTAAACTAGGTATAAAGCAAATGAAAGTACTTATGCAAATAACAACTCGCTGGCGAAATCATTATGCTGCATTTTCACACAAAACAAAGCATTTGAAGAATGAAAGGAAATCATATTGCAATTGATTAAAAAATGTCATTGTTTGTAGGGGCCCTCCACATAGCAGTTCATAGCTTCCAATTAACACAGTGCATACACACAAAACCAATTCTATTCAAACGAAATTCACAAACTGTTCAAAATTACATCATCCGGGGCGCACTCAAATCACAGTGTGTCCATAAGTTTTATAACAGGTCTCTGACATAACTGCATGAGTAATTCAAGCCTAATATCTCTATCTTATCTAAACTTATATCGCTAAACCTTCGTTTTTCTATTTCGAAAGCAAAATGATAAGGTTTCAATCGAACTCGGATTCTGTTCTACATTAATCTGGTGGTTGACTTGGAATTTGACTGTGATCTCCTGTGATTATCTTAATGAACAATTTCGAGGGGATAGGAAGGGATCCATGAGGGATCCATCCTCTATCCATCCACACCCCTTGCTATTGACTGGAACTTCAAAACCTCACAAACAATGGAGACAGCTACAAAACATGGATTAGCTACGGAAACAGATTGATTCGGTAGCCAATTGCAAACTTTAACAAAACAATAGGGTATAAAGTTAAATATGAACAAGAAGACATATTATTTCATACCTTCATCAAAACCTGGTGGATATGGCTTTATTTAGGTGGTAAATATATAGGAAAAGAGAGGATCATTAGGCAAAAAGGATGTCATGGTAGGACAATCTTCGGACTCTACATTCCCCCGGACTGGAGTATGTCCTCATACACTTCTTCCTTGTCAGTCACTTGTGCCTCTTGCTTATCATCTCCATGTTTCACTGTTTTCTTCTTTTTGGTAGTGATCGGCATTCTAGGCTTTCTCATGAGAATTTTGTACTTTAAACTGATAATCTCTCTCTGCATAATTCTGTTTTCCTTCTTCAGCTTTTTGTTTTTCTTATACCACAAGCTTAGATGAAGGATCAGATTGTCACTTTTTGCAATCTGGATCTCACTCTGTGTCTTCAATGCTTGATTCTCATTTTTGAGATACCGATTCAATGTTTCTAGTTCAAAGATCTCCTGCTTTAAGATGTTTGAGGTTGATTGTTCATTTACCTGATTTCTCCCTTCTCCAGGGCTCTGAATTGTTTCCTTTGTTGCTGTCCCTTTTCTTTCCAATGACTCTATATAATCATATATTTCCTGCTGAGCAGGATCAATACCCGGACTATGCACTGGGCTTCTTAGAGGTGAGCTGTAAGGCTGTGGTGATACTCTTGGTGATGATCTTGGTGACCCTTTTGGAGAATTTCCAGGGCTTTCAATTGGCTCATCCCCTATTGGCTCGTTCTCTATTGGCTCATTCTTTGTTGGCTCATTTTCAGTTGGCTCCTTTTCATTTGGTTCATTTTCCTCAAGATTAATGTATTTTGTAGTTTTTGAGGTTGTTTGTGGGATTGTGCTCAACCTTGTGCTCCTCCTCAATCCTGGGGTTTGTATTTTCTGTACTTTCCTCCTTTTATTCTCTAATTTTTCTTCTAGAGGAGGGGTCTTAGTTTGTGAGAATTCTTCTTTACTTGGGTTGGCTTTCTTTATTCTTAGGTTTCCCCTCTTCATTTTCTGAAAAATCTTTACTATAGGCAGCTCTTCCTCTAACAGTTATGTCTGAGTCTGAGGTGTTTGCTCCCTTATCACTTATATGGTTCTCTTCCTTCCTCTCAGGGCCCTACTGCTACTTGCTTCTTCTGGGGATTTTGCTTCAAAGTGGTTTCTCACCAGGAAACTTTCCCAATTATCCCCTATACTTTGGAGATGAAATTCAACCAATATTTTGATTAAGTCGTGATGGTACATGGTGTTTTCAATAAAATGATTTTTATTTTGAACGTTTGTCGACATTTTCTTGAGACTTTGTAAGAGAAAATAAGGGAGGTTCATCTAATGATCCTCAAGAAAGTGCATCATCATCCTAAAATGATAAAAATACATTTGCCCAAACCTACCCTCACAAGTGACAAACTTCTGAAGCACAAGCAATAAGTTTCTCCATTTGTTTTTAAGAGTTGTGCTGGGAATACCTTTCTTATAGACCGTAGTGTCCATGTTCGGATTCTCGAGGAAGACCTTCCAATCCTCGCTATCAACCCCCCTATTTTTAAACCATTTTTCTCCATTCCTTGGCATCTGGGTAACCTCAGCGATCATATAATTTGTTATTGTGAGCTTAATGTCCCCTATTTCAGCTTTAATTCCATCAAATGAGCATGCAAATGTCTTGGTTACTTCCCTGTGGAAGCCGTTAAATTTTTCAATGAACTGCAACCATTGTCTCCTTTGCAGCAACTCCCTAGTTTGTGGGTACCCCTCCAAGAATTGCTTCCCTGCTGGCTCAGTTCGAACAATTATCCCCATTCCGAAGGATGCTTTGCCTCGAAGACTGTCTACCTTGACAGGAAAATGGAGCTGGTAGGGTTTGCTAGATGGTGGAAAGATGGAGTGGCTATGAAAGTTTAGAGGAGTGTAAGAATAGGGAAGAACAGATAGATTATCATAAGGATTATAGGGATGAATTCGACCGTTAGGCGCATTTAAACTTATGATTTGGTAATTACTTCGGAATATTTGGAATAAGGTCATGACATGACTTTTTAAGTGGTGGCATATGATATTTTGTTAGGCGGGCATTACCCTTAGGTTATAATGATTGCATTTTAGTACTATATCTTCTTAATCATATATGTTATATAACCTTCCTTATTGTTAAATTAAAGTAGCACACACCTTTGATCTTCTTTTTCTAACCTTATCTGATGTCCTTTGATCTCCTGAAGGTACTTTGCTGTCAGCTTTCCTTTAATCCAAATCACCAAGTATCTTTGTAGACTTCAAAAATTTATTGGGTTGTAGAAACTTGTCTTAGCTGCGAAAACTTGTCCAAGCTATGGAATGTTGTTGATTCTACAGCTAAGAGAAAGAAGGCATTAATAGATGAACTTTATTATTAATTTTTTTTTGAAAAGAAAATTTGAAGTGCCAACAAATTGGTTTTCACTTTAAATTTTCTGTATAAACATGCCAACAACATGTTGGTTTTCATGTTTATACAAATTTTTATTATATATATATATATATATATATATATATATATATATATATATATATATATATATATATATATATATATATATATTTAATTTAATTTAATTTTTTTATTTTTAAAGAGAAAACTAAGTAAACATTTCTAAGGTGGAAAATAAGAAGAATTCTTCTTGACCATATTCAATTCTGAATTATCTTGAAACATTTTAAGAAATTCCTCTTTCATTAATGGTTTCTGTTAAAGCTTGAGTCGATGTCCATTTACTAATAAAGGAGTTTTCTCTTCATCAATAGTCCTGATTCTAACTGCACCATTGTCAAGGACATTTTCAACTTCATAAGGTCCAAGCCAATGGGTTTGGAATTTTCCTTGAAAATTTTTGAATTTTGAATCAAATTTAAATGCCCAATCTCTCGGATGAAATTTCCTTTCTTTAATGTACTTATCATGCCATCTTAACCTCTGTTGTTGAACTAGGCTAGTTCTCTGGAAGGCCTCTTATCTGATTTCATCAAGCTCATTTAGTTGTGTCATCCTTTGCTTCTGGGCTTCTGACAAGTCAAGATCTAACTGGACTGCTATCTTATAGGTCTGGATCTGGAACTCTATTGGAAGTAAGACTTGCTTCCCATAAACAAGTTCATAGGGAGTATGCCCTGTAGTATTCCTCCATGTAGTTCTGTAGGCCCATAAAGCTTCTAGAAGCTTTTCCACCCAGTCTTTCCTGTGTAGATGTACAGTCTTTGTAAGGATAGCCTCAATCACCTTATTTATGGACTCAACTTGTCCATTGGCTTATGGATGGTATGGACTTTACTTTTGATGTTTTATCTTGTATTGGTTCACAAGCTTTTGCACTAGTCTGGATGTGAACTGTGTCCCTTGATTTTTTACAATTTCTCTTGGGACACCAAAATGAGTAAAAATATCCTCAAAAAGAAATGAAACTTTAGCATTTTCAGTAGCAAAAGGAAGTGATTTAGCTTCTACCCATTTAGTGACATAATCAGTACATACCAAAATATACTTCTTTTTTCTTTGAAGGTGGGCTGATTGATCCAACAAAATCCAGTGCCCATTTTTCAAATGGGTTGATAAGTACCTGTGGTTGCATTGGCATTTCATTTGAAAGAGTAGGTTTTCCCATTCTTTGATAACTGTCGCATCTTTTAACATATTCCTTGGTGTCCCTGAAAATGGAAGGCCAATAATATCCTAAAAGAAAGATTTTGTAAGCAGTTCTCCTGTCAGAAAAATGTCCTCCACATGGCTCATCGTGACAAGCTTTTAGTATCTTCAGTATTTTGTCCTCCTGAACACATCTTCTAATGATGAGATCTGGTCCTATCTTGTATAATTCTTCATTTATCCATGAATAGGATGTGCTATTGTGGACTATTCTTCTCTTTTCTCTAGGGGATAAATGAAATGGCATTTTTCCTGTGGCCAAATAGTTAGCAATATCTGCATACCAAGGTGATTTAGTAGATACTGCAAAAAGATATTCATCAGGAAATTTATCTTCTATGGGTTGATCATTGTTTTCATTTTGTATTCTAGATAGAAAATTAGCAATTGTGTTATGTTTTCCCGACCTATCTAGAATGGTTATGTTGAATTCTTGTAAAAGTAGGAGCCATCTAGTTATTCTTCCATTGGTGACTGGTTTATTCATTAAGTATCTAATGGCAGAATGGTCTGTGTGAACAAAGGTTTCATAGCCAGTTATATAATGTCTGAATTTGTTAATGGCATGAACTACAGCTAAAAACTCCTTTTCGGTTACAGTATAATTTAACTCTGTAGGAGTTAAATTTTTACTGGTATAATAGATTGCATAAGGAGTAAGATCTTTTTGTCCTAACACAGCTCCTAAGGCTGAATCTGAAGCATTTGTTGAGATATGGAAAGGCAATTTCCAGTTAGGTCCTTTTAAGATGGGTGCTTCAGAAATTCTCTTTTTCAAAGTTTCTAAGACAACTTGACATTTGAAATCCCAACTGAATTCACAGTCTTTGGTGAGTAGTTTAAAGAGCGGGGATGCAATTTTTGTGAATTTTTCTATAAATATTCTGTAGTATCCAGTAAAACCGAGAAAACTTCTAACATCCTTTTGACAACTTGGCACTGATAAATTATAAATGAATTCAACTTTAGATGAGTCTACCTTGATTCCATCTCCTGAAATATGATGACCTAAAACAATTCCTTCGTTAAATATCATGAAACATTTTTCATGGCTTAGTGAGAGATTTGTTTCTTTACATCTTATTAATACCTTTTCTAAATTTTCCAATGCTTCATTGAAATAATTCCCATAGACTATGAAATCACCCATGTACACTTCCACACAATCATGAATAAGGTCAGAGAAAATGTCGAGGACTACTCTTTGGAACATTGCTGGAGCATTACATAACTCAAAGGGAAGTACCTAGTAAGCATAAGTTCCCCATGGACCTGGTCTATGAAAGGTAACAGAAGGTGGTCTTTTAATGTTGCTTTGTTTAATTCCTTGTAATCGATGCATACTCTCCATTTTACATTATTTTTAGAAATGATTACTAGGGGTGAAACCCACTGAATGTTGGATATTGGATAGATGAAATTCACATTTAATAGTTTCTGCAATTCTTCCTTAATAATTTCTTTTAGGTTTGGGTTCATTCTTCGTTGAGGTTGTCTAACTGGTCTTGCATTTTTTTCAATTTAGATATGATGTATGCAAGTTTTAGGATCAATCCCTCTCATGTCAATGTATTCCCATGAAAAAGCAGAAGAATGTTTCTGAAGAATTTATATCAATTGATCCTTTTGCACTTCTTCTAGGTTTTTATTGACATTCAAGGTTTTTCCTGGAAAGATTTCTATCAAGGAATTCCCAAATTTTTCCATGGAAATAAATGATACTTGTTTATATGAGAGATACTCATTTCGATTACGATCATAATGTGAGGAAGATTCATTATTTTCCACTAAATTTAAAAGTTGGTCTTCCTCCTTTACTTGTTCAGTAGCAAAAGTAGGTTGCATATCTTCTTCATATTCTATCCATTGTCAGTTTCTGTATCTATTGTTGGTCTTGCAGGGGTATATAATGTAAATTTCTTTGTGTAATTTCCATCTGAAATAAACATATCACCTGATCTACAGCTGATGAAAGCATCAACTGTAGCCAAGCAAGGCCTTCCTAGAATTAATGGATGTCCTCCTCAATTATTCTTGGGTGTTGTGACCATGAAATCAGAAGGATATTCCCAAGAAACTAAGGATACACAAACATCTTCCAACACACCATCTGGTTTAATAACAAACTTATCTGCTAATTTCAATAAGGTTGGTGTGTACTGAAGGTTCGGAAGCCTAAGTGTGTCCATAACTTGTCTACTCATTATGTTTATGGCTACTCCTAGATCAATTAATGTGTTTGGTATTTCGGTTCCATTGATGTTAATTTTTACAATGGGGCTTCCTGGATCTAAATATTTTTGAGTTGTCGACTTCCCCATCATAATGTCTACAATTTTTCTTACTAACTGAATTCTTTTTATATATTTTCTTCTTCTCCTTGATCTTTGTGTACTTAATTCCTTAATTGTTTTTGAAAAAAATGGTATTTCTTTTATGGCTTGTAATAAGGGAATCATAATACAAACATTTCTCAATTCATCCATCATATTGTAATCAAGAAAGACAATTTGTTTCTCTACTCCTTCATCGATTTTCAAACTTTTTGGGAAAGGTGGTTTAACTGATATCAAGGGTTGTTCTATGATAGGAGTATTTATTGGAATTTCTTCTACTTGTTTATTTTCTTTTTGAGGGAGAGAAGTCGCCCCTTCTTCTGATCGATTTTTGTGTTTTTGAGGACCGGATGTTGTTTCTTGAATGACAACAGGAGGTTTTCTTGGTAATACTCTTCTAGACCTTAATTGGACATTCTTTATGTCTAGTGGAGTTATTACATAAGTTTTAGGATTCTGACCCTCCATGTTGTACACTAGTTGTTGTGGTATTTTGTTATTAGGATTCAGAAGTGGTTAAGTGGGTAGTTGATTTGATTTTTATGGAAATGGTAGGGAAAGCTGTGGGTTATGATTCTGAACTGGAACTTTTGGAAATTGATTAGCTTGAGGAATTTGATTAGATGGGGGTAAGACTTGTGGTGGAAGGTAATATGGCAAGTACTATTGATGTTGAGCATAGGCTCCATAATGATTTTTCCATCCTTGATTCGAAGGTTGTGACTGTGGCAGAGCCCAAGGTTGCCAGGCTGAATTCCAATTATTTCGTGAAGACTCGGAAAATTGTTGTGGTCTAAATCCTTGTGATTGATTTGGTTGGGGGTTTTGCCATGGTCTTTTGGCTATAAAGTAGAGAGGATCTACTGGTTTTGAGATTCCTTCATCATTGAGTACGGCCTTAAGACCTAGTAAGGATGGACATTCCTTCGTATCATGATTATCTACACATATGACACAGGTTTCTATGGATTTTTAGTCTAAGGGACACTCTCTTAGAGCATGTTTCTTCTGACATTTGGGACAGAAGATAGATAATGCAACATTTTCAGAATTTTTCTTGTTTTGTATTTTAAGGGTGTCTATCTGCTCACTTAGGCTCCCTAAAATATCTGTTTTGAAGGTGTCAAGAAAATTTCCTATTTCTTCCCTGCTAACTGTCCCAGCTACAGATTTGTTAATTCTTGACAAGAGAGGGTCTCTAGGACTCCTTCCAACTCGTGCTTTACCCCTTGAGATATGTACACATAAATCATAAATATTTGTGAATGGTAGTTGGGAAATATATCCTTTCCCAGTTAGGTTAAGGAGATCGATCCATTCATCTTTAATAGCTCTGAGTAAGAGAGATTTTAAGGTTTCTTCATCCAAATTATCCATTTTTTCTCTTTTAACATTATAAACAAACCTTTCTACCAAGTCTTCAAGATTTTCATCTTCTTTTTGTGTCATTTTGAAGACTTCATCTTTAAGGTTACTAGGCATACAATAATCTCTATTTTTGCCTAAGAAAGCCTCTTTCATTTGTCCCCATGTTGTTATAGAATGCACTCCTAGACTCATGAACCATTTTAATGTTGAGTCTTTTAATGTGGCAGGGAACAATTTTAACTTTTGAGCATCATGCAGATAGTCATATGATCTGCATAATACTTCAAATTCGAAGAGAAATGTCTCTGGATCTTCGTTTATTTTCCTGTGGAAATTAGGAAGAATCGAGGGTGATATATTTTTCATTGTGAGGGTTGTATCTTCATCAAGAATAGGGAATCCCGAAGGATCTTGATTTCCTCTGCCTCTACCCACTCCTCTACCTCTACCTCTTCCTCTTCCTCTTCCTCCAATCCTATCTTCTTCACCATGGACATTGTGTACTTCTCCTTCCCCTTCTTCAGCCATGATAGATTCTTCAGAGCTAATATAGTGTTCTTCTAATATTTCTGGTTCCTCTATTAATGGTTGCTCAGAATAAGTTTCCAATTCCTCTTCTTCACTAGGAACTTCTAATTTTTCTCCCAAAATTTGCTCATCAGTGGAGGATAGAAGGATTACTCCTGTAGTTGGGGATGTAGGATATTCCTCAATTACAGCTTCAGTAGAAGAAGTGGGTGGAGTCCTAGATTGGATTTCTAATCTTGAAATTTCTGGTAGCCTTTGTCGACCTCTAAAAGGAATTCGAGTTTGAGTAGGCAGTGTGGATTCTCGAGGTCTAGGTGGAGTGAGTGGATTTGTGGGAATTGAACTTCTTCCTCTCCCTATAAATCTACCTCTAGAGTCTCTATCCCTATGCATATCATGTTCCAATTTTATTTTTTAACTTCTATTCTTACTTCCCCGGAAATGACACCAAAATATTTGGTTAATTCAATGTCTTTGAATTGTCAAGCATAAATTGTCAACCACAGTGCGTAGCTTGATGAAGTATAGGTGCACAATATGTGATTAGAATTTATTCATTAGGTTGTTATGTATTTGTTAGGATCTAAACATAATATGGATATGGAGGTAGTGTTTGTCAATTATATTAGTGTCGTAATTCTTAAAAATGTTGGCTAAGTTTCCTAGGAGTTAACACGTATCTAATTAGTAGGCAGATGATATGAGAGTGATCCTACTTGTATTAGATTGTTTTGGGATTTTTGATCCCGAATATTTATGCTGCAGCTTCTAATTCACTAACTAAAAAAAGAAACTTATTTTATCAGCTATGAAGAAATACTGTCTAAACTCAATTGTTTAGGAGAGAACTCTCACTCTTTTACTTATTCAAAGAAACATCTATATTATGAAATAAACACACTTCAACTATGCTAGATAATAAGCAAATGAAGTAACCATGTTGTACCAGGTATAAATCAAATTAAATAACAAACTAAGCTAGGTATAAAGCAAATGAAAGTAGTTATGAAAATAACAACTCGCTAGCGAAATCATTATGCTGCATTTTCACACAAAACATAGCATTTGAAGAATGAAAGGAAATCGTATTAAAAATTGATTAAAACCTGTCACTGTTTGTAGGGGCCCTCCACATAGCAATTCATATATTTCAATCAACACAACGCATACACACAAAACCAATTCTATTCAAAGGGAATTCACAAACTGTTCAAAATTACATCATCCAATGCGTACCCAAATCACAGTGCGGCCATAAGTTTTATAACAGGTCTCTGGCATAACTGCATGAGTAATTCAAGCCTAATATCTCTATCTTATCTAAAATTATATCGCTAAACCTTCATTTTGCTATTCCGAAAGCAAAATGATAAGGTTTCGATCGAACTCAGATTCTGTTCTGCATTAATCCGACAGTTGACTTGGAATTTGGCTATGATCTCTTGCGCTTATCTTAACGAAAAATTTCGAGGGGATAGGAAGGGATCCATCCTCTATCGATTCACACCCTTCGCTACTAACCTAGAACTCTGGAACCTTGCAAACAATGGAGACAGCTATAGAAACCTGGATTAGTTGTGGAAATAGACTTATTTGGTAGCCAATTGCAAACTTTAACAAAACAATAGGGTATAAAGTTAAATATGAACAAGAAGACATATTATTGCATACCTTCATCAAAACCTAGTGGATATGGCTTTACTTAGGTGGTAAATATATATGAAAAGAGAGGATCATTAGGAAAAAGGGATGTCATGGTAAGACAATCTTCGAACTCTACAAGTACTACGGTTGCGTGTTCGCTCCTCAACATTTCGCACCCCCCAGCCTATACCACCTACCGCTCCCTACCTCCTTCGAAAAATACTTCCCCCTAATCCCTCTTCCATTGTCCCTACCTGCACCTCCACAACTCCTATCCCTGCCATGTCTCCATACCCATTGTCTAATTAAATTCCTTCCCGGTAAAACAACTGCCACTTCACTACTGCCACGTGTCCTCCGCCTATTACTCTCGCGCCAATGTCCACCTGCCATGTCCCTCCCCATATTCCACTCCTATTGTGCCACCTAATCATATTTCCACCAACCATGTGCCTCCACTCCATGTCACCTCCCGCCTCCACGTCATATGTTTTTTTCCCTATACAACATAGTAATTTATAAAGCCCCAAGGGTTAGCTCAATCGGTCAAGCCGGGGCCTTGCCAATGGGAGGTCACAGGGTCGAAACCCGAAAGCCCTTGGGGTTAGGTCTGTGATGGCCGAGGGGTGTGACCCCCTTCGGGTGGGGTCCACTCTAGAGACTTTCGATCCTGGACGTAGCGGACCACTGACCATGGTATTCGTGAACCAGAAGTGAAAAAAAAAAAAAAAAAAAAAAACATAGTAATTTATAACATGGTTTACAAACAACCGAGAATGAATTTTAAAAATTAGGAAGAGGTTTTTGTTGCTAACATCCTCATGCGCAAAAAAACTCTCTCAATTTTGTAACAAATGTTATGGTTTGGGAGATTTGGACGAATTTTTGCAGGTATATTTTCCCAAATTTCCCTATTTTGTGTTAGTGTTTTCAAATGAAGTTTACAAGCAGGTGGAAATGAATTTTCAAAAACTAAAAGACATTTTGTTTTTAACATCATCATTTACAAAAACTTCTCTCAGTTTTCTAACAACTATTATGGTTTGGGATATACAAAGGTATTACAGGACCCTATTTTTCAGAATTTTGGGAGGAAAAAGCTCAAAAACAATTAGTGACTTGGATGCCACCTCATCAAATAAGAGTTGCTATCAAATTTGAATTGCTCTTCTTTGTCACCAAAAATCCACAAAGATAGTGCCAAGTAGATTCATTAGTTTTGAATGTCCTATATTTTAGTTCTATTTGTGTAATACAGTTTGAGATATTTGTAAAAAAGCTTGAATTTTTTTCAAGATATTTTAGTTTAGAATTTTTATAAATACTTCATCATTTGAAGAGATGTTAATTATTGAATATAATTTCCTTTGCATATTGTAATTTTTTGAAGTTGTTGGAAGCATCAATAATACAGGGACATTTTCATAGGATTCATGTGGTGTAGAAAATGGTGATGTTTCTCTCTCTCTCTCTCTTCTTCTTCTTCTTCTTCTTCTTTTCAGTTTATGTGTTTGATCATTGTTTTTTCTTTCTCTGTTATTTTTGAAACCTTAATTACATAACAGAAATTGTGATGAATAGGATATGTTATTTAGAGCACCCTATTCTAGCTGTTAGTAATTTATATGTTTTCTTCTGAGGTCAAATTAAGGAATTCTTCATTGTTCCTCAATTTCTATTGAATCTTACATTTCAACTATTTCACAATCCATTTAATATTCTGAAAGATCCAAATAGTACAACTTATATTACCCTATGAAACTCCTTCAAAGTTTGATGCAAATCCAGTTAATCTTTAGACTCCATATCCCAATGGAATTGTAACAATTTAATCAACCAAACAATCCAATCAAAACAATCAGTACGGTAATAACTCACCTAAAATTTACATAAAACAAAGCTAAATTTTATAGAGAGATCCCTCTCTGAAGCTGGCAGGGCTAGATCCCATCTTCCAAAGTTGTTTTTATGATGTCCTCTGTGTTTACTCCCTCAACCTCAAAAATATTGAACGACAATGGTATCAACTAACACCAACTCTAAAACTTTATAGCAGTTCTCAGAACAGCCAAAAATGTGGTTTTAAGGTGACCACCAACTCTAGAAATATCAATGTAGTTCCTTGAACAATTCTAAATATAGAAGTGCTCGTTTAAAAAGAACTCATTCAGAGAAAATTGAAGTCTCTCTGGCTAAAACTTTGGCAGGTTGTGGCTCAGTGGATCTCTTACTTAGGCTTGCTTGACATCTTCGAACCTGTAGCAGACCATCAATATTCCCCCCTTGTCGGATACAAGGTGAGAAGTATTCTTCATCACTGCAAAGCTGGTCAAAACTCTTGAACATATCCTGTGGTATGACCTATAAATATTCTTAGTTGTTTTCAACCAATCCCAAGAAGAAATCCATCCAAAATTTAGTTTCTCTCTTGCAATAGTCTTATTTCTAGAACATCTGTTTGAATAGTGATTGTGCATCCCACAACGCTCACATGGTTGAAGATAAAAACATCGATCTTTCACATGTCCAACTCTGTTACAATGTTGGCACTGATCAATTTGTTCTGGAACAACACCATCCAGAAAGATAACATTTTGAAATTGTATAGGTTTAGAAAAATCAGGAAGATGAAAATATACATCTAGGACATATTTGTTATATCCCAAACTAGTTATGTGTTTGTTATGCGTAATCTCTTCCCACAATCTTATAAAAGTTTTGGAAACGACAGGATTCTCATCAGAACTTTCGACTGCATCCAAATTTTCTCTTGAAATAGTTTGATTTATCCCTGACTGTAGATTAGAATCGAGCTCAAACAAAGTGTTGTTCTGAGCAAACACCAGTTCATAATCACAATTTTTCTTCTGAAGTTCATCTCATTGTAACTGCGACTCTAGCTCCAAGAATTCAAATTTTCTTTGAGAATTTTGCAAACATGTTTGGATGTCAGAGAGCATGTCTTTGATGACCTCGTCACTATTATAAATGGAAGATAACATTAGATTTCTTAATAATTGTAGCAAATCATTGAGTCTGGCCATTTTCTCTAGCTTCTTATCAAAGAATAAATTGCAATCAACTTTGAAAATGGTGTCGAATACCAACGAAAACACACCCAATAATAAAAAAATTTACAATGATCTAACAGGGTATCGAGTTCAACCAATCATGCACACACTAACAATACAAATTCAAGTAATAGATGAATATCATCTGGTATGATATTCAAAATATTGAGGGAGGAAATTGAGAATATACATCCTTATACAAATTAGAAAAAAAACTTCTTTTCCACTGCTTTCACTCTATTCAACCAATTGGACCAATAAAATATGCCACCAAAAATTATTTACTTCTCAAAAATAACACTCAATGCTATTCACTTAAAAAAAAAAAAATTCAAAAATCCAAATAACTTGACCTCTAAACTTTTGTACTAGTTCATCTAACCATTTCAAAATGCCTTAGAGCTTATCACAATGGAGAGTCTCCAAGTGTCTCGCCCACTGATGCCTCTATAACTCCAAGTGGCAGTACCTCCCAAGATAAGAAAATAAGTAACCACAAACAGAATGAACATGGGTAAAATGTATAAATAAAAGAGTGACCAAATTGAAGCCCCCTACGGCCTCATGAGAGCAGTCATTGTTGTTCACCCCAGCCACTGATGTTACTATGTTTGCTAAATTTCACTCGAGAGGATGGAGAGTCGAAAATCCAAACACATCGTGAGTCGAAAAGATGAACACATTTCATTTCCGCTGGACTTTCATTTGGGAGAAATCACGTTCACCAATTGAAAAGAACATAAGACTTAACTGATCCTTAATTGATGGAATTTATTTATTCTTTCAATAAAACCACAGATTGTTGCATACTCTACTGCATACAAATCCCTGTGCACAACTTCGAACCAATGCTGGAATTTCTTTGCACACAATGATAAAAACTCATAAAATTACCTCAACAAAGAATCATACAAATTTACTTCAACGACCCACAAATAAAATGACTCCGAACTTAAGCATTGACTCATACAATGTAGATATAAAAGGCCAATTAATATGTTTTGTTTGGCCAAAGGCACAGGAATGCATTACATAAGAAATACACAAACACATCTCTGCATTTTTCTACGATTTCAATGTCGAACATAAATTTAAACACCACTGTTGGACTTTTGAGTAGGATTTTTCATCTTCCACAAAACAAAACATATTTATTCAATCAAATCACTCATTCTCCAAAAAAGGAAGGAACACAAAGCAAGACACATATTTCCATTGGAGAGAACTCTATATATTAGTAACTCGCATCATTACAGAGCTCAAATGCAAGGTACATTCTGTGGGTGGATTGTAAGCCCACCAACAATCAAGCAATAGCTCATCTTCAAATTTCTTCTACATTCAAAGAAAAATAATAAAAACATAGAGAAGCACATTCCTCAATGATTACTTGACCTACATAAGCTCAAATTTGAATGGAATCTTTGTATCTCGACAACAGTCAAATTTTGTACCATCCAGAAATCAAACAAAACCTCAAAAACAAAATATATCATGATATTTATAGTGAAAAGAATAGATAGGCACAAAAACTTGATATATGTGTTGCTATGGATGAAGAAAGGAAAAAACCCTGAAAACGATGATCATATGATCATACGAAGTTAATTCCTTTGGATATCTGGCTCATGTATTCAACAAAAACCATCGCTAATGTTGCAATTCCATAAAGAAGAAGACTAAAGATAGACCTGATCTCAATCTTTGGATAATATTTACAGCTGATCAAAATTGGAGGCCTCTGCGACAAACAAAGAGAATTTATTTTCTAGGAAGTAGGCATAAAATGCGAGTAGGCCTTCTGTGATATCACCATCACAAAGTGGAAAGTATGTGACTGGTCTGGTCCAAGGCTAATCAGAAAAGTTCACAAACTAATGGATTTTTTTTTGACATCCAACTATGTCGCTTCGAAGTCCACATCCATTCTTCATACAAGTACTACAGGGGGTTAATACTTGCAAAAATGCTCAAACAATTATGCTCTAGAAAGTCAAGGTCATGGCTCAACTATGGGAGGCTACAAAACTTGTGACTGAACTTATCAACAAGGTAGATGAACTACCTGCTCAGATACCATTGTTAGACACAAAATGGTGGAAAATGAATTCAACTTAATTCAAAGAATGATGAAAATATACATGTATAAATACAATCATGAAACCAGTTGATTCAGTTTCCAAGCTTCTTGAACTTCAATAACTAATCACCCTAATGCAACGTAACCCAAATCACAACCCAAGGATTAGGTGTCTAACAATACAGGGGAGGGGAGGAGTGTGCACCATGATGGTTCAAGTTATTAATGCTATCCGCCACCCTATGTGTGGTTAGTATTTTCACCTTTGGATGATGAATGTCTAGAACGACCTCTTGCTTGAAAGGAAAGTTTCTAGACAATTTCTTAGTCTCTTTCTCCTTTTGAAGATCTCATCATGGGAACATCGATCTAGCTCCATTGCAGGAGAAGGAAACTTGTATTTGTGGATAGATTTATCCCAAATAAAGATAAAGGACAAATACTTGAAAAGATATTTAATGTGGATAATACATACTCATTCCCACAAAAATTATTTGATTGGACAAATCTGGAATTGGTTAGATAGTTGTTAGAAAATCATTTTAAGTCTACAAATAGTTAGGGTTGTTCTAGTGAACTTAACTCGGTGATTTGGGGTTTCAATATACAAACGCCATGGTTTTACTCATGGTATTATATATATAATATACCTTATTTATATATAATTATGTCATAAGGCATTCCATTTGAGAAGAACTCCCCTCCCATGCCACCTGCTCCATCTTGGGCCATTCATTTTGGTGTTATAGGATTGAAATAATGTCTACCATAAGATTGAAAACATGTACTAGTTAGTTAAAATACATAATTATATTCTCTACCACCATTTCTACTAGGTTTTCCTTTATCTAAATTCGCTCATTTTACCTCAAACCAAACAACCTCCATGTGATAGACTTGAATACCAAGATTCATCCATACGAATCTCTTGTTTTCAGTTGCAACTTCGTGACAATTACACTATGCTTAGTTTATAACCAACCTACACACCAATTTTGTCACTATAAGTTTATTTTTTCTTTCTCCTTGTTGTGTTGGAAAGTTATATCTTAAATTAACAATTGGTAATCACCATGTTTGCAGATTGTTCCAACTGAATTGTCAATGAAGGAGGTTCTTCGGCACAGGGGGACAGTCATGAAAAAGGAGTTCAAGAAAATGATAAATGTGAGGAGGACATGAAGTTTTCAATCCTCGAAACTAATCAATATCAGCAATTCATAGAAAGCTACTCAAAAGACAACATGAGTATTTCACATTCATCATCAGTGGACGGTATAGATGATTTAGATATTGATCGCATTTCAAAAATAGATGGCCATCTAGACCAAAGTTGTAAGTTCCCTTCACCTTTTTCACTTTGTTGCGTTGGCAATTTATCTCCTATAAAATACTGTTTTAAATTAACAATTGATGATCACCGTGCCTGCAGATTGTCCCAACAACATTGACAATGAAGGAGTTTCTTTATTAGCCAACTGGAACTCGGTAGATGAGTTTGAGTTTGACCAGAATTTGAATTTTTTTGAGCATCCTCATCATTAGCAGCTTGGGTGAACACTAAAAAAGGAAAAGGCAGGAAACAAAGGTACCACATTAGAGTTAATACTCGAGTTCTATGATAGAATAATTTCTCTGAGTTAATTACTCAAACATATTTATTATAACACTAACATATTTATTATTAGAGCTTTTATTTGAGCTACTACAACATTTGTTCTCAAAACAAATTATGACGTGAAGTATATTTCTTTCTTTTTGAAATAAAATATATAAGGAGAAATTCGTAGAAGATTTGCAATAATATGTGTTTCATTAACGAATTGATATTATATTAATAAATATCAGGAGAAATTTGTAGAATATCTACAATAATACATGTTTCATTAATGAATTATTGTTCTATTTTACCATAGCATGTTATATGATTTCCAAGTTTTAAATTTAAGGAACACATTTGAGATTTGGAAAAAAGCAATTCGAACAAAACCTACATATATTAATGTATTGTACATTAAAGCCTTTATATATGCATCTACAAAAGTCATAATGAAATCATATTTCAGATTGCCTTTCTTGCTTTATGAATTTTTAACCTGAGATAAACTTGTAAAGAAAATTCCTGTAGGATTAAACATTGCCTTAAATTTTGATTTGAAGCAAGCTTGTGTGAATTACGTACATTCTTATTTCCATGAAAATGTTTAAAATATTTTTACTTACCCTCTAGAGCTAGTTATTAATCAATTTCTTTCTTCATCTTAATCTATAATTTATGTCCAGTCATGACATAATAGTCCATTTTTTCTAAGTGATCTAATTTAGTAATGAAGAATTCGATTGTAGCAAGCAAAAATAAAAGTAAATGAACAAATATGACAACAATCCAATTACAACATAGTTAACACAGTTAATACAAAATAATCCATCATTGCTCCATGTGTACAATACGAATGCCACTATTGTTTTCTGATCACATAATTTTCACTTTAAATCTATTCACTTCACTCTTCTTTGCATTTGTTTTACATCTCCAATGGATTCCACTATGTTTACATGGACATGGCCAGAAGGCATACCTTTTCAAATAGCATAATGGAATCAAAAGGTATGTAATGAAAATTATTTAATCTTTACAGAATTATTTTTACTCTGTTAAACACAGAGTAACCATTTTGATGGAAAGAAACTCAAAAATAAATAATTCAAAGCAAATTTCTAGATTGGGCACTTTGAAAATTAATGTTATAAATCATTATATTTTAAATCTTATAATGATAAAATATTAAAAATAAGAGACAATTTATTAGAATAAACGCTCTAGTAAATTTCAAAAATCACGTATATGTCTCTACCTACCTCAATTGAAAAAGTAAAACATATGAAACTACTTACATATTTAATAGAGGTACAACATCACAGAGAAGCTATGGTGAAATTTAGTCTTAGCATTGGAAAAAAAATCTTATATAGGTAATTTATCTTTATGTCAAAATTGAAACATATGAAATTATTTACATATTTAATCTAACTACAACATTACAGAGAAGATATGTTGAAATTCACTTTTAGCCATGGAAGAACATGTTATAAAGGTAATTCACTTTTCTAGCAACATCCATTAATTCGTGACTCAATTTGAAATTCATACTTTGAACCAAACGTTTTTGAGAGGCCCTAATGACCAACGAATGGCAAGTACTTTTCCTTGGGTTGATCTTATCTATGGAAGAAAATGGTATAAAAAATGTAAATTTTGAAACGAGAACTGACACTGTTACCCGTTTCGTAGAGATAGCAAAAAAGTGACCGGATTTTGAAAAGGGGCAATGCAGAACACACATATTGTTTAGAGCATAGTTTTTGGCACTTTAAATTTTTTTTATGTACATTACATTTTAGAATGTTAGTGATTTACATGTTGATTTAAAAAAGTGGTGATTCTACATCATGACCTTTTTTTAAAAGACCTATTTTTTTACTTTAATTTTTTTAATCTATGAAATGTAAATAATTATTTTCCAAATTTAACGATTTTTGACACTTTAAATTTTTTAATGTATTAAGTATGGATATTTTTTTTAAATGTTACATTTTTTTACACTTTAAAATTTTTTATGTCAATTTTTTTTGACATAAATATATATATATATATATATATATATATATATATATATATATATATATATATATATATATATATAACATAACAAATGTAAAAAAAATAAATAAATATCTCATAAACCATAAAAGAATTTGAGGAAAAAAAACTGTAAAATTAAGTAAGTAAAAATAGAAAAATTAAAAAAAAACATTAACAAAAAAAAAAAATTCAAAACAAACTAGATTTAAAAAAATATTAAAAAAAAAATAAAAAAAAAATTTAAAAACTGCTAAAATAAAGATTAAAAACATTTCAAAAAAAACCTTAACATATATATATATATATATATTAAAAAAAAAAAACAAACAAACAAACATTTAAAATTTAAAAAAATTATACGTATTTTCAAAAAAAAAACATATTTTTTATTTAAAAGAGCCATTTTAAATTTTATATTAAAAAATATAAAATTTAAAATTTCGATTTAATTTTTTTTAACATTGTTAAAAAAAAAAAGGAGACATTTAATTTTTTTTTTTTATAAATAAATATTATTTGTTTCAAAATATTAAATGCATTTTTTTAAGTTTATAGAAATATTTTCGGAAAAATCACATCATAAAATCTTTGTTGACGCATTTCGAACCAATGAGTGTGGTTCATCATCAGGACAAGTTGAAAGAATCAGATCAAGGCTCCATGTTAAATAGGGATGGTAGATTTTCCAATGGTTAGGTTTGACTGGAAGAAAATGGCTATATTGGACCCAATTGGACCCAGGTCATAATTGAATAGAAACGGTTAGATTGGTCAAAATTATAATTTTTTTTAATAAAATATTCGTTTTCTTTTTTTTTTTTTTTTTAATATGAATTTTTATCTTTGTATATGCTTTTTAAAATTTTTCTATTTTTACTTACTTAATTTTATAGTTTTTTCATTTTTTTTTTCTAATTCTTTTATGGTTTACTAGATAAAAAAAAATGTAGTTTTTTTGGAAAATATGTTTTTCTTATTATTTCATTCTTTATATTTTTTTAATTTTTTTTTTAGTTTTTAATTCTTATCTTTTATAGGTTAATTTTGTTTTTTTTCAACATTTTTATGATTGATTTTTTTTTGTTAATTTTTTTATGTTTGTTCTTTTTTTGGGGGTCTTTTTGTATATTTGATTTTTTTTTTTCAATTTTATGTTTTGTTTTTAATATATATTTTTATTTAAGTTTTGCGATTTTTTTAACTTTTTTGTTTTTGTTTTTTTTCATTGTTTTAATTTCTGTTTTTATTTTTAATTTTATGTTTTCATTATTCTTTTGAAAATTTAATGTTTTTCGGAGTCATGATAAAATCTTTTACACCATTATTTCAAAATGTTGAAAATTTATCCTAGAAAAAAAAGTGTTATTCCAGCACACTTTCGTGTTGGGGGTATTTTTTGCACAATTTTTTCACATAAAAATTCGATTTTACTGGCATTTTTTAAAAATGTTGAAAATTGACCCTAAAAAAAAAGCCATCATTCCAATATCAACACTTTTCATTTTCAGGGTGTCTTTTGCACAATTTTTGCACAAAAAATTAGTTTTCACTGCCACTTTTAAAGCATGTTCAAAATTGGCCCTAAAAAAAATAAATCTTAGTTCCAGTGTACACACTTTTCATTTTTAGCACTGTTTTTCATGTTTTTTCGGGGCTTTTTGGCCAGAGTTCCCGTTTTGAGTTTATAGTTCCCATTTCAAAGTTTACATTGTTTATAAAGTTAATTTCTTTATGTCATAAAGGCTACGACATTCAGATTCAAAATGAAGAATATTGTGTATTTTTATTTGCCGACATTGAGATTGCAAGATATTTACAGAGCATTGAATGCTTCCATCAACGCTCTTTCCCTATTGAGATGATGACTCCACCAGTGAGGCCTTTCTTGTCTCCCCTTGGATTCTTCTTGTTCTGCATTGTCTACTTATATGTCCTCCTCATACCAAATCAGGTTTGGCTCCACTATCTCTGTGTCTGTCTCTAGCTCCTCTATCTATGTGTCTATGTCTTGCTCCTCTATCTCTATGTATGTGTCTGTCTCCATATCTATTTTCATTTATTCCACTGAAAAGTAGACTTTTCCAAGCACTGAAAAAATATCTTCCTGTTAAATAAAAAAATGAGAAATAAACATTTAGAGCCACAAGTGTAGTGAAAGACAAAACCCAAAAGATTTTAATATGTGGAAGGCAAGTGAAGAAAGAAATATTGTATGACTTGTTCGTCCATGACTTTAACATCATCACCATTGGCGCAATTCATCATGTATTCATTCTCGTACTCTACTGCATGCAATATTGAGATTTCCTCGCCCTCCTTCCACTCACCTGCAAATGTTGTATGCCTTCTAACATCTTAGAATGAATTTTTGAATTAGATTTGAAGGCAAATCTCTTTGCTTAACATACATACCTTGCACTGCCATTTTCATGAGAACAATAATATTAACCAGTATAGGTTGGAGCCTAGATTCAAGGAGTTTGATATATGCAACACAATCAAGCATGCTTCCACACAGAACTACATACGACGAATATATATGGGTTTCAACTTCGAGTTGCAAGAGAAATGATTATCGTGCACACAATGTCTCCCAAATTCAACCTGTCAAGAGAAATGAATCACTCTCAGACAGCTTCCTTGAACGGTGGGGTTTTAGGGGGATCACTTTGACAAAATGTTGAACTTTGATAAACTTATTTTTCGAAATTTTAATAATTTAGGTTATTTTAAAATGGGTAAAAGTTTTTAAATACAAAATTATATGGTAAAAATTCCAATATCAAAGAATACGTTCTATGAGCAACAATTACCTCTCTCCCATTACAATTGGACAACCATTTTGATTAAGGGAACTTCTCTCTCCCATTACAATTAGACAATTACCATTTTGGTTAATGAAACTTTGGGAAACCATATCTTTTCCATCACAATCAAATTTTTCCATGATTTATTCAATTTTTCATATTAAATTATCATTTTTCCATAGTAAATGAGTTTGAAATTTTGAAGTATTCAAATTTTCATATTAAAATGTTAACTTTCCGTAGTAAAATGAGTATTCAAATTTTCATATTAAAATGTTAACTTTCCGTATTAAAATGAGTCAGAAATTTTAAAGTTATATGTTTAAAATTTCCATCAATAATGTTATATAAAATTTGTATTAAATTTGTGAATATATTTATTCTTTTCTCAAAATAATGTTTTTTTCACATCTTAATTTATTATTTTTCCCAAGAAAAGATAAGATATTTTATTCTTAAATTAAATAGAAATTACATTTTCATCATTTTTTATTCACAAATTGAATGAAAATTACATTTTTGATGTATACACTTCACTTAATAGTACTAATCTAATGAACAAATCATTTATATACCACTGAAAAACAATCATTAATCCTACCTTTTTATACTTAGCACATTTTACCCTCATGTCACACCCTTTTCACTTTCTTGATTTTAACTTCATGCCACACCTTAGAGAAGGTTCTACAATGTCTAATTATAATTTCAAATTCTACTTTTCAAAGTGATAATGAGTTACTAATTCCTTATAAGAATGAATGTTCTTAGATTCATCAAGTCCTTTCATCTTTTCTAGAGGTGGTTCATTTTCCAGTGCTCCTCGTGATAGTGAAGGCTCCACAATCATATCTTCTTCTCTATCTTCTAAGGTAATATATTATTCCTTAATCTATAGTTTGGAATAGACATTATTATCCTTGGTTGATCTTAATGTCTAAAAATTATGTGAGTTTATCATCTATATCATTAAAAAAGGTTTTTGACAAGATTGTTAGTGTATTGATTTTGATTTTTGTCCTTTGATCCTTTTATAGTGAGCTTGTGTTTGGTGAAAGTAACCCTAGAGATGTTTTGTTTGTTGGGAATGACACTAGTTCATCTCATCACATCATGATCATATGTATAAAGACACAACTTACTATGCTCAAGATTAGGTTTTCTGAATATTTCCAATGTATTCTTGATATTTTCAAAGTTAATAAATGACAAAGATGAAAAGGTAAATCTAGAAGGAAAACATAAATGGCCATCTTACTAATATACATAATGAGAGGGTCAATCTAACTTCAGGAACCATGGGGTAACAAAAAGACCCGCTCCTCCAAAAAATAAATCACACTCCTTAAAATTTGTCTTTTAATCAACAATGTTGAAAATGATACAAAATAAATAAGAGTATTTAGAGCATATATATACATCATGTTGCTTCATCTAGGTTGAAAAGATCCACTAGTATAATTTTTGATGTGAAAGGCCAAACAACATTGAAACTACAAATGTTTGAAGATGATTTAGAAGAAAATATGAGATTTGTAACACTTTCTTTGAGACCTCCAAACTTGGAACAACATTTGATTTCTCCACTTATACACACTAGAAAGAGTAGAATTCAAAGTAGCTAAAAGAGAGTTTAGTGTCTAACCATGTCCCTGAATGAGAAAAATTATGGGGATCAAGGATCTCCAATTCACATTGTTCCTTCGAAAAAGAGAAAAGCCAACATGAGTTATTAATATATATAATTGTTGTAATAAAAGAAGAAAGAAGAGTAAACTGGATCATATGCATAAATAATATATCTCATATATGCAGATATAATAATGTGGAAAGCCATATTTGATGAAAGTTGTATGTACAGTTTGGAGGGAGATATTTCATCAGGAACCTATGGCCTTGAGCAATTGATATCTTTACAATAATACATAAAATAGATAGATAACCCTTCAATATGTAGATAATAAAATTTGATACTCGAGAGGAATAAATGGACTAATCTGGTCATCAAGGAATATACATTGAAAAATAAGCCATTGTCACTTACATATCTCATAGGAGCTACAATTTTCACTCTAGAACTACCATGTAACCATTAGAGTTCACCCACAAGAGTAATTTCTTCCCTTTGTATATCCAAGGAAAATTTAAAAACTATCTAAATCATCTTAAGAGTTGAGATTTCTCGAGTCAAATTAAACCCATTGTAAAGTTAAATTAATTTATTACTTGTTGTTAGATACATCAATCTATATTTCAACATAAATAGTTACAAACTAGACAACATCTAGATCACATTACATTTCACATCTCTCTTCATTTATACTCTTCTTCCATTAGCTACCGCCTTACAACATTTCCTTTGCAACATTTGGTACAATTGCTAGTATACCTTATTTATAGGACAAAAAACTCCATGATTATTCCTCTTGCTCACCAATGAGATCAAACAATAGTCTTTAAACATCAGTATCTCTAAATACTCTTGCGATACTAACAAAAACATCCTAAACAATGAAGAGTATTTGAAATGATTCTTAGACTATTTTTATTTATTTTTTCTTTGTTAATTGTAGAGCCTTTATTTATCATCAAACAATATTTAAGTTCTATTTCAATTTTACATGAAGCATCTGTTGACCCCTACATGTCAACGACCCATAGCAGTACACCCCCTTTTTTCGCAAATGGGATAGCACTTGATCGATGTGTCTATGTTGTCTAGCTATCATGATCAGCTTGAATTCCAGGATGTTATGTAAACCCTTTCTACATTTGTATACTGTAAATAATATGAGCATATCTGTGTCATGTATGTAACCACATAAGTAAACCTACTTTTCTAGTGATGATCTCCATTCTAGGAGGTTTTTTGTCTCACCGATCCATTCTCGGATGGTCGACATAGTTTTCCTCCAGTCTTACCCAGAATCTCAAATGGATTTTGTCACTAGGATCTTAGGTGAGTCCTAGTGTTCTAGATCGAATCTATGTAAAAGTAATTTGGGAATAATCCTAACTATTTGGTTAGGTTATTTTATTACAAATTGCTTGGTCTGCTGGATTATATTTTTGTCGCAAAAATGGGTAGTCTACAAAGGTCTATTACAAATGGATTTCCCACCTTACTATGTAAAAAATATGAAAATCATGATGTAAAGTGTCTTGATGGTTGGAAAAATAATTTATCCCCTCGTAGGTTATTAATTAAATTTTCTAGCCAAAAATTAATTAAAATCCTAAGCCAAAAATTTAATTAATTCTAGGTCCTACGTAAATTTAAATTCTCCAAAAGCAAAATTCATCGGTCCTTAAAAATTAAATTTTAAAAGGTCCTGGGACTAAGGTAAATTAATTATTTTGCTAAATTTTAAAACTTTGATCCCTAGGGGTTAAGTCAAAGTCAAATTTTTGGGGAAATTAACTCAAAATTTTTATTTTTTAGTTAATTAAAATGCATTTAATTTAAATTTTAAAATTTCCCCAAATATTTAAATATTTCAACGAATGACATTAAAATAAATTTTAAATCTTCATCAACGACCGAGATTACTTTGACAAGGATCACTCGAACTAGCCATTGGAGGATTTATCTTTAAATAGGAGGTCATTTGTTAGTTGAACCATCTGACCTTTGACTCGTGTGCTTAGCAAAAAGCTCTAGTGTAATCTTTTTTCTGGATAATAAAGAAAGACTTTGGGGTTAAGTTCTGCTTGGTGTTACTCATCATGGGAATACTAAAAGATATGTTGCTTTCATGCATAATTTTTTCTAAAGCCATTGATAATAGCTTCTAAAGAGTGATTTGAGTATAGACATCTTGCTCAGTTGCTTGGGTTTGAATAATAATCTAAATTTTGAACACAATAGCAAGTATCTCTATTTGTCTGAGTTTTATTATTATTATCTTGCTCTATCTTTAATGGCTAGATAGTGTTTTGTAGGGAAATCTTGATTTTAGATCCTCGAGCATTAGGGGAAGTTTTCAGTTGGACCAACCAACTCCCGATCTGTGTTCCTAAAAGAACCTAGCTAAATTAGCTTCAGGATTATCATAAGAATTTATTGGTGATACACGAAGGGTTTCGAGTTACCTCCTTTATTTTATTTTTTTATTTTTTTTGCGGCATAATGATAGATCTGCCTTATTAGACCTGCAGGTTGTAAATTTTATAATTATTTTTCTATCGTGGGTTTTTCGGGGTATTAGTTTTTATCATTGTATATATCATTTGGGTGTTTTCTTATTGTCGTGCAGCTACAGATCTGAGGAATAAATTTTTGTAGAGTCCAGATCTAGGCCCTGGAGCATAAGATCTAGGTCTATGGGGTTTATGAAAATAATTTTCTAGGGATATTATTAAATTTTATTTTTTTACAGTCCAAGGGTTCCAAATTTTAAATATGGACATTTTAATAAGGGTTTCAAGGAAACCTGAAGCAAAAATATACTAGAAATGTTTTAAAGGGTTTTCTAGCTACCATTTTTTGTTGAGGCTTTTCCTCTCTAAAAAAATCATTTTTTAGAAACCCTATCCTCTTTCTTCTTGTGTTTTTTTTGCATCTCAGATCTACATCCTCTCCTCGCTGTACATTTAGAAATATATCGCTCTGCTGCTTGGACTCTCCCTCATATAACCCGCGTCAATAGTCCTGCAACAAGCCCGATTACCTCACACTCTTGATCTGCTCTTCCTCCTCATCACTCTCTCTTTCTGCAGCGTTAATCACTTTCCCGCATGCATTCTCCTCTTCCTAGCCCATGTTCTCCTCTCTGCCTGCAAAAATGAGCTCCCTTATCCCTCCGTGCACCTCATTTCCTCCCTCCTCTGCATCCCTCCCTGCTGCGTGGGTCTTTTCTCCATCTCCATATGCTTCCCTTCTCCTCAACCTCCGTGTTCCTCTTCCCTACAACATTCACACAGCCCATCCCCTTCGTTGCTATATTATGCATTTCGTCGAGCTGCTCGCTACCTCTGCCACTAGACCTTCATATCGCAGTCCCTCCCTTCTCACTGTCATCGGACCTACACAACTGAAACAAACATTCGACCTTTTTTTATTTTGTTCATTTGTATGTGTTAGGTTAGGTTTAGGTTTTAATTTTTTATTTTATTTTAGATAAGTTAGTTCTTTTTGGTTTCATTTGATTTTTTTAACTTTGGTTAATTTATTCATTTTTTATTTTAAATTTGATTTTTATTATTTGTGTTTGTTTAATTTAGGATTTGGGATAGATTTATTTTATTTTGTCTTTTAGATTTGTTTTGATTTAAAATTTGATTTTTGATTTTGATTTTTTGTCTTGTTTTGATTTCACATTTATTTTTTATTTTTACTTATGATTTTTTTATTTTGATTTTGATTTCCTTTCCTTTTATTTGTTTTTTTTTTTTTTTTTTCTTTAAAAATTTAAAAAACATAAAAAATCTAAAAATTGTAAATTTTGGTGACTTTAGAATGGCTATAAATCAAAAGTGGAATTTGAGATTTACATTTAAGAATTTTTTATTTTTATGTGGCCTATGGCCCATAAAAAATTAAATTTGACTAAGGTCTTCTGATTTTTAGGCACATTAAAAATTTAATTTCTTCATTTACCACATTAAATTAATTGCCTAAGGAATAATTAAATGTTTAATCTAAAGTTCCTGGGTGTCCTTTCGTGGTAGTGATTTATCTATTGCCAGGTGCAATTAATGTTTTAAAATCATTGACAATTGGAGAACGATAAATTATTCTAGATCTGGGTTATTAATGAAAATCATTTTAAATATGGAATCATTGCTTAGCATTTAAATTTCATAATTCTTCACAAGATTTAATTGCTAGAATATCTTGCATGATAAAGTTTTGGGCATTGACATTTAATTATTCATGATCATCGCTTTGCCACATTTATAAACTGCTCAGGATAACTTGTTTTTGTTTAGTCTATGGTTAATTGAATATAAAGGCTCTTAGCTCACTAAGATGTCTTTTTATAGGCAATCTTAATTCCTACATTAATTGTCAACCCAAGGTAAGTATTTTTATCTCAAGAGTGTCATCACAATGTATGCAGTGAATTCAGAGGTTATCTAATGGTAAATCATTGCAATCACTAATAACTATCTCTTCATCTCAATCCACACAATTCTGAAAGAAATAACTAAGGAAGAACGAACTCTTAACACACTCTACAATTCTATTGAACTTATTCCAAAATCAAATGAATCTGAATGTGAATGCAAAGAATCACACTTGACAACCTTCAAATAGAATTAAGACTAACTCACTCAATCAAGAAAGGGAACTACAACAACTGAACAACAATTATAATCTATAACAAATCCGAATTGAACAACAAATCCTAATTAAATGACAATCTCAATTGAACGACAAATGATAGTTGAACAACAAGCAAGCATATAACAATAAATGATCTCTAAGAAGAAATTGATCTATGTAAGCAAATCATGGAAATTGATTAATGATATCTCTAAGATCTATGGTAACATCGCTCAAAATGAACAACAATCTACTACTGAAACTAAGATAACCAAATCAATCAAAGAATTACTCAGAAATATCACACGACTATGTCTGAATCTAAATGAACAATAATATGAATCAGAATCGTCAATCTTGACAATAAGCGAAGTGATATCAACTGAAAATTAACAATGCAAGAAAATCATAAGAAAGAGATAAACCATATGCAAAATTGCTTCATGGGCATGAAAGAAAAGAATGATAAAATTATGAAGGACATGGAAGCTGATCAGATTTGTATTCAGAATAGGTTATTGGACATGGAGGAAAACCATGCCAAGGAAGTTAGTGCTATGAAGGTTGAACACTCTAACCAGATGGATGCCATAACAATGGAAAAAATACAAGTACATAAATTTCAGCATCAGTAAGAGGATGAAAGAAACAAGGAAACGTCAACAGATCATAAGCCTCCCTGTCTGCTATAGCAAGCTCCATCTTATTATGATTAGGTCATTTGTTCCATTGAAAAGTGGTTGATTGAAGGTGACCTAGATAAAATGGAAATTGATAAGAACTAGGTTGATTCTTACATGATTTATCCACCAGTCATAACAAATCAGGTTCATAAAGAAGCCCAGATCACAAAAGTCTTGAACATTCCAAATTTTCAATATGAGCATTTTTCGAATCCAGAAGGAAGTTATATGCCGCCCACATCATCATCAACATCACAGCCTGCCACAAAGAAAAAGCGTAAGAGAAAGAGAATGAGAAATAGGTTTCGTCCATCTGATCGTTGCGAGCAGCTTGATTTTTGGATCGGAAAAAGTCCTACTGTGTGCAAGATTGGACATGGCACATTTGAGAAACAACCAACATATTTTCTTGAAAGTAGGCAAATTCTCAGTATGCACTACCTTGAATGCATCTGATGCTATGGGGCATCTTTGTATTGTATTGCTAACCTTATAACCTGTTACTTTAGTATTTCATTTGTAGTTAGATTTGCGTTTTTTGTGTTATTAGAAGAGTTAATAAATGCAGAGCTTATATATTTCCTGTGCGTAATGTTATATGATG
Organism: Pinus tabuliformis; assembly: GCA_031772625.1. Lineage (NCBI taxonomy): Eukaryota > Viridiplantae > Streptophyta > Pinopsida > Pinales > Pinaceae > Pinus > Pinus tabuliformis. Next base: position 738,408,245 of record CM062814.1, on the reverse strand, counting down.
ATTTTTGGATGGACGCTATTTATGTTATAATGTGTGTTGTGTCGATGCAGATTATGGATTCTCACATTCCTCTAGTGCAACAATGTGTCCCCAAGTAGAGCCAGATGTTGACCACTACGTTTCAACAAACCATATCAGTACAACTCCTTTTTTTGCAAAAGGTATAACACTTGATCGATGTGTCTGTGCTGTCTAGCTATCATCACCAACTTGAATTCTAGGATTTTATGTAAACCCTTTCTGCATTTGTATAATGTAAATAGTTTGAGCAGATCCATGTCATGTATGTAACGACCTAGGTAAACCTGTTTTTTTAGTGACGATCTCCATTCTGGGAGGATTTTTGCCTCAATGATCTGTTCGTAGATGGTTGATAGAGTTTTCCTCAAGTTATACCCCAAAGATGGAATGGATTTTGTCGCTAGGATCATAAGCGAGTCCTAGTGTTCTAGATCGAGTCTATGTAAAAGTAATTTGGGAATAATCCTAACTATTTGGTTAGGTTATTTTATTACAAATTACTTGGTCTACTGGATTATATTTGTGTCGCAGAAATGGGTAGTTTGTGAGGGTCTATTACAAATGGGTTTTCCCCCTTATAATGTAAAAAATATGAAAATCACGATGTAAAGTGTCTTGAGGGTTGGAAAAATAATTTATCCACTCGTAGGTTAATTAATTAAATTTTATGGCCAAAAAATAATTAAAATCCTAAGGAATAAATTTAATTAATTCTAGGTCCTAGGTAAATTTAAATTCTCCAAAGGCAAAATTTGTCGGTCCTTAAAAATTAAATTTTAAAAGGTTCCGGGACTAAGGTAAATTAATTATTTTGCTAAATTTTAAACCTTTGATCCCTGGGGGTTAAGTCAGATTCAAATTTTTGCGGAAACTAACTCAAAATTTTTATTTTTGAGTTAATTTAAATGCATTTAATTTAAAATTTCGAACTTCCCCAAATATTTAAATATTTCGACGAATGAGATTAAGAGAAATTTTAAATCTTCATCAATGGTCGAAATTGCTTTGACGAGGATCACTCAAACTAGACGTTGGAGGATTTATCTTTAAGTAGGAGGTCATTTTTCAGTCGAACCATCTGACCTTTGAGCCTTGTGCTTAGCAAAAAGCTTTAGTGTAATCTTTTTTTTCGATAATAAAGAAAGACTTTGGGGTTAAGTTTTGTTGGTGTTACTCTTCATGGAAATACTATAAGATGTGTTGTTTTCATGCATATTTTTTTCTAAAGTCATTGATGATAGCTTCTAAAGAGTGATTTGAGTACAACTATCTTGCTCAGTCACTGGGGTTTGAATAATAATCTAAATTTTGAACGTAATAGAAGGTATCTCTATTTGTCTCAATTTTATTATTATTTTCTCACTCTATTTTTAATCACTGGATTGAGTTTTGCAAGGAAATCTTGATTTTAGATCCTCAGGCGTTAGGGGAGGTTTTCAGTTGGACCAACCAACTCCCAATATGTATTCCTTGAAGAGCCTAGCTAAATTAGCTTTGGGATTATCATAAGATTTTATTGGTGACACACAAAAGGTTTTGAGTTAGCATCTCCTTTAATTTTTTATTTTTTTTTTGCGGCATAATGATATATCTAGCTTATTAGAGCCTGCAGTTTGTAAATTTTGTAATTATTTTTCTATCGTGGGTTTTTATGGGTTTTAGTTTTTATCATTGTATATATCATTTGGGTGTTTTCTTATTTTCGTGTAGCTACAGATCTGAGGAAGAAATTTTCATAGAGTGCAGATCTAGGCCCTGGAGGGTAAGATCTGGATATCTGGGGTTTATCAACATAATTTTTGAGGGATGTTATTCAATTTTTTTTTTTTTACAGTCCAAGGGTTCCAAATTTTAAATCTGGACATTTTTATAAGGGTTTCAAGGAAATCTGAAGCAGAAGTATACTGGAAATGTTTTAAAGGGTTTTTTGGCTACCATTTTTTGCTGGATTTTTTCTTCTCTGGAAAAAATCATTTTCTAAAAACGCTATCCTCTTTTTTCCTGCGTTTTTTTTGCATCTTAGATCTGCATCCTCTCTTTTCTGTAGACTTCGAAATCTCTCCCTCTGCTGCCTAGACTCTCCCTCACATAACCCGCGCCCACACCCCTGCTACAAGCACGACTACCTCAAACTCTTGATCTATTTCTCCTCCTCATAGCTCTCTCCTTCTGTTGCATTAGCCCCTTTCCCACCTGTGTTCTCCTCTTCCTAGCCCGCGTTCTCCTCTCTGCCTACAAAAATGAGCTCCCTTATCCCTCCACGCAACTCATTTCATCTCTCCTCTGCTTCCCTCCCTACTGTGTGTATCTTTTCTCCATCTCCCTACGTTGCACTTCTCCTCAGCCTCCGCCTCCCTCTTCCCTGCAACATTCCCGCAGTCCATCCCCTTCGCTGCCATCTTCTGCATTCTGTCGAGCTGCTCGCTGCCTCTGCCGCCAGACCTTCACAACGTAGTGCCTCCCTCCTCACTGTCATCAGACCTGCACAACTCAACAAGACATTCGACCTTTTTTTTTATTTTTTTCATTTCTATGCATTACGTTAGGTTTAGAAATTACTTTATTTTTATTTTTATTTTAGTTTAGTTAGTTCTTTTTGGTCTCATTCGATTTTTTTTTACTTTGGTTAAATTATTAAGTTTTTATTTTAAATTTGATTTTTATTATTTGTGTTTGTTTAGTTAAGGATTTGGGTTAGATTTATTTTATTTTGTCTTTTAGATTCGTTTTGATTTAAAATTTGATTTTTGTTTTTTATTTTTTTGTCTTGTTTTGATTTCACAATTTTTATTTTATTTTTACTTCTCATTTTTTTTTTCTTTTTTATTTTGATTTCCTTTCCTTCTTTTTTTTAATTAGTTTTTCTTTTTTTTGGCTTTAAAATTTTTTAGAAATTAAAAAAAAAAAATTAAAAATTTAAATTTTGGTGACTTTAGAATGTCTAAGGAATTAAGTCAAAAGTGGAATCTGAGCTTCTACATTTAAGAAATTTTTATTTTTATGTGGCCTACGACCCATAAAAAATTAAATTTGACTAAGGTCTTTTTATTTGTAGTCACATTAAAAAATTAATTTCTTCATTTGCCACATTAAATTAATCACCTAAGGAATAATTAAATTGTTAATCTGAAGTTCCTTGGTGTCCTTTCGTGGTAGCTATTGTCAGGTGCGATTAATGTTTTAAAACCATTGACTATTGAAGAATGATAAATTATTCTAGATCTGGGTTATTAATGAAAATAAATTTAAATCTCGAACCATTGCTTAGCATTTAAATTTCATAATTCTTCACATGATTTAATTGCTAGAATATATTGGATGATAAATTTTTGGGCATTGACATTTAATTATTCATGATCGTCGCTTTGCCACATTTATAAACTGCTCGGGATAACTTGTTTCTATTTAGTATATGGTTAATTGAATATAAAGGCACTAGTTTATAATTATTTTTATCTTGTGGATTGTGTCTCTTTTAATCTATCCATCTCAGGTGACCAATATTTGTTCCAAATTCATCAAGTTGTCCATCTTTAAGTCACCTAGAGCCTGTGTTTTATAGGCATTGTATTACAAAACAACCACGCATTTATGAATAAAAATAACTAGGGATAAAGATATAAATGGGGACCCTTTTTAAATTTTTAAGCTTAGGACAATAATACCTAACTCTAAGAAAATACCTAGAAAAAACCTTGCAAAACGACCTAAGGATGAAATCCTCATCGCAAATCGCAAATTGTACTTTTCCATGTGACTGTCATAAAACACCTTTAAAGAATTGTGATGAGTGATTAGATCTCCCGTTGCGATATCTCAATCAACATCACTGTGTCATTTCGCAAATTGGACTTCGCACTTTGCAAACTTTGCAAGTAATTCAATTATGCCCTTACGATGTCCATTAGTGATTTGCAAAATGCGATGTTGCGATATTCAAAATTGCATTTCACTTTACAGATTTGGTAACGCTATATTGCAACCATTTAAAGATTATGACGCATGATTAAGAGCGGTAAAGCGTGTAAAATAATTACGTTTTAATATCAAAACAAACGAATTGACAGGTTAATAAATATTTAGCGGCTCAAGGAAAGATAATTATTTTCCAAGTTATGGGTAGTTAACATTAAGTATCTCATTAAACCTTTCTCATGATCCAAAGTCATTTTAGAGAAGATTTTAGTCTTAATTGCCCGATATCATTTGCGCTGATATATCTTTTCCATTTTAGGAAAACTACAAAAGACATGTCACTAAGGAAGGTGATGCAGAAACAGAGCAAGCAGAGCATTGCTGAATCCGAGTTAATAGAGATGGCTTCTATTTTCTCTGATACAGTCTGCGACACTTTCGGAGGCGCAACAGCTTGGGATGTCATATACAATAGGCTTGAGGATGAACGTCCTAAAATCACTATCACGAGAGTAACAACTGACTCAACAAGGCCTTCGGGAATTCAATTCAGGGATGTTGCTTATTCTTTCCTTCACAGGATAGGAGCAAGAGCTAAAATCTTCCCATACACGGATATGATCAGGTGGGTGATCGAAAACCTCATCATTGAAGATAGGAAATTCAAGAATTCAAGAATGGAGCTCATAGGGTTGTTCAGAGTGAAGGACTTGAAGAAAATGTACCACATACTTGATCCTTAGGATATCTATGACAAGACATTCATGGCCAACTTCGCAAAGAAGAACCCAGACCCCCTTCAAGCTGATTTAGTGTTGGAGAGTATTGGATAATTGATCTAGGTGGCTCCAGAGACACACATAGGACAAAGAGGGCTTATGAATGCTCGAAAATCAAAGTGATCAGAATTATTTCGACCTAGGACCAAAGCGTAGATCTCATCGTCCTGATCGCGGCAGTGGGAATGGTTCATCAATCTGAGCTTGTATGAGGCAGAACGAGTCATTCAAAGTTCTAGTCAAAGTTGGGTTTGTGGGCTAGGTTTAAGTATTCTACAATTTGACCGACCTCGAGGCATGAAACCTAGCTCCCACAAATGGGTGAAATTGTTGCCTCTTTAATTTGTCTAAAAACCCTTATGTTAGAAAAGTTTTTAAAAAATGTCCTATTATTAAATAAATATATATATATATAATAATTATGAGGTGTTGGGCCACCACCCCTGCCACCCCACCAATCAAAGTACCAAAAACTATATTTAAAATTGGTCGAAGGGCCATGACCCCCATCGGCCCCTAAACCCCAACCGCATTTATTTTAAAAAACAATATTCAGGTAGTGGGCAAGCCACCTCCGGTTGACCCAACCCACGCCCCACCACATAACACTTACCATAAATAAGCCGAGGGTGGCAAGGCTCGAACCCGCCTGGCCGGTGCGGCCAACCTACCTCGTGGGCACCCTCACACACCCAACCACCATTAAATGAACCCTAACGGCCCCCTCCAAACAACTTTTAATATGCCATCAAAATGTGTCGGTGGGTAATGTATGATAGAGGGAGTTATGGGGAGCGGACCACCAGACTGGCGGACCCGCCCCTGTTTTGGTTAAACAAACCATTATGTAATAAAAAAGGAGGGGTGAGATTTGATGCCTTGACCCCTCAACGATTTTCTTAACTTAATCGTTGCACCCAAACAAACTTTGTTGTTCTATCTGCCCTTTAATTTATATAAAAACCCAACTTCTATTTGCACAGGGGCATGGAGGAGATGGAGGAGCGTGCACAGAAATCGAGGCATTTTTTAAATTAATTTTTAATGCAAAGTGATGGAGATTTTCGGATGACCCAAATCTCATTTGAAAGCAGGGCAGGCTCAAATCTTCGGCCAACCTTGATGGGGCCCCATCACCCCACCTTCCAACCAAACATCCCTCAGAGCCCTCCAAGAACCTTCCAACCTTTATCTTTTCTAAGATGAAGAATTCAGCACCTCCATCACTCACAGTACCTCCTTGACTCAAATCTTTTCCTTCATCCAAATCCTATGTCCATCCTTTCAAAAAAACTCCCTGACAGATCTTCCAAATGATTGGTCCTGACATTAACTTTTTTAGGATGAGAGATGTAGACTTCAACACAATCACTCACAGTACCTCCATCCCTCCCTACACATCCCGGACATTAAAATTTGATCTCCTGACTCTGACATGTAGACTTCAAGACAGCATCGGAACCATGAACATGAGAAAAACACAGGCAGAGCCATGATTAAGCGAAATTCTCAAGAGGGTGAAATTTTTGCGGTGTCCAAATTGGACAAATTTTATGTCGATCTTACACCTCTCAGTGACACGAACCCAATGGCACAGTCTATTTCTCGATCTAAGCAGCAGATTTGCAGAGGACCTAGAGGAGGGAATCTTTGAGGAATCTAATGGGAATCTAAAAGATTCCTTGAGCCCCAAATTTCCTCTTTCTTAGAATTCAAAAATTTGAAGTCGATTTTGCACTATTCGATGCCACAAATCTGATGGTGTGTTTATATTTTCCATTTTCTCACTTTATCTTTTTGGCCACTTTTCTATATGGAGTGTAGGTGTTAGCATTCATGTGAAAGCAGTCATTTCCATGCAATTCGGTGCATGAGATCGATGGTACAAATAGATTCAGCAGCTTGACATCCTTTTCTTCAGATGGCCCCTTGATGTGAGGTATATGTAGTGTGTTCATGTACCTCTTTTGCCATGCATTGTGCTGCACAGATCCCTCTTTGATGTTGGATGTGGGATCTTGTTTCTTACTCGTTTTCATGATTCCTGCTTGATGTGATGCGGAATCATCTGCGTGATGTACTTGTTGTCATGATTCATCATGTTTTGTTCGAGATCCCTTTGTCATCATGTGGATGGGATACTCATGTTGTCGCCATGTATTTTTGCATTGAGATCCCTTTTCTGCCATGTTGGCGGGATGCTCATCATGCATGAGTTTGTGTCATACTGATAGGAGTCATTTTTGACTGAGAGTTCCCGTAGCAAAACATCTCTTGGAGCCACTCCTGCGTGAGGGAACTTTCCTTGTATGATAGCGACATCACCTCTTATGTACTTCATCACTATTGACAACACTTAATGCAATGGCCTACACCATCTTGACACTAGGGCCCAGAGATGTAGTCCCTCCTGGATGAACTCCGTTATCAATGACTTATGTTTTCGTGTGCTAATGATTGTCATGTTCCTCTTCTTTACAGCATGCATATGTATTCATTTATGTTCTTTAAAAATGAAATTTAACACATCATGAAAGTAAAAGGTCTTGGAAGGGTCCTTTGTCACACCTGGACCTGGATCAAGTGGTATCAGAGCAGTCTTTGCGTGGATGTGAATTGCAAGCATGAACAATGGAACGTGCAACGACAGAGGATGAAAAAGAGATGTATGAGACCATGCTCAACATTTCCAAAAGGGTGGAAATAATGTATGAAACTCTACAGAAATAGATATAGGAAAATGAGCGATTGGAGCTTCAGTTGCAAGCCACGGAAGAGGCCCTGGAAGAACTGAAGCACAACAACCAAAACCTTCAAACAGAGAATGCTGAATTGAAGATGCATCTACATGAAGAGTTAGAGGAAAAAGAAAATTTGCTACGACAGCTACAAGAAAAGGACAATGCCTTGGAAGAGTTGCAGCATGACCCATGTGAGGTAAAATGTAATTCTCTGAATTCATGTATGTGTCCTGATGATGATTTTGTTTTTTCTTTTAAATCATACCACAGGAATTGGCTCCAAACTGTTGAAGAGAATGGGGTATGAAGGAAAAGGCTTGGGTGTTAATGGCCAAGGCATTGTCAACCCCATCAAAGTAGAAGAATTACCCCGTCAGGCAGGACTTGGGTATGTCAGAAAGGAAGTTGGGGAATGCGCCGAGACAACTAGCGAACCACCAACAATAGATGATGAGAAGACCTCATCAGTTCTTTCCAAATCAACAGAGGAGGTAAAAGATGTTGATTTCCTTTCAGTTTCATCTTCACATAGTATGATTTCTGTTGGAGATGTCAAGATCCCCATTATAGGGACAAGCATGAGGTTCCTTACCAGGACGAGGCACAAGGAGGAAAAATATCTTGGTGTTAATAACTAAGGCATAACTCAACCATTGGAGGTTGTGCAGATCCCTCAATTTGCAGGCTTTAGATACACCGAGGGAGAATGCTCAAAGGTGTTAGATGATTCCGAGACATCGTTAAAATCGTCAAGGAAAGAGAATGATGGGAACACATCACCATCACCCCATGGCAAGGAAAGAGCTGAGGCAAGCTCTCATCGCCATACTTACACCAGAGATGGAAAAGAAAGATATAACTACTCTCAACATTCGAATGTTCATTTCAATTATGATAATGTGGTTAAAGATGAACGTAAAACATGGAATCAAAAAACATGTACCTTTTGTGGATTACATAACCATACATTTTCTAAGTGTTGGAAAAGAATAATAGTACATACAAAGAAGAGTCGTGAAAGACCCTCTCAACAGCAGGTAAAGAAACATGTTAAGAAGATCTATAGGAAGAAGACCTATTGCAGTCACTACAATAGAAATGGCCATCAAAGAGCCACATGTTGGAAGCTCCATCTAGAGCAGCGCCTTAAAGACAAAGTGTCGGTGCATGAACCAGGTGAAACAATTGTTCGACAAGAAAAACTGCCACAGGGGGATGACCCATTCACAGTGATAAGTGAAAAATGGTTTCTCAATATGTTAGCATTTCATGGTCATAATTTTGTAAATCATTTGTTGCATTTTAAAATGTAAAAGTGTTGATGTGTTTTACATCACTTGTTCAACAACAATGATGTCTGGTCTTATTTTGAGTTTCATTTTAAACTGTGAAAGTGATGTCGTGTTTCCATCACTTGTCAGAGAAAAAATAGTGTTTGGCCTTATTATTGTAAATCATGTGTTGCAGTGATGATGTGTTTTCCCTCACTTGTTGAAGCAACAATGATATGTTGGCCTCGTTTTCCTAGTTGGGGTATTGTGTCCATCTTGATGTAAACTTGACCACTGAGTATGTGTATAAACTCATGGAAAGTATGGGATGCTTGGTTCATTAGTTGGTCATGAAATTCAAGCATGTAATTTGCAAAACAATGTACTACAGGTTGCAAAGGTTGTAGGTGTCGGCTCATCGCTTAAGGCTCCGAAGAACAAGGGTGAAGGAGAGGGAAGTGAGACCTTTTAGGACACTTGTGATGCAAACAAGGCACAGAAAAGTTGAAGATATTTTTTCATGCTTTTGGAGGACCAAAAGCTCCTCAGTGGGGAGGATTGATCCAGGTGGCTCCAGAGACACACACAAGCCAAAGAGGTCTTATGAACGCTTGAAAATCAAAGTGATTACAATGATTTTGACCTAGGACTAGAGCATAGATCTCGTCGTCCTGATCACGGCAGTGTGAAAAGTTCGTCAATCCGATCTCGTATGAGGGAGAACGAGCCCGTCAAAGTTCTGGTCAAAGTTGGGCTATGGGCTAGGATTAAGTATCCTACAATTTGATTGACACCAAGGCATGAAACCTAGCTCCCACAAATGGGCAAAATTGTTGCCTCTTTAATTTGTCTAATAACCCTTATGTTAGACAAATTTTTAAAAAATGTCCTATTATTAAAAATAATAAAAAATATATATAATAATTATGAGGTGGCGGGCCACCACTCTCGCCACCCCCCCCAACCAAAATACCAAAAAATATATTTAAATTTGGCCAACAGACCATGACCCTCGTCGGCCCCAAACCCCAACCGCATTTATTTTAAAAAACAATATTCGGGCGGTGGGCGGGCCACCTCCGGTGGAACTGGCCCATGCCCCACCACATAACACTTACCATAAATAAGTTGAGGGTGGTGGGGCTCGAACCCGCCCAGCCAGTGTGGCCGGCCCACCTCCCGGGCACCCTCACACACCCAACCACCATTAAATGAACCCTAACAGCCCCCTCCAAACAACTTTTAACATGCCATCAAAACGCACCGGTAGGTAATGTATGACGGAGGGAGTTATGGGGAGCAGGCCACCGGACCGACAGACCTGCCCCTATTTTGGTTAAACAAACCATTATGTAATAAAAAAAGGAGGGACAGGATTTGATCCCCCAACCCCTCCTCAATGATTTGCTTAACTTAACCGTTGTGCCGAGACAAACTTTCTTGTTCTATCCACCCCTTAATTTATATAAAAACCCAAATTTTATTTGCACGGGGGGAATGGAGGAGATGGAGGAGTGCACATGGTAATCGAGGCATTTTTTTAATTAATTTTTGATGCAGGGTGGAACCATGAACCTGAGAAAAACACAAACGGAACCATGATTGGGCAAAATTCTCAAGAGGGTGAAATTTTTGCGGTGTCCAAATTGGACAAATTTTATGTCGATCTTACACCTCCCGGCAACATGAACCCAATGGCACAATCTGTTTCCTAATCTGAGCTACAGATTTGTAGAGGATGCGGAGGAGGGAATCTTTGAGGAATCTAGGGGGAATCTAAAAGATTCCTTGAGCCCCATATTTCCACTTTCTCAGAATTCAAAAATTTGACAGTCGATTTTGCACTATGCGATGCCACAAATCTGATGGTGTGTTCAGATTTTCCATTTTCTCATTCTATTTTTTCAACCACTTTTCTAAGTGGAGTGTAGGTGTCAGCATTCATGTGCGAGAAGTCATTTCCATGTGATTCGATGCGTGAGATCTATGGTACGAACATCATCAGCATATTGACATCCTTTTCATCAGATGGCCCCTAGATGTGAGGTATATGCAGTGTGTTCATGTACTTCTTTTCCATGCATTGTGCTACACAGATGCCTATTTGATGTTGGATGTGAGATCTTGTTTCTTACTCATTTTCATGATTCCTGATTGATGTGATGCATAATCATCTGAGTGATGTACTTGCTGTTGTTGTTGGGAAAAGTATCCAATTCGGAATGCCCTTATCCCACTCTAAGGTGTGATAGTGCCTTAGCAACAAACAAGGTAAACTAATTGAATATTCGTCTTTATGGAATGTAAATGAGGAAGAAGGATGTAACTAACCTGTGTCTTCTGCTAGTTTGTTGATCCAATCACTCCTCTCTTCAGTGGCTCTCAGCTCCTTGCTCCTTCACTGGCCCAGCTTCACCGAATTCCTGCAAGATCACAAGAGAGAGAAACTACACGAAGATACAGATATACATTCATAAAAAGCTCAAGATCAGATTAAGCTAAACATGTAAGCATAACAAAACATCATTGGTACACAGCATGTAGGAGAAACTCAAATAGTTTATTGATATGATAATAAAGTCCAAGAGGAGATACAACCAAGTGAGTTCCGATCCAGCATCTACCTCCCAGCAAAGGAATCCCTTCCTCTCCTCCAACAAAGCATAAATCACCCAATATACTAATCTTAATCTCAAACCAACAGCAATTCTCTGCAAAGTACAAAATTCCAGCCCCCTGAACCTCTAGGTGAGAGATCCATATATAGATGTAAGCAGAGAGGATGAGTCAGCTTATGTTTTGACTTGTGGCTTCTCTCTGTCAGTTCTTGCTTCCACTTGGAGGTTGAGAGCCTCTTACTCATCACTAGTCGAATTCATTGAGGCAAGTGTCATTGGAGAAGATTCTGGAAGCTTCCAGGGTCTTTCCACCTCGTTGAATGAGCTTGCCATTTGTCATTTCCCGCTCAGTGCACCCTGGCAGTGCTTCCACCTGCGTTGCAGTGCACCTAGCCAGTGTAGTCTCTGCATTTCAATGCAGGCAGCTAGTGGAGCCTCTGAATTGATCCTGAATTGACTATTTCTGAGTAGTTTTTGGTGGAGAACTTCTGGGAGAAGCTATCATTGGTTGGCCTTGTTCCCTTAGGAGTTGTAACAACATCTTTAGGGACTTTGGATCCCTTGAATTATGGACATTTCATGCTTATAGCTGTAAGGCACAAAAATGTCTATAACAGTTGCCCCCTAAAGTATGAGGCCGTTTATCGGGTGAAATGCTTTATTAGGAGGATCCGAAGTTCATTCAATGTTGGGAGGAGACCTGTAATAAGATACAATACAATACATTATTTTTCATACTGTTTTCATGATCTAGCTGAGGCGGGCATTCCCATGCTCAGCTTTATAAATTCATTTTTCTGTACATAGAACAGACAATCGTCTGATGGTAGACTGATGATTTTGATGAAATCACCATCCTTTTGGTAGGATGATTATCTGTGCTGTAATGCTGTACATGTCAATGTCTTTATTTTTCCTGAATATATATTGCAGCCCGGATGGATGAAACTAGATCCGGGGTCTTCAATCTCGTCCGATCTTCACTCTAAGTACAAGTCGATCCATGTGAGAAATGTTCTGAAGTCGAACATGGAAAGTCATCACTTGATTACCAGTCAATGATGTAAACTGTTAACAAGCGTGAGAGGAATCACCGATAATGATAATGACCCTCAAGGTACTGCAGTACAATTCACATGGTGTGAATAAAGGACTTGGCGTCGAACACCACACAAAATCTTTCGGTCGAAGGTCATTGATGTATACCTATCGCCGGAAGTGAGAAACTTGCCATTGAGGCATGCAAGCTTCAAAGTACTGAAGGGGGTGTTCCTAGATCAACTTCTTGGATAATGAGCTGATGTCGACAAGAAGCGATTTGTCAAAGGAGGGCCTTAATGTATCCCACATCAGTGACACAGAACGGAGCAAATGATTTTGATGGAGGTGAAAACGATCTGATGATATATGGTTCAGGGTGGCGGTCATGAAAGAATGAAGGATAATGCATGGTAGTGGACGGGACACGGTTGACTTCTCTGGATGACTTCTCTTGAACATATCGGCGACACTTGTGTGATGGATCGGTAGCATTTACCCCAAAAGTGGATGGTATGGCGAGACCATGGTGATGTGACCGGTGAATGAAACAACCCAACCCGACTCAGGCACGGAGTGGAAGTGTCATGTTCAAGAGCGACTTGCTACCAATAAAGTTGTTTGAGTTTCTTCCCAATTTTTCCCCAGTCATTGCTGACCAGTACCTCTTTATTTTTGTCAATCTTGAGGAGGATAACATATGCTTGTTCTATAATTTTCCCTTCGGGCAAACCCATCGCTATGTTTTAACGAGCCTAGCGATAGTGAAGCTCGTTCTCGTCTAAAGACAAGTTTGTCGCTATTAATGTTTTTAACGAGTCTAACGACAAAGATAACTCGGTCCTTTTCATTTTTAGAGAGTCTGAAAAGGTACGTAAAGTTAACTCCGAAATTCCTTTTTCGTCATCTAATCCCTTAAGTCCGAAAAAGTATAAAATAATACAGAAGGGATGAATTTTCGATAGTTTTAACGAGCCGAATAAAACAAGCGCTCGATCTTTTTGTGCAATAATCCCTCAGGTCCAAAAAGATTAAAATCTATAGGAGGGATAGCACTTCCGGTCACTTTAACGAGCTGGAAGGCCAAAACTCGGCAATCTTTTCATATTTTACGAGTCAAATGAAAAGAGCTTAAAGAAGACTCGTCTTTTGAGGAACGAGTGATAAAGCGGGTTAGCAGCTGATTCCAGGTAAGGGTTGGTATTTTCCAATCATGGCAGTGTCACAAGGATGGCTAGTGAAATCACTCTTCGCAGCTGTTCCTCAAAATGGGTAAACAATCAATATGGAGGTGAATGATCGGCCAATGGAAAAGTGGAGGTGACGGTGCAAACACGACCAAGGCTTTAATGGCTGATAATGTTACATTCACGGTTGTTATTTACTGGAGGGTAGTTCATTTTTTAACGAGCTTAAACGCGGAAAAACACTGCTCAGTCTTATGTTTATTTTTTAACGAGCATGAACTATGTGCTAAAACTGCTCGATTAACCTGGTCTAGTTTTGATTTTTTACCATAAATAGCTTTGCCCTTTTCAAAGATAGTACTGTACCTTCAATTGCTGCATCAAACTAGTTAGAAATGAATAACATTTGCTTGAAAATGAGATTAAAACACTAATATTTCACTTTGAACTACGTAAAAGCAATTAAAAAGTGTTTTTACCTCTCATTTTACCATTTCATTTGAACTTGGCTTGTTGGAGCTTTGGAGGTGCCTCTTCCCCCTTGATTTTCATCAGCTGATTTCGGGAGATTCTGTGGACGATTCTTGGTGCCGTCTGGACCAGGTAGGAGCTAAACCTGAGCTCTTTCATTTCATGGTTTCCTTTCTGCATTCTGTGCTTTATTTCCTGTTTTTCTGAGCCCCTGGGGTTTGATGGGGTCGCTCTGCCATCAGCGCACCTTGGGCACTTGAAACCTGTGCTGAATGTCAAGCAGTATGAAGGCAGTTTGACCTTCAACGCAGGTGGACCACTCTGCAGATTCACTGGGCGCAGAAAAGGATTTTGTTGCACAGTTTTTGATGAAAATTTTTGCCTGTTTCTCATCAAAACCAGGATCTAACTCATCTCATGTTTGTTTTTCAGAGATATTGGAGCAAAATGACCCTTACATGGCGAGAACGAGAACATGAAGAAGAGGACATGATTGCCCTACATGATCTGGTTACGGTGAACGCGCTGCGGAACTGTGGTCTGCTGAAGTTCTTCCGCATCTCTAGCATGAGACAGCAGATCAACCTACTGCAGTATTTGCTCGATGCTTGGGATCCTATCAACCAAGTTTTCCAGATTAGGGGCAAATCTATCCCCTTGACCGCAGTAGACATTTACTTCTTGACTGGCTTGTCGAGGCGGGGTGCCCCCATCTCTTTGTCAGGTTCAGCCCGAGGGAGTGACTCTGTGAGAGATTATGTCCGCCAGTATTGCAGGGAAGGATCTCAGCCGAGTAAAGACGGCAAGATCGTTATCCGTGAGGTTGCTGACAGGTCCCTTAGGTCTATCCTGTACACTATTGGCAGGATGGCCGGTAGTGCGTCTCTTCATGTAGCCAACAGATCTTATATGCAGCATGCCTTGGAGTGCCTCCAACCGAAAATATTCAACTGGTGTGATGCAGTACTTCTTCAGATGAAAATTCAGTTGACCAAGGTAAAGGACGGGAGGCTGAAGAACTTTGGGTTCGGTTCTATTTTGACCGCCTTTGCTTTGGAGAAGATACCACTGATGCAGCCACAGTACATTGCACTCGACTTGCCTTCTCCTACCGAGCCACGCATGCAGAGATGGGTTGACCACATGTCTAGGCATGCTGGTCAATCTCAAATTTCTTTTTCCGATATATTCTTCAGGTGGTTTGAGCGTCAGGAGATGGTCTATTCCGAGTATCCATATGTTGGCATGGACTTCCGGGGTGATCCGGATTTAGTACTGCCGGACGGCGAGCAGTGGGGTGCTATTGGTAAAATCTTCGACCATATCATTGTTTACTGTTTTTATTTATAATGTCCTTGTGCTTTATTCTATCAAGACTTTAATCAAACTCATGTGTGCATGCAGATGTTGGTCCTGTTCATCCAGTAGTTCGCCTGAGAGTGCCAGATGCTACCCCAGCAGGAGAGGCCGCCGGGAGGGTTATCCTTCATGACCTTGACGTGGCCGAGACCCTTACAGCTATGTAGGAGCAGGTTGAGAGCCTTACTCTCGGTATTCCAAATGTGAGGATCGACGAGTTACCTTTACAGTTGCAGCGGCATACTACTGGTGTGCCTAGATGATGGACTCGTCTCTTACACATGATCGCACAGGCTGTGACGTGCTATCACGAGCATCACTAGACTAGGGTGCCCCCTAGCATTTTGAGTTTTTGGGTCATGTGACCGATTTTGTCTTGGTTACAGAACATTATATGTAAACCATAAACATCTTATATATATTTTTTGATTTTTGGGGTTTTATTCTGGTTGAGTTATGTGATCCACATGTACAACATTGATGATGTGTTTCTTTTATAAATGTCGCAAATGTCTATCTAACACATAGTTTGCTAATGAGTCAGTTAATTTGTTTAAGTTTCTGGAAATATGCTGGTATTGAATTAAATCAAACTGTCTTTCCAAAATCTTAACCCTTAGAAACATGCGATAAATGGCTGGATTTCGGACGGAATATATACCATTGAGTTGTAGTATTACGAGTTGTGAGTCTAGCCTGACGATTAGTCGGCATATACCATGGGTGATGGCATCAGAGAGTAGTTCTATCAACGCGCTATACTCAGCGATGTTATTCGTTGATCGACCGATACATACACCTCTGAAACTTACTAACTCGCCGCTTGGATCAAAAATGGCCCAGGCTGCGGAGGACAGGTTCCGCGAACTACGACTCGCTCCGTCGGCATATCCAACACATGTCTCCAAAAGGTTTGACATCTGCAATAAATGTAAAAAGGTGGATTACTCGACCAAAACAAACACTTCAGCGAAAACAAAATACAACAAAAGCATACTGGTTACTATTTAAGCATAGTAACGCTTGAGGTACAACCCATTACGGGGTTGCGCCAGTGGAATTCCGTCATAATCCATTAACTCATAGGCTCCTTTCGCTAACACTCGTTTAACAATATAGGGGCCCATCCATAAAGAATTAAATTTACCTGCTCCCAATTTATCAGATTCTTGGTCGTAAAGCAAGACCAAGTCACCTTCTGAGAAGACACGGGGTTTGACATTTTTGTCGAACTGCGCCTTGACTCGTTTCTTATGGGCTTCGTTAGCCAAAGCGGCATCACGATGGGTTTCATCCAATTGGATTAATTCCAAGAAACGGGCCTCTTCTTCTGAAGTTCCGGGGAGGAGATCAATTGCGAGTTTAAGAGACGAGATTTCGCACTGGACTGGTAAGACTGCTTCTAGGCCATACACCAGTTGGAAAGGTGTGAACCCGGTCGCATTCCTTACCGATGTTCGATAAGCCCACAGGGCTGAGTACAAGATTAGGTGCCACCTTATTTTGTGAACTCCGATCATCCTTTGCAACATACGCTTCAGGACCTTGTTGATCGCTTCAACTTGTCTGTTGGCTTGCGGATAATACGGAGTAGAGCTGTCGTGAGATAGCCCTAGCTTGGCAGCTAATTCAACCATCATGTGATTGCGAAAGTGCGATCCATGATCTGTAACTATAGCCCGTGGTATGCCGAATCTAGCGACTACATGATTGAAAAAGAAAAGGGCAGCTGTTTCACTAGTGTTATTTAATGTAGGCATCGCCTCGGCCCATTTGGTAAAATAGTCAACGGCAACTATAATATACCCATGCCCCCCGGTCGAGGTGGGGTTACATGTCATGAAATCAATGCCCCATTTGGCGAAAGGCCCAACAGCAACTATCGGCTGTAAAGGTGCGGGTGGTCTTCTGGTTTTGCTATCAAAAATTTGACAAGCATGGCAACTTCTGACTGCGGTTATGCAATCTTTGAACATGGTTGGCCAGAAGTATCCTGCTCGTAAGATTTTTTGTGCTGTAGCATATCCAGATTGATGCCCCCCACACGCGCCTGAATGACACTCATTCAGGGCTTTTTCGGCCTCCTCATGGGTGAGGCACCTCCTCAGAACTGTATCGATACCACGACGGTAAAGCGTATCACCGACGATCATGTAGTCTTTTGCTTGGTATCGTATACGTTTTTGTTCAGAGTGAGAGGTGTTAGGCCTGAACTTTTGGGTTTGGAGATAAATTATTATATCTCCATACCACTCATTGCTTGTAGATATCAGAAACAAATTCTCATCCACGATTGATTCTTCGGATGTTTCATCGTTGGACGACGATGGGAGATCGCACAATAATTCTGCGAAAACTAGAGCTTTCTTTGATTTGGATTTTACAAATTCCAGATCAAACTCTTGAAGGATTGCTATCCATTTTGAATATTTGCCCCCCAGCAACTGTCGCGACAATATATAAGTCATGGGGTTGCAATCAGACAAAATGGTAGTTTTCCGAAAGAGGACATAGTGTCGAAACCTTTGTATCGCTTGAACAGCTGCAAGCGCTAGTTTTTCAACATAAGAATATTTACTTTCTGTATCATTTAAGTTTCTACTTAAATAATATATAGGGTGTTCAATTCCATCGACTTCTTGAACTAAAACCATTGCGATGGTTGTATCTGCTGCAGCCAGATACAGGTTAAAGTCTCTTTGATAATCGGGTGCGTACATTAATGATGCTTTTATTAAGGAATCCTTTAAAGCATCAAAGGAAGCTTGCGCAACCTGATCCCAGACAAAGGGTACCTCCTTTTTCAAAAGACGTGTATAACCTTTAGCAAGTTCTGCGTAATTTGGAATGAACCTCCTCAGAAAGTTTTCTTTCCCTTGGAGTTTCTGAATCTGAAGCAAATTTGAAGGTGGAGGCAAATTGATGATTGCCTGAACCTTGCAAGGATCGAGACGAATCCCATCCTTGGAGACTACAAAGCCAAGCAAACGACCAGAACTGACGCAAAATACACATTTGTGCGGATTGAGTCGTATCTTGTAGTGTCGGCAACGTAGAAATATCGCTCTTAAATGTTGCGGATGATCAGTCCGCTTTCGCGAATGAGCCGGAAGGTCGTCGAGGTATGGTTGAACGATGTTCTTGATGTCATGGAAGGCATAATTCATTGCCCTCTGAAACGTCGCCCCTGCGTTCTTTAAACCAAAGGGTAATTTTCGATATGCGAATGTGCCCCACGGACAAATGAATGCAGTCTTTGACTGGTCCTATGGGCGGATATTTATTTGATTATACCCGGAAAATCCATCCATGAATGAAAAGATTTCACATCCGGCGCATTCATCAATTATCTGGTCGATGAAGGGTGTAGGGTAGTTGTCTTTTGGACAAGCTTGGTTTACATCCTTATAATCGACACACACTCTAATTGTCCCTTATTTCTTCATAACAGGGACAATATTCGATACCCAATCGGTTAGAGGAACCGGGTAGATGAAACCAGCATGGAGAAGTTTTTCAACTTCTGCCTTAATGGCAGCGACTTTCTTGGGGTGCACCTGCCTGAGCCGTTGTCGTACTGGTTTGACATCTGGATACATCTTAATTTCGTGTTCAACGATACTCGAGTCAATGCCTGGCATTTCATCATATGACCAAGCAAAGACATCTCTGAACTCGCGAAAAAGAGCGTTATATATTTCCAGTTCTGAAGGAGAACAACCTTTGCCGACATAAATATTCTCTACAACATTCGTTTTAGTCGAGATATTTATGGCTATAGTCTCTTCAATATTGGATAAGTTTCGCTCGGAATCCACCGTATTTACAGTATTTGATAGGAATTTAAAAACTGAAGGATGATAAAGGTCATCTCGAGTATCTTCTTCATAATCAGGAAGAAGGGAACGATGGTGGTGATCATTCCATGGGGCCCCTTCAACCATCATTGATTGTAGAATTCCTTCGTCGGTTCCATGCACTCGCGACCAAGGATCTAAAGGGGTTCCATATTCTCTAGACCTATCTATCCAAACGCTTGACGAGCGTTGATTTGGGTTTGCCTCCCATGCTAGAAACATTGATTGCTACAATATTTCTATTGGGCTTGGGGACAAAACCATTACATGATCCATGTTGATATCGTCTTCTGAGATCTTCGTGGAAGATATCATATTGCAGGTACCTATCGACGTTACTTCCGCCAAATCAATTGGAGGTGGAAAAGCGAAAGTTCCCATTAGTATAGGATCTTTTAGTAGGCCTACTCCAATATTCTGAAGCGAATGGGGGCTTCCATGGATCATGGGAATGTTTCCTGTAACTTGTGAACCATTGGGGAGGAAGTTTTGTTGGTCGACGATCGTAATCCCCCCTTGAAAGGGAAATGCAATCTTTCTAAAATAGGTCGACACAACAGCTGCCATGGCATATATCCACGGTCTTCCTAGTAGGATGTTGTAATCAAGATTCCCATCGATGACTTCAACATCTATTTCTACTGTTTTACCCCCTAGTTCAACCTTCAAGTTATTTAGGATACCATATGGGGTATATGTCCTTCTGTCGAATGCTTTTAATGTCGTCGAAGATCGCGACAAGGTTGGAGATCCTAAAGTTTTCCAGTAATTCATCGACATAATACATGTAGATGCCCCCTCGTCAATAATTGTTCGATGAACAGTTTTGTTGAGGGCTTTCACTTGGATAAGGAAAGCTAGTTGAGCTGGTAACTGAGGATCGTATCCTTTGTGATCGAAGGATACAAGATTGGAATCCTTAGGGTCAACCCCACCAATGGCCGATAACAAAGCCTGCCTTTGGGATGGACAATTTTGTAGTACTTCAAGAGTCGACATAGCGGATGGCGATTGGGCCAAATCTTCCACTATGTTATAATGCTGCGCTGCTCTGGCGCAAGGATTAAATGTCGACTTGTGTACTACTCCCTTTGGCGGTTTTATTGTTAATTCAGGAATGATGGGTGGTACAACTTCTGTCGAAGTTGTTGTCGAACTACTCGGTTGATCTTTACCTTTATCGTTCGACAGCTGCGGATTCCCGTAATCTTTGTTCCTTGTCGAGATCAAAGCATCATTTTGCTGGTTCGAAATCGACAACATTAGCACTTGCAACGGGGAAGCATTTCCACTATCAACCAGATTTGTCCCTGGATTTGGAAACGGATCAGTCAACACTGCTGAGGTTTTCGAACTTTTGAAGAATCTTTTAAGCTCAGCTTTGTATGGACATTCTTTCGTCCAATGATCCTCATCACATATCTGACATGGATATTTTGGTTTCCTATCTCCAGGGGGGTTTGAAGAAGTTTTTTCAGGAGATGATTCACCCTGTTTCTTCTTCTTCCCTTTGCTTTGCTTCTTCTTGCTTCCTGGTTGTTTGGTTTCTTTGCCCTTATCTGCTGATACGGCATTTACTTCCGAAGCAAGAATTTCGTCTTTTGCATTTTGATCTGAAATCTTACGGGCCTTCTTGGAGTTGGCCTTTGTCGATTTCGCGTTTGTCGTGCCAATCACGCCATCGCCGGCATGAGAGTCATTGTTTGATTTAGGAGGAGGAGGAATTGAGAATTCCGGTCTAGGGGCGTCAGGTATTTTGTCGTAGAGCGTGCCAGACTGAGTATAGACCAAGTCTAGATATTGCACACGAGCGATAACTTGCTCTTCCGTTACGACTCCCCCCTTTGCCACATCTTCCGTTATGGCAGGAAGTAACGACTTGATAAACCATTCAGCTAATAGCTGATCAGGAACGTATGTTTTTACCATCCTACGATGACGTCGCCACTCATGTATATGATCAGATATGTGAGTGGCCGTTGTCTGTTTGAAGTTGGTTAAGATTTCCGTTCCCGTTTCATACCTTATCGGTAACTGAAAATGGGTTAAGAAAGTTGTGGCTAAGGTGCTGAAATTGTCGAACGAAGCTCTAGGAAATTCAATATACCATTTTGCCGCTGGACCCGTTAACGTCCTCTGAAAAAGGCGAAGTCTTATCGAATCATCATTTAGGGTGTTTGATGAACACCATAGATGAAATGTCATCACGTGATTCGACGGGTCTTCACCTGGATTTCCATTAAATTTAGGAATATCTGATGGAAGTTTGTGAGGAATCGCTGGCCACCAAGGGGCGTAAGCAATTGGATCGTTTGTTAACCGGTGTAAATCAGGTAACTCTAAAGTTGCCACGAATGGTAACTGTTGATTCAGGTTAGGTGAAGAATACCCAGGGTACGATGGAATTGCCTGAGCAGTTGGCCTTTGCATACCAGCATTATGTAGTTGATGCTGGTACGACTGATACGGTTGGTGGACATGGCCACTGTAAAGTGGTTGATTTTACCGTTTTGAATGTACGGCTGTCCACTGTTTGCAAAGATCTGCTGCTCAGAACTTTGGTATACTTGTTGGAATTGTGGTTGTTGGTATTGCACCAGCCACGGTTGTGAAGCCATGTTCTGTTGCGCTATACTAACTGTTGGACCAAGATGTGGGGTAATTGTACCCGTTTGGACCTGTGCCGCCCCACCAGTTGGCGATTGTGGCTGAGTCACAGGGTCAAGGGGCTGTTGCATTACAACTTGAGAAATCTGAGGTTGACATACAACAGGCATCGTTTGAACTTGTGACACTGTTACAATAGCTGGTGTTGTAGGGATGTTCGACATAGGTACACATTGTTGCATAGAATACACAACTCTTGGTTGTTGGGGTAGTATAGGTACCCAACCACTTGTCGTAACTCCAGTATAACCTGAATACTGTTGAGAACTCCCGTATGGATATCCTCCCGGAGGGGGTAATGAAAGGGCATACTGCCCCCCATACGGTGGTAGCCCGGAACTCAAGGGGATTGTTTGCCCTTGGGGACTGGATTGCCCAAATTGACCTCCAAATGGATCAATTTGTCGAATTTCAACATAAGAGTTGCCGGATATTATTCCGGAGGAACAAACAGGAACGGACCACACTGTCGAAATAGTCCCTGGATGGACTCCTTCTAGCGGTTGTGAGCTAGTCAGGACAGATGGTACGCCGGCAAACATTGTCGGAGTGACGGCAGGGAGTTCTGTTGTCGCTGCATCATTTGACACAGTCCTAGATGTTGACGGTTTTTCAGACATTTTGAGTCTATCCAAAAGATTACCTAGCGATTCTACAGGAACTTCCACTGGTGGTAGACTAACTTCTGATGTCGAAGGAAATAGAGTGACCCCGACTCCAAAATGTGTTGGAGTACTTGCTTGCAGATCTTCTACAATTTCCTCTATCGCAATCAAACCAGGTGGAAGGGGAAGACCGTCAGGTCCGTAAAATATTTCTGGTGCCGAAGAAGGGGTTGAATCGACAGCGACAGATGTTTGAGGAGCAAGACTCTCCGAACCGGTTACAGATGGAACTGGTTCAGTAACACAAGTGTTTGCTCTCAGACTAGGATCAGTATCACTGTCCCTCCGCGGCTGTTGAACTTCTTCTGTAGAGGCAGGGGTTCCAGAAATGTTTGGAGTAACCAGAATCTCAGATGTTGTTGGAACACTTGTTCTAACTTTGATAGGAGATTTCAAACCAGTTAAACGAATTCATTTTGTCCGTACTGTTTTCGATTCCGGAGACAAAGACGGTTGACTCGTAAGCCTCCGCGAATGACGGGGTTTCAATTGACTTTCTTCCACGATTGCGGATTACTCGATCAACTAAAATACAAAAGGGGAAAAGTGTTTCCGAATTAAATGAATTTTAGACGCTTTGGACACAACTTGCTTTTTCAATTTTAAAGAGTCGAGAAAAAGCAAAAGATGACTCTAGTCGCCTTCGATGTTTTAACGAGCCTGAAGTGACAAATGCTCGGATGGACTTTTTCCGTTATAGAGTCTGAAAAAGGCCAAAAGGAACTGCTCTGGAGTTCTAGGTAGAGGGTGTGCCAAACTTTTCGCAAAACCGCAGAATACTTTTTAAGGTACGGGCGGTCAATCTTCCCGAATGTTGTGTTCAGTGCATTGCGATCAGTAGGGCGGCCGACACGGCTTCCTAAGGATAAAGGTTTTATTCCTATAGGGGTCTCCCAATATATACGCGACGGTACGTGGGAGCACAATCCGTACTGGCACTTATCGTCTCTCAGGAGGAATCACCCAACCATCAGTGAGGCGACCAATGACCAGGTTTTACGACGCCAGAACACGTCTCTAGCCTAGACCTCTATGTTGTGCGTTAAGTTACAAAGCGTTGTTAAGTTCATTCAATTTATTTTAGGTTGATCTTTCTTAGAAGTTTGCCTTTTTGGATCACCACGAGATGTATGGTACAATTCCTAAATGCAGTCTAAAGATGATAAGTAAGCTTTTATATCTTTTCAACAATGAAAATCCTAGCTACAAGGGGAAAAGAAAGACACAATCTTTTCTCAAAGAGCATAGAGCACACTGTAAATGCACTTTTCCTAAATCAAAGCATGCAAACTATCAAAATGCAAATGCACATATGCATGTATTTGTTTTCACTTTCTTAATATTGATGCCTAAAAAGAAAGCTGTTGTACAAATTTGAATTCGATTTCAAGTGAAAACATAAACAAGTTCCTTTTTCGAAATCAAAAAGACGATTACGACACTTTATGATTTACTTGTTTCGACACTAGAAATGCATAAATTCAAACCAAACGACAAAAGTAAAAGCTTAATCAATTGTGAACAGCAAACAAACTCACTCCTAAGATCAAAATGACACTTATGACAGGTCCAGATCTAAGGGCGACAGTATGACTAGTTTACTTTTGTAATGGGAAACTGCAGATGATGTAACAAATACACAAAGAACAAATACAGTTTCTTTATACAACTGAAGCGGAATTGAGGCAAAGAAAAGGGGTTTCAGATAGGTACACTGACTGATAACAGGCTGCAAGAACAGAGATAAAACTGAGCAAAAGGAAGCAGGGAACCACAGCTGCACAAGGCAAGGGCTGATCAGCGCACCCTCAACACAGAGAAACTGAACTTCAGCGCAGGTATCCTTCACGGGACCTGCGTTGAAATGCAGAACCTCTTCACAGAGTCTGCGCTAAAGCAGAAACGAGAGTTGTTTCTGGGTTTTGGGTCACGGTTTGCAGTTTAATCTACAGTTTTTGGCTGGATAAAAGCTATCAATTAGGTACAATTAGAGGGATGATTTAAAGGAGGACTAAGATCTATCACAAAGGGCTGTTAGAGCACTTGTGGATCAGCTGTTCAGATCATAAACAGGCCCAGCGAATGGACTAGAGCAGTAGATCTCTACTTTGCATTTGAAGATGGCAAATGCAGTTCGATTCGGCACACCTGAGTTTATGAGAAGAACAACAATGGAAACACAAATAAACTAACAAGATACGATCCCCAGCGGAGTCGCCAATTTGTTGTTGGGAAAAGTATCCAATTCGGAATGCCCCTATCCCACTCTAAGGTGTGATAGTGCCTTAGCAACAAACAAGGTAAACTAATTGAATATTCTTCTTTATGGAATGTAAATGAGGAAGAAGGATGTAACTAACCTGTGTCTTCCACTAGTTTGTCGATCCAATCACTCCTCTCTTCAGTGGCTCTCAGCTCCTTGCTCCTTCACTAGCCCAGCTTCACTGAATTCCTGCAAGATCACAAGAGAGAGAAACTACATGAAGATACAGATATACATTCATAGAAAGCTCAAGATCAGATTAAGCTAAACATGTAAGCATAACAAAACATCATTGGTACACAACATGTAGGAGAAACTCAAATAGTTTATTGATATGATAATAAAGTCCAAGAGGAGATACAACCAAGTGAGTTCCGATCCAACATCTACCTCCCATCAAAGGAATCCCTTCCTCTCCTCCAACAAAGCATAAATCACCCAATATACTAATCTTAATCTCAAACCAACAGCAATTCTCTGCAAAGTACAAAATTCCAGCCCCCTGAACCTCTGGGTGAGAGATCCATATATAGATGTAAGCAGAGAGGATGAGTCAGCTTATGTTTTGACTTGTGGCTTCTCTCTGTCAGTTCTTGCTTCCACTTGGAGGTTGAGAGCCTCTTACTCATCACTAGTCGAATTCATTGAGGCAAGTGTCATTGGAGAAGATTCTGGAAGCTTCCAGGGTCTTTCCACCTCGTTGAATGAGCTTGCCATTTGTCATTTCCTGCTCAGCGCACCCTGGTAGTGCTTCCACCTACGTTGCAGTGCACCTAGCCAGTGTAGTCTCTGTATTTCAACGCAGGCAGCTAGTGGAGCCTCTGAATTGATCCTGAATTGACTATTTCTGAGTTGTTTTTGGTGGAGAACTTCTGGAAGAAGCTGTCATTGGTTGGCCTTGTTCCTTTAGGAGCTATAACAACATCTTTAGGGACTTTGGATCCCTTGAATTATGGACATTTCATGCTTATAGCTGTAAGGCACAAAAATGTCTATAACAGCTGTCATGATTCATCATGTTTTGTTCGAGATCCATTTGTTGTCATGTTGATGGGATACTCATGTTGTCACCATGTATGTTTGCATTGAGATCCCTTTTCTACCATGTTGGCGAGGTGGTCATCATGCATGAGTTTGTGTCATACTGATAGGAGTCCTTTTTTACTGAGAGTTTCTGTAGCAGAACATCTCTTGGAGCCACTCCTATGTAAGGGCATTTTCCTTGTATGATAGCGACATCACCTCTTATGTACATCATCACTATTGACAGCACTTAATGAAGTATCCTACACCATCTTGACACCAGGACCCAGAGACGTAGTCCCTCCTGGACAAACTCTGTTATCAATGACTTATGTTTTCATGTGCTCATGATTGTCATGCTCCTCTTCTTTACAGCATGCAGATGTATTCATTTATGTTCTTTTAAAAATGCAATTTAACACATCACGAAAGTAAAAGGTCTTAGAAGGGTCCTTTGTCAAACCCATACCTGGATCAACATCAAATTCAAATATGAAAAGTTGGGTATGTATCCTATAGCCTCTTTAGCAAACCCTTACAACTATGCCATAACTATGTTATGTAGATTATATGGGTTACCCAATAATACTATGTTTTCCATATAATGGATCCCTTTGATTGATGCCTGCGTTAATTCCCACATCATGAATTGGGCCTCCATCCTACATGATAACCTAGCCACCACCATTACCAAATATCGACAGAAGAGAGCCTCCTCTCCAAACAACCTTCCTCTGTTCTATTTTAGTGCCTACATTATGGATGCCATATGTTTTTGCATGACATTTCCAACCATGGGTTGGAAATGGACCTTACAGGAGCCCTACCCAATCCATCTCAGTCATAAGAAAATATGGGAATTGCATTATATACCCCACTTCTATAAAATATGTGATGTTGTTGTTTTGCCCTTGCATCAAATAATTTTCAATAAGAAATCCCCTAGGGTTTCCTAAGAAGTCACAATAGACCTGCTAGCTGTCGGAAAATATTTTATTGAAGAATGGTTCACCTACATTAGGGTTTTTGGCAGCATAGCCGATCCACATGTCCTTCCTTTATATGTTTCTGATAAATTATTAGCAAGAGAGATTTCCTACCAGACTGTGGGAAAAGGCCTAACTAAATTTATCAAAGACAACAAGAAGTTATTATGGCCCTCTTTTCCTGTCAAGTGTGGTTCTTTTTCTTTAGCAAATTTTGTTCATGCTACTAAGGAGTCAGCAAACATGGAAGCCCTCAGGCTTCATACATTGCCGAAAAGGAAATTTGATCCAGACAAGGTGGCATATAACATCACTACTGTAGTAAAGCTCAAGCCATACAACCATGATGATAACAATTTTGAAGACTTGTTACAGTCGGCCGGATCCTTCGAACAAGTGTTCGAATGGGCTAGAGTGAACCTGAGTCCTAAAGGTTTTGATAAATTTCAGAAATTCAGAAATGAACGGCTTGAAGTAATCCAAATGCGCTTCTTTCAAATTGAAGATAAGCCCACACCCAGTGTGACTGTTAATAGTGAAGGACCTAGTTCTCGGGTAGATTCTCAGATAAATACTGATAAAACACCAGATACAGGGAAGGCCTGAGACACAGATAATATAGCTGAGTCCAGCAGGATGTCAGCTAAGAAACAGGTTATGAGCACCCCGTCTAAAGAAATTAGTTCAGAGGTCAAAGGTAGTAGTTTGGAGCAGGAGTGGGATCAGTTTAATCAGAAACTACAAGACACTCCCAAAATGAAAAATACCCAAGAAACAGTGGAGTGTAAAACTCCTCTGCATGTTCAGGAGGATACAGAGCCCAAGTCTATGGACGAACAGTCCAAGCCCATGGACGAGCAGTCCCAGCCTATGGATGAGTAGGCAACAACATCCCAGCAGACTGAGATTATCCCTGCTCTGCCCACATCAGAGATTGTCTTGAAGGTGACCAAAATTCTGCCACTTGATGTGTTCTACAGCCCGCTCCACAAGGTTGTGGTAAGAAGACAAAGGAAAAGGAAAAGGGTAGAAACACCAGAGCTCCCACCTGGAAATGAGCCAATGGATATAGTTTGGAGGGACATTCCTTTCGACCCAGTTGAGAACTTGACTAGATTGTCACAGTTCATAAGAGCATATGCAACGACCACCATGGACAAAGCTACTGAAGTCTCTACTTTGTTGAGGGAAAAGGAGGAGAGGATTGCATAGCTCGAGCAACAGCTCGAAGTAGAGAAGGAAAGTGTGAATAGGCAAGCAGCTGAGCAGCTTTCCCAATTGCAACAGAGCATGGAGGTCCTGAAAATAAGCCATGAAGCCAATATATCGACTAAAAACATGAAACTCCAAGAATTACAGCAAGCCATGGAAAGATATAAGGATGTCCCTACTACTGAGGAGTTCATTAAAGAGGCGTTGGAACTGAATTCCCTCCTGATGAAACAGCAAGAACACTTCTGCCAAAAGATGTCACGTATTACTCCTTATCTGGCTACTAGCGATCAACTAACAGACAAGGCAATCGACCAGAGAACCGAGTTCACTGATCTAAACACCAGAATCTCAGAGTTCATCGAATGGCAGGAGACAAAGGATGGAAGGAAATCCAATCTGCCTAAGATAGAGGAGACACACAAAGACATTCTCTTCATGGATTGGGACGCAAGAATCAAGAAAGCTGAGCTAGTGGTGGCAAGGGCAGTCGACATATCAAAGAATATAATCAAGGCAGTGAACCATATTCTGTTTGCCACCAACCTGGTAAAGGAAAGCAATCTAAAAGAAATGCCCGATTTAGGTGCTTTGCATAAACGCTGGCAGGAAAAGGCAGAGTCTTAAAAACAAACAATCGTAAAATTGACAAAGACCGATTGGGATTCATATTGGCAATACCTCGTGAAGTCGCATAGCCAAATGATGACCCTTAACTTCTCAATTCATTCGACTCAGCAGATGTTGCCACCTCTCAGCAATGTGATTTTCGCAAGAAAACTCAGGACACATTTCGAGACACCTCCTCAACTCAAACCAATGACCAATATATGTGATCTGAAGGACAAGCTGGAGAATAGTAAATCATCTTCTTAGTTCTGCTCATCAAGCCATTGTTTATTTTTAGAGTTAGTTAACTAGTTAGGAAGAAGGTTTTTTGAAACCTCCTAAAATTTTGTATAATCTATTTTTGCACATTAGTTAGAATAGTATTTATACCCTTCCATGCATTTAGAGAAGGGTCCAAAATTTTATCAAAAACATTTGCAAAAAATGCACTATTGTAAGTTTCTGAAGGCTTTGGTGAAATTATGGAACATGATCATTTCTTTTAGATATCCGACTACTTTCCTTTGTTGATGTATTATTGTGTTCTTGTGATACAATTTGATTTGAAGAAAGAAGTTGATCCATGTCATTATTCAAATGAGCAGAACTTCACACATATGGTACTATTATCTTGTATGATTGATTTTGTTTTTATTTAATTAGTGACAACTCTTCACTTTCATGACTTGTATGTGAGATTTATCCTTTTTGATTAAGCATTAATTGTACTATTATATGATGCCTAAATAAAATTGTTGATTTTCATATATAATTCATCATATATGCGATATGTTTTATAAATTTCTTTGGCTAACTATTTAGTCAAAGAAATTATCTTATACGTTACCATCTCTGTTTATGCGTGATTGATCTTTATTATCACATGTTAAGAAGATATCTTTGTAGATCGCATACCATATAGAAATGCCCTAGTTTATAATAAGTTAGTGAGAGATTTGCATAATAGAATAGATCATTGAGATTATCATTATTTGATTTCAATCACTCATGACCCACCCACTCTCATCTTAAAACCCACAATGGGAAACTAGTCCCATTATCCCCAGTCGGAGCCACCACTTTAAACGGAAAACGAGTTGTCTTAAGGTCTAGACCAGGTGGTTATCCCCCATGTTGGGGCAGCAGAAATATGAAGCCGTAACATTTTGGCGCTAGAAGGAGGGCCATCCGACTATGAATGGCATATAAATGTAAAGATCAATCAAAAGGCATTCATAAGAGTCAAAACCCCTCCACAACTTCCACACCCCCTAGGTCTTGTTCAAAATCTCCTGATCAGAAATATGAAGTTGTAGAAACATCTCCCTCATCTCTTGAAGTAATAAGACAACCACCTTACCCAGATTACACTCTCGAGTCTCCCGAAGTCCATTCTTTGATACAGAAATTGGAACATATATCCATTTCTGTTGAGAAGCCACAGGGGCCCAAAGTTTCTGAAGAAAGTGTTTCTTCCTTATTACAACAAACCAGTGTATTGACTAGATTGCAAAGTGAAAGGCATGGAGTAACCCCTTTCAATTTCCCCATCCCTTCACGACGTAGGAAAGTTACCTCACCAAGGTCTGAATTAGATACCAGTGAGATCACATGACCTCTCTATCCATTCACTTCTACTCAATCCACGACTTCTTAGCTATCCGCTTCTCTAATTAGTAGTGCTACTAGCAGTACTAACCCAGTAGTAAGTTCTTCTCCATCTATACCTACCTCTGGACTGGCCTTCCCATCTTCTCAGTCCTCAACTCAAGTTATGCCCAATCAACTCGCTCAACCTTGGACAAATCCTGGCATTGTCTTGGTTGAAAATCCAAATGCACTCCCAGCAAACCCAGAAAAATGGTTGCCTAAGTACAATCCTAACGATGCTCTCCCGACTGAAGAACATCTAAATAACTTTATGTTAGCCATGAATCTTAATGGAGTTGCACATGAAGATGTTGTAATCAGACTGTTCCCTTATACCTTCCAAGGATCTGTTGGATCTTGGTATTTTTCCCTTCCAGCAGGTTCAATAAGGAACTGGGATACTTTTCAGGAAGCATTTCTTGCAAAATTTGGTGATGACAGGACCATATCATCCTTGATCAATGATATTTCTAACTTAAAAGCTAATTTAGATGAAAAGATCAAAGACTTCAACTCTAGATTTAACAAGTTGTTAATTAAAATCCCAGCTGCCTCAAAACTTGTAGTAGATGTACAAATAGAATGGTACATATCATCTCTTCCTTCTAATATTACAATCTTTGTAGATAGATCCAATAAGGCTACCCTTGTAGAAAACATTAAAGAAGCCGTATTTGTAAAAACAAGGATTATAACTTTGGAAAAGAGATCATAAAAAGATGAGAGGAAGTCAAAGAAAGTAACCTTTAAAGATGATTCTAAAAAGAAAGCTTCAAAGGACCATTTCGATCTGGAAGGCCTTCAAAAAGTGTTAAAAATGATGTCTAATGAAATGGTCAAAATCAAGAAGCAAATCACAGAATCCTCTGCCCCCAAGAAACCTTTCCGCTTGTTTAAAGAAATCATCCTTCTGCATCTCAACCCCCGAACACCATTTCAAATGCTGAGTTTGATCAATAAGAAGAAGAAGATTCAAAAACCGAAGAGGAAGACAAAACATAAGAAGAAGGTGAATTAAATGGAATTTGGGATTTCATTCTCCCAAATTAAGAAGAGGCACAAGTTATACCAGTGACTACTAGAAGTAAAAACTCTCCTGACATGTCTATCACAAATCAGAAACAAAAAACTGCTACTCCTGTAAAGGAGAAAACAATAACTAAGAAATCTAAGACTAGTCAAATAGATCCTATTCCTCCAGATCCCCCAAATACTTCCAAAACATTGGTAATCTCAGATACAGTGGAATACAACATAGTCGAAGACATGAAAAAGACTAGAGAAAACATCTCATTGCATGAACTCACTAAACTCAAACAACAACAGAAAATTTTATTAAGAGAATTAAAAGCAATTCCTGTATCTCCTCTGCCATCTGCTATAGTTACTCAAGCTACCTACGATATGGGAAAGCCTCCATCATCTTCCAACAAAGTAGATCCTTCAGATTTAGTTCTAATTGGTGATAGGTCTATTTCTCATATTCCTCCATTTTTGCTCACTTACAAAATTTTCAACAGGAATGTTCATAACTGCCTAGTTGATTCAGGAGCCTCTTCAAATATTATGCCAAGGGTTGTGTGCACTAAATTGAACATTACACCTCAAAAATCTACAGTAAACATAGCTCAATTGGACAGGACGAAAGTAGAGGTACTTGGAGAAATAACATCAATCTCAATTAGGCTTTCCTCTAATCCAAAATTTTCCCAAAATAATTAATATTTTAGTGGGTCATATCCCTGAATTTTATGGTTTAATCCTAAGTAGGTATTGGTCTGAAAAATTGCATTATTACTTCGCAATTGATTGGTCTCATATCTGGTTGCCACATAATGGTAAACCAAACCAAATCATGGTAGACTGAGAAACGTTCATGAAATATACAGTCACTGACCTTGAGGGAAGTAATGATCCTATTGCCTTCACCAATAAAATCATTGGAAATTACTCGGCTGAGCCATTTTTGGGATCCTTTAATGCTCAGAGGTATCCCTTTCTAGATAATGTCATAGTGTCTCAAATAGGAAAAATTTCAGAAACAGATTCTTCCAAGTGTGTAAATTTAGTAGATAAAATTTCAAATAATTCTTTGTTTTGGACTCTCTATTTTGATGGTTCTAAATATGAAGACGGAGCAAGCACAGGATGCATTTTGATCAATCCACAAGGGGAGAAAACTATGTTATCCCGTAGACTTGAATTTCAGTGCACCAATGATATTGCTAAATATGAACCATTGATCCAAGGACTATATAAAGCCATTGGACTTAATGTGAAATATTTGCGAGTCTATGCTAATTCTAAAATAATTGTGAAGCAGGCAAGAAATACAATTCATTGTGTCTCTGAGCACCTTAAATGCTATCAATCATTAGCCCAAAACCTAACTCCTCATTTCTCTTCTTTTAACATTTCTTCATTTCCAAGACCGCAAAACACAAATGCTAACTTACTTGCTAATGTAGCATCCAAGATTATACCCTCGAAAGATTTCAGTCCAAACAGATTCTCAATAGAGTTAATATTTAGGCCATCTATTCCCGATAATGTAATAAATTGGAGAGTATTCAATACCGATGCAGATATAGTTAATTTCCTTACATCTAAAGGGTCCTATGAGGAACAAATCATAGATGAACAAGAGCATGATCTGCAAATGAAAAATGATCAGAATCAAAACCCAATCCTGAGGTATGTAGTTAAGATGGAAGATCTTTATGGCCTAAAGGATAGATTTAAGAAAGTTACTAACTCCAAAACTCAAAGTTCTACTTTGAGATTTCACTAGTAGAAAATGAGCAATTAGTGACTAGGTGACTAAAAGGGTTAGTCATCACATATTTTCCAAGTGAAATACTACCAAAAATGAGCAATCTTAAGTGACCGAACTAAAAACAACTAACATAAATCACTAATTTAGTCATGGGTTAAAATATGTGACTAGATAATAAGTAATACAACTAAAAATGACTAACATGAATGACTAATTTAGTCTAAGAACAAAAATACA
Organism: Pinus tabuliformis; assembly: GCA_031772625.1. Lineage (NCBI taxonomy): Eukaryota > Viridiplantae > Streptophyta > Pinopsida > Pinales > Pinaceae > Pinus > Pinus tabuliformis. The sequence continues at coordinate 738,374,900 of CM062814.1, read as the reverse complement.
ACTATCTAACAAGTACTACAATAATATGAATCAATTTTTTATGTTAGTCATCTTAATTGTGTCAAGCAATCTAAACTGACAAGTGGTAGGGGATTGAAAGGTTGTTAAAGATTGGTTGAAAGGTTATCCTTCGTTAAACAATTATTCATCCTCACATGGTGTATAGGTGAGCCAACTTTGCATTATGTATCGCTAATAATTTGTAATTTTAAAAACATATTTTTTAATAAAACAAATTATTTTATGTATTTTTTAAAAATCTGTTCATTGAATCTAATTGGATGTAGTTCCAATTTGAAATTAATTTAAAGGGAAAAATTATTTTTTAATAATATAATATCAAATAAAAACTACTTTAATTTCATTTTAACTGACCTACATCCATCTTAACCCCGGATCTATCAAGTGCTGAGAGGGGTCCAAACTCTCAAGGTGCAAACTTTTTTTTCTAGTGCAAAACTTGAGGAATTGTTTTCACCTCGAGAGATTGGGTCCCTCTTGGCACTTGATAGTTATAGGGTTAATATGGATCTAGGTTATCTATATAATATTATATAATATTTATATTTGTATTTTTGTCTCTTTTTTATTCGCTCTCTCTATCTCACCCCCCAAACATACACACACACTCTCTCCCTCTCTTCCCCTTCTTTGTCTATCTCTCTCTTCCCCTTCTTTGTCTATCTCTCTCTTCCCCTTCTCTCCCTCTCTATCTATTCCCTCCCGCTCTCCTCTCTCCCTCACTCTCTCTCCATCACTCCCTTGTCACCCCTTCTCTCTCCACATTTCTCCCTCTATGTTTTTCTTGTTCCCTCCCTCTCCTACCCCATCTCTCTCTCCTCATCTCTCTCTTCCTTCCTCTCTATCCCTTATCTCCCACCTCCCTCTATATCTCCCCCCAAATCACTCTCCCTGTCTCTCTCTCTCTTCCGTCCAACTCTATCACTATCTCCCCCCCTTCCTGTCCTTCTCCATCTCTCTCCCTTCCCCTTCTCTCCATATCTCTATCCTCTCCTCTTCTTTCTCTTCCCTCCTCTCCTCTCCCTCCCTCTCTCTCCATATCTCCCTTCTCACTCCTCTCTCTCTCCACCTCTATCTATCTATGTCTTTGTTCTTTCCTCCCTCTCTCTCCCACTCCAACTCCATCTCTCTCTCTCTCTCTCCTCTCTCTTCCTTCCTCTCACTCCCTCTCTCCCACCTCACTCTCTCTCCTCCCCATCACTCTCTCTTTCTCTCTCTCTGTCCTCCAACTTTTTCACTGTCTCACTCCCTCTCTCCACCCCCTCCCCAACTCTCTCTTAAATTTCATCACATTGTATTGTGTTTAAGAAATTATCTAAATTAGAAAAACATAATTGGTTGTTAAATATTAAACCTATATTTTGGATCAATCGTGTCAAACAAAATAAAATAATGAAAAACTTTACAACATCATGCACTATATTTAATCTGTTATAATTAGTCAATTTTCTTGCTCTCATCCCTTGGATCCTTAGCCAATATGGTGTTATCACTCAGGTTGTCCTTAAAGCTCCTTAAAGGATACGGCCGAGGTAACCACAAACCAATCTTTGGAATGTAGGTCCTAGCCTACCTGCAATCAGAGAGGGCTCTCTCTTTATAATTTAGCTTTGTTTTGGGTTGATTTTAGGCTAGTTATGATTTTCTTGGGTTTTGTTTTGATTTTGGTGGGATGGGGGATTCTTTCAAACAGAGTTGGGATGCATAGTGTGAGAAGTTCAAACCATTGGGCATGGAGTCGTGGATTAGGCTTGCTGTTGCGTTTTCTTGGTCACAAGAGGAATACAGAGCAGGATAGCTACACATAGAACAATATCCAGCTGGAATAAAGATGGAACGAAGGTCAGCGAATGAAAGGCAACTAAGTAGCTCTCATTATGCTAACAGAGGGAAGGTGAATGAACATTTATATAGGAGCAATCAAGGATTCCTAAACAACATTCATATATGAAGGAACTAGTGTGAATATGAGCAAATCAGTATTCATATTTAGGACTAATTCAGAGGAAAACATAGATAAATCACAGAAATTGAGAACAGAATACAACTAAGTGAGCTCTGAACTATTCTTTCTTTCTGCTATTTAGATAGTGAAACAATGATGGCATAAACACATATAAACTGTAAACAGAGATAAGAAACACTTATTGGGCTATGTAGAAGCGTTAGGATTCCATAGTCACTCTTCAGACATTAAAACACAACAGTCAGTTCATCTCCCAAACATTCCAGCGATCTTTGATTATAGAGACTCTCAGAAAATACAATGCAAGTCTAGAGAGGAAGTTATCGACCAACCAACCCTTTACATAATACAGAGGGTTGTTTAAATAGAAAATATTTACAAACATCCCTTGAACAGGTGTCAAGGGAGAAAATATCTCAAAATATCTATCAAAACAGAGCCAAAAGAGATCTGTGCAATAACTGCTTCTAATGCTAAGTTGTGTTGGAAATAAATGCAATAAAATATCTAAAACAGCTGCACATGAGGCAGCAGCCTCATAAAAATGTCTTTCTAAGGCTGCGCATGGTCCTGCAGCTTCACAAATGGACTGAAAGAGTTCCTTGAGCCACGCGCTGTCCTCTATGTGATAACTATGCATTTAAGGAAGCAGCGCTGCTCCAAAAATATGATTGGGAACAATGTCTCTGCAATAACTATGCCTTGAAACCCTTTATCTATGCCTTTAGGTGGCTTTAAAGCAGCAAAAGAAGTGTTGGTGAGCCTTAATGGCTGAATGATGCTTTGTTGACTTTGTTGGGCTTACTTTGCTTTCATCTGCTTTGAAAAACTGGACTGATACTCTTTGCCGCTTCTGGAGATGCTATGGCATGCCTCTGGGCCCCTCCTGGCTTGAAAAGGCCTTTAACTACTAAATTGCCCATCATGGCCACTGTTCGGCCCCAAAAAACTTGCTGTGAAGTCCTCCAGCTGCCTATGGGAGCTTATCGGCCCTTGCCGATCCAAAAACTGCCTTTAATCTGATAAATCGCTACAAAAATGATGAAAAGGGGGCTCTGTAGGTACGCCGAAGAGAAAACCCTGTACTGGGCGCGCTCTGGGCAACGAGCGATTCCAAAAATGCCAAGGAAACCATCCTTTCCTTTAAACCATGGGCGGGCGCGGGCACCGCATGAATAACACTGAAATACTACCTTCTTCTCTTAATACGCAGAACGCATCAAAAACATGATTTTTAACAAAAATGGTTCTTTTAGCAAACGTTGTTCAAAAATTTAAATTCTGGCCGTTGGATCCGATGCAGGCCGATCCAACGGCTGGCGCTAAATCGCATCGGGGCGAACTTGCGGTTCCAAAACACAATGCCTCTGAAATGCCGCAGACCCGAAATGCCTTTAGGCTCCTTCTTGATGGATTTCGGGTCCGGCCCATCGGCAATGTCATATCGGCGGATTTAGAAAAATTTGGTTTGCGGACCCGAAATGCTAATATACCATGCTTTAACGTTATTTCGGCTCTGCCATATCGGAGGAGTCCCGCTTAGCTGCACAAAGGGCCTTTCGGACTCGAAATCCCTATATGCCGAGCTATATAATATTTCGGCTCCGCCAGTAGGACATGGGGAGAGCCGCGAACAAATCATGACCGTTGATCTGGGGGGGCGATCCGACGGCCGGCGCTAAATCGCATCGGGGCGGACCATTAGTCCCAAAACACATAAAACTTCCGATGGAGCGATATACCTTGCGGACCCGAAATGCTATAGGCCCATTTTTTATGGAGATCGGGTCCGAACCATCGGAACCCATCATATCGGCGGATTTACATTTGAAACGGGTCCAACGGACCCGAAATCCCTTTCAAAACTGCCCTTTATAAATTATCGGCTCCGGAATATCGGAGCCACCCTTTTCGCTGCGCACGGGGCCCTTACGGACCCGAAAACCTTATAAACTCGCCCTTATAATATTTCGGCTCCGCTGGTCGGAGCCAAACACAAGGGGTGACCGCCGATCAAACATGGGCCGTTGATCTGGGAGGGCGATCCGACGGCCGGCGCTAAGTCGCATTTCGCTATCGGTGGGGATATGGGAGCGTCCACATAGAATCGCTGAAACACCATCGGACCCGAAAAGCTATATAGGCCCTTTATTATTTGAAATCGGGTCCAGCCCGGGGCTTTCGGCAATGCACCATAGAGTTAACACATTTTATCGCCCGACCTCCGACAGCGATATCGCGTCGGAGGGAGGGCACCTGCCTTCGGAGAAATGCCAAATATGTTTGTTACATGCCACTTTCCCCTCCTGATAGCGAAATCGCATCGGAGGGGGAACAAATAGAGCCTTTTCTCATCGGAGCATGCATTTTATTAAAATGCAAAGGAAAAATGAATTCGGAGGGGTAGCCTTTGGTGTTTCGGATGGATTCTAAGGCATCGGAAGGGGTCCGAAATGCATGAGAAGATGGTTTGAGGGGAGAAGTGAGGATTCTTGCTGAGTTTCAGATAAACTTAGCAATTTCCAAGGATGTATATGGTTATTTTCAACCAGGGGGAAGGGATAAGTATATAGGGGAGTTATATAGATAGTTTTAGTAGGGGAAGGGTACAGAGATAGGGAGTTACATAATAAAGTTAGTAGTTAATATGATAATGATGAGAAAAAGCGCTAAGAATGATGTCTTAGGCTATCAATGGGGGAAAATGACTGATAGAAGAAGTGTGAACATTCCTTTAGTGAAGCAGATCTTCACCAAGGCAGATGATATGGAGAATGATGAAATTAAGAGGTACCAAGTAGATCTTGACCTCTTTTAGGGAAGTTAGTGAGTGATTTGGGGGAGAGGAAGAAGGGGGAGGTTAGACATGCATTTCTTGAAGTCCTCCAACTGAAAAACCGCCTTCAACTTGTGATATGATGGATATAACACTTGACAATATGAAATGGATCACAAGCCATGATTCTGCAACCACAAAGCTACCTACCCGACCTACTCACCTAGCATTTTCTCTTCTTTTTGGTTTGGGTGCACTTGAACTAGCATACCCAGCTTTTCACTCTTTTCTTCTTGCTGTGCTCCTATCTACTTCTACACTTATTTCAGCCAGGGGCTCAGATTAAACTGTTGAGCACCCTTGTTTCTCTACCTATCTACAAATCTGCCAAGATTAAGCTGTTTGGACAGATGTTTATTCTCTATATTCTACAACAAGAAATTGAAACCTAGGGAGGCCAAGATTAAGCTGTTTGGCCTTCCTATACTTGAAAACTGATCAAAATGGATTACTCATCAAAACTGGAACAAAGCAGAGGCACTAAATCTAGCACACCTTCATGGATACTTCTCTGGTCATCTGCAGCAAATATGGAGCATTGCAGCATGCATAGTACGACATATTTGGCATGTAAAAATGTCGATCATGAAAGATGATTAACCTGCTGCAGCAGGAGGATAACAGTGGCTCCACTTGGGGATGGCTTTTCCTTGTGAAAAGCCAAGAACAGCAGGTCAGACTGCCTTGGTGTTCAACTACTTCTGTATTCTAAAAAACTTTCCTTTGCTGGGTACTTTATTGTATATACAACAACAGGGTTGAAGAGCTTAGGGCCTTCACTTCGGGCATCAACTGCTTCAAGCTACTATACCAACAGAAAACTGAAATCCTACCTACCTACCCTAATCAGCACTTGTTTGCTGGTTAGGTAAAATGAAACAGCCAGTGCAACCACTTGAGCACTTGTAGAAAGAAGCAAACGGTTTGACTGATAGTTGGTGAAATCAGAAACATTGTCTGGTCATGTGCTCCCATAATCAAAGTTGTGACATATGAAGGTATTTTCTGAATGTCTTGGTCTTCATAGAGAAAATATTTTGAAGATTTTGAGTTGAAAAGATCCTCGATGTACTCTGCTACAGGATCTACGAAAGCATGATGTGGGAGAGTCTCTTCTAGACTTTCTTTGTCTGATGGAACAGCTGCATCCTCAGTAACCACCTCTGCAGCCGGTACATCTTTCTTTCTCTTGAAAGCATGATCATCTTTAATTTGTAAGTCAAAAGATAATCCAATTTCCTTGGGACTAGGAGAAGGAAGATTTTGGAAGAACTCTTTAGGATTAGGAAAATCATACGACTGAATTTGAGAATGCAAAAATTCAATCTCAATCTCATGCTCTTCAACCACTAGGTCTAAAAAACACATTCTGATCTGGGGCTGCTCTATTGTTTTGACTTTTAACAGCACAGATCTAACAAAATCTTCATCAAGCTCATATTCTGATAATAACTTTCTGAATTCATTTATAGCTTGCTCTGTTGCAAGATCTCCCATACATCCAGTCATCCTGTCTCACTTATCAGCTCTTTGACATGGGATTGCTTGGCATTCTCTATTCAGGTTCGCTCCTCCAGTGGAGTCTTGCTTGAAAATAAGGTGGAGTCGCCAGGTGGATGATTCAACTCTGAAGTGCCTGATCTCTGTCCACCCTCACAGATCAGAACTGAACTTGTAATAATGCTTCTGAAGGTCTGGTTGTCTCAGAGGAGCTTTCTCACCTTCTTTGTGAAACTATCTGAGGAAGTTCCCTAGTGGAGTCGCCATTATGTTATCACTCAGGTTGTCCTTAAAGCTTCTTAAAGGATACGGCCGAGGTAACCACAAACCAATCTTTGGACTGCAGGTCCTAGCCTACCTGCAATCAGAGAGGGCTCTCTCTTTATAATTTAGCTTTGTTTTGGGTTGATTTTAGGCTAGTTATGATTTTCTTGTGTTTTTTTTTTATTTTGGTGGGATGGGGGATTCTTTCAATCAGAGTTGGGATGCATAGTGTGAGAAGTTCAAACCATTGGGCATGGAGTCGTGGATTAGGCTTGCTGTTGTGTTTTCTTGGTCACAAGAGGAATACAGAGCAGGATAGCTACACATAAAACAATATCGAGCTGGAATAAAGATGGAACGAAGGTCAGCGGCAACTAAGTAGCTCTCATTATGCTAACAGAGGGAAGGTGAATGAACATTTATATAGGAGCAATCAAGGATTCCTAAACAACATTCATATATGAAGGAACTAGTGTGAATATGAGCAAATCAGTATTCATATTTAGGACTAATTCAGAGGAAAACATAGATAAATCACAAAAATTGAGAACAGAATACAACTAAGTGAGCTCTGAACTATTCTTTCTTTCTGCTATTTAGATAGTGAAACAATGATGGCATAAACACATATAAACTGTAAACAGAGATAAGAAACACTTATTGGGCTATGTAGAAGCGTTAGGATTCCATAGTCACTCTTCAGACATTAAAACACAACAGTCAGTGCATCTCCCAAACATTCCAGCGATCTTTGATTATAAAGACTCTCAGAAAATACCATGCAAGTCTAGAGAGGAAGTTATTGACCAACCAACCCTTTACATAATACAGAGGGTTGTTTAAATAGAAAATATTTACAAACATCCCTTGAACAGGTGTCAAGGGAGAAAATATCTCAAAATATCTATCAAAATAGAACCAAAAGAGATCTGTGCAATAACTGCTTCTAATGCTAAGTTGTGCTGGAAATAAATGCAATAAAATATCTAAAACAGCTGCACATGAGGCAACAGCCTCATACAAATGTCTTTCTAAGGCTGCGCATGGTCCTGCAGCTTCACAAATGGACTGAAATAGTTCCTTGAGCCACGCGCTATCCTCTATGTGATATCTATGCATTTAAGGAAGCAACGCTGCTCCAAAAATATGACTGGGAACAATGTCTCTGCAATAACTCTGCCTTGAAAGCCTTTATCTATGCCTTTAGGTGGCTTTAAAGCAACAAAAGAAGTGTTGGTGAGCCTTAATGCCTGAATGATGCTTTGTTGACTTTGTTGGGCTTGCTTTGCTTTCATCTGCTTTGAAAAACTGGACTGATACTCTTTGCCGCTTCTGGATATGCTATGGCACGCCTCTGGGCCCCTCTTGGCTTGAAAAGGCCTTTAACTACTAAATCGCCCATCATGGCCGCTGTTCGGCCCCAAAAAACTTGCTGCGAAGTCCTCCAGCTGCCTATGGGAGCTTATTGGCCCTTGCCGATCCAAAAACTGCCTTTAATCTGATAAATCGCTACAAAAATGATGAAAAGGGCGCTCTATAGGTATGCTGAAGAGAAAACCCTATACTGGGTGCGCTCTGGGCAACGAGCGATTCCAAAAGTGCCAAGGAAACCATCCTTTCCTTTAAACCATGGGTGGGCGCGGGCACCGCACGAATAACACTGAAATACTGCCTTCTTCTCTTAACATGCAGAATGCATCAAAAACATGATTTTTAACAAAAATGGTGCTTTTAGCGAAGACTGTTCAAAACTTTAAATTCTGGCCATTGGATCCGGCGCGGGCCGATCCAACAGCTGGCGCTAAATCGCATCGGGGCGAACCGGCGGTCCCAAAACACAATGCCTCCGAAATGCCGTGGACCCGAAATGCCTTTAGGCTCCTTCTTGATGGATTTCGGGTCCGGCCCATCGGCGATGCCATATCAGCGGATTTACAAAAATTTGGTTTGCGGACCCGAAATGCTAATATACCATGCTTTAACGTTATTTCGGCTCCGCCATATCGGAGGAGTCCCGCTCAGCTGCACAAAGGGCCTTTCGGACCCGAAATCCCTATATGCCGAGCTATATAATATTTCGGCTCCGCCAGTAGGACATGGGAAGAGCCGCGAACAAATCATGACCGTTGATCTGGGGGAGCGATCCGACGGCCAGCGCTAAATCGCATCGAGGCGGACCATTAGTCCCAAAACACATAAAACTTCCGATGGAGCGATATACCTTGCGAACCCGAAATGCCTTTGTGCCCATTTTTAATGGAGATCAGGTCCGAACCATCGGAACCCATCATATCGGCGGATTTACATTTGAAACGGGTCCAACAGACCTGAAATCCCTTTCAAAACTGCCCTTTATAAATTATCGGCTCCGGAATATCGGAGCCACCCTTTTCGCTGTGCACGGGGCCCTTACAGACCCGAAAACCTTATAAACTCGCCCTTATAATATTTCGGCTCCGCTGGTCGGAGCCAAACACAAGGGGTGACCGCCGATCAAACATGGGCCGTTGATCTGGGAGGGCGATCCGACGGTCGGCGCTAAGTCGCATTTCGCTATCGGCGGGGATATGGGAGCGTCCACATAGAATCGCCGAAACACCATCGGACCCGAAAAGCTATATAGGCCCTTTATTATTTGAAATCGGGTCCGGCCCGGGGCTTTCGGCAATGCACCATAGAGTTAACACATTTTATCGCCCGACCTCCGACAGCGATATCGCGTCGGAGGGAGGGCACCTGCCTTCGGAGAAATGCCAAATATGTTTGTTACATGCCACTTTCCCCTCCCGATAGTGAAATCGCATCGGAGGGGGAACAAATAGAGCCTTTTCTCATCGGAGCATGCATTTTATTAAAATGCAAAGGAAAAATGAATTCGGAGGGGTAGCCTTTGGTGTTTCGAATGGATTCTAAGGCATCGGAAGGGGTCCGAAATGCATGAGAAGATGGTTTGAGGGGAGAAGTGAGGATTCTTGCTGAGTTTCAGATAAACTTAGCAATTTCCAAGGATGTATATGGTTATTTTCAACCATGGGGAAGGGATAAGTATATAGGGGAGTTATATAGATAGTTTTAGTAGGGGAAGGGTACAGAGATAGGGAGTTACATAATAAAGTTAGTAGTTAATATGATAATGATGAGAAAAAGCGCTGAGAATGATGTCTTAGGCTATCAATGGGGGAAAATGACTGATAGAAGAAGTGTGAACATTCCTTTAGTGAAGTAGATCTTCACCAAGGCAGATGATATGGAGAATGATGAAATTAAGAGGTACCAAGCAGATCTTGACCTCTTTTAGGGAAGTTAGTGAGTGATTTGGGGGAGAGGAAGAAGGGGGAGGTTAGACATGCATTTCTTGAAGTCCTCCAACTGAAAAACCGCCTTCAACTTGCGATATGATGGATATAACACTTGACAATATGAAATGGATCACAAGCCATGATTCTGCAACCACAAAGCTACCTACCCGGCCTACTCACCTAGCATTTTCTCTTCTTTTTGGTTTGGGTGCACTTGAATTAGCATACCCAGCTTTTCACTCTTTTCTTCTTGATGTGCTCCTATCTACTTCTACACTCATTTCAGCCAGGGGCTCAGATTAAACTATTGAGCACCCTTGTTTCTCTACCTATCTACAAATCTGCCAAGATTAAGCTGTTTGGACAGATATTTATTCTCTATATTCTACAACAAGAAATTGAAACCTAGGGAGACCAAGATTAAGCTGTTTGGCCTTCCTATACTTGAAAACTGATCAAAATGTATTACTCATCAAAACTGGAACAAAGCAGAGGCACTAAAACTAGCACACCTTCATGTATACTTCTCTGGTCATCTGCAACAAATATGGAGCATTGCAGCATGCATAGTACGACATATTTGGCATGTAAAAATGTCGATCATGAAAGATGATTAACCTGCTGTAGCAGGAGGCTAACATATGGATCGATGTCGGTTATATATATATATATATATATATATATATATATATATATATATATATATATATATATATATATATATATATATATATATAAAGAACCAGCATAGATCCATCTTAGCTTAATTTTATTAAAACATTAATTTAATTTCTATGAGAATATTTTTAGTAGTCGTGAGGATAGAGGGTTTAGATATATCTCAAATTGTAACATTTTCCCTTTTAGATTCAATTAAAAAAATGTTGTAAAATTAAATTAAAATAAAATATTTTTACTATGAAATAATTTATGGTTTTTTGGCATGTGGTATTGATAAGCCATGGTATTGGTTCATGGTATTGTAACAAAGTGGATTTACAAGTTAATATCCATGGTAAAGTGAGGGTGAATATCCATGGTTAACAATCTTGTCATATTGTTATAAAATATTTGATTGTGAAATAATTTATGTTTTCTGGGCATGTGGTATTGATAATCCATGGTATTGACCCATGGTATTGTAACAAGGACATTTTTTACAAGTTAATAATATCTACCACAATGTGGGGGTGAATATTCATGGTTAAGAATCTTGTCATATTGTTGTAAAATATTTTGGTTATGAAACAAGTTATGGTTTTTGGACTTGTAGTATTGATAAGCCATGGTATTGGCCCATGGCATTGTAACAAATCTTATTCACAAGTTAATAACAAAATCAAAATATAACAAATTAAATTTTATTATTTTTATTAATTTAACTTTTTATTATTAATTGAGGTCATATTTAAATGTTTACACTCATTCCAATATCATTTTTAACTTCCTCTTCTTCTTTTTAATTTAGCATCTCAAGCAAAAATAACAAATTCTTATTAAAAATAAATCATTTAACCCAATTGCAATTTATATATTTTATTTTATATTATAAATATTTATTTTATTTTTTCTATTATAAATATTTCTTTTCTTTTTCATTTCCAGTTTAGTGCTGGGTTCAAATAAAATATTCACAGATTACAACATCACATTGTAGCACTGTATTTTTCTCTACCTTGTCTATATCTGTGTGGAAATTCTAGAAGAAGGAAGACCATCAATGTGATCTATGGATTTTTTCTTTGGATTCGAACCCTAGATGGAGTTTGCAAGGGAAACACCTTAGGAGAGCATCAACGATTATATGGAGGAAGGGCAAGGTCACTGGGCATGGATATTTTGGTAATTTGTACATGGGTATGAATTTGGACTCTGTTCTTCCTTTTTACTAAAGAGGATTTTTGTTCTTATGGGTAAATAATTTCGATGGTTTATATGATGAAAGCATAAATTTTATCTAGAGTTGAGGGTTTAATGATTATGATAAAGGCAAGGTCATTTGGTGAATTTGGACTCTGTTCTTCCTTTTAACTAAAGACGATTTTTGTTCTTATGGGTAGATATTTTTCGATGGTTTATATGATCAAAGCATAAATTTATCTAGAGTTGAGGGTTTAATGATTATGATAAGGGCAAGGTCATTGGGCATGGATATTTTGGTAATTTGTACATGGGTATGAATTTGGACTTTGTTTTTCCTTTTTACTAAAGTGGATTTTTGTTCTTATAAATAATTTTGAGGGTTTATATGATCAAAGTATAAATCTTATCTAGAGTTGAGGGTTTAATGATTATGATATTTTGGTAATTTGTACATGGGTATGAATTTGGAGTCTGTTCTTCTTTTTTACTAAAGATGATTTTTGTTCTTATGGGTAAATAAATTTGAGGGTTTATATGATCAAATCATAAATTTTATCTAGAGTTGAGAGTTTAATGATTATGATAATACATTCATCAAAAGACAATACGCAAGTAAGCATTTTGCATGTCCTTATTGTACAAAGGGTTTAATGATTATGATAGACAATGCACAAGTAAGCATTTTGCATGTCCTTATTGTACAAAGGGTTTAATGATTATGATAATGCAGATCTTGATTGCAGCCAAAAATTCATCAAAAGGCAATGGACAAGTAACCATTTTGCATGTCCATATTTTACAGATCATTTTGCTCCTCCCTAACTTTTCTACGGTCAGAATGCATGAAATTTTATTTTTTCTTTTCACCTTTTTTCAGTGGTTGATTGTTTATGTAATGGACTCTATCATGCCCAAATTAAAAGGGCTCAAGTGATGCAAGAAATTTTGCTGGTAGGATGCAAATGCTAGACCTTCCTCAAACTTTGTTACATGAAATTAAAATTCCTTGTAATCATGAACATAAAATCTAATATGTTTCATCCTTAGATTATGATCTCAATGCCTACAATTTTAAACCATGTTACTATATTTTAAGTAGAATATACTTAGATCCATTAACCTTACAACTCTCCAAAGATTAGGTTAATTTCAGCTAAAAAGAAGGAACGTGAACGGCGTTTACAATTTAGATTCAATTCTTACAGACTAATTAAAAATGGAAGAACTCAAATGGTCTAATAACTTTTACCCACCCATCAATTTCAAAGACCTTTGGTATTATTCTGAACCTAATCAGATAGAGTAGAAGAAGAAGAGGAACCTAGATGAGGTCGACCCTGACCTGCTCGATACTTTTCAAAAGTTGGGCATGCCCTTGACTAGAAGAAGAGATTAACCACCGTTGTTGTAGATGTTGTTTTTGACAGTGTTTTCATTGCTACCATGCATAGGTGGACTCTATAGATAGTTGAGGTTATCTTTTTTTTGTTATAAGAGATAATTCGGGAGTATCTTTATCTAGTTAGGAAGTAGCTTGGTAGGGTTGTTCCTTCTGCTGTTAACTATTATGCTGCATTGTATTTTTATTTTTCTAGTGATAGTTCCTTCTATTAAACCTCCAAGCACACTTTGTCACCCATGGAAATATCCACTTACTTAAGGATGAATGAGATGGAGACCAGGCATTTTGAGAGGACTCTTATTTCTATAGATGAGAGGAGTTTTGTTAGGTGATAGGAGTTTTGTGACATATATTGAAGGATACACTATACCATTTTATGACACCAATCATCTCCATGCCACAATAGTGGATCTTTATTGCACAGAGGGAGCAATGATAAAGTATTCCACTGTAAATAATTTGTATATCGGGGATGAGGAATACAGACGTGGGATTTATAATTTTACTACCAAAAGAGGTTTGTGCGATGGAGATAAATCAAGGATTTCATGGACTTGAGTAGAGACTAGTTCAACAATCACCTAGAAATACTCAAGCATTATTTTGAAAAGCGATGATGCAATTGGAGAGTTCGATTTTGTTGCCTTGAAAAATAACTATCAATAGAGGGGTACAAATATTTTCCATATAGGGAATAATTGCAGGAGTAGGATTGTTTTTAAATTATATCTATAGGCAAGTCAAGGGAATACTACAGAGGATTAGTGTAGGTGCAACCAAATTATCATAATGCAAAGAATTTTTCGCAGTGTGATTTGATGCTCTTCGGTGACCAGGAAGCTGCAAATACTTATCGTTACATTCAAGTACAATTGAGTTGCATTCTAAAGTCTCTAATTTCATTTATTGATAGTCCTTCTTGTGTCCTTGTCTCTCTTAATTTCATTGTGGTAGGATTGGAATGGGTTAAAAAATCAAGCATATCATTGATTAAAATAGACACCCACATGTCACTACATGTCATTGTGCATACTCTTTGTTTCTGATACAATTAGAAGTGAGCAATATGATGTGTGCACAACTAAAAATCATAACATGCATGATGAATCCAATCTTAGCATGGAAATAGAAACCAATAATCATAAAATATCAATAAATTTGTTACACGGAATAAAAAAACAATAAAAGATTGTAAGCCAACATTGTCTATTTAGTGCAAGATACTACTAATATTTTGTAATTTTCAGAGATGGTGGATTTCATGAATATGCCCTCAAGAAAAGCTACTGACTTGAAGATAAGATGGTCAATGCAACTATTTACTTTAAATATGCTAAATTTAGGTAATTAAAACAAGTTAGAAAATCACTAGAAACACCACCCTTGTTTAATTTTTTTTTTTTGTTAATCTTGGAAGGACCTTTCATTTTCTATTTATAATCATAAAATTTACACCACATAGATTGGCTAGGTGGCCTCAACTTGCCCAATGGGAAACTAAGTCTATTGGCCACCTATTCTCATTGTAAGCCATCCGGAAACAATAGAGTTTCAATCTCTCTAGCCAAGCTATATATGTCTTTGTTTCATGACCAGGCTCTATATATCTATCTATCCTTATACTTGCAAAATGAAAAGTAAATGATAACAGCATACATAACAAAAGTAAACATGGTAAACTCACTATCCCTTCTGCTCCTCTGATGCTGATTCCATAGGTGCAGGATCCTTGACAGTTTCTCCAGGAATCTCAGACAATTCTAGGATGCATGGAATGTGTCTTTCAACTCTCTCCAGTCTAATGTCCTGCTTATGGAGCTGAAACTGGATTCTCCGCAAATCCTATTTGTAACTCGACATCCCTTGGAGATAAACTGCCATCCCCACCGAGATCTATTCCATGACTTTACCCAATAGGATTTTCATTAGCCAATAGAGCTAAAATGTCTTCTTGAATTAGTTTATCCTTCATCTGGTATTCCCAGGGTCCATGTTGAGTGTCCTCCAATTCTCCATATCCTCCTCTATCTCACTGCTGTGCTTAATTTCCTCTTCCCATTCTTCTAGCAAATTTCGGATGCCTTGATATGTTCCCTCTCCCTATGCCACGGATGCATCACTGATAAGATGCTCTACTAATTTCATTCCTCTATGGAGCTCCAACGTGCTTGGGTCCTTAACCTTTCCACGCTCCCGGCCCCCTCTTCCATGTCCCCATCCTCTCACTGGTCGAGCCATATCAACACTATTAGATACCTGTTCACAAGAAAGATTTGTTAACCGAAAGAACTGTAACATATTATTGCATTGGTTACTGTCCTCACTGGAATTATCATTGCCATCATTATCCCCATTCGTTTCCTTTTTCCATTTGCCAACAATACCGGGGGCAAGATGGTCAGTCCTTAGAAAGGGCCAAACTCCATTTCCATTCTAACTTCTCACTCCTCCCTCCCCATTGCCTCACATACTCAGTGTGGTTGACAATCCCAGGCCAAGGCCATGCGAGTGAGCCTAGCCTCAGCCCGAAAAGTTTCCCTCCATGGAGTGCAGTCCCTTTCCCCTCTACCCAGTAAGCCAGACCAATTCCTCTGCCCTTATCATGCCCGACATCACCCACAGGGGTCCTAGCTAGTCTCTTAGCACAGTAATTTCTCCTAGTTCCCCAGAATTTTCCGTGGATATGGTAGCTGGTCCATCCTCCTACCCAACATATTAGCTGACCCTCACTACCCTCAGCCTCAGATGCCAAGCTTCTACCTACCAGACCATAGCGACCAGCCCCACTCAGCCCACAGTGTGCAAATCACGGGTTCTTGTTGCCACACAATGCAAGGTCCACATAACCAAAGGCAAGGTCAATTCCCGACAAGCTCAAAACAAAGACACATATCCATACTATTGTAGCTCGATGCCTCCTCCATTTCCCTCAACATTTCCCCCAATTACCCTTCCCAAGTATCTCCCTCTCCCCCCAGCAAAAATCAAACCAGGTCGACATTGCAAAGGAGGTGAAGAGCCAAGATACATACCCATTTTTGCTCCAAGGTTGATGCCGCTGGTGCCATCGCCTTCCCTTGCTTCTATTCCAGCTCCTTACTCCACAAGCCAAATCACAATCCTTACCTGTCTGTCTTGCCTTAATTTCTATACATCCTACCTCTCCCCTGCCATCTCTGCCACCTTTCCCACCACCCTTGCATGTAGTCATGCCAAGGGCCACCACACCCATTGCTTTGAGCGTGTGGGGGGCGGTGGTACGTAAATCAACTGTATGCTTCACTAATGCCCGCAAGAACTTCCATCCACTGGCACGCACCCCGATCAGGGTACCAACCTTGTTTATTTTAAAGACGCTAAATATAGGTAATTAAAACAAGTTTGAAAATCACTAGAAACACCACCCCACATCATTTTATTTCCAGTTTTACAAGATAATATTGAATAAAATTATGAGCTCTTCCATTTCAATTGACCGTACATAAAACAATAAATGAGGTTGATGCTTTTAAATGTTATATCCATCATTAAATATAAGATATGACAAGGATGGCTCATAATTTTTAAGGCTATATCCATCGCCAACTATAAGGTAAGAGTTAATGAGATGAGAAAAAGTTTGTCTTGATATAACATGTAAAGGTCATATTAATTATAACTCATGCATATTGTATCTTATTGTGCATATTTTAATTGTATAACTTCAATCTGGGTAATTTTTTACATTTAAATTGTCAAATATGTAGAAGTTACATTACACTAGCTTAAATCCGCACACAAATAAAATATCATAAATATGGCAGGGGAATGAGTAAGCATTTTCACACTGTTTTAAAATTTCCCCTTGCTTGGTGAAAAACCAATTCAATGCTATTTTTGGTGGAGTATTAAGTTATTAACCAAAGATAAAAAAATGTTAGTCTCTTAAATGACTGAAAAAGGATATTTAGAATGTTATATAGAAGTTACATTTCACGTAGCTATATCTACCCTGACGTAACTATAATATTCCAACTCCATTTTTTTATATAGAAGTTACATTTCATGTAGCTATAGAAGTTACATTTACGTGTTTTAGATAGAAGTTACATTTTACATAGCTATATCTACCTTGACATAACTATAATATTCCAACTCCATTTTTTTCACACTTTTCAACATTTTAAATATTTGTCTATATTTCAATGTGACTTTGCAATTAAATAGTTGATATTGTTTAAGACATCTCCTATTTCCAACATTTTGAATTCTTAAGTGGGATCTTGGGTAGGTTTTTGTTACTACCATATATCATGTTTTAAGTACATGGTGTTTTATAATTCACCCAAGAGACTTTAGGAGCAACCTTGAATTGCATGCTTGTTTCCATTATACATCTAATATTTGCAACCTTTTCCACGTGAAGAACCCAATATCCCATGTTGAACATGAAGCAAGTACCTCAAAAATTGGGGAATATCAGTTATTCTATTTCTAGAGGGGGATAGATCCAGAGAAGGCAATGACAACTCTCATAAATGGCTTTTGTCGGGTTGATCTTAATGAAATCCCACTAGAATTTGCTACTAAACTAAATCAATTTATGAATTTGAAGCTTGAAGGTGGTGTTTAATAAGTGTTGCAAGGTATATCTAGAACACTATATATATACATTATTTTAATGCCATGAGATGGTGTCTCAATAACACTATTTTCCAGTGACGGGCGCTAGATGTAGATAACTTTCTCATGTCCAATAGGTAAATCGTATCATTATATTTCTATGAAATCTCAGAATGTATTCAAAGATTGTCTCAGATAAGGAAATATGTATGTACTCTTGAATTTATCTATGTTGTAATAAGGTCAAGAATAAATTTGTCATTGAAAATAATTTGGATCTACCATGTAAGTTTACTTTACTACATGGAATTCTTGATTTGTTAGATCCCAACTAGTTAGGGTTGAATTTATTTTTGTTGTAATGAGATTAAGAATAAAGTTGTCATTTTAATCACTAAAATCTACCATGTAAGATTTATTCACTACATGAAATTGCTTATTTGTTAGAGCACAACTTATCAATATTATGAAGAGTCCTCTTTCATGACAATATTTATGAATTCTCTATTCTTGCTCAAAGAATTACATATTATAGAAAGGTGGAAAATAAATGAAATGCAGTTGAATGGTTTATGTTTTAAAATGTGTGGAGGGAGTATAAAATCATTTTCAGTTGTGTTCAAATATTTTGGAGCGCCCACTAAAGTTCTTCATTTTCCTCCTAGTTAATTTCATTTCTACTATCCCAATCCCTCTAGAAGTCTTCTCCAAAGTGATCCCTTAACTGTCTTGGAGGGAAATTGGTTACTTGATTGGAACCCACGGATTACAATTTGATTAGGAGAAAGGGATGAGAAAGCTTCATATTCTTCAATATATTCTGCAAGTTAAAAGCACATCGAATTATTGCCTTTCTGTTTAATTGATACAACAACAACTCGAGCATTTGTTAGGATTTTGAGACCTTTTTCAATGATTTTTGTTTGTTATCAATTAAAGAAATTAAAGAAAAGGTGAAAATGATGCAGTGGAAGTATTTTCAGTTTTAGTGCCTAAGAAGGCCTTACTAATGTGAAGGGTTTGGCATTTTCTTGGCTCAAGATTAGTCGCATTTGACATCGTAGCATTTCTTTTAACCTCATTTTTGTTGTGTCTTTATTGCTCTCCTTGAAGTTGGTGACCTAAAGTGTGTGTAATATGAAGTATTAACTATTAAGCACTCTCAAAGGTGATATTGATGGATGACTAACTTTAAATGTCCCTACTTGACACTCCAGTATTACATGATCATGAAAATAAATTATTAATCACTATTAAAGGCAAGATGATTAATGTGTTGTGTTTCATGGCTTGTCATATAATTACTACATTTTGGCCCCCAGTAATATATTTGAGGCTACTTTTTGGTTATTACTTGTGGAGCTTCCCATTGGCTCAGAAAAACATTGAGGATAAATGTCCACTGCATTGGCATTGGACATCATCAAAGAGGAATTCACCAAAAGCAGTAGAGTACATGGGAGGAATTGGTACAATGAGTGAATAACCACTAGAGAAACATCGATGCACCATAATTTCTTAGGTATTTAGATTCACTGAATTAACTAGTCACAAAAAATACCCTTTTTTTTCCAAATATTTTCATGTATACATAATACTAAAAACACAATTTTAGACTAATTACTCACACTAATAATTATTTGATAGTCATAATTTATAATTAAATAGTTTAATATGATTAATATTATAGGACACAGCTATCGGGTCTGACTGTGAGGGGCATTGTGACAATATATGTACACTTCTCATTGCATTAGACAATCATATCTTAGAGTGTGATATCCATCCAACGAAATGTACTCCCAAAGACCATTGTGGGATTGAAATTTTTGCTTTCAGTGGACAAGTGGTGATAGATTTTCTTAGGCCTTAGTGTTCTTCTTCCCTAAGGTTTTGACACTACTCACAGCTAGCACCTTCATTCAACCAAGTGAGGTGCTCATCTTGGAAAGTTGAATCATTTTGTCTCCACAATCCAATATGATGTTGGATCAATCTTATGATCCTAAAAACATAGGTCATAATAGCGAGGAACTTTTATTGTGGGCAAAAGAATATCCAAATTTAAGTAACATGACTCTTTTAGAACAAGCAATAAGGATATTTTTTACACTGATTTTTTTTCTCCATTTGTTTTCACAAGTTATCTATTCCCTAATATTTTTAACATGTAACTTAATTGGTATGATTGTGCCTAAGGTTTTGTTGAAGGTTGAATACTAAGTTCCTAAGGTGTTATTTTCTATGGTGGCATTTTATTTGCTTTTTTTATATAGGTCATCTAGCCACATAGTGGCCACTATCAAATGTTGAGGTATATGTTATATAAATTTTTTATAGTCTACTTTCTTTTATGTTCAAGTATTCATCATATTTCATGTCTTATACTCTGCATTGTATCTTCTTTCATTTTCAGGAGAGAAACCTAATATTGATCATAAGAAGCAACAATTGAAGAAAGAGGAGAACAATAACAGTGGAGCGACAAATGCAAAATGAGAGAGAGAAGAGAATCTGTCTAGTGATACCCTTAGAGCCAATATCTTGCATAAGACACGCTCATAGAGAGTGATGGTCAAGCCTTCAGAGTTAGTGAATTCACTTGCAATGTTTTGACAACACAGTCATAATGTTTTGAAATGATGAAACAATATTTCATGTGTAAATTGTAGTCCAACCCATATTAAGTTGGAAAATCATATTGTAATACTTGATATTTTATATAATAAAATTTATATGGTTGAAATTATTTTTATTTTCACTTGATATTATTCAGTCTTGTAATTAACATATGCAACTTTACACTATCATATTAGACAAACATGCACATTGTATGACATTTTCTTAAAATTTAATCACAAAATCATACTAATTAATTTATGGTGATTAATAATAAACACATAAAATAAATCTAAAAATACTAATTTAGTAGTTTATATTAATTAATTATGAATATGAATAACATTAATATATGACTAAATTAGTTGTTTATAATGATTATAAATGAAATGAATAGAAACTACTAAATCATTCGTTTATATAATGGATATGAAAATACCAAAAAAAGATAAATGACTACTGCAAATGATAAATTTTTTTATTAAAATGATGACTAAATTTTGCATATATATGACTATTAGTAGTTAATTTACAACATCTTATAACATGACTAAAATTTAGTCATATTTCTTTGCTCATTAATTGGTTTTAAATAATGACTAAAATTTGCATATATCTGACTATTATTAGCTAATTTATAGTATCTTATAACACGACCAACATTTTGGTCATATTTCTTTAGTCATTAATTGGTTTTCTCAAGGATTCATATAGTAATATATTTTGTTATATATTTGGTCATTAATTGCAACAATTAGTGACTAAACCAATGAATAAATTTATGACTAAATATACTACTAGATGGTAAATTTGAGAAAACCAATTAATGATTAAGCTAAAATGACTAAAGGTTGGTCACGTTATAAGATATTGTAAATTATATACTATTGGTCACCGACCGAAAAATGGTCATTTATATGCAAATTTTAGTTGTTTTTTTAGTAACTAATTAGTCATTTTGTACTAATGTTTGAAGTAGTAAACTTAGGGTCAACCAAAAAACCTCAAAATGTCAACCTAGGTCTTGGTCTATCATCAGAAGAAAGAATATCATTCATTAGATTGTTGAAAATATACAAAGGTGTCTTTTCCTAGGATTACGTAGACCTCAAAACCTATGATACCTCTATAATTCAACACCATACCTATGACTTCGAACGAAAATCCAATCCAACAGAAGCTTCACAAAATTCACCCAAACCTTGAGAGTCAAATCAAATTTGAATTGAACAAGCTTGAATTGACCAAAACAAATGTCTCATTGGGAATCCCATTCATGGGTTTCAAGAAAAGAATGATATGCAGGCAAGCTAAGATGAAGCAAGAAGGGCCACACCAAAGGATGATCAAAGGAGAATCAAGATGAGGTATGTATGCATCAAAGTTTAAGTCATGTTATCATTTGTATATTATTGAGTCATGGGTATATTTCTATAACATGATCAAGCATGAAAGAATCTCTTTCACCAAGAACATGCTCGAAGGCATGTACCACAATGCAATGAGGGTCAACAAAAGAATATGCTCACATAAGGAGCATAAGATTGCTGACTAAGAAGCAGTCACCCAAGATGAATCCTTGGTGGAGGAATGGTGCGAGTGAGCTCGAGGGTTTTTGCAGATGCACTAGATGGCTCTGTACATGTAGGGAAAAGGCATATTGGTGCTAAAAAATGCACAACATATTTGTCGACATCAAGATTTTCTCTTTCCATATATATATGAGTGAGATGGTGAGTTTTGGAGCATAAATTGTAACAGAGTAAGCAGACAACCATTTTGTATCTTACTAGCACACTTGGATTTCACTTCATAAAAATCTAACTTCATGATTTGAGATAGTCATTAAAACTTAGTTGGTTTGCATGGAATCTAGTTTTCATCAGATTTCAGATTCAAATTTTAAATTTTATGAGGAAGGGTTTGGGGGTGAGAGTCACCGTGGGAAATAAACTATATGAATGGGAATTTTGACTTCAAATTTTATGAAGGGTTTGGGGTGAGAGTCACCATGGGAAATAAACTATATCAATTGGTATTTTGACTTGACTTAGCCTTGCACAATTTTGACTGATGAACATTATTTCATCCAAACTGAGACTCTGCCTGGATGGTAAGAAAATAATCATTTTGAAAAAGAACCAATCATGAAAATGAATAAAACTGAACAATGGTATTCAGCAAATGAAGATTGGTAGATAAGAGGGCATATGACCTAGCCTTGTCAATGGGAGAATACAATATATAGCCATGCCCGTTGTGACCCTTATGGATCTTTCTTTTGTTTTCTTCATGTAGTTGTTGTTGTATGACAATCTAATGGAGCATTTTGATTGTATTGAGTAAACATTTTAATATGAACTTATTTTAAGACCCGATAGATGATGGAGAGTTTTGGTCATCATTAGGCCCTCTATACATGTTCTCCTCTGTGACAACTTTTCCAATCAACTAAAACACGGCAAAATAGATTGCAAGCCAAAAGCATGTTTAATCCTATCTTGCAGTCTAAAATACATTGTAGAATGTGTTCCCCTTTACCATTCAGTTATCTCAATATTTAAATTACACATCATGGTTTATCAAATCGAAAATCATTTTGAACAATGCAAGCTGTAAAATTAATCCCATTCATATGTAGTACATGACAAAATCTCGTCTAGAGGCAAGATAATTACAACCACTGATGCCATATCCTATTCTTCAAGACCTATTTTTTGTGTACAGGAAGTGGATCATTAATCCAGATAATTAAACCCTGCCCGAGGCACCTTACTGAACAGATATCATATTTATAGTGGCCACACTTCACCAACTTCCAACTTCTGACTATGGGACATCTTATTGTATCACATTCAAACATTACTTCTTTGTCCGAATTACAATAATATATACCCATGATCTGTATCTCTATACTGCAGAATCCGATAGAGGTGTTGATCAAGATATATCATGGTGATTGAAGCTCTGTGAGACTCTAGAACACTTGGGCCCTTGCTCTATTTTGGTTGTTATCTCAGAACTCCTGTTTCCAACATATCGACAAATAGAAATCAGACAAAAGTTGATAACAAGCATTGAGGACCAGAGCATGCTCTTCATCTGAATGTATGGATAACTAGTACCTGTATTCTTGCAGATGTTGCCTTAGATCAGTTTTTAGCTGGGTGCCCTCCTCTACATCCTGGTGAGTTACTTGTGATTCAATTGCCGTAGTGTCTAGTGAAGGTTACCTGATTAACCAAAGGTAAGACGAACATCATAGTCATCCATATGAGAAGAAAATTTTAGGAAACAAAAAGGCAC
The DNA here is from genome assembly GCA_031772625.1 of Pinus tabuliformis. Lineage (NCBI taxonomy): Eukaryota > Viridiplantae > Streptophyta > Pinopsida > Pinales > Pinaceae > Pinus > Pinus tabuliformis. The sequence continues at coordinate 738,351,222 of CM062814.1, read as the reverse complement.
TTCAGTAATCATTAAAGGACTACAAAATATCTACCATCAATGAAAGACAGGCCAATGACCAGATGCCAACAAATATGTTAGTTTCAGGGCTGATATTCTCAAATGGAAGGTCCATTTAGGGACAATGTTTTGCTAAAAAATGCATAACATATTTGTAGGCATCATGATTTTTTCTTTCCATATATATATATATATATATATATATATATATATATATATATATATATATATATATATATATATATATATATATATATATATATATATGAGTGAGCTGGTGAGTTTTGGAGCTTAAATTGTAACAAAGTAAGCAGAAAACCATTCTATATCTTACTAGCACACTTGGATTTCACTTCATAAAAACATAACTTCATGATTTGAGATAATCATCAAAACTTAGTTGGTTTTCATGGAATCTACTTTTCATTAGATTTCAGATTCAAATTTTAAATTTTATGACGAAGGGTTTGGGGGTGAGAGTCACCATGGGAAATAAACTATATGAATGGGCATTTTGACTTCAAATTTTATGAGGAAGGGTCTGGGGTGAGAGTCATAGTGGGAAATAAACTATATGTATGGGCATTTTGACTTGACTTAGCCTTGCACAATTTTGACTGATGAACATTATTCCATCCAAACCTAGACTCTGCCTGGATGGTAAAAAAAGCAATCATTTTGAAAAAAACCAATCATGAAAATGAATAAAACTGAACAATGATCTTCAGCAAATGCATATTGGTAGATAAGAGGGCATATGACTTAGCCTTGGCAATGGGAGGATACTCAAATATACAACCATGCCCGTTGTGACCCTTATGGATCTTGCTTTTGTTTTCTACATGTAGTTGTTGTTGTATGTGTATATAATCAACACTCTAATGGAGCATTTTGAATTGTATTGAGTAAACATTTTAAGATGCACTTATTTTAAGACCTGACAGAGGATGGAGAGTTTTGAACTCGATATGGTCATCATTATGCCCTCTGTACATGTTCTCCTCTATGACAACATTTTCAATCAATTGAAGCAAGGCAAAACAGATTGCAAGCCAGAAGCATCTTTAATCCTATCTTGTAGTCTAAAATATGTTGTAGAATGTGTTCCCCTTTACCATTCAATTATCTCAATCTTTAAATTACACAACATGATTTATCAAATCGAAAATCATTATGAACAATGCAAGCTGTAAAATTCATCCCATTCATATGTAGTACATAACAAAATCTCCTCTGGAGGCAAGATAATTACAACCACTGATGCCATATCCTATTCTTCAAGACCTATTTTTAATGTACAGGAAGTGGATAATTAATCTAGATAATTAAACCTTGCCTGAGGCACTTTACTGAATGATATCATATTTATTGTGGCCACACTTCGTCAGCTTCCAACTTCTGACTATGTGACATCTTATTGTATCACATTCAAACATTACTTCTTTGTCCAAATTACAATAATATATACTGATGATCTATATCTATATACTACAGAATCTAGATAGAGGTGTCGATCAAGATATTTCGTGGTGATTGGAGCTCTATGAGACTCTAGAACACTTGGGCCCTTGCTCTATTTTGGTTGTTATCTCAGAAGTCTTGTTTCCGACATTTCGACAAATAGAAATCAGATAGAAGATGATAACAAGAATTGAGGACCAGAGCATGCTCTTCATCTGAATGTATGGATAACTAGTACCTGTATTCTTGCAGGTGTTGCCTTGGATCAGTCATTAGCTGGTTTCCCTCCTTTGCATCCTGGCGAATTACTTGTGATTCAACTGCCGTAGTGTCTAGTGAAGGCTGCCTGATCAACCAAAGGTAAGAAGAATATCAAATTCATCGATATGTGAAGAAAATTTTAGGAAACAAAAAGGAACTTCAGTAATCATTGAAGGACTACAAAATCTCTATCATCAATAAAAGACAAAGACAGGCCAAGTTTTTCGCAATTTAACCAAATGACCAAATGCCCAAAAATCTGTCAGTTTTGGGACCATTATTCTCAAATGGAAGGTCTATTTAGGGACCATGTAAAGAGAAGCTCGAGCGAGAAGCCCGAGTAAAAGTTTACGAGAAAGCTATATTACTACCTTTCATCTCCCTTAATGATATTCGACTCTTCTCTGAATGAGTTTGATCTTTGAGATCCTCTATCAGAAAGTGCAGCGGGGAAATAAATTTTAATAGGTCCATTTAGATTTTAGAATGGCCGCCAAATTAGATTTGAATAGGTAGTAAAATCTTATAAAGTAATTGCTATGGTCGCTTAGGTTTTCATTAAGTTTTATTCTTATTTGAGCAAAAGGATATCATCTAACATAGAAGTTGTATCTAATGAGGTTGAAGATAAGTAATAATGTTAGTTTAGTCAGGGCATCAATAAAAATTATATGAGTTTTTTTTTAATATAAGTAAGTATGTTCATATAAGGAGAGAAAATGGACATGAGCTTTACACATGAGGAAAATATCTATCAATCTTTAAGGAGTGAAAAATATGTTTAAATCTGTAAATAATGTTATCAATAAACTTAAATAGTTATAGGTAGCCTATTATTTTTAAGGAAGTTCACTTAGAGCTTAAAAATATCCTATTAGAAGTTAGCCATAGCTTAGAAGGCCTTCACATGTGTTGTTAAGAGAGACATGGGATAAATTTTGACTAAAGGAAATAAGGGGTACAATAAAATTAATGTATAGCACCTACTCAAATCACCAAGATTATACCCAAACCATCAAGATGACACACTTCTCTGAGCAAAATTATGAAACACCATGGAACAACTCGGATTAAAACTTATAACCAAAGCATAAAGAGTTAGAATAGAGTGTTTAAGTGAACATAATAAAAATAGTACACATTGGACATAATATCATATACACATGGATCATACATATCTAGTTAAATGTGGTAGCTAAAGGAACCTCTTTCTACACCTAATGTCCTAGATGGCTAAGGAAAGGTGTGATCAAACCAATGATACATCCATGAATTACATATAGATTCCCTTAGATGGAAAATGATCAATGTGACAGGAATCATAGGGGTTGAGATGACAATCTATTAATTTTAGTTAATAATGGTATGTTTTATGCTTAGCACAATTACTTCAATGTTCCTTAAGCAACCCAATAGCAATTCAAATTTAGATTTACATTAGCGATCACATTAACCATTAATCACATTGACAGTGAAAGTAGATAGAACATAAAACAATATTCAGAAGACAAGCCAAGACAAGAGGACACCAGATTTGGTGGATGCCAGGGAAAAACCCCAATGTTGGGAAAACCCTTTGATCAATTCTTCTTATTATTATATCAAAAGTACGACAAAGAGAGGGAGTACAAAAGTCAAATTGACTTGCCCAATTCAAAGTCAAAACAATCCTATCAATTTATGTAGTCAAACTTCATCCCTAACCAAAAAGTCAACATTGGTCAAATCAGCAATAAATCATCCTCAAAAAAACTCGATCTTCCCTAGTCAAAATTGACTTGATCAGGAGGTTAAAGTCAGCCTAAAACAACTCAGTCAAACTCGGTGAAAGGAGAGAGAAAATTTGTTATAATTTTTTGTGGTCAAACTGCAGTCAACCATGAAGTCAACATTGATCAAACTGATCATATTCCCTCGAATTTTGTGCACAGAAATGCGACCTAAAGAGACAGAAAATATCCTCCAAAAATTGTAGTCAATGTTGGTCAATAAATCCTTCATCAACGTTGGTCAAACTTGGTTTGTTGCCTGAAATTTTGGTCCTGCAATTCAACCCAGAAAACTCGTCCTTCTTGCCACACGTGTGAGAGAGACAAGTTGCCTAATAGTTGTATGAACCAATGAGAGGAGAGAGAAGAATTTGTGAGTGATGATGATGCCAAATGAGGTGTGAGGTCACTTGTATTTATACAATTCACTATGGGTGAGGAGACACATCCATTGGGTTTCTTGAGCCTACATGTTGGTGTAGCCGACCTGAAAAATTTGTACACATGTGGGGATAAATTCAAAATCAAACTTCTGCTTGTCTAAATGAGATGATATTTATATCAATTTTGGTCCTCTTGAAAAGAGGAATTTAATGCAATCATCGTATCCATCAAATGAGCTATCCTAGGGTGGAATTTGGCCCTATTTTTCAATTTTAACACAATCAAAATTTTAAAATATCCTCTAAAAGCCCAAATAGAAAATGGGGTAATAGATCCCATGACATCCAACTTGTGATCTATGGTGGGAAATCCTCAAAGTATCTCTAAAGAAATATGTCTCATAGAGGTCGAGGTCAAGAAGAGGTAAGATGCCTCACTAATTTGGTAGTTGAAGAAGTTTGAATCTTGGTTTGTCAATTTGGTCCTAAGTAGGCAAGGCAACATGGAAGGAGGTGATCCCCTTGGAAGAGTTTTACAGGGGAAGGCCACATAAGGCCTTATATAAAGATCTAAATCAAAGGACCTCCCTCATAAAAATTTCTAGACATGTATTTAAAGAATGTAGATAACGACCCATCCAAATGTTGATAAAGACAATAGAACATCCCTTGAATCTCATAATAAATGGGGGCATCTACAGATGAGGTGATCCTAATTTAATTCTATCTCATGTATATGGAAAAGCTAGCATTTGTTATTAAGAAGAGGAAGGTCATTGTAATTAGTTTCAACTCGAAGCGAATGTAAACCCACTTTGAACACACCAAGGGGGATCTAAAGGGTAGCATCTGGTGCTCTTGTGCATATGTAGTTAAACAAAAACACCCCCTTTTATTTTCATGAAGTGTTCCTGGTACAAATCGATGTTAGAGTCAAGGCTTTGAAAAGATGAAGTCTAAGTACATTGAATGTATTGTCTATAAATAACCTCTCTAACAATCTGAAAGAAGCATACAATGATGTCATTTACATTGGAGGTGTAAATCACTTGAATTGTGTTACAACTTTAATCACTCTCCCACAAAAATGTGTCATGCTTCCTTGTGATGATGCTTCAACCCTATTGGAGAAGAACCTCACAATGTAAAAGGAATTTAAACATGATGTAACTTTAATAGTGCCCCACATTCACCCCCTGGATCACCACTCATGGCTAATTTAAGGTTATTTCAAGCACTGATGTGGATAATATCATTTTATTTCCTCTTATGTATATTATTCTACATTGATACAATTGAGTTTAGTGGTTAAGGACTTAAGATTTAGGGGATTTAGGTGTTAGTGGTTAAGGGTTAGAAGTTAAGGTGTTTAGGCGGTGAAGGGTTAGGGGTTAAGGGTCACAAGTTAAGAGGATAAGGAGTTGTGGCTTAGGAGGTTCATGGATTATATGTTAGGGGTTAGTGTCTTAAGATTTAATGATTCAAGGGGTTTATGGGTTATGATTTGTGAGTGTATGGGTTAAGGCATTATGGATTGGGGGTTAAGGGGATAGGGAAGTTAGTGGTTATGGGTTAAGGGCTTATAGTTTGTGATAACTGGACTCATAATCCCCTTATCACCACTATTGGGGGTTCCCCTAACAATTGCTCTTGATACCTTCCCTCTAGGTCCCCTAAACCCTATGAAATTAAGTCCTAAGCCCCCTTCTCAGCTTGGGTTGAGTTACTAATCACATAGCCTTGGTTGGACAAATGCTCTGGAGCCCTTGGTGGGTTGAGTTACTAGTCCTGGAGCCTTGGTTGGACAAACTCTCTGGAGCCCTAGATGGATGGGATAGAGACTGATCTGATGATGGTTTTGTGATGTCCGAACATGAGGTGGAATCACTATTTGATGGGTTGAGGTGGATGGCCTCTGAAAGCCCTGGATGGTTTTTGATTGATGTGTTCTATGAGATCCCACATTCATGCTTGGAATATGGCATGAGGGTGAATGGCTGAATAGAGATTTGGCTCAGCCATTCTATGGCCTGGTGGAATGTTGAAGTCCCATCCTAGGTTTGGATTTTGCATCATTAATGAAATGTTATTTCCCCTTGTATTTCTATGAGCATTTTGATGGATTATATGTGGTCTATATGATTGTACTTTCATGAGTATTTTCTGTTGCTATTATGTTGGTTATGTATGTGTTTTATGACAGCAGACATGTGTGCCTCTCATCATGTTTTTACTTATAATTGAATGATCAATGTATCTATGACCTAATGGATGGAATGGCAATTGATGTGTTGAGGAATCAATGGTTCTTAGCAATTCTCAGCTAAGTATGAGACCCCTATGCTCAGAACTGTGAATTACACTTGTAGATTACACATTTGCAATATGTTTGACGAAATGCCTGTCATGGCTAGTAGGGGTCCAGTCAAGGTCTTGAACAAGTATTTGCTTTAGCACTATCATTTCCATGTTATTTTACTGATTTGTAGAGATGGTTCAATTCTGGGCAATGACCTGGGTTCTGGGCCTGAAAAAGTGGCTCAAATCCCGAAGTCGCTGGCATAGCACTGACAATTTTGGTCTCTAGTCACTGGCAGGCAATCCTGTGAGAGCGAATTTGGGTTTCTGGTCACCCTCATGCCTATATCATGGGAGCGACTGAGCCGTAAGTTGTCCAAAATTAGTTCAGTGGGACCCCAAGGCAAGTTGTCTAAAGTATTGGATTGGTTCCTGAGGGTCTTGTAGCTAATGGTCAATGTCTTCATGGTGTGTTTCCATCGGTCCCACTTCCTTAACATCACTTAGGAGGTTGAATCATATAATAGTGGCCTCTCATCACATGTTTAACTTGGCTGGTCGGTTGCTTGGGTAGATGTGGGAGGAGGGTGTTACAAGGGAGTGCCAGGAAACATAAGGGAGCACTAGTTTAAATTGCATGGAAATGAATGAATAAGAGTGTGTGATAGGGAGTGTTAGCGAGTTCCAAGTGTGCTAAGGAGGGAGTGACAAGGTATTCTAGGCAGTGCCAAGGCATGCTACAATGCTAGGGAAGCATGCCAAGATGTACCAAGTTCAAAGTTGTGCCAATGCATGCTGAGGAGTATTAGTGAGTGATAGGGAAACACAAGGGAGAACTAGGTCAAAACACATGGAGATGAATGAATAAGAGTGTGTAACAGGGAGTGCAATGCGTTCCATGTGTGTTAAGGAGGGAGTGACATGGTATGTGAGGCAGTGCTAAGGCATGCTAGAGTGCTAGTGCAGCATCTGACCAAGATGTGTCAAGTGCCAAGGTGTGCCAACACGTGCTAGGAAGTGTTACAAAGTACCATCAAAACACAATGGACCACTAGGGTTTCACTGCTCCCCATTCCTGTCATTGATGAATTACTAGATGAATTGCATGGATCAATTTACTTCACCAAGTTGGATCTTCGTTCGGGATATCATCAAATCAGAATGAAGATTGAAGACATTCCGAAAACGGCATTTAGAACTCATGAGGGTCATCATGAACTTTTGGAGCAGCGAAACCACTAGGGTTTCGCTGCTCCAAACAGGACCATTAGGGAGTGCCACGGAAACACAAGGGGGAGCTAGTTTCAAATGCATGGAAATGAATGAATAATATAATGTGACAGGAAGTGTCAGTGGGTTCTAGGTGTGTTAAGGAGGGAGTGACAAGGTATGATAGGTAGTGCCAAGGAATGCTAGAGTGTCAGGGTGACATGCCAAGATGTGCTAGGTGCCAAGGAGTGTTAGGGAGTGCCATGGAAACACAAGGGGGAACTAGATTAAAATGCATGGAAATGAACGATTAAGAGTGTGATAGGGAGTGTCAGTGAGTTTCAAGTGTGTTAAAGAGGGAGTGACAAGGTTATATGCTAGGCACTTCCAAGGCATGCTAGATTTCCAGGGCATGTCAGGGAGTGCTAGGGAGTGCCAAAGCATGTCAAGGAATGTAGTGGGTGCTAACACATGCCACATAGTGCCAAGGGATTGTTAGATGTGCCAGGTACTATGGCATGTCAAGATGTAAACAATTTTGTTCAGTTTTTTTATGGCCATGGTTGAACATGAGCCTTGAAATGGTAACTTGTAACTCATTAAGTTGGATAAGTTGAAATTATACGTGAGTAGCCTAAGATGAGTTATACTTATTTCTTAGGTGAACAAGGCATAGTCTAGTTGTAGTAATTGTAACTTGGTCAAGTTGTTGTAGTCGAGGCAAGACTTGGTTGGGTTCCCAAGTCCCAAAAAAAGTAAGGGTAGTTGTGAGGGAATTATAGTTAAGGAGTGTCAGGGTGTGCCAAGGAATGAAAAGGCATGCTAACTCATGTCAGACATTGCCAATGCATGTTGAGGAATGTTAGGGAGTGTTAGGGCATCACAAGGGAGAACTAGGTCAAAATACATGAAAATGAACAAATAAGAGTGTGTGCCAAAGAGTGTCAATGAATTCTAGGTGTCTTAAGGACAAAGTGTGTTAGGAGAAGGTTAGAATAGGAATTTTAGGAGGCAAGCCTATGGTTACAATTATAAGGGGTTGGTCAAAGTAGTTTCAGAAAAAGGGAGACTTTGGGTTGGGCACAACATTGTTTTGCCAATGAATTGGTTGGGTTCCCAAGTCGCAAAAATAGTAAAGCTATCTATGAGGGCATGACAATTAGGGAGTGCCAAGGTCTACCAGGGAATGCCAGGAAGTACTAAAACATGCTAGACAGTTCCAACGCATGTTAAGCATGCTAAGACAAGTCAACTGCTAAGGAATGCCAAGATGTGCCAGGTGCCACAGTGTGGCATAAATGCATACTAAGGAGTGTTAGGGCCAAGTGCCAAGGAAACACAAGGGAACACTAGTTTCAATTGCATGGAAATGAAGTGTCAACGAGTTCTAATTGTGTCAAGGAGGGAGTGAAAAGGTATGCTATGCAGTGCCAAGCATGCTAGAGTGTTAGGGAACCATATCGAGATCATGTGCCAAGCGCCAAGGTGTGCCAATGCATGCTAAGGAGTGTTAGGGGGTGCCAAGGAAACATAAGGGAGTAGTACTAGGTAAAAATGCATGGAAATGAATGAATAAGAGTGTGTGATAGGGAGTGTCAGTGAGTTCCAAATGTGTTAAGGAGAGAGTGACATGGTATGTTAGGTTGCACTAATTCATGCTAGATTTCTAGGGCGACATGCGGCCAAGATGTGCTAGGTGCTAGGGTATGTCAACACATGCTAGGAAGTGTTAGGGAGTGCTAAGGAAACACAAGGGAGCACTAGGTCAAATTAATGCATGCAAATGAACAAATAAGATTTTGTGACAGGAAGTGTTAGTGAGTTACAGGTGTGATGAGGGAGTAACAAGGTATGGTAGGTAGTGCTAACGCATGCTAGAGGCCAGGGAAACATGCCTAGGTGTGACAGGTGCTAGGGTGTGCCAATGCATGTCAGGGAGTGTTATGGAGTGCCAAGGAAACAAAAGGGATCACTAGTTTCAAATACATGGAAATGAATGAATAAGAGTGTGTGACAAGGAGTGTTAGTGAGTTATAGGTGTGGTAAGGAGGGAGTGACAAGATATGTTAAGTAGTGCCAAGGAATGTTAGAGTGCCAGGGAAACATGCCAATATGTGCCAGGTGCCAGGGTGTGCCAATGCATGCCAGGAAGTGTTAGGGAGTGCCACAGAAACACAAGGGAGAACTAGTTCAAAATGCATGGAAATGAATAGATAAGAGTGTGTGATAGGGAGTGTCAATGAGTTCCAAGTGTTCTAAGGAGGGAGTGACAAGGTTATATGCTAGGTAGTTCCGAGGCATGCTAGAGTGTCAAGGCATGTCAGGGAGTGCTAGGGTGTGCTAGGGAGTGAAAAGCATGCTAATAAATGAAAGGGATGCCAACACGCACCACATAGTGCTAAGGGATTGTTAGACATGCCAAGTGTTATGGCATGTCAAGATGTAAACTATGTTGCTTAGTTGTTTTATGGCCATGGTTGGACGTGAGCCTTGACTTGGTAACTTGTTATGTGGGATGAGTTGAGATTGGAAATGAGTAGCCTAAGATGTGTTATAGGCAGTTATTAGGTGAACAAGGCATAGTCTAGTTGTAGTAACTATAACTTGGTTAAGTTGTTGTAGTTGAGGCAAGACTTGGTTGGGTTCCCAAGTCTCAAAAAAAGTAAGGGTAGTTGTGAGGGCATGATAGCTAAGGAGTGTCGAGCCATGCCAAGGAATGAAAAGGCATGCTACCACATGGTAGATATTGTCAATAAATGCTAAGGAGTGTTAGGGAGTGTCAGGGAACATAAGGGAGAACTAAGTCAAAATGCTTAGAAATGAACGAATAAGAGTGTGTGTCGAGTGTCAGTGAATTCCAGGTGTCCCTAGGATGAAGTGTTTTTGGAGAAGTTTAGAATAGGACTTGGAGGAGGCAAGCATATGGTTGTGATAAGGCATGGACAAATCAATTTCAGAGAAAGAGAGACTTTGGTTTGGGCACAATATTTTTTTCTAATGAATTGGTTGGGTTCCCAAGTCGCAAAAAAAGTAAGGCTTTTTATGAGGGCATGGAAACTAGGGAGTGCCAAGGTGTTCTAGGGAATGTAAGGTTCCCAAGTCGCAGAAAAATGTAATGCTAGTTGTGAGGGCATGACTGCCAAGGTATGTTAGGGAATGCTAGGGCATGCTAACATGTGCCAAATAGTGTGAAGGCATGTCAAACATGCTAAGATGTGCCAAGTGCTACGCATGCCAAGATGTGCAAAGGTGTGACAATGCATGCTAGGGACTGTCAAGGAAGAAAAAGGGAGAAACAAGTTAAACTATAAGGAAATGAACGCATATTAGGGTTAATAAGTCATCAATTTACCTTTCCCGTGAGGGGCATGCTAGGCACACCAACACTAGGTGGAAATAGGTGCCAAGTGCCAAGTATCAGTGCATTCTAAGTGCCAAATCTTCCTCCATTGATTCTCATCTACTTTCCAATAATTGATCTCAAATCACTTTAATATTAAACCATGCCAAAGCATACCAAGTAAACTCAACACATGCCAACACATGCTAAGACTTGACAAGTGCCAACATGTGCCAAGTGCCAATGTGTGTCACGGAGTGTGATGCATGCTATGAAGTGGCAGAACATGTCGAAGAGTGCTAAGGTGTGCTAGAGAGTGAAAAAGCATGCTGAGGAGTGTTAGGGAGTACTAGGAAAACACAAGGGAGAACTAGGTCAAAATGCATGGAAGTGAATGAATATGAGGGTGTGTGAGGGAGTGTCAATGAGTGTTAACTATCATGCCAACAAGGGAGTGACAAGGTATGCTAAGCATTGGTAAGGCATGCCATGGAATATCAGGGCATGTCAAGAAGTGCTAGAGTGTGCTAGGTAGTTATGGGGTGTGCTAACATGTGCCAAATAGTGCCAAGGCATGCCAAGACATGCCAAGACATGTCAGGTGCTAAGACATGCTAGGATGTGTAGGGTGCCAGAGTATGCCAATATGCATCAAGGAGTTTCAAGGCAACAAAAGGAATAACCAAGCTAAAATTCAAGGAAATGAACACATAAGAGGGTTAATGAGACGAGACTTTATCTTTTTCAAAAGGGGCATGCTAGGCACACTAATAATAGGTTCCAGTACATGCCAAGTGCCAATGTGTGCCAAGTGCTAATGTATGTCAATGCAATATTATGCTAAGGTGTTCCAGGGCATACCAACACATGTTAGGGGAGTGTTATGATATGCTGGGGCATGCCAACATGTGCTTGGGTGTCCTACTCATGGCAAGATGTTCCAAGACATGCGAGATGCCAAGGAATGTTAGTGTGTGCCAAAGCATGTTAAGGTGTGCCATGAGTGTTGAGGAGTGCTAGGTCTCTCTCATTAATAGAATTGACAGATCTTGATTATGTATTAAATAATATAGTTCCTACACACACGAGTGGAACCTTATCTAAAGGGAATTTGCTAGATAATAAGCCTAATAGAGATGAATCATGTGTTGACTCATAGGAAAACTATACTCTTATTACTTGAGGGAAATGATACACACTAATTACTTCTTAACAAATTGACTAACTCTAACCATTGTGGCCTTGGACACATAATGAAAAGGACTCCACAACAATGGTCTTAAATTGTTATCTTTTGACAAAAAATATAGTAACAGGTACATAGAGTCATCAGAAACTCATTTGAATGATCAATGATGATGAACATTTTTTTACCGTCACCAAAAGTAACCAAAAAGAGCATTGGTGAGGGTCAATAAAAGATCGTCACTAGAAGTGTCACCAAAGAGAGAATTAGTGGTGGGCCATTAACAACCCTCACCAAAAGTGTCACCAAAGAGAGAATTAGTGACATACCTTTAACGACCCTCACCAAAAGTGTCACTGAAAATGGCTTCGATGACAAACCTTAAAGAACCATCACTATATACACTTACAACAATGCTTTTTTAAAGACCGTCACCATATGCGACATTGGTGATGGACCTTACAGGTCTGTCACAGGCATGACCCTCACCAATGACCTTTTCTCTTGTAGTGGTTCCTCTCGTTCTTGTTAACAGTATACATCAATGACCAGTAATTAGGTGGTTTTATAGCATGTTTGACTGCGACACATTCATTCGCATGTTAGAATTCGTACTTTCATCGGGTCGGGATGGAGCACAAGACACTGAGTCTTGTCTGATATGACTCAGGCTATGTGGAGTTATATTTTATTCATGATTGTACACATGTTTCTGTTATACAGATGGTCGTGACCATACCATGGGACTTTGCATTTATGATGATCCTTCTATATTAGCTAGTTGCGTCCATACCTTGGATATTGGATTCACAGATGATCCTTCTTATTTGGATGGTTGCGCCAATGCCATTGATCCTTTCATATAGTCCTTATTATATGTATGGCTATGCCCATGCCATAGATTCATGTCTTTCTCTCAGATATGTATATGTATATGCGCCTGTGATTTGCAGGTCTCTTGACACTGCGTGTCCTCATCCTTGCAAGAGCTCGTAAATCATCACAACCATCACTCCTTGTTCTACCTTCATGATTTAGGGGGAATCTGTTACACAATATTTTGTCACACCTCCTGCACATCCCTGTGACATACCCCAAAGTGCCCGAAACATGACCATAATATAGTGTATTCATTCATATATGCAGCTCAGATCCTCCCTAAGACATTGATTGGAAAATTCCTTGAGCTTCCCTTGAAGGAAATGGCTCTTAAGCCCTAGATTGAGAATCATCGCTCTTATGAGGCTAAAAACCGCGATGAACGCGTGTTGCACTATGCCATACCCTCGATGACATTGCCCTATTTTCTCATATACCCATGATGATCCCAAAAAGGTAATTTTCCCAGAGAGGATGAGAATCTTCGTGATCTAGAACCTTCTAGAGCGACAAGCTTGAGGTGGTTTCACATAGATGAGGTCGAATCCTCCCATTTTGACCTATTTATCTTATCTCTATGAGCTACCTCCTTAAGATGTGGGCCTAATCCTATCTTTGGAGAAGTCTTAACTCCCTCTCCCAGCCTATAAATCCATCCTCTCCCATTCCCAAATGGTTGGTCTACGTCCATTTTCACCCCTACGTGCTTAGAGGCTATTCATTAGACTTGGAGAAGGAGTGTTTGGAGAGTTTCTTGGCTTGGACTTGGATTACCACTCAAGGAGAGCCTTTCAACATCAAGGCTATGGTTGTAAGCTTCCCTTTATTATTTAAATAATATACAAATGTTGGTTCATCTTCCCAAAATATATATGTTCATGTATGTATTAGCTTGGCATTCCTTGATCATCTAAGTAGGTTATTATTGGATTTTCTATTGGTTTTGGAATGCTTTGTTGTCTCTTGATTACTTGTGCAAGTACATAAGCGCTGAGAGAAGCAGGAACAAGTCCGTGACACAAGCGGTTCGAGGCCCCCAACAAAGGAAATCAGAATCGTATCAAAACGAGGTAGGTCATCTCTTTCATTCTACTTTTCAATTATAACCTAAGAATATGTATAGTTTATTGTCACCTCAGTTGCTAGACCCACTCATTGGTCTAGAGGGATTGTCTCTGTCCACAGAGAGGATTATCCTTGTCAACACTATGGTGGCCAACATTGCATAAGGATTCCAAGGCATATTGTAAGGCATGCGATGCATGTTAAAGAACTAGGAAACCGTTACGAAAGGATGAGCTACCACTGCATCCTCATGTATCTTTGTAGGCATTTGAGAAGTGAGCGATTGATTTTACTAGGCCAATTCATCCCCCTGGAAAGAAAACTTGTGCGTGCTACCTTATCACTACGACGGAATATCTAACCAGATGGGCAGAAGCACAACCGTAAAGGATTGTACAATGGCTACAGAAACAAAATTCTTATTTGAATATGTCTTAAGAACGTTTGGGTGCCCAAAAGTGTTGATGAGTGACAGGGGTATGCACTTTCTGAATGAAACGATCAGCACGTTAACGAATGAATTCCAGGTCTACCATCAGAAGAGTAGACCATGTCACCGACAAGTAAATGGAACTGTCGAAGCTTTTAACAAAATTTTGGAGAACGTGCTAACAAATATCTATAACGCGCAGTGGAATGATTAAGATGTACGCATACCTGCAGTGTTATAGGCTTATAGGACTACTTGTAAGAAGCTAACAGGACAAACTCCATTTAGATTAGTATATGGGGTCGAAGTGGTAATGCCATTGGAATACATTGTGCCTAGTTTGCACATAGCAACTTTAATGGATATGGCAAATCGCGAGGCCCTAGAAGAACGGCTCACACAGCTCATGGAGCTCGAAGAAGACCGATTTTTGGCAGGATTCCATCAACAAGTACAGAAGGAATGCGAAAAAGCATGGCATGATCGCCATATCAAGCTTTGCACATTCAAGGTAAATGATCTTGTACTGTTATATGATAGTAAGTTCACTAAATTTCTGGGTAAATTCCAGATGCATTGGTTAGGGCCATATATTGTCAAGGAAATTATAGATGGTGGCACAGTTCAGCTCGTGAAGCTGAATGGGGAACCCTTCCCAAGAAAAGTGAATGGGAGCAGGTTGAAGCTGTATACAGGGGATCCTACACAATGACTATATGGCAGCAGGACAATCTTAGTGCTCCAGGTAGTGGGAGTGCAGGACTATAAACTACACTACCTGGTTTGGAGAACAAGGCAATGACCAGGCCGCGTGGAGATTGACAAGGATGCACCAAATGGAGCTACGCTCAGGGAGCTGCACGAGAGGGAATGGTACCATGCAACCCAGCAGGAAAATGACCATTGGAGTTACTATTCATGATGAGAGGGATAGAAAGAGGTTAAGAGGAGTGGGGAGGTGGAAATTAAGGAAAAATTCTTTGAGGCTCTGTCACCAAAACAACATTTATTATCAGAATTTGGGGGGAACGATCAGATTTGAATTTAAATCAACCTATAAATTATGCGTGCCAGTCCATCAGATAACACTTTGCGTGCTAAGACTTGCTGGTGCATTTTTTTGTCTGTCGCATATGAGTCGAGCGTTCTAGGAATAATTTATGTCACTTGCGAACTGTTCTCCCGCTACTCGAGAGTTATTTATGGAAAGAATAACTTCCACTAACCCCACCGAAGCCCTCAGCCCAGAAGTAGCTCTATCTGACACCCTAGGTCCAGACGTATCTAGTATAGAGGCTATGCCTACTGTGCCCAAGGCACCGAGGTCACCTAGGACGAAACAAACGGTGCCAAAAAAAAGTAGCCTGCTATGAAATAAAAGTAGCTAGCCATGAAGGAAAAACAAAAGAAGTCAGTGCCAATGCAATTTTCACCACGGAAGCATACAAAGACACAGACAAAGCATAAAAAGGATAAGCAGCCAAAAAAAGTAGTGGACCTAGAAGAGGAAGAATTCCAGGGTATTGAGGATGTTGATGCCAAAGGAGTGGAGCCTATAACGAGGCTGCTTGAGTATATTCCTTCGCGAAATGGAAAAACTATAGTCACGAAGGATCCTGATATAAGGAAAGTTTTAGCTACGACACCTCTGTTTCCTGAGAAGGTTGTGTTCAAGGGTCCGAGGCTGGCATGTGTTCCATTGCTTAAAATGGAAGGTTTGGACCTCATTGATCATGAAAAGTTTCTTCACTTGACGACTCACAAGTATATGCTGAAAATATACTATGACAACACGGGGGTTAAAATTTTGGAGCCCATGAAGTGGGTCTGCGGTGTTGAGCAGTCAGGGTTGCTCAATCTGTTGTTAGTGTCGCATTATCATTACTCCCCCATTAATATGGTCTTTGTGTGCCAGCTCCTCACACTGGTGCATGATGGGTGCCTATGGCTAGGAGATCCTATCCCCATCACCGACATGTTGATCCACAGGATCACAAAGCTACCTTACAAAGGGGCAAACCCTGCCAAAGAGTTTGGAGGAAAAACCAGAGAAAAAGAGTTGGTAGATAAGATGAAGCAGGAGTTACAGCTGACCACATCGCTGGATGTTTTGGAACAAAGAGTTGTGGTGATTAAAGAATCCATGGCTCAGCTAGATGTCACCGTTCAAGGGTGCAACAAGCTCTTCACTTAGACACTGGGCCTCTGGGATACAATGTAGGAGGATCCTACACTGCAACAGTTGAACACAGAAATTAGGGAATCACAGTAATAATATGATGATATTAGTACAACAGCGTAGATGTTGGCACCAGTCCAGCATTTCACGCACTCACACGAAGGAAAAGAAAAATTGTTGCAGATAGAGGAATTGTAGAAGAAGAAGTTTTTTCTTAGCAGACGACTTGAGCCTTGGACAGAGGAAGCCATCTAATTTTCACAGACCATTCATAAGAAGATGAAGGCAATGCAGCAGACACAACAGACTACACAACTGGTATTAGAGGGGCCAACCACCGAGAAACTAGTCTAAGAAGCACAACAAACAACCGAGAAGAGTACCGCGGAGCTTCAGGCACTTACCAAGGCATTTAGTGAACTCTGCCAGAAAGTGGAACAACTAGCTAAGTGACTTGAGGGCGAGTCACGATCTTTGTGTTGGGGGCCTATTGGGATGGGGTCCCCTGGGTTAGTTTGGGGTTAGTTAACCCAAATTTTGTATACAATTTTGTAAAAGATGTAAAGCCGCCATGATATATGGAAGTAGAGCACGTAGATGAATAAGAGTCAAAGGGGTTAGCCCCTTGTTTTAAGTAAAGTTTCGAGTCAGTTTTGAAATTCACCCATGGTCCACAGACCATGGCATTGTATAGAAAATTCTATAAATAGTTGAGTCTTAACTAGTCTTAGGACAAGTTTTGGGGATACACAATTGGGTTCATTGAAGAGTTTTGGGTAGTAGCCAAGGAAGGAAGGCTCTGCTTCCTACGCTTAAGGTAGAGAAGGGAAGGCTCCGCATCTAAATGCACAGAGGCCTGGGTAGAGTTCACAATTGAGTGTGCGAACCCCTGCAGATGTGTGCACAGGGTAGTTTTAGTCTGTAATCAGTGAATTAAAGATCAATAAAAACAATTTTCCAAAGAATTATTGAGTATTTCCGTTTGTATCTGTTTATGCCATATGCTGCCGATGAATGACATGTTTTATGAAAGAGTGATTAAATTCTTTGCGAATTTATTGAATATGTATTAATAATGTATGAAATGAATGCTTAGCCACTTCCGTGAAGTTTCAGATCATTTCTCTTATGTTTTCTGACAAATAAAGTATATCTATAGGAACTCCAATCTAGGGTTACTTTTTGTCACGCGTAAGTAGGTAAATCAACTGTCAAGGGTCTACAAGGACTGATTGTGGACCTTCACGAAGGTCTGAAGGCTGCTTTAATTGAGTTGCAGTGATGTGCCCTAGAAGTTTATCGATTTGCACGGAGGCATATCCAAGATGCTAGAAGACATCACACCAGTCTCTAGAGGCAGAAGCTTGGTTCTTGCATCCCCCCATACTGCTTCAGGTGAGACTGCAGCTTGTGCTATGTGGGTTTTTATCGAAAGGGCCAATAGATTAGGTTTTTGTTGGTTGACACAACTAACTTTCAACCTAGGTCAGGACCCCCTAAGCCAACAGTGTGTGTGTGTGTGTGAGATATTTTAATAGATATGATTATGACCAAGGAAATAATGTTTATTAACACTTTAGTGGATTTTATAAAATATATATTTCCGGCAACATCAAATTCACATTTTTGAGGTACACTTATTCATATTAAAATTATAACATTTATTAAAATCAAATTAATAAATTTTCTTATGTTTAATCAATTTATTAATTAAATTATATTTATAATAAATTTATTATTTAAATTATAACACAAAATTTAAATCATATTAAAAACTACTTTTTAAGTTACCAATTATAAATATAAGAATATTATAATTTCAATTTCAAGTGTGATAGAATCATTTTTTAAAATCTATACACCAAAACCCTAGAAAAGAAATGAGAAATTAAACACCATTGTTAATTACCTCTTCAAATGTAATTAGTAATTAAGTTTTCTTTTAACTATCAAATACTTAGACTTTTAAAGTTTTCATATCATTATTGATATTTACATAAATTTTAAATTTCCAACTTTAAGACTCATTCAAGCATTAGGGCTCAATCGAGCCTTAAAGCTCAATCGATCTCCTACCTGGGGTTACACAAGGGCTCGATCAAGAGTTAGTTTTAATGCTTGATCGAGCTATTTTTTAGCGCTCGGGGAGCTCGATTAAGCGCTTAAAATTGGCTAGATGGAGCGCTTAAAATTGCTCAAACGAGGATCTGTTTTCACCAAAATGCGCCCTCGTTTCGCCAAAAAGTGTAACCCAAATCCATGTTATTTCCCGTGAGTATTCTTAGCTTCTAATGGAGGCAAAGTTCCTTTGGCTCCTGAGTAGCCTTGAAATCTCAGTGAATGAATTGCGTGAATATGTCATAGTGCTCAGTGCTCTAATCATCGTTCTTGAGAATTCTTTGGTTGGAACTACTTAAGTCAATTATGGTGGCGTCGACTCTAGTGTTGCTACCAATAAAAATAAGACTTGTCTCCCACAAAGGAATGACAACCTTTCAAATGGTCACTATTGATGGAATTTATCTAGTTGGTTTAGTTAGTTTTTATTTCAGTAATCCTATTGTTATATGTTACAATGTAAATACGTCATTGTTCTAAGGGTTTTTTGTAGAGTTATAAGTAGATATATTTTTATCACAAAGGATAAATGCAACCTCAAAGCTTGCAAAAATTTTGTATGGTCTCGTGAATACTTGCAATATTTGAAATCAGAAATATTGTGTAATGGTTATGGCCCATAACCTAGATTTTGTTAATATAAAACCTCTATCCATCTCTTAAAAAAAATTTTTTTTATACCTGTTATACTTTTTGGAGTTTCTACCAGGTGAATAAAATTGTGTTCAAGTCATGATTTGTGTCGTTTAACGACATATATGGATTCAACACCCAAGAAAACCCCTAAGGCACTTGGATTGTGAAGAGTTCACCCCTCAAACTTGTGATTCCAATGAATCCCCGCTGAATTCTAGGAAAATTAGATAGGGAAATAGGTCGAAAAACCTTCCAAAAACTCTAAAAAATAGTCTACACTTGGTAATAATTGCATCCAAAATAAAATTAAAAATTAGCTTTATGTTGGCCTACATAAACATTGGATTTGACGGAGCATGGGAGGTTGGCTAGAACCTTAGCCACCTTGACCTTGGTTCATGCCTCTATGGGTCTTCTTCGACACTATTCGCGATCTCCTTTTGTGGGTGAGGTGTTGTTGCTCCATGTGGGTGATCGTTCTCGAGTTTTTTTGTGTGCTTTCTCGAGTTTTCCTTTGCAAGTTAACTCCTTTGTCTTGCTATCAGTCTCTACTTGGGGTTTCTTTCACCGTCTGCCGCACTGCATTGTTGTTGTGCTTTCCCTGGTTCTCGCAGTGGGTCGCCACAATTTCTCCATGGGATTTATGCCCTGTCTTTTTTCGCTGGGGGTTCTTCTTGTTTTTGTCTTCGTTTGATGGAGTTGGTTCAAGGGGTGCAACCAATTTTTTGTTTGGGCTTCTTTGGCCCATTTCTTGTTTCACATCTCTTGGGTTTGATTGTAATGTTTTGTGGCCTATTTGTGGGCTCAATAAGGTTACCCTCCAAGGTTTTTCATTGGTGAGCCTGCACGCCCATTTCTCTAGTTCATCATATGTTCCCTTCGGGTTTTATTTGGTAGACTTACATGCCCATTTTTTTCTTTAACAAATATCTGGCCTAGTTTTTCGACCCCTAGGTTTTCAATTTGTATGTAATGATTTCTTCCATGGTCGTTGGCTCACAATGCTTCCTAAATTGCACTTTACGCATATACAAAATGTAATTTTTCTTCCTCTTTGATGAATAAAAATTATGCATCTTTTTTCCAGGGAAAAAAAGAAAAAAGAAAAAAAATTAAAAAGAGTTTTATGATAGCTATAAGTTGATTGTAAAACAATTAATATGAAAATAATAAATAATTAATATTAAAAACTTAACATTAAATCATTATTTTTAAATATTTAATAATTTAGAAATGAAAAGAATTAGGAATGATTCTTATTTCTATTTAATTTATATACGTGTGCTAATAGATTTATTAAATAAAAAAATCCAATTTTATTAAGAAAGATGAAATTTTTGAAAAGAAAATTTTTATATGACTTGTTATAATGTCATTAACTTATTGAACTCAAAACTCACATAAAATGATAATATTCTCACTAATTCTCATAAGTTATGAATTTATAATTTTAAATTGTTTCTAAATATTTATAGTTACATTTATATTATCATAATATTTTTATGTAATTATTATCTTTATTATTATTATTATTATTATTATTATTATTATTTTTGGGTTGTGGTTCATGAACACCCTGATCAACGGGTGGTCACTACATCCATGGAAAAACATGGGCTGATCGACCCCGAAGGGAATCTAGCCCCGCGGCCCACTAGCTAGGCCTAACCCCAAGGGCTTCACCAAGAATGGACCCCGTGACCTCCCGAAAGGCGGATTTTGACCAACTGAGCTAACCCTTGGGGCTATGCAAATATTATTTATATAGTAGATTATTTCTATTTAAATTTTAAATAAATTATATATATATATATATATATATATATATATATATATATATAGATATATGGTTTTTTTTGTAATCTTGGCAGTTCTTTTCTATTACTTTTTCAAAAAGAGGCAGGTATTACAATATCAACAACCATAACCAGATAGTCTCAACCTTCCCAGTGGGAAACCAAGTACGTTGACAATTTGACTGCATTATAAGTCATCCAAAATTTGAATTGTCTGAGAGTTTTTAGTAAGGCTAAATATACTTGAGTGTGTTTGTAACTCCTATTAGCCATACACCTATACAATATATACAAAAACTCCTTACTATTCATATAAACATAACAAAAATAACAGAGTATCCAAATGATACTAAAAAGCATTCTAATCATAAGAATAATCAATTAGCATTGGTTCTTTGGAACTTGAGCATTGTAGTTCACTCTGTGGCAGGAAAGGAATGTGTCGCTCTGTGTGTGTAAGGCGAGCATTCTACTGTTGGATATAGCATTGGATAAGATGGAATTCTTTGTGAATTTACTGTAATAATTTTGTCAGCCTCGAGATTCCTGTAAAAGTGGTTGTCAAAGCTTTAGGTAAGAGAGTCTTCGTCATCCATAAAATATATAAGTTTTGTTGAAACTAACTGTGACAAATATGGGTATGGCCAGGGTCTGGAATAAGATCCTTCCACTCACTAATCTTATTATAATTCTTATCTACCTACTGCTCAATCTCAGTTTCCCACCCATTGATGATCTGGCAGGCCCAGGGATGGATGCTAGGGTTATAGGTTCTACCCACATTGCAGACCAATTCATTACTTCTTTGAGGACCCTGACTTCTGGTGGGTCATGATTGTTCCCTCCCACGATCATGACCCCGACCCTAATGTTGTTGGGAAAAGTATCCATTCAGAACGCCCCTATCCCACTCTAAGGTGTGATAGTGCCTTAGCAACAAACAAGGAAAACTACTTGAGTATTCTTCTTTATGAAATGTAAATGAGGAGAAAGGATGTAACTAACCTGTGTCTTTCGCTAGTTTGTTGATCCAATCGCTCCTCTCTTCAATAGCTCCCAGCTTCCTGCTCCCTTACCGGCCCAGCTTCACCGAATTCCTGCAAGATCACAAGAGAGAGAAACTACACGAAGATATAGATATACATTCATAAAAAGCTCAGGATCAGATTAAGCTAAACATGCAAATATAACAAAACATCATTGATACACAGCATGTAGGAGAAACTCAAATAATTTTATTGATATGGTAAGAAAGTCCAAGAGGAGATACAACCAAGTGAGTCTCGATCCAACATCTACCTCCCAGCAAAGGAATCCCTTCCTCTCCTCCAAAAAAGCATAAATCACCCAATGTACTAATCTCAATCTCAAACCAACAACAATTCTCTGCAAAGTACAAAATTCCAACCTCTGGATCTCTGGGATGAGGGATCCATATATAGATGTAAGCAGAGAGGATGAGTCAGCTTATGTTTTGACTTGTGGCTTCTCTCTGTCAGTTCTTGCTTCCACTTGGAGGCTGAGAGCCTCTTACTCATCACTGGTCGAATTCATTGAGGCAAGTGTCATTGAGGAAGATTCTGGAAGCTTCCAGTGTCTGTACACCTCGTGGAATGATACTACCATTTGGCATTTCTCGCTCAGCACACCCTGGTAGTGCATTTAGGTGCGTTGCAACGCACCTAGCTAGTGTACTGGGGTGCATTGCAACGCAGGCAGCTAGTAGAGCATCTGAATTGATCCTGAATTGACTGTTTCTGAGTAGTTTTTGGTGGAGAACTTCTGGGAGAAGCTGTCATTGGTTGACCTTGTTCCTTTAGGGGCAGGAACAACTCTATTAGGGACTTTGGATCCCTTGGATTATGGACATTTCATGCTCAATGCCGTAAGGCACAAAAATGTCTATAACAGTTGCCCCCTAAAGTATGAGGCCGTTTATCGGGTGAAATGCTTTATTAGGAGGATCCGAAGTTCATTCAATGCTGGGAGGAGACCTGTAATAAGATACAATACAATACATTATTTTTCATACTGTTTTCATGATCTAGCTGAGGCGGGCATTCCCATGCTCAGTTTTATAAATTCATTTTTATGTACATAGGACAGACAATCGTCTGATGGTAGACTGATGATCCTGCTGAAATCATCATCCCTTTGGTAGGATGATTGTCTGTGCTGCAATGTTGTACATGTCAATGTCTTTATTTTTCCTGAATATATATCGCAGCCCGGATGGATGAAACTAGATCCGAGGTCTTCAATCTCGTCCGATCTTCACTCTAAGTACAAGTCGATCCATGTGAGAAATGTTTTGAAGTCGAACATGGAAAGACATCGCTTGATTACCAGTCAATGATGTAAACTGTTAACAAGCGCGAGAGGAATCACCGATAATGATAATGACCCTCAAGGTACTGCAGTACAATTCACGTGGTGTGAATAAAGGACTTGGCGTCGAACACCACGCAAAATCTTTCGGTCGAAGGTCATTGATGTATACCTGTCGCCGGAAGTGAGAAACTTGCCATTGAGGCATGCAAGCTTCAAAGTACTGAAGGGGGTGTTCCTAGATCAACTTCTTGGATAATGAGCTGATGTCGACAAGAAGTGATCCGTCAAAGGAGGGCCTTAATGTATCCCACATCAGTGACACGGAACGGAGCAAATGATTTTGATGGAGGTGAAAACGATCTGATGATATATGGTTCAGGGTGGCGGTCATGAAAGAATGAAATATAATGTATGGTAGTGGATGGGACACGAGTGACTTCTCTGGATGACTTCTCTTGAACATATCGGTGACACTTATATGATGGATTGGTAGCATTTACCCCAAAGGTGGATGGTATGGCGAGACCATGGTGATGTGACCGGTGAATGAAACAACCCAACCCGACTCAGGCACGGAGCGGAAGTGTCATGTTCAAGAGCGACTTGCTACCAATAAAGGTTCTTTGAGTTTCTTCCCAATTTTTCCCCAGTCATTGCTGACCAGTACCTCTTTATTTTTGTCAAGCTTGAGCAGGATAACATATGCTTGTTTTATAATTTGCCCTTCGGGCAAACCCATCGCTATGTTTTAACGAGCCTAGCGATAGTGAAACTCGTTCTCGTCTAAAGACAAGTTTGTCACTATTAATGTTTTTAACGAGTCTAATGACAAAGATAACTCGGTCCTTTTCATTTTTAGAGAGTCTGAAAAGGTACGTAAAGTTAACTCCGAAATTCCTTTTTCGTCATCTAATCCCTTAAGTCCGAAAAAGTATAAAACAATACAGAAGGGATGAATTTTCGATAGTTTTAACGAGCCAAACAAAGCAAGCGCTCAATCTTTTTGTGCAATAATCCCTCAGGTCCAAAAAGATTAAAATCTAGAGGAGGGATAGCACTTCCGGTCACTTTAACGAGCTGGAAGGCCAAAACTCGGCAATCTTTTCATATTTTACGAGTCAGATGAAAAGAGCTTAAAGAAGACTCGTCTTTTGAGGAACGAGTGATAAAATGGGTAGCAGCTGATTCCAGGTAAGGGTTGGAATTTTCCAAGCACGGCAGTGTCACAAGGATGGCTAGTGAAATCACTCTTCGCAGCTGTTCCTCAAAATGGGTAAACAATTAAATGGAGGTGAATGATCGGCCAATGGAAAAGTGGAGGTGACGGTGCAAACACGACCAAGGCTTTAATGGCTGATAATATTACATTCACGGTGGTTATTTACCGGAGGATAGTTCATTTTTTAACGAGCTTAAACACGGGTTGAAACACTTGCTCGATCTTATGTTTATTTTTTAACGAGCATGAACTATGTGCTAAAACTGCTCGATTCCAGTCATATGATAAGAATGTCTCATTTAAGATTCCATTTTTTATGGAGCTTTCTCCTTACAAAGCTTTTCTCCGGATCCTTTCGTTATGCAAGTTCGGAAACGATTAATCCTACGAGTTTAAAGGGTTAGACCTACAGGTTTAAAGGGAGGACCTAAAAATTTAAAAAATAAATAGCCGCCCCTTGCTTGCACCCCAAAAGGTTTGCATGCCCCCAGGTATAAAATAGAGTTTCGAGATCTCCCTCTATTCGAGCTGACAAAACTTTCATTTTATCAGGAAGGGTCACCCTTTATTCGAGCTGACAAAACATTTTTTTTTTCAGGAAGGGTACTACCTCTTACAGGTTATCCAAGGATTGTTCTATTCGCGGTGCAAACAAAACACTTCCTCGGCGATGCCTACCGAAGCAGACAAAGGTGAGTGACAACGAGCGCCAAACACATAACTTTGACAAAAGAATCTTATTCTAGAACAACTCCTCTTCCAATCACGGACGGGGTACGGACTAGTCATATTCTCCCGCGGAAACCTACTCTATACCCGAAGTTTTCCTGCCGAAGCAGACCAGGACGCATGCCCCCTGGGTTCCAATCATATCCCTCCGAATCACTCGCACTCATCGGGAGGATGGACCGTGGGTTGAGACATTTCTTGCGTGAAGAGACCATTTAGGGATGGTATATGACTATTTGCGATGCGTGATCCGGGAAATGAAAGCTGGTCCACGAGCTTGACCACTCTTCCTTCGTGCGAAAAACACATTACTCTAAAGAGTGAGGAGACGATGGCTCCCATGCAATAAATATAGTCTCGTCCAAGGAGTAGGTTATAATCCAAGGGTCCTTGAACGACCATCACGTTCATTTGAACGGTCTTCCCTTTCAATGTTATGGGCACATTGGGGAGGATCCCTAAAGGTCGACTGGTTCCTTTATCGAAGCCTGTCAGATTTCTCATCTCAGGCAAAAGCGATGGCGAACCAAGCGCTTTCCAAGCAATAGAGGAAAGGATACTCACAGATGCCCCCTCATCAATGATGGTTCCAGCCATGACCATTCTGTATATTTGAACGATAATTCAGAATGGTATGCTTGCCGGCAAACGGGGTCTGCCTAGTTGGTTCCAGTCGAAGGATACAACTAGGTTGCTTGGTGGTGGGACTGAGTAGACGGCCGGGTATCGCTCTGACGAACTTCCTTCCTGCGATAAAGGAATAGGTGGATTGCCCCCGTGTTCGTCGGAGTCTGTGTTGATGAAGAGAATTTGGATGGTGTCATCTTTATCCTCTTCAGTGACTGTATCATTCGAAGATAAAACCTCTCAAGGCAAGACCGGGTCAACTGCCGCCTCGACCTTTTGACTTTCGTCTGGTATGGATTCAGTTGGTTTATCTTCAATGATAGATGCTTCAGCTGACCACTTGAGCGGGCCAGCTGGATTTTCAACTAACGAAGGACTCGGCAAGAGTTTTTTATATCCAGGAGGAAGTCGTAACGGTGAAACCGGACGATCTTCCAAGACTCTTTTAGCCTCGTCTAAGAAGGGACAACGGTGGAGGGCATGGTTGCCTTCGCACAGTCTACAGGGAGATCTAGCTCTCCCTTTTTGTTCTGGGACTTCACTTTCGCTAGTTGACAGTGTGCTTTCAACATGGTTATCAGAGGTTGATGCCACCGGATTGTGCAAATGGGGAGACCAGTCCCTTAGTATCCGAGGGATGCAGGGACAATCTCTGTGAAAGTGGTCTCCCTTGCAAATGACACATGGCGATTTAGGCCTGGTCAGTGCAGTGTGTGGATTTTCGTTAGACGACACTCGTTTGCCCCCAGTCGCTTTTGGCTCCTTCTTCTTCTTTTCTTTCTTCTTCTTTTCCTTCTTCTCCTTAGGAAGTTGACTTTTGGCTTTGCCAGCCCCATCAAGCGAAGAGGAAGGAGGAGAGGAAGAATTATAGGAAGTAGAAGGCTGGTGGGTAACTCTGGACTGGTCTAACTGCTGATTCGACTGTTCAGGAATAGTGGTGTTCTGAACGACATTGGTTGAGAAGAGCCAGACCGGCAAGCCAATTGTCAGTCCTGGAAGCGACAATGTGGCCATATGGGGCGCACCAACATCTCCCCAAGAGGAGAAGGGACTAGGATTTCCACCAAGGGGAATTCCTTGGTTGGTGGGCTCCATTTTCTCAACCTAAAGATCAACGCAGGAAAAGGGTATGAATATTCCGTTTAAAATAAATTTTAACGACGCTTAGACACAACTTGCTTTTTCAATTTTAAAGAGTCGAGAAAAAGCAAAAGATGACTCTAGTCTCCTTTGATTTTTAATGAGCCTGAAGTGACAAGTGCTCAGATGGAACTTTTCCGTTAAGGAATCTGAAAAGGAATGAAAGGGACTGCTCTGGAGTTCTAAGTAGAGGGTGTGCCAAACTTTTCGCAAAACCGTAGAATACTTTTTAAGGTACGGGCGGTCAATCTTCCCGAATGTTGTGTTCAGTGCATTGCAATCAGTGGGGCGGCCGACACGGCTTCCTATGGATAAAAGTTTTATGCCTATAGGGGTCTCCCAATATATACTCGACGGTACGTGGGAGCACAATCCGTACTAGTTCTTGTTGTCTCTCAGGAGGAATCACCCAACCATCAGTGAGGCAACAGTTACCAGGTTTTACGATGCCGGAACACGTCTCTAGCCTAGACCTCTATGTTGTGCGTTAAGTTACAAAGCGTTGTTAAGTTCATTCAATTTATTTTAGGTTGATCTTTCTTAGAAGTTTTCCTTTTTGGATCACCACGAGATGTAGGTACAATTCCTAAATGCAGTCTAAAGATGATAAGCAAGCTTTTATCTCTTTTCAACAATGAAAATCCTAGCTACAAGGGGAAAAGAAAGACACAATCTTTTCTCAAAGAGCATAGAGCACACTGTAAATGCACTTTTCCTAAATCAACATACAAAATGTCAAAATGCAAATGCACATATGCATGTATTTGTTTTCACTTTCTTAATATTGATGCCTAAAAAGAAAGCTGTTGTACAAATTTGAATTCGATTTCAAGTGAAAAACACAAACAAGCTTCTTTCGAAATCAAAAAGACGATTACGACACTTTATGATTTTGAAGCAAATACTTGTTTCAACACTAGAAATTCATAAATTCAAACCAAAAGACAAAAGTAAAAGCGTAATCAATTGTGAACAGCAAACAAAATCACTCCTAAGATCAAAACGACACTTACGACAGGTCTAGATCTAAGGGTGACAGTATGACTAGTTTACTTTTGTAATGGGAAACTGCAAATGATGTAACAAATACACAAAAAACAAATACAGTTTCTTTTATACAACTGAGGCGGAATTAAGGCAAAGAAAAGGGGTTTTCAGATAGGTACACACACTGATAACAGGCTGCAAAATCAGAGAGAAAACTGAGCAAAAAGAAGCAGAGAACCATAGCTGCACAAGGCAAAGGCTGATCAGCGCACCCCCAGCACAGAGAAACTGAATTGCAGCGCAGGTAGCCCTCTCGGGACCTGCGTTGAAATGCAGAACCTCTTCACAGAGCCTGCGCTGAAGCAGAAACGAGAATTGTCTCTGGGTTCTGGGTCACGGTTTGCAGTTTAATCTACGGTTTTTGGCCGGATAAAAGCTATCAATAAGGTACAATTAGAGGGATGATTTAAAGGAGGATTAAGAGCTATCAGAAAGGGTTGTTCGAGCATTTGTGGATCAGCTGTTCAGATCATAAACAGGCCCAGTAAATGGACTAGAGTAGCAGATCTCTACTTTGCATTTGTAAATGGCAAATGCAGTTCGATTCGCCACTCCCAAGTTTATGAGAAGAACAACAATAGAAACACAAATAAACTAACTAGATAAGATCCCCAGTGGAGTCGCCAATTTGTTGTTGGGAAAAGTATCTATTCAGAATGTCCCTATCCCACTCTAAGGTGTGATAGTGCCTTAGCAACAAACAAGGAAAACTACTTGAGTATTCTTCTTTATGAGATGTAAATGAAGAGGAAGGATGCAACTAACTTGTGTCTTTCGCTAGTTTGTTGATCCAATCGCTCCTCTCTTCAATAGCTCCCAGCTCCCTGCTCCCTTACCGGCCCAGCTTCACCAAATTCCTGCAAGATCACAGAAGAGAGAAACTACACGAAGATATAGATTTACATTCATAAAAAGCTCAAGATCAGATTAAGCTAAAGATGCAAATATAACAAAACATCATTGATACACAGCATGTAGGAGAAACTCAAATAATTTTATTGATATGGTAAGAAAGTCCAAGAGGAGATACAACCAAGTGAGTCCCGATCCAGCATCTACCTCCCAGCAAAGGAATCCCTTCCTCTCCTCCAACAAAGCATAAATCACCCAATGTACTAATCTCAATCTCAAACCAACAGCAATTCTCTGCAAAGTACAAAATTCCAACCTCTGGATCTCTGGGATGAGGGATCCATATATAGATGTAAGCAGAGAGGATGAGTCAGCTTATGTTTTGACTTGTGGCTTCTCTCTGTCAGTTCTTGCTTCCACTTGGAGGCTGAGAGCCTCTTACTCATCACTGGTCGAATTCATTGAGGCAAGTGTCATTGAGGAAGATTCTGGAAGCTTCCAGTGTCTGTACACCTCGCAGAATGATACTGGCATTTGGCATTTCTCACTCAGCGCACCCTGGTAGTGCATTTAGGTGCATTGCAACGCACCTAGCTAGTGTACTGGGGTGCATTGCAACGCAGGCAGCTAGTAGAGCATCTGAATTGATCCTGAATTGACTGTTTCTGAGTAGTTTTTGGTGGAGAACTTCTGGGAGAAGTTGTCATTAGTTGACCTTGTTCCTTTAGGGGCAGGAACAACTCTTTTAGGGACTTTGGATCCCTTGGATTATGGACATTTCATGCTCAATGCCGTAAGGCACAAAAATGTCTATAACACCTAATGAATAGTTGGGGCTCTCCCACGTTGCGAGATAGGTCGAGTCATCTCCTACAGTTGAATGTAGCTGGGAGGGAGCCTCACAATCGTCGAGGAAACAAATGCCCCTCCAAATTTCTCCTTCCCAACTACAGAATGAAATTCTGGGGGCCAACCTAGAGCATTAGAGAAATTTTAAGGTCTAAAATTGGCGTCGTAAGGAATATTACAAAATAATAATGGAAATAATAAAATAAGATGAGATTACATCATCACATTATAGAGGGAAAAAATAAAAAATAAATTTTCAACTCATATTTTCAACTTATCTCCCTACAATTTTACTCAAATTTCAAGTGGGAGCACTCATTGTATGCAACATTTAGTTCCTCGTCCAAGGATTTCCCATGTTGAATACTTTTGATGGACCCTAATACACAAACAATGTTATGAAACCAGCTCACAAAAAGATAGAAAAGATAGATCAACGCCTTAAAAATAAGCCTCTTCAAGGGGGCAACCTCCTTTACATTACACAAATGAACAATTCTTAGATGATTCAAATGACAAAACCTCCTTTCTATATAGGAGTCTAAGGGGTCACAATATAACCAAAGCCAACCTAACAATAATAATATAAAGGCACGAACATAACAATAGTGGGATTGTATAGGCCATAATAATAACAATATGGGGACAATAGGTACACAACAATAACAGTAAGGGATATAAAGACAATAGTGATGGGGGAATCACTAGTACTATCGGGACCTAACATGCCCCTCTCCTTCAAAAAAGTGTTGTCCTCAACACTTTAGTAGTTCTGGATGCTTCTGTATAAAATTCCCATCCTCCCATATGGAATCTTCAATGGGTAAGTTCTTCCACTTGATGAGATACTTTGAAATTGATCGATTTTGTATCTATCGAGTTCTTGTTTCTTTGACTGCTTCATGTTCCAATATGATTTTTCCTTCCTAATCAAGTTCTGGAAATATTGTTTGAACTAGAAGCTTGTCACCTATAACCTTCTTTAAGCATGAAACATGGAAAACTGGGTGCACTCGAGAAGCTGCAGGAAGCTCCAATTTGTATGCAATAGTACCTATCTTTTGCAACACCTTGTACGGACCATAATACTTTGGTGATAATTTATTATCATTCTTAGCTTGCTTGAGGGAAATTTTTTTATATGGTTGTAGCCGTAGGAATACCCAATCACCTACATCAAAACTTCTTTCACTGTGATGTTGATCTGCCTGATGTTTCATTCTATTCTGTGCCAAGGTGAGGTTATCCTTTAAGAGTTGGAGAACTTGTTGCTGATGCTCGTTGTGATCTTCCACTACTTGAATCTTAGAATTTTCTCTTAAATATGATGTGATGGATGGTGGATGATATCTACAAAGTGCCATAAATGGGGTCATTTTTGTTGCATTATGGAAGGAAGTGTTATACCACCATTCAGCAAGACAAAACCATTTGAACCATTATGTCTGTTTATCAGATACAAAGCAAAGAAGATATCCTTCCAAACATTTGTTTACTATCTTAGTTTTCCCATCAGATTGAGGATGATAAGATGAGCTATGAGCTAACTGAGTACCAAGACAAGAAAATAATTCTGTCCAAAAATTTCCAGTGAAAATGGGATCTGTGTTGCTTACAATAATCTTTGGGTTTCCATGTAGCTTTTGAATTGTTTCCATAAATGCAATAAACTGTACTCGCTTTAAATGGATGAGATAATGCACAAAAGTGTGCATACTTGGTAATTTTTTCAACTACCACCATGATAACACTCTTTCCTTCGGACTTGGGTAAACCTATGATAAAATCCACTGAAACCTCCTCCCAATGTTGGCTTGGAATGGATAAAGGTTGTAATAGTCCTGGGGTCTTAATTGTTTCAACTTTATTTGTTTGGCAAACCAAACAGTCCACCACAAACTTTTGAATATCCGATTTAAGGCCATCCCAAAAAAAATCCTTCTTAACTCTGTGGTAGGCTTTTAGAAATCCTGAGTGCCCTCCTAAGGGAGAGGTGTGCAATTCCCTAGGAATCTTTTGTTTGAGTTGGGAATTGTTACATAGGTATAACTGATCCTTGTACCATAACGAATCATTTTTCCAAATAAAAGTATCAAATGTACTGGGATATTTTTGTATCTTTTGAATGAGTGCCCACACTTCCTCATCATTCTTCCATTCATCCCTTCCTTCGTTTATCCAATCTGGTTGGATAATAGAAATGGCGCAAAGAAATGCTTCCACATCCTCATCCTTTCTTGAGAGTGCATCTACCACAACATTTTTCTTCGCTTTTTTGGTAGATGATTTCAAAGTCATAACCCAACATCTTTGTGACCCATTTTTGCTACTCTTCTGAAGATAATCTTTGTTCTAAAAAGTATTTAAGACTATCATGATCTGCTTTTACCTTGAAGTGTCTTCCCATTAGGTAGGGTCACCATTTCTTAAGTGCATGTAGTATTTCCAACATTTCCTTCTCATAAATAGCTTTGTGTAAATGCTTTCCTTTGATTGGATGACTTTTGAAATCAATGGGTCTTTCTTCTTGCATTAAAACATCACCAATTCAATTTCCTGAGGCATCACATTCCACAATAAAGTTTTTTGTGAAATCCGGTGTAGCTAAAACTGGTGCTTGGCACATTTCCTCTTTAAGATGTTCAATGGCCTTTGTTTCTTTTGGAGTCCATGAAAATGCATATTTCTTCAATAATGTTGTTAGAGGTGCTACTATTCTCCCATAATTCTGAACAAACTTGTGATAATACCCTGTCAACCTGAGAAATCCTCATAGATGCTTTATGGATGTGGGGATTTTCCATTCCTTAATGGTTTTAATTTTGCTAGGGTCTACCTTAACACCTTCATGAGATACAATATGACCCAGATATTCCACCTCTTGTACTCCAAAGAAACATTTGGAGATTTTTGCATATAATTGTTTCTCCTATAATAGTTTGAGCACCATGTCAACATGTTGGACATGATCCTTCCAAAACTTGTTGTAGATTGGTATATCATCAAAAAATACTAACACAAATTTTCTAAGGAAGGGTTTGAAAATGGAATTCATCAAACCTTGAAATGTAGAAGGTGCATTAGTAAGGCCAAAATGCATGACCAAAAATTCATAATGGCCCTCATGAGTTCTAAATGTTGTTTTTGGAATGTCTTCAGTCTTCATTCTAATTTGATGATATCCTAAACAAAGATCCAACTTGGCGAAGTGAATTGATCCATGTAATTCATCCAATAATTCATCAATGACAGGAATGGGAAATTTATCTTTAATAGTGAGCTTGTTGAGCTCCCTATAATCTAGAAACATGCACCATGATCCATCCTTCTTGTGAACCAATACTACTAGAGCAGAGAAAGAACTTTGACTAGGTTTAATTATACTAGCCTCTAGCATTTCTACAACCATACATTCAATTTCACTCTTTTTGACATAGGGATATCTGTAAGGCCTGATGTTTGGAGGAACACTTCCTGGAATCAAATTAATAGCATGATCATGATCATGAATAGGTGGGAGGCCTTTGGGAGTCTCAAATACCTTGGAATGATTGTCCAAGACTTTTTGGAGATCTAGAGAAATGGATGATTTCGATGTGGGAACCTCTAGTGAACATAATTGTGCAATTATGCCTCGTTGTTATTTCTTTAGAAGCTTTGTCATTCTATTAGAGCTGATTATCTTTCCTGGTTTCCCTACGATACCCCTTAATTCAACTTCCTTTCCTTCTGAAGAGAATTTCATGAAAAGTTCTTGAAAATTAAAAGCTATTGTACCCAAGGATTGTAGCCATTAGAATCCTAGTACAACATCAGCACCACCCATTGGAATGGAAAGCATTGGGCTATTCAATACATATTCTCCCATGGATAACTTGATATTATGGCACTTTCCTGAGCAATTTATGGTTCCTCCACTTGCAACCATCACTTGACACTCTGGTGCTGTATATAGGAAGCAATTCAATTCCTTGGCTATCTTACAATAAATAAAATTATGGGTACTTCCCGAATCAATCAACATTATTACCTTTTTCTTCTTGATATGCCCTTATATTTTGATAATTATAGGAGTGGTAATTCCAGCCAATGCATTACAAGATATGGTTGGATCCATTTCTTCTTTTTCTAGGGTTTGTTCATGGTGTATATCTTCTCCTTTTGACGTTTCTTGTTCCTTTTCTTCCCCCTATTCACAATCTATGTAGAATAATTTCTTCTCAGCACACTTATGATCTTTAGTGTATTTTCTATCACAACTGTAACAAAGCCCTTTTGCTCTTTTTTCTTCCAATTGTTGTGCTTTCAACCTTTTAGGTTGTGGATGGCTAGGGGCAACAACACTTCCATCTTTATGATTGTGAGTGGTAGGCTTCCTTGTTGCCATAATTTTTCTTTCCATTTTTCTTGCCAACCTAAATGCCTTCTCTAATGAATCTGGTTCCCAAAGGTGAACCTCATGTTGGATGTTATCTTTTAAAGTCCCTATGAACACATCAATCCTATGCTCCTCTGGAATATCTTCTACCCTTATATTCAATTTTTGGAAGTCCTCGATGTGCTCCATAATTGAACCCTTTTGTTTCAGATTTATCAATTGGCTAAAAAAGTGTTGCTTTTTGTATCCTCATAATGTGCTATCATTTCATCCGTAGAAATAGCCCAAGTGACAATTTGTTTATGAGAGCAAAGCCGTTGATACCATACAAATTGATTTGGTTCCAAATATAAAGTTTCAATGCGTACCTTTTGTGTGTTTTCCACATTATGGAGATCGAAAAATTGCTCCATCTATAGTATCCATGTTCCAAGATCCTTTCCATCAAACTTCCTCATATAGATCTTTGGAACATGGTGGTTCTTTGATCCAACGTTAGGGTCTATGAAATCATGATTAACATTTATTTTGTTCTCATAATGAGTTTCCTTTACTACCCTTTCGCCATTAGTAAGAATTTCTTGTAGAAACTTTGTCAAATTTGTCTTCAAATCTTCCATGCCTTTCTTTAAATCATCCATCTTAGCTTCCACGCCATCCATCTTAGCTTCCACATCGTCCATCTTAGCTTCCACATCATTCATCTTAGCTTCTACGCCTTTCTTTAAACCATCCATATTAGCTTCCATGCCATACATCTTAGCTTCTACGTCTTTCTTTAAACCATCCATCTTAGCTTTTGTTACTTTTTGTGCGAGTGAAATTTGTTGCACTTGGTCTTGTAATTTTGATATATCATGTTGCATTTCTTCCTCTTCTTCATGAGTCATGCTAGAGCTTTCAGGTTGCTTACTAGGTGCTTCCAGTTTCTTTCTTTGGGGAATCAATTACCGATAATAATGCTTCACTATTCCCTTTGAATTCCTTCAAACTAATTTTTCAAGCCAAGCTTATACAAAAAATTAAAAAAAAACTACACACTTTTTTTCACTTGGTAGGAGCTTGATATTGAATCTCATGTATCTTTGTAATTTTGGATCTCCAAGGTCTAAAATTTCTTCCTGCAATAACCCTCTGAGTAATATTTCTAACCTCTCAAGTCTGATCAAGATTTGATTCTCCAATGAAGAGTTATGCCAAATCTCCCATGATGACCTGAGTATAGACTTGTTTAGTAGAGCGAACTTGTATGACATGCTACGGGTCACTCTTTCAATATTAGCTTCTAGACACGATACCCAAAAAACCATAGCTCGTTCTCTTTCAATAACTCCTTACGAAAATTCAATCTAATGCTTTGAGCGAAAGTTATGACAATTTTCCCAAGGTCACTTGTTTGGAGTGTAATTCAAGGTTCTTCAAAAACCATAACTTCCTCAGGTTATATCTCTGAAAATATAGCGAGACAAGATCTAAAATTAGGGCCCAATGTTCAGACCTATTCTG
Source organism: Pinus tabuliformis (assembly GCA_031772625.1). Taxonomy (NCBI): domain Eukaryota; kingdom Viridiplantae; phylum Streptophyta; class Pinopsida; order Pinales; family Pinaceae; genus Pinus; species Pinus tabuliformis. The sequence continues at coordinate 738,315,534 of CM062814.1, read as the reverse complement.
CCTCAAATGGGTTTTTTCTTTTAGCTTCTAAAACTTAGTAGCGAAAAAGTTATAGTGAAAATTCCACAATGACCTATTTGGAGTAGCGAAACCCTAGAATCCAAAGCTTTGATATCAAATGCTATGAAACCAACTCACAAAAAGATAGAAAAGATAGATCAATGCCTTAGAAATAAGCCTCTTCGAGGGGGCAACCTCCTTTACATTACATAAATGAACAATTCTTAGATGATTCAAATGACAAAACCTCCTTTCTCTATATAGGAGTCTAAGGGTTCACAATATAACCAAAGCTGACCTAACAATAATGATATAAAGGCACAAACATAACAATAGTGGGATTCTATGGAGCACAATAATAACAATATGGGGACAATAGGGACACAACAATAACAATAAGGGATACAACAACAATATTAATGGGGGAATCACTGGTATTATAGGGACCTAACAAAAAATGAGAAATGCATGAAAAATGTGATTGCAATCATGTTTTTCATGTATTTCTCATTTTTCATGTAATAGGGTACATTGAAATTATGCAACATGGGTACTCCTTGGATAAGGAATTAAATTCTACATCCAACAAGTGCTCTTACTCGAAATTTGAGTAAAAGCAAAGGGAGATAAGTTGAAAATACAAGTTGAAAAAGTAGTTTTTTATTTTTTTTTTCATTTTTTAATCTTGTTACTTTTTTACTCCAAAAATGGTGAATCATCCCCCATGGTTGAAATCATCATCTTGAATCGTATTGGTCCTTATAAAGTTGATTTTGGTTGTACATTTTTGTTTTGAGGCCCATTTTATACCTCACAATTTCTCTAATGGGAGTAACCAGAGAACCAAATTAAGGTGTGAACCTACAGAGTCTAGAGAAACACATGCATTTTAGAGATAACCTATACACCAAAACAAAAGATATTTCCCACACAATCGTCATGCTTCTATTCAAAGAGCCCGAACCAAGTACTCCAAATAACCTTTTTGTCCCGGAGAGAGGAAATATAATGTATGCCCTATATCTCCCCCACATACTCGTCATGAGTCAACCTGTCCAGAGGGTGCATGTAAAATGTGGAGGTATTGATGGTTACGAGCATGCAATTGACTAGCAACCAAGATAGATACATATCCCCAACATGCATGAACCCAAGGAATGAAAAGTTACTAAGAATAGTGGTGAGTTTCTTGGTGAAGAGCCACCAACCCCCAAACAGGTTGGCATACAAGCCAACCCCTTCTCCCCAAATTTCCAGAATAAATTTTATTCTAAACCAAGAAGACACATGACATAACCGACAATCGGCAACCCTTTTAAATATATACAATGCAAAAGGAGAATGGTGTAGAAGAGTTTGACAATCTGAACATACCTACAGAGAAGGCAACTGTGAGGAGAAACTTCTCCCACAAAAACTTGAGCCCAGGCATTATCTATCCCCCTCAAAACCACCATGGTAATGTTTCCTTACCTCCAGAATTTGGTCAAAGGAGCATTAAGTATTGAATATAGTACAACGCCACCTACATTGAATCAGTCGGATATCAGTGCATGCTTCTCCAAATGATTTCCCACATGCCTATTAAACATTGTTGAAAACTCTCATGTAGGGTGGTGTGTGTGAGGTTGGTCACGCCACCACCCTTGGGTCCTTTCAATTAATTGCATACCCATGGCACAAATCCCATGATGCCCTTGTCCCAGCGCTCACCCTGATTGGGGATATACTTATCTATATATATATATATATATATAAATATATATATATATATATATATATATATATATATATATATATATATATATAGATATAGATATATATATATATAGATATATATATGGTTTTTTATTATAAACATTAAATATTATTTATTTAACCATATGTTTATTGTACTATGTTAGGCAGGATAGGGACTGGGATGACGTTCCCATCACCCGCGACCTTTGCATCCTCCATTTAATATCTATGGTACGGAGCGTAGGATTCACATGCACAATCATAAAATTAAACTCTTAGCTTGGGTCTTTTGCTATGGCATGGAGAGTTAGTGGTTTCACTTAAGGAGAGAGATTGAGAGTCGAGGGTAAAAGCTTGACCTCATGGAGTATATTCTCTGAGAAAGGGAAGGAGTGTATCCTTGGTGTGGAAGCTTCTAGCATTTCACTTGAGGTGGGAAGGATTTTTGGGGCTCACCACCCCCTAATCCACGAAGGTGGCGGTGGCTTGTGTATGTGGGTCTAACTGGACGATGGAGCTCACTCTTCCTCATTTTGGGCTGGAGCGCTCAGTTTGTAAGTCTATTTCGTCTATTTTGGTCTTTTTTCGAGTCTAGTTAGTAGTTATTTTAGGTATTTGTTGTTAGTTGGTTCCAAAAACTGGTATATCTCAGTTGTGGCTTGTCAATTGCACCTAGAATTCATGTTTTTCTCTTGTTTTGGCATGGGTTTTTGTGTGTCTCGGTTTGTGTGACATGGTTGTCCCATTGGTGGCCTTCACTGGCTAGGAAGGTGGAGTTTGTTGTGGGAAGTGTTATTTGCTTATCGAGTTAGGTTCTGTGAGAGGGGTTTGAAATTGGGTCTCTGTTTGCTAAGTCGTGGTAGGTATATTGTCTTCAGTGGTGTTTTCTTTGTCTAATGGTGGAGGAAATTAAGTTGATCGTTGAATTTTTTTCCTTCTACCTACTCGAGTGGATTGTTGTCCAAATTTAGTCACTTTAACTAGGGTTATTGTGATGAGTTGGTGTGTTGGTGTTTGGACTTGGTCGAGAGGGATTGTTGTTGGTATTTTTGTCCTTTTTGAGGTAGGGGAAACTCCCACATGGATCCATATCAATCCCTTCATGACTCATAGATGTTGCCAAGGAAAACATAGAGAAGAAAAAAGGGTGGTGGTAGTGCTTCACAACCAAGAGAGAGGGGAGCAAATTTATTTACTCATGAATCTATGGAGACATATTTCAATGTGATTCTATCAAGAATGCGGCAGGAAATAAGGATTTGGAGATAAAAGTTTGGGAGAAGAGGAAGTTGATGTCTAACTCACAGTTACTAGAATACCTGGTTGGGTGGGTTCCAGATCCTAGACACACCAGGGGTAGAAAGAAAAGGTACTTAAAAAGAGTTCCTCTTCATGGAAAATGAAGACATTGTTGGGTTTGGTACTGAGAGATAAATACCTCGAGAAATACAACATCTTCACCTCCCTAGAAGATGTTAAAAGGATGTTAAGGAATTTATGTTTCTATGTGGATTAAATTGATGCTTTCCTTATGCACGTCGAGAGCCATGTCCCTTGTGAGTCATATGGTGGAGAAAATAGATATACTCCTAGTGCAAGTGCTCATGTTCCAACAAACGTGTCCTCGTTAGATGGAGAGTAGTGAAATTGGATGGTGGATGATGGGTATAGACTCCCTCCTCAATCACTTGTTTTTTTGTCTCTGGTTGGCCCTTTGTTGGCCTTTCTTTCCTGGGATTACGATGACATATCAGAGTCACGACCATGTATTTTGGTTTGGTTATGATCTTTTTCTAGTTATTGGTGCTTCTTGTTTGGTGCATTTTTTTTTGCATTACCTAGATTCTCGTAGAAGAGTGGTATGGCGTTGAAGGTATGTTATTTTGTGGGTTGACAATAGGTATGGACTCAATCTACGTTATAGTGTTTTCTTGTTTGGAAGGTTTTTTAGGACTGAGAAGGTTGAAAGATAATAATTTTGTATGTATGTATTCAATTTAAGTTGGTATAAGTGACGGAGGTTGAAATATGTTTCCTGGAACTCCCCCTGTGTGCACAAGATTATCTATGTATCTCAGTTTTCTTGATTAATACGAAGTTCTCTCTCTCTCTCTCTCTCTCTCTCTCTCTCTCTCTCTATATATATATATATATATATATATATATATATATATATATATATATATATATATATATATCTATATATATATATATATATATATATAGATATATATATATGTATGTATGGAAAATATTTTTATCTATAACCCTTCAACCTCATATAGGAAACTAGTCCACATGCAATTCCTCTTTTAATACTTTATTCAAGAAGGTTGACCTCATGTTTATTTTATATACCTTCCACTTATGTCGGGATACTATGTCTAAGACTACACTCAAAACTTCCATTCTTGCGACTGGAGTAAATGTTTCATCATAATCTCTTCTAGGATGTTGTTTGTATCCCTTAATAACTAGCCTTTCTTTATGCCTTTCAATCCTTCCTCCTGTGTTGCTTTTGGTCTTATAGATCCACTTTAAACATATGAGATATTTTCCTTTTATAAGACTCACTAATTCCCATGTATCATTCTTTTCTATAGAATTTATTTCTTAACCCATTGTTGTTAACAATAAAACAACAATAAAATCCTTGAGATCAATCCTAAGTTCGGGACAAAAATGAAATTAATGCTAGATTTTGGGAAAAAAATGAAATTAATGCTATATTTTTCCTTATCAATTTATTACATGCAATATTTATCAATATAATAATGACATATAAATCCAAAATTACCATAACATGTAAATTTAAAACCAAACCCAATAGGAGAAGAAGTACAAATTTAAGATGATCACTACAACTAGAGTAGTTCCTTCTCTCAATTGGGAAATGGAGTCAATTAGGGAAAGCTCAGGGCCTTGCATGAAGAGGGTGGAAGACTAAATTTATTCTCTTATAAACTCTAGAGACTTCTCTATATGGGAGATTTAAATTCAAAGGATACATGAACGAAGTTTTCTTAATGAATTTTTGCAAGACAAATTTGGCATACCATAAATAATTAATATTTCAAGAAAGATATTGAAATTTTTAATACGGTACAATTAGAAACCATAATGTAAGAAAATCAGTAGTAAAATTATAGAAGTCCAAAAAGAATCACTTCATCAATCCCAAACAAGTTTCTCCATGCAAAATATCGCTCCTAATAGAAAAGTACAAAAGAACTAGTGTGTACTCCTTATAGAGACATAACAGTTAGTAAAATGTGATTATACAAAATTAAAGTGACCTCCCTATGTTTATATGAGGTAAACCAAATCACTTTTCACAATTTTACAATAAACTCCCTAAAACGTTTTCTTGGAGCATTCAACTAGGCCTAAAAGACACAAGCCAACCTTAAGATAGCCTTAAAACTTAATAAATTCATTAAAATCTCCCAAATGTATGGGAATAATTTCTCTCCAACATGACCTCATCCTCCTAGAATGGATAATCCCCATCAAGTGATAAACTGGGTATATGAGTGCTCCTCACTCCAAGGTACATCATCAAAGTGCATGGGTACCTTTCTAAGAAACATCCCCACCATGATGTCATCATTAAGGATTCTCAAGTAACCCTTCTAGGTCATGTAGGTATTGTGTGGCTACCTCAACATAAATCAATGACATCTAGGAATGGTGTGTTATACCTCCCAACTCATCTCAATAATTTATATCATCTTCTAGGATCTTGAACAAGACAAAGTCCATCAAACAAGGCTAAGATCATCTTGGGGGCATCCTAGGTCCATATGGGAACATCATTAAACAAGCTGATGCCTTATCTTCCCCGTCAATGTTTCAACATCTAGAGGTGTATCAAGGGTCATACAACCATGTGGAGGCTCCTCCAAGACCAATATTTATCCCAGGAGGGAAACATTGGGGTTGCAAGGTTATATATGCGCTCTAAGTTGGGCAATATGTTCTCTTAATGGTGTTGGAGGGGTGTCAAGCCATCCCTCAATGGATCTTTGTTGTATGTGTAATGAACCACCTAAAAAATACCCTCAATATCAAGTGATATCTATGTCATTACAGACAAGGAAATATTCAAGTATCATAGTGGACTAGATTCAATGTTATGGGCACAAAAATATTCCACACGTACCTTGACTTCTAATGTATTTCCAGCTCAATATTTGTGAGAAAGTTACCACACTTATGTTAAGGATGATTATACCTTTAACTCTATTACGTTCTTCTAAAATCCAAGGGGAAGGTGATTTCATAGGTATACCCATCAATCCATAGGTGCATATGATAAAGGTTGTGATGGAAAGGGAAAGACTTAAAGGAAGATGGCCATTACTATGTTACCAACTAGAGGAGGTCTAAAATCTTCTAAGTGCTATAGTGAGAAGAGGGCGCAATTTTGGAGGCATGAGTTACCCCCTTTCTCATCCTTCTTCCACCCCTCTGGTGCACCTTTTACTTTAATGATTTAACTTTATTTCATGCATATCATAAGAGTCCCAACTTACTTTATGCTTTTCCAATACCCCTTAAATATATAGAAGCTTATCATTCATAAGGGTTGAGACATTCATGAATGATGAGTTCCTTAACTTATATAGAGCATGAAATGTTAAAGAACTGGGTGATGGCTAATGAGGGGATATATCTCTTACTATGATTTTTTCCTTATGCTTACAATGTCCCAACCATGTTTGACATTTTTCATTTTCTTTATTTATGGATTCATATGCTTTTATCTTTCTTTCAGTTACATAAACCTCTTAGGGAAACTTTTCAGGGCCTAACTCAATGATGAGGATATAGGGTTCCAATCTTATGCAACCAACTCGCAAAATAGAAGAAAAGATAGATCAACGACTTAAAAATTATCCTCTTCGAGGGGAAAACCTCCTTTACATTACATAAATGAACAATTCTTGTATGATACAAATGACAAGACCTCCTCGGTATATATAGGAGTCTAAGGGTCACAATATAATCAAAGCCTACATAACATTAATAAAAATAGTGGGCTTCTATGGGACACAACAATAGAAATAGGGGCCTACACTAACAATAAAAATAAGGGGGATAGACTAATATTATAGGGACCTAACATGCCCCTCTCCTTCAAAAAAGTGTTTTCCTCAACACTTAAGTAGTTATGGATGCTTCTATATAAAATTATCATCCTCCCATGTGGAATCTTCAGCGGGTAAGTTCTTCCACTTAATGAGATACTATGAAATTGATCGATTCCATAGCTGTCAAGTTCCTGTTTCCGTGACTACTTCTAACTCCAATATGATTTTTCCTTCTTTCTATGACTTGTGATAATACCTTGTCAACCCGAGAAATCCTCCAAACTGCTTTAGGATTGTGGGAATTTTCCATTCCTTAATGGATTTAATTTTGTTAGGGTCTACCTTAACACCCTCATGAAACAAAATATGACCCAAATATTCCACCTCCTGTACTCCAAAGAAACATTTGGATATTTTTGCATATAATTACTTATCCTCCAATATTTTGAGCACCCTATCAACATGTTGAACATGATCCTTCCAAGGCTTGTTGTAGATTAGTATATATCATCAAAAAATACTAACAAAAATTTTCTAAGGAAGGGTTTGAAAATGGAATTCATCAAACCTTAAAATGTGGAAGGTGCATTAGTAAGGCCAAAAGGCATGACCAAAAATTCATAATGACTTTCATGAGTTTTGAATGTTGTTTTTACTATGTCTTTAGTCTTGATTCTGATTTGATGATATCCTAAATGAAGATCCAACTTGGTGAAGTAAATTGCTCCATGTAATTCATCCAAAAATTCACCAATGACAGGAATGGGGAATTTATCTTTAATAGTGACCTTGTTGAGCTCCCTATAATCCAGATGCATATGCCATGATCCATCCTTCTTGTGCACCAATATTACTGGAGAAGAGAAAGAACTTTGACTAGGTTGAATTATACTAACCTCTAGCATTTCTGCAACCATAAGTCACTCTTTTGGGTATAGGGATATTTGTAAGGCCTGATATTTGGAGGAAAACTTCCTGGAATCAAATGAATAGCATGATCATGATAACAAATAGGTGGGAGGCCTTTGGGAGTCTCACATACCTTCAAGTGATTGGCCAAGAGTGTTTGGAGACATGGAGAAATATATGATTTTGATGTTTCAACCTCCAGTGAGCATAATTGTGCAATTACACCTCTTTGTTGTTTATTTAGAAGCTTTGTCATGTCATTAGAGTTGATTATATTTCCTGGCTTCCTTGTGATACCCCTTAGTTTAACTTCCTTTCCTTCCCAAAAAAAAAACAAGAAAAGTTCTAGAAAATTAAAAGTTATCTTCCCCAAATATTATAACCATTGGACTTCTAGTACAACATCAACACCACCCATTGGAGTGGAAAGCATTGGACTACTCAATACATAATACCCCATGGTTAGCTTTATATTATGGTTTTTTCCAAAGAAACTTATAGTTCCTCCATTTGCAACCATCACTTGACACTCTGGTGCTGGATATACGAAGCAATTCAATTCCTTGGCTATCTTACAATGAATAAAATTATGGGTACTACCCGAATAAATCAACACTATTATCTTTTTCTTCTTGATATCTCCTTCAATATTGAGATTTTGAGGAGTAGTAATTCTTTTCAATGCATTTCAAGATATGGTTGGGTTCATTTCTTATTTCTCTGGGGTTGTTCCTGGCGTATATCCTCTTCTTTTGATATTTCTTATGCATTTTCTTCCTCCCCTTCACAATCTATGTAAAACAATTTCTTCTCATCACACTTATGACCTTTAGTGTATTTTCTATCACAACTATAACAAATCCCTTTTGCTCATTTTTCTTCCAATTGTTGTGGTCCCAAAATTGTAGGTTGTGGAAAGCTAGGAGCAAAAACACTTCCATCTTTATAGTTGTGAGTGGTAGACTTCCTTGTTGCCATAATTTTGCTTTCAATTTTTCTTGCCACCTTGAATGCCTTCTCCAATGAATTAGGTTCCCAAAGGTGAACCTCATGTTAGATGTTATCATTTAAATTCCATATGAAGGCATCAATCATATGCTCCTCTGTAATATCATTTACCCTGATATTCAATTTTTGGAAGTCCTCAATGTGCTCTATCATTGAACCCTTTTGTTTTATATTTATCAATTGGATAAAGAAGGTGTTTCTCTTTGTATCCTCATAATGTGCTATCATTTCCTCCGTAAAAATTGACCAAGTGACAAGTGGTTTATGAGAACAAAGCCATCAATACCATACAAACTGATTGGGTTCTAAATATAAATATGCAATGCATACCTTTTGTGTGTGTTGCACATTATGGAGATCAAAATATTGCTCCATCTGTAGTATCCATGTTACCGGATCCTTGCCATCAAAATTCCTCATATTGATATTTGGAATATGGTGGGTATTCAATCAAAAGTTAGAGTCTCTGAAATCGTTATTAAAATTCATTTTTTTCTCATCATGAGTTTCATCTAATATCGTTTCACTATTAGGAAGAATTTCTTGTAGCAACTTTGTCAAACCATCGTTCAAACATTCCGTCTTAGCTTCCATGTTCATTTTTAATCCATCATTCAAACCTTCCATGTCTTGTTTTAATCCATCCTTCAAACCTTCCATGTCATTCTTTAAACTATCCATCTTAGCTTCGATTTCATTTTTGGTTACTCTTTGCGAGAGCGAAATTTGTTGTACTTGGTCTCGTAATTTTGATATATCATGTTGCATTTCTTCCTCTTCTTCATGTACCATAGTAGATATTTCTAGTTTCTTACTAGGTGTTTCCATTTTCTTGCTTCAATTCATTCAAACAATGATATGTATGCTTCACTATGCCCCTTAAATCACTTCAAACTAATTTTTCAAACAAAACATGAAAATTTTAAAAAAATACTCACCTTTTTCTTGCTTTATAGGAGCTCGATATTGAATCTATTGTAGCTCTATAATTTTGGATCTCCAAGGTCTGAAATATTGTCTTGTGGTATCCCTCTAAGTCTTATTTCCAACCCGACAATTTAGACTGAGATTTGAGTCTTCAATAAATAATTATGCCCAATCTCCGATGATGGCCTGATTATAGACTGGTTTAGTAGAGCGAACTTGTACGAAATTCCACATGTCACTGTTTCAACATTTCGATTTGAAAATGCTATAAGAAAAACCAAATTCTGTGTAATTTCAGTCACTTTTTACTAAATTCAAATTTGATTCTCAGAAAGAAATTTATGATGATTTTCCCTAGGTCACCTGTTTGAGACTGAATTATGGAGCCTACAAAAAACCTAAATTCTTCAGACCATATCCCTGAAAATATAAAGAACCAAGATATGAAACTTGTACAAGACTTTCACCATGGTTTCAAATCCATGTTTTCACAATTTTAGCTTCAACAACCTCATACACAAAAATCTATAGTGAAAATTCCAAGATGGCCTATTTGAAGAAGTGAAACCCTAAAATCCAAAGCTCTGATACCAAATTTTATGCAACCAACTCACAAAATAGAAGAAAAGATAGATCAAAGACATCAAAATTATCCTCTTCGAGGGGGAAACCACCTTTACATTACACAAATGAATAATTCCTGAATGATACAAATGACATTACCTCCTTGGCATATATAACAGTCTAAGGGGTCACAATATAATCAAAGGCTACATAACAATAATAACAATAGTGGGTTTCTATGGGGCACAAAAATAACAATATGGGGGCTACATGGGCACAACAATAACAATAGGGGCTACACCAAAAATAAAAATAAGGGGTATACACTAACAATTACAATAAGGGGCATACACTAGTCTTATAGGTACATAGCGTCCAATCCCAATAACAAGTGACAATCAACCCAAACAATGTATATGGGTAATAATGGAAAAATGGAAGGGGGAAAGTATGGATTATCTTGGGCACAATATCAATCAATGCTTCTTATTAGTGCCCCTCCTAAAGGAAGTACCTCATGGGAGATCACATTGGACAAGGGAAAAAGGATAACCCCTAAAGTGAATCATGGAAACAAGGGTAAAATCAATAGCATTCAATCATCTGACTTGGTGTGTGATACATATTAGTGTGCCAAAAAACATGAAATGAAACAAATGATTATAGAAATGGTTTTTGTAAATTTCGATAGATGACCCAACTTCCTTCAAGAAGCATACCAGATGGAAGGAAGCACTGAGTGGAGCATAGGTGGAGAGATATGATCTAAAGCTATATGTGGGCCATCATAGGGTTTTTGGTTGGTTGGATTTCCACTTGGGAGAAAAATTTCCTCCTAGGGGTTACCCACTTCAAGTGGGAAACATGTTGAATTTGTAACTATTGTTCATATTCTTAATGCATATTTTGTCACTTGATGTATTTTTATTTATCATTGTAAAGCATATTTTAAATTCTAGAGTCAAAAGAAAAATTGTTTTGAGTCAAAGTGCCATTGCAACTTTTTAAGCAAGAAAAATTGAATTTTTGAAATGCAATTTTTGGCTCCAAAATTTTTCAAGTGGACCTCCATCCAAGTCAATTCAGACCTAGCTAAAAACACACCCATTTAGCCAAGACAAATTACTATATAAAGGTAGTTTGGCCTCCTCCACTTAGCCATTTTCATTCCCACACACAAGACAAGTTATGGGCAAGAAAGCCAAGGACAAGAAGGATGAATAAAACAAATAAAAATATGATGTGACTCTCTCTTCTCTCTCTTGCAAATCACACATGTGGATAGACTATTATCTCTCTCGTTTGTAGTTCTTCTAGGCATTTTGTTGTAGGAGGCTGATTTTGTTGGGGTGACTAGCAATTACAAGAGGGCCGAAATTCTAGGTCATGATAGGAAAAATGAATTGTTTGATCATATTGGGAGGCTTGATTTGGAAAGGAGGACCAGGTTTGACCATATGTCTAGGTGTGTCTGTCTTTGAACAAGAAGAAATTTTCTATTGAAAAGGTTGTTGGGTTTTTCCCCTTGGTGGCTTTTCCCAAGGTAAACCTTGTCATTTTTTGTGCATTGTGATCTCTGTTATTCTATTGTTCTTTATGGTTCAAATTTTGAAGTATAATTTTTGAATGATATATTAGAATAATTTAAAAGAATTTCTACATCAAAAGTAATTATTAAAATTTCATAAATATTGTGTTAATCTCTATTGCACTAAGAAAATCAACATGGTATCATAACGTTGTTGAATGAAGGAACATTGAGATCACCCTTGCAAAAACCCTAGACATAATTTTAATTAATTCCTTCTTGTAGATTAGAATCTATGGCTTATTCTATGAAACCTAAAATAAGTTAGAGGGAGTATAAAACTTCAGAGCTTGGAAACTTAGAATAGATATTATTCTTACCAAGAAATTTATTTTGGACATTGTGACAGGAAAGGTTGTTGAACCAACTGATGCAGCAGGGAAAGAAAAGTTTAAGGAGGATGGCAACACTTCCATGAGTATTATAGCCTCTACATTGCAAATCATGATACTTCCAAGAAGATATATGATTCCTTAATAAACCTCTGCACTATAAAGAATGTTGTTCAATCCACGAGTTTGAAGAATGAGCTTTGAAATACAAGAATGAATAATGACGACACTGTGGCTTCTTACTTCATGAATATTTTTGAAATAAGAGATCAAATTCAATTAATTTGAGAAACCATTATTGATCAATAACTTGTGACCAAAAAACTCAATGGTCTTCTTAGACCAAGAGATGCTTTTGCAATAGGTATAACTAGCTAGAAGGAAGCCCCTTCATTTGAAAAACTATGGACATCTTGTGATCAAGAAGAATCAAGGTTGATGACAAGAGATCATTGGGAAGAGGAAGCTCAAGATTTTGCAAATCATTTCAAGAACAGGGGAAAGAATAAGTTTGGCCCTCAACACAATAAGTCAGGAAAGATATCTTCTTCCTCCTCTCAAAAGAAGAGATATTTATCAAAGATTCAATGTTATGGTTGTTAATAATTTGGACACTTAAAGAGAGATTGTTCAAATATGTCTAATAATTAGAAGAGAAATGGAAAAAAAACATGCTTCCGCAAAAGAGTATGAAGATGAGAACCTAAATAAGCCCAAAGGTGAAAAGGATTTATTTTATTTTTATGCTCTAATAGGTTCCATTACAAATGATGATGAAATGTGGCTAGTAGATAGTGAGAATTAAGGCACATGACTGGAGAATGTAGAAATATTTCTAGGATGATGGGAAAGAGGTTGTCCCAAAGGGTTTAGCTTGGAGACAATCATAGTTATGCAGTCGAAGGAGTTGGAAAAAACATTGATAGAGCTAGAATCTAGTAAGAATGTGGATCTTAGCAATCTTCTTTATGTACCAAGTTTGAAAAAGGATATTGTCTCTATTTCTTGTTTGGAAAATAAAGGAGATAGAGATCAATCCAAGTGAGCTATGGCATAGAAAGTATGGACACCTTCATTATAGAGCATTGCTTAAATTAATTCAAATAGTTTCAAGGTTTTGTGAATTATAGATAAATAATAATGGTGTATGTAAAGGTTGTTATCTTGGAAAGAAAATTAAGAAACCATTTCCAAACAATGATAAAATATCTAAGGAAACTTTGGATTTGATCCATTGTGATGTATGTGGTCTGATTCTTGTGAAATCGCTTGGAGGTTAATCATACTATGTGACATTTATTGATGAATTCTCCCATAAGATGTGGATATATCTCTTGAATATTAAGGATGAAGTCTTTGATAAGTTCCAAGAATTCAAAGTTGGAGTGGAAAAATTAACGGGTAGGAAGTTCAATATCTTGAGATTTAACAATGGAGGAGAATACATCTCAAAGGATCTTGTTTATTTCTGTAAGAAATTTTGGATTGAGAAGGAATTCATTGTTCGTTATAATCCACAACAAAACGATGTAGCATAACAAAAGAAAAAGTCCATTGAAGAATTTTTCAAGGCCATGATGCACAATTTGGACTTGTCATTGTTCTTATGGGGTGAGGAATCACGAACATCTGTGTACATTCAAAATAAAAGTCCTCATAAATTTTTGGAAGGTATTACTCTTGAATAATAATTCTCTAGAAGCAAGATAAAGGTTGGACATATGAGAATATTTGCTTATCCTATCTACATCCATCCTTCTAATGATAAGAGGAACAAGCTTGAGCCTTTAGGAAAGAAAGAAATATTTGTTGGTTATAATGAATCATCATAGGCCTATCGAATATACATTCAGAGCAATGACAAATTGAGGTTAGTCTGGATTTCACCTTTGATGAAAAAGTGTAATATTGGAATTCTAAGGAATTATCCATGAATTCCTTAGACAAATCTTATTAATGTAGAACCTTCCACTTATGAAGAAACAACTAGCCAACAAGTGTGGAAGGAAGCGATGAATGAAGATTACCAATCTATTATGAAGAATGATGTCTGCAAGATTGTGCCAAGTCTTGAAGAGAAGGAAGTGGTGACTTCAAAATCGATATACAAGATCAAGAATAATGCAAATGGTAGTATTGAAAAATACAAGTCACAGTTTGTGGCTAGAGGGTTATCCCAAAACGAGGGAGAAGACTACAATGAGACCTTTGCTCTAGTTATTAGGTACACCTCTATTAGATCCATCATTTCTCTTTTTGCTTCGTTGGGATGGAAATTGCCTCAGATGGATGTGAAGTATATTTTCCTCAATGGTCTAATTGAGAAAGAGGTGTACATAAAGAAACCTCAAGGATTTGAGGTACATGGAAAGGAATATCATGTTTGTAGGTTTAAGAAGGCTTTGTATGGACTCAAGCAAGCTCTTAGATCTTGGTATGCATGTATTGATATGAGATTGGGATTTACTAAGAGTGATGTCAATCCAAACCTTTAGTTTAAGGTTTTGAATAATGAACCTATGATATTACTATTATATGTTGATGATTTTTTTTTAACAGGTGTTGAGCCTCTTATCATTCAATGCAAGAAGAAGTTGGATTTCGAGTTCAATATGAAGGACCTTGGGGTGATGCATTCTTACTTGGGATTGGAAGTATGGAAACATCCTGGTGAGTTCTGCATTGGTCAAGGAAAGTATGTGATTGATATCCTTCAGATGTTTGGCATGATGGACTGAAAATCCATGGCAACATCGATGGTGACTTACTTGAAGAATTTAAGAGGCTTTGAACCCACATTGGTAGATCCATCTATGTACTGGCAGTTGATTGGTTCATTGATGTATTTGGTTAACACGAAGTTGGACTTATTATTTGTTATGAACACTTTGACTTAGTTTCAGGTAGAATCAAGACATGAAAATTGGATTGTAGCAAAGCACATTCTGATATATATGTGTGGTATTGTGAACTTTGGTCTAATATATGTTGCAAACGAGGATGTATAGATTTACGAAACATTGATAAGGTTGGAACTGCGGATGAAAAAAATAACACTTCAAGAGTATGCTTGAGCTTAGGCTCCGCTATTATATCTTGGATGATAAAGAACCATAGATTAGTCAAATTCAAGACAACAAAAATAGAATATATTGTAAAAAATGAATCATGTACAAAAGTAGTGTGGCTTCGAAAGTTGTTTGCAACATTATTTGACCAAGAGTTGGAACCAATGGTGATACACTACAATAATCAAAGTTATGTGATACACTATAATAATCAAAGTTATGTGAAGCTTTTAGAGAATCTCGTGTTCCATGAAAATTCAAAGCGTATTGAGATAAAGTGCCACTATATCTGTGACATGGTACATAGAAGAGAGATAAGGCTGGAGTACATCTTCATCGATGTGCAGGCAACTAGTGTTTTGACTACATCATTGCCAAGGGACAAGTTTGTGTACTTCAAAGACAACCTAGGCCATATGGACATTCTCTTGGCATGGAGAATGGGCCCGAGAGGCTGAAATTTCTCAACAAGCAGGTTGAGTGAGTTCTTTTTGGAGGAGACATGATCACTCACTAGGAAGGGTGAGTGAGTGCTTACTAGTTGAAGATATCAACATTTTGGCCTAGGGAGAGGCAATGAAATTTGAGGATTGATAGCTCTAGAGTAGTGAATCCTAAGAAATGTCATTTCCATGGTTTTGGTACCATCCCAGATATGGCCACTAGCATATGTTGATGATTGATGATGATGATGTTGGTGACGATGTATCTCCTTTTCTCTAGAGAAATTTTTGAACTTGAGAACATCTATGATAGTGATTATGAATACCTCCCTAGTTAAGAGGGAGTATTGAATTTGTAACTATGGTTGGTATTCATAATGTAAATTTGGCCACTTCATGTATTTGTATTTAGCATTGTAAAGCATATTTTAAATATTAAAGTCAAAATAAAATTTATTTTGAGACAAAGTCTCAATGTGACTTTTTAAAGAAGAAAATTTGAATTTTTTAAATGTAATTTTTGGCTCCAAAATGTTCTCAAGTCGGCCTCCATCCAAGTCAAGTTGACCCTTGCTAAATACACACCCATTTGGCCATGACAAACTACTATATAAAGGAATTAGAACCTCCTCCACTTGGGTATTCACATTCTCACACACAAGACAAGTTTTGGGCAAGCAACCAGACAAGAAGGATAAATAGTAAACATTGACTCTCTCTTATCTCTCTTTCAACTCACACATGTGGATAGACTCTTCTCTCTCTAGTTCAGAATTTTTTTGGGCATTCTATTGTAGGAGGCTGAAATTCTAGGAAATTCTAGGAAATTGTAGGGGCCGAAATTTTTGGGGTGACTGCCAATTGCAGGAGGACCAAAATTTTGGGTCAGGACAAGTAAAGTGAATCACTGGATCAGATTGGGAGACTTGAATTTTCGGGGAAGACCAAGTTTGACCATAGGTCTACATGTGTCTCTCATTGAACAATAAGAATTTATGCATTGAAAAGGTTGTTTTCTTTTCCCCTTGGTGGGCTTTCCTAGGGTAAATCTTGTCTTCTTTAATGCATTGTGATCTCTATTGTTGTATTGTTCTTTATGGTTGAATTTTTGAAGTATAATTGTTGAATGATATGTTGGAATAATTTAAAAGGAGATCCACACCAAAAGTAATTATCATAATTTCAAAAATATTGTGGTAATCTCTATTGCACTAATAAAATCAACAACATGACCCACCCTTAGCACTTTTTTGATGGATATGCTTGCCACTAGAGGATGACATCACCCTTGAAGGATCTTTTTCTCACACATGTGGGATAGAAGGAGTATTTTTCATTCTTATTCATTGATATATATATATATATATATATATATATATATATATATATA
Source organism: Pinus tabuliformis (assembly GCA_031772625.1). Taxonomy (NCBI): domain Eukaryota; kingdom Viridiplantae; phylum Streptophyta; class Pinopsida; order Pinales; family Pinaceae; genus Pinus; species Pinus tabuliformis. Next base: position 738,298,472 of record CM062814.1, on the reverse strand, counting down.
TATATAATTTAATTTTTATTGTGACCTACCTAACTTGAAAACACTTAAAGTACTATTTTTAGGGATTTTACTCATTTTTACTCCAAAATTGACTTGGTTACCACAGATAAATAAAGGGGAGTCGATTTGGAGAGGATCATTGTCACAAACTCATTATTTCTTTTGTGAGACAATTTGCACTAGTTTATTTTGTCTTTTGAATGTAATGGAACACTAAAGGATAAAAAAATATGTCAGGGAGGATAAAATTACTTGTAGGAGTTTCTCTTAGATTAATGAAGTAATTATCTGGTGAATTTTTTTATTTTTATTGTGAGTGTATTATTCCAATTGTAATGTTGTATAATTAATATTTACATTATTTTTTCATGATATGTTGAATATTTTATGGTTCTAAAATCTCATTTGTAATATTTTTTTTATCTATTATCAATCAGGGAAACTTAGAATAACATTCCTTAACCTTAAATTTCCAATTGATTGAAAATCACAAGGGTTTGATTAAGAGAATTTATCTCTCTTACTCACTCCATCCAAGGTCTTCCATATTTGACCTTACCCTTATTTTAATTCTATATTCCTAAGATAGATAAAGTTAATAAATGATTCAAAATTACCAAGGGGGGGTCAATTAGTAATTTTATCTTTACAATTTTTTAGCTCAACTTAATTTCCTTATTCAAATATCTTCTTATGTAGCTAATGACTTATGTATATGTTTAGTTATTAGTTGTTTCTTTTTTAGTTACCAAATAGAGACATTTTTCATATATACATAATCATAATTCAATAGAATTCACACAAGTGGTACATTCAACAAACAACATATGAAGACACCAAATATAAGAGGAAACCCATAAAGGGAGAAAACCGAGAATTTTTGGCTAAAAGTGATGTGAAGGAAAGCTCCTACTCCCCTATTACATCAATTTTTTTGTAGGCTCCAAGCTTCAGGAGGTTGCTACCTCAAGGAAGCTTTAAATCCCACCAAATTCTCTACAAACTACAACCAACAGGAGGCTCCTACCTCAATAGGCTACAACATGTTTTTTATGAAGCTACAACTTGAAAGGAGACTACAATATCCCCATCACAATACAAAATCAAATTTTGTTGTTACTTGATATTAATTTATGTCCTCATATTTGTTGGTCATATTCTTTGCTTCTCTTCTTCATTTATGTTCCTCTTATGCTACTTTTCTCTTTTCTTCCTCACCAAGCTACTACTCATGAAAACTCATACAAATTTCTTAACTCACCCAAAAAAAACTTCATTCTCATTCAACAATGCATATTTTATAAGCATAGCTTATTGATTTTTGTATTCTATGCAGGTATACAAAATGAGGAGTTGTCTCTTGGCCTTCTAAGGTTGTTCGCAAGCTTCCTTTTCATTTCCAAATATGAAATTCAAAATTTTGTAATATAAAGAAGAGCTGAAATAATATAGGCTAGCAACAATGATTGCAAAAGACAAATCTTAAAACCCTTTCATATTTGTATTAGCTACATTTTTAGTTCTATTTTATATTTGTACTACTCACATGTTAATGCCTTTGAAGATTCTTCTATTATGTCTTTAGCATCAACAACACGAAGGTTCATGAGCTTCATGACTTGTAATATATTATATTGTTGTACAAGTGATTATGTTTAATAAAAGCATACATTTTGTATCTTATGTATCTAGATATCATGTGTAATTTTTCATTTTAATTGTAATCCATACATAAAGATAACCAACAACATAGTTAACCACTTGCATTCAATAGTGATCATCCTTTGCACTTCATGCAATATTCCAATAATAGAAATCTAGAAATCAACATACATCAACCTTTACTTCGAGCAATCATTCAAAAATGATCAACCTTTGCACTTCACATAACTTATCAGCCTTTTCACTTCAAGGAATCGTGTAACAATAGTAGTCTAGCAATAAAAAATCAATGTAATCAAATTAATGACATCAAGCATCCTGAACGACATGATCATTAGACATCATTTCCAACATTTCCAAGGTTACCCCCCTTTGGCATTGATGGAAACATTATGTTTCTTCTATTGTTTGTCCTATATATATATATATATATATATATATATATATCCTCCATACCTCTGCTTACCTCCCCCTTTGAAATCAATGAAAAGGGGTTTTAACACTAAAGACTGAAAATACTTTAACAATTGAGATGTCTATCAACGCCCAAATTCTTCTCTAGGTGGAATTTCTATTGACCAAACATATTTCTGTTCAAATTAAAATTTTCCTCCCTCTTTTAGGTTTTATAGAGTCTTCCACAACCCTACGCACATGAACACCTGAGTTGTTCACATGAAATTCCTTTAATTTGTTCTATACACCCTTAATTTTCAATGTTTTCAACTAAGCCAATATGCTGTGAGGAACAAAATTTTCTTGTTTGGAAATTTATCCAATGTTTGAATATAGTCTACAATTCAACCACTTGGAAGCAATCAGGGTAGCCACACCTTTGATAAATTAGGGAATAAAACCCTAAATTCAATGTATCAAAAAAAAAAAATACTAACATTGGCACCATTATAATAAAACATTAACGCATTGTTAATGTTGGTGGTGATGATCTGGAGGATTGATAAAACATGTGTTCTTGTCCTTATCAAGAAACTATTCATTGAACCTTAGCATTTATACAATACACTATCTTATGTGGTTGTTTATAATAACACCTATATCCCTTACTTTTGATGAGTATCCCAAAAATATTCCTTCATCTAATTGAGCATCAAACTTTCCTAACTTTTCATCATTGATTTTCATATAGCATTTACTTCCAAACATTTTAAAATATTTGATTGAAGTTGGCTTACCATGCCACAATTCATATGGTGTCTTGTCACAATTTGGTTTGAGATGTGCCTTATTGAGAATACAAATTGTTTTGTGTACTACTTCTTCCTAATAGGTTTGATGAATGTTTCTCTCTTGCATCACGGATCTAGCCATTTGTTGAATAGATTTTTTATGCCTCTTTGCAACTCCATTTTGTTGTGGTGTGCCTGCAATAGTATACTCACCTACTCTACCTGACCTTATACACTTTATATTGAACCTTGTTTGATGTTTTTATAATTCCTTGAATATTTTGAACTTCTCAAATGCTTATGACTATTTCTAAGGAATGCTACCCGTGTCAATCTAGAGTAGTCATCAATTACCCACATGAAATGTTTTTCTACTCCTGGTGCTTTTTTCTAGAAGGACTACACAAATCCATATGTACTAATTCCAATGGCTTACTACTTGACAATTTATCCTTGACCTTGAATGAAGATTGAGTCTATTTTCCCATTTGAAATGAGTTGCAAGTCGGGGTTTGAGGATTTTTTTTTTTATAGTTCTAGATGCTGCAACTAGGAAGAGGGTCTCCCCAATGTGAAATCTGAATTAGACCCCACATAATTTGGAATAGGAGCCCCAATAGGAATACAACCAGTTCCCAAATTGATGGTCTAAAAAACGTTCCTTAGCTGCAATGAACACACAAGATGATATACACATAGCTTTCGTGACAACAAGTTTGTGAACTTTGTGTGATATAAAATGAAAAGTAATAGTACTATCATAGGGAAAAGTGTGAGTCCCTTGAAAGAAAGTAATAGTACTATCTTAAAAGAGACACACGAGCACATGTAAAAGAATAGTTAGCTAACCTAAAAAATAGTTCAAAAGATAAAAAAAATCATGACAGCATAAACAACACATGTTCAACAAGATACATACTAAAGCAAACAAAATAGTTCATTAACATTAGCATGAATGAAGTATCATACACCAAAAACATATAAAGAGTAGTCTTACAACATTCACTATATACGCATGAAAATGTGTTGGCACTGAGAGCGTCTGATCATTAAGTGAAAGTTCCAAGAATATAATTACATTGATATGACACTTGCCCCAATAGTAGAACATGAAGCCACAATTGGCTTCTCCAAATAATGATACTCTTCCAATGCTAGACTAGAGAAGCCAAAGCTCCCAATTTTGGGTTCCAAGCCCTTTGTTTGAGTTATAAGGGTTTATTTATAACAAATGGGATGAATCTTCATCTCCCTTTGTGACCTTTGAGCTTCCCTCATGACTCTTGGACTTCTTTTGTCTTTACTTTAACTAATGACTCTTCACATTCCACATTTAACTCTTGGACTTCCACTTACATTTACACTTTATTATTTTCCAATACAATAAGACAAAACTCCATATAGGAAAAAAATGGCTAGAGCCTAATAAGACAAACATAATACATTAAGCTTGAGTTTGAGGAAACTCTAGCTCAACAACTTCAACTTGTAATTTTGTAGTAACATATTGATGCCAAGATTTGTATTGTGCAATTATGTCCTCAAACTTTGTTGGAAGGTTTGGTTGATATCTAAGTCTGGCCTCCATAACATTTAGGTAAATGGTTTTAGAGCCATTTTGTACCTCATTCTGTAAGAAGAATAATTTCATATTAACTTTGGAAGGTCCATCTATGTACTTTTGCATATTTTATCTAGTGATCTCCAAGTCTTATTTAGTTGTGACCTGATTCAGATTGTCCAAGTATTATTAGATTTCCTACCTAGTAATGTTTCTACCCTTTTCCTCTACAAATGGTCCAACTAAATGGATCTTGTGTATCTTAACCAAGGATTGCAAACCATTATACAACCTTGCATAGGTCGCTATAATGATGGCCACAAAAGTACCAAGTTTATTGTTACTTTGCATGAGCATTCTGACCTCAAGCTTCTCCAATTTTGCTTCTTGTCTTGTTTTATTTGCCAACTCTGTTGGTGCATCCCTGTACTTGACACCCCATTCTTGGATCGCGCTAATGGCTGGATGAATTACTTTCATATCTTTCACATTTTCTCACAACATATTTTACATATCATGCAAGGGCACTACTGCGTTATGCAAGGTGATCATATCTTCATAAAGTTTCCTCATAGTGTCTGTCAATTCCTAGATTTCACCATATATTGTTGCTTGCATTAGACAAATTTTGAGGTATAAAATGGGTCCTAAGGAATATTATAAAATAATAGTGGAAATAATAAAATAAGATTAGATTACCTCATCAAGTTTTGGAGGAAAAAAAAGAAGAAGCTACTTTTAAAACTCGTATTTTCAACTTATCTCCCTATGATTTTACTCAAGTTTTGAGCAGGATCACTCGCTGGATGTAGAATTTAACTTTTCATCCAAGGAGTACCCATGTTGTATACTTTTGACTAACCTTACTACATGAAAATTGTGAAATACATGAAAAAATGTGATTGCAATCACATTTTTCATGTATTTCACATTTTTTGTGTAGTAGGGTCCATCTAAAGTATGCAATATGGGTACTCCTTGGATGTAAAATTCAATTTTTCATCCAACCAATGCCACTGCTTAGAATTTGAGTAAAATAGGAAGGAGATAAGTTTAAAATACGAGTTGAAAAGTAGTTTTTCATTTTTTATCTTTTTACCTTTTTACTCCAAAAATGATGAATCCCCCATGGTTGACATCATCATATTGAAACTTATTGTTTCGTATAAAGTTGATTTTTGTTGTACATTTTTGTTTTGAGGCCCATTTTTTACCTCAGAATTTCTCTAATGAATCTCTTTCAATTGAGAATTCGCAAAAGACAATATTTAGTTTTAAACTTGTAGCTGTTATATTTGTTATCTTGCAACATCTAAATCATTTTCCATTTGTTGGTTTTTTTCCATCAAGAAGCCTGTAATTGATTTTTTAGCTCATGAAAAGGCTGAGTTTGTTGTTGCAATTATCTTCAGATTCCTCCTGGTGTCAGTAACAATCACCTTCTCAATGTGGATGAAAGCAGGATGAACCAGGTCATTAGGGAAATATTTCCTCCTTTCCTGTACTATCTTATTCTTGAGTTAATCAAAGGTCAAGTTGGAAATATCCATGACCATATCATCGTCTGAAGGAGAGATTCCCATTTCATCACTTGGGATGTACCCACCTGTGAGGGGAGGTGATGATTAATTACTAGGACGTTCTATAATAGGCATGATGTTGGCCTCATTTTTCTGCTCCACCTACTGAATATCCATGTCCTGGGTCGATATTTTCTCATCAATTTATTATGCAAACACTTGATCCTACGTTCATTTGTTTTCTTCCTCTTCTAGTTGTTTTTGTCACTCTTCCTCTACCTGTTTTATCTTGTTTCTTCTTCTTCCTTCCTTTTCAGTTCTTCTTGTGCCTTAATCTTTTCCATTTCTTTCCTTTCTTAGTCTTCCTTTTGCATCCGTTCTTCCTCCCACTTATATTCTCCCTCCTGCCTCTTATATACTTCATGTTTCTTTATCCTCCTTTCTACTGCCATGACCAATTTTAGAATGATTGGGTTTGCTTAGAAGTTACGACTCTACTCCTCTTCTGGATTATGAGCAACTTTCCCCTTATACTTGATGCTCACTACAGTGCATTATTCCTTATGCTTTTATTCCTAGATAACACTATGCTAAGGAATTGAATTGGAAGGGCCTACATCTTTTCCTGGAGCATGTGATCAGCATGTGACTAGGAAGAACTGTAGGAATTCTTAATCTTATCTTCCTTCGGTCTAGCATAAGTTTCACATGGACAGGCAAAGTGCAACTTGGCACAATGTCTCTTGCAAACTCCTCAGGGATTGTATCTATGAAAGTCCATTATACCAAACTTGAGGCTTTCTAGTTCTTTAACTTCATCTTTCGTACACTTCAAGCTCTTGATCTCATAGGATCCCACCTACAAAGGAAAGGAAGGATAATGTGTCTTCTTCTTTCTTTGCAACATTGAATATAGACCTATCACAAGAAGATAGGCAACCTCTTGCATGACCACTTTATCTGTTGCATACCTTGGTAAGAGACGAGGTGTCTTCTTATAGCCAAAAACTCTGAGGTATGTACTATCTGACAAGGAAAACCAATATGATACTTCCACCAATGACTTCATTTCCTCATGGGACATGCAAGGGGCCTCTTCTTCAAAGAGAATTTGATATAATACCTTGAAGAATTGCTCAACAATTCTGTCATATAATCCTCGGTAGTTGCATTTTGCAAAAAAATTACAATAGATGTGGATAGGGGGATTTGTGGGTGTCCATTTCCATTTCAAACTAGGGAATTCATTATGAGAACATATTCCATCTAACAGGTAGGTGGACATGTAAAATTATTGTTGCTTTCCTTGTAGTGTGGTTTTTGTCTTATTTAGATTAATTTGCAGCTACTGAGACAAATTGAATATCCCCCCCTCTATGAAAATAAGATATAACATATAGATCCATCCTTTTGGGAAGGATTCATTACTCTTGTTTCCATATACTCAGCAACACATAACCATAAAGTATTGATATATCATTGTAAGGGACTCGGTTTTGTAAGTATTATTATGTGTCTTGAAAAATTTGGTTGGTTCCTTCCACCATGACTTGATCACTTCTTTAGTGTTAATATAATATAAATTTTCATAGAATTGTGAGTCTAGCTGTTTCTCAGGCTTGGAAAAATGGTAGATCAATTGCATTTCAGGTGGTTGATAGGAGGCAAGTTGATTCCCACTAGCACAGTTCACTGTCATGCTATTGGTATCTAGGCCCTGCAAAATCCATCTAATAACATCTGCATCAGGTAAGACTGAAAATATGCAAGCGATCCTATAGAACTTTGATCATTAGATGTTGATATAAACCTACCTATCCTCCATATCTTCTTTCATCTCTTTTGAGGTGAATACATCCTTGATGGTAAGCCAAGTGAGAGTTGAATCCTTCTTGATGTAACACTATGTATCTTATAGAATAGGAACTGATATTGAGGAATTGTCAATGACTTATTTGGTGCTACTCTATGTGACCTCCTTTGATGCTAATTTCTTGGGAGGCATGGTGCTACCTGATGAAGAAAGAGTGATGTGCTCAGGATCTATAGTACCTATTCCAAAAGATGCACTCATGGCGATGAAACTTTAGCTCAAGAAACATCAGTTCAACAATCAAGTTTCAAGCAACAAAATAGTCACTAATGGAAAGGATTGCACAATGTTAGACTACAAGGAGGTTGAATGGGCTCTCGAATTGTGCACTGCACAACTGTGGAGCAAGACTCTACAGTTCTGGATTGCAAGGAGTTGGCTTGTGGACTAGAATTGTGCAATGTGCAGTCTCAACTAGGAGAGAAGGTTGATGAAGTGCCCAATGTGCAATTTCAATTGCCAGGCAAGGCCACTGCTGGCTGTGATTGCCTATTGTATAGCTTGGGAAGGCTTGGGGAGGCCAACAAGACTTGAAAATTATGCAGTTTCTTTCGTGAGAGAGGTAGATTCCAGATTTGTGACTGAGGAATGGAAGTGTGTGGATAATTCTTGGAATCAATCATATCATTCAGTAATATCTATCGAACAATATTATGGAAAGGGGAGAGAATGCATGCATAAATAAACCCATCAACAGTAATTGTTGGTGGGAGAAAAGACAATAAATGTTTGGTAACACTTGTAAACAAGCTCAAAAGACTAAAATTACACTTGTACAAGCTAATAATAATATAAAAACCACTTTCTACAAGAAGAATCATGAAAAATGACACTTCTAAACACAAAAGCGACAGAAAGAGCAATAAAAGGTGATACTTAAGAAACCTACATGGAAAAGCACTACAAATTGAATCCAAAGCACCTTAAACTCATGAGAATGGCTAGCGTTCTAATGTCAAATGTGAGAATGAGCTCTATGAGCCTCTATCATATATATTTTCTCTCATGACATTAGGGTTAAAGTTTCTAATGCGCATGTCTAAAATCAAGGAGAGACTGAGACTTGTCTTCATATCAGAAATAGAAACTTGTGCCACACTATCAGATAAAAATGCATACTTTATATATTTTCTAGGATTGTGTAATTAGCTGATCTAGGGGACTATGTAGTTCATTGGTAGAAGAGACTATGCAATTCCTAGTGACAAGGGATTGTGCAGTTTGCTGACATAGTGGGTTGCACAGTTCTATTTTACAGTGGATATTACATAGTCTACTTTCTCAGTAGTTTTATGTCTCGCAATATTGCACAGTTTATTTCCTCAATGAGTTGTGTAATCCCCAGTGATATTGGATTGTGTAGTTCCTCAATATGGTACATACAACAAATGGTTGATCAAGACAGGACTTAGCTTGTGTTCGAGAGGGTGTTTACTTGTCTTCAGAAGTTTTGCAACTATTGTTGACAAGACCTAGTCTTCATCATGAAAACACAATTAATACATCACAAGCATTTCATGGAAGAAAGATTCATTGTGACACTAAATAAAAAAGAAGAATGCTTGATGACAGTTAATGTGACAGTTCTTATGAACAAAGGTAGACTCCAAAATCAAAGTGTAGGTAAAATTTTGGAGGGCGGTTATAGTAGCTACAACACTTGGCAACACACTTGTAGAACTATGGCTTCTCTATATGGGTCTAACTCTATAACCTGTGTCTATCTCTTTAGGAAGTATTGTTTCATACTATCAATCATTGTAGTTTCCTTACTTAGCTCAATTTAAAGATATAGTTTCTTTCATTCCCTTTATCGGCCGAAAACTTACACAATCAAGTCAAACTTTGGTTGTTTCGATTGGGGGTTAAGAGTATAGAGATATGCAAGTGAAAAATGTCAAAGTCTTATTTTTCATCTCTAGTGTTGCTCCGCTACTAGCGAGCCTTTTCAGTACCCTGGTGGAGTCACTATAGGAAAGGAACATAAGCATCTTTTCACTGCCAGCAAATCTGTTCAATACCCCAATGAAGTTACTTGCTTCACCTCTCTGATCAGAAATCCTTTCTCTTCTTTCACCCTTTATTTATTTTATTTTATATCATTATTCTCATTGACATTTTATCGGTGTTTACATCACCAGGGAGGAAGAGGGATCCAAACTTATTAAGAGAAAGAGAGGCTATTCCTTCAAAGACATGAGTATATACCTATGAAATACAGTTCACTCGCTTAAATTTCCTCCTATTCCTTCTCCACTCGACTGTGTTGACAAGCTAAAACCAATCAAATACAAAAATTCAATCAGAGGAGAAGATCCTATTAAATATTTGAGAATTGTAGATCCACTAAGGTTTTCTCTGAGAAAGAATGTATTTTTCGTCTAGGTATCATGGACTAAAAGATACAAGGGCCATGCAAAGAAGGGAGAATTGGTAGTTAACCAAGTGTTAATAGTTACACAATGTTGTTTCAAACTTTACCATGCTTACTAGAACCAAAACAACACTTTCATACAAAGGTTATCGCAAATAAAAGTGCAAGATGAAATCAAAGTAAAAACAAACCAAAAAAGCAAGTAAAGTAACTAAATTAACCCCACTCCCAAACTAACAAAAGAAAGTTTAAGCTCACATAAAATGAAAATTCCAATGTAATCAACAGAGTAATTCCTTACCCATAATACTAAGGGAACAAGCACTAATAAAGTTCGTCAAATAAAACACAAGGAGAGAAAGATAGACCACAATGCTCTCCAAAATTTTTAGGAAAGAAATGTTAGAAGAAAAGTATGATAAAAAAACACGTACTAAACATTTTTCCAATGTTTTGTGATGTTCATACACACCGCACCATATTTTCATGTCAAAACAACCATTCCAACTTTCAACCTCTACAAACATCAAGAAATAAAGAAACTTATTCCTAGCCATTAGGCTTTCCAAGTAAGACTCTTCCAACCATTCAATAATGGGATCATGATAACTAGGTGTAGAATCTTGAAACCGAAAGATAGATTCATTTTCAACATGTGTAGTCAATTCATGAAGATTTTCCCATGAGATAATATCAATCTGATCATTTTTTGAACACTCATCAAGATTGCAAGATCCTAACAAAACCATCAATGAATGCTGAAGTGTCTTGACTTCTTGACATGTTTGAAAGCTATCATAAGGTAAATCTACAAAATTGGTGGCTTGGAAAGATCGTCAATTGAGGATATAAAATCATCATTAGATGTATCAATGAACACATTAAGAAAGCCACTATTAGGATCGTATTTTACATTTGAGTCCAGGGGGTCTTCATGATTGATGAATGCGAAAAGGGACTTGATTGAAAACATGAAGCTGCATCTTTTTCTTCTTCACATCTAAGAGATGAGGAAAGAGATAGATTATGAAAAGCGAGTTCTTCCATATATTCTTTCAATATAAAATAAATATTCCACCACTCTTGACTGCAATAAACGCCATTAGTATTAAGATTTGAACCACTAAAAGAACAAACTCACGTGGAGGATTCAAACATGTCAGGAAAGTGAGTGAATGACAAAGAAGAAAGGGAAATTTCAAGTAAGAAATCATCTTTAATAACATGTTCTTGTTCATAATCAGAAGCCGACACATAATCATCATGAATAATATATTGAATCTCTTGGTCTCTATTAACACCATATTGAACTTGACCCTCATGAGATTTGAAAGAGGTTGATATAACAGATTGATCTGGTAAATTAGGGAAAATAAGATCAGAGGGAATGACTGGTGGAGAGTGAAAGATATATCTAGAAGAATAAATGTCATTTACAAAATCATATTCAAGAGCGAAACATGAGTTCAAAATTGATTTTGAGGGGAAGGAGAACATGTGGTTGGATCAACAATATGATCTTCAAGTTTTCCAACCTTAACATGGGTGCATGGAGCTACTTCATTTGATAGAGATCTAAGATCATAAGAAGAGTCACAAGAAAAAGAAGGTTCTTCCTTTGAAACTTTAAGAGGTCCATGACCAAGGACAACAAGGAGACTTGAAAGAGATTCAAGATCAAGTGGATTCAAAGAAATCTGAACAAGATACTAAAATTTCTCTTTCATAAAATTCTAGTCTATGTCATCCTCTGAAAACTCATAGCAAAAGTGAAGGAAACGATCATGAAAATATTCAACAGATTCATCAAATTTCATTCTGAGATGAATAATTTTCTTACAAACACTATGATAATCATACCTGTCAAAGGATTGGTAAATCTCCATGACAAGTTGTTGGAAAGAGTGGACAGAAGCAATTGGAAATGTATAACACCAACGTTTAACACGACCTTCAAATGTGAGAATGAACAACCTACAAGTAGTATCCTCATAATTAATTTTGTATGAATCAAAAAACTCAAGAAAGTGGAGGGTGTGCTTAAGGATGGTTGTTTCACCCTTTCCATTAAATTTCAGATTTGACAAGTTATGAATTATTCATGTCAGAAATTCTATATTTGAAACTCTACAAAAGCATCCCATTATGATATGCAAGAAGCCCCTCAAGATAAAAAATTGAAACCATACTTCACAGGCTCAGCGTGTCATCTAGCACTCCTTCTAGCAGCAAAATTCTATTGACGGTGTTGGATTTCAATAATTGGGAAGGAGGTATCCCTAATGTGAAGTCCCAATTATGCCTCACACCATTTTGAATAGGAGCCCCAACCAAAATACAACCGGTTGACAAATCGATGGTCTCAAAGATGTGCCTTGGTTGCAATGAACACATAAGATGACATACACATATCTTTGGTGACAGAAAGTGTGTGAACTTTGTGAGATATCAATTGCAATGTATAAAAGGTTCTTTCACACCAAAGGGAAAAGAGTGAGCCCCTTGAAAGAAAGTAATAGTACTATCTTAAAAGAGACACACGAGCACATGTAAAAGAATCATTAGCTAACCTGCAAAATAGTTCACAAGATAAAAATGATCATGATAGCATAAACAACACACATTCAACAAGATACATACTAAAGTAAATGAAATAGTTCATTAACATTAATGTAAATGAAGTAACATACATCAGAAACATATAAAGAGGAGTCTTACAACATTCACGATATATGCATTAAAGTGTGTCGACTTTGAGAGCCTTTGATCATTAAGTGATTGTTCCAAGCATACAATTACAATGATATGACACTAGCCCCAATAGTGGAACATGAAGCCACCACTTGTTTCTCCAAAGAATGATACTCTTCCTTTGCTAGACTAGAGAAGCCAAGGTTCCCAATCTTGGGTTCCAAGCCCTTTGTTTGAGTTATGCGGGTTTATTTATAGAAAATGGGATGACTTTTCATTACCCTTTGTGACCTTTGAGCTTCCCTCATGACTCTTGGAATTATTTTTCCTTTACTTTAACTAGTGACTCCTCACATTCCACATTTAACTCTTGGACTTCCACTTACATTTACACTTTATTATTTTCCAATACAATAAGAAAAAACTCCATATAGGACAAAAATGGATAGAGCCTAATAAGATAAACCTCATAAGACAAATATAATATGTTAAGCTTAAGTTTGAGGAAAATATAACTCAACAACTTCAACTTGTAATTATGTAGTAACATATTGATGCCAAGCTTTGTATTGTGCAGCTATGTCCTCAAACTTTGCTCGAAGGTTTGGTTGATATCTAACTCTATCCTCCATAGCACCTGAGTAAATGGTTTTAGAGCCATTTTGGCCTCATTCTATAATAATAATAGTTTCATATTAACTTTGGCAGGTCCATCTATGTACTTCTACATAATTTTTCTAGTGATATCCAAGTCTTCTTTAACAGTGACCTACTTCAGACTATCCAAGTATTCTTGGATTTCCTTCCTAATGATGTTTCTACCCTTTCCCTCTACAAATAGTCCAACCAAAGGGATCCTATCTTTCCTGACAAAGGAGTCCAAACCATTATGAAAACATGCATAGCCAATTACAAGGTTGGCCACAAAAGTATCAAGTTGCTTGTTACTTTGAATGAGCATTTTGACCTCATCCTTCTCCAATTTTGCTTCTTGTCTTATTTTCTTGGCCAACTTAGTCGGCGCATCCTTCTACTTGATTCCCCATTCATGGATAGTGTTAATGGTTGCATGAATTACTTTCATATCTTTCACATTTTCTTGTGACCTCTTTTGCATATCATGTAAGGGCACTACTGCCTTATGCAAGGTGATCATCTCTTCATAAAGCTACCTCATGGTGTCTCCCAATGCCTGGATTTCACCATATATTGTTGCTTGAAGCTATTTCAAGTGAGAATCCTTGGAAGAAAACTTTGGTTCTCAACTTGGATATTTTGTATGTGCTATCTTACAACATCTAAATCCTTTTCCATTTATTGGTTTTCTGCCATCAAGAAGTCTATATTTGCTTTTGCAGCTCCATAAAAGGCCAAGTTTGTTGCTGCAATTATATTTGGATTCCTACTTGCGTCATTAACAATCACCTTCTAGGTGTGGATGAAAGCAGAATGAAACAGGTCGTTAGGGAAATATTTTCTCCTTTCCTGTATTATCTTGTTCTTGAGCTGATCAAAAGTCAAGTTGGAAATATCCATGACCATATCATCGTCTAGAGGAGAGATTCCCATTTCATCACTTGGGATATTCCCACCTATGAGGGAAGGTGAAGGATGAATACTAGGATGTTTTGCAATAGGCATGATTTTGGCCTCTTGGTTCTGCTCCACTTGCTTAATATCCATGTCCTTAGTCAATATATGCTACTCAATTTCTTGTACAAATTCTTGATCCCGCTTTTCACCTTTTTTCTTCCTCTTTTAGTTGTTTTTGTCTTTCTTCCTCTACCTTTTTCAATCTTCTTCGTCTTCTTCCTTCCTTTTCAGTTATTCTTGTGCCTACATCTCTTCATTTTATTTCCTTTCTTATTTTTCCTTTCGCGTCCGCTTTTCCTCCCACTTTTTTTTATTCCTCCTGCCTCTTCTCGGCTTCCCACTTCATTCTCCTCCTTTCTACTTCCAAGGTCACTTTCAGAATGATTGAATCTAATTTGAACTTATCACTTCTCCTCTTTTGGATTATGAGCAACCTTGCTCTTATACTTGATGCTCACTAGAGTGTGTTGTTCCTCCTATATTCCTTCCTTTATTACACTATGCTCAAGAACTACATTGGAAGGGCCCGCCTCTTTACCCGATGCATGTGACTAGGAAGAATTGTAGCAATTCTTAATCTTCTCTTCCTATGGTCTATCATAAGTTTCATATAGCCAGGAAAATTGCAACTTAGCACAATGTCTCTTGCAAACTTCTCGGGGATCATATCTATGAAATTCCATTGTACTGAACTTGAGGATTTCCATTTCTTTAACTTTAGCTTCCATGAAATTCAACCTATTGATCTTATAGGATCCCACTGACAAAGGAAAGGAATGCCAAGGTTCCTTCTTCTTTTTCTACAACATTGAATATAGACATGTGACAATATGATAGGCAACCTCTTGCATGACCACTTTATCTATGGCATACCTTGGCAAGATATGAGGTGGTTTCTAACAACCAAACACTCTGAGGTATGTACCATCACGTGAGGCAAACCAATCTTCTACTTCCAACACTGACTTCATTGCCTCACTAGACATGTAAGGGGCCTCTTCTTCAAATATAATATGATATAAGACCTTGAAGAAGTGCTCAAAAATTATGTCATAAACTCCTCGGTAGTTGTATTCTACAATAGTTTGCAATAGATGTGGATAGGGGGATGTGTTGGTGTCCATTTCCATTTCAGACCAGGGAATTCATTACGAGCACATATTCCATCTAGCAAGTAGGTGGACATGTAAAATTATTGTTGCTTTCCTTGTGGTGTGTTTTTCACCTTGTTCAAATTAATTTGCAGCTGCTGAGACAATAGATGAGACCAATTGAATACCCTTCCCTCTTTGACAATCAGATATAACATATAGATCCATCCTTTTGCGAAGGATTTAGTACTCCTCTGTCCATATAATCAACATCACATAACCATCAAGTATTGATATATCGATCTAAGGGACTTAGTTTTGTAAGTATTATCAGCTTCCTGGAAAAATTTGCCAGGTTCCTTCCACCATGACTTAATCACTTCTTTCATGTTGAGATATCTTGAAGTTGCATAGAATTGTGAGTCTAGGTGCTCCTCAAGCTTGGGAAAATGGTAGATCAAGTTAATGTCATGTGTTTCATAGGATGCAAGTTGGTACCCACTAGAACTTTTCACTATCATGCTCTTGGTATCCAAGACTTGCAAAATCCATCTAATAACATTTGCACAAGATAAGACTAGAAATATGAAAGCCAACCTATAGAACCATAATTGTTGTATGTTGATATAAACCTACCTATCCTCTAGATCTTCTTTGAACTCTGTTGAGGTGAATACATCCTTGATGGTAAGCCAGGTGAGAGTTGACTCCTTCTTGATGTAACATTGTGTATCTGATAAAATAAGAACTGATATTGTGGGATTTTTAATTACTTCTTTGGTACTGCTCTCTGTGACCTCCTTCGATGCTAATTTCTTGGGATGCATGGTGCCACCTGATGAAGAAAGAGTGATGTGTTTAAGATCTATAACAATTATTGTAAAATATGCACACAATGACAAGTTAGCTCAAGAAAGATAATTTCAACAATCAAATTTCAAGTAGAAAAAACAATCACTAAGGGAAAGGATTGCACAATGATGGGATACAAGGAGGCAGACTAGGCTCTGGAATTGAGCATTGTGCAACTGTGGAGGAAGACTCCATAGTTATGGATTGCAAGGAATTTCCTTGTTGACTAGAATTGCGTAATGTGCAGTATCAGTTGGGAGAGAGGGTTGATGAATTGTGGAATGTGCAGTTTCAGATGCCAGGTAGGGCCACTGTTGGCTATGATTACATAGTGTGTAGTTTGAGAAGGCCAGTGACTAC
This sequence comes from Pinus tabuliformis, assembly GCA_031772625.1. Classification (NCBI taxonomy): domain Eukaryota; kingdom Viridiplantae; phylum Streptophyta; class Pinopsida; order Pinales; family Pinaceae; genus Pinus; species Pinus tabuliformis. The sequence goes on along the minus strand of CM062814.1, from coordinate 738,281,708 downwards.
ACAGTACATAATTGTAGTTGTCAAGGGAAGGATCTTGCTGCTTGTGATTGTGTAATGTGGAATAGGAGAGGCCAACAAGACTTGAAAATTATACAGTTTCTTTTGGGAGAGAGGTAGAATCTAAATTTGTGATTAATTAATAGAAGGGTGTGGATCGTTCTTGGAATCATTCATATCAATCAGGAATATTGATCGAAAAATATTATGCAAAGGGAAGAGCACACATGTATAAATAGATCCATCAGCAATAACTGTTGGTAGGCAAAAAGACAATAAATGCTTGGTGAAACTTGTAAACAAACTCAAAAGGCTAAAACGACACTCGTACAAGCTAATAATAATAGAAACACCACTTTTTACAAGAAGAATAAGGAAAAATGACACTTCCAAAGGCAGGAGACTTCCTCTCTCTGTGGAGGTTTGATTTCAGCAAGAAGATTTTTGTACAGTTTATTAAATCTTTTAATAAAATTTGATATATCCTCACCATATTTCTTCTTAATAGCATTAAACTTAGTGAGAAGGTATCCACAGTCTCTCTTCTCACCCCATTTATTCATACAAGAGTTCTCCATTTCTTCCCAAGTGTTAATGGTAGAATTTCATAAGGATTTAAACCATTTCTTAACTTCCCCATCCAAATATTGGATGAAAAGCCTCAACACTACATCCTGTTGTTCAGCATTCATATTTTCTACAAAGGCACATAAATTTCTATTAGTCCCTATGTTGTTATATCAACTTCTTCATTATACCTAGGTAGGAGCTTGAGATAGTCATGAGGCATATCATTTAAAGGTTGAGGAAGGTTTAGGGGAGCATACTTGTTTAACAAGAAACCTGGGACAACCATTTGGATTAGAGGTGGTGGTACCTAAATTACTGGAGGAGCCTGAGAGTATTGCCAATGGTAAGATAGTTGACAGACAGTGGAATGAGAAACTATTCACACTGTGGGTAGGACTACTTTGGAGTTTATCTTTTATCTCCTCAACTTCTTCTTTGACCTCTAGGAAGGTGACACTAAGTAGCTGACAACTTTCGAGAGGATATACTAGGACTCTAGGAGGGAATTAAGAATAATGAATTTCAGCCTTCTGTGAACTGGATGAGGAGGTTTCAGGAAAGGAAGAGACAATATCATCAGTGTTTGGAGTATTTTATTTCCAAATCCTTCTGAATATTATTCTTTCTCTGTCAGATACAAATGGAATTTTTTTTTGAGAGGTATTTGAGCGGGTATGGGGCCTATTATAAGTCAGAATGATCAAATAAAAATATAGACAGTGGAGTCACCAAGGTGTTTATAAATGGATTCAGACAGTGGAGTCGCCAAGGTAAGGGATCTTAAACCCACACTTCCCTTGCTCACCTAATAGAGGGAATTCATATATTTTTTATACCCAGGGAAAAGTATTTCACATTAGTTCACCGACAATGACGTAAAAAATATGTCACTTTTTCTAGCACCTATATCACAAGTGCTTCAGGAGATATGAAAGACTACCAGAGATAACCTTGGGTTGAAGGGAGAGACCAGTGCCTAAGACATCTTAAAGAGTGCTTCACATATTTATATTAAAGACTTGCAACACTTCGGCTTGTCACAAATAATGCAAATGGGTTTGATTCAAAACCATTTGTAGAGGAGAAATGTATGAAATAGTTTGTACACAGGAGTACTCAATAAATAATCTTCAACTCACAGGTGGCCAAATCAGATTAGGAATGTGCAATGATTTAATTGTGGAAACATAGGTAATGGAAGAAGATAGTAGAAGAGGAGTCCATCATATAAATATTAAGTTCTAATAATTCTATATATCAATACTCAATGATAAAATGAGTGAGAAAGAGTGTTATGAAATGCTAAGATGCATGGAGAGCTTTTTAAAGACTCAATTTCCACCATAAAACAGGCACTATCCATCAATTTTTTTGACTTAAATGAATCTACATCTGAAGGGAAATACAACTAGCTGCTACTTGACATGAACTCTGTGAAGAATTTTAAACATATATGATAATACAAAGAGACAAGGAGATACTACAAATCGAATAAATTGTAATCACCCAGAACTTTTTATTAATCTCTTGAATAAAACCAACATACAACAAGCTTCAAACATGCTTTTAGGAAAATAGGAAAAGTTCCCTTAAGAGAGAAGTCTTTCCCAAAAATTATGAACCCTTCTTAAGTGTTTCTTCCCATTACAGAAGTTGGGAGCCATCACCCATGATGACCAATTTTTAGTGCAGCTGCCAACTCATCCGTCGCTTTCTCTATCTTTAACAAACTATCAGAACCAATCTTGCCCTGTGAAACAATCATACCAGTGTATTAGAGCTTAGAGTGTTCAGGGACTTTAAACTGAACAGTCTCTGCAAAATTGTAAACATCGATCTCTGATTGCCCCCCTCCCTTAGCCCTAGAGGCTTAGGTGCAAATTGCATGGTAGAGGCCAAGGGACTCAGGACCAAAGCCTTTTTGGGCTTAAACCCTTGGATGGAATGGGGGATGATTCTTAGAAACATTACATTATAAATGGTCCCACTACATAATTCATGGGACCATAATACATATGCGCCTAGTCCTTTTATGATATCAGAGCTCGAATATCAGAGATTTCTAATCCTTGCCTTTGGTGCACCCTCCCAAAACATGCGACATGCGACGTGCGACGTGGTTTGTACCATGTGGAAAGAGAATAGGGGAGGGCCTACGCCAGGTTTTAAAATAAAAAAACCTTTTTTTAAGTTTATCCACCTTATAAAAAATATTTATTAACCTTCCGCCCAACCATTGATCAAAAGGCATGAAACATGCATATTTATGTCGCTCGCTTTGTGCTAGCTGTCCACATCACCTTTGGGCCCATGATATTGTAGGTTTATTTGGTGTGTTCCTTTGCAAAAATGTCGATTACATGCTACTCCGTTGTTGCGATTGTTGATGTGCGGTCACCCCTTTATGCTCAGCCCTGCCTTTGGTTCTTCAAACTGTATGTGACCGTGGACTAGTCCCCACATCAAAGCCCCCTAATTGGAAGCCTTCAATCAGAGGTTTTTCTTTCACCAATGTTACAAAATGATGATTAGCGACATCCGACTGTAACGTCATCAATGCCACATGGCGCCTTATACATGGTGACATGTGTCAGCCAATTTTGGCCCCTTATGACCCCTCAAAATGCCAATTTTTCCTGCAACGTGTCCTCCATACTGTCACATCATGGTGACTTTAGATGCCACGTGGCTTTATTGGGACCAATAGTACTCCACCACGTAGCCCTCTAGAGGAGAGAGAAAATGCCTTCCCTCTTCTGATTTTGTGACTGATTCCTTTGTTAAATGTTTTAAGGCACCCCCGATAGTTTATACTATCCGTGATTTTTTCCCATAGTTCCCTAACAAAGGTCACTTGAAGATCACCAATTTCTGACTTGCAACATGTCTTGCACTATTACGATGTGCTTTGGAACCTCCGATCGCCGATTTGCGATATCAGTGATCGTTGATTGTTGATTTCACCCAAAAACTCTGATTTTTCTCATCACTGTTGGGGGCCTCCGATCTCTGATGTACCATATGCCTAATCCTTCGATTTCTTATTTCTAATTGGACATATGGCAAATGGACACGAGCTCGAACTTAGATTTTTTCAACTTTTCCCTTTCTCTTCTAGTTTTTAGAGGTATAACTTCAACTCGCTCTAACCTTTGATCCAAAAGTCCATTCTGGGACTTCCACATACCATTAAAAATCTTGTTCAGAAAACTATCCTTTGTAGAGGGTCTGATTTGGGCTTTGTGTGCTTCTATTTCTTGGAAGATGGTTGCAAACCTCTTTATTCCTTTGCATTATTTTTTACACCTCGAACACTTTTTCCAGAAGTTGAAATAGGGGTGAAGTTCCTTCACTCCAAGGAAGCTGCTGCAAGAAGTCTGGATGACACGAAAAAAGATGAGCTATGTATGCTCACATTTGATATCATGAAAGTCATGTCATATGGTTGTAGACAACATGGATCACTACACTATCTTAAGAAGCATGATAAAAGAAAGAATCTCCTCCCTCAAAATAGATGCAAGAATGCATGGGTCACATATCTATTAGATGACATCAACAAAATATGTCATCATATGGAATATGAGGTGGTTAACTACAACTAAGGAACTCTGAAGCTCCTAGGAATGAAATGTGTGAAGAAAGGAAGGAAGAGATCATGGAAATATGCAACAATTGTAAAGGCAGTCAACATCCGAAATACCAAGAATATTTGACTATGATATCTCCCATAAAGATATGGAGACTCTGATGGAAGTTTGGAAAAAGATGGAGACCCTTGACAATAAATATCTTTAGGAGATATGTGAACATATATGCAGGATGTTTATTCCTATAGGAAGATGTCATGATGAAATACCATAAGGTAATTATGATTTAAGTATTCATTATTTATGAACTAGTATATGAATGGGTTTATGCAGGGCTACCAAAGGGAAGAACTATGAAATGTCTTCCATGAAGAACCATGTAAAAGGATGCAAGAACCTTCCGGGAAAGAAAGCATGATGAAAGTAGCATAGCATTGATCTGAAAATCACCCTTGAGTGACCTCAGTTAAATAATTTATGAATGAAGGTATTACAGACTCATGTGCTGGTGTGTGTCTATGTTATTTTAGGCAACAGATCGATCAGATTACAAAATACACAGACACTGGAAATATGGAAAACAACAAGAGAAACACAATAAGAAAATACAAGAACACAACAAATTAATAAGGAGTTCACCCTATCCTTCAGGGCTACATCTCCAGTCCAGCTTTTAGTGGTGGTCTTCTTTTATTTTACCTTTAAAGTAGAGATTTACAATGAGAAGCTCGATCTGAGTCTCCTGAAACAGAATTGCTTGGCAGGGTGGTCCTTGGATTCTCCAAACCACTAGATTGCACCGACTCCTTTCCTTACCAGCTCTTGACCTCTCTGGTCTTCGATGGGAGGAGCCCAATGTGGTGCTCAATTCCCAGCAGATCCTCTCAGGGATTGCTTGAACCTCTCAATCTCTCTGTCTTCTCGATGCTGCCTATGGTCAACTTGGCTCTCTGTCTTCTTGCTTTACTATCTCTTATTCACTCTCACTTTTTTTGTCTTTGTCCTCTTCTCCTTCTCGCTTTCTCTATCTGTTCATGGCTTAAAGCCACTCTGTCTCATGATTGCTCACTTCCTCTTCTGCCCCCGTAGGATTGCTTGCTGCTGCTCACTTGGAGTTCCCTGTCTCTGCGTCTTCATCAACGGCTCACAGGGAGTGGCCACTTGACCTCTCACGAACTGCGCCAGCTCTTCCTCAATGGTTCGGTTTTTCAGTTACACTATGGAATGAGTCATTTGCCACCTCAGCGGTCAAATTGGACATCAAACTTCTCTTTGTTGCGGCTTAATCCCCTGTCAAATCTAGTTTCTCCATCAAGAGCCATCTCAACCATTAGATCTAGAGCCCCCAAATCCTACGACATTCGCTTATTTCGTGCGGTTGACTTGCTCGACTGTTAGCGCGCGATGAGCGACAGTTTTCTCTCTCCTCCGCCTGCCACACGTCGGGCACTGAATGGAATCACTCACTTTTCTTCAAATATGCTTACCGCCCAAGGGTGCCCCCAATATATACCGCCGGTTTTGGAGCGTGGGACCCGCCTTTCGCCTTAGCATTTTCCCCACGGTTTTCCTGGCTCCCATGCGACCGAGTGCTTTGCGGCTTTTCCTTCTCGAGGGGTTTTGCCTAGCGATAATAGTGCATCAGAAATGCCCTCTGTTTCTCGATCCGGGCTTCCCAATGGCTAGTTTTTCCTCATGCGTGGTCTCCATGGGCCTCAGTCAGCTCGCTTTGACCGAGGTCCTCGTCGTTCCTCGCTCGCTGTAAACTGCCACTATCAAAGGTCTTCCTGATCGCTCTGTCTTCATAATTTGAAATCTGTCCTGTTTTGATATAGCCATGTCTCTGTAATAATCTTCATGGATCTAATTCAGATCACGTCCTTCCCACTGAAAAAGCTTTTGGACGACCAAAAGTTGGTTTTCAAGCATCGACTAAGTGAGGGTACAACTGTCTCACTTGTCAAATCTCTATCCACTTTGCACTTCTTGGCTTTGAACCCTTGAGCCCAATTCTGAGGTACTCAACATCTCCACTATGCGTCATCCTCACCTTCCTATCTGGAACTGTGTCTTCCTGCAATTCATTAAGATATTCAGGTAGCAAGTCATCAATAGAATGCAATTGACTCTGCTCTTCGGGATCCACAATCAATGAGGGTTCAAACAATCTCAAGCAATTTGCATTTATGACTGAGTAGATGTGCATGTAAGCTGGCAGATCAAGGCGAAAAGCATTCTCACCAATCTTCTCAAGTATCCTAAAAGGTCCATACTTGATGGGCTTTAGCTTTTTACCTTCACTTTGCATCTTGTCCTTGCTGATTTACAGCCAAACTTGGTCACCAACTTGGAAACTATGCTCCATCCGATGCTTGTCATGCCTTGCCTTGTATTTGGTTTGGCTCTTTTCCAGCTGTTCCTGTACTGCCTGGTGGATCTCTTGGATCTGCTCAATGAACCTAGTTGCCCTGTCCACATCACTGTGTCCCTCAACTATGGTATCTTTACCAAAGACAAAATCCAAAGGAGACCTTGGTGTGAAACCATAACAGGTCTCAAAAGGAGATCTCTGTGTAGAGGAATGTTTTGATCTATTGTAAGCATGCTGCACATAACACAAGTGTTCATCCCAAAGCTTAGGATGTTTGCTGCAATATCCTCTGAGTAACTGGATCACTGTCCTGTTAACTACTTCGGTCTGGCCATCAGTTTATGGATGAAAAGCTATGCTCTTCTTCAGTTTGGTGTCCATCAGTTCCCACAGACTTGACCAAAACTTCCCCACAAATCGGGTGTCTTGATCAAATACAATGGAAGTGGGTAATCCAAAATGAACCCATACATGTTCAAAGAACAGTTTTACAGTTTGTTCAGCTGTAATCTGTTTATTACAAGGTATCAAAATACACATTTTGCTGAACCTATCCACAACAACATATAGATAATCATGACCTTTCCTAGATTTACGCAGTCCTCCAACAAAATCCATGGAAAAACTTTCCCAAGGGTGAGAAGGAACTGGTAATGGAGTGTACAAGCCTAGTTTTCTATTGCTGGGCTTGCTTTTAGCACACATAGTACACCCTCTTACATATCTAGAAACTGTCTCATTCATTTTTGGCCAATAACAAAATCTTTGCAGCTGTGCAACTGTTTTACTTACCCCAAAGTGACCTAATATTAAAGAAGTGTGTGCTTCTTGAATTATCTTTACTCTTTCAGTTTGTGGAATGCATAACTTCCCACAATGGTATAAGAGTTGGTCTTTTACATGATAGTCCAATTCTTCTACTCTTCTGCCTTGACTTAAAGTTGCATATACATCTTTAAAGTCTATATCTTGAGCATATTGTTCAATGTAACTCTCATGTAACACAGAATTATGCTTAAGTATAGTAGATGCATTTATAATGGGTCTTGATAACATGTCTACAACTTTATTATGTATGCCCTTTTTATATCTGATGACCAAATGAAACTGTTGTAGAAAACCCATCCATCTGTAGTGTCTTGATTGCTGCAACTTAGTTTGGGAGTGTAGATATTGAAGTGGTTGATGATCAGTATGTATGACTGTCTCTTTGCCCATTAAGTAATGTTTCCACTTTTTCACACTCTGTACTAATGCATACAATTCTTTATCATATGTAGGATAGTTAACTACTGCAAAATTAAATGTCTTAGAATGATAACATATGGGTTTATCGTGCTGTGTCAACACTGCTCCCATGGCATAGTCACTAGCATCTGTTTGGATCTCAAATGGTCTTTCAAGATCAGGCAGTGCTAGTATAGGTGCTGTACTAATCTTTTCTTTCAAGGTGTCGAAGGCTTTCTACTGTTTTCCTCCCCACTGAAACACCTTGTTCAATCCCGTTAAAGCATGTAAGGGAGCTGCAATTGATGAAAAGTTAGAAATAAACTTTCTCCAATATTGTGTTGCCCCTAAGAAGCTTCTCACTTCTGTAGCAGACTTGGGTTTAGGCCAGTTCACAATGACTGCCACCTTAGAGGGATCTATCTTCAATTCACCACTCCCTACTATATGACCCAAATAATTCATAGATGTTTTGCCAAATTCACATTTTGAGAGTTTAACATGAAGTTTTTCTCTTTTCAAAACATCTAGTGTCTGCTTAACATGCTTTAAGTGTTCTTCCCATGTTTTTCTAAAAATCAGAATGTCATCCAGATACACAATAACAAAATCATCAAGAAAAGGTCTGAGTACATCATTCATTAATCTCATGAAAGTAGTAGGAGCATTAGTTAAGCCAAAAGGCATAACCAGGGATTCATACAATCCCTGCTTTGTTTTGAAAGCAATCTTCCATGCATCTTATTCTGCAACTCTGACCTGATGGTATCCATTGTGCAAGTCTAACTTGGAAAAATAAATAGCTTCCTTCAATTGATCTAAAAGATCATCTATGCAAGGAAGAGGATAACGATTTTTTTATTGTTATCTTGTTCAATGCTTGGTAGTCAATGCACATTCTCCATGAGCCATTGGTGACCCACATGGTGATGTGCTAGGTCTGATGAACCCTTTCTCGAGCAACTCCTGCACCTGCTTCTTGATTTCAGCATTCTCTAAAGCAGACAACCTGTACATTCCAATGTTAGGCAATGGAGCATCTTGCTGCAAAATAATATCATGTACTATTTCCTTTTTGGGTGGCAGACCTTTAGGTTCTTGAAACAAGATATCATATTCTGAAACAACCTTTTCTAAATCAGCTTGCTGTTCAGCATTACAGCCCTCAAATACATTGGTTTTATCAGGTTTATTTTCCTTTACAACCATTAGTAATAATTGTTTACATGAATTTATCATTTGTTTCATCTGCCCTGAGTTTATAAGAGTATAATTATTCTTGAGCTTATGAGCTCTTACAAAGTATTCAATTCCATCTTTAACAAGTAGATACTTGTTCTCAACTCTATATAAAATAACTTTTCTGTCATACAATTAAGGACTTCCTAAAACAATTCCACATATATCCAAAGGAATTATGTCTAACTCAACCTCATCTACAAATGCTGACCCAAAAGAAAACTTGTGTTTGCATTGTCTAGTAACTTGCAGTTGTGCTTTATCATTCAACCATCCTAATGGGTATGGTTTCTTGTGAGGTGTAGTTACTAATCCCAACTTCTTTACAATTGCTTCAGAAATTAGATTTACTTGTGAGCCACTATCAAACAAAGTATCAATCTTTTGATGTTTGGAAATAACTCGAATATGGAAAATCTCATGTCTTTTTCTCTCATTTTCTTCATTAATAATAGATTGTGCAGAATTACTAGTAGATGCTTAAGAATTCTTACCTTTTATACTTGTGGCTACAATAGTTGTTTCATCTCCTGAGTCTAACCCCAAATCCTTCTGAATAGCTGTAGTAGTCTTCTTCTTCTTGCCCTCGAACTTCTTAGGTCTCAGCTTTGGATTTAGAATCCAACAATTCTCATCATCATGCCCATCCCTTTTATAGTGAGTGCATGAAGCTTTGCTCTTCTGTGTAGCATTAACCTTCCTTGCTTTCCATCTATGCTTTCTTTTCTCTTTATTCTTGCTTGCAATGGGTTGGGATGGTCCCCCAACTTCTGGACTTCCATTCTTTCATCTAGCTTCTAGATGAGTAGCTTGTATAGATACCTCATATATACTAGTGGGAATAAACATGAGGATAGTGTGCCTCATGTAGCTGTGTAGACCACCAATGTACTTCAACAGAGTCTTTGGTGAGTCTAATAAGATTCCTAGAATCAATTCTCTCTTTCTAAATTCTTGGGTGTACCCTTGCACACTTTGCCCTTTCAACTGTCGAAGAGTTTTCCAACTCATCATGGCTTGCTGCATGTAGGCCAATGGATAGAACTGCTTTTTGATTGCAAAAACAAATTCACTCTAGACAGAGATAGTCTTACCATGTTTCTTTATGTTATCTTGGGTCTTGCCTTTCCACCAAACCAAGGTAGTGCCTCCAAGGTGTAGGCCTGCCAGCTGAATCTTGCTCTTGTCTGAATCAATACTCTGCACTCTACAATACACATCAATTTGTCTAATCCAATTGTCCAACTTTTCTGCATTCAACTCTCCATCATATATAGGTAAATAAAATTTAACATCTAGTTTGATCAAAGATGCTTTCTTTTTGTGTTCAAGGCTATTAGGAGGTGTGAGAAAGCTTTCTTCTTTCCTTTTTCCTTTTGAGTGGTCATGGAAGTGAGACTCATCTTCTCCTTTGTCTTGCTTGAAGCCTGATGAATCTTCCTCCTTATACTTTCTAGAGTCCCTATACATTTCTTCAACCATGGACTTTATGGCTAGGAAACTATCTATGAATTGAGCATCTGGTCCTACAGAACCTTCTTCTGACATTGTCTTCCAAGGATAGACTCTCCCAATTTCAGGATTAGTTTCAACCAACTCTCCTTCTCCTAATTTGAGCTTTGATCTAGTTAGCATTCAACAACTAAACCAACACAAGTTTGTCTAACCTTAAAAGCCTAAAGCTCTGATACCACTTGATCTGAAAATCACCCTTGAGTGACCTCAGTTAAATAATTTATGAATGAAGGTATTACAGACTCATGTGATGGTGTGTGTCTATGTTATTTTAGGCAACGAATCGATCAGATTGCAAAATACACAGAGACTGGAAATATGGAAAACAGCAAGAGAAACATAGTAAGAAAATACAAGAACATAACAAATTAATAAGGAGTTCACCCTATCCTCCAGGGATACGTCTCAAGTCTAGCTTTCAGTGGTGGCCTTCTTTTATCGTGTCTTTAAAGTAGAGATTTACAATGAGGAACTCGATTTGAGTCTCCTGAAACAAAATTGCTTGGTAGGGTGGTCCTTGGATTCCCCAAGCCACTAGAGTGCATAGACTCTTTTCCTTACCAGCTATTGACCTCTCTGGTCTTCAATGGGAGGAGCCCAATGTGGTGCTCAATTCCCGACAGATCCTCTCAAGGATTTCTTGAACCTCTCAAGCTCTCTGTCTGCTTGATGCTGCCTATGGTAAGCTCATCTCTCTGTCTTCTTCTTCGCTCTCACTTTTTCTGTCTTCGTCCTCCTCTCCTTCTCGCTTTCTCTTTTTGTTCATGGCTTAAAGCCACTCTATCTCACGACCACTCGCTTCCTCTTCTGGCCCCGTCGGATCGCCTGCTGCTGCTCGCTTGGAGTCCCCTGTCTCTACGTCTTCATCAATGGCTCACAGGGAGTGGCCACTTGTCCTCTCACGAACTACGCCAGCTCTTCCTCAATGGTTCAGTTTTTCAGTTACACTGTGGAATGAGTCATTCGCCACCTCAACGGTCAAATCGGACGTCAAACTTCTCTCTGTCGTGGCTTAATCCATTGTCAAATCCAGTTTCTCCGTCGGGCATGATCTCAGCCGTTAGATCTGGAGTGCCTAGATCCTACGAAATTCGCTCATTTCGCGTGGCTGACTTGCTCGACCGTTAGCGCACGATGAGCAGCATTTTTCTCTCTCCTCTGCCTGCCACGCGTCGAGTGCTAAATGGAATCGCTCACTTTTCTTCAAATCCGCTCACTGCCCAAGGGTGCGCCCGATATATACCACTGGTTTTGGAGCGTGGGACTCGCCTTTCGCCTTAGTGTTTTCCCCATGGTTTTCCCGACTCCCATGCGACCGAGTGCTTCGGGGCTTTTCCTTCTCGAGGGGTTTTTCCAACGATGCGTGATCAGAGCTAAGTGCTAATCATGCATCAAAAATGCCCTCTGTTTCCCTATCTGGGCTTCCCAATGGCTAGTTTTGCCTCCTACGCGGTCTCCATAGGCCTCGGTCAGCACGCTTTCACCAAGGTCCTCGTCATTCTTCGCTGGCTACAAACTACCACTGTGAGAGGTCTTCCTGATCGCTCTGTGCTTATAATTTAAAGTCTGTCCTGTTTTGATACAACCATGGCTCTGTAATAATCTTCATGGATCCAATTCGGATCAAGCATGAAGTAATGACAAGATGAAGACTAATCAATCACTTTCTAATAAAAGGAATGATGGCATGACTAACTCATGGATGAAAGTGATAGATGGTCTGTGCCCTATGAAGAGGTCCCAAAATATGAAGACTCCATATCGAAAAAGAAATTCATGACATTTAAGGAAGGATTTCTTCAAGCAGCTGGTTGTCCTATCATCTCCACCTAAGGAGCTACTATATGTCCCTATTTTTAGAGGGAGCCCGGAAAGAAGTTTCTTACTTGGAAGAAACTTGGAAATTTCTAAGCCAAGATGGATCTTAGGTACATTCCTTGTGTAGGAATGAGTAAATTCCTTTATTGGAATATATATGTCCTCCCTAATTGAGAGGGAGAGATAGACACATCATTCTAGTCTTCACTTGGGAAGATAGAATGAGAGGATTGGGTAATCATTTGACATCTGACACTCTTTGAGGATGAGATAGGTAATCCAGGATAAGAGTAGTCGTGAAGGATTGATATTTTTTGAGGACTAGGAACCCAAGATAAGAATAGTCCTAATGGAACACACCCTGAGAACTGAGGTAGGATATGTTCTGAGAGAGAAAATGATGATAGTGACTAAAAATCATTGGTCTCATCAGCATTGAGCTCAAATCATGTGGAGAGATAGAGTTGTTATTCAAGGCCTTGTTATGTGACAATGTTGGCTGATATTATGCTAAACAAATGGGTTACCAATCTGATTCTTCTTATGATAAATTCTTCATATTGAGAATGACCAAGTACCATTATGAATACCTCCATAGTTAAGAGGGCGTGTTGAAAAGTGTAACTAGGTTTGGTCTTCATAATGACATGTAATTGTGATTTTATGTAAAATATGTAAAGAAGACAAATAAAATTATTGTAATGCTTGCATCATGGGTTTCATGAGCAAGAGATTTTATTTTTGAGTCAAGGCTCCCATTGAGATCCTTTTATAATTTTGTCATCTAGTCATAGAAAAATAAATGAGTCATTGTCATGTAATGAAGGCATGTTACACATTGTAAAGAGATACTTGTCTATGTAAAGTCATCCTCCAAGACCTTGTCACTAGCCCTCATCATGTCTACCTACAATGAAGGGATGCATCTAGAAGATGAAGTCAGATTTACTCCTAGATATCATGTCGGCCGAAAGGTCATGAACCAACTAGTATATATACCCATACTCAGCCTCATTTGGAGACAACGAATTTGGTGAAGCAAGTCGAGAAAGAAGTATGAAATATGCACCAGAAGAAGCCTCCATATCATCACAGCAAAGAGGAAGGATAACGAACATAGTCAAGCATTGTTTTTGGGTTAGCTTGTCTTCCCACGTGTGAAGGTAGTAGATCCGAAGGTATCTAGAGGAAGTCTAAAGAGTTGTTGTCACTTTGAGGTGATCATTTTTTGGGTATATAGCCTATCTAGAAGAATATGAGTAAAGGTGAAATAGGTCTCTCTCTTTAAGAGACTAATATAATATAGGGTTTTTTTAGTAGGGTTATGAGCCTACATGAAGAGACTAAGAATCAAAGGAAGCTAAGATCAAGAAGGGAAGAAGTCAAGAATGAGTAGAAGAAAGGTAACATTGAAGAAGAGGCTAGTGACTTGGTCTTGGGAGGACTTAGAGTCAAGGGTTTTTTTCGTGGTCTTGGTGTTCTTCAATTGAATATCTATAAGAAGAATTTTGTTTGGGTTTTTAGCTCAAAGAGTGAGAGGTTTTGGCTCTGGATGACAAGCCTACGTACTATGTCTCTTGTCTTCTATTGTTTATTTGGTAATTGTCTTGATGAAAAGAACACAATAATAACATTAAGAAGAGAGGATCATAATCCAAGAAGAAAAATTCCATCACAAGAAATTATCAAGAAGAGAAATCTCCTTAATTATGATGCCCTAGATTTCTCAACACTCCTTAGCAATGAGATGGTCAAATCACAGCTCACATGCTAGCACAACAAATCATAAATGAACCACGAAATCGTAGAGGATTGCATTAGTTCTGAAAGTAAAATACAAGATACACAGTTTGAAAATGATGATGACACCCCCCACGTGGAGTAGAGGGATCATGTTTTATAGGTTTATATTCTATCAAATATTTGTATCAAAAACATGAAAAAACATGAGATAGTTTCAATTCTCAGGATCTTTGAACAAAAATTATTTTATTAAAACAAGTTACAAAAAATTATTCTGAATAAATTTGATGCCATAACAGTGCCTATTGAAGAATGTAACTAGGTTCAGTCTTCATAAATGTATTTGAGTTATTATGTAGTGTACTTGTCAAAGAATAAAGAATTATTATTATTATTATATCAATGACTTATTAAAGCATGGGTTTCATGCTTGGGTCATCATTATATTATTCAAAGTCCCCACTGTGGACTCCTAGGATTAATATTGAGTTAATAGAGTCATTGTACAATTAAAGAGACACTTCTTGGGTTTTGGAATCATGTAAAAAGTTTTATTATTGAGCAAAATATGATTTATGTAACCTCCATACCAAGTCAATCTAATGCAGATTAAGGCAGCCTAAAGGACACCTATTCAACCTGACCTTGAGCCTATAAAAGGAAGAAGATTGAATTCATTTGGAGAATCTCATTTCAAGCTAGTTCAATATCTCTCTAGAAGCCAAAAGAAAGTGCGAAGTGGATCAAGGAAGCCAAAAGGAGTGTGATTTAAGTCAAGGTCAAAGAGAAGGAAGAAATCGAACTTTTGTGGCTACTCCCTCTCTCTTTCGTGCCCAAGTTTGGGATATCGAAGTCTTCCAAGTGTTGTTGCTGCCAGTTGTTGTCTGATGCCATATGTTGCCACATAGTCAAAGTTGTTGAATATCTGGAAGGGATGACTTGGTGTGGAGGGAAGGCTTGGTCTATGTCTAGGTTGAAGAGTCTCAAATAAAATTATTGAGGGAAGAGAATGTTTTATTGGGTTTTCCCCTTTAGGGGGGTTTTTCCCTGGCATAGTGCCTACATCTTGTGTCTTGTGTTTTTGTGATATTCATACACACATAATATGGTAATTGCTTGATGAAAGATAATATCATAAAGAAGTAAAATAAGCCAACATAACTCACAATTAATTATCAAGAAAGAGGAATCAAACCCTAATCTACTTGTATTGATTTCTCAACATGGTTTCAAAGCTAAGGTCAGGAAATGATGAAGATCACTTGAATGATCAAAAGGAATGAAATTGGACTCTCCCTCTTTGATAAACTATATGAAAATGGGTATCAACACTGTTGGAAGCTAGATCAATAAGGCCATCCACTACTTATTCAAAAAGGTCAAAATTCAAGGGTTCTTGGCTACTCTTAGAAGTTCTCTTAGTGCTGACAATGAATGGATCATTTACAGTGGAGAATTAGGGCACATGATAGGATAAAGTGCAAAAATTCACACTATAAAAGGAGCCATATTCTCATGCAGTGGAATTGGGTGACAACAAAAGCTATGTTGATAAAGGCCCAAGATCAACATTGTTGAAGCTAGAAAATGGATCTAAGTTGCACCTCAACAACATACTATATGTTCCCAGTTTGAAAAATAATTTTCTTTCTATTTATTGTTTATAAGAAAAAGGGGATAGAGTTTATTTTTTTGATGGAAAAGTATTGATTTGGGGAAAAGACTCTAGAATTTATAAAGATAGGGTTATTAGAGTTTGTGAAGGAAGCCTTTATAGAGTTATTACACCACCTCCTAAAGCTTGGGTTCACATGGAGATCAATCCCATTGAGCTATGGCATAGGAGGTATGGTCATATACATTATAAGGTTATCCCTACTCTTAATGAATTAGTTCATGGAATCCCCAATATGAAGTTAGATCATGAAATTTTGTGCAAGGGATCCTCTTTATTCCTAATAGTGAAACTAGGTCTAAAGAGATATTAGACCTCATTCATTATGATGTGTTTGGGCCTATTTCTGACAAACCACTTGGAGGTCTTATCTACTATCTAACATTCATTGATGAATATTATAGAAAGACATGGCTCCACCTTCTCAAAACAAAAGACAAAGTATTTGAAAAGTTCAGGGAGTTTAGATCTGAAGTGGAAACCCTAACCGAAAGAAAGATAAAAACTCTAAGGTATGACAGTGGTGGGGAGTACACTTCTAAGGAATTGATTACATATTGAAAGGAAGTAGGAATCAAGAGGGAGCTCATTATTCCTGATTATCACAAAAAAATGGAGTGCCTAAAAGGAAGAACATGTCAATTGAAGAAGGAATTCAAACAATGCTCCCTAATCAAGACCTACCAAAATTATTATGGGAGAAGCAACAATGAAAGTTGTGCACATTCAAAATAGAAGTCACAATAGAAGTCTTAATAATATAACACCCGACGAAGTATTCACACAAAAGAAACCAAGTGTGGATCACCTCTGAATCTTTAGAATTCCAACGTACATCCATATTCCAATGGACAAGCGAAAGAAGTTGGATTCCATAAGTATCAAGGGAATATTCATTGGATATAATCTCTCCTCAAAAGCAGATAGAATCTACATTAAGGAAGGAATAAATATTGAAGTAAGCAGGGATGTCATATTCGATGAAAATCAAGCCTACAATAAATCAAAGGATATTCCTATTGATTCTGATGACGAATAAGTTCCAATATTTGAAGAAGAAGAAGATCTTTATGAAAACCCTACTTAAAAGGAAGAAAAATAAGAAGGACCAAGTGATCCTATTCAATATGTGATCATCCCAACCACAAGGAAAAGGAAAAATTGGTTAAAAGCTACATTAAAAGATGTTGAAGGACATGAAGCTATGAAAGTAACCTTCAGGGAAAGTAAAAGACTGAAGATATATTCTAGTTATGCTGCATATACATTGAAGTTAATTGAATTTGAACCATATACATTCCAAGAAGCTGCTCATCAAGTGGTTTGCAAGAAGAATATCAATCCATTATGAAGAATGGGGTTTGTAAAATCGTTCCTATACCTAGTGACATATCGGTTGTCACCTCCAAATGGATCTATAAGATCAAACATGTTGTTGATAGAAGTATAGACAAGTACAAAGCTAGATTCGTTACAAGGGGTTTCTCTGAAAAGGAAGGAATTGATTATGAATAAACCTTTTCACCCATATCAAGGTACACTAACATTAAACATTTGGTTTCATTGGCTGCTACAATGGGTTGGAATATCCATCAAATGGATGTGAAGACCGCATTTCTGAATGGGACTATTGATGAGGAAGTGTATATCGAACAACTCAAAGGCTTTGAAGTTAATAGCAAGGACTCTCATGTTTGTAGACTCAAGAAGGCCCTATATGGTTTGAAGCAAGCACCTAGGGCATGGTATGCAAGAATGGATGCATATATCCTTATAATTGGGTTTGTAAAGTGTTTTGATGATCCAAATCTTTACATCAAGGTCGTGAATAATGATCTTGTCATTATTATACTATATGTGGATGTTCTATTCATCACAAGTGTGGACCAAAGAATTCAAGAATGCAAGAAGATGTTGGTATCTAAATTTGAGATGAAGGATCTAGGACTGATGCACTAGTACCTAGGTCTAGAAGTATGGCAGAAACCTAGTGAGATATATTTGGGGCAAGGAAAGTACATCATCAAGTTGTTGCAAAAATTCGTGATGATGGATCCAAAGCCTATAACTACTCCTATGATCACCAATCTCAATAAGTTGAGGGGCTCTAACTCAAGTCTCATGGATCCTACCTCCTATTGTCAGTTGGTGGGCTCCCTAATGTATCTAGTAAATACTAGGCCAGATATATGTTTTTCAGTAAACATTCTTAGTCAGCTTAAGTTGGAGGCTTGTCATGATCACTGGATAGCTTCCAAACACATATTGAGGTATATTCGTGGCACTATACATAACTTCCTAAAGTATGATAGTAAGGAACTCAAGATAATTAGCTTCACAGATTCTTATTGGGGTGGCAGTGAGACCGATGGAAGGAGCACTACCAGAAGATGTTTTATTCTTGGAGTTGCTATGATCTCATGGATGCGTAGAAAGAAAGATTGTGTTACTTTAAGTAGTGTTGAGGAAGAATATGTGGCTACATGTGAAGTAGGAAAGGAGGTTGTTTGGTTAAGGAAGCTTCTGAAAGATTTGTTGAAGAAGTCTCTGGGTCCTACTGTGATTAATTGTGATAATCAAAGTTGTATTAAAATATCTAGAGATCCCATGTTTCATGCTAGAATAAAGCATAACAACAATAAGTTCCAATTTATTAGGAACTTGGTGCAGGATGGGATCATGAAGTAGGAGTATGTCTTGACAAATGAACAGGTAGCAGACATACTAACAAAGTCTTTTCCTAATAAAAAGTTTGAATATCTCAGAAACATGCTTGGTTTAGTAGATATTTCTAAGTGTATTGATGATAAGAGATTGGAAGAGATTTTTTGAGGCTTTGCAATTGAAGCATTACCTAGGAGAGCATCTAGTCAGAACTTTGTGTTGATGT
Organism: Pinus tabuliformis; assembly: GCA_031772625.1. Taxonomy (NCBI): domain Eukaryota; kingdom Viridiplantae; phylum Streptophyta; class Pinopsida; order Pinales; family Pinaceae; genus Pinus; species Pinus tabuliformis. The sequence continues at coordinate 738,263,073 of CM062814.1, read as the reverse complement.
CTAGGTCCCAAAGTAGGGAGGGTGACGTTGGTCGTAGAACTCCGACCTCAGATACACACCTATGTCCCTAGGTTGGTAGTTAGAAAGTAAGCTTGATGGTACCTAGAGGGGCTAAAAGATTGAGTCCACCTTAGTCCCACTTGGATAGATTTCCCTGGTCAGTAATCTAGTATGTGGCATTGTGGTACCTAAACTGTTGAGATACTAATGGATAGATTTCCCTAGTTAGGAATCTAGTCCATGGAATTGCAATGCCTAAACTCTTCATTATCCATATAGTTTGAGATATTCCATTATATTTGTATATTATGGATACCTACCTAGTTAAGAGGGAGTGTTGAATAATGTAACTAGGTTCGATGTTCATAAATGTATTTGAGTCATTATGTAATGTACTTGTCAAAAGAATAATGAATTTATTATTATTATTATATCAATGACTTATTAAAGCATGGGTTTCATGCTTGGTTCATCATTATATTAGTCAAAGTCCCCATTGTGGACTCCTATGATTAATATTGAGTCAATAAAATCATTGAAAAATTAAAGAGACCCTTCTTAGGCTTTGGAATCATGTAAAAAGGTTTATTATTGAGTAAAATATGATTTATGTAACCTCCACACCAAGTCGGCATAATGGCGATCAAGATGGCCTAAAGGACACATATTCAACCTCACCTAGATCCTATAAAAGGAAGGAGATTAAATTCATTTGGAGCATCTCTTCTCAAGCTAGTTCAATATCTCTCTAGATGCTATAAAAAGTGCGAAGTGGATCAAGGAATCCAAAAGGAGTGTGGGTTGAGTCAAGAACACATATTTCATTAAAATTGGAATTTTTTTATTACAAGGACATCACTAGAATTGAGTTTTTTGGTTATTTTGAAATTCTATATCCACTATTTAATTCCAAATTTAATAAAATATGTGTTCAGGGACAAAGAGAAGGAATAAATCGAATTTTTGGTGCTACTCTCTCTCTCTCTCTTTCATTCCCTAGTTTAGGAGATTGAAGTCTTCTAAGTGTTGCTTCTTCCAGTTGTTTTCTGATGTAGTAAGTTGCTGCATAGTCGAAGTTGTTGGGGTGGAAGCACTGCTGAAAAAGGGCCGAATATATGGAAGGGATGACTTGGTGTGGAGGGAAGGTTTAGTCTATGTCTAGGTTGAAGAGTCTCAAAGAAAACTATTGAAGGAAGATAATTTTTTACTGGATTTTCCCCTCGAGGGGGGTTTTTCCCTATGATAGTGCCTACATCTTGTGTCTTGTATTTTTGTGATCTACATACACACATAATATGGTAATTTCTTAATGAAATATAAGATAATAAATAAGTAAAATAATCCAACATAACTCACAATCAATTATCAAGAAAGAGGAATCAAACCCTAATCTACTTGCATTGGTTTCTCAACAGTTCCTTGTTTTAGCGAGTAGCTAAAATCCTGGGATTATAATTGTTATAGTTGAGTTGGTCGATTTTTCAAGATGGGTAAAATCCATGTTAGCATAGTGGCCTTGGTTGACCTAGATGAGTAACATAGTACACATTAGCTCCCAAATATAGCACCAAGAATTGTGTTAGCAAAAAATAGAGTTTTAGTATCGAAAAATGAGTAGAGTTATGTGTATGGTGTAGAAACGTTGCAAAATCCTGGAAATACAACACCACATAATTTGGGAAAAGGGGAGAAACAATGTCCAAACCAACTGGGTCATACTATAAACATCCTTCTTTATCATTTTATTAGTAAATTCACCCAAAAACAATTATCCTCTCATTAAATGCAAGCAAAACTACATAAGTTATATTGACATGAAAGAGTGGCATACTTTAGTAAAAAATATAAGGTAATAGTGGTGAACAATTATTAGACCCAACATCTCCCCCCAAATGAGGCAAGTACATGTCCTCATATAGACCCATTAGTTGGCCTTTAATGCATGTTGTGAGTGTAAAACGGGGAAATTAGAAGCCTTTGTTGGATTTGTAATGACCCTTATAACACTAATATTTTATATATATATATATAGATACAACAAGAATACTATTTCGTTTATAATTTTAATTATTTTAACCATAGTTTAAAATTTCTGACCATCTTCTCTCAAGTTTATCTAGACTGGAAATAGCAAGTTCTTATGATTCTTCAAGTAATGGTCGCTTTATACTAAACCATGTTCCTTCATATTTTTTTATACACTAAAAGGTTTTATACTGAAGCTCTTGCCACCATCCTCATAGGATATTGTTTCTACTATGGTTTTTATAAATAATGAGTTACCAATAGTGATTTCCTTTAAAACATAATCCTCAAAACTCTACCCTAACTATCCCATATTTCCTTTGTCTGGGTTGATGCATCACTTGCATAAATTTTCTTAAGTATTTTAAGATACTTAATATTTTATAATGTATATAACTAATAATTTGAATGAATTCTATATGTTTATGTGGTCCTTATATGATTTTTTTTATCTTAATTCCATCCATAGTAACGGATTATTTTCTAACCACATTGTTTTACTTTATTGCATTTTTTTATAATAATATTTCGAGGTGTAGCCACGATTTCCCAATTTTTATTTTTGATTGGTCAAGACCTAAAATTATATGGTAGATCATTGTTAGTAATATATATATAACACCTTATTCGAGTTCTTTCCTGACTTGGTTGGAACGATACACTGTTATGGCTATATAAATATATGGAAAGAGTTTGTGATTTATTTCAATATGGTATAAATCATTTTATTAACTAAACTAGGTCATGTTGTGGCTAGCAACAACCCCCCCCCCCCTTTTTTTTCATTTAAGTGTTGTCCAAAATACTAAATGAATGGGGACCCTTAGTTAAAATTTAGGGAAAGCAAGAGTTTCCTTTCTTCAAAATAAGGTTACCATCGTAAGCTTAGGAAGATCTTTTGAATATTTTAAAACCTAAGTCTATGATAAGGAAAAAATCTTTAAAACCGTATTGCAAGAAAGAAAGGAAGTGCCTCCATTTCGCTATAATATCGGTATATACAAGACTCTCATGCTAAGCAATATATCGCATCGCAATAAAGTAATACTCATAATGGAAAAACTTCAAGATTTACCGATCTGCGATAACACCGATCGCAAGATCGCATATCGCAGAAAATGAGCTAACAAGATTTGGCAAGCATAAAACTTCTGCGATCTGCGATGTTGCGATCGCTGCGATGTTCTATTCATGTGTTTGCGCGATCTGCGATGGTGCGATCTGCGATGTTACGTAAGCAAATCATAAAATCACTTTGTTAGTGTCAGTCTTTCCAGCCTTCCTCCAGTGATCAAATATGCTCTTACAAAGTGGTCTCAGAGTGTCAAGGTCAAATTTTGTCATTTCAAAGAGTCTTCAAGCAAAATTTGGTCACTAGGCATTAGGTCTAGGGTTTGCTTTCACTCCTTCTAAAGTTGTCCAAATGTCGGTCCATGTCATCATTTAGCTGAGTCTATCATCATTCATAGGGTTTTCCTCATCATGTCATGTTCCATTGGGTCATTTTACACCTTGTTCATGCTTCAGTTGCGCCTAGGCAAGGTTCATTTCCCTCTCCTAGGGTTTTGAAGGCAATTTCTCTTGGATGGTCAAATCATTAGCAAAACTTGTATCCAGATGTTCATACACCTTCCCCTATCCTTCATGTACCTTATCAAATGCTTCCCATCACTGAGATCCCCCAAATTCCTCATTTTCGCACAAACCCTAGTTTCTTGCTACAACCTGGCAATTTTCTAGGTTGGGCCTGTGTTTTGCCCTTTTGGACCCCTTCCCCTCACTCGATCTCTAAGATTCCACTTTCCCTTGCTTCCTAACATCCCTCCCTACTTCCAAAAATTTCCCCAAGAATTTAGAAGCCTCTTATCCCCTTCATTTCGCTTCATTTCGACAAAATTCCTTGTTTCACACATCGGGATAAGTTTCACTCAAAAGATGTTTCAGAGCAATAGAAGATGAATTTTGGAAAACTGAGAGACTTTTTTGTCCACAACATGCCAAAGAAGAAAAACCTCCTTCACTTTTTGCACAGGTGTCATTTTTTTAGAGAAATGTCAAAAATACAATCGCCAGATCCAAGGAGGTTGAGCAAGGCACTAAAACGACGGAAAAGGCCTGATCCACTCCAAATTTTGGCCGAAGCCTCTTTGATTGAGCATGGTACTTGATTGGGGACTCCCAGCCCAAATTTCAAGAAATTTGGAGAAAGTTTTGTCAATTGTGAAACTTTTGTATTGAAAACGGGTTTTTTCCCTCAATGCGTAGCGCGCCGCGCGCTACCCTGAAGATGGGGAGGTCCATTTCTCAAAAACTCAGCATTTTTGGATTTTTCTTGACAAATTACACTTGCTCAGCAATTTCCAAGACATTTCATCAGGTTTTGAGCCCCCAAAAGGTCAAAAAACAAGCAAAAAATGACTTTCTGCCACTTTTTGGACACACAGGAAGTAGTCTTGGGAGATTGCAATTTTGGAGGGGCAAATGGACACCAAATTGAGAAATTCCACTTGGGTTGGAAAGTATACATCCAGACATTTCCGACAAGCCTACTTTTGCCTCATTTGGATGCCGGGAAGTGCCTCAAAAGTTGGCTCAAAGGCGCGCTACACGTAGAGAATTGGGGTGCTACGCATCAGGGAAATTTGCCATATTTTCACCTATAGCTCAGCAAAACGTAGATTTGACTAGTTTTGACTTTTTGGAGTGATTTTTCATCCTCCTTGATGTAATTAATGAAATTTCATGTTGACATGACACTTTTTTACCTATTCTAGAAGATTCATTCATAAAATGGCAAAAAATTAATGAATGAATTGGTTTCCTAGCTTATAGAGGCAAGTTGTTTTGATTGCCTAGATTGTAGTGCTCAGTTTAGAATTGGTTGAAACAGCTCCTAGGATGATGATCTCGACACCTAGAGGCAAGGAAATGTGTTAGCTTGCCTATATTATGTATTTTCTTAGTCATTTTCAGAGGTTGGAGAGGTTGGACTCTTGAGGGATAAGCTTAGACTGTATTACTCTTTGTATCTCTGCAATTTTGGCAAAGGAAAGACCAGGGTTTTGCAGCATTATTTGGGATTCCTGTGGTGATTTGTGTTGATGGTGTGTTTCTCTCATGTACTTGTAAGTTTGTTATGTGTATCATTTTCCTACTCTTCTCTTCTGCAAATTAAACAAATGAAGTGTTGAGGTAGAATTCATAATCTTGTATGCTCTGCCTTTAAGTTTGTTTAATATCTATGTTTTCATCTGTTTAAGGAGAAATCCTGAAAGTTTCTCACTCTCCTTAGCTCCTCACCAGTCATATCTATCCATTCAATTCCTTTAAAGACATTAGGACGATTGCCTACCTTGCCCCAAAAAGACCTCTGCAAAAACTGTGTCACATCCCCGCACCCAAAATTGCCTTTCCCTGCTTTCCAACAAAACCCTAAAAATATTAAATCAAACTATCTTTATCAATTTACTGGCCTAAAATCAGCATTCATATCGGTCATCTCAGCCCCTTTGAAGACCTTTTGCCGAGATAGACCCGGAGAGAGCCCTCTCCTGTCCTCGTAGGGCTAGCTACGAGGCTGAGCTTGGTTTGATGTTGCCTTGGATTTTGCCTTCCTCAGCCTGAGGCAAATTCGAGCGCTAACATATTGGCGACCATACTGGGGAAGAAAAAATGGTTTGCTGGTTGATGTCATTTGTTTTATAAGCTACAGACGGAGCCTGAAGTTATGCCAGGTAGCCTTCGAAACGCTTTTGCTTTGCATTAGCGGAAGTAGATAAACGCTGCTTCAGTCAATCTCCGGTCTAGCTTGTAAACGTGACATCTAACTTGTTAATTACCCCAGTACATGTATCAAGTTCAGATCTGATTGTTGATGGTGGACAACGATCAGACACTTGAAAGGCTGAAATCATTCACCTGGCGACTCTAAATCATTTTCGAGATCAGATCCAAAGACTCCACTGGAGGATGATCCTGACCAGCAGAAACATGAAAGGACAACATGGACAGATCAGGTATTCAAGTTGGAATTTCATCCAAGACATTTTGTTCTTTGTCATAAATTATTTCTTCTCTTTTCCCAAGAATGTCAAGAAGGCTTTGCAAAGTATACTATGCTTGAGAAAAGATCCTCGGCCTGCAGTTGATTCTTTCCCTTTGAAGATTGTGAATACCAAAGATTTTCATACCTTTGAGCTTGATCAAGACCTTTCTTCTAAATTTTGTGATGACCATCTTCAAATTGATGAACCTCAAGAGACCAAGACTGATTCTATACCTGCTGTACATACCCCTACACCTTGTAAAATTCCAGATCGGTATAAACCTCTTGTTTTACCTTCTGTTCTTCATGCTTTCCCCAAAAACTATGATCTATACTTGCTGAGGTTTGATGCTGAAAGTAAGAATGTCAACGCTGAGCAACATGTGCAGAATTTTGAGTCTTTTCTAGACCTTTTTGAAGTTGATAGCGAAGATGTTAGTATAAGTCTTTTTGCTCTTTCTTTGCAAGCCAAAGTGAAGAGTTGGTTCAAAGCCCTGCCTGATGCAAGCATTTCAGATTTCCAGCAGTTTGTCAAAGTCTTTCTTGACAGGTGGATGATCGGGCATAACCTTTTCTTGATTATAGAAGAGTATAACCAGCTAAAAAGATTGCCAGGGGAGACAGTACAACAGTTTTCAGCCAGATTTAATCAAGTTTATTATTCGATGCCAGTTGATATAAGGCCTAGTCCTAGATCTGCGCTCTTGCACTATCCGGGTGCCTTTGATCTGGAGATGGAGTTTCAGCTGAGAGAAAGGGATATTGCAACACTTCACGAGATGCAAAACAGTGCAATAAGTGTAGAGTCACATCTGCTGATCCGACGGGCAAGGTTGAAAGAAGAAGAGATGAAAAACATAGATCTGGCCGAATCAACATCTCTAGAGGTGAAACTTGACATTTTGGTAAGTGCCGTGGAAAAGATGATGGACAGGATCACCACAAGGAATGATTATGATGTTCAAACTCATGGCTCGTTGATTGAAGAAGAACAAGTTTCTGATCCAAAACATTTTGTTTCTTATCCTAGTTGTCATAGATCTGATAATGATTGTTTTGTAGATCACCTTGGTGAAGAAAGAACTGTTGATATGACCTGCATGCTTGATGATATGTTTTATACTGATGATTTGCCTCAGTTTGATCAGTATGATGATGATTATGTTCTCCAAACAAAAGCTAATCTTACAGACAAATCAGCAGCTAGTTTGTGGGAGGAAAAAGTTCATTTTCAGCAGCTTGAATACAATGTTCAGCCATCACATATCAGCTATGACATTGATGAGGAAAGTGCATCAAAGTTTGAAGTAAGTGAAGGATCTTTGCCTTTTTGTTTTGATTCGTTTCAGTTCATCAGAGAGAACTACCATGCAATCAGAAATCAAATGTCAACAAGTCTTGATTTGAATCATCTTGAGAGCAATGAAAATTTTGTTCAAGACTTTTCATATTCAGATTTGCAACCCCCGAAAGCTATTGATTGTCAGGTTGCAGCTGAAGACTTGGAAGTGGACACACATGATTTAATGATTCAAGGTGACTCCGTACCATTCTGTTTTGAATCATTTCAGTTTTTGAAGGGTAGATTGCATAGTAAATCTTCAAATGAACAGCCTATAACAAATCAGAAATCTCTCAGTGTTAATGTTGAGGATGAGACAAATAACAAAATTCTTGAGCAACCTGTAGCATCAAATTTGCAGCCACCAAATGAAATTGAAGGGTAGATTACAGATGAAGCTGTGGAAGATGAAATACATGATTTGATGATGCAGGAAGATTCTATACCCTTTTGTTTCGAAGCATTTCAGTTTATAAGGCAGAATCTTCGTAAAATCTCTCAAGAAAAAGATGAATAGCTAGAAGGATGTCATACATTTTCAATGGATACATTACAGCAGTCTTTTCAAGTTTTTCATGATCCAATAGCTGATGTTTTGGATGAGGTTTGCAGTCAAAGTCCTTCTCCATTGACTACATGTGAGCTTGAAACATGTGCTGATATGAATTTGATCCGGCAGCAGGTTTATTTTTCAGCAAAGGTCTCGTCACAAGGCTCAGATCAAAGTTTGCATTCATGGTATGAGGAAAAGAGAAGTAATCCATTGGATGAGCTAAGTTCCAGTGTGCTTGAATTTCAAGATCCTTATGCGGTGTTTTTGGAGGCAGATAGAGAAATCATATCATTCAACGGATATGTTTCTAAGCTATCATGGGAGTTGCCATTCAGTAGTTCTCTCTTGTTGTTCATAAGCGAGCACTTGCGGAGGATTCAAACAGCAGACGGGATACTAACTTGGTTGCATTGGTTGTTTCATTTCACTTGATCAGGTGATGAATGAAACTATTAGAGTAGGTTTTGATGAATAAGCTCAACCTTTGAGCATCATTTCTAGTTTGTCGGTTGTGTTTAAGTCTTGAGTCAGTTTTTAGTTGAGTGAGAGTCAATTTGTGTCATCCGAGTCATCAGTTTTTAGTCATGCATTTCAGCTTGAGTTTTGACTCCATTGCCCGGATGAAGGCACTGTCTAGCTCTTCCAGAGATCTGTCGTTCTTGGCACCTCCAAGGAGCTACCATCCCCATTGGAGCCAATGTTAGTGTCAGTCTTTCCAGCCTTCCTCCAGTGATCAAATATGCTCTTACAAAGTGGTCTCAGAGTGTCAAGGTCAAATTTTGTCATTTCAAAGAGTCTTCAAGCAAAATTTGGTCACTAGGCATTAGGTCTAGGGTTTGCTTTCACTCCTTCTAAAGTTGTCCAAATGTCGGTCCATGTCATCATTTAGCTGAGTCTATAATCATTCATAGGGTTGTCCTCATCATGTCATGTTCCATTGGGTCATTTTACACCTTGTTCATGCTTCAGTTGCGCCTAGGCAAGGTTCATTTCCCTGTCCTAGGGTTTTGAAGGCAATTTCTCTTGGATGGTCAAATCATTAGCAAAACTTGTATCCAGATGTTCATACACCTTCCCCTATCCTTCATGTACCTTATCAAATGCTTCCCATCACTGAGATCCCCCAAATTCCTCATTTTCGCACAAACCCTAGTTTCTTGCTACAACTTGGCAATTTTCTAGGTTGGGCCTATGTTTTGCCCTTTTGGACCCCTTCCCCTCACTCAATCTTTGAGATTCCACTTTCCCTTGCTTCCTAACATCCCTCCCTACTTCCAAAAATTTCCCCAAGAATTTAGAAGCCTCTTATCCCCTTCATTTCGATAAAATTCTTTGTTTCACACATCGGGATAAGTTTCACTCAAAAGATGTTTCAGAGCAATCAAAGATGAATTTTGGAAAACTGAGAGAGGTTTTTGTCCACAACATGCCAAATAAGAAACACCTCCTTCACTTTTTTCACAGGTTTCATGGTTTTAGAGAAATGTCAAAAATACAATCGCCAGATCCAAGGAGGTTGAGCAAGGCACTAAAACGATGGAAAAGGCACGATCCACTCCAAATTTTAGCCGAAGCCTCTTTGAATGAGCATGGTACTTGATTGGGGACTCCCAGCCCGAATTTCAAGAAATTTGGAGAAAATTTTGTCAATTGTGAAATTTTTGTATTGAAAACAGGTTTTTGCCATCAACGCGTAGCGCGCCGCGCGCTACCCGGAAGATGGGGAGGTCCATTTCTCAAAAACTAAGAATCTTTGGACTTTTCATGACAAATTACACTTTCTCAGCAATTTCCAAGACATTTCATCAGGTTTTGAGCCCCCAAAAGGTCAAAAAATAAGCAAAAAATGACTTTCTGCCACTTTTTGGACACACAGGAATCAGTCTTGGGAGATTGCAATTTTGGAGGGGCAAATGGAGACCAAATTGAGAAATTCTACTTGGGTTGGAAAGTAGACATCCAGACATTTCCAACAAGCCTACTTTTGCCTCATTTAGATGCCGCAAAGTGCCTCAAAAGTTCGCTCAAAGGTGCGCTACACGTAGAGAATTGGGGCGCTACGCATCAGGGAAATTTGCCAGATTTTCACCTACAGCTCAACAAAACGCAGATTTGACTAGTTTTGACTTTTTGGAGTGATTTTTCATCCTCCTTGATGTAATTAATGAAATTTCATGTTGACATGACACTTTTTTACCTATTCTAGAAGATTCATTCATAAAATGGCAAAAAATTAATGAATGAATTGGTTTCCTAGCTTATAGAGGCAAGTTGTTTTGATTGCCTAGATTGTAGTGCTCAGTTTAGAATTGGTTGAAACAGCTCCTAAGATGATGAGCTCAACACCTAGAGGCAAGGAAATGTGTTAGCTTGCCTATATTATGTATTTTCTTAGTCATTTTCAGAGGTTGGAGAGGTTGGACTCTTGAGGGATAAGCTTAGACTGTATTACTCTTTGTATCTCTGCAATTTTGGCAAAGGAAAGACCAGGGTTTTGCAGCACTATTTGGGATTCCTGTGGTGATTTGTGTTGATGGTGTGTTTCTCTCATGTACTTGTAAGTTTGTTATGTGTATCATTTTCCTACTCTTCTCTTCTGCAAATTAAACAAATGAAGTGTTGAGGTAGAATTCATAATCTTGTATGCACTGCCTTTAAGTTTGTTTAATATCTATGTTTTCATCTGTTTAAGGATAAATCTTGAAAGTTTCTCGCTCTCCTTAGCTCCTCACCAGTCATATCTATCCATTCAATTCCTTTAAAGACATCAGGATGATTGCCTACCTTGCCCCAAAAAGACCTCTGCAAAAACTGTGTCACATCCCCGCACCCAAAATTGCCTTTCCCTGTTTTCCAACAAAACCCTAAAAATATTAAATCAAACTATCTTTATCAATTTACTAGCCTAAAATCAGCATTCATATCGGTCATCTCAGCCCCTTTGAAGACCTTTTGCCGAGATAGACCCGGAGAGAGCCCTCTCCTGTCCTCGTAGGGCTAGCTACGAGGCTGAGCTTGGTTTGATGTTGCCTTGGATTTTGCCTTCCTCATCCTGAGGAAAATTCGAGCGCTAACACACTTCATCATGAATCCTTCGGGCACGCTATTTAAGAAAATCCACTTACCATAATCTGACTCAAGATCATGCACTTTTAATGATAGTAAAGGGATTAGTTGTCAGCTATTAAATGAAATGTAGACGCGTGCTTTTGTAAAGAATTACTTCACGTAAGGTGGGATATTTGATATATCTGCTGCATTTAAAACTCTCCCATCACCTTTCTTGATCAATCATTTCCATTTCACTTGTGAGCTGCAGGAACGGAGAGCGAAAGACGATACACAGCCATACGCAGGAAGAAATGGGAAAGAAAAATAGAGCTCAGGGCTCTGAGGCTAAGGAAAAGACGAAGGAAATGGCGCCTTTGTATACAGACACAGCCTGTAACAAAGACGCAGGGATATCGACGTGGGAAAGCATGTACAGATTACTTGAAGAAGAGAATCCCAGAATAATGAAGGTTACCGTTGTCGCGGGCTCACAACGCTCTTCCGAAGCGTCCTTAGAAGAGCTAGCATGCTCATTTCTTCATCGGATAGCAGCAAGGCCCAAAATTCTACCATATACGGATATGATCAAGTGGATACTTGACAATGCAGACATGGACAACAGACAATTCAAGATTCAAGGACAAGGGCTCATCGGATCATTCGCTGCACAAGATTTAAAGCTTATGTATCATCTTCCTGAACCGCAGGCAACTTACAATGCACAATTCGTTAAGAAATTTGTGGCGGAGAACCCAGACCTATCAGAGACCACCAAAGATTGGTCCAAAAAAGAGGAACCGCTCAAGAAAGACAAAAATGGTATGTACAGCACTGGTTCCCTCACCTCTCCGTATTGTTTTGCTGCAGCCATGCTTTGTAGATTATTTGGGATGCCAGATATCAATAAGTTTTCGTCTGAATGGTTACCATTAATAGATGCTGCCACAAATGTCGATATTATGGATTGGGCCAAGATCTTTTCTGATAATCTATACACGGCTATTATCAATTACCGGTCTAAGAGATCCTTGTCTCAAACGATCTATCCTCCTTTTTATCTATCCGCATATGTTGTGGATTCTATTTTTTATGTGTCTAAATTTCCCATTATGGGTTGGAAATGGACTACCCAGGACCCATTACCTATCCATTTTTATCATAAGGTACTGTGGGATTCTCAGTTCATCCCACATTTCGAACAGATTTGTCACGGGCTTATCTTACCCTTGTATAGAATGATGTATGATGAGGACCCCCCGAGGTTCTCACCCGAGGCATAGATAGATATCATCCTCGTTGCAAGATGGTTCAGGGAAGAATGGTTCACCTATATTAGAGCATTTGGAAGCACCGTCCCCCCTCATGTCCTACCCTTGTATATTCCTGACAAACTGCTGGCTCGAGAAATTGCTTATCAAACCTGTTCAGAAGGTGGCCTAACTAAAGACCTAAAAGACAAAAAGAAGGCCATATGGCCTCAGTTTCCTGTAGCTTGTGGGGCCTTTTCATTGTTCGATGTAGGTCACGCGTTCACCGAAGTGGAGAATGTGACGTGTCTACAATTATTTAAATTCCCGGCAAGGCCATTCGACCCTAATGAAGTTGCTCAAGATTTCACAACGAATGTCAAAATAAAAGTATTCGTTGGAAAGAAAGATTTGTTTGATGATTTATTTCAGAATAAAAGCTCATTCCAGGAAATTTTGCGGGAAGCTCAGTCAAAATTGTCTCCAAATGACCTCCAAAGATTCATGGTATACAGGGAAAGAAGACTGGCCAGTGTTCCTTTAGAAAAGCTGCGACTGCCTGCCAGAGAACCGACTCCGAGCATTAGCCTCAGTGGGAACTCAAGCACTTCCAGATCTAAATCTAACACTGCGCAAGGAGTACCTGAACATTCTAAAGGGTCTGGAAGCGACCAAGGAAAGAACGAAGAGGCAGCTAAGGACACGGCTCAGTCAAGTGCAATGTCGCAACAGCATGTTATCGCCTCCCCGCCAAGAGATGTCCCCCCTCTCGTCATTAAAACGGCACCCGTCACGACAGAATTAGACAAGGAATGGGAAACCTTCAATGAGCTGATCAATCTTGAAGGGAAAGCCCCAAGAACGCCTGTGAACAATACACAAGTAGCACAAGAAGTTGTTTCGACCATAGTCAGCAGTGTCACAGAAACGGAGCACATTCCTATCGCTCCACCTTCCGAGCTTCTACTTAATGTAGAAGAAATTCCCCCACTGGATGTATTCTATAGTCCCCAACATAAAGAAATTGTAAGAAGGGAGAGAAAGAAAAGAAAACTAGAAAATACATTGTCACAAGATGCTGAACAATTGGACGTCTTATGGAAAGACCCCAACAATAACCCAACTGAAAATCTCACTAAGTTGTCTCAGATCGCAGGAGCATATGCTTCTACAACTATTGACAAGGCATCAGAAGTTTAGCAACTGTTGAAAGAACAAGAAGATCAAATACAGCTACTACAACGACAATTGCAACAAGCCAATGCTAATATTGAAGCTAACAAACAGCTCGAGAAGTTGCAAAAAGACTTTTAGCAGATGCAGATAGGCTATCAAAGAAGTCTAGACGAGAAAGGAAAACAATTACAAATTTTCCAAGAAATGCATAAAGATGAGCCTAAGCTTACAGAATTTATTTCCAAGTCTATTGGCTTAAATGAACAACTACTGCAGCAACAGGAAGAGTTGGGACGTAAGATATCACAGTGGAGTCATTATTGCGAACTGAGCGATAAAATAACCAATCAAGTGGTAGATTTGCGGAGTGACTATGATCATAGTGACAAACGGGTGACGGAGTATTTGGCTTGGCAGGATGAAGATGAAGGGAAAAGAGCAAGTGCACCCAGAATAAACGAGAATCATAAAGAATTACTCTTTAATAAATGAGACGATCAGATCAGAGAAGCGGAACAAGCAGCGAAGACAACGGCCACGCAAGCAAGCATTCTTATCGACTGTGTAAATGAAAATTTGCACAGAGTAAATTTAATCGAAGAGACCACCCCGGGGTATCTACCAAATAAACTACGGCTGGAAGCAGAATGGAAGCGAAAGGCGCAGGAGAAGGGAAAAGCGATCCAAGCATTAAACAGGTTAAATTGGGAGTGTTACTGGGCATACTTGGTCAAGCTGCATAGTCAATGGATGACTGTGAAATGCATCATAAACGCGGCCGAAAAAGTAGTGCCAGCTCTCATAGATTCCGTTTTCGCAGCCCAGCTCAAAGCAGAAGTCAGCCAACCGACTCTCCTCAAGCCCATGATGAACACTTGCAGCTTTAAAGATCAGATTCAGAAATAGCCTTATTTAGAATGTTGTTTTTTCTTTTAAAATTAGATTAGAAAAAGGACGGTCATTTGAAAACCGCATCCTAAATTTTGTAAACAAACTATTATTAGAATTAGGAAGTAGTATTTTAACCCTTCTCATGTATTTGGAGAGGGGTCCAGAAATTTGTCAAAAACTTGTCCTCAGAACATGCACTTTTGCACCCTTAGAGGAGGTTTTGATGAATGGATGGATCGAGGTTTATTAATGTTTGCATTTGATGTCTGCTACTGATGTTGCACTTTTGTACTCTTAGTAGATGTTAGAACAAGTAGAGATAAATCATTTTTTGCTTGAAGCTTATGAGTAGGATCAGTCATAAATGGTACTTTTATCTCTTTGCCATTTCTGCTTATATTCTTAAAGTGATATACAGTTTTAGTTGTTTATATGTTATTGCATGAATGTGTGAGTTACCATTTGGCACTTTTGTACGGTGGAGCCATTTATTTATGTCTGATATATGAATAACTTATTATGCGATATGTTGTTCACAACTGTTTTGCCTAACTTTTTATGAAAAGTAGTTCATCTTAATTGATTTCTATTCTTATGATAGCTAAATGATCTTTATTACCAGTTATTGTTTGAAATCTCTTTAGATCACATAATAGAATAAATACACCCCGGGTTAGCATAGATTAGGTGTGCTGTTTTTCATTAGATTACAATAGCATAGATTTAGTTTAAAAGTTTGAATTAGATTAGCTTTAAGTATTCTTAGATCAGCAACATCCAACTCTGCACACACATACACCCTTAGATTGGGAAACTGGTCCCATTATCCCCAGTTGGACCTGCTACATCAAACGGATAAGGAGCTGCCAACCAAGGTCCTGACCGGGTGGGTATCCCCCTTGTTGTCGACCCGATTTTCGGGGCTTCAACATATTTGGCGCTAGAAGGAGGGCCTGAACATAGTGTCTGTTGGAATGGTTTTCAATTGTAACATTTGAATCAGGATGGCTGCTCACAAACTTCCCATTTGGAGTTGCATCCATGTTCGTGCCTCTTCCAACACTCCACCTGAAGTGGTAAGACTCTTGTCTCAGGTAAAATTCAATGGTAAGAATAACTCTTCTGCTTTTCATCATGCCCTTCAATTTATTCAAAATGTCTCAAGTTCAAACATTCAAAGAATTGATGAAGGCGTTTTATGTAGAATTTTTACTCTCACATTCACGGCGGAAGCTAGAAAATGGTGTAGAACCCTCCCAGTTGCCTCAATTCACAGCTGGGACCAACTCGTCAAGGCTTTCATTTGTAAATTTGATTGTTATGACTATGACCAGGTATATGATGAAATTGATTATCTACGGAAACAAGATGAATCTGTTAGGGATTTTAATATGCGATTTCATCTTAATTGTCTAAAGTATGATCTTGAAAGTGAACTCATGGATGAAGAATCTTCAGATTATGCTGAGCATTCCCTGCCTCCTATGTCTGATCCAACAGAAATTAGTCCAAGCTTGGTCTCATTTTCTTCTAACATGAATGAGAATTCCAATTTGAATATACAAATCAGCCATGATGAAGAAGGTTCCCAAAGCCTAGGAGACATGCATGCTCTAATGCAAGAAGACAAAAGCGAGGATGTTGGAGGAAAGCCTGCCTGGAACCCGGAGATGACTTTGATACAAGGTCAGATAATATCATTACAAGTCAACAAATGCAGATGCCAAGGTTAGAACAACAAACTAATTCTCTTTCAAAAAGTATCAGTACACAAAGGTATGATCTAAAGCCCGATGTCTATGATGAATTTGATGAACAAAGATTTTTCCACGATGATATTTTCAAATGCATTGTTCCAGAATCACATTTTTCTCTTTACCCTGATGTTTTTAGTGATGATAATTTTCCCCCTCTCAGTATTAAAGATATCTCAAAAAGTATAGAGGATTACTCAAATGAGTCATCATTAGGTTTTCAAGATAAAAAGACAGCTATAGAACATCCTTTGATCATTTTCAAATAAGAACCACTTGACCTTCCTTGTCTGAAAATATTGGATAAAAAAGAGAAGTCTAGAGAAACATGTAAAGTCATTTATGATAGCTACTTTGATGATGATGATGTTGATTTATCCCAAGTAACTCAACAAAGCTCAGATAATGAGAGATATTTTAATTCAAGAATCATATCAGTCAATCCTCATTTCAAAGTAAAGGATCATTTGCATGATTTTACTATCCAAGACAATACCCCGATCTATGATTCATATCATGAGGAAACCCCCATGCCTGTTCACAATCGTAACTTGTCTTCTGATTCACAAGACGGAATTCGAAATTGCTCGGATCCCATAATTCTGGCCAGTTCTTGTGAAAAAGAAGACATTTCAAGTCAATCCCAGTTGTGCTGTAACATTAGCTGTAAAGATAATCATTTCATTCTTTCTCACTTGCACTCATTTTGTACAAAATCGGATTGTGTTTTAAATTTTCAGACTTTTGGTAGATTACTATGGTATACTGAGCACCTTATCAAAGAACATTCGAAAGATGTGCTACCATTTTGGAAAACTAGATTGTGTCAAGGAAGTATAGAACTTTTTCAATTCCAAGATCAATCAATATCAGACTTCCTTAAAAAACTTCTATGTCCTCCAAGACATCATCAACAAAAAAAAATATTTTTGGAAACTTGCCAGCAATTCGCGTTAATTGATAAATCTCTTTCCAAAAATTTCCATCTATTCTTCATTGATTTATTTAGTGATTTATATATGGAAACTTTCCTTTTACAAGAAATTGCTAAAAGCTTGACTTTAACGCATAATGGATTACAGGCCATTAAAACTGAAAAATCATATTCGCAACCTGGCTTGTCATCTTTCCTATTACACGATCACCAATCCATAACAGAAATTCATCCCGATTTTTATGATCCAATAGGTATCCAGCTAGACAAAAAATTTCATAAGAGAGAAATTTCAGCCGGAATTCTGACTGAAGTTACACTTTCTAATTTCACATCCAATGTTCACAATCCAAGAAAAGCTTTGTTCTCAACACTGATGTTTAAAAGGTACATACGTGTAGGAATAAAAATGAAAAGATGGTTCCACTGGAAATATCATTTTACCTAGTTAATTTTTCTGTGTATAATTAGAATAGGAGTAGGAGTAATTTAGCTAGGTTATTAGGTGGATAATTTGGTTTTTAAATATTGGTAGGCAAAATAAGAGAAGAGATTATCCCTATTATGTACATAATCCTAGGGAATTTCAACCTCTCATTTCTTTAAATGTTTTTGTTTCCTAATAAAATTTGTTGTGGTTAACAGCATTTGACATTTACTAAAGACACCATTTCTCTATCAGATTTTGAACTTTTGCTTGTATAAATAGCAAAAAAAATTTAGAAACTTGATCTTTATTATTAATAGATATAGTTAAAAACTTTAAACCAGATATGATACTAGTTTCAACTTCCAAAAAACTTGACAAAAGTAATCTTAGTGAAGAAATTGTTTTATATCAGTACAATGAAAGGTATCAATAACAAAATAAGGATTCCCTGTAGAAACAGCCATTTCCAAAAAACTCTATTATTGTCGTCCAGAGCTTTCTTAAGGAAAGCAATGATATCCTCCCTGTTAGAGAAAATCGCAGCATTCAGAGAGACAATCCAAGAAACACTATATCTCAAAGAATAAGAGGTCTCATCACGAGCCGGCTTATCATAATCACAGATATTATAAACTTTGTTGACTTTTCCATTACTGTCCACCAAAACAGGGCAACGACTTAAAATTATTGAAATCACAAGACAAGGGGTCTCATCACGAGCCAACTTGTTCAGGAAAAGTGTAAATCAAGTGAATGACTGTGTCATAATTTGGCTACCAAACCAAGACATTGTTCTTTAAGAATAAAAAAGGAAAAAGTGTCAATCTGGATTTTTCTTTGAAAGTTGTAGATCACCTTAAATAGGATAAAGGATCATTACTGGGTAATAGGTAACCCTGTCGAGGCTATGGACGCCTGCTGGTAGCAGAGGCTCTACTTGCGACAAAGGAGCATATTTAAAAAAGCTGCTACACAGGGAAGACTTTATTTTATCTTTACAAGACCAAGTAATGGCTGGTGTAAATGCAAGGACAAGCTGAGGAAACAAACAATTAAAAAAGAAAGAAGTTGAAACAAAATATCATTGACAGTTTGGAGTATAATATGCTTTATCTTTTTATAATAAAGTTTAATTTTCTGAAGGAAAAAAAATTTGTTGTTTCGGAAGTTTAAAAAATTCAATAGAAAATGCAGAGATAACTGGTTCTCCCAAGTGAATCACCAATTGTTGTGGCTAGCAACAACCCCCCCCCCCCCCCCCCCTTTTTTTTTTTTTTTTTTTTTTATTAAGTTTTGTCCAAAATACTAAATGAATGGAGACCCTTAGTTAAAATTTAGGGAAAGCAAGAGTTTCCTTTCTTCAAAATAAGGTTACCATCGTAAGCTTAGGAAGATCTTTTGAATATTTTAAAACCTAAGTCTATGATAAGGAAAAAATCTTTAAAACCGCGTTGCAAGAAAGATAGGAAGTGCCTCCATTTCGCTATAATATCGGTATATACAAGACTCTCATGCTAAGCAATATATCGAATTGCAATAAAGTAATACTCATAACGGAAAAACTTCAAGATTTACCGATCTGCGATAACACCGATCGAAAGATCACATATCGCAGAAAATGAGCTGACAAGATTTGGTAAGCATAAAACTTCTGCGATCTGCGATGTTGCGATCGTTGCGATGTTATATTCGTGTGTTTGCGCGATCTGCGATGGTGCGATTTGCGATGGCGCGATCTGCGATGTTACGTAAGCAAATCATAAAATCACTTCATCACGAATCCTTCGGGCACGCTATTTAAGAAAAGCCACTTACCATAATCTGACTCAAGATCATGCACTTTTAATGATAGTAAAGGGATTAGTTGTCAGCTATTAAATGAAATCTAGACGCGTGCTTTTGTAAAGAATTACTTCACGTAAGGTAGCATATTTGATATATCTGCTGCATTTAAAACTCTCCCATCACCTTTCTTGATCAGTCATTTCCATTTCACTTGTGAGCTGCAGGAACGGAGAGCGAAAGATGATACATAGCCATACGCAGGAAGAAATGGGAAAGAAAAATAGAGCTCAGGGCTCTGAGGCTAAGGAAAAGACGAAGGAAATGGCGCCTTTGTATACAGACACAGCCTATAACAAAGACGCAGGGATATCGACGTGGGAAAGCATATACAGATTACTTGAAGAAGAGAATCCCAGAATAATGAAGGTTACTACTGTCGCGGGCTCACAACGCTCTTCCGAAGCATCCTTAGAAGAGCTAGTATGCTCATTTCTTCATCGGATAGTAGCAAGGCCCAAAATTCTATCATATACGGATATGATCAAGTGGATACTTGACAATGCAGACATGGATAACAAACAATTCAAGATTCAAGGACAAGGGCTCATCAGATCATTCGCTGCACAAGATTTAAAGCTTATGTATCATCTTCCTGAACCACGGGCGACTTACAATGCACAATTCGTTAAGAAATTTGTGGCGGAGAACCCAGACCTATCAGAGACCACCAAAGATTGGTCCAGAAAAGAGGAACCGCTCAAGAAAGACAAAAACGGTATGTACAGCACTGGTTCCCTCACCTCTCCGTATTGTTTTGTTGCGGCCATGCTTTGTAGATTATTTGGGATGCCAGATATCAATAAGTTTTCGTCTGAATGGTTACCATTAATAGATGCTGCCACAAATGCCGATATTATGGATTGGACCAAGATCTTTTCTGATAATCTATACACGGCTATTATCAATTATCGGTCTAAGAGATCCTTGTCTCAAAGGATCTATCCTTCTTTTTATCTATCCGCATATGTTATGGATTCTATTTGTTATGTGTTTAAATTTCCCATTATGGGTTGGGAATGGACTACCCAGGACCCATTACCTATCCATGTTTATCATAAGGTACTGTGGGATTCTCAGTTCATCCCACATTTCTACCAGATTTGTCATGGGATTATCTTACCCTTGTATAGAATGATGTATGATGAGGACCCCCCGAGGTGCTCACCCGAGGCACAGATAGATATCATCCCCGTCGCAAGATGGTTTGGGGAAGAATGGTTCACCTATATTAGAGTATTTGGAAGCACCATCCCCCCTCATGTCCTACCCTTGTATATTCCTGACAAACTGCTGGCTCGAGAAATTGCTTATCAAACCTGTTCAGAAGGCGGCCTAACTAAAGACCTAAAAGACAAAAAGAAGGCCATATGGCCTCAGTTTCCTGTAGCTTGTGGGGCCTTTTCATTGTTTGATGTAGGTCACGCGTTCAGCGAAGTGGAGAATGTGACGTGTCTACAATTATTTAAATTCCCGGCAAGGCCATTCGACCCTAATGAAGTTGCTCAAGATTTCACAACGAATGTCAAATAAAAGTATTCGTTGGAAAGAAAGATTTGTTTGATGATTTATTTCAGAATAAAATCTCATTCCAGGAAATTTTTTAGGAAGCTCAATCAAAATTGTCTCCAGATGACCTCCAAAGATTCATGGTATACAGGGAAAAAAGACTGGCCAGTGTTCCTTTAGAAAAGCTGTGACTGCCTGCCAGAGAACCGACTCCGAGCGTTAGCCTCAGTGGGAACTCAAGCACTTCCAGATCTAAATCTAACACTGCGCAAGGAGTACCTGAACATTCTAAAGGGTCTGGAAGCGACCAAGGAAAGAACGAAGAGGCAGCTAAGGACACGGCTCAGTC
Organism: Pinus tabuliformis; assembly: GCA_031772625.1. Classification (NCBI taxonomy): domain Eukaryota; kingdom Viridiplantae; phylum Streptophyta; class Pinopsida; order Pinales; family Pinaceae; genus Pinus; species Pinus tabuliformis. The sequence goes on along the minus strand of CM062814.1, from coordinate 738,241,925 downwards.
AAGTGCAATGTCGCAACAGCATGTTATCGCCTCCCCGCCAAGAGATGTCCCCCCTCTCGTCATTAAAACGCCACCCGTCACGACAGAATTAGACAAAGAATGGGAAACCTTCAATGAGCTGATCAATCTTGAAGGGCAAGCCCCAAGAATGCCTGTGAACAATACACAGGTAGCACAAGAAGTTGATTCGACCATAGTCAGCATTGTCACAGAAACGGAGCACATTCCTATCGCTCCACCTTCCGAGCTTCTACTTAATGTAGAAGAAATTCCCCCACTAGATGTATTCTATAGTCCCCAACATAAAGCAGTTGTAAGAAGGCAGAGAAAGAAAAGAAAACTAGAAAATACACTGTCACAAGATGCTGAACAATTGGACGTCTTATGGAAATACCCCAACAATAACCCAACTGAAAATCTCACTAAGTTGTCTCAGATCGCAGGAGCATATGCTTCTACAACTATTGACAAGGCATCGGAAGTTCAGCAACTGTTGAAAGAACAAGAAGATCAAATACAGCTACTACAACGACAATTGCAACAAGCCAATGCTAATATTGAAGCTAACAAACAGCTCGAGAAGTTGCAAGAAGACTTTCAGCAGATGCAGATAGGCTATCAAAGAAGTCTAGACGAGAAAGGAAAACAATTACAAATTTTCCAAGAAATGCATAAAGATGAGCCTAAGCTTACAAAATTTATTTTCGAGTCTATTGGCTTAAATGAACAACTACTGCAGCAACAGGAAGAGTTGGGACGTAAGATATCACAGTGGAGTCATTATTGCGAACTGAGCGATAAAATCACCAATCAAGTGGTAGATTTGCGGAGTGACTATGATCAGAGTGACAAACGGGTGACGGAGTATTTGGCTTGGCAGGATGAAGATGAAGGGAAAAGAGCAAGTGCACCCAGAATAAACGAGAATCATAAAGAATTGCTCTTTAATAAATGGGACGATCAAATCAGAGAAGCGGAACAAGTAGCGGAGACAGCGGCCACGCAAGCAAGCATTCTTATCGACTGTGTAAATGAAAATTTGCACAGAGTAAATTTAATCGAAGAGACCACCCCGGGGTATCTACCAAATAAACTACGACTGGAAGCAGAATGGAAGTGAAAGGCACAGGAGAAGGGAAAAGCGATCCAAGCATTAAACAGGTTAAATTGGGAGTGTTACTGGGCATACTTGGTCAAGCCGCATAGTCAATGGATGACTGTGAAATGCATCATAAACGCAGCCGAAAAAGTAGTGCCAGCTCTCATAGATTCCGTTTTCGCAGCCCAGCTCAAAGCAGAAGTCAGCCAGCCGACTCTCCTCAAGCCCATGATGAACACTTGCAGCTTTAAAGATCAGATTCAGAAATAGCCTTATTTAGAATGTTGTTTTTTCTTTTAAAATTAGATTAGAAAAAGGATGGTCATTTGAAAACCGCATCCTAAATTTTGTAAACAAACTATTATTAGAATAAGGAAGTAGTATTTTAACCCTTCTCATGCATTTGGAGAGGGGTCCAGAAATTTGTCAAAAACTTGTCCTCAGAACATGCACTTTGCACCCTCAGAGGAGGTTTTGATGAATGGATGGATCGAGGTTTATTAATGTTTGCATTTGATGTTTGCTACTGATGTTGCACTTTTGTACTCTTAGTAGATGTTAGAACAAGTAGAGATAAATCATTTTTTGCTTGAAGCTTATGAGTAGGATCAGTCATAAATGGTACTTTTATCTCTTGGCCATTTCTGCTTATATTCTTAAAGTGATATACAGTTTTAGTTGTTTATATGTTATTGCATGAATGTGTGAGTTACCATTTGGCACTTTTGTATGGTGGAGCCATTTATTTATGTCTGATATATGAATAACTTATTATGCGATATGTTGTTCACAACTGTTTTGCCTAACTTTTTATGCAAAGTAGTTCATCTTAATTGATTTCTATTCTTATGATAGCTGAATGATCTTTATTACCAGTTATTGTTTGAAATCTCTTTAGATCGCATAATAGAAGAAATACACCCCGGGTTAGCATAGATTAGATGTGTTGTTTTTCATTAGATTACAATAGCATAGATTTAGTTTAAAAGTTTGAATTAGATTAGCTTTAAGTATTCTTAGATCAGCAACATCCAACTCTGCACACACATACACCCTTAGATTGGGAAACTGGTCCCATTATCCCCAGTCAGACCCGCTACATCAAACGGATAAGGAGCTTCCAACCAAGGTCCGGACCGGGTGGGTATCCCCCTTGTTGTCGACCCGATTTTTGGGGCTTCAACAGGTCATTAAGCTATTAAAATTATTTTGGAGAGTTCTATGTGAAGGCAGTAAGTTCCTCCCTAACACCACATGTACTGCACTATACCAACCCATTCAGTGATTTAATTTAACAATGGGTTTCAATCACCTGTTTTTTACCTTGATAGGATTTTGATGAGTCATTTGTCACTATATTTCTTTGTGGTGTCACTTTGTGGCCAGGTTTACCATCTCGACAATAATCTACCATTATTGTTGGTGCACACCCTCCATATGTATCCTAACCAATCCTTCTTTGACATGCTAAGTTCCACTTGTTGATTAAAGGTAAATGACTTGATTGTTTGTCAAACTTCTATGTTTTTTTCCTGGAACATGTTAATGGCCACATCAGAGGTAAAAGTATTCAATTTAACCCCTTTCCTCATTTATGGATTTCATTGGTGTTTGGAAATGTGTTATTGTTCGTTACAGGTGAGAAATCATTTAGTTAAAACTCATTGTTATTTTATGTTGTTGGTATACAATCCCATTCCATAAGAACTAAAGATAATTGTCTTATATGTTTGTACTTGGCCACTCTAATGAAGGTTACAACATTTTTATCAGTGTTTTTGGTAAGGGTTTTTTCAGGATTTTTCCCCTGAAGTTTGGAGCAACAAATATTTGTGTTTACACATGTTTTCATAAGGAGCTATGAGTGGGGTTTCTCCCAGTGGAAGTCGGAGTTCGAACCAGGTACTTTTCTAACCTATTTATTTTCTAGTAAAAATAAATCTTAGGACGGGACACACACACACATATATTCATTTTAGTTCTTAACCATTTGGTTGAAACATTTTTTGGAATAATTCTTGGAATTTCTAGAGTTATAATTAATGGTTCTTATTTCCCTTGGTATAATAAGGTTTCCTACATTGTGAAAATATATTAATGTTATAGTAGGGATGTTGGAATTATTAAATAGTTTACTCTGTTGATACTTTTCTTTCTTGAACTTTCTAGATCATATGGAATTTTCTGTGTGGGACTTCATCCACTTCACAGTCCTTTCCAATTTTCCATAGAGTTCCAAATTTTAGTTCTCTAAGCGCAAAAATAGATCATCTTCGGCCTTCATGGTTTTTTGTTCAATTTTCTATATTTTTTTTGTTACTTAGGCATGTTTCTATAAATGTTTGGATAGGAATTGACTGACTTTCCTCCCTCTTGTACAGAGGTATCTTTCAAAATGATTTGATAACCACCCAAGGTGAAATACTATTTTCACTTATTGAAATAAAACCCTAGTTTGTCACTTGTCTTTAATTTTTACTCAAAATATTTCCCAAAACTGTGCCTTATATTATTTTCATGCTCTACTATAACAGGTATTTTTCTTTCATGTTCTAATTCGAGACAAGTTACTACTTACTGAAGTTTTTATTGGGATTTTTAAAACTCTAATAACAAAGATGTTTCTTCTCTAGGTTGGAAACTCTTTAGACTTCTTTTGGATTTATTGATAAAGGATGAGATACTCGTTCCTGAAAGACAATGATTGAAAAAAAATATTTTGTTTATTAGTCAGTTTCCTGAAATTACAATACCCTAACAGGAATTATTTTTTTATGATAGTTTTCTTGTTTGTTTCAAACCATATAATGGTTTGCAATGATAACTCTGTATTTATTTGATATTATTTGTGTACTAGTTATCTCTTGGCAATTTTATATATGTAATCTATTATTTTAACTGAGCAATGCTATTTCTTTCTTCCAATAGAAAATACTCTATGTTTGTTGGCTTAGGGGGTCCTAACCCAAGTTCAGAGTTAGTTGCGCCAACCAAAAAAACCCTACACTACTGGCTCTTTCGGAAACAACCTGTGTAGCGTAGGCTACAGTCTCACTCGAAGTAGTATGGAGGGATGATAGAACCAGTTTTCCACATCCAACGATCAATGTGATGTCTTTTAGTGCCCTAGATCTACCTTTGTACAGTTCTATAACTACTTAGGGCTCGATACTACAAATTTGTTAAAACAACCTTCAGACCTTCGTAAAGGTCCATGATCGCTCTTTGCGGACCCTTAACAGTATATTCGTCCACTTACACACACTAGAAAACAACCCTAGATCAGAGGTTGCACAGATCTACTTTAAGTATTTAATAAACATAATCGATTTTGTCCCAGTCTTCGCGAAAGTACTTAACATGAATGGCATACATTTATTAAGACTTATTCAAGTGAATCACGCATCATTATATCAATATTTCATAAACACATTATCCATACACAATATATATCGTAAACAGAAGAAAACATAAATAAAGAGATATACACAGGACTTCTTCAATAATCTTCTTTATTGATCTTTAGTTCCGGTTTACAGACTCAAAACTACCCTGCGCACTCAATTGCAGGTGTTCGTGCACTCAGCTACAAACTCTACCTAGGGCTCTGTGCACTCATCTATAGAGCCTTTCTCCTATGTGACCCTCTCTTCTGCGCTATCACTTTCTTCTTACTGTCCCATTACTAACATCATCATGCCTTAGACTCTTTAAGACACGCCTATTTATAGCCTTTCACATACAATCGCATGGTCCGCGAACCATGGGTGGGTCTCAAAGTTGACTCAAACTTTACATAAACAAGGGGCTAAAACCCCTTTGACCCTTAACCATATATGTGCTTCACATACAAAAATTGTGGAGAATTTACATCATTTAGAAAAATTACATCAAAACTTGGGTTATCTTAACCCCAAAACTGACCCAGGGGACCCCATCCCAGCAGGCCTCCAACACAAAGGTCATGACTCACCCTCAAGTCACTCAGTTGGTGCGACGATCTTGCTGCAAAGATCCCCCAGCTCCACCTGAATCACAGAAACTTTGGTAGCGCTCTAAGTGGCTACCTCCTTGATCTCCTCAACAAACTTTTCAATGGCTGGTCCTTTGGCCGCCAACCTCATTGTTTGTTGCATTTGTTGCAAGCCCTTTAGCTTATCCTGAATAGTGGACATTACTTGATAAGCCTCCTCTAACCAAGGCTTTAGCCTGACCTTAAGCAAGGGATCCCTTTTATGTGTTGCCTCTGCCTATGCGAGGAGTTGCTTCCCCTCCTGCAATTTTGCAAGGCACTGCGCTGGTGCGATTGAGCGCATCGTTGCCCTGACTTTGTCATACTATTGTTGCAGCTCCCTGATCTCTGTATTCAGTGTTTGAAGGTTTGGATCTTCCTGCAAATTGGTGGCCAACTCCATGGCTTGCTCAAATACTATTGTGCGGTGTGAAACTGTGCCATCCAAAGTAGCCAATCCTTCCTTGATCATGGCACCACACTGTTCTCGGACATCCAATGGAGTCATGGACTGCATCTTGAATTGAACTCAGTGATCTTCATGTTGAGTTCAAATTGTACTTGATTAACCTCAACTTTGGCCTCGCGCACACCAGAAACTAATTTTATAATCTTCGCTTCTGGCTGTGCATCCTCGGGAATATGAAGCTCAGGCATTGTTTTGTATGCCTCTGTGACTACTGACTCCAGTCATGAACTGTGCACCTTGAGAGCCTCCTTTTCCTGTAGAACTTGCATCTTCTCGGCGAACAACTATTGATTATTAATGTTGATTTCGCAGACAACAGTGAGTGCTCGCTATTCTAGGATGTGAAGTTCCTCCACGACTCACTATAATAGTGCATGCAATGACTCCAGTTGCATTGTGGAAAGGTTCAGGCCCGTCTTCGGGACTCTATCAAGGAGGGCACAATTCTCCTCTGTATCAGCATGGACTGAATCTACAGGCAAGGGGAAGACTCGCACATCCTGCGAAGGCCACAAAATTATCTCAGTGCATGTACTTTGACCTCGTGCCGAACATCCTACTGCGCCACTTAGTTTCCTAAGATCTACTTGGATCTTGGTTTCTTGGAGCTGCAACTCTCGAAGATCCTTCTGGACTCCTCCCAATGTTTGTATGTATTGTTGTTCCAATTGTTGTAGTACTTCTGTTGTGGCATCCCTGACTTTATCACCAATTTCATCTAGATCGCTCTCTGTGAGCACCATGGGATCAACCTATGTTTTCTGAGCCTTCTACTTCTTCCTCGATCCATCTTATTGTTCCAATTCTCGCCTTTTCAGAATGAAGGTGGTGTGCTTCCCTTCCTCACCTTCCCTGTAATCTCTTCAGTTTCAGTTTCTAGCGAAGGTGATTTTTTGCCTTTATGGGTCTCACGTTGCTCCTGCTTTGCCTTTTCTTGGCAACACATTCCTTATCAACCTAAGACTTCTCTGTAGCATCCTTATTTTTTTTCGTGAATCACCATCGGGCTCACCCAATCAGATTCTTCCACATGTTCTATGATACCCGCTTCCAACATCTTATCCAACTCCTGACAAAACTTTTCCTTATACATAGGATTTAGGCGATACAACCTATGCTTAACAGGCTTCGCGTCCGGCTTCAAAGTGATTTTCATAACACCCAAGTTTCCTATTATGCCCTTTAAGTCCGAAAACTTGGTAGGGAACAAATCCTGATATTCACAGAGTAACTCATCAAACTTATCCGCAGTAACATCGTCCTAGTAATCTCCAATCTTTGTAAACTTTAGTTCTGCTACAGTCCCAATGTTTACTTGCTTTGTTTTCAATGGTGCGGTGATGTCCAGGTTCTCTATTTGCAGACCTTCGACTTCATGATTCCCTTCTGCCTCTAGAATATTAATATTTCTTGGATCATCATCCTCCTCTTCAATGGTCACATTATAACATTCCAGTGTATGGCATAGCTGGGTGCTACAGTTTCATTGAACCCATTCCAAAGGTTCTTGTGGTGTTCTGAAGATAACTACCTTGATCTATTGTATCACTTCATCAATTCTCGTGAAGCCATCCTCAAAGCTTAAGGTCAATAAGAATCCTTCTCTCAATATATCCCACTCTATAGTGCCATGGCACATCTTTGTTTCCAAATAGCAGTTCATAGGGATTGTGTCCAAAGTATGGTAGAATAAGTGTACCCACTCTGACTATGGCTCTGTTCCATAATCTTTAGTCCATTTTGCTAGGTGATCATGTGGATCATCCCTCCCATCATATTTCTCAGTCAACCAAGTGTTAGAATGACCAAACCGCAACCTCATCATCCTTCTGTAATCCCGCCAGCCATCAAATCTATCCTTGTGTGTTCCCCACCATCATGTGGGCATAGCGCGCAGTGCCAAATCTAACACTTGGACGCGATGATGCTCAGGGACTTCACACTCAAATGCATCCAAAAACTTATAGACATTAGTTAAACCATCATAATAAGGTAAGTTCCTTGCCTCTAATGAAACGCAGTGCAACGATTTAGTCATCGTGTTGCAATGTAGTGTAGATACTTCATGCAGTCGATTCTTCCAATGCTCCAACTTTTCATCTGAATCAGAGGTGTAGGAACTCTCTCCCTCCCATGCAATCCATCCATCTGCCATTGGATTGATCCAGTCCTGGTCTCGCACTATTATCTTGTAAATCTGATCCAGCTCATCTTCACTTTCTTCATAATCGTGGACCGTTTCAGTGTGGTGTGCCCCTTTTGCAAGGTCCAACGACACTACAAATCGAAGCAATTTCTTTTCAAATGATGTTGTCCACTTCTTCAAGTTGATCACCCCATTCATGTCAATGGCCTAGTCAATTCCCATGAGCGCAGGGTATGGATTACTGTCATCAACGATCTCTATCACTTCAAACTCAACCATCGTGCTCGCACCTGCTATATCAATTGTTACTCCATATAATTGTCCCACAGGGATGATCTTCTACTGGTTTTCCATTCTAAGTTGAATCAAATATCACTACAGTGTAGGTCTCCCCATTCTTTCCCATGTTTGTTTTGGAAAAACGTTCGCATCAGACCCTAGATCCAAGATGACCTCGTATATCTCATAATCCCCTATCTAGGTGGTGAGCCTCATCCCGCACCTCGTTCTCGCCTTATGTTTGCCAATTTTTTTAACTACGTGGTGTCCATCAGGGGCATTTTCTTTACTGGTGCATTTTTTTTATTAACTCTTGCAGGCCTTTCACAACTTTGCTATCATGCAGAAGTTTCATGCAGGTCTCCAAGAACGTGGTAAGGACAGAGGGATCAACCTTTGTAGGCGCATTGGTTTCTTTCACTTTGTTCTGGCTTCGTAAGGTGGAGGCATCAACAAAGCTTGTCTTAGCTTCCATAAATGTTTCTTTAGTGCGCGCCAAATCAAAACCAACTTCCATTTCTCGGGCCTTGAGGACACATCCATCCTCTTCAGGATGTTTCCTTTTATCATCACGAGTTGTTATCCCACTTCTCAAAACTATATTCACACTCTGATCCTTCTCGTGGAGCTCAACTCTCATCATCTCTAAGTTCTGTGTAGGTTGCTGAGGTTGCGCCTTTTTCTCCTACACCTTAGCTATCAGCACCGGGTATTCTTCTATAGTGTGATCAAACTGGCTACAATATTGACATGACAGGCATGTCTAATTCTAAAACTCCCGTGTGTAGTGCCCTGGTGTTCTGCAATTGTAACAAATAACCTGATCCCAGCCTCTACCAATCCCTCTTCCTCCTCATCCTCATCCCTCATATCCTCTGTGCGCTCCTCTGATGCCCTGCTCTAAAGGCTGAGTTTCTGCTTGCATTCGGTAGCTGGGTGTTCTTTCCATCATCAGCTCATAGCTGCAATAGTGATGCTCATCGTGACCCATTGATTTGCAGAAGTTACAGAACAACTATTGCAGTGTCTGGATGAACTTTTGAAGTAACTGATAGTTATTTGTTGCATGTTGTCTAGCAATCTAACAAATAGCGCACCATAGCACCTCCCCCACACTTGGTGTTGTTGGAGATTCTGGCCTCAATAGAATTTGTCACCCTCCTGTAATATAATTTGTGAAGACGAGGTAGTGGTCTTTATCATGCCCCTAGCCCTTACACTTCAGACACCATACTTCCACGTGCACCTCTGGTTTAGTCTCGTTGTCCTTCTTTAAGCTCTACAATTCCATGTAGAGACTCTGTAACTGAGAGTGAATATACTGTACCCCCAAGGTTGCATACTAAATAGGCATCGCATGGAACCTCATCGTGATTTCCAGGGCTTCTGCCTGAGTTCCTATCTTCTATTGTGACAAAGCAATCCTCAGGTGGGGTAGAAGCGAAGCTATAAACCACTACATATTAGCTTCTCGAATTACACATTTCAGCCTTTGATCTAACTCCCAAGGTGTCTCATAAACCCTCATCATGATCCCCTTAAACCGAACTACTGATTGCAAGTCAGACTTAGGCTTACTAAATTATTTATTCAAAGTAGCCTTAGTCTCTGCTAGCATTGTGAGAGGATTATCAGAGTAGTATTTAATATACCAAGTTAGCGCGCGATCCTCCAGAATGGTAACCAATTGTGCCTTCTTTATATTATCATCAGTGATCTGCTGTGCTATCCACACAACATTCACAACAAACCAAAACTACTTTGTGTCTTCACTCCCTCTGCCCTTGAAAATTTGTAACTTCATTGTGTTCGACACGTTGAATAGCGGTGGTGGTGGTGGAGGTGTGGGCGAAGGTGTAGGTGGTGGAGGTGGAGTCGATGGATGATGTGTCCGCAGAAAACCCTATCTTATCAGCTGAATAACACTCTATGGTGAGGCACCTACCACTCCCTCGTCATCGCTCAAAGGAGGTCCAATCAATGGGATATATGTAGGACTTAATCTCTCTGGAGATTTTTCCACTTTGCGTAGCTCCGAACATCAAGGCAATGACATAACCCATTTTTCACATAACAACATCTTAATCTAGGTATTCAAAGATATTAAATACTTACCTCTTGGTTCTTTGAAAAATCGCCACTTTGCTTCACTGTAGCTGATTGAGGTATCAACTGTGAATTCCGTAACAATTTCTCCTATAATTCGATCAAGCCAGTAATCCACAGCCCACTCGATTTTGTCTTCAGAGGCTTCTAATCTTCGTACCAGCTCTGGAGTCCACACTATTGGAGCAGCAAGCTTCCACCTCCCTTGATCATCGGCCAACTTAGCTAACCACTCATATAATTCGACCGAGAAGGTACAGAAAAAAATTTTGTGTATCTTCATATAAAAATATCTATCCAACCACTACTCCTTCGATAGGCACGGATTCCGGTTTTCTTGCTCCGCAAATCCGTGAATTTTTCTATTTAGACACTTTTCAATTTCTTTCTTTGTCGGGTTCCAGTGATGCGACATCACACATATCCTTCAAGCAGATCTCGGTCCGGGAAACGGAACCATTTCTTAGCTTAGGGGGTCCTGACCCAGGTTCAGATTTAGTTGCACCAACCAACAAAACCCTACACTATTAGCCCTTTCAGGAACAACCCGTGTAGAGCAGGTTGTAGTCTCACCCGAAGCAGTATGTGGGGATGCTGGAACCAAGTTTCCACATCCAGAGATCAGTGTGATGTATTTTAGTGCCCTAGATATTCCTTCGCGCAGATCTATAAGCCCTTAGGGCTCGTTACTACAACTTTGTTAAAACAACCTTCAAACCTTCGCGAAGGTCCATTATCAGTCTTTGCAGACCCATAAAAGTCTATTCATCCACTTACACACACTAGAAAACAACCCTAGATCAGAGCTCACGTAGATCTACTTTAAGTGTTTAATAAACATAATTGATTTTATCCTAGTCTTTGCGAAAGTACTTAACATGCATGGCATACATTTATTAAGACTTATTCAAGTGAATTGCTCATCATTAGATTAATATTTCATAAACACATTATCCATCCAAAACATATATCGTAAACAAAAGTAAACAGAAATAAATATATATACACAAGAATTCTTCAATAATCTTCTTTATTGATATTCAGTTTAGGTTTACAAACTCAAAACTACCCTGTGCACTTAGCTGCAGGTGTCCGCGCAATCAGCTGCAGACTCTACCTAGGCCTCTGCACACTCATTTGCAGAGCCTTTCTCTCCTATCTGACCCTCTCTTCTGCGTTATCATTTTCTTCTTACTGACCCATTACTAACATCATCATGCCTTAGACTCTCTAAGACATGCTTATTTATAGCCTTTTACATACAATCCCATGGTCTGTGGACCATGGGTGGGTCTAAAATCTGACTCAAACTTTACATAAACAAGGGGCTAAACCCCTTTGAACCCTAACCATCTATGCGCTCCAGATCCACAAATTGTGGAGACTTTACATAATTTAAAAAAATTACATCAAAAATTGAGTTATCTTAACCCAAAACTGACCCGGGGAACCCCATCCCAATAATGTTATTCTGAATAAATGTTATAAAGATTATTTTCTCAAATTTCATTATAATTTTTATTTTTAAAGATGTTTGTATCATGACTAGTAAATTGAATATACATATGCTTATGTTCTAGAGGTTTTCCTTCTTCAGTTTCTCTTTTAGTTATGTTATGATATATTGTAACATATCTACATGCGACTATTTCCTCATTTGTTTTAATATAGCTCTACAACAAAAGCTTTCCTCTTTTATTGGTAATATCAATAAATCTATAGATAACAAAAGTTTCAATAATTTGTTTTCATTTCCTCCAAGTGTTTATATCACGATACTTAAATGAAATAGTTTACTTTTGTAGCACAGTCTCCACATACAATAGTAAATACACATAGTTTTGTTTGTGTATGTATATATGATAACTTGTTGTTATTGATTGTACTTGAGTAGAAAGAAATATTTGTTGAATTTACCTGAATAGTTACAAGAGTAAATTCTCCTTTTGCCTCCCTGCTTATTTAATATTAAAACTCATTATATTCTACAGTTCCACAGTACAGTTTTCCATTCTATGCATAATTCATAGTCAGGAATAATATCAATACAAAAGAATAAATCATAACAACATATCTCATATTTAGTCCTAAGACTAGAATAAAATATTCTTTTCTTTTTTTTCATAGCAAACAAGAAATATAAAATCAACAAGAATTAAAATGGGAAATCCAAAATTCCAAGTCTTAATAAGAAAGTAATAAAATTGGATATACCACCTTGAAGATTTTTTTTGGGAAACTAAAGGTCAAGTATTGGCTACTACCAACCCTAACACAACCTATGTTGGTCCCCTAGAGAAAAATAGACCTGCAATTATTTTCTATATTTGTCTTCCTTTCTACTTTTCTTCAGTCTCTCAAATTTTCTTCTCATAAAATTATGAGACAAAAGCCATAAATTCCAAAGATGTTATCCATCTAGCACTCTTTGGGTGATTATTAACTACCTCCACCTCACCAACAAGTGGCAGCTAGTTAACTTGTCATTAATGAGCTCTTATTTCCCACTTCTAAAGACACCTCCCTGTCTTCTAGGAAACATTAAATTGGGAAATATAATAATTTCATAATTAAATCTAATCACCCAAATTAGATGCCTAGGACTTTCTAATGGATAATAATTTTTTCTAATTAAATTGCAGCCTTTTTCCTCTTTTAACCCTATGTACTTCAACCATTAATTTCCCAGTTTGGTATTTTTCTTAACATAAATCATGATTACAAATTTACAACAACAACTTTTGAATAGTTATTATCAGTAAAATTACTGATAATTTAATTGTCTATCTGTCTTTTTAAAGTAGCATACTAAATTAAAACTTATACACATTTAATTACAATAAAATTCCTTAAGTTGAGGGATATCACAGGACCAATGATATCCCTGTATCACTCAAAAGAAATTAGATCCAACCATCATATCTCTACCTCCTCAAGCTTCAATTGAAAATAATGTTGACACTTAAGCATTAGAATCCAATTAAGAGGAAATCAAAATTTTAACACTAGCCAATTATGCCCACAATGTTTGATACAATTGGCATACATGATATTCTTGAAAGGGCATGTACAAAATTGGATAGCAATATGGGCCGTTATCCTTATACTTCTTATCACACACCTTCCATCTCAATTTTCTACCTTCTAATGCATTCTATATCAACTGCTCAATAATTCTAGAATATAGGTTTGGAACTTTTCTTCAGACCTCACACACTGTAGTCATTATGTCTAGAGACTGAAGAAAGTTTTCGTAAGTTCTAACCACTGCTACAATAGGACAAGGTTCCTCTTAGATCCACAACAACATATTTTCTTGGTTTGTTGCTACAACCTCATGGGCCAGTTTCCAACTTATCTTACTTTGAAGAAATGAAGTGAATTCCCTTAGTTGGATATCCCCACCTAAGTTGAGGGATCGAAACTATTTTCTCCATAATTGATGAACTCATAGAGATACAACTCACAAAACAAATGTTGTTTTGCAAAGTTGTTATGCTTGAAAACCTTTATAAAAGTCATTATAGTAGTTATCTTTCCTCTTACTTATTGTAAAAGTAATTTACATCTTTTGACTTCAATGTGAAAAAATATGTTAGCACCGAAATCATACCGTTCCTCAAGAAATTATCTCTAGAAACCCTTGAGTCCATGAGGTCCAATTTCTAAATGAAGAAAAAAACGAGTTTGAGTGTTACAGTCTGAAGTGTCAAAGGGTAAGGTCCTACCCAGAAGGGACCAATGCACGAGCGCCGACGCGACATGGTGATACAGGCACATGACACCACAGAAGATGGAGCGTCGATGCTGGTGAGTAATGTTCCACTGAGATCCAATGGCGGGCACACAAGGCCATCCTATGGCCATGGTCACTCCGCACCATGGAAGTGCTCAGGGTTCAATCCAGTAGAGGGGTGTAGAGAGGGCCACATGGCATCATCCCATGCCCTCAACGTTGTTTCAAAATTTTCACTGGTGAGGCTATGGGTCGTGTGAAGGGGAACATTGTGTCCCTCCACATAGGAATCCCATGTCAGTTCCCACGTCATGTTGTGCCATGTCAGAAAAAAACCAGCTCACCCACCCCCCCACACTCAACTTGCCAGGTAGCCCTCACTACATCAACCTATGCACACATCATCCCCTCCACATGGCATGGCCCACATCATGCTAACATCATCATGATGTCAACATGATGTCATCTAAATTTTGTACCAAATATGGTCTTGCCACATGTGAAGACAATTTCCTTTTATAAAAGATCAATGGGCCCATTTTGTCATTATTATATATGACTTCGATTTCTAGATCACCATGCACACTCATGGAGTTAGTTTACCAATTTCCAAGTTATTTCAGTCCAAATTCCAAAATCTAAAATTCCATTTTGCATTACATCCATAAATTTTAATTCTAAAAGCTCTATTCTCACTGAATTAGCATGAATTTTAGCTCCAGAGGAAAACCCTAGACTCTCCTCATGAAGAAACATGTGTGCATGTGGAAAAATCCTCTTCACAATGATAAAACTTATCAATTTGTCCAATTAACTTTATAATTACATTCACACACTCAAATTACCTTGACTCTTATTGAATTCCAAATCAATTCATCCAAAAAGCCCTCAATATGACTACTCATGTGCGTTGGCCAATTCACAGTTTAAAATTTTAAAAAGATTCTCCCTTCACCTCTTTGGCCTGTCTCCTTTAGCCACATAGGACACCCTCATTGGTTGTTTGATACTTTTGAGAATCTCCCTTTTTTCTTTCTCCCCCATCATCCAACTAGCCCTTTCAACAAGTTTCCCTTTCTAATGGCCTCTTTATCTGCCAAGAGCTCTGTTGATGTCTAAATGAAGGAGAAAAGAAAAGAAAAGAACTAGATTTTTATGATGGGGATGCAGATATCTAGGATCCTTTAATAATCACTTACGAAATATGGAAATCTATTCAGGTGGTTGAAAGAACCTCAAATGTAATATGATACCATAATAATCTATCTGCATCAAATTTGGTCTTGGTTGTTGTTCCACAATTATTTCACTTTCCATAAATGGTATCCTCGTGTGTAAGTCGATACATTTCAAATAAAAAAGTTATTGTGTCATCTCAGGAAGGAAATGTAGTAATCAAAACAACACCATATGCCATTGCAGACATGCTCTCTTACCTGAACAGGGGCAGAATTGCAAAGGCTAGACAAAGAGACAATCGAAGACAAATAGAATGTTCTTGCTCCATAAGTAAAGAAACAAATGGTTACCAACTATGTTAAAGAATGAGTGGTTGTACCATTTTTTCATCCTCCTTACCATCATATCTTTTGATTCTATCCCCAAGTTATCCTTTCCCATGGTTTCCCAAGTTCCCACTCTTGATAGGGATGCCTATGTGAACGAGACAATTTTAGGTCTCCTAGCTTCCTTGTGTTATTTAACCACCAAGGCTCGTACCAAGTTTGATTTTCTACATTTTCTATCTAATTAAATTCATTCTGATATGGTAGAATTTGGGGAGGGTAGGTCATTTTGCTACCAAGTCTATCTAGTTCACTGATCCATCCACCAATGATATTCTCACTTAGAGCACATGAAGCCCAAGATGGTGGAGAAGAAAAATGCTTTGTTACCTGTGTATGAATGGTTAGCAATGGTAAAAAAACTAGAATACAACTATGTTTATTTCAATTATGCATCCTCTTTTATGTCAACTATGTACACCTTTCTACATAGTCAACTATTACCCAGTGCCCCTTCGTTCCTTAGGGAAAAGTTGCAGTTTACCCCGGACACTAGAGTAAGGGATTAGCACATATTCAAAGAGTACACAGTCATCCAAATATATGAATTTAAAGGAAAACCATACCATCTACCAACATTCTTGACTCCTTGAATATTTTCATTGGAGTACAACATGCAAAGATTCAACAGTGACAATGTACATTTCACTCATAGGAGAGAAATAGTTACTTTCCACCTTCTTGTTAAATTGGAGCAAGGAAAGGATTTATTTGACTTGCGCCTTATCAAATGAGGAAATTCTAATTTCCACTTAAAAAACATGATTTGGTAGGAAGTTAGTAGGAGTGACATGGAAAAATCACTCAGTTAAGACAGACAATTCAAGTTAGTGGGCTAGTAGTATATTTGTGTGCAAGTTAGTGGTTAAGATCTCGTTGTATAGAGGTGTTATCTTTAATGAAATCTAGTTATCTAAGATCTAGTCTAGAATAGAGTCAGTATGATTTTAGTTGAGAATTTGTAACTTTTGTTAACTCTTTTAACTATTAGTTAACTAGTCAGTTTTCTAAAAATAGCCCTAGTCATACATGAAATTCAAATTTCCTAGTGATGTGGAGGGAAAAGGCACAATTAAAATTGTATTGTATACTATTTCAAGTGTACATATTTTTTGCATGTAGGTGATCTTATTCTTTTGGAAAATGCGCATGAAAATAGGAGCTTTCCCTATTCTCTAGGAGCAAGAATTGGGCAAGGAAATAGGAGGAAGAAAGAGGCCTATTTTAGCTATATATTGGCTAGTGAAAAGTTGGGAGGAGATCATAATTGCAGCGCAGATTGAGCTTCAAGAATTGAAGTAGTCATTGTAATTAATCTTTGTTCTCATATGATATAATACAAATAGAGGAGGGTTTTTTCCCGCTTTGGTTCCCCAATAAAAAATTTGTGCATTGTGATTGAGTGAGCAAATGTGTTTCTATTGTCAGTTTTCCTTCCACATAATTTAGTAGAAGAAATTTGTGTCTATTGATTTCAGTGTGATTTCTTTAGAAACTTAAAATTATGAGTTATTTTGACATGGTATGAGAGTTATTGAAAACTACATAGAAACTAGGTTCCTGAGTTTCTCTCAAATAAATGTTGAATAGTACAGTTTGTGGTGTGGGTATTTCTTCAGTGCAGGAACAATTTATTTCAATGGATTAAGGCTTGAGTATGCATTGGAGGGGACTTAAAATTTATGTTCTTGGAAAGACATAATGGAAGTTGTTTTGGATAATAAGGAGTATTAAATTACATAAAATAGATATTCCAAAACCAACAACATCAGATGCATAACAACTCGCTCAGTGGAAGAAATATATTGCAAAAGACAGGAGGATTATCCTAGAGTAAAAGGAAACTACTTATGTAATCTGGAAAAATATCATATATTTATTTCAAAGAAGCAGTGATGCAAGGAAGTTGGCATTGAAAGATAAGCTCATGAACATTCAAATGAATAAAAATGAAACTGTTGTTCAATACCTGTCTATATTCCCTCAGGTGAGAGATGAACTTGGAGGAGTTGGAGAGATTACGCAACCATCCAATATTTTTAGATTATCACTACTTGGTCTTCCAAAGTCTTGGCACAGCTATTAGGATGTAGTTAATCAAAGAGACAAGCTCCTAGGTTGGTAGAGACTTTGGTCTGGCTTGGTGTGGGAGGATATTAGAAGAAACACTAGAGATGGAGTCTCATCTAGAACATATGAGGAAGAAAATTTTTCTTTAGCTGGAAAAGGAAAGAAATCTAAAGGGAATAAGGTCCAAGGAAAGGCATAATTCAACCATAACCATGGTAAGATAAAAGACCTTAGTAAAATTAAATGCTTTCACCACCATGAGTATGGACATTATGCAACCAAGTGTCCACATAAGAAATCCAGTAAGAATCCCGCAGCAGCAATAGGAGGAGATGCTATCACATCACAATTTGAGTTGGATTTCACCCTCATTTATTATATTTCAAGAAATATTCAAGGTAGTGTGTGGTACTTAGACTCTCGTTCTTCATTTTATATGACAAGAAATATGGAGTTCTTCAACATCTTAGAGGATAAAGAACTACAATTACACATAGAGCTTGGAGATTATGGAAGATATAGTACCAAAGGGATTGCCATTGTCACCTTTAAGAGGGAGTCAGGCTCCAATATTCACCTAAAGAATGCAATGTATGTGTTTGGTCTGAAGAAAAATATAGTTTTTGTAGTTGTACTTGAAGACAAAGGATATGATGTGGTGTTTAGTAAAGGGAAGGCCTATTTGAAGCATGTTGTTACTAGTTAGGTTAAGCAGATTCGTGTTAGGATTAAAAATATCTACAATCTGGAGGTTAATGCATGCGTTTCATTGAGTAGCAAGGCAAAACATGTTCAGGGCCGAGATTTTGGAGAGATTTGGCATAGGTGCATGGGACACCTACACCATGTAGCTTTGAAGATAATGCAATAGATAACCACTGAAATTCCAAAATGCACCGTTGATTAACATGATGTTTGCAAGGGATGAACTCTTGGAAAATATGTTAAATCCTCCTTCCAAGGCCAATATAGCAGAGTTGGAGCCATCTTGTAGTGAGTTCACTTAGATGTGTCTGGAACATTTTCCACAGTCTCAACTGCAAAGAACATGTATTATGTGATCTTCATAGATGATTTTTCCTGCAAATTTTGGATCTATTTCATGAAGAAGAAAGATGAGGTTTATTCAAAGTTCGTTGAATTTAAAGCCTTAGTTGAAAATGAAACAAGAAATAGAATTAAATCCCTAAGTGATAATGGAGGAGAGTATGTGTCTAATACATTCAAAGAATTATGTGTCAAGGAGGGTATTAGAAGGGAGTTGATTGCACCCCACAACCCACAACAAAATGGGGTTGTAAAGAGGAAATATGGAAGTATTGTAGGAGCTACTAGAGAAATGTTGCATGAATAGGGATTACCACTATCCCTCTTGGGAAAATATTTTCAATACAATTGTTTACTTGCAGAATGGGAGCCCTCTCAAAATTATTGGAATGATTACTCCTGAAGAGGATTTCTCTAGGAGGAAGGCAGATATATCCCACTTTCGCACTTTTTGATCGATATTATTTTTTCATGTCTCTAAAGATAGTAGGAAAAAGTTGGAGCCCACTGTAGAGAAGGGTCTTTATGGGCTATTTTGAGACACCTCATATTTACTAGGTGGACATGCCCTTACTTAGGATGACTGTTATGAGAAGTGATGTGAGATTTGATGAGGAGAAACCCATGAGGATATCTTTAGAGTGAGAGTTGAGCATACCACCATAGGATGAGCTTCTAGCTCCAAAGGGGAAGCCTCAATCAAATCCATAGAGTCAGATATTTCTCAAAGGAAAGACAACATTCTAGGAGGATGATGTGGAGGAGTAGAGATCAGGCTGAGTGGAGGCATCCACTCACACAAAGCCTTCTAGAGAAGGGAGGAAGATGATCAGGATGGTTGAGAGGTTGGTGTGGGAAGCTTAGGAGCAAGTTGGATCTCCTAGCTCCTTACACAAACAAAGGAGATCACCAGAAAGATATACAAGATATATGGCACTCATGTCAGAGTTGATTTATTCTGAGCCATCTTATTTTGAAGAGGCAGATTCCCAACAAGTTTGGTTGGATTCCATGGTGGAGGAGTATAACTCCATCATGAAGAAAATTGTTTGGGATGTGGTGCCAAAACCTAAGAACAAGTCAGTCATTGGTTCCAGGTGGTTGTATAAGGTGAAACACGCACTCGATGGTAGCGTTGAGAAGTACAAGTCCATATTTATGTCCAAAGGCTTCTCACAGGTGGAGGGGATTGATTATGAGGAGACATTTTCCCTTGTGGCAAGATACTCATCTATCAAGACCATTATTACATTGGTAGCATAGTTGGTGTGGAGGATCCAATGGATGCTAAAATTTCCTTCCCAAATGGAGTGGTTGAGGAAGATATATACATTAAGTAGTATGAGGGGTTTTAGATCTTTAGCACGGAGGCACATGTGTGTAGGCTCAAGGTATCCCTCTATGGTCACAAGCAGGCACCTCATGCATGGTAAACTCGCATAGATTCTTATCTTAGTAGATTGGGCTACACTATGAGTGAAGCAAATGTCAATCCATACTACATTATGGTATATGACAGTTTCATCATCTCAGTTTTCTATGTGGATGATTTGATACTGATAGGAGATGACAAGTTGATATAGTCTTGCAAGGAGGACCTTGCAAGAGAGTTCTAGATGAAGGATATGGTTTTTATGCACTACTTCCTTGGCTTGGAGGTGTGGAAGGGAGATGGACATATATTTGTTGGGTAGAGTAAGTACGCCTCTAAAATCCTTTAGAGATTCCATATGCAGGATTGCAAATCTAGGGATACTCATTTAGGTACTAACTGGAGGAAAGAGGGTGCTTCTACAAGGGAGGTAGTAGATGGCACTATCTAATGATAGTTGGTTGGGTCCTTGATATACTTGGTGAATACAAGGCCCGATATTTATTTTGCAGTGAACCAACTTAGTCAGTTCATGATGAAGCCTACCAAGATTCATTGGAAAGTAGCAAAACATGTTCTAATATACCTCAAAGGCACATCAATTTTTTTTTATGGTACAGCCAGACTAATGGAGTGAAGCTCAAAGGCTTCACATATGCAGAATGGATAGGGAGTCCCTCAGATAGGAAGACACGTCAGGAGCAGTCTTCAATGTTGGGTAAGAAATAATTTCTTCATACAGTAGGAAATAGAGATTTGTAGAGCTCAACAAAGGTTTAGTATATGGCTACTACTCAAGCAACATGCAAGGACATTTGGATGAGGAAGATCCTAGTTGGTCTCTTTAGTCAAGGGATGGAGCCTACATTGATCAATTGTGACAATTAGAGTTGTATAAAATTCTTTGAAAACCGAATGCTTCACGATAGGTCAAAGCAATTATAGACATTAGGTACCATCACCTTAGGGATTGTGTGTAGAGGAGGATTTTTATGCTGCAGTACATTTCTATAGAGGAGATTGATACAAAGGCTTTGTTAAGAGGAAAATTCGAGTTCCACAGCAGCAGGATTGGGGTTGTTCAAAATTCTTTTCTTGCTAAGAGAGAGTGTTAGATTTTATCAAGAAAAGGCTTCATTTGACTTGTGCCTTAGTCAAATGAGGAAATTCAAATTTTCATTTCAGCAGGATGAGTTGGTAGGCAGTTAGGAGGAGTGACATGGTTGAATCACTCAGTTAATTTAGTTAATTCGAGTTGGTGGGCTAGTAGTAGAGTTGTGTGCAAGTTGGTGGCTAAGATTTAGCCATCTAAAGGTGTTATCTTTAGTGAAAGTCGGTTAGTTGATCTCTAGTCTAGAATATAGTCAGTATGATTTTAGCTGAATAGTTGTGACTATTGTTAACTCATTGAACTCTAAGTTAACTAGTAAAGTTACTAAAAATAGCCCTAATCATGCATGCTATTCGAATTTCTTAGTGATGTGGAGGGAAAAGGCACAATTGTAATTGTGTTGTATACTATTTCAAGTGTACAAACTTGGTGCGTGTAGGAGAGATTAATCTCTTTGGAAATGTGCATGAAAATATGAGTTGTCCCTATTGTTTAGGAGTAGCAATTGCACAAGGAAATAGGAGGAAGCATGAGCCCTATTTTGGCTAAGTATTGGCCATAGCCGAGTCAAGAGGAGATGAGAATTACAGTGCAGATTGAGCTCCAAGCATTGAAGCAATCATTATAATTAATCATTGTTCTCATATGATATAATAAAAATAAAGGAGGGGTTTTTCCCAATTGGGTTCCCTAGTAAAAACTTTGTGCATTGTGATTGAATGATTGAATGTATTTCTATTGTCAGTTTTCCTTTCGCAAAATTTAGTAGAATATTTTTTTTTCTATTGATTTCATTGTGATCTCTTTAGCAAATGAAAATTTCAAGTTATTTATACACTTCCTCACAAGGTGGGACCATTGGTAGTCAATTAAAGGAATGCTTTAGAACTTGTGGAGAAGATATTGGAGGGCTTTTGATTCCTACAAGTATGATCCTGGAATTACAATCCTCATAATATCATTTATGAGATGAGAAAATATAAAGATCAGGAAAATCACAAGCACAAACCAAATGCAATAGTAGAAGATTGTGACAACAAATCTACTTGGGAAGTAGTCAAGGAAATTTTGCAGCTGGTTGAGTTATACATTTCCCACCTCATAGGGAGAAAAAGAGGTACTTCAAAACCCTTGTATTTTGATGAAGGAGAAGAGCCTAACTCTAAGAAATGTAGGGTCAGAAAAGTGGCAGGGGATGATGATGAGACAAAGTCAGAGACTGTAGTACTATTAAATGGCCACCTGGAAACCCTGTCAAAATAGGCTTTCACTATGGAACACTTGCCCTCTACCATGTCAAAATATGAAGCAATGGTGTCAAGCAAGGTTTCTAAGCCTTGACACATATGAGTGGTGGAGTAGTTCTAGGAATTGGCCAAGCAAGTGAGGAAATAATAAGGGATATAAGAATAGAATAAAACCAACCACTCCCTCCCATGCAAGATAAAAGTGCCTTAGATTATGAAAAAATGGATTTTAAGTTGGAAGTATGGTATTCTAAGGTGGATATAGCTAGATCCATGTCGGATTATCAATTGTGTCAATTGTCTTTGTTGGTCGATCATATTCCATACACAGACATTATGGATTTGAATATGTAGGTTACCCATAAGGTGCATAGGAAAATGCATACAATGAATGCCATGGAAAACAAATTGCAAGAGTTGTATAGAAAGGCTAGTGCCCAGCTAAAATATGAAAGACAAAACCATAAAGGACAAAATCACCAACCTGGCTACATTCCATCGGGTTTTTAAGCAATTTAAGAATATGTTGGAGGTTAAGGATAGGGAAATAACCTCTATGAAGAAACAACTCAAGATTCCAGATGCACATCATGTGCAGGAAGATGAATTGGCAGTGGTGGAAAAGGAGAACCAGGAATTGAAGACTAAGTTGCATGAGGCACTTACTACGAATAAGGAATACAAGGACCAAGTTGTGATACTGGAGGCATAGTTCCAAGGAATGAAGGAGAATACAAATGAGACTCTTCAGTATCAACAATCCCATGATACCCTAGTTCGACAAGTAGAATCCCTATCAATATCAGAGGATGCAAAGAAGTTTCAAGTTATTCTCTTAAGTTGGGAGTATGAAATAAAGACAAAAGAAGAAGAGCTCGAGAGTACCAAGATGGATATGTACCAGGAATATGAGCATGGTGAGAAAATTGAAGTTGAATTGACAGTTTTTAGGAGGAAGTAACAAAGAAAATCTTATTTCAAGGTTATCGAAAGAATCATTTGGGAAAGGATCATGAAAGTAGTATACAAGCATTGGCTTCACATGGAATTGATCCAAGAAAAGATAGAAACTATTAGAAGGACCCACAAGGAAATGATTGCAATCAAGAATGTTATTGGTGACTCCCCCACCAAGGCTGGAGTAATCATTGATTTCCTTAATCATATGCCCAAGGAGGAGGTCTTCATGGAAAACATTGATAGATCCAAGTGGGTAGAAAGAGCCAACTAGATGAAGAGAAAACAAAAATTTGTGAAATTGGTGGGAAATAAAATAGATGCACTAGCCAAGGAAGTGCAACCCTTTAAAGATCAATGTCAAATGTTATACAAGAGACATTTTTTGTCGTTCTTTGATGGGAATAGATATTTATATTCAAAAGAATTATTCATGAAGAGCCTCAATGAAATTAAAGAAGATCAAAAAGATTTCAAAGAGGAAGATCATTCATTACATGGAAAATATATTGTAAATTTCTATGAATGTTATTTTGAAGTTTTTTCATGTTAAATGGCATATTCAAAGAGCAAGGTAAAGTGGACTGTGAAATGATAATGACTTTGGAAGGGACAATTTTGGATGCACAGGTGTGTAACATCCCAATAGGAAAGGAATGGAGAGGTATGTTGGAACTATTTAAATTGGTCATTTAGAGGGGAACTGTACCAATGCCACAAGTGTCTCTATCAAAGTCAGGTTCTAGATCCACACCTCCACCACAGCAGCATGCACGACCTCATCCATCTACAATGGCATCAACACAACCAAGGTCGACACCACCAAAAACCCAACCAAAGTTGACACCACCAGCAACCCAGCCAAGGTGATGCACACTATTTAGCCATAGCTTAGAAAGAGAGAGAAGAGCACCTAGCACATAATTAAGAGAGAGAAGAACAACTCCCTACAACCAAACCAAACGACACCCACCCTATAGCTAGTATAATTTTCTAGAAACTTCTATAGGAAGTTAGTTACAAGATAGTTGTCCTTTTGTGAGAGATTCCTAGTGTTTTCTGAATACCACTAGTGGTTTAGGGATAGGTTATTGAGTCTTGAGTTCCTATATATGCCTCATTTTGATGTAATAAAGGACAAATTTTTTGGTGTAGGGGAAACTTTGTCAAAAGTTTCCTAGAATCTGTTGGGGTTTTTGAAGCTATTGTAAGGAGGAATTTTAAAGGATTTCTTGGGCTCTTAGTGCTTTATTTCATGTAACTCTAAACCCCACCTTTTAATTTTAGTTTTGCAACACATTAATACAATTATAGACAATTTTCATGGTAGATTATGTTGTAAACCTGGTTTGGTATGAAATTGAAATGTGATTGTTAATTGAGGAAAATTATGAATCAATATGATTATTTTCTTTAAATTATATATAAAAGGAGTTTAATCTATTCCTTGTTCATGTGGGATTCCTTAAATTGGTGAAACTGGTCATTTCTTCAACCAAAGAATCCATGAACATGCAGCTAACATTAGGCACAATCGTTCCCATTCCTCTGCTTTAGCCGAACATGCGGTGAAATCCAAACACCATGTTTACATTTAGGAGTCTCGTGTCATCTCTAAGGCTGATCACTTTTATCATAGGAAGCTTAGAGAAGCTATTGAGATCGAAGCAATCAACCTCAATAGGGATGATGGTTGGAAATTAAGTAGGAGTTGGTTTATTGCCCTCTCCTCTTGATTTCCAATCATTTTTGTTTTCCTTTTAATTTATTTTTTTATGTTTTGATTTTTTCTTGCTTTCTTAATTTTTCTATGATAGTTGGATAAAATTATTATAGTTAACCTTAAAATATTTCTAGTATTTTATATCAATTTAATTCAAGTTAAAAAATAATAATTGTTTTTAATCATAAAAATAAATAAATTAGTAATTTATTATTATTATTCTATTATAATAATTGCTAACGACTATTGGCTAACAAACAATTCCCATCCCTTTATTAAATATGAGATTATTCTAATTTGACTTGATATTATATTTATAATAAAATAAAAGTAAAAAGATAAAAAATAATTAAATAAATAGTAAAATTATTTTTTCTAATTCCTAGTAACTAATTCCTAACATCTATTTCCTAACTAATTCCTAAAAGCTAATTCATAATGGCTAACTCTGGACCCGAATGTATCTTTGTTATTTAATCATTTGGAAAGATTGATTTTTTCACCTTTTTCCTAAGGATGAACGACATTATATGGTTCGAAACATTGAGAAAATCATCATGATGAAATTAATCCAAAAGACAATCTCATCATATAGAATTTATCAGGATTGTGAAAGAGTATCTTCATTGTTTTGATGAAATTTTGCATGGGATTTAAATGAAAATGCAAAATTCAAGTTATTATGCTTTGTGACAATTGAATTCTTAACTTCTCAATTGTCCATTTGATTTTAACAAGTTGAAATGCATTCTTAATTGCTCATTTTAATCTTTTAACATTTGTTCTCCATTTGTTCTCTTCCTTAAAATCCTTTTATTTCTTTTATATCAAACCCAAGGCATTTGGATGCTCTAACTGAAAGCTAGTGGAAATCGTACCCAACAAAACCATTTTGAATTATTGACATTTTACCTAGATTCTCATGAGAAATTGAAACTTTAAAACAAAAATTAAAAATATGATTGAAATGGATAAAAATGGCTCTTTATGTTTCCTTATTTTTCACGACAAAGCTACAAATGAAGGAAATTGTTGATTTTCTTAAGGCTATATTGTTTTTTGCTTTAGATAATTGCATTTCTTCATTTACTTATTAAACTCAACCCATGACATCATAACATTATTCAGTTTTACCACATCATTCAACAACATATGCAATTATATAGAAAGAACAATATCATCATCAATGCAACAAAACATAATGGAATAATAGAATAAAATAATCCACACATAGAGACACTAGGATTGGTTGGAGTCAAGGGAAAACCTACTACGGGGAAAACCATTTCAAATTATTCTTCTTATTAGATTGTCATAAAATGTTCAGCAAAGAGAGAGTACAATGATCCATATATTCAACCACAAAACTATATAGCAGAATTAACTAATCAAGATCCAAGAGATGAACCCAATAATGTTAATAATCAAAACCATGATTTAGAAGCCTACGGTCAACTATCATTGTCTACGGTCAACTTTTGAATTCTACGGTAAACTAAAAACCAAACCCTAGTTTCCAACGACACACATAGAGTGCACATGCATGCGGTTAAAACCCTCCAACTGCACTCATGAGCCCACGTTCCTATGGTTGCAACCAAAAAATTCCTATAGGCTGTGTCATCCCTATGGTGAAAAACAAAACCCTAAATCTCACGTGTGAGCTTCAGACCCTGCAATTTCAAAACTATACGAACCAATCTTCGTGAACCACCTTAAACCTGTGCAATCCAAACTAAAGAAAGAAGAATGATCATGATTATTTCTAAATGAGGGTCACTTGACTTATATTTATAGCCATTCGAGGGTGTCCAATTTATCTTTTGGGTTGACTTATCCTTTTGTGCACATGTGGGCTTCAATTCAAAAATACACTTTCCCTTGTCCAAATCAAGTGATTCAAAATTCAAAATTTGTCCTCTCAAAAAGAGGAATCTATACCCATGATTGGAATTTGTCACTAAGCTTCTAAATTAACACTCCGTCTCAACTAGGAATAAATTCCAAATTCATCATCTAATCATTACAAGTATCATGTCACCAAATCCTATCTTATCTCAAGTATCTCATCATCAAATGTCATCATTGCTCATCTTGACTCATCTCTGCTTATCCCTTATTATCTTTTTCTTCTCTCTACTCATATGTCGAACACTCTAAATCTAAAAGAAAAATAATTTGACATCGGAGGGGAGCCCAAGCTAACACCCTCTATCCATCGAGGAGCCACTACTACCACACGGAATCATTGTCAGCGTGGAGCCCAATGTTACTACCTGGGAAACATTAGAGAGCTTATCATCTAGGATCCCTATTAAACCTGGAACCACATCATGGAGCACATATCAACCCAGAATCTAATGAAAATAAGGAAGGTCCTATGGTATATGCTCACCTCATGTCTATGACAATGGGGAAGGTCCTATGGGACACTCTCACCCCAAGTCATCTCATCGAGTAATAGGCAAGATAAAGCTTACCAAGCAAGGATCAAAACCATCTCATTATGCAATCAACATGAGAGATACCACTTTCTATATGAGGTAAGGATCACAACCATCCTATTTCTTGTTGATATGCCCAACAATGACCCTGAGGAGTCATTTGATTAGATACTTGACTTACCGAAGTAAGGGTCAAACACCCCGAATCTTTCTAACCCAATTGGCTAGATAGGTACCTATAATTCGAACAAGCTTAGCTTGTGGGTATGATTCTAACTAGCGTATAATTTGTTAGACCAAGATAGTGGAGCTACATCTACAACCCTATGGGTGATAGCTAGGGGTGATACCCTATTTTCCAGAGGTCCCTCAACCCCAAGAGCCCTACATCTCAATTTCACACCCTAGGATCTCAGACAAGGGGGAAGAGTTGGTTCAGTGTCCTCAATGAGTCTTGCTCTTTGTAGATCAGAAACATATCAATGTGCTCATATCTAGTACCGTCTTAAGCAACTCAATGAAAATTTCAATCATAATGTAACAGTAGAAGTAGTCTCTTGTTCATGCAGGTTATAAAATAAAATATTATATTAGACCAAATATATATCACAAAAATACCTTATTTATCCTCCCTCTATGGAGGTAATAGCCATAAGCCTAAGATTTTCTTATACATTAACATTGTATCAATATATGAAAATATCTTAGTCCCAGAAATATATAGGATTTTCAGCCAATCAGATCCCACTTTTTATTATCCCAATCTATCATTGACATATCCAAAACATGTTCAAAATAACTCCCCAAAGAGTTTCTTCAACTTGCCTCATAGCTATCCATGTTAGAAACATCGTACTAAACATTGGTTTTGTTTAAAGCTATGGACTTCTAATACAAAATATCATGGAATATATCATACTAAAGCAACACCCAGATGTGCTCATCTCATCAATAGCGATCCAAAACAACATCAATACATTCATGCAATCATATATCATAGGAATAATATATCATACAAAAAATTGATCGTCCCATGAAAGTATATCGAAGGGTGCTTGGTCGTAGCCCAATGTGTATGAAGCGACTTAGTCATGAATTGAATCATGTCATTTTCTGCACAACATATTTAAGAATTGATGTTACAAGGAACATCAATGTTGCAATCAACTGTTGGTTTCCAAGTTAGGTTCAACAATATTTTTTGCATAACTTCTTGAAATTTAATCGGAGTGTCCAAGGATTTTCATTTCCACTTTCCAAAAACTATTCAATATCTTCACGATATATAATTTATTTTCCAAACTTCATAAAGTAATTCATCATGCCAAGATTCTTTATTTCGAACTTCGCAGGCCAACTCCCTCTTACTTTGATCATCAGAGGTTCATTACCTGTCAAGAATAGACCATCAACATATAAAACCAAAATCAAAGGTATACCTTGAACCACTTTGAAGTAGATGTTCAGATCGACACATCTTTATGGCTTCATCAGGTAATTGTCAATGCAGACATGTCAGTCCCGGAAAGCTTGCTTCAAACCATACAATGCTTTTTGCAATCATAATATTGATCAAACCAATATACTCATCCTCACACAAATCCATATTGTGCAATAAAATGAACTAAGTCAGCTTATCAAGCCTTAGATGCCAAAACAAAACTAATATCAAAGCCATAAAAGTTTCTTCCAATATTTGTTATGCAACTAGCTCGTAAAATAGAAGAAGAGATAGATCAACGACTTCAAATTTAGCCTCTTCAAGGGGGAAACCTCCTTTACATTACATAAATGAAAAATTCTCAGATGATTCAAATGACAAAACTTCCTTTCTATATATAGGAATCTAAGGGGTCACAATATAATCAAAGCCGACATAACAATAATACTGTAAGGGCACAACAATAACAATAGTGGGCTTCTATGGGGGAAAATAATAACAATATGGGGACAACATGGGCACAACAATAACAATAATGGCTACAATGGTAATAATAATAATGGGGGAATACACTAGAATTATAGGGACCTAACGTGCCCCTCTCCTTCAAAAAAGTGTTATCCTCAACACTTGAGTAGTTTTGGATGCTTCTATATAAAATTCTCATTGTCCCATGTGGAATCTTCAGTGGGTAAGTTCTTCCACTTAATGAGATACTTTGAAATTGTTCAATTTCATAGTCATCGAGTTCTTGTTTCTGTGACTGCTTCAAGTTCGAATATTATTTTTCATTCCTTGTCAAGTTCTACCAATATTGATTGAACTAGGAGCTTGTCACCTATAACCTTCTTTAAGCATGAAACATGGAAAAATTGGGTGCACTCAGGAAGATGTAGGATGCTTCAATTTTTATTCCATAGTGCCAATATTTTGCAACACCTTATACGGAAAACAATACTTTGGTGATAATTTATTATCCTTCTTAGCTTGCATGAGGGACATTTTTTTTGTATGGTTGTAGTTGTAGAAATACCCAATCACCTACCTCAAAACTTCTTTTGCTGCGATGTTGATATGCCTATTGTTTCATTCTATTTTGCACCAAAGTGAGGTTATCCTTTAAGAGTTGAAGAACTTGTTGTTGATGCTCGATGTGATGTTCCACTACTTGAAACTTAGAATTTTCTCTTAAATATGATGTGATGGATGGTGGATGATACCATAAAGTGCCATAAATGGGTGTTAGGTAAACTTGACTCAGGATAGAGTCAAAGTTGACCAGGTTAAACAGTGATGGTTTTGGGGCACATGTTATTGTGCACCCATAGTATTCTGCCTGTGGTATTATATGTAATGGAGCTTATAAAAGGCTAGAAAGACTTCATTGTAATGCAAGACCTAGAGGTGAGCAGTGAAGGCTCATTTGGTCGGATTGGCCAGGGTTTTGGCCAATGCTAATAAGATCTTTTTAGGTTGGGTTTTTCCCTGGATTTGGGGTTTTCCCGGATAAATATTTGTGTTTATGTGTTTATGGTTGTTGCTAGTTATTTTTATATTTATTCCTCTCAGTAATTATTTATGTTATGCAGTAAATTTCTTAAAAATTGTTATCAAAGCCAAAGGTTGTGTATTGGCTTCAGAAAAATGCTTATGTTGCCAAGGGTTATTTTGCCTGGTGGACATAAAAAGGATTGATGCATAGTTTCTAGAAATACCCAATAAATCTTTTTTTTTGTAGTCATATCCATTTTACTACCCTCCCCGATGCGGGAGGTTATCATGCTCTGACCTTCCAGCCTTTTATAAGCTCCATTACATATAATACAACGGGCAGAATACTATGGGTGCACAATACCATGTGCCCCAAAACCATCACTGTTTAACTTGGTCAACTTTGACTCTATCCTTAGTCAAGTTTATGTAACAATTCCCCCCTTAAACTTGACTTGGGGTTCCTTGACTAACTCCAGCCAAACCTGCTAAGTGAGACAATCCCGCTCACTCTAGCTCTTACCCCCCTCAAAGTTTTTACCCAGGGTATTGTTAACCCAACATCCCCCCTATCACCTAGGTCTAACCCAGACTTTACCGGTGATCACCGAGGGGTACACATGCCTTACCAGGTCTTACAGTAGTATGCCCATTTACATGCAATAATTTTGACTTCATTAAATTTTTTTTTTTTTGTTTATTGCTGCTGCGATTCTGATCCATCCTCTCTTTCGTCTTTTCAATCTTTGACCTCTTCATGCCCATGCTCTCCTCGAACTATCAAATTCGGTTCGCTATCCCGTTTATTGCAGAGGATGAGGAGGAATTTTGGTGCTCCTGAACATCCGCATCCGTCACAACTTCGATCTCCGAAGCCATTTAATTCACAGAAGTTCGAATCTCAGCGCTGCATTCTATCGGTTTAGGATAGGTATTTATAAAATTCTAACAGGCAGATCCATGCGAGAGTGCATTTCCAGACGAAACAGAGAATAAAAGTACAGGCCTCAAGATTACCCCTTATTGTAGCCCAATGGAGAGGAGTGCATCCTTCTTTGTCTTGCCGTCCCTGATAACAATCGACAAATCCCTTATAAGCAGCCCAGTGTAATGGACTCCTCCCATCATTGTCAGGTGCATCAACATCAGTGCCCCATATTATTACAATACAAAAGAGCTGTCTGCCCATACTGAGCTGCAACATGAGTTGGCCGGTATCCATGGAAATCGGCAGCATTCACCCGAGCACCTTCCTGAAGCAACAATTCAGCAACCTGTATCGCACCCTGCACAGAAGTCCAGTGCAGAGCAGTCTGACCAGTGTGATCCGTGGCATTCACATCCGCCCCATGCTCGATCAGATACTGAGCAGCTGCCGCGCGGAGGCAGCCCACTGCAGAGCATGATAACCTCCCGCATCGGGGAGGGTAGTAAAATGGATATGACTGCAAAAAAAAAGATTTATTGGGCATTTCTAGAAACTATGCATCAATCCTTTTTATGTCCACCAGGCCAAATAACCCTTGGCAAGAAAAGCATTTTTCTAAAGCCAATACACAACCTTTGGCTCCGATACCAATTGTTAAGAAATTTACTGCATAACATAAATAATTACTGAGAGAAATAAATATAAAAATAACCAGCAACAACCACAAACACATAAACACAAATGTTTATCTAGGAAAACACCAAATCTGGGGAAAACCCCAACCTAATAAGATCTTATTAGCATTGGGCTTTTCCCTGGATTTGGGGTTTTCCTAGATAAACATTTGTGTTTATGTGTTTATGGTTTTTGCTGGTTATTTTTATATTTATTCCTCTTAGTAATTATTTATGTTATGCAGTAAATTTCTTAACAATGGGGTCATTTTTGCTGTAGTATGGAAGGAAGTGTTATACCACCATTCAACCAGAGGCAACCACTTGACCCATTGTGTCTGTTTATCAGCTACAAAGCAACGAAGATATCCTTCCAAACATTTGTTCACCATCTCATTTTTCCCATCAAATTGAGGATGATAAGATGAGCTATAAGCTAACTGAGTACCCAACAAGAAAAATATTCCATCCAAAAATTTCGAGTGAAAATGGGATCTCTGTCGCTTACAATAATCTTTGGGTTTCCATGTAGCTTTTGTATTGTTTCCATAACTGGAGTAGCAACTATACTGGCTTTAAAAGGATGATATAATGCAAAAAAGTGTGCATACTTGGTAAGTCTATCAACTACCACCATGATGACACTCTTTCCTTCGGACGTGTGTAGCCTTGTGATAAAATCCATTGAAACCTCCTCC
Organism: Pinus tabuliformis; assembly: GCA_031772625.1. NCBI lineage: Eukaryota > Viridiplantae > Streptophyta > Pinopsida > Pinales > Pinaceae > Pinus > Pinus tabuliformis. Next base: position 738,209,310 of record CM062814.1, on the reverse strand, counting down.
CAATGTCAACTTGGAATGGATAAATGTTGTAATCGAGACCCATCGTCTTAATTGTTTCAACTTTATTTTGTTGAAAAACCAAACATTCTGCCATAGACTTTTGAATATCATATTTAAGGCCATCCCAAAAAAATTCCTTCTTAACCTTGTGGTAAGTTTTTAAAAATTCTGAGTGCCCTCCTAACAGAGAGGTTTTCAATTCAAGAAGAATCTTTTGTTTGAGTTAGGAATTCTTATAGAGGTATAAGAGATCTTTGTACCATAACGAATCATTTTACCAGCTAAATGTGTCAGATGTACTAGGATCTTGCTACAAATTTTGAATGGGTTCCCACACTTATTCGTCATTCTTCCATTCATCCCTTGCTTCGTTTATCCAATTTGGTTGGATAATAGAAATGGCACAAATCAATGCTTCCACATCCTCATCCTTTCTTGGGAGTTCATCTGCAACAACATTTTGCTTCCCTTTTTTGTAGATGATTTGAAAGTCATAACCCAACATCTTTGTGACCCATTTTTGTTGCTCTTCTGAAGATAATCTTTGTTCTAAATATTATTTAAGACTATCATGATCTGTTTCTACCTTGAGGTGTCTTCCCATTAGGTAAGGTCACCATTTCTTAAGTGCATGTAGTATTGCCAACATTTCCTTCTCATAAATAGCTTTGTGTAAATACTTTCCTTTGATTGGACAAATTTTAAAAGCAATGGGTCTTCCATTTTACATTAAAACAACACCAATTCCATTTCCCGAGGCATCACATTCCACAATAAAGGTTTTTGTGAAGTTTGGCGTAGCTAATATGAGTGCTTGGCACCATGCCTCTTTAAGATGTTCAAAGGCCATTGTTGCTTCTCGAGTCCAAGAAAATGCATCCTTCTTCAGTAATGTTGTTAGAGGTTTTTCTATTCTCCCATAATTCTTAACAAACTTGCGATAATACCCTGTCAACCCGAGAAATCCTCACATATGCTTTATGGATGTGGGAATTTTCCATTCCTTAATGGATTTAATTTTTCTAGGGTCTACCTTAACATCTTCATGAGATGCAATATGACCCAGATATTCCACCTCCTGTACTCCAAAGAAACATTTAGAGGTTTTTTCATATAATTGTTTCTCCTCCAATAGTTTGAGCACCCTATCAACATGTTGAACCTGATCCTTCCAAGACTTGTTGTAGATTAGTATGTCATCAAAAAATACTAACACAAATTTTCAAAGGGTTTGAAAATGGAATTCATCAAACCTTGAAATGTAGAAGGTGGATTGGTAAGGCCAAAAGGCATGACCAAGAATTCATAATGACCCTCATGAGTTCTAAACATTGTTTTCGAAATATCTTCATTCTTTATTCTAATTTGATGATATCCTGAATGAAGATCCAAGTTGGTGAAGTAAATTGCTCCATGCAATTCATCCAATAATTCATCAATGGTTGGAATAGGAAATTTATCTTTAATAGTGAGCTTGTTGAGCTCCCTATAATCCATACATATGCACCATGATCCATCCTTCTTGTGCACCAATACTACTGGAGCATAGAAAGAACTTTGACTAGGTTGAATTATACCAACCTCTAGCATTTATGCAACCATACGTTCAATTTCGTTATTTTGGGCATAGGGATATCTGTAAGGCTTGATGTTTGGAGGAACACTTCCTAGAATCAAATGAATATCATGGTCATGATCAAGAATAGGTGGGAGGCTTTTGGGAGTCTCAAATACCTTGGAATGATTGTCCAAAACTTTTTGGAGATCTGGAGAAATAGATGATTTTGATGTGGGAACCTCTAGTGAACATAATTTTGCAATTATTCCCCATTGTTGTTTCTTTAGAAGATTTGTCATGTCGTTAGAGCTGATTATCTTTCTCAGTTTCCCTGTGATACCCCTTAATTCAACTTCCTTATCTTCCAAAAAAAAATTAAATAAAAGTTCTTGAAAATTAAAAGGTATTGTACCCAAACATTGTATCCATTGGACCCCTAGTACAACATCAACACCACCCTTTGGAATGGAAAGCATTGGACTATTCAATACATATTCTTCCATAGATAACTTGATATTATGGCACTTTCTAGAGAAATTTATGGTTCCTCCATTTGTAACCATCACTTGACACTATGGTTCTGGATATAGGAAGAAATTCAATTCCTTGACTATCTTACAACGATTAAAATTATGGGTACTACCCAAATCAATCAAAACTATTACCTTTTTCTTCTTGATATGTCCTTCTATATTGAGAGTTTGAGGAGTGGTAATTCCTGCCAATGCATTACAAAATATGGTCAGATTCATTTCTTCTTTCTCTAGGGTTGTTTCCTGGTGTATATCCTCTTCTTTTGGCATTTCTTGTTCTTTTTATTCCTCCTCTTCACAATCTATGTAAAATAATTTCCTCTCAGCACACTTATGACCTTTAATATATTTTCTATCACAACTATAACAAAGCCCTTTTTCTCTTTTTTCTTCCAATTGTTGTGGTGTCAACCTTGTAGGTTGTAGAAGGCTGGGGGCAAAAGCACTTCCATCTTTATAGTTATGAGTGGTAGGCTTCCTTGTTGCCATAATTTTTCTTTCATTTTTTCTTTCCAACCTGAATGCCTTTTCCAATGAATTAGGTTCCCAAAGGCGAACCTCATGTTGGATGTTATCCTTTAAAGTCCCTATGAACACATCACTCCTATGCTCCTCTAGAATATCATTTACCCTTATATTCAATTTTGGAAGTCCTCATTGTGCTCCACCATCGAACCCTTTTGTTTGAGATTTATCAATTGACTAAAGAAGGAATTTCTCTTTGTATCCTCATAATGTCTTATCATTTCCTCTGTAAATATTGACAAAGTGACAATTTTTTTACAAGAACAAAGCCATCGATACCATACAAAATAATTAGGTTCCAAATATAAATTTTCAATGCATACCTTTTGTGTGTTTTTCACATTATGGAGATCGAAATATTGCTCCATATGTAGTATCCATGTTACAAGATCCTTGCCATCAAACTTCCTCATATCGATCTTTGGAACATGGTGGGTCTTCAATCCAATGTTAGAGTATATGAAATCATGATTAACATTGTTTTTGTTCTCATCATGAGTTTCATCTAATACCTTTTCACCATTAGGAAGCATTTCTTGTTACCACCTTATCAAACCTTCCTTGAAACCTTCCATGTCTGCTTTTAAACCATTCTTAAAATATTCCATATTATCTTTCATGTCATCCATATTAGCTTTCATGCCATTCTTCAATCCTTCCATGTCTGATTTTAAGCTATTATTCAAACCATCCATCTTAGCTTCCATTTCATTTTTGGTTACTCTTTGTGAGAGAGAAAATTGTTGCACTTGGTCTCATAATTTTGATATATCATATTTCATTTCTTCTTCTTCGTCATGCATCAGAGTATAACTTTCGAGTTGATTATAGGTGTTTCCATTTTCTTTCTTTCTGAAATAAAATAATGATCATTATGCTTCACTATGCCCTTTGAATCACTTCAAATTATTTTTTCAAACAAAACTTATGCAAATTTTTAAAAAATACACATTTGTTTTTATCTCTGTAGGAGCTTGATATTGAATCTACTGTATCTCTGTGATTAAAAATCTTCAAAATCTGAAATTTCATCGTGTGGTATCCATCTGAATCCTCTTTCCAACCTCGGAAGTTATATTGCAATTGGATTCTCCAAGAACGAGTTATGCCCAATCTCCCACAATGACCTAATTATAGACTAGTTCAATTGAGAGAACTTGTACGAAGTGCCATGTCTCACATTTTCCACCTTCGGACCTCAAAACGATACCCAACAAACTACAGTCATTTCTCTTTCTGTCAATGTTTACAAAATTTAAATCCGATGCTCAGAGAGAAAGCTACAATGAGTTTCCCAATGTCACTTGTTTGAGATGGAATTCATGAGCCTGCAAAAACCCTAACTTCCTTGGATCATATCTCCACAAAAGTAGTGAGAAAAGCTCTGAAATTAGGGCATGACATTCATCAAGATTTCTTCTCAAGTGGGTTTGTCTTTAAGCTTCTGAAGCTCCATAAAAAAAAAGTTATAGCGAAAATTCCATAAGGACGTGTTTGAAGCAGCAAAACCCTAGAATTCAAAGCTTTGATACCAAATGTTATGCAACTATCTCACAAAATAGAAGAATAGATAGATAAATGACTTAAAAATTATCCTCTTCGAAGCGGAAACATCCTTTACATTACATAAATAAAAAATTCTTGGATGATTCAAATTAAAAAACCTCCTTTCTATATATAGGAGTCTAAGGGGTCACAATATAATCGGAGCTGACATAACAATAATACAGTAAAGGCACAACAATAAAAATAGTGGGCTTCTATGGGGCACAATAATAAAAATATGGGGACAACATGGGCACAAAAATAACAATAAGGGCTATAATGACAATAATAATGGGGGAATACACTAGTATTATAGGGACCTAACAATATCATTGTGACAAACTATTTGGACCAGGTGTCTGTTAAAGCTCACATCCAAATACCAAGTTACAAAATTAGCTATTTTCATGTCAAAAATTGTTGTTTACCAAGAAATATCAAGCCAAAATTTATCAACCCATCCTCATGATCATAATATAATTCATTTTTGTCACTAGATGCAAATGCATACACCAAGGATAAGTCATATAAGTTTCATCCATTCATTGTGAGATCATTGCATATTGAATTACAATTGTTTATACTTCAATTAATGTTTCAAAAGCCAAATGTGTCAATACATAATCAATTATGAATGTTGATAGTCACTTATCCCGCCACATCAAATAAGTCATAGCATTGTCATATCAAGGAAAAGTACCAAATCTTGATCAAAACACTAACTTGTTATTAGTGTGAATTCAATAAATCCATAAGCCAAAACATGTCTATGAACTATTAACCATCATGTAAAATTTTGAAGGCATCATCAATTATCCACGCCAATATTTCTCATCTATACTAAGTCAATCCAATAAAACAAATCCTGTCAATTCCTTGAAATTGTTACCAAATATTAGCTTAAATGATCAAGTCAAGGAAAACAACATAATGATATGAATATTTCAGTCTCTTACAAAAACAAGATTCACCAAGACATTCACATTCTCTATTTAAGTACAAAATTATGTAGATTTTAAAAACTTCCTTGCTTATAAAATTGTTCATCATTTATTCCATGTTTTTAGGTTTGTCATATTCCTGTAGTGCTCTTGGTCTCATAATATTTTAGTTTTATAGACTCAACCACATCCATAAGCCTTCTTTCATGTGGTTGGGAGGTTTATAACTGAAACCTTAAGCCTTTCTCCTAGTGGTTGGGCCTTTAGCTAGGAGAAACCCTTTCCGCTCATATCAAAAATTTGCCAAACATTTTTCAACAATATCAAGTGGTTATTCATGTCTAAAATCCTTCCTTCAACAATCATGAGTTATCTACCAATATGTGTTGGGATATTATGGAGAGTTTCTCCCTCTGAATGAGAGGCCACTTCAATCAACATTAATCAAGACATCAACCAGTCTATCATAATATTGTCATGCATCACTAGAACTATTAGATCATGAACTCAAACTATATCAGGTTTTTAAACATATATATATCATATTTATAGCATATTAGCATTATCTACTTCATCATCACATATGAACATGACATCAAACATTCATCAAGGGTTAGTGTCATGTAATTAGGACAACTAATAAGTGTATCATCATACCTCAAGGATCATAATCAAAACATCACTACATTACTCAACCATCAAGTAAGGACATCCAAATTTACCACATTGTCAAATTTATTAAGCTTATCAAAACCTAACCAACAAGAACGCAACAAATTACAAATATAACCATAAATAAAAAGATGCAGTAGAAATAACACTTTATTAATATCAAATATTGAAATATGCTTAGAAACAGAATGGAAATAAGAATAGCTCGGGTGATGGTAGCTTATCTCTGAGAAGAGATGTGGCGGATACATGCCTATGAACTGCGTTACAATGAGGCTCAAGGGCCTTTTTATTATTTAACAATAAGAGAAAACCCTAAACAACCAAAACCCTAACCCAAGGAGATGTAACACCAAGGGTTTCTAGGCCCCATTGGGTGAGTTGGACAACCAACTTCTCGGGGTCGTAACTTGGTCATATTATCTCCGTTTGATGTGCATGATAACCCATTTGAAATATATCTCCAAGGACTACGAAAAAAATATTATTTTAGACAAAAAGCCGCTCGCAGTAGGTTGCCAAAAAAGCATCATTTAGGGCCTCAAAACGGCTCCGGAAGATTAGGACCTGAAAAACAGCTAAAAATAGTAAAATGTGCTACAATTAAGGAAATTGAAAAACTAAAAGAAACAATGGTGGGGGTCCAAGTGGAATTGGCAAGTGGCCACCAATATCTACCTGGATCATTCCTCCCCCCTTAGGAAGCAATGGTCCCCATTGTGTTGAGTTCCTCCATGAGATGAGGAAACTTCTGCTGAACTTGTTCCCTCATGAGCCACTTGCCCTGGTGAAGGAGTTGGTCTACTTTGACAACTCGATATAGTTGGATCTTCTTCTGGCGAGTGTTCTTCATCTACGTGTCCATGATCCGATCAGTTGTGGCTTGCTCCATGCAATCTAGATTTAACTCTATAAATGTGAGTTGTTCTGCAATGTCTGATGTGTCCAGTAATGGTGGGAAGTATGGTCGAAGGCGGTCCACATTGAACACTAGATGTAGGCCAAGGAATGGGGGAATTCTGAGCTTAAATGCATTGTCGCCCATATCCTTGGTAACGGTGTAAGGACCATATCGTAGTGGTCCTAGTTTACGATAGGCTTTGGTAAGGCGTTCCTTCTGCAAATGCAACCAGACTTTGTCACCCACTCGAAACTTGTGTGGCACCCGATGTTGATCATGTTGTTGCTTGTATTTGGCATTTGATTTCTCCATAATGTCATGGACCTACTCGTGGATATGTTGGATGTGCTCAATGAAGTTGTTTTCCTTATCAGATTCCTACTGGACATGAGCCAAATCTACTTGAGTAGCTACAAATGGTATGGCCACGTCAATGGGACATAGTGGTTTGAATCCCAAGCCCACCTGAAAAGGGTTGTGGCTAGTCGAACTGTGGAGAGCTCAGTTATAGCAGTGTTGGACATAAGGGAGGCTCTCATCCCATGTGTGTGGATGCTTTGAGTTGTACATGTGCAGAATGTGTACGATCATCCTGTTGATGACCTATATCTGGCCATCAGTTTGGGGATGGAAAGTTGTGGACTTAGTGAGCTTGGTGTCCAGCATCAACCAGAGAATGGATCAAAATGTACTGAGGAACCTGCTATCCCGATCTTAGATGATACACTGTGGGATCCCAAAGTGTACCCATACTCATTCAAAGAAGAGTTTGGCAGTGGCTTCTGCTGTGATATTCTTCTTACAGACCGCCAGAATGGCCATCTTCGAGAATCTATCGATGACCACAAAAACACAGTCGTTGCCGTGCTTAGTAAAAGGAATGCCTGACATGTAATCCATGGAGATGGATTCCTAAGGTCTACTAGGGGTAGGCAGCGGAGTATATAGGCCTTTCTTCTTGATGGTCAGTTTGGCAATGGTGTAGGCAGTGTAGGATATGATGTACTTCCCAACATCCTGTCGAAGATTCGGCCAGTAGAAATACTTCTGCAGTACTGCCACTGTTTTCTCGACCCCGAAATGCCCAATAGCCTGACTGTAGTGTGCTTCCCAAATCATCTTGGCTCGCTCGCTTGAAGGAACACAAAGGTGTCCCAGGTGACATAACAGCGCATCCTGGAGGTGAAAATATTGAACATGCTGACCCTCCAAGAGCCTCTGGTATGTGTGGCCGAACTCTGGGTCACTTTTATAGAGAAGTGGCCAATCAAAAGTCTCGTTCCCACAAGAGTTGAGCACGATGGTTAACGCCATGATTGGTGGTCGACTGAGGCAGTCTGCAACATTATTGGTGCTACCCTTCTTATACTTGATATTCAAATGGAACTGCTGCAGGTATGTGGATCACTTTTGATGGCGATCATATTGCAACTTCCCTTGCATTTGTATGAACTGCAGGGGTCGATGTTCTGTGTGGATGACCGTTTCCTTCCCCAAAATGTAATGCTTCCATTGTCGACAAGCCTGCACAATGGAATACATCTCTTTGTCATAAGTGGGATACTTCTGGATTGTGTCTGAAAGCGTCTCACTGTGATATGCCACTAGATGCCCCTGTTGAGCAAGGACTGCCCCAATAACATAGTTAGAGGCATCTGTCTCGATCTCAAATGGTTGTTGCAAGTCTGGTAAAGTGAGCACTAAAGCAGAGCAGAGGCGATGTTTCAACTCTGTGAATTCCTTCTATTGAGATTTAGACCAAAAGAATTTTTCTTTTGCTCCTCCCTTGGTGAATTGACTCAAGGGCCAAGTGATATGAGAGAATCCCAACAAAAACCTGCGGTAGAAATTGGCAAGACCCAAAAAGCTATAGAGCTTTATTAGAGTGGTTGGGGCTGGCCAATCCTGAATGACTTGGATCTTGGCTGGATCCACATGCACCCCTTGTTCATCAATAATGTATCCCATATACTGAACCTGGGTCATGCCAAAAGTGAATTTCTCCAAATTAGCACACAACTTGTGTTGCCACAGTGTTTGGAGAACTTCTCGGATGTGGTGGAGGTGCTCTTCTCAACTTTGGCTGAAGATCAAGATGTCATCCAAGTATAGCACTACAAATGAGTTGGTGAATGGACGCAAGATGTCATCCATCAGCCTCATGAAGGTTGCAGGAGAATTCATCAACCCAAAAGGCATAATAAACCATTTGAAAAGGCCCTCCTTGGCTTTGAAGGCAGTCTTCCACACATCGAAGGGTTTGATTGGTACCTGGTGATAGTTGGACTTCAAGTCGATCTTGCTAAAATATTTTCCCCCCTCCAGTTGGTCCAGAAGGTCATCAATCCATGCCCAAGATCAGGTACCTATTCTAGATAGTGATCTTATTCATCGCCCGATAGTTAATATAGAGTCTCGAAGTCCCATCCTTCTTCTGTATCAACATGATCGGGCTCCCACAGGGTGAGTAACTTAGACAGATGTGACCTTTCTACAGCAGCTCCTGAATCTGCCTCTTGATTTCTTCATTCTCCAGAATGGAGTGACAATACATTGGTCCATTGGGCAGTGACGCACCTCAGGTTATATCGATGGAGTGCTTGACTAGACAGTGCAGAGGCACCCCTGTGGGAGAGGTGAAGATGTCTTCATACTCCTCCACAACCTTTTCCATCTGTTGTTGCCCTGCGGAGGGGCCCTATCTGGAGGTCGTGGCCACCGTCTTCTTCTTTCCCTAAGGGCGTATCATCATGAAAAAAATTCGTGATTTTGGAAATGAGCTTACTGCATTGTTTTGTAGTAACCAAAGAGATGGTGGTAGGCGGTTCTACCTCCGGTATCCTATACAACTTATTTCCCAAAGTAACAATAACAGCACAAGGCCTTAACTCATACATAGCATGTGCTTCCATAAGTATGGTTGGCCTAATAATACATCACAAATATCAAGGGGACAAATGTCACATAATACCTCATCCGTGAAGGACTTGATGTTGTATGGAAGGCAGCACTGCTGGCTCAAGCGAAGATCTTGTCCTTGGTGAAGCCACCCGATGGTGTATGATTGTGGATGTACTATGGTTAGTAAGCCCAGTGGCTTCACGACCTCTGCCGAAGTGAGGTTCTTTTGGCTCCTGCTGTTGACAATGAATTGTAGCAGGGAACCCTTTACCCACATCTGTGAGTGGAAAAGGCATTCCTCCTCCTCTGGATCTTCGGGTTCCTCCTTCTGGATCTTCATGGTGGAAACGGTGGCGTTGGGCTCCGCATCGATAGTCTGCTTCCATTTTTCATTCCCCTTGTTTGGTTTTGACTCAGATTCATAACATGCATATGATTTTGAAGCCTTTAGCTCGGCCACCAGTGACTGCTTGGCCCGACACTCAATTGTGTTGTGAGTGGAGATCTTATGGAACTCACACCACTTTCCCGTGTCCATCTTTGGCTTCACTGCGTTTTTCTTTGCTTGCGGCTTTGGCTGGTTGTCCTAGGCCACCTCGCCTTAGATTTTTCCTTTGTTCTGTGGTTTTGGGGCACCTTTCCATTGCTTCAGATTCACAGATCCAAAGTCTTGCTTCTTTTGTTTAAACTTTTTCTCGATCTTGACCGCATATCGGTACGTCATGCCAAGCGAGGAGATGTCCAGGAATTCCGTCTCCTCCTGGATGTACCTATGTAGGCTACTGAGGTACTTGAGAACCAAATTCTTCTTAGAATCCTTCATACCCAACTTTGTGCGAAGGGTATGAAAAACATTGGTAAACTCTGGCACATCTTGGTCCCTTCCCTATTGCAGTGTCATCCACTTTATGTATTTATCCTCATAGCTCCTGACAAGGCAGTACTACTCCTTGATGGCATCTAGGAATGAGTTCCAAGTGGGTGCCGCTGAAAACAGTGAGTTCATACTTTCATTCTTTTGCTCACAGTGGGTTTCCCACCGATCCTTGATGTGGGGGGCTACTTTGAGAAGTGCAAAGGTGATCTTTTCCCGGCTGGAAAAATCATGAACGAAAAAATATCCTTCTAACATATTTAACCATTTATCTACAACGTCTACATCTATTTGACCCTAAAATATGGGATTGTCAAAGTTAACTTGTACCTTAAAGGGTGTGGCGCTTCCAGAGTAGCTGTGGAAGTAGTTGTGTCACCCCTGGGTAGCTGCTGAAGGATCTGGGAAAAGTTGTCCATCATCACGTTCCTTTGTCACTCAAGGGCTTCCTCGAGCAATATTTTGATAGGATCGCTTGCTCACTCATCTTTCTTTTCATCTCCCATGGGAGGATGTCAATTTTGTGAGGCTATTATTGCAAAGGTTCGACCCGTTCAAGCCCTACCTCCTTATCTCCCCACCTCATTGGGGACATGCAAAGAAAAATAGAGAAAGAGAAGACCGCTCTGATACCACTAATCTAGATTTAAACAGGAATGCAACAAATTACAGATATAACCATAAATACAAAGATGCAGTAGAAATAACACTTCATTTCATTAATATCAAATACTGAAATATGCTTACAAACATAATGGAAATAAGACTAGCTCGGGCGATTGTAGCTTATCTTTGAGAAGAGATGTGGCAGCTACATGCCTCTGAACTGCGTTATAATGAGGCTCAAGGGCCTTTTTATTATTGAACAATAAGAGCAAACCCTAAACAACCAAAACCCTAACCCAAGGAGATGTAACACAAAGAGTTTCCGGGCCCCGTTGGGGTGAGTTGGACAACCAACTTCTCGGGGTCGTGACTTGGTCATATTATCTCCATTTGATGCCCATGATAACCCGTTGGAAATATCTTTTTGAGGACTACGACGAAAAATATGATTTTAGACAAAAAACCATTGGGAGAAGATTTCCAAAAAAGCGTCGTTTAGTGCCTCAAAACGACTCCTAAAGTTTAGGACCTGAAAAATAGCTAAAAATAGTAAATTGCGCTACAATTAAGGAAACTGGAAAACTAAAAGAAACAATGGTGGGGGTCCAAGTGGAATTGGTGGGTGGCCACCAATATCCACCTAGATTACGTATCATCATACTTGAAGGATCATAATCACAACATCACTACATTACTCAACCATCAAGTCAGGGCATCCAAATTTACCACATTGTCAAATTTATTAAGTTTATCAAAACCTAACCAACAAGAAGATCCTTATTGTCAATCTTATTGTCATACTTTTATCATCAAGGTTATCATGCTTATCATAAGCATTAACAATAGTATCAAGTTGCCAAAAAATCAATGTTTCTAGCAAGCTTTATAAAATCAGGAAATACATCATGTCTAAAATGTAAGATACTTGCCAAATATCAAGTGCACCAATATATCATATGTACTAGAGATAAAAATTATTTTAATATGCATGATTCATTTATGAAGGTGATATTTTCATCATATATTAGGGCTTACCTTTCCATCGACTCTTGCAGCTAAATCATAACACTATACATACCATTTACTGTTCAGATACCTTTGTAACTTGTAGCTTCTATTTGTCATAGGCAGTTGTAGCTATTAGTCAATTAGGTGCTTCTTTCTTTTTCTGGCACTAGGTTTTCGCTTCCCACACTAGCTTCTTTTCTTGCACTTTAGATGATCCTAAAGAAGTATTTTCTTATCACACCTCATCTGAAGGTTAGAAGTATTCACATACTCAAATATGCAGGAAGCAATAATTTAATAAATAAACCTAAACAAGAATAGTATCACAAAGAAATAACATAAATCTAAAAAGGTACTTATCTTTAACAAGAAGTGATCATCTCCCTCTTGAACCAGTCTTCAAGATTCATTACCATCCATTATACATATAACAATGTTATCTTTAATATATCCATTGACTTCACCAATAACCAAGGCCTAACTGAAACTAGCTCAACTAGGGTTATGTTGAATCTGTCACAAATCCTCATTGATCATGCTAAGTTTTCAAGACTCTTTTTCATACTTTGGGGTTTCCTCCAAACTATAACATCATGATATCCATCAAACCATAATTACCAAATTGGCTAGGATTTCCTTCAAACCCTAACATTCTTGTAGGTCTCATACATTTTCTCTTGCTCCCATCAACAATGTCTTCATAGGGGTGATCTTCAATGACTTTTTCTTCATCCCCACTCTAACCCCATGTTAGTTTTCTTAGGGCTACATTTTTCTTTGCTTTATATAATTGAATTTATTCATTTACATATTAAATTCACCCCACAACATCATAACATTATTTAGTTTTACTACATTATTCAATGACATATGAAATTATATAGAAAGAACAATATCTTCATCAATGCAATAGAACATAAAGGAACAATAGAAGAAAAGCATCCACACATAAAGACACCAGGATTGGTCGAAGACCAGGGAAAAATCCACTACGGGGAAAACCCTTTCAAATTCTTCTTCTTAATAGATTGTCTTAAAATGATCAGCAAAGAGAGAGTACAATGATCCATATCTTCAACAACAAAACTATCTAGTAGAATCAACTAATCAACATATAAGAGATGAACCCAACAATGCTAATAATCAAAACCATGATTCAAAAGCCTGCTGTCAACTATCAGTGTCTACAATCAACTGTTGAATTTTGCGGTCAATTGAAAAAGAAAACCCTAGTTTCTATTTGCACACAAAGAGTGTACGTGTGTGGGGTTGAAACCTTCCAAGCACACTCATGAGCCTGTATGCCTGTGGTTGTAACCGAAAAATGCTTATGTCATCCCCGCGGTTGGAAACCAAAAACCTAAATCTCATGTGTGAGAATTGGACCATGCAATTTCGGACTTATATGAACCAATCTTCATGAACCACCTCAGACATGTGCGAGCCATACCAAAGAAATAAAAATGATCATGATGATGTCAAAATGAGGTTCACTTGACTTGCATCTATAGCCATCCGAGGGTGTCCAAATTCTCTTTTGAGTCGACTTGTCCTTTTGTGCACATGTGGGCTTCAATTCAAAAATACACTTTCCCTTGTCCAAATCAAGTGCTTCAGAAGTCAAAATTGGTCCTCTCGAAAAGAGGAATATAGAACCATGATTTCAATTTGTTACTAACCTACCAAATTAACATAAATTAGAGTATATGAAATTTACATTTGAAATAAACATACAAAATGTCAATGATTGGATACTTCCATAGTGATTCATATTGTTATAGATTTATGGAATAACACTATGTAATGTATGTCATCTATCCAATGTTTCGGATGGGAACTCCATCCATCATCAAGGACCAAAGAGAGCCTTCTCTTTGGTCCCTGATGATGGCTGGAGTTCCCATCAGAAACATTGGACAGATGACATACATTACACAGTGTTATTCCAGAAATCTATAAAAATACAAAATATCAACATAATTTAAAGTGGAATTTACACTATCATTTAATAGAACAACATTCACAACAAACATAAATAATGTTTTAATTAATTCGTTTCAACCTGCTAATTACATTTTGTTTTTCTTGTTGAAACTTTACCTCAAGAACTCAAATGTATGAACAAGCACTTAAAACCTGAAATTGCAAAAATACATTTCACATAGTTAAGCAAACTGAGATGACTTTTCACATATATTTTCAACAGAAATAAAATTATCAAGAAAAAATTAAAATCAAATTTAGATGTTCCCAAGCTCTGCACTATAGCATGACATAGTTTTGAAAATGTAAAAAGTTTTTGTCTTCATAATTGTTGTACTCATTTCAATATGTATCCTATATAACAAACAAAACAAGAAAATAAAAGGTTATTATTATTAAAACATGGGTTTCCTGCTTCTTATTGATGGTCTTCTAGGTAAAAGAATCTTCTTCATGCTTCTAGGGTTTTTTAGGCCTTACGATCTATTGTCATGAGTTAAAGGAGTCAACATCATGTTTATAAGACCCTTCCGAGAAAAATGTAATTGGAAAAAGAATTTAATTTTGAGTCTAGAAAGTCCTGGAAACTCCATAATTACAAATCAGCCCTGGTAGCTTCAATTTGGTCTAAAGGTGGGAATTCAAGCCTTTGTAAAGAAGATACAAAGAAGCAATTCAACCTCATTTGGCATCCACTCACTCACAAGTTTGATCTCAAGAAGGAAGTTTGAACTATAGCTGGGAAGCAGAAGAAGAAGAAATATAAGTTCTAGAAGAAGAAAGGAAGGACATAAGTCTTGTTTTTGGTCTTAAATCTCTCTCACAGGTGTGAAGGATTAGGGTTTCTGCAACTTCCAAGAAGGGCTGAAATTGCAGGACCGAGTTGTAGTAAGACGAAGTGCAATATCTTGTTGTTGGAAGGAAGAATACTCTATATTGATCTAGTTGACCTTATGATGACTTGTCTTTCTCTAGGAAGGTCTCAAGAAAAAAATTAAATAGGGTTTCAGAATAAACATCAAGGGCCAAAGTTGCAAGACGAAAATTGCAGTCGAGTTGAAGTGTTGATGTTGGTAGGTCGAAAATGTAGGTTGAAGCTAGTTGGTGCAAAATAAAGGAAGGACTTATTAAAGGTCTGACTTGGTACTTGGAGCAGGACTTGGTATATGATTTTGGTCTTTGTGTCTCATTTGAAGCAGGCTATATAAGAAGAGAAGACTTTCCTGGGTTTTTCCCTTGGAGGGGTTTTTCCTTAGCTGAGAGCCTAATTTTGTGTCCTATGTTGTTGTTATTTTTTTTCTTGATATTTGTTTGAGGAAAATATCTAAATAAAGAACACAAGAAGACTAACTAAGTTCACAAGAAAGTATTAAGGTTAAAGGAAAATTGATATAATAAGTTGCCACTTCAAATTTTCCAACACATAGTGTGACTCTGGGCCCCAAAATCTCATGGCACCATTGTCAGGGATGATTTGAATTAATTCCCTGGGAGAAACGACAACCTTATCAAATTTTGTAGGTGGATAGACTCTGAATCTATCAGTTGTGCATTCCACCTAGTGACTCAACTCTTCATAACATTCGTTCTAGTCAGACACATTATTGTCATCTACTCACCACTATACTACAATGATGATAGTTTGCAAATCTAGTTAGTTCATTGTACATATTCATCACAATTTTGTTTATCTTCTTCAATACATAATTCATAACTTTCATATCCATATTCTAGATATTTTTAGGAGACACACTCAGAGTAACCCCGATCAAAATATAAAACTTACATTCTTTAATCCCAAGTGTTTTTTCTACACCTATAAACAATGAAACAAAATTCTATAAGTAAGACTCTTGGAGGATCACACAACAGACTCTGTATCACAACCTTGTCTCATTATGATATCTTAGCTGGATCATTTTGCATTACCAAAATGGACATACTTCTTCTCCAACTAACAAACAAACATCTTGAGTTACCCAGCCCTTCTCACGCATCAGAGACCCAAATTTCATCCACTTGCGTAACTCTTGAAACAATAGTGAAAACTAGAACTCCTATATCATCTATTGATATAGATATTATCTTACAACACATTATGGTTGGGCAAAGGAAACCTCGCAACCAACAAATAATCATCGATTGGCCTAAATAGTAACTTGATATGCATATACATAAAATAAAAAAGAGATTATAAAAAATAAAGGTTTTCTGCCACTGATTGAGATAATTAATTAATTGGACATTCAGTTTCTTAATGAGGAGACTTAAGATATTGTATGATATCGTCATCCCACATGTTTCCACGATGATGAGATACAATGGAGGATCTGTGCAACTTGGCCGAAAGTGGTTCACATAAACAAAAATGAACCATTATTATTTGTTTAGTATAAGTGTGGACCCTTTGATTAAGTGATAAAAGAACAAACACTTCTATCTTAGATTGAAGTGATATAGAACAAACTCTTTTATAGGTCTCGATATCTCGCTGGGTAAGAGTAAGGAAACAAAAATGACAGCATATAATGTAATTTTGTAAAAATATCACTTGAACTTAGTAAATGAGTGTATTGTAGGGTATGGGTGGTAAATATTAAATATGTAAGTGATGACTGATTTTCCATTTTAATGGTTCTAGATATTTAAAAATACGAATAAAAAATAATAAATTAATTACTTTGATAGGCCTGGTTTATATTGGAATTGGGATAAAGAATTTCAAGCATCGCTTATATTGGAATTGGGATAAAGAATTTCAATATTTCATAAATGGAAAATTGTTTGAACGATCCTGATTTGATAAGCCTAGAATATTCTGCATCTAAATTACAATCCAACGAATTAGATTAAATGTTTGCAAAATGAAAAATCCCAGTTTTCAGTTCAAAAACAAGAATAACAAATTAAATTAAATTAAATTATTATTATTATTTCCCTTTTAAGCCGCCACGTGTATTCTCTTCGATCGGTGATCATTCTCCGTACATTTCTTCGGATGATCCTTCTCTTTACAAAATTATTAGTAATAACTTTGCAATAACGGCTATGCCATAATATTCTGAATTCTGCTGGCTTCGGCCATATGTTGTAAATATCTGCTGGCCTAGGCCATATGTTGATTTTCCCTCTGAAAAAAACTTTGCAATAACTATTTAAAAAAACCTTGCTATATACATAAACTGAACCGTCAATTTATGTTTGACAATCCATTTCAACTTGCATGTTAAAGGAAGCACGGAATTCGGTCAAACGGCAATGATAGGCGAAGGTTCGAACTTCGTCACAGTCAATGTATTGTAAGCATAAAAGTTGTTAAAGAGTGTAAATATTTTTTCGATTGTTGTTATTTATGGTCCCTCTACCTCTGAGCAGTCTATACTTGACTATCGTTGAATCATCTCCTGTTATTTATGAACGCTTGGTATTTGAGGTTTCCCTTAATTTTGACTTTAGGTTGATGGGATATTATGAAATAGTCTCGTGTTCAAATCCTTTGAATTTATCACAATTGCTCAAATGACGTCCACATATCTGTAGATGGTTTTTCTCTTGCTTATGGGTTGGCATTATTTTCTTCTTTTGTGTGGTTAAGATTGTTGGGTTGTTTTCAGAGGTTGCATTTGGCGTTAGGGTATTGCAAATAGACATTTTAATCCTATATTTCTAAGAAATTTTCAGTCTCAACATAAGGTATGGAAGTTTCCACGATTTGGATAACTAGTGATAGTTAGGCTTAAACAATGTATCTTAAGGTATTGCAGTAGGAACGTCAAATTAATGGATTCATTGTTAATTACTTTGGTTTGATTTCTCCACCAATTTTACACTTGTGGGTTGGCGTTATTTTCCCATGCTGTGTAATTAAGAGTGTCTGGTTGTTTTCAGAGGTTGCTTTTGGGATTAGGGTATTAGAACTAGAGGTTTTAACCTTATATGTTTATGAAAGTCTCACTGTAAACATAAGGCTCGGAGGTTACCTTGATCGCATAACCACTGAAAATTCCCATTAAACAATATCAATTAACAATGTAGTAGGGAAATCAAATTGATGGATTATTCAATAATTTTACACTTTTAATACATTTCATATTATGTTTTCATAATATTAGGTTTAAAATATTAGGTGTGAGGTTTAAAATATTAAATTTTAATATTAGAATTACTATACACTTAATAATTACTAATTTAATTGATATTTTCCCATTAACCATATTTACTGATATAATTATGTTAATCATTAATTTAATACATTTTAGTAATTATTAAACCATATACCATTCAATCTTAATATTAAACCATGTACCATTCCATTAATGATGTCTACAATATTACAAAAGGAAAAATTTGTGTGAAAAATATTAAAAATGATAAGCCGAGCACACTTCGTACGAAGGACATGTAGGCCACACTGTCAAAAGTAAGTATAGTGCATGAGCAGTCGTGCGCCCCTTTTAACTTTAGGTGCAAAATCCCACTTCATGTGTATTGTACTTCAAACAAAGGTGTGGTATGAAATATTTTAAAGGTGTTTTTTTGACAATATCTTTTATAAAAATAATTTTTAGTGATGTTCAGACTCTTTTTGTATCCCATTAAAATTATTTAGGGTCGTTTAATAAGCTGACAATTTCTTTTGGATGAAAAGATTCTCGATGGAATCTAGTATTTTTATGTTTTTTTAAAAATGAATGTGGGAGCGTTTTAATTTTTTAGGATAAAAATAGATTTATTGATATTAGAAATTTTTGGGATATCTAAAATTTTGAAACGTGATAATTGTAATTTAAATTTCTAAATTTTTTTATTAAATTTCATCTAATTCATAATTTATATATATATGAAATGAAAAACATCACTTCCTTAAATTACTATAAATTATTTTAAATATATTTATGAATATAAATATTTTTAAAATTTTTAAATATTTTGTAACCTAAAAGAAACACATTTTAATGCATGCTTGGAATTTTTTTTATCAAATAATTTTAAATGTGATATGTCATTCCCCTTTAAAATAGTGCTATCTAAAAGTTAAAAAATGTTTAATTCATGGTCTTATCACATCGGAAATTTTAAAGTTAAAAAATGTTTAATTCATGGTCTTATCACATCGAAAATTTTATTTCATGTTTCACGGAGTTAGTGCGTTGCACCAAAGTTTTATTTTCTATGAAAAATATATTACACAAAAGGTGTGTTTCATGTGATAAGAGAATCACATATTAAATATTTTTTTTTGGTAAAAGGTGTTTTATAGTTCAGTATAAGAGAAGTCTGAGAAGCATTTTATATAGCTCAAAGGTGTTTTATAGTTTAGTATAAGAGAGGTCTGAGAAGCATTTTATAGCTCAGTATTAAAAAAGTGTAGGTGTAATATAAAAAAAATGTAACAATAGGTTGAATTTATATTAATATATTTAATTTATAGATTCTAAAATATTTGTAAGCATTTACCGCTCAATTAAATAATAATAAAAGGCTAAAATTAATATAGATCTCAGTATGGGGGAGTTGTTATAATGTCAGTAAAATATTAAAAATAATAAAATTCAATTTGTTACATTAATGTAATTTTTCTACTTATAAAATTAAGAATATTTTTTAAATAAAAAAATTATAATATACATATCATATTAAAATATATAGCATATATCCCGGATGCGGGTGTGTAGTACTGAGCTCTGTACGAGGGCGGCTTGGTGGGTTGGCACGTGTCTTATTACCTCCGCCATCTGGCCTCACGTTTTGCGAGCGTTTATGTTCTCTGTAAACACCTTCAATGCTGTGTTAATGCAGCTCGTCCCTCCATACCAGCCTTCTTGTTCTTCTGTTATGGCGCCCCTCCAATTCCTCAATGCTCCTCCCCTATGATTGTATTGCTCCCTCGTTGCCGCAGAGCCCTGCTCTCAGACTTAGCCAAGGAATCGTTGTGCTCAGGATTGCGATGTTGATCCATAGCCGAGATTTCATGTTTTACAAAATCCTTCCTGCAATTTCAAGTGTCGCTCGTCCTCTGTCATTCTTAGTGCTCCTCTGCGTGCTGAAGCTAGGCCCCTTTCAGTCTCCCCCTGCCTTCACAGTTCTGCTACCTGTTCAGCTCCTCCTGCTCTTTTCAACATGCCTAAATTGCGCCAAAGAATGGGCTACAAGAGGGGAAGCTCCCGTGGGCGAGTTATCCGCCAGCCCTCCTCCTCTACCTCGGACTCCTTGTCTTACTCCTTGGGCTTCTGCTCTGATCGCTATCCCGTTACCAGGAGTGGTCGTGGACGAGGTCGAGGGAAGCATAACTCAGCGACGAGCTCTCACAATTCTCACTCTCACACTGCTCGTTTTCAATTCCCCTGTACTCTCAGTAATTACTCCTTCATAGCTTCAGTCACCATTGAGTTTCACGAGGGTACTGTTGGTCTGGTGGCCGCAACTCCGGGAGTGACTATGGAGATGAGGGCGGAAGATTCGCCTAGCACTTCTCAGTTTTACAACAAACATGCAAATGACCTCCCATTTCCATTCTAGAATCATACTAGATTGTAATAGACCAGTTAGATGCTTGCATTCAAATTTCACCCACTAACAGTTTAAACACTTGGCAATAAACTCAGCCATCTCTTTCTTCATATTCGACCAATAGTGGAACTTCTTGATAACTGTCAAAGTCTTCTAGTATCCCAAGTGGCATGAATATGGCTTGACATGAAACTCTCTAAAAGTAAGCTTCTTCAAGTCATTTTTATATGGCACATAGATCCTACTCCTAAATTAACCAAGCCATTTTTTGTGAGGTGATACTCCTCATATTGATGACCCTCACGCTACTACTATAATCTCTGCTTCAGTTGTTGGTACTTTTCATCATGTTTCCCTCCATGTGAGATCTGCTCCTATAAATATTTCCCATAAGAGGTCATAGCTAAAATATGATTCACCTTGACTCTCCTACTGAGAACATCTGCAACCTAGTTCTCTTTGCCTTTGAAGTACTTGATCTCAAAATCAAACTGAATGAGAACATCCAGCCAACTAGCTTTCTTTGCATGCAGATTGGGTTGGTCAAACAATTACCTTAGTCCATTATGATCACTGATCAAAATGAACCTCCTTCCAAGGAAATAATGTCTCCACACCTTCAATGCATAAATGATAGCTACCAACTCAAGGTCACGAGTCGCATAATTTTTCTCATGCTCATTCAGATTTCGTGATTCATAGCAAACCACCTATCATGCTTGCAACCATCTATACAAAACACAAATTCCTTATTAGGATCTGCAATCTTCAAAACTGGACCATGTGTAAGTATCTACTTCAACTGATAAAAAACAATTGCACAACTAGTAGTCCATTCAAACTTCTTTCCTTTCCTCTCCAAAGATGTGATACGATAGACAATCTTGGATAAGTTCTTGATGAACCTCCTATAATAACCTTATAGTCCCATGAATGATCTGACTTCATCCACATTCTTTGGATCTAGCCACTCCATGATAGCCTTAATCGTTTATGGATTCACTGATATCCCCTACTTGGAAACAACATGTCCCTAGTAATGAATGTGAGACTAGAAGAAACTACACTTGTTGAGCTTGGCATACAACTTATGCTCTCTCAACAATCTCAATAATGCCGCCAGGTGCTCTACATGCTCCTACTCATCCTTTGAATATACTAGTATACCAATAATAAATAATATCATCAACTTATTGATGTAAGGGCGCAACACATTGTTGATCAAACACATGAAGGTGGTTAGAGAATTTGTAAGACCAAAAGGAACCACCATGAACTCATAGTTCCCATACCTTGTATGAAACACAATCTTGTATATTTCTTCTTCTTTGATGCGCACCTGATCATATCCTGATCTCATTTCAATCCTTCAAAATATTGTTGCTCCCTTCATCTAATAAAAAAAGTCATCAATCTCAGGCAATGGGTACCTATTCTTGATAGTCACCTTATTAAGTTTCCTATAATCAATGCAATCTGAGAGTACCATCCTTCTTCCTTACAAACAACAATGGTGCACCCCAAGGAGATACACTTGGCCTTATGTATCCCTTATCTAGCATCTTTTTAAGATGCAACTTTAGCTCCACCAACTTGGTCGTGCTCATCTTGTAGGGTGCCTTAGATTCTAGTGATGCTCTTGATACCAACTCAATAGAGAAATCCACCTCTCTATGAGGAGGCAACTCTGGAATATGTATAGGAAACACATCTTGAAACTATTGCAAGACAAGATACTTCCTAAGGACTTCATCATCCTCATATTCCTTCCCTTTTTCAATGGAATCATGAACTACAAACAATAAATATCCTTTCTTATATTTGTGTTTGGCTTGCATATTTGCAACCATCCTCATTGATGTAGGCTTCTTCTTTCCCTGCAAGTCTCTCTTTTCTCCATCATCATCTAGGCACTCAATGGCATTCTCATAACAATTTACCTTGGTCCTATGAATAAACAGACAATCCATGCCCAAAATCATGATATATGCACCCAAAGGAATCATATTTAGGTGTTCTATTATAGGCATCCCATTAATATCAAATGCACAAGATCTTACCCAATGATGAACTCTTCTCTTGGTCCCTGTAGCCAATCGCACCAACCAAGATTATGCATGCACTTCCTTATTTAACCAATATTGATCCATCTGATCAGGACTAACATAGCTATAATTAGATCGAGGATCAATTAAAATGGAAACAACTTGATCACAAACCTTACCTTCCATCTCAATAATAGAGGTTTGATGGTTTGTCTTCTTGTTATCAAGTGTTGCATAGATCTGGGGAATGCTTTGACCTACATCCCCAACTATATATGCCTTCTTAGCATTGTAAATTTTTGGCCTGCCACCTTTATATGATGGAAAATCACTCCTGCCATGGTCTCCACCACAGATCCAATACTTCAATGGTTTTCCGCCATTTCCTTTATTCTACTACTCCTTAGGCTAAGACCCATGTCCTCTCTCAATTGCATTGAACTTCTTATGTGGAGCCACATTTTCCTTTTCACCTACATCCTAAGATCATCCTTCATTCTTAGGCCATTTTCCTTTAGTCTTCTCATTACCCTTCCAGTCATGCTTGAACTCAGGCTTACACTTTGACTACTCATAAAAATGTTTCAACTTCCTGATAACTTCCTCCAAAGATAGAGACTTATCAAACTCGATTTTGTCTTTTAATGATAATGGAAATCTATTGATGAACCTGTTGATGGTGCTAGATAACACCAACATGTAGGGGGGTCTCCTCGATGTAAAATCCCAATTAGACCTCACATTGTTTGGTGTAGGAGTACCATCTAGATGTATGTTCTGACCACCAATGGAAAGGTTTCAAAGATGTGGCTTGGTTACAACCCATACACAAGAGATCACAAACACTTCCTTGGGGTAGAAAGTATGTAAGCTTTTTGTGACACCAAATGTAAGATGCAAGGGGAACTTTCACGACTAGTAAAGGGGAAATGAGACTCTAGTGAGGGAAGTAATAGTAGTATCCTAATGGAGACCCGGGAGAAAAGAGAAAGGCTTGTTGATTATCTGCAAATTAGTTCACATGATAAACAAAAATCATGAAAGAATAACAACATGCATTCAAAAATATCCATATCTAAGCAACATAATAGTTCATTAGTCTTATTATGTGAATAAAACAACATATACCACAAACATAAAAATAATAGTATTACTACACCCACAATACATGCATGAAGAAGTGTTGGCTCATAGAACGTCAAATTATAAATTAAATATTCCAAGTACACTATGACATAGATGAAACACTAGATCCAGTAGTGGAACATGAAGCTACAACTTGCTTCTCCAAATAATGATCTCTCCTATGCACTACAAGAGAAGCCAAGGCAAGACTTCAATAATCCAAGCCCCTTGATTGAGTTATGAGGAACCATTTATAACTAATGACAATGACCTTTAAGTTTCCTCATGACTATTCAACTTCTATGACGTATGGGCTTCTATACAACTTTTCATATTATATATATGACCTTTTACATTCCATATGTGGATTTTCACGTTCCACATGTCTCTTGGACTCCATTACATACAATTTATTACAAAAGACAAATTACATATAAGATGATGGCTATATGAGACAAAATTTCTAATAGGACAAAATATTATCAAATTTACAAGTAATTTGCTTCATCATGGAGCTCATTGGTAATGTATGTGCGCCATTATCTAAACTTTGTAGAGATGACTTTGATATGAACCGAAAAGTCCATTGCATACCACATCTTCACCTCCAGTGCTTCTGTCAATATAGTCTTGGAGATTTATTGGACATTATTCCATAGCCATGAAAATTTCATGTGGGCCTTAGCTAGTGAAATGGCATATTGTAGAATGATACATTTGGTAATATTCAAGCATTCTTGTTCTAATGCCTGCTTGGTTTCTTCTATGTATTTCCTAATTTCCTGAAAGATGATTTCCCTACCTCTTATTTCTTCAAGTGATCCTACTGAAGGCATTGCATGTTTCTGTGTTCAAAACTCGAATCCATTATGTACTCGACCATAAGCAAAAATAGTGTTAGTTGACTGTTCTCCAAGACAGATGTAATTTTGATAATGGATTCTCAACTATAATTTTTATATCTCATCAAAAATCATGCCTTTTCTAACAATATGTTGCAAAACATTCAGATATTTGGCAGCCCATTCTTAGATTTGACCAACAACTTTATTTGCCACTTTCAGGAGCTTTAAGTATTCTTGAGATTTCTTCTAAATTCCAATGAGGGGCGCCACCACCTACTATAGAAGTATCATATCATCATACAATTGTGCCATGGTTTCCTCCATTGGCCCCAATAGCTCTTGTATTCATGACTTCCATTCTGCATGTTGAAGCTGTGAGAAGATAGTCACTGATTTTCCATAGTGAGATGCTTCGCTGGTTGCTTTACTATAGCAAACTCTTTCCTCAGTCATGAATTCTCATTCAAAATATACTTTGAGTTATCTTACACTGCATTAGAAAAAGCAACATTAGCCGCCATGATTGCTCGAGGATCCCTCCTAGTTTTAGTAGTTATCACATTTTCTATGGACACTGAGACTAGATTCTGAGGATCACTTGGAAAGTATGTTTTCCTTTGTTGCATGATCCTTTTCTTGAGATGATCAAATGTGACATTGTACACAACCATGACTCTGTCTAGGGAAAGATGTGAAAAAAAAATTAATTCCTCATCAGAAAATTGATATCCAATTTTACTGATCATTTCAGGTTCAAAAATGGAACATAAAAAGGAGGGGGACAAGGAAAAAAAGGAAAATCATATTCTTCTTCAATACATGGGAATTTATTTTGAACAAAAGTACCTAAAGAATTTGATACAAAAGATTGTCATGAAATCTTGACCATGAAACGAAACTTTTCATCAAGAAAATAGCAGTCCACTTCGTTGTTCGGAAATTCATAACATAGATGAAGGAACCTATTAGCAAAATGTTCAAGTGATCCATTCAATTCCATTATCAGCCGATTGATTTCACTAAGAACATATTGATACTCATACTTGTCAAAAACACGATGGCTCTCATTAAATAATTTCTTAAAAGATGAGATAGAAGCATTGGGTAGAGAATAACACCATTTCTTAGCATGACCATCCAATATAAAGGTAAGAAACCTTGCGAGGATATCCTCAGAATAAACCCCACTTGATTTTTTTATTTTTTTTGAAAAAACTCAATTACGTAATCAAGAATGGCTTTTGTATGCTTTCCATCAAATTTTAGATGTGATAAGTTATGTAAAAATTCTATGGGGATTGAAATATCTAAAGCTTTGGAAAAACACCTCAGGATTATGATTTGGGACAAATCCATTAAAGGTAAGAGATTCGGACAGAATTCACAGGCTTAGCTTGTCATATGGCCCTCCTTCTATTGCCAAAATGTTGACAGTGCTAGATACCTCCAACATGTAAGGGGATCTCCTAGATGTGAGGTCATAATTAAACCTCACACTATTTGGTGTAGGAGTCCCATCCTTCTATATGGTTCGGCCACCATTGGAAAGGTTTCAAAGAAGTGCCTTCGTTATGACACATACACAAGATATCGCAAACACCTCCTTAGGGAAGTGATTATGTAAGGTTTATGTGACACTAAATGTAATATGCACAGGGAACTTCCATGATTGGTAAAGGGGAAATGAGACTACAGTTAGGGAAGTAATAGTACTATCCTAAGGGAGACCTGGGAGCGAAGAGAAAGGCTTGTTGATTACTTGAAAATTAGTTCACACGATAAAAATCAGTCATGAAAGCATAACAACACTCATTCAACAGTATCCATATCTAAGCAACGAAATAGTTCATTAGTATTAATATGTGATTAAGCCAACATATACCGTAAACATAACAAGAATAGTCTTACTACATCCATGATACATGCATGAAGAAGTGTTGGCTCATATAGCTTCTAATTATAAATGAAAGATTCCAAGTACACTATTACATAGATGAAACACTAGATCTAGTAGTGGAAAATGAAGCCACAACTTTCTTCTCCAAATAATGATTTATCTCCTATGCACTACAAGAGAATCCAAGGAAAGACTTCAAGAATCTAAGCCCTCTGATTGAGTTATGAGGAACCATTTATAGCCATGGAAATTATTTTTGAGTTTCCTCATGACTCTTAAACTTTTATGACCTATGGGCTTATATACAGCTTCTCATATTCTATATATGACCTTTTACATTCCATATGTGGCTTTTCACATTCCATATGTGTCTCTTGGACTTCATTACATACAACTTACTACAACAGTCAAATTACATATAATATGGTGGCTATATGAGACAAAATTTCTAATAGGACAAAATATTATCAAATTGACAAGTCATTTGTTTCCACATGGAGCTCATTGGTAATATATGTGTGTCATGCTCTGAACTCTATAGAGATGACTTTGATTCGAACTAGAAATTTCATTGCATACTGCATCTTCACCTACAGTGTTTCTATCAATATAGTCTTGAAGCTTGATTGGACATTATTCCATAGCCATGACAATTTCATGTAGGCCTTATCTAGTGCGATGGCATATTTTAGAATAATGTATTTGGTGATCTTCAAGCCTTCTTGTCCTTATGCTTTCTTGATTTGATTTGTGTACTGCCTGATTTCCTGAAAGACTATTTCCCCACCTCTTAGTTTTTCAAGTCATCCTACTAAAGGCATCCCATGATTTTGTGTTAGAGACTTAAATCCATTGTGTAGTTGACCATAAGTGGAAATGGTGTTAGCCGATTGTTCTCCAAGATAGATGTAGTTCTGATGATGGAGACTCAACTCTATGATGTCTATCTTAGCGAAAATCCTGTCATTTCTGACCAGAGGTTGTGGAACATTTGAATATTTTTCATCTTATTCCTGGAGTTGACTAACAACTTTATATTCCACTTTCAGGATATGTAAGACTTCTTGATATTTCTTTTGAATGCTAATGATGGGTGCCATAACCTACTGTAGAAGTATAATCTCATCATACAATTGTGCCATGGTGTCCTCTAATGGCCCCAATTCATCCTGTATGGTTGACAACCATTTAGCCATGTTGAAGTTGTGAGAAGATAGTCGTTTATTTCCCGCTATGAGATGTTTCACATGTTTCTTTACTGCAGCCAAATCCTTCCTTAGTTGTGAATTCTCATTCAATAGATACTCTAAGTTACCCTGTACTAGAGTAGTGAAAAAAACATTATCTGCCATGATTTCTCAGGGATCCCACCTAGTATTAGTGGTTATCACCTTTTTTGTGGACACTGAGACTAGATTCTGAGGATCATTTGGAAAGTATCTTTTCCTATACCGCACGATCCTTTTCTTGAGTTAATCAAATGTGACATTGCACACATCCATGACTTCGTCTTTAGGTGGATGTTTCATTCCCATTTCACCAAATGGCAGATGATCACTCATAAGAGGAGGTTATTCTGTCGAACCTCATTCATCATCTACAAGGTGGATGGTATCATCTTCCTCCAACTCTTCCTCTATCTCCTCATTCAATTTTTCTTTGTGCAACCTCTTTGTTGTTTCCACTTCTTATGACTTCCTTTATCATTCTTCTTTTACTTTCTCTCTTTCCTCTTCTTCTTCTTATTTCTTCCTGAGTAGCTCTTCCTACTTCCTCTTCTCCTCTTCTTCTAGTTACATCTTTGCCTCTAGCTCTCTCCTTTCCTGTTCAACTTGGTTAGCTTATTTGTTTAAAGGATCAAATTTCCATTTCTTGCTAGTTTCTCTTATCAAATCATGCTTGATCCTTTTCCTAGGAGCTGAACTCTTTTCTTGAGGAGTTTATTATGGTGCCTCTTGTACCTATATATCTTGGGGAGAACTAGCTTCAATCCCTAGATTTTTTTTTCTTATTTCATTGTAACTATTCATTACCTTCTCATATTTAGTTGTAGACATTGATGAATAACCCCAAGCAAAACCAATCCTTTCAAAATACTGCCTGCACACACTTCTGGGATCATATCCATGAAAGTCCTTGAATACAAAGGGCAATCAGTCCAACTCTTGTATTTTTTCCTCTATCGCCTTATGGATATTCAACTCGTACAATCCAATCCTCAAAGGAAAGGTGGGCTAAGGGGATTTCTTTCTATTGTGAAGGACACCTAATAACCCTTTTCTCAACTGATAAGCCACTTCTTGCATGACCAACTTATTAGTTACATATCACAACATTAGATGAGGAGAAATATGACATCCAAAGCATCGAGTGTATGTACCTTTAAGAACAACAAACCAATCTGTGATATCATGTAATTATTCCTTCACTTAGTCAGTCATGCAAGGAGGATTGATCTCATGTATCCTCTGAAATACGATTGTGAAGAAATGCTCTGCTAATCTATCATATGCCCCTATGAAACTCAAGTCTGACAACACCCTGCAATGGAAGTAAACTGGAAACTTATCCTGCAAGTTCCAGCTCCAATACTTTCCAAGGAATGCATATCATGCACATATTCCATCCAATGGAAATGCAGACATGTATAACTCTGGTGCCTGGCTAGACCTTAGAGATGCTTTAGCTTGCCCAACATGATGATGTAACTCAAACGATAATATATATGCCCAATTGAAGAATTTTCCACAGGTAACTACCATATTGAGCATATATATCCAGTTCTCTTCAAATACTTCATCTTTCTTTTTCCCATGCATCCTACATCAAATAGCCATGAGATATTGATATACATCTCTAAGAATATTGGTTGGGTAAACTACATATGGATTGTTGGAGAACTTAGCAGGCTCTCGACACCAAGATTTGATTATGTCACTTGTTTTGAGATCATCCTATATAGTGTAAAAATTGTTATTGGCATACTCTATGGGCTTTTTCATCTTCTAATAGGTTTTCATGTCTTCTCCATAATAGGTGGTAAGCTAACCACCACTTTAACTTTCAAGCACTAGATCTGAATCATCCATGTGTGTTAAAATCCATTCAATCACTTTTGCACAGGGAATGACTGGGAATCTACATGTGATCCTATGCATCTTGGACCGCTTAATATTATTGTATACTTCCAAGTCTTCCAAGTTTTCAAAGAACATTTTCTACATGAATGTGTCATTGATATCTTTCCATGTGACCTTAGTGGACTTGTCTATGAAGAATTGTGTATTGGAATATATGGGGATGGTAGGATTTGTAACTTTTACTGCCTCTTCAGTGTTCTCTTACGTGGCTTCTTTAGAGTTCATTCGACATGTAGAGAGAGGCATCATTCCTATAGATTGTGAAAGAATAACAATACTAGCAAATTGAACACCTATATGTGGAACCGCACTCATGGTGACAATGATTAGCTTTATGAAATCTTCTATCTATTGCAAGCAATAACTTAGAAAATCATATTCACAAAGCCATAAAATGTAACTGACAACATAATTCTATCAACGACAAGACATAATTACTCATACATCCAATACATTTCCATAAAAACAAGGAGGGAACATTATCAAAGCACGAAGGAGGTTCAAGGGTCATTCAAGACTTTGAGGTGTACTCATGCGCTCAAGCAAGAGAGAGAAACCATCAAGGGCATAGAGTGCATTGATGAATCTCAAAGCAATATCCTTCAGGCCTTCAAGGTGTGCTCATCTGCTTAAGGAGACTAAGAGGGCACAAGGACATACTCTAAAGAGACAAAGGTGTCAGGATTTGAGCCTTCATGCCTTCAAGGTGTGCTCATGTATTCAAGAGCACAAGGAGGGCACAAGGGTGCATGCAGAGGAGATGAAAGGGAAAACACTCATGTTTCTGAGGTGCACTCATGCGCTAAAGGAGGGTGCATTTATTCATGACGAAGGAATGTGTTCTTGAGGGAAACTTGTCTTTTTTGGGATCAATTTTCATAGATAGTCAGGATTCGGCTTCCAAAAGTGCGCTCTATCTCAAGATGGCTCAAGGAAAATTTCAATAGCAAGTAAGAATGATAGAAATTCTAAGAGATAAGATCTAAAATCCTATATATATCTTGCCACAATCATGCTTGCAATATGAAGAGTTGAGGAATACGCATAGTCACAAGCTAAGACAACAGTTTGACACTTGTAGAAGTAATAATGATCTGAAATGGCAGTAAATAAACTAAAAAGGAAAGAAACACCAACAAGGAAAGAAAGATCAACAGCAAAAACATCCAAAACCAATAGACTCAACATGAAAAACTTACTTCGAATGAACATTGACGAAGAGTTCCTTGATCCAAAGATATGCACCCAACCTAGATGAGAATGATTATGAGAAACAATGATTAATCGGGTTGATTATAAAGAGGTTACATGAAAATCCATTCCATGCATGCTCACCACTTCTCAATGAATGAATGACTTACTTAAGAGTTGTGAAGTGGGATCCTATATTCTAGGAGTGTGCCCACATGCACCAAGAAAGTGCATGCATGAGTTCTTGAAGGGTGCATGTCTTCATGCCAAAGGAATGCACTCAAGAAGGGTTCACATGCTAAGCATGAAGGATTGCACTCAAGGAGGGCACAATTCTTGAGCCCGAAGGAGTGTGCTCAAAACAAGAAAAAGGGTTCATGATCTTGAAGTGCGCTTTTTCTTTTCTTTTATTTGCTTTTGTGTGTCTTTGTCTGGTGAATAAGGCTAGTCCCTAAGTCAAGAAAAGATTTTACTTCATTAATCCTTACACAAGATAACAAAAGCACTTCTAAATGTTAGGTGACAACACTTAGGAAACATTAACTTAGGAGGATGTGACACTTAGAGAAAACATAATAAAAAATCAAACAACATGATGACACTAGGTGGATTTAAATGACAGTTCATGTATGCTCCAAAATTAAGTTAGTAAAATTTTTTGGAGGGTTGTAATCGCAAAAACAACATAACATTTGGATTTTTTCTTTCTCATCCTTGATATAGGGCACGTATCTCAATATCTACTTATATTGGCTTTCATTTTCTTTGAGTAATCATGAATTCTGAAGAATTTCCTCATCCAAGCAGTCATGCTTCTGCATCTCCTCACTTGTTCATCTCACCATCAAAAGTAAGAGGCTTGGATTTCTTCAACTCTTCTAGAAAGTATCCCCTCTCACTCTTCCTATAAGGATGTTGGCAATGATGATGATGACGTCTTTCGAAAGTAGAGCTAGAATAAAATCCATGAGTGTTATCCCTCTTCTCATGTGTATCCAAGAGTCATCCACTCTTCACTATATCATCCCTGTCGAACCTGTGCCTTTTTTGAGACCTACTTCCATCTTCACCATTATTCTTTTCTTCCTATCTATCCCTATGATTGATCCCCAACTGTACCTACTTTTACAAATCTGAAATGATATGGAGGATAACTGCATTAACTTCGACATGCTTTTCTTCAGATTTTGCAAGTCTTTCTTATGCTTCAATCGACATCTCATTATCAGCCTTGCAAATTAAATTTTTTTCCTTCAAAATTATTAATGTATCTACTAGATCAATATATTATCCTTCTTCCTGTTGCTCAACTAACCTCTCCCATCCCACCAATGTCTCTTCTGGTCTGTACGAGGAGTCATATGAATTTTACTCAACTATTCTTCTCTTCATCCCTTGGCCTTCTATTTCTTGCAATACACCATAATTAGCTAAATAAAAGCATATTCAAATGCATACCTCAATTTACTGTCGGTGAGGTTATTGCATCTACATAGGCCAATCTTGATTAGCACAAGAAAACATATTATGTGCATGATATGATAAAAATATCAATAAGTAACTCACATGTAGGTATGGGAAACATATTCACAACTAACATGTATGCATAATAGTCTACATTTACCCTGAGTTCCAGTGCTACAACCTCACTTTGATACCACTCTGTAACACCCCACTGCATAATTACCCACTTTTACAAGCTCGTAAGGGTAACATGAGACAAGAGTTACTATGAATGACCCAACATCCAAGTTCCAGTTATGGATGTGGGGTCTACCATCCTAAAACTTACTGCAAACTCGCAGGCACACCCGATCATCTAGATGTCAGACAACATCCATTAATGATCTTTCCCTGAACTCCGTACTAACTTTTACCAATATTTATAGCCCAATTTAACGCATGTAGTCTAGCCCATGTGCCCAAAAGGCTCCAGCCACATGCATAAGTCGTCCTTCATGCAAATACAACCATAAATCCCTAGTTTAATGCATGTGGTCGTAGATTCAATGCCATAATTTCAGGGCTAGCCTAAAGGCCACTTCCCAGAACTAGCAGAGCTTTCCAAAACCAAGTCTAGTTTAATCACAAGTCTACATAATCTATACTTAGGCTCAAATTCTGATCATCCTTTCTAAACACATGATAAGCATTTAGACAAACACTTTGTAAGCATAGTAACTTAATGTCATAAAAAAATATTTGTGCATTGTTTCCTTAGTTTCATAAGAAAATAATCAAGAAGGCTCACTTACCTCTCAAGAAATCTAAAGCAACACTAGTTAGCTTATCAATTCATATAACCATTCAATAAATTATCGAATCGTGAACAAGATCCATAAAAAGTGAATATCAATTAACCATGCCTATAACCAACATTTAACCAGAATTAAACCATGAAAAACCACTCATAAAATCAATACAATAAAAAATACATGTGCACATTGATCTCAATAAGAAATATCATATAATAACATATGCATAAAGCCAACCAAGTCAGGGAGTTCCACGTACCACCTGACTATAGATTGGGCTGAACCAAATCTCTCTTTCATTCAATCACCTTTGTGCCATATTCCAAGCATGAATGTTGGAACACATGGGATAAACCAAAATAAAACCAACCAAGGCATCCAGGCACTAAACCACCTTAAACCTCAACCAAAAACTCCTAAACTAGTCCAAAAATCACCAAAACCAAATAAGCTTGGATGATTCATAATTTCTTCATTGTACTGAGAGGAATTGTCCCATCTCCACCCACCTATCAAGAGTTCTAGGATAAAATCATCTCTTGGGAATTTTCCTGAGACCACCTCAACCAGCATTCAAAATCTACTTACAATGAAAACCTTAACTAAAACAAGGAACCCACTACATCTTGGCTATCCAAGAAATGGAAAAAGAAAGGATATATATCACTATCAATCCAGGCAAATCTTATGCAAGTGAAAACAAACATGACCAATGAACCAATACATAAACCATGCATCAAATCCCAACATGATAAATCACACATGCACACTATTACCTACAAATCCACAACTATTTTCCGCCCTTTTCTATTGCTGTTCAACTTCCTCTTATGATAACTTACTTTCCTTGCTTTCTTGCTTGAGTCCTCCTTATTTCCAAGTGCTTGTTCTCTCTCTTTCTCTCTTCTTCTCCAAGTGAATGCTAGAAATTTCCAAGAGCATGTTTGAATTTTCTCTCTCTCTTTTCTTTTCTTTTTCATTTCTTTTTTATTCATTTTCCCTTGCATGCATATTTTTGTCCCTTCATCTTCCTTTTCTCCTATTTTCTTTTATTTCATATATTGAATTGTCATTTATTACCTTTCTTCTTTTGCAATGCCAATTTCCATAGCCAATAATAAACCAAAAGTGACTCCCAATGTAATGTTTTTCCCCTCCATTCCACTTGGAATATGTGCCTTACTTTTATTTTATTTACATGGATACTTAACCTGGGGTTGTTACACCTTCCAACCATGAAATCCAATGATTTATTAAGACTTTTGGATATCAACATGAGGAAAATGGAAACAACCAAGGATTAGTTGGAATAAGACTCCTGGTTATCACCATGAGGAAAATGGAAACAACCAAGCATTAGATGGAATAAAGTGAAAACATGCATCTAAGAGTTTGGTATTAGTAAATAAGTTCCAAAAAAATTAAAAGGAGAAAAATTAGCAATTGTAATGGCCACTCCAAATTTTGGTGTTTCGCAAAAAAAAAAGGTAAAAAGAGAAAATTAGTTTATGTGGATAAATGTTATTTTTGGTAGTTGAGTGCTTTAGACTCATAAAAATGGTCTTTAGGAAGAGATTATAAGAATTCATTAGTGCATGTACATATGTAACTTTATATTTTTATTTATAGAAAGTTGTGGTTTTTTCCTAGGAAAAATAGAGAATGCCAATTTTCAAAAAAAAACTATAGATAATTTGAAGTCTAGTATTTGTATACATCAATTTTGGAAATCTATAAATTATTACAAAGGAAAAAAACTATCAAAAATATATCGTGAAAGTTTCGAAAAATTGATTCCAAATATTAGATAAATTACTTCCATTATATAAAAGCTAATCAAAACTAATAGAAAAGTTCATCAAAGTTGGAGATCCTTATCTATATTAAACTATAAATTATATTTTAACAAGTATCATTTTTTAACAATAGATATAAGATGTAGCAAAGAGTTAGAACTCGGTTAAAACATAAAATTATCAACACAAAGCAACAAGTGGACAAGAGTTTACAAACGATGCAAAGCTAATATTGGTGCTTTTCCTACATTGTAATTGAACAATTGACCATTTAATCTAGTATAAACATGGGTTTTGAGAGTCAAATTTGAGCCAAGGTAAAGGTGATTTAAAAAACAAAACCATTTATTCTAGTAAAAAATGGGTTTTGAAAGTGAAAATTCAGCCCAGGTAAAAGTGATGTAAAAAACAAACCCATATAATCTAGCATAAACATTGGTTTGAGACTCATAGTTGAGCCAAGGTAACGGTGAGTTAAAAACACAAATATCAACCTAGAGGTAAAGATGGAGGTAGATTTACAAAAGTGAATGTGGTTTTCTACTTATAACTAATTAAAAAACCTCTGTAATCCATTCCATCCCCCATTTAATGTACATGATCACTAAGAAAAATAAAATTTTGAGAGGTCATTAAGTAGTCCTTATATAGAGACATTTACTTTTTTATTATATTTTCCTTTCTAACAATTTCACATCTAAATATGATAAATCTACCATTTCACAATATTTAACCAATGAAATTTTCAAATTATATTTAGAGATTTTTTTTAAATATAATTAAAATAAAATATTTATAAATGCTATACATTTTTTTTTGAAAAAGTAATTATTAAAAATTATTAATTTCAATTATTAAAAAGAAAATTAACTCATCTTAAAGGATTTGAGTGATTTGGTCTTTAGCTCTTCGAGTTCAAATTTTTAGAGACACCCTGTAATGGGCATGTTTATGGAATTTATGAAATAGTTGTATTAGTTTTCGATACTCCATAAATTTTCATTCTAGTTAAAAATAAAAATAAAAGAAACAACTTTATAAAAAATAGGTTGTCCTATCAACACAAGAATATTATCATATTCAATCTTCTACTTCATATTACACTTATAGCTGTGTTTATTTTGAAATAAGACTTCCATAATTTTAATTTAATTATCAATAATTATTAGGTGAATGGTAAGAATTTAAACTTCATAGAATATTATAGAATATTCTTAGAAGTATTCACTAATGAAAAGTTGAGATTTATTCCCAAATATTTTTCTTGATATTTTAGTTGAATTGATTAATTAAGAGAGATGTCATATGAAATGAGTTAATGGCTTTTCGAGCATGTGGTATTGGTAATCCATAGTATTGGCTCATAGTATTGTAATAAAATTTATTTAAAAATTAAGAATCTTCATGGTAAAGTGGGAGTGAATATTTGTGGTTAAGAATCTTGTTACATGTTTTTTTAAATGTATATATTTTTAATATATATTTTGATGCCTTCTATAATTAAAATAAAAATGATTTAAAATCAAATTGTAATTTAGTAGCCAATAAGGAGTAGAGTAGGTGGTGACAAATTTCTCTATTAAGACAATTCATGGTGAAAATGTCATATGTGGTAGGTCGGGTGAGATCCCCCGGTGATTTTAATGGCTTATATGTTCCTAAGTGATGGTCACTCAAGCTATCGGTTGGGTGTGCTAGTTATCTCAGGACTAACATTATCTTATATATATATATATATATATATATATATATATATATATATATATATATATAATTTAGTTAATTTTGTGATTTTTTAAATTTTAGCAACATGAAATGATAATGAAGTAAATATTTTGATACTTATCATGGATTGATGCCTATCAATATTGAATCATTAATTTATATAGTTCTAGTAGTTAATTTTGTATTCTAAAACAATACCTCTCACACTTTATCATATATTTCATTTTTAAAATAAAATTATTATAAATAAAATGTTTTACTCAAAAAATATTAGTTTTATTAGATATACATAGTGTCAACTCTTCATTCCTCTTATTAAAATTTAAATTGATAAATCAATTGAATCATTTAAAAACATTAATTTTAAATAATATATATGCATATGATTATCAAACTTTAATGTTAAAATAAAAATGAATCTAAACTATAAAACAAAATAGAACAAGAGCTATGTAGTGGCAATGTCAGTGCTTTGCTTTTTTTGTATAGATGTATTTTGTGCATGTAAGCAACATGCACAAAATACAAAGAAAATGACATTGCATCCATTTGACTTGAAATCGTGATTTTGACTATGCTATTCTATTGGTTCTTTGATTCCATAATCAAAATTAGAAATTTAACAATGGATAACATTATTTTCTAAAAATGAAGTTAAAAAAAAATCTGAAGTGTAATAATAGAGAGTATGATTTTCTAAAAATAAAGTTAAAACAAAACTATATAACTATATATTGTTCTTTGTTTTGAATATTTTTTATTTTTTTAATTAATTTACTTATTTAAAATACAATTTTATGAAAAAATTAAAATTATTTATTTTATATTTTTAAATATAAATATATATAAACATATTGCAAATAATATATAAGTGTAATGCCCCTAGTAAATCAATAATGTTTTAAGTAAGGCAGTAAAATTTAACTGTTGACTAAGGTTCTGTTTGGTAAAATTAAAATAACTATGTTGTTACTGCTGTTAATTAATTATGATAATTAAGTGTTGCTACTACTGTTTAATTAAGTATGTTGATTAATTGTTGTTAGTAGCTATTGAGGTAGTTGGAAAAGAAAACCTAACTACCTTCATGAGACGGTTGAGACCCCATAGGAAAAGGGGAAAAAGTTATGCCAAGTCTGGTAGAGATCAGATGGCAGAAAGAAAAAACAGAAAGAGAGTTACTCTTTAAAAACAGAAAATGCTATGTCTGGTAAGGATCAGATAGCATGTGTTTGGAAGGCGGAAGCTTCCTGAACCGTTACGTCTGGTAAGACCAGATAGTGTGACTCTGGTATAGCCAGAGAGTTGCAAACAGTGAGGATCTGCAGAAGTGCTTGGGGGTGGAAGATCGAGGAGGATCTTCCTAAGGTCGGGTGGTTGACAAGCGCAATAAAGAGGTTTGCCTCTGTTCAGGTATGGTCTTCTAAGAAACTTAATAGTTGTTAAGGATTTATATATATACTGTGAAATTAATTAAGGTCTATGACAGACTAGACTGTGCATGGCATTGGTAGAATTTCTGTAATTATGCAGGCATCGGTAGAGATGGAAAATGTGAAACATATTGACAACTTTTAAGAACAAGTTTTCTGTGCGACTGGCAGAAGGAAGAAAAGATTAAACTAGATTTTAATTAAAAATTAGAGATTCCATACTGGAACAATTCCTATAGCATAAGTGGCAGTTAAACGGAAAACAAAATACTTTGTATATTCATTTCAGCCTACACAGATAAATTGAAAGCAATATAAATATTTGTACACAGAGATTCCAAGAATGCTACTGAGGAAATAAGAAAAGAAAACTGTATTAGATCAAAACTGAGTCAATACGTATACTCTTAGACCAAACAACTAATCGAAGATCGCAGTATCATCATCTTAACAGTGTGTTTTAAGAATGAATAAATCGATAACGAAAATACTCCAGTGCTCGAAGAACAAAGGAAGGGCAGCGCCCACATCATATACATAAATGAATGATAACAGACATTTCAAACAAATCAAGAACGAGCCTGTAAAGAAAAGGCCGTAGCCTGTGTGAGCATTATCGGGCAGCCAGCGAGGGCTTCCGAAGTCGAAGCCGGCAACCCGTATTCTCCAACAAGAAATAGTAACAGTAAACAAAAAAAAAACATAGAGATATGTTTCTTTAATTAAATTTACAGGAAAAACCTCCGAAGAGACAAGCGTATCCAGTATACACAGCGAACAATAGAAACTTTGAACTCAGGTGAGAGTCTGTCCATAATAAACCAGCAATGTTTCTTTTAAAAAAAACTGAACCGTAAACAATTCTATGGAGAAACTCACAATACATTATCCAGCCAAAGTTCGACTAACATTAATAATTGATAACCCTCGAATATGAAACAAATTATACAGTAAAGGTCGGGTATTAAATGCAACCCAACTAGGGTTTCCGCCTGGTCTGTTTGGCACAAAACCCAATTAATTTACAAAGCAACAGAGACGGGAAAACCGTTAATTTTCCTCATGGAAGGAAACCCATGAAATAGTGATGGACTTCCATGCACAAGCATAACTCAGATAGCCTGCCAAGAAGGACAACGGCTCAGTCCGTTACCCAGGGTCCTTCCTCAAATGTTAAACCACAGAAGTATACAACTCTTACCCGGAACATGGAGTGGGTATGGAAGGCAGAACAGGCCCTCCATCGCGCGCCGGCCTCGGCAACGAGACTCCGCATCTGAGACTCATTCAAAAAAAACAAGAACAGTATAAGATTTAACTCTGTGAAAGAAATTAAACAAAAAGAAAATGAACTGTAAATCAAGTTGAAATTCATCTGGGTGAGCGGCTTACCATGACCGAGGATGGAAGGCAGAGTTCCTTCCGCACAACAGACCGCCTGAAGGAAAGGTCTCCTGTGCAAAATGCGAAGCGCCAGAGAACTGTGAATGACAGAGGATCATTCTAACAATGAACTGCTAAAGAATTTTCCAGACGCATAAAAGGCTTTCAAGGCATACCACTGACCCCTGGATCGATTTCAACCATTGATCTGGACGGTTTCATCTCCGCCGTAGGATTGAACATAGAAAACCCGGGAAACAGCCATCATATGGTAAGTTCGAGGTATGTGTCAGGCAACATTAACTCCTGGAGTCCTGAGCACGCGATAGCACATGGAGTCGACAGGCCGATCGTTCATCGTGCCAGATGGACGATGTGGAGGAGGCCAGTTGGACAAGCGTCAGTTGCCCGAGTGATTCTCGGCAACATTCATTCCAGGCCAGCGTAAAGCATTAACTCGATTAAAGAAACTACTATATAGCCATTCATATTCCGTAGTACCAACAATCAAATTCATATAACACCCATTGTACCGTATAAAATATTATTGACAGCCGATTGTCGATTCTCGAGGCTGGAACATAGATACATTGTTACTGTTTACGTGCTATGGTTAACATAGATATGTGCTATGATTAGCATAATTATAACTTAGCACTAATACCTTTCCTATGTTATGTAAATAAATATAAATTCCTTATTGCATTCGAATGATTAATGTTAAGTTATACTATTATCAAGGTAAAAAAAAAAAATTACTCCTGTATTGTAGTGTTACAAGTGGTATCAGAGCCCAGGTTACAACTCTGTGACCTCGGGTTAATCATAATGGAGACAGCAATACATAAGTAACCAAATTAACAAGCAAGCAAGGGGTTATTCTAATATATTGCAAATCATATCTGTTGAAATGAACTAATCTCTGTTCAGGTGACAGCAAAATGAGGAGAACGAGCAGCGCTCCTCATGGAAATATGAATCGACCAGACAACGTTACTCACCCTCAGGGAAATCCTGAGATATGGGTACAGCTGGGAGAGGAAGCCCGCAGCGCTAATTTGACTATATTGGAGATAGTCTAGGAACTGAAGAACGAGATGGCCTGTTTGCGTGAGGACAATGCCAGATTAACCATGGAACAAGAAAGGATCATGAAAGGTTTATCAGATAAACAAAACAAGCACCAGCCTCATCCTAGCCCTGAGCAAACACGAGTATCAGATGAACAGGGCTATCACACCGAACAGGAGGAAACAGAGGAAAGAGCGGAGGCTTGAGGAGAGAAATTTGATAACGCCTCTGAACATCAAACCCCAAAAAGACAGCGGATAGAACTGCAAGGGGAGTTTCGGAAGATCAAACCACCACAATTTGACGGGGAATCCGAGGAGGCCGCAGAAGCTTGGTTAATCAACATGAACAAATATTTCCAAGTCTACGAGTATGATCACCATCTTAAGGCACGGCTGGCCATTTTCCAGCTGCAGGCTAAGGCTACATTATGGTGGGAGGAAGTCAAGATGGTGTGGGGGGTGAGTGAGCAAGATGTAACTTGGGAAACTTTTCAAAGATACTTCAAGGAGAAATACTTGACTGAACGTTTCTACGATGAAAAAGCACGGGAATTTCATGATCTGTGACTTGGGCAGTAGACCATGGATGAATTCATTACTAAATTTACATCTCTGCTTCGCTATGTACCGTATATTCGGGAGGAAAAGGCAAAAGTGCAGCGGTTCGTTAGCAGCCTACCCCAGGCAATGCGGGAAAGGATCGAATTTGATAATCCGAAGACCATGGACGAAGCGATACGGAAAGCTAGAATATGTTATCAGCAGAATAAACAAAAAGGAGAAAATTCTGGGAAGCGCTAGGCAGATAAAAAAGGCAGCAGAATGACTGTGGGGGTTAAGGGAGCTCGCAGCAATTTCAACAAGGGATTCTCCAAAGGGGCCAGCAATAGAAACCAGTCCAAAAATCAGCTCAGATTAAAGCCACCCAATGAATCTAAATAAAGTGAGCAGCCGAGTAGAGCTGATAATGAGGGTTCAGCTAGGCCACCAGTACAGTGTTGGGGTTGTGGCGGGCCACACTATATTAAAAATTTCCCTCACTGAAAGGAAAGTGATCAGGTGTCCCAGGTTTATGAAGCCTCCACAGTGGGAGACGTGGCTCGGTCCATACCCAGAATAAATGCTGCCCTCGAGGATCGTCAAGCTGATTACCAGCCAACAATGATAGAATTTGAAGGTAAGATTTTTGATCGAACTATTTCCATTTTAGTAGACCCAGGAGCTACCTTAAGCTATGTTAGTCCCAAAGTTGTGGAAAATTGTAGTTTGCAAACCATTAAGTTTAAGAATCCATGGTTAGTACAGCTTGCAACCGGGGGTAAAAGACGAGTGCTGGCTAAGGTCAGCAACTTCCCATTAAGGATAGTCGGTCACACAGTGATGACAGAATTGAATGTACTCCCTCTCGGTTCATATGATGTGCTGATCGGGATGGATTGGCTGGAAAGGCAGTGGTCTATAATAAACTGCAAGACAAAAACAATTTCTTATCGGGACGAACTGGGAAATGGAAAGGAAATTCAGGGTATCCTGAAACCAGTGCAGATCCAGCCAATTACAGCCTCACAGCTAGCTAAAAGCATCAGGAAAAAATGTCAAATATATGCAGTACAAGTAGGATATGCCAAATCTGAAGATAAAATTGCTGCTATGGGAAGCATACCAGTAGTGCGAGATTTTACAGATGTATTTCCCGAAGAAGTACCAGGGTTTCCGCCCAAAAGAGATTTAGATTTTACCATAGAATTGGTACCCGATGCAGCCCCCGTGTCCCGAGCACCATACCGAATGAGTGTGCCGGAATTAACAGAGTTAAAAATGCAGCTGCAAGAGCTGTTAGACAAGAAGTATATCCGTCCCAGCGTATCCCCTTGGGGAGCCCTTGTACTGTTTGTTAGAAAAAGGACGGAACCCTCCGTATGTGCATCGATTATAGACAGCTGAATAAATTGACAGTTAAAAATAAATATCCACTACCCCGCATTGATGAACTGTTTGATCAAGTGAAAGGGGCGACAATCTTTTCAAAGATCGATTTGAGGTCTGGTTATCATCAAATCAGAATTAAGGAGGAGGACATAGCCAAAACAGCTTTTCGAACCCGTTACGGGCATTACGAGTTTGTGGTACTGCCTTTCGGGTCAACCAATGCACCTGCGACATTTATGTGCCTGATGAATAGTGTATTTCATCAGTACTTCGACAATTTCGTATTAATTTTTATTGATGATATACTTATATACTCTCAGAATATTAAAGAGCATGAGGAGCATCTTAGACTCGTGTTACAGACACTACGGGAACATCAGCTATATGTTAAATTTAGCAAATGCGATTTTTATAAAGAGCAGATCCAGTATTTGGGGCATATCATCACTAAGGAAGGCATTGCTATGGACCCTGAAAAGATCAAAACCATAATGGAATGGCCAACACCAAAGGACGTGGCAGATATCAGGTCTTTCATGGGGCTGGCTGGATATTATAGACGGTTCGTGGAAGGCTTCTCCAGGATTGCATACCCTATCACCTCCTTGCAGAAGAAAGGAAAAATATTTAAGTGGACAGCAGAATGTCAATGGAGCTTTGAACAGCTCAAATACCTGCTCACCACTGCACCTGTGCTGAGTATTGCAGACCCGGAAAAAGATTACGTAGTCTGCACAGATGCAAGCAAAGAGGGTGTAGGTGGGGTGCTGATGCAGGAAGGGAAAGTGATCGCGTATGAATCCAGAAAATTGAAAGAACATGAGCAGAAGTATTCTGCCTATGATCTGGAACTAACTGCTGTAGTACATGCACTAAAAATGTGGCGCCATTATTTGGTGGGAAGAAATTTTTTATTGATGACAGATCACCATAGCTTAACTAGCTACTTTAGTCAACCAACTTTAAACGCTAGGCAAGCTAGGTGGGTGGACTTTTTGGGCGGTTTTGATTTTGAAATCAAACACCTAAAAGGAAAAGAAAACCAGGTGGCCGATGCACTGAGCCGAAAGGTGCATTGTCTTTATGAAATTGGCATTAGTGAAGGACAATCTACCCTTGGCAAATAAATTAAAGAGGCTGCTGAACAAGATCAAATCTACCAACAAAAGAAGCAACTGGTGCAGAACTTAAATATCCACATAATGCAACGAGGTTATGAATTGAATGCAGCAGGCATTTTATGCTACCAGAAAAGAATATATGTACCCAATCAGGGCGATATTAAGGAAAAGATTCTGTATGAATATCATAAAAGTCCTTATGCAGGACATCCGGGTTATCAAAAGTTAATCACCTCGCTTCGAAAGGAATATCACTGGCCAGGCATGAAAAGAGATGTAGTAGAATATCTGGCGCGATGCTTAGAATGTCAACAGGTTAAGGCTGAACATCAACACCCTGCGGGTTTTCTACAGCCATTACCTATACCAGAATGGAAGTGGGAGATTATCACCATGGACTTTATTACAGGGTTACCAAAGTCCAAGAGGAATAATGACTCTATTATGGTTGTAGTGGACAAACTCAGTAAGTCAGCCCACTTCATACCAGTTCAATCTACGTATCGTGCAGCACAAATTGCAAATGTTTTTATGCAGAACATATTTAAACTCCATGGGCTGCCAAAAACTATAATATCTGATCGCGATGTTAAATTCACATCAGCCTTTTGGAAGACCTTGTTTGAAGGTTTGGGGCCTCAATTGAATTTTAGCACCGCTTATCATCCGCAGACTAACGGACAGACTAAGCGGGTGAATCAAGTGGTGGAGGATATGTTGAGGTCATATGTGATGCAACAACCCAATCGTTGGGAACAGTATTTACACCTTGTAGAGTTTTCCTATAACAATGGATATCATGCATCCTTTCGGATGAGTCCATTCGAAGTACTTTACGGCCGAAAATGCCACACGCAATCCAGTTGGGGTGGACCAGAAGACAGACTCATGCTGGGTCCTGAAATGTTAAAAGAGATGGAAGCAATGGTTAAGAGAGTGTGGGCTAATTTAAAAATAGCTCAGGACAGACAAAAAAGTTTTGCAGATCGAAAAAGGACCTTTAGAGAGTACCAAGTGGGTGAACATGTATATGTCAGAATTCGGGCTAGGAGAAGTACTCTACAATGGAATGGTTGTGCCAAATTGGCACCCCGCTTTTGTGGGCCCTTCCAGATTTTAGCACGAGTGGGGCCGGTAGCT
The DNA here is from genome assembly GCA_031772625.1 of Pinus tabuliformis. NCBI lineage: Eukaryota > Viridiplantae > Streptophyta > Pinopsida > Pinales > Pinaceae > Pinus > Pinus tabuliformis. The sequence continues at coordinate 738,164,655 of CM062814.1, read as the reverse complement.
TATCAGCTAGCCCTACCTAGCCACATCCGGGTCCATAATGTTTTCCACGTGTCCGTTTTAAAGAAGTATGTTTATGACCCTAGACACATAATAAGTTGGCAGGATATTCAGGTAAGAAGATGTTGTAAGATAAACATAAACCAAAGATGGATTGTTAAGAAACTGCTAATCTGAATATTATGTGTTTCAGGTGGAACCGGAAGGAGAATTCCTGGTCGAGCCAGTGAACATACTAGATCGGAGAAGGGTCGAGCTGCGGAAAAGAGTCATCACCCAGGTTAAAGTGCAGTGGCAGCACTTTGGGCCAGATGAGGCCACCTGGGAAGATGAGCAGAGCATGAAAGAAGCCTATCCCGAATTGTTTCTGGATGGACAACAACATCGGGACGATGTTGAACTTCAGGAGGGGGAGATGTAATGCCCCTAGTAAATCGATAATGTTTTAAGTAAGGCAGTAAAATTTAACTGTTGACTAAGGTTCTGTTTGGTAAAATTAAAATAACTATGTTGCTACTGCTGTTAATTAATTATGATAATTAATTGTTGCTACTACTGTTTAATTAAGTATGTTGATTAATTGTTGTTAGTAGCTATTGAGGTAGTTGGAAAAAGAAAACCTAACTACCTTCATGAGACGGTTGAGACCCCATAGGAAAAGGGGAAAAAGGTTATGCCAAGTCTGGTAGAGATCAGATGGCATAAAGAAAAAACAAAAAGAGAGTTACTCTTTAAAAACAGAAAATGCTATGTCTGGTAAGGATCAGATAGCATGTGTTTGGAAGGCGGAAGCTTCCTGAACCGCTACGTCTGGTAAGGACCAGATAGCGTGACTCTGGTATAGCCAGAGAGTTGCAGACAGTGAGGATCTGCAGAAGTGCTTGGGGGTGGAAGATCGAGGAGGATCTTCCTAAGGTCGGGTGGTTGACAAGCGCAATAAAGAGGTTTGCCTCTGTTCAGGTATGGTCTTCTAAGAAACTTAATAGTTGTTAAGGATTTATATATATACTGTGAAATTAATTAAGGTCTATGACAGACTAGACTGTGCATGGCATTGGTAGAATTTCTGTAATTATGCAGGCGTCGTTAGAGATGGAAAATGTGAAACATATTGACAACATTTAAGAACAAGTTTTCTGTGCGACTGGCAGAAGGAAGAAAAGATTAAACTAGATTTTAATTAAAAATTAAAGATTCCATACTGGAACAATTCCTGTAGCATAAGTGGCAGTTAAATGGAAAACAAAATACTGTGTATATTCATTTCAGCCTACACAGATAAATTGAAAACAATATAAATATTTGTACACAGAGATTCCAAGAATGCTACTGAGGAAATAAGAAAAGAAAATTGTATTAGATCAAAACTGAGTCAATACGTATACTATTAGACCAAACAACTAATCAAAGATCGCAGTATCATCATTTTAACAGTGTGTTTTAAGAATGAATAATCGATAACGAAAATACTCCAGTGCTCGAAGAACAAAGGAAGGGAAGTGCCCACATCATATACATAAATGAATGATAACAGACATTTCAAACAAATCAAGAACGAGCCTGTAAAGAAAAAGGTCGTAGCCTGTGTGAGCATTATCGGGCAGCCAGCGAGGGCTTCCGAAGTCGAAGCCGGCAACCCGTATTCTCCAACAAGAAATAGTAACAGTAAACAAAAAAAAACATAGAGATATGTTTCTTTAATTAAATTTATAGGAAAAACCTCCAAAGAGACAAGCGTATCCAGTATACACAGCAAACAATAGAAACTTTGAACTCAGGTGAGATTCTGTCCATAATAAACCAGCAATGTTTCTTTTAAAAAAAAAATAAACCGTAAACAACTCTATGGAGAAAACTGACAATACATTATCCAGCCAAAGTTCGACTAACATTAATAATTGATAACCCTCGAATATGAAACAAATTATACAGTAAAGGTCGGGTATTAAACGCAACCCAACTAGGGTTTCCGCCTGGTCTGTTTGGCGCAGAACCCAATTAATTTACAAAGCAACAGAGACGGGAAAACCGTTAATTTTCCTCATGGAAGGAAACCCATGAAACAACGATGGACTTCCATGCACAAGCATAACTCAGATAGCCTGCCAAGAAGGACAACGGCTCAGTCCGTTACCCAGGGTCCTTCCTCAAATGTTAAACCACAGAAGTATACAACTCTTACCCGGAACATGGAGTGGGTATGGAAGGCAGAACAGGCCCTCCATCACGCGCCGGCCTCGGCAATGAGACTCCGCATCTGAGACTCATTAAAAAAAAACAAGAACAGTATAAGATTTAACTTTGTGAAAGAAATTAAACAAAAAGAAAATGAACTGTAAATCAAGTTGAAATTCATCTGGGTGAGCGGCTTACCATGACCGAGCATGGAAGGCAGAGTTCCTTCCGCACAATAGACCACCTGAAGGAAAGGTCTCCTGTGCAAAATGCGAAGCGCCAGAGAACTGTGAATGACAGAGGATCATTCTAACAATGAACTGCTAAAGAATTTTCCAGACGCATAAAAGGCTTTCAAGGCATACCACTGACCCCTGGATTGATTTCAACCATTGATCTGGACGGTTTCATCTCCGCCGTAGGATTGAACATAGAAAACCCAGGAAACAGCCATCATATGGTAAGTTCGAGGTATGTGTCAGGCAACATTAACCCCTGGAGTCCTGAGCACGCGATAGCACATGGAGTCGACAGGCCGATCGTTCATCGTGCCAGATGGACGATGTGGAGGAGGCCAGTTGGACAAGCATCAGTTACCCGAGTGATTCTCGGCAACATTCATTCCAGGCCAGCGTAAAGCATTAACTCGATTAAAGAAACTACGATATAGCCATTCATATTCTGTAGAACCAACAATCAAATTCATATAACACCCATTGTACCGTATAAAATATTATTGACAGCCGATTATCGATTCTCGAGGCTAGAACATAGATACATTGTTACTGTTTACGTGCTATGGTTAACATAGATATGTGCTATGATTAGCATAATTATAACTTAGCACTAATACCTTTCCTATGCTAATGAAATAAATATAAACTCCTTATTGCATTCGAATGATTAATGTTAAGTTATACTGTGAAATTAATTAAGGTCTATGACAGACTAGACTATGCATGGCATTGGTAGAATTTCTGTAATTATGCAGGCATCGGTAGAGATGGAAAATGTGAAACATATTGACAACTTTTAAGAACAAGTTTTCTGTGCGACTGGCAGAAGGAAGAAAAGATTAAACTAGATTTTAATTAAAAATCAGAGATTCCATACTGGAACAATTCCTGTAGCATAAGTGGCAGTTAAACGGAAAACAGAATACTGTGTATATTCATTTCAGCCTACACAGATAAATTGAAAACAATATAAATATTTGTACACAGAGATTCCAAGAATGCTACTGAGGAAATAAGAAAAGAAAATTGTATTAGATCAAAACTGAGTCAATACATATACTATTAGACCAAACAACTAATCGAAGATCGCAGTATCATCATTTTAATAGTGTGTTTTAAGAATGAATAATCGATAACGAAAATACTCCAGTGCTCGAAGAACAAAGGAAGGGCAGCGCCCACATCATATACATAAATGAATGATAACAGACATTTCAAACAAATCAAGAACGAGCCTGTAAAGAAAAGGTCGTAGCCTGTGTGAGCATTATCGGGCAGCCAGCGAGGGCTTCCGAAGTCGAAGCCGACAACCCGTATTCTCCAACAAGAAATAGTAACAGTAAACAAAAAAAAACATAGAGATATGTTTCTTTAATTAAATTTACAGGAAAAACCTCCGAAGAGAAAAGCGTATCCAGTATACACAGCAAACAATAGAAACTTTGAACTCAGGTGAGAGTCTGTCCATAATAAACCAGCAATGTTTCTTTTAAAAAAAAAGTGAACCGTAAACAACTCTATGGAGAAAACTCACAATACATTATCCAGCCAAAGTTCGACTAACATTAATAATTGATAACCCTCGAACATGAAACAAATTTATACAGTAAAGGTCGGGTATTAAACGCAACCCAACTAGGGTTTCCGCCTGGTCTGTTTGGCGCAGAACCCAATTAATTTACAAAGCAACAGAGATGGGAAAACCGTTAATTTTCCTTATGGAAGGAAACCCATGAAATAGTGATGGACTTCCATGCACAAGCATAACTCAGATAGCCTGCCAAGAAGGACAACGACTCAGTCTGTTACCCAGGGTCCTTCCTCAAATGTTAAACCATAGAAGTATACAACTCTTACCCGGAACATGGAGTGGGTATGGAAGGCAGAACAGGCCCTCCATCGCGCGCCAGCCTCGGCAACGAGACTCCGCATCTGAGACTCATTCAAAAAAAACAAGAACAGTATAAGATTTAACTCTGTGAAAGAAATTAAACAAAAAGAAAATGAACTGTAAATCAAGTTGAAATTCATCTGGGTGAGCGGCTTACCATGACCGAGGATGGAAGGCAGAGTTCCTTCCGCACAATAGACCGCCTGAAGGAAAGGTCTCCTGTGCAAAATGCGAAGCGCCAGAGAACTGTGAATGACAGAGGATCATTCTAACAATGAACTGCTAAAGAATTTTCCAGACGCATAAAAGGCTTTCAAGGCATACCACTGACCCCTGGATCGATTTCAACCATTGATCTAGACGGTTTCATCTCCACCGTAGGATTGAACATAGAAAACCCGGGAAACAACCATCATATGGTAAGTTCGAGGTATGTGTCAGGCAACATTAACTCTTGGAGTCCTGAGCACGCGATAGCACATTGAGTCGACAGGCCGATCATTCATCGTGCCAGATGGACGATGTGGAGGAGGCCAGTTGGACAAGCGTCAATTGCCCGAGTGATACTCGGCAACATTCATTCCAGGCCAGCGTAAAGCATTAACTCGATTAAAGAAACTACTATATAGCCATTCATATTCCGTAGTACAAACAATCAAATTCATATAACACCCATTGTACCGTATAAAATATTATTGACAGTCGATTGTCGATTCTTGAGGCTGGAGCATAGATACATTGTTACTGTTTATGTGCTATGGTTATCATAGATATGTGCTATGATTAGCATAATTATAACTTAGCACTAATACCTTTCCTATGTTATGTAAATAAATATAAATTCCTTATTGCATTCGAATGATTAATGTTAAGTTATATTATTATCAAGGTAAAAAAAAAAATTACTCCTGTATTGTAGTGTTACAATAAGTATATATTTTTTAAATGTGTTCTCCATATTTTTTATCTATTTATTTTGAATTTTTTTCATTTATTTAAGATATACTTTTATAAAAAAAGTTAAAATATATATTTTTGTATTGCTAAATATAAGTATATATAAATATATTTGAAATAATTTTTAAAATAGCGTATTTTTACTCACACAATGTACAATATATGGTAATGAGTTGTATTGTTAAGTCACTTAGTGATGTGAAGGTCACAAGTTCTAAGCTCGGCAAAAATCCAGTCATCTTAAGAACTAGTATGGCCCAAGTCCAGTGCAATCAGGGTCACGATTTCAAGCCACCTACCAAACTTGATATAATCTCTAATAAACTCAAACCACTTTACAAACAAAAAAAATAAATTATTTTCCACATAAGTAACTTTTATCTTCAATTAAAAATAACTTAAACATTGAAAATAGTTTATATTTCATATAAGTAACTTTAACCCTCAATTATTTATTATGAATTTATGCAATAAAGATTTTACTAAAATCTTTTAATTATGAATTTATGCAATAGAAATTGACCTCAATTAATTTATAATTCAAAAATTTAAAATAATTTATAAATTATTTTTATATTTATATATCTTTTCTTTTTTTATATAATTTTGCATTGCTTACTCTAATAAAATATTACCTTATTTAATATTTTTTTTAAAGATTAATCTTTTTCCACATATATTATTCTAATTATTTTTTAGTATTTTTAAAAATAAATATGAAAATAATTTAACAAATGTAAATTTAATTTTTAAATTTTTTTTCCCCAGGAAAAATCATAATCTTTCATTAATATTTGAAAAATTACATATAGTAGATGCTAGAAGCATATGCAGTATTGGCTTGTAGCCATGTCTGTGAAATAAATACATCCTTTTGTCACCATGACTATACAAAAATGGTGCTAAGTGCTGGTCTCATACCACGCAGGGTAGTAGCATAATATAGTCTATATAAAAACATAACTGAAATAATTACAATGACATTCACCACGCAGGGCGATAGCGAAATAAAAGTCTGTAGATAGTAACTGCAATGATATATACAATGGAAAAGATCAAAAAACTGTATGAACAAAAACCAAAAAGACTAGGGCCTGTCTGCCCTATAATATGCCTGATCTATGTACGACCGGTGATAATACTGGTACTGTTCAGCTCCATTCTACTCTTGTATCAACCACTGACCTCTGGGTAGTAGCGAGGCCTCCTTGGAAAGCCTATCAGCGCTTTGGTTATATTCCCTATAAATGTGATGACATGAGATTCTGTTAAATTGAGATTTGAGTAAAATCACTTCACCTAGAATATGTCTAAGGGTGTGTGCATGGCAGGCAGAGACATTATTAAACCAGTTGATAATGATTTTCGAGTCGCCAAATATCTGCAGATTGATGCAATCATGTCCCAGGGAAAAATGCAATAGATGACGGAGGGTGATAAGTTCAACAAAATTGTTAGTTCCACCTCCAAGTCCCAGCTTGACATTGTAATAATGTTGGTCATTTAGGTGCAGAATAAAACCACCCCCACAGTCGTGCTCCTGTGCAGCCCCATCAAAAAAATCCCAAGGGATGGTTTTGTCAATAGGAGCGGGGGCAAGAGGTCGGCGAAGTGTGGGAGATTTTCTATCAGGTAATTCATGATAGGCTGATAAGATCTTGGCAGCCATGACAGGCCCAATTGCAGCCCCTTCGTCAAAAATAATTTTGTTCCTCGTCAGCCAAATGGACCAGCAAAAGAGCAGGGGGAGGCTGAGCAGTTTGGAGCCATGATGAGCAGTACACCAATTTCGCCAGGCGCTATTGACATTTTCCGCATCCCATCTACCAACTTGTAATGAATTTGAGATGGATTCCCAGAGACTTTTGGAGAAATCACATTTTAAAAAGAGGTGATCTATGGATTCAGAGGCCTGTTTACAGAGGACACACTAGCTCGGGCCGTGGAAAGCACGATGAGATAATTGGTCCCCAGTAGGAACTTTGTAACTGAGCACACACCAAAAAAAGAGTCTGGTCCTCGAGGGAGCATTTAATTTCCAAATCATTCGCCACCAAGCAAGTGTGATTGTTGGCTGCCTGTTAATGCTGATAGCAAGGTAACCAACTTTTGGCGAATAAATACCATTATCAGCAATGCACCAGATAAGTTCATCAGGACCCTCCATGATTCTGATATGGGATTCTGTCAGAGCATCTATGTAATCTTGCCAGGTATGGTGCCATTGTGGGGGAATATCGAGGGAGTGAGCAGACTTCCATCCTTGGGAGAAGATGGATGTGTTATCATGATCAGCAATGTGTGCGATGACAGATATGTCCCTCTGATTTAAATGATGAATAAGTTCTCTCGGAAGAATATAGCGGGCTCCCCCTCCTGACCAGGGATCCATTCCAATGTGGGATTTTGATCCATCGTTTATCCGTCAGGCCAGATGATTGCGAATGATAGGTAGGGAATGCAGCAGTGCTTTCCAAATAGAGGAGATGCCTGATTTGTTCCATTGAGGTAGACGCACCCAATCCATGATCTACATAGGCCAGATGTATTTGTGGTAAGAGACCGTGGTCCAGAGATTCTGTCCCATGAGTAGAGTCCACCCCATTTTGGCAGCCAAGGCCTGGGCAAAATGGCTAAGGTCTATTAAACCCCAACCACCACATTTTTTTGGTAGTGCAATCTTTTTCTAGCTCACCCATGAAAATATATTCTTATCTTGATGCCCATTCCATACGTATCTGCTACAGATTTGTTGAAGATGGGAAAGTATGTTCCTGGGAATCCAAGCCAGAGACATCCAGAATACAGGCATGGCCTCCAGCACAGATTTGATGAGGACCAATCTACCTACTCAAGATAAAAAACGGTGGCTCCAGTGAGTCAACATTTTCTCCAGCTTGATGACCAACCAAATCCAATCAGTTATTTTTTGACTCAAAGATTTGATCCAGAAACCCATGTATTTGAAGCCCTCATCAAGTGGAAGGATGTTATAAGGAAAGTGATGTTAAAGCTAGGGTGATAGTGGATTTCCCCTAATTAGCCAACATACCCGTAGCCCTAGAGAAAAGAGAGAGAGCATTTTCAAAAGATGCTGAGTCTCTGATGCTACCATCGAGGAAAATGAGGACATCATCCACAAATAGAATATGAGTGAGGTAACAGAGATCGTTTACTTTTAGCCCAAAAAGTCTACCATTTCTTTTCTCCTGGATAAGGAGTCTACTGAGACATTCCATGATGATAAGGAAGAGGAGGGGAGATAGAGGACATTGAAAGAAGCTGATGTGATGCAGGACATGATCCAAATGATAAAACTGTGAGGGAAGCCCAAATGCATAAGAAGAATTTTGATGTATAACTAGCTGACACGATCAAATGCTTTGGCCAAATCAATCTTCAATATGATTCCCTTAAGCTTTCTTGACCGAATTGAGTGAATAGCTTCCTAGGTCGTGCCAATGGCTTCATGGATCTGACAATTCTCCAAGAAAGCAAATTTCTCAGGGGAAATATGCTGAGAGAGGATGGGTCAGATCCTATTAGCGATAATTTTTGCAATGATCTTGTATAGACAGTTGCAGAGAGAGATGGGCCGAAAATCGTTAAAGGATGAGGGAGTATCCATCTTAGGGATAAGAGCAATGAAAGTAGAGTTTATGGCATCATATAATTTTCCAGTAGTTCTGCATTCCTCAATCACTTGAAGCAGGTCATTTCCCAATAATTCATAAAATGCTAGATAAAATTCAACCATCCATCCGTCCGGCCCAGGGCTTTTGTCCTTCTTGAACCACTTCAGGGTCCCCTCTAGTTCAACGGACGAAACAGGTGAGGTGAGCTCAGCCTCCATATCTTCATCCACAAAACGTGGAAAATGGCTGGCAACTTGGATAATATCAACTAAGTTAGTCCCAGGAGGGGATTTATAAAGGTTTTGAAAGTGAGAGGTGCCTAGCTGAGATAATTTGCTGTAAGTATCTGCCACACCTCCATTAGGTAAGGGAAGGTTCCAAATAGTATTTGAGACCTTTCTGCCCTTGGCATAGTTCTGAAATAACTTTGTGTTGTCGTCCCCAGCACGTAGCCACAGGGCTCTGCTCTTTAGTCTCCAGGTTTCCTCTCTCTCCTTTAGAATCTTTTCCTTCGATTTCTTGAGCTCAATGAGGTGCAATTTGTCATGCAAAGATGTAAAACCCCTGTTATTGTCATCCAAGAGACATTTCAATTCAGATTCAATCTGAGAGAGAATATGATCCTCCCTTTGTGATTTTTCTTTGGCCCAAACAATAGTTAACCTCTTCAGCTAGGAGAGATTGTGGCAGAAACCCTCGGCCAGGGATCGATGGCCCGAAATAGGATTAGCTTTCTAGAAATCAGTGACAAGCTTGATGAAACCAGGGTCTTGAAGCCAAATGTGATTGAATTTAAAGGGAGGTTTTAGCTTTAGATGGGGGCCAAGTATCTCCATATATATCGGAGAGTGATCTGAGATGCCCCCAACACCCACCCATTGTCTATATCTATGCAGGATCTACAGCAAGGGAATCTTGATCATGAAACGGTCAAGCCTCCTGGCCAATGCTGCCTCCCCAATCCTTTTGTTCCTCCATGTGGGTAGGGGTTTGTTCATAGGAATGTCAGATAGGTTGTGAAGTTCCAATAAGTTCATCATGAAATCTGATAGAGGATCCACTTGTGCTTGTGAGCCCCACGATTCTCCAAACCCCAGAGAGAAATTGAGATCCCCCCCAATAATAATATGATCGAAAGAAATAATGGCAAGGTTAAGGAACCTGAGCCAAAAATCCTCTCGTCTATGACAAGGCCCATAAATGTTAATAATGCGGAGCTCCAAACCCAATTCTGCAGAAAAAATGTCCAGCCCAATAAACCCAAGACCACCCCAGGCTGAGAGAGCTTTGATGGTTCAGGGATTATACCCAATGGCAAGACCACCAGAACATCCTGAGGCATCAAGAGAATGAAAATGCCAGCCAGGTTTAAGGGATACCAGGGAACTGGAAATGATATTGGCCTCCCCTAGGGTTTCTTGTAGCATGATGATGTCGACAGGCTCAGACTCGAAGAGTCTCCTAAGAGCTAGTTTTTTGGAGGCACTAGCCATACCCTTGCAGTTAAAAGAAAGACACTTCATGTGGGGAACTGTCCCTAGGTATTCAAAGCTCTAAGTACCCGATCAATGGAGGATTGTCTTCCTGATACTACTTCAACCCCGGCCTTTTGGATGGCTTTGGAGAGATAAGATTTACGACCACGAGAAGATTTGGTGAAAGGACCAGGTAAAGAGAGACCTAGCCCAGATATGGATAGAGATGAGTCATCTTGGAGAGAGCGCGAGCGAAGATTGTATGAGTGCGAGGGTTCAGACCCATCCTTAGAGGATGTGGGGGGGGAGATAGAGGCAGATGGGAACGATGGAGTGGTTGTAGAGAAAAAAGGCGGAGGGAAAGAGAGGGAGCATGGAATGGAGGGGATGAAATGCAGAGGAGATGATGAAACATGTGAAGCAATACTTGAAACAGAAACAGAGGAGATAGGGTAAGAGGAGGTACCCGCTTTCCTCGCGGCCTCAGCAGCTACCCTGGATCGCGTCATGGGAGGTGACAGTGTTCTATGCGAGCATGCTGCAGCCTGAGGGGAGACCGCACGAACAGAAGCCCTGGTAGTCGAAATGGGAGGACATTCCAAGTGAGGAGCAGATTGTCCCTTAGTGCCTTCAGCTGTGGTCAGAGATTCCGAAGACTTTTTGACCAGAGGGCATTCCTTGAAAATGTGACCAACCTTGTGACACCTCCTACAGCGAAACGAGACTCCCTCATAGTCCAGGATCTGAACCCGAGTGACATTTCTCCACTGCAGTGTAATTTTCTCCTCCAAACCCTCCCGAGTGTCCAAATGGACAAGAATGCGAGCAAGGGTTCGATTCTTTGTCTGGATGTAAGTTCTATCATAGTCGAGATAGGTACCAAGCATGTTCCTGATCCACACGAAGACATCCTCCGACCAGTACTGTAGAGGGAGCCCCGACAGATAAACCTAGAGTGGTCCAGTGCCTATTTGTTCCCGTTCTGGATCAAACATCGGGCTCCAGTGCTTGAGAAGGATCGGGGCCATCTCAATATGCCAGTAGCGGGTGAGTACCAAATTTGTGAATTCTTCCTTTGTAAAATGCAATGCAAACCATCCGCGGGGAAGGATCTGTACCTCCGGCAGCTCCTTCAGGGTATTGCCCCAGATTTCTTGGACCCAGAGAGTTAAATGCTCCGCCGAGTAAGCCCTTCCCTAGACATGACCGACCAGGACAGTGCCCGACTTATCCGCAACCTCTCCCATTGTTAAACCCTCGCCAAAATTAATCGTGAAATCCTTTGATGTGGCTTTAATACACTTTACCTTTCTTTTGCAGGTCTGCGGCGCAATGGGATGATCCTGCAAGGGGTCCGAGGTAGAAATCCCTTCCTATTGGGTCTGAGCGACCGACTTAACCTTGATCACTGGGGTTTCAAAACAACCAGACGATGAATTGGTAGCCGAAGAGGACGGGATGAAACCCTGAAGAGAAGGCCCCGCAGTAGGGTTTTCAGTAGCACCAGACGTAGCTTGTTCCCGGAGCGGAGGGGAGGTATGCCATTGGAAAGCGTCCTCCGGAGGGTCTGGTTCGAAGGATGGGGAGGGCGGAGAGACCGCAGAGAGAAAATGGAGGGTGCCTGGAGAAATCGGCGGGCAATCTAATGCAGGGGAATCGATGGAAAGGGTGTCGAAGTGTAGGGAGGAAGTAGAGAGACCCGGGAGAGTGACCACCAGTGTGGAGCAGGATGGAGCAGATACGGAAGGCACAAGAGTGACTGAAAATGACCAGCTAGGGTTAGGGCTACCAAATATGGGCTGGTCGGGAAATGGATCTGGCGAGTAGTCCACCGCCTCGAGATCCATGTCAACATCCATCCCAAAACAGAAAAGAAACGGCACCAAAGACAACCGGCGACAGGAGGCAGCTGCAACGGAGACAGAAGCGGATGGATAGACAGTCGGAAGACTGCAGGGTAAAAACTGTCGAGACTGCAGTAAAACTGCAAGTTACCCTAACCCTAAACAGTGCAACGCGAACTGGAACTCCATCTCTCATCTTGTTTCCATTCATGAACATATATAAGTATTCCTTAATTTTTTAAACAATGTTAAATATAAATTAATAAATATATTATTTATATTTATATTTAATATTAAACAAAACATTTTTATTTTTAATATAAGAATTATATATATAATTTTTTTATAAATAGAAAATGTATCAATGTATTTTATATAGAAATAGATGACCATTACATTTATAGAATATTTGTATTAAGGTTCAACAACATAACCTAACTTTAAAAGTGGGTAGAGAATTAAACTTGTAACTTTTTAATTAAAAAAACATTTTAATTATAAGACCAACCAACTACTTAATTTATTATAATTTTTTTAATGTTATATTTATAATAAATATATTATATATAATAAAAAAAATTATTATTTTTAATAAATTTAATAATATAAATTATTTCTAAAATAAATATTTTTAAAAATAAATTTAATTTTCATAATTCTTGTTAAGTGATTATATTTAATTTTTGTATACAAAAAATTTAATAATTAAAAAAATAATATTTATAAATTAAACATCAATATATAATTTAATATTAAGTGAAAAAAATGTAAATTAATTACAATAATATATTTTTAATACATATGAAAACAACATTTGTCGATTCTAAAAGGTTCAAGAATTATTAAATGTTAGGTCACTTGAATAGGTAATAAATAAATATTATATTACAAAATAATATGTATCAGATTTACACTATTAAACTCAAAAAGGTTTGGAAAACTCAGAAAATCTTCAATTTTTGTCAATACCACCGCAACCCATCCCTCCACAATGACCGTAGTCTGTGTCACCCAAATGCATTATTTTATAATGAGCTAGAACTCCTTTCTATATAACTTATTGGATGATGACAAATTTTTATGGATGAGCAACTATTATATAGAAAAATGTTTGAGGGAAGCACAAGAAACCATTAATATCCCTTACTCTAGATATACATTATTATGTAGTTGAGAACATGATATCTTGCCATATTTTTTCATTCAATCTCTTCTTTTTTTCCCCTAGGAAAAAGTCGTAATTTTATTCATGTTGATAAAATTACATTTTGTAGATGCATGATGCATATTCAGATAGCTGTTCCTGTAAAGCCAGGCAACAAACAAAGTAAATGAAAATCACAAAATTGCAAATAATTGTTCCTGTTGTGACAGGAAACTACAAGATATAGAGAAAAGGAAAAAGAATTCCAGTAAGATTAAACTTTTCTGCCCTTCTTCTTCTCCACCCGTCACCAACCTCCAGTGTCGGGAGTGGGTGTAATGATGGCAAGCTGATTTTCCATGGTGATTAGTTGGAGTTCTTTGTCAGATTCGGAGCCCTCTGATCCATGTGTTCTTTTGATGCCGCTGATTTCCATTTGTGGCTCTCGTTGCAGATCCAAAATGTGAGTCCCTGAATGTGTAGCTGGAGCATTCTCCTCCTGAGTAAATGTCTGTCTCATTGGAGTATCGGGTTCTGTTTGATTCTTTGTAGGCTCCACATGTGTGTCTTCTTCTTCCACTGGTTCAGTGTGCTACCAGCCTTTGGGCTTTTTTTGCTGATTCTTGGTTCTCCTGGTGTCCTTTCGAGCAAAAGGGCAGTCATATTGAAGGTGCCTTGTTTGCATACATCCCCTGCACCGGAACACTGTGTTCTCATAGTCGAGCTGTTGTATCCATTGAGAGTTATTGAAGTTCAACGTGATGTGGTCAGGGAGCCCTTGACTCAGGTCCACTTCTACACATATTCTGGCAAAAGTAAATATTCCTCTGATAACTCTGTCTTCATCCATTTTTAGGAATTTCCCCAGGGAATCCCCAATGGCAGCTAATACTTTGTGATGCCAAAAGTGTAGGGGGAGACCATGTAGCCTCACCCATACAGGCATCGTTGAAACCTTCATTGTATTAGCGTCGAAATCAGGAAACCAGGGGGTAAGGAAGAGGCCAGCACTGCCCCAGAACCAAGGCCCCTGATTGATAATGTTGTCTCGTTCTTGTTCTGAGTTGAATCTGACTATGAAGTAACCTTTGGGACAAAGGTATATTTCACAGCTTGATGTCCATGTTGTATAGATCCATTGGTGCAAGGCATCTGATTTTGGCCAGAAGCCATTAAATCTGCAAATAACTGCACATTTACATAAATCAGAATGCAAACTAGTTACCTCTGGCATAGCGACTTGTAGCGTTGGTGATTCTGGCCTTTGTTCAACAATGTAGGGTCCTGGGGCCTCTGATGGTGGTGCTTCTTTATTTTTCATTTTTTCTTTTCCTTTCACAGCATCCCGAAAGGAACCTGTATTTTTAGAGCTGGTTCCAGTGCTCCCGCCACGCAGTCGGAGGTTTAAGATAATGGTTGAATCTTTAGTAATGCCGTATTGCTGGAGAGTTTGTTTGTCCTGCAAACTGTATCCTGCATATATAAGATTTTGGTGTTGTGTTGGGGTTCCAAGATATCCCTGGATTTCCTTTTTTAAACCCTGAATGCTCATTCTCTGACTGATCCGCATGCAGTGGTGTTTGCCCTCTGTTGATTTTATGAAGATTTGGACCAGATCGGCCTCCATGCTGAGTGGATCGGGCTTGTGGGGTTCTCGTTTTGCTGGATCGAGCCAATCGGGAGGAAGTGGCAGCGTATTTTGTTCAACCCTCATCTCCGCGGCCATATCCAGCCTGCCCTTAACTTTTTGCCCGAGTATAACAGGGTGTATTTGTAGATCTGGGCGTTGACGAGTTATTCCGTCCTCTGCATATTCGGTTTTACCCTGCGTCCGATGCCCCCAAGCTTGGACCTCGAGTAAATCGTTTGGGGGCTGCCAGGAAACGATAGATCGTGCCCATAGCTTTCCGAGAGGGGGTCGAGGGGTGGACTGCCGGCTCTTTTTTCCTTCAGCGCAGGCAATACTTCCTGGCCATGGCGTAATCCTCGCCGGGGAGATCGCAACTACCCATCGTTTGGCTCCAAGGCCGGCATCAGTGCTCGCAGATCGAAGACCACCGCTTCCATAATCCCTTAGCAGACCGGATGGGTGCAGAGGAGACGTCAGCCGCATCTCTTTCCACCATGCGCAGACATCTCTGCCTTGTCGGACTGGTTCACCCTCGCATGGTAGCTCAGATACCCAGATCTGTGTATGATCAAGTTGTGTTGAAGCGAAGCACCCAGGGTTTTGAGGAGGAAAACCCAGATCCACCATGAAAATGTCGGCCTGCTCCATGAGGGGAGATATTTCCTTCTGCTGTTGAAATCTTTGATCCGATCCATGTGTATCCTTTCCAGCAGTGAAATCGGGAGAGAAACAAAACGATGGGTCGAAATTTGAGATCCCAGCAACCAGACGCCAAGCAGATCCGGGGCCTGGCTGATCTCTGGGGACGACGGCGGCATAGCTTGTTCGTTCTGAAACCCTAGGTGATCGAAGACCCGCCATCGCTCCCTGTTTTTAAAACATTTTCTCATTCAATCTCTTTTAGGTTGTCATTCAAATGATTTATTTATGAGGATGTCATTTAAATGATTCATTTATCGAGGTTATGATTTCAAAGATTTTTTTTTGGTAAGTCAGCATAAAAATATTTTCTATTAATATGATTTTAATGATTCATCTAGTTTTTATTGCCCTTTGTTAGTTAACTTACTCGACAAAGATTTTGGTAGTTAATTTACTTGACAAAGATTCATCACGAAAGATAAATAATTTTGAAATTTAATATAAAAAGACATAATACTTGGTAAATTTGGGAAAAAAAATTGTTTTTTAATTTTAATATATTTTTTATATTTGACAAATATTTATTAACTTAGATAAAAATAATAATATCAATCTCTTTAAATAATAAAAAAATCATATTACAATTTAAAAAAAATATATTAATTTTTTATTTATTAAATACTCAATATATTTCAAATATTTTTCATCACTATAAAAATACTTTTTTATTTATTAAATACTCAATAAATTTCAAATATTTTTCATCACTATAAAAATACTTTATTTAAAATAATTAATTAATTAAAACTCAAATAAATTTCACTCTAAACTAATTAAAATATACTTGTGTAGAGTATGCGAGTCTACATCCATCTTAAGAGCTTTGCATATCAAGATATTTTTTTCACTGTAAAAAAAGTTTGCATATGAAGAGATTTAATCCTTTGGTAGATCCAAAGTTAAGATGAATATAGGTTGATTTAATTTCCCTTTTAAATAGAATACATTCTACATGATACCATGGGTTTATAATACCATGGGCCAATTTTTATTTGTATTTTATTTTTATAAAATTATATTTATTTCGTTATTTTTATTTTTATTTTTATTTTGACCTAGTTAAAATGTTTACTTAACATTAATTTTTTATTTAATTTTATTTTTAAAATATTATTTTATTTTTATTTTTATGTAATTTGATTTAGTCAAAATATTAAACATTATATTGCAACATCTCTACCACACTGGATTGAAAAATATCTCTAAATTCAAAAACTCAAATACCTTTTGACATATACAAACCTAATACAAAACAATAATAAACAACCCAACTACTAGAAACATGGAATTCTTAGTAAATTAGACAAAACTTTGAAGACCTTACCTCGCTAAGAAAGGTTGAACTTACCATTTTTGTGGTTTGGGACAGATGACTTCAATTATTTAAGACAAAGCAAAAGGTGGTGGGAGAAATGCATCCAGCGACAAAGCACAAGTACACAGTGAGAACATAAAATATCAAAACAATTAAAACAGTTCTTACCTCATAAAAGACTCACGACCTTCAATGGTGGCCCTAAACTCCATATTGCCATTAATGCAGGCGGTTGCACATAGCCTAGGTTTATAGTGGCAGCCAGTTAGATTTGATCCTAAGTCTGTTTAGGATAACTCTCACCAGTTACCGATTATCCTAGATTTAAAAAAAAAACATTAGAATAAAGTTCTATAATTTGTATCCCAAACCATTGTAAAATCCAATAAAAAACCATCCAGAGAAACCTCCATTGTTGCAGTGAAGAGTAGCTTCCACTCACATTACCCAATTGAAATGTTTCTAAACTTTCATTAACAAAGGCAATGCTGGAAAGCTTGTATGCCTATCCTTATTATTACAGTAGTACATATTCAAAACCCAGCCCAACCCAGCTCTGGAAATAACCTGGGCATTCACTGAACAGCTTGAGTTTGTATATATGCATATAAAAATAAAAAATAAATGGCTAAATTTGGCGCAATTCTGCAGCGGGTCCAATGGCATGAATACACAATGGCCCATCCGACGGAGTGCGGGGCCCATTACCCTGTCATGAATTAACCAGGGGGTCTCGCACCCACCTGTTTTCAATTAACCGTCGTCGAGCCCGATCTACTGTGTAGATATAATGCGGGACCCCATCATTTCCAAAACACGTAGTCTAACGAGGTGGCAGAGGAGTTGCTCGAAAAATTATGGATATTTCGGTCATATTCAGAGAAAATCTTGCAAGGATTTTTGTAAATCCAAGTTATAGTTGTTAAACTTCAAAATTTTAGGTGTTTTAGACAATTTTGATGGTGCTGAATCCATTTCCACTATCAAAAACACGATTCAAACACTGCATCTACAACATTTTTTGAAATTTTTTTATCCAGATTCCGATCACTTTTAGCCACCAAAACAATTCCTCCACCTCGTTACACGACTCCTTTTCAAAACCTCGAGCTATCGGCCGGACATATCGTGAATGTGACCAAACCCGAAGTGTATGGGAGTGAGTGAATCGATGGTGGAAGTCATTTAGTGTCGGACGGTTCGGGTTGAAAAGCGGAACTCCCGTGATTCCAGTGGGAAGGGGGTAAGGCTATTGTATTTAGACCGTTGGATGAGGGTAGCGTCGAGGGACCCTCGGATAACGAAATCGAACCTTGAGACAGAACATTGTTTTTTCCTTTCGAAAGAAGTTGTCCTCCATACAAAAACTCCATAGCTATATTGGATAGAGTAATGAATTGTGATGCTCCGAGAGGAAATCCTGCAATCAAAGACTGTTTGATACTCTCCCTGCGAGGGACCTTTTGAGTATTTTCAAAGACACAGAGAATCTTCTCCTGCGAAGAGAACGCACTGATGGTATGATGGTTAGCAACAGTGTTTGCTGCGAGTTGATAGAAGCATGCCTATTGTTTATACGAAGCACATACAAATAAAAATTATGAAATGGTTGGCCGCAAATATATTGGGGCTGCTAGCTTCAAAGCTACATAACCCAAAGCAAGATGTTGAGATGCAAAAAAAATAAAAAACTATAGTAAACTGTACAAAGACCAAAAAAAAATTGTTCATTTTTCTGTGTATGATTCGAATAATACTCCAACACGATTACTCTAATAATACAACACAATTACTCCATGTCACACTCTAATAATACTCCAACACAATTATTCTCTTTCACTTATAGTGACATAAGAAGCATATCGTGAACATAAAAGTACCATTAAACCTAACCCATTAGAATACCGAGAGAATTTTATTTTGAAGGGTGTAGTCTATTTGTTACACATTTTTGAAGTTTTTTCTAGTTTATTTTTCGGTCTATTTTATTTAGAATTTGGTAGGGATTTGAATTTGTTTGGTCTAATTTGTCCAGAATTTGGAAGGGATTTGTTGAAATGACAAGTTTGAGTTGTGAACTCTCCACAATCCCACTACCCCAAAGGTTTTTCAAAGAGTTGAATCCATATATGGAGTCAAAACCAGAGTCCAAACAACAAAAATCAAGATTTTATCAAAAACATTCCTTGGATTCCAGCGAAAAATTCCAAAAAGTCTAATAGTTAGAGAACACCATTCTCAAACTTGAAAATTATGGTAGGAATGTCAGGATACTTATTATGTAATTTTCACTATATTTATTATTTTGATATGATATAAAAGGTCATAGTTTAACTTTATTATGCTTTGGAGGTTTTTAGGACATATTTTTTAATCAAATTTGCTTGAATCTAGTGGAAATTTGTTGGAATTGTAAGTTTTATTTGTAAATTCTATACAATTTGAGTGTTCCAATAATTTTTCAAGGCACTGAATCCATTTTTTCTTTAAAAATAGATCCTAAACAACAAAAAATATGACATAACAAAAAGTTATTTCATAAGATTTCAGCCAAAAACTCCAAAACATAGAATAGTTAAACAACACCACATAAAAGATGTAAACCATAATATCTTATCCGATTTGATGTGAATATAAATAAAATTAGATTGACACTCATCGATAAGAATTTTTTTACCTAACTTTTCATCTCTTAGTCGGAAACATAAAAATTGTCTTCGTATTCATAAAAAAAAATTGAAATCCTCTCAATGTGATTGGATAACACTGAAAATATTACTCCAAGTAAATCTCCATATGGTTGTTGTTTAAGTGATTTGAATCTAAGTTTTGACTTTTCTTTTGAAGTAATAAAATTAAAACTTTTAATCTAAGCTTGAATAGACTAGATATAAATATAAGCATGCCCTAAGCACGAATATTTCACACTTATGTGTGTCATACGTGTGAAGTGATTATAAACCTATTAATCATTATTTTCGTTAAGAAGATAATAACACTGATTAGACTTGAATTGTTATTGAGTGAGCACTTAAAGAAACGATTGAATGGCCCACACCCATCACCACATCACAACATGTAAGACAAGGTGTTGCCCGAGGATTTCATAAGTAATGTTGAAATCCTCTAACTACAGTGGGATATCATAATTTGATAACATCATGTTATCCATTTGCCTATTTCAATAAGTGTAGCATAGATGGTTTTGCGGTGAGTTATCTAATCAATCAAGCCCATAGTAGCACAAATTCATAACTATAAGTGGTCGATATATGTCTAGTGTCAATCAATGTAGCTTAAACCCTTTCTTTTATATAATTGTGTTAATTGAATGTTGACATGTGGTTGCGGTAAAGATTATTATTGATTTATTATAAATTTAGTATTTTCAATTTTGGTTTATTAGGTTTGATTTTTAAAGATGTTTGATTATGGTTGAATAAGGTTGATTATAATTCATTTTTTATTATTATGATTGGACATGGTTAACCATTGTTAAGTATGGTTGACCATGTTAATTATGTTTAACTATTGAAATGTCACGTTGTGATTTTCAACATGGATTACTTGTGTGGAATTACTACATTACTTAATGATTGTGTTATGTAGAAAATCTGTTGGTAGGTTAACCCGATAATGCAATATAAATCAAAGAAGAATACTATAACCTACTTCTACTATCAATTTGCGGAAGCTTAAAGATCGAGCTAAACAATATAATCAGAAGAAGAAGAATCAACGACACAATACACATGAAAATACTTTGGGGAAAGCCTCATCTAAAAACCCCACACTATTGTATTATCATACATGGTGGAAATACATAGGAATTATACAAAACCTTAGCTCTCACAGCTAGCCAACTCTCAATACAATCCTCACAAATGCTCACAGGAAATCTTGGCTTCTCTCCAACCTTCCTCTCTACCCTCCAAGCTCCTATTTCCTTGCGTTGTTCCTTGTGGATGATTTTCCCGTTACCAAGTGGAAAACCCTGCCTCCAAAATTGCACAATCCTCAAGGATTTATCCTTGACTACATGCATGATTTTTCTCCATGAGAAAACACATGCAACTGATAGTACACTATCCTTGAACATTTATCTCAACTGGGTCTTTCTCAGAATATGCATGCATGAGAATCTGATGAGGGAATCTTTAGTTAACTGGAGTAGCACTAGTTGAGTGCATTAATGCATCAACTAACTGTTAACTCACTATTAGTTCCTCAAATAGTTTGGAACTAATTTAACTGGACTTAACTCAGTAAACTGAGTTAACTAATTACAACTCAAATATAACTCAATCTTATCTCATTAATTTAAGGGATAACTCTTGCATGACTTCAGAAAGACTTCTAACTTCAATTTCTCCAACTAATTAATTTAAAATAAATAAATTATTTATTTCAAAGTAGCAGTTAAGACTAAATTCGATTTTAATTCACAATTTAATTCAATGAGAAATTAAATTATTCTTGTTGCCATATTCCAACACTCCCTCTCAACAAGAAAGGGATTATCTGCCACCTCGATCTTGTCTCTATGGAACTCGAATTTACACTTTGACAAATGCCTTTGTCAAAATGTTAGCATCTTGCTCCTCTATCGAAATATACTGCAGCAACATGATCCTCCTCACTACACAATCTCTGAGATGATGATAATGTCAATGTGCTTGGACCTATCATGAAATACTGGATTCTCAGAGAGTTTGATACAACTCTGATTATCACAATAGATCATAGTTGGATCCATCCTCTTATCAAACAAACCAACTAGGATTTTCCGCATCTAGATGGCCTCACTTGCTGCCTGACTTGCAGCCATGTATTCTACCTTTGCCAAGCTGCGTGCAACTGACCTCTGTTTCTTGTTGTACCAAGAAACTATCGTTGACCCAAGGTTGAAAATCCCTCCTGATGTGCTGTTCTGATCTGATGGAATCCCTGCCCAATCTGCATCAATGAAGCCCTGCAGCTTCACTCCCTCTATCTATCTGTACGATAATCCATACTGAGATGTGCCTCTGAGGTATCTCAATACATGCTTTGCCACCTTCCAAAACATCTTGGTAGCTGAACCATCGCTTGACTCCGCTGGTTCACTGCATAGCACAAATTTGGTCGTGTGTTCACTAAGTACATCAATGAACCCACAAGCTACCTGTACACAGTAGCCTCTACCACTTCTCTTGAAGTAGCAACCTCCCTCCTCCAGTTACCTGCTATAGGAGTCTGCATGGGCTTGCACTTCTCCATGTGGAATCTCCTCAGTATCTCGTTGAAATACTTGGCCTGAGACACAAACAACTCCCCATATTTCTGCCACACTTCCATGCCAAGGAAGTAATGCATGAGACCCATGTCTTTCATCTCAAATTCTCTTGCAAGGTACTCCTTGCAAGACACGATCAACTGATCATCACTAGTCGATATGAAATCATCAACATAAATTACAATGATCAACATCTTACCTTTCACCACGATGTGGTACAGGTTCGCATCTACTTCACTCTTTGTGAAGCCCAACCCGGTGAAGTAGTTGTCTATCCTGGTGTACCAAGCACGAGGTGCTTGCTTCAGCCCATACAACGCTCTCTTGAGTCGGCACACATGCGACTCACGATCGAAGGTCTCAAAACCTTCTGGCTACTCTATGTACACCTCTTCCTTAATCTAGCCATTGAGGAATGTAGTCTTCACATCCATCTGATGGATTTTCCAACCCATCTGTGCTGATAGTGCCAACATAGATCTGATAGATGAGTACCTTGCGACAGGAGCAAAAGTCTCATCATATTCAATCCCCTCGACCTGTGAAAAGCCATGGGCAACAAATCTTGCCTTATGCTTCTCCACACTACCATCAGCAGCTTGTTTTACCTTGTAAAGCCAACTGGAACTCACAACTGACATGTTCTTCGGTCTCGGAATCACGTCCCAAACACTGTTATGAACTATGGAGTCATACTCCTCCACCATAGCATCAACCCAAATCGGCTGCTGCACTGCTTCCTCAAAGGAAGATGGCTCGGTCTCAACACATTTCCCAGCAAGGGCCATGTATCCAGTGTACCTCTCAGGTGACCTCCTCTGTCTATGCTAAGAAGATGGTGCTCCCACATTCTTTCTCGCATCCTCCAACAATCTGTCAACTTCTCTTGTGCGCTTCCGTCCATCTCTAGAAGACTCTGCTTGAGTGGATGTCTCCCCTCTTGGAACCTTTGCATGCGGCTGCTCCGCATCAGTCTGAGGCTCCTCCTCCTTAGGAACCAACAGTTCCTCCACAACCCATAGTTGGAGCTCCCTCTCAAGGGAAACTCGCATGGCCTTCTGCTCATCAAACTTGAGATCCCTACAAACCACTGTCCTCTGACTGGTAGGCAAGTACACCTGATAGTTGTGAGGTGTATCAGTGTACCCCACAAATATCCCCAACTCTGTTGTCGGCTCAAGCTTCTTTCGTGCATCCTTTGTCACATGGCAATATATTGATGAGCCAAAGATCCTGAAGTGACCCACATCTGGTCTCTTACTGAAGAAAGCTTCCTCTGGTGTCTTCATCCCAAGTAAGCGATGTGGGCTTCTATTCTTCAAATAGACCGTTGTGTTACATGCCTTAGCCCACAAGTGAAGTGGTAAGCCTTGGTCATGCAGCATTGCCCGTGCTGCCCCTACAATAGTTCTGTTCTTCCTCTCGACCACCCCATTCTGCTGTGGGTTATGAGGTGCCGTCAACTCTCGTTTAATTCCTTCCACTGCAAAGAATTCCTTAAACTCTTGAGAGACATATTCTCCACCATTTTCACTTCTCAAGGCCTTGATCTTCTTCCCTGACTCTTTCTCGACTAAAGCTTTGAACTCACAAAACTTTGTGAAAGTTTGGTCCTTCTGTATGAAATAAATCCAGCATTTACGAGAATAGTCATCAATGAAAATCACATAATACCTTTGCTTTGTTGTGGATCCCGTCTAGAATGGTCCACACAAATCAGTATGAACTCGCTCTAAGATAGCCTCTGCTTGACTGTCTCGATCATGAAAGGAAGACTCGGTGTACTTTCCCAAGGTACAACCTTTGCATGTGTCAACTTGCTCAAGTTTACCTTTGGGAAGTCCTGTAGATATCTGCCGCATTATCTTCAAAGCCCCATGATGCAAATGGCCTAATCGCCTGTGCCACAACTCGCCAATGTCTTGGCTTTGCACCAATTCTGCTTTCGTACTCAATGCTCCACAATCTTCTACCTCTAGTTTATAGAGATTCTTCACTTGAATCCCTATCCTCTTGGTTTGACCCGTGGCTATGTGTCTTAGGAACACCTTTCCTTTACTGAAGACAACATCGTAGCCTTTGTCCTCCAACATCACAACCGATACCAAGTTCTTCTTCAGTCCAGGCACATACATCACATCTATCAAGGTGAGAGGAGCTTCATGCTCCCTCTAAAAAGCAACTGTTCCCACTCCTGAAACACTATACCTTCCGTCATCACCCATCTCTATGCGCATCTTGAGGTCTTTCTCCTCGAAGGCACTAAATAAATTTTTATCATCGGTCATGTGGAATGAGGCTCCACTGTCAAGATACTAGACACAACCCATCATCGATGACAACATACATGCGATGAGGGTAAAGTCCATTTCAAACTAAGAGGCTAATGCCTCACCTTCCAATCCTTCCGAGGATCCCTTCTTGGACTTCTTCGATGGGAAATTAGTCGCATAATGTCCCATCTTGTGAAAATTAAAGCATCTTACTTTAAACATGTCACCCTTCTTCCCTCCATGAGAAGAATTCGATTTGAAATGGGAAGCCTTCCCCTTCCCTTTCCTTGCCTTACTTCTTAAGGCCAGATTTTCTTCATCATCATTCTTGGATGAAGAACCATCTTGTGTGCTCCTCCTGATCTCCTCCTGCATAAGATCCAACCATAGTCGTTCCCAATTCGGTAGTTTCTCCCTTCCATTCACAGAGTCATAGTAGCTATTCCAACTCTTTGGAAGGCCAAGGAGAGCGAGGCTCACCATATCATCATCGAAAATAGTTATTCCCACACTACCAAGCTCATCTCTGCAGGTGGTGAGCTTGTTCAGATATGTGGAAATAGTATCGCCCTTCTCCATCTTGATTCTTCGAAGCTTAATCTTGAGCACCGATTTCCTTTGGTCGCTACTATTCTAGTAGAGGTCCTTCAATGTCTTCCACATTGAAAATGGAGTATCCTTCCCATGGAGACTTGAGACAATATGGTCTCAAACTCCCTCAAGGATGATCCGTCTTGCCTTCGCCACACACTTCTTCCACTCAGCCAACTCTTGTGCATTAGTTGAAACTGGCTTTGGGATTTCTTTATCAATGAATTCCTTCAAGCCATTGTGTTCTAATACAACCTCCATTCTATCTTTCCATGCTATGTAATTTGAACTACCTTCCAAGGCATATTCATGTATCAAGCCATAGAACGCCATTGGCCAACCTTGAAGTATGATATGAATTCGATTTTCACCTACAACCCCGAACTTCAAACTTCGAATTCTCTTCTCAGTATATTGTTCACAGCTCTGATACCATGTAGAAAATATGTTGGTAGGTTAACCCGATAATGTAATATAAATCAAAGCAGAATACTATAACCTACTTCTACTATCAATTTGTGGAAGCTTAAAGATCGAGCTGAACAATATAACCAAAAGAAGAAGAATCAATGGCACAATACACATCAAAATACTTTGGAGAAAGCCTCAGCTAAAAACCCCACACTATTGTATTATCATACATGGTGGAAATACATAGGAATTATACAAAGCCTTAGCTCTCACAGCGAGCTAGCTCTCAATATAATCCTCATAGATGCTCATAGGCAATCTTGGCTTCTCTCCAGCCTTCCTCTCTGCCCTCCAAGCTCCTATTTCCTTACGCTGTTCCTTGTGGATGATTTTCCTATTACCAAGTGGAAAAACCTGCCTCCAAAACTGTACAATCCTCAAGGATTTATCCTTGACTGCATGCATGGGTTTTCTCAACTAATAGTACATTGTCCTTGAACATTTATCTCAACTGGGTCTTTCTCAAAATAGACATGCATGAGTTTCTGATGAGGGAATCTTCAGTTAACTGGAGTAGCACTAGTTGAGTGCATTAATTCATCAACTAACTGTTAACTCACTATTAGTTCCTCAAACAGTTTGGAACTAATTTAACTGGACTTAACTCGGTAAACTGAGTTAACTAATTACAACTCAAATGTGACTCAATCTTATCTCCTTAATTTAAGGGATAACTCTTGCATGACTTCAGAAAGACTTCTAACTTGAATTTCTCCAACTAATTAAATTAAAATAAATAAATTATTTATTTCCAAGTAGCTGTTAAGACTAAATTCAATTTTAATTCACAATTTAATTCAAGGACAAATTAAATTGGAATATTCTTGTTTCCATATTTCAACATGTTGTAATGGAACATCCATCAAGGATTATGTCAAGTGGTGATATTCGTTAAAGGTTTTGTTGGATTTTGATGTTTCCCACTAATGACAACATATTGTGATGTGTTGAAAATGATAACAAGAAATGCTAAAAATAGAAGTGCTAGAAATAGCACTGCTATAAATCGTAGTTTGGGTACCAGTGCTGGATTGGGCAACAGGGAATGAAAAATGGAAGTGCTAAAAATAGAATTGCTATTTTTAGCAGTTCAAGATGGATTCCTATTTTAGTCAGTCCCTGGACTAAAAATAGGAAGTAAAATTTGAATTTGAACTTAACAGCTGTTTGAAAATAAATTAATTAATTCTCCATGAGTTAATTAGTTGTGAAAAATCAAACATGAAGTCTATGTGAGGACATGCAATAGTTTATCTATTAATTGAGGAATTTATCCATCAGTTAAAGAGATAAGGATGAGTTTTATATTGAGTAGTAATTAGTTGGCTCAGTGAACTGAGTCAAGTCCAGTTAGATTGATTTAAACGGTTTGTTTAAATCAATGTGAGTTCAGTTAGTTAATGCATGCTTGCATATAACTGTTGCACTTCAGATAACTAAAGATTCTCTCATGAATAACTCATGCATGTCAGTTCAGAGAGAGACCCAGTTGAGATCAAAGAAGGGACAATGTACTATCAGTTGGATGAATATTTTTCCTATAAAGGAAGCTCATCCATGATGAAGATTTATCTCCTTTAGGACTGCGTAGTTGGATCAGAGGTTAGTGAGTGTGTGAAGAGGCCAATTCACACAAGTGGCTGCACTGGACCCCAATCATAATTGCACAAAGAAATAGGAGGCTTGGAGGGCAGACCAGAGGTTAGATAGAGACCTTTGACTATCTATGAGCAGTAGAGGTGTTGCAGAGAGAGAAGGATGGCTTTTGAGCTAATTCTTTTTGTAATACTGGCTATATTTCTAGTTGTATGATAATACAGAGTTTGGGTTTTAGGCTGAGGCTTTCCCTAGGTTATATCTTCTGTGTTATGGTTGATTACTTCTCATTCTCAGTTATATCTGTTCATGCTTGATGTTGCTCATGTTGAACTAAGCTTCCGCTAAATTGTTTGTAGAAGTAGATCAAGTGTTCTGCTTTAGTACATTGCATTACCAGGTGATCTACAGGTAGGAATTTCTACATGGTATCGGAGCTAGCTGATGTTGTAGAAAAATTCTACATGGAAGTGCTAAAGATAGAATTGCTATTTTTAGCAGTTCAGGATGGATTCCTATTTTAGTCAATCCCTGGACTAAAAATAGGAAGTAAAATTCAAATTTGAACTTAACAGCTGTTTGAAAATAAATTAATTAATTCTCCATGATTTAATTAGTTTTGAAAAATCAAACATGAAGTCTATGTGAGGACATGCAACAGTTTATCTATCAATTGAGGAATTTATCCATCAGTTAAAGTGAGAAGGATGAGTTCTATGTTGAGTAGTAATTAGTTGGCTCAGTTAACTGAGTCAAGTCTAGTTAGATTGATTTAAACAATTTGTTTAAATTAATGTGAGTTCAGTTAGTTAATGCATGCTTGCATATAACTGTTGCACTTCATATAACTGAAGATTCTCTCATGAATAACTCATGCATGTCAGTTCAGAGAGAGACCCAGTTGAGATCAAAGAAGGGACAATGTACTATCAGTTGGATGAATATTTTTCCTATAAGGGAAGCTCATCCATGATGAGGATTTATCTCCTTCAGGACTGCGTAGTTGGATTTGAGGTTAGTGAGTGTGTGAAGAGGACAATTCACACAAGTGGCTGCACTGGACCCCAATCAGAATTTTGCAAAGAAATAGGAGGCTTGGAGGGCAGACCAGAGGTTAGATAGAGGCCTTTGACTGTCTATGAGCAGTAGAGGTATTGCAGAGAGAGCAGGATAACTTTTGAGCTGATTCTTTTTGTAATACTGGCTATATTTCCACTTGTATGATAATACAGAGTTGGGGTTTTAGGCTGAGGCTTTCCCCTAGTTATATATTCTATGTTATGTGTGATTGATTCCTTCTTATCAGTTATATGTGTTCTTATTGATGTTGCTCATGTTCGATTAAGCTTCCGCTAAATTGGTTGTAGAAGTAGATCAAGTATTTTGCTTTAGTCTATTGCATTATCAGGTGATCTACAGGTGGGAATTTCTACATGGTATCAAAGCGAGGTTTTGTAGAAAAAATTCTACATGGTATCGAAGCAAAGGTGATCAAAGGAGAGAACAATATACTAGAGGAGATTTCGAAGTTTTGAGTTTTGGGCCGCGAGTTTTCAGAGCAGATATGAGAATTTTTGTGCAAAATTTTCAGAAACAAATAGCAGATCTGGATTCCTTGCGAAAAAATACCCAAAATCAAAAAAAAAATCGGTTGAATCGGAATTCAGATGAGAGAGATACGTTGATTTAAAATCAGCTTTTTTTCCAGAAAATTTCGTGACGGCGGGAAAGTGGAAACATATTGGTGTGCTAGCCAAGAACCTGTATGCACTTGAAGTACAAGATGCATGCAAAGCCTTGAGGGGCAAGGAAAAATTTAGATACTTGATGGTTGAGAGGGAGAGTAAATTACCTCTCAACATGCAACGCTAGAAGAAGTCTCAGACAATTGTGGAGGAGCCACGATTGGTGAAGCAGCTTCAGGAGGTTGTGGAGCAACCACAACTAGAGAAGCTGAGAGGAGATCGAGTAGAGACATCTACTCATGTAGAGACCTCCAGTAGGGGGAAACTTCGAGCCAGGTGGGCAGAGGGATCACATGCAGCCATACCTCCAGGTAGGAGGTGGGGCAATGTGGAGTGATCGTCCTAAGGAGGAGGGGCAGGATCCTTGAGGTACCCAACCTCTTTGATTTGACTTTGCTACAGGAGCCCCGATGAGGAGTAGTAGGACTGACTGATTGGGTAGAGACAGATGCAGATGGAGTGGCAGAGAGAGCTACAATGCAGGAGTCCCAAGACTGTGTAGAGCTAGCAGGCTGCAACAATGTGAGAGGCACAGGAGTGTTGCACCAATGCAGGATGGCACAGAGAGGTGTGCAACGGTGTGAGATGCATGGAGTGTTGCAGCAACTCAAAGGTCAGAGAGGGAGCACTTGTTAGCAGCAGGTAGAGCTTCAACATCAGAGTATGTTTCTAGCCCAACAGAGAGGTCAGTGGGGAGTTTTTTTGTTCCGAGAGTTGCTGGAGCAACCACACTTGGTAGAAGTGTTGCATGCAGAACATTCCAAAGTTACAGGATCGGGTTCGAGTTGAAGCCTTTCTTGTTGAGAGGGAGTGTTGAAAATGGCAACAAGAAATGCTAAAAATAGAAGTGCTAAAAATAGCACTGCTATAAATAGTAGTTTGGGTACCAGTGCTGGATTGGGCAACAGGGAATGAAAAATGGAAGTGCTAAAAATAGAATTGCTATTTTTAGCAGTTCAGGATGGATTCCTATTTTAGTTAGTCCCTGGACTAAAAATAGGAAGTAAAATTCGAATTTGAACTTAACAGCTGTTTGAAAATAAATTAATTAATTCTCCATGAGTTAATTAGTTGTGAAAAATCAAACATGAAGTCTATGTGAGGACATGCAACAGTTTATCTATTAATTGAGGAATTTATCCATCAGTTAAAGTGAGAAGGATGAGTTCTATGTTGAGTAGTAATTAGTTGGCTTAGTTAACTGAGTCAAGTCTAGTTAGATTGATTTAAACAGTTTGTTTAAATTAATGCGAGTTCAGTTAGTTAATGCATGCTTGCATATAACTGTTGCACTTCAGATAACTGAAGATTCTCTCATGAATAACTCATGCATGTCAGTTCAAAGAGAGACCCAGTTGAGATCAAAGAAGGGACAATGTACTATCAATTAGATGAACATTTTTCCTATAAAGAAAGCTCATCCATGATGAGGATTTATCTCCTTCAAGACTGCGTAGTTGGATTAGAGGTTAGTGAGTGTGTGAAGAGGCCAATTCACACAAGTGGCTGCACTGGACCCCAATCAGAATTGTGCAAAGAAATAGGAGGCTTGGAGGGCAGACCAGAGGTTAGACAGAGGCCTTTGACTGTCTATGAGCAGCAGAGGTATTGCAGAGAGAGCAGGATAACTTTTGA
This sequence comes from Pinus tabuliformis, assembly GCA_031772625.1. NCBI lineage: Eukaryota > Viridiplantae > Streptophyta > Pinopsida > Pinales > Pinaceae > Pinus > Pinus tabuliformis. The sequence continues at coordinate 738,134,068 of CM062814.1, read as the reverse complement.
GCTGATTCTTTTTGTAATACTGGCCATATTTCCACTTGTATGATAATACAGAGTTGGGGTTTTAGGATGAGGCTTTCCCCTAGTTATATATTCTGTGTTATGTGTGATTGATTCCTTCTTATCAGTTATATGTGTTTTTATTGATGTTGCTCATGTTCGATTAAGCTTCCGCTAAATTGGTTGTAGAAGTAGATCAAGTATTTTGCTTTAGTCTATTGCATTATCAAGTGATCTACAGGTGGGAATTTCTACATGATGTTCCTTCAAATTATGTTATGTCGAATTTCCACATTACTTAATGATTTTAATGGTTATGTCACCTTGAGATGTTCCTTAATGGTTATGTTTTAGTGCCACGTTCATGAATGGTAATGACATGTTGTGGTATTTATCTTGGTAGAGTTATTTAGAGTTGCTATGTTCTTCAATGGTTGTCACTTTGCCACATTCATCAAGGGTTATGTCATATCTGTGATATTTCATGTTAAATTGCATTTTTTAAATGGTTATTTAACATTTTGATGTTCATGAAAAGATATGTTGGATTATGATATTCCTATATGGTTATGTAGCATTGTGACTTTTATTTTGGTTATCTTATGTTGAATTGTTATGTTCCTAAATGGTTAAGTTAAATTGTGAAATTCATCAGTGGTTATTTCATATTATAAGGATTATCATGGTTGAGTTAGGTTAAGCATGACTTTCATTAGTTGACCATGGTTCACTATCGTTGACTTTGATTGAATATGCTTGATTATGTGTGATTTTGGTTGATTATGTTTAACCACGGTTTACAATGGTGATATCACATTGCAAAATAACGGTTGAATATGTTAACCATAGTTTTCTTTAGTACACTATGGTTCATTATGGTTGAATTTGGTTGATTATTTTAACCATGATATATTATGGAAATGTCACATTATGATGTTCATCTTGGTTGATTAATGTTGAATTTCTAAATTCCTCAATGGTTATTCCACATTATAACATCTATCAATGCTTTCATCACATTGTAATCTTCCTCTATTTTATATTGTTCTCTAATGATTATGTCAAATTGCAATGTTCCTCTATGGTAATGGAACATTTCAATGCTCATTAAGGGTTATGCCACCGTGCAACATTCCGTAAGGGTTTTTCTTTAGTGTGTTGTTCTTGATTGGACATGATTCATTATGATATTCATCATGGTTTGATTATATGGAATTTATATGTTCATCAATGGGTATGTTACATTGCAAAATTCATTAAGTGTTATGTCACATTTCTAATGTTTCTTAATTGTTATGTCATGTTCTAATGTTCTTATTAGTGGTCTTATGTTGAATCTTGATGTTTATTGTTTGTTATGTAGCATTACTACATTTATCTTCATTGACTTATGTTAAATTTGTATGTTCAACAATGGTTATGTCCTAATGTGATATTTGTCATTGGTTATTTCATATTGTGATGTTTATCATGGTTGAATTATGTTAACCATGACTTTCTTTAATTGGCTATATTTCATTATAATTCACTATGGTCAACCACAATCAACTGTTTTTTTCTATGGTTAACCTTGGTCACATATGACTCACTATAGTAAACCATGTCTGGGCATGGTTGACTATTGGTGCCGATGGTTAAATATGGTTATGCCATAATAATTATGTTCATCTTGGCTAACTTTCCAAATTACTACATTCCTTAATATGTGTGTTGCATCGCAATGTCCATCAATAATTATGCTGCATTGTAAAATTTCTCAAGGGTTTTGTTCCTTTGTGATATTTCATAATTCCTATGTTAAATTTGGGCATTAAAATTCATTAACCTGTGTTGAATTACTATCTTCCTTAAGATTTATGTATCCTTGTTATCTTTAATAGTTATGTATCATTATAATGTTCCTAAATCATTATAATCCTTTGTGACATTCATCTTGGTTAGCCAATGTGTCGAACTATTATGTTTCTTAACAATTATACCACATGATGAAGTTCATCAAGGGTTAAATTGCAAATGTGACATTCCTTAATGGTTATGCCACATTTCATTAGTGAAGTAATGTCAAATCATAGTGTTACTCAAGGGTCATGTCACATTGCAATGTCTTCGAAGGGATATGTACATAGAATTTTCTCAATGTTTATATGACATTGCTACATTTGTCTTGGTTGGCTTACATTGTATTACCATATTATGTCATAGTGTGATGTTTCTAAAGGGTTACGTTTGGATTTTGGGATTCTTGAATGGTTTTTCACATTGCAATATTTATAATGGTTGTATCATGTTGAATTGTTGCATTCCTCAATGGTTATGTCACATTTCAATGTTGATCAAGAGTTATGTTCCAATGTGGCATTTGGCGTGGGTAATGTAGGATTATAACATTTCTCAATGATTACATAAATTCTTATAATTGATAAAGTATACAATGTCACATTATAACACTAATGATGTTTAGTGAAGTATTTGAACTTGAAATAATTCATTTTTACAATATTTAATTTCAATTTCAATTTTGTATTCAAGGATATAATAACCAAATATGATTTAGAAAAATATATAATGGATAGCTTTTGCTCAAACTCATACAAAAATACATTGAAAGATTTGTGTTTTTTTACTTAATATATCAATTTCACTTATCATATCAAAGTTATTATATATTTATTTATTTATATGGAAAATCTATCATAACTTAGTAGTCAAACCAATAGTGGGGACAACCACTCGCTATTATCCGCAAATGTAGGTTAACTCGTCATTGATATTCAAGGAAAACCACGCCACCTAGAATTACACACTAGTAGTCTATAAGGGAGTAGGCTTTCACTCCTACTAGGTGCCTCTTATTCTTAGGCCACTAACCTGTTTACTTACAACAGAGAAAAACGAATATTTAACCAAAGAAAAACTATTTTAAAACATACTCTAAACCCATAATCTATTTCAAATATTAATAATAATTACATTATTAAAAATAATATTTATTTAAAATTAAAAATATTGCTTATTTTGTTATCACTCTTTCATCTTGTAAGATTGGAAACATATAATATTCTCTATTCAAAAGAGCTATCCAAATTAGTTATGGAGGCCCATAGCAATACCAATCCATTCACGACGATATGGCGTTCAAAAGATAAACGTTATCAATAACGGTACGTTGACGTTCACGACCATACACTAAAAATTCAGTCCACGAGGGTAATGGATGGATTGCTATGCAGTGGGCCATGCAATCAATTATGTGCACAAAATTAGAGAGAGCCAAATTTGTGGGAAAAGATTACAATTGAGCAATCAAATAGTGAAGTGACACTGTCAAAATGACGTATCGCTCACTTGTACTAGTGGGAAAAGATTACAATCGACGTATGGCATCATTACTCACCTTATGTTGCATCCAATTAATGATGTCGAGAAAATTACGCAAGGAAAATCTGTGGGAAGAGATTACAATTGACAAATGAATCACAAGTAGGTAGAAGTATAGCGCATATGGCATCATTACTCATCCAATTAATGATGTCGAGAAAATTAAGCAAGGAAAATATGTGGGAAGAGATTACAATTGACGAATGAATCACAAGTAGGTAGAAGTATAGCGCATATGGCATCATTACTCATCCAATTAATGAGGTCCAGAAAATTACGCAAGGAAACTCTGGGAAGAGATTACAATTGACGAATGAATCACAAGTAGGTAGAAGTATAGCGCATATGGCATCATTACTCGGCAAGAGCTATTTCCAACCCCATAACATATTTATGACGCCTGACATGTTCGGGAGATAGCCGTTTATAACGCGCAGCTTTTTCTTTTTTTCTATAATTATCCGGACGCGATGTTATAAAAGGTTATTTCCGGCGCATGTCAGAGTGTCATAAATATGTTATAGGATTGGAAATAGGACTCGCCATCATTACTCACCTTATGTTGCATCCAATTAATGATGTCGAGACAATTACGCAAGGAAAATCTGTTGGAAGAGATTACAATTGACAAATGAATCACAAGTAGGTAGAAGTATAGCGCATACGTGGGCAATTGCAATGTTATGTCTAGAAGGCTTTGACTAATGCCCACTAGATGTTGCATCCTCCTTTAACTTCATGTGCCAAAGTCGTGTGTTGTACCAAAGTTTTAGTTTTTGTGATTGGAATCTAAATTATATTAAAAAAAAAAAAGTTTTTTTTTTTTCTCACATCAAAGTTATCTTTTATGTGATGAGTGCATTATGATAAAGTTAATTTTTGTTTGGCGAGAGTATCATATTCAAGTTATCATTTGTGTGAAGAGCACATCATGCCAAAATTGTATTTCATGAAATGCACATAATATGTGTTTAAGAAGTATATTTACCAAAAAAATTAAAAAGAGGCACATAAACCAAAATTCCATATGGGGTAGATATAATACAAACATATTTTAAAAAGGATGAATAAAGCAAGTTTTAAAGGGATATAAAAATTGATTTCAAGGTTTAAAATAGATTGCACCAAAATTTAAGAGAGATGTGACATATAAAACTTGTTACACCTAAAATATTTTGAGATTTGAGACTTCTATGACATGAATTATGTTGAAATGCTTCCAGATCCATTACATAGTTTTTTTTTTTTTTTGGCGTTTCAAATCATCATATGTGGCTCATCATCTTACATTCATCCTGATGACGAGCCACATATGATGGTTCGAAACATTGAAAAACAAAAAAAACCCTATGTGATAGATCCATAAGCATTTTAACATGCCTAAAATATTTAGAAGTGCGATAAAATATTTAGAGGATTGGTGTATTGCATACAAATATTTATGAAGTGTGGCATGGTGCACATTGCTCCCAAGTTTATGAAAGTCGCATTATAGTTGAACCTACTCCAATAGTTAATATTAAGGGTATTGAATTTGCAATAGAGTGTCCACATATTTCAAATATTTATAACAATGCACCATCACAAAAGTTTTCAAGTATTTACATAAGACAAAGAATTTGGGTTTCACATGACAAAACTTTTTGAAGTAACACGTGACACTCTAGATCCTTTTTTCTTCCATACACAAAGTTTTAAAATATGTCAAATTAAAAATATTTTTGATGTGATAAATACATTTTCCAAACATGTGGCTCTAAGATTTGATTTTGTATGATACACAATGTGATGACAATCCTAAAATTATCTCAAACCCAAAAGTTTCTTAAGTGTGATACACATATCACACACAAAATTAACAAGGGTGTGACTCAAGGCCTTTTCACATGAAATGAAGAATGACACATGGCAACGTTCATTAGTCCAAGTTTTTTAGATGTCACACCATGCAAAAGTTTTGTTTTATGCAATGATTACATCACTCCAACGTTTCGTTTCATGTAATAAATGCATATGAGAAAGGTTTTGTTTCATGAAATACACATAAGATATGTTTGAAGCAGGCTCACATAAGGTTTTTTTTTTAATATAAAAAGAGGCACATAAACCAAATTTCGATATGAAGTGTGCAAGATGCATAAAAAATGGTTCTAAAAGGGAACATAAAGAGGGAGGATTTCAAGGTTTAAATCATATCACACATAAAGTCTTTAGAGGTGTGACATGTTGTGCCTAAAATCTTTAGAGGAATGACTTGTCATGTACAAAGATTTTTGAAGTGTGGCGTGGAGCACATTGCCCTCTGTTTATGAAGATCACAACATATTTGAATCATGAATGTTTTTCAATTGTGGCACAAGTTTGGAGACGATTCCATATTCAAAGTTACAAGGTTGAAATTAATTTGGAGTTTGATTAGTTATATTTCCATATTGTTCATATTTGTGTTACCATCCTCAACTTTTGTAATTTATGGAGTACTCCATCAAATGGTATAAATACATATGAATGGGAGATACTCACACAAATAGGGATATTTCCAAAAATATTTTGTACGATGCATTACTCGAATCATGTTGATCACATTTATGGATAAATAATATTTAAACAAGTATACAATAAATATTGTCTTCACTTCTTTCAAAGACCTAATGCATAAATTCTGAAAATTCACAAATAATGGATGAAAAAAATAAGACAAAATAGAAAAGAACACAACATCTTGAAATAGATTTAGATTACCACCTAAAAAAATAGTTAAAAAAACTTATATTTTAAATAATTTGAAAAAATAAATTTTAATAAATATAATTATTTTTAATAAAATATAATAAATTAAAAATCTCAAAAAGGGGTAAGTACCTCATTTTCAGTAATTTAATTTCAAATTATATATTAATATTTTTGCATTAAAAAATTGGAACAAAATACATTTTAATAAATAAAATTACATATTACATTTTATATGCTTACGTTTAATATGCTATAAATTTAGGTTTATGATAAATTTAGCTATAATTTTTTCCAAATGCTTTGAAATATATAATTCTTGTCAACATAATGCACTATAAAATGATTGAAAAAGAACCAAAACAAAATTCACTATTTCATTAATGTAAATCTTAAAAAATAATAAATAAATAAAAAAAAGGCCATTCGCGAATGCTCTGTATCTATTCCATACTACGTTGGTACTCTATTGTGTAAATCAGTGTTGATAATATCGGTATCGGGAAAATATCGGCGAGGGTCCAGAAAATATCTTATCGGCAATATCGGCGAAAATATCGGCAAAATATCGGCAAATATCGGCAAGCATAAAAAATGCATAATATATTCATTTTTTTTCTTCAGATTTTTAAACATATAAAGCAATAACAACGTGAAATAAACACATTGGCACATAAATATGAAGAAAACACTGATATATATGATGTCAAATAGAAATGATACATCAAAGGCGATACCAAATCTTGTTGATCCCTGATAATTGTCCATTCAAGGACTCAAATGTGGAGAACCAATACAAAATAACATCACATATATAAAAGTATCTCATCATCATGAGTTACATGTAACACAACATATAAAACTAACAGCTATCTATCTGAAATCACTGCCCTCTCCCCCTTTTACGGGAAAACATGATGGGCTGTTTGCCAAGCCTGCCCCTAGTAGTAGGAGGCCCTGACCCTGCCTCTGCACCTAATGTCAAATAATGAGTGCTAGGTATGGGGCTATGCTCTCCTATATCTATAGCAGATGGTGTTGATGCAGATGCTCCCGCAGTGTCCTCCTCCTCCTCCTCCTGCTCCTCCTCTGAGTGTTGCTGCTCCTCTGACTCCGAGTCCTCCTCTTGCTGCCCCTGCTCTAATGGATCATCTGCCACTGGCTCTAACCATGAAGGTGACTCCTCCAAGAGGGGCTCCTCAGACTCCACCCTCCACGGAGACAATACATCAATATTGTCTAATCTAAGTCACATGACACGAGGACACGAGACATGGAGGACACGTAAATACGAGTATTCAATACGAAACACAACGACCTGGAAACAAGACACGGGGGACACGTTTTATATATATATATATATATATATATGCCAAAATATAGTTTTTTATCCATATTAAATTGCAGGTTGCAGCTTATCTAATCAAATTAAAATATAATTACTTCTCAAAGTTCATAGTTCACTTTAAAAAAAAAAAAATCAAAATTTACTATTTAGAAATTAGAATGTGATATGCTTGGTCTTGATTCTTGAATATTCAATGTTCATTGTTCATGTACAACATACAAGCACATAAGAAAATAACTAAAGTCTAATCCTATTGATTTCCTCTGCCCCTCTTGCGAGAAAATGCCACAGCTTTCCCTTTCCCTCTAGATGTAGATGCTGGTGCTGGTGGAGTTGGCAGTGGAGTTTGTTATGCTCTAGAAGCTGAAGAACTAGAAGGAGCTATAGGAGGTAGACCACGTTCTCTACTAGTGGCAGGGGTAGCCCGGGCAGGTGGTGTCACCTGGAAACATTACAATCTCCCAATCCTGAAATCCTAAAAAACTGATAAGTCTGCTGCATTGTGAATGAAATCTAAAATTCTACTTTCTCCATATGAAATCCAATGAGGCCGGAACCACTCTCAAACATCCTGAGTCATTTCATGGTAATGTTAAAAATTTAAGTAAAAGGATGAAAATTAAGATTAAGGAGAATGTCACTTTTACTTTAAGAATTTAACATTACCATGAATAGCATATCAATACTAGGGCCTAGAACGCTCAAACCCTCCTTGGCAACAACCACATAGCTCTCCCCTTCCTTCTCCAGCAATCAGAAATGAAAATGATATGAAAAAAAACCAAAATCGGATTTTTATAGGCCATGCAAAAAAAAATTACAGTCACCGGGCGATATTTTCGATTGTCGCGCGATATTTTCCGAAATATCGACAATATTTCGGAAATCGCGCGATATTTTCAAAAGCCGAAAATATCGCGATATTTTGTCGGCGATATATCGGCTCGCCGAAAATATCGCGATATTTCCGAATATCACCGATATCTCGGCGATATTATCAACACTGGTGTAAATATTGCGAATGCTTTGTATCTATAACATATTACGTTGGTGCTCTATTGTGCTTATTGATAATCTTATTACACATAGATGGATAAGATGTTAGATAACTCGTATTTATATATATATATATATTTTCGTTGTTAATATAGTATTAGTATTTAAAATGGATCTAAATATATTTAAGGAAGAATATTATGATTGAAATATTTTATTTATAGATATTTTATAGTAAATAGAAATATTTATTATTATAGATTTATTTTAACTATGGATCTATCAAGCATCTAGAGGAATCAAATATTTTGATATACAAATTTTTTTTAGAGTGAAAAAAGGTTTACACCTCAAGAGATTTAGTCTTTAATAGCACTTGAAATATTTGTGGTTTACACCTCAAGAGATTTAGTCCTTATTAGCACAAATCATTGCAACCTGTGTGGTTCATAATCAAAACAAGATAAAGAATAATATCATGCCATTGGATTAAACACAGAAATTAGATGAAGAAACAAATCATTCCAACTCTTAGAATGTAAGGGTTACTTTTTACACACCAAAAATTAAGAAAGATTTATTTTATATATATATATATATATATATATATATATATATAATTTTAGAACTATGATAAATTTTTTACTATATTTCATATTATGAGTGTATTGGATTCTTTTATTTTTATGAAAAAATATAAGTTATTTTTTTTTTTAATGAAAAAATATGATGTATTTTTATTTAACATGTTGATTTCAATATTATTTTTATTTCATAGTCTAATTAAATTAATAATTATTTGTAAAATATATTATAAATTATCAAATTCAAATGGTTGAATGAGTGTTTTGGATTCTTTTTTATGAACCCATATGAGTATTAAAATTTTTATTTAAAATAAATAATGTTGATTTCAATATTATTTTTATTCCACAGTTTAATTTAATTAATAATTATTCCTAAAATATACTATAAATTATCATATTCAAATGGTTGAATGAGTGTCTGGGATTATTTTTTAATATGGGTGTCTTGGATACTTTTTTTATGAAAGAATATGAGATATTGTATTCAATTTTTTATTTAATAAAAATAATGTTGATTTCAATATTATTTTTGTTTCATATTTCATAGTTTAGTTAAATTAATAATTATTCTTAAAATATATTATAAATTATCAAATTTAAATGGTTGAATATAAAAATATAAAAATTAAATTAAATTAAATTAAATAAACTAAAAATATAAGAGAATAAATCAAATGGTCAAAATATAAATTAAATTAAATTAAATAAACCAAAAATATAAGAGAATCAATCAAATGTCAAAATTAACTAACAAATAGTCAACACAACAAATAAAGAGGGATTAACAATTAACTGGGGGGTCACCTATTGACAGTTAACCTATTGATAATTAATTCCTCTAAATTACCCTATTGACAATCAACCTATTGATAATTAATTCCTCTAAATTACCCTATTGACAGTTAACCCTTAGTGAAAAGTAAATAATTTAATTCACTTAACAATTAACCCAGGGGTATTGGTAGTTAACCTATTGATAATTAATTCCTTTAAATTACCTATTGATAGTTAACCCTTAGTGAAAAGTAAATAATTAATTCACTTAACAATTAACCCAAGGGGTATTAGGGATTTCTTCCTATTGGTAGTTAACCTATTGATAATTAATTCCTTTAAGTTACCCTATTGATAGTTAACCCTTGCTGAAAAGTAAATAATTAATTCACTTAACAATTAACCCAAGGGGTATTAGGGATCACATATTGGTAGTTAACCTATTGATAATTAATTCCTTTAAATTGCCCTATTGATAGTTAACCCTTAGTGAAAAGTAAATAATTAATTCACTTTAACTCACTAAACTTTGGGTTGTGTGCAAGCCTGATTGAAAATTTTATATTTTAATTTATTTTGATCTTATTTAAAAAAAGTTAGTTACAGGATTTACTAAAAAAATCACTAAATAAAAAGGTAGTTAGTACCTGCAGTGTACTATATTGTTTGATGCAAGGGAAGGCAAGACACTGCTAGTAGGGAATTCTTGAGTTGGTTGGATCCAACAAGTAGGGAATTCTTGAGTTAGTTGGATCTAGTAGGGAATTCTTGAGTTGGTTGGATCTAGTGGAATCCCGAACCTGGACACTAAATTCCGCAACCAAGCTAGACATATGAGTCTATGAGTACTTGGGTTGTACTATATAGTCTTGATGCAAGGGAAGTGTGAATACCTCGGTTGTACTATATTGTCTTGATGCAAGGGAAGGCAAGACACTGAGAGTATGGAATTCTTAAGTTGGTTGGATCTAGTGCGAATATGAAATTCTTGAGTTGGTTGGATCCAGTGGAATATGAAATTCTTGAGTTGGTTGGATCTAGTGGAATCCCGAAGCTGGACACTAAATTCGTCAGCCAAGCTAGACATATGAGTCTATGAGTACTTGGGTTGTACTATATAGTCTTGATGCAAGGGAAGTGTGAATACCTCGGTTGTACTATATTGTCTTGATGCAAGGGAAGGCAAGACATTGAGAGTATGGAATTCTTAAGTTGGTTGGATCTAGTGCCAATATGAAATTCTTGAGTTGGTTGGATCCAGTGGAATCTCGAAGCTAGAATTCTTAAGTTGGTTGGATCTAGTGCCAGTATGAAATTCTTGAGTTGGTTGGATCTAGTGGAATCCCAAAGCTAGAATTCTTAAGTTGGTTGGATCTAGTGCCAGTATGAAATTCTTGAGTTGGTTGGATCGAGTGGAATCTGGAAGCTAGACATATGAGTCTGTGAGTACCTGGGTTGTACTATATAGTCTTGATGCCTTATAACAAACTTGCTTAGGTTGTTGTTAACAACGGTTCTGGAATGGAAATGAAACTGGCACGAGGGGGAGAAGTGGTAAAGAGGACCATTCTTATTGGCCGTGGAGTGAACTTCATCCCTGATGTATTTCCTGGCAAGCCTTAACTAGAACAAACAAGTATTTTAATTCTTGTTTTGTGAAATATGAAAGTAATTAGGTTGTTGTTAACAACTATTCTGGAAATGATTTCTTGGCAATCCTTAACTAAAATAGATAAGTATTTTAATTCTTGTTTTTTGAAATATGAAAGTAATTAGGTTGTTGTTAACAACTGTTCTGGAAATGAAACTGGCATGAGGGGAGAACTGGTAAAGAGAACCATTCAAAACCATTCAGAACCATTCTCATTGGCCGGGGGAGTGAACTTCAATCCTGATCCTTGATCCTTGGCAAGCCTTAACTAGAACATATATGTATTTTAATTCTTGTTTTCTGAAATATGAAAGTAATTTTTGTGGTTGCAGAAGTATGGTTTTTTTTAACAAGAAACATTGTCATTGTAAGGTTGAAAGGAAATGCTATAATTTTTCTTATACATGACAATGTAAAAGAATATGTGAACAGTGTATATTTAATATTATTATTGAGATACTTAGTACAAAGCTATAATTTTTCATGTACATGACTATGTAAAAGAATATGTTTGTGTCAGCCTACGTGAACATTGTATATTTAATATTATTATTGAGATACTTAGTACAAATGATTTTATGGAACGGGAGCGGTTCCGCTTATGAGATAAGGACTCTTAAGTTCTGGTCATGTATAAGCATATGTTTGTGTCAGCCTATGTGAGCCGTGTATATTTAATATTATTATTGAGATACTCAGTACAAATGATTATATGGAAGAATTTTCTTAACAGTTCCTCTTAAGAGATAAGTACTCTTAAGTTTCTAGAACTCCACTGTGGGTTTCATTTTGATGTGTTTGTTTATTTTTAAAAAATAAAAGTGTATAGAGAACTTCAACAAGAATATGAAATAAGAACATTGTTAAATATTTGTATAAGGAAATAAAAATAGAGCTAATATTTTGGAATTAGTTAGTTCCACCGGGTAAGGGTAAGAGAAAACCCTTGGTGGAACAATCCAAATTTCTCATAAATATGTACCTAAATCTAGGTGCATATGAGGGTCTGAAGCAAGCCCCGCAGAAAGAACAGGTTCCGCCTAAATTCTCGAATATTTGAGTAAAATAGTTACAGTGGTAAGTGGTAAGTAATACATAACCAGGCACTGCTAAAGGGAAGAGCAATACTTATAGCTAGTTCTTTCACTAATCTGTAAAATGCGTTAAAAAATTACTAATTTCAGGACAGGGCAAACCCTTCAACAAATAAAGAATGTATTAAGGACTTTGTTAAAGGAATTTGGGGCGTGAAGGGTAGTCCCGACAGGTCAGCTCGAGTCGATCATCCAGAGTCGTGAAAAAAGTGTTATTTCTCAGGAAATCTTTGAAGTGTGTTGGGTGAAATGTAGGGTACACAATCTCACTAAATAGATTAGGTTACCCTTACGAGCTGGGGGCTCTCGGAACCCTATCCGATGAATGACTGCCAGAGAGACAGTTGTACTGCCCTTTGAATGATCGTCGACAAGACCTTCACCATCTCGAAGGTTCTTTGGAGTTGGGGAGTTACAACTCACCCTTTAATTCATCAAGTCGCGGAGGATACAAACTATAAAACTCCCACGCATGCCGCCAAAGCCTAATAGTTATTCGAAAGTGTAAATGAACCCCAAACTTAACAGCGTAATATTAAGTCGGTTTACCCAGGGAGTTCAGGTTAATGCAAAGAATGTCGCTGGAAACTAATATTGACCTCTATGAGTGTTGAAAAATTACCCAATTAGGTGTGATAAGACAGCCCTGCAAACCTTAGTGAGCAAGGTATATTATTAGGATTCAAGTTGTATAAGTAAAAGAAAAAGAATAATTTACCTTGTGAATTATAATAAATTACATTTTAATTTTCTTTTATTGGTCAAACAATGTGTATGATGAAGAAGTGTTACAATTACATCATGGAGTGCCACTGACACTATTAAGTAATTTCTAATTTAGTTTTCTTAAATTATATAATAGAAAAAAACAAATCATTATTATATAATCAATATCACTTTAACATAAAATTTATCCCAAAACTTAACAAATGAAAAATTGATTAATATTTTATTTTATTATAAATTTACATTATTAATATAGATTATTTAAAAGAGATTTAATAATTTTCCAAATTTATTGTCAACAACAAATATTCCTTGATAAAATAAATATATATAAAAAATACATAAATTGATCCAATGTTTATCACACTTGAAAATGAAGTTTAAAACTTTGGCCAATAATTTTTAAATTTTAAAAATATATCTATATACTTAATAAATTTTAATTTAGCAATATTAAAATTATTAACTATAAAAACAATATATATACGAATGTGGCTATTGAACTAAATGTCATAGTGAAAGTCAACATCAATCCAAATAATAACACAAAATAACGAACTCGATGTCCAAATAATAACACAAAATAGAACCAGCATTTAGTCTTTTTTTTTTAACAATATATTATTAAGAAGTTTTTAAAATAAAACTTACCATGAAAATACGATTCAACGCAACCCACGAGAATAGCAAAGGAACAGTGTTCTCTCACCCCGAAAATCATTCTAGGAATGCCATGGATACCGTCCTCCGTATTATGATTATTATTATTCACTATTTTTATTATTAGCGGAGATATCCGATCTTGAGTGAGATATCAGATGGGCACTTGATCGATAAGGATTTTGGTTATCTGGCTTTTCATCTCCTCGTTGGAATAGTCAAAGCCGTCTCTGTATTTGTAGATGAATCGGAGACCTCGTGCAACTTCGAAGACGAACTTCTTGAGACACAGCGCCACACCGTCATGTTTTACAAATTCCCAATTTAATTCCATCGCTGTCAGATTGAGGAGCCCAATGAGATGATTCATTGCATCTTCCTCTGTACATTCAGGCTTCTCTTTCAAGTAGCACTCTATACCTGAAGCAAACTCCCCACCATCCTTCTTCGCCTGGATCACCCGAAAAGAAATATAATGAAATTATTAGCAAATGAGTAAATTTCTGCAAATTCTTAGTCACACGTTAAAATAATATACCTGGAAATCCTTTGAGTCGTCGACCAGTCTGGCCGTCAATTCCACAAGTTCATGGATCTTGGATGGAAGGTGTATTTGCTCCAGAATGTTGTCAGGTACAAGTTGCCCCATTAACAGAAGCGGATACAAATTTAGTATACACATTCCAGAGCTGGGTTTGCCATTCTTCATGTAATCGTCAAAGGTAGGGACATGTCGAGCCGCCATCCATTCGGACTCTTGCATATACCCTTCAAGGTATCGTTCCCACTGAGCAGCCAATCAGTGAACACACGAATAAGTTAAGAAGAATATTACAAATGCATTAAGAATATTAATAGTAATTTCTCTTCAAAATGTTTTAGTTGTTTTTTTGTATCTTCGTAAATACATACGCCTGCTTTTCGTATGTAGGCTGACATATCCCGTTCTTGCATTTTAGCAACTTCAGCATTCAATTCATTGGATGTGTTGAAGAAGAATTCCAGAGTAATCTTTATGTAGTCTGGAAGACGGTCTTGTAATGAAAGATCCCATCTGTAAATGCCATAAACAAAAGAATAAAACAAAAACTCAAAATTGTCAAGTATATGCCAAAAAAAAAAAAAGAACTTTTCCAATTTTTCCTTTTGAAATATTTTGGATGAAAAGCTGCACAACCTGCAACTACAATAATTGCTGTTGATAACTTATAACTTATGGCCTACTCCCTTAACAATATGTTTTCTGTGATATAGTTTAGGGGTATTCTTGACCAGTCGGGCAAACACAACAAGCAATGTTCAGAGACTATGACAAAATAAAGCCCTTGATGTTTTTGTATTGGATTTGAATATACTTATAAACTACTAATAAATGGATTGCCTATTTCTCCAAGAGAGTTTCTATAATTTAAACTTAAACTCACCGTTTGACTGCTTCTGTGAAGATTTTTAGTTGTTCCAACTTTCCGTGAGTATCATAGAGATCATCTAGGACAGTCATCAGTGTCGCAATTTTTGCGAATGCAATTCTGCTGCTCGAAAACTCCGGTTCGAACGTGCCTATAACCATCCAAAAGTAAAATTCCACGTGACGCTTCCGGTAGAAATTCTGCTTCTCTATATCCGATTGTGACCACCACCTGTAAAGTTTAAACACAATAGACGCGGTATGAATGCAGCACTAGGGCATATCAAATTGTATCAACGATTCTCAATATATCGTAATGTCTAAGAACCACCTTGAGAGAAGCTGTAGCTCTCTTTGATGTGCGGATTGCAGAATATTGAAGTCCAATTTAGCCAACTCTAGAACTTTTTTGTTCATAGTTGACCTGAAGAAAGTAAGTGAAAGAGAGATTAGAGAATTCATAGCAATTATTGATTAAAGTTGAGGATTAAGTACAAAAGCAATAACAAGGTAATTACTTAAGCCATGAATTGTTTTGTCCAAATATTTCGATGAAGCTCCTAGCCTCCCATCTCGGCACACTGCAGTACCAAGGAAAATCTAGGGCATACCTAACCTGAGTAACAGCAATCAAATCAAATCAAATCAAGCTTTTGAGTCTAAATTCAGGAATACCGTACATCACATCACTTGACAAGACTCAAAACTCGTTACCTCTCTCAAAAGGCTTTCACCCACTTCCGTTATATCCACTCTCGTCAAAAGTTGGTTTAGATATTCTGTTGCGAATGCCTTTGCCTCGTCCATCACCTTTTCTCCGGGAAATGAAATTTCTGAAGCCCTAAGTAACGTCAACATGCATCTCACTTTTTCTTCTTCAACAGTGGAACTGTGGAAGAACAGCCCATTTTCGTTCTTGAAATTCTCCAAGACAGCTTTTATAGCCAAGACATAATAAAACATGTGTTACCTCATTATGCTTTTACAAAATATTAAAACTCCCCTAATAAGAAATCAGCAGTTGCAGGTATCACCTGAGGATACGTTATATCGATGGAGTCGGAGAGCCCGAAATCCCAAACCCGTAGCATTGAGATCTTTGGTGAGGGAATCTCTTGTTCCAACACCGATGCCTTCCAGCTCGTTCCAATATCTGCTCACAACAAGCGGATGACGATTAGCAAAAAGGGTATGCAGAACCATGTTTTACATTCTAAAAAAGAGTGTAAACAGTGCATTAAGTTTTACATTCTAAAAACGAGTGTAAACAGTGTATTAAGGGTCTGCAGAAATATTTGACATGAGTGTAAACATTTAACCTGTACACGTAATCAAGAGCAGCTTGTATTTCATGGTGAAAGTGCCGATCAATTCCTAGACATTCAAAAATGTCAACCATCTGGAGACGTTTGATTAAATCATCGTTGCCATCTCTCATCTCACTCAAAAGTAAATGCTTCACTTCTTCAATCATCTTTTCACAGCGTTCATGACATTCAGGTGCCTGATTACCATGCAATGCCATACATTTTGAAAAACAAATTATACAAAATAAAGAAGAGATTATAAAAGATAGAGATTTTCCGTCACTGATTGAGATAATTTATTGACATTCAGTTACCTCATAAGGCGACTTAAGAGATTGTATGAAATAGTCGTCCCACAGATTTCCATGATGATGAGTGTTGATGCAGGATCCGTTCACCTCGGCAGATAGTGGTGCACCTATAGAAATTTGAGCCATTACTTCACCGAATCCAATCTTGTATCTGTTATAATACAAGTCTTAGCCGTTCGATTGAAGTGATAAGAGAACAATCTCTTTTATAGGCCTGGATCGTTGGCTGGGCGAAGGTGAAGAAAACAAATGAGAACAAACTCTTTTATAGGCCTGGATCCCTGGATGGGCGAGAGTGACGGCAACGAAAATCACGTCATATAATGTATTGAGCAGTAAGTCAATGTTTTCATTTTTTATGGTTAGATGTGGGATATTGATTTTATTTTCATTTTTTATGGTTAGATGTGGGATATTGATTTTATAATATCAAATCAATCATTAACTTTGTATAAAGGTATAAATTAATACATTGAATTTAATATTTAACTAACCTATAACAATTAAATTAATATTTTGTGCTTAATATTTCAACTTATATTTTTTTATTGGCTTGTACCACCTAATTAATAATGTCTGCTCATTAACCAAAATGTTAAATTATTACATTGAATTTAATATTCAACTAACCCATAACAATTAAGTTAATATTTTGTGCTTAATATTTCAACTCATTTTTTTTTGGCTTGTATCATCCAATTAATAATGTCTACTCATTAACAAAAATGTTATTAGAGCTATCCGCCATTCACTCAATGATGTCTGCAAAATTAAATTAATATTTTGTGTTTAATATTTCAACTTATATTTTTTTATGGGCTTGTACTATCCAATTAATAATGTCTACTTATTAACAAAAATGTTCTTATAGATATATACCATCCAATCAATGCTGTCTGCAAAATTAAATTAATATTTTGTGTATAATATTTCGACTTATATTTTTTTTTTGGGTTTGTACCATCTTATTAATAATGTCTACTTATTAAAAAAAAATGTTAGGGGTATGTACCATCTAATCATGTCTGTAAAATTAGATAAAACTAAATTTGTGAGAAATGATTATAATAGCTTTCTAACTGTTAACTGTTAAATATGTATGGAGTTTTTGGTTTGAATTTTACAAAATATTTTTTTTTTTTAAGTTTAATTGTAGTTTTAAACGAAAAACAGATTTAACACTTTGAAATGTTTCTGAAATATATCTAGTTAAGAGAGCAAATAAACTTTGTTGAATATTATAATATTATTTAATCGAATTAATTTTAGAATATAAAATTTAATCAATAATATAAAAAATTAATAATTTATTTATTAATTATATATATAAATAAAAATAAATTAACTTATTTTAAATGGTGCATTATTTATTATCCTTTTCATATTATCAAAAACTTGTATAAGTGAGAGTAGTAGAAACTTTCAAACAAATTTCATTTCACATATATGATGAAATATTAATTAGTTTTTTTGGAAAAAAAACCTTTTACCAAGCACAATTTTTTACCAATGAAACTTCAAACATATTATGTTAACATTATTTTTCCAAGACTTCAAACGTATTGTTTTAACATTATTTTATTTAGAAAGAGAAACTTTTAGCAAGCACCGTTTTTTACAAATGAAACTTCAAGAGATCATGTTGATTGCATTTATTGATATACAATATTTTAAAAAATACACCATAAATATTTTCTTCACTTCTTTCAAATACCTAATGCAAAAATTCTTGCAGGTTATAGATAATGGATAAAAAACATAAAACAAAATGAAAAATAACACAACATATTGAAGCAAGTCTATTGTGCCTCTTATCAAAATACTTTTCACTTCTTTCAAATACCTAATGTAAAAATTCTTGCAAGCCACCGCTAGTAAATAAAAAGGATAAGACAAAATGAAAGAGAGCACAAAATATTAAGCAAATCTATCGTGCCTTTTCTCAAAATAAAAATTACAAGAAACATGTATTTTGAATTATTTAAAAAAACGCATTATGATTATTTTTAATATGATATAAATTTAAATTAAAAAGCTGAAGTGAAAGTGCACGTATCTAATTTTTTAAATTCATTTAATTTCAAATTATGTATTTAATATTTTTTCATTAAATAATTTGAAAAAATATTTTTTAATAAATATAATTGTGATATAAATTTGATTTTATTATAAATATAGTTAATTTAATTTTTGTGAATTTTTTGTATTTATGGAATATTATCTCGGTGCTTTATTGTGTAATAATTGAATTTATTAATGGTCTTATTATACATAGATAATTTATTAATATTTTTATTATACATAGATAAATAAAATATTAGAGAAATCTTGATATTGTTATATCTATCTTCTTTTTGCTCACATAATATTAGTATTTCAAATGGATCTAATTATTTACATGAAGAACACTATATTTTATATATATATATATATATATATATATATATATATGAATATGATGGAGCTGTTATCATAAATAGAAATATATAGCACATAGAAGGACCAAATATCATGATATGTTAATCTATTTAAAATGCAAAATTAAAAAAAACGTTTGTATCTCAAGATATTTAATCCGTTTTAGTTATATATAGATATTACATTTTGGCATTTTCATTAGTCAAGTTTGTCTAAAAATTAGGAAAAGATTGATTAGAATCTCAAATTTAAATTCAAAATTTCAAGACATTATATCATTTATGCATTCAAAAATATAATTCAAATATATATATATATATATATATATATATATATATATATATATATATATGACTTTTAGTTACTTGTCTTTGATATAAAATTATGTTATTTAATATAGACATTCAAATATTTTATTTATGATTTTGAGAGTGAAAGTGAAATATTTTTACATCTCATGGGTGGTAATATTAACTACAAACCTAGAAAACATAGTGAGGGTGAGATATTGATGTTTTATAATGTTTTTAATTTTAGCTAACCAAATATGTATATTCATTTATGTTTTTACTATAGTTAACTTTTTTTGCATTTAAAGTATATTTTATTTTTGTTTTTAAAATGGAAACCTGTCAACTCAAGTTAAACAATATATATATATATATATATAATAAAAAAAAATAATAAATAATAAATTGGAGTTTTAAATAGATATATATTAAAGTAAACTATAAAAATACTAAAAGAAAATGAATTTAACAAAAATAAAAATGAATAAAATAAGAAAGAGTTAAATTAAGAGAAATATTGAATTAAATAAAATATAAAACAAATAAATAAAAGTAGCATATTGCAACATGGATTGTGTTGATGTGGATCTCTTTCCAATTTTCGTCCATTTTTAGAATAGTTGGTTCTATTTAATGGATGAAGAGGAGAATGGGATGATTTAGTGGAATTCAAATAGTGTTCAACTTTGAAATCATTTCTGCTCATTTTTTTTCAAAAATTCTATGCTAATTAGTGAATAGTTTATGTATTTATTATTAATCACATGATTAATATAAATAATTGCATATTTTAATTTTGAAATTATTATATATAGTATCAGAACATAGAATTCAATCTCAAAACTTATAGAAATTTCAGGTATAAAAATTTCACAATAAATAATCATTGAAAATTATAGAGATTAAAAGAAAACATTCATTATAAAATATAAATATAACCATAAATTTCTTAGAGTAATACACTAATAGAAAAATATATATCATTAAGGAAAAACTTATTACTCAAATCTATACCATTATTCTCTTTCTTGAAATGATAAAAGGATTAAAATTAATTTTTATTTTACAATTTGATATAATATTTTACCTTTATAAATAGGTTAATGTAATAATATCATTTTTTGGTTAAGACTGTTATCAACTATACCTTATATAATTCCTCTTGCTAACAAGACTTACCTCTCTCCCCTACTTGAATAATAAGGTGCCTTTCCGGGCTAGCAATTGATAATTTCACATAGGTATCATGTAGGTGCTAGTTAGAAGCCAACAAGGGTTAGAATATTAATACCCTAGAACACAAGCTTATTGGAGATGCAAATATACAAAATTCAAATCCTGGATTAATGTCTTTGGGTCATGAGGAGGCAGAGCACGAGCCTGTGTGATGGCCTATCATATGTGGGCCGAGAGGGCCTGGAAGGGCGAGACTTTTGGTTGGGTCATTCGAATTTTCTGATTGGCCCTATCCTTTAGGGCAAGTTTCTGCTCAGCCTCCTCAAGTACTTTACTTACCTTAAAAGCAACAAAGCACTTGTTGTGAGCAAAGACGAATGGAGGAATGAAGTCCATCTAGTGATAAAACTTGCCTTGGATTTCACTGCCATATTGCTCATTGCAGCCATTGATTCATGCTCTTTCGTGGATTTGAGATTGTATTTTGTGGATTTGAGATTGTATTTTGTGTTCCTCTTTGGCCAGCAAGACAATACTTTCTTTGCCAACACTTAACTCTTTATGAAAAGACTTAAAATTAGAAAATATTTAATGCGAACCTTGAGGCCTTTGGTTTTGAAAAATATGCATGCCTAACCTGATCAAAACAATATATAATTGAATTTTATAATGATGAAATAAAAAATAAAAATAAAGATATAGAAAATATAGATAGATTTATGATTTCAAAGAAATTATAATTCAAATTTGTAATGACATGCACAGAAATAAATAGATTTTTTTCGAGTTGTCTTTAGTGCGACTTTTTGGAAGTTTTTTGGTGGATTTTTCCGATCTAATTTCTCTAAAATCCAAGAGGAATTCATTGAAATCACAAGTTTGATGGGTAAACCCTGCACAATAGAAGTGCCCTAGAGGTTTTTCACGGTGTTGAATCCATATATACACTAAAAAAACTAATTTAAATAACACAAATCAAGGTTTCACCACAAATTTAAACGCTAAATTCCAGCACCGGAAACTCCAAAAATTCGCACTAAAGACAACTCCGATTTCTTTTAAGTAGTGATAAATTAGAAAATAAACTGAAAAATATACAAGTGGGAGTAAATAAAATTGTAATTTCTATAATATTCGACTTCATTTTATTGCATATAATTTTTCTTTTATTCGAAAGAATTTATTTTTTATCTAATTTGTTCTTTACCATAATAAAAGGAGGAGAAATCTATAAAGAGCAAAAATTTTATTTTGATTAAAAACATTTGTTTATTAAATGAGAGATAAATATATAGTTTTAGTGGGCTTAATGGTTAAGAACATGTATTTCCTTATAGTCAACTCTCACTAGTACTACTGGTTGGGGATGGTTCTCCTTAGCAATGTGACCCAGGATCAAGCATTACATGGGGTGGTTGTACCTTGTGCTAGGGGGAAGAGACATGCTAAAAATATAGTCAACTAAGGGTTGGTGTGGCCGAGGATGAGTGAAATCCCTGGGCGACTTTTAAAGTCCCCTGATGGGGTGACTCTTATGGCTACCACTTGTCTTCGAGGACCCACCGGGGCTTGTCTGACCCACATGCGCGAATTCATAGTGCCATTATGTGTCATCCCAAACCTCAATGCCCGTGAATGTTGAGACTATTCTCACAATTCATCATTAAATACATGGGACACTGTGAAAGCTTCTCCAATTTGTTTGTTTAGGAAATGAATTTGGATAGAGTGGAGAATAGTGGTGCTAGTGTTGGGTTCCATGATGCCTCATCGGGGTCAAGGCCTTGGGTGAGAAACAAGGTGGATGCATGGGCTCGATTGCTTTAGGTTAGGACTAGTTTGCTGGATAGTCCATGGGATCCCTAAATCAGAGCAATTAGGGTGTCGCTTCATCTTCACAACTTCAGTTTTCATTCGTGAAATGTCAGGTTTTCGAAGCTTTCGGAGCTCATGCTTGCAGTTCAGGGAAATATATTTCTTCATGTAGGTTTCAGTAATCACTCTCATACTTGGGGTATTCAATCAGCATCTAGTTGGGCTTTCCTTGTGTTCTGGTTCTTTCTCGTAGATTCTCTTAGCTTCTAAAGATGGAAGGGTGCTATCCTAGGTCTTATTACGCCCTCCTCGTGGGTTGATTGCTGGATAAAGTTGAAGTTCAAGGGTATTAGTTATTTTCCGCCTAGGGCAAGGGTGTTTTTAACTATGAGTCTGGGGGTGGAGGAAGGCTCTTAACATATTCTGGTCGTGGGAGTGGAAAATTACGAGCTCCCCCTGTCTCACTGTGTATGTTTACTGGTTGTTGGTCTGCATCCTTTAGGAGCTGTGCTTTCATGGGTTCATATGCTTTGTTTATTGCAGGTACTGTTGATCCTGTTGACAGGGCGGGACCCACCAACCTCCTTGGTAAGAAGTCCCAATTAGACCTAAGACTGTTTCGTGTAGGAGTCCTAGCAGTGGGTCGTACGGGAATGCATTTACTGTGATTTCGCACAGAGGCAGGTAAGATAACTCTATTGGTAGCAAGGGTGTGACATATGAAGTGAGCCAAGGAAGGGTCATGAGAGGTTCTAACACAAGGGGGTTGAGATGAGTGCACCGCTTAGAAACCTATGATAGTACGGAGTTAAGAAGGGAACACATGAGCAAAGATGCATCACAACATGGAAGGCAAGTTAGCTAGTAATCCAGACTGATGGTTAAACCAACAAAACATTTCATAGATATTCATACATACATACACAGATAGATATACATGCATGCGTAAAGCAAAAAAATACATATATCATTTAGAGTAAACAGATAGCTGAAATACAAAACAACATATGCATGAAATGTGTTGGCTCTTGTTATATTAAGAAGTGTACGTTCTAGTCATACAATACATCCATGTCCAACCACTAGTTCCGAAAATGCAACGTTACAGCCACAACTCCCTGCTCCTCCAGAGAGATGTACTAACTCCGCACAGTGGAGAAGCCAAGGTTCGTTACAATACTATCCAAGATTTCTCTAAGATAGTCCTATCGGAAGCTTGGTTGACCAAAATCTTGTACAATGAGTTATGAGGGACTATTTATAGCAAAGGGTGGGGTGACCCTTGACATTCCCCTTTATGACAGTTCACCTACCCTCATGACTCTTCATCTACTCTATGAGTGTTACATCCAACTATCGACACTTGACTTACACTTGACAACACATTACATTACAATGCACAGGTACCCATGTGATACAAAATGGCTTGAGCAAGCCATACTAGACATCACTATGACTCGGAAAACTGTTGGAAGACCAACTCCTCAACATCTTCATTGTGGTTAACCATAGCATACTGATGCCAAGATTGGTAGTCCGCGATGGTGTCCATGTGCTCCAAGGTGACATATTTTTGGAACCTGAACCTTGCCTCCATAGCATCTGGGTACACTACTCGGGCTCCTCTATCCAACTTATCAGAAAATAATGTGCATCATTGTCTTCAATGTGGCAGGACCAACGACATACTCGTGCATGGTGTTTGCACTCATGGGCAAGTCTGGGCTAGTGGCAATGTGCATCAACTCGTTGAAGTACGAGTCATGCTCTAGTTGGACCTGTGCCTTTGTCTTCACCTAGGTGAGAGACCCAATAGATGAGATCTCATGTGTGTTCACCACAACATACATACTCTTGAATACATGTGCATGGGAAGCCTGTATACTAGTGATGAGTTGTGGGAGATCTTCATAGCTCCAGATCTAACTCTGGATATGTGCCTTCAGCTCAACCACTCTGGGCTTCAACATCTTAGGAAAGTGAAGCGGGGCTCCCTTGTATCTCATCGTCCATGTTTGCATGTAATCAACAACAGTATGCATGTTCACTAAGATTCGTGATCTCCTAGCACATTGCTGCTACCATCTGTTCAGATGGACGACTGCCTTATGCACGGTAACAAACTTGGAGTACAAAGCCCACATAACTATGTCAAGGGACTATACTTCATCTAGTATTGCCTTCTTCAATTCCACTCGAGCGGATGCTATAACGAACTCCCCTTATCCATTCACTCATTCTCAGCTATCAAAAAGTGAACACTTGAGCTAGTGACTTCGGCATATGCTCTAGTGGCATCGGCCAAGGCTGCTGGATGTTTGTGTACGTCATCCATGATCACTCATTCCTCATACTGCACAGGAGATGTATGATCTTCTGGAGTTGATAATCTGAAAGATTGCATACATCTATGTTGAGACTCGTCGAAATAGATGTTGTGCATCTCTCCTTCCGGATGATCTCCAAGGATCTCAGTGTCTCCTTGGTCGCTTGGGACTTGCTCATCTTCTAGATGCGGTGAATCTAGTGGGTTGACCTCTTGGTGGTGAGGAATGGGGTCGATGTCCTACTCTAGCTCCTACTTCTTCATGTCTATATCCATCCGTTAAAGTGCTCACTCTATCTCTTGAGCGAAGTCTTGCTCCTGCGATGGTTCACCCTGTTCGCCTGATGCCAGTTGTTTTGATGAGTCCACTACCTATACGAGCATTGTTTCATCCGTCTGCACATGTTGCGCCCCCTACTATACCTATTTCTGGTGCACTTCCCTCTCCTATTTGCGCATCTATTGTTCCTTCCAAAATTTCTCCTTCTACTCATGCAACTCCTTCTATGTTTCTTCGATCCTTCGTTTCTCCCTCTGCCTTTGCGTGATTCGCTTATTGGGTTGTTGTCTCCTTTCCTCTATAGCCATAACTGCTTTCTCCATAAGTGGATCTACTCGGAACTTGTAGCTTTTCTCTTCCTCCATGCGATTGACAATCTTCCTCTTGCCCTTGTCGCACACTGGTATGTTTTCCTTTACTAATGCTTCTGCATTTGATGCTATCCAGGATGCTGCTTCACATTGCTTCGCTAACCATTCCAAAGCGAAGTCGACTAGTTCATTGAGTCTAGAGGAGTTGTAAAAATATCTCCATGGGTCCTCCTCTACCAAATGACATGCCCCATGGATCCAGTTGAACGGTACTCTCGTGTAGTGATCTTTCACAAGGAAATGAGGGTCATACGGATTGTAACTTCGGAGGTCGAATGGATAATTCTTCATCTGTTCTCCTTCGACATCCGCATACTTGAAACTTCAGATCTCGTATAACCCAATGCGCAGTGGAAGAGTAAGCCAAGGTGCCTTCTTCTTTCGGTGCAGCCTAGCCGTCAATCGTGTCAAGATGTGATATGCTACTTCCTACATGACGAGTATGTCTAAGGCAAACTTTAGTAGAACATGTAGAGGCTTCTCCGCGCTGTACATTTGTATGAAGGTGACGGATGGTGAGGCATACCAATCAGCTATGTCTATCAGTGCCTCCATTGCTGCCTTCGACATGCAGGGTAGATCTTGTTTGAATATCATCTTGTAAACTGGGGTAACAAAATGATTGGAAAACCTTGTGATAACTCCTTTGAAGCTGCATTTGAACAACAACTTACAATACGTGTTCACAGCAGTCTCCGCTAGTGACCATGCCCACTTCAAGCCCAGGAACTCTTGTCAGAGACAGATTTCATCCAAGATGTAGGGGGGCATGTAGATTTCCACTTGCATATCTTCAGGCGAATGTTGAGCCCTTGTTACCTATTCCTTCGGCTGATGAGCCAACATGCCAAACCAGTTAAATGGTTTTCCTTCTCTCACCAGTTGGTCCAGCGCAATCACCCAACTCTGTGGGAAGGTTTCCATGCTTTCTTGGCCATACAGTTGACATTGAAATATGACTAGGTATTGATATGCCTTCTGCGGTATCTTTGTCTTATAGATCTGGTTGGGTGTCATCTTGAATCTAGCCGACTCCTTTACCTAGTTCTTCATAATGTCTCTGGAGTTGGCATCATTGCTGGGTAAGTTGAAAGGAGTCTCCATGATAGTCACAAGCATCGACATATGATACATATGATCATAATCCTCTACCCTGAAGGTTGTAATATTCATCCTGTTGACACTCCTCAAGTTCACCATCTCAGGATCAGTGTGCGAGACAATCCAGTGCATCATGTCTGCACATGGGAACACAGGATATCTGCATGCAATCTGGTACAAGCTAGACTTGGGGATGTTCACATATACCTGGTGTTCTGTGAGGACATGCAACAATTTATCTATTAATTGAGGAATTTATCCATCAGTTAAAGAGATAAGGATGAGTTCTATATTGAGTAGTAATTAGTTGGCTCAGTTAACTGAGTCAAGTCGAGTTAGATTGATTTAAACAATTTGTTTAAATTAATGTGAGTTCAGTTAGTTAATGCATGCTTGCATATAACTGTTGCACTTCAGACAACTGAAGATTCTCTCATGAATAACTCATGCATGTCAGTTCAGACAGAGACCCAGTTGAGATCAAAGAAGGGACAATGTACTATCAGTTGGATGAATATTTTTCCTATAAAGGAAGCTCATCCATGATGAGTATTTATCTCCTTCAGGATTGCGTAGTTGGATCAGAGGTTAGTGAGTGTGTGAAGAGGCCAATTCACACAAGTGGCTGCACTAGACCCCAATCATAATTCTGCAAAGAAATAGGAGGCTTGGAGGGTAGACCAGATGGTAGATAGAGGCCTTTGACTATCTATGAGCAGCAGAGGTATTGCAGAGAGAGCAGGATAGCTTTTGAGATAATTCTTTTTGTAATACTTGCTATATTTCCACTTGTATGATAATACAGAGTTGGGATTTTAGGCTGAGGCTTTCCCCAGGTTATATCTTCTGTGTTATGGTTGATTACTTCTTATTCTCAGTTATATCTATTCATGCTTGATGTTTCTCATGTTCAATTAAGCTTCCACTAAATTGTTTGTAGAAGTAGATCAAGTGTTTTGCTTTAGTACATTGCATTACCAGGTGATCTACAGGTAGGAATTTCTACATGGTATCGGAGCTAGTTGACTTGTAGAAAAATTCTACATGGAAGTACTAAAAATAGAATTTCTATTTTTAGCACTTTAGGATGGATTCCTATTTTAGTCAGTCCCTGGACTAAAAATAGGAAGTAAAATTTGAATTTGAACTTAACAGTTATTTGAAAATAAATTAATTTATTCTCCATGAGTTAATTAGATGTGAAAAATCAAACATGAAGTCTATGTGAGGACATGCAACAGTTTATCTATGAGGAATTTATCCATCAGTTAAAGGGATAAGGATGAGTTCTATATTGAGTAGTAATTAGTTGGCTCAGTTAACTGAGTCAAGTCCAATTAGATTGATTTAAACAGTTTGTTTAAATTAATGTGAGTTCAGCTGGTTAATGCATGCTTGCATATAACTGTTGCACTTTAGACAACTGAAGATTCTCTCATGAATAACTCATGCATGTCGGTTCAGACAGAGACCTAGTTGAGATCAAAGAAGGGACAGTGTACTATCAGTTGGATGAATATTTTTCCTATAAATGAAGCTCATCCATGATGAGGATTTATCTCCTTCAGGACTGCGTAGTTGGATCAGAGGTTAGTGAGTATGTGAAGAGGCCAATTCACACAAGTGGCTGCACTAGACCCCAATTAGAATTGCACAAAGAAATAGGAGGCTTGAAGGGCAGACCAGAGGTTAGATAGAGGCCTTTGACTGTCTATGAGCAGCAAAGGTATTGCAAAGAGAGCATGATAACTTTTGAGCTGATTCTTTTTGTAATACTGGCTATATTTCCACTTGTATGATAATACAGAGTTGGGGTTTTAGGCTGAGGCTTTCCCCTGGTTATATCTTCTGTGTTATGTGTGATTGATTTCTTCTTATCAGTTATATGTGTTCTTATTGATGTTGCTCATGTTTGATTAAGCTTCCGCTAAATTGGTTGTAGAAATAGATCAAGTATTTTGCTTTAGTCTATTGCATTATCAGGTGATCTATAGGTGGGAATTTCTACATGATGTTGATGCAAATTATGTTATGTCGAATTTCCACATTATTTAATGATTTTAATGGTTATATCACCGTGATATGTTCCTTAATGGTTATGATTTAGTGCCACGTTCATGAATGGTAATGACACGTTGTGGTACTTATCTTGGTAGAGTTATTTAGAGTTGCTATGTTCTTCAATGGTTGTCACTTTTCCACATTCATCAAGGGTTATGTCATATCTGTGATATTTCATGTTAAATTGCATTTTTTAAATGGTTATTTCAAATTTTGATGTTTATGAAAAGTTATGTTGGATTATGATATTCCTATATGGTTATGTAGCATTGTGACATTTATTTTGGTTGTCTTATGTTGAATTGTTATGTTCCTAAATGGTTAAGTTAAATTGTGAAATTCATCAATGGTTATTTCATATTATAAGGATTATCATGGTTGAGTTAGGTTAAGCATTACTTGCAGAATATGCTTGATTATGCGTGACTTTGGTTGACTATGTTTAACCATGGTTTACAATGGTGATATCACATTGCAAAATAATGGCTGAATATGTTAACCATAGTTTTCTTTAGTACATTATGGTTCATTATGGTTGAATTTGGTTCATTATTTTAACCATGATATATTATGGAAATGTCACATTATGATGTTCATCTTGGTTGATTAATGTTGAATTTCTAAATTCCTCAATGGTTATGTCACATTATAACATCTATCAATGCTTTCCTCACATTGTAATCTTCCACAATTTTATATTGTTCTCTAATGATTATGTCAAATTGCAATGTTCCTCTACGGTCATGAAACATTTCAATGCTCATTAAGGGTTATGCCATCATGCAACATTCCATAAGGGTTTTTCTTTAGTGTGTTTTTCTTGATTGGACATGATTCATTATGATATTCATCATGGTTCAATTATATGGAATTTATATGTTCATCAATGGGTATGTTACATTGAAAAATTCATTAAGTGTTATGTCACATTTCTAATGTTTCTTAATTGTTATGTGATTTTCTAATGTTCTTATTAGTGGTGTTATGTTGAATCTTCATGTTTATTGTTTGTTATGTAGCATTACTACATTTATCTTCATTGACTTATGTTAAATTTCTATGTCCAACAATGTTTATGTCCTAATTGGATATTTTTCATTGGTTATTTCATATTGTGATGTTTATCGTGGTTGAATTATGTTAACCATGACTTTCTTTAATTGGCCATATTTCATTATAATTGACTGTGGTCAACCACAATCAACTGTTTTTTTCTATGGTTGACCATGGTTAACTTTGGTCACATATGACTCACTATAGTAAACCATGTCTAGGCATGGTTGACTATTGGTGCCGATGGTTAACTATGGTTATGCCATAATAACTATGTTCGTCTTAGCTAAGTTTCCAAATTACTACATTCCTTAATATGTGTGTTGCATCGCAATTTCCATCAATAGTTATGTTGCATTGTAAAATTTGTCAAGGGTTTTGTTCCTTTGTGATATTTCATAATTCCTATGTTAAATTTGGGCATTAAAATTCATTAACCTATGTTGAATTACTATCTTCCTTAAGATTTATGTATCCTTGTTATCTTTAATGGTTATGTATCATTATAATGTTCCTAAATCATTATAATCCTTTGTGACATTCATCTTGGTTAGCCAATGTGTCGAACTATTATGTTTCTTAACAATTATACCACATGATGAAGTTCATCAAGGGTTAAATTGCAAATGTGACATTCCTTAATGGTTATGCCACATTTCATTGGTGAAGTAATGTCGAATCATAGTGTTACTCAAGGGTCATGTCACATTGCAATGTCTTCAAAGGGATATGTACATAGAATATTATCAATGTTTATGTGACATTGCTACATTTGTCTTGGTTGGCTTACATTGTATTACCATATTATGTCATAGTGTGATGTTTCTAAAGGGTTACGTTTGGATTCTAGGATTCTTGAATGGTTTTTCACATTGCAATATTTATAATGGTTGTATCATGTTGAATTGTTGCATTCCTCAATGGTTATGTCACATTTCAATGTTGATCAAGAGTTATGTTCCAATGTGGCATTTGACATGGGTAATGTAGGATTATAACATTTCTCAATGATTACATAAATTCTTATAATTGATAAAGTATACAATGTCACATTATAACACTAATGATGTTTAGTAAAGTATTTGAACTTGAAATAATTCATTTTTACAATATTTAATTTCAATTTCAATTTTGTATTCAAGGATATAATAACCAAATATGATTTAGAAAAATATATAATGGATAGCTTTTGCTCAAACTCATACAAAAATACATTGAAAGATTTGTGTTCTTTTACTTAATATATCAATTTCACTTATCATATCAAAATTATTAATTTATTTATTTATTTATATGGAAAATCTATCATAACTTAGTAGTCAAACCCATAGTGGGGACAACTACTCGCTATTATCCGCAAATGTAGGTTAACTCATCATTGATATTCAAGGAAAACCACGCCACCTAGAATTACACACTAGTAGTCTATAAGGGGGTAGGCTTTCACTCCTGCCAAATGCCTCTTATTCTTAGGCCACTAACCTGTTTACTTACAACTAAGAAAAACGAATATTTAACCAAAAAAAACTGTTTTAAAACATACTCTAAATCGATAATCTATTTCAAATATTAATAATAATTACATTATTAAAAATAATATTTATTTAAAATTAAAAATATTGCTTATTTTGTTATCACTCTTTCATCTTGTAAGATTGGAAACCGATAATATTCTCTATTCAAAATAGCTATCCAAATTAGTTATTAAGGCCCATAGCAATACCAATCGATTCACGACGATATGGCGTTCAAAAGATAAACGTTATCAATAAGGGTACGTTGACGTTCACGACCATACACTAAAAATTCAGTCCACGAGGGTAATGGATGGATTGCTATGCAGTGGGCCATGCAATCAATTATGTGCACAAAATTAGGGAGAGCCAAATTTGTGGGAAGAGATTACAATTGACAAATGAATCACAACTAGGTAGAAGTATAGCGCATACGTGGGCAATTGCAATGTTATGTCCAGAAGGCTTTGTGCATCCTGCTTTAACTTCATGTGCGAAAGTCGTGTGTTATACCTCTCCTAATTTATGGAAGATATGTGTCCTTTTATAATAATAAAAAAGTATTTAATATTTTAAAGGTTTTTTTTTACATTGTGTATCACAATAAAACCAAACCATTTTTTACGTCGTAAGGCGTTCCCCTCTGAAATGAACTCCCCCAAATACTTTTCTGTCTTATTCGTAGCCATTAGATCTTTTGTTAGACGATTGAACAAAAATCAACCGTCTAATTTTTCTTATTAAATTAAAACATTAAAAACCCTTAAAAAAAACGTAGGGCGATTTAGGTCCATTGGTTCGGCTCTTGGAATCCCGGAGCTCGTTGTGTAAAGAAAAGGCTGAGGCGGCCATTGGAGGAATTGAGGCTAATGGTGGGGTTTTAGTTCTGGTTCATATTTGCAAATCGGGAACCTCAGCTGCACAGGCCATGGCTGTAGGGGCGCTGAAGAATGGCTGCTGTGCAAGAGACAAGGAAAACGATGGCGCTGAAGAATGTGGCTGCTGTGCAAGAGAGTAACTGGTTAATTTTGATGTAACTGGTTCCTGATTCTTGGTTTTCTGTAATTGATGCCTGATTCTTGAGTTTATTTGACAACAGGCTTTGCATTGCTTTGAATTAAGTTAATTTTGATGTAACTGGTTCCTGATTCTTGGTTTTCTGTAATTGATGCCTGATTCTTGAGTTTATTTGACAACAGGCTTTGCATTGCTTTGAATTCAATTAATTTTGATGTAACTGATTCCTGATTCTTGGTTTTCTTTTCTGTAACTGATACCTGATTCTTGAATTTCTGTAATTGATTCCCGATTCTTGATTTCATTTGACAACATGCGCCTGATTCTTGATTTTATTTGACAACAGGCTTCACATTGTTGGGGAGGTTCAGTTGCTTGTTCATCATTGCCTCCTGGCGCTTCCTGGCGTGAGAAAAGAATATCTGAATCGGGTGATCAGCCACCCGCAGGCGCTTTCCCAGTGCGAGCTGACGCTCACCAAGCTCGGCCTCAATGTCGCCCGCGAGGCTTTCAATGACACGGCCGGTGCCACCGAGTTCATTGCCCTCAACGGCCTCCGCGACACGGCGGCCATAGCCAGTTCTCGGGCAGCCGAGCTTTACGGGATGAGTGTCCTGTTCGATGGCATCCAGGACGACAGTAACAATGTGACCCGCTTCGTTATGCTGGCGAGGGAGCCCATCATTCCAAGAACCGACAGGCCCTTCAAGACCAGCATTGTGTTTGCTCAAGACAAGGGTACCTCCGTCTTGTTCAAGGTCTTGTCAGCCTTTGCTTTCAGGAATATAAGTTTGACCAAGATTGAGAGCAGGCCTCACAGGAACCAGCCACTTCGTGTGGTCGATGATGGTAATGTTATTGGCACTGCCAAGCATTTCGAGTACATGTTCTATGTCGATTTTGAGGCCTCCATGGCCGACACAAGAGCCCAGAATGCCCTTCAAGAGGTCCAAGAATTCACCTCCTTCCTTAGGGTTCTGGGCAGCTACCCTATGGACATGACCCCCTTGAATAATATCTCATCTTCATCCTCATCCCCATCCTCTTGTTGATAAATCAATGATATTAAAAACCCCTTGTCTTTCTGATCAGGAAATTCTAGTTCTAGTTTTTCCGGATCTTGAAGTTATATTTTTTCCATATCAATAAACATATTCCTGGTTCCTGGTACATGGTACATGGTTCCTAAAGGAGGGAGCAGAGCAGAGCAACTTACAGCGATTTGGGCAATGAGAATGAATTGATTTATATGATATTGTTGAATATCTATGGCAGATGAAGGCGTGATTTGAAGCTTTTTGTTGTTATAGTTTTGATGGAACCTTAGGATTTTCCTCTGTAAATTCATTCCGCCGCCTTCAAGGGAGATTGCAGAAAGAAAGCTGTAAATGTAAATGCAGTATCCTGTGGCCCTCTGTGGCAGAGTAGTATTTGGTTGTTCTTCCCTTAGTATTCCATTTGTATTTTTTGTTGCCGATCCCAATCACGGCATCCCACAAATGTATTTTGTTTGATTATACTACTCTATCAACATTGAGGAAAATTTACAGAACTGTAACTGTGTTGTTTGTTCATGGACCGAAAATTTCTGGACTAGCCTTGTGAGGAGCATATGGCTGATTAACATTTATTTTCTAGACAAATATCCGAGTTCATTATTTCAGATCTATCCAAAAGTGAATTATGTGCATCAAAGTTACTATGTTTCAAAGCATAACTGACATTTATCCAAAACTAAATTGTGTCAAAGTTACTGTGCTTCAAAGCATAACTGTTCTTTATCCAGAACTAAATTATGTGTATCAAAGCTACTATGCTTCAAAGGAACTAAACCATAAGCTATTTTTTCTTCGATTTTTTCACATTTATTTGGTATCATTTATCAGGTTACAACGTTTGTGGACATCTCTGTTGGTATCCATCCACTTCAAAGCATAACTGGCCTTTATCCAAAACTAAGTTATGTGTATCAAAGTTACTGTGCTTCCAAGCATAATTAAATTATAATTTATAAGCTATTTTTTCTTAGATTTTTTTATATATTTGATATTATTTATCAGGCTTACAACATTTGTGGATATCTCTGTTGGTATCCAGCCCTTTTAAAAGAAGACTGCAGAAAGAAATATGTCGATGTAAATGCAGTATTCTGGATCCATTTTTGTCAGAATAGTTTGCTTGCTCTTCCCATAGTATTCTATATGCATTTTGATTGGCTACCTCAAGCATGGCATCCCACTAATGTATTTTGATTGGTTATTTTTTCAAGGCAAACCATTAATGTATTTTGATGGATTCTATATGCATTTTGATTGGCTACCTCAAGCATGGCATCCCACTAATGTATTTTGATTGGTTATTTTTTCAAGGCAAACCATTAATGTATTTTGATGGATTCTATATGCATTTTGATTGGCTACCTCAAGCATGGCATCCCACTAATGTATTTTGATTGGTTATTTTTTCAAGGCAAACCATTAATGTATTTTGATGGATTGTTTTTAAGTAGAAAAACAGGAAAATTTACAAAACTGTACTGTTTTGCCTTTTTATGGTAGAAATTTTTCTGAACCAGATAAGTGAAGAACATATGGCTGATTTGCATTAGCCTACAAGCCAAATATGTCTGAAATCTATCCAAAACTGAATTTTGTGTATCAAAGTTACTATGTTTCAAAGGATAGCTTGGCTTTATCCAAAAATTGAATTATGTATATAACATGCTTCAAAGCAGAGCTAAAGTATAAGCTAAATTTCATTGGATTTTTATACATATTTTTTTTTACTTATTAGACTTACAACGTTGTAAATATCTCTATTGCTATCTAGCTGCTTTAATGAAAGGCTGCAGAAAGAACACTGGAAATGTAAATGCAGTATTCTGTATTCATTTTTGTCAGAGTAGTATTTGGTTGCTTTTCCAATAGTACTTCGTTTGTATTTGATTGGCTACCACAATCATGGCATTCCAGTTATAAACTCTATTTTATGGACATTGAAGGAAATTTACAAAACAGAATTGTTTTATTACTTCTGAGATTTAGATGCTAGAAAAATATTCTGGACTAGATTTGTGATTAACAATAGTATGTCTGGAAAATATTCTGGATCAGACTTGTGATTAATAATAGCCTACAGTAGTCCATGGGGTTTTGGATTGATGGTGAATGAGTGCACTGTTAAGACACTCCTTGCGATAGATCACTGGTTCAAATCCAAAAACAAATAACCTACAAACCAACTATATCTGAAATCATTACACATAAAGTTATTGTGCCTTTCTCCAAAACTGAGTTACGTATGAAAATTATTATGTTTCAAAGCATAACTCAAATATAAACTAATTTCTTTTGGACTTCCAAAAAGAGACTACAGTACTTTGTATCTGGTTGCTTTTTCTTTATTTTTGATTGGCTACCTCAATCATGACATCCCAGAAATTTATTTTGTTTGATTTTGTCTACTGTTTTTTTAAGGTAAATAAAACACAGAAATTTATTTTGTTTGAATTTGTCTAATTATTTTTCTAAGGTAAATAAAACCTTTTTGTTGGCATCGATAAAATATACAAAACTGGACTGATAGTTCTGGAATTTGGATGGAGGAAATTTTCTAGTTTACTGAGGACGTTGGTTAGAGGGCTGAATAATTTATATCACACCTATTACTTTTTATTATAGTTAAATTATAAAATAATCTCTATTTGGTTTTCATATATGCACTTAGTAACATTTATCAAATTTAAATATCCTAAATATTTTATAGTTTCCATTAATTTTCCTCGTATGCCAATCACAATATACTATACTGATTATGCCATTTGGCAATATTTTCTATATGTGTTCATTAAGGAAAAAATATGAACAGGATTGCTGGTTTTATATAGATTAATGGGATTATTTTGTTAATTAAGTTTAATTAATTAATATTATTTATAATGCTTGTTTTATATAGATTAATGGGATTATATTGTTAATTAAATTTAATTAATTAATATTATTTATAAATTATAATTGAATTTTTGTAAATAAGGTTTAGTGTATGTTATATTTGAAATAATTATTTATAAAAAATTTTGTGTTTTTGTAAATAGGATTATTATTTTTTCCATCTAGATCTAGTTTTCACAAGTGACATATTTTTCCTTAATAAGTATATTATTATATTTTTTTCATTTAGATTTAATTATCACAAGTGACATATTTTTCCTTATTAAATATATTATTATAATAGTTTTGAGTTTTTTTAGTTGTTAATTAACTTTATATTTATGCCGTAAGGCGTTCCCTCTGAGATCGACTCTCTTTTTTACTTACGTGTCATCTTTGTAACCTTACGATTAAATGTTAGACAATTACATCAACTTCAACCATTCGATCAAAATAGTTACAAATGCGTTGGCAACCGTTACAAATTGGTTGCGGAGTGGTATTGCATACTTAAAGCTAAATCCATCTCCCACCTCTGGTAGCTTTGTTCCGACTCTGCGTTGCTCATGCGGCAAGAACATCAAGAAAGTCTATTCTCCTGCCGCAAGAACATCAAGGAAGCTATAAAGCCATGGAAATTTTAACCGAAGTTGCGAGCACCACAATCAGCAATGCCATCTTCGATCCAGTGATTCAACTTATGAAAGATGTTATTCAGAAATAGGAAAACCGTGAGATTCTACAAGTTGATTTGAAGCCTGTGAGATTTTATAAGCTGATTTGAAGCATATGGATAGACTTGTACAGGATATCAGCACCATCTTCCAGGACCAACAGAGAGATCGCCCGCAGACTGTGAAGGATGTTTCGGAAGAGCTGCAAAGATCCCTTACAAAAGCGCAGAGCCTACTTCATCCATCCGTGGGACGGCAACGGTATCTCGAATGTCTGGTGTGCAAGCCGGTGAGACTCTCAAAGAAAATACAAGAATGGAAGGTAAGTTTCGATAACCTCTATCAACACCTTAGAGACGATTTGTCAGTAATTATTAATGTCAGCATATTGCCAAATCAGCGCCGCAAAAGGCATTGCTTCAAGATGTGCCGACCTATGTGTTTGATGGTTCTGGCATAAATTCTGCTCAAAGACAGGTACAGGCATGGCTTACTGAACCATATACCAGGAGATCGGCCCATTCCAGGCTTTCAAAAACAATGTGGGAGTTTTAAAATAACAACAACATCCTTCACAGTTACTGTGACTACGAGCCTGATATTCTCTCTGGTTGTTATTTATTTTAAATTTATTTTTATTGATTTTGATGGGTTATTTAGACTCACCTCTTATTTATTGAGTAGTGATTTTTCTTTTTTCTGGCGTGAATTCGTAATCTTTTTCTGCTTTCTAAATTTAAAATTAGCTGTCAAACTCATTCTCAATGTAAAAAACTAGTTAAAATCCAGGCCAACACAAAACTGATTAAAATTACTTTGACGGTGTGCAACGTACAGTAGGTTATTGCTGGCTATATTGCTCCAACCTTTCACAGGATCTTTATACAGATTTTCCAGCCAATATACGGAGCTCTTGACATGAATTACGGACTCCACCTTTAGTAAGGATTTAAGCTGTGTGAGACCTGGTCTCGTCAAATGTTCTTATTTCTCTGTAGCTCGCGTAAATTTGAGTGATTTTGCGGAACACTATTATTTTGATGGTAAGATTTCGACAGGAAAAGGAAACAGGGGACCGTTAGCGGAACAATTATGTATTTATAAACCCTTAGGGTTGCCTGGGCTTCATTTTGGCTCTATAATTTCGCTGGGACTTGTCCTTTCTAAGCTGGAATTGTTTTAGGGTTGATTCGATAATATGCCCAA
Organism: Pinus tabuliformis; assembly: GCA_031772625.1. Taxonomy (NCBI): domain Eukaryota; kingdom Viridiplantae; phylum Streptophyta; class Pinopsida; order Pinales; family Pinaceae; genus Pinus; species Pinus tabuliformis. The sequence continues at coordinate 738,095,870 of CM062814.1, read as the reverse complement.
TTTACTTGTTGGCATTTGCGTAGTTTTAAGGTGTCTGGTATCTTCTTAATTTTGTTCCACGTTGGGGAAGATCGGGTCTGCTTTCGTATATCAATTGGGAGCTTGCTTCAAACTCTTGGACTAGAGGTAAGACACAGGCTCACTATTTCATTAGATTCGTTTTATTTCACAGTGGAATTGTCGAATGGGATTTCATTAGATTTGTTTTATTTAACACATTGAGATTGTCGAATGGGTGATGTGAATAATCCGAGCTAAAATCGTCCCTATTACCTGCATTTTTAGAAAACAAAGAATTTGATTTGCATTGTTCTTAGACAAAAAAGACAAATGTATTCTTTATGTGCAGAAGTCTAGTGCATTTTGCATTTGCAAATAGATATGGTGTAATATGTCCAGAAGTAAGGTAGGAGAGAGGATTCTTTTATGTTAGTTATTCCAGGGCTATATTGGAAAATTTATCGCATGGTTGCCGTGGAGCTGAATGTGAGGTCAATTTTGTTTTGTCTTGAAAGTGCTTAATTGAAAGGAAGCATAACAATTGGCCCAAAGAGGTTGAACACCACAAGTGGTCTGCTTGTGTGGCTTTTGCTCGGCGTTCTTGGCTGCCCGCTGCCTCCAGTGGGAGTCACCAGCGATTCCCTGCGCCGCCTCTAGCCATGATTTGTCAATGGTATGTACAATACTGATCTCATAAATTCTAAGTTCAAAGTGTTGCCGGATGACTCCCATGAGAGTCACCAATGATTCCCTGCTCCGCCTCTCCCACCATGCTTTGTCAATAGTATTATACATACTGATCTCATAAATTCAAAGTTCCATTCAAAATTGATGGATTTTGCTCATCTGGATGAATTTCTATACAGGAATCATCCTCCCGCTCAGTACATTGTTCACCAATACATGTGAAAGTGCGGACGGAAGGTACGAAAATTGTCAAGGGTTTTTTATTTTTCACCAAATCAAGCGGTAGTGGGCGCAGCCGCTGGATTGTCTAATTTAAGCAATTCAACTCAAGCTATTTGCTCTTCTGGATCCACATTATTACGACTCACATTTGTTGTATGAGATTCTGAAACACGGGATTCTAAAACACTAGCATTTTTTTTTGGGAAATTTTTAGTTTGATATTCTTAATCTTTAATAAGGATTTAAGCTGTGCAAACCATCTCCTATGAATCATAATGATCTTTTTAGCATTTTAATAAATTGCAATCAGTTGTGGGGAAGGTAGTTACAAACATGTTTTACCATTCCTTTTTACCCAAAGAAGAAACATCTAGAAGAGGAAATATTTGCATGAATGAAGTTAAGGGTCCAATGGTAATTTCTAAGAGACTAATGAATTACAATAATGCTTTTGAGTATTTGGGCCATAATTGTATGCTCCTTATTATATCCCATAAGAACACATCAATTTTGAAAATGGTGATATTTAATGTGAAAGGTGTTGAGGGAATAATGAGTTGATCAAACTATGCCCTTGCATGTCACTCGACTTAGTTAATTTTTTTGTAAACAATAACTAGTGGTGTAGATGGATATTTTTCCTGTAGATGAACTGGTATTAACAAGCAAAAGCCAACATGAACAGTGGGATATGGTGCCCATTTACTCGCTCCTCGAAGGTGATGTGCTTATAAACTGCAATACTTACTAAACATGTTAAAAATTAAAGGACTGATTCTCTAAATATGAAACACAATAACAAAGATTTCTTCTTGTTCTCACACTATTTCTATTGCACATTTGTAGCTTGGCAACAACCAAGTAGAAAGAATAGTTGGCAAATTAATACATAAGCCTAAGTGGAATATACCTCAAAGTGGGGTGGAAAACAAATTATAGTGCTTAAACTAGAAGTTAGAATGAGATTCTATTATATTTTGCTATAATTAGGTGTCCTTTGCGCATTCCAAAGAAAATAGGAAAAACCAGAATGCTTTTCTTATAAAGCAAATGGCATGATTTTCTTTTTATTTATGTAATCTCTCAGGAAATTTGAAACAAATATTCGATAATATAAAGGAATGTTGTATAAATTTTTATTTGTATGTAATGTCTTCCTTTTCACAAACTTCAGCAGTTGTTGCTATCTGCTCTTCTGGATCCACATTATTACTTAATATGTTTGATATTCTTAATCTTTAATAAGGATTTAAGTTGTGCGAACCATCTCCTATGAATCATGATGATCTTTTTAGCATTATAATAAAGGAATGTTGTATAAATTTTTATTTGTATGTAATGTCTTCCTTTTCACAAACTTCAGCAGTTGTTGCTATCTGCTCTTCTCGATCCACATTATTACTTAATATGTTTGATATTCTTAATTTTTAATAAGGATTTAAGTTGTGCGAACCATCTCCTATGAATCATGATGATCTTTTTAGCATTATAATAAATTGCAATCAGTTGCGGGGAAGGTAGTTACAAACATGTTTTACTATTCCTTTTTACCCAAAGAAGAAACATCTAGAAGAGGAAATATTTGCATGAATGGAGTTAAGGCTCCAATGGTAATTTCTGAGAGACTAATGAATTACAATAATGCTTTTGAGTATTTTGGGCCATAATTGTATGCCCCTTATTATATCCCACAAGAACACATCCATTTTGAAAATGGTGATATTTAATGTGAAAGGTGTCGAGGGAATAATGAGTTGATCAAACCATGCCCTTGCATGTCACTCGACTTAGTTAATTTTTTTTAAACAGTAACTAGTGGTGAAGATGGATATTTTTCCTGTAGATGAACTGGTATTAACAAGCAAAAGCCAACAGTGGGAAATGGTGCGCATTTACTCGCTCCTTTAAGGTGATGTGCTTTTAAACTGCAATACTTACTGAACATGTTAAAAATTAAAGGATTGATTCTCTAAATATAGAACACAATAATTTCGTCTTGTTCTCATACTATTTCTATTGCACATTTGTTGGTGCCCATTTACTCGCTCCTTGAAGGTGATGTGCTTTTAAACTGCAAAACTTACTAAACATGTTAAAAATTAAAGGACTGATTCTCTAAATATAAAACACAATAACAAATATTTTGTCTTGTTCTCATACTATTTCTATTGCACATTTGCAGCTTGGCAATAACCAAGTAGAAAGAATAGTTGGCAAATTAATACATAAGCCTAAGTGGAATATACCTCAAAGGGGGTGGAAAACAAATTATAGTGCTTAAACTAGAAGTTAGAATGAGATCCTATTATATTCTGCTATAATTAGGTGTCCTTTGTGCATTCCAAAGAAAATAGGAAAAACCAGAATGCTTTTCTTATAAAGCAAATGGCATGATTTTCTTTCTATTTATGTAATCTCTGTTAGGGAAATATTCGATAATATAAAGGAATGTCGTATAATTTTTATTTTTATTTGTATGTAATGTCTTCCTTTTCACAAACTTCAGCAGTTGTTCCCTTTCTAAAGCCAATCAAAGAGAGGCGAGTGAGCATGAAAGGTCTTAAACTAGTCTTATAGGAGCAATGGGACTTTAGAATCTTAGTACAGGAACAAGTAGAAAGAATAGTTGGCAAATTAATACATAAGCCTAAGTGGAATATACCTCAAAGGGGGGTGGAAAACAAATTATAGTGCTTAAACTAGAAGTTAGAATGAGATCCTATTATATTTTGCTATAATTAGGTGTCCTTTGTGCATTCCAAAGAAAATAGGAAAAACCAGAATGCTTTTCTTATAAAGAAAATGGCATGATTTTCTTTCTATTTATGTAATCTCTGTCAAGGAATTTGAAACAAATATTCGATAATATAAAGGAATGTCGTATAATTTTTATTTTTATTTGTATGTAATGTCTTCCTTTTCACAAACTTCAGCAGTTCTTCCCTTTTTAAAGCCAATCAAATAGAGGCGAGTGAGCATGAAAGGTCTTAAACTAGTCTTATAGGAGCAATGGGACTTTAGAATCTTAGTACAGGAGCAAGGCCTTAAACTAGTCTTACATCGCCGCCATGGGTTGCGAAACCACTGAATGTGATAAAGACTTTGTATGTTATTGGGACAGTGAAAATGGTTGCCACTGAATGAGACCACGAACAAAGTGACGAAGATGAATTCTTCTTTTAAGGCCGGGGTGTTTTGTGTTGTGGTAGATGATGCCACACATGTGGTACATCTAGATGAAATTTATCTTTGGGATTCTCAGCCTTATTAATCTTGGATTTCCATTTTCAACACTTTCATGATATTTTCTTTATTTTATCAATTTTTTGTGGTCTTGGATCCGAGGTCAATTGCCAGCATATTTGCCAGTGCCCAGTGTGTGGGCAGGAAGAGAATCGGAGACGAAGATTGCTCCTCCACTCTGAGCCATGTAATTTTCTAGGGCATCGACCGCCATCACTGTGACTCCTCTCTCTTCTTTATCTTTAGGTTTCAAAGATCTAGTGAGTACCTTTGTCCAGTCATCAAAACGATGCATTGGAATGCAGATGCAAATTCGGTCCTACATGGATCTCCAAAGAATATGATTCAGAGTTTCACAAACTACAGCAACATGGAATTCCACATGTATCATGTCCTCAGGCAATCTCTCCTCTGGCTCCTCCACAAGCAACAGGTCCACTTCCTGGTTGTAGTCATAGTAGCATTTTGCCATGCCGTTCAAACATGGCAGTAGGCACTCAGAATTAGGCAGTCATTTTAGGGTTTTGGGCATCCTAAGAGCAAGAACGTTTGTGACCTCTATCGTTGTGAAGAATACAATGCACCTGCAGAGGTCCAGGCATCCACATTTCTTTGCAAGGACTAATCTGAAAGGGATGCATTTTAGCAGGACAGATTCCACATGATAGGCATTGAACATTTACTTCATAAATTGCTTAATAGAAGAATTGGGTGTATGGGTTGATAGCATCACAACATAAGTTTTTTTAATTTCTCCTTCCCTACATGTGGTGAGCCCAAACCCCTCTATATCGTTGAGCTTGGGACCTGTCATAGTGGCCAGAACATCTCTGGCACCTAACTCCAGATCAAGCCTTCCTCTTAAGAAGTTTGTGATAAAAATTGATGCATTGCCTATGTAGGTTATTCCTAAATCAGGAAAACTAGCAGAACCCGTTACCAATTCACTTATTTCACCCTATGAATAAACAATATTACGTAGCCATCCAAACCAGAAAACCAAATTCATAAAGAGCCACCGCATGATATAAATGAAAACACCCATTCCAAATACTTGATGCAAATTGGGGATTTTAAAGTACAATCAAACGGGAAGAAATTTAGAGAATATCTTTCCCCTTGTGATTTGGTATACCAAACTAGATTTATGAGGAATAGAGGCATGTAATTGATGGCTAGTCTTGGAACTCTTGAGTTGTTCAGAATGTTTGTTGACATAAAAAGGTATATATATTTCTTACCATATGCAAATAATTTTCCTGTAGCTAGCATATATAGGGTAGTCCATTACTTTATTTTAATTAAAATTTTAAAAACTATGTTGTTGGGATTTATTTAAACTTCCATTCATGACATACAAATTACCAATTTTTGTAATGCAGATTGTCGTAACCTCGCCCATAAGGTGTAGACTAGTTGATTTGTGGGGCTTAGTTTCCATAAGGTCTTAGGTTCAAATCTCACGAGAGGGGTTGAATGCCAGGGCCAATTGCATGGGTTACCCTGTTGCAAGGGGTCCACAGACTCCACCAAGTCTCTCACACAAAAATTTTATTTGGAACTATTACCATATGAGGCTGAAGGGTTCAGTGTACAGACTCCACCAAGTCTCGCACAAAAAAAATATTTGGAACCATTACCATATGAGGGTGGACTCCACCAAGTCTCTCACACAATTTTTAATTGGAATCATTACCATATGAGGCTGAAGGGTTCAGTGTACAGACTCCACCAAGTCTCGCACAAAAGAAATATTTGGAAACATTACCATATGAGGGTGAAGAGTTCAGTCTAGCTGAGGCAACAAAAGACAACGGTCCAATCTGGGATGCAATTTTTAATGAAAATAAGCTCTTGGATTGAGAAATTGGGAAGAAAGTTGCACATGCCTCTATTATCAGTAGATTGTTTGATTATATTGCATTTAACATTAAGATTTATTTCTTTCAAATTTGGCTATAGTTAGATCACATAACATATCACCATTTTTTTTTCATTGATGCTCATCTTCCATATATGCTCATCTTCCATATGTACTACCGACTTACGGCGTTTCCTTTGCAGCATCTGGTGCAAATGCTAGTTATGTTTGTTTGGAAACTTAGTTTATTACATTCAACTATTTTGAGTGTGACCTGTCTTTTAAATGATTTGAATTAAAATTTAAAAATGTTTAAGTCGATATTTTATCACACCAAATTTTTTATTTCAAGGAATAAATGTGTTGTATCATAATTTTATCTTTTATTATAAGTGGAGTGTAGCAAAGTTTTAGTTTTTGTGATAGGAATATAAATTATATTAAAAAAAAAAAATTCATGGAATAAGCACATCACATTAAAGTTATCTTTTATGTGATGAGTGCATTATGATAACATTATTTATTGTTTAGCGAGAGTATCATATTCAAGTTATCATTTGTGTGAAGAACACATCATGTCAAAATTGTATTTCATGAAATGTACATAATATGTGTTTAAGAAGTATATTTACCAAAAAAAAATTAAAAAGAGGCACATAAACCAAAATTCCATATAGGGTAGATATAATATAAACATATTTTAAAAAGGATGAATAAAACAAATTTTAAAGGGGATATAAAAATTGATTTCAAGGTTTAAAATAGATTGCACCAAAATTTAAGAGAGATGTGACATATAAAACTTGTTACACCTAAAATATTTTGAGATTTGAGACTTCTATGACATGAATTATGTTGAAATGCTTCTAGATCCATCACATAGTTTTTTGTTTGTTTGTTTGTTTTTTTTTTTTAATTGGCGTTTCAAATCATCATATGTGGCTCATCATCTTACGTTCATCCTGATGACGAGCCACATATGATGGTTTGAAACATTGAAAAAAAAAAAAAAAAAACCCTATGTGATAGATCCATAAACATTTCAACATGCCTAAAATATTTACAAGTGCGATAAAATATTTAGAGGATTGGTGTATTGCATACAAATATTTATGAGGTGTGGCATGGTGCACATTGCTCCCAAGTTTATGAAAGTCGCATTATAGTTGAACCTACTCCAAGAGTTAATATTAAGGGTATTGAAGTTGCAATAGAGTGTCCACATATTTCAAATATTTATAACAGTGCACCATCACAAAAGTTTTCAAGTATTTACATAAGACAAAGAATTTGGGTTTCACATGACAAAACTGTTTGAAGTAACACGTGACACTCTAGATTCTTTTTCCTTCCATACACAAAGTTTTAAAATATGTCAAACTAAAAATATTTTTGATGTGATAAATACATTTTCCAAACATGTGGCTCTAAGATTTGATTTTGTATGATACACAATGTGATGACAATCCTAAAATTATCTCAAACCCAAAAGTTTCTTAAGTGTGATACACATATCAGACACAAAATTAACAAGGGTGTGACACAAGGCCTATTCACATGAAATGAAGAATGACACATGACAACGTCCATTAGTCCAAGATTTTTAGATGTCACACCATACGAAAGTTTTGTTTTATGCAATAATTACATCACTCCAACGTTTCGTTTCATGTAATAAATGCATCTGAGAAATGTTTTGTTTCATGAAATACACATAAGATATGTTTGAAAGGGGCTCACATAAGGTTTTTTCTTAATATAGAAAGAGGCACATAAATCAAATTTCGATATGAAGTGTGCAAGATGCATAAAAAATGGTTTTAAAAGGGAACATAAAGAGGGAGGATTTCAAGGTTTAAATCATATCATACATAAAGTCTTTAGAGGTGCGACATGTTGTGCCTAAAATATTTAGAGGAATGACTTGTCATGTACAAAGATTTTTGAAGTGTGGCATGGAGCACATTGCCCTCTCTTTATGAAGATCACAACATATTTGAATCATGAATGTTTTTCAAATGTGGCACAAGTTTGGAGATGAATCTTCCATATTCAAAGTTACAAGGTTGAAATTAATTTGGAGTTTGATTAGTTATATTTCCATATTGTTCATATTTGTGTTACCATCCTCAACTTTTGTAATTTATGGAGTACTCCATCAAATGGTATAAAGACATATGAATGAGAGATACTCACACAAATAGGGATATTTCCAAAAATATTTTGTACGATGCATTACTCGAATCATGTTGATCACATTTACGGATAAATAGTATTTAAACAAGTATACAATAAATATTGTCTTCACTGCTTTCAAAGACCTAATGCATAAATTCTTGAAATTCACAAATAATGGATGAAAAAAATAAGACAAAATAGAAAATAACACAACATCTTGAAATAGATTTAGATTACCACCTATAAAAAATAGTTAAAAAAACTTATATTTTAAATAATTTGAAAAAATAAATTTTAATAAATATAATTATTTTTAATAGAATATAATAAATTAAAAATCTCAAAAAAAAAGTTAAATACCTCATTTTCCGTAATTTAATTTCAAATTATATATTAATATTTTTGCATTGAAAAATTTGAGCAAAATACATTTTACTAAATAAAATTACATGTTACATTTTATATATTACATTTTATATGATTACGTTTAATAGGTTATAAATTTAGATTTATGATAAATTTAGCTATAATTTTTTCCAAATGCTTTGAAATATATAATTCTTGTCGACATAATGCACTATAAAATGATTGAAAAAGAACCAAAACAAATTTCACTATTTCATTAATGTAAATCTTAAAAAATAATAAATAAATAAATAAAAAGCCATTCGCGAATTTGCGAATGCTCTGTATCTATTCCATATTACGTTGGTACTCTATTGTGTAAATATTGCGAATGCCTTGTATCTATAACATATTACGTTGGTGCTCTATTGTGCTTATGGATAATCTTATTATACATAGATGGATAAGATGTTAGATAACTCGTGACGTTATATTTATTTATTTTTTCTTTTGTTAACATAGTATTAGTATTTAAAATGGATTTAAATATATTTAAAGAAGAATATTATGATTGAAATATATTTATTTATAGATATTTTATATTCTATTTATTATTATAGATTTATTTTAACTATGAATCTATGAAGCATCTAGAGGAATCAAATATTTTGATATACAATTTTTTTTAGAGTGAAAAAAGGTTTACACCTCAAGAGATTTAGTCTTTATTAGCACAAATCATTCCAACTCTTAGAATGTAAGGGTTACTTTTTACACACCAAAAATTAAGAAAGATTTATTATCTATATATATATATATAGGAGTTGTCTATAATGCGACTTTTTGAAGATTCCGGTGACGGAATCCGGTGGAAGAAATTGAGGTTAAATCTTGATTTCTTGCAGTTAAAATGGTTTTCTAATTGCATATTTGGATTCAGCACCCTGAAAAACCCCTGGGACGCTTTCATTGTGCAGAAACTAGCTATCAAACTTGCGATTCCAATAAATTCCTGCCGAATTTCGACCAGAAAAATCCGCCGAAAAAGCTTTCAAAAAGTCGCGTTATAGACAACTGCTAATTATATATATATAATTATATAATTTTAGAACTATGATAAATTTTTTACTATTTCATACCATGAGTGTATTGGATTCTTTTATTTTTATGAAAAAATATAAGGTATTTTTTTTTTTTAATGAAAAATTATGATGTATTTTTATTTAACATGTTGATTTCAATATAATTTTTATTTCATAGTCTAATTAAATTAATAATTATTTGTAAAATAATTATAAATTATCAAATTCAAATGGTTGAATGAGTGTCTTGCATTCTTTTTTATGAACCCATATGAGTATTAAAATTTTTATTTAAAAAAAATAATGTTGATTTCAATATTATTTTTATTCCACAGTTTAATTTAATTAATAATTATTCCTAAAATGTACTATAAATTATCAAATTCAAATGGTTGAATGAGTGTTGGGATTATTTTTTAATATGGGTGTCTTGGATTCTTTTTTATGAAAGAATATGAGATATTGTATTAAATTTTTTATTTAACACAAATAATGTTGATTTCAATATTAGCTTGGGACCTTATTGCGGGATTTGTGTTATGGATGATATGGAAGGAAAGGAACCGGCAGATTTTCCAGGACAAAGAGAAGAAGCCGGAAATTGTATGGAGAAGAGCGATTAATCTCATGAGAGAAACAATCCTATCGGAGAAATGGGAGGCGGAAGATTGGAAGACTGATCCAATAGAGGGAGTAATCCTAAACAATTTAAGTTTAAATTATGAAATGGTTTATCAGAAGCAGGAAAAAAGGCATGGAGAGTGAACTTAGAGTTCAGACAAATTCAGTTATCCCAGGGAAAATTTTATCAAATTGAACTTCGATGGTGCTTCAAAGGGGAACCCGGGTAATGCCGGATTCGGAGGAATTTTTCGCGATGACAAGAAGAAGGTTAGATGGATTTATGCTGAATGGGGCGGGGAGATGACGAATAACGAGGCTGAACTCTGGGCGATTCATCAGGGGTTAAGGATCGCAATCAGAAATGGCTATACAAACGTGGAAATTGTAGGCGATTCGCAGATGGCGATTGAGATCATGAAAAAACTAAATAACGGTAGAGACTGGGAACAAATTACCAGCAGTTGGAGAACCGCCGGAATTGTCCAGGAGATAGCGGAACTGCTAAAACGACTGGATTACAAAATTCTCTACCACGTCAGAAGAGACGGGAATCGTGCGGCCGATTACCTGGCGAACTGGGGCTGCAATGGTCAGGGTAGCTTGGTGGACAGCCAATGGACAGCGGTGCAATACAAGAGGGAGTGGGCGGACCTGGCAAACATAATTAAAGATGACCATGATCAAGCCACGAACGAGAATTCTGGGGGTAATCAATTGGATTGATGACTGGGTTGGGAGGTCCCAGATAATAAATGCAGGTAGGTACAGTCAGAGGAGTGGTATGATGAAAACGCAGTGGACATCACCCCGGCGGCCCGTGCGAACGGTATTACCGGATCAGCACTACCGCACAATAATTAAACAGTGCGATCGGAGAGGGTGGTCGAACGGCTTGTCAGAGCCTCGAATCAGGACAAGAAATCTAAGTAGGATGGATAGGAAAGGTAACAGCAGGGACAATAAATGGCGATGGTACAGCACCAATATAGAAACTCACCCCGAAATCGGAAAGAGAATAAGTATTCAGAGTGTAAAGGTAAGACAACAATTCAGCCTGTTTGACACCCAGCGAGACGAGATTAGAACAACGCAGAGGTTGCGATACAAGAGAGCTTCTATATCGCTGTGGTATATTCCTAGTGACAGAATTAGAGCCGACATGGAAACACGAATGAAATCCAGGGTGAAGGAAGAGCAGACGCTAGCTGATGAAAGAAACAGAGATAGGAAGGCTAAAATGACTACAAAGGAGGAGGGGCCGGTAGAGATCTTTGAGATAACTGACGACTCGGAAGATGAAAATCCTTGTCGGGAAAGGAACAGAGCCTATTCAACAAAAGGCAAAGCCACAGGAGGCTCGGTTAACGCTCAGATGGCGGAAGATCAGCCAACATTACCAGTTGAACGGGTCAGGCGGTATGGCAGAGGAATGGGTAACAGAGGAATGGGTGGTAGAGGAATGGGTGGCAGAGGAACGGGTAACAGAAAGGTCGCGAGCGGCAGGAGAGGCCGGGGTCAGAGCAGAAGCGAAGGGGACAGAGAAGAAAAGACGGAGCAGGAAGCGGGGCCCGCAAAAAAAGCCAGAAGGTCGATGGAGAAAAGGATTCGCCAGGCGGAGAGAGCCTACCAGCATAACACTAACCCACAAGTCAGGCGACTCATACAGAATTTGGAGGAGGAAGCTCTGCAGGGCCAATCTGACTCCGAAATGGAGGATTGGGAATTCCTGCTGCATGATCCCGGAAATACCAGAGGAAGGATGTCTCTGTTTAAACAATATCTTCATATTTACTGGGTTATGAAACGGTTATTAGCGAAGGCCCTTGAACAAGTTGCTACTGAAATGGAGGATATAGCTCAGGGAGGCCAGGAATGGAAAAGGGAACTGAGATTCATACACATCTCCTTAGAGATGCAGGAAAAGAAGTTGGATGAATTACAATAGATGCTGAAGGGAGAACAACGGGGCGCAGATGGAGAAGCTAGCCAGCAACCAGGAGCCGAAGACGATTGAGGAAAGATATGTATAATCTTGAGTATGAATCTACATAGCTTAGTTAATTGCAGGTTTTTGAATGCTTTAGATAAGGAAAAATGTTATCTGGAAACTAGTAGAATCAGGAACTCTCAGGACTGTATAGTTTATCTTGCTGCGATATTTAGACTTTTGACTTTTTACTTTTGGTCTGCCATAAAAAACTTGAGATGGCAAAATACTCGGTTTCCCCAAGAGGGCGAGTTATTATTTTTTACAACATGTACTGCTCTGATTTTATATAAGTAATAGAAAGAGAACCACCCTAGCTTACAAAAAAAAAAAATTGTTGATTTCAATATTATTTTTGTTTCATATTTCATAGTTTAGTTAAATTAATAATTATTCTTAAAATTTATTATAAATTATCAAATTTAAATGGTTGAATATAAAAATATAAAAATTAAATTAAATTAAATTAAATAAACTAAAAATATAAGAGAATAAGTCAAATGGTCAAAATATAAATTAAATTAAATTAAATAAACCAAAAATATAAAGAAATCAATCAAATGTCAAAATTAACTAACAAATAGTTAACACAATAAATAAAGAGGGATTAACAATTAACTGGGGGGTCAACTATTGACAGTTAACCTATTGATAATTAATTCCTCTAAATTACGCTATTGTCAATCAACCTATTGATAATTAATTCCTCTAAATTACCCTATTGACAGTTAACCCTTAGTGAAAAGTAAATACTTTAATTCACTTAACAATTAACCCAGGGGTATTGGTAGTTAACCTATTGATAATTAATTCCTTTAAATTACCTATTGATAGTTAACCCTTAGTGAAAAGTAAATAATTAATTCACTTAACATTTAACCCAAGGGGTATTAGGGATTTCTTCCTATTGGTAGTTAACCTATTGATAATTAATTCCTTTAAATTACCCTATTGATAGTTAACCCTTACTGAAAAGTAAATAATTAATTCACTTAACAATTAACTCAAGGAGTATTAGGGATCACATATTGGTAGTTAACCTATTGATAATTAATTCCTTTAAATTGCCCTATTGATAGTTAACCCTTAGTGAAAAGTAAATAATTAATTCACTTTAACTCACTAAACTTTGGGTTGTGTGCAAGACTGATTGAAAATTTTATATTTTAATTTATTTTGATCTTATTTTAAAAAAGCTAGTTACAGGATTTACTGAAAAAATCACTAAATAAAAAGGTAGTTAGTACCTGCAGTGTACTATATTGTTTGATGCAAGTGAAGGCAAGGCACTGCTAGTAGGGAATTCTTGAGTTGGTTGGATCCAACAAGTAGGGAATTCTTGAGTTAGTTGGATCTAGTAGGGAATTCTTGAGTTGGTTGGATCTAGTGGAATCCTGAAGCCGGACACTAGGTAATTCTTGAGTTGGTTGGATCTAGTGGAATCCCGAAGCTGGACACTAAATTCCGCAGCCAAGCTCGACATATGATTCTATGAGTACTTGGGTTGTACTATATAGTCTTGATGTAAGGGAAGTGTGAATACCTCAGTTGTACTATATTGTCTTGATGCAAGGGAAGGCAAGACACTGAGAGTATGGAATTCTTAAGTTGGTTGGATCTAGTGCCAATATGAAATTCTTGAGTTGGTTGGATCCAGTGGAATATGAAATTCTTGAGTTGGTTGGATCTAGTGGAATCCCGAAGCTGGACACTAAATTCGGCAGCCAAGCTAGACATATGAGTCTATGAGTACTTGGGTTGTACTATATAGTCTTGATGCAAGGGAAGTGTGAATACCTCGGTTGTACTATATTGTCTTGATGCAAGGGAAGGCAAGACACTGAGAGTAGGGAATTCTTAAGTTGGTTGGATCTAGTGCCAATATGAAATTTTTTAGTTGGTTGGATCCAGTGGAATCTTGAAGCTAGAATTCTTAAGTTGGTTGGATCTAGTGCCAGTATGAAATTCTTGAGTTGGTTGGATCTAGTGCCAGTATGAAATTCTTGAGTTGGTTGGACCTAGTGCCAGTATGAAATTCTTGAGTTGGTTAGATCGAGTGGAATCTGGAAGCTAGAAATATGAGTCTGTGAGTATCTGGGTTGTACTATATAGTCTTGATGCCCTATAACAAACTTGCTTAGGTTGTTATTAACAACGGTTCTGGAATGGAAATGAAACTGGCACGAGGGGGAGAAGTGGTAAAGAGGACCATTCTCATTGGCCGTGGAGTGAACTTCATCCCTGATGTATTTCCTCGCAAGCCTTAACTAGAATAGATAAGTATTTTAATTCTTGTTTTCTGAAATATGAAAGTAATTAGGTTGTTGTTAACAACTATTCTGGAAATGATTTCCTCGCAAGCCTTAACTAGAATAGATAATTATTTTAATTCTTGTTTTCTGAAATATGAAAGTAATTAGGTTGTTGTTAACAACTGTTTTGGAAATGAAACTGGCACGAGGGGAGAACTGGTAAAGAGAACCATTCAGAACCATTCTCATTGGCCAAGGGAGTGAACTTCAATCCTGATCCTTGGCAAGACTTAACTAGAACATATATGTATTTTAATTCTTGTTTTCTGAAATATGAAAGTAATTTTTGTGGTTGCAGAAGTATGGTTTTTTTTAACAAGAAACATTGCCATTGTAAGGTTGAAAGGAAATGCTATAATTTTTCTTATACATGACAATGTAAAATAATATGTAAACAATGTATATTTAATATTATTATTGAGAGACTTAGTACAAAGCTATAATTTTTCCCGTACATGACTATGTAAAAGAATATGTTTGTGTCAGCCTATGTGAACATTGTATATTTAATATTATTATTGAGATACTTAGTACAAATGATTTTATGGAATGGGAGAACTTAACAGTTCCGCTTAAGAGATAAGGACTCTTAAGTTCTAGTCATGTATAAGAATATGTTTTTGTCGGCCTATCTGAGCAGTGTATATTTAATATTATTATTGAGATACTCAGTACAAATGATTATATGGAAGAATTTTCTTAACAGTTCTTCTTAAGAGATAAGTACTCTTAAGTTTCTAGAACTCCACTGTGGGTTTCATTTTGATGTGTTTGTTTATTTTTTAAAAGTAAAAGTGTATAGAGAACTTCAACAAGAATATAAAATAAGAACATTGTTAAAGAATATGAAATAAGAACATTGTTAAAGATTTGTATAAGGAAATAAAAATAGAGCTAATATTTTGGAATTAGTTAGTTCCACTAGGTAAGGGTAAGAGAAAACCCTTGGTGGAACAATCCAAATTTCTCATAAATAGGTACCTAAATCTAGGTGCATATGAGCGTCTGAAGCAAGCCCCGTAGAAAGAACAGGTTCCGCCTAAATTCTCGAATATTTGAGTAAAATAGTTAGAGTGGTAAGTAATACATAAGGAGGCACTGCTAAAGGGAAGAGCAATACTTATAGCTAGTTCTTTCACTAATCTGTAAAATGCGTTAAAAAATTACTAATTTCAGGACCGGGCAAACCCTTCAACAAATAAAGAATGTATTAAGGACTTTGTTAAAGGAATTTGGGGCGTGAAGGGTAGTCCCGACAGGTCAGCTAGAGTCGATCATCAAGAGTAGTGAAAAAAGTGTTATTTCTCCGGAAATCTTTTAAGTGTGTTGGGTGAAATGTAGGGTACACAATCTCACTGAATAGGTTAGGTTACCCTTACGAGCTGGGGCTCTGGGAACCCTATCCGATGAATGACTGCAAGAGAGACAGTTGTACTGCCCCTTGAATGATCATCGACAAGACCTTCACCATCTCGAAGGTTCTTTGGAGCTGGGGAGTTACAACTCACCCTTTAATTCATTAAGTCGCGGAGGATACAAACTATAAAACTCCCACGTATGCCGCCAAAGCCTAATAGTTATTCTAAAGTGTAAATGAACCCCAAACTTAACGGTGTAATATTAAGTCGGTTTACAAGGGAGATAAGGTTAATACAAAGAACGTCGCTGGAAACTAATATTGACCTCTACGAGTGTTGAAAAATTACCCAATTAGGTGTGATAAGACAGCCCTGCAAACCTTAGCGAGCAAGGTATATTATTAGGATTCAAGTTGTATAAGTAAAAGAAAAAGAATGATTTACCTTGTGAATTATAATAAATTACATTTTAATTTTCTTTTATAGGTCAAACAATGTGTATGATGAAGAAGTGTTACAATTACATCATGGAATGCTAATGACATTATTAAGTAATTTCTAATTTAGTTTTTTAAATTATATAATCAAATAGCAAAAACAAAACATTATTATATAATCAATGTCACTTTAACATAAAATTTATCCCAAAAAATTAACAAATGAAAAATTGATTAATATTTTATATTATCATAAATTTACATTATTTTTTAATATAAATTATTTAAAAGAGATTTAATAATTTTCCAAATTTATTTTGGACAACAAATATTCCTCGATAATATATATATATATATTTATTGATCCATTGTTTATCACACTTGAAAATGAAGTTTAAAACTCTGGCCAATAATTTCTAAATTTAAAAAATATATCTATAAACTTAATAAATTTTAATTTAGCAATATTAAAATTATTAACTATAAAAACAATATATATACGAATGTGGCTATTGAACTCAATGTCATAGTGAAAGTCAACATCAATCCAAATAATAACACAAAATAACGAACTCGATGTCCAAGTGACGGTCAACATCAATGCAAATAATAACACAAAATAGAACCAGCATTTAGTCTTTTTTTTTAACAATATATTATTAAGAAGTTTTTTAAATAAACTTACCATGAAAATACGATTCAACGTAACCCACGAGAATAGCAAAGGAACAGGGTTCTCTCACCCCGAAAATCATTCTAGGGTCCTCCGTATTATGATTATTATTATTCACTATTTTTATTATTAGCGGAGATATCCGATCTTGAGTGAGATATCAGATGGGCACTTGATCGATAAGGATTTTGGTTATCTGGCTTTTCATCTCCTCGTTGGAATAGGAAAAACCGTCTCATACGTTGGAATAGGAAATTCTTAGTCATACGTTAAAATAATATACCTGGAAATCCTTTGAGTCGTCGACCAGTATGCCCGTCAATTCCACAAGCTCATGGATCTTGGATGGAAGGAATATTTGCTCCAGAATGTTGTCAGGTACAAGTTGCCCCATTAACATAAGCGAATACAAATTTAGTATACACATTCCAGTGCTGGGTTTGCCATTCTTCATGTAATCGTCAAAGGTAGGGACATGTCGAGCTGCCATCCATTTGGATTCTTGCATATACCCTTCAAGGTATCGTTCCCACTGAGCAGCCAATCAGTGAACACACGAATAAGTTAAGAAGAATATTACAAATTCATTAAGAATATTAATAGTAATTTCTCTGCAAAATGTTTTAGTTGTTTTTTTGTATCTTCGTAAATACATACGCCTGCTTTTCGTATGTAGGCTGACATATCCCGTTCTTGCATTTTAGCAACTTCAGCATTCAATTCATTGGATGTGTTGAAGAAGAATTCTAGAGTAATCTTTATGTAGTCTGGAAGACGGTCTTGTAATGAAAGATCCCATCTGTAAATGCCATAAACAAAAGAATAAAACACAAACTCAAAATTGTCGAAGTATATGCCCAAAAAAAACAAAAACCTTTCCCAAATTTTCCTTTAGTAATATTTTAGATCAAAAGCTGCGCAACCTGTAACTACAATAATTGCTGTTGATAACTTATAATTTATGGCCTACTCCCTTAACAATATGTTTTCTGTGATATAGTTTAGGGGTATTCTTGACCAGTCGGGCAAACACAACAATCAATGTTCAGAAACTATTACAAAATAAAGCCCTTGATGTTTTTGTATTGGATTTGAATATACTAAGAAACTACTAATAAATGGATTGCCTATTTCTCCAAGAGAGTTTCTACAATTTTAACTTAAACTCACCGTTTGACAGCTTCTGTGAAGATTTTTAGTTGTTCCAACGTTCCGCGAGTATCATAGAGATCATCTAGGACAGTCATCAGTGTCGCAATTTTTGGGAAGGCAATTCTGCTGCTTGAAAACTACGGTTCGAACGTGCCTATAACCATCCAAAAGTAATATTCCACGTGCCGCTTCCTATAGAAATTGTGCTGCGCTATATCCGATTGTGACGGCCACCACCTGTGCACATAATACATAATACACATGAACGCAGACCTACAAATTGGGTATTTTAATTTGATTGCAGATTCTTGGAATTGGGCATTTTTATGTACATTGCGCATTCCTGGAAGATATCAAATTATATCAACAATTCTCAATATATCGAATCTCTAGCTACCACCTTGAAACCAGCTGTAACTCTCTCTAATGTGCGGATTGCAGAATATTGAATTCCAATTTCGCCAACTCTAAAACCTTTTTGTTCGTAGTTGACCTGAAAAAAGTAGGTGAACAAGCGATTGAGCATTCTTAGTAATTAGTGATTGAAGTTGAGAACTAATTACAGAAGTATTAACAAGGTGATTACTTCAGCCATGAATCGTTTTGTCCAAATATTTCGATGAAGCTCCCAGCCTCCCATCTCGGCATACTGCAGTGCGAAGGAAAATCCAGGGCATACCTCACTTGGAAAACAGTAATCATATCAAATCAAGGTTTCGAGTATGCCGACTATAAATTCAAGAATACAGTACACGATCACGTGACAAGACTCAAACTGGTTACCTCTATTAAAAGGCTTTCACCTATTTCCTTGATATCCACTGTCGTCAAAAGTTGGTTTAGATATTCTGTTGCGAATGCCTTTGCCTCGTCCATCACCTTTTCTCCCGGAAATGAAATTTCTGAAGCCCTAAGTAACGTCAACATGCATCTTACTTCTTCTTCTTCAACAGTGGAACCGTGGAAGAACAGCCCATTTTCGTTCTTGAAATCCTCCAAGACAGCTTTTAAAGGCAAGACATAATTATAAAACGTGTGTCACTTTATTATGCTTTTACAAAATATTAAAACTCCCCTAATAAGAAATCAACAGTTGCAGGTATCACCTGAGGATACGTTATATCGATGGAGTCGCAGAGCCCGAAATCCCAAGGCTGTAGCATTGAGATCTTTGGTGAGGGAATCTCTTGATCCAACACCGATGCCTTCCAGCTCGTTCCAAAATCTGCTCCCAACAGCGGAGATCTTTGGTGAGGGAATCTCTTGATCCAACACCTGTTAAATTGTAATTTCAACAGCGCAGGGTGGTTTTCGGAAAACCACTGTGGTCTCCCCGCACCACCTTTCGCCGAAAGCGGTTTCCATAGCGAGGGTGCCGCCGCAATCAGGGTGCGCCACGCGTCCCATGTATGAGTGCCGAAACCGCCCTCTCCCCGGCCGCTAAAGGTCGTGTTGGTTGCGGAAGAGTGGTGTGCGAATTGCGTTGGATCGGGTCTGCAGGCTCAGATCTCCGCGAAGCTGCGCGGAGTTTAACGACCGGGCCCGACGAATGAGGTGGCGACACGTGGCACTGAAGTGACGTTAGCCGACCCCGCCCGCGTCAAAATGAATTTTTTTTTGTGTCGTTTTGTGGTTGACCGCCGTGGAGGAAACGACATGGTTTTAATGCTTCTACGTAGAATTAGGTGGCGGCTTTTAATGTGGTAATGGGCATACGTCCCATATGTTATTTTTTATATATGTTTTTACGTAGAATTTGGTGAGGCCATTTAATATGGTTATGGGCCACATTTTTTTATATGTTTTTATATATGGCTATGTAAGCCCGTGTGTGGCAATGGTTATGTAGTCTTTCTTTTGTTGTGTATTGTGACTGCGGCAGCGCATAGTGGTGTGGGTTAGTTTTTTTTGTTTGTTTTAAACGCACAGCAGTGCGAGAGCTCATGGATTTGTAATGAACGCACAGCAGTGCGAGAGCTCATTGGAATGAATAGAACGCACAGCAGTGTGAAAAGAATTTGAAAACAGGGATGTATTGTATTGCTTGCTCATCGCAAAAGCAAGAGATAGCATGAGATTGGTTTTGTAATACCCACAGCAGTGGAAGACCAGAAGTGAGAGAGAGACAGAGTCTCTCCAGTGAATCCCTCTCTGCGCAGAGGATGAAGTTTGTAACATTTTTTTTTAAGCAATAGAAAGTGTTTTTTTTATGCTGTTGTAATGGACTGTTATGAGTACATTTGTTTTTAATAGCTTCGCTGTGCAAAGGTCCTGGAAGAAATGGAACAAAGCATTGGCTCTGTGGTATTTGCTTGATTGGTTTTGGTATTTTCCCATTAAAAAATTCCCAACAGTGGTATCAGAGCCAGGTTCAAGCTCTTTGAAGACTCAAAGAAGCTGAAGGAAGGTGTTGTTGCAGCAGTCAAACCTCTCCAGCAGTGTGAAGCCTCAGCGAAAAGGATTAAGGTATTCCTCAAGCTTTCCTTTCTGTTACTGTTGAAGAAACAGTCAGTGATTTAAAAAAACACAGTCAAGTATTTAAAGCCTAGATAAGAATGGCGAGGTCAAAGAAGAAAGCCTCCAAGCCTGCTAAAAATGTGTCTCCCTCCTCTACTAAAATAGAAGGCAATCCATTTGAATACATTTTATTTGAAACCCCAAAGTTTGATGGAAACTTTGATGTATGGGAAATAATGATGAGGGCTTTCCTAATGTCTGAGGGGATTGAAGTCTGGGAGTCAGTGATTGATGACAGCAAGATGGATAAAGAATCCATGGAGTATGATGCACAAGCAACAAAGACTATCTTGGATGGACTCCCTGATTCAGTAAAGAAGAATCTAGGAAAATATACATCAGCAAAGGATATATGGGACAGACTGCATGACCTTCATGCAAAGGGAGCACTGACCATGACAATGAGTCAAGAAGAACCCATCATAGAAGCTGAGAATGAAAAGCTTGACCTCATCAAGCTTCAAGTAAAAGAAAGGAATGAAGAACTTGCCAAGCTTAAGAAGGAGCTTGACCAATGCAAGAAGAAACATCATGAAGAAGTCATATCCATGACAAATCAGCTGAATAGTGCAAAGAAGCAGGCAGATGTCTTGACAAGTGAACTTGAACAAAGACACAAGAGAGTGAACAAACTTGTAGAAGAGATTGGACAGTACAAGGTAGAGGTCTCCTCCCTTAAGTCCGAACTACAAGAAGCCAGGAAGCAGGCACAAGGAGCTGAAAAGAAAATGAAGAGCAGTCAAGCAAAAGATGAAGAAATCTCCAAAATAAAGACAGATATTATCTCCTTCAAAATAGCAGCAGCTGAAGCTAGTCGTAGCAAGGAAGAAACTGAGGAACGACTAGCAAAGAAAAATAATGAATGTGAAAAGTTAGAAGAAGAGATTGTCCTCCTCAGGAAGAAGGTTGAAGGGATGAACAAGATCATGAAGAGCTCTCAAGCTTTGGATGACATGCTCAGCTATCACAGATCTCCATCTGATAAATCAGGACTTGGGTATGTAGGTGAACCCTCAAACAAGCATGAGGATGCTTTAAGCAAAGGAGATGTGAAAAAGCCACAAAAAAGGTGTGTTGCTCCTAGTTCCAGCAAAGGCAAGGAGAAAAATGAAGGCAGCAATAGAAGAAATCCTGCTTCAAGCAGAAAACCAGCTCCAAGAAGAAAGGTAGCTGATGTCAAAGAGGCAAGAGGCAATGGTTATCATCAAAGGATCTCAAGGCAGCAAGGCTTCAGAAGTACATCAAGAAAACCTCCATCTCCCAGGTACCAAAGTTCATTTTTTGGTTATTGTTATGCTTGTTCAAACTTTGGTCATATGGCAAAAGACTGTAGAGCATTTCATGGAGATAGATGTTGTGGTCCCCGACAATCTCCAAGAAATAATTTCACAAGAAGAAATCATGAAATGTCATTCATGAAAAATGTAGAATGTTTTAAGTGTCATAACATTGGGCATATGGCACGAGATTGTAACTTAACATGGGATCTTACGCAAGCTAGACCCATGCAAAAGAAGAAAGTTACACAAGTATGGAGAAGGAAGGAAAGGCAATCTGAAAACCCCTTGAACTCCCCAGTGGATCTAAATTTGTTTTAAGAAGAGTCTGCCAAAAGAAGACAAGCACACATTAAAGGGGAGCTTGTAATTTTTACTTGCTGAACTGTATTAACAGTCATTCTTTGATGAAGACCTTTTATAAGGGAAAAATATGAAGTTAAATCTGCCATAAAAGCAGAGAAGAAAAAGGGGAAGCGCTCAAATGTGAAGTGCAGCAGCGCAATAAGAAAAGCATGCAAAGCATGGAGACCCTCACAGCAGTGGGAAGATAGAACATAAAACAGCAGTTTGAAATTTTTTTATGGAGCACATGCATTGAAATGCATAGCAATGGAAGGTAGTTTCCTTCTATGTAATGTGAGAGATCATACTCACAGCAGAGAGAGTATAATACACAGCAGATGGAAATGTTTTGTATTGGGAATGAAAATGCAAAGCAGTGAGAAGAAAATGAGAAGAAGGCAAAACGCAGCAAAGCGTAAACGCCCAGTGGCTGAGAATGCAATGAAATTTTTTTTACACAGCAGTTAAAAATGTAATATTTTTTTTTGTATGCAATGCAACATGCACAGAAATGCCTAAAGAAAAACAGGGACAACAGATTTTTAATGCACATGGGTGAATGAGAATGTGTGTGGCAGCAGAAAATCGAAAGGAATTGCACAACAGTGCATTATGAAAATAAAAAAAATGAAGATGAAGATTGTGTGAAGCAAAGGTGTAAAAAGGAACAGGGGCAGCCCGTGTTAACAGGAGTTAGTGTATGGGCACACAGCAGTATGATGAAACAAAAGGCAGCCACAGTGCAAATTGCAGAGGCAACGCAGCAGCAAATAAAAACCCAGGGATGACAGTCTATGGTTATGGGTATGGACAGCAGTGAATATGAAAAATGCAGCAGCATGAAGTTTTTGTTGAAGAAATGAAAGGTAATGGACAGCAGCACATGTAAAAGAAATTTTTTTTCTTTACAGCAGTATATGTAACTGTAATGAATGTGTTGTTCATTGAATTGAAATGCAATATATGCAACAACAGTGAATGTAAGAAATATTTACACACAGCAGTGTAAATTTGTAAGTTGGGACAGTGTAATTGTTCTATAAAAGACAGAGTATTTTGTCTTTGAAAAGTGCACAAGCAGTGCAAGCGTAGACACAGCAGTGTGGGGTAGACGCAGCAAAGAAGATGGCACAACAGTGCAGCAGAGAATATGCAGCAGCATAAAAGAACATTGTAATGAGTTTGCACACACAGCAGTGCAATGATTGTTTGTTTTGGAACTGCATTTGAAGCAGTCATTTGGTGAATCCCTCTATCAAGAGGATGATGCTTTTCAGCATAGCCATTGGTGAATCCCTCTATCAAGAGGAAGATGCTCTTTAGCATAGTTTGGTAAATCCCTCTGTTAAGAGGAAGATGTTTTTTTATAACAGGTGAATCCCTCTGTCATGAGGAAGGTGCTCTTAAGCACAGTCACATGGTGAATCCCTCTGTCATGAGGAAGGTGCTCTTAAGCACAGTTTCAGGTTAATCCCTCTATTAAGAGGAAGACAACTTTGTTTGTTTGTGAACTGAATCAGAAGCAGTTGGTGAATCCCTCTATGTGAAGAAGATATCTTTGTAACAGCAGTACTGAGGAATCCCTCTACGAGAGGAAGTGTTTGGGTATGTCCTAATGCCCAGCAGTTGAAATTAAAGGGGAGTGTTAAATTGTAATTTCAACAGCAGAGGGTGGTTTTCGGAAAACCACCGTGGTCTCCCCGCACCACCTTTCGCTGAAAGCGGTTTCCGTAGCGAGGGTGCCGCCGCAATCAGGGCGTGCCACGCGTCCCATGTACGAGCGCCGAAACCGCCCTCTCCCCGGCCGCTAAAGGTCGTGCTGGTTGCGGAAGAGTGGTGTGCGAATTGCGTTGGATCGGGTCTGCAGGCTCAGATCTCCGCGAAGCTGCGCAGAGTTTAACGACCGGGCCCGACGAATGAGGTGGCGACATGTGGCACTGAAGTGACGTCAGCCGACCCCGCCCGCGTCAAAATGAAATTTTTTTTGTGTCGTTTTGTGGTTGACCGCCGTGGAGGAAACGACATGATTTTAATGCTTCTACGTAGAATTAGGTGGCGGCTTTTAATGTGGTAATGGGCATACGTCCCATATGTTATTTTTTATATATGTTTTTACGTAGAATTTGGTGAGGCCATTTAATATGGTTATGGGCCACATTTTTTTATATGTTTTTATATATGGCTATGTAAGCCCGTGTGTGGCAATGGTTATGTAGTCTTTCTTTTGTTGTGTATTGTGACTGCGGCAGCGCATAGTGGTGTGGGTTAGTTTTTTTTTGTTTGTTTTAAACGCACAGCAGTGCGAGAGCTCATGGATTTGTAATGAACGCACAGCAGTGCGAGATATCATTGGAATGAATAGAACGCACAACAGTGCGAAAAGAATTTGAAAACAGGGATGTATTGTATTGCTTGCTCATCGCAAAAGCAAGAGATAGCATGAGATTGGTTTTGTAATACCCACAGCAGTGGAAGACCAGAAGTGAGAGAGAGACAGAGTCTCTCCAGTGAATCCCTCTCTGCGCAGAGGATGAAGTTTGTAACATTTTTTTTTAAGCAATAGAAAGTGTTTTTTTTATGCTGTTGTAATGGACTGTTATGAGTACATTTGTTTTTAATAGCTTCGCTGTGCAAAGGTCCTGGAAGAAATGGAACAGAGCATTGGCTCTGTGGTATTTGCTTGATTGGTTTTGGTATTTTCCCATTAAAAAATTCCCAACAACACCGATGCCTTCCAGCTCGTTCCAAAATCTGCTCACAACAGCGGATGACGATTAGCAAAAAGGGTATGCAGAACCATGTTTTACATTCTAAAAAAGAGTGTAAACAGTGTATCAAGGGTATGCAGAAATATTTGAGATGAGTGTAAACATTTAACCTGTACACGTAATCAAGAGCAGTTTGTATTTCATGGTGAAAGTGCCGATCAATTCTAGATATTCAAAAATGTCAACCATCTGGAGACGTTTGATTAAATCATCGTTGCCATCTCTCATCTCACTCAAAAGTAAATGTTTCACTTCTTCAATCATCTTTTCACAGCGTTCATGACATTCAGGTGCCTGATTACCATGCAATGCCATACATTTTGAAAAACAAATTATACAAAATAAAGAAGAGATTATAAAAGATAGATTTTTCGTCACTGATTGAGATAATTTATTGACATTCAGTTACCTCATAAGGCGACTTAAGAGATTGTATGAAATAGTCGTCCCACAGATTTCCATGATGATGAGTGTTGATGGAGGATCCGTTCACCTCGGCAGATAGTGGTGCCCCTATAGAAATTTGAGCCATTACTTCACCTAATCCAATCTTGTATCTGTTAATACAAGTCTTAGCCGTTCGATTGAAGTGATAAGAGAACAATCTCTTTTATAGGCCTGGATCGCTAGCTGGGCGAAGGTGAAGCAAACAAATGAGAACAAACTTTTTATAGCCCTGGATGGCTGGATGGGCGAGAGTGAAGGTAACGAAAATCACGTCATATAATGTATTGAGCAGTAAGTCAATGTTTTCCATTTTTTATAATAACAAATCAATCATTAACCTAGTATAAATGTATAAATTAATACATTGAATTTAATATTTAACTAACCTATAACAATTAAGTTAATATTTTGTGCTTAATATTTTAACTTATATTTTTTTTGGCTTGTACCATCCAATTAGTAATGTCTACTCATTAACAAAATATTAAATTAATACATTGAATTTAATATTTAACTGACCCATAACAAATAATTTAATATTTTGTGCTTAATATTTCAAGTTATATTTTTTTTATGGGCTTGTACCATCTAATTAACAATGTCTACTCATTAACAAAAATGTTATTATGGCTATCCGCCCTCCATTCAATGATGTGTGCAAAATTAAGTTAATATTTTGCGTTTAATATTTCAACTTAATCAATGTTGTCTGCACAATTAAGTTAATATTTTGTGTATAATATTTCAACTTATATTTTTTTTTTGCGGCTTGTACCATCTCCTAGTGAAAAAAAGTTAGGGGTATGTACTATCAAATCATGTCTGTTGTGAGAATATATTATAATAGTTTTCTAAATTTGTGAGAATAGATTATAATAACAAACATGAGAGTATATTATAATAGCTTTCTAAATTTGTGAAAATAGATTATAATAGCTTTCTAACTGTTAAATATGTATGGAGTTTTCGGTTTGATATTTTTTTGTTTTTAAGTTTAAATTGTAGTTTTAAAGGTAAAAACAGATTTAACACTTTGAAATGTTTCTTAAATATATGAAATATATCCAGTTAAGAGAGGAAATAAACTTTGTTAAATATTATAATATTATTTAATCTAATTAGTTTTAGAATATAAAATTTAATAATAATATAAAAAATTAATAATTTATTTATTAATTATATATATAAATAAATAAATTAACTTATTTTAAATGGTGCATTATCTATTATCTTTTTCATATTATCAAAAACTTGTATAAGTGAGAGTAGGTAGAAACTTTCAAACAAATTTCATTTCACATATATGATGAAATATTAATTAGTTTATTTGGAAAAAGAAACTTTTAGCAACGCAATTTTTTACCAATGAAACTTCAAACATATTATTTTAACATTATTTTTCCAAAACTTCAAACATATTATTTTAACATTCAAACCTATTGTTTTTAACATTATTTTTCCAAAACTTCAAACATATTGTTTTAACATTATTTTATTTGGAAAGGGAAACTTTTAGCAAGCACCGTTTTTTACAAATGAAACTTCAAGAGATCATGTTAATTCTTACAAATGAAGCTCCAAAAAGATCATGTTGATTGCATTTATTGATATACCATATTTAAAAAAATACACCATAATTATTTTCTTCACTTCTTTCACATATGTAATGCAAAAATTCTTGCAAATTATAAATAGTGGATAAAAAAAATAAAATAAATGAAAAATAACACAACGTATTGAAGCAAATCTATTGTGACTCTTGTCAAAATATTTTTCACTTCTTTCAAATACCTAATACAAAAATTCTTTAAGTCACAGATAGTAGATAAAAAGGATAAGACAAAATGAAAGAGAGCACAACGTATTAAGCAAATCTATTGTGCCTCTTCTCAAAATAAAAATTAGAAGAAACATGTATTTTGAATAATTTGAAAAAACGCGTTAGGATGATTTTTAATATGATATAAATTTAAATTAAAAAGCTGAAGAGAAAGTGAAAGTATATAATTTTTTAAATTTATTTAATTTCTAATTATGTATTTAATGTTTTTTCATTAAATAATTTGAAAAAATATTTTTTTAATAAATATAATTCCGATATAAATTTGATTTTATTATAAATATAATTAATTTATTTTTTGTGAATTTTTTATATTTATGGAATATCGATGTTTTATTGTGTAATAATTGACTTTATTAATAATCTTATTATACATAGATAAATAAAATATTAGAGAAATCTTGATATTGTTATATCTATCTTCTTTTTGTTCACATAATATTAGTATTTCAAATGGATCTAATTATTAACCTGAGGAACTATATATATATATATATATATATATATAAAGAATATGAATATGATGGATCTGTTATCATAAATAGAAATATATAGCACATAGAAGGAACAAATATCATAATATGTCAATTTATTTAAAATGCAAAATTTTAAAAAAGGTTTGTATCTCAAGATATTTAATCTGTTATAGTTATAGTTATAGTTATATATATATATATATATATATATGATTTGAATTGTATTTTTGAATGCATAAATGATATAATGTCTTGAAATCTTGAATTGCATAAACTATACCATTTAAATATGCGATTCTAATCAATGTTTTCTTAAATTTTAGACAAACTTGACTGATGAAAAATGCCAAAATGTAAAATACTAAAGACTAATTGAAATATTATAAAAAATATTAACCATAAAAAATTATTTTTTTAATTTCTTTATATAATATATATATTTATGCCCATATATATACATCTATGCAATCACGTTGAAATATTTTATTTAATATGGACCTTGAATTTTTTTATTTATGAACCATATTTTCCATATTAAAATGTTTTACCTTTATTAATATAATTTTAAATATATTTTAATATTATTTAATATATATATATATATATATATATATATATATATATATATATATATATATATATATGACTTTTAATTACTTGTTTTTGATATAAAATTATGTTATTTAAAATAGACATTCAAATATTTTATTTATGACTTTGAGAGTGAAAGTGAAATATTTTTACATCTCATGGGTGGTAATATTAACTACAACTTAGAGAACATAGTGAGGGTGAGATATTGATGTTTTATAATGTTTTTAATTTTAGCTAACCAAATATGTATATTCATTTATGTTTTTATTATAGTTAACCTTTTTTCCTTTTAAAATATATTTTATTTTTGTCTTTAAAATGGACACGTGTCAACTCAAGTTTGAGAATCAAACATATACAGATATATATATAATTATATAATGATAATAAATAATAAATTGGAGTTATAAATAAATATATATTAAACTATAAAAATAGTAAAAGAAAATGAATTTAACAAAAATAAAAATGAATAAAATAAGAAAGAGTTAAATTAAAAGAAATATTGAATTAAATAAAATATAAAACAAATAAATAAAAGTAGCATATTGCAACATGGATTATGTGGATGCACATCGCTTTCGAATTACCTTCCATTTTTAGAATAGTTGGTTATATTTAATGGATGAAGAGGAGAATGAGATGATTTAGTGAAAGGAAGTGTTGGCAGTAGTAGAATGATTGAGGGCTGGGGAATGGCTAACTGTAGAAAGATTATGTGCAACTGAGTCTGCAATTGGATGGAGAGTCGTCCCCAAACCTTTCTTGTAGTTAGCGGGATTCAAATAGTTTTCAACTCTGAAATCAAAAGTAAGGAATATTGTCATTGCAGGTAAATCATGTCTGCTCATTTTTTTTCAAAAATTCTATGCTAATTAGTGAATAGTTTATGTATTCATTATTAATCACATGATTAATATAAATAGCTGCATATTTTAATTTTGAAATTATTATATATAATATCAGAGCATAGGTTTCAATCATAAAACTAGAAATTTCAATTATAAAAATTTCACAATAAAAAATCATTGAAAATTATAGAGATTAAAAAAAAACATTCCTATAAAATATAAATATAACAATAAATTTCTTTCAACATTAGCTTACAGTAATACACTAATAGAAAAATATATATCATTAAGGAAAAACTTATTACTCAAATCTATACCATTATTCTCTTTCTTAAAATGATAAAAATATTAAAACTAATTTGTATTTTACAATTTAATATAAGATTTTACCTTTATAAATAGTTTAATGTAATAATATCATTTTTTTGGTTAAGAGTGTTAGCAACTATACCTTATATGAGTTATTTGATCCTTTATAAGATAATTCCTCTTGCTAATAAGACCTACCTCTCTCTCCTACTTCAATAATAAGGTGCCTTTCAGGGCTAGCAATTGATAATTTCACATAGGTATCATGTAGGCGCTAGTTAGAAGCCAACCAGGGTTAGAATATTATTACTCTAGAACACAAGCTTATTGGAGATGAAAATATACCAAATTCAAATCTTGGATTGTAGTCTTCGGGTCGTGAGGAGGTAGTGCACGAGCCCATATGATGGCCTATCATATGTGGGCCGAGAGTGTCTGAAAGGGCGAGACTTTTGGTTGGGTCATTCGAATTTTCCGATTGGCCCTATCCTCTAGGGAAAGTTTCCGCTCAGCCTCTTCAAGTACTTTACTTACCTTAAAAGCAACAAAGCACTGGTTGTGATACAGTGATATGGGGTTTAACGATAAATTTCACTGGGTGAAACCCACGAGATGAGGGTTCAAATCTCATTGAGTATATATATGACCTGTTGTGTCTTGGCTAGAAGAGTAGGAGACCCCATAATAGACATCTCGGCTCTTGTTGAGGCACAAGTTTCCTGCTATTGTGCGGTTTGCAGGCTATTGCACGTAGCCTAGGTTTATAGTGGCAGCCAATTAGATTTGATCCTAAGTCTGTTCAGGATAACTCTCACCAGTTACTGATTATCCTAGATTTAAAAAAAAACAAAAAAACAAAAACAAAGCATTGGTTGTGATCAAAGATGGATGGAGGAATAAGTCCATCTGGTGATAAAACTTGCCTTGGATTTCACTGCCATATTGCTCATTGCAGCCTTTGATTCATGCTCTATCGTGGATTTGAGATTGTATTGTCATGTTCCTCTTTGGCCAACAAGACTATACTTTCTTTGCCAACACTTAAATCTTTATAAAAAGACTTAAAATTAGAAAAGATTTAATGGGAACATTGAGGCCTTTGGTTTTGAAAAATGTGCATGGCTAACATGATCAAAACAATATATAATTGAATTTTATAATGATGAAATTAAAAATAAAAATAAAAATAAAGAAAAAGAAAATATAGATAGATTTATGACTTCAAAGAAATTATAATTCAAATTGGTAATGACATGCACATAAATAAATAGATTTTTTTCGAGTTGTCTTTAGTGCGATTTTTTGGAATCTTTTTGGTGGATTTTTCCGATCTAATTTCTCTAAAATCCGGGAGGAATTCATTGAAATCACAAGTTTGATGGGTAAACCCTGCACAATAGAAGTGCCCTAGGGTTTTTCACAGTGTTGAATCCATATATACACTCAAAAAACTAGTTTAAATAACACAAATCAAGATGTCACCACAAATTTAAACGCGACACTTGAAGCTCCAAAAAGTCGCACTAAAGACAACTCCGATTTTTTTAAGTAGCGATGAATTAGTAAATAAACTGAAAAATATACCAGTACAAGTAAATAAAATTGTAAACTTCGATTTTTTTAAGTAGTGGAATTAGTAAATAAACTGAAAAATATACAAGTACGAGTAAATAAAATTGTAATTTCTATAATATTCGACTTCATTTTATTGCATATAATTTTTCTTTTATTCAAAAGAATTTATTTTTTATCTATTTTATGTAATTTATTCTTTACCATAATAAAAGGAGGAGAAATCTATAAAAATAAAAAATTTATTTTTTATTAAAAATTTTTGTTTATTAAATGAGAGAAAAATATATAGTTTTAGTGGGCTTAATGGTTAGGAACATGTATTTCCTTATAGTCAACTCTCACTAGTACTACCGGTTGAGGATGGTTTTCCTTAGCAACATGACCCATGATCAAACCTTACATGGGGTGGTTGTACCTTATGCTAGGGGGAGGAGACATGCTAAAAATATAGTCAACTAAGGGTTGGTGTGGTCAAGGATGAGTGCAATCCTTGGGAAACTTTTAAAGTCCCCTGATGGGGTGACCCTCATGGTTATCACCTATCTTTGAGCACCCACCGGGGCTTGTCTGACCCCCATGCGTGCATTCATAGTGCCATTATGTGTCGTCCCAAACCTCAATGCCCACGAGTGTTGAGACTATTCTCACAATTCGGCGTTAAATACATGGGACACTGTGAAAGCTTCTCTAGTTTGTTTGTTCAGGAAATGAATTTGGAGAGAGTGGAGAATAGTGGTGCTAGTGTTGGGTTCCATGACGCCTTATCGAGGTCAAGGCCTTGGATGAGAAACAAGGTGGATGCATGGGCTCAATTACTTTAGGTCAGGACTAGTTTGCTGGATAGTCCATGGGATCCTGAAATCAGAGCAACTGGGGTGTCGCTTCGTCTTCACAACTTCAGTTTTCATTCATGGAATTTCAGGTTTCCAAAGCTTTCGGAGCTCACACTTGTAGTTCGGGGAAATATATTTCTTCATGTAGGTTTCAGTACTCACTCTCATACTTGGGGTATTCAATCGACATCTAGTTGGGCTTTCCTTGTGTTCTAGTTCTTTCTTGTAGATTCTCTTAGCTTCTATTGATGGGAGGGAGCTATCCTAGGCCTTATGATGCCCTCCTCGTGGGTTGATTTCCGAATAAAGCTGAAGTTCAAGGGTATTAGTTATTTTCCACTTGGGGCAAGGGTGTTTTTAACTATGAGTCTTGGGGTGGAGGAAGGTTCTTAACCTATTCTAGTCGTGGGAGTGGAAAATTGCGGGCTCCTCGTGTGTCACTGTGTATGTTTACTAGTTGTTGGTCTGCATCCTTCAGGAGTTGTGCTTTCATGGGTTCATATGATTTGTTTATTACAGGTACTGTTGATCTTGTTGACAGGGTGAGACCCACCAACCTCCCTGGTAAGAAGTCCCAATTAGACCTCAGACCGTTTGTCGTAGGAGTCCCAACAATCGGTCGTACGGGAATGCATTTACTGTGATTTCGCACAGAGGCAGGTAAGATAACTCTGTTGGTAGCAAGGGTTTGACATATGCAATGAGCCAAGGAAGGTTCATGAGAGGTTCTAACACACAGGGGTTGAGATGCACTCCTTGGAAACCTGTGATAGCACGGAGTTAAGAAGGAAACACATGAGCAAAAATGCATCACAACATGGAAGGCAAGTTAGCTAGCAATCCAGATTGATGGTTAAACCAACAACACATTTCAGAAATATTCATACATACATACATACATAGCTATACATGCATGCGCAAAGAAAACAAATACATATATAATTTAGAGTAAACAGATAGTTGAAATACAATACAACATATGCATGAAATGTGTTGGATCTTGTTATATTAAGAAGTGTATGTTCTAGTCATACAATACATCCATGTCCAACCACTAGCTCCGACAGCGGAACGTTACAACCACAACGCCCTACTCCTCCAAAGAGATGTACTAACTGCGCGTAGTGGAGAAGCCAAGGTTCGTTACAATACTATCCAAGATTTCTCTAAGATAGTCCTGTTGGAAGCTTGGCTGACCAAAATCTTGTACAATGAGTTATGAGGGACTATTTATAGCAAAGGGTGGGTTGACCCTTGATATTCCCCTTTGTGACAGTTCACCTACCCTCACGACTCTTCATCTACTCTATGATTGTTACATCAAAATATCGACACTTGACTTACACTTGACAACATGTTACATTACAATGCACATGTACCCATGTGAGACAAAATGGCTTGAGCAAGCCATGCTAGACATCGCTATGACTCAGACAACTATTGGAAGACCAACTCCTCGACATCTTCATTGTGGTTAGCCGTAGCATATTGATGCCAAGATTGGTAGTCCACGATGGTGTCCATGTGGTCCAAGGTGACATCTTTCTGGAACCCGACCCTTGCCTCCATAGCATCTGAGTACACTACTCGGGCTCCTCTGTCCAACTCATCTGAAAGCATGTGCATCATTGTCTTGAATGTGGCTGGACCAACGACATACTTGTGCATGGTGTTTGCACTCATGGGCAAGTCTGGGCTAATGGCAAGCACATCAACTCGTTGAAGTATAAGTCATGCTCTAGTCAGACCTGTGCCTTTTTCTTGACGTAGGTGAGAGCCCCAATAGATGAGATCTCATATGTGCACACCACAACATCCATACTCTTGAATACATGTGCATGGGAAGCCTGTATACTAGTGATGAGATGTGGGAGATCTTCATAGCTGCGGATCTAACTCCATATACGTGCCTTTAGCTCAACCGCTCTGGGCTTTATCATATTAGGAAAGTGAAGCG
The DNA here is from genome assembly GCA_031772625.1 of Pinus tabuliformis. Lineage (NCBI taxonomy): Eukaryota > Viridiplantae > Streptophyta > Pinopsida > Pinales > Pinaceae > Pinus > Pinus tabuliformis. Next base: position 738,061,920 of record CM062814.1, on the reverse strand, counting down.
GGGCTCCCTTGTATCTCATCATCCATGTTTGCATGTAATCAACAGCAGCATGCATGTTCGCCAAGATTCATGATCTCCTAGCACATCACTGCTGCCATCCGTTGAGATGGACGACTGTCTTATGCATGGTAACAAACTTGGAGTACAATGCCCACATAAATGTGTCAAGGGACAATACTTCATCTAGTATTGCCTTCTTCAGTTCCGCTCGGGCGGATTCTATAGCCAACTCTCCTCCTTACTTGGCCGTCTCTATCTCCTTATCCATTCGCTCATTCTTAGCTATCAGAAAGTGAACACTTGAGCTAGTGACTTCAGCATATGCTCTAGTGGCATTGGCCAAGGCTGTTGTATGTTTGTATACGTCATACATGATGACTTGTTCCTCATACTGCACAGGAGATGTATGATCTTCTCGAGTTGATACTCTGCAAGATTTCATAAATCTATGTTGAGACTCATCGAAAGAGATGTTGTGCATCCATCCTTCCAAATGATCTCCAAGGATGTCAGTGTCTCCTTGGTCCCTTGGGACTTGCTCATCTTCTGGATGCGGTGAAGCTAGTGGGTCGACCTCTTGGTGGTGAGGAATGGGGTCGATGTCCTGCTCTAGCTCTTGCTGCTCCATGTCCATATCCATCTGTTAAAGCGCTCGCTCTATCTCTTGAGCGAAGTCCTGCTCCTACGATGGTTCACCCTATTTGCCTGATGCCAATTGTTCTGATGAGTCCACTACCTATACAAGCATTGTTTCATCCGTTTGCACATGTTGCGTCCCCTACTGTACCTATTTTTGTTGTGCTTCCCTCTCCTATTTGCGCAGCTCTTGTCCCTTCCAGAGTTTCTCCTTCAACTCATGCAACTCCTTCTATGTTTCTTCCATCCTTCGTTTCTCCCTCTGCCTTTGTGCGATTCGCTTATCGGGTTGTTGTCTCCTTTCCTCTATTTCCATAACTGCTTTCTCCATAAGTGGATCTACTCAGAACATGCAACTTTGCTCTTCTTCCATGCGATTGAAAATCTTCCTCTTGCCCTTGTCGCGCACTGGTATGTTTTCCTCTACTAATGCTGCTGCCTTTGGTGCTATCCAGGATGCTGCTTCACGTTGCTTCGCTAACCATTCCAAAGCGAAGCCGACTAGTTCATTGAGTCTAGAGGAGTTGTAACAATATCTCCATGGGTCCTCCTCTGCCCAATGACATGCTGCGTGGATCCAGTTGAACGGTTCTCTTGTGCAGTGATCTTTCACAAGGCAATGCGGGTCATACGGATTGTAACTTCGAAGGTCGAATGGATAATTCTTCATCTGTTCTACTTCGACATCCATATGCTTGAAACTTCGGATCTTGTATAACCCAATGCACAGTGGAAGAGCGAGCCAAGGTGCCTTCTTCTTTCGGTGCAACCTAGATGTCAATCGTGTCGAGATGTGATATGCTACTTCCTGCATGATGAGTATGTCCAATGCAAACTTCGATAGAACATGCAGAGGCTTCTCCGCGTTGTACATTTGTATGAAGGTGCCAGACGGTGAGGCATACCAATCAGCTATGTCTATCAGTGCCTCCATTGCTGCCTTCGACATGTAGGGTGGATCTTGTTCAAATATCATCTTGTAAACTGGGGTAACAAAATGATCAGACAGCCTTGTGATAACTCCTCTGAAGCTGCATTCAAACAACAACTTACAATGCGTGTTCACAACAGTCTCCGCCAATGACCATGCCCACTTCAAGCCCGGGAAGTACTGTCAGAGACAAATTGCATCCAAGATGTAGGGGGACATGTAATTTCCACTTGCATATCTTTAGGCGAATGTTGAGCCCTTGTTACCTGTTCCTTCGGCTGATGAGCCAACATGCCAAACCAGTTACATGGTCTTCCTTCTCTTGCCAGTTCGTCCAACGCAATCACCCAACTCTGTGGGAAGGTTTCCATGCTTTCTTGGCCATACAATTGACATTCGAATATGACCAGGTATTGATATGCCTTCCGCAGTATGTTTGTCTTGTAGATCTGGTTGGGTGTCATCCTGAATCTAGTTGGCTCCTTTACCCATTTCTTCAGAATGTCTCTGGGTTGGAATTATTGTTGGGTAAGCTGAAAGGAGTCTCCATGATAGTCACAAGTATCAACATATGATACATCTCATCATAATCCTCTGCCCTAAATGTTGCAATCTTCGTCCCACCGACACTCCTCAAGTTCATCATCTCGAGATCAGTGTGCGAGACGATCTAGTGTATCATGTCTGCGCATGGGAACATGGGGTATCTGCATGCAATCTAGTACAAGCCAGACTTGTGGATGTTCACATATACTTGGAATTCTTCGAGGCCTTCCCCAAAAGTGCCTAAAAATGCATTATTGACCTCTTTCCATTTTAGTTTTATTTCCTTGTTTAGAATCATCTTGTTATCTTCATAGATCGGTAGACTTGAGAATACTCACTCAGCTGCTGCTCCAGTTGCACTTTCGTCAATGTCCTTTGATCCTACTCTCTTGGAGGCCATTGATCATGTACTTAAAATATCTAGACACAAATTGACATGCATGGCAAGAAAATTGTTAGCGAAAACCAAAGCAAACTGAAGAATGACATAACACATACCTGGGGATTGATAGGCAGGGATTACGTAATTTATTCTGGGAGGCTAGGAGACTGGCTGCCAAACTTGCGCAAAAATCAATCTGGGCTGTCTGTGGAGGCTGACTGGCTGCTAGATTTGCGTAATGTGTAATCTAGGCTAAATGCTGACTGTTGGAATTTCACAATCCATAGTTCCAACTGGCAATGACTGCAGGCTCAGTGATTTCATTGTGCAATTTTCTGGGCCAGCAGTCACTATCCCTCAGAAATGCGCAAAGAAAGCCTGAAGGAGAGTAACTAGGTAAAAATGTGCATTTATGCAACGGAAGATAGAGCCTTCCTTCTCCAGATTGCGCAATGCTATCTTAGTGAGGCAGAGTCTGGGCCAAGGCTGCCCCGACTCGCCGACGGGCAACTGAAAGCAAATGTGAAAGTGATTGCATGGCGATACTAAATGTAAGGAGAAGTGATTGATCATGCATGAAAACATTGGATGAAATATTCAAAAAGCAGAATAACATGCATGTGGGTGAAGCGAGTCACTAAATCAGCAATCGTTCACGCAAAACAGTTTCATGCATGCGACAAAAGTGAGATAGCAACAAAAACTGAAATGGTGCTAGTACAAGCTAGTATGCATGTAAACGATAGTAAGAGTTCAAAGAAATCAAGCAAACAACACTCCCACAAGCAAAAATACAAAATGCGACAAAAATGTTGAAAAAGACAAGTTGAGACCACTTACCCGTGAATAGTTGAGCCAGATGTGTCAAAGAGTCATGGATGTGTTGTGGGATGTCAAAGATATAAGATCGACATGAAAGAATGAGCTTTGATGTGTCGAATAAATTATTTTGAAGCTAATGACACAGATTCCACAAATCTAGGAAAAAGTGACACTTGGAGGAATGATTCTAAAACGATCTTTGCATGTAACCTCCAGCTGCTAAAAATAGCTCCTTGAATCAAGGGATGATTTTTTTCATGTTTCCTTTTTCTGTTCTGTGAAAAGGCAAGCCATGCATGCAAGTCAAGTTTCCTTGGTCCTAGGTGGAACTGGTCAACCCAACTGCACATGCAAGAGGTTGCTCAACTGCTAGGAGAAAATGTGTATTTCTGGAAAGGAACTGGGAATAATGTTGCAAACAAATCTGTTTCCCGGGAACACTAGATCCCTATAAAGTTAAAGGAAAAAGCGTTGCTTGCCTTCACGGTGCCAATCCACTGGTTGAGAAAGGTGAAACAATTCGATTGGCGGGAGGAGTAGGGATAATTGTCTGCAATGCTCCCGGAGGCAACCAATCAATTCTTGCAGAGCGTTATACTCTTCCTGCTGCTCATTTGAGTGCAGCTGATGGAGCATTAGTTTTTAACTACATCAGGACTACAACAGGGTAGGATTTAAATACAGCTTTTTGCCGTGTAGTAAAAGCTGGTTAGTAAAACTTTTAGACGATGAACGATATTGCATAAGAAATTCTAATTCCCAATTAAATGATGCTCACTCAGGTCCGCGGTCACTTCCATTGATGATCAGATAACTGGGTTAAATAAAATGCCAGCTCCGGTGATGACAGGATTTTCTTCTCAAGGGCCGAATCCGGTCACTCCTGACATACTCAAGGTTATAATCCAATCTCCCCAACCCACTTGATTAATATTATGATATATGTATGGTTGTTTTTTATTGGTTCGTACAATGCGATGTTATTCTCTTCTCTATTTAAGTTTTATTGGGTACATTTTTTTGTTGGCTAAAAAAATAAGCTCCTACTTCTTAGTATAATAAGATCTTATTTTGTTGACATCTCAACTATTTTAAATTTCAAATTTTATTGTGTATATTTTCTTGTTACAATTTTCGCTGGCTAAAAGAATAAGCTCCCACTTCTTATTGTAGTAAACTCCCATCTTCTTAGAATTACACACTAGTTGTCTATAGGGGGTAGGCTTTCACTCCTACGAGGTGCCTCTTATTCTTAGGTCATTACCCTGTTTCCTTACCACTAAGAAAGACGAACATTTAACCAAAAAAAACTATTTTAAAACATACTCTAAACCCTACCCTAATCTATTTCAAATATTAATAACAACCACATAATTAAAAATAAAAATATAATTTAATTTGGTATCAGTGTTTCATCTTGTAAGATTGGAAAAATATAATATTCCCTATTCAAAAGAGGTATTGAAAGGACTTATTGACACACATGGCAATACCAATCCATTCACGACGATATGGCGTCCAAAGATAAACATTATCAATAAGGGTACGTTGACGTTCAAGACGATACACTAAAAATTCAGTCCACGAGGGTAATGGATGGATGGCCATGCAATCAATTATGTGCACAAAATTAGAGAGATCCAAATTTGTGGGAAGAGATTACAATTGAGCGTCAAAATGACGTATCGCTCACTTGTACTAGTGGGAAGAGATTACAATTGACGTATGGCATTATTACTCACCCTATGTTGCATCCAATTAATGATGTCGAGAAAATTACGCAAGGAAAATCTGTGGGAAGAGATTACAATTGACAAATGAATCACAAGTAGGCATAGCGGATACGTGGGGCAATTGCAATGTTATGTCTAGAAGGCTTTGACTAATGCACACTATCGTTGCATCCTGCTTTAACTTCATGTGCGAAAGTCGTATGTTGTACCTCTCTTAATTTATGGATGATATGTGTCCTTTTATAATAAAAAAAGAGGTATTTAATATTTTAAAGGTTTTTTGACATTATGTATCACAATAAAACCAAACAATTTTTTATGTTTGTTTGGAAACTTAGTTTATTACATTGAACTATTTTGAGTGTGACCTGTCTCGTGTCTTAAAATTTAAAAATGTTTAAAGTCGATATTTTATCGCAACAAATTTTTTATTTCAAGCAATACATATGTTGCATCATAATTTTATTTTTTTATTATAAGTGGATTGTAGCAAAGTTTTATTTTTTTTATTAGGAATATAAATTATATTAAAAAAAAAAATTAAGTTTTTTTTCATGCAATAAGCACATCACATCAAAGTTATCTTTTATGTGATGAGTGCATCATGATAAAGTTATTTTTTGTTTGGCGAGAGCATCACATTCAAGTTGTCATTTGTGTGACAAGCACATCATGCCAAAGTTGTTCTTCATGAAATACACGTAACATGTGTTTAAGAAGCACATGTACAAAAGAAAATACAAAATGAGGCAGATAAACCAAATGTCCATATGAGGTAGACATAATACAAACATATTTTAAAAGGGATGAATAAGACAAGTTTTAAAGGGGATATAAAAATTGATTTCAAGGTTTAAAATAGATGACACCAAAATTTAAGAGAGATGTGACATATAAAACTTGTTACACCTAAAATATTTTGAGATTTGAGACTTCTATGACATGAATTATGTTGAAATGCTTCCAGATCCATCGTATAGGGTTTTCTGTTTATTGACGTTTCAAACCATCATATGTGGCTCATCATCTTACATTCATCCTAATGACGAGCCACATATGATGGTTCGAAACATTGAAAAAAAAACCCTATGTGATAGATCCATAAGCATTTCAACATGTCTAAAATATTTACAAGTGCCATAAATATTTAGAGGATTGGTGTATTGCATACAAATATTTATGAGGTGTGGCATGGTGCACATTTCTCCCAAGTTTATGAAAGTCGCATTATAGTTGAACCTACTCCAAGAGTTAATATTAAGGGTATTGAAGTTGCAATAGAGTGTCCACACATTTCAAAGATTTATGACAGTGCATCATCACAAAAGTTTTCAAGTATTTACATAAGACAAGGAATTTGGGTTTCACATGACAAAACTTTTTGAAGTAACATGTGACACTCTAGATCCTTTTTTGTTCCATACACAAAGTTTTAAAACATGTTAAACTAAAAATATTTTTGATGTGATAAATACCATTTCCAAACATGTGACTCTAAGATTTGATTTTGTATGATACAATGTGATGACAATCCTAAAATCATCTCAAACCCAAAAGTTTCTTAAGTGTGATACACATATCACACATAAAATTAACAATAGTGTGACGCAAGGCCTTTTCACATGAAATAAAGAATGACACATGACAACATTCATTAGTCCAAGTTTTTTAGATGTCACACCATGCCAAAGTTTTGTTTTATACAATAATTACATCACTCCAATGTTTTGTTTCATGTAATAAATGCATCTGAGATATGTTTTGTTTCATGAAATACACATAAGATATGTTTGAAGGGGGCTCACATAAGGATTTTTTTTATATAAAAAGAGGCACATAAACCAAATTTCGATATGAAGTGTGCAAGGTGCATAAAAAATGGTTTTAAAATGGAACATAAAGATGGAGGATTTCAAGGTTTAAAACATATCACACATAAATTCTTTAGAGGTGTGACATGTCGTGCCTAAAATCTTTAGAGGAATGACTTGTCATGTACAAATATTTTTGAAGTGTGCCATGGAGCACATTGCCCCTTGTTTATGAAGATTACAACATATTTGAATCATGGATGTTTTTAATATGTGGCTCAAGTTTGGAGATGATTCCATATTCAGAGTTATAAGGTTGAAATTAATTTGGAGTTTGATTAGTTATAACAAAATTCTTGCAAGTTACAGAGAGTGGATAAAAAAATAAAACAAAATGAAAAATAACAAAACATATTGAAGCAAATCTATTGTGCCTCTTATCAAAATAATTTTCACTTCTTGCAAGTCACATATAGTAGATAAAAAGGATAAGACAAAATGAACGAGAGCACAACATATTGAAGCAAATCTATTGCGCCTCTTATCAAAATAAACATGTACGCTGAATAATTTGAAAAAACTTATTATGATTATTTTTAATATGATATAAATTTAAATTAAAAAGCTGAAGAGAAAGTGAAAGTATCTAATTTTTTAAATTTATTTAACTTCAAATTATGTATTTAATATTTTTTCACTAAATAATTTGAAAAAATATTTTTTAATAAATATGATTGCTTTTAATATGATATAAATTTGATTTTACTATAAATATAATTAATTTGCTTTTTCTGAATTTTTGTATCTATGGAATATTATCTTGGTGCTTTATTGTTTAAAAATTGAATTTATTCATAATCTTATTATACATAGATAAATAAAATACTATAGAAATCTTGATATAGTTATATCTATCTTTTTTTGGTTCACATAATATTAGTATTTCATATATATATATGATGGATATGTTATCATAAATAGAAATATCTAGCACATAGAGGGACCAAATATCAAGATATGTCAATCTATTTAAAATGCAAATTTAAAAAAAGGTTTACATCTCAAGATATTTAATCCCTTTTAGTTATATATATATATAATTTGAATTGTATTTTTGAATGCATAAATGATATAATGTCTTGAAATCTTGAATTGTGTAGACTATACCATTTAAATTTGCGATTCCAATCAATGTTTTTCTAAATTTTACACAAACTTGACTAATGAAAAAGGCCAAAATGTAAAATACTAAGAGTAATTGAAATGTTATAAAAAACATTAACCATTAGAATTTTTTTTTTTAATTGCTTTATATAATATGTGCATTTATGCCCAAATATATACATTTATGCAATCACATTGAAATATTTGATTTAATATGGACCTTGAATTTTTTTATTTATGAACCATATTTTCCATATTAAAATATTCTACCTTTATTAATATAATTTTAAATATATTTTAATATTATTTACAATGGAAGATATATATATATATATATATATATATATATATATATATATATATATATATATATATACTCGTCTTTGATATAAAATTATGTTATTTAATATAGACATCCAAATATTTTATTTATGATTTTGAGAGTGAAAGTGAAATATTATTACATCTCATGGGTGGTAATATTAACTACAAACTTAGAGAACATAGTGAGGGTACTATTTTTTTCCCATTTAAAGTATATTTTATTTTTGTTTTTAAAATAGACATGTGTCAACTCAAGTTTCAGAATCAAATAATAATAAATAAATAAAATAATATTAATATGTAAATAAATAAATAAAACACACACACATATATATATATGCGAAAGAAAATATAATGATAATAAATAATGAATTGGAGTTCTAAATAAATTCATATTAAATTAAACTATAAAAATACTAAAAAAAATGAATTTAACAAAAATAAAAATGAATAAAATAAGAAAGAGTTAAATTAAGAGAAATATTGAATTAAATAAAATATAAAACAAATAAATAAAAGATGCATATCGATTGTGTGGATGCTGATCTCTGTCCAATTACCTTCCATTTTTAAAATAGTTGGTTCTATTTAATGGACAAAGAGGAGAATGATATGATTCAGCCAAAGTCAAAGGAAGTATTGGTAGTAATAGAATGATTGAGGGCTTGGGGTGGCCAGCTGTAAAAAGATTATGTGCAACTGAGTCTGCAGTTGGTTGGAGAGTCGTTCCCAAAACTTTGTTGTAGTTAACGAGATTCAAATAGTGTTCAACTTTGAAATCAAAAGTAAAAAATATTATCGTTACAATTAAATCATGTCTGTTCATTTTTTCCAAAAAAATCTATACTAATTAGTGAATAGTTTATGTCTTCATTATTAATCTCAAAATTAATATAATTAGTGGCATATTTTAATTTTGAAATTATTACATATAATATCCAAGCATAAATTGCAATCTTAAAACTTATAAAAATTTCACGTATAAAAATTTTACAATAAAAAATCATTAAAAATTATAGACATTAAAAAAGGCATTCCTTATAAAATAAAAATATAACAATAAATTTCATTCAACATTGGCTTAAAAGAATACAGTAATATATATATATATAAAAGGATAAACTTATTACTCAAATCTATAGCATTATTCTCTTTCTCAAAGTGATAAAAAGATTAAAATTATTTTTTATTTTACAATTTGATATAAGATTAGATTTTACCTTTATAAATAGGTTAATGTAATAATATCATTTTTTGGTTAACCGTGTTAGCAACTATACTTTATATGAGTTATTCGATCCTTTATAAGATAATTCCTCTTGCTAACAAGACCTACCTCTCTCTCCCACTTGATTAATAAGGAGCCTTTCGGGGCTAGCAATTGATAATTTCACATAGGTATCATGTAGGCGCTAGTTAGAAGCCAACCAGGGTTAGAATATTATTACCCTGAACAAAAGGAGATGCAAATATACAAAAGCCAAATCCTGCATTAAAGTCTTACCATATGTGGGTCGAGAGTGCCTGGAAGGGCGAGACTCTTGGTTGGGTCATTCGAATTTTCCGATTGGCCCTATCCTTTAGCTCAAGTTTCCGCTCAGCCTCCTCAAGCACTTTATTTACCTTAAAAGCAACAAAGCACTGGTTGTGATCAGAGACGAATGGAGGAATGAAGTCCATCTGCTGATAAAACTTGCCTAGGATTTCACTGCCATATTGCTCATTGCAGCCATTGATGCATGCTCTGCGGTGGATTTGAGATTGTATTGTAGTGTTCCTCGTTGGCCAGCAAGACTATAATTTCTTTGCCAACACTTAACTCGTTATGAAAAGACTTAAAATTAGAAAAGGTTTAATACGAACCTTGAGGCCTTTGGTTTTGAAAAATGTGCATGCCTAACATGATCAAAATAATATATAATTGAATTTTATAATGATGAAATAAAAGTAGAGAAAAAGAAAATATATATATAGATTTATGACTGGAAAAAAATTATAATTTAAATTTGTAATGACGCACGGAAATAAATAGATTTTTTTAGAGTTGTTTTTAGTGCGACTTTTTTGGAAGTTTTTCAATGGATTTTTTTGGTCTAATTTCTCTAAAATCCTAAAATAATTCATTGAAATCATAAGTTTGATGGGTAAACCCTGCACAATAGAAGTGCTATACACTCAAAAAACTAGTTTAAATAACACACATCAAGATTTCACCACAAATTTAAATGTGGAATTCCGACACAGGAAACTCCAAAGTCGCACTAAAGACGACTCCGATTTTTTTAAGCAGTGATGAAGTAGTAAATAAACTGAAAAATATACAAGTACGAGTAAATAAAATTGTAATTTCTATAATAATTGACTTTCTTTTATTGCATATAATTTTTCTTTTATTCGAAAGATTTTATTTTTTATCTAATTTATTCTTTACCACAATAAAAAGAGGAGAAATCTATAGAAAGCAAAAATTTTATTTTTATTAAAAACATTTGTTTATTAAATGAGAGATAAATATATAGTTTTAGTGGGCTTAATGGTTAAGAACATGTATTTCCTTATAGTCAACTCTCACTAGCACAACTAGTTGAGGATGGTTCTCCTTAGCAAGGTGACCCAAGATCAAGCCTTACATGGGGTGGTTGTACCTTGTGCTAGGCGGAGGATACATGCTAAAAATATAGTCAGCTAAGAGTTGGTGAGGTCAAGGATGAGTGCGATCCTTGGGCGACTTTTAAAGTCCCCCGATGGGGTGACCCTCATGGCTACCACCTGTCTTCGAGCACCCACCGAGGCTCGTCTGACCCCCATGCGTGCATTCATAGCGCCATTATGTGTCGTCCCAAACCTCAATGCCAGCGAGTGTTGAGACTACTCTCACACTTCATCATTAAATACATGGGACACTGTGAAAGCTTCTCCAGTTTGTTTGTTCAGGAAATGAATTTGGACAGAGTGGAGAATAGTGGTGCTAGTGTTGGGTTCCATGATGCCTCGTCGGGGTCAAGGCCTTGGGTGAGAAATGGGGTGGACGCATGGGCTTGATTGCTTTAGGTGAGGACTCATTTGCTGGATAGTCCATGGGATCCCAAAATGAGAGCAACTGGGGTGCCGCTTCGTCTTCACAACTTCAATTTTCATTCATCGAATGTCAAGTTTCTGAAGCTTTCGGAGCTCACGCTTGCAGTTCAGGGAAATATATTTCTTCGTGTAGGTTTCAGTGCTCACTCTCATACTTGGGGTATTCAATCGGCATCTAGTTGGGATTTCCTTGTGTTCTAGTTCTTTCTCGTAGATTTTCTTAGCTTTTGTTGATGGGAGGGTGCTATCCTAGGCCTTATTACGCCCTCCTCGTGGGTTGGTTGCTGGATAAAGCTGAAGTTCAAGGGTATTAGTTATTTTCCGCTTGGGGCAAGGGTGTTTTTAACTATGAGTCTAGGGGTGGAGGAAGGCTCTTAACCTATTCTACCTATGGGAGTGGAAAATCGCGAGCTCCCCCTGTGTCACTGTGTATGTTTACTAGTTGTTGGTCTGCATCCTTCAGGAGCTGTGCTTTCATGGGTTCAGATGCTTTGTTTATTGCATGTACTGTTGATCATGTTGAAGGTGCGGGACCCGCCAACCTCCCTGGTAAGAAGTCCCAATTAGACGTCAGACCGTTTGGTGTAGGAGTCCCAGCAGTGGGTCGTACATGAATGCCTTTACCACAATTTTTCACAGAGACAAGTAAGATAATTAATCATTATTCCTAAAATATATTATAAATTATCAAATTCAAATGGTTGAATGAGTGTCTTGGATTATTTTTTAATATGAGTGTCGTGGATTATTTTTTAATATGAGTGTCTTGGATTCTTTTTTATGAAAGAATATGAGATATTGTATTAAATTTTTAATTTAACACAAATAATGTTCATTTCAATATTATTTTTATTTGATAGTTTAGTTAAATTAATAATTATTCTTAAAATATATTATAAATTATCAAATTTAAATGGTTGAATATAAAAATACAAAAAATAAATTAAATGAAATTAAATGAACTAAAAATATAAGAGAATCAATCAAATGGTCAAAATATAAATTAAATTAAATTAAATTAACCAAAAATATAAGGGAATCAATCAAATGGTCAAAATTAACTAACAAATAGTTAATGGAACAAATAAGGAGGGATTAACAATTAACCCAGGGGGTCACCTATTGACATTTAACCTATTGATAATTAATTCGTCTAAATTAACCTATTGACAATCAACCTATTGATAATTAACTCCTCTAAATTACCCTATTGACAATTAACCCTTAGTGAAAAGTAAATAATTAATTCACTTAACAATTAACCAAGGGGGTATTAGGGATTTCTTCTCTGATAACGTCACCTAATGGTAGTTAACCTATTGATAATTAATTCCTTTAAATTACCTATTGATAGTTAACCCTTAGAGAAAAGTAAATAATTAATTCACTTAACAATTAACCCAAGGGGTATTAGGGATTTCTTCCTATTGGTAGTTAACCTATTGATAATTAATTCCTTTAAATTACCCTATTGATAGTTAACCCTTAGTGAAAAGTAAATAATTAATTCAGAAAATTCAGGGATTTCTTCTCTGATAAGGTCACCTATTCACAGTTAACCTGTTGATAATTAATTCCTCTAAATTACCGTATTGATAGTTAACCCTTAGTAAAAAGTAAATAATTAATTCACTTTAACTCACTAAACTTTGGGTTGTGTGCAAGCCTGATTGAAAATTTTATTTTTTTATTTATTTTTATCTTATTTGAAAAAAAGTTAGTTACAGGATTTACTGAAAAAATCACTAAATAAAAAGGCAGTTCGTACCAGTGTACTATATTGTTTGATGCATTTTTTGATGCAAGGGAAGGCAAACACTACTAGTAGGGAATTCTTGAGTTGGTTGGATCCAGCTAGTAGGGAATTCTTGAGTTGGTTGGATCCAGCCAGTAGGGAATTCTTGAGTTGGTTGGATCTAGTGGAATCTCGAATTCTTGACTTGGTTGGATCCAGCCAGTAGGGAATTCTTGAGTTGGTTGGATCTAGTGGAATCTCGAATTCTTGACTTGGTTGGATCTAGTGGAATCCCGAAGTCGGACACTAAATGCCGAAGCCAAGCTAGACATATGAGTCTATGAGTACTTGGGTTGTACTATATAGTCTTGATGCAAGGGAAGTGTGAATACCTCAGCTGTACTATATAGTCTTGATGCAAGGGAAGGCAAGACATGGCCAGTATGGAATTCTTAAGTTGGTTGGATCTAGTGCCAGTATGGAATTCTTGAGTTGGTTGGATCCAATGGAATCCCGAAGCTAGACATATGAATCTGTGAGTACATGGGTTGTACCATATAGTCTTGATGCCCTGTAACAGAGTTGGTTAGGTTGTTGTTAACAATGGTTTTGGAAAACCTAGTTAGGTTGTTGTTAACATGGTTCTGGAAATGAAATTAGCACGCGGGGGGGGGAGAACTGGTAAAGAGGACCATTCTCATTGGTCCGGTGGAGTGAACTTCATCCCTGATGTATTTCCTGGCTAGCTTTAACTAGGACACATAAGCCTTAACTAGAAGAGATAAGTCTTAACTAGAAATATATATATATATAACAAAGACAGTATTGGGACGAATTACAAAATAAACCATGAGTAGTGGAAACAAAATAGAGTGGAATCAACACATTTATTGTACATAGTTTGGGGTCGAAACCCACAACAGATTGAACGGAACCCTGTAATAATTCAAAGCTAACCTCTGCAACAGATTCACATTTTTGACATGCGGAAAATTAAACAGTATAGCTCGGTGGTTCTTTACCGATATCACTTAAACTTATGGAGGAAAAATTCATAGATTAAGCAGGAATTACCGAGATAAATGTATTCATGCATATATTATAATCCAAAACAACTGTACAAGTTTTGCAGAGGGAAAATCCATATACAAAACAACCAGTGTGATGGCACCATCGAACTTTAATAAATAAAACCCTTATACATATGGGAAGAACTCTATCAAAATTTCATTGGTAGTCCGGCCGACATAATCTAAGTTGGAGCAAAAGAAAGAAGATGCATATAATCTTAAAACCCTAACCCTTGTCCAAATTTTCTAGGTTTCCATTCAAAATAAAGGAAAACCATTCCCGTGTTGGAACCCTACTATCCTCTGAACTAATATTATAAACTTATCGAATTAAACAACATTTCCATGAAAAAACCCCAGAGGACAAGACAACTCGAGAGGGTTAAGGAGGAACTTGTACCTCGTTACGAGTAAAGAACCTTTGTATCAATTGGTGGTCGAGACCAGAAGTAGTGGTTAGGATTTTGGGGAGTCAGAGATAAAACAAGGCCACTCACCTACAAGAGAACCAAGAGATAAGGAAGCAAGCTAAATCGAAAAAAAAATAATAGGGCTAAGTAATATAACCAAAAATTGTCATACCTGTCTCAACACCTTGGAAAATCCATAAAGAAACCCTTTAGGAAATTACGGTTTGGTGATATCAGAACTTCAAAAGAAATAAGGAGAGGACATTATAGAGGAGATGAATAAGCGAGAAACCTCGTTACCTGTTGTGGTAAAAACTTGTTGCAAGACGAAAGGGTTTGACTGATGGGAACATGGATCCATGCCACTTGAGAAGAACAGAAGAAAACAAATCATAAACATGGCTAGCTACTGTAACAAAACCCTGAGAAATTATGAGGGAAGAAGGACATGATTCACCTACCAGAGACATCAATTGGCAGAAGGTCAATTCAAACCCTAGTATTTGGAAGTTTCAGAGGCGGAGGAGGGATAGAACGAGGGAACCGGAATGAGTGTTGGGTGGAAACCGTTAGCTTCAACCATCTAGATGAAGGATCCACCATCTGATCGAACCCTATCCGATGAACAACTGCAAGAGAGACAGTTGTACTACCCCTTGAATGATCATCGACAAGAGCTTCTCCAGATGAATTGAATGTTGAAGTTGCTAAAATGCAAGAATGGGATATGTCAGCCTAGATACGAAAAGCAGGCGTATGTATTTACGAAGATACAAAAAAGCAACTAAAACATTTTGCAGAGAAATTACTATTAATATTCTTAATGCGTTTGTAATATTCTCCTTAACTTATTCGTGTGTTCACTGATTGGCTGCTTAGTGGGAACGATACCTTGAAGGATATATGCAAGAGTCCGAATGGATGGCGGCTCGACATGTCCCTACTGAGCAGCCAATCAGTGAACACACGAATAAGTTAAGGAGAATATTACAAACGCATTAAGAATATTAATAGTAATTTCTCTGCAAAATGTTTTAGTTGTTTTTTTGTATCTTCATAAATACATACGCCTGCTTTTCGTATGTAGGCTGACATATCCCGTTCTTGAATTTTAGCAACTTCAACATTCAATTCATTGGATGTGTTGAAGAAGAATTCCAGAGTAATCTTTTTGTAGTCTAGAAGACGGTCTTGTAATGAAAGATCCCATCTGTAAATGCCATAAACAAAAGAATAAAACACAAACTCAAAATTATTAAGTATATGCCAAAAAAAAGAGCTTTTCCAAATTTTCCTTTTGAAATATTTTAGATGAAAAACTGCACAACCTGCAACTACAATAATTGCTGTTGATAACTCATAATTTATGGCCTACTCCCTTAACAATATGTTTTTTGTGATATAGTTTAGGGGTATTCTTGACCATTCGGGCAAACACAACAAGCAATGTTCAGAAACTATGACAAAATAAAGCCCTTGATGTTTTTGTATTGGATTTGAATATACTAAGAAACTACAGATAAATGGATTGCCTATTTCTCCAAGAGACTTTCTATAATTTAAACTTAAACTCGCCGTTTGACTGCTTCTGTGAAGATTTTTAGTTGTTCCAATGTTCCGTGAGTATCATAGAGATCATTTAGGACAGTCATCAGTGTCGCAATTTTTGCGAAGGCAATTCTGCTGCTTGAAAACTCTGGTTGGAACGTACCTATAACCATCCAAAAGTAAAATTCCACATGCCGCTTCCTATAGAAATTCTGTTGTGCTATATCCGATTGTGACCACCACCTGTGCACATAATACATAATACACATGAACGCAGACCTACAAATGGGGTATTTTTATGTTGATTGCAGATTCTTGGAATTGGGCATTTTTATGTACATTGCGCATTCCTGGAATATATCGGTATCTAATGAGGTTAAATAATTTTTCGATTGCATAAAATCCACAATCAACATCAAATTAAACTCAAGATATCAAATTATATCAACAATTCTCAATATATCGAATCTCTAGCTACCACCTTGAAACAAGCTGTAACTCTCTCTGATGTGCGGATTGCAGAATATTGAAGTCCAATTTCGCCAACTCTAAAACCTTTTTGTTCATAGTTGACCTGAAAAAATTAGGTGAACAAGAGATTGAGCATTCATAGTAATTATTGATTGAAGTTGAGAACTAATTACAGAACTATTAACAAGGTGATTACTTGAGCCATGAATCGTTTTCTCCAAATATTTCGATGAAGCTCCTAGCCTCCCATCTCGGCATACCGCAATGCCAAGGAAAATCCAGGGCATACCTCACTTGGAAAACAGTAATGATATCAAATCAAGGTTTCGAGTATGTCCACTATAAATTCAAGAATACAGTACACGATCACGTGACAAGACTCAAAACTGGTTACCTCTCTTAAAAGGCTTTCATCTATTTCCGTGATATCTATTGAAATATTAATTTCCAACTGCCGCGTACATTCCAGAAAACCGCCAACCTTTTCATCACACCACTTTTCACGAAAAATGGTTTTCCTCTGAACGGCAGCGATGAAACCCAGTGCTGACGCGTGTCCTCAGTACATTTTGCAAAACCATTTTTCATCGGGACGTAACGTTCGTTTGGATTGGGCAAGCGGTAGCCGTTTGATCAAAAGAAAGGTTGTCCACCATTGATTGCATCCAAAACTACGTTCATGCCTGCAACATGACATTGCGTGAAGTGAAGTAAAAGTTTTTTGTTTGACCTCCGTAGCAGCCCTATAACAGGGTTAATTATAAAAGGAATGTATCTCCATGCTAAAAATTTAATGAATTTTACTCCCGTCAGTAAAGGTTGGTAAAACTTTAATTTTATTATTTTTAAACTCATGAGAGTATGGAATATGTATTGTTATGTTTTCTTTGTTGTGTATTGTAAGGTAATGTGAGGGAAGCACGCAGTGAATATACACAGCAGTGTTGTTCGTTGGTGAAAAAAGAAAGGAATGCGCAGCAGCGTGAATCTCATAATTTTTGTTGGTTGAATATGTAATGTTTCTTTTGAGGGCATATGGAATGTAACGCAGCAGCGCGTAAATAAAAATTTTACACAGCAGTGTTGAATTTTTATTGTGAGACAGAGTATTTTTTTGTTGCAGAGACAGAGTAAATTCCTTTTTGAACTGGTGAAATCCCTCTGTTGGAGGAAGAATATCTTATTTTGTAATTGGCAATATTTATTAATTAATACAAAGTTTTTATGGGTGTGAAAAACTCTGTTCTTCTCCAGCAAATAATTTAGCTTCCCTGTGCTAAGATCTTGTGAAACAGAGCATTGTTCTGTTCAATCTTTTTGTTTGGAATTACCAGAAATTTCCAACATTGTATCAGAACTTGTCCAGGCTCTTTGAAGGTGTCAAAGAAGCTGAAGGAAGGATTTCTTGCTGCAGCAGCTTCTCCAGCAGAGTGAAGACTCAGTCAAGAAAGATTCAAAGGTATTTCTCAAGCCAGTTATTTAAATACTTGACTATATTTGAACCATAGTTAAAGTGCAAGAATCGCTGGCTCCAGCACCAGCACTAGCATGGGTATTTTTAATACTCAGCTCCCACAGTTTAATGGGAAAAACTATGACTATTTGGCAATAACTATGAGAGCCCTGTTTGCTTCTCAAGATTTATGGGAATTAGTTGAGGATGGTTTTGAAGAACCAGCAGATGAAAATGAGTTTAATAGGTTAACTTAGGTAGGGAAAGATCTATTGAAGAGAAATAAGAAGAAGGATTCAAAAGCCCTCGTATTTTTGTATCAAGCAGTGCATGAGAGTGTGTTTCTAAGGATAGAAGCAACAAAAACATCCAAAGAAGCATGACAAACTCTCAACACAGCCTATCAAGGCATGGAGAAAGTGAAGACAGCAAAACTACAGTTGCTGAGGAGAGATTTTGAGAATCTATGCATGAAGGAGTAAGACAATATTGACTCATTCTTCACACAAGTAATTGGTCTGGTCACACAAATGAGGTCTCATGGAGAAATTCTTGAAGAAAGGAGGATTTTGGAGAAACTGTTGAGGGTCCTACCTTCAAAGTTCGATGTGATTGTCACCACCATAGAAGAGACAAAGGATCTCACAAACTTTTCAGTTGATGAACTTCTTGCATCACTGATAACACATGAGCAGAGGTTGAGTAGAAATGAAAACTCATCTCTTGAACAATCCTTTAAGACCCAGATGTCCTTTAGAAGAGGAAGAGGTCAAGGCAGAGGAAGCAAGAGAGGAAGAGGCAGAAGCCAAAACAGAGGTGGAAGGAACAGTCCAGCAAATGCTCAAGGAAGAGGCAACAATCCAAATCAGAACCAAGGCCAAGGCAGCAGTCAATAAAGTGGACAACATCATGCTCAAGGAAAAAGGTATGAAAAATCCAATGTCCAATGTTATTATTGTAAAAAATATTGGCATTATGCAAATGGATGTAGGAAGAAGGAGCATGATATGAGTAATAGATCTAGTGCAAATATCACTAGAGAAAATATCAGCCAAGATAATGTGCTGTTAGCTTGTAATATGGCTGAAACAAAGAGTGATGATATATGGTTTCTAGACTCCGGTTGCAGTAACCATATGACAGGAAACATAGACTTGTTTTCCAATTTAGATCAGAGTGTAAAGTCACAAGTCACACTTGGGACTGATAGTAAAGTTTCTGTTATGGGAAAAGGAGAAGTAAAAATATTTACAAACAAAAGGTGAAAAGAAAACTATAGCAGATGTCTATTATGTTCCTGGAATGAAGTGTAACCTCTTAAGTATTGGACAGCTTGTTCAAAAAGGGTACAATGTTTTCTTTGTGAATGATGTATGCACCATAATGGATAGAGCACCCAGCAAACGATGTGTTGCTGAAGTGAAGATGACGAGGAACATGATGTTCCCTCTCAGAATAAAGGTAGATTTAAAAAATAAAGAAGTAATAACAGCAGTGACACAAGAGGCTTTCCAAAGCGTACCAAAGGATGAAAACTGGTTGTGGCACATGAGATTTGGACATCTCAACTTTGGAGGTCTTAACTTGTTGAGTAGAAAAGGAATGGTAAGAGGATTACCATTGATAGAGAAACCAGACAGCCTTTGTGAAGGTTGTATCTTGGGGAAACAACACAGAAAAAGTTTTCCATCAGGGAAAAGCATAAGAGCAAACGCACCCTTAGATATTGTCCACTTAGACTTATGTTGACCGATGCAAACTCCATCACTAGCAGGCAGCCAATATTTTCTAGCATTCATTGATGATTTCACCAGAAAGACTTGGGTTTATTTCCTGAAGAACAAAAGTGAAGTGTTTGAAAAATTTCAAAATTTCAAAGCACTTGTAGAAAATCAAAGCGGGCTGCATATCAAAGTTTTAAGAACTGACATAGGAGGTGAGTATATCTCCAAAGAATTTCTATGTTTTTGTAGAGAAAATGGAATTCACAAACATTTTACCACTAGGTACACTCCGCAGCAAAATGGTGTTGCCGAAAAGAAGAATAGAACAATCATGGATATGGCAAGGAGTATGCTAAAAGCAAAGCATTTGCCAAATGATTATTGGGTTGAAGTTGTACACTGTGCAGCGTACATTTTGAATAGATGCCCTACAAAAGCAGTCATGAACAGAGTGCCAGAAAAAGCATGGAGTGGGAGAAAGCAAGGAGTCACCCACATGAAAGTTTTTGGTTGTGTGGCTTATGCACACATTCCAGATCAGCTAAGGAGGAAGTTTGACAGCAAAGGGGAGAAATGTATTTTCATTGGATACAGTGAGGAATCCAAAGCTTACAGGTTGTATATCCCATCTACCAATAAGTTTTTTGTGAGCAGAGATGTTCAATTCATTGAGGATGAAGCTTGGGATGGAAGCATAGAGAAAACAGTGAATGTTAAAAACTGTTTATCTCATGATGAAGATGATGAGGAGATGGCTGAAATACATCCCCAAACAGCAATGCCAACACAAGGGCAGAAAGAGACACCCTTGAGGAGAAATGAAAGTGCTTCTCCAAGCACATCACAAGGAGGAAATTCAAGTTCTTCTTCAAGCACTTGTACACCAAATGAAAGAGGTAAGAAGTTCAAAAATTTAAGTGACTTTTATGATGAAGGTATGAATTCTTTGTTCGTTTTATATTGTCATGTTGATGACCCTATTCATTTCGAAGATGTAATTAAGGATAGGAAATGGATAGAAGCTATGGATGAGGAGATTAATGCCATAGAAAGAAACAAGACATGAGATTTGGTTGAACTACCAAAAGGAAAGGAGGTCATTGGAGTTAAATGGGTCTATAAGACCAAGAGTAATGCTGAAGGAAAAATAAAAAGACACAAGGCAAGACTAGTTGTCAAAGGATACAAGCAGCAGTATGGGAGAGACTATGAGGAAACTTTCACATCGGTTGCTAGAATGGAAACCGTGAGAGCAGTGTTGTCCATAGCAGCACAAAACAAATGGAAAGTTTACCAAATGGACGTGAAGTCATCATTCCTAAATGGAGTGTTAAAGGAAGAGGTTTACATTGAACAACCTCCAGGCTATGAAAAGAAAGGCCAAGAACACAAAGTGTGCAGATTGAAGAAAGCTCTTTATGGGCTGAAGCAAGCACCAAGAGCATGGTACAGTAGGATAGATTCCTATCTACTGGAAAATGGATTTGACAAATGTGAGGGAGAACCCACCCTTTACATCGAAGAAAATGATGGTAAATTACTAATTGTTGTGTTATATGTTGATGATGTTATTTTCACAGGTAATGATGATTGCCTTATTGAAAATTTCAAAACGGTCATGAAAGAAGAATTTGAGATGACTGACATGGGTTTGCTGAGATACTTCTTAGGAATAGAAGTAGATCAAAATGAAAATGGGATTTTTATCTCACAAGAAAAATATGTTAATGAAGTGTTGGAGAGATTCAATATGCAGGACAACAAGGCAGCAATCACTCCCACAGTGATGGGATTAAAACTCAGCAAAGAGGACAACAGCAAGGATTTTGATCCTAGTTTGTACAAGAGCATAGTTGGCAGCCTCATGTATTTAACTGCAACTAGGCCGGATATAATGTTTGCTATTAGTTTAATTTCCAGATTCATGGAGAGGCCAAAAGAAGCACATTGGCAGGCAGCAAAAAGAATTCTGAGGTATGTTAAAGGTACTAAAAGGTTTGGCATTTTATATACTGTCTCAGAATGTTCAGATTTAATTGGATACACTGATAGTGATTGGGCTAGAAGTGTAGATGATTGGAAAAGCACATCCGGTTATGTTTTTCACATGGGTTCAGGAGCCATTTCATGGGCTTCTAAGAAACAGCCTATTGTAGCATTGTCTGCAACAGAGGCAGAATATGTGGCAGCTACAACGGCATCATGTCAAGCAGTTTGGATGAGAAGAATGTTAAGGAGCTTAGGCCAAGAGCAGACAAAAGGAACAGTGATTTTTTGTGACAATAGCTGAGCTATTGCATTATCCAAGAATTCAGTGTTCCATAAGAGAACGAAACACATTGATACAAGGTTTCATTACATCAGGGAATTAGTAAGCAATGGAGAAATTGTTTTAAAACATTGCATGACTCAAGAGCAGGTTCCAGACATTCTGACCAAGCCATTGGACCATAAAAGTTTTGAGTTTTTTAGGAAATGTTTTGGTATGACTGATAACCCAGCAGTTGAAATTAAAGAGGAGTGTTGAAATATTAATTTCCAACTGCCGCGTACATTCCAGAAAACCGCCAACCTTTTCATCGCGTGAAAAGCGGGTTTCGTCCGAACGACAACGATAAAACCCAGTGCTGATGCGTGTCCTCAGTACATTTTGCAAAACCAGTTTTCATCGGGACGTAACGTTCGTTTGGATTGGGCAAGTGATAGCCGTTTGATCAAAAGGAAGGCCGTCCACCGTTGATTGCATCCAAAACTGCATTCATGCCTGCAACATGACATTGCGTGAAGTGAAGTAAAAGGTTTTTGTTTGACCTCCGTAGCAGTCGTATAACAGGGTTAATTATAAAAGGAATGTATTGCCATGCTAAAAATTTAATGAATTTTACTCCCGTCAGTAAAGGTTGGTAAAACTTTAATTTCATTATTTTTAAACTCATGAGAGTATGGAATATGTATTGTTATGTTTTCTTTGTTGTGTATTGTAAGGTAATGTGAGGGAAGCGCGCAGTGAATATACACAGCAGTGTTGTTCGTTGGTGAAAAAAGAAAGTAATGCGCAACAACCCGAATCTCATAATTTTTGTTGGTTGAATATGTAATGTTTCTTTTGACGGCATATGGAATGTAATGCAACAGCGCGTAAATAAAAATTTTACACAGCAGTATTGAATTTTTATTGTGAGACAGAGAATTTTTTTGTTGCAGAGACAGAGTAAATTCCTTTTGGAACTGGTGAAATCCCTCTGTTGGAGGAAGAAGATATTATTTTGTAACTCGCAGTATTTATTAATTAATACAAAGTTTTTATGGATGTGAAAAACTCTGTTCTTCTCGAGCAAATAATTTAGCTTCCCTGTGCTAAGATCTTGTGAAACAGAGCATTTTTCTGTTCAGTCTTTTTGTTTGAAATTACTAGAAATTTCCAACAATATCCACTGTCGTCAAAAGTTGGTTTAGATATTCTGTTGCAAACCCTTTGCCTCGTCCATCATCTTTTCTCCGGGAAATGAAGTTTCTGAAGCCCTAAGTAACGTCAACATGCATTTCACTTCTTCTTCTTCAACAGTGGAACTGTGGAAGAACAACCCATTTTCGTTCTTGAAATTCTCCAAGACAGCTTTTAAAGGCAAGAGATAATTATAAAACGTGTGTCACTTCATTATGCTTTTACAAAATATTAAAACTCCCCTAATAAGAAATTAACTGTTGCAGGTATCATCTGAGGATACATTATATCGATGGAGTAGCAGAGCCCGAAATCCCAAGGCTGTAGCATTGAGATCTTTGGTGAGGGAATCTCTTGTTCCAAAATCTGCTCACAATAGCGGATGACGATTAGCAAAAAGGAGATGCAGAACCATGTTTTACATTCTAAAAAAGTGTAAACAGTGTATTAAGGGTATGTAGAAATATTTGACATGAGTGTAAATATTTAAGCTGTACACGTAATCAAGAGCAGCTTGTATTTCATGGTGAAAGTGTCGATCAATCGCTAGACATTCAAAAATGTCAACCATCTGGAGACGTTTGATTAAATCATCGTTGCCATCTCTCATGTCACTCAAAAGTAAATGCTTCACTTCTTCAATCATCTTTTCACAGCGTTCATGACATTCAGGTGCCCGATTACCATGCAATGCCATACATTTTGAAAAACAAATTATACAAAATAAAGAAGAGATTATAAAAGATAGAGATTTTCCGTCACTGATTGAGATAATTTATTGACATTCAGTTACCTCATAAGGCGACTTAAGAGATTGTATGAAATAGTCGTCCCACAGATTTCCATGATGATGGGTGTTGATGGAGGATCCGTTCACCTCGGCAGATAGTGGTGCACCTATAGAAATTTGAGCCATTACTTCACCTAATCCAATCTTGTGTCTGTTAATACAAGTCTTAGCCGTTCGATTGAAGTGATAAGAGAACAATCTCTTTTATAGGCCTGGATCGCTGGTTGGGCGAAGGTGAAGCAAACAAATGAGAACAAACTCTTTTATAGGCCTGGAAGGCTATATGGGCAAGAGTAAAGGTAGAGAAAATCACGTCATATAATGTATTGAGCCGTAAGTCAATGTTTTCCATTTTTTATAATAACAAATCAATCATTAACCTAGTATAAAGGTATAAATTAATACATTGAATTTAATATTTAATTAACTTATAACAATTAAGTTAATGTTTTGTGCTTAATATTTCAACTTATATTTTTTTATTGGATTGTACCATCCAGTTAATAATGTCTACTCATTAACAAAAATTTTAAATTAATATATTGAATTTAATATTTAACTAACCATAACAATTAAGTTAATATTTTGTGCTTACCATTTCAACTTATATTTAAATTCAACTAACCCATAACAATTAAGTTAATATTTTGTGCTTAATATTTCGACTTATATTTTTTATGGGTTTGTACCATCCAATTAAATATGTCTACTCATTAACAAAAATGTTATTATGGCATCCACTCAATGATGTCTGCAAAATTAAGTCAACTTATATTTTTTTATGGGCTTACATTATTTAATTAATAATGTTACTCATTAACAAAAAATTTGTTATAGGTATATACCATCCAATCCATGCTCTCTACAAAATTAAGTTAATATTTTGTGTATAATATTTCAACTTATATTTTTTGGGGCTTGTACCATTTCATTAATAATGTATACTTGTTAAAAAAATATTAGGAGTATGTACCATCCAATCATGTCTGTAAAATTAGATAAAACTAAATTTGTGAGAATAGATTATAATAGCTTTCTAACTGTTAAATATATATGGAGTTTTTGGTTTGAATTTTAATAATAAAAAAATTTGAGTTAAAATTGTAGTTTTAAAAGAAAAATAGATTTAACACTGTGAAATGTTTCTAAAATATATCCATTATAATATTAATTAATCTAATTAATTTTAGAATATAAAATTTAATCAATAATATAAAAAAGTAATAATTTATTTATTAATTATATATATATATAAATTAATTAATTAATTAACTAACTTATTTTAAATGGTGCATTATTTATTATCTTTTTCATATTATCAAAAACTTGTATAAGTGAGAGTAGTTGAAACTTTCAAACAAATTTCATTTCACATATATGATGAAATATTGATTATTTTATCTGGAAAAATAATTTTTTAGCAGTCCAATTTTTTAGCAATGAAGCTTCAAATATATTGTCTTAACATTATTTTATTTGGAAAGGGAAAATTTTAGCAAGCACCATTTCTTACCAATAAAACTTCAAGAGATCATGTTGATTGCATTTATTGATATACAATATTTAAAAAAATATACTATAAATATTTTCTTCAAATACCTAATGCAAAAATTCTTCACCTATATAGTAAATAAAAAGGATAAGAAAAAATGAAAGAGAGAACAACCTATTGAAGCAAATCTATTGTGCCTCTTATCGAAATAAAAGTTAGAAGGAACATGTATCTTGAATAATTAAAAGAGAGAACAACCTATTGAAGCAAATCTATTGTGCCTCTCATCGAAATAAAAGTTAGAAGGAACATGTATCTTGAATAATTTGAAAAAACGCATTAGGATTATTTTTATGATATAAATTTAAATTAAAAAGCTGAAGAGAAAGTGCGAGTATCAAATTTTTTAAATTTCAAATTATGTATTTAATATTTTTTCATTAAATAATTTGAAAAAATATTTTTTAATAAATATAATTGTTTTTAATATGATATAAATTTGATTTTACTATAAATATAATTTATTTATTTTTTTTGAATTCTTTGTATTTATGGAATATTATCTTGGTGTTTTATTGTGTAATAATTGAATTTATTAATAATTTTATTATAGATAGATAAATAAAATATTAGAGAAATCTTGATATTGTTATATCTATTTTCTTTTGTTCACATAATATTAATATTTCAAATAGATCTAATTATTAACATGAGGAACACTATATATATATATATATAAAACATGAGGAATATTATATATATATATATATATATAATTTGAATTGTATTTTTGAATGCATAAATGATATAATGTCTTGAAATCTTGAATTGCATAAATTATGCCATTTAAATTTGGGATTCTAATAAATCTTTTCCTAAATTTTAGGCAAAATTGACTAATGAAAAAGGCCAAAATGTAAAATACTAAAGACTAATTGAAATATTATAAAAAACATTAACCATAAAAAAATAAAAATTAAAAAATTAAAAGTTAAAAGAAAAAATGCTTTATATAATATATACATATATATACATTTATGCAATCACATTGAAATATTTTATTTAATATGGACCTTGGAATTTTATTTATGAATCATATTTTCCATATTAAAATGTTCTACCTATATATATATATGACTTGTAAGATAGATATATATATATATATATATATATATATATATATATATATATATATATGACTTTTAATTACTCATTTTTGATATAAAATTATGTTATTTAATATAGACATCCAAGTACTTTATTTATGATTTTGAGAGTGAAAGTGAAATATTTTTACATGTTATGAGACAAACTTAGAGAGCATAGTGAGGGCGAGATATTGATGTTTTATAATGTTTTTAATTTTAGCTAACCAAATATGTATATTCATTTATGTTTTTACTATAGTTAACCTTTTTTCCATTTATAGTATATTTTGTTTTTGTTTTTAATATAGACACCTGTCAACTCAAGTTTGAGAATCAAAAGAATTCCCTAGTGTCTGGCTTTGGGATTCCACTAGATCCAACCAACTCAAAAATTCCCAACTAACTAAATCCAACCAACTCAAGAATTCCCTACTAGCAGTGTCTTGCCTTCCATTGCATCAAACAATGCAGTTACCACCTGATAAGAAATCAACTACAGGTATCACCTGAGGATACGTTATATCGATGGAGTCGGAGAGCCCGAAATCCCAAAGCCGTAGCATTGAGATCTTTGGTGAGGGAATCTCTTGTTCCAACACCAATGCCTTCCAGCACGTTCCAAAATCTGCTCACAATAGCGGATGACGATTAGCAAAAAGGGTATGCAGAACCATGTTTTACATTCTAAAAAAGAGTGTAAACCGTGTATTAAGGGTATGCAGAAATATTTGACATGAGTGTAAACATTTAACCCGTACACGTAATCAAGAGCAGCTTGTATTTCATGGTGAAAGTGCCGATCAATTCCTAGACATTCAAAAATGTCAACCATCTGGAGACGTTTGATTAAATCAACGTTGCCATCTCTCATTTCACTCAAAAGTAAATGCTTCACTTCTTCAATCATCTTTTCACAGCGTTCATGACATTCAGGTCACTGATTGAGATAATTTATTGACATTCAGTTACCTCATAAGGCGACTTAAGAGATTATATGAAATAGTCGTCCCACAGATTTCCATGATGATGAGTGTTGATGGAGGATCCGTTCACCTCGGCAGATAGTGGTGCCCCTATAGAAATTTGAACCATTACTTCACCTAATCCAATCTTGTATCTGTTAATACAAGTCTTAGCCGTTCGATTGAAGTGATAAGAGAACAATCTCTTTTATAGGCCTGGATCGCTAGCTGGGCGAAGATGAAGCAAACAAATGAGAACAAACTTTTTATAGCCCTGGATGGCTGGATGGCCGAGAGTGAAGGTAACGAAAATCACGTCATATAATGTATTGAGCAGTAAGTCAATGTTTTCCATTTTTTATGGTTAGATGTGGGATATTCATTTTATAATAACAAATCAATCATTAACTTAGTAAGTTAAAGGTATAAATTAATACATTGAATTTAATATTTAACTAACCTATAACAATTAAGTTAATATTTTGTGTTTAATATTTCAACTTGTATTTTTTTTATTGGCTTGTACCATGCAATTAATAAGGTCTATTTATTAATAAAAATGTTAAATTAATATATTGAATTTAATATTTTTTTTATTGGCTTGTACCATGCAATTAATAAGGTCTATTTATTAATAAAAATGTTAAATTAATATATTGAATTTAATATTTAACTAGCCCATAACAATTAGGTTAATATTTTGTGCTTAATATTTCAACTTATATTTTTTTTATGGGCTTGTACCATCCAATTAATAATGTCTACTCATTGACAAAAATGTTATTATGGCTATGCGCCATCCACTCAATGATGTCTACAAAATTAAGTTAATAATTTGTGTTTAATATTTTAATTTATATTTTTTTTAAGAGCTTGTACTATCTAATTAATAATGTCTACTTATTAACAAAAATGTTGTTATAGGTATATACCATCTAATCAAGGCTGTCTGCAAAATTAAGTTAATATTGTATATATAATATTTCAACTCAATCAATGTTGTCTGCAAAATTAAGTTAATATTTTGTGTATAATATTTCAACTTATATTTTTTAGGGCTAGTACCATCTCTTATTAAAAAAAAGTTAAGGGTATATACCATCCAATCATGTCTCCAAAATGAGATAGAGCTAAATTTGTGAGAATAGATTATAATAGCTTTCTGACTATTAAATATGTATGGAGTTTTTCGTTTGAATTTTACGAAATAATTATTTTTTTAATTTTAAATTGTAGTTTTAAAAGTAAAAACAGATTTAACACTTTGAAATGTCTCTGAAATATATCAGTTAAGAGAGGAAATAAACTTTGTTAAATATTATAATATTATTTAATCTAATTAATTTTAAAATATAAAATTTAATAATAATATAAAAATTAATAATGTATGTACTAATTATATATATAAATAAATAAATAAATTAACTTATTTTAAATGGTGCATTATTTGTTATCCTTTTTCATATTATCAAAAACCTGTATAAGTGAGAGTAGGTAGAAACTTTCAAACAAATTTCATTTCACATATATGATGAAATATTAATTAGTTTATCTGGAAAAAGAAACGTTTAGCAAGCTCAACTTTTTTACCAATGAAACTTCAAACATGTTGTTTTAATATTATTTTTCCAAAATTTCAAACATATTGTTTTAACATTATTTTTCCAAAACTTCAAACATATTGTTTTAAACAATATTTTATTTGGAAAGAGAAACTTTTAGCAAGCACCGTTTCTTACAAATGAAACTTTAAGAAATCATGTTGATTGCATTTATTAATATACAATATTTAAAAAAATTACGCCATAATTATTTTCCTCACTTCTTTCAAATACCTAATGCAAAAATTCTTGCAAGTTACAGATAGTGGATAAAAAAGATAAAACAAAATGAAAAATAACACAACATATTGAAGCAAATTTATTGGGTCTCTTATCAATATATTTTTCACTTCTTTCAAATACCTAATGCAAAAATTCTTGCAAGTCACAGATAGTAGATAAAAAGATAAGACAAAATGAAAGAGAACGCAACATATTAAGCAAATCTATTGTGCCTCTTATCAAAATAAAAGTTATAAGAAACATGTATTTTGAATAATTTGAAAAATTGCATTAGGATTATTTTTAATATGATATAAATTTAAATTAAAAAGCTGAAGAGAAAGTGCAAGTATCTAGTTTTTTAAATTTATTTAATTTCAAATTATGTATTTAATATTTTTTCATTAAATAATTTGAAAAAATATTTTTTAATAAATATAATTGCCATATAAATTTGATTTTATTATAAATATAATTAATTTATTTTTTATGAATTCTTTGTATTGGTAGAATATTATCTCGGTGCTTTATTTTGTAATAATTGAATTTATTAATAATTTTATTATACATAGATAAATAAAATGTTAGAGAAATCTTGATATTGTTATATCTATCTTCTTTTTGTTCACATAATATTAGTATTTCAAATGGATCTAATTATTAACATGAGGAACATTATTTTATATATATATTTATGAATATGAATATGATGGATATGTTATCATAAATAGAAATATATAGCACATAGAAGGACCAAATATCATGATATGTCAATTTATTTAAAATGCAAAATTTAAAAAAAGGTTTGCATCTCAAGATATTTAATCCCTTTTAGTTATATATATATGATTTGAATTGTATTTTTGAATGCATAAATGATATAATATCTTGAAATCTTGAATTGCATAGACTATACCATTTAAATTTGTGATTCTAATCAATCTTTTCCTAAATTTTAGACAAACTTGACTAATAAAAAAGGCCAAAATATAAAATACTAAAGACTAATTGAAATGTTATAAAAAATATTAACCAAATTTATTTTTTTAATTTCTTTATATAATATATACATTTATGCCCAAATGTATACATTTATGCCCAAATGTATACATTTATGCAATCACATTGAAATATTTTATTTAATATGGACCTTGATTTTTTTTTTTTTAATGGACCATATTTTTCATATTAAAATGTTCTACCTTTATTAATATAATTTTAAATATATTTTAATATATATATATATATATATATATATATATATATATATGACTTTTACTTGTCTTTGATATAAAATTATGTTATTTAATATAGACATCTAAATATTTTATTTTTGAGAGCTTAGAGAACATAACGAGGGTGAGATATTGATGTTTTATAATGTTTTTAATTTTAGTTAACCAAATATGTATATTCATTTATGTTTTTACTCTAGTTAACCTTTTTTTCCATTTAAAGTATATTTGAGAATAAAAAAAATTACACTGTAATGCCCCATAATAATAATAATAAATAAAATAATATTAATATGTAAATAAAATATAAAACAACTAAATAAAAGTACCATATTGCAACATGGATTGTGTGGTGCGGATCTCTTTCCAATTACCTTCTATTTTTAGAATAGTTAGTTCTATTTAATGGACGAAAAGGAGAATCAGATGATTTAGTCAAAGGAAGTATTGGCAGTTGTAGAATGATTGAGGGCTCGGGGGAGGAGAATGAGATGATTTAGTCAAAGGAAGTATTGGCAGTTGTAGAATGATTAAGGGCTCAGGGGTGGCTAGCTGTAGAAAGATTATGTGTAATTGAGTCCGCGGTTGGATGGAGAGTCATCCCCAAACCTTTGTTATAGTTAGTAGGATTCAAATAGTGTTCAACTCTGAAATCAAAAGTAAGGAATATTGTCATTGCAGGTCAATCATGTCTGCTCATTTTTTTTCAAAAATTCTATGCTAATTAGTGAATAGTTTATGTCTTCATTATTAATCACATGATTAATATAATTAGTCGTATATTTTAATTTTGAAATTATTATATATATAGTATTACAGCATAGGTTCCAATCTTAAAATTTATAGAAATTTCACGTATAATCATTGGAAAAAAAAAAAAAAAAAAAAAAAAAAAAAAAAATAAAATAAAAATATTCCTTATAAAATATAAATATAACAATAAATTTCTTTCAACATTGGCTTACAGTAATACACTAATAGAATATATATCATTAGGGAAAAACTTATTACTCAAATCTATACCATTATTCTGTTTCTTAAAATGATAAAAAGATTAAAATTAATTTTTATTTTACAATTTGATATAAGATTTTACCTTTGTAATAGGTTAATGTAATAATATCATTTTTTGGTTAAGAGTGTTAGCAACTATACCTCATATGAGTTATTCGATCATTTATAAGATAATTCCTCTTGCTAACAAGACCTACCTCTCTCTCCTACTTGAATAATAAGGTGCCGTTCGGGGCTAGCAATTGATAATTTCACATAGGTATCATGTAGGCGCTAGTTAGAAGCCATCCAGGGTTAGAATATTATGACCCTAGAACACAAGCTTATTGGAGATGCAAATATACAAAATTCAAATCCAGGATTAAATTCTTCGGGTCGTGAGGAGGCAGGGCACGAGCCCGTGGATGGCCTACCATATGTAGGCCGAGAGTGCCTGGAAGGGCGAGACTTTTGGTTGGGTTATTCGAATTTTCTGATTGGCCCTATCCTTTAGTGAAATTTTCCGCTCAACCTCCTCAAGTACTTTACTTACCTTAAAAGAAACAAAGCATTGGTTGTGATCAAAGACGACTGGAGGAATGAAGTCCATCTCGTGATAAAACTTGCCTTGGATTTCATAGCCATATTGCTCATTGCAACCATTGATTCATGCTCTGCCGTGGATTTGAGATTGTATTGTCGTATTCCTCTTTGGCCAGCAAGACTATACTTTCTTTGCCAACACTTACCTCTTTATGAAAAGACTTAAAATTAGAAAAGATTTAATGCGAACCTTGAGGCCTTTGGTTTTGAAAAATGTGCATGCCTAACCAGATCAAAACAATATATAATTGAATTTTATAATCATGAAATAAAAAATAAAAATAAAGAAAAATAAAATATATATAGATTTATTCAAATTTGTAATGACATGAACGGAAATAAATAGATTTTTTTAGAGTTGTCTTTAGTGTGACTTTTTGGAAGTTTTTTGGTGGATTTTTCCGGACTAATTTCTCTAAAATCCAGGAGGAATTCATTGAAATCACAAGTTTGATGGGTAAACCCTGCACAATAGAAGTGCCCTAGGGGTTTTTCATGGTGTTGAATCCGTATATACACTCAAAAAACTAGTTTAAATAACACAAATCAATATTTCACCACAAATTTAAATGCCGAATTCTAGCACTAGAAACTCCAAAATGTTGCACTAAAGACAACTTTGATTTTTTTTTAAGTAGTGATGAATTAGTATATAAACTAAAAAATATACAAGTACGAGTAAATAAAATTGTAATTTCTATAATATTCGACTTTATTTTATTGCATATAATTTTTCTTTTATTCGAAAGAATTTATTTTTGATCTATTTTATCTAATTTATTCTTTACCATAATAAAAGGAGGAGAAATCTATAAAAAGCAAAAAATTTATTTTTATTAAAAACATTTGTTTATTAAATGAGAGATAAATATATAGTTTTAGTGGGCTTAATGGTTAAGAACATGTATTTCCTTATAGTCAACTCTCACTAGTACAACTGGTTGAGGATGGTTCTCCTTAGCAACGTGACCCAAGATCAAGCCTTACATGGGGTGGTTGTACCTCGTGCTAGGGGGAGGAGACATGCTAAAAATATAGTCAACTGGGTTGGTGTGGCCGAGGACAAATGCAATCCCTAGGTGACTTTTAAAGTCCCCCGATGGGGTAACCCTCATGGCTACCACATGTCTTCGAGCACCCACTAGGGCTCGTGTGACCCCCATGCGCATATTCATAGTGCCATTATGTGTCGTCCCAAACCTCAATGCCCACGAGTGTTGAAACTATTCTCACACTTCATCGTTAAATACATGGGACACTGTGAAAGCTTCTCCAGTTTGTTTGTTCAGGAAATGAATTTGAACAGAGTGGAGAATAGTGGTGCTAGTGTTGGGTTCCATGACGCCTCGTCGGGGTCAAGGCCTTGGGTGAGAAACGAGGTGGACACATGGGCTTGATTGCTTTAGGTTAGGACTGGTTTGCTGGATAGTCCATGGGATCCCGAAATCAGAGCAACTAGGGTGTCGCTTTGTCTTCACAACTTCAATTTTCATTCGTGGAAAGTCAGGTTTCCAAAGCTTCTGGAGCCCACGCTTGCAGTTCGGGTAAATATATTTCTTCATGTAGGTTTCAGTACTCACTCTCATGCTTGGGGTATTTAATCGACATCTAGTTGGGCTTTCCTTGTGTTCTGGTTCTTTCTCATAGATTCTCTTAGCTTCTGTTGATGGGAGGGTGCTATCCTAGGCCTTATTACGCCCTCCTCGTGGGTTGATTGCCAGATAAATCTCAAGTTCAAGGGTATTAGTTATTTTTCGCCTGGGGCAAGGGTGTTTTTAATTATGAGTCTAGGGGTGGAGGAAGGCTCTTAACCTATTCTGGTCGTGGGAGTGGAAAATTGCAGGTTCCCCCTGTGTCATTGTGTATGTTTACTAGTTGTTGGTCTGCATCCTTCAGGAGCTGTGCTTTCATGGGTTCAAATGCTTTGTTTATTGCAGGTACTGTTGATCCTGTTGACAGTGCAGGACCCACCAACCACCCTGGTAAGAAGTCCCAATTTGACCTCAGACCGTTTGGTGTAGGAGTCCCAACAGTGGGTTGTACAGGAATGCCTTTACCGCGATTTCACACAGAGGCAGGTAAGATAACTTTGTTGGTAGCAAGGGTGTGACATATGCAGTGAGCCGAGGAAGGCGCATGAGAGGTTCTAACACACAGGGGTTGAGATGAATGCACCCCTTGGAAACCTTTGATAGCACCGAGTTAAGAAGCGAACACATGAGCAAAGATGCATCACAACATGGAAGGAAATTTAGTTAGCAATCCAGACTGATGGTTAAACCAACAACACATTTTAGAAATATTCATACATACATACACAGATAGCTATACATGCATGCGTAAAGTAAACAAGTACATATATTATTTAGAGTAAATAGATAGCTGAAATACAATACAACATATGCATGAAATGTGTTGGCTCTTGTTATATTAAGAAGTGTACGTTCCAGTCATACAATACATCCATGTCCAACCACTAATTCCGATAGCGGAACGTTACAGCCACAACTGCCTGCTCCTCCAAAGAGATGTACTAACTCCGCACAGTGGAGAAGCCAAGGTTAGTTACAATATTGTCCAAGATTTCTCTAAGATAGCCCTATCGGAAGCTTGGCTGACCAAAATCTTGTATAATGAGTTATGAGGGACTATTTATAGCAAAGGGTGGGGTGACCCTTGACATTCCCCTTTGTGATAGTTCACTTACCCTCATGACTCTTCATCTACTCTATGACTGTTACATCCAACTATTGACACTTGACTTACACTTGACAACACGTTACATTACAATGCACATGTACCCATGTGATACAAAATGGCATGAGCAAGCCATGCTAGACATCACTATGACTCAGACAACTATTGGAAGACCAACTCCTCGATAGGGAAAATTTTAAGAACCCCCCCTAAATTTACATGTATAATAAATGGGCGAATCTCCATGGTATATAGGAAATGGAAGGCGATTTTATCAATAATATGATATGTATACATAATTTTTTGGCAAATCTCTCACCAGGCATGGCGAATATTTTACTCAATTATAAAATCTTGTGTTTATTGAATACACAAATGAAATCATTGCATTTCTTTAAAATATCTTTTGAAATCAAAATTACAAAAATTACATATCGATAACCTAGTGGGTGTAGGATAAAATTCACCCGTGCCATTCAAAGAAAGCATGAGAAAAAACTTAATACTATATATAAAACCAAGAAAAATTCAAATTCATTACTTCTAAGCACCTCGTAACCACCCTGCCAATACACAAGTATGTTCCTGTTTGCAATTAGAAAAAATACCCAAATTACAATCTGTTTACTCCAACATATGTTGGAAAGTTATAGAAGGATGACTAGTGCAATCAATCCATTCCTTTTAGCCCTGGATTTGTTTCAGTTTAAAACAGAAGTATACAAATATACTTGTCCAATCTCTATGCTTTAACCATTCACCTTAAGATGTTTTTACAATATAATTTCCTAAGTCTATTTAATATCTTCATTATCATAAAAACCAACCTATATCCATCTTAACTCCACATCTACCACTCTTAGGGGGATGCAATCTATTTATCCCTCTGCGCACTTGGTAGACCCAGAATTAAGATGGATCTAAGATGATAGAATTTCCCCTTTAAATAGTCTATGGTCACATGAATACCATGGTATTACCATGGGTTATCATAAACCTGGAGCTTAAAAATTACTATTAGTAATTTATAAAAATTAATAAAATTAATAGTTGATTTTTATTTTATTTTTTATTTTAACCAAGCTAAAATGTTTAACATATATTAAATTACAACATCCATTTTTACTCTTGATCGGATCAAATATTTTTTCACTCTATGCTAGTTTGCATATCACGATATTTGATACCTCTAGGGGGTTAGTAGATCGAGAGTAAAGATGGATCTATGTTGGTTTAATTCCCCCATTTAAATAGGCTACATTCCAGGTGAATACCATGGGTCAATACCATGTGCCATTTTGGTGAATACCATGGGTCAATACCATGTGCCATTTTTATTTTTATTAATATTAATGTTAGGGTTAATAATGTTTTTTTGCATGGTATTAATAACAATCTAGTCCATGGTATTTGTCCCATAGTATTTTGCCCATAGGTTTCACCTAAATATAAAGCATTTTTTGAGTGTTCGTAAATATAAGGTGACTTATGGAGTAAATATAAAAAAATGTTTTATTTGTTTACGATACCTCTAGTTTATTTATATTTTTATTAATTTACCATACCTCTTTTACAAATATGGTATTTGGCCCATAGGATTCACTTAAATAAAACCTCTTTCTTGAGCCTTCATAAATAGAACTAGGGTTATGGACTAAATATAAAAAGAGGTTTTATTTATTTACCATGCGTCTAGTTTATTTATATTTTTATTTATTTACCATACCTTTTGAGTAAGTATAAAAAGACGTTTTATTTATTTACCATACCTCCACTTTACTTATATTTTTATTTGTTTACACCTTGCATGTATATAAGGTGACTTATGGAGTAAATATAAAAAATGTTTTATTTATTTACCATACCTCTCATTTATTTATATTTTTATTAATTTACCATACCTCTTTTATAAATATGGTATTTGGGCCTTTAGCCCATAGGATTCACTTAAATAAAACCTATTCTTGAAAATGGGCGAATGGATTCACTTAAATAAAACCTATTCTTGAAAATGGGCGAATGGAAGGTTGTAACTACTAATTTCAAGGGCTAAATTTACCTTTTTTACCCTTTCCCTTAAAATAAGGTGGGCTATTTGAGGTGATTTTTAAAAATGTACTATGATACAAAATATTCGCCCACTAAAAATTTAAAACCCCTTAATTTCGCCAAAGGGCGAAAATTCGCCCCTAAAATTTTCTATGCTCCTCGACATCTTCATTGTGGTTAACCGTAGCATACTGATGCCAAAATTGGTAGTCGACGATGGTGTCCATGTGATCCAAGGTGACATCTTTCTAGAACCTGACACTTGCCTCCATAGCATCTGGGTACACTACTCGGGCTCCTCTGTCCAACTCGTCTGAAAGCATGTGCATCATTGTCTTCAATGTGGCTGAACCAATGACATACTTGTGCATGGTGTTTGCACTCATGGGCAAGTCTGGGCTGATGGCAATGCTCATCAACTCATTGACGTATCAGTCATGCTCTAGTCATACCTGTTCCTTTGTCTTCACCTAGGTGAGAGCCCCAATAGATGAGATCTCATGTGCACGCACGACAACATCCATAATCTTGAATACACGTGCATGGGAAGCTTGTATACTAGTGATGAGTTGTGGGAGATATTCATAGCTCTGGATCTGAATCCGGATACGTGCCTTCAGCTTGACCGCTCTGGGCTTCATCATCTTAGGAAAGTGAAGTGGGGCTCCCTTGTATCTCATCGTCCATGTTTGCATGTAATCAACAACAGCATGCATGTTCGCCAAGATCCGTGATCTCCTAGCACATCGCTGCTACCATTCGTTGAGATGGATGACTGCCTTATGCACGGTAACAAACTTGGAGTACAACGCCCGCATAATTGTGTATGTTAGCTCTGCTACAGGTTGCTTATATTCAAGGAGCCGGAGTAAGCTCGGTCCTCGGTTTTGCTCAGAAGAGGCCTATACCAGCTATGCTCACCCTTCCCTTCACCTCAATCATCCTTGTTTCACCTCCATTTCCCGGATCTCTTGTTAAAATCACATATAGGAACTTTTTCCCTTAACCCCGAGCGTAGAGTTTAAACCATCATATAACTATGTTCACATGACCGTGCACCTTCACAAGCTTTTTCCCCGTCACATCCGACAAAAACTTGTGCGATCAAATCCACACCGTCTGATCATCCCCGCCACGATCGGACGACGATCGCTTCCCTCGCACCTGTGAAGCGATAGCATGATAACTCACGATAAAAAGTGGTTTTCGCCCGTTCCCCACCACCACGCATCATGCGTTGAATGGGATCTCTCCCCCTCATACCTTTACCTCCCGATGGTCCACGGCGGTGCAATCAATACCACCCACTGCCGAAACTGCTTTCCCCGGCTGTTAACCCCGGCGCGTCTCTTGCGCCCGATGGCCATTGGATCTGCTCACCTGAGATCCGATGGCTCACGATCACCTTGTTCCCAATACCTCCCGCTGAACGATCTCCACCGTTTATCCACTGGATCCGACGACTGCTTTCCTCCTTCCATCCCGCTCGTACATCTGCCATGCACTCCCCTCGCCCTGATCTTTCCATGCGTCCGAAGGACGAAGATGACCGTCTACCTATACATGGTGCATTTCTTCCTCAACCACCGCATTCAACAGACTGTATACCTGAGAGGGAAACGGACAGAGCCGAGCAGGTGAACGCATTTAACAGTTATGGGACTTTATCCCATAAAACACTCCACCTGCGTAAGAAGGACAACAGAGCACCTGAGAAGATCGGATTTGTTAGCTGAAGCAAGCAAATTGCACCAGAAACTCCATCAGGCATTTAAAGTGGTTGGTGGTCAATTATGGCCCCTCCATACTTAGAATGGCCAAGTGCCTTTGTAATGAAACTCTATAAATACCCAGAAACAAGATGTAATCAGGGTTGATGGTTGTTATTTTGATGTAAGGATCAACTTCTGGAGACTATAACTGCTTTGATACTTGCAATGTCTCGTCTTCATTTTTAGCTAATACAAGCTTCTTTTGTTGTTAATTGCTCACTTTCCATTTCTATTCTGTTCTAGGCTGTGCCTGATATGCATTTTTCCTGAACTCTTGATGTTTAGCATTAGAGGAGCTATCATCCTACCTCTGTGTTTAAATCTTGCATGTATCATTGAGTGTGTTATTCAGGTTTCTTTTCACTTAGTGACAGAGAGTTGTCATCCTGTCTGTGCACTAGGGAATTAGATTTGCAGACCTCTTTACTGGTTGCAGCCGGCCATCACAAGGTCTTGTGCATCTGCTGGTGTGGTCAGTATTCTCCATATTCACCCAATCTCTGAACTGTGAGTAATTGGTGGTCTAAAGACTTGTAGTCTAGGCGTGTTCACACATGTGAGGAGTCAAGCAAAGTAGAGGTGGTTATCTGGCTTTAACAAGAATCATTCCTTCAATTCATCCATTTCCAACATTAAGTTGAGTTTGTAATGTTCCTGAGCATCTCCGAGCTACAACCTAGGAGAGTTTTTTGGGGTGATAACATTAATTGGCACCATTGCTGGGGAAAGGAGAGTGAAGCTCAGCTTCCCTGGGAAACGACATAGATCCAGCTCTGATGATAGACAAAGTCTGGACACATTTCTGGTTGTAATCATCTATCTGGCGACTCTACTGGAGAACTGATCTGGATTTAAATAGGAACGCAACAAATTACAGAGATAACCCTATACACAAAGATGCAGCGGAAATAATACTTCATTTCATTAATGGAAAATACTGAAATATGCTTACAAACAGAAATGGAAATAAACTAGCTCGGGCGATGGTAGCTTATCTCTGAGGAGAGATGTGATGGCTACATGCCTCTGAACTGTGTTACAATGAGGCTCGAAGGCCTATTTATTGTTGAGAAACAATGGAAAAAACCCTTAACATTCCAAAACCTAACCCTAGGAGATGAAACGCCAAACTGTGGGCCCCGTTTGGGGGTAAGTTGGTACATCAACTTCCCGGGGTCGTAACTTTGGCATATGATCTCCGTTTGACGCGTACAATAGCTCATTAGAAAGATCTATCCGAGCACTATCATTGTTGGAACGGGCAACACCAGTCCATTCCATCCATTCCATGGACTCGTGTTGCCCCCGGATTCCCCAAAAAATGTCGTTTAGGGCCTCAAAACGGCTCCAGAAGTTCAGGACCCGAAAAACTGCTAAAAATAGTAAGTTGTGCTACAATTAAGGAAACTGAAAATGCTGAGAAAGACAATGGTGGGGGTCCAGGTGGACTTGGCAGGTGGCCACCAATATCCACCTGGATCATTCCTCCCCCCTTAGGAAGCAATGGTCCCCATTGCGTTGAGCTCCTCCATGAGATGAGGAAACTTCTGCTGAACTTGTTCCCTGGTGAGCCACTTGCCCTGCTGAAGGAGTTGGCCCGCTTTGACAACTCGATACAGTTGGATATTCTATCGGCGAGTGTTCTTGATCTGTGTGTCCATGATCCGATCAGTTGCAGCTTGTTCCATGCAATCTGGATTTAATTCTGTGGGTTTGAGCTGTTCTGTAATGTCGGATGTGTCTAGCAATGGTGGAAAGTATGGCCGAAGGCGGTCCACATTGAATACTGGGTGCAGGCCAAGGAATGGGGGAATGCTGAGCTCAAATGCATTGTCTCCCATAGCCTTAGTAATGGTGTAAGGACCATACCGGAGTGGTCTCAATTTCCGATAGGCTCCAGTAAGGCGTTCCTTTTGCAAATGCAACCAGACTTTGTCGCCCACCTGAAACTTGTGTGGCACCCGATGTTGATCATGTCGCTGCTTGTACTTGGCATTTGATTTCTCAAGAATGTCATGGACCTGCTGGCGAATATGTTGGATGCGCTCAATGAAGCTGGTGGCCTTATCTGTTTCGGACTGGACATGAGCTGAATTCATGTGAGTAGCTGCAAGTGGCATGGCCACATCAATGGGGCATAGTGGCTAGAATCCCAAACCCACCTGAAAAGGGCTATGGCCAGTGGAGCTGTGAAGAGCTCGGTTGTAGCTGTGTTGAATGTAGGGGAGGCTCTCGTCCCATGTGCGTGGATGCTTTGAGTTATACATGCGCAGAATGTGCACAATCATCCTATTGACAACCTCTGTCTGGCCATCAGTTTGAGGATGGAAGGTTGTGGACTTCGTGAGTTTGGTGTCCAGCATTGACCAGAGACTGGACCAAAAGGTGCTGAGAAACCGACTGTCCCGATCTGAGATGATAGACTGTGGGATCCCAAAGTGCACCCACACTCGTTCAAAGAAGAGTTTAGCAGTGGCTTCTGCTGTGATATTCTTCTTGCAGGCCATCATAATGGCCATCTTTGAGAACCTGTCGACGACCACAAAAACACAGTCATTTCCATGCTTAGTGGAAGGAAGGCCTGACATGTAATCCATGGAGATGGATTCCCAAGGTCGACTAGGGGTAGGCAACGGGGTATAGAGGCCTTGCTTCTTAATGGTCGGTTTGGCAATGGCACAGGCAGTACATGATCGGATGTACTTCCCAACATCCTGTCAAAGATTCGGCCAATAGAAATAGTTTTGCAGTACTGCCACTGTTTTCTCGACCCCGAAATGCCCAGCAGCCCGACTGTAGTGTGCTTCCCAAATCATCTTGGCACGCTCGCTTGAAGGAACACAAAGGTGACCGAGGTGGCATAATAGGGCATCTTGGAGGTGAAAATCTGCAACCTGCCGACCCTCCAAGAGTGTCTGGTATGTGTGGCCGAATTCTGGGTCGCTTTTGTAGAGAAGTGGCCAATCAGAAGTCTCGTGCCTGCAAGAGTTGAGCACGGTGGTTAGCGCCATGATCGGTGGTCGACTGAGGCAATCTGCAACATTATTGGTGCTGCCCTTTTTATACTTGATATTCAAGTGAAACTGTTGCAGGTATGTAGACCACTTCTGATGGCGATCATTCTGCAATTTCCCTTGGGTCTGTATGAACTGCAGAGGTCGGTGGTCTGTGTGGATGACCGTTTCCTTCCCCAAAATGTAATGCTTCCATTGTCGGCAGGCCTGTACAATGGAATACATCTCTTTATCATAAGTGGGGTACTTCCGGACTGTGTCTGAAAGTGTTTCACTGTGATATGCCACTGGATGTCCATGTTGAGTAAGGACTGCCCCAATAGCATAGTCAGAGGCATCTGTCTCGACCTCAAATGGTTGTTGTAAATCTGGTAACGTGAGCACTGGTGCCGTGCAGAGGCGATCCTTCAACTCCCTGAATGCCTTCTGTTGAGATTCAGACCAAAAGAATTTTGCTTTCGCCCCGCCCTTGGTGACTTGACTCAAGGGCCAAGAAATATGAGAAAATCCCAACACAAACCTGCGGTAGAAGTTGGCAAGACCTAGAAAGCTGCGGAGCTCTGTTAGAGTGGTTGGAGAGGGCCAATCCCGAATGACTTGGACCTTGGCTGGATCGACATGCACCCCCTGTTCATCAATGATGTATCCCAGATACTGAACCTCGGTCATGCCAAAAGTGCATTTCTCCAAATTGGCACATAGCTTGTGTTGCCGCAGTGTTTGGAGAACCTGTCAGATGTGTTGGAGGTGCTCTTCCCAACTCTGGCTGAAGATCAGAATGTCATCCAAGTATACTACTATAAAGGAGTTGGTGAATGGCCGCAAGATGTCATCCATTAGCCTCATAAAGGTTGCAGGAGCATTCGTCAATCCGAAAGGCATGACCAACCATTCGAAGAGGCCCTCCTTGGATTTGAAGGCAGTCTTCCACACATCTGAGGGTTCAATTGGTACCTGGTGATATCCTGACTTCAGATCGATCTTGCTGAAATATTTCGCCCCCTTTAGTTGGTCTAGGAGATCATCAATCCGTGGGATCGGGTACCTATTACGGACAGTGATCTTGTTCAGCGCCCGATAGTCAATACAGAGTCTCCACGTCCCATCCTTCTTCTGTACCAACACTATCGGGCTCCCACAGGGCGAAGAACTCGGACGGATGTGACCTTTCTGCAGGAGCTCCTGAATCTGCCTCTTGATTTCATTGTTCTCCAGAACGGAGCGCCGATAAATTGGTCCATTGGGTAGCGGCGCACCTGGGGTCAGATCGATGGAGTGCTTGACTTGACAGTGCAGAGGAACCCCTACCGGGGAGGTGAAGATGTCTTCGTACTCCTCCACAATCTTGTCCATCTGTAGCTGCCGTGCAGAGGGACCCCGTATGGAGGCCGCGGCCACTGTCTTCTTCTTCCCTTGAGGGCGTATCATCAGGAAAACAAATTTCCTGGTTTTGGAAATGATCTTACTGCATTATTTTGCAGTAATCAAAGAGATGGCGGCAGGTGGTGCGACCTCTGGTATCCTGAAGAACTTATTTCCCAATGTAATAATAACAGCACGGGGCCTTGATTCATACACAACATGTCGCTTCCACAAGTATGGTTGTCCTAGTAATACATCACAAACTTCAAGGGGAGCAATGTCACATAATACCTCATCCGTGAAGGGCTTGATGTTGTATGGAAGGCGAC
Organism: Pinus tabuliformis; assembly: GCA_031772625.1. NCBI lineage: Eukaryota > Viridiplantae > Streptophyta > Pinopsida > Pinales > Pinaceae > Pinus > Pinus tabuliformis. The sequence goes on along the minus strand of CM062814.1, from coordinate 738,018,368 downwards.
ACTGCTGGCTCACGCGAAGATCTCGCCCTTGGTGAAGCCACCCAATGGTGTATGGTTGTGGATGTGCTGTGGTCGGTAAGCCCAACCGCTTCACGACCTCTGCCGAAATGAGGTTCTTTTGACTCCCGCTATCAACAATGAACTGTATCGGGGAGCCCTTTACCCACATCTGGGAGTGGAAGAGACGCTCCTCCTCCTCTGGATCTTCGGGTTCATTTTTCTGGATCTTTGTGGTAGCAACAGTGGCGCTGGGATCCGCATCAATGATCTGCTTCCCTTTTTCATACCCCTTATCGGGTTCTGACTCAGAGTCGGAACATGCATCTGATTCTGAAACCTTTAGCTCAGCCACCAGTGACTGCTTGGCCCGACACTCACTTGTGTTGTGAGTGGAGCTCTTATGGAACTCGCACCATTTTCCAGTGTCCTTTCTCGGCTTCGCGGCGTTGCTCTTTGCTTGCAGCTTCGGCTGGTTGTCTTGGGCTGTCCCGCCTTGGATTTGTCCTTTGTTCTGTGGTTTAGGGGCACCTTTCCCCTGCTTTGGATTCGCAGATCCAAAGTCTCGCTTCTTTTGTTTAAACTTCTGCTCGACCTTGACGGCATACCGGTATGCTGCGCCGAGCGAGGGGATGTTTAGGAACTGTATTTCTTCCTGGATGTACTTGTGCAGGCAGCCACGGTATTTGAGTATCAAATGTTGCTCCGAATCCTTGATACCCAACTTTGTGTGAAGGGTATGGAAAAGATTGGTGAACTCCGGCACATCTTGGTCCCTTCCCTGCCGCAGCGTGGTCCACTTTATGTATTCATCCTCATAGCTTCCGATAGGGTAGTACTGCTCCTTGATGGCATCCCGGAACGAATCCCAGGTGGGTGCGGCTGAAAATAGTGAGCCAGTACTTTCATCCTTCTGCTCGCAGTAGGTTTCCCACCAGTCCTTGACGTGGGGGGCTGCTTTGAGAAGAGCAAAAACAATCTTTTCCCGACTCGAAAATTCATGAACAGAAAAATAACCCTCTAGCAGATTTAACCATTTATCTACGGCATCGGCGTCTATCTGACCCTTGAATATGGGGATTTCAAAATTAACTTGTACCTTAAAGGGTGTGGCGTTTCCAGAGGAGCTGCTGGAAGCCGATGCGCCGCTTCTGGGTAGCCGCTGAAGGATCTGCGCAAAGCTGTCCATCATCGCGTTCCGTTGTCGCTCGAGCGCTTCTTCGAGCAAGATTTTGATGGGATCTCCTGCCCCCTCATCTTTCTTCTCGTCCGCCATGGGAGGCCGTCGGGATTTGCGAGGCTGGTCTTGCAAAGGTTCAACCAGTTCAAGCCCTAACTCCTTATATCCCGACCTTGTTGGGGACATGCAAAGAAAAACAGAGAAAAAGCAGATCGCTCTGATACCACTGATCCGGATTTAAACAGGAACGAAACAAATTACAGAGATAACCATATACACAAAGATGCAGTGGAAATAATACTTCATTTCATTAATGGAAAATACTGAAATATGCTTACAAACAGAAATGGAAATAAACTAGCTCGGGCGATGGTAGCTTATCTCTGAGGAGAGATGTGATGGCTACATGCCTCTGAACTATGTTACAATGAGGCTCGAAGGCCTATTTATTGTTGAGAAACAATGGAAAAAACCCTTAACATTCCAAAACCTAACCCTAGGAGATGAAACGCCAAACTGTGGGCCCCGTTTGGGGGTAAGTTGGTACATCAACTTCCCGGGGTCGTAACTTTGGCATATGATCTCCGTTTGACGCGTACAATAGCTCATTAGAAAGATCTATCCGAGCACTATCATTGTTGGAACGGGCAACACCAGTCCATTCCATGGACTCGTGTTGCCCTCGGATTCCCCAAAAAACGTCGTTTAGGGCCTCAAAACGGCTCCGGAAGTTCAGGACCCGAAAAACTGCTAAAAATAGTAAGTTGTGCTACAATTAAGGAAACTGAAAATGCTGAGAAAGACAATGGTGGGGGTCCAGGTGGACTTGGCAGGTGGCCACCAATATCCACCTGGATCAAGAACCAACCTAGTGGAGACTCCACATTTCAGTTCTGGCTTAGTTTGTGAGGCATACCCGAAGAAATCCTCAGAAATCACCAGCTGACCCAGTGCCTGACCCTGAGAAGATTGCTAAGCGAGGGAGAACATTACAGAAAGGAGCATCAGGATTAGGTAAGCCTAAGAAATCTTATGTATCTCTGCAAGAGAATATTATAGTTGAGAATGTACATTTTGAAGATATAGAGCCTAGCATTGTTAGTGAAGAAATACCCTCAGAGATTCATAAAGCTCCTTGTTCAGTCAGTTCCCCTTTGGATCTCGGTCCAAAGAAAGCATCCCATATAGTCCATCATAGTCCTTTGTGTCTTTCATCTTTTTCATTACGTCCTACCATTCAATCTGCCAGTATCCTTCCACATATCCCAGTCATGGCAGGTCAGCAAGCTCCCACAAAGATGGAAAGAATCATATCTGCTAGGTATGGACCCCTGGTCTTGCCTGTTCCTTTGAATGCCATGCCTACAGGAGAATATCATAAACATATGCCCAAATTCACTGGTACAGAGGGAGTAACAGTTGAAGAACACCTTGAGTCTTTTTATAGCTATGCTGATAACCTAGATATCAGTGAAGATGATGTGTGGATGAGAGTGTTTTTCCAGAGCCTTGATGGAGAGGCTAGAAAGTGGTTCATAGAATTTCCCCATAGGTCCATAGCAAACATTGAAGGATTGGATGATGCATTCCTGAAGCAATGGGGGGATAGGAAAGATCTGCTCTATTACCATACATAGTTTGGAAACCTAAAGAGGGAGAATGGGGAATCATTGCCTAATGTTAATAAAAGATTTAACCATATGTATAGTAAGATACCAGCTGAAGTAAAGCCTACCCCCACCTCTGCCAAACTCACTTATGCCAATGCTTTTGACTCAGATTTTTGCCTGCTTTTGAGAGAAAGAAGATGTGCCACTCTAGCTTATATGGAAGATGCAGCGCTGGAGGTGGAATCAAATATTATGGCTGCAGAAAAGCTTAAAAGTCATGCTGACAGAAGGAGGCAGAGAGCTGAGGCTTCTTCTTCCTTTGCTTCATCTTCAGAACCCAAATTAGATAAGATGACTAAGATGATAGAGTCATTAGCTGCTGAGATATCTAAGCTAAAAGTTGAGCAGAGTTATGGGAAAGCAAGGCTTCCAAACACATTTGCTCCAAGAAATCCAAACCCATTCAAAAGAGCAAATTAACAGTTGCAAATCATTCCATCGGGTAAAGAAGCAAATGAAGAACAGAGAGTTAAGGCTCCTTTCCAGAATCTATTCATGGAGGAGTAGCAGTTTGAAGAAGAGGATGAAATTCATTGCATGGAAGATAAAGGTAGTGCTACCTTTTTGACATTGGATGCATATCAAGAATCATTACTATAGGACCAAACCAGTCAAGAGTGGGACATAGAGGCTATTTTGCAGACTAGTGAACAACAAAGATATAATCTGAGGTCAAAAGCAAACAATGTCAAGGAGAATCCTGCCCAAAAAGCTGCTACCCAGACAGAACCACAGAATATCAGACAGAAGAGACCAGCAACTGATCCAGTCATCCTCAAAGTACCAGCCCAAGAGGTAAGAGGTCTTGAAAAGTCCCCTTCCCCTTTCTGTTTTGAGTCAGAAGTCCAGAAATTAAAAATATTTGTACCTCTGATAGAACTAGTGAAGAGTGAAGCTTTTAGAAAGCCTATCCTTGATGCCCTTGAGCTGAAAGCCACACGAACCTCCACTGACTACGTCAATTTGCAAGATGATAAGCCTGCGGTTGTGCTTAACCCCACGATGGAACCTGCTGATAATAATTCTCCTTCATTTTATGTCTCCTTGACCATTCACGACAAAATCCTCCACAATTGCCTGCTAGATATGGGGGCCAACCACAACCTGATGCCCAAAGCTGTCATGGAACAGTTAGGCCTTGATATCACCAGACCATATCATGATTTATTCTATTTTGATTCAAGGAAAGTAAAATTCCTAGGATTGATCAAAGATCTAGCTATCACCCTAACTCAGTTTCCCATGAAGAGCATGATCATGGATATTGTGGTAGCAGATGTCCTTCCCAAGTTTGGCATGTTGTTGTCCAGGGGATGGATTAAGAGACTAGGTGGGACACTACAGAATGATTTATGTTATGCCACTATCCCAGTCTTTGGAGGAGAAAGCAGGAGATTGTACAGAGAAGCACAGCTGGCCTACATCATCAGTGATGAGGGGAATCCTTCTAATCATCCCATATATGCCGTGGACACTGATTTTGGAGCTTGTATTCTCCAAATTGAAGGATACCAGAAGGCCTCAATGCAGATCAAGAAACCAGTGAATCAGGCTGAGGGAGAGCAAGGAAGTCAGGTTTGGGAAATGTTCTTTGATGGACCATGTTCTAGGGAGACTGCAGGAGCAGGGGTGGTGCTGATATCTCCAGAACAAGAAAGCACACATCTGTCTTTTAAACTAGCCTTTCATGTCACGAACAATATAGCAGAGTATGAGGCTTTTATATTGGGTCTCAATGCAACCAAAGACAGAGGAATCAGGAACATAAAGGTGTTTGGAGATGCTGATCTTATCATTCAGCAAGTGAATAAGACATTTCAAGCAAAGCACCCAAGACTGAAAGCTTATAGAGATGAGGTTTGGATTTTGTATCTCTTATATTCCTAGAGTAAAAAATTAGCTTGTTGATTCCCTTGCTGTGTCTGCTAGCATGTTTATCCCTCCCAGACTAGTTTATGAAGTCCAAATGAGATACAGACCATCCTTGCCTGATAATGTCCAGCATTGGAGAGTTTTTGAGGATGTTGATGAAGTGAATAGGTTTCTGCAAGTCATCGACAAATTTTTCAAAATGCAAATTGACTAAGAAATGAAGCCTGGGAAGAAAATCCCCAATCCCAACTTAGAAACATAATTGGTAAAGATAGCATTGTCCAATTGCCCAACAATCATATACCTAAGGGTTTGGTTCCATTAGAAAAGATGTTTGACTAGAATGATGTGCCTTATAAGGCTGCCCAAAAAGAAGACCAATCTGCAATCTATAAGCATAATGTAGGGAGTCCAGATCATCCAAGATATATAAACCTGTCCACTCGTCTGTTTGTTGCCCATAGTGTTGAATACTGTAATTTAATGAAGCAATTTGCTGATGTCTTTGCTTGGGAATATAGTGACCTGAAAAAATATGACAAAAAGATCATCCAGCATAAAATTCCTTTAGAAAGAGACACCATCCCTTTCAAGCAGAAGATGAGACCAATAAATCCTTTGCTCCTTCCTCTGATCGAGAAAGAAATCAAGAAGTTACTGGCTGCCAAAATCATGGTTCCTCTCAAATATTCAAAATGGGTAGCAAATTTGGTAGTGGTGAGGAAGAAAAGTGGAGAAATCAGGCTTTGCGTTGATTTCATAAACTTAAACAAATGCTCTAAGAAAGACAATTATCCTCTGCCCAAGATGGATCATTTGCTGCAGAACGTCTCAGGGGCCAAAGTAATGTCTTTCCTGGATGGATTTTTAGGGTATAATCAGGTTGTTGTACATCCAGATGACCAAGAGAAGACTGCATTCACCACTCCTTGGGGCACTTTTATGTATTCCAAGGTGCCTTTTGGGTTGATGAATGCTAGAGCCACCTTTTAGAGAGCTATGGATATAGAATTTGTGGGAGAGAAGGCTAAGTTTGTCCTTGTCTACCTTGATGACATAATAGTGTACTCCAGCAGCCACCATGACCATTTGCAGCATTTGAAGAAAGTGTTCCTGAAGTGCAAAAGGTTTGGAATTTCAGTCAATCCTAAAAAGTCACGGTTTGCTTTAGAGGAAGGCAAGCTGTTAGGACATATTGTTTCTGCCGTAGGTGTCCGAGTTGACCCAGAAAGAGTAAGAGTGATATAGAGCTTGTCTGTCCCAAGATCAAAGAAGGATATCCAGTCCTTCCTGGGCAAGATAAATTTTGTAAGGAGGTTCGTCCCAAATTTTGCAGAACTGGTAAAGCACATTACCTCCATGTTGAGAAAGGGGTCAGAGATCAAATGGATTGATGCAGCAAGAAGATCCTTTGAGTCCATTAAAAAAGCTATTATGGAAGCTCCCACTTTAAGAAGTCCATATTATAGCAAGGAGTTCCATATATTTTCATTTGCCTCTGATGACACCCTTGCAACAGTTTTGATGCAAGCAGATGGAGAAGGCTCAGAGCATCCAGTGGCTTTTTTCAGCAAAACATTAAGGGATGCTAAGATGAACTATGATATCATTGAAAAACAGGCATATGCTCTTATCAAGTCTTTGAAAGCTTTCAAAATTTACATTCTGCATTCAAAGATAATTACATATGTACCCTCTGCTTCAATAAAAGATGTGCTAACGTAGCTTGATGCTGATGGAAGAAGGGCTAAATGGATTGCAAGGCTTATTGAATTTCATATAGAACTGAAGCCCACCAAGCTTGTCAGAGGTCAGGGCCTTGCCAAATTATTGGCTGAAGAAAATTGCAGAACGCTAGACATAAATCTCATAAGCACAGATGCAGAAAATGGTCAAACAGAAGAAGAAACAGCTGAACAAATAAAAAATTAGTCATTGGTAGAAAATCTAGCTTCCTGTGATTGGTACTCTACAATAGCCCAATTCTTGTTGAAGCTAGAAACCCCTACAGGCTTTAGTGCAAGCCAAGCCAGAACTGTTAAGCTCAGGGCAGCAAAATATTGCATCCATGAAAATCTGCTCTACTGGAGGGACCCCTCTGGAATTATTTTAAGGTGTCTGGACAAAGAAAAATCCATTGAAGTCATGCAACAGTTCATTCTAGCCTGTGTGGAGGGCATCATTATTGGAAAACTACAGCCCATAAGATTCTGAGAGCTGGGTACTATTGGCCCACCTTGTTTTCTGATGTCTTTTCATTTGTTAAATCCTATGACAGGTGCCAAAGATTTGAAGGAAAGCAACAGTTGAAGTCCCTGCCCTTAAAACCCATACATGCTAGTGGCCCTTTTCAGCAGTGGGGCTTGGATTTCATCGGAGAAATCAATCCACACTCTAGTGGCCAGCACAGATGGATATTAGTATCCACAGATTATTTCACTAAGTGGATTGAAGCAATCCCTTCCAGAAAGGTTGATCATCATGTGGTCATGAAATTATTGAAAGAGAATATCTTCACTAGATTTGGTTGTCCACATAAATTGATCACAGATAACGAAACAGTCTTCAGGGAAAAAGAATTGGTGGACATGTGTGACTCAATGGGCATTAAATTGGTTCATTCCACCTCATATTACCCTCAAGGCAATGGTCTAGCAGAATCTTCCAACAAAAGCTTGATAAGGATAATTAAAAAGCTATTGGAAGACAACAAAAAGAATTGGGATTCTAAACTCAAGTATGCACTGTGGGCTGATAGAGTGACCACTAAGAAATCCACCAGGAATTCTCCATTCAAGTTGGTATATGGCACTGAAGTTGTATTCCCGATTTAGTTAGCCCTCCCTGTGGAAAAATTCTTGCAAGAAGATCAGGATGGGGAAGAAGACATGGCAAAATGGATCACTAATTTAGCAAAGGTACATCAAATCAGAGAACAGCTAGTTGAAAAGTCTGCAGCACATCAGAAGAAGATCAAGGAAGCTTTTGACAGAAGGGCCAAAACAGATAATTTTCAGGTTAGAGAAGAAAGGCAACCATGGGAATTTCGATGCCTATTGGACAGGGCCTTTTATCATTTCTCAAATCCAGGGGAACAATACTTTCATACTGTAAATTATGGGAGGGGAGACAGTTTTTGATGGCCTAGTTAATGGGCGTTTTTTGAAAATTTATATTGCTTAAAATCTTCTGGCCTCAAGGTTGTAAATATGTTATTTTATCAGTTTTTAGTATGACCTCAGCTAGACTCCATGCCCAATGGAACACTAGGAAATTTTGCTAATTCGGTTTTCACAGGAAAGGCATTGGTCCGCAAGTTCTTGAGACCTCACAGGGAGGATCTCATCCCCAGAAGGAGCCAGTGTTAGCTCTGCTACAAGTTGCTGATATTCAAGGAGTCGGAGTAAGCTCGGTCCTCGATTTTTCTCAGAAGAGGCCTATACCAGTTATTCTCGCCCTTCCCTTCACCTCAATCATCCTCGTTTCACCTCCATTTCCCGGATCTCTTGTTAAAATCACATATAGGAACTTTTTCCCTTAACCCCGAGCGCAGAGTTTAAACCATCATATAACTATGTTCACATTACCGTGCGCCTTCACAAGCTTTTTCCCCGTCACATTAGACAAAAACCTGTTCGATCAAATCCACACCGTCCAATCATCCCCGCCACGATCGGACGACGATTGCTTCCCCCGCACCTATGAAGTGATAGCACGATAACCCACGATAAAAAGTGGTTTTCGCCCGTTCCCTGCTACCACACGTCACGCGTTGAATGGGATCGCTCCCCCTCGTACCTTTACCACCCGATGATCCACGGTGGTGCGATCAATACCACTCGTTGCCGAAATCGCTTTCCCGGTCGTTAACCCCGACGCATCTCCTCTGCCCGATGGCCGTTGGATCTGCTCACCCGAGATTCGACAGCTCACAGTCACCTTGTTCCCGATACCTCTCGCCGAACAATCTCCATCGTTTATCCGCTGGATCCGACGACTGCTTTCCTCCGTCCATCCCGCTCGTACATCCACCATGCACTCCCCTCGCCCTGATCTTTCCATGCGTCTGAAGGTCGAAGATGACTGTCTACCTGTACTTGGTGCATTTCTTCCTCAACCACCACATTCAATAGACTTTATACCCGAGAAGGAAAAGGACAGAGCCGAGCAGGTGAACGCATTTAACAGTTATGGGACTTTATCCCATACAACACTCCACCTGCCTGAGAAGGACAACAGAGCACCTTATAAGATCGGATTTGTTTGTTGAAGCAGGAAAATTGCACCAGAAACTCCATCAGGCATTTAAAGCGGCTGGTGGTGATTTATGGCCCCTCCATACTTAGAATGGCCAAGTGCCTTTGTAAAGAAACTCTATAAATACCCAGAAACAAGATGTAATTAGGGTTGATGGTTGTTGTTTTGATGTAAGGTCCAACTTCTGGAGACTGTAACTGCTTTGATACTTGCAGCGTCTCATCTTCATTTTCAGCTAATACAAGCTTCTTTTGTTGTTAATTTCTCACTTTCCATTTCTATTCTGTTCTGGGTTGTGCCTGATATGCACTTTTCCTGAACTCTTGATGTTTAGCATTAGAGGAGTTTTCATCCTACCTCTGTGTTTAAATCTTGCATGTATTAGTGAGTGTGTTATTCATGTTTCTTTTCACTTAGTGACAGAGAGCTGTCATCCTGTCTGTGCACTAGGGAATTAGATTTGCAGACCTCTTTATTGGTTGCAGTCGGCCATCACAAGGTCCTGTGCATCTACTGGTGTGGTCAGTATTCTCCATATTCACCCAATCTCTGAGCTGTGAGTAATTGTTGGTCTAAAGACTTGTAGTTTGGGGGTGTTCACGTATGTCTGGAGTCAAGCAAAGTAGAAGTGGTTATCTAGCTTGAACAAGCATCATTCCTTCCATTCATCCATTTCCAACATTAAGTTGAGTTTGTAATGTTCCCGAGCATCTCTGAGCTACAACCTAGGAGAGTTTCTTGGGGTGATAACAGTGTCAGGGGACAATACTTCATCTAGTATTTCCTTCTTCAATTCCACTCGGGTGGATGCTATAACCAACTCTCCTCCTTGCTTGGCCGTCTGTAGCTCCTTATCCATTCGCTCATTCTCAACTATCAGAAAGTGAACACTTGAACTAGTGACTTCGACATATTCTCTAGTGGCATCGGCCATGGCTGCTAGATATTTGCGTACGTTAGACATGATCACTCGTTCCTCATATTGCACAGGAGATTAATGATCTTCTGGACTTGATACTCTGCGAGATTGCATAAATCTATGTTGAGACTCATCGAAAGAGATGTTGTGCATCCCTCCTTCTGGATGATCTCCAAGGATCTCAGTGTCTCTTTGGTCACTTGGAACTTGCTCATCTTCTAGATGCGGTGAAGCTGGCGGGTCAACCTCTTGGTGGTAAGGAATGTGGTCGATGTCTTGCTCTAGCTCCTGCTGCTCCATATTCGTATCCATCCGTTAAAGTGCTCGCTCTATCTCTTGAGCTAAGTCCTGCTCATGCGATAGTTCAACTTGTTCGCCTGATGCCAATTGTTCTGATGAGTCCACTACCTGTACGAGTGTTGTTTCATCCAACTGCACATGTTGCGCCCCCTACTGTACATGTTTCTACTATGCTTCCCTCTCCTGTTTGCGTAGCTCTTGTTCCTTTCGGAGTTTCTCCTTCAACTCATGCAACTCCTTCTATGTTTATTCCATCCTTCATTTCTCCCTCTACCTTTGCGCGATTCGCTTATTGGGTTGTTGTCTCTTTTCCTCTATAGCCATAACTACTTTCTCCACAAGTGGATCTGCTCGGAACTTGCAGCTTTGCTCTTCCTCCATGCAATTTCCAATCTTCCTCTTGCCCTTATCGCACACTGGTATGTTTTCCTCTACTAATGATGTTTCCTTTGGTGCTATTTGGGGTGCTTCTTCACGTTGCTTCGCTAACAATTCCAAAGCGAAGCCTACTAGTTCATTGAGTCTAGAGGAGTTGTAACAATATCTCCATGGGTCCTCCTCTGCCCAATGACATGCCTCGTGGATCCAGTTGAACTGTACTCTTGTCCAGTGATCTTTCACAAGGCAATGAGGGTCATATGGATTGTAACTGCGGAGGTCGAATGGATAATTCTTCATCTGTTCTGCTTCGACATCCAAATGCTTGAAACTTTGGATCTCGTATAACCCAATGCGCAGTGGAAGACCGAGCCAAGGTGCCTTCTTCTTCTGGTGCAGCATAGCTCTCAATCATGTCGATATGTGATATGCTACTTCCTGCATGACGAGTATGTCCAAGGAAAACTTCGGTAGAATATGCGGAGGCTTCTCCATGTTGTACATTTGTATGAAGGTGACGGACAGTGAGGCATACCAATTAGCTATGTCTATCAGTGCCTCCATTGCTGCCTTCGACGTGCAGGGGGGATCCTATTCAGATATCATCTTGTAAACTAGGGTAAAAAAATGATCAGACAACCTTGTGATAACTCCTTTGAAGTTGCATTCGAACAACAACTTACAATATGTGTTCACAGCAGTCTCCGCCAGTGACCATGCCCACTTCAAGACCAGGAACTCCTGTCAAGCATAGATTGCATCCAAGATGTAGGGGGACATGTAGATTTCCAATTGCATACCTTCAGGCGATTGTTGATCCCTTGTTACTTGTTCCTTCAGCTGATGAGCCAATAGACAAACCAGTTACATGGTTTTTCTTCTCTAGCCAGTTGGTCTAGCGCAATCACCCAACTCTATGGGAAGGTTTCCATGCTTTCTTAGCCATACAGTTAACATTCAAATATGACCAGGTATTGATACACCTTTCACAGTATCTTTGTCTTATAGATTTGGTTGGGTGTCATCCTGAATCTAGCTGGATCCTTTACCCAGTTCTTCAGAATGTCTCTGGAGTTGGCATTGTTGTTGGGTAAGCTGAAAGGAGTCTCCATGATAGTCATGGGAATCAACATATGATACATCTAATCATAATCCTCTGCCCTGAAGGTTGCAATCTTTATCCCGCTAACACTCCTCAAGTTCATCATCTCAGGATCAGTGTGTGAGACGATCCAGTGTATCATGTCTGTGCATGGGAACACAGGGTATCTACATGCAATCTAGTACAAGCCAGACTTGTGGATGTTCACATGTACCTGGCGTTCTTCGAGGTCTTCCCCAAAAGTGCCTACAAATTCATTATTGACCTCTTGCCATTTTAGTTTTATTTCCTTGTCTAAAATCATATTGTTATCTTCATAGATCGGTAGACTTGAGGACACTCACTCAACCGTTGCTCCAGTTGCACTTCCGTCGGTGTCCTTTGATCCTGCTCTCTTGGAGGCCATTGATCATGTACTGCTAAGAGGCAGATGAACACCTAAAATATCTAGAGACAAATCGACATGCATGGCAAGAAAATTGTTAGTGAAAACCAAAGCAAATTAAGGAATGACATAACACATACCTGGGGATTGATAGGTAGGGATTACACAATTTTCTTGGGAGGCTGGGAGACTGGCTGCCAAACTTGTGCAAAAAGTAGTTTGGGCTATCTGGGGAGGCTGACTGGTTGCTAGATTTGCATAATGCTCAATCCAAGCTGAAGGCTGACTACTGGAATTGCACAATCTGTAATTCCAGCTGGCAATGGCCGCAGGCTCTATGATTGCATTGTGCAAATTTTTGGGCCAGTAGTCACTATCCCTCAGAAATGCGCAAAGAAAGCTTGAAGGACAGTAACTGGGTAAAAATGTGCATTTATGGAGAGGAAGACAAAGCCTTCCTTCTCCAGATTGCGTAATGCTATCTTAGTGAGGCAGAGTCCGGGCCAAGGCTGCCCAGACTCGCCGACGGGAAACTGAAAGCAAATGTGAAAGCGATTGCATGGCGATACTAAAGGTAAGGAGAAGTGATTGATCGTGCATGAAAACATTAGATGAAATATTCAAAAATCAGAACAACATGCATGTGGGTGAAGCGAGTCGCTGAATCGGCGACCGTTCATGTAAAACAGTTTCATGCATGTGAAAATAGTGAGATAGCAACGAAAACTGAAACGGTGCTAGTACAAGCTAGTATGCATGTAAACAATAGCAAGTGTTCAAAGAAATCAAGCAAACAACACTTCCAGAAGCAAAAACACAAAATGTGACAGAAATTTTGAAAAAGACAAGTTGAGACCACTTGCTCATGAATAGTTGAGCCGGATGTGTCGAAGAGTCATGGATGTGCTGTGGGATATCAGAGCTATAAGATCGATGTGAAAGAATGAGCTTTGATGCATCGAATAAATAATTTTGAAGCTAATGACGCAGATTCCACAAATCTAGGAAAAAGCGACACTTGGAGAAATGATTCTAAAACGATCTTTGCATGTAACCTCCAGCTGCTAAAAATATCTCCCTGAATGAAGGGATGTTTTTTTGCATGTTTCCTTTTGCTATTCTGGGAAAAAGAAATCCATGCATGCAAGTCAAGTTTCCTTAGTCGAGGGTGGAACTAGTCAACCCAACTCCACATGCAAGAGGTTGCTCAACTGTTGGGAGAAAATGCGCATTTATGGAAAGGAACTGGGTTGAATACCCACGAGAGTTGCATAATTTCTAGGCAGAGTAGCTAACTATTGCCTAGGATTGCGCAATTCCTGGGTTGAACAACCCTGTTGGGAATAATTGTGCAATTTTCTGGATGAAGCCTGATTGTGAAATTTGTGCAATTCTGGAGCCCAACAGGCTGCCAGACAAAATTTCACAATTTTTGGAGGGAAAGCTGGTTTGCCTCTAGAATTGCGCAATTTCTTGAGGGAGTTGCTCAGCCTACAACTAAATCAAGTCCATAGGAACAACTTGTGAGGGGAGTGCAACAAGCTCTGATGAACATGCTGTCTTTCTGCAAGAAAAGTTATTGAAGCTTGTGTACTTGACGAAGCGAGACATGGTGCTGTGAAAGGTTGGTAGGGAGGCTCCAAAATGAAAATAAGGAAAAAATTTGGAGGGTGGTTGTAGCCGCTACAACACTTGGTGACACACTGGTAGAACTCCAGCTCTCCGAATGGACCTTGTTCGTGAAAAGCAAGTCTAACACCTCTAGAAGTATTGTTCAGTTCTCAACTCATCTTGGCTTCTACACTAGCTCAATTGTAAGATGTAGCATCTGCCAAGCTCTTACTCGATTGACACACATTCCAAGCCAAGGGAACACAGTTGTTTCGATTGGGGTTGAGGGGTATATTGGTGGAAAAGCAGTATAGTCATTAGAGTCTTAGTTTCATCTCTAGTGTTTCTCCGCTGCCAACAGGCCTAGATAGTACCCTGGCAGAGTCACATAGGAACACGAGCATGGCTCCGTTGCTAGGGAGCCTGGTCAGTAACCCAGTGGAGTTACTTGCATCACCTCTCTGCACAGGAAGCCTTTCTCTTCTTTCGCCTTATTCATTTTTGAAAATTTTCACTTTTCATTTTTTTTTTGTCATTTTTCATTTTTCATAACTGTGCATAGCACTTATTCATTTCATAGGCAGAAAAGGGATCCCAAATTATTGAGAGGAGAAGAGGTTGTTCCTTCATAGAAGTAGTTTATTATATACCTCTGAAGTGCTTGTTAAGGTTTTCCCCCTTACCTTACTTTACTCAACTAAGCTGACAAGGGTTAACCCAAAAACAACTAACTAGAGTAGGTGACACTAGTTAGCACACAAGCGTTGTGTTTTCACCAAGGTTCACTTCAAATAGTACGTATTTTCCTTTGACGTATCATGGACTAAAAGTAACAAGTTCTTCATATAGAGGGAGGATGACAGATAACCAAGTAGTGATAGATACACAATACATCTTGTACTTTACCTAGCTTGTTTCAAGAGCCATACATGGTTTCATGCAAAAATAACCTACGAACAAAACAAGAAAATAACAACAAAGAAAATAAGAAGCATAAACAAATGCGGAAGAAAAGTAAGAAAACAAGCAAGCAAAAAAACAAACAAGCGAAGCAAGTAAGCAAACAAGCGTTGAAGCAAACAAACTGAAAGAAAACACTACTCCTACTCCTAAGCTAAAGGTGCATGGGCCTGATCACGTGAAGCGATATTCCCAACGCAGCCATCGGCGCATTAGTTGACCCATGTTGGTGAAGGCTCGGTCCGCGAGCAACCTGGTTGTGCGAACCAGCAAGCAAGAAAGATATAATAATGGAGACAAACACACTTCATGTTTCAAAGTGCCCACAGGACATAAGTGAGTGGAAGTGCATGACAAGCAGTCCCTAGACTTATCATGGTGTTGTGTGACACTATGTGCAGCGTTGAAGCATATGCACACTCTTAACTCTGACATGTAAGAAAACAAAAGAAACAAGACAACTTGCGTCATGCTCGTGTGCTTGCAATGTAAGATTCCTCCAATGCATGGGTGATGGGATCGTGTAGTTCGAGTGGAGGAAGCATGATCTGTGTGTGAGATTGATCTTCAATGCATACATATGAGTGATGAGGAACCTTGGTTGATTGAACAATTTCCTGATCAAAAGTGAAACTAACCCCAAGAGAGGGAGGGCTTGACATAACCATTAGCTTGGGCTGAAGTGCCTCAATAGTCTTGGGTGTTTCAACTTCATCGTCAGATAGATTATCATAAACCGGTGCCTTTGAAAAACCAACTACGATAGAATCATGATCATGAACGAATATGGGAGTAAATGGATCACTATGGCCATGATCAAAAAAATCAATGATTTCATCGACATCCTCATGATCTGATGAATCAAATAGAGGGGTAGATGAGAAGCGAACAAAATCACCCTCTGTATTTTCGGAAAAGGCAGATGGAAGATCAAGTGGATTTTCAATGAATAACTCATCCTCTTCTTTGTCGGATGATGGACTGACATCCGGTGTGTCCTGTAAGTGATCAACAATGGGTGCATCCGTAGATGAAGATACACATGTGAAATCATGGCTGGGAGGCTCACCAAAGATGTCAGGGAAGAACGAAGGAGGCTCGGAAGCAAGTCATCCTTTTCCGAGTGTTGATGCTCAAGCCCCCAGTCATATTCTTCATGAATGATAGCACATGTTGGTCGTGCAACACCAACTCCATTAGTGGCTTGTTCCTCATTCACAACAAGTGTAGAGTCTGGAATGGAAGAACACAAGACAGTATCATCAAGAGGATTAATCGAGTTTGAAGACGGAGGTTGTGGAAAAGAATGCATATGACAACTCGATGGAATCCCAACCAAATCTATGTGAAAATTAAGCGAAGTAATGTTGGGAAGATGTGACAGTTGACTAGATGTGTGAGCATAATCTCCCACATCACTTTGCAGTGGTGAAGCTATTTGATGAGGGGATGGTGGACATCCACTTGTGACAGTGACCCTATCCACCTGTGATTGCACAACTCCATCACTTAAGAATACTGAGCGAGGCTTGATTTCAAAATTCTTCTTGGGACGAGCAAATTTCTTAACGCAATACTTGAATCGGTCCCAAAGATAGAAAAATTTCATCTGGCTCTTCGAAGCTTGAAACTGCAAATCATAGAAGCATTGCCAAAAATCCATAGGCGATTCATGCGAAGACTTCTATTGTTGTAATAGTGTTTTGTCAAGATTTTCTGGATCAAAATGATAGAAAGTGTCTTCAATGAGATCACATAAGTGCTCAAGTGAGTGCATGCTATCAACTGGTAGGCTGCACAACCATTGATGTGGAGATTTGCGAATTGTGTATGCAAGCAGCAAGCTAGCCTATTCATTAGAAAATCCACCTTCCTCATGAAGCATGGAAATAAAGTCATGTAAGAACTCAGGCCAAGCCACTTTGCCTTCACCATCATATTTTTATGTGGAGAAGAGATCGAAAAACTCCCTCGTGATGGTAACAAATTCTTGATTCGAAAAACATCATGGAGGGAGAAGAGTGTAAGAATCCATGATAGATATGCAAAGGTTCAAAACATGATGAGAGGACACAACTTGTCATCTAGCCCTCCTTCTAGCGTAAAAAATGTTGATGGTGATAGACTCGCCAACATGTCAGGGGATCTCCCTGGTAAAAAGTCCCAATTGGACCTCAAACCCTTTGGTGTAGGAGTCCCAACAGTGGGTCATACAGTAATGCCTTGACCACGATTTCGCACAGAGGCAAGTAAGATAACTTTGTTGGTAGCAAGGGTGTGACATATGCAGTGATCCAAGGAAGCTGCATGAGAGGTTCTAACACACAGGTGTTGAGATGAGTGTGCCCCTTGGAAACATATGATAGCACAGAGTTAAGAAGGGAACACACGAGAAAAGATGCACCACAACATGGAGGGAAAGTTAGCTAGCATTATAGAGTGATGGTTAAACCAAAAACACATTTCAGATAGATTCATATATACATACAGAGATAGCTATACATGCATGTGTAAGAAAACAAATACATATATCATTTAGAGTAAACAAATAGCTAAAATAAAATACACCATATACATGAAATGTTTTGGCTCTTGTTATATTAAAAAGTGTAAGTTCCAGTCATACAATACATCCATGTCCAACCACTAGTTCCGACAGTGGAACGTTACAGCCACAACCGCCTACTCCTCCAAAGAGATATACTAGCTCTGCATAGTAGAGAAGCCAAGGCTCATTACAATATTGTCCAAGCTTTCTCTAAGATAGTCCTATCGGAAGCTTAGCTGACCAAAAGCCTATACAATGAGTTATGAGGGACTATTTATACAAAAGGGTGGGGTGACCCTTGGCATTCTCATTTGTGACAGTTCACCTACCCCCATGACTCTTCATCTACTCTATGACTGTTACATCCAACTATCGACACTTGACTTACACTTGACAAGACATTACATCACAATGCAAATGTACCCATGTGAGATAAAATGGATTGAGCAAGCCATGCTAGACATCACTATGACTCGGACAATTGTTGGAAGACCAACTCTTTGACATCTTTATTGTGGTTGATAGTAGCATATTGATACCAAGACTGGTAGTCCGCAATGGTGTCCTTGTGCTCCAAGGTGACATCTTTCTTGAACCTAACTCTTGCCTCCATAACATCTGAGTACACTGCTCAAGTTCCTCTGTCCAACTCGTCTGAAAGCAAGCGCATCATTGTCTTCAATGTAGCTATACCAGAAACATACTTGTGCATGATGTCTGCACTAATGGGAAATTCTGGGTTGGTGGCAATGCGCATCAACTCGTCAAAGTACAAGTCAAGCTATGGTCAAACCTGTGCCATTGTCTTTGCCAGGGTGAGAGTCCCAATACATGGGATCACATGTGCGCACACCACAACATCCATACTCTTGAATACACATGCATGGGAACCCTGTATACTAGTGATGAGTTGCGGGAGCTCTTCATAGTTCCGCATCTGACTCCGGATACATATGTTTAGCTCAACCTCTATGGGCTTCATCATCTTAGGCAAGTGAAGTGTGGCTCCCTTGTATCTCATCATCCATGTTTTCATGTAATCAATAGCAGCATGCACGTCCACCAAGATCTGTGCTCTCCTAGCACATTTTTGTTGCCATCCGTTGAGATGGACGACTTCCTTAGGCATGTTACCAAACTTGGAATACAATGCCCGCATAACTGTGTTAAGGGACAATACTTCATCTAGTATTTCCTTCTTAAATTCGGCTCAGACAGATGCTGTAACCAACTCTCCTCATTGCTTGGTCGTCTGTAGATCCTTAGCCATTCGCTCATTCTCAGCTATCAGAAAGTGAACACTTGAGCTAATGGCTTTAGTATGCTCTAGTGGCATCGGCTAAGGCTACTGGATGTTTGTGCACGTCAGACACAATCACGCATTCCTCATATTACACAAGAGATGTATGACCTTCTGGAGTTGAAAATCTACGAGATTGCACAACTCTATGTTGAGACTCATCGAAAGAGATGTTGTGCATCCCTCCTTCCCGCTGATCTCCAATGATATTAGTGTCTCCTTGGTCGTTTGGGACTTGCTCATCTTTAGAATGCGGTGAAGCTGGTGGGTCAACCTCTTGGTGGTGAGGCATGGGGTCGATGTCTTGCTTTAGCTCCTGCTGCTCCATGTTCGTATCCATCCATTCAAGCGCTCGCTCTATCTCCTGAGAGAAGTCCTGCTCCTATGATGTTTCACCCTATTTTCCTAATGGCAGATGTTCTGATGAGTCCACTACCTGTACAGACATTATTTCATCCGTCTACACATGTTGCGCCCCCTATTGTACCTGTTGTTGCTGCCCTTCCCTCTCATGTTTGTGCAACTCTTGTTCCTTCCAGAGTTGGTCCTTCAACTCATGCAACTCCTTCTCTGTTTCTTCCATCCTTCATTTCTCCCTCTGCCTTTGCACGATTTGTTTGTCATGCTATTGCCTCTTTGCCTCTATAGCCATAGCTGATTTCTCCACAAGTGGATCTGCTCGGAAATTGTAGCTTTTCTTTTCCTCCATGCGATCAACAATCTTCCTCTTGCCCTTGTCGTGCACTGGTATGTTTTCCTCTACTGTTGCTGCTGCCTCTAGTTCTCTCCAGGATGTTGCTTCGCTAACCATTCCACAGCAAAGCCGATCGGTTCATTGAGTCTAGAGGAGTTGTAACAATATCTCCATGGGTCCTCCTCTGCCCAATGACATGCCTCGTGGATCCAGTTGAATTGTACTCTCGTGCACTGATATTTCACAAGGAAATGCAGATCATATAGATTGTAACTTTGAAGGTCAAATGCATACTTCTTCATCTGCTCTGCCTTGACATCCACATGCTTGAAACTTTGTATCTTGTATAACCCAATGCACAGCTGAAGAGCGGGCCAAGGTGCCTTCTTCTTCGGGTACAACCTAGCTATCAATCCTGTCGAGATGTGATATGCTACTTCCTTCATGACGAGTATGTCCAAGGAAAAATTTGGTAGAACATGCAGAGGCTTCTCTACGATGTACATTCGTATGAAGGTGCTAGACGGTGAGGCATATGAATTAGTTATGTCTATCAGTGCCTCCATTGTTTCCTTCGAAATGCAGGCTGGATCCTATTCAAATATTATCTTGTAAACTCAGTTAACAAAATGATCAGACAACCATGTGATAACTCCTCTGCTGCATTCGAACAGCAACTTAGAATACGTGTTCACAACAGTCTCCGTTAGTGACCATGCACACTTCAAGCCCGGAACTTCTATCGGGCACAGATTGCATCCAAGATGTAGGTGGACATGTAGATTTCCTCTTGCATACCTTCGGGAAACTATCGAGCCCTTGTTACCTATTCCTTCAGCTGATGAGCCAACATGCTGGACCGGTTACATGGTTTTCCTTCTCTGGCCAGTTGGTCCAACACGATAACCTAACTCTCTAGGAAGGTTTCCGTGCTTTCTTGGCCATACAGTCGACATGAAAATATCACCATGTATTGATATTCCTTCTGCAATATCTTCGTCTTGTAGATCTGGTTGGGTTTCATCCTGAATCTAGTTGGCTCCTTTACCCAGTTCTTCAGAATGTCTTTGGAGTTCGCATTGTTGCTGGGTAAGTTGAAAGGAGCCTCCATGATAGTCACGGGCTTTGACATCTGATACATCTCATCATAATCCTCTTCCCTAAAGGTTGCAATCTTCATCCTGTTGACACTGCTCAAGGTCATCTTCTCGAGATTAGTGTGTGAGACGATCTAGTGTATCCTGTCCGTGCATGGGAACACGAGGTATCTGCATGCAATCTGATACAAGTCAGACTTGTGGATATTCACATATACTTGAAGGTCTTCAAGGTCTTCCTCAAAAGTGCCTACAAATGCATCATTGACCTCTTGCCATTTCAGCTTGACATCTTGGTATCTTCATAGATTGGTAGACTTGACGACACTCACTCAACCACTGCTCTAGTTGCATTTCCATCGATGTCCTTTGATCCAGATCTCTTGAATGCGATTGATACTATACTACTAAGAGGCAGATGGACACCTAAAAGATCTAGAGACAAAGTGACATTCATGGAAAGAAATATGTCAGCGAAAACCAAAGCAAACTGAGGAATGACATAACACATACTTGGGCATTGATAGGTAGGGATTGTGCAATTACTTTTGGGAGGCTGGGAGACTGGCTGCTAGACTTGTGCAAAAAGCAGTCTAGGCTATCTTGTGAGGCTGACTCGTTGCTGGATATGTGCAATGTGAAATCCTGGCTAACTACTGACCGCTGGAATTGCGCAATGCGCAATTCCAGCTGGCAAAGACTGCAGGCTTAGTGACTGCATTGCACAATTCTCTGGGCTAGCATTTACTATCCCTCAGAAATGTGCAAAGAAAGCCTAGAGGATAGTCATTGGGTAGAAATACGCATTTCTGGAGAGAAATTCTCTGGATTGCGCAATGTTGTCTTAGTGAGGTAGAGTCTGGGCCAAGGTTGCCCAGACTCGCTGATGGGCAACTGAGAGAAAATGTGAAAGCAATTTCATGGTGATACTAAATGCAAGGAGAAGTGATTGATTGTACATGAAAACATTGGATGAAACATTCATAAAGCAGAACAACATGCATGTGGGTGAAGCAAGTCTTTGAATCGGCGACCATTCGTGCAAAACAGTTTCATGCATGCGACAACAGTGAGATAGAAACGAAAACTGAAACGATGCTAGTACAAGCTAGTATGCATGTAAAAGAAAACAATCATTCGAAGAAATCAATCAAAAAACACTCACACAAGTGAAAACACAAAATGCGACAGAAATGTTGAAAAAGACAAGTTGAGACCACTTACTCGTGAATAGTTGAGCCAAATGTCTCGAAGAGTCATGGATGTGTTGTGGGATGCCAGAGATATAAGATCGATGTGAAATAATGAGCTTTTATGCGTCAAATAAATAATTTTGAAGCTCATGACGTGCATGCCATAAAACTAGGAAAAAGTGACACTTGGAGGAAACATTCTAAAACGATCTTTGAATGTAACCTCCAGCTACTAAAAATAGCTCCCTAAATGAAGGGATGCTTTTTTGCATGTTTCCTTTTGCTATTCCATGAAAAAGCAAGCCATGCATGGAAGTTGAGTTTCCTTGGTCCTGGGTAGAACTGGTCAACCCAATTGCACATGCAAGAGGCTGCTCAACTGCTGGGAGAAAATGCACATTTCTGGAAAGGAATTGGGCTAGCTGCCCACGAGATTTGTGCAATTTCCTGGCAGAGCAGCTGAATGTTTTCCAGGATTGCGCAATTCCTGGGTTGAGCAACCCTGCTGGGAGGAATTGCGCAATTTTCTAGATGAAGCGTGACTGACAGATTTGCGCAACTCGTGAGCCATCAGGCTACCAAAAAAAATTACGCAATTTATGGAGGGAAGGCTAGTTTCCCTCCAAAATTATGCAATTTCTTGAGGAAGCTAATCGGCTTGGAGCTGGACCAAGTCCTGAGGAACAGCCTGTGAGGGGAGTGCAACAAGATCTGATGGACAGGATGTCTTTCTTCAAGAAAAGTTATTGAGTCTTGTGTACTTGATGAAGCGAGACATGGTGCTATGAAAGCTTGGTAGGAAGGCTCCAAAACGAACCTAAGGAAAAATTTTGGAGGGTGATTGTATCCGCTACAAAAGATCCATAAATTTTCGTGGATATTCCACTAGATAGTTCGTCTCAATAGATATGATAATATTATATTAAAAATCTGAGATTCTACACTATTACAATTTTATTCAATTTCTAGATCTGTAAAATTAACTGTAGTTAATGCATGCATGTAAAAGTAAATCAAGCAGAAAATTAGAGAATGAAAAAATAAGCCCACACACACATAATAAACAAGATATTCTCTTTGAGAAACCCTTTCAGGAGAAAACCTGACTGGAAGGTGAGGCCACTTTTCTCTCTTTCTCTGTCTGGAAATATGGCTGCAGATACAAAGAAGTAATTTCTGTGGCCCGTGGGCTGCTACAGTGCACAGATCCTCATTGTGTGATCTACCTCCTATCTCTCCTAGCTATATTTGCTCAAATATGGAACAAAATTCTCTTCAAAGAATGGAATGCCTCTTCCTCCTCGTGGCTCGGTTATAACACATCTCGGTAGCCTACTGTTGGTTAAGTTTGACTGCGTCAACTCTTAAATAGAGTTACAAAATAAACTCTTATAGATTCTTTTACATCAAAAACATGTGGCTATATAATTTTCCATGAATAATGGGGGTTGATGCGGCATCCTCCCAAACTATAGGTGTGAAAACATGAAGGTCAAATTCTGAGTGGCATAACTTTTCCATACATACTTTGATTGATGTGATTCTTGCGCCGTTAGAAATATTTCTATGTGTAGAATAACATGAAGAGGTGCAATGCTTAGGAGGTAAATTTTTACCCCTAAAAAACATCGGTTGATGCCTCAAAATGCTCTCGGAAGATTTTAGACCTCGTTTCGCCAGACTGGGTCCCGCCTATAAAAACGGCCCCGTGAGCTAATTCCTCCACTTTTTCCACTCCAAATGCATCGAGATGGATGAAAAATATATAATGATCCAATTCATATCACACCTCCCCATTTTGGGAGGCTTTTGGTCCCCAAAAGCTTTTACTGAATGAGGTGAGGAATATTTTCTTCCACCATCTCTCTAGTGTACCATTTAGCTTTGACTCGAAGTTGTCCCTTCAACCCAATCTGCCAAAGGTATTATTTCCCTTGTCTTGTAGTTTTGTACCTCTTCTGAAAAACTGTATCTTCTTTCAACTTTACCTAAGCATTTGGTGCCAAATCCTTCATAGAAGGTAGGACATTTTCCTCTTCCTGATCTAGCATGGGAGGCTCATAGAGTTTCAAATTCTCTACATTTACAACTGGGTAAATTTGTATATATGGTGGTAAACTGAGTCGATAGGCATTATCACCCACCTTTTCCAGTATCTCAAAGGGACCATATCTTAGATCCTTGATTTTCTTACCAGGCCCCTGCAACCTCTCCTTATTCAACTGTAGCCATACTATGTCTCACACCTTGAATGATTTCTCTGTTTTGTGTTAATCATGCCTGGCTTTATACTTCACCTGCAACTTCTGCAGTGTTTCTTGTACCTATAGATGGATCTTCCTGATCTTCTCTATAATTTTTTCAGCCCTTAAAGCATCTCTTGTAAGGTCTTCCTTCACTCCTCCTTGCTGCCCATATACAATATCCAAAGGTGAAGATGGAAAATATCCAAAACAAGTTTCAAATGGGGAATTTCTTGTAGATGTGTGGACTGCTCTGTTATAAGAAGGTTGTATATATACCATATTTTCATCCCAGGTCTTCAAATGCTTCTGGTTGTAACCCCTGTGAAGCTGCACCAAAGTCTAGTTGACTACTTTTGTCTTCCCATCTATTTGTGGATGGAATGTTGTAGATCTCTTCAACTTCATGTCCATCTTCTCCCACAATGTAGTCTAGAATGTGCTGAGAAATATTGTATCCATGTCTGAAATGATGCTCCCTGGTATCCCAAAGTGTACCCAGACTTGTCCAAAGAACAAGTTTGTTGCTTCTTTTCCACTGATGGTCTTTTCACAAGGCATCATAGCACACATATTGTTGAACCTGTCAACAATCATGAACAGGTAGTCATGTCCCTTTCTGCTTTTCGGTAAACCTCCCACAAATTCCATGGAAATTCTTTCCCAAGGGTGAGGAGGTACAGGTAAGGGATGATACAAACCCTGTTCCCTATTGCTAGGCTTGATGGTACAACAAATCATGCATCCAATTATGAACCTAGCTACCTACTCTTGTATCTGGGCCAATACACATACCTCGACAAGTTACCCACGGTCTTCCCTACACCAAAGTTCCCTGCAACCTTGGAGGTGTGAGCCTCTCTAATTAGCTGCAAAAACTCACCTTTAGGAACACATAGCTTATCCAGCCTATAGAGTAACCCATCCTGGATATCGTAGTCAACGGTGTTGTTGCCATTGTGCTAATGACTTTGACTCTGCAACTACTGATACACCTCCTTGAAGTCCTCATCTTTTGAATATGCCTCTCTATATGCATCATGGGTGAATGGATCCATGTGCATAAGAGTCCCCAAAGCTGTAATCTTTGATGTGGGTGGCCTTGTAATAATATCATCCAACTTGTTTGTGATGCCCTTCTTATACTTGATCACCAAATGAAACTGCTGTAAAAACCCCATCCACTTGTAGTGCTTGGTCTGTTGTAGCTTATTCTGGGCCTGTAGGTATTGTAACGACTAGTGATCTGTGTGGATTATTGTCTCCTTTCCAATCAGATAGTGCTTCCACTTCTTCACAACTTGCACCATGGCATAAAACTCCTTGTCATAGGTAGGGTAGTTAAGAACTGCCCCATGAAATACATTAGAATGGTAGCAAACGGGCCTTCCTCCTTTCATCAAGACAACTCGCATAGTATACGCACTTGTGTCTATCTCCACTTCAAAGGGTCATTACAAGTTTGGTAATGCGAGAACTGGTGCTTCACTGATATTCTTCGTTAACTCATCAAAAGCCTTATGTTGCCCTTTCCCCACTAGAAACTCTTAGCACTTGTTGTTATGGCGTGGAGCGGTGCTGCTACTACTGAAAACGAGGCTATGAATTTCCTCAGGTACTGTGCTACCCCAATGAAACTCCTAAGCTCAATAAAATTAGTTGGAACCAACTATTTCATGATGGCCTCCATCTTGGAAGGATCTATCTTCAATTCTCCTCCACCAACTGCATATCCCAAATACACTAAGGGATGTTTCGCAAACTCACAATTCTTGAGATTTTCTAGCAGTTGGTGCTTCTTCAATGTTTCCAGCACCTACATCAAATGTGAAATATGCTCCTCCCAGGTAGCACTATATACCATTATATCATCCAAATAGGCAATAACAAATGAATCTATAAAAGGGCGCAATACATCATTCATTAATCTCATAAATATAGTTGGTGCATTACATAGGACAAAAGGCATAACTAACCACTCATACAAACCTTCCCTCGTTTTGAAGGTAGTCTTAAATGTATCTTCTTATTTGAATTGAACCTGGTGATATCCAAACTTCAACTCTATCTTGGTGAAATACTTTGGTTGCTTCAATTGATCTAGCAGATATTCTATCCTGGGCAGGGGGTATCTATTCTTGAGCATGATTTTATTCAACGCCCTGTAATCTATACACATCTACCAAGTCTGATCCTTCTTTGGCACAATGATGATGGGTGACCCAAATGGTGATGTACTCAATCAAATGACACCCTATTCCAACAACTGCTACAATTGTTCCTTCACCTCACTTGCTTCTATAACAGACTACCTGTAAAACCCAATATTTGGAAATGGGGAGTCTGGAAATAGCTAGATCTCATTCTCCACTTCTCTCTTAGGGGGTAACCCTTTAGGCTCTCAGAAGACGTCCTTGTATGCCTATAACAAATTCTCCAATTGTTGTTTTTATTTCTTAGTACACCCATTTAGGGATGCCTTGCCTCTTATTGACTACTCTAAAGACTAACCTTCTCTTAAAAACAATAAAACATACTTCTTGCTGGAACTGATCAATTTCTTGGCCTAGTTGGCACTTACTAGTGAATTTTTCAACTTTCCTTTGTGCGCATTGATGATAAAAATTTTTACATCCTTGATGAGATGGTACTGGTTATCTCTCTTCATGAATATTGCATCACACATGTACATGTATGGACTCCCAAGCATGAATCAACATACATCAAGGGGAACCACATACAAATATACTTCATCAATAAAATCAGCACTGATGGAAAATCCAATTTTGCACTATTTTATTACCTTCATCTTTGCATCCTTATGTACCCATCCCAGTGGATATGGGTTTGGATGATCACAAACTTCCAACCCCAACTTCTTGACTAGATCTACTACAATGAGATTTTCTTGCGATCCTGAGTCAAACAGAGCATCAATCTTCATCTTCTTGAACTATATCTTTACATGGAACAGTTTGGTCATTTATTTCTCTTCCTTTTGTTGAAGGCTACTCAGATTCACATCCTTTTGCACTGATGTACAGATGATATTCTCATCCACGTATGAGCTTCTTTCAACTTGGTTGCTTGAATAAATGGCCATGTGATTCTTCTTATTATTATATTTCTTCTTGTTCTTAGGGATTAGCTTTGGATGCAACTTCAACCACTTATACTTTGTATGGCCATCAATGTTGCAGGTGTTGTAGTGGTTGCTAGGATCTTTGCACTGATGTGCTATGGTTGTTGTCTTTTTATATTTTCCCCCTTTTTTCTTCTTCTTCCCATCCTTAGAAGCGTCTTGTTGCTCCTTTTTCTTCGATCCACTTAATTATGCTCTTTTCAGGCATATTTTCTCTAAGTACTGTGCCTGTACACAACCCTCATCCACCATTTTGGGCTTGAAAAACATCACTTGCTCATGCAGATGGCGGTGCAGACCCCACAAATACTTGAGGAGTACCCATGCGTTCTTTAGAGAGATACCCAACATTATAGCCATCTTTCTGAATTCTGTGGTGTACTCCTACATGCCTTGGTCTGGCTTTTTCCTGAATTAATGCCACTAGATCCACTGCTTTCCATGTACCTTGTTGTACCTCAGGAGACAGTTCCTGGCTGTGGGGGAACTAGTTCTTGAGACATTTTGATATTGGATAAAAAGATAATTTGAAATCAATGGAAGGAAGGACAAGCCATGAGGGCTTGCAAGAAAAAATTCTATGTCTGAAAACCTAGCCTTCTAAAACATAATGGCCAGAGACTATGAGAGTTGCAGGGTGGAGATGTATATCAGAAAATGAAGGAGACTGAGTTTTGGCATAGGCAATTAAGAATATATGCTTCAACTATGTAGAAAGAATGATGGATGAAGAAGAAAAAGTATGAATGAGATTCCCAGATGTGGAGCACTTCATTAAGGGCTTCATGATTAATTTTAATGATTACAACGCAATTTTAATGAGTACAATGAAGTAAATTCAGTAAAAAGTAAGATAAAGCACTAGATGCATCTTACATTGTCCAAGAGAGGAAAAACATATATGAATCCTGGAACATATGAGAAAAACAATCACTGCAACACCAATGTTGGAATCAAACTGCAATATCATGTTCAGATTTCAAAATGAATTTTGTCTACATTTCCAATGATGAGTGACTGTGCCCTTCCCCTCCAACATATGAATCTGAAAGTATCACCTTTATATTCAACCATCTAGGATCATTGCTTAATCTGAGATGTATATTATACTGTAGAGAAATAGCTAATGTGGCCATAAATTTTGTCCCTGGTGTAATGACATTTGAGTCACATGCTTCATACTTCTCTTTTGGGGCAATTCTGTGTCCTTTTACTTCATACATTTCATGGCTTTAGTTAAAATGGATTTTGTTCTTTCTAGCTGGTAAAAATGAGCTACAACATCTAGCTCCAACTGGGGACAATGCTTTGGTAGCAAAGAGCTGATAATTTTAGATCAGTAGCCTCTGGTTGGGCATGGAGTCAAACCAAAACTTATTCCTTAAAATTTAGATCTCCCTATAGATTTATTCTCGAGATTGTCACTCTTTCTTGAAAACTATAAAGCAAAATTAAAACTGCTAGAATTTGCAAACTGAAAAAATGAATGCTCAATTATTGAGCTTATTTATTTACACTACCCAGTTGCTTAGGTATATGCAGATTTCCAAAGTAGCCATGTGAGAAACATTGTAAGAGAAATAATTTCTTTTGCGTAGTTGACCAATGAAACCTGCAAATAACATGACCTGAGCCATAAAAACTTTTCCAGAAGAGCATATCCATAGCTGGAAACCACTGATATACCAAAATATGTGTTTTTTAAAGACTCAGAGAAATAAGATTCCATGAAGTCTACCACTAGATCTTCAAATGAATTTTTTATTTGTGTTGGCCTTTGCACAAACTCCACTTTCAAGGTTTGAATGTCAGAAATCTGATTGTCATTTTCTGTTGACAACCATTTAGGTTGAAAAGAGGAATCCAAAGTTTGTTCCCCATAATGCTGATGTTTTTCATGCAATGTCAGCTCTTGACAAAACTCTTTGCCTTCCCGCAACAACACTTTAGAAACTGTACTGGATTCTCCTTTATTCTCATACTGATTATAATTATCGACCATGGCCTTCAAAGTGTTGTTGAGTTTTTGCAAGGAGTTTCTAATTTTAATTCTTGGAATACTTTAATTCTTGCATTTCAACAATAATGAAATCCTCTGCCCACTTTTTACAACCCTTCCTTACCTCCAAACCTGCATTTTCTTGCAAAAAATTTCCATTGTTTTCCTAACTAACCCTCTTATCTTCAACAATATTTTTTTCTTTCAATATGATAAGAAAAATTTCAGCAAGCCCATAAATTATCTTGAATTTCATGTGCATAAAGAAACATTAGCTCCAGAGTGCAAGGCTTTCTCTTCTTAAGAAAAAATCCAAGTCAAGATGATGAGCTGCTAAATAATACACCATGGCAGCAACTTTAGGAGGTTGAATTTCTTTTGGCATGCTAAAATAAATTTTTTGAAACCTCCTATTAAACTCAGTGACCGACTCACTGCTCTACCTCTGGATAGTATATAATTCCAATAGGTGTTTTTCGTATGACTTCTACTCGCCCCAATATCTAAGAAATATATCTTGGAAACCCTACCATGAACTAATTGAACTTTCCTCCAAATACTGGAACCATTGTTGAGCTTCCTGCTTTAATGTATGACAAAACAACCTCAAAACCACATCTTCATAAATAATTTGAAATTTGTCCAGAAAGTAATCAAATTCTAAGACATGTTTTTTAGTTGTAACATCATCATTCTCTCCAGAGAAACTTGGTAGAAATTTGAACATTTCTGAAGGATACCGATGTAGAATTGTAGTTAGCACCAAGGGTTTGAAAATCGCCTTGGCTCCAAATTGAAAAGTAATGGATTGTTCATGAGGCAGAGTCTTGTCTCCCAAAGAAGATGAATCATCACCTTTATGCCTAGAATGTGACTGATTATCTCCAGGAATTGTAATGCAACAATCATCTCTCCTCTCATATTTAGAAGATAAAGTTGTGTCAATATCAATAATACAAGAAGAAGAAATGTCTTATTTTTCCAATAACGAACATGCCTTTTGGGCTTTACAATATTTTGAGAATATAAAGCAAGAAATAATATTTTTAATGTGAAGAGGAAAGTATACCAAAAAGCTGATAACAAAAAAAAAATTCCTTGAAAAACTTGAAAGCCTGATACTTCAACTTTTCATGTGACTTCCTCATTTTCTTGCCAATAAAATCTTAATTCAATGAAGCCTTCATTAGTGGAGTCACCAGGTGAATAATTAAAAACCAACTTATATGTATATAAATCTTGTTCACCATCAAGAAATAGATTTTAAATACCCAAGGAAAAATAGCTTCGTATCTCCGTTCCCCGGCAACGACGCCAAAAAATGTTGTACCTCAAGAGACAGTTCCTGGCTATGGAGGAACTAGTGCTTGATACATTTTGAGATTGGATAAAGACAATTTGAAATCAATGGAAGGAAGGACAAGCCATGAGGGCTTGCAAGAAAAACTTCTATGTCTGAAAACCTAGCCTTCTAAAACATAATGGCCAGAGACTATGAGAGTTGCAGGGTGGAGACGTAAAGCAGAAAATGAAGGAGATAGAGTTTTGGCACAGGCAATTAAGAATCTATGTTTCACCTCTATAGAAAGAATGATGGATGAAGAAGAAAATATATGAATAAGATTCTCGAATGTGGAGTGCTTTATTAAGCGCTTTAGGATTAATTTTAATAATTACAATGCAATTTTAATGAGTACAATGAAGTAAATTCATTAAAAACTAAACTAAGGCACCAGCTGCATATTACACTGTCCAACAGAGGAAAAACATATATGAATTTTGGAACATATGAGAAAAACAATCACTGCAACACTAATGCTAGAATCAAACTACAATATCATGTTCAAATTTTAGAATGAATTTTGTCTACATTGCGAGTCATGAGTGACTGTGCCCCTCCCAAGCAACATATGAATATGAAAGTATCACCTTTATATTCCACCATCTAGGATCATTTCTTAATCTGAGATGTATATTATACTGTAGATTAGTAGCTAATGTGGCCATAAATTTTGTCCCTGGTGTAATGACATTCGAATCACATGCTTCAAGCTTCTCTTTTGGGGAAATTATGTGTCCTTTTACTTCAAACATTTCATGGCTTTATATAAAAGGGCTTTTGTTCTTTCTCGCTGGTAAAAATGAGCTACAACATACCTAATGGGATAAAACTGTGACTTAATGAGGGTTTTGAAATCCTCCCACTTAGTCACTAGAGGTTCTTCCTCCAACCTCAGGGTTTCCATGTGGCTCTCCCACCAAGTCAGTGCATGGCCCTCTAATTTCAGCCACGCGAATGGGATCTTCTGCCCTTCCTCGATATGATAGACACAGAAATGAACTTCCAGTTGTTGCAACCAGTGATTCACCTTTAGAGGGTCGATCCCACTGTGGTATGGCTTGATATCGACTTTTTCTTCCTCTTTAAATAGGGATTGGTTCACGAAACTCAAACTGGGTTGATATTTTCCGAGTTCTTTCTTCAGTTGGTTATCTGCAACTTCTCGATCTCCTGATCTCTTGATCCCCCTTCTGATTTGTCCTCTGCATTCGAACCTCCTTCTTCTCAAAATATCCCCGACTTAATTCTTAGGGCCACCATGACGAGTTTTACATTGTGGTTTATATCCGTGACTTGTTATTCGAGGCGCGAAAGCCTCACTTCTACAGGATCACGAGGTTCGTTTACAGATCAATTGCCCATGATTAGGGTTTTACGATTTTCGGCCCTGCTGATCTAGATCCCTGCAATCTCCACAAAATACCCGAAGAAACCTGCTCTGATACCAAGTTATCTATAAACCACCATGGATATTGGACTTGACAGTTCATCACAATAAATCTAATAATATTATATTAAAAATCCTAGATTCTACACTATTACAATTTTATTTAATTTCTAGATCTGTAAAATTAACTGTAATTAGTGAATGCATGTAAAATTAAATCAAGAAAAAAAGTAGAGAAGGACAAAATAATCCCACACACACATAATACACAAGATATGCTCTTTGGGAAACCCTTTTGGGAGAAAACCCAGCTGGAAGGTGAGGCTGCTTTGCTCTCTTTCTCTATTTGGAAATATGGATGCATATACAAAGAAGTAATGTTTGTGGCCCATGGGATGCTATAGTGATCCAGGTGGATATTGGTGGCCACCCGCCAATTCCACTTGGACCACCACCATTGTTTCTTTCATCTTTTCAGTTTCATTAATTGTAACAAAGTTTACAATTTTTAGTAATTTTTCGAGTCATGAACTTCCGGAGCTGTTTTGAGGCCCTAAACGACGTTTTTGGGGAAAAATGGGAGAAACATGGGTCATTAGATTGATGTCATTCTTCATAAAGTTGTAGTCCTCAGATATATCTTTCTAACGAGGTATTGTGCACATCAAACGAAGATCATATGCTGAAGTTACGACCCCGGGAAGTTGATGTACCAATTTACCCAAAACGGGGCCCATAGTTTGGCACTTCATCTCCTAGGGTTAGGTTTTTGGATGTTTAGAGTTTTCCATTATTTCTCAACAATAAATAGGCCTGTGAGCCTCATTGTAAGATAGTTCAGAGGCATGTAGCCGCCACATCTCTTCTCAGAGATAAGCTACCATCGCCCTAGCTAGTTTATTTCCATTTCTGTTTGTAAACATATTTCAGTATTTTACAATAATGAAATGAACTATTATTTTTACTGCATCTCTGTATGTATAGTTATATCTGTAATTTTTTGTGTTCCTATTTAAATCCGGAACAATGGTATCATAGCGGGCTACTCTTTCTTTGTCTTTCTTTGCATGTCCCCAACAAGGTTAGGATATAAGGAGTTAGGGCTTGAACTGGTCGAACCTTTTCAAGACCAGCCTTGCAAATCCCGACGACCTCCCATGGTGGATGAAAAGAAAGATGAGGGGGTAGGAGATCCTATCAAAATCTTGCTCGAAGAGGCCCTCGAGCAACCAGGGAATGCGATGATGGACAACTTTGCCCAGATCCTTCAGCGGCTACCCAGGGGAGACACATCTACTTCTAGAAGGTACTCCGGAAGCGCCACACCTTTAAGGTACAAGTTAACTTTTACATTCCCATATTTGAGGGTCAGATAGATACAGACGCCATAGATAAATGGTTAAATCTGCTAGAAGGGTATTTTTTTGTTCATGATTTTTTCGGCCGAGACAACATTACTTTCTCTCTTCTCAAAGTCGCCCCCCACGTCAAGGACTGGTCGGAAACCTACTGTGAGTAGAAGGATGAAAGTATGACCTCACTGTTTTCAGCTGCACCCACTTGGAATTCATTCTGGGTTACCATCAAGGAGCAGTACTACCCTATCAGAAGCTATGAGGATCAATACATAAAGTGGACCATGCTGTGGCAGGGAAGGGACCAAGACGTGCCAGAGTTTACCAATATTTTCCATACCCTTCTCACAAAGTTGGGTATCAAAGATTCAGAGTAGCATTTGGTACTCAAATACTGTAGCTGCCTGCACGGGTACATCCAGGAACAAATAGAATTCTTTGACATCTCCTCGCTTGGCACAACATACTGATATGCTGTCAAGATCAAGGAAAAGTGTAAATAGAAGAAGCGAGACTTTGGATCTGCAAATCCGAAGTAAGGGAAAGGTGCCCCCAAACCGAAAAACAAAGGACAGAGCCAAGGCGGGGTGGCCCAAGACAACCTGCCAAAGCTGCAAGAAAAGAATAACGCCCCGAAGCCAAAAAAGGACACGAGAAATTGGTGTGAGTTCCATAAGAGCTCCACTCACAACACAAGTGAGTGTCGGGCCAAGAAGTCACTAGTGAACGAGCTAAAGGTTTTAGAATCAGAAGCATGTTCTGACTTTGAGTCAAAAATCGACAAAGGGAATGACAAAGGGAAGCAGATTATCGATGCGGAGCCCAACGCCACCAATGCCACCATGAAGATCTGGAAGGAGGAACCCGAAGATCCAAAGGAGGAGCGCCTCTTCCACTCCCAGATGTGGGTAAAGGGCTCCCCGCTACAATTCATTGTTGATAGTGGGAGCCAAAAGAACCTCATTTCGGTAGAGGTCATGAAGCGGCTGGGCTTACTGATCACAACACATCCACAACCGTACACCATTGGGTGGCTTCACCAAGGACGGGATCTTCACGTGAGCCAGCAGTGTCGCCTTCCATAAAACATCAAGCCCTTCATGGATGAGGTATTGTGTGACGTTGCTCCCCTTGATGTTTGTGATGTATTATTAGGCCAACCATACTTGTGGAAGCGACATGTTGTATATGAATCAAGGCCCCATGCTGTTATTGTACTTTGGGAAATAAGTTGTACAGGATACCAGAGGTAGCACCGCCTACCGTCATCTCTCTGGTTACTGTAAAACAATGTAGTAAGCTCATTTACAAAACCGAGAAATGTGTTTTCCTAATGATACACCCTCAAGGAAAGAAGAATACGGTGGCCACGACCTCCAGATAGGGCCCCTCCGCATGACAACTATAGATGGACAAGGTCATGGAGGAGTACGAGGACATCTTCACCTCCCCCATAGGGGTTCCTCTACACTATCAGGTCAAGCACTCCATTGATCTGACCCCAGGTGCGCCGCTACCCAATGGACCAATTTATCAGTGCTCCGTTCTAGAGAACGATGAAATCAAGAGGCAGATTTAGGAGCTGCTGCAGAAAGGTCACATCCATCCGAGTTCATCGCCCTGTGGGAGACCGATCGTGTTGGTACAGAAGAAGGATGGGACTTTGAGACTCAGTATTGACTATCGGGCACTGAACAAGATCACTGTTCATAATAGGTACCCGATCCCATGGATTGATGACCTCCTGGACCAATTGAAGGGGGAAAATGTTTCAGCAAGATAGATTTGAAGTCAGGATATCACCAGGTACCAATCGAACCCTCCGATGTGTGGAAGACTTCCTTCAAAGCCAAGGAGGGCCTTTTCGAATGGTTGGTTATGCCTTTCAGATTGACGAATGCTCTTGCAACCTTCATGAGGCTAATGGGTGACATATTGCGGCCATTCACCAACTCATTTGTAGTGGTATACTTAGATGACATCCTGATCTTCAACTAGAGTTGGGAAGAGCATCTCCACCACATCCAACATGTTCTCCAAACACTGTGACAACACACGTTATGTGCCAGTTTGGAGAAATGCACTTTTGGCATGACCTAGATTCAGTATCTAGGATACATTATTGATGAACGTGGGGTGCATGTGGATCCAGCCAAGATCCAGGTCATTCGGGATTGGCCATCTCCAACCACTCTTACAGAGCTCCGCAACTTTCTGGGTCCTGCCAACTTATATCGCAAGTTCATGTTGGGATTTTCTCATATCACTTGGCCCTTGAGTCAAGTCACCAAGGGAGGAGTGAAAACAAAATTATTGTGGTCTGAATCTCAACAGAAGGACTTCACAGAGTTGAAAGATCACCTCTGCTCAACACCAGTGCTCACATTCCAAGACTTGCAACAACCATTTGAGGTCAAGACAGATGCCTCTGACTATGCTATCAGGGAAATCCTTACTCAACACGAGCATCCAGTGGCATATCACAGTGAGACACTTTCAAACATAGTCTGGAAGTATCCCACCTATGATAAAGAGATGTATTCCATTGTGCAGGCCTGCCAACAATGGAAGCATTAAATTTTGGGGAAGGAAACGATCATCCACACAAACCACCAGCCCCTACAGTTCATAAAGACCCAAGGGAAATTTTAGAATGATCGCCATTAGAAGTGGTCCACATACCTGCAACAGTTCCATTTGAATATCAGGTATAAGAAGGGCAACACCAATAATGTTCCAAATTTCCTCAGTTGACCATTAATCATGGTGTTAACCATC
This sequence comes from Pinus tabuliformis, assembly GCA_031772625.1. Classification (NCBI taxonomy): domain Eukaryota; kingdom Viridiplantae; phylum Streptophyta; class Pinopsida; order Pinales; family Pinaceae; genus Pinus; species Pinus tabuliformis. The sequence continues at coordinate 737,982,659 of CM062814.1, read as the reverse complement.
ATGCTCAACTCTTGTGGACATGAAACTTCTGATTGGCCACTTCTCTACAAAAGCAACCCAGAATTTGGCCACACATTCTAGACACTCTTGGAGGGTCAACATGTTCCAGATTTTCACCTCCAGGATGCCCTGTTATGACACCTGGGTCACTTTTGTGTTCCTTCAAGCGAGCGTGCCAAGATGATTTGGAAAGCACACTACAGTCGGGCTGCTGGGCCTTTTGGGGTTGAGAAAATAGTGGCAGTACTGCAGAAGTATTTCTATTGGCCGATTCTTTGACATGATGTCAGGAAGTACATCAAATCATGGACTACATTTTTCATTGCCAAACCGACCATCAAGAAGCAAGGCCTCTATACCTCGCTGCCTAACCCTAATCAACCTTGGGAATCCATATCCATGGATTACATGTCAGGCCTTCCTTCTACTAAGCATGGAAACGACTATGTTTTTGTGGTCATCGACAGGTTCTCGAAGATGGCCATTATGGCGGCCTGCAAGAAGAATATCAGAGCAGAAGCCACTGCTAAACTCTTCTTTGAGCAAATGTGGGTACACTTTGGGATCCCACAGTCTATCATCTCAGATCGGGATAGCAAGTTCCTCAGTACATTTTGGTCCAGTCTCTGGTCGATGATGGACACCAAACTCACCAAGTCCACAACCTTCCATCCCCAAACTGATGGCTGGACAGAGGTTGTCAACAGGATGATCATACACATTCTGCACATGTACAACTCAAAGAATACACGCACATGGGATGAAATCCTCCCCTATGTTTAGCACAACTATAACTGGGCTCTCCACAACTCAAATGGTCGCAACCCTTTTCAGGTGGTCTTGGGATTCCAGCCACTATTTCCCATTGATGTGGCCATGCCATTTGTAGCTACTCAGGCAGATTCGACTCATGTCCAGTCTGAAACAGATAAGGAAAAAAACTCATTGAGCACATCCAACATATTCGCTAGCAGGTCCACGACATTCTGGAGAAATCAAATGCTAAGTATAAGCAACGACATGATCAACATCGTGTGCCACACAAGTTTCATGTGGGCGACAATGTTTGGTTGCATTTGCAAAAGGAACGCCTTACCAAAGCATATCAGAAACTCAAACCACTCTGATAGATCCTTACACCATTACCAAGGTTGCGAGAGACAATGCATTTGAGCGCAGCATTCCCCAATTCCTTGGCGTGCACGCAATGTTCAATGTGGACTGCCTTCGGCCATACTTTCCACCATTACTAGACACATCAAATATTGCAGAACAACTCACACCCACAGAGTTAAATCTAGATTGCATGGAACAAGCTACAACTGATCAAATCATGGACACACATATCAAGCACACTCGCTAGCAAAATATCCAATTGTATCGAGTTGTCAAAGCAGGCCAACTCCTTCACCAGGGCAAGTTGTTCACCAGGGACGATGTTCAGCAGAAGTTTCCTCATCTCATGGAGGAACTCAACGCAATGGGGACCATTGCTTCCTAATGGGGGAGGAATGATCCAGGTGGATATTGGTGGCCACCCTCCAATTCCACTTGGACCCCCACCAATGTTTCTTTCAGCTTTTTAGTTTCCTTAATTGTAACACAGTTTAATATTTTTCGCAGTTTTTCGAGTCTTAAACTTCTGAAGCCATTTTAAGGCCCTAAACGATGTTTTTTTGGAGAACTGGGAGCAACATGGGTTAATGGACCGATGTCAGTCATCTCAAAGTTGTATTCCTTAGATAGATCTTTCTAACGAGGTATTTTGTACGTCAAACAGAGATCATACACCAATGTTACAACCCCGAGAAGTTGATGTACCAATTTACCCAAAATGGGGCCCATAGTTTGGCGCTTCATCTCCTAGGGTTAGGTTTTTGGATGTTTAGGGTTTTCCATTGTTTCTCAACAATAAATAGGCCTGCGAGCCTCATTGTAAAACAATTTAGAGGCATGTAGCCACCACATCTCTTCTCAGAGATAAGCTACCATCGCCCTAGCTAGTTTATTTCCATTTTTGTTTGTAAGCATATTTCAGTATTTTACAGTAATGAAATGAAGTATTATTTCTACTACATCTCTGTATGTATGGTTATATCTGTAATTTGTTGCGTTCCTATTTAAATCCGGATCATATAGTGAACAAATTCTCTTTGTGTGCTCTACCTCCTATCTCTCCTGGCTATCTTTACTCAACTATGGAACAAAATTCTCTCAAAATAATGGAATGCCTCTTCCTCCTAGTCGCCCAGTTATAACACAACTCGATAGCCTACTAGTGGCTAAGTTTGACTACATCAACTCATAACTAGAGTTACAAAATATAATCTTCTAGAGTATTTTACATCAAAAACACATGGCTAGCCCCTTTTCCGTGAATAATGGGGGGTAACGTGGCATCCTCCTGAACTATAGGTGTGAAAACATGAAGGTCAACTTCTTAGTGACATAACTTTTGCATATGGACTCCAATTGACGTGATTATTGCACCATTGGAAACATTTCTGTGTGTAAAAAAGCATGAAAATGTGCTGCTTTAAAGCGGCTAAGTTTTACCCCCAAAAAACATTATTTGATGCCTCAAAATCCTCCCGGAAGGTTTCAAACGTTGTTTCGCAAAACTAGGTCCTGCTAGTAAAAACGGTCCCGTGAGTTGATTCCTCCACTTTTTCCACTCCAAATGCATTAATATGGATGAGATAAAATATAATGATCCAATTTGGATCAACAATGAACTTCTTTCTCTGACCTCCGCCCTCTGTCGAAGTTTTCGCCTCGACCAGTTTAGTATGCCATGCCAACAGGGTCAACCTCGTCAAGAGGGAGGGAACCATCTTTGTGTAGGGAATCTCGAGTCTGGACACAACTCACACTTAGATACTTTAGACAACTAGGAGACTAAAGAATTTGTTTCCATCTCACTAGCTCGCTCCCTAGGCCATGTTATGGCCCCTCCCACTTTGGAGTCCATCGCTGACCAGCTTCAAAATATCCAAATTAACATGGATATTCTTAGGGACCACCGCTATGAAGATCACAATGAGCTTGTGGCTTACATAAATGATATCCAATATAGTCAAAATGTAATTCTGGAACAATTGGATAGCCTTCACCACAACCACCCTCGCACCAATGACCACCTTCACAGCTTGGAAGAGAGGGTGGAACACATTGATTTTCATATGCATGAGCATGTCGGTTACTTTGCAGCTCCCCCTGTAATTCCCCCTAATCCCCCTCCTTGATATGCTGCCATTACTTATGGTTGTATTTTTGTTCTCTTTTAGTATGCTAAGGCTACAATCCATATCATAAATATTGGATGTCAACTTCTTTCTATGGTTTCCTTCAGGCCTTGATCTCAATGTGTTTGAACAGAATGAGAGAAAGAAGCTTGTTGAGATGATTTTTTTAAAAAATGTTTTTCTAAAAATCTAATGAAATTACTTTAAACAAAAAAAAACTAAATATAAAACATAATTATATTGATAATCCATAGAGGCAAAGCTAAACCTATTCTTGTAATTGAAATAGGGCAAACATACAATGACTGTGTTGTTGGGGAGACTCGACCAACCTAACTCTGATATTGTTTCACCAAGATGACAACTTCTTTCACTTCCTTATGAATTAGGAGAGCACCTATCTCAAGCAAGCAATGTTGTCAAAATTTCTACCCTTGTTTAATACATAAGATCTTAAAACTAGATTTATTTAACTAAACACAATTCTCAAAATAATTCAACATGTGATATTAAAACATTAATTTTTTTTATTAAAAAAGAGAGAGCTTGAATGATTAATATATTTTATTTAAAAATGCATTTTGTATTGAAAAAAATAAAATAAAATAACAACTAAGTGTTCGATAAAATTAAGTGTTTAAATAGTTATGACACATGACTAAACATGAAATCCTTCTTTAGGGAGAGAGTTAATTGACTTTATAGTAACACATTATAATAATAAAGATATAAAAATGAATGCGTATGATTGTTTCAACTTCGCTCGAATATCTAGCTTCGAAGGGAATAGGGAAACTTTCTGACCGCCTAACACAAAGGCATAATTCGAGTCACCAAATTGGACTATCCTTTGGGGCCCCCCTATGAAATGTAGTTCCAAGTGTCTTTCGTGTACATTCTAGTGATACGTGTAACGAGCGTTTATGTGTCGATTCAGCCTGGGCTACGTTGGATAGGTGAGTTCCTTGTGCCCGTATCTGGGTCTCTACGGGCCTTGAAGGGGCGTGTGGCAAGGGAGGTTGATCAGAAGGAGAGTTCGAGTGTCATGGTTATGCTTGGTTGTTCCTAAGAGGGTCTTGAACGACTTAGTATCCTTTTCTTCCTAGGTTTGATGTTCAACCATTGTGGCCACTGGGCTGGGGTGTTGCTGTGAGTGAGGGTAAGGCCTCTATTATGTATAGTAACTATTATTTTTTATATATTTGTTTATAAAAATTTAATAAAAAATTATTTTAAATAAGTAATGATTATAGATAGTTTGATAAAAATTTATAAATGGTGGAAACATGTATGGATTTTCAATCAAATTATATTTATAGAATGCGGTTTAAAGGGGTAATCATAATTTATTAGTTAAATTTCTTTTGTTATGACTTGAGGTATAATACTGTGATGATATTTAATGATATGATGGTATGTGGTAATTGGACATAGTTCTAATGAGAGGATAATGATGCACATGTGGTTGTTATTTATTTATTTTGTTATGAAAATGATGGTGTATGCTCATGATGGATATGGTATGCATAATGTGGCATAGGGATTACGATGTTATGATATGAGATTATGTTGACATGTGGTTAGTTTAATATGTAATTTCATGATATATCTTTATACGAGCCTAAGCCGACTTTACCCACAGTGTGCATATAAAATGCATAATCTCATTTGTCCCAGGAATTTCAATTGGCCTGCCTAGTCAAACCTTCATAAGTTAAGGTTTAAGGCCCCTTAATTAAATCTCAAGCAGAAATGTTTTAATTGACTATCCATAGTCTTACCCCTCATTAACCTTTGATTAATCCTTAACCCTTATTACTTAACCCTCTGTTTGTTTTCATTACCCGCTCGTCTTAATTATGCCATGACCTTAGACTTTGGTTAAAACCCGATTTAACTTTTAGTTCCTTTAGCCCACTTTATTTCTATTATAACCCTCGTATAATATAAATACACGTAAAACTTACCTTTCCACCTTTCTTCGACCTTTTCACATTTATTGATGCTTACCTTTATCAAATCAATCCTCCACTATTGATTTCACTGTCCTTAGATCAATGGTTGTCACGTGATCTCCACTCACCCTCCGGAACTCAAATAAACTTAAGCTCGCGTTGATAAACTTTCAGGTCCGCTTTTCCCCAAGGCTAATCGGCTTCAACCTCCGCCGTAGATCTTATTGTTTAATCCAACGATTGACGTTACACATGATCAACGAAACTAATCGTTGATCCTCCACCATTGATCAAAAACTCATTTGATCCAACAGTCCACAATTATATCGGGTGAGCTACTTGCACGAGGATTACCCGCCCGATAAAGCGGTTTCATCTCTCCTTTGACGTGCTACATATCAACTGCTTAATGGAATTAGGTGACTCACCTCTATTACCACTTACCACCTTTTCTCCGTCCGATAACTTGCTTTCACTTGTAAACCCACTTTTCTTCTTTGATTAACTCCGGAGCTATTTAACGCCCAATTACCATAGATCTTCTACCATTGACGACTGTGACGGCTCCTTCAGATTCCTCATCCGCTAACTCTTAAATTGATCTCTACCATTCATTTCTTTACCCCGTTCTACGCAACTTAATCCTGGCCGCTTATCTCCTTCAATCTCGCCCATTGATCTCCAAGATCTAACAGCTCCTATGCATCGCTACACTCTTTTTCGTTTCTTCTCTTTGCTTTGTTTTTACGTCATTTCTTTAGTGTTCTTTGTGGTTCAGGTTTCTTCCAATGTTCTTGTCTTTAGTTTTATGCCTATGTATTTGACTTCACTCTATCCTTCTGTGGTTTAGGAGTTCTTCAAACTGTCTTCTCACTGATCTCGACTTCTGCTTGCGCCTTTACATTTCCTTCACCTTCACTGTAACATTAAGAGCTTCCTCCTGTACTGTCTATGTGTATAAAGCCGTAACACCTCTCTCTGTCACTCTCCTTTATATTACACCTCTGATTCTGCACCTGCAAACTCTGTTACACAAAATATCTCAAGTTCATAAACACTATATATCTCAAATACTCAATACACACACATACTCAAATCGAGTTGTTTGTATTAATTAAACAAGTATTTACATAAGAGTTTCTCTCTCTCTCTCTGTGGCCTGATCTTCTGTATTAGTGGCCTCTATTTTTGTTCCTGCCCGTAGGCTTACAATCAAACCTATCTAACTCTCGACCTGACTGACTAACCAACTAACTATCTTGACTAACTCTTTTTCTACCTTTTTGGCTTACATTTATATAAAAGGAGTCTATAACCAATTCTTGGTTTAGATCCATAACCTTCTCAACAAAATCCTAAAATCTCTTCCTTATCTCTAAGAATCCTCTCTAATCCACAAAATCATGAACTAATTCCTAATTCAAGATCTACAATTAATTTCCAAAGATATCAATTCCTATGAACTCTCAACTATCATGATTCTCTCATGTTCTCCAACATTCGAGAACATTTACAGATATGCCTCACTTAATTAAATCCCTATTCTAGCTTCTCTCATTAAAATCACTCAAAACCTTAATAATTACATTAATTCAACACTTAGGAAACAAACTTCCTTAAAACACAAGACCCCCCTATGTCTACTAAAATACAATGATTCTTCTGAGCAAGATGCTCCTGCATCAGACTCCCCAGGTAAGAAAATTTATGATCTCCTAGTCATAAGTTTGGATAATTGATTCCTCCTAGATCACAGAATTTATTTTGTAATCTATCTTTGATTGTCAGTTGTTCTATTGCTGTTGTTGTCTGCTGCTATTCTCCAGGTCTCCATACCTTATGCTGCAATGCTCCACTTGCCATGCTCTTATAGTCTGCTATTGTCTTCCTATTTTTGTTGCTTCTTTTCTTTCTTGTTGTTGTCTTCTTATGAGACACTTTCATCATTATCCTTCTTATCAGTTCAATCTCTTTGTCCAGTATATCCTCTATTTTTTGATTGCCTTCAACTCTTAATTGCTAAATTTCCATTTTTATTGTCACCCTTACATCCTTACGCTCTTGTTCACTATTGTCTTGCACCTTTTCAGCTGTTGCCATATTGTCTTTCAAGATAATTTTTTGCTTCTGTTTACTGTACCTGTCAACTTCTTCTTGATTGTCATTCATGAAAATTTATTTGTCTTCCTTCTTCAGTAATTTATTCTGAACGTTTATCCTCTGCTTTTCCAACTTTCTCCTTTGAAGGTCTAACTCTCTATATAAGTCAATGATTTTACTTGGAGCAAAATTTGGAAATTTTACACAATCTCCCATTTCTTCATTTTCTATTGACCAATCATCATATGGTCCTTCTTCCTCTGCTAAATATTCCTTAACATCTTTCAGGAGATGTTCTTTCTCTTCCTCTTTCATTTGGTTGTCTACCTGTGCCAAATATGTTCTAGTTTTTGCAACAAAATCTGCAATCATAAGACAATTATCAAAATAAAAAATATAATGCCTTTGTGCCTCTTCTTCCTCTATCAACCTTTTAGTATGTTGCTCTGATCTTTCCTTAAACTCCTCCGTCATCAAATTAGTATGCTGGTTCAAACTCAAAGAATTCTTTAGACTGTCAGCGAGTCTCTTTTCCACACCATCTATTTTAATGATGCCTCTCTACACTTGTTCATTGTAGTGAACTATTTCTTCTCCAGTCTCATTGGCATACTCTGCTTCAAAACTTTCATCTTCTGGAAGGTATTCTTCCATGTTTTTGATAGATTTAAAGACTTCCTATCTTCTTCCAAACCTACAACCATACACAAATGATCAGTTATAAAAACACAAGACCTTATGGTCTCAATTGATGCTTCAGCCATCAAGTCTTCGGGTTGCTCTGAATACTTCATATGATTCAACTCCTCTATCTCTTCATTACTTTCAAAAAGTAATGGTCCATGTTCTGGTTCACATACCAAAACTTCAACTCCTTCTCCGACATTTTCCTTTTGTTGTAGCTCAACTCCATTGAGCTTCTTTGTCTTTAATTTGACGTCTATAATCTATTCAAGCTCCCTCGGCTTCTTTATTAACTGCATATTCTCTTGCTGATTCCTCTTCTCTTGTAGCCTCTGCCACTTCACTTTCTTTCTCATGACATAACCATATTTCAGGTCCTTATCATTTCTCTGCAACATCTCCATTAATACTTCAAGATGAACTGCTATCTCATCCATTTCTTTATCATATTCTTCGTCACTCATTCTCATGCCATTTGCCTTGGCATATTTCTTCTTTTCCTTTCTTTTGCTGTGGTCTCTTTCAGAACCTCTGCTATGACTATCAGTAGTCATTTTCTCCTCCATATCTATCTTCATGAGCTCCTTACACACTTACTATGAGCTGCATTAAAGCCTCTGCAATAGCAAGTCCTCCCTAATACCACTTACCTCACCAAGCTTTCCTCTGTACTTGGTCTTTTGGAAAGCACTTGGTTCTATGTCTCTAGAACCTCTTTGAGCACTTTTCTCTGCTCCTTCTAGGCTTCAACTCATCTTCATCTTATAAGAACACAACTGTCCTCTTGTATTTCAATCACTAATGAAATACTAGGTTCTGACCACCTCTTCTTTCACTTAGAAACTCTTACCAGCTTCCTTCACTACTTAGCAATTCTACCCACATCCTCTGTGGAATTGCCTTTGTGAGCTGCAACAAAACCACTACAATAACAAGTCTCCTTCTTGCTACATATGCCTCACTAAGCATCTATCCTCTGAGCTCAGTCTATTAGCATTTATCTGGTTCTTTCCTCTGGAACCAATTAAGCACTCCTTGCTCTAGATTGCCGCAACCTTATCACCTTCTTATGCTGCTACCTATTCATCAATATAAAGACCACACACTGTCCAATTTTCAAATAAAATTAAAACAAAAACATATCACCTCGCCTTCAATATATCTACATGATCTTGTTCTACCATTCACCTGCACTTTGAATGGATTGGCCTTTGTTCCCTTGCATCTGCAATTCTCCCAATATTCTGCTTCACATTATCTCTGTGTGCCTACTACTTGTCAGATTAGAATTTGATCTCCTCTTGCCTGCATACACATCTTAAAACATAACTCTTTTCTAAATTCCCAAAGACCTTTTACACAGAATTCCCTTATTCTGTTCTAATATCAATTGTTTCAACCACAATTATGCTCTGATACCAAATGATGCCAGCCTAAGCCGACTTTACCCACAGTATGCATATAAAATGCATAATCTCATTTGTCCCAGGAATTTCAATTGGCTTGCCTAGTCAAACCTTCATAAGTTAAGGTTTAAGGCCCCTTAATTAAATCTCAAGCGGAAATGTTCTAATTGACTATCCATAGTCTTACCCCTCATTAAACTTTGATTAATCCGTAACCCTTATTACTTAACCCTATATTTGTTTCTTCATTACCCGCTTGTCTTAATTGTGCCATGACCTTAGACTTTGGTTAAAACCCGATTTACCTCTTAATTCCTTTAGCCCGCTTTATTTCTATTATAACCCTTGTATAATAAAAATACACAGAAATACACGTAAAACTTACCTTTCCACCTTTCTTCAACCTTTGCATGTTTATCGATGCTTACCTTTATCAGATCAATCCTCCACCGTTGATTTCACTGTCCTCAGATCAACGGCTGTCGCATGATCTCCACTCACCCCCCAAAACTCAAATAAACTTAAGCATCGAAAATTTTAGGGGTGAATGTTCGCCCTTTGGCGAAATTAAGGGGTTTTAAATTTTTAGTGGGCGAATATTTTGTATCATAGCACATTTTTACAAATCCCCTCAAATAGCCCACCTTATTTTAAGGGAGAGGGTAAAAAAGGTAAATTTAGCCCTTGAAACTAGGAGTTACAACCTTCCATTCGCGCATTTTCAAGAATAGGTTTTATTTAAGTGAATCCTATGGGCCAAATACCATATTTATAAAAGAGGTATGGTAAATTAATAAAAATATAAATAAATGAGAGGTATGGTAAATAAATAAAACATTTCTTATATTTACTCCATAAGTCACCTTATATACATGCAAAGGTGTAAACAAATAAAAATATAAGTAAAGCGGAGGTATGGTAAATAAATTAAACATCTTTTTATACTTACTCAAAAGGTATGGTAAATAAATAAAAGTATAAATAAACTAGACGTATGGTAAATAAATAAAACCTATTTTTATATTTAGTCCATAACCCTCATTCTATTTATGAAGGCTCAAGAAAGAGGTTTTATTTAAGTGAATCCTATGGGCCAAATACCATATTTGTAAAAGAGGTATGGTAAATTAATAAAAATATAAATAAACGAGAGGTATGGTAAACAAATAAAACTTTTTTTTTTTTATTTACTCCATAAGTCACCTTATATTTACGAACACTCAAAAAATGCGTTATATTTAGGTGAAACCTATGGGAAAAATACTATGGGACAAATACCATGGACTAGATTGTTATTAATACCATGCAAAAAAACATTATTGACCCTAATATTAGTATTAATAAAAATAAAAATGGCACATGGTATTGACCCATGGTATTCACCAAAATGGCACATGGTATTGACCCATGGTATTCACCTGGAATGTAGCCTATTTAAATGGGGGAATTAAACCAGCATAGATCCATCTGTACTCTGGATCTACTAACCCCCGAGTGGTATAAAATATCGTGATATGCAAACTAGCATAGAGTGAAAAAATATTTGATCCCTCTCGGGGCTTGGTGGATCAAGAGTAAAAATCGATGTTGTAATTTAATGTATGTTAAACATTTTAGCTTGGTTAAAATAAAAAATAAAATAAAATTCAACTATTAATTTTATTAATTTTTATAAATTACTAATAGTAATTTTTAAGCTCCAAGTTTATGATAACCCATGGTATTGACCCATGGTAATACCATGGTATTCATGTGAGAATAGACTATTTAAAGCGGAAATTCTATCATCTTAGATCCATCTTAATTCTGGGTCTACCAAGTGCTCAGAGGGATAAATAGATTTCATCCCCCTAAGAGTGGTAGATGTGGAGTTAAGATGGATATAGGTTGGTTTTTATGATAATGAAGATATTAAATAGACTTAGGAAATTATATTGTAAAAACATCTTAAGGTGAATGGTTAAAGCATAGACATTGGACAAGTATATTTGTATACTCCTGTTTTAAACTGAAACAAATCCAGGGCTAAAAGGAATGGACTGATTGCACTAGTCATCCTTCTATAACTTTCCAACATATGCTGGAGTAAACAGATTGTAATTTGGGTAATTTTTCTAACTGCAAATAGGAACATACTTGTGTATTGGCAGGGTGGTTACGAGGTCCCTAGAAGTGATGAATTTGAATTTTTCTTGGTTTTATATATAGTATTAGGTTTTTTCTCATGCTTTGTGTGAATTACACGAGTGAATTTTATCCTACACCGACTAGGTTATCGATATGTAATTTCAGTAATTTTGATTTCAAAAGATATTTTAAAGAAATGCAATGATTTCATTTGTGTATTCAATAAACAAAATATTCTAATGGAATTCTGCATTTGTGGTTTACCTATATAGATTCCATGGAGAAGTGTTAGTGGTGTGACATCATTGTTCTCAAGCAAAGGCTTTAGTTTTACTCTTTTTGGAAGCAAATACTTTCTTCCAACATTTTAGAGTTCCATGAAAATTTTGAAAGTCCTAATAGTATTCAATTATGGGTTCAAGAGAGACATAGTATTCAATTATGGGTTAAAGAGATCCACACTGAATGATCTATCGACCTTATCTTCACTTAGTTTAAGACTATTCACTTGGAGAGCCTGCATGTGCCCCCACTTCAAGAGCATAGTAAAGTCATGTAGAACTTAGAGAAGCTACCTTTAAGCTTTTAGTGAAGAATGGAAAAATGTCTGGGTTCAATAACAACCAGTCGAGCATTAAGCTTCCAATAATGATAGATTTTAACTTGGAGCACTTTTGTGATTTGGAGGAGATGACCCCTCATATTTGTGACACATCTTCAGTTGTGAATTGGACTATTACTAACTTTCATTTCCTTCGAAAGTTACCTGATGACTTGGGGAACCTCAACTCTTTAAGAATGTTAAGGAAGGAAAGAAAGTACATTATGCTAAGTTCTCTTATGCTTTTCAATTTTTTCTTGGATATCTACAACGTTTCAGGTAGGAAAGTACATTCTGTTAATGAAAATTTGTCTTGATAAGGCCCAATTTCAAATTCTAATGCTTTCAAAAAACATTGTATAACTGTAATGTTTCTAAAAGGAAAGTATATTTTTTCAATTTAAGTATCATGATCCCATATTCCAACTTATTTTTCAGTAACCCATTAGGCTTTGTAGCTTTGAATAAATCCATGTCTTTTGATAAGATCCTCTTCCAAATTAGAACACAGTTTCCTTTTGGCAATAACCACATACAATGTCTTGATTTTGTTATTGAGAAAATAGAGGTTGTGAAAAAAGCTTGTGCCATACAAGGACTTGATTCATTGATTATGTATCAATTATGGCTCTTGATGTAACAATGTCTTGATTTTGTTGCTTGAAATTAGAGGTTATGCTTTACTATTTCACAGAATTTCTTACAATCTTTCCATAAGTATTGATTTGTAATCTCAGTCACTGAGGGATGACAGTAATGAAAAAGGTAATATTCCATGGTTTGAATTTACCCTCTTACTAAATATTTAAATATATCACCACAATTTAACTGTTAGTTAAAGGAATTGTATTTGATTTGTAAACAATTCATTGCTTGATTTATAGATTTTGATTTTTTCCCTTTTTTATTTTTTTCTTAGATTTGGTATGGGATATCTTCCAGTATTTGGGTTCCCTAGTTTCCCCACCATAGGTATGAGGTTTAGATGCTATCATTAAATATTCTCAGAACGTTACAACTTTTCTAGTAAGTGTACTTTGAAACATTGTTGTTGCCTTTCCATGGTGTTAATGCAAATAAGCACTACAACTAGTGCCATTATTTAGATTAAGTGCGGAAATCTAGGTGGTCTTGTAATGATGGAGTGATTGTTTTCTAGCTACTAAGGCCATATGCATTTTTATCTCTTATGTTGTCCTGAGATATTCAAATTCAGAATAAGAATTGAGGTCTCGTTTCCACTGTAGATTGCAGTCAGTTTCTTGAACATAATATATAGTAGATTTTATTTTACTTATGAATTGTGGATGTGATCCCTCGCAGGAAAGGAAATTCAAAGTGACTTTGATTTCACATTGATTTGTCAAAACATCCACACAGGAAAGGAGATTCAAAGTGACACTGATTTCACACTGATTTGTCAAAATGGAGGCAAGAGAAAAGGAAACTTTGTATTCAACAATGCTCTTAATTTCATATGTACATGCATAGACATATTAGTAGAAAATATTGAAGGGTTGCCTAAGTAATATTTTCCATTCCACTACATTCTTTACAGCTTGTAAATAAATAACTCGGAACAATTCATTACACTACTTGTTATTCTTTATTAATCAGTGGTTAAGATTTTGATATTGAACTGGCTAAGATTTTTCTTCCTTCTATGAAATTGTGTGTTCTATAATGCTTCTTTTCCATTCACTATGTATAGCATATAAAGTGTGTCTAATGGAGTAGGAAGATTGGAAAGTGTTGTGATCCTTGAACTATGTTACAAAGTAGAAACCCAACGGGGTAGGGTAGGTGCATCCCCACAAAGGGGTCACAAATACCAAAGTTGGTATTGGCCAGTGCCTTGAGCTAGAAAATTTCCTTTCCCTTGTATTAACAGTGAATCCATAGAGGATTCTAATATTATCTTTATAAGATTTATATTAGTTAAGATTGATGAATAAAATTCATGATACATGAGCTAGGATGTCCTTGCAAGGTGGTTGTTGATTATTGGAAGCTATGATGGCCATTATGTCAAGCTAGGTGGTCACACTCCCTTGATTGTGAGCACGATTATGATCAATATGGAAGACTTCATAGTCTGGATTGATTGTTTAGTAGTGATAATTAGTGGGCTCATTCACAAAAGCTTCTATTTCACTAATCCTTTTTATAGAGTTGTCAGATTCAATTTCCAAAGGTTTTAATTACACTATAGAGTTGAGTTCTAAAAGAGTTGTGATTCACAGTGTTAAGTATAGCAGCTATGACACTTGAATGAAGACAAGCATAGTAGATGTATCAGACTCTGTTATAAGCTTACCTGCATATTATAAGGGACTTGGTTGGCTTTTTTATAATTTTATAAACAAGTTCCATTTCGTGGAAATGTGAAAAAAACAGTGATATTGCCACCATGTGGCTGTTGTCATATATGGTTTTATACTTTTTCAAAAAATTCTCCAAGAGTTCACAATGCTAAGATTCACTAGGACCTTACAAAGTTTTATTATTTAGTGAAAGACTCACCAAGATCTTACAAGATTTTATAATTGAGTAAAATATTCGCCATGCTTGGTGAGAGATTCGCCAAAAAATTATATATACATATTATATTATTGATAAAATCTCTTTCCATTTTTCCTATATATGATGGAGATTCGCCCATTTATTATACATATAAATTTGGGGGGGTTCTTAAAATTTTCCCTGAACTTAATTTCGTGTTGATAAACTTTTGGGTCTGCTTTTCTCCAAGCTTGGTCGGCTTCAATCTCCACCGTAGATCTTATTTTTTAATCCGAATGTTGACGTTACACCTGATCAACGAAACTAATTTGATCCAATGATCCACAATGATATCGGGTGAGCTACTTACACGAGAATTAGTTGCCTGATAAAGCGGTTTCCTCTCTCCTCCGACGTGCTACGTGTCAATTGCTTAATGGAATCAGGTGACTCCCCTCTATTATCACTTACCACCTTTTCTCCATCCGATAACCCGCTTTTGCTTGTAAATCCACTTTTCTTCTTTGATTAACTCCCAAGCTATTTAATGCCCAATGACCATAGATCTTCTACCATCGACGGTTGCGACAGCTCCTCTGGATTCCTCATTCGCTAACTCTTAAATTGATCTCCGTGGTTCATTTCTTTACTCCATTCTACGTGACTTAATCATGTCTGCTTATCTCCTTCAATCTCATCTGTTGATCTCCAAGATCCAACGGCTCCTATGCATCGCTACACTCTCTTTTGTTTCTTCTCTTTGCTTCGTTTTTACGTCATTTCTTCAATGTTCTTTGTGGTTCAGGTTTCTTCTGGTGTTCTCATCTTTAGTTTTCTGCCCATGTATTTGACTTCTCTCTATCCTTTTGTGGTTTAGGAGTTCTCCAAATTGTCTTCTCACTGATCTCAACTTCCACTTGTGCCTTTACATTTCCTTCACCTTCACTGTAACATTAAAGGCTTCCTCCTGTACTGTTTGTGTGTATAAAGCCGTAATACCTCTCTCTGTTACTCTTCTCTATATTACACCTCTGATTCTGCACCTACAACCTCTGTTACACAAAATATCTCAAGTTCATAAACACTCTATATCTCAAATACTCATACATACACATGAACTCAAATCAAGTTGTTTGTATTAATTAAACAAGTATTTACATAAGAGTTTCTCTCTCTCTCTCTGGCATGATCTTCTGTATTGGTGGCCTCTATTTTCCTACCTGCACGTAGGCTTAAAATCAAACCTATCTAACTCTCGACCTGACTGACTAACCAACAAACTATCTTTACTAACTCTTTTTCTGCCTTTTTGGCTTACATTTATACAAAAGGAGTCTATAACCAATTCTTGGTTTAGATCCATAACCTTCTCAACAAAATCCTAAACTCTCTTCCTTATCTCTAAGGATCCTGTCTAATCCACAAAATCATGAACTAATTACTAATTCGAGATCTACAATTAATTTCCAAAGATATCAATTCCTATGAACTCTCAACTATTATGATTCTCTCATGTTCTCCAACATTCGGGAACATTTACAAATATGCCTCACTTACTTAAATACCTATTCTAGCTTCTCTCATTAAAATCACTCAAAACCTTAATAATTACATTAATCCAACACTTAGGAAACCAACTTCCTTAAAACACAAGACCCCCCTATGTCTACTAAAATACAATTATTCTTTTGAGCAGGATGCTCCTGCATCATATCTTTAATGTAAATATATCTTTAATGCAAATATATTGATGTTGTAACTTATAATGATATTTCGCAAGATAAAGCATGTGGTAATTGCATGCAGATTTTATTACATGCATGAACATGCAGTTCATTATTATTCAATATGTTGTGATTAACAATGATGTTATGTTCTCATGATGACATGCAAGACTTGGCATGTGGATTATTTTCTATGATACTATGATGTTATAACTAATGCAACGGTTGCATGTCGAGATGTGGTGATTGGTAGGAAATCCATGAAGGAGCCAAGAGGGCCAAATTATTTGATGATCTTGTGGGAGCCCATATCTACAAGCGAGAATATGTAACACCATATGGGTTGGGGACATACTCAATCAATACTACATATTCCAATGGTTCCTTTCTCTTGTATAGCTTCTGATGGATAGTTTGAGGGGCTATGAGACCATCTTGAGGAGCCAGAGTATCTGATATTTGATTGGGATGCCGAATTCTAGTGGGGGTGTAAGGAATTTGATGTTTGGGGCTATGCAACTTAGTGGGTGTGGAGGCAGTGGGCCAAACTTTCGAGATGCCCGGAGTACTACTGCATGGAGCGATGAGCCAGGTGTCTGCCTTGGGGCCAGTCTTGGGCTATGGTACAGACCAATGAGGCTTTATGCATGGATCCGAAAGTTGGGAAAAAGGACGTGGATTCCTTGATATTTCCCTAGTGATGTGAAAAGTTTTGATGCCTGCTCATGATACTAGTTCAACAGATGGTGTAGAGAAAACATGAAGTAATAAATAACTAAATAAAATAAAATGTTAAATGATTCAGCTTAACTTCGAGACGAAGTTCCTTAAAGAGGGGGAGTATGTAATACCCTTAATAATAATAAAAATAATAATAATAAATAAATAAATAAAATAATATTAATATTAATATTAATATTAATATATAAATAAATAAATAAGAAATAAGAAAAACATATAGTAATATTATATAAATAATAAATAATGAAGAAAATATAATAATTGTAATTAGAGAAAATAATAAGTAATAAAGTGGAGTTCTAAATAAATATATATAAAAATGAACTAGAAAAATAGTAAAAATAAGCGACGTTAACAAAAGGTAAAAAGGAATGAAATAAGAAAGAGTTAAATTAAGACAAATATTGAATTAAATAAATAAATAAAAAAAAGTAAAAAAAAAAAAAAAGTTGCATGTTGACACATGGATTGGGTGCATGTGGATCCATTTTCAATTCCCTTCAATTTTTAGAACAATTGGATCTATTTAATGGACTAAGAGGGGAATGATATGATTCATTCTTCTAGAGTAGAGTGTTGAGAGGCAAAAGAAACCTTGGCAATAGTACATTGATTTAGGGCTTGGAGCTGGCTAGTTGTAGAAAGATTATGTGCAGATGAACCTACGGTTGGGTGGAGACCCTTCCCCAAAACTTTGTTACAGTTAAGAAGATTCAAATAACATTCAACTTTGAAATCACAAATAAGGAATATCATCACTATAGGTAAGTCATCTCTGCTCATATTTTGTTCAAAAAATTTCATGCTAATTAGTAAATAATTTATGTGTTCATTATTAATCGCAAGATTAATATAATGAATTGCATATTTTAATTTTGAAATTGTTACATAGACGTTACCCTCATACTAAGTTATAGATTGTGCTTCTACACAAAATAAAATAAAAATAAATAAAATTATACTTAAAAAAAATTAGATTATGTTCGATGAAAGGTGGGCACTTAGAAGAGTGATGAATGCCTCCGCTTTAAAAAGTAAAGTGGTGAGCACTTAGAGGGGGTGATGAATGCCTCCGCTTCAAAAAGTAAAGTAATAAATTTCTATGGAATGTATTTGGTTAAAGGTAATAAATTCACTTTAATGTTATAATTATTTAATATATTTTATTTTAAATTATAAAATTTAATCAATAAATATTATAAAAAATGAACTTATTTGAACCTGATTATTTATTATGAAATTGAATTTATTTAATGATTGAGTTTGTTTATTTATTATTAAAAAAATTATACTGAATTTTGTTAAATGTTATAATATTATTTAATATAATTGATTTTAGATTATAAAATTTAATGAATCATGAAAAATTAATTTATTTAAATAATTATTTTTAATAAAACAATTAAACTTAATTAATAATTAAATTTGTGTAAATATAAATAAGACATTTTAAGTCGTGAATTATTTATTATCCCTTCAATACCATTAAAAACTTACATAAGTGAAAGTACAATATAATAATTTAGACACTTTCAAACAAATTTCATTGTGCATATATAGATGAAATATTAATTAGTTTATTTGTAAAACCAAATTTTTAGCAAGCACAATTTCTTACACGCGAGACATTAAAATTATTATTTTAACATTATTTATTCAAAAACATAAACTTTTAGCTAACACCCTTTTGTACAAATGAAATTTCAAAGATATTATTTTAATATTTTTGGTAAAGAAGGTTAATGAGAATTAAAAGAAAAGTTATAATATTTAGAAACATGTAATGTTTTTTTGGCATATCTTTCTTTTAAACATTAAATAAAAATATTTTTAAGAATACCTAAAATTTAAACTTTACGAGAAAAGGGTTGTTTGTTTTGGTATAGAATGTTTTGTTCCAAGGCTGATACTTAGAATACATGGAACGAGTTTTTGAAACTTATTTTGTATCCAAAGAACCATTAGAAATTGGAATTTACTTGACATGAGTCATGAATATTTGAAAATATTATTTTGAAATGATTTTAAGGTAACTTAATAGGTTGACTAATTCACCTTTTGTCCATTTCATTTACCAAAAACAACAGTATGAGGAAATTTTAGAAGTTTTTATTCTATTTGGAGAGATAGTAGGTGTAGGGATGGAAAAACTTCAATAAGATTGTTAGAAGAAAACATAATTTGTATTATTATTTTGAGGAGTATTTACAGAATATGATATTTTAAATAAAAATTTATTTCATTAAATTTTATAAACATGATTTAAATAAATATATCAATAAATTAAAATATTTAAATTTCCAACTTAAACAAATTCCAATAAATTATTATATCTAAATCCAAATAAAATATAATTCCAAAAATAAAAAAATATAACGAAAAACACTAATTTTCAACCCAAAAATCCATATAATTTGAAATCTAATATTTATACATCCTAATTTTGAGAATCAATAAATTACTACCATAAAAGTCATCCTAACTAAAACTTACATTAAAATTTTTGAAAACTTAATTCCAAATATCAAACAGGTATACACGCAAACGTATAAAAAAAATACTTTTTTCTAATAGATATGAGTTTTGGGAGCTTTGATGTTTGATGATAAACAAAGAGTCAGAGATGAGCTGAGGCTTAAGTAGGTTCAAAGACAAAAATATGAACACAAATATGATGTGCGAAAGAGTTTACAAATAATACAAAGCTAATATTGATTTTTTCCCCTTGCTATGAGGTAATAGGCCATTCGATCAGTATAGGACTGGGTTTTGAAAGCCCTCACCTTTAATGTTTACGGAGATTCTAGTCGAGATGAGGAAAAAGCGGGGTAAAAGACAAAAATATCAACTTAAAGCAGAGTAATGAAGAAGTGACTTTGTGTTAAAAAGAAATAAGTGTTAATGGATTAATGGCCATAGTTTATGTAATGAATCGCTATAATCCATTCTATATATCATATAGAAATTCAATCCACATGGCCCTCAACTAATGAAGGATTTTGATAGGCTATTAAGTAGTCATCAGCACATAGCATCTTTTACATTTTATTTGATATTTTTTCCTCTAAAAATTTCACACACTCAATATAGGTAATTTGTCATTTTATAATATTTAATTAATTATAATATAAACAATTCAATATTAAAATGATAATTTTTATTTTTAAAATTTCAAATTAAATATATAATTATTTCATATATTTTGAAATATTATTACATTTCAAATTAATTAATTATATAACTTTTATAAGATATCGAGAAATATTAAATAAATATTTGTTTTTAATATAAATTCGTTTAACAAATTCAAATAATAAATACTAACCCCAAAAATTTAATCTTCATGACAAAAAAATTAAATAATTTGATAAAAAAAACAATTAACTTTTATTATTAGAAGTAAAATAAATTTTCTTTTTAAAACCAAAATATTATTTAAATATTTAAAAAAAATATTTATTTAAAAAAATATATCACAACTAAATTTTTATTTTATTTTTCTCTATATATATATATATATATATATATATATATATATATATATATATATATATCATTTTCAATTTCTTTCTTACGATTTAAATTAGTAATTTAATCCAAACTAAATTCTATAAAAATTAATTGATATATATATTTTATAAATATATTTATTTTAACTTATATTATAATTTATTATTAATTTTTTTAAATATCTAAAAAAAATAAAATGTTTAATAAACTTAAATTTAAATATTATATTAAAGATTATATTACACAAATTAATATATTAATAAATTGTTAAATATGAAATGTATAATAAAAATAATTATGTCATAAAATGTTAAAGACATTATTATTAAGTAATCCTCAATTTGATTTCCTTAAATTATATAATTAAATAGAAAAAGCAAATCATTATTATACCATTAATATCACTTTAACAAAACATTTAACCCCAACATTTAGCCCAAAAAATTCAGGAAATGATTGATATTTTATTATATCATAAATTTACATTATCTTTTTAATGTGTATTATTTAAAAAGGATTTGAAAAAATATTCCCTCATAAAATATGTGATCCGTTTTAACGCTGATATCTATCAAATGTTTATCACACTTTCAAAATGACGTATAAAACGTTCTCACTCGTTTTTAAAGTTTAAAAAATATATCTACACATTCTCTTTTCAAACTTATAAACTATAAAAATAATATATATATATATACGAATATGGCTATCGAAATTCATTGTCAAAATGAATGTCAACATCAATCCAAACAGTCACACAAATTAGAACCAACATTTACATTTTTCCTCAAAACAGAATGTTATTAAGAAGATTTTAAAATAAACTCACAAAGAAAATACGATTCAACCTAACCCACGAGAATAGCAAAGGAACCGGGTTCTCTCGCTCCGAAATGTCATTGATACCCTCATCATTATTATTATGTAATGTTCACTATATTTATGCCGTAAGGCGTTTCTTGTAATGTTCACTATATTTACGCCGTAAGGCGTTTCTTTCTGAAATCCATCCCCGTGTTTCAGAGCATGTCTGGCATTCTGAAACCCTGAGTTAAGGTGGTTTATAGCATTTCAGTGAATAAGACTTCTCTACATATCCAGAGGAGAGGCTATATTAAACAATGAAACTAAAAGGAAAAGGGAAATAGAAAGTTTCACCTGGTCCCATTCTTTATCCCCGTGTTTCAAAGCATGTCTAGTGGCCTTGTATATCGATATGGATACCTAGTTGTTGTTCACGTGAATTCATTTGTTTAACTTCACCTTCAACTAGGCAATCTTTAAGGTGTCTAAACAAGTTCAATGGATATTTATGACTACTTTTATTCTATTTCATAGCCACTTTAACCCCCGAATAGGGTTTTTGGCATGGCTTCCTCAATTCAAACTCATTATCATCGACCCTTGCTTTCAAAAAAGCCCATTCACATTTCAATATTCTTCCACACACTATGCCTTACGGCGTTTCCTTTGCAACATTAGGTGCAAATGCTAGTTATTATTATTTTGATATATTAATAAAATACGTGAGCCGAGATATCCGATCTTGAGGAAAGTGAAGGTGAGTCAAATTAGATGGGCACCCAATCGATAATCGATAAGGATTTTCGTTATTTTCCCTTTCATCTCTTTGTTGGAATAATCAAAGGGAGTGGGATAACGGGTTGAGAAAATACCCTTCGGGTTTCGCGCCTTTTTTGTTATCGGGGTGGTTTTTTTGGCGATCCGGTCCTAACGTTAACAATGAGCAGCTAATGTCCCAAGTGTTAACATTAACTTTTGTGTCTATCTCACCTTAGCAGTTAACGATAGTTAACGGTCGTTTAAGGGTTCGTTGCCGAACACCAGTTTGCAAGTGGGCTACGACATGACAGCTCACCTGAAGGGACGCAACCACACAATCGCGGAAGTGAAAATAGCCCGTCTTCACCAATGGCGACCTTTTCAAATTTGAATAAGCAAATCCACCCAAGTCCATTAGCAATTAACCCCAGTAAGCATAGGATGGTGGGGAGTAATAAATCCTCAAATCTGTCGCACGTGGTAGGTCAGACGAGGTCGCGTACAGTCAAATTTCGCTGATCCATCTCATTTCATTTCAACATTCAATTTCATTCATTCCATCGAGCGAGGAGAAAAAACAAGGGAGAGGGAGACGACCTTTCATTCCATCGAGCGAGGAGAGAAAACATCGGAGAGTGCAACCATTTCGTTGAGAGGAAACAGGGGAGAGTATTCCGTCTTAGAGGAAACATGGGAAAGTGCAACAATTCCAACGAGATGAAACCTCCGAGTGAAACCATTTTGTCGAGCTCTCAAGAAAACAGGGGAGAGTTCCGTTGAGCGAGGAAATGGAGCTCCCGAGGAAATAGGGGAGTGAAACCATTTTGTCGAGCTCTCAAGAAAACAGGGGAGAGTTCCGTCGAGCGAGGAAATGGAGCTCCCGAGGAAATAGGGGAGAGTACAACCATTCCGTCAAGCGACAGAAAAACAGGGGAGAGTTGCAAGGGGTTTTTAGAAATTTTCCCAAAGGCCTACTGTTGCCCACTGTTTGGAGAGTTGCCTACTATTTTTAGCAATCTTGCCGAGTGCATTTCTCTTCTGCAAGAGAGACAGGGTGACTATTTCCAGAGATAAATTTATTGCTTTAGCTCTAGAATTTACAAATTAGCTCTAGAGCTATAAATTACAAATTATATGCATTGTACCTCATAATTTTTTCTTTGGAATGTTGTTTCAAGGAGTTGCCGCAAAGGTGACAAGCGAGTTGCCACAATGGTGACTAGCGAGTTTCCCCTACGACACTTATCTGGGTCGCCATTGTGGCAACTCACTAGTCACCGTTGTAGAGCATTAGCATAATTAGTGGTTGTTAGAGGTCAAGGCTGATTACAACAACTTGCTTGTCAATTGTCATTTATTTTCTTTTCTTTTCTCAGTGAGCTAAACTAGATAGATGGCACTGAATGATATGCAACTTATTTTAAAGAAATGAAATAATATTAAAAAAGATAATTTATGACAATGAATAATCTGCAACTTATTTTAAATGAATGAAATAAAATAATAGTGATCCTAGGTTGGTATTCATGTTGCCGCAAACCAAATCGAGGAAACTCTTTTGATACACAACGACAAAGTAAAAGATAAAGTAAATTAACATATGAAAGTGAATGGCTCTACAACTTATTTTAAAAGAATTACATCAAACAATATTTTGTGATTTAAGTTGGTACTCATGTTGCAGAAAACAAGTCCAAGAAACTCTTTTGATGCACAACTACAAAGTGAAAGATAAAAGTAAATTAACATATGAGAATGAATTATTTGCGACTTGGTTTAAAAGAGTAACATGAAATTAATAGCATTTGATCCTAAGTTGTTATCATTGTTGGCACCAAACCAAGTCTAAAAAGTTTTTTTGATGTACAACTACAAAGTAAAAGATAAAGTAAATTAACTTATCATGAAAGCATTTTAAGATGCTATTTAATACATAAAGTAAATTAACTTATCAAAACATTTTAAAATGCTTTTTAATATTTTCATGGTTGATTAATAGTGAGTTGCTACCGCTGTAATAGAGAGTTGCCACCACTGTAACACTGAGTTGCTGCTACTGCAATAGTGAGTTGTTGCAACCTTGTTTTAACAATCTAACAATATTTCATTAAATTGTTTTCTTCTTTTCCAAATGGTTCAAAAGTGGACACTGATCATTCAGGTTTGGTGCCATCCAAACCCAGGCCAAGCATGGACTAAATTTGTTCTTCATAATGAAACACTAAGCCAATTTTAACAAAATAGTAGAGAAATACCTGGGAAAACCACAAACAATGAAGCCTATTATCTTGCCCTCGTTGATGGGCTAAGAGCAGCAAGGAATTATGGTGCAAGTGACATTGTCACTTACACAAATTCAGAGTTGATAACTAATCAAATTATTAGAATTTACCAAGTCAGAAAACAAAATTTGAAACCCCTCCACAAACAAGCCAAAAACATTGTTGCACAATTTCAAATTTTTAACATAACTTACCGATCAGATGTCCAAAGGGTTGTTGATGATATACTTAGTGAAGCAACATCCAATGGACATAGATGCGCAAGATATGTTCAAGCCAGCATGTGCTCCACGATTTTCATTGATAGACATCGATATACGTTGCATGTTAATGACTAGATTGTTCTTGTGATTGCTATTGGGGTTATTATGGTGGGAGTCCTATTATGGTGTTCTTATTTCTTGTGATAGATTGTAGCAGGATAAACAACCATTATGTCCATCATTTTTTATGTATTTATATGAGCTCTGTTTTTTATAGATGGGCTCACTTTATTTTTTTGTACTTTTTTTATATCTCAATGTGTATGTAAAAAATGTATTTTTTAGTCATGTTATTAATGGAACTACATTGTGATTGCAATTGAGATGTCTTATTTTGATTACAGTTTAGTTGTGTCTAACAGTTCATTTCAGTTCAGTTGTGTCATTTTCATTACAATTCAGGTTTTTCTATCTGTTGGAAATATTGAGAATGGCTGGGGGAGAATCACTATTTCCTTTTACAAATGTTATTTTCTCACTTAAGAAAACTTTAAACATAACACAAAAATGAACAACAAAATCAATAGAGGACTCCAAAAGATGTTACAAAATGAGACCTTAGAATGCCTCCAATACCTCTTCACATTTCAAACTTCTAGTAACATTCATTCATTCATTATCCATGAGTAGCACATGCAATATTTATACAAGTCTCTAATAAAAGTCTAATGAGATTGAATTCTTAAAGAAGTCCCTTCAATAAAAAAGTTATGTGAGATACCTTTGGTTACAAGCCAACCAAGATAGGTTATAGATCAATCATGATTTTTCCTTTATACATGGTTAAATGCAAACTACAATTGTGATATCTTTCCTTCTTCCAAACCGTAGATCCAACCTCAAGGGACAAAATTGTATAGATATCCAAACAAACAATTCAATTGTTGTGAATTTATCCATTATTGCTAACAGCTACAACCACAAGATCATGTGATTTGAATTGAAGCACAATCTGACATACATGACAACAACAACATCTAAGCCTACAAACAACGAAAATAATATGAACAACCTGCAAATCAATGAAGTTAACTTGATAATCATGCAAAATTATAACATGCATTCAAGGATAACTAATAAATTGTAACCAATAATTTTTAAGGCAAGTAATTTAAGGAGTGGGTGTAATGTTGCATGGGCCCACAAAGTTGCACATAATCAAAGTTTAAACTATTATGATGGAAAATATCCCATGAACATGTCAGCAATGAATAGTTGGTGCCAAATGGCAGGAAACTGTTGCAAAAACACTTGACTGGGTACAACAGTAACAAATCCCCTGACAATGGCAACAACAAATGGTCGATGGAAAATAGGGTTGTAACCATTTCGGAAACACCTGACAGGGTACTACCACCAAAATAGACAACGCCATGTTTTATTGTTATTGGACTCATTACCTCAACTTTTCCATTGTGTTGTTCTCCCACATTCAAATTGTTGTAGAGAACAAACACATCCATAGCCAATTTTAACTCTGAATAAAGATGGGAGGCTCAAGAGTTCATAGAGAAGGTAGCGAAGAATTACTAGACGAATTTCCATGCATTAAACCATTTTTTGAACAGGTTGGCTGGATAGAGTATATTCACAGGTTTCATGGGTATGATGATGAAATAGCTCTAGAATTTTCCATGCATTATAGGGAAGGTAGATTTGAGGTAGCAGGGATAGTGGTGCATGTGACATAAGAAGAAATTACAGAAGTGACAGGGTTACCCTAAACGAGACAACAATGGTTTGCGCCCCAAAAACCCCAACTTGATGTTGTGCAGCAATTCCTTGAGGTAGGTGAACAAATGGAGAAGATAAGCACATGATTTGATAAGAGGGCATTACCACAACCCTGAAAATATGTTGCATTCCTTGTCCAAAGATTTTTCACATGTGAAGGAAGGGATGTCATTATTTATTACAACACATCTAGTTGTTAGACCACTTGTGTCATTGCAGGTTGGTTAACATGCATTTATTTCTTGCAAAAAACCTAGAGCATATGGCCCAATCTATGCAGAAATCAAAGTGACCATTCGAAATCATATCCCACTATTGCCTCATTCAAATTTTGGTGTATGTTGTGCTGCAAAGGGAAGGGATAACTTGGGATGAACTAGTTGGAAGGCCATTGCATGCTAAATCTTCTACCCCGCTAGAGGATGCCTTGGCAGCTGCAACTCCTCCCCATGACCTCCCAGCTACAACACTGCCCCATGACCCCCTAGCTGCAACTCCTTCGCCCCATTACCTCCCAGCTACAACTCTTCATCATGACCCCCCAACTGTGACTCCACTCGATGATCGCCCACGTACATAAATTCCCATATAATCTTGCCATATGGAAACTGAGCCGCCCATTGGTCAAACTAGGGTTGCTAAAGATTTTGTTGCTAAATCCCCACAGAAAGGGGACGAACAAGATGATGATGATGAATTAGAAATATTGGGGAGTAAACCTGTCACCAGAAGATTGAGAGGATATAGGAAACGTCTAATATTAGTGCCAAAAGCCAAGCAGAACAAGAGAAAGTGAGATTGTCTTGCTCCAGCTCCTGAAACCCTCCGTTTTGTTACAGA
Organism: Pinus tabuliformis; assembly: GCA_031772625.1. Taxonomy (NCBI): domain Eukaryota; kingdom Viridiplantae; phylum Streptophyta; class Pinopsida; order Pinales; family Pinaceae; genus Pinus; species Pinus tabuliformis. The sequence continues at coordinate 737,955,382 of CM062814.1, read as the reverse complement.
AGAAACAATAGAAGAGAAAGAGCAAGAGCATCCATAGGATGTATTGATGGAAGAAAGAGTCATGGAGCAAGGATGCATGCAGAAAGGATTCATGGAACAAGGATTAGGCCACCTTACTGACACAAAAGAACAAGTTGATAAGGTTCCCTCTCCTAATTTTGACTATGAGTACATACAAGGAGTAGATGAATGTTACAGAACAGAGGGCCTTGCCCCAATTTCACATTTTTATGTGGATGATGTGGAGGAAAAACCAACTACACCACCAAAATTGTCCTCCAAAAATGAGGAGGACCAACCAACTGCACCACCAAAATTGTCCTCCAAAAATGCGGAGGACCAACCAACTTCACAACTAGAATTGTCCTCCAAAAATGAGGGCGGACCAACTACACCACCAAAATTGTATGGGGATGATGAGGAGGACCAACCAACTACACCACCAGAATTGTATGGGGATCATGAGGAGGACCAACCAACTGCACCATAAGAATTGTATGGGGATGATGAGGAGGACCAACCAACTGCACCACCTAAATTGACAAAGAAGCATGTTGGAACAGTAAGTACCCCTACAAATATTCCTTTGTATATTTCATTGTTAAGGAAGAATAGGATTCTCTAGATGAAAAACAAAGAACTACAAATCAAAGTTAAAACCCTAACAGATGAGATGAGACAAAAAGAAACTTTTGATAGATTAAATTGCTTGGCCCAAGTTGCAGAGTCCCTACCCATTGGTGTCATAGATATACCTTCTCCAAGGGTCCAAGAGAATATACCCCTTCAAAAAAAATAGACTGTTGACATTGTTGTGCAAACAAAGGACCACAAACCAAAGATGAAATTGACCAAAAGCAGAGTTGTGCAAATAGGGGAACATGAATCACGGGTGAAACTAACAAAAGAAATGATTGTACAAACAGAGGAACATGAACTAGAGATGAAAATAACAGAGGATTAGGAAACAAAGATAAAACTGACCAAAGAAGCTACTGTGAAAATACAGAATGAGGAAGCAAAGAATAATTTATTCTTGTGTATACCAACTTATAAGGGAAAGCTAATACCTTTCCATTTGCACGAAAACTTAATTTGTGACCTTTGCAAGAAATGCGAACAATATATAGAAAAAGTTGAAGGAAAACATAAAAACATAGTGGCTGAGCTGCAAACCAAGGTAAACAAGATGGAGAATGATAAGAAACAACTCAGAAAAATAATGCACAGTGTGCTTAGTTGTAGGGCCCCTTCAACCAATTAAAATGTGTACTTCAAAAAATATTGTTGATGTTTAAAAAGAATGTTATCGTCAACAATAAGCCTTTCCAGGTTGAATACAAACATGATTTCATAGAAGTATATAAGGCATGCATGAATCTAGAAAAAGACTTGCTCTGTAAACTATACCAACATAATTTTATGGTATCCCTTAACAAAAAATGGAATCCCAAACCTGATGTAGGGGATGTCCAATTTAGAGCCTTTGTATCATATTTGAGAAATCATGCTAGTTGGGTGGAAGCTCTTAAAATTTTTAAACGTAATTCCGAGTGCATTCTGTGGGTTAGAGAGGAATATGACATACCTGTAGAAGTGATAAAAGAACAACAATAGTTAGCCAATTCGTGAGAGGTAGAAGAGTATATCATCGGGAATAAGTAGCAAGCCATTGTATATTGTGCAGCCCAAATTCAAATATAGGTGACTTTCGTGCAAGAAGGATGTAAAGTAAGGTGGGATGCCTCAGGAAAACAAACCTGAAATAAAGATCCATTTAACTACCTAAACATAAATATAGTCTTAATAAGGGTTTCTCAATGTATTATTTCCATGGAATAGTGTGGTGATAACTAGATTGGGCTTAGGTTTCGCTATCCAATGATCTGGTGCCAACAAGGATATATAAAAAGTCATATACCCTAGAAAAAAAAATATGGAAACAGGAGGGTATCTTCATCTTGGTGAATTAGGACACATTGATTATTGTATCAACAATATTCATGAAAATCCCCCTTCATTCTCAGATTCAAATTGACCCATGTGTTCTTGTTAATATTCACTCCCTCATTGTTGCCGATGTTGCCATATATATAATCTTTTATGTTGTAAAATATATGATTATATAATAATATATCACTATTAGAATTAAGGAGTTATAAAAAACTGGTAAAATTGTCTTTTACATGTTTAGTTACAATTTTGTTGCATTTCCTCTACAATTTTTATTACATTTTCCGTTGTTTTTTTCCAATTTATATATCAGATTCCTGTTTAGACACCAATGTATGCAATCATAATGCAATTATGGAAAACCTCGTGAAATCTATCTTTCATAACATACAAAATAATTGATGTATTGAAATAATAGAGTTATTTACTGACCTCAAATGACAATTCAGACAAGTTAGACAAATCAGTAAACATATCCTAACCACCTATCGAATGTACATGAACATATTCAACAAAACTATAATACATAAAATACATGTAATACACTAATAAATATTAAAATCAATTTGAAAACAAATGCATCACAACAAACCTGGAAAGCCTTGCGTTGTTGGAGCTAGGGCGACCTCGCTTGTTGAGTTGATCAAACTCAAATGGTTAATCTTCCTCTGCAGTGATATTCAAGTCAATTTCCAATATTGCATTTGGTTTTCTTGTTTTTCTTCTCTTTTTGGAGCCCAGGAAACTTTTCTTCTTCTTCAAACATGTCTCAAAACCACCAACCCACATGTGAATTCATAATCCATAATATGAATATTGTTGGCATCATCCAACATTTTTTTAAACAAAGAAATTAACTATTCAATATTGGTCAAAGTAGCAGGAATAATTTTTCGAACCAGGTCTATGTAGCCAAACAAATCCTCTTTGGCCAACTCAAGTCCTTAAAAATTTACATTAACATTGTGACTATCCATGGAAATTGTGTTTTCATTTTCACCAAGATCCGATATTGCCTCTATATTTATCTCAGGAGGGTCATTGTATGAATCAGTTGTGCTTTGATGATTTAGTAATGGGTTTGAAGCCATTGAGTAGGAAGACAACCTACCCACCTTAATGGCATGCTTGCAAATGTTACGACAAATAGACCATGGGCAATCACAAGTTAAGAAATTTGTGCAATGACAAGTGACAAGATATTGCTTATTAGGTTTGGATTGACTACTCACCCAAAAATCATGAGACATTTGCTCATGATGGCTATAATCACTATATGGAATTCTTTTTTCTTTTTCCAAGGATGATTCAAATTGTTTCTCTTTCCCGTAGTTATTCAAAAATCCTTCCTTTTTTAGGAGTTCCTTAAATCGATAACAGGGTTCAACATTTGTTAGAAGAACATATATTGACCAATCAATCCTACGAGAAGATTTGTTTCTTCTATCAAATAGAAAGTTTGTCTTTAGGTAATAGTGATATGACTCCACAACATTGTTTGTCTCCTGATTTGCATGGGGAAAATCCCAACAACCTGTTACTCACATCCCTAATTGCATAAAAGTTGGGTTAATGAAGATATTTCATCTATATGAAAACCGAAAAGAGGAATGTAAGAAAGAGTTTGTCAACTTACAAATATTCTCATTAGCAACCCAATTCTTGTGGAAATAGTCTAGGAACTTCTCCTCATTAGCAAATTTGTTGAAGAAATCATTAATTGCATTGCTCACTTCAACACTGGAACAATAATTCATAATTAAACCCAAATCACTAAACATCTCTTTTGCTATTTATGGACTATTGGCCATGTTAGCTCTGCTACAGTTTGCAACATTTGATGGATAAAAATAGGTGTTGAGTAGTGTTGATTTAGTTGTATAAGGCTTGCAGCAGTTTTTCATGCTTTCTCCTTCATTTTCCCTTTTCTCCTTATAACTTCCGCACCTCCATTTCCTCCTTCCTCTTAAATTCCCCTTATTCCCCTTTAAACCCCTTTATCCCTATTTTTATCTCAAAACCCCGCCTATAACCTTTTTCGGGCTCCCGAGCTTCTCTTGGTTTAAAACCTATAAACACCCGAAAACATTTATAAACCCTGAAAGCATTTAAAACCCCGAAAACCTTTAAACCCCGCATTAACCTTTGTTTTCATTTTAACCCTGGCTCTAATGTTTGATCCATTATCACTGCGCATACAATAGAAACATAACCTATTGGCGGGTCCCTAACCTGTCACATCCCCTGTCAATCAACCAAAACACATGTTCATTCTGCATTGTCCGATATTACCTCATCAGGATCCAATGATAGACACTTTCCCTGCTCCACAGACCTGCACACCTGTTAGCCCGTGGGGAAAGTGGTTTCCCTGCCATCGTATCTGCCACGCATCGTCATATTACTGCATCACACCGCCTTGTACATAAACCACCATTCCCGAAGAGTGGTGCGGGGAAACCGTTTATCGCCCCTGCATATGGTTCCCCGCTCGTTAACCTGTGCGTACCTTCCGTTCCCGTCAGCCGTTGGATCATTCCCGCCGCGATCCAATGGCCCTTGTTTCTCCATTCCCATTTGCTCCCAATAGCCCCTGGATCCGATCTCCGCCGTTCGATTTGTTAGATCCGATGGCCTATGATCAATCGCGCTCCTGTTTTCTCCCAACACTACCTGCCAACAGATCTAGGCCATCCATCTGAGCCATCTGACAGCCAGCGTTCTTTCTCAGCTCTTTGTCCATTTTCAATGCTTTTTTCAGAGTTTTTGGCTTGTCCCATGCGCGTGAAGAAGGAAGAGATGATCTGGTACTCAGTGCATTCAATCCTCAGCAACTTCATTCAAAGAGCAGCATGACCGAGGAAGGAAAGTACTGCCTCGAGCAGTTGAATTCATTCAGCAGTTATGGACATTTATTCATGAAACATTCCACCTGTTCAAGGAGTACAACAAAGTACCAGAGAATGTCAAATTTGTTAATTAAAACAATCAGAATGTATCAGAGGCCCATAATAGTTTGTAAATGTGGTTGGTGGTCAATTATGACCCCTCCATGCATAGGTTAGCAGAGATTTTTTTGTTCAACCTCCATATATACCAAGAAACAAGATGTAAAGAGGGTTGATGAGTGTTATTTTGCTATAAGGTTCAACTTCGGGAGATTGTAACTGCCGTGATACCTACAGCGTCTGGTCTTCATTTTCAGCTAATGCAAGCTTCTTTTGATGTTAATTGCTCACTGTCCACTTCTTCTTCTTGTTCCAGGTTGTGCATGTTTTGCATTTATTCATGTGCTGTTAATATTTGGCATTAGAGGGGCTGTCATCCCACCTCTGTGTTAGGATTTAGCATGTATCATTGAATTTGTATGCAAGTTTCTGTTGTTTTAATGCCAGAGAGCTGTCATCCTGTCTGTGTATTAGGAAACAGATTTATAGACCTTTTAACTAGTTGCAGCCAGCCATCACAGGGTCCTGTGCATCTGCTGGTGTGGTCAGTGTTCTCCATCATCACATTTTTATTAAACTGTGAGTCATTGGTGATCTAAAGCCTTGTAGTCTGGGGGTGTTCACCCATGTCTAGGGTTAAGCATAGTAGAAGTGGTTATCTGGCTTGAATATGCAGCATTTGTTTCATTCATCCACCATTTATCCAACATTTTGTTGAGTTGTAATGTTCCCGAGCATCTCTGATATACAACCTAGGAGAGTTTCTTGGGGTGATAATATTAATTGGCGTCGTTGTTGGATAGAGGAGAATTGAAGCTCAGCTTCCCTGGGAGAATGACATAGCTTCAAGCTTTGATGATAGACAAGGTTTGAACACAGTTTTTGGTTGTAATCATCTATCTGGTGACTCCATTGGGGGAAGACCATCCTTTGGCGACTCCACATCGAAGTTCTAGCTCAGTTTGCGAGACACACTCGAAGAAATCCTCATAAATTACCAGCTGAACCAGTGCCTGACCCTGATAGGACTTTCAAATTGAAGAAAGCATCACAGAAAGGGGCATCAGGATCAGGTAAGCCTAAGAAATCTCATTCATCTCTGAAAGATAAGGTTGTAGCTGAAGAGATAGAGTATGAAGATTTAGAAATCAGCACTGTTAATAAGGAAATTCCTTCAGAGATTAATACAGCCCCTTGTACAGTGAGTTCCCCTTTGAATCTTAGTCCAAATAAAGGTTCCCATTTAGTCCAAAACATCCCTTTATCTCTTCCATCCATCACATTACTCCCTACCATTCAATCTACTAGTATTCTTCCAAATATTCCAATCATGGCAAGACAACAAGCACCCACGAGGATAGAAAGAATTGTTATTGCTAGATATGGACCTCTGGTTTTTCCCGTTCCTTTAAATCCTATGCCTTTGGGAGAATATCAAAAATATATGCCTAAATTCACTGGCACAGAGGGAGTAACAACAGAAGAACACCTTGAAGCTTTTTACAGTTATGCTGATAACTTAGATATCAATGAAAATGATGTGTGGACGTGAGTTTTTGTACAGAGCCTTGATGGAGAGGCTAGGAAGTGGTTTAGAGAATTACCCCAGAGATCAATAATAGATATTGAAGCATTATATGATGCATTTTTGAAGCAATGGGGAGATAAAAAAGACTTGTTGTATTATCATACTGAGTTTGGTAATCTGAGGAGGGAAAATGGTGAATCTTTGCCTAATTTTAATAAAAGATTCAATCGAATGTATAGTAAGATACTAGCTGAGGTAAAGCTTACTCCTACCTCTGCCAAACTCACTTATGCCAATGCTTTTGACTCTGATTTCTGCCTGTTATTGATAGAAAGAAGATGTGCCACTCTAGCTGATATGCAGGATGCAGCACTAGAGGTGGAATCCAATATTATGGCTGCAGAAAAGCTAAAAGGTCAAGCTGATAGAAGGAGATATAGAAATTAGGCTTCTACTTCTTTTGCATCATCTTCAGAGCCTAAATTAGACAAAGTGACTAAGATGATAGAGTCATTGGCTGCTGAAATTTCTAAGCTGAAAGTTGAACATAATTTAGGGAAAACAAGGCAACAGAACACATTTGCTCCAAGAAACCCCAATCCATTCAGAAGAGAAAATGAGCAATTACAAATAATGCAGAGGGGTGAAGATTTAAAATAAGATAAAAAAGTTAAAGCTCCTTTCCAAAATGTAGTCATGGAGGAAGAACAATTTGAATAATATGAGGATGAAATTCACTGCATGGAAGATAAAGGCAGTGTTGCGTTTTTTACTTTGGTTGCTTATGAAGAATCATTGTTGCAGACACAAAATAGTCAAGAATGGGATAGAGAAGTTGTCCTACAAGCTGAACAATAGAAGAGATATAACCTGAGGTTGAATGCAAAGAATTTAAAAGAAAATCCTGCACAAAGAGCTGTTGTCCAAACAGAATCACAAAATACTAAGCAAAGAAGGCCAGCAGCTGATCCAGTCATCCTCAATGCTCTAGTTCAAGAGGTAAAAAGTTCTGATAAGTCATATTCTTCTTTCAGCTTTGAGTCAGAAGTTCAGAAATTGAAAATATATGTGCCTTTGGTTGCGTTGGTGAAGAGTGAAATATTTAGGAAACCTATCCTTGAAGCCCTTGAGCTAGAAACCAAACAAACATCCATTGACTCTGTTAATTTGCAAGATGATAAGCCTGCCATTGTGCTCAGCCCTATGATTGAACCTGCTGATAATAATTCTCTATCTTTTTATGTCTCATTGACCATTCATGACAAAATCCTCCACAATTTCCTGCTAGACACAGGGGCCAGCGACAATTTAATGCCTAAAGCTGTCATGGAAGAGTTAGGCCTTGATATCACTAGACCTTATCATGATTTATTCTCTTTTGATTCAAGGAAAGTGAAATGCCTAGGATTAATCAAAGACCTAGCCATTACCTTAACCCAGCTTCCCATGAAGAGTGTGATGATGGATATTGTGGTAGCAGATGTCCCTCCCAAGTTTGGCATGCTGTTGTCCATAGGGTGGATTAAGAGACTAGGTGGGACCTTACAGAATGATCTATCTTATGCCACTGTCCCAGTGTTTGGAGGAGAAAGTAGGAGATTGTATAGAGAAGCACAGCTGGCATATATCATCAGTGATGAGAAGAATCTTACAAATCATCCCATTTATGCAGTGGACACTGATTTTAGAGCATGTATTCTCCAAATAGAAGAATCTTAGAAGGCCTCATTGCAGATTGGGAAACCAATAGTTTAGGCCGAGGAAAAGCAAGGAAGTCAGGTTTGGGAGATGTTATTTGATGGCGCATGTTCCAAGGAGACTGCAGGAGTAGGGTTGGTGTTGATATCTCCACAACAAGAAAGCATTCAGATGTCTTTTACGTTGGTTTTTCAAGTAACTAATAACATAGCAGAGTATTAGGCTTTGCTATTGGGCCTTAATGTAGCAAAAGATAAAGGAATTAGAAGCATAAAGGTGTTTGGAAATGCTGTTTTGATAATTCAGCAAGTAAATAAAACATTTCAGGCAAAGCACCCAAGGCTGAAAGCATATAGAGATGAGGTATGGAGAATCAGAGACCTTTTTGATTATTTCTCTATTTCATATATTCCTAGAGCCCAAAATCAGCATTCTAATTCCCTTGCTATCTCTGCTAGTCTGTTTATACCTCCCATGCCTCCCAGACTGGTGTATCAAGTCCGAATGAAGTGTAGACCATCCTTGCCTGATAATGTCCAGCATTGGAAAGCTTTTAATGATGATGATGAGATAAATAGGTTCCTTCAAGTCATCGATGAGTTTTCTGAATTGCAAATTGACCAAGAGAATGAAGCCTTGGAAGAAAAACCCCAGTCCCAGCTTAGAAATAAAATTGGTAAAGACAGCATTGTCCAACTTCCCAGCAATCATATTCCTAAGGGTCTAATTCTTCTTGAAAGATTGTTTGACCAGAATGATGTGCCTTACAAAGCTGCCCAAAAAGAAGACCTATTTTTAGTCTGTAAGCATGATATAGGAAGTCCAGGTCAGCCTAGATATGTAAATTTGTCCACTCATTTGTCAGCTGATCAAAGTGCTAAATACTGCAATTTAGTGAGGCAATTTACTGATGTGTTTGCCTAGGAGTATGGTGATCTGAAAACATATGATAAAAGCATAATTCAGCATAAAATCCCTCTGGAGAAAGACACCATTCCTTTCAGACAAAAGCTGAGACAAATAAATCCTATACTTCTTCCTCTAATTGAAAAAGAAATTAAAAAATTGCTGGCTGCCAAGATCATTGTTCCTCTTAGATATTCTAAATGGGTAGCTGATCTAGTGGTGGTGAGGAAGAAAAGTGGAGAAATTAGACTGTGTATTGATTTCATAAATTTAAACAAATTCTCAAAGAAAGACAACTATCCTCTTCCCAAGATGGAGCATTTGCTGCAAAAGGTCTCAGGAGCCAAAGTAATGTCTTTCTTGGATGGTCTTTTAGGCTTCAATTAGATTGTTGTGCATCCAGATGACCAAGAGAAGACTGCATTTACCACTCCTTGGGGCACTTTTATGTATGCCAAAATGCCATTTGTATTGATGAATGCTGGAGCCACCTTTTAGAGAGCTATGGATATAGAATTTGTGGGAGAGAAAGACAAATTTGTGCTTATCTACCTTGATGACATAATTGTTTACTCCAGCAGCCATCAAAATCATTTACAACATCTGAAAAAAGTGTTTTTGAAGTGCAGAAGGTTTGGAATTTCAGTCAATCCCAAAAAATCTCAATTTGCTTTAAATGAAGGCAAGCTGTTAGGACATATTGTGTCTGCTACAGGTGATCAAATTGACCCAAAAAGAGTAAAAGCCATACAGACTTTGTCTATCCCAAGATCAAAGAAGGACATCCATTCCTTTCTGGGAAAAATTAATTTTGTCAGGAGGTTTATTCCAAACTTTGCAGAACTGGTAAAGCATGTTACCTCCATGTTGAAGAAAGGAGCAGAGGTAAGATGGATTGATACAACAAGGAAATCATTTGAATCAATTAAGAAAGCTATTATGGAGGCTCCCACATTGATAAGTCCATACTACAACAGGGAGTTTCACATATTTTCTTTTGCCTCTGAAGACATTATTGCAGCAGTTTTATTACAGCAAGATGAAGAAGGATCAGAGCATCCAGTAACATTTTTCAGTAAGAATTTGATGGATGCTGAACTGAGGTATGATATTATTGAGAAACAAGGATATTCTCTCATCAAATCCTTGAAGGCTTTTAGAGTTTATATCTTGCATTCAAAAATAATTGCATATGTACCCTCTGCTACAATAAAAGATGTCCTAACACAACCTGATGCTGATGGAAGAAGGGCAAAGTGGATTGCAAAAATGATAGAATTTAATATAGAGTTGAAGCCCACCAAACTGGTCAGAGGTTAGGGGCTTGCCAAGTTATTGGCTGAAGAAAATTGCAGGTCTTTAGATATTGATTCCTTGTGCACAATTGCAGAAAGTGGTCAGACAAGTGAAGAAGAGCAAACAACTGAAACAGAGGGAAAGCAGTCAATGGTCGAGAATCTAGCTTCTTGTAGTTGGTATGCTGCAATAGTTAATTTCTTGCTGAAGCTAGAAATCCCTTCAGAACTTACTCAAAGTCAAGCCAGAACTTTGAAACTTAGGGCAGCAAAGTATTGCATCAATGAAAATATGCTTTACTGGAGGGATCCATCTGGAATATCTTTAAGGTTCCTGGACAAAGAACAATCAAAAGAAGTTATGCAGCAGTTTCATAACAACATGTGTGGAGGGCACCATTATTAGAAAACTACAGTGCATAAAATTCTCAAAGCTAGGTACTATTGGCCCACTTTATTTTCTGATGTATTTGTTTTTGTTAAATCTTGTGACAGGTGCCAAAGATTTGAAGGAAAACAACAGTTGAAATTCCTGCCCCTAAAACCAATAATTGCAAAAGGACCTTTTCAGCAGTGGGGTTTGGATTTCATTGGAGAAATCAATCCTCATTCCAATGGCCAGAATAGATGGATATTAGTAGCCATTGATTATTTCACTAAATGGATTGAAGAAATCCCTACAAGGAAGGCTGATCATAATGTGGTCATGAAGTTTTTGATAGAGAATATCTTCAGTAGATTTGGTTGTCCACACAAATTAGTCACAGACAATGCAGCAGATTTCAGGGTAAAAGAATTGGTGGAAATGTGTGATTCAATGGGTATTAAACTTGTCCATTCCACCTCATACTATCCTCAAGGAAATGGTCTAGCAGAATCCTCTAATAAAAGGCTAATAAGGATAATTAAGAAGCTGTTAGAGGACAATAAAAATAAATGGGATTCAAAGCTCAAGTATGCACTGTGGGCCGATAGAGTGACCATTAAAAAATCCACAAGGAATTCTCCTTTCAAGCTGGTGTATGGTACTAAAGCTGTATTTCCAATTCAGCGAATTCTCCTTATGGAAAAATTCCTTCAAGAAGAGTAGAATGAGGAAGAAGAAATGGCAAAAAGGATCACTGATTTAGCAGAGGTATATCAGATTAGAGAACAACTGATTGAAAAGCTACAACACATCAGAAAAGGATCAAGGAAGCCTTTGACAAGAAGGAAAAAACAAATAATTTTTAGATTGGAGACTTGGTTTTGAAGTGGGATGCATAAAAGGAAAAGAAAGGCAACCATGGGAAATTTGGTGTTTTCTTGACAGGGCCTTTCATCATTTCACAGGTTCAAGGGAACAACACCTTCATACTGGAAAGTATGGGAGGAGAGATAGTTTTTGATGGCCTGGAGTTAATGGGCAGTTTTTGAAAGTTTATGTTGTTTAAGGTCTTTGGCCTTAAAGCTGTAAATATTATGTTTTTATCAGTTTTAGTACAGATGTAATAGACTCCATGCCCAATGGAACACTAGGAATTTTGATTAATTTGCTTTCAGCTGGAAAGGCAATGGTCTACAGGTTCTTGAGACCTCACAGGGAGGATCTCATCCCCAGAAGGAGCCAGTGTTAGCTCTGCTACAGTTTGCAACATTTGATGGATAAAAATAGGTGTTGAGCAGTGCTGGTTTGGTTGTATAAGGCTGGCAACAGTTTTTCATGATTTCTCCTTCATTTTCCCTTTTCTCCTTATAACTCCCACACCTTCGTTTCCTCCTTCCTCTTAAATTCCCCTTATTCCCCTTTAAACCCCTTTATCCCTATTTTTATCTCAAAACCCCACCTATACCCTTTTCGGGCTCCTGAGCTTCTCTTGGTTTAAAACCTATAAACCCCTGAAAACATTTCTAAACCCCGAAAGCCTTTAAAACCGTGAAAACCTTTAGACCCCACATTAACCTTTATTTTCATTTTAACCCTGGCTCTAATGTTTAATCCATTATCGCCGCGCATACAATAGAAACATAACCTATTGGCGGGCCCCTTACCTGTCACATCACCTGTCATATCAACCAAAATGCATGTTCATTCTGCACCATCCGATCTTACCTCATTAGGATCCAACGATAGATGCTTTCCCTGCCCTGCAGACCTGCACACCCGTTAGCCCACGGGGAAAGTGGTTTCCTCGCCATCGTATCTGCCACACGTCGTCATATCACTACATTGCAACACCTTGTACGTAAACCACCATTCCCAAAGTGTGGTGTGGGGAAACCGCTTACTGCCTCGTGTACGGTTCCCCGCTCGTTAACCTGTGCGTACCTCCCGTTCCCATCAGCCGTTCGATCATTCCCGCTGCGATCCAACGGCCCTTGTTGCTCCATTCCCATTTGCTCCCGATAGCCCCCTGGATCTGATCTCCATCGTTCGATTTGTTAGATCCGATGGCCTATACTCAATCGTTCTCCTGTTTTCTCCCAACGCTGCCCGCCAACAGATCTAGGCCGTCCATCTGAGCCATCTGATGGCCAACGTTCTTTCTCGGCTCTTCGTCCATTTTCAATGCTTTTTCAGAGTTTTTGGCTTGTCCCATGCGCGCGAAGAAGGAAGAGATGATCCGGTACTCAGTGCATTCAATCCTTAGCAACTTCATTCAAAGAGCAGCACGACTGAGGAAGGAAAGTACTACCTCGAGCAGTTGAATTCATTCAGCAGTTATGGACATTTATTCATGAAACATTCCACTTGTTCAAGGAGTACAACAAAGTACCAGAGAATGTCAAATTTGTTAATTAAAACAATCAGAATGTATCAGAGGCCCATAATAGTTTGTAAATGTGGTTGGTGGTTAGTTATGACCCCTCCATGCATAGGTTAGTAGAGATTTTTGTGTTCAACCTCCATATATACCAAGAAACAAGATGTAATGAGGGTTGACGAATGTTATTTTGCTGTAAGGTTCAACTTCTGGAGATTGTAATTGCTGTGATACCTACAACGTCTGGTCTTCATTTTCAGCTAATGCAAGCTTCTTTTGCTGTTAATTGCTCACTGTCCACTTCTTCTTCCTGTTCCAGGCTGTGCCTATTTTGCATTTATTCATGTGCTGTTAATGTTTGGCATTAGAGGGGCTGTCATCCCACCTCTGTGTTAGGATTTAGCATGTATCATTGAATTTGTATGCAATTTTCTGTTGTTTTAATGCCAGAGAGTTGTCATCCTATCTGTGTATTAGGAAACAGATTTACAGACCTTTTAACTGGTTGCAGCCGGCCATCACAGGGTCCTGTGCATCTGCTAGTGTGGTCAGTCTTCTCCATTGTCACATTTTTATTAAACTGTGAGTAATTGGTGGTATAAAACCTTGTAGTCTGGGGGTGTTCACCCATGTCTGGGGTTAAGCATAGTAGAAGTGGTTATCTGGCTTGAATATGCAGCATTTGTTCCATTCATGCACCATTTATCCAACATTTTGTTGAGTTGTAATGTTCCTGAGCATCTTTGATATACAACCTAGGAGAGTTTCTTGGGGTGATAACAGGCCAATTGATTTAATTCTTTTGGCCATGCTCGATGTATGTGCCAAACACACAAGATAACATTGCACATTGTGATTCTCCTGCCACATTCAATTCATTTCAAGCATGTTATTTTTGTAATAAATAAAAGTTGTATTGTAAAATAAGAAGATTGAAGTTACCTTAAAGCACCGATTTCAGCCAATGCATCATCAACCATAAAGGCATTAAATTTCCAACTATGATCAACTTGGTGACACCTATGCATGATGTGCTCGAACCATAGTGAAATGTCATGTGATGTATTACATTATCCCACAATTCATGAAACTGGCACCCCACTTTGTTTCTTATCAAACACCAAGAGTATGTACAACTAATGCTATCACATTCAAAAAACATTTGAAGTCAACCTAAGCTCATTAATCATTATCAATCATTACCAATCAAATTATTGTACTAGATTAATCATTCCTAATACACTCACCCAATATTTATTCGTGCTGAATGTTGAATCCATGGCTATTAGGATATTATTTGATAGCTTCACCATGGTATCCAATATCCATTGCATCTGAATTCCGACTATAAAAGGCATCTCTCCACCATTGGGCTTTTGATAAAAGAAAAAATCATCGAGGTGTTTTCTATACCAAAGATTCACACTCATTTCATCCTTCTTATGAAACTGATAATTTCCTTTCATTAGATGATTATAGATGTTAACAAAATCTTTCCTACACAAAAATAAATCCCTATCTTAGTTTCAGCATCCATGTCAACATATTTTTTAACATGCATTTTGCAAACCGAATCAACTAGCACTTCGAAGAAGAAATAACCCTCTACATAGGAAATCATTTCCCTTGATAACTTTGGTTGATGTAGGGACCTAGCATGACCCGAAGTGTTCTGTTGGCCATGACAAGACCATCCATGGCTATCTACATGCTCATACATGTTATATGTTATTATCACTATCTTAGGGATTTGAACCATAACTTTTACAATGAAATGGCATTGGCAACCCCTCTTTTTCACAAATGAGTATCTATGCTTCATTTCATCTTGTCCTCTTCTGTCCTTGGGGTCATATGAACAAGAATAAGTGCATAAAAAAGTTTGAACATTCAATACATATGAATCCATGAAAAATGATCGATCATTATTAATACCAACATCTAAACAATGCATCTCTAAAAAACTTACACTTCATATGGCAAGGAAGTAGTAAGCTTTTATCTTGGGCATTTATTTTGTACCCAAGTGAAAGAACATGGAGCATATGGTTCATTTCCTTTCCTCTAATAAATCTCCAATTCTAGTTGAACTGATTTTTGCAATCCGATCAATCTCCATGTGCTTTCCATGTACTTCAGACCAATCTAAATCTGTTCTAGAAAAGATGATCTTTTCTTTAGAGTCTTGCATCGGAAGGGCAATGATTGTTTCCCATTTGACTTGCTTTACCATTTTCTGACCCAATGAGTTGCTGGAACGGTGAGACAACAAGTTGCTGCAATGGTGAAACAACGAGTTGCCGCAATGGTTAAACAACATTAACAAGCGAATTGTTGCAAATTATGGTTGACCAACAAGTTTCCACAATGGTTGAACAAGCAATTTTGGGTCAGAACGAGTTGTGTGCAACCCAGAACAACATTTCCTTTATATAATAGTCTCAATAAATTTTGGTGCTCCCCTAGCCTTGAGAGTAAAGCAACAACCAACTTTGTGCAACCCAAAACAACATTTCCTTTATATAATAGTTTGAACAAATTGGGTTTTAGTAATGTGGAGGATTCTAGTTTTTACAAATTGGGATTTAGTAATTGGGTTTTGACTAGCACCATAAAAAACAATAGAAAAACAAACATTATGCTTATTAACTAGACCTAGAATCTGTGTAGGTTTTGACGTTTCTTATTTTGAACTTACAATATGAGTGACGTCCGAGTATAAACGTCTGTTGTGTTGTTTAAGCTCCATTCGCGTTGAACATTGGATCGATATTTGCAATCTGATCAACACAAATAGTGTAAATGTTTCAGTTTAAATGTGAATATGATCAACACATGAAGTTTAAACATATTGGACGGATATTTTCAATCTGATCAGCTAAGGGTGCATGCTTATTAGTCATACCATCAATCTACAATCTCGCGACATTACCTCTTGCTGCCCACGTTGAACATTGGACCGTTATTTGCAGGTAGTTTCAAGCAGCTTTGTCTAAGGGTGCAGGGGATTTCAAAATGATCCTGGATTGAATGGAATTCAGACAGACAAAGGCACGAATTTAGGGTGTGTGGTGGCTGCGTGAGTTAGATGACCTGTCATGTCATCTGACGAGCTCGCTTGTAAACGAGAGCTCCACAAACAGAGTATCTGGACAGGGTGTGAGGGAACATATTTGTTAACGTTCACAGATGGGACACAACTGATCATTGCTAACATTGGGGAGGGATGAGACCCAATCATCGGAAGGACCTCGTTGAGCCGTGAGGGGGCACAAAACCTAAAGGGTGTTTCATTGACACATTAGTGTACTCCTAATCAAAGTTGACTCTGTATTTGTAGATGAATTAAAAACCTCGTGCAACCTCGAAGGTGAACTTCTTCAAACACAACGCCACGCCTTTAAGTTTTACAAATTCCTAATTTAATTCCATTGTTGTTAGATTGAGGAGCCCAATGAGATGATTTATTGCATTCTTCTGTACGTTCAGGAATCTCTTTCAAGAAACACTCTATACCTGAAGCAAACTCCCCATCATCCTTCTTCCCTTGGATCACCCAAAAATAAATAATGATGAAATTATTAGCAAATGTGTAAATTTTTGGAAATTCTTAGTCATACGTTAAAATAATATACCTGGAAATCCTTTGAGTTGTCCACTAATCTGGCTATCAATTATATAAGCTCATGGATCTTCGATGGAATGTGTATTTTCTCGAGAATGACATCAGGTACAAGTTGCCCCATTAACATAAGTGAATACAAATGTAGTATACACATTCCAGAGCTGGGTTTGCCATTCTTCATGTAATCATCAAATGTAGGGACATGTCGAGCCACCATCCATTCAGACTCTTCATATACCCTTCAAGGTAGTGTTCCTATTGAGCAGCCAATTAGTGAAAACACGAATAAATTAAGAAAATATTACACTTGCATTAAGAGTATTAATAGTGATTTCTCTGCAAAATGTTTTAGTTGTTTTGTATATGATCGTCAATAGTACATACACCTATTTTTCATATGTAAGCTTGTTATAATTAATGCAGAAAGTTCCTTTTTTATTTAGTTACGTGAGTTTCTTTCATTAGGATTTAGATCCTATTTTTTAGGGTGATTAGTTTCATGTTCCTAATTACTTGTAAAATATTTATTATTGAGATCAATGTGAATTTGGGTAGAGCGTTCTACAGGACGTAATCTCCAGGTGAATCGCTCACCTATGAGATCCTCACAGTTTCTCAATAATTCATTTGTCTTCCATTCAGTTTAACATGGTATCAGAGCTCCAGGGCTAGTGAGTCAAAGCTAGTATGCTTTGATAGCTGAGTGAGTGTCTAGGTGGTGGAAGAGAGGCCCCTGGTGGTTGGTGTGAAGAAGGGCTCGTATGGTGAGGAGGTGGAGCAGCACACAATTTTTTTAAAGATTATTCACATCCATCATTGCTTTTCCTGAAGGAAGAAGGGCACTGATCAGGGCATGATCAGGAGGGAAAGACGCGTTGATTGGTCATTCTATTACAACGATTTTGGTCAATATGCCCAAAAATTGCGAATCTGAGAGGGAAAATCACGTTGGTGCAGTAATTGTGGTTGTGGCTGCCTATAATAACAAAAGGTGAATAAGAAGCTCCCACTGCAGGCTGAGTACCGTGGTGTGGTAGAGTCTGTGTGCTTCCTGGTGGATCGTGGAGCCAAATTGAGAACGAGCTGATGTGCTGAGCGTGAACAGCTCAAGAAAATTACAGACAAGTGCAATTTCGATACACTCTGCAATTTGCTGGTAAATTCAGCTGCAGAGGTCCTACATGAATGTTGGATACTCGTTTTGTTGGTGAGCTTGGATTATGGTAGCAGCGAGCTTGGATTGTGGTAGTAGCTCAGATTGGTCGACAAGCTGGAGTTGCATGTGGCCGAAATTGTTGGGAGCGTTGTCGGTGGTGCATTGGTAGAGGCCGAAGTGCTGATCTTCGTGGCATCTCAAAGGTTGAGCATGGAGGCTACTAAAGGCCGAGTGAAGGAGCTCGACGTGGGTGGACAGCTGGGAGGCCGAGCGGTGATGGAGTGTTGTTGCTGTGTACATGCTACGGGAGGGTAGGCGCAGCGAAAGCATGGAGTGGCCCATGTGACCATTCGCTGCGTGGTTGGATTGTCCTGGTTGGAGGAACTGGCAAGAAGAGCCGAAAACCAGTTCTCAGCTCAGTAGATCGGGAAACCTTTGAGGGCATTCATACGATGGTGGTTGTGTCAGTTTAATGTGATGCGTTAGATTTGAGCCCCAGTGTCAGTAGTGTTGGGAGGCCGAAAGCAAGGGTAAGGCCTCATTATTATTATTATTATTTTAAATTTATTGGGGTTAAAATATCCTTTTAAAAATTACTGGGTGCATGTCCTTTATATATGAAATAAGGGAGTCAATTTAAAAAAAATAAAAAAATAAGGGTTTCCATTTAAAAAAAAGAAGAATTTTGTTTTTTTTTTGCATCCAATTGGAGAAGTTTTTTTTTTTATTAAGAGAGAGCACCTATTTTTTTTAGATTTCTCTTTGGATCCAGAGATAGATCGATCTTTTAAATCGCTAGAGGTCAATTTTTTTTTTCTTGAGGGAGATCTATCAAGATGAACAACCAGATGTCAGAGGCTTATCTGAACGAGAGCAATACGATTGACGATTCCAGTTACTCCAATTGGAAATTTAAGTTGCAAACCCTGTTGAAGGGGCAAAATGCATGGGTGCAACCAGTGATGAGTTGAATCTGACCCTAACTATAGGTGGAATAGCAACAACAATCCAGGACTAGGAAAAATGGGAAAATAAGGCAAAGGTGTTGCTCAAATTGTCTGTGAAAGATTGCATTATTCTCCATATTTGAGAATGTAAATCTGCATTGGACATATGGACAACTCTCAAAGATTTGTATGAGATCAAGAACACAAATCACCTGTTGTTTCTAAAGAGCTAGATTCTCTTCATTAAAATGGAGGAGAATGAATCAATAGCAATGTTCATCTCTTGTATCAAGGAGCTTAAGAATAAGCTGGGTGACATTGGCGAAACAATATTAGACACTGATTTGGTCACGATTACCCTGAATGGTATGACTGACGACTATCATATGTTCATCACTGGGTTGAATGCAAGAGAAAAAGCCCCCAGGTTTGAAGAATCGAGAGGGATCCTAATGCAGGAGGAGGAAAGGCAGATGACCCAAAAACCATAGAGCTCAGATCTTGCCCTAATGGCAAAGAAGAAGCCCTTTAGAGGAAAGGAAAATGCAGCACACAAAAGCGGAGGAACCTCACAAAGGAAGCCACCTCCATTTCAAGGTATGTCTTCAAACAAAAGTGATTCAAGACCAAGATGTTTTTATTGCAGTAGAGTTGGTCATATAGCTAAACATTGTTGGAAGAAGAAGTTTGATGAAGGTCAACAGAGACACAAGAAGCATGCAAGTCATCTAGCTGATGCAGATCAGGATTCGAATATCAGATTGTTCGTATATGATTCTGTGTTGTCCACTAAGGAGGATGAAGCAAAAATCTGGTTCGTGGACTCAAGAGCCTCTTCCCATATGACAAGTAAAAGGCAATGGTTTAAAAATTTCAGAGAATTCAACACTGGTACGAAGGTCTATATCTCGTTCCATTTTATCAACTTCATCATTCAACTCATTGGATGTGTTGAAAAAGAATTCCAAAGTAATTTTTATGTAGTAATGAAAGATCCCATCTGTAAATTCCATAGACAAAGGAATAAAACACAAACTCAAAATCATGCAAGGAAAGCGTCTCCAAATTTTTCTTTGTAATATTTTAGATGAAAAGCTACATAACATACAACTACAATAATGGTTGTTGATAACTTATAATTTATGGCGTCCTATGTTAACAATTTGTTTTCGGTGACAGTCTAGGGGTATTCTTGACCACTCACCCAAACACAAGCAGCAAAGCCGGCCGTTGAATATTCTCATAAACTATGACAACATAAAGCCCTTGATGTTTTTGTACTCGATATACTTAGAAACTAGTAATAAATGGATATTCTATTCTCCAATAGAGTTTCTATAATTTGAACTTGAACTCACAGTTTGACTGCATATGTGAAGATTTTGAGTTGTTCCAAAGTTCCGTGAGTATCTTAGAGATCATCTAGAATAGTCATCAGTGTCCCAATTTTTGCGAAGGAGATTCTGCTGCTTGAAAACTCCGATTCGAATGTGCCTATAACCATCCAAAAGTAAAATTCCACGTGACGCTTCCAATATAAATTTTGTTGCACTATATCCTATTGTGACCACCACCAATTCACGTATCAATATTGACCTATCAAATTGCGTCGAGCTTATCTCGATTGTTGGTTCTTTGGGCTTGTCAACGTGGCTAGCCAAGACTCTAAGAACTACTCTCCGGCAGCTAGAATGTACCATGAGCAAGACTCTGACAGGAGGAATAGTCCTTTGTTGTTCCTAACTGCTAATAGAGCGTCCTTGAGAATAACAAGGGCTCGTAGTCTGATTTCCAATACCCTGATTGCCAAGATTCCTATTTATCTAAATTTAGATGCTAAATTCCCTATAAATGATGAACTAACTTTGCAAACTTTATACAATAAATTATTCCAAAACTCTTCAGATTTCAAATTTTCTGCATGATTATGTTTTATTGTCTGAATTCCTTAATATTTCTCAACACAATGGCTAATTAAATGAATAATAAAGCTTATTACGTTTTATTGTCTAAATTTGATTATCTTTTATTGTCTAAATCCGTGATTCTTTCCCAACACAACGCTAATTAAATGAATAACAAACGTCGTGAAGAAAACTTCGTAACGATTCTAAGGCTTAAAATTGCCCACCATTCCCATCTTCAGGGTTCCACATCATATCTCATGGAATCACCAGTTAAAAATAATTAATATTATTTTATATTAATGGAGAAAATGGTTACATTGTTGTAATGTTCTCCCTAGTTTAGGATTAGTTCCTAAAGTTTAGGGGTTTGGGTGCAACTTCCTAATTCCTAGTATTGTACTTAATGATGTAATCTGTCATTGATGATGAATAGAGTGTACGAGAGTGATCTCTCTGTTTTGGTGAGTGTAGTCTCCAGGTGCAGGCCACCCCTGAGAGCTACATCTCTTTCTTTTTCAATTATGTTCACATTTTATCTTGGTATCAGAGCTCAGATTGGGTGAGCCTGATCTTTTGTCACCTTGTGGCTGAAGTGCCTTTGTAGCTAGCTTACCTGTGTGGTAGAATTGCCTGTGTGGCTTGAAGTGCCTTTGTGGCCGCGTGTACACAAGAGCTCTGTGCTCAATTGAGCAAGTGGACTGCAGAACACCTGGCTCGGACTCAGATATTTTTTTCTGAGCGGAGAGGATATTGGCGTGCTTTTTGCGTTGACAGAAGCGCTAGGAGGGGGAATTAGCGCGGATTTGTTGGGATTAATCACGCCAGAGTGCCAGAACGTCCAATTGGCGCGGAATTTAAGGAGGAAATCGCGCCAGCAAAAAATACTCTAACCGATTTTTAATTGGCGCGGATTTTTCACTTGGGATCGTGCCAACACAAAGAGGATTTTTCGCTCACTGATTGAGGATGCGCCAATCTTCCTTCAAGGGGATCTGCGGGAAGCCTCAACTTTGTTTGGCAGTTTGCAAGGGGTGCAGATCGGCGAAGTTGCAGATCTATCTAGGAGAGGCAGATCGGATCAATTTTTGATTAGATCGGATCTTCGGCTGTATTGAAGACGCCGAATTTGCTCATTGGAGTGGGATTGCCAGACACTGTAGATCGGTGGAAGAGGTGACAGATCGATCTGACAGGTATTGTTTTTTTTGTTGTTGGGTAGATTCAGAATGAGTAATACGATGGAATCTTACCTTAACAAGTCTGGTAAACTTAATGGATCTAACTTCACAAATTGGAAGTTTAAGATCCAGACCTTGCTCGAGGGTGCGAATGCTTGGTCCATAGTTACAGGCAATGAGCAGAAGCCGAACGGAGGGCCACAGGAGCAAGATTGGGAAAAACGAGAGAACAAGGCCAAAGTCTTGTTGAAGATGTCTGTGAAAGACAATGTTATTGCGCACATCAGAGACTGTAAAACGTCCACGGACATCTGGATGAAAATAAAAAGTCTGTATGAGACCCAGAATACAAGCCGAGTCTTGGCACTTAAAAGAAAGCTATTTTCAATGAGGATGGACGAGAGGGAGACTGCTACAGCATTTGTTGCTCGAATTAAAGATGTGAAAGACGGATTGGGGGCCATAGGAGTGGCGGTATCTGATGAAGATCTTGTTGCAATCACAATGAACAGGATGCATGATGATTTTCAAACGTTCATCACTGGAGTGTCGGCAAGGGAGAAAGCGCCCTCATTTGATGATCTCACTGGGATCTTGCAGCAAGAGGAGGAGCGGCGGCAGAACTTGAACCCCCAGAGTGATGATCTTGCGTTGATGGTGAAACGACAATCATCCAAAGGAAAGCAGTCACAGCAGCAATCAAAGCAGAAAGGAGGAATATCACATAAGAATTTGCATTCTCATAAAGGAATGCTGGTAAATCATTCTGAAAAGAAATGTTATTATTGTGGAAAGACAGGTCATATACAGAGAGAATGTTATAAGAAGCAGGCTGATGATGTAAAGAGGAGGCAGGCAAATGCAAAGCACAGAGGATACTTTGTTGAAGAAGAAGACTTCAGTCATGAATTTCAACTGTTCACAGTCGACTGTGCCCTTTCAACATCTAATGAAGATGACATTTGGTATGTCGATTCCGGAGCATCCTCTCACATGACAGGTAAAAAGGAATTTTTTGATAGTCTTGAAGAAAGTATAAATGGATCAAAAATATATCTAGGAGATGATAGTGGATACGAGATTAAAGGTCATGGGGTGATTTCAGTTAAGTTACCAAATGGAAAATTAGTCACCTTACAAATGTTTTATATGTACCTGGAATTAAGAAAAATCTGATATCTGTATCCATGATGGCTGATCAAGATATGCAAGTCGAGTTCTTCAAGACTCATTGTGTGATAAAGGATTGCAGGAATGAAATAGTTGCAACAGGCATGTGAGTTGGAAGCCTATACAGACTGGATGAAAAAAGCATACCAAAGCAAGCCATGGTTGCAGGAGCATCGACGGCCGAACAACTCTGGCATCAGAGGTTCGGTCATTTGAATTTGCAGGACCTCATGTTATTGCAAAAGAAAGGTATGGTCAAGCGACTCCCTATCTTTCGTGATAGTCAATTAAATTGTGATGGTTGTGCCTTAGGTAAAATGCATAGAGAACAGTTTCCTGTGCATGATAGGAGGAAGGAAACAGAGATTTTAGAACTAGTGCACACTGATGTATGCGGACCTATGCAGACAAGGTCACTAGGAGGAGCATACTATTTTTTGTTATTTACTGATGATTGCACTAGATATTCATGGGTTTATTTTTTGAATAAGAAAAGTCAGACTTTCCAGTGCTTTATAGAATTTAAAACCTTGGTGGAAAAGCAGTTTGGTAAGAGTATAAAAATTCTCCGATCTGGTCAAGGGGGAGAATACAAGCTAAAGGAATTCATGAAATTCTGCAAATCTCATGGGATTTTTCAGCAGTATACAGTGCCACACACACCACAGCAGAATGGAGTTGCCGAGCGCAAAAACAGAACCTTGGTGGAGTGCGCAAGGAGCATGTTACAAGGTAAGGGTCTCTCTAATAGCTTTTGGGCAGAGGCTATTAATACTGCTGTATATTTGAAGAACAGAAGTCCTACCAGGTATCTTGGCTTCAAAACCCCTTTTGAAGCTCTATATGGATTTAAACCAGCAGTAAACCATCTAAGAGTATTTGGGTCAAAAGCATTTTCCCATATACCCAAAGCTGATAGGAAGAAATTAGATCCTAAAGCTGTGAAATGCATCTTTGTTGGTTATGGCACAGAATTTAAAGCATATAAATTATTCAATCCTGAGTCTCGTAAGACATTTGCAAGCAAGGATGTAGTGTTTCATGAACAGGTACAGGAAGGGAAAGATGACGTTGGTGATGATTGGCACATTCCATTGTTGTTGGAGGAAAGCAGTGAGGATGAAAGAGAGCAGGAGCAGAAAGAAGAGCAAAAAGAAGAACAGCAAGAAGGTGATAATGCAAGCCCAATTATAGCAGAAGAAAACAAATTTGAGGTAAGTCCCCTACCAAGGAGGTCAGGTAGGAAGACTCAATTACCACTAAAATTGAGAAACTATGCTTTGATGTCAAAGGTTTTGAACATTGTAGAACCCTCTAATTACAAAGAAGCTAGTCAATTTAAGGAATGGAGAGCTGCAATGAATGAAGAGATGGAATCAATTCTTAGAAATGATACTTAGGATTTAGTTGAGCTGCCTAAGAATAAAACACCCATAGGATGCAAATGGCTGTTTAAACCAAAAATGAATGCAGACGGAAGTATAGATAAGTTAAAAGCTAGACTGGTTGTAAAAGGATATTCACAGTAGGAAGGTATAGATTTTGATGATACTTTTGCACCTATAGCAAAGCTAAATACAATCAGAATGCTTATTGCTTTAGCTACTAAATGTAATTGGAAATTACACCAGCTTGATGTTAAATCTGCATTTTTAAATGGTGATTTAAAAGAGGAAATTTACTTAGTACAACCAGAAGGATTTGTAAAGCAGGGGCAGGAACATCTTGTTTGCAGATTGAAAAAGGCTTTATATGGTTTAAAGCAAGCACCCAGATCTTGGTACGAAAAGGTTGATTCTTTCTTTGTAGAGTATGGTTTCCATAGAAGTTTAAATGACCCAAATTTGTATACCAAGTACATTAACTAGGGGCAGATTATTTTGATTTCTTTGTATGTGGATGACATGATTATAACAGGAAATGCAGATGATTTAATCAGAGGAATCAAAAGGCTTATGGCACAAGTTTTTGAGATGAAAAATCTCGGAAGCCTTTACTATTGTCTAGGATTAGAAGTATTCAGAGATACTGGGCAAACTTTTCTTACCCAAGGGAAGTATGCCAGAAATTTGTTGGAAAAGTTTGGTATGGATCAGTGTAGAGCAGCAGCGACACCTTTGCAGCAGAATTTGAAATTGAACAGTGATGATGGCACTAAGGAGGTTGGTGCCACAATGTATAGACAGCTGGTTGGCAGCTTGATATATCTTACAACAACCAAACCTGACTTGGCATACTCTGTTAGTGTATTGAGCCAATTCATGTCGAAACCGCTTGAAAGTCACTAGATAGCAGCAAAGAGCGTGTTGAGGTATCTTTGTGGTACTGTTAATTATGGTATTTTATACACTGATGTATCTGATGTTACTCTAGCAGGTTTTTCAGACTCAGACTGGGCAGGTAACCTGGATAATCGGAGGTCCATCATAGGTTATGCATTCAACATAGGTTCCGGGGTCATAGCTTGGAGCAGCAAGAAGCAGAGTACTATAGCCTTGTCTTCATGTGAAGCTGAGTATCAAGCATTGTGTGCAGCAACGTGTGAAGCGATCTGGTTGAGAAGGCTTCTCAAAGATGCAGGAAAAGAACAGAAGAATCCCACTTCCATCAAAAGCGACAACCAGAGCACCATTAAATTAGCATACAATCCAGTGTTTCACAAAAACACCAAACATATAGACACTCAGTTCCATTTTGTTAGAGAGAAAATACAGTCTAAAGAAATTGTTGTTGTATATTGTAAAACTTGTGACAATGTGGCTGATATTTTCACAAAGCCTCTTGCACGAGTGAAATTTGAATTGTTTAGAAAGATGCTAGGAGTCCAGGAGAACCCTTTCTCCATTAAGGGGGGAGTTAAAAATAATTAATATTATTTTATATTAATGGAGAAAATGGTTACACTGTTGTAACGTTCTCCCTAGTTTAGGATTAGTTCCTAAAGTTTAGGGGTTTGGGTGCAACTTCTTAATTCCTAGTATTGTATTTAATGATGTAATCTGTCATTGATGATGAATAGAGTGTACGAGAGTGATCTCTCTGTTTTGGTGAGTGTAGTCTCCAGGTGCAGGCCACACCTGAGAGCTACATCTCTTTCTTTTTCAATTCTGTTCACATTTTATCTTCACCCTCGGAAATTTGGCCAAAAAATCATGACAAGGTAATTTTGATTGAAAGAAAATTTTAATGCACTCATATGCTAATGAAACCATGTTGATTTTATGGGAAGTTTTTATATTTAAAATATTCTTATAAGGTTTAACATAAAGTTTGATGTAATTAAATTTAATATAAATTAATACATTTATTACAAATTAATTTCTATAATTAAATAATTGTTAATATTTAAAATTATAATACTTATTATGTATTTGAAGATAAAATTTTGTTTCATTTTTCATCAAGATTGTGGTGAAAAGGTCTTATAATTTAGGTTCTCATTATAAATTTGATTAAAAAAATTTCATATTTATTTTGGATTACAAAAATGTTGAAAATAAATAATATCAATATTTTTTTTAAGGTATTTTTAAGATTTTGTAAGCAATTACAATTGTAATTATGCTTGTTAATATATATATATATAAAAGAAGTATTTTATATATCATATAGGAATATAAATGTTTTATTTTTTTAGAGACTCTGAAATAATAAGCCTAAATTTATTACAAGGACACATCCATTATGAAATTAATAGTTTATTAATAATAAACCTTTATATATTTTTAACTTTATTTGAAAAATTATAAATTATTTTAATGGTAATTGGATAATATTTATTTAATTATAATGCTTCTAATATTATTTTAATTCATTAACTATAGATAGATTGTTTTGTTTTCATTATCGTTATGTAAATAATGCGATAGATATTAAGCTATTTAAGAGATGAAATGCTCAGTTTTAGGTAGAGTGGAAATAAGAATGGTTGCAATTTTTTTTTGTTACATTTTAATGATAGTCAAAAGCTTTGGCAATGTGCATTATGTGAGTCCTTCTCTTTATCTCTAAATTATTGTGAGTCATTGTTTTTCTTGGAGACACTAAAAGACACATATATCTTTATCTTTAAATTATTGTGAGTCATTGTTTTTCTTGGAGACACTAAAAGACACATATATCTTTATCTCTAAATTATTGTGAGTCATTTTTTTTCTGTGACTAAAAGACACATATATCTTCATTGTCTAATTCATGAAATAATGTACATTAAGATATCCAACCAATATAAGGAGGCCGAGAGTATCCTACTAGGAGTAAGAGTATCCTACTAAGAGTAAAGTAGGTGGAAGCCAATATTTAAATAGGTAAGAGGGTAAGAGTCACGGGAGTTATTATAAGAGAAACATTTCCTTCTTGTAACGGGTGCTCCTTTTGGCATTTGAAGTTATCTTCATATGCGATTACTAATCTTTCTACTTCTACCTTTCAAGACATAACTAACACTTGAGATATAATTGGAGTGTTCACCATTTTAAATAAATAGGATTTGATTGGGGGATTTCACTCGGATTGTTTATCTAAAATGAACTATGAATATTTCATCATATAATGAGACGAGAATGACATGCGTTAACTAGATTATACTTTCATCAACATATTTATTATTGGTCATTAAATGATGTTTTTATGTTGCTTATGGCCACGTTTTGTTTATAGCACATGACTCATGCTAATTACATTTTCACTACAAAGTGGTATGGATTGAAAACATGTTATAATTAATGCTTTTATTTGTATGATGTGAGTGTGAGTTGGACACGCTAATTAGTTCATCGTCCTTGAGTGTTGGTTTATTAGTTAGATCATGAGAGCCCATATCCATGAAATCAATATCTATATATAAGAAACACCTCATTGGTAAGGAAAAAACTTAATCACTAATGATACATTGGAAATTTTTAAATATTTCAACATGGTTGTGGTTGAGAACCTTGTAAGGTAATTGGGTGAGTCTCTTGAGATGTTTGGCATTGTGATACTTTATAAAATGACCAAGGTAGGTGCACCATTTAAGATGATGCCTAGATTAATAAGCCTGGCATGGAGCCAATGATCCTTTTTAGATGCCTATATAGTTAGATAGTCATTCAAGATGCCTAGAGAGCCATTGATCCTACTATAATACTTGTGGCATAAAGAGTACTAGAAACTCAAATTTAAGGTAATGATGGGAGCGGTACTTGCACTGAATTCATATGCTTATTATAATCGCACATGGTTGTAAGATATACCATGAAGATAGAGTCATATACTAGTATCTAGGGACTTATGCCATGGAGAGTGAGACAATTGAAAGATGAGGGTTGATAATGTGATAACTATGAATAATATAAATCTAAATAAATGTGGTAAATTCATGGAAATAAACTACGAGAATGAAATAATAATAGTGAAACATTCTAAATAATAATATTTGATGCATAATTATATATTCATGTGCTTAAATTAGAATTTTAATGAACGAGCGTGCACAAGTATAACATTCACTATTATTTCTTATTAGTGTGAGCATGTGATATATTTGTGATATTCACGTGATTAAGTCCCATATCTACACCATATTTATAATAATAAGTGAATTTTTAATCAATATTATTCTTATTGGAGGGGAATTTTTTTCTTTATCTCATGAAACAAGAAAAAATAATTAAATAATTATTTATCAATTTAAAAGGTAGTAATAATAATAATATGTTCACAACTTAATGAAATATTAACAAAGTTAAAATGGTAGCTATGTGCATGGTTATGTGAATATAAGGACAAGTAAAGGAATTCACGCATATCATAAAATATTTTCTATGTTTCATTTGTGATCATTGAAAGAACGCATATCATAAAATATTTTCTATGTTTCATTTGTGATCATTGAAAGTAGCTTCATAGAGGAGATGGGAGTCGGGAAAATTCAGCCATTATATTTTACTCATCGGTTATTTTCTATATTTTTGTATGAAAAAATATTAAGCAATTGAATCACTTTTTTATAAAATTGATTTAATTAAATTTTATTATTTTAAAATAACAAAATTTACAAAAAACCAATCAAAATTTATGGAAATTTGAATATATTGATAAAACTATCACAAAACATTTTATGTTATGAAATTATACAGTTTGAAAGGGCTTAATGGTTAAGAGAATGTGTTTCCTCTTAAGAGGTCACATATTTAAAACTAGAGGGGATAGAGTATGTATGCCTTTGTAGACTTAGCAGTCAAATCCCTGCGCGAGGTGGGTCCCTTGTCCCACAAACAAGGGGGTCTCATACACCAATTTGGTGATTGGCTTGGTTGTGACCTTAAAATTGGATAATAATAATAATAATTAGGACTAGTAAGATTAGGACCAGTAAGATTAACCTAAATTTCTTCACTTTAATATATTTTCCAATCTTAAAATATTGCCTAATGAGAGTTGATTGGGGGTTCCAATTTTTATATGTCTTCTTGATATTGTGAGAAATTTCTAGTTTGTGAGGAGTAAGATATGTATTTTGTGTGGTTTTGTAGAAAGAAGTGTCATGTGGATTCGATATTGTGAGAGGAATTTGGTAAAAGAAAAATTGGTATAGCCTTGGTGATTAAGAGGTTGAGGGATCTCACTCTCTAATTAAAAGAAGTGGTTGGATAGAGAGTTTTTATTCCCTAACAATTGCCCATCATTTCTTATTATTAGTTGTTAGTATCTCATTATAATAGTCTGACATTTATTGCATTTGGGTCCTTGTTATAGGATTGGTTTCGTCTTCAAAGTTTATATGTTGGCACACATCTTTATGTGAGTTTTATATTGTGAAATGTTAATAAATTGATTATTAATAAAATAAATTTCCTAAAACTATAATTTTTTAAGCATCAAGGGTTAGCTCAATTGGTCAAATTCCCATTACTAAAGTATCTTGTAATTGGGAGGTCATGGAGTCTATTCTCCCCTTCTCTCAAAGTTAGAGTTTGCTAATTTAGCCAAAAAAATGTTTTCCTTGGAAAAAAATAAATAAATAATATTTTTTTCTTCTTTAAAAGGAAACTACTCTTCCTAAATTTTTTTCTTAATATTTAATTAAATTATTGTTTAATATTATCTTTACTATAAAATAATTAATAAAAATTAACCTTAAAATATTTATAAATTATTATAAATTTCATATTACTAAAAAATTATATTAATTAATAAAAAAACATATATTATTATTTGAAAAGCATTTTCATACATCCGTCAAGAGAACAAGGAGTAAAGATAATCCCCAATTCAATTGAAATGGATTGTTTCTATTTGAAAATCATTGCCTTGAATCATTGAAGAAAACAAAGAGTAATGATAATTCCCAGTTCAATTGGAGTGGATTGCTTCCATATATAATACATTTAGAAACTACGTGATAGAATAATATAGGCACCTCATTTTGTTAAATTTATCCCATAAACGAAGGGAACACTTAGTTGATAAATTGGGGATAAAGGATAAATACTATAAAGAGTTTTCATATATTGATTTTATTTAGGTTATAAAATTAATTTTTATATATGATGAAATAACTAAAGTAAGTAATTAATGATTAGCGGATAATACTGAGTAATGAATTTTTCTATTTCTGGTTTGAGAGTTAATATTTCTGGTTTAAGAATTAAGGTGGATCTTTTTAGTGTATACATTAAGGAAATAATTTTATTTATAATAATAATAGTGTTATCAGTGTATGGCAGAGTTTTTATTATTAAGTTTTTTTAGTTAGGTTATATAGAACCATTATACTATATTTTTGAATTGGATATTGAGAGTTTGGTAGTAATACTTATATGGGTTTTTAGGTTCAAAATTATTTTATATCACACAATTTGTTGATTCAAATTTATAGTATCAAAAAAATTAGAAATAAAATTAGTCTTAAAATATTAAGACTTGAATTAATTTTATCAATAATATTTCTTAAATAAATTTAAGTTGTTATAGATTCAATATAAATAATTTTAAGTGACTATTAATTCATATTAATTCAAACTGTGTAACAGTTTATGCTTCAAACAATGTCCAAGAAGTTAGGAAATGTTAGGAAATGACTAAAATGAACAACGGGGATAGGGCACCAAAAGGGAAAAAGGACCTAGCTAACTCATGTTATTGTTAGACATCGTAATTGTACCCACATCTAAGTTAAGGTGAGAAATGATCTAAGAAGGTAATCCATTACATACACAATAATTTAGAGATAAGTAAAAGGCTTCACATGAGGCACATTGCGAAGAATTTTGAGTGTCATTGGAAAGTAACAAAAGATAATTGCGACCATTCTTATTTCCACTCTACTTAAGATTGAGCATTTAGCATTTGATCACTCTTATTTCCACTCTACTCGAGATTGAGCATTTGACCACATAAGTAGCTTAATATCTATAACAATATCTATATGTCGACAATGAAAACAAAACCATCCACCTATAATTAATGGATTAAAATAATAATAAAAGTGTTATAATTAAATTAATATTATCCAGTTAACATTAAAATACTTTTTAATTTTTGAAATAAAGTCAATAATCTATAAAAAGCTTATTACTAATAATCTTTTGAGTTCATAATGAATATATACTTGTAATCGATTTGAGTCTTATTGTTTAAAAGTCTTTCGAGAATAAAACATTTATATTCTTATATGAATTATAAAATTATTTTTTATAATATATATCTATATATATATATGTATATAATTTCCATTTTAACAATTACAATTATAAATTAATACAAAAAAAATAAAAAATAAAACACATCATTTATTACATTTTTTAAAATACATTTTTACGATAAAATTGAAATATGAATAAGCTTTTAATCAAATTCATAATATGTAAATCTATAAAACCTTTTTACCACAAATTCTAACGAAAAAATATGAAACAAAAAAATTATAATAAATATTTAATTTTAAATATTAATAAATTCTTAATTATAAAAAATTAATTTGTCATAAACAAATTGATTTATATTACATTTAATTCATTCAAATTTTATCGGCCTGGAGTATGCCGTAAAACTGTCTATGCTTGGCTAAGAGCTCGTCTTCCTCGGACGTAAGGAAACAGGTTAACGGCCCAAGACCCAGAGGCATCTGGCAGGAGTGAAAGCCTGCTCCCTTACGGACCACCAGCGGGTTATTACAGGTGGCGTGGTTTTCCTTGATAACGGTGATGAGTCAAACCGATATTCGTGGATAGCAACCAGAAATGGTTGTCCTCACTATTGGTTTGACACCTGAGTTTGATAAGTTTTGCCACCTTCCGAAAAAAAACAAAAAAAAAAATCATTCAAATTTTATGTTCAAGCCTTAGAGGAATATTCTAAATAAACATACGAAGGAAATAAGCATGTAACCCGGTTCCATTAGCATATCTCATCCCCAGCATTCTCCCAGTCCCGCATTACCCAATCCGCGTAAGGCGCTCAGTCCGCATAAGGAAGCCGCCAAGTCCACGTGCAAGTCCAACAAGTCCACATTCACCCAACATGGTGCGGTACAGTACGGAGCCGAGTGAGTGAGTCACAGCCCCTAAGATAGATAGGGGTCTCCGATAGCCAATCATTGACAGAAGGTCGACAGAAGGTCGGAGTGCACTAAAATTTCCTTCATATCAAAATTACCTTGTGACAAATCTTTGGGCCAAATTTCCCAACTAAAATTTCCTTCGTATCACAATTACCTTGTGACAATTTTTTGGGCCAAATTTCCCAACTAAAATTCCCTTCATATCACAATTACCTTGTGACAATTTTTTGGGCCAAATTTACCAAGGGTGATTCCATGAGAATTGCGGTGGAACAATGAAAATGGGAATGGTGGGAAATTTTAAGCTTTAGAATCGTTATGGCCTTTTCTTCACGAGGTTTATTATTTGTTTAATTAGCCACCGTGTTAGGAAATAATCAAGAATTTAGACAATAAAACGTAATAGTGCAGGAAAATTTGAAAACCGAAGAGTAGTTCTTAGATTCGTCGCAGTGTCGAACCCAACATCATCGTTGCCCACATAGGCGCAAAACCTCCCAAAAAGCACAGCCTCGGGCGAGGAAAATAACGGCAAAGCACAAGAACAAGATGGCACTGGTGGAAGCAGTATACGAGGCGGAGATATGGAGGTCGTTGTCAATGGAAGAGAGGAGGAAGAGAACGATTAGCAACAAAATAATATCAAGAACCATGAGCCACGTGGGTGCTTTGTCGAATGCCATGGTAAATGAGGTAATCTGCGTCACCACCGAGCAGAAGTTGACAACTGCGTTCCTGGATCAAGTCCCGACGAGTTACCTCGTCTATCAGACATTGGTTCTCCGTCGTAAAGTGAAGGGCAATCTCCAGCTTGATGGACTCTATGGCCATGGCATTTCATGCATGGGGCCTCTCTTGCACAGTAAGAGATTATACGTCCAAATATCTGTAATTCGTCTCATGATACAGTTCTGTATCCAGATTGCATTCAATCGCCTATGCCGAGCAGCTGACCCCACCTTCATCCTTCGGTTGTATTTTGCGGTCATCCAGTTTAACATGTTCCACCATCGCAGGCGGAAACCATTGATGTCTCTTCAAATTCAAAACAACACAACAAAACAACACAACAAAACAACACAAACTCAATTCATTCATCCACTGTAAATGAGAATGCAATTCCTAATCAAACTGGTGCTGGAAAAGAATTATGAATTCAAATTCAGATAGTCGTCTAATGAGGCGGAGGAATTGTCTGGATTGCTAACAGTGGCTGGAATTTGGGCAAAAATATTTTAAAAAATCTTGTAGAGATAATGTTTGAATCGTGTTTTTGATGGTGGAAATGGATTCAGCACCATCAAAAATGTTTAGGACACCTAAAATTTTGATGTTTAACAATTATAACTTGGATTTACAAAAATCCTTGCTAGATTTTCTCTGACTAGAATTTCCATAACTTGCTGGGCAACTCCTCCGACTCATTAGACTACGTCGTATGTGAACTGCAGGATTCAAAATTGCCAGCTGGTTGTCCTCCTCCAAATCCAATGAAAGGCACCATTCTGCATAGTTTTTTGTGTCGTAATAACTCATGTAATATTGGACGGAGTTCGGAAACAGACTTATTCCCGACAGGCAAGGAAACATACTTTTTTTCTCGGGGCGAAATTTTCGGCTGGGTAGATTGCTTCTTAAAGATTCTACAGATGGGATGGCCATACATGACCTCACTAATGTAGTCCCTACTATTTGAACTTTTGAAATTTAAAATTTGAATTTTGAACACCAAGCAGAGCTCTTCATGAATTCCAGGAGGCCAGCTTTCTGAAGTGTCTCGAATTGGCTGGAAGTGGGAAGCACAGTGTGTAAGGCTTTCGAATTGGCTGGAAGTGGGAAGCACCGTGTGTAAGGCCATCTTGAGAGGAAAATAGATCACCATTTCTTTGATATCTTCATTCCGTTACGACAACACCAAGGCAGGTGCAAGCGCTAGAGCTTGTGTGCAAGTGAAGGAGATCCGGTCTGGAGCACTTTTTCAGGATATCCTTGGCCCTAGAGCTTATAATTACTGGAAACCTTTATCTCTATTGCAGATTCGCTGAACCGGTTGAGTCTTTATTAGCATGGGTGCAGTAGTTGTAATTTACAGACGTTGTCGGTTACACAAGATTTGAGCTCGTTGGAAATACTTAATGTCTAATCGACAATGTCGTGGGATTAAGCCAAGCAATTGTACCCAGAGAAATCAGCGTTTGGAATCACGATTATCATTAGACCAAAATTCGTGGGTGTTAGTTAATGTGTAAATATGTTAGAAAACCTGCATAGATGAATCTAGCTAGTAAAGGTTGAACAAACAGCTTTGCAGAGAAAACCACTAAAAGAAATCGAAAGAACAAAAAGAATTATTGATTAACAGAAAATAGGTTACAATGCTCATGATATACTACATGAGATGAACTAATACGCATCACTGGGTGAAGATCCCAAGGTAATGCGCCATAATGGTGATCAATGAGAGGACTTGACACCTACAACAAGTTCCGGCGAGAACTAGCCAGATGCGGAGTGAAAGGAGGAGCAAATCAAGGACTAAATCATGTAGAAAGTATCTTGCATGTAGTCCCATGCATGCATGGACAGTTAAAGGCGCCAATCTGGTGAAGATTCCAATGTTGAAGCCTTGCATGTCAGTGAATGCTCTAAGTGTCCGCATGTGCCAATAATGAAGATCCTAGGTGTGTAGTATCTCCAACACCCCCACTGAACACCGCTATGGGGAAAAATAAAAAATCGGCCCTGGCAGCTAAGGCCAAAGGTCACCCAAAATACAGTGCAACTTGTACTAAAATTGAGAAAGAGGGAAAACCTCGTGGGAAAAACCCCCCTCAAAATACAATGTAATCAAAAGAAAAGAGGAAGAAAAGACAGTTGCTAAGCAACTATGTCCTTCACTCGAAGACAATCACGCAGAGAGTGAAACTTCTACTCAATGAATGTCTTGGTGAAGATGTCTGCAGTATGTTCTGTTGAAGGACAAAACTGCAAATCAATGATTCGATCATGTACTAAGTCTCTGAAGTAGTGCATATGGATCTTTATGTGCTTCGCCCACTGCCGTTGTACTGGATCCCTGCAAAATTTGAGAGTGCTTTGGTTGTCACACCAGATGACAATGGGCTGGTGGAACTAGACGCCCAACTCAGTGAGGAAGTGTTGTAGCCACAGACCCTGAATGGTGATGTTGATTACTCGTCTATACTCGGCCTCAGCTGAAGAGAGAGCAATAGCAGCCTGCCTCTTGCTTGACCAACAGATAGGGCCAGACCCTAGACTAAGTGAATATCCGGAGGTGGACTTGCGATCAATGTTGTCGCCCGCCCAATCAGAATCTGTGAAGCCAAGGAGATTCAATGCAGTGCCTGCTGCATAGTGAATCCCGAAGGTGATGGTGCCCTGCACATATCAGAGGATGCGCATGGCAGCTTTCTAGTGTAGCTCATGCGACTCCTGCATGTATTTGGAAACTGCCCCTACTACATATGAGAGATTTGGTCTAGAGTGGCTGAGGTACAGTAAGCTCCCCACTAACTGTCGGTAGAGAGTACTGTCAACTAATGGAGTGTCACCTCCATCCTCAAGGCGGACCAGACAAAAATGGAGTCGATGTTGGCTTGCAGTAAGTCTTGTGAAATCTCTCGAGGAGATCCCGTGCATACTTAGGCTAAGAGAGTTTGATGCCTGTGGCATCCTAGCTGATCTCAAGACCAAGAAAGAAGTGTAATGGACCCATGTCCGTCATCAAGAACCTATCATGCAAGGTCCTCTTGACTGCAGCAATGGTTGAAGTCGAGTTACTGGTGATCAAGAGATCATCCACATACAAAACTAAGATAAGAAGAGAGTCATGTGTCCTGAGCATGTAAACATTCAGATCATACTTACATCTTTTGAAGTTTTGTGATAAGAGAAAAGAATCCATCTTCACATACCAAGCTCTCGGGGCCTGCTTAAGGCCGTAGAGAGACTTCTTCAGTCTGCAGACCAAAGATGAATCCTGAATGAAACCATGTGGCTGCTCCATGTAGATCTCCTCAGATAGGTCTCCGTGAAGAAAGATATTCTTCACATCCATCTGATGTACTTCCCACCCCTGGGCAGCCACAATGGCAAGTGCAAGGCTTATGGAATCCATCTTTGCTATTGGAGCAAATGTCTCATCATAGTCAATGCCATGCACTTGCTAGAAGCCTTTGGCTACTAGCCTGGCTTTCTGTCTAGTGATTTGCCCATTTGCAGCACTCTTGGTCCTGTAGACCCATTTACATCGGACAAGTTTCCTTCTTGAAGGAAGGGTACCAGATCCTAGGTCTGGTTCTCGAGTAGGGAGTTGTACTCCTCCTCCATGGTGGACTCCCAAGAGGGATGCCCAGTAGCCTCAGCATAAGACTACGGATCAGAAGACTGAACCAAATGACAATGCTGGGATGGCGTTGGTTCAGTCGCCGTGAGTGTAAGAGGAGGCTCAATAAACTCTCAGTTGGTCCTCTGTGGATCAGAATTATCCCCCACAAGACCATTTCTAATAGCTGGGTGGTATTGTGCATACATCTCACTTAAGCTCCTTGTTCTCTCATTTATGACAGGGGAAGTTGATTCACTACTGGAAGCCCGATTTGGGCTTCGATGTGGATCATCATATGCATACATTGGATTTGTATATGAAGACTTCATCTTTGCATCTGCATACTTTACCTCGGCATCTGCATGCTCTGTATCTATATCTGAGTGTACTGAGTCATTAGCTCGGTCATGAGGTAGATAAAAGGTGTCTGCATGCGGCAATTGAGGTGCATGTGAGAGACTTTCCTCAAATTGGACACTTCGCTCAATGATGAGCTTGTCCGTAGAGGAAATCAGGAGCCAGTATCCCTTCACACCATCAGGGTATCCAACAAAGATGCACTCAATGCTCTGTGGATCAAGAGCTTTCGTCTTTTCAAAGGGGATCCTGGCCCATGCTTGGGAGCCGAAAACACGGAAGTGGGTGATTTCCGGTTTAGTGCCACTCCAAGCCTCAAAGGGGGTTTGATCCTTGACATATCTATGAGGAGATCTGTTCTGGATGTAGTTAGCAAAATTAAGTGCTTCAACCCATAGCTTATGAGGTAGTGACTTAACATGCAACATGCAGTAAGCCATCTCTTTAAGAGATCGGTTCTTTCCCTCAACAACTCTATTCTGCTGCGAAGTGTATGGAACTGTGTGCTGCAACTGTATGTCGGACTCAAGGTAAAGGTTTTGAAGTGTTGTGTTAGCATATTCCCCCCCCATTGTTTGTACGGAGGGCTTTGATCTTTCTCTCTCACTGTGTCTCAACTAGTGCTTTGAAATCTTCAAAGTGCGCAAAAACTTCAGATTTGGCCCTGAGAAGATACACCCAAGTATACCATGAGAAATCATCAATAAATGTAAGCACATACCTTGCTTTGTTGATGGAAGGACGAGGAAAAGGCCCCATGAGATCACTATGGATCAGATCTAGAGGGGAGGATGCTCTGTGAGTCTTGCTAGTGTGAAACTTTTCTCTAGGATGTTTGCCAAGGACACACCCTTCACAAACTCCTTTGGAGAAACTAAAATTTGGCAAGCCTTCCACCATCTCATGCTTGCTTAGCTATTACATATACCTGTAATTTAAGTGACCAAACCTCTCGTGCCAAGCCTACTACTATCATCAGCATGTGTAAGCAATAAGGAGGATTCAGATTCAATAAATTCAGAAAATGTATACAGTCTAGCTCCATTGTTTACCTTACCGATTGCAATTTTGCTGCTATGTAGGTCATATATGTTCATTGCATCTGGAGTGAATTCCACTCTCTTTCCGGTGATGGAATGACTGATCTGATAAACTGAAAGCAGGTTTACTGAAAGTTTTGGAACATGAAGCACATCTTCAAAGCTTCCATGTAAAAGTTCCACTCTACCTTTTCAGGTGACCTCAATAGGTGAGTCATCTCCCATGAGGATGGGAGGTCCTTTGCATGCATCCAAAGGGAATAGACTTCCTTTGTAGCAGCCATATGGTGTGATGCACCAGAATCTATAATCCATGCATCAGGGGAAGAGTTAATTGGAACTAAAGCATGAAAATTGTTACCTTTCCCGTGTGGTGGACCCTCAGTTTTCTTCTTGGCGCCCTGAGGGATGTGGTCCCCAAGGTTGTGCTTTTGAAGGATTTCTACCATTTGGTCAATTTGTTTCTTCATGCAAGAGGATTTCGGTTGGAATCCTTGGTGACAATAGGTGCATTTGTCTCCTTTCTTCCCTTTCTCATTTCTGGAGCTGGAGGAGTCATTGAAGGGCTTGGTGTACCCTTCCTTCTTTGGATGGGAATGCACTTTTTGCTTGTCTTTTTGCTGCTAATTTTTCTAATTTGAATCAGATCCGTGATTTTTATTGTGGATGCCATCATGCAGAGCAAGTGCATGCGCTTTTGGAGGTTTGATTTTCCCCATGCCAATGAGTTTATCTTGCTCAAAAGTGAGGGACTCCATGTACTCTTTGAGAGAAGGCATAGTGTAGGATTTACCTATTATGAGCCTTACTAAATGAAATGTAGACACAAAGATAGAGTATTATGGTCCAAGCTTTGACATAATAGAGAGAACTTGGCGACTCTCCTCCTTAGATTTGTAAATTTCACAACCCTTGAGTTGCAAAAATAGATCATTATATTTGGTGAATAAGTCTTGAATTCTATCATAGTTCCATGGTTCCAATGAGAGCAGCTCCACTTCGAGCGTATGTCCTTTCATCTCACCTTGTTTCTCGTGGATTTCTTCAACCTTTTTCCAAATCTCATTGGGAGTACTGCAGGCAGATAGATGAAATTGCAACTTTGGGGAGATGCACATGGATATGGATCCATGGGCATCATCCATGCGGTTGAGGTACTTGGATTTCTCTATGGCTGAAGTGGGTTCCACTTTTGCAGCCATGGTAATCATGTACAACCCTTTCTGACGAAGGTATCGAGCCATTTGGTCCTTCCATTCGTAATAGTTGTACGGTGTTAGGATTGATGCTTTGGGAAACTCCATTTTTCTGTCGATATTCGATCTCCAAGTTGTAATACCTGCAAAATAAAGTACTGGTGCGTCTTTTATCTAGCAACCTGTGGGCTCTGATACGATGTAAATGTGTTAGAAAATCTGCACAGATAAATCTCGCTAGTAGAGGTTGAACACATAGCTTTGTAGAGAAAAAACACTAAAAAAAATCGAAAGAACAAAAAGAATTATTGATTAACAGAAAATAGGTTACAATGCTCATGATATACTACATGAGAGTCAACTAATACGCATCACTGGGTGAAGATCCCAAGGTAATGTGCCATAGTGGTGATCAATGAGAGGACTCGACACCTATAGCAAGTTCCAGAGAGAACTAGCGAGTTGCGGAGTGAAAGGAGGAGCAAATCAGGGAGTAAATCATGCAGAAAGGATCTTGCATGTAGTCCCATGCATGCATGGATAGTCAAAGGCGCCAATCTGGTGAAGATTCCAATGTTGAAGCCTTTCATGTGAGTGAATGCTCTAACTAAGTGTCCGCATGTGCCAGTAATGAAGGTCCTAGGTGTGTAGTACCTCCAACATAATGATCGCATCGCAAGAGAATCACGATTATCGTTAGACCAAAACCCTCAGGTGTTAGTTAGCGGGATTAAGCCAAGCAACTGCACCCAGAGAAATCAATGTTGGGAATCACGATTATCATTAGACCAAAACTCGCGAGTGTTAGTTAATGATCACATCACCAGATAATCGCGATTATCGTTATATCAAAACCCGCAGGTGTTAGTCAATAATAGCATCGTCAGAGATAAGGATCCATGAGAGGCGGTTAGTCCATGTCGTTAAACACATGAAGCGTTGGTTTATCTAATGTCCAACAATCTCTCCCCCAACGCGAGTTGGTTGTGTATTCAAATTGTGACCTACGCTCAGAGGCCACTTGTTGGGAATCACTATTGCCATTAGACAAAAACCTGCAGGTGTTAGTCAATGATGATATCGCTAGAGATAAAGATAAACATGATTTTGAACATCGGGAAAAAAAATCTCTAATTTTTTTTTTGGTATTCAATTTTATGATATAAAAATTTATCATAGTGCAATAATATTGTAGAGTTTCATGTATCTATAGTTTTGGTTTTGCTCTTTTGAGTGATAATGTTTGAGAGTCTTGTGTGAATGTTTTTAATGATTTTTTAAAAATGTATAATGTTTTAAAATTATTTTTGATCATATGAATATAAAATATTTTTAAAAACATTATATGGGAAAAATTTTAATTTTTATATATGTATAACATTATGAATTTGTATGATTTGTTTTAATTTCTTATATTTATATGAATATAAAATGTATTTAAAAGGGATTATATTAGTTATTACACGAGTATAAATATTTGTTTAAATGGAAGTTTCACGTTGAGGTGTACAATTTTGTTTTAAATATATGAATATAAAATGTATTTAAAAAATATTTTATTAATGGAATTTTAATAGTTATATGGTATTACAATTTTTCTAGGGTTATTTTTTATTTTTTATAAGGATATAATAACTTGTTTAAATCAGAGGTTTAAAGTTTGTTTTAATGGTGTAAACACTTATTAAGTTTTGAAGTTTCAAGTTCGTTTGAAAGGTGTAGAAATTGATATCAAAAGTTGTTTATCAAGTTTTTTAAGTTCAATATTTATTTAATTTGGTAAATTTAATTTTTTTAAATATGGAAGTTTTTACAATTTTATTATAAAAAATTGATTAGAGTTTTGTTATATAATTTTAATGAAATTACATTTTTGAAA
This sequence comes from Pinus tabuliformis, assembly GCA_031772625.1. Classification (NCBI taxonomy): domain Eukaryota; kingdom Viridiplantae; phylum Streptophyta; class Pinopsida; order Pinales; family Pinaceae; genus Pinus; species Pinus tabuliformis. Next base: position 737,913,963 of record CM062814.1, on the reverse strand, counting down.
GTATGTATATATATATAAAAAGAGTGCAATTTTAATTATTAATTTTACAATCCAATTAATTTTTAAATATTTTAATTGAATTTTGAATAAAAGCAACTATTTTTTTAATATGAATGTAAATTTATCTAATATAGGTTAACTTATTAAGTGATCTTATTAAGTGATTGCGAGGAATGATATTTGTTACACTAAAATTTGTCACCATGACTATTTGCAGTTAGTATGGCTCCATCAACTGTCATACTATCCTCCTTGGCAAGTCTTATACCTCTGCTACTCATGTCAAACTCCAAGAAAGAGAGAAAGTCTTTAAAAATCTATATAACTCTGGGTACGCAGTTTCTCTTAGCCTTACCTGTGTGTACGCACCCCAAGTTCACATTACCTGCGTACTTGTACGCTCTGTCTGTAAAAGGGTGGGTGCGTACTCCTGTAAAGGTCAAAAGGCGCAAGTTTTACTCCAAAAAAGTTACTTGTGGTCGATTCTAGAGCATTCTAGAAGATGGTTTGACGTGTATTGAGCGCCTCCATATGGTTCATGCATCCCTATGAAAGAGGATCTTATCCTATCAAGAGGGGAGCTATCCCATTGATGGTGGACCTGATTAACTTCCTCCAAAGCAATATAAATACAGGCATTGGGCCAGAGGGAGGGGAGGTTGAAAGCTGAACATTCCTAAGGGTAGATGCTGCTGAAATTAGGACTCCCTTATAGAGCTTGAGAGGAGAGATTCCAATCCTTTCCTAGCTTCATTTGGAAGTGGGTGAGCAGATCAAAGTAAAGGAGAACTCTTGCTGGACCCTGGGAGGGACCTGCACAACACCAAGGCACAGGTTGTAATGGTTTCTTTTGTTTCCACTTAATACAATTAAGCTCATTTTTCTCAACAAGTTGTTATACATGATTTGTTTCATATACTCCTTGGTCTTTATGATGAATATGTTTTATTTTATGAGTTATTCAGGTGCTATGTAATCGTTTGCTTGTTAGTGAATGCAGGTTTCGAAGAGAAGGAGGAGCTCATCCAGATCGGAGAGACTGGACTACTACAAAGCGTTGGACTAAAGGTATGTTTTAAACACCTGGTTGCTTGTATTCTAAATGCATGTTTAGGGAAAGATAGTGTTTAATTGTCTTGTTTGTCACTAGCGCTAGATTTGATAGCGCGTGTTAATTTGTTTGTTTTTACTTTTAGAGACCATAGGTGTGAATTTGAATATTAATTGTTAGGTGTGAATTGTGAATTGTGAATTTTAATTGTTAGTTTTAAAATTGTTAATAAAATTCACTGAAGTTTAATATAATGGCAAATGCTCCAGAATTTATCAACCTAGGAACCCCTCCTAACGAGAATCCTAGTACTTTTCCTTACTTTGGAAATGTTGGTCCTCCCTATATGGCTACTTTGTCATTGCTTGGATTTACAATAGGTTTACTGATATGGTTATTTTCAACTTCGTTGGCCCAAAGTACTCCAATTGTTCCACCTCAATCGGATGCTTCACCTCAACAGAGTTCACCATCTCAACATCACCAACCTTCTGTTGACCCTTTACCTTCTTCGCCTAATTTTTCTTCCTCCATTTCTTCCTCTTCGCCTGGTAAAAGCCTTGATGCTAGTAACTAGGAGGCTAAGAAGAAGAAGAAAGGGAAGAAGAAGAAGAAGAAGAAGAAGCAAGATAAGAAAGAAGTCAACCAACCAACCGCGACTGTAAGTGTTAGTTGTGTTGAGGAAAACTCCGACATGCATCGTAAACCCAAATACCCTTGCAGGCTATGTAAGGGTGACCACTTCCTTGTTAATTGTCCTGGTATTCCAAAGGTCTTGGAAGTATGGTCAGAAAAATCTCATCAACTTTCCATTGATCCATCAACTAGTGATAGTCAGGTTCTTGGGAAAAAGGGTAAAGTTAGGTTTCCTTGTAAGTTATGCAAAGGGAGTCATCAAACTCACATTTGCCCTCACATGGATGAAGCCTCAACATTGTTGGAAAACCTTACTGTTCCACAGCAAGAATTTCCAACTGGTTACCGTAAACTTTCTCCCAACCTACCATCAACTGACGGAGTGATTGATCTAAATTCAAGTACGGTTGATCACACTCTCCCATTGGAGAGTGAAACTCATGTCACTCAGGTTGATGATCCGTTAGTTGATCAAGTGGTTGATTCAATTTCACATTTGGTCGATCCCACTTTCCATTTAGAGAGTGAACTTCATACCGCTCAGGTTCTTCTTGTTACATCAGATTCTTCTATGCCGGGGGGCATTTCACCTGTTTCTACAGAACCCCCTCCAAGTACTGAGGTCTTTTCCTTTGATTGGAATAGACTGACAGAACCTCGTCTTCCTTCCTCCATCCCTTTCCAAATTATTGTCAAGGCTGGTGGTAGGGACATACATCATACTCAGGTAGATGAAGGTGCTTTTGTTAGTATTTTATCCTCAACTGTTTGGAAAGCCTTGGGTTCCCCTCAGCTTGTGCCTATTACGCAGAATCTGAAAGATTTTAACAGAACCATTAGTGAACCTTTAGGGATCCTTCCTAAGTTTTCTATTACCTTGGAAGGTAAAACTTTCTGTATTGATCTTATGGTAGTTCGAGGTCCCTTGGATTTCAATTTACTCCTTGGGCGAGACTATGTTTATGCAATGAAAGCTGTCGTATCGACACTCTTTCGCGTGATGTCTTTCCCTCACAATGGCAGTATTGTGACTGTGGATCAGCTTTCGTTCCCTAGTCCTATCTCAACTACCAATAATATGACACCCCTAAATGTTCCTGAGTCTAACGTGGTATCTACCCTGCCACGGGTTAATTATGTGGCAACTGGTCCCATGTTTTCAGTTACCGATGTAAGTGAGCCTCTCACTGTTTGCTCATCTTCCTTTGATTTAGATCCGGTAATTGACATGGAAAACTCTGTGGGATTACTTGAACACGATGTTCTTATCCCTTTTGAGTCCCTTGACATGTGTTCCTTCCAAAGAAGTATTCTTCTTTCTGATGAAGACCTCTTGGAAGCCATGATCAAGGTGTGTCCATTGACATGTCTTTCTTCCAGTTGGAAACCATGATCAGTGAGTACGAGGATAGTTTTTTCCTGCATCAACCTCGTTAAAAAATGAAACAGGCTAGTATGAGGATAGTTCTTTTACTGAGTCAACCTCATTAAAAAATGAATCAGGTAGATTTTAGGATATGTAGGTAGATTGTAGAAAGTAGGATTTTGAGGATAGTTCCTGTTACTGAGTCAACCTCGTTAAAAAATGAATCAGGTATGAGGATAGTTCTTTTCTTGTGTCAACCTCCTTAAAAATGAAACAACTCCCTTTTCAAGTTAAATATTGAAAAGTAAAGCTTCATTCCATCCACCTCATTGAATGCAATGAAGCTTGGGGGGCATGTACCTCGTTTTGCGTCATTATGTTGGGGGCATGCGAACTTATAACAAGCATAGTTTTTCATTTCAAGCTTGCGTAAACATGAAACCGAATCCGAGCATAGTTCTTTTCCTGTGTCAAGCTCGTTAAAAAATTAAACAAATCCTCCTCTAATTAAGTCGAGAGTTTGACTAGATCTCATTAGGTTAGTTATTTCAGTTTTTGCATAATTTTCTTACAGTTTTAGGTCGGGTCTTTCAAATGATCTCGTACATGAACCTTCATTCCATCCAGCTTGTACTTAGTTGAATAAAATGAAGCTAGGGGGGCATGCACTCTAGTAGTTATGCTTAGGGGGCATCAAGCACAGTTTTATCTCTGTTTCAAGCTTGTGTAAAAATGAAATTACTTTGAAGCATAGTTTTTCTCTATTTCAAGCTTTTGTAAAAATGAAACCTATCTCGAGTCAATTTCAGTTATTTTCAAGACTCGTTAAACTCATGAAAATCTCGAGAATATTTTTCTATCTTTCATTCTCGTAAAACAAATGAAAATGCCAAGTTCTTTCCGTTTTTTCCTGCTCGTAAATTAAATTGAAAGTCGGCCATATGAGTACATTTTTATCATTTTTTTCGAACTCGTTAAAACTTACGGAAAAGTGAAACCTTGGAGTTCTCTTTTAAGCCCTTTTCAGACTCTCAAAATATGAAAAGATCGCCGAGCGTTTCTTTTACAATCGTTAAAACGGAATTAAAAGACGGTCCTCTTATAGCCCTTTTCTGACCGTAAAAACATGAAAAGATTGCCAAATTTTTGTCGTTTCAAATTCAATATTGGAAATAAAACGACGTGTCCTTGATCGCTTTTTACTTTTCAGATCAGAGACACTAATCATGAAAGTACTCCTTGGTCGTAAAAAACCAAGAGGTTCTCTCAAGTATTATTTTATACTTTTTCGGGCTTGGGAGACACAAATTTACGAAAAAGTTCAACCCTGGAGTCTTCTTAAGTTTTTCAGACTCTCTAAAATTTAAAAACGCCGAGTTTCTCCTATACTGGACTCATTAAAATTTTACAGTAAAGGACCTGTTCGATTACAAACAGGAATGGACCACTCCTTCTTAGGGTTCGAATCTAAACTAAGTTGGACTCATCCGAAGGATGAGCTTATAATCAAGCATATGTTATCCTCCTCAAGCTTGTAAAAAATAAAGAGGTACTTGCTAGAAATGGTGGGGGAAAAGAGAGGAAAATGAGCCTATTTGTTATCCTTTGTCTCAAAAGAAACCTTATCACCACTCTTGAACACGACACTTTTCATTCACCTGGGTTGGGAAATCCTTTGCTTAACAGTTGATCAAACCACATTGAAAATCTTCAACCGGTTCCGGGTATTAACTTTGGGTCAATTGTCACCAAGCCATCTGTCGTGTCGTTATGTGTTCAAGAGGTCACTGCAAATAAATCATTCATCTGCAAAATACCCGTCATCCATTTTGACCATCCCTGAGTCAGTCCTTACAGCTACATTTCTTCAACTTGATCTATGATTTCGTGTTGTGGGCTTGCCTGCAACGGGTCGCTTTCTATCGACATCAGCACATTATCTAGAAAGATGACCTAGAAATCGTCAGTACCTTGAAATCTGCATGCATCAATGACAGGTTTCTCGCCTTTGACGACAGTTCACATCATTGACTTTCGATCGAAGGATTCCGTGACATGTTCGACATCAACGCATTCATTCGCATCTCATGGATTGTACTGGGTACTTTGAGAACCATTGACATCACTGGTGGTCTCTCTCACACTTGTTAACAGTTTACATCATCGACTGGTAATCAAGTGGTTTCTACCATGTTCGACATCAACTCATTTATTCGCATGGATAGAATCGTACCATTTCGGGAAGTAGAAATGAAGACCCTAGATCTAGTTTCCACCATCCAGGCTGCGAGGAGTTTTGTATTCATTATATAGTAGACTAATCATAAACAGATGGCTGCGTCCATACCGTGTCTATAAAAGTCTATGATTATGATGTACTGCGAAATCATTCCTATATCAGAGCAGTAGTTAGTTTGTTAGTTAAAGTTTTCAATCTGAGTATTGGAATGCCTACCTCAGTGATGATATGATCTTACATATGTATTTTGTGTTGAATATTTGCAGGTTCCGACTGGGCTCTCCACAAGATAATCCTTGAAATGATAAAGCACTTCACCCTTCCTAGATGATATGAAACCCTAATCTACTACAGGCTTCGCACTTTAGGGGGCAATCTGTTACACAAAAATTTGTCACCATGACTATTTGCAGTTAGTATGGCTCCATCAACTGTCATACTATCCTCCTTGGCAAGTCTTATACCTCTGCTACTCATGTCAAACTCCAAGAAAGAGAGAAAGTCTTTAAAAATCTATATAACTCTGGGTACGCAGTTTCTCTTAGCCTTACCTGCGTGTACGCACCCCAAGTTCACATTACCTGCGTACTTGTACGCTCTGTCTGTAAAAGGGTGGGTGCGTACTCCTGTAAAGGTCAAAAGGCGCAAGTTTTACTCCAAAAAAGTTACTTGTGGTCGATTCTAGAGCATTCTAGAAGATGGTTTGACGTGTATTGAGCGCCTCCAGATGGTTCATGCATCCCTATGAAAGAGGATCTTATCCCATCAAGAGGGGAGCTATCCCATTGAAAGAGGGACTTATCCCATTGATGGTGGACCTGATTAACTTCCTCCAAAGCAATATAAATACAGGCATTGGGCCAGAGGGAGGGGAGGTTGAAAGCTGAACATTCCTAAGGGTAGATGCTGCTGAAATTAGGACTCCCTTATAGAGCTTGAGAGGAGAGATTCCAATCCTTTCCTGGCTTCATTTGGAAGTGGGTGAGCTGATCAAAGTAAAAGAGAACTCTTGCTGGACCCTAGGAGGGACCTGCACAACACCAAGGCACAGGTTGTAATGGTTTCTTTTGTTTCCACTTAATACAATTAAGCTCATTTTTCTCAACAAGTTGTTATACATGATTTGTTTCATATACTCCTTGGTCTTTATGATGAATATGTTTTATTTTATGAGTTATTCAGGTGCTATGTAATTGTTTGCTTGTTAGTGAATGCAGGTTTTGAAGAGAAGGAGGAGCTCATCCGGATCGGAGAGACTGGACTACTACAAAGCGTTGGACTAAAGGTATGTTTTAAACACCTGGTTGCTTGTCTTCTAAATCCATGTTTAGGGAAAGATAGTGTTTAATTGTCTTGTTTGTCACTAGAAAGCCTTAGCTTCTAGGGAGGTCGGTTTTGTCCGCAAAATTGACTCTTTCTGCATGACAATATTCTTCTCACTTAAATTCAGTTTCCCTAATAATATAAATGAACTTTGTTATAATTGCATCTAATCTTATTGTATCAAAACTATAAAATAAAAAATATCAAAAATGTTTTTAAAAATATGAAAAATTAAATTAAAATTTTATTTTTTACATATTGGATCTTTCTCTCTCTTATGTATATATATATATATATATATGAAAATTTATTCATTTACAAAAGTATAAGTTAAAGTTAAATATTATATTTAATAAATATTTAGATTTTTAGTTTTTTCAATAAATTATTATCAAGATCTTATTTTATATTTCTTGGTGAAATTTGCAATTTAATTTAATTTAAGTATCTCAACCATTGGTATTTTCAATTCCAATAACTCTTTTTATTTTAAGATTTTTAATTCTCAAGAGTAATCATATTAGAAGAGTTGAACTTGGATGGAGGTCATAACAATTTATCCTTTACCCCTTTGAGCTAAGACTGAACTTTCAAGGTTAAATTGAATATATAATTTTTTAAAAATTAATTTAAACTTTTTTTTTTCCTCCGTTTTAATAAATATGATGATGTATATCAAATTTTTAAAATAATAGTAAAATTGAAATAAATTTAGTATATCTTCAATATAATAGCAATGAATACATCGAAATTGCCATGTAACCATCTCCCTCCCTTTATCCTCACATTTGAGAAGGGGTATGTTTTTTGTCTTTACTCATTGACTTTATACTTCATAGATGGCTCCATTTTCATGTTGCATATGACCCTTTTGAAAGTTTAGATAAATGTGATATTCAAGTATTATCCATAAATACATAAGATTATGACACTTGGTTTCATATTCGAAGAGGTCTCTTGGATTTTTCATAGCTCTTCATGTTCACTTGTGGATTTTTTTATTTCCACGCAACTGAATATTGCAATTTACATAGTCCCCTAAGGATCTGTTTCCAACATTATGGCATACTTTAGTCCAAGAAGAGAGCTAAAATATGAAGGTAAATAACAATCAATACCTAGATGTGATCTCTAAATCTAGTGGTTTAAGGAAGACCACAAACCAAATGGGGTAGCAAAAGTCGAAGTCTTCTACTAGTGATGGTTTAAGGAAGAACGAAACCAAAAAGGTAGCAGAAGAAAAATTCTTCTATCAATAGTGGTTTAAGTCTAGCCACCAACTCTAGAACTTGGCTCAAAGAAATTCCTAGAACAATTCTTAATTTGGCTAGAAGTTGATGTCTTCTACTGAATGGAAGTGATTTCTGATAATGGTTTAAAGATAACCACAAACTATTGAAGTGGTGGTTTGAAGATGACCACAAAATAGTGTATGAACACACACCAAATTGTGTTAATGGAACATGAGTTTGTCTTTGGCTAAATCTCAGACTCTAATTCTCATTGAATCTAGCCCTAGGATCTAACTACTAACTCTTGTTTTGGCTATGGTTCAAGCTCAATTGATATGACTTCAAAATTGGTTGTTGACTATAAATTCTCCCCTCATTAGATACAAGGTGAGAATAAATTCAAAAGAAAAGTATGTTATTTGTAGCTTAGAGAAGAAGTTACTATACATTTAAAGGTCAACAACATAATATGAAACATGTCACTAATGTTTAGATCTCTTCCAAAAATTTATATATTTAATCTACTATTCATGCATGGAAAGTTTCCATTCTTAGAAGACTATGTCATGTCATTCTTGTAAATTGAGCCCTCATTGGTCATTTCAATGGTCTTTAGCCATCTCCTCAAGCTATATATTATTAGATGTAGAAGAATTGGATGGAGATGCTTAAAGGGAGGTTTTCCCACTACTTTTGTTCTTGAGGTTATTGCACTTTTCTATTTGAATTAAGGGATGATACAAACCTTCTATTTTGTAATGGTCCATACTCTATGTGACCAAGGAAAATGTAGTTAAATTATTGGACTTTATATTTTTACTTGTAAGTGGATATTGACTTAGAAAATCTTAGGTGGGTTCAACTCTCTCATTTACCCCTTTATTTCTACGTTGACGATACATTTATAAGTATATATCAAATAACACACATATCATTTTAACTCTCAATAATTATAAAACATCCAGCGTGTAAATCTTATCCTATAAAATCCATAGCCATTAATCCTTAGATCAAATACCTTTCACTCTTAACCACTATATATCTTGGATCCCTATAACCCTTAACCAATAATATTCTATAACCATTTAACCTCTAATATCTTACACCAATCCAATAAGCAATATTAATGCATATAATCCCTAACCTTCATCCACTATATCATATAACCCATAACATAAACCCTAATCCTTCTAACTCAAAACTCTATATCCAAGATAGTATAAGCCTTAATCACTAGTGTAGATAAATACAAAAACCATCAACATTCAAAATACTTAAACCACAACTTTTTTATCCCTTATCTTCCAAAATTTCAAATTTTTAATCACTAGCGACTAAAAGCCTTGGACCACAAAATTCACTAACCAATATCATATTAAAATCCTCTCTCTCTCTCTCTCTCTCTCTCTTACACACACACACAAACATACAAACACGCACACAACCAATATATATAATAGCATGTTGTGTACACATTATAATTTGGTATATATATTGAGATTTTATATTGCCATATATACATATACCCCTCTCATCTTTGGCATACTTTCATAGTTGGTTGTAACTACTAGCATCCATTTAAATAGCCAATGTTTACCACATTTCCACTAAAACTTCTAAGATTTATTCTACATTTTTTATATACAATAAATCAAAATTTGAAGCTTATTACTCCCACAATTTCCTAATTTAATGTGTTAGCCTTGACTTGCAATAATAATACCCTGGAAATCATGTGACAGAGATTCATGATGTGTTTGGATGAAACTAACATGTTTTGTATCCTTCTACCCCCTCCTCTCTTTCCCATGTACATGCACATACTTCCCTTTCCAACTATCTGTTATCTTCCCATGCATACATAACATTTTGTACTTGACTTTCCATATTTTAGAAGGGTGTAAATATAACAATTTTCATTACCAAAAACTAATAAAAAATTGTAACACATATTTAAAAAATATTAACTTATATAAATTTTATATATTTTTGAAAGACCTGTAAATTTTAGAATTTTCATTACCATAAACTAATAAAATATGCAGCACTACTTTTATAATATTAGCCATATACATTATAAATTTTCTTTAAGGATCTAAATATGACAAGAATGAGGGGATTGATAATTCTTGATATTGGGAGAAAAGTAGTATCCAATATTGCATAGGGATTAGGACAAGTCATTATAACTATGAAAAGGCTTAGTGACCATGTAAGGGATATTGATTGCAAAGGAGTAAATTGCCAACTTATTTATAAAATTGTTGGATATTCCATAACCATCATTAAAGATATGAATTCTTTGTGATGTTGAAGGGAAATAACTTGACAAGGATTATCATTTGGATTAAAAAGGATTCCAATTTCCTTATGCATTCCTCCTATTTGTATGTCAAAATACACCTCAACTATGTAGCAGACAAGTGGTCTAACAAAGCTCCAAACCTTGAGATTGGAATACTATTGAAAAAATGGGGTAGAACTACATGTTATATGCCATAGCTCTAAGTTTATATTGATGGTTTCAAATCCCATTCATTCTCTCACGAGTGAGAAGATAGTTCATCATTCCATTTGCATTAGTTTGGGAAATTGAAGGATCCTTCCTTAAGAACATGTTCATTAATTTTGGTTTTGGTTATTGAAGGGTCCCATTATACTATGTGTTTCATCAATAGGGTAATGGAGTGTGTAGGTGTTAGAATTCGACAGTAGAACATCCTAGTTTTTGTTGGCATAACAACCTCGGTATGCCTATTAATTCTCTGGGACCTCCCATTAACATTGTCTATGCAAACTTAGGGACCAACTACATCTACAAAGACTTGGTCTAATGGAAACTTTCTAGATTTTGGGGAAACAACACAAACTTATTCAATTTATGTCTCCATTCGATGACTCTTCAATCTCCATTCCCTTTCATAACACAGAATTTTTCCTTTTGGGTTAGGAAATTCCCTTGATTGGTTTGATAATGTTTAGGTGAAGGAGTCTGGCCATATTAGAATAGCTCCTTCCCTTCTCTCAATCACTTATTTTCATTTGTTGGATCTATTTATTTTTCAACCCTTCTAGTTTTTCCATCCTTCATTTTCTATCTTCTTAATCCTAAAATCACTAGGAAACAATTGGGGAGGGGTACCTCAAAAATCTTGTGGGAAAATTCATAGAACGACACATTAGCTCGTCTTGAGGAGTCTCTAGTTTATGGTAACTCTTACTATTTCTTGTATTCAAATAGTTGTGTCTATCCTTAGTTTGGTTATTTTTAGAAATCATCCTTAGGTTTAGGAACTAATCAAACTTTTAATGAAATTTCATGAAAGTATATAAGTTTGTAGTCCTTAACCTTATTCAAGTTCTTTCTTCCTTTAAATATCTTAAAAATTCTTCTCTTTAGAAACCATAATCAAAAGAGTTTCTACATTATGGATTGAGATCATATGTATTGGATATAAAATCATCCCAACATGGACAAAAATGATATCAATGATTCGAGAAGAATTTTAAGAAGTTACAAAGAGTTAATTCATTTTAATAAGAAGATTCTTTTGCAATCCTACTCTATTATCAACGAATTGGAGAACCATTGTCTCATGTTGCATGTTGACATTATGAATTTATTGATTGAATAAAATCAAAGGATTGATTTATTAGAAGTTGATGACTTAGTTAAAAATTATCATTGAATCACAAGAAAGATGATATGTTGTCAACCTCAAATTATCAGTTGAATCATATTAGGCGACACACTCAATGAGGAGATGTTTGCTTCTATAAGGAATATATGATATGGTGTACATTTTTAATAAAAAGGTTATAAGTTATAAAATTGTTTTTGGTTTGATCTGTCCTTCTTCAATATTCTCTAGAGATACTTCATCCCCAAACTTCACATATATATAAGATAACAAGAGTGATAGGAGCATAAAATAGGATATTTTTATTATCCCTTAATCAAAGGTCTACTAATTATATTTTTTTGCAATCCCATGGTTGGCTTGCATTTAACATAACATCCATTGCATCGAATTCAGTAGGTAAAATAAGAAAATCCATTCTTGGATTGACATGGATAGGGAGCATGTGAGCAGGGAAAATTTTAAGAACCCCCCCTAAATTTATAAATATAATAAATGGGCAAATCTCCATGGTATATAGGAAAAATGGAAGGCGATTTTATCAATAATATAATATGTATATATAATTTTTTGGCGAATTTCTCACCAGGCATGGAAAACATTTTACTCAATTATAAAATCTTGTAAGGTCTTGGCAAGTCTTTCACTAAATAATAAAACTTTGTAAAGTCCTAGTGAATCTTAGCATAGGCTACATGCTGGTTTAATTCCACCATTTAAATAGGCTACATTCCAGGTGAATACCATGGGTCAATACCATGTGCCATTTTGGTGAATACCATGGGTCAATACCATGTGCCATTTTTATTTTTATTAATTCTAATATTATGGTTAATAATGGTTTTTTGCATGGTATTAATAACGATCTAGTCCATGGTATTTGTCCCATAGTATTTTGGCCATAGGTTTCACCTAAATATAACCCATTTTTTGAGTGTTCGTAAATATAAGGTGACTTATGGAGTAAATATAAAAAAATGTTTTATTTGTTTACCATACCTCTCGTTTATTATATTTTTATTAATTTACCATACCTCTTTTACAAATATGGTATTTGGCCCATAGGATTCACTTAAATAAAACCTCTTTCTTGAGCCTTCATAAATAGAACGAGGGTTATGGACTAAATATAAAAAGAGGTTTTATTTATTTACGATACGTCTAGTTTATTTATATTTTTATTTATTTACCATACCTTTTGAGTAAGTATAAAAAGACGTTTTATTTATTTACCATACCTCAACTTTACTTATATTTTATTTGTTTACACCCTTACATGTATATAAGGTGACTTATGGAGTAAATATAAAAAATGTTTTATTTATTTACCATACCTCTCATTTATTTATATTTTTGTTAATTTACCATACCTCTTTTATAAATATGGTATTTGGCCCATAGGATTCACTTAAATAAAACCTATTCTTGAAAATGGGCAAATGGATTCACTTAAATAAAACCTATTCTTGAAAATGGGCGAATGGAAGGTTGTAAGTCCTAATTTCAATGGCTAAATTTACCTTTTTTACCCTCTCCCTTAAAATAAGGTGGGCTATTTGAGGTGATTTGTAAAAATGTACTATGATACAAAATATTCGCCCACTAAAAATTTAAAACCCCTTAATTTCGCCAAAGGGTGAACATTCGCCCCTAAAATTATCCTTGCATGTGAGGAAGTTAAATTGGAGGAAACTATGAAGAGTTAAATATTTTGTAGGAAACCAGGACCATAAGAACAATAGGGTTGAGAGTTGCAATGATATGAGCAATGTTGGAGATTACTAATTAGTGAATCAAATGACTTATGAGTATTTTTCCTTGATGTTAAGTTTGATCTATGGCCATTTCAATGGTGACCCACTTGTCTGAAGTTGTAAATTTGTTGAACTACTAATTATCACTGTTTTGAGTGGGTTTTATCATCCTTGGGTTGACACTATAAAATTGTTTTGTCCTATTATGGTTTTATTTTTATTTTTCTCTTTTTATGTGTAGTGTTCCATAACCCATAGATCTGAAATGTAAATTAGGTTTACAGGTATTATAAATGTATTAAACTAAATTAAAGAGACAAGTAATATGAGATATGTGAATACACCCTTGTATTATGATAATAAGGAAGGTGTTGGCAACATAGTTTCGATCCATTTTGAGGAACCTTTTTGGTCATCTTTGGCTGTGCACCCAAGATTGCATGAGGAATTGCAAAGTATATGGTGTGGGGGAGACATTGGGCCTTCATTTTGAGGCCTTTACTACTATCATAAGTGTGTTTTTTCCCCGTCTACTACCTCTTATAGCCTATTATCATTCCCACTTTGTCACAATCACTTGTATTATGGTCATCGCATGCTGATGAGGTTTGATGTTCTTAAATTCAATTAGTTGCCTTTATTTTTAACAAGTTATTAGAGCTAGATCTTGTTTTTTCTAATGTGAGTACCAAATCCTGTAACCTAGTAAAGATGTAGTAAACCAAATTGTTAGTTGTCATATCTATGCACCCCTAGGGTGAAATATGCCACATGTATTTTGTTTTTAGGTGGCTCAAAATGGATTAGTGTTGGTGGGTCGAGATGGCTCATAGGTGGATTGAGATGCCTCCTAGCTTAAGAAAGGAAGGCACCAACTCATAGTCAATGCTCCAATGAAATGTAAGGTGGAAATGCATAGACCATGGCAACAATTGAATATTTAATCAACTTCGAGGTTTTGGTAAGTGGCATGGGTATTTTCATGCATGCCATATCATGAAAAATATCCTTTGACAACATATAAGTAGTTACCCATGTCAACAAGAGTTGTATTTGTAAATTGTATTATGCTATACTCTTGTTTTGGGATGTAAACAGTTAACAATTTTACATCCTCTGGAGCTATTCATGGTTCAATACACCCTACCCTATATTATATAACCTCTATAAAAAGTAAAGATTGAAGGTCCGGATTGGTCATGGAAGCAGTTAATTTATGCATTGCAGAATTGTTCAAATGGTCCAATATGAAGACCATATGTTGGTGTATATTGTAGTTTCATGATGGAGCATATGTGCATCCATTTTGAGTCTATACATACTATCTTTATAGTGGTAATATGAACATGTGTATTGCTCTTTTAATATAAATTATTCTATTCTAAGTTTTATTTCATAGCAAAGAACTTATACTATAATTTTCCTTTGTAGCACAAGTTAGTAGGTAGGGCCCTCTACCTGGTTTGCATTGCAAATTCATTTATTTATTAGTTAGATTAGCTAATTAGACAAATTTGTATTTTTATTTATGTTCTGAAAATCAATATTTTAATTTAGTGTCATTTTAGTTCTTGAAATTTCATATGTCCTTAATTGCTAAAGTGTGGATTCCATTTAGATTCCAGGTACTAAAGGTTGAAAAACGAAAGTGATTTCTAAAGAAATGCAAAATTATTTGATGCATTTAATGTAAACAATGTACTTTGTTCAGATATTGTAAAGTGCTCTTATAAACATAATTTTAGTTATCCAACAAAACATTAGCATTTTACTTTCTTCCTCATTGAATTTTATCTTTTAATTGTAAAGTGTGGATCACCTACAAAAGTTAGGAACTCAAGTTTGAAGACCAAAAGTGCTTCTTAAGGAATCATAAAACCATTTAATTTCCTGACGCTAAATAATGGACTACAATTTCTGAAAGGTGCTCTTGAAATCATAATCCCAGTGATCAGATAAACCATTTTATCTCTTTAATTTTTAGTATTTTTGAATTTTATTGTGAGTGGGCTATCAAGATTTGAGAGGGATCAAAATCTCTTTAGGTGTGAATCTCTTTTAGAGTGCAATATAATTTTTTTCATTGTTTAAATTGCATTTTTAACGTATAAATGGATAAATGCCTTGAAAATCTCTTTGAGCACTTGATTGTGTAGAATACACAACTTAAACTTACAATTCCAATAAATGTTTTCTAGATTTCAAATGACTAAAAAATACACCTAAAAAAAACCAAAAATGAGAATTGTGAGAAAGTAAGAATAGTTAAATTGTTTTAATCGTTATTTTTTTTATTGAAGTATTTTAATTAAAACCCATTTTTTTATGCCGCTTATTACTTTTATAACAAGTATTGAAATAAATACACATTTTCTTTACTTTCATTTTTTTTGTTGATATATATAGCTTTAAAAGATGATATAATTTATGTTATTCCACATTAATATCTAAATATTTGGTTCATGATTATGAGTAAAAGAGTTTCTTTTACATCTTCGAGGTTGTAATTTCAACAACCCTAACAATACGACCATTGATGTTTTATAATTCTTTTATTTAAACCTAACTAAACATATATATTTATTTTTACTTTTAACCAAACAAAACCAATAAACATAATTGATATTTTATGAGCCTTTTAATTAAAACTAATCAATTAAGTATATTATTTTTTGTTTTTAATTATATTTGAAGTTATTTTTTATTTAAAAACTATGTCATTTTCATTTTAAAAGGTATACATGTTAACTCAAAGTTGACCTGGAAAGGAATTGGGCATCTTCGTAAAACTAAAGTGTAGAATTCACCTTCAAAAGCGGCAATATCTTTTAAAATATTGAAGATTTTTTTTAATGAAAAGATAATATTACTTTTGTAAATTAATATTTTTGGATAAATTTTTAAAATATATATTTTTTTAAATGAATTTTTTCAAATAATTTTATTTAAATATTTTTTAAAATAATAATTAATGGAAATGACCATATTAATAAAAATTAAAATTTAAATAATATTAATATTAATAATTTTTGTTTTAAATATAACTTTGGCATTAAACAATGTTAATAGTTGTTAAATTTTTGAATAAAAATTCCAATCATTCAAAATAAATAAATAAATTTCCCCAACTTAATAGTCATCATTTAGCGAAAACATTTAAATTATAATAAAGGTTGCTACCCACGCCTATCAATTTTGGGTGTGGTTTCACTGATATGCAGATGAGGAAGGTGATATGAAATATAATTTATATAAAATTTTTTATGACAACACCCCACTCCTGTGCCTCCATTATCCATAATTCAAAATACATCACATGGCATCTTGAATTTAATTACATGCCTCGAGCTCCCCTCTCAATGGCAGGAGGAAAATAAGACAAAAGACTATATTTCTTTCAGTTGCAAAAGTTTTCCGACAATAATTCTGATAACGGATGTCAAGGTTTGTCTCTATAAACTAAGAAGGAGACATAGGATGATAAAACCACATAAGTAGGTTATAAAACGATATTTTAACTTCCACGAGACTAAAAATAGTCTATGGGACCATCAACTCCCTGCTTTTCTCCTTTTGTAATTCAATCATTTTCTTATTCAAATTAATAATGCACTGGCCCAACCTTCTAACAATCCCCTAGCTGAAAACACAATGCCAATAAAACAATGCTAGAATATTACCATAAATTTCTCTGATGTCTTTGAATGCATCACATTCCAAAATGAAATGTTTTTTCAATTCCAGTGCCCCATACGTGCAAAATGTACACACCCATTCTTCCATAGCTTCTTTAGGCCTTTTCCACCATCTTATTTCACACCGAAGTTGATGCGAGTTGGTTCTTAATTGAGTAATATGGACCTTTTCCATTCACAGAAAGCTAGCTCCAATGACTCTTTTGTTGCAGATCACATGTAGGGTTGAATTCCTCAATGTAGTACTTCCTCTTTCTACCCAACTCTTTTCCCCATACTCATTTGCGAAGCTTCACCATAACAAAATTCTTTAGATCCTTGCTATTTGTGGGACATACATTGAGGTAGATATTCCATTTTTGCATCCATGTGTAATTTTTGTCTCATCCATATTTTCTTTCTTTCACTCATGCCTTCATTAAAGATAACATTAGGCCATCTACCTACTCCCTTTATCAATTATTTTTAGATATTTTATGAACCGCACCATAGCAATTTCTTCGATGGGATTTTCTCTTGTTTCACTCAAAGTTATCTCCTAAGGTACCAAACTTTTTATTTTGAACTTGCTCATGACCAAGCATTTTTGGATTTTCTCAATTTGTTTCCATTTTGAGACGGGGGTGTTGCTAGCCCACAATTCACACCCATATAGCAACATTGGACAAATTAGGAGTCCAAAAGGAACTTTAATCATTTTCCAATCCCATAACTCTGTCTCTCTACATTTGTTTTGAAGAGCATATAATGCTTTCCACCCTCCTAAAATTCTCTTCTTTCTACAGTCCTCCCAATTTAGTTTGTTGTTGAAATCACTCCTTAGGTACTTGTACTCATTTACTTCTTCAGGAAATTTTCCTTCAAAGAATAATGTATGCTCCCTCTGCTTCCTTTTATTAGAAAAAATCATTATTTTCGTCTTGCTAGTATTGACTTGCATCCCCACTTCTCTACAAAAACGCTCAAGGGAATATAGGTGCATCTGCAGTCCATGGGCCGATTTAGAAATCAATACAAGATCATGAACATATAAAAGAAGCTTTATCACAAACTACCCCAACCGAACACCATCTCCACCTTGCTGATTTAGCCACTCTTCTAGTTTATCAATATATAAACCAAAAAGAGTAGGGGATAGAGGGAAACCTTGCTTGACTCCAATGTCACTTCTAAAGCTTTCTGAAATGCTTGCTAAAGTTCTAATTTTTACTTTCACCTCTTCATAAAGTTTATGGACAACGACTCTATAATGAAAAAATTTCAAGTTCTTCCATTCTACGCCAGAACTTATCTATGGGGACTGTGTCAAATGCATTTTTGAAGTCAAAAAAGAAGCATAATACTTCTTCTTTGTCCTCCCAAACCTTTTCAACAATGTGTTTCAACGTAATGCCATGATCCATTATATAATGCTTTGACCTAAAAACCGTGTGCTCTCTTTCCCTCTTTTATTTTTCTTATGCCCACTTATTGATTCTATTTCCTACCATGCTATCGAAAAGCTTTTCAAACAAAGGATTGATCATATTGGTTCTATAATTGGAAGGATTATTAATGTATCCACTTTTAAAAAGGGCTATTGCTAGGATTGTTGTCCAATCTATTGGGAATCCTTGCTTAATGGTGTTGTTGAATATTTCCATGATGTGTGGTGCAAGATAGTTCATTCCCCATTTTATATACTTTGCTTGAAGTTCAACCAAGTTCTTTGCCTTTCATGTTTTTAGCTTCTTAATTCCAATCTCCACCTCATGTAACATGAAGAGCTTTGTAGTTGTGTTGAACCTGGGGGAAGCTCTGCTTCTGATTCTTTCTCATAAAGTTGTCTTACATATTCAAACCATTGATTAACTGTAATATTATTTTCGATTTTCTTCTTCCTCAGTTGAAATTTCTACCCAAAAAATTTTGGGTTATTCTTGCTTATATATATTAACTCTTCTCGCCTTGTTTGCATGAAATCATCCTTTTTCCTTTTTAGTATCTGCTTATATAACTTTACATTCATCCTCTCATTTCCTGCCTTTTTCAAGGTTATCCTTGCCATTTTGCATTCCTCATCAAACCAAGCATTTACAGGAAAACAAATTGATTTTGATTTCCTATTTTTTCTCTTTTGCACTTCTCAAGTGCACTTTGAATTATATTTGTTAACTCATGACCGTTGAAGCTTTTTGAAACCAATTTTCTCCTTCTAAATTAATCTCTCTAACATTGTCTTGAAGATAGTACAATTTTCTTGTGTTAGAAGATTTTTTCCCCTTGATAGTGATTGACGAGAGCATTGGGTTTTCCTCCTATACTGCCTTTCTTCTAACCATGATGACTTTATATTAAATTGGGTTATGGTGTGATTTTAAGTCCCAAATATGCTCTCCAATCTTAACTTTGTCTATCTTTTCTATCAAGATTTGTGAGCAAATCATATAGTCAACGACACTTGGCCCATTGCATGTGTTTCAAGTGAAGCTCTGAGACCTTTTCCATCTATCTAGACCATTGCAAATAATTAAGTTGAAAACACCACACACTGTAAGCAACTCCTCTCCAAAATGATGTTAATTTTGTCATCTTTTGAACACCTCACCCGTTGGGGATTCTCCTCTTCAGTGAGCTAAATAGGATTGTGATCCTCTTTGCAACGTAGAATACTAGCTTGATGATTTGATGTTCTAACATTAAAATCTTCCAATATCTTGCTTTAACGCTGCATAAAAATCCTTGTTGTCTAGCCCTTTATTTTTGTAAGTTTTTGAGACTTGAGGGAAAAAATAGCATGTTGCAATTCTTATGTGATTCTCATTCTATAATATTTTGAACCATAAATATTGTTTATTTTCATATTCTTTCATTCACTGAATGTGACAACCTTTTGTTTCTTTCACTAAAACTAGTATCCCCCATACCCTTTGCCATTTTCTACTACTGTGTTCCAAATTGCTAAGTTCAAATAACAATCAAACACAAGGGTTTTGTAACCATCATGTTCATGAGTTTCCCTGAGACAAATTATGTCTCTACCTTCCGCAATAGGCCCTAACCCAGGTCCTCTCCTCTAAGGATAATCTCTACAATTCCAGCAAACTAAACTTAGGTAGACTTGGGTAGGATTTGACTACTATGCAGTTTGACACATAAGACTTAAATTTGAGCCTTCACCTCTTTTCATTCATGTTGATCTTCTTGTTTTCAGATTTAAATTTGAGTTTTCACCCTTTTTCATCCATGTTGATCTTGTTGTTTTCCTCCCTATTATTGAATTCTCTATTTTTTCTTCACTGCCAGCTTGCTGCGCTCTTTTTCCCTAAAACCCAAACATTACAATAACTTCTTTACCATAGGAATCTGGAATTAAAATAAAGGTGGCCATTAAATTAAACATTTTTATGTGATTGTAAATTTTTATAATTTTTAAAAACTTAGCAAGGTCAAACCTTTAAATAGCATAGTATTCTATAAATGCTGTAATATTCTAAAAATCTATAATCTACTTAAACTCAAGGTAAAAAATTATATCAACCATTCTCAATATATCGAATCTCTAACACACACCTTGAAACAAGTTATAGCTCTCTGTGATGTGCGGATTGAGAATATCGAATCTCTAACTACCACCTCGAAACAAGTTGTAGCTCTCTCTGATGTGCTGATTGAGAATATTGAAGTCCAATTTAGCCAACTCTAAAACCTTTTTGTTCATACTTGACCTGGAAAGAGTACGTGAAAAAGAGATTAAGCATTCATTGAAATTATTGTGAAGTTCATAACTAATTACGGAAATATTAACAAGGTAAGTATTTGATCCATGAATTGTTTTGTCCAAATATTTCGATGAAGCCGCTAGCCTCCCATCTCGGCACACTGCAATGCAAGGAAAATCCAGGGCATCCCTCACCTAGATAACAACATAGTTACTAAATTTGGGCGAATTTGTAAAAAAATTGAATATTCATGACTTCGTTCGATTCAACCAAATTATTCAACGATCGATTCACTTTACAGTAAATTTACAGTACATAGGGATTATATGGGCGGGATATTTCAAAGTTGTTCTAACTAATTTAATAGAGCTTTCACTTTTCCTAAATAGTAAAAAGCATTGTTGGATTGCAGGTTATATTCCAAACAATTTAGAGGGAGAGAGAGCAAGCCAAAGCAAAGGCATTTTTTTAGAGGGAGACAGGGAAGTCAAAGGAAGAGGTATTTATATTTAGAGGGAGATAGGGAAAGTCAAAGTAAGAGGTATTTATATTTAGATTAGAAATAGATTTGATATATTTTAAAACATATAAGTAAATTTTTTTAAATATATTGTTGAAATTTCTTTGAATCAACCATAGAATTGAATTTTTTTTAAATCAGATTAATTCAATTGAATATCTGAATCGAAATTCGAACTTGGTAATTCTAGATAACAGTAATCAAATCAAACCAAATGCCCACTATAAATTCAAGAATACAGTACATTAGGTGACCAGGCAAAAAAATTCTTACCTCTCTTAAAAGGCTTTGATCGAAGTCCATTACATCCACTCTCGTCAAAAGTTGGTTTAGATATTCTGTTGCGAATTCCTTTGCCTCGTCCATCACCTTTTCTCCGGGAAATGAAATTTCTGAAGCCCTAAGTAACGTCAACATGCATCTCACATCTTAATATGCATCTCACTTTTTAATGAGTAATTTTTTATTATTCATATTAATGATGATGGGTTGATTTAACCTCCCAACCGACTTTTACTGAAATGATATTCACTGTAATTATCTGCTATGTCTGAAAACATCACATTTCAAAATTGGTCCCAAAAACTTAAAAATACACCAGATCTTCCTGATCTTTTTTAAAACTTTTCCACGACTCAAATTAATGATATAAACAAAATTTACCATATATAAAATACCATCGGATTAATGACGATATTAGTGTACCATCTAATTAATGATTTCGACAAAATTACACAAAGCAAAATCTGTGGGAGGGGATTACAATTGACAAATGCACCGTCTAGAAGGCTTTGACTAATGCACCCTATGTTGCATCCTCCTCAAGTGTGGTACTTTTCCTATAAATTTTTGGTTACGAGGTATTTTAAGGGTTTCTTCTTGACATTTTGTATTGCAACAAAAACAACCTTTTATACATGTCGGGAATTTTTGCTTACAGCATTAAAATTATTTTGTCGGTGACATGTCACTATTTTTGTGTTGTATTTTTTTATAAAAAAAAATTGTGTATGAAGTATTCAAAAAAAATATTATAAATTTGACATTATGCATTACAATAAAGCAGATTTGATCTATATTTGGATACATTGTTTATCTCATTAAACTTAATTTTAAACTTAATTTATTTTGAGGGTGATGTGTCATTTTTAAAAAAATAGTATGGTATTTTTCTTATAAAAAATTTTGGGTATCAAGTATTTCAAAAGTTTTTTGTTTGTTTGTTTGTTTTGTTTTGTTTTTTAATTATATTATGTATTACAATAAAAAAAAGTTGATGTATATTTGGAAATTTCGTTAACTATATTAAAATTAATTTGAGTGTGACATGCTTTTTTAAAAATGATGTGATGCAAAATTAAAAAATGTTTACATTCACAGTTTATCATGCTAAAAAATTGTTTTCATGTAAGGAGTGTATTAGGTAATAGTGTTTTTTATTTCACCCCTCCACGGTTGTAAATATAACAACATATTGACAACCTCGTTAGTTAAATAAAATAAAAACTATGTGAACACTTAAAAGAGTGAGTGTAAATTTAATAAATAGTTTGAACAAAGGGATATAGATCCAAAGCTTGAGCGGAGGGAAGTTGCGTGTTGTGATCCCATAGTAGCCACATTGATCTCTTGATGCCATAATAAGAGACATTATATTCCAACCACTTACGAACCAACCACCCACTTGCAGTGACATGGAATTGATCAGATGAGGTTGGGGATGTGGGCATAGGCCAATTCCCATCCCCATTTCCCCCTCACGGATTGAGGTGGGATAGTTGTTCCAGAAGAATGACAACGAAATCATTGAAGGGGGGAGATTAGAAGAGAAAGAGAGAACAAAGAGCAGTGGAAGTGTATGTAGCAGAAGAAGAGAAAAGCATTGGTTGCAAGAGAGAGTTCCCTAGAGACTTGGCTTGCAATGTATATAGCTAATAGCGGAGTTGGAGTTTGTGACTGAACCCTATGCTCACCAACTTGGGATGGTATCCCTACTATTGTGGTGCTTGAGGCCATTAGACTATCTATATAAGCCTATATGGCACATGGAAGGCCTAGTTGATGACCAAATCACTATGGTGATCGTTATATAGTAGTTAAACCACTTGGATAGGGTAATCTAAGCCATTGTGGTGCTTTCTAGAGAGATGTTAAACCACCTAAATAGTGAATTGCAAACCTTTTTGGTGAGCCTTGTGAGGAGCCTCACCATTGGGTAACTATATGGACCTTAATTCACCTCCTAGCTTAGTCAAATAAACTCTTCTGACAATTTATTACATGTTTTGATTATATTTTGTTTATTGAGATGATTCAAAGTGAGATATTATGCCTAGTGGACTAATGTTCATTAAATGCAGGTTTATGAGAGAAAATCAGGGAATTTTGGCAAGATTAAAGGCTGAAACTCGAATGGGACAAGGAAGAGATATTGTAGGAGGTAATTCCTCCTCATTTACTCCTCCCTCATTCGAATATTTCTCCATCAATCACACTAGCTCAGAGTACAAGCAGCCAAGTCATGAAGATCAAAAGGTAATCGAGCAAGTGATAGTGAAAGAGCTAGTTCATCTCGAGTTTGGGAGCTGAACCTCCGTAGATTTAAGGAAGTCATTGGAGACTTCAATTGTATAAATAAACAGGCCTAGAGCATCATTAGTATTCGAATTTTTGTTGTAAAATCACTAGTTATTTTTTAGTTCCAGACTTGTGGAAGACATTGCTAAGTAATTTTCTATTTTGACAATAAGAATGAGCTTTTTTATGATCCGGTACTAAGTTAACTCAGAGGGTTGAAGCTCTTGGGTTAGGGACCAACCCTAGCAGAAACGACTCCTCTTCTTGTATTTATATGCTTATATTAGTTTCATAGATTCATGGTTAAATTGTCCTTAGAAGTATTTCATTGCAAGTAGTGTAGATTTGATTAGTTTGTTTATTTCACTTCCATTTGTGCTTTACTTTAGTAGTAGGTTAGAAGGGATAAAACGAACACCAAAAAGTTGTCAATAGGTGTCTTGGCCTCACTTCTTCCTTCAGGGATCATGATTTGAGGAAAGGACCCCTATGCAACCCCAAAAAGACATATTTCTACTTTCTCATAGAATTTAGAGTTTACTGTACTTGAACCACCATTTTATTAGTTTGCAAGTGTAGGATTTAATTACCATTTCCTCCATTTTCAGTCTTACAGTAGATCTCATCAATGATTCCATTTTATTCTGCAAATTTTCCTCATGCATGAAGTAGACAACTAGCTCATTAAACTCCATTTTTCTAGCTCATTAAAATTCTTCTTGTTTACATGATTTTT
The DNA here is from genome assembly GCA_031772625.1 of Pinus tabuliformis. Classification (NCBI taxonomy): domain Eukaryota; kingdom Viridiplantae; phylum Streptophyta; class Pinopsida; order Pinales; family Pinaceae; genus Pinus; species Pinus tabuliformis. The sequence goes on along the minus strand of CM062814.1, from coordinate 737,889,492 downwards.
GGGAAAATATCATTATTTGATGCAGTGTAGGTGTTTCAGAAGTAGAGAAATATTTTATAGCAAGCAACCTCCTCCAAAGTTCACCCATCCATGATCATTCCTCACTTTCACTAAGACCCTCACCAAATTCATCATTCTTCAAGGAAATTTCTTCAAGCATGTTGAGCAAATCCAACTATCTCCCAACCTTGGTTTTGAGTTCTGAGTGACCCTAGGCACTTTCTCATTCCATTCCATCCACCAACCACCTTCCCTAAGCCTTCCATCACCTTCAGCACCCATCGTTTTGCTCTCGACTATATCCTGTAGAAATACAGGGAATCCTGTATGTTTTTAGGACATCCTGTAGGTTTTCCTGTAGTGGCCTGTTTTGAGGTCGAATTAAGGGAAAACCTCCAAGAGGCCACAGAAGGTCACCTAAGGGTCTCCCAAACCTTCCAACCATCCACCAACATCCCTAAGCCACATGCCACACCACCAAAAGAGATTAACTTTCACACTTGTTTTTCCATAAAAAGAATAAAAAGAAAAAAACAGATTTATTTCAGTCCTTTACATGCACAGTAGTGATGTTTGATGTTTTGAACTTCCATGCTTAGGAAAGTAGCATTTCATACATGTTATCTTGGAATTCTTGTAAAGCATAGTTTCTCAGCAGTTAGTTAGGAAATGGTGTGTGTTTTAGCATTAGATTTCAGTCCTTTTCCTTATTGCAATAGACAAGCTTTCTCCTAGAGTAGATTTCTCTTTCTTTCATCAGTAATCAAGCTTCTTATGAATTGATAGAAGTTTGGCTTGAAAATCCTAGTGGTCTCTCGCTAGTTGAACAGTGACAAAAGGCAGAACCATCACTTTTACTTGTGTATACAACATTGTCACCTCCAAGTTTGTACGAACCCTGGGTTAATAAAGTAAAGCTGGTAGCCCTAGGAGTTGCAATATTCTTGTTGCAATACTGGTGCTCATCACTTTTTGGCGCCATTGTCGGGGAGGTGTCCAAGTAATATGTGATTATTGCTTTCTTTCTTCCATTTCTTGTTTCTGATATTCTACTATTAGTTTCATTTCTTCAAAAGTAATTTAGTTTGCTTCCTTTTCCATTATGCATTCTTTGCTTTCCTTTCCATTTTGAAAGTAGGCTTTTAATTAAGTAGTTAATTTTTCATTCAGTCAGTAGTTTTCATTCAGTTTGCAATTCCAATTCTATAATTACTTTAAAAGTTTGAAGAAACACAAAACAAAACAAAAACATCTTTTTTTTCATGCCTCGGAGGAATAGGGATAACTTAGGGAAATTTTTTCCAAATACCCCCACTGCCTCAAACAGCCAACCTTCCCTCTTCTTCTATGGCTGTGAACTGGAGGAACCCTTAGGTGAGTAACCAGACATATTTGAAGAGCCTACAAGGGAAGAAGAAGAATAAGAAGAGCCCATTCCTATTGAGCCAATGGCTAAAAAAAGAAATGGCAAAGGAAATAGAGAAAGAGTTGACGATGACTTCCCCATCAGGGAAACCAATGGGGATACTAAGATGAAAAATATAAGACCCTCTTCCTTTCCTCATTTCCATGGCCTAACCTCAAAAGATCCAGACACTTGCTTATTTGAGTTTTTTGTCATATGCCAAACCTATGACTACACCAATGATGAGCAGAAGTTGAAACTATTTTCATCCACTCTCAAGGATGTAGCTTTGTGCTAGTTCATGGGTTTACCTAGAGATAGCATCACAACTTGGGCTTCGATGCAGAAATACTTCAACAACAAGTATCAAGACTACTATAGGTCTAAAGACACTAAAGAGGAAATTTTTAGGATGACCTTAGGGCATGATGAATCCCTAGAGGATTATGAGGAAAGATTTGAGTTTAGCTACAAAAGTGACAGGTGCACACTTGACCTTGAATCACTGAAGTTGGTCCTGCTTAGAGGAGTAAGGGAAGATTTTTTGGATACCCTAAACTTGTTAGCAAGAGGGGATATCTACCAGTTAACCTATGAGGATATCAAGACTGTCTTTAGAAACCATTCTAGGGTAGATAGGAAAAGGGGTATGGGTAGTCAACCTATGGTCAATCCATCCTCATCCAATTCATCCATCAAGGGTGAAATTGGAAACATGTTAGAGGATTTCAACAGTGAGATGTTGCAAACCCTTGCCCTACAGATGGAAACTATGCACATTAAGAGAAAGAAGGAGGAAGCCACGAGGAAGCGGAGAGAGCCTTGGCCATTTTCCATCCTAGATGCACCAAGAGGCACCCTAGAAATGAATGTCCATTGAATTCTATTGAAATATTCTCAGTCTGTGAAGAAAATCACTCCACAGACAAGTGCCCTTCTCTCCCTGGATTAAAACTTATATATCAAGGAGATAAAGGGGTAACTGAACAGCTCTGCTACATAAGCCAAAGGACACCTCATGGGCCTAGGCCATACCAGCAAGGCACGCAAGGTTCATCCCATGCATATTACAACCCCAACCAGACCACATCCATACCTTATTAGGGGGCCCTTGCTCATCCTTCCTGGTCTACACCTCCTCCTTGGTCCCTCGCACCTCAATATCATTCTTAGCCAGCCAGCTAGTCATTTCAACAATATACTCTGCCACAACCTCAGTGTAATGCACCATCTCAATGGTGGAGGCCCCCATGCAATAATGCTCCATCTTTATTTCCTTAACCACCTGCTCAACCACAAATTTCACACTCTAATCCACCTAAACAACCCCGAGATGCATGCCCAACCAAATCTGAATTCGAACAACAGACATGCACAACAAGTATACAATGGAGAGACATCCTATCCTGCTTATGCTATGGAGATTTAGGAAATCAACCTGAGATCTGGGAGATTACTCATGGACAACCAACCTCTACCTCCACCTATGGAGGTTGAGGAAGAAAGAGAGGAAATCATGCTTAAATTAAATCCACCACCCCTTCATGAGAGATTAACCCAACCACTCCAGCCTACCCCAAAAGAGACTGAACTTCTGGGAGAACTGAAAGACCTATGTGTTAGAATTCCACTTCTCCAAGCTATTAAAGATGTACATATTTACACCAAGTTGATTAAGGAGAAGTGCTTCAAACATCCAGGGAGGTGAAGAATAGATGCCCCTACCATTAATATCAATGGACAACTACTTGACTTAATGCTGGGGCAGGTAATATGTCCGAAAGTATTTGCACCATAGAAGCCCTGTAGTAGATGTACACATCAATGGCACCATTGTCCCACACACTCAGATTGATCTTGGGGCTGCCATCAATGTGATGACCATGAACACCATGCTCAAGCTCAACCTCCAGTTTTCTTTGAGAAATACCACAATAGTTCTGCAACTTGCAAACCACTCCATAGTGACCCCTGAGGGGATTGTGGAGGATGTGATGGTCTCCATTGACTCTTGGGTGTACCCTTCAGATTTCCTAGTTCTCCAGCCTACAGCTAAGCTTACTAGTTACCCTCTCATCCTTGGGAGGCCCTGATTAGCCACTGTTGATGCCTACATTGGCTACAGGGTTAGAAATATGACCATAAAAAATGGGCATATGTCCAAGCAGTTAGTCCTATACCATCCTGCTCAACCATCTTTAGAACATGACTTACCTTTGTGGTTGGAAGAGGAGGAGGAACATGAACTTTATTCCGCCCAACTCTATACCTTAGAAACAACCATGGAGGGGGACAATAGGATGAAGATGATTTGATTGCACACATACTCCAAAGTCCAACTCCCAGTACATTGTCCTTAGAAGAATTAGTAGAGGAAACCCGGGACAACCATCAGATTGATCTATTGTTAGCCGATCCCAACCCTATCCGAGTCAAAACCATAGAATTCATCCCCGGGAGAACTTTGAAAATCAACCCATGTCTTTTTGTTTAGCAAGAAGAAAATTTGTGCAACCTGATAAAGGAACACTTGGATGCCTTTGCTTGGAGTTACAAAGAAATGAAGAGAGTGCACCCCTTGGTGTCAAATCACCACATTGATATCAAAGAAGGTTGTAAGCCAGTCTGGCAACCCCAAAGGAGGATGAATCCAGCTCTTAAAGACATAGTCAAAGAAGAACTGCAAAAGCTGCTAGATGAAGGATTCATTTACCCTATCTCAGACAGTGAGTGGGTCTCTCCTTTGGTGTTGGTTCCAAAGAAAAATGGTAATTGGAGGATTTGTGTCGATTACAGGGAGTTAAACAAAGCCACAAAGAAGGACCTTTTCCCTCTACCTTTCATCAACCAAATGCTAGATGGCCTCAGAGGGTGAAAGTTTTTCTCTTTCCTAGATGGATTCAACGCGTACAATCAAATCCAAATCAGCCCAGAAGACTAGGATAAAATCACCTTCACTTAACCTTGGGGTACTTTCACTTATAGGGTCCTTCCTTTTGGCCTATGCAATGCTTCTGCCACTTTCCATAGAGAAGTCCTCAATATCTTTGCTGAGTTAGTCCATGATGCAGTAGAGATTTATATGGATGATTTTACACCTTATGGATGTGATTTCCAGGAGGCTCTATCTAACTTAGGTAAGGTGCTACACAAATGCATTAAAATGAACTTGTCTCTAAGTCCCAAAAAATTTGAATTCTCGATGACTGTAGGGACTATGCTATGTCATTCAATATCCTAGCAAGGACTGCAGGTGGACCTAAACAAAATAGTTATCATCCAAAGGGTCCCACCTCCACAAAAGCATAGAGTTGTCAGAATTTTCCTAGGGTTAGTCGGATACTACCGAAGGTTTATAAAAGAATTCAACAAGTTGGCTTCTCCTTTATTTGGGTTGTTGGCCAAAGACTCTGAGTTTGTATGGTTAAAAAGTTTTCAAGAGGCCCTTGACACCCTGAAGGACAACTTAACCACTGCACATATTCTCAGAGGCCCAAATTGGGCCCTTCCTTTTCATATACATGCTGATGCCTCACACAAAGCCACAGGAGCAGCCCTAGGGCAAATAGATGTAAAATTGCTTTATGCCATTTACTTTATCAGTAAGAATCTGTCAAAGGCTGAACTGAACTACACAGTGGATGAAAAGGAGCTCTTGGTTGTTGTGCATTCATTGAACAAATTTAGGCATTACATTACAGGCTATCAAACATTTGTACATATTGTCCATGCTGAAATAAAATATTTAATGAATAAACCTGAAGTGAATGCCTAGATTATTAGATGGTTACTTTTATTATTGTCGTTTGATCTAACTATTGTTGATAAGCCTGGCAAGGAAAATGTTGTTGCATATTTTTTTGTCCAGATTAACTTTTCCTATAGGTGAGGAAGGAATGGTTGATGATAAATTATCAGATGAACACTTATTCACCATTTCAGTTCTCTCTCTGTGGTTTGCTGACATAGAAAACTATTTGGTATCTGCACATTCCCCATCAAATTTGTCCTCCAAAGAGAAAAGCAAGATTGTGAGGAAGAGCACCCCATTCACTTAGATTGGGGGCAACCTCTTCAAACTAGGCCCATATCAAATTTTGAGAAGATGTGTCAGGGAGGAGGAAGTCTTTGACATCCTTCTGAACTGTCATGATGGGCCTTTTGGAGGTCTCTTTGTAGCAAAGAGGACAGCATTTAAAGTGTTACAAGATGGTTATTATTGGCCCACTCTTCATCAAGATGTGAAAAGATATACTAGTCAGTGTGATCGGTGCCAAAGGATGGGAAAGCCTACTCCAAGAGATGAAATGCCTCTGCAAGCTCAAGTAGATTTTGAGCCATTTGAAAAATGGGGCATGGACTTCATTGGACCTATTGACCTTCCTTCCAAGCAAAAGTTTTTATGAAACCAACTCACAAAAAGATAGAAAAGATAGTTGAACGCCTTAGAATTCGGCCTCTTCGAGGAGGCAACCTCTTTTGCATTACACAAATGAACAATTCTTGGATGATTCAAATGACAAAACCTCATTTCTATATATAGGAGTCTAAGGAGTCACAATATAACCGAGCCGACCTAACAATAATAATATAAAGCCACAAAAATAACAATAGAGGGATTCTATGGGGCACAGTAATAACAATATGGGGACAGTAGGGGCACAACAATATTAATAAGGGATATAACTACAATAGTAATGGGGTAATCACTAGTATTATAGGGACCTAACATTCCCCTCTCCCTCAAAAAAGTGTTGTCCTCAACGCTTGAGTAGTTCTGGATGCTTCTGTATAAAATTCTCATCCTCCCATGTGGAATCTTCAGCGGATAAGTTCTTCCACTTGATGAGATACTCCGAAATTGATCCATTTCGTAGCTGTCGAGTTCTTGTTTCTGTGACTACTTCCAGTTCCAATATAATTTTTCCTTCCTCGTTAAGTTCTAGCAATATTGTTTGAACTGGGAGCTTGTCACCTATAACCTTCTTTAAACATGAAACGTGGAAAACTGGGTGCACACGAGAAGCTGCAGGAAGCTCCAATTTGTAAGCCATAGTACCAATCTTTTGCAACACCTTGTACAGACCATAATACTTTGGTGATAATTTATTATCCTTCTTACCTTTATTGAGGGACATTTGTTATATGATTGTAGTTGTAGGAGTACCCAATCACTTACATCAAAACTTCTTTCACTGCGATGTTGATCTGCCTGTTGTTTCATTCTATTTTGTGCCAACACGCGGTTATCCTTTAAGAGTTGGAGGACTTGTTGTTAATGTTTGATGTGATGTTCCACTGCTTGAACCTTAGAATTTTCTCTTAAATATGATGTGATTGATGGTGGCTGATATCCATAAAGTGCCATAAATGGGGTGATTTTTGTTGTTGTATGGAAGGAAGTGTTATACCACCATTCAGCCAGAGGCAACCATTTGACCCATTGTGTCTGTTTATTAGATACAAAGAAACAAAGATATCCTTCCAAACATTTGTTTACTATCTCAGTTTGCCCATCAGATTGAGGATGATAAGATGAGCTATGAGCTAACTGAGTACCACGACAAGAAAATAATTCTGTCCAAAAATTTCTAGTGAAAATGGGATCTTTGTCACTTACAATAATCTTTGGATTTCCATGTAGCTTTTGAATTGTTTCCATAAATGCAGTAGAAACTGTACTGGTTTTAAATGGATGTGATAATGCACAAAAGTGTGCATACTTGGTAAGTCTGTCAACTACCAGCATGATGACACTCTTTCCCTCAGACTTGGGTAAACCTGTGATAAAATCCATTGAAACCTCCTCCCAACGTTGGCTTGGAATGGATAAAGGTTGTAATAGACTTGGGGTCTTAATTGTTTCAACTTTATTTTTTTGGCAAACCAAACATTCTGCCACAAAATTTTGAATATCCAATTTAAGGCCATCCCAAAAAAATTCCTTCTTAACCCTGTGGTAATTTTTTAAAAATCTTGAGTGCCCTCCTAAGGGAGAAATGTGCAATTCCATAAGAATCTTTTGTTTGAGTTGGGAATTCTTACAGAGGTATAAGCGATCTTTGTACCATAACGAATCATTTTTCCAACTAAATGTATCAGATGTACTGGAATCTTGTTGTAACTTTTGAATAAGTGCCCACACTTCTTCATCATTCTTCCATTCTTCCCTTGCTTCATTTATCCAATCTAGTTGGATAATAGAAATGGAGCACAACAATGCTTCCACATCCTCATCCTTTCTTGAGAGTGCATCTTCCACTACATTTTGCTTCCCTTTTTTGTAGATGATTTCAAAGTAATAACCCAACATCTTTGTGACCCACTTTTGTTGCTCTTCAGAGGATAATCTTTGTTCTAAAAAGTATTTAAGGCTATCATGATCTGTTTTTACCTTGAAGTGTCTTCCCATTAGGTAGGGTTGCCATTTCTTAAGTGCATGTAGTATTGCTATTTTTATAAATAATTTTGTGTAAAAACTTTCCCTTGATTGGACGACTTTCAAAAGCAATGGGTCTTTCATCTTGCATTAAAACAACACCAATTCCATTTCCTGAAGCATCACATTCCACAATAAAGGTTTTTGTGAAGTCCGGTGTAGCTAAGACCGGTTCTTGGCACATTGCCTCTTTAAGATGTTCGAAGGCCTTTGTTGCTTCTGGAGTCCATGAAAATGCATCTTTCTTCAATAATGTTGTTAGAGGTGCCGCTATTCTCCCATAATTCTTAACAAACTTGCAATAATACCCTGTCAACCCGAGAAATCCTCACAGATGCTTTATGGATGTGGGGATTTTCCATTCCTTATTGGCTTTAATTTTGATACAATATGACCCAGATATCCCACCTCTTGTACTTCAAAGAAACATTTGGATCTTTTTGCATATAATTTTTTCTCCTCCAATAGTTGTAGCACCCTGTCAACATGTTCAACATGATCCTTCCAAGACTTGCTGTAGATTACTATATCATCAAAACATACTAACACAAATTTTCTAGGGAAGGGTTTGAAAATGGAATTCATCAAACCTTGAAACGTAGAAGGTGCATTGGTAAGGCCAAAAGGCATGACCAAAAATTCATAATGACCCTCATGAGTTCTAAATGTTGTTTTCAGAATGTCTTCAGTCTTCATTCTTATTTGATGATATCCTGAACGAAGATCCAACTTGGTGAAGTAAATTGATCCATGCAATTCATCCAGTAATTCATCAATGACAGGAATGGGAAACGTATCTTTAATAGAGAGCTTGTTGAGCTCCCTATAATCCAGACACATGCGCCATGATCCATCCTTCTTGTGCACCAATACTACTAGAGCAAAGAAAGAACTTTAACTAGGTTGAATTATACCAACCTCTAGCATTTCTGTAACCATATTTTCAATTTCACTCTTTTGGGCATAGGGATATCTGTACGGCCTAATGTTTGAAGGAACACTTTCTGGAATCAGATGAATATCATGATCATGATCACGAATAGGTGGGAGACCTTTGGGAGTCTCAAATACCTTGGAATGATTATCCAAGACTTTTTGGAGATCTCGAGAAATAGATGATTCCGATGTGGAAACATCTAGCGAACATAATTGTGCAATTATACCTCTTTGTTCCTTTTTTAGAAGCTTTCTCATACCGTTAGAGCTAATTATCTTTCCTGGTTTCCCTGCAATACCCCTTAATTCAACTTTGTTTCCTTCCACAAAAAATTTCATCAAAAGTTCTTGAAAATTAAAAGCTGTTGTACCCAACGATTGTAGCCATTGGACTCCTAGTACAACATCAACACCTCCCATTGGAATGGAAAGCATTGTGCTAGTTAATACATATTCTCTCATGGATAGCTTGATATTATGGCACTTTCCAGAGCAATTTATCGTTCCTCCATTTAAAACCATCACTTGACACTCTGATGCTAGATATAGGAAGCAATTCAACTCTTTTGCTATCTTACAATGAATAAAATTATGGGTACTTCCTGAATCAATCAACACTATTACCTTTTTCTTCTTGATTTCTACTTCTATCTTGATGGTTTGAGGAGTGGTAATTCCAACCAATGCATTACAAGATATGGTCGGATTCATTTCTTCTTTATCTAGGCTTTGTTCATGGAGTATATCCTCTTCTTTTGACCTTTCTTGCTCCTTTTCTTCTTCCTCTTCACAATCTATGTAGAATAATTTCTTCTCAACACACTTATGATCTTTAGTGTATTTTCTATCAAAACTGTAACAAAGCCCTTTTTCTCTTTTTTCTTCCAATTTTTGTGGTGTCAACCTTATAGGTTGTGGAAGACTAGGGGCAACAACACTTCCATTTTTATAGTTGTGAGTGGTATGCTTCCTAGTTGCCATAATTTTGCTTTCCATTTTTCTTGCTAGCTTGAATGCCTTCTCTAATGAATCAGGTTCCCAAAGGCGAACATCATGTTGGATATTATCCTTTAAAGTCCCTATGAACACATCAATCCTATGCTCCTCTAGAATATTTTTTACCCTTATTTTCAATTTTTGGAACTCCTCAATGTGCTCCATTATTGAACCCTTTTGTTTGAGACTTATCAATTGGCTAAAAAAAGTGTTGCTTTTTGTATCCTCATAATGTGTTGTCAATTCTTCCGTAAAAATTGCCCAAGTGATAATTTGTTTACGAGAGTAAAGCCATTGATACCATACAAACTGATTTGGTTCCAAATATGAATTTGCAATACGTACCTTTTGTGTGTTTTGCACATTATTGAGATCGAAAAATTGCTCCATCTGCAATATCCATGTTGCGAGATCCTTGCCATCAAACTTCCTCATATCAATTTTTGGAATATGGTGGGTCTTCGATCCAACATTTGAGTCTATGAAATCATGATTAACATTTCTTTTGTTCTCATCATGATTTTCCTTTACTACCCTTTCACCATTAGTAAGCATTTCTTGTAGAAACTTTGTCAAATCTGTCTTCAAATCTTCCATGCCTGTCTTTAAACTATCCATCTTAGCTTCTACAACTTTCTTTAAACCATCCATCTTAGCTTCTACATATTTCTTTAAACCATCCATCTTAGATTCTATTACATTTTGTGCAAGTGACACTTGTTGCACTTGGTCTCGTAATTTTGATATATCATATTGCATTTCTTCCTCTTCTTCATGAGTCATGCTAGATTTTAGGTTGCTTACTATGTGTTTGCATTTTCTTTCCTTGGGGCACCAGTTACCGATAATAATGCTTTACTTTTCCCTTTGAATTCCTTCAAACTAAATTTTCAAACCAAGCTTATGCAAAAATTTAAAAAAAACTACACACATTTTTCACTTTGTAGGAGCTTGATATTGAATCTAATGTATCTCTATAATTTCGGATCATCTAGTTCTGAAATTGCAACCTGCAGTAGCCCTCTACGTCCTCTTTCCTATGCCACCAGTCTAATCCAAATTGGATTATACAGGGATGAGTTATGCCAAATCTCCCATAGTGACCTGATTATAGACTACTTCAGTAGAGAAAACTTGTACGACATGCCACGAGTCACTGTTTCGACCTCTAGCTCTGAAAATATATACAAGAAACTATAGTCCATCCTCTTTCTGTACCTTCTTACAAAATTTCAATCCGATGTTGAGAGAGAAAGTTATGACGATTTTCCCCAGGTCACCTTTTTGGAATGTAATTCAGGAGTTTGCAAAAAGACCAACTTCCTCAGATCATGTCTCCACAAATATAGTGCGAAAAGCTCTGAAATTTGGACTCGAGTTTCAGTACAATTTCTTCTCAAATGGTTTTTTTTTTAGCTTCTGAAATGTCGCAGGAAAAAAGTTATAGTGAAAATACCATGATGACCTATTTGGAGCAGCGAAACCCTAGAATCCAAAGCTCTGATACCAAATGTTATGAAACCAGCTCACAAAAAGATAGAAAAGATAGTTGAACGCCTTAGAATTCAGCCTCTTCGAGGGGGCAACCTCCTTTACATTACACAAATGAATAATTCTTGGATGATTCAAATGACAAAACCTCCTTTCTATATATAGGAGTCTAAGGAGTCACAATATAACTGAGCCGACCTAACAATAATAATATAAAGCCACAAAAATAACAATAGAGGGATTCTATGGGGCACAGTAATGACAATATGGGGACAATAGGGGCACAACAATATTAATAAGGGATATAACTACAATAGTAATGGGGTAATCACTAGTATTATAGGGACCTAACAAAAGTAGTATATCATTGTGTGCACTGACTATCTGACTAGGTGGGATGAAACCGAGGAAATTAAGGCAACAACAGAGGAGAAGGTGGTTGCTTTCTTAAGGGAGAATGTATTTTACAAGTTTGGGTACCCTAGAGAACTGGTCACTGATCAAGGTAGCCATTTTACCTCCAACATGATTGAAGACTTGTTAAGCCAGCATAAGTTCAAGCATAGAACCTCCATTCCCTATCACCCACAAGCTAATGGGCAAGTGGAGGTGACCAATAGGGTGTTGGAGGGCATCCTGACCAAAGTGGTTAGAAGCAATAGGAAATATTTGGTAGATAGACTAGTTGAGGCCACTTGGGCCTATAATACCACTTGGAAGACCACCACTGGATTCACACCCTATAAGCTGGTCTATGGGAAAAAGGACCTTCTGTCCATTTAATTTGAGTATAATACATTGAGGATGGCAACCGAATTAGATCTAGATATCAGCAGTGCACAAAAAGAGAGATTGCTCGAGTTGAATGCTTTAGATGAGTTCAGAATGCAGGCCCTCCTACACACAGAGGTAACTCAAATTCAATGGAAGATCTGACATGATAAGAACATCAAGGATAATCAATTTCAAGAAGGTGATTGGGCTTTTTTATATGATTCCAAATATAAAGACTTTAAGGTAAATTTAAGGACAAGATGGTTAGGTACTTATGTTATAGAAAGATGTTACAATAATGGTTCAGTGTAGATTAGAACCATAGATGCAGAAGCCATTCCTTTACTTGTTAATGGGAGCAGATTGAAAATTTATGAAAGGTCATTGTCAAAGCAATAGTTCATTGATGGTATCAATAAAACATCGATGGTGGTGGAGCAAGTCTTAGCTCCTACCTCATCAAGTCACTGAGAAAAGAAAAAAATAAGGAGACTCGGGTGAAAACCTCCATGAGGCGCCTAAGTCCCACTATTGGGTTGAAAACCTCTTGAGGCAACCCAATGGTGTAAAAAAAAAGGAGAAATAAAATGATCTCTAGGTGAAAACCTCTATCGAGGCACCTAGGGAAAGCAACGAGGATAAAAACCTCTTGGAGGTAGACTAGTTGTTTTCAAAAAAAAAGAGAGAAAAAGAGAAAAGAAAAATCATGAAAAATTATTTGTAGGTTAGCAGGAGGACGATCAGAGATCAAAGGAGAATCAAAATGGACCTATTCCACTCACATTTTTATTTCTCCATCCATTATCCTTCATCATTCCACTATTCCTCTAATTTTTTCACTCATTTTCCTTAGTTTGCAAGAGTACTGTGTTTTCTACAGGTTTCCCTATAAACTTATAGGATCCCCTGAAAGCCTACAGGATGATCCTGTAGGAATTACACTGCCTTGTGAATCCTAAAGGAAGTAACCCTAGGGCAAGGACATGATTTTCCCATGTAGAAAAAATAAAATCCCTACATCACCACTTCATTACCATACCTCTCTCCACCTTGATCACCCCTGCATTCATCATTAAAAAAATCAGTTTAAAAAAAAAATAGAGTCTCCAAGAAAAAAAAACAGAGAAAAAATGAGACAGAGAGAAAAGGGGAACAACACCTGAAGGTTATTTCTCATTATTCACACACTCCTAGACCTCTTTTGTGTCCATGCTCATCATCCTCAAGTCCCAGTAGTAGAAACGATTAAAACTTTTGAGGGAGAAGCAGCTGTAGGACATCCTGTAGGAAATCCTTTAGCAACCTATCCCATAGAATAAAAATCATAAGTTGCAACAAGTTTCCAGCATGGAGATCCAAGGGTAGAAGAAGCTCCATAGTAGTAACAACACCATCATCTTCAACACTAGGTACCTGCATATCAAGGCAATCATCAAAGGACAATAAAAAGAAGAAAATAAAAAAAAGGGAGTGATCACATGTGGCCAACATATAGGAAAAAACTCATTTCTTTAACAAATTACAGTAAGGTATTGTTACCACAGGTAAGTATCTCGCTTCACTCTCTTATTTGCATAATGTAATCAAAAGATATAAAGATTGTGGACGAGTTGGTTTATAAGCCAAAGGTGTTCAATTAACTTGGCCACCTTCGCTCAGTCAACGAGGACAAAACAATTAGTCCTCACACACGTGGTAGCAGTCAAGTCAAAGAAAAAGAGAATGAGGTCAGAAATAGTTGAGACTACGGATGCCCAAAGTGGGAGTTGATTATGAGGTGAGGGGAATGATGATGTGGTAGTGGGGACCAATGATCCAAAAATAGAAATTAGTACCTCGGCTGCCAGCACACCACCTCCCTCAACTCGACCATAAGAGGAAATACATGTCGATCCCCATGCACTCATGCATTCATCTTCTCGAGGCTCACTCTAGCAAGGTCACTCTCATCCCCAAGAAACCTACAAGAGAGGAAAACTTCATTTTTTCCTGCGCAGGACTTCCTACAGGAAATCCTACATGATCACACAGGAATCCTATAGGATACAGTCACGCAATCTACAGGATTGGCAGAGAGAAATTTTAGGGGGGGAAACACAAGGGTTGGCTACATTAAGCACTATGAGGAGGTAGGCTATACCTTTCCTCCCATTTTTCCAAGTAAAAAGAACAAAAAAATATCCTAGTTTGATTGAAATTGATAGTTGTATAAGGGAATTGTATCCACAGAAATTTCAGTCCCATTTCCTCCTTCATTAAAATTTTGTGTCATACATATCTGCTCCTCAAATTCACCAGACAAAATGATAGGGGGGTTTAAGATTATGGATCCCATTAACATTGTAAGGATTCATTAACACCCTCCTGTGCTAGAAATATTCACAAGGAATAATTGGGTGTACTTTGAGAAATTTAGGGGATATGATGATAAAGTGGCCCCGGATTTTGCTCTCTCCCTCATTCCATTGACTAGAACCCATGCCACTATTGTGGTGAGAGGCCTCTCCATAGATCTCACCCCTAAACTCATAAGCAGAATTACCACACTTCCCTTAGGAGTGCCTTGGAGAAAGGAAGACAAGGAAAATAGCCAAACTGCAAAGAAGAAATTCTTTTTAGAGGGAGAGGAGCCCATTGAAGACAAAAATGGAGTGAGGGGAGCAAGCCTACCATACCCCTGGAATGAGGTAAGCTACCACCCTATAAAATACATATCATGTTGGTGGGCTCCATTATTGCAGTAATAATGCTACAACTCCTGGAACTCCCTTCTTTAATTTTATCAACCCGGTAGTTCGTAACAAACTTGGAAGCGACGGTGCTGTATGCACAAGTACTAGCTCTTGCCGCAACTGTCACTTGGTCAGCTGGCACAAGTCCGCTAGGGGCTTAAGCCAACTTCTATGAGCTCTTAGAAGAAGCTTTTTAACTGATGGATGAAAGCTAACTCAAAGGAAGTTAATCTACTTGCGGAAAGAAACTGAAAGCCAAAAAGAAACGCAAACCCTAGCAAACCCTAATTCTACTAGCTAGTCCTACTGACGCAAAGGAGAGCATGAAAACTACTGATAGAGATGCCATTACTTCTATGAAGGTAAAATACATGTGTCTAGACTACCTCTATCTGAAGAAAACATCTTTTTGTATTTTTGAATAAGTTGTTAGAATTATCATGCATGTGCTTTTAACTATTTTTTTACTGTGCAGAGGTGGATTGGTGAGAGGAAATGCTTGGAGGAGGTCAGGAAGGTTTAGAGAGGGCCTAAGGGGTTCCTAGCACCCTTCCATAGAGTTTCACAGAGTTTGTCTATCAAGAAACCTCATTCGTGAGCTTCTACAGGAAGTCTGCAGGGGTTCTACAGGATGTTCAGGAATTTCTACAGGATGTTCTGTAATTTTTCTACAGGATGTTTAGAAATTTGATTTTGGAGGATGGGTGAGTAAGGGAAGATGCATGAATGGATATGGAGGTAGGATAGGGGTCTGAAGTGGCCCAGGGACTGGTGGATGGAGTGGTGAGAAGGTGCAGATAGCTAAGTTGGCTCAAAGAAGGCTTAAACAATGATGTACAAAAACTAGGGTTATGTGAGCAAATGTGGCAAACGTGAGGTAAGGATTCTAAGTAGAGGGTGGAGTGGATGGTGCTGATGGAGAATAAGCAGATGAAGAAGTGGTACAGGTGCTCTGCAAGTCGTTTTTCCAATCTGAACCAACAAAGACTTGTAAATTCAAAGACCTAGTTACATTGACCTAATTTGCTAGCTGTCAGTAAAGAGAATGAACAGAAGTGTGACCTGCAATGAAACCGTGTATTTTAACTCATACAACTAAGAAAACGAAAGTCTGAACTTGTAACCAACTTCTACACATGAAGATCAAACACTAGTGATTGCATGGCAAAGCAAAATCAATGTTTTTGTGGGCAGCAAAGTCATCCTAGTCACAGCTCCTGATCCCACTGAGGGAGAGGTGAAACCACAGATGTTTGATGGCCCTTTTCTTGAAGCTTTTTCTGTTAACAACCTATCAACTAAATTTGAGCATGAAAATCTATTTTACTCATCAAAAACAACCTAAATAACAAAACAAGATTTAAATCTAAATAGCAGATTGTATTCTAAGAATTTAGCAAAGACACATGAAAGTAAACAAAGGAGGTACTGGGCGCTTGGGATGGGCCCAACCCCAAGAGCTACAGCCTCCTAAGGGATATTTAGAGCTGGTGCAAAGCTGGATTCATTTTTATTGAGCAAGAAAAGAAGAGTTACATCAAAACTGTCCACAAGGGGAAGCTTGAAAATGTGCTGAAAGCAAAGCTAATCTACTGACTAAAATCGAACTACAAGCTAGCTAACTTCTACCTACAAAGTGACTAACTACTGGCTAACCAAAATGAGGCCCTAATCCTTCTTATTTATACAAATTGAGGACCCCAACAATCCTCCTAAACTTTAGGGACTCGGCTGCCCAAAACTTGTAGTTAACAGCAGTCCTACTTGACTTGCTTGGCTGCCCTTGTGCTAATTGATTTGGTGGCCCTTGAACTCTGAGCTGATGGTGGAGAATTTGAGGTAAGGGCCCATAAATGAAGGGGACACCTTCCTACAAATCCTCTCCCTTGTTCTCCCACGAATTTGGCTGCCAAGTGCTCATTAAAACCTTCAATTTTGTCTCCAAATTGACCAAAAAGACTACACAAAGCACACATTAGACTTGTTGGCATAATGACTAACCCAATTCACTCTATTAGCATAAATATAATAAAAAACATGCAATAAAATAATGAGAATGGTGGATTAAGTCAAATTAGGAGGTTGAATGAGCCCATATAATTATCCATTTTTGGGGCTCATCATCACCCCCCTACTAAAAGTGTTGCTCATCCTCTGAGCAACCAATCTATCTCCTCATCTTTGATGGCCTTGGTGGCCTCCCTGTCATGCCAAGTTTCTGAAGTGATGTCCTCTTCTCGATCATGAAAGCATGCTTTTCTCTTTTCTTCTTCCATTGCCTGCTCCTTTTCCTAGAGAATTCTCAGCTTTGGTATGATTGTGCAAGTATATTCAATCAGATGGCGGCAATGGTGGTGAAAGGAGATGAAACTAGTGGAGGATGGAAGAAAAGAGTGGTTGCATGCCTCCTCAACAGACTTCAAGCTTCAAATCCCTCTCCATAATCGATTCTGGCCTGCCCAAAGGCTCTACAGGATGTTTATGGTGGAAATACAGAACTTCCTGTACAAAGTCCTGTAGCTTCCTGTAGAAGGTTGAACCATGACTAGAATGTGTCCGAACCCTGAAAAAATGAGTGTTCATGGAGGGGATGGATGTGAGGATGCCTGGGAACTTGGTAGGGACCCTTCTACTTCTGTTGGGAGGCCCCCTTTCCGCATGGTGTTCTTGCAACCTGCAACAATTTCCAGGGATTAAACTTGTTTTTTTTTTTCCCCTCTCTGTTTCTTCCTTCTTTTTCTTTCTTGCTTTTCCTCTTGCTTTTCCTATGGTTTTTTTCAATTCGTTGATTGCATGTTGTACCATAGGCCTCAGGAATCAACCGAGTCACCACAATAATTTCAGATTTGATGTCCAATCCTTGATGTTTGATTCTCAGCAACATTTCATTCTCCAATGCACGAACTTGATCAAGTATATACACAACCTGTCCACCAGTATCTGGCATTCCTAAAACATATTCTTGGCCAAAATAACCCTGAGGTGAAAGAATCACAACATTAAAGACCATAGGAATCCTTCCTAGAAATGTTTCTAAAGTTGATGGATCAAGGGCCTACAGAGTCTCCAAGAGCAAATGAATCATATCCAAGACATGTTCTGCATTGTCTCCCCATCCTTTTTCCAATCCCATTTCTTGTAATTTGTATTCAAACTCTGTATGTGGTGTATTCTTGGGGAAATTTTTAAGATATTCCTCTGCCTTTACCAAGACTGAGCGTAGCTTGGACAAACTTTGTATTCTCTCATTCAGCATCAGCTTCTGGCCTTTGTAGCTGTGTGCTCGAAGGAAATCCAGCAAGGGCTGCATGCTTTCTCTATCATGGAATAATCTTGAGGACAAATGCTAATTGAGAAATTGAACTCCACTACCAATGGAAGATGGCCGTGTTGGGCAAGGAAAAGATTCATTGAAGGGCTCAAGGTCTAGCTTCAATGCATATTTATCCTTGACACTTTCATCCACAAGGTGCTCCCTGAATTCCAAATATTCAGCCACAGAAATCTGTTTAGCATCAAGTTCATCAACATTGACATGGACATAATCCCACACACCAGACCTTGGCCGTACTGCAAGAACAACCTATGGTGGAAGAATGATGGCCTCCTGTGTGGACCTTAACACATCTCCAAATAGCCCATCTTTGAGCATTTGAAGTTCATCATTCTCTCCCAATACCTCTGTTAGTCCATCTAATAAATGATGAGGTTGCAAAATCTTCTTCCCCTGTGCTACATATCTCTCTTCGGGCTCCAAATTTGATGAAGAAAAACTCGGGCTTTTCTGCTCTGGACGGCTTTGCCATACTTTCCTGTAGGACGTCTTCCTGTAGAATGCCCTTGCGCCTCTGAGTGAGCCCGATACGCTGGAGAATTGTGAACCAGGCCACAAAGCTCAATGGAGGATGATGGGTTAATCATTTTGTGGAAGCAGAGGATGCATACTTCAGTTGAAAATGTTGCAAGTGCAAGTTAACAGCAGTCTGTGAGTTTCAGCTGAGCGTTCGTTAATTGCTGCGTGATTTGTGGTGAGGTGGAAAAAACATGTGCTGGCCATGCAGACGGAAGTGCTGCCACAAATTATCATATTTCCTACCTGTGATCACTCCATCAATCACGCTGAAGTTTAACTGGTCATCACTACCTGTTTTCTGATTTCCTCCTGAGATGGATGAGCGCACGTGTCTTATTCACCCACCAAGCGTTGTTGAACTAGATGAGGTAATCCCAACCGTCTCATTGCTCATGCTATTTCTGAATTACATTCATGCAATCAGAGGAATGAGTTTTAGTCACGTACTTGAAGTCAAATGGTTGCTGTGAGGTGCTTTTTGCTGCTGCATGCATCTGTTTCGGTGGTTGCATGATGGATCCTTTGTGCTATAAGCTCTTTGCTATCTAATGTGTGGTTATTTTTCTTGTGCAGGTATCCTCTAGCCGGATCTAAGCTGCAAGAGTTCGTTTCCACGTTCAGATCTGCACCCTCAAGCTGCTGCTGTTGAATTTTCACAGGACCAAAACTTGTTTTTGCCATTGCTCCCGAACGATAGATCGGATCGATCTGAAACTTGCTGAGCATGTTCCTATCATCATGATGCACCTCCCATAGCAAAATTGAGATCAATGGATGCACAGATTTCGAGAAAAATGGAAAATGGATGAAGATTTTAGAGATCAATTTCTCGGAAACCGTGCATCGGAATCAGCTGAAACTGCTTGGGTAGGTTACTATCACCCATATGCATCTCCCCATGAAACAGGTTTTGAAATGGATGCACGGATATGGAGAAAATGCAAAAATGGCTGACGGTGATGGAGGCAGATTTCTTGGAAACCGTGCATCGGAATGGGCTGAAACTACTCGGGCATGTTGCCATCATCCCTATACAATTCCCTATAAAATGGTTTTTCAAATGGATGCATGGTTTTCAAGTTAGGGAAAAAACAAATTCTGTTCTATGTATTTTTTCTTCAAAGCATTCTGCAAGTTTTTGCATGGAAAGAAAAGCTGAGCTTGGGCTGTGATGCAGGCATGGAGATGATGGAGGAGGAGTTTTAAGATTGCAGGAGGACTTCTGAACCCTTGTGGAAGCTATCGTGTTCGCCAAACCACCTTTTTGCAATCCATTTTTAGCTTCTTGTAATTTCTACAGGAAGTTCCTGTAGAAAACACAGTTTTCATAAAAGAAGCAAAATGAGGCAGAAAATAATGATGGAAAGGGGTGAGGGATGGAAGCATGGATGTGTGTAGGCCTCATGGACATATTCCTAGCCTTCGGGTCATCTTTGGAGATCAATTTGGCTTTTTTTGTAAGCTTCATGTAGAAGACACAAAACTTCCTGTAGAAAACACAGTTTTCATAAAAGAAGCACAATGAGGTGGAAAAAATGATGGAGAAAGGCGAGGGATGGACACAGAGGTGCTTGCAGGCCTAACCAACAGATTCCCTTTTAAAATTGAATTTGGTTCGTCCAAAGGTTCTATAGGATGTTTCCTGTAGAAATACAGAACTTCCTGTAGAAGGCACAAAAATTTCCTTTGTCTTTGCTTTGAGTGATCCTCCTAACCTGCAATGTCCTTCTTACAACCTGCAATTATCCAATGGAAATTAGGTTTATTTTTATTTTTTTTTTTCTCTTTTTTTTTTAAAAACAACTAGGGCACCTCATGGAGGTTTTCACCCTAATTGCCTGCCCTGGGCGCCTCCAAGGGAGGTTTTCACCCAGGGATCTTATTCCCTTTTTATTTTCTCTTCTTTCCAACCCATTGACCACCTCATGGAGGTTTTCAATCAATGAGCCAATCTAAGGTGTCTCCGAGGAGGTTTTCACCTTAGATTTTTATTTTCATCTTATTTTCATTTTTTTTTTTTCTACCCTACCCTACTTGAAAAACAAAATCATTTTCAAGTATAAGAATACTTCCAATGGAGCCATGTGCACATCGAGATTAGAGATAAGATGATGTGAAGGTTCGAAATGCTTGCTTTGACAACTATCCAGATTTCAGAGACAAAATGATCTGAATTTGAAGGCATCAAACATAGCTAAGGAAGAGAGTACCGCTGCAACTTAGTGATGATCTGAAACCATATCTCAATATAGCTCTGATATCCTTGGTCCTTTTGCTGATCTGGATCATGTTTCATGTCACCTTCTATCATGACTTTCTCATCTCCCTCTGTTTGATGACCTTTCTCTTGAATACATGGAAGATTTGATGGTAACCATGAGGGAGCTTTCTTGATCTCTGTTTCTGATGTCTTCTCTTCATCAAGTGCAGCCCAGGGTTCTTTGATCTCTTCTTTTGAATCTTCTTTTGTCGGATGTGGTCCTTCAATGCTTTCAAGATAATCTCTTTTTTGCAATGCTTTTCCTGAGCTATGGTGAAGATCATTAAGCTCAAGAGGAGTCATTTGGACATGTTGTGCCTCAGCTTTGCAATTAGGTTGAGCTATTCCAATGTGTGGGTTTGGAAATGGTGGTATGGGTAGTTGAGTGGGGGTGTATATTTGAGATGGATGTGGATGGGGTTGTGGTTGGGTAGGTGGTGGAGGCAAATGAGTGGGAGGAGAGTTGTACTGGGGCCTCCACCCCTGATGAGGTGCATTCCACTGAGGCTGTGGCTGAGCATAAGAGTGAAACGAATGAGTAGTTGGTTGGGCATAATATGGATCTATGAAGGAACAAGGAGGAGGTGTGAACCAGGAAGGATGAGTAGGGGGACCCCAAGAAGGCATGAAAGTGGCTTGATAGGGGTCATAATAGGTCTCAGACGTCCCTTGCAGTTCCTGCTGGTAAGATCTAGGTCCATGTGGCCTCCTTTGGTTCATATAATAGAGTGATTGAGTGGCTCCCTTGGCTCTCTGATATGCAGATTTGATTCTGGGCAAGGAAGGGCACTGATTCGTAGGATGGTCTCTTTCACAGACAAAACACACTTCTATGGAGTGCAATGGACATTCATTCCTAGGATGTTTTCTAGTGCACCTGGGACAAAAGATGGCCAAAGCCCTCATGGCTTCCTCTTGCTTCCTTTGGATCTGCAGGGTATCCAATTGCATGGCAAGAAATTGCCTCATATCACTATTGAAATCTTCCATCTAATCTTCAAATTCATCTTTGGACAAGGTGCTGCTCCCAACATTTCTGCTTGTAGCCATTTGCTCCAGAGGAATGGTTTCTTCTTCTTCTTCCCTTGAGGTTCTTCAAATGTGTCTTGCTGTCCACCTAAGGGTTCTTTAATCACAGCCATCGAAGAAGAGAGAATGTTGGCTGTGTGAAGCAGTGGGGGTGTTGTGCAATCATTTTTCTAACTTATCTCTACTCCTACAAGGCATGAAATGAAATCTTTTTGGTTGATTTTTGCTTTTTTCTACTTCTACCTGCAAAACTGAAATAGATTGAACTGCAACTAACTATCTTGCGAAAATGAAAATGCGGAATTGAAATGAAAGCAGGAAAGGACTAATCTATCTTGCTCAAATGAAATTGCAGGAATGAAATGCTAGTCTACGCTTGCGGAATTGAAATGCTAATCTATGCTTGCAAAAATGAAATTGCGGAATTGAAATGCTAATATACTTTTGCATAAACGAAATTGCATAATGGAAATGAAATAAACTACTTAGCAGAAGATTGTAGTGGAAAATAGAAGAAAAGTGGCAATCACCAATACTCTGACGCTTCCCCGGCAACGGCGCCAAAAAGATGGTGGGCTCCAGTATTGCAGCAATAATGCTACAACTCCTGGAACTCCATTCTTTAATTTTATCAACCCGATAGTTCATAACAAACTTGGAAGCGACGGTGTTGTATTCACAAGTACTAGCTCTTGCCGCAGCTGTCACTTGGTCAGCTGGCACAAGTCCGCTAGGGGCTTAAGCCAACTTCTATGAGCTCTTAGAAGAAGCTTTTTAACTGATGGATGAAAGCTAACTCAAAGGAAGCTAATCTACTTGCAGAAAGAAACTGAAAGCCAAAAAGAAACAAATCCCTAGCAAACCCTAATTCTACCAGCTAGTCCTACTGACGTAAAGGAGAGCATGAAAACTACTGACAGAGATGCCATTACTTCTATGAAGGTAAAATACATGTGTCTAGACTACCTCTATCTGAAGAAAACATCTTTTTGTATTTTTGAATAAGTTGTTAGAATTATCATGCATGTGCTTTTAACTATTTTTTTACTGTGAAGAGGTGGATTGGCGAAAAGAAATGCTTGGAGGAGGTTGGGAAGGTTTAGAGAGGGCCTAAGGGGTCCCTACCACCCTTCCAGAGAGTTTCACAGAGTTTGGCTATCAAGAAACCTCATTCGTGAGCTTCTACAGGAAGTCTGCAGGGGTTCTACAGGATGTTCAGGAATTTCTACAGGATGTTCTGTAATTTTTCTACAGAATGTTCAGAAATTCGATTTTGGAGGATGGGTGAGTGAGGGAAGATGCATGAATAGATATGGAGGTAGTATAGGGGTCTGAAGTGGCCCAGGGACTGGTGGATGGAGTGGTGAGAAGGTGCAGATAGCTAAGTTGGCTCAAAGAAGGCTTAAACAATGATGTACAAGAACTAGGGTTATGTGAGCAAATGTGGCAAACGTGAGGTAAGGATTCTAAGTAGAGGGTGTAGTGGATGGTGCTGATGGAGAATAAGTAGATGAAGAAGTGGTACAAGTGCTCTGCAAGTCGTTTTTCCAATCTGAACCAACAAAGACTTATAAATTCAAAGACCTAGTTACGTTGACCTAATTTGCTAGCTATCAGTAAAGAGAATGAACAGAAGTGTGACCTGCAATGAAACCATGTATTTTAACTCATACAACTAAGCAAACGAAAGTTTGAACTTGTAACCAACTTCTACACATGAAGATCAAACACTAGTGATTGCATGGCAAAGAAAAATCAGTGTTTTTGTGGGTAGAAAAGTCATCCTAGTCACAGCTCCTGATCCCACTGAGGGAGAGGTGAAACCACAGATGTTTGATGGCCATTTTCTTGAAGCTTTTTCTGTTAACAACCTATCAACTAAATCTGAGCATGAAAAGCTATTTTACTCATCAAAAACAACCTAAATAACAAAACAAGATTTAAATCTAAATAGCAGATTGTAATCTAAGAATGCAGCAAAGACACATGAAAGTAAAAAAAGGAGGTACTGGGTGCTTGGGATGAGCCCTACCCCAAGAGCTACAGCCTCCTAAGAGAGATTTAGAGCCTGTGCAAAGCTGGATTCATCTTTATTGAGCAAGAAAAGAAGAGTTACATCAAAATTGTCCACAAGGGGAAGCTTGAAAATGCGCTGAAAGCAAAGCTAATCTACTGACTAAAATCGAACTACAAGCTAGCTAACTTCTGCCTACAAAGTGACTAACTACTGGCTAACCAAAATGAGGCCCTAAGCCTTCTTATTTATACAAATTGAGGACCCCAACAGTCCTCCTAAACTTTAGGGACTCGGTTGCCCAAAACTTGTAGTTAACAACAGTCCTACTTGACTTGCTTGGCTGCCCTTGTGCTAATTGATTTGGTGGCCCTTGAACTCCGAGCTGATGGTGGAGAATTCGAGGTAAGGGCCCATAAATGAAGGGGACACCTTCCTACAAATCCTCTCCCTTGTTCTCCCACGAATTTGGCTGCCAAGTGCTCATTAAAACCTTCAATTTTGTCTCCAAATTGACCAAAAAGACTACACAAAGCACACATTAGACTTGTTGGCATAATGACTAACCCAATTCACTCTATTAGCATAAATATAATAAAAAACATGCAATAAAATAATGAGAATGGTGGATTAAGTCAAATTAGGAGGTTGAATGAGCCCATATAATTATCCATTTTTGGGGCTCATCACATGTGAAGGTAGGTATAGTGTGGTATATGGATATCACTTTAGGCTTCTTGAAGAATTGAGGTTTGGAGTAGAAACACCTCCTCACCATAGGCTCAACATACCATACTTCCTTCTACAATCACTGAGAGATACAATCATGAAGGTGTAGGAAGCAAACAACGAACAACTAGCCCACCATGGGTTAATTAGAATCATCATAGAAGATGCCCTCCAAAACCTTAGAATTCCTATCACTTGGGCAATTTTTAGAGGCATGCTGGCACAGGAGGATATCAAGGCCCTCACATATGATAGAAGCCCTACTGTCAGTGAAAGGGATGAAGAAGAGACTGAAATAGATGAAGAAGAAGCAGAGAGGGATGAAGATGAAATAGATGAGGAGGAAGAGGAAGAGAAAGAGAAGGGAAGTGATGAAGAAACAAAGGAAGATGTTAAGGAGGAAACTAATAAACAAGATGAGGATCTAGAGGGAGAAGAAGAGGAGAAGGACAAAGGTGAAAAGGGCAATCGAAAAGAGGAGGCAGAGGACAAGGAGTAGTCACCTAGGGTGTCTCTAGAACCCACTAAGAAAGAGGCAGTAGTTTCCCTCACTGCCCTTAGCACCCTTATTAAACAAAAAGGAAAAAGACAAAGGAAAACCCCCTTATACTTTAGAATAAGAAAAAGTACAATGATAAGGCAAGGAAATCCTCAAACTCCAACTAAGGTTCCCATTGTTATTGAGGACTCACCTAAACAATAGGAGAAGATGGCTCCTCTTAAAAAAACTCAAGTAGAAGGATCCTCAGCAAAAACCTCCCCTAAGTCTCCTATCACTTATAAGAGAAGGCCTATGACTAGATCTACCTCATCGAAAGGGAAAGACATCCTATAGGATACACATCAGGACCTACATGAAGTAGAGGTAGTCCTACAGAAAACTTTGCTAAACCTAAAAGAAACTCGAAAATTGGATAAGGCAGGAAGTATGCAGCAAGAAACAAAGAGAGAAGACCTAGAGCTAAGGGAACCTGTCCTCAACCTAACCTTGATTCCTAATACAGATTTATTGAAGGGGGAAGGGTCATTCCACAAAAAATTACCATCCCATTATTCTTTGAGCTTGAGAAAGAAAGAGCCAGAATGCATATATGGATGCAGATTGCCAAGTCCAAGGGAGTGGAGGACATTGGTCACATGGAGGATAAGCTCAAAGAGATGGGCAGAGAAATAAGTAGCCTAAGGGATAGAAAGGCCATAATGAAAACTCAATTGGAGGCAGAAAATGCAAGGTTGAAAGGAAAAATGCAAGAAAGAGAGAATCAATTAGCATCCACGACCAATCTATCTTTGGAAGAAATCCAGTGCAGGATGACAGCTAAGTCCTATGCATTATACCTTAAGGAACAGTGATTGCAATTCCAAATCAAGACCCTAGCACAGAGAGGCACTATGCCATTCCAGGATTATAGAAAATCCATTGATATCTATGATCAAATTACATTGGAGGATAGGGCTAAGATGTTTGAGTTCTACTTGCATAACATGGCCTTGACAGATTTGAATGTATTGGACCCTAATGCAAAGCTAGGCAATTAGAGTTGATGGATTTGGCATCATGGATGAACCATGAAGAAGAAAGGGCTGCAGAAATGAAGAAGATATTGGCAAGGGAACAAGGAGAGCCTCTCATGATAAGAGCTAAGCAATGAAATGCAATGGATGTCATCAACACGCATAATTTAATTACAAATGATCCTCAACTTGCACCCAGGTATCTTGCTACCCAAGAGAAAGCAATTACACATTTTGAGGATATGTTCAGACTGTTAGGGGATGACAGCATTCAATCTTGCTAAAGGAGATGGAATACTTTTCCATACAGTTTGAAAATCAGAGAGTACCATTCTCCTCAAAGGATGAGAGAAGCACTAAACATGACACTCATGTACAAAAAAACCATCCAAAGGCTCAAAGTCAATTGGATTGGCTTGAGACTTAGTCCACCACTATTCTTGGGGATGTTAGAAGGAAGGAAGGAAGAGGAAGAAAGAAAGAAGTGGGAGGAGGTAGAAAGGAAGGCAGGATTCTATGCACAAGAAGAGGAAACCATAGCAGAAGCATGGGATGTCAGGGAGGCCACTAGAGCTATGAAATACATGGATATTGATTGAGTTGCTCAGAGGATGAGCAACACTTTCAGTAGGGGGTGATGATGAGCCTCATCATTGGGTAACTACATGGACCTTAATTCACCTCCTAGCTTAGTCAAATCAATTCTTCTCACAATTTATTACATGTTTTGATTATATTTTGTTTAATGAGAAGAGCCAAAGTGAGATATTATGCATAGTGGACTAATGTGCATTAAGTGCAGGTTTGTGAGAGAAAATCAGGGACTTTTGGCAAGAGTAAAGGCTGAAACTTGAATGGGACAAGGAATAGATATTGTAGGAGGTAAATCCTCTTCATTTACTCCTCCCTCATTCGAATATTCCTCCATCAATCACACTAGCTAGGAGTACAAGCAGTCAAGTCATGAATATCAAAAGGTAGTCAAGTAAGTGATAGTCAAAGAGTTAGTTCATCTCGTGTTTGGGAGCCAAGCCTCCCTAGATTTAAGGAAGTCATTGGATATTTCAGTTGTATAAATAAAGAGGCCTAGAGCCTCATTAGGATTCGAGTTTTTGTTGAAAAAACACTAGTTATTTTTGAGCTCCAGACTTGTGGAAGACATTGCTATGTAATTTTCTATTTTGATAATGAGAATGAGATTTTTCATGATCCAGTACTGAGTTAACTCAGAGGGCTGAAGCTCTTGGGTTAGGGCCCAACCCTAGCAGCAAAGGCTCCTCTTCTTGTATCTGTATGCTTAGATTAGTTTCATAGATTCATGGTTAAATTGTCCTTAGAAGTATTTCATTGCAAGTAGATTTGATTAGTTTGTTTATTTCACTTCCATTTGTGCTTTACTTTAGAAGTAGGTTAGAAGGGATAAAAGTAAAAACAAAAAGTTTTCAATAGGTGTCTTGGCCTCACTTATTCCTTTAGGGATCATGATTTGAGGAAAGGACCCCTATGCAGCCCCAAAAAGATAGATTTATACTTTATCATAGAATTTAGAGTTTATTGTACTTGAACTACCATTTGATCTCTTTGCAAGTGTAGGATTTAATTACCATTTCCTCCATTTTCAGTCTTATAGTATATTTCATCAATGATTCCATTTTATTCTGTAAATTTTCCTCATGCATGAAGTAGACAACTAGCTCATTAAACTTCGCTTTTCTAGCTCATTGAAATTCTTCTTGTTTACATGATTTATGGGCAAATATCATTATTTGATGAAGTGTAGATGTTTTAGAAGTAGAGAAAGATTTTGTAGCAAGAAACCTCCTCCCAACTTCATCCATCCATGATCATTCCTCACTTTCACTAAGACCCTCACCAATTTCATCATTCTTCAAGGAAACTTCTTTAAGCATGTTGAACAAATCCAACAATCTCCCAACCTTGGGTTTGAGTTTTGAGTGATCCTAGGAATTTTCTCACTCCATTCCACCCACCAACCACCTTCCCTAAGCATTCCATCACCTCAATACCCATTGTTTTTCTCTTGATTGTATCCTGTAGAAATACATGGAATCTTGTAGGTTTTTAGGACATCCTGTAGGTTTTCCTGTAGTGGCCTGTTTTGAGGCCGAATTGAGGGAAAACCTCCAGGAGGCCACACAAGGTCACCGAAGGGTCTCTCAAACCTTCCAACCATCCACCAACATCCCTAGGCCACCTGCCACACCACCAAAAGAGATTAGCTTTCACTCTTGTTTTTCCATAAAAAGAAAAAAAAGAAAAAAAATAGATTTATTTCAGTCCTTTACATGCACAATAGTGATGTTTGATGTTTTGAACTTCCATGCTTATGATAGTAGCATTTCATACATGTTACCTTGGAATTCTTATAATGCATAGTTACTCAACAGTTAGTTAGGAAATGGTGTGTTTTTAGCATTGGATTTCAGTCCTTTTCCTTATTGCAGTAGATAAGGTTTCTCCTAGAGTAGATTTCTCTTTCGTTCATGAGTAATCAAGCTTCTTCTGAATCCATAGAAGTCTAGCTTGAAAACCCTAGTGGTCTCTCGCCAGCTAAATAGTGACAAAAGGTAGAACCATCACTTTTACTTGTGTATACAACACTGTCACCTCCAATTTTGTATGAACCCCGGGTTGATAAAGTAAAGTTGGTAGCCCCAGGAGTTGCAACATACTTCCTGCAATATTGGTGCTCATCAGCTTGTTATTAAAGGAAAACTGGTAAACCACCTGAATAATGGTTTCATTTTGAGCAATAACCCATCTAGATTTTTAGTATAGCCCTGTGATTATACTCAAAGAAGTAAGTGAACAATTGTGGAGTTCACTACCAAAGGGAAGTTGTTAAACCACTAAGACAGTGAACTCCATCTTGTGGGTGTCTACCAAATTTTTTTGTGAACATACCTAAGAAAGCATCTCCTAAGACTTTGGATCCAGCTTGGAGCTGGTCAACTACAAGAAAGTTGCAATGTAGCTAGCTTATGGTTGGTGGAGAGTGGAAGTACCTCATTCAATTACTAACCATATTAACATACTCAGATAAGTTTAATGATATATTGTGTTAAGTTATGAATTGAATTTTTTTATGAATGTAGTTGTTTGGTATGGGCTCATGAATATGCATGAATGCTATTGGTTGTATGATTGGTAAATGCCCTTTTTATGCTCATATTCATTATGATGTTTTATATGTTAGGAAATTATAAATGACTAGATAGTTTCAATTCAAGTTGTGATTATGATGAATCTATTATATTGTGTGTAATGTTTTCTCCCACCTTATCAAATAGTAATGGTTATGAATCAATGGGGCTGTAACTGTAGCTCTCGTTGGCTAGTTGGGTGATCTAATGTGTTCCCTACTAGCTAATGCAACAATTAAATTCCATGGTTATGCTTGATTAGCTGGCATGAAGGCTATAAAGCTAGATTGAAAATTTCAGAGTTAGACATGGAAACTTGATAGATATTTAATCGAGAGAGGTTTTCTCCCTTCCATTTGTAATTAAATTTTTTTTCTTCATGGTGGTTTTGTCCTTCATTAATCTAGGGTGTGTCATGACTACAAAGTGTTATGAAAGGGGATAGTACCCATCACCCATAACCAACACCTTAAACCTTAAATCCACACTAACATTCATCTCGATAAGTAGTGGGTTGATCTGACCATAGTTCTAGAGTGGAACCTTATCATAGGCTACCAACCACCACTAGGAACTATTGCATGTAGTATCTTTGGCCATAGAAAAATAAAGGAGGATGGGCTAGTCTATCTATAGTTCCCACTATGGAATCTTATTGTTGAGAGACCTCCCAACATTGTGATTCTTCAAACCTTATAACTTGTAATGGGCACATTGATCAAAATGGGTCATATTGGCTATGGTTCTAGGAGTGGAACCCTATCGCTACCCACTACTCACTGTAGAGACCTCTTCTACACCCTAAATCTATCAACGAGCAAGTGAGATTAGTAGTTGGTTAATCTGGCTAAGGTTTTGGTTAGTAGAACTATGAGGTCAACTATCACCGACACCCATGAAACCTTGTTCATTTGATACCTAGTGAAGAGGCGATGATAAGGTGTTAGTCAATCTAGCCAAGGTTTTGGTTCATGGAATAGTGGGGTCGACCATTTCCATCATTTTCTAGCTTTACCCATTCGATAATCCATAACCAGCGTAGCTAGTGAATGTTAATCCAATCTAGCCATGGTTCTGATATGAGAACCTTTCCCAGTAAGATACTTCCTGGGTTATGGATTTTTCTACTTTGCACTGAGTGAGACTGTGATGGAACGACTAATCTTTTGTTACGTGGAAAGAAGTTGTAGGCCCCACAATGATGAAACCTCATGGTCACATGCTTTTAGAGTGGAAGCCACATGGAAAGTCACATGGGTAATGTGATGACATAACCTCCTTTAATAGGCCAAAACTTCTAACAGGCATAAATTTTAATCCAAGACATGGATTGAGAGGAATTTTATATCACTAAAAAGCTCTTGACAAGCTAAACATTGTAGTGGTATTAGAATTAAATTTTGTAGACTCACAAAAATGAAGTTTTTGCTAACCCCATCTTCATAACAAACCTTAAAGATTGGGTCAAACAGGTAACACTCACATAGCCTGGGATGGGCAAGAGGTGAGAGGTGTTATAGAGTGGTGTGAGAGTTGAAGTTCAACACTATAATTGAAGAGGCTCATGCACAAATGAGAAAATTTAATACGATAGTTTAATTATTGTATATGTTGATTTTTGGTTTATACTTGATGTTTTTGCTAACCTTGATAGGTTAATGATATGCCTTTTTCTCTAGTATGAATAATTGACATGGGTTTTGATTTTGTGAATAAATTCATATCAACATACTTATAGTAGATAGGCCAAGGTGATAACTTTCTATATTCATGGTAGATATAACTAACAACTCTCTGTGTGACGAAACATATGAAGACATAGATTACAACAATAAATAAAGGAATGAGTAGCAGAATTGTATAGTACAACTTGCCTAGGTCCTATCATAATCAAGATGAGGACTCTATTGGGAAAAATTCAGAGGAAAATTCCCCTAAATCGATGGTTACCCTCAAGAGATTGAGAATTGAATTGAGAATTCATAAGGAAGATAATGAAAATATTATCAAAGCATAAGAAAAGAGATAAAAGGATAATGCAATAATTTTGGAGAGCTTATGAGATTTGCAAAGGAAAAAGAAACATGATCTTGGTGCCAGCTACATAGGAAAGTACAAATCCAAGAAAATCCCATCTAATATCTGAAATTAGGGATTGGAAACCAATAGGGAAGAAGGTATAAAGCTAAAGAAAAGGCATAGGAAATCATGTGAAGGCACTATGAGGGGAGAAACCCCACTCAACACTCCAAAAATAAAGTCAAGGATCCATGACCAGTTGTCTAGTATTGTAATAAGAATACATCATCTGAAAATGAGAAGTGAGAAGAGGCCAATGCCAGAAGAGTTTAAGAAAGAAAATCCCCCTATCTTTGATGGAGAAATTAAAAAGGAAGAAGAGGAAGAATCTTGGCTGTAGGGATTAAAGAAATACTTCAAAATCCATGATTACTTTGAAAACATGAAGGTTGGGGTGACCATTTTAGCCTAAAATAAAAATTTGATATATGGTAGGAAGATTTGAGAAATGTCAAGGGAATTAGAGAAAAGGAACTATCACGGAGAAATTTTGAAAAATATTTCTATGCGAAGTACCTATCTAGGAGGTACTATGATAGAAAAATTAGAGAGTTCCATGAACATAAGTTGGGTAAGCTTAACTATATATTTGTACCAACATATTTTTGGACTTGTTGAGGTATGTGCCATATATCAAGGATGAGAAGGTAAAGATCTAAAGATCTAAAGATCCTATCTTGGAGTTGTGCGATACTGTTGTGCCACCAAGATAGGGTTGAGTTTGATGAGACAAGGATGTTTGAGGAAACCACCTAAAAGGTTATGCATTGCTATGATTAATCTAAGAATAGAGTTGAATTTTGAGTCGACTAGAAGAAGAGGGACAAAAGTAGTTTTAAAGGAAAAGGACTAAAATCTTTAGGATAAAAGCAAGGAGATAAATACATTGATTTCACTACTCCTACTAGGGATGACTTCCAATGAACTTTCCTCGTTATCAATAAATATTATCCTATCAAAATAGCAAGAGAAGAGGCTGAGGAGCGCAAAAGAAGGTTGTTCCAGTGTTGGAGATGTGGAGAGAACCATTTGTGGAAGGGTTGTCCTCACCAATAGAAAAACATAACTAGGTTGTATGTTTTCCAAGAGGAAGTGACAGTGAATGATATGGCATAAAGAATACCTTTGATTCATGTGGAATTAGAAAAAAAACAAGTAGATCGTCAAACCTCAGTGATCAAAATGAAAGGTATCGTCACCAACCAACCTATTTCAATTTTAATTAATCTAGGTTCAAATTTTAGTTCATTAGTCCCAAATATGTAGAGATGTGCAAATTGGAAAGAAATCCCCATGCAAGTTTGTGGCTATTATAACTAGCCATGGGAGTAAAAAATAAAGTGGTTGTTTCGGTGGAATCGTGCCACTTAGAGCTAGATAGCATGCCAACAACAACGACCCTTTATTTGTTATCACTAGGTTCATATAATATGTTGATGGGAATGAATTGGCTGGCAGTGCATCGAGCTAAGGTGGATTGCTAAAAAAACTCACTAGAAATGATTTGTAAACTGTCAAGGATATTCCATTGGATATTTCATCACAATGGATCTGATAAAACTATATTTAAAAATATAAAATCTACACTATTATGGATTTATTTCTCTTTAGATTTTTGTATGTATATATTATTGTTAATTGGGTATGCATGCAAATTAAAATTATGTATAAAATAGATAAAAATAAAATGAAAACACAAAAACCATTATTTGTCAGAATAAATGACCTAGGAAACCCTTTTTAGAGAAAACCCAATTAGAAGCTGAAGCCACTATGCTCTCTTTCTCTCAATAGAAATGGTTGTGAGTATAAAGAAGTATGGCTTGTGGCGTATGGGCTACTACAGTGCAAAAATACTCACTATATGCTCAGTATCCTATCCATCTCAGCTATTGTTTCTCATATATGGAACACAAGCACTCGAAAGAATGGAACCTCCTTTCCTCCTACTGCCCTGATTATAACACAGCCTAATAGTGTACTAATGGTTAGGTTTGACTACCTCAACTGTTAACTAGAGTTACAATATGGACTCTTATAGAGTCTTATTCATCATAATCATGCAGAAAGCCCCTTTTCCATGAATCATGGGGTCGAACATGGCATCATCTCAAATTATGGTGGTGATAATAGGAAGGTCAAATTCTACATGATATAACTTTTGCATATGGACTCTGGTTGAGGTGATTCTTGCACTATTGGAAATCTCTATGCGAGTAGAATAAAAAAAAAATAGTGTGTTGCTAAAGCATAAAAATTTTACCCCCAAAAGATTTCATTTGATGCCTCAAAATTCTCTCGAAAGGTTTCAAACCCCAATTCACCAAACTAGGTCCCGCTAGTAAAAATGGTCTCATGAGTTCATTGCTCCACTTTTTCCACTTCTTGTCGTTGCAATCAAAGCCCTCCAAAATTTTTCTCACATTTGAATTTTCAAGCCTACTAAGGATTTTATGATCTATCAATGTATGGTTACGCCATCGTCATTGATGTTTTGCAAAGTGTTCAAGTCTTCTTCTTACTTTTAAGTTGTCAAATCACTTGCACTCACATGCCTAATCTTTAATGATTTCATGTGAACACTTCCTTTATGCAATCTTGAAAAGGCATAGCACCACCAATAAAGACGGTTCCTGTGTGATGTTCAACTCATGATGGTAGTCAATGCTTACTTTCATCAATAGTGTCCCTAACTTTAGTTGCGTCGGTAACACTATTTAGGTGAGTTTTCTCAATTGTCATCTTTTGTGCATTTTTTCTTTCACTAGTGTCATTTTCATATTCACGGTTGTTGTTTAGACTTTATTTTACTTTGATAAGTGGAATTTTCATGTTATCTTCACTCTGTCATGTCTTTCTTTCAAGGTCATTTGCATTTTTCAAGTGTCGTCTTATATTTTCCTCATGTCACAGGTGTCTCTTTTGCAATTTTCACTCGTACATGTGTCACACCTTTTCACATCACCAAAGTTAGTTTTGGTGCACTCTTATATATTATATGGTCTCAAATATCATTATAGTATGCACTAGACACATTCCTATAGCTTAGCGCACTATTTGATGACAGTAGTTATAACACCCTCCTCCCACACTAACCTAAGTTCACCAGTCCACCAGGGTAAATATGTGATCAAGAGTTACTATCATTAGCAGAGTTTCGAGGTCTAAAATGGGCCTCCTAATGAAATTATAAAATAATCATGGAAATAATAAAATAAGGTTTTCTTACATCATCATTGTAGAGGGAAAAAAGGAAAAACTATTTTTTCAACTCGTATTTTCATCTTATTTCCCTATGGTCTTACTCAAATTTCTAGCGACAACACTCTTTGGATGCATAATTTGATTCTTCATCCCAGGAGTACCTATGTTGCATAATTTCATTGGACCCCGCTACACGGAAAATGAGAAATACATGAAAAACTTGATTGCAATCACATTTTTTCATGTATTTCTCATTTTTCGTGTAGTAGGGTCCATCCAAATTATGAAACATCAGTACTCCTTGGATGAGGAAATAAATTTTACATCCAACGAGTAATCCCAGTTGAAATTTGAGTAAAACCTTAGGGAGATAAGTTTAAAATATGAGTTGCAAAAGTAGTTTTATTATTTTATTATCTTTTAATATTTTTACTTTTTTACTCCAAAAATGGTGAATCATCCCCCATGGTTGACATCATCATCTTGAATCCTTTTGGTTCTTATCAAGTTTATTTTGGTTGTACATTTTTCTTAGGAACCCCATTTTAGACCTCAAAAATCCCCTAATGGATATGAATCAACCTCCTAGGTATAGTTAAGGAAGTGGAATCAATATACTAACAACTTACTAACCTTCTTTAGGAGCTACAGGACCCCTGGGAGCCAAACAACCACTCCAGGTGCCCAAGCCTTGAGTTAACTTGCATTTTCACTGACCTGGTGTTGATGGGCTGGAATTATCTGCCAACAACAAAGGGGATCTCCTCGGTGTAGGTTCCCAACTAGACCCTACACCATTTACTTTAGGGATCCCGTCCGGTATGTAGGCTTGACTGCCTTTCAGGTGTGTTGAGCTTTCTTTGGACGAAAGTGAGATGCGAGCTCAATTGAAAGCATGAACTTCAATAAACATAATGAAATAATTGAAAAATATCTTATAACGTGCACACCATGAATAGCCAGACTACTAACAACATAAACCTTATGTAAAGTAACTGTCAGCAGACTTCAAATAAGACTCATGTTTTATAAGATAAAGTGCTTAACAACTGTAAAGTAGTTCACATAAATCAAACATCTATAAGCATAAGTAAATGTACAATCAAGAATAGATTATACTAATACCAATGAAATAGTTAACTAGTACAAGCATAGAGTTAGCGAATCATATACCATCAACACAAAGTTTGTAGTATGAGACAACACATGAACAGACCGTACATCAAAGAACTCTCAGGAACATTCGATCCATCAAGCGAAAATACTCATGGCATTACGACATAAAATATTTGAGGAATCCAATAGTGGAATATTACAATCACTCCTTGCATCAATCAGAAAAGCATAAGTTCTCTTAAGCAATATGTCTCAAAAGGTCCTCAACCAAAAGCCCTTACAATGTGTCATGAGGGTGTATTTATAGAGTGAGGGTGACTCTTTGCTTACCCCTAACTCTTGAACTTCCTCATGACCTTTCACCTACATGATGACTCTTCGACTTCCTCATGGCCTTTCATATTCCAAAATTTATGATTCTATCAAATTACAACATCACAAAATAAGTTTTTGCTATAATCCATCAATTTAACAATAGCAAGTTCAGGGACGTCCAGGTTGAGTTGTTGCGTTAAGTATGTGCACCATGGTTTGTACTCAGCTACGATGGAGGTGATCTGGAGATGCTCTTCATCATTTCTGTGCAAGCATTCAAGTGCATCTGGAATGAGGGTGGTCTATTTGGCATTCACCTAGTTATTCAAGGTTACCAGTTTGGTGTAAATTCTTACTCGTTCCACCACATAGCGTGTAATATTCTCTTTGGTGATGGGTAGATATTCCGCTTGGGCTGCCTGTTTATATGTATCAACAAAATCTCGCACCTCCTTTGAGATATCCTCCTCCTTCCTTTCCTGTCTGACTTCTCTGATAGACAGGACTCGATGGATCTGGATCATAGACTCTAGGTCATTGAAAAGGTGTCTGTAGGAAGCCAACACCCTGTCCACATCCTTGGTTAATTTGTCTTTTGATTGGATCTTGATGCGGAGTTGAACCTTGGCATTTTGCATGGTGATCCAATCCTTCTTAGGGACTACTGCTAGTGCTCCTGGGTACTTAATGACCACTCATGCATGTTGTCTAGAGCGATTACAACTTCCTTCAACATTGCAGCTCTTTCTTTTGTGTGAGCTTGTATCGCCAAGATAGGGGCCACTGTGTGGTGCAGCTTTGACATCTCTTCATAAACCATCACCATGGCTTCCCTGAGGGTCTCTATCTCTCCTTTGATTGCTGCCTAGAATTCCATTGTACTTGAGTGAACTGAACGAAGGGCTGCATTCTCTTCTTCTTCTCTCCTTCTCTCCTTCTCTACACTGGTGACCCTTTGTTCAGACATGTAAAGCCTATTCTGAAGGTCTGCGATTTGTTTGCTCATCTGAGCCACATTATGTTCCGTGGTGATTACAAAAACTGTCTTGGCCGGGGCGATCATCTCTGGATTCACAATGATGTTGGGCACAATCTCCTTGGCTGTGGTGACTGACAAGGGCTCTGTTGTATTCCTGGCATAATAATTTTTCCTTTCCTGCACAATTTTGAGGCTAAGCTCATCAAAGGTGAGCTTAGTGAGGTCTAGAACCTCCTCTTCTTGTCCTTTTGAGAAATCTAGCCCTAGTAAGGGTAGGTGCCCTCTAGTGAGGGGAGTGGAAGGAGGAACGTCTAATGGGGGTAGCTCACCTTGTTCTGTGTCCAAATCATATGTTTTACTAGTCTCTCCTCCTTCGACTCTCCTAGTTTCCTCTTCTTTACTCCTCCTTAGTTCTTCCTCTTGCTTCTTTCTCTCTTGCTCTATTAGTGCATGTTGCCTCTCAAGCTCCTCATCGTGCTTAAGATTTTATTCTTTCTCTTTTTTCTCTTGTTCTTTCCTCCTTTTATCTTCCTACTCTTTGGCATGTTGCTCCTCTTGCTATCTTTTCCTCTCTACTTCTTCCTGGGCCCTTCGCTCCTGCTGCGGCTTTTATTCTAGTTGTTTGTCTCTTTCTGCCTCTTCTTGTTGAGTTGGCCTTGGTCACTGGAATCCTGCGATTGCTTGAGCTCTTGTTCCCTTTTCCTCTTGATCTCTTGCTTCTTCCTTGCTAGGGTGTCATTCCTTTGTTCCAATGTTTCATTGTTGTCTTCCTCTTTTGGGTCAGTCAAAATATCTTTGACCTCATTTTCTTTCTTCTTCTCATATTTCCCAATGGCCTTCTACATCTCCCGTTGTTTCTTCTTCATGGTGGAGGCTCTCTCTTGAAGGTGGTGGGCTCCAGTATTGTCGCAATAATGCTACAACTCCTGGAGCTCCCTATCTCTAATTTTATCAACCCGGTAGTTCGTACAAACTTGGAAGCGACGGTGCTGTATGCACAAGTACTAGCTCTTGTCGCAGCTGTCACTTGGTCAGCTGGCACAAGTCCGCTAGGGCTCAAGCCAACTTCTATATGCTCACAGAAGAAGCTTTATGAATGATGGACGAAAGCTAACTCAAAGGAGACTAGTCTAACTGCAGAAAGAAACTGAAAACCAATAAAGCATGAAAACCCTAGTAAACCCTAATTTGACTAGCCAGACCCTTACAATGCAAAACTGTGAATGAAACTACTACCACTAATGCCATTA
Source organism: Pinus tabuliformis (assembly GCA_031772625.1). Classification (NCBI taxonomy): domain Eukaryota; kingdom Viridiplantae; phylum Streptophyta; class Pinopsida; order Pinales; family Pinaceae; genus Pinus; species Pinus tabuliformis. The sequence goes on along the minus strand of CM062814.1, from coordinate 737,851,212 downwards.
CTTGCAGTGAACTGAAATACATGCATCTAAGCTACTTGCATCTGAAAAGACATGTTTTTGTATTTTTTCATTAAGTGGTTGGATTTATTGTGATGATGCTTTTGATTAGGGTTTGGTTGTGCATGAGCGGTTGGAATGGAAGGAAAGCATGGGCAAGGTCAGGATGGCTAAGGGAGGTCCCAGAGGGTCTCCAGCATCAGTCCACAGAAGTCTACCACGTTCGGATGCTCAGCAACCGAGTTTGCAGGCTTCTACAGGAAGTCTGCAGGGGATCCTACAGGAAACTCAGGAATTTCTACAGGAAGTCTGTGCAATTCTACAGGATGTTTGGCCGTGGAGGTTTTGGGAGATGGTGAAGTGTTGGAGTGGTGTGGGAGGATAGGTGAGATGGAGATGGAGCTGGTGATGGCTCAGGAGCAGAGAAGTCAGATGGAGGAAGAGTGCATGCAGTGGTTTGATGGCTGGAAGGATGGGATTAATGAAAGGTTAAGTAAATGAGACTACGTGGCAATGGATGAACTGGAGGGTAAATGAGCTGGACAGAGGCCGAGTAGGTGACTTGAGGAGAAGTTAAGAAGAAGAAGAAAGAAGTGGAATGATATGGAGCAGCGTAAATGAAACAAATGACTTATGCACCAAAAACGAGAATTCATTAACCTATGATAACTGTGCCATGAAACCTATGAACAGCAATGGAAAACCAAGAAAAGAAACTCGTGCATGGAAGTGGAATGTAGAAGTATGGTTCAATATCAAAAGTGCATGGATGGATCTTTCAACGAAAATGACTATGTTGCAGCTTGCATGGAAGTGAGAAGAACTGCGTTTCTTTTTGGTGGTTGGTTATGGACTGCACCCCAATCCCTAACAGAGATGGCAGTGAGCCTTAACAACCTTTTTCTGGAGCTCCAATGAATTATATCTATCCTCTTCTAACCTAAGCAACTGGAAACAAATTCACCATAAACTAATCCTATTCAATCTCATGAAAAAGACTAAATTAACAGACTGTAAATTCGAATTGCATGTTAAAGTAAAAACTCAAAGTGCTGGAACGAAATGCAAACAATATTACAACACCGAGGAGATCTATTGCTCTCAGGTTGGGCCCTAACTTGAGAGCTATAGCTCCCTTAGAAACTCAGAATGAGATCAAAATCTGCCTGCCTTTATTCATAAACGAAAATCTGATGTCATGCCAAAACTGGCTTACAAAAGGAACAAACACCGAGCTGTAGCTCGTACTTCCAAATTACAAGAGCAATACAAAAGCAAAAAGCCCCTATCCAAGGCTACGACCTCAGTATTTATGCAAAATGATCATCCAACAGGTGTCCTTGATTTGTGGAGCTCGGCTGTCCAACTGAAGGTTAAACTGCTGATCCTGTAGAACAGTTATAACTGTTGTTCCTGTAGAACAGTTGGCTGCCTCTAAGCTTGGTGGGGAGATGGATTGGAGCTCGGAGCTATGGTGGGAATTACGAGGAAGGTCCCCAAGACCGTGGACATCCTCTCCTAAAAACCAGCAGTGCCACCTCATTGTCTCCTTGTCTCCTTTTTCGTGGTCTTTGCTCCCTTTTAATGCCAAAACCTGAAATCATCATGTATTAGTCACGTAGATAGAATGCCTACCCTTCTTCCTACAAACAACACGAATAAACCAAGAAATGAATGCATAAGCAATAAAAAATGAATGGTTTGAGCAGAGCAAGTAGGCCAAATGAGCCCAAATTGTACCAAAAATTGGGGCTCATCATCACCCCCCAGCTAAACTATTTGCTCATCCTTGAGCAACTTTGCCCTGGCTCCTCGTCTTTGGCCGAGAACTAGAGCCCGGAGCATGCTTTTCCTTTCTTGTTTTTGGCGGCCCTGCCTTTTCTGCCCTTGGTGATGACGAAGGTGGTGCTTCTTCCTTTCCTGGTTTTGGTGGCCCTGCCTTTGCTGCCCTTGGTGATGACGAAGGTGGTGCTTCTTCCTTTCCTGGTTTTGGTGGCCCTGCCTTTGCTACCCCTAGTGGTGACGAAGGTGGTGCTTCTTCCACTTTTCCCATTTCCTTGAGCCGGGCTTCAGAAGGCGATTGGCCTATTTTTCGTGTCCAGGAAGTTATTTTTGGGCTCCCCTTCTCGGGGGTGGCTGATGTTTTAGAGGGGGTTCTTGCACTGGGTGAAGTAGGGACATCCCCTAAAATGGTTTGGCTGCTGGGTGGAGGCTGTGGCTTGCCCGTGTTGATCCTCTTGCTTCTCCTGGCTTCAGATGGTAGAGGGGTCTCCCTCTCTCTCTTCTCCTTCGGCTTTGGAGGTGTACTGAGGGCGGCCAACGCCGCTCCTGCCTCCTTTTCTAGAATACCAGCCTTCTCTTTCTTGCGTTTTGCTCTCTCAGAGCTCCTTGTAGAGGGCCCCTCCTTTTCAGATTTCGGGCTTCCTGTAGGAGGCTGTTTCTCAATGACTTTCGGGCTTCCTGTAGAAGCCCCTTTTTCCAATTTTGGGCTTCCTGTAGAAGCCCTTGTCTCTGTCTTCGGGCTTCCTGTAGAAGCCTGTTTTTGCACTTTCGGGCTTCCTGTAGAAGCCTATTTCTGCTTTCCTGTAGACACAGGTGTCTTCACCTCTGCCTGCTTGCCTGCCTGAGCTTTGCTTTTTGCTTTGGTTGCCGGTACTGTTGAGGTACTTGGGCTGACGTGGACCACCTCAGCTTTGTCCATTTTGCTCTTCATCCTCTTTTCCCTTGCTGACAAGATAGGTGTGCCACCTTTTTCTTTGTCCTCCTTTTCCTCATGCTTCTTCCTTTGTTCTTTCTTCTGTACTGTTGTCGGGGTCTCTTGGCCTTCTTCTCTCTGTCCCTCGGCCACTGCTTCTTGTTCCTCACTGCTGGAGGAACCCGTTTCTTCGATCAACATCTTAATGTCTCCATCTTTTGTTAAATTTCGGAAGGATTCCCATGAGAGGGGGACCTTATATGAGTGCAATTCATCTTCCACAAGAAGTTTGATCAACCCATGGTGGGCTATCTGATCTGGTATGCCCTCTTTCAGCTTTGTGGCACACTCCATTAGAGACTGCAGTAGGTAATAAGGAATGCTCAGTTTTTGTTCTACAGGAAGATCAATTTGGTGCCTTAATTCAGTGAGCAGCCTAAAGTGATATGCATACACGATGCTGAAACGGCCTTCACAAGTGATATATTTCATGATTTGCAAACTGACTTCATTCCATGGTGGCAACAGGCTCGTTCTTCGCACCCCATTTTTGTCCTCCGAGAATTCTTCCTCAGGTGGAAAGAATTCTTTCTTTGCCTGTTGGCTCAGCTTTCTCTCTTCCTTATCCCACGGCAGACCCATAGGAAGTTCTGTGATCCGACTGATATGTTCCGGGGTGAGCTTGAGGCTTAGACCTCTGAAGTTCACTGTGGCCAGTGTCTGGGATTTAGGCTTCAGAGCCTGCAAGAATTCTTCGGCCACTTCATCATCGTAACCCTGCAGCTTATCACAAAAAGGCATCCATTGTGCTCTGGTGAAGAGCTCTACCACTGCCGGGTTTTCCCTTAATTTGGTTGAATCAGTGGGTTCCCATCTTATAAACCCACCCGGCATGATGAACACGGTTGTTTTAATTAAAGGTGGCAAATGCAAAAGAGATTTGGTCTATTAAGACAGAGCATGCACATAATCCACAAAATTCAACACAGTCTACTTATACTGACATCCTGTAGAACGACAGCATAGGCACAGCAAACAACAATTCCACCAATATCTTTATGACCAGACTGTGGACGATGGTCTTGCCACTCTTACTAACCAGTTGCATGAAGAGTTCAGGGTTACCCCTTTAATTGGCCACCTTTTCTCGTGAGGCACCCGCTTCCCTGTAGAAGACTGCGTTCCTGTAGAGACTACGTTCATGTAGAACTGCGTTCCTGTAGAACTGCGTTCCTGTAGAAACTGTGCGCAATTCTCGGGGAGGACTGTAGTTGGCCTGCGCTCGAGGTGTGCTTCACCGGCGTTCTGGTAGCCAACAGCTCGGCGTATCAAAGTGCAGAGGAGATCAGAATAGCCACCCGAGTTTGAAGTGGTGGTTGATAAATGCATGCGCATGATCTAGTCGATTAGATTTTGAATCGGCGCAATCCGTGGCGCGGGGGATGAGCTGTCCCCGCCAGACCGTTGGGCGACATCATCCATCATTCGCCTGCGTATTCACTTGCTGCCGCATCCATTCCCACAGATTTGTCGCTGCCTTTTCTTGTTAAACTCATGCTTCTGACGGGAGTGTTCTCACGTGCGTGCCGCTCATTCTTGTTGTCGTGGCCGCCACCCAAACATCCAATTACACTTTAACTAGCCGACGTGGCCAGTCGACTGGCCATACGGCCGCTCAACCATTCAATTTTATGCTGTGCAAACAATTTCAAAGTAAAATTCATGCGATTTGATGGAAGGAAGGGTTGAGACACTTACCTGCGTGGCTGCACACGATTTTTCCAGTTCTTGGACGATGGTGAGTGGATCTACCTGCTGCATGCGACTTACACAGACCCAGAGGCTCGTGGTTACAGGCTTCCAATGATGGAGTGGATGCTTTGGTTGCATGCGCCCGCGTTTTGTTGCAGATGGTGGTGCTGTGAATGGTATCCACTCGAGCAGTTTGAACTGTTACAGGATTCCCGCGAGGTGTCTCGTAACAGTTCTTCCTCCTTGGGTGCATGCTGCACGACGGAGGATCTGGCCTTTCAATCACATTCCCGGAGCTTCTGATGCCTGTGGTATGAGATCTTAGCATTTGTTTAACTTCGAAAATGGCTTTTCCCGCGAGAACTCATCGATCTTCTTTTTTGGTGCAGGGAACTTGGTTGCATGTCGACAAGGATGGTGGAGCAAGGTGAAAACAATGTGCAAGGGTGCCAACAGAGGCTTGCATGCATCCAAACCAATCCATAGTCGCTAAATCTCCTTTTAAGATGAATTCTGGGCCGTCCCAAACTTCTACAGGAAGTTTCCTGTAGAACACAGAGCTTCCTGTAGAAAGTTCGGCCTTCCTATAGAAAGTCTGTACTTTCCTGTAGAAACCTACGCCTTCCTGTAGAAAGACTGCATCTTCCTGTAGAGGATTCAAACCATGATAAAATTGCACATACCTTGAAAAAACATGGGTACCCTTGGAGGAGGTGTTGGTGAGGTTCCTTGACAGCATGATAAGGACCCTTGGCTTTGAGTTGAAGGGCTTCCTCTCCTCCATAGAACATCTGCAACCTGCATGCAATTTTACCATATTTTGCTTATTGTTTTTTTCTTTCTTTTTTTCTCTTTTTTTTCCTTTTTTTTTGAAAGATAACAGGGGCGCCTCAAAGAGGTTTTCACCCGTGCCATCTGCCCTGAGCGCCTCAGAGAGGTTTTCACTCAAGGATCTTTTTCAAATCTTTCCTCTTTTTTTTTTTGAAAGACAATAGGGGCGCCTCAATGAGGTTTTCACCCCTACCACCTGCCTTGGGTGCCTCAGAGAGGTTTTCACCCAAGGATCTTTATTATTATTATTATTTTTTTTTTTTCATATCCCTCAGGGTATGCCAAAAGCAGAGGCAGAACCCTTCTCTATGACCAATACAGATTTCTCCATAGTTTTGATGAACTCTTGTCTTGAGAGAGGTCTCGTGTAGATCTTCAATCGATGCCCATTGACAAGCATGGGAATGGCTTCCTCATCAATGGTTCGAATGAGGACAGATCCATTGTCATGGCATTTATCCACTGCATATGGTCCTAGCCATCTGGTTCTCAGCTTCCCCTTGAAGTCTTTGTATCTGGAGTCATACAACAAAGCCCAATCTCCCGGCTGAAATTGCTTGTCATGGAGATGTTGGTCATGCCACACCTTTCTCTGAAGTTGAACCACTTCTGAGTGAAGGAGGGCCTGCATTCGGTGCTCATCCAGGCCATTCAGCTGCAGTAGCCTTTCTTGTTGTGCATGGCTGAGATCTAGGTCCAGCTGAGCTGCCATCCTCAAAGTGTTGTATTCAAACTCAATGGACAACATAGCTTTCTTCCCATAGACCAGCTCATACGGTGTGAAGCCGGTGGTGGTCTTCCAAGTGGTGTTGTAAGCCCATGTGGCTTCAACCAGGCGATCTTCCCAGTCCTTTCTGCTGCTGCTCACCACCTTAGTCAAGATCCCTTCTAATGCTCTATTGGTGACTTCCACCTGCCCATTTGCTTGAGGGTGATAAGGGGTGGAAGTCCTATGCTTGATCTTGTGATGAGCTAGGAGATCTTCAACCATGTTGGAGGTGAACTGGCTCCCTTGATCAGTGACCAGCTCTCTTGGATAGCCAAACTTATAGAAGATGTTTTCTCTTAGGAACTCGGCCACCTTTTCTTCTGTTGCTGCTTTGATTGCTTTGGTCTCTGCCCACTTTGTCAAATAGTCAGTACACACAATGATGTAAGTCCTTTGCCTCGAAGAGGGGTTGATTGGGCCCACAAAGTCCATGCCCCACTTCTCAAATGGCTCAAGAGTCACTTGAGGTTGGAGAGGCATCTCATCCCTTTGGGTCGGTTTCCCCATTCTTTGGCATTGGTCACACTGACTGACATATCTTCTGACATCTTGATGAAGTGTGGGCCAATAGTAGCCTGCCTGCAGGATTTTGAAGGCAGTTCTCTTTGCTGCAAAATGTCCTCCACAAGGCCCATCATGACAAGTGAGGAGGATATCAAAGACTTCCTCCTCCCTTACACAACGCCTTAAGATCTGATCGGGGCCAAGCTTGAACAGATTGGCCCCGATCCAAGTAAATGAGGCACTTTTTCTGATGATTCTGCTCTTTTCTCTGGAAGATAGGTGTGGAGGGAACTGTGCTGAAACAAGATAGTTTGCTATATCAGCAAACCATGGAGAGAGTACTGAAATAGCAAACAGATGTTCATCGGGCATCTGGTCATCCACTGTTCCATCCTCATCTGCAAACAAATCCAATCTAGATAAAAAGTCAGCAACAACATTTTCTCTACCTGGTTTGTCAACAATGGTCAAATCAAACTGCTGCAATAAAAGTAACCATCTAATAATACGAGCATTCACATCTGGTTTATTCATTAAATATCTAATAGCAGCATGGTCAGTATGTACAAAGGTCTGGTAACCAGTAATATAATGGCGGAACTTGTTCAATGCATGGACCACAGCCAAGAATTCTTTTTCGGTTACAGTGTAATTCAGCTCAGCCTTGGACAAGTTTTTGCTAACAAAGTAAATGGAATATGGAAGTTTTTGCTCAACTTGTCCTAAAGCTGCACCTATGGCTTTGTTCGAGGCATCAGTGTGGATGTGGAAAGGTAGGGCCCAGTTTGGACCTCTCAGGATTGGGGCTGACACCAACTTGTCCTTTAACTCATTTAAAGCCCTTTGACAATCGTCAGTCCAATTAAACTCCACATCTTTTGCCAACAGGCCAAACAATGGCGAGGCTAGCTTGCTGAAATCTTTAATGAATCTCCGATAGTATCTTGCTAATCCCAAGAAACTCCGGACATCCCTTACCTTTTGAGGAGGTGGAACCCTCTTGATGAGAGCAATTTTGTTAGGATCCACCTGCAACCCTTGGCAAAAAATGGTATGGCCTAGCACGGTCCCTTCAGTCATTAGGAATTCACATTTTTTAGGACTAAGGGACAAGTTCATCTCGGTGCATTTGGTTAGGACTTTTCCCAGGTTGGTCAATGCTTCCTGGAAGTTGGCCCCATAAGGAGTAAAGTCATCATATAGATTTCTACTGCATCATGGACCAGCTCCGAGAAGATGCTCAAAACAGCTCTCTGAAAGGTAGCAGGAGCATTGCACAGCCCAAAGGGAAGGACTCGATAGGCAAAGGTACCCCAAGGAAAAGTGAAGATGGTCTTATCTTGGTCTTCCGGGCTGATTTGGATTTGGTTGTACCCGCTAAACCCATCCAGGAAAGAGAAGAACTTTTTTCCTGCCAGTCCATCCAACACTTCATCTATGAAAGGTAGAGGGAAATGGTCCTTCTTGGTAGCTTTGTTCAACTCTCGGTAGTCCACACAGATTCTCCATTTCCCATTTTTCTTGGGAACCAACACTAGAGGGGACACCCATTCACTATCTGAGATGGGGTAGATGAATCCGGCATCAAACAGTTTTTGCAATTCTTCCTTGACAATGTCCTTAAGGGCTGGATTCATTTTCCTCTGAGGTTGCCTAACCAGTTTACAATCCTCTTTGATGTATATATGATGGGTACAGACCGAAGGATGGACTCCTTTCATTTCCTTATAGCTCCAAGCAAAGGCATCTAAGTGATTGGCCAACAGACTACACAGCTCCTTTTCCTGGGAAGGAGATAGGGAGGAGCTGATCTTTAATGCTTTCTCAGGGCCGAACTCCACATTCTTGACTCTGGGAGTAACAGGGTTGGTTGTACAAAGATCCACTAAGGTGCTAGCTTGGGCATCCTCCACCAATTTCTCTAAGGGTAGTGCACTGGAAGGTGGATTCTGGATCAAGGTCTCGATCAAGTCATCCTCGGTTGGGGGGTCTCTTCTAGTGGTATCTAAGGTGCACAGAGGTGCTGAGTACACCTCGTCTTCCTCTCCTTCTTCCAACTAGAGTGGTAAGTCATGCTCTAAGGAGGGTTGGGAAGGAGGGTATAGGACTAGTTGCTTGGACATGGGACCATTTTTGATGGTCATGTTTCCCGCACGACAACTTATGTAAGCATCTGCAGTAGCTAACCAAGGCCTTCCCAAAATGAGAGGATATCCAGTAAGCTTGGCCTTTGGTTGCAGAACCAGGAAGTCTTTAGGGTATTCCCAAGAGTCAATAGAGACCAAGACATCCTCCACAATCCCTTCGGGAGTCACGGTGGAGCGATCTGCTAATTGCAGTACTGTCGAGGTCTTTCTCAAGGAACCCTGAAGATTAAGCTTAAGCATGGTATCCCTGGTCATCACATTAATGGCGGCCCCCAGATCAATCAAGGTGTGAGGTATAATGGTGCCATTGATGTGAACATCTACTACAGGACTTCCAGGATCTAGGTACTTTGGGTAGATGACTTGTCCTAACATAAGGTCAGACAGTTGTCCTATGACATTGATAGTTGAGGCATCTTTCTTCCGTCTGCCTGGGTGTTTGAAACACTTCTCCTTAACCAGTTTGTTGTATATTGGCACATCCTTGATGGCTTGGAGAAGTGGTATTTTTACACACAACTGCTTGAGCTCACCCAGAAGTTCATCCTCCTCTGGGTTGGGTTGTGTGGTGGCTGTTAGTCTCTCAGGAAAGGGTGGAATAACCTTCGGTTCACTTTCCTGTCTATCTTCCTCATCCTCTGGGGGAGGAGGTTGGCGATCTGGTAGAGTCTTTCCAGATCGAAGATTGATCTCCTGGATCTCCATAGCATAGGTAGGGCATGAGGTTTCCCCAGTGTATACCTGTTGGGCCTGTCTATTGTTGGGGTTCGGGTTCGGTTGAGCAGGCACTTGAGGTTGCCTTGGAGGAGCAAGAGGTAATGGCTGAGGTTGAACTGGTGGTGGAGGCAAGATGGCAGGAGGAGTGTTGTATTGGGGCCTCCACCCCGACTGAGGTGCATTCCATTGAGGCTGTGGCTGGGCATGTGAGTGATATGAATGAGAAGTAGGTTGAGTGGGGTACTGAGGTGGATAAGACCATGGAGGAGGCATGGACCATGAAGGATGAGCAGGGGGACCCCAGGAAGGCATAGGAGTCGATTGGTTAGGGCTGTAATAAGCTTGAGATGCCCCTTGCATCCCCTGCTGATAAGGTCTAGATCCCTGTGGCCTCCTTTGGTTGAGGTAATAGAGAGGCTCTGTGGGAGCTTCTGTCCCTTGGTACATGGCTTTAAACCCAGGTAAGGTTGGACACTGATTTGTGGGATGGTCCTCCTCACAAACGAAACACACTTCAACCGAATGCAATGGACATTCATTCTTAGGGTGTCTCCTTGTGCACCTAGGGCAGAAAACAGCCAAGGCTCTCTCAACTTCTTCTTTCTTTTGCTGAATCCTGAATGTGTCAAGCTGCATGGCAATGGTCTTTCTCACCTCACTCTTAAGATCTTCTAATTGATTTGCAAGCTCATGTTTGGAGAAAGGGACACTAGTTGAGAGGTGGTTTCCTCTACCTCGTTTCCGAGCTGCCCTGGAGTGGTTTCTAAACACAGTCTTGATGTCCTCATAAGGCAGTTGGTAAATGTCCCCCCCAGCTAACATGTGAAGGGTATCTAAGAGGTCTTCAGGGACTCCTCGGAGCAGGACCAACTTGAGGGATTCAGGGTCAAATGTGCACCTGGCCCGCTTATAGCTTAGTTGGAACCTCTCCTCATAATCCTCTAAGGACTCATCATTTCCCATGGACATCCGAAAGATTTCCCCCTTTGTTTCCTTGGATCTACAGTAATCCCGGTACTTGGTGTTGAAAGCTTGCTGCATCTGAGCCCAAGTGGTGATACTATTCCCAAGTAAGCCCATGAACCAGCGTAGTGCTGCATCCTTAAGAGTGGAAGGGAAAAGTTTCAACTTTTGCTCATCTTCAGTATAGTCATAGGTTCTACAAAGGACAGCAAACTCAAATAGGAAGGTATCCGGATCTTCAGTAGTCAGCCCATGGAAGTGAGGTAAGGCGGAGGGGCTAATGTTCTTCATTTTCATCTCTCCGTTGGTTTCTCGGATGGGGAAGGCACCTTCTATTCTCTCATCTTCTCTCCTATTGTCAGCCATAGCTTCAGATGGAGTGGTCTCTAACTCTTCTTCTACTATAGGGTCTTTGGATATCTCAGGATGTTCACCTATAGGTTCCTCTGGGTCACTGTCACCAAAGAAGAGAGAAGGGTGACTCAGTGATGTGGTGGGGGTGTTTGGTAGGAATTTGCCTGATCTATCTCGGTTCCTACGAGGCATGAAATGGAAAAGACTTTCTTTTTCTTTTGATTGTTTTTGCTTTGCTTTTCTTTTGGTACCTGCAAAACTGAGACAGATTGATCTACAACTAACTATGAAAGATGCAGAATTAAACTGAAAGCAGGAAAGAACTAATCTACTTTGCTCAAATGAAATTGCAAGAATGGAAATGCTAATCTACGCTTGCAGAAAGGAAATGCTATTCTATGAAAGTATGAAATGCTAATCTATGAAAGCAGGAAATGCTAATCTATGAAAGCAGGAAATATCTATGCTACTTTTGCAGAATGGAAATGAAGTAAACTACTTAGCAGAAGGCAAGAGTAAGAAAGTAGAAGAAAAGAAACAATTACTAATACTCTGACGCTTCCCCGGCAACGGCGCCAAAAAGATGGTGGGCTCCAGTATTGTAGCAATAATGCTACAACTCCTGGAGCTCCCTATCTCTAATTTTATCAACCCGGTAGTTCGTACAAACTTGGAAGCGACGGTGCTGTATGCACAAGTACTAGCTCTTGTCGCAGCTGTCACTTGGTCAGCTGGCACAAGTCCGCTAGGGCTCAAGCCAACTTCTATATGCTCACAGAAGAAGCTTTATGAATGATGGACGAAAGCTAACTCAAAGGAGACTAGTCTAACTGCAGAAAGAAACTGAAAGCCAATAAAGCATGAAAACCCTAGTAAACCCTAATTTGACTAGCCAGACCCTTACAATGCAAAACTGTGAATGAAACTACTACCACTAATGCCATTACTTGCAGTGAACCGAAATACATGCATCTAAGCTACTTGCATCTGAAAAGACATGTTTTTGTATTTTTTCATTAAGTGGTTGGATTTATTGTGATGATGCTTTTGATTAGGGTTTGGTTGTGCAGGAGCGGTTGGAATGGAAGGAAAGCATGGGCAAGGTCAAGATGGCTAAGGGAGGTCCCAGAGGGTCTCCAGCATCAGTCCACAGAAGTCTACCACGTTCGGATGCTCAACAACCGAGTTTGCAGGCTTCTACAGGAAGTCTGCAGGGGATCCTACAGGAAACTCAGGAATTTCTACAGGAAGTCTGTGCAATTCTATAGGATGTTTGGCCGTGGAGGTTTTGGGAGATGGTGAAGTGTTGGAGTGGTGTGGGAGGATAGGTGAGATGGAGATGGAGCTGGTGATGGCTCAGGAGCAGAGAAGTTAGATGGAGGAAGAGTGCATGCAGTGGTTTGATGGCTGGAAGGATGGGATCAACGAAAGGTTAAGTAAATGAGGCTACGTGGCAATGGATGAACTGGAGGGTAAATGAGATGGACAGAGGCAGAGTAGGTGACTTGAGGAGAGGTTAAGAAGAAGAAGAAGGAAGTGGAATGATATGGAGTAGCGTAAATGAAACAAATGACTTATGCACCAAAAACGAGAATTCATTAACCTATGATAACTGTGCCATGAAACCTATGAACAGCAATGGAAAACCAAGAAAAGAAACTTGTGCATGGAAGTGGAATGTAGAAGTATGGTTCAATATCAAAAGTGCATGGATGGATCTTTCAACGAAAATGACTATGTTGCAGCTTGCATGGAAGTGAGAAGAACTGCGTTTCTTTTTGGTGGTTGGTTATGGACTGCACCCCAATCCCTAACAGAGATGGCAGTGAGCCTTAACAACCTTTTTCTGGAGCTCCAATGAATTATATCTATCCTCTTCTAACCTAAGCAATTGGAAACAAATTCACCATAAACTAATCCTATTCAATCTCATGAAAAAGACTAAATTAACAGACTGTAAATTCGAATTGCATGTTAAAGTAAAAACTTAAAGTGCTGGAACGAAATGCAAACAATATTACAACACCGAGGAGATCTATTGCTCTCAGGTTGGGCCCTAACCTAAGAGCTATAGCTCCCTTAGAAACTCAGAATGAGATCAAAATCTGCCTGCCTTTATTCATAAACGAAAATCTGATGTCATGCCAAAACTGGCTTACAAAAGGAACAAACACCGAGCTATAGCTCGTACTTCCAAATTACAAGAGCAATACAAAAGTTCAAAAAGCCCCTATCCAAGGCTATGGCCTCAGTATTTATGCAAAATGATCATCCAACAGGTGTCCTTGATTTGTGGAGCTCGGCTGTCCAACTGAAGGTTAAACTGCTGATCCTGTAGAACAGTTATAATTGCTGTTCCTGTAGAACAGTTGGTTGCCTCTAAGCTCGGTGGGGAGATGGATTGGAGCTCGGAGCTATGGTGGGAATTACGAGGAAGGTCCCCAAGACCGTGGACATCCTCTCCTAAAAACCAGCAGTGCCACCTCATTGTCTCCTTGTCTCCTTTTTCGTGGTCTTTGCTCCCTTTTAATGCCAAAACCTGAAATCATCATGTATTAGTCACGTAGATAGAATGCCTACCCTTCTTCCTACAAACAACATGAATAAACCAAGAAATGAATGCATAAGCAATAAAAAATGAATGGTTTGAGCAGAGCAAGTAGGCCAAATGAGCCCAAATTGTACCAAAAATTGGGGCTCATCAGAAGGCTCACATTTTCTTGGGAGTTCTCGAGTAGCTCCTGCTCTCTGACCTGTTGCTCACTAGGTCTGAGTTTCCTAGTGGAATTATACCAATTCTTTACCTCGTATTCATGATATTGTCTGGCGTGTGAGTATGACCAACTAAATTTTTCTCTTGCAATGGGTAGCCACAAATTTCTTAGGATCGTACATCTGATAGTTCAGATTTACAAAGTGGTTACCTTTCAATGCTTCAGCTTTTGCCTCCACCAGTTTGAATTTCTCAACTATATATGCTCTGATGACGAGTGGGAAAGAAGGCCATGGTTTCTTCTTGCCTTTGTTTAGTACCTTTTAAAATCAATGTGTCATCTGGTAGCAAACTTTCTGCAGGACTGTTTTTTCTGTGACAAACCTGGGTAGAGCATGGGGGGCCTTATGGGTACTAAAGACTCTGATGAACATGCCCTCCTAGATGGGAAACCAATGCGCTACCTTGACCATGATATCCATAGACCTCCTTGACATGTATGGTGGTTCCTCACCAAATAGCTATTGGTATAGCGGGGTGATAAAATATTTAGAAATAACATCTATCATACGTTTATATGCGATGTCCCAAAAAAACCCTATAGTGGTGGTGCATGGGGCTGGTTGCTGATGTATCACAATTATATCTCTAGTTCTCAAATTGGCATCTTGCACAGATGACATCTAGGAGGTATGAAGCCATGCAGAATTCTCGTGGCTGCTCTAGCTTTGGATTCTTGGCTGTAGTTATGTTTGTCTTTAGGGATGATGCCAGAATGCTCACCTAGTTGAAAATTGTTCCCTGGGTGGCGACAACGTGCATGAGAGGAACCCAGGTGTCGTAGAATATGTCACAGTCTACTTTACCATAGAAACGACACATCATCGCGGTAATTAGTTGATATACTTTCCTTAGCCCCTCTGTCCTGTATGCCTGATCTGCTTGAACCTAGAATTTTGATTGGTCCTGCCACTATTCCCTCTGGATATCTTTAACCATAGTTACAAAAATAGCGAGCCACTAGGTATTGAAGGTCTCCTATCTTTCAGGGAGTTTGTAGTAGGTGGAAATATTTGTAGGGGATATTGCAGCTAAGGTTTCTCCTGTATGGTCTCTAACCATCCACGAATCTGTGTCTATATTCTACAAGAACCAGTCAATAGTTGTTGTGCATAGAAAGATGAGAGGATGTGATGCTATCTTGTGCAGATTAGACCTCTTGATGTCTAGGTATATCGGGAAATCCTCCTGGGTTTCTAGTATGTCTGACCTCGTGAACTCTTTGCGGATGTTATACTAGGAGAGTCTAGTAGTTTTATTGATATTGTAGGTCATGTCCCCATAGATGGGTGGTTCCTCGTATTGGTAGATATCAAGCGAACTACTTCCTGAGCTTCTATGAGTGGCCTTCGTAGTTGGGCACCATCTCGTCTTCGAAGGAGGAGATAGAGATGCACTTGAAGTCTACGTCACCTGGCATGTTGAATAGACAATCCCATGATGAGAGTGATGACATGAAAATGAAACAAAAACTGCTTAAATAAAATTCATTTCAAAGTTGTAAGGAGGCCTTTTGGGAAGTCGCACTGGAAGGTAGGTCATGTGGATCGCAAGGAAAGGAGCTCCACTAGCGACTAAGTGTATGAGTCGTAGGTCGCGGGGGTTGCAAGGTCACTAAGTCACGTGGTCATGAGGTCGATAGGTCGCTAAGTTGCGAGGTCATGAAATTGCTAAGTCATGGGGGTCACGAGGTTTCTAAGTCACATGGTCACGAGTTTTATTAGGTCACTAAGTCGCGAGGTCATGAAACCGCTAGGTCGCAAGGGTCGAAGAAATTATGGTATCCCAGCTGCGGGCCATCGGACCTAGGATTTATGTGGGCTAAGAAGGAAAAATTGAGGCTCAGGGGAGTTTTGGAATCCTTCATGGTAAGATGATCAGGCTCACTGGTGAAAACGAGGATGGTTAAGGTCAAGGAATGGCTATGAGGGAGGCAAGAGAGCTTGAATGGGGCTAGCGTAATTGATTTTGGGTTTGAGGTCAAAACCTAGGCCAATAATGGAGATAAAAACCCCATAGGGTGGAATGTGTGGGGTCGCGATGGAAGAAAATGACACTTGGACCAGAAAAATGATTACTGGGAAGGTGAAAGGTCGCCTACCTTGAGAAATCGAGCACGCACCCAAGTTGCAAGCCTCCTTTGTCTCTTGTGCAACCAAAGGAGTCGTTATAAAAGAATTAGGGCGACCTACTATTTATAGTTTTGGTCACATGTGCGAAGGTCACATGGGTTGTAAGTGCTACCTTATGACCTATGCGACCTTGTGACTTGTTGGTTGTGAGGTCGCTCTAAACATCAATTGCGACCTTTTCGACCTTTGGGACCCAGTGACTTGTTGGTCACGAGGTCACAATGGTCACATGGTCGTGATAGGTATTACTTACGACCTTCGCAACCTTTATGACTTAGCGACCAGTTGGTTGCAAGGCTCGTAAGCATCACAAATGTTCAAGATCTGACCTACGCGACTCAAGCAACTTAGGCTGCTTGGGTCACATAGGTCGCACTAGTCGCAAGTGGTAGAAAGAGTCGAATCCTAAAGCTGCGGATGACTTGTTTGAACTTGATTTGTGACTTAGCTTAACTTAGCAAGAGAATTTAGGTTCTCACGAGGCTTTTCTGGTCTAGAGAGATTTTGAGTAGATTCTTAAGTTACCGAAAGTTCTTGCATGATACAGGGGCTCCAAAAATTTTAAGGATTTGAAATTTTTGGAGGGGTTGTTGCAACAACTACAACAATTGGTGATTCACTAGGAGAACTCTATAATCTCTAATGTCTTCTGACCTGACTTAAGGGGGACCTGAATGAGTGTTTCTTCCATAGAGATGCGTGTCCCATTGATGGTACTTGGGCCTCTCCTTCACACTAGTCAGCTATCCCAATCTACGAAAACCCAACCTTTAACACATGGGATAAGAAGTCAATTCCTCTTATTCTAGGAAGGAAAAGGGAAACTAAAGTAATGATATGAGATTTAATTTTTTTTGGTATAGTAGTCAAGGTATTTTAGTGTTTCTCCATTGCCAGCAAGCCTGAATAGTACACTGGCGGAGTCACTACCTAGAAATCATGAACGTTGCTCCTTTGCCAGTGAGCCTGGTCAGTAACCCGACAAAGTTGTTTCCTCATCTCTTTGTGCAGCTATCCTTTCTCAGTCATTTATCCTTTATATTAGTAATAGGATGTGCTCATTGGCACTTATTTGTTTGTGCTTATTTGCACTTATTTGATGATGGCTTTAAAAGCCTGGGTGGATGGGTGATCCCGACTTATTTGACTTGCACAGAGGTTGTTTTTGGTTTCTTTAGAGACCTTATTTTTTTCCCGAAATGTATGTATGCTCAAAAAGGTTTCTTCAATTCTCCTTCATTACCAAAACAAAAAGTGAGCTAGAACAATGTAAACTTGTGGTTGTTTAAGCAACTGGGATAGGCCAACGTGAGAGAAAAATGGAGGTCCTGTGTGCCATCGAGTTCCCCACTAATGCCAATTTCCCACACTCTATCTTGGTCACGACTTAAGGTTCATTCAGCAAACGGTTCCATAAAGCATTTACAAGGGCCAAAGTGCAGGGCTATTCTAACCTCTACCTGTCATCGCAAACTTTTATTTCATAACAAAAGGACATCAAACTGTACTGAAAACAAAACAAACTAATTAGCAAGGAAAATTAAAGGGAACTATGGTACAATATGGGACTAGCAACATTGAGGGTTCCTAGGTGAAGTAGAACTTGACGTCTTGGCCTCTCACAGGAAGGGGTTCAACCCGCCCTCCTAGGGGTTGCAACTTATAGTTGTGTTGGCCGATTTTCTCTTTGATTTGGAAAGGACCAATCCAAAAAGGTTGGAGTGTTTTCCCTAGTCCTCATGGGACCGATCCCATTTAAGAACCAAAGGTCCCACACTAAATTCATAGGTTACTGTAGACTTCTTGTCAAACCACCTTTTAATATGGATTTGGTGGACAAAAAATTTATGCTTGGCTTTTAGTATCTCCTCTTCCAATATAAGGAGCATGTCAATACGACTTTCAAAAGGTGGGGCAAGGGGATCCTTGTGACTCTTGAGCTAGTTTGAGGGTCGGGAGATAAAGGTTAGGAAAAAATATGATTACTTTCCCATAAACTAGGAAGTAGGGGGATGTGCCAATGGATGGTTTGGGGGTAACCCAATCAGCCCATAAGGCGTTTTTGAGTGCATTATGCCAGTTTCTTTGGTCAGAGAGAAGGGTTTTCTTGAGGATGTAGATGAGGTTTTTATTGGTAGATTTCTCTAGGTTGTTCCCCTATGGGTAGTAGTTGGATGAATGTTTTAAAACAATATTGTTTTCCAAAGAAAAATCATACAATTTTAAAGATGAAAAATATGTATCATTATCAAAGACAAGTGAGGTTGGTACACCAAACCTAGCAATGATGTACAGATTGATGAAAGATATTACCTCATCATTGTTTATTTTCTGTAACAGGATTTCCTCCACCCACCTGGTGAAATAGTTGGTGGCCATGAGTATATACCTGTGTTGTTTTGATGAGTTCGACATGATCTCTCCGATAACATCCAACCCCCATTGTTAGAAAGGCTCTTTTAATGCTATGGGTTGAAACATAGTAGAAGATCTAGGCTACCTACCTTTGTGCTTCTAACATATGGTACACTTTCGAGCATAGGCATGTGCGTCCTTAAATTGTGCGGGCCAATAGAAAACTATCTGCATGATTTTGTGGGCAGTGGTGTTGCCTGCATAGTGACCTCCCGCAGGTCCATCATGTAGTTATTTCAACACTTTATGAGCTTCTTCATATTCCAAACATCTTAGTAGTATGCCAAGGTGGTGCTTTATGAATAGGTTTCCCTGAACTATTTGATATGAGGCAGACTTGAGCCTGGCGGATATCTTTTTCTTGGTAGACAAGGTATCCGGTAGAGACCCTTGCAGTAGGTATTGTTTCAGGTTAGAGTACCAAGAAGAGGGGTCATGTGAGCCGAGTAGCTCATTCTGGTACATTTCGATCTCATGTTCCTATCCTTCTGCCTCAAAAACCGGTTGATCTTCTTCTGAAACCTATTGATTTGTTGCCTCAGTGGTTAGTTTACAGAGCCCCTGTCCTTTCACTGTACATGAAGGTTTGAAATCTAAATCATACTCTTGGAGGGAGGTCATCTAGTTGGCTCTTGTCTCTCCGAACTCCTTTTGGATGAAGAGTGATTTGATTTCTGGGTGCAAGACCATTACTGTGACGTGGTTTTTTAGAATGTATGGTCTAAATGTTTCACCACTTTGTAGATAGCATACGCCTGCTTATCGATGTATGGGTAATTGAGTTTTGCACCTTGTAGCCTTGTGCTCATGAAGGATATAGGATGTTCATTGTGGTTGCAATCCTTTTGCACGAGCACTACGGCCAAGGATGACTCTGAGGAAAAAGTGTATAAGATGAAGTCCTTACTAAAATCTGGGCTGAAAAGGGAAGGGGCTTTAGCGATTTCTATTTTGATGCAATCAAAAGACTCCTTTTCTTCTTGATCCCATTTGAACACTGAATTTTTGTTTATCATATTCTGCAAAGGTTTGACAATTTGCGCAAAATTTGAAATAAATTTACGAATAAAATTGATTTTGCCATGGAAAGATTGCATACCTTTTTTGGTGCTCGGTTGGGGAAATTGTGCTATAGACTTCATGCGATCAGGGTCAACAATAATTCTATCTTTGGTGATGATATGTCTGAGAAGGTTGCCCTCAGAAACCACACATATGCTCTTTTTGGGGTTGAGAGAGATTCCATATTTCTGACACCATTCAAAAATCTGCTTCAAATGGTGAAGGTGACTAGCTCTCTTCTTCGAGAAAACAATGACATCATCAAGGTAGACCACTATGCTCTGGCCCATTAAACCCCAGAATGCGATATCCATTTCTCTTTGGAACGTTGCCTCAACATTAATCAGTCCAAACGAAATACGACGCAATGCAAACGTTCCCCACTTTGTTCTACAGGTCGTTTTGATCTGGTCTAGTTTAGCTACTAGGACTTGATTGTAGCCAAAGAAGCTATCTAACAAGGAGAAAAGTTCTGATCCCATGACGATTTGGAGAATCTGCTCCATGGAGGGGATCAGGTAGTTGTCTTTATCTGATGCCGGATTGAGGTTCAGAAAATCGATTTCTCTAGATTTCTTACGTACTAGAACCAAATTAGATACCCAAGTAGAGTATCTAAACTTGAAGATAATGCGAGCATCCAACAACTTTTTAAGTTCCTTCTGGATAGGGGGTTCTAATGTGGGATGCACCTTCCTCAATTTTTGTTGAAATGGTTTAGCCCCTTTTTTTGTAGGAATGACATGCTCGATAATCCGCGTATCGTATGTCTTCAGGTCGTCATATGTCCAAGCGAAAATGTCGCGATACCTCTTGAACAGGGTGATAAGGGATTATATTTCTTTATGGGAGCATCCTATTCCTATGTTAACATATTTGTGATCGGATTTGGTCCCGAGGTTGATCTGGTCATGCGAGAGGGTGGAACTTTGGGTCTTGGCTTTCGATAGGCCTTGGAACCAATTCTGTAGGTCAAACAATTGCTCTAACATGACCCCTCCTTTAGGTATAGGGTTTCCTTTTAATGAGTCCAGTTCTTCCTATAGGGACCTTTCATGTTCCTCTTCTTTAATGGCTACATCTTTAAACACTTCTACACTTGTCATGAACTCCAGTATCTGTTGGTCATCATTGAAAACATGTAAGTTAGTTATTGTTGACACCTAATCATAGGTATTGGGTGAACAACTATAAATAACGTAAATCAATAATAGAGAAATGTAGAGTCATCAGGAGATGAGACTCAATAGTCACTCCCTCATGTATATAATAATGAACAACCTAAATGGATATACAATCTCATTTTTCGAGGAGTTACCTCTTTGCCTGACATGGTATCAAAGACAACTCCATTTTTGGCACTCCAGTCTACCATTGTAACTCCCTTCTACCTATGTTATGCCTATTTTGCAAAACTAACACATCTGCCCCTGCTCCTGAGGCCTGACACTATCATATGTGTTTTCTATTCCCTTCGAACAGTCGGCCCTCTAACTCTCCATTGGCCTGGTGGTATCTCATTGAATCGTGCTATGCAGTATCGCTGGATTCGTTGGAATAGAATGGAGTAGCCGCTACATGGTTAGAATAGATATCAACCCCTTAGCCTCTCCCCTAAACCTCACTTCCATATGCAGTCGACATTACCAACACGACTCCACTGTATATGTGGTCCCCTCCACACTATGGTTACCGTAGCAATATGTGGTCCACTCCCCACTATATATGCAGTCTTCACAAGTTGATGGTATACGTAGTTGACATTACCAGCATGACTCCACTGTATTACTGTTATTGCTTCTGCATACCACCATACTACCCGCATACCTTCCTCACGATGATTTTTTTCTGCCACTACCATAAGTTGGACTCTGTCCATATATTGGTCCACCAAGGTTTACGTTATCCAAGTAGTCTTTGTTCTCACATCTGAGGCTTACTATAAACACATAACAAGCAAGCAGACTGGTGGTTTTAGTTTTGATGTTGCAAGCCTATGTCTAGCATGTACAATTTTCTAAACTCATTTAGTATTTTTTGTTTTTTGTTTTTCTATTGTGAAGCCTCTTCGGAGGCTAAAGACATGATACTAGAATTAATATGTAGTAATTGGTTTTGAAACATTTGGGTACTCAGTCCTTAGTATTATAAAGTTGTAGAGAAGACTGTGAAGAATCTCTGAAGATTTTTATGGAGTCCTTTAAAGCCATGCTGGAAGATGATTTTTTTTACCAAAACTGCGTTTTTATCAGTAATGCATTTTTTACTAGAACTACATTCTTGATCAGAATTGCACTTTTTTTCATAAAGATATTGCTACTATAGTGTAGAAGTGAAAATATTTTATATATTGGTAGGATAAATATTTTTTTTATAGTTCACAGTGTTTTAAAATGCACTCATTAATATCTATTGTGGGAGTGGTCCTCAATGGGAAGGAAAATTATCCTTAGTGGTCTCAGAAAATCAAACACACTCTCGTTTTTAATGCGCTGTGGAAAGGAGTTTGTGTTGGATACTGAGACAAGGAGCCAAAACAACCTACCTGAGACAAGGAATTCGCCATTTGGGAAAATAAGAACATCAAGGCTTATGCATTGATTGTAGCATTAGTAAATGAAGAGGTGAGTCACCATATTTCCCCATTTTCAAATGATTTCGAAGCCTTACAAAAACTTAAGGAACTCTATGACTCACACTCTGCACTTGAATTTGTTCAACTCATGATTAAATTGTTCAGCCTTGAATTACAAAATGATGATCCTCTTGCTCTTGCATCAGAAGTAAAATATATTATGCATGATATCAAAGTCACTAATATTGAACTGGACATTCCTCTGATAGATTTTCTCAAGGCATTTTATCCCACTTACTCAAATTATCTTGAGTCATTGCAAGCAAATGGAAACCTCAAAGATATTAATTTTGACTCCCTTGTGAAAAAATTTGTTGAAAGAGAGAAAGCTTTTGGGAAGAAGACAACTCCTCGGTCTTTGGAAGAGGCTGTGTGTCTTGCACATAGACAGAATAATCTTGCTCAAGATTCTTCCAGAGGAAGAGGTGGTTGAAGAGGAAGAGGAAGAAATTTTAGAGGCAAGGGGGGCAGACACTCTCAAGGAGAAAAGTTAGATTTGCACTGCATACACTGCAAAAGAGATGGATCACACGATGCATCCACATGCAAGTTTCCCTGGGACAGAATTGAGCAGGAAAGAAACCAACCCAAAGGTAAAATTAATGGCAAAGAGAAAGGTAAAGCACCTGAATCCTCTCACTATGTTGTGGCACATTGCAATATTGGAGTAAATGAAGACTTATTTAATGCTTCACTTGCTTCTTGGAAAAATGATTGGTTGCTTGATTCAGGAGCAACTTGCCACATGACTTTTAGAAGATATTTTTTTGAATAATTTATTGACAATGTTGATGGAGCAGTATACTTTGTAGACAAATAAAAAATCAAGCCATTAGGGCTTGGCACAATCAGGCTTAAATTGCCTGGTCTTCCAAACTTTCTTCTGCATTTTGTTTTATATATCCCACAACTGAGGAGAAACATGTTGTCCTTAGTCCACATCCACTAGCAAGGACACTCCATTCATATGTTTGATGGCAATTTTGAGGTGAGAAAAGCATCATACCACTCACTTGTCATGACGGGGATCGAAGAAGAAAGGCTTATGAAGCTGTAGGGTACCTCTACTCATGCACAAAATTTCTCATACAATTCTCATTATGAAGAAGGTACATTTCCATCAAGTTTATTATGGCATGCTAGATTTGGACACTTGAACTATGACAGCCTCTGCTTGTTGAAGAAAAATGGTGTTACTAGTTTGCCTATAATTCCTAGGAAACTTAAGCAATGTGATGCTTGCATTCTCAGAAAGCATAGCAAACAATATTTTCATGATTCACATTCCAAAGCACATCGAGAACTTGAAATCGTTCATTCAGATTTATGTGGTTCAATGCTTGTTCCTTCTGCAAATGTAAATAAATATATGATGACATTTATTGATGACTACACCAAAATGTGTTGGCTTTATTTATTGAAGAACAAATTTGATGCTTTTCAAACATTCAAGAACTTTCATACATGGATTGAAAATGATGTACAATCTCATATTGGCTCTATTCACACTGATAATGGAAAACAATACACCTCAAATGAATTTGAAAACTATCTTCGCCAACATGGGATCAAACATCAAACAATTGTTCCTTATAATCCCCAACAGAATGGAGTAGCTGAAAGAATGAATGGGACAATCTTAAATATGGTGTGCTCCATGATGTTTTTCAGAAATGTAAAATTGATGTTTTGGGCTGATGTAGTTCTATGTGCTATATATTTAAAGAATAGATGTCCATCTAATGCTATTAGAGACAAGTCTCCTTATGAAATTTGGTATGGGCACATTCCTTCGGTAAAGAATCTCAGGGTCTTTGGTTCCACATGTTATGCCTTGATACCAAAGGTGCATAGAAACAAACTTGGTGTAAGAAGTCATAAGTGTATCTTCCTAGGGTGTTCAAACACCTCCAAAGCATACCATCTCTATGATGAAGTCAATAAAAAGTTTGTTGTATCTAGAGATGTAATCTTTCTTGAATCATCCAAAACTGACAATGTTGTTGAGCGGAAACTTGATCGCTTGGATAGATTTGCAAATGCAAAATCATTTCAAGAATTTGATAATCAGATTACACATCTTGAAGGGGGGATTCCTACACTAGATCAACCCATGGAATCTTCTTCTGAAGCACTCTCTCCCCCGCATGAAACTCCAACAATGGATGATACTTTGAGTGATGTGATTGACAGATTTGGGAGACCCAATCATGATTTAGTCCCAAATCAATCAATGGAGCAGCCTGGACCATCTCAAAAAGGTCCCCCAAAGTGGTTGACAAAGACACTTGAAAGTGTTCATCCTGATGAGGTTGGAAAGACAGGAACTAAAAATTCAACCCAGCAAAATGGAGGTGATGTATATGACTCTGATTCACCTGTTGATATGGATGTTTCTTATGATTGTGAATTGAATTTGTCTACAGATTTTGAACCAACCTCCTTCAAAGAAGTTGCTTCTCATGATGAATGGAAAGAAGCAATGCAAAAGGAGTATGATGCCTTGATAAATAATGGCACTTGGAAGCTGGTTGATCCTCCATTGGGAACCAAACCAATTGGCTGCAAGTGGGTCTACAAGAACAAGTATAAAGTTGATGGCTCACTTGACAAGAACAAAGCTAGGATTGTGACAAAAGGTTTTGCACAAAAGGAAGGGGTCGATTATGAGGAGACGTTTTCCCCCATAGTAAAATGGGCTACCATCCAGACACTCTTTTCCCTAATAGCTCAGAACGGTTGGAAAGTCCATCAAATGGATGTAAAAACTTCTTTCTTGAATGGAGATCTAAAAGAAAATGTTTTTATGTCCCATCCTAAAGAATTTGCTGTGAAAGGACATGAACATAAACTATGCAAACTTGTGAAATCCTTGTATGGCCTTAAACAAGCACCGCGAGCTTGGTATGAAAAATTAACTGAGCATCTTCTAAAATTCAATTTCAAACATTATGATCCTGATGGTGCAACTTGGTTTGTCAAGAAAGTTGGAAAAATAGTTGTATATCTTGTGGTATATGTAGATGATATTTTGATGACAGGGAATAATGAGAGCTACATTGCATCGATAAAGAAGGAATTGAGGAAAGGTTTTGAAATGACTAATTTGGTCTATGTTCAGTACTATCTTGGTATTGAATTAACTCAACATCCGAAGTCCATATTCCTTTCTCAAAAGAAGTAAATTGGAGATCTGTTGAACATGTTTGGCATGGCTGAATGCAACCCTCTGACTGCTCCAATGGAAAATAATTTGAGGATGCAACGAAGTATAGACATCTTGTAGGAAGTCTCAACTACCTCACTACTACTAGACCAAACATTTCACTTTCTGTTGGAATCCTCTCTAGATTTATGCAAAAGCCTTGTGAGGGACATTGGTTTGCTGCAAAAAGAGTTCTAAAGTACTTGAAGGGAACTCAAGACTTTCCACTCAAGTATACATAGGTGGGCAACTTCAGCTTGATTTGTCTCTGATTCAAACTTCGATGGAGACAAAGAAACTGAGGTATCTACTTCGGGTTATGCTATGAGTCTTAGATTTGGAGCTATCTCCTAGAGATCACGCAAACAATCAGTTCTAGCAGATTCCATAACAGAGGCAGAATATGTGGCAACAGCTAAGACAACAAAAGAAATTGTGTGGCTTAGGAAAATTCTGGAAGATTTGTAGGTAAAACAAGTACATTCGACTCCACTCATGATTGACAATACCTCGGAAATAAAGTTGGCCAAGAACCCAAAGTTCCATGACTGAACAAAGCACACCAATACAAAATATCATCTGATTCGACATCATGTTGAGGCCAAAACAATCTATCTGCGCCATTGTTGCACTAATGAGAAGATTGCAGACATATTTACCAAAGCTCTTGGAAGAGAAAAGCTTGAAAGATTCAGAATGATGCTTGGACTCACCAACATCCCTTCAGATTCAGGGGTGGAATGTTGACACCTAATCATAGGGATTGGGTAAACAACTGTAAATTATGTAAATAAATAATAGAGAAAATGGAGAGTCATCGGAAGATGAAACTCAAGAGTCACTCCCTCATGTATATAATAATGAACATCCTAAATGAATATACAATCTCATGTTTCGACGAGTTACCTCCTGGCCTGATATTTATGTTATCAGGCATAACTAGTTTATAAACAATTTCAATAGAAAATCTATCCCTAAGGGGCATGAATCTAGTTGCTGCATTAGCCAAAGTTTGAGCAGCAACATTATTAAATATAGGAACAAAAATAATATTGAAAGCTTTAAACAAGTTTATCAAACACCATATCTCTTGATGGTAATTCTTGAGGTGAGGGGACAAATAGTGAATTGTGTTGCATACCTACCTTGTAATGATTTCAAAATCTTCGATTACCTTCAGACAATTTTCCTTTAGGTCTATGGCCTTTTTGAGGCCACAGATTAATGCCTCATACTCTGCAGTGTTGTTGGTGCATTGGAAATCTAACCTACATGAAATCAAGAATCTATTTCCTTTGGGATCTACCAGGACACAACCTACTCCAGCTCCTTCATGAGTCTTGGGTCCATCATAATATAACGTCCAAATCCGAACATCGAAGACGGGTGGGTCTGGAGTGTGCAGGTTCAATGTGCAGATTTCATTATTATGACCTGTGGTTTGCAATGGGGGTTCCAATTGGGTATCTAGAGGGATAGTCGATGTTTGGGACTGACAGAAACCAAATAGTGTCTTGAGGAGACAAACCCATAGCTCCTCTTGGGCATAGATGATTAGTTCATCAGAGTCCTAAAGATTGGTTATGATGTGCTTCATACAAGGCTCATTGTTGACTCTAATATGATTAGTCTTTCCTTTGTAGGGTAGCCACAAGTGGGACCCATTTGTGGTGAAGTCACCTTGAGGCTTGCACGAATAATCTATGCTAAGGAGTAACTCGTAGGATTTTGGGATGTCTAGGATAATTATTTCAATGCACTGATGCACCCGAGAATTAGAAGACAGTCGAATAATAACGTTATTCAACTCTCCAATGGCTGGGACTTGGGACCTATCCAAGTATATCATTTTAGAATCTATTTTTTTGGACTGGATGTTTAGCTTCTTATAGACTGACCATAGCATGATGTTGGTTGACGCACTAGCGTCAACAAGGCAGTGGTGCACATTGTATTTGAATAATTCAAAGGTGAAGAGGAAAGGAGGGGTTGAACCTCTCAGGTTTGAGTTTATGGAATTTATTATGGCTTGCAAGTTAATCATGGCCTGGGATCGGCCTAAGGAGTTGGCCTTGACTAAAGAGGGAGATTTTGAAGTGGCGGGAGAGGTGGCAAAGGTTTTGACAATCAACTCACTTTGACTGGTCAATTTTCACAGCTCATACAATGAGATGTTAGCCCATGTTTTCTTCATGTCATCGATAATATTGTAATCCAAGCCTATGGAAATAGCATCTTCTGATGAGTGTTGCGTTAATGAGGTGGTTTTAGTAGTCACCCCTTTGGTTGAACTTTTGGGTGTGGATGTGTCCCCTTTCCCAATGGTCAGGGACTCTTTAGAGCTTAGGTCATTTGTCCCTTTGGGGACAGAGGTGGATGGCTGGTTGGTGTTAACGGATGGAGGAATCCTTCTTAACATAGTCCTTTCTTATCTTCCAGCGTAGAATCCGACATGGCTCCCTTACTCCTAAGAATGTAGATTTTTTGGGGCTTCGGGGGAGGAGTGTATCTCATGATGGCATCTTGAACGATCAGTGCTTCTCCCCCATGGATGACTTCGAAGGCTAATACTACGGATGGAGCATTGTCATTGTGAGGGGAGTCTTCCTCTTTAGGGTCATTAGTTTCTTCTTCACCCTCTCTCGTGGCTTGGTCTTCTAAAAGCTGGGTTACTATGGCATTCATGTTATGGAGCCATTGGGGGCAGGTTTTCTCAGAATGAGAAGCCTGATGGAAAGTGCAGAAGTTGTCCTTTGCTAGCTCTTCCACATTGAAGTTCGTACTAGATGTCTGAGAGGTTTTAGGGGGGTATTGTCAATTTTCCAGAAAAAGGGTTTAGCGGGTTTTCCTCCTCCCAAAATGTCACTGGTCTTTCTCTTTAATTCATACACCTCATTAGTCAGCTACTTCAAGGATTTCGCTAGTCCTTTGAAATCAAAGGAAACTTTGTCTTTATTTGCGGTTTTACTGGATGAGGTTTGATTCTTCTTAGAGGTTGGTTTTGCCTCCTCCCATGAATTGTGATCTAGGGCGTCAATAGAAAGGAGATCCTTTTTGACCTCTACAGCTGTAGCAAAGTTCTCCACTAGGGTGAGTTTTGCTTCATGTTTAACGAACACGGAAATGTCTTGTGGCAGGGTCCTCGTGTAATAATCAATTGTGATGGAATCATCAAGGGCCACGTCAGTCAGGTACTTATTCAAAATGGTGGTGAATTGTTGGTTGAAATATTTCACCTTCTCCTTCTTATGACACTTCAACATGCTATGCCCGGTGAGGAGCATAGAATGTGTCTTGTCTTTCAAAAACTTATTTAGAAAGGTTTTATGGAATTGATCCCAAGTTCAGATGGACGCAACGGGTAGTGACTGATACGAGGTGGTAGCCTTATTTTTGAAAGTGTGAGGCAATATGTGACAAGCCACATCATCGTATTACACCCTCATCATTTGCAATACTAGGTAGAAATTGCTAATATGGTCATTAATCAAGGTTCCCTTCTCAAGGTCGAACTTCGAGAGGTGTTTCTTAGGATGGTGAGGCATGTCATGAAGTTGGCCCTTAATGCCTAATGGGGATTGAGCTATCTAGGTCAACGATTGTTGGCGGTGATTGCCTCTAGGTGGGGGAGGAAATATGAGGCAATTTTCATTTCCCTTTGATTCACTACCAGTGGCTGATCCCCTATTTGTGTGAGGAGGTTGTCTACCTTCCCCTCGAGGGACTCTGAGGTGTCCTAGGTCTCTAGTGTTTCTCACATTCTTGGTGTTTCTCAGGTTCCTTAGGAGGCGTTGATTGTTGTAAAACTTAATATGGTCTCTAAGGTACTCCTCGTTCCCTCGTCCTAGGGTCCCCTCAGTATTCTCTCTCAAAGGTTGGTTGTTGTTGACAAGGGTATCTTCTAGGGCCCATTGATTGTTTCCCTGTGTCTCTCCCCGTAATGACCAACTGTTTTCCCTAGTGAATGTGTTATTAGTGTCTCCTCCTTCATCTTTGGGAGGAATATCCAACCCATTGATGGATAACCTTTCAACGATGTCAGCATAGTAATTAAGCGCTAACCCGATTTACTGCGATATAGAGTTAACTAGGACACCTTGACGCGTATTATGAGGTGTGTTGGTGCGAGGGATGGATAGGGAGTTAGTTGCGGGAATGCATTTCAAGCCCCTAGAGAAATGTCGAGTAATAGGGCGCATGGCCTTGAGCTAATCTTTCCCGACTTCGAAAAGGGGAAGTTCCTCTTCTCCTAGTGTATCTTCAAGAGGGGGCGGCCATGAAATTTATTACAACGGCCTCGTGAAAGGCAGACTGTAAGGGGGAATATATGGTATTTCAAGAGGCATGGGGGGACGGAGGTTGTTACTAGCTTGATGAGAAGTCTCAATGTTCAGGTGTGGATTAGTACTTGCCATGGCCCTCCTTCTAGTACCAATTCTGTAACAGGATGGAATTCGCCACCGACAACAAAGGGGATCTCCCATGTGTAGGTTCCCAGCTAGACCCTACACTATTTTCTTTAGGGATCACATTTGGTATGTAGGCTTGGTTGTCGTTCAGGTGTGTTGAGCTTGCTTTGCACGAAAGTGAGATGCAGGCTCAATTGAAACCATGAACTTCAATAAACACAAGGAAATAATTGAAAAATATTTTATAACGTGTACGCCATGAATAGCTATACTATTAACAACATAAACCTTACGTAAAGTAGCTGTCAGAAGACTTCAAATAAGACTCATGTTTTATGAGATAAACTTGTTAACAACTGTAAATTAGTTCACAGAAATCAAACATCTATAAGCATAAGTAAACATATAGTCAAGAATAGATTATACCAATACCAACGAAATAGTTCACTAGTAAAAGCATAGAGTTAGCGAATCATATACCATTGATGTGTAGCAACACAAAGTTTATAGTATGACACAACACATGAATAGACCGAACATCAAAGAACTCTCAGGAACATTCGATCCATTAAGAAAAAATACTCATGGAATTACGGCATAAAATATTTGAGGAATCCAATAGTGGAATATTACAATCACTCCTTGCCTCAATTAGAAGAGCATAAGTTCTGTTAAGAAATATGTCTCAAAAGGTCCTCGGCCAAAAGCCCTTACAATGTGTTATGAGGGTGTATTTATAGAGTAGGGTGACTCTTGGCCTACCCTGACTCTTTAACTTCCTCATGACCTTTCACCTACCTGATGACTCTTGGACTTCCTCATGGCCTTTCATATTCCAAAATGTATTATTATATCAAATTACAACATCAAAAAATAAGTTGTTGATCTAATCTATCAATTTACCAATAGCAAGTTCATGGACGTCCAAGTTGAGTTGTTGTGTTAGGTATGTGCGCCATAGTTTGTGCTTGGCTGCGATGTGGGTGATATGGGGATGCTCTTAATTGTTTCTATTCAGGAATTCTAGTTCATCTAGAATGAGGGTGGTCTATTTGGTGTTCACCTGATTATTCAAGGTTACGAGTTTGGTGTAAATTCTTACTGGTTCCACCACATAGCGTGTAATATTCTCTTTTGGTGACACCTAGATCTTTGGCATGGGCTGCCTATTTGTATGTATCAACAAAAGCCTGCACCTCCTTTGAGATATCCTCTTGCTTCCTTCCCTATCTTACTTACTCGATAGATGCAACTCCATGGATCTGGATCATAGACTCTAGGCCACTAAAAAGGTGTCTATAGGAAGTTAACACCCCATCCACATACTTGGTTACTTTTTCTTTTGGATGGATTTTGATGTGGAGTTTAACCTTGGTGTTTTTCATGGTGATCCAATCCTTCTTAGGGACTACTGCTAGTGCTCCTAGGTCCTTAACGGACCACTCATGCATGCTGTGTAGAGTGATTACAACTTCCTTCAATGTTGTAGTTCTTTCTTTTGTGTGATCTTGTATTGCCAAGATAGGGGCCACTATGTGGTGTAGTTTTGAGACCTTTTTGCAAACCATTGCCATGGCTCCCCCGAGGGTCTCTTCCTCTCTAATTGCTACTTGGAATTCTATTGTACTTGAGTGAACTAAACGGAGGGCTGCAAGCTATTCTTCTTCTCTCCTTCTCTCCTCCTCTAAAGTGGTGACCCTTTGTTCAGATGTGTAAAGCCTATTCTAAAGGTATGTGATTTTTTTTCTCATTGATGCCCCATTATGTTCCGTGGAAGTTACAAAAGTTGTCCCTGTCAAGGCGATAATCTCTGGATTCACAGTGATGTTGGACACAATCTCCTTAGCCATGGTGATCGACAAGGGCTCCGCTGGATTCTTGGCATAATACTTTTCCCTCTCCTACACAATTTTGAGGCTGAACTTGTCGAAGGTGAGCTTAGTGAGGTCTAGGACCGCCTTTTCTTGTCCTTCTGAGAAACCCAACTCTTGTAAGGGTACGTTCCCTCAAGTGAGGGGAGTAGAGAGAGGAACATCTAATGGGGGTAGCTCACCTTGTTCTATGTCCAGCTCAGATGTTTGACTGGTCTCTCCTCTTTCGACTTTCCTAGTTTCCTCTTCCTTACTCCTCCTTAGTTCTTCTTCATGCCGCTTTCTCTCTTGCTCTGCTAGTGGTTGTTGACTCTCAAGCTCCTCATCTTGCTTAAGCTTTTCTTCTTTCTCTTTTTTCTCTTGTTCTTGCTTCCTTTTCTCTTCCTCCTCTTTCACATGTTTCTCCTCTTTTTGTCTTTTCCTCTCTACATCTTCTTGGGCCCTTCAATCCTCCTACAACTTTTCTTCTAGTTGTTTCTCTCATTTCACCTCTTGTTGTCAACTCTTCCTGTCGAGCTAACCTTGGTCACTGGAATCTTGCGATTGCTTGAGCTCTTGCTTCTTCCTTTCCATGGCAGGGTTCCTTTGTTCTAGTGTTTCATTGCTGTCTTCCTCTTCCGGGTCTCTCAAAATATCTTTGACCTCCTTTTCTTTCTGCTTCTTAGATTCCTTGTGAGCTTTTACGTCTCCCGTTGTTTCTTCTTCATGGTGGAGGCTCTCTCTTGAAGACTCACATTTTCTTGGGAGTGCTCGAGGAGATCCTCCTCTCTAGCTCATTACTCACAAGGATTGAGTTCCTTAGTGGCATTATACCAATCCTTTACCCTGTCTTCATGATCTTGTCTGGCATGTGAATATGACCAGCTGAATTTTTCTTTCTTGTAGTGGGGATCCATGACTTTCTCAGGATCGTATGTCGGATAGTCGAGATTTACAAAGTGGTTACCTTTCAATGCTTCAGCTTCTACCTCAACTTGTTTGAAGTTCTTAATTATATATCCTTCGATGACAAGTGGGAAGGAAGGCCATGGTTTCCTCTTGCCTTAGTTTAGTACCTTTAAAAATCCCTACATCACCTAGTAGCAGATTTCCTGCAGGAGTGATTTGTATGTGACAAGACTAGGGAGAGCATGGGAGGCTTTATGGGTACCAAAGACTCTAACGAACGCACCCTCCTGGATGGGAAACCAATGCGTTGCCTAACCACAGTCTCCACAACCCTCCTTGACATGGATGGCGGTTCCTCACCGAATAGTTTTTGGTATAGCAGGGCGATAAAATATTTGAAAATAACATCTATCATACGTTTATATGAGGTGTCCCAAAAACCCTTGCAGTGGTGGTGCACGGGGCTGGTTGCTAATGTACCCCAATTATAGCTCCATTTCTCATATTGGCATCTTACACAGACAACATCTAGGAGGTATGAAGCCATGTATAATTCTGGTGGTTTCTCTGGCTCTAGATGCTTGGCTGTAGTTATGCTTGTCTTTAGGGAAAATACCAAAATGCTCGCCCAGTTGAAATTGTTCCCCTAGTGGTGATAACGTGCATGAGAGAACCTAGTTGCCATAGAATACATCACAATATACTTTACAATATACACGACACATCATGGTGACAACAAGTTGATATAATTTCCTTAGCCCCTCTGTCTTGTATGCCTGATCTTCTCTAACCTAGAATTTTGATGGGTCCTGCCACCATTCCCTCAAGATATATTTAACCGGAGTTACAAAACCAGCAAGCCATCGGGTATTGAAGATCTACTTTCTTTCAGGAAGTCTTTAGTAGGTGGAAATATCTATAGGGGAGATTGCATCCAAAGGTGCTCCATTGTGGTCTCTGACTGTCCACGAATCTATATCTGTATTTTGCAGGAGACAGTCAATAGTTTCTGCGCCTGGAAAGATCGGAGGATGTGACACTATCTTATGCATTTTAGACCTCTTGACATTCAGGTATATTAGGAAATCCTCCTGTTTTTCTCATATGTCCAGCATCGGAAACTCTTTGTAGATGTTATACCAACAGTGTCTAGTAGTTTTATTGATATTGTAGGCAGTGTTCCCATATATGGGTGGTTCTTCATACTGGTAGATTTCCAACGAACTGCTTCCCAAGCTTCTACAAGTGGCCTTCGTAGTTGGGGGAACCATCTCATCTTCGAAGGAGGAGATGGAGATGCGCTCATGGTCTACATCAGCTGGCATGTCAAATAGACAATCCCACGATGAGAACGACGACATGAAAATTAAACAAAAACCGCTTAAATAAAATTAATTTCAAAAGCTGTCAGGAGGCGTTTTGGTAGGACTCACTGTAAGGTAGGTCGTATGGGTTGCAAGAAAAAGAGCGTGACTAGCAACTAAGTGTATGAGTCAAAAGTCACGGGGGTCACGAGGTCTCTAAGTCACATGATCGTGAAGTTGCTAGGTTGCTAAGTCGCGAGGTCGCGAAGGTTTCTAGGTCACAAGGGTCACATAATTTATGGTATCGCAGTTGTGGGCCATGCGATCTAGGTTTCAAGTAGGCTAAGAAGGAAAACTTGAGGCTCATTGGAGGTCTGTAATTCTTCACGGCAAGATGATTAGGTTCTATGGTGAAAACATGGATGGTTAAGGTCGAGGAATGACTATGAGGGAGGAAAGAGTGATTGAACAGGGCCAAAGTAATTGATTTTTGGTTTGAGGTGAAAACCTAGGCCAAAATGGAGATAAAAATCCCCCTAGGGTGGAATGTGGAGGGTCGAGATGGAAGAAAATGACACTTGGACCAGAAAAATGATTACTGGGAAGGTGAAAGGTCGCCTACCTAGAGAAATCATGTGCGTGCCCAAGTCGCAAGCCTCCTTCGTCTCTCATGCAACCAAAGGAGCCATTACAAATGAGTCAGGGTGACCTACTATTTATAGTTTTGGTCTCATGTGTGAGGGTTGCATGGGTCGCAAGTGTGACCTTGCGACCTATGTGACCTTGTGACCTGTTGGTTGCGAGGTTGTGAGGTCACGCTAAATATCAACTGTGACCTTTGCAACTCAACGACTTGTTGGTTGTGAGGCCGCAAGGGTCATGATATTAGGTATTGCTTGCAACGTTCGTGACCTTTGCAACTTAGCGACCAGTTGGTTTCTAGGGCCGCAAGGTTTGAAAATGTTCAAGATCTGACTTGTGTGACTCAAGCAACATAGGTTGCTTGGGTCGCATAGGTTGAATTTTGTCGCAAGTGATCGAAAGAGTCACATCCTGAAGCTGAAACCGACTTGCTTGAACTGGATCTACAACTTAGCTTGACTTAGCAAGAAACTTTAGGTTCTCATAAGGCTTTTATGGTCTATGAGCTTTTGATCAAATTATTAAGGTGTGGAAGGTTCTCGCATGATACAGGGGCTCTGAAAATTTTAAGGATTTGAATTTTTTGTAGAGGTTTTTGTAGCAACTACAACATTTGTGCTCTCAGGCACTTGCATAAAAAGGTAAGCTAGTCACTAGAAGCCTCCAGTCACATCGATGACATTGCGTCCCAGTGACGATAACCTAAATTACTCAGTTATGTGCATGCAACCCCAAGATCTGAGCCACTTTTTCAGGACTAGGATCTAGATCTCTGCCCAAAACATGATAGAACTTCCATAAATAATAAATGACACTAAGACAAAGCCTTTAACACAAAAATTGATCAAGGAATTAACCTAACTAGGCCTAACCATGATAGACGTTTCGTCAAACACATTGTGAACATACAATATATAGATCATAAATACATATATGAACATAGGGGCCTCATACTTATCTGAGAATCAACAAGAAGGTCTAATTCCCTATCATAATAGTTGCAAAAACATCTATTAGGTCATGCATTTAATGACCATTCATTTACTAATCAAAATATGTTAAGAGCCACAACTAAAATATATCATAAAACCATGCTTACAACCAACATATAACCATCATAATAACAATGGTAGAACACCCATCAAAGATACATAATAACAAGTATAAATACTCATGAATTACAAGAGGAAAGAAGTTCATATTAACATATGCAAATCAACAAAGTCGCGGACTTCCACGTACCACCTGGTTGTAGATTGGGAGAAACCAAATCTCACTTTCAGCCACTCAAACATGTTCCATATTCCAAGCATGAATGTGGGAAATCATGGAATAACCAACAAAAATGAAACTAGGGCTTCCAGAGGCTAAACCGCCTCAACCTTCAACAAGTGATTCCACCTCCCAGATGGACATCAGTAACCATAACCAAATCAGTATCTAACCAAGTCGTTAAGGGCTCTAGAGAATTTGTTCCAAACCGGATCGAGGAATAATATCTCAAGCCACAACTGTCGCAGGGCTCCAGAGCGTTTTTCCAATGAAGGCACCGAGACTAGTAACTCAACCCACCAAGGGAACCAGATTGTTTGTCCAGCCAAGTCTTCCATGATTAGTAACTAAACCCAAGTTTTTCCAGGGCTTCCAAAGTGTTTGTCCAACCAAGGTTCCAGGAACTAGTAACTTTACCCACAACCATAAGAAACATGATAAAAAATCAGTAAAAAAATGGTAAAAACCACAACACCATGGCTATCTAGGAAATGGAAAGGCTAGGAAAAACCACTGCCAATCTGGGAAATCCTCCATGCTAATGATAGGTCATTACTAAGTAACCACATGCATATACCATGCATGCCAAAACTAACAAGGAAATCATACATGCAACTTGGTACTTACAAATAAAACCCATTGTAGCTTTTGATCTTGTTGTCCTCTTGCGATTTCTTGCATTTCCTTTTCATTCTATCTCCAAATCTAAAGTGTGCCAAAATCCTCCAAGAGTGTTCCAAGAAACTCTAAGTGTGCAAGAGTATGAGAGACAGAGAATAGAATGAGATTCCAAATATTGAACTAACAAAAGTTGTGAAATAATCCTCAGAAGTCTTTTTATCGTTGATGCCTTTGTTTTCTTCTAATTTCCCTTCAATTTTACTCATACACAATTCTATGACCTTTCACCTTCCTTTTCTCTTATTTTCCATTATTTCAGAAATAAAATGCCAATTAATGCCTCTTTGCCTTTGTCAATTTCCATAGCCATTTATTAATCACAAGTGATCCCCATCATTATGTTTTTTCCCAATATTCAACTTGCAATACATGTCCCATGGCCTTGGTCTTATTTTCCTCTATTAACTTTATTACATGGATTTTTAACCAGGGTTGTTACAATCATCATAGTTGTTGTAACTTGTGTTCTAAGTGTCGTAATGTGTTGTTTGAACTGTCCAACTTAGACATAAGTGTCGCTTTGTTATCGTTTCAAGGTGTGATTATCATTCATGAGTCCTGTGTATTATTCTGGCTTGTATTGATCATTTTATATGTTTGATCCAAGTTTGAGTCATGTCCGGATTCATTTCCATCTTTTAATCAGTCAATCCCACACTTAGCAATTTCAGAGCTCTTCTTTGTCCTTCAGCCCACCACAAGTTCTAAAGGCATTAACCCTCGCACAATGGATTAGTACTTCCTAAGGATAAGTCACCTAGCATTGTGTTGCCTCCCTCAGTGAAAAAGCACACTTCAGAAGAACAGGGACCTTCTCTCCCTTAAAAAATGCAATTTGGACAAATATGGACCTTCTTGCCTTAAAATTCACACTCTGAGGGCCTGAGCACACATCAAAACAATGAGTACACTTCGGACTATGAGTGCACTCCATCTCGAAGAATTCTGTCATACTTGACCACATGACACACTCACAAAGCATGGAGCTTCATTCTTTTCTTAGAGCTCATGGTGCACTCATGAAGGATGAAGCTTTAGAGTGAATGGTGTAATAATGAAGCACGGAGCTTCATCCTTCCCTTTAAGTGCATGGCACTGTCACTAAGCTTGAAGCTTGAGCGCACTCCTTTAGCACAAAGAACTTCACACTCTTTGAGTGCATGAGCGCACCCTAAAGGCTTTAGTGTTTCTCGTTCATCTCTTCAGTATGCACCCTTGCACACTTTTTGTCCTCATGTGTGCATGATCACACCTTGAAGTACTGAAGGCCCGAAGCCTCACTCATTATCTCTTCAGAGTGCACCCTTGTGCCATCTTATTATCTTTAAGCACATGAGTGCACCCTTAAGGATTAAGTGTTTCTGATTTATCTCTTTGACATGTGCCCTCTTCATTTATGCATGAGAACACCTTGAAGGCATGAAGGCCCAAAGCCTCACTCTTTCATCTATTTGGAATGTTCCATTGCACCCTCTTATTCTCTTTGAGCACATGAGCACACATTGAAGGACTGAAGTCCTGAAGCCTCACTCCTTAATCTCTTTGGAGTGAGCCATTGGCTTTCTCTCTCTCTTACTTGAGCACACAAGAAAACCGTGAAGGCATCTTGTGAGCCTTGATGATTTTGATTGTGCCATCCTAATCAATCCTTCTTCTTTTAACCCTCTTACGGGCTTATTATGATAATATCATTCCATGATCTAGGTAGTGATAAAATAGATTATTTAAGACTAATTTTGCCTCAACATGAATGATCTTCATTCGTAGGAGTACTATATCAACATGACAAGGATATTCTCAAGTAGATAACAAGGAGAAATCATAAAGAAACACCCGTAGTGAAGAATAACAAAAAAGAACAATCATGAAGACATGAAGTAAAACAAGGACCGAGACAGAAAGAAGACATTGCATGATGACCTAGAGGATTTTGATATTGATTAAAGACCGTTTGGAGGGTGAAGATGAGAAATAACGTGGATCTTTGATGAAGATGAAGCACATATCAAATCCACCATCAAGAATGTAAGACAAAGCAATAAGGAATACAAATTGGTATTTCCACCTCATCATGAAGTCCATGTCATCATTGTCAAGTTGTGACATGCACAAGTGTCATCATAATGGTCAACATGTGTCCATGTTTCATGCCACATCATCATGTGGAATGTAGTGATGTACTGATCTAATAATCACCTTATGAATGACCTCAGTTAAAGATTTATTGAATGTAGGTATTATAGACTCATGTGCTGGTGTGTATCTATGTTATTTAAGCAACAGATCGATCATATTACAAATACACAGACACTTGAAATGGAAAGACAACAGAGAAATATAGTAAGCAAATATAAGAACACAAGAAATTAATAACGAGTTCACCCTATTCTCCAGGGCTACATCTCCAGTCCAACTCTGAGTGGTGGCCTTATTTTATTGTGTCTTAAGTAGGTAATTATAATACAGGAGCTCAATGTGAGCTTCCTAAAGCAATTTGCCTGGCAAGGTGGTTCTTGGATTCCCCAAGCCACTGGAGTGCACAGACTTTGTTGCCTACCAGCTCTTTGACCTCTCAGGTCTGACAAATCCCCTTAGGGATGGCTTGAATCTCTCAAGCTCTCTAGTGCTTGACGCTGCCTTTGGTCAGCTCAACCCTCTGTCTTCTTTCTACTTTTTCTTTGCTTCACTGTCTTCTTCTCTCTGTGTTCCGTCCTCTTCTCGGGGTTCTAGTCTCTCTGTCTCTGTGTCTTTTGTTCTCTGTTCATTTCTTTAAGGCCATTCGTTCCCATGTCTATTTATTTCCTCTTCCACCTTCGTTGAATCGCCTTTTGCAGCTACGCTTGGAGTTCCTTGTTCGGCGTCGTCATTAGGCTTATAGGGAGTGGCCACATGTCCTCCTGTAAACTGCGCTAGCCTGCTTCATCAATTCAATTCTTCGGTTACGTCGTGGAATGAGTCTTCCTCCACCGTGGCAGTCAAAGAGGACCTCAAATTCTTCTAGATTACGGCTTATTCCCTCATTAAATCCAGTCTATCCATTAGGCGCAATATCAACCGTCAGATTTGGATCCCCCAGATCCAACAACATCTGCTCATTTCACGCGGTTGACTTGCTCGACCGTTAGCATGCGATGAGTGGCAGTTTTTCCCTCTCCTTCGCTTGCCACACATTAGGTGCTGAGTGGAATCATTTCGCTTTCATCGAAAACCACTTACTATTCAAGAACCCCTCGACCAATACCGCCGGTTTCGGAGCGGGTCTTGCCTTTTAGCTTTTAGCCTTTTTCACCTTTCGCCCTCCGGTTCTCTGGCTCTCCACGCGACCAAGCGCTCGGGGCTTCTCCATTTCAAGCGCTTTCGCCTAGCGATGTGTGATTAGCACTGAGCACTAATCGCACATAGAAAACATCCTCTATTTCCTAATCCAAGCCTCCAAGGGGCCAATTTCCCTCCCGCGCAGTCTGCATGGGCCTCGGTCAGTGTGCTTTGACTGAGATCCTCGTCGTTCCACATGTTAGGATATTCCGACACATAGGATATAGTTAAGTTCAACTTGGTCTAGCATAGAGTTAGGTTAGAGTTAGGTAAAGTGTGTTTCTTTACCGTTGTACATTTTGTAACTTACAATCCGACGGTCACGATATGTAGTGATCCGACGGTTCACTCTCACCTCGGTATTACCGACACTTGATCCGTGGCTTGACACCCGATTGGTCCATGAGTTCTATTTAAAGCGCATGGAGGGTCATTGTTCGGGCAATCCGTGCATGAGAGAAGCTTATGTAAATTTTCATTCTTTGATTAATAAATTGTCTGTACCCACGTTGGGACAGGCCGTGGACTGTTTCCCTCCTTGCACTCTGAGGGTTTTAACCACGTCAAAAATACTGGTGTATTGATTTGAGATCTGGTTGTGAGCGGTGTCCTTTTGGTATTCTTTCTGAGGAACTTACCCTGTAAATTCCTACATGGTATCAGAGCAATTTGAGGGCCGCGTCCGTTGGTGATCCAAATCTGAAGCCGGTAGAACTGCATGCGGCTGTCGTTTCCTAGATCTGCTGTTTCTGACTGCTTTCGGGCCGAGAGGACTGCTCTGTTGCGTTCGGAGCATCTGTTTCAGTGAGGAACCCCTTTCGTTTCACGCGAAAAGGTTTCCGGTAGCCCTAGCTGCGTCATTTTTCAGATCGGGAGGTATACAGTGTTTTTTTTTGCAGTTTACTGTCA
Organism: Pinus tabuliformis; assembly: GCA_031772625.1. Classification (NCBI taxonomy): domain Eukaryota; kingdom Viridiplantae; phylum Streptophyta; class Pinopsida; order Pinales; family Pinaceae; genus Pinus; species Pinus tabuliformis. The sequence goes on along the minus strand of CM062814.1, from coordinate 737,810,970 downwards.
TTTTCTCTCTGCTTATTTCGGTTTCGGTTTATTTAGCCTTTTTTTTCCCGGATCTATACCTTTCATTTCTGCGTATGCTCTTTGCCCTGCGACTCTGTGCGATCTGGGCAAATCAGAAATAGAAAGAAAGGATTTTTCTCATGCGTATGCTCTTTTCCCTGCACCTTAGTGTGATCTTGGAAAATCAGAAACATTGAGAAAAATATTTAGTTTTTCGGTTAAAAGCTAACTTTGAGATTTTTTTTAAAATTCTAGTTTTTTGGCTAAAGCTAACTTTGAGCTGTAAGGTTCGTTTTTCTTTGCATATTCGTGTTGGGTTTTGTGTTTTGTGTTTTGTAGGGGAAAAGAGTCTTCCCAAGGCCAGCACGCAAATCGAGGCCCCCCCCCCCCTCTCTCTCTCTCTCTCTCTCTCTCTCTCTCTCTCAAATATTTTGTATAGATCAATTGGTTCAAAGACTTTTTAAGAGAGTAGAGGTCTTGGGTTCAAGTCTCCATTTTGTGGGGGCGGATTTTTTCATTCCCGCACATTCGCGCACTTTGCCGGCAACGTCAACAATTTTTTTTCAAAAAGCCATATCTTCTTCATCCGGAAGCCTTTTTCAGAGCCGTTTTTTTTAAAACCGCCTATTTTTTCGAGATCTATCCATTGGACCACTTACTTTTAGCATCTTCAGCTTCAGGTTTTTTTCAAAAAATGGAAAGTCCATGCCAAGTCATTCTTGACAGCACTAACTACTTCCAATGGGTAGCCTACATGGGAGATTTACTTAGAAGTAAAGGTCTCTTCAGAATAGCCACAGACCAAGAGAAGAAACCCAAAGATGAAGACAAGGCCGAAAAATGGGAAAATAGACAAGATCAAGCACGTGGTTTGATAGGAATGTCTGTTTCTCCTGATCTTAGATTCCACATTGCAGAAATTGAAACTCCTCATGAAGCATTAGAAAAACTTGCTAAAGTTTTTGGGATTAAAAATGAAATTAGAGCCCATCAACTTGAGAATGAGTTGCTTACTTTGGATCCTAATAATTTTTCTTGCATTGAAGATTTCTTGTCCAAATTCAAGACCCTTAGATATCTCTTGGAAGGTGTTAAAGTTAAGAAAGAAGATGGTAACCTTATTTATTCCATCCTTACTAAGTTGGGACCAGCCTACTCTGTATTTGTTTCCACTTTCCATTCTACAAGGGAAGCTTTCATTTGTCAAGGCAAAGACTACAAACCCCCTTCCTTTGACTCCTTTTGTGATTCCTTAATAAGAGAACAAGAAAAACTCTTACACCTTGGTCTTCTTAATCTTGGAAACTCTTCCTCGAAAGCGTTAGCCGCCCAGCAGCAACTAAATTCAAAGAATCCTAAGAAGTCTTATCCTCAAAGGAATGGTCCTAAACCAACTCAGCCTCAAGATGAAAGATCATTTCAACAAAATGACAAGACCAATAAAAACAAATGGAAGAGGACTGACAGACATTGTAACTTTTGTAATCGAGATGGCCACTTAGAATCTAAATGCTTTAAGAAGATGGAAGCCTTGGAAGCCGCAATGAAGAAACATAACATCCATCTGGAGCCTACTTCAACTTCAACTTCCGGAACGGCACTTTCTGCATGTCATCGTCAATCATCTCAGTCTGGTTATGCATTAAATGTATCTTCTTCTTCTTCTCATTCTCATGAGTGGCTCATTGATTCTGGAGCCTCTTGTCACATGGCCAAAAACCAAGCCATGTTTTCTTCTTTAAATGATTGTAACACCAAAAATATATATGTTGGTGATGATAGATCTCTTAATGTTGTAGGGACTGGAACTGTTCACCTAGACAATGGTCAGTTCAATGATGTATTATGTGTTCCAAACTTATCCTGCAACCTTCTATCTGTCTATCAGATAACTCATTCAGGTGAAGGTAAAATTGTTGAATTTTCACCTCATGATGTTGTAATCAAGGATCTAAAAGATCCTAAACAGATTCTAGCTACTAGTCTTGCTGATGATTCCAAAAGGTTGTATAAGTTTCAAAACTTTGGGTCATCCCATCTTCCCTCAGTGTTTGTTGCTCATAATGATGAAGTGAGCAAACTTTGGCATGAGCGGTTTGGTCACTTAAACTATCGCTCCCTTCAGCATCTATGTAAAGAAAATATGGTGACAGGTCTTCCTATGGTATCTTGCAAAGATGGTGTTTGTTCCGGATGTGTACTCGGAAAACATCATCGGGACAGTTTTGACAAACGTGCCTCTTGGCACGCCTCAGCCCCTTTACAGCTTGTGCACAGTGATTTATGTGGTCCTCTTCCTGTTGCTTCATTCTCTGGCTGCAAGTACTTCTTAACTTTCATTGATGATTTCTCTAGACGCACTTGGGTATACTTCTTAAAACTCAAGAGCGAAGTATTTAGCACTTTTTTGGCCTTCAAAGCATTTGTTGAAAAACAATCTGGACATCAAATTCTTAAGCTAAGAACTGATAATGGTGGAGAATACGTTAAAAACGCATTCATCAACTTTTGCACCGAAAATGGAATTCAAATGCAACATACTGTTCCATACACTCCACAACAAAATGGTGTAGCTGAAAGGAAAAATCGCACCTTAAAGGAAATGGCTAATTGTATGCTGCAATCTAAAGGACTCAGTCTTAGCTTTTGGGCCGAAGCAATTAATTGTGCAAATTATATAATCAATCGCACTCCTACTAAGGTTCTAGAGAATATCACTCCAGAAGAAGCTTGGAGTTCCATTAAACCAGATGTAAGTCACTTTCGTGTGTTTGGAAGTGAAGCATGGGCCCATATTCCAGATGAAAAGCATAAAGCTTTAGAACCTAAGAGTGAGAAATGTACTTTTGTTGGATATTCTGAAGATGTAAAAGGTTATAGACTTATTCCATTTAAGTCCAAAAATGTTATCATTAGAAGAGATGTAAAATTTGATGAAAATAAATCGGCCTGCGAGCCTAGTCCGGCGGATGTGCCACCTCTTCCTATCTCTTCTATCTTTGAAAACATTTCTTCTTCTGATGATGAAAGCGAGGATGATAATCCTCCCCCACCTTCTCAGGATCCTCAACTTCCAAGATGGGTCCGTGCTACTCGGGATGCAGCAGGTGATCTTGCCGGTGATCCTACAGATCAGCGACGTACACGTTCTCAGTTTGAAAGAGCCTCTTCTTTACTGGCTCAAGCTCCAGTAAATCATGATCCTGACACTTTTGCAGAAGCTTCAGGCCATCCACATTGGGAAGCAGCTATGAATGAAGAATATCATTCATTGATGACAAATGATACATGGGATCTTGTTCCTCTACCAAAGGGACGCAAACTTGTTAGATGCAAATGGGTTTACAGAACCAAGTATGGACCAGATGGGAAAGTTGATAAACATAAGGCTCGTCTAGTTGCTAAGGGCTTTTCACAGGTTGAAGGCATTGACTACACTGAAACCTTCTCTCCAGTTGCCAAAATGAACTCTATCCGCCTTGTTCTTTCCCTTGCTGCCTCTTTAAAATGGGAAGTCCATCAAATGGATGTTAAATCTGCCTTCTTGCATGGGGACTTGCAGGAAGAAATCTATATGGAACAACCCATTGGCTTCATACAAACAGACTCCAGCCTCGTTTGTCGACTTAAGAAATCCCTTTATGGCCTCAAACAAGCTCCTCGGGCTTGGTATGCCAAAATGGATAGCTTTCTTTTAGAATCTGGCTTTTCTAGGTGTCATTCTGACAATACTGTCTACACCAAGAAAGTGGGCAACTCTCTTATCATCCTTGTTCTTTATGTTGATGATCTTATTCTTACTGGTAGTGATCCCAACCTTATAAACCATGTGAATTCCAGCCTTAAAAAGAAATTTGAAATGACAGACTTAGGACACTTACACTATTTTCTCGGTCTTCAAGTCTTGCAATCCCAAGAAGGTATTTTCCTTTCCCAGTCCAAGTATGCTTGTGATATTCTTCGTCATTTTCACATGGAAGACTGTAAGCCAGCCCCTTCTCCCTTTCAGTCTGGAGTCAAACTTTCAGTCTCTTGTACTTCTCCTGAAGTTGATGCTACCTTATACCGTCAACTTGTCGGAAAACTCTTGTATTTAACCCATACTCGTCCTGATCTTTCCTTTGCTGTTGGCCTTGTTGCTCGTTTTATGCAAAACCCCCGTGAAAGTCATTGGAAAGCAGCTAAAAGAATACTTCGTTATGTTCGAGGTATAGTACAGTTTGGGATTCATTACAGTGCCAAAGCAGCTCCTCTGTTAGTTGGTTTCACTGATTCTGATTGGGCTGGTGACCTTGATGATCGGAAGTCTACTGCCGGTTATGTCTTCACTCTTGGTTCAGGACCTATTACATGGGCTTGTAAGAAACAGGCTGCCATTTCTCTTTCGTCAGCAGAAGCAGAGTATCGTGGTGCCGTGGAAGCTAGTAAGGAAGCCTTGTGGCTTCGTCAGATCCTATCCGAATTTGGCTTTGAGCAGCAGCATCCAACCACACTTTGGTGTGATAATCAAAGTGCTATTCAGCTATGCAAAGATCCAGTCCAGCATCAGCGCAGCAAACACATTGAACTACACATGCACTTCATCAGAAAGCTCATTCATGACCATGTTCTTGAAGTGCAATATTGTCCAACGGATGATCAGGTTGCAGACATCTTCACAAAGGCTCTCACAGAGGCGAAGTTCACTAAACTTCGATATATGCTTGGAGTTCAGGAAGTTGTCACTAAGGGGGGATAGGCTCTAGTGCCTCCTTCCTTCTCCTATTGTGTCATATTTGTAAATCCTTCAATCCTATCCCAAGTTGTTCTTAAGGGGGGATGTTAGGATATTCCGACACATAGGATATAGTTAAGTTCAACTTGGTCTAGCATAGAGTTAGGTTAGAGTTAGGTAAAGTGTGTTTCTTTACCGTTGTACATTTTGTAACTTACAATCCGACGGTCACGATATGTAGTGATCCGACGGTTCACTCTCACCTCGGTATTACCGACACTTGATCCGTGGCTTGACACCCGATTGGTCCATGAGTTCTATTTAAAGCGCATGGAGGGTCATTGTTCGGGCAATCCGTGAATGAGAGAAGCTTATGTAAATTTTCATTCTTTGATTAATAAATTGTCTGTACCCACGTTGGGACAGGCCGTGGACTGTTTCCCTCCTTGCACTCTGAGGGTTTTAACCACGTCAAAAATACTGGTGTATTGATTTGAGATCTGGTTGTGAGCGGTGTCCTTTTGGTATTCTTTCTGAGGAACTTACCCTGTAAATTCCTACACCACATTGGTTGCCACTGCCACTGGTTCAGAGGTGTTTTTGATCGTTGTTCTAAATTCTTTGATGTTTGTCTCGACCTGATACAGTCATGGTCCTTCTGATAGTTCTTCATGGATCTAATTCAGATCACGGCCTTCCCACTGAAAAATCTTTTGGACCACCAAAATTTGGTTTTCAAGCATCGGCTAAGTGAGGGTATTGCTTTCTCACTTGCCCAATCTCAATCCACTTTGCACTTCTTAGCTTTGAACCCTTGAGCCCAATCCTGAGGTACTCCGCATCTCCCCTACGCATTGTCCTCACCTTCCTATCCAGCACTGGATCTTCCTGCAATTTAATAAGATATTCAGGTAGCAGGTCATCAATAGAAAGTAATTGACTTTGCTCTTCAGGGCCCTCAATCATTGAAGGTTCAAACAATCTCAAGAAATCTGCATTTACGACTGAGTAGATGTGCATGTAAGTTGGTAGATCAAGGCGAAAAGCATTTTCACCAATCTTCTCAAGTATTTTGAAGGGTCCATACCTGATAGGATTTAGCTTTTTACCTTCACCTTGCATCCTGTCCTTGCTGATATACAGCGAGACCTGGTCACCAACTTGAAAACTATGCTCCATCCGATGCTTGTCATGCCTAGCCTTGTATTTGGCTTGGCTCCTTTCCAGCTGTTCCTGTACTGCCTGGTGGATCTCCTAGATCTGGTCAATGAACCTAGTTTCCCTGTCCACATCACTGTGTCCATCAACCATGGTATCCTTACCAAAGACAAAATCCAAAGGAGGCCTTGGTGTGAAACCAAAACAGGTCTCAAAAGGAGATCTCTGTGTAGAAGAATGTCTTGCTCTATTGTAAGCATGCTGCAAATAACGCAAATGTTCATCCCAAAGCTTAGGATGTTTGCTGCAACATCCTCTCAGTAACTGGATTACTGTCCTATTGACTACTTCGGTCTGGTCATCTGTTTTTGGATGAAAAGTTGTGTTTTTCTTCAGTTTGGTGTCCATCAGTTCCCACAGAATTGATCAAAACTTCCCCACAAATTGAGTGTCTCAATCAGATACAATAGAAGTGGGTAATCCAAAGTGAACCCATACATGTTCAAAGAATAATTTTGCAGTCTTTTCAGCTGTAATCTATTTATTGCAAGGTACCAAAACACACATTTTTCTGAACCTATCCACAACAACAAATAGATAATCATGAGCTTTCCTAGATTTAGGCAGTCCTCCAACAAAATCCATGGAAACACTTTCCCAAGGGTGAGAAGGAACTGACAATGGAGTGTACAAGCCTAGTTTTCAGTTACTGGGCTTGCTTTTAGCACACATAGCACACCCTCTTACATATCAGAAACTCTCATTCATTTTCAGCCAATAGAAAAATCTTTGCAGCTGTGCAATTGTTTTACTTACCCCAAAGTGACCGGATGTCAGAGAAGTGTGTGCTTCCCTAATTATCTTTATCCTCTTAGTTTGTGGAATGCAGAGTTTCCCACAATGATATAAGAGTCGGTCCTTCATATGATAGTCCAATTCTTCTACTCTTTTTCCTTGACTCAAAGTTGCATATACATCTTTAAAGTCCATATCCTGAGCATATTGTTCAATGTAGCTTTCATGTAGTACAAAATTATGCTTAAGTATGGTAGATGCATTTATAATGGGTCTAGATAACATGTCTGCAACTTTGTTATGTATGCCCTTTTTATATCTGATGACTAAATGAAACTGTTGTAGAAAACCCATCCATCTGTAATGTCTTGATTGCTACAACTTAGTTTGGGAGTGCAAATATTGAAGTGGTTGATGATCAGTATGTATTACTGTCTCTTTGCCCATTAAGTAATGTTTCCACTTTTTCACACTCTGAACTAATGCATACAATTCTTTATCACATGTAGGATAGTTAACTACTGCAGGATTAAAAGTCTCAGAATGATAGCATATGTGTTTACCGTGCTGTGTCAACACCGCTCCCATGGCATATTCACTGGCATCAGTTTAGATCTCACATGGTCTTTGCAGATCAGGCAGTGCTAATACAGGTGCTGTACTAATCTTTTCTTTCAAGGTGTCGAAGGCTTTCTGATGTTTACCCCCCCACTAAAACACATTGTTCAATCTTGTTAAAGCATGTAAGGGAGCTACAATTGAGGAAAAGTTAGAAATGAACTTCCTCCAATACTGTGCTTCTCCTAAGAAGCTTCTTACTTCTGTAGCCGACTTGGGTTTAGGCCAGTTTACAATGATTGCCACTTTAGAGGGATCTGTTTTCAATTCACCTCCCCCTACTATATGTCCCAAGTAGTTTAGAGATGTTTTGCCAAATTCACATTTTGAGAGTTTAACATAAAGTTGTTCTCTTTTCAAAACATCTAGTGTCTACTTAACATGCTTTAAATGTTCTTCCCACATTTTACTAAAAATCGGAATTTCATCCAGATACACAATAAAAAAATCATCAAGAAACGGTCTGAGTACATCATTCATTAATCTCATGAAAGTAGCAAGAGCATTAGTCAATCCAAAAGGCATAACCAACGATTCATACAATCCCTGCTTTGTTTTGAAAGTAGTCTTCCATGCATCTTGCTTTGCAACCCTGACTTGATGGTATCCACTGTGCAAATCTAGCTTGGTGAAATAAACAGCTTCCTTTAATTGATCTAAAAGATCATCTATGCGAGGAAGGGGATAACGATTTTTTATTGTTATCATATTTAGTGCTCGGTAATCAATGCACATTCTCCACGAGCCATCTTTATTTCTCACCAAAATGATTGGTGACCCACATGGTGATGTGCTAGGCCTGATGAACCCTTTCTCGAGCAACTCCTGCACCTGCTTCTTGATTTCAGCATTCTCTAAAGCAGGAAACTTGTACATCCCAATGCTAGGCAATGGAACATCTTGCTGCAAAATAATATCATGTACTATTCCCTTTTTGGGTGGTAGACCTTTAGGTTCTTGAAATAAGACATCATACTCTAAAACAACCTTTTCTATCTCAGCTTGTTGTTCACCATTACAGCCATCAAATACATTGCTTTTATTAGGTTTCTTTTCCTTTACAACCATCAATAAGAATTGTTTGCATGAATTTATCATTCTTTTCATCTGCCTTGAGTTTATGAGAGTATAATTATTCTTGAGCTTATGAGCTCTTACAAAGTATTCGATTCGATCTTTAACAAGTAGATACTTGTTCTCAGCTCTATAGAAGATAGCCTTTCTATCATACAAGTAAGGGCTTCCTAAAACAATTCCACATATATCCAAAGGAATTATGTCTAACTCAACCTCATCTACAAATGTTGACCCAAAAGAAAACTTGAGTTTGCACTCTCTAGTCACTTGTAGTTGTGCTTTATCATTCAACCATCCTAATGGGTATGGTTTCTTATGAGGTGTAGTTGCTAATCCCAATTTCTTTACAATTGCTTCATAAATCAAATTTACTTGTGAGCCACTATCAAACAACGTATCAATCTTTTTGTTATGAAACCAGCTCAAGAAAAGATAGAAAAGATAGATCCACGCCTTAGAATTCAGCCTCTTCAAGGGGACAACCTCCTTTACATTACATAAATGAACAATTCTTGGATGATACAAATGAAAAGACCTCCTTTCTATATATAGGAGTCTAAGGGGTCATAACATAATCAGAGTTGACATAACAATAATAATGTAAGGGCACAATAATAACAATAGTGGGCTTCTATGGGGCACAATAGTAACAATATGGGCACTACATGGGTACATCAATATAATAAGTGGGTTGTACTAATAACAATAAGGGGTTACACTAGTAGTATAGGGGCCTAACATGCCCCTCTCCTTCAAAAAGCGTTGTCCTCAATGCTTGAGTAGTTCTTGATGCTTCTGTATAAAATTCTTGTCCTCCCATGTGAAATCTTCAGCAGGTAAGTTCTTCCACTTAATGAGATACTCTGAAATTGATCGATTTCGTAGCTATCGCGTTCTTGTTTCTGTGACTGCTCTAGGTTCCAATATGATTTTTCCTTCCTCTTTAATTTTTGGCAATATTGTTTGAATTGGGATCTTTTGCAACTTTTGAATAAGTGGCCATACTTCTTCGTCCTTCTTCCATTCATCCCTTGCTTCGTTTATCCAATCTGGTTAGATAATAGAAATAGCACAAAACAATGCTTCCACATCCTCATCCTTGAAGAGTCTTCCCATTCGGTAAGGTCGCCCTTTTTTAAGTGCATGTAGTATTGCCAACATTTCCTTCTCATAAATAGCTTGCTTGAGATGTAGTAGTAAAAATACCCAATCACCTACATCAAAACATTTTTCACTACGATGTTGATCTACTTGTTGTTTCTTTTGATTTTGCACCGAAGTGGTGTTATCCTTTAAAAGTTGGAGAACTTGTTGTTGATGCTCGATGTGATCTTTCACTGCTTGAACCTTTTTCTTCTTGATATGTCCTTCTATCTCGAGAGTTTGAGGAGTGGTAATTTCTTCCAATCCTTTACAAGATATGGTTGGATTCATTTCTTAATGCTCGATGTGATCTTTCACTTCTTGAACATTTTTCTTCTTGATATGTCCTTCTATCTTGATAGTTTGAGGAGTGGTAATTTCGACCAATGAATTACAAGATATGGTTGGATTCATTTCTTCTTTCTCGATGTGATCTTTCACTTGCACCTTTTTCTTCTTGATATGTCCTTCTATCTTGAGAGTTTGAGGAGTGGTAATTCTTGCCAATGCTTTACAAGATATGGTCTGATTCATTTCCTCTTTCCCTGGGGTGGGGTCCTGGCGTATATCTTCCTCTTTTGATGTTTGTTGATCCTTTTCTTCCTCCTCTTCATATTCTATGTAAAACAATTTCTTCTCAGCACACTTATGACCTTTAGTGCATTTTCTATCACAATTGTAACAAAGCCCTTTTTCTCTTTTTTCTTCCAATTGTTGTGGTGTAACCCTTGTAGGTTGTGGAAGGCTAGGAGAAACAACACTTCCATCTTTATAGTTGTGAGGGGTATGCTTCCTGGTTTCCATAATTTTTCTTTCCACTATGTCACAAAGCCCTTTTACTCTTTCCAATTGTTGTGGTGTTGCTCTAAGGAAGGTGTTGCTCTTTGTATCCTCATAATGTGCTATCATTTCCTCCGTGAAAATTGACCACGTAACAAGTTGTTTACGAGAACAAAGCCCTTCATACCATAAAAATTGATCCAGTTCTAAATATGAAGATGCAATACATACCTTTTGTAACAGTAGAACACCATGTAGATCAAAATATTGCTCCCTCTGAAGTATCCAATTTACTGGATCCTTGCCATCAAACTTCCTCATCTTGCTTTTTCTTGATTTTAGGAGCTAGATCTTGAAATGACTGTAACTCTGTACTTTTGAATTTTTAAGTTCTGAACTTGCGACCTGTAGTAGCCCTCTATGTCCTCTTTCCAATGCCACAGGTCTGATCCAAATTGGATTCTCCAAGAAAGAGTTCTGCACAATCTCATAAGATGACCTGATTATAGACCTTTCGAGAAGAGTGAACTTGTATGAAGTGCCATGTGTCACTGTTTCGACCTTTGGCACTGAAAAATATATACAAGAAACTACAGTCCGTCCTCTTTCTGTACCTTCTTATGAAATTTCAATCCGATGCTCATAGAGAAAGTTATGACGATTTTCCCCAGGTCACCTGTTTGGAATGTAATTTAGGAGTCTGAAAAAAGACCAACTTCCTCAGATCATATCTCCGCAAATATAGCACAAAAAGCTCTGAAATTCGCACCCAAGATTCAGCGCGATTTCTTGTCAAATGGGTTTTTCTTTTTTAGCTTTTGAAACGTCGCAGAAAAAAAAATTATAACGAAAATTCCACGATGACCTGTTTGGAGCAACGAAACCCTAGAATCCAAACCTCTAATACCAAATGTTATGAAACCAGCTCAAGAAAAGATAGAAAAGATAGATCCACACCTTAGAATTCAGCCTCTTCGAGGGGGAAACCTCCTTTACATTACATAAATGAACAATTCTTGGATGATAAAAATGAAAAGACCTCCTTTCTATATATAGGAGTCTAAGGAGTCACAATATAACCCAGCTGACCTAACAATAATAACATAAAACCACAAAAATAACAATACAGGGATTCTATGGGGCACAATAATAACAATATGGTGATAATAGGGGCACAACAATATTAATAAGGGGTACAATTACAATAGTAATGGGGTAATCACTAGTATTATAGGGACCCAACATGCCCTTCTCCTTCAAAAAAGTGTTGTCCTCAATGCTTGAGTAGTTATGGATGCTTCTGTATAAAATTCTCATCCTCCCATGTGGAATCTTTAGCGGATAAGTTCTTCCACTTGATAAGATACTCCGAAATTGATCGCTTTCGTAACTGTCGAGTTCTTGTTTTTGTGACTGCTTCTGGTTCCAATATAATTTTTCCTTCCTCGCCAAGTTATGGCAATATTGTTTGAACTAGGAGCTTGTCGCCTATAACCTTCTTTAAACATGAAACATGGAAAACTGGGTGCAATTGAGAAAGATGGAAAAGCTCATGTCTTTTTCTCTCATTTTCTTCATCAATAACAGATTGAGCAAAATTACTAGTAGATGCTTTGGAATTCTTACCTTTTATACCTGTGGCTGCAATAGTTGTTTCATATCCTGAGTCTGACCCCAAATCTTTCTGAATATCTGCAACAGTCTTCTTCTTCTTGCACTTGGACTTCTTAGGTCTCATCTCTGGATGCAGAATCTAGCAATGCTCATCATCATGCCCATCCTTTTTACAGTGATTGCATGAAGCTTTGCTTTTCTGTGCAGTGTTAGCCTTCCTTGCTTTCCACTTCTGTTTTCTTTTCTCCTTTCTCTTGCTTGCAGTGGGTTGGGATGGTCCCCCAACTTCTGGATTTCCATTCTTTCCTCTAGCTTCTAGATGAGTAGCTTGTATAGATACCTCATCTATACTAGTGGGATTGAACATGAGGATGGTATGCCTCATGTAGCTGTGTAGACCACCAAAGTACTTCAAAAGAGTCTCTAGTGAGTCTAATGAGATACCCAACATCAATGCTCTCTTTCTAAACTCTTGAGTGTACCCTTGCACACTTTTCCCTTTCAACCGTCGAAGAGTTTTCCAACTCATCATGGCTTGTTGCATGTAGGCCAATGTATAGAACTACTTTTTTATTGCAGAAACAAATTCACTCGAGACAAAGATAGTGTTACCATGTATTTTCATATCAGCTTGGGTTCTCCCTTCCCACCAAACCAAGGTAATGCGTCCTAGGTGTAGACTTGCCAGCTAAATCTTGCTCCTGTCTGAGTCTATGTTCTATGCTCTGCAATACACATCAATTTTTCTAATCCAATTGTCCAAATTTTCAGCATTTAGCTCTCCATCATATATAGGCAAGTCAAATTTAACATCTAGCTTGATCAAAGATGCTTTCTTATTATGCACAGGGCTATTAGGAGGGGTGAGAAAGCTTTCCTCTTTCCCTTTTCCCTTGGAGTGGTCATGGAAATGAGACTCATCTTCTTCTTTATCTTGTTTAGAACCTGAGGAGTCTTCATCCTTATGCTTTCTAAAGTCCTTATACATTTCTTCTACCATAGACTTTATAGCTAGGAAACTTTCTATGAATTGAGGGTCTGGCCCCATAGAACCTTCCTCTGACATTGTCTTTCGAGGATAGACTCTCCCAATTTCAGGATTAGTTTCCACCAACTCTCCTTCTCCTAATTTGAGCTTTGATCTAGTGAGCATTCAACAGCTAAACCAACACAATCTTGTCTAACCTTACAGCCTAAAGCTCTGATACCACTTGATCTAATAATCACCCTATGAATGACCTTAGTGAAAGATTTATTAAATATAGGTATCACAGACTTGTGCTGGTGTGTGTGTGTCTATGTTATTTAAGCAAGAGATCAATCATATTGCAAATACACAGACACTTGAAATGGACATACAACAAAGAAATACAGTAAGCAAATACAAGAACACAAGAAACTAATAAGGAGTTCACCCTATTCTCCAGGGCTACATCTCCGGTCCAGCTCTTAGTGGTGGCCTTATTTTATTGTGTTAAGCAGGGAATTACAATGCAGGAGCTCAATGTGAGCTTCCTGAAGCAGATTTACCTGGCAGGGTGGTTCTTGGATTCCCCAAGCCACTGGAGTGCACAGACTTTGTTGCCTACCAGCTCTTTGACCTCTCGGGTTTGACAGATCCCCTTGGGGATGGCTTGAATCTCTCAAGCTCTCTGGTGCTTGACGTTGCCTTTGGTCAGCTCGACCCTCTATCTTCTTTCTTCTTTTTCTTTGATTCACTGTCTTCTTCTCTCTGTGTTCTGTCCTCCTCTCGGGGTTCTGGTCTCTCTGTCCCTGTGTCTTTTGTTCTATGTTCATGGCTTTAAGGCCATTTGTTCCCATGTCTGTTCAGTTCCTCGTTCACCTCAGTCGAATCACCTTCTATAGCTGCACTTGGAGTTCCATGTTTGGCATCATCATCAGGCTCACAGGGACTGGCCACATGTCCTCCTATAAACTGCTCCACCCTGCTTCGTCAGTTCAATTCTTTGGTTACGTCATCGAATGAGTCTTCCTCCACCATGGTGGTCAAATCGGACCTCAAATTCTTCTAGATCATGGCTTATTCCCTCGTTAAATCTAGTTTGGCAGTCGGGCGAAATATCAATTGTCAGATCTAGATACCCCAGATCCAACGCTGTCTGCTCATTTCGCACGGTTGACTTGCTCGACCGCTAACGTGCAATGAGTAGCGGTTTTCTCTCTCCTCCACTTGCCACGCATCAAGCACTAAGTGGAATTGCTCTGCTTTCATCCAAAATTTCTTACTGCTCAAGGAGTCCCCGATCAATACCGCCGGTTTCGGAGCGGGTCCTGCCTTTTAGCTTTCAGCCCTTTTCACCTTTCGCCCTCTGGTTCTCCGACTCTCCACACGATCAAGTGCTTGGGGCTTCTCCATTTTGAGCCTTTTCGCCTAGAGATGTGTGATTAGCACTAATCACGCATCAAAAACCTCCTCTATTTCTCGATTCGGGCCTCCTAGGGGCTAATTTCGCCTCCCGTGCAGTCTCCATGGGCCTCGGTCAGCACGCTTTGACCAAGGTCGTCATCATTCCATGCTAGCTGCCACTGCCATTGGGTCAGAGGTGTTTTTGATCACTGTTATAAATTATTTGATGTTTGTCCTGACCTGATACAGTCATGGTCCTTCTGACAGTTCTTCATGGATCCAATTCGGATCATGTATCCTTAAGAAAAGGAAAAAATGTAATGTGTGGAAGTCGAAGAGTCATATGTGGAATATGAAAAGTTACTTAGCCATATATGGACAAAATGTCTTTAGGAGATTTCCAAAAGTCAGTAAAGTTCAAGAGATTTTTAGAAGTCTAAAGGACATATTAAGAAGTCTAAGAGTCATGACAGTAGTCCAAGAGTCATGATAGTATGAAAGGTAATTCCCCTTGTTACAAATGCAACCTCGTAACTCAAGTAAGGGGATTTTGGAGGATTAAGATTTGGAGAGCTAGTCTTGGCTTCTGTACTTGGCATAGGTGAGAAAACTATTCTTTGGAGAAGCAAGAAGTGACTTAATGTTCCATTATTTGAACTAGTGTCTCATCATTGCGGTTGTGTACTCGGATCTTTCACTTTATAATTGAAACTTGATGAGCCAACACATTTTCATGCATGTATTGTGAATGTCTTAGGACTCTTCTTTGAATGTTTTCTATATATGTTTCATTCACATGTACTAAGGAAATTGAACTATTTTGGTGGCCTTGGTACTTATCTTTTTAAAGATGTGTTGTATTTGGTTTAATCAGTGTTGTGTCTAAGTGAACTATTTAACTATATAACTAATGAATATTTCTTTCCTCATTTGTCTCTCTTAGGTTAGTACTATTAATTCCTTCTATAGGCTCACTTTTGTCTCCCCCCTTCGCAAAAGTCTCATTTTACACATTACAATCGGTGTTTCACAATGTCAACTTACTTTCTTGTTCAAGGGTTATGTATATAATCTCTTATGTTATTCATTGAAACAAAGGCGAATCTTACGATTATGATTGCTGGGCCAATACTCTGTATGGGGCTCCTGGTCCAAAGGATATGAGGTCTAATTGGGACTTCACAATGGGGAGACCCCCTGTATGTTGGAGATATCCAATACCTTCAACATTTTGGTGCTAGAAGGAGGGCTAGATGAAATTATGTGTCCATTGAGTCTGCTTTGAATCTCTTATCTTAAATGGCTCTTTACCAAATTATAATCTCGTGATGTTTTTAAGGATATTGATTTTACCATCCCTGTGGAAATCATTCATGATTTGTCTCAATTATTTGAAAATGCAACAAGAAAATCCTAATTTAATTTTGTCCTTAAATTAAATTAGGAACACAATTGTAATTCCTCATCTCATGACAACTTGTAATAGTTAACTAAGTTAATTTGACCTAGTTGTCTCAGTTAATTTGAGTTAAGGGTCTAACTTGAGTCATGTATAGTGTCTCCTACTTTTAAGAAGCCCTGGTTGAGTTTATTTTGAGCTGTAATTATTTAGTTCAGTTTAACTGAGTTAAATTTAGTTAAACTAGATCCAACTGATGGAGGAATTAATGGGAGATCTGGCAGTGGGGTGTAACCTGTAATGATCAACCAATAAACTGAAGATTCACTCATAATTAACTCATTCATGTCAGATCAGAGAAAGACTTAGTTGAGATTGGAGTTCAGGGACAGTGTACTACTATCTGTATAATTATATAAATTATACAGGTCATACATGCAATCAGAGGAAGGTCTATGAGGATTTCACAATTCATAATTGAGGAATTTCCCAATTAAATATGGGCTAATTCCCAAGGAAACAATGCAATTAAATAGAATCTTGGTAGGAAGCATAATTGACCAAGTATTGGATTGAGCTTATCTGGGAAGCAGTGAGATAGATAAAGATAGTGTGGAGGTTGTTTGGGCTTGAGAAAAGCATTGTAACCTTCTCATATTTTTTTATTAATGCAATATACAGATAACATGGATTTTTAGTTTTGGCTTTCTCTAGGAAATTATTGTATTATGTGTGATTGAATTATTTCTCTTTTATACTTTGTGATTTCATTGGTCATTTATTGTTTCAACTGATGATTCGAGTAGTTTCAAGTCAATTATTTTAGCATATTAGAATCTATAGTTTGAATCTACAAGGAATTTCTACATGGTATCAGAATTGAACTCATTATAGAATAGGAGAATACAATTTTTTCTTTTGCAAGAAGAATTGAATTTGCAGTATCATACTTTAGAGCCAATAGTATTTCATTCTACATATTGAGACTCAAATATGCTCTTGAGGGTAGTTCAAACTATATTTCTTGTAAGGACAAGATGGAGGTAGTGTTGGAAGACAATGGGCTTAAGGAGTTTATAAAAATATATATCCCTAATCCAGTTGATGCTCAAGATCTAGTAGAGTGGAGAAAATGTGTGGCAAAGGAGATAAGTATTATCCTATAAGGAGTTCGAGATCATATTTTCTTGAACCTCCATGGTAAGGAAACTACATTTGCAATGGGGAAGGCCTTGACAAACCTCTTTGAAAGTAGAAGTGACCATAAGAAGCTAGAATTCTAGGACAATCTCAGAAAGATCAAAATGGAGAAGGGAGACTCAATACCAAAGTACTTCACCAATTTCACCCAATTTCGGGATGAGATTGGAAGTGTCGATGTTACGGTTTCTAAAGATGACCTAGTGAGCCTAACACTTCTAGGCCTTCCCAAGAGCTGACATAGCTACCAGTACTTAGTTAATGGGAGGCAGAAGCTACTAGATTGGCAACGATTGTGGTTCGACTTAGTATAAGAAGAGATTCGATGGAACACTATAGACGGATCCTCATCCAAGCATCATGATGAGGAGGACTATGTCTTAGATGGAAAGGCAAAGAAAAGGAAGGGGAAGTAATCACATTCCAAATCAGATTCTAGTTAGGGTGGTAAGAAGAAGGACATGTCAAATATTAAATGTTTTCACTATCACGAGTTAGGAAACTATGTCACAAAGTGTCTACACAAGAACGTCAATAAGAATCCCTCAGGAGGAGCGGTAGGTGAAGCTCTTGTTTCACAATTCGAGCTGGATTTCACCCTCATCGCTTGTATGGTGACATCGATGATGAGTAGTATGTGGTAACTAGATAGTGGCGCCTCATTCCATATGACCGACAACAAAGAGTTCCTTAGTGACTTCGAGGAGAAGGACATCTAGATGCACATTGAGGTGGGAGATGATGGGAGGTATAGTGCGATCGACATCGGTACTATTATCTTTCATAGGGAGTGTAGTTCTCCTCTCACATTAAAATATGTCATGTATGTTCCCAGTTTGAAGAAGAATTTGGTTTCATTTTCCATGTTGGAGGACCATGGCTGTAATGTGATATCTAGCAAGGGAAAGTATTTCCTTCTTCACATCGCCTCAGGATAGGTGAAGTAGATTGGGGTTCAGCTGAAGAACCTCTATGAATTAAATGTAGAATACTGTGTTGCTTTGAGCAGAAAAGTAGAGAAGGTGCAGAGCCGAGACATCGGTGAGTTGCGGCATAGAATATTGGGCCACTTGCACCACAGAGCCTTGAAGATCATGCAACAAATTTCTATAGAACTTCCCAAGGGTACACTAGAGAAAAGAGACACATGCAAAGGGTATATATTGGCGAAGAACACCAAAGATTCCTTTCATGATAAAGAAAGTCGAGCGCAAGAGATCCTTGATAGGGTTCACTCAAATGTGTGTGGACCATTCTCGACAGCATCTATAGCCAAGAACATGTATTATGTAATATTTTTTGGTGATTTTTGTCATGAGTGCTTGATTTTATTCATGTAGAAGAAAGATCAGATGCTTGCTAAATTTTGTGAATTTAAAGCATTTGTCAAGAAAGATACTCGCAAGAAAGTTAAATCTCTCAGAAGTGATAATGGTGGAGAATTAGGGGACTTTTGATGTCTAAAATGGGCCTCCTAAGAAAAATGTACAACCAAAATAAACTTTATAAGAACCAATAGGACTCAATATGATGATGTCAACCATGGAGGGTGATTCACCATTTTTGGAGTGGAAAAGTAAAAAAATAATAAAATAATAAAATAATAAAACTACTTTTTCAACTCGTATTTTTAACTTATCTCCCTAAGGTTTTACTCAAATTTCGAGTGGGAGTACTTGTTGGATGAAAAATTTAATTCCTCATACAAAGAGTACCCATGTTGCATACTTTTGATGGACCCTGCCACATGAAAAATGAGAAATACGTGAAAAAACATGATTGCAATCCCACTTTTCGTGTATTTCTCAATTTTCGTGTAGTAGGGTCCATCAAAAGTATGCAACATGGGTACTCCTTGGATGAGGAATCAAAATTTTCATCCAGTGAGTGTTTTCACTCAAAATTCGAGTAAACCCATAAGGAGATAAGTCAAAAATACGAGTTGCAAAAATAGTTTTTTCTTTTTTCCCTCTAAAATTTGATGATGTAATCTTATCTTATTTTATTATTTCCACTATTATTTTATAATTTCCTTAGGAGGCCCATTTTAGACATTAGAATTCCCCTAATGAATATTTTTCAAATTAATTCAAGAACTTCTATGCATTAGAATGCATTCGACGAGAGTTAATAGCACCTCATAACCCACAATAGAATGCGGTGGCTGAAAAAAGAAAAGAAAAAAAGTATTATGGGAGTTGCACAAGAGATTTTCCATGATCAAGGCCTACCGTTGAACTTGTGGGATAGATCATGCAATACAATTATTAATTTGCAAAACATAAGCCCTCATCAAGTTCTCAAGATGAGTACACCATAAGAAGATTTTTCAGGTAATAAACCAGATGTGGCACACTTCAGGATCTTTGGTTCATTATTCTACTGTCATGTTACCAAGAATGTACAAAAAAATCTAGAGCCAAAAGCTGAGTTGGGAATATTTTTGGGGTACGCTAATACACCTCACAACTATCGGGTGTACCCTCCATCCAACAGGATGACAATGGTTCGTAGAGATGTGAAGTTCGATGAAGAGAAGGCCATGAGATGTTCCCTTGAGAGGGAGATTTAGTTACATGTAGATGACAAGCTTTTAGCTCCAAAGGAGGAACCGCATGATGATGTGGAGTAGCCACATGTAGAGGAGCAGAGAGTGGAAGCACCCACTCATGAAGATACTTCCAGAGATGGAAGGAAGCACACTAGAGAGGTTGAGAGATTGATGCATGATGCTAGAGAGAATGTGGGAGAACCGACATTGCAACATAGGAAGAGGAGGTCACTAGATCGATACACTCGCTACATGGCTCTGATGAGCAATAGTGTAGAGTTTGAGCCATCCTCATTCGAGGAAGCAGTGCAACAACTAGTATGGGTTGACACCATGGTTAAGGAGTATGACTCCATTATTAGAAACAATGTTTTGGAACTAGTCCCAATACAAGCAGACAAGTTAGTGGTGAGTTCTAGATGGCTTTAGAGGGTAAAGAAAGCAGCAGATGGGAGTGTGGAGAAACACAAGGCTAGATTTGTGGCCAGGGGTTCTCTCAGGTGGAGGGAATTGATTATGTTGATACCTTTTCTCCAATAGCAAGGTGCTCTTCAATTAGATCTATTCTAGCACTGTCAGTGTAGATGGGATTGAAGATACATCATATGGATGTGAATACAACATTACTCAATGGTATTATTGAGGAAGAGCTGCATATTCAGCAGCCAGAATGATTTGAGACCTTTAACAAAGAGGCGCACGTGTGCATACTCAAGCGAGGGATGTATTGACTAAAACAAGCACCTCATGCTTGGTACACCATAATTGCCATCTATTTCACTAGGTTTGGCTTCACCAAAAGTGAAGTAGATGCGAACCTTTACCATATTGTGGTTGAAGGTAAATTATTGATTATAGTATTATATTTCGATAATTTGATTCTAACAGGTGATGAGAAGATGATAAAATCTTGTAAATAGGATCTTGTAAGAGAATTCGAGATGAAGGACTTGGGGCTCATGCATTACTTTATAGGTATGGAATTATGGTAAGGAGATGAGGAACTATTTGTCTCTTAGAGCAATTATTCCAACGATATACTGAACAATTTCAATATGGAGAGCAGAAAACCCATGTAGACTCCTCTAGCAGGAAATTGGAGGAAGGAAGATGCTACTTCAGGTGAAGTAGTGGAGCTTGTGGTTTCACTTATGCATTTGGTGAAAAAACAAGCAAACATGTGTTTTGTAGTTTACCAACTTAGTCAAGCCATGGTTAATCCAACAAAGATCTATTGGAAGGAAACTAAACATGTGTTGAGATACCTCAGATGAACCACTCAATTTGGTCTTTGGTACAAATGCACAGAGTGAGTGAAGCTTCAAGGCTTCACAAATGGAGATTTTGTAGGGAGTCCATCCGACTATAAGAGCACATCAAAGAGAATCTTTAGTATTGGGTCAAAAGCAGTTTCTTGGTACATCAGGAAACAGAGATCAGTTGCACTCAATTCAGCAAAAAGAGAGTACATGACTACTAGTCAAGAAACTTGTGAGGCTATCTTGATGAGGAATATCCTCGTTGGGTTATTTGGTTAGCAGATGGATCCTATAGTGATTTACTGTGACAATTGGAGTTGTATCAATCTATATGAGGATTTAAAGTTAGTTAAACTAGTTCCAACTGATGGAGTAATTAGTGGGAGATCTAGCAGTGGGGTGTAACCTATAGTAGTGGGGTCTAGTTTATAGTGATCAACTAGTAAACTAAAGAATCACTAATTATTAACTAATGCATGTATGATCCGAGAAAGACACAGTTGATATTGGAGTTCAGGGACAATGTACTATCAATTAAATAATCATCCGAATTGTATAGGTGGTGCATGCAACCAGAGGAATGCCTATGAGGATTATGTAATTCATAATTGAAGAATTTCCCAATTAAATATGGGTTAATTCCCAAGGAAAATGCGCAAGGAAATAGGAGCTTGGTAGGCAGTAGAACTGGATAAGTATTGGCTTGAGCTTGTCTGGGAAGTAGTGAGATAGATAAAGATAGTGCAAAGGTTTCTCAGGCTTGATCAAAGAATTGAAATATTCTCATAATTTGTGATTAATGCAATATAAAGATAGCAAGGGTTTTTAGCTATTGATTTCCCAGAAAATTATTGTGTTATGTGTGATTGAATTCTTTCTCTTTTATGCTTCATGATTTCATTGATCATTTATTGTTTCCACCGATGAGTAGAGTAGATTCAAGTCAATTGTTTCTAGCAAATTACAATCTACAGTTTGAATCTACAAGGAATTTCTACACAATGTAAGCTTTATGGCGAGAGTGAACTAACCATCCTTAAATATTTCTTTCAGTTTATGCATAAATGTCTCTTTTGATGGAATGCATTGTAAATATGTCGTGGCTAAGTTGTTCACCCTCACATTTGAAGGTCGAGTTATGAAATGGCGTCATACATTACCTATTGCTTCTATCCATTCACTTGAGTATCTTGCTAAGGAGCTTCATGAAGCCTTTTACAAGTATGATTATGAAGATGTATGTGATAGAATTGATTTTCTTAGAATGGAACCTGGTGAATCTGCAAAGAGATTTCTTAATCGGTTTCTTCACCTTTGCTGTGAATTTCCTGAAGGAGTTATTGAATCAGATTTCATTATGGAAAAATCTCATAGTTTGATTCTCTCTCCCAACTTTGGCTAACCATGATGTTATCAATCACAAGTTTTCCCTTGGCTGTAATGGAAAACCTCTAAGGTAACTCTTTCAAACTAATCTTTATCGCCAAATTCTATCCCCTTCAACCTAGAGAGGGATCTATCCTTTACAATTCAACTACCCAGTGTCACCTCAGAAGTTGGATCTGTCTTTAGTACAATGGCTAGATCATGAGTTCAGTGGGGTTTTGAAAATAATGGTAAGGCATAGAAAGTGTATCCTTGGGCATGGAGTCATAGAAATCTCAAACCAATCATCAGTCACTAGGATGTTGGATGTAGTGACAGAAGCAAAGATCAATATACTTAATATATCCTTAGACAACCTTTCTATTTGAGAGTGGTAAGGGAAAACAACAAAAAACTATTTAAAATAGAGCATCTAATATAAGAATTTTGTTTGGTTTAGAAAATAAAAGTGATACTTGAATGGTAGAGATAGAGTATGAAAATGAAGTATGAATTCCACCTTTAATACCTTCATTCAAGCATAAAGAAAAGAAACATTTAATGAAAATAATAGAGTGTTGATGGTGTTGGACCCGCCAACATGTCAAGAGGATCTCCCCAGTAAGAAGTCCCAATTATACCTCAGACCGTTTGGTGTAGGAGTCCCAACAGTGGGTCGTATGGTAATGCCTGGACCACGATGTTGCATAGAGGAAAGTAGAATAACTATGTCAGCAGCAAGGGTGTGACTGATGTAGTGATTCAAGGAAGATGTACGAGAGGTTCCAACACTTCGAAAGGGGAAGGAGGTGAGGGTCAGTTCCAGGTTGAAAGGGATCAGTCCTAACTCGGCTAGGAACACACAACACAAAGGACATGCATGGCTTCCAACAGAGAAGTCCACTTGGATGTGGCAATCACATCATACAAGGTAAGATAACACATACAACACTCACATATTAGTTTGAGACGAGTGTGACGGTTGTTACAACAAGGTTCATGTGAAAGGTCTGTTTGATGTATGGCAGAGTAGTCGACACAAATGATGACAACATTAATAACATATACAACACATTAACAACAAGATTCATATAATTGCATGTGAATCAGTTCATACACAAGTACATAAGTTAAACAACATATATCATTAAGGAAACCTCAACAATCCAACTATAATAAAAACATATGCATGAAAATGTGTTGGCTCATATTATATAAAGAAGTGTAAGTCTCAATCATATAATACATCCATGTAAACCTGCTAGCCCCAACAGTGGAACATTACAGCCACATGTGTTTGCTCCTCCAAAGAGATGTATTAGCTCCGTGCAGTGGAGAAGCCAAGGCACGTTACAATACTGTGCAAGCCTTCTTCAATATAGTCTTAGTAGAAGCTTGGCTGACCAAAAGCCCTTACATTGAGTTATGAGGGACTATTTATAGAAAAGGGTGGGGTGACCCTTGACATTCCCCTTTGTGACAGTTCAACTACCCTCATGACTCTTCACCTACTCTATGACTGTTACATCCAACTATTGACACTTGACTTACACTTGACATGACTCAACATTACAATACACATTTACTCATGTGAGACGACATGGGTTGAGCAAGCCTTGCAAGAAATAACTGACACTCAGTCCTCTGTGATGAGACCAATTCTTTGACATGCTTGTGATGGTGAAGCTAGTGAGCTAATTCCAAGCTTGGTTGTCCGTGATGGTGTGCATGCACCTCATGGTCACATCTTGCTAAAGCGAACTCTTGCCTTCGTTGCAATCGGTGCATTGGTTCGGCCCCTTCATGGAACTCGTCTACTAACATGCACATGGTCTTCTTGGGTATGGTTGAACCAGCCAACACACTCATGCATAGTGTCTGTGTTGTTCTTCAAGTGTGTGTTGGTGGTCATGTGCATCAACTTGACGAACTACGTGTTCAGCCCCAGTTGGACTTGATTCTTGTCTTCGCCTTGGTGAGTGTGTTGAATGGGTTGGATTCCATGCGTGCGCTCAACAACATGCATGCTGCTAGATCCTTTACATGTGATCAACAACACTACGCACCATCTCTGCTCTGTGTTAGCTACTCGGATGGATCTTTAACTTGTATAGGAGCAGTTTCATCTGTGAGTGCATGTTGCGCCCACTATTATTCCTGATCCTACTACAACTTATTCATCTGTCTGTGTAGCTTCATGTTCTTCCCTGAGTTGCTGCTTCGACACACGTAACTCCTCCTTTGTTCCATTCTCTATCTTAGCATGACTTTCATGTCACACTATCACCTCATAGCCTGAGTCTCCAAATTTTCTTTCATTATCAATGGATCTGCTTGATCTTGCAACTTTGTTCCACCTCTGTGTTGTCAACAACCTTCCTCTTACATTCACTGTATTCATCGTGTTCACTGCCTTCGGTATGTTGCCTTTAGCTATAGTATGATGTTCCTCATTATGATGCTACTGCTTGATGTCCTTGTCTATGAACAACTTGATGTCATCGTGAGTAGGCAAGCTCATAGACACTTGATCGACTGTTTCTCCAAGCGTGCTCTGAATGGTGTCTTCGTATTTTCTCTCTTGGAAACCATTGTACCTATACTGCTGAGAGGTATATGAACACCTACAATACCTGGAGATATGGCAACACTCATGGCAAGCAATATCAGTTGAAAACAAAAATGAACATGAGAACTAACTCGTAACATACATGGGTGAATGAGCATGAAGTTTGCGCAATTTTTGCTAGAAGGTCGGGGGAACGACTGCCAAGATTGTACAAGGCACAGTGTGGGCTACTGGGAGACTGACTGACTGATAGAACTACATAATGCACAATCTAGTTTGGCTGCTGACTGCTCGGATTGTGCAATGCGCAATTCTAGCTGGGAAGGTGTTATGGACATATTTGGGCACTGCAACCCCAATCACATATGTCCATAAACCAAGGGCTTCTAAACCCCTAAAAGTGTTGTTTCATACCCTAAAGGAACAAGGTCAGCTGATTGCATCATTTCCCAGAAGTTCTCCCTGGAAAAATACTCAGAACTGGTCAAAACTAGTCCATACAGACTGCTCCATGTTGAGGGTGCAATGCATCTCACCTGTTACACACGGGGGGTGTGATGCATACTGAAAATCCCTTCTATAGGGTGTGATGAGCAAGAGCAGACAAATGGAAGAAGCAGTTTTCTAGGTGAAAACTCAAAGAATCTTCTAGAAACTGCTCATATGACACTTGCCTCTCTGAATTCACCGAAGGATGAGTAAGAGATCATGAAATCTCCAAGTGGAACCAAGAACTATTAGTGAAATAACACTAATAAAAATCCCATAAGCTGACTCACTCTCCTACAAACATCTATATATGGATCCCTCATCCTAGAGATCCAGAGGTTGGAATTTTGTAATATGTAAGGAAGTGCTGTTGGTTTCTCTTTGAAGACATTGTTGGGTGATCTTGCTTTGTATGAGGTGAAGAGGGCTTTCATGCTGGGAGGATGATGCTGGATCAGAAAGCTTGGTTGTAATCCTCTCTTCTACTACTTCTATCAATAAAGCTATTTGATTTTTCCTCCATATGCTTGTATGTCTCTGAATCTTGTATTTGTATATGCATTTATATGGTTAATGTACATCTGATCCTACATTGTTTATGGTTATAGATCTCTATTCTTTGATGGTATTTTGCTTCTTTGACTCTACAGGTGTTCTTTGAAGTGGGACAAGTGAGAAAGGAGTGGTGAAATCTCTATCAAGGAAGAGAGGAAACGAGCAAGAAGACTAGCGAAAGACTGAGGTTGGTACTCTCTGCTTCTCTCTCATCTATCTCTCATAAAGGAAAACACAGGTAACTTTAGTTTGTTTGTTTCTAAGATAGCTACTCATCTTAGTGGGACTAGCAGCTTTGAATGGACACTAGTTTTCCCGATAACAAAATGGCAACTTCACGGGGGAGTGAATAGTTTGCTTGTTTTGTTACTATTGTTTGCTTTATAAACCACAAACGGAGCCTGAAGTTAAGCCAGCTAGCATTTGAACTGCTTTTGCTATGGAACTGCAAAGTAGATCAATGCTGCTTCAGTCAATCTCCGGGTTGGTTTATGAACTGAACATCTAGCTTGCAAACATCCTAAGTGCCCTGGTGGTAGCTTAGATAACCTCATTAGATCAGCCCCTATACTTTGTGTTTACTGACTATCATTAGCTCAGCCTAAATCCCTGAACTTAGCTGCGAACTGTGAGTGAAAACCAAGCTTAGTCTCATCCCTGGACCATCGCGCTGTCTCTCATTGGAAATCTGGATGCATCACACCTCCCGTGTGTTGCAGGTGAGATGCATCCCTATTTCTCTGTGTTACAGGTACGATGATTGACTAAGATTGTTTCTGCCTCCAGATTTTGGTTTTTTCTTCATTGTCTTCAGCTTTATTCAGTAGTTTTGTTGTCTATGATCAGTACATCACTGTTGAAACCATATTCCTTTGCATTATTTCAGCCTCCATCATAAGGAATTGTGAACGTTTTTTTTATGTATCTTTCATCATTTACAGTTCTTCTTGGCAAATAGTAGCTTAATCAAACTGTCGTCTTTTGATTTGACAGTGTCGCAAGTGTCATTTTCAGTCAAGAAAAAGAGTGTCGTAAAGCATTCCTCTTTTAGATAATCAATTACACTTTTTCCATTGTATTTGATTTGAATTAATAGTATTTCAAGTGTCGAAAATAGTTTTAAATTTGAAATCGCAAAATGTCGTCTTAGCCTTCCTTTCGTTTTTTGAAGAGAAAATTGTTGGTACTATTGCTTTGAAAGAAGATAATTTAGATCTATACTTAGTTTTCTTTTTGTCATTCTCACATTAAGGAAACTGAAAGAAATACATGCATGTGCATTTGCACTTAGACTGCATGCTGAAATTGATTTAGGAAAAGTGCATCTAGTGTATGCTCTCTGCTCTATGTTGAAAGAATTTCATTTCTCTTTCCTTAGTAGCTAGGATTTTCATTACAAAAAGAAAGTAAACGACTATTTATCATCTTAGATTGAATATTTAGGAATTGTATATTTACATCACATGGTGAATCTTAAAGGAAAACTTCTTAAGAAAGATAAACTGTAAAATAAACCTCAATGAACATAAAAACACTTTGGAACCTAACGCACAACATTTAGAAGTCTAGGCTAGAGATGCATTCCGACGTCGTAAAGCCTGGTAACTATCGCTTTCATTGTAGATTGGGTGATTCCTCTTCTTTGAGACGACAAGTGCTAGTACGGACTTGTGCTCCCATGTACCATCGAGTATATATTGGGAGACCACAATAGGCTACATCCTTTATCCTTAGGAAGCTGTCTCTGTCGCCCTATCGATCGCAATGCACTGAACACAGCATTCGGGAAGATTGACTGTCATACCATAAAAAGTATTCTGCAAGTTTGCGATTGGTTTGGTAATCCCTCTGTCTAGATTTCCAGAGTAGTCAATTTCATTCCTTTTTAGACTCCTTCAAAGAAAAGGTCCATCTAAGCACTTGTCACTTCAGGCTCATTAAAAATCAAAGGCGACTAGAGCTGTCCTTAGCTTTTTCTCGACTCTTAAAAATTGAAAAAGCAAGTTGTGTCAAAGCGTCATAAAATTTATTTTAATTGGAATAACATCACTGTTCCCTTGTTGGTCTTAGGATTGAGAAAATGGAGTCTACCAATCAAGGATTTCCCCTTGGGGGAAATCCTAGTCCCTTCTCCTCTTGGGGAGATGTTGGTGCTCCACACATGGCTAGATTGTCCCTTCCAGGACTCACAATTGGCTTGCTAGTATGGATTTTGTTGACCTCTGTCGTTCAAAACACCGCAATTCCTCAACAATCAAATCAGCAACTAGATGATCCTGAAGTCGCTCCCCCACCTTCTACTTCATTTGTTTCTCCCTCTACTTCTTCCTCTTCACTTGGTGAAGCTAGTAATGCTAAAAACCAAGTAACTGAGAAGAAGAAGAAGAAGCCAAATGCAAAAGGGGGAAACTATGCATCGTCTGGCGAAAATCCACACACTGCAACATCCAAACCTAAATCTCCATGTGTCATTTGCAAGGGAGACCATTGTCATCCAAATTGTCCCTGCATCCCATGGATCTTGAGGGACTGGTCTCCCCGCTTGTACAATCAGGTGTCTTCAACCTCTAATGATCATGTTGAGAGCACACCATCAACTAGTGAAAACGAAGCCAATGGAAAGAAAGGAAGATCTAAATTTCCTTCTAGATTGTGTGAAGGTGATCATGTCCTCCACCATTGTCCTTTCCTAGACGAAGCTAAAAGAGTCTTGGATAACTGTCCTGCTTCATTGCAGCGACTTCCTCCTGGATACAAGAAACTCTTGTCAAATCCATTGCTAGTTGAAAATCCGACTGACACACCTTTGTTGTCGGTCGAAGCACCTATCATTGAAGATAAACCCTCTGAGTCCACACCAGACCAATGTCAACAGGTTGAGTCAGCAGTTGACCCAATCTTGTCTTCAGAAGGTCCACCCTCAGATGATACTGTCACCAAAGAGAATGAGAATGAAACCGTTCAAATTCTTTTCGTTCACACAGAATCTGATGAACATGAGGGAAATCTACCCATTCCTTTACCACAGGAAGGAAGTTTGTTAGAGATTTGTCCGACCATTTATTCGGTCCCTCCTCCAAGCAATCTAGTCATTTCCTTCGATTGGAATCTACTAGGGAGACCTCGCCTACCATCTAATGTACCATTCTAAATCATAGTACAAGCTTACAGAATGATCATGGTTGGTACTATCATAGATGAAGGGGCTTCTGTGAGTATCCTTTCCTCACCTACTTGGAAAGTGCTTGGTTCGCCATCACTTCTGCTTAAGATTCGAAATCTGACAGGCTTCAACAAAGGAACCAGTCAACCATTAGGGATCGTTCCAAATGTGCCTATAAATTTGAGAAGGAAAACCGTTCATCTAAACGTGATGGTAGTCCAAGGGCCTCTAGATTACAATCTACTCCTTGGGCGTGACTACATTTATAGCATGGGAGCTATTGTTTCCTCACTCTTTCGAGTGATGTATTTTCCACATGAAGGCAGAGTGGTCCACCTAGTTGACCCGCTTTCATTCCTTGGTTCAAACACAGCTATTAGTCAAATTCCATCCCTAACTAGTATTTTCGCACAAGGAATGTCTCATCAATCTCCAGTCCGCCCCCCTGATGAGCACGAGTGATTCGGTGATTGTGACTGAAACCAAGGAGGCATGCACCCTGGTCTGCTTCAGAAGAAAAACCCCAGATATAAGGTAGGTTTCCATGTAGGAATATGACTAGTTTGACTCCCCTGTCCGTTTAGGAAAATGGAAGTAGATTGGAAAAGGATTCCCCCGTCAAAGGTTATGTGATTAGCACTGACAATAGTCACCTTTGTCCATTTCGATGGACATTGCCAAGGAAGTGTTTTGTCTGTTACGTGGATGGAACAATCTTGCTAATGCAAGAACTTCCATATGGTGACCTAGAAACTCTACTTTATACCTGGGGGCATGGAAACCTTTTTGCATACAAGTGAAAAAAAACCTTTTATTTTCTTAGTTTGTAGGCTCTCAACCCTTTAAACTCGTAGGTTGGTCATTCCTAGCTTGCATACAAAAGGCTTTGGAGCAAAGTTTCAAATGGGGCAAGCTCCCTAAAAATTGAACCTATCTATGAGACATCCTTATTATACGACTAGCATGAGCAGTTTTACGTGAAGTTCAAGCTCGTTAAAAAATAAACCTAGCAATGAGAAAATGTTCCCCCAGAGTTTAAGCTCATTAAAAAATGAACCCACCTTCAGTAAATAACCATTGCGATCACATAATTATCAACTTTTGAACCTTGGTCGTGTTCTTACCATCACCTCCACTCTTTTTTAGCCGATCATATGCCTCCATTTGATTGTTTACCATTTTGAGGAAAAACTGCGATGAGTGATTCTATTAGCCACCTTCTTTACACTGCCATGATTGAAAAGTTCCAAAACTTACCTGCAACCAATTGCTATCCAAAAACATCACTCGTTCCTCAAAAAATGAGTCTCCTTTAAGCTCTTTTCAACTGACTTGTAAAATATGAAAAGATTGCCAAGAGATTGGCCTCTCTAGCTCGTTAAAGTGATTGGAAGTGCCATCCCTCCTCTAGATTTTAATCTTTTTGGACCTGAGGGATCATTACACAAAAATATCGAGTGCTTGTCTTGTTCGACTTGTTAAAACTATCGAAAATTCATCCCTTTCATATTATTTTATACTTTTTCGGACTTAAGGGATTATATTACAAACAAGGACTACTGGAGTTGCCTTTACGTCTCTTTTTAAACTCTCTAAAATTGAAAACGACCAAGTTATATTTGTCATTAAACTCGTTAAAATAATAGCGACAAACTTGTCCATGCAGAGAAGAGCGAGTTTCACTGTCGCTAGGCTCGTTAAAACATAGCGACAGGTTTGTCCGAAGGGCAAATTATAGAACAAGTATATGTTATCCTCCTCAAGCTTGACAAAAATAAAGAGGTACTGGTCAGCAATAACTGGGGAAAAAGGGAAGAAAACTTGAATAACTTCATTGGTAGTATGTCGCTTTGAACATGACACTTTCACTCTATCACCATGATTGATTCGGGTTGGGTTATTCTGTTCACCGGTCATATCACCATTGGTCCGCCGTAAAATCCATTTTGGGGTTAACGCTACCAATCCATTTCAGTGTTGTCGATATGTTCAAGAGAAGTCGCTCACAGAATTCACCAACCTAGCTAATGCCTCATCCGCTGTAATACCTTCACTCTCCATTTTTCATGACTGCCACGTTGAACCTTGTATTATCAGATCATTTTCACCTCCACAAAATCATTTGCTCTATTCCGTGTCGTAGATGTGGGATTCATTAGGGCCCTCCTACAATGGGTCACTTCTTGTCGACATCAGCTCATTATCCAAGAAGTTGACTTAGGAACAACCCTTTCAATACTTTGAAGCTTGCATGCCTCAATGGCAAGTTTCTCACTTCCGGCAACAGGTTTACATCAATGGCCTTCGACCGGAAGATTTTGCGTGGTGTTCAACATCAACTCATGTATTCACACCACGTGAATTGTACTACAGTACCTTGAGGGTCATTATCATTATCGGTGATTCCTCTCACGCCTGTTAACAGCTTACATCATTGGTTGGTAATCAGGCAATGTCTTTCCATGTTCGAAATCAGAACATCTTTTCACATGGATCGACTTGTACTTCGGGTGAAGATTGAACGAGTTTGAAGACCCCGGATCTAGTTTCATCCATCAAAGCTGCGATATATTTAGGAAAATAAATACATCAAATGTACATCACAACTGCACAGATAATCATCCAAACTAAGGGAGGATGGCTCTACCAGAATCATCAGTCTGCCACAGAGACGATTGTCTGTCTTAAGTACATGAAAATGAATTTATAAGGCTAAGCATGGTAATGCCCGCCTCAGCTAGATCATGAAAATATTATGAAGATAATGTATTTTATTGTATTGTATCTTATTACGGGTCACCTTCCCGTTCGAAAAACCTCGGATCCTCATTATAAAGCATTTCACATGACATCAGAAGATTTATGACCTCATGCTTTAGGGGGGAACTGTTATAGACATATTTGGGCACTGCAACCCCAATCACATATGTCCATAAACCAAGGGATTCTAAACCCCAAAAAGTGTTGTTTCATACCCTAAAGGAACAAGGTCAGTTGATTAGATCATTTCCCAGAAGTTATCCCTGGAAAACTACTCAGAACTAGTCAAAACTAGACCATACAGATTGCTCCATGCTGAGGGTGCGATGCATCTCACCTATTACACATGAGGGTTGCGACACATATTGAAAATCCCTTCTATAGGGTGTGATGAGCGAGAGCAGACAAATGGCAGAAGTAGTTTGCTAGGTGGAAACTCAAAGAATCTTCTAGAAACTGCTCATATGACACTTGCCTCTCTAAATTCACCCAGGGATGAGTAAGAGATCATGAAATCTCCAAGTGGAACCAAGAACTATTAGTGAAATGACACTAATAAAAATCCCAGAAGTTGACTCACTCTCCTGCAAACATCTATATATGGATCCCTCATCCTAGAGATCTAGAGGCTGGAATTTTGTAATCTGTAAGGAAGTGTTGTTGGTTTCTCTTTGAAGACATTGTTGAGTGATCTTGCTTTGTATTAGGTGAAGAGGGGTTTCCTGCTGGGAGAATGATGCTGGATCAGACAACTTGGTTGTAATCCTCTCTTCTACTACTTCTATCAATAAAGCTATTTGAGTTTTCCTCCATATGCTTATATATCTCTGAACCTTGTATTTGTATATGCAGTTATATGGTTAATGTACATTTGATCCTACATTGTTTATGGTTATAGATCTCTATGCTTTGATGGTATTTTGTTGCTTCGGCTCTATAGGTGTTCTTTGAAGCGGGACAAGTGAGAAAGGAGTGGCGAAAGCTCTATTAAGGGAGAGAGGAAACGAGCAAGGAGACTAGCGAAAGACTGAGGTTTGTACTCTCTGCTTCTCTCTCATCTATCTCTCATAAAGGAAAACACAAGTAACTTTAGTTTGTTTGTTTCTAAGATAGCTACCTGTCTTAGTGGGACTAGCAGCTCTGAATGGCACTAGTTTTCCTGATAACAGAAGGACTCCTAGCCTAGGGACAAATTTGTGCAATTTCTTGGACGAAGAAGCCATTGTCCTCCAAAAATGCACAAAAAAATCCTGGAGGCCAGTGCTGGGTAGGAATGCACAAATATGGAGAGGAAGGTGAGCCTTCCTTTCCATGATTGCGCAATGCAGCCTTGGTGAAGGCAGAGCCCGAGCCAAGGTTGGCCCGGCTCGCTGGAAAGCAAGTAAGTCAATGAATGCATGGCTAAACTAAGTGATAGCAGAAGTGATTAACATTGTATGCAAAACATGAATGAAAGATTCAGAAAATAGATCAACATGCATGTGGGTGAGGTAGTTCGCTGATTGGGCGAACGTCTATGCAAAACAATTTCATGCATGCAACAAAAATGAGATAGTGACAAAAAATGAAATAGAGCTAGGACAGGCTAGTATACGTGTAAACGACAACAAGTGTTCAAAAAAATAAAGCAAATAGTGCTCCAACAAGTGAAAACACAAAAAGCGACAGAAATGAAGCACAAGGCATGGGAAGTGAGATTTCCCTAAAACAGTTGAGCTAGTTGTACCAACTCCTCCTAGATGTGATGTGGGATGTTAGAGCTGCAAGCTTGATGTGATGAATGAGCTTTGCAATGTTTGTTTGATGTGTTTCGATAACATCGAGGTTGTGACATGCATGCCACAAATCTAGGGGAGGCGACACTTGATGGGAGGCTTCTGAACTACTCCTTGCATGTAATCTCCAACTACTAAACATTGATCCATGAAACAAGGGATGCCTTTGCATGCTACCTTGGGTGAAGTAGACCATGCATGCAAGTCTTCTTTGCTCAGTCCTGGAGGGAACCGGTCAACTCAGCTGCACATGCAAGAGACTGCTCAACTGCTGGAGAAAATTGCAGATTTCTAGTTGTGACTTGGGCTGACTGCCCATGACGTTTGCACAATTTCATGATAGAGCAGATGACTGTTGCCTAGATTTGTACAAATCTTGGGCTGAACAGCCTGACACCGGGAAAATTTGCGCAAATCCTGTTGGGAGGGTTGGCTTGCAGGATTGGGAAATCCTGAAGCCCAGTAGGCTGCCAGAGAGGATTGTGCAATTCTGGGAGGGAAGGTTGGTTTCCCTCGAGGGCAAGCTAGACCAAGTCCAGGTGAACAGTCTGTGAGGGGAATGGATCAAGTTTTGACCGACAAACTGCCTTTGGGCATGAAAGACACTGAAGCTTGTGAAATTGACAAAGCAAGGAAAGCTGTTGTGAAGGTTGGAAGGGAGGCTCCAAAACGAGGCTAAGGAAAAATTTTGGAGGGTGGTTGTAGTTGCTACAACATAGAGGTAAACACATTCACCAAGAAATATACCAAGACATATCAACACATGAATTCTCTGTTTGAAACAATATCTTCTTCTTATCACTAGTTACCTACGCTTAACCAACATAAGTAGAGCACATAGACATATTACAACTTTTTCTCAAAACATACACCATTGGTTTTTTGTCATTATCAATTTATAGATTACTTACAAAACCATAAGCATGTTTTTAGAAAAACCTTAAACAGTATCAAAATTGCCAAGTATATCTCTAATTAAAACTAAATACATTACATTTATCAATCATAAAACAAGATGATACTATTATGTATCTGGGAACTATGGTGTTACTGAATACCTAGTTGAAGCTAGGGATAAAAAATTGACTACTGAAATTCTACCCATACTTTTGAACACCTTGTTTCATCATCATTCTTGGTATAGCAATTTATTCCTTGAAATTTGGTCTTGACCCTAAAAAGGGGAAATGGTACGTAAATCCTTCCTTCAGGGTTGTACTAAATCAAAACTACTCCTTGTTAAATTCAAAAATAGTTGTTTCCCAAGCACTGATGGATTGACTGGCATGCCTCATCTAAGGAGAAAAAATAGGAATCACTGATGGATCAAATGTCAATGTTGTCTCAAATAGAGAAAATTTTTCCCTGATAATCTAATTGTCAGTGCTCATCCAAAATGAAACCATAATAGCACTATTGGATTAAATTTCTACACTGTATTAAGAAATTCTCCCAAAATATCATTGGCAAAACAAAAATTGCATTGTAAATGCTTCACTTGAGTTTGTGAGCTGCCTCAAACAAAATATCAACTTCACTATGACTCCTCTTCCTAGTCTTCTCCACTTTAACAAAAAAATCTTTACTTTGACCTTTAGGCTTCCTAGAACTAGTAGGCTTCTCTTCGTTTATGAATAGATCTCTCTTAGGTGTGTTATCTACCTCAATGAATTGTTGTGTCAAGATATGGTTTTGTTTGAGCTTGAATCTCAGCCTCAATTTGTTCAGTGGTCTAGTGTGTAACCTTCTTCCCCCATAGATCTCAGCTAGTGGGGGCTCCTTAACAACCTTTGTTTTCTCTGCCTCAAGTTCAACATCTTCTATATGTTCAGGAGATGGCATATGAGAAGGGGAAAATGATTTCCTTTCCATAATTATCCTACTTCTTCTCATGTATACCCTTTTCATTTCAGGAGCTAGAGGAGGAATTTTTTCATCATGTTTTTCCTTTGGCCTCTAGTCTCAATAGACAAAGTCCCCTGCTTTAAGATTTGGGGCAGTTCAACAATATTATTACTTCTTTTACTTTCTCTAATAGCCTTAGGAATAGGTAAGACAAATTCTACAAATCCCCCCTAGGAAAGAAATTGTTCCCATTTCTTGTTAATCTTCCTCAAATAATTTTCAATCAATAACTTGATTAGGCTCTTATGATAAATGAAGTGGGATGATACATCAATTTTTTCCATCACTTTTTCTGACATTTTTTTGAGACTCATAAGTAGAAAGAAAGGAGGGTTTATTCTCACCTGTCCAAAAATGTGAGCAAGAAAACAAAAGTTGTACATCTTGAGTATATTAAAATGCCCTCCATAGCTTAAACAATATTGAGTGATCCTAACGAGAAAGTTCCATTCATCCTTTAGCCACGATATATGCACCTCCACATGCCATGGTATGTCCTTATACTCATCCTTTAATAAAAAAGGAATGTCAATTCCAGAAAAAGTGAGGCTCTTAAACCAACATTCTCCATCAACAGGGATTCTTGTAGCCTCTACAACCACTTCGTCTATGACATGGAAGGAAATACCTCCAACAATTACCCCTAACCATCAAAGCTTGAGTGATGAAGGCTTGAGAAACCCTATCATGAGAACCACTACATTTTACAAATAACTCATCCCAACCAGGCTCCCAAAATAGTTCTCGAATGTTTGGATATGCTTCGAGGAGACCAGGTGCCTGGGGTTACCCCCTATGGCAACTTGCTACTTTTTCCCACAACCGCCACTATCTAGAACCATAAGCAGTGGAAATGAGAGTGGGGTGTGATCACCAATATGTAGGTGTCTAAACTAACTATTCACCTTGGTGGATAACACAAGAAACGATATTAACCTTGCATGATTACTTTAAGATATTAACCCTGCATGATTCCTTTCATAAAAACTTGGGATTAAACATGATGATGAAATAGTAAATCAATCATACATAAACATGATCAACCATAACACTAATTTACAATCATTATTACCTTTTGGCGGTGGAAATTCAAATTAATTTCAATGTGAAATCATGAAACAACATATCATCATTTATTTGGCCAACGCTCACTTATATTTGTACCCTGTCATCTACCAATGTGTGAGATGTCAACGCTTTAAAAATTGACACACACACACACACGCACACACATATATAAATCTGTGTTGACAATCTAACCATTAGTTCCTTTAATTTGATGTTTTTTGAATTTGCGTTGACAATCTAATCGTTAGCACCTTTATTCAACATTTTTCAAATTAGCGTTGACAATCCAATTGTCAGCGCGCCTAAATATTTTGAATATAAATATAAAATTTTTGAGCCTTATACTCTAAATTTATACTAAGATAACAGATGAGACACCTCAATATTTCGAGGAGGAACCTACTATTCCTTTTGCTCCTTGTCCTCCTCCTTTTCTACTACCAATTTGGGTGCCCCATGGTGAAGATGTTAAAGTTGGGATATCTATAAACCAAACTATTGATCTATCCATTCAACATCCATCCAATTATTATGATCCACATCCTACTGAGGAAAATTTGGAATAGTTTAGTAATTATATGGAGCCTAGAGTTTAAGTTTATCCCTCGGGTTTTCAAGATCATATTGATGCACATAAATCCAATCTTGAGTCTGATCTAAATGAAAACTTGATTGTCTGTAGGGATATTCTGAAGCCTCTACCACCTATGTTTCATGATTCATTGTTTCGTAATATGCTTGATTAACTTAGTTACTCAATTTGTTGTTTCAAGTGGTAATCAAGAACAAGGTAGTTTTATTTCACATGTAGAGGAGAAAAGTGGCAAAGATATGTCCCATCATTGCTCACTCTTTCAAAATGATAATATTATTTCTCGGTTTATCTCCAATATTTTAACCTTGATAACCTATCAAATGAGTCTGAAACTCGCATCCAAGTTGAGACTATGGATAACCATCACTATAATATCTATGTTTCCATTAACATATATGGTTGTGAATATCCAAGTATATTGGATGATATCTTATCTTCTGCTGAGGTCTTGGATTTGCAAGGAATTAATTAAGAATATGTTTCTCATAGACTACAATCTCTATTTGTGAATTGGGATGCTCTTTTAATTCAAAATGATTTTTCTTTAATTTAGACATCCTTGGATGAAAAAATTGAAGTGGAAAGTTGTCACATTTTTTAATCTTTGGAATATTTTGGTCGATCAAAGTGCTATATTGGTATGCCTATCTTTGACCAATATACTGATGACAATGATGTTGATCTATTGGTATTTTAATTTCAATATTATTTAAGTACAATTGCTCCTCCTCCTCATTAGTCTTTCAATCCTACTTCACCTCTAGCACACTATTCATTGTACCCAAATATGTTTAATAATTTTTTCACACTAGCATCCCCCCTAAATCCTTTCGATATTTTATCTCGCTTTACAGTTGTAATTAGGTATAGGATGGTGTGATACTACAATTAGGGGATGAATAGTTTGAATCTATTATTCATGATTTATTTAACTCTAAATCTTTCATGAGTCAAGAGGAAGGTTAGGTTACATAGGAAATATCATCACATGGATAGAAAATTACATTGGAAATATCATTACACTTAGACCTAATATTCTAGATGATTAGGTTAGGAGTGGGCCAAGCCGCATTTAGTTTCCTTTGCATTGCATCCACCCTCTATCCTTCTCTCAATCGAGTCTCTGCATTTGTTTATTTTCTTATTGCATATTTTGCATGTTAGTTTTATGTCCCACCTCCATTTTCTTTGTTCTTTTGGTTTTCTTTCATTGTTTTGTGATGTATTTTCTTATGTCATGTTTAATAAGATTTGCAAGTGTAACACCCTCTTCCCACATCTACCAAAGTAACCATCCAACCAGGGTAAACATGTGACGAGAAGTTACTATGATATGATTTTACCTCCTAAGTCACATTAAGGAAGTGGAATTGACATAAACACACCATACAATCCTTCCACAACAACAACAAGACTCTTAGGAACCATCCCCACCTATCAGGTAACCCACACCTATGTCGCACTAAATTTTTTGACCAATTAACCCTCGGATTTGGCATGCCAGTGTCCAAAGGGATTTGGATGCCCCCACAACATGGCATGCCAACATCTAGGGACTATTTTTCTCAGTTTCATGCCAACATCCATGAGATTTGAGCCACCTTTTCAGGCCCATATCCTAGGTCACTGCCCATAACTGAATGACACCATCAAAATAGAATGGTAACAAGGGAATGATGATACAAATGCAATAACTTAAATAAGCCCTTGACTGGACCCCTATTAGCCATGGTAGGTATTTCGTCAAACATATTGCAAATATGTAATCTATAGGTGTAAACAATATATCTTTTTGGTCAATTTAGTGTGTCCTAAATTGCTATATAAATTGTCAATCCAGGAGTTGTAAACTGCTAAAGTGAAGTGCACTATATATGCAAGATAACCGATTTCTTACTTCTTTGTCGTTTTTTATTTTTGGCTTGTTTTTGGGTTTATCTTTTGTTGATTCCCTAATGTGAGATGGGAATTCTAAAAGTCAAGTATGGATATAAGTGTTCAAGGTAATGGTGACCTTTAAAATAATTTCCAAACTTCAAAGCTTTCAAAAAGGTTTTCAAACTTACAATGATGAAATCAATTACTAAGAGAAAATAAAAATGCACCTAAATTCTAATTAAACCAAACAGTTAGCTAGTGACTATGAAACCCAGTATCCTTACTACTGTATAAAAAGAAAACTAAACTCAAAGCAATTCAAAAACTGTAAGCAAAGTAAACTAAATCATATTACATCAACTCATATTCTGACCCCTCACCATTCGACTCACTCTGGCTATAGGAGGTAATCATAAACAAATTGAGTAATCTGATATCTAAATTGCATAAAATGAAACTAGGATCAAACTACGCATTCATACTTCAATCCCTCACCATTCGACTCGCTCTGGCTATAGGAGGTAACTAAAAATGACATGAGTAATCTAATCAGTAACTTGTAGAAAAATAAACTAATATCAAACTACGCATTCATACTTCAATCCCTCACCATTCGACTCGCTCTGGCTATAGGAGGTAACTGAAAATGACATGAGTAGTCTAATATCTATCTTGCAGAAAAGTAAATGAGCAAAACAAAACTGAAAGAAATAACAGTGCTGGAATTAGAACTAAGAAAATAAATCAGCAGAAGGACAAGATAATTTCATGTCATTAGTCATTAAAAAGCTATGTGAAATTTCTTGGGCTGTCTATTAGAACCTGAAAGAAAAACACTGATCAATTAACAGTCATTAGAAAGCATAAAAGAAACTATGGACATCAACTAACATGAATACCATAAACAGTGTAATATATACAAGCAAATGATTATGGCATCAGTAACATAAAGAAAGAAAGCATGAAACTATACAGTAATTACAGAACCTTGGTGTACAGGGGCCCTCTACAACCTCAGCCAATCAACAATCAGTCACAAATTGAACTTAAAAACACTGTCTTCTCATGTATTAAAATGCAGTCATAACATAAGGATTAAGTCATGACATAGTGGGCTCGTAAAATAGTCAAAATTACATACACAAAGCTAGCTAATATGCATATGATAACGCGTTATTTATAATTGAGGATGATACAACTACTTCCTAAATTCTGCGCTGCTAAACAGACACGTGAATAACCACGTCCGGAAATCTAGCGTGATGGTAGCCATGACAATTAAATCCAAGGAAAGTGGCTGTTAGATTTGGTTCAAGGATCAATCCATAGGTGTTAGCACACCTCCTGAGATTGAGGAATTTTCCACGCAAGTCTTCACGTGGTGAAAAATAGAGTTTTGCCACCGTAAAACTCTTAGGTTGACCACCGCTTTGACTGTCCTTGACCATGGCCTTTTGTGAGGGATTCGGCTGAACCAAGGGGACACGTTCCATGTCCACATCATTTGTAGCTCGCCCATTTGGCTGGATTCTCCAGTAGACACCTATAACATAGACTTCAACAAAAAGGCTGCAGAAAGTTGAGCTGGCTGCGAAAAGTGACAAGATTCCGCAGTTGACTGAGCAAAAATCTAGATCAAACAACAATCACAAGACATAGTTAGGAAACCATTTTATATGCTCTTTTTAAACTAATATGCAATGATTTGACAGCTTGGTGGTTCAGGTAACTGGAAAAAAAGGCTAAAAAGGTGTATAGGGAAGATGCAAGTTTGGGACTCAACAAGATCTAAGCATAGGGGTCTCATATTCCTTTGAGAATCGCTTAGAAGAATTGATTCCAAAACACATTAGCTATAGTTCCATCCATTAGGTCATAGATACATTGTTCATTCATATACAAGTAAACACATGATGAGACCCGTATATAGTTACTATCACAATACATGATCATAACCTGCATAATAACCACAACAATACCAAGGAAGCAAAACCATATGATCTACATATAATGCAATACAATACCCATAAAATAACAAGGATAAATAACCTCATATTAATGATCTAAAGGCCAACCAGTTGTGGGACTTCCATGAACCACCCGACTGTAGATATGGCTAAGTGAAAACTATCTTCAGCCTGTCACCCTCGTGCCATATTCCAAGCATGAATGTGGGATCTCATCAAACATATCAATCCAAAACCATACAAAGCTTCAAGAGGCCATCCGCCTCAACCCATCAAACAATGATTCCACCTCACGAGTGGAAATCACAAAACCATCACCAAATTGGTCTCTACCGAAGCCTTCCAGGGCTACAGAGCATTTGTTCCAGCTAAGGCTCCAGGACCAGTAATTCAATGCACAACTGATGTCAGGATCCAGATAGTTTTTCCAACCAAGGCTCCAGGACTAGTAACTCAACCCATAGTTGTAGCCAGGCTCCAGAGGGTTTGTCTAACCAAGGCTCCAGGACTAGTAACTCAACCCACCAAGGGTTCCAGAGCATTTTTCTAACCAAGGCTCTATGACTAGGAACTCAACCCAAGTTGTTACAGGGCTCTAGAGAATTTTTCCAACCAAGGCTCCAGGAACTAGTAACTCAACCCAAGCTAGAAGAAACATGAGAACTAACCATAAAAAAAATAAAATAAACCCACAACATGATGCCTATCCATGAAATGGAAAGGCTAGGCAAATCCACTATCAATCCAGGAAATCCTCCATTCTAGTGACATATCATAAACAATACACCACATGCATATGCCATGCATGCAAAAAATAGTGAGGAAAACATACACGCAACTCAACACCTGCAAGAAAAAATCATTATAGCTACTGATATCGATGTCCTCTTGTGCTTTCCTACTCTTCCTTTGCCTTCTTGCTCCAAAACTCCAAGTATGCCACACTCTGCAAGAGTGATCCAAGAAAAGCCTAAGCGTCCAAGAGTATAAGAGAGAGAGAATAGAGAAGGAGTTCCAAAGCTGAGCTGAAAAAAGTCTATGAACTGATCCTCAGGAGCCTTCATATTAATGAGGCCACTATTTTTCTTCATTTTCCATTATTCTTCTTTATTTTCCTCCTCGCATGTAACATGTGACCTTTCACCTCCTTTTTCTCCTAATTTCCATTATTTTCATAAAGAAATATGACAAAAATTCCATTTTTGCCTTTCCAAATCCTTTGCCATTTCCTTAGCTGTTAATTAACCACAAGTGATCCCCATTACTATGTTTTTGCCCAACATTCAACTTAGAATAAGTGTCCCATCAACTGTGGTTATTATTTTTCCTTTATTAATTTTCATTACATGGAATTTTCACCAAGGTTGTTACAGAACCCTCCCCCTTGGGGGGACACCATCCTCAGTATTCAACAATACCCACAATCACAAGATTGTTGTAAGAAAAACATGCTTCCCATGGAGTTTTATAACTTAGCTCGTTGCAATATTTGCAATGATCATCCTACTGAGAAGAAAACCAAAATGACAACATAAAAAGTATAACATCATAATGACATGACACTAATGCCTCTTATTGGAGATTTATAACATAGCTCATGGTGGTATTTACATCCATATACATATGTACATATTCCTAACATCACCAAAACATGCACAAAAAACATATACCAACACATCCGATCAACCAACAAATAAGGAAGGATACATAGCTTGCATCTGATCTACCATATCCCATGTAGCTTCATCAAGCCCAAAGTACTTCCATTGCACTTTAACCTGCTTAATTTATCAGTTCCAGAGCATGAGCATCTTTCTCTGAAAAATGCACTGTGGTTCTAGCTGGAATTCTCCTTCTGCATCCACCTGCAATATAGATCAATCAATCACATGATCAACATATTTCACATACTTTTTAAGTAATGACACATGGAAAGCATCAAAGAATTTCAATGTGAGAGGAAATGCAAGTCTATAGGCTATTAGTCCAATCCTCTCAATAATATTGAAGGGTCCTCAAAACTGGGGAGCTATCTTTGTACATGATCCAATCCTCAAGGAGCTCTTCTTTGGTTCGATGCATAAGTACACTTGTTCCCCAACTTGGAACTCCTTGAGCAACCTATTCTGATCTACATAGCTCTTATGTCTCTCCCATGTTGTTTTCAAATTCCAATTGATTACCTGCATTTCCCACTCCATGTCATCCAACATGTCTGATCCAATCAACACCCTATTGACTGGATCACTCCAACTGATGGGAGTATTACAACTTTGCCCATTCAATGCCTCAAACAGAATCATCCTCAAAGATTCTTGATACCCATTATTATAAGATAACTCTACCCGTGAAAAATACTCTTCACACTTTCGTTGTTGGTGCTTCACATACATCCTGAAAATGTCCTCCAATATCATGTTTAGCCTCTCTGTCTGTCCATATTTCTATGGATAGTAAGCTATACTGAAGGCAAACTAGGTGCCCAAACATGAAAATAACTCCTTCCAAAACTTGGAAGTGAACTTCACATCCCTGTGTGACACAATATTCTTTGGAACTCCATGCAATCTAACCACGTCTCTGGTGAACACCTATGCTACATTGCTAGCTGAGAATGTAGAATTCACTGGAATGAAGTGCACTAATTTTGTCAACCTGTCCACCACTACAATCATGGAATCATGATATCTCACTGTCCTTTGAAAACCTCTGATAAAGTCCATGGAAATGACCTCCCATTTCCACTATCAATCATAAGCATATGTAGTAATCCACCTAGATGCTTACACTTTTCCTTCAATTTTTGATAATCCAAGCACCTAGCTACAAACTCTGTTATGTCTCTTCAAATTTGGCCAATAATAGAATTTCTTCACTGTTGTCAGTGTATTTTGATATCCTAGGTGACCTGAATATGATTTCACATGAAACTCTCTCAAAATCACCTTCTTGAGCTCAATTTTTTTCAATACATATATACTATCGGTAAATATAACTAGTTCATATGCCGTGAGATGATAGTCCACATCTTGTGCACCTACAACATTACTTGTACCTATACCTATACTTTGCTGCAACCTGTGCATAATATCCATATACCTAACATCCTACTGACCTGTTTGCAAGATCCTATCCTGTAAGTATGTCCCATAAGAGCTCATAACTTCTAAGTGATTAAACTATATCCGCCTGCCAAGAGAATATGCCACCTTATTCTCTATACCTTTAATATACCTGATCTAAAAATTGAACTCACTGATCGTGGCTAACCACCAAGTCTACCTACCATTCAGGTTTTGTTGGTCAAATAAATACCACAAACTATAGTGATCA
This sequence comes from Pinus tabuliformis, assembly GCA_031772625.1. Taxonomy (NCBI): domain Eukaryota; kingdom Viridiplantae; phylum Streptophyta; class Pinopsida; order Pinales; family Pinaceae; genus Pinus; species Pinus tabuliformis. The sequence continues at coordinate 737,766,872 of CM062814.1, read as the reverse complement.
CTCATCAACACAAACCTCTTACTGAGAAGATAATGCCTCCACATATTCAATGCATTTATGATCATTGTCAGCTAGTTCTGCTCGTGCTCATTTAGTTTTCGTGACTCATAACATACCATCTGTCCATCTTGCATAAGTACTCTACCAAGTGCTCTCTTTCAAGAATTTGTACATACTACACACTCTTTATCTGGATATGAAATCTTCGACATTGGTGCATGTGTCAACAACTGCTTGAGATGCTCAAAGTTGGCCACACACTCCTCTGTCCATTCAAAATTCTTACCTTTCCATTGCAATCTTGTAATAGGATAAGAAATATGCAAGAAGTTCTTGATGAACCTCCTGTAATAACTTTCTAACCCCATTGAGGATCTCACCTCATCTACATTCCTCGGAGCTGCCCATTCCATGATAACTCTTACCTTTCTTGGGTCCAATACTATTCCATACTTGGAAAACACATGTCCCAAGTAGTGTACCTCAGTCTGAAAGAAACTACACTTGTTGAACTTAGCATACAATTGATTCTCTCTCAACAATATCAACACTACTGCTAAATGCTCAACATTCTCTTCCTCATTTTTTGAATATACCAATTATCATCAATGAACACAATAACAAACTTGTCCAAGTACAGACACAACACATTATTCATCAAGCACACAAAGGTAGTTGGAACATTAGTTAAACCAAATGGAATGACAACAAACTCATAATGCCCATACCTGGTTCGGAAAGTTTTCTTGTAAATGTCCTCCTCTTTAATGTGTACCTGATGATATCTAGATCTCAGATAAACCTTCAATAACACTACTACTCCCTTCAACTCATCGAACAAGTTATCAATCCTCAGTAACATATAGCTATTCTTGATGGTCACTTTATTTAAATGCATGTAGTCAGTGAACAACCTAAGAGTACCATCCTTATTTTTCACAAACAATATCGGTGTGCCATTGGTGATACACTTGGCCTAATGTATCCCTTTCCCAACATTTCCTTCATATGCAGCTTCAATTTTACCAACTCATGTGTACTCATCCTGTAAGGTGCTTTTGATGTTGGAGCTACCCCTAGCACCAACTCAATAAAAGAGTATACTTCCCTATGAGGTGGAAACTATGAAATATCCTCAGTAAATACATCCTGAAATTGTTGTAGAACTAGGTGCCTACTCAAAACATCTACATCCTCAACATCCTTACCTTTATCACTAGAAATTCTCATTGCAAATAACACACACCTTTTCTTGCAACTACGCTTTTCCTACATAGTTGTCACCACTCTAACTGATGTTTCTTTCTTCTCAACCTGCAATACTCTTGGTTCTCCACTGTCATCCAAGCACTCAATATATTTGTCATAACAATCCACCTTGGTCCTATGAAGGTACAAAAAATCCAGGTCTAACAACACATTGTATGATCCCAACCGTAATACATTGAAATGTGTTGCGGTTGGAATACCATTCAAATAAAATGTGCAAGCGCTTACCCAATGATGAATTTGCTTCTTGTACTTGTAGCCAACTGCAGTAACCAAGACTCTACATCGAATTTTTTTATTCAAACCACACTTATCCACCAAGTTAGGACTAACATAACTATAATTAGATCCAGGGTCAATCAAAATAGAAACAACTTGATCACAAATATTATCGTCCATCTCAATGATAGATGCCTAATGGTCTATCTGTTTGTTATCGAGTGCTGCATAGATCCTAGGAATACTCTACCCAACATTTATCATTGTCTATTCCTCCTTAGCAATGTACATCTACGGTCTACCACCCTAATGTTGTGGACAATATCTCTTGCGATGATCTCCTCCACAAGTCCAACACCGCACAGGATCCTTATCTGTTCTTCAGTTCAAAGTCCATGTCCTCTCTCAGATGCATTGAACTTCTTTACTGGCATTGCATTCTCTTTATTACCTGTTCCCTTCGGTATTTCTCATTTCTTGTCCCACTTTCCTTTGTTCTTATCATTTCCCTTCTAGTCTTGCTTAGTCTGAGATCTGTGCTTTGATTGCTCATAGCAATGATTTAGCTTTCGAATGCCCTTCTACAAGGATCCAGCCTTGTTAAACTCAATATTGTCTTTGAATGCAATCATTAATACACTAATTAACCTTTGAATCTTGGCCCTCTCCTCCTTCAGGTAAGGCACATACCTCAATAGCTCCAAGAACTTGATAATGTACTCCTCATGTATCGTCGATCCCATCTTGAGCTCATAGAACACATTTTCCCTATCATCAAAGTATCTCTTTCATAGTTATTTCTTCCTGAATAACATCTTGAACCTAGTCCAAGTCAAGTCCTCCTCATGAATACCTCTAACATTCTTCACACTTCCCACCAAAAGTTTGCTTTACCTTTGAGACTAAATGTAGTTATTTTGGCTTTCATTTTCTCTGAGTAATCATGCAAGGTTAAGAACTTCCTCATACCAAGCAATCATGCCTCTTCATCATGTGATTTATTCATCTCTCCATCAAATGTAGGTGATTTTTATTTCTTAAACTCATCTAAAAAATATCTCCTATCACTCCTCTTGTATGGATGCTAACAATGAAGATCATAGTGCCAATCTGAACTAGAACTAGAATAGTATCTATGTCCATCACCTCTACTATCTAGAGTATCCAACAACCTGCCAATATCTCTCATTGTGTCATCTATATCTGATTCATTACCACCATGATACCTATTACCATATGCCCCATTAGTTATATCCTCCTGCTCATGGCTGATGCACAGGGGTCCTTGTCACTGTAATTCTGAAAAACTCTGAATTATCACTGCATTTACCTCTGCTTGTTTCTCCTATTCTTGTATAATTCTGTCATTGTCTGGCTTACAAATTCTTATTTCTACCTTTAAGCTTCTCAACATGTCTTCCAAATAAAAAGAGTGCCCAACACCACGTTGCTCATCTGATCCATAGGGAGAGTCTCGGGAACTATAGTCTACCATCTTGCTAGTCATATTTGATATTTATTCCTGTAAGGTATATCATGTCACCTAAGCCAAATCATGATAAACCAACATGCCTTTGCATAGTTCAGGGAGGATACCTCATCTAAAAGATCAAAAAATTAGCATAATACATGTATAACATAACCATGACAACATATATACATATAACACATAAGCATAGAAGCATATAACCATCATTCTAGCTAGAGCCCAATCATCAATGAATGACCATATCACTACATATACCATGACCTCATGCATGACAACAACCGCTACATCAGTGTACACTTGACCACATGTGAATACTAATGTTCATAAGAAATGCATAATAAACCATACACTCATGATGGCACACTCCACAACAACACCATCAACTTCACAAGGAGACATCACTTCAACCATGACCATACCATACAAATGCAACAAGAACATGGTCTTACAACACAAGAAACACATATGAAACTGACACGAATGGATGAACAACATACAACCCATCTAGTCCAAAGCGTAAACCATGCTCTGATACCACTCTGTATCACCCTCCTCCCACATCTGCTCAAGTAATCAACCAACTAGGGTAAACACGTGATAAGAAGTTACTATGATATGATTCGACCCCCTAAGTCACATTAAGGAAGTGTATCTGACAAAGACACATGATACAATCTTTCCACAACAACAACAAGACTCTCAGGAAACATTCCCACCTCTCAAGTAACTAGCCCCTGAGTCACACTAAGTTTATTGGCCAATTAAACCCTAGACTCTCCGATGATATGGGCATGCCATTGTCCAGAGGGCTTTGGACACCCCCAATGCATTGCATGCCAACGTCCAAAGGGCTCTAGATGCTCCCACGGCATGGCATGCCAACATCCAGAGGGCTTTGTACACTCCCACAACATGGCATGCCAGTGTCTAGGGACTATTTTTCTCGGTTTTGTGCCAACGTCCTTGGGATTTGAGCCACGTTTTTAGGCTAAGAGCCCAGATCACTGCCCAGAATTGAATGACACCTTTATAACATAAAGATAACAAAAGGATTATTATATAAATGCAAATTACTTAAACAATCCCTAAATGGACCCCTACTAGCCATGGCAGGCATTTTGTCAAACATATCACAAATATGTAATCTACATGTGTAAACAATAGATCTAAGCGTAGGTGTCTCATACTCATCTGAGAATTGCTAAGAAGCTTTGATTCCTAGACACATTAGCTACAATTTCATCCATTAGGTCATAGATACATTGTTCACTCATATACAAGAAAAAAAATAATGAGATTCATAACTATCTATTGTCATAATACATGATCATAACTAGCATAACAACCACAAAATTAACAAGGAAGAAACCACCATATGATCTACATATAAACCAATGCAATGCTCATAAAATAACAAGGCTAAATATCCTAATATTAATGATGAAAAGGCCAACCATTTGTGGAACTTCCACCCGACCGTAGACATGGCTGAGCCAAAATTCTCTTCATCTAGTCACCCCCATGCCATATTCCAAGCATGAATGTGGGCTCTCGTCAAACGTATCAATTCAAAACCATATAGGGATATCAGAGGCCATCCACCTCAACCCATCAAATAATGATTCCGCCTCATGGTTGGACATTACAAAACCATCACCAGATTGGTCTCTACCGAATCCTTCCAGGGCTCTAGAGAATTTGTCCCAAGCAAGTCTCTAGGACTAGTAACTCAGCCTATAGTTGTTGTCAGGCTCTAGAGAGTTTTTCCAAAAAAGGCTCCAGGACTAGTAACTCAACCCACGAAGGGCTCTACAGGGTTTTTCCAACCAAGGCTCCAGGACTAGTAACTCAACCCAAGATGTTATAGGGCTCTAGAATGTTTGGATAACCAAGCCTCTAGGAACTAGTAACTAAAACCAAGATAGACGAATCATGTGAACCAACTAGAAAAACGAAAAAATTAACCCACAACACCATGGGTATCTAGGAAAAGGAAAGGCTAGGAAAATCCACTATCAATCCAGGCAGTCCTCCATTCCAGTGATAGATCATGACCAATAAACCACATGCATATGCCATGCATGTCAAAACTAGTGAGGAAAACATACATGTAATGTAGTACCTGTAAGAAAAACCCATTGTAGCTACTAATCCCGATGCCCTCATGTGCTTTCCTTCTCTTCCATTTCCTTCTTACTCCAAAACTCCAAGTATGCCACACTCTACAAGAGTGATCCAAGAAAAATCTAAGTTTCCAAGAGTATTAGAGAGAGAGAATAGAGAGAGAGTTCCAAAACTGAACTGAAAAAAGTTTGTGAAATGATCCTTAGAAGCCTTTTTATTAACTATGCCTCTATTTTCTTCATTTTCCATTATTTTCCTTCATTTTCCTCCTCACATGCAACCTGTGACTTTTCACCTCTCTTTTATCCTAATTTCCATTATTTTCATAAACAAATGTGCCGAAAATGTCATTTTGCCTTTCCAAAGCCTTTTCCATTGCCTTTGCCAATTTCCTTAGCCATTAATCAACCACAAATGATCCCCATCACTATGTTTTTGCCCAACATTTAGCTTGGAATAAGTTTCCCATCAACCAAGGTTATTATTTTTCCTTTATTAACTTTTACTGCATTGAATTTTCACCAGGGTTGTTACAACAAGAAAGATTCCCTTGTTTTTCTCAAAACACAATGTGGAAAAACTTGAAAAGGGAAATTGTGATGACGAATAATGCTTAGATAATCTGTTACCTCTTATCTATCTTGGGTTTACATATATTTAAATTCAATGATGTCTCAATGGAAAATACAATCCACTCAAACATAAAGCCTTTGTTCAACTATAAATCATGTATATATTCTAGGATCCTCATTCCTCAACTTGGTATTGTAAGTAAATAGTGCTTTCTTCGTGATCCAGTCGAGTAGAAAAAGGTAAGGGGAAAATAAAATGGTGAGTAAACAAATATATAAAGTTATATAAATATTTATCTGAAGGGGAAACCTCCTCTACTCTTGATAAGTTAGGATCCCTCTAACGCCCATGAAAATAATAAATGTTGAAGCAAAATCCTATTAAATTAATAAATAAATTTTGAAAGAAGAGGAAGGCTTCCTGCATAGGGAGGTGAAGCAAGTGACTTCACCAGGGTACTTTCCAAGCTCACTGGCAATGAAGCAACACTTGTGCCCCTGTATTGACTTTGTCGAGGTATGTTCTAGGCTTGCTGGCAATGGAGCAAAACCAGAGATGAAACTCATACTCTGAGTATCTTAAACTCGTTGTGCATATTACCCTTTCCTATATTGAAACAATTGTGATTTGGCAATCCTTGATATGTGTTTAACATATTAAGGGAATTGAGGGGACTATATCTCTAACCAGGTTATGTAGGGAAGCCAATATAATCTACAAGATGATTTAATACTTCCTGAAAGACTGAGACCTTGCACTTAGAGAATTAAACCTAAACAAAGAAGTTGGAGTTCTGCAAATGTATTGCCAAGTGTTGTAGACGCATTCAACACCCTACAAAAGTTTGATCACACTTTAATTTGGGAGCCTACTAAGTATTTCTTGATGTTTTACTCTACGGTTACCCCATGGTCATTGATGTTTTGCAAAGTGTTCAAGTCTTCTTCTTAGTTTCAAACTTTCGAATCACTTGCACTCACATGCACAATCTTTAATGATTTTATGGGAACTCTTCCTTTATGAAAGCTTGAACAAGCATAGCAACGACCATCAAGATAATTCTTGTGTGATGTTCAACTCATGACGACAGCTAGTGCTCATTTTCATTAGCAGTATCCCTCACTTTTGTTCTGTTTGTACTTTTGTTTTGTTGAGTTTTCTTAACTATCATATTTTGCGCATTTTCACTTTCACAAGTGTCATTTTCATATTCACGAATGTCATTTTGACTTTCTTTTACTTTGATAAATGGAATTTTCATGTTATCTTCACTCTAGAATGTGTTTCTTTTAACGTCATTCACATGTTTCAAGTGTCATCTTATGTTTTCCTCATGCCGTAGGTGTCGCTTTTGCGATTTTCACTCCTGCATGTGTCACACCTTTGCAAATCACCAAAGTTAGTTCTAGCACACTCTTCTATATTATATGCTGTCACATATCATTAGAATATACACTAAATACATTCCTACAACTTAGCACACCATTTGGTCACAATTGTCATAGTTGTCGTAACTTGTGTGCTAAGTGTCAAAATGTGTTGTTTCAATTTTCCCACTTATACATAAGTGTCGCTTTGCTGTTGTTTCAAGGTGTGATTGTCATTCATGAGAAATGTGTATTCTTCTAGCTTGTATTAATGGTTTTATGTGTGTGATCCAAGTTTCAGTCATGTCCATATGCATTTCCCTCTTTTACTTAGGCGATCCCACTCTTTGCCATTTCAGAGTTGTTCTTGGTCCTTCATCCCAGCGCAAGTTCTAAAGGCATTAACCTTCTTACTAGTTGATAAGAGCAAATTATTCATAAGCCTTACTGACATATCCTTCCTCCCTTATTTTTTCACTAATTATTTTGTAAAGTCTCCTCCCTCTCATAGCACATTAGTACTTACTAAGGATAAGTCACCTAGTGTTACACTACCTCACTCAGCGAAAAAGTGCACTTAAGAAGAAAAAGGACATTCTCTCCCTAAAAAGTGCACTTTAGACAAACAAGGACCTTCTTTCCTTCAAAAATGCACTCTAACAGCCTCAACACACTTCAAAGTAACAAGTGCACTTTGGGACTATGAGCACATTCCTTTGAATCGAATAACTTGCCCTCCTTGAGTGCATGGCGCACTCACAAAGCATGAAGATTCATTATTCTTTAAAAGAACATGGCACACTCATAAAGCATGAAGCTTCATTATTCTCTAAAATAACATGGCGCACTCATGAAGCACACAGCCTTAGAGCACAGAGCACAATCAAAAATCATGAAGCTTCATCCTTCCCTTTGAGTGCATGGCGCAGTCATGAATCCTGAAGCTCAAGTGCACTCCTTCTGCATGAAGAACTGTGCCCTCTATGAGCGCATGAGCACCATGTAGACTTGAGGGTTTCTCCTTCGTTGCTTTGGCATGTGCCCTCTTTACCCTCATGAGAACATGAGTAAACCTTAAAGGCATGAAGGATAGAAGCCTCACTCCATCTCTTCGAAGTGCACCCTTGCACCCTCTTATTATCTTTGAGTGCATGAATACATCTTGAAGGCCTAAAGGCTTGAAGCCTCATTGCTTCATCTCTTCGGAGTGTTCCCTTATTAATTCTTATTCTCTTTGAGTGCATGAGCACACCTTGAAGTCCTAAAGGCTTGAAGCCTCACTCCTTTGTCTCTTCGGAGTTCGCCCTTACGCCCTTGGTGTTCTCTCTCTCTTACTTGAGTGCACAAGCACACCTTGGAGGACTATTATGAGCCTTGATGAGTTTTATTACACCATCCTAATCAAACCTTGTTCTTTTAACCCTCTCATGGGCCTAGCATGAGAAAATCATTCCATGAGCTAGGTAGTGATAGAATATATTATTTAAGACTAATTTTGCCTTGTCATAAATGATCTTCTTTCATAGGAAAAATATCTCAACAAGGATATTCTCAACCAGATAACGAGGAGAAAGCATAAAGAAACACCTACAAAGAAGAAGAAAACAAAAGAATAATCATGAAGACATGAAGCAGATCATGGATCAAGACAGAAAGAAGACATTACATGATGACCTAGATTATTCCAATATTTATCAAAGACCCTTTGGAGGGTCAAGATGAGCAATAAAGTGGATCTTTCATGAAGATGATGTATATATCAAATACACCATCAAGAATGCAAGGCGAAATGGAAAGGAAGACTATTATGAAACCAACTCAAGAAAAGATAAAATGGATAGATCAATGCCTTAGAATTTAGCCTCTTCGAGGGGGCAACCTCCTTTACATTACATAAATGAACAATTCTTGGATGATTCAAATGAAAAAACCTCCTTTCTATATATAGGAGTCTAAGGAGTCACAATATAACCTAGCCGAACTAACAATAATGATATAAAGCCACAGAAATAACAATAGAGGGATTCTATGGGGCACGATAATAACAATATGGGGACAATAGGGGCAGAACAATATTAATAAGGGATATAACTACAATAGTAATGGGGTAATCACTAGTATTATAGGGACCTAACATGCCCCTCTCCTTCAAAAAAGTGTTGTCCTCAATGCTTGAGTAGTTCTGGATGCTTCTGTATAAAATTTTCATCCTCCCATGTGGAATCTTTAGCGGATAAGTTCTTCCACTTGATAAGATACTTCGAAATTGCTCGATTTCGTAGCTGTCGAGTTCTTGTTTCTGTGACTACTTTCGATTCCAATATAATTTTTCCTTCCTCGTCAAGTTCTGGTAATATTGTTTGAACTAGGAGCTTGTCGCCTATAACCTTCTTTAAACATGAAACATGGAAAACTGGGTGCAACCAAGAAGTTGCAGGAAGCTCCAATTTGTAAGCCATAGTACCAATCTTTTGCAACACCTTGTACAGACCATAATACTTTGGTGATAATTTATTTTCCTTCTTAGCTTTCTTGAGGGACATTTGCTTATATGGTTGTAGCCGTAGGAATACCCAATCACCTACATCAAAACTTCTTTCGCTTCGATGTTGATCTGCCTGATGTTTCATTCTATTCTGTGCCAACACGAGGTTATCCTTTAAGAGTTGGAGGACTTGTTGTTGATGTTCGATGTGATGTTCCACTGCTTGAACCTTAGAATTTTCTCTTAAATATGATGTGAAGGATGGTGGCTGATATCCATAAAGTGCCATAAATGGGGTCATTTTTGTTGTTGTATGGAAGGAAGTGTTATACCACCATTCAGCCAGAGGCAACCATTTGACCCATTATGTCTATTTATCAGATACAAAGCAATGAAGATATCCTTCCAAACATTTGTTTACTATCTCAGTTTTCCCATCATATTGAGGATGATAAGATGAGCTATGAGCTAACTGAGTACCAAGACAAGAAAATAATTCTGTCCAAAAATTTCCAGTGAAAATGGGATCTCTGTCACTTACAATAACCTTTGGGTTTCCATGTAGCTTTTGAATTGTTTCCATAAATGCAGTAGAAACTGTACTGGCTTTAAATGGATGTGATAATGCACAAACGTCTGCATACTTGGTAAGTCTGTCAACTACCACCATGATGACACTCTTTCCCTTAGACTTGGGTAAACCTGTGATAAAATCCATTGAAACCTCCTCCCAACGTTGGCTTGGAATGGATAAAGGTTGTAATAGACCCAGTGTATTAATTGTTTCAACTTTATTATTTTGTCAAACCAAACATTCCACCACAAAATTTTGAATATATGATTTAAGGCCATCCCAAAAAAAATCCTTCTTAACCCTATGGTATGTTTTTAAAAATCCCGAGTGCCCTCCTAAGGGAGAAGTGTGCAATTCCATAAGAATCTTTTGTTTTAGTTGGGAATTCTTACAGAGGTATAAGCAATATTTGTACCATAATGAATAATTTTGCTAGCTAAATGTATCAGATGTAATGGAATATTGTTGTAACTTTTGAATAAGTGCCCACACTTCTTCATCATTCTTCCATTCCTCCATTGCTTCGTTTATCCAATCTGGTTGGATAATAGAAATGGCGCACACCAATGCTTCTACATCCTCATCCTTTCTTGAGAGTGCATCTGCCACTACATTTTTCTTTCCTCTTTTGTAGATTATTTCAAAGTCATAACCCAAAATCTTTGTGACCCACTTTTGTTGCTCTTCAGAGGATAATCTTTGTTCTAAAAAGTGTTTAAGGCTATCATGATTCGTTTTTACCTTGAAGTTTCTTCCCATTAGGTAGGGTCACCATTTCTTAAGTGCATGGAGTATTGCTAATGTTTCCTTCTCATAGATAGATTTGTGTAAAAACTTTCCCTTGATTGGACAACTTTCAAAAGAAATGGGTCTTTCATCTTGCATTAAAACGGCACCATTTCCATTTCCTGAAGCATCACATTCCACAATAAAGGTTTTTGTGAGGTCAAGTGTAGCTAAGACCCGTGCTTGGCACATTGCCTCTTTAAGATGTTTGAAGGCCTTTGTTGCTTCTGGAGTCCATGAAAATTCATCTTTCTTCAATAATGTTGTTAGAGGTGCTACTTTTCTCCCATAATTCTTAACAAACTTCCGATAATACCCTGTCAACCTGAGAAATCGTCACAGATGCTTTATGGATGTGGGGATTTGCCATTCCTTAATGGCTTTAATTTTGCTAGGGTCTACCTTAACTCCTTCATGAGATACAATATGACCCAGATATTCCACCTCTTGTACTCCAAAGAAGCATTTGGATATTTTTGCATATAATTGTTTCACCTCCAATAGTTGTAGCACCGTGTCAACATGTTCAACATGATCTTTTGAAGACTTGTTGTAGATTAGTATATCATCAGAAAATACTAACACAAATTTTCTAAGGAAGGGTTTAAAAATGGAATTCATCAAACCTTGAAACGTAGAAGGTGCATTGGTAAGGCCAAAAGGCATGACCAAAAATTCATAATGACCCTCATGAGTTCTAAATGCTATTTTCGGAATGTCTTCAGTCTTCATTCTGATTTGATGATATCCTGAATGAAGATCCAACTTGGTGAAGTAAATTGATCCATGCAATTCATCCAGTAATTCATTAATGACAGGAATGGGAAAATTATCTTTAATAGTGAGCTTGTTTAGCTCCCTATAATCCGGACACATGCGCCATGATCCATCCTTCTTTTGCACCAATACTATCAGAGCAGAGAAAGAACTTTGACTAGGTTGAATTATACCCGCCTCTAGCATTTCTGCAACCATACGTTCAATTTCACTCTTTTGGGCATAGGGATATATGTACGGCCTGATGTTTGGAGGAACACTTCCTGGAATCAGATGAATAGCATGATCATGATCACGAATAGGTGGGAGACCTTTGGGAGTCTCAAATACCTTGGAATGATTGTCCAAAACTTTTTGGAGATCTAGAGAAATAGATGATTCCATTGTGGAAACATCTAGTGAACATAATTTTGCAATTACACCTCTTTGTTCCTTTTTTAGAAGCTTTGTTGTACCGTTAGAGCTGATTATCTTTCCCAGTTTCCCTGCAATACCCCTTAATTCAACTTCCTTTCCTTCCACAGAAAATTTCATGAAAATTTCTTGAAAATTAAAAGCTATTGTACCCAAGGATTGTAGCCATTGGACTCCTAGTACAACATCAACACCTCCCATTGGAATGGAAAACATTGGGCTATTCAATACATATTCTCCCATGGATAGCTTGATATTATGGCACTTTCCAAAGCAATTTATTGTTCCTCCACTTGAAACCATCACTTGAAACTTTGGTTCTAGATATAGGAAGTAATTCAATTCTTTTGCTATCTTACAATGAATAAAATTGTTGGTACTTCCTGAATCAATCAACACTATTACCCTTTTCTTCTTGATTTGTCCTTCTATCTTGATGGTTTGAGGAGTGGTAATTCTAGCCAATGCATTACAAGATATGGTCAGATTCATTTCTTCTTTATCTAGGCTTTGTTCCTGGAGTATATCCTCTTCTTTTGACCTTTCTTGCTCCTTTTCTTCTTCTTCTTCTTCACAATCGATGTAGAATAATTTCTTCCCAGCACACTTATGACCTTTAGTGTACTTTCTATCACAATTGTAACAAAGCCCTTTTGCTCTTTTTTCTTCCAATTTTTGTGGTGTCAAACTTATAGGTTGTGGAAGACTAGGGGCAACAACACTTCCATCTTTATAGTTGTGAGTGGTATGCTTCCTGATTGCCATAATTTTGCTTTCCATTTTTCTTGCTAACCTAAATGCCTTCTCTAATGAATCAGGTTCCCAAAGGTGAACATCATGTTGGATATTATCCTTTAAAGTCCCTATGAACACATCAATCCTATGCTCCTCTGGAATATTTTTTACGCTTATGTTCAATTTTTGGAACTCTTCAATGTGCTCCATTATTGAACCCTTTTGTCTGAGACTTATCAATTGGCTAAAAAAAGTGTTGCTTTTTGTACCCTCATAATGTGCTATCAATTCTTCTGTAAAAATTGCCAAAGTCATAATTTGTTTACGAGATAAAAGCCATTGATACCATACAAACTGATTTGGTTCCAAATATAAAGTTGCAATACTTACCTTTTGTGTGTTTTGCACATTATTGAGATTGAAAAATTGCTCCATTTGTAATATCCATGTTGCGGGATCCTTGCCATCAAACTTCCTCATATCGATTTTTGGAATATGGTGGGTCTTTGATCCAACATTAGAGTCTATGAAATCATGATTAACACTTCTTTTGTTCTCATCATGAGTTTCCTTTACTACCTTTCACTATTAGTAAGCATTTCTTGTAGAAACTTTGTCAATTCCGTCTTCAAATCTTCCATGCCTATCTTAAAATATATCTTCAAATCATCCATCTTAGCTTCCATGCCATTCATCTTAGCTTCCACGCCCTTTATCTTAGATTCCACACCATTTATCTTAGATTCCACGCCATTTATCTTAGCTTCTGTTAGCTTTTGTGAGAGTGACATTTGTTGCACTTGGTCTTGTAATTTTGATATATCATGTAGCATTTCTTCCTCTTCTTCATGAGTCATGCTAGGGCTTTCAGGTTGCTTACTAGGTGTTTGCATTTTCTTTCCTCGGGGCATCAGTTACTGATAATAATTCTCTACTATGCCCTTTGAATTCTTCAAAATAATTTTTCAAACCAAGCTTAAGAAAAAATTTAAAAAAATCTACACACCTTTTTTCACTTTGTAGGAGCTCGATATTGCCTCTGATGTATCTCTGTAATTTCGGATCATCCAGTTCTAAAATTGCGACCTGCAGTAGTCCTCTGTGTCCTCTTTCCAATGCCACCAGTCTGATCCAAATTGGATTCTCCAAGGAAGAGTTATGCCAAATCTCCCACAGTGACCTGATTATAGACTAGTTCAGTAGTGCGAACTTGTATGACGTTCCACAAGTCATTGTTTCAACCTTTTTCTCTGAAAAACATATACAAGAAACTATGGTTCGTCCTCTTTCTATACCTTCTTACGAAATTTCAATCTGATGTGCAGAGAGAAAGTTATGACAATTTTCCCCAGGTCACCTGTTTGGAATGTAATTCAGGAGTCTGCAAAAAGACCAACTTCCTTAGATCATATCTCCGCAAATATAGTGTGAAAAGCTTTGAAATTTAGACCTGAGGTTCAGCTTCTCAAATGGTTTTTTTTTTAGCTTTTGAAACGTTGCAGAAAATTTTTATAGCGAAAATGCTACGATCACCTATTTTTGCAGCGAAACCCTAGAATCCAAAGCTCTGATACCAAATGCTATGAAACCAGCGCAAAAAAAGATAGAATGGATAGATCAACGCCTTACAATTTAGTCTCTTCGAGGGGGGAAACCTCCTTTACATTACATAAATGAATGATTCTTGGATGATTCAAATGACAAAACCTCCTTTCTATATATAGGAGTCTAAGGAGTCAGAATATAACCCAGCCGACCTAACAATAATAATATAAAGCCACAAAAATAACAATGGAGGGATTCTATGGGGCACATTAATAACAATATGGGGACAATATGGGCAACTTGATATTGCCACCTCATCATGAAGTCCATGTCATCAATGTCAAGTTGTGATATGCACAAGTGTTGTCATAATCATCAATATGTGTCCACATGTCATGCCACATCATCATGTGGAATGTAATGATGTACTCTTAAGAAAATGAAAAAATCTAATTTGTGGAAGTATAAGAGTCATTTGTGGAATATGAAAATTCTCTTAGTCGTATATGGACAAAATTTCTTTAGGAGAATTCCAAAAGTCATTAAAGTTCAAGAGTTGTTTAGAAGTCCAAAGGACATATTAAGAAGTACAAGAGTCATGAGGGTAGTCCATGAGCCATGAGGATATGAAAGGTCATTCCTCTTGTTATAAAAGAAACCTCATAACTCAATCAAGGGGATTTTGGAGGCTTCAGCTTTAGAGAGCTAGTCTTGGATTTGCTACATGGCACGGGAGAGAAAACTACCCTTTGGAGAAGCAAGAAGTGACTTAATGTTCAACTATTGGAACTAGTTTCTCATCATTGCAAAGGTGTACTTAGATCTTTCACTTTATTATTAAAGCTCGATGAGCCAACACATTTTCATGCATGTATTGTGAATGCCTTAGTACTATTATTTGGATGTTTTCTATATATGTTTCATTCACATGTACTAAGGAAATTGAACTATTTCAGTGGCCTTTATACTTATCTTGTTGAAGATGTGTTGTATGTGGTTTAATGAATGTTGTGTCTAAGTGAAATATTTCACTACATAACTAACAAATATTTCTTTCCTCGTCTGTTTCTCTTAGGTTAGTATTGTTAATTCCTTCTAGAGGATACTTTTTTCTCCCCCCTTGTGAAATTCTCCTTTTACACATTACAATCAATGTTTGACAACGTCAACTTACTTGCTTGTTCAAGGGTTATGTATATAATATCTTATGCTATTCATTGAAACCAAAGTGAACCTTATGGATACAGTGGCTGGGATGATACTCTGGATGGGGTTCCTACTCCAAATGGTGTGAGGTCTAATTGAGCCTTCACATCAGGCAAAACCCCTATATTTTGGCGATATCCAACATTGTCAACACCACTTTAAAATCATTGAGATGGATGAAAAGATATATAATGATCCAAACTAGATCACACTTCCCCATTTTGGGAGGATTTTGGTCCCAAAAAGCTTCTACTGGATGAGGTGAGGAAAATTTTCCTCCACCTTCTCTTGGGTGTGCCATTTAACTTTTCCTAGAAGTGGTCCTTTCAACCCAATATACCAAAGGTCATGTTTCCTTGTCTTGTAATCCTAGACCTCTTCTGCAAATTATATCCTTTGTCAACTATTCCTAAGTATCTAGTGCCAAATCCTCCACAGAAGGTAATACTTGTTCCTCTTCCTAATCTAGCATGAAAGGCTCATAGAGCTTCAAATTCTTCACAGTCAAAACTAAGGGAATGTACTTGTATGGGGGTAGACTAGGTCTATAGGCATTATCTCCCACATTTTCTAGTATCTCAAAGGGACCATATCATATAGCCTTGATTTTCTTAACAATACCCTACTGACATCTCTTTCTTTCATTGATCATGCCTGGCCTTATAATTTTACTGCAAATTTTGCAGTTTCTCTTGTACTTGTATATGGATCTACTTGATCTTCTCTACAAATTTTTCATCACTCAAGGCATCCCTTACAAGATCCTCCCTTAGTCCTCCTTGCTTCCCATATGCAAGATCCAAACGTGAAAGCAACAAATATCCAAAACAAGTTTGAAATGGGGACCTACCAATGGAAGTTTGGATCGCTCAATTATACGAGTTATGTATATATACTAGATGTTCATTCTAGGCCTTTGGATTCTTTTGGTGGCATCCCCTCAAAAGCACCAAATACCTCTTAACCAATTATGTATGCCTATTTGTCGGTGGATGGAATGTTATAGAGATCTTAAACTTGGTGTCCATATTCTCCCACAATGTAGTCCAAAATGCAGTGAGAAATCTTGTGTCCCTTTCTAAAATGATGCTCCTTGGTAGCCTAAAGTGCACCCAAATATGTCCAAAGAACAAGTTCGTTGCTTCCTTTCCATTGGTGGAATTTTTATAGGGAATTAGAACAAAAATCTTGTTGAAACCATCGACTACCATGAATAGGTAGTCTTGTCCCTTCCTGGTTATTGGTAAACCTTCAAAAAATTCCATAGAAATTTTTTCCCATAGATGAGTGCATATAGGTAAAGGATGATATATACCATGTTTCCTATTACTAAAGTTTTATATTACAACAAAGCATGCATCCTCTTATGAACCTAACTACTTGTTCTGACATCTTGGTCCAATACACATACCTCTACAAGTTGGCCATTGTCTTTGATAGACCAAAGTGCCATGCAACCTTAGAGGTGTGAAGCTATCTTATCAACTACAAACACTCACCTTTAGGAATGCATAACTTATCCAACCTGTAGAGTAACCTATTCTAGGTATGGTAGTCAATGGTGTTGACACCATCATGAACATGACTCTAGTTCTGCAACTACTGAAACACCTCCATGAATTCCTCATCCTTCAAACATGCCTCTTTGTATACATCATGGGTGAATGGATCCATGTGCACTAGAGTTCCAAAATCTATGATATTTGATGTGGGTGGACTTGAAATCATGTCAACCAAATTATTTGTGATTCCCTTCTTAGAATTCATCACTAAATGAAATTGTTGTAGAAACCCCATCAACTTGTAACACAGTTTATTGTAGCTTACATTGGTCCTGCAGTTACTATAATGGTTGGTGATATGTGTCAATAACTGTCTCCTTTCCCATCAAATAGTTCTTCCACTTCTTCATAGCTTACACTAGGGCATAAAGCTCCTTGTCATAGGTAGGTTATTTAAAGATTAAACCATGAAATACTTCACCTCACTTTCTTTTATAACAGACTATCTGTACAATGCAATGTTTGGAAATAGGGAGTCTGGCAATAGCTAGATCTCATGCTTCACTTCCCTCTTGGGTGGTAACCCTTTAGTATCTTGGAACACATCCTTGTATGTATGTAGAAACTGTTCCAATTGTTGTCTATGTTTCTTAGTACACCCCTCCAAGGATTCCTGACCTCTTATAGACTCTTCTACATACTAATTTTCTCTTAAAACTAGCAAAACATATCTCTTGTTGGAACTGGTCAATTTCTTAGTTTTGTCGGCACTTCTCAGTGAAATTTCCGACTTTGTTTTGTGTGCGTTGATGGTCAATGATTTTCCATCCTTGACGAGACAATATTGGTTGGCTCCCCACATGAATATTGCATCTTGCATGTACATGTAGGGACTGCCAAACATGACTTCGCATACATCAAGGGGAACTACAACTAGTTCTACTTCATCAGTAAAATTAACGATGATGGCAAATATAAATTTTCATTGTTTTGTTACCTTCAACTTTTCATCCTTATATACCCACCCCAATGGAAATGGGCTTGGATGATATCGAACTTCCAATCCTAATTTTTTGACTAGCTATGCTATAATTAGTTTTTCCTCTAATCCTGAGTCAAACAAAGCATCAACCTTTATCTTCTTGACCTATATCTTTATGTGGAAGAGTTTGTTCATTTCTTTCTCTTCCTGTGGTTAAGCCTACTCAAATTCACCTCCTTCTGCAATGATATACAAACATAATTCTCATCCACATCCAAGCTAATTTCAACATGGTTTCTTGAATCGATGACAATGAGATTATTCTTCTTATTTTCTTTCTTTTTTTCCTTCGATTTAAGATTTGGATGGAAATTCCGAAATTTCTCATCTATATGGCCATCATTGTTTTAGTGGTTGTAGTGGTTGTTGGGATAATTACACTGGTGTCTTGTGGTTGTTGTATTTTTATATTTTCCCCCTATCCACTTTAATTCCCCTTCTTCAAATTGTATTGTTGCTCCTTCTGCCTGGATCGACTTGATTTACCTTTCTTTAGGTAATGTGCCTATACACAAGCCTTTCCAGTAATATGGTTGTGTAGACCCCCAAGGTACTTTAGGTGTAGATTTTGATTCATTGGGGAGATACCCATCATTATGGCCATATTTTCTAGCTTTGTGGTGTCCCTCTGTACAATCTACCCCGCTTCTACCTGAAGTAGTTCCAACGGATTCACTGGTCCATTACATACCCAGTAAGGTAAAACTGTGACTTTATGAGGGTTTTGAATTCCTCCTTGTAATAACCCCTAATTGATTTTTCATGTAAATAAAATAAGACCAAGGTCATGGAACACATATTCCAAGATGAATGTTGGGAAAAACACCATAGTGGGCATCAATTGTGACTAGTTAATGACTATGGAAATTGGCAAAGGAAAAGTGGCAATAATTGGAATTTATTTATGAATAAAGGAAAATAGGAGAAAAGGAAGGTGAAGAGACACAAATTTAAATTCAAGGGAAATTAGAGAAAAAATGAAAGAAAATGAAGAAAATAGTGAGATCAATTATAAAAAGACATTAAAGAATCAATTGCAAGCTTTTCTATAATTTTGAGTTGAGCTCTCCTTTCATTTACTCTCTCATACACTCTTCCACAGAGCATTTTTGGAGAATGCTTGGAGCACTCTAGTATTCACTTGGATTTGGAGAAAGAAGGAAAAGGAAAGCAAGGGAGTGTGAGGGAGACAGTTGGATCAACAACTAAAACAAGGGTTTCTTTGCAGGGAACATGTTGCAAGTGTGATTTCCTTGCTGATTTTGGATGCTTGGTATATGCATGTTGTTCTTTGGTTGTACGTTTTCATTCGCATGGAGATTTTCTAGGATTAACTGTGGTTTTAGTATTTCCTTTCCATTTCTTGGATAACCATGGTGTTATGGTATTTCTACTTGTTTTTTGATTGGTGCTCAGGTTCCCGATGGTTGTGGGTTGGAAAAAAATGTTTTTGAAGCCCTAGAACAACTTGGGTTGAGTTGTTATTTCCTGGAGCCATTGGATGTGGGAAAAGCTCTAGAGCCCTTGGTGGGTTGAGTTACTAGTCCATGGAGCCATGGTTGGAACAAATGCTATGGAACCTTGGAATGCTGTTGGTTGAGTTACTAGTTCTTGGAGCCCTAGATAGCTTGGATAGGGATTGATATGGTTGAGGTTAGGGATTTTCGGGGTGGAATCACCATGGTTGAGGATTGAGGTGGTTTGGCCTCTGGAATCCCTGGTTTGGTTTTGTTTTGGTTTATTCCATGAGATCCCACATTCATGCTTGGAATATGGCATGAGGGTGATTAGATAAAAGAGAGATTTGGTTCAACAAAATCTATAGTTGGAAGGTATGTGGAAGTCTCTGAATTGCTTGGCATTTTCATATGTTAATAAGAGTTATTTTCCTTATAATCACTTTTAATGGTTATCATGTTCGAATTATGGGTGAATTTCCATGGTTTCTATGCTGTTTATTTTCTAATTATATGTTGGTTATATGATGCATTCTATCTATGGATCATATCATGTTTTGATAAGTTATTGAATGGTTGATGAATGCACAGACTAAAAAGTGTTATTGCAGCTAGCTAGAGAGGTCTTAGAGCCTTCTTGGTGATTCTCAGAAGGATACTATTATTTGATCATCAGATATGCATCCATGACTTGTAGCTTACATGTTTTCCATATGTTTGATGAAATATGTGTCAGGGAATATACATGTCTAGTTCGATTTCTTGCTTGAGTTTTGATTGGTCAACATTGTCATTTCATTTGATTACATTCTTGAAATTTACATGCAGTTCTGGGCAGTGGCCTAGAGCATAACCTAAAAAATTGGCTCAGATCTTAGATTTGTTAGGATTGAACTGGATGATTTAGGTCATAACCACATGAAATTAGGCTTGTGCATGTTTCTAAGGCCTCATAACTGTACTTTTGTCTCGTTGTGCATGTGGTTGGGGTGTTAGGTCAGTGAAGGAGGCTTCTAGCTTAAATATTGATAACTTGGGGTGGTTGTTCAGCTCTTGAGTGATCTATAGTCCATGTAGGATGTTTTTAAGTGTTGGTGTGTTGGCCCCACTTCCATAACTAGAACTTGGAGGTTGAGTCATGTCATAATGACACTCGTCTCATGTTTACCCTAACGAGCTTGTAAGTTTGGTAAATGTGGGAGGTGGTGGTTATAGGGTGGTATCAGAGAGACATCATGGTCACCACTGCCATTATCATTATAGGAGTGAGAAGCAATACTTTCCAGATGAGTTCAAGAAATCTAGGGCTCCTACATTTGATGGAGAGATAAAGAAACCAGAATATGAAAAATCATGACTACTTGGGATGAAGAAGTTCTTTGAATTGCATGATTATACAAATAATATGAAAGCAAAGATAGCTATTTTCAGTCTCAAGGGAAAAGAAAATACCGAGTGGGAGTACGTGAAGCATGTCAGAGGCATCAAGACATAGGATTTGAGTTGTCATAAGTTTAAAAGACTCTTCAAAATGAAGTACTTATTCGAGAGATATTACGATGGAAAGGCCAAGGAGTTCTATGATATTAAGGTGGGGTATATGACAGATAAACGGTACCTAACTAAGTTTTTTGAGTTTTTGAGGTATGTGTCATATCTTAAGGATGAGAAGAAAAAGGTTCAAAGGTTCATTTATGGACTGCCATAAGGATCATATTGAGTATGATGAGCCTCAATCATTCAAGGAAGTCATTGGGAAGTTGAAGAATTGTTATGAGAAGTCTAAGTGTAAGTTTGAGCCTAAGCTAGATTGGGAAGGTAATGACAAGACTAAAGGAAAGTGGTTTAAGAGGTGAGGAAGACCTCAAGATGCATGTGACAAGGAGAATGTATCACCGTACAAGAAGTTCAATGCAATTGACAAAGGACATGGATTTCAGTTTGAGGAGAAGAATATATGTGATGGAAGGAAGCCTTTGAAGTACTGAACTTGTGGTGGAGAGCATCGTCGAAGAGATTTTCCACAACATTAGTGTAGAAGACCTCAGATTTACAGTGCTCATGAGGCATAAGCAATTGGATATGTTGGGTAGAGTATTCCTTGGATTTATGCAGCAGTGGATAATAGACATGATGATCGTCAAACATCCATTATTGATATGGAAGGTAAGCTTTGTGATCAAGTTGATTCTATCTAGATTAACCCTAGATATAAATATAATTATATTAGTCCTGACCTGGTGGATAAGTGGTGTTTGAATAAATAAGTGCATGTAAAATATAGGTTGGTGAAGATGGCTATAAGGAACAAGATAATAGTTCATCATTGGGTTAGATCTTGTGCATTTAAGTTGAATGGTATGCCTACATTAAAACATCTAAATGTGATTCCTTTGGGATCATACAATATGCTTTTGGGCATGGATTGGTTGTTCATTCAGAGGACTAAGGTAGATTGTTGTGATAAGGCTATTGAGTGCTTGGATGATGATGGAGAAAGGAGAATATTGTAGGGTAAGAAGAAGCCTACATAAGTGAGAATGGTTAGAACTATGTAGGCAAATCCTAGTTGCAAAAAAGGGTGTGTATTATTTGTAGTGAATGTTTTTGTTGGGTGTGAAGCCTAATTATCTTCTGTATTCAAAGGTGTTGCCACATTGGACCCCAGTTCGAAATGGGCGGCAACACCGCCCGTAAAATATTCACTGCAGGGGGGGTTTAGGGGGGGTGGCTATGACCTCTGGAGAGCCCCCCCTAGCAGGGGGTTTTGGGGGCAGTGCCCCTGAAGCTAAGAATAGATGTAAAATTGCCTTGTAAAAGTATACTAATTTCTAGTCAATCTGGGCCATTCATTAGGCGGAGATCTGATGGTAGAAGTTATGTTTAATTTAGGGTTTTTTTCCCTAGAAGGCAACCCCTCACTATATATGAGGGAATTGTATTGCGTCTATGGAGATCTGTATTCTGAGTGAGAAAGAGAGGAGAGATTGAGAGTGAAGAGGGTATTACAGTGGATCTGTTGTAGGTTGTATCTCTTCAGTCTGCTGGATAATATAAAAGGAAGGACTGGTTGTTTCTCCGTGGATGTAGCCCAAACTGGGTGAACCACGTATATCTGTGTCTCTCTTGTTTTATGCATTTTCTGTGTTTATATTTCTGCAA
Source organism: Pinus tabuliformis (assembly GCA_031772625.1). NCBI lineage: Eukaryota > Viridiplantae > Streptophyta > Pinopsida > Pinales > Pinaceae > Pinus > Pinus tabuliformis. The sequence goes on along the minus strand of CM062814.1, from coordinate 737,744,146 downwards.
TATTTTATGTGTTCCATTGCTCCATAATATATAGTTTTCTAACAACTGGTATCAGAGCCGAAGGTCTTATTTTGGCTGACAAACTTGCAGGAGAGAAGGATTCCTGGTTTGAGTGGGAGCAATGGCAGAAGATGGTAAGTTTAGGGTCGAGAAATTTAACGGCCAAAACTTCTTGCTATGGAAGATGCAGATTGAAGATTATCTATATCAAAAAGATCTGTACCTACCGTTGGGCGGAAAAACAAAGATGCCAACGGGTATGACAAATGAAGAATGGAACCTTCTTGATAGAAAGGAACTCGGAACAATACGGTTTTGCCTTGCAGCATCGGTCTCCTTCAACATTTCGAAGGAAACAACGACGGAGGGTTTGATTAAGGCGTTGGCAAAACTATATGAAAAATCCTCGGCCTCAAATAAGGTATTTCTTATGAAGCGTTTATTTAATATGAAGATGTCAGAAGGTGGATCTGTTGTAGACCATTTAAATGATTTTAATACTGTTACAAGTCAATTAAGTTCTGTAGGGGTAAACTTTGATGATGAAGTTAGAGCTCTATTATTCTTGTGCTCATTGCCAGAAAGTTGGAATGGTTTAGTAATGGCCATTAGTAACTCTGTTTCTGGATCTATTACTTCAAAGTTTGATGATGTTTTCGGTGCTATCCTTAGTGAGGAAATGCGATGGAAAAGCTCCTGTGAGACATCGGGTAATGCTTTGAGTGTAGAGTCTAGGGGAAGAAAAATGGAAAGAGGAAAGAGCTCAGGATATCGCAGTAAATCAAGGAAAGGCAGATCCAAGTCTAGATCAGGGATAGTCTGCTGGAAATGTGGAAAGAAAGGACACCTAAAGAAAGACTCTAGATCTCAGAAGGGAAACGAAGAAGATGCACAACATGAAAACAATCATGAAGCAAACATGACAGGTGAGTTGTTACAAGATTCTTTGATTCTTTCTTTCAAAAATATCACTGATTTCTGGGTGGTAGATTCAGGGGCCTCATTCCATGCCACACCTGATAAGAAATACTTTCATGTCTATGTTCAAGGAGATTTTGGACAAGTTCATTTGGGTGATGATAAACCCTGTAAAATTGTTGGAATGGGTAAGGTTCTTGTAAAACAGCAGAATGGAAACCAATGGCTACTAAAGGAGGTAAGGCATGTTCCATATCTGAAGAAAAATCTGATTTCAACAGGGCAGTTAGGTGGTGAAGGTTGTGTGACAACTTTCACAGATAAAGCTTGGAAGGTCACCAAAGGAGCCCTGGTAATAGCAAAAGGCTAAAAGGTTGGTACATTGTATTTATGCAATGGTATTTCTAACTCTATTAATGCTTTAACTTCCAAAGGAGCAGATGCAGCATTATGGAATCTTAGGCTCGGACACATGAGTGAGAAGAGGATGAAGATCCTTCACTCAAGGAATTTGTAGCTGGGTTTGAAGAATGTTGATTTGGATTTCTATGAGAATTGCATTTATGGAAAATAGAAGAGAGTCAGATTTCTCAGAGTTGGGAAAGAAAAGAAGAGTGAAAAATTAGAGCTTGTGTATACAGATGTATGGGGACCTTCTCAGGTATCATCTCTTGGTGGATCTCATTATTATGTTTCTTTTATTGATGATGCAACTAGAAAAACTTGGATTTATTGTATTAAGAATAAATCTAATGTATTTGATACTTTCAAGAAATGGAAAGCTTTGGTTGAGATTGAGACAGGAAAGAAATTGAAGTGTCTCAGATCAAACAATGGAGGTGAATATTGTAGCAACGAGTTTGATAGGTACTGTTCAGAGCATGGAATTTTTGGAGGGAAAACAGTTCCAAAAACACCACAAGAAAATGATGTGTCAGAAAGGATGAACAGAACAATCATGGAGCGTGCAAGGTGCATGAGATTGCATGCAGGATTGCCTTTACAATTTTGAGCAGATGCTATAGATACTACTGTTTATCTAATAAACAGAGGGCATTCAAGTTCCTTGGATGGTGGTGTTCCTGAGGAAGCATCGACAGGTAAAAAGGTAAACTACTCCTTTTTAAAGCCTTTTGGTTGTGAGGCCTTTGTCCATATTAATAAAGAAAATAGAACAAAGCTCGAGACAAAATCGAAGAGATGTACCTTTATTGGATATGTTGTTAATGATTTTGGTTATCGCTTATATGATTATGAAAATCACAAAATAATTAGGAGTAGAGATGTAATATCCAATGAAAAGGTCTTGTATAAGAATCAGTTACAGGAAAAGAAACAGGAAAAGGAAAACAAGGAATACACAGTTCTTGATGAGATCACTGAAAAAGTAAAGGTGCCTGAAAATAATAATAATCAACAACCACAACAACAGTAACCACCACAACAGCGACAGGCACTCCAAACACCTAAAAGTGGTGTTAGAAGATCTACCAGGATAAGTAGACCCCTTGACAATACTCTCCTTCATTACATTATTTATTGTTGACTGATTCTGGTGAACCTGAATGTTATGAAGAAGCAATGCAGGTTGAAAGTAGGAAGAAGTGGGAGCTAGCCATCGAAGAAGAGATGGATTCCTTAATGCATAACCAAACTTGGGACTTAGTTACGTTGCCTGCAGGTAAAACTACATTGTAGAATAAATGGGTTTACAGGTTGAAGGAAGAAGATGGAGGAAAATAGAGGTACAAAGCTAGACTTATGGTGAAGGGGTTTGCACAGAAGAAAGGTATTGATTTTGATGAAATATTTTCTCCTGTTGTTAAAATTACTTCAATCAGAACTATTCTAAGTCTAGTAGTAGCTGAAGATTTGCATCTTGAGCAGTTAGATGTAAAGACAACCTTTCTCCATGGGGATTTGGAGGAAGAGATATATATGCAACAGCCACAAGGATATGAGGTAAAAGGGAAGGAGAAACTAGTGTGCAGGTTGAAGAAGAGCTTGTATGGCTTAAAACAGGCTCCAAGGCAGTGGTATCTAAAATTTGACAAGTTTACGTCTGAACAAGGTTATACTAGATGTCACTTTGATCATTGTGTTTATCTGACAAAGAAAAATGATGGCAGCTATATTATATTCTTATTGTATGTAGATTACATGCTTGTTGCAGGGTATAACATGCAGGAAATAAATGTGCTCAAAATAAAATTGGCAAATTCATTTGCAATGAAGGATTTGGGAGTTGCAAAACAAATCCTTGGTATGAGAATAACTAGAGACAGAAAAAATCGCAAAGTAACATTGTCTCAGAATGAGTACATACAAAAGGTGTTGAAAAGATTTAATATGCACAATGCAAAACTAGTTAGTACACCTTTTTCTAGCCATTTTAAACTTAGTAAGGAAATGTGCCCAAAGACCCAAGAAGACATGGATTATATGTCTAAAGTTCCATATGCATCAGCAGTTGGAAGCTTAATGTATCCAATGGTCTGCACAAGGCTTGATATTGCACATGCAGTGGGAGTTGTAAGCAGGTACATGAACAATTCAGGAAAGGAACATTGGCTGGCAGTGAAATGGATTCTCATATATTTGAAGGGTACCACAAATCAAGCATTATGCTTTGGTGGTTCAAACATTTCTCTACAGGGATATGTTGATGCAGATATGGCAGGTGATAGAGGTAACAGGAGGAGCACTATAGGATATGTATTTACTGTAGGTGGAACAACTATCAGTTGGGTTTCAAAAATCCAAAGTGTTGTTGCACATTCAACAACAGAAGTAGAGTATGTTGCTGCTACAGAGGCTAGTAAGGAAATGATTTGGTTACAAAGGTTTATGGGTGAATTGGGTAAGGAGCATGATATGGGCATGTTATACAGTGATAGCCAAAGTTCCATTCATCTTGCAAAGAACTCAACATTTCATTCTAGGACTAAACACATACAGCTCAAGTACCATTTCATACGATCAGTGTTGGAAGATGGAGAGTTGAAGCTGGAAGAGATACACACTAGCCAGAATCCTGCAGATATGCTAACAAAAGTTGTAACCAGGGAGAAACTGAGAATATGTTCAGTTTCAATTGGTCTTCAAGTATGATGAAGAAGATTAGAAACAGCTAGGTCCAAAGAGGAGTCATTGTCCAGCAAATGAAGCAGTGGTGGAGTTGCTATAATCAGTCTCCAAGTGGGAGATTGTTGGGTGTGGAGCCTAATTATCTTCTGTATTCAAAGGTATTGCCACATTGCACCCTAGTTCCCGACCGTAAAATATTCGCTGCAGGGGGGTTCTAGGGGGGGTGGCTGCGACCTCTGGAGAGCCCCACCCTGGCGGGGGATTTTGGGGGCAGCGCCCCTGAAGCTAAGAATAGATGTAAAATTGCCTTGTAAAAGTATACTAATTTCTAGTCAATCTGGGCCATTCATTAGGCGAAGATCTGACTGTAGAAGTTATGTTTAATTTAGGGTTTTTTGCCCTAGAAGGCAACCCCTCACTATATATGAGGGAATTGTATTGCATCTATGGAGATCTGTATTCTGAGTGAGAAAGAGAGGAGATTGAGAGCGAAGAGGGTGTTAAAACGGATCTACTATAGGTTGTATCTCTTCAGTTTTCTGGATAATACAAAAGGAAGGACTGGTTGTTTCTCCGTGGATGTAGCCCAAACTGGGTGAACCACGTATATTTGTGTCTCTCTTGTTTTATGCATTTTCTGTGTTTATATTTCTACAATATTTTATATGTTACATTGCTCCGTAATATATAATTTTCTAATAGTTTCCAGTGACAAATGGAAGGAAGTTGAGGATAATGAGGTCTTGAAGAGGTATCCTATTTTGTAGTAGTTTCAAGATGTGTTTCCTGTAGAGATTTTAGAGTTTCCTATTCATAGGGAAGTGGAATTTTCTATTGAGTTGATGTCGGGAGAAACACCGAGATCTAAGGCACCTCACAGGATGAGCACTCAAGATTTGGTGGGATTGAATTTGAAGCTTAAGGAAATGCTTGATAAGAAATTAATTAGGCCAAGTGTGTTACCTTGGGCTACACCCATATTGTTTGTAAAGAAGAAGGATGATACTCTCAGGTTGTGCATTGATTTCCTACAGTTGAACAAAGTGACTATCAAGAATAGGTATCCTTTTTAGCGGATTGATGATTTGTTTGATCATTTTAAGGGAGTAGTAGTGTTCTCAAATATTGATTTCAGATCAGTACATCATTAGGTGGGCATCAAAGAAGAATATATTTACAAGACCATGTTTCATACCAGGTATTGGAATTATGAGTTCATAGTGGTTCCTTTTGGTCTTACTAATGCTCCAACTACTTTCATGTGCTTGAAGAACATTGTGTTGTGTCCTTATCTTGACAAGTTTGTGACAATGTTTATTGATGACATATTGATATATTATAAGAATGAGGAAGAGCATGTAGAGAGCTTGCTAGCAATATCAAGATTGTTGAGAGAGAATTAGTTATATGCCAAGCTTAGCAAGTGCAGTTTCTTTCAGATTGAAGTTCATTACTTGGGACATGTTGTTTCCAAGGAAGGTGGAGCAATGGACTCAGAAAAGATTAAATCTATCATGGAGTGGCCATATCATACTAATGTGGATGACATAATATCAATCATGGGAATAGTAGGTTATTATAGGAGATTCATCAGGAAATTATCACAAATTTCCTATATTATTACATCTTTATCGAGGAAAGGAAAGAAGTTTGAATAGACTGAAAAGTGTGCAACTAGTTTTAAGCAGTTGAAGCATTTTCTTACAAATGCTCCAGTCTTGAAGTTTGAAAATCCTGATAAATAGTTTGTGGTATGTACAGATGATTGTAAGATAGGAATTGGTGGAGTCTCGATGCAGGAAGGACATGTGGTATTCTATGAGTCAAGGAATCTAAATGATCATGAGCATAAATATGTGACTCATGATCTTGACTTGGAAGCTATCATTCGTGCATTGAAGATGTCAAGACATTATCTTCTTGGTAGGAGATTATTCTTGATTAGTGATCGTAGTGGGCTGATGTACTCTTTTGACCAACCCAATCTAAATGTAAATAAAGTTATATGGTTGGCTACCCTCAATGAGTTTTTCTTTAAGATTAGGTATATTAATGGCAAGGAGAATAGGGTTACGTATGCTCTCAGTAGGAGAGTGCAAGTGAGTCATATTGCAGCTGTAGTTTCTTATGGGACAAATTTGTAGGAGCAAAACTTAAAGGCAGGAAAACGTGATGACAAGTATCAACAACTAAAGCAAAGATTGCAGCATTAGGGTGAAGGTGACAGGGATGAGGAGTATCACTTCAAGACATATGTCTTGGTTAAATTTAGGAACAAGATTTATGTGCCATATAACAAAGAGCTCAAGAAGCTTATCTTGAGGGAGTTTCATGTCAAGCTGTATTTAGGTCATCCAGATATCAAAATACACAACAGTTAAGGAGTTCTATCATTAGCCGAATTTGGAGAAAGATGTGGTTGAGTTTGTTATGAAATGTTTTGACTATCAGTAGCTAAAATCAAAGTGTAAGCATCTAGCTGGTTGTTACAACTGATTCCAACTCTAGAGTGGAAATGGGAGGTCATTTCCATGGACTTCATTACAGGTTTTCCAAGGACATCGAAGCAACATGATTCTGTCATGGTTGTGGTTGATAGGTTAAGGTAGGTATCTCACTTCATTGCAATGAAGTATACTAACTCAACTAGTGAGGTAACTTAGATCTTTATCAGGGAGATAATGAGATTGCATGGTGTTTCGAAGAATATTATATAAGACATAGATGCCAATTTCACTTCTAGGCTTTGGAAGGAGTTATTTGCAGGCTTGGGGATAAAGTTAGCTTTCAATATAGCTTATCATCTACTGATAGATGGGCAGAAAAAGAGGGTGAACAAGATTCTCAGGGACATGTTGAAGATGTATTTCATTCATCAATAGAGGAAGTGGTAGGAGTATCTTCCATTGGTGGAGCTTGTTAGAAAATAAGAAAGGAAAAAATATTTTCTTGGTGTTGATAATTACTTGTGAGATTCTTATGTTCTTATTAAATTTCTTGTGCTCTTATATTATCTTAGTTCATCAAGAAATTACCAAAACAGTACCAACGAAGATAAAAAACACAAGATTTAGGCGGGCAACTAGGTAAAAACCCCAATCTAGGGGAAAATCTAGTCAATAACTATTCCTTCAATAGTTTCACGAGATAATAAGGGACTCTTGACCTAGACATAAAATTCCTCCATACCAAGGCATCCCTTTCTTCCCTCTATAGATGATAACCCTTTCATCAACAACTTCGATGTAGCAGCAACAACTGACAACAACAACTTCAACCTAGCACTAGCAACATCGACCTGGAAGAAATTGGAAACAACAAATTCAATGTAGTATTAGAGAATTTGATCTTCCTAGAAAATTCACACCCGTGACAAACAGATGGCCCAAAACTTTGATATTGACCTTCCCTGCAATTCTCCGCCTTCTTTTTCAACTTCACTCTTTTTAGCTGGCTCTTCTTGTAAATCAAACTTGTGTGAGTGAGTGTCCTCCAAATGAATCAAACTGCTCCAATATATATGCTTCTAGTGAGGTTGAATTACCTTGTTTGAGGCCGACTTGATCTCCTTGAGGCCGACTTGGTGTGGAGGTGACAAATAACTTATTTGACTCAATAATAAATCTTTTTACATGACTCAAAAGTCCAAGAAGGGTCACTTTAAATAGACAATGACTTTAATGACTTAGTATAAATCCTAGAAGTCCTCAATGGGAAATTTTACCTAATACATGTTTACCTAAGCATGAAACCTCATGCTTTAATAAGTTGTAACAATAATAATAAATTCCTTTTTCTTTATTTTGATAAAGACATTTCATTATGACTAAAATATAATTTATGAAGACTAAAACTAGTTACATTCTTCAACACTCCCTCTTAATTAGGGAGGTATTCATACTTACATACAAAAGTACATGGAAGATCTCAAAACACATGAACCATGAAGAGTTTAGGCACATATATTGCCAAGAACTAGATTCCTGACCAGGGAAATCTATCTAGGTGGGACTAAGATGGGCTAAAGCTTTCAGCCTCTCTAGGTACCATTAGGCTTACTTACTAACCATCAACCCAGGGAACTAGGTGTGTAATGCAAGGTTATACCTCTATTACCAGCACCACCCTTCCTACTACTTCAGGAGCTAGAAATCAAGAGAAATGCCAACCAAATGTCCTCCTAGGAATTTTACACAATTCCTCAATACATCAAATCTCTCTAACCTCAAGCATGCTTTTCAAAAACTTTGAGAGAATTACCTGAACAATTACAAACCCAATCAGTAAAAACCTTTCAAATAATCATGAGTAAAAAAAACTGTTGGGCTCTTCAGACATATTGATGTTGCTTCACAATTTTATAACAGTAGGAATTAGAGGCTTCCCAATTTTTTTTTGACAAAGGTTTCCTCAATCATTTAACTTTCTTTCCTACTTCACATGTAGAAACCAAATATTTCTTTCCTTCTTTTAGCAACACCTCAATATTAACTCTCCAATTTCTTTGAGGTATCCATTATGACTATAATATACCCTCCCTCTCAACTTGGGAGATATCCTTCCTTTTATCTAGGCTCCCTCTTAACTTAGGGAGATCAACTTATTTCTATAACCTCGAAGAATATTTCAAGGCTTCCATCCTTCTCATCAGAGTCACCTTGATCATCATCATCGCATATAACTTCCTTCATCATGGTTATCAATTAAATCAACTTTAGTTATGAACATCTTGATCATCTTGAAGATTATGTACCTGCACAACTTAGATAACAAGTACAACCAAATACATATATAATTTAGCATGAACTTACTATATCATAATCATACAATAATGGAAGCATTAGACTTTAGAAATAAAATACCTAAACTTTGTTAGGTTCATAATCAACAAGGAACTCATAGTTTAATACTTCAACTGCTTGCTAAGGTTTTTGTCATATACCCTAGAATTCATCATCAAGACTTTTGAGCAACTTAATCAGGATAACAATCTTCATTATATCTAGGGTCTTAATATTTCTTCTAGAGATATGTCGTACTCTACTATAATATATTGCGAAACCTAGAAGCAATTCAAACAAGTACACTTACAATGCATTTAACAACTTTAGAATTCATATGTTAGACTTCTACTAGGATTTAATGCAAACCCTAGATTCCATCTTTGAAATGTTAAGCCTTATATGCCAAAAATAAAAGCCAATCACAACACAATAAAAAATATCAACTAAATGAGAAACTTCTACTAGGGTTTGTTGTAAGCCCTAGATCACATTTGAAGCAATATCATCTCATCATATCCTAGAATATCATACATCTACTAGGGTGAGTTACAAACCCTAGAACGTATCAACAAATAGATTAGAACAAATACATATATAATATAATCATGCACAATCATATCATAACATATATTAGACAAACCCAGTACACAAAAATCAATACATTTAAATTGAGACATATAACAATCTTGATTAGACTAGGGTTTTGATCAGATAGACAATCATAAACCTAGGGTTTCATTCCTAGGACCTTACTCTCGATGCATAAGGGTTTTACTCATAAACCTTAATTTACCAAAATCTTAAGGTCTAGGAACACAGTACCATCTAATCCTAAAGGACTAGGGTTTCCATAACAATACTAAACATGACATTATCATCAAAACCCTTCGACATGAAAAGAATAACATTTTCTAGATTTTATCAATAACCTTAGGTAGACTAGGGATTTCACATTAGCATACCCTTAGGTTATGGTTTTTCAGAGAACCTATTAGGGTTTCACAAACATGATTATTTAATGAGGGTAGATTCAATTTAATGATTAATCTCCCAAACAAGAATCTCTATGATTCAAATGTCCTAGACATAACACTTTTTAGTAATGTAAAGCATATTTCTTAGAATGATTGAATATACCTTTATAACAAAGAGAAACAAAAATTATAGTTTAATACATACCTTTGAGTTTAGAAAAAACTTATAGGACATCAATTCCAATAGATGTTCTATGCTTTGTCTTATGAGGTCTTCTTCAAAGCCCTTGAGCATATCAACAAGCTTTTCCTAAACAAGGAAAACATGAAAATAAATGTTATTAGCATCTAGTGTAAACACATCTAGATAGGAAGAGGAAAACCAAATATAAAATATAATATAAGAAGTAGGATCGTTATCTTTGGAAAATTGGTGAGGGTTACCTCTTAACCCAATCTTGAGGGATACCTATAACTTTAACAAAAAATTCAAAATGTTTTTCCAAAGTATGTTAAACCTATAAGTATTAAAAATCAAAATAAAAAACAATTCAAAAACTTAGAGTAGAAGGACTTAATATTATAAGTCCTTTATTTCTGATTCTTTGGCCTTGTGCTTATTTATAAGGAAACATTTTCATGATCCCTATTTCTCTTTCTATTTCTCGGATTCTCATGACAATCACTTTTATAGTGACTCATGTTGTGAAAATTGTAGCATTCAATTTTGAATAGGTCTATATTCCTTCTAGGCCTTTTAGACTTCTCGAAATATCCTTTGTTCTTGTGATGAGAGGAATAGGCATTTGAAACTTTCTCCTCTTCATTCTCTTTGTTTCTTACTAGAGAAATTTTGACTTCTTCCTAATTGCATGCGTTCCGTTATCACTCAGAAGTCTTCCCTAGAAGTTATAAAAAGAAGGAATAATCCGAGGTAACCACAAACCAAATTTTTTAGACTCGGGTCCTAGCCAACCTAAGTCTAGAGAGGGCTCTCTCTTTATAATTTAACTTTGTTTTGGGTGGGATTTCAGGCTAGTTCTTAGTGCTCATGAGATTTTGATTTTGATTGGGAGGTGGAATTCTGGGAACAGATGGGCAGAACAAGTCTTCAGGCCATTGGGCTATGGAGTCAATGAAAGAGTGGCTTAAATAGATTATATCAATTACTAAAGGATGAGTTCATAGGGCAGTCTAGCACAACAAAAAGAAAATCTATAGGTTCAAATGGATGAGGTAGTCCTAACTAGGGTAAAGGGAAATGAAGAACCCTTAAACCAGGATAAAGATGAACAACAGAAGGAGATCAGTAGCAAAGGGCAACTAAGAATCCTTTACTATGGACCAAAGGGGGGAAACTATGGAAGTAAGGGAGTAATTAAGAATTCCCAGACTAAGATAGTTTAGCAGAAAAAAGTGAGATAGAAATAGTCAAGACAAAGAGCATTCAAGCTAATTCTGAAATATCATTCCTTGTTTACTATTCAGATTTTATAGAGAAACATGTGAATATTTATAAACATGAAGAGAAAATAGTAATAAACACAAAGAGATAATACTTATTAGATTTCCACTGTGCACAAGAATCCTATGAAATGTCTTTAGCTTTATTTCATGATCCAGTAATCCAATCCAGTCTTGATTATAATAGCTCCTCAACTTGATATGAAATGTCTACAGATGTATTTTAGTCCACCCTAATTACTTCGAAATGTGAAGTATTTATACAAAAAATATCACAAAATATCTCATAACAGTTTGAGAATTATTCTAGGAAATCAAAAATATCTTCAAGCATGAAGATAGAGACAGATGGAAAACTACTTGTTGTCCCTTTTATTGTGATTGTCCTAGCTATTGTAGTTCAAATATGGCTTTTTTAGTTGCTTGATATCTTTATGCTGAAATGACTTTATGTCTTTAACCTACTGATACTCATTACCTACTACACTTTGACCCTGTTTCACCTATTTTACCTGACTTCCATATGGATTTATTGCAGTAACTTTATAGTAAATCTATTAATTTTACCCACCATTCATCTTCAGGTAATTTTATCTTCAACATCTTTCTATATGTCTCATCATCTTCGGTGTACTTGGAAAAATTTGGCTTGTTGACGAATAGGTGCTTTACCTCATGCTCTAGGAAGAATAGATTTTCCAAATTATCATACAATACCTTTCTTGTGGGCAAAGCTTTTACCCCTTAAGTACTAGCTTGGTCGTTGGCCAATTTGTTTAGTCTTTCAACATAGTCCTCTTGGGTCATAAGCTTGCCATGAATAACCATAGGACTGGGAAGGCCTTTCTCCCTCAGAATACCAAAATTTTTCATGAATCTATCAATATCAACTTGTATGCTTCGACATTTCTTCTCAAGATTGAGCATAAGGTTCCTTTTAGTAAGAATCTTCTTGATTTCTATGATGGTCCCTGTCCTATCTTCTATTCCCAGTTCATCCAGCTGATACCTATTCTTTCTGTTCAAAAGTTTTATCAGTTGGTTGGCCTCCTCGAGCTTGTCTCCCAGCTCTTCTCTTGTCTTTTGAATTGCTTTGGTGGCCACTTTCACCAGTTCAGTCTGCTAAAAAATTACTTGAATTAATGGCCAAACATTATTGGCAGAGTCAATGATGTTGGACCGGAGCATCTCCTTTATATCTCCTAGTGGTTGTTGCAATGTTGAGTCATTTTCAAGGATTTTTATCCTTTCACCCATTCTATGACTCTTCTAAGATTCTTCCTTCTACTGTATTTGTGCAAGTTTGCAGTCAGTTTCCAAATTTGACACTTTTTCTCTAAGCCTTCTAAGATCTGTAGCCTGAATGGTCATTTCCTCCATGGCTTTTACTAATTTAGCTATCTTCTCTGTAGATGTACCTGCACTTGTAGATGTACCTGTGATTTGCATAACTGTAGCTGGTGGAACTGTTGGTGCTAAGGAAGCAACCAATGTAGAGGGCACTACTGTAGAGACTAATAGTCTGTGGAGTGGTGGCCAACTCACTCTGTTTAGACTGAATCAAGTTGTCTAGCTCTTTCTCTATTTCCTTTAATTGATCATTTAGCTTAAGGGCTACGTCCATAAGCTCTCCCTGCTCCTTCTGGGTTTCTAATACTTTAGCTGTTTGTGGATAATGCAGATGAGGGATTTTGAGCTGCTTTTTCAAGGCAGATATGTCATCATCTTTCTTTTTGATTAGCTTTCCTGTAGCCTTTACATCCTTGGGATCATGTCCCAACTCTATGATTAAGTCTTCTAAGGACTTTATCCTAGTATTCTTGGCCTATGAAGAGGCCTTTTCTAGTTGGAATTGTGTTGATATATTATTCAGTGAATTTTGTAGTTGATGTGCTAATATAGCCTTGCTAGTCAATGCAGAATAGACCATTTCTCTGGTCTATTTGTGCAATTCTATTTGGTCGATAGGATGTACATTGTTCACCGGCACCTCAAAGTCTATCTTCAAGTAATCTTCTATAGACCTGGGCTGCTATATGGTAGGCTTAATGAAAGCCATTTGCGTCTTACCTTCTTTTACATCAAAGGCTGACATTAGCCTTGTTTTATTAGTGGGAGCCATTTTAAGGTATTGTGCATAGCTCTGAGCCTTCAACCTTTTGTTTCTGGCCTTATCTCTTTGCATTTCTCTCTAATGTCTTGGTCCTGGCAAGTTGGAGCTCTGAATGAGGATACTTCCATGCTCTGTTGTCTTTCCAGCATTCGAGCTTGTGTAGTGGAAGGTTCTTATGTTCCTCCAGAGGGAGTGGCTTGCCTGCTCTCTACCCTTTCTATACCTGTGGTTCAAGTTGTTTCCTATATAAACTCTTGTTCTGAAAAAGGATTTAACCTTTGCCTTTTGACATAATTTTGTGCAACAGGTCTGCTAGAAGGAGTGGCCTCCTTCCTATCTCTTTTGGGATTCTTCTCCTCATTTAGAGGAGTCTGTACAATAGGGGGAGTACTCATGATGTGTTCTGGCTAAGCCAGCTCTTCTAATATGTCCCATTGCTCTGATTCTTCTTGCTCTTGAGGTCTTTCTTTTGCTTGTTTCTCACTGTGTTCTTGTGTTTCCCTTTGGGACAGGGATTCTCCTGGCACCTGTACAAAAGAATCTTCATCAGGTCTCCTTTCTAGATCAATCAACACATTGTCAACAACAACTTCTATGCTATCTCTATCTACTAAAGTGTTCTCCACCAATTCTAGTTGATTTGCATATTGTTCTATCTCAGGAATTCTGTGGTGGATATAGGGAGACAATTTGTTCTTTTGTCTTCTATAACAGATGAAATCAAAAGGGTCATATCTCCATATGAAGCTTTGTTTCAGTTTGAGCCTTTGAAGTATTTCTTCTGCTTCCTTTCCAGCTTCTCTACTATTGCATATAAAGGGGCCAAGTTGGTCTTTTATTCTGAGTTGAGCTTTCTTCTTGGCCTTCACAAAATGTACCTCATATGAATTAATTATTTGCCTGTAGTAATCCAAAGAAAACAATCTCATGGGGAGGTATCTTGGTAGTTTGGATGCTACTAACTCATAGCCATATATCTTGATTTCAGTGTGATTTTGATACAAGTACCAATCTCCCACTTTGTATTGCTTGGATAGCTATAGAACCCTCCTGATATCTGCACTGATCCTGGGGGGAGGACTTCCTAACAACATGGTTGCCACTGGGTGCACAAAAATATCTATGAAATCTATATAAGTATATGGAGAGCTATATTAGTGGATTAATGAGGTCCAGAAGACTATTGATATAGGGTTGCCTCTGGTATCAAGATTTTGAAGTGTAAATGGGAATTTATCAGCTTGATAGTATAGGAAAAGATGATATAAAACTGATGAGTACTTGAATACTCTTTCATTGTCCATTCTCATGAATTGATCATGCTTTTTATCTGCAATGAATTTGGCATAATCAAACATGATGGCAGGGGGCTGTTTAGGGGTGTAAATGGACATGAAGGCTATAATAATCTCATCAATAAACTCACTGGTAGTCTAGCCTAAAACACTAGACATCATTGATATAATGTCTCGGCCAAGTTAAAAGAATATGGTCCACATGTATGGGGGAGGGTCCTTTGGAAGTTATTTCTCCTCCACAATGACGGTCTGGAATAATTGAGCAAGTTTAGTGGAGGTGATTGTAGGGAATTTGTCAAGAAAGTCTCCAACAGAAATGGGGGTCAGGTTTTTCCCTAGTTGCACTTGCAGTATTTCATTAATGGATTCAGCAGTGATGGTGAATAATACAATATGGTTGGGAGTCATCACTGCTATTTTGCTGGGACTGTAGTTCATATGGCAATAGTGGAGAATTTTAGGGAAGATATGAAATCTAGGAAATTGGTACTTGGGTAAACTTGATTCCAAAAGACCTATTTTATCTCCATGTTTTAAGTACTGGTCCCTGTACCTATAGTATAACTTCACTGGAGATTCATGGACATATGTGTCTTTGATTTGTAAGTCTTTTTCTGCCAAAGGGAGATATTCTAAGTCTCATTTGGGAGTAGTAATTGGTAGGACATTCAATGCAACTGGAGTAGCCATTCTTGGCTCTTGTGGATTCAAGAATGGGGGCAAAAGGTTTTCAGTCAAATTGGGGTAAAATTGGTTCAATTCAGAGTGGTTTGGGGTTGCTAGGCAATTGTTTTACTTAATTACTTAATAACTTTAAAGCAATTGAGTAACAAGTTTGGGAATTAGACAGGGTTTCTCGGTGAATTCGAATAAATACCTAGTTTTGGCTTTGAACGGGTTAATGGGTGACTGTGCAAGATTTGCAAGAGGCGTACATGATTGAAGAATGGATTGGACGTTCAATAGCTTCAGCAGGTTGCCAATTGGACGTGAGTTGGTAGTTGCATGGAGGTTTGAGTGTTTTCCACAATAAAACCGAAAATAATGAGTTTTTTTAGTTTTATTTGTAGAGTCAACCAATTTTGCAGGTATACGGGGAAAGGTACATTTGGAATTAAGCGGGGAATGAGATGTTTTGTCATCTAGCTGGAGGCGGTAAATGGGTTTGGTTCACACCGCTTTTGGGCCGGAATGGTTTCATGGGGAGGTCGCTCGATGCCATTTATTGGGTGACACGTAGCATTGGGGTCCAAAGTGAAACCACCCATATCGGGTGGGTAAAGTTCAACCTTCAGAAGCTGCCTGATATGATCGATTTCCATTAGATTAACAAGGACCAATCAAACAGTGGTAGGGGTGAAAGGTTTGAATGAATGTTAAATGGAGGGGCTCGACAGAGTTTAAAAGCAACAAGATTAATTTAATCAGGGATTATGGTGTGGTTAGGGTGTCGAGGACAATTTCATTGGTGGGGTTGACTATAAATTAACTGTACATCAGTTAATCAATTTCTTTTATCTAAATAGGGTTTCTATAAAGTTTGTATTTCAGACTTTTCGGGGCGTGATGTTAATATAAGGGTTTTACATAACTATAGGGGAAGGGTTTATTGCTTTTTCGGCATTTAATATACATATAAGTGTTAGAAATTAACATGATATTGGTGGAGAATGAATAAAATGGTAAGTATAATGCATTTCTTTCTTTTGTTTTACCACAAAAATTATACATAGGTTAAAGTAGTTTTTTGGTTTTTTATGAGAAAAAGGGTCTTTTCATGGGGGAATGATCACTTTTTCTAGGATAACAAAGTTTTATCCTTAGGGAAAGGGGTTTATTAGGGGAAAATGATTTTTCGTTAGGAAAATGATGTTTTTCTTGGGAAAAGGGATTTGTTGGGGAATATGAGTGAATTTGGAGGGGGTAAATTCTTATGAGGGGAATTTTAGCACTTAGGACCTATAAGTTATTGGTCCGAGGGTCTGGTCCCTCCAGAAGTCAGAGAAATGTTCCGAGCCCCTTTAACTTAAGATTTTAGGTACTTTAAGACTTTTCTTGGAAATTAGTTAAGTGGAAAATGTAATGAATGTGGGAGCTTAATCAATTGGATTTGTGTGCTTTTATAAATGCTCAATTTTCATCCATACTTAGAACTTTGATGATGAAGGTGAATAATATGATATTATCTAATCAATCATCACAATTCTGAAACCATTCTTCTACTTACCCATCTACTCATCATACCATTTTTACTTCTCTTTATTAGGGTGCACTAAGCTGACAAACCCTTTATCAAAACTTTTCTTTTCCTTTTTCAAAAGTAATCTATCTAAGTCTAATCTTATTACATCCAAGGGCTCAGATTAAACAGTTGAGCTCCTTTTATTTACTCTACCTATCTCCTTATCTGCCAAGATTAAATAGTTTGGTAAGATTTTATTCTCTATCTCTAAGCATAAAATTGAAAACATGAAATGGCCAAGTTTAAACATTTTGACCATCCATGGATTGTGGCAAAGGTAAACAAGTTGCACACAATCTTTTATTCTGCATGAAAAGTAAATAGTAGTGGTATTTTGACTTGCACACTTTCATGGTCTTTTTATTTCTTGGGGTTCATTTTTTCATCTTTTTTGACCTTTTTATTCTTTTTTTCCTTTGATTTTTCTTTTAGGACATACCCCCTTTACATTTTTTTATTTTTTTATTTTTTTGAATATGGAAAACATTTGCAGAAAGAAAAGGTATGTACATATTACAGATTTAATCTCAGCCATTCAAAAATTATGACTTCTATTGGTATAGGAACCTAACAGTGGCTCCACTTGGGGATGGCATTTCCTAGTGAAATGTCAAGAACTTATAGATCAATAGCCTTCTGAACTGCTGTGATTTAACTCCTGCAACTTTTTCCTTTCCTTTACTGCATTATTGTATTTATGACAGTGAATCTTTTGAAGCTTAGGGCCTTCTCTTTGGGCTTCAACTCCAAAATTACCATCCAATCAACACTAAAATTTTGAAGAATAAAAGATATACAAGTGATTAGTGAAATCAGTGACTAGGATCAATGTAGTGCTTAAGCATTTGACCATTAACTGGTCCTCCTTCTACTTTTGCACCATCCAATTCTTTGAGGAAAAAAGCATTATTACCCCTGAAATAATAAATGATATAAGGGCCTTTCCATAGGAAGTCAAACTTCCCATGTTTACCTTTATCCTCCCTTCTTGAGTCCCATTTCAAAACTTTATCTCCTAGGTAGAAATCTTTTGCCTTAGTCCTTTTGTCAAAAGCTTTCTTGATTCTCTCCTGCACCACTTGGGATCTGACATACACTTTTTCCCTAGTCTGCTTTAAGTGGATTGTCTGGCTGATCCTCCTTTGAATATCATTTGGCTCAACCTATGCATCTTGGAGCAACTTCATCACTAGAGTTCCCAAGAAAGATGAGAAAACAACCTCCATTCCATAGACTAGTTGATAAGGACTGGTACCAATGGATTTCTTTATGGTCAGCCTGTTTGCCCACAAGGCATTTACTAGCTTCTTGTTCCAGGTTTTCTTGTTATCTTCCAACAAATTTTTGATGATATTCACTAAGCTCTTATTGGAAGACTCTACCAGTTTGTTTCCTTGGGGATAATAAGCTATGGAGTGACCCAAGGTTATATGATATTTGTTGCAGAAATCAATCATCCTCTTTGATTTGAAATCTATTGCATTTTCTGCGATGATTTTGGTTGGGTAACCAAAACTGGATAGACTATTGACCTCAAGGAAACCCATTATGACAGTATCAGTAACCTGTCTTGAGGGTATGGCTTCTACCCACTTTGTAAAATAATATTTGGCAGTCAAGATCCATCTATGTTGGGTAGAGGAAGGGGGATGGATTTCACCAATGAAGTCAAGACCCCATTGTTGAAATGGTGCTTCAATAGATATTGGCTTCAAAGGTAATGGTAATAGTTTTCCTTTTCCTTCAAAAATCTGACATTTGTGACATGAGGTTACAAATTTCTTTATATCAGAAAATAGAGTGGGCCAGTAAAATCCAACTCTTAAGATCTTGTCAGTTGTGGTCTTCTAGTAAATATTTCCCCCACAGTCACCTACATGAAAATCTTGTAATATTTTGTCAGATTCTTCCTTTAACAAATAATTAAGAAGGATGCCTTCATGATTTTTCGAAAATAAAGCATTTTCAATTATGCAAAACTTCAATTGAGAGTCTACTTTTAGTCCTGGATAACTCAGGAGGAGCTTGAAGATTTTGTAGAACATACATAATGTCAGCATACCATGGTGAATCAGTAAAGGCCTGGCTGATTTGTGGAGTCACAATCTCCTCTTCGTTATCCAATTCTGCAATGAAATTTATGTCTAGGGCTTGACAGTTCGATTCAGCCATGATCTTGGCTAAACCTTGGCCTTTGATCAGTTTTGTAGGTTTAATTTCTAGGTCATATTCTAATATGGCAGCTATTCACTTCCCTCTCTTTCCATCTGGTCGATCCTATGTTAGGATGTCTTTGACTACAGCATTGGGAACATAAGCTATTATATGAAAATATAGGATATAAACTCTGAAATATTTAATGGCTTTGACTAGAGCAAAAGCTTTCTTTTCCATTATATTATACTTTAAAGGTGCATCTCTCGGGCTTTGCTAAAGAAGGCTATTGGTTGTTCAAAACCCTGATCATTTTTCTGTAGTAGGACTGCAACAATGATATGCTTCGAGGTGAAAGAAAATATGATGAAATCCCTATCAAACATTGGACTAATGAGAATTGGTGTTTCTGTTAAGGCTAGATTTATATCTTCAAAAAACCTTTTAACCTCAAGTGTCCATTTAATAGTTGAATCTTTCTTTAACATGGTGTTTAGTAATTTAATTAGTTCAGCTAAGTTAGAGATAAATATTCTCAAAGAGTTTATTTTACCTAAAAAGGCTTGTAGTTCTTTGATATTCCTAGGATGTGGTATCTGTGGAATGGCTTCAGTTCTTGTTGGGTCAATCTGGATACCATCTTTAGAGATTATTTGGCCTAGTATTTTTCCCTCTACCAACCCAAATAACGATTTTTTAGGATTCAGAGAAATTCCATACTTCCTACACTTGGTGAAGCCCTGCATCAGGTGATCCAGGTGTTGCTGATTTGATTTAGAGAATAATCTAGGTATATTACCAGGAAGTCATGGATTTCCTTAGCAAAGGCTATCTCCATTTCTCTTTGAAAGGTGGCCCCTGCATTTTTTAACACAAAAGGCATTTTCACATACATGAAAGTGCCACAAAGAGTAGTGAATGCAGTTTTTTCCTGACCGTGTGGGTGGACTAAAATCTGGTTATAGCCAGAAAGCCCATCTAGTAGTGAGATTTTGGTTGAACCTACTACCCTCTGTAATATGTGATCCATTTTGGGAAGAGGGTAGTTATACTTGAGCGAAACTTTATTTAGATTCCTAAGGTCAACACAGTCTAATTTCGCCAGTTTTCTTTCTTGTGGGTACCAAATTAGAAACCCAATCTGAGAATCTAATTGGTGCAATGATCTTGGCTTCGTACACTATTTTGATTTCCTTTTCAATAGAAGGCAATAGAATGGGTTTAATCCTTCTAAGATTCTGTCTAAATGGCTTCTAGTTTTCTTTTAAGGGAATGGTGTGTTGTATTATGTTGGTATCATAGGACTTAAGGTCCTCATAACTCCAAGCAAAAAAATCTTGGAATTCCTTTAACAGTTCTATGTATTTCACTTTTTCATTAGGAGGTAAAGACTTTGAAAGTTTTATCAATTTTGGATCTTCTTCAGAGCCTATGTTACACTCCTCTATGTCTGATTTTAAGGGTTCCATCTTTGGCTTTCTAGGGACATTGTTAGAATCAAACAAGTCCTTCAAAGGAGTTAATCCTTTGGGCAAAAAAATGTCTTTAAGATTGATGACTTCAGATTCTTCGTCGATTGCCTCATCAATTTCAATTTGTTTTAGGTTTTGAATATCTGATTTTGTAAACTTTGTGGGATGGAATCTATCTATCCTTTCATCTTCTACTTTGTTAATTTCTATTTTATCAGTGTAATCAAAATCTGAGGTTATGCCCGCATCTATGTTTCTATTCACAATTTCTTCATCTAAAGTTAGAAAATGGTTAATTTGTTGATCGCTATTGAATACTTTCCAGTTCTTTAAGTTGTCAAGAATAGCAGGTCTATGCCTAACCTCAGCAGTGTACTGATGGTTAGGCTGAAATGGTAACTTGCAAGTACTAGCAAACATAGCTAAATTGTGAGCTTGCATATTGCGTTTTCTTGGAATAACAACAAGCTTGGTTTCTAAAAAGGTATTTAGTATTTCTACAACTGTTCCTCTATAAAATCCTAACCTAGGATCCCTAGTCATATAAACAATGTTAATTTGTTTTATTACCAACTCATAATCTCCCATAATAGAGACTCTTATGGCTCCTAACCTTTTGACCAATTTGAGACCTAACAGAAGTGATTCGTACTCGGCCATGTTGTTTGTACATTTAAAGTTCAATCTATAGGCATGACCCTCTGAATGATCATTTTCTAAGTTGTAAATCCATACTCCTGCTCTTGCACCTAGTTTGTTTACTGACCCATCGAATTCAAGATGCCATAGAATTTCATGTTCATAATTCTTACTGTCTGGGGGAACAAAATCTTCTTTGACAAAGGTATCTGGGTCATGTTTGCTATCTAAAATCTCTTGAATTTGGACACTTTGATTTTCTTTTGCTACTACAATTTCTTTTGGTTCTGCAATAATGCTATTTGAAGTGTCTTCTTGGTTCGATTCAGCATTGTAAAGAATGAAAGAATCAATATAAGAATGCATTGAATATATAGGAAAGTTTTGAGGTCTCTCCTGGATACTCACTGCATACTTCATCAGAGTCTCTCTATACATTTTGTTAGGATGTCCAAATACTGATATGGTATCATACGACATGTCAAGTTGCAGAGATCCCTGGAGTTTGGCACCCCACGATCTAGGCAACAACATGCCATATTTAGGTGGTATATCAACAACAACTATGTCCATAGGAATGGTTTTAGCAGGGTACTGCACTAGGGAAATACACAGGTCTTTTATAAGTCCTAGGCACTTGACTTGAATCAAATGAAAACAGATCCTTGTAAGGCCTAGTGATATCTAAGTTTAGTTTCTCCATAACAGATTTAGGCATAAGATTGTGTGAAGCCCTAGAGTCTAGCATGGAATTATGTAGGATTTTATCATGAATATTAAGGCCAATGTAGAAGGGTGGTATCCCTCTTTCAGGACCAAAAATTAACTCACGTTGATCATCAAATAAGTTAGCAGAGTCTTCATTCTCAACGAAGTTTAAATATTTTCTTATTTGAGATCTCTAAGTTTCATGTTTAATTAGTTCTGTTAAAGAAATTGAGATTTTAAGTTTGGCCATCTCTGCTCCCAAATTGAAGGGAAAAGGGGATTTGTTTATTTGAACATTTGAAACCTTAACAACAGGGTTTGGAGTAGTTTGTTCTTTTTTTTCAGTGTTTGGAGTCTTTTTTATTGGATTTTCTAATACGATTTCTAGAGACTGTTCCACTGTTTCCTTGAGGGGAACTGAAGTGGAAGATTTCTCATTAGCAGGTTGGTCATTGGTTACATCTTCAATGGTTGGACTGGGAGGGTTCTAATTTGATTTAGACGGGATTTGGAGAGTTTTTGTGACTGGAGCTTCTTTAACTATCTTAGGCTGATTGGGTACTGCTTTCTTGTTTTTGTCTGGAACATCAATGTTCTTTTTGCTCCTCAAATTGTACAATTTATGCACTTTGAAGATAGCAGAATCATACCCTTGCTTGTAGTCGAATGATTCTCTAGTTTGGGTTTGGAACTGCTGAAGCATGTGTAATTCCTGATCATCTTGAGTCAAAAAGATAGTTTCCTCATCATCTAACCCCATTAAGTTAATTTGGGTGTCTTGCTCAGGGTCTTCTGGATGGGACGTTTCAGCATAGTTCTCTTGGAAAGGAGGTCTAATGTTTTGATCAGGCCCATTTTTACCAGTATTTTGGTACTGCTTCTTCCTAAAGTTTGGATTCCTCATTGGTGGTGCTAGTTGGTTATCCCAGTGAGGTTTCCTTTCAATGATTTCTATCCTATCCATCAATTTTTCCATTCCTTTGGCTAAAGCATCTATTTTTTGATCAAAGGGTGTAGTTTCATCTTTCAAGGGTGTTCTTCTTTCATTTCTAACCCTAGCTCTTTTGGATAGCAGATTAGCTTCTAAACTAACTGCTACACTTTGCATATCTTCTAGGGTTGGGCGATTCCTCTCTCTCAGTTGAAATGCCATGTCAGTGTCAAACCCGTCTGGAAACTTTATCAGGGCTAAGCCAGGTGGAGGTCTAAGGTCAAGTGGTATTGTGTTATATACGTTGTTAAATCTAGTACAGTGGTCCTGAATGGTTTTGTTTGGTCTCCTCTTGATGTTTTCATATTCATAAAGAATTTGAAGAGGGTTCGTTTTCTTGTCCCACCTATTTAAAAATTGTTGGTAAAAAACTTCTAAGCTATCTATACTATTATTAGGCAGAGATCTAAACCATGTTCTCACTTCTCCAACTAGAGTTTGAGCAAAAATTCTCATTTGGACATCTCCTATGTCAATTTCATGTAGTTCAAAATAATCTGTCATTTTTCTTGTGTGAAGATGTGTTGTGTAAGGTCCAATGCCATCAAATAGGACAATTTTACTCTGGTAGTCTGGTGGCATGACACCTTGAGGGGCAGGTATCACAGGAGGGGCATATCTATTTGCCTTAGCTCTGAGTTGTGCAAGATTGAGAACAGGGGTTGGGGTAATAGGGGGATTTGGGGTAACAAGGGTAAGGGGTGTTTGATGGGTAGTGATAGGCTGATGGGGAATCGAAGGTATGAATGGAGGTGAGTAATGAACTTTAGAAATGTGAGGAAATGATGGTGAAATAAAGGAAGCTGAAGCTGTTTCAAAAAGTTCAGGGATCCTATCTATAGTAAGGGATGACCAAGGGGAATTTAGGAAGTACTGATCGATTGACAAGTTTTCCCTTTCAACTTCAAGTTCTGCTGTAAATTCTGGATCTAAAACTGTGTCATCAAGTGCATTCTTAGACTTGGTTCTAAATAGGGAAAGGTCAAAATACTTGTCAAAAGGGAGGTCTTCTACAAACAACCACTCATTAGGGCAGGAATTGGTTTTAATTAAAGGTCTTGGAATTACTGACGGGCTTACTAAACTCTCTTGTCTTCTGGCTATTCTCGAAATAACGTTGGGATTGTCAAATACAGGGGGAGGATTTGAAAAAGGGTTGGCCCTTGTATAGTGAGTTCTCCTTGAAGCTAGATTTAAAGATTTTTCTAATTATTTTCTATTTTTATGAACTTTTTGAAATAAATTCTAATAAACCCTTTAAGATGCTTGAAAATAAAAATTTGAATTTCTAAAAGGTTTATTAATACTAAGGGTTTGATTCCCCAGTATGGTCGCCACTATGTTATCACTCAAAAGTCTTCCCTAGAAGTTATAAAAAGAAGGAATAATCTGAGGTAACCACAAACTTAATCTTTTAGACTTGGGTCCTAGCAAACCTAATTCCAGAGGGGGCTCTCTCTTTATAATTTAACTTTGTTTTGGGTGGGATTTCAGGCTAGTTCTTAGTGCTCATGAGATTTAGATTTTTATTGGGTGGTGGAATTTTGGGAACAGATGGGCAGAACAAGTCTTCAAGCCATTGGGCTATGGAGTTAATGAAAGAGTGGCTTAACTGGATTAGATCAATTTCTAAAGGATGAGTTCATAGGGTAGGCTAGCACAACAAAAATAAAATATGTAGGTTCAAATGGATGAGGTAGTCCTAACCAGGGTAAAGGGAAATGAAGAATCCTTAAACCGGGATCAAGATGAAGAACAAAAGGAGATCGGTAGCAAAGGGAAACTAAGAATCCTTTACTATGGACCAAAAGGGGGAAACTACAGAAGTAAGGGAGCAATTAAGAATTCCCAAACTAAGATAGTTTAGCAGAAAACAGTAAGAAAGTAAATAGTCAAGATCGAGAGCATTAAAGCTAATTCTGAAATATGATTCCTTATTTAATATTCAAATTTTATAGAGAAAATTGTTAATATTTATAAACATGAAGAGAAAATAGTAATAAACACGAAGAGATAATACTTATTTGATTTCCATTGTGCACAAGAATCCTATGAAATGTCTTTATATTTATTTCATGATCCAGTAAGACAATGCAATCTTGATTACAATAGAACTTGATATGAAATGTCTATAGAAATGTCTTTTAATCCACCCTAATTTCTTTGAAATGTGAAGTATTTATATAAAAAATATTACAAAATATCTCATAACAGTTTGAGAATTATTCTAGGAAATCAAAAATATCTTCAAGCATGAAGATAGAGACAGATGGAAAAATCCTTCTTGTTGCCCCTTTTATTGTGATTGTGCTGGTTGTTGTAGTTCGAATTTGGCTCTTTCAGTTGCTTGATATCTGTGTGCTCGAATGACTTTATGTCTTTAACCTACTGATACTATTTTACCTGCTACACTTTGACCTTGTTTCACCTACTTTACCTGACTGCCATATGGATTTACTGCAGTAACTTTATAGTAAATCTATTAATTTTACCCACCATTCATCTTCAGGTAATTTTATCTTCAACATCTTTCTATATGTCTCATCATCTTTGGTGTACTTGGCAAAATTTGTCTTTTTGACGAACATGTGCTTTACCTCATGATCTAGGAAGAACAGGTTTTCCAAATTATCATACAATACCTTTCCTGTGGGCAGAGCTTTTACCCCTGATGTACTAGCTCGGTCGTTGCCCAATTTGTTTAGTCTTTCAACATAGTCGTCTTGGGTCATAAGCTTGTCATGAATAACCATAAGACTGGGAAGACCTTTTTCCCTCTAAATACCAAAATTTTTCATGAATCTATCAATATTAGCTTGTATGCTTTGGAATTTCTTCTCAAGATTGAGCATAAGGTTCCTTTTAGTAAGAATCTTCTTGATTTCTATAATGGTCCCTGTCCTATCTTCTATTCCCAGTTCATCCAGATGATACTTGTTCTTGCTATTCAAAAGTTTTATCAGTTGGTTGGCCTCCTCGGACTTGTCTCCCAACTCTTCTCATGTCTTTTGAATTGCTTCGGTGGACACTTTCACTAGTTTAGTCTGCTCAAAAATTACTTGAATTGATGGCCAAACATCATTGACAGAGTCAATGATGTTGGACCAGAGCATCTCCTTTATATCTCGTAGTGGCTATTGCAATGTTAAGTTATTCTCAAGGATTTTTATCCTTTCACCCATTCTTTGACTCTTCTGAGCTTCTTCTTTCTATTGTGTTTGTGCAAGTTTGTAGTCAGTTTCCAAACTTGACACTTTTTCTCTAAACCTTTTAAGCTCTATAGCCTGGATGGTCATTTCCTCCATGGCTTTTACTAATTCAGTTGTCTTCTCTCTAGATGTACCTGCACTTTTAGATGTACCTATGACTAGCATAATTGTAGCTGGTGGAACTGCTGGTGCTAAGGAAGCAGCCAATGTAGAGGGCACTGCTATAATGACTATAGGAATGACAGTTTGTGGAGTGGTGGCCAACTCGGTCTATTTAGACTGAATCAAGCTGTCTAGCTCTTTCTCTATTTCCTCTAATTGATCATTTAGCTTAAGGACTAAGTCCATAAGCTCTCCCTGTTCCTTATGGGTTTCTAGTACTTCAACTGTTTGTTGATGATGCAGATGAGGGATTTTGAGCTGCTTTTTCAAGGTAGCTATGTCATCATTTTTCTTTTGGATTAGCTTTTCTACAACCTTTACATCCTTGGGATCATGTCCCAACTCTATGATTAAGTCTTATAAGGACTTTAACCTGGTATTCTTGGCTTGTGAAGAGGCCTTTTCTAGTTGGAATTGCGCTGATATATTATTCAACAAATTTTGTAGTTGATGTGCTGCAATGGCCTTGCTGGTCAATGTGTAATAGACCATTTCTATGGTCTTTTTGTGCAATTCTATTTGGTCGATAGGATGTATATCATTTTCCAGCACCTCAAAGCCTGTCTTTAAGTAATCTGCTATAGACCTGGGCTACTGTATGGTAAGCTTCATGAAGGTCATTTACATCTTACCTTCTTTTAGATCAAAGGCTGACATTAGCCTTGTTTTATTAGTGGGAGCCATTTTAAGGTATTGTGCATAGCTTTGAGCCTTCAACCTTTCATTTCTAGCCTTTATCTCTTTGTATTTCTCTCTAATGTGAAGGTCCTGACAAGTTGGAGCTCTAAATGAGGATACTTCCACGCTTCATTGTCTTTCCAGCATTCAAGCCTATGTAGTGGAAGGTTCTTGTGTTCCTCCAGAGGGAGTGGCTTGCCTGCTCTCTGCCCTTTCTGTACCTATTGTTCCAGTTGTTTCGTCTGTAAACTCTTGTTCTGAAAAAGGATTTAACCTTTACCTTTTCACATAAGTCTGTGCAATAGGTTTGCTAGAAGGAGTGGCCTCCTCCCTTCTCTTTTGGGATTCTTCTCCTCATTTAGAGGAGTCTGTATAATAGAAGGAGTACTCATGATGTGTTCTGGTTGAGCTAGCTCTTCTGGTATGTCTGGTTGCTCTGATTCTTCTTGCTCGAGGTCCTTCTTTTGCATGTTGCTCGCTATGTTCCTATGTTTTCCTTTGAGACAGGGATTCTCCTAGCACCTGTACAAAAGAATATTCATCAAGTCTCCTTTCTAGATCAATCAACACATTGTCAACAACAACTTTTGTGCTATATCTATTTACTAAAGTGTTCTCCACCCATTCTAGTTGATTTGCATATTGTTCTATCTCAGGAATTCTGTGGTGGATATAGGGAGACAATTTGTTCTTTTGTCTTCTATTGCAGATGAAATCAAAAGGGTCATATCTCCATATGAAGCTTTGTTTCAGTTTGAGCCTTTGAAGGATTTCTTTTGCTTCCTTTCCAGCTTCCCTACTATTGCATATAAAGGGGCCAAGTTGGTCTTTTATTCTGAGTTGAGCTTTATTCTTGGCCTTTACAAAATGTACCTCATCTAAATTAATTATTTTCCTATAGTACTCCAGAGCAAATAGTCTTCTGGGGAGGTATCTTGGTAGTTTGTATGGTGCTAACTCACAACCATATATCCTAATTTCAGTGTGATTTTGGTACAAGTACCAATCTCCCACTCTGTATTGTTTGGATAGCTGTAGGATCCTCTGATATCTACATTGATCCTAGGGGGAGGACTTCCTAACAACATGGTTGCCACTGGGTGCACAAAAATATCTATTAAATTTGTATAAGTATATGGAAAGTCATATTGGTGGATTAATGAGGTCCAGAAGACTATTGATCTAGGGTTGCCTCTGGTATCAAGCTTTTGAAGTGTGAATGGGAATTTATTAGTTTGATAGTATAGGAAAAGATGATATAAAACTGATGAGTACTTGAATACTCTTTCATTGTCCATTCTCATGAATTTATCATTCATTTTATCTGCAATTAATTTAACATAATCAAACATTATGGCAGGGGGTTGTCCAAGGGTGTAAATGGACATGAAGGCTATAATAATCTCATCAACAAACTCACTGGTAGTCTGGCCTAAAACACTATATTTCATTGATATAATGTCTCGTCCAAGTTTAGAGAATATGGTGCACATGTATGGGGGAGGGTCCTTTGGAATGTATTTCTCTTCCACAATGAAGGTCTGGAATAATTGAGCAAGTTTAGTGGAGGTGATTGTAGGGAATCTGTCAAGCAGGTCTCCAATGGAAATGGGGGTCAGGTTTTGCCCTGGTTGCAACTACAGTATTTCATTAATGGATTCAGTAGTGACGGTGAATAATACAATATGGTCGGGAGTCATCACTACTCTTTGGCTGGGATTGTAGTTCATTTGGAAGTAGTGGACAATTTCAAGGAAGATACGAACTCTAGGAAATTGGTACTTAGGCAAACCTGATTCCCAAAGACCTATTTTGTCTACATGGTTTAAGTACTGTTCCCTGTACCTACAATATAACTTCAGTGGGGATTCATGGACAAATGTGTCTTTGATTTGGAAGTCTTTGTCTGCCAAAGGGAGATGGTCTGATTCCTGGTGGGGAGTAGTAATTGGTAGGACATTCAGTGCAACTGAAGCAGCCATTCTTGGTTCTTGTGGATTCAAGAATGGGGGCAAAATGTTTTCAGTCAAATTGGGGGCAAATTGGTTCAATTCAGAGTGGTTTGGGGTTGTTGGGAAATTGTTTTACTTAATTACTTAATAAATTTAAAGCAATTGAGTAACATGTTTGGGAATTAGACAGGGTTTCTTGGTGAATTTGGATAAATACCTGGTTTTGGCTCTGAACGGATTGATGAGTGACTGTGCACAGTTTGCAAGAGGTGCACATGACTAAAGAATGGACTTTACATTCAACAGCTTTAGCAGGTTGGCAGTTGGATGTGAGTTGGCAGTTACATGGAGGTCTGAGCGTTTTCCATGATAAAACAAAAAACAATGAGTTTTTTTAGTTTTATTTGTAAAGTCAACCAATTTGCTGGGTATAAGGGGAAAGGTACATTTGGCATTAAGCCGGGGATGAGACATTTTGTCGTCTAGCAGGAGGCGGTAAATGGGTTTGGTTCGCATTGCTTTTTGGCTGGAGTGGTTTAGGGGGGAGGTCACCCGATGCCATTTATCGGGCAACACGTAGCATTGGGGTCTAAAGCAAAACCACCCATATCGGGTGGGTAAAGTTCAACCTTCGGAGGCCACCCGATATGATCGATTGTCATTGGATTAACGAGGGCCAATTGAACGGTGGTTGGGGTGAAAGGCTTGAACGAAGGTTAAATGTAGGGGCTCGACGGAGTTTTAAAAGCGGCAAGATTAAGTTAATCAGGGATTATGGTGTGGTTAGGGTGTCGGGGGTGATTTCATTGGCAGGGTCGACTATCAATTAACTGCAGATTTGTTAATCAATTTCTTTTATCTGAATAGGTTTTTATAAAGTTTATATTTTAGACTTTTCAGGGCGGGATATTAATATAAGGGTTTTATATAACTATAGGGGAAGGGTTTATTGCTTTTTTGGGATTTATTATACATATAAGTGTTATAAGATAATATGATATTGGTGGAGAATGAATAAAACACTAAGTATAATGCATTTATTTCTTTTGTTTTGTCATAAACATTATAGTTAGGTTAAAGTAGTTTTTTGGTTTTTTATGAGAAAAAGGGTCTTTTCATGGGGGAATGATCACTTTTTGTAGGATAACAAAGTTTTATCCTTAGAGAAAGGGGTTTATTAGGGGAAAATGATTTTTCCTTAGGAAAATGATGTTTTTCATGGGAAAAGGAATTTGTTGGGGAATATGAGTGAATTTGAAGGGGGTGAATGCTTATGAGGGGAATTTTAGCACTTAGGACCTATAAGTTATTGGGCTGAGGGTCTGGTGCCTCCAGAAGTCAGAGAAATGCTTTGAGCCCCTTTAGCTTAAGATGTTAGGTACTTTAAGACTTTTCTTGGAAATTAGTTAAGTGGAAAATGTAATGAATGAGGGAGGTTAATCAATTGATTTTGTGTGCCTTAATAAATGCTCAATTTTCATCCATACGTAGAACTTTGATGATGAAGGTGAATAATATGATCTTATCTAATCAATCAACACAATTCTGCAACCATTCTTCTACTTACCCATCTACTCATCCTACCATTTTTACTTCTCTTTATTAGGGTGCACTTAAGCTGGCAAACCCTTTATCAAAACTTTTGTTTTCCTTTTACAAAAGTAATCTATCTAAGTCTAATATTACTACATATAGGGGCTTAGATTAAACAGTTGAGCTCCTTTTATTCACTCTACCTATCTACTTATCTGCCAAGATTAAATAGTTTTGTCAGATTTTATTCTTTATCTCTAAGCATAAAATTGGAAACATGAAATGGCCAAGTTTAAACATTTTGACCATCCATGGATTGTGGAAAAGGTACCAAGCTACACACAATATTTTATTCTACATCAAAAGTAAATAGTAGTGGCATTTTGACTTCTTTCATGGTCTTTTTCTTTCTTGGGGTTCATTTTTTCATATTTTTTGACATTTTTATTCTTTGTGTCCTTTGATTTTTCTTTTAGGACATACCCTTTTTACATTTTGTAATTTTTTGATTTTTTTCAATATGGAAAACATTTGCAGAAAGCAAAGGTATGTACATATTACAGATTTAATCTCAGCCATTCAAAAATTATGACTCCTATTGGTATAGGAACCTAACACGTTCCATAGTTGTTTGAATGTAGGAGTTTCATTCAAACTATTGAGACCTGATGAGAAGGCACTCCATGATGTTGGTAGTTCTAGAAGTGTAGTGATTGCAGTATCCTTTTCATGTACTATATCATCAATCTCTTGGAGTTCATATCTTATTCTATCTATTCTCACAAAGATAGATGCCATAGTGGCTTCCTTTCTCATCTTTGTTGATCTTAGTTCATCCTTAAGACTTGCTATTTGACCAAGATTATTTATTTTGAATAATTTGGATAATGCCTCATATGTCTCTTGAGAAAAATATATGTTGGATATATATGGCATGCAGTTATCCTATATTCCATCCACCATTAGTGTCTGGCCTATATCTCTGTTTCTATGAAATTTTCCTTTTTTGCATCACTTGACTCATTTGTAGGCTTCTTTACTTTTCCTTTGACTAGATCCAATACTTTATTCTTCTCGAGGATGAGGTCTATCCTCTTCTTCCATGCTCTGTAGTTAGATGCTCCTTCTAATTTTTTTTCTCCCTTCATTGAGTTAGACATTGTCCTTGAAGATGGTAGGCTTTACTTCTTATATGATACTTTTGATGACCTTTATTGAAACTTCTTAAAACTCCTTATTATCATTTTAATAGATCTTCAAGCTGCCCTTTTCCTTCTTCTTCACCTTAGCTTTGTAACTATGTTATAAAATAATAAAGGAAGAAAGATTTTCTTTATGTTGATAATTACTTATGAGATTCTTATTTTCCTATTAACTTTCTTGTGTTCTTATTTTATCTTGGTTCATCAAGAAATTACCAAAACAATTGCACGAAGATCAAAGACACCAAGTATAGGCGGGCAGCCAGGGAAAAACCCCAATCTAGGGTAAAACACTGTCAACAACTTTTCCTTCAATATTTTCATGAGATAATCTAAGACTCTTAACATAGACACAAACTTCACCCATACCAAGTCAACCCTTTCTTCCTTCTGTAGATGATAACCCTTTCAAAAACAACTTCGACCTAGCAGCAACAACTAGAAGCAACATCTTTGACCTAGTAGTAACAACTTTGACCTGGAAACAATTAGTACCAACTGGAAGCAACAACTTTGATTTAGTAGTAGATACTTCGATATTCCTAGAAAGTTCACACATGTGAAATATAGATGGCCCAAAACTCCAATCTTTAACTTCCCTACAATTCTCCTCCTCCTTTTCCAATTTCGCACTTTTTAGCTGCCTATTCTTGTAAATCGAGCTTGTGTGATTTAGTATCCTCCAAATGTATCGAACTTCTCCAATATGCTTCAGGTGAGGTTGAATTACCTTGTTCGAGGTCAACTTGATCTCCTTGAGGTCAACTTGGTGTGGACGTGACAAATAACTTATGACTCAATAATAAATCTTTTTACATGATTCAAAAGCCCAAGAAGGGTCTCTTTAAGTGGAAAATTACTCTAAAGACAGTATAAATCCTAGAAGTCCTCAATGGATACTTTGACTTAAAACATGATGACCCAAGCATGAAACCGATGCTTTAATAAGTCATAACAATAATACTAATATTTTTCTTCTTTCTTTTGATAAATACATTTCATTATGACTTAAATATGATTTATGAAGATCGAACCTAGTCACATTCTTCAACAGAGTTTGCATATAATAATGGGTATCAGGAGTCCTTGAGGATGAGTCCATTTAAGGCTCTTTATAGGTGGAGTTGTAATACTCCTATCATTTGGAATGATCCAGTGAACAGGGTGTTTATTGGACCTAATATGTTGGCTGAGATGGAACAGGAGATGCAAGTTATCAGAAGGAATTTGATGGCAGCAAAAGACATGAGAAAGAGTTATGCATATCAACACATAGAATTCAAGGAGTTTTGGGTTAGGGAGCATGTGTATTTATGCATTAAGCCCAAGGGAAGCTCTTTGAGGATTGGGTCAGTGCCAAGTTGGAACCTTGGTATTGTGGGCCTTTTGAGATCCTTGAGAGGATCGGATGAGTGGCCTATATACTTCCGTTGCCACCAATAGTGAAATTACATGATTTCTTCCATGTTTCATTTCATAAGAAGTATGACCAAGATCTTTATTATGTGATTGACTTGTCTATATTGCAAGAGGAACTAGAGGGATAATTCCATCTAGAACCTCAATGCATTTTGCAGCGGAAACAACTCATGCTCTAGAACTGAGCAATCGAGCAAGTCAAAGTGTAGTGGAGCACTTTAGGCCCAATGAAGCTACATCGGATATGGATAATCAAATGTATGATTTATATCCTTATTTATTTGTTAGTTGAGCAGATGTATTTGGATTTTGTGTTTTGGTTTATATTTATATATGCATATGCGTATTGTAAATACTACAATGAGTTGTTTTATAAAGATCCAATAAGAAATATGTCGTAAATACTGCATCAAGTTGTGTTATAAAGCTCCAATAAGTAGTATGGTGTTCATGGTTTCAACAATTTGGTATGATGTAAATACTACATCATGCTAGGTTATAAATATCCATGGGCAACATGTTTTTCTCGTTATAAGTGTCATTAAACACCAAGGATGGTTTCCCCCCAAGGGGGAGGGTTTTGTAACAACCCCTGGTTGATTTTCCATGTAAATACAATAATACCAAGGTCATGGGACACATATTCCAAGCTAAATGTTGGGAAAAACACTATAGTGGGAATCACTTGTGATTAATTAATGGCTATGGAAATTAGCAAAGGAAAAATGGCAATAAATGGCATTTATTTATGAAAATAAAGGAAAGTAGGAGAAAATGAAGGTGAAGAGACACACATTTGAATGCAAAGGAAATTAGATGAAAAATGAAGGAAAATGAAGAAAATAGGGAGATCGATGATAAAAGGACGTTAGAGAATCAATTTATAGCTTGGATGAATGGTGTATGAAAGTGGTTCCTTAGTTATGTGTTATTATTGGCATTAATATTTTCTTGGATTAACAATGGTTTTAGCCTTTCCTTTCCATTTTCTGGATGTCCATGGTGTTGTGGGATTTCCAATCATTTTTCTAATTGGTGCTTAGGTTCCCAATGACTGTGGTTTGTAAAAGACGCGCTGGAACAACCTGGGTTGAGTTAATAGTTCCTAGAGCCATTGGTTGGGACATATGCTCTGGAGCCCTTTGTGGGTTGAGTTACTAGTTGCTGGAACCATGGACATATTTGGTAGAGATCGATCTGTTTAATTTTAGTGATTTCCGAACCATAGAGGTGGAATCACTGTGGTTGAGGGTTGAGGTAGTTTGGGCTCTATAAGCCCTGGTTCGGCTTTGTTTTAGTTTATTCCATGAGATCCCACATTCACGCTTAGAATATGGTGTAGGGGTGATTGGCTGAAAGAGAGATTTGGTTCAACCCAATATATGGTTGGGTTTTATGTGAAAGTCCATGACTTGGTTGGAATGTTATTTTCCTATTGTGATTTATGAGCATTTGTACTAGTTATTATGTTGGCATTATGGTTGATTTACCATGGTTTCTATGTTGGTTATTTGTTGGTAACATGATGCATTCTATGTATGGATTCTATCATGTTTTGATAACTTATTGAATGGTTGCTAAATGCATGGACTAACAAGTGTTATTGTAGCTAGATATATAGGCCTTATTACCTTATTATTGTTTCTCAAATAAATATTATCAATTTATGATCAAATATGCATTCATGACCTGTAGCTTACATGTTTGTCAAAGTTTGATGAAATGTCTGTCATGGACTAAGCATGTCTAGGTCAAGTTCTTTCTTGAGTTTTGATTGATCATACTTGTCATTTCCTTTCATTTCATTCTAAAAAGTGATAGGCAGTTCTGGGCAGTCGTATGGAGGATACCCTAAAAAATTGGCTCAAATCTCGAAACCATTGGCATTTGAAATTGGAGGACATATGTCATAACTGGATGGAAGAAGGCTTGTGTGTTTGGTTGCAGCCTCGTAACTACGCTCTTGCCTTGTTGTGCATGCATTTGGGGTGTTAGGTTAGTGAAGAATGGTTCCAACTCAAAGATTGATTAACTAGGGTGGTTGTCTAGCTCTTGATTGATTTGTAGCCCCTGTAGGATGTCTATACGTGTTAATGTGTTGGCCCCACTTCGATAACTAGAACTTGGAGGTTGGGTCATGTCATAGTGAAACTCATCTCATGTTTACCCTTATGAGCTTATAAATTTAGGTAAATCTAGGAGGAGGTGGTTACACTCCCACTTAGTAACTAGAGGATCTCCCTCCAACCCGAAGGTCTTTGCGTAGCTTCCCCACTAACTCAAAGCATGTCCCACAAATGAAATATTATGTTCTTCCTCAATATGATGGACAGTGAAATATGCTTCTAATTTCCACAACTAGTGATTTATCTTCAAAGTGTTGATTTCATATTGGTATGACTTAATATCAAATTTTGTTTCCATTTTGAATATAGACTTATATGAATGATTCACATCACTCAAAATAGGTTTGATCTTTTTCGGTTTGTTTCTTCAACTGGTTCTTTTTTTATTTCTCATCTCCTTATCTTCCCTCTGATTTGTCCTCTACATTATAACCCCCATATTCTCTAAATAGCCCAAGCTTATTTCTCAGGACCAACATTAGGAGATTTGCATTACGATTTATATCTATGACTTGTGCTTCCAACCATGAAAACCTCTCCTCTGCAGTATTAGGAGGGTTACTCACAGATTTGTCGGCTATCACTAGGGTTTTATGATTTTTGGCTTAGAATATCTAGATCCCCTGTAAATATCCACAATATATCCAAATAATCATGTTGTGATACTAATATGAACCATAAACTATCAGTCATATTCCACTAGACAGCTTGTCACAATAGGTATGATAAAACTATATTTAAAAATGTAATATCTACACTATTAGGAGTTTATTTCTCTTTAGATTTCTTGATATTTAGATTACTTTTAATTATGTATGCATGAAAATTAAAATTATGGAAGAAATAGATAACATTGAAATAAATACTCACAATCATGATTTGACACAAGATATGACCTAGGAAACCTTTTTGGGAGAAAACCCAACTGGAAGGTGGGGTCGCTTTTCCCTCTTTCTCTCAATAGAAAATGGCTACGAGTATAAATAAGTATGGTCCGTGGCATATGGGATACTACAGTGAAAAAATAATCTGTGTCCACTCTATCTCCTATCAATCTTCTCTGTTTTTTCTCTTCTATGGAACAAATGCACTCGAGAGAATGGAACTTCTTTTCTTCCTAGTGGCCTAGTTAGAACACAACCTAGTAACCTACTAGTGGTTAGGTATGAATACCTCAACTATTAATGAAAGTTACAATATTGACTCTTATAGATTTTTTTTTCATCATAATAATGTGGCTAACTCCTTTTCCATTAATAATGGGGGTTAAATTGGTATCCTCTTGAATTATGGTGGTGAAAGCAGGAAGGTCAAATTTTGAGTGGCCTAACGTTTGCATGCAAACTTTGATTGAGGTGATTATTATGTCATTAAAAAGGTATCTACATGTAGAATATGGAAAGAATGGGTTGGAGTGTGGTTGGGATAAGGCAGAAAAGTCTTACCCCCCATAAAAAATCGTTTGTGGCTCAAAATTCTCCCACCAGTAAAAATGGTCCTCTGTTGATTCCTAAACTTTTTCCACTCTAAAAGCATAGATATGGATGATAGAAAATATGATGATCCAACATGGATCTAGAAATCCATAGAAATGAAGGAAAATAAGTGATTCTTCAAGGAGTGAGGAATTTTATCTCTGTCAAGCATATCTTAGTGCTACAAGTAAATAAGTGCAACTAGAAATGTACCCTATATGTGGTCCAAGTGACCAACATGGAAAAAAGTACTAAGGTTAGAATTGAGGATCACCCTATCTTAAAGTAGTTCGGTGATGTGTTTTTGGAAGAATACAAAGATTTGTACTTGTTGACTAATGAAAAGTTCACAAGTCACCTTTGCAAAGATGTCCAAACCATTTCTCTCTACCATGATTCATGCTCTCAAACGAATAATAATAATGGATTAAAATGAAATTATTCATAAGTCATGGTAGGTCGGGTCCCCCCCCTTGAAGCAATAAGAAGATGACATCTAACATTATTTTATACTTCTATATTTTCATACAAGTATATGGTGTTACAACGAGCACTAAATGGAGTATATGTGTATGCATTTACATGTGGATTGAAGATTTTCTTATTCTTACATCATTATTTGACACATATTTATCATATCAAAATGAAAGATACAACATTGAATAGTATTCCTCTAGCCAAAGAATTCTTCGCAAGTATTTTAAAAAATATTTAATGATCAATTCTATGCCTCTCGGGTACTCATGTGGTAAGAATGACAAGAAAAAAAGGAAGAAAAGAAGGTTGCAAGCACCTTACGTAGTACTATATGCTAAACCTTAGAGGATGTTTTTCATGAAAAAATAGATAAAGTGTGCAAAGTTTTTATGATTTAATGTCTCTCATAGATTTACCATTATAGGACATCAATCCTTGTCTCAGACCAAAAGAAAAATATGTATATCAAGCCTCAATTTCTCCCTCGACATTGAAAGCAAGTAAAAACATGATAAATAAAAGCTTTCAATCACATAGCCATTTCATATGGGGCTTATGACTTAATACAACGATTGGGTTTATTAGTGTTCTTTCATCCTGTTAGTCCACCATAATTAACACTTTTCACCTCCCAACGCCAACCTTTCGTCCCCTGGATTTCAAAAATAATTTCATTTCCTACCTAAAGCACTCAACCAAAGTATAACATGTATTTCATTTCCATAAATTAAGCCTGTGTATGCTATTTCTAACTCCCAACATAAAAACTTGTTATAATAATTCTTATGTGTATAAAGTGCCCATGTATATTACTTCATTTCTTTGAAAAGTTAAAAATGGCCTTTGCTATTTTAAAAGGAGCGAAACAAGGGCATACATTATCCTTTACACATATGACTACTAGTTGATTTACCCAGTTGTTGTTTACAAAGGCCTGAAAGACAAGAGCCCCTATTTCTATGTTGTTAGATCATGATATAAATTATGAGCTATCATGCATGGATTCATTTTTCTATCCCTCATTCTAGCTCTCTTTTATTGAAAATTTCAATGTTGATA
This sequence comes from Pinus tabuliformis, assembly GCA_031772625.1. Taxonomy (NCBI): domain Eukaryota; kingdom Viridiplantae; phylum Streptophyta; class Pinopsida; order Pinales; family Pinaceae; genus Pinus; species Pinus tabuliformis. The sequence continues at coordinate 737,706,010 of CM062814.1, read as the reverse complement.
TCCATCCACTCCTTGTTATATTCGTACATAAATTAATGGCCCATCCATACTTCTTACATGTTGATAAATTTTGAGACATTTAAAATTTTAATGGGACCATTTAGTTATGTGAGAGTCACATTGTTTACTTATAAAGTAAAATTGTGGTACAATTTTGATCTTTTTTCTTGTAAAGTCTTAAAAGAAATAGTTGTCTCAGTTATTGACATAAGTGCATGTCCTACAACCATGAGTTCCTCCATTAGATGATACATGTTACAAAATACATTTCCTTGGATAGCATAGTTCCTTTTGCATGCATGATCAATTATTTTCCTACATATTTTATTTTTTCCCCATGTATGTTTATCAAGAACTCAAACATTTACATATAACAAGGTATCAAACAATACTTCACTTTAATTATTGCATGCACACATTTTGAGATTAATTATTTCACAATATATTTTATTGGATATTGTGCACAATGAGTATCTTTAGTAGATGGTGTCGTGGTGACCAAAGAAGTCATGGAAGGAAAAAAAAGTCTTGGAGAGAGAATAAAAACAAGTTGATCAATTTTTCTGTGCATTTTGACATGGACTCTGAGGAGTTAAACTGGCTTGCTCAAACTAGAAATATTTATATTGGAGGTCATTCACCTCACCTCCGTACCCCACATGCCTCACAAAAATATACCTCTACCTCATCCCAAAATTGTGGAAATCATGGAGCCTCAACCTCCTAAACAATAGCCCATGCAACATGATGTTGCAATTCCAATCTCACTAAACCAACATTTGGTTATACACATTGGACTGATATCTCTCATAATTTAGTTCCTCCTATAATTTCTACTCATCATGCACCTTTTGCACTCATGTAGGTTATTTTCTCTTATGCCAATAAATACATTCATTCACCTCCTCAGTTTATAATAGGCAAGCTTCATTTATCTGCAGTGTCAGCACGCTCCCCTCCTAAAGCCACATCTACAAATTCCCATACTAGTGCATCAAAAACAACTAAGAAGAGAGATATTTCCTTCCAAGATATGCATCCAAAGGTATAAGGAGGAGAGAAGAGTGGAGGAAAATAGTATGATGCAGGTTGCAGCAAACATCTTGAGTTATCTTAATATTACAGTTATATTTTACCATTTAGTTTGAATTTGTCTAAACATATTTTTGTTTACAATATATATTATATTTCTGGGAAAACATGTTACTTTTGGTCATGCCATATATTTCGATGATATTGCTTCTTATGGGAGGCACAAGGTTGTTTCATGTGACATTTTATGTGATGATGAATGATGTGGTGTTTTATATCCATATTTTCTATGATATGATGTAATATTTACATGTGATTGATTTCCATGGAAATCACAAGGTTTGATGAAAGTAATTTATGAAGATAGATATAAAAGGGGGGTCCCACCTACCATAATTAATTAAAATTAATTAAAAACTCCTAAAATTTCGTCTCTGGAATTTAAGAAGAAAAGTTAACTTAATGAATAGATTAATTACAAAATAGATATATCCTCTAATTTCCCATGGAGCATACATAATTTGCTAGAGGACATAGGAGGGATGGAAAAACTAGCAAGGTTAGGTATGCATAAGCTTTAGGTTGTTATTTTCCCATCATAAATTTTAACTTGAGTACAAGATATTACCTATTTTTGTGACAACATAATCTTTGGAGTGATAAGGAGGGAGAAAACACATTAGTTTCAGACTAATTTGATCAACATTCTCTTTATTTTCTTGCACTATTTAACGTTGTTACAAGGTATGATATGTCTTATGTTAGTGCTAACAAGCACAATATTTTATAACATTCACTGATTCAATCTAATTAGAGAGGTCCTAGTTAGCCCAACCATATTATTTTGCTTAATTTTTGTTATTAAGATGTCTATGTAAGAATATTTAACATCCTGGATATTTCAAAATAGATTTCTGGTCTGAATTATCGTAGGAGTTGGCCAAAACAGTCAGTTGTACTCTTTCATTTTTAATAAAATCAACACTTGGAAACCTTACTTTTTTGGCATATTTTTCTAAAAAATTTACTCATATTTCATGAGATTTTTCAATAGATTTTGTAATATTTTATACTAAAATATGTGGCTAATTTATGTCAATTCATGACATATTTGCATCATCTCATGGTTGATGGAGTATTATTATAAATGTTCCTACAAATTTTCTTCTTATTTTATTTTACTATTAAATTTATAACTTGTTACTGTGATATATTGTACATGTTGTACATATTTTTGTTATTTAATCATTTTGCATGTTGCATATAGTTTCCATTTTTTTTATTTTTAGCATAATAGTTTACTATATATAAATATAGTCGGTACACTAAGGGGATTAAGCATTGGGTACTGTCTGATTATCTCAGTCTCCCTATTAAATTCAAGGGAGTTGTGAGGGAAGCATAAAATAAACTTTACCTGTCAACATCATTTTGGTGAACATACTAGGGATCAAACCCAAGGGATTCAATTAATTAATCTTCGGTTCTACAACTTTTCCTTCCCACCTAGCCATACATTCTATGAGTCAGATCAACCTAAATAATCCTCTCAATAACCAAAAAAGTGTCTATCATTCATTGTTGAATTTCATACTTGATAACTCCGACTCTACTTCCGAATTAGAGCAATCTTGGGTTGTCATAGCTCAGGATATTGATTTGTAGGAACAAAGAGAATCCCTTGAAAGGCATCTTCAAGATATTTTCGCTAAAAGGTAATTGGATTATGACCCATGAACCCCATTCCTCTAGGATCATTCAAGGTTTGAGTCTAGAATATAATTTGTTAGATGAAATGCAAATATGAAAATATATCCTTTCTACTCAAGATCCTCTTAAGTTCTATTAGGGTCTCGCTTGTTCTTCTAGAATAACCTCTCCTTTTCATAAAGTCATGTCGGTAAATCAGTATTCATCCCAATCTACTTCCTCTAATATGTAGTCTTCATCAATTGCATCATCATCCAAAGAAGTTAGTTGTACTCTTTCATTTTTAATAAAATTAACATTTGGCAACCTTCAATTTTTTGGCATATTTCTCTAAAAAATTTACTCATATTTCATGAGACTTCCAAGAAGATTTGCTAATACGTTGTACTAAAATATGAGGCGAATTTATGTCAATTCATGACATACTTGCATGGTCTCATGGCTGATGGGGTATTATTATAAATGTTCCCGCAAATTTTCTTCTTATTTTTTTTACTATTAAATTTATAACTTGTTACTATCATATATTGTACATGTTGTACATATTTTTGTTATTTAATTAATTTACATGTTTCATGTAGTTTCCATTTTTATTTTTATTTTCAGCATACTAGTTTAATGTATCTAGATATAGTCAGTACACTAAGGGAATTAATCATTGGGCATTATCCAATTATCTCACTAGCCCTATGCGATTCAAGGGAGTTGTCAAGAAGCATAAAAAAACTTCACCTATCAACATATTTTTGGTGACCATACCAGGGATCGAACCCAAGGGATTCAATTAATTAATCTATAGTTATGCAACTTTTCCTTCCCACCTAACCATACATTCTATGAGTCATCTCAACCTCAATAATCCTCTAGATAACCAAAGAAGTATTTCTCATTCATTGTTCAATTTCATACTTGATAACTCTGACTCTGTTACCAAATTGGAGCAATATTGGGTTGTCATATTCAAGGATATTTATTTGTAGGAATGAAGAGAAGCCCTTGAAAGGCATATCTGAGATCTTGATTCTAAAAGGTAACGGGCTTATGACCAATGAACCTCATTCTTCAAGGAGAATTAAAGGTTTGAGTCTAGAATATAAATTTTTAGATGAAATGAAAAGATGAAAATATATCCTTTCTACTCAAGCTCACATTAAGTTCTATGAAGATCTCATTTATTCTTCTAGAATAACCTCTCCTTTTCATAGAGTCATGTTAGTAACTTAGTCTTCATCCCAATATACTTCCATTGTTATGTAGTCTTCATCAATTGCATCATCATCCATTCAAATTGGTATTTTACATTGATCATTTAATCCAATGCAATATATTATCAACTTTTTCAAGGTGATCAAGAAATATGGTTTATTTCAATTTGAAGAAGATGCAAATACCACTCTTGGGCATTTACCTTCCTGATGAAATTTAATGCCTAGCAATACATCATTACCTAAGTTTAAAGATCATTTTCCTAAGTTATTGGCTGATGGTAACATTACTACAAATGTACACCTAATTTTTTTCTCTAACATATCTCATAATATTGGCGCTAATGATAATGACACATGCATATGTTTTTTTTTCCAATTCTTTAGAAGGAAAGGCGACACACAACTTTTTTGAACTTCCTCCTAAGGACTTCTCTACCTACATGGATCTATGTCACTAAAAATATACTTATAGCCAACTTCAAAGCCTCGTTGATCTCCTTTAGGAGTATAATAATGTTACCTTTAAAAAAGGTGAAACTATTAAATCATTTAATCTTCAATTCACCAAATTATATAATCAAATCGCTAATATCACCAAGCCACAAAATCAAGTTTCCATGATACATTACTATAGTACTTTGCCCCCTGCTTAGCACCATAGGTTAGAGGCGAAAAATGTCATAATTTGGGGTATGCTTTAAAAATATGTATGGAATATGAATAATAGTTATGTCCAACTAGCCTTCCACTTGAAGACTCAACTAACCAATCTAATTATCTAGTTTCCTTCAACTCATGTAAGACGCGAGAAGCCATTTGATATCTTTCAAAAAGAATGTGGTAGCACAACCTCACGTTGAGGCTTCTACCTTAGCTCTTATAAGAAATCCTTCTCAAACATATCAACCAAATTCTCTTCTTTCTTTACTATAGTGAAACTTCTGTAAAGAATATCATGATGAAGAAACCTATGAAGTTAAAAGAAATGGCTAGGAGATAATTTCTAGTAAGAGAACTAACCGCATAATTGCAAACAAGGATTGGGCTGATGATAATGGGGTAATTTTGGTCGAGACAAGGATTTCATTTAGAGCTATAAATTCTAAGAATCAACCCTTTATAAATTCTTATAATTAAAAAATCCTTGATGCCACACCCTAGCGTACAAATGTAAATTACACCACCCCTTCCTCTTTGGATATACCTCTATTTAATATCCTAAATCAAATGGATAACATTAAATTCGATGTTTCACTGCTTGATATGGTCACTACTTCCAAGAAAGAAAAACATAAAGAATTTTCTTGAAGGAAAAATGGCTGCTCCTGTCCATTTCCTTGAGGTTCACCCCAAGGAAGATTCTCCTAAAAAAAAGCCTTCGTTGTAAATAAATCAAGAAATTTTGTTAAAAACCCTCCTTTTTAAGTTTCTATGAAGATAAGTGATAATATTTCTCATTTTTATCTAGTTGATGGTGAGTAAATTCCTAAATTATGCCTAATATCATCATGGAGGAGTTAGAATTTCAATGCTCGAATTAAAGGCCCAAGAAAATTGTAACCTACAACAATTCTCAACAAGTAACTATTGGAAAGATTAAGGATGTCACCTTAACCCTTTGTGCACATCCTAAAATCATGACCACATGTAATATAGAATTAATGGACATGCCATTTAGTAATTATTCAATTATTCTAGGGAGAGACTCGGAAACTAGAATAGGTGGATATATTTCTTTATAAGGTGGAACTCATATGACCCTCCCTAAAGATGGTAAGAATATTATTGTTTTGAGGAAAGGGAGGATATCACCTTATATAATAATTTACTTCAACCCCATGTGAATTATATTGAAGCAAACCTATGAGTTTACTCTCTTTTCACTGAGGAAGAATGACATCCTCCTCCTCCTCCTGATCAAGATGATCAATTTTGGCATATTCACTTTGATGGTACACATTCAAATGAGGGGAATGGACTCAAAATTGTGATATATTTGTTGGAAATAATACTGAGAGGGGGGGTGAATCAGTATTATCTGATTAATCAAACTTTTTAAATGCTCAGAAACATATACGCTACTTCAGTTAAGTGAACCAGCGTGTACACGCTACTGTGACGAAGTAAAACAGCGTATAGGAAGAAAACTCACAATTTAGTTAGCTTTTTCTTCAATTAAGTGCATCAGGACATTATTCATCACATTAACAGTAAACATGTGCAGTAAAACAGAACAGATAAAAAGCCACACACATGAACACCAAGATATAAGGTGGAAACCCAATGTGGGTGAAAACCACCTGCTGCAAGTTGTCTCTATCTTTCTTTAATATGAAACTTCAGTTTACAATCTTTTGTACTGGTGCAGCCTTATACCAGTACGCAGGCTACAACCTGCAGAAGGCTTCAACCTTCTCTCGTTCTCCAAACTTCCTTGGAAGGGAGCTCCAACCCCCTTTGCTCTTGTACTAGCCAAGATACTAGTACGTAGGTGCTGACCTACAATCTTCCTTCTTTCAGATATCACTTTTCATACATTTTCAGACTTGGATATTCCTGAAGCACAACATTACAATCTGAAGACCACAAATCATTCAATTTCCACAACAGATCATTGAAGCATAAAACAACCAAACTTTGAATCACTGAACCACTGAACCCTGTCAATCACCAGTTACCAGAACACAGAGCAGACTACAGAATTCTGCAATATCAGTCAGACCCCACTGTAAACCCAAAATCAAGCTTCAAAAGATATACGCTACTTCAATGAGCAAAACCCGCGTATACACGCTCTTTTACCGAAGCCAACCTGCGTATAGATCTAAAAATAAACTTTCTCAATTTGCAGCTGTACCAGACATTAGTTAGATCCAAAACGTAACATTGCGACAATATGCAGATCTAGAAATACGCATAATCAACCATATCATGATAGTGCATTTCAAACCATTAGATCCCGATCTATCCTTAGATCTAGTCTTCCATCAACCGATGTGATCTCTCCTTGGCTTAGATCAAGCAACCCAGAACCTGCATATCAGATCTCTTTCTCTCTTAGATATTCAAGCCTTGTCGAAAGATAATTTTGCCTAATGATCTTCTTCTCCTTATATAGTCTTAGGCCTAACTCAATACCAAGAGCCAAAACCATAGTAACACAATACCATCAACTTCAAAACTAGGGATCGACACGCCCGTCGAGACACAGTGGTCCGAAATCATAGGCACAACTTCCAAGGACTAACCACCATGGACCAAAGGAACCTTTCCACATACACATGCTTTTTATGAATCGAACTTGCGTGTACACGCGACTTGGGCTTAACGAAACGGCGTGTATGAGCTTCCTTGGTATGTTGTACTGAGATCTGTCTTCTGATTAAGTTGCCATCACCTGTACCAACCTCTGAGCACCTGTACCATCCTCTAAGTGAGTTGCCATCAAGGACAACACTTGAATCATAATGCCAACAATCTCCCCCTTTGGACTTGATGGCAACCATCACACCAAGTCACTCTCCCCCTTTGACATCAAGGGCAAAGGGCTGTGCTCCCCCTGAGGACATGCTGATATCTCTGTTTGGCTGTGCTGACTTGTGCTCCCCCTGACCGAAGGCCAGATCTGCAAAAGATGTTCTTCAACAAGAACCAAGACTTATACACCATAAGGGACCTTCCTATCACCAAAAGACTCAATACATACATCCATACTCCTTACCAAGAGGGGACATAACAGAAACAACCAATTATATTACAGCATTCATCCCAGGCATAGTGGGGAAACCAACAAAGGCCGTTACATGACCTTGATACCATAAAAGAGATATGACAAGAGAGATACATGACATAGAGACAACAGATCTAGACCAAGACTTAGGAAAGACACCAGCAGCATCTGATAGACATCTTGTTAGATCAGCAACCAGAATTTCTTTCTGAGCTCCTTCTCCTGAAACCAACAACCAAAACATCTGAATGCCAACAATGCTTTATGAGACTTTTGAGCTGCTCCCCCTGAACCTGTGCCTGTTGCACTCCCTGAAACTGTGCCTGAAGAATTCTGACATTCCTATTGCTGTTCAGAACTTCAGAGTTTTCCCTTGCTGTTCAGAACTTCATATACGCGTTTTATCCTGTACAAAACAGCGTATGTACGCGGATATTCTTTCTGCAACAAGCGTCCAGCATACACGCGACTTACCCGGCATGAATCCGCGTGTATACGCTCATATCCCTTCCGTAACCTGCGTATACCAACTTTTCTGTAGAACAAACAAACTTTAACAACAGGATGAAGCATCAACTACTCCCAGCTTTTGTCTGAGATATTCAAAAGTTTCCCTGGGCAGTGGTTTTGTGAGAATATCAGCAACTTGCTCTTTAGAAGGAACATACTCCAACTTGACCTTCTGCTCAAGCACTTGTTCCCGAAGAAAATGGTACTTGATTGGTATGTGCTTGGTCTTTTAGTGCATGACAGGATTCTTTGAAATGCTGATTGCACTTGTATTATCACATAAGATAGAGACAGGTGGAGTGCAAGTGATTTGAAAGTCCTGCAAGGTCTGCATCATCCAAAGAAGTTGTGCGCAACAAGATGCTGCAGCCACATATTCTGCTTCAGCTGTAGATAAGGCAATCGAAATTTGTTTCTTGCTGAACCAAGATACTAATCTGGAACCCATGAAGAAAGCACCTCCACTTGTGCTTTTCCTATCATCCACACTTCCAGCCCAATCTGCATCTGTGTAAGCATGAAGAGTGAGATCAGTATTTCTAGGATACCATAAGCCATAGTTTTGGGTCCCTTGAAGATATTTGAAGATTCTTTTGACTGCCTGAAGATGAGTTTCCTTTGGGTTGGCTTGAAATCTTCCAACCATTCCTACTGCATGTGTAATATCTGGTCGAGTACCTGTCAAATAAAGCAAACTCCCAATCATGGATCTATAAGTGGGTTGATGGACTGCTGCTGATTCATCATTTGCACTGAGGCTGCATCCTGTAACCATGGGTGTACATACTGGCTTTGACTCTTCCATGCCATACTTCTTCAAGATCTGCTTGAGGTATTTGGTTTGAGACAAGAAGATACCTCCTTCACTTTGTTGGATTTGCAATCCAAGAAAATATGTCAATTCTCCAAGAAGTGACATTTCGAATTCTTTCTGCATAACCAAGGCAAAGTTTTGACTCATGGTCTCTTCATTGCTGCCAAAAATAATATCATCTACATAAACAACAAGAATTAGCAATTTGTTATTTTCAACTTTTATATAGAGATTGCTATCTGCTGATCCTTTTGAAAAGCCTTGTTGGTGAAGATATTTGTCCAACCGATAGTACCAAGCCCTTGGAGCTTGTTCGAGCCCATAGAGTGCCTTTTTCAATCTGCATACAAGGTTTGGATCATTTCCAATAATGAACCCATCTGGCTGCTCAATATATACTTCTTCTTCTAAGTCTCCATTCAGGAAGGCTGATTTCACGTCCATTTGAAATACCTTGAAGTTTTGAAAGCTTGAGAGAGCAAGGAACATTCGGATGGCCTCTAGTCTTGCCACAGGAGCAAAGGTCTCTTCAAAATCTATTCCTTCTTGCTGTGCATACCCTTTACAAACAAGTCTGGCCTTGTTTCTAATTACTTCTCCATTTTCATTTAACTTGTTCTTGAAGACCCATTTTGTTCCTATTACATTCTTATCTTTTGGTCTAGGAACTAATTCCCAAGTGTTGTTCCTTTCGATTTGCTCAAGTTCTTCATCCATTGCTTTGACCCAACATTCATCTTTGCATGCTTCTTTCACATTTTGTGGTTCAATGGAGGAGAGTAGAGCCAAGTAGCTTGAAGCTTCTGCAAGTGTCCTTCTTGTTTGTACTCCTGCTTCTTTCTGCCCCACAATCTGAGTTTCTGGATGATTCTTTTGGACATATCTGGATGGAGTCTTCTCTTCTATTCTTGTCTGCTCCACTGGTTCTTCTTGAGATTCTTCTTCTTCTTGAGGTTCTTCTTCTTCATCATTTCGCCTTTGAGAGTAACCTTCATCTTCTTCAATGTCTTCATGATGAACTTGCCTAGGAATATATCCCTTCTCATCAACCACTATATCAATACTGTCAACAATTCTGCCAAGTCTTTTATTGTAGCACTTGTATGCTTTGCTATGTGGAGAATAACCAAGAAGAATGCCCTCATCTGCTCTAGGTTCAAGTTTGCCAAGTTGCTCATCAGTGTTCTTAATATAACATTTGCTCCCAAAGATTTTGAAATGCTTCACGGAAGGAGTTTTACCACTCCAAAGCTCATGAGGTGTTTGAGTGCTGTTTACTCGAACATTTGTTTTGTTAAGAATGATAACAGCAGCATGTGCAGCTTCACCCCAGAAGGTTGCAGGAGTACCTGATTCATCGAGCATAGCACGAGCCATTTGTTGGATAGTTCTGTTCATTCTTTCCACAACCCCATTTTGCTGAGGAGTTCTAGCTGTAGAGAATTCTCTTCTTATCCCATGTTCATCGCAGAAATCGAAAAATTCATTTGATGTGAACTCCCCACCTCTGTCAGATCTGAGGCACTTAATTTTGTGTCCTGATTCATTTTCAGCCAATGCTTTGAAGGATTTGAATTTTTCGAATGCTTCATCTTTGTGCTTCATAAGCCCTAACCAAACAAACCTTGAGAAATCATCAATGAATAATATCAGATATTCTTCTCCTCAAGGTGTCCTTTTCCTAAATGGACCACATACATCTGTATGGACTAGCTCAAGAGGCAAGCTAGCTGATCATTTTGTCCCATATCTCTTTTGCTGATTTGAAGTGCACGACCTTCATGAATTCTGTTTGAGATATACTTCCTAATAGAGTATTGACTGCTTTTGCATTTGTTTCATATGCCTTTTTCTCAGCTGGATCTGTAGGAGTAGCTGAAGGAAAAGCATAGCCTGTTTCTACAATGTCCCAAACTTCTGTACCAAGAGATTGAAGATATGCAGTAACTCTTACCTTCCAATAATTGAAATTTGTTCCATCAAAAACCGGTGGCCTGATTGATGCTTCTTTCTCGTAGTTGCTCATGATGAATGATCTTCCTTCAAGCGATCAAGCTTCTCTGAAGGACCTGCTCTGATACCAATTGTTGGAAATAATACTGAGAGGGGGGGTGAATCAGTATTATCTGATTAATCAAACTTTTTAAATGCTCAGAAACATATACGCTACTTCAGTTAAGTGAACCAGCGTGTACACGCTACTGTGACGAAGTAAAACAGCGTATAGGAAGAAAACTCACAATTTAGTTAGCTTTTTCTTCAATTAAGTGCATCAGGACATTATTCATCACATTAACAGTAAACATGTGCAGTAAAACAGAACAGATAAAAATCCACACACATGAACACCAAGATATAAGGTGGAAACCCAATGTGGGTGAAAACCACCTGCTGCAAGTTGTCTCTATCTTTCTTTAATATGAAACTTCAGTTTACAATCTTTTGTACTGGTGCAGCCTTATACCAGTACGCAGGCTACAACCTGCAGAAGGCTTCAACCTTCTCTCGTTCTCCAAACTTCCTTGGAAGGGAGCTCCAACCCCCTTTGCTCTTGTACTAGCCAAGATACTAGTACGTAGGTGCTGACCTACAATCTTCCTTCTTTCAGATATCACTTTTCATACATTTTCAGACTTGGATATTCCTGAAGCACAACATTACAATCTGAAGACCACAAATCATTCAATTTCCACAACAGATCATTGAAGCATAAAACAACCAAACTTTGAATCACTGAACCACTGAACCCTGTCAATCACCAGTTACCAGAACACAGAGCAGACTACAGAATTCTGCAATATCAGTCAGACCCCACTGTAAACCCAAAATCAAGCTTCAAAAGATATACGCTACTTCAATGAGCAAAACCCGCGTATACACGCTCTTTTACCGAAGCCAACCTGCGTATAGATCTAAAAATAAACTTTCTCAATTTGCAGCTGTACCAGACATTAGTTAGATCCAAAACGTAACATTGCGACAATATGCAGATCTAGAAATACGCATAATCAACCATATCATGATAGTGCATTTCAAACCATTAGATCCCGATCTATCCTTAGATCTAGTCTTCCATCAACCGATGTGATCTCTCCTTGGCTTAGATCAAGCAACCCAGAACCTGCATATCAGATCTCTTTCTCTCTTAGATATTCAAGCCTTGTCGAAAGATAATTTTGCCTAATGATCTTCTTCTCCTTATATAGTCTTAGGCCTAACTCAATACCAAGAGCCAAAACCATAGTAACACAATACCATCAACTTCAAAACTAGGGATCGACACGCCCGTCGAGACACAGTGGTCCGAAATCATAGGCACAACTTCCAAGGACTAACCACCATGGACCAAAGGAACCTTTCCACATACACGCGCTTTTTATGAATCGAACTTGCGTGTACACGCGACTTGGGCTTAACGAAACGGCGTGTATGAGCTTCCTTGGTATGCTGTACTGAGATCTGTCTTCTGATTAAGTTGCCATCACCTGTACCAACCTCTGAGCACCTGTACCATCCTCTAAGTGAGTTGCCATCAAGGACAACACTTGAATCATAATGCCAACAATATTCTCCTCTTGAAAATATGCATCACTGTGAATTTAGACTTGAATTTGAATGTACAAATAATGTTTCTAAGTTTGAGAACTTACCTTTAGGTATAGAAAAATCTGTTCGCTTAAGTTTTAAACACCTGACAACTTTTGCTGACTATGAGGTTATTGTAAATCTATTTTATAAAGTCCATTCTCCTTAAAATAATTTAATTAAGTGATATACACAAGATTCTTAGAAGAAAATTTCCAAGTTACTTTCCTTTAAAATTACTCATGTTTGTAGGAATTGAATTCCTTAGCTGATTTCCAAGTTGTATATGTCACTAATCCTTAAAGATAAATTCTACCTGAAAGGGACAATTCCATTTTATAATAATTATATCAGCCTCATCTCCCAAATGGTGAGGAGGATTGATAAGTGTTTTTAGATGATGAAACCATTTTCTTCTTTATCCATGGTCATTCTTATGATAACAAGGTAATCATTTCACTCAAAGACAATAAGTACCGTAAAGGGATTTCAACCCTCTAAAGTTCTTTTTCATCGATCAATGTGTTAAATAATAAATCAAAACATAAAAAGAGATTGAAAAGAAAAATATGTGAAACCATAATTTTGGATATTGGAATCCTAGAAGACATAAAGGTTTTACAAATTGGTTTCCAATGTTTTAAAGATTAAAAAAAATATTTTCTATTTTGTTTCATGAGTTTGAGAATGTATTTTCTTGGTCTTACAAATATACATACAATTTTCACTCTAGTATCATCCAATGTGATATTTCAATAGAGGAAAATGACAAGAATGTTAGGAAAAGACAAAAACCTATTAATCCTCCACTTGAAATGGCGATCAAGAAAGATCTAGAAAAATTATTTCCTACTCATATCATCTTTCTTGTTAAGTACTTTAAACATGTCACACATCTCATTATCGTTAGAAAAACAAAATTATGTACATATGAGTTTCCATTTTCGTACTTCAAATAAAGCAAGCATTAAGCACAAATTTATTTCTCCTAATATGGATAGAGGATGAAATAATCTCATTCTATACTTTTTTATACATAAAATTTTTATTTCCTTCGAGTTTTTGTTATTGTTTTTGTTTCTTCCTGAATTACTTTCATTTCAATTTCATTGCTTACCTTTTATTTTTACTTAAAATTGCTGAGTACAAAATTTTCCTCCCCGATTCTAGACCATTATGATAATATTGGTATATGTTACCGTTTTTTGCAAATTCTTGTGCTAATTCCTTTTAGCTGACCCATCAGTTATTAAGAATCAAAACAAGATATCTCTTTGTTGGTGCACAAGATGATGTTTCTATATTGCTCATCATTTCCCCATTATTTCCTCTTGATAGAAGCATTACAAGTCATGCCTAGTCCCTTTTACTTTCACCCCCTACCTCCTTCCCCTACATGGAAACTTGACTAACCTTTCTCACTACTACAATTTCCATCTACTACATGATCCCAAAGATTCTGAGTGATATCCTATTACATACAATCCTCCATGTGAAGTCACCATATGTTAACTCATGACCAATTCATGAGTCACCTTCCCAAAAATGTGAAAACCATTGCACTCTATCATGATTCCTCCTCTCAAAGGCATAATAATAACACAATAAAATAAAAAATTTCTTAAGTCATTGTAGGTGCCCCCCCAACTCCCTAGAACAATAACAAGATGACATATAATATAATTTTATAGTCTTATATTTTCATACAAGCATATGGTGTTACAAGGATCATTAAATGGAGTATATGTGTTTGAATTTACATGTGGATTGAAGGTTTTCTTATTCTTACAACATTCTTTGACATGCACAATAATCATGTCAAAATGAATGCTACAACATGACATATTATCTCTTTAGGGAAAATCTTGTTGCCAAAGTATTGTAAAAAATATTTGATGATCAATTCTATGCCTCTTAGGTACTCATGTTGTAAGAATGACAAGAGAAAAAAAGTTGCAGGGGGGTTTGCAAGTACCTTACATAGTACCTGCATGTTAAACCTTAGAGGATGTATTTCATAACATAAAAGATGAAGTGTACAAAGGTTTTATGATTTAATGTATGAGCTATACACATCTTATGCAATGTTTATATTAATGTTTCTGATGCACAATACATTGTATAGTTTGAGTCCAAGACATACCATGGAACATACAATTCAATGTCTAACATATCAAATGTTACTATGGTAGTCACATAACATATTATGTAGTAATATAAGGTTTCTAGAGTAGTTAACATTTGGGTTGTGTTTGTTGCAAAAGATGATATATCTTAAACATTTTTGTGTAACGGCAGGCATGTGGCATGTAATATGCCACAAAGTTGTAAATATAATATCATAGGAAAGGTGGCGGGTTGGAAGAATTATGTCATATGACATGCACCACATCACAAGCTACTTCTGAGGGCTTCCAACTGCATGAGGGTAGTTGGCAAGGAGGTCACCAATTGACCTTAATTGTGTCACCAAAATTAGAGTTGTCCCTGCATCTTGTAGCTCATGAATTTCATTGAAACCCTACTTGGTATATTAAATTGTTGGAGAAACTACCATTATTGCTAGAATTTAAGCAAGTTAGTTCAGGTATGCAAGTGTTACCAGCTGTCCACATGGAGTAGCTGAAGTGGCAATGACCATGGAAATGAAGTCTCACCGAACTGGAGATCTTGGGTTCAATTCTTGTGCTACCTTCCCTGGAAATGCAAGTGTTACCAGCTTAGAAAGTGATGAATTATGCCTTCTTCTAATGAGTTTAGTTTCTGTATGATTCTTACTAATGTATTTGTGAGTGGTTAACTCCATTTTCATCATGCCACTAACTATTATTTCTTCCCCATGTTTTGTCTTTCTTTTCATGGATAGGAAAATCTTCAAGAAATTAAGATAGATCATTTTTAGTTTGTGTAAATTGAAGAACTAACATATTTCATTTCTTAATCCCTGTCATGGTCTTAATGGTATATTCCATGTGAATACCTTCTTATTTTTGTTTTTATCACCCATTCTATTCCAAATTTTCTCACAGTATCGATACAATCACCTAGGTTTGTCTTATCATTTTAATAATTGTAGTTAACTGATAAAGAGGTAGGAATTTGTACCATGGTGTCCCACCATGTGTTACCTATTGCAAGTAAAAATTCCACCTCGGGGTCCAAAATAAAATAGTTCATGAATCAAGTTTTCCATGGCCAAAGAAAAATTTGTTTGGTTTCACCAAGGATTTGATTGTCCCTATCATACCTTGTCAAATGGTGAATATTATTCTCTTTCTTGCTAAGTCATATGGAGAATGCCCTTTTTTTATACAATTCATTTTACTCATATTGAGAGCTTATGGGTATATTCTATTGGAGCATTTCACTGTGGTAAAAAATCACTCTTTGATATCATTCATTTTTTCACTCTATTATACAAGTTTTCTTTGACATCAACACTATCTGGAAAATTTTATGTCCCCTTTCTCATGGACCAACTATTACAGGACATCATTCCTTGTCTTAGGTTAATATATATATATATATATATGTATGTACGTATGTATATGTATATATATATATATATATATATATATATATATATATATATATATATATATATATATATAGATATAGATATACATACATCTATATATATATACATATATACATACATACATACATACATATATATATATATATATATATATATATATATATATATATATATATATATATATATATATATATATATATATATATATATATATATATATATATATATATATATATATATATAATCCCCCATTCCTACCTTAATATTGAAAGAAATTAGAAGCACATGAAAGAAAAGCATTGAATCACATATACAGCTCATCTGGGACTTACGATAAAATATAGGAATTGGCTCTGTTAGCATTCTTTCATCCTCATAGTTCACCATAATTAGCACTTTTGACATCCCAACACCAATTCGGCATCCCATGCCTCAAACCAATAATATGATTGTCTGCCTAAAGTGCTCAATAGAAGTATAACATGTGTTTCCTTTCAACAAATTAAGCATGTGTAAACTCTTTCAAGCGACTGACATAAAAAATTGTTATACTCATTCTCATTTGTACCAAGGGGTCACGAAGAATACTTCATTTCTCCAAAAAGTTAAAAGTTCCCTATGATGTGTTAAAACCAGTGAAACACATGCATATGTTTTCCCATTACACATATGAATACCCATTGTTATTTACATAGACATGGAAAGACAAAAGCCCATGTTTCTATGTTGATAGATCATGATATAATGAGTTGATTCATCATGCATGGATTCATCATATATATATTTTAAATTTCAATGTTGAGATCCATCAACACACTGCTATAATTGTAAATAGATCAATGGACCAACCATACTTCTTTCATGCTTATCAATTTGGATACTTTTTAAAGTGAAATGTTACCATTTAGTTTTATGATAGTGACTTTGTTTACTTACAAAATCAGAATGTGCTATAGTTACCATATTTTTCTTGTAAGTTTTAAAAGAAAGAGTTGTCTCAGTTATTAGCATGAGTGCATGTCCTCCAGACATGAGTTCCTCTCTGCCATGATACATGTTACAAAATACATTTAGTTGGATAACATAGTACCTTTTGCATGCATGATCAATTCCTTTATCGTATATTTTATTTTTCCCAGTGTATGTTTGTCAAGCACTCAAACATTTACATAGAACAATATATCAAACAAGACTTCACTTTACTAATTGTATGCTAATATTTTGAGATTAATGATTGCATAATAGATTTTCTTGGCTACTGTGACAATGAGTTTCTTTAGCATAGGCTCTTGGGTGACTGAAGCGGTCATGGAAGGAGGAAAAATGTGTCATGGAGAGAAAATAAAAAAAATAGGATCATGTTTTCTATACATTTTGGCATGGACTATGAGGAGTTCAACTAACTAACTCAAACTAACCATCTTTATCTTGGAGGAACTCCACCTCGTGCTTCAACCCCACATGCTTCGCAAAATATACTTCTACCTCATCCCATCATTATGGAAATCCTGGAGCCTCAACCACCTCAATAGAAGACCATCCAACATGATGGCTAGGATCCTAATCCTATTATACCAACATCTGGTTATGCACATGATTGGCCTACTATCTTTCATTGTTTAGTTCCTCCTATGATTTCTACGTCTCATGCACCTTATGCACTCTCGTAGGCTATGAAGTTTCACTCTAATCATCATTTTCATTCATCTACTCACTTTGTAGTAGGAAAGCTTCATTTATCTGCAAAGCTTGCACGCTCCCCTTCTGAAAATAGATATGCATATTCCCATATGAGTGCATTAAAAACTAGTGACAAGAGAGATATCCGTGTCCAATATATGCACTCGAGATGTACAAGGAGGAGAGAAGAGTGATGAAAAATAATATGAGGCAAGTTCCAATAGAAATTCCAAGTTATTTTGATATTACAGTTGAATTTTATTGTTTAGTTGGAATTTACGAAAACATATTTATGTTTACAATAAACATTATATTTTTGGTACAACATGTTATATTTTGATCATACCACATTTTTTTATGATATTACTTCTTATGGGAGGAACAATGTTATTTCATATGGAAATTTATGTGATGGTGAATGATGTGGTGTTTTATATGCATTTTTTCTATGATGATGATGTTCCTCAATTATGTCGTATTTAGATGTGATTTATTTCTACAAAAGTCTCAAGGTTTGATGAAAATACTTTACGAAGGCAGATATAAAAATGGTTCCCACCACACTTGTAGGAAATAAAACACACTTACAAGAAGTAAATTGCATGAAAAGCCAATCACACTTGCAGAAAATAAAAGACACCGATTACTAAAAGTGACATGTTTCAGTATAATGATATTCTTGATTTGTTGTTACAAAGATGCAATGGAATGTTCCTAGAATGCAATGTGTGATGAGAAAACAATGGAAAAATAATATTCAAACATGATATAATTCTCAATAATAAGATATTGCTAAAAAAAGAGTAAAACTAAGCTACAGGAAAGTTGCAACAATAGGAGTTGCAGCAATAGCTAGATTTCCAAAAAATGCTCAAATCTATCAACTAAGTGTTAACCCTCCCATTATTACCAAAAAATACATAAAATGGAGTTGCAGCATCAAGTAAGTAATGTAACTAAAACATTAACAAATATTTAAATTGTATCGAAAGGAAATTATATATGTTGCATCAAAAGGAAAGTACGAGCTGCAGCAAAAGGAAATTAACATAGTTATAGTGAAACATCAATCAATGGAATAAAAAAATGTAAACTATTTGTAATTTAATCAAAATTCTAAAGACTAAGCTACCTACTAATGCTACCTAGTAGTACCAAGCTAAGGAGGGGACTCTACCTCCTTACACAAAGTACTGTGAAATATTCAATCACACGATCATAAGGTAAACATTTAGAAAATGGAATAGAGGAATCTATCTCATACAAAAAACAACAAATTGTACAATACTCAAAGATAATTCTTCATTTTTCTCTCCCTTTGGGATTTGAAGGAAGTTAAATATTTATAAAAAAAAGATTAATTTCTAAACCAAGTGATAAGTTGGATGACCAGAATAAGGGAATTAGTTCGAACATCTTGTTACAACAATACATTTAGAATCTAGTACAATTTGCGCAAAGGCTGACTCAGATTAGCTAGGAGTTGTTGGTAGTTGAGTTTTCCTTCCTATTTGGTAATCCACTTGCCCTTGTCACCTTCCATCATGAGAAACACATGTTGGTCATACGAATGGAGCATTGAACATTGATCTATCATAATCCACCATAGTTGCAATTATGAAAGTTGTAGCAACACAAAGTCAAGAAACTCATGAGTTGTAGCAAATTCATTGGTTGTGGGTGAGTTATAACACTCTCTTCGGTGATCATGCTAGATTTGTAGCATTGTATAGGTGTTTCAATCACATAATGGAAGTGAGTCACAACACTCTTCCTATCATGGCTTGTGGGGTTACATCTACTTTAGCAGTAACATGGAGAAATTGCAACCACATGAAGGAGTTACATCCACTACTCTTTGCTCTTTTATGAAAATATTAGTATGAAAGATGGAAATTTCACAACATAATGGATAAAGTATAAAATTGGAAAAAATATATCATTCCTACCTACACCAAAAATGGGGTAATAATGGGTGAAAATTTCACAAGGAGGTGATGTAAAGTGGAAGAATGATATAAAAAACATTACATGTGGGTATTGAAAGTATGCCAAATTTGGAATCCATCAACATTGATGATTTGGATAACTATTGTTGATAGGTATCTGTTAGGCCCCTATACTACTAGTGTAACCCCTTATTGTTTTTAGTACAACCCACTTATTATATTGATGTACCCATGTAGTGCCCATATTGTTACTATTGTGCCCCATAGAAGCCCACTATTGTTATTATTGTGCCCTTACATGTTGGCATTCTGGCATTATGGACATGTGTTGAACTTGATGGCAACTCTCTCATAGACGAACATCTCTCTTATATACATCTTGATGGGGACAAGAAGAGCCAAGAGGAGCTAAGAGGAGAGAAGAGGGGCCATTTACATATGTTTATATCACAAAGAAGCATTTATCTGAACCATTGAGCCATTGGGAGCTTATCGGAGCAATAGAGGCTCATTATCATATATATGCTTATCGGGAGGTATCGGGCTTATTAAAACCCATATATGCATGCATTAATATTATCGGGAAGCAGTTTGGGTGCGTAAAACCCATATACATATGCTTTATTCAATAAGCAATAGGATTTATGCATTTTCCCCTTTCGGCGGATATATCCCAGTTACATGAGTATTAATACATGTGTTTCGGCATATCAGCGTCGGGGCTTGTCGACCCGATTGCATTGGACCCGATGGCATTTCAAATATGGTTTGTAATAATATCGCATCCGCTGTGTATCGTAAGGTATATAGGGTCGCCCACCTCAAATCCTTCGATTGCGATAACTCCGTGGACCCGATGGTGGAGTTAAAACTGGTTTATAACAATATCGCATCCACAGTATGTCGCAATGTATATAGGGCCGTCCACCCCAATCTTCCGATTGCGATAAGAGGTAGCGGACCCGATGGGAACTTTAAAGGGCCTTTATAATATATCGCATCCATCACCAATAGCGATGAGGAGCGGACCCGATATATATATATATATATATATATATATATATATATATATATATATATATATATATATATATATATATATATATATATATATATATATATATATATATATATATAGGCTGGTTAATGGGGCATGTCGCATCCGATCTATCGGATCAGCCATCGGCAAATAGACAATGTTATACAACGATAAGGAGCGGACCCGATATATCTATAAAGCATGGTTAATGGCCATATCGCATCCGATCCATCGGATCGGCCATCGACAAATAGACGGTGTTATACAGCGATAAGGAGTGGACCCGATATTTTATTGTTATGGGTGCATAATGTTTAAAGTCCACCTTTTGTTGTTTGGACTTGTTTTTTCGTTTTCCCGCTATCATCGGTCAAAGCAGGATTTCAGATCCTCTAGTTTCGACTCATGGTTTTATCAAAAGCATGACTATATAAGAAGAAAAGAGATCCTTTGGCAAGGCAGCGATTATGAATTGAAGATCTTAAGGGAGAATTGATTGGCGTTCTTGTGATCAGTTAAGGAGCAATTACTGAACCCAAATAAAGGAGAATGCGCGTAGAACAAAGCAAAGGATCGCAGGCTTGAAGTTCAGACATTTCTTCGAGAGAAATTGCATTTCTTTGGGTGTGTTGCAGTTCAGTAAGTAGCATAAGAGAAGCCAACCAAAGGGTTTCTTTTAAGCAACAGTCATTCTTTAACTCTAATATAGCCTCCTCTGTTGTTTGCTAAAAGGTTCTGGGTGTGTATATTGGGTTTGTCTTGTGTCTAGCCTCCGGGTGCACTGTTATATGTATATCCTCTGCATTGTGTTCTGATTTCGGCATAAACAACCTCTGTTTTATTGGGTGGCCAGATCAAATATTTATTTATATTTGATCTAGTGCTTAGGTTGGCGCTTGGGTGTTTTTGAAAGATCTGTTGTATAAAGAAAATATATATTGATCTCATGCTTGGGTAATTCTGAAGAATTGTTTATACTTGATGACCATTTGATCTTCTTGGATCCAGTCTGAAAATTAATGAAACGTGGTCCTTGAATGAAGTAGGGGGTTGTAGCTCCCTTCCAGGAGAGACTGGAAAACGAGAGAGGGTTGTAGCTCTCTGCAGGTTGCAGCCTGCGTATTGGTAAAGGACTACACCAGTACAAATTCATTGTAAAAGAAATTCTATTTGAA
The DNA here is from genome assembly GCA_031772625.1 of Pinus tabuliformis. Lineage (NCBI taxonomy): Eukaryota > Viridiplantae > Streptophyta > Pinopsida > Pinales > Pinaceae > Pinus > Pinus tabuliformis. The sequence continues at coordinate 737,684,040 of CM062814.1, read as the reverse complement.
AGAAGATAGAGACATATCGCAGCAGATGGTTTTCACCCACATTGGGTTTCCACCTTATATCTGGTGTTCCGTTGTGTGACAATCTGTTTTTAACTGTTCTTGTTCATCATTTTATGGTTCTGACATACAAGTTAATTATCAATTTCGGAAGAATAATTTAAAAGCATAAATCTGGATGGTTTATTGAAAATAAATTAATAATACTGATTCACCCCCCCCCTCTCAGTATTATTTCCAACAATTGGTTTCAGAGCCAGGTCCTTCTGAAGAAGCTTGATCGCTTGAAGGAGATCGTTCATCATGAGCAACTACGACAGGGAAGCATCAATCAGGCCACCAATTTTTGATGGGACAAACTTCGTATATTGGAAGGTAAGAGTTACTGCCTATCTTCAATCTCTGGGTACAGAAGTCTGGAACATCATAGAAACAGGGTATACTTTCCCATCAGCTACTCCTACAGATCCAGCTGAGAAGAAGAAATATGAAACAAATGCAAAGGCGGTCAATACTCTTCTAGGATGTCTATCTCAATCAGAATTCATGAAAGTTATGCAGTTAAAATTAGCAAAAGAAATATGGGACAAGATTGTCCTAAGCTATGAAGGAGATGATCAGGTAAAACGAGCAAAACTTCAAACCCTCAGGATTCAGTATGAAAATCTCAAGATGTATAATGATGAAAGTGTGGCTAAGTATTTTCTTCGTATAGATGAGATTGTTAATTGTATGAAAAACTTGGGAGAGAAAATAAAAGAGGTTGTTGTGGTTGAAAAAGTCCTAAGATCTTTGTCACCTAGGTTTGAATCTAAAGTTTCTGCAATAGAAGAAAAGGAGAATCTACATAGTCTTAAAATGTCACAGCTGCACGAAATTCTTATTACTTATGAAATGAGGAGAGGAGGTCCATTAGACAGGAGAGAATCTACCTTCAAGGCTTCAGGCGAAGAGAATACTATGAATCAGGACACGTGTTAGAAGAAGAAGAAGAATCAAATTTTGTCAAAAATCTCCAACGGGGTGCTGGACGATTCCGAGGTAAGTTACCTTTCAAATGCTTTGCATGTGGAAGAGTGGGTCACTATGCTGCCAAATGTCCTCATAAAGAAAAGAATGACAAGGGAAAGGAACCTGTTAGATGGAACAAGAAACATAATGCTAACAGGAAAAGCTATTACACTCATGAAGATAGTGATGGACTCTCAAATATTGACGAAGATGAACGAGGTAATGACTATAAACTCTTAATGGATTTTGAGGATGATGACTTCATGGATGCTATAGATGAAGAAGGTTTTTATGAAGAAATGTCTAATCTCAAAATTTGCTTAGAAGAGAAAAACGTGATTATTGAATCTCTGCAATGTCACTAGCTGAAAGAGAAAAACATCTTGAAAAATTGGAATGTGAAATTGTTGGTCTTAGAAAAGAGATTGAGAAGACAAAAGCTCTTAATCTTAAATTTGTTAAAGGATCTGAAACTTTGGATGAGATCATCAATGTGCAACGTTCTCCATTAATCAAGATAGGTCTGGGATATAATGGAGAAGCATCTCAAGCATCCACCTCCAAAAGTTATCTTGATGCAGCAAGAAGGAGCGAGCAAAGGCCTAATAGAAATCATCAAGTAAATCAGGGACAGTTTATCTCAAGAATGAACAAAAACTATCAAGCAAATCGGAGGAAAGCTACAAACAGAAGCTACAACCAACCACAGGTAAAATCTTCCCAATTTGCCTCAAGAATGGATATTGGTAGAAACTACAATCGGTTGAATGACAGATTTGATAATCGGAGAAGTTTCTTCAATGGGCAATGTTTCTCTTGCCATAACTTTGGTCACAAAGTAGCTCAATGTGTTGCCTATAAGACAATCATGACTAGAGAAGCTCAAAAACAAAGAAGTATGTCTGGAATCAAGAAAAGGACCTATAACAATTTTTCCGCCCTTGAATGTGAAATTGAATGTTCTATTTGTAATAACTTCGGTCACGAAGAATCTGAATGCAGGAGCAGGTTTCGGAAGACAACTCAGAAGGAACAAAGCCCGAATGCCAGAACATGGAGAATGAAGGAACCACAACCAAAAAGATGTGGAATAGCTTTTTATGCAGAAGGACAGGAAAATTTATGGTTTAACGACAGCGGATTTCCGAAGCATATGACAGGTGATAAAGAAAAACTTGAATCATATACTACTCTAGAGAAGGGAAAGAAGGTTTCTTTTGGAAATGATACTCCTGTGGCAATAAAAGGAAAAGGCACTGCTCAGTTGAAAGAAAAGGTCAAGGCCGGAAATGTTTTGTATGTTGATGGATTGAAGCATAATCTACTGAGTGTCAGTCAGATGTGCGATCAAGGAACGGAGGTAATATTTCGATCAAATGGATGTAGTGTTCGTGATCTCGATACAGGAAAAATAGTGATCAAAGGCAGAAGAACTCCAAATAATTTATACATATTTGGAGAAGGACAACAACAATGCTATTTAAGCAAGGACGATGAACATTGGTTATGGCACCAGAGGTTGGGGCACCTAAGCTTTTCACAAATAAGGAAAGCATGCAAATACTAGGCAGTCCGTGGTCTTCCAGACATCAAAATTCCAGACAACACAATATGCAAATCATGTCAGTTTGGTAAGCAAACCAAAACTAACTTTCCTGAAAAGGAAGGATCAGCTAGCAGGCCTCTTGAGCTGGTACATACAGATGTATGTGGTCCATTTAGGACAAGGTCACCTCGAGGAGAAGAATATTTTATATTATTCATTGATGACTTCTCTAGGATGGTTTGGTTAGGACTTATGAAGCACAAAGACGAAGCATTTGAAAAGTTCAAGTTTTTCAAAGCCTTGGTTGAAAATGAATCAGATTACAAAATTAAGTGCCTCAGGTCTGACAGAGGTGGGGAATTTACCTCAAATGAATTTTTCGATTTCTATGAAGAACATGGAATAAGAAGGGAATTCTCTACAGCTAGGACTCCTCAGCAGAATGGAGTTGTGGAAAGGATGAACAGAACAATCCAACAAATTGCTCGTGCTATGCTTGATGAATCTGGAACTCTCGCAACCTTCTGGGCAGAAGATACATTTGCTACGGTTGTTATTCTCAACAAAACAAATGTCTGAGTGAACAACACTCAAACTCCGCATGAGCTCTGGTATGGTGAGACTCCTTCCGTAAAGCACTTCAAAATTTTTGGGAGCAAATGCTATATTAAGAATACTAATGAACAACTTGGAAAACTTGAGCCTAGAGCAGACGAAGGCATTCTCCTTGGTTATTCTCCTCACAGCAAAGCATATAAGTGTTGCAATAAGAGACTTGGAAGAATTGTTGACAGCATTGATGTAGTGGTTGATGAAAAGGGATACATTCCTAGGCAAGTAAGGTATGAAAATATCAAAGAAGATGAAGACTACCCTCCAAATAAGACCAATGATGAAGAGAAAGAACCTCAAGAGGGACCCGAAGAATAGATAATGATAGAAGAGAAGACTCCATCCAGGTATGTACAGAAGAATCATCCAGAATCTCAAATTTTGGGACAAAAAGAGGCAGGCGTACAAGCAAGAAGATCAACTGCAGAAGCTTCAAGCTATTTGGCATTACTCTCCTCCACTGAACCACAAAATGTAAGAGAGGCATGCAAGGATGAATGTTGGGTCAAGGCAATGGATGAAGAACTTGAACAGATTGAAAAGAACAACACTTGGGACTTGGTTCCTAGACCAAAGGATAAGAATGTCATAGGAACAAAATGGATTTTCAAAAATAAATTGAACGAAAATGGGGAGGTAATTAGAAATAAGGCAAGACTGGTGTGTAAAGGGTATGCCCAACAAGAAGGAATAGATTTTGAAAAAACTTTTGCTCCTGTTACAAGACTTGAGGCCATCCGAATATTCCTTGCTCTCTCAAGCTTTCAGAAGTTCAAAGTATTTCAATTGGATGTGAAATCAGCTTTTCTGAATGGAGACTTAGAAGAAGAAGTATACATTGAGCAGCTAGATGGTTTCATTCTTGGGAATGATCCAAATCTTGTATGCAGATTGAAAAAGGCTCTCTATGGTCTTAAACAGGTTCCAAGGGCTCGGTACTACCGTTTGGACAAATATCTTCATCAACAAGGTTTTTCAAAAGGATCAGCAGATAGCAATCTTTATATAAAAAAATTGAAAATGACAAGTTGCTAATACTTGTTGTGTATGTAGATGATATTATCTTTGGTAGCAATGAAGAAGCTATGAGTCAAAGCTTTGCCTTGGTAATGCAGAAAGAATTCGAAATGTCCCTGCTAGGAGAACTGACATACTTTCTTGGATTGCAAATCCAACAAAATGAAGACGGATGCAGTCTTAGTGCGAATGATGAATCAACAGCAGTTCATCAACCAACCTACAGATCTACGATTGGAAGTCTACTTTATTTGACAGGTACCCGACCAGACATCATGCATGCAGTGGGAATAGTTGGAAGATTTCAGGTCAATCCTAAGGAAACTCATCTTTAGGCAGTTAAGAGAATTTTCAAATATCTTCAAGGTACTCAAAACTATGGCTTATGGTATCCTAGAAACACAGATCTCACACTCCATGCTTACATAGATGCAGATTGGGCTGGAAGTGTGGATGACAGGAAAAGCACAAGTGGTGGTGCTTTCTTTATGGGTTCCAGATTAGTATCATGGTTCAACAAGAAATAGAGTTCAATTGCCTTATCTACAGCTGAAGCAGAATATGTGGCTGCTGCATCTTGTTGCACTCAAATTCTTTGGATGATGCAGACCTTGCAGGATTTTCAAATCACTTGTACTCCACCTATCTCCATCTTATGTGATAATACGAGTGCAATCAGCATTTCAAAGAACCCAATCATGCATTCAAAAACCAAGCACATACCGATCAAGTATCATTTTCTTAGGGAACAAGTGCTTGAACAAAAGGTCAAGTTGGAATATGTTTCTTCTAAGGAACAAGTGGCTGATATATTTACCAAACCATTGCCCAGGGAGACTTTTGAATACCTCAGGCAAAAGCTGGGGGTTTTCGACGCATCATCCTGTTGTTAATTCTCAGATTGGTGCTTGTACACGAGGTTCTTATGGGGTATACGCGTACAAGGTTCAGGGGGAGCATAATTCACTGTTGGCATTATAGTATTACAGAAGGAGTAATATGTTGGTAGATGAAATGTAAATAAGGCGTGCACCATATTTGATTTCAGTAGGAGTGAACAGGGCGGCCAACGGGCCTCGGTAAGTTCCTTTAACAGCACCAGCTGAAGGGAAAAACAGGGCGGCCAGAATAGCTCGACTTTCTGTCATAAAGAACATGGTGTCGCCAACTGCTGTGGAATGAAATGGTTGCCAGAAAACTCTGAAGTTGATGTCACTTTCAGAATCTGGTTCATAATGAGGTGAAACAGGTTCTCAGGGGGAGAAATCAGGAGGAGCAAGCTCTTAGGGGGAGAAATAGTCAGGAGAAGCAGATATCCACCCTTTGCCCTTGATGTCAAAGAGGGAGAGTTCTTTTTGGTCGGTGTTGTTGCCATCAAGTCCAAAGGGGGAGATTGTTGGCATTGTGGCATTATGGACATGTGTTGAACTTGATGGCAACTCTCTCACAGACGGACATCTCTCTTATATACATCTTGATGCGGACAAGAAGAGCCAAGAGGAGCTAAGAGGAGAGAAGAGGGGCCATTTACATATGTTTATATCACAAAGAAGCATTTATCGGAACCATTGAGCCATTGGGAGCTTATCGGAGCAATAGAGGCTCATTATCATATATATGCTTATCGAGAGGTATCGGGCTTATTAAAACCCATATATGCATGCATTAATATTATCGGGAGCGGTTTGGGTGTGTAAAACCCATATACATATGCTTTATTCAATAAGCAATAGGATGTATGCATTTTCCCCTTTCGGCGGATATATCCCAGTTACATGAGTATTAATACATGTGTTTCGGCATATCGGCATCGGGGCTTGTCGACCCGATGGCATTTCAAATATGGTTTATAATAATATCGCATCCGCTGTGTATCGCAAGGTATATAGGGTCACCCACCTCAAATCCTCTTGCGATAACTCCGCGGACCCGATGGCGGAGTTAAAACTGGTTTATAACAATATCGCATCCACAGTATGTCGCAATATATATAGGGCCGCCCACCCCAATCCCCTGATTGTGATAAGAGGTAGCAGACCCGATGGGAACCTTAAAGGGCCTTTATAATATATCGCATCCATCGCCGATAGCAATGAGGAGCATATATATAGGCTGGTTAATGGGGCATGTCGCATCAGATCTATCGGATCGGCCATCGGCAAATAGACAATGTTATACAACGATAAGGAGCAGACCCGATATATTTATAAAGCATGGTTAATGGCCATATCGCATCCGATCCATCGGATCAGCCATCGCAAATAGATGATGTTATACAGCAATAAGGAGCGAACCCGATATTTTATTGTTATGGGTGCATAATGTTTAAAGTCCGCCTTTTGTTGTTTGGACTTGTTTTTTCGTTTTCCCGCTATCATCGGTCAAAGCAAGCGAGCCTTAGGATTTCGGATCCTTTGGTTTCGACTCATGGTTTTATCAAAAGCATGACTATATAAGAAGAAAAGAGATCCTTTGGCAAGGCAGTGATTATGAATTGAAGATCTTAAGGGAGAATTGATTGGCATTCTTATGATTAGTTAAGGAGAAATTACTAAACCTAAATCAAGGAGAATGCACGCAGAACAAAGCAAAGGATTGCAGGCTTGAAGTTGAGACATCTCTTCGAGAGAAATTGCATTGCTTCGGGTGTGTCGCTGTTCAGTAAGTAGCATAAGAGCAGCCAACCGCAGGGTTTCTTTTAAGCAGCAGTCATTCTTTAACTCTGATATAGCCTCCTCTGCTGTTCGCTAAAAGGTTCTGGGTGTGTATATTGGGTTTGTCTTGTGTCTAGCCTCCGGGTGCACTGTTATATGTATATCCTCTGCATTGTGTTCTGATTTCGGCATAAACAACCTCTGTTTTATAGGGTGGCCAGATTGAATATTTATTTATATTTGATCTAGTGCTTGGGTGTTTTTGAAAGATCTGCTGTATAAAGAAAATATATATTGATCTGATGCTTGGGTAATTCTGAAGAATTGTTTATACTTGATGACCATTTGATCTTCTTGGATCCAGTTTGAAAATTAATGAAATGTGGTCCTTGAACGAAGTAGGGGGTTGTAGCTCCCTTCCAGGAGAGACTGGAAAATGAGAGAGGGTTGTAGCTCTCTGCAGGTTGCAGCCTGCGTACTGGTAAAGGACTGCACCAGTACAAATTCATTGTAAAAGAAATTCTATTTAAAAGAAGATAGAGACATATTGCAGCAGGTGGTTTTCACCCACATTGGGTTTCCACCTTATATCTAGTGTTCCGTTGTGTGACAATATGTTTTTAACTGTTCTTGTTCATCATTTTATGGTTCTGACATACAAGTTAATTATCAATTTCGGAAGAATAATTTAAAAGAATAAATCTGGATGGTTTATTGAAAAGAAATTAATAATACTGATTCACCCCCCCCTCCCAGTATTATTTCCGACATTACATTGTTATTGTTATGTCGGCTCTGATTATGTTATGACCCCTTAGACTCCTATATATAGAAAGGAGGTCTTTTCATTTGTATCATCCAAGAATTGTTCATTTATGTAATGTAAAGGAGGTTGCCCCCTCGAACAGGCTGAATTCTAAGGCGTTGATCTATCTTTTCTATCTTTTCTTGAGCTGGTTTCATAACATTTGGTATCAGAGCTTTGGATTCTAGGGTTTCGTTGCTCCAAACAGGTCATCGTGGAATTTTCGCTATATCTTTTTTTCTGCAACGCTTCAGAAGTTGAAAACAAAACCCATTTGAGAAGAAATCACGCTGAACCTTGGGTCCGAATTTCAGAGCTTTTCGCGCTATATTTGCGGAGATATGATCTAAGGAAGTTGGTCTTTTTGTAGACTCCTGAATGACATTCTAAACAGGTGACCTGGGGAAAATCGTCATAACTTTCTCTTTGAGCATCAGATTGAAATTTCATAAGAAGGTACAGAAAGAGGATGGACTGTAGTTTCTTGTATATATTTTTTAGAGCCAAAGGTCAAAACAGTGACGCGTGGTACTTCATACAAGTTCGCTCTTCTGGAAAGGTCTATAATCAGGTCATCTTGGGAGATTGTGCATAACTCTTTCTTAGAGAATGCAATTTGGATCAGACTAGTGGCATTGGAAAGAGGACACGGAGGGATACTATAGATCGCAATTTCATAACTTAAAGATCCGAAAGTATAGAGTTACAGTCGTTTCAATAACGAGCTCCCATAATCAAGAAAAAGAAAGATGAGGAAGTTTGATGGCAAGGATCCGGTGAATTGGATACTTCAGATGGAGCAATATTTTGATCTACATGGTGTACCACTATTACAAAAGGTATGTATTGCATCTTCATATTTAGAACTGGATCAATTTTTATGGTATGAAGGGCTTTGTTCTCGTAAACAACTTGTTACATGGTCAATTTTCACGGAGGAAATGATAGCACATTATTAGGATACAAAGAGCAACACCTTCCTTAGAGCAAAACCACAACAATTGGAAAGAGTAAAAGGGCTTTGTGACATAGTGGAAAGAAAAATTATGGAAACCAAGAAACATACCCCTCACAACTATAAAGATGGAAGTGCAGTTTCTCCTAGCCTTCCACAACCTATAAGGGTTACACCACAACAATTGGAAGAAAAAAGAGAAAAAGGGCTTTGTTACAAATGTGATAGCAAATGCACTAAAGGTCATAAGTGTGCTGAGAAGAAATTATTTTACATAGAATATGAAGAGGAGGAAGAAAAGGATCAAGAAACATAAAAAAGAAGAAGATATATGCCAGGACCCCACCCCAAAGAAAGAAGAAATGAATCAGACGATATCTTGTCAAGCATTGGCAAGAATTACCACTCCTCAAACTCTCAAGATAGAAGGACATATCAAGAAGAAAAAGGTGCAAGAAGTGAAAGATCACATCAAGAAAGAAGAAATGAATCCAACTATATCTTGTAATTCATTGGTCGAAATTACCACTCCTCAAACTATCAAGATAGAAGGACATATCAAGAAGAAAAATGTTTAAGAAGTGAAAGATCACATTGAACATCAAGAAATGAATCTGACCATATCTTGTAAAGGATTGAAAGAAATTACCACTCCTCAAACTCTAGAGATAGAAGGACATATCAAGAAGAAAAAGGTTCAAGTAGTGAAAGATCACATTGAGAATCAACAACAATTTCTCCAGCTTTTAAAGCATAACGCCACTTCAGTGCAAAGTCAAACGAAACAACAGGTAAATCAACATTGTAGTGAAAAATGTTTTGATGTAGGTGATTGGGTATTTTTACTGCTACATTTCAAGCAAGCTATTTATGAGAAGGAAATGTTGGCAATACTACATGCACTTAAAAAATGGCAAACTTACCAAATGGGAAGACTCTTCAAGGATGAGGATGTGGAAGCATTGTTTTGTGCTATTTATATTATCCAACCAGATTGGATAAACAAAGCAAGGGATGAATGGAAGAAGGACGAAGAATTATGGCCACTTACTCAAAAGATCCGAATTCAAACAATATTGCCAGAAATTGAAGAGGAAGGAAAAATCATATTGGAACCTGGAGCAGTCACAGAAACAAGAACCCGACAGCTACGAAATCGATCAATTTCAGAGTATCTCATCAAGTGGAAGAACTTGCCCACTGAAGATTCCACATGGGAGGACAAGAATTTTATACAGAAGCATCAAGAACTACTCAAGCGTTGAGGACAATGCTTTTTGAAGGAGAGGGGCATGTTAGGCCCCTACACTACTAGTGTAACCCCTTATTGTTATTAGTACAACCCACTTATTATATTGATGTACCCATGTAGTGCCCATATTGTTACTATTGTGCCCCATAGAAGCCCACTATTGTTATTATTGTGCCCTTACATTATTATTGTTATGTCAACTCTGATTATGTTATGACCCCTTAGACTCCTATATATAGAAAGGAGGTCTTTTCATTTGTATCATCCAAGAATTGTTCATTTATGTAATGTAAAGGAGGTTGTCCCCTTGAAGAGGCTGAATTCTAAGGCGTGGATCTATCTTTTCTATCTTGAGGCCATAGTCTTATTTGTTGCTCTATCTACATGACTCAAAAAAGCATTATCATTCTGTATAGATTTGTTTGTAAAATTATGAGAGGTCTTTTTCATTAAAACAAATTGACAAACAAATTACATATTTTTAAAATGTAGATTCTCGAATAAAACTTGATAAATCTAAATGAAAGTACATGTTTCTTCTTCAAATGAGTTGGATGGTAAGAATCTAAAAAAAATAAGCAAATAAAAATGGTCAATCATTCTTTGCCCTAGAATGTTTGTTGTCCATGTTTCCACTACCTCAAGGAGGGAGGAACAAATGATCCTGAGGTTGTCATCAGCCTTTGCACTTCGTCTGTCAAAGTAATCTAGGGCATCATATAATAAAGCTCTGGGTGATGTGCTTCCAATCTTAAAAATGGATTCAGTAGAGTTAGGCATACGTTGCATAAATTCCATATTGGAATTGTTGACTCACTACATGAATATTGGCAAAATGTATCACTAGCAACACTGTCCTAGAGACTTGTGTATGAAAACTTGAAATAGACAAAAAAAACTTACTCCTTTATAAGAGGTAAGCCTCTCATTCATAGAGAACTCTTGATCTATCTACTTTCAAAAATAGTTCACAGCTTCTAAGCCATGCCACTACTGGATGTTGTTCGAATAATTTGAAAAATAGATGACCCAATCACAACAAAGACAAATAAACCAAGCACAATTGGCCCCACTCGATACAAATTCCCTTTATTTATTTTCATTTCAGGCATAATTCCCCTCTTTAGGGTTTTTTTTTTGAAACTTAGCACTTTTCCTGTCTGCAAGGCACCTAGATGTTGTAATTTTTTCTATCGAGATATTGCACCACCGATGTTAGATCTGTAAATTTTGGCTACAATTCAAAAAAAAATTGTCGAATATGTTGAGTTTCGCAAAGTGTGGCAACACACAACACAAAAAACCTTGCATAGATAACAATCGATAGAATCCTCACACCATCACATTTAGGGATCAAAACCATAGGTGACTTTAGACTTGAATCACATGTACCTCTAATGGAAAATATTCCACATGCAGATACTATTAAATCAAATGAATGTATAACAAGAGGGAGGAGAATAAAACCAGATGGATCTTCAATCTTGCATCGCTTCGCCATGGTACCTCCAAGTATCATTTCACTAATTACCTCAGCAGCAATACTTTCAAAAAGGTCTGCACCATGAGCTGCATAGTAAGAAACATTGTCTCCCACCAAGTCAACAATGACATTCGGGTTATGTGGATTGTCTTCACCAATACCTTGCTCCACTTTCCCAACCAGATCAACACCTACATCTGCAACCTTTGTGAATATTCCTCCTCTAAGCTGAGAAAAATGTGCTACAAATGAGGCCCCAAATCCATAACCAACTTGAAGAAGAGTCAATTTAGTCAACTTCATTGGATTTGATGTAATCACCCCCAGATATAAATAGAATGAGGCATATAAAACTGCTACTCCTATAACTTCCATTCCCACTATAATGATAGATGAAAAGCCACCAACATGAGTAGCCCACTGTAAAGATTCTCTTGCTAACTGCCTTGTAGCACTAGAAACTCTAACATTTGCATGCACATAAACCTACATGCCAAAATAACCTGCAATACTCGAATGCAAGGCTCCAAGAAGGAAATAAATTACAATGATAAATGCTGGTTAACCTTTCAAGTCCAGATGCTTCCTGCTGAGGAGTGGTGTTTCAAGAGAGATATATACCTAGGATGAAAAATGCTAACAAAATTACCATTTTTTAAATAGTACCATACTTAGTCCTAAAAAACCTTCAACCCCATCCCAAATTGCATATGAAATCTGGCTCATTTCTGGTGGTCCTTCATCCTTACCGTAAACTCTGAACAAGAATGCCAGAAGCACAAATGCCCATAGTGACGATCGAAATGTAGACATGGAAATGCCATTGAAACATGAGGGGAATTTTGTGTTGTGCATCCAAAACTGCTAAAAAATCAAGCAGAATCTCAAAAAATCAAATCTGCTAGAAAATCAGGCAGAATCACGGCTAGAAATTTCAAGAAATAAGGAGCCATAATTGTGTCTAGATTCTAGAGATCTTAGCTAGATTAATTGGCTAGTTTCTAGATCGAATTTTGGCTAGCGACGAACATGAACATTATCCTCCAACATCCAACTCACTAGCACTAATAGCATTGAACTATATTGGTGCCCTCATGATATAGATCCCATACTCGACCTACACAAATTGATTCACCATTATGTTATCGAAATCTTCACCTCCCAAGTGAGTATCTTCGGCAGTGTCTTTGAATTTAAATATTTCCTCTTCAATCATTAGAATTGAGACATCGAATGCTCTTCCTCCCAAATCAAATATGAGCACATTCTTTTCTTCGAGTAGAAGTGGCTTTCTTATTGAGGCCATAAGTAGTGGCAACAACTGTGGGCTCATCGATGATCCTCAACACATTTAAGCCAGTGATGAGACCAACATCCTTGGTCACCGATGAGTCATTGGAATAGACAGGAACATTAACCACAACATTCTTTACATTTTGGCCAGGAAAATCTTGTGCAATCTCCTTCGTCTTGGTAATGATCATAGAAGAAATTTCTTTAGGAGAGAATTTCTTCTTCTCGTCCTTATAGCTGACCTCAATCATCGACTTATTCTTAGGGCTGGATAATACCTTAAAAGTCCATAGCTTCAGCAATGGAAAATTCGAATTTTTCATTTTTAATTTCAAGGTGATCGTAAACCAGTGCAAACCCTCGAGATCTAATTCCTAGTCCTTTATTTGAAAAATATAGTTCAAGGCCGAGAACATAGGTGCATGTTGATTTTATGCAGTTTTTTTTTTTTTTGGTTTATGTACAGAAATTAAAATGTGTTATATATATATATATATATATATGTTTCGCTTTTGAAATTTGCAATATATAAATATATATGTTCTTTTTTTTAAAGAAACAATAGGAAAGGAAAACAAAATTATTTGTTTTCAGTTTTCTTATTATTTATTTTGTTTTTTTCTTTTTAAATCAAAAGAAAATTAAATTTGATTTGAGTTATTTATTTTACTAAACAATTTTTTTATTTTTTATTTTATTATTATTATTATTTGTTTGTTTGTTTTGTTTTGTTTTTTTTTTTTTTTAATTTGTATTCAGAAAATAAAAGGAAAAGAATCGATCACACCTGAAATTATCGCTACTTTCTCTTGTGCTCCTTATTCACAATCGCTTGTTTTATTGCAATTTTCCTGCTAAGGGTTAGTAAATGGGTGGTTCTTACTGCACCACGAAATTGCAAATTTATCCTAAAAATCACAAAAAGTTTTTTTTTATTTGTTATTCCTATTCTAAAAAAAAGAAATGAAACATTCTCTTAAGTATAAGAGAATTTCCAATGCATCCATTTGCATAACAAGATCATGAGTAAACTCATATCCAAGTTTGAAAAATGAACCCTAGTGAATTCTTGGACATGATCATAAAGATTTGATGTTAAAAATTGTTGCCTAATGACTAGTTGAGACCAAATTTGAACGTGATCTTTAGGTTTTTGATCTTCTTCAACTGTAATAGCACAAATCTTTTCACATCTTGTTGAAATTGGATTTTTATTATGTTTTTTATTTTTTTTAGTGAATGAGGGTTTTTGATTTGTGTTTTATTTCTATGTTTTCTATATGAAAATGCAAATAAACTTAAATAAAAATGTGTAAATGCAATTAATCCTAAATAAAAATGACCCTAAATGAAAATGCTTCCTAAGCAATCCTCCTAACTTAGTTACATATAAGTTTTCTTCCTCGACAACGACGCCAAAATGTAGGGTGATTTAATTGTACGCTAAATCAATGTCATTTAAATTGTCAACCTGGGGGTTTTGTAAACTTAGAATCAAACAAAAATATATTGGAACTCAGATGAAACTGTTGTAGAAAGTTTGTTTAGAATGGAAATGCATATTACAACTATAATTGAAGAAAACTGCAAAAGAAAACACGTGCAAGAAAAATGAATTAAATTCTAGGGATGGAAGTTAAATTCTAAAGGTGGAATTTATGAACGCCATGGCATTTCTAAACTATTAAAAAAAAACTAATCTATGAACAACTATAAGAAGAAAATCTATGATAATCTAGAAAGAAGTAAATAACAACTAGTGAGAAAGCAGTAAATAAAAACTAGTGACTTAGTTGTCAAGCAAGAAAACTAGGATAACTAGTAAGCAAGCAGTTTAATGACAATCAAATTAAATCTAGGAAATGAAGTCATACTTGCGAAAGTAAATCATACTTGGAGAAAGTAAATCATACTTGCAGAAAGGAAATAACAAAACTCAATCTATGTTACCATTGTATGCTGATTTCAGTTGATGGAGATCCTTCCATTCCTCAATAAGCACACATGAACAACTATCACACCTTAAGAATCAAACAACACTCATAACTCATAATTTTGGAGAAAATGATATTATTCATGCTGAATGAACAATCATAAATATGATGCTAATGAATAACTGATAACTATTGGCTTCCTTTGAAGGATGCACCTCTTATTTATACATGAGTTAGGGTTATCTACTCAATACTGCAGATCCCTTAAATATCTAATAAATACATACTTGTCTCAACTTATCCCTAAATATTAGATACAAATCCTATGACTCATAAAGGCCTCCATGATCTTTCTCCTTGGAATGTGGTCCACCTCCTGAGTTGAGATTCTAATTTGTGCTTGGGAGGACAAGTAAGACCCTTCTAGAACCTCCAAATAAGCCTACACATGTCACAAAACTCATAACACATATATAGGTATATGAAACTATGTTAATTTCCTAGTTTTTAATAATTAATTCACTTATAATGCTTAAAATAAGTAACTTTGGAAAATAAGGATTCTAACCCATATGTTTGTGAAGATTATTACTTGATGTAGGGTTTTAGGGATAGATAGTCATGAGATGAAGGATACATGGACATGAAATGATGGAAATATGGATGAAAATGGAAGACAATTTTGAGACTCAACAATACCATGACATTTTTGAATCGAGAACACCTTCTAATCCATCTACATTAAACCATCTTCATGAAAATTTAACATATTTTCATTGGATACATAGCCACTTCCTTTCTGTGATAAGGATGATCTTGATAATGCTCCATTATTTTGAACTGAGTGGATACCAGAAAAAATTAAGCAATGGCTATTCGTCCACTGAAGGATAAATTATTTCTTGTTCCTTTTCCTTGGGTATGACATGATGAATCTATTTATGTAAGAGAAAAAATGATCACCATGTGATTATATATTATGAAGTTGGTAGTGATCAAAAGAATAGATACATAAAATAAGCTAGAATGATACATAAAATAAAACTTTTACATGGATTCTAAGCAACTATAACAACCTTGGTGAAACTTCAGAATAATAAAAGTTAATTTAAAGGAAAAATAATAACCACGGTTATGGGACACTTATTCCAAGTTGAATGTTGGCCAAAAAAATCCTAGTGCGGGTGCTCATTGGGTTTATTATGGCTAAGGAAATTGGGAAAGGATTTGGAAAGGAAAAATGGAACTTTTGGCAATTCATTTATGAAAATAATGAAAAATAGGAGAAAAGGAAAGTGAAAGGTCACAAGTTGCATGTGAGGAGAAAACTAAAGGAAAATAATGGAAAAATGAAGAAATTAGAGGCCACATTAAGAAAAATGCTTCTAAGGATCAGTTGGTACCTCTTTTTCAGTTCATTTTTGGAGCTCTCTCTCTATTCTCTCTCTCTCACACTCTTGGACACTTGGAGTTTTCTTGGAGCACTTCAACTTTGGATCAAGAAAGGAAAAGAAGGAAAATAGGAATAAAAGGAAGAGCAGGATCAAGCAACTACAACAAGATTATTTGTAGGTATCGATTTGCATGTGTGATTTCCTTACTAGTTTTGGCATGCATCATTATGCGTGTGTGTTCTTGGTTCTTTTTCTATCATGGGCATGGGTTTTTCTAGGTCTGAAAATGTTCTTCAGCCTTTCCTTGTCATTCCTAGATAGCCATCGTGATATGGGGTTCTCATGTTCTGGTTGAGCTGGATTTCTGGAAGGATTCGAAGTTGAGTGAGGTGGACCTCTGAATGAAAGAACACATGGCCTATTGATCCCTAAGCCAAACTGTGGATTGCAGTAAAGCCATTGGCCTAGTGACCCCTGAAGTAGAATGTGGGGTTGCGGTAAAGCTAGGCATTATGTTTCAAGGTGGACCTAGGAATCCTCAACTCGTGAATGGTGGGATATGCAATAAAACCTAGAGGTGGTTGCCCTTAATCATTCCTAGGAATCCTTGCTAGTGAATGGCATTATATACGGTAAAGCTTGGAGGGTGGTGTCTCAATTATGACCTAATGACCACTGGATCAAACTGTGGGTTGTGATAAAGCCTAGAGGCTAGGAGACAGGAAAATTCCTCATGATGTAGGTGGAGAAATCTGGTGGCATCCATGCTTGTTTAAGGACTAGTGAGCTGGTGGGGATTATGGTAAAGCCTAATTCTATTGATGAGGGTGAGGTGGTTTAGCATCGAGAAGCCATGGTTGGTTCTTTTGGTTTGAGTCCCACATTCATTCCTGGAATATGGCATGAGGGTGATTGATTGGCTGAAGAGAGAAATGGCTCAGTTAATCTATGGTCGAGTGGAATGTGGTACTCCCATACCGAGTTGGATTTTCATTCATTAATAAGAGTTTATTTTCTTTGCATTTTATGAGAAAATGTACTGGAATATATGTGGAATTTATGATTGTTGTATCCACATTATTTCTTTTGTTTATATACTTTCTATGAAGGTGCTTTCTGACAGTAAAAATGGATGGTTCTCACCATGTTTTGATTTGTAAATGAATGAGAAATGAATATGTGACCTATCATATGATAATGTAGCTAATGTGAGAAGGCACTAATGGTTCTTAGCGATTCTCATATAAGTATAAGACCCTTATAATCAGATATGTTATTATGACTTGCAGGATGCATATTTGTGACATGTTTGATGAATTGTTTGTCATGGATAGTAGGGGTCTAGTCTAGCCCTTGTTTAAGAATTTGAATTGGCATCATTATCTTTGTGTTTCTTTTTATTTCTATGAATTCCATGAAGTTTTGGGTAGTGACTATGTCATAGCCCTAGAATTTAGCATTAAATCTCACAGTCGTTGGCATAACACTGGCAGAAAAAGGTTACAGTCGCACATAGGTAGGCTCATGGGAGAAGTTGGGACCCTTAGTCACTTGGATGGCTTGTCAAGGGAGTGACTGCAACTCTAGGTCCTTTAATTGTTGATTTTTCTTAAGGGTTAGTCACCTGGAAAGGTGGGATAGTTTCTAGAGGTTCTGTAGGATGTGTGGATGGTTTGTTTAGTTTTGTTTTGTTAGTTCCACTTCCTTAAGGTGACCGAGGAGGTTGAATCAGATCATAGTAGCCTCTTCTCACATGTTTACCCTGGTTGGCCAATTACTTGGGTAGATGTGGGAGGAGGGTGTTGCAATGATAATATCAATATGAAATATGAAACTATAGCAATATATTAGCTTACAATACTAGTAAGAAATAGTCCCCAAACTTTATTTTCTTTATTCATAATTTTAGGTTTTCAACTTGCAAAGTACATTGGATAACCTTCATTAGTGCTTCATACCTTTGGTTTATATTCCTTCACGAGGTCATAGGTCTTGGATTCATGGTGGTTTCCTAAATCTACTTCCAACATATTTCTTCGTTCTGGTTTACTCTAAAGTACTAAGTATTCCACACACCAAAATCTCTATTCTTTTATGCATTATCCCATTGAAAAATAAAAATGAATGGATACATTGAATTCATAATAAACTCCACAAGGATGCATTCATCTAATAATAGAAATAATGGGCGAATATAGTTACTAAGTTTTCATAAGGATTTCAAAAAAAAAAATTTGTGCCATTCGAGAAAGAAAAACAAAGCTTTAGAATGTGAATTGTAGGTCTCATATACTTATAACGAGGATGATGGAGGTCTATATGCCATTATTTTTTTTTCTTATTTAGAAATGAAAATATTTAATGTTAGCTTAGTTTCTTTTATGGTAGGTTTATCCCTTATTTAAACATGTTATACACAACAATGGACACTAACAAAAGTTTCCAAACTTTGAGATGCAGTTCTCATGTTGCATTAAGAAAAGTTTTTGACTCTTGTGAAAACAAACACATTCTACATTGTTTTAAAATTTCATCGAACAAACACATTCCAATTTGGTTCCATTTTCAAACTTGCAATATAATTTTCATGTTACATTATGTGATAGTTTCAACTCTTTCAAAAGTGACCACGATTTGCATCATGCAAAAGTTTTTGCTTTAAGAAACCAACCACATTTCACATCATACAAAATTTACAAGTCTTGTGAAACCAACCACATGTCGCATAGTGCAAAAGTTTCAACTCTTGAAAAATTAACGACATTTCCCATTTTTTTGAAATTTTCAACACTTATGAAACCAACCACATTTCAGATGGTTTGAAAATTCAATCGTGGTGATATAGAGACACACACTTTGATTGAAATTTTGATACCCATGGTCTACATGTGGATGCATGTACTATTAAAAACATAAGTTAAAAAAATATAAATTTTTACATTTAATATTATTTGTATTTTGTATTATATCATTCTTACATAGAGTAGACAAATATACACTACCACTCTATCATATGTGTGTGTTTGGTAGGAGGGCAGGGGGTGTGGATAATTTAACATTTCCAAAGGTTTTAAGGTGTCAAACTATAACATTAATTAAACCTTAAGAACTTAAAAAAACCTTAGGAATTGTGTCAAAGATGTTGCTCTCATTAATGCTAATGTTAAGACCAATTATAGTATAAGGTGAGATGTATAACCAATGCTAACTTTTTCTTAGTTTTGAACCTTTCTAAGCTCAAAATCTTGGCCAGCCAATATTAATAGTATTCGTCATATACCTCATCAAATCTATAGTTGAAATTAATAGACTTCCTCAATCAACACTGACAACCTTAGGCTCACATTGAAAGGCTCCCACGAGCCTTAGCTAATTTTGTGATAATTTATTAGTGGTTCACACATAGTCAATGCCTTGTTGATCTATAATCTTCATCTATAGGTCAACTTCAAAGCACAAAACATTCTTTTGCAGTATTTCCCAAGAATTTAAATGCAAGTTAGGGGTACATTTGAATATTGTTTCCAAAACATCAAACATAAAAATTCCACAAGCACAATTTAAAGAATTTGGTTGAAGAAATTGAACTTCATTCGCAATATCTATAAAACTATAATCAAATTTCCACTTTCCTAGGGAAGACTGTAGTAGCATGATTTTTTTTTTTTTTTTTTTCAATCTACCACTACAACACAGGAAAGGCCATGGCTCCCCTTGTAGTTCTTGAAGAACTCTACAAATGTAATCCTTAAAATACTACAATAACACGATAAAAGAAATAACTCCTCATTATGAGGGTATGCCTAAACCACACTACAAGAAAGGAATTATCAACATACAAATAAAATTCCATTCCTCTCTGGCATGTTTTCAAAATTATTTATTTATGAAAGTCTTTTGGAATAAATTGTATGCCAAGATTTGAACTATCAACATTTTATAGGACTCTCCACCCATCATCATGGACAACACTAGAAATAAAAAAATAGGGCATGAAGTGAGTTGAGAGAAAAAATAAGAATATAAAGGAGAGGAAAAAAAGTGGACCATTGAAGCAACTGGTAGACATTGGGAAGAAATGAGGCCAATAAAAGTAAAAGAAGAAAATATGGAGAGATGAATTAAAATAAAAAAATTGAAATATGGAGTCAAATAAAAGAAAATATAGGAGTATTAATCCTAATAAAAAATATATAAGAATATTAAGAATAATAAGTAAGAATTAGGAAATTAAACTAATAATAAATTAACTAATATATGGATTAAATTATTAAATAAAGCATAGGAGTATTATTCTTATTTAAGAACATATATAAATTAAATCAATAAAATGAAAAATAACTATTTTCTTTTTTAAAGGAGATTAAGAATAAAGATCTAGAAAGTCATTGCAATAAATTAAATTGTTGCTAAGGCCACTAGAAATTAAAAAAAAAACGTGAAGGAAAACCTATTAAAATTCTAGAGAAATAAGCAACTAGATATCACATCGAAAAAACGTAGGTTAGTGATCAAGATGATGAATGATGGAATTCTAGGATTGGCTAAGTTTATAACTATATTCACTCTAAATGTTGTCATGATGCTTCTCCATTTCAAGAGCTTAGTGAATGATGCTAAGAGTAATGAGAATCTATAGCCAAGATTTCAGTTTGGTTGAAGCATTTCAGATGTTTGGAGATAGAAAATTGTTCAACAAAGGCAGATTTGGGAATGTAATTGTGGTTCATGTCATTGATGTGTTTTTTGAATTGGACTTTAAAAGAGAAATTTCTTTGGATATGTATATTTTCCCATAAGAATAGAAAATTTGGTAAAACCTTGATTCCATTGTAGGATTAGACCTATTCTTGATCAAATGGAACAATTATTTAAGAGTTTTATGAAAAATAAATAAAATCTTAATATTTTTTCACTAAACTATTTAGAAATAAGATTGGTACTACCTTGGATGTAAAGTACCAAGATAAAAACATACAACAAACAAAAAGTGAAAGGTAAAAAAAAAATTATATAGTTCTGAATGAAAAGTATACAATTTCTTTTAATTTTAATGTTTTCCAAATCCTATTTGGATCACCTAATATCAATGATAATTTCAAGTTACTTGAAATTAAGTACATATTGTCTCCAAAAGGTACAATTTCGCATTTGAATTTTTTTCCTTTACATTTCTCTTCCATAGAATCTTATATTTACTATTCCTAGTAAGTGAGTTACATTAGAATTAAAAGGGTAATGGGCTTGAATACATTCAAATTCTAAATTTAATCTAACTATACTTTAAACAACTAACAAATAAACATAGAGCTTGTATGTTACAATCCTAGTGGAAAATTTTAGTTGTCAAAGTCACTCAGGAAGCGCCTAGTCCGTCCACATGAAACAATCTTGTGGAGGCAGATTAGCTTGCTTTATCCATCCCTAAGCTAGGCCCCACTAACTAGCTCATTTAGATATATGAAAAACCTTTGGTACTATATTCTTATACTACATAATTGGGACAATCTTCTCATGAATATAGATTAGTTATCTCAAGTGATAGGGCCAATCTTGACACATAAAGGCACAATATATTTCCAACAATAAATGTCATGTCTAAACCAAATCTTTAGCAAGAATCAAAAGACTACAAATCTCCAACAAAGAACTGCACTACCCTGGATGATGGTGACTATTGATAAGAGTTATGTCATAGAAGGAGTAAATTTTTGTTGGTAATTTTTTCATACAAAATCTTCAACACGAGTCAAATGGCTACAAATTTAAAGCAGATACTTGCAATGGCCCTCATAACAGTGATTACTGGAAAGAGTTGTGTGTCAAATAGAGTAAATGTTGGTGAAATATTTATGTAGAGTTTCCAAATGACGCAACGAGATGGTACTTGAAATGCTTGAAATGCAACCAAACTATACACATAAGAAATATTTGAAAACTCAATACCAACAAAGACCTCAACTGGAGAGAATTTCTCTAAAACAGTTTTTGGAAAATTGAAGAAAATAATATGAATTTTATATAATGTCAAGGAATTATGAAGGAAAAAAATTACATAATGCCATGACATAAGTGAAAAAAATGGATTTAACTAAAGTCTCATGTTTCTTCTCACGGTCTCATGCCATTGAAATGTCAATTAAAATGAAAATTGATGCAAAGGAGAAGGGTGTTGGAGGATACAATGGAATTAGTTACAGTCTCACACCGTTAGTTACGGTCTCATGGTGTTGAACTTACAAACACTACTGGCTACAATCTCACACTATTGAAATTGAAATTTAAAAATTGATGCATGGGAGGATGACACTCAAGGATTCATGTTAGACACAAAATGGTGGAAAATGAATTCAACTTAATGCAAAGAATGATGAAAATATACATTTATAAATACAATGATGAAACCGTTGGATTAAATTTCCAAGTTTCTTGAAATTCAATAACTAATCACCCTAATACACCATGATTGAAATCACAACCTGAGGATTAGGTGACTAAAATTCCCCCCTTAATCTGAAGGGATGTATCAAAGTCCAAGAATGAGAGCTCAAAATGAAAAAATGCATCTTAGCGAAGAGCTGAATGTCTCTAAAAAATGGTTTTCAACAATAACCACAAACCAATGTGGGAGAACTCAAGGTATCTATTAGGGTCCTATAATTTTTATAGGGTCACTTGATTATAGTTGATGATTATTATATTTCAAATGTTGTAAATAATATCTCATCCTCCAAATTATTTCTAAGAAGGGGTAAAAAAGATAAAATGTGGTTAATTTTACATGCAATCCTAATATTTGAGTTCATTATGTCTCTATCCAAAGTTCGGAGGCAATATCTATTATAACTAGAGTTTTTTTCTCATGTCATAAGAGTCAAAAACGAAAAAAAATTGTTGTCATTTATGGTTAAAGGAGGCTGCAATCAAACGCATCAGGATCCTCCTTCCTTTTGGATCGATGACACTCCTTCTTTTTCGCCCCCCCTCTTCATCCTAGCTTTGCTGCTGGGGGGGTCCAAAAAGGCGGTATTCCCCACTGGGTCCTACAGCTATGTGTCTTCTCCTCAACATTTCACACCCCCCGAGCCTATACCACCTGCTGGTCCCTACCCCATCCAAAAGTTTCTTCCCCCTCATCCCTTTGCCATTTACCCTACCTGACACCTCCACAACTCTTATCCCACCACGTCTCCATTCCCTTTGCGCAATTAAATTCCTTCTCGACAAAACAACTGCCACTTCACTACCACCACGTATCCTCTACCTATTACTCTCGCGCCAACATCCAACTACTATGCCCCTCCTCATATTCCACTCCTATTCTTCCACCTAATCATATTTCCACCAACCATGTGCTTCCACATCATCCCCCACCTCCATGTCACCTTCTGCCTCTACGTCATATGTCTGTTTCATGGTCAGTTAAATAAAGTTTTTTTCCCTATACAACATATTAGTTTCAATCATAGTTTACAAACAACTGAGAATGAATTTTAAAAATCGGAAAGAGGTTTTTGTTACTACCATCCTCATGAACAAATGCCTCTCTCAGTTTGGTAACAACTATTATGGTTTGGCATATTTAGATGAATCTTTGCATGTATATTTTCCCAAATTTTCTTGTTTTGCGTAAATGTTTTCAAATACAGTTTCCAAGTAGGTGGAAATGAATTTTCAAAAAATGAAAGAGGATTTTGTTTTGAACATCACCATTTAGAACAAAAATTCTCAGTTTTCTAACAAATATTATGATTTTGAATATACAAAGGTATTAGAGGGCCTTATTTTTCAGATTTTCAGGATGGAAAAGCTTAGAGACAGTCAATGGCTTGGATGCCACCTCATCAAATAAGAGTTGCTAAAAATTTTGAATTGCTCTTCTTTGTCACAAGCAATCCACAAAGATAGTTCCAAGTGTTGGGGTCCGAGTATGAAAAAATTATTCAATCTCGTTTACTATATTAATGCATCAATCTAGATGTGTACTCTTTTCAAGGTAACGTGAAAAGTATATGTAGGGACAATGTTACATCTACATCAATCAAGGGTTCATTATTAAGAAATCAAAGCATCTTTGTAATGGTAATGGAAATTAAATTGGAGAAAGAAAAAAATTCACAACAATCTATGGAAAGTTGTAGCAACAATAAAGAAAATACAACAAGTAAAACAATATACATAAAAAGGACACACACACAACACCTAATCAGAAGAGTGGTCCCAACTCCCTGTTCAGGGTTGTGCTTAACTCACATATTGTGAAAAATATTAGAAGGCTTGAAATTTCATTAACAAGAGTTCCACTATTACAAAGCTCAATTCTTACATCATCTAGCTCCCCTCTCTCTCTGAATTGTGTCTTTTAAATATACAAACATCCAAAGGAAACTTGCAACAAACTGATCTCAATATTCAAGATGAGATCTGAGAGATCTGTCCATCATGATTCAACTGGAACAAGTCGAATTTGGTTATTACAATTTGGGCAATTCTGGAAAATGGCCGCAACAGCAAATCTGCAAATATGTCCTTCAAAGAACCTTGATTTTCTCTCAATACAAACCGAATTTCTGAAAACTGCTCATTGGAAACTGATTTGGTCCGTTCTAAAAAAAATTCATGTCTCGGATTTTCCAAATTCGCTTTCATTTGCCCAAAACATCCAACAGAAAACTGTCACTTCTTATGCCAGTGAATTCTTGAGTTGGAATATATAATTATTTGTTGAAGAGCAAATTTGCAATCTAGAAGAGATCTTGGAGGCTAAAATCATGAGTGAGGTTATAATGAATGAATAAATCAAAATCATGCATAATGATCATTATTATTAAAAATAAATGAGATTAGATATTATTTATCCACAAGAGCATAAATGATTATGAAATGGAATTATATAATGAATTATGGTAAATAATGTGATAAAAGAATAGTGGAAATAGATGAAATGAATGTTAAGAAGTGGTAATAATAATGAAAAATTAAGAGCCCAACATTCCCCCAACTGAATATGTTGCGTGCCCACATGCAACCCAATACCTCTGTATAAAGTAGGGAAAATAATGGTTTGAAAAATATGAGTGAATAATGCTCAGTGGTTTTTTTTTTTAATGACATTCTCCTAAACTTTTAATAAATCAAACACTCATGTTATTTCACCTCAATTGTTACTTTCAAAAAAATAATGTGGAATGACATCTATGGATTAACATTTGTTGAAGCTAATGTAGGTTGAGCTTGTGTAAGTGATGTGGAAAGTGGAAGTCATGCAAGCTCAAAGAAAGTAATCAAAAAGTGTAGTAGGATTTCCTTCCCCCAAATTGATTAGTTTCCTTGTCATTAAGATTTCTATAGCACATCTCATGAGTATCCTCAGTCAGTAATTCATCAGGATTCAAAATTAGAATTAGGCCTCTTCATCCTTCCCCAAAATAATAGTAGTGTTGTTAAGCTAGGATTAAATAGAGATTGATTGGGTAAAGCAACTATCTTTGGTTAAAGATATGAAACTTGTAGAATAAAGGAATGATAGATTAGATGATACAAAATGTCAAATATCAAATATCCTAAAAGTTTCATCCCTAACATGTAAAGTAAATATTTATGACTCAATAATAGATATAAACCATAACCACCATTATCTAAGAACTGATTAAATATTACCCCATGAATAATGAGTTCTAGCAAACCTTATATATGCGACAGTGGCTTTATTGGCAGTTAGTTTTGAGAAAACAAGGTAACCAAGTAGATCACAGTATTGAATTAACTTCTATACCATAGGCATGGACATTGTTGCCAACAGTCATCCATAGCCTCAACAGGGATGCCTTTTTAACCCATTGAGATGCCAGTGTCCCATCTATTAGAAATAAGTACATAGTTACAAAAGCAATTTCAATTTACGTGGATGTCTACTGAAGATCATTGTTTTGGCTTCCTAACCAGTTAATAACAATGCCATTCATGGGAACTAACAAAAGTGAATAAGTCGGCTCGTGATGAGACCTCTTGTCTTTCAGTTGTATGACCGAAGGCCATTACCCTGGCTTGGTTACCAGTAGTGGTAATGGCACTCTATTAGGACCTATGATCATGGTAGGTCAGCTCGTGATGAGACCTCCTGTCCTTCAGTTGACTATTTATGTTTTAAAATTTAACTATGGTTATTGTTAATCAACAAAAGATCACTTAATAGATGGGGTGGCAAGCTAGCTCCTTAAGAGCTAGGGATGGCGTAAAACGTTTTGTAGTAACTATTTTCAACTAGGTTAATTTTTCTTCTCAAATACTAATAACCTTGAAATAATTGTTTATAAATATATTTTTCTTTGTTAAGGTTGGCGTTTGAGGAATAATTCATTAGATAGTGATGGAAAGATTTAAGTGCAATTTTGTGGTCATCATCATAAATTTTACAAAATCAGGGACTTAACAAATTTGGAAAGTTGAAAGCTGCCATGATGAAATCATATTTTCATAATTATTCCTTAAAAAATAAAATTATGTTTATAGATAAACAAAGATAAATTGACTACCCAATCATTATGTCAAAGAGGACCTAGACAATTAAATGTATTTCCCCATTCACCAAGTTAATGCTGTCGTGCATGATTCAAGTTCCAATGTGTGTGGATAAGTTGGGGCTACGGATTGTTATGGATTATGGTGGTAATAATCGTGAGATGTATGAGTTGACATGAAATTTTAATAACAATGATGACATGACATCATTGATATTAAATATAATACATTTTCTATCAAATGCAACACCTCCCCCAAACTAAGATATGATCGTCCTCGGTCATAATTGAAACATCAATCAAATACATGGAATTGATTAGGGATGTACTTGAAGACTTACCTTGGCGGAGTATCAACATTTGTAGAGTAACAACACTGGGTACTTAGAAAAAAATTCACCACAGAGTAGTAGCATCAGAGGAGTAACATCACTGCAAGAGTAACAACACCAAAGGAATAACAACACTGAGTACTCAGAAAAATTTCGGGAGTAACAGCATTGGTGGAGTAACAACACCGTGTGAGTAACAGCACCAGCGGAGTAATAGCAGTGGCGAAGTAATAGCACCAACTACGTAATAGCACTGGCGGAGTAACAACAGTGGCAGAGTAACAATAGTGATAGAGTAACAACAACGACAAAGTAACAGCACTAGCGAAGTAACAACACTGGCGGAATAATAGCACTGGTGGAGTAACAACACCGACGGAGTAACAACAGTGATGGAGTAAAAGTAGTGACGGAGTAACAACACTGATGGAGTAACAACACTGGCAGAGTAACAACACTAGCAAAGTAACAACACTGGCGGAGTAACAACAGTGATGGAGTAACAACAGTGATGGAGTAACAACACTGATGGAGTAACAACAACGGTGGAGTAACAACACTAGCGAAGTAACATCACCAATGGAGTAACAACACTGGCGGAGTAACACCACTGGCGGAGTAACAACAGTGATGGAGTAACAACAGTGATTGATCCAGATTTAAACAGGAACACAAAAATACAGAGATAATCATAAAGACAGATATGCAGCGGAAATAATACTTCATTTCATTACTATGAAATATTGAAATATGCTTACAAACAGAAATATAAATAAACCAGCTAGGGTGATGGTAGCTTATCTCTGAGAAGAGATGTGGTGCCTACATGCCTTTGAACTGTGTTAAAATGAGGCTCAAAGGCCTATTTATTGTTGAGAAACAATGGAAAACCCTTCACATTCCAAAACCTAACCGTAGAAGATGAAACGCCAAATTGTGGGCCCCGTTTCTAGGTAAGTTGGTACATCAACTTCCCGGGGTCGCGAATTGGTCATATTATCTCCGTTTGATGCGCATGATATCCCATTGGAAAGATCTCTCCGAGGACTACAACAAAAAAGACGACTTTTTAGACAAAAAAATTGCTGGTGGTAGATTTCCCAAAAAACATTGTTTAGGGCCTCAAAACGGCTCCAGAAGTTTAGGACCCGAAAAACTGCTAAAAATAGTAAACTATACTACAATTTAGGAAATTGAAAAGACTGAAAGAGATAGTTGTGGGGGTCCAAATGGGATAGGTGGGTGGCCACCAACATCCACCTGGATCAGTGACGGAGTAAAAACAGTGACGAAGTAACAGCACTAGCGGAGTAACAGCTCTAGCGGAGTAACATCAGTGGCGGAGTAACAATAGTGATGGAGTAACAACACTGATGGAGTAACATCACTGGCGGAGTAAGAACACCGACAGAGTAACAACACTAGTGGACTAATAGTTCCGACAGAGTAACAACATTGGCAGAGTAACAGCACCGACGGAGTAACATCAGCGATGGAGTAACAACAATGACGGAGTAACAACACTGACGAATTAACAACATTGGCGAAGTCACTGCACTGAACTGATGGAGTAACAACACTGGCAGAGTAACAGCACCAACGGAGTAACAACACCAGTAGAGTAACAACACTAGCGGAGTAACAACACCAATGGAGTAACAACATTGGAGGAGTAACAACACTAGCAAAGTAACAACACCCAAGGAGTAACAACATCCAAGGAGTAACAACATTGGCAGAGTAACAACATCTAAGGAGTAATAGCATCCGACACTTAGAAAACTTTTTGGAGTAACAATAACAATAGAGTAACAACACCCAAGGAGTAACAACATCCGACACTTAGAAAATTTTTAGGAGTAACAACAGTGGCAGAGTAACAACACCCAATGGATCTGAGGAAACCATATACTGATAAGACTCATGAACAAATGGATAAATATGCAGAGACATCATGAAACCTAAGAACTTCCTTCATTTATTTTGAGAAAAAAACAACATCATAAAATAAATCAGAAAAGAAACAAAATTTTTATTGAAAAATAGTAAATAAACAAATAGTTCAAGTTGCAACAGCTATGATTTTAATTACAACAATGTTGTTCCTAAGAGAATATCAATCTATTTCCACAAACAACAATCTATCAATGGTAAATGAATGGAAAAATGTTTTGGTGAAAATGACTTGGATCTTCAAATGGAAATCAATTCTCCATTTCTCCTATTATGGATCCATTAGGTAATGAAAAATTCTTCATGTTGTTGGTGAGAAATAACAGGAATAATTTGTAACAAACTCTTATGCTCAATTTCCATGGCACCTCGAAAGAATCATAATTATATGATATTATATTTCTTAATAGATGAGGGAATGAAAATCTATTATTTCATTATCATTGCCTTCAATAATCACTTGTTCAAAAACAAATTGACCTCCTTTATTCTCCTCGGACTTGCAAAAAAAGAGCATCTACCTGTAATAAAACATGTAATCATGGAAGAAGAGAGGTGATCGGGATCTCTAAATCCAATAAATATGAAAAAAAATTAACAAGTACTTACTCTGTAAAACAAATCCATGGAAAACAAATAACAAAGTAGAGTTAATTTATTACCTGTGGGACAATGGTGGCCAACCATACTAACCAACAGTATTTTAATCACAACTTCTTTGTTTTTTGTCCGATTTGTGTGATTCCAAAGCCAAATGAAATTGAATTAATAGGTATATCTCCAATTGAAATAGGTTTTAAAAATTCCATGATATGATATGTCAAATTTACTTAGAACAACCTGCATAATAGAGTCATTTTCGATTTCCCAACTTAGACCAACAGTTGATATTTTAAGCATAACATTTTCGTTTGATGAAGGATTGAATCGATTCAAATTGGATATTAAATTAGATTCATGTAACTATATCCAATAGAAACAGT
This sequence comes from Pinus tabuliformis, assembly GCA_031772625.1. Taxonomy (NCBI): domain Eukaryota; kingdom Viridiplantae; phylum Streptophyta; class Pinopsida; order Pinales; family Pinaceae; genus Pinus; species Pinus tabuliformis. The sequence goes on along the minus strand of CM062814.1, from coordinate 737,654,299 downwards.
TTTTGAAATCATGAAGAATTGATGGGTCAAATGTGCGAAGAAACAGTCGGAAAAATAGAGATTTAAAGGTGCTAATTTACGATAGACAGTCAGTATTTTTGTCATAACCTTCTCATACGATATCAAAATCGAGTGATTCAAATTGTATTGTAAACTATACTAATAGGGTGATATACCATAGGAACAGGTTTCAAAAATCTAGTCATTTAGGCCTCCAAAAATGGACTATCCCAACTCTATTCTTGAGCTGCCTACTCGAGATACTATGAATGTTTTGGTCATAACTTTTTCATTTCAAATCCAAATTGAGTGATTCAAATTGGATTAGAAATTAGAACTAAAGGGATACTTATTATAGAAACATTTCTTGAAAATATGGCCATTTTTTTCCTCAAAACATGACTATACCAATTGTGATTTCACTGGTTTTATCAAGCCCACAAGCCCTAATATATTATTTTTTTCCCCAAAATGATTATAAGTGTTTGCAAAAATATGTTTTTCAACATAATACATCTACATACACAATTAAATTAAAATATTTATCATTGATATTGATATACTCAGCAAGTTGCAACAAACACAACTCGTTCTACATATAACAAAAATTATTTATATACTTATTTATTCTATTTTCTACACTAACCTATTCTACCTTGAAAAATAAAGCATACTTATGTATAAGAGTACTTCCAATGGAGCCATTTTAGAAATAAGGCCTCAAGTGTATACACACCCGAATTTGAAAAATGTATGTCAATAAATACTAGGGTATGAGAGACCAACTTCCCTTGAAAATATGGTGTCAAAAATTGCTGAAGTATGGAGTGACGCTGCGAACAATTGATGGAGTGAAACCAATCTTCAATATATCCTTTACTTTCTTGATTTCCCATAGTTGTCATATCATGAAGTTCTTGAGTTTCTAAAACAACTTGTTGACGCAGACTAGAAGAAACCTCCTTTTCTTCCATAACTTCTACAATTTTTGGATTTGAAACATTTCCAATCTTGATATAAGTTTTCTGCAATTGTGTATGTGAGATAGGTTGGGTGGGAAGGGTAGGTAAATTTGTAATTCAATACTGTAAGCTTGCTGTACTGATTTATTATGGTGAGGGTGTGGAATGAGTTGAGCAGGATATTGTGTAGGGCATGGAGGATTTTGATGATGTAGTTGATTGGGATGTGTGGATGATTTTGATACGCAAGCAAGGTGTTCTTGAAAATATGGAAAAGAATATGGATGATATTTTTGTGCTACAAGATGAGGGAGAGCAATCATGTAATCATAGGATGAATCATGCCAAACTTGTGGACAAGATTGATGGGGGTTATATTGAGATTGGCATGGTTGCCCTAGCACATGAGTATTCCTTAATATATTATGCAAGTAAGAAAATGGAGAGGAACTGTTTTGAAACATACATGTAGGCCAAGGTTTCCATGGTTGTGAAATTGCTATAGCTTCTCCATCTCTTGGAAATGTTGTTTTCATCCCAGGTAAGAAAGAGAAACTATCCATGGGATGCTCCTTTTGACATTGAGGAATAATCACTTCTTCAAATTCTGCTTGACTTTTTTTAACCTGCAAAACATGCAATTTTGAATTTAGAGAGCTAATAAAATCAACTTTAAAATGTTCAAATAAATCACTGATTTCGTCTTTTATATCTCCTGTTCTTGTAGCAGATTTGGAAAGGAAACAAGAAAATTCTCTAGAATTCTTACCAGCCTTGGATATTCCTCTTGAATACCTTATGCATAAATCACAAACATCATCATATGAGAGCTAAAAAATGTCACATTTTCCTATCAGATTTAAGATTTCTAAAATTTCATCTTTGATTCCTTTAAGAATGAGTGTTTTTGCGATCTCTTTTTCCAAATGCTTATGCTTTGATTTCTCAAGGTTGTATTTAAATCGCTCCAAATATTCCTCCAAGCTTCCATATTCCCCTTGTATCATACTGAAAATATCTTCATTGGCCTTGTAATAGTCTTGGTACTTCTCCAAGAATACATTCTTCATGTCCTCCCATGTTTTGATACAATTCCCACCAAGGCTTATGAACCATTGGAGAGCTAGAGAGCTGCTCCTTTTAGAGTAAGAGGAAACACTTTCAACATTTGATCATTAGTACAATAATCATATCCTTTACAAAGTACTTCAAACTCAGATAAGAATGTATGTGGGTCCTCATTATCCAAACCATGAAAATTTGGTAGAGAAGATGGAGGAATTATATGCATTCGTGTCAGTCCTCGTATATCGCTGATAGGGAATTCAAAAGTAACAATGTGAGTCATTTCTTACCATAATAGAAGATGTTCTTCATGTGCTATTTTGAGGTTCCTCCTTCAGATATTCCTGTCAATTTGTTAGTGGAACGGATGGTGCTTACATCACCACTTGAGTGAAATGATAAGATTTCTTCAAATTTCTACCTTTTTCTTCCTAGTTATTCAAAAATAATAATTTGAAAGGAAATATAAAGCTCAAGACCTGGAGCAGGGTGTCAAATGACCCTTTCCTCCCCAGGATAAGAAACCAAACAAGAAAAGAATGCACACAAGGAAATCTAAAGCTCGAGACCTAGAGCAGGGCGTCAAAGGACCATTCCCTCCCCAAGACGAGAAATTAGTTTTTCCAAAATCAAAACAAAACAAAAAAATGCAGGAAAAATTTAAGCTCAGGACCTAGAGTAGGGTGTCAAAAGACAATTCCCTCCCCAGGATGAAAGATTAGGCCTAAAGATAAAAATGGAAAAAAACAAAAGAGAAACAACAAAACAAATAAATGACTACACTCGGGACCTGGAGAAGAGTGAGAAAACTCCTTCTCTCCCCAGGATAAGAGATTGACCCTCTGGTTGATATAGATCGTGTCTTACACCTTTTTAGCCTTCCCTGGCAATGGTGCCAAAATGTTGGGGTCCGAGTATGAACAAATTATTCAATCTCATTTCCTACATTAATTCATCAATTTGGGTGTGTACTCCTTTCAAGGTAATGTGCAAAGTATTTGCAGGCACAAGGTTACAATCGAGATAAATTAAGGGTTTGTGATTAAGAAATCAAAGCATCACTGCAACGGTAATGGAAATTAAATTGCAGAAAGAAAAGCATTCACAACAATCTATGGAAATCTGTAACAACAATAAAGAAAATACAACAAGTAAAACAATATGCATAAAAAGGACACACACACAACAACTGATCAAAAGAGTGGGCCCAACTCCCTGGTCAGGGTTGTGCTTAACTCACATATTGAGAAAAATATCAGAAGGCTGAAAATTTCATTAACAAGAGTTCCACTGTTATAAGGCTCAATTCTTACATCAGCTAGCTCCCCCCTCTCTCTGATTTGTGTCTTTTAAATATACAAACATCCAAATGAAATTTGAAACAAAATGATCTCAATATTCAGGATGAGATATGAGAGATCTGTCCATCATGATTCAGCTGGAACAAGTCGAATTTGGTTATTACAATTTGGGCAATTTTGGAAAACAGCTGCAACAACAAATCTTCAAATATTTCCTTCGAAGAACCTTGATATTATCTCAATATAAGCCGAATTTCAGAAAACAACCCAATGGGAAAATGACTTGGTCTGTTCTAAACAAAACCCATGTCTCAAATTTTCCAGATTTGCTTTCATTTGCCCAAAACGTCCAACACAAAATTGTCATTTCTTATGCTAGCTAATCCCTGAGTTGGAATATCTAATTATTTGTTGAAGACCAAATCTACAATCTGGAAGAGATCTTGGAGGCTAAAATCATGAGTGAGGTTATAATGAATGAATAAATCAAAATCATGCATAATAATAATTAATTATTAAAAATAAATGAGATCAGATATTATTTATCCACAAGAGCATAAATGATTATGAAATGGAATTATATAATAAATTATGGTAAATAATGTGATAAAAGAATAGTGGAAATAGATGAAATGAATGTTAAGTAGTGGTAATAATAATGAAAAATTAAGAGCCCAACACCAAGTAGATTCATTAGTTTTGAATGTACTATATTTTAGTTCTATTTGTGCAATACAATTTGAGATATTTGTAACAAATATTAATATTTTTTTCAAGATAGTTTAGATTAGAATTTTTATAAATACTTCATCATTTGAAGAGATGTTGATTGTTGAATATAATTTTCTCTGCATATTGTAATTTTTTGAAGGTTTTGGAAGCATCAATAATACAAGGACATTTTCACAAGATTCATGTGGTGTACAAAATGCTGATGTATTTCTTTAGTTTATCTGTTTGATCATTATTTTTTCTTTCTCTGTTATTTCTGAAATCTTAATTACATAATAGAAACTATGGTGAATAGGATATGTTATTCAAAGCACCCTATTCTGGCTGTTAGTAATTTATATGTTTTCTTCTGAGGTCAAATTAAGGAATTCTTTATTTCTCCTCAATTTCTATTGAATCTTACATTCCAGCTATTTCACAATCCATTTAATATTCTGAAAGATCCAAATAGTACAACCTTGCTTGCCCTGTGAAACTCTTTCAAAGTTTGATGCAGATCCAATTAATATTTAGACTCCATAGCCCAATGGAATTGTAGCAATTTAATCAACCAAGCAATCCAATCAAAACAATCAGTATTGTAATAACTAGCCTAAAATTTACATAAAACAAAGATAAATTTTACAGAGAGATCCCTCTCTGAAGCTGGCAGGGCTAGATCCTAGCTTCCAAAGTTTTTTTGATGTTGTCCTATGTGTTTACTCCCTCAACCTCAAAAATACAAAACAAAAACATAGTGGCAACCATACAGGGGAACTCTGAACATTTTAGGTTCCTAGGAAAAGCATATCAGGTTCCAGATATGATTATTGATGGTGGACAGTGATTAGACACAATAAGGTTGTATCATTCTCCTGGCGACTCCATATTTCAAGAATCTGGAACTCAAAGTTTGCATGGCGACTCCCTTATCAAAGTATCCAGAGCTCAAAGCTTTCATGGCAATTCCATTGTCAAAGAGTCCAGATTTGTACAAAACTCATGGCGACACCACTGCAAGTTAATCAAATTTCTTGCTAAACAAGATGATAGGTTATGTAGAAAATCCTCTGTCTTGTGAAGTTTTAAAAAAAGTTAGGGATAAATTAGCTTATTTTCAAATTAGTGAAGATTTTTCAACGACCTTGTTTCGTTCTTTGAAAACGAGAAAAATTTCTCTTGAAGGTAAAATTTATTTTCTTGAGTTAATTGTTGAATGATTAGAGAAGGATATTGAACTTTTGGGTCATCAGATTCAATCCTATAATTTCTTAGATCGTAAACAATTCTTGGAAAATTTTCCTTCTCCAAAATAAGAGGAGATTGTACTACCTTTTGATTTGTATATCGCTGAGAATTATGTTTTCGAGTACAAGATTGAAACTGAACAGTGAGAATTAGGGTATAACCTTGAGAATACAACTAATGAAATCTTCCTTGCTCAATCGGTCAATGAAGGCCTACAAGGTAAACTAATTAATCATTCCTTTACTGATCCTATAGAAAACTGCATGGAGGTTGTTTTCAGCTCAAGTGTTCAATCATGTTTTCATGGCTAGATCCAATAATAGTTTTCATTGCACTCTACAACTTTGATTTTACAGAAAAAAAAAAAAGTCAAGATGTCCTTTTGATTGTGCTAACAAACAGTCAAGCGACCCAATTGTTTCAGTAGCTACTTGACTAGCTTCATTGGCAATTTTGTATTATTTGATTCATCATAATTTTTACAAGTGTAGAGTAGGTACCAGTGTGTAAATAAGCTCACCACTCTGAGCATCTTTTCAAGCATTATTGTCCATTTTAGTTTCATATAGCAGCACAACTTTCAGTTCAATGTGTATTTTAGATTTCAGTTTGCAGAATGGGTTTGACTTCAGTTTGAAGATTTTCAGTCACAGAGGTTTTTATGACAGAGAAGGTTGCAGATTTGGGATGGGCCCAATGGATCAGGTTACTAGTCTACAATGTCCTTGACACGTCACCAAGAAGTGCCATCCCTAACTGGAGCCACTGTTAGGGTCCTATAAGTTTTATATGGTCACTTGATTATAGATGATGATTATTATATTTGAAATGTTGTAAATAATATTTCATCCTCCAAATTATTTCCAAGAAGGGGTCAAAAAGATAAACTCTGTATATTTTTGTTTTGTTTTATTTTATTTATTTTCCATTAATTATTTTTAATTTAATTTATTTTATTTCCATTAGTTATTTTATTTATCAAGTGATCTTGTCTCGATTAGGATCTTCACTCGTTTTTATAATTTTTGAATCCCAATAATATTTCATCCTCCAGATTATTTCCAAGAAGGGGTAAAAAAGATAAAATGTGTATATTTTTGTTTTATTTTATTTATTTTCCATTAATTATTTCTAATTTATTTCATTTTATTTCCATTAGTTATTTTATTTATCAAATAATCTTGTCTCGATTAGGGTCTTCACTCGTTTTTATAATTTTTGACTCCCCTCCTTTAAAGTTTGACTTTGATTATTTATTTATTTATTTTAAAATCTAGCCATTTAATATAGCAGTTGCTTATTAATATTTGTTTTTAATAAATTAATAAACTAATATCACAGTTTAAATATTATTTTTCAAAAACTAGCATTTTAATATAGCCGTTACATATTAATATTTTAATAAATATATAAACTAATACCATTATTTAAATATTATATTTCAAAAACTAGTAATATTTGGTTTTAGTAAATTAATTTAAATATTATTTTTCAAGAGCTAGTAATATTTGGTTTTAATAAATTAATTTAAATATTATTTTTCAAAAAATATCCATTTAATATAGCCGTTACCTATTAATATTTTTAATAAATTAATGAAATAATATCATTATTTAAATATTTTTTTCAAAAACTAGCCGTTTAATATAGCCGTTACTTAATAATATTTGTTTTTAATATATTAATAAATTAATATTATAATTTAAACATTATTGTTCAAATATAGCCATTATTTGAAATTATGTCTCTACATTGCTCTCTATTTATGCCTTTGCCATGGTCTGCCTCTTCATCTGGTCCTGATGATGAACCACAATTGTTGGTTTGAAATGCGTTGCCCAAAAAATTTCTCTCATGTGATTTCTACCGAAATACTTTGTTTAAAGATAAAATGTGGTTAGTTTTACATGCAATCCTAATATTTGAGTTCATTATGTCTCTATCCAAAGTTCGGAGGAAATATCTATTATAACCAAAGTTTTCAGCTCATGTCATAAGAGTCGAAAACGATAAAAGTTTGTTGTCGTTTATGGTTAAAGGAGGCCACAATCAAATGTATCAGGATCCTCCTACCTTTTGGATTGACGACACTCATTTATTTTCTCCCCCCCACCCCCCCTCTCCATCCTAGCTTTACCACCGAGGGGAGGGGGGAGGGGGGGGGGTCCAAAAAGGCTGTATTCCCCACCAGGTACTGTTTGGTCAATTCAATGTCTTTGAATTGTCAATCATAAATTGCCAACCAAGGTGCATAGACTGATGAAGTACATGTGCACAATATGTGCTTAGAAGTTATTCATTAGGTCGTTATGTATTTGTTAGGATCTAAACTTAAGATGGATATGGAGGTGGTGTTTGTCAATTATATTAGTGTCGTAATTCTTAAAAATGTTGGCTAAGTTTCCTAGGAGTTAATCTCTATCTAATTAGTTTGCAGATGATATGAGAGTGATCCTACTTGTATTAGATTGTTTTGGGATTTTTGATCTTGAATATTTATGCTGCAGCTTCTAATTCACTAAGTGCAAAAAGAAACTTATTCTATCAGCTATGAAGAAATATTGTCTGAACTCAATTGCTTAGGAGCAAATTCTCACTCTTTTACTTATTCAATTTTCACTCAAACAAAATGATCCAAGAAATGTCTATATTATGAATTAAACACACTCCAACTATGCTAGATAATAATCAAATGAAGTAACCATGTTGTACTAAGTATAAAGAAAATTAAATAATAGACTAAGCTAGGTATAAATCAAATGAAAGTACTTATGAAAATAACAAGTCGCTGGCGAAATCATTACGCTGCATTTTCACACAAGATAGAGCATGTGAAGAATGAAATGAAATCGTATTACAATTGATTAAAACATGTCACTATTTGTAGGGGCCCTCCACATAGAAGTTCATAGCTTCCAATCAACATAGTGCATACACACAAAACCAATTCTATTCAAATGAAATTCACAAACTGTTCAAATTACATCATCCGGTGTGCACTCAAATCACAATGCAGCCATAAGTTTTATAACAGCTCTTTGGCATAATTGCATGAGTAATTCAAGCCTAATATCTCTATCTTATCTAAACTTATATCGCTAAACCTTCATTTTTCTATTTCGAAAGCAAAATGATAAGGTTTCGATCGAACTGAGATTTTGTTCTGCATTAATCTGGCGGTTGACTTGGAATTTGACCGTGATCTCCTATCCTTATCTTAATGAACAGTTTCAAGGGGATAGGAAGGGATTCACGAGGGATCCATCCTCTATCCATCCACACCCATTGCTGTTGACCTGGAACTTCAGAACTTCACAAACAATGGAGACAGCAACAAAAACATGGATTAGCTATGGAAACAGATTGATTCGGTAGCCAATTGCAAACTTTAACAAAACAATAGGGTATAAAGTTAAATATGAACAAGAAGGCATGTTATTTCATACCTTCATCAAAACCTGGTGGATATGGCTTTATTTAGGTGGTAAATATATAGGAAAAGAGAGGATCATTAGGCAAAAATGATGTCATGGTAGGACAATCTTTGGACTCTACATTCCCCTGGATTGGAGATTTTGTATGTCCTCATACACTTCTTCCTTGTTAGTCACTTGTGCCTCTTTCTTGTCATCTCCATGTTTCACTGTTTTCTTCTTTTTGGTAATGATTGGCATTATAGGCTTTCTCATGAGAATTTTGTACTTTAAACTGATAATCTCTCTCTGCATAATTATGTTTTCCTTCTTCAGCTTTTTGTTTTTCTTATACCACAAGCTTAGATGAAGGATCAGATTGTCACTTTTTGCAATCTGGATCTCACTCTATGTCTTCAATGCTTGATTCTCATTTTTGAGATACCGATTCAATGTTTCTAGTTCAAAGATCTACTGCTTTAAGATGTTTGAGGCTGATTTTTCATTTCCCTGATTTCTCCCTTCTCCAGGGCTCTAAATTGTTTCCTTTGTTACAGTCCATTTTCTTTCTAATGACTCTATATAATCATATATTTCCTACTGAGCAGGATCAATACCCAGACTATGCATTGGGCTTCTTAGAGGTGAGTTGTAAGGTCGTGGTGATACTCTTGGTGATGATCTTGGTGACCCTTTTGGAGAATTTCCAAGTCTTTCAATTGGTTCATCCCCTATTGGATCGTTCTATGTTGGCTTATTCTCTGTTGGAGTATTCTCTATTGGTTCATTCTCTATTGACTCATTTTCAGTTGGCTCCTTTTCATTTGGTTCATTTTCCTTAAGATTAATGTATTCTATAGTTTTTGAGGTTGTTGGTGGGATTGTGCTCAACCTTGTGCTCCTCTTCAATCCTGGGGTTTGTATTTTCTGTAATTTCCTCCTTTTATTCTCTGATTTTTCTTCTAGAGGAGGGGTCTTAGTTTGTGAGAATTCTTATTTACTTGGGCTGGCTTTCTTTCTTCTTAGGTTTCCCCTCTTCATTTTCTGCAAAATATTTACTATAGGTAGCTCTTCTTCTAACAGTTATGTCTGAGTCTGAGGTGTCTGCTCCCTTATCACCTATATGGTTCTCTTCCTTCCTCTGAGGGCCCTGCTACTACTTGCTTCTTCTGGGGATTTTTCTTCAAAGTGGTTTCTCATTAGGAAACTTTCCCAATTATCCCCTATACTTTGGAGATGAAATTCAACCAATATTTTGATTAAGTCGTGATGGTACAGGTGTTTTCAATAACTTTGTTGACATTTTCTTGAGACTTTGTAAGAGAAAATAAGGAAGGTTCATATAATGATCTTCAAGAAAGTGCATCATCATCCTAAAATGATAAAAATACATTTTCCCAAACCTACCCTCACAAGTGACAAACTTCTAAAGCACAAGTAATAAGTTTCTCCATTTGTTTTTAAGAGTTGTGTTGGAAATACCTTTCTTATAGACCGTAGTGTCCATGTTCAGATTCTTGAGGATGACCTTCCAATCCTCGCTATCAAGCCCCCTATTTTTAAACCATTTTTCTCCATTCCTTGGCAGCTCGGTAGCCTCAGCGATCATATAATTTGTTAATGTGAGCTTAATGTCCCCTATTTCAGCTTCAATTCCATCGTATGAGCGTGCAAATGTCTTCGTTACTTCCTTGTGGAAGCCATTAAATTTTTCAATGAACTGCAACCATTGTCTCCTTTGAAGCAACTCCCTAGTTTGTGGGTACCCCTCCAAGAATTTCTTCCCTGTTGGATCAGTTCAAACAATTATCCCCATTCCGATGGATGCTTTCCCTCGAAGACTGGCTACCTTGACAGGAAAATGGAGCTTGTAGGGTTTTCTAGATGGTGGAAAGATGGAGTGGCTATGAAAGTTCAGAGGAGTGTAAGAATAGGGTAAAACAGATAGATTATCATAAGGATTATAGGGATGAATTCGATCGTTAGGTGCATTTACACTTATGATTTGGTAATTACTTTGGCATATTTTGAATAAGGTCATGAAATGACGTTTTCAGTTGTGGCATATGATATTTTGTTAGGCGGACATTACCCTTAGGTTATAATGATTGCATTTTAGTACTATATCTTCTTAATCATATATGTTATATAACCTTCCTTATTGTTAAATTAAAGAAGCACGCACCTTTGATCTTCTTTTGCTAACCTTATTTGATGTCCTTTGATCTCCTGCAGGTACTTTGCTGTCAGCTTTCCTTTAATCCAAATCACCAAGTATCTTTGTAGACTTCAAAAATTTATTGGGTTGTAGAAACTTGTCTTAGCTGCAAAAACTTGTCCAAGCTACGGAAAGTTGCTGATTCTACAGCTAAGAGAAAGAAGGCTTTAATAGATGAAATTTATTATTATTTTTTTTTTGAAAAGAAAATTTGAAGTGTCAACAAAGTGGTTTTCACTTTAAATTTTCTATATAAACATGGCAACAACATGTTGGTTTTCATGTTTATACAAATTATTATTATTATTATTATTATCATTATTATTTTCTTTTTATTATTATATGTATCTATCTATCTATCTATCTATCTCTCTCTCTCTCTCTCTCTCTCTCTCTCTCTCTCTCTCTCTCTCTCTATATATATATATATATATATATATTAATTTTTAATTTTATTTTATTTTCTATTTTTTATGAGAAAACTAAGTAAACATTTCTAAGGTGGAAAATAAGAAGAATTCTTCTTGACTATATTCAATTCTGAATTATCTTGAAACAATTTAAGAAATTCCTCTTTCGTTAATGGTTTCTGTTAAAGCTTGAGTCGATGTCCATTTACTAATAGAGGAGTTTTCTCTTCATCAATAGTCCTGATTCTAACTGCACCATTGTCAAGGACATTTTCAACTTCATAAGGTCCAAATCAATGGGTTTGGAATTTTCCTTGAAAATTTTTGAATTTTGAATCAAAGTGAAATGCCCAATCTCTCGGATGAAATTTCCTTTCTTTAATGTACTTATCATGCCATCTTGACCTCTGTTGTTGAAATAGGCTAGTTCTCTGGAAGGCCTCTTGTCTGATTTCATCAAGCTCATTTAGTTGTGTCATCCTTTGCTTCTGGGCTTCTGACAAGTCAATATCTAACTGGACTGTTGTCTTATAGGTTTGGATCTGGAACTCTATTGGAAGTAGGACATGTGTCCCATAAATAAGTTCAAAGGGAGTATGCCCTATAGTATTCCTCCATGTAGCTCTATAGGCCCATAAGGCTTCTGGAAGCATTTCCACCCAGTCTTTCCTGTGTAGATGTATGGTCTTTGAAAGGATAGCCTCAATCACCTTATTTATGGACTCAATTTTTCCATTGGCTTATGGATGGTATGGAGTTGACTTTCGATGTTTTATATTGTATTGGTCCACAAGCTTCTGCACTAGTTTGGATGTGAACTATGGACCCCTTGATCTGTTACAATTTCTCTTGGGACACCAAAAGGAGTAAAGATGTCCTCAAAAAGAAATGAAACTACAACATTTTCAGTAGCAAAAGGAAGTGATTTAGCTTCTACCCATTTAGTGACATAATCAATACATACCAAAATATACTTCTTTTTTCTTTGAAGGTGGGCTTATTGGTCCAACAAAATCTAGTGCCCATTTTTCAAATGGTTCGATAAGTATCTGTGGTTGCAATGGCATTTCATTTGAAAGAGTAGGTTTTCCCATTATTTGACAACTGTCACATCTTTTAACATATTCCTTGATCTCCCTAAAAATGGAAGACCAATAATATCCTAAAAGAAAGATTTTGTAAGTAATTCTCTTGTCAGAAAAATGTCCTCCACATGGCTCATCGTGACAAGCTTTTAGTATCCCCGGTATTTCGTCCTCCCGAACACATCTTCTAATGATGAGATCTGGTCCTATCTTGTATAGTTCATTTATCCATGAATAGGATGTGCTATTGTGGGCTATTCTTCTATTTTCTCTAGGGGATAAATGAGATGGCATTTTTCCTGTGGCCAAATAGTTAGCAATATATGCATACCAAGGTGATTTAGTAGATACTGCAAAATGATATTCTTCAAGAAATTTATCTTCTACGGGTTGATCGTTGTTTTCATTTTGTATTCTAGATAGAAAATCAACAATTGTGTTCTATTTTCCCGGCCTATCTAGAATGGTTATGTTGAATTCTTGTAAAAGTAGGAGCCATTTAGTTATTCTTCCATTAGTGACTAGTTTATTCATTAAGTATCCAATGGTAGAATAGTCTTTGTGAAAAAAGGTTTCATAGCCAGTTATATAATGACTGAATTTGTTATTGGCATGAATTATAGCTAAAAACTCCTTTTCGATTACAGTATAATTTAACTTTGCAGGAGTTAAATTTTTACTGGTATAATAGATTGCATAAGGAGTAAGATCTTTTTGTCCTAACACAGCTCCTAAGGCTGAATCTGAAGCATCTACTGAGATATGGAAAGGAAATTTCCAGTTAGGTCCTTTTAACATGGGTGTTTCACAAATTCACTTTTTCAAAGTTTCTAAGACAACTTCACATTCGAAATCCCAACTGAATTCACAGTCACTGGTGAGTAGTTTAAAGAGTGGGGATGCAATTTTTGTGAATTTTTCTATAAATATTCTATAGTATCTAGTAAAACCGAGAAAAATTCTAACATCCTTTTGACATCTTGGCACTGATAAATTAGAAATGACTTCAACTTTAGATGAGTCTACTTTGATTCCATCTCCTGATATATGATGACCTAAACCAATTCCTTCGTTAAACATCATGAAACATTTTTCATGGCTTAGTGAGAGATTTGTTTCTTTACATGTTATTAATACTTTTTCTAAATTTTCCAATGCTTCATTGAAAGAATTCCCATAGACTATGAAATCATCCATGTATAGTTTCACACAATCATGAATAAGGTCAGAGAAAATGCCGAGGACTTCTCTTTGGAACATTTCTGGAGCATTACATAACCCAAAGGGAAGTACCCAGTAAGCATAAGTTCCCCACGGACTTGGTCTATGAAAGGTAACAGAAGGTGGTCTTTTAATGTTGCTTTGTTTATTTCCTTGTAATCGATGCGTACTCTCCATTTTACATTCTTTTTAGGAACGATTACTAGGGGTGAAACCCATTGAATGTTGGATATTGGATAGATGAAATTCACATTTAATAGTTTCTGTAATTCTTCCTTAATAATTTCTTTAAGGTTTGAGTTCATTGTTCGCTGAGGTTGTCTAATTGGTCTTGCATTTTTTTCAATGTAGATATGATGTATGCAAGTTTTATGATCAATCCCTCTCATGTCAATGTATTCCCATGCAAAAGCAGAAGAATGTTTCTATAGAATTTCTATCAATTGATCCTTTTGCACTTCTTCCAGGTTTTTATTGACATTCAAGGTTTTTCCTGGAAAGGTTTCTATCAAGGAATTCCCAAATTTTTCCATGGAAAGAAATGATACTTGTTTATATGAGAGATACTCATTTTTATTATGATCATAATGTGAGGAAGATTCATTATTTTCCAGTAAATTTAAAAGTTGGTCTTCCTCCTTTACTTTTTCAGTAGCAAAAATAGGTTGTATATCTTCTTCATCTTCTATCCATTCTTCAGTTTTTGTATCTATTATTGGTCTTGCAGGGGTATTTAATGTAAATTTATTTGTGTAATTTCCATCTAAGATAAACATATCGCCTGATCTATAGCCGATGAAAGCATCAACTGTAGCCAACCAAGGCCTTCCTAGAATTAATGGATGTCCTCCTCAATTATTCTTGGGTGTTGAGACCATGAAATCAGCAGGATACTCCCAAGAAACTAAGGATACACAAACATCTTCCAACACACCATCTAGTTTAATAACAAACCTATCTACTAATTTCAACAAGGTTGGTGTGTACTGAAGGATAGGAAGCCTAAGTGTGTCCATAACTTGTCTATTCATTATGTTTATGGCTGCTCCTAGATCAATTAATGTGTTTGGTATTTCAGTTCCATTGATGTGAATTTTTACAATGGGGCTTCCAGGATCTAAATATTTTTGAATTGTCAACTTCCCCATCATAATGTCTGCAATTTTTCTGACTAACTGAATTCTTTTTATATCTTTTCTTCTTCTAGTTGATCTTTGTGTACTTAATTCCTTAATTTTTTTTGCAAAAAATGGTATTTCTTTTATGGCTTGTAACGAGGGAATCTTAATACAAACATTTCTCAATTCATCCATCATATTGTAATCACAAAAGACAATTTGTTTCTCTACTCCTTCATCGATTTTCAACCTTTTTGGGAAAGGTGTTTTAACTAATATCAAGGGTTGTTCTATGACAGGAGTATTTATTGGAATTTCTTCTACTTGTTTATTTTCTTTTTGAGGGAGAGAATTCTCCCCTTCTTCTGATCAATTTTTGTGTTTTTGAGGATTGAATGTTGTTTCTTGAATGACAACAGGAGGTTTTCTTGGTAATACTCTTCCAGACCTTAATAGGACATTCTTTAGGTCTAGTGGAGTTATTACATAAGTTTGAGGATTCTAACCCTCCATGTTGTACACTGGTTGTTGTGGTATTTTATTATTAGGATTCAGAAGTGGTTGAGTGGGTAGTTGATTTGATTTTTGCAGAAATGGTAGGGAAAGTTGTGGGTTTTGATTCTGAACTGGAACTTGTGGCAATTAATTATCTTGAGGAATTTGATTAGATGGGAGTAAGAATTGTGGTGGAAGGTAATATGGCGAGTACTGTTGATATTGAGCATAGGCTCCATAACGATTTTTCCATCGTTGATTCAAAGGTTGTGACTGTTGCAGAGCCCAATGTTGCCAGGCTGAATTCCAATTATTTCATGAAGAGTGGGAAAATTGTTGTGGTATAAATCCTTGTGATTGATTTGGTTAGGGATTTTTCCATGGTCTTTTGGCTATAAAGTAGAAAGGATCTACTGGTTCTGAGATTCCTTCATCATTGAATATGGCCATAAGACCTGGTAAGGATGGATATTCCTTCGTATCATGATTATCTAAACATATGACACAGGTTTCTATGGCTTTTGAGTATAAGGGACACTCTCTTAGAGCAAGTTTCTTCTGACATTTGGGACAGAAGATAGATAATGAAACATTTTCAAAATTTTTCTTGTTTTGTATTTTAAGGTTGTCTATCTGCTCACTTAGGCTCCCTAAAATATCTGTTTTGAAGGTTTCAAGAAAATTTCCTATTTTCCCTGCTGACTGTCCTAGCTGCAGATTTGTTACTTCTTGACAAGAGAGGGTCTCTAGGACTCCTTCCAACTCGTGCTTTACCCCTTGAGATATGTAAACATAAATCACAAATATCTATGAATGGTAGATGTGAAATATATCCTTTCCCAGTTAGGTTAAGGAGATTGATCCAAACATCTTTAATAGCTCTGAGTAAGAGAGATTTTAAGGTTTCTTCATCCAAATTATCCATTTTTTCGCTTTTAACGTTATAAACAAACCTTTCTTCCAAGTCTTCAAGATTTTCATCTTCTTTTTGTGTCATTTTGAAGACTTCATCTTTAAGGTTACTAGGCATACAATAATCTCTATATTTGCCTAAGAAAGCCTCTTTCATTTGTCCCCATGTTGTTATAGAATTCACTCCTAGACTCATGAACCATTTTAATGCTGAGTCTTTTAATGTGGCAGGGAACAATTTTAACTTTTGAGCATCATGCAGATAGTCATATGATCTTCATAATACTTCAAATTCGAAGAGAAATGTTTGGATCTTCGTTTATGTGAGGGTTGTATCTTCATCAAGAATAGGGAATCCCGAAGGATCTTGACTTCCTCTACCTCTACCTCTTCCTCCAATCCTATCTTCTTCTCCATGGACATTGTGTACTTCTCCTTCCCCTTCTTCAGCCATGATAAATTCTTTAGAGCTAATATAGTGTTCTTCTAATCTTTCTGGTTCCTCTATTAATGGTTGCTTAGAATAAGTTTCCAATTCCTCTTCTTTGCTAGGAACTTCTAATTTTTCTCCTAAAATTTACTCATTAGTATAGGATAGAAGGATTACTCCTATAGTTGGGGATGTAGGATATTCCTCAATTACAGCTTTAGTAGAAGAAGTGGGTGAAGTCCTAGATTGGATTTCTAATCTTGAAATTTCTGGCAGCCTTTGTCGACCTCTAAAAGGAATTCAGGTTTGAGTAGGCGGTGTGGATTCTCGAGGTCTAGGTGGAGTGAGTGGATTTTTGGGAATTGAACTTCTTCCTCTCCCTACAAATCTACCTCTAGAGTCTCTATCCCTACTCATATCATGTTTCAATTTTATTTTTTAACTTCTATTCTTACTTCCCCGACAATGACACCAAAATGTTTGGTTAATTCAATGTCTTTGAATTGTCAACCATAAATTGTCAACCAGGGTGCATAGCTTGATGAAGTACAGCTGCACAATATGTGCTTAGAATTTATTCATTAGGTCATTATTTATTTTTTAGGATCTAAACATAAGATGGATATGGAGGTAGTGTTTGTCAATTATATTAGTGTCGTAATTCTTAAAAAGGTTGGTTAAGTTTCCTAGGAGTTAACCTCTATCTAATTAGTTTGCAGATGATATGAGAGTGATCCTACTTGTATTATATTGTTTTGGGATTTTTGATCCTAAATATTTGCTACAGTTTCTAATTCACTAACTGAAAAAAAATAAAATAATAATAATAATAATAATAATAATAATAATAAATAAATAAATAAATAAATTAAAAAATTAAAAAAATAAAAAAATAAATAAAATAATAATAATAAAAAAAAAAATACAAACAAACTTATTCTATCAACTATGAAGAAATACTGTCTAAACTCAATTGTTTAGGAGAGAACTCTCACTCTTTTACTTATTCAATTTTAGCTCAAACAAAGTAATCCAAGCAACATCTATATTATGAAATAAACACACTTCAACTATGCTAGATAATAAGCAAATGAAGTAACCATGTTGTACCAGGTATAAATCAAATTAAATAACAGACTAAGCTAGGTATAAAGCAAATGAAAGTACTTATGAAAATAACAACTCACTGGCGAAATCATTATGCTGCATTTTCACACAAAACATAGCATTCGAAGAATGAAAGGAAATCATATTGCAATTGATTAAAACCTGTCACTATTTGCAGGGGCCCTCCACGTAGCAGTTCATAGATTCCAATCAACACAACGCATACACACAAAACCAATTCTATTCAAAGGTAATTCACAAATTGTTCAAACTTACATCATCCGACGCGTACTCAAATCACAGTGCGGCCATAAGTTTTATAACAGGTCTTTGGCATAACTACATGAGTAATTCAAGCCTAATATCACTATCTTATCTAAACTTATATCGCTACACCTTTGTTTTGCTATTCTGAAAGCAAAATGATAAGGTTTCGATCGAACTCGGATTCTATTCTACATTAATCCTGCGGTTGACTTGGAATTTGGCTGTGATCTCTTGCGCTTATCTTAATGAAAAATTTCGAGGGGATAGGAAGGGATCCACAAGGGATCCATCCTCTATCCATTCACACCCTTCGCTGCTAATGTGGAACTCTGGAACCTTGCAAACAATGGAGACAACTATAGAAAGCTTGATTAGTTGCGAAAATAGACTTATTCGGTAGCCAATTGCAAACTTTAACAAAACAATAGGGTATAAAGTTAAATATGAACAAGAAGACATATTATTACATACCTTCATCAAACCCTGGTGGATATGGCTTTATTTAGGTGGTAAATATATAGGAAAAGAGAGGATCATTAGGCAAAAAGGATGTCATGGTAGGACAATCTTCGAACTCTACAGGTACTACGGCTGCGTGTTCGCTCCTCAACATTTCGCACCCCCCAGCCTGTACCACGTACCGCTCCCTACCCCCTCTAAAAACTACTTCCCCCTAATCCCTTTTCCATTGTCCCTACCTGCACCTCCATAACTCCTATCCCTGCCACGTCTCCATACCCGTTGTCTAATTAAATTCCTTCCTAGAAAAACAAGTGCCACTTCACTACTACCACGTGTCCTTCGCCTATTACTCTCGCGCCAATGTCCACCCACCATGTCCCTCCCCTTATTCCACTCCTATTCTACCACCTAATCATATTTCCGCCAACCATGTGCCTCCACATGATCCCCCATCTCCATGTCACCTCCCTCCTCCACGTCATATGTTTGTTTCATGGTCAGTTAAATTATGATTTTTCCCTGTACAACATAATAATTTATAACATCGTTTACAAACAACTGAGAATGAATTTTAAAAATTAGAAAGAGGTTTTTGTTGCTAACATCCTCATGCGCAAAAAACCTCTCTCAATTTTGTACAATCGTTATGGTTTGGGAGATTTGGACGAATTTTTGCAGCCATATTTTCCCAAATTTCCATATTTTGTGTTAGCGTTTTCAAATGAAGTTTACTAGCAGGTGGAAATGAATTTTCAAAAACTAAGACATTCTGTTTCCACATCATCATTTACAAAAACCTCTCTCAGTTTTCTAACAACTAATATCATTTGGGATATACAAATGTATTACATGACCCTATTTTTCAGAATTTTGGGATGGAAAAGCTCAAAAACAATTAGTGACTTGGATGCCACCTCATCAAATAAAAGTTTCTATTGGACACCTAATCATCAATGGGTTAGTGTGGAAGCCGAATGGACAAAAGGAGTCCAAGAGACCTTGGGATGTGAAACCCAATGGTCACATATTGTACTATAAATGTATATCTCTTGTTAATAAAAATTGTACTCTCCTCATTATCTTTCATATTGTTCTTGCTCCCATGTGTGTTTAACATGGTATCAGAGCGGGTGATTGCTGGTCCTGCTCCAATTTGAGCCACTTGTTTTGTGGTCTCTATATATATGTCAGTTCTGCGTTACCTAACCTCTGACTCTGCCTTATTCCCCTCAGACCTGAAATAACCTACCTCTGCCAACGCTGCACATCTGTCCATACTATTAATTTTTTATAGCACTATCATTTCCTATTTTAGTGTTGAGGCCTGAAGGTGCCACTACAGAGATACGCCACCATCGATGAAGGTCCAGCTCCTGGTATGCGTTATTGAATCATATTAACGCTGAATGGTATATGTGTTGAAACTGACTTTGGTATATGCGTTGTTCAAATTTGGTGTTGAATACATTTGAAGGCATATGGTTCGAAGTTGAATGGTATGCGTATGGTTTTTTTAATATTAACGCAGTTGAGTGGTAACGCTGTCCATAACAGTTGAATGCCTGTTGAATATTAACGCTGTGCCAACAAAAGGAGTTCATTCCAAATCTGTATATGCTTTCATTCCAAATGTTGTGCGTTTGAATGGTATGCATTGAACTATACAGCGCATGCGTTGAACTATACAACGCTCTGTTGGTGTTGAATAATATTAACGCTGTGCGTTATGTTAGAGTTTGTCTTTGCATTGAACTACAGTGGTATATGCATTTGGTAACGCTGTCTAGTGGTATCGACGTTTGGTTTATTGAATGGTATCATGAATGCGTATTATTGAATGGTATCAACAGTTTTATTGAATGGTATCATGAATGCGTATTATTGAATGGTATGCATGGGAGACAGATGCGAAAAAGGGGCTCTGTTGAATGCATTGAAGGGGGTACTGCACTCCGATATACCCGTATTACTTTAACGCTGGATGGTATATGCCCGTCCAAATTTGAATGCATTGAATGATGGTATTTAATGCTGTTGAATGATGGTATTAATGCTGTCCCATAACATTTTATTGATTGGTATATATGGAATATGAACTGCTGTGAGCTATATATGAACTTATTGAAATGATGTGCACTGTGGAATATTAACGTTGTTTTCATTAAATGCGTTGAATAGTCCAGCGTATATATGGAATATGAACTATTCTGTGCTATATATGAACTTGTTGAAATGCTGTGCGCTGTGGAATATTAACGCTATTTTATTAAATGCGTTGAATGGTCCAGCGTACATATGGTATATGGTATTGAACTGAGTTTGTAGAATGGTCCAGCGTATAGTCACAAGTTTTGTGGAGTCCAGCAAAGTGTTGAATTTTTTAAGGGCTGTTGTGAGAAGTCAGAATAGTAAGCACTGGAGAATTCAATGTATGATAGAGTTGAATGTTGATTTGATAATGCGTGTTGCGAGTTTGAATAAGGAGAGATTGGGAAAAGGTGCATTTTTAATATTTGGTGCAGAAATAATGAGCCAGAAGGCGCAGTCCAGAGATTGATTCAAACGGGTAAGATATGATGGTGGTTGCATAAAGTTATAATGCATGTAAATTGCCAGACTCAGTCTTAACGCATAGGGCATTTGTTTGGTTGAAATTTGATTGTGAAATGAAATCTGATCTTAAAAGGTGCATGTACAAGATTGGACTTTGGATTGAATGATGTTTATTTGATATGAAAGCATGTAAACGGGGATTGGAAATGCAGATTGTAATTTGGGATGATGTGTATAAACACATGTGAATGTTGGTGATTAAAGAATGAGGGAATTAAGACATGGGTATGAATAAAGGAAGTATTCATAATTTTGATGCTTGAGACAATAAACTTAAATGAATATCGTAAATTTTTATATTGAGGGAATCTTTCCAACCAGTTGAGCAAGAAGGTGTGTGAATCTTCAGGAGTTCGTTTGTCTCCTGACTTGGATATATCTGAAGAAGTGTTGATGTAGGTACTTCAAATAATTATTTTATTAATTTCGATACTTGCATTCAAAAGGAAGATAATCCACAAGGGTTTTGCCTTTTGATAGCCATCATTTCTGCTTTGAAAGTGATTATGCTGGGGGTTTTTTGGGAATGACAAAGTTCAATGTTCATAAGAATTGGGGACTGTTTATATTCTTTAAAGTTGCAACAATTTGGCATTATTTAGGAGTTCAGTGGAAATTGTTTCAAGCCAAGACTATCCTTTGTAGATCGAATTGGTGTATTTTATTAAAGGTTGTTCATATCAGAGATTGTTATTGAACTCGATTGAAGTTGTTGCCATAAGTTTATATAAAAGAGCAATTGGTGTCCATCTTTTCCTCATTGTTTTACTATTTTTTGAGGTTAAAAATGGCTCCAATTGGTGCAATATTAGAGTTAGTGGACAATATAATACTCTCTACTATGGATAATATAGTCAAAATCAGCAAGGATTTTCTCACCGATATTCATAGTTGTTTACAAGATGTACAGGAAAAGATTGATTTTTTGCAGCTTGAATCACAGCTACAGCAAGAAGAGCTACATCAAACTAGACATCATTCTGAACCTGTTTTTGTTCAGAACATTGAGACAACCACCCATCAGCAGCAAGTCAATAGTGTTACAGTTCATTCAAATAAAGCAGCAGTTGTACATGCAGATGCAGAAACTCAGTCTGCACTTCCCAAGCCCATCATTAGACCTTGGGAACAGCTTGTCCACAACAAGCACAGAACTGGTCTGGGATATGACAAGGACTTGTCCTTTCATATTCCAGACTACTCAAAGCCCATTCAGTTTCAGAGTGCTGGATTCATTCATGACAGTTCACCTGCTCCTCATGACAGTTCACTATCAGCTGTTCCAGATTCTGCCCCTCTTCCACAACAACAACAACAACAGATTGTGAAATTCCAACACTGTGATCGAGTTGGCCATCTTAAAGATCACTGTTTTGATCTTCATCCATGTAAGCATTTTCATAAAACTAGCCATCCTTCACACAGATGCTTCAAAAACAAACGTCCTGCAAGAACAAAGATTCATCTTGGATGGATCGCTTCTTGGCAATGGGCATCAACATCGAAGAAGATATTCCAAACACATGTCAGAACTTGTTCCAGGGTATTGAAAAGTCTTGCAGCTGAGTTTTCTCCATCATCTCACCTTGTATCTAACAGGGGGGGAAATTATGGTCATCTACAAGCTTCAAAGTCACATCAAGCGAGCCTGAGCCACAACCTACCACACCAGTTTCAAAGTTGTAGCTAGAGACTAAGATACCTGTGAACATGCCTTTAGTTGGAAATCTGGGGCACTTCCTCTAGCAGAAGACTTCAGCTTCTTGCCAGCTTTGGAAGAATTCCAGGAACAAAATTGAGAACACTTCCCCTAGCAAAAGACTCTAGCTTCTTGCCAGTTTTGGAAGAGTTCCAGGAATTTCATTAAGCATTCTAGAGTTGTTGGTCATCCTTAAACCATCACAGGTTGAGACTTCCCTTTTCAGGTTGAATTTTTCCCTTTTAATGCGAGGTGAGGCCTCCCTCTCATGGTTGAAGGTTTCCCTCTTTAAAACAATAGGATCACTTCCTCTAGCAGAAAACTTCAGTTTCTTGCCAGTTTTGGAAGAGTTCCGGGAACTGCACTAAGCGTTCCAGTGTTGGTGGTCATCCTTAAACCACCGCCCTTTATACCAACATTTCAGAGAGCAAATTCAGCCTTGTGCTGCCATGCATTTTTGCACATTTTGTATTACAGCTCTCTTCTTGGACTCATACATAACCCTTCGGATTAAGGGGGGGAATGTTGGACACCTAATCCTCAATGGGTTAGTGTGGAAGCCGAATGGACAAAAGGAGTCCAAGAGACCTTGGGATGTGAAACCCAATGGTCACATATTGTACTATAAATGTATATCTCTTGTTAATAAAAATTGTACTCTCCTGATTATCTTTCATATTGTTCTTGCTCCCATGTGTGTTTAGCAGTTTCTATCAAATTTGAATTGCTCTTCTTCGTCACCAGAAATCCACAAAGATAGTGCTAAGTAGATTCATTAGTTTTGAATGTCCTATATCTTAGTTCTATTTGTGTAATATAGTTTGATATATTTGTAACATATCTTGATTTTTTTTCAAGATATTTTAGTTTAGAATTTTTATAAATACTTCATCATTTGAAGAGATGTTAATTGTTGAATATAATTTCCTTTGCATATTGTAATTTTTTGAATTCGTTGGAAGCATCAATAATACAGGGACATTTTCACAGGATTCATGTGGTGATTTTTTTTTTTTTTAGTAGTTTATGTGTTTGATCATTGTTTTTTCTTTCTCTGTTATTTTTGAAACCTTAATTACATAACAGAAATTGTGATGAACAGGATATGTTATTTAGAGCACCCTATTCTGCCTGTTAGTAATTTATATGTTTTCTTCTGAGGTCAAATTAAGGAATTCTTCATTATTCCTCAATCTCTATTGACTCTTACATTTCAACTATTTCACAATCCATTTGATATTCTGAAATATCCATATAGTACAACCTAGATTACCCTATGAAACTCCTTCAAAGTTTGATGCAAATCTAGTTAATCTTTAGACTCCATATCCCAATTGGAATTGTAACAATTTAATCAACCAAACAATCCAATCAAAACAATCAGTACGGTAATAACTCACCTAAAATTTACATAAAACAAAGCTAAATTTTATAAAGAGATCCCTCTTTGAAGCTGGCAGGGCTAGATCCCAACTTCCAAAGTGGTTTTTATGATGTCCTCTGTGTTTACTACCTCAACCTCAAAAATACAGAATAACAATGGTATCAACTAACACAAACTCTAAAACTTTATAGCAGTTCTCAGAACAACCAAAAATTCGGTTTTAAGGTGACCACTAACTCTATAACTATCAATGTAGTTCCTTGAAGAATTTTGAATCTGGAAGTGCTCGTTTACAAAGAACTCATTCAGAAAAAAATGAAGTCTCTCTCGCTACAACTTTGGCAGGTTTTAGCTCAATGGATCTCTTACTTAGGCTTGCTTGACATCTTCGAACCTGTAGTAGACCATCAATATTCCCCCCTTGTTGGATACAGGGTGAGAAGTATTCTTCATCACTGCAAAGCTGGTAAAAACTCTTGAACATATCCTATGGTATGACCTATAAATATTCTTAGTTGTTTTCAACCAATCCCAGGAAGAAATCCATCCAAAATTTAGTTTCTCTCTTGCAATAATCTTATTTCTAGAACATTTGTTTGAATAGTGATTGTGCTTTCCACAGTGCTCACATGGGTGAAGATAAAAACACCGATCTTTCACATGTCCAACTTTGTTACAATGTTGGCACCGATCAATTTGTTCTGAAACAACACCATCTAAAAATATAACACTTTGAAATTGTATAGGTTTAAAAAATCAAGAAGATGAAAATATACATCTAGGACATATTTGTTATATCCCAAACCAGTTATGTGTTTTTTATGAGTAATCTCTTCCCACAGTCTTATAAAAGTTTTGGAAATGACATGATTCTCATGAGAACTTTCCAATGCATCCAATTTTTCTCTTGAAATAGTTTGATTTGTCCTTGACTGTAGATTAGAATCAAGCTCAAACAAAGTGTTGTTCTGAGCAAATACCAATTCATAATTACAATTTTTCTTCTAAAGTTCATCTCATTGTAACTGCGACTCTAGCTCCAAGAATTCAATTTTTCTTTGAGAATTTTGCAAACATGTTTGGATGTCAGAGAGCATGTCTTTGATAACCTCGTCACTATTATAAATGGAAGATAACATTAGATTTCTTAATAATTGTAGCAAATCATTGAGTCTGGCCATTTTCTCCAGCTTCTTATCAAAGAATAAATTGCAATCAACTTTGAAAAGGGTGTCGAATACCAACGAAAACACACCCAATAAGAAAAAAATTTACAATGATCTAACAGGGTGTCGGGTTCAACAAATCATGTGCACACTAACAATACAAATTCAAGTAATAGATGAATATCATCTGGTACAATATTCAAAATATAGAGGGAGGAAATTGAGAATAAACATCCTTATACAAAGTAGAAAAAAGACTTCTTTTCCACTGCTTTCACTCTATTCAACCAATTGGACCAATAAAACATGCCACCAAAAATTATTTACTTATCAAAAATAACACTCAATGCTATTCACTTAAGAAAAAAAAAAAAAAAAACTTCCAAAATCCAACTAACTTGACCTATAAACTTTTGTACTAGTTCATCTAACCATTTCAAAATGCGTTAGAGCTTAACACAATGGAGAGTCTCCAAGTGTCTCACCCACTGATGCCTTTATAACTCCAAGTGGTAGTACCTCCCAAGATAAGAAAATAAGTAACCACAAACAGAATGAATATGGGTAAAATCTATAAATAAAAGACTGACCAAATTGAAGCCCCTTACGGCCTCATGAGAGCAGTCATTGTTGTTTACCCCATCCACTAATGTGACTATGTTTGCTAAATTTCACTCAAGAGGATGGAGAGTCGAAAATTCAAACACATTGTGAGTCGAAAGGATGAACACATTTCATTTCCACTGGACTTTCATTTGGGAGAAATCACGTTCACCAATTGAAAAGAACATAAGACTTAATTGATCCTTAATTGATAGAATTTATTTATTCTTTCAATAAAACCATAGACGGTTGCATACTCTACTGCATACAAATCCCTTCACACAACTTCGAACCAATGCTAGAGTTTCTTTGCACACAACGATAAAAAATCATAAAATTACCTTAACAAAGAATCATAAAAATTTACTTCAACGACCCACAAATAAAATGACTCCAAACTTAAGCATTAACTCATACAATGTAGATATAAAAGGCCAATCAATATTTTTGTTTGGCCAAAGGCATATGAATGCATTACATAAGAAATACACAAACAGATCTATACATTTTCCTACGATTTCAATGCCAAACATAAATTTAAACACCATTGTTGGACTTTTGAGTAGGAGTTTTCATCTTCCACAAAATAAAACATATTTATTGAATCAAATCACTCATTCTCCAAAAAAGGAAGGAACACAAAGTAAGACACATATTTCCATTGGAGAGAACTCTATATATTAGTAACTCGCATCATTACAGAGATCAAACGCAAGGTACATTCTGTGGGTGGATTGTAAGCCCACCAACAGTCAAGCAATAGCCCATCTTCAAATTTCTTCTACATTCGAAGAAAAATAATAAAAACATAGAGAAACACATTCCTCAATGATTGCTTGACCTACATAAGCTTAAATTTGAATGGAATCTTATATCCCGACAACAGTCGAATTTTGTACCGTCCAGAAATGAAATAAAACATCAAAAACAAAATATATCGTGATATTTATAGTGAAAATAATAGATAGGCACAAAACCTTTATATATGTGTTGCTATGGATGGAGAAAGGAAAAAACCCCGAAAACAACGACCATATGATCATATGACATTAATGCCTTCAGATATCTGGCTCATGTATTAGAAAAAAACCACCACTAATGTTGCAATTCCATAAAGAAGAAGACTAAAGATATACCTAATATCGATCTTTGGATAATATTTACAGCGGATCAAAATTGGAGGCCTCTGCGACAAACAAAGAGAATTTATTTTCTAGGAAGTAGGCATAAAATGCGAGTAGGCCTTCTGTGATATCACCATCACAAAGTGGAAAGTATGTGACTGGTCTGGTCCAAGGCTGATCAGAAAAGTTCACAAACTAATGGATTTTTTTTTGACATCCAACTATGTCGCCTTGAAGTCCACATCCATTCTTCATACAAGTACTACAGGGGGTTAATATTTGCAAAAGTGCTCAAACAATTATGCTCTGGAAGGTCAAGGTCATGGCTCAAGTATGGGAGGCTACAAAACTTGTGACTGAATTTATCAACAAGGAAGATGAGCTACTTGCTCGGATACCATTGTTAGACACAAAATGGTGGAAAATGAATTCAACTTAATTCAAAGAATGATGAAAATATACATGTATAAATACAATCATGAAACCATTGGATTCAGTTTCCAAGCTTCTTGAACTTCAATAACTAATCACCCTAATGCAACGTAACCCAAATCACAACCCAAGGATTAGGTGTCTAACAATACAAGGGAGGGGAGGAGTGTGCACCATGATGGTTCAAGTTATTAATGTTATCTGCCACCCTATGTGTGGTTAGTAGTTTCACATTTGGATGATGAATGTCTAGAATGACCCCTTGCTTGAAAGGAAAGTTTCTAGAAAATTTCTTAGTCTCTTTCTCCTTTTGAAGATCTCATCATGGGAACATCGATCTAGCTCCATTGCAGGAGAAGGAAACTTGTATTTGTGGATAGATTTATCCCATATAAAGATAAAGGACAAATACTTGAAAAGATATTTAATGTGGATAATACATACTCATTCCCACAAAAATTATTTGACTGGACAAATCTGGAATTGGTTAGATAGTTGTTAGAAAATCATTTTAAGTCTACAAACAGTTAGGGTTATTCTAGTGAACTTGACTTGGTGATTTGGGGTTTCAATATACAAATGCCATGGTTTTACTCATGGTATTATATATATAATATACCTTATTTATATATAATTATGTCGTAAGGCATTCCCTCTAAGAAGAACTCCCCTCCCATGCCCCCTGTTCCATCTTGGGCCATTCATTTTGGTGTTAGAGGATTGAAATAATGTCTACCATAAGATTGAAAACATGTATTAGTTAGTTAAAATTCATAATTATATTCTCTACCACCATTTCTACTAGGTTTTCCCTTATCTAAGTTCACTCATTTTACCTCAAACCAAACAACCTCCATGTATAGACTTGAATAACAAGATTCATCCATACTAATCTCTTGTTTTCTGTTGCAACTTTGTGACAATTACTCTATGCTTAGTTTATAACCAATCTAAACCAATTTTGTCACTATAAGTTTATTTTTTATTTATCCTTGTTGTGTTGGAAAGTTCTATATCAAATTAACAATTGTTAATCACCATGTTTGCAGATTGTTCCAACTAAATTGTCAATGAAGGAGGTTCTTTGGCACAGGGAGGAAGTCATGAAAAATGAGCTCAAGAAAATGGTAAATGTGAGGAGGACAAGAAGTTTACAATCATCGAAACTAATCAATATCAGCAATTCATAATCAATATCAGCAATTCATAGAAAGCTACTCAAAAGAAAACATGAGTATTTCACATTCATCATCAATAGATGGTATAGATGATTTAGATATTGATGGAATTTCAAAATGGCCTTTTGACCAAAGTTGTAAGTTCCCTTCCCATTTTTCACTTTGTTGCGTTGGAAATTTATCTCCTATAAAATACTATTTTAAATTAACAATTGATGATCATCGTGCCTGCGGATTGTCCCAATAACATTCATAATGATGGATTTTCTTTATTAGCCAACAAGAACTCGGTAGATGAGTTTGAGTTTGAATCGACTTTGAATTTGTTTGAGCATCCTCATCATTAGCAGCTTGGGTGAACACTAAAAAAAGAAAAGGTAGGAAACAAAGGCACCACATTAGAGTTAATACTCTTGAGTTCTATGATAGAATAAAATCTTTGAGTTAATTACTCAAACATATTTATTATAACACTAACATATTTATTATTTGAGCTTTTATTTGAGTTACTACAACATTTGTTCTCAAAACAAATTATGACGTGAATTATATTTCTTTCTTTTTGAAATAAAATATATAAGGAGAAATTTGTAGAAGATTTGCAATAATCTATGTTTCATTAATGAATTGATATTATATTAATAAATATCAGGAGAAATTTGTAGAATATCTACAATAATACATGTTTCATTAATGAATTATTGTTCTTCTTCTATCAAGCATTCAAGTTGTCCTGATGATGGATCCCGGTTGGGATTTGAAACGTTGGCAGAAAATGGTTCTTACTGTGGATTCTCCGGTGACTAAGTCGAAAATAATAAACCACAGAGGTCTTAAATCCAGAATTATTGTTCTATTTTACCATATCATGTTATATGATTTCCAAGCTTTAAATTTGAGGAACACATCCGAGATTTGGAAAAAAACAATTCTATATTAATGTATTGTACATTAAAGTCTTTATATATGCATCTACAAAAGTCATAATGAAATCATATTTCGGATTGCCTTTCTTGCTTTATGAATTTTCAACCTGGGATAAACTTGTAAAGAAAATGCCCATAGGATTAAATACTACCTTAAATTTTGATTTGAAGCAAGCCTGCGTGAATTACGTACATTCTTATTTCCATGAAAATGTTTAAAATATTTTTACTTACCCTCTAGAGCTAGTTATTAATCGATTTCTTTCTTCATCTTAATCTATAATTTATGTCGAGTCATGACATAATAGTCCATTTTTTCTAAGTGAACTAATCTAGCAATGAATCATTCGATTGTAGCAAGCAAAAATAAAAGTAAATGAACAAATATGACAACAATCCAATTACAACATAGTTAACATAGTTAATACAAAATAATCCATCCTTGCTCCATGTGTACAATACGAATACCACTATCGTTTTCCAATCACATAATTTTCACTTTAAATCTATTCACTTCACTCTTCTTTGCATTTGTCTTACATCTCCAATGGATTCCACTATGTTTACATGGACATGGCCAGAAGGCATACCTTTTCAAATAGCATAATGGAATCAAAAGGTATGTAATGAAAACTATTTAATCTTTACATAATTATTTTTACTCTTTTAAACACAGAGTAACCATTTTAATGGAAAGAAACTCAAAAGTAAATAATTCAAAACAAATTTCTAGATTGGGTACTTCTAAAACTAATGTTATAAATCATTATATTTTAAATATTATAATTATGAAATATTAAAAATAAGAGACAATTTATTAGAATAAACGCTCTAGTAAATTTAAAAAATCATGTATATGTCTCTACCTAAATTGAAAAAGTGAAACATATGAAACTATTTACATATTTAATAGAGGTACAACATTACGGAGAAGCTATGGTGAAATTCAGTCTTAGCATTGGAAGAAAATGTTATATAGGTAATTTATCTTTATGTCAAAAGTGAAACATATGAAATTATTTACATATTTAATCTAACAACAACATTACAGAGAAGCTATGTTGAAATTCACTTTTAGCAATGGAAGAACATGTTATAAAGGTAATTCACTTTTCTAGCAACATCCATTAATTCGTGACTCAATTTGAAATTCATACTTTGAACCAAACGTTTTTGAGATGCCCCTAATGACCAACGAATGGCAAGTACTTTTCCTTGGGTTGATCTTATCTATGGAAGAAAATGGTATAAAAAATATAAATTTTGAAACGGGAACTGACACTGTTACCTGTTTCGTAGAGATAGCAAAAAAGTGACCCGATTTTGAAAAGGGGCAATAAAAAACACACATATTTTTTAGAGCATAGTTTTTGGCACTTTAAATTTCTTTTATGTACATTACATTTTAGAATGTTAGTGATTTGCACGCTGATTTAAAAAAGTGGTGATCCTGCATCATGCCTTTTTTTAAAAGACCTATTTTTTTACTTTAAATTTTCTAATCTATGGAATGTAAATAATTATTTTCCAAATTTAACGATTTTTAACACTTTAAATTTTTTAATGTTTTAAGAGTTGATATTTTTTTAAATGTTACATTTTTTTACACTTAAAAAAAATTATGTCAATTTTTTTGACATAAAAAAATATAAAATATATATAAAAAAAAAGAAAAAAAAAACATAACAAATGTAAAAAAAAATAAATAAATATCTCATAAACCATAAAAGAATTTGGAAAAAAAAAATCTGTAAAATTAAGTAAGTAAAAATAGAAAAATTTAAAAAAACATTAACAAAAAAAAGCAAATTAAAAACAAACTAGATTTAAGAAAATATTAAAAAATTAACAAAAAAATTTAAAAAACTAAAAAAAATAAAGATTAAAAACATTTAAAAAAACCTTAAAAAATAAAAATATATTCCAAAAAAAGAAAAAATTAAATAAATAAAAAAATAAAAAATAAAAAAGAAAGAAAGGAAAAAACAAAAAAAAAACATTTAAAATTTTAAAAAAATATACGTATTTTCAAATTAAAAAAATAAAATAAAAAAACATTTAAAATTAGGAAAAAAAAAACAACATATTTTTTATTTAAAAAAAGCCATTTTAAATTTTATATTAAAAATATAAAATATAAAATTTCGATTTAATTTTTTTTAACATTGTTAAAAAATATTTTTTATTTTAAAAACAAAAAAAAAAAAAACCATTTAATTTTTTTTATAAATAAATATTATTTCTTTCAAAAAATTAAATGTATTTTTTTAAGTTTATAGAAATATTTTCAGAAAAATCATATCATAAAATCTTTGTCGATGTGTTTTGAACCAACGAGTGTGGTTCATCATCAGTACAAGTTGAAAGAATCAGATCAACGCTCCATGCTAAATAGGGATGGCAGATTTTCCAACGGTTAGGTTTGACTAGAAAAAAATGGCTATATTGGATCCAATTGGACCCAGGTCATAATTAAAAAGAAACGGTTAGATTGGTCAAAATTATAATTTTTTTTATAAAAATTTATTTTCTTTTTTCTTTTTAATATCAATTTTTATCTTTGTATATGCTTTTTAAAATTTTTCTACTTTTACTTAATTTTATAGTTTTTTTAAATTATGTTTTTTTCTTTTTCCAATTTTTTTATGGTTTACTAGATTAAAAAAAAAAAAAAAATTGTAGTTTTTTTTTTTAAATATTTTTTTCTTATTATTTAATTCTTTATATTTTTTTAATTTTTTTTTTTTTTTAGTTTTTAATTCTTATCTTTTATAGGTTAATTTTGTTTTTTCTTAACATTTTTATGATTGATTTTTTTTTTTTGTTTTTTTTTTGTATATTTGATTTTTTTTTTTTAGTTTTATGTTTTGATTTTAATATATGTTTTTATTTACGTTTTGCAATTTTTTTTTTAACTTTTTTGTTTTTGTTTTTTTCATTGTTTTTTTTTTTTTTTTTTTTTTTTTTTCATTATTCTTTTGAAAATTTAATGTTTTTTGGAGTCATGATAAAATCTTTTACACAATTATTTCAAAATGTTCAAAATCTACCCTAGAAAAAAAAAAAAAAGTGTTATTCCAGCACACTTTTCGTATTGAGAGTATTTTTTGCACATAAAAATTCGATTTTACTGGCATTTTTTAAAAATGTTGAAAATTGACCCTAAAAAAAATGTCATCATTCCAATATCAACACTTTTCATTTTGAGGGTGTTTTTTGCATAAATTTTGCACAAAAAATTAGCTTTCATTGCCATTTTTAAAACATGTTCAAAATTGGCCCTAAAAAAAATTCTTCGTTCCAGTATACACACTTTTCATTTTTAGCACTCTTTTTCATGTTTTTTCGAGGTTTTTTGGCCAGAGTTCCCGCTTTGAGTTTATAGTTCCTATTTCAAAGTTTACATTGTTTATAAAGTTAATTTCTTTATGTCATAAAGGCTATGACATTCAGATTCAAAATGAAGAATATTATGTATTTTTATTTGAAGGCATTGAGATTGCAAGATATTTACATAGCACTGAATGCTTCCATCAACGCTCTTTCCCTATTGAGATGATGACTCCACCAGTCATGCCTTTCTTATCTCCCCTTGGATTCTTCTTGTTTTGCACTGTCTACTAATATGTCCTCCTCACACCAAATCAGGTTTGGCTCCTCTATCTCTGTGTCTGTCTCTAGCTCCTCTATCTATGTGTCTATGTCTTGCTCCTCTATCTCTGTGTATGTGTCTGTCTCCATATCTATTTTCATTTATTCCACTGAAAAGTAGACTTTTTCAAGCACTGAAAAAATATCTTCATGTTAAATAAAAAAATTGAGAAATAAACATTTAGAGACACAAGTGTAGTGAAAGATAAAACCCAAAAGATTTTAATATGCGGAAGGCAAGTGAAGAAAAAAATATTGTACAACTTGTTCGTCCGTGACTTTAACATCGTCACAATTGGTGCAATTCATCATGTATTCATTCTCGTACTCTAGTGCATGCAATATTGATATTTCCTCGCCCTCCTTCCACTCACTTGCAAATGTTGTATGCCTTCAAACATCTTAGAAGGAATTTTTGAATTAGATTTGAAGGCAAATCTTTTTTCTTAAAATACATATTTTGCACTGCCATTTTCATGAGAACAATAATATTAACCAGCATAGGTTGAAGCCTAGATTCAAGGAATTTGATATATGCAACACAATCAAGCATGCTTCCACATAGCAACTACATACAATGAATATATATGGGTTTCAACTTCGAGTTGCAAGAGAAATGACTATCGCACAAAAAATGTCTCCCAAATTCGAGCTGTCAAGAGAAATGAATCGCTCTCAGACAACTTCCTTGAACGGTGGGGTTTTAGGGGGATCACTTTGACAAAATGTTGAACTTTGATAAACTTTTTTTTTTTAATTTTAATAATTTAGGTTATTTTAAAATGGGTAAAAGTTTTTAAATACAAAATTATATGGTAAAAATTCCAATACCAAAGAATAAGTTCTATGAGCAACAATTACCTCTGTCCCATTACAATTGGAAAACCATTTTGATTAAGGTAACTTCTCTCTCCTATTACAATTATACAATTACCATTTTGGTTAACGAAACTTTGGGGAACCATGTCTTTTCCATCACAATCAAATTTTTCCATGATTTATTCAATTTTTCATATTAAATTATCATTTTTCCATAGTAAATGAGTTTGAAATTTTGAAGTATTCAAATTTTTATATTAAAATGTTAAATTTCCATATTAAAATGAGTATTCAAATTTTCATATTAAAATGTTAACTTTTTTTATTAAAATGAGTCAGAAATTTTAAAGTTATATGTTTAGAATTTCCATCAATAATGTTACATAAAATTTCTATTAAACTTATGAATATATTTATTCTTTTCTCAAAATAATGTTTTTTTCACATCTTAATTTATTATTTTTTCACAAGAAAAGATAAGATATTTTATTCTTAAATTACATAGAAATTACATTTTCATCATTTTTTATTCCCAAATTGAATGAAAATTATATTTTTGATATATATACTTCACTTAATAGTACTAATCTAATGAACAAATCATTTATATGCCACTCAAAAACAATCATTAATCCTACCTTTATATACTTAGCACATTTTACCTCTTGTCACACCCTTTTCACTTTCTCGATTTTAACTTCATGCCACACCTTAGAGAAGGTTCTACAATGTCTAATTATAATTTAAAATTCTACTTTTCAAAGTGATAATGAGTTACTAATTCCTTATAGCAATGAATGTTCTTAGATTCATCAAGTTTTTTCATCTTTTCCAGAGGTGGTTCATTTTCCAGTGCTCCTCGTGATAGTGAAGGCTCCATAATCATATCTTCTTCTCTATATTCTAAGGTAGTATATTATTCCTTAATCTATAATTTATCATAGTCATTATTATCCTTGGTATCTCTTAATGTCTAAAAATTATGTGAGTTTATCATCTATATCATTAAAAAACGTCTTTGACAAGATTGTTAGTGTATTTATTTTTATTTTTATCCTTCGATCCTTTTATAGTGAGCTTGTGTTTGGTGGAAGTATCCCTATAATGTTTTGTTTGTTGGGAATGACACTAGTTCATCTCATCACATCATGATCATATATATAAAGACACAACTTAATATGCTCAATATTAGGTTTTCTGAATATTTCCAACGTATTCTTGATATTTCAGAGTTAATAAATAACAAATATGAAAAGGTAAATCTAGAAGGAAAAAATAAATGGCCATCTTACTAATATACATATTGAGAGGGTCAATCTAACTTTAGGAACCATGGGGCAACAAAAAGGCCCGCTCCTCCAAAAAAAAATCACACTCCTTAACATTTGTCGTTTAATCAACAATGTTGAAAATGATACAAAATAAAGAAGAGTATTCAAAGCATATATATACCTCATGTTGATTCATCTAGGTTGAAAACATCCACTAGTATAATTTTTGATGTGAGAAGCCAAACAACATTGAAACTATAAATGTTTGAAGATGATTTAGAAGAAAATATGAGATTTGTAACACTTACTTTGAGACCTCCAAACTTGGAACAAAATTTGATTTCTCCACTTATACACACTAGAAATAGTAGAATGCAAAGTAGCTAAAAGAGAGTTTAGTGTCTAACCATGTCCCTGAATGAGACAAATTATGGGGATCAAGGATCTCCAATTCACATTGTTCGTTCGGAAAAGAGAAAAACCAACATGAGATATTAATATCTATAAATGTTGTAATAAAAGAAGAAAGAAGAGTAAACTGGATTATATGCATAAATAATATATCTCATCTATGCAGATATAATAATGTGGAAAGTTGTATTTGATGAAAGTTGTATGTACAGTTTGGAGGGAGATATTTCATCAGGAACCTATGGCCTTGAGCAATTGATATCTTTAAAATAATACATAAAATAGACAGAGAACCCTTCAATATGTAGATAATAAAGTTTGATGCTCAAGAGGAATAAATGGACTAATCTGGTCATCAAGGAATATACATTGAAAAATAATCCATTGTCACTTACATATCTCATAGGAGCTACAAGTTTCACTCTAGAACTACCATGTAACCATTAGAGTTCACCCACAAGAGTAATTTCTTCCCTTTGTATATCCAAGGAAAATTTAAAAACTATCTAAATCATCTTAAGGGTTGAGATTTCTCGAGTCAAATCAGACCCATTGTAAAGTTAAATTAATTTATTACTTGTTGTTAGACACATCAATTTATATTTCAACATAAATAGTTACAAACTAGACAACATCTAGATCACATTACATTTCACATCTCTCTTCATTTATACTCTTCTTCCATATGCTACAGCTTTACAACATTTCCTTTGCAACATTTGGTACAATTGATAGTATAGCTTATTTATAGGACAAAAAACTCCATGTTTATTCCTCTTGCTCACCAATGAGATCAAACAATAGTCTTTAAACATCACTATCTCTAAATACTCTTGTGATACTAACACAAACATCCCAAACAATGAAGAGTATTTGAATGATTCTTAGACTATTTTTATTTTTCTTTGTTAATTGTAGAGCCTTTATTTATCATCAAACAATATTTAAGTTTTATTTCGATTTTACATGAAGCATCTATTGACCCCTATGTGTCAATGACCCATAGTAGTACACCCCCTTTTTTTCGCAAATGGGATAGCACTTGATCGATGTGTCTGTGCTGTCTCGCTATCATCATCAGCTTGAATTCCAGGATGTTATGTAAACCCTTTCATCATTTTTATACTATAAATAATATGAGCATATCTATGTCATGTATGTAGCCACATAGGTAAACCTACTTTTCTAGTGATGATCTCCATTCTAGGAGGTTTTTTGTCTCCCCGATCCATTCTCAAATGGTCGACATAGTTTTCCTCCAGTCTTACTCCAAATCTCAAATGGATTTTCTCACTAGGATCTTAGGCGAGTCCTAGTGTTCTAGATCGACTCTATGTAAAAGTAATTTGGGAATAATCCTAACTATTTGGTTAGGTTATTTTATTACAAATAGTTTGGTCTATTGGATTATATTTTTGTCGCAAAAATGGGTAGTCTGCGAGGGTCTATTACAAATGGGTTTCCCACCTTACTATGTAAAAAATATGAAAATCATAATGTAAAGTGCCTTGAGGGTTGGAAAAATAATTTATCCCCTCGTAGGTTAATTAATTAAATTTTCCAGCCAATCCTAAGCCAAAAATTTAATTAATTCTAGGTCCTACGTAAATTTAAATTCTCCAAAGGAAAAATTCATCAGTCCTTAAAAATTAAATTTTAAAAGGCCCTGGGACTAAGGTAAATTAATTATTTTGCTAAATTTTAAAACTTTAATCCCTGGGGGTTAAGCCAAAGTCAAATTTTTGGGGAAATTAACTCAAAATTTTTATTTTTGAGTTAATTAAAATGCATTTAATTTAAAATT
This sequence comes from Pinus tabuliformis, assembly GCA_031772625.1. NCBI lineage: Eukaryota > Viridiplantae > Streptophyta > Pinopsida > Pinales > Pinaceae > Pinus > Pinus tabuliformis. The sequence goes on along the minus strand of CM062814.1, from coordinate 737,616,793 downwards.
TAAAATTTCCTCAAATATTTAACTATTTCAACGAATGATATTAAAATAAATTTTAAATCTTCATCAACGGTCGAGATTGCTTTGATGAGGATCACTCGAACTAGCCCTTGAAGGATTTATCTTTAAATAGGAGGTCATTTGTTAGTTGAACCATCCGACCTTTGAGTGGTGTGCTTAGCAAAAAGCTCTAGTGTAATCTCTTTTCTGGATAATAAAGAAATACTTTGGGGTTAAGTTCTTCTTGGTGTTACTCATCATGGGAATACTGAAAGATATGTTGCTCTCATGCATAATTTTTTCTAAAGCCATTGATAATAGCTTCTAAGAATGATTTGAGTATAGACATCTTGCTCACTTGCTTGGGTTTGAATAATAATCTAAATTTTGTACATAATAGTAAGTATCTCTATTTGTCTGAGTTTTATTATTATTTTCTTGCTCTATCTTTAATGGCTAGATAGTGTTTTGTAGGGAAATCTTGATTTTAGATCCTCGAGCGTTAGGGGAAATTTTTAGTTGGACCAACCAACTCTCGATATGTTTTCCTAGAAGAACCTAGCTAAATTAGCTTCAAGATTATCATAAGAATTTATTGGTGATACACGAAGGGTTTCGAGTTACCTCCTTTAATTTTTCTTCTTTTTTTTTGCGGCATAATGATAGATCTGGCTGATTAGACTTACAAGTTGTAAATTTTGTAATTATTTTTCTATCGTGGGTCTTTCGGGGTTTTAGTTTTTATCATTGTATATATCATTTGGGTGTTTTCTTATTGTCGTGCAACTACAGGTCTGAGGAATAAATTTTTGTACAGTCCAGATCTGGGCCCTGGAGCATAAGATCTGGATCTCTGGGGTTTATCAAAATAATTTTCCAGGGATATTATTCAATTTTTTTTTCTTACAGTCCAAGGGTTCCAAATTTTAAATCTGGACATTTTAATAAGGGTTTCAAGGAAACTTGAAGCAGAAATATACTAGAAATGTTTTAAAGGGTTTTCTAGCTACCATTTTTTGTTGAGTTTTTTCCTCTCTAGAAAAAATCGTTTTTTAGAAACCCTATCCTCTTTCTTCTTGTGTTTTTCTTTTGCGTCTCAGATCTACATCCTCTTTTTTTGTAGATTTAGAAATCTCTCCCTCTGCTGCGCAGACTCTCCCTCACATAACCCACGTCCATACCCCTGCAACAAGCCTGATTACCTCACACTCTTGATCTGCTCCTCCTCCTCATCGCTCTCTCCTTCTGCAATGTTAATCACTTTCCCACATGCATTCTCCTCTTCCTATCCCATGTTCTCCTCTCTACCTGCAAAAATGAGCTCCCTTATCTCTCTGTGTAGCTCATTTCCTCCCACCTCTGCATCCCTCCGAGTTGCGTGGGTCTTTTCTCCATATCCCTATGTTGCCCTTCTCCTCAACCTCCGTGTCCCTCTTCCCTACAACATTCCTGCAACCTATCCCCTTCGTTGCCATATTATGCATTTCAACGAGCTGCTCGCTACCTCTGCCGCCAGACCTTCATATCGCAATCCCTCCCTTCTCGCTGTCATCAGACCTGCACAACTGAAAAAAACATTCAACCATTTTTTATTTTGTTCATTTGTATGTGTTAGGTTAGGTTTAGATTTTAACTTTTTATTTTATTTTAGTTTAGTTAGTTCTTTTTGGTTTCATTTGATTTTTTTTTACTTTGGTTAATTTATTCATTTTTTATTTTAAATTTGGTTTTTATTATTTGTGTTTGTTTAATTTAGGATTTGGGATAGATTTATTTGATTTTGTCTTTTAGATTTGTTTTGATTTAAATTTGATTTTTGATTTTTATTTTTTGTCTTGTTTTTATTTCACATTTATTATTTATTTTAAGTTATGATTTTTTTATTTTGATTTTGATTTCCTTTCCTTTTATTTTTTATTTTTTTTCCTTAAAAATTTAAAAAACATAAAAAATCTAAACATTGTAAATTTTGGCGACTTTAGAATGGCTATAAATGAAGAATTTTTTATTTTTATGTGGCCTACAGCCCATAAAAAATTAAATTTGACTAAGGTCTTTTGATTTTTAGGCACATTAAAAATTTAATTTCTTCATTTACTACATTAAATTAATTGCCTAAGGAATAATTAAATTTTTAATCTAAAGTTCCTTGGTGTCCTTTCGTGGTAGTGATTTATCTATTGTCACGTGCAATTAATGCTTTAAAATCATTGACAATTGGAGAATGATAAATTATTCTAGATCTCGGTTATTAATGAAAATCATTTTAAATATGGAATCATTGCTTAGCATTTAAATTTCATAATGTTTCACAAGATTTAATTGCTAGAATATATTGCATGATAAAGTTTTGGGTATTGACATTAATTATTCATGATCGTTGCTTTGCCACATTTATAAACTGCTCGGGATAACTTGCTTTTGTTTAGTCTATGGTTGATTGAATATAAAGGCTCTTGGCTCACTAAGATGTCTTTTTATAGGCAATCTTAATTCCTACATTAATTGTCAACCCAAAGTAAGTCTTTTTATCTCAAGAGTGTCATCACAATATATGCAGTGAATTCAGAGGTTATCTAATGGTAAATCATTGCAATCACTAATAACTATCTCTTCATCTCAATCCACACAATTCTGAAAGAAATAACTCTAAAAGAAATCTTAACACACTCTGCAATTCTGTTGAACTTATTCCAAAATCAAATGAATCTAAATGTGAATGAAAAGAATCACACTTGGTGACCTTCAAATAGAATTAAGACTAACTCACTCAATCAAGAAAGGGAACTACAACAACTGAACAACAATGATAATCTATAGCAAATCCTAATTCAACGACAATCTCAATTGAACGGCAAATGATAGTTGAACAACAAGCAAGCATATAATGATAAATGATCTCTAAGAAGCAATTGATCTATGTAAGAAAATCATGGAAATCGACTAATGATACCTCTAAGATCTATGGTAACATCACTCAAAATGAACAACAATCTACTGTTGAAACTAAGATAACCAAATCAATCAAAGAATTACTCAGATATATCACATGACTAAGTCTGAATCTAAATGAACAGCAATATGAATTAGAATCGTCAATCTTCACAATAAGCGAAATGATATCAACTAAAAATTGACAATCAATAAAGACTAAGTAAAAATATTATAAGACAAGAAAGTAGTAGAACTTCTCTTGACCGAGCCCAAAGTTGCCACAAGTCTCCACTAAGAAATACTCAGAATATAAGTATGGATCAAACGCAGTCTTTCTTCATTAATATAAGTAACTAGATTACAACATCACTGAGATAACAATATTATATGTCTCCAAGAGAAGAATTAGAAATTATGAAAGTCTGAACTTTGAACTCGTTTGCCTTTCGGCCTTATATAACATTAAAAGAGTAAACTAGATAAAAGTGAATCCTCAGGATCAGCGGATCCTGACGATTTCACTATACATAATCTAATCTTATCATGAAATAACACCTGTCTACCTAGTCTCTTGTTGTCTTTCCTGCCTCAGACACTGGCTTTTCCTTTTATGGCTTGTTTTGTTCTGTTGAGTGAACGACTATGGACCAATCTGCGTCTTCTGCACACAAGGATAGTAAAAAGTGAGTTTCTCGTGCTAGATTTGTCTAATTTGTTACCAAGTACTTTTATCCAACTTTAGCTGTTATTTCCTTTATTTTGATACATAAACAGAGATAACCATGTAAGGATAAATGTTGAAATAAGCTATTTACAAAGAGAAAACATACCTTTTTCCTGACCCAACATACTCCCCAACTTACCTTCTTTCATGTCCTGATGCAATTAAATAATTGATGTGTAGCTGAGTTAGGGAGTAGGCAGGATATACCTCCTCCTTATAATTTCTAAAACCGTTTTTCTTCTTTAATATAGCGAAAGCCTGGGTAACGTCTTTATCCTTCAAGGCGTAGTCACATTGATACTTATCTGGAGGATTCCATATGATTGGAGTCATATACCAACATCCTATCCATTTATGCCCCATGGTTAATACCATGTTACTGTACTTGTAGAAATGAGAGGAGGTGACTTTAAAGTTTTGGTATCCAAATGGTTCTCTATTTTTTACGGTAATGCTGGAGACTTCCCACCTTTGTCTGGCTACAGACAAGGCTTCCTCCCTAATCTCTTGGAAGTACTCCTTTCCATCTTGTATAATATTTGTGTGAAATAACCCTAGTTGGCCGACAACACCATCTCACTTCATGAACTACTTGTGTTTGACCGAGAGATGCAGGGGTTTCGTTGGTTCCCCTCGCACCAATAGTTCAATTCCTTCTTCACGCCTCCTGCTCGTTCTATTCTCTGAAGCATCTGACAAAGTCCAGGGTAGTTTTGATTTCCATTGGCTTTCCAGCCTTAGCAACTTTGATTTTCAGCACGAGGAACCTTTCCATGAGGTACATGGCATAATTTGTAGTAGGGACTCTGCATGACAAGGTGTCTGAATAAAGAGAGCAGACAATGTCCAACTACTCTTTGGCCTTCTGTGATTTGTCCCGTGATTTCTCAACCTTTTTCTATTCAGTCTTGTACCGAGAAAAAGGTCTCATCTTCAGTTATGGTTAGTGCCTAAAATTCTTCCTTAACTCTGGATGTTCATGCAAGGGTACTACCTTTTTCTTTTTACTGCGCTAATTCCTACTAAAACTTCAGTAGTTCATTCTGCAATCTACTAATAAATGCCTCCCTTACTAGGGTGATATAAGCAGGTGTCTCCTCTGTTTTGGTTTCTCCATCCTGGGTCTCCTTGGGATCAGTCTGAACAGTAGCTTCAGCTGCCTCTTGAATCATGCAATGACCATTTTGAATTTCCTCTTCAACATGTGTTTGAACATCAGTATCCATGGTGGGGTAATCCGTTTGGGTCTCCTATGAGAAAAAACAGGGGTCTTCAGTCTGCATTTCAGTGTCTTTTACAAGACATGGCTCTATCTGAGTTTCCTTTGGACAGGCCAAAAGATCCTCAGTTTGGGTTTCAGCATCCTTTCCAGAACAATGTTCTGCATGTGTGCCTGTGGTCTCATTTTCTACTTTCAAATTCATGGCTCTAATGGCTTCTTTTAACCATTGCTTTAGCTGACCAATTATTCGCTTTTGTTTTCTATTCTTATTACACATTTTTCTAAGCCTATCCTTGTAGGACTTATTTATTATAGGACTTCCAACCAGTGGTGGTTTAAATGCATTTTCATCTGATTCCTGTATAGGTGGTATTGTGTCAGCATTAGGGAGGGTTCCAACTGGAACTGTATATCCTGATGGAGCTTCACCTTCTAGGTCCTCTTTGTCATGGATTTCTTTTTCAGGAGATCCCAATACAATGGTATCTCTTGAAAAATTGTCGTTCTCCTGGTTTTCTTTTGGTTAGGCCTCATCCTCCAGGGATTTACAAAAAATAATATTGCCTGGTTTATTTACATCTCCCAGGGTTTCATCTATAGGAATTTCTTCAGCTGGAGGGTCCACTGGACCAGCTTCTGCTGTCTGATTTTCTTATCTAATAACTTCCTCTTCATGTACCTCAGCTTCAAGGGGTTTTTCCATAGAAGGGATTTCTTCCCTCTGTTCTTCCACGAAAACAATGAATGGCAGGGTTTGCTCACGACTAGGGTTGTTAGCAAGGGCAGATTCATTGGGGGTACAATTTGGTTCCTCCACATTCCCAGATTGCTTTTTACCCTAGCCGCTTCCCCCTCATAGTCTTGCAAAGGAGAATATTACGGACTTGGAGGTGGTGTGCGGGATGGTCCAGCCTCATATGTTTGACTTAGGATACGTTGTTGGGCTCTCAGTCGCACAGAGCGCCTATGTTTTGCTACATTCAGGGGCACAAAGAAATTCTTTCATTTTAGTGTCTTTCTTGGACTGGGGTTCTTGGCCCTTATTGCTCTATTACTATGTTTTCTGGGGGTGCAGCCAAAGTGAGATTTACAACATTGTCCTAGGTTAACTACTGATGGGCCAGTCCATTCATGATAATCAATTTAATCAATCCATGATGACTGATTACTTTGTGTGGGTCCTTAGATGTCCTAACTCAATGGGCGACATCATGTAATAGGGAATTCAAATAAAACAACATATTAACTAAAACTTTCTACTTTAAAATGGATATAAGCTTTAGTTCGCAGGGCTTTACCACATCGTGTAGACCGCCGCAGGTAATGTACCTTTGCATGATGATCCAATTATTTCCACAGCTTCCTTAACGCTGAAGAATGAATCACTTTTCCTTTCCACACTAGTTGCTCGCTTGGATCCTAGAATACTTCAACTGCATTATGTAGAAGGATGTGCTTTTCTGTCAATTTGGTTCCCTCAGCCGGAAGTCCAGTGACTTCGACTATGACCACTTCTGAGACCATTATACTTCTACCTCTTACCAGTGTGCTACCATTCTACAAATTTTGTAGAAATTCCAACGTCAGCTTGTTACATGGAAAAGTGTCTATATAGAACTGCTTTATCCCACTAAGGTGTGACAGCTGCCTTAGAAACAAACAGAGAAAAGCTACTTTTGTTTTTCCTTTATGAATTATAGATAGAGAGGAACAAAAAGACCAACCTTTGTCTTGCGCTAATCTCCTGATTTGATTCCCCTCTTCTTTGATAGTCTTTAGCTACCTGCTCCCTTGCACGCCCAGCTTCACAAAGTACCTGTAAGATCACAGAAGCATAGCACTATACAAAGACATGGATCTATAATTATAAACAATCTAGGATCAGATGTAAATTGACCATACAAATGTAGCGAGCATCAATGACACAAGAGCATGGAGGAAAACTTGAATAGCTTTTATTGATAAACAAGAAAGATCCAAGAGGAGTTACAACCAGTTGTTCTGACCCAGCATCAACCTCCCAGCAAAGAAGCCCCTCTTCACCTCAAACAAAGCTTAGATCACCCAACAATCTGATGTTTGCCTCAAGAAACCAACAACAATTCCTTACAATATGCAAAATTCCAGCCTCTAACCTCCAGATCTCTGGGATGAGGGATCCATATATAGATGTTTGTAATGGAGATGAGTCAGCTCATGATTTGATTAGTGTCTTCCCTCTGATAGTTCTTGCTTCCACTTGGAGATTGATGGTCTCTTACTCATCCTTGGTCGAATTCAGTGAGGCAAGTGTCACAGGAGAAGATTCTGGAAGCTTCCATTGCCTCTCCACCTCGCGAAATGACACTGCCATTTGTCATTTCTCGCCCATCGCACCCCATAGAAGGGATTTTTGAAATGCAACGCACCCTCACAGTGTATTTAGGTGAGATGCAACGCACTTAGCCAGTGGAGCAGCTGAAATGATCCTGTTTTGACCAATTCGGAGCAGCTTTTCATGGAGAACTTCTGGGAGAAGCTGTAATCTATTGACCTTGTCCCTTTAGGGGTTAGAACAACACTTTTAAGGACTTAGGAGCCCTTGGTTTATGGAAATTTCATGCTTGGGGTTGTAGGGCCCAAAAATGTCTATAACAGTTGCCCCCTAAAGCATGAGGTCGTTAATATTTTGACGTCAGGTGAAATTCTTTATTATGAGGATCCGAAGTTCTTTCAATGCTGGGAGGAGAACTGTAATAAGATACAATACAATACATTATCTTCATAATATTTTCATGATCTAGCTGAGGCGGGCATTCCAATGCTCAGCTTTATAAATTCATTTTCATGTACATAGGACAGAGAATCGTCTGAGTGTAGACTGATGATTCTGATAGAGCCATCATCCTTTTGATTGGATGATTATCTGTGCAACAATGGTGTACATTTGATGTTTTTATTTCCCTGAATATATATCACAGCCCGGATGGATGAAACTAGATCCGAGGTCTTCAATGTCGTTCGATCTTCACTCGAAGTACAAGTCGATCCATGTGAGAAATGTTCTGAAGTCGAACATGGAAAGACATCGCTTTATTACCAGCCAATGATGTAAATTGTTAACAAGAGGAATCACCGATAATGATAATGACCCTCAAGGTACTGCAGTATAATTCACGTGGTGTGAATAAAGGACTTGGCATCGAACACCACGCAAAATCTTTCGGTCGAAGGCCATTGATGTAAAACTGTCACCGGAAGTGAGAAACTTGTTGGGTATACGAACAATGTCCCACATTGATTAGAAGTGATTGAAGTGGGAAGGATCATGGGTATATAAGGATGAACAAATATCTCCATTGGAATGAGGCCTTTTGGGGTAAAGCCCAAAAACAAACCCATAAGGGCTTAGGCCCAAATTGGACAATATCATACCATTGTGGAGATATGTGGTGTCCTGAGACCCAACAAGTGGTATCGGAGCCAAGTTCGAGGTTACCCAAGTGGATGAATCCTCGGAATGCCGAAACAAAGATGGTGAGCCCCCGTAAGCCTGTGGATGAGCTCGGTTAAACAGGCGGTGTGCTCCGGATTCTTCATGAACGTGTCTTGTCAACCACCAACACGACACGGTGAAGAGGAGTTGACCTGGGATGGAGCAAGCTCTCGAGACCGGTGGTGCTACCATGTAAGGCGTGAGCCACCAACGCATTGGAGCGGAGAATCCTGGTTGGTAGAGAGGGGAGAATCTTGTGGATGGTTTGAGGGGAGGCTCGATGGTCCTTTGTTCGAGGGGAGGATTGTTGGGTATACGAACAATGTCCCACATTGATTAGAAGTGATTGAAGTGGGAAGGATCATGGGTATATAAGGATGAACAAATATCTCCATTTGAATGAGGCCTTTTGGGGTAAAGCCCAAAAACAAACCCATAAGGGCTTAGGCCCAAATTGGACAATATCATACCATTGTGGAGATATGTGGTGTCCTTAGACCGAACAAAACTTGCCATTGAGGCATACAAGCTTCAAAGTACTGAATGGGGTGTTCCTAGATCAACTTCTTGGATAATGAGCTGATGTCGACAAGAAGTGATCCATCACAGGAGGGCCTTGATGAATCCCACATCAATGACACGGAACGGAGCAAATGATTTTAATGGAGGTGAAAACGATCTGGTGATATAAGGTTCAGGGTGGCGGTCATGAAAGAATGTAGTATAAATGTATGGTAGTGGGTGAGACACAGGTGAATTTTCTAAATGACTTATCTTGAACGTATCGATGACACTGATGTGATGGATTGGTAACATTAACCCCAAATGTGGATGGTATGATGGGACCATGGTGATGTGACCGGTGAATGAAACAACCCAACCCGACTCGGACACGGAGCGGAAGTGTCATGTTCAAGAGCGACTTGCTACCAACAAAGTTTCTTCAAGTTTTATTCCCAATTTTCCCCAGTCATTGTTGACCAGTACCTCTTTATTTTTGTCAAGCTTGAGGAGGATAACATATGCTTGTTCTATAATTTGCCCTTTGGGCAAACCCATCGCTATGTTTTAACGAGCCTAGCGATAGTGAAACTCGTTCTCGTCTATAGACAAGTTTGTCGCTATTAAAATTTTAACGAGTTTAACAACAAAGATAACTCAGTCCTTTTCAATTTTAGAGAGTCTGAAAAGGAACGTAAAGGAAACTCCAAAATTCCTTTTTCGTCATCTAATCCCTTAAGTCCGAAAAAGTATAAAACAATACAGAAGGGATGAATTTTCGATACTTTTAATGAGCCGAACAAAACAAGCGCTCGATCTTTTTGTGTAATAATCCCTCAGGTCCAAAAAGATTAAAATTTAGAGGAGGGATAGCACTTCCTGTCCCTTTAACGAGCTGGAGAGGCCAATGGCTCGGCAATCTTTTCATATTTTACGAGTCAGTTGAAAAGAGCTTGAAGGAGACTCATCTTTTGAGGAATGAGTGATAAAAAGGATAGCAACTGATTCCAGGTAAGGTTTGTAATTTTTCAATCACGGCAGTGTTACAAGGATGGCTAGTGAAATCACTCTTTGCACCTGTTCCTCAAAATGGGTAAACAATCAAATGGGGGGTGAATGATCGGCCAATGCAGAAGTGGAGGTGACGGTGCAAACACGACCAAGGCTTTAATGGTTGAAGTACTACATTCACAATGGTTATTTACCAGGGAATAGTTCATTTTTTAACGAGCTTAAACGCGGGAGGAAACATTTGCTCATGGCTTATGTTTATTTTTTAACAAGCTTGAACTATGTGCTAAAATTGCTCGATGCGGGTTTATTTTTTAACGAGCTTGAACCCTGCAGTAACACTGCTCGTGGCAGGTTTATTTTTTAACGAGCTTGAACCCTGCAGTAACACTGCTCGTGATAAGTTTGCATGCCCGCAGCATAATAACGCAAATCGAGGTGCATGCCCCCCAAGCTTCATTGCATTCAACTCAGTGGTTGGAATGAAGGTTTACCTTTGAGATTTGGAAAGGGGATTTGTTTCATTTTTTAATGAGGTTGACACAGTAAAAGAACTATCCTCACGACTCCTTGTTTCATTTTTTTAACGAGGTCGACACAAGATAAGAACCATTCTCGACTCGTTGTTTCATTGTTTAACGAGGTCGACAGAAGATAAGAACCATCCTCAAAATCCACCGTATTTACAGTATTTGATAGAAAATCAAAAACTGATGGATGATTAAGGTTGCTGGAATAATCTTCATGGTAATCCAGAAGATGGGAGTGATGGTGGTAATCTTCCCATGGTGCCTCTCCTATCATCATTGATTGAATGATTCCTTCGTCTGTAGAATGTACATGCGACCAAGGATCTGAAGAGGTGCCATATTCCTTAGACCTATCTATCCAAAAACTCGATGAGCGTTGATTTGGGTTTGCCCCCCAGGCCAATAAAATTGATTTCTACAATATTTCTAAAATGGCGATGATCCATGCTGACAAAATGTTTAGGAATCTTCCGAATCCATTAGATATAGAAGATTTCATATTGCAGGTTTCCACTGTGGCCACTTCCGCCAGATTACTCGGAGGTGGTAGGGAAAAAGTACCCATTAAGGCAGGGTCTTTTAGGAGGCCTACTCCAATATTTTGAAGTGAATGATTGCTTCCATGGATCATTGGAATGTTTCCCGTAACTTGTGAACTGTTGGGGAGAAATGTTTGTTGGTCGATGATTGTAATTCCTCCTTGGAAGGGAAATGAAATCTTCCTGAAGTAGGTCGACACAACTACAGCCATGGCATATATCCAGGGCCTTCCCAGTAGGATGTTGTAATCGAGGTTTCCATTGATTACTTCAACATCAATTTCTACTATTTTGCCCCCCAGTTCAACTTGCAAGTTACTTAAAATCCCGTATGGAGTGTATGACCGTCCATCAAATGCTTTTAACATTGTTGATGTTCGCGACAAGGGTGGTGAGCCTAAATTTTTCCAGCAACTCATCGACATAATACATGTAGATGCCCCCTCATCAATAATTGTTCGATGAACTGTTTTGTTGAGGGCTTTCACTTGAATAAGGAAAGCTATTTGAGCTGGTAACTGAGGGTCATATCCTTTGTGATTAAAGGATACAAGATTGGAATCCGTTGGGTCAATCCCACCTATTACTGTTGATAGAGCCTTCTTTTGGGAGGGCCAATTTTGCGGTACCTCAAATGTCGACATAGCGGACAGCGATTGGACCAGGTCCTCTACTATATTATAATTCTGTGTTACTTTTGCACGAGGATTAAATGTTTATTTGTGTACTACTCCCTTTGGCGACTTTATCATTGGTTCAGGAATGATGGGTGGCACAACTTCAGTCAAAGTTGTTGTCGAACTACTAGGTTGTTCATTAGCCTTTTTATTCGACAGCTGTGGATTCCCGTAATCTTTATTCCTTGGCATCATTTTGCTGCTTTGAGATAGACAACATAAGCACTTGGGATCGGGAAGCATTTTGATTAGCAACCAGTTTGGTTCCCGGGTTTGGAAACGGATCAGTCAATACTGCTGAGGTTTTTGAACTCTTAAAGAGTTCCTTAACTTCAGCTTTATGTGGACAATCTCTCATCCGATGATCCTCATCAAATAAATGACACCCCGTAGGGGGTTTCCTTTGCCTAGAAGGGTTTGCAGAAGGTTTTTCAGGAGATGACTCATCCTGCTTCTTTTTTCTCCCTTTCTTTTTCTTCTTGCCCCCTGGTTGCTTTAGTTGTTTGCCCTTGTCAGTCGACATGGCATTTACTTCCGAGGCAAGAAGTTCCTCATTTGCATTTTGACTAGAAATCTTACAGGCCTTTTTAGATGTAGCCTTTGTTGATTTCGTGTTTGTAGCACCAATCATGCCATCGCCGGCATGAGAGTCATTGTTCGATTTAGGAGGAGGAGGAACGGAAAATTACGGTCTAGGAGCATCAGGTATTTTATCATAGAGCGTGCCAAACTGAGTATAAATCAAGTCTAAATATTGCGCACCAGCAATAACTTGCTCTTCAGTGACGACTCCTCCTTTTGCCACATCTTCTATAGTGGAAGGTAATAAAGATTTAATAAACCATTCAGCTAAAAGCTGATCAGGAACATATGTTTTTAACATTCTACGACAATGTCGCCACTCATGAATATGATCAGATATGTGAGTGGCCGTTGTTTGCTTGAAATTGGTAAGAAGTTCCGTTCCCATTTCATACCTTATCGGTAACTGAAAATGGGTTAAAAAGGTTGTGGCTAGGGTACTGAAGTTGTCAAACAAAGCTCTTGGAAATTCGATATACCATTTTGTAGCCGGACCAGTTAATGTCCTCTGAAAAAGGCGAAGCCTAATCGAATCATCGTTTAGGGTGTTTGATGAATACCACAGATGAAAGGTCATCACATGATTCGACGGATCTTCACCCGGATTTCCATTAAATTTAGGAATATCTGACGGAAGTTTATGCGGAATCGCTGGCCACCAAGGGGCATAAGAAATTGGATCATTCATCAGTCGGTTTAGATCTGGTAATTCTAGAGTTGCTACAAAGGGAAACTGTTGATTTAGGTTAGGCGAAGCATACCCAGGATAAGATGGAATCGCCTGAGCAGTGGGTCTTTGCATACCAGCATAATGTATTTGATGCTGGCAACTTTGACAAGGTTGATGGGCACAACCATTATAATATGGTTGTTGATAACCGCTTTGGAAATGCAATTGCCCATTACTTACAAAGGCTTGTTGCTCAGGTCCTTGATATGATTGCTGGAATGGCGGTTGTTGAGATTGAACCATCAATGGTTGTTTGACCATTTGTTGTTGCCCAATACTGGATGATTGACCAAGATGAGGAGTCATAGTACTTGTTTGAGCCTGAGTCGCTCCAGATAAGGAGGCACTAACCTGAGGTTGTGATTGAGTCGTTGAGACAAAAGGTTGTTGTATTGCAACCTGAGAAACTTGGGGTTGACATACAACAGGTAGCACTTGTACTTGTGACGCAGTCACCATAGCAGGTATAGTGGGAATATTCAACACAGGGTGGACTGGTTGCATTTAATATACAACCCTTGGTTGCTAAGGCAGTATTGGTACCCAACCACTCGATGTAATTCCAGTTTGACCTGAATTTTGTTGTAAACTGTCATATGGTTGTTCTCCGGGAGGGAACAATGAAAAGGCATACTGCCCTTCGTATGGTGGAAATCCAGTACTTAAAGGGTAGATTGGCCTTTGAAGACACATTGGATCAATTTGTTGAGTTTCAACATAAGAAATACCAGATGATAATCCGGATGAAGAAACAGGAACTGACCATGTCATCGAAACAGTCCCTGATTGGACTCCAGCTTGATGTTGATAACTTGCCGTGACAGATGGTATACCGATGAACATCGTTGGAGTAGCAGCAGGAGGCTCTGCTACTGCTGCATCGGATGACACAGTCCTGGATGTCGACGGTTGTTCAGACATATCTAGTCTATCCAAAAGATTTTCTAGCGATTTTGATTGACTTTCTTCCACGATTGCGGATTACTCGATCAACTAAAAATAAAGCGGAAGTATGTTTCCGAATTAGATGAATTTTAGACGCTTTGACACAACTTGTTTTTTCAGTTTTTAAGAGTCGAGAAAAAACAAAAGATGACTCTAGTCGCCTTCGATTTTTAATGAGCCTGAAGTGACAAGTGCTCAGATGGACCTTTCCCGTTAAAGAGTCTGAAAAGGAACGAAATGGACTTCTCTGGAAATCTAGGTAGAGGGATTACCAAACCAATCGCAAAACTGCAGAATACTTTTTACGGTATAGCAGTCAATCTTCCCGAATGTTGTGTTCAGTGCATTGCGATCGATAGGGCGGCATACACAGCTTCCTATGGATAAAGGATTAAGCCTATTGGGGTCTCCCAAAATATACTCGACGGTACGTGGGAGCACAAGTCCGTACTGGCACTTATCGTCTCAAAGTGGAGGAATCACCCAACCATCAATGAGATCAACAGTTACCAGGCTTTATGATGCCGGAATATGTCTCTAGCCTAGACTTCTAAATGTTGTGCGTTAAGTTCCAAAGCGTTGTTAGATTCATTGAATTTATTTTAAGTTGATCTTGTTTATGAAGTTTTCCTTTCAGGTTCACCGCGAGATGTAGATGTAATTCCTAAAATGCAATCTAAGATGATAAACAAACTTTTTATCTTCTTTGTGCAATGAAAATCCTAGCTACTAAGGAAAAGAAAGACATAATCTTTTCACAAAGAGCAAAGAGCACACTCTAAATGCACTTTCCTAAATCAAGCCATTCAGACTATCTATATGCAAATGCACATGCATGTATTTGTTTTCGACTTTTTTAGTATATGAATGCTAAAAAGAAAGTTGATGCACAAATCTGAATTTCTTTTCAAGCGACAAATATCAACAAGTTTCTTTTCGAAATAAAAAATGGAGACGATCACAACACCTTACAATTTTTAAATGAATACTTGCTCTTGACACTAGAAAATTACAAATTCAGACCAAAAGAAATGGTAACAGGATAATCAACCATCAACAGCAATCAAACTCTTTCCTATGATTGAAATCGACACTTGCGACAGTTTCAAATCAAAGGACGACAGTACGATTATGCTACTTTTGCAAAGGAGAACTGAAAATGACTCAACAAACACACAAAAACATCTACAGTTCTTTTGTACAAAGGAGGTGGAATAACAACAAGGAAAAGAGGTTTCAAACAGACATATACTGATCACAAGCAGCAAAATTCAGGAATAGAACTGGAAAGAATGAATCACAGAAACCAAAACTGCACAGAGCCTAGTCTGATCAGCGCACCTGTAACACAGAGAATTTGAAATGCAGCACATCTTGTCCACTCAGGAAGTGCGCTGAAGTTCAGATTCTGTAAACAGTACCTGCGCTGGGCCAGAAACGAGACTCTATTTGGATTTCGGGTCACAATTTGCAGTTCAGTTCTTGGGTTTTGGCCGAGCAAAAAGAAATCAGTAATGCAACAATCAGGGGTAGATCTAAGGAGGATCTAAGAGCTATCACAAGGGCAATCAGAGAGTTTGTGAATCAGTTGTTTAAATCATAAACAGATCCCAGAGATGGACTGAAGTGGCATTTATCTACTTTGCATTTGCATAGCAAATGCAGTTCGAATGCTACCTGGCACAACTTCAGACTCTGTCTATAAGTTTATGAAAAAGACAACAAAGAAGATAAACAAACAAACTAATTCTTCCCCATTGGAGTCGTCATTTTGTTACAGGGAAAAGTGTCTATATAGAACTGCTCTATCCCACTAAGGTGTGACAGCTGCCTTAGAAACAAACAGAGAAAAGCTACTTTCATTTTTCCTTTATGAATTATAGATAGAGAGGAACAGAAAGACCAACCTCTGTCTTGCACTAATCTCCTGATTTGATTCCCCTCTTCTTTGATAGTCTTTAGCTACCTGCTCCCTTGCACGCCCAGCTTCACAAAGTACCTGTAAGATCACAGAAGCATAGCACTATATAAAGACATGGATCTATAATTATAAACAATCTAGGATCAGATGTAAATTGACCATACAAATGTAGCAAGCATCAATGACACAAGAGCATGGAGGAAAACTTGAATAGCTTTTATTGATAAACAAGAAAGAGCCAAGAGGAGTTACAACCAGTCGTTCTGACCCAGCATCAACCTCCCAACAAAGAAGCCCCTCTTCACCTCAAACAAAGCTTAGATCACCCAATAATCTGATGTTTGCCTCAAGAAACCAACAACAATTCCTTACAATATGCAAAATTCCAGCCTCTAACCTCCAGATCTCTGGGATGAGGGATCCATATATAGATGTTTGTAATGGAGATGAGTCAGCTCATGATTTGATTAATGTCTTCCCTCTAATAGGTCTTGCTTCCACTTGGAGATTGATGGTCTCTTACTCATCCTTGGTCGAATTCAGTGAGGCAAGTGTCACAGGAGAAGATTCTGGAAGCTTCCATTGCCTCTCCACCTTGCAGAATGACACTGCCATTTGTCATTTCTCACCCATCACACCCCATAGAAGGGATTTTTGAAATGCAGCGCACCCTCACAGTGTATTTAGGTGAGATGCAACGCACTTAGCCAGTGGAGCAGCTGAAATGATCCTGTTTTGACCAATTCTGAGCAGTTTTTCATGGAGAACTTCTGGGAGAAGCTGTAATCTGTTGACCTTGTCCCTTTAGGGGTTAGAACAACACTTTTAAGGACTTAGGAACCCTTGGTTTATGGACATTTCATGCTTGGGGTTGTAGGGCCCAAAAATGTCTATAACACAGCTCCTCATGAAATCCTTGCAATCTATTCAGATATTGCAACCATCCTACGCACTCGAGAATTGCACGGGCTTGATCTGATACCATAAGCACTGGAGGTTTATTCTAGATAGCTCTTCCTCCCATGGATTCTATACCTATGGTTGGTTTAGTTGTATGCAATTGTTTTACACTTCTACAATTCAGAACAACAATGGAGAATGTCACAACAATTAACAGAGAAATGACAATGTTTTGAGAATTAATATCATATTTAGTTAAGTCATTTGTCCCATCAACCACACTTAATGCAATATCATGAGTCTGCATGCCATCCATAATGGTTTTTTCCTTTCCTCAATCAGAAATACTTGCTAATTAGTACACATTCATAATCATCATGCAGTCCTTACCTGGAAGTTAATTCAAATGATTATCACACAATTATCCATAACTGTCACACATGCTGTGAATACACAGGCCATCCTCCCTCATACAAGAAAAGGGCGTCCACGTCCTTTAAGCGTGTGAAAAGCAAGTGAAAGCATTGACAATCCATAAATTCTGGCACCCAATCCAAAAAACAGTGTGCTAAACAGTGAGGAAATTAAAGCAATACATGTCATCGAATGTGAAATGGCTGAAAAAAATTAAAATAGAGATTTTAATTCATAATGGCAAAAGATTTTCACCATAACTAGTATTAATAACAAAGGCATAAGCGGTGGTATTTATTAATGACTTCGGTAAGAGGATTGGACAATTAGAATATAATGAATATATAACATAAGTTACCATGCATGTTGGCTTGTAAGAGTGTTGGTAAAATGGAAAATTCCCTTTAAAAACAAATCCATAGGTGGTAAGAGCTAGAGAACATTTAGTAGTGTAAGATGATATTCCAATACCACAAGCAAAGCCGCTACTACCAGCAGGCGTTCATAACCTTAACATGGTTGCTTTTTAACCCCACAAATGAGCCAAAGTCCTCATTTTAGTATGTAAATGGTTCTTCTTTTCTTGTCACAAACAAACCACTATGCTAGCATGGTGACTAGATGACCATAGTGCCATTCACCAGGATATAACAAAGTGTTCAGACTGGCTTGTGATGAGACCCCCTGTCCTTTTAACAATTTTAAGCATCAAGAAGGTCATTACCTTGGTTTGGTAGCCAAATTGGAATGTCACTGTTACATCCTTATGATCATGGTAGGCTAGCTTGAGATGAGACCCCCTATCCTCTTTAAAACAATGTTGGATGCATTTTCATATCTCATTATTTCCATTTTTTTATTGTAAAAAGAGGAAGGCTCATTTGCTTCTTAAAAGTCAGGGATGGTGTAAGAAGTACAAAGATGCCAATGAAATTTTTGTACTCTTATGCCCATATCATCATGTCAATGAGATTTATCCATCTGAAAGTGTAAACATAATCCAGCATGGTTTGAAAATAATGAATCATTTTATGATGTGTCCAAAGAAGAGATGTTCAGCCAATCATTATAAAAATACACCGTATCAACTTTTGAATAAAGATAACCATCAAAAGGCTTCGTAGGTCATAACGGTATTATCATCACTGTTTTTCCTTATATTAGGCACAAATCCATTCAAATGGTGTTTATTCACAATACAAAAGAAAAAGGAAGATGGCATAGTGACCGTCAATCAAAGAATTCACAGCTTATCCTATTTAAAAAGAAAAAAAGTGTTGTTCAATGTATTGAACAACATAAATTAAAAGAAAAGAAGAAAAAAACACGCACTAGTGTTGTTCAATTTATTGAACGACAATCATTCAATTGTTTGAACAACAAAAATCACAAACAAAAAGTGTTTTTCAGTCGATTGAACAACAATCGTTCAATCGTTTGAACAACAAAAATCACAAACGTAAAAGTGTCATTCAATCGATTGAACATCAATTGTTCAATCGTTTGGACAAAAAAAATCGCAAATAAAAAGTGTTGTTCAATCAATTGAACAACAATCATTAAATCGTTTAAACAACAAAAATCACAAACGTAAAAGTATTGTTCAATCCTTTGAACAGCCAGAAACCACAAAAATTTAAAAGTGTTGTTTAGTCGATTGAACAACAATCGTTCAATTGTTTGAACAGTAAAACAAAACCACAAAAGTGTTGTCAATCGATTGAACAACAATCATTTAATCATCCGAATAAGCAAACAAACAAAAAATGCAAAAGTGTTGTTCAATCGATTGAACATTAATCGTTCAATCATTTGAACAGTGAAAACCAAAATGCAAAAGTGTTGTTCAATCGGTTGAACAACAATCGTTCAATCATTTGAACAATGAAATCAATAAAATGAAAATGTGATGTTCAATCGATCGAACATCAATTGTTCAATTGTTTGATCAGCAAAATCAAGACGCAAAAGTGATGTTCAATCAATTAAACAACAATCATTCAATCATTTGAACAACGAAATCAATAAAATGAAAATGTGTTGTTCAATCTATTGAACATCAATCGTTCAATGATTTGAACAAAAAAAATAAAAAATGGAAAAGTGTTGTTTAATCAATTGAACACCAATCATTCAATTTTTTGAACAAAAAAAATAAAAATGTAAAAGTTTTGTTCAATCGATTGAACAACAACCGTTCAATCATTTGAACAAAAAAAATCAAAAGGAACGGAAGTGTTGTTCAATCGATTGAACAACAATCGTTCAATCAAGTGAATAACACTTATCAAGCACAAAAAGCAACAAAAATTCTCATGTTTACATGGTAATGCCTATTCTTAATTACAATCAAACAAAGAGAATATATACATTATTTTCAATTTTAAAGAGATCTCAATTTTTTGAAAGAAAATTTGTTGGGTCATGATTGCCTGTAGCTATGATTTGCATGGAGGGGTCCTCACGTACCTACTCGCAAAAAGACTCCTTGGTGAACGGTTTGTGATAGAGGCACACTCGATTCCCGTTCACCTTAAAAGAATGGCTAGATCTGTCAATGGTAGTCAGGGTAAGAGTACCATTTCTATCCACTTCTTGAATCTCATAAGGGCCGAGCCATCTTGTTTGCAACTTGCTCAGGAAATCCTAGAATCTAGAGTCATAAAGGAGTGCCCAATCCCCTTTTTGAAATGTTTTCTTCTTGATAAGGTTGTCATGCCATTTTCCCTTTGTTGCTGAATAATTGTAGTCCACTACAAAGCAAGCAGTCGAGCCTCATCTAGTTCATTGATTTACTAGATTCACCTGGTCTAGGCTTTTGTTAGATCCATCCCCACTTCATGAGCCATTCATAGAGTCTTTATTTCGAATTCAATCGGAAAAATAAGTTCTTTGTCGAACATGAGCTAGTATGGAGAGTGTCCAGTGGTATTCCTCCAAGTTGTGCGATAGGCCCATAAGGCCTGTAGCAGTCTAGCAACCGAATGACCTTATTGGTGCTTTCGACTTGCCCGTTCGCCTGTGGGTGATATGGGGAAGTGATCCTATGCGTAATATGATGATTTTTGAGGGTGGCAGTAATCTTGTGTCCTACGAATTCCCCTCCCTCATATGTGATCACTTCTCGTGGTAAACCATACAACACAAATAGCCCAAAAAGGAAGTTAATCATAGCTTCCTCTGTGGCTCTTGGTAAATCTACTGTTTCCACCCATTTTTTCACATAATTCTTTGCAACTAGTATGTATGCCTTTTGATTGGATGGCGAATGGAATGGGCCCAAAAATTCCAAATCCCAATGCTGAATGGGTTTTATGACTAGTTTTGGCTGCAAAGGCATTTCATTATATTAGCCAAGTCGGCCTATTCTTTGACAATTATCACAAGCCTAGGCACATTTCTTAGCATCCTTAAAAATATTGGGCCAATAATAGCCCATATGTAATACCGTATGTCATATCCTTTGATCTATGAAATGTCCCCCACAAGGGTCATCATGACAAGCCTTCAAAATGTCATAAATATCATCCTCGTGGATCCAACTGCATATACACATGTTGGACCCTGTGTGAAAAAGATATCTGCCTATCCAAGAGAATTGAGTGCTATGATGAACAATCAGTTTCCTCTCTCTTGTCATCAAATGCCTGGGTAGCTTCCCTACTACCATATAATTTTCCACATCTACGTACCATGGCATCTTGACTGCCATGAAAAATAGATGTTCATTTGGAAATTGGTCGTCTACTACAAGTGGAACATTCACCTTCGGGATTCGAGATATAAAATTAGCAACTGGGTTTTCTTTCCCCAGATGATCCTTAATAGTAATGTCGAACTCCTGCAAAAGCAATAACCACTGTGTTACTTGACTATTTGTGAAAGGTTTATTAGCTAGATACCAAATGACAGAGTGATCATTGTACAGAAAGACTTGGTAGACAGTTATGTAGTGTCTAAATTTGTCTATTGCATAAATAACAACTAAGAATTCTTTTTCTGTCAATGTATAATTAAGTTCTGCAAAAGTGAGATTTTTTCTAATATAATATATAGCATAAGGTTTCCTATCCTCATCCCAGCCAAGGACAACGCCTATAGCTACATCTGATGCATCCATGGATATGTGGAAAGGAAACTCCCAGTTTGGTCCACGTAATACTGGTGTTGTTGAGACTAGTTTCTTTAAAATTGTAAAAGTTGTGTCGCATTTGTCAGACTAGTTGAAATCAACATTTCTAGTTAAAGCATATAGAGGCGTAGAAATTTATGAAATTTTTTTAATAAACCTATGATAATAGCCTGCATATCCTAGAAAGCTACATACCTTTGTTTGAATGCAGGGGGTAGGTAGTAAAAGAATTACTTGTATTTTTACTGGATCTACTTGTATTCCTGCTGAAGAGAGATAATGTCCCAAGATTATGCCCTCGGTCACCATCGTGTGACACTTGACATTGCTTAAACATAACCTTGTAGCAATGCATCGTTCTAAGACCTTTTCTAGTGTTTGCAATGCTTGGTCGAATTCATCCCCATATGGAGTAAAGTCATCCATATACACCTCAAGCCCTTCCTTTATTAAATCAGCAAAAATGCTAAGTATAGCTCTCTGAAATGTAGTTGGGGCATTACAAAAGCCAAATGGTAATACTCTGTATGCGAATGTACCCCAGGAATAGGTGAAGGCTATTTTTTCCTGGTCTTCAGGCGTGATCTGAATTTGATTGTAGCTGTTGAAACCGTCTAAGAAGGAAAAGAACTGCTTCCCTGCCGAAGTATCAAGCACCTAATTGATGAATGTGAGGGGGAAGTAATATTTATGTGTTGCCTTGTTCAACTCTTGGTAGTCTACACAGATATGCCACTTCCCATTTTTCTTAGGGACGACCACCAATGGAGAGACCCATTTACTGTCTGAGATAGGATAAATGAAGTTTACATCCAACAACTTTTGTAATTCTTCTTTCACAATGTCCTTGAGATGTGGATTCAATCTCCCTTGAGGCTGTCGAATGGGTCGAGCATCCTTCTCTGTATATATGTGGTGTGTAGATATCTGTGGGTCTATTCCTTTCATATCAGGATAATCCTAGGCAAAAGCCGCTTTATATTTCTGCAAGACCTGTATGAGCTTTTGCTGCTGATCACTATCTAGACTATCATTAATATTTAGAATTTTGACTGGTTCGATCTCAACAAGTTTGTTGTTATGAACAACAATCATATGAATATGTTGGTTGTCGGTATCCTTCAGAGGATCCTCCATGGTTTCATTATCAAGAATTTCTTTCAACATTTGACACTTTACATTGCTCACATTAGCCAACTCATTTATAAAATTATTGATAATGTCATCTTTAGTTTGATCTTTAAATTCCAGTGCCTCTGCTACTGTGAGTGGTGAACGGATGATTTCCTCTAGGTACGTTGGTGGTTGTTTGCACATTTTTACAATGGGTAGACTTGGCTTGGCAGGAGGATATAACACAAGATTTTTTACAGCATCCCCCTTTGCAATAGTCATGTTTCCTTCTCGGCAACCAATATAATCATTAGCTCTCACCAGCCAAAGTCGGCCCAGAATCAGAGGGTGCCCATCCAATCGACACTTTGGGTTTATAACAAGAAAATCTACTAGATATTCCCATGAATCAAAAGAAAGTGTAATATCATGTAAGGTTCCTTTGGGCCTTACCATCGAATGATCAAAAAGTTCTAATAAAGTGGTGGTTGGTTCCAAGGCTTTAATACCAAGTGCTTAACAGGTTTCTGCTGTTAAAGTATTAATGGCGACACCCAGATCAACTAGTGTATTGGGAAAAGAGCGGGCTATATCTGAACTGTCACTATGGGATTTCCAGGATCTTCATACTTTATTGGAGTTTCCCCTCCAAGAGTAAATTAGATAAAGTTCCTACAATGTGAATGGTGGGTGAAGTTTCTTATTTCCTCGCAAGCTTCTTTACACATAGCTCTTTGATTGTTTTAGCATAAATGGGAATATCTTGAGTGGCCTAGAGGAGAGGAATTTTAATACAAATATTTTTTAGTTCCCCTACAAGATCGAAATCTGGGTAAATATTAGGTTTGGGTATCGTTCACCTTTCAGGAAATGGGAGAGAAGTGACTGTAAGTTTTTCAGGGTCTTCATGCTGAGCTATCTCTTCTCCTTGCTTTGGTTTGGTATTAATTACAGGTGGTGGTATATGTACAGGTGGGGTTTCAATTTCGATTGAAGGCTGGTCCCCATTTTCCTCAGGGGTGAAGATACATCCTAACCTCAATTTGAGTTCATTACATTCTTTCTTCTCAATCTCATAATCTGAGCTTTTGATGATCTACACCAACTAGACCGGTATGTTATTAGGATTCAAATTCGGCTGAGGTGGCAATTGAGGGCGCAGAAGAGGTTGAGGATTTTGCTGTAATGTATATGGAGCTAATAGTGCAGGTTGAGGTTGAGGACTTGTCCCCATAGGTACATTGGATATCGCCACCAGTCACTGCCAATTCAGGGACCAGTTTAGACTTTGAAAGGTGGAGGCAAGCCACTGGAATTGATAGGGATTACCTTGCCAAACAGGAGTAAAAGGAGCATTTTGCCAGCCATTACCCGGAAAGGATTTTGTTGGTCAAGATGTCATAGGAAATGGCTGGGTTTGCCAATTTGGGTAAGGTGATTGACCTTGCCATGATGCCTTAAGGTTCTGTCGCTGATTAAACTGTGAAGAAGGAAAGAACTAGGATGCGTCTTGTGACATGCCTATAAGTTTAGCCTGCCACTATCGACGCTGGTTCATCAGATATACCGGCTTTGTTTCTTCTTTTGCTTCCTTGAATACTGCTTTTAGCCCCGGAAATAATGGACACTATTTAGTGGCATTATCTTTAGTACAGATAGTGCACGTCTACACCATGCCTAATGGGCATTCCTTTTGGTTGTTCTTCTTTCGACAATGTGGATAGAAGATGACCAAGTTTTGTTCTGCTAAGGCTTTCTTTTATTTAGCCTGTAAGACATCCAGCTGTGTCGTAAGGGTGCCCAGGATGTCTATTTTGAAATCTTCTAGGAGGTTTCTGATCTCCATTCGTGTTACGCCTCCACTATGTGGTCTACTTCCCTTACTCATGGGATCTCGGATTCCTGCTCCTATGCGTGTGCTTCCTCGCAAACACTTGATACACAAGCAAACGATTTCATCATAATCTTCCTGAGAAATATCTCCTTTTCCCATTAAATTTAGAGTTTCTAACCATTCTTCTTTCATTCCTTTAATTAAGATAGCTCTTAGGAATTCTTTAGGTAAGGTGGTGTGTGGATACCTCTACAAATTATAATTAAACCGTTCTACATATTCTTCTAGTGTTTCATTATCTTTTGTAGTCATCTTAAAATTTTCATCTTTTAGCTCCATATTCTTAGAGAAGTCCTAGTATCTTGTGAGTGTTAGGGCCCTATAATAATAGGATTCATAATTTTGAATTGGCTATGATTAGTCTTGTAATATTGTACATACTTTTTCTTTATGCAAAATGTTTTCCATATTAAAAAATTAAAAAATGTAAAGAGGGTATGTCCTAAAAGAATAGTCAAAGGAAAAAAACAAAAAAAAAAGATCAAAAAGGTGAAAAATATGAAACACAAACAAAAACATATCATGAAAGTGTGCAAATTCAAGTGCCACTACTTTTACTTTTATGTGCAAAATAATGGTTGTGTGTAGCTTGTCATAAATTCCATAGCCCATGATATTCAAATAGATTAATCTTGACTAGATTCATGATTTAAATTTTATGTTTATAGATAGAGAATAAAGATCTAGCCACACTATTTAACCTTGGAAGATCAGTAGTTAGGTAGAGAAATAAAAATGTTCTCAATAGCTTAATTTGATCCATTAGAAGATATAAGGTTAGAATTACATAGTTTTCTTTTCAAAAGAAAAAGGAAATAAAGGGTGTGCTAGTTTAAATGCGCACAATAAAGTAAAGAAAAAATGTTATGGTAAGCAAAGGGTATGTACAAGAAAGGTTGCAGTACAAGGTTGTTAAAGCATAAGAACATTTATCATGCTTAATCCTATTTTTCAGTGTGCAGGAGAAGTTATGAAAGTGAAAGGATGTTGACAAGTTGATTTGGTTAAATTACTCTCATTTCATTTCACCCCCACTTCATACTTACTAATTTCCCCATTATCCCATCATTTATTATGAATATACCATTTTCCCTCGCTTTTGACCCTTACCCCTTGGTTTCACACATTTCCCTAGCAAATTATCCTCCAAAGGTCATTTCCCTACCCAAAACCCCTTTTCCCTAGTGTGAAACCCATTTGCCATTGAAAAGATCACCTTCCCCCTTGATAATTTCCCTAAATACCCATAAAGACCCTTTATCCTAAGTTTTGTTCCCCCCCTGTATTATTTAATTAACTCCTC
The DNA here is from genome assembly GCA_031772625.1 of Pinus tabuliformis. NCBI lineage: Eukaryota > Viridiplantae > Streptophyta > Pinopsida > Pinales > Pinaceae > Pinus > Pinus tabuliformis. The sequence continues at coordinate 737,591,249 of CM062814.1, read as the reverse complement.
CATGTCATATTTCCCCGACATAAAACCTTTTAACCCACCACCCTTTGTGCGGTTAAAAAAACCTCCACTAAATACAACCCCGAACCCCGCAAATCTCCACCCCTATTCCCTCCGTGCAACTTCACCATGCGACAACCATTAGATCTCTCACCTCCAAATCTAACAGCGCAAATCCATATCGTGTTGATTCTCTTTTCGATCTTTACTAGCCCGAGAGCATGCATGATTCACGGTTTTGCTCAAGCCCCATTCTGCTATGTGGCAGCTCCAGGTAAAATCGTGTGCTCTCGGGAAAATACCGCTTGCCTACCAAAAGCAGTGAAATGGCCCAAATAACCACATCCCCGCCTAAACTGAAAACTGCCCATTGTTCATTTATAATTGCTGTGCCAAAATGTGACCGTTACCCGTTTAAAGGCCAAAAAAAGCCCCAAATTGCTCTTTTCGCTCATTTTTCACTACAAACTACTGCTTAGCCATTTACGACACCCTGAACCTCTGCGACCAAATTTGACCACCTTCTGCCACCTGAAGATGCTCCGGATACCCAATTGAAGCAACCAATTGACAGTTGAACCCTCAATACCTTCTGCAATTACCTTAGAATCCAGTTTGCATGCCAAATCGCCAATTTCTAGGTAATTAGGAAGGCCAGGAGATTGAACAAACAAGTCTTGATACTGGTCACAAAACCCATTTGCTCTAGATTCTCAGGAAATGCATTCAAAAGCTTCATTTAGTAGGAATTTTTTGTACAAAGAGAAAATCAAGTTTAAACCAAAATCGTTTACACAAAGGCAATAATTGTTAAAACAGAGATAAATCAGCAACAACATATTCACATTTCTACATGAATTCAAACAGGTCTTTAGTAAAATTCACTTTTACTAAAGACATAATAGTAGGATAAGAATAAAAGACACCAGATGATGTGATTTACTGTGATGGGTAAAAGTAAATGCAGGTGACATAGCATTCATGGTAAAAGACTAAACAGAGGAGGCAGACAAAGAAATAAAGTTGAAAGACAAACATATGAAAGGTCAGAGTAAATAGAACATCCAACGTGAAGACCAACAGAAAGGCAGATAATAAACAAAAAAATATCAGAGCATAAAGATAGCACAACCTAAGAAATAGGGACAACATACAGCAATTGAACATCTGTCTCTATATTCTTGCATGAAGATATTTCCTTCTCCTAAATTAATTCCCAAGACAGTTTGGGATATTTTGTAAATTATTTTTGTATAAATACTTCATAGTTTGAAGTATTAAGGCATGGATTGCTATACATTTGTAGAGTTATCTTGATCTTAAACCTAAGGTTTATTGTACCAATTTTCAAGTCAACAGACTGGAGCAAGTAATAAAAGGATTGCACTACAGGATTCATGAGATGAGTTATTGCAGTGAAGTATCTTCTTTGTCTGATTTTGTTACTTTCTTATGTTTTTCATAAACTTAAATTTTATCTAAATTTGAATGAATTAATCAGAAATTTAACTCATAATTTTTTTAAGTACACTCTGTTTTGCACAGTTAATCATTTATATGTTTTCCTCTGATATCTGGATTTGAGAACCCTTAATTGCTCTCCCATCCTAGTTGACCTCTTGCATTTCTCTTCATAATCTGGCCTAGGGAACCCTTAGTTGCTCCCTGGATCCAATTGGAAACAATTTCACCATCGAGCCTTTGAGATCTATAGTAACTCCTCTATCTTGCCCCTTAGACACTATTTTTAGAACTTGATCCTATCTTGTTTGTTTGGAATTTTTGACCCCATAGCCCAATGGTAAAAGAAACCCTCCATTCATCTATGTAAGTGATCCCACCACCCAAATTCAAATCAAAAACCCAAGCACAATCATACCTAGCCTAAAATCAAATAACTAAACAAAGTTAAATAAAAAAGAGAGAGCCCTCTCTAAGATTAGGAAGGCTAGATCCTAATCTCGAAAGTAGGTTTGTGGTTACCTCAGTGATTTCTTTCCTTAACCTTGAGAAATTTCTAAGTGATAACAGTGAGGAAGGAGGTTTTCATATTGTCCCAAGAATTAATAGTTCTTCCACCTAGACCCGTGAACCATCTTAAGGCTACTCCTTTTAGAGTGGAAGGGAACAAATTTAGCTTTTAGGGGTCAGTGGTGTAGCCATACCCTCTACATAGGACATCAAACTCAAACAAGAAAGCATCAGGATCCTCTGTGATCATCCCATGAAAATTTAGGATGCTCTACAACGGAATAGCCTTCATGGGGGCATTGGCCACTTGGTCGACTATGGGATGCTCCAATGTTTGACCTTGAGGTGGCTGCTTTGTCATTTGGTCAAAGATGTGCCAATAACCTTCATGGATTTTAGGGGGTGCTTTTTGAGTAAGCAGAGGATTAGCAACCCGAGCTAGCTTTGCAACATTGCCTAAATCTGGGATCACAAGAGACCTCTGTTCAAACCATTGTGGTTATGCCTTAACAGTCCCACTGGTTTCTCCTTGTCCTTCTGTTAAGTTACAATATTTTCCCTCTTGTAGAGGATCAAAATATAAAGTTGTTGTAGCTTGAAGACTCTGTTCAGATCCTCTAATTTGGCTTTGAATCTTAGCGTAAGCTGTAGATGGTGAGCCTGCTTCTTAAGGGATTACAGTAGGACTTTTTCTAGATACTGCACGGAATCCTACTGACGCTTGAGACTCTTCTTTTCTTATGATTTCGTCTATAAAGGTCATTCTCCTAAGGTTCACCGATCCTTTGGGTTTTGTGGATTTAGGTAGGGGGTTATGCTCTTTTTATATCTTTCTATTCCTAGTCATTGATAAAAACCAATTCCTATGTAGCCTCTAAGCTTTTGCTGAAAAGCGGGCTTGTAAGAAAGCACTTTACTTGCTAGGTACGCAAGTCCTTACCTTTCATTTTTAAAACCAAATTCTTTCACAGCAAGATAAAAATGAAATCACTCGAAAAACTCTCCTCGACAATGACGCCAAACTTTTGGCTCACTAATATGTCTTTTTACTAGAAATCTTAATTCCTACATTAGTTATCAACCCAAGGTATGTCTTTTTATCTCAAGAGTGTCAACACAATATATGCAGTGAATTCAAAGTTTATCTAATGGTAAATCATTGCAATCACTAATAACTATCTCTTTATCTCAATCCACACAATTCTGAAAGAAATAACTAAGGAAGAAAGAACTCTGAAAGAACTCTTAACACAATCTACAATTCTGTTGAACTTATTCCGAAATCAAATGAATTTGAATGTGAATGCAAAGAATCATGCTTGGAAACCTTCAAATAGAATTAAGACTAACCTACTCAATCAAGAAATGGAACTATAAGAATTGAACAACAATGATAATCTATAGAAAATCCGAATTGAACAACAAATCTTAATTGAATGGCAATCTCAATTGAACAACAAATCCTAATTCAATGGCAATCTCAATTGAACAACAAGTGATAGTTGAACAGAAAGCAAGCATATAATGGTAAATGATCTCTAAGAAGAAATTGATCTATGTAAGAAAATCATGGAAATCGATTAATGCTATCTCTAACATCTATGGTAGCATCACTCGGAATTGAAAACAATCTACCACTGAAACTAACATAACAAAATCAATCAAAGCGTTACTCAGATATATCACACAGCTAAGTCTGAATCTAATTGAACAACAGTATGAATCAAAATCGTCAATCTTCACAATAAAAGAAATGATATCAATTGAACATTAACAATCAATAAAGACTAAGTAAAAAGATTATAACACAAGAAAGAAGTAGAACTTCTCTTGACTAGGCCCAGAGTCGCCAAAAGTCTCCGCTAAGAAATACTCAAAATATAAGTATGGATCAAACACATTATTTATTCATTAATATAAGTAACAATATTACAACATCACTAAGATAATTGTATTATATGTCTCCAAGAGAATAATTACAAATTATGAAAGTCTGAACTCTGAACTTGCTTGCCTTTTGGCCTTATATATAACATTAAAAGAGTAAACTAGATAAAAGCGAATCCTATGATCAGGGGATCCTGAGGATTGTGCTATACATAATCTGATCTTGTCATGAAATAGCATCAGTGTACCTAGTCTCTCGCTGTCTTGCCTGCCTCAAATGTTATCTTTTCATTTTATGGCCTGGTGTTGTTCTGTCGACTAAACGACTATGGACTAATCTGCATCTTCTGCACACAAGGATAGTAAAAATTTAGTTTCTCATGCTAGATTTATCTAATTTGTTACCAAGTACTTTTATGCAACTTTAGTTGTTATTTCCTTTATTTTGATCCATAAGAGATAACCGTGTAAGGATAAATGTTGAAATAAGCTATTTACAAAGATAAACATACCTTTTTCCTAACCCAACAAAGGCACAAGTTGTCTATAATTATTTTTATCTTGTGGATTGTGTCTTATTTTAACCTATCCATCTCAGTTGACCAAGATTTGTTCTAAATTCATCAAGTTGTCAATATTTAAGTCTGCTAGAGCTTGTGTTTCATAGGCTATCCTCATTCATTCACCTTAGGGACTACTCCCCTTGACTTGTCTAGGAGAGAGTCTAAATGAAGTGAGTAAGGATTAGACTAGCAAACCTTACTCTGAGTGTTGTAGTCATGCCTAGATAGTTTGTGCGACAAATTTTTTCTGCGTCATTATCGGGGATAAAGTTTTTTCTGTTCTTGGGTTCCTCGACATCATTTTAATCATCTCATCTTTATTCTTCTCGTCATCTAGCACAACATTTTTTAGCATTGTTGTCAACGATATTTTATTCTCGGTGTTTCAACGACATTTCATCATCATTCTTCTCATTTCTTATCTTTCATTCGAGTTGGCAAAGCCAACACTTCTTGGCATTGTCACCAAGGACCAATTTATTGGACCTTAGCTTTACAAAATTTCATCTCATTTTTCTGGAATAATTTAGTCTCTTCGTTTCTCACCATCCTAACTCTCGTCATCTCTCATATATTCCTCTCATCTTCACTTTCTACACCTGGACATTCCAATTGAATTCCTATTTGGGTGGCCACCCCACTTATTTATTCATTTAATCCTAGATGAGGATCCCTCCCTGAATATCCCTCCACCTCCATCCACTAACTTTTCGGTTTCACCTTTGGAAACTTTGTGAGGATTCATGCTTAAGTGGTGACTCCACTTCTTCCATTTCTTACAAGAATTTATGCTAGAAGCTTGCTTCTTGTAGAGGTTTTTGTTTTCTTGAGTAGGGATCTCTCTCTCTGATATCCATTTGGCCTATCTTTTTCCCGTTAAACAAGTCATCATGGATTTTGACTCATTTTCTCCTTATGATTTTACTAATATTCAAGGAGCTCCACATAGTTATTCTTATGTTTTGGGTTAAGCCATCAATGAATTTTCTCCTTTTCAAGATAACAATGCTTTCACTGCCAAAACTCGGCTTCAAAATGTTAGCCTTTGTATAAGCAAGTGTCTCCCATATTTTAAATATGAAGACATGAAGATAAATATTCTCGTTCTCACCTTATCTAGAGATGATTTAGATTGGTTTGTTATGTTCCCTGATAATACTTTTGATTCTCTACAATCAATCATTGATGCCATTGAAGATAGATATGGAGATAAAGAAAAGGTCAAAGCGAAAGCTCAAGTAAAGGAAACTATAGAAGTTGAAAATAATTTCGAGTTAATTCAAATGGTAAAAGACATACAGTTAAATCGGGCTCACGTAATCAAGAATGCAAAAGTTAATCAGGCTCAACTTATTAAAGATATGGAACTTAATCAAGCAAGATTAACAGTTGATCATGCCAGGGAAATTAATTCTATGAAAAGCAAGTTATTAGCCCTAGAGGAAAAGAGGATGATCATTCAAATCAAGTGACTGCCATGAAAGCAAGTTATAAAGGATAACTAAGTTCGATTCAGAACAGATTGTCAACTATGGATGAATAAATGACCATCATGAGATTCAATTATAATAATTAGTTAGCTACCATGCAAGCAAATCATAAGAAAGAGATAAACCATATGCAAAACTACTTCATGGGCATTAAAGAAAAGAATGATAAAATTATGAAGGACATGGAATCTGATCAGATTTGTCTTCAGAATAGGTTATTGGCCATGGAGGAAAACCATGCCAAGGAAGTTAGTGCTATGAAGGTTGAACACTCTAACCAGATGGATGCCATAACAATGGAAAAGATACAAGTACATAAATTTCAGCGTCGATAAGAGGATGAAAGAAACAAGGAAATGTCAACAGATCATAAGCCTCCCTGTCTGTTGTAGCAAGCTCCATCTTATTATGAGGAGGTCATTTGTTCCATTGAAAAGTGGCTGATTGAAGGTGACCTAGATAAAATGGAAATTGATAAGAACCAGGTTGATTCTTACATGGTTTATCCACCAGTCATAACAAATTAGGTTCATAAAGAAGCCTAGGTCAGAAAAGTCTTGAACATTCCAAATTTTCAATATGAGTGTTTTCCGAATCCAGAAGGAAGTTATATGCCACCCACATCATCATCAACATCACAGCCTACCACAAAGAAAAATCGCAAGAGAAAGAGAATGAGAAATATGTTTGGTCCATCTAATCATTGCGAGCAGCTTGATTTTTGGATAGGAAAAAGTCCTACTGTGTGCAGGATTTGACATGGCACATCTGAGAAACAACCAACAGATTTGCTTAAAAGTAGGAAAATTCTCAGTATGCACTACATTGAATGTGTCTGATGCTATGGGGCATCTTTGTATTGTATTGCTAACCTTATAACCTATTATTTCAGTATTTCATTTGTAGTTAGATTTGTGTTTTTCATGTTATTAGAAGAGTTAATAAATGCAAAGATTATATATTTCTTGTGCATAATGTTATATGATGATTTTTGGATGGACGCTACTTATGTTATAGTGTGTGTTGTGTGGATGTAGATTATCGATTCTCACTTTCCTCTGGTGCAACAATTTGTCCCCAAGTAGAGCCAGATGTTAACCACTACGTTTCAACAAACCATATTAGTACAACCCCTTTTCTTGCAAAGGGGATAACACTTGATCGATGTGTCCATGCTGTCTAGCTATCATCACCATCTTGAATTCTAGGATTATATGTAAACCCTTTCTGCATGTGTATAATGTAAATAGTCTGAGTAGATCCGTGTCATGCATGTAATTACCTAGGTAAACCTACTTTTTTAGTGACGATCTCCAATCTGCGAGGCTTTTTGCCTCACTGATCTGTTCTCAGATGGTCAATAGAGTTTTCCTCAAGTTTTATCCTAAAGCTGGAATGGATTTTGTCACTAGGATCGTAGGCGAGTCCTAGTGTTCTAGATATAGTCTATGTAAAAGTAATTTGGGAATAATCTTAACTGTTTGGTTAGGTTATTTTATTACAAATTACTTGGTCTACTGGATTATATTTGTGTTGCAGAAATGGGTAGTCTGTGAGGGTCTATTACAAATGGGTTTTCCCCCTTATAATGTAAAAAATATGAAAATCATGATGTAAAGTGTCTTGAGGGTTGGAAAAATAATTTATCCACTCGTAGGTTAATTAATTAAATTTTCTGGCCAAAAAATAATTAAAATCCTAAGGCATAAATTTAATTAATTCTAGGTCCCAGGTAAATTTAAATTCTCCAAAGGCAAAATTCATCAGTCCTTGAAAATTAAATTTTAAAAGGTCCCGGGACTAAGGTAAATTAATTATTTTGCTAAATTTTAAACCTTTGATCCCTGGGGGTTAAGTCAGAGTCAAATTTTTGGGAAAACTAACTCAAATTTTTTATTTTTGAGTTAATTTAAATGCATTTAATTTAAAATTTTGAATCTCCCCAAATATTTAAATATTTTGACGAATGAGATTAAAAGAAATTTTAAATCGTCATCAACGGTCGAGATTTCTTTAACGAGGATCACTCAAACTGGCCGTTGGAGGATTTATCTTTAAGTAGGAGGTCATTTTTCAACCGAACCATCTGACCTTTGAGCCTTGTGCTTAGCAAAAAGCTCTAGTGTAATCTTTTTTCTCAATAATAAAGAAAGACTTTGGGGTTAAGTTCTGTTGGTGTTACACTTCATGGGAATATTATAAAATGTGTTGTTTTCATGCATATTTTTTTCTAAAGCCATTGATGATACCTTCTAAAGAGTGATTTGAGTACAACTATCTTGCTCAGTCACTGGGGTTTGAATAATAATCTAAATTTTGAACGAAATAGAAGGTATCTCTATTTGTATCAATTTTATTATTATTTTATCGCTCTTTTTTTAATCACTGGATTGAGTTTTGCAAGGAAATCTTGATTTCAGATCCTCAAGCATAAGGGGAGGTTTTTAGTTGGACCAACCAACTCCCAAAATGTGTTCCTCAAAGAGCTTAGCTAAATTAGCTTCAAGATTATCATAAGATTTTATTGGTGACACACAAAGGGTTTTGAGTTAGCACCTCCTTTAATTTTTTTTTTTTTTTTACGGCATAATGATAGATCTAGCTTATTAGAGCATGCAGTTTGTAAATTTTGTAATTATTTTTCTATCGTGGGTTTTTATGGGTTTTAGTTTTTATCATTGTATATATCATTTGGGTGTTTTCTTATTTTCATGCAGCTACAAATCTGAGGAAGAAATTTTCATAGAGTGCAGACCTAGGCCCTGGAGGGTAAGATCTGGATATCTGGGATTTATCAACATAATTTTTGAGGGATCTTATTCAATTTTTTTTTACAGTCCAAGGGTTCCAAATTTTAAATCTGGACATTTTTATAAGGGTTTCAAGGAAATCTAAAGCAAAATTATACTGGAAATGTCTTAAAGGGTTTTTTGGCTACCATTTTTTGCTGAGTTTTTTCTTCTTTGGAAAAAATCATATTTTAAAAGCGCTATCCTTTTTTTTCCTGCGTTTTTTTTAGCATCTCAGATCTGCATCCTCTCTTTGTTGTAGATTTCGAAATATCTCCCTATGCTACTTAGCCTCTCCCTCACATAACCCGTGCCCATACCCCTACTGCAAGCATGGCTACCTCAAAATCTTGATCTGTTGCTCCTCCTCATAGCTCTCTCCTTCTGCTGCATTAGCCCCTTTCCCACCTATGTTCTCCTCTTCCTAGGCCGTGTTGTCCTCTCTGCCTACAAAAACGAGCTCCCTTATCCCTCGACGCAACTCATTTCATCTCTCCTCTGCATCCCTCCCTGCTCTGTGGATCTTTTCTCCATCTCCCTACATTGCATGTCTCCTCATCCTCCACCTCCCTCTTCCTTGCAACATTCCCGCAGTCCATCCCCTTCACTGCCATCTTCTGCATTCCATCGAGCTGCTCGTTGCCTCTGCCGCCAGACCTTCACAACATAGTGCCTCCCTCCTCACTATCATCAGACTTGCACAACTCAACAAGACATTCGACCTTTTTTTTATTTTTTTCATTTGTATGCATTACGTTAGGTTTAGAATTTACTTTTTTTATTTTTATTTTAGTTTAGTTAGCTCTTTTTGGTTTCATTTGATTTTTTTTTTTTACTTTGGTTAAATTATCAAGTTTTATTTTAAATTTGATTTTTATTATTTGTGTTTGTTTAGTTTAGGATTTGGGTTAGATTTATTTTATTTTGTCTTTTAGATTCGTTTTGATTTAAAATTTGATTTTTGTTTTTTATTTTTTTGTCTTGTTTTGATATCACAATTTTTATTTTATTTTTACATCTCATTTTATTTTTTTTCATTTTGATTTTGATTTCCTTTCCTTCTTTTTTTTTTGACTTTAAAATTTTTTAGAAATTGTAAAAAAATTTAAAAACATTAAAAAATTTTAAAAATTTAAATTTTGGTGACTTTAGAATGGCTAAGGAATTAAATCAAAAGTGGAATCTGAGCTTTTACATTTAAGAATTTTTTTTTTTATGTGACCTACGGCCCATAAGAAATTAAATTTGACTAAGGTCTTTTTATTTGTAGTCACATTAAAAAATTAATTTCTTCATTTACCACATTAAATTAATCGCCTAAGGAATAATTAAATTGTTAATCTGAAGTTCCTTGGTGTCCTTTCATGGTAGTGATTTCTCTATTGTTAGGTGCGATTAATGTTTTAAAACCATTGACTATTGGAGAATCATAAATTATTCTAGATCTGGGTTAGTAATGAAAATCAATTTAAATCTCGAACCATTGCTTAGCATTTAAATTTCATAATTCTTCACATGATTTAATTGCTAGAATATATTGGATGATAAAGTTTTGGGCATTGACATTTAATTATTCATGATTGTCGCTTTGCCACATTTATAAACTGCTCGGGATAACTTGATTCTACTTAGTATATGGTTAATTGAATATAAAGGCACTAGTTTATAATTATTTTTATCTTGTGGATTGTGTCTTTTCTAATCTATCCATCTCAGGTGACCAATATTTGTTCCAAATTCATCAAGTTGTCCATCTTTAAGTCACCTAGAGCCTGTGTTTTATAGTCATTATACTACAAAACAACCCCCCATTTATGAATAAGAATAACTAAGGATAAAGATATAAATGGGGACACTTTTTAAATTTTTAAGCTTAGGACAATAATACCTAACTCTAAGAAAATACCTAGAAAAAACCTTGCAAAACAACCTAAGGATAAAACCCTCATCGCAAATCGCAAATCGTACTTTTCCATGTGACTGTCATAAAACACCTTTAAAGAATTGCGATGAGTGATTAAATCTCCCACTGTGATATCTCGATCAACATCACTATGTCATTTCGCAAATCAAACTTCGCACTTTGAAAACTTCGCAAGTAATTCAGTTATGCCCTTACGATGCCCATTAGTGATTTGCAAAATGAGATATTGCGATATTCGAAATCGCATTTCACTTTACAGATTTGGTAACACTATAATGCAATCATTTAAGGATTGTGACACATGATTAAGAGTAGTAAAGCGTGTGAAATAATTACGTTTTAATATCAAAACAAACAAATTGACAGGTTAATAAATATTTAGCAGCCCGATGAAAGATAATTATTTTCCAAGTTATGAGTAGTTAACATTAAGTATCTCATTAAACCTTTCTCACGATCCAAAGTCATTTTAGAGAAGATTTCAGTCTTAATTGCTCGATATCGTTTGCATTGATATATCTTGTCCATTTTAGGAAAACTACAAAAGACATGTCACTAAGGAAGGTGATGCAGAAACAAAGCAAGCAGAGCATTACTGAATCCGAGTGAAAAAAGATGGCTCCTATTTTCTTTGATACAATCTGCGATGCTTTCGGAGGCGCAACAGCTTGGGAGGTCATATACAATAGGCTTGAGGATGAATGTCCTAAAATCACTATCACGAGAGCAACAACTGAATCAACAAGGACTTCGGGACTTCAATTCAGGGATGTTGCTTATTCTTTCCTTCATAGGATAGGAGCAAGAGCTAAAATCTTCCCATACATGGATATGATTAGGTGGGTGATCAAAAACCTCATCATTGAAGATAGGAAATTCAGGAATTCAAGAATGGAGCTCATAGGGTTGTTTAGAGTGGAGGACTTGAAGAAAATGTACCACATACTTTATCCTCAGGATATCTATGACAAGATATTCATGGCCAACTTCGCAAAGAAGAACCTAGACCCCTTCAAGTTGATTCAGGGTTGGAGAGTATTGGACAATTGATCAAGGTGGCTCCAGAGACACACACAGGACAAAGAGGGCCTATGAATGCTTGAAAATCAAAGTGATCAAAATGATTTCGACCTAGGACCAAAGCGTAGATCTCATCGTCCTGATCACGGCAATGAGAATGGTTCATTAATCCCAGCTTGTATGAGGCAGAACGAGTCATTCAAAGTTCTGGCCAAAGTTGGGTTGTGGGCCAGGTTTAAGTATCCTACAATTTGATCCACCCCGAGGCATGAAGCCTAGCTCCCTTAAACGGGTGAAATTGTTGCCTCTTTAATTTGTCTAATAACCCTTATGTTAGACAAATTTTAAAAAAATGTCCTATATATATATATATATATATATATAAGAACTATGAGGTGTTGGGCCACCACCCCTGCCACCACCCCAACCAAAATACCAAAAACTATATTTAAATTTGGTCGACATGCCATGACCCCCGTCGGCCCCCAAACCGCAACTGCATTTATTTTAAAAAACAATATTCGGGCAATGGGCAAGCCACCTCCAGTTGACCAGGCCCATGCCCCACCACATAACACTTACCATAAATAAGCCGAGGGTAGCAAGGCTCGAACCCGCCTAGTCGGCGCGGCCAACCCGCCTCCCGGGCACCCTCACACACCCAACCACCATTAAAGGAACCCTAACAACCCCATCCAAACAACTTTTAATATGCCATCAAAATGAGTCAGTGGGTAATGTATGACAGAGGGAGTTATGGGGAGCAGGCCACCGAACCGATGAACCCGCCCCTGTTTTGGTTAAACAAACCATCATGTAATAAAAAAAGGAGGGGCGAGATTTGATGCCCCGACCCCTCCTCAATGATTTTCTTAACTTAATCGTTGCACCCAAACAAACTTTGTTGTTATATCCGCCCTTTAATTTATATAAAAACTTGACTTTTATTTGCACAAGGGGAATGCAGAAGATGGAGGAGTGTGCACAAAAATTAAGGCATTTTTTTAATTAACTTTTAATGTAGGGTGGAACCATGAACCTGAGAAAAACACAGGAAGAGACATGACTAGGCAAAATTCTCAAGAGGGTGAAATTTTTGCAGTGTCCAAATTGGACAAATTTTATGTCGATCTTACACCTCTTAGCGACACAAACCCAATGGTGCATTGTATTTATTGATTTGAGCAGCAGATTTGCAGAGGACCTGGAGGAGGTAATCTTTGAGGAATCTAATAGGAATCTAAAAGATTCCTTGAGCCCCAAATTTCCTCTTTCTCAGAATTCAAAAATTTGACAGTCGATTTTGCATTATTCGATGCCACAAATCTGATGGTGCGTTCTGATTTTCCATTTTCTCACTCTATTTTTTCGGCCACTTTTCTAAGTGGAGTGCAAGTGTCAACATTCATGTGCAAGCAATCATTTCCATGCGATTCGATGCGTGAGATCGATGGTACAAATAGCTTCAGCAGCTTGACATCCTTTTCTTCAGATGACCCTTGGATGTGAGGTATATGCAGTGTGTTCATGTACTTCTTTTGCCATGCATTGTGCTGCACAGATCCCTGTTTGATGTTGGATGTGGGATCTTGTTTCTTACTCGTTTTCATGATTCCTGCTTGATGTGATGCGGAATCATCTACGTGATGTACTTATTGTCATGATTCGTCATGTTTTGTTCGAGATGCCTTTGTCATCATGTGGATGGGATACTCATGTTGTCGCCATGTATGTTTGCATTGAGATCCCTTTTCTACCATGTTGGCAAGATGCTCATCATGCATGAGTTTGTGTCATACTGATAGAAGTCCTTTTTGACTGAGAGTTCCTATAGTGGAACATATCTTGGAGCCACTCTTGTGTGAGGGAAATTTCCTTGTATGATAGCAACATCACCTCTTATGTACTTCATCACTATTGACAACACTTAATGCAGTGGCCTACACCATCATGACACCTGGGCCCAGAGACGTAGTCCCTCCTGGACAAACTCCGTTATCAACGACTTATGTTTTCATGTGCTAATGATTGTCATTTTCCTATTCTTTACAACATACAGATGCATTCATTTATGTTCTTTTAAAAATGAAATTTAACACATCATAAAAGTAAAAGGTCTTGGAAGGGTCCTTTGTCACACCCGAACCAAGATCAAGTGGTATCAGAGCAGTCTTTGCGTGGATGTGAATTGCAAGCATGAACAATGGAATGTGCAATGACAAAGGATGAAAAATTGATGTACAAGACCATGCTCAACATTTCCAAAAGGGTGCAAGTAATGTATGAAACTCTACAGAAATAGATATAGGAAAATGAGCGATTGGAACTTCAGTTGCAAGCCCCAAAAGAGGCCCTGGAAGAACTGAAGCACAACAACCAAAACCTTCAAATAGAGAATACTGAATTGAAGATGCATCTACATGAAGAGTTAGAGGAAAAACAAAATTTGCTACGACAGCTACAAGAAAAAGACAAGGCCTTGGAAAAGTTGCAGCATGACCCATGTGAGGTAAAATGTAATTCTTTGAATTCATGTATGTGTCTTGATGATGATCTCGTTGTTTTTGAAAATCATACCACAGGAATTGGCTCCAAACTGTTGAAGAGAATGGGGAATGAAGGAAAAGGCTTGGGTGTTAATGGCCCAGGCATTGTGAACCCCATCAAAGTAGAAGAATTACCATGGTAGGTAGGACTTGGGTATGTTAGAAAGGAAGTTGGCGAATGCACTAAGACAACTAGCGAACCACCAACAACAGATGATGAGAAGCCCTCATCAGTTCTTTCCAAATCAACAGAGGAGGTAAAAGATGTTGATTTCCTTTCGGTTTCATCTTCACATAGTATGATTTCTATTGGAGATGTCAAGATCCCCATTATAGGGACAAGCATGAGGCTCCTTACCAGCATGAGGCACAAGGAGGAAAAAGATCTTGGTTTTAATACCCAAGGCAAAAATTAACCATTGGAGGTTGTGCAGAGACCTCAATTTTCAGGCTTTAGATACACTGAGGGAGAATTCTCAAAGGTGTCAGATGATTCTGAGACATTGTTGCAATCGTCAAGGAAAGAGAATGATGGGAACACATAACCATCATCCCATGGCAAGGAAAGAGTTGAGGCAAGCTCTCATCGCCATACTTACACCAAAGATGGAAAGGAAAGATATAACTACTCTCAACATTCGAATGTTCATTTCAATTATGATCATGTGGTTAAAGATGAATGTAAAACATGGAATCAAAAAACATGTACCTTTTGTGGATTACATAACCATACATTTTCTAAGTGTTGGAAAAGAATAGCAGTACAAACAAAGAGGAGGTGTGAAAGATCCTCTCAACAGCAGGTAAAGAAACATGTTAAGAAGATCTACAGGAAGAGGACCTATTGCAGTCACTGCAATAGAAATGGCCATCAAAGAGCCACATGTTGGAGGCTCCATCCAGAGCAGTGCATTAAAGACAAAGTGTCGGTGCATGAACTGGGTGAAACAATTGTTCGATAGAAAAACTGCCATAGGGGGATGACCCATTCACAGTGATAAGTGAAAAATGGTTTCTCGATATGTTAGCATTTCATGGTCATACTTTTGTAAATCATTTGTTTCATTTTAAAATGTAAAGGTGTTGATGTGTTTTACATCACTTGTTCAGCAACAATGATGTCTGGTCTTATTTTGAGTTGCATTTTAAACTGTGAAAGTGATGTCGTGTTTCCATCACTTGTCAAAGAAAAAATAGTGTTTGGCCTTATTATTGTAAATCATGTGTTGTAGTGACGATGTGTTTTCCATCACTTGTTGAAGCAACAATGATATGTTGTTCTCGTTTTCCTAGCTGGGGTATTGTGTCCATCTTGATGTAAACTTGACCACCGAGTATGTGTATAAACTCGTGGCAAGTATGGGATGCTTGGTTCATTAGTTGGTCATGAAATTCAAGCATGTAATTTTCAAAACAATGTACTATAGGTTGCAGAGGTTGCAAGTGTCGGATCATCGCTTAAGGCTCCGAAGAACAAGGGTGAAGGAGAGGGAAGCGAGACCTTTCAGGACACTTGTGATGCAGACAAGGTACAAAAAATTTTAAGATATTTTTCACGCTTTTGGAGGACCAAAAGTTCCTCAGTGGGGAGGATTGATCCAGGTGGCTCCAGAGACACACACGGGCCAAAGAGGGCTTATGAACGCTCGAAAATAAAAGTGATTAGAATGATTTTAGCCTAAGACCAGAGCGTAGATCTCGTCGTCCTGATCATGACAGTGCAGACGGTTCATCAATCCGATCTCGTATGAGGGAGAATGAGCCAGTCAAAATTCTAGTAAAAGGTGGGCTATGGGCTAGGTTTAAGTATCCTACAAGTTGACTGACCCGAAGGCATGAAACCTAGTTCCCACAAATGGGTGAAATTGTTGCCTTTTTAATTTGTCTAATAACCCTTATGTTAGACAAATTTTTAAAAAATGTCCAATTATTAAAAATAATAAAAAATATATATAATAATTATGAGGTGGAGGGCCACCACTCCCACCACTCCCCCCCCCCCCCCCACCAAACAAAAATACCAAAAACTGTATTTAAATTTGGCCGATGGGCCATGACCCCCATCGGCCCCAAACCCCAACCACATTTATTTTAAAAAACAATATTTGGGGGGTGGGCGGGCCACCTCCAATGGACCTGGCCCATGCCCCACCACATAACACTTACCATAAATAAGTTGAGAATGGTGGGGCTCGAACCCACCTGGCCAGTGCAGCCGGCCCACCTCTCGGGCACCCTCACACACCTAACAACCATTAAATGAACCCTAACAGCCCCCTCCAAACAAATTTTAATACGCCATCAAAACACGTCGTTGGGTAATGTATGACGGAGGGAGTTATGGGGAGCAGGCCATCGGACCAGTAGACCCACCTCTATTTTGGTTAAACAATCCATTATGTAATAAAAAAAAGAGTGGCAGGATTTGATCCCCCAACCCCTCCTCAATGATTTGCTTAACTTAACCGTTGCTCCGAAACAAACTTTCTTGTTCTATCGACCCTTTAATTTATATAAAAACATGAATTTTATTTGCACGGGGGGCATGGAGGAGATGGAGGAGAGCGCACAGAAAATGAGGCATTTTTTTAATTAATTTTTGACGCAGGGTGGAACCATGAACCTAAGAAAAACACAAGCGGAACCATGATTGGGCGAAATTCTCAAGAGGGTGAAATTTTTGCAGTGTCCAAATTGGACAAATTTTATGTCGATCTTACACCTCCCAGCGACATGAACCTAATGGTGCAATCTATTTCCTAATCTGAGCAGCAGATTTGCAGAGGACATAGAGGAGGGAATCTTTGAAGAATCTAGGGGGAATCTAAAAGATTCCTGGAGCCCCATATTTCCACTTTCTCATAATTCAAAAATTTGACAATCGATTTTGCACTATTCGATGCCACAAATCTGATGGTGTGTTCAGCTTTTCCATTTTCTCATTCTATTTTTTCGGCCACTTTTCTATGTGGAGTGCACGTGTTAGCATTCATGTGTGAGAAGTCATTTCCATGTGATTCGATGCGTGAGATCTACGGTACGAACAACTTCAGCAGCTTGACATCATTTTCATCAGATGGCCCCTAGATGTGAGGTATATGCAGTGCGTTCATGTACTCATTTTTCCATTCATTATGTTACACAGATGCCTATTTGATGTTGGATGTGAGATCTTGTTTCTTACTCATTTTCATGATTCCTGCTTGTTGTGATGCATAATCATCTATGTGATGTACTTGTTGTCATGATTCATCATGTTTTGTTCGAGATCCATTTGTCGTCATGTTCATGGGATACTCATGTTATTGCCATGTATGTTTGCATTGAGATCCCTTTTCTGCCATGTTGGCAGGATGCTCATCATGCATGAGCTTGTGTCATACTGATAGGAGTCCTTTTTTACTCAGAGTTTCTGTAGCAGAACACCCCTTGGAGCCACTCCTGTGTAAGGGCATTTTCCTTGTATGATAGTGACATCACCTCTTATGTACATCATCACTATTGACAACACTTAATGCAATGGCCTACACCATCTTGACACCAAGGCTCGGAGACGTAGTCCCTCTTAGATGAACTCCGTTATCAACGACTTATGTTTTCATGTGCTGATGATTGTCATGCTCCTATTCTTTATAGCATGCAGATGTATTCATTTATGTTCTTTTAAAAATGAAATTTAACACATCACAAAAGTAAAAGGTCTTGGAAGGGTCCTTTGTCACACCCAGACCTGGATCAACAACAAATTCAAATATGAAAAATCAGGTATGTATCCTATCTAGCCTCTTTGGCAAACCCTTACAATTATGTCGCAACTATGTTATGTAGATTATATGGGTTACCCAATAATACTATGTTTTCCATATAAGGGATCCCTCTTATTGATACATGCGTTAATTCCCAAATCATGAATTGGGCCTCCATCCTATATGATAACCTAGCCACCACCATTACCGAATATCGACAGAAGAGAGCCTCCTCTCTAGACAACCTTCCTCTATGGATGCCATCTGTTTTTGCATGACATTTCCAATGATGGGTTAGAAATGGACCTTACAGGATCCCTACCCAATCCATCTCAATCCTAAGAAAATATGGGAATCGCATTATATACCCCACTTCTATAAAATATGTCATGTCGTTATTTTTCCCCTGCATCAAATAATTTTCAATAAGAAATCTGCTAGGGTTTCCCAAGAAGTCGCAACAAACCTGCTAGCTGTCGGCAAATATTTTACTGAAGAATGGTTCACCTACATTAGAGTTTTTGGTAGCACAGCCGATCCACATGTCCTTCCTTTATATGTTTCTGAAAAATTATTGGCAAGAGAGATTGCCTACCAGACTGTGGGAAAAGGCCTAACTAAATTTCTGAAAGACAACAAGAAGTTATTATGGCCCTCTTTTCCTGTCAAGTGTGGTTCTTTTTCTTTAGCAAATTTTGTTCATGCTACTAAGGAGTCAGCAAAAATGGAAGCCCTTAGGCTCCATACATTGCCAAAAATGAAATTTGATCCAGGCAAGGTGGCATATAACATCACTACTGCAGTAAAGCTCAAGCCATACAACCATGATGATAACAATTTTGAAGACTTGTTATAGTCGGTTGAATCCTTCGAAAAATCATTCGAATGGGCTAAAGCGAACCTGAGTCCTGAAGGTTTTGATAAATTTCAGGAATTCAGAAATGAATGGCTTAAAGTAATCCCAATGCACTTCTTTCAAATTGAAGATATGCCCACACTGAGTGTGGCTGTTAATAGTGAGGGACCTAGTTCTTAGGTAGATTCTCAGATAAATACTGATAAAACACCAGATACAGTGAAGGCCTGAGACATAGATAATACAACTGAGTCTAGCAGGATGTCAGCTAAGAAACAAGTTTTGAGCACCCCGTCTAAAGAAATTAGTTCAGAGGTCAAAGGTAGTAGTTTGGAGCAGTAGTGGGATCAATTTAATCAGAAACAGTAAGGCACTCCCAAAATGACAAATACCCAAGAAACAGTGGAGTGTAAAACTCCTCTACATGTGCAGGATGATACAGAGCCCAAGTCTATGGACAAACAATCCAAGCCTGTGGACGGGCAGTCCCAACCTATGGATGAGTAGGCAACAACATCCCAGCAGACTAAGATTATCCCTGCTTTGCCCACATCAGAGATTTTCTTGAAGGTGACCAAAATCCCACCACTTGATGTATTCTATAGCTCGCTCCACAAGGTTGTGGTAAGAAGACAAAGGAAATGGAAAAGGGTAGAAACACCAGAGCTCCCACCTTGAAATGAGCCAATGGATATAGTCTGGAGGGACATTCCTTTCAACCGAGCTGAGAACTTGACTAGATTGTCACAATTCATAGGAGCATATGCAACGTCCACCATGGACAAAGCTATTGAATTCTCTACTTTGTTGAGGGAAAAGGAGGAGAGGATTTCATAGCTCGAGCAACAGCTCGAAGCAGAGAAGGCAAGTTTGAACAGGCAAGTAGCTGAGCAACTTTCCCAATTTTAACAGAGCATGGGGGTCCTGAAAATAAACCATGAAGCCAATATATCGACTAAGAACATGCAAATCCAAGAATTACAGCAAGCCATGGAAAGATATAAGGATGTCCTTACTACTGACGAGTTCATTAAAGAGGTGTTGGAGCTGAATTCCCTCCTGATGAAATAGCAAGAACAATTCTGCCAAAAGATGTCACGTATTACTACTTATCTGGATACTAGCGATCAGCTAACAGATAAGGAAATTGACCAGAGAAACAAGTTCACTGATCTAAACACTAGAATCTCAGAGTTCATCGAATGGTAGGAGACAAAGGATGGAAGGAAATGCAATCTACCTGAGATAGAGGAGACAAACAAAGGCATTCTCTTCATGGATTGGGATGCAAGAATCAAGAAAGCTGAGCTAGTGGTGGCAAGGGCAGCCGACGTATCAAAGAATATAATCAAGGCAATGAACCATATTCTGTTTTCCACCAACCTGGTAAAAGGACGCAATTTAAAAGAAATGCCCGATTTAGGTGCTTTGCATAAAAGCCGGCAGGAAAAGGCAGATGCCTAGAAATAGGAAATAGCAAAATTGACCAAGACTGATTAGGATTCGCATTGGAAATACCTCGTGAAGCCACATAGCCAAATCATGACCCTTAACTTCTCAATTCATTTGACTTAGCGGATGTTGCCACCTCTCAGCGATGCGATTTTCATAGGACAAGTCAGGACACATTTTTGTACACCTCCTCAGCTCAAACCAATGACCAATATATGTGATCTGAAGGACAAGCTGGAGAATAGTAAATCATCTTCTTAGTTCTGCTCATCAAGCCATTTCTTATTTTTGGAGTTAGTTAACTAGTTAGGAAGAAGGTTTTTTGAAACCTCCTCAAATTTTTTATAATCTATTTTTGGACATTAGTTAGAATAGTATTTATACCCTTCTCATGCATTTAGAGAAGGGTCCAAGATTTTATCAAAAATATTTGCAAAGAATTCACTATTGTAATTTTATGAATGCTTTGGTGAAATTATGGAACATGATCATTTATTTTAGATATCAGATTACTTTCCTTTGTTGATGCATTATTGTGTTCTTGGGATATAATTTGATTTGAAGAAAGAAGTTGATCCATGTAATTAGTCAAATGAGCAGAACTTCACACATATGGTACTATTATCTTCTATGATTGATTTTGTTTTTATTTAATTAGTGACAACTCTTCACTTTCATGAATTGTATGTGAGATTTATCCTTTATGATTAAGCATTAATTGTACTATTGTATGATGCCTAAATAAAATTGTTCATTTTCATATATAATTCATCATATATGCAATATGTTTTATAAATTTCTTTGACTAACTATTTAGTCAAACAAATTATCTTATACGTTATCATCTCTGTTTATGCGTGATTGATCTTTATTATCACATGTTAAGAAGATATCTTTGTAGATCACATACCATACAGAAATTCCTGGGTTTATATTAGAATAAGTTAGTGAGAGATTTTCATAATAGAATAGATCATTAAGATTATCATTATTTGATTTCAATCACTCATGACCCACCCACTCTCATCTTAAAACCCACAATGGGAAACTTGTCCCATTATCCCCAGTTGGAGCCACCACTTTAAATGGAAAAGGAGTTGTCTTAAGGTCTAGACTGAGTGGTTATCCCCCATGTTGGGGCAGCAGAAATTTGAAGCTGCAACATTTTGGCACTAGAAGGAGGGTCATCCAACTATGAATGGCATATAAATGTAAAGATCGATCGAAAGGCATTCATAGGAATCAAAACCCCTCCACAACTTCCACACCCCCTAGGTCTCATTCAAAATCTCCTGATCAGAAATATGAAGTTGTAGAAACATCTCCCTCATCTCTTGAAGTAGTAAGACAACCACCTTCCCTAGATTACACTCTCGAGTCTCCTGAAGTCCATTCTTTGATACAAAAATTGGAACATATATCCATTTCTGCTGAGAAGCCACAGAGGCCCAAAGTTTCTGAAGAAAGTGTTTCTTCCTTATTACAACAAACTAGTGTATTGACTAGATTGCAAAGTGAAAGGCTTGGAGTAACCCCTTTCGAGTTCCCCATCCCTCCACGATGTAGGAAAGTTACCTCACCAAGGTCTGAATCAGATACCAGTGAGATCACATCACCTCTCCATCCATTCACTTCTCCATTCACTTCTACTCAATCCACGACTTCTCAACTATCCACTTCTCCAATTAGTACTGCTACTAGCAGTACTAACCCAGTAGTAAGTTCTTCTCCATCTATACCTACCTCTAGACTGGTTCCCATCTTCTCAGTCTCCAAATCAAGTTATGCCCAATCAACTCGCTCAACCTTGGACAAATCCTGGCACTGTCTTGGTTGCAAATCCAAATGCACTCCCAGCAGACCCAGAAAAATGGCTGCCTAAGTACAATCCTAACGATGCTCTCTCAACTGAAGAAAATATAAATAACTTTATGTTAGCCATGAATCTTAATGGAGTTTCACATGAAGATGTTGTAATGAGACTGTTCCCTTATACCTTCCAAGGATATGCTAGATCTTGGTATTTTTCCCTTCCAGCAGGTTCAATAAGGAACTGGGATACTTTTCAGGAAGTATTTCTTGCAAAATTTGGTGATGACAGGACCATATCATCCTTGATCAGTGATCTTTCTAACTTAAAAGCTAATTTAGATGAAAATATCAAAGACTTCAACTCTAGATTTAACAAGTTGTTATCCCAACTGCCTCAAAACTTGCAATAGATGTATAAATAGAATGGTACGTATCGTCTCTTCCTTCTAATATTACAATCTTTTTAGATAGAGCCAATAAGGCTACCCTTGTAGAAAACATGAAAGAAGCCCTGTTTGTAGAAAGAAGGATTATAGCTTTGGAAAAGAGATCATAAACAGAAGAGAGGAAGTCAGAGAAAGTAACCTTTAAAGATGATTCTAAAAAGAAAGCTTCAAAGGACCATTTAGATCTCGAAGGCCTTCAAAAAGTGTTAAAAACGATGTCTAATGAAATGGTCGAAATCAAGAAGAAAATCACAGAATCCTCTGCCCCCAAGAAACCTTTTCGTTTGTTTAAAAGAAATCCTCCTTCTGCATCTCAACACCCGAACACCATTTCAAATGTTGAGTCTGATCAATAAGAAGAAGAAGATTCGACAACCAAAGAGGAAGACAAAACATAAGAAGAAGGTGAATTAAATGGAATTTGGGATTTCATTCTCCCAAATGAAGAAGAGGCACAAGCTATACCAGTGACTACTAGAAGTAAAAACTCCCTTGACATGTCTATCACAAATTAGAAACAAGAAACTGCTGCTCCTATAAAGGAGAAAACAATAACTAAGAAATCTAAGACTAGTCCAACAGATCCTATTCCTCCAAATCCCCCAAATACTTCCAAAACATTGGTAAACTCAAATACAGTGGAATACAACATAGTCGAAGACATGAAAAAGACTAGAGAGAACATCTCATTGCATGAAGTCACTAAACTCAAACAACAACAGAAAATTTTATCAAGAGAATTAAAAGCAATTCCTATATCTCTTCTACCATCTGCTCTAGTTACTCAAGATGCCTACAATATGGGAAAGCCTCCATCATCTTCTAACAAAGTAGATCCTTCAGATTTAGTTCTAATTAGTGATAGGTCTATTTCCCATATTCCTCCATTTCTCCTCACTTATGAAATTTTCAACAGAAATGTTCATAACTGCCTGGTTGATTCAGGAGCCTCTTCAAATATTATGCCAAGGGTTGTGTACTAAATTGAACATTACACCTCAAAAATCTGCAATACACATAGTTCAATTGGACAGGACGAAAGTAGAGGTACTTGGAGAAATAACATCAGTCTCAATTAGGCTTTTCTCCAATCCAAAATTTTCCCAAAATAATTAATATTTTAGTGGGTGATATCCCTGAATTTTATTGTTTAATCCTAAGTAGGGATTGGTCTAAAATTTTGCATTATTACTTTGCAACTGATTTGTCTCATATCTGGTTGCCACATAATGGTAAACCAAACCAAATCAGGGTAGACCAAGAAAATTTCATGAAATAGACAGTCACTAACCTTGAGGGAAGTAATGATCCTATTGCCTTCACCAATAACATCATTGGAAATTACTCAGCTGAGCCATTTTTGGTATCCTTTAATGCTCAGAGGTCTCCCTTTCTAGATAATGGCATAGTGTCTCAAATAGAAAACATTTCACAAATAGATGCTTCCAAGTGTTTAAATTTAGTAGATAAAAATTCAAATAATCCTTTGTTCTGGACTGTCTATTTTTATGGTTCTAAATCTGAAGACAGAGCAAGCGCAGGATGCATTTTGATCAATCCACAAGGGGAGAAAACTATGTTATCCGGCAGACTTGAATTTCAGTGCACCAATGATATTGCTAAATATGAACCATTGATCCAAGGACTGTATAAAGCCATTGGACTTGATGTCAAATATTTGCGAGTCTATGTTGATTTTGTAATAATTGTGAAGCAGGTAAGAAATACAATTCATTGTGTCTCTGGGCACCTTAAATGCTATTAATCATTAGCCCAAAACCTAACTCTTCATTTATCTTCTTTTAACATTTCTTCAGTTCCAAGACTACAAAATGCAAATGCTGACTTACTTGCTAATGTAGCATCCAAGATTATACCCTCGAAAGATTTTAGTCCAAACAGATTCTCAATAGAGTTAATATTTAGGCCATCTATTCTTGATAATATAACAAATTGGAGAGTATTCAATACCGATGCAGATATAGTTAATTTCCTTACATCTAAAGGGTCCTATGAGGAACAGATCATGGATGAACAAGAGCATGATCTGCAAATGAAAAATGATCAGAATCAAAACCCAATCCCGAAGTATGTAGTTAAGATGGAAGATGTTTATGCCCTGAAGGATAGATTTAAGAAAGTTACTAACTCCAAAACTCAAAGTTCTACTTTGAGATTTCACTAGTAGAAAATGAGCAATTAGTGACTAAGTGACTAAAAGGGTTAGTCACCACATATTTTCCAAGTGAAATACTACCAAAAAAGAGCAATCTTAAGTGACCGAACTAAAAACAACTAACATAAATCACTAATTTAGTCGTGGGTTAAAATATGTGACTAGATAATAAGTAATACAACTAAAAATGACTAACATGAATGACTAATTTAGTCTAAGAACAAAAATACAACTATCTAACAAGTACTACAATAATATGAATCAGTTTTTTATGTTAGTCATCTTAATTGTGTCAAGCAATCTAAACTTACAAGTGGTAGGGGATTGAAAGGCTGTTAAAGATTGGTTGAAAGGTTATCCTTCGTTAAACAATTATTCATCCTCACATGGTGTATAGGTGAGCCAAATTTGCATTATGTATTGCTAATAATTTGTAATTTTAAAAATATATTTTTTAATAAAACAAATTATTTTATGTATTTTTTAAAAATCTATTCATTGAATCTAATTGGATATAGTTCGAATTTGAAATTAATTTAAAGGGAAAATTTATTTTTTAATAATATAATATAAAATAAAAACTAATTTAATTTCATTTTAACCGACCTACATCCATCTTAACCTCGGATCTATCAAGTGTTGAGAGGGGTCCAAATTCTCGAGGTGCAAACTTTTTTTTCTAGTGAAAAACTTGAGGAATTTTTTTCACTTCGAGAGATTGGATCCCTCTTGGCACTTGATAGTTATAGGGTTAATATGGATCTAGGTTAGCTATATAATACTATATAATATCTATATTTATATATGTGTCTCTTTGTTATTCACTCTCTCTATCTCAGCCCCCAAACATACACACATTCTCTCTCCCTCTCTTCCCCTTCTCTATCTATCTCTCTCTTCCCCTTCTCTCCCTCTCTATCTATTCCCTCTCGCTGTCATCTCTCCCTCACTCTCTCTCCATCACTCCCTTGTCACCCTCTCTCTCTCTCCACATTTCTCCCTCTATGTTTTTCTTGTTCCCTCCCTCTCCTACCCCCTCCAATTCCATCTCTCTCTCCTCATCTCTCTTTTCCTTCCTCTCTATCCCTTATCTCCCACCTCCCTCTATCTCCCCCCCCAAATCACTCTCCCTCTCTCTCTCTCTCTTCCCTCCAACTCTATCACTATCTCCCCCTCTTCCTATCCTTCTCTATCTCTATTTCTCCATCTCTCCCCCTTCCCCTTCTCTCCATATCTTTATCCTCTCATCTTCTTTCTCTTCCCTCCTCTCCTCTCCCTTCCTCTCTCTCCATATCTCCCTTCTCACTCCTCTCTCTCTCCACCTCTATCTATCTATGTCTTTTTTCTTTCCTCCCTCTCTCTCTCCTCTCTCTTCCTTCCTCTCACTCCCTCTCTCCCACCTCACTCTCTCTCCTCCCCATCACTCTCTCTTTCTCTCTCTTTGTCCTCCAACTTTTTCACCATCTCACTCCCTCTCTCCACCCCCTCCCCAACTCTCTCTTAAATTTGGTCACATTTTATTGTGTTTAAGAAATTATCTAAATTAGAATAATGTAATTGGTTGTTAAATATTAAACCTATATTTTGGATCAATCGTGTCAAACAAAATAAAATAATGAAAAACATTACAAAATCATGCATATATTTAATCTATTATAATTAGTCAATTTTCTTGCTCTCATCCTTTGGATCCTTAGCTAATATGGATCGATATATATATATATATATATATATATATATATATATATATATATATATATATATATAGAAAGAGCCAGCATAGATCCATCTTAGCTTAATTTTATTAAAACATTAATTTAATTTCTGTGAGAATAGTTTTAGTAGTCGTGAGGATAGAGGGTTTAGATATATCTCAAATTGTAACATTTTCGCTTTTAGATTCAATTAAAAAAATGTTGTAAAATTAAATTAAACTAAAATATTTTTAGTATGAAATAATTTATGGTTTTTTGGCATGTGGTATTGATAAGTCATGGTATTGGTTCATGGTATTGTAACAAAGTGGATTTACAAGTTAATATCCATGCTAAAGTGAGGGTGAATATCGATGGTTAACAATCTTGTCATATTGTTATAAAATATTTTATTGTGAAATAATTTATGTTTTCTGGGCATGTGGTATTGATAATCCATGGTATTGACCCATGGTATTGTAACAAAAGATATTTTTTACAAGTTAATAATATCTACCACAATGTGGGGGTGAATATCCATGGTTAAGAATCTTTTCATATTGTTGTAAAATATTTTGGTTATGAAACAAGTTATGGTTTTTGGACTTGTAATATTGATAAGCCATGGTATTGGCCCATGGTATTGTAACAAATTCTATTCAAAAGTTAATAACGAAATCAAAATATAGAAAATTAAATTTTATTATTTTTATTAATTTAACTTTTTATTACTAATTGAGGTCATATTTAAATGTTTACACTCATCCCAATATCATTTTTAACTGCTTATTCTTCTTTTTAATTTAGCATCTCAAGCAAAAATAACAAATTCTTATTAAAAAAAAATCATTTAACCCGATTGCAATTTATATATTTTATTTTATATTATAAATATTTCTTTTATTTTTTCTATTATAAATATCTCTTTTTTTTTCATTTCCAGCTTAGCACTGGGTTCAAATAAAATATTCACAGATTACAACATCACATTGTAGCACTGTATTTTTCTCTGCCTTGTCTATATCTGTGTGGAAATTCTAGAAGAAGGAAGACCATCAATGTGATCTATGGATTTCTTGGGATTCGAACCCTAGATTGAGTTTGCATGGGAAACACCGTAGGAGAGCATCAACGATTATATGGAGGAAGGGAAAGGTCACTGGGCATGGATATTTTGGTAATTTGTACATGGGTATGAATTTGGACTCTGTTCTTCCTTTTCAGTAAAGAGGATTTTTGTTCTTATGGGTAAATAATTTCGATGGTTTGTATGATGAAAGCATAAATTTTATCTGGAGTTGAGGGTTTAATGATTATGATAAAGGCAAGGTCATTGGGTGAATTTGGACTCTATTCTTCCTTTTAACTAAAGACGATTTTTGTTCTTATGGGTAGATATTTTTCTATGGTTTATATGATCAAAGCATAAATTTTATCTAGAGTTGAGGGTTTAATGATTATGATAAGGGCAAGGTCATTGGGCATGGATATTGGGTGTGGATATTTTGGTAATTTGTACATGGGGATGAATTTGGACTTTGTTCTTCCTTTTTACTAAAGCATATTTTTGTTCTTATAAATAATTTCAAGGGTTTATATGATCAAAGTATAAATCTTATCTAGAGTTGAGGGTTTAATGATTATGATATTTTGGTAATTTGTACATGGGTATGAATTTGGACTCTGTTCTTCCTTTTTACTAAATATGATTTTTGTTCTTATGGGTAAATAATTTCGAGGGCTTATATGATCAAATCATAAATTTTATCTAGAGTTGAGAGTTTAATGATTATGATAATCCATTCATCAAAAGACAATACGCAAGTAAGCATTTTGCATGTCCTTATTGTACAAAGGGTTTAATGATTGTGATAGACAATGCACAAGTAAGCATTTTACATGTCCTTATTGTACAAAGGGTTTAATGATTATAATAATGCAGATCTTGATTGCAGCCAAAAATTGAATCATCAAAAGACAATGGACAAGTAAGCATTTTGCATGTCCTTATTTTACAGATCATTTTGCTCCTCCCTAACTTTTCTAGGGTCAGAATGCATGAAATTTTATTTTTTCTTTTCACCTTTTTTTTTAGTGGTTGATTGTTTGCGTAATGGACTCTATCATACCCAAATTAAAAGGGCTCAAGTGATGCAAGAAATTTTGTTGGTAGGATGCAAATTCTAGACCTTCCTCAAACTTTGTTACATGAAATTAAAATTTCTTGTAATCATGAACATAAAATCTTTTATGTTTCATCCTTAGATTCTAATCTCAATGCCTACAGTTTTAAACCATGTTACTATATTTTAAGTAGAATATACTTAGATCCATTAAACCTTACAACTCTCCAAAGATTAGGTTAATTTTAGCTAAAAAGAAGGAACTTGAATGGCTTTTACAATTTATATTCAATTCTTATATACTAATTAAAAATTGAAGAACTCAAATGGTCTGATAACTTTTACCAACCCATCAATTTCAAAGACCTTTGGTATTATTCTGAACCTAATCAGATAGAGTAGAAGAAGAAGAAGAGCCTGGATGAGGTCGACCCTGACCTGCTCGATACTTTTCAAAAGTTGGGCATACCCTTGACTAGAAGAAGAGATTGACCAACATTGTTGTAGATGTTGTTTTCAATAGTGTTTTCATTGCTACCATGCATGGGTAGACTCTATAGATATTTGAGATTATCTTTTGTTTGTTATAAGAGGTAATTCGGGAGTATCTTTATCTAGTTAGGAAGTAGCTTGGCAGGGTTGTTCCTTCTGCTAATAACTATTATGCTGCATTGTATTTTTATTTTTTTAGTGATAGTTCCTTCTATTAAATCTCCAAGCACACTTTGTCACCCATGGAAATATCCACTTACTTAAGGATGAATGAGATGGAGACCAGGCATTTTGAGAGGACTCTTATTTTTGTAGATGAGAGGAGTTTTGTGAGGTGATAGGAATTTTGTGACATATATTGAAGGATGCACTATACCATTTTAGGACACCAATCATCTCCATGCCACAATAGTGGATCTTTATTGCACAGAGGAAGCAATGATAAAGTATTCCACTGTAAATAATTCATATATCGGGGGTGAGGAATACAGACGTGGGATTTTTAATTTTACTACCAAAAGAGGTTTGTGCGATGGAGACAAATCAAGGATTTCATGGATCTGAGTAGAGACTAGTTCAACAATCACCTGGAAATACTCGAGCATTGTTTTGAAAAGCGATGATGCAATTGGAGAGTTCAATTTTGTTGCCTTGAAAAATAACTATCAATAGGGGGGGACAAAGATTTTCCATATAGAGAATAATTGCAGGAGTAGGATTGCTTTTAAATTATATCTATAGGCAAGTCAAGGGACTACTACAGAGGATTAGTGCAGGTGCAACCAAATTATCATAATGAAAAGAATTTTTCACAGTGTGATTTGATACTCTTCGATGACTAGGAAGCTGCAAATACTTATCATTACATTCAGGTACAATTGAGTTGCATTGTAAAGTCTCTAGTTTCATTTATTGATAGTCCTTCTTGTGTCCTTGTCTCTCTTAATTTCATTGTGGTAGGATTGGAATGGGTTAAAAAATCAAGCATATCATTGATTAAAATAAACACCCACATGTCACTACATGTCATTGTGCATAATCTTTGTTTTTGATACAATTAGAAGTGAGCAATATGATGTGTGCACAACTAAAAATCATAACATGCATGATGAATCCAATCTTAGCATGGAAATAGAAACCAATAATCATAAAATATCAATAAATTTGTTACACGGAATAAAAAAACAATAAAAGATTGTAAGCCAACATTGTCTATTTAGTGCAAGATACTACTAATATTTCGTAATTTTCAAAGATGGTGGATTTCATGAATATGCCCTCAAAAAGAGCTACTGACTTGAAGATAAGATGGTCAATGCAACTATTTACTTTAAATAGGTTAAATTTAGGTAATTAAAACAAGTTTGAAAATCACTAGAAACACCACCCTTGTTTAATTTTATTTTGTTAAGCTTGGAAGGACCTTTCATTTTCTATTTATAATCATAAAATTTACACCACATAGATTGGCTAGGTGGCCTCAACTTTCCCAATGGGAAACTAAGTTTATTGGCCACCTATTCTCATTGTAAGCCATCCAAAAACAATAGAGTTTCAATGTCTCTAGCCAAGCTATATATGTCTCCTTTTCATGACTAGGCTCTATATATCTATCTATCCTTATACTTGCAAAATGAAAAGTAGATGCTAACCGCATACATAACAAAAGTAAACATGGTAAAATCACTATCCCTTTTGCTCCTCCGATGTTGATTCCATAGGTGCAGGATCCTTGACAGTTTCTCCAGGAATCTCAGACAATTCCAAGATGCATGGAATGTGTCTTTCAACTCTCTCCTGTCTAATGTCCTACTTACAGAGCTGAAACTAGATTCTCTGCAAATCCTATTTGTAACTCGACATCCCTTGGAGATAAACTAGCATCCCTACCAAGATCTATTCCATGACTTTACCTAACAGGATTTTCATTAGCCAATAGAGGTAAAATGTCTTCTTGAATTAGTTTATCCTTCGTCTGGTATTCTCGGGGTCCAGGTCAAGTGTCCTCCAATTCTCCATATGCTCCTTTGTCTCACTACCCTACTTAATTTCCTCTTCCAATTCTTTTAGCAAATTTCGGATGCCTTCATATGTTCCCTCTCCCTATGCCACGGATGCTTCATTGATAAGATTCTCTACTAATTTCCTTCCTTTGTGGGGCTCCAACATGCTTGGGTCCTTAACCTTTACAGGCTCCCAGCCCCCTCTTCCACGTCCCCATCCTCTCGTTGGTCGAGCCATATCAACACTATTCGATACCTGTTCACAAGAAAGATTTGTTAATCGAGAGAACTATAAGATATTATTGCATTGGTTACTGTCCTCACTAGAATTATCGTTGCCATCATTATCCCCATTCGTTTCCTTTTTCCATTTGCTAACAGTACCAGGGGAAAGATGGTTAGTCCTTAGAAAGGGCCAAACTCCATTTCCATTCTAACTTCTCATTCCTCCATCCCCATTGCCTCACATACTCAGTGTGGTTGACAATCATAAGCCAAGGTCATGCGAGTGAGCCTAGCCTCAGCTCAACAAATGTCCCTCCATGGAGTGCAGTCCCTTTCCCTTCTACCCAGTAAGTCAGACCAATTTCTCTGCCCTTATCATGCCCGACATCATCCACAGGGGTCCTAGCTAGTCTCTTAGCAAAATAATTTCTCCTACTTCTGCAAAATTTTCCGTGGATATGGCAGCTAGTCCATCCTCCTACCCAACATATTAGCTGACCCTCGCTACCCTCAACCTCAATTCCAAGATTCTACTTACGAGACCATAGCAACTAGCCCACTCAACCCACAGTGTTCAAATCACGGGTTCCTGTAGCAACACAATGCAAGGTCCACACGGCCGAAGGCAAGGTCAATTATCGACAAGCTCAAAACAAAGAAACATAGCCATACTATTGCAGCTCGACACCTCCTCCATTTCCCCCATCATTTCCCCCAATTACCCTTCCCAAGTATCTCCCTCTCCCTCCAGCAAAAATCAAACCAGGTCGACATTCCAAAGGAGGTGAAGAGCCAAGATACATACCCATTTCCGCTCCAAGGTTGATGCCACTGGTACCATCACCTTCCCTTGCTTCTGTTCTAGCTCCTTACTCCATAGGCCAATTCACAATCCTTACCTATCTTTCTTGCCTTAATTTCTATCCCCTGCCATCTCTGCCACCTTTCCCACCACCCTTGCATGTAGTCATGCCGAGGGCCATTGCACCCATCGCTTTGAGTGTGTGATGGGCAGTGATACATAAATCAATTGTACACTTCACTGATTCCCGCAAACACTTCCATCCACTAGCACGCACCGCGATCAGGGTACCACCCCTGTTTATTTTAAAGACACTAAATTTATGTAATTAAAACAAGTTTGAAAATCACTAGAAACACCACCCCACATCATTTTATTTCCATTTTTACAAGATAATATTGAATAAATTTATGAGCTCTTCCATTTAAATTGACCGTACATAAAATAACAAACGAGGTTTATGCTTTTAAATGTTATATCCATCATTAAATATAAGATATGACAAGGATGGCTCGCAATTTTTAAGGCTATATCCATTGCCAACTATAAGGTAAGAGTTAATGAGATGAGAAAAGGTTTGTCTTGATATAACATGTAAAGGTCATATTAATTATAACTCATGCATATTGTATCTTATTGTGCATATGTTAATTGTATAACTTCAATCTAGGTAATTTTTTACATTTAAATTGTCAAATATGTAGAAGTTACATTACACTAGATTAAATCCACACACAAATAAAATATCATAAATATGGCAGGGGAATGAGTAATCATTTTCACACTGTTTTAAAATTTCCCCTTGCTTGGTGAAAAACCAATTCAATGTTATTTTTGGTGGAGTATTAAATTATTAACCGATGATAAAAAAATGTTAGTCTCTTAAATGACTGAAAAATGGTATTTAGATTGTTATATAGAAATTACATTTCACGTAGCAATATCTACCCTTACGTAACTATAATATTCCAACTCCATTTTTTTATATAGAAGTTACATTTCATGTAGCTATAGAAGTTACATTTATGTGTTTTAGATAGAAGTTACATTTTACATAGCTATATCTACCTTGATAAAACTATAATATTCCAACTCCATTTTTTTCACACTTCTCAACATTTTAAAGATTTGTCTATATTTCAGTGTGATTATGCAATTAAATAGTTGATATTGTTTAAGACATCTCCTATTTCCAACATTTTGAATTCTTAAGTGGGATCATGTGTAGGTTTTTGTTACTACCATATATCATGTTTTAAGTACATGGTGTTTTACAATTCACCCAAAAGACTTTAGGAGTAACCTTGAATTGCATGCTTGTTTCCATTATACATCTAATATTTGCAACCTTTTCCACGTGAAGAACCCAATAGCCCATGTTGAACATGAAGCAAGTACCTCAAAAATTGGGGAATATTAGTTAGTCTATTTCTAGAAGGGGATAGATCCGGAGAAGGCAAGGACAACTCTCATAAATGGCTTTTGTTGGGTTGATCTTAATGAAATCCCACTAGAATTTGCTACTAAAGTAAATCAATTTATGAATTTGAAGCTTGAAGGTGGTGTTGAATAAGTGTTGCAAGGTATATCTAGAACACTATATATATACATTATTCTAATGCCATGAGATGGTGTCTCAATAACACTGTTGTCCAATGATAGGTGCTAGATGTAGATAACTTTCTCGTGTCCAACAAGTAAATCATATCATTATATTTCTATAAAATCTCAAAATGTATTCAAAGATTGTCTCAGATAAGGAAATATGTATGTACTCTTGACTTTATCTATGTTGTAATAAGATCAAGAATAAATTTTTCAATGAAAATAATTGGGATCTACCATGTAAGTTTACTTTACTACATGGAATTCTTGATTTGTTAGATCCCAACTAGTTAGGGTTGAATTTATTTTTTTTGTAATGAGATTAAGAATAAAGTTGTCATTTTAATCACTTAAATCTAACATGTAAGATTTATTCACTACATGAAATTGCTTATTTGTTAGAGCACAACTTATCAGTATTATGAAGAGTCCTCTTTCATGAAGATATTTATGAATTCTCTATTCTTGCTCGAAGAATTACATATTATATAAAGGTGGAAAATAAATGAAATGCAGTTGAATGGTTTATGTATTAAAATGTGTGGAGGGAGTATAAAATCATTTTCAGTTGTGTTCAAATATTTTGGAGCACCCACTAAAGTTCTTCATTTTACTCCTAGTTAATTCCATTTCTACTATCCCGATGCCTCTAGAAGTCCTTCTCCAAAGTGATCCCTTAACTATCTTGGAGGGAAATTGATTAATTGATTGGAACCCACGGATTACAATTTGATTAGGAGAAAGGGATGAGAAAGCTTCATATTCTTCAATATATCTTGCAAGTTAAAATCATATCGAATTATTGCCTTTCTGTTTAATTGATACAACAATAACTCGAGCATTTGTTAGGATTTTGAGACCTTTTTCAATGATTTTTGTTTGTTCTCAATTAAAGAAATTAAAGAAAAGGTGAAAATGGTGCAATGGAAGGATTTTTGGTTTTAGTGCCTAAGAAAGCCTTACTAATGTGAAGGGCTTGGTATTTTCTTGGCTCAAGATTAGTCGCATTTGACTTTGTAGCATTTCTTTTAATTTCATTTTTGTTGTGTTTGTATTGGTATCCTTGAAGTTGGTGACCTAAAGTGTGTGTAATAGGAAGTATTAACTATTAAGCACTCTCAAAGGTGATATTGATGGATGACTGACTTTAAATGTCCCTACTTGACACTCTAGTATTACATGATCATGAAAATAAATTATTAATCACTATTAAAGGCAAGATGATTAATGTGCAGTGTTTCATGGCTTTTCATATAATTACTGCATTTTGGCCCCAATAATATATTTTAGGCTACTTTTGGGTTATTACTTGTGGAGTTTCCCTTTGGCTCAAAAAAACATTGAGGATAAATGTCCACTGCATTGGCATTGGACATCATCAAAGAAGAATTCACCAAAAGAAGTAGAGTACATGGGAGCAACTGGTACAATGAGTGAATAACCACTATAGAAACACCGATGCACCATAATTTCTTATGTATTTAGATTCACTGAATTAACTAGTCACAAAAAATACCTTTTTTTTTCCGAATATTTTCATGTATACATAATACTAAAAACACAATTTTAGACTAATTACTCACACTAATAATTATTTGATAGTCATAATTTATAATTAAATAGTTTAATATGATTAATATTATAGGACACAGCTATCGGGTCTGACTATGAGGGGCATTGTGACAATATATGTACACTTCTCATTGTATTAGACAATCATATCTTAGAGTGTGATATCCATTCAATGAAATGGACTCCCAGAGGCCATTGTGGTATTGAAATTTTTTCTTTCAGTGGAAAAGTGGTGATATATTTTCTTAGGCCTTAGTGTTCTTCTTCCCTAAGGTTTTGACACTACTCACAACTAGCACCTTCATTCAACCAAGTGAGGTGCTCATCTTGGAAAGTTGAATCATTTTGTCTCCACAACCCAATATGATGTTGGATCAATCTTATGATCCTAAAAACATAGGTCATAATAGTGAGGAACTTTTATTGTGGGCAAAAGAATATCCAAATTTAAGGAACATGACTCTTTTAGAACAAGCAATAAGGATATTTTTTACACTGATTTTTTTTCTCCATTTGTGTTCACAAGTTATCTATTCCCTGATATTTTAAACATGTAACTTAATTGGTATGATTGTGCCTAAGGTTTTGTTGAAGGTTGAATACTAAGTTCCTAAGGTGTTATTTTCTATGGTGACATTTTATTTGCTTTGTTTATACAGGTCATCTAGCCACATAGTGGCCACTATCGAATGTTGAGGTATATGTCATATAAATATTTTATAGTCTACTTTCTTTTATGTTGAAGTATTCATCGTCTTTCATGTCTTATACTCTGCATTGTATCTTCTTTCATTTTCAGGAGAGAAATTCAATATTGATCATAAGAAGCAACAATTGAAGAAAGAGGAGAACAATTATAGTGGAGCAACAAATGCAAAATGAGAGAGAGAAGAGAATCTGTCTAGTGATACCCTTAGAGCCAATATCTTGCATAAGACACACTCATAGAGAGTGATGGTCAAGCCTTCAGAGTTGGTGAATTCACTTGCAAAGCTTTGACAACACAGTCATAATGTTTTGAAATCATGAAACAATATTTCATGTGTAAATTGTAGTCCAACCCATATTAAGTTGGAAAATCATATTGTAATACTTGATATTTTATATAATAAAATTTATATGGTTGAAATTATTTTTATTTGCACTTGATATTATTTAGTCTTGTAATTAACATATGTAACTTTGCATTATCATATTAGATAAACATGCACATTGTATGACATTTTCTTAAAATTTAATCACAAAATCATACTAATTAATTTATGGTGATTAATAAAAAACACATAAAATAAATCTAAAACTACTAAATTAGTAGTTTATATTAATTGATTATGAATATGAATAACATGAATATATAACTAAATTAGTTGTTTATAATGATTATAAATGAAATGAATGGAAACTACTAAATCATTCTTTTATATAATGGATATGAAAATACCAAAAAAAGATAAATGACTACCGCAAATGATAAATTTTTTATTAAAATGATGACTAAATTTTGCATATATATGACTATTATTAGCTAATTTACAGTATCTTATAATACGACCAACATTTTGGTCATATTTCTTTAGTCATTAATTGGTTTTCTCGAGGATTCATATAGTAATATATTTTGTTATATATTTGGTCATTAATTGCGACAATTAGTGACTAAACCAATGAAACATTTATTACCAAATTTATGACTAAATATACTACTACATGTTAAATTTGAGGAAACCAATTAATAACTAAGCTAAAATGACTAAACGTTTGTCATGTTATAAGATACTGTAAATTAGATACTATTGGTCACCAACTGAAAAATGGTGATTTATATGCAAATTTTAGTTGTTTTTTTAGTAACTAATTAGTCATTTCGTACTAGTGTTTGAAGTAGTAAACTTAAGGTCAACTGAAAAACCTCAAAATGTCAACCTAGGTCTTGGCCTATCATTAGAAGAAAGAATATCATTCATTAGATTGTTGAAAACATACAAAGGTGTCTTTTCCTGGGATTACGTAGGCCTCAAAACCTATGATACCTCTATAATTCAACACCATACCTATGACTTCGAACGAAAATCCAGTCCAACAGAAGCTTCGCAAAATTCACCCAAACCTTGAGAGTCAAATAAAATTTGAATTGAACAAGCTTCTGAAGGCCAAATTAATCTTCCATGTTAGACACTCTAAGTGGGTATCGAATATGGTGCCTGTAAGGAAAAATAACGATGATATTAGGATTTGTATTGACTTTAGGAACTTGAATAAAGCTTGTCAAAAGGATAACTTTCCTTTGCCTACCATGGAACAAATATTGCAATCAGTTGAAGGTTACGAATTGATGTCTTTTCTAGATGGATTCTCACGATATAATCAAATTCTTGTGCATCCAGATGACAGATTAAAAAAAACATTCAAGACCAAGTGGAGAACATACGCCTATCAAAAGATGCCTTTTGGACTTATTAACGTAGGTTCTACATTTCAACATGCTATGGATATTGCTTTTAAAGGTCTAATTAATAAATAGTTGTTATTTACTTAGATGACATCACAGTCTTTTCTAAGGATAGGAACAATCATTTGAGTGACCTGAAGAACATTTTTGAAAGATGCAAGAAATATGGCATTTCCTTAAATCCAAAAAAATCTTATTTTTCTTTACCAGAAGGCAAACTCCTTGGGTTTATAGTGTCCAAGAAAGGGATTTACATTGATCCTGATAGAGTCCAAGAGATTGAAAAAATCCCTCTCCCACATAACAAAAAGACAATGCAATCATTCCTAGGCCAAATTAATTTTGTAAAAATATTTGTTCCAAAATTTTCACAGATCGTCCTACCCCTTCAAACAATGATACGAAAAAATGCGGTTTTCAAATGGGGCAAACATGAAAGGGAGTCATTTGAGTTGATTAAAAAATACATTATTAATGCTCCTTCACTAACAACTCCTGACTTTCTCAAACCTTTTGTATTATATACTTTTTCATCTGATACATCATATGCAACAGTTTTAACACAACTAAATGATGAAAATATCGAGGCACCCATCTCTTTTTTCAGCGCTAACTTGCAAGGTGTCAAGTTAAATTATTCAGCTGTCGAAAAACAATAATTTGTTGTATTTAAAACTTTGAAAATTTTTAGACCTTTTCTTCTTAAATCCCATACAAAGATAGTAGTACACTACCCTGCAGTAAGACAATTACTAATCCAAAGAGAAGTAGGGGAGAAAAGAGCCAATTGGGTTACTGCACTTCAAGAATATGATGTAGAAATCGGCCAGCTAAAATTGTCAGGGACCAAGGTTTTTGCAGGATGCTAACAGGAGCTTCCCAGTTACCACCTGAAGAAGATCAAGGTAATGAAGTACAAATATCAGAGGTAATCCTCAATGATACACAATCACAATATGCTGATTTGAAATTTTATTTGAAAAATGGATATGCTCC
Source organism: Pinus tabuliformis (assembly GCA_031772625.1). Classification (NCBI taxonomy): domain Eukaryota; kingdom Viridiplantae; phylum Streptophyta; class Pinopsida; order Pinales; family Pinaceae; genus Pinus; species Pinus tabuliformis. The sequence goes on along the minus strand of CM062814.1, from coordinate 737,552,613 downwards.
TATGCATCTTAATTATAAAATGAAACATGCCTTAAGGTTGAAATCAAATCAGTATGAACTAGTCAATGATGTATTGTTTAGAAAAAATTATGATTCAGTATTGCTAAGATGTTTGGAGAAACCTGAAGATGAAAAGGTCATGTAGGAATTACATGATGGACTAGCTGGAGGACATTTTGGAGGAAATACTACAACTCACAAAATCCTACATGTAGGATATTATTGGCCAACAATATTTAAGGATGCACATGAATATGCAAGAAAGTGTATAACTGTCAAAGCACAGTTGGAAAGGAAAGGAAGCCAACATTCCCTTTGCAACCAGTAAACATCTAACAACCATTCAAACAATGGGGACTAGAAATAATTGGTGAGATTGTTCCTAACTCTTCCAAACTGCATAGATTCATCCTTACAACTATTGTTATTTTACAAAATGGGTAGAATCTATCCCCTTAAAGGTAGCCAATACAAAAAGCATTACGGACTTCATTGATCAGTACATAATTACTAGATTTGGCTTATCCTCAACTTTAATGTTTGATAATGCATCTTAGTTTTCTCGAAATGCAATGGTAGAATTTTCTCTAAAACGAGGTTTCAAGTTAAAATATTCAACGAACTATTATCCATAAGGTAATGGATTAGTAGAATCAATGAATAAGAACCTCATCAAAATTATCAAAAGGACTATTGACCAAAATCATAGGAATTGGCACAAAGCATTGACATTTGCTCTATGGGCAGACAGAATTACATAGAAGGCCTCTATCGGTTCTTCTCCTTTTGATTTAGTTTATGGAAAATAAGTTATTCTTCCCACAAACATAACAATCCCATCTCTTTCCCTAGTGCAATTCATCGATTAAAACCCTTCTTCTTCTCTCTAGGCTAGGCATTTTTAGATTTTTAAGCTTGAAGAAAATCAAGAAAAGGCCAAAGCAACCCACTATCGTCATCAACAATTATCAAAGCCTCTTTTGATACAACCTTTGGCAGTCAAAGAAATTTTGAAGTAGGTGATTTGGTTTTGAAATGGGACAAAGCACATAAGGAAAAAGGTAAGCATACCAAATTCCAAATACTATGGCTCGCCCCTTTTCAAATCATTGAGAAAATTGTGCAACCAATGTTTCTTTTACAAGACTTATCGGGTAAGAAAGATTATTTTCCCATTAATGGGAAAATTTTGAAAAAATACTTTTCTTAGAAGATAACCTCTTCCAATTTTGTAACATATCGCCTTTAAGATTCTTAGGAAAATAAAGGTTAAGTAGTATTTACTTTTGGATTTTCAAAATAAAATCTTTAATAACTTTTTGATTTTTCACTTCTATAAATAAAAAAAGTTAAAAGAAATAATTAGGACATTTGAGTACTAAAGTAAACCCGATTTCTATGGAAAAACTTGATCTTTCTAAAAAACATTTATTTTATGAACAAACTCTTATCTTTTAGAATATGAATATTTTGTTATCAGCCAAGAAAAGAATCTTTAACCTAATAAGGACTTTCTGCAGATGAGTATCTTAAAAGCTCTATCATTATCATCTAAAATTCCCAAAAGAGCCAATGATTCACCCCATCTAATAAAATTTTCCTTTTTCAGAGTGTAATTCTAAAATATACAAACTTAGAAGATAAAATGTGTCATTACGATCTTGTTCATCATGGTCATAGGGAAATAATTAACCTGATATTACCAATATTTCATATCAAAATAGGGTAATAGCCAACGATCTCATTGACATAAGACAATGTTATGAAACCAGCTCAAGAAAAGATAGGAAAGATAGATCAACGCCTTAGAATTCAGCCTCTTCGAGGGGCCAACCTCCTTTACATTACATAAATGAACAATTCTCGGATGATTCAAATGACAAAACCTCCTTTCTATATATAGGAGTCTAAGGAGTCACAATATAATCCAGCCGACCTAACATTAATAATATAAAGACACAATAATAACAATAGTAGGCTTCTATGGGGCACAATAGTAACAATATGGGCACTACATGGGTACATCAATATAATAAGTGGGTTATACTAATAACAATAAGGGGTTACACTAGTAGTATAGGGGCCTAACATGCCCCTCTCCTTCAAAAAGTGTTGTCCTCAACGCTTGAGTAGTTCTTGATGCTCTTGTATAAAATTCTTGTCCTCCTATGTGGAATCTTCAGCGGGTAAGTTCTTCCACTTGATGAGATACTCTGAAATTGATCGATTTCGTAGCTGTCAGGTTCTTGTTTCTGTGACTGCTCCAGGTTCTAATATGATTTTTCCTTCCTCTTCAATTTCTGGCAATATTGTTTGAATTGGGATCTTTTGCAACTTTTGAATAAGTGGCCATACTTCTTCGTCCTTCTTCCATTCTTCCCTTGCTTTGTTTATCCAATCTAGTTGGATAATATAAATAGCACAAAACAATGCTTCCACATCCTCATCCTTGAAGAGTCTTCCCATTCGGTAAGGTCGCCATTTTTTAAGTGCATGTAGTATTGCAAACATTTCCTTCTCATTAATAGCTTGCTTGAGATGTAGCAGTAAAAATACCCAATCACCTACATCAAAACATTTTTCACTACGATTTTGATCTACCTGTTGTTTCATTTGATTTTGCACCAAAGTGACGTTATCCTTTAAAAGTTGGAGAACTTGTTGTTGATGCTCGATGTGATCTTTCACTGCTTGAACCTTTTTCTTCTTCATATGTCCTTCTATCTCTAGAGTTTGAGGAGTGGTAATTTCTTCCAATCCTTTACAAGATATGGTAGGATTCATTTCTTGATGCTCGATGTGAGCTTTCACTTCTTGAACATTTTTCTTCTCGATATGTCCTTCTATCTTGATAGTTTGAGGAGTGGTAATTTCGAACAATGAATTATAAAATATGGTTGGATTCATTTCTTCTTTCACAATGTGATCTTTCACTTCTTGCACCTTTTTCTTCTTGATATGTCCTTCGATCTTGAGAGTTTGAGGAGTGGTAATTCTTGCCAATGCTTTACAAGATATGGTCTGATTCTTTCTTCTTTCTCTGGGTTCGGGTCCTGGCATATATTCTCTTCTTTTGATGTTTCTTGATCCTTTTCTTCCTCCTCTTCATACTCTATGTAAAATAATTTCTTCTCAGCACATTTATGACCTTTAGTGCATTTGCTATCACAATTGTAACAAAGCCCTTTTTCTCTTTTTTCTTCCAATTGTTGTGGTGTAACCCTTGTAGGTTGTGGAAGGCTAGGAGGAACAACATGTCCATCTTTATAGTTGTGAGGGGTAGACTTCATTGTTACCATAATTTTACTTTCAAATATGTCACAAAGCCCTTTTACTCTTTCCAATTATTGTGGTGTTGCTCTAAAGAAGGTGTTGCTCTTTGTATCCTCATAATGTGCTACCATTTCCTTTGTGAGAATTGACCACGTAACAAGTTTTTTACGAGAACAAAGCCCTTTATACCATAAAAATTGATCTGGTTCTAAATATGAAGATGCATTACATACCTTTTCTAACAGTGGTACACCATGTAGATCAAAATATTGCTCCATCTGAAGTATCCAATTTACCGGATCCTTGCCATCAAACTTCCTCATCTTGCTTTTTCTTGATTTTAGGACCTCGAACTTGAAACAACTGTAACTCTGTACTTGTGGATATTTAAGTTCTAAAATTGCTACCTGTAGTAGCCCTCTGTGTCTTCTTTCCAATGACACTAGTCTGATCCAAATTGGATTCCCAAAAAAGAGTTATGCACAATCTCCCAAGATGACCTGATTATAGACCTTTCCAGAAGAGAGAACTTGTATGAAGTTCCACGTGTCAATTGTTCGACCTATGGATCTAAAAAATGCATAAAAGAAACTACAGTCCGTCCTCTTTCTGCACCTTCTTATGAAATTTCAATCCGATCCTCAGAGAGAAAGTTATGACGCGTTTCCCCAGGTCACCTGTTTTGAATGTAATTCAGGAGTCTGCAAAAATACCAACTTCCTCAGATTATATCTCCAAAATATCGCGCGAAAAGCTCTGAAATTCCGACCCAAGGTTCAGTGCGATTTCTTCTCAAATGGGTTTTTTTTGTGACTTCTGAAATGTCACAGAAAAAAAGTTATAGAGAAAATTCCACAATGACCTGTTTGGAGCAACGAAACCCTAGAATCCAAAGCTCTGATACCAAATGTTATGAAACCAGCTCAAGAAAAGATAGAAAAGATAGATCAACGCCTTAGAATTCAGCCTCTTCGAGGGGGAAACCTCCTTTACATTACATAAATGAGCAATTCTTGGATGATTCAAATGACAAAGCCTCCTTTCTATATATAGGAGTCTAAGGAGTCACAATATAATCCAGCCGGCCTAACAATAATAATATAAAGACACAATAATAACAATAGTGGGCTTCTATGGGGCACAATAGTAACAATATGGGCACTACATGGGTACATCAATATAATAAGTGGGTTATACTAATAACAATAAGGGGTTACACTGGTAGTATAGGGGCCTAACAAACAAGGGGTCTCATCAAGAGCCATCTTGTTCAGTTTAGTTACAACCAGTGAATGGCATTGTCATTATTAGGTTACCAAGCCTAGACAATGTCTTTTAAGAAACCTAAAAGAAAATATTATATTAAAAAAGGAAAAAGAGACAAGATCCAAGTGAGATTCAAAGCAAGTGAATATCATTTTGAAATTTGAAAATTTCTTTAGATGGGACAATGAATCATTGTTGGTTAAAAGATAACTGTGTCGAGGCTATTAATGCCTGCTGGCAGTAGAGGCTCTATATATGATAAATGAGTAAACAACAAAAAACTAATCTGTAGAAAACACCTGCTATATCACTTTATATAGCTATTATTAGCTGATGCAAACATTTATATTTTCATCATTACAAGAGTAAAGTAATTGAATAAGTAGATTGAGTAAGTAATGATGATTCTAGAGAAATGTTGTTTACTTTGTAACTCATGTAATTATTATTCCTATAACTTTAATTACTTTTAAAGTCTTAGAAATTTCAGAAAAATACTCAGACATAATTGGTTCTCCCAAGTGAATCGCCAATTGTTGTACTATGACATAACCCCCCATTTATGAATAACAATAACTAAGGATAGAGATATAAATGGGAACCCTTTTTAAATTTTTAGGCTTAGGATATTAATACCTAACTCTAAGAAAATACCTAGAAAAAACCTTGCAAAATGAACTAAGGATAAAATCCTCATCACAAATTGCAAATCACACTTTTCCATGTGACTATTCTAAAACAACTTTAAAGAATTGCAATGAGCGATTAAATCTCTCACTGCGATATCCTAATCAACAACACCGTGTCATTTCGTAAATCACACTTCGAACTTCACATGATTCACAAGTAATTCAGCTATGCACTTACGATGTCCATTAGTGATTTGTGAAATGTGATATTGTGATATTCACAATCTCATTTCACTTTACAGATCTAGTAGCACTTTATTGCATCCATTTAAAGATTGCGACATGCGATTAAGAGCGATAAAGCATGTGAAATAATTACATTTTAATATCAAAACAAATGAATTGACAGGTTAATAAATATTTAACGGCCCGAGGAAAGATAATGATTTTCCAAGTTATGGATAGTTAACATTGAGTATCTCATTAAACCTTTCTCACGATCCAAATTCATTTCAAAGAAGATTTTAGTCTTAATTTCCCGATACATTTTGCGTTCATATATCTTGTCCATTTGAGGAAAAATACAGAAGACATGTCACAAAGGAAGGTGATGCAGAAACAGAGCAAGCAGAGCATTGTTGAATCCAAGTTTATAGGGATGGCTCCCATTTTCTTTGATATAGTCTGCAACGCTACCGGAGGTGCAACAGCTTGGGAGGTCATATACAATAGTCTTGATGATGAACGTCCTAAAATAACTATCACGGGAGCAACAACTGACTCAACAAGACCTTTATGACTTCAATTCAGGGATGCTTCCTGTTCTTTCTTTCATAGGGTAGGAGAAAGAGCTAAAATCTTCCCATACACGGATATGATCAGGTGGGTGATCAAAAACCTCATCATTGAAGATACGCAATTCAAGAATTCAAGAATGGAGCTCATAGGGTTGTTCAGAGCAGAGGACTTGAAGAAAATGTACCACATACCTAAACCTCAATATATCTATGCCAAGACATTCGTGGCCAACTTCACAAAGAAGAACCTAGACCCCTTCAAGTTGATTTAGGGTTGGAGAGTATTGGACAACAAATTCAAATATGAAAAATCAAGTATGTATGCTATAGCCTCTTTGAAAAACCATTACAACTATGCAGCAGCTATGTTATGTAGATTATATGGGTTACCCAATAATACTAAGTTTTCCATAGAATGGATCGCTCCGATTGATGACTGCAGTAATTCCCACATCATGACTTAGGCCTCCATCATATCTGATACCCTAGCCACCACCATTACTGAATATCTATCGAAGAGAACCTCCTCTCCAGACAACCTTCCTCTGTTGTATTTTAGTGCCTACATTATGGATGCCATCTGTTTTTGCACGACATTTCCAACCATGGGTTGGAAACGGACCTTACAAGATCCCTACCCAATCCATCTGAGTCATAAGAAAATATGGGAATCTCATTATATACCCCACTTCTATAAAATATGTAATGTTTTTGTTTTGCCCATGCATCAAATAATTTTTAATAAGAAATCCCCCAGGTTTTCCCAAGAAGCTGCAATAGACCTGCTAGCTGTCAGCAAATATTTTATTGAAGAATGGTTCACCTACATTAAGGTTTTTGGTAGCACATCCAATCCACATGTCATTCCTTTATATGTTTCTAATAAATTATTGGCAAGAGAGATTTCCTACGAGACCATGGGAAAATGCCTAACTAAAGTTCTCAAAGAGAGCAAGAAGTTATTATGGCCGTCTTTTCCTATCAAATGTGGTTCTTTTGCTTTAGAAAATTTTGTTTATGATACTAAGAAGTCAGAAAACATGGAAGCCCTCAGGATCCATGCATTGCCGAAAAGGAAATTCGATCTAGACAAGGTGGCATATAACATCACTACTGCAGTAAAGCTCAAGCCATACAACCATGATGATAACAATTTTGAAGACTTGTTATAGTCGGCCAAATCCTTCGAACAAACATTCGAATGGGCTAAAGCGAACTTGAGTCCTAAAGGTTTTGATATATTTTGAGAATTTAGAAATGAACGGCTCAAAGTAATCCCAATGCACTTGTTTAAAATTGAAGATAAGCCCACACCCAGTGTGACTCTTAATAGTGAAGGACCTAGTTCTTGGGTAGATTCTCAGATAAATACTGATAATAAACCAGATACAGGGAAGGCCTGAGACACAAATAATACAACTGAGTCCAGTGCGATTTCAAATGAGAAACAGGTTATGAGCACCCGATCTAATGAAATTAGTCCATAGGTAAAAGGTCGTAGTTTGGAGCAGGAGTGGGATCAGTTTAATCAAAAACTGTAAGACACTCCCAAAATGACAAATACCTAAGAAAAAGTGGAGTGTAAAACTCCTCAGCATGTATAGGAGTATGCAGAGCCCAATTATATGGTCGAACAGTCCAAACCTGTGGACGAGCATTCCCAGATTATGAATGAGCAAGAAACAACATCCCTGCAGACTGAGATTATCCCTGCAATGCCCACATTAGAGGTTGTCTTGAAGGTGACCAAAATCCTACCACTTGATGTGTTCTACAGCCCACTCCATAAGGCTATCGTAAGAAGACAAAGGAAAAGGAAAAGGGTAGAAACACCAGAGATGCCACCTGGAAATAAGCCAATGGATATAGTTTGGAGGGACATTCCTTTCGACCCAGCTGAGAACTTGACTAGATTGTCATAATTCACAGGAGCATATGCAACAGCCATGATGGATAAAGCTATTGGAGTCTCTACTTTGTTAAGGGAAAAGGAGGAGAGGATTGCACAGCTCGAGCAACAGCTCGAAGCAGAGAAGGCAAGTGTGAACATAAAAGGAGTTGAGAATCTTGCCCAATTGAAATAAAGCATGGAGGTCCTAAAAATAAGCCATGAAGTGATATATCGGCTAAATACATGTAACTCCAAGAATTACTACAAGCCATGGAAATATATAAGGATGTCCCTACTACTGAGGAGTTCGTTAAAGAGGCGTTGGAACTGAATTCCCTCCTAATGAAATAGCAAGAACACCTCTGCCAAAAGATGTTACATATTACTCCTTATCTGGCTACTAGCGATCAGGTAACAGACAAGGAAATCGACCAGAGAACCGAATTCAATGATCCAAACACCAAAATCTCAGAGTTCATCGAATGGTAGGAGATAGAGGATGGAAGGAAAGCCAATCTACCTGAGATAGAGGAGATACACAAAGAAATTCTCTTCACGGATTGGGACGTGAGAATCAGGCAAGCTGAGCTAGCGGTGGCAAGTGTAGCCAGTGTATCAAGGAATATAATCAAGGAAGTGAACCATATTCTATTTGCCACCAACCTGGTAAAGGAAGGCAATCTAAAAGAAATGCCTGATTTAGGTGCTTTGCATAAAAGCTGGCAGGAAAAGGCAGAGGCTCAAAAATAGGCAATCGCAAAATTGACCAAGACCGATTGGGATTCATATTGGCAATACCTTGTGAAGCCACATAGCCAAATCATGACCCTTAACTGCTCAATTCATTCGACTCAGCGGATGTTTCCACCTCTCACCAATGCGATTTTTGTAGGACAACTCAGGACACATTTTGGGACACCTCCTCAACTCAAACCAATGACCGATATATGCCATCTGAAGCACAAGATGGCAAACAACAAATCATCTTCTTAGTTCTGCTCATCAAGCCACTATTTATTTTTAGAGTTAGTTAACTAGTTAGGAGGAAGGTTGTTTGAAACCTCCTCAAATTTTGTATAATCTATTTTTGCACATTAGTTAGAATAGCATTTATACCCTTCTCATGCATTTACAAAAGGGTCTAGAATTTTATCAAAAACATTTTCAAAGAATGCACTATTATACGTTTGTGAATGCTTTAGTGAAATTATGGAACGTGATCATTTCTTTTATATATCAAACTACTTTCTTTTTCTAATGCACTATTGTGTTCTTGGGATATAATTTGATTTGAAGAAAGAAGTTGATCTATGTCATTAGTCACATAAGCAAAACTTCACACATATGGTACTATTATCTTGTATGGTTGATTCCATTTTTATTTAATTAGTGACAACCCTTCACTTTCATGAATTGTATGTGAGATTTATCCTTTCTGATTAAGCATTAATTGCATTATTGTATGATGCCTAGCTTAAATTGTTGATTTTCATCTATAATTCATCATATATGCGAAATATTTTATAAATTTCTTTGACTAAATATTTATTCAAAGAAATTATCTTGTACATTATCATCTCTGTTTATGCGTATTTGATCTTTAGTGTCACATGTTAACCATATACCTTTGTAGATCGCATACCATATAGAAATGCCCAGGTTTATATTAGAATAATTTAGTTAGAGATTTGCACAATAGAATAGATCATTTACATTATCATTATTCTATTTCAATCACTCATGAACCACCCACTCTCATCTTAAAAACCACACTGGGAAACTGGTCCCATTATCCCCAGTCAGAGCCACCACTTTAAATGGAAAAGGAGATGTATTAAGGTCTAGACCAGGTTGTTATCCCCCATGTTGGGGCAGTAGAAATCTGAAGCCACAACAACAAGATATCCTCATTCATTCACATTAGAGACTACCCCTCTTGACTTTTCTAGGAGAGAGTCTAAATGGAGTGAGTACGGATTAGAGTGACAACCCTTACTCATAGATTTGTCACGGTGCCAAGACACTTTGTGTGACAACAATGTCCAATCAAAAATTATTTTTCAAATAAAAATATCATTAGACTTGATGCGTTTGTGTTGTCCCTTATTCTATTTAATACATTATATTTTAATTGTAAGATGTTATTAACCATTACATTACAATTTTGTAAGAATGGAATGATATTATTTTCAATTTTTGTTTTTGATTATTAATTTTGGTTACCTAAGATCCACAAGGAAGGGGCCCCTCTAAGGCCTATCGTCAACACCATTGGTGGTCCAACCTACCTTCTTGCTAAGTTCCTTGCCCTTAAACTTAAGCCCCTTGTCGGCCGCACTAAGTCCTTCATTAAAGACTCTGCTTCCTTCATTGAGGAGCTTAAGGATATTAGGCTTGACCTTGAGGACATTCTCGTCAGCTTTGATGTGGTCTCTCTTTATACTCGTATCCCTATAAAGGAGGCCTTGGAAGTGATCTATCGCCTAAAAGATCCTGATACCGCGCATCTGGTCGAGATCTGTCTCACTTCCACTTTCTTTTGTTTTGAGGGTGAATTCTTTGAACAGACTTGTGGTGTTGCCATGGGCTCCCCCCTTTCCCTGATTGTTGTGAATCTTTTTATGGAAGATTTCGAAGCCAAAGCTTTAGCCTCGACTTGTCTCCTTCCCAAGCTTTGTAAAAGGTATGTGGATGAAACTAACGTCATATGGTCCCATGGCCAAGAGGAGCTGGATCACTTCTTCAATCACCTCAACGGTCGGTCCTCTGCCATTAAGTTCACCATGGAGAAAGAGGTCAATGGTTGCCTCCCTTTCCTAGATATTCTTATTTCTAAGAATAAGGACGGCTATCTCTCCCACTCTGTGTTCTGGAAGAAAACGCATACTGAGTAGTATCTTCATGCCGATTCCCATCATTTCCCTGCTCAGAAGATGGGTGTCCTCAACACCCTCGCTACTCGCACCCTCAGGATTTCTGATAATGAGAGCTTTGATAAGGAGAGATCCCATCTCCTTGATGTCTTTGTGGAAAATGGATATAGTAGGCGCCTAGGTTAGAAGGCTTTCCTTAAAGCATCTAGAAATGCAGTTATTAGGAAAGAACATAAGGAGCACCGCCTAGGTGTCCACCTTCCATATGTACAAGGAACCACGGACAAGATTGCTCGGATCCTTAAGAGGTATGATGTTCCCTCTACATTTAGACCCCTCAAAACTATTCGTAATTCCCTCCGATCGGTTAAAGATCCCGTTAACCCCAAGGACATGAAGGGTGTCTACTTGATCCCTTGTTCTTGTGGGACCCCCTACATCGGGGAAACAGGGCGCTTCATCCATCAAAGGATTAGCGAATATGCAGCTGACCTAAGACATGGGAAAACCAAGTCTTCCGCGCTAGCAGAGCATGTGGATAAGACCAAGCATCACGTTTATATTGAGGAGGCTAAGGTTGTTGCCAAGGTTTCCTAGTTCCATCATCAGAAACTTAAGGAAGCTATTGAGATCGAAAGAAGGCCTAACAATCTCAATAGAGATGATGGCTGGAAGATCAGTAGATGTTGGATCCCTGCCCTTTCATCTTAGTCTCCCCCCCCCTCTTTTATCTTTTTCGCTTTCGTCGTTCCCCTGAAGCCTTCCTATCTCCTAGGGTTTATCATTTTTGGCTCTGGACTCTTTCCAGTCCTTCTCCTGTTTATTTTATGTCGCTCCTTTGTCCCTGATTGATATTGGTATCTATTATCATAACTAATACTTATTTACTTATTTTTGTTATTATTATTATTTATTTATTTTTATTTATATCTTATATATATATATATATATATATATATATATATATATATATATATATATATATATATATATATATATATATATATATATATATATATATATATATATATATATATTAATTAATTATTTATTCATCTATTAACGAATATATATTATTATTATTATTATTATTATTTATTTATTTGCTTATTTTTATTGTTGAGTCGCTCCCTTTCCCTAATTATTATTGTTATTTATAGTCATAACAAATATTTATTTACTTATTTTTATTATTATTATGATTTATTTATTTATTTTATTAGTTCTTCGTAACTAATTTTTATATATATTATTATTTTTTATATCTATTTTATTATATATTTTAATGAATTTATTTATTTATCTATTAATGAATATATATTATTATTATTATTATCTATTTTATTATTTTTTCGTAACGAATTTTTATATATTGTTATTATTGACGAATATATATTAGTATTATTATCATTTTTATTTTCTTATTTTTATTTACTTTATTATTTCTTTCATAACTAATTTATATATATATATATATATATATATATATATATATATATATATATATATATATATATATATATATATATATATTATTTTATATATATTTTTATCTATTTATTTATTTATCTAACGAATATATATTATTATTATTTATTTATTTGTTGATTTGTATTATTATTTATTTTATTTAATTACATTTACCTTATTTATAAATAAGTTAGGTCTTCAATTTAACTAATTCCCATTTAATAAAAAAATTTAATTATTAAATTATACATTTTAACTAATTATTGACGTAAACCCCGTCTAAAATTATTTCATTTATATAATTATATATTTATATATAGGTATGGTCATTAACTATCTTCCTTTAAATAATCAATTTGACTTTTTGACTGTCCCTAAGTCAAAGCTAGCCGTTAATCTAGATAGCTGTTGGAGGCCCTGCTCAGACTATTTAACACGCAAAGCTGGATCTGTTTCTTCAACTTGTCCTGATGATGAGCCACACTTGCTGGCTCGAAACGCGTCGACAAAGGTCTTTCTATATGTGATTTACGCCGAAGCTCTTCTTATAACTGTTATGGATCACAGAAGTCTCAATTCAACAATATTATTTTTATCTTTTAATTTAATTATGAATTATATATTTTATTTTAAAATAAAAAAATATATTATAAAGTATTAGATTAAACATGAATATTTATATGTCCCTAAGTTATTAAGTTGAGAGGTTCATTCTATAGTTCATATAAAGGTGGAGTGTAATTATTTCTGTGGTTAATGTAGAGTTGGCACATATTTTTTTAGTATTATTTAAATTAAAAAATAATATGTTTTATTGGTTGTTGATATTACAACCCAATACAAAGGATATCATACAAATATTCCATTGTCACTCTTAGTTATAAATAAAATATTTCCATTTCTATAAGAAATAAGATCATTTATATCAACCTTTTAAATTATTTAAGTTATTAAAAGGATAAAACAAAAATGTTGATATTATTTATATTTTCATATTTCAATTCGATACATAAATAAACCATTTTAATATTAGTGTTAACTATTTTATTTTAATATCAATTTTAGGAAAAACATAAACATATATGTATATATAAAAATCACAATAAACTATTTCAATGTGCAAAGAGAATAAGTAACTGAAAGTAGAAAGATAGAATGTAATACCGAAATATATTTAAAAATATATTAATAGGGGAAAAAAACTTTGACATGGAAAATTTAATCTATAAATAAAATAAAATATCTAATCAAGTTAACTAAATTATTTCAATGTCAACAATTTACATATTATAGTATTTCAAGTATAATGGAGCAATTTTTTTTGGAATTGCATATTTAAGCTATTTTATTCCATGTATTCAAGGAATTCTCAAGGGGTTGCCATCTTTGGGGGTGTTTTTTTTTTTTTTTAAGTTTTGTACTATAAAAAGACTTTGCGCATTAAGATATTTGATGTCTCTAGGCTTTTACTAGTTATGTGGTTAAGATAGATCTTATAATATACATTCCCTAGTATTTATCTGAATTCTCACATGTGGTTAAGATAGATATTATAATATACATTCCCTAATATTTATCGGAATTCTCACCATTTGCTGACAAATGTCACTTATTTACAAGTGCACAAACATATTTATCTAAATTCTTACCATTTTATTGTATATTACTAAAAGACAACTACTACTCATTTACATGAAAACATATTAGGATATTGAATGTAGAGAATATATACCAGAAATTGCCCCTAAAGGTGCAAAGATACACTAAAGGAATAGAACATGCCTATGATGTTACCGCAAAAATGTTGCAGCAAATGAAAGATAACAGCATAAAGAGTGGAGGATGGAGGGGAGGAAATGTGTTCAGGCTTATAACAATCTCACACTTGTGTCAATGCTTGCCTGTCTGACAAATGTTGCTCAAACAACTATTCCTAGCTAAATCATTTTTTCCAATTATACCACAATGTCAAAATCTTATATACATATTTATATCCAAGCTGTAACATGCATGGTAATGAAGAGAAACATTACCATAGGTCGTGATGGGCATTGCCACACAAAAAATGTAATTGCACATAAGAAATGACTAAAATGAGTGTGTGTTGATAATGGGATTAAATAAAGAGTGTCTTTAGTTCGAGTGACCTTCATATTCTAGGATATTATGCAATCAACATAAAGAAGGGGCTTCGTTTTAGAATTTTAGCTATCTCCTTTTAAAAAATTTAAATTAATTCAGAGACACTTTCCTGGGACCATTAATTCCAGCTTTAAATTTAAATTTAAATTGGAATTACAAATTTATGTCATGTAGCTTACACAATCCAAGTGTTTAAGTAAACTTTCAAGCAATTGTATCCATTTATGCATTCAAAAATATAGTTTTAAAAATGAGAAGTTACACATGCTATATGTATATATAGAACCAATATAAGATCCATTTTGAAGAGGATTAAATCTCTTCAAGTGCATATTCTTTTTCAAAATTTTCACTCTAAAAGAGGTTCACATATCAAGAGAATGGATTCTACACTTGGTAAATCTGTGGTTAACATCTACCTTTTAGTTTTTTTTAATATTTTTTTTTATTAAATTTGCATAGTTTTAATTTTATAAGTGGGTTGAATATATTTATACATATAATAATAATAATAATAAAACACTTTTTAAAAAACATAAAATGACAATTTGACTAAATAATAGAACATGTTTTTAAATTAAATTTATTTATAATTAAAAATATTTAAAAAGCATAAATCACAATTTAGGGATAAGTTTCACAAGTATACTTGAGATAAGGAGCTAGGAAGAAAGAAAAAAATACTATATTGAAGAGTTTAATCCCACTCATAATCATCAACAAAAAAGTTACATAGGGGCCAATATTTATTTGAGAACCAAAAATGTTATTGCTTAGCTAAGGACTAATTCTCATTAACTCCATTGTGAAATAGGGAGCTAGAAAAGGCCAAAAGAACTCTGGGAGGAAATAGTATGTATTTTTTTCTCTTCTAGAAAAGTGGAAAAAGAAAAAAATTTCACTTTAGAATGTGAAGCCTTCAAAGACAACAAGGAAATTTATGTATATATTTTGGCAACTAGCTCTAGGGGTAATCTATTCAGAAAGGGGTTTGTCGAGAATCTAGGATTTTTTATTGTGAGGATTCATAAGAAAAGGGTCAAATACAAGAACCAGATGGAGAAGCAATCTATTCCATAGGCTATCTTTAGCCTTGTGGACATTAAAATATTTTTTTATTTATTTCTTTCACAACTTTCCAGAGTTACTTACGGTTGCCTTTGCATAGCTTGTGTGCATCCCACAATAATGAGTGACCATATAAGTTAAGCGTGGTTAAGAATCTTTATGTCAAGGATGGCCATTCCTAAACAAAAAAAATGAACAAAGATACACCCAATAACGTCTTAGGTTGAACAAGATTTAAGATTTAAAGCGATTTTCTTGGGAGTTATCTTAAGAATCCCCTTAGAAACGAACGCGAGCAAAAATTTAAAAAAAAAAAATTGTTTTATAAAAAGACGAACTTGACCAAAAATTTTAAAATTTTATGTTGTATTAAAAAAAATGGCTAGGTTATGATATAGTTGTAAATTGGTTGAAAAAAATCAAAATTAAACCCATTTTATTTTTCAATTAAACATTTTATATCATTCTACCTAAAAGACCCCTAAGCACCTAAAGTAAATCGTTTAAAATATATAATTTAATGTAAACCTTATCATGTTTATTAATATGCTAGCGTCAAGGATAGTGTAAAAAGCCATGCCAAAAATGAATTGTTTAAATCAAACTTAATTTAAGGTGTGTCTTCCATGTATTGGGAAGCACTACGTCATAGGTATCATGGATAAGCTATGCCGAAAATGACCTATTTAAATCAAATTTAATTTAAAGAGTCTGTTCCTGTATTGGGAAGCACTACATCATATGTATCATGGATTTTGAACGTGAAACTCCATAACCACATCCTAAGGATGAATATATATAGTTTTTATTTATGATATATAAATAAATATTCCACGACACATTACACGAATAAGAATCAACCTATGTAAAA
The DNA here is from genome assembly GCA_031772625.1 of Pinus tabuliformis. NCBI lineage: Eukaryota > Viridiplantae > Streptophyta > Pinopsida > Pinales > Pinaceae > Pinus > Pinus tabuliformis. The sequence goes on along the minus strand of CM062814.1, from coordinate 737,536,333 downwards.
CCCTTGTACCTTTCCAATTTTCATTCCTAGTTCCAAGATGAAGATAATTCATTATATTTTAATAAAATAAGAACTCTTTTTTTGTAAAAAATTTTATGACTTCGGTTGATCTGTTCCATGAGCCTACTTATTGATATTATATTTTCATTGTCATATTATAGTAATGCATATTTGTTTCTTATTTCTTAGTAATTTAAATATGTGATATAATTGTAAAAAGTGAGGTTATCAATTTTTAATTAATGTAAATATTTCAATGCGATTTTTTTTTAAATAATGCTAATTAAAAGTGAATTTGATTAACTGGAAAATTTTTATAAATAACTTGAAAAGTAATTATATTTAAAAAATACAATACGTATAATATAATTTTTTAAATGGAAATATTTAGTTTAAATGAAAATGAGTTGTTTAATTTATGTGAAAAAATCTCCATCACTTGAATGTTAACATTGTTAATAATTTTGTTATTATAGGGGTCGAATTTCTTCAAGTGCAAACTTATTTTAGAGTGGAAAAAGTAATACGTAATTTTTCATTGTTTAAATTGTATTTTTGAATGCTATATAGATTACATAACTTAAACCTATAAGTCAAAAAAATCATTGTTCACTTTCTAAAAAACAAATACCTAAAAAAGAGATTAAACTGTAAAGGCCACTTCTAGTGTTTTAACCATAAACACTTTTTTTTTCAATAACTTTATATGACATATACATCATTTTTTAAAACAATATATAAATTATTTTACATAACATGTGCATTGAGTTATTTAGCCCACATTAAAATAGTTTTTTTGTTATTAATATATTTTTAAGTATACCCCAATATTAATTCATATTAGAACATTTTATTCACAGCCCACATTGGATATTTTATTATATACAACATTAAAATATTTTTGAAAAATATAAGGTTTAAATATCTTACTCACATTTTTTTATTTATTTCAAATTACTCTACATGAAATTATATTAAGTCATATGCACAACTAATTAAACATGCATTGCATATTCCTTTTTCTTTTTTATTATAGCCTACATTATTTTTTTATTTAGAGAATATTTTCTTTTTATTTTAAAAGAGAAAAATGTCAACTCCAAGGTGAGCACAAATGTACTTACACATCCCTTTCACACTCGACTGTATCCTCTCAGCTCAATAATGAGTGAGTAAACGTTTTCTCCATTTTTAATTTGAAACAATAAGTAAACACTCCTCACTCTTGATTTGAAGGAGTACCTACTAAGTATATCCTTAATAATGAATGAGTAAACATTTTCCCCATTTTTAATTTGAAACAATAAGTAAACACTCATCACTCTTGATATGAAAGAGTTCCTACTAAGTATATGATATGCATTTATAGTTTGGAAAATTTTCACGTTATTGAATATTTTATTTTACATCTATTTGTTTCATATGTGGAATGGAGAAATTATAAATCTCAATTTCATATTAACAAAGTATAAATATAAAATAGAGAAATATTATATATATAGATATAGATATAAACTAAGTAACTTCAAAGTTCCCTGAAGCTGATGAAGTATTAAGCATGGAGGTTATTGGCTCTATGAGAAGCAGCATATAAGAGTAAAACGTAATATGATAAAATTAGTCTCTTACACACCTAAGACATTGTAGACTAATTTTATCATATTACTTTTTACTCTTATATGTTGCTTCTCATAGAGACAATAACCTCCATGGAACTATGAAGTTAGTTAATGATAGTGCATCCGACAATTCCATGTTTAATGAACATCAACCGCCTCCAATTCCATTTTACCGCAAACGTTCAAGCTTGAAAAATTGGGCCCTATCAACTACGACATGAAAGAACATGATACTCAAATTCTCGAGATTGCATTTTTTTCATATAGCTTAACAAAATGAAACATCCTTAATCCCCGCAAACGTTCAAGCTTGAAAAATTGGGCCCTATCAACTACGACATGAAAGAACATGATACTCAAATTCTCGAGATTGCATTTTTTTCATATAGCTTAACAAAATGAAACATCCTTAATCCCATACATGAGACTCTTTGATAGATGCTTCTCCCATCAAGTTGTGTCCACAACAAATAGTTGTCTGTCCCTTCCATTGATCCACTAATTCTTGGTCCTCACAAGTCCAATGTGAGTTACTCTATAACCACCATGATCATCTCTAAGATCTTTTATTTCCTTTACAAATATTATTTGATGATGTGAAACATTTTTCCATGAAAGGTGCTGAACGATTCACTTGTACTTCCCTATTATTTAAAAAACAAACACTACAAAGGGAAAACAACTACCAATTACTAATCTCGTCAAAGATGTTTCCCTTCGGAATAACGCTACGAAGATTGAGTTAATTATAAGATGATTCTCCGCATCAACTACACTTCTTTGATTGATTCCTTCAAAAGAGGAGGAAGAAGCTTATCCAAGACAATGTTTAAAATGTCGACTGGAAAACCATATGGATCTAGATTTATTTCGTTGCCATCATCTTAATATTATTTCCCACTCTTCTAATACACAGGATTTTAATCTCCCTCTCATATGCTCATCCAAAGGTTTACTCTTTCAAAAATAATATTGAGAGGAGGGAAGACTTTGCTAATATAGGTTTTAAGCTCCCTCTCATATATTCGCTCAACAGGTTGATTCTTTCAAAAATAATATGGATTATTTAAAATATTCCCATTGCCTGCCTTTGTGAGAACCAAAGGTCCTATGAATGTGTTAAGCAGTTCACTGTGATCTCATGGTTTTCATGTAAACCATTATTCTCTCCACCCTCGAACAAGAAATAAAAGAATAAACTTCGGCCTTTTTCCCTTTAACATGAACATAAAAGTCTTCGCAATTTGGTTTGCTTTTCATTCCCAACAAATTAAGGACCATTTCTCATTTACTGACATTTTTTGTTGGTAGCTGATAAACCCACCAGAACATGTAGGTTATGCCCCTTCACTTGTCTCAATCATCTAAATAACACTGTCATTGATAATTTATACCGATTTACTAAATTGGTTGAATAAATATTAGTTCTATTATTTAGAGCACCATGAAAAACAAAGGATTTTAATAAAAGATATAAATAATAGAGATAAATCTAAAACAAAGAATTTTAATAAGGGATCTAATTGATATAACTAATATTGATTCAAATAAATTAGTAAAATTGGTCTAAAAGATAAAATTAGAGACACTCAATAATATATTCTATTCATTTGAATAAGGGAATTACACACATATTTATACAATCAATAGTCTCAAGATAGGAATGCCATCTTAGACGTACAGTAGTGTGGTTGAGGGATTCTCTCAACCACACACTAAACTAGGAGAAACTATATTCTAGCTTATTCCTATTATGTAGGAACAAACTCCTCAAATAGAAAAATACAACCATAGACAAGTAGGAATGAATTATTTCCAACTCCCCCCCTTAATGACTACTTGTCATGATAGTCAAATCCACCACCATCACATGAATTGCATGTACAAAACCTCCAAAAGCACAATCTGCCGCCCTCGGACAGATCCACAACTTCTCCGATCCCACGGATCCCCTTGAAGGTGAATTGGCGCGATCCTGAAAAAAAAAACCCGCGCCCATTGGCACGATTAATGGCCTAACTGACGCGCCAGTTGGCCTTCCTGGTGCTGCTGTCAGCACGAAAAACACGCCAATCCCCTTCTACTCAGAAAAAATCATCTAAGTTCGAGCCAGGTGTTCTGCAGTCCACCTGCTCCTACGAGCACAAAGCTCTCGTGTACACACAGCCACAAAGGCACTTCAAGCCACACAGGCAAGCTAGCTTCAAAAGGTACTTCAGCCTCAAAGACCATATAGATGGTTTCTGGCTCACCATCAACCATTCAGCCGCAAAGGCAAGCTGGCCACAAAGGCACTTCAGTCACAAAGACTATATAGATGGTTTCTGGCTCACCACCAACCCTCACTTTCAAGTGATAAAAGATGGTTTCAGGCTGACCATAAACCATTACAAAGTGGTTTTAAGATCACCACGAACTTTCAGATGCCTTTAAAAAACTTACATCTGATTCCACGTTTTGGAGTTTCTAGGTACATACTGACTATTACAATAACATGCTAGGGAGTCTATTCCACAAGCCAAACTAACTCAAAAAAAATCTACTTTGTTGTCCACCATAAACATTGTCGCTGCTCCTTTACCTCATCTGTGAGGGGTCCACTGATAAAGAAACCGGAACATAGGCACTCACAGCCACACGAAGAGAACACAATTTTCCCTTCAAGAACAGTAATCCAGGACTCCACGGTCCAATCCTCCATCGGATTTCAGTATCCAATTCTCCTGGCATCGCAACATAATGCCACTTCCCCTACTCACAGTATCAAGGCTAGTCATTGTTTTCAAGCATACTGCCTCATGCTCGCTAACAATCTGCAACACGATCTCGATCATCCTCCAATCTCTGATGTAGCTCCAATTGATGTTGTTTTCACTGTCATGTGTTCACCATGCCCTGCAAATTTGCTTAGTGTTGGAATGACCAGTTCCAACACACTCAGCATTGTGACAATAGTTGGTCATACTAATGTCACTTAAATTACAACTAGTTTCATTGTCATGACAATTAATCAATATATTGCAACATCATCAGAGAATTAAAAAATACATTTCGAGAATAGCATAAACTTCTCTATCGAGCAGCTCCAACATGGCTGCTCACTGCCTTCTAGCATACAGATTTTGACACCGTCCGCTCCAAATCTAGGGAAATCGGGCAGCGGAAATCATCCGGAATTGCATAAACCTCCTCGCCATTAATTTCAGCCGCTGGAGACTTGACATTAGAGATTTTCTCCACATGTTCTATCTCTGACACTCCAAATAAGACGCATTTGCAGTATCGAATCAAGTTGATCAAGCTGTTGATCAAAGAAACCGTCGCCTCAGGACCGCCAGCGTTACTCTGCTCGCGAATCTCCTCCTCCAACCATTGAATCTCGTTCCAGCAGTCCCTCGCATCGTTCAACCCCAAGAAATTGAAAATTGTGACTAATTTTGCAGAATTCGGCGTAACTTTTCTCTCGAATTCGTCCAAGACCGCAAGGACGTCTTTCCGAAGCCTCTGCTCATACGGATCGACAGTAAATTTCGCCCGCCTCACCTGCCTCTGCACCAATTCAACCTGCTCCCTTACGTCCTCCATGACATCCAACAACTTCAAAGGCAGAACATCCAAGGATAGTACATACTCGCTGTCTTTATGCATTCTCTCCACACCTGCCAGCTGGTTATGTATTTTTTTTTTTTTGGCTGGTTGTTGTCGACAATCCAGCTATAATAACTTTTGCATCCAGATAGACTTCCGACATCACCTGATCTTCGCTCTGGGCCTGCAACCCCCATGCCTCCAGGGAATCAAAAAACTGTGCAATAATAGTGCAGTGCCTCTGTGAATCGATCCAAGAAAATTCACTGCAACAGCCTCCAGCTCGGGCCGGGCGTCGAGCATCCATGATTTGATGTCGGCGAGGCTTGTGGAAACATAGCCAGGGAGGGAGAATTTTACATTGACGGATAGAAATTCCCTTATGCACCATTCGAAATGTATTTTGACCTCATCATTAATCAAACATCAAAAAGGAATACCAGCGTGACCTCCTTGTCAACGACTCCATCGGAGGCGAAGAATCTGAGTTTAATGGTTTGGCATACACTGATAATCCCGTGAAAACAGCAGCGTATATCACTACACGCCTCCACGCGGCCTCCGATCGATTCACACCTCCACTCGCGGCACATCTCCACGGTAATCCCGACCAGGCAGCAACATGTCCCATGGAGAGAAAACAGTCACTCGCTTGTTGAGCTACACCGCACCAAACTTCTCCACACACGACAGCTACTCTGCAGCCACGAAATGCTTCCACCACACCTGCTCGGCCTCCCGCCTGAAGGTGATCTACCACGATCTGGTCATCCACTACAGGTCGAACCTCTGCACAGTCTGAGGAAGAAAATCCGCCTTAAACTGCCTTTTGTGGACCGATCTCCTCATGCAGCCCCGAACGCTGCGTCCTCCTCCTTCTCTGGCAGACGCACTAGTAGTTCTCACGCTAATCAACAGATCGGCATGCAGATCTGGGCAAGCTGATTCCTCCTCCATTGCCGCCGATCTCACGCAGCTTGCAAAGAAATAAAGAGATCCGGCCTCCTCCTTGTAGTGTCGGCCTCCTCCACCCGGACTCAGATTCAACAGGTCTTTAGTTGCAATCCACGCCAACGGCCTCCAGCTCTCCACAGCAGATCCACCGATCCACGACACCATACTCAAATGATCCACCAACCCACTCCTGAGCAGGCACTCTCGACCTTTCTGCTCCAGATCCAAATATTATAGTGGTTCTTGTCCTCAACAGTTGCACAAGTGTTGGGGAACAACAATGATTCAGCCATCCATCTACAGCCTTTGGGCCTCGCAGCTACTCGATGGCTACTATGCGACCACGATTAAAAAAAACGCTCAGATCAAATCAACGCAGTTGCCACCACGATTCGAGCTCAACCGATATGCTGCTTCCTGATCGGATCTCTCTCCCGACTGGCAGACACACCACGGTTGTAGGTCACCAGATCCACGGCAACGTTTCACAGCTCCTCTTCAGGTGATCCATTTCAGTCTCTGCAACTCCTCCATAGGTCCCGCAACAGATATGCCATGCGCACGGATGATGGACAAAGTTAAAAAAATAAAATAAAGCAATACACTTTTTATTTTGCCTCAGCCCAGGAGAGGCCAAGCCCAGGAGGGGCCAGGCCCTCACAGGCTCGGATACCAAAATAAAATTAGAGACACTCAATAATATATTCTATTCATTTGAATAAGGGAATTACACACATATTTATACAATCAATAGTCTCAAGATAGGAATGCTATCTTAGACGTACAGTAGTGTGGTTGAGGGATTCTCTCAACCACACACTAAACTAGGAGAAACTATATTCTAGCTTATTCCTATTATGTAGGAACAAACTCCTCAAATAGAAAGATACAACCATAGACAAGTAGGAATGAATTATTTCCAACTCTAAATTATTAATGAGTGTTATTTATATTAATCATTTCCTAAAAAAAAACAGGATTTCAACAAATGAACTAAATAATAGAACCAAGGTTACTAAAATCAAGGCCAGAGTCTAAAAATTTCTTCGTCCCACCATTTTTAATTCTTTCAATGAAGTCTCACAAGGTTCAATATTAAATATAAAAGAGATTCTTACCTTTGGAGTATTTTTATTTTACCTCAATCCCTCAAAGACTACTAGGTAGCAGTCTAAAACCATTCCCACCCGGATCATTTGAAAGGTCAAATTATAAAACTGTTCAATTTGTTCTCTCTCTGAATTAACATTTTTCCGATTATATTGCTACAAAATCCCTTCCTTATCTTCAATAGGTACAAGTATCGTTTCAATCACTTAAACAAGCAAATTGGTAAACACTATCAACAACCAACATAAAAGAGAAAACGAACTTAAAATTAATTTTACTAGACGGTATTCAGTGCTTTAGGGATTGTTATTCTTCCATCTCTCCAAGACAATGAAATCCAATGCTTAACTTGCAGGAATTTTGCAATCATGCTTAGTTTGCTTAGTTTTCAAATTGTCATAGTTAAATATTAAATATTCAAGAAGAGAAAATATTTTATCTCTTATTGATTTCCCTCACTAGATCTGAGCCTGATCCTTGTCCAAATATAGATGAGCATTGACAGACACAAGAAAATAGAACAAGTATCATTACTGAAGCCATGGAAGATCCCACGTGAAAAAGGACATGAATATGAATATCAACGCTCGTCATAACATATCCGTTGAAAAATATCCTCACGTTATCTAATACTGAATAATTCACATCAAGTCTGAATGTTGTTGAACTTAAAATATAACCTAAATTTATCAACCTGAATACAATCTAATAATTAATAACCCTCATTATCGTATATCTTTCGAAACTCAACCGTGAAAATAAAAACATTATTATAAGAGAGTTCATGTACATATATGATAACGATTACCATCGACCCAAACAAAACCATTGTAACCAACCAATCTTGAGAGTAGAGATATAAAATTGTTAGTTTGCTTCAATGACACCGCCAAATTTTCACTAAAAGATGCGTATTAATATCCATCAACGAGCCAATCCTTTTCCAGTCTATCTTACTTACCCTACAAGATAAAATTTCCCATGAAGAATAGAATTTCACAATTCACATCTTCCTCCCTAGAGAAGAGCAATACTAAACTCCAATTTTTTGGCACTCTGAGCGGTAATAATTATGAAGTCAACTGAATTTAATTTTGAAGTGGCAGGGTTCTCAGACTAGAGCACAAGCATAACTCCATGCTCATTAAACACTAATGTTCTCACCGTAGCTATGGTAAGTCTGCATGGAAAGCTTGCAACGTCAATTAAATAATTTGAATTTCCAAATGAAAGTAAACTAGGAACACATTGACCATTTTCAAAGGCAATCCAAGGTGTAACTAGCACAAATTTCTCTTTCTCCATGTTATTAACAACTACTCTATTCTACAATATCAATTTATAAATAGAAGCAACACAATTGTCTTCAATTTCTACACGTCTTTAAAAGTGACACCAAATAAAGTTTCTTGCCAGGCCCTGCATTCAGACAAAAAAACAATCAATTCCATGACCCTAAATCCAAGCGATCTAGGGTTTCATCTAATCAAAGGAGAAATGAGGCCCGAGGGAGCTTTACCACTCAAAACCACCATGAAACGAGACTGGAGAATGAAAATTTAATCATGAAATATAGAAAAAGGAAATATAGCTAGAAGAATAAGCGAGTAACCAAACCATGATTGAGGTTTCCAGGCATCGAATAATAGGGTCACCTGTCTACCCTAGAAAAACAACATCTCATCATCTTGGAGGTCTCGGGTTCGAATCCAAATCTGAATCCGGATGAAACCTTTTTCCACGATTTCACTGCAAATTCCCCTAACAAATCTGATTCAGGGCATGGACCTTGATATTGAAATAGATACAAAACAAACAATTCTGATGGGGTATTTCGGAACAAAACTGACAATTCTAATGGGGTAGTCCTGTATAGGGGAAAATATTGTATTTGAGGGTGGAAGAAATGGACAATTTGTCTCCTGTTGGAAAAGTAGTCCCAACCACTGCCTTAAACACACTGACAACAACCGTACCTGTCAAATGCATTTTTGCAGGTTGGGGACTTGTTTGTAGGCTGAAGGACAGAAGGTTTGAGCGGGAGTACGGGTTCTACATTCCATAACACATCAGACCATTCTGCAATACACATCGAGCATTTAAGAAAGAATGTGAATTTAATGTAGCCTTGGTAATTAAGTATGGTCAAAAGTGTTAGGAATGTGGTTCCTGAGGAGGCATGGAGTGGAAGAAAGCATGGTGTCACTCACATGAGAGTGTTTGAATGTGTGGCATATGCACATGTCCCGGATGAGTTGAGGAAGAAGTTGGACAACAAGGGGGAGAAATTCATATTTGTTGGATACAGTGATGAATCCAAGTCATACAAACTCTACAATCCATCAACCAAGAAGGTCATAATCAACGGAGATGTGTAGTTCATAGAAGAGGAAGCATGGGATGGAAGTTTAGAGAATACAATCAATGTCAAAGCATGTATACCACATGAGAACAAAGAGGAATTGATAGAAGCAAGCAATTCCTCAACAGTGAATCCCACTACTCCTATTCAAGTGCAACAAAGCAGGAAATAAATAACACAGTCAACAAATAATAGGGCAGCATCATGTAGTCAAGAAAGTGCCTCTCCAAGCGTGCCACAAAGATCCACATCATCATCTACTTCAAGTGCAACACAAAGTGACATGTCAAGCCTACCTTCCGCAAGCATAAGAAGACCAAAATTAAGAAATTTAAATGAAATTTCTCTGTAACATGAAGTTGATAGTAGCATTGGTCTGAATTCCTTATTTGCATTATTTTTTCATGTAGATGACCCAATTCATTTTGAAGATGCAGTCAAAGAAGAAAAAATGGTTGTGGCAATGGAGGAAGAAATAGAAGTAATAGAAAAAAAATGACACATGGGAGTTATTGAACCTTCCGCAAGGAAAAGAAGCCATTGGAGTGAAGTTGGTCTATAATACCAACAGAAACATTGAGGGGAAGATTGAAAGGCATAAAGCGAGTCTAGTTGTCAAATGGTACAAGAAACAACATGGAAGAGATTATTCAGAGACATTTTCACCAGTCGCGAGTATGGAGACAGTGCATAGAGTCATGTCAATTATAGCACAACATAAATGGAAAGTGTATCAAATGGACATAAAATTAGTGTTCTTGAATGGAGTGTTGAAAGAGGAAGTATATGTTGCACAACTGCCTCGTTATGAGGTAGAAGGCCAAGAAGACAAAGTGTATAGGTTGAGGAAAGCTCTTTATGGGCTAAAGCAAGCACCATGTGCATGGTATAGCAGGACAAATGCTTACTTGTTGGACAATGGCTTCAACAAATGTGATAGTGAGCCTGCTCTCTACATCAAAGAGGGTGATGGTAAGATTCTTATTGTTGTCTTATATGTTGTTTTTTATAAGTAGTGATGACTTGCTCATTTTTTATTTCAAAGAAGTAATGAAAAGTGAGTTTGAAATGACTGACTTGGGGTTGTTAAGATATTTTTTGGGCATACAAGTGAAGAAAACAGAAAAAAGCATTTTTATTTCTCAAGCAATGTATGTAGCAGACATTTTGAAGAGGTTTAAAATGAAAAACAACAGGCCCGCATCAACTCCAACTGTCATGGGGTTGAAATTGAGGAAATAAGATTGAAACAATAATGTCAATCCAAGATTATACAAAAGTATGGTGGGAAAATTGATGTATTTGACTGCCACAAGGTCAGATATAATGTATGCAGTGAGTTTGGTGTCGAGGTTCATGGAGACACCCAAGGAGATGCATTGGCAAACATAAAAAATGATTCTAAGGTATGTCAATGGGACAAAACAGTATGGTACTTTATATACTACTACAAATGATTTTAGGCTGGTTCATTACACCAACAATGATTGGGCAGGAAGTTTCGAAGACAGAAAGAGCACATCTGGATATGTTTTTCATTTGGGTTTCGGAGCCATTTCATGGGCCTCTAAGAAGCAGTCAATAGTGTCATTGTCAACAACAGAAGTTGAATATGTCGTCACAATAGTAGCAGGGTGTCAAGCAGTGTGATGAGAAGTATGTTGAGGGATCTATGCCACGACCAAGAGGGAACACCAACTATTTTCTATGACAACACTTTTGCAATTGCACTATCAAAGAATTTTTTTTTCACAAGAGGACCAAGAACATTGATGTTAATATCATTTTATTAGAGAGTTAATTAACAATGGTGAAATTGTGTTGCAACACTGCAGGTCACAGGAACAATTTGCTGATACTTTCACAAAGCCATTGGCACGTGAAAATTTTGTTTCTCAAAGGCTGTTTGGAAACTTTCAATAGTGGAAGTTGTGATTAAGGAGGAAGTGTTGGAAAATTAATCCTAACCACCGCGTTAAACACACTGACAACAACCATACTTGTCATATGTATTTTTGCAAGTTGTAGATTTGTTTGCAGGCTGAAGGATAGAAGGTCTGAGCAGGAGTAGGAATTTTCCATTCCACAACACACATCAAGCATTTAAGAATGAATGTGAATTTAATGTAGGATTAGTAATTAAGTATGGTCAAATATTTACTCCACTAGTGAAAAAATATGTACTCCACAACATAGATATGAACAATCGCCCATCGTGTGTCTTAATGTTTTGGTTCAGTCATGCATTAATGTGTCAGAAATGTATGTTTTGTATACATCTATGAAAAATTCTTTTTGTATTGTCGAGGAGTTGAGAGGGTGTAAGTCTGAAAGGTAGAGAGGAGAAAATTGTGGAGCAGAAATTGGTGGGCATGTGAAAACAAGTTCTTATAGAGTTTTTTGTTTGTTACTCCGCAACCCTTGGTGAAGTGTAAATCCCTGTAAACCTTTTTTTTTACTTGGTGAATGAGCTGTGGTCTCATATGAATGTATTTTCATGCATTATAATTATAAGCTAAAGTTTTATTGTGTCGCTGTAAGCTTTACTCTGTTTTTCCTGTTTTCTGTCGGTTAAATTTCTGTGTTATTTAAGCCTCTTTTTAGTTGTGATTTTCTTGTCGCAACTAGAGATTTGACCTCTGCAACTGATTTGCTGAGGGAGAATCCTCTCCTCTTCCCCCTATAAAATTCTAACACCGCTCAGCACTACCCCGCCTCCAAGAAAATAGAAAGTTGGATTACGCCGAATACAAGCAGGAAGGGCTTCCTGCAGAGCTAGCTAGTGAAGAGTAGAGAAAGAAAACACATTTTGATAATTGATTTGATTGATAACAGACCACGACTACGCTGAGTTGGAGGAGGGGGGTTGGCATGGAAATCACCATCTGAGATTTGGATGATCAAAGTCCGAGGAAATGGAAACAATATTTAAGTAATATTTAAGTAATGGAGGTTATCGTTATTTAAATTAGCAAACCAATGTCACTTAATGTGTCCATGTAATATTTGGATGATCAAAGTCTGAGGAAATGGAAACAATATTTATGTAAGGGAGGTTATCATTATTTAAATTAGCAAACAAATGTCGTTTAATGAGCAAAAAAGCATATGGACAAAAGGTAAACAATGGCTAGAGTGACCAATTTAAAAAAAAAACACCTTCAATGTAACAAAGAAACAATACCAGGTACACTATTACAGACTCCACAAATTAGAAATGAGATAGAGAATTAGTAGATAATCTGTTTTTCCTTCTTATTTTTAGGAGTAACACTTCTCATTCTTATAATGATATAGTTTATATTTAAACTTTTGTTCTGTAATATTAGTTTCTAGAAATTAAAAAGACCTTAAAATAATTCAAGCTAGAAATCCAAACATTTAAATGGTCTATTATCATTTACATTATAAGTAAATGTTTAATTTTTTTCTAATTGTTTCATATCTTGATTGATAGACACCACTTTACCCTCCTTTTAATGTCTCATTGTATTGTGTTTCCATGCATATATATTCAATTTCTATGTTGCATTTTTGAAGGATTGTTTCAACTTTTAGTGAATAAACATTTTTTTATGTTTTTTTATTTCTTATTAGTCCCCGCTGCATGTAGCATGGGACTATAGTAATCGATATTTTGCACTAGTATTTATTGGGATACAAAACCGATGCAAAATTCTATTTTTTAATGAAAGTTCTATTGGTCCCTCCAAATTCTATCAAATGAACGGATGGGCCCTCCAAATTCTATCTAATGAACTATTTCACCATCTTATTTGGCCTCATATCGAGGCCATACATAGGATAAACCTGTAAAAACCAACGATATATTGTATTGCAATAATACAAATGAATTAATGCCATCTCCAACTTAGCATTAATTTGTAAACACTTAATGTTCTTGCCTTTGGCTCTGGAGAGGATAAGTGGATAAGCTTACAAAAGTCAGGATAAGATTTATGTTTTCACTAATACAATTTTTTCAGGCCAACAAAATAGTTCTATCATTTTCCCCATACCTATAGAACTAATATAGAACTATTTTTCCACCTATACCTATTTTATTTGACACTTGTTCTCATTTCCTCCTTCAACCTGCCATTTGTTCTCATCATTTATTCTCACCGCATTCTCCCCGCAACTATTTTAGAGCTTCAATCGCATGAAAATGGTATCCCTCTCAACGATTTTAGAGCTTCACCTGCATGAAAATTTTGCACAATCAATATATGGGATTGCATGAAAATTTGCAACAATCAGTATATCAAATTTAGCAGAGGTAGTTTTCATATTTAAGTAAATTGAATTGTGTTGTTTGTGTGGTCCGTAACTCAGGCTTATAAACCCTCAATAGGACATTTGTAACAAGGAGGGAATCACATGTTTTCCATATTCATAACATCTGTAGAAACCATCTATCTGGAACCTATATATGAGGTGTAGTAAGAATTAAGGTGTTTTAAATCCATCTATATGGAACCTATATATGAGGTGTAGTAAGAATTAAGGTGTTTTAAATTGTATATTTATTTATTAGGTTAGTGGTTAATCCTTTAAAGGATCTTGGAAAAGATACTTGGCTTGGATTGTTGCATTGAAAACTATTCAAAGATACATTAGAATAGTCCAATATGCAAACAATATGCTAATACTCATATCTTCCATACAAATGGAGTAACTAAATGTATTATCTTGATCTTTCTACACAAGCCCTGTACTTAGTTTTTCATACAAAAGTCTAGTATGTGCAGAATTAATAACCCAAAGGCTTTCAATATTGATTTATATATTGTCACACTTATTTATATTGATTTAGGCTTTCAATATTGATTTATATATTGTCACACTTATTTATATTGATTTATATATTGTCACACTTATTTTTTTTTCAAGAATTATGTGGTAAGAAAACTATGTGAAGGGGCATTTGAATTTTCTCAATCAATATTTTATTCGAACAGTTTTATTTTCACCATACTTCTGGAAATGTTCGATACAAATATCTTACAGGAGTAGTTGGGTGGATGGTTTATATTGAACCAACTGACCTCTCTAGACATGGTCATCAATGATAGTCTGTGCATTTGCTTGAGATTTTCTATTTTCAGCACTGCCCACAGTGTACATAGTTCTTCATTTGCTTGACTTTTTCTGTTTTTTACAATGTTGAATTCTCAAACCTTATCTCCAAATGGTTGGCATGAACTTCATTATCTTTCTCAGGAGGTAGACTTTTCTCATATAAGGTTCCCCTTTCTTACCCATCTATGGTTCCAGGTCCTTTCCTAAGGATGCATATCAGGTTCAAGGCTCAGGTTAGATGGCCTTTACTCACATGCTGCATAACTTTGCATACAAAACTGTGACGAAAGCACTATCTCATAGGTGCGTGTTGTTTAGCAGACCAACACAACTAAACCTCATGAGCGGTAGGTATCAGATCGATTCTCACTACCACAAGATCTGAAGGTCGTGGAGGAATGGTATGAGAGACACACCTAGACGACTTAGCCCTAACCCCGACAAGAGAGAGACCTTGAAAGGTAATCGGCCTCTATCAAAACTCGACTCGACCCTGATGATGAAATTGTATTATTCCGAGTTATTAAGCAGGTTGTTAAGACTGACGTTTGTTAAATCACCTTCCATAAATAACAATATGACTTCCCACATACCAAAACTGACATCAAATCACATACACGACAATTTTATGACCTCGATTCCTTATCTTGCTTATGCCAAATTGCTATTTTATGCCATAACCAACTATACAAAGAAAACAAAAAGAAGAAAACAAACCAATTCAAATTCCTATACTTGAAGGAAGAGGGAGCTTAGATTGAACAGCAGGGTAGGTAGGCCATTGGTATGCTGCTCGACCTTTTCCGTCCTCAATTGATTTCTCCCATGAGTTAATACATTCATAGTGTTCCACTTGCCGTGGAGTACAATATCAATAATTGTTCTCTGGTTTCTGTAGGAACCTTCATAGCTTTGTAAGGCTAATACATTTTAAGTGACTCGACCACCACTATATTTGCACAACCCAACAATATTCATTCCCTTTAAGAATCCAACAACTTCATTCCCTTCTCTCTTTGATTCAAGCCGCCAATCACCATCTGCATCTTGCTTTATTTTTGTACATAATCACTGCAATGGAAACTAAAATTCACTCATAAAATTCACTCATGGTAAGAAACCCCGAAAGCATTTGTAAGAAACCATGAAAACATTTGTATTTTTATTGTTTCTGGTTTTTTGCATGCAATTTTGAGCATGCCCTTACAAATGTCATTTCTCTTCAAGGTTCTAGTAAAAACGTGGCCATGCAGGCACTTGAATAGGGACGTTGGGAAGCTGAAAATAGGTTCTGATAGAAACATGGCCATGCGGGCACTTAAATGTGGACGTTGGGAAGCTGAAGACATTTAAATAGACGTCTGGCCATGAAACCTTATGTGCCAAGTATAACTTTATGCCAAGTGTAATAATGCGAAGCAATGAAACTTTATGCCAAGTATATACCTGTGGGTTACATTTGATTAGCTCACTCGTTGGATCAATCCATGCTACAGTGCTTGGGCAGGATACTGCCCCAGGCTTTTCCTAGTTCAATCTATTTTATTACTAACCGCCTAGGTTAGTTATTAACCATTTCTGTGCTCTTTCTTTTACGGGTTAACGCTTGGATAATATGATGTACTTAGTAATTTCACTGATGCTAGGCAATAACGTAGTATGTACTTACTTTAGTTGGTACTAATAGCTCGTGTGTGATGTAATGAGTAAGGCATAGATATAAAAGTAGAATATGCTGATAGGCTTTTTAGGGCTCCTATACCATGCCTATGTAGCAATTACCACCCACCCATCTTACGCGGTGCATTCAAGTCTATTTCGGATCTCCGTATTGAATCCTATTACCAATGCGGAGAGATTCCTTAAACAGATGTGAGCAAATTAATTAGATCACCTATGAGCCTGGTCCCAATGTGTTTTTTCCGTTCCTTGTACCCGAATGCTCAACCATATCCGGAAATGGTCATGATCTAGTACTCGGAGGGTGAGCGGTGCCAATCATACAAGAAACACTTATTACTATAGTGCTTGAGCCATAAAGTACCCATGGAATCCAAGCAGCTGCTCCTTCATTAGCTCACACCTATCCGGGTCAGCGTTGACTAGGCATGTACATTCATTTAGGAGAACCGAATACTGTGTGCTTGGCTGAGCTAGCCTGAGATGTGGGTCGGTGGATTCGAAAACTAAAACTACCACATTTAAACACAGTTACTATTCAACGAGCAACACTTCTTGCTTGGTTGAGTAGGAACCGAATACTACATGCTTGGTTGCGCTAGCCTGAGATGTGGGTCGGTGGATTCGAAAACTAAAACTGCCACATTTAAATACAGTTACTATTCAACAAGCAACACTTCTTGTTAGACAGAGACTTGTTGCTTAGCAACCGCTTTTATTAAATTTATTTTCAATCAATATATTTTCAATTTAGTTAAATTATATAATTATAATCTCACATATAAATATAAAATTAGCATTACCATTTTCGGAAATATGCAAAAAAGAATGTCCCTATCGCTCTAACAGGGGAACAACCAAGCAATCATTAAACAAAACGTTGAAACCCAAATGAACTACGAAGAGGGTTTGGATTTGTGGGTGGACTTTGTTAACTGTGCGTGCTCCTTGTCTCATTGCCTCAGGAGACGTTAATTTGATGATTTCATAACAATTAAAAGGATCTGTGGGAAGAAGAGTATTCAATATATTTATATGCGTAAGTTTTATATTTTCATACATGGAGTTGTTAGTGCTTCGGCCCAAAATTTGTTAGGTCTTCCACTAGTGTTGGGAAGCATTCATGGTCATGTCGTTTCACTTATACTCAATCTACTATTTAATGTTTAAAATCTAATTAAGTTTTATATTTTCATACATGTAGTTGTTAGTGCTTCGGCCCAAAATTATTTTCATACATGTAGTTGTTAGTGCTTCGGCCCAAAATTTGTTAGGTCTTCCACTAGTGTTGGGAGGCACTCATGGTCTTGTCGTTTCACTTAATAGTATACTACTCAATGTTTAAAATTTAATTCAACAATACTTTAGCAACTTTGGAAGCACCACCCCACCTTATGCTATCCCTAGATTTCTTCTTTCACTCCCTTTTTCCTCTCATGACAAAATACGTGGCTACCACTATTCTACGAACAAAAGGAAGAAGTCATCACAATAACATAACACTTCAAAAAACGATACTGTCCCATTTCATGTATCATGCTATGTCGTTTAAATTATATATCATTGGATCTCATAAAATGGATTATAATGCAACATTGAGTATTAGAGTACCCTAACAAATCTTTAAAAAAATTTAATGTCATGTGTGTTTATTTCCAAAAGCTTCATATATTTGTAGGTATTCTATAGACGGGCAAGTGGGATGACATTATCGGAAAGATATGATACAATTTTCAACTAAAGATTTAACAGGGGATCAAATTGATATTATTGCATATAATTAGATTGAATATTTTATAAATAAATAGAAATGAAAGTGCTCCCACTCAATTTTTTTTTTAATATAAATGATCTAAAGAAGTGAAAGATATTTCTTGTACTCACATTAATACATATATGAAATATGCCAGGTGAGTCTTTATTTGTCTAACATAAATATAGATTTTGAATTCAATTTTACCATTCAAAAATTATGAGGAAATGTTTATTAGTGTTCTTATTTACTTGTTGGAACTTGGTTGCATATGGCCCCAATCCACATGTCAACTCTCAAGTGGTGAGGTTACCATGAATCTTATGAATAAGAGAAGAAAGATGCAATCCACACCAAAACATTAAATTTTGTTGTATATCACTTTACTGTGTAGGTTTTGGTTGTATATATCACTTCATTATGTATTGACTTTATTTATGTCCAAATTATATTGTTCTATTATATATTATATAGGCATGTTGATAAATATGGTGGTATGTGTTATTAGAAAAATGTTGTGGTTAGAACTCAAATATTCAAGTATGCACCACATTTATTATTATTGGATATATGAGATAGTGGTAGATGGGTTATTGAAGATGTTTTGAGTTTTTTTACCAGGATATTTCGAATATTTATTTGAAAATTTACTGTAATATTTGTAATAATTTTGGTGTGATTGTATTTTTAGGCTTTTTACGACCCAATATATGAGGGATGTTGTCAGATAACGTTACATTAAAATTATATATATATGTGTGTGTGTGGGGGGGGGGGTGTGGGTGGGGGAAGGGCGGGCTAATATATGTATATACAAGAGATGTTTGGTGTCAATCTACTTTTAAAAAAATAATACTACATTAAAAATCAATGTCAATCATAAACAAAATACTTCAATTTTCACCTTTATTTTGCATGAACTTATGCATTGAGATAAAGTAACAAAAATAAAAATAAAAACAATCCTATAAAAATTAAATAATAATAATAATATGTGGAATATAACCTATTTCATAGAGAAATTAAATGAGCCTAGATCCATCTTAACTCCGCATCTACTAAGCCCACAGGGAACAAATATCTTTACTCTAAAAGTGGCTTGCATATCAAGAGATTTGATCCCTCTAAATGCTTAGTAAACCCATGTTTAAGATGGATCTAGGTTGGTTTAATTATTATTTATAATTAATTGTAATTTTAAATAGAAATATAATTATTAATTTTATGTTTTTTATGAGTCAAAATGTTAAAGATTACAACATTTCTACCTGTTGTGTTGTACAACAAACCCCCCCCCCCCCCCCCAATCTCTAAAATTTTTATAAAAAACTTCGAATAGAAATGGGTCCCTTTTTAAGACTTAGTTAAAATTCAATGATTCAATAAAAATCGCTTGCCTGGAATTAATCGTATGACACATGGAAATCATTATCAAAAGGTCCGATGTGATAGAACCAATATCCAAAACCTTTTGTCAAAATGTGATATAATATGATCTATCCTTCTTTGAAAAGCCCTCATAAGCAAATCCACGATGTGATAATGTGATCGGAGATCACATATCGCAATGTTAAACAAGGATGCATCCCAAAATGTCTATACTAAACCTCCAATCTGATAACATAATCGCAATCAGCAATCGCACATATCATGTGTCACAAAGCAGAAGCCCTTTCAAATTCCCTGATTGCGATATCATAAAGTAAGGAGCATGTTTCAATGAAAGACGGTCAAAAGGTATTATTAGCAGGTGCAAATCTTAAAAGGAATAATAAATGAAAAAGCAATAAATCAAACGGTTCGATGATTGTCCCTCCTCCTTATTGTATTCCTTACCATTATTGCAATCGAGCTATCAGTCCAAAATGTTAAGCCTGACCGATGAACCTCCCAATTGCGATTTGCGATTTATCACTGATCGCTGATCAGGAAGATGAAAAGATACTTTTTAAAGGACCATCAAGCATATGTGCAATGTCACGTATAATTATTACATTTATTAACCACGATTGGTAGTTATGAAGGTCATTAATTTTGCAGTTAAAGGTGAATCCTTTGAGGATTTCACCTGTGGTAATACTTAATTACATTTGGTTTATCATGCATAAATTACCATAACTCTTTTCATTTCATATTAACTTTGAGCGGGTATATTTCTCTGTTACATTTTTCATTGTTTGTGCAAAGCAACTCTGAGCTGATGAATCCAGAGAAAATGGGAAAGAAGGTAAAGAAACCCAAGGCCCCTATCGTAGCTAAAGAAGAACCAAATAATAAAGGATTGATATCTGATATTACCTGCCTCGGTTTAGGCAAAGCATCCTAGGAGAGTATCTACAATTTGCTGGAAGTAGAGGAGCCTGAAGAACTCGAAGAAGAAGCAACAACAGATTCCAAGAGCAAATCAAAGAATACTCTTAAGGAATTGGCATGTTCATATCTACATAGAACAACAGCTCGTGCCAAGGTTTTACCTTATAATGATGTGGTCAGGTGGATTGTTGAAAGCATTGTGACCACAGACAGGACATTCTCTACAGCTGATGGAAAAGTGTTCGGGTCGTTTAGAGCAGAGGATCTTAGACAAATGTACCATTTACCTCAGCCAGAGAAGCGGTATAACAAAGCATTTTTGGAGGCTTTTGCCAAGGAGAATGACATTGAATCTGACCCTATCAGACAATGGAGACATTTTCTGACCAAACACAAGCACGAAACATCAGGTATGTACTCTGTATATTCATTGGCCTCTCCTTATTGTTATGTTGGTGCAATGATGTGCAAACTCTTCGGAGTCCATGATTCTGCTAAATTCTTTATAGATATGGTCCCATTAATGGAGGCTGCAATTAATGGTTATATCATGGACTAGGATTCTGTCTAATAAAATGGTGACCGAGATACTTGAATATAGAAAAAAAAGGTTTGTGTCTACCCGGGTGATACTTCCCTTTTACATGAGTGCCTATATCATGGACACTATCTATTTTATTTCTGAATACCCCATTCTTGGATGGAAATGGACTCTGGAGGATCCCAATCCCATTCACATCTATCATAAGGAGCTATGGAAAGCCCATTATAAGAACCATCTGTATAGAATTTGTCATGGTTTTATTCTTCTCGTGTATTATGCCATATTCAATAAGCCTACTCCTAGGTTATCTAAGGAAGCATCAGTCGACCTAACTGCAATTGGCAGTTGGTTTGGAGAAGAAAGATTCACCTATATAAGACTTTTCAGCAGTCTTACCAACCCTCATGTTCTTCCTTTGTACATCCCTTATAAACTGTTGGCTAGGCAATTTTCACATCATATAACAGTTAACAGGATGTCAAGGACCCTTAGGGACTCTAAAAAGCACATGTGGCCGACATTTCCCCTTCGACGTGGAGCTTTTACCCTGCATGATTTTAAACATGCAAAGAAGGAGGCCAAAACAATAAAGTTGTTAAAACTTGCAACTATCCCAAAATGGCAGTACAATCCTAGAAAGGTTGCCTACAATGTTACCTTCCAGGCTAAAATAGCCAGATTTGATCATGAGGAGCATAGCTATGACGACTTTTTTGTTTCTTCAGAAGTATTTTCTCAAGTCAAACATATGGCCAAAATCAAATTGGGAGCCGAAGTACTAGAGAAATTCTATAGGCTCAGGGCGAAGAGATTGGAAACCCTACCTATAGACTTATTAAATACGACCTATATGGTACAACCTCAAGACTACATCAAGGAGAAAATTACTGAGCAGACTATTGAAATTGAAAAGATTTCTGAGAAGGAGAAGACACCAGAAAAGGAGCAGAAGCAGGTAACAGCTAGTGAACCCCTTGATACAGATATTAATATTGATCCCAAGTTAATCAAGGAATGGGAACAATTTGATTCAATCATTAGTAATCCCGAGAAAACCCAAAGATTCCTACACTAGAAGTATCTACAGCGCAGAAATCAATAGCCAACATAGTTCTAATTGTTGGAACTAGCGGCCCACCCAAGTTTCAAAAAGACATAGAGATTATCCCTGAAAATCCCACTGAGGAGATTGTACCGCAAATTGAAGAAATACCACCACTGGATGTCTTTTACAGTCCTAAGCATAGGGTTGTAGTCAAAAGATAGACAAGGAAGAGGAAAATTGATCACAATCCTCTTTGAACTCCCCAAGAAGAAATGATGAACGTGGTATGGAAAGCAGAGGTTGATCCCTCAGAAGATTTAACAAAACTATCTCAGTATGCCGGAGCTTATACTACAACGGCAATGTATAAGGCTCTAGAGGTTAGCCATCTATTGAAGGAAAAAGCCCAGGCAATCATTCAGCTAGAGGCACAATCGGCAGAACGACAACAAAAAATACAACATCTTGAATAGCAGTTGATACAACAGAGGAAACTTAATGAACAATTAAATGAGTAGTTAAAACATGAGAAGTAGAGGATTGATGAACATGCCATCCATAAACAGCAAGAGTTCTCTCAAGCATTGAGTAAACTACAACTATTAAGCGAGCAGGAGAAGAAATCAAAAGAAGAGAAAATTGCACAAATGAAAGATCATATAGAGCGATTCAAAGGATATCCCCAGGGAAATGAATTTAGAACTGAAGCTTTGGAAATGACCAAGGCTTTGTCCCGACAATTGGGTATTCTATGTCATAATATATCATTGTTTGTTCCCTTATGTGATATTTCAACATCTATGATTGAAAAATTAGTGGATGTAAGGCTTGAGTTAGAGAAGGCAGATGAAAGATTAACTAAATTTCTATCATGGCAAGATTCGAAGGAGGGAAAAGTAGCCAATCTGGCAAGAATACAAGAGTCACATAAGGAAATCTTGTTTTCTGAATGGGAGTTTCAATTAATGAAAGCTGAGAGAGCTACATCCAGATACAGAGCAACAACAAATAATTTGATTGAATTAATCAACAACAGTCTGCATTTATCTAATCTAATTATAGATTTCTCTCCAGGCAAACTCCGAAAGGTAAAAGTGTTGGAACAACATTGGAACCAAGAGTTGATGCAAAGAGAAAAATTGATCGGAGGCATTCAAAGCCTAACATGGGAAATGTTCTGGTTTTTCCTTGTTAAACCACACAGTCAGCAAATGGCAATGAAGTGTCTCATGGATGCAATCAACTGCATGATCCTTGAACTTGTCGATGCCACATATACAACTCAGTTACACTCCTAGATAAGTCAGCCACCAGAGATCCAGCCAATTCTTGCCATTTTTCAATTGTGATCACAAGAAGATAAGCCGATACAGTGAATCCATTTAACCGCCGCAACACTGCTATTTTCAAGATAAATCTTAGATTTATGTGTTTTTAGTTATACCAATGCATAGCGACTTTCTTTCATAGTTTGTTGTTATTTGTAGTATTTAAAGACTCTTTCATGTTTTTAGAAGAGGTCCGCAATTTTGTATTAAGACTTAAATCGAAGGTTGCACTACTATACTTCCGATATATATTTTTTATAAAAGATTAGACCAGAATTCTGAATTTTGACAAAGAAGGCTTTTATGAGATTTGCACTTTTGCATCTTGTGAAAGTATTTCAAAATTAGAAGGCATAATTTGAATGTGATTTACATCAGAGGAGATCAAAATGCATACGGTACTATTATCTATGTTTTCACTTTATTTCTCTATGTGAATTAGCATTTATCAACTTTGCTATTATTAATATGTATATGTTTCTAAAACAATTCTTTAATTTGTCACTTTTGAATGTTTCAGAGTTGTCATCTTTTGAATATATATGTCAGTGATATATTATGATCAATGCGATAATGTTTTAATTATTACTTTGTTTAATTAATTAAACAAAGTAATCATCATATGAATGCATATTTCTATGCTATGAATAAATCATCTTTATGTTTATTTGTTAATAGAAACAATAAAAAATCGCATTGTTAGAAAAACACCCGGGATAGATTAGTTATCTTTGTATATTTTTGCACTTTAGAATAGAGCACTTATCACTCTCATTATACATTACAAACTAATCACCCATCAACTCATATATCACTGGGAAATTGGTTCCATTACATCTAGTCGGAGCCACCACACCAAACAGAAAAGGAGTTGCACTAAGGTCTGGACCGGGTGGTTTTCCTCGATGTTGATGTAGCGATTTTAGAGGCATCAACATTTTTGGTGCTAGAAGGAGAGCTTGAACTATGAATGGCGAGAAAATCCAAATCCATAGCCCATTCTGAGAGTAAGTCTCCCTCAACATCTCCCCTAACTTCTCCCTCTTATTCTAAATCTCCAATTTCTAAGAGAGAAGTTGAGAAAACAACCACTATTGAAAACCTAAACTTATCAGACAAATCCAGTCTTGAATCTCCTGAAGTTTAGTCCTTAATTCCTAAAGTTCAAGGATTTTCAATATCACCACAGAAATCTGAGTTATCTCAAGGCAATGTGACTTCGCAATACATTCCTTCCCATCCTCTTACCAAATTACAAAGTGAAAAGCTTGGTATTGAACCCACAGAATTCCCTCTGCCTAAAAGAAAAAGAGCAAGGAAGACACCTGAAGAGTCTGATAGTGAGACTCTTTCATCATCATCATCCATTTCATCTAATCCATTGCAAAGTCAACCATCCACTCCCCAACTCCATATTGTTGTTCAACAGGGTACTGGAACTTCAACATCGTCTTCCCAACCACTTGTAACTTCATCTGCGCTTTCCTCTGTTAGTAGCTCAAAAATGGCACAGAGACCATGGAACAATCCAGGGGCAGTCACAATGCCTGCACCCTTGAGTCAATTGCTGGCTCATCCCGAAAAATGGCTACCAAAGTTTAACCCAGATATAGGCATACTGGCAGAAGAACACATAAACAACTTTATGTTGTCAGTAAACTTAAATGGAGTTACTGAAGAAGATGTTGTTGTTAGGCTTTTCCCATATACCTTACAAGGAGCAACTGGGTCCTGGTATTTTTCATTACCATCAGGATCCATTACTAGTTGGAATATTTTCCAAGAGCAGTTCTTGACTAAATTCGGTGATGATAGGTCTACAGTGACATTAATCAATGATCTCTCAAATCTTAAAACTGAATCAAGAGAACCTATCAAATATTTCAACTCGCGATTTAATAAGCTCTTAAATAAGATTCCTACCACATCTAAACCTAGTGAAGAGGTTCAAAGTGAATGGTATATATTTGCCTTACCTTCAAATATAGCAATCTTCGTAGATAGAGCTGCAAAGCCCACTTTAGCAGAGAATATGAAGGAAGCAATCCTTGTGGAAAAACGTATCATTTTCTTAGAAAAGAAAACCAACCTTGAAGAACAAAAGTCTAAAAAAATTACTTTTAAAGACGATTCAAAGAAGAAGGTGGCTAAAGATCCATATGACATGGAGGGTCTGTAAAAGGTTTTAAAAACTATGTCAAACGAAATGGTAGAAATTAAGAAACAAGTAGCTGAGACCTCCACTAAAAAACCATTTAGGAACTTTAAAAGAGCTGAATCAAAACCACCTAATGCTATATCTAATGCAGAATCATATTTGGATAACGATGAAGATGAAGATACAATCTTATCATCAGAGGAAACTAAGGAAGAAGAAGTTGTTGAATGCCATGGTATGTGGGACTTCATTTTTCCCAAATCAGAGACTAAAAGTGAATAGGAAGCTTTCCTAGTAAGTAACATGAGTAAAGTTGTTGCAGAGCCTGTTTAACCAATTCAAAGGAAGAAAAATGTAAGTACTACTACTGGAGATAAGTCTCCCACAAAGAAATCTACAACAGTGCCTACTCAAAATCAGCCATCATCTTCCAATCCACCCTCATCATCCAAGACATTGGTAGTTGCTGACTCTATGGATTACAACATCGTCGAAGACATGAAGAAGACTAGAGCAAATATCTCTATATTTGAGCTTAGCAAGCTCAAACATCAACAGAAATTGTTACTCAAATAATTAAATGCAGTACCTTCTTCTCCTCTTCCAAATGCTGTACTCTCCAAGGAAGCTAATGGAACAGGTAAGCCACCATTTGATAGAGTAGAAGCTAGTGATGTTGTTTTGATTGGAGATAGATCTAATTCTCATACCCCTCCATTTCTCTTGACCTACGAAATTTACAATAGAAATCTGCATAATTGCTTAATAGATTCAGGGGCTTCATCAAACATAATCCCAGCTTTGGTTTGATCAAAATTAAATATTGAGCCCCAAAAATCTGCAGTGCATATTGTGCAGTTAGATCGAACTAAGGTTCAAGTATTAGGAGAAATCAATTCAGTCACCATTACGTTATCAGTTGATCCTAGAGTTGTTCAGAGAATTGATATATTGATTGCTAACATCCCTGAGTTTTATGGGTTAATTCTAAGCAGGGATTGGTCTGAGAGACTCCATGGTTACATTTCTACTGATTGGTCTCATACGTGGCTTCCCTATAAAGGGAAACCAAATCAGTTTAAAATCGATCGGGAGAAGCATATGAATCATATTGTAACAAAATTTAACCAATAAAATCAGCCCATAACATTTAATAATAACATTCTTGGCAACTACTCATTTGAATCATTCTTTGGTAATTTTAATGCTCAATCATCACCTTTCTTAGTTAATATTTTCACATCTCAAATAGAAAATTTCTCTCATACAGATACATCAAGGTGTGTTAATATTGTTGAAGAAATTGTAAATAAAATTGTAGGTAAGCCTGTATTTTGGTCTTTATATTTTGTTGGGTCTAAATCTAATGACGGTGTAGGAGCAGGATGTATTTTAGTTAGTCCTCAGGGGGAGAAAACTATGTTATCCTGCAGACTAGAATTTGAGTGTACAAATAATACTGTTGAATATGAGGCATTGATTCAAGGACTGTACAAAGCAATAGGCCTGAAAGTGCAATATCTAAAAGTATTCGGTGACTCCAAGATTGTTATCAATCAGGTAAGGAATACTATTCATTTCCTTTCCGGACATCTCAAGCATTATCAGTCCTTGGTTCAAGACCTTATATCTCATTTTCTAGCGTTTAATATTTCTCCCATTCCTAGATCTCAGAATGTAGCGGTTGATTTACTAGCCAATGTTGCTTCTAAGCTTCTCCCATCCGAGGATTACAGCCCCGATAGATTTTCAGTTGAATTAATTTTTAGACCATTGGTTCCAGACAATGTCACTAACTGGCGGGTATTCAATCATGATGATGACATTTTTAATTTCTTAACTTTTGAGAAATCCCATGATAATCATATTATTGATGAGAGTGATCATGATCTTCAAATGAAGCAAAGACTTGAGGAAAATTCCATACCTAAATCAGTAGTCAAGCTTGAGGATCTATATGACATCAAGGGTAGGTTTAAGCAAGTTACTAATTCAAAACTTCCAAGTTCTACTTTGAGATTTGAATTAATAAACCTTGGCACTGAGGCCAAACTACAAAATATTAATCTGGGATTAGGACTTACCTCAGAAGAAATATTTGTTTTTATCAGAATTTTGAATAGATACAAAAATGTTTTCGCTTGTAGTTACAATGACTTAAAAACATATGATACTTCTATCATAAAACATATAATTCCAATGATGTCGGAAGAGAAGCCAGTGCAACAAAAATTGAGGAAAATTCATCCAAACCTACAAAGTCAAATTAAAGCAGAGTTAAACAAACTCTTGAAAGCTAAGATAATTTTCCCTATTAGACATTCAAAGTGGGTTTCTAACTTAGTTCCTATTAGAAAGAATAATTGTGACATTAGAATTTGCATTGATTCCAGAAATCTTAATAAAGCTAGTCGAAAGGATAACTTCTCACTACCAACAATGGAGAAAACTCTTCATTCATTAGCTAGTTTTGAATTAATGTCTTTCTTGGATGGCTTTTCTGGATATAACCAAATATTGGTGCATCCAGATGACAGACTCAAGACTACTTTCAGAACTAAGTGGTGCACATATGCCTACCAAAAAATGCCTTTCAATTTGATTAATGTTGGAGCTACCTTCCAGAGAGCAGTGGATATAACATTCAAGGGTTTAATTAATAAGTCAGTTGTTGTCTATCTAGATGACATTATTATCTTCTCCAAGAAAAAGGAAAATCATTTACATGATTTGAAGAAAATCTTTGAACGTTGTAAAAGATATGGGATTTCATTGAATCCTAAGAAATCATTTTTTGCTCTTGACCAAGGTAAACTCTTGGGGTTTATTGTCTCAAAAGATGATATTTATATCGATCCAAAAAGGATCAAGGAGATTTTTGATATTCCACTTCCACACAATAAAAAATCAATGCAATCATTTTTAGGTCAAATAAATTTTGCAAAAAGGTTTGTTCCAGATTTTTTACAGATTGTTTTACCATTACAGACCATGATCAAGAAAAATTCAATGTTCAAATGGGGACATAAAGAGAAGGAAGCTTTTGATTCAATCAAATAGGCAATCATAAGTGCTCATACATTAAATGCTCCAAATTTTTACAATCATTTTATTTTATACACCTTAGCATCTAATACTTCCTATGTAGATGTATTAACACAAATCAATGATCAAAAAGTTGAAGCACCCATATCATTTTTTAGTTCAAATCTCCAAGGTGTTGAGCTTAATTATTTTGAAGTAGAAAAATAAGCCTTCATTGTGTTCAAATCTATTAAACACTTTAGGCATTTCCTCTTAAAAACTCATAGAAAAGTAATAGTCTCTTTTTTAGCAGTGAGAAAATTACTAGTCTAGAGGGAATTAGGAGAGAAGAGGGTAGACTGGGTTACAGCATTACAAGGATATGATTTGAACATTAAACCAGCAAAAATTGTCAAAGGTCAAGGTTTTTTCAGGTTGTTAGTAGGACCTTCTAACATTCAGGAACATGAAGGTTCAAACAATATTGAGGAAATCAATGAGATAAGTACCATCAACCCTGAATCTCAATATGTGGATTTGTTATTTTATTTAAAAAATGGGTACGCTCCTTCTAATCTCTCTTACAAAATTAAACGTGCCTTAAGATTGAAAGCTAAAAGCTTCGACATTATTGATGATGTGTTGTTTAGAAGGAATTATGATTCGGTTTTATTAAGATGCCTTGAAAAAACTGAAGCACAGAAGGTCTTGCAGGAATTACATTATGGTCCAGCAGGTGGACATTTTGGAGGTGATACAACAACTCACAAAATTATACATGTTGGTTATTATTGGCCCACCTTATTTAAATATGCCCATGAATATGTAAGGAAATGCAAAACGTGTGAAACTGCCAGTGGAAGACAAAGAAAGTCAGTTTTTCCTTTGCAACCAGTCAACATCGAACAACCCTTTGAACAATGGGGATTGGATATCATTGGAGAGATTATTCCACATTCTTCCAAGTAGCACAGATATATCCTTACGACCACGGATTACTTTACAAAGTGGGTAGAAGCAATTCCTTTCAAGGTAGCTAACTCTAAGGCAATTATTGAATTCATAAATCAGTGCATCATTACCAGGTTTGGCATACCTAATGCTCTCATTTTCGATAATGCATCTTATTTTTCTGAAAATACCATACTTGAATTTTCTATTAAAAGAGGATTTGAATTGAAATATTCTGCAAACTACTACCCTCAGGGTAATGGTTTACCTGAATCAACTAATAAAAATCTTATCAAAATCATTAAGAGAACTGTTGATCATAATCAAGAGGATTGGCACAAGTCTTTAGTATTTGCATTATGGGTAGATGGCACAACACAGAAGGCCTCAATAGGCACTTCTCCATTCAATTTAGTGTATGGGAAGGAAGCTATCATACTAGCAAACTTAGCAGTCCCATCTCTAGTCTCAGTTCAGTTTATTGAAGAAAATCCCTCATCTTCTATTCAGTTGAAATATAATCAAATCCTTAAATTAGAAGAAGAAAGAGAAAAAGGAAGAATTACACATGCAAAGCATCAACAGGTTATGAAGTCTTCTTTTGATACAATTTCTACCAGCCCAAAATTTTTACAAATTGGTGACCTTATTTTGAAATGGGACAAAGAACACAAGATAAAGGAAAACACACTAAATTTCAGAAAATGTGGCTGTGACCATTTCAAATCATCGAGAAGGTACGCCCATCAACATTTGTATTGCAAGATCTATCAAGAAAGAGAGATTCTCTTCCTGTCAATGGGCTTATCTTGACAAGATTCTTTACCTAAGAAGGTAGCCCCTTCTTACTTGTAAATATTCAATTTGCAGTTGTGCTTGTTTGAATTTGTAGTTTTGTTTGTTTGTTAGGAAATAAGGTTGTAAATAGCCTTCTATTGGCCTTTGCTGTTTTGAAAGTTTCTTAAAGAAAATAGTGTAAATATTTACTTTTTATAAATGGAAGCCTTAAAGGAAAAGAAGGAAGTTCTAGGGAGTTAGATAAAAATAAAACTCTGAAAACCTCTTTTATTTTTGTTAAATCTTTTACAAACCTTGAAAATACTGTAAATCATCCCAAGTTTTTAAAGCCAAAATGAGGTTATCTATAAAAGGAAAATACTTATCCAAACCTAGCATCTACAACTCTTAAATTTTCATCCATATTCTCTTAAGGAGTAAATCATTCACTCCATCCACAAAGTTTATGATTTTTCAGATTGTAATTCTAAAATATGTTTGATAAAAAAGATAAGAGGTCTCATTACGAGTTTGCTTACCATTATCATAGGGAACTAATTAAGCTGACATTACCAATATTACATATCAAAATAGGGTAATGGCTTATAATTGTAAGACAAGGGGTCTCATCACGAGCCAGCTTGTTCAGTTCAATTACAAACAGTGGATGGCATTGTCAACAACTGGCCACCAAACCAGGACAATGGCTTTTTATCTTTTAAAAAAAATAAAAAAGATGAAAAATAAAAAATGTAAAATATATGTGTAAACATATCTTTTTGGATTAACTCTTAGAAGTTATACTCTGAGATGGATGGGACAATGAACGATTCAATGATTAAAAGGTAACCCTATCAAGACTATAAACGTTTGCTGGCAGCAGAGCCTTTACCTATGACAACAGAGTCATTATATAAGCTAAGTTGGGGAAGTCCCTTTGTTTTATCTTTATCAACCAATCAAGGCTTAAATAAACTTAGAATGTTTTTATTTTTAATATGGGAAAGAAATTGCAGAAACATTTTTCATTATATTCAGAGTTAATGATTGTCTAATTGTTCTTAGATTATTTTCTCTATACTCAAACATTTTCAAATTAAGAAAGTCAGAATATTGCATTACTTTCTTAGAGATAATTGTTTCTTCCAGTGAATCACCAATTGTTGTGTTGTACAACAACCCCCCTCATATCTAAAATTTTTATAAAAAACTTCAAATAGAAATGGGTCCCTTTTTAAGACTTAGTTAGAATTCAATGATTCAACAAAAATTGCTTGCCTGGAATTAATCATATGACACATGGAAATCCTTATCAAAAGGTCCAATGCAATAGAACTAATATCCAAAACCTTTTGTTAAAATGTGATATAATATGATATATCCTTCTTTGAAAAGCCCTCATAAGCAAATCTCCAATGCGATAATGCGATCGGAGATCGCATATCGCAAAGTTAAACAAGGATGCATCCCAAAAGGTCTATACTAAACCTCTGATCTGATAACATAATCCTAATCGGTGATCACACATATCATGTGACACATAGCGGAAGCCCTTTCGAATTCCCCGATTGCAATATCATAGAGTAAGGAGCACATTTCAATGAAAGACCGTCAAAAGGTATTATTAGCAGGGGAAAATCTTAAAAGGAATAATAAACGAAAAAGCAATAAAATAAACGGTCCGCTGATTATCCCTCCGCCTTATTTTATTCCTTACCTTTATTGAAATTGGGGCTATCAATCCAAAATGTTAAGCTTGACTGATGAACCTCTCGATTGCGATTTGCGATTTATCGTTGATCTCTGATCAAGAAGATCAAAATATACGTTTTAAAGGACCATCAAGCATATGTGCGATGCGACATATAATTATTACATTTATTAACCACAATTAGCGGTTATGAAGGTCATTAATTTTGTAGTTAAAGGTGAATCCTTCAAGGATTTCACCCGTGGTAATACTTAATTACATTTGGTTTATAATGCGTAAATTACCATAACTCTTTTCATTTCATATTAGCTTTGAGCGGATATATTTCTCTGTTACGTTTTTCGTTGTCTGTGCAGAGCAACTCTAAGCTAATGAATCCAGACAAAATGGGAAAGAAGGTGAAGAAACCCAAGGCCCCTGTCGTAGCCAAAGAAGAACCAAATAAGAAAGGATTGATATCTGATACTACCTGCCTCAGTTTAGACAAAGCATCCTAGGAGAGTATCTACAATTTTCTGGAAGCAGAGGAGCCTGAAGAACTCGAAGAAAAAGCAACAGCAGATTCCAAGAGCGAATCAAAGAATACTCGTAAGGAATTGGCCTGTTCATATCTACATAGAATAGCATCTCATGCCAAGGTTTTACCCTATAATGATGTGGTCAGGTGGATTGTTGAAAGCAATGTGACCACAGACATGACATTCTCTATAGCTGATGGAAAAGTGTTCGAGTTGTTTAGAGCAGAGGATCTTAGACAAATGTATCATTTACCTCAGCCATACAAGCGGTATAACATAGCATTTTTAGAGGCTTTTTCCAAGGAGAACGACATTGAATCTGACCCTATCAGACAATGGAGACATTTTCCGACCAAACACAAGCACGAAACATTGGGTATGTACTCTGTAGATTCATTGGCCTCTCCTTATTGTTATGCTAGTGCAATGATGTGCAGACTCTTCGGAGTCCATGATTCTACTAAATTCTCTATAGATATGGTCCCATTAAAGGAGGATACAATTAATGGTTATATCATGGACTGGGCAAACATTCTGTCTGATAAAATGGCCACTAAGATACTTGAATATCAAAAAAAAGGTTTGTGTCTACCCGGGTGATACCTCCCTTTTACATGAGTGCCTATATCATGGGCACTATCTGTTTTAATTCTGAATACCCTGTTCTTGGACGGAAATGGACTCTGCAAGATCCCAATCCCATTCACATCTATCATAAGGAGCTATGGAAAGCCCATTATAAGAACCATCTGTATAGAATTTGTCTTGGTTTTTTCTTCCTATGTATTATGCCATAATTAATAAGCCTACTCCTAGGTTATCCGAGGAAGCATCAGTCGACCTAACTGCAACTGGCAGTTGGTTTGGAGAAGAAATGTTAACCTATATAAGACTTTTCGACAACCTTGCCAACCTCATGTTCTTCCTCTGTACATCCCTGATAAACTGTTGGCCAGGGAATTAGCACATCAAATAATAGTTGAAAGGATGTCAAGGATCCTTAGGGACTCTAAAAAGCACATGTGGCCAACATTTCCCCTTTGATGTGGAGCTTTTACCATGCATGATTTTAAACATGCAGAGAAGGAGGCCAAAAAAACAAAGTTGTTAAAACTTGAAACAATCCCAAAAAGGCAGTACAATCCTAGACAAGTTACCTACAATGTTACCTCTCAGGCTAAAATCACCAGATTTGATCATGAGGAGGATAGCTATGACAACTTGTTTGTTTCTTCAGAAGTGTTTTCACAAGTCAAACATATGGCCAAAATTGAATTGGGAGCAAAAGGACTAGAGAAATTCTATAGGCTCAGGGCGCAGAGATTGGAAACCCTATCTCTAGAGTTATTAAATACGACCTCTATGGTACAACCTCAAGGCTAAATTGACGAGAAAATCACTAAGCAGACTACTGAAATTGAAAATATTTCTGAGAAGGAGAAGACACCAGAAAAGGAGTAGAAGTAGGTAACAGCTAGTGAACCCCTTGATACAGATATTAATAGTGATCCCAAGTTAATCAAGGAATGGGAACATTTTGATTCAATCATCAATAATCCCGAGAAAACCCAAGGGTTCACTACACTAGAAGTATCTACAGTGCAAAAATCAGCAGTCAACACAGTTCCGATTGTTGGAACCAACGGCCCACCCAAGTTTCAGAAAGACATAGAGATTATCCCTGAAAATCCCACTAAGGAGATTGTAATGAAAATTGAAGAAATACCACCACTGGATGTCTTTTATAGTCCTAAGCATATGGCTGTAGTCAAAAGACAAAGGAAGAAGAGGAAAATTTATCATAGTCCTCTTTTAACTCCCTAAGAAGAAATGGTGAACGTGGTATGGAAAGCGGAGGTCTATCCCTCAAAAGATTTAACAAAACCGTCTCAGTATGCCAAAGCTTATACTGCAGCAACAATGTATAAGGCTTCAGAGGTTAGCCATCTATTGAAGGAAAAAGGCCAGTCAATCATTCAGATAGAGGCACAATCGGTAGAACGACAACAAAAAATATAGCAGCTTGAACAACAGTTGATACAACAGAGGCAACTTAATGAACAGTTAAATGAGCAGTTAAAACATGAAAAGCATGGGATTAATGAATAGGCCATCCATAAATAGCAAGAGTTGTCTCAAAATCTGAGCAAACTACAACTATTGAGCAAGCAGGAAAAGAAATCAAAAGAAGAGAAAATCGCGCAAATGAAAGATCAGATAGAGCGATTCAAAGGATATCCCCAAGTAAATGAATTTAGAACTGAAACCCTGGAAATGACCAAGGCTTTGTCTCGACAATTGGATATTCTATGTCATAATATATCATTGATCGTCCCCTTATGTGATATCTCAGCATCTATAATTGAAAAATCATTGGATGCAATGCTTGAGTTAGAGAAGGCAACTGAAAGATTAACTAATTTTCTATCATGACAAGATTCAAAAGAGGGAAAAGCAACCAATCTACCAAGGATATAGGAGTCACATAAGGAAATATCGTTTTTTGAATGGGAGTCTCAATTAATGAAAGCTGAGGGAGCTACATCCAAATGTAGAGCAGCAACAAATAATCTGATTGAGTTAATCAACAACAGTCTACATTTATCTAATATAATTACAAATTGCTCTCCGGGAAAACTCCCAAAGGTAAAATTGTTGGAAAAACATTGGAAACAAGAGTTAATGCAAAGAGAAAAATTGATCGGAGGCATTCAAAGCCTAACATGGGAAACCTTTTGGTTTTTCCTTGTTAAACCACATAGTCAGCAAATGGCAATGAAGTGTCTCACGGATGCGATCAACCGCATGATCCCCGAACTTTTTGGTGCCACATATATAGCTCAGTTATACTCCGGGATGAGTCAGCCACCAGCGATCCAGCCAATGCTCACCATTTGTCAACTGTGATCACAAGAAGATAAGCCGATACAGTGAATCCATTCGACTGCCGTAGCACTGCTATTTTCAGGATAAAGCCCAAATTTATGTGTTTATTAGTTATACCAGTGAATAGCGACTTTCTTTCATAGTTTGTTGTTATTTGTAGTATTTAAATACCCTTTCATGTTTTTAGAAGAGGTCTGCAATTTTGTATTAAAACTTAAATCAGAGGTTGCACTACTATACTTATGATATATATTTTTTATAAAAGACTGGACCAAAATTTTAAATTTTGACAAAGAAGGCTTTTATGAGATTTTCACTTTTGCATCTTGTAAAAGTATTCCCAAATTAGAAAGCAGAATTTGAAGGTGATTTACATCAGAGGAGATCCAAATGCATACGATACTATTATCTATGTTTTCTCTTTATTTCTCTATGTGAATTAGCATTTATCAACTTTTCTATTATTGATATGTATATGTTTCTAAAACAATTCTTTAACTTGTCACTTTTGAATGTTTCAGAGTTGTCATCTTTTGAATATATATGTCACTGATATATTATGATCAATGTGATAATGTTTTAATTATTAGTTTTTTTAATTAATTAAACAAAGTAATCATCATATGAATGCATATTTCTATGTTATGAATAAATCATCTTTATGTTTATTTGTTAATAGAAACAGTCAAGAATCGCATTGCTAGAAAAACACCCAGGATAGATTAGTTATCTTTGTATATTTTTGCACTTTGGAATAAATCACTTCTCACTCTCATTATACATTACAAAACAATCACCCATCAACTCATATATCACTAGGAAACTAGTCCCATTACATTCAGTCGGAGCCACCACACCAAACGGAAAAGGAGTTGCACTAAGGTCCGGACCGGGTGTTTTTCCCTGATGTTGATGCAGTGATTTTAGAGGCATCAACACTACCATACAAGGATCAACTGTTTACATAGGAGTTAAGTTTACTAATGAACCTCAAATGTAAAGAATTTTTGTAATAATTTTTTTAATAAAAAGTGAATTGGGTGACGGGAAATTTTGGATAAAATATAACATTACAATATTATATGTTACCCAATATTTATTACCATGTCCACAAAATAAAATTCGCGGCGGGTGGGGGGAAATACCAATGAAAATGTAATATTATTATCTTTTTCCTAATACCTCCTTTACACCCTAGCCTAAATACTACATTTTATTCAATATTCCTTGTCACCCCTACTAATTTTATAATAGAGTTTGTTTACTTTTAAACCTCAAATATAAAGAAAAATTACAATAATTTATTTTTATTTTGTTTTCACGTAGTTAAAACCTTTACATTATATTAGAAGTACTTTACACATTTCTAGCATATTATTGGAATTAGATCTCAATTCAATGAAGGAATTATATATATCCCTCGTACTAAAAAGTAATTTTCATTTTTTTTTTTAATTTCAATTACTTTGTCTACTATAAAAAGTATAGAGAAAATAAAAATGAAATTGAAGTATTTTATTTATAACCAACATTGTTTTTAAAGTAATGTTATTAATTTTTTATTAAAGTAACTTTATACACAAAGATTACATTACATTACAATTACTTTACACATTTCTAGCATACTATTGGAATTAGATCTCAATTCAATGAAGGAATTATATATATCCCTCATACTAAAAAGTATTTTCTTTTAATTTCAATTACCTTGTCTACTATGAAAAGTCTCATGTAAAGTAAAAATGAAAATTGAACTATTTTATTTATAACCGATATTATTTTTTAAAGTAATGTTATTAATTTTTTTATTAAAGTAACTTAATACACAAATATACGTTACACACAAATATATAACATATACATATATTAACAAGCACATATATTTTTTTAAATGTAACGTTATGTGACAACATCCCCATATACTAAATTATAAAGCAACTTAAAAAATAAAAGATATTTCTTATACTTACATCAATATATATATAAAATATGCCCTGTGACTCTTTATCTATCTAATATAAAGATAGATTTTGAATTCAATTTTACTATACAAAATAAATGAGAACATGTTTCGTAACTTGTTGGAACTTAGTGTTTTTATTTGGAACTTGGTGTGCATATGGCCCCGAGTCCAGATGCAAACTCTCAATTGGTGAGATTACCATGAATCTTCCAGAATAAGAAAAGAAAGAGGCAATCCACACCAAAACATTAAATTTAGTTGTAGATATCATTTCATCATGTATTGACTCTATGTATTTCTAAATTATATTTTTCTATTATACACAATGTAATCATGTTGATAAATATGGTGCCACTTGGAAAATGTTGTGGCTAAACTTCAAATATTCAAGTATGCACCACACTTATCTATTCAAGTATGCACCACACTTATCATTAGATAGGTGAGGTAGTGTCAAATGAATGATTGAAAATGTTCTTAATGTCACACAGATTTGGGACATATATATTTATGATGTGGGCTACTAGTTAAATGAGATTTTTTTAAAGAGATATTTTGAACATTTACTACAATATTTGTAAAATTTCTAGTGTGATTGATTTTGCAAAATTTATTATTTGATATTCCTTGTTATGCTACAAGCATTATTTTATAGTCTAATACATGAAGGAGATGTTGTCACATAACGTTGTGTGTGTGTGCGCGCACGCATGCCTGCGAGAGATGTGAATTTATTATTTGATATTCCTTGTTATGTTGGAGGCAGTTTACTTGATATTCCTTGTTGCCTTAGAGGCATTTTACAGTCCAATACGTGAAGGAGATGTTGTCACTTAACGTTATATGTGTGTGTGTGTGTAACTCTACTTTAAAAAAAAATAGCGTTAAATTAAAAATCAATGTCCACCATAAATATAATACTTCAATTTTCATATTTATTTTACATGACCTTATATAATAAAAGAAAATACTTTTTAGCATAGGGGATATATGTAATTTCTTCATTGAGCCTACATCTAATGCCTATAGTATGCTAGAAATGTGTAACTTAACATAATGTACTGTAAAAATTCTAACTCAATGAAAATGAAATAAAAATAATCCTATAAAAAATAAATAATAATAATAATAATAAATGACCCATGGTATTCATGTGAAATATAACCTATTTCAGGGAGAAATTAAACTAGCCTAGATCCATCTTAGTTTTATGTTATATTTAGATACATAATTAATTGTAGAAAATGATGACATTGAATCCATGTAATCTGTAAAGATAGATTTTTTTATTGGTCTTAATATATTCAAAAGTGGGAGAAATATTAGAAAAAATGTAATTATTACATTTTGATCTAATATTTTTGCCTACTTCCATCAAACTTTTACTATGTTATATTGGGTAAAATATAATATTATAACATTACATTTTACCCAATATTTTCCCTTAACTCCCACTTTTTATTGTAATTTTTCTTTATATTTGAAATTTGAAAGTAAACAAACTCAACTATAAAATTACCATAAGTGAGGGGAAATATTGAGTAGAATGTAATATTTAGGCTAAGGTCTAACAAGAAATATTAGGTAATATGTAATTATATTACATTTTAATTAATAATTAAACCAGCCTAGATCCATCTTAACTATGCATTTACCAATTCCATAGATGGATCAAATTTCTTGAGATGCAAATTTCTTTTAAAATGAAAAGAGATTTGATTTCTCTTGTCCGAAGTTAAGATGGATCTAAATTGGTAAATATTAGAGTGGGGCTAAGACTGAAAAAGGTTGCAATTGTAACCTTCCCAAATTCTCCAAAATAAAGTTAAGCATAACTGGAAAGAAATGCTATGTAGGGTGAGAAGATAAGAATAAGCATAGTGAGAAAAAGAAAGTATTGTGAAAAAAAAGGGAATAATTCTTCCTTATTTGAAGCACTTTAAGTAAAGAAAAAAAATGTAGAAAGATCTTAATAGAAAGACATTGCTAAAAATAATAAACCATTACGAGAAAAAAGTTTGGACAATTCTTCTTAGTTGTGGAGAAACTAAGAGAAAGACCTTAACATAAGGACACTGCTAAAATTAATAAATACCATTAGGAGAAAAAAAATTGGACAATTCTTTTTAGCTGTGGAGAAACCAAGAAGGAAGCAAAGGCTCTCAGCTGGGGCAGATTTGCTAGGAGTGCAACTTATTGGTTGGGAGGAATGTATCTTGTTCCTTAATATTTGTTTGAGAGTAATTACAAATCAGATAAATAGTTAATGGAGTTTTTGAAATAATTATTCGTTAGCAAATGACTAGTCAGAAATTGGTTGTAAATCCCTGTGGGCGATGCTAATCAGATAACTTATTGGCTATGTTTTCAGGAGAATCGCACTTCGATATACGGAGGATTGTTTAAGCTTGATAGAGAATTCCTGTAGGAAAAGTATATATATACTATTTCGCGAGTTTCTTTTAGAGTTGCATAAGGACCGTAAAATAAGGTCGTAACAATTAATAGTTCTGAGGATATTGTTCTAAACTCAGATCTAGTGAGAGCTTTATAACATATTTTGAATAACGTTCTAGATGAAGGCTAAGAATGGAATGCATGCAAATATAATTTCAACAATACGTGGGTGAATAGTATGCTATTAAGTACAAAAAGAAATTAACTCGGTGTCAAATGGTGTTTGCAAACATATTTATTATTTATGTTATGAAAAGAAAACACGCCTAGATACACTTAGACCTGACAGTTGTATATATTCGCCGTAAGGAAAAAGTTACTAGTAATCGTAGGTCAAGACCTAAAATTCTATGCTTCTATTAAGGTCTGGTTAAACAGAACCCAAGATCAACCTTAGATGGAAACTATGGAGTCAAAATGGAGAGAAAATGTCTATGCCTGTTGAGGTAGTAAATTTACTAATTCTAAATTGTATATGGGCAAGAGAACTAAGTTATATAGAGGATATACCTTGGGTATGTCTTAATATATTTATATTATATACTAAGAGTGAAAAAATAAAGACTATATTTCATCTTGAAACATATCATTATGAATGTTACCATAAAAATATAATAATGTTTATTAGAGCGTTAATGTGAATATAAATTTGAGTTATTTAATATTATTAATATAGATTCATCTTAATTACCATCTAGTAAGAGAATATAATAATGTTTATTAGAGTGTTAAAGTGAATGGAAATCTAAGTTATTTAATATTATTAGTATAAATCCATTTTTATTACGGATCTAGTAAGAGTAGAGAGGGATCAAATCCCTTAAAGTGCGAACTTCTTTTAATGTGAAAATATTAACTATATATATACCTCGTGTAATTTTTATTGTTTAAGTTACATTTTTTAATGTATAAAACAGATTCAGTGTCTTCAAATTTACTTGGGAATTTGGATTGTATACACTACAAAACTTAAATTTGCAATTCCAACACATCTTTTCTTGATTTCAAACAAAATTTACCATAATGAGACTACTTAAAATGTTTTAGCCATAAAAATCTATTTTTTCCAATTGATTTATATAATGTATCCATGGTCTTTTGTAATCATATATACTTGCAGAACCACATTAATAAGCGTGGTTGATAAACACTGATAAGCCCATATGAAGCACATATATCAATTATCAATAATATTAAGAATTAATATTTTTGTTGTAGATGACCAATGTATTTAACAACACCAAGATCTTGGTCTCACTCTCCACTTTAGGATGAGGTTGTGCCACAATAGTTTGAAATACAAGCAAATTTACACTATAATATTAGACTCAAATTGACAATGACTCTATATTATAGAGACTCATCATATATGTGAGTTGTCATGTACATCAAAGTTTCCACCAAAATTTTAGGAGTAGTACAAATGCATGTCATACGGTCTTTATAAATATAACCAAAAAAACTATTACAACATGAAGAATTTTTTACTAATGCACACATTTCCCTTATTATACATGTATAAAAAGATTATGGGTCAACTTTAACTTAATATGTTATAAATAATAATGAGGAACTTTACATCAAATCCCTAGGAAATTGGTGGGTGAGGAGCAAGAATCTAATTTTTAACTTATTAAAATTGGAATAATCTCAAATTCCTAGGAAATTGGTGGGTGGGGAACCACATTTTAGGAATTTTTTTTTTTTAATTTATTAAAAGTCAATGCAACCTAACAAAATATGTAATACACTACACTGGTTGATAAGCACTAAGACTAAGCATATCATGAGCATATTCCCTTGAGAATCAATTTGATAAGCATCAAGACTAAGCATATTCCCTTGAGAATCAATTTAAGCCACATTCAAATATTTTTCTGTAGATATTTTATTTAAGAGTCACATTTAATTTTTTATTATTAATAATATTTTTTAAATGCTACATATTAATATGATATTAAGAATTATATATCTCATTGCTTTTTATACTTTTAATTACTCCTCTTTAAGCATTGAAATAATTTATTATATTAATAGTAAAACAAATTTTTATTTACTTTCTCTCCATCTACATATGCATGAGGTTGCGATTGTGATAAATTAGTCATCTTACATGTTTAAAAATATCTCATTTGATTTATGTATCAAAATATTTTTAAAAACTTTATTTAAGTCATGTATTGAAATATTTTTAGAAAGTACAAGAACTATACAACTTTCTCACACTCGTGTGACAATAAAAGTGTGTTTTTTTTACTTTTAGTTACTTTATCTCTCTATAAACTTGGTATAAGATTATGATATTTCATATGGTCGTCCAAATATTTTATTTATGGTTGAAACTTGGTATAAGATTATGATATTTCATATGGTCATCCAAAAAATTTTATTTATGGTTGAAAGTGAGAGTAAACCATGCATATTCATTTTTTTTTTCTTATAACCAATATTTTCAAAAGGCACATGTCAACTCAAAGTTGAACATAGATAAAATTACACATATCCCTCACTCTATGTTGTAAAATAAACCTCTCAATAAATAGTGTAACCCCAAAAAAATTATAAATACAAAAATATAGAATCAATAACAAAATAACTCAAATAATCAAATCACCCGAACGCAACTCAGATAATCAAACCACCTGAACACTTCTGGTGGGTATCTAATTGTTCAAACTTATATAAGATGAGCATGAAATGCTTGAATACTTTATTGCTGAGTGGAGAAGAACAGAGCTCTCCTTTTTAATTCTATAATTATGAAAATAGATAAATAAACAAATCGCATACGTGCATAACCTTTTAATTCTTTAACTATGAAAATAGATAAATAAACAAATCGTTGTTGGAAATCTCTGATAATTTCAAACAAAATCTGAACAGACAAAATGCTCTGTTTTTGCCCAGAAAATAATACACTGTTTTAGCACAGGGAAGCAAAAAAAATTGTTTGCTGGAGATGAAGAACAGAGTTTCACACACCAAAATAAAACTTGTATTCATTAATCAAAGACAAATGTTGTTACAAATTTCTTCTCTCAGAGGGATTACACCAGTTCCAAAAGGAAATTTACTCTATCTCTGCAACAGAGAGCAATACTCTATTTTTCAAAAATTAACACTGCTGAAAATAAAGACACTGTTGTGTATTACACAAACAAAACCTTTGTCTCCTCTGAAGAATTTACACTGCTGTGTAAAATAAAATTCATTCACATGCCGCTGCATATTTTCCCTCTTTCATATTCTCAACAAAACATTACATTTGCGCTCTTCTGCACTACATAACATTACATATGTTCAACAAAAGAAAACAACACTACATTCGCTGTTGCATTTTCCCACTTCACATTTGCACTGCTGTGCATAAAATTTTCCCTTCGCGTTGCTGCGTCTTACCCTCTCACATTACACTTCAACAAAACAACATCAACATACCATATGCGCTGTTGTGTATATATTTTCTCAACAAAACAAATTACATTACGCTGTTGCGTATACCCCAAAGAAAATATTCACATTGCTGTGTGAAAATTCTTCACTTGTGCACTGATGTGTGCTTCCCTTTTCATTTCAACAAACAAGAACTATCGCACTACTATGCCTCACTTGCATTTCATATGCAAACAACAAAAACTACATTCATATGCGCTGCTGTGCTTCTACCCTTTTCTATCAACGAACAACAAACATTACATTCACACTACTGTAAAAAAAAAAAAGGTTCTTACCTTTGTTGTGGCGAGTTTCACTTTTCATCTCATATTCAACAAAAGATGTTACAATCACGCTGCTGCATGCTCCCTTTCTCAACAACGAACCACACTACATTTCAATCTCTGCAATGCTGTGCATTTTTCGTTTTCGCACTACTGCGTCTGTGCGTTGCCCTCTTTCATTCAATATACAACAAAACTTACATACTCTGTCTCTCAAGAATTTAACACTGTGTTACATTTTATTTCCTACAAAACATTCACGCTACTGCGATTTGTTTTCTCCCTTCACGCACTGCTGCTTTTTCCAGTTCACAGTGTTGTGCCCCTTTTTCATTCCATAC
Source organism: Pinus tabuliformis (assembly GCA_031772625.1). NCBI lineage: Eukaryota > Viridiplantae > Streptophyta > Pinopsida > Pinales > Pinaceae > Pinus > Pinus tabuliformis. The sequence goes on along the minus strand of CM062814.1, from coordinate 737,492,450 downwards.
AAAAACAACAACAAACTTTATTCTTACTTTTACCCTAAAACGAACAACTCTCGTTCATTAAAGAAAATTGAAGACTTTACCAACATTTACTGCCACAGGACATTTCATTAAATCCTTTAGCATGGCGGTATATTTATTGTTTTAACCATAGAGTACTGTTGGCTGCAACCTCGCACGGAAGGTCCTCCTGATAACCAAGAAACATGTGCCCGCTACCACAAACCATAGATCTGCCCATCATTGATCAGACGACTATTGGCAATATCGCACGGCCCTTCTGACTGGTCTTTATGCTCCAGGGAATGGCTGTTTTGGAACAGTGGCTCCGGGCACATGTCAGCAACTGATTGTATCGCTACCCTTCGGAGGAAAACCACCACTTGGTGAAAAGCGGTGCGATGAGCTCATGACGGTTTTCTGGAACAAAAACCTATTTGCAGTCGTCGTTTTGATGGCGGATTCCGGCAGTTGAAAATAACATTTCAACACTCCCCTTTAATTCCAACTGCTGGGTTATCAGTCATACCCAGACATCTCATCAAAAACTCAAAACTTTTCTGCCTATTCGTATCAGATTTCCTTTCATCGTTTTCACTGCTGTGCTCAAGCACTCCAATCATGTAATATCCTCTTTCTCTCTGCCTCAGGCAAGATTTCCAGTCTTTGCATCTCCAAGATATCCTGCAACCTTTTCTTCTCTACTCTTATGGCAGATTTGACTTCATATCTCTCCCCTATAAGAAGATCTTCATCAAAGAATGACTGTTAATATAGTTCAACAATAATGACCAAGAATTACAAGCTCCCCCTAACAGTATGCATCATCTCCTTTTGGCAGAGTCTTCTCAAAAAAAAAGTTTAGATTGGCTGGAGAGCTCAAGGGACTTTCAGACTGTATTTCCTTCCTTCTCCATACTTGTGTAACTTTCTTCTTTTGCATGGTTCTAGCTTGTGTAAGAGCCCATGTTAAGTTATAATCATGTGCCATATGACCAATGTTATGACAGTTGAAGCATTCTACATTGTTCATGAATAAGATTTCATGATTTCTTCCTGTAAAATTGTTTCTTGGAGATTGTCGGAGACCATAACATCTATCTCTATGAAATGCTCTACAGTCTTTTTCCACATGACCAAAGTTTGAACAAGAATAACAATAACCAAAAAATGAACTTTGGTACCTGGGAGATGGAGGTTTCCTTGATGTACTTCTGAAACCTTTCTACCTTGAGATCCTTTGGTGATAACCATTGCCTCTTGCCTCTTTTACATCATCTACATTTCCTTTTGGAGCTGGTTTTCTACTTGGAGCAAGATTTCTTCTTGGAATAGGATTTCTTCTATTGTAGCCTTGATTTTTCTCCTTGCCTTTGCTGGAACTAGGAGCATCACAATTTCTTTTAGGCTTCTTCACATCTCTTTTGCTTAAAACATTTTCATTCTTGTTTGAGGGTTCACCTACATACCCGAGTCCTGATTTATTAGATGGACATCTGTGATAGCTGAGCATGTCATCCAAGGCTTGAGAGCTATTCATGATTTTGTTCATCCCTTCAACCTTTTTTCTGAGGAGGACAATCTCTTCTTCCAATCTTTCACACTCATTATTCTTCTTTGCAAGTTGTTCCTCAGTTTCTTCCTTGCTACGAGTAGCTTCATCTGCTACTATTTTAAAGGAGATGATATCTGACTTCATTTTGAAGATTTCTTCATTCTTTGCTTGACTTCTCTCCATTTTCTTCTCATCTTCTTGTGCCTGTTTCCTGGCTTCTTGTAATTGAGACTTAAGGGAGGAGACCTCTACCTTGTACTGACCAATCTCTTCTTCAAGTTTGTTCACACTCTTATGCCTTTGTTCAAGTTGACTTGACAAGGTATTTTCCTACTTCTTTGCTTTATTAAATTGATTTGTCATGGATATGACTTCTTCATGATGGTTCCTTTTGCTTTGATGAAATTCCTTCTTAAGCTTGGCAAGCTCTTCATCCCTTTCTTGTACTTGAAGCTTGATGAGGTCAACTTTCTTCCTTGTTTGATCTTGGTTACCAACTGGAGCTATCTTCTTAAGTGCCTCATTTTCCTTTTTTAAATTGTTAATCTCTTCCATGGCAGTCATAAGTTGAGCGAGGAGTTCTTCTACAAAGTCCTTTTCATTCTTTTCATCTTCTAGGTCTGCTTCAGCCTTGATGTCATCATTCTCATTTTCAGCTTCTATGATGGGTTTAGGATCTCCTTCTTGATTGATGGTCATGGTTAGTGCTCCTTTTGAGTGAAGGTCATGAAGTTTGTCCCATATATCCTTTGCTGATGAATGTTTTCCAAGATTCTTCTTTACAGAATCAGTTAGCCCATTCAAGATTGTCTTTGCTGCTTTTGCATTGTACTCCTTGGATTCTCTATCCATCTTTCTATCATCAATCACTGATTCCCAAATTTCAATCCCTTGAGACTGTAAGAAAGTCCTCATTTTTACTTCCCATATATTAAAGTTCCCTTTGAGCCTTGGAGCCTCAAATAGAATGCTTTCAAATTGATTGTCTTCTATTTTAGTAGTAGAGGGAGACACATCCTTAGGAGGATTGGAGACTTTCTTCCTTGACCTCGCCATTTGACTGTGTATCTAAAATAACTGACTGTCTTCAACAGTAACTCAAAAAACTAGTTTGAGAAATACCTTGGATTTTTTTGACTGAGTCTTCACTCTGCTGGAGAAGCTGCTGCAGCAAAGAACCTTCCTTCAGCTTCTTTGACACCTTCAAAGAGCCTGAACAAGCTCTGATACCATGTTGGAAATTTCTGGTAATTTCAAACAAAATCTGAACAGAGAAAATGCTCTGTTTTTGCCCAGAAAATAATACTCTGTTTTAGCACAGGGAAGCAAAAAAAATTGTTTGTTGGAGATGAAGAACAGAGTTTCACACACCAAAATAAAACTTGTATTCATTAATCAAAGACAACTGCTGTTACAAATTTCTTCTCTCAGAGGGATTACACCAGTTCCAAAAAGAAATTTACTCTGTCTCTGCAACAGAGAGCAATACTCTGTTTTTAAAAAATTAACACTGCTGAAAATAAAAACACTGTTGTGTATTACACAAACAAAACCTCTGTCTCCTCTGAATAATTTACACTGCTATGTAAAATAAAATAAAATTCACATGTTGTTGCGTATTTTCCCTCTTTCATATTCTCAACAAAACATTACATTCGCGCTCTGTTGCGCTACATAACATTACATATGTTCAACAAAAAAAAAACAACATTGTATTCGTTGCTTCATTTTCACACTTCACATTCGCACTGTTGTGCATAAATTTTCCCTTCGTGCTGCTGCGTCTTACCCTCTCACATTACACTTCAACAAAAAAACATCAACATACCATACGCGCTACTATGTATATATTTTCTCAACAAAACAAATTACATTACGTTGTTGTGTATACCCCAAAGAAAACATTCACACTGTTGTGTGAAAATTCTTCACTTGTGCACTGATGCGTGCTTCTCTTTTCGTTTCAACAAACAACAACTCTCGCACTATTGTGCCTCACTTGAATTTCATATGCAAGCAATAAAAACTACATTCATATGCACTGTTGCGCTTCTACCCTTTTCTATCAACGAACAATAAACATTACAGTCACACTGCTGTAAAAAAAAAAAAAAAAAAAGAGGTTCTTACCTTCGCTGCGGCGAGTTTCACTTTTCTCTCATATTCAACAAAAGATGTTACAGTCACAGTGCTGCGTGCTCCCTTTCTCAACAACGAACCACACTACATTTCAATCTCTGCACTGTTGTGCATTTTTCCCTTTCACACTGCTACGTCTGCACGTTGCCCTCTTTCATTCAACATACAACAAAACTTACATACTCTGTCTCTCAAGAATTTAACACTGTTGTGTTACATTTTATTTCCTACAAAACATTCACGCTGCTGCGATTTGTTTTCTCCCTTCACGTGCTGCTGCTTTTTCTAGTTCACAGTGTTGTGCCCCTTTTTCATTCCATACAAAAACAACAACAAACTTTGTTTTTACTTTTACCCTAAAATGAACAACTCTCATTCATTAAAGAAAATTGAAGACTTTACCAACATTTACTGACCACAGGAAATTTCATTAAATCCTTCAGCATGGCGGTATATTTATTGTTTTAACCGTAGAGTACTGTTGGCTGCAACCTCGCACGGAAGGTCCCCCTGATAACCAAGAAACATGTGCCCGCTACCACAAACCGTAGATCTGCCCATCATTGATCAGACGGCTGCTGGCAATATCGCGCAGCCCTTCTGACTGATCTTTATGCTCCGGGGAATGGCTGTTTTGGAACAGTGGCTCTGGGCACGTGTCAGCAGCTAATTGTGTCGCTGCCCTCTGGAGGAAAACCACCGCTTGGTGAAAAGTGGTGCGATGAGCTCATGACAGTTTTCTGGAAGAAAAGCCTGTTTGTAGTCGTCATTTTGATGGCGGATTCCGGCAGTTGAAAATAAAATTTCAACAATCGCATACATGCATAACCAAGTCTAAGAAGGTGTGATACCAGTTAACATTACACAGAAGGAAAAGCACAGCAATTGTATTAAGTTCAATCCAAATATCATATCGTATGTCCATAGTGTGGATCACTAAAACTTAGCTAAAAATATTGTACAAATATAAGAATTCGCACAGAACAGAGACTAGATATGTCCAGAGTGTTGAACACTAAAACTCAGCAACAATGTTGTATAGAAATATGAAATTAACACATAACAGAGATTGGAAATTATAACAGAATCGGTAGGAAAACCTAAGCCATTGGTTGTGCCACGTAAAATACAAAGCAACAGATGATTTGAGATATGTCCATAGTGTTGAACACTAAAACTCAGCAACAATGTTGTACCCAAATACGAAATTAACACATAACAGAGATTGGAAATTATAGCAGTATCTATAGGAAAACCTAAGCCAATGGTTGTGCCTCGTAAAATAAAAAACAGCATATGATTTGACTCCATTCTAGCTTAGAGGGACGCTGCAAAGGTGGAGAGGAAGGATTGGGTTAATCATTGAGAGCGCATGTGGAGGGATACTATGAAAGCAAACTTGAAACAACCAGAGACAAAATGATAAGTTAAATGGATGACATTACCCTTTCGAAAATAAACCCAGTAAATAAACCTAAGAAATGGATATAATATTGATATCTGTTATGAAGTCCTAGATGGACAAGCTATCTACCCAACTTGAGAAAGAGGGTTTTAATAAGAAAATATCGAAAACATAATCGATATGCAATGTCAACATATGCAAAGGGATGGAATCTTACAAATGCCTATACAAATGTAGTAAAAGAGCTAAGGGTACAGGGGTTACCTGGGAAAAATGGGAAAATATCCAAGAAAGCTAGTTGAGAAAGAGGGTTTTAATTAGAAAATATCAAAAACATAATTGATATGCAATGTCAACATATGCAAAGGGCTAGAATCTTACAAATGCCTATACAAATGTAGTAAAAGAGCTAAGGGTACAGGGATTACTGGGGAAAAATGGTAAAATCTCCAAGAAAGCTAGTCGTTGAAAATGGGGAAAACCCTGAGAAACCCTCATGAAAAACTGCAAGAGTAAAGAAAAACTTGTAATATGGGTAGTCGAGAAGAAGATTCTAGAAGGAAACCCTTGTTAGCATAACCAAACGATAAATAATATATATAAAAGAAACATAGCGTAGTAAATCTTTGGGTAATGTGAGCAAAGGGAAAAGTAAAAGCAAAAATGGGAGGAGCTACTTTGGAACCGTGTCCGAAACAAAAAGGAAACCAACAGAATAGGGTATTGGTAAATCCTGGGTCTTGCCAAATTGTAAAAATTGTGTCTATTAAAACCATAAAGGTACAAAAGCCAAACTTATACAATTACCTGAGATTGCTCTATGGTTAAACTTTGATTGGAAGCACACAATTATATTCACCCAAGACCTAAGCCAGTCTAGTCAAGAAAGGCAAAGAAACTAATGTCAAGATAGAGTAACACATACTCGAACCGAATTGTCCATGGGATGACGGGGCAAAAGAGGTTGAGTGGTTCTGGGTTCAAAAACCCCCAAAGGAACACTGAAGCCAAATCGTTACAGCCATGAATATATAGAAGGCAAAACATAACTTGTTAAGATGAAAAGAAAAATAAATATGAGTACAAAAGAACTGGGTGAATTAAACACTAGAGTATATTGTGAAGGCTACCTATCATCTATGAAGAGGATTAACCATTACACACATCTGAGCAGTCGAAAAAAATTACTGGGCTTTTCGAACCCTAAGTGGAGGTGCCTCTATATCAACCCCTAAGTAATGTCAGTGAGAAGGTTGGAAAAAGCAAACTAAATGGGTGACATGGTAGTCTATCCTTAGGGTTTGGAGAAAGACACATCACCACCATTCAATGCAAAGGGATAATCTAGATTGTCCAGCTGTGAGGGGACCATAATGGACACGCCATGACTTAACATGTACATTTGACTAATGTCACAACCCTTAATTTGAGCATGGGTGGTAAGCTATTTATTAGCTTTAGGAGCTGTGGATTTCCATTATAATAGGTTTAAGCATGTAAGGGCCATGAACCTTGTGTAAAGAATTTAAATTCACCCCTATTCAAAGAAATATAATCCATCGCATATGAAATCTTTGAAAAAAAATTGAATGTGCATGTTGTAACTGCTAAGGAACAATAATAAATTACCATTGATAGAAATCGTGCATCAATATATATTGGGTCTCAACATTCCTACCTCTAATTGAGCTCTACTGAGACTTCAAAAGTATAAATATTTCAAGTATCCTACAAAGGAACCAATCAATACAAGAATACCTTTGGGGTTAGGCTAGTGATAATGCCCAACACTAATAGATTATTAATTAATTATTAAGTGAGATTTTTTTTGTATAACTGAAGTTATGTTACATGAGGTATTAAAACTATAGATTACAACACCAAGACTTATGGGTCAACCAATAGTTAGGAATTTAACAAAATAAATGTTTCCTTTATACATAAGTAAGAAGCAAAGAAGAGGATAGTTATGGTAGAAACATCTGCAAGACCTCTTAATAGAATAAAACAAATTTGGGTACAACTAAGCATCACTTCATATAGTAAAACTCTTAAGATATATAGAAGGGTCAGAAACATGAAATAACCAGTATTAGTCTAAAACAAGAAATAATCAAAAATTGATAACCACTATTAGTCTAAAACAAGAAATAACCAAAAATTGATGAAAGACAATGTTGAGAAAGAAAGGCTCATTAAAAAATTAACACATAAGTTTATTCTGAATACTGATATCGATCACGACTACTATTTAACAAAGTAAATTTTTATGTTACACAACAAGAGCAAGGATAAGTAAATGTGTGTCGAGTTTTGTTGAAGTATTATATTTCATTTAAAGTGGAAGGGTATTATATTAGGAGTAATGTATATTTCATTTAAAGTGGAAGAGTATTATATTATGAGTAATATATATGTTTTTATTAAGTGGATTAAAATTGTAAAAATACTTACTGATTATTTATAGAATATCCTTATCTATAGGAATAGGTATATTGGGCATCTAGGAGCAAGTAGTTTGTTGATAAATCAATCCAGTAGTAAAAAATGTTATAATTAGTGAATTATATTCCATGATTGTTTGTGTATTGAGTAAATAAAGAAGTTAAAAATCTATGGAATGAAGAGAAACACACCTACATAGCCAAGCTAAGAAATACATACCTGTGTAAGATAAAAAATGTAAAAATACCTAGTTTACTCTGTAACAATAAATGGAAATCTTCAAGACATAAGGTTGGACGTTTACATATGAATTTATTCCTAGAAAGTTTAAAATTACTTGTATGTCTGTTACATGTTAGTATTGCAAGATGTTTTATATGTTGATGGAGTTGTGGATGTTGTGTATTACCTAAAGCTTAATCCACAAGTATAACCCTCTATTGTATTGTTAATGATTGTAAGATATTTTTAACCGCACAAAAATACTTTTGGTGCATAATTTACAAGATTGATATGCATAGATGTTGTATATTATATATCTACTATGGTTTGTCTAGAAGGGAGAAAGAAAAACTTAAGAGGGTAATATTGGTATTAAAATATGAGTATCCAATTTGGAGTACCCTTGATGTAATTTTATTTATATCGGACTTTATGGTTTTGTTTTCTTGCAAACATTTAATTTTGTATAATAGCCGTGGGGGCCAAAATTAAAGATGGAAAACTTAATGACAAATGTCAATATTTATTATTATGAACGGAATATTGTTTATTCTACTTATTTTATGTTTGAAAATATAAAATGAGCAACAACATGAGTAGTCAGGCTCTCAACTGTTAGGAATCGGTTAAGAATCACTTGTAGTGCAAAAAGGGACAGTTTTGAAGTGATGATTGTCAGAGTTAAGAAAAGAAATCCTCAATCTTTCAAAAGATACCTACAACTAAAATTAACATGATGGGAGAGAAAGGTCATAGGTGAAAAGTAGGAAAGGATATTGTAGGAGAAAAAGACAATATGATTATTGAATTTCTAGTGGGAAAAAAAAACTAGACCAAAAAGAATAAATATATCAACCTTGATCTAGTAGTATGCTGCTAGGGATTAAGGAGGAAATTTGTGAAGAAAACTGAGTTGATTCCTCATAGTAGGGTTACCTTAAGCTTGAGGGGAATTGTTGAGATATCAATTCATTAGTTAGGTGGAGCATGATTTCCTTTATTATATTTTCAAACACTCATATAACTAAATGGTTTGTTTGAAGAATCATTCTTTAGGAATTTTTATTATGCTAACATGTAAAGTAATAAGGATGAATGGTAAGTATATAGATTAATAAATGCTTTCTTTATGAATGTACAATCTCAGTGACAAAGTTTTTTTAAGTTGATGTGTGCTTCTCCAAAAAAAATATAGCAAAACAAGTTCTTGTCACAATTTTAATAAAAAGGAAAAAGATGTGTATATAAGTAGGGTTAACAAGGTATAAGATAACACTAAAGAAAAACTTATGTTCACCTCGTTAAACACATGTAGTCCCTATTTAATGTATCCCTGCAAGAAATAGATGATGAAACACAAGTTTAAGAGTCAAACATCAATTTCTTTGTGTAACAATGGTTTTTATCTAGCTAAGTATTGGATTAAGGTAAACTGGGATAAATACCCATTTATATACTATGAAAGCATGTGTGCAAATAAATATGTTGGGTAAAAATGAAAACTAAGCATATAATCTTAACAATACTTTTAACAATATAACAGGAGCTAGAGAGAAAACTAAGAAATGATCAAGCAAAGAATCAAAGATAAAAAATAAAAATAGAATAAAGGTACAACCACCATCTCTATCGCATACAAGCTACAGAAGAAAGAGGCCAAGAGGTGATTATAAAAAAAAAAAAAGAAGTGAAAACTAAGTACTTAAGTTGTTCTATTAAATATAAATCATTTGAACCTACTTGAGTAAACCTAAGAGAAAGTGAACTATAATCGAAAGAAAGACAAGTTATAGAAACCATAGTTAAAGGAAAAATGACCTTTGTCCGTAACTGGAAAGAAGAATGTTAAGACTTAACAAACTGTAAATGCATGCATCTACAAGACGTTTCTTTAGGAAATAAATTATATTTAAAGGTGAAGTTAACCAATAGAATCAAACATATTTTACACACATTTATGCCCATAGGTTTCATGGAAAATAATAACTACATGATAAATACGGAAAAATAAATATGACTCTTCAATATTGTTAGCCGTCAAGGAACTATAACGGAACAACAATTTCAAGAAGTAAAAAACATAAAGGAGAATTACTAGAAATCGATTTAATACAAATATATATACATATATAATGTTTTAGTGCAAGATATCGGTAGAAAACCCTATGTGAACTTGAGAAGCTTCAGTCTTTGTTCTGAAGTTTCAAATTTCAGATTAAAAAATCAAAGGCAAGTAAATTAAGCCAAGTATGGTTATAGCCTTTCCGGGCTACCAATTGATTCTCTTGAACTAAAGTATAATGTACAAGTAAGACGGTAAAGAGGGTTATATAACCCTAAATACCTAGAATGTGACTAGGGGAAAAAAATAATCCCAGAAAACCAAGATGGAGAAGGCACTAACCTTCATCACACACAAGAGAAGTCAAATAAGAAATGTATATATATAGCCAAATACTCATCCAGGTAGGAAAGAAGGAAAAATATGAGAGAAAGGTTACATGTGTATGAATCCTTCACTAAGTGTCGGTAATATTATAAGAATTGATAAAATTGTAAGTAAAACCCTTAAGGGTTGCCAAGAAAAATTATATATTATGTTTTTACCTATGATAGGAAATAATTGAGGAAGTTTAAACTTTGAAGTATAATTAGGGAGAAAAACTATAAGGGAAGAACACATAAAATGCCTTAGAACAAAGTAAATGAATTAAGGGTTTCTAACAAAAAAAAAGAAATATGTGAACTTGCCGAAGGTATACTTTGAATATTTAAGCAATAATGCGAGAAAAGAGAAAAGATAAAAACTCTTATACTAGTTGCAAGTGTAAATTACTTGAGATTTATAGTCTTGAAACCCTCAACCTAAACCAAAATATGGAGAAACTTTTGAGCCCCACTTGAACACCATCAGAAGAGTTGGGGAGGAGGAGGAGGAGGAGTGAGACTTCTTTACAAACCAAAAATCAAAAACAAAAAAACACTCTAAGAAGTACTCATGAGTTTACTCGTGTGGTAGTGAGCAAGGCCGAGAATTAAACTGAAACTAGAACAAAAATGAAAAACAAAAAAAAAAATTCCAAGAAGTACTCATGAGTTTACTCGTGTGGTAGCGAGAAGGGCCAAGAATTAAACTGAAACTAGAATGTACTCTTGAGCACACCTTGTCTGATTGTCCATACAGAACCTCAACTTGCATAACAAATTCCAATTATTAAACCCTAAAGTGAAAAAATAAATTCAAGGATCTGTGTAGGGTAATGCATGGTTAATTACCTATATTGCCTCCTTGCACACCAATCAATCGAGTGGTGAGTCTCCACAAAATAATCAACAACAGGCACGTGCAATGAGTGTGCAATGAAGGGGAAAATGCTCTTAGTCACTTAGGATAGGAATTGGAGACTTCCGGTGTGCAAAAATGAAGAAAGTTGAAAACCCTTGACAAGGCTTACAGATCTCCTAACCACCAAAGCACTACAGTGAAAATGGCGGAAGTGAAAAATAATTGGGGGTAGTAACCCTAAATACCCACCTCTCAATCTCCATTGTGAGATTGAGGAGAATATGTCCAACTTGTAGATCACTTGAGAATAATGTGGTAGGCCATCCGTGACCTTCGAGGTTAGACCATGTATTTGAGGTTGTGTGGTTTAGGTTCATAAGGTTAAAGCATTACAAAAAAAATTCCATATGATCCATAGATTGACACAAAATTAAATTTGTTACATATCAATGCTAGTCACATGTTTCTATAACTTTTTTTTAATTATTGTCAAATAAATATTTATTAAGTACTTCTCTTAAGTATGGAAATATCCTCATTTTTTGAAAAAGAAATGGAGGGGGGTTTTCAGGATAACCCTAGTGTTTTGATTACTCTTCTTGCCTAGGTAAATATGAGCCAACATAGTAAATAGAACCTTGTGATTCAAGGAGAAGTTCTTAGATAAGAGATAGTTATGAAGGTTTAACCTCAAAATGTCAAGGTGTCATTAAAAAAGAAATTAAAGGCTATGTGACTAATGTGTAAATAAAAATAATAAAAGGAAGATCATATTCTCACAACTCTATTAATGTTTGTAATAGATATAACTCTTTTTGAAATCATATTTTTGAGCTACATTACATATGGTATGAGAGATTAGGTTACAATACTACAACCTATGAGCCCAATCATAGTTAGAAATAAACATAGTAAATGTTTCTTACATGATGAGGAACAAAGTAAATGTTTATCTTACACAGCAAGGGTAGAGATAAGTAAAAGACTCTTGTACTATGAGTAATTGATATGATTTTATTATGTGGATTAGGTTTGTGAAAATATTAACTCATTGTTTCCCCTACCTATAGGAATATGTATGTAGGGCATCGAGGAATGCAAACAAGATTATGCTAAGTTCAATTGAGTAGTAATACATGCTAACTAGTGAACTCTTTTGCATGATTGTTTGAATATTAAATAGACAAAGAAATTAATAAATTATGGAATCAAAGAAGCGCTTACATATCCAAGTCAATAAATACATATATGTATATATGTGTAACTAAAAGTTACCTACACTACTCTATTAAAGAGCCAGTAACAAAAAATTGAAATGTTTAGGATACAAATTGAGATGTTTACATATGAAACTATTCCTAAAAGGTCTGATGTTACATGTATGTTGGTTACTTATTAGTGTTTAGTACGTAGGATATGTTGATGGAGTTCTAGATGTTGTACATGAAGCCCTCTGTTTTACTGTTAATATTAGTAAAATATTTTTGAATTGCACAAAACTATACTATTAATATTAGTAAAATATTTTTGACTTGAAAAAAACTAATTTCTGTCATAACTTATAAGATTAATATGCATTGATGTCTTATATTATATATCTACTACAACCTATCATGAAGGGAGGTAGGATAAACTTAAGAGGGTAATCATGGTTAGAGAATAGTTATATAACTTTATGGGTACAGTTATTCCATGACTACCTCTTTGCACAAATCCTTCTTAGAGAAGCGGCTCCCGAATTTGACTAAATGATTTAGTGAGAAGGAAGAACTAACGAAGAAAAAAAATCAAGGAAATACTTACAAGAAAAATAAGAAGTTACTGACCTTAGTGAAGAAATAATAATGTGTTTACATGACTAAGGAATCATAAGAAGTAAGCCAAAAAGGGACGAAGCTTACAACAATGATATGAAATATAGAGAGTTTCTACACTCAAACATAAATAATATAATAGATAACATAATTATGTATGTGTATCTTAAGTGAAAGATATGTGAGAACAATTATGGAATTTTAAATATTTACAATATTACATAATTATATACCTAGGAGTTCAGTTAAAAGAAAATTCACATGACATATGCTACGAATGTTTGGAAACCTTCTCTATAAAAGATCTAGTTTGAGAATTATGATTGGATTGAAGGGAAACATAGAGTATAAACATAAAATAAAATGTATCTTAGACATTGTTAATATATGTATATACCAGCCCATGGGGCTTTGGATTGACGGTGAATGGGTGCCTTGTTAAGGCACTCCTTGCGATAGGTCACTGGTTCAAATCCCCCATGGGTACTTAGGTTAGTCTTAACTAGAAAAAAAAATATATGTATATACCAATTGGAAATGTGCTTAGCAGAAGGGTTGAGAACCCTCCAGTATAAAAAATAAAATATAGCATAAAATATGATGCATTAAAAAAGACTCTGGCTAGGAATACTCAAATTTAACATTTGTAAAAACTTGTTTAGATATATACATCATCTATATAAAGGAAAAAATATATATACTAACAACATAACTCGAGTATGAATATGTTAAATGATATAACATATGGATATCAATAAAACACCAAGGCTACTATGAGTAGTCCCTAGTTTTCATGACTGGTAAGACCTATACAAGAATTAATGAATTAAGAAATTTTCTTATCTGGAGGATTTCCTTGAGAGTAACCATAGGATACTTGTTATAGTTGTATAATGGTTAAGAATATTGGTAAGAACCAATAGAATAGAAATTGAAATAAGAAATATTCTCATCTGAAACCATTTGAAAGTTGTAATGTTTTCTTTGTTTAGAGAAATTCACCTGGAAATTTACAGCTTCAAGGAATTGGAAGGGAATTTCTTTTTTATCTCCTTGATAAAGGAATCACAAAGATTGATTTTCTTATAGCTTAATTTTCTTAAGTTTCAGAGTACGTGATTGTGCGTTGGAGATTTCGTGGTACAACCACACTTGAATAAGCTAATAATTGTGGCACAAAGCATGTCCACTGATATTTTCAAAGAAAAATAAACATAAGAAGGCAAGTAATTGTAGGTTGCAAAAGAATTTCAAATTTAAAAAATATTGTTTGAAAACATTATAATGATTGCAAGATGGGTTAGATTATCACAACATTTCATCATTGAGAGAAAAATAAATCTCAAAAAAAGAAATGACAAAGCGAGAAAAGCATCTTGAGACTCTAAAACAAAAAAGGACAGTGATTATGGCATCTTGGTTCTAGGAAATCGCGAACAACATGTAGGAATAATATTGTAACCACTCATAAAACATCAAATTTACACCACATTCAGCAAATGTAAGAATTGAAATTAATATTTAGAGCATGTAAATTATAATGAATGAATTGTATTAGACCGTGAAAAGGGAAAATGAATCCTTGATTGGCATGTACCTAAAAGATGTATTAGACCTAAAATCTTTATGGGGATTATAGGATATTATTGTAAATTCATGAAAGGTTTCTTTAAGATGGCCTATTGCATAACAGCTTCACACATAAAATAAAATAAAAATTAACTAGGAGTATATGGGCACAAAAATGATAAGGAAGTTGATAATTTTTTATTTATTAAAATGATTGAACTGTTTATAGTTCCTATACTTAAAGATTGTGTGGAGTTGATGCAGTGAGATAAGCAAGAAAGATGTCAACTAGATTCTTTGGAGAAACAAAATAGAATTAAAAAAGTTTTTGGCTAAGTGATGCAGCCATAACAATGAAGGAGAAATCTTAACCTAACTCTCGTTAGTTTGATCATTTCATTTAATGTGTGAAAATTTTCCATGAGCTAATGAATGATAGTATAGGCATGATAAAAATGTAAAATATGAACTAGTTCAATGATGCATATCCACCAAACAAATATTAAAAGAGATTCTAAGTGCATGTAGGTATGTTAAGTACGTATGGTAAGGGATATGCATGCATAAATAATCTGAGGATTCTATTGTTCTTACATGAGTTAGATGACTAATAGTGGGTAATGGTAAACATGTGACTAGGAATAGGTTGACATCCGGTTAGGGAACCAATGAAATCATTGTATGTAGTCTTTGAGGAATCAAGGCTATGAAAACAAGGTGTTCATGAAGAGAATGATACAAGTGACACCTCTGCTAGCTGACATGCATGTTGTGCCAACCTAGTAAGTGCACTATGTAGCGGTGGCCTATCAATGATCAGTTCTCCAAATAAGTGTTTTAAAAATATTGATTATGACTCTTTAATTGTAGACACATTTGAAGTATTGTTTGAACATTTTATTAAGTGCATGATATGAGCATGTGATTACGATATTACAAGAAGGAATAATCATGCTTAAGACAAATGTACTAACAGGTTGTATGTTGAGACATATGATATGCACACAAGTGCAAGGGGAAAGGACCCATGACTGTTGCGTAGAAGAAAAGTGAGTACAACTTCCACACACCTTAACCAATAATTTGTAATGTAGAAAGGCATGGAAACTCCAAGGAGTGAGTTATGGGAAATTCATGGATTAGGTGAGGAGGGAGAACGTTTTGCATGTCTTTACTTTATATAATATTATAATATCACTAATTTGTATATAATATTATTTAGACTATGTGGACTAGAAGGTGTTATTTACATATATTTCTAACAATAATGAACATTATTACTAATTTATGATGTTTTAATTCACGTTTGTTAATGTTATTATTAATCACATTCCTTTGATTTATGGAAATTAAAAATTCCAAAATGTACATTAAATTTCAATGGCAAGCATATATCAATAGTTATACAATTTGATATACTATTGGTATGTATACTAAAATATATGTTAGGTTTATGGTATTTTACCAATGTATTTTGTATAAACACAGTGTTATTTCGTATATATACTAAGGTTACATACTCATATATAGATTGGTATATATATTTTTATATACATTAGCATACATATATGTTGATACATCTATAATAGTATGTATATTATACTATATTACTAGTGTGTACCAACATAATATGCTAGAATATAAATTGATCTTAGCATATATATTGGCATATATATGTCAATATATATACCAATATACAAGTAATCGAAACACACACACGTGTGTGTGTCACTATATATATTAATGCTATTATATTACTGTCATATATGTGGGTATATATGTCAGCATATACCAACATATGTGTGTGTGTGCCAGTCTCTATACTAATATAGTATGTCCTTATAATATTGACATATATATTAGCATATATATGTTTAATATATATATAGTTCATTGTATCATTTGGTATGTATATAGACACACACACACTGGCATATATGTCAATATATATACTACATAAACCAGCATTTATGCTAGTGTGTGTGAGAGTGCGCATATATATATATATATATATATATATATATATATATATATATATATAGAGAGAGAGAGAGAGAGAGAGAGAGAGAGAGAGAGAGAGAGAGATACTACTAGATATGATGGTAGGAACCTATATTGACATATTTTCTAGGATATATATTGATATACATATGATATATATAGTTTCAGTTCAGGTCGGGATGGCTTAAGGATGCTCCATAGTGAAACTAGGCATTGGTAAATTCCCAAAACACCATGGGATTACAGAGTTTGCCACCTTTGTGATACTAAGAGAGTCGAAAATGAAAAGTATCTTTCTCTTTGGTTGTCCAAAATATACTGAAATTAGTTCCAAATTTCAAAACATTTTCTACATTACAAAGTTATTGACCATTTAACTCAGCAAAACTACAGAAATAATGGAATGCTTCTCTTAATTCTTTTCAAGCATAGAAATAAAATTTTAAATATTTATAAGTAATATATTACCTTTTTAACAACCAATAAACTACATTTGATCTTGGTGGATGCTAACCATCAACAACATCCCTATAATTTCCAAAGCTATCTCAAAGGAGTAGTTTAGATTCATGGAGTGGAGACAAATTCATGAGGTAATAGGAGTTGCATAGGAGTGCCTTCATAACCTCAAAACTAGAAATCTCAAATTGGTGGTTCTAAATATTGATTTTTCTAAACCATATGAATGTTTAATCTAGCTATATCCCTTACTCCTTTTCACTCATTTAAGGTTTGAAGTCTGATTTATCACATGGGTCATGAGTTGCATCACTAGATCGTTTCCTTTGAAATTCTCATTAATAGTTTAGCCTTAGGATTTTTCCATGCAAAAATAGGTTTGAGGTGGGGATGTCCCCTATCCCCTCTATTTTTTCTCCTGATTTTAGAGGGCCTAAGTCAGTTGATGGAAGATGGAAAAAGAAGGGGATATTTTTTAGGGATAGAGGTAGTAGAATCCTTGTCAATCATGCATCTACTTTTCGTCAATGACATCCTAATTTTCTGTGTTGGATATAGGAACTCTGTTAGTTTTCTGGACTCAACACTAGATATCTTTGGAAGAGCCACTAGTATGCATATAAATGCCTCTAAATAATCTCTATACCCATTTTATTGAGAAGATGCAGAAGTGTAAAATTTACATAATCTTTTCCCTTTTAATCTGACACTATTTGATGAAGGCCTAAACTATCTACGATTCCATCTAAAGTTGAACTCTTATGAGAAATATAACTAGAATTAGTTGCTAGCAATGTTGAAAATAAGGTCAAAAACCTAGAGCTTGAAATTTATTTCTAGGGTGGGCCATTCATTCCTCATCAAATATTTATTAGAAGCCATCTCGGTATGTTATATGTCCCTCTCATGGATCCTCAAAGGAGTGCTAAAGAAATTATGAAATATCTATGTACGCTTTCTATGGGTGAGAAAAAAGGACCAATTTGTTGCATGATGGGTAAAATGGGACATAGTTTCCATTCCAAAGGCTTGGGGAGGGTGGCAACTAAAAAATAACCCTATTTTTTCCAAGGCTCTGGCAACAAAATTTTTGTGGAGGCTTATCTCTTCAAAAAATATTTTGATGACTATAGTAGATATGAAGTACATATACCTAGATACCATTGATGACTTGATTATAAATCCCAGAAGGTCACATAATAATGTGTTGGGCATATGGAAGGCAGTTCTAGACACCTTCTCACTTATTGAGGAAGGTTATGCATGGAAGGCTAGTGACAACACATGAGTTAGAATAGGCATAGATCCTTGGTTTAGTGTAGCGGAAGAATTTCGCCTCATGGAGGATCCTTTGGCCTTCCTAAATGATAAGAGTATCCTAAAAATAAATTAGGTCTTAAACCCTTTAACCAAGAATATATGGATTTAAGGTTTCTCCTCAATGTGGAAACTTGGAATCCCAAATGTATTTTTTGAGAATTGTGAAAACTATATTGCTTGCCTATGCAACTCCCATTTCATATTGTCGGAGACAAAAGATCTACTATATTGGCAACATACCCCGTTTGGAGATTATACCCCAAATATAGGTTATGTACATCTCATTTACAACCACATAGTGGGTGATTAGGCTTGGTGGTGGAAACATCTCTAGAAACTCAAGTGTCTGGAAAAGTCTCATATATTGATGTGGTGCTGAATCGTAAATAATGTCCCCGCCAGGGACAATATCCATAAGTGGATCTTATAAGGTCCTAGTTGGTGCACCCTTTGTAAGGTTGACGAAGAAATCATCTCACGTTTATTCATAATATTCTCCTTTGTGATTCGAGTCTGGGAGTCTATGTAGTTATATCTAAGATTAGGAAGTGAGTGGCAAGGAAAAAATATTGTAGAATCTTGATAGAGATGGGCTAGTGACAAGGTCCTAAGGCATTTATACACTATTCCACTACTCATTGTTGGAGTATTTGGATTTCAAGAAACAATGTTATCTTCGAAGGAAAAGCATGAACACTGAATAGGAATGGAACATAAGTTACAAGCATATTTTCCCTTCTCCTACAGAAAGAAAATCCACAAGGCATTCAAGCCATTACTAAAGAATTCATAGACACTTCCCAAACTTGGGTTGTCTTCAATGAGTCCTCATAGGGTATAAATAGAGCTTGTGGGGAAGGTGTGGTCCTTCACCTCTCAAAGAATCATATTTTTTCCTTATGAATGGGTCTGTGGATGGGTACAAATAATTATGTTGAGATGAGGGCACTGAAGCTCCTCATCCTTTTTCTAAAATAAATGGGTTGTGGATCCATCCAAATATTTGGTGACTCCATGAATGTTGTTAATGAGGTTAGTGGAAATCAAATATGTCACAATCAACAACTTTTTCCTTTGCTATAGGAAATTTTGCATATAAAATCCACATATGAAATTTTCTTTTGTTGTCATGTCTATGGGGAACAAAACACATAGGTAGATTCCTTGGTTAAAGAAGGTCTTTTGCTAGATTATGGGAAATGGCTCATAAAGGAAAATAGATCGAGGAATTTCTATGATTTCTATCATCGACCCTTCATAGATGGTGGTCCTCCAGATCAGCAGGTTGCAAATACCTAATGATATCGAAAATATTTATACTGTTATAATGCTCAACGAGTACTTGTAATCCTATAGACTATATTATTTGTGCTTATTATAACAGTTAATCTTTGTGTCAAGACCGATTTTGTATATTATGGGGACACAGAATCCCATATAGATTTTGAATTTATTGTGTACAATATAGTATCTTGTATGGAATCAATTTATAGTGAGTCACTTATATAGGGGAAAAAATTCCTACAACAATGCAGATCCATGCATCTGAGGAATGCAATTTTGCATCATCGTGCTAATAAAATAAAATTATGTTTTTTTCTAAGGGAAAAAAAACATCAAAAATATAGATATTATATATATCAACATATGTCTACTATGTTGGCATATATATCTATAGACTTACACGCACAAACGTGATGGAATCTTTCATCCCATTGTGTTTTGGGAATTGACTAATACCCGATTTGAATATGGATCCCATGAGAATTTATTCTTATTTTAGCAATGCTTATGTTCTTCTTTACACTAGTCAATGCATAGACATACCTTTTATTTTCCATATTTTGGTTGATCTCCTCCTTATAATATATTAATTTCCATTTTCCATCAAACTCTTTTTCACATCCCAATTTCTTCCTAAATTTTGATGTAATGACATTTTTAATTTTATACTTACTTTCCTAAATCTCTCCCACTTCACGTAATCTCTTTGTGCTCCTCTCTCTAGTCCTAAATTTATAACTCTCTTCCACTTTACCTCTTGATATCTACCCCACTCCTCCACCCTTACCTCTCTCTACACCCCTCACTCTTTCTCCATTTCATTATGTACCTCTCTCTCGATCTATCTAACTCACTTCAATATTTCTACCTTTCTCTAAGTTTTCCCCTACCCCTCTCTCTTCCTCCTCTTCTCTCCCTCTCCCCTCACCCTCTCTTCCCCTCCCTCTCCTCCATCCTCCCTTTCTTTCTTTCTCTTCCATCCATCGCTCCCCTACCCCTCCCCTACGTGAACCTTTCTATCACTCCCTACTCTATTCCCTTCCTTTATTCCCCACTCTCTCTCCAACCTAACATTTTCTATATCCCCTATTCTACCCATTTATTTCTCTCTGCCTACTCCCCTCTCTCTTTCCCCCATTTTTTACCTTTCTCTTCCTCCCTCTTCTCTCTCACACTAATTTTGTTTTCTCTCTCTCATGCGCATGCATCTACCCTTCTCCCACCACTCCCTATCCCCTCTACTTGACTCACTCTCTTGCTCTCTCCTTTTCATTATCTCTTTTCCCCCTCTTCCCCTCTCTCCTGGTCCCCTCTTTCCCTCATTCTCTCCCTCCTCTCTTTTTCTAGCCCACCATCTCTTAGTCCCTATCTTAGTCCCCATTCTTCCCCCTCTCTCTCTCTCCATCCCTACTTCCCTTACTTGTTCCATATATTTGTCTCTCTCACTCCCTCTAACTCACTCTCTTTCACACTTTCTTTGTCCCTCTCCCTCCCTTCATTTATATCTCATTCCCTTCTTTCTCTACCTC
This sequence comes from Pinus tabuliformis, assembly GCA_031772625.1. Classification (NCBI taxonomy): domain Eukaryota; kingdom Viridiplantae; phylum Streptophyta; class Pinopsida; order Pinales; family Pinaceae; genus Pinus; species Pinus tabuliformis. The sequence continues at coordinate 737,471,425 of CM062814.1, read as the reverse complement.
TCCCTCCCTGCCTTCATTTATATCTCATTCCCTTCTTTCTCTACCTCTCCCTCCCTCCCTTTTTCTCACCCTTTATCAAAGGATTAAAACTTATTAGGAGCACCTATGATCCTATTTATCGAAGGGTTAAAACTTATTAGGAACACCTATGATCCTACTTAAAAATATGTATACACTTTTACTAAATAATACACACATGTTGACGAGTATATACATTTTTAACACAAGAACGTAAGCACATTCCTAAGAATGTCAATGGTCAACATAAAAATACATGCATGTTCTTAAAAATTCTAAATGGAAAGCATGTGTGAATTAGAAAATGCATGCACATTTTCATGAACACTCATGCATGGGTGCCTATACACATTCCATTCCACCCCATTACCAATTTTTCAACTATCATCTTCAATATTACATCATGGCTAATCAATCAAAATATTTGTCTTAAAACAAATACAATACATCTATTTGGAAACAAAGAAACTTGGTTGTGTTTGTACATGTTAGTGTATAAATATTTTTACTTAAAACAAATACAATACATTTATTTCGAAACTAAGAAACTTGGTTTTGTTTGTCCATATTAGTGTATTTTCATTTGATAATATAATAGGGATTGGTTGTTGTACGATTTGGCACACTCATTGTTTATTATCATCTTCTCTACTAGCGTAGAAATTTACAAAGATAGATAATGGATTTAAATGATTTTGATAGCGACAAGAAAACAACACAATTTATACTTAATATTATACATTGACTTAACCAATACCATTATTTTTGTTGGATTATATTTTAAATTAGTTCATCTCTTTTTTTCAATTAAAAAAATATTATAGTAAATTCATAGTAAATTCTAATTATATAGTAATTATATATTTATATTATCATTATATTATAGTTAAATCGTATTATTTTTTTTTATTTATTATATCTATACAATATAAATGATAAATTTTGTAATTTTCATTTTCATATATTTTATAATATAAAAGGTTTACATTAAATATAAACATAAACATTTTATCCTATTATATTGTATAAAGTTTACAAAATAGACTTAAATGTAATGTTTTGAAACATTGAAATGTATAATGTTTCCTTTAAATATACATAAAATATTTTACTATATTTTATTATATTATATAAAGTTTTTAAAATTATTTTAATGTAATGCTTTATGATATTAAATATATTAAATTTTTTATTTATCAAAATTACAATTTAGTAAAATAAAAAAAATAAAAAATTAATAATTTTTATAGTTTTAAGAGAGATAAAGTTTATGTAATGTCCCTAAATAACCCGGTGAAATCTAGACAGTAAATAGTAATTCTTTAAAAGATTACGAATCGGTTTAAGAACTAATTTCTGGTATTCATGAAACTAATTATGGAGACTATTTTGGGAATGGTGCATGGAACCCATTCGTCCTCTCCACGGGTAATAACCGATTCTTGGATTCGGTACTGATGTTTGGTATTGAGAACTGATTCTTGAATTTGGATATGGCGGAGAATTTATGAAGGCCATTATGGATATAGCCGGAGGAGGATTTTCATTGGGAAGGATTTTCCAAGCCTAGGGTTTATTGCACAGGCTGTAAAAATCGCCTTAACTATTATGAGCAACGATAGGAGGCCACGGATTAAGATGCATGTGTATACGGCTTATGACGGAGGTTGAGCTATGCTATTCTCGGAGGTCCAGAGCCGGCCTGGTACTTAGGTTTTCTTGATTGGTTTGGAGGTTACGACCTCGAATCCCATGCGGAGTAAAGAGAAAGGAAACAGATTGCTGAAACTAATGATGAAGACATGGCGTCGCCCTCATCTGACAGTGCCTGGGATCACCAGATCGCTCACGACCTCGTCGATGATGAGCAGGTAGCTATTATCACTTCTACACGGTTCGTTGTGGTAGTATCAGTCCTTTCTGATTGGAAACGACAACTACATGCCTCTTGGACTCTTCAACAGCCAAATCTGTGGCGACCTCTCCAGTGTTAAGGAGCTCAGTTTCCATCTTTCGTTCCCGGCTTGCGTGAGTATGGAAGACCCACTTCATAAAAATTGTCAGGTATTACTGTTGCGCCTTCGTAGCTCCTGTCAACTGCGATTCAGTTAAATTCTAGCATATACAAATAGATCCCTTCCCTGTCCAGGTGGGTACTCTATGCATCCCCTAAACGGGCTATTCTTTGGTTGTGTGCATGGTTATTCTAAGTATCATGGTTTCGTTCCACAAAATGATCACTGTCAGAGGATCTCTGCTTCAAGTGTATTGCTGGATTCTTTTTGTGTATATTTTACTGTAGGGAGACAGAATAGTTATTCTCTCTTCCTTTTCCTCTGCTTACAATCACAATGTCTATTGTTTTTGTTGTTTCTGAAAGAGGTTCATTTTCTGGAAATCGAAACGTTCCATATATCTAATATAGCCTTTCTGGGTAGCTTCTCTCGGCAGTTTGCCTGAACATTAGAAAACGCAGAGCCATAAAGTGGGCTTCGCATACTTCAGGTTTGTGTTCTATGCATGTTAACTGCATGTTAGCGAAACTATGTGAAACTGTTGAAATATAACTTTGAGAAAGGAATACATGTGCAAGGAAGCAGTACAATTACCTGGTATATAAACATAAGCAATGTGTGATATGTTTTAAAAAGGAAATATGGACTGGCAAGACTAATGAAAAGATCTCTTTAGATGTTGATTATTGATTGAATCATATTGTAGCTAATCTTGTCGCCAAGATTGTTATTATGACATGCTTGCTCATGCAGATGAGTAGATGATAAAAGATCATTTTTAAAGGTTGTGTAATAAATTATTGATAATGTATCTAATATTGTTGCCAAGCTTGTTGTTAACAGCATTGACAGGACACCATGACGGTTGGTGCCAAAGGAAGGTGATGTTTAACATTGACGGGATAAGGATTATTCGTCCATACAGATAAGTCCAAGCTGCAGTATTATCCATTGCTAGAATAATTATGCCACAAGGATGATTGCAAGTGGCGGTATGTAAATTGTATTAGCTGGTAGCTAGTTATATGATAACTTAATGATAACTTATTGTAATGATTTTATAACAATGGTTAAGGGATGGAATCCCTTATAAGCCATTGAGTGAGGGGTGAAATCCCTCACGAGCGTTTAATAAGAGGATTAAACGTTTGCTGGTTTTCACCCTACGGGGTTTCCAGGGTATATCCGTGTTCAAATGGTGTGATTGATGTGATTGCCTTATGTGTCCGATAATGATGATGGGTCATTGATGATGATGGTTCTTTATTTGTTATGGCAAGCATAATGTCTTAGTGCATGATTATTTAATATGATTAAGGATATTAAGTAATGGATGCAAGGATTTATGAGACAGCTTATGTCAGAACACTACCACATGGATGGTTAATGGTTATGAAAATGGATATATAGCTTATAGTCTTTCACTGTAATTTACTTGATGTATTAGTGAATGTTATATCTAATGGTTAGTGATGATTGTGGAGTTTTGAATTGATTATTTACTTGTGGTAATTGTATAAATTAATTTCTAACTCCCTACTTTTACCTGCGAGGTTATCGGGGTATGTGACAAGTGGTATCAGAGCTAAAGGTTGCAGTACTGGCGCCTTTGGGAATTGGTAAGCGAAAAGGATATTGAGGTACGCCATCAGTAGGCATTAACTCAGGTATGAGTTTAATCATTCGCATATTCATTTATGTCATACACTACTTTTGGAATGGTAGATGTGATTCATGTTTATAACTTCTTTGAGAAGTAAGTAATAAGTTGTTGTATAACTACGTTCATAATGTTGGATTCCTGATGAGGATAAAGGACAATGAAACTTTTGTCACACTTAAGAACAATATTGAACACTCATTGAGGGAAGTAACAATCAACTACCAAGTTTTGATTTGCAAATATGGCAATAACAATGATGCATTTAATGAACATGATTGAAGTTACAATGAACTAATTTTAATGAGTCAATGCATAAATGTAGAGTATGGGGAATGCCCTTGGATATGATGATATAGTGTTTAAAAAAAAACATTGTAAGCACCCCTTAGACTTGAAAGTAAACAATGAGTCAAGTAGTGAGACTTGAATGTAATAACTAACTTTTGATTCAGTCTTATCATGGATACATGAAGACGATTGGTAGTTGAGATTTGGTTAGTGTTGTATGACTAACCCATAGAACTCATATGCATTAATTGAATTGGACTTAAGATTATTACAATTTGTAAACAAGTGAAGGTTGATTGATGTTACATGCATGGAATGTGTGTATGAAGATTCTTACTCTCCTTGTGCTATAGTTCCGGTTGTTTATGAGAAGAGTTCTTAATTTTATTCACCATGAGAATGCATGATGAATAGTATATGCTTATGTCTTCATAGATTTAATGATGTTACCCTTTAATTAACCGAAATTCACTAGCATGGTATGTGTTTATGTTAATCATTACTTGTTGGGAGATAAAAATCATTTGAGCTTCGATTTAATGATGGTTGAATTTATCTCTACTATGGGAATGGTGGATTTCTTATGCATGTTTCATTCCAGTGTGAACTTAATTGGAGAGGCATGTTCGGTGGGTAACATTTCTAGGATCCATTCAGGGTATAATTACGTATGATAATTACTCATAAATATACTACCTGTGTTAATACAGTTGTCAGTAAACTCTAACTACCTTCCCCAACTATAGATGCTTCCAAAGGAAATGGAAGCAAGGAGAAGGAAGGAGACCGTGCTGTAGGGACAGACAGAGATGGGAAAAAAGAGTCTGGGAATGACTAGATAGCGCTTGATGTGCATGTGAGTATTCCCTTGACCATGCTTAAGGAGTTGGAAAATGATAACTATAGTGTGTTGCTGTTAATGATTTTCGTAATGTCTCCTTGAAGTCATTATTCTGAAATGGATACATAGTAGTGTTATGATATTTGTTGCATCTAGCATCAAGTGGTAACTCTGGTGCATGTGTGACACTTAGGAGACTATGTTTCTAATTGCATAAGTAGAGCAATTGCTTCCGGTAAGGGTGGTTTAATTTGTTAGTTATGCATGTTGATCCAAGGATAAGATAAGTATCTTGCTCACTTTCTTGAAGAATACATATGAATGTTTATATGATTTCTTAGTAGAGAAAGTATTTGAATGCATGCAATGAAAGAATGGTTCTTTTCTAGATTTTCTTGGTAAAGAAAATGTGTTAATGCATGCAATTAAAGATTGATTATTTTGTATGCTTTCTTAATAAAGCAAATAAGTAGTTCTTATTGGGAAGACTCCACGTGAGTCTTGTATGTGAAATGCTTGTCTCTTGTCTATAAAATCCTTGCTAAATATGGCCAAAGTAACTTCTTGAGGAAAGAGTATATTACATATATACATAAATATAGTCTCATCCTAAGAGTATGCATGCTTCATGTATGAAGATGCAGGATTTTATGAGAATTTTCTTGAAAATAAAAGTAGAGGTTCTTTCCTTAAAGACACATTAGAATAGTGATCATACAAGAACCAAAATCCTTACTTGTTTCATGAAAAGAACTGTGTGCATTGAAGTAAGGTAATTGTGTTAGGAGAACACATGTTGCATATGAGTAGCTATTGTGACGTTGAAATTGTAAGTCGGTGTGTACTTAGAGAAAGTGGTCATGCTAGCTTCTTTGAAAATAATAATCTCTTGGAGAGATTGTCTTGTTGGATGAGTTGTGTCGATTGCTTGATTTTGATGCATAAACGATAAGTAAACCTTGTTTTTGCATCTTGATTTTTATGCCTAAAGATAGATATCTTTAATCATTTCTTGAAAGGGAATCTTGAGAAACCCTCACATCGGAAGATAGAGAAATGAGGATTAAAATGACTTCCTTTAAGAAAGAGGTATGCGGTTTGTTGTATAAAATGCTGGTAGTATTCTAGTGAAAGGAATATGGGTTGCATACATTAAAGAAAGGCTTATATGATAAGCAATGGTATGCACAAAGATTAGTCATTATGATATAGAGTTATGATCTTTGTATATTAGAGAGATTATGTTTAATTACATTAACAATGCATGACTAAAGCTAGCCATAGTAAACGTAAGCTAATACTCCATTAATGATGATTTGAATTGGAACAACAGACTATGGCAAAATTGGAAATGTTTAGATTATTAACTCAACTGTTGTTGACATTTATACATTAATGAGTATTTGCATATGCTTTTATACATGACAATATTGTATGCATGAACATTCTTGGAAATGGAATACGTGTTAACTGATGCATATTTATAACTAACGTTGCTGATGGGATTAAGTAGTGGTAGCTTAATGGCAACAAGAAAACTCATCACATAAATTGTTGCAATGTGAAATGCAATTATAAATGAGAAAGAATGATGTTATATGATATGCATGAATTATGTTATTTGGAAAATTTGCATGCATACAACGTGTATGATGGATATGTTTCCCATCAATCTTGATGTTGTGGACCCATGTTGGGGGTTAAGTGTAAATGCATGGCATACATGCATGTTTGTTGTGCTAATGATAATATTCATGCTATGTCTGGTTAGGATCAGATGGCATAAGAGGAAAGAATTTTCCTGTGTACGCTATGTCTGGTTAGGATCAGATAGCGTTTACTGGCGAGACCAGTGTAATTGCGGTCGAGTAGGACCTGCAAGTGCTTGGGTTGATGACAGTTACCTACCCGGAGGGGTTGATGGTACTTGTCTGCCCGGATTGTGAAAGAATTGAATGCCTTGGGTTGATGACAGTTACCTACCCGGAGGGGTTGATGGTACTTGTCTGCTCGGAGTTGGGTTGATGGCAGCTACCTGCCCGGAAGGGTTGATGGTACTTGTCTGCCCAGATCTCCTCTCCCTAGAATTCTTGAGCTGGTTGGCCAGTGGAATTCTATGTTAGACCTGGTAAGGTCTCTATCAAAGAAACTGTCTGGATGAGAAAATGACTCGATTTGGTTGTGGAAACCAGTTCCCATGGGTTGGGAATTCTTTAGTCCATTGTGGTTTCATGGCTAAAGGGAATAACTAATCAGCTATATGTTATGTTAGAAATAAATTTTACATATAGTTGTGTGAAATGTGTTATGCACTTTTAACAGGAAATGAGTTTAATGTTCAATAAGGAGTAATTGGAAATTTTAATTCCTTTATTGTATTATTAATTTTATGAACATCTTAGTGGGAGCTAAGACAGTTCTTGCTGGATGCAGTGATTGACAGTTTTGATGGTTAGAGAGCTAGGTGCTCTTTTGGTACTTCTAGAAGTACATTATGGATGTCTTTAGTGAAAATTCATGCAGTGTGCACGTGAGCAGTGATTTATCATTGGTTGATTAGTGTTAGTGCTCTTTAAGTACTTGTAAAAGTACCGTGATTTAGAAATCATTTAGCATTGCACAATTGATTGCTAGTCAAACGTATTTCATTTGACTCAAAATATAGTGACTAATGTGATTGAATTTGTTAGTCATATGTTACAGGAATTACTTACCGTGGAGGATTGAAGAATTGTCCAACCACTATTAAAAGGCTTACATGAGAGTATTCATGATTTTCAAAAAAATATATGGTAAGTAATGGTAAGTTGACACAGAGAATTGTTTATTATGAATGAATAAGGGCCAAGTGGTGGCGATTAGAAGTTGCATATTTTTTTGCAATTACAAACGCTTATGACTATTGATGCTTATAACTAATGATCTCTTTTTATGATTATATCAATACTATTTTGTTTGTCGTCCTTCCTTGGAATGAAATCGTTGATTTTAAAAGGAAAGGATCACATTTTCTGTGGTTTAGATGGTATATCAATGAGTAAAATCTCAAGTTCTCAATGAAAGATGAACACCGAGGACGGTGTTCCTGTTAAGGAGGGGAGTATGTAATGTCCCTAAATAACCCGGTGAAATCTAGACAGTAAATAGTAATTCTTTAAAAGATTACGAATCGGTTTAAGAACTAATTTCTGGTATTCATGAAACTAATTATGGAGACTATTTTGGGAATGGTGCATGGAACCCATTCGTCCTCTCCATGGGTAATAACCGATTCTTGGATTCGGTACTGATGTTTGGTATTGAGAACTGATTCTTGAATTTGGATATGGCGGAGAATTTATGAAGGCCATTATGGATATAGCCGGAGGAGGATTTTCATTGGGAAGGATTTTCCAAGCCTAGGGTTTATTGGCTGCATGGCAATGCACAGGCTGTAAAAATCGCCTTAACTATTATGAGCAACGATAGGAGGCCACGGATTAAGATGCATGTGTATACGGCTTATGACGGAGGTTGAGCTATGCTATTCTCGGAGGTCCAGAGCCGGCCTGGTACTTAGGTTTTCTTGATTGGTTTGGAGGTTACAACCTCGAATCCCATGCGGAGTAAAGAGAAAGGAAACAGATTGCTGAAACTAATGACGAAGACATGGCGTCACCCTCATCTGACAGTGCCTGGGATCACCAGATCGCTCATGACCTCGTCGATGATGAGCAGGTAGCTATTATCACTTCTACACGGTTCGTTGTGGTAGTATCAATCCTTTCTGATTGGCAACGACAACTACATGCCTCTTGGACTCTCCAACAGCCAAATCTGTGGCGACCTCTCCAGTGTTAAGGAGCTCAGTTTCCATCTTTCGTTCCCGGCTTGCGTGAGTATGGAAGACCCACTTCATAAAAATTGTCAGGTATTACTGTTGCACCTTCGTAGCTCCTGTCAACTGCGATTCAGTTAAATTCTAGCATATACAAATAGATCCCTTCCCTGTCCAGGTGGGTACTCTATGCATCCCCTAAACGGGCTATTCTTTGGTTGTGTGCATGGTTATTCTAAGTATCATGGTTTCGTTCCACAAAATGATCACTGTCAGAGGATCTCTGCTTCGAGTGTATCGCTGGATTCTTTTTGTGTATATTTTACTGTAGGGAGACAGAATAGTTATTCTCTCTTCCTTTTCCTCTGCTTACAATCACAATGTCTATTGTTTTTGTTGTTTCTGAAAGAGGTTCATTTTTCTGGAAATCGAAACGTTCCATATATCTAATATAGCCCTTCTGGGTAGCTTCTCTCGGCAGTTTGCCTGAACATTAGAAAACGCAGAGCCATAAAGTGGGCTTCGCATACTTCAGGTTTGTGTTCTATGCATGTTAACTGCATGTTAGCGAAACTATGTGAAACTGTTGAAATATAACTTTGAGAAAGGAATACATGTGCAAGGAAGCAGTACAATTACCTGGTATATAAACATAAGCAATGTGTGATATGTTTTAAAAAGGAAATATGGACTGGCAAGACTAATGAAAAGATCTCTTTAGATGTTGATTATTGATTGAATCATATTGTAGCTAATCTTGTCGCCAAGATTGTTATTATGACATGCTTGCTCATGCAGATGAGTAGATGATAAAAGATCCTTTTTAAAGGTTGTGTAATAAATTATTGATAATGTATCTAATATTGTTGCCAAGCTTGTTGTTAACAGCATTGACAGGACACCATGACGGTTGGTGCCAAAGGAAGGTGATGTTTAACATTGACGGGATAAGGATTATTCCTCCATATAGATAAGTCCAAGCTGCAGTATTATCCATTGCTAGAATAATTATGCCACAAGGATGATTGCAAGTGGCAGTATGTAAATTGTATTAGCTGGTAGCTAGTTATATGATAACTTAATGATAACTTATTGTAATGATTTTATAACAATGGTTAAGGGATGGAATCCCTTATAAGCCATTGAGTGAGGGGTGAAATCCCTCACGAGCGTTTAATAAGAAGATTAAACGTTTGTTGGTTTTCACCCTACGGGGTTTCCAGGGTATATCCGTGTTCAAATGGTGTGATTGATGTGATTGCCTTATGTGTCCGATAATGATGATGGGTCATTGATGATGATGGTTCTTTATTTGTTATGGCAAGCATAATGTCTTAGTGCATGATTATTTAATATGATTAAGGATATTAAGTAATGGATGCAAGGATTTATGAGACAGCTTATGTCAGAACACTACCACATGGATGGTTAATGGTTATGAAAATGGATATATAACTTATAGTCTTTCACTGTAATTTACTTGATGTATTAGTGAATGTTATATCTAATGGTTAGTGATGATTGTGGAGTTGTGAATTGATTATTTACTTGTGGTAATTGTATAAATTAATTTCTAACTCCCTACTTTTACCTACGAGGTTATCGGGGTATGTGACAGTTTATTAGCAGAAGATTATTTCAATCTTCATTTACATAAATAAAAATTCTTATATTTACTTATCAATACGATTTTTGTTTTGGTTATTTATATATTTATTAAAAAAATTATTTTAAATATTTATTTTCAAAAGAATATATAATTTTTGAAACACATTTTTAGCCATAATCACATCAAAATTAAGTTATCTTAAAAATTTGATATGAATCACAGAAGCCTCAATTCAGAGATATGTAATTATTCTTTTATTTTAATTTATATTAAATTTAAATTGTAAAAACTTTATATTACTTTATTTATATATGTATTTAGTTTGCTTATATACATTAATTTCACAATTTAAAAATTAAAAAATAATTGGACAAGGTCATAAAGAGCAATTTATTTTATGTATAAAAATATTTGGTTTATTTGTGAAAGTTTATTTTAAATTTAAAAAATATAAAAAAAAAAAATTAAATAACTTAAAAAGTTTAATGGTTTAAATAATACAAATTTAAATTTTTTTTAAGTAATGTTATTACTAATTATGTTTCTAAGATTTCGTATTAAGAATGAATGGATGTATTGTGAGGAAAACTTTTGCAATAGATCATTGGCTTAAATGTTTATATAAATAAAAAATGATAAAATAATTTTTAATTTAAAGAAAAAAAGTTAGAGTTTAAATAAAATGATAATTAATTTTAATCATTTTTATTTATTTTTAATTTTTAATTTTATTTAATTTATAAATAAAGAACAAACTCACATGTCGTAAATGCTATTAGGCATTTGATGATGTCTATTTTTCGGTTAATGCACAATAAAAGAAAATATTGTAAAAAAATACATAATTTTCTTAGGGATTAAGTGTGATAATAATCATTTAACAACCTGTTTTTGCCTTTGTGTTTCTTAACTTTTTTCCAAACTCAATGACTGGGATAGGTTGTTACTATTGCTAGTTGATTTCCACCTTCTTGCACACTGACTTTTTTTCTAAAGAAAAACATGCAAATTCATTATACCCCCCACCCAAACCATTTTCAATCAGTGTATTCCTTTTATATTGCTATGGTGCTTTGATTTTTGCTAATTATGTACTCTTCTGGATATGGGTCAATATTCCTAACTAGTTCCTAACTCTGTCATCTGCCTGGATTCCATGTTGTGCTTGAGCATCCATATTGGGAGTATTTTTCATGAGCTCTTCTTATTCATCCTCATAACCATTAGGTACCTACCATCCCTTTGGCTTACAGGCATACCTCTTTTTCCTTTCTAAGATCATTTTTTTACTGTGGGTATGTGTTTTGCAAATGTCCTATTTGGAAGTAGATTTGACATCTAAATGTCTTATTCTCATAATCTAGAAACTGAGTCTACTCAAAGTTTTCACGTTTTAGATGAATACAATCACGCAAACATTTACTACTTGTTCTATCTCCACACAAATTCTAGCAAATATAAAGAGACATTTTTCTATTATATCAGTGTCATTTTTATTTTTTATTTTTTAGGAGTATTCCACTTGAAGATGCCAAAAAGGGAGAGGGAGATTTGGTTATCTCACCCATACCAGCATTGTAGTGACCACCATGTTTGTGGCATCAAATTCTGGGAAACATGGGGTAATAAAGAGCCCAACACTACCCCAAAACCATGGCCCATCATTTAAGAATTTCTCCCTAGCTTTCTACATGTCAAATTGAACTATGAAGAAAACCTTGGAACATAACTAAAGTTCATAATTGGGTGTCCAAGAAGAATATACCCATAGATGTATGTCTTCATTTGTCAATTAGAGGGCATAAAAATCTGCGTATCAAAGTTGATTTTACCTCTAGGGGTTTAACATCCATTGTTGGTGCTTTTTCAACTTGTTCAACTATGTAAGATCCTAACATATTTTGGATTTGATTTGTAGGAATGGAAGCCTCCCCTTCATCACATCCTTAAATGAGGTTGATCCATTAGGGTTTCTAGAACTTGTATTAGTGTTTGTGAAACCTGTAGCTCCACCACATAGCCTCATATTTAATATTATGATAGAATCCTTTGCCATGCTATTATCTTTCACCTTGAAATAATCTTGGAGAACTTTTCAAAAAAATTAACAAAACTTAAAGAGTTGGTAGTATTCCCAAGTCATTTTGAATGTGTTGCTTGAGGTATTTTGCTAGACTCAAGCCCTGGATCTAGGGGATCGATATCTTTTCATTAATGTTTGGAGGAAAATAAGATATTTTTCTTTCTCTATTTGTCTTTTTCTCCATATTTAAAGATAAAAAACACATAAAAGACCCATAATACTATGGATCTCCTTTGTGAGACTAGTATTTTGTCGTGTATCCATATTTAAAAATAAAAAACCCCTTTATGAGACTAATCTATTTAGGATACTAATCTAACATCAGATCTAAAATGCCAACCTTCGTTTCATGAAACACCACCGTCGAAACTTCTCGCGACAATTTCCATCTTAAACCCACTTAGCCCTAACTTCCAATACACTCCAACCCACATTTCAAACTATAGGACCAATGCCATCTCGTGACAAGATCGATATGCAACCACATCTCACAACTCCTTACATACAAGATCGATATGCAACCACATCTCACAACTCCTTACATATACCATTTCTCACAACTCCTTACATATACCATTTTCGTTGATGAGATTTCGCGATTTCGCCCTTCACAGTTGCTCCCAACCCTCTTAACCTTCCATCCATTTTTATTTTTATTATTTTAAAATATATAAACCATTTTAAAAACTTATTAATATTTATTTTAATTTATTTAATGTACTTTGTCTATATAATTCCAATATCATAAATAACCAACATTATTTATATAATCTCAATATTGTAAAAAATTTATTTACACCGATAAATACTTATCATTATTTAAACACTTTACTAATCATTTCAATATCATAAATAACCAACATTATTTATATAATCTCAATATTGTAAAAAATTTACTTACACCGATAAATACTTACCATTATTTAAACACTTTACTAATCCTTTCAAATTATGTATTAAAATTAAAATCCTCTCCATTAGAATGCAAACATTATTCAGCTCAATCTAGTAAAAAAATTACTTACAACAATAAATAAATATTTAAAAAAAATGTTTAAACACTTCGCTAACCATTTTAAATTATGCATTTCTCTTCCATGATGGTAAGAGTTAAGATAACTATTATATAACTAAGTAAAAATTAAATATTTATATTTAATTTAATATTTTATAATATATATATATATATATATATATATATATATATATTTAAATAAAATATAAAATTAATAATTATAAATAAAAATAAAAATAATTTATTTTTTCAAGGAGTGGTTTAATTAGCAGAAATTTTAAATTTTTTGGTAGAATTTAGCCAAAAAAAATTAGTTAATTTTTTTTTTAAATCAAATAATTAATTACATATATAGATTCAAAGCTCTGAAGAACCAGGGAAACAATTAAATTGTAGAGAATTTTTTACACATATTTTTAGTTCCAAAAATCAATACCAAATTTTAAACACATGAAACCAAAATCTATATCCAAAAGACCTCCAACGATCTAATATATAACCAATTAAAAATAAAATCATTTTATTCTATATAACCAATTAAAAATAAAATCATTTTATTCTTACAAAATTGGTATGTAATTCGTGAGAACATTTTACAATTGCGATATGATGTCTTAAATAGAATTTAAAAAATACAACCTGTTTATTTAAAATACTCAAATATGTTTAATGATAAATCGAAGCTGTATAGTTAATAAGGATCATTCAAGATAGTCTTTACCATTTAAGCTGGCTGTATACTCAAACTGATTATCTATTAACTCTCTAACTAATTCATAATCCGTTAGTTTATAATATTTCTATGCGATCATTTCTCTCTATATGTATTCTCTACATTAAATATCTACACAAATATATTTTGCACCTCCAAATGAGGAATCGTCAGCTCTCCTTTAGTTATATTTGGGCAAACTCTATCCACAAATCCTAACAAATCTATGTGGGCAAACTCTATCCACAAATCCAAACCCTCAGCTGGAATGCATTGCCGAGGAAATGGAGTAGACATGACGATTGATAAATATTTCCATGAAAGGACTAAAGGATTTATGGCATTCATATTAATATTATATATGGATTGGATTTACTATTATAACCAAGTAAATCAAATGGTACTGAATTTAATGACAACTGGAGTTTTGACGTCACTTCACCGGCCTCCCAAAACTACGTTACGAAATGATCAAAACCGTGGTCTTTTGAACTACAAATTGTATCTATGTAGTAAAATTAAGATGAACAATAACTTCCTGAAAGAAGTTTGGACTTAAACTCCACAGATTTTCTACTACACCAATATAATGAAAACACTTGAAGTTGTATTTATTATTATCCAATGCAGACGCTTAAGCTTATATTTATTATTAAATTTTGAATCATATAAATAACTGGAATCATAATCCCTTTCACTGACCTAACAAGTCACTTTCACTAACAAAAATAGTTTATTCACATTGACTTGAAAAATGCATAAAAAATAGTTCAGTCATATTGACTTGAACAATGCACCTTGTGCTTGATTCGGAGTGGCTCAATGAATATCATCTTTGGCAGCTACCCAGATAACCATAAGTTTAATTTGTCCAGTACAAAGAACTTTCAAACTCCTATCTTGTCAGGTAAGGTAATGTATCATTAAAGTTAATTAAAAGTAATTAAAGTCTTTGGAATGGTGGGCCGTGTGCAAAAGGGAAAAAGATGGGAAGTCGACTGCCCTAAGTTCGCTGGAAGTTAAATGGACATGCGAATTGCATCGTTACAGAATTACTCACAAAATTTATGTCAATAATCAAATCAAAATTAACCCTTATAAATTATAGTTAGATTAAAAATAGAGAATATTGAAATATTTATTCAGTTGGGTTTTTTTAAAGAGAAGGTTGAGTTGACAGGTATTTTGATGTAGATTGTTGATTTTCTGCATATTTGGGAATCAGACACACATGGACGCTGCTCATTTTGATCGCCCCTATGTATATCTGATTCCGAATATTTGGGGAATCAGCAATCTACATAAGCTAAAAGTGATTTGATTGCTAAATTGATGGAGCATCTTTATCTTGGTTGCCGATTCTCCGAAAATTTGGCAATTCATCGAAAATAGATGTGGTCAATTTTTTTTTCCCGCCTATGTCTATCTGATTGCCTAATATTCAAGAAATCGGCTTTTTTCCCGCCTATATCTATCTGATTGCCTAATATTCAAGGAATCGGCAATCCAGATAGGCAGAGAAAATTTAATAAGAATTAATATTCAAGGAATCGGCAATCCAGATAGACAGAGAAAATTTAATAAGAATTAAATACACTGCAATTCATCAAAAAGAAATTAAAATCTATAAAACATTGACCATAACAGTTAGGAACGATGCAGCAAAACACACTGGTAAAGATAACGCTGAACTCTTAACATGCAGCAAAACACACTGGTAAAGATAACGCTGAACTCTTAACGTAGGCCACTTTTAAATACCGCTCTTATAAATTTTAATTTTCTTATTTTAACTTTGATTACTTTTAAAAATGTTATAAATTTATAATAATTTATCACTTATTTTTTATTTTTAAAACTTGTGTAGAGAAGCACGAATCCATTTTTATGAATTGAAAACTAAATCTTCATAAAATTTGATGAAGAGTGCAAGTAAAAGTTGGATAGAACAGTTTCTTGATTCATTAAATACTATATCTTATTATTTATTAGTCCCTCCCTCTCACATAGCAGGGACTATGATGAGCTATTAAATCCTTTGTTGACAGTAAGCTTTTATGCTTTAACCAAAGTTTATCCCTGAAAATATCGTTGTAAGAAACTTATAACCAAACTTGTGAATTTAAATTTAAGGTTTTATTACAAGCCTCATGTGTCCTGATGTTATTTCAGTAGGGGCAAGTTATTTTATCGTAAGTTTTTCAAAACAAATGTTTTGCGCAGGTAAACTATTTTATGCAAAGGTTTTATGCCTCCACTTCCAGTGGAAAGTGAGCTCTCATCTGCCATTTCTTTTGGGCACCTGTCACCTCTTCTTTTGGGCACCTGTCACCTCTTCTACGCTCCTGTCTCCTCTTCATTCCACCACTCTTCTACCTGTCACCTCTTCTATACTCCCGCCTCCTCTTCATTCCACCATTCTTCTACTATTTTATGCAAAGGTTTTAAGCCTCCACTTCCAGTGGAAAGTGAGCTCTCATCTGCCATTTCTTTTGGGCACCTGTCACCTCTTCTACGCTCCTGTCTCCTCTTCATTCCACCACTCTTCTACCTGTCACCTCTTCTATACTCCCGCCTCCTCTTCATTCCACCATTCTTCTACTATTTTATGCAAAGGTTGTAAGCCTCCACTTCCAGTGGAAAGTGAGCTCTCATCTGCCATTTCTTTTGGTCACCTGTCACCTCTTCTACGCTCCTGTCTCCTCTTCATTCCACCACTCTTCTACCTGTCACCTCTTCTATACTCCCGCCTCCTCTTCATTCCACCATTCTTCTATGCTCCTGCCTCATCTTCATTCCTCCATCCACATTTCATTCCCCCACCCTCCTCCATCCACATTTCATTCCTGCCTCCTCTTTATTCCCCCAACCTCCATTTTCCATTCCCCACACCGTGGATGATCAGATTGGAGGCCAAACTGAAAATGAGCATGATTTATGGGAGGAGGAAGGCCCGACCCTATGGTATTCTCCATGAAAGATTTACCTGGAAAGCTAGGCACCATTGGAGGCCTTGCTCTACGCATTGGCCAGTTACTGTTGCTTGAAATGGATGAGGGGAGATTTGCAGAGAGAACAAATCTTCGAAGCTCTTACATTGGCCAAGAGGGAAAACTTTGTGTAAGTATAGTTGATTCTATTACCTCTATTATTACATCTATTACCTGTACAAGTAAAATAATATGAAGATGCACGAACTAATTAAATGCATATGATACCTCGAGGATGAAGCTTATGAGTTCATAAAACAAGCAGGCAAAGTGTGTGTACCTTTAATTAAGGTGACTATTGGAAATGGTTTCTTTTCTTTTCTTGGACCTACAGTTGAAATGCACTACACTTGCTGCTGTTGAAATGAACTGGACCTGCTTTTGAAATGAACTAGTGAGCAGCTAGTTTCATAGGCTCTCGAGGATTTGAAATCACAACTTGTGTTGGTTGAGAACCTGCTGCGCGAGTAGGCTGATGGTTGATACTAGGTGGCTAGGCTTGACGAGAACCTATTTTAGTTAGTCCTGGTTGTTGTGGAACCGCCTGCTACAGCTTGTTGAGGCTGTCGATGTAAGCTTTTTCACTAAACCCCGATACTTAGCAGGCAGAATCCCTTCAAATATTGTTGCAGCCTGGGAGGACAGCGTTTCCCTGCCTCAGACTTTCATTTGATGGCGGAGTTAAGAAGATTATATCTTGAATATGAAAGTCTCTTACACCGAAATGAAGTTTTCAGGGCATTGTATGCCTGTGGGACGAGCCGAGTTATGACGGTTCCAGAGTCCACAATCGTGCCTCCTCTTCCAAGAACAACAGGCAGAATTGAGAGACTCTAGCCTCCAACGCTTATGTCGCTCAATCCCACAAAATAGTAGGATGTATACATGGAATTTGAGACGAGAGGGGTGAAAATGGCAGTGGCAGGAATCGAACCCTGACCAAAGATGAAGATTATATCTCTGTATGGGACCAACAAAAGATTATATCTCTGATTTCTATTTATTTTGTATGGGACCATCTATGCATGCGTTACAGTTGTCTCTTTCAAAGGATTTAAGAGAAGAATGTTGAGGTGTTAGCAACCTGGGCTATATTAATCTCTGTCTAATATCTATGTCAGAACCAGCATGCCATGTTTTTTATTTTCCTTAAAATCCATGAGAATGGTAATCAAACATGTTTTTAACGCACTTTAATTGTTTGTTTGATGTGCTTTTCAATATCTTCATTGACCCGTCTATAATAAACAGATCATGTTCCAAATTCAACATCCTTGTCTATAATAAACCGACCATGTTCCAGATTCAGCATGGAATTTATAAAAAAAGTTAAGATAAACATTCAGAAACCTAAATTCACAAGAAGCAGATCTAATAAAGAACCTAAATCACAAAAAAAGACCTAATTTAAAAGAAGCCGACCTACTTTAGAAACCTGAGAACTAAGGAATTATGAACTTACATTACTCATTTTGATGCTGAGACTTACATTAGTCATTTTGATTTCGTCTCTTCCTTCGCAATCTTGACAACAATTAAAATGGAATTTTCATAATTTCCCTGTGCAGAAGAAAAGAACACAATTGCATGAAAACTTTAGCTCGATATCCTATTCCTGTAATTAGCTATGTTTCCTAACCACGCCAAAATTATCTAATGTTTGAATGTGATCGTGGCAGAAGATACTGTGCTTTCCCCCTATCTAATCACCCAAAAAGGAGAAAGGGATTATAATATTTTTGCAGTGAAGTTGAAAGTTGAAATTCAGTTACAAGTTGGACATGTTTTTCAGATGGCGCTTCCATATTTGAATGCTTGAGTAATAATTAAGTTGTTTTAATAAATTAACAAGTTTTCATTTCTTTAAACATATTTTAGGTCACACGACATCATGTTTTAGACACATGGTACCATACCGGCATAGGTGCACAGCTACAACACTACGTGGGCCCATCTGTCGACCACTCGTCCACAGTGAGATACATCAACATGCATGTTTATGGAGGGTGCCTTTTAGTTGTCGTTGCTGCCATTTTTTTATGTAAAGATGGTCGAGAGTAGCGTATCTTTTGTTGGTAGTCTGTCATTTTTTCTTATTAAAGTTGTTCGATGGTAGATGTTTGCCAAGTCCCCAGCAATATGACCATAAATCAAAGCAGAAGTGTTCGGCCAAAGTCTAGGAGTTACACTACACACATTATCCTCGTAAATATCTTGATCCAGAGAAATTGCTTATTAGGATTCATCGAAGTTTACTTTTACTTTTATATTATAAAGATTCACAATACACTAAAATTTATTTGTAAACATACCTGAGTAAGTTGGTCATAATAAACATTTTGGCAAAATGTTGTCTCGGCAATCTATTTGTTCCACCTCATTATGTGAATTCATCTAGAATATACTAGTCCCATTAACAAAGCTCAAAATGATATATTTATCGTAATCGCTTGCAGTTGAATCTTTTAAAGGCCAAATTCCTGTAATTCCTCTTATTTGTATTGTCCTACAAGTATATGGATATTATCAAGACCTACTTAAAATTGTAAAATAAATCAATTGACACCAATTGTTTTGATAAGTAAACCTGCTCATTCACATCAATGACATGCCGAAGCAGCAGTAGAAGATTGGAGTGAAATCATGCTCCTTGTACCGAAAGTCCTTTCCTACAGTTAGTATTTTTCCACTATCCCCGTCTAACTTACTAGATAGATGGTTTTACTGGATATGTCTGAATTGGTATGTCTGAGAGAAAATGAATCAACCCTCCTGATAATAATGACTCACCCCCAGATGATAATAGCGATAGCTCTATGCCAACTTAATTGTTCCTGATCCCCTATTTGGACCCAATGTCTCCACTTTTACAGGAGGCCTGCTTGCCTCGGTCCCTGAACTCCCTGTCCTGCACGGGAATTTTTGCAAGACATGTTTTTTTTGCTAAAAATCCCACATCGGATTGTTCATTTTGCAGTTTGATTGGTATAAAACATCATTATCTCTTTTCATGGTAGTTATGTTATTAGTTATAACACCGCCTTGGAGTCTTATTTTTTGTGAGAATAGTTTTTGCTATGCCATGCCAAATGCCAAATTCGATTGTGAAGTTAACTATAAAGCCTAGTTTGATTGGTATCAAACATCATTACCTCTTTTCATAGTAATAACTATAAAGCCTAGTTTGATTGGTATCAAACATCATTACCTGTTTTAATGGTAGTTATGGTATCAGTTATAGCACGGTGTTGGAGTCTTATTTTTTGTGAGAATAGTGTTTTCTGTGCCATGCCAAATGTTGAAGCTAACAAATCTGGATACAAGTCTTTGAACCGAACATAACGTACACATAAATAGGTCCATGCACACAATAACACACCACAATGAGACATAGAAGTCTGTCCATTTACAACGGTAATTTACAAACAATTGTTTTCATATGTACTTGCTCTTATAAAGGAGTCTCATACAGGCGTACTGCTCTTATAAAGTAGTCTCCTATAGGTAGAGACTGCCGCTACGCAGTTGCCCTGGTTCAATTGACTCACCAACCTTCAATATTAACAAAATTAATTTCATTATGCTCAAGATACTGATTTCAAATTTGAAACACTATGTTATGGGTTTTGCAACTCCAATGTTGATTTGGTTTCAATTATATTAACAAAGAATCTTGATACACAAAAAAAAAAAATCATTATTTTTGACTTCTCAGAAGCATTGTATCCGTGCACACTTCATTTAACAAATAAACCATAAACAATAATTTTGCTTAATGATTAATTTACTGCATAGTATTTGATATGTATGGTCTTTAATTACCCAATGACAATCGTACCGAAAATATATAAAACAACAAATATATATCAATTATTATAATATTTTAATGGTATTATTCTTAGTTACACAAATTGATAGGTTTCTATTAGGTTAATTTTGGAAAATGCTATACGAAATTTTCAATATATATTGGATTTTTTTATAAAATTAAATTAAAAAATAATGATTAATAACCTTGTGTAACGTAAGTAGTTTCTATTTACCAGCTCAAGCAGCCTTTAATGTTTTAATGAGTGGTATATAGGCAATCAGGAATAAAATTTGATTGATAAAAATTCCAAGTAATTTGCTTGTCAAAAATAGCAAACATTTTTTCCTGTTTATCAACATTGTTTGTTAAAATATTTGAAACCAAACCAATATTGGAATTGCAAAAACCATAAAAGAGTGTTTGAAATTTGAAATCTATATCGTGCACTTAATGAAATTAAGTTCGTTAATATTGCATGTTGCTTAGTCCATTGAATAAATAATACGATATAGTATTTAATGGATCAAGAAACTGTTCTATCCAACTTTCGTTCGCACTCTTCATCAATTTTTATGAAGATTTATTTTTCAATTCACATAAATGGATTTTTGTTTCTCTGCCCAGGTTTTAAAAGTTAAGGATAAATTTCATTTTTAATTTATAATATTGAAATATACTGTAACTGGGTTATAAAGGATATTTGAAAAATTAAGCTAAAATTTTATCATTACTTCGATATTCATCATAACTATGAAAATAGGAAAGTTGGTATGTCGTCATTTCAAGCCTAGTTACCAAGTTCGGCGTTACTGGTCCGAAAAATTCGAAAATATGCCGGTTCCGTTCGTTCGGCTGAAAATTCGTTTATTCGAGTTAGCTACCGATTATTTTTAACGTCAAACTTTAGTATTTAAAAAATTAAAATAAACTGCAATGTAAGTTGTTAAAGAATTTTGTTAATATAAAATTTAATATTTACAAAATAAAAAGTGGAATTTTCTATATTAAAATTTAAAAAATTAAAAATTTTATTTAATTTTGTAAAAAAATTTAATATTAAAAAGTAAAAACAGAAATTTGTATATCAAAAACTATAATAAATAGTAAATTATATATTAAAAAATTAAATTGTGAAAAATAGTAAATAAAAGATAATAAATTTAAAGTTATTAAAAATAGTAAATTTGAATAATAATTTTTTTAATAAATATTTGTAAAATTTATAATCTCATTTTTTTTTCCATATTTTCAGTGTATTTTTTTCAAATTTGATAAATTTGGTAATTATGTTGGGTACACTTCAATGTTCTTCCCCTTCGGTAAAGAAATTGAGAATTATAATTCAAGGTTTGGGTGTGTTTTCCTCATGAGGTCTATTTTGGATGGAGTAAAATGTACAACCTTTAACTCGACGAACAAAGTGCACTTTCAATGAGATGCAGTGAAAGACAAAATCTGCAATGAGAAATTTATGTTTTAGTTATTAATTAATAGTTAAATTATTAATTATATTAAAATATATAATTTGAGGTTGTTATACTTTTCTAAAAATATACAATTTTACAATCTTTTTAATAAAATTATATTAAATATATGTATAATATTTTTAATTGTTTTAATTTATAAAAAAACAGTTTAAAAAATCTAAAAAATAAAAATATATAAAAGTTTTTTGGATTTTAAAAAATAATTTAGTTTTGTAAGATCTATATTTTCTAATTTTTTCCCTGATGATTTTTTTTCCAAAATGGATTTCGATTTCGAATTGGCATTCAAAATTAAATTTAACAACTATAATTTCAATTGACTTTGATTTTTTTATTTGCCATATTCAATTAACCATTTTTTTTTGATCTGATAATTTTTTTACATCATTCTAAAAACAAAAAGAAAAAACTTAAACTGACCAGAATTTTTGATAAATTGAAATACAAAAATGACGACTAAAAAATTGAAATCTTGAAAATTAAAACAACTTTTCTCTACTGCAATTTTATGAAAAAATACAAGAACCACAGACAGAGGCGGCGGTGACGTTACCACCGCTTGACTCTTATTTTTTTAACTTGGATCCGTTACACCATTCAAGCTTTGAATATCTCTATAATACTAAAAGGGGAAGAAGGCAATTTTGTGATGACGTAACGTCCGTAACCCGCTAAACGGAAGATCTCCTTGAATTCGTGCTCCGTCCTCTCCTTTCCAGCGTCGGTGAAAGCCATCATTTCAATGTCAGACCTCAATACCATCTGCTTAACACACCCCACTTCCTCTTCGACAATTGCTTCCACAACTATCAACTTCCCGTTGCCCGCTGTAGCCTCATCATATTTCTTCAAAATCTCCACGCACTGCTCGTCCTTCCAGTCATGCAAAACAGACTGCAATTTATTTCGTTAAAAACACAAACAAACCAAACCGGTATTTCGTTAAAAACACAAAACAAAACACCCTTACCACTAGTCCCATACATAAACCATGTCATTCACAACAGAGATGGCAGGATGAGTACCTTCAAAAACATAGCATCTGCAGGCGGTATATGCCCGAACATATTTCCCCTTACGTGCTCCACTCCTGCGCCAGCTCAAAACGCCCAATTGTAATTATGATCACATAGAGTTCGAAACACAACTTATTCTATGCACCTCTACTCAAATATCATCAATTTGGAATTCTAGATTACCAGGAAAAGCAGCGGCAGTGTATATTACATGTGGGAGATCCAAATTGATACCGCAAATGTGGGGGTGTTCCTCCACAATCATGGATATGGCCGATCCCGTTCCTCCTGCAACGTCCACCACCGTTTTTATATTCTTAAACCCATCAGCATAAACCTTCGCAATGGAAGCCATAACCGCACGAGTGTGAGTGGAAGCCATAATCCTTTTAGCTTATTCTTAGAAATCTGAATGACGAGGCAAAGAAATTAGCCAAGCTTGGCTCCTAGCTTGAGAAAGGAATGATAGAATACCACGATTGATCAAGTTCCTCGGCTCCAATCCATTGAATGCAATTGAGATTAATGTGGAAACTTAGGAGGTTGCATCGTGTGAAATACATGACTCTAAAATCCAAGAGAATTAATGACTATCACCAGGTGGATTTACATTCCCTTGGGAAGGTCGACATAAGAGGACATGCACATGGTTCATATCGCCTATATACATTGCAACGTGTGCACAGAGGAGTTTCCACCTAAAGTAATTGGTTTGGAGATCAATATAGTATTAACATAATGCGGTCCCTTCATTTGACATAGAGAATCTACCAAAACCTCTTGGAGGCCTAGAAATTTAATGTGCGTAAGTGATCCTTCTGTGCAAGGACAACCGATATGGCAAGGCAAGTGAAGACAAGAACTAGATCAACGCAATGAATGAGGAGTTAGATCATATTGAGAAGAACAATGCATGGGAGCTTGTACCAAGGTCAAAGGACAATAACATTATTGGGACCCAGAGGATCTTCAAGAACAAGCTCAATGAAAAAGGCGAAGTGGTGAGAAATGAGGCAAAGGGTATACTCGAAGGCGAAGTGAGAAATGAGGCAAAGGGTATACTCGAGTAGAAGGCATTGATTTTGATGAAAATTTTGCACCGGTAGCTAGATTGATGCTATTAGAATGTTTTTGGCCTTTGTTTGTTACAAAAATGTAAAACTTTATCAAATGGATGTTAAGTCAGCCTTCTTGAATGGTGATCTAGAAGAGGAAGTTTACATAGAATAGCTAGAAGGATTTTAGTTGACTGATGATGAGAATTGAGTTTGTAGGTACAAAAAGGCTCTACATGGATTGAAACAAGTTCCAAGAGCTTAGTATGCAAAGTTAGATAAGCATACATCAATAAGGCTTAAAAAATGGATCAACGAAGAAAAAAAAATAAAAAATTATACATCAAATTTGAAGGTGATAATTTTCTAATTATTATTGTGTATGTAGATGATATCATCTTTGGGAGCAATTTGGAGGAGATGGGACACAAATTTGTAGAAGATATGGAAAAGGAATTTGAGATCTTAATGTTGGGTGAGCTAACCTTTTTCCTTGGGCTACAAGTTACTCAAACAGATAAAGGAATTTTCATCTATTAGTCCAAGAATATAAGCAAGAAATTGAAGCAATTTGGCATGGAGGATTGCAAACCGGTGAGCACACCTATGGTGACTAGCTATAAATTGAGTAAAGATGGTGAATCTCTAGAGGTAAATTAGTCCATTTATTGTTTAATAATCAACATATTATTGTATCTAATTGCTTTTGCGCCTCACATAATGCAAGTTGTATGATTGGTTTCAAGATTTAAAGTTAATCCCAACGAGTGTCATGTAAATGTAGTTAAAAGAATCTTCAAGGCACTCTTGACTATGGCTTATGGTATCCCAAAGGTAGAAATTTAAATTTGATTGCTTACACTAATGTGGATTGGGCTGGTAGTATTGATCACAAGAAAAGCACTTTAGGAGCAACATTTTTTTGGGAGGTTTCTTGGTCTCTTAGGCAAGAAAAAAGAAAATTTGAATCTCATTATCCACTGCTTAAGCTGAATATATAGTAGAAAACACTTATTGCACTCATATACTATGGATGGAGCAAACTCTTCAAGACATGCAGATTGAGTTCATTGATCCCCTTCCTATCATGGTTGACAACAAAAGTGGAATAAGCATCTCCAAAAACCTGATTCTTTACTCAAAGACAAAGCACATACCAATCAAGTATCATTTTCTAAGAGATCAGGTGGTCAAAATGGTTGTAAGGTTAGAGGATGTGGCCACAATTGTACAAATTGCAGACATCTTCAATAAGCCACTTTTGAGGGAGCATTTTAAATATCTTAGAGATCATATGAGTGTGGTTCCATTTCAAAGGCATTGAAGAGTTTTTCCATGGAGGTAGCTACCATCTCAAGGTTGGCTCAAGAGAAAAAAATTAGTTGCAAAATGTTTGGAGAGTCGTTGCTGGTTACTTGGCCACATGTACCTTATTTCATTATGAACTATTTTTCTTGCCTCTTCTTTCCCATTTCTCCAAGATGTATAGCTTCTCATGTATGCAGGGGTGGTGTGTTCAACAACTTAGAGGGAGTGTATGATGCAACCCCTCAGGGGGAGTATGTTAACAATGACCATGTATCTTGTCATATTTATGTATCTTGTCTTTCCATGTATAGCCCCTTGTCATTGGCGTCAAAGGGGGGGCGCGGGGGGTGGGCGGGGGGAGTTTTGTGTGTGCTTAGCTTCAAAAGTTATCTTCGAGAGGGAATTTTTAGGTTGACTTCATTGGCAAGGCGAGAGCTTGTTAGCATGTTAGTGTGTCCATTGATGTGAACTGATGTATGCCTTGTATCTGTTGGGAAAAATGTTAATACTGAGAGGGGGGATATATCAATATTAAGGCTAATTTAAAAAATTTCTACCAATTTATACTTTCACATTTAAACTTGGAAACTATTCATGTAACCATCAACAACATATAATTTTTAGCAATATGAATAAACACACACACATACACAACAAGAGAAACAAGCACATACTAATTAGGAGAATTTTGGGGTCTGAAATGACCCTCCTAAGAAAAATGTACAACCAAAATAAACTTTATAAGAACCAATAGGATTCAAGATGATGATGTCAACCATGGGGGATGATTCACCATTTTTGGAGTAAAAAAGTAAAAATATTAAAAAATAATAAAATAATAAAACTTTTTTTCAACTCGTATTTTCAACTTATATCCCTAAGGTTTTACTCAAATTTCAAGCGAGAGTACTCGTTGCATGAAAAAATTAATTAATTCCTGATCTAAGGGGTACCTATTATCACCAAAAAATTGATCATCTAGCCTAATTTACTAGATGGATCGAAGTACATCATGTAAAGCAAATTTTACCATAGTAAAATTTCTTTTACTTAATAAACCACCTTTGTTAAGTAATTTATAATTAAACCCATCAAGAATAATTAAATAAATCATTATTTGTTTGATTTTCTTCTAGGAATAATTAATTTAACTATTATTTTATTATTATTCCTTGTCATATTTGACCCAATCATGAAAAATAAACAGATAAATCATTAATTATCTTATTTTTCTCAACGAATATTAATCACTAATTAACAATTATTCTTTGTCAAATTTGACTAAACGCCTTAGGAATAATTAAATAAATCATTATTTGTTTATTATTCCTTAACTAATTCCTTGAGATGATAAATAAATCATTTATTTATTTATTTTCTCTAAATAAAAGTTTAAATACTTTTTCCCTCCTAAAAAAATATAAATAAAATACTCCAAGTGGTTATTCCAAGAATGGGATCAATAATATTTTATTATAGCTCATTATTCGAGGATAACTCAATATTGTGTTATAAATAGAAGGGTTTTTCATTCATTATTCACTTTTGATTATTTTCATTGTTGCACTCATTGTTGTAACTCTGATTATTTTCATCGTCGGACACCATATTTTTGTTGGGTTTACACATTATAGAGAGAGACTCTACACAAGCTGAAGACGTTTAAGGATAGCGAGAACCAATCCCATAGAGGGGTACTGGTAACATTTATCTGTTCTCTTCACAAGTGTTATAGTAAAATTATTCTTTACATATATGATTTCCATTAGATGATTGGAGTTATTACTCTTTATTTTTGTTGTTTAACTATGATTGTGGCATAGATCCGGACTTTGGTAGGTTTTGTTTCTATCAATTGGTGCAGATCTACAATGTTTAGCTACCATTTATATTGTTGAGATTGTTTGTCATCCACAATCTTAAGTGGGTTCTTTTCATACATCTTTGAGAATAAAACACTATAACAAAATTGGAGACTCCACTCGAGATTAATTCTGATTTGGAAACCTGGGTCTCCAATACAAAATTGGCGACTCCACTGGGTTTTTATACTTCAGATCCAAAAACATGGGTGACCTTTGGTTTTCAGCTTCGGGTTTCTTATTTTTTCAATTCTCTTAATGTTTCCGAGTTTTTTAACCCTAGATCTAATAAATTTCTGACTTCTGCAAGCTTTTTGCTCATTTATGTAGGTCACAGGAATCAGCCGCAACAAACGCGACACTTTTTTCTGAGATTTGTTGACCGAGATCCACGAAATAGAAATCGCAATTTTTAGCCGAAAAAGTGCGATCTAGGGTCCAAAACGTACCTTTCAGCCCAAAAAGTGTGATCCCTATAGAGAAATAGGTTAGTACCTGCGATTTCTAAGTTTTAGGGTTTTTCACATATCTGTTTCTTGGTTTTGCATAGAGTTTTCTGCTAGGTTGTCTGACCTCAGTCTCATCCCACTTAGGTCTTGATAAACTCTGATTTACTCATCGAAGTTGAATTTAGTGTCCCCTAAGGCTTCTAGTACACTTTCACCTTTCTAGGAGGAGTTTTGCTGAGTGAGTAGTTTGAGTTTTTGTAGCGCTTTGAGCCACATTTTCTAGATCTGTACCTTTATGTTCCAAATCTGTTAAGATAGATTGTTACCATCCATTGTGTTGCATTTACACTTGTTTGGTCATTTGGCTTAGGGTCCCATTGGTTTCCCTAGGTGTTTCACCCATCTCCCTATATTTTTGCACGTGATCTTCCCCTCTAGTTTTTTGTTGTTGCTGCACCACTTTCCAGTAGCTTAGTGTGACTTGATCCCAGTCACACGGACATTTATATCTCTTCACCGTTTTAGTGTATTTTCCATCGATTTAACCACCAAGCAATACAGTGCTTGCAAACCTAGTTTGGGTTGGGTTTAGTTAATTGTTTTGTTGTTCATTTTCTATTATTAATTTCAATTTAGTTTTAGCAAGATTTTTTCTTTTTTACAAACAAGATCTGGGTTTAATCAATTAATACACTTACACACACAAGCACACCTTGAGCAAAGGGCACTTGGTTTACACCGCCAAGCCAAGACTTAACATAATAAATTTATCTCCCCGCATCGTGAAAAAGATATATTGTTGAATCTCCCTTCACCATTTCTGTGTCACATGTATCGTACCACCATTGCGCCACCAAGGCTTTTGTTGCGAAGACTATTAGGCCCTCACCCCCAGTTTCCACTTGGGCATATTACCCCTCCCCATCGGGTTCGAGTTCATAGCCCTCTGATTCCCCACGCCAACTCTTTTCCTGGTTCTTCTAATTCCTCATTTGATTTCGAGCCTTCTTCACTATATATCGTCAACATGTTTGCACCCACAGCTAGTGTAGGAACCCAACTAGGTGTTGGCTCCTGTTCTATCCTGGTGGTCACATCAAACAGAACAGTCTCAAGAACCGTTCTGACGGCCCCTCTGATCCCTTTTATGGCTAGGTTAAGTTTGCCATATTTTAACTAGTTGATAAACAACCCCATACACCATGATGCTGGTTGGCCCTCTATGTTCACTAAGCTTCCTTCAGACATCCTGAAGTTTGAGGGTAATGCTGGAGAGGATCCTACCAACCATGTCTGATCCTTCCACATGTGGTGTTTGTCTAACTCCATAACTGATGACTCCATTCCTCTTCTACTCTTCCAACACACACTCACTAGGGACATTGCAAAATGGTATGTTGACTATCCCTTCACATCTCATTCCATTTTCGTGATGCTTTCTAAAGCGTTCATTTCATATTTCTAGTTGTCTCTCCAATACGACAATGGTACGGAGCTATTGACCACTTTTCGTTAGTTCTCCGCCACTCGTCTTTCTGACCATGTTCAAGAGTGGCGACGAAAGAGGAGCACATTTCGTGCCTTGGTTTTCAAAGACCGTGTCTATCTAGATTGGTTTCTTAGAAGCCTTTTATCCCCCATCGGGAAACATTTCACGTCCCATCTTCCTCATACCAAGGAAGAAATCTAAAAACCGCCTTGGATATGTTCTGATTTATGCACAATATGGTTATGTCTATACTTTCATTCCCAACCTCCCTCATCCTAGAAGAGCCAATGCACTAGGGGCATCTCGCGCCATCAACAGTATCATTGGATCCCTTTCACACTCTTCGCCATATACTCAGCAGATTTATGGCTACCCGCAAGGGGGCACAATTTCCTCTAACGCTTATGCCCCTCCTGCTAGCAACATGTTTCCAGGGCCCCAACCCGTCTATCAAACTATTGCCCCTCCTTATGCACAGTCGTGCACCCCAGCCCCTCAAGCATTAGCGCCACAGCCTCCCATGCATCCTCAGCCCCAGAAACCACTGCCCCCTCAAGATCAAGTTTTTGCACAGTAGAGTGCTACCAATCCCCCAAATTTGAAGAAAAATAATAAGGGGAAGGGTAACAAGGGTAACCAGGGTAATTAAAGTAACCAGCCTAGTGAATCCAAGGGGAACCAACCTAACACTAATAATCAGCAACAAGGCAGCCAGCCCAAGCATAACAAGGTTATTCTTATGAACAATCCTTGTGCATGTTGTGGTGTACATGGCCATTATACAAATGAGTGTCCCCTTTTACCCCAAATGAACCAAATGTGGGAAGATCAAGCCGCTTTTAGAGGTCAACAATCACCTCAGAGTCCTATGCCATCTCAACCGGTAGTTCTCACAAATCCTTTCCCTCAACAATATTTGTTGTTGCTTAAACTTAGCCAGGTCAAGCATCCCATCTCCCCCAACCTTCTGGTCCTGGTGACTACCAGATTCTTATGATGAACTCTGATGAGGTTAACCCCTCCATTATCAACCTACAAACTTGGTTGCATCAATATGACAAGCCCTCCACTTCGTCAGCTACTGAGTCCATAACCAAAGTATCTTCTGAGCCTCTTACAACACCAAATGGTCCTTTACATATCCATCAATCGAAAGTTTAGGCCATTCGTAAGATCCCAAAAGGGACATTATGTCGTAATGCGACTTCTAACAGAGCTGCTCATACATACAGTATAGTAGACGACTTGGTGCAATCACCTATCGCCATGTCGACGTTGGAAGTCCTCTAGTCGTGCCCTTCCCAAAAGGAAACTCTACTAACTTCCTTGGGTCAGTGGATCCTTTTGATGATCGCTTGACTATTTTCGCAGTTGATACATCAGTGCAACCCCCATTGCCTTCATCGGTTTCTTTCTAGATACCAGTTAGAGTCTGTAATGCCATCATCTCCAGATGCATTATTGACGAAGGCGTATGCACCTATGTGATGTCCGCTCTTGTTTGGAAATAGCTTAAGTCACCCGAGTTGTCCCACTCCACCATCACTTTGCGTCCTTGGGATGGACACCCCTCCCAGCTCCTTGGCATGTACCACAACTATCTAGTGACCCTTGCGAGCAAGATTTTCCATGTCGATATCAAAGTCATTGATGCACCTTTAGATTACAATATTCTCTTAGGTCATAGTTACACATATGCCATGTCAGCTATCGCATCTGCGTGTTCCACAAGATGTGCTTCCCCCATGAAGGGAAGATTGTTACCATCGATCAGTTGACTTACTACGAGCCGACATTTGTGACCTCCATTGTGTCCATTATCTTGTCAATGTCTGACAACCAGTATTCAACTCCTTACACTAGTGTCTTACCCAGAGTCTATAAGGATTCCTCATTGTTGGGTGCTTTCCCTGGTCCTCCCCCTCCCATTTCAGATTCTACTTCCATGAGTGTTTGCATGTTACAAGAGTCACAAGATGCCCTTAAGAACTCTAGTACATCTGACCAACTACCATCTCCTCAGCACCTTTTTGTTTCTCTTCCAGCTGAATCCTCTAGACTTACTACCCCAAGACCTCCTCCATTTGTGGGTGACTCTCCTATGTTCCCACCAAGAACTATTCGTCCAGGTCTCAACCATCCAGGAGCTACTCCGCTGGAACATTATCCTCCTGGTAAGATACCTTTCTTATCCCCCCCTTCGGGAATTTTTTCTGTACCTGTCATGGCTTCACTAGTCCTTCCTAACATGACTCTGGGGATCCTAGTATGGTACATCGATCCCCTTACAAACATTTCACCTGGTCAACCAAGACCATATCACGCTTTGAAACCAGTTCAACCGATCCCCATGACCCTTGTCGCTGCTTTAATTCCATTACAACCTCAACAGGAACCAAATCATCTTGTGCAAGCATCTAGACAGGGGGGAAACCTAAAAGGAAAGAACCCAAGGACAAGGCTCCCCAGCCTCCTCTAGCCCCTAAGGCCCCAAAGCCGACACCCCCATGCACTTTGTGTCAAGTTGTTGGGCATGCCACCAACAATTGTCATGAACTTTCTTAGTGCGGTTTTTTTAAGAGAGGTTAGATAAAAAAATAGAGAACATCAAAACACTTTCTCAATGCGGTTTTTTAAGAGAAAGTTAAGTTGACTGTTAAATTAATGGGAAGTAAATACACTGCAATGCATCAAAAAGTTAAATCTATAATCAAAAAGTTAAAATCTATAAGACTTTGAGCACAAGAGTCAGAGCAATGCAGCAAAACACACTGGAAAAAACGGTTGAACTCTTAACCTAGGCTACTTTTAAATGCGACTTTTATAGATTTTAATTTTTTTATTTTAACTTTGGCTACTTTTAAAAATGTTAAAAAATTATCGTAATTTATCATTTATTTTTTATTTTTAAAACTTGGGTAGAGAAGCAAGAATCCATTTTTATGGATTGAAAACTAAATGTTCATAAAATTTGATGAAGAGTGCAAGTAAAAGTTGGATAGAACAGTTTCTTGATTCATTAAATACTATATCTTATGGGTTTAAGAACAGTTAGTTGGATACAACAGTTTATTTGAAACACTATGTTATGGGTTTTGCAACTCCAATGTTGATTTGGTTTCAATTATTTTAACAAAGAATCTTGATAAACAAGAACAAAAAAATCATTTTTTTTTACCTCTCAGAAGCATTATATCCGTGCACACTGCATTTAACAAATAAAAATAAAATATAAACAATAATTTTGCTTAATGATTAATTTAAGGCATAGTATTTGATATTTATGGTCTTTAATTACCCAATGACAATCGTACCGAAAATATATAAAACAACAAATATATATCAATTATTATAATATTTTAATGATATTATTCTTAGTTACACAAATTGATCTATTTTAATGATATTATTCTTAGTTACACAAATTGATCGGTTTCTATTAGGTTAATTTGGGAAAATGCTATACGAAATTTTCAATATATATTGGAATTTTTTTATAAAATTAAATTAAAAAATAATGATTAATAACCTTGTATAACGTAAGTAGTTTCTATTCACCAGCTCAAGCAGCCTTTAATTGTTTAATGGGTGGTATATAGGCAAACAGGAATAAAATTTGATGGATAAAAATTCCAAGTAATTTGCTTGTCGAAAATAGCAAACATTTTTTTTCCTGTTTATCAACATTCTTTGTTAAAATATTTGAAACCAAACCAATGTTGGAATTGCAAAAACCATAATGGAGTGTTTCAAATTTGAAATCTATATCGTGCACTTAATGAAATTAAGTTCATTAATATTGCATGTTGCTTAGTCCATTGAATAAATAATACGATATGTGTAATAACCCTGGTAACTTGTAATTTCCGGTAAATGCTGCAGTAAAAACAATTTGGGTGATAACTTGTTTTGTCAAAAGACATTATTGTTTGTTAAAAGAAATGAAATGAATTATTTTTACACATGTGTGGAATGAAATGCTGGCAGCCTCTAAAAGAGGCTTTTCTATTAAAAGAAATGAATCAGTTAAGAAACTGAAAAAGAAAGACAACTGCCTCTCACCCTGAAGAGGGTTGGGGAAGGAGACCTCTGGGCTGTTTGGGAACAGGCAGAGGTGAGATTCCAGAGAGAGGAGTTGCAGAGCGAAAGTAAAACGGGTTATGTCTGGTTGTGATCAGATAACTCAGCACCGTGGTGCTTAAGTCTTGTTGAGGGCTGCAGGCCTGCAAGACGGCTAGGGGGGAGAATCCAGCGTAGTGGATCTCAAGGTTGGGCGGTTAAGAGTGAAAACTCTCAGGTGACTACAGAAAACAGTATATACCCCTGCAATCGAGTACCAGGTACGCATCTTAGACTTTAAGTTCAGAAAGGTTCTAGTATTGAAGTACTTAGTATATCTTTACTAAAGAGTTACCGTATAGAAGCTTAGTGAGATTGTTATTATTAAACAAATAGAATGAAACCATGTCTCAGACATTCAGGTGAAATATTTAACAAAATAACACAGGAAATCTGTATAACAGAAAGGCTAATTTCCTCGATAGTTTAACCAGGAAGATATTAGCCTTGCTTGTAAAGGTCTGAGTAGATAAGGGCCGAGTGGGCTGTTAACCAAGGGCATAGGCAATCCGACACCGAAGTGTCTGATAACTCTTAGCCGATGAGATAACCTTGTGGTGTACATTTAATCAACAGAGTAATTAAAGAGAGACAGAACTATAAGGATGGAAATTATGAATGCGTCCAAACCAGTTAAACAGTATTTGTGATAATATATTAGTTTATACAGAATAGCATTTCATACATTAGTTACTTCCAGTTATGTGTGTAAGTATTTCGGGCGAGTGAAGAACGGAAGTAAAGAAACATTTATATCAAACCCTAGTTGCTGAAATGAACATTTATATCAATCCCTAGTTGCAGAAAGAAATGAAGAAATATCAATGCATTCGAGAAGTAAATCTCATGTCGAAAGACAGATACCAGAAACCCAATAAACGCATAAACCAGACATATGAGTACACATATGGTGAGACTGTGCGCGGAAAGGGATAGGCTACACCTTCATGGAATGAAGGTAAGTCTATCCTCTCGCTGTAGGCCGAAAGCATTGCCATAGAAAACAATACAGTAGAGAAATCATAGGTTTTCTTAACTCGGAGGAACCTTAAACCAGAGCGTATTAAATCTGTGAAGCAAACGAACAATGATATAACCACAGTACATATAAGAGCTCATTACCAGCTTGATAATCTACATGGCACGGAATAGAAATAGCCTAGCAGTAACAGAGACTAATCAGAGGCATATATTTATTCTATAAGAACAGATTAGATATGAAACCCTTAACCGTGACCAGACACATCAAATGTCGCAGCGAGGCTATGAATAGTCGCTGATTAACATAATAGCAATTATGTGAATATTAATAACAGAAAACAAACCGATATCATTCTCTAGTGACGGAGTTGAGACATTAAAATAAAACAGAACTTCCATTATAAAACTCAGTCCGAAACAGGGATCTTTGGAAACCCAGTCCGCCATGATAACCACATCTTTAAATACGATGAATAAAGTTGGGTTTATACAACTGTGTAACTTGTTCGTAAACAACAAAGCACCGAATCAACCTAGGTATGATTAAGCTTCAGAATACATAGTTTGGAACAGAGCTTAACAGTAAAAAGAATCTAAGTATCAAAGCCATAACCTAGGTACAGCAGAAAACGACCATTCCAGAAAGGCCGTCAAACATAGCCGCATAAGGATGGGTCCAGGAGCCACCTGTGACACAGGTAGAAGTAGGCTGCCTCAGCCATAACATAACCCTGAAACGCACTATACAGACAGAAGAAAACTCGGGGAGTTAAGGGGCATACCTGAAACAGACTTGCGTAATCCTTCAGCAGTTGATGCATGCGAGCTGTAGTGTAAGAGAAAACCTAGCAAACGTTCAAAATGAACCATGTTGGATTATTATTCATCCAGTGGGATATAAACGAGAAATATTAGCACTGAAACAAGTCGAAGTGAAGCATTACCAGCAAATAAATGAGTTAGGGAGGCGTGATAAACCTGGAGAAGGCAGAGGAGTGACGATCCGGGGCAGAACGAAGGGGCCTGGATGTTGCAGCGTAACCAGCGGAGGAGGTCAATGAATAACGAATGAACAAATGATCCATGAAATGAAACCCTGGCACTTTTATACACCCGATGAAACCCTAAGTGAAGCCAGACCGTCCGATGGTGTCGAGTGATCTCCATCGTCAATTGTGGGCGGGAAGCTGTGCACAAAACCCGGGGTTGGTCAACCCTCCCAGACCACATGGCCTTCACGTGATAAGGAGCCACCTGGTCTAGATTGTGGTGAGCTGGCGCAATGCTCTGCCAAATGGCAGTAAACTCAAATGAATGCCGTCCTTTCGTAATTGCTGTATCATTATATAAGGTTAACAAAGGTTTTGGGCAGCGTGCGGTCGAACTTTATTAACCGGAGTATATCCTTGGTACCAAATAAGGAACATTCGACCCTTATTACTTACGCTAACCTCCTTGTGGATATGTGTTAGATGGACTATGACAAGTGCATGTTAACTAGGAGATTACAAATATAAGGTTAACCGTGTAATAACCATACCATAATTTTTTTTTTATGACTGTAATTTTGGTTTTGGAAAGGGAGTGTGACAATGTGGTATCAGAGCCAAGTTCCAAAGCTGAGACCTCTGGAACAACAATGGGAACAGCAGAACAGTTATGTTATACATGTATACAGTACAATGTTATTAATCATGTTTTTGTGTAACCAGGAGCATATTGAGACATTCAACAGCTGACAGTTATACAGTAAGATGGAGGATATGCCGGGAGCTGGCAGCACCCCAGCAGATAATGCAGGAATGTGGGTTCAGCTTGGTGCTGAGACACACAGTACTAATCAAGCAATACTTCAAACAGTTCAGGAACTGAAAGGTGAGATGGCACGCTTACGGGAAGACAATGCACGATTAACCATGGAACAAGAACGAATATTGAAGAGCTTATCTGAAAAACAAAATCCACCCTTACCCAGTCCTAGTGCAGAGCAACGAAGGGGCACTGAGGAACGGAACTACGCTCCTGAGTTTTCAGAAGAACATGAAGATCATTCTGACAATGTACAAGAGCAGCAGGCTACCAAGAGACAGAAAACGGAATTGCAGGGTGAATTTCGTAAAATCAAGCCCCCGCTTTTCGATGGGGAGCAGGAGGAAGCGGCGGAAGCATGGCTGATCAATATTAATAAATATTTCCAATTGTATGAATATGACCAAAATCTGAAGGCCCGTTTGGCCATTTTCCAGTTGCAGGGCAAAGCCACCTTGTGGTGGGAAGAAATTAAAATCGTGAAAGGTGTAACTGAGCAGAGTATAACCTGGGAAAAATTCCAGAAATATTTCAAGGAGAGGTATTTAACTGAGCGCTTTTATGATGAGAAGGCGCGAGAATTTCATGATTTACGACTAGGACAACAATCCATGGATGAATTCATAAATCGCTTTACTTCACTATTGCGTTATGTGCCCTACATAAAAGAGGAGAAGGCCAAGGTGCAGAGGTTTGTGAGTAGTCTGCCAGCTTATATAAGAGAACGAATTGAGTTTGATAACCCCCGAACCATGGATGAGGCAATCAGGAAAGCCAGAATTTGCTACCAGCAGAACAAACAAAAGGGAGAAAATCCAGGCAGGAAATGGAATGAGAGAAAAGGTAGCAGAAATGTCGGAAGCAACAAGGGCAGCCGCGGAAATGGTGGCAAAGGGGTTGGAAAAGGGCAGTTGAATAGAAGCACAAGTAAGGGTATTTTCCGTTCTAAGCCAAACGAGAGTAGGATGAGTGAGCTCCCTGCTAAATCAGAGGTGGAAGGAACCAGACCTCCAGTTCAATGTTGGGTATGCGAGGGGCCGCACTATGCTAGGAACTGTCCACAGCGAAAAAGAACAGATCAGATATCCCAAGTCCATGAAGCTTCCACTGTA
Organism: Pinus tabuliformis; assembly: GCA_031772625.1. Taxonomy (NCBI): domain Eukaryota; kingdom Viridiplantae; phylum Streptophyta; class Pinopsida; order Pinales; family Pinaceae; genus Pinus; species Pinus tabuliformis. The sequence continues at coordinate 737,433,876 of CM062814.1, read as the reverse complement.
GGGGATGTGGCACGCAGCGTACCGAGGATCAATGCGGCATTGGAGGACCGACAGGCAGAATATCAACCTTCCATGGTGGAATTTGAAGGTAAGATTTCAACCCTTGCTGTAGCTGTGCTTATTGATCCAGGAGCTACTCTAAGTTATGTTAGTCCAAAAATAGTGGAATATTGTAAGTTACCATCAGAAAAATTTAAAAACCCATGGCTAGTCCAGCTAGCTACGGGAGCAAAAAGGCGAGTTCTAGCGAAAGTTAATAATTGCGCTTTCAGTATAGCTGGACAGCCTGTGACAGCAGACTTGAATGTACTTCCATTGGGATCCTATGACATTCTGATTGGCATGGATTGGCTGGAAAAGCACTGGTCATTAGTAAATTGCAAGACCAAGACCATATACTATAAAGATGATATGGACCAGCAGCAGGAATTACAAGGAATTAAGCATCCTGTTCAGATCCGACCTATCACTGCAACCCAGCTGGCCAAATGTGTGAGAAAGAAATGCCAGATTTACGCTGTACAAGTTGGTTATGTGAACCAGAAAGATAAGATGTCTGCAATAAATGACATACCGGTGGTGCAGGAGTTCACAGATGTTTTTCCTGAAGATATTCCGGGTCTGCCCCCAAGGAGGGACATAGATTTCACTATTGAGTTGATACCAGGGGCAGCCCCAGTATCAAGGGCACCATATCGGATGAGCATTCCGGAGTTAACGGAATTAAAGATGCAGCTCCAGGAATTGCTGGATAAACAGTACATTCGACCTAGTGTGTCACCTTGGGGGGCTCCAGTATTATTTGTGAAGAAGAAGGATGGGACCCTTCGCATGTGCATAGATTACCGACAGCTGAACAAGCTCACGGTCAAAAACAAGTACCCCCTACCCAGAATAGACGAACTCTTTGATCAGGTGAAAGGAGCAAAGTTGTTCTCCAAAATCGATCTGCGATCTGGTTATCATCAGATCAGGATCAAGGATGAGGACATTGCCAAAACTGCATTCCGAACACGCTACGGGCACTACGAATTCGTAGTGCTACCCTTCGGTTTAACCAATGCACCCGCTACTTTTATGTGTATGATGAATAGCGTGTTCCACCAGTTTTTGGACAAGTTTGTGCTGATATTTATCGACGACATATTGATATATTCTCGTTCTCAGCAGGAACATGAGGAACACCTTAGATTGGTGTTGCAGACCCTTCGAGAGCATCAGCTTTATGCTAAATTTAGCAAATGTGATTTCTTTAAAGAGGAAATTCAGTATTTGGGTCATGTAATTACAAATGAGGGAATTGCGGTTGACCCTGAGAAGATTAAATCGATTATGGAGTGGCCTACGCCCAAGGATGTTTCAGACATCAGATCTTTCATGGGGCTAGCTGGCTATTACAGAAGATTTGTGGAGGGCTTTTCAAGAATAGCCTACCCCATTACCTCATTGCAAAAGAAAGGAAGGGCATTTAAGTGGACAGCAGAGTGCCAGCAAAGCTTTGACCGCTTGAAGCACTTACTCACCACCGCCCCCATCTTGAGAATCGCGGATCCTAATAAGGAATACGTGGTATGCACTGATGCAAGCAAAGAGGGCGTGGGGGGAGTATTAATGCAGGAAGGTAAGGTAATTGCATATGAATCAAGGAAGTTGAAGGAACACGAGCAGAGATACTCTGCCTACGATTTGGAATTAACTGCCGTAATTCATGCACTTAAGATGTGGCGACATTACCTACTCGGAAAGAAATTTCTGTTATTGACTGACCATCATAGCTTAACGCATTACTTCAATCAACCCACTTTGAATGCGAGACAAGGTCGTTGGGCAGATTTTCTTAGTGGTTTTGATTTTGATATAAAACATCTAAAGGGCAAGGAAAATCGAGTGGCAGATGCCTTAAGTCGGAAAGTTCATTGTTTGTGTGAACTTTCAGCCAGCCGGTGGCGGAGTTCGTTAATAGAACAAATAAAAATAGCAGCGGACAGCGATTCAGCATATCAGCAGCTGAAGCAGCAGATACAGCAGTCTGACCATGGACAGTTACAGCAAGAGTACACATTGGATAATGTTGGATTGCTGTATTTCAACAAGAAAATGTATGTACCTAATTCCGATGATCTTAAGAAGTTGATCCTGGACGAATTTCACACCAGTCATTATGCTGGACATCCAGGATATCAAAAGATGATTACAGCACTCAGGAAAGAGTATTACTGGCCAAGGATGAAGAGGCAAGTGGTGGAATACTTGGCAAAATGCCTGGAATGTCAACAAATCAAGGCAGAGCACCAACATCCAGCGGGACTGTTACAGCCTTTGCCTATCCCGGAATGGAAATGGGAAACCATTTCCATGGATTTTATAACCGGGTTACCGCGGACAAGAAAGGGTAATGATTCTATTATGGTCATAGTTGATAAACTAAGTAAGGCAGCACACTTTATACCTGTGCAGTCGACCTACAAGGCAGTACAAATTGCACACCTCTTTATGCAAAATGTGTTCCGCTTGCATGGAATGCCAAAGGTAATCATATCGGATCGTGATGTGAAGTTCACATCTATTTTCTGGAAAACATTGTTCGCTGAGTTGGGTACCCAGCTGAATTTCAGCACAGCTTACCACCCGCAAACTGATGGCCAAACGGAACGGGTCAACCAGGTATTGGAGGATATGTTAAGGGCAAACGTGATGCTCAAGCCTAATCAGTGGGAGGAGTATTTGCATTTAGTGGAATTTGCCTATAATAATGGGTATCATACCTCCACCCAGTTAAGTCCCTTTGAGGTGTTGTATGGGCGGAAGTGCCGCACACCCTCAAGTTGGGGTGGGTTAGAGGATAAATTGAGTTTGGGTCCGGAAATGTTACAAGACATGGAAGAGATGGTGAAGAAAGTGCGAGCGAACTTAAAGATTGCACAAGACAGACAGAAAAGTTTCGCAGATAGGAAAAGAAGATTTGCAGAACATAACGTGGGCGACCATGTGTTTGTAAGGATTCAAACTAGAAGGAGCACACTGCAGTGGAGTGGGTGCGCCAAGCTGGCTCCCCGATATGTTGGACCCTTTCAGATTCTAGCTAGGGTGGGGCCGGTGGCTTACCAACTTGCTTTACCCAGTCACATTAAGATTCACAATGTGTTTCATGTTTCTGTCCTAAAGAAGTATGTGTATGACCCCAGACATGTCATCCAATGGCAAGATGTACGGGTAAGAATTACCTCAATTGGCTTAATTATACAACCAAGCTTAATGAAAATTGACTAAGTGCTGGTTGTTTGCAGGTCGAACCGGAAGGCGGGGTCCTAATCGAACCACAGAGCATTCTCGACCGGAGAGAAGTGCGGCTGCGGAAACGGGTTATTACCCAAATTAAGGTACTGTGGCAGCATTACAGCCCTGAAGAGGCTACATGGGAAGATGAGGAACTTTTCAGAAAAGCTTATCCTAATTTTTTTAGTAAGAATGGACATCGGGACGACGTCCAATCCCAGGGGGGGCAGATGTAATAACCCTGGTAACTTGTAATTTCCGGTAAATGCTGCAGTAAAAACAATTTGGGTGATAACTTGTTTTGTTAAAAGACATTATTGTTTGTTAAAAGAAATGAAATGAATTATTTTTACACATGTGTGGAATGAAATGCTGGCAGCCTCTAAAAGAGGCTTTTCTATTAAAAGAAATGAATCAGTTAAGAAACTGAAAAAGAAAGACAACTGCCTCTCACCCTGAAGAGGGTTGGGGAAGGAGACCTCTGGGCTGTTTGGGAACAGGCAGAGGTGAGATTCCAGAGAGAGGAGTTGCAGAGCGAAAGTAAAACGGGTTATGTCTGGTTGTGATCAGATAACTCAGCACCGTGGTGCTTAAGTCTTGTTGAGGGCTGCAGGCCTGCAAGACGGCTAGGGGGGAGAATCCAGCGTAGTGGATCTCAAGGTTGGGCGGTTAAGAGTGAAAACTCTCAGGTGACTACAGAAAACAGTATATACCCCTGCAATCGAGTACCAGGTACGCATCTTAGACTTTAAGTTCAGAAAGGTTCTAGTATTGAAGTACTTAGTATATCTTTACTAAAGAGTTACCGTATAGAAGCTTAGTGAGATTGTTATTATTAAACAAATAGAATGAAACCATGTCTCAGACATTCAGGTGAAATATTTAACAAAATAACACAGGAAATCTGTATAACAGAAAGGCTAATTTCCTCGATAGTTTAACCAGGAAGATATTAGCCTTGCTTGTAAAGGTCTGAGTAGATAAGGGCCGAGTGGGCTGTTAACCAAGGGCATAGGCAATCCGACACCGAAGTGTCTGATAACTCTTAGCCGATGAGATAACCTTGTGGTGTACATTTAATCAACAGAGTAATTAAAGAGAGACAGAACTATAAGGATGGAAATTATGAATGCGTCCAAACCAGTTAAACAGTATTTGTGATAATATATTAGTTTATACAGAATAGCATTTCATACATTAGTTACTTCCAGTTATGTGTGTAAGTATTTCGGGCGAGTGAAGAACGGAAGTAAAGAAACATTTATATCAAACCCTAGTTGCTGAAATGAACATTTATATCAATCCCTAGTTGCAGAAAGAAATGAAGAAATATCAATGCATTCGAGAAGTAAATCTCATGTCGAAAGACAGATACCAGAAACCCAATAAACGCATAAACCAGACATATGAGTACACATATGGTGAGACTGTGCGCGGAAAGGGATAGGCTACACCTTCATGGAATGAAGGTAAGTCTATCCTCTCGCTGTAGGCCGAAAGCATTGCCATAGAAAACAATACAGTAGAGAAATCATAGGTTTTCTTAACTCGGAGGAACCTTAAACCAGAGCGTATTAAATCTGTGAAGCAAACGAACAATGATATAACCACAGTACATATAAGAGCTCATTACCAGCTTGATAATCTACATGGCACGGAATAGAAATAGCCTAGCAGTAACAGAGACTAATCAGAGGCATATATTTATTCTATAAGAACAGATTAGATATGAAACCCTTAACCGTGACCAGACACATCAAATGTCGCAGCGAGGCTATGAATAGTCGCTGATTAACATAATAGCAATTATGTGAATATTAATAACAGAAAACAAACCGATATCATTCTCTAGTGACGGAGTTGAGACATTAAAATAAAACAGAACTTCCATTATAAAACTCAGTCCGAAACAGGGATCTTTGGAAACCCAGTCCGCCATGATAACCACATCTTTAAATACGATGAATAAAGTTGGGTTTATACAACTGTGTAACTTGTTCGTAAACAACAAAGCACCGAATCAACCTAGGTATGATTAAGCTTCAGAATACATAGTTTGGAACAGAGCTTAACAGTAAAAAGAATCTAAGTATCAAAGCCATAACCTAGGTACAGCAGAAAACGACCATTCCAGAAAGGCCGTCAAACATAGCCGCATAAGGATGGGTCCAGGAGCCACCTGTGACACAGGTAGAAGTAGGCTGCCTCAGCCATAACATAACCCTGAAACGCACTATACAGACAGAAGAAAACTCGGGGAGTTAAGGGGCATACCTGAAACAGACTTGCGTAATCCTTCAGCAGTTGATGCATGCGAGCTGTAGTGTAAGAGAAAACCTAGCAAACGTTCAAAATGAACCATGTCGGATTATTATTCATCCAGTGGGATATAAACGAGAAATATTAGCACTGAAACAAGTCGAAGTGAAGCATTACCAGCAAATAAATGAGTTAGGGAGGCGTGATAAACCTGGAGAAGGCAGAGGAGTGACGATCCGGTGCAGAACGAAGGGGCCTGGATGTTGCAGCGTAACCAGCGGAGGAGGTCAATGAATAACGAATGAACAAATGATCCATGAAATGAAACCCTGGCACTTTTATACACCCGATGAAACCCTAAGTGAAGCCAGACCGTCCGATGGTGTCGAGTGATCTCCATCGTCAATTGTGGGCGGGAAGCTGTGCACAAAACCCGGGGTTGGTCAACCCTCCCAGACCACATGGCCTTCACGTGATAAGGAGCCACCTGGTCTAGATTGTGGTGAGCTGGCGCAATGCTCTGCCAAATGGCAGTAAACTCAAATGAATGCCGTCCTTTCGTAATTGCTGTATCATTATATAAGGTTAACAAAGGTTTTGGGCAGCGTGCGGTCGAACTTTATTAACCGGAGTATATCCTTGGTACCAAATAAGGAACATTCGACCCTTATTACTTACGCTAACCTCCTTGTGGATATGTGTTAGATGGACTATGACAAGTGCATGTTAACTAGGAGATTACAAATATAAGGTTAACCGTGTAATAACCATACCATAATTTTTTTTTTATGACTGTAATTTTGGTTTTGGAAAGGGAGTGTGACAATATGGTATTTAATGAATCAAGAAACTGTTCTATTTATTTTTCAATTCACAAAAATGGATTTTTGTTTCTCTGCCCAGGTTTTCAAAGTTAAAAAAAAAAAATACCAAATTAAGATAATTTCATTTTTAATTTATAATATTGAAATATACTGTAACTGGGTTATAAAGGATATTTGAAAAATTAAGCTAAAATTTTATCATTACTTCGATATTCATCATAACTATGAAAATAGCAAAGTTGGTATGTCGTCATTTCAAGCCTAGTTACCATGTTCGGCGTTACTGGTCTGAAAAGTTCGAAAATATGCCGGTTCGGTTCGTTCGGCTTAAAATTCGGTTATTCGAGTTAGCTACCGATTATTATTAACGTCAAACTTTAGTATTTAAAAAATTAAAATAAACTGCAAGGTAATTTGTTAAAGAATTTTGTTAATATAAAATTTAATATTTACAAAATAAAAAGTGGAATTTTCTATATTAAAATGGAAAAAATTAAAAATTTTGTTTAATTTTGTAAAAAGCTGTTAATATCAAAAAGTAAAAACAGACATTTTTATATCAAAAAGTATAATAAATAGTAAATTATATATTAAAAAATTATATTGTAAAAAATAGTAAATAAAAGATAATAAATTTAAAGTTATTAAAAACAGTAAACTTGAATAATAAGTTTTTTATAAATATTTGCAAAATTTATAATCTGATTTTTTTTTTTTCCATATTTTCAATCTATTTTTTTCAAATTTGGTAATTATGTTTGGTACACTTCAATGTTCTTCCCCATTGGTAAAGAAATCAAAAATTATAATTTAAAGTTTGGGTGTGTTTCTTTCTTCGAGTCTGTTTTGGATTCAGTGGAATGTACAACCTTTAACTGGACGAACAAAGTGCACATTCAACGAGATACAGTGAAAAGACGAAATCTGCAATGAGAAATTTATGTTTTAGTTATTAATTAATAATTAAATTATTAATTATATTAAGATTTATAGTTTGAAGTGGATATATTTTTCAAAAAATGATAGATTTTACGGTTTTTTTAATAAAATTATATTAAATACATATATAATATTTTTAATACTAAAAGGGGAAGAAGGCAATACTAAAAACAAAAAGAAAAAACTTAAACTGACCAGATTTTTTGATAAATTGAAATACAAAAATGACGACTAAAAAATTGAAATCTTGAAAATTAAAACAACTTTTCTCTACTGCAATTTTATGAAAAAATACAAGAACCAGACAGAGGCGGTGACGTTACCACCGCTTGACTCTTATTTTTTTAACTTCGATACGTTACACCATTCAAGCTTTGAATATCTCTATAATACTAAAAGGGGAAGAAGGCAATTTTGTGATGACGTAACGTCCGTAACCCGCTAAACGGAAGATCTCCTTGAATTCGTGTTCCGTCCTCTCCTTTCCACCGGCGGTGAAAGCCATCATTTCAATGTCAGACCTCAATACCATCTGCTTAACACACCCCACTTCCTCTTCGACAATTGCTTCCACAACTATCACCTTCCCGTTGCCCGCTGTAGCCTCGTCACATTTCTTCAAAATCTCCACGCACTGCTCGTCCTTCCAGTCATGCAAAACAGACTGCAATTTATTTCGTTAAAAACACAAACAAACCAAACCGGTATTTCGTTAAAAACACAAACAAAACACCCTTACCACTAGTCCCATACATAAACCATATCATTCACAACAGAGATGGCAGGATGAGTACCTTCAAAAACATAGCATCTGCAGGCGCTATATGCTCGAACATATTTCCCCTTACGTGCTCCACTCCTGCGCCAGCTCAAAACGCCCAATTGTAATTATGATGACATAGAGTTCGAAACACAACTTATTCTATGCTTAAAAAATGGATCAATGAAAAAAAAAATTATACATCAAATTTGAAGGTGATAATTTTCTAATTATTATTGTGTACGTAGATGATATCATCTTTGGGAGCAATTCGGAGGAGATGGGACACAAATTTGCAGAAGATATGAAAAAGGAATTTGAGATCTTAATGTTGGGTGAGCTAACTTTTTTCCTTGGGTTACAAGTTACTCAAACAGATAAAGGAATTTTCATAGCAATAAATTGAAGCAATTTGGCATGGAGGATTGCAAACCGGTGAGCACACTTATGGTGACTAGCTATAAATCAAGTAAAGATGATGAATCTCAAGAAGTAAATTAGTCCATTTATTGTTTAATAATTGACATATTATTGTATCTAATTGCTTCTGTGCCTAACATAATGCAAGTTGTATGAATGGTTTCAAGATTTAAAGTTAATCCCAACGAGTGTCATGTAAATGTAGTTAAAAGAATCTTGAATCTTCAAGGCACTCTTGACTGTGGCTTATGGTATCCCAAAGGTAGAAATTTAAATTTGATTGCTTACACTAATGTGGATTGGGCTGGTAGTATTGATGACAAGAAAAGCACTTTAGGAGCAGCATTTTTTTGGGAGGTTTCTTGGTCTCCTAGGCAAGAAAAAAGAAAATTTGAATCTCATTATCCACTGCTTAAGCTAAATATATAGTAGAAAACACCTATTGCACTCATATACTATGGATGGAGCAAACTCTTCAAGACATGCAGATTGAGTACATTGATCCCCTTCCTATCATGGTTGACAACAAAAGTGCAATAAGCATCTCCAAAAACCTGATTCTTTACTCAAAGACAAAGCACATACCAATCAAGTATCATTTTCTAAGAGATCAGGTGCTCAAAATGGTTGTAAGGTTAGAGGATGTGGCCACAATTGTACAAATTGCAGACATCTTCAATAAGCCACTTCCAAGAGAGCATTATAAATATCATAGAGATCATATGGGTGTGATTCCATTTCAGAGGCATTGAGGTGTTTTTCAATGGAGATAGCTACCATCTCAAGGTTGGCTCAAGAGAAAAAAATTAGTTGCAAAATGTTTGGAGAGTCGTTGGTGGTTGCTTGGCCACATGTACCTCATTTTATTATGAACTATTTTTCTTGCCTCTTCTTTCCCATTTCTCCAAGATGTATAGCTTCTCATGTATGCAAGGGTGGTGTGTTCAACAACTTAGAGGGAGTGTATGATGCAACCCCTCAGGGGGAGTATGTTAACAATGGCCATGTATCTTGTCATATTTATGTATCTTGTCTTTCCATGTATAGCCCCTTGTCATTGACGTCAAAGAGAGGAGGGGGGGGGGGGGGGGGGAGAGTTTTGTGTGTGCTTAGCTTCAAAAGTTATCTTCAAGAGGGAATTTTTAGGTTGACATCATTGGCAAAGCGAGAGCTTGTTAGCATTTTAGTGTGTCCATTGATGTCAACTGATGTATGCCTTGTATCTGTTAGGAAAAATGTTAATACTGAGAGGGGGATGCATCAATATTAAGGCTAATTTAAAAAATTTCTACCAATTTATACTTTCACATTTAAACTTGGCAACCGTTCATGTGACCATCAAAAACATATAATTTTTAGCAATATAAATAAACACACACACATACACAACAAGAGAAACAAGCACATACTAATTAGGAGAATTTTGAGGTCTGAAATGGCCCACCTAAGAAAAATGTACAACCAAAATAGACTTTATAAGAACCAATAGGATTCAAGATGATGATGTCAACCATGGGGAATGATTCACCATTTTTGGAGTAAAAAAGTAAAAATATTAAAAAACAATAAAAATAATAAAACCTTTTTTCAACTCGTATTTTCAACTTATATCCCTAAGGTTTTACTCAAATTTCAAGCGACAGTACTCGTTGGACGAAAAAATTAATTCCTGATCTAAGGGGTACCTGTTATCACCAAAAAATTGATCATCTAGCCTAATTTACTAGATGGATCGAAGTACACCATGTAAAGCTAATTTTACCATAGTAAAATTGCTTTCACCATCAGAAATTATTTAATAAACCACCTTTGTTAAGTAATTTATAATTAAACCCATGAAGAATAATTAAATAAATCACTATTTATTTGATTTTCTTCTAGGAATAATTAATTTAACCATTATTTTATTATTATTCCTTGTCATATTTGACCCAATCATAAAAAATAAACAGATAAATCATTAATTATCTTATTTTTCTCAAAGAATATTAATCACTAATTAATTATTATTCTTTGTCAAATTTGACTAAATGTCTTAGGAATAATTAAATAAATCATTATTTGTTTATTATTCCTTAACTAATTCCTTGAGATGATAAATAAATTATTTATTTATTTATTTTTTCTAAATAAAAGTTTAAATACTTTTTCCCTCCCAAACAAATATAATAAAATACTCCAAGTGGTTATTCCAAGAATGGGATCAATAATATATTATTATAGCTCGTTATTCGAGGATAACTCAATATTGTGTTATAAATAGAAGAGTTTTCCATTTATTATTCACTTTTGATCATTTTCATTGTTGCACTCATTATTGTAACTCTGATTATTTTCATCACCGCACACCATGTTTTTGTTGGGTTTACACATTATAGAGGAGAGAGACTCTACACAGGCTGAAGATAGCAAGAACCAATCCCATAGAGAGGTACTGGTAACATTTATCTGTTCTCTTCACATGTGTTATAATAAAATTATTCTTTACATATATGGTTTCCATTAGATGATTGGAGTTATTACTCTTTCTTTTCGCTGTTTAACTATGATTGTGGCATAGATCTGAACTTTGGCAGGTTTTGTTTCTATCAGTTGGTGCAGATCTACAATGTTTAGCTGCCACTTATAGTGTTGAGATTGTTTGTCATCCACAATCTTAAGTAGGTTTTTTTCGTACATCTTTGAGAATAAAACACTACAACAAAATTGGAGACTCCACTGGGGATTAATTCTGATTCAGAAACCTGGGTCCCCAATACAAAATTAGCGACTCCACTAGGTTTTCATACTTCAGATCTAGAAACCTGGGTGACCTTTGGTTTTCAACTTAGGGTTTCTTCTTTTTTCAATTCTCTTAATGTTTCTGAGTTTTTTGACCCTAGATCTAATAAATTTCTAACTTCCGCAAGCTTTTTGCTCATTTATGTAGGTCACAGGAACCAGCCGCAACAAACATGACACTTTTTTCTGAGATTTGCTGACCGGGATCCACGGAATAGAAATCGCAGTTTTTAGCCCAAAAAATGTGATCTAGGGTCCAAAACGCACCTTTCAGCCCAAAAAGTGTGATCCCTATAGCAAAATAGGTTAGTACCTACGATTTCTAAGTTTTAGGGTTTTTCACATATCTGTTTCTGGGTTTTGCATAGAGTTTTTTGTTGGGTTGTCTGACCTCAGTCTCATCCCACTTAGGTCTTGATAAACTCTGATTTACTCATCGAAGTCGAATTTAGCCTCCCCTAAGGCTTCTAGTACACTTTCACCTTTCTAGGAGGAGTTTCGCTGAGTGAGTAGTTTGAGTTTTTGCAGCACTTTGAGCCACATTTTCTAGATCTATACCTTTTTGTTCCAAATATGTTAAGATAGATTGTTACCAACCATTGTGTTGCATTTACACTTGTTTGGTCATTTGTCTTAGGGTCCCATTGGTTTCCCTAGGTGTTTCACCCATCTCCCTATCTTTTTGCAACGATCTTCCCCTCTAGTTTTTTGTTGTTGTTGCACCACTTTCCAGTAGCTTCGTGTGACTTGATCCCAGTCACATGGAAATTTAGATCTCTTCACCGTTTTAGTGTATTTTCCATCGATTTAGCCACCAAGCAGTACAGTGCTTGCAAACCCAGTTTGGGTGGGGTTTAGTTAATTGTTTTGTTGTTCATTTTCTATTATTAATTTCAATTTATTTTCAGCAATCTTTTTTCTTTTTTACAAACCCGATCTGGGCTTAATCAATTAATACACTTACACACACAAGCACACCTTAAGCAAAGGGCATTTGGTTTACACCACCAAGCTAAGACTTAACATAATAAATTTATCTCCCTGCATCGTGACAAAGATATATTGTTGAATCTCCCTTCACCATTTTTGTGTCACGTGTGTCTTACCACCATTGCACCACCAAGGCTTTTATCGCGGAGACTATTAGGCCTTCACCCCCAATTTCCACTCGGGCATATTACCCCTCCCCATCGGGTTCGAGTTCATAGCCCTCCAAGTCCCCACACCAACTATTTTCCTGGTTCTTCTAATTCCTCATTTGATTTCGAGCCTTCTTCACTACATATCATCACCATGTCTGCACCCACAGCTGGTGCAGGAACCCAACCGGGTGTTGGCTCATGTTCTATCCTGGTGGTCACATCAAGCGGAATAGTCTCAGGAACCGTTTTGACAGCCCCCATGATCCATTTTATGGCTAGGTTAAGTCTACCATATTTTAACCAGTTGATAAACGACCCCATACACCATGATGCTGGTTGGCCCTCTATGTTGACTGAGCTTCCTTCAGACATCCTGAAGTTTTAGGGTAATGTTGGAGAGGATCCTACCAACCATGTCTGATCCTTCCACATGTGGTGTTTGTCCAACGCCATAACCGATAACTCCATTCATCTTCTATTCTTCCAACACACACTCACTAGGGACACTGCAAAATGGTATGTTGACCAGCACTCCGCATCTCATTCCATTTTCGTGATCCTTGCTAAAGCGTTCATTTCATATTTTGAGTTGCCTCTCTGGTATGACACTGGTACGGAGCTATTGACCACTTTCCGTTAGTCCTCCGCCACTCGCCTTTTTGACCATCTTCAAGAGTGGCAACGAAGGAGGAGCACATGTTGTGCCCTACTTTTCAAAGACCGTGTCTACCTAGATTGGTTTCTTAGGAGCCTTTTATCCCCCATTGGGAAATATTTTGCGTCCCATTTTCCTCATACCAAGGAATAATCTCTCCAAACCACCTTGGATATGTTCTGATTTATGCACAATCTGGTTATGTCTATACCATCATTCCAGACCTCCCTCATCCTAGAAGTGCCAATGCACTGGGGGCATCTCAGGCCATCAATGGTATCATTGGATCCCTTTCACACTCTTCGCCATATACTCGGCAGATTTATGGCTACCCGTAGGGGGGCACAAATTCCTCTAACACTTATGCCCCTCCTACTAGCAACATGTTTCTAGGGCCCCAACCCGTCTATCAAATTGTTGCTCCTCCTTATGCACAGTTGAGTGCTCCAACCCCTCAAGCATTAGTGTCGCAGCCTCCCATGCATCCTCAGCCCCAACAACCACTGCCCCCTCAAGATCAAGTGTTTGCACAGTAGAGTGCTACCAATCCCCCAAATTCGAAGAAAAATAATAAGGGGAAGGGTAACAAGGGTAACCAAGGTAATTAAAGTAACCAGCCTAGTGAATCCAAGGGGAACCAACCTAACACTAACAATCAGTAACAAGGCAGCCAGCCCAAGCATAACAAGGTTATTCTTATGAACAATCCTTGTGCATGGTGTGGTGTACATGGCCATTATACACATGAGTGTCCCCTTTTACCCCAAATGCACCAAATGTGGGAAGATCAAGCCGCTTTTAGAGGTCAAAAATCACCTCAAAGTCCTACGCCATCTCAATCGGTAGTTCTCACAAATCCTTTCCCTCGGTAAGATTTTTTGTTGCTCAAACTTAGCCAGGTCAAGTAGCCCATCTCCCCCAACCTTCTAGTCCCGGTGACTACCATATTCTTATGATGAACTCTGATGAGGTTAACCCCTCCAATATCAACCTACAAACTCGGTTGCATCAATATGAAAAGCCCTCCACTTCGTCAGCTACTGAGTCCAAAACCAAAGTATCCGCTGAGCCTCTTACGACACCAAATGGTCCTTTACATATCCATCAACCGAAATTTTAGGCGATTCCCAAGATCCCAAAAGGGACATTATGTCGCAATGTGACTTCTAACAAAGCTTCTCATACATACAATATAGTAGACGACTTGGTGCAATCACCTGTCGCCATGTCAACACTGGAAGTCCTCTAGTCCCGCCCTTCCCAAAACAAAGCTCTACTAACTTCCTTGGGTGTAGTGGATCCTTTTGATGATCGCTTGATTGTTTTCCAAGTTGATACATCAGTGCAACCCCCATTGCCTTCATCGGTTGCTTTCCAGATACCAGTTAGAGTTTGTAATGCCATCATCTCCAGATGCATTATTGACGAAGGCATATCCACCTATGTGATGTCCACTCTTGCTTGGAAACAACTTAAGTCACCCGAGTTGTCCCCCTCCACCATCACTTTGCGTTCTTGGGATGGACAACCCTCCCAGCCCCTTGGCATGTACCAAAACTGTCCAGCGACCCTTGCGAGCAAGACTATCCATGTCGATATCAAAGTCATTGATGCCCCTTTAGATTACAATGTTCTCTTAGGTCGTAGTTACACATATGCCATGTCAACTATCGCATCTATCTGTTCCACAAGATGTGCTTCCCCCATGAATGGAAGATCGTTACCATCAACCAGTTGACTTACTACGAGCTGACATTTGTGACCTCCCCTGAGTCCATTATCTCGTTGATGTCCGACAACCAGTATTCAACTCCTTGCACCATTGTCTTACCTAGAGTATATAAGGATTCCTCATTGTTGGGTGCTTTCCCTGGTCCTCCCCCTCCCATTTCAGAACCTACTTCCATGAGTGTTTGCATGTTACAAGCGTCACAAGATGCCCTTAAGAAGTCTGGTACATCTGACCAACTACCATCTCCTCAGCACATTTTTGTTTCTCTTCTAGCTGAACCCTCTAGAATTACTACCCCAAGACCTCCTCCATTTGTGGGTGCCTCTCCTATGTTCCCACCAAGAACTGTTCCTCCAAGTCTCAACCATCTAGGAGCTATTCCGCTGGGACATTATACTCCCAGCCAGATATCTTTCTTATCCCCCCCTCTGGGAATTTTTTCTATACCTATCATGGCTTCACTGGTCCTTCCTAACATGACTCTAGGGATCTTAGTATGGTACATCGATCCCCTTGCAAACATTTCTCCTGGTCGACCAAGACCATATCACGTTTTGAAACCTATTCAACAGGTCCCCATGACCCTTGTCGCTGCTTTAATTCCATTACAACCTCAACAGGAACCAAATCATCTTGTCCAAGCATCCAGATAGGGGGGCAAACCTAAAAGGAAAGAACCCAAGGACAAGGCTCCCCAACCTCCTCTAGCCCCTAAGGCCCCAAAGCCGACACCCCCATGCACTTTGTGTCAAGTTGTTGGGCATGCCACCAACATTTGTCATGAACTTCCTCAAATTAAACCTTTGGTTCATGAAGCGTTCCCTGAGTCGAATATTCCAGAAGTCCATGTTAACTTACCGGTCCCACCTAAGAAACTCAAAAGGATGTGCACAAACCCCCCTTGTGCCCTGTGTGATCTTTATGGTCACTACTCTCATTGTTTCCCTCGTCTCAATGAATTTCGCAATTGCCTTGGGGAAATTCGTGAATACGAAGCCACTCATAGTGGATCATCAACTCCTCTACCTATGGATTCTAGTACCACAAGTCAAATAGAACAGGGAGACTCTGGGCCCACTATTGTGATCCCTCCCATCAATGTTGAGATGACGGACACCACAAGCCATATCATTTACCTGTCATCATCCTTGATTTCCTCGAAGACAAACCTTTATGAGGTTTCTGTGTGCACTTCTATCAAACCACTTTTGACAGAATCCCAGGTCTCAACATTTGTAGATCCTCCATCTAGTAGCTCGACGTCTACCATTCCAGATGATGATTATGTGAGCCCTCTCTCTCAGGTTGATGCACCAGGTAATGCCACCGCATCATGTAGTCAGTCTTCCTCTCAAATTCCCATCTCCCCACCTGATGAGGACACCATGGAAGCTATGTCTACCACTGATCACCCCTGCACTTAAGCAAGGGGGCATTTATTTGGAGTATTTTGAAGGTCATTTCCTGCCTAATTATCCCCATTCACTCTACCTCAAGAAATTTTTCTCGTAGCACATCCCTTTAATTTTCATGTCTCTTTTTCTACCATGAAGTTAGGTAGATTATGTTGGGTTGTGTTATATTCTTTCAACGACTAGCCCACATAGTTAATTGGGAGGTTAGAGGAGGGGTGGAGCCCCCCCTTCGTTGCACCAATTGCGTAGCGAGGGGGTCACATGGGGTTTGAGGGGTGCAGATAACCCCACTCTATGGGGTCTGGGGTAGCATCCTGGAAAATTTTGGTTTTGGACCCTATGTTAGGTTGGGCGGACCCACCTATGGTTTTGTGCATGATTTTCGCACATGGGTTTCGGTCCATGGTATTGGATGCTTCAGCATGTATAAATATGTATTGTAACATTGAAAGGAATATAATGAAAAATCAAGCTGGTAGTCCCAGTTTTGGGATCCAGGGGAAAATCTCTGTGTATATGTGTTTTATGTGTTATGCTCTCGCATTGTTTATTTTCTGTGTTTTAGAATTCATATGAAGGTAATTTCTCTACGGGGTTAAAACCTACATTTGGAATCAGAGTTGTTTTGGCTTCAAGGGGACGCCTTTTTTGCTGAGGGGTTTCGCTCGGGCCTGTGGTAGACCCTATTTAGTGGGAGATCTGCAGGATCAATTCTGGTGGTGAAAGAAGATGGCGAGCAGTGGAAAGATAGAGATCGAGAAATTTAATGGTCAGAGTTTTGAGTTGTGGAAAATCAAGATGGAGGATCTGTTGGTGGATAAAGATCAATGGATCGTGGTAGATCCGGGTACTAAACCAACGGGGGTGACCGATGAAGGATGGAAGAAGTTGTATCAGAAGGCAAAGAGCACAATACGATTGTGTGTCTTAGATTCAGTATTGTTGAATTTATCAGGGGAAGCTACGGCAAAGGCTTGTGGGACAAGTTAGGGACTTTGTACCAATCTGATTCTCTGGTGAATAAATTGTTACTGTGGAAAAAGATGTATAACCTAAGGATGAAAGATGGAGACTCGATGACAAAGCATCTTATTGCATTTAATATTGTGTTAAGTCAGTTATCATCTGTTGATATCAAAATTTCATATGAAGATAAGTGCGTTAGTTTGTTGTGTTCTCTACCAGATTCGTGGGATAGTCTGGTTATTGCAATAGGTAGCAATGCAACTGTCTTGCAGTTTGATGAAATAGTCTCATCCTTGCTGACGAAGGAGATGAGACGGAAAAATATGGAGAGCCAGAATGGTGATGCCTTGTCCTTACGAGGACAGTCCCAGAACAGAAACAAATATAAGTCATCAAGTGGGAGATCTAAATCTAGAGGGAGATCTAAATCTCCAGGAAAACCGTAAAGGTGGTGTCTTGGAAATGCGGAAAGGAAGGGCACTACAAAAGGGACTGTAAATCTAAAGCTCCTGATAAAGGAAAGGGATCTGATGATGCTCCTTCTACAGAGGTGAAAACCACCTCAGATGAAGGTGGGGATGTGTACTTGGCATCTTCAAGTACACATGTAGATCATGAGGCATGGTTGGTTGACTCGGGTGCATCCTTTCACTTCAATTCTCATAGAGAGTGGTTCTACGAGTATGATAAATACAATCGTGGTGATGTCTTCTTAGGGGATGAAAGGAAGGTTAGAATTGTTGGTCGTGGAAAAGTAAAGTCGAAGTTGCAAGGTGGTAGGGTTAGAACACTTCCGGGTGTTTTGCATATTCCTGCATTAGCCAGAAATCTGATTTATGTAAGCAAGTTGGATGATGCAGGTGTAAAAATAGTGTTCAAGAAGGATACCTGCAAGATGGTTCGAGGAGCACTGGTATTGATGCGGGGAGTTCGGACTGGAACTCTGTACAAGCTTCAAGGTAGCACTGTTGTTGATGGGTGCAACAGTTTTGTGGTTCCTGAAAGTGGAGCAGAAAATCTAGAGGTCTCTGGAGAGAAGACCATGTTGTGGCATCAAAGGCTTCGACATATTGGAGAGAAGGGCCTTCAAATACTTCATGGTAAAGGTATGGTAGAAGGTATGAGTAATAGCTCTCTAGATTTTGATTTCTGTGAAAATTGTGTATATGGGAAGCAGAAATGGGTGAGTTTCCCCTCTGGTGCTAAGAGGGCGAAACAAATATTAGAGCTTGTGCATATTGATGTGTTTGGAGCTATGAAGGTTCCATCACTAGGTAATTCTGTGTACTATGTATCATTTATAGATGACTTCTCAAGGAATACATGGATATATTTCCTTAAGAAGAAATCTGAAGTCTTTGATAGGTTTAAAGAATTCAAGGCTCTGGTGGAAAACCAAACAAAGAAGAAGATAAAGGTGTTGAGGACTAATAATGGTGGAGAGTTTTGCAGTAAGGAATTTGAAGAATTCTGTAAGAAGTGTGGTATAGCACGACAGAAGACTACTACATATACACCTTAGCAAAATGGAGTTGCAGAAAGAATGAACAAGATGTTGATAGAAAGGGCAAGAATCATGCTCAGTGGTACCGGGTTAGGACAAGAATTTTAGGCAGAGGCGGTGGAGACAGCATGTTACCTGGTCAACAGATCACCTTCATCAACATTAGAGGATAAGACTCCATAAGAGGTATGGACTGGTAAGAAACCCTCTCTTTCACATCTGAGGGTATTTGGATGTGATGCATATGTACATGTTCCAAAGGAGAAACGAACCAAGTTGGATAGTAAATCTGAAAAGTGCATCTTTATTGGGTATAAGGATGGTTTAAAGGGTTATAAGCTTTGGAACCTAGAAACAAGGAAGGTTGTGTACAGCTGAGATGTGGTGTTCAGAGAGGTGAAAGATGTTATTAAACATGAAGTCTAACCAAAGGAACCTGAGAAGATAGAGTTTGACCTAAAGGAGGAAGAATCAGACTCTACAGTAGAGGAGGAATTAGAAGATGAAGAGCCACAAACTCCAGGTGTGAGAAGATCAGTTCGAGAAAGAAGGCAGCCAGAAAGGTATAGTCCATATTCTTTCTATTTAAATTTTGCTTTATCTATTACTAATGATGATCCCAGAACTGTGAAGGAAGCAGTAGATTCAGAGGACGGAAAACTCTGGAAAGAGGCCATGGTTGATTTAATGGCATCTTTGCACAAAAATGAGTTTTGGGATCTAGTGGAGTTGCCGGCTGGAAGGAAACCCATTGGCATCAAATGGGCGTTTAAGAAGAAGACAAATGTAGAAGGAAAGGTGGAGAAATACAAAGCTCAGTTGGTAGCAAAAGGTTATTCCCAGGTGCTGGGAATTGATTTTGGTGATATTTTTTCTCCTGTTTCCAAGGTAACTTCTATTAGATTACTTTTATCTGTTGCTGCTACTTTTGATTTTGAGGTAGAACAGATGGATGTGAAGACTTCATTTCTTCATGGGGATCTAGAAGAGGAGATCTACATGAAGCAACCTGAAGGCTTTGCGGTGAAGGGTAAGAAATAACTGGTATGCAAGTTAAAGAAGTCTCTATATGGGTTAAAATAGTCACCAAGGATGTGGTATCAAAAATTTGGTACATTTATATGGGAACTTGGCTTCACTAGAAGCAAAACAGATCACTGTGCGTATTTTAAATTAATTGGTTTTATCTGGTCTTGTATGTGGATGGTATGTTGCTGCTGGAAATGACAAAGAAATTATCCAGGATTTGAAGACCCAATTGTCCTCCAAATTTGACATGAAAGATCATGGTGCTGCAAACTATATTTTGGGCATGGAAATTAAAAGAGATTGGGCAAAGAGAAAGCTCTAGTTAAACCAGAGGAAGTATGTTGAGACAATATTGTAGAGGTTTAATATGCAGGATAGTAAACTGGTGAAGGTTCCTATTCCTATAGGTGTAAAGTTATCTGCTAAGTAGTGTGCCAAGACACAAGAAAAGGAAGAGGATATGTCTCGTGTTCCATATGCAAGTGTAGTCGGTAGCCTGATGTATGCAATGGTCTGTACTAGACCAGACATTGCATATGCAGTGGGAGTATTGAGTAGGTTTATGTCAAAACAAGGGAAGGAGCATTGGACAACAGTGAAGCGGGTTTTTAGGTATTTGCATGGCACTAGAGATTATGGTTTGTGCTACCAAGGAAGACCAGGATTGGACAGAGTTTTGGATATTTGTAGCTTTGTTGATGCAGACTGGGCTGGAGATTTGAATCAGAGAATATCTACAAGTGGGTATGTGTTTAACCTATTTGGAGGTGCAGTTAGTTGGATGAGTAAGAAACAATCTATAGTGGCACTATCAACTACAGAGGCAGAATACATGGTAGCCACTCATGCAAGAAAGGAAGCAGTTTGGTTGCAAAGATTGTGTTCAAGTATGGGGTTAGTACAAGGAGCTATAAGGATAGACTGTGACAACCACAGCGCAATTTTCTTGGCAAAGAACCCTGCTTATCATTCAAAGACAAAGCACATTGATGTTCAGTATCACTTTGTGAGGGATATGATAGAAGACAAAAAGGTGTTGCTGGTAAAGGTGGACACTTTGAAGAATACTATAGATGCATTGACAAAATCTGTGATCTCTGAGAAGTTCTCCTGGTGTAGAGAAATAATGGGCATTTCAAGGCTGGAAAAATGAATAAGCTCTCCTGTGGCCCCTTGTGGAAAGAAAACAACAAGTGGGAGAATGTTGGGTTGTGTTATATTATTTCCACGACTAACCTACGTAGTGAACCATGGGGTTAAAGGGGGGTGGGGGGCGGAGCCCCCCCTTCGTTACGCCGATTGCGCAGCGAGGGGGGTCACAGGGGGTGCGGCAGCCCCCCTGTCATGGGGGTTTGAGGGGGGCAGGTAGCCCCCTTGTACAGGGTCTGGGGCAGCGCCCTGGGAAAATTTCCTCTTTTGGACCCTATATTAGGTTGCGCGAACCTACCTATGGTTTTCAGTCCATGGTTTTGGACGCAATAGTTTTCGGTCCATGGTATTGGATGCTTCGGCATGTATAAATATGTATTATAACATTGAAAGGAATATAATGAAAAATCAAGCTGGTAGTCCCGGTTTTAGGATCCAGGGGAAAATCTATGTGTATATGTGTTTTATGTGTTATGCTCTCGCATTGTTTATTTTCTGTGTTTTAGAATTCGTATGCAGGTAATTTCTATACGGGGTTAAAACCTACAATATCTTCAAATATTCTACTCTATGTCCACATAGTCCCCATGTTTGACTTAGTGAGCAAGGATGATTCTAGACCTCCTCTAGTAGTTCATTCTCATTTTCATGTTCCCTTAATTCTTCACCAGGAACCATCGTTCCAAGAAGCATTGAGACCATATTTAGACAAGTAAGGCTACTTTCCCGAAAGTTGTAGATCCTGATTCCGATGGTCGATTTGTCTGCTATGATCTCCACAAGATTTAGGGCCTTCTCCTCCTCTCAAATTAGAGAGAAAACAAAGAAAACACTCTTTTATAGGAAAACTCATAGTTTTTCTGTTGCACATTGCCACTAGACCATAGCTCTAGTTTGTTGAACTGTCAGCACCATTGGAAAGCTCTCATTGATCTCTATAATGGTTCTTCCTTAGTTTCTGATGATTTGACGCTTCACGAGGAAACCATTTTTTCATGAAAGGTCACTTCGTGGCCTCTCAAAATCAAATTTCATCACGAAGCGACACTTGTACTTTGAGGTCCTTCTCCTCTGAATACTTGTTGTACCATGTGTCAATTTTCCTCATGAGTAACCATTGCTTACTCATGTTTTGATGGTCCCCACTGGGCCTAGTCTGTGTGGCAGCATCATCGAGTCACCCTTGTTCAAAGCATCCATGATGAGTCACCCTTGCATTCTTGGAGTCTATTTCATGTCCCATCATATCATGTCATAGTATTCCATCCATATTTGCATACAATTCATCCTTTGTTGCCCATTTTGGCTTCGAGTCATACTGTCCCCATCCCCTCTGGAGTTGAGTCAATTGCTGCCAGGTCAACCATGCACTTTATGCTCTGACAAGGGTATTCGTCTGTTTTTCCCTCAATCTCACTTTTCCCCATTATCCCTGGTGTCAATCCATCAGTTGCATTACTATTTTCCCTTGTGCTTTAGTTGAGGATCCTTATTGCCTGATCTATCGCAAGCCTTATTCTATTAACATCAGCTCATTCATTCTAGAATAACGGCCTAGAAGGTGGTGTATCTTGGTTCCAGCTTCCATTCTTGTTCGATGTCTTGGATCGGGTAGAGGGTCTCATTATTTCCCTTTGACTTGCTCGTTTCATGTTCGCGATCCATACACTTGATGGTCCAGTGATGCAACAGATTGTACCAGTGATTCCTAAGTGTGTATGAGATGTTTCAGACCTCACAAGGTGGTGGCCCTTCAGGTAGGCCCCCACATGCCTAGATGCATACCTACTATGCTACAACCTTAGATGCAGTTCCACAGAGTTGATGGGTTCGGTTCCTACCAATCGCAGTGTTCATAGCATGCACGTCTCCTCTAGATGATCCATTCAGTTTTGTAGAGCCCTTCCTTGTTCAGCAGGGCTTCTCCGGTTGTTCTACCCTCCCTCCCACCCATTTTTTGAGGGAAGGGGCTTTGTATCTCATGTACTCAGATATTATTGTATTTAGTCCTGGCTCATTTTTTTCCAGGTGCATTATGTATATGGGACACATTGTATTATTTTCTGGCTCTGTTATGCCAACATGTCATGTACCATTCAACATGTACTTCATTGCTCAGTTTTATATTTCTGGGCGAACCATTATTTTTGTACTAAGTTATCTCGGCGGGTATGGGTATGCCTCCCCCACCTCATTGAGGTCCGGTACCACAACATAAAAGGAGACTTTCATTAGTCTCACCCCCTCTGTCCCTATCTTCTTTCACTTTAGATTCATTGGTCTCTCTCTCTCTCTCCCTTTGACTCCCCTATGTTGTCTAGTGGTTGTGTCTTTACAACGTAATTTGGTCATACATTTTGCTCCTAACACTCGTATGTTGGGGGGCAATGTGTTGTCACCAAAAAATTGATCATCTAGCCTAATTTATTAGATGTATAGGAGTACACCATGTAAAGCCAATTTTACCATAGTAAAATTTCTTTCACTATGAGAAATTACTTAATAAACCACCTTTGTTAAGTAATTTATAATTAAACCCATGAAGAATAATTAAATAAATCACTATTTATTTCATTTTCTTCTAGGAATAGTTAACTTAACCATTGTTTTATTATTATTCCTTGACATATTTGACCCAATCATGAAAAATAAATAGATAAATCATTAATTATCTTATCTTTCTCCAAGAATAATTAATTAATCACTAATTAATTATTATTCTTTGTCAAATTTGACTAAATCCCTTAGGAATAATTAAATAAATTCTTATTTGTTTATTATTCCTTAACTAATTCCTTGAGATGATAAATCAATCATTTATTTATTTTTTATTTCTAAATAAAAGTTTAAATACTTTTTCTATCATAACCAATATAATAAAATATTCCAAGTGGTTATTCCAAGAATGGGATCAATAATATTTTATTATAGCTCATTATTCGAGGATAACTCAATATTTTGTTATAGTTCCATTCATTACTCGCTTTTGATTATTTTCATTGTTGCACTCACTGTTGTAACTCTGATTATTTTCATTGTCGCACACCATATTTTTTCTGAGTTTACACATTATAGAGGAGAGAGACTCTACACAAGCTGAAGATGTTTGAGGATAGCCAAGAACCCATCCCATAGAGGGGGACTAGTAACATTTATATGTTCTCTTCACAGCTGTTATAATAAAATTATTCTTTACATATCTGGTTTCCATTGCATGAATGGAGTTATTACTCTTTCTTTTTGTTGTTTAACTATGATTGTGGCATAGATTCGAACTTTGGCAGGTTTTGTTTCTATCAGTTGTTGCACATCTACAATGTTTAGCAGCCATTTATATTGTTGAGATTGTTTGTCATCCAAAATCTTAAGTGGGTTCTTTGCATACATCTTTGAGAAGAAAACACTACAACAATACCCATGTTGCATACTTTCAATGGGCCCTGCTACATGAAAAATGAGAAATACATGAAAAAATGTGATTGCAATCACGTTTTTCATGTATTTCTTTTTTTCGTGTAGCCGGGCCCATTGAAAGTATGCAACATGGGTATTCATTGGATGAGGAATCAAATTCTGCTTCCAATGAGTGTTTCCAATAGAAATTTGAGTAAACCTGTAGGGAGATTAGGTGAAAAAATAGCTTTTTATTTTCTCCCTTTAAAATTTGATGACGTAATGTAATCTTATTTTATTATTTCCACTATTATTTTATAATTTCTTTAGGAGGCCCATTTTAGACCTCAAAATTCCCCTAATGAGGCATCGAGGTTTAATGTGGAAACCCTTATCGGAGGAAAACCACAAAATATTGTTTGTTATTCAATGTAAATATGAGTTCCTACTCTATTACATCAATGTTTGTTAGCCACCACTCACAGGAAGCACCCACTAGCATGAGTCACCAACTCCCTCCTTTTGTAGACACCTGATTAACTTACCAAAAGAACCATGTGAAGCACCAACTTCACGGATTTGTTGTAAGCACCAACTTATAGCTCCTTGGATTTATGTAAGCACCAACTTGCAGGAGGCACCAAGCCCCAAGATTTCTTCAGAAACACACTAGAGATGGAGGAACCAACTTCTTGTATGCAGGCTCTAACCCACACAAAATATGGAAATCTCTGCTCTCTATAATTGGCAACCAGTCTTCCTGATTTCATCTTTGTTATCCTCTGCAACCTTCAACATTCACTCCTGTATTCTTCTCAACAACAATCACTCATACACAATCTACACAACACTCTGTCAACACTGTAACAACATGCAGTGTTACGCTGAGATCTCTTCTCTCGGTCCTCTACTTCTATACAGGTACTCTTGGTATCTCCTGTGCATAGGCACTCTTGACCTCTTTCTATAGCACAAACACACTTTTCCTCTTCTCAACATTGGACTCACACACAGATCTCTCCACATAGCTCACTCAAATCAATATTGGTTTCCCCTCGATTGCTCAATTGAAATACTAAGTTTTGTTCCTCTGCTACACACTGGTCAATATTTTATGTGTTTCCATCCATACTGCCCAACAATGTACTCTCAACATGGCTCTCCATTCTTCTATTATGTCCAAAACTTAACCACTCCACCCACATTAAACATTGAGAATGGGATTCTGAGAATTTCTCCATACTGGGAATTAATTCTCAGTCAAATTACAGGCTACAACAAGGTTCTCCATGCTTCTTGATTTCTCACAAAGATCTGGGTGTACTGCAGGCATGGCTGTCTTGGACTACGATTAGATATTTTGTACTCATCATTTTTTCAATTGAATTCCTCATCTTGTGCAGGGAAGATTAAAGATGGAAAATTATATTCAGACCATGCTCCATTATCTCATTATGTGCATCGTGGTCCTTTCTTCCTTGCATCAATAATTTCTTGGCAGTTTCTTTTGACTTCAATGCTTAATTCTAGTTGTCAACTTGTTTTCATGCTTAAAGACGCTAAGCTCTTCACTAGTTACCAGCTCATCCATGCCTACATAACCAGCTTATGGAGAATGGCTAATTTGTCACATATACCAAATATGGTGTAACCATGACAAGTAGCTACCAACCCATTCATCCAAAGCTTAAAGGATTTTCCATTAACAGTGTTTCCAATTCTATCAATGTCAGCCTTTAGCTCCTTTTTCTCGCACCTTTACATGTTTTCCTGCCATGGGACCAGGTGTTGTGGCCTCTAGCTCATGCCTTCAAGCACTTAGCCTGTTTAAGGACTTCAAGGGATTATTTGCCTTTGTTAATGGCTTTGTGCCATTGGTCCCATTTGTACATGAAATGCACAAAGTCGGGTGCTAAGGCCAGAGCTCCCAGGCTTGGCACTTTTATCCTGACACTTCTTTAAATTGCGCAAATAATTTCTTTCAGGTTCCTCTTTAGTGGGCTTAGCTATCTTTTGGGGTCCACCCAATGCTTTTTCTAGTAGCCAATTCTCTAACACGGCCACATCTACCCAACACTCAGTCAGCTCATCGACCTTTATGCACACTACTCAAACCTTCTGGGGTAGCCCTTCTGGGATGATGTCATGCTTATGTCATCAAACCCACGTGGTGCCTCCTGGGTGGCGACACGTGTCACTCAAATTTGGCCCATTACGCCACCCCAAAATGTCGAATATGTCTACCACGTGTCCCCCACATAGCTACATCATTATGATGTCATCTACCACCATTATCTCCTAAGAGTCAATCAAATTCTACCACCTTTCCTATTGGAGGAGAGAGAAATGGTCTCCGAGACCTTAGTTTTGTGAGCCATTTTCTTTGTTAATAAAAAACCATTGGGCGTAAGAAACCGACCTTGACACCACTCCATTATGGTTTGTGGTATTAGGAGGAGTGGTCTTGAAGTGGTTCTCCATTGTTGATCTATGTGATCGGTGGTATGGGAAACCACCTTCCAACACCTCGAGGCTTGACATGACTTCCATATCAAGGGATGTTAGAATGTCATTGTGTGGTCTGACGCTTAACCTTATGCTCCACTTAACTTTCCTTTGGGCCAGCTCTGTGTTTCACTTTTCTTTGATATCCCTCTGGGAAAGCCCTTATGAGCTTTTTTTTCACTATGGGCCCCTCTCAATACCTTTATCATTGGTTGACACTAGCAACCATACCGCCACCATTATCCTGCTCAACTCCTTTTTGTCGCACTCTACCTTTGTTTCTCTATGTCTATCTTCCAGTGATTTTTCTTTGTGTGCCCTTTGCAATCCTTTGGGGTACACCCGTCGGGCTTGCTTTATCGAGCTATCAAGTGGGCTTTGCCTGCAGCCAATGAAATGGGCTTTTTCTACTCTTTTGGTGCTCCTAGTTAGCCCGCTCAATTGCATCTCGACACTTTAACTTGTGCACCATACCTATACCATAGGGGTAACTCCGTTAGGAAAACCTGTTAGGTGGGATCCTCCTACACCAATAGAAATAATTCTTGCTATTTTTTTGTCTTCCTACGTCTACCCAACGCTTCCTTTAGCAGTTCCATTAGAATTTCCGCCAACTATGGCCTCTGCCAAACATGATCACCACTTTGACCCAAGGCCACATTTACCTCAACTTTGACTGGCTCTATCTCTCAAACCAGCGTGTCATTTTTAGACGTCCACATACCATTGAAAAGATCCTTCTGAGCACTATGTAACTATGCCATCTCCAAAAGTATCTAATTTGATCTCTTCAAGAATAATCTCCTCCAAAATTTGGGACTCCCAACCATCACAATAATATTTTTATGGCTTCTTTAATAATCTTCCTACTGTGATGATTCTTTGCAAGTTAGTACAACAACCATGGGACTCCCCCTAATATTGACACATCAACCACATCAATGTTATCTAAGTTACCATCACAACTAGGCCAGTGGACATCAAATCCAACATCTGTTGCCACAAACATCAATGCTAGTATGAGTGACATCAATTCCAACACTCTTTCTATTAGATAATTCCAACTACCCAACACATATCCTAGCATGATTGTTGACATCAATGCTAACACACCTATTGCCACTAGCCAATGTCAACTGTCCAACAATCTCCCCCTTTGGCATTGATGGTAACACTTCTTCACTTCTCCACATTGATGGTCAATCCTCATGTTTTTTCCACACTTTTCCATGCATGAGCCACCAATGGATTTCACTTCTCTGTATGGGACATCACAACTTATGCTCCAATGGGATTCTCTCCCCCTTTCACATCAATGGAAAAGGGTATAGGATCCTTCTTCTCCATCTCTCAAATAATGAATGAGGGTCAATATGCTAGAGTGCTTCCTCTATGCATACATCTCCTTCAAGGTTGATATTTTTTTTGTACCTCCTTGACATTTTTGTTTCTACTTTAGGAACTGGACGTATGTGATATGATCCCCTTGAACATATTCTTCCTCATTGATAATCTTCTAGTTTTGGACACCTTATGGCTTTTGGATGAGTACTCATTTTGTCAATGCATCTTTTGTATCACTTAATAAAAATGGCTACCAACTAAAATGATTCATGGTATTGTTGTTGCATGTAAATACTAGCCCTTAGTGATGCATTGAGCTTGTTATTCACTGTTGTTGTTTCTTCATCCTCTATGCTCACTTCTCCTAAGCATTTACATTAACCAACTCTGCTCCCCCTGAGATCATACCTCTCCAAAAATGGATTGTTTCTTAAATAACACCAATTGCACCAACAAGTTGATACAAATTGGAAAATATACCAGGAAAACTCTTATAGCTCCTTCTAAAAAAGGATTGCTCACTTACACAAGAAGGTTCCTACATATGAACCAAATACCTCCAGTTGACATAGTGATATGAGTTGAAAATTAAGGAAATTGAAAAACTTATACTAATTGTGTTTTATGAACAAAAGAATGCTAGGAAAAATCAAATTCATAACTTAAATGAAATAATGGTATTTCACCTAAGATGCAAACCTTTCAATTACTCAACAATATTTCTTCCCGAGGTTAACAATTTTCGCCTACTACTTCTTACTAAAGCAACTCCCCTTAGGCCAATGCTCTCTCATCTCTTGCATATTCTTCCTTTATTTTACGTGGGGACTGATCCTGTGGACCTGACTTAATTTTGGGCCATCCTTTTGTCATTCCACATTTTTGTTGCAGCTCATCCTTTTCTGACAACATAAAATATTGTTGTGTACTCCCCCTGCAACCATATTGGATGCCCTTTTCTATCTCTTTCAATGCTGATAGATTTCAAAATAAACAAATGCATTGTTGTAATCAACAAGGGGACACGACCATACCTTCAACAATCAAATTCACCTCTCTATCTATTCCTTCTAGTCTCCTACATCTGACTTATTCAGCCTCCCTTGAGGCCATTATCTTCCTTTACTGAAGAGAAATAGTGGTTCTACTCCCCTTGAGAAAATTTCCCTCTTTCTTCTTCCAGAACTTCTTTTTCCAAGTCTAGACAAGAGCATTACCTTCCATCTTCTTCCTTGCCCATTTTTTTGCTTTCTCTTGGTTGTGCATGGCTTGAGGAAACTTCTTCTTCAATTCCTCTTTCTTCACCCAAAACTTTTTGCTGCCTATTTTCTTTGTTTGCAAGTGAGTGGTAATTGGGTTATTGCTCTCATTCTTTACCTAAAGCTTTTGCTCATTATAGATAGCACTTAGAGATAATTTTACTATAAAAGACTGAAAATTATCCCTCTTAATTTGTCTCTGATTTTTCTTCAGAGATGATTCAACTCTTTGATGATTTTTCCTTCCATTGTTTAACATTCACTTTTTACACGAAGCACTGAGGACATGCTTGGCTTCCTCTACTATTTTTTTTATTTTCATCCTCAATAGTTGAGTTTCTCCATTTGTTTTCATATTCTAAGAAGTGGGCTTTGTTTTGTTATATCTGCATTGTGATACCTCGTGCCTGAAGTTTCCACAATTGTAGCATTCGGTATGGCTTAAGAATGGGCCAGAAGAATTACCATATCTACCAACATTCTTGTTAAGGCTTCTACCACTGCTACCATGCCTTCTCCTAGCCACTTTATACATTCTTGGGTTGTTGTTACCTAAAACATCTCATTTTCTTGAATTCCATCTACATTCTATGACCTTATGCCCAAAATTGTTGTAAGGAAAACAATAACCATGAAAAGTATTTTGATCATGGAAGATAACTTTTCTTTGAAGGCTTTATCCTTGAGAGGGAAATGAATTTTGTTGGTTCTCCATGTTCCCTCCATGTTTTCTTGAGTTTTTACCTCAAGCAATCCTATGTTGTTGTTGTTTCCTGCTCTAGTTATTATTTGTTCCTTTTTAATGCTTTTTCTTAACACCCTACTGCTACTTCTTATCTCGTTGTTGTTGCTGCTATCCAACAACTTATTTTCCTTTGTTGTCATTGGAACCTCCAAGTTCCCTTACTTGGATACCTAACCCTTCATCCTTTGCCGTCTTGGAGCTTGATTATTCTTTGGAACCCATACCATCCTTAATGAGAGGGGATATTTTCTTAGTAAGCATCTCATCCAAGTCCTTCTTACTCTCCCCAAGCTTATGATGTTGAGATATTTCTTTATATTTCTTTTCTAAATCACGTCTCAATGAGACTAGTTCAACTTGTAGTCTATCACAGTGGGCTTCTCTTTCATCTAGCCGAATGGTTAGCCTCCTATTCAATCTTCTAGCCTCTTCTTGTTGAGATTTCAAATCAAATCTATTTTTTTTCTCAACTTCTCATTCTAAAGCTCATACTCATGAAAATTCTCCTTTTACTTGAGATTTTCTTCTGATAGATCCTTGATCTCTTTTAGAGTAGAGATAAACTTCTTCTTAAAATAGATCCTTTCATCTAGATCCTTTTCTTCACTATCAGAGGTGCTAGCTGAGTCACCACAAAGATCTAGATTCCTTTTTATGACAATACGATCTTCCATGGGTCTGAGAAGTATCCCATCTTCATCACTTCCAGGCATACACTTATTCTCTTATTCTTCAAAGGATCCCTCATTTTCTATTGCTTCTAATGTAGGTCTATCTACATCACTACTAGATACACTTATATCTCTCTCTTTAGAAACGTCACATGAACATCTAGAGGACAAATGACCTATATATTTACATTTATTACACGACAATAGCATACCTCTTGAGAAGCATGCCCTTTCTTCTAATTCTGCATCATCCTCTCGAGTGTGATGAGCAGCAGCTTGTGCATTAAGAGGAAGAACTTTGATTTTCTGAACATCTCTTTTTTGGGATGCTTTCTTTGGACCTATTCCTATTCATAGATTCAAGTTCCTTGGATTATGCATTAAACTCATTCCTCTCTCCATATATCAGAGACAACCAAATTTTTTCATTAATTATCCTCAAATAGGGTTCCATTATAATATTCTAGAGCTCATAGTATGATCCATTTATAAATGGAGCTCCTTTTGTTGTTAGAAACAATG
Source organism: Pinus tabuliformis (assembly GCA_031772625.1). NCBI lineage: Eukaryota > Viridiplantae > Streptophyta > Pinopsida > Pinales > Pinaceae > Pinus > Pinus tabuliformis. Next base: position 737,402,586 of record CM062814.1, on the reverse strand, counting down.
TTAACATTGAGAGAGGGAGTGAATTAATATTAAGGCTAATTTAAAACTTTTCTACCAATTTATACTTTTCACATTTAAACTTGGCAACCATTCATGTGACCATCAACAACATATCATTTTTAGCAATATGAATAAACACATACACATACACAATAAGAGAAACAAGCACATAAGACGTTGAGGTTTCACGTGGAAACCCTTTCGAGAGAAAAACCACCAAAGTGTGTTTGTTATTTGATGTAAATATGAGCTCCTACTCTATTACATCAATGTTTGTGAGCCACCACTCACAGGAAGCACCATCTCCCTTTGATTTTATTTGGCACCCATAGTAGGAAGCACCAAATCCCTCCTTTTGTAGACACCTTATCAACTTACCAGAATCCCCATGTGAAGAACCAACCTCACAAATTAGTTAGAAGAACCAACTTGCAGCTCCTTGTATTTATACAAGCACCAAGTTGCAGGAGGCACCAACCCCCAAGATTTCTTCAAACATCCACTAGAGATGGAAGCACTAACTTCTTGTATGCAAGCTCCAACCCACACTCAATAAAGCAATCTCTTCTCTCTGTAGTTGGCAACCACTCTGCCTTATTTCAGCTTTGTTATCCATGCAACCTTCAAAATTAGACCCTCTATTTTGCTCAACAACAATAACTCATAAACAACATACATATCACTGTGTCAACTCTGCAGCAACATACACTCTTACACTCTTGGCCTCTTATCTGGCCTCTTATCTGTAGTGTACTCACACACAGAGATATCTACACAGCTCATCAACACATTGTTGCTTTCCCCCTGATTCGTCAATTACAATCCTAAGTTTTTTCCTCTGCTGCACATTGGTCGATGTTATCTCTGTTTCCATCCATATTGCCCAATAGTGTACTCTCAGCATGGATCTCCATTCTACTATTGCATCCAAAACATGACCACTACACCCACATTAAACATTGATAATGGCTTCTGAGCCTTTCTCCATAATGGGAATTAATATTTAGTCAAATTGTAGGCTACATCAAGGTTCTTTATGGTTCTTGATTTCCCACAAAGATCTAGGTGTACTACAAGCTTGAATCTCCTAGACTATGATCAAATTGTTTGCAATCATCATTCTTTTCAATTGAATTCTTCCTGTCATGCAGGGAATATCATATATGGTAAATTTTGTTCAGGCCATGCTCCATTAACTCATTTTGTTCATCGTGGTCCTTGCTACCTTGCATCAATAATTTCTCGGAAATTGTTTTTTACTTCAATTCTTAATTCTAGTTGCCGACACATTTTCATGCTCAGAGATGTTAAGCTCTTCACCTACTCCCAACTCATCCATGCCTGCATAACCAACTTATGGTGAATGGCCAATTTGGCACATCTACCAAATATGGTGTAACCATGCCAAAGTAGTTGTCAACCCATTCATCCAAAGCCCAAAGGATTTTCTATTAACAGAGCTACCAATTATATTGATTTCAACATTTAGCTCCTTTTATTGGCACCTTTACTTATTTTCTCGCTATCAGACCAGGCGTTGTGAACACTAGCTCAAGCCTTCGGGTGCTTAATCTATTTAAGGCTTTCAAGGGCTTATTTCCATTTGTTAACAAATATGCACCATTGGTCTCATTTCTACACAAAACGACCAAAGCCTCGTGCTAAGGCCAAAGCTCCCAATCCCGACACTTTTATCCCAACACTTCTTTAAATCACACAAAGAACTTCTTCCAGGTTCCTCTTTAACGGGCTTACCTGTCTCGTGGGGTGCAGCAATGTGTTTTCCTTTAGCTAGTGCTCTGACACAGCCACGTCTACCTGACGCCTAGTCAACCTGTCGACCTCTGTGCACACCGCTCAAACCTTCCGAAGTAGGAATTCTGGGATGATGCCATGCTTATGTCATAAAACCCACATGGTGGCTCCTAAGTGGTGGCACATGTCACCAGTATTTGGCCCATTAGGCCACCCAAAAATGTCAAATTTTCCTACCACGTGTTCCCCATACAACTACGTCATGTTGATGTCATCTACAATCGTCATCTCCTGAGAACCAATCAAATGTTGTTGCCTATCCTTCCTATCATACCTTTATCATTAGTTTTCATTGCCTACCATACCGCCACTATTATCCCACTCAACTCCTTTCTGCTGCACTCTTCCTCCATGTCCCGACACCTCTCTCTCCATGCTTTCGCTTTGTGTACCCTTTGCAATCCTCTGAGGTGTACCCACTGGGCTTCCTTTGTCGAACTAGGTTATCAAGTGGGCTTTGCCTATGGCCAATTAAAAAGGAATCTGCTACTCTGATAGCAGTCCTCATTAGCCCGCTTAATTACATCTTGATGCTTTGACTCATGCACCATTCCTATAATATCAGGGTAACTTCGTTGGGCCAGGATATTAGGTGTGCTTCTCCTATGCCAATAGAAATGCTTCTTGATGATTTACTATCTGCTCACTCCACCTAACGCTTCCTTTAGCAGTTCCATTATTATTCCTGCCAACTCTGGACACTACCAAACTTGGTCACCACTTTGACCCAAGGCCACATTTAACTTTGGGGCACCTCAACTTTTATTGGCTCTATCTCTCAAACCAGGAGGCAATTTTCAGACTTCCACATACCATTGTAAATATCTTTCTAGGCACTATACAAATGTGTTATCTCCAAAAGTATCTAAGATGATCTCTTGAGGAAGAATATCCTCCAAATTCTGGGACTCCCAACCATCACAATCATATTTTTATGGATTATTTAATAAGCCTACTTCTGTGATGATTCTCTACAAGCTATTTCAGCCACCATGGGAATCCCCCTGATCTTGACACATCAAGCACATCAATTTTAGCCCAGTTACCATCATAGCTAGGCTAGTGGACAGCAAAGCCAACATCTTCTACCACAAACATCCATTCTAATCTTAGTGACATCAATGCCAATGCTCTTGCCAACTGTGAGACAATTACAAATGCCCAACACATCTACCAACATGACTGTTGACATCAATGCCAACACACTTGTTACCACTAGCCAATGCCAATTGTCCAAAAGTATCCATGAATCTTATGTCATGTATTGATTCCTATGTATATGTTTTTCAGAAGTTTTTCATCATGTCAAGTTGTTTGTTGAAGGTTGTCATGATGTATCGATCTCACTCCTGACGTTGAGATTTAAGTTTGATTTCACTTGATGCATGCCCTATAATCATGATTTTTATGCCTTGTTGTGAGTCATAATTCTTTCTAAAGGTTTTCATGGCGTTTCATGGTTTCAAACTGCTTGGGGAAGATTATCATATTGTCCCAAGTATCCTCCTAAAGTTGATTTGCCAATGTCCTTGAAAAAGGAGGCCTTAAATAGAGTAACACAAGTAGGTAGTTGATTACAGAGCATTAGTAATGCAGGTAATGGCTTAGAAACCTATGCTATAATGTAGGAGGTGAGATACCCTGTTTTGGTAAATTTCTTCACTTTATGTGCACACTCTGGATATTTTTATTGATTTTTCCGATGGTTTTTGTTTGGGACTTTTGATCAAAAAGGTTGGGAACGTTTTTCTATCCATCTAGAAGGAGGTTAAAGTGTAGAATGTTTCTCATTAAATGAATATAGTGGAATATCAATTCGAGGAGAAAAGTTCAATGATATGAACCAATTCCATGTATGAAAAGAGTTGTTGAGTGCTCCATCACCTAGCGAATTTACTAATTTAACCATCTCAGAAAATTACAAATAGGAAAAGGCTATGAGAATGTTTGGTTGGTTATTTTGTGTGTGGGAGAGAGTGTGTGCATGGTGTGTTATGAAGATAATGCTTTATTTTCATTGATTACAGCAGCTTGTGCGGAACTTCACAATACTTCAAAGCTCAAATATGATTTTTGAATCAAATTTTTGTGTAGGTATGAAAGACTTGTTTTTGAAGGGTGTGTGTGGAGAGTTGATTTATATTTTAGAGAAGTCATTTAGTGGAAGCCAAATATTTGTTTATTAAATAAATCATTTGTATTTGTAGTTGTGATTTAGTTTATAATTTCATTTTAGCTCCAAAATTTTTTGTGCATTGAGATTGTGGCCTCAAGCTAAGTGCATGTTGATCTTTCTATTGTAGGCCCATGGTGTCTCCAAGTTGGTGGTGGCCAAGTGATCTCATTTATAATGAGTAGGGGATCCTTGCTGGTGGAGGCTAGCTGATGAATGTAAATGAGAATATTTTTAATCAATAGAGAAGAAGAAGAAGAAGCAAAGAGTTTGGTGGTTTTATACCATAGGGGTTTTCCACCTAAAAATATTGGTGTCTTCATGTGATGCTACTTATGCTTTATATATGCATGTTTCTCTCCTTGTTATATTGAAGTTTATATTCTAGAAAGTTGTTATTTACAAAAAGAAATTGTAATATTTGTGCAATAATGATTCCCCACCCCTCAATATTACTAGTTTCTATGAAGTATTGGACAACAAGTTTGCTTAGCTACAATACACAATGATATTCTTTAGCATAGGTTCTCATGGTGAATGAAGAGGTCATGGTAGGAAATAAAATTTTCCATGGAGAGAGAATAAAAATAAGAGGATCATATTTTCTATACATTTTGATTCAGACTCCAAGGAGTTCAACTAACTAACTCAAACTAGCCATATTTATCTTGGAGGCACTTCACCTCATGCTCCTACCCCACATGCCTCAAAAAATATATCTCTACCTCATCAAAAGATTGTGGAAATCATGGAGCCTCAACAAACTCAACAATAGCCCTTGCAACATGATTGCTATGATCCTAATCCCATTAGACCAACATATGGTTATGCACATTGGCCCACTATCTTTCATCATTTAGTTCCTCATCTAATTGATACTACTCATGAACCTTATGCACTCTTGTAAGCTATGTCCTCTCATGCCAATCCACCTATTCATTCACCTCCTCACTTTGTAGTAGGAAAGCTTCATTTATCTGTAGTTCCTGGAAACTCCCCTTCTGAAGCCACATCTACACATTTCCATATCAATGCATCAGAAACTAGTGAGAAGAGAGATATCTCCTTCCAAAATATGCATCTGGAGCTACAAGGAGGAGAGAAGAGTGGAGGAAAAGACTATGAGGTAGGTTCCAGTAGACATTTCAAGTTATCTTGATATTAATTTATATTTTTCTCTTTAGTTTTACTTTATGTAAACATATTTATGTTTACAACATACATTATATTTTTTGGTCATGCCACATATTTTGATGATATTATCTCTTATGAGAGGCACGAGGTTGTTTCATATGGTATTTTATGTGATTGTGAATGATGTGGTGCTTTATATGCATATCTTCCATGATGATGATGATGATGTTACTTAATGATTCCATACTTACATGTGATTTATTTTGAAAAGAGTCACAAGGTTTTATGGAAATACCTTATAAAGACAAATATGAAAAGGGGGGGGCACTACACTTATAGGAAATAAAGTGTAGTTGTAGGAAAAGTGAATCACACATTCAAAAGAGGAAAGGCACTAATTAGTAAAAGTGACCTGTTCCAGTATAATGATAAATTTCTTTGTTTGTTGTAACAAATATTCAACGACATGTTCCTATAATGTAATGTATGACAATAAAAAAGCCTAGAAATAATATTCTAACATGACAACATTATCAACCATAATACATTGCTAAAAAAAGAGTAAAACTAAGCTATAGGCGAGTTGCAATAATAGGAATTGTAGTAACAACTAGATCTTCCAAAATAACGCATATTAGTCAACCAATTGTTAACCTAGGATTAATGCCTAGAATTACACAAACTAGAGTTACAACAACAAGTCAATAATGTAATTACAACATTAAAAAATATTGAAATTGTAGGGAAAGGAAATTAATTCAGTTGCAACAAAAGGAAACTAATAGAGTTAATAGAGTTACAATGAAACATAAATCAAAGGAATAAAAATGATGTAAATATTTGTAATTTAATCAAAATTGTAAAGACTAAGCTACCTGCTAACACTACTTGGTAGTACCAAGCTAATGAGGAGACCTTACCTCCTTAGACGAGGTACTGTAAAATATTCAATTACATGATCATAAGATAGGCATTGAGAAAATGGAATAGAGGAATATTTCTGCTATGGGAAACAATAAATCATACAATAGTTGGCAATAATTATTCATTTTCCCCCTTCAAGCTTCAAAGGAAACCTATTATTTATGCAAAATGATAATGTCTAAACTGAGTGATAGGTTGGATGACCAAATTGACCGAATCAAGTTGGTCATCCTATTACAAAAATACATTTATAATCTAGTACGATTTGAGTAAAGTTTGACTCAGATAAGCTACGCATTATTCGAAATTGAGCTATCCTACCTAATTGGTAACCTAGTTTCCTCTGTCACCTTCCATAATGAGAAGCTCATGTTGGTCATATAGCTAGAGCAACGAATATCGAGATGGCATAATGTGCCATAGTTTCAACATTGAATGATGCAAAAACATGAGTTGGAGCAACGTAAATTCAAGGAACTCATGTGTTTGAACTTCTTCATTGGTCCAAGGTGAGTTACAACATTCCCTTTAGTGATCATGCTAGAGTTGAAACATTGTAGATGAGTTGCAATGGTAAAATGGAAGAGAGTCACAACACTCTTCCTACCATGTCTTGTGGATTTTGCAACAACTATTGTGGAGTTATAGTCATGTTGCATTAACACGGAGAAGTCACAGGCATGTGGAGGAGTTGCATCAACTGCCCTTTTGCTCTTGTGTGACAATATTAGTATGAAATATGGAAATTTCACAACATAATGCAAAAGAATAAGTATAAAAGTTAAAAAAAAAAGATTCTTCCTAACTAAACCAAAAATAGGATAATAATGGGTGAAAAGTGCATAAAGAGGTGATGGAAAGTGAAAGAATCATATCAAAAAGGTTAGAGATGGGTGTTGAAAATATGCCAAATTTGGCACCCATCAACATCGATGATTTGGATAAATATTGGCGTCAGGTATCTAGGTACCCTTTTTGTCTCAATGTCTAGGCATCCAAGTACCATAGTTGTTTGGATATATGGGCATCTAAGTATTCAAAGTACTTATTGGAAACACTCACTACACAACCTCCTAGATTTGTATATGATTTCAAGCATGAAGACATCTAGATGAATAAAGGTTTTGATGGTAAGGCTTCTCTTAGATCTAGATGTGATAATGAGTGTTGAGTCATTTGATATCTAGGTATCTAGGGAGACAAAATGATTCTCCACTAAAAGCTCTCCCAGATCTAGATGTGATGTCACATGTAAAGTTATCTAGGATCTGATCATCTTCTCTAGTCAAGAATTACTTATTGAGGATTCATATGGATCTAAATATAAGCCCCCCATCTAGTATCCAACTACAAGATATAACAACATGTTTTCTTTTGATCATGGACCTAGATGTCCTTTAATTTTGGCTTTATCCTTTTCAAACTTAAATGATCTACAAAATGTTTCTTTAGAGATCAACTTGAATTCAAAAACAATATAATTTTCAAAGGGAAAAATCATAAAATGGGTTCAAATGAGTACATATAGAGTTATAAAATTCATCAAAAACTTCAAAGCACCCCACGTCAAACCATATACAAAGGTGTAAAAATATAGATAAATAATTTAAAGATTATAAACAAAGAAAAAATGGGAAGGGTCCCCATTATTTTATGAATAAATTATATATAATTGGGGGTTTCCATGGAGTCTCAACGCTAGGGTCACCCCTCTCCTATGATTCCATTGGCCAATTTTTTTTATTTGATGATCTCAAGAGCCAATTTTTGCTCAATAAGGGCCAATGAAATTTTTACATAGAGGGGTCCATTTTGTAAAAAATTGGCTCAAGTGATTACAGGTAGCATGCTCCTGCAGGACTTGGCCAAACACACCTTTTGGAGCTTATAGAACTCAATTATGTTAGTTGGTTTCACCTTTTCACTCTTATACCATTCACAATGCGTCCTTCAATGGCTCCAAAAAGTGAATTATAACTCACCATAAAGATCTAAATATGAAGAAAATAGGTGAACATTTAATTCAATTGGACTCGTAAGACTAGTTTATAGTTAGGGCCACCCCTCTCATATGATTACTTTGGTCAAAAATATTTTTATTCAACAATCCCTAGAGTTATATTTTTCCTCAATAAGGAATAATCAAATTTTTGCACATGAGTTTCCATTTTGAAAAAACAACGGTCAAGTGATTGTATAGTGTGCTCACTTGGGAATTGGCAACACATAGCTTCTAGAGATTATGGAACTTTTTTATGCTATTTTGTTTGGTTTTTTCACCCCAAGACCAAATTCATAATATGTAATTGAATTGATTTAGAAATTATTTACGACTCACCATAAAACTCTAACCATGACCCAAATTGGAAAAGCATCGATTCCATTAGACTCTTGATACCATGTTACAACTACAACAACCCCTCTCCTATGATTCCATTGGCTAAATGTTTTTTATTCAACAATATTCTAAGTTAGGGTTTTGCTTAGTAAGAACCAATATATTTTTGCACATAAGGGTATGTTTTTCAAAAACATGGCTTGGGTGATTATTGGTAGTGTGCTCATGTGGGAATTGGACACACATGGTTGTTGGATAATACATAACTCATTTATGCTAGTTAGTTTGGTTCTTGTACCCTCAGACCAAATTCGTAATGCATCCCTAAATGGCTTTAATAAAAAACTTGCAACTCACCATAAAAATATAACCTCGACTCAATTGAGTGAAGCATCAATTTCATTGGACACTTGACACCATGTTACAATTACAACCACCCATTTCTTATGATTCCATTGGCCAAAAATTGTTTTATTCGATGATATCCAAAGCTAGGGATTTACTATGTAATGACCAATGTAATTCTTGCACACAGGGGTCCATTTTGTAATAAAATGGCTCAAGTGATTATCGTTAGCACACTCACATGGGATTGCACAAACACACCTTTCAGAGCTTCCATAACTCAATTATGCTAGTTGTTTTGATTTTGCACCTTTGAACAAAATTCACAACGTGTCCTTGAATGGATTTAGGATGTGAATTACATGTCTCCATAAAATTCTAACCATGACTAGGATGGGAGAAGCATCGATTTTGTTGGACTCCTAACATTAGGTTATAGTTAGGGCTACACCTATCCTATGATTGCATTTGCAAAAAAAGGAATTATTCGATGATATTCATAGCTATGGTTTTTCTTAGTAAAGACCAATGTAATTTTTTGACATATGGGTCCATGTTGGAATAAAATGGATTCAATGATTGTGGGTACCATGGTCATGTTGGAATTCTTGATTTCTAGTATATACAAGACTAGAGCAATTTTCAAACTAATAACTACTTCTAATGATATAATTTGTCTTCTTTAGATCATTGCAATCATTAAGTATTTTTACCTGAAAATTTCAACCATGAACTTCAATAGAGAAATAGAGATCAAAGTAACAACAATGAAACAAGAGACAATAATTTTTTTTTGGACAAAACCCCACAAGTGCGAAAATTCGATAATATATCCTTTTAAGAGAGAGAGAGTTTAATTCATGAAAATGTACATTAGAATATTCCAATCAAATTTCAACCATTTCCCACATTAATTTCCAATTCAAATAGAATCAAAGGAGACAGGAAGTTTGTAATATGCTTAGAAGTCAATGTCTAGTCAAAGGTTCAAATTTTAGCATGTAGTAACTCGCTCAAAGGGCCAAATTTGGTCTTTTAATTCCTCAGTTAAACTTCGGTCAAACTACAGAGCTTGACTTGCGGTCAACCCTTGGTCAACACCAAGAAACAAGAATAGAATTTTGATCTACAAATAGAGAATATTTGGCCTCCAAGTCAAATCAATAATTAGGTCAACCAATAGTAATAATATCCAAGTCAATGCTATTCAAAGTAGAGATAAGAGAGGTCAAACATCATTGGAAACTTTTTCTTCTTCCTCCGCATTTGTGAATAGAAATCCTTACTGTATTTAAAATGGATGAGTTGAAGTGATGATAAATGATGTCCAATGAATGCCAATTTGTATGAGTCTCAAGGGGTGGGTTTTGTCCTTAGGGTCAATCCCCTTCATGTGGTGGGGTTGACTTATCTTGCTGCGGTCAACTCGGACAACAAGAAAACAATTCATTTTTTCCTTTCGAATTTGATAACAGGTCTTCGCAAGACATATCTTCTAGAGATTATAGAACTCATCTATGCTAGTCGGTTTGGTTTTTGATCCCACAAACAAAATTCGCAATGTATCCCTAAGTGGATTCGTGAAGTGAGTTGTAACTAGACACAAACTTTAACTGTCACTGAGATGGGATAAACATTGATATTTTTGGACTCCTGACACTAGGTTATTCCTAGGGTCACCCATATCCAATGATTCCATTAGTAAAAAATTGTTTTATTTGACAAGCTCTACAACTAGGTTTTGTTCAGTAAAGACTAATGCAACTTTTGAGGTCTAAAATGGGCCTCTTAACGAAATTATAAAATAATAGTGGAAATAATAAAATAAGACTAGATTACATCATCAAATTTTAGAGGGAAGAAAAAAAAACTATTTTTTTTCCACTCGTATTTTCAACTTATCTCCCTATGAGTTTACTCAAATTTTGAGCGACAACACTTGTTGAATGCATAATTTGATTCCTCATCCAAGGAGTACCCATGTTTCATACTTTTGTTGGACCCTGCTACATGAAAAATGAGAAATACATGAAAAATGTGATTGCAATAATGTTTTTTCATGTATTTCTCATCTTTCGTGCAGCAGGGTACATTGAAAGTATGAAACATGGGTACTCCTTGGATGATGAATTAAATTTTGCATCCAACTTGTACTCCTACTCGAAATACTATTGTATTGTTTTTTAATATTTTTAATTTCTTACTCCAAAATTGGTGAATCATCCCCCATGGTTGACATCATCATCTTGAATCCTATTGGTTCTTATAAAGTTTATTTTGGTTGTACATTTTTCTTAGGAGGCCCATTTTAGACCTCAAAATTCCCCTAATGAGGCTTAGTTGATCATAATTTTTCAAACAATCTCCTCTATTGCATAATGTTTCCATTTGCTAAAGCATACCATGACATTTTTGAATCAAGAACAACTTTTAATCCATCTACATTGAACCCACTTCATGAAAATTTAACATATTTGCATTGCATGCATAGCCACTTCCTTGATTTGATAAGGAGGATCTTGATAATGTTCCATTCTTTGGAACCCAGTGGATATTAGAGAAAATTAAGCAATGGTTATTGGTTCATTGAAGCATAAATTGCATCTTGTTCCTTTCCCTTAGGTATGACATGATGACTCTAGATATCTAAAAGAAACAATGAGCACCATATGATTACAAAATATGTAATTGGTAGTGATGAAAAGAAAACATTTCATGTAAAACTTGATTTATGAATCAAGTAAGCTAGAATGATACACAAAATAAAACCATTACATGGATTTTGAGAAAAAAATAACAGTATGAAATATGAAAATGTAGCAATATACTAGCTAACAATAATAACAATAAATAACCCCCCACACTTTATTTTATTTCTTCATAATTTTAGGTTTTCAACTTGCAAGAGTACACTAGATAACCTTCATTAGTGCTTCATACCTTTGGTTTATATTTCTTTTCAAAGTCATAAATCTTGGATGCATGGTGGTTTCCTCCATCTCCTTCTAACACCTTTCTTTATTCTAGTTTACTCTAAAGTGGCAAGTATTCCACACACCAAACTTTCTATTCTTTTATGCATTAGCTCACTAAAAACTAATAATGAATACATATGTTGAATACATAATAAACTATACAAGAATCCATTCATCTAATTATAGAAGCAATAAGTGAATAGAGTTATTATGTTTTCATAAGGATTTCCAAAACATATCAGAAACACATTAAAAGTGTGAAATGTGTCATTCGAGAAAGGAAAGAAAATCTTATAGAACGTCAATTATAGGTCTCAGATACTTATAACTAGAAATATTAAGGTTTATGTGCCATCCATTTATGGTTTTATTATTTAGAAATGAAAATATTTAATAGTAGATTTATTACTTTTATGGTAGGTCCATCTATTATTTATGCATGCTATACGCAACAATGGACACTAACAGAATTTTCCGAACTAGGTCCATCCTTATTTATGGATGCTATACACAACAGTGGATACTAATAGAAGTTTCCGAACTTTGAGATACAATTCTCATGTTGCATTGACCAAAAGTTTTGATTTTTGTGAAAACAAACACATTTTGCATTGTTTGAAAATTTCATAAAACGAACACATTCCAATTTGATTCCATTTTCAAACCTGCAATATAATTTTCATGTAACGTTATGTGATAGTTTCAACTCCTTCAAAACTGACCACATTTAGCATCATGAAAAAGCTTTTTTTTTATGAAACCAAACCACATTTCACATCATGTAAAAATTTTCAAATCTTGTGAAACCAATCATATGTCGCATGGTGCCAAAGTTTAAACTCTTGTGAAATTTACCGCATTTTTGCATTGTTTGATTTCTAACACTTTTAAAACCTACCACATTTTGGGTTGTTTGAAAATTCATAATTGGTGATACAAAGACTCATAGTTCCATTCATTCATGGTCAACACGTGAATGATGTTTTATTAAAAACAAAAGCTAAAAACATTATAACCTTTTACATTTGATATTATTTGTATTTTCTATTATATTGTTCTTACATAGAATAGATGAATATACACACTCACTCTATCATATATGTGTGTGGTGGGACGGTGGGGAATTCCACATTTCTAAACGTTTTGAGGTGTCAAACTGTAACATTAAGAAAAATATTAAGCTCTTAAGAAAGCCTTAGGAGTTGTGTCAAATATGTTGCTCTCACTAATGCTAAGATTAAGACCAATTATAGTATATGGTGAGATGTATAACCAGTGCTAATCTTTGTTTATTGTTGAACCTTTCCAGTATCCAACTCTTGGCCAACAAATATTAGTAGTATTCCTCAAGAATTTTGTCAATAATAGGACGCCCCATCAAATTTATTATTGAAATTGATAGACTTCCTCAAGCCTTCAATCAACATGACAATGAAATTTAAATTTTCGTGGTAGTTTAAATAGTCTTTATAGGCTTAGTGGTGGGTTTCTCTATGTGTGTTAACTGTTATTGCATGCACACCTTTTTATGTCACACCTAACAATCCTTAGTTGAACTAGGTAAGGGACCCTCTAAGTTTTCACCTTTCTTAACCAATTTTGAGTCTATTGGAATATGGAGGTTTGTGTTTTAGCTTTATCTTTGGCACCCCCCCCCCAAGAATTAGCATTAGTAGCCAACTTTGTTTGAAGGATTATTGTGGGTAGGGAAAATTTCTTCTTGTCATAGCTTTATCTTCATTCCATCATGTGTTGGCATTCCTCTTGCTCGTAATTAGTGTCTTTAACTATACCAAGTCTAGTAATTGCGCCCCCTCTATCTTGGTGTTGCATTCTGTGAGTCTTCACTCCAAAGCAAATTATTATTGGATGAAGATGTAAGGTCACCGAATGCGCAACAGGAAGGGGGAAGGGGGTAACAACCCCCAAGGTCACAAAAGCGCTTAAAAGTAGTCATAGGAGGTTGTTGAGGACTACCATGTAGCATCGCCTCTGATACCTAGAATGAAATCTGTAATTTGGAGTAACATGGTGTTTAAGACAGAAAGGTCTTCTCATGTTCTCAAATCCTGGAAGATGTAGCCACTTGGATTCATGAACCGTAGCTTACCTAGGGACATAGCAAGCAGTATTTTGGAGCATTAAATTTATATTGGAATATGAAGACACTGTTAGGTAGAACCTTGATGAATAAGTAGAATAAGAGATACAAAATCATTTCTAGTTTAGAGGATGTCAAAAGGTACTAGTGTAATAAAAACTATTGTTTTGACATTATTGAGGAGAGGATGGCACACATTAAATTAGATTTCTAGTGTAAACCAAATTCTCATGCTCCTCCAAGATCAATTGCCAAAGACGCAACTCTAATCACTTCTTTAGACACTTGAATTGGCATGCTTATCTCTAGTTTTTGTTTTTACCGTGCATTCATAGATAGCCTAGTCATTCTAGAAATGTTGAATCTTCTTGAATTTTGGACTAATTACTCTATTGATATGTGGTCAAAAATACCATGTTTCTCGCTACTGGGTAAACTTAGACCACCTATCCAGTGACATATGTGTTGATGATGCTTAATAAATATACATTATTTGCTTAATTTTATAACCATACAAATTTATATATATATTTCAGTCAAAATTACAATTTAAATTTTTTTTATTTATTAAAAAAATAAATAAAAAATATAATTTTATTCTCTGTATTTACTTTATTGAATTATAAATTCCTATATTTAAATATCAATATCATCTCTATTTTTTTGGTTTATATTTTTGAATATATACTTTTAAAAATATATTATAAATATCTATATTGGAGAAACATTATATTTTTTCTTTATTTTAATTTATATTTAAATAAATAAATAATAATAAATTATTTATATAAGTACTCAATTTGTTTATATACATTGATTTCAATTTAAAATAATTTAAAAAGTGTGAAAGAAAATGAAAAAGCTGTAAAGAAAGAAAATGAAAAAGATATAAAGACTATAAATTGTTGTATGCATAAAAATATTTGGTTTATTTGTGAATTGTTTGTTAAACAGAATTAAATAATTTTAAAAGTTTAATTGTTTAAGTAATATGAGTTTAAAATATTTGATAAAGTAATGTTATTGGAGATTGATAATGAATAAAGACATTGTGAACATACTCGTTATATATATATATTTCAATTTAAAATAAATAAATAAAATGAAAATTAATTTTAATAATTTTATTATATTAAAATACATAAACTATTTTAAATTTGTTTAGTAACGATTATTTTAATTTATCTATATAATTCTACTATCATAAATTTACATTAAAATTAAAAACTCCTCAATTTGAATGTATCCATAATTGTAAGAGACCATTTTTATTATATTTAAATCTATAAACTATTTTAAATTTGTTTAATAACGACTATTTTAATTTATCTATATAATTCAACTTATCATAAATCTATATTAAAATTAAAATCTCTTATATCCATAATGGTAAGAGACCATTTTTATTATATTTAAATGTATAAACTATTTTAAATTTGTTTAATAACTACTATTTTAATTTATCTATATAATTCTACTATCATAAATTTATATTAAAATTAAAATCTCCTCAATTTGAATGTATCCATAATTGTAAGAGCCCATTTGTTTTGGGACACTTTTTTTAACATTAATAGAATATTGATTTACAAAAATATAAAATAAAAATAATATATTTTTATTATATTTATTCATATAATACCTTATATTGTAATTATTTTATAGTGAAAATGTTTTGAATTTTAATCATTTTCCAAAATTTTATAAAGATTTTATAAAATCTATTAAAATTTTGAAAAAAATAATTATTAAACTGAATATTTTGAAAAAAAAAATTATTTTTGATTTTTTTGAAATGATTGAATTTCTATTTTTTATTGGCTTATATAGATGAAATTACTAATTTATAGGTTATAAAAAGAATTTATTAGAGATAAAAATTATTTTAAAAATAAAAAATCAAAAGATTTTTATATGCCACCAAGTGTCATAGCAGTACATACATCAAATCTCAATATTTATGAAAAATAGTACACACATCAAATTTCAATATTTATGAAAATTTCATTATTTATAAAATAAATAAAAAATGTCAAACTCACATTTTACTTTTAATTAATGTGTACTTTTTAAAATAATTTATAATTTTTGAAAATTTTAGCAATCAAATTCTCTTTTATGATATTTTTTTGTGGTTTAATATATATATTATATTTTAAATGTGAAATTACTTTATATATAGATTCATTTTTATATATAATATTAAAATATATAATCTATTTAATATAAGAAAAACATCTAAAATTATTGTTTCACTACTTAAATAAAATATTCCTAAGTTATAATGGGAAGTATCTAACAAAATCTCTTTTAAACCTTACTACTAAGACTCCAATACTATTGCAACAACTAAGAAAATAAATCCAAAAACACAATTGTGATTTTCTATCCCTTCCTATATTAATATAAATATATTTTTGAAAATACAGTCAAAGTTCTTCCTCTAAACTCTTGTTGGGTTTGAGTCCCTTCCTACATTAATACAACTTATTTAGATAGAAGATTAGCATTTGATTTGATATATATATCAAAAAAATTATCGAAATTGCTTTTTACCTTCATAAATTGATTTCTAATTGGAACTAATATTATAATCTCAATTTTACATTTATTACCTATCTAATCTATTAATAACTTAAAATCTCCCAATTATGGTGGCACGAGGGGGAGGGATTCTCATTAATCCTGAAGGAATCATCAAAGATAGATATTCTTGGGGCTTGGGTAAGAAGACTAACAATCATGCTGAAGATTATGGTTTGTTTCAGGGTCTAACAATGGCCCAAAAGAAGGGCATCAGAAAGATCCAGGTCTTAAGAGACGCAATGTTGATCATAAAACATATGAAATATATTTCATCAGCAAAAAAAATGAACCTCAATCCAATTATTAAGAGATCCCAAGGGATGATTCCCTTCTTTGATTTTGTGTCCTTTTTTCATATCCTAAGAGGGAATAATGAGAAAGTAGATAAGAAAGTAAATTTGGCTTACCATTTGAATGCAGAAAAAAGTATAGTGAACGAGGTTGAGGAAATGATATGCATTACTGAATCTTATTCATGGGCTTCAATTATTGGTTTGACGATGTCATGCTTGGCTCAGCCAAGAGGTTAGAAAATATAAACAACCTGGATTATGCAAGTTTAGTTGCACATAAACTTTCCTTACCCCCCCCCCCGCTTCATTCTCTCTCTTTTTACTCCCCCCCACCCCTTCCTCCCCCTCCCCTCTTGTCCTTTATCACCTCTCCCACCTAACCTCCATCATACTTCTTCCTCTCATCTCGTTAAAACTCACATTTTTATCCTTCCTTCTCTTCTCCTTTTCGTTATGGCCCCCTCCCCCTTCTCTTTCATCCTCCCGCTCCTTGGTCCCTATCGCATCATCCCATGCTTGGCCCGACTTGTCCTTGTGCCTCATGGAAAGGGTAATCATAGTCTGTTGCAACAACACGCATGCATCCTTCATATTGGTACTACACTTGGGCTTGGGAGATCAGACTGTGTGAGAATCCAACCCCCACGACATGGATTTCATTTTAAAGGTTGGTGTTCAAGCACAGGCAAAGGCAAGTTAATGGGAGATTGGGAGAGACATTTATTTCCACTGCTCAAAATTACTTTGACTGCTCATGGGAGGAAGGCAATGGTGAGGATGAAGGACCAGGAGAAGAGCTGGGAAATTATTGTTGATAGTTGGGAAATTAAGGAGGAGAATTGTGATCCCAACTCCATCAGTACCAATCTCTAGTACAACATCAATATCCGGACCTGCACCTTCTATTTAAGGAATAATGGTTTGATATGATATTATGGTTTATGGTTAATATTTTCTCGGGTAGACTCTGCGAAGGCCTAGTGGACGAAGTTGGGATTGCTCAACATCTGTTACAAGTTTTGGGTCGAAGCGTTGACTTATAGGGGGTTCTCTGGAGGAGTTAACTATTGCAAAGGGAACCTGTGTGTCAAATTATAGAGTGTTGATTGTCTAAGTGAGGCCACAAATTGTCAGGATAAGTAGTGTTAGGTGGGGGATCTAGAGCAGAACTTCGCGGACTTTGGAGTTGTGGGTTGCAGGGATTCTGAAGTTGGAGGTTTGTGTTATATTGGAGTTGTGGGTTTGTGGCATTATGGAGTGGGGTGTTTGTGGTATTCTGGACAAAATCATGAGAATGCACAACAATTCAATAGAGAATAGCTCTCTGTCTAGCTCTTGGGCCATCGCAAGCCTACGACAGGGGGGTCGAGGGAGGGCAAAGATTAACTAGGCTAAAACAACAAGCAGACTTGTAATGAGTGTGTCTAGGAACATTTGGAGATTTGGGAAGGTTTGGAAATTCTGCAACGATGCATCGAACAATAGAAAATCGAGAATCTGGCCATGAAGGAGGAGCAATTGGAAAATAAGGAGTGCATCTGGAAATTGGAAGACCAGGTGGATGCGTTGTGTCAGAAAATTGAATAATTGAAGCTCAAGATGGAGGAGAGTAGCAATACCAGTGAAGAACAATTCAATAGACTGGATCTGAACAGTCCAATGCCATTGGAAGAATAATCTATTGTCTTACTCTGGTTTTGCAAAATGTTTTTGAATGGAACACTATAAATGTATATATTTAATATTTTAGTTATGTCGATTGTATAGCCATAGGCTACCAAAAATGAGAATTTTTTGTAAGAAGCATGGGGAAAACTCTTAGGGAAGGGATGGGGAATAATTGATGTATCAGAAGCCCTCAGCAGGCTCGAAAATACGATGTAAAATCCTGATTTTGCACACGAAATGAGGCGACTTATATATATATATATATATATATATATATATATATATATATATATATATATATATATATATATATATATATATATACACGCGGGCGGGAGCGATGGCAGGGTTCGGTGCGATTAGGGTTCCAGCAAGGTATGCGGCCGCCATTGATACTACCACAGTGTTGGCTGAGACAGGAACGGATTGGGATCTGGCTGCGAGACCCTCTGCGCTGGAAGATTTCCTTAAGACGTGGCCTGGAATCCTCAACGGAAAGAAGCAACAGGTCTCGAACCTTATGAAACAGGTATTTGATTTTTTCTCCCCTTTCTCGGCATGTTTCGTAATCCTCAGGGCGACTCTGGACATCCCCCTTCACTGGCCGGGTTTTTATGCATTACATCTTTCGATCCACACACAGCCATTGGGTGTTTCGCCCTCATTAACGGGTGATTTACCCTGGTCGATTTGCCCTGGTCGTGGAAAGGGGAAACAGAGTCGAACGCCAAAACCTCTGCCCTTTCTTGAACCTCAGGGGAGGCATGGAACAGATCCGCTTCCACTTTATTTCTATGATTGCAGCTTGGGTTTTTACCAAACAGCACTGACCATCAATCAGAAGATGCACATTAGTGTGAATACAGATCTCAGGCCGACTATCACCACAACAAGGGTCGGCATCAAACGACAGATCTGGCAATCAACGACTGGAGGGACAGAGTTCCAAATAGCAGTAGCAGGGGACAAACAATCTAATCCAGACCTCCAGGACCCAGAACAGGACCGTATCCAACTTCTCATCAGAATCCTGTCAGGAAAAACTATCTGTAAGCATTTATGGAAAGGATCTTTGATAAAAAATATAAAGGATGAAATACAGGCAGATACAGGCATCCCATCAAATATGCTAAACCTGATACATGCAGGCAAAATCCTGCAGGATAATTTAACAGCACAGCATTATGGTATTGGTCGAGACTCAACCATCACAGTAAGCACAAGGCTGAGAGGGGGAAGCTCTGGCCCAGGGCATAAAGGCATAAATTCCTTTAAAGATGCTGTCAAAGGGAAACCTACAGGTTCTCATCATGACGCAGCAAAGGGGAAAGAACATGCCACTGTTAATATTTCTCCAGGGCAGTATATAGTGGATGAAATACCAGAGAGCCCCTCCATTCCACTGGATTTCCCATAGGTAGAATGCATATTTTCAGATCTACAAAAAAAAGCCGTTATTTGTAGATTTAACGGCTTTTGGCCTAAAACAGATGCCCTGTATCAATGGATCCATACGGCTTGGACAACAAACTGCCAGATCCACCTATGCTCGAAGGGTTTCTTCATAGTAATTTTCCGAGCAGAAGAAGAAAGGGAAAAAGTATTCACTGAAGGACCATGGTTCTGGGGCAGTGCGGGGTTATTTCTCACCCCTTGGTTCCCGAAATTTGATCCAAATACCATGGTGGTATCAAGGATGCCGGTATGGGTAAGGATGCACAACCTTCCGATACATTTCTGGCACTTTAAAACCTTATCAGTTATAGGGAATACTCTTGGAAAAATGTTAAAGATCGATACAGAAAGACACATAAAAGGAATTTTTACCTTTGCTAGAATATGTGTAGAGGTAGATCTCAGCAAAGGGCTACCAGAAAGCATCATCCTGAATTTCAACAACACACAGTGGAAACAATCATTGGATTATGAGAATACAGCATTCAGATGCAGGGGATGTCAACAAACAGGTCACCTGTTCAATGCATGTAAAAGCCTAAACAAAAGCAAGCCTCAACAAAGAAAGCATAAAGGATGGCAGAACATAGACTCTGTCAGGAAGAAGAGAACAGCGGAAAAGAAAGCCCCCCCAGTATCAAAAGACGAAGAAACAGAAGTAGAGGAGGAAGACACCACCAGTGAGGAGGCTGAAATAGAGAACCAGAAGGAAAATACAACAATCAACAAGGATTCACAGCCACTCTCAAATCAGGCAGAGTCCCAGCAAAATCAGGTTGAGATGACAAGCATGGATCAAGGCATTGGAGGCATCAAGCGGCATCATCACTCAGACACTTCAGATTCAGACAAAGAAACAGGGCATCTAAAAGTATCATCCCAGCTAGTTATTGCCTCAACCGAGCCCACTGTGGGAGAGTGGCGCAAGGTTGACAAGAAAAAGGGGAGGAAAACCTGAAGTGTCCCTCCCCCATCTCTCTTCTTTCTCTTTTCTTATTCTTTGTGCACGTTAGTTCTATAACGTTGCGTCTGGAAATGTTCATCTTATGCATTGTAACTTTTTATTTTTCTTAATAAAAAGTTCGCTTTTTCTTCGGAAAATATATATATATATATATATATATATATACACTACTCATTTTGGTTAAAAAAACTTAAAATCTCCGAGTACATATAGATATTTTTCTATTTTTTTCATAAAAATATAAAATTCCTAAAACTTAACTATTCCTTTACTAACAACATATTTGAAAATAATATAATGTATAATTGATAAGATAAAACAATGTACTCTCCATTATAATTCTTTATTGCTCTTTAGTATGCCCGTAAGTCAACATGTCTTTTCATAATTAGTTATGTGTTCTTTTAATATTATATAATGTTTTTATTTCAAACATTTTTACCTACCTTTAATATGTAGCTTGATGTTATGATATTATATATTTTTCCTTCAATCATTTTTACATACCTTTAATAGCTAGCTTGATTTATGGGCAACTTGTGTAGGAGTCATATAAGGCCTTGAAATATCAAGTTGTCAAATAATGCAAGGTAAATACTTATAAGCATTTGTAGATGCATTAGTTATTTAAGAATATAGACAACAAACAAAATCCAATTAATGCAATTTGTTGAGTAAATTTTTGTTATAAATGATTTTAATGAAAATATAAATTTCATTGTTTTAACTAAACACTTACTGAATCTTAACTTTGTGAATTCAACTATAAAAACCTCCCTAGTTAACAACGTTATTTGTTTTAATATCTTAAAATTTTCTTTTAATATTCTAAAGTAGAAACCTAAACTCAAAAGTTGAATAATATCTTAACTTTTATAATGTTGCTTACAAAATGGAACCTTGCAAATCATAAGTTTTAATAATTAAAAAAAATTAAGATCTTTATGCATGGTCATGAAGTGAATTTGTATACTTCTACTATAAATTAATTTTTGCATAAGAGGTAGGTATGAAGCAGCAACATTGCATATTATCCTTGTTATAAGGTGTTGTTTTATTATTAGATGTTTTAGAGTTTTCGTTGGATTTTTGTGATTTTTTTGGTACCCGATATTTAAATTAGATTTTTTAATTGCATGTATGAATTAAGCACCTTGAAAAAAAATTGGGGCACTTGGACTGCAGAGAATTATAACACAAACTCTTGATTCAAACAAATCATTACTAGATTACAGGAAAATGAAATCAGGAAATATACCCAAAAAGCATAAAAAATTCTAGCCTGTAACAAATAAAAATTGAAAATGGAAAATAAATTCATTTTATTTTTACAAAATTGCTATGTAATTAGTGAAAAACATTTTACATTTGCTATATATTGTGTTAAGTAGAATTAAAGAAAATTGAAGCCTCGTTATTTATTTAAAATTTTCTAATATGTTTAATGATAAATCAAGGTTTTACAGTTAATAATAAAGACATAAAACAATCTCAAGGATCATTCAAAATACTCTTTACTATTTAAGTTGGCTATATACTCAAACTGATTCTCTAGTGACTCTAACTAATTTATAATCCATTAGTTTGTAATATTTTCCTGAAGAGAGACAAGGGAAAGTGTATAGTTGAAGCTTCGAAGATGGATTAATTACATATGGTGCCTCTATTTGAGAGAGGTGATGAGTTGATTCCTTTGAAGGTGATGAGTTGATTCCCTTCAATGAACTTCTCCACTACCTAAAATGTAACAATTTCCCAAAATGAGCTGAACTTGGAAAGAAAAGGCTAGCAACCTGTTGTAGCTCCCAGAGACAGCCTTGGATTGCTTACAAGACCAGTGCCTAGGCACACCTAAATTTGGAATGTCTCAAATGATTCAGAGTAAAGGGAGACCTCACTTATATTATATATGTATATATATTGGGTTGGTTCATTCCTCCAAAGGAGTAAGACATGAATTTCTTGGTATCTCTTCCCATATACAAACCTCAGAAATATGCATAAAACAGTGGAGGTCAAGTAGTCCAAGGGGTTACATTCTAATAAACTTTTGCAGAGAAATGATTGAGGATAAGGAGAAGGAGTAACTCATCATATGGAACTTACAACATCAAGAATTCTATGCTTAACACATAGAGCTTGCAACTCTAAGAATTCCTATACTTATTTGAGTTAGAAATAGACATAATGAGCAACAGAGAGGCTGAGTGCTATGATTCATGAAGAGCAACTTTTAAAGACATAATTTCAACAATCCATACTAGCACTAGCATTTAACAATGTCAATACAAATGAATCTATGAGGAACTTATAGGCGCATGCATAACATTTTGATATAAGCGAATCTATGAGGAAGTTTTGGAATATTTCTAATAGTTGTGATTACATGAACTCAGGGAAGAAACGTGAACATAACGGGTTTTAATAGAGAGATAACATACTGTAATACTTGAAAGGGGAATCACCACCTTTTCTTCATATTCTGAAATATCTCTATTATGAAGTTATACAGTTTGAAATTACATGTAGAGTTTTCTTTAGAATTTATGAACCTTTCTTAAGTCTTGCTTTCCCCTATTTATTGGGAGGGGAGAGCAAGAACACTCATTACAACAAAATATATCGGGAATAGTCTAAGCTTTCGGGTTGACTAGTTGTCTTAGTCATAGATGGCTCTGTGGCCCAAAAACATTACAGAATTAAATGGCTCTTTGAAAGGAGGCACATTAGAGTAAAATAAATAAGTAAATAATTAAATAAAAATCTCTCCTTGCCCATCCTGTGATCGTCTCTTCTTTAGGAGATATTTTTCTCATGGTATGGCTCCCTGTGATGCTCAGCTGACTTCTGCCATTTCTATCTTTATCGCATTCGACGTCGATACCCTGTTTTCATAAATGTATTATAAAGTAAATGTTTTAATGTCTATTATGGATTGATGTCTATACCAACCATTTAACCTATATCATGGGGCTACAACCATTCCTCTCATTGTTACTTGATATTATACTATGACTATCTTGTAAATGAGAATTAATAGGATGTGATGAATTAAAAATATGTAAGAGAAAATGGTTTGTTTTCTCATTATGGTGAATTAATATGACGGAATGAATTATAAAGTTGTTAATATAAAAATTTCTTTTCATTTAAGAATTTTTGGAATTATTTATTATGTTTGATACATATTTTAAAAATTATAAATTATTTCTCATCATAATGTTTATATTTTAGAAAAAAAAAAAAAAAAATCAACTTCACAAACTCGGTTTTAATTTTTAAATATAAAAATAAAAATCGTTTTTTTTCCAAAAGGAGAAATATACCTTTGATATTTCATGGGAAATCAAAAAGTACAATCTCTTGGCTACATAACATCACACTTGATAGCTTAAAAACTGAGTTGAGAACAAAAACCTAGATATCTCTTGGATCTTAAACATATTTTGAAATTTGACTAAATCTTGTTTAAGCAAGATCAAATATATTAATGGACAAAATAAACAACACATTGCCATTACATACTTATGAGATGAAAACTAACCAAACATGTAATAGGAGAGCTTCCTTGGATAACATATCCACCAAGTAATTATTTTCCATGTATGTATGAAGAACTTGCGCGTCATCATAATGCTCCTGTATCTAATGGATTTTCCTTTGTCACAATTCTAAGTGAAGTAGCCTTAAGTCATCTCTTCCATTGAACTAGACCACAAATAATTTTGAATCCCCAAACAATGTGAATACTTTTACCTTCTTCCAAATGGGAATCCTCATGGCACACCACATAGCAAGGATTTCAATTATAAAATTTGTGCACTTAACAATTAGACTCTGGGAAAAGAAAATGAATATACCCACACCACAAACAAACCTCTGACTCGTGGCTTCACATCTCTGATTAACCTGATCTTTTCCCTTTTAGCAGTTTCTCTTGCTCAAGTCAAGACAATCTCACACTGTGTGCAATGAATTCAGAGGAAGCCACAAAGTCTTCACAAAGACAGTGGTTTCTCCCCAGCCAAATTCCCCACAATACAAAGATCTGAAAGAATTTAAGGAAAGATAAAATGAGATTTTGATTCTCTTAGCGACTTCCAGCACTTGGTGGTCTTGGAAATTTTCCAACAGATCTCAAGATCAAAGATATTCTTCAATCAAGCTTCCATTCCACTAGGAATTAAGTTTAAAACAAGGAAAAAAAAGAATTATATTACTATATTTAAAGAAATTATTTAAAATCAGAATAAAGAATGACATCTAGCTAAATTGAAAATTTTAAAAAGAAAGAAGATATGAGTGAAATCTATCTAAATTAATTAGGAATCTATAACATACCCATCTATTTTTTTTTATGCAACATCTTCTTAATTCAAGATTACTATTGACATATTATTCAAATTATTCTACTATTGGTAAAAATGTATTTTTTGTATAGTTATTATTTTTATTTTTATGATGTTCATAATTGTATCGCACACCTTTAATTATTCCTTTGGATCGATGAGAGTTCTATTGCTTATACACGTATTGTGTACCTTGAGGCTTGTTTTATTTAAATGACCCATCATCATGTATTATGTATAAGGTATGGTCATACACAGGGTATGGCCATCATCGCTATATTACAAGAATCATATTAATGTATTTACAAAAGTTTTAAATGTCTCCCATCCCTATCGTGGTTGTTCAAGGGATTCTATGATGGGCCAAATACTTGGAAGAAGAATCCCTAACACACCCTCAACATTGTACACAATTTCTATAACTCAGGTCATTATTATTTTTCAGTTGTTCTGGTTGATTAGCCCTTCTTTTGTGCTCTCACCGATTCCAAATTTCCTTTGTTTTTATATAGGTTGCGATGGCTAGGACCATTTTATGAGGTAGTGTTTATAGGTAAGACACAAACCCTAACGTATTTATTTATTTTCTTAGGTTATTCATTGATATACATTTAATCTTCTAACAAAACCCTTGTTTGAATGTTATAGGTTAGGTTCCACTCTTGAGAGCAGGGATTTGGCTTCACATTTAAAGCTTCTAGGTCCTAATCAAATCCTTCTTTGGTTGTTGTTCTAGGTACCTTAGAAACCGAAGCCACAAATGAAAGAGGGTTTAATATTTTATTTAAAAGGAGGTTGTGACTCTGTTCTATTTAGGTCCATGTCATGTGTAAGTTAGGATAACAAACGGGGTTATCTCTCATATAACCTTGGTTTACTCACCCAAAGGGTTGAGCCTTTTCCCGTAAATAACTTTGACTAGAAAATGTGTTAAGTTTTTTTGAATTTATTCATGGCCTATGAATTTTGTAAATATAGTACTTTCTATTTCTAGTATAAAAGAAAGATTATCAATTTTCATTTTGCAACTTTGTTTACATCAGTGAAACTATTTGATGGAAAATTTAGGATAATACATTAAGGTCATTTGTTTTCTTCAATTATAAGTTATATTTGGTTCTAATGTATTTAAAGTTACAGTATTACTTGTCCAATGTTATTTATGATGAGTATAATTCTTAGTAACACATGTTTTGACTCTGTAAGTTTACTGTTCTTTATTTTATTGAAGAAAAAGAAAAAGAAGATTGTTGCATTCTTTTCTTCCTTTTACACTATAAGGGTTTCTAGTCTTTCTACTCTGTTCTGATTTCCTTTATGACCATAACCATAATAGAAAATTTAGCCGGTCGCAGTCTAGTTGTTACTGTCAAATATTTGTCTTTCTCTTATGTAGTATTTTAGTACATTATGTAATTCACACTGCGTACCATTAACATAAATAGAGATTTGTGGTATTCATAGGTCTTGATATGTCTCATACATATGAGGAAATCATTAGTTATACAGTCTGGAAGGCCGTCAGGACCTGTATTTAGGACCCGCCACATACCATCCAGTCCGAAATATATAAGAATTCAGGACTGTCTCAAGTAATTGAATAAATGTTTGTTTTGTCCAATAAGACTTGGGACTAACCTAATTCATCAGTATAATGTTTTATTTGTCACTTCATAGTATCAAAATTATAACCATAGCATTGCGAAACATATTAGGAAATAATTGCATATTGAAACAAAAACATGTCACACTTATATGTTTTCCAATAACTAAGCCTATCATGAAAATCATAGGGGAAATATTTCTCCACCAAACCAATGAGAACCAATATCCTCTACCAGAACTCCCCGCAAACTAGCTTCACATGTAAAGAAATTTCATGACACATACCATATCAGGTCCATCTATGGATATTCTCTAACCCTACTAGGTCTAGTCTAGGGTTTAACTGACTACATAGTGTTTAGTTTGGAATTCTACTAGCTAACCAACTAAAGAATTTGTTACTTTTGCAACATCCTGCCTCCCTCAACAACATCATGTCTAAGGGTATCAAGCTTAACAAATTTTCTCTCCTACCTTGGGCCCCCTCCAACCAAACTCCAAGTTCAAAATGTTGCCTTGGACTAATTCCCTCTCACACTCTTGGATCCCTTTTCCCCAACTGAGATAATTTATATCTAAGGAGAGGAATATAGGTAGGTAACCACCTATTCCCATAACTATCTTTGATCTGTCTAGAATACGAAACTCTCTTTCAACATCTTTTCTCATCGTAATTTTCATGGTTGACCATAAGCAATATTTACTAATAAAATTTAGAAAGATAAACATTTATGTTTATCACTTATTCATACCAAGCATTTAGCATGGCCCATAGTTTGCCAAGTAACTTTAGTAAAAGTAAATTATAATATTTACAATTCACTGAGGGGTATTACATCCCCTCCCAGTGAAACACCATCCTTGTTGTTTTTTCTTGGCCCTTAGAACAGGCTAGGATATGCTTCACACACAAAATTCTCATCCTCTCAAGTAGCCTCTTCCGGGTTGAAGTGACTTCACTAAACTTTAACCTGGGTGATAGCTCATTTTCATAGCATGATTTCTCTCAGATCTAGTATGCACAAAGGATCGACCAAGAATTCTCCATTCGGTTTGACCTACATCAACAATCATTAGGAAAACCATTAGCTTCTAGCAGCTATCATTTTAGAAAAAATACATAATCATTCTTAACTTCATTGTTTACCTTAATATCCTACCAATCAATAATATTCTTAGGATCATGTATGCCTTTCTTTAACAAGGAAACATGAAATACATTGTATATGACTAGGGAAACTCGACTACTAGGCCATAGGCCCAATCTTGGCAAGTATGTCAAAAGGGCAACATAATCGGGGAGTTAGTTCCACACATATTCCCCATCTTAAATTGCTATTTTTTTTAATTAACTTGGTTTATCCTTTATGTGAATGTGATTTCCTACATGAACCTATTTGTAGGTTTGTATTTTATTGAGTCATCATATAATCACATCATTATTAGTAACAGACAATAATAGATTATCATGCACCTTGTCTAATAGACATTCTAGGAATTTCCTGACATGAAATTAATTAATTATCTTACTATACCACTCACACACTAATCATATTTATTATTAGATCATCATTTTTTTAAGGAAAATTTTCTTTATCTTGTCCCTATGATGGCTCATCACCAATGGTTTGCCTTTTATAAGAGATAAGACCTTAATAGTGGGAGCTCGAGATCTAATTCAATAATAAATAATTAAAACCACTTTTCAAAGTTTCTAAAAAAGAGAAACTTCAAAATTATTTTTTATTTTTTCCTCATTTCCTACTATCATTACATTTTTTGGGAATTTCTATATGTGCAACTTGCGTCATCAAAGTCGGTATTAAAGGAAAATGCGATGACCCATAAAATTAGGGTTGTTAGCCAAGGTAATCCATGATTCAAAATTAGGATTTTTAGCCGAAGTAATCCATGATTCTTTTAACTTTTAGAAAAGAAATATTTTTAACTTTATAAAAGATTATTGAAAATATCAATAAATAATGATAGATCTATGTTCAAGACCATTTTTTAGATACAATAAAATGACCCATAACAATAATTTTTCCTTTTATTTTAAATTATATTTAAATTAAATTATAAAATTTTGTGTTACTTTATTTATATAAATATTCAATTGGTTTATATACATTGATTTCAATTTAAAACAATTTAAAAAATGTGAAAGACAATGGGAACCTGGTAATTTGTTTTTGCTTTTGCTTATTTATTTATTTATAAATAAACTAAATTATAAAAATTATATTTTACATTATTCACATGGTTATTTAGTTTGTTTACATACATTGATTTCCATTTAAAACAATTTTTATATTATAAAATATAACTGGCCAAAGTTATAAATACTATAATTTTCTTTATTCATAAAGATATTTGGTTTGTTTTGAATATTTGTTTTTATACTTAAATAATTTAAAACACTTTGGCTTGTGAAATAATGTAAATTTAAAAAATTTAAATTTTTTGATACGGTAATATTATTAATAATTGTGTTTAAAAGGTTTAAGTAGTATTATTAATAATTGTGTTTACAAGGTTTAAGATTAACCATTGTGCATTGTAAAGACACCTTTTGCAATTACTAATTCAAATTTTTGATAAATATAAAAATAATTTTGCAAATATAAAAATTTAAAATGAATGTGCATTGTAAAGACACTTTTTGCAATTACTAATTCAAATTTTTGATAAATATAAAAATAATTTTGCAAATATAAAAATTTAAAATGAATTAATTTTGAGTTGAACAAAATGAAAATTTTATATATAATATTTTTTTATATATAATTTTAATATAATAAATAATTAAGTTCTATTAGCACAATTAATTGAGGATGGGCTTTGTTAGCAAGGCAAGTCAGGATCAAATCTTACGGAGGGTGGTTGTGCCCTATGCTAGGGGGAGGAGACATGCTAAAAAATCTAGTCAGCTTAGGATGGGTTTGGCTCAAAACGGGTGCGATCCTCAGAACGGATTAGATGCCCTTGAATGGGGACTCTTAAGTCATAGGTCAAGCTTGAAAGATCACAAAAAAACTTAATATGATAAATAATAAACATTATCAATATCGTAAGTAAATATTTACCAATATTAAAAAGCTATATAAACATTTCAATAACCATTTTAAATTATTAACACAAATGTATTAAAAATAAAATCTTAACCATTCAAATGTATCCATGATGGTAAGAATTAAAGATAACTATTATATAAGTGAGTTAAGATAAGTAAAATATAGCCAAGTGAAATGTAAATATTTGTATTCAATTTAATATTTTGAGATATACAATATTTATATTCAATTTAATATTTTAAAATGTAAATTTTAAGTACAAAATTGACAATTATAAATAGAAAAATATAATAGTTTAAAAATGTATATTTTAAATATAAAATTGATAATATACATAAAAAACACATTGTATTTTTATATAATTAATAAAACATTTTATAAAATTGTTATATATTTTTTGTTATAACAGCCATATAAATTAGATGGTTGATAAATGTGATAACAATTAATCTAGAATAAATATCAAAACACTTACTTTATAATATATCTTAAATGACTAAAATTTAAAACATCATAAAAACTAATTATTTTATAATTTCATTTTAAATTATTATAATTATCATTAATTATATAAAAAGAATCAATATATAAGTTTAACATATGTTCATTTAAAATAATATGGAACAATATTATTAATTATAGGGATTTACTTTAACTATATCATGAGATTCTTAATTCATAAATAAGTTTTCTTATAATACCATGAGTTAATATCATGGCATATCAACACTACATGTCTAAAAAGTTGTAACTCACTTCATATGATACTTATTCATACTACATATTTTTTAATTAACTAATTTAACTAAAAGAGCAAAAAATGACATAACTATTTTGGAGATAAATCTCAGCCATTTCTCCCCTTGATATCTTGAAACCTCAAGGAGTTTTCTATGTTGTTATGTTGTTTTGATTGCCTATTCTTGGTAGGCAATGTGTTAGTTTCAAGTATCTCTTGGATTTTAGTCCTCTTTTGGAAATTCAAGCTATATGTAACTTTCTTTGATTAATGAAAGGATCCTTTTACCCTACTACTACCAAAATAAAATAAACAATATTAACAAATTAAAATATTAATAATATCGTAAGTATAAATTGATTTATCTTTTTAAATTAATAAATTAATGGCAAAAAGATTTAGTATAGTATTCTTATCCGTAGAAATGAAAGCTAACCGAATTTAAACACATGTTACAGTGTACATTTTAAAACAACAAACTATCAAAAGTAATTATTACCAGCACATCCATCAAGGTGAAAAGCTCATTTTTGAGTTTTAAGATGGATCTATGTTGCTTATATATATATATATATATATATATATATATATATATATATATAATCTAGTCAAAAAGTTTACATAATATAATAGGATAGGACATTACAACATCTCTTCCATAGTGGGATGGAAAGCACATTTGGAAAGAATTACTTAATAAATGCCCAAAATTATCATAATATTTTAAATTATTTATATTATAATAATTTATTATTATTATTAAAATTTTAAATTTATTCTAAGTTTTTTAAATTAATTTTTGAATACTTATATAAAATTTAATATTTTATTTATATTTATAATTCAAAATATAATATAAATATATATATAATATAATATATATATATATATATATATATATATATATATATATATATATATATTATTTTAAAAATTAAAATAAAATATTCTTACATTTATATAAAATTATATATATATATATATATATATATATATATATATATATATATATATATGGGGTTATCTCATATGGTTGGGAATAAGGGTTGTTATCTCTCCGCGCTAATGACACCAAGATGAGAAATATTATGGTAATGATAATATTTTTTTGCCTCCCCGATGGGGGTGTTTTGTCACCGATCAAATTCTAGTAACAAAATTAAGTGATTTCTGGGAGGCACAACATACTAAAACATTTTATGTAAATATGCCCACACCCTCAATGTGTGTCCCTCCTATGGAAAAACCCTTTGTGGCCCTCGATAAGCGAACTGGGCCCTCGTCTAACTCCCCATGGTAACCACGTGGAAAAATTAAGATCTAGGTACAGGGGATCACCTCGCCAAACCCCCTCATATTAAATGCCCACAACTTACCCTTGGTGATTTCATACGCTCTCAGATCTTCACTCTGGTCATTCCTTTTGTCTATTTGGATATGGTGAGCTCCTTCTGTCACGGATTAGCTGTTGCAAGAGATTACCCTAACAATAGAGTTATGCCCATTTATGAGCTCATCATGTGACATCGACTTGGTTTGCTGAAGTTTGGGTTCAAATGGGACACTTGGCCCTCATCATGCAAGGTCTGTGTTTTTCTCTCCCTTCATCATACTAGCTCCCTCATGCTCACATTCCATTATATAAGCTCTATGTTATTTGTAGGGTGGTGGAAATTTGGAGGCCTAGATGTTAAGAATGTTGTAGTTTGTTGCCTTCAAGAATCCTCGAATATTATCAATAGGTGGTTGAAGCTTTGGGTTGCAACAGTTCCTGAAGGTCAGTCATTACCTTCGTACCCTCCTACCATTACAATTAATCATTGTTGTAGTTGCTCTCATTGTTTCTTGTATTAATGTTTGGGTACTCCAGGTTGTGGTTATTCTCAATGTTCTTTGTGTTGTTCTTGCATAACACAGGGACTGGCTCATCCTTTGAGTTGGTGGTTGTTTTATCCCCACCATATTTACAAGGCTCAAACCCAACCAGAGTATCCTTTATGTGCTCAATGCTTGTTTGTGGGGTTTGGTATTCGGGCACATTCTCAATTTGGTTTTGAACCCAGTTCTCACCACTCCCAACTCTTGTCATTGTATTCATTTTCACTACTGGTACAGTCTCATCAACGGGATTTTATTAGGTTTCACTTAATTCTCTTTCATTCCCTCACTTCCCACCTTTACATTGTAGACAACTTTCTTTCTTATGTCTGGGTGGAACTACACTCTCGTTGTGATATTGTTTGGGTCATTTTCTATTCATTAGCAGTTGTGGCCAAGTGTTTTATTTGCAGGTCTTACATGGAGCCACGTTAATGATTTCCTGCCTGACGGGGTGGAGCACCAAGGGCATCCTCATCTAGGCACAAGATTTTGTTTACCTAGGAATTTGTGGCGAATTTTTTTGAGGTTACTCCCCTAGAGGTTAGAAAAGAAATTTTAATGTTGGAAAACAAGGAATTTGGAGATCAAAAATACTTAACTCACACTTTGAGATAAGTGGAAGCGGTCTCAAATGGGTACCAAATCCAAGAAAATTTTGAAGGAGATGACTTCATTTCCTTCACTCAATCACTCACCATTGCCAAATGGAGACACTACTTAGCATGGCTATCTGTGATAAGAAATTTGACAATTATAAACTATTTGCAGTCTAGGAGGAGATCAAACGCATACTGCAGGACATCAAATACAGTCTGGACGATATAGTGGTAAGATTGAACCAAGTGGAATGCTATATAGTTTCAGGCTTTGATATTGATTCAAACGGCTATCAAGAAGAGGTTGTAGTTATCATTGCAATACCTCTCAACAATATTAATGCAAATTTTGCCTTACTAGTGCATAATTCTGATGCAAGTGTATCTTTGGGATCCACAGTCATGCAAGTGTCTCTTTAGGATAATTTACACTTGTTATATTACATCCTTCATGCCCCTGCATCCATTTAATCATTCCTCTCAGTTGTGTACAACTCATTGGTTTTCTCTATTTTTAACTTTGTTTGTGAATGACTATCATGTTGGCCATGAGAAACATAACAATGGTGACTAGTTTTTTTTTCCAATAAATGCTTATGTAGGCCACAAGGAAACATGATGACATATTTGAATGAATAATGTAATGGCCCATTTCTCCCAAACCTATTAAGTAATTTTCAATCCATGTGAAAATGTTGATGGGCATATAAAAATAATTATAGAATTTCATTAATTATTTAATTTTGATAGTATTATAGTCATCCATTATAGAGACTTGTGATAGTGAGTATTCTAAAGTATATTAATAATAATAAATAAGTAACTAATTTCGATAGTATTATAGTCATCCATTATAGAGACTTGTGATAGTGAGTACTTTAAAGTATATTAATAATAATAAAAAAAAAAAGGTTCTAAAATTTTATGTATGCAAAAGGTGATTGTCCAAATGTGATAAATAATTAATTCAAAATGTTATATTAAATTTTGTTTTACATATATATAGTAAGATTATATTGTATTATTTTAAAATATTATGCGAAAGACATATTTTAGACAAGTCACGTCTTTAACTATGACACTCAGTGGGTGATCTCTATATGCTCAATGGAAACTAGATATTCTTGGCTGCGTAATAATAGAGTAATTTGTCTAAAATTCTAAAAGTTTCAGCAAAGCTAACATAATAAGAGCATCTATTGTTGTACTATAAAAACAATAGTTGAAAGTTATCATTCAAACTCAAGAATCGAAGGACGTAATAGTAGCCAGGTCTCTGACACTAGAACCAAGGGGAACATAAGGAGTGGGCTCACACTAGAGGTCGAGTTCAATGTGAGCCAATCTTGCATCCATTCACTCTAAGAAAACTCTCTGATTGTGCTAGACACGTTTGACATCTTCCAAACTAGAAAACATATTATATCTTTCTTCCTACTTGTCTTTTAAAACCCTTCCTAGCAGTGTCTTCATATGCCAATAGAATGCCAATTTGAAAATTCCTAGATCTAACAATATTAGGGATCCTATTGCAACCAACTAAATCTACTTCACCTAGATTGTAAATTACATTACAAGCTTATTTCAAATTTCTTCTTGAAATATTGAAGTAAATTACCGAAGCAGCCTACACCAAATTAATTATGATTCTGAAACATAGAAACTGAGAAAGGAAAATAGAAACACATAGGACACTCTTATTTTTGGAAAATAGTCCCCGGAAAAACCCAATGCTAGAAAATCGGTGCAACAACTCTGAGGGTTTATTATTATTAAGCTGTAGCAAATTCTGAATACATCAATGAATACCTCACTGGGTTATTCAATTACAGAGAGAAATATTGATAGAAGCTTTGTGAGTTTACCTCACAGAATCACTAATAAAAAATCTCGGTTGTTCTAGCTACTGGATGAGGTGCCCCTAGTAGGCTCTGTGCTATCTCTGCGTTGCCTCTATGTGGTGTCAACGTCAAACCTTTCAGGCACTACGTCCCCCAACTAGAGAATCGATCAGTAGTTGAGAGTCACTGCTCTTAGCCTCTCGGTCTCACACCCCGGCTTCCGGCTACTGAAACTAAACCTTTGCTCTGATTTTCGACTTTCGCTCTCTCCCTCTGCACTACTTCTATGTGTCCCTTCTTGCCCTACGTTAGCCTCTTAGTCAAGGCTACTGGATCACTTTCTACCTCTCTCTTCTGATGATTCTCTGACTAAGAATTTCACTTTCTTTTTGGAAGCTATCCCTACCCCTCTGCTGTAAGAAATCTCCTTGATTGATTTTCCTCCTGAGAACTTCTCACTTCAAAAAAATTGATTTCCTTGATCTCTTAGTGTGTTTTCCAAATGACCCTCAAGTCCCTTCTTATATCTTCTAATTGGACAACCAATGGCCTATATTAAATCATAATCAAAGGCTTAAATTGTTTTGGCTTGATCCATGTATTTTTCTTGAAGTTTCACCCCTGATTAGATTAATACCCATATTTTAATTTTCCTAAGTTTAGACTTAGGAACCCCATTAAAAAAATATTAATTATTTTAATAAAATCACTTCTAGGTTGAATTTCCCAAAACACTTTCTGGGTTCTTTGGAATATATGCACCCAAACCTCCTTGCAAAATGTGAGGTTTAGGTCACATTCGATGCTACCCCGAGTCAATACTCCCTCTTAGCGAGGATTGTGCTCTAGCAATACACTGCTACTCCATAGTTCTCTGACTCTGAAGCATCGTCCTCTGCGATGTTGATGTCTGACATGTTGTCCACCAACTACTGTGTTTCTGTTGTTACTATACTATTGCCTTTGACACTGCCACTGCCAATGCTACATATGTACTACAACTCCCTCTCAAATGTTGCATCTGCTATGATGCTAGCACTGCCATTGCTAACACTGCATCCATACTGCAACTTAGTTGTTGAGAGAAGCAACTTAAAAACACCCAAAACTAGACAAGTATCGAATCGATACACCTCAGTGTTGAAATCTTGACTGCTACTAGTCCCAGGCTGTCTTCTGACGCCACTGCATTTTGAACCTCTACATTGTGCCTCTTCGCTCTACTGCCTCTCTACTCTGCGTTGTTCACATTTTGGCGCTACTAACTACTACATCTACCAAATCAACACTCTAAGGCATCAACTGAAAACTCCTGCATCCTGCTACTACTAATCATGGGCTCCCGTAGCAAGGTGATAATCCGAGAGGTGGGCTCCTAAAGGATCTTACCTATTTATAGCTCTATCGAACTACAGTTCTATATCAGCCCACCTCCCTCCTAGAGGTAATTTCGCTGTCATAGCAAACTCTTCTTCCTGTTCAATCTTTGCAGCTGCAACCTTAGGATCATGCTTATCATCCTTGTCATTTTTCTTCAAAAGACACTAGGATGCATAGTTGCCTATCTCACCACATCTAAAACATTTCACCTTGGAGACATCCTTCTTTCATCTTTGTTGCCCCTGTTGTCCCTTTGATGCAAGGGTTGTGTTATCCTCCTCCTCTACTTTGGGGTTCGACCCACTGCTATTGTTTCTCCCATCAAGTTTGACCTTGAGTAGGTCTCTCCTTAGCTCTTATTGCTTCAGAGCTGCCCAAATCTCATCCCAATTTGGTAGTGCTTCTCTGCCTAGGATACTCTGAAAAATACTTGTAATTCATCCGAGACGAAATTTAGAGCCAATCTCACTAACTCTGAGGCCTGAGGTGTATACCCCACAGTCAAAAACTCATCACGGGTCTCCTTCAGTTTCATGAGGAATGGATCCACATGTTCTCCCTTTTGCATCTGTGCAGACCTCAACTTTTGTTCCAAGTACATCTTCCACTACTCGGAAGTCGATCCCTAATACAAAGTGGCCAAGGCATCCCACATCTCCATAGCAATTTCTCTACTAGCAACATGTCATACCATGTGATCCTTGACTCCATCCAGGATCATCCTCCTGGCTTTTTACATCTTAGCCTTGTACTTCTTTAGCAGATCTGCATTCGCAAGTTCAACTACCATATTATCAACATATGTCTTGAGGACATGCTCATCTAGAAAGAAAGACATTCTATCCTTCCATATGATGTAGTTGGAAGCCCCGTCCAACCTGTCCTCATCCCTCAAGCCATTGGTTTCCATATCCTCCAAAAAATGTCTAACAAATCCCTCTTTCTCCCTACTTCATAGCTCCTAGGCTGACTTACGCACTCCCTGATGGAGCTAATAAGATGTTGTTCCTCTATTGCTCAGCAAATGATAAATACTGACTTCCTCGACAAGAAATCACTAAGAAAGTATTCCCTCAAGATGTGATCTTCTTCCTCCTTCTAATGACTTTTTTGCCCAGCACTCAGCTTACAGAAAACTGTGTCCCTCTAGCTCTGCGTGGCTCTGTGTAGCTCCCTCTAGCTTGGCAATTTTTCAATCTAACAATATTACCTCTCTGTCAACTCACTCAGAGAGAGACACCCACGAAAATACAGCCCTCCTCACTAGAACTGTGCAATCCCTTAGGGGATTTGAACTGCTACTTGTTGTAGCAAGTTGACCCTTGCTTCAGTGTTAGATCTGTTTTTCCCTCTTTCACATCAACAACTCTGATACCATGTGAAAATTCCTAGAACTAACAATCTCAGGAATCCTACTGCAACCAACTGAATCTACTTCACCTAGATTGTAAATTACATTACAAGCTTATTTCACATTTCTTCTTGTTTATATTGAAGTCAATTACTAAAGCATCCTACAACAAATTAATTATGATTCTGAAATATAGAAACTGATCAAGGAAAATAGAAACACATAGGACACCATTATTTTTGGACAATAGTCCCTAGAAAATCCCAATGCGGGAAAATCGGTGCAGTAACTCTGAGGATTTATTATTATTAAGCAGTAGAAAATTTTGAATACATCACTGAATACCTCAGTGGCTTATTAAGTTGCATAAAGAAATACTAACAGAAGCTTTTTGAGTTTACCTCACACAATCAATGAAAAAACCTCGGTTGTTCTGGTTGTTGGATGAGGTGCCCCTGGCAGGCTCTGTGTTATCTTTGCATTGCCTCTATGATGTCCCAGCATCAACCCTTTCAGGCGCTGTGTCACCCAACTGGGGAATTGATTAGTAGCCCATAGTCACTTCTCTCAGCCTCCTGGTCTCACACCCCAGCTTCTGGTTGCTAAAACTGAACCTCTGCTCTGATTTTCGACTTTGTCTCTTTCCCTCTGTGCTGTTTCGCTGTGACTCTTCTAGCCCTGCGTCAGCCTCTACGTCAAGGCTACTAGATCACTTTCTTCCTCTCTCTATTGATGATTCTCCAGCTGAGAATCTCACATTCTTTCCGGAAGCTATCCCTTCCCCTCTACTGCAAGAAATCTCCTCAATCGATTTTCTTCCTCAGAACTTCTTACTTCAGAAAATTGATTTCCTTGATCTCTTGTTGTGTTTTCCAAATGACCCTCAATCTCCTTCTTATATCTTCATGTTGGACAACCAACGATCTAGATTAAATCGTAATGAAAGGATCATATCATTTTGGCTTGATCCATGGATTTTTCTAGAAGTTTCACCCCTGATTAGTTTAATACTCGTTAATATTTTAATTTTCTTAAGTTTAGACTTAGGAACCCCATTAAAAATATTAATTATTTTAATAAAATCACTTCTGGGTGGAATTTCCCAAAACACTTTTTGGTTTCTTTGGAATACATATGCCAAAACCTCCCTGCAAAATTTGAGGCATAGAGCACATTTGATGCTACCCCAAATCAGCATCCAAGGCACTAAGATACTACATCCGTCTAACCCGGGTATGCCCAGGTTCAAGAATCTAGGTGGAAGCATCTTCAAGGATTGAAGAGTCTGAGAAATCTAGTCCATTATGAGCAGCAAGAGATTCAATATTGTAGATTTCATTCTAAGTTTCATGGGGAACTATCACTTGATAAGTATTAGCAACTACTTAGCCCTGGTTTTGGGTATGGTTAGACCTGGGGGACCATGACCTCCCCACCTCGCTTGATTCACATCTTCTGGAGTTGCATGGATGTCAAATGGATAATATACCGATGGTTTATATAAAGAGAGAATGCACTAAAAATTTGAGCCCAAGTCCTCCAAAGTAGCTAGGATAGCAACTAAATAGTGGATAAGAGATGTTGATTGACAAATAGAAAGCTCTTGGGAACAAGAGAAGCAATACACAATCAAAAGGGTACCACAAGATGGGGAAGATAAAGGTTTGCAATTCAAGAGCAACAACAAAGTGAGTGCATAGAAGACCCTTTAGCGAATAGATAGAGCGAAAGTAAACCCACAGAAAAATATGTCACCCATAATAATACCAATACTCAACACTACAACTAATATAAAAATTAACGAAGAAACAACAAGGATAAAGAGATACCCAAGATCTAAAGGTCAAGAGAAGTGTTAGTCTTAGAGATTAGGTAGTTGTAGAGAAATATGAGGTGCATGTCACACAAGAAATTTCAGAGAAACTACATATAAATGTAATGAGGAACCCTCCCCATCTTGATGTGTTCTTAAAGCTTAAGTGTCTCCATGAGAACTCAACTAGACGATTGATAGAACAATCTACAAACTAGGATATTCTTCTAGACTCCCCTTTAGAAAATACCATATAAAATTCCCAATTATGTAGAGATTAGGGATTATTAGACCACCCTTTGCACCACTTTCTTTCTGACCCTCTGTCCTAAAGCAAGAGGACTAGGTTTGATCCAGATTTAAATAGGAACACAACAAATTGCAGATATAACCATAAATACAGAGATGCAACAAAAATAACACTTCATTTCATTAATAGAAAAATACTGAAGTATGCTTACAAACAAAATGGAAATAACACTAGCTTGGGTGATGGTAGCTTATCTCTGAGAAGAGATGTGGTGACTACATGCCTCTGAACTGAGTTACAATGAGGCTCAAGGGCCTCTTTTTTATTGAGCAATAAAGAAAACCCTAACTTGAGGAGATGTAACACCAAGAGTTTATGTGCCCCGTTGAGGTTAGTTGGGCAGCCAACTTTCTGGCGTCGTAACTTGGTCATATTATCTCTATTTGATGCATACAATACCTCATTGGAAAGATCTCTCCGAGGAATACATCTGCCAAGAAAATTACAATTGCAATAATTGTTTTTCCCAAAAAAACGTCGTTTAGGGCCTCAAAATGGCTTCGGAAGTTCACGACCCGAAAAACTGCCAAAAATAGTAAATTGTGCTACAATTAAGGAAACAAATGAAACTGACTAGGGGTCTAGGTGGAATAGGTGGGTGGCCACCAATATCCATCTGGATCATTCCTCCCCCCTTAGGAAGCAATGGTCCCCATTGCGTGCAAATACTCCATGTGGTGAGGAAATTTCTAGTGAACCTGGTCCCTGTTGAGACATTCTGCAATCTCTGATGTGTCCAGTAATGGTGGGAAGCATGGTTGAGTGTGGTCCAAATTGAACACTCAGTGAAAGCCAAGGAATGGAGGAATGTTGTGCTCCAAAGCATTGTTTACCACAACCTTCGTAATGGTGTAAGGACTATATCGAAGTGGTCTGAGTTTCTGATGGGCTCTTGTAAGGCATTCTTTCTGCAAATGGAACCAGACTTTGTCACCCACCCGAAACTTGTGTGGCACCTGATGTTGATCATGTCGCTGCTTGTACTTGGCATTTTCCACAATGGAGTGACAATATATCAGCTCGTTGGGTAGAGGTTCTATGGGAGTCAGATCAAATGAATGCTTGATTTGAGAGTGCGATGGTACCCCTATGGGTGAGGAAGAGATGTCCCCATATTCTTTCATGATTGTATCCACCTGCTTCTACAGTGTGGAGTAACCCTTCTCGGGGCCCATGGATGTGGCTACGATCTTCCCCTCACTTTGAGAGCGAACCAGAAAGAAAATAAAATACCTAATCTAGGAGATGATCTTATTGCATTTCTTGGAAGAGATCAAAGAGGCGGCGGTAGGTGGGGCTACCTCTCGTATCTTGTATAATGAGAGAATATATCATGTGGTAGAGTTGGAGTTGGGGCGAGGGAGAAGTATATATTTGGGGGGCAACATATGGAGCAGAAGCGGCAGTAGAAGTTGTTGAAAAAGGAGAGGAAGACTTACCCATGGCTGTGCAGCGACTGGGTGTTGCTGGGATTATAAAGGTGATGGGGAGGGCGTATGGCTAAAATCCATTTGTTCCTTCATATTTTTTTTAAACGAAAGAAATCACTTTTGGAGCAGCTCTTTCGTGTACCTAGTCTTTCTCTGGAGCAATTTTTTTGGTGTACATAGTTTCTATAGGATTAGACTAAAAAATTTGAGGGATCAAAATTCTACACATAACTTTGGACTACATCTTTAAGACTATTTGTTCCTCAAATCCAATTAAACCCTCATAAAATTTGAATATTTCAGAAACTAATGTATATAATAGAATAAGTTTACTATGTAAAATAAGTTTATTCTCATTCAATAAAAAATTTAGAAAGTTATTCCGATGTAATGGGAGATTCTATTAATATTTTGGAATCTAATGCAATCA
The DNA here is from genome assembly GCA_031772625.1 of Pinus tabuliformis. NCBI lineage: Eukaryota > Viridiplantae > Streptophyta > Pinopsida > Pinales > Pinaceae > Pinus > Pinus tabuliformis. The sequence goes on along the minus strand of CM062814.1, from coordinate 737,361,016 downwards.
CACCTCTATCTATTTAGAAATTTGTAAACATAAAATCAATTATTTATAAATTTGTAAAAATATTTGGGAATTTGTAAAAATAAAATCAATTATTTAATCTCACTTCCATTTATCATATTCAAAATATTTAGCTAATTTTCAATTGAGATAAAGATAAATTTTCTTAACATCTCCATCTCCATCTCCATCTCCATCTCATAAAGTTGTCATTACCAATTATAGCATTAGGGTGAAGATTGCTTTCTCTCAAAGTTGAAATTTTGCTCATGGTGGCTAAAAGAATTCTAAAAAAGAAAAAAATGAATACCTATACAAAACGTTTAAAGTAAATTTAAGAGATATTTTCTTTTAAGAAAGAAAATAATTTATATATATTAAAAATATTTTAATGTATTAATTGTATGTAATTTAAAATAAAATAATTCTAAAATTTTTAACATTTAGAATAATATTTTTTATTTTTCTCTATAAATATTAGGGTTTTTTTGTATAGTTGTCTATGCTTGTCTAGATACAGCGTCCTTTAGCCACATTGTTTTGGGAGTTCATAATGAGCCTAGAGCTACTAGTATTCTTCATCAATCTCCTAATCTTGGACATCATTTTTATAGAGCAGCTAGTCAAAGTGGGTTTTCTTGGTTCACAACAAACTCTCCACTAGGTGCATCATGGAAAGCCAGATCCAAAACGCTATGTTAAATATAGTAAAATTAGAGAATATATCCAATATATGTAGAATCATGCTCCAATCTAAAAATTTATGGGATTATGTCCCTCAGAAATTGCCTTGATTGGATGGATCCAAAATATATGGAATCCCCATTGTAAAATAGAATTGGATTTAGGGGTCAATGATTTCTGAAAATCATTTTCTCTAGCTTAGAAGTTAGATTGAGGGATTTTGAAAGAGAACTATATTTTTCAACAATACAGAGCTCTTTATGCAATTATGGAAGCAGCAGTATAATCCAAAGGAGGATTTCCTTGTAGCCTGTTATGAAACCAGCTCAAGAAAAGATAGAAAAGATGGATCAACGCCTTAGAATTCAGCCTCTTCGAGGGGGCAACCTCCTTTACATTACATAAATGAACAATTCTTGGATGGTACAAATGAAAATACCTCCTTTTCTATATATAGGAGTCTAAGGGGTCATAACATAATCAGAGCCGACATAACAATAATAATGTAAGGGCACAATAATAACAATAGTGAGCTTCTATGGGGCACAAGAGTAGCAATATGGGCATTACATGAGTACATCAATATAATAAGTGGGTTGTACTAATAACAATAAGGGGTTACACTAGTAGTATAGGGGCCTAACATGCCCCTCTCCTTCAAAAAGCGTTGTCCTCAACGCTTGAGTAGTTCTTGATGCTTCTGTATAAAATTCTTGTCCTCCCATGTGGAATCTTCAATAGGTAGGTTCTTCCACTTGATGAGATACTCTGAAATTGATCGATTTCATAGCTATCGGGTTCTTGTTTCTGTGACTACTCCAAGTTCCAATATGATTTTTCCTTCCTCTTCAATTTCTGGCAATATTGTTTGAATTGGGATCTTTTGCAACTTTTGAATAAGTGGCCATACTTCTTTGTCATTCTTCCATTCATCCCTTGCTTCGTTTATCCAATCTGGTTGGATAATAGAAATAGCACAAAACAATGCTTCCACATCCTTATCCTTGAAGAGTCTTCCCATTCGGTAAGGTCGCCATTTTTTAAGTGCATGTAGTATTGCCAACATTTCCTTCTCATAAGTAGCTTGCTTTAGATGTAGCAGTAAAAATACCCAATCGCCTACATCAAAACATTTTTTACTATGATGTTGATCTACCTGTTGTTTCATTTGATTTTGCACCGAAGTGGTGTTATCCTTTAAAAGTTGGAGAACTTGTTGTTGATGCTTGATGTGATCTTTCACTGCTTGAACCTTTTTCTTCTTGATATGTCCTTCTATCTTTAGAGTTTGAGGCATGGTAATTTCTTCCAATCCTTTACAAGATATGGTCGGGTTCATTTCTTGACGCTCGATGTGATATTTCACTTCTTGAACATTTTTCTTCTTGATATGTCCTTCTATCTTGATAGTTTGAGGAGTGGTAATTCCGACCAGTGAATTACAAGATATGGTTGGATTCATTTCTTCTTTCTTGATGTGATCTTTCACTTCTTGCACCTTTTTCTTCTTGATATGTCCTTCTATCTTGAGAGTTTTAGGAGTGGTCATTCTTGCCAATAGTTTACAACATATGTTCTGATTCATTTCTTCTTTCTCTGGGGTTGGGTCCTGGCATATATCCTCTTCTTTTGATGTTTCTTGATCCTTTTCTTCCTCCTCTTCATACTCTATGTAAAATAATTTCTTCTTAGCACACTTATGACCTTTAGTGCATTTGCTATCACAATTGTAACAAAGCCCTTTTTCTCTTTTTTCTTCCAATTGTTGTGGTGTAACCCTTGTAGGTTGTGGAAGGCTAGGAGAAACAACACGTCCATATTTATAGTTGTGAGGGGTAGACTTCCTTGTTGCCATAATTTTACTTTCAAATATGTCACAAAGCCTTTTTACTCTTTCCAAATGTTGTGGTGTTGCTCTAAAGAAGGTGTTGCTCTTTGTATCCTCATAATGTGCTATCATTTCCTCCATGAGAATTGACCACGTAACAAGTTGTTTACGACAACAAAGCCCTTTATACCATAAAAATTGATCCGGTTCTAAATATGAAGATGCAATACATACCTTTTGTAACAGTGGTACACCATGTAGATCAAAATATTGCTCCATCTGAAGTATCCAATTTACCGGATCCTTGCCATCAAACTTCCTCATCTTTCTTTTTCTTGATTTTAGGACCTCAATCTTGAAACGACTGTAACTCTGTAATTTCGGATATTTAAGTTCTGAAATTGCTACCTGTAGTAGCCCTCTGTGTCCTCTTTCCAATGCCACCAGTCTGATCCAAATTGGATTCTCCAAGAAAGAGTTATGCACAATCTCCCAAGATGACCTGGTTATAGACCTTTCCAGAAGAGCGAACTTGTATGAAGTGCCACGGGTCAATTTTTCGACCTTTGGCTCTGAAAAAGATATACAAGAAACTATAGTCCGTCCTCTTTCTATACCTTCTTACGAAATTTCAATCCGATCCCCAGAGAGAAAGTTATGATGATTTTCCCCAAGTCAACTGTTTTGAATGTAATTCAGGAGTCTGCAAAAAGACCAACTTCCTCAGATCATATCTCCGCAAATGTCACGCGAAAAGATCTGAAATTTGGACCCAAGGTTCAGCGCAATTTCTTCTCAAATGGGTTTTTTTTGCGACTTCTAAAACGTCACAGAAAAAAAAGAAAAAGTTATAGTTAAAATGCCATGATGACCTGTTTGGAGCAGCGAAACCCTAGAATCCAAAGCTCTGATACCAAATGTTATGAAACTAGCTCAAGAAAAGATAGAAAAGATGGATCAACGCCTTAGAGTTCAGCCTCTTCGAGGGGAAAACCTCCTTTACATTACATAAATGAACAATTCTTGGATGATACAAATGAAAATACCTCCTTTCTATATATAGGAGTCTAAGGGGCCATAACATAATTAGAGCCGACATAACAATAATAATGTAAGGGCACAATAATAACAATAGTGGGCTTCTATGGGGCACAAGAGTAATAATATGGGCATAACATGAGTACATCAATATAATAAGTGGGTTGTACTAATAACAATAAGGGGTTACACTAGTAGTATATTAGGGTTTTTTTGTATAGTTGTCTATGCTTGTCTAGATAGAGCATCCTTTAGCCACATTGTTTTGGGAGTTCATAATGAGCCTAGAGCTACTAGTATTCTTCATCAACCTCCTAATCTTGGACATCATTTTTATATAGCAGCTAGTCAAAGTGGGTTTTCTTGGTTCACAACAAACTCTCCACTAGGTACATCATGGAAAGCCAGATCCAAAATATTATGTTAAATAGAGTAAAATTAGAGAATATATCCAATATATGTAGAATCATGCTCCAATCTAAAAATTGATGGGATTATGTCCCTCAGAAATTGCCTTGATTGGATGGATCCAAAATATATGGAATTCCCATTGTAAAATAGAATTGGATTTAGGGGTCAATGATTTCTGAAAATCATTTTCTCTAGCTTAGAAGATAGATTGAGGGATTTTGAAAGAGAACTATATTTTTCAACAATACAGAGCTCTTTATGCAATTATGGAAGCAGCAGTATAATCCAAAGAAGAAGGATTTCCTTGTAGCCCCAGTGTGGGTCTGTCCATTTTATCTCACCAAATAATATTGGGAGAAGGAAATAATTGAAGGCATTGGTAATGTCATTCAAAACATTTTCAAAGTATTAGAGGCTACCAAGAGAGGGGGTACACTTCATATATGTGAATCTGTGTTTGCATGAATATCTCCTAGCCTCTTCTACCCTTCATTGACATTTACTATGAGGATAATTTTTGGAAGCAATTTGTAGATTATGAACAAATCCCCTTTAGATGGATACGTTATCATTAATATGTGTATCTTATTAGGTCCTATTTGATGACTACCAAGTAAATGTTTAAATAAAACCCTTCTTAAAAAGAGCTAGCTGATTTGGGAAAAATCCCCCAAAGAAGTAGAAATTTGAGTCCATAGGGCACCTCAAATCCTAAACAAATCCCTAGATCTGAAAATAAGTTAGAGACTCCCTCATCTATGAAGGATTCTCCAAAGAAATTCAACATTCAATCAAGTATGTAATTAGCATAAGGTAAATCTCAAAACCCTATAGAGGTTGTGTGAAAGTTGCTTGAAGAGCATCACCAAAATCCATTACCACAAGAGATGATGAGATCCCTTTAAAAGAATTTGATGTAGAATTCCTAGCAAAATATATGGATTTGGATAACTCGTGACGTTTTTCCCTTGTGGAAACATGGCATGGAAAATATGCGATGAACATGCAAGCTCACAAGGCTATGATAATTAAGGCGTCTCTTCAAAGAAAGTAATTGGACTCTAATTCCTCACAATCCAGTGTGGATTATGTATAAGGCTTATCTTCAAAGCAAACAATTGGGCTCTAGTTCCTCATAGTCTAGTCTTTCGGTTCAGACTATGGATTTCAAGGTGGTTTCCAGGCAACAAAAAGAAGTCGAAAAATGAGGCCATAAGAGAAATATGGTGCAGATCCAAGAAGAAAATGAACAATTAGTAAACTCAGGTGAAAGTCATGCAAATGTTAGAGCCATTTCTCCCCTTGAAATCTTGAAACCTCAAGGAGTTTTCTAGGTTGTTATGTTGTTTTGATTGCCTATTCTTGGTAGGCAATGTGTTAGTTTCAAGTATCTCTCGGATTTTAGTCCTCTTTTGGAAATTCAAGCTATATGTAACTTTCTTTGATTAACGAAAGGATCCTTTTACCCTACTACTACCAAAATAAAATAAATAATATTAACAATTTAAAATATTAATAATATCATACATATAAATTGATTTATTTTTTAAAATTAATAAATTAATGGCAAAAATATTTAGTATAGTATTCTTATCTGTAGCAATGAAAGCTAACCAAATTTAAACACATGTTACATTGTACATTTTAAAACAAGAAACTATCAAAAGTAATTATTACCAGCACATCCATCAAGGTGCAAAGCTCTTTTTTTAGTTTTAAGATATATATATAATTAAATTTTAATTTTTATGTATTTGATCTAGTCAAAAAGTTTACATAATATAATAGGATAGGACATTACATCTCTTCCATAGTGGGATGGTAAGCACATTTGGAAATAATTACTTAATAAATGCCCAAAATGATCATAATATTTTTAATTATTTATATTATAATAATTTTTTATTATTTTTAAAATTTTAAAATTTTAAATTTATTATAAGTTTTTTTTAATTAATTTTTTAATAATTATATAAAATTTAATATATTATTTATATTTATAATTCAAAATTAATATAGATATTAATCATTTATATTTGTATTTTATTTTAAAAATTAAAATAAGTATTCTTACATTTAAATAAAATTATATATATATATATATATATATATATATATATATATAATAAATATTTTATATATATATATATATATGGGTTATCTCATATGGTTGGGAATAATGGTTGTTATCTCTCCCTGCTAATGATGCCATGATGAGAAATATTATGGTAATGATAATATTTTTTTTCCTACCTGATGGGGGTGTTTTGTCACCGATCAAATTCTAGTAAAAGAATTAAGTGATTCTTGAGAGGTACAACATACTAAAAAAATTTATGTAAATATGCCCACACCCTGCACATGTGTCCCTCATATGGAAAAACCCTTGATGGCCCTTGATAAGCGAACTGGGCCCTCCCTCGACTCTGCATGGTAACCACGTGGAAAAATTACGATCAAGGTATAGGGGATCACCTCAATAGACCCCCTCATATTAAATGCCCACAACTTACCCTTGGTGATTTCATACACTCTGAGATCTTCACTCTAGTCATTCCTTCTGTCTATTTGGATATGGCAATCTCCTTCTGTGGTGGATTGGCCACTGCAAGAGATTACCCTAATAATAGAGTTATACTCATTTATGAGCTCCTCATGCGACATTGTCTTGGTTTGCTGAAGTTTGGATTCAAATGGGACACTTGGCCCTCGTCATGCAAGGTATATGTTTTTCTCTTCCTTCATCATACTAGCTCCCTCACGCTCGCATTCCATTATATAAGCCCTATGTTATTTGCAGGGTGGTGGAACTTTGGAGGCCTAAATGTCAAGAATGTTGTAGTTTGTTTCCTTTCGGAGTCCTTGAAGATTATCAAAAGGTGGTTGAATCTTTGGGTTGCAACAATGCCTGAAGGTCAGTCATTACCTTCGTGCCCTCCTTCACTTACAATTAATTGTTGTTGTAGTTTCTGTCATTGTTGGTTGTATTAGTGTTTGGGTACTCAAGGTTGTGGTTATTTTCAATGTTCTTTGTGTTTTTCTTGCATAACACAGGGACTGGCACATCCTTTGAGATGGTGGTTTTTTTATTCCCATCATATTTACAAGGCTCAGACCCAACCAGAGTATCCTTTATCTGCCCAGTGCTTGTTTGTGGGGTTCGGTGTTCGGGCACATTCTCAATTTGGTTTTGAACCCAGTCCTCGCCACTCCTAACTCTTGTCATTGCTTTCATTCTCACTACTGGTATAGTCTCATCAGTGGGATTTTATTAGGTTTCAATTAATTCTCTTTCATTCCCTAACTTCTCCCCTTTACATTGTAGACACCTTTCTTTCTTATGTCTGGGTGGAACTACACTCTCATTGTGATATTATTTGGGTCTTTTTTTGTTGGTTAGTGGTCGTGGCCAAGTGTTTTATTTGCAGGTCTTACATGGTGACACGTCAATGATTTCCTGCCCGATGCGGTGGAGCACCAAGGGCATCCTCCTCTAGTCACAAGCTTCTGTTTCACTGGGAGTTTGTGGCGAATTTTTTTGAGCTTACTCCCCATGGAGGTGAGAAAATAAATTTTAATGTTGGAAGACAAGGAATTTGGAGATCACAAATACTTCTTAGACTCTGAGATAAGTGGGAGTAGTCTCAAATGGGTACCAAATCCAAGAAAATTTCGAAGGAGATGACTTGATTTCCTTCACTCAATCACTCACCATCACCAAATGGAGACACTACTTAGCATGGCTATATGTGATAAGAAATTTTACAACTATAAACTCTTTGCAGTCTAGGAGGAGATCAAATGGATACTACGAGACATCAAATACAATTTGGACAATATAGTGGTAAGGTTGAACCAAGTGGAATGCTATATAGTTTCAGGCTTTAATACTGATTCAAATGGCCATCAAGAAGAGGCCGCAGTTATCAATGCAGTACCTATCAACAATATTAATGCAAATTTTGCCTTACTAGTGCATAATTCTCATGCAAGTGTCTCTTCGGGATCGACAATCATCATTTCGGACTAAGTTTCTATCAAAAGATCTTATAATCTTCAGCTTGGAAGGAACCTACATGACTTTGTGTTTCTTTTTGAAGCTTTTACTATATTGTGTGGTTTTTAGTTATCTTATGCTACATCTCACATGTTCTCATTAGTATGGTTTTCATGTCTATAACCTATAGTATATCGACATGCTTTTATATGGTCAACTTTAGCAATACTTTGTGCAAAGTGTGTCCTAGTTCATGTTGTAGATTTGGTGGAGTCACCTTATCTCTTTTGGCTAAGTCTAAAGTCGAAATTTTGAAGAATCCTCAATGTAATAACTTGTGTAATTTTCTTAGCTATCCATAGAAATATATGGACATATTTAAGAAGAAAAGATAATATTTTTTTTCCTATAAATATTAATATATTGTCGTCACTCAATTAAAATATATTATTTACTATCTATCTATATATAATATACAAAATACATATTATATAAAAGAGTATTTTTCTTTTTTCAAAGACTCTTGTATTGACCTAAAAAATATTATAACTTCAAGTATTATAATTTTTAATTTAATTTAATTCAGATAAAGAAGAAAATGGAAATAAAAATAGTGTAGTTTTTTTTCAAATATGTTTTTAAAATAAATTTTGGTTTAAATTTCATAGAGAATTATTAAAATTATAAATTTGATGTAATTAAAGGAAAGGTCTTAATTTCTTTTTAAAAAACTAAATTCATATACATATACATTAACACATCCCGCTAAAATTGGTTGAAAAAAAATCAAAGTAAAGAACGAGGAAGTGTAAAATGGTTAAAAAATAATCAAAGCAAAGAGCAAGGAAGCCTAGCCATAATCACTTATTTAAGAGTCTCCTTCGAATACCTTTGTGGGGATGTTAATTATGTTCAACAGTTATATTCAGTGGTACCATGAAATACATAGCCCGCGCGGGCAGCCAACTGCAGACAAATCTGGCACAAGCGAACCGCAAAACTATGAGGCTAAAAGGGACCCTCATGATATATTTGGATAAATTTCATCGCAAATCCACACAGACCACAAGGATAGCGATACAATTATGAATTTAACGTAAAAGGTTGATGTCATTTTTTAGAATTTGCTATGTTAATATTTTTTTTCTTTCTAGTATCATATCATAATAATAATGTAAAAAAGTTATGAAACCTAATTTAAATTATTTCATTTTTACAGCGTCCCATTTTCTAATATAAAATCTAACCACTACTTAGCATATCCTTTGTTTTGAGAGGGACACGAGGAAAATGACAACATAAAATCTAACCACTAAAGGATACGAGGAAAACGACAACATAAAATCTAACCACTATCGAGCATATCCTTTGTTTTGTAAAGGATACGAGGCAAACGACAACATAAAATCTAACCACTACTTAGCATATCCTTTGTTTTGTTTTGGGTTGATCTTCTCATTAATATTAAGTTATTTGATTCATACATTCCTATTAGTTGCGTACAACTCATTGTTATTGGTTTGTTCGGGCATTTAATTTATTCACTACTTCTTCCTATTCATTCTCATTGGTTTTATTAGGATTAGTTAATTGATTATAAGTTGCTCTGAGTTGTGCATCCTCTTAGTTAACCATTCCTCTTAGTTGTGTACAGCTCATTGGTTTTTCCCACCCTCTTCTTAAAGGTACAACGAGAACGAGGACAACATATTTGTTCTGATCTTGTTGCTCCCTTTTATTGAGAGTCGTTTTCTTTGTGAATGAGTATCATGTTGGACACTAGAAACATGCTAGTTTTTTTTTTTTTTTTTCCATTTTTAACTTTGTTTATAAATGCTTATGTTGGCCATAAGGAAACCTGACAATATATTTAAATGAATAATGTAATCGCCCATTGCTACCAAATCTATTAAGTAATTTTCAATCCATGTGAAAATGTTGACATGCATATAAAAATCATTATAGAATTTCATTAGTTATTTAAATTTTGATAGTATTATAGTCATCCATTATAGAGACTTAGAGACTTGTGATAGTGAGTATTTTATAGTATATTCATAATAATAATAATAAAGAAGGTTCTAAAATTTTATGTATGCAAAACATGATTGTCTAAATGTGATAAATAATTAATTCAAAATGTTATATTAAATTTTGTTTTACATATATATTGAGATTTTTTTATAGTATTATAGTCCTCCATTATAGAGACTTGTGATAGTGAGTGTTTTAAAGTATATCATTAATAATAATAATAAAAGAAGGTTCTAAAATTTTATGTATGCAAAAGGTTATTGTCCAAATGTGATAAATAATTAATTCAAAATGTTATATTAATTTTTTTTTTACATATATATAGTAAGATTTTTGTGTATTATAATCATCCATTATAGAGACTTGTAATAGTGAGTATTCTAAAGTATATTAATAATAATAATAAAAGAAGGTTCTAAAATTTTATGTATGCAAAAGGTGATTGTCCAAATGTGATAAATAATTAATTCAAAATGTTATATTAAAATTTGTTTTACATATATATAGTAAGATTATATTGTATTATTTTAAAATATTATGCAATTTAAGACATATTTTAAACAAGTCACATCTTTAACTATGAAACTCAGTAGCTGATTTCTATCTGTCTAATGGAAACCTGATATTCGTGGCTGCCTAATAATAGATTAATTTGTCTAAAATTCTAAAAGTTTCAACAAAGCTAATATAACATGAGAATCTATTGTTGTACTGTAAAAACAAAAGTTGAAAGTTATCATTCAAACTCATGAATATAAGGATGTAATAGTAGTCAGGTTTCTGACACTATAACCAAGGGGAACAAAAGGAGTGGGCTCACACTAGAGGTGGAGCTCAGTGGGAGCCAATCGTGCATCCATTCTCTCTAAGAAAACTCTCTGATTGTGCTAGACATGTTTGACATCTTCCAAACTAGTAAAACTATTATATATTTCTTCCTACTTGTCTTTCAAAACCCTTCCCAGTAGTGTCTCCATGTGCCAATACAATGCCAATGTGAAAATTCCTAGATCCAACAATCTCAAGAATCCTATTGCAACCAACTAAATCTACTTCACCTACATTGTAAATTACATTACAAGCTTATTTCATATTTCTTCCTGGCTCCGTGTCACTCTCTTCTACCTTGGAAATTTTTGGATCTGACAGTCTTACCTCTCTATCAACTCACTTAGAGAGAGACACCCACAAAAATATAGCCCTCCTCGCTAGAAATGCACAATCCCTTAGCGGATTCAAACTGCTTCTTGTTGCAGCAAGTTGGCCCTAGCTTTAGTGCTAGATCTACTCTTCCTTGTTTCACATCAATAGTTCTGATACCATGTGAAAATTCCTATATATAACAATCTCAGGAATCCTACTACAACCAACTGTATGTACTTCACCTAGATTGTAAATTACATTACAAGCTTATTTCATATTTCTTCTTGAAATATTGAAGTCAATTACTGAAGCAACCTACACCAAATTAATTATGATTCTGCAAAATAGAAACTCAGTAAGGAAAGTAGAAACATATAGGACACCAGTATTATTGGACAATAGTCCCCAAAAAACCCCAATCCGGGAAAACCGATGGAGCAGCTCTAAGGGTTTATTATTATTAAGCAGTAGTAGGATTTTAATACATCACTAAATACCTCAGTGGGTTATTCAGTTACAGAAAGAAATATTGGTAGAAGCTTTGTGATTTTACCTCACACAACCTCTGACAAAAAATCCTGGTTGTTCTGGCTGTTGGATGAGGTGCCCCTGATAGGGTCTGCGTTATCTATGCATTGCCTCTACGATTTCCCAGAGTGAACCCTTTCAAGCACTGCCTCACCCAACTGGGGAATTGATCAGTAGCCTAGAGTCACTTCTCTCAGCCTCCCGGTCTCACACCCCGATTTCTAGCTGCTGAAATTGACCCTTTGCTCTGATTTTGGATTTTCTCTCTCTCCCTCTATGTTGCTTTTGTGTGGCCCTTCTGGCCCTGCGTTAGCCTCTGCATCAAGGCTACTGGATCACTTTCTGCCTCTCTTTGTTGATGATTCTCTGACTGAGAATCTCACTTTCTTTTTAGAAGCTATCCATGTCCCTCTACTACAAGAAATCTCCTCAATTGATTTTCCTCCTGAGAACTTCTCACTTCGGAAAATCGATTTCCTTGATCTCTTAGTGTGTTTTCCAAATGACCTTCAAGCCCCTTATTGTTGGACAACCAACGACCTATATTAAATAATAATCAAAGGCTTAAATCGTTTTAGCTTGATCCATGGCTTTATTTAGAAGTTTCACTCCTGATTAGTTTAATACCCATTAATATTTTAATTTTCCTAAGTTTATACTTAGGAACCCCATTAAAATTATTAATTATTTTAATAAAATCACTTACGGGTGGAATTTCCCAAAACGATTTTTCTTTTCTTTGGAATACATGTGCCCAAACCTCCCTACAAAATTTGAGGCTTAGATCACATCTGATGCTACCCCAAATCAATGGCCAAGGCACTAAGATACTACTTCGTTCTACCATCAGTATGCCTAGGTTCAAGAATCTAGGTGCAAGCATCTTTAAGGATTGTGGAGTCTAAGAAATCTAGTCCATTATGAGCAGCAAGAGATTCGAAATTATAGATTTCATTATGAGTTTCAGGGGGAACTTTCACTTGATAAGTATTAGCGACTTCTTAGCCTTGTTTTTGGGTATGGTTATGACCTTAGGGACTGTGACTTCCCCCACCTCGCTTGATTCACATATTCTGGAGTTGCATGGATGTCAAATGGATAATGTATCGATGGTTTATATAAAGAGAGAACGTGCTAAAAATCTGAGCCCAAGTCCTCCAAAGGAGCTAGGCTAGCAACAAAATAGCAGATAAGAGAAGCAGATTGACAAATATAACTCTCTTGGGAACAAGAGAAGCAATACACAATAAAAAAGGTACCACAGGATGGGGCAGATAATGGTATTCAATTCAAGAGCAACACCGAAGTGAGTGCATAGAAGACCCTTTAGCAAATAGATAGAGCAGAAATAAACCCATAGATAAAAATGCGTCGCCCAAAATAATACCAATACTCAACACTATAACCAATATAAAAATTAACAAAGAAATAGCAAGGATAAAGAGATACCCAAGATACAAAGGTCAAGAGAAGTGTCAATATTAGAGATTAGGTAGTTGTAGAGAAATATGAGGTGCCTGTCACACAAGAAATGTTAGAGAAACTACATATAAATGTAATGAGGAACCCTCCCCATCTTGAAGTGTTCTTGAAGCTTGAGTGTCTCCATGAGAACTCAACTAGAAGACTGACAGGCCAATCTACAAACTATGATATTCCTCTAGACTCCCCTTTAGAAAATACCATATAAAATTTCCAATTATGTAGAGACTAGCGATTATTAGACCACCCTTTTCACCACTTTCCTTTTGACCCTCTGTCCTAAAGCAAGAGGACTAGATTTGATCCAGATTTAAACAGGAATGCAAAAAATTGAAGATATAACCATAAATAAAGAGATGCAACAAAAATAACACTTCATTTCATTAATAGAAAAATATTGAAGTATGCTTACAAACAAAAGGGAAATAAGACTAACTTAGGCGATGGCAGCTTGTCTCTGAGAAGCGATGTGATGGCTACGTGCCTCTGAACTAAGTTACGATGAGACTCAAGGGCCTTTTTACTATTGAACAATAAGAGAAAACCCTAAACAACCAAAACCCTAACCCAAGGAGATGTAACACCAACAGTTTATGGGCCCCATTGGGGTTAGTTGGGTAGCCAAATTCCTTGGGTCGCAACTTGGTCATATTATCTTCGTTTGATGCGTATGATACCTCATTGGAAAGATCTCTCTGAGGACTACAACTATTGAAATGATTGCAATTGCAATCATTATTTTTCCCAAAACAATGCGTTCAGGGCTTGAAAATGGCTCCGGAAGTTCAGGACCCGAAAAACTGACAAAAATAGTAAATTGTGTTATAATTAAGGTAACAGATGAAACTTACTAGGGGTTCTAGGTGGAATAGGTGGGTGGCCACCAATATCCACCTGGATCATTCCTCCCCCCAGGAGGCAATGGTCCCCATTGCGTGTAGAGCCTCCATGAGGTGAGTAAATTTATGTTGAACCTAGTCCCTAGTGAGATGTTCTACAATCTCTAACGTGTCTAGTAATGGTGGGAAGCATGGTCGACGACGGTCCACATTGAACACTCAGTGCAAGCCAACGAATGGAGGAATGTTGTCCTCCAAAAGATTGTTTCCAAAAACCTTGGTAATGGTGTAAGGACCATATTAGAGTTGTCTGAGTTTCTGATGGGCTCTTGTAAGGTGTTCTTTCTGCAAATGCAGCCAGACTTTGTCACCCACCTGAAACCTATGTGGCACCCAATGTTGATCATGTCGCTTCTTATACTTGTCATTTTCCACAATGGAGTGGCGATATATCGGCCCGTTGGGTAGAGCTGCTCCAAGAGTTAGATCAAACAAATGCTTGACCTGACAGTGCAACGGTACCCCTGTGGGTAAGGAGGAGATGTACCTGTATTCTTTCATGATCGTATCCACTTGCTTCTGCTGCGTGGAGGAACCCTTCTCGGGGACCATGGATGTGGCTACGATCTTCCCCTTACTTTGAGAGTGAACCAGAAAGAAAATAAATTTTCTAGTCTCGGAGATGATCTTATTGCATTTCTTGGCAGAGATCAAAGAGGTGGCAATAGGTGGGGGTACCTCTGGTATCCTATATAATGTATTACCCAAATAAATAATCAGAGAGCGAGGTCTAGACTCATATACGACATGTCACTTTCACAAGTATGGTTGTCCTAATAATACATCACAAACGTCGAGAGGAGAAACATCACACAATACCTCAACTATGAAGGGCTTGATGTTGTAGGGAAGGCAACACTGTTAGCTGACTCGGAGATCGCGTCGTTGGTGAAGCCACCCGATGTTGTACAAATGTGGGTGTGGTATGATCAGTAGGCCCAACCACTTCACGACCTCTGTTGAACGGAGGTTCTTTTGGCTGCCACTGTGGACAATGAATTGCAACGGCAAACCCTTTACCCACATTTGTGCGTGGAAAAGATGCTCCGCCTCCTTTAGATTATCGGGCTCATTCTTCTAAATCTTGGAGGTGGCAACAGTGGCGTTGGGCTCTACATCAATAATCTGCTTCCCTTTGTCATTCCTCTTGTCGGGTCTGACTCAGGGTCAAAACATGCATCTAATTTTGAAGCCTTCAACTCAGTCACCAAGGACTGCTTGGTCCAACACTCACTTGTGTTGTGAGTGGGGCACCTATGGAACTCACACCACTTTCATGTGTCCTTCTTTGACTTTGTAGTGGTGTTATTTTCTTGCATCTTCGACGGGTTGTCTTCAGTCAGCCCGCCTTGGCTTTGTCCTTTGTTCTTCGGATTCACAGATCCAAACTCTCTCTTCTTTTCTTTAAACTTATACTCGATCTTGATAGCGTATCAGTGTGTTGTGCTGAGAGAGGAGATCTCCAGGAAATCCATCTCGTCCTAGATGAACCTATGTTGGCATCCACGGTATTTGACTACCAAATGCCGCTCTGAATCCTTGATACCCAAATTTGTGCGAAGGGTATGAAAAAATATTGGTAAACTTCAACACGTCATGGTCCCTTACCTACCGCAGCGTGGTCCAGTTTATGTATTTATCCTCATAGCTTCTGACAGGGTAGTACTTCTCCTTAATGGCATCCAATAATGAATTCGAAGTAGGTGCGCAGAAAGCAGTGAAGACATACTTCCATCCTTCTGTTCATAGTGGGTTTCCCACCAGTCCTTCAAGTGGGGGGCGGCTTTGAGAAGTGCAAAAGTGATCTTTTCCCGGCTGGAAAAATCATGAACAGAAAAATACCCTTCTAGTAGATTTAACCATTTACCTTAAAGAGTGTCGCCCTTCCAGAGTAGCTGCTAGAAGTAGATGCATCACCCCTAGGTAGCCACTGAAGGATCTGGGAAAAGTTGTCCATCATCGCGTTCCTTTTTGCTTCAGGGCTTCTTCGAGCAAGATTTTGATAGGATCTCCTGCCCCCTCATATTTCTTTTCATCTGCCATGGGAGGCCATTTGGATTTGCGAGGCTGATCTTGCAAATGTTCAACCAAATCAATCCCTAACTCCTTATATCTCGACCTCAATGGGGACATGCAAAGTAAAACAGAGAAAGAGAAGACTGCTCTGATACCACTAATTGGGTTTAAACGGGAACACAACAAATTGCAGATATAACTATAAATACAGAGATGCAGTAGAAATAACACTTGACTTCATTAATAGAAAAATAATGAAGTATGATTAGAAATAGAATGGAAATAAGACTAGCTTGGGTGATGATAGCTTGTCTCTGAGAAGAGATGTGATGGCTACATGTCTCTAAACTGAGTTAGAATGAGGCTCAAGGGTCTTTTTATTATTTAACAATAAGAGAAAACCCTAAACAACCAAAACCCTAACCCGATGAGATGTAACACCAAGATTTTATGGGCCCCGTTGGGGTTAGTTGGGCATCTAACTTCTCGGGGTCGTAACATAGTCATATTATCTCTGTTTGATGCGTACGATACCTCATTGGAAATATCTCTCTGAGGACTACAACTGTCGCCACAATTGCTTTTGTAAATGTTGTTTTGCCCAAAAAATGTCGTTTAGGGCCTCAAAACGGCTCTGGAAGTTCAGGACCCGAAAAATTGCCAAAAATAGTAAATTTAGCTACAATTACGGAAACATATGAAACTGACCGGGGGGTGTAGGTGGAATTGGTCGGTGGCCACCAATATCCACCTGGATCAAGATTCTTCTTCCATTCAAAATGTTCAACCTAAATCTTTTCAAGTAAAAACCACAATAGGGCATAGGCCATAATTTCAAGGTTCTTTACTAGCCACATGCTTTAGCATGCATGGGTGAGGCCATGCCACCCAATATTATTAATAATTGTGTTTAAAAGGTTTAAGTAATATTATTGATAATTGTGTTTAAAAGGTTTAAGTAATATTATTAATAATTGCGTTTACAAGGTTTAAGATTAAGAGTTGTGCATTGTAAAGACACCTTTTGCAATTACTAATTCAAATTTCTCATAAATATAAAAATAATTTTGCAAATATAAAAAATTTAAAAATGAATTAATTTTGAGTTGAACAAAATGAAAATTATTTTAATAATTTTTATTTTTATTTTTATTAATAAATTATTTTAAATTTTTATATATAATACTTTTTCTTTATATAATTTTAATATGATAAATACTCAAGTTTTATTAGCACAATTAGTTGAGGATGGGCTTTGTTAGCAAGGCGAGCTTGGATCAAATCTTATGGAGGGTGGTTGTGCCTTGTGCTAGGGCAGGAGACATGCTAAAAAATCTAGTCAGCTTAGGACGGGTTTGGCTAAAGACCAGTGTGATCCTCATACTCAGGAGGGAATAGATGCCCGTGAATGGGGGCTCTTTAAGCCACAGGTCAAGCTTGAAAGATCACAAAAAAACTTAATATGATAAATAATAAACATTATCAATCTCCTAAATAAATATTTACCAATATTAAAAAGCTATATAAACATTTCAATAACCATTTTAAATTATTAACACAAATGTATTAAAAATAAAATCTTAACCATTCAAATGTATCCGTGATGGTAAGAATTAAAGCTAACTATTATATAAGTGAGTTAAGATAAGTAAAATATAGCTAAGTGAAATGTAAATATTTGTATTCAATTTAATATTTTAAAATGTATATTTCAAGTACAAAATTGACAATTATAAATAGAAAAATCTAATAGTTTAAAATGTATATTTTAAATATAAAATTGATAATTATAAGTAAAAAAAAAACACACATTGTATTTTTATATAATTAATAAAACATTTTATAAAATTGTTATATATCTTTTGTTACAATAGCCATATAAATTAGATGGTTGATAAATGTGATAACAATTAATCTAGAATAAATATCAAAACACTTACTTTATAATATATCTTAAATGACTAAAATTTAAAACATCATAAAAACTAATTATTTTATAATTTCATTTTAAATTATTATAATCATTATTAATTATAAAAAAGAATCAATATATAAGTTTAACATATGTTCATTCAAAATAATATGGAACAATATTATTAATTATAGGGATTTACTTTAACTTTATCATGAGATTCTTAATTCATAAATAAGTTTTTTTATAATACCATGAGTTAATATCATGGCATATCAACACTACATGTCTAAAAAGTCATAACTCACTTCATATGATACTTATTCATACTACATATTTTTTAATAAACTAATTTAACTAAAAGAGAAAAAATGACAAAACTATTTTGGAGATAAATCTCAGCCTTGGATTTTTGTAGACCATTAAGAATATTCTAAAATATTGATTACAGGGTAAATATCTACCATCCACCTAATAATTATTGATAATTAAATTAAAATGTTAAAAATCCAATTCTAAAAGAAACTTGTCTATTAATAAATAAAATTAAAATCCAAACAAAAATAACAAAATATAATATTTCCAAAAAAATATAATGCCCGAAAAAGTTGAGTTATGAGAAGCAAATAAACATGATGATGGATAAATATTTCCATGCAAGGACATAAGGACTTATGGCATTGATATTGACTACAATTTTATTGTCAATTTTACATCAATTAGAATTACATATTTAAGGCATAAGTAGAAATAATTATTCATTTTATAAAAATGATGGAAGTTTAAAATATTAACCGGATACCTCATCTTTTAAGGCCATGGAAGTCATAGCTTTTTAGCCCAATAACAAAATTGTATACACATACACAATTTCATAAATATCATATCATGTAATTAAACCAAAAGAAAAATTGTGAAATTTAAATAGGTGATAGTATTAATCAGAATTACCCATTATGAAACGAGACATCACACATAAAATACCTTACAAATTGCCAAGAACATAATCATCTGCATGGTTTCATGTGCTCAGTGTGCATGCAGGTGTTTGTTTAGACTTGGATACGTCAGACATTCAAGCTTTGAATATCTCTATGATACTAAAAGGGGAAGAAGGCAATTTTGTGATGACGTAACGTCGGTAACCCGCTAAATGGAAAATCTTCTTGAATTCGTCCTCCGTCCTCTCCTTTCCACCGTCGGTGAAAGCCATCATTTCAATGTCAGACCTCAATCCCATCTGCTTAACACACCCCACTTCCTCTTCGATAATCGCATCCACAATTATCACCTTCCCGTTGCCCGGTGTAGCCTCGTGACATGTCTTCAAAATCTCCACGCACTGCTCGTCCTTCCAGTCATGCAAAACAGACTGCAATTTATCTCGTTAAAAGCACAAACAAACCAAGCCAGTATTTTAACAAATATATTCACATTACCAAGTTTGAGTTGCCAAGAGAGTTTTTCAAAGGGTCCCCCAAAAAAATCAAAATAATCACTCGACTAATTATTCTCATACATATATAAACCCTATCATATGGCGGGACGAGAACCTTCAAAAACACAGCATCTGCAGGCGGTATATGTTCGAACATATTTCCCCTCACGTGTTCCACTCCTGCACCAGTTCAAATCATGATCACATTCAGTTCGAAACACAGTATATTCTATGCATCTCTACTCAAATATCATCAATTTGGTATTCAAGATTACCAGGTAAAGCAGGGGCCGTGTCTATAACATGTGGGAGATCCAAATTGATGCCACGAATGTGGGGGTGTGCCTCCACAATCATGGATATGGCCGATCCCGTTCCTCCTGCAACGTCCACCACCGTATTTACATTCTTAAACCCATCATCATAAACCTTCACAATGGAAGCCATAACCGCACGAGTGACAGTGGCGAGAGCCCTATTAAAAATCTCATTTTCTTGAGGACAGGTCCTGAAATAATCCCATGCGTTCATGCCGAAAGCTTTGGTGAAGGCGGGGCAGCCTTCCATTACAGTTTCGTGCAGACGCTGCAATCCTTCCCAGGGAACCTTACTGGTCGCTGAGAACACCAGAGGCACGCACGAATATTCATTCTGCACCGTTAGCAGCTCGGAAAGGGCAGTGAGGCCATATCTGTATCGCTTAAACTCTGCAGCCCCCCCAGCGTGTGAGGTCTCAGTGAAGACATTGTAGGAAGCCAAATATCTGAGAAGGCGAAACAGGTATTCCAAGTGAGGTCCCTTCATATTCATATTCATGTTGCAGGGCGCGGATGCTGCAATGTGGAAAGCGATGTCTTCTACACAGAGAGAGCGGCCTTCACCTCCACCGTGGGCGGCGATAATGTCGGGAATGTTGAGGTTAACAGCGGCCTTCAACGCCAAGGGCTTCACGAGAGAATATATCATGTCGTAGAGTTGGAGTTGGGGCGAGGAAGAAGTATGTATTTGGTGGGCGGCATCTGGAGCAGAAGCAGCAGCAGAAATTGCTGAAAAAAGAGAGGAAGACTCACCCATGGCTGCGTAGTGACTCGGTGTTGCCGGGATTATAAAGGTGAAGGGCAGGGCGTATGGCTAAAATCCATTTGTTCCTTCATATTTTTACTTTAATGGAAGAAATCACCTTTGGAGCCGCTCTTCCGTGTACATAGTCTGCGCTCTTCCATGTACATAGTCTTTTTCTGGAGAGGACCAAATCTCAAGAGTTGAGGGACCAAATTTTCCCAGATATCTTTGGACCACAGCCTAAGGATTATTTGTTTCTTGAACGCAACTAAACCTTCATAAAGTTTGAATATTTAAGAAACTGATATATATTGTAAAATAAGTTTATCCTGATTCAATTAAATTTTTAGAAAGTTATTTTGATGCAATTTTAGATTTTAAGAATATTTTGGAATACGATAGAATCTTATTTCTATTTATTTAAATATTTGTAAAAATATTTAAAAATGTGTAGAAGCAAAAACAATTATTTAAAAAATATAAAAATATTTTAAAATTTATAAAAATAAAATCAATTTTTTAATTTCACTTTTATCTTTCAGCTTCGAAATATTTAAATAATTTTCCATTTGAAATAAAAATAACATTACTTAACATTAACATCTCCATCTAATCTCAGATCAAGTCAAGTCAGGTCACGTCACTGTTCATAAAATTGCCATTACCAATAATAACACGTCACCTCACCTCACTGCTCATAAAGTTGCCATTGTCAATCATAGCATTAGGGTGGAGATTGTTTTCACTCAAAAGCACTTTCCGCCTATTACGATGAGCGAATATCTAACATTCGCCCATTAGCGAATGACAGAATAATTGGATAAGCATGGAGAGTTAAACTATATGCTCCTTCGTCTCATCGATATCCTTTTCCTTTCAGTTTCGAGAGATTTTTCTTGTTTGGCTTCCACTACGTGTTTAGGGATCCTTTTTGTGTTTTTCTGGGAAAGGTTTTAGATGGATCAAAGATTGATGTAAAAGGTTTTTCAAATTTAAATTAATTATATTAAGTTATATAATTATTATTGTATTATTATGTTTTTTTTTAATAATTTAAATTATTAAAAAATAAAAAAATTATGTTTATGAATATTTTAATTAAACTTATGAAAATAAATAAATACAAATATGTTTTTTTAGAAATAAAATAATTTATATTTAATATTTTAATGTGTTAATGTTATGTAATTTAAAATAAAATATTTAATATTTAGAATAATATTTTTTTTGCCATATAAATATTAGGGTTTTTCTGTATAGTTTTTTATGTTTGGCTCCGCTAAATGGAGCATTTTTTAGCTAGATTGTTTTGGGAGTTTATAATGAGTCTAGAGCTACTAGTATTCTTCATCACTCTCTTAATCTTCGACATCATTTTCATAGAGGAGCTGGACAAAGAGGGGTTTCTTGGTTCGGAACAAACCCTCCACTAAGTGCATCATGACAAGCTAGAAATCTAGAGTGTTACAAATGAGTGCAAGATCCAAAATACTATGTTAAATATAGTAAAATCAGAGAATATATTCAATATATGTATGATCATGCTCCAATCTAAAAATGTATGGGATTACAGACAGCCTTGATTGGGTGGATCCAAAATAAATGGAATCCCCATTTTCAAATAGAATTGGATTTAGGGGCCAACAATTTTTGAAAATCATTTTCTCTAGCTTAGAAGATAGATTGAGGGTTTTTTAAGGAGGACTATATTTTTCAACAATTTATATGTGATTATGGAAGGAGAAGTATAATATGGAGGAGGATTTTCTTGTAGCCCTGATGTGGGTCCATCCATTTTCTCTCCTCAAAGAATATTGGGAGGAGGAAACCATTGAAGGCATTGGTAATGTCATCGAAAACTTTGTCAAAGTATCAAAGCCTACCAAGAGAGGGTACACTTCATATGCATGAACCTTTGTTTACATGAATATCTCCTAGCCCCTTCTAGCCTTCATCGATATTTACTATGAGGATAATTTTTGGATGCAATCTCTAGATTATCAACAAGGCCCCTTTATATGGAGGCATTATAATTAATACAGGCATATTATTAGGGACTATTTGATTAATGCCAAGGAAATGTTTGAAGCAAACTCTTCTAAAAAGGAGCTAGCTGATTTGGGGAAAATCCCCCAAAGAAGAAGAAATTTGAGTCCATAAGGTACCTCAAACCCTGAACAAATCCCTAGATCTGAAAATAGGTTAGAGACTCTCTCATCTCTAAAGGAGTCTCCAGAGCAATTCAACATTCAATTAAGTATGTAATCGGCATAAGGTAAATCCCAAAACCCTATAGAGGTTTCACGAAACTCAATTGAAGAGCATCACCAAAATTCATTACAACAAGAGATGATGAGCTCCCCTTTAAAAGAAGTTGATGCATAAGTCCTAGGAGAAGATATGAATTTGGATAACCCATGACGTATTTCCTTTGTGGAAACATGGCATGGAAAAGATGTGACGAACATGCAAGTTCACACAGCTATGATAATTAAGGCCTCTCTTCAAAGCAAGTAATTGGGCTCTAGTTCCTCATAGTCCAATCTGGATTATGTATAAGACTTGTTTGGGCTCTAGTTCCTCATAGTCTAGTTTTTGTGTTCAAACGATGGATTTCAAGGTGGTTTCCAGGCAAGACAAAGAAGCCAAAAAATGAGGCCATAAGAGCAATAAGGCATAAATCCAAGAAGACAATGAAGAATTCGTAAACTCAGGGAAAGTCATGCAAATGTTAGAGGAATTTCTCCCCTTGAAATTTTGAAAACTCAAGGAGTTTTCTATGTTGTTATGTTGTTTTGATTGTGTGTTCTTGGTAGGCAATGCATTAGTTTCAAGTATATCTCAGATTTTAGTCCTCTTTTAGAAATTCAAGCTATATGTAACTTTATTTGATTAATAAAAGGATCCCTTTTACCCTACTACTACCAAAATAAAATAAAAAATATTAATAATATCATAAGTATAAATTGTTTTTTTTAATTAATAATTTAATGGCAAAAAGATTTAGCATATTATTCTTATCTATATCAATGAAAGTTAACTCAATTTAAACACATGTTACATTCTACATTTTAAAACAACAAACTATCAAAAGTAATTATTACCACCGCGTCCATCAAGGTACAAAGCTCTTTTTTGAGTTTATATATATATATATATATATATATATATATATATTAAACATATGTCTTTTTAATTTAACTTTTATTTTTATCTTTATGTAGTTTGATCAAGTCAAAAAGTTTATATAATATACCAATGGCAGGACATTACAACGTCTCTTCCATAGTGGGGTGGAAAGCACCTTCAGAAATAATTACTTAATAAATGCCCAAAATTATCATAATATTTTTAATTATTTATATTATAATAATTTATTATTATTTTTAAAGTTTTAAATTTATTATAAGTTTTTTAAAATTAATTTTTGAATAGTTATATAAAATTTAATATATTATCTATATTTATAATTTGAAATTAATATAAATATTAATAATTCATATTTTTATATTTTAAAAATTATAATTATAATTATAATTATATATATCTAATTATATATCTATATATATATATATATATATATATATATATTGGAATTATCTCATGTGGTTTGGAGTAATGGTTGTTATCTCTTTTTGTTAATGGCAGCATAATGAGAAATACTATTGTAATGATAATATTTTTTTGTCTCTTTGATGGGGGTGTTTTGTCAGAGATCAAATTCTGTAACAGAATTAAGTGATTCCCGGGAGACACAACAAGGTAAAACATTTTATGTAAATATGTGCACACCCTCCGTGTGTGTCCCTTGCATGGAAAAACCATTGGCGGCCCTCAAGAAGAGAACTGGGCCTTCCCCTGACACCGTATGGCAACCGCGTGGTGAAATTACGATCCAGGTACAGGGGATCATCTGGCTAGGCCCCCTCATATTAAATACCCACAACTTACCCTGGTGATTTCATTTGTTGAGGGATCTTCACTTTGGTCATTCCTTCTGTTTTTTCAGATATGGAGAGCTCCTTCCATGGTAGATTGGCCACTACAAGAGATTACCCTGACAATAGAGTTATCGTCATTTATGAGTTCATCATGTGACATTTCCTTGGTTTGCTGAAATTTGGGTACAAAATGGGACACTTGGCTCTCGTTGTGTAGGATCTATGTTCTTCTCTCTCTTCATCATACTAGCTCCCTCATGCTCGCATTCCATTATATAAGGCATACGTTGTTTGCAGGGTGGTGGAACTTTGGAGGCTTGGATGTCAAGAAAGTTGCAGTTTGTTGACTCCAGGAATCCTCAAATATTATGAAAAGGTGGTTGAAGCTTTGGGTTTCCATAGTGCTTGAAGGTCAGTCATTAACTTCATGCCCTCCTGGCCTTACAATTAATTGTTGTTGTATTTTCTCTCGTCATCGGTTGTATTAGTGTTTGGGTACTCAAGGTTGTGATTATTCTCAATTTTCTTTGTGTCGTTCTTGCATAACACAGGGACTAGCTCATCCTTTGAGTTGGTGGTTGTTTTATCCCCAACGTATTTATAAGGTTCGAACCCAACTAGAGTATCCTTTAACTGCCCAATGCTTGTTTGTGGGGTTTGGTATTCAGGTACATTCTCAATTTGGTTTTGAACCCATTTCTTTCCACTCCCGACTCTTGTCTTTACATTCAGTCTCGCTACCGGTATAGTCCCATCATTGGGCTTTTGTTAGTTTTCACTTAGTTCTCTTTCATTCTTTCACTTTTCCCCTTTACATTGTAGTCAACTTTCTTTCCAGTGTATGGGTGGAAATACACTCTCGTTGTGATATTACTTAGGTCATTTTTCGTTCGACAGTGGTCGTGGTGAAGTCTTTTATTTACAGGTCTTACATGGCGCTGCGTCAATGATTGCCTACCCAACACGATGGAGTGCCAAGGGCATCCTCCTCCATGCAGAAGCGTCTGTTTGACTGGGAATCCGTGGTGAATTTTTTTAAGGCTACTCCCCTGGGGGTCAGAAAGGAAATTTTAATGTTGGAAGCCAAGGAATTTGGAGACCGAAAATACTTCTTAGGCTCTCAGATAAATGGAAGCAGTCATAAATGGGTACCAAATGCAGGAAATTTTGAAGGATATGACTTCATTTCCTTCACTCATCACTCACTATTTCCAAATGGAGACACTAGTTAACATGGTTATCTGTGATAAGCAAGTTGACAACTATAAATTCTTTGTAGTCCAAGAGGAGATCAAACACATAATACGTGACATCAAATATAACGTGGATGATATAGTGGTAAGGTTGAATGGATTGGAATGCTATATAGTTTCAAACTTTGATATTGATTCAAATGGCCATGAAGAAGAGGCTGCAGTTATCAACTCATTATCTCTTAACACTATTAATGCAAATTCTGCCTTATTAGTGCACAATTCTCATGCAAGTGTCTCTCTAGGATCACTAATCATCATTCTAGACTAAGTTTATCTCTAAAGCTCTTACAATCTTTAGCATGTAAGAAACCTACATGTCTCTGTGTTTCTTTCTAAAGATTTTACTATATTGTGTGGTTTTTAGTTATCTTATGTTACCTCTCACATGTTCTCACTAGTTTGGTTTTCATGTCTACAACCTATAGAATATAGACATGCTTTTATATGGTCAACTTCAACAATACTTTTTGTAAAGGGTGTCCTAGTTCATGTTGTGGATTTGGTGGAGTCACTCTAGCTCCTTTTGCTAAGTCTAACGTCTATTGTGCTATGCTTTATGCACCTGGAATGGTGAAATCCGCTTAGTGTGGAATTGCCAAAGTTTTGAAGAATCCTCAATGTAATACCTCATGTAATTTTCTCCGCTATCGATAAAAATGTATAGAGATATTTTGAAAAAAAAGTAATAATTTTTTGCGTGTAAATATTAGTATATTACCATCACTCAATTAAAATATCTGATTTACTATCTATTTATCTATCTATCTCTATATATATTATATAAAAAGTATTTTTCATTTTTTGAAGAATCTATTATTCACCTAAGAAATATTATAACTTTAACTATTATAATCTTTAATTTAATTTAGATAAAAGTAAAATGGAAATAAAGATTGTGTAGTTTTTTTTAATATATTTTGAAGTGGATTTTGGTTTAAATTTGATAGAAAATTATTAAAATTATAAATTGGTTGTGATTAAAAAATTCTTAATTTAAAAAAAAAACTAAATTCATATAAATTTTGCAACATTCCAAGATAATGTTGGTAGCATCCCGTTTTCTAACATAAAATCTAACCGCTACTTAGAATATCCATATCCTTATCCATATCATTATCCTTTGTTTTGTTAATGAACCGACACTCAAATACCGAAGAAAAAAGTTGATGAACCGACAGTCAAATATCTACAGTAACATTCCAATTTTAAAGATAAAGTTTGCAGCATCCCATTTTCTAAGATAAGACCTAACCACTGCGTAGCATATCCTTTGTTTTGTAAAGGATACGACGAAAATGACTAACGTTTTTCTAACATATAATCTAACCACTAGGCAGCATACCCTTTGTTTTATAAACGACACGACAAAAATGACAACGCACGTTGGGGGTGACGTTCTCATGAATGTTAACTTATTTGATTCATACATTCCTATTAGTTGCCTACTGACACTTAATTTATTGATTATGTCATTGGTTTCTTCCAACTCTTGTTTTGTTCGGGGCACTTAATTTATTCATTATGTCATTGGTTTCTTCCAACTCTTGTTTTGTTCGGGGCACTTAATTTATTCATTATTTTCCTCCTACTATTGTATAACTCATTGTCATTGGTATATATTCTTTATTTGTTGACAACACTCTTATTGGTTTTATCTGTAGCACTTAATTGATTACGTTGCTCTCGGTGATGCATAGTGCAGCATCGTTCACTGTCATTGGTTTTTTTCACCTACAACGAGAGCACTTTCATTTTCTCTTATTGGTTTTTCATTCATACCTACTCTTGTTTGATTAAGAGCCATTGGTTTTTCTCATCTACTATTGTTTTGTAAATTGTGTAATATGAATGATAACATATCATAAGAGATAATTTGATTAGTATTAAGTTAATTGATACTTGCATCTTTCTTAGTTGTATAGAATGCATGATTGATATTTTTTGCATTAAGTTTTTAACTTTGATTTTTTATTAGATATCATTTTTTGGGATTCAATTGCGTTAAGTAAGTGATTTATGTATGACCATTTCCATGAGAGGTAGTCGTAACTGACTAATTTCTCATGATTTTTGAATAGTCCACTTGGCACTCATTGTGTAAGGTCCTTGGGCGTGACCGCGGTTGGAGCGCCGGGCGAGTCACCGTGCACGACGGGCGCGCGGGTGAATGGCGGGCGGGCGTGCGGGCGCACAATGTGGGCGAGGTCTGCACGACGGGCGGGCGAGGCAACACGGAGGTGCGACACAAGAGCGACGAGCGATGCAACGAAAAATGACTAAGGCATAAAGTGTATGCGATGATGGTTTATACCCTTAGTGCGTGGAGAAACATATGAGGTAGGCCGACATATGGAGGGGCACACATAAAGGGCGTGTTATGACTGTTTTGGGGGTCGGCTGGAGAGCCACCGCCCACACTACCAATGCGCAAGGATGTGTATATATACATGAGCGTTGGAGCTCATTTAGCATCAACGAACTCGCACTTGATAACTCGCAGAGGTAAAGGGATAAAGAGTGCGCAGTTTTAAGAGGAGGGCGCATAGCTCATGCGCATATCTTAAGAGCGCAAGTGAGATATCTCTTGGAGCCGGTTGTGGGTCGGGCAAGGTGTGCCCGGGTTCGTGCAGAAGTGCAGTTTTGGTGTAGGACTTGGCAAGGGTTTCTAGGTGGCTCGGGTGAGCACCGCCCTTTGTGCAAGATGTGCACAAGATTGTAAAAGGCAGGGTTGCCTCTCATTGTAAAATTTGACTAAGTATGAGACTTGGTTCAGACAAGACATACTTGTACATTGTAAATTGATATTCTTAATATATTATCAGGCAGACTCATATTACAGGGAGTTGCCCCTCCCCTTTATACTGTTGCAATTGTTGTTGTCTTTTATAATTGCTATGGATAATGAATGAGTATGGGCTTCATTGGTATAAAGGATAAATGCATGTTTACTTGGTTGCGAAACACAAACTAAGTAATGTTAAAGTGAAGTAGGCATAGTCCATGAATGTTAGTATTGGTGAAAAGAAAACATTCGGTGGTGCCGCACCTTGCTACAAGCGGTTGGAAGACTACCGCAGGTGTAGGGGCGTGACAGTTGGTATCAGAGCTCGGTGAAGAGCTTATCAGAGGTTCGGTTTGAAGCCGGTGAGCAGGGTTTCTCGTGACAGTGGAAAGGGTACTTGCGGGTGAAGGAAGCTGTTGCACACAAGTGGAACAAGGGTTGGTTCAAGTTGCAGGTGACTCGGTGAAGCTGTTGGATGGTCGAAACTAGATTGTAGAAGAAGAAGAAGCTGTTGGAGATGGCAGCTGAATCTCAGGCTGCGTCTAGTCATGGACAAGATGCTACTATAGCACTTATGGAGAAGATGCTATTGAGGATGGAGGTTATGGAAACTTCCTGGGATAAGAAGATGGACTTGCTCACTAGGGAGCAAGAGGCCAACTCGAAGACGAAGGAAGATTTTGATGAACTTTGGACACAACATGAGTACACCGATCTTATGTGTACACAACTTGAAATAAGGGTCAAGGAGGTTGAAGAAGCAAGGGATCAGGGTCTTGCAGAGATCGTGAACTTGAAGAAATCTCTTGACGAAGCCAACAAATTTCTTGATGAAGCCAGGGATGAGATCGCGGTGTTGAAGAAGGCCGTGAGGCATAACTCAGGTGGAGGAGTGCCTCATGTGAAGGTCAAGGAACCAGAATCTTATGATGGCACAAGGAATGCAAAGACTCTTGGACACTTTCTATGGGACATCGAGCAATACTTGGAACGGTTGGGTCTATCTGATGAGGAGACAAAGGTCAAGGTAGCTACTCAGTTCTTAAATAAGGATGCTAAGATGTGGTGGCAAAGGAGGATGGACCAGATTGCCAATGGCAGTGTTGCTGACATCACTTCATGGGATGACACGAAGAAGGCTTTGCAGACCCATTTCAGTCCTCAGGATGAAACATGGGAAGCAAGGACAAAGATTAAGTACATAAAGCAGACCGGGAGCCTACAAGCATACCAGCGAGAGTTTGCAAGTGCAGTTCTGGAACTTCCTGACATGGCGGAGAGGGACAAGGTGTTCAACTTCATTATTGGGTTGAAGCCTTGGGCACGCAATGAAGTGAAGAGGCAGAAGATTAGGACACTTGAGGAAGCTTTTGCTGCTGTTGATAGGTTGGTGGAGCATTATGATGAGACTTCTGATGAGAAGAAGAAGTCCGATAAACCGAAAGAAAAGAAGAAGGATGATGCTTCGAAATCGGATGATGGTTCGAAGATGAAGAAAGCCTTGAAGTGTTGGATTTGTGCAGGACCACACATGGTGAAGAATTGTCCTTCTAAACCAAAGGTGGATGCTATTGCACAGTCTGATGCGAAGAATGAAGATACTTCTGTGGGGATGATGCAGATACTTGGTGCTTCTGCTACTACGGAGGTGACTTCCAGGAGGGATCCTGAGAAGAACAGATTGGAGTATGTTCAAATGAAGGTTAGAGGTGTTGATGTACTCACTATGGTGGATAGTGGGGCTTCTCACAACTTCATGGGTGAAGATACTGCGAGAAGGATTGGGCTGAAATTTGTACCGACAAAGGCACAAATGAAGACAGTGAATTCTCCTCCTATTGAGATTCTTGGTATAGCTGAGAGGGTGGACGCTACACTTGGTGAATGGACCAGGAAGGTGGACTTCACTATAGTGCATATTGATGACTATGAAGCTGTATTGGGGATGGAATTCATGAAACAATTTGATGCTATGATTGTTCCACATTTGAAGAAGCTCTACATTTATGATGGAAGGGAAGATGTACCCATTGGTGTGCCAACCATTGGTGTGACAAGGCCTGATTGTAAATTGGGAGTGATGCAAATGGAGGATAAGGAGAAGGTGAACAAGCGGTTGTCTACTGTTGAGACAAAGCTTGCCGAGCAGTCATTGGTCATTAGATCACTTTCAGATAGCATCTTGGATTTGACAAGAAGGCTAGAGTTGGTGGAGGATGATGATGATGAGGAGGAGGTATATGTGAGGCCGGATGTCTAGAAGGAAGACCGGGTTGCTTATCTACAAAGGATGGAGATTGAGGATCCTGATAGGTGGATCGAGTTGATTAGTGAGGGAGAGCCTTCAGGCTCTACTCCCTCTACATCTTCTTAGATGGATGAGAAGATGGGGCTCATTGTTAGCTGCTCATGGCAGTGAGTCCTTAAACATGTTTGAGTAGGTATGATTGATGGTGCAGAGATGGTTTGGCATCAAGCATCATGACATGTTGCAGATGAGATGGATGGAGTTTCCATGGACCTGAGCATGGATTATGGAGATAGATTCTTGATGAGTCAAGAATGTGGCAGGATGTTTTGAGGAACAATCGATGATGGCATGAGGATGTTCACTCTCATGATTTGGGCGTGGCAATTGGATTATCTACCCAACTAGTTCAGACATGGGGTCGCGAAGTGTGCAGAGATATGTTGGCATTGTGTTGGAGTATCATGACAGAGGTTCACATGGGGACACATGATGAGGACGACACGAGATGTTGCAATGGAGATTGTGACAAAGGGGTCGGTAATCATGGATCGAGATGATATCTGATAGAGAGCTTGGTGGTAGTTGGTCACTAAGTCGAGACATGATGGAGATGAGGCTCTACATATGTTGCAGGGATGTTTGCCTTATGTGGAGAAGTCGACATCATGGATGGTGATGATCTTGGTGGATGGCTACCGGGATGGTATGTTGTCGAGGACGACAACGATTTCAGGTGGAGGAGGATGTAAGGTCCTTGGGCGTGACCGCGGTTGGAGCGTCGGGCGAGTCACCGTGCAGGACGGGCACGCGGGCGCACAATGTGGGCAAGGTCTGCACGACGGGCGGGCGAGGTCTCCACGACGGGCGGGCGAGGCAACACGGAGGTGCGACACAAGAGAGACGAGCGATGCAACGAAAAATGACTAAGGCATAAAGTGTATGCGATGATGGTTTATACCCTTAGTGCGTGGAGAAACATATGAGGTAGGCAGACACATGGAGGGGCGCACATAAAGGGTGTGTTATGACTGTTTTGGGGGTCGGCTGGAGAGCCACCGCCCACACTACCAATGCGCAAGGATGTGTATATATACATGAGCGTTGGAGCTCATTTAGCATCAACGAACTCGCACTTGATAACTCGCAGAGGTAAAGGGATAAAGAGTGCGCAGTTTTAAGAGGAGGGCGCATAGCTCATGTGCATATCTTAAGAGCACAAGTGAGATATCTCTTGGAGTCGGTTGTGGGTCGAGCAAGGTGTGCCCGGGTTCGTGCAGAAGTGCAGTTTTGGTGCAGGACTTGGCAAGGGTTTCTAGGTGGCTCGGGTGAGCACCGCCCTTTGTGCAAGAGGTGCACAAGATTGTAAAAGGAAGGGTTGCCTCTCATTGTAAAATTTGACTAAGTATGAGACTTGGTTTGACCAAAACATACTTGTACATTGTAAATTGATATTCTTAATATATTATCGGACAGACTCATATTACAGGGAGTTGCGCCTCCTTTTTATACTGTTGCAATTGTTGTTGTCTTTTATAATTGCTATGGATAATGAATGAGTATGGGCTTCATTGGTATAAAGGATAAATTCATGTTTACTTGGTTGCGAAACACAAACTAAGTAATGTTAAAGTGAAGTAGGCGTAGTCCATGAATGTTAGTATTGGTGAAAAGAA
This sequence comes from Pinus tabuliformis, assembly GCA_031772625.1. NCBI lineage: Eukaryota > Viridiplantae > Streptophyta > Pinopsida > Pinales > Pinaceae > Pinus > Pinus tabuliformis. The sequence goes on along the minus strand of CM062814.1, from coordinate 737,328,644 downwards.
AACATTCGGTGGTGCCGCACCTTGCTACAAGCGGTTGGAAGACTGCCACAGGTGTAGGGGCGGGACACATTGTATCAAGTGATTTTTGAATAATGTGTTTTGCTATTCATATTTAATAAGAGAAAAGTATATACAGGCTTAGTTAAGCACTTGGTAGAATAATAATTTACATATAACTGTCCAGAAACATATAACAACAATTACGAAAATAAAAACCAATATAGTATCTTCTGACATAAAGTATGCCTTTGAAACTTGAGTAAGTGTGAAAAATCCTTTAGTCTGCATAATTGGATACTAAGCAAAAATATACATATTAACCTATCAACATCCAAGTATTTCCATAAACATGACAAAAATGATGTCTGACATGTAGTTTCAAAAATGGAAAAATAGAAAACCATTGTATACTTAAATTATGACCATAGTACATCATCATAATGACATGTAACTTCTGACTAATAGAGACCAATAGTATTAGTACTATACAAAATATTTCCATTGTATTCTTCATAAATTAGAAAACTTATGTCCAAGTATAGTGCTCTTTTAGACATAGCATCAACTAGAGAGTCTATTTCGCCATGGATATGTTGAAAGGTGATTTCCTGAATGTTCTCTATCATCTCTAGGATCCCGAATTTCCAATACTCCAAGCTTAAGACCTCAAGTTGTGTTGTGTCTTCCAGTCTATCACATATTTGGAGTCACTAAGAATTTCTAAGGATGTTATTCTTTTAAAATTAGAAAAATACATAAGTGCCCAACATGCAATAATTTCCTAATTTGTATTTGATCCTTCTTCAATACCAGTCCTAAATTGATAGGACTTGTTTCCTGATAATTTGATATGATGCCCACCACCACATCATTTCTCTTGGGTTGCACCAGCAAAGAAGCCCACTAGGAAGCATTGTAACAGAGTAGGAATTCCTTCTCTGACTATTTTCTTTTTGTTTAGGATTTTATTCCCTATAAAAGCCAACAATCCCGAGAGTCTGTATTTATGTATTAATAGATAAGTTCTTGAATATAACCATGTTCCTTAAGTTCCATATTCCCTATTTCATAAAGATTGGAAGGGTGCAATGTTTCTTGATCTTATTACTCCAATATTGCAAACAATCCATAAAAGGGATTTGCCCTATCTTTTCGTTTTTGCCTAAAACATGTAGTGTTGATTTCCATGATTCATGTGCAATATTATAGTAGAAAAATATATGATCCAAGGTTTATTCTCCATCCTAAAAAATAATACACAAGTTTGGGCTAGAAAATCCTCTTTTCTAGAGATTTTCCTAGGTTGAGATTTTATTTTGTAGAACCAACCATATGAAACATCTCAACTTGTTTGGAATGCTCCATTTCGAAATTAAATTGGTCCACAAGTGGAAATTATGGTATACATATGAGTGTGATATGGCTTCATAAGCAAGCCTCCCTTTCACCTTTCCTGATGTATTATCCTAGTTCCAGGTCAAAGGATGATTTGAGTCACTTATGAATATGCCATTATTATACAATCCCTTTACGAAGGTATTCCATTCTTTAGCTAGATAACCTACAAACCCGTGTTTGTAGAACCCATCTAGTAACCACTAGAAAATTGATTGGACTCATCCTTCTTAACATTGTTCAAAAAGTAGTAACCCTTAGAGTTTAGGATACTTATTAGCTCTTGTGAAAATTTATAGCAGGATTCTCCTCCTACAAAAGGATCTTTTCCAAGTATCATTTGTTTTCCATCCCTAATGTTCCAAGTCAACCATCTAAAGAAACATGGAAAGGAATATATCAAATGATTCCATATAATTGAACCCCTTAGCATCAGGTTAACAACTGTTTTTCTAATCTAATAGACCATTGTCAATTTTCTAAGATACTTATGGGTCAAAGCATGGAGTTGGGTTACACTTTTTAGAAAGAGAAGGTGCATTTAGGTGGGAAAAAGATGGCTCAATTGAGAATTTTAAGTGCTCGATCGATCATTTTAAGTACTTGATCGAGCTCATACAGTGCTAAAAAAGTTATTTGATCAAGCATTAAAACTAACTCTCGATTGAGCTCTTGCGTAGCCCTAGGTTAAGGGCGCAATCAAGCTTTAAGGCTCGTTCGACCATTATGGCTCGATTGAGCCTTAAAGCTAGAAATTTTAATTTTTATGTAAATATCAATAATGATATGCAAACTTTAATTTGTAAGTATTTGATAGGTAAAAAGAAAACAAATTTAATTACTAATTACATTTGAATAGTAATTAACAATGGTGTGGATTAATTTCTCATTACATTTCTAGGATTTTTGTGTATATATTTGAAAAAGGATTCTATCCCACTTAATTGAAATTGTAATATTCTTATATATATAGTAGTAATTAACATAGTCGTAAGTTATAACTAATAAAGTTTTAATGGATGCAATAGTATCTATGGTTATAATTCAATTTTGTCCTTAGTGTGCACAAGTGCGAAGCATATATAGAAATTTTTACTCCTGACTTAAGTTTGCAATATATATTTTTAAAATAATAAAAACTTAAGGAAATCATAAATTCCAAAACATTATTTGACTAACTTGAATTGAGTAATCTAGTTCTTAGCGTGCACAAGTGCAAAGTATATATAGAAATTTTTACTCCTCACTTAAGTTTGCAATATATATTTTTAAAATAATAAAAACCTAAGGAAATCATAAATTTTGAAACATTATTTGACTAACTTGAATTGAGTACTCTAGATTTAAACGTGCGTATAAAATTATATTTAAAATAATAATGTTATAAAATTTACAGAAATTTAAAGTAATGATTTCAAAAAATATAATATATGATTTTATTTTATTTTTAATGATTAATGAATAATCTACTATAGAATCTTTATAATTAGTGTTTAGTTTTGTACTATAATGTGAACATATTTCAAGTTTATTTAATGGTGACAAATTCGTAAATGTTAGTGAGGAATAGTTTAGTTTAGTTTGTTATTTTTTATTTATTTACTATAATTTGATTTATTTTTATTGAAAATTTCTACATAAAAAAAGACAATAAAATGATTAAGTATACAAATATGTTATATATAAAATTAAAACAATAAACAAAATATCATTTTCAAGAATTTCAAAATTGAAAAGATAAAGTTAAAATCTTTTATAGAAAGGTATTTATATATTATTATATTTTTCTTCTTGCTAAAATAAAAATAAAAAATTGGATTTATAATTGAGGAAAATTACACTTTGGAATATATTTGAATATTTATAAAAAACATTTTTGTGAAATAAATAAACTTTATAATTCACTTAAAGACAAGTATTGAGAGGCTTCATTTTTTTGTGTGTTTTAGATAATTTTGATAACTCGATCAATCTTATACTTTGATCGATTCTTTGTTTAACAACATTAAGAGCTCGATTGAGGGTTTCTTAAACCCTTGATCTATTTGAAATTTTATTTAAAACACTCGATTGAGCCTTTTAAGTGCTTGATCGAGCTATTGAGGGCCAAAAAAGTAGAGTTTTAGCTCCTATTCTGCAGTTCTCTACAATACCATTTTGTACCTTAGTGGACTCTAACATAATTTATCCTTAAGTAGCGAAGTTGATCATGTTAGATTGGGGAAGGAATCCTCTATCCAATGGCATATGACTTTGACATTTTCAAATTAATACGATATTTTTTATCTAATTTACTTTAAACATAATGCTTGAAACTTTTTTTGGATAGTTTCAAAGGGGCTGAATAAAAAATCAATAACATAAAATATAAAAAATGAAAATTTAAAAAAAAATACAAATATCTTCATTTACGAGTCCTCTACAAAAGGGTACTCTTGGTTTTTTAATTTCAAAAAATACAAATATCTTGGTTTACCAGTCCTCGCCACATTTTTTTCATTGCTAGTGCCCTTCCAAACCAAAATAGATTATTAAGTCCCTAGCCTCCTAGCTTTTTTTACGTAGACATAATTTCTAAATTAACAATATGAATCGCTTCCATACTTTTCTTGTATTTCCGCAAAAAACTAAGCTATTTTTGTCTTATTATGCTCATAATAGATTTGGGAATCTCCGATAAAGACATCCAAAATACTAGAATATTTTCCAATACAAATTTCACTAGAAGCATTATTCCTCCTAGAGAGAGCCATTTATAGCACCATAGGCTAGTACGCTTCTCATATTTCCTAAGAAGCCACATCCAATCCTCCCTTTGTTAACAGTTAGGTTTGAGATAAAAACCCAATTATTTGAATCCTTTGTCTAGTTCTTCCACTTGAAATGGAAGGAAAGACTTTATGTGGGATAGGGTATTTGTACTAAACCCATTTTCTAGGAAAGAATATTTTTTCTCACTTACCTCCATACTAGAGTCTTGACAAAATAATTCTATTAGTCTAGAGAACACTTGTCATTCAAATATTGTTATATACCTTAGCAATAACATATCATGTAGAAAAAGCAAATGAGTAATGTACTATGAGAGCAAGATTGTTGTCCCTTTTGTGTTTCCTTCTTATTTTTTCCCTTCAGTAATAAGAGGCTCAATCCTTCCAAAAATAGAAGGAAAATGAGAGGGAATAATGGGTGCCCCTATCTAATACCTCTTGTGCTGGTGAAATTGTTAGAATGGGACCTGTTGATCAAAAACAAAAAGTTTGATGAAGTCACGCAACCCATTATCCAATCTATGACTTCCAACTCCAAACCTATCTGAAGTAAAATCGATCTTAAGAATTTCTAGTTAAATTTGACATAAGCCTTAATAAGGTCCGTCTTGAGGACCATCGCCTCTATATTTTTTATTTTAATGGCACAAAGGTCCTCTTGGGATACACCAATAACATCATGGATTCACCTATATGTCAAGAAGCCAAATTGTTCTTGGGACATATTCTTTTCCAACTTATCTTTGATCATATTTGAAATAAGTTTGCAGATGATCTTATAAACCAAGTTTCACAGTGAAATGAGCCTATAGTCATTAAAGATCATAGATTTAGAGCATTTTGGAATCAATTTTAAATAGGTTTCATTCATGGCTTTCGAAACTTTTTCATTAATTTTATAATATTCCACAACCTTACAAATATATTACCCGATAAGGTCGAAAAATGAAAGGAAGAGTTCCACAATCCATCCATCCAACCCTCAACTTTTGTCCTTAGCAAAATTTTTAGGACCCCATATTCAATTTCAAATAAAGTGATGGGTCTCCCTATCTTGGTAGAATCCTCATAAGTGAATAATATTAGATATTGTTGAATGACTTGCAACTGGGCTAAAATGATATTAGTTCCTAGGTCCTTGAAAATAGAGGAAAAATGTTTCACAACATATTTTAAATGTTGTTGTGTGGACTTGATAGTACCATCCACCTTCTTTATTTCCCATATGGAATTATTAATCCTCCTATGATTGTAAAACTTGTGGAAAAAATTAGTCTTTCCATTCCCCAACTTAATCCATGATGCCCTGCTCTTGAGCCTCCAAGACCCCTCTTCTATCCTTAATATCTTCAATATCTAGCTTCCAGTGAACTCATCCTATGTTTTATATCAGCCGAGAAATCAAAGTTAATGAAGGTTTGTGATAGTTTTTCATATTCTTCCTCTAGAGTTAGTAATTCTTCTTTCAACTCTATTTTTTTTCTTTCCCAGCCTACAACCAAATTATTAAGTTTCTTCACTTTACAAACACGGGAGTCCATAGTAGAGGAGCAATTAATAGTAGATCTGTTTCTCTAGATATCCCTGACCAAGGACTCGAATGAGCGTAGTTCAAGCTCTGAATGGTTGAATTTAAAAGGGTATTTAATCACTATGATATTCAAAATCCAATTCAAGGAAAATGAAGAGGTGATCTGAAATTCTTTCTTGACTAATCCACGATCTATACTTTTCCAAATTTTGAGCAAGGTGACCTGCTATCAGAAGCCTGTCCAATATCTTAGTTATTCCTTCATCCTTGACCCTGTCATTTCTCCAGGTTTTATCCAAAGTATTAAGGATGACATACAGGAAAAAAATTTCTTGTAACATCTATAAAAAATAGGTTATCATGAGATCGAAATAGGCTCTAATGCCCCAAGATTCCCAATTAGAGGTAGAGAATATTAGATCCCTTACCAAAATAGGGGATTGATCCTTGAGCAAACCAATCACTTGGATATGGTCCAAATAACCATGTCTCTTCCCATAAGGCCCATAACTTTTGACCAACTTTATAGGATGTGAAAAACCCCTTAGAAAATCTTCTATTTCATTCATGTTGAGAATGAAAATGCCTGGTAATTTGTAACCCTGTGATACTAGATGGGGAGTAGGCCTCCAAAAAACCCCTCAGAGTTTATAGAATAGAAATTCCATCAAGGGCATAGATTTTGAAGGCCTCTCTTACTTTGTCTCCCATAACCATTATTTATTGCATTAGAATTATAGATGGTCTATGTAGATCAACCAATCTCTTAAGGAAGTTGAATTTGGACCCCCTGACATTATGGACATCAAAATCATTTAGGACCTTCCCTAGAGGGCGTCTAAGCTCTAAATTCCCTAGGTATGTTCACTTTCTCCTTTTGGACCTCTACACATACTTGAATGGCTCCTTTTCTCACCAAGAATTTCTTGTTATGTTTATTTTTCCATACATTAACATTTGGGAAAAGAATATCAAGGTTATTCTAATATATTTCTTTTTTAATCAATTCATAGAAGAAAGTTATAGGGGTCAAGTTTAACATGTCCTTATAAGAAGGAACCAAGGACTGCAAACCATCACGGGGGCTTGATTGGGGGAGCAATACCATAACATGTGCATTCATGTTGGGGGATATATATTGAGGAAAAAATGACATAATATATTGAGCATATAATAGGGGGTAAAGGGTTTTTATATTGGAACGTATAAAAAGTGGAGCTCAATGTTAATGGGAAAATGTAAAGGGGTATAAAAAATGTTAATGAAAAAATGAATACTTACAATATCTAGTGAAGTAAGAGCTTTTCAAATTGGGAATGTGTATTGGGTTCGTCTTGGTAGGGGGTTAAATATGTGATTTTTAGAGGTATTTTCCAATATGTAGTCAAATTACAGGTGTTGTTAAGTATGCCATGAACGTACGTGCTATGTTAAAGGTTCATTGAATGAAGCCCCTATGCAAACCATATTCCAAAAGATCAAAAGGATTACAGGACTGAGTACTGGGAGAATCCATTGCTGGGGAAGAAAATGTGTTAGGAGGAATAAATTTTCCACAAGGATCAATCTCCTTAGTACTGAATTTATAATCCAAAATAATTCCTTCCTTAACAGGTGATGTGATTTCCCTAACCTCTATCTGGGCAATGCTACATAACCAATACCACTTAAAAACTTGATTAATAAAACTGTGTGAGTGAATACACTCAAACATGGCATCATTTTCTCCCATTCCTGCCAAATATGGTTAACATGAATGTAGTACTACATGCCATGAATACAATATTTACTCATGCATAAATTATAGATACATATTAACAAAGTGGAAATTAATGCTCATTAACATCAAATTAACTAGAACCCTAAATTTAGGTTTTAACATAAAGTTTTAAGTTTTCGCAAGGTGAGTTAACATAAATACATATTCCACAAAAGTATGACAAGGTGGTTCAAAATCCAACCACTATTAGTTTTCATGTCTATTAAATAATTTCTTATACCAAATGGCATACATGTGTATTGCATGCTTATGTTGGTTGGGGATAATTTATGCTTGTTATCTTACATCCTTCATGCATCTACATCCATTTAAGAATTCCTCTTATTTCTATACAACTCATTGGTTTTTCCCACTCTCTTCTTAAGGGTACAGTGAGAATGACAACAACATATTTGTTTTGATCTTGTTCCTCCCTGTTGTTGAGAGTGGTTGGTTTTTTCTATTTTTGACTTTGTTTATAAATGCTTATCCAAACCATGAGGAAACATGCCATGATATTTAAATGAATAATGTAATGGCCAATTGTTGCCAAACCTATTAAGCAGTTTTAAATCCATGTGGAAATATCGATGGGCATATAAAAATAATTATAGAATTATATTAGTTATTTAATGTTGATAGTATAATAGTCATCCCTCATAGAGACTTGTTATAGTAAGTATTTTAAAGAATATTATTAATAAACAAATGTGTTCTAAGATTTTATGCATGCAAAAGGTGATTGTCAAAATGTGATAAATAATTAATTCAAAATGTTAAGTTTATATTGTATTCAGTTTTAAAAAATTATGTAAAAGACACATCAGACAAGTCACATCTTCAACCATGTCATTCAGTAGGTGGAATCAATTTGTCCAATGGAAAACCATATATTTTTTATTACCTACCAATAAATTAATCTGTCCAAAATTTTAAATGTTTTAGCAAAGCTAACATAACAAGAGCATATATTGTTGCACTATAAAAATAAAAGCTACAAGTTATCATTCAAACTAAAGAATATGAGGATGCAATAGGAGTCGGTTTTATGACATTGGAACTCATGGGGAACAAGAGCAGTGGGCTCACACTAGAAGTGGAGCTCAATGTGAGCCAATATTGTGTCCATTCTCTCTAAGTGAACTCTTTCATTGCGCTAGACACTTTTGACGTCTTCCAAACTAGAAAAACTATTATATCTTTCTTCCTTCTTGTCCTTTAAAACCATTCACAATAAGGTCTTCACATTCCAATACAATGCAGGGTAATGAGATACTTTTTCCTGCTACCCCAGGTATGCCCATAATCATGAATCCAGGTGGAAGAATCTTCAAAGGTCACAAAGTTCAAGAAAGCTAGTCCATTATGAGCAACTAGAGATTCCAAATTTCATATTTCATTACGAGTTTTAGGTGTAGTTGTCACATGATAAGTATCAACATATTGTTGAGCCTATTTTTGGGCACAATTATGACCTTAGGGACAACGACCTCCCACACCTTTCGTAATTCACATTCTCTAGCCTTGCATGGATTCCAAACTGATAATGTACCAAAAATTTATATAAAGAGAGAACATGATAAAAATTTGAGCCAAAGTCCTCCAAAGTAGTAAGGCTAGCAACAAACCAATGAATAAGAGATACATATTGACAAATAGAAAGTATAGATCCAAGAAAAGTAATACACAATTAGAATGGTACCATAGGATGGGGCAGAAAAGGTTTGTAGGTCAGGAGTAGCACCAAGGTGAGTGCATAGAAGGCCCTTTACGAGAGAGATATAGAAGAAATAAACCCATCAATAAATAATTGTTTCCCATAATAATACCAGTACAAAAAACTAGAGCTAATATAAAAATTAACAAAGAAACAACAAGGATAAAGAGGTACTGAGGATCTAAAGGCTAAGAGAAGGGTCAATCTTAGATATTAGGTAGCTGCAAAGAAATATGAGGTTCCCAGAACACAAGAAATGATAGTGGAACTATGTCCAATTGCAATGAGGAACCCTATCCATCTTGATGTCTTCTTGAAGATTGAGTGTCTCCATGAGAACTCATGCAAATGACTGACAGACCAAGCTACAGAGTGGGATATTCCCAGGGAATTCCCTTTAGAAAATACCATATAAATTCCCAATTATGTTGAGACCAAGGGATTATCATACCACCCTCTATACCACTTTCCTTCTGGCCCTCTTTCTTAAAGCAAGAAGACTAGCTTTTGCCTCCATTCATAGAATTGAACCCAAATCTCCTCATGCAAAAACTGTAATCGGTTGTAGGCCATCATTCCTAGGTTATTTACTAGTTGCATGCTTGAGCATGCATGGGGGTGGTAATGCCACACCTACATTAGCCATTGTCTTTGTAGTAGGGTGGCAGGCTCATCCCTTAATCCCACTAATAATCTAGGAGCTCACCCCACCAGTTCAAAATATTAGAATAATAGGTTTTTTTATTTTAAATAATTTAAGTAAGATGTATAATTTTCTTAGTATAGTTGTTAAATTCTTAATCACAAATTTAAATTAATTAAATGAAAATATTATATTAAACTTTGTTTGAAATATTGAAATGATAAGTTTTTTATTTTAAATAATTTATGAAGGTGTATAATTTTCATGGTTTCCCCAGTCAATTCACAATCAAAATATATAAATTGATTACTTTAAAATATTGTATTAAACTTTGTTAAAAATATAAGAATGATATATTTTTTTATTTTAAATAATTTATATATGATATATAATTTCATAGTGTAGTTGGTCAATTCACAATAAAAAAGTATAAAGGAGTTGGTTTAATTAAAATTTTATATAGGTATTATAGAATTAATTTTCACATTTAAGGATTTATAAATTTGATAGTGTAGTTGATTAATTTATAATTAAAAAATATAAAATAATTAATTTAATATAAATATAAATATTATCTCATGGATGTGCATTAACACAGACCTTTGTTTCTCACTTTGATATCATGATCACTCATTAAAATATATGTTGCAGTATTCAAGCCACCTGGAAATTGGTTGGCTCATGGGTCACTTCGAACACTCACTCACACACAAAATTCAGGATCCGTAATCATGCAAAGTACCATGCAACGTAAGTGAGTTTTACGGTGGACACTGGAGGTGTCAAATGTTTCTAAAATGATGGAATTCACTCATAACCTGAACACTTTAGCCCAATCCACGTAGGAAGTGGCGACCATGGCATTCATGCGATATACTATCAATGGTACATTGCACCATCTCCAATCAATGCGCTATATTCGCATATAATGATTGGTGTGCTCAGACTACTGGCTTTGTGAACACCCTTGGAATTGGAAAATTTCAGTGACCCAAGGCACCCATGTACTTACATAAGGAAAATATAGAACTATTTGAGAGGTGTTTCCCTTCTTGCTAGAAAATTTCTTTCGATGCACTCAATTGTTCTTATTTTTGACCTAGTAATAGGCTACTTGGAATTTTAGTAAGGCTATTCCTAATTTATTTTTTCTCCCTTCACGTCGACTTTTGTTTGGTTGGGCCATGATGTGGTTTCTTCAAATTGTGGATTTGTATTTCTTAAGCAAATACTATGATTTAGATTGACCTCCTATCCATCATCTATTCTTCATAACTCTTCCTTCTCAGCTAACTCATAGTCATCTCAATTGCCATCCCCATAGAAAATCCCATCAGCCTCCATTCTTGTGTCAATTCCCTACAACCTTTTCTCTCACGTCAATTCCTAAAATCCTTTGCTTATTGGTATTTTGAGCCTATTGGTTGCATAAACAAGAAAGAAAAATGTACATAGAAAAAGAAACTAAATTTCCACAAAAGACACACGAAGTTTACATGGTAAAACCCCAACAATGTGTCAATGAAACCTCCACGGGGCAAGGGATTGGAATTCTTATTACTCAAGGTTAAAAAAGAACTCTCCAACATCCATTACATCAAGCCTCTCAAGAAATCATCATTATAATATGAATACATCATTATGTAATTTCCTATCATTATGCAATTTTTGTAATGGTAAGGCCAACTTTACCGAGATAATTACATTTACAATGAATTATTTTAATTGTTGTCATTACTAACAATCTCCACCCTGAAACCAATTTTCCTAATCCCTTGCCCGTGCCCATTCATCATGTTTTCTGCAAGCCAAGAGAAGCTAAACATCATTGCAACTTCTCTACCAATACTGCCTTTGTGAACATGTGTACACAATTCTCTTATGTGTGGACCTTCTTGGGAGCTACTTTGCGACCATCCATTACGTGTCTTAAAAACCGGTATCTTACATTAATATTCTTAGTCTTGCTATAATAAAAGATAGATTAGTAGCCAAATGAATAACATTATGAATGTCATAGAATACATTCACTTTCTCTTGTGTCCTTCCAAGCTCATCAAGTATACCTTTGAACTAGATTGCCTCTTTACAGGCATTTAAAATAGCTATATATTTTGCTTCAGTAGTGGACAAAGAAATTGTTTCCTAAAGCTTTGATATCTAACTAATTGATCCACCTACAAGAGAAAAGACATATATTGTAGTAGATCTCCTCTTGTCCAAGTCACCATCATAATCAACATTAACATATCCCTATACTGAATCTCCACAACCATTAAAGGAGATACAATGGTCACTTGTGCCTCTCAAATACAAAAGCACCCATTTCATTGCTCACCAATGTTCTTATCCTATATTTTCCATGAACATGCTGACAATTCCAAGTGCATCTGAAATGTCAGATCTTGTAGATACCATCGTATACATTAAATTTCCTACCACATTTTCATATGGTACAGGAGACATATACTTATTTTCTTCATCAATTCTAGAACTCAAACCTAAAGAAAGATTAAAATGGGAAGCTAAAGGAACATTAATAGGTTTCACATTGTTCATACTGAAATTTGTAAGTATTTTCTCCACATACTTATGTTGTGATAACCATAGCTTTCCATTTTTCCTTTATTTGTCTATCTCCATGCCCAAGATCTACTTTGTAGCTCTAACATCGTTCATATCAAATGTCCTAGAAAGTTGAGCCTTTAACCTATTGATCTCTTCCATTATTTTGCTTTCAATAAACATATCGTCAACATACAAAACCAAGATAATGAATATGAAATTGAAACTTTTAAAGTACGCACAATGATCATATTCACTTCTAGTGAAGTTCTAGCTCACCGTGAAGGAGTCAAAGTTCTTGTACCATTGCCTAGGAGACTGCTTCAGGCCATACAATGATTTCTTGATTTTGCAAACTAATATTCTGTTGCCACCTTTTACAAAACCTTCTAGATGTTCCATATAGATTTCTTCATCCAAAACTCCATGAAGAAAAGTTGTTTTAACATCTAACTTTTCTAACTCAAGGTCAAGTAATGCAATTAGTGCTAACACAATACAAATAGAAACAAGATTTGCGAGTTGTGAACAAATCTCATGAAAGTGAATACCTTCGACCTAAGAGTACCCTTTTTCTTCCAACCTTGACTTATATATCTCAATCCTTCCATCAACATTTCATTTCAATTTGAAGACCCCATTTCATTTGAAAACACTTCTCCTTTTTGGAATATCTACAATATCTCAGGTTTTGTTCTTTATTAAATAATCCATTTCTTCATCCATAACCTTCTTCCATTTTTCACTATCTACATCGTCCATTGTTTCTTGATAACAAGAAGGTTCCCCATCTTCAGTAATCAATGCAACAGATGAAGCAAAATCTTCATACCTCTTGGGTGGTCTTCTTCCCTTGTAGATCTCCTACGAGTGAATGCTTGCTTAACTGGTTCTCAAACTTTTATAGTTTCCTTTACATGTTCACCTTTTCCTTCAGAATTTTCTTCTTCCTTCTAACTTTCTGAAAAAGGTTGAGTCTCCAACTAAATTTTTTGATTCGATGATACCTATGCTTGTTTAAGCTTTTCAACATATGATTTTAGAAGGGAAGATTCATCAAACATTGCATCTCTATTAATGACTATCTTATGAAAATAAGGATTCCACAACCTGTATCCTTTCATAGCATCATCATATCCATCATAGATATAACTTTTTTCTTCTGGGTCTAACTTAGAACGTTGATTCTTTGTAATAAGAGCATAGGCATTACAATAAAAAATTCTTAAATATGAATAATCACAAGACTAACCCAACCAAAATTCTTAAGGAATTTTACAATTAATAACAACTGAAGGTGATCTGTTTACCAAATAAAAAGTAGTGAATTTTTCTTTTGCCCATATCTCTTTTTCTAGGTTAGCATTACTAATCATGCTTATGGCTTTCTCCATAAGAGTTTGGTTCATAAGTTCAACAACACCATTTTGTTGAGGAGTATAGACAACATTTTTGTGTTTAATAATCCCTTCACCCTTGCAATATTGTTCAAATTCTAAGGAAGTAAATTCACTATCATTTTTAGTTCTTAAATATTTAATTGTATTTCATGTTTTCTTTTCCACCATAGATTTAAATGTTTAAAATAATTAAATACATCAACCTTTATTTTAACATATAGACCCAATCTTTCCTTGAGTAGTCATCAATAAATGTTACGAGGTAAGACGCACTTCCATAAGATATTGTAGGATATGGTCCCCAAATATCAGAATGAATATAATCGAAAATTCCTTTACTATTATGACTACGGACTTTAAATTTGTGTCTACATTGTTTTACATATACACAACGCTTGCAAAAATCCAACTCAACGATTTCAAATTAGGAAGTAATTTGTGATTCATCAGTGCTTGAATGCCCTTCTCGCTCATGTGACCCGGTCACTGGTGTCATCGGCAAGTTTATTCTCTTGCCTCTTTAGATACATTCACTGCCTCATTGACCTAAGTACTTCCTTTAAGTTTGTAAAGGAATTCAATATTTTCTTCTGTCATAACAACCAAAGTGTTCTTTCAAAGTCCTAGTGCTTCACCTCGACCTATAAACTTGTAACTTTTCGAGTCCAATAATCCCAAAAAAATAAAAAATAAATTCAACTGAGATACATATCTAGAATCAATCAATATTCTAATCATTCCATCATACATTTTAATTTTAACATTTCCCACCCCAAACAATTTGACAAGATATATTATTACCCTATAAAACATATGAATTTTAATATATGCATATGTTATAGCAGTGTCATTTCATTTCCTTAATTTGCTACTAGGTTCATCTGTAGAGTGTATTTTCTCCTAAACTAAAGAGATAATTTGCCTTTGTATTTAACTTTGTAATTTAATAATCAATTTTTTGTCAAGTCTTTGAATTAATAAATGACGTAAGGAATTGAGCAGAACTGATTATCCATATCGTAAAACAAAAGATATGAAATATTTTAATATTAATTTTATTCTATTTTTTCAATAATTTAAATTAATAAATATATATATATATATATATATATATATTTCATTTCAATTTATCTTATTCATTTTCATTTCGACTCATTTTTTAAAGATGAAGTTAAATTGGAATTCAACTTGTCATATTGATTTATTTATCAATATTAAATATATTTAATTATTTTTAAATATTATTTAAGTTTAATTATTTTTTAATTTAAAATCACTTTTATTAGTTAAGAGTTATTTTTTTAACATTACAAAACAAATCAATGAGATAAAATGGTTGGCATTTTAAGTATCATTGTTTTTATTGAATAATGATGGTGAGTTATCCCATAGAGATGAAGAGTAGCCCATGATTATTTCTTTTTTATCAATTCAAAATTTTATTATAAATAATTTCATTATATTTATTTATTTATTTTATTGATTAAAAATCAAATCCTAATATTTATGATAGTTTTTCTAATAATAATATTAATAAAATTTGATAATCTCATTTTATTTTATTTTTATTGAAAATCACTTATTAACATTGATACTATTTTTACCACTAAAATTTTATCTTTTATCATTGTTTTATACCATTTATATTTTCTCCGATCCATAAAATCTGGATATATTTTTTTATACGAAAATCACATTAAAATGATTAATGTTTAATGTTATTTCGGTTTATTTTTATACTATTATAAATTTAGCTTAACTATGATTCACTCTTGAATCTTGATAAATAAAATATTAATATTAATTTATATTAATCCTATGTAATATCCTTTTGATGCTCGTGAAATATGGTTAATTACTGTGTTAATTACTATATTGAGAATTATTGCATATGCATTATTTCTGGTGGAAAATGATAAGAATCAAGCATTTCATTTGGAAAAACAGATTTCATATAATTCTTGCTATTGATATTTTGCATAAAGACAAGTAACCAAGAAGTCTTGGCCATAATATCCTTTTGATGCTCGTGAAATATGGTTAATTACTGTGTTAATTACTATATTGAGAATTATTGCATATGCATTATTTCTCGTGAAAATGATAAGACTCAAGCCCCTCATTTGGAAAAAGAGATCTCATATAATTCTTGTTATTGATATCTCGCATAAAGGCAAGTAACCAAGAAGTGTTGGCCATAAGTAATTCTATTTTTTTATTAAAAATAAATACATAATTTTTTAATAAGTAATTTTATTTTTTTGGTTAAAAATAAATAGATAATTTTTGTAGTAAAAAGACACCATTTGTATAGGTTATGTATATTAATAGATTATTTAATTTAAAAAGGTTGTCTGGGTTTCATGTATAAAAGATAGGTTTACTATTATATTTTTTTTGGAAAAAAGATTAAAGAAATCATGAAATTATCAAAGAAAATTATATTATTAATTTTTTTGGAGATATTACCCTGATTCCTATAGAGTTTTAATAAGAATATGTGCACATTAATAATATGCATTATATTTGAATTTTTGAAATAAATTTCTATGTTAATGCATGAAAAGAGATATTAATTGCATGCATCAATGTATTAGATTTCGAAGGGGCACATTAATAATATCCATTATATTTTAATTCTTGAAATAAATTTCTATGTTAATGCTTGAAAATAAGATATTAATTGCATAAACCATTGTCTTAGATTTCGAAGTGAAATGTCTTTGCATACATTATTGTATTAGATTCATGGAAAAAAGAAAATATTTTGCATGCATTATTGTATTAAACTATTCGAAAAGAGAAATGAGTAGGTTTGCACAAAAGAATGGTGCTATACATTATCATATTAGCTTCTTGGAAAAGAGAAAAAAATTTGCATTGATTATTGTATTAAAATATTCGAAAAGATAAATGAGTGGGTTTGAACAAAAAAATGGTGTTATACATTAGACCTTCGAAAAAAAAGGATCATTTAGTAGATGCACAAAGAAAAACCAATGTATTATAGAAATATATGTTTATATGCAGAGAAAACATTAATCATGTGTTAGAATTTTTTAGACTAAAACACATGTTTAATGACTATTACGTTTAAACTCTCATTTTGAGAGCATGGACATGTAATTGCATGCATGAAAAACAATAGTCAATGAATTAGATTTCTTCAAAAGAAATATGTCATTTGTTTGCACGAAAAATATGAATATTGTGTTTGATCTTTTGAAAGGAAATATGATCTTTGCATCCATGAAAAATACAGTTATGATGTTGGATTCTTAGAGAAGAAATATTCTTGGAAAGATAATAATTAATGTGTTACACCCTTTAAAGATAACTATGGATTTGCGTACATAAAAGAATAATTATTATGTTAGACTTTCAAAAAGAAAACAGGTTATTGCATGTAATAAATGCATTAGATTTCTTTTGGAAAAATACATAACTAACACATTAGTTTTATTTTAAAAATAGAGCATGTAATTTCATGTAAAATAGACATTGTAAATAGCCCCAACTTGGAAAAGATACTTTTTAAAAAAGGGACCTGCATTTGCATGCATAATAATGGTGTCTATTATGATAGTTTTCCCTTAGAATGAGGCATGTATTTGAATGTATTATAATTATAATAATAATAATATCTATTGTATTGGAAAGATTACTTAGTTACATGCATAAAGAGAAAGTTGAGAGGATAATTTTCTTTGAGTAAGTTTTATCTAATTACATGCACAGAAATCAAAGCTAAGATGTTAGTATCCTTTAAATGAAAATGGATGGTTATAGTGGGTTTCCTTTGGAAAAGAACATGTGCTTGTGTGAGAAGAATCATAGTAATCTAGTATTTATTTTGACATGCTCTAATAATTATTTGCTTATAATTAATACACAAGTAGTGTTGTTAGAGGAAGCATGTTGTGATATTTTATTTACATTTCATGTATGCACATGAATGTATGTTGAAGAATCACTATTAAAGATTGATTATTGGTGGAATAATACTTTATGTAATCATGACACCAAAGTTTGTTGATGACAACAATGGTAAGAAAGGATGGCAACTTGTGCAAAGGATAGACTATGTTTAACATTGTGCTCGGTAAAATAACTAATGGTCCATGCAGATGAGTGTGAGTTGGAGGATGGTCCACTGATGGAACAACCAGGCCACATAGATATAAATATTGAACATTTGTGGTGAATGATATCATGATGATTGCTGTAATAGCCCCGATGAAAATTCCATGTAATAAAAGTTAATAAAGGTAAAATTATAACCATGGTTTATGGGACACTTATTCCAAGATGAACATTGGGAAATATTGTAGTGATGGAGATCACAAGTGATTGATTAATGGCTAAGGAAATTGGCAAAGGAAATGGCTAAGGTTTTGGAAAGGAGAAATGACATTTTGGCACATTTATTTATGAAAATAATGGAAATTATGAGAAAAGGGAGGTGAAAGGTCACAAGTTGCATGTGAGGAGGAAAATGAAGGAAGATAACAGAAAATGAAGAAAATAAAGGCCTCATTAAAGAAAAGGCTTTTGAGGATCAATACACAAACTTTTGTCAGTTTAGTTTTGGAACTCTCCCTCTATTCTCTCTCTCTCATACTCTTGGACACTTAGAGTTTCTTGGAACACTCTTGGAGGAGTGTGGTATACTTGGAGTTTTGGAGTAGGAAGGCAAAGAAACAACAAGAAAGTGCAAGAGGACACAAGGATCAATAACTACAATGGGTTTTTCTTGTAGGTACTGCTATGCATGCATGTTTTCCTCACTATTTTTGTCATGCATGGCATATGAATGTGGTTTGTTGGTCATGATATGTCACTAGCATGGAGGATTTCATGGATTGACAATGGATTTGCCTAGCCTTGTCATTTCCTGGATATCCATGGTGTTGTGGGTTTATTTATTTGTTTTTCTGGTTGTTTCTCATGTTTCCTTAGCTTGGGTTGAGTTACTAGTTCCTGGAAGCCTTGGTTGGACAAACTCTCTCGAAGACCTGTAAGAACTTTGGTTGAGTTACTAGTCCTGGAAGCCTTGGTTGGACAAACGCTATCGAAGCCCTTGGTAGGTTAAGTTACTAGTCCTGGAAGCCCTTGTTGGACAAATTCTTTGGAAGCCCGATGATAGCTCTGGGTTGAGTTACTAGTCCTGGAAGCCTTGGTTGGAAAAAACACTTTGGAGCCCTGGAAGGCTTGGATAGATACCAATATGATGATAGTTTTGTGATGTATGACCGTAAGGTGGAATCACTATTTGACGGGTTGAGTTGATTGGCCTTTGGAAGCCCTAGATGGTTTTGGATTGATGTGTTTTATGATATCCCACATTCATTCTTGGAATATGGCATGAGGGATACTGGCTGAAGAGATTTTTGGCTCGACCATGTCTATGGTTGGGTGCTTTGTGGAAGTCCCACAACTAGTTGGCATTTGCATCATTCATATGAGGTTATTGCTCCTTATTATTTCATGAGTATTGTATTCCTTTATATGTGGATTATATGATTGTTTTTTCCTTGGTATTTTTTTTGCTATTATGCTGGTTATGAACATGTATTATGAAAGTAGCTATGTATGTCTCTCATCATCTTTTCACTTGTAAATGAATGAACAATGTATCTATCCCCTAATGGATGAAACTATAGCTAATGTGTTGAGGCATCAATGCTTCTTAGTGATTCTTAGATGAGCATGAGACCCCTATGCTTAGATCTGTTGTTTACACCTATAGATTACATATTTATGATATGTTTGACAAAATGCATGTCATGGCTAGTAGGGGTCCAGTTGAGCCCTTGAGCCTGAAAATGTGGCTCAAATCCCATGGCCACTGGCAAAACACTGAGCAAAAAAGTACATGGACGTTGGCATATCATGTTGTGGGAGCGTCCAAAGCCTTATGGACACATGCAAGCCCATATCATGGGAGCGTCTGGGGGTTCATTGGTTTAAAACTAAGTGGGACCCAAGGGCTGATTGCCTAAGAGGTTGGGATGTGATGCAGGAGCATTCGGCCCAAGGGAATCATTGTAAATAATAGACATAGGGGGTCAAGCATTTTTAGAATTATTTTCCTAATTTCCAAGTCAGTTTAATGTTTCGGCTTTTAAGTGTGATTTAATTAGATGTTCTCAAAATAAATAAATGAGAACATAGAAACTAGGGAGAGCTTTTAGGCATAAAAGCAATGAATGTGGGCCGTTAAGGGATAAGGAGGCTTTTTGTTTTAAAACAAGAAAAAGATGGAAAAAAGCCTCAAGAGGCTTTTTACCATATATGCATGCATGTGGAAGCCTTAGGATTTTGATCGGACCTTAAGGATCCGATCTAATGATTATTATATATATGTATGTAAGCCTACGGGCAACAAGGAGGCCACTATTATTGAGAATTTGGCTTGTGAGAAGTCAGGCTTGTGAGAGAGGGAGGCATTGAATATTAGGCCTGCGTGCCTGTGCATGTGTGTGAGCGAGACCGAGGAGTCTCGAGTGTAAATCTGCTTTTATATTAATATATAAAGATTCTGAGTTAATTCCTGCTTGTGTTAATGATGTTGAAGAATATTTCATGATGTATGAATTATTGTGAGTTCGTAGGAATTCTGCAAGACACAGAGGAGGGAATTCCTTAAGAGGAATCACAGAGAGCTTTTGAGACAAGTTGCAGCGATTCAGAAGAATCGAATGGGAGCCTTGAATCCATTAAAGGAGGGAAGTACCACAGTGATGCTTGACTGAAGCTCGACTTCTTCATATCAGTGCGCGTAAGTGTTCCGAAGTCATTTTACAAAGCCGTGATTAATTATGCTTACACAAAGGATATTCAATATTTTCCTTATAAGGAAACATTGGGTGGACGTGAATTCTTATTAAGATTGGCCCAGAACCATATCGGGTTCGAAACCAATATCGCATTGGAGGAGTGGAGCCTTTCGGAACTGCCGAAGTGTATGCTCCGACAGTCCGGAACCGAACCATTATAAAGGGGAGCATAAAGTAATATTGGGTCCGCAAGGGCCTTTGGGACTGTTAATTGTGCGCTCCGATAGCCGGAGCCAAAGTATTATAAAGAGCCGATTGAATGGGACGTCGGGTCCGCAGACCCTTTGTATTACAAAACTGCCGATGTGAACCTGCCGAAATGATGGACCCGAAATCATTAAGAAGCAGAGTATAAAGGGTCGTCGGGTCCACAGAACTATTGCATCACAAGAGGCCGCGATCACAACCCGCCAATATTACG
Organism: Pinus tabuliformis; assembly: GCA_031772625.1. Taxonomy (NCBI): domain Eukaryota; kingdom Viridiplantae; phylum Streptophyta; class Pinopsida; order Pinales; family Pinaceae; genus Pinus; species Pinus tabuliformis. Next base: position 737,307,603 of record CM062814.1, on the reverse strand, counting down.
GACCCGAAACCAGTATAGGAAGGGGCATAAAGAGTTGTCGGGTCCGCCTCGTGTCGGAGGTTGGAGTCAAGGGGTTGTTGCGATCGCCGAAAGCCGGAACCACCGATATATATAAGGGCGGAGTTATAATATTTGAAATCCGTGTGTATCAATTGGAGTGGGGTTTTATAGTGTTTCCCGTGTATTTTTATATATGTGGCTACGAGGGTTTTAAGGCTTAATGCCTATGTTGTAAGGTTTGCGAAGGGAGGCTAAGGCATGATTTGAAATTAATGTAAGTCCATCGTTATACAAGGCTGAAGCGGGGTTTTAATACTTATATATGGCAATGTTTGCAATAGATGTATATGCGGGTGGCTTCCGATAGTACTAAAAGTGCGATAAAGTTATAAAGTGGGATTTTAATTGTAAGTCCATGGTTATGAAGGGCCTATAGCCTATAACACTTCCGATGAGGCTTTGTGGGTCTTAACCCACAGGTACAAGGAGAATTATTTAAGGAATTGGGATTTTGGGCTTACCCCAAGATCCTCTTTTCATCAAGTGGTATCAGAGCAGGGAAAGTTTCCTGCAGAGAGAAGGATTCCAGAGCAGCAGAAGTTGGTATCAGAGCTGGAATAGCTCTGTTTGAAGATTCAAGTTTTTAAGTTAAGTTAATTGCATGTGATGAATGAATGTTAGATTTTGGAACTAATGAATATTGCAGCACAGAGATGCAGTGCAGTTGAGAAGTGAAACAAGATCAACAGGATCTTGAAAGGTGAGCTGACAGGTATTATTTATCTCTGGTTTAAAGGTTATGCTTGGATAATTTGATTTACAGGCATAGTGAAGAAATCTCAGTGGGAAGAAGTAGATCACAGCTAGAGTGCAGTGATGAAGGAGTCCAGCAAGGGATTCTAGGTGAATGTGGCAGAACCTAAAGATTCAACAGAGGTTGAATGAAAAGGACAAGTGTGTTCTTGGAAGTTGCAGATGAGAGAAGCCTAAAGGAGCAGTGGAGAATGCTCGAAAGGTTCCAGTAGAGGACCGGTGATTACCAAAAGACCAGATCCGGAGGGAAGGATTGGTGAGGTAAGTGGCAGCAAGAGAGTTTGTTGTTGTAGAGGCTTGATGCAACTCATGGGTGAGAAACTCATGGTGAAGGAGATGACTACTGAAAGTCATAAAGGAGAAAGAAGAGGTTCAGAAAGAGGCCACAGTAGAAAAGAGAAGAAATATGCCAAGGTGAATGGCATAAGACAACAGTTGACTCAGGAAGAGTATGAGAAAGAGAAAGCTGAGATAGAAGTTCATCTTGAGCTATTGATGGAGTTGTTACGAGAAAATGTGGAAGACCAGAGACATGGTTTGCTGATGAGGAAGAGAGTGAAGTGGTGGATGCTACAACAGAAAAGAGGTCGACAGATAAACATGCAGTTAACAGAAGAGCTGAAGAAGTTTGAGCAGATGATGAGTATACAGTTGAGTTCTGAAGAACTCAGAGCAGTTGAGTTGAAAGTGGAGGTTTCCATTGGTGAAATAGAGGAGAAGATCATTGATGATTTCTTGAGTTATTGGGTAAATCCAAATCAGCTGGATAATGTAAAACCGTGTATTTTTGTAGTTGACAATTGTGAGGTGATTACAGGTTTTACTAAGGAGGATGTGAAATCTTGTGAAACTGTTACAGCACAAGAGGAAGTTCTTATCGATGTAGAAGAAGTGGATCAATCTGTAGCACGGATAAGTGAAGCAACAGTTGAGACGGTTGAACTTTGTGATTTTCAAACTGAAAGTTTGTGTGTGAATGCAGGGACTATAAGTGATGATGGTATGCTTCAGCAATGCTATAGAGAAATTGCATTGTTGGAATACTTGTTGGAGAATTCAGAATATGATAAAGAGATTGCAGCAGAAGGTAGAGTTCAGTACAGTGAACAAGAGGAGAAAGACATCATGGAGATAGATGGTGTGAAAGGACTTGTTGATAGTCTTGAGGATTCTTCAGAGAATTCTTTGGGAAGAGAGGATCAGCATACTGATGTGCTGATTGAGATGGAAAATTCAGAACAGCATACTGAGGTGCTGGTAGAGGGAAGCAAGGCACTGATGCCTTATGATTTTTGTTTTAACAAGTGTTTTGTTAGTGCAGGTATTATCGCAGATGTTGAAGGACATTTGACTCAGTTGAGAAGTCAAATGAAGAAGAAAGACGAGAATTCTATGGAAATTTCTAATCCATGGGATGAGGATGTTATGTTGCTGGAAAGGATGCTGAATGATCAGAATTCAGCGCAGAAAGAATCTCAATTTCAGAATTGGGAGTTGCAGATGCATGGAGATGAAGATAGCAGAAAGGTGTACACAATGTACCAGTCCAGTAAGTTGCTAATAGGAGAAGGCAAGGAAGAAGTTTTCCGTTGTAGAAAACAAGAGGGCATGGATGATTGGGTGGCAGTAAGAAATGAGAAGGTAAGAATGGAAACAAGTATAGAAGTAAGAAAAGGAGCAAATATAGAAGCAAGAATTCAGCAAGTGACGGTAAAAATTGAACAAGTAAGAACTGAGGAATCCGTCTTAGCTCAGTAGGTATCAAGAAATCAACAGCTTGAAGATTTATTGGACAAGGAAATTGAATTAATCAGAAGAATCATGTTGAAAGTGTCTCAGAGGAAGACATCAGCAAGGAAGAGAAGTAGCAGAAGCAGCAGCAAAATAAAGACAGAGACAGATTATGAAAGTGTAGCAAGTGGAGAAAGATGGCATAAAGTGTGGAGACCTGGAGAAGAACAACATGCAGAAGCAGCGACAAATGGAAAGTTGCAACACAAGATATGGGATCCAGGCAAACATAGATCTGAACACATGATCAGGAGATCATGAATTTTTTCTACCTTGGGAGTCTGATGCAGGAGCATTCAGCCCAAGGGAAATCATTGTAAATAATAGACATAGGGGGTCAAGCATTTTTAGAATTATTTTCCTAAGTTCCAAGTCAGTTTAATCTTTAGGCTTTTAATTGTGATTTAATTAGATGTTCTCAAAATAAATAAATGAGAACATAGAAACTAGGGAGAGCTTTTAGGCATAAAAGCAATGAATGTGGGCTGTTAAGGGATAAGGAGGCTTTTTGTTTTAAAACAAGAAAAAGATGGAATAAAGCCTCAAGAGGCTTTTTACCATATATGCATGCATGTGGAAGCCTTAGGCTTTTGATCGGACCTCAAGGATCTGATCCAATGATTATTATATATATGTATGTAAGCCTACGGGCAACAAGGAGGCCACCATTATTGAGAAGTTGGCTTGTGAGAAGTCAGGCCTGTGAGAGAGGGAGACATTGAATATTAGGCCTGCGTGCCTATGCATGTGTGTGAGCGAGACCGAGGAGTCTCGAGTGTAAATCTACTTTTATATTAATATATAAAGATTCTGAGTTAATTCCTGCTTGTGTTAATGATGTTGAAGAATATTTCATGATGTATGAACTATTGTGAGTTCGTAGGAATTTTGCAGGCCACAGAGGAGGGAATTCCTTAAGAGGAATCACAGAGAGCTTTTGAGACAAGTTGCAGCGATTCAGAAGAATCGAATGGGAGCCTTGAATCCATTAAAGGAGGGAAGTACCACAGTGATGCTTGATTGAAGCTCGACTTCTTCATATCAGTGCGCGTAAGTGTTCCGAAGTCATTTTACAAAGACATGATTAATTATGCTTACACAGAGGATATTCAATATTTTCCTTAAGCGGAAACATTGGGCGGACGTGAATTCTTATTAAGATTGGCCCAGAACCATATCAGGTCCGAAACCAATATTGCATCGGAGGAGTGGAGCCTTTTGGAACTGCCGAAGTGTATGCTCCGACAGTCCGGAACAGAACCATTATAAAGGGGAGCATAAAGTAATATCGGGTCCGCAAGGGCCTTTGGGACTGTTAATTGTGCGCTCCGATAGCCGGAGCCGAAATATTATAAAGAGCCGATTGAATGGGACGTCGGGTCCACAGACCCTTTGTATTACAAAACCGCCGATGTGAACCTGCCAAATTGATGGACCCGAAATCATTAAGAAGCAGAGTATAAAGGGCCGTCGAGTCCGCAAAACTATTGCATCGCAAGAGGCCACGATCACAACCCGCCGATATTGCGGACCCGAAACCAGTATAGGAAGGGGCATAAAGAGTTGTTGGGTCCGCCTCACGTCGGAGGTTGGAGTCAAGGGGTTGTTGCGATCGCCGAAAGCCGGAACCGCCGATATATATAAGGGCGGAGTTATAATATTTGAAATCCGTGTGTATCAATTGGAGCGGAGTTTTATAATGTTTCCCGTGTATTTTTATATATGTGGCTGTGGGGGTTTTAAGGCTTAATGCCTATGTTGTAAGGTTTGCGAAGGGCGGCTAAGGCATGATTTGAAATTAATGTAAGTCCATCGTTATACAAGGCTGAAGCGGGGTTTTAATACTTATATATGGCAATGTTTGCAATAGATGTATATGCAGGTGGCTTCCGATAGTACTAAAAGTGTGATAAAGTTATAAAGTGGGATTTTAATTGTAATTCCATGGTTATGAAGGACCTATAGCCTATAACACTTCCGATGAGGCTTTTGTGGGTCTTAACCCATAGGTACAAGGAGAATTATTTAAGGAATTGGGATTTTGGGCTTACCCCAAGATCCTCCTTTCATCAGGATGGCTCTTGAGAGTCTTGTTACTGATGTGGAAGGTCTGATTGGTGTGTTTTCATCGATTTCGCTTCTTTAACATGAATTAGGAGGTCAAATCATATCATAGTAACTTCTCGTCACATGTTTACCTTGGTTGGTCGGTTACATGGGTAGATGTGGGAGAAGGGTGTTACAAAGTGGTATCTGAGCATGTTTCACCCTTCATACTGGATGGGTTGTGTGTTGGCCATGCATTCATGTCAGTTGTGTATGTGTTTCTTATGTTGTAATACTATGTGCTTGTTGCATTTGTATGGTCTGGGTCATGGTTGTAGTGATGTCGCTGTGGGAAGTTGATGGTGTTATTGTGGAGTGTGTCATCATGTGTGTATGGTTGATTATGAATTGTTTATGCATGTTACTATTCACATGTGGTCAAGTATATAGTGATGTGGTGGTTGTTGTCATGCATGAGGCCATGGTATGTGTAATTGATATAGTCATGCATTGATGACTGGACTCTAGCAAGAATGATGGTTATATGCTTATATTCTTATGTGTTATATTTATATATGCTATCATGACTATGTTATACATGTATTACGATGATTGGTTGATTCTGCAGACGAGGTATCCTCGTCGAACCATGCTAAGTTATGTTTGTTTATTATGATTAGGTTTAGCAGACATGATGTACCTTGCAAGAAGAAATATCAAAGATGACTAGAAAGATGGTAGACTGCAGTTCTTGAGACTCTCCCTATGGATCAGATGAGTAGTGTGGTGTTGGGAACTCTTCTGATTTGGCAGACACATTGAGAATCTTAAATGCAGAAATAAGGAGTTGTAAGGTAGACAATGACAGAATCATATAGGCACAGTAGAAACAAACAGAGGTAAATGCAGTCATTAGGGAAATTTTAAGGTCTAAATGGGCCTCCTAAGGAAATTATAAAATAATAGTGGAAATAATAAAATAGGATTAGATTACATCATCAAATTTTAGAGGGAAAATATAAAAAACTATTTTTTCAACTTATCTCCCTATGGGTTTACTCAAATTTTGAGCGGAAACACTTGTTGGATGCAAAATTTGATTACTTGTCCAAGGAGTACCCGTGACGCATACTTTCGATGGATCTCGCTACACAAAAAAAAATGAGAAATACATGAAAAACGTGAGTCCTGCAATCACATGTTTCATGTAAGTATTAACCTCGTGCAGAAATTACATGCATACGAATTCTAAAAAACAGAAAATAAACAATGCGAGAGCATAACACATAAAACACATATACACAAAGATTTTCCCCTAGATCCCAAAACCGTGACTACCATCTTTATTTTTCATTATGTTCCTTTCAATGTTACAATACATATATATACGTGCCAAAGCATACAATACCATGGAACAAAAACCACACGCCCAAAACCATCTGCAAAAACCATGCACAAATTCATAGGGTTGGTCCGCCCACCTAATATAGGGTCCAAAAAATATTTCCCTGGGGTGCTGCCCCAGACCTTGTAGAGGGGGCCTAACCACCCCCCTGTATAGGGGCGGTAATCACCACCCTGTGACCCCCCACGTTGCGCAATCAACGCAACGAAGGGGGGGCTCCGCCCCCCCTCTAACACCTTAGTAAACTAGGTGGGCTAGTCGAGGAAAGAATATAACACAACCCAACATTCTCCCACTTGTTGCTTTCTTTCCATAGGAGAGCTTTGTCATTTAGCCAACCCTGTAATGCCCATTGTTTCTCTACACCAAGAGAAATTCTCAAAGTTCACAGATTTTGTCAATACATCTACAGTATTCCTCAAAGTGTCCACCTTTACTAGCAACACCTTTTTGTCTTCTATCATATCCCTCATAAAGTGATACTAAACATCAATGTGCTTTGTATTTGAATGATAAGCAGGGTTCTTTGCCAAGAAAATTGCACTTTGGCTGTCACAGTCTATCCTTATATCCCCCTGTACTAACCCCATACTTGAACAAAATATCTACAAACAAACTGCTTCCTTGATTGCATGAGTGGCTACCATGTATTCTGCCTCTCGAGTTGATAGTGCCACTACAGATTGTTTCTTACTCATCCAACTGACTGCACCTCCAAATAGATTAAACACATACCCACTTGTAGATCTTCTCTTATCCAAATCTCCAGCCCATTCTGCATCAACAAAGCGAGGAATATCCAAAACTCTGTCCAATCCCAGTCTTCCTTGGTAGCACAAACCATAATCACTAGTGCCACACAAATACTTGAAAACCCGCTTCACTATTGTCTAGTGCTCCTTCCCTAGTTTTGACATAAACATGCTCAATACTCCCACTGCATGTGCAATGTCTGGTCTAGTACAGACCATCATATACATCAGGCTACTGATTGCACTTTCATATGGAACACGGGACATGTCCTCTTCCTCTTCTTGTGTCTTGGGACACTGTTCAACAGATAACTTCACACCTACAGGAATAGGAACCTTCACCAATTTATTGTCCTGTATATTAAACCTTTGTAGTATTGTATCAACATACTTCCTTCGTTTTAACTAGAGCTTCCTCTTTGCCCAATCTCTTTTAATTTCCATGCCCAAAATATAGTTTGCAGCACCAAGATCTTTCATGTCAAATTTGGAGGACAATTGGATCTTCAAATCCTAGATAATTCCTTTGTCATTTCCAACCAGCAACATATCATCCACATACAAGACCAGATAAATAACACGGTCACCAATTAATTTAAGATACACACAGTGATCTACTTTTCTTCTGGTGAAACCAAGTCCCCATATAAATGTCTCAAATTTCTGATACCACATCCTTGGTGACTGTTTTAACCCATACAGAGTGTTTTTTTAACTTGCATACAAGTTCTTTCTTACCCTTCATCACAAAGCCTTCAGGTTGCTTCATGTATATCTCCTCTTCGAGATCCCTGTGAAGAAATTTTGTCTTCACATCCATCTATTCTACCTCAAAATCAAAAGCAGCGACAATAGATAAAAGTAATCCAATAGAAGCTACCTTAGCAACAGGAGAAAAAATATCACCAAAATCAATTCCTGGCACCTGGGAGTAACCTTTTGCTACCAACTGAGCTTTGTATTTCTCCACCTTTCCTTCTGCATTTATCTTATTCTTGAACACCCATTTGCTACCAATGGGTTTCCTTCCATCCAAAAACTCCACCAAATCCCAAGCCTCATTTTTGTGTAAAGATGCCATTTTATCAACCATGGCCTCTTCCCAGAGTTTTCCATCCTCTGAATCTATTGCTTCCTTCACAGTTCTGGAATCATCATTAGTAATAGATAAAGCAAAATTTGAACAGAAAGCAGATGGACTATACCTTTCTGCCTGCCTTCTTTCTCGAACTGATCTTCTCACAACTGAAGTTTGTGGCTCTCCATCTTCTGATTCCTCTTATGCTGTAGGGTCTAATTCTTCCTCATTTAGCTCAAACTCTATCTTCTCAGGTTCCTTTGGTTGTAATTCATTTTTAATAACATCTTTCACCTCTCTAAACACCACATCTCAGCTGTACACAACCTTCCTTGTTACTAGGTTCCAAAGTTTATAACTCTTTAAACCATCCTTATACCAATAAAGATGCACTTTTCCAATTTACTATCTAGCTTTGTTCTTTTCTCCTTTGGAACATGTACATATTCATCACATCCAAATAACCCAAATGTGAAAGAGAGGGTTTCTTACTAGTCCATACCTCTTGTGGAGTCTTATCCTCCAACATTGATGAAGGTGATTTGTTGACCAGGTAACATGCAGTCTCCACCACCTCTGCCCAGAATTCCTCTCCTAACCCGACACCATTGAGCATGCTTTTTGCCCTTTCCATCAACATCTTGTTCATTCTTTCTGCAACTCCATTTTTCTCAGGTGTGTATGGAGTAGTCTTCTGTCGTGTTATACCACACTTCTTACAAAAAATTTCAAATTCCTTCTTGCAAAACTCTCCACCATTATCTGTCCTCAGCACCTTTATCTTCTTCTCTCTCTAGTTTTCCACCAGAGCCTTAAATTCTTTAAACCTGTCAAAGACTTCAAATTTCTTCTTAAAGAAATATATCCACATATTCCTTGAGAAGTCACCTATAAATGATACATAGTACACAAACCTACCTAGTGATGGAACCTTCACAAGTCCAAACACATCATTGTGCACAAGCTCTAATATCTATTTTTCCCTCTTTCCACCAGAGGGGAAACTCACTCGATTCTGCTTCCCATATACACAATTTTCACAAAAATAAAAATCCAGAGAGCTATTAGTGATACCTTCTACCATACCTTTACCATGAAGTATTCAAAGGCCCTTCTCTCCAGTATTTCCAAGCCTTTGATTCCATAGCATGGTCTTTTCTCGAGAGACCACTAAATTTTCTGCTTCACTTTCAGAAACCATAGAATTGTTGCACCCATCAACAACAGTGCTACCTTACAGCTTGTACAGAGTTCCAATCTGAACTCCCCACATCAATACTAGTGCTCCCCGAACCATCTTGCAGGTATCCTTCTCGAACACTATTTTTACACATGCATCATCCAGCTTTCTTACAAAAATCATATTTCTGGCTAATGCAAGAATATGCAGAACACCCGAAAGTGTTCTAATCCTTCTACCTTGCAACTTCAAATTGAATTTTCCGCGGCCAACGATTCTAGCCTTCCTGTCATCCCCCAAGAAGACATCACCACCATCATATTTCTCATACTCACAGAACTACTCTCTATGGGGATTGAAGTGAAAGGATGCACCTGAGTCAATCAACCATGCCTCATTATCTACATGTGTACTTGAAGAAGCCAAGTACACATCCCCACTTTCATTTGAGGTGGTTTTCGCCTTTGTAGAAGGAGCATCATTAGATCCCTTTCCTTTGTCAGGAGCTTTAGATTTACAGTCCCTTTTGTAGTGCCCTTCCTTTCCACATTTCCAGCACACCTTTATAGGTTTTCCTGGAGATTTAGATCTCCCAATCGATGACTTATTTTTGTTTCTGTTCTGGGACCGTCCTCGTACAGACAAGGCATCACCATTCTGGCTCTCCGTATTTTTCCGTCTCATTTCCTCCATCAACAAGGATGAGATTATTTCATCAAATTGCAAGGCAGTTGCATTGCTACCTATTGCAATAACTAGACTATCCCATGAATATGGTAGAGAACATAACAAATTGATGCACTTATCTTCATCTAAAATTTTAATATCAACATATAATAACTGACTTACAATAGTATTAAATGCATTCTAATGCTCTGTCACCAAGTCTCCATCTTTCATCCTTAGGTTATATAGCTTTTTCCGTAGGAACAGTTTATTCGCCAGAGACTTAGATTGGTATAAATTCCCTAACTTGTCCCACAAAACCTTTGTCGTAGCTTCCCCTGATACATTCAACAATACTAAATCTGAGACACACAATCGTATTGTGCTTTTTGCTTTCTGATCCAACTTCTTCCATTCTTCATCGGACACTCCAATTAGTTTAGTACCCAGATCTATCACAATCCACTGATCTTTATCCACCAATAGATCCTCCATCTTGAGTTCCACAACTCAAAACTCTGACCATTAAATTTCTCGATCTCTATCTTTCCACTGCTCGTCATCTTCTTTCACCATCAGAATCGATCCCGTAGATATCCCACTGAACATGGTCTACCATATGCCCGAGCAAAACCCCTCAGCAACAAAGGCGTCCCCTTGAAGCCAAAACAACTATGACACCAAATGTATGTTTTAACCCGATACAAAAATTACCTGCATACGAATTCTAAAAAACAGAAAATAAACAATGCGAGAGCATAACACATAAAACACATATACACAGAGATTTTTCCTCGATCCCAAAACCAGGACTACCAGGTTGATTTTTCATTATGTTCCTTTCAATGTTACAATACATATATATACATGCCGAAGCATGCAATACCATGGAATGAAAACCATCATGTCGAAAACCATGTGCGAAATCCATGCACAAAACCATAGGTAGGTCCACCCACCTAATAGAGGGTCCAAAAAAAATTTCCCTAGGGCATTGCCTCGGACTCGTAGAGGGGGGCTAACCGCCCCCCTCAAACCCCCTATGAGCCCCCCGCTGTGCAATCAACACAACGAAGGGGGGCTCTACCCCCCAATAAACTAGGTGAGCTAGTTGTGGAAAGAATATAACACAACCCAAAATTTCATGTATTTATTATCTTTTGTGTAGAAGGGTCCATTGAAAGTATGCAACATGGGCACTCTTTGGATGCGAAATGAAATTTTTCATCCAATGAGTACTCCCGCTCAAAATTTGAGTAAAACATTATGGAGATAAGTTGAAAATACGAGTTGAAAAAGTAGTTTTATTATTTTATTATTTTTTAATATTTTTACTTTTTTACTCAAAAAATGGTGAACCATCCCCCATGGTTGACATCAACATCCTGAATCCTATCGGTTCTTATAAATTTTATTTTGGTTATACATTTTTCTTATGAGGCCCATTGTAGACCTCAAAATTCCCTTAATGGATACTTCAAATTTCGTCATAATTGCAGCAACAAGGACGTATTTCGGATCAACCATGAGGAGGACAAAACTAATGGGGCATATGGTAGTAGGTCTCTTGGTGGTCACAGGTCGGATAGTGATGACATAGTGAGAGATGGCAGGTTGTTTGATACTTCGGATAAGAGAGGCGATGGAAAAAGGTACTATTCTAGTTCTTATTTAGATAGGCACTATGATCGTCATTGATATCATCCTTATAGGAGGAGTGATAAAGGATATTTTTTGGATGAGTTTAAGAAATCAAATCCATGTACATTTTATGGAGAGATGAAGAAATCACAGGATGCACAGGCATGTTTGCTTGGTATGAGAAAGTTCTTCAAGTTGCATGATTACTCAGAAAACATAAAATCCATAATATCTATATTCAATATCAAAGGTAAAGAATATATTTGGTGGGAAGATGTGAAGAATGTCAGGGGTATTCATGAGGAGGACTTGACGTGGAGTGATTTTGAGATACTATTCAAGAAGAAGTATCTATCAAAGAGATACTTTGATGACAAGGCAAAAGAAATCAAATAAGATTTGAAATCAACGTCTACACCAAAATCAATGCATCTAGTGCAAGAAATCAAATAGGATTAGAAATCACCATCTACAATGAGATTAATGCATCTAGAGAAAGTAATCAAATAGGATTATAAATAAACATCTACACTAAAATCAATGCATCTAGTGCAAACAATCAAATATAATTAGAAATCAACATCTACACTAAAATCAATGAATCTAGTGCAAGCAATCAAATAGAATTATAATTCATCATCTACACTAAAATTAATGTATCTTGTGCAAGGAATCTTCTTCCCTCTCTCCCCCCTCCATCTATATCTATATCTCCTTTCATATCTCCTTCTTTGTCTCTCTATCTCATCCCCCCCCCCCAAACACACACACACCCTCTCTCCATATATATCTATCTCTCCCTCCCTTCCTCCCTCCATCCCTCTCTCTATCTCTCTCTTCTTCCCTCTCTTCACCTACCATCTATATCTCTATATCCATCTGCCTCTCCTTTGTCTCTCTATATAACCCCCAAAGCATACACACTCTTCCTCCATATTTATCTATCTTTCCCTCCCTCTTACTCTTCCTCTCCCTCTCTCCCACTTCTATTTCTTTTCCCTCCTGCTCTCTTCTCTCCCTATCTATCTCTACCATATCACTCTCTCTCTCTATCTCTCTCTATGTTTCTCTCTTTATGTCTTTCTTCTTTCCTACCTCTCCCTCCCCCTCCAAATCCCTCTCTCTCCCTCCCTCACTCCTCTCTGTCGTGTCCTCTCTCTCTTCCTTCCTCTTCATCTCTCCCCCTCCAACTATGTTACTATCTCCCTCCCTCTCTCCTCTCTCCTTCTCTCCCCCTTCCTTCCATATCTCCTTCTCTCTCTCTCTATCTCACCCCAAAACATACACACTCTCTCTCCATCTCTCCCTTGTCACTACCTCTCTCTCTCTCTCTCCACTTTTCTCTCTCTATGTATTTCTTCTTCACTCCCTCTCTCCCCCTCCAACTACATCTCTCTGTCACTCCCTCTCCTCCTCTCTCTCGAGTCCTTCTGGTACTTACCCTCTCTCCTCCTCTCTCTCAAGTCCTTTTGGTACTTACCCTCTCTCCCTTTCTCTCCTGCCTCCTTCTCTACCCCATCATCTCTCTCTCTCTCCCTCTTCCCTCTAACCTTGTCACTATCTCTCTCCCCCTTCTGTCCCTCTCTATCTGCCCTCCAACCATGTCACTATCTCTCCCCCCTGCATCTTTGTGTCCCCTTTCTCTCTTATCCTTCTCTCCCTCTCTCACTCCTCTCTTTCTCTCTCTCTTCATTCCTCCTCTTCCCAATCTTTCATTGTATTTCATACTCAACCTTGTGACACCCCTATCTGTCCACCTCTTTGTTCTTCCCTCGATATATATCTAGAGTTAATATATATTATAATATATTAATATATATTATAATATAACAAATTTAATATTATATTAAATTTAATATTTCATTAATCCAAAGTTATTAAATTTAATAATATTAATATTATAATATCAATATTAAATTTAATGATGTTTTTTATATGGCATGATAACAAAATTTATAATAAACCTACATCAAATTAATATTTTCAAATATTACAATTTTGATGTGGAAATATTTATGTCTTTAAATAGTTTTTAATATATCCCTACATTATGGTTTTTCATTTTAAAGATTCATTTTACAGAAGTTTAGTTAAAAAAAATATTAAAAGATTTTGGAGCAAGATTTTGGATTCTTTGTGTTGAATTAACTTTTTTCCTTTGATTTAAGAAATGACATTGGGTTTAAAAATGTTTAAAATTCTATTTAATCTGAAATTTTAATGTGGTAAAAAAAATTATTAAAGGTAAATTTAAGATCCATTCAAATTCATGATAAATGAACTATTAAAAGCATGAGATAATTTACTATCCCTTCAAATACATAGTTATATTTTAATAATTAATCTTAGTCCATTAATAAGACTAAAAAGTTATATATAATTTAAGATTGGCCAACAATTGTTTTAAATTTTTTTTGAGGACGTGACATACTTACACATCTGAATCATACTAGTCTATAGAATGAGCCTCTTAGGGAAAAAATAAATTAATTGATAAAATAGATTATTAGATTAATTGGTAAAATAAATGACTTGCATATAAAATTAAAATTTAAAATTAGTGAATTAATCTATAATTATAAGTTATGAACATTAAAATATGTGAAATAGGTGAATTAATTCAGGAATATGTTTTATGAAATATATATATATATACATAATTAACTAGTTTAATTTTACTAAAATTTCAAAATTTTGCCATTTTTATTGTATGTACATTATATAAAATTTGATGTTTGCAATAACCTTAATATGTTTAAAATACCTTTAATGGAGGGCAATTTTTTACTTTGAATAGATGCCTATTCTCATAGTGTTAACTAAATTGTTTCTTAATTCCATAAGTTCATTTAAAATCAAAATGTCAGATTTTTACAAATGTCTATTCCCGAGTTGTTAATTATCTTGTTTCTTATGTTAGAGGCGATCTGGGATGGGTGACCTCCCGGGGAGTCCTAGTTACCAGATGCAAGCCCTGGAAATTATGATTGATGCTATGTGATTTATTTCACTAGTTTCATTCCCACTTCTTCACCCCTGTGAGTATCACCTGATGCAATGAGTGCTAAGTGGACCATTCATAAATCATAAGAAATTAGTCAATTACGACTACCTCTCATGAAAATGGTCATAGATGAATGACTTACTTAACATAGTTGAATCTAAAAAAAAATGATATCTAATATAATGCACAATGGAAACCCCTCAATACTTAAATACATAAGAGTGAAGGGATCTCTTCTTGAATGGTTCATGAGGCACAATACTTGCGAAGGTTTTACAAATGGGGTAGCAAGCTAAGTAGGTTTGATTGTGGGGAAAACTTCATAGTTAAGCGCGCTTGAGCCAGAGGCGATCTAGGATGGGTGACCTCCAGGGAAATCCTGGTTAAAGTGATGATTGATGCTGTGTGATTCATTTGACTAGTTAAAGTGATTATTGATGCTATATGTGATTCATTTCGCTAGTTTCATTCTCACTTCTTCACATGAATGGTTAAAGTGATGATTGATGCTATGTGATTCATTTCACTAGTTTCATTCTGATTCATTTCACTAGTTTCATTCCCACTTCTTCACATGACTGGTTAAAGTGGTGATTGATGCTATATGTCATTCGTTTCACTAGTTTCATTCCCACTTCTTAAGTGATGATTGATGCTATATGTGATTCATTTCACTAGTTTCATTCCCACTTCTTCACATGACTAGTTAAAGTGATGATTGCCGCTATGCGATTTGATGTTATGTGATTCATTTCACTAGTTTCATGATGATTGATGCTATATGTGATTCATTTCACTAGTTTCATTCCCACTTCTTAAGTGATGATTGATGTTATATGTGATTCATTTCACTAGTTTCATTCCCACTTCTCCACATGACAGGTTAAAGTGATGATTGATGTTATATGTGATTCATTTCACTAGTTTCATTCCCACTTCTTCACATGACTCGTTAAAGTGATTATTGATGCTATGTGAATCATTTCACTAGTTTCATTCCCACTTCTTCACATGATTGGTTAAAGTGGTGATTGATGCTATGTGATTCATTTCACTTGTTTCATTTTCACTTCTTCATTCCCACTTCTTCACATAACTAGTTAAAGTGATGATTGATACTATGTGATTCATTTCACTAGTTTCATACTCATTTCGTCACATGACTTACTTAACATAGTTGAATCTCAAAAAAATAATATCTAATATAATGTAGTATAGAAATCCCTCAATATTTAAATTTTATTTAATTAAAAATAATTAAAAATAAAAATATAAACTAACCCTTCAATATTTTATTTAATTAAAAATTATTTAAAAACGAAATTATTTAATTAAAAATTAAAAAATGAGTTATATTCCATTAAAAGTAAGTTAAAGTTATTAGAAGTAATTTAAAGTCATAGACAAAGTTAGAAATAATTTCAAGTTATTAGAAATAATTTAAAGTCATACTCAAAGTTGAAATAGTTTGAGAACTCAGATAATATTTTGAAGGATATCAATATTTCTTGTAAGCATGGTTGAGTTTATTTCTACGCTTTTTAATAATATATAATTTTATACATACAATCAGATATTATCTTTATTTATAATGAGCTATTTCCATATGGATGATTTTTTTATGCAGATGTGTATTCTATAGTTTAGAGAAATGTCTAAATTTTTTTAGATAATCAACCAAACATATATTTATTTTAAAATATAAATAAAATATTTTTTTAATTTATTATAATTAAAAGAAAATAGATATATATTTTTGGTTAGTTTTAATCATAAGTATGATGTAATAGATATAATTTTCATTGTGAATTTTTTGTGATTAATATTACAATTTAGTATAGGAGTTGTGGTAAAAATATTCCCTTTTTTAGTCATAAATAAAAATATTTCAATGTTCATTGAATTAAGGAAATTGTATATTAACTTCAAAGAGAAATTAAATAATTAAAAGAAAAAAAATACTTATATTTTCAGTTTTCAGTTAGAGGAAGATATATAATTTTTATAGTCTTTAAGAATATTTCAATACAAGACAATAAACTATTTCAATATTAATGAAAACTAATTTATTTCATTATCAAATTCATATATATCTAGATAGAGAGAATAAAAATATTTATTTTAATGTTGATTATAATAAAATATTTCAGTTTTTAAATAGAAAAATAATTAGAAATTAAAAATAAGATGAATCTATAATATGAATGGTTAAGATGAATCTATAATATTAAAAATAAGCCAAAAAAACTTAAACATTAAACATTTTAATATGAATTTAGTAAAAGAAAATGTCTAGATTTTATGGATTGGAAAAAATTGTATCTTTCATTAGGTGAAACAATGGTAAAAGATCAAAATTCTATCTCGTGATGCCAATACTAAAAAATGAAGATGAAAATATCATCCATATTAGTAGGTGATTTTCAAAAAAAAAGTGAGAAGCCTAATAAAATTGCCTATAATAATTTTTTTTTAAGATGATAAAATTTATTATAATTTAATTTTGACTTGTTGAAAAGAAAATCATCATTATATACTCCTCATCTCCTTCCCCATTATTATCCAATACAAACAATGATGTATAAAACACAGAAATGTAAACTTGCATCCTTCTATATGTCTTTAAGTTTTATCCCGTTAACTTTTAAATCTTATTTCAAAATTAAAAATTAATCTAAACCGAAATGATAATGGCAAATAAATCAATATATTACATTGAATCACATATTATTATTTTGTTTGGTTAGGTTTAAAAAAAATCTATCTTAATAAAAAAATATTTTCCATTTAATTTTAAAATAGTTTAAACCTAAAAAAAATATTTATAAATAAAACAATATGGCATATTGTTACATAAAACCACATACTATTTGAATCCCAACTTAATTTCATCCTTTAAAAAAAAATAAGATAAATTGAAATGTTTGATATATGTATAGTCAGTTCCGCTCAATTCCTTACGCCATTTAACTATTGAAAACTTACAACATTTGATTATTAAATTAAACAGTCAAATACAAAGCCAAAGTCCCTCTGGAGTCTGCCACAGCTAGAAGAAAACTTGACCTGGATTGACCTGTTTGTAATAAAGCTAAAGAAATTCACTCTACAGATTAACCTAATGCGAAAGGACCCTGCCATGCCATATGAATATATAAAAAATCATATGTTTTATACATAAGATATTTTATTTTACTCATAGATAACTAAAGCGCGTAATTAGGCAGTGAACACCTCGCGCTTGGAATGGCAAACAGGGGAACTTGTCTTGCAATCGTGGCTGCACATGCTTCGGTCATATCCATCTGCGCCAGATCTCCCTCAAATTTCCATTCAAAGTTGTGCAGCAACTGAACCAATGCGAGCTCAATCATGGGAATAGCCATGGGAGCCCCCGGGCATCCTCTCCTCCCTGCCCCAAACGGAAGCATTCTAAAATCTCGAGTTCCTGTTAAGTCAATATGCTCCTCCTGCATAAATCTCTCTGGCTTGAATTCCAGAACATCATCTGCACCCCAAACATTGGGATCCCTTCCTATGGCCCACAAATTAACCATCAGCATGCTTTTCTTGGGTATATAGTATCCGCCGACTGTGACTGCTTCAACAGATTCATGGGGAGTCGCTATCGGTCCCGGTGGGTACAATCGTAGCGTCTCTTTCAACACACATCGGAGGTATTTCATGGTTACCAGATCTGACTCTTTTACTGTACCATGGTCGCCGACTGCCGAGTCGATTTCTCGCTGCAAAGTCTTCATGGCATGAGGATGTCTGAGCAGCTCACTCATTGCCCATTCTACCGTAATTGCTGAGGTATCCGTTCCGCCGCCAAACATGTCCTGTAAGTAAAGCAGGACAACGTTATTCATAGCAAATACCATTGGATTGAAGTTTCAAAATTAGAGTAATGGCCGCAAATTAAGGAGACATACAAGCACAATAGCCTTGATATTTTCGCGTGTGATCTTCATCTTCTCGGTATCATCGTTGCCAGCTGGCTGCTGCTGCATCTCGAGCAGCACGTCCACGAAGTCTTTACCAGTCTCATGGCCCTGGGAGAGATTAGGATAGTGATGAAGATGGTCCTCAATTATTTTTTCACCGAGTTCATCGAATATTTGGTTGGCCTTCTTCATACGCCCCTTGATACCTTGCAAGTCAAGCCAATCAAGAAAAGGAATGAAATCTCCAATGTTGAAAGATCCCAAGATATCTGACAGTTCGAATAACAGGTCCTTGAATCCTTTGCCGCTGCCACCCAAATCATAGTCCGAAATTTTCCTACTCGCAAGTATTCGCCAAACAGTGCTGGACGAGAATGTAGAGATGGCCTTGCTAACATTGACAGCGACTGTTCCTCTGTCGCTTTCCTCCCAGATGGAGCGGATCATCAGACACGCCTCTTCCTCTCGCACGTGTCTGAAGGACTCCATCCTTTTGGCGGTCAGCAATTCTGTGACGCATAATTTTCTCATTTGCCTCCAGTATTCTCCATACGGGGCCGTCAACACATCTTTGCTGTTGTAGAACAAGTATTTGGCCGCCGCGGTTGGAGGTCGGCTGACAAATATGGAATCATGAGTTTTGAGAAAGTGTTTGGCCATCTCAGAAGAAGAAATGACGACAGTGGTGACAGAACCCAAGTGCAGAAACACAATGGGGCCATATTTGTGAGCAAGCTCTGTAAGAGTGCGGTGAACAGGCAGTTTCAATTGATGGAGATTTCCTATGACCGGCCATGGAAACGGCCCTGGAGGCAATCTGCCACCACCGTTCGTTCCCTTGTTCAGCCATTGCAATATCCAGTGAAAGACTAAACATAGAACTACGAGAGTTGCTAGACTGGAGATTAGTGTTGCAGGCGGAGACAGATATGGAGGTTGAAGTAGCTGATAAAAACCCATTTTCAACCTTCGACAGTCCCGCGAAAACTGGACTTGGATTATAAAGACGTTCTGGATTAAACAAAGCCAGACTGAGACATGCCCATGGGAAGAAGAAAATTGGAATATAATTACCAGCGATACATGAAAACCCAGAATTTTGTGGATGAAAAAGCAACATGCAACGAGATGCCGATCATTGATATTTAATTAAAGCTCTCGATCTGAAAGGGCTTAGCTAAGGCAACGCGAAGGCGGTGCTAACGCCAAAAGCATATGAACGGAAGTCCTTTGAGTTGAGAAAGAACATTTTATTTTTTAAGTAGTAGGAAAGGAAAATTTATGAAGTGGTCAAATCAGCAGTGGGACAGTTGTTATTTTTTAAATAGTAGGAAAGGAAAATTTATTAGAGTGGTCAGATCAGTAGTGGGACAGTTGTTACCGGTTGCTGTCTATGAATACAGGTTGATTCATTATTGTGATTCAAAAAGATCATATTATTTAAATTTAATTGTTAGTAGTCTAAGTTTTCATTTATATTAAGTTACATTAAGTTTTCATTTATATTACATATTTACAAGTTACATAAATATTAAAATTGATAAATTTTCAGATTTCAGACCATTCAACATTTAGCTCATTTAATTAACTTGGAAAAAAAAAATTGTGACAAGCTAGATGTTGGAGCTAGATCTGATGCACTTACATGGGTAGGTAAGGCGAAGACTATTTGATGTAATAATGGTTTGAAATGTGCTCTTAAGAGATGGAAAATGAGTCATTTTCATTATTATAAGTATCATTTTTCTCAAAGGAAACAACAACATTGAATTGGTCAGGTTTTATAATAAATTATAGCTGATTTTGTTTTATTTTTTTCTCATCAATGACCTGTAGGAATTTAATTTAACATTTATAAAAATTGTAAGAGTTAAATTTGGATAGTAAAATAAGAATCAGTTTTATTAATAAATAAAAAATAACAATAAATTAAATATTATATTGTTAAATACCATCACCAATAATTAAGAAATATGATTAATTAATATTGTTTATATTAAAATACATATATTTATATGTGTGTTTTATTTTTATTAATATAATTGTTTATAATTAAATTTACTAAACTATGTTTTTAATATAATAATAAGTCACATTAAATTTAAAATATTGTGAAAAAATTATAATTCATGAAAATAATGGAAAACAAAAAATCAAAAAGTTAAATAAAAAGGAAATAAAACTAAAAACAAAAAATTAGTAACTAATA
Source organism: Pinus tabuliformis (assembly GCA_031772625.1). Lineage (NCBI taxonomy): Eukaryota > Viridiplantae > Streptophyta > Pinopsida > Pinales > Pinaceae > Pinus > Pinus tabuliformis. Next base: position 737,287,071 of record CM062814.1, on the reverse strand, counting down.
GAAATGGAAGTTACTAAACAACCCACAATAAGGCCTCAACCATTCATCTTACAAATAAATAAAATTCAATAATAATAAAAATTGAATTCCTAATGTTAAGATTTGGATAAGCGTCATAAATTTTTGGTCAAAAGAAAGGTAATGCCTAGTCAAAGGAAAAACTGAATGTGTTATGCTTAAGATAAACTATATATATATATATATATATATATATATATATATATATATATATATATATATATATATATAAGGCAATGATAAGTGGTTGTTTGTCTCTAGTCTCCTTCGTGGGAAACTAGAATAGAGGTTTAACTTCAAAGTCTTGAGGTTAAGTATACCTCTGTGGACTATAGCATATGTTAAATAAAAATGACAATACTTAGACTCACTGAACCAATACATAGACTAAAAATAATAATTTGAGATTGCCTAAAAGTTATCATCCTATGTTGTCTGGTAGAGAACAACCTCATTCCCATGGATGTGGTTGTTGTTGCACTTGTTTAGGAGGATGTTTATTTTGTGATCCATTCCATCCAATTTCTCCTCTAATTTTGCCAACTTGTAAGCATTCTCTTGTTGATCATTGTTGTTGTTTGTGAGGATGTGCACAAAAAGAATTGTGTATGCTAATAAACATTGATTTCCCACATGTAGCGTGAAAATCTCAAGCGAGTGGACATACCTAGATTAGGAATTTAGTCCCTATTCTCGGCTTGAACATGGTGATTAGGAGTACATCGATATTCCTAAGACACAACAACTTCTATTCTTTCTATTTCTTAGCGAACAAGCTCGGGGATGTACTACTCGTAATGATATATGGATTCCCTTACTTGCACCTACGCTCATAGTTGAGAGGTCAGTCCCATATGGATGTTGCTTAGAGAGGATGCAAAGGGACGGCCTCTACCCCTCTCTATGAGAAACCACATATTGTCCACAAGTCATAGTTATACAAGGAAGTCTTAACATTTGAGATTGACGACAAGCGAAATGAATGGGGATAAGAGAGACAATTTTCTAGGATTTGGAGAGTCAAGACGGACAAGCAGAGATGGAGGAGCAGGAGAGAGGCTAGCATGAGAGGAATTGATGCGAGAAAAGATGGTTTTGGCAATTGACCCGAGAGCAAAGGTTGTAGGGAATTTACACCAGAGCAGAGGCTAATGGGATTTTTTATGGGGAGGGAAATTGTGAGGACTAGGAGTGAGCTGAGATGGAAGAGTGACAAAGAACAACTGATGGATAGGAGACCAATCCAAATTGGAGTATTTGCTAAATAAATACAAATCCAGAAGTCGAAGAAACCAAAAAATGACCTAACCAAACAAAATTTAATGCGAAGGAAGAAAAAATAGATTGAGAATAACATTACCTAGACCACTAAGGAGCCTTTTACCCGGTCAGAAACAAGAACAATTGAGTGCATCAAACATAATTTTCTAGCAAGAAGGGAAAAACTCTAAGATAGCTCTGCATATTCCGAATGTAAATACAGGGGTGCCTTGGGTCGCTCAATTTTTCCAATACCAAGGGTGTTCACGTAGTCAGTAGTGTGAACACACCAGTTATTATATGGGAATCCAACACATTGCTTGGAGATGGCGCAACATTCCATTGATCCTGCAGCAAAGGAATCCCATGATTGCCACTTCCCAAGAGGATTGAGTTGAAGTGTTCAGGTTATGAGTGAAGTCCATCATTCTGGTATAAAAATTTGATGCCTCCACTGTCCACCACGAAACTGACTTGTGTGGCATGTTACTTGCATGGTATTTTACATGATGATGGAGCCTAAATTTTGTGTCAGCAATCCTTCAAGGTGACCCATGAACTAGTCGACTTCCAAGTAGCTTGCATATTGCAACATTTATTTTAATGAGTGATCTTGATATTAAAGAGAGAAGATAGGGCCTCCATTAATGCACCCTCCATGGAATATGTAATATTTATATTAAATCAACTATATTATTTTTTAATTATAAATTAATTAACTATGCTATAAAATTTATACATCCTTAAATGTAAAATTAATTCTACATTTGAATTAAACCAACTCCTTTATGCTTTTATTTATTTATTGTGAAGTGACTAGCCACACTATGAAAATTATACATCCTTCATAAATTATTTAACATAAAAAAAAGGTTATCATTTTAATATTTTGAACAAAGTTTAATATAAGATTTTTGTTTAATTCATTCATATGTGTGATTAAGAATTTAACAACATTGGGAAAATTATACATCTTATTTAAATTATTTAAAATAAAAAACCTATTATTCTAATATTTTGGACAAAGTTCTTCCCTGATGGGGTGCACTCTGAGATGATTAGTAGGATTAAGGGATGATGTCACCACCCTACCATGGAATGTTTAGTAAATATAGGGGTGGCATGGCATCACCCATGCATGCTCAAGCATGTGGCTAGCAAAGAACCTGAAAATTATGGCCTATGACCTATTGTGATTTTTACATGTAAAGATTTAGGTTCAACATTGTGAATGGAAGCAAAATATAGTCCTCTTGCTTTAGGATAGAGGGTTTGAAGGAAATTGGTGCAAAAGGTGGTCAAATAATCCCTAGTCTCTACATAATTGGGAATTTTATATGATATTTTCTAAAGGGGACTCTAAACGAATATCCTAGTTTGTAGATTGGTTTGTCGGTCATCTGGTTGAGTCATCATGGAGAAGCTCAAGCTTCAAGAACACATCAAGATGGGTAGGGTTCCTCATTACATTTATATGCAGTTTCTCTATCATTTCTTGTGCGAAGGGCACCTCATATTTCACTACAACTACCTAATCTCTAAGACTGACACTTCTCTTGACCTTTAGATATTAGGTATCTCTTTATCCTTGTTGTTTCTTCATTAATTTTTATATTAGTTATAGTGTTCGGTATTGGTATTATTTTGGGCAACGTATTTTTATTGTTGGGTTTATTTCCAATCTATCTATTCCCTACAGGGTCTTCCATGCACTCACTTTGGTGTTTCTCTTGAGTTGCAAACCTTTATCTGACCCATCCTGTGGCACCTTTTTTTATTGTGTATTGCTTCTTCGTGTCCCAGGAGCTTACTATTTGTCAATCTGCATCTCTTATCCGCTATTTTGTTGTTAGCCTAGCTACTTTGGAGGACTTGGGCTCAAATTTTTAGCATGTTCTCTCTTTATATAAACCATCGGTACGTTATCCATTTGACATCCACACAAGTCTAGAGTATGTGAAGAAAGCAAGCTGGGGGAGGTCCTGGCAAGGTCGTAACCATGCCCAAAAACAGGCCTAAGAAGCCGCTAATACTTATCAAGTGATAGTTCCCCCTGAAACATAGAATGAAATCTACAATTTCGAATCTTTCGCTGCTCATAATGGACTAGATTTCTTAGACTCCACAATCCTTAAAGATGCTTCCATCTATATTCTTGAACCTGTGCATACTTGGGGTAGAAGGAAGCAGCATCTTAGTGCCTTGGCAATGTATTGGCATATGAAGACCTTGCTGGGAAGGGTTTTAAAAGACAAGTAGGAACAAAGATATAATATTTTTTCTAGTTTGGAAGATGTCAAATGTGTCTAGCACAATCAGAGAGTTTTCTTAGAGAGAATGCATGCAATGTTGGCTCACATTGAACTCCACCTCTAATGTGGGCCCACTCCTTTTGTTACCCTTGGTTCTAGTGTCAGAGACCTGACTCCTATTACATCCTTATATTCTAGAGTTTGAATGACAAATTTCAACTTTTATTTTTACAGTACAACAATAGATGCTCTTGTTATGTTAGTTTTGCTGGAAATTTTAGAATTTTAGACAACTTACTTTATTATTAGGCAGCCAAAAATATCAAGTTTCCATTAGACAAATTAAGATCACCTATTGAATGACATAGTTAAAAATGTGACTTGTCTAAAATATGTCTTTTACATTATATTTTAAAATAATACAATTATATATATATAAAACAAAATCTAATATAACATTTTGAATTAATTATTTATCGCATCACTTTTGGATACATAAAATTTTAAAACCTTATTTTTTTATTATTACTAATACGCTTGAGAACACTGACTATCACAAGTCTCTAAGATGGATGACTATTATACTATCAAAATTAAATAACCAATATAATTCAATAATTATTTTAATATGCCACAAACATTTCCACGTGGATTGAAAATTGCTTAATAAGTTTGGCAGCAATGGGGCATTACATTATTTATTCAAATATGTTGTCATGTTTCCTTGTGGCCTAGATAAGTATTTATAAACAATGTTAAAAATGGAAAAGACCACCATTGTTATGTTTCTAGTGGCCAACATGATACTCATTCATAAACAAAGTTAAAAGTAGAGAAAACCAACCACCCTCAATAAGAGGGAGGAACAAGATCAAACCAAATATGTTGTCCTCGTCCTCACCGTACCCTTAAGAAGAGGGTGGGAAAAACCAATGAGTTGTACACAATTATGAGAAATGATTAAATGGATGCAGGGGAATGAAGGATGTAAGATAACAAATGTAAAGTATCCCCGACCAAGGTAATCATGCAATACAATCGTAGGTGACAATAAAAACCAATGAAACTCAATAAAGCAGTAGTAGGTGACAAAAAACAATAACAATGACCGATGCACAAGTGCATCTCAGAGCTACTTCTAATCAATTAACTGCCCCTAATAAAAACTAATGAGAATGCTCTCAACCACCGACAAATGGGAAGAAAGTAATGAATAAATTAAATGCATAAAACTAATGAGAATGCTCTCAACCACTAACAAATAGGAAGAAAGTAATGAATAAATTAAATGCCCGAAAAAAATAACAGTGAGAAGAAACCAATAGCAATGAGTTGTCTGAATCAAATAAATTAACGTATAACTCAAATAAATTAATATTAATGAGAAGATCACCGCAACGTACGTTGTCATTTTCCTGTGTCCTTTACAAAACAAAGGATATGCTAAGTAGTGGTTAGATTTTATGTCGTCATTTTCCTCGTGTCCTTTACTACAAGAACAAAGGATATGCTAAGTAGTGGTTGGATTTTATGTTAGAAAATGGGATGCTGCAAACATTATCTTCGAATGTTGCAATATTTACGTGTCGATATTTGAGTGTCGGTTCATCAACTTCTATCTCTGAAAATTGATGCTGGCAGTGGATGAATACAATTACATATATGTTATTTGGTGTAATAAAACTATTTACTAGGGGCTAGAGCAAAGAAACAATCGTTTCTCTTTGCACTACCTACTAATAAGCGCTTATTTTTATATTTTCGGAAAATAAAGTTTTAAATATAATATATTTTTTATTTTTATTTTTATTTTTTGAAAAATAAAGTTTTAAATATAATAGGTTGATTTCTTATTATTATTATTATTATAGAAAATTACACCATTTTAACTCATTTAAACTAATTAATAATTAATAAGATGATTTAAAAAAAAAAACTTTATTCGTAGTATATATAAATTTTAAATGGTTAATTTATATTTTTTTTACTGAAATAAATCGTCAATTAAATAAAAATAACTTTAAGTTATACTCTATAACCTTTCTACAATATTATTATTATTATATTAAAAAATTAAGTAATTTAAATTAGTATTTTTACAATATTATTGACGTATTAAAAAAATAAATAAAAATATTAACAACATAGCAAATTCTAAAAAATGACATCAACTTTTTATATTAAATTCATAATTGTATCACTAAAATTTTAAGAAATGGCATCAACCTTTTACATTAAATTCATAATTGTATCACAAAAATTCTAAAAAATGACATCAACCTTTTACATTAAATTCATAATTGTATCATTATCCTTGTGGACTGTGTGGAATCCCGATCAAATTTATTCAAATATATCATGAGGGCCCCTTTTGGCCACATAATTTTGCACTTCTCTTCTGTCAGATTTGTCTGCGGTTGGCTGCCCGTGCAGATGATGTATTTGATGGTACCGCTCAATATAACTACTGGACATAATTAAGGTCCCTTCAGTGGTATTTGAAGGAGACTCTTAAATAAGTGATTATGGCTAGGCTTCCTCCTCTTCACTCCGCATACTTTTTCAACCACATCCCCACAAAGGTACTTGAAGGAGATTCTTAAATAAGAGATTATGGCTAGGCTTCCTCGCTCTTAGCTTTGATTCCTTTTTAACCACTTTAGGCTTCCTCGCTCTTTACTCTGATTTTTTTTCAACCATTTTTAGCGGGATGTGTTTACATCATCATTATCATTAATGAGACTATGATTTTGGATTACTTAAAATAAATGCATATTTATATGAATTTAGCTATTTTAAAGAAACTTATATTCTTTCTATTTCTTGGCGGACAAGCTCGGGGATGTACTACTCGTAACGATATATGGATTCCCTTACTTGCACCTAGGCTCACAGTTGAGAGGTCAGTCCCATATGGATGGTGCTTGGATAGGTTGCAGAAGGACAACCTCTGCCCCTCTCTCTATGAGAAACCACGTTGTAGGGAATTTACACGAGAGAAGAGGCTGATGATATTTTCTGTGGGGAGGGAAATTGAGAGCACTAGGAGTTAGATGAGATGGAAGAGTGATGAAGAACAAAGGATGGCTAGGAGACCAATATAAATTGGAGTATTTGCTAAAGAAATACAAATCCACGAGTCAAAAAAACCAAAAAATGACCAAACCAAACAAATTTTGATGCAAAGGAAGAAAAAATAGATTGAGAATAACGTTACCCAAAACACTAAGGAGCCTTTTACTAGGTTAGAAACAAGAACAATTGAGTGCATCGAACATAATTTTCTAGCAAGAAGGGAGATATAGTTCTGCATATTCCAAATGTAAATACAGGGGTGCCTTGGGTCGCTCGATTTTTCCAATACCAAGGGTGTTCGTGTAGTCAGTGGTGTGAACACACCAATTATTATTATGGGAATCCAACACATTTCTTAGAGATTGTGCAACGGTCCATTGATCCTGCAGCAAAGGAATCCCATGATCGCCACATCCCAAGAGGATTGAGTTGAAGTGTTCAAGTTATGAGTGAAGTCTATCAATTTGGTATAAAAATTTGATGCCTCCACTATCCACCACGAAACTGACTTATGCGACATGTTACTTGCATGGTACTTTACATGACGATGGAGCCTAAATTTTGTGTCAACGATCCTTCAAGCTGACCCATGAGCCAGTCAATTTCCAAGTAGCTTACATACTGAAACATTTATTTTAATGATAGATCTTGATCTCAAAGCGAGAAGATAGGGCCTCCATTAATGTGTTAGAGATAACAGAGCGGAATTTTAAAACAAATAAGACACACAGCATTCAACCATGAAAAACATAGAGATTTTAACGTGATTCACCCAACCAATCTGGGCTACGTCCACCAAACAGAGGCATCGACAATCTTATTACTCAACAGGAGATTACAACAACAAAATTCCTCACACCTTCTCATCACACGTATCCTCTACGGGCTTACATTTTTATAGCTGGAAGTAGAAAACTGAATCATAAATTCACTCACAACAAATATAGGATGCAATAGCACCTCATCAAGAATAAATGGAGCTAATTTAGCAACAAATATTATTGTTGTCACATTCATGATATTTTTTCCAAATTTAATTAATAGAAAATCTCAACAATCTCCACCTTGACAACAATTAGCCTGATACCCTGTTCCATTATTATTTTATCTTTTCTGCAAGCCAAGAGAAGCCAGACACCAACATAGCTTCTCTAAAAAAAATGGTTTCGTGAACATGTCTGCATTGTTTTCCTTTGTATGCACTTTTTCAAGATAGACTCCCCTTTCAGTGATAACTTGTCTTACAAAATGGTACTTGATAGGTATATGCTTTGATTTACTATGATAGGCCGGATTCTTAGCCAAATGAATTGCACTTTGACTATCACAAAATAAGTTGATGTTGTCTTGTAACCTACCAAACTCACCAAGCAAACCTTTCAACCAAATCGCTTCTTTGCAAGCATGTGGACAAGGATAATTTTAGGGGCGAATGTTCGCCGTTTTGCGAAATTAAGGGGTTTTTAATTTTTAGTGGGCGAATATTTTGTATCATAGTACATTTTTACAAATCACCTCAAATAGCCCACCTTATTTTAAGGGAGAGGGTAAAAAAGGTAAATTTAGCCCTTGAAATTAGGACTTACAACCTTCCGTTCGCCCATTTTCAAGAATAGGTTTTATTTAAGTGAATCCATTCGCCCATTTTCAAGAATAGGTTTTACTTACGTGAATCCTATGGGCAAAAATACCATATTTATAAAAGAGGTATGGTAAATTAATAAAAATATAAATAAATGAGAGGTATGGTAAATAAATAAAACATTTTTTATATTTACTTCATAAGTCACCTTATATACATGTAAGGGGGTAAACAAATAAAAATATAAGTAAAGTGGAGGTATGGTAAATAAATAAAACGTCTTTTTATACTTACTCAAAAGGTATGGTAAATAAATAAAAATATAAATAAACTAGACGTATCGTAAATAAATAAAACCTCTTTTTATATTTAGTCCATAACCCTCGTTCTATTTATGAAGGCTCAAGAAAGAGGTTTTATTTAAGTGAATCCTATGGGCCAAATACCATATTTGTAAAAGAGGTATGGTAAATTAATAAAAATATAAATAAACGAGAGGTATGGTAAACAAATAAAACATTTTTTATATTTACTCCATAAGTCACCTTATATTTACGAACACTAAAAAAATGGGTTATATTTAGGTGAAACCTATGGCCAAAATACTATGGGATAAATACCATGGACTAGATTGTTATTAATACCATGCAAAAAACCATTATTAACCCTAATATTAGAATTAATAAAAATAAAAATGGCACATGGTATTGATCCATGGTATTCACCAAAATGGCACATGGTATTGACCCATGGTATTCACGTGGAATGTAGCCTATTTAAATGGGGGAATTAAACCAGCATATTTTACAATTGAGTAAAATATTCGCCATGCCTGGTGAGAGATTCGCCAAAAAATTATATATACATATTATATTATTGATAAAATCGCCTTCCATTTTTCCTATATACCATGGAGATTCGCCCATTTATTATATTTATAAATTTAGGGGGGGTTCTTAAAATTTTCCCTGCATGTGGAGCAGATATGTATTCTTTTTCAGTAGTGGATAAAGCAACAATGTTCTGTAGCTTTGACATCCAGCTAATAACTCCACCAACAAGAGTAAAGGCATACCTTGATGTTGACCTTGTCTTATCCAAATCACCTGCAAAATCGGAATCAACATATCTACAAACAAATTCACTACTCCTGTTATAAGTGATACAGTAATCACTTGTGCCTCTCAGATACCGAAGCACCCATTTCATTGCTGACCAGTGTTCTTTTCCTGGATTTGCCATATACCTGCTGACAACCCCAACTGCATGTGAAATATCTGGTCATGTACAAACCATCGCATACATCAAACAACCTACTACATTGGCATATGGAATTCAAGACATATATTCTTTTTCTTCATTTGTATTAGGACATAAACTTGAAGAAAGCTTAAAATGGGAAGCTAAAGGGACTGAAATAGGCTTCACATTGTTCATACCAAACCTCAAGAGTATTTTCTCAATATACTTCTGTTGTGATAGCCACAGCTTACCATTGCTCCTGTCTCTAAAAATATCCATGCCCAAAATCTGTCTTGCTACTCCTAGATCTTTCATATCAAATGTCCTAGCCATCTGAGCCTTTAACCTGTTGATCTTTGTTATGCTTTTGCTTGCTAAAAGCATATCGTCAACATACAACACTAAGATAACGAACATGCCATTACTTAATTTCTTAAAGTAAACACAATGATCATATTCACTTCTTATATAGTTTTGACTCATCATGAAAGAATCAAATTTCTTATACCATTGTCGAGGCGACTACTTCAGACCATACAATGATTTCTTGAGTTTGTAAAAAAATTTCTTGTTGCGATTTTGAACAAACCCTTTTGGTTGTTCCATGTAAATCTCCTCATCTAAATCTCCATGTAAAAATGCAGTTTTAACATCTAGTTGCTGTAATTCTAAATCAAGTAAAGCAATTAATGCTAACACAATTCAAATTGAAACAATTTTTACAACTGGTGAAAATATCTCATGAAAAGCAATGCCTACTTTCTGAGAAAAACCTTTTGCAACCAGCCTTGCTTTGTACCTGTCCTCTGTATCATCAACATCCCTTTTCAATTTTTAAACCCATTTACATCTCACAATTTTTCTGTCTTTAGGAAGTTCTACCAGATCCCATGTGGCATTCTTGACTAATGCCATCATCTCGTCCTTTATAGCTTCTTTCCACTTTTCACTTTTAGAACCTTCTATAGCTTCCTAATAGCACAAAGGTTCATCATCATTAGCGGTTCAAGCAATTGAAGTAACATAATCATCATACCTTTTAGGAGGACGTTTGATTCTTGTAGACCTCCTTAAAGATGTTTTTGGTACTTCCACAATTTGTTGATTATTATCTGTAGGAACCTCTTCATGATCTGCATCTGAAACATGTTCATGATCTGCATCTGAAACTTGTTCATGATCTGCATCTGAAACTTGTTCATCTTGACTATCATCAGTATTTGAACTGGTTTCAAACTGAATGTGTTGAAGCTTAGATACATTATCCTGTTTCAGTTTATCATCTACATTTGGCTTTTCAAGTGAAGATTCATTAAATTTAACATCTCTGTTAATGATGATCTTGTGAGTAGTAGGATCCCACAATCTGTATCCCTTAGCCCCATCACCATATCCAACAAAGATATATCTTTTTGATTTAGGATCTAATTTAGAACGCTGATGTTTTGGAACTAGAGAATATGCATCACAACCAAAATCTTTCAGTTTAGAATAATCACAAGGATGACCTTTCCATAACTCTTGAGGAATTTTGCATCCTATTGCAGTTGATGGTGATCGTTTTATCAAATAACAAGCTGTAGAAACTGCTTCTGTCCAGAATTCCTTCCGAAAATTGGCATTACTCAGCATACTTCTTGCTCTCTCTAAAAGAGTCTTGTTCATGCCTTCAATAACTCCATTTTGCTGAGGAGTATATACAATGGTTTTATGTCTTTTGATCCCAATGTCCTTGCAATAATGATCAAATTCCTTTGAAGTAAACTCACCACCATTGTCAGTTCTTAAACATTTAATGGTTCTTCTAGTGATGTTTTCAACTAATGCTCTAAACTGTTTGAAAACTGTGAATACATTAGACTTCTTCTTTAACATGTAGACCCACACTTTTCTAGAGAAATCATCAATAAAAGATACAAAATATGATGATCCTCCATATGAGGTTGTAGGAGAAGGACCCCACACATCAGAATGGATATAATCAAGGATTCCCTTACTAGTATGTTTTCCAGTTTTAAACTCTGCTTGCTTTGTTTCCCATATATACAATGTTTGCAGAAATCTAACTTAACATACTTTAAACTAGGAAGTAACTTAAGATCAGATAAAATCTTTAAACCTCTTTCGCTCATATGGCCCAACCTTTGATGCCATAAACAAATAGAATTACTGTCGTTTTTAGATCAGGGAAAATTTTAAGAACCCCCCTAAATTTATAAATATAATAAATGGGCGAATATCCATGGTATATAGGAAAAATGGAAGGCGATTTTATCAATAATATAATATGTATATATAATATTTTGGCGAATCTCTCACCAGGCATGGCGAATATTTTACTCAATTATAAAATCTTGTAAGATCTTGGCGAGTCTTTCACTAAATAATAAAACTTTGTAAAGTCCTAGTGAATCTTAGCATAGGCTACACGCTGGTTTAATTCCCCCATTTAAATAGGCTACATTCCAGGTGAATACCATGGGTCAATACCATGTGCCATTTTGGTGAATACCATGGGTCAATACCATGTGCCATTTTTATTTTTATTAATTCTAATATTAGGGTTAATAATGGTTTTTTGCATGGTATTAATAACAATCTAGTCCATGGTATTTGTCCCATAGTATTTTGGCCATAGGTTTCACCTAAATATAACCCATTTTTTGAGTGTTCGTAAATATAAGGTGACTTATGGAGTAAATATAAAAAAAAAAAATTATTTGTTTACCATACCTCTCGTTTATTTATATTTTTATTAATTTACCATACCTCTTTTACAAATATGGTATTTGGCCCATAGGATTCACTTAAATAAGACCTCTTTCTTGAGCCTTCATAAATAGAACGAGGGTTATGGACTAAATATAAAAAGAGGTTTTATTTATTTACGATACGTCTAGTTTATTTATATTTTTATTTATTTACCATACCGTTTGAGTAAGTATAAAAAGAGGTTTTATTTATTTACCATACCTCCACTTTACTTATATTTTTATTTGTTTACACCGTTACATGTATATAAGGTGACTTATGGAGTAAATATAAAAAATGTTTTATTTATTTACCATACCTCTCATTTATTTATATTTTTATTAATTTACCATACCTCTTTTATAAATATGGTATTTGGTCCATAGGATTCACTTAAATAAAACCTATTCTTGAAAATGGGCGAATGGATTCACTTAAATAAAACCTATTCTTGAAAATGGGCGAATGGAAGGTTGTAAGTCCTAATTTCAAGGGCTAAATTTACCTTTTTTACCCTCTTCCTTAAAATAAGGTGGGCTATTTGAGGTGATTTGTAAAAATGTAATATGATACAAAATATTCGCCCACTAAAAATTTAAAACCCCTTAATTTCGCCAAAGGGCGAACATTCGCCCCTAAAATTATCCTTGTTTTAGACATTGTAGAAGCATGATTTGATTCTGTTCTTCCTTCTAACTGAAAAATATTTCCAACCTTCTTTTCTTTCATTACTAGTAAAATTCCTTTATAGACTTTCATTACTCCACCTTGAATAAAGGTTTTATATCCATTAGTGTCTAGTACTCCTAGTGAAATGAGGTTTTTTCTTAGTTCAGGTACATGTCTTACATTAGTTAGAATTTTATTTGTCCCATCAAACATTTTAATCTGGATACTACCAATTCCCACAATGTTACATGTGACATCATTTCCCATGTAAACTACTGCATCATTGATTGATTTATAAGTTTTAAACCATTCTCTATGAATGCACATGTGATTTGAGGCACTAGAATCTAACAGCCAATGTTGATCATGATTAGACAAACTAACTGACAACACTTCATCACTCATACCTGAAATGGATGTCTAACATGTATCTGTCGTGTTTGCTTCTTTCTTCTCTGTCGAAGAGTCTTCTTTGGATGTTTGCTGTCTCTTCCAACAATCCTTCTTCAAATGTCTCGATTTGCCACAAAACTAGCACTTTACCTTACTCTTCTTGCCTTTCGATTTTGAACGCGAGTTGTTGTGTTTACTGAAGTGTCTTTCTTTAGAATAACCTATGACCATCATTTCTTCTGATGTAGAGGTTTTTGAATTTGACCCCTTCCTTTTTTCTTCGGACAACAGAGCTCCAACATCATCATCAAATTCAAGGGTTTCTGATGAACTAAGACTTATAGAAGTAACAAAATGATCTCATGACTCGGGCAACGAGCATAATAAAGTTACAGCTTTATCTTTTGATTCAAATTTTACTTCTATACTTTCTAACTGCACCAGGAGAGTATTAAAGGTATTCAGATGATTAGTTATCATCGTACCTTCCTTCATGCATAAGCTGTATAACTGTCGCTTCAGAAGAATCCTATTGGTTAAGGATTTTGTCATGTACAGCTTTTCAAGCTTTGTCCACAGACCAGCAGCAATTTTTTCTCACACGATGTTAAACAAAACATCATTCGCCAAACACAGTCGAATGCCGCTCAATGCTCTTCCATCCAAGTCACCCCATTAATCATCTGTCATGGTGTAAGGCCTTTTGGCTTTTCCCAACAGTGCCTTCGCCACGCCTTGTTGCACGAGTAGATCATACATCTCCACTTTCCAGATCTCGAAGTTGTTTTTTCCATTGAACTCTCGATCTCAAATCGAGCACTTTGAGTTTTTTCCATGTTGTGTCACACAAAATCTCCAATTGAAACTTTTAATAAATGAAGTTTTTATTTAAAAAATTCCCTTCACCAATAAAATGCCTTTGCCTTATATTACCATTTAAAAAATGAAATATGATATAAATATAATATCATATATAATACAAATCATTTCTTTTTGTTTTGTAAAAAAAAAGGCATTTCGTAATAGCTTTATAAAAACTTCAAATGACTTTTTGTTAATGTACAAAAGGAGACCCATTTGAAATCGTTTTTTTAAAGACCCATTTCAAAACGTTCCAAATCAAATATCGTTTGTTTTCAATGGTTCAACGGCATTTTAATAATCGATGTAAAAAAAAAAACTTGAAGACACCGTGTAGCTACCTTTCACCGCTGCAAATTCATCATTCAACGCTGCTTTTAACGCAACCTTAACCAGCCAAAGATCACCGTGAAATCACCGTCCAGTTCACCTTTCACCGCTGCTTCCGTTCAACACCAGTTAACAACTTCTCCAAACTCTACTTTGCATAAATCTAGTCTTCCATACGCAGATCTCACTTCAGCTTGTAATCATACACAACGCCATATGTATGCTTAAAGGGGTTGTGCTCGTCATGTAAGGACCCACAACAATCGACAGCACAATGCTCAACACAGCAAGAGGAGGGTTTTCCTTTCCAAACTGCAACGCAGCTTTCTCTGCAAGTGTTTTCACCTCTACGTAGAACCGACCATTATCCTTTGTTTGCCTGATGATGTCCAATGAAGTCCAGCAGGATTCATCAATAAGTGAACATGACACGCGGCACGCTTTGTGCTCTCTTGCACGATTTCAGAACGTTCAGAGTCCCTTGGATTGCACCATCGACTATCTTTGAAAACGCTGTCAGATTGAATCACTGCAACAGGCAGCTCAACCTGCTCTGATACCAAGTGTTAGAGATAACACAGCAGAATTTTAAAACAAATAAGACACACAACATTCAACCATGAAAAACACAGAGATTTTAACGTGGTTCACCCAACCAATCTGGGTTACGTCCACCAAACAGAGGCATCGACAATCTTATTACTCAACAGGAGATTACAACAACAGAATTCCTCACACCTTCTCATCACACATATCCTCTACGAGCTTACATTTTTATAGCTGGGAGTAGAAAAATGAATCAGAAATTCGCTCACAACAAATATAGGATGCAATAACTCCTCATCAAGAATAAATGGAGCTAATTTAGCAACAAATCCTATTGTTGTCACATTCATGAGATTTTTTCCAAATTTAATTAATAGAAAATCTCAACATAATGCACCCTCCATGGAATATGTAAAATTTATATTAAATCAATTATATTATTTTTTTTAATTATAAATTAATTAACTATATTATAAAATTTATACATCCTTAAATGTGAAAATTAATTTTACATTTGAATTAAACCAACTCCTTTATACCTTTTTTTATTGTGAAGTGACTAGTGACACTATGAAAACTATACATCCTTCATAAATTATTTAAAATAAAAAAAGTTATCGTTTTAATATTTTGAACAAAGTTTAATATAAGATTTTTGTTTAATTCATTCATATGTGTGATTAAGAATTTAACAACTACACTGGAAAATTATACACCTTAGTTAAATTATTTAAAATAAAAAATCTATTATTCTAATATTTTGAACAAAGTTTTTCCCTGATGGGTTGAACTCTGAGATGATTAGTAGGATTAAGGGATGATCTCGCCACCCTACTACAAAGAGTTTAGTTAATATAGGGGGTGGCATGGCCTCTCCCATGCATGCTCAAGCATGTGGCTAGTAAAGAACCTGAAAATTATGGCCTATGATCTATTGTGGTTTTTACATGTAAAGATTTAGGTTCAACATTCTGAATGGAAGCAAAATATAGTCCTCTTGCTTTACGATAGCGGGTTTGAAGGAAAGTGGTGCAAAAGGTGGTCAAATAATTCCTAGTCTCTACATAATTGCGAATTTTATATGATATTTTCTAAAGAGGACTCTAAAGGGATATCCTAGTTTGTAGATTGGTTTTCCGATCATCTGGTTGAGTCATCATGGAGACACTGAAGCTTCAAGAACACATCTAGATGGGTAGGGTTCCTCATTACATTTATACGCAGTTTCTCTATCATTTCTTGTGTGAAGGGCACCTCATATTTCTCTACAATTACCTAATCTGTAAGACTGACACTTCTCTTGACCTTTAGATATTGGGTATCTCTTTATCCTTGTTGTTTATTCGTTAATTTTTATATTAGTTATAGTGTTTGGTATTGTTATTATTATGGGCAATGTATTTTTATTGATGGGTTTATTTCCGCTCTATCTATTCCCTAAAGGGTCTTCTATGCACTCACTTTGGTGTTTCTCTCGAGTTGCAAACCTTTATCTGCTCCATCTTGTGGCACGCTTTTGATTGTGTATTACAACTCCATGTCCCAGGAGCTTTCTATTTGTCAATCTGCATCTCTTATCTGCTATTTTTTTTTTAGCCTAGCTACTTTAGAGGACTTGGGCTTAGATTTTTAGCATGTTCTCTCTTTATATAGACCATTTGTACGTTTTTCATTTCAAATCCACGCAAGTCCAGAGTATGTGAAGCAAGCAAGCTGGGGGAGGTCCTGGTCTCCAAGGTCATAACCATGCCCAAAAATAGGCCCAAGAAGCCGCTAATACTTATCAAGTGACAGTTCCCCGTGAAACTTAGAATGAAATCTACAATTTCGAATCTTTTGCTGCTCATAATGGACTAGATTTCTTAGACTACACAATCCTTAAAGATGCTTCCACCTAGATTCTTAAACCTAGGCATACCCGGGGTAGAAGGAAGCAATACCTTAGTGCCTTGGCATTGTATTGGCATATGAAGACACTACTGGGAAGGGTTTTAAAATACAAGTAGGAAGAAAGATATAATATTTTTTCTAGTTTAGAAGATGTCAAATGTGTCTAGCACAATCAAAGAGTTTTCTTAGAGAGAATGGATGCAATATTGGCTCACATTGAACTCCACCTCTAATGTGAGCCCACTCCTTTTGTTCCCCTTGGTTCTAGTGTCAGAGACTTGACTCCTATTACATCCTTATATTCTAGAGTTTGAATGTCAAATTTCTTTTATTTTTACAGTACAACAATAGATGCTCTTGTTATGTTAGCTTTGCTGGAAATTTTAGAATTTTAGACAAATTACTTTATTATTAGGTAGCCAAAAATATCAAGTTTCCATTGGACAAATTAAAATCACCTACTGAATGACATAGTTAAAAATGTGACTTATCTAAAATGTGTCTTTTACATAATATTTGAAAATAATACAATTATATATATATATAAAACAAAATTTAATATAACATTTTGAATTAATTATTTATACCATTTGGAAAATACTTTCACATACATAAAATTTTAAAACCTTATTTTCTTATTATTACTAACATGCTTGAGAATACTCACTATCACAAGTCTCTATACTCACTATCACAAGTCTCTAGGATGGATGACTATTATACTATCAAAATTAAATAACAAATACAATTCAATAATTATTTTTACATGCCACCAACCTTTCCACGTGGATTGAAAATTGGTTAATTGGTTAATAATTTTGGTAGTAATGGGCCATTACATTATTTATTCCAATATGTTGTCATGGTTCCGTGTGGCCTAGATAAGCATGTATAAACAAAGTTAAAAATGGAAAAAACCACCATTGTTATGTTTCTAGTGGCCAACATGATACTCATCCATAAACAAAGTTAAAAATAGAGAAAACCAACCACTCCCAATGAGAGGGAGGAACAAGATAAAAACAAATATGGTGTCCTCATCCTCACTATACTCTTAAGAAGAGGGTGGGAAAAACCAATGAGTTGTACACAACTAAGAGGAATGATTAAATGGACACAGGGGCATGAAGGATGTAAGAGGAATGATTAAATGGATGTAGGGGCATGAAGGATGTAGGATAACAAGCGTAAATTAACCCCGACCAAGATAATCATGCAGTACAATCGTAGGTGACAAAAAAACCAATGACACTTAATAAAGCAATAGTAGGTGACAAAAAGAAATAACAATGACTGATGCACAACTCAGAGCAACTTATAATCAATTAACTGCCCCTAATAAAACTAATGAGAATGCTGTCAACCACCGAAAAATAGGAAGAAAGTAATGAATATATTAAATGCCCGAACAAAATAACAGTGAGAAGAAACCAATAGCAATGAGTTGTCTGAATCAAATAAATTAATGTATAACTCAAATAAATTAATATTAATGAGAAGTTCACCGCAACGTACGTTGTCATTTTCCTGTGTCCTTTAAAAAACAAAGGATATGCTAAGTAGTGGTTAGATTTTATGTTTTCATTTTCCTGTGTCCTTTACAAGACAAAGGATATGCTAAGTAGTGGTTTGATTTTATGTTCGAAAATGGGATGCTGCAAACATCATCTTGCGATGTTGCAATATTTACGTGTAGATATTTGTGTGTCGGTTCATCAACTTCTATCTCTGAAATTGATGCTGCCAGTGGATGAATACAATACATGTATGTTATTTGGTGTAATTAAACTATTTATTAGGGTCTAGAGGAAAGAAACAATGGTGTTTCTCTTTTCACTACCTACTAATAAGCGCCTATTTTTACCTATTTTTAAATTTTCGGAAAATAAAGTTTTAAATATAATATCTCTTCAATGGATTTGCCTATATTACTTAGTGCAATGGATCGATAATATTACGAATAATACAGACAATTGAGCAGTTAGATAAACATAATAGACAACACACATAACACAGCAAATTTAATATGGAGTTCACCCAAAACTCTTGAGCTATGTTTCCTAGTCCAGCCTTTAGTGGTGGCCTCTCTATTATGTCTTCAAGAGCATAGTTTTACAAAGTGTGAGCTCAAATTGAGTCTCAACACAACAGATGCAAACAACAAGAGTTTTTATTGAATCCCTCAGGCTTCTCTGAGTACACAGACTCTCTCTTTCATTCTCTATCTCTGTTATTTTTCTATGTCTCAAGACTGCTTGTCTCTGTCTTCTATCTTCTGTGGCTTTAAAGCCAATTGGCGCTGTCTGTTTGTTTCCCATTCTCAGGTTCTCTATGTCCCGACCTTTGTCCGCTCGAATCCCCCTCTGAGCATTAGCAATCATTGCTAAATGCCTTCAGGGATGGTGGCCACCTGTTCTGTAACGGAATGGACCATCGATGCCTTTGAAATCCCAAAAATGGTCGTTCTCTATTTACACAGAGAAATACACGTAAAACTGTGAAAATCCGCCAATCTGTCGTTTATCGAATTTGAAATATTATAAATTTCGCTCTATACTCCTATCGAGTCTACCTTTATATCGCTTATCGCATCTCCACCGTTGATCTGAGAGATCTTGATCCAATGTCTGAGGTTCATTTCGGATGGTTCATGTGTATAGGAGTTAACTACCCGAAAAAGGGTGGTTTTCTCTCTCCGGCACCTAGCCACGTGGCAGCCAGTGTATGGGCTGGGGTGGAGCCCGAACAAAACCACTTACCGCCTACGGCCCACTCGAAATCTCGCTTGTTTCGGATCTCAAAACATATACACCTGCATGTATAAACCCTTTCGGGTCCGGTTTCATCGCTTTATTCACATTTCTTTTGTTTTTCGTTTATTTAACGAAAATGTGATTTACATTGAAAAAACCCTTTTACCGGACTTGAAATATTATCAACTATCACCCATAATCCTGTCGATTTGGCTATCGCAGTCACATGCATCGACCCGGCTCCTTTGTGTTGCTTCGATGCGATATTGCGATGTGACTTGTTGCAATCGCATATCGCATAAGCTCCCGGGTTGTTGTAAGGGCTCCGTTGTAATCTACCGATGTGATATGGCGGGTTAACCTGGTCCATTGATCTATGCACTTGATCGATGGTCCTCATTGACCCCACCGATCGCTATCGCAACATTTATATGGTTGCCTCCGATAAGCTCCACCTGCCTTCGCCGATCGCGATATGCCGATCGGATCTGGACCATTGATCGGCCAGATCCGACGGATCCTGTGAAAAGTTGTTTTAAGCCTCCGATAGGCCTTACTTCACTGTTTTCTTCATGTTTTTCACTCCTGATAGTGTAATACGCCTTTTTTAAAGGTTTTCTTTATGTGATAGTTTTTAACTATGTGAAGACTTAGAGGTTTTTAGGATCCATTTGGATTAGAAACCTAACAAAATCCCACTGATGAGATTGTATTAGTAGTGAGACTGAATGCAAGACAAGAGTTGGGAGTGGTGAGAACTGGGTTCAAAACCAAATTGAGAATGTACCTGAATACCAAACCCCACAAACAAGCACTGAGCAGTTAAAGGATACTCCAGTTGGGTCTGAGCTTTGTAAATATGTTGGGGATAAAACGACCACCAACTCAATGGATGAGCCAATCCCTGTGTTATGCAAGAACAACACAAAGAACATTGAGAATAACCACAACCTTGATTACCCAAACACTAATCCAACCGATGACAAGAGAAACTACACAAATTAATTGTAAGGGAAGGAGGGTGCGAAGGTAATGATTGACCTTCAGGTACTATTGTGACCCAAAGCTTTAACCACCTTTTGATAATATTCGAGGATTCTTGGAGGCAACAAACTGCAAGGTTCTTGACATCCAGGCCTCCAAATTTCCACCACTTTACAAAAAACATAGGGCTTATATAATGGAATGTGAGCGTGAGGGATCTAGTATGATGAAGGGAGAGAAAAGCATAGATCTTGCATGAAGCGGGCCAAGTGTCCTATTTGAACCCAAACTTTAGCAAACCAAGGAAATGTCACATGATGAGCTCATAAATGAGCATAAATCTATTGTGAGGGTAATCTCTTGTAGTGGCCAATCCACCATGGAAGGAACTCGCCATATCTGATCAAACAGAAAGAATGGACAATTGAAATATATTATTTTGTGTTATTACATTTGAAGTTTAGGGTTGAACTAAAGAGTTTAGGGAAAATACAACATGTTGCTAGTCATCCCTCACCTTACGTTTTACAAAGGATGGGGAGCTTATTCTTGACCTTTTTTATGTATGATTATTAACCATTTTGGGAGTAGCGATTTTACTTATGATTATTTAAAATTTTTGTTTTAGGCCCTACTCCTTTACTTTCTACCTTTCCACCTTTATTCAAAATCGATCAAAGCTACTTTACCAAATTCAACACATGGAAATTTTTTACCTAATCCTTCAGGGCTTTGTCTACACAACTTCTTCGTTAGAAATATGTGAAACAAACTCAGCACATGGTACTTGAGTAGTCATGTCTCATCCCATTTTATTACAGAGGGAATGTTGCAGTTGGAATAAAGGGAACCTACCAACTTCTACTTTTCTGGCCTAATAATCAATCTCATTCAACTAGGTATCTCGACAAATTACCAACGGTTTCATTTTTCCATAGTCCCTATCCTCTTTAATGTCGCTATATACATCTATGGAACCTATTATACCTATTCTAGTCCATTCAGGTCAAGGAACCCAAGGAAGGTAGAGAAAATATACCCACCAAAGAATTAAACGCCTAAATATTTTCTAGTCGTTCATTTCCATAAAGGTAATTTTGAGGAAGAAGCTTACCTAAGTCACTAGCCACAACCTCTTTTTTACTAAGAAATAAAGAAGTTAAGAAAAAAAATAAGAGAGATGGATATATTCATTCTTTTATTCCTTATATATAGATGGAAGGGAAGCTCATGTAACTTGACTAACATGTTCTTAAAAACATATTTGTTGACCCAAGTTCTTGTTTGTGAGGATAGTTTTATTTGAAGAAGAGTTCTCCTTAGTTATTTGTTTCCTTCTCTGAGCTTATTATTCATAATCTTCATTATGTGAAGAAATTCATGTACTAGTAGAAGAAAACCATCTCGAAAAATGCAAATAATCACAAATCGAGTTTCTCACAATTGGTTTACTCTATATGGATACTATGGAAAAAGGAACTAAAAGGGTCAACTCTAAACAGATGAAAGGATGGGAAACAATATCATCTATCTAGAAGAACTAGATGGAAAGCATAAATACCCTGCTCTCAAAAAGCATTTATGTTTCTGCACATAAGAATTTACAATTCAAGATATTAAAATTTAAAATTTATGAGAATTTAGAAACATATGAACTAATTTACTTACCAATCTCTCTTCTCTGAAGTAGGTTCATAGGGCCAACAGATCACGATCATTTATTCTCTAGTGTAATGGAATTCATTCTTTTATTTATTTCACTTCTAATATGCATTATAGAAAACAAATAATAAAGATCTCAATTAGAAAGGTGTTGGGTTAAGAGATACATTAGAGCCAAGTGGTAAAGTTGTAGAGAACATGCAGTAGTACACTAGAAGAAAGACTTGAAGCGATAAATATAATGTGGCAATAGGAATTCACTAAAATTATGAAAATATGAAATCTTATGAAACTTTGGATTACCCAAAGTATATACATATAAGCCAACATAAAGATATATGTTTGAATTATACACTAGGAACATTAAAAGTTTATGGACTAATGCTAACTACAAACTAGCATTAATTCATGTTTAAATCAAATTTGAAAGTTAGCATCCTAAGTTTTAATGAAAATCATACATCACTAACATGATACTTACCATAAAACTTCAAATATATTTCTCAAATAAAAATTTAAGAAATAATTTATTATTATTATTATTTATTGATATCCTAAATCATATGTTATAAAAATTTGGACAATGGTTGAGTTGATGATATACAAGAAACTATCATAAGATACAAAATGATGAAGGGGTCTATAGATAGGGTTTTAGGAGTATGCAACTAGAGCTTGATTTCTCCTCTACATGGAGGATGATCTAGTGGACTATTCAGTTGATCCCCTTGAGGGGATGAAAATTTGGGTGCAACGTAAGGAGCTCTCATGGGATTCCCAATCACTTGGACTCTCCTAGTGGATGTTTAGGATTCGTAGTGCATGTTTCAGATCCTATTGTAGTCATGTCACATTGTGATTAAGTCGTTGCAAGCATTTCATCCAATTCCCTCGATCACCCTTATCCTTTGATGGCAGCCCCAAAAAATGTCCTTGGTAGGAATTCTATAGTAGGTTATGTTCATTCTGTCTCACCTTCCTCTATGACCTTAGAACTCATTAACCCTATTATACTATGTTTACTACCCCAATTACCACAATCTTCTCCTCCCTCCCCACTCTAGTTCCTTTAGCCGCTTTTTGATGTGGGAGATGCAGTTTAGTGGTTTACTTCCTTCCTATTAGAAACTGACCCTCCACATAGCAAGCAAAGGGTCAACAAACCCTAGTAAAACATGTGTAAAATGAAATATCCTCTCAACAAGCCTTGTTATGAACGTAGATGTGCAGTTAAACGATATTTATAGGATGGAATAAATGAGAATGGTAGGTTATTTTTCTAGTCACCGCATCGTTATGGCAGTAATATTGGATGGAAAAAAACTTCATAAAGCTCCTTGGTTACTTGCATTAGTGTTTCATTTCACTAAAAGGTCGGTTACGTTAGTAGCTAAAAAAGGAGGGTGTGGAAAATATCTTTCTTCATATATGGTAGTGGGGTTCACAAACCCTTTTTGTCAAAAGATGAACTGTATATTTTGGTTCTCGATCTGAAAAGTGGTTTCAATTTGTATTTGTCCTCCATCCTCGCCTCTACAATCATGGCCAGAAGATGATTTCTGTGAAATTGGGAGTATAAATTTGTATTCTACTATATATATATATATATATATATATAGGTCGACCTATCCTACAAAAAAATTATGTATATGGCGATGGCTAAGATCTTGGTGGGTTTGAACCTATTCTTTGGGACCCCTGATTCCATTGTGATCTAATATGGAGAAAAACCCACATCCAAGCACTGAACTATGAGGGAATTTTATTCAAATGTGTTAGATTACATTACTATGGGCACTTGGGTAAATATTTTCCTTTGGGGAAAATAAGGAAGCGATGGGTCAAAAAGAAACCTAGGGATGTTGATTCATAAATCCCACCTTCCCCTGATTTAGTCAAAGTTGAGTGCGCATAGGGACATAAATACTCCCCTCCTTCCCCAAACTCAGTCAACTAAGGGATATACCAAACAAAAGCCCTGAAATAAATGTCAAAGGAGAAGCCAGAGCCAACTTTCAAATCTATGGTTACTTCCAAATTTTAAGTGACGACCTCCAATATGGGTATGCCTCCTCCTTCTTCCTTCATTTTTCTCTTTTTTTTTTTATGTTTTTCTTCCCATTGTTTCTTTTCTCCCCCATATTTCCATTCCCTCCTTGGCATCCTATTCCATTTCAAAACTACAAAATTTATCCTCCCCCTTGCCCTCCCCCTCCTTACCCATCTTCCTTTCCGTTCCGCCCAAAAAAACCTTTTTCCCCTATAGCAAATATTTCCCTTCTTAACCCTGCTTCTTGTCCCCTATATGTTCCTCTACTCACCCACTCCTACTCGTTGACCTAAGGATGGTCTCAAGATGAGGAGAAGTCTTCAGGGTATTTTTTTCTAGATCCTAGGGTTAGTTTCAAGTCTTTAGATGAGGAGACTCCTCTCCCCATTGAGAGAGGAAGGAAGTATCACATCTTCGTTGCAATGAAGTAGGCCTCCTCAAAATTTTAGGTAAACAAAAATCCATTATTAGGGTGCTTAGAATATTGGTCGTAGCGAAGAACTTGGAAAGAGAATTCTCTCCCTAAATATCATGGGCTTGGGAAACCCCTCAAAATAATTGTCCCTAATATGTCTAATTATGACTCTCTCTCTCTCTCCTCACATGATTTTTATCTAGGATACGATGATAGATGGGTCCAAGGTGGAACCTACTCTATCTTCCATTCTTCTTGATCGGTCCTTGCATCACACTGATGCATCTAGTAGACCGTGTGGCTTATTAATAGCTTGGGAATCCTCCTAATTGTGACGAGCACAATCTTGTGCTACACTTTCTTGTTCGACCACATATTTCACCAATATGGATTTGAACTTCCAATTCATTAGTCTAAAAACTTATGGGTCTTATTTAGATAAGAAACCCTTATGGCATGAAATTTTCAAAATTCCATGTTTTGGTTCATATCTCATTTTTATTAGGCATGATTTAAATTTTACTATTGGGAATTCTGAGATTTGGATGCCTTCATCATGCCCTAATCCCATGGCTGATGTTTTTGTGGAGAGTATTGACTCTCTAGGACGGTAGACATTCTTCTAGCCAAATTAGTTCCCACTTGGACCCATAATAGAATTGGGAATGTATATATTTCCAAGAGATTAGAGAGATTGTTGATTTATAAAAACATCATTGATCAAAATATTCAAGTAAAATAGTGGGTCACTTCTAAATGGGTATCAGACAATAAACAAATTATTTTGGACATGGAATATTATCCATCAAATCCTATGTTCATTTTTTTAACTCAATCCAACATGGCTAGAAAACCCTGATCGAATTCAAAATATCCAAGGATCCTGGATGGCTTACAATCCCACTCTTGGTTCCTCTGCCCCCATTTTGTTTTACGAAAACCTAAAGAAAGGGAAAAATTATCTCACTTTGGGAAAAATGTAAAAAATAGCAAGATGAAAATAGCCTATTAGAGGTTGAATCTCAACTTTAGGACATTCTTCTCAATACTAATCATTGATCTTTCTCTAATGGCGAAAAGAATCTCCTGAATCTCTTGAAGAGAAAAAATGAATTATCCTTCTTAATAAGGAAAATGAGTGGAGGCTAAAAGGTGGGGCTCTATGGTTGAAGGTGGGAGATGAGAACACCAAATATTTCCATGAATAGAGAATCACAAAAGCCATTAATACCATTTAAGAGATTACAAAATCTTATTTCTCCAAAGCCACTTCATTCAATGACATTGTTGAAGAAAGATGCTCCTATTTCAATTCAATTTTTAGGAGTCAAGATCAAGAAAACATTGATAAAATTCCCCATATAGCAAGTTCCTTCCCTCACTTTGTTGATGGGGATGACATTGAATATCTAATGAGATAATTTTCCAATATAGAGCTAGAAATGGTGTTGCAAAACTTCCAAAATTATAAGATCCCTAGGCCTAATGGCCTCTCCATCAAGTTCTATCACACATGCTTTGAGTTCATTGGTGATGATCCGTTGTAGGTTATTGTATTCTCCAAGACTCATAGGATCATTTTAGCCCCTTTCAATGCTACTTTTTTGGAACTTATTCCAAAGACTGGCAATCCTATTTCCTTTGATCAATTTCGTTTGATATCCTTATGTAACTCTATCTATAAGATTATTTTGAAAAAACATTGCTCTCATGCTAAAGGACATTCTCTCTTATCATATTTCATTCAAGCAATTTGAATTCCTCAAAGGGCGTCAAATTCATGAATCCATTGGAGTGGCTCAATCAGTTCTTCACTCTCTCCACTTACACATATAAAATGTTGGCATTTATAAAGTGGTCCTCTCTAAAGAATTTGATAGAGTAGATTGGTTATACATTATACTTATATTTCTTCATTTAGGGTTTTTCCCTCCTTTAGTGGATTGTATTTACAGTTGCATCAACACCTCTTCATTGCCCATCCTTTTAAATGGGTGAGCTTCTTATTTCTTTAATCCTCGGCGTGGACTAAGGCAGGGATTCCCATTATCACCTCTCCTTTTTCTTCTGATGTTTGAAGCTCCAAGTAGGGACATTCTGGATGCAAAGTACAAACACCTTATTAAAGGAATTGAAATCTCTAGGACTAGCACTCTCTCACACCTCTTGTTTGTGGAGGCCTTAATTATCTTTCTAGCTTTGGATGTTGGAAGTATACATTCTATTTCACATATTTTGGATCCCTTCTCCTTGGGCACTGGAATGATCATCAATCATGAAAAATTGACTCTTTATGGAAATGAGATGGACTAGAATGACTTAGACTTAGCTCACAAGATCCTCTCAAAAAGTACTTCTCCCCTGGTAGATTCCATGAAACACTTGGGCTTCATATTAAAGGGAAACAATTATAAAAAAAATTATCTAGTCATGGCTAATTGCAAGAGTAGAACTCATAATCGGGAACTGGTCAAATAAATGGATTTCAAGAGCTAGAAGACTTTATTTATGTAATGATGTGTTGGAATCTATTTTCGTGTATTGGGAATCTTTAGCCTGGATTCTCTTAGGAATATTAGGTAATATAAAACTATTATCTTTCTGATATCTTTGGGCAAGGAAAAATGATTGTAGACCCTTTTCTCTTACAACTTGTTCTTCTATTACTCTCCCAAAAGAATTAGGTGGTTTGGGATTAAAAAGATATGTTTTAGTTTTCCAAGGCTTTAACTACTAAAGGTGCTTGGAATCTTATCAAATGTGATGGATTGTGGTCTTAGATTATGCAAAACAGATGCATCAATCCTTCCTTTGTTTTGTATTGGTTAAGACATCCTTGAAAATTTGCTTTGAAGGGGTCAATTGTTTGTTGCTTCATTATAAACTCCATTTAAACCATCATAAAAGGACTTAGATGGCATATTGGAGATGGCTCAGAGGTTCTTGTTAGGAGATACCCTTCGATTGGTAATCGATATTCCCATTACCTCCTATTGCCTCTCATAGAACTATTAAACAAGAAAATTATATTCTTTCTAAATCAAGCTTCTAGTAGGTCTAGTCCTTTCGTCCACCAAAAATGGTTAGCGGATCATACTCTTCTTCTGGAGGGTGACCTTGCTACTGAATGAAACTTGTACACTTAATTACTTAAGAAAATCCTTGTTTCCCTCTTTTCAATGGAATACCAGTTGGTTTGGCCTTTGGCTCCATCAGGTCAACCAAAAACTCGGTTATCTTCTGATGGCTCAACTCCAAGCTACTCAACCCCACCCCCTAAGTGGGAAAAATAGACTTCAAAAATATGTTGTCTTCCCAATTCAAAACCCTTTATGTGGTTTCCCTTAAAAAATAACACCCGCACTTAGGGTTTCCTACAGAAGTAATCTTTCCAAAGGTCAAGTATATGTCCCATATGTCTAGAAGAGGTTGAATTGATTCCATGCCTATTCATTCATTATCCTTTCTCCAAAATTATATGTCAAGAAATCCGGAAAATAACCAGGGAAGATCTATTGTGGACAAGAAACTCAGTTGATGAGTTATTAAAGGCCTAGATCGAAAAGAAGCATAGGGAAAGCTTTAGGTCCCTCTGACTGGTGGTCTGCTAGGGTATCTATTTAGATAGAAATGAGGCGATTTTTTTATGATTAGGGACATACATATATGAGGGTTTCCCTCTCTATCTTGGTTGTATAGGACTTTCTTCTAAAACATATTATTTGTCAAGGCCATAAGCTACATGCTCCCACCATCATCCTAAAAAATAAGAAGTGGGAATTTTTCAATGGAGTTGCCCCATCCTCCTCCGTGGTGTGGGTCGTTGCAGGGCACATTTAGGCCTAGAAACTAATAACTATGTTGAACTCTTTGCTTCAAAATTTCTTCTGCAATTGGTTTTGCACCTTCATATTTTGGCAGTGAACATTTATGGGGATTATTTGACAATCATAAATTGAATGAATGGAAAATCAAAATTAACAAATCACTCTCTGTTTCCGCTTTATCAAAAAATCACATGTAGATTACAACAATCCTCTCATATCACCTCCACACATTTCTAAAGGGAAGAGAATAAAGAAGCTATCAAGATTTCAAAAGGAGCACTGGAAATGGCTGAAGTTCAGTGGAAAATCGAAAAGATAAGGGAGGCATGCTCCACCTTCTCCAATTATTCCCTTGGGAATGACTAATATTTTTTCATGATAGCAAAAAAATAATGAATTGTTTATATTCTATGTTTATTGGGACTCTCTATGTATATAAAGCAATAAATATCAAATCCTTTATCTCTAGAAAAACATAAACAAATGATATATTGAATATACAGATGGTATCCATCTACAAATAAAAATAAGGATACAAGACAGAACTTGTAAGACAATGCATGAAAGATGATGTACCATGATGTTTTTCATGCTACTAGTTAGGTGATAATTTGGATACAAATAAAAGAAAGTTTTTGTCTCTTTGGCTTTTATCAAGTGTGTGTGGGATGTTTTGGCACTTAATTTGTTTTTCTATTTTTTTTAGATATAAAGTTAAAATTGGTTGGTTTTGTTCTTTGGCACTATGCCATTGGAATGTGCACAAATGTATCTCACTTTTTCTATAAATAAAATACTGATTATTTTCCTTGGAAAAAACGAATGATGGAAAATATGTATGGGAGAATTAATATAGGTCAAATGATCTCGCATTCGTTATAGTCCAGGCAGGGAATAATAAGCGACGATGAATGAAAAAGAATGAAGGAAAATATGCAGTGGGAAATTAGTATATGTCAAACAATCTTGCGATCGCTATAGTCTAGGCAGGGAGAGCGATGATGAACAAAATTGAGGATTTCTATCACTTTGATTTTTCTTATATCATTATCCCAAAAAATTTATATATTATCAAACTGGTAAAATTACCAATTTGAATTTCAAATGGCATATTAATAATAATTGGTTTCTTGACTTTTATATACAAGTGATTAATGTTGATGAGATATTGGTGATGACCTCAAATTCTTAAATGTTATAAACCTGGGAAAACATTAATATATTGATCTTCATGCGGTGACTCCGGAAAGTTTCAGTATGAAACTCCAAATTGTTCTTGTTATTGCGATTTATATTTTCTGAGGAAAGATGGAAATGTGGTAATTGTTTTGAAATCTATAGTAATGATATTGTTTTTATTAAAGAGATAGGTATATTTATTTTATGATAGGATTTTTTGATTTTTAATTTAATTATCAATAATTATTAAGTGAATGATAGGAATTTAAGTTCTCTTGTATATTTACGCAATATTTTTAGTAATAGTTAGAGATATGGAGAGTTGAAATTTATGTCAAAATTTGTTATGTCATTTTTTTTTTCAATTTAATAAAAAAATGTAACATTCTTAATAATAGTTAGAAATATAGAGAGTTGAGATTTATGTCATTTTTCTTTTCAATTTAATTAAAAAAACTTAACGTCTACAATTATTAGATTAGCTTCCATTAGATTTTTATTTATGGCACTTAACGCTTATTGCTTATTATTACTTTCTTATGTTTTCCTCCTCATATATATTTTTTAAATGTTGATATTGTAAACACATTAAATTAGAAAAGCTTGATCAATAATTATAATAATAAAAATTAATATTGACACAATTAAAAAAATTAATAAAAATATTGAGTCGATTAAATTATATTGTAATTTTGTTTTATTAATAAAATTACAAACAAATTTTGTAAGAAAAAATGTATGATATACATATCACATTAAAATAAATTTAAAAATTCAATATATCTATATATATATATATATATATATATATATATATATATCAAATTAATAAACATAAAAACTTAATACTAGGAAAATTATTTCTTTAAAGTTGAATATATTTATATATGGAAATATAAAATTTATATAAATATAAAAAATATTATTAAAACTAGTATAAATTTATTTTGAGACATTTAATTATTTTTGGGAGCTTGATAGATCTAGAATCAAGAAGGATCGATAATGATTTAGTTAATTTATATGGTTTTTTTAATTTTGGCAATGTCAAATGTATCATAAGGAAAAATTATATATAATATCTATCATGGATTGATACCTAGACCAACCACTTAATTTATATGTCTGCATTACTATTGTTACTCTCATTGTTACTATACTGTGAGGATCTTGTTTTTAATTTTTAAATAAATTCATTTTTAATTTTCAAATATAATTTTGAAATAAGATTTTTTTTCAAAAGGAAAAACATACTTGTGATAGTTCATAAAAAATCAAAGAGTACAATCCTTTGGTTGTATATCATCACACTTTAACTTAAAATCTTGGTTGAGAACAAAAACCAAATATATCTTGGATCTTAAACGTATCTTGAAAGTTAATTAAATCTTATTTGAACGGGATCAAATAGATTAAAGGACAAAACAAACAACGCAATACAATTAAAGAAAGATGAGATGAACAGTAACCCAACATGTAGTAGCAGAGCTTCCTTGGAGAACATATTAGTTTAGGCAATATTTTCTCTTTATGTATAAAGGACTTGCACATCATCATAATGTTCTTATAGCTAAAGGAGTTTCTTTTGCCATTGTTCTAAATGAAGGACCCACATTTGATTCGCCTCTTCCATTGAACCAATCCACAGGGACTTTTGAATCCCCACACAATTTGAATACTTTTACGTTCTTTCAAATGGCAATCCTCATGGCACATCACATAGCAAGGAGTCAATTGTAAAATTTGGGCATTTAATGATCAAACTTTGGGAGAAGAAAATGACTATACTCGCACCACAAACATCCTTCTCACTAGCTCCATCAATTCTCACTAGCTCCATCAAAGCTAGCAACTCCACATCTCTAATTAAAACAAAAGAAAAATAATAGAAAATCTTCACCAAATATTTCATTCCACCAAACATCAAGGTTAAAACAAAAGAAAAATAATAAAATTTTCTATTAATATATTTCAAACACATTTTTAAACTCAAATAATGAGCGAAATCTAGCTAAATTGAAAATTTTAAAAACTCAGAAGATATGAACGAAGTCCATCTAAATTATTTAGGGATCAAGGACTTTGATCGTTGAGTGAAAATGGTGGACATAAGGAGTTCATAATCTTTAACCACCAAGTATAATAGCAGAGGCAAGGATTAATATCATAAGAATTTTGTAATCTTCGGAAACTAATAACATAAGAATTTTGTAATCCTTCACCACTAAGTGAAATGGGAGGCATGTTGAAGATAATGGAGAATCCTATAATAGTGTGAGTTGGTTCACGAGAAATTAGAATAGGAATTGGTTTCTATTTCTTAGTGTATGGTTCTAACTTCCCTATTGCTATGTATGCTATATAATGTTTGAAGTATATTGATAATAGAGAGTGTTCTGTAGAGCCAGACTCTCCTAGTTCAGAATCTCCTTTGTAGAGCTGACCAATGAGTTTTATTTATTAATTTAAGCATCTCATTTTGACAGGGTATCAAAACTTCAGGGCTGAAGAAGCCCTGTACCTGAGTGGAGGGAGGCTGGCATGACTGAGGCGAAATCAGGGCGAACTTTGACGAGAAAATCGCGCCAATTCGCTGTTAAACTTATGCAATTTTGTTTCTTTCCAGATCGGCGCGAGGGCTTGGAGGAAAGTCGCGCCAACCTTGTGAGGGCAAGAAAAACGACTGCATTGTTTTTTGCATGCTGCGTGTATTGTTTTGGGTTGTTGTGTGATAAGCCCATGCTTTTCCTTTTCGGTTGTCTGGCTGAGTAGAGAGAACGCAATGGTCGATTGGGGCAGAAGAGATTGCAGCTGCGTGGAGGAGGTAGCGTATTGATAGTCTTCAATGATGCCTGATACTTGGTAAGGCATCGCCTGATAGCACGGGTCTTCTTGGGACATAAATCAAGAGGCAGTGACCTTTGCAACTATGAGTGAGGTAGGCTGAACAAAGGCAAGGCGTGTGTGATACATTGAGGAGGCAAGATCTTCTCCTGAGGCTGAGGTCACTGCGGTCTACCAAGGAGGAAGGAGATCGCGTGATTGAGATGTGGAGGTCAAGAATCGGAGGCCGCAGAAGGATCTTCTCAGGGATTGTTGCTGGCGGTCATCCGAAGGTCACACTGTTTGAAAGGGCAATGTGCATTCGAAGAGGGAGTTGGGCAGTGTGCATTCGAAGAGGGAGTCGACCAATGTGGACCAGGCCAACAAAAAAAAAAGACCAGGTCACACTGTTTTTTGATGTTGATTAATGGTGCATCGTAGTTGTTGTTGCTACATGCTTGAGAACTGTGAAGAGAAGAGCGAATCATCTCTAAGTTCTGTTGACATCTTGGTCGTCGGAGGTCCCATTTTCTTTTATTTGGCTTTTCACCAAAGCCAAATAGATTGAAGGATTGAATCAAGTTTTGAGAAGGAGGGGCGTATTTAAAAAAAAAAAAAATTCCTTAATTGTAGACAAGGAGGGGGCTGGTTATTTAAATTCGTTTTTTTTTTAAAGATTTTTTATTAAAGAATTCAAGTCTTTTAATTATTTAATTAAAAAAGGAGGGGCATATTTTTTTTTTGAAAGAAGGGAGATTTGGGGTCATTTTGTCTTAGATCTCACCTTGTTTTTCTTGTGGGTTTGACATTTAGCAGTTTATTTTTTAAGAAGATCGGGGTTGTTTTTTAGTTATTGAGGTTGAAGTTTTATTCGTTCAAGATGAATAATTGTGTAGCAGAAGCTTACCTCAATGAAAACAACAAGCTGGATGGATCCAATTACTTTGGTTGGAAATTTAGGCTGCAAACCCTACTTGAGGGACACAATGCATGGACGATTGTGAACAATGATGAAGTGAAGCCAAACCTCATTGTAGGAGGAACAACAACAACAATCCAAGATTGGGACAAGCGGGAGACTAAGGCGAGAATGCTCTTGAAATTGTCATTCAAATATTGCATTATCCCCCATATCCGTGATTGGAAGACTGCATCAGAGATCTAGAAGACACTCAAGGATCTCTATGAGGTCAAGAACACCAATCGACTGTTGTTCTTGAAGAGCAAGATTATCTCCATTAAGATGGAGGAGAATGAGACAATTGTAGCATTCATTTCGCGGATCAAGGAGCTCAAGAACAAGTTGGGAGATATCGGTGAAGCTATGTCAGATACAGATCTGGTCACGATTACCATGAATGGTATGACTGACAAGTATCAGATGTTCATCACTGGATTGAATGCAAGAGAAAAAGCCCCTGTGTTTGAAGAATTGATAGGGATCCTCATGCAAGAGGAGGAAAGATGACTGACTCATAAACCCCAGAGTTCAGATCTGGCCTTAATGGTGAAGAAGAAGCCCTTTAGAGGAAAGCCAAATCTAGCACAGAAGAGCAGCGCAGCCCCACAGAAAAAGATGCCCTCATCTCAAGGTACATCTTTCAATAGAAATGACTCTGCGACCAAATGTTTTTATTGTTGTAGAACCGAACATATAGCTATATATTGTATGAAAAAGAAGTTTGATATAGGTGGGAAGAGACATAAGCAGCATGCAGATCATTTTTCTAATGAGGAACAGAGTTAGAACATCAGACTGTTCATATTTGACTCTGCACTTTTGGCTAAGGAGGATGAAACAAATACCTAGTTTGTCGACTCAGGTAGTGGAGCAAACATCTATCTTGGCGATGATAAAGGGTACCAAATCAAAGGTTATGGTAATATTCCTATTGTTCTGCCTAATGGAAATATTAGACATATCCATAATGTTATGTATGTACCTGGGATAAAAAAGAATCTAATCTTTGTTTCTACTATGATTGATCAGAATCTCAGGGTAGAGTTTTATAAATAATATTGTGTCATTAAAGACATGTTGGGTTCTATGAAGCCTATTGCATCAGGTATTTGTATGGGAGGATTGTACAAGTTAAATTTCAAAAGCGCACCACATTAGGCATTGGCATAATTTGCCATGACTACAGTGGACTTATGGTACCAGAGGTTCGGCCATATTAACTTCAATGATTTGCTGCTTTTATAGAAAAGAGGTATGGTCAAAGGTCTTCCTATTTTAAAATTTGCTCATATTGATTGTGATGCATGTGCATTGGGAAAGTTGCATAGAGATGAATTTCCCATGAATCCTGATAGAAAGAAGAGAGATATAATCGAGGTGGTACACACAGATATATGAGGGCCTATGCAGATAAAATCATTAGGCGGTGCATACTAGTTTTTATTGTTTATTGATGACTGTACTAGATTTACTTAGGTGTATTTTCTCAGGAAGAAAAGAAACACTTTTGAATACTTCAAGGAGTTCAAAAGTATGGTTGAAAAATAGATAGGTAAATGCATCAAGATTCTCCGCTCAGATCAAGGGGGAGAGTACAAGAAAGCTTTTCTACTCTAATACCCCACACTCCTCAACAACACAGGGTTGTAGAGAGGAAGAATAGAACCCTTGTGGAGTGTGCTCATAGTATGTTGAAAGGTAAGAATATTTCTAACGGATTTTGGGCTAAAGCTATTAACACTGTAGTATATCTAAAGAATAGGAGTCCAACAAGAAGTTTATATTTTAAAACTCCTTTGAAGCTTTATTTGGTTATAAGCCTGAAGCTAAGCATTTGAGAGTCTTTGGCAACAAAGCCTTTGCTCATATCCCAAAGGAAGATAGAAAGAAATTTGACCCAAAGGCCATCAAATGTATTTTTGTTGCCTATTTTACAGAATTTGAGGCTTACAAATAGTTTAATCCCTCTACTCATAAAGTGTTTGCGAGCAGAGATGAGTTTTAATGAGAAGGTTAATGATGGAAGCCATGAGAGTGCTAAGGAAGAATGGCACATGCCCTTGTTGGTGGAAGAATGAAGTGATGAAGCAGGTGACAGTAATGGGCAGTACCAGATGCAACAACAATAGGAAGGGAAAGAAGATGATGTAGGTGTCAAGTCAAGTCCAGAAAATGATGATCAGACAAGGTTGGAAGCTACCCCACCACTCAGGATATTAGGTAGGAAAGCTCAGTTGCCAGCAAGATATAGGGAAAATGCTTTTATAACTAGTAAGATGAATGTTATTGAACCTTCTAGTTATAAGGAAGAAAATGGATGTAGTGAGTGGAAAACAACTATGGAATAGGAATATAAATCTATAATCAAAAACAACAATTGGGATTTGGTTGAACTTCCTAAAGGGAAACAAACCATAGGCTATAAATGGTTGTATAAACCCAAGATGAATGCAGATGGAACCATAGATAAATTAAAAGCTAGATTGGTAGCAAAGGGGTATTTACAAAAAGAAGGCATTGACTATGAAGAAACCTTTGCCCCCGTAACTAAACTAAATACTATCAGAATGTTGATTGCTTTAGCTACTAAGAAACATTGGATGATTCACCAACTAGATGTAAAATCTACTCTTTTAAATGGGGAATTGAAAGAGGGGGTTTATCTAGAGAAACCTGAGGGGTTTGTCCAGAAAGGGAAAGAACATTTAGTCTGTAGATTAAACAAAGATCTATATGGACTAAAACAAGCACCCAGGTCCTGGTATGAAAAGATTGATTCATTTTTTCTGCAATTTGGTTACAACATAAGTAAAAACGACCCTAATCTGTATACCATGAAAGATGAAAAGGGGCGCATAGTGTTGATTTATTTGTATGTAGATGATTTAATTATTACAGGTGATGTTTTTGCTCTAATCAAAGAAATCAAGCAACAAATGTCACAGGTGTTCGAAATGAAAGACCTTGGTGAATTAAGATACTTTTTGGGTCTTGCGAGCTGGAGAGATTCAGGACAAACTTTTCTGTCCCAGGGTAAGTATGTCAGAGGTCTACTGGAAAGATTTAGGATGGATCAGTGTAAAGCTGCAGTAGTACCACTACAACAGAACATTAAAATTCAGAGTGAGGATGGCTCTAAAGAGGCAGATGTGATGCTTTATAGATAACTGGTTGGGAGTTTAATCTACCTGACCACTACTAGACCAAATTTGGCTTATGCAGTCAGTGTGCTAAGTCAATACATGTCCAAACCACTTGAGAGTCATTAGAATGTAGCAAAAGGTTTTTAAGGTATCTACAAGGAACTATAGACTATGGTGTTATTTATACTGATTGTTCTGATGTTAGATTGACAAGATTTATAGATTCCGACTCGGCTTGAAATACAGATGACCACAGATCCATAACCGGTTATGCATTCAACATTGGAACTGGGGTGATTACGTGGAGTAGTAAGAAACAGAACACAGTTTCCGTGTCTTCAGCGGAAGTAGAATATCAAGCTATGTGTGCAGCAACATGTGAGACAGTTTGGTTGCGGAGACTTCTCTAGGATGTCGCGGAAGAACAAAAAGATGCAACAACAATCAGATGTGACAACCAGAGTTCAATCAAACTTGCTAATAATCCGGTGTCTCACAAGAACACTAAACACATTGATACACAATTCCACTTTGTCAGGGAGAAATTTCAATCAAAAGAAATCCGTCTTGTATATTGTAAAACGTGTGATAATGTTGCAGACATTTTCACTAAGCCTTTTGGAAAAATTAAGTTTGAAATGTTTAGGGAGATGTTAGGCATATTTGTGAACCCTTTCTCCAATAAGGGGGAGCGTTGAAGATAATGGAGAATCCTATAATAGTGTGAGTTGGTTCACGAGACCTTAGAATAGGAATTGGTTTCTATTTCTTAGGGTATGGTTCTAACTTCCCTATTGTTATGTATGCTATATAATGTTTGAAGTATATTGAGAATAAAGAGCGTTCTGCAAGTCCAAACTCTCCTTAGTAGAGTTGACCAGTGAGTTTTATTTATTAATTCAAACATCTCATTTTGACAAAATGGTGATTAATTGCAGAATAATTTAGTAATGGTTGAGCAACTAGCAATTCCACGATTGATAAAATAGGTGATTTATTTATAAAATTAAAATTATAGAAGTAGTAGAACGAAATACAAGGGACAAACTAATTTTGCGAAATATTACCATTGTATTGAAGATGACTTTTAGAGGAGCAACGCGAGTTTTTTAATTAAAAATTGAATTGATTGATAAAATATACCACTAGATTGATCGGTAAAATAAATGACTTACATATAAAATTAAAATTTAAAATTGGTGACTTAATTTATAATTATACATAACGTTAAAATATGAATTGATATATATAGACTAATAAAAATAAATAATTTTTTTTCCATTAGGTACATTACATAAAATTTAATGTTTGAAATAACCTTAACATGCTTAAAATACCTTTAATCGAGGGACAGATTTTTACTTTGAATAGATGCCTATTCTTATAGGGTTAACTAATTTGTTTCTTTATTCGATAAGTTCATTTAAAATGAAAGGTCGGATTTTTACAAATGTCTATT
Organism: Pinus tabuliformis; assembly: GCA_031772625.1. Lineage (NCBI taxonomy): Eukaryota > Viridiplantae > Streptophyta > Pinopsida > Pinales > Pinaceae > Pinus > Pinus tabuliformis. Next base: position 737,248,946 of record CM062814.1, on the reverse strand, counting down.
CTCAGACCGTTAACTATCTTGTTTATTATGCTATGAGATTTTATTTAATTAAAAATAATTTAAAAGCAAAATTATCTAATTAAAAATAATTAAAAATAGAAAAATAAGTTCATATTCCATTAAAAGTAATTTAAAGTCAGATTCAAAGTTGAAATAGTTTCAAAGCTCAAATAATATTTTCAAGGAAAACAATATTCCTCGTCAGCATTGCTGAGTTTATCTCTAGGGATATTACATGATTTTTAATAATATATAATTTTAATTATATATATAAAATTAGAAATTATCATTATTTATAATGAGGTTTCTTCAAATGGATGGTTTTTTTTAACATCGAGAGGTATATTTAACAACTTATAGAAATGTCTAGTTTTTTCTGCGATCAATCAAATATATATTTATTTTAAAATAAAAAAGATATTTTTTTAATTTGATATAATTAAAAAAATAGATATACATTTTTTATAAGTTTTAATTATATGTAATATGGATAATTCTTATTGTGATGCTTAGGTTGTTAATATTACAATATTACTTTTTTTTTTGTCATAACAAAACTATTTCAATGTTCATGTGGATTAAGATAATTTGATATTAACTTTAAAGAGAAATTATTTTCAGTTTTGAGTGCGAGGAAGATGCGTAATTCTTATAGTTTTTAAGAATATTTCAATACAAGATAATAAACTATTTCAATATCAATCAAAATTAATTTATTTCATTATCAAATTCATATATATCTAGACAAAGAGAATAAAAAAAATTATGTTAATGTTCACTATAATAAAATATTTCAGTTTTTAAATATAGAAATAATTAAAAGTAAAAAAATTTAATTACTTTCTAAGGAAAGTAAGAAGAGTGAGTTGTATAATTCATTCAATTCTTAATATAAAATTAATATGTAATATTTAGAAAATATTAATAATAATAAAATATTTCATGTAAAAAATAAATAAATATTTTAATATGCACGAGTAATATTTAAGTGTTTTTAATAATATATGTATGAGATTCATCTTAACCACTCATCTATCAAGGTTCACAGAGATCCAAATTTTCTAGCTCAAATTTTTATTTTCATGTATTGCACTCTAAAGAGGTTTGAATCTAAAGAATAAATCTATATTATTATAAAAATAAGCCAAAAAAAATCTTAAACATTAAACATTTTAATATGTTTTTTTTAATATGAATTTGGTAAAAGAAAATATCTAGATTTTATGGTTTCGAAAAAGTTGCATCTTTGATTAGGTGAAACAATGACAAAAGATCAAAATTCTATCTCTTGAAACCTGTAATATCCCTATTGTAACTAACCCTGAGTAAAAGTAATTTTAAGTTACAAAACTTACGAATCAGTTATTGAACCGATTCTTGATTTCCATGGAACTGAACGAGGGGAAGCTTCTCGTCCCTTTGACATTTGTATAGTTTCTCCCCGTGCGATGGGAGAGTATTGATCTGACGGTTAGGCTTCTGGAGAGATGGTTGAGGTAACCACCTTCCCCTCAAGCTCCACGTCCAATGGGAATTCCTGCGAGGAGGCTAGGTTTGAGGGCGCTCTCCAACGGCGGGATGGCTTCTCTGAGAAATGGCTGGAATATTTACAAGGTTTGCTCGCAAATTTCTTCCATTCGTCAATGGCTGACATCGAGGCAGAGCAGTAGTGGCCATGAAATCCAAGAAGACGGAAATGGCGCAGTTGTGCTGGATATCAATAGTAGCAATGCTGTTGTTAACTTCGACGATTCTGGTGACACACGCTGGAGCTGAAGCTGAAGCTGTTGCCACTATCATGAGCGCATCCACTGTGCTGTCTTTATTTTCTTTGTACCATTTCTTAAACTACGGAATGCTTCACCGATGGGTTGTCTAATCATCTGCGGGAAGCGAGTTCTGGTGGCAGGGTGCATAGCCGTCCAAGATGTGGTGCAAGGGCAGGATTCGTGGAGGCTATTTCTGCTACTTGTCAGAATGGGGTGCTGACTGTTACGGTTCCCCAAGCTTCCTCGGTTGGAGCCGAAGAAACCTAAGACTATTGAATGGTGCGGTGCTTTCTCTGGTTTTCAAGAGATTATTCAAATATATTACCATCAGATAAGTAACTACACTCTTTATAGAGAATAATAAGCTGCGTTTTATTAATCGGTTGGAAAAATATCATGTGGTTGCCTTCTACAGTAAAAGATTGATTGTTTTATGTGTTTTCTGAGTAGAGAAAATATGATAATGCATGCAATAAAGATGGATTGTTTTATGTGTTTTTTTGGGTAGAGAAAATATGATAATGCATGCAATAACGATTGATTGTTTTATATGTGGTTCTTGGCTAAGAAAACATGTTAATGGGTGAAGTTAAAGACTGAATTATTTTATGTGTTTTCTTGGTAAAGAAAACATGTTAATTTATGCAGTAAGAAAACATGTTAATTTATGCGGTTAAAGACTGAATTATTTTATATGTTTCTTGGTAAAGAAAAATGTTAATGCACACAGTTAAAGATTGATTATGTTTTTCTTGGTTTTAGAATGCAGTTTAATATACAAGAACGACCATGTTTATTCACTCTTTTGCTGCTATTTATGAAGATTTATCTTGGAAAATAGGAATCTGGTTTTGATTCTTTTCTCGGTTTTACATGAGCTAATGAGTTAGAACTCTTAAAGAGAGTTATGCATTAGTAAACATTGTGGAGGTCAAACAGTATTATTTGGGTATATATGCTAGTTAAATAGTAAGTCATGCTTGCTTACGCATATGAGTGGATGCTAAAGAATCTCTTTCAAACATTGTTTATTGATTCTTTAATATGGTATCTAATCTTGTTGCCCAAGCTTGTTGTCAACAGCATTGACAGGAAACGATGGCGGTTGGTGCCAACGAAAAGTGATGTTTAAGGTTGTGCAGGAAGAGGATCAAGGGTCCATGCAGATGAGTTCGAGTTGCAGGAACATACATTGCTAGAACAATCATGCCACAAGGAATATTGTATGTGGCGGTATGTAAGTGAAAGATTACATGAGAACTGTATTAGCCTTTAGCTAGTTATATGATAACTTAATGATAATTCATTGTAATGATTTTATGACAATGGTTAAGGGATGGAATCCCTTATAAGCCATTGAGTGAGGGGTGAAAACCCTCACGAGCGTTTAATAATAAGATTAAACGTTTGCTGGTTTTCACCCTACGGGGTTTCCAGGGTATATCCGTGTTCAATGGTGTGATTGATGTGATTGCCTTTTGTGTCAGTTGGATGATGTTGAATCCTTGATGTTGATGGTTCTTTATTTGATGGCATGATCATAATGTCCAAATTAATATGGTTATGGAAATCGTGAAATGGATGCAAGGAATTATGAGATAGTTTAAGTTATTACACTACCATGGTCGGGGTTAATGGTTATGCAACTTACTGACTGTTATTGCAATTTACTTGATGTATTAATGAACACTATGTCTAATGGTTAATGATGATTGTGGAGTTATGAATTTGACAAATTACTAGTGGGTAATTTGTATAAAAAATTTCTAACTCCCTACTTTTACATGCGAGGTTACCGGGGTATGTGACAAAACCATTCCTAAAAAATGAAGATGAAAATATAAGATGAAAATATCATCGATATGAGTAGGCGATTTTCAATAATAATAAAAAAAACTAAGAAAAAATGAGATTAGCTATAATATATATTTTTTAAAATTAATAAAATTTATTATAATTTAATTGTGACTTGATAAAAAGAAATCATCATTATCTACTCTTCATCTCATTCATCATTATTATTCAATAAAAACAATGATATATAAAATGCCCATTGGTGACGCATAAAAGTGTAAAAGTGTAAATTTCCATCCTCCTATATGTCTTTGGGTTTTATCCCATTAACTTTCAATTAATAAAAATAATTTTAAATTTAAACTGAAATAATAATTGTAAATAATTAAATCAATATATTATATTGAATTACATATTATTATTTTATGTTGATACATAAAATCATATATTATTATTTTGTTTGGGTAGGTTTAAAAGAAATAAAATTCTTAACTAACAAAAAATTAGATATCATTTTTTGAGATTCAACTGCTTTAAGTAAGTCATTCATCTATGGCCATTTCTATGAGAGGTAGTGGTAATTGACCAAATTTTCATGAATTTTGAATAGTCCACTTAACACTCATTGCATTAAATAAGGCTCACAAAAAAAAAATTAAAACATTTAACTTTAAAATAGTTTAAACCTAAATAATATTGATAAATAAATCAATATGCCATATTGATACATAAAACCTCATACTATTTGAATTCCAATTTAACTTCATCTTTTAAAAAAATAAGATGCATGGAAAAAAAAATAAGATGAATTGAAATGTTTTCTATATGTATAGTGAGTTCTTCTCAATTGCTTACGTCATTTATGATTTAACCATTGAAAACTTGACAAACGTCTCATTATCAATTAAACAGTGAAATACAATGCCAAAGTCCCTCTAGTGTCTACCATAGATAAAGTTAAAGAAATTCACTCTAGAGATTAACCTAATGCGAAAGGACCTTCCCATGCCATATGAATATATAAAAATACATATTTTCTATAAATATTTACGCGGATAGGTGTCCTTCCTATTGGAATTGGGCATTTTAATCATTTTACTAATTAAAAAATTTGATCGGATAGTTGAAATTTAAAGATGCCATTATATTCTCGTAGTTGCCACAATATCAATGGATTGAATTCACACCACTAACTTCCTTGCATATCTAAATGGCATGATTAAACCTTGTTTAAATTAATTTTTTTACGAAGCTTCATTAAAAATTTACCATGCCATTTGTTAATTGACACCTATCAGGATTAACCATAATGGGAACACTCTAAAATGTAGCACACACCTTACACATACACTTGTCATAGTAATGGAAAGGTGTATTTCCGAATATGTTGATCATTCGTTTCAAACCATTGGTATCCTGTGACCAATTCCAAATAGAATGTGTAGCCATTAACTTGTTCATCAATTTCATCCTTTCATGCTCTTAATAATAGCTCCAAAAAACAAGTTTCCTTAGTTTCATTAACTTGTCCATCGATTTCACCCTTACTTGAGTGTTTCAAATTGTTATTAAATATTTATTGTACATGTTATTCATTACCATTCTATCTATTATAAGAAAAGCAGTGCTTCCTGCATTTCTTAGTGCTTGGATTGTTGGAATTGTCGAAGAGTCACTGAAATGACTTGAAGGGGCTTCTCTCTAGTTCTATTTGCTAAGAAAGGTGCAAGATCTTTTCTTGACCTAGTGTTTTTTCATGACTTACTTAGATTTGGAAGATTACTACTCTATATATTAATATTATTTTCAATAGCAACTGTTAACTAGATTCGGAAGATTACTACTCTATATATTAATATCGTTTTCAATGAGCATTATTACCTAGATTTGTCATATAAAAGACCAATAACACTCTACATTGGAATGACTTTGTTCATTTTTAGTGAAGTGTCGTTGAAGTTAAATATAAATTGTAAATAAAAAAACTCTTACAAAATGCTAATCTTTATTATATAATCCACTAGTTCCATCTCTCGAACCAAATTGATTCACAATTAGATGACCAAGCCCACTAAAAAAACCAAGGGCTTATGGAGTTTTCATATAGTCTATACACAATTTGTTTGTTGTCTCCCCACCTCACGGAGCAAAGAAGGCATCCATGTTGCTTTCTCAACAACCTTGCGCAAAGGATTACGGAAGCAAATCCTCAGTAGCCTACCTACAATCATAAATGTTTAGTATCTCCAGAAATTTCAACATTGGAAGGAAATGTAGAAATAAATTGGCAAGAGTGAAGCCTTCAGATTTGTCCAATTTAAGGGACATTGTTCACTATCACAGAAACAGAATTAGTCAGCAGCAAGTCCTTTGCTTCCGGAATCCTTTGTGCAAGGGCTATCAGAAGACTTACAGAAAATCTGGTTCAAGGTTTTGAATTCCATATCTGTACTTATGGTTGTTTAACCCAATCAAAGAGTACTCTTAGTTTAATTAGAAATTCTAACGTGAAATATGGGTTTGGAAATTACGGATTTGCATGCTGAAAATTTATGTCTAATTTAGTTTATTGAAATGAGGGTTTGTTTATATTACACTTGAGAAAAAATCTAAAATACAATAATTTCTGGCACTGAAATTTTATTACTTATTATTATTTTATTATGTTTTTCTTATCATATATTTTTTATATGTTGGTAATGTAAACACATTAAATAAGAAAAATCTACTAATAAAAATAAATATTAATTCAATTAAAAAAATTAATAAAAACATTCAGTCAATTAAATTATATTGTAATTTTACTTTTACTAACAAAATTACCAACAAATTTTATAAGAAAAAATTCATGTTAATCTTTATTATATAATCCACTAGTTCCATCTCTCGAACCAAATGGATTCCCAATTAAATGACCAAGGCCACTACAAAAACAAAGAAAACAAAGGGCTTATGGAGTTTTCATACAGTCTATACACCATTTGTTTGTTGTCTCCCCGCTTCATACAGTCTATACACAATTTGTTTATTGTCTCCCCGCCTCACAGAGCAAAGAAGACATCCATGTTGATTTCTCAACAGCCTTGCGCAAAGGATTCCGGAAGCAAATCCTCAGTAGCCATACATACAATCATAAATGTACAGTATCTCCAGAAATTTCAACATTGGAAGGCAATGTAGAATTAAATTGGCGAGAGTGCAGCCTTCATACTTGTCCAAATTTAATGGAGACTGTTCACGGTCATAGAAACATAATTAGTTAGCAGTAAGTTTTTTGCTTCCAGAATCTTATTGGAATTGGGTATTTTAATCATTTTAGTAATTAAATAATTTGATTGGATTGTTAAAATTTAAAGATTTGATTGGATTGTTAAAATTTAAAGATGCCAGTATATTCTCGTAGTTGCCACAATATCAATGGATTGAATTCACACCACTAACTTCCCTCCATATCTAAATCACATGATTAAACCTTGGTTAAATTAATTTTTTACAAAGCTTCATTAAAAATTTACCATGCCATATGTTAATTGACACCTATCAGGATTAACCATAATGTGAACACTATAAAATGTAGCACACACCTTACATATACAGTTGTCATAGTAATGGAAAGGTGTATTTCTGAATATGATGATCATTCATTTCAAACCATTGGTATCGTGTGACCAATTCCAAATAAAAGGTGTGGAGAGTTTCATTAACTTGTTCATCAATTTCACCCTTTCATGCTCTTAATAATAACTCCAAAAAACAAGTGTCCTTAGTTTCATTAACTTGTCCATCAATTTCACCCTTACTTGAGTGTTTCAAATTGTTATTAAATATTTACTGTACATGTTGTTCATTACCATTCTATCTATTATAAGAAAAGCAGTGCTCCCCGCATTTCTTAGTGCTTGGATGGTTGGAATTGTAGAAGGTTGGATTGTTGGAATTGTCGAAGGTCACTGGAACAATTTGAAGGGGCTTCTCTCTACTTCTATCTGCTAAGAAAGGTGCACAATCTTTTCTCGACCTAGTGTTTTTTCAGGGCTTACTTAGATTTGGAATATTACCACTCTATATATTAATATTATTTTCAATGGCAATTGTTAACTAGATTTGGAAGATTACTATTCTATATATTAATATTGTTTTCAATGAGCACTGTTACCTTGATTTGTCATATAAAAGATTAATAACACTTTATATTGGAATGACTTTGTTCATTTTTAGTGAAGTCTTGTTGAAGTTAAATATAAATTGTAAATAAAAAAAAACTCCTACATAATGCTAATCTTTATTATATAATCCACTAGTTCCATCTCTAGAACCAAATTGATTCCCAATTAGATGACCAAGCCCACTAAAAAAACCAAGGGCTTATGGAGTTTTCATATAGTCTATACACAATTTGTTTGTTGTCTCCCCACCTCACAGAGCAAAGAAGGCATCCATGTTGAATTCTCAACAACCTTGCGCAAAGGATTCTGGAAGCAAATCCTCAGTAGCCTACCTACAATCATAAATGTGTAGTATCTCCAGAAATTTCAACATTGGAAGGCAATGTAGAATTAAATTGGCAAGAGTGCAGCCTTCATATTTGTCCAAATTTAAAGGACATTGTTCACTGTCATAGAAACAGAATTAGTTAGCAGCAAGTCCTTTGCTTCCGGAATCCTTTGCGCAAGGGCTATCGGAGGACTTACGGAAAATCTGGTTCAATGTTTTGAATTCCAGATCTGTACTTATGGTTGTTTAACCCAGTCAAATAGTACTCTTAGTTTAATTAGAAATTCTAACGTGAAATATGGGGTTGGAAATTACGGATTTGCATGCTGAAAATTTATGTCTAATTTAGGTTATTGAAATGAGGGTTTGTTTATATTACACTTGAGGAACAATCTAAAATACAATAATTTCTATGGTTAATTTATGGCACTGAACTTTTATTAATTATTATTATTTTATTATGTTTTTCTTTCATATATATATTTTTAAATATTAATAATTTAAACACATTAAATAAGAAAAATCTAATAATAAAGATAAATATTGACTCAATTAAAAAATCAATAAAAATATTAAATCGATTAAATTATATTGTAATTTTATTTTTATTAATAAAATTACAAACAAATTTTATAAGAAAAAATTCATAATATACATATATAAATCTTTATTATATAATCCACTAGTTCCATCTCTGGAACCAAATGGATTCCCAATTAAATGACCAACCCCACTACAAAAACCAAGGGCTTATGGAGTTTTCATACAGTCTATACACAGTTTGTTTGTTGTCTCCCCGCTTCATACAGTCTATACACAATTTGTTTGTTGTCTCCCCGGTTTACAGAGCAAAGAAGATGTCCATGTTGATTTCTCAATAGCGTTGCACAAAGGATTCCGGAAGAAAATCCTCAGTAGCCTACATACAATCATAAATGTACAGTATCTCCAGAAATTTCAACATTGGAAGGCAATGTAGAATTAAATTGGCGAGAGTGCAGCCTTCATACTTGTCCAAATTTAAAGGAGATTGTTCACTATCACACAAACATAATTAGTCAGCAGCAAGTCCTTCGCTTCTGGAATCCTTTGCGCAAGGGCTATCAGAGGACTTGGGGAAAATCTGGTTCAAGGTTTTGAATTCCATATCTCTACTTATAGTTATTTAACCCAATCAAAAAGTACTCTTAGGTTAATTAGCAATTCTAATGTGAAATATGGGGTTGGAAATTACGAAATTGCAAGCTGAAAATTTATGTCTAATTTAGGATATTGAAATGAGGGTTTGTTTATAATACAATCGAGGAACAATCTAAAATACAGTAATTTGCTGTTAATTTATAGGACTCAAATCTTATTTCCTATTATTACTTTATTATGTTTTTCTCTTCATATATATTTTTTAAATGTTGATAATGTAAACACATTAAAAAAGAAAATTTTGATCAATAATTATAATAATAAAAATTAATATTAACTCAATTAAAAAAATTAATAAAAATATTGAGTCTTAAATTATATTATAATTTTGTTTTTATTAATAACGTTACAAACAAATTTTGCAAAAAAAATTCATAATATGCATACATAATGCTAATCTTTATTATATAATCCACTAGTTCCATCTATAAAATCAAATGGATTCCCAATTACCAAACCCACTTCAAAAACCAAGGGCTTATGGAGTTTTCCTATAGTCTGTACAAATTTTTTTGTTGTCTCCCCACCTCACAGAGCAAAGAAGGCATCCATGTTGATTTCTCAATAGCATTTCGCAAACGATTCCGGAAGCAAATCCTAAGTAGCCTACATACAATCATAAATGTACAATATCTCTAGAAATTTCAACTTTGGAAAGCAATGTAGAATTAAATTGGCGAGAGTGTAGCCTTCATACTTGTCCAAATTTAAAGGAGATTGTTCACTGTAACAGAAACATAATTAGTCAGTAGCAAGTCCTTTGCTTCCGGAATCCTTTGCGCAAGGGCTATCAGACGACTTAGGGAAAGTCTGGTTCAAGGTTTTTAAACTCAAGGGATTAATAAACCAAATGGAATATTAATACTATAAACCAAAGGAACTAATAAACCCAACTCTTTAATATTAAAAACCCAACTAATTAGTAAACCCAAGGGATAAAAATTAAAAACCTAAGGGATGAAAACGCGCAACGGATCGATATTACAAACACAAGAGATTAATAAAGTTGACCATGATTGATATTATAAACCCATCCTAATAATAAACTCAAGGGATTATGAACCCAAGGGAATAATATTAAACCCAAGGTATTAATGTTATAAACCCAACATTGGTAAACCCCAATATACATATTAGAAACACTAAAATAAACATGGTTTATTTTCATGGTGAGACAATCCTTGTCACAATGTGATATTTAACCATGGTTGACCATGGTTGGATATGATTGATAATGGTTGAACATGATTGATATTTTAAACATAAGGGAATAATAAACCCACGGGATTGTGAACCCAAGGGAATAATATTAAACCCAAGATACTAAGATTATAAACCCAACATTGGTAAACCCCAATATACATATTAGAAACACTAAAATAAACATGGTTTATTTTCATGGTGAGACAATGGTGCACATGTAACAAGTATTTTACATGTGTTTTCATTTCATCTAGCTCATGAATATGATCATCAATAAACCCAAGATACTAATATTATAAACCTAACATTTGTAAACCTCAATATACATATTAGAAACAATTAAATAAACATGGTTTATCAACCCAAGGTTTACAACCCTAAGATAAATATTAAAAATACTAAAATAAACATGGTTGAATTAATAACCCTAAGAATTAATATTTTAAACTCAAGGGATTAATAAACCAAAGTGATTATTAATACTATAAACCAAAGGAACTAATAAACCCAACTGTTTTTAATATTAAAAACCCAACAAATTAGTGAATCCAAAGGATAAATATTAAAAACCAAAGGTCTGAAAAAGCGCAACGGATCGATATTACAAACGCAAGAGATTAATAAAGCTGGCCATGATTGATATTATAAACCCAACCTAATAATAAACCCAAGAGATTATGAACCCAAGGGAATAATATTAAACCCAAGATACTAATAGTATAAACCCAACATCGGTAAACCCCAATATACATATTAGAAAAACTAAAATAAACATGGTTTATTTTCATGGTGAGAGAATCCTTGTCACAATGCAACATTCAACCATGGTTGACCATAGTTGGATATGATTGATAATGTTTGACCATGATTGATATTGTATACATAAGGGAATAATAAACCCAAGGGATTGATATTATAAACCTAAAGGAATAATAAACCCAAAGGATTAACACTAAAACCCCAAGGGATTATGAACCCAAAGGAATAATATTAAAACGAAGGGACTAATATTATAAACCCAATGTATATAAACCTAAGGGATTATGAACCTAAAGGAATAATATTAAACAAAAAGGACTAATAATATAAACCAAAGGTATACAAACCCTAAGATAAATATTAAAAATACTAAAATAAACATGGTTGAATTAATAAACCCTAAGAATAAATATTTTAAACTCAAGGGATTAATAAACCAAATGGATTATTAATACTATAAACCAAAGGAACTAATAAACCCAACCGTTTAATATTAAAACCCAATGAATTAGTGAACCCAAGGGACAAATATTAAAAAACTAATGGATCGAAAAGCGCAATGGATCGATATTACAAATGCAAGAGATTAATGAAGCTCACCATTATTGATATTATAAACCCAACCTAATAATAAACCCAAGGGATTATGAACCCAAGAGAATAATATTAAACCCAAGACACTAAGATTATAAACCTAACATTGGTAAACCCCAATATACATATTAGAAACACTAAAATAAACATGGTTTATTTTCATGGTGAGACAATCCTTGTCACAATGCGACATTCAGCCATGGTTGACCATGGTTGGATATGATTGATAATTATTGACCATGATTGATATTGTAAACCTAAGGGAATAATAAACCCAAAGGATTGATATTGTGAACCGAAGGGAATAATAAACCCAAGGGATTGATATTATAAACCCAAAGGAATAATAAACCCAAGGGATTAACACTAAAACCCCAAGGGGTTATGAACCCAAGGGAATAATATTAAACCCAAGGGACTAATATTATAAACCCAACATATATAAACCCTAAGATAAATATTATAAACACTAAAATAAACATGATTGGCCATCGTTGATTTTCATATCGAGACAATCCTTATCATAATTCCATGTTGGACCATGGTCGACATCATAATAAACCCAAGGGATTAACACTAAAACCCCAAGGGATTATGAACCCCAGAGAATAATGTTAAACTGCCATTGGAGCAAAGGAACATAAATGGAAAAAACACATTGAAATTTCACACATTAGCTTTAAAGAAGAACAACATAATATGACATTTTAAAAACAACAATGAGAGATATACAATTTTCTACATAAAAACAACAATGAGAAAACAAATTCAATTGCACCAACATTGCAACCACAGAAAGAACATTGAGTCTTAACGTATATTTTTTGTTTTCTTTACATCAAATCATTCCACTACAAAATTGAACTTGAAACACTCCACCAAAAGTCATCTATGGAGCGCCTCTTCCAAAACACAACCAGACTGATGACAAAAGCAACACCAATTCAAATCAACAGGATAATGATCACGATACTTAATGCTTTCTAACCAATTCCTTCTTGTTCTCCTCCTAGACTCCCTCTGGTGCACATGTAACAAGTATTTTACATGTGTTTTTGTTTCATCTAGCTCACAAATATGATCATCAATAAAAGTAGGATGGAACCCATGTTTTCTATCAAACTTGTTCCGAAGATAGGAAAGAAAACTTATAGCTCCAGCAATATTGCGTACTATTCTGGAATAATAGATGACATCATTATTGTCCATATCTGCATTTGAAAGACAAAAAAACAAAAGCAAAATCAATAAAGACATGCACAAATAAATAAGCACACACACACACACACACACACACATATATATACATAAAACATAACACCCCATTTGTATTTATGTTAAAAAACTTAATGTTATAATGTTACATGAAAAAAACAATCTAGTGTTACATGAACCAAATGATATAAATATTTCTACAAATATGAGCCCCATTTCACAATACAATAGAAAAAAATGTTGAAATAGAATAAAATCGTGGGAAATATTCAAAAAAAGAATATTGGCCATGGTGATTGCCAATATTCAAAACCTCCATTTTTTCATTTCATGATGTAATATGAACCCAAAATATTAATATTAATATGAACCAATTATAAAAATGATTTTGAATGATTGATTCATATAACTCGTTGTTTATGTCTGAATGAACAATAGGCACTTAAAAAAAATAAGTAAATTGAATAACATGAAACACGATGAACAAATTTCTCAAATATTACTATGAATATGATGAATTTATTAATCTCATAAATATATGAAAATGATTATTATATTAAAAGTAAATCAAGAGGACAATAAAAGCAATTCAAAAAACATACTATAAAGAAGGTCACAATGTTAATAGTTGTATGTCATAGCGATATGGACTTCAATCGCTTCTCTTCTTTCTTCCTAATTGTAACATATGCACTATCTTTCATCTTGGCATAACGTTGAAAAGAGAAAGGTGGTGCAATGCGTAAACCATCTATTGATTTCACTCTTGATATGGATGTGAAGGTAAGGCCTTGCTGCTCTTATTCTCAATATCAACTGACGCTTTTTCTAAAGTCAATCCCTGTGACTTGTGGATTGTAAGAGCCCATGCCATCTTTAAAGGAATTTGTTTTCCATTTCCTCTTATCAATGGTCTGATAGGGACAATGTTTGGATTGCTTGCATCAAATGGAACACCAACATACTTATCGAAAACAATAGTTGTGAACATTGGAAGTTGAAGTGGCTTAGAGGTAGGCGTATAAAATATATCCTTAACATAACCAAGTGCACCATTCACCAAGCTAGCTTCAACCCATAAATTACATGTCAACATAACATGCTGACCACGACACAACAAAACTTCACGGTCCAATTGATCATCATCAACACTAATGATTTCTGAATGCCTTGAATGCTCAGCAACACAACGTACAATTGGAGAATTTAATGATTTTAACATATGCCTATTACAGAAGGAGACCAAATTATTTGTTGGAAAAATGTGAATTGCTGCATTAAATAAATCTCTTTCTCTAGGATGCAACCTCATATCAACCCATGACATAAGAAACTCCCAATATTCGAGAATAGGTTCTTAATTTCTTATGTAATGGACTACATTAATATCTACATGATTATGATTATATGGTATATGGAGGTTAAATTGTTGGTTCTAAAACTAAACTAATTTTTTTACTATAATGAATCCAGAAATATCAAATTAAAATGATATTATTAAATTTCTAAAACAACACATTCATATATATTAATTCTTCTCATACTTAAAATTACTCTAAAATCATTTTACCTATCCTTGTAATGAACTACATTAATATCACAACTTAATCATTGTAATGTACTACATTAATATCTACATGATTATGATTATATGGTATATGGAGGTTAAATTGTTGGCTCTAAACCTAAACTAAATTTTTACTATAGGGAATCAGAAATATCAAATTAAAATGATATTAATAAATTTCTAAAACAACACATTCATATATATTATTTTTTTCATATTTAAAATTACTCTAAAATCATTTTACTTATTTATTAATAAAACATTAGATTGTTAATATCATAAGATAATCCTTGTAATGGACTGCATTAATATCACAACTTAATCATTCTAATGGACTACATTAATATCTACATGATTATGATTATGTGGTACATCTACATTAAATTAATAAATATTATGAAATTTAAATAATAAACAATCACATTCATATTTTTAGTTATTTATCTTTCAAAACTTAATGATATTTAATATCAATATTATAATGATAAGTCACAATTGTTGGCTCTAAACCTAAACAAAATTTTTAATATAATGTATCCACAAAGATCAAATTAAAATGATATTAATAAATTTCTAAAACAACGCATTGATATATATTAATTCTTTTCATATTTAAAATTACTCTAAAATAATTTTACTTATTTATTAATAAAAGGATAGATTATTAATATCATAAGATAATCCTTGTAATGGACTGCATTAATATCACAACTTAATCATTGTTATGGACTACATTAATATCTACATGATTATGCTTATGTGATATATGGAGGTTAAATTATTAACTATTAGGAAATTTAAAAATAAACAATCACATTCATATTTTTATTATTTATCTTTCAAAACTTAATGATATTTAATATCAATATTATAATAATAAGTCACAATGGTTGGTTCAAAACCTAAACTAAATTTTTTAATATAATGAATCTAGAAATATCAAATTAAAATGATATTATTAAATTTCTAAAACAACACATTCCTATATATTAATTTTTTTCACATTTAAAATTATTCTAAAATCATTTTACTTATTTATTAATAAAACAATAGATTGTTAATATTATAAGATAATTGTAATGGGATTAATATGACAATGTAATCATTGTAATGGACTACATTAATATCTACATGATTATGATTATGTGGCATATGGAGGTTAAAGTAATAAATATTAAGAAATTTAAATAATAAACAATCACATTATTACTTTTAATTATTTATCTTCCAAAACTTAATAATATTTAATATTAGTATTATAATAATAAGTCACAATGGTTGGCTCACCTAAACTAAAAATTTTAATATAATGAATGGAGAAATATCAAATTAGAATGATATTAAAATGATATGGAGATTAAACTAATAAATAATGTAATGTGTTTTAGGTTTATGAGATTTTTCAACATAATTTTATATATTTATAATTTTTTTTTTTAATTATTTGAATTTCTTAATATTTTTTTAATTATTTGAATTTCTTAATATTTATTAAGATAATTTTTCTAATTAATAATGTAATTTTTAATCATAAATTAAAAAATATATATAATTTAAATATTTTTTTCCTAATTTATAAATATTACCAGCGAAATCTCTATGTAGAGAGAGATTTCTTATGTCCGAAATAAAAAAATCTCAAACAACAATTTCATATCTACGTTGGTAACAATCTTAAAACTTATTTAATATTTAATATATAATCTCAACATTGTTTCTATAAATTGCATTTGACAACAATTTCATATCTAACTTGGTAACAATCTTAAAACTTATTTAATATTTAATATCTAATCTTAACATTGTTTTCTATAAATTGCATTTGACAACAATTTCATATCTCACCTAGTAACAATCTTAAAACTTATTTAATATTTAATGTCTAATCTTAACATTGTTTTCTATAAATTGCATTTGACATTGGTTTGTATATATGATTTAGAACAAATTCAATGCTTATATTAATTTTTATAAATTGGAACAAACACCCTTTATGTGCAACCTGCAACGACATTAATGATTGATGAAAACTTTTGATGTAAAATAATTCGAAATAAACGTTTTACTGGTCTGGCGTGCTTTGTTTTGGTATGGCTAAATTACCTGCTAAATCTCTGTGTAGAGAGATTTCTTAGGTCTCAAATAAAAAAATCTCTAACAACAATTTCTATCTAAATTGGTAACAATCTTAAAACTTATTTAATATCTAATATCTAATCTTAACATATACATGATTATGATTATGTGATATATAGAAGTTAAATTAATAAATATTAGAAAATTTAAATAATAAATAATTACATTAGTATTTTTAATTATGTATTTTCAAAATTTAATAATATTTAATGTCAATATTATAATAATAAGTTACCATTGTTGGCTTTAAATCTAAAATAAATCAAGAAATATCATATTAAAATGATATTAAAATAATATGGAGGTTAAATTAATAAATATCAGGAAATTTAAATAATAAAAATTGTAGTGCGTTTTAAGTTTGTGAGATTTTTAACATAATTTTATATATTTATAAATTTTTTTAATTATTTGAATTTCTTAATATTTATTAAGATAATCTTTCTTATTTAATAATATAATTTTTAATCATAAAAATAATCATAAAAATAATAATTTAATTTTTTTTTTTTTTACATTTATAAATATTACGAGGGAAATGTTTGTGTAAAGAGAGATTTATTATTTCTCATATAAAACAATCTCAAACAACAATTTCATATCTAACTTGGTAACAAGCTTAAAACTTATTTAATATTTAATATGTAATCTTCACATTGTTTTCTATAAATTGCATTTGACAACATTTTCATATCTAACTTGGTAACAATCTTAAAACTTATCTGATATTTAATATCTAATCTTAACATTGTTTTCTATAAATTCCTTTTGACATTGGTTTGTATATGTGTTTTAGAACCATCCAGATTCCATGCTTATATTATTTTTTATAAATCAGAACAAACACCTATTATCAGCAAATTGCAACGACATTAATGATTAATGAAAACTTTTGATGTAAAATAATTCAAAATAAACGCTTTACTGGCCTGCTTTGTTTTGGTATGGCTATAGTTTCATATAGTTTTCTCAAGAGGCTTGCGCAAAGGATTCGGAAGCAAATCCTGAGTAGCCTACATATAGTAACAAATGTACCGTATCTCCAGAAATTTCAACATTGGAAAGGGTAATGTAGAATTAAATTGGCTTGTGAGAGTGCAGTCTTCATACTTGTCTTGTCTAAATTTAAAGGAGATTGTTCATTGTGAAACAGAATTAACTGTAAACTTGTAGATTTTAAAATACATTTTAAATCTATTTAAATAGATTTAAGACCCTAAAAAAATCAAATTATGTGCATTATACAAATCAAAATTACAATACAAACAAATACTTAATCCTTATAAATATTTAAAAAAACAAAAACATAAAAAAGTTAAATTACAAATGTCCAAAACATTAAAAAAATAATCTATAAAAAAATAAAATCAAAATTTGAATATATATATATATATATAATTACCATTTTTTTTTAAAACACCTAAAACTATAACATAGAAATTTATTTACTAAAACATTTATTCAAATTTTGATCTCTTTTATTTATTAAAAATTGTTTATTTAAAAAAATAAAATCAAAATTTGAATATATATATATATATATATATATATATATATATATATATATATATAATTACCATTTTTTTTAAAAACACCTAAAACTGTAACATAGAAATTTATTTACTAAAACATTTATTCAAATTTTGATCTCTTTTATTTATTAAAAATTGTTTATTTAAAGATTTATTTATTTAACTTATTGTTTAAATACAATCTAATTTCTCTTTCATTATTTAATTAAATGAGATAAGGTTAAATTAAATTTGAGATTTATAAAGTTCAACCATTAAAATTTATTACATTAATATTTTTAATTTAGATTCTATTCCATAAAACTTCACAATATAAATACTAGTTAGAAAATATTTATAATATTGTTAAAAAAATGTGTTTTTTCCTACCTTTATAAATATTACCAGCTAAGCATACGAGACAGAGATTCCTCTAATCTACCCAAAGGAGAGTGAGGAGAAAGGCGATGGGAGATTAGGGTTAGGGTTTGGGATCAGACGACCCCGAGCGGACCTGCTCCTGGTCAGGGTGCAGGGGATCTCGTATCCACCTGCTGAATCACAGACCAATACAACGACAGATTAACTAAGGGAAGAAGGATCTGAGAATAGGATAGTCTGGGAGGAAAATGACTGATGCGAGTGGGGGGGAGAGATCCCCTCCTACAAGGTGATTACCGCAGGAGAATCAAGCCGAAATGGAGCAAACGACGGATTTGGGAATCGCAGCAAGGACGCGCTGGTAATGGGAGCGGTATGGCAAGCTAGGACGGGGAACAAATGTCTACCGCGGGCAACAAAAAAACCCAGGTTTGTTGTTCCAAATAATAAATTGGAGGAGTACAGGGGATATATGAAAGACCATGCACTCATCTGCAAGTTTGTAGGAACATGGCTGTCTGAGAAAGATCTGACGAAGTGGATACAACAGAGGTGGAAGCCCAAAGGGCATATAGATCTTAAGTTGGGGGCAAAAGGTTTTTTCACAGTAATATTTGCAAACCTGGAGGATAAGGAGAGGATCTTTGAAGAGGGTCCATACTTCTTCAACAACGCAGGGCTCTTCATGAGGCAATGGGAAGAATGCTATAATCTGGAAAAAGAAAAAATGCTAGCAGCACCAGTTTGGGTCAGACTATTTGGGCTCCCGATAGAGTTCTGGGATCCAGAGATTTTAGAAGGAATTGGGAACTCAATCGGGACCTTTGTGAAGGTAGCAGAAACCACCAAGAGAGGCAGATATACATCTTATGCCAGAATTTGTGTCTACATGAATATCACAGAACCACTGCCAGATCATGTTGAAATAGAATATGATGACGAGGTCTGGCAACAGCTAGTTGATTACGAACACATTCCTTTCATATGTAGATGATGCCATGAGTATGGCCATTTGTTCAAATGTTTCCCGAAGAATGAAGTTGATACACCAATAGATCAGGGAGATGGAAAGGGAAGTATGGAACAGGAGAGGAGGACTAACGAAGGAAACAGGGGAGGGTTCATAGAAGTACTGAGAAGAAGATGACCCCAAAAAGGAAAAACCAAACTAAACCCCTCTCACCAAGAAAGCACTCAGAAAAGCTAGAACTAGTTTGTGGTTCTTCATGAATTAAAAATGGAAGCGGAAAGTGAAGAAGGGGAAGATTTAATAGGGGAAATCCAGAAAGAAAACAAAAAGGAAAAGAAAGAGCCAAATAGTATGGAATTAGAAAAAGAGAAGGAGAGGGGAGACCGGGTTCAAGAACAGATTCAAATGGAAATAGATCCTCAGCAGGAACAAGAAGGAGAAGAGGAATAGGTCATGAGGAAATTTTTACAGGTATGGAAGCATCTGGATGAACGATTCATACCAGATGACCAGAAACAACTCTATAAAGATATGTTCAAAAAATATAAAGAAAAATGAGGGACAATGTTAGCAAAGCAACCAGAGCAACTTGGAACACAAGGAAATCAAAACACAGAAACAAGAACCATAGGGAAGGGAGGAAGGAAAAGAGGAAGGAGGCCCATGAGTGAGACAATCCAAATGGTGGGAGACATGTTGGTGAATTCAGGAAGAGTTGTGCCATTGTCGGAGGTTTTCTAGCAACCCCTCAAACTCTTGAAATGATCATCACAACCTAGAATATCATAGGGCCGAATAGTAAAGGAAAACAAAGATATCTGAAAGAGAGACTCAAAAGATATAAAGCAAATATAATGCTAATCCAAGAAACAAAATTACGAGAAAACAAACTAAAATAAGTGATGAGAAATTTCAAGCCGCATTATGAGATCATTGGTCAAGATGCAGCAAGTAGTGCAGGCGGAGTAGCAATCCTCTGGAACCTAAAGGAAGTCCAATTTGAAGACTGGATCAGTATACCTCGCATCCTCACAGGAAGAATTAGAATTATAGGTTCTCAAGAATGGATCCTCTTATCTAATGTATATGGACCCCATATACAGAAGGATCGCAGTTTTTTCCTTAAGAACCTGGTAGTTATGCGGTCCTTGCATCCAACCTCTCCTTGGATAGTGGGAGGAGATTTCAATATGATAAAATCAATAAAGGAAAAAAAGGGTGGACTCAGAAGAATAGAGGCAAACATGGAAGCCTTCGGAGATTGGACAACAGATCAAAGACTAGTAGACATACAAACAACAAACGAGATCTATACATGGAACAACAGAAGGGGAGGTAGACACCAGATTGCTTCCAGACTAAACAGATTATAAATTGGGATATCTTCATTGAAGCAACGATTCTTCCTGGAATGGGATCGGACCATTGGCCGATCAAAGCAGAACTTGATATTAAAGCCAATCCCAAGAGAAAACCCTTTAGGTTTGAAGCCTTCTGGTGTAGGGATAAAAATTTCATGAAGAAAGTAGAAGAATGGTGGAAGCAAAGTCGACAGAAAGGAAGAAATAGAATGCAGACATTTCAGTTGAAACTAAAAGAACTGAAAGGAAACATTAAGAAATGGAATAAAGAGGAATTCAAACACATACTCAAAGATCAACAACTCCTAGAACAGAAGATGAAGCAAATCCAACAAGAAATCATTACGGCAGGAAGAAGTGCTGACCTAGCCAGAGAGGAAGGGATCTTGATAGGACAAATGGAAGAAAGGCGGAAACAAGAAGAGATCTTGTGGAGGCAGAAATCGAGAGTAAATTGGTTAAGAGAAGGGGAGAGGAATACAAAGTTCTTCCACCAAGCCATGGTCCAGAGAAGGCAGAGAAATAGAATCTTTTCTATAAAAGACGAAGCAGGGACACGAGTTACACAGCATGAGGAAATAGAACAAGTCTTGGTGGATCATTTCAAAGATCTCCTCACAGAACCCAATGTAGATCGTGGAGAAGCTACTGAAAGAATCTATAAAGAGATCCCAAGTAGGGTCACTAGAGACCAAAACCTAGCTCTGATGAGGGCAACCACCTTGGAAGAAGTAGAAGAGGTAGTAAAAGGAATGAAAAAGAATAAAGCCCCTGGTCTTGATGGATTCACAATAGAATTCTATCAAGCAGGATGGGATTTCTTGGGCCAAGACATACTGGAAGTGGTGGAAGAATCAAGAAGAAACCAGAAGGTAAGTACAGGTTTAAACTCTACCCTCTTATCTCTGATTCCTAAAGAAACTAAGTCTGAAACTCCCCAGGGCTTTAGACCCATTGCCCTTTGTAATGTTATATATAAGATAATAGCTACTTTAATGGCAAAAAGACTTAAGCCTATTTTATCTAGCATTATTTCCCCGGAACAAACAGGTTTCGTTGAAGGCCGGAAAATCCTGGATGGACTGGTGGTCTCCCAAGAAGTAGTGCATTCTCTGAAAGTAAAAAAGGAAGCAGGTATGATGATTAAACTTGACCTCTCTAAAGCCTATGACCGTCTGAATTGGAATTATTTGAAAGAAGTTCTAAGGGCCTTTGGTTTCTGCAATAGATGGATTGAATGGATCTCTACTATGATCTCCTCAGCCAATTTCTCCATCCTTGTGAATGGAACTCCTTCCCAACCCTTTAAAGTGTCTAGAGGACTTCGACAGGGTGATCCATTGTCCCCTTTCCTGTTCATTATAGCTGTAGAAGGCCTAGGAAGGTACATCAAAAAAGAAGTAAGAGAAAGAAAGCTAAAAGGAATCCAAATATGGGGTAACAACCTTCCTATTACCCACCAGCAATTCGTAGATGACATTATGTTGTTCTGTACTGTGTCCCTCAGAGAAGCCCACAGAATTAAAGAAATTCTAGAACTTTTTATGACAGCTTCAGGCACGCAAATTAACAATGACAAGTCTTGCACTTATTTTTTCAACACTGCTGGAAATATTAAAAAAATTTTAACAAGAACTTTGGGATTTCAATCAGGAGAACTCCCAACAAGATATCTAGGAACACCGTTATCCCTGAATCCTCTAAGGCTGTCGAATTGGCAACAAACCATTGAGAAAATTGCTAGAAAACTAGCCAACTGGTCTTTCAGAACTTTGAATTTTGCTGGCAGAGTTGTTTTAGTTAAAGCAGTCCTTCAATCGATCCCAATATACCAACTATCAGCAATGGCAGCCCCTAAAGGAGCATGCGCAAAGATGGTAGATATTTTTAAAAAATTTATCTGGGGAGGACTGAAGGATCAAAGAAAATGGTCTTTAGTATCCTGGAAGGATTTGGTGAAAAGCAAGACTGAGGGAGGATTAGGCCTCAGAGATCCTTATATTCTGAATCAGGCAATGGGTGCTAAACTTTGGTGGTGCTAGATGAATGGAGGAAATGACCTATGGAAAAGAATATGGACAAAAAAATATAATATGCCAACAAAACCAGAGGAGATATTAAGAATAAGGGATACCCCGAAAGGGTCGACAATTTGGAATCTAGCTAGTCTAAACAAAGAAATAATAACTAAACATGCTTTTTAGGAAATTAGGGATGGCAGCTCTGCCAGGTTTTGGGAGGAAGCCTGGCAGCAAAGAGAAAGACTGAATGGACTTCAAGCTTTAAGGGATATATGCCAAAAGGTAGCTGAGAATGGAATGAATCTGGTAAGGGACTTTTGGAAGGAAGGGAGCAAGAGGAAGTATGGAGAAGCTGGAAGAGTCCGGAAGAATGGATGGATCAAGTTGATGGAGAACAAAGGGAGTTATATCAAAAGGAGATGTAGAAAAGGAGAATACCTATAAGACTTGGACCAAACATACTGAGATGGGGTTACACAGTAAAAGGAAATTTCTCAATTAAAGAGGCATATCATCTCTTAACTCCTAGAGAACCAGAGGATACGACAGTCCATTGGAAACAAATATGGACTAGTAATTGGTGGCCGAAAGTGGCCCACTTCTTATGGCTGGTAAGCAAAGGTCACATCCTGACCTGGGACCAACTCCAAAAGCGAGGCATACATGGCCCCCCCAGATGCAATCTTTGCAAGCAAGAACAGGAAACGCAGGAACACCTCCTGAACTCATGTAAAGGAGCTCAGCAACAATGGGAAGAGGTTAGGAAACTCTTTGGAAGGACTCACAGAGATCAACAGAGCATTAAAAACACAATTAAAGTTTGGGGAGGTGGACAATTCACTAGCCCGGTGGTAAGAAGAGCCTGGAGTCTAATAGTAGGGATGAATATGTGGATGATCTGGAAAGAAAGAAATAGAAGAATCTTCCAAAACAAAGAAATGACAAAAGACCAAATCTGGGGGAAAACATTGAGTCATATTCATGAGACCATACTTGCGGACACTTGGAATGTAGAAGACTGGGAAACGACACTGGAAGAAGATCAAATTTTAAGGAATTTGAACCTGCATCAAGGGATGGTGGCTCCTTATATGGAGTCTCCCAAAGTCCATTATTTGATACAAAAATTGGAACATATATCCATTTCTATTGAGAAGCCACAGAGGCCCAAAGTTTCTGAAGAAAGTGTTTCTTCCTTATTACAACAAACTAGTGTATTGACTAGATTGCAAAGTGAAAGGCTTGGAGAAACCCCTTTTGAGTTCCCCATCCCTTCACGACGTAGGAAAGAAATTTACCTCACCAAGGTCTAAATCGGATACCAGTGAGATCACATGACCTCTCTATCCATTCACTTCTCCATTCACTTCTACTCAATCCATGAATTCTTAGCTATCCACTTCTCTAATTAGTACTGCTACTAGCAGTACTAACCCAGTAGTAAGTTCTTCTCCATCTATACCTAACTTTGGGCTGGCCTTCCCATCTTCTTAATCTTCAACTCAAGTTATGCCCAATCAACTCTCTCAACCTTGGACAAATCCTGGCGCTGTCTTGGTTGCAAATTCAAATGCACTCCCAGCAAACCCAAAAAAATGGCTGCCTAAGTACAACCCTAACGATGCTCTCCCAACTAAAGAAAATCTAAATAACTTTATGTTAGCCATGAATCTTAATGGAGTTGCACATGAAGATGTTGTAATGATACTGTTCCCTTATACCTTCCAAGGATCTGCTGGATCTTGGTATTTTTCCCTTCTAGCAGGTTCAATATGGAACTAGGATACTTTTTAGGAAGTATTTCTTGCAAAATTTGGTGATGACAGGACCATATCATCCTCGATCAATGATATTTCTAACTTAAAATCCAATTCAGATGAAAAGATCAAAGACTTCAACTCTAGATTTAACAAGTTGTTATCCCAATTGCCTGAAAACTTGCAGTAGATGTACAAATAGAATGGTACATATCATCTCTTCCTTCTAATATTACAATCTTTGTAGATAGAGCCAATAAGGCTACCCTTGTAGAAAACATTAAAGAAGCCCTGTTTGTAGAAAGAAGAATTATAGCTTTGGAAAAGAGATCATAAACAAACGAAAGGAAGTCAAAGAAAGTAACCTTTAAAGATGATTCTAAAAAGAAAGCTTCAAAGGACCATTTCGATTTGGAAGGCCTTAAAAAAGTGTTAAAAATGATGTCTAATGAAATGGTTGAAATCAAGAAGCAAATCGTAGAATCCTCCGCCCCTAAGAAACCTTTTCGCGTGTTTAAAGAAATCGTCCTTCTGCATCTCAACCCCCGAACACCATTTCAAGTGTTGAGCCTGATCAATCAAAAGAAGTAGAAGATTCGACAACCGAAGGGGAAGACAAAACATAAGAACAAGGTGAATTAAATGGAATTTGGGATTTCATTCTCCCAAATGAAGAAGAGGCACAAGCTATACTAGTGACTACTAGAAGTAAAAACTTTCCTGACATGTCTATCACAAATTAGAAACAAAAAACTACTACTCCTGTAAAGGAGAAAACAATAACTAAGAAATATAAGACTAGTCCAATAGATCCTATTCCTCCAGATCCCCCAAATACTTCCAAAACATTGGTAAACTCAGATACAGTGGAATACAACATAGTCGAAGACATGAAAAAGACTAGAGAAAACATCTCATTTCATGAACTCACTAAACTCAAACAACAACAGAAAATTTTATTAAGAGAATTAAAAGCAATTCCTATATCTCCTTTGCCATCTACTCTAGTTACTCAAGCTGCCTACGATATGGGAAAGCCTCCATCATCTTCGAACAAAGTAGATCCTTCAGATTTAGTTCTAATTAGTGATAGGTCTATTTCCCATATTCCTCCATTTCTGCTCACTTACAAAATTTTCAACAGAAATGTTCATAACTGCCTGGTTTATTTAGGAGCCTCTTCAAATATTATGCCAAGGGCTGTGTGTACTAAATTGAACATTACACCTCAAAAATCTGTAGTACACATATCTCAATTGGACACGACGAAAGTAGAGGTACTTGGAGAAATAACATCAGTCTCAATTAAGCTTTCCTCTAATCCAAAATTTTCCCAAAATAATTAATATTTTAGTGGGTGATATCCCTGAATTTTATGGTTTAATCCTAAGTAGGGATTGGTATGAAAAATTGCATTATTACTTCGCAACTGATTGGTCTCATATCTGGTTACCACATAATGGTAAACCAAACCAAATCAGGGTAGACCGAGAAAATTTCATGACATATACAGTCACTGACCTTGAGGGAAGTAATGATCCTATTGCCTTCACCAATAACATCAGTGGAAATTACTTGGCTGAGCCATTTTTGGGATCCTTTAATGCTCAGAGGTCTCCCTTTCTAGATAATGTCATAGTGTCTCAAATAGAAAAAATTTCAGAAACAGATGCTTCCAAGTGTGTAAATTTAGTAGATAAAATTTCAAATAATTCTTTGTTCTGGACTCTCTATTTTGAGGGTTTTAAATCTAAAGACGGAGCAAGCGCATGATGCATTTTGATCAATCCACAAGGGGAGAAAACTACGTTATCCTGTAGACTTGAATTTCAATGCACCAATGATATTGCTAAATATGAACCATTGATCCAAGGACTGTATAAAGCCATTGGACTTAATGTCAAATATTTGTGAGTCTATGTTGATTCTGAAATCATTGTGAAGCAGGTAAGAAATATAATTCATTATGTCTCTGGGCACCTTAAATACTATCAATCATTAGCCCAAAACCTAACTCCTCATTTCACTGCTTTTAACATTTCTTCAGTTCCAAGACTACAAAACGCAAATGTTGACTTACTTGCTAATGTAGTATCCAAGATTATGCCCTCGGAATATTTCAGTCCAGACAGATTCTCAATAGAGTTAATATTTAGGCCATCTATTCCCGATAATGTAACAAATTGGAGAGTATTCAATACCGATGCAGATATAGTTAATTTCCTTACATCTAAAGGGTCCTATGAGGAACAGATCATAAATGAACAAGAGCATGATCTACAAATGAAAAATGATCAGAATCAAAACCCAATCCTAAAGTATGTAGTTAATATGGAAGATCTTTATGGCCTAAAGGATAGATTTAAGAAAGTTACTAACTCCAAAACTCAAAGTTCTACTTTGAGATTTCACTAGTAGAAAATGAGCAATTAGTGACTAGGTGAATAAAAGGGTTAGTCGCCACATATTTTCCAAGTGAAATACTACCAAAAATGAGCAATATTAAGTGACCGAACTAAAAACAGCTAACATAAATCACTAATTTAGTCATGGGTTAAAATATGTGACTAGATAATAAGTAATACAACTAAAAATTACTAACATGAATGACTAATTTAGTCCAAGAACAAAAATACAACTATCTAACAAGTACTACAATAATATGAATCAGTTTTTTGTGTTAGTCATCTTAATTGTGTCAAGCAATCTAAACTGACAAGTGGTAGGGGATTGAAAGGTTGTTAAAGATTGGTTGAAAGGTTATCCTTCGATAGACAATTATTTATCCTCACATGGTCTATAGATGAGCCAATTTTGCATTATGTATCGCTAATAATTTGTAATTTTAAAAATATATTTTTTAATAAAAAAATTATTTAATGTATTTTTTAAAAATCTATTCATTGAATCGAATTGGATATAGTTCCAATTTGAAATTAATTTAAAGGGAAAATTTATTTTTTAGTACTATAATATCAAATAAAAACTACTTTATTTTCATTTTAACTCACCTGCATCCATCTTAACCCTAGATCTATCAAATGTTGAGAGGGGTCGAAACTCTCGAGGTGCAAACTTTTTTTTCTAGTGCAAAACTTGAGGAATTGTTTTCACTTGGAGAGATTGGGTCCCTCTTGGCACTTGATAGTTATAGGGTTAATATGGATCTAGGTTAGCTATATAATACTATATAATATCTATATCTGTATTTGTCTCTTTGTTATTCACTCTCTCTATCTCACCCCCCAAACATACACACACTCTCTCTCCCTCTCTTCCACTTCTCTGTCTATCTCTCTCTTCCCCTTCTCTCCCTCTCTATCTATTCCCTCCCGCTCTCCTCTCTCCCTCACTATCTCTCCATCACTCCCTTGTCACCCCCCCTCTCTCCACATTTCTCCCTCTATGTTTTTCTTGTTCCCTCCCTCTCCTACCCCCTCCAATTCCATCTCTCTCTCCTCATCTCTCTCTTCCTTCCTCTATATTTCTTATCTCCCACCCCCCTCTATCTCTCCCCCTAAATCACTCCCTCTCTCTCTCTCTCTCTCTCTCTCTCTCTCTTCTGTCCAACTCTATCACTATCTCCCCCCCTTCCTATACTTCGCCATCTCTATGTCTCCATCTCTCTCCCTTCCCCTTCTCTCCATATCTCTATCCTCTCCTCTTCTTTCTCTTCCCTCCTCTCCTCTCCCTCCCTCTCTCTCCATATCTCCCTTCTCACTCCTCTCTCTCTCCACCTCTATCTATCTATGTCTTTGTTCTTTCCTCCCTCTCTCTCCCACTCCAACTCCATCTCCCTCTCTCTCTCTCCTCTCTCTTCCTTCCTCTCACTCCCTCTCTCTCCTCCCCATCACTCTCTCTTTCTCTCTCTTTGTCCTCCAAATTTTTCACTGTCTCACTCCCTCTCTCCACCCCCTCCCCAACTCTCTCTTAAATTTGGTCACATTGTATTGTGTTTAAGAAATTATCTAAATTAGAAAAACATAATTGGTTGTTAAATATTAAACCTATATTTTCGATCAATCGTGTCAAACAAAATAAAATAATGAAAAACTTTACAAAATCATGCACTATATTTAATCTATTATAATTAGTCAATTTTCTTGCTCTCATCCCTTGGATACTTAGCTAATATGGATCGATGTCAATTATATATATATATATATATATATATATATATATATATATATATAAAGAACCAACATAGATCCATCTTAGCTTAATTTTATTAAAACATTAATTTAATTTCTATGAGAATATTTTTAGTAGTCGTGAGGATAGTGGGTTTAGATATATCTCAAATTGTAACATTTTCCTTTTAGATTCAATTAAAGAAATGTTGTAAAATTAAATTAAACTAAAATATTTTTACTATGAAATAATTTATGGTTTTTTGGCATGTGGTATTGATAAGCCATGGTATTGATTCATGGTATTGTAACAAAGTGGATTTACAAGTTAATTGTTAGACTCTCTCATAAAACAATAATAAATCCAAAAATAAATTAATTAATTAAATATTCCAAGTTAGGAATTTGTGCCTAACTCTTGGGTTGTTCCTCTAAGATAGGAGTTAGTTTAGGTAACTCCTATATTGGTGTGTCTGGTGAGAAATTATCTCAACCAAAGGAGAAATTATCTCAACCAAAGATGTCCAAGATAGCACGCACTATCTTGAGACCAATATCTCTCATCTATTTATTTGTAACACTATTTCAATTATTTTGATGTAATGAAAGAGTGAGAGAAGCATGAGGCTTCAGCCTTTTTCCGTCAATATTGTGTCTCTGGTTTTTATATGTGTTTCCCTGTAATTTGTTTGAGTTAGGTTCATTTTCAACATGTGGTATCAGAGCTTCTGATTGTTGGGACCCTGTGACAAAGCTTGAGTGTTAAAAATTCTGTGTGCAACGAAGGAGAACCAAATGGCGGCATGATCCCATTAGGACTCCCACGTCTGCCAGCTAATTTATGGTGATTACTGAAAACGGGGTTCTTTGAAAGTCTAGGACTAGTGTTGTCAGCTGCTTTTTTAAAAGGTACTGCAGGCGGCACAACCTGTGTGGACGATCTCTATGGCAATGACGTTTTGGGGGAATTCCGAGCATCCTGAAGTGCAGGCCAGCAGTCTTCTCCTCCTATGACTTGCACCAAATCCTCTGGCTTGCTGTGATCGTTATCACCACTGCCTGAAGGACCAGATTCCCCAGATTGCTGGACTCGGCCCTCTATTTCTTCGGAATTGGCAGAACTGGCGGCGGCAACAGACGAGGGTTGGCCCCGAACCACATGTAACCATGAGGAAGAGCTTACCTTCCCACCATTCACAGACTGACATGGGATTGAGCTTGAGCTGGGAATCGAATAGAAATCCGAAGAGATTGAGGTTGTCGTCATTATACAAACTCTAGCCCTCACAAACAAATTCTGTTGACCGGAGTCGTATAGAATTGCAGTCAGATTTTGAGTTCAATTATACAGCGGCATATCTTTTTTCATGGCTATGAATAAGGGTGAGTAAAATCTCTGGTATTTATGGGGAAGTGATGTTTCAATTCTTCAGAGGTTATTTTGTTTGATAATTTCATGTTTCGTTGATATCTTGGCACATATTCGGAGAATATTAGAAACTCTGACACATTTGATAGTTGCAAAGAGGAGCTCGTGTTGGAGAAAAATCAAAATTCAAGAGATCATGCCCTCTGTCGATCAGTGATATTCTCTTCTGGAGGAAGTCACTATATTTCTACATGCTGTACGTGGAGATTGCGTGATTGAAAAGCCTGGTGCTGACTTGAAGTTCAATCCACCGATTAGATCCGGAGCTGAGTCAGATTTTAGTTTTTTTCTTCGCTATGGGACCCTGTTTACAAAGAGCAGCCGAAGTTTAATACATTTAAACCTGCGTGAAGGAGCAATGGAGATACGACTGTGTTGGAGTACGTGTGCTGGTGAGTGGATGTTGGTCAAAGTGCAATCTTCATTCCATAAACTTTACTCAACTCTTTTATGGAAAAGTCAATAATTTTATAAATTCATTTTTATGTTTTTTCATAATGGAAGACCCTTTATAAATACAACCAAAGTGGCGTATTAAAAAAAAAGGGTGTATAATTTATGAAAGAGTGTGGGTTTGGAGTGATAAGCTTTTTAGGGAGACGTGATTTTTTGAGAGGCTTGAAGTGATTTTATTGAGCAATAAGGGGAATTATGTATATATTTTTTAAAACGTAGCATATTAAAAATCAAGGGATCTTTTTTGTAATGGAGGGATAAGGTGTGTTTTTTTATTTTGAGGGATAAGTGAGTGGAATGTGAGAGAATGAGTGGAGAATAATGTAATTTTTAAGAAAGGTAAATGAGTGAGAGTGGATTTACGTGAATTCACCTTTCATAAAGTGATTTTATAAAATCCATAAAATTGTTTTTTAATGGAAGAAAGGTAAATGAGTGAGAGTGGATTTATTTGACATGAAATTGGAGATGCATTTTTTATGCATGAGAGTGGTGAGATTGTGAGTTGAAAGGTTGGTATTTCGCTCTTTGAAATTGAAGAAATAAGGAGTGTTTCTATTTGTATTTGGAGTGATAAGGGAAAGTTGTTGTAATTCAAAGTATTGTTTTACTTTGAGAGGGATTATGTCACTATCCATTAAGATTTTGAAGGCGAGTTGTTTCAAAGGGTTGTCAGCTTGGCATTATCATTGCTTCAGATGTACTCAGTGATTAATAAAGATATCATATTTTTTGTGGTGATTGTGTCCTAGATCCGCCCGAAATTGAATAAGGGGATCTTAGGTACACCATGTGTATTTGTGATGGCGAGTGTTTTTATGGCTTCATGTTGTTGCTTATGATTTGTGTCTAGTTTTGACACATAAATGATCGCATTTACCACACACATAAAGTTCAATGCAAGCAAGCACAACACTTGTAAAAGAATAGCGTCAAGGAAGGACAATTGAACTCGACACTTGCATCTGTGCAAATACAACTCATAATCATAGATTGTCAACATCAACATTCTACATCAACAAGCAACTTCACTTAATCAAGTTAAAGCATTTCAAAGCAAAGTCTACATCAACATTCTTGCAAACAAATTTCAGAACTTGTGAATCAAATTCCAATTACATTGCATTGTACGGGTGCATTCTCGGTTGAAACCGACACCCATGTTTTGATTTGATCAGAAGTCAAGCACGTCAATTCTCTTCAACTTAGTCAAATTAAGACAAGTGAATTCCTTGTTTTATGTGAGTCATTCAAACCATTGTAAGCTTTTTGGGTGCATTTTCGACAGTGTTCGACACCCTTTCTTTAAAGCACAATCAAGTGTGTCCATGAGTTTTAACTCCTTGACACAACCATTAAAACAACCAAAACAAGTTCAACTCTAACACCAATCAAGCAAGTTGAGTTCGTCATCAAGAGAGCGTGAATTCCAGAAAGTACTAACAAGTGTTCTCAGCAAGTACAATAAGCCACAAATCAAGCGAGCGTGCCATTCAAGTTCCATAGCAAGCGAGCCTGTCATTCAAGTAAAGTGAAACAGTTCAAAGGACGACATCTACAACAAGAGAGCCTGACTTCAAGTGAGCAAGTTCAGATGGCGCAACATATTCAGTTATTAAACATTCTTCACAGTTTGATCATCTCCAGTGATGAAGACATGGTGCACGTCAACAAAGAAACTCTTGCTGATATTTCACGGCATCTACAGCAAACGCATGAAACCATTGAGTTTCTTCAGCTTGAGTCCCAACTTCAAAGGAATGAATTGCAAGAAAAGAGTGATACTTTCAAGTCTTTGAACCATCCAGATGATAAGTCATTCATCCCAACAACTTCAAGTGTCGAAGTTGTTCATGATCAAAGTTGTTCATGGATTTATCATTGAGGGGGGGAATGTTAGACTCTCTCATAAAACAATAATAAATCCAAAAATTAATTAATTAATTAAATATTCCAAGTTAGGAATTTGTGCCTAACTCTTGGGTTGTTCCTCTAAGATAGGAGTTAGTTTAGGTAACTCCTATATTGGTGTGTCTGGTGAGAAATTATCTCAACCAAAGGAGAAATTATCTCAACCAAAGATGTCCAAGATAGCAAGCACTATCTTGAGACCAATATCTCTCATCTATTTATTTGTAACACTATTTCAATTATTTTGATGTAATGAAAGAGTGAGAGAAGCATGAGGCTTCAGCCTTTTTCCGTCAATATTGTGTCTCTGGTTTTTATATGTGTTTCCCTGTAATTTGTTTGAGTTAGGTTCATTTTCAACATTAATATCCATGGTAAAGTGAGGGTGAATATCCATAGTTAACAATCTTGTCATATTGTTATAAAATATTTGATTGTGAAATAATTTATGTTTTTTGGGCATGTGGTATTAATAATCCATGGTATTGACCCATGGTATCATAACAAAGGATATTTTTTACAAGTTAATAATATCTACCACAATGTGGGGGTGAATATCCATGGTTAAGAATCTTGCCATATTGTTGTAAAATATTTTGGTTATGAAACAAGTTATGGTTTTTGGACTTGTAGTATTGATAAGCCATGGTATTGGCCCATGGTATTGTAACAAATCCTATTCAAAAGTTAATAATGACATCAAAATATAACAAATTAAATTTTATTATTTTTATTAATTTAACTTTTTATTAATAATTGAGGTCATATTTAAATGTTTACACTCATCCCAATATCATTTTTAACTTCTTCTTCTTCTTTTTAATTTAGCATCTCAAGAAAAAATAACAAATTCTTATTAAAAATAAATCATTTAACCCAATTGCAATTTATATATTTTATTTTATATTATAAATATTACTTTTATTTTTTCTATCATAAATATTTCTTTTCTTTTTCATTTCCAGTTTAGCGCTGGGTTCAAATAAAATATTCAGATTACAACATCACATTGTAGCACTGTATTTTTCTCTACCTTGTCTATATCTGTGTGGAAATTCCAGAAGAAGAAAGACCATGAACGTGATCAATGGATTATTTTCTTGGGGTAAGAACCCTAGATGGAGTTTGCATGGGAAACACCTTAGGAGAGCATCAACGATTATATGGAGGAAGGGCAAGGTCACTGGGCGTGGATATTTTGATAATTTGTACATGGGTATGAATTTGGACTCTGTTCTTCCTTTTTAGTAAAGAGGATTTTTGTTCTTATGGGTAAATAATTTCGATGGTTTATATGATGAAAGCATACATTTTATCTAGAGTTGAGGGTTTAATGATTATGATAAAGGCAAGGTCATTGGGTGAATTTGGACTCTGTTCTTCCTTCTAAATAAAGACGATTTTTGTTCTTATGGGTAGATATTTTTCGATGGTTTATATGATCAAAGCATAAATTTTATCTAGAGTTGAGGGTTTAGTGATTATGATAAGGGCAAGGTCATTGGGCGTGGATATTGGGTGTGGATATTTTGGTAATTTGTACATGGGTATGAATTTGGACTTTGTTCTTCCTTTTTACTAAAGCAGATTTTTATTCTTATAAATAATTTCGAGCGTTTATATGATCAAAGTATAAATCTTATCTAGAGTTGAGGGTTTAATGATTATGATATTTTGGTAATTTGTACATGGGTATGAATTTGGACTCTGTTATTCCTTTTTACTAAAGATGATTTTTTTTCTTATGGGTAAATAATTTCGAGAGTTTATATGATCAAACCATAAATTTTATCTAGAGTTGAGAGTTTAATGATTATGATAATGCATTCATCAAAAGGCAATACGCAAGTAAGCATTTTGCATGTCCTTATTGTACAAAGGGTTTAACGATTATGATAGACAATGCACAAGTAAGCATTTTGCATGTCCTTATTGTATAAAGGGTTTAATGATTATGATAATGCAGATCTTGATTGCAGCCAACAATTCATCAAAAGACAATGGACAAGTAAGCATTTTGCATGTCCTTATTTTACAGATCATTTTGCTCCTCCCTAACTTTTCTAGGGTCAGAATGCATGAAATTTAATTTTTTCTTTTCACCTTTTTCTTAGCGATCGATTGTTTGTGTAATGGAGTCTATCATGCCCAAATTAAAAGGGCTCAAGTGATGCAAGAAATTTTGCTGGTAGGATGCAGATGCTAGACCTTCCTCAAACTTTGTTACATGAAATTAAAATTTCTTGTAATCATGAACATAAAATCTTTTATGTTTCATCCTTAGATTCTGATCTCAATGCCCACAGTTTTAAACCATGTTACTATATTTTAAGTAGAATATACTTAGATCCATTAAACCTTACAACTCTCCAAAGATTAGGCTAATAACAACTAAAAAGAAGGAACCTGAATGACTTTTACAATTTAGATTCAATTCTTACAGACTAATTAAAAATGGAAGAACTCAAATGGTTTGATAACTTTTACCCACCCATCAATTTCAAAGACCTTTGGTATTATTCTGAACCTAATCAAATAGAGTAGAAGAAGAAGAGGAGCATGGATGAGGTCGACCCTGACCTGCTCGATACTTTTCAAAAGTTGGGCATGCCCTTGACTAGAAGAAGAGACTGACCAACATTGTTGTAGATGTTGTTTTCGACAGTGTTTTCATTGCTACCATGCATAGGTAGACTCTATAGATAGTTGAGGTTATATTTTGTTTGTTATAAGAGGTAATTCGGGAGTATCTTTATCTAGTTAGGAAGTAGCATGGCAGGGTTGTTCCTTATGTTGATAACTATTATGCTGCATTGTATTTTTATTTTTTTAGTGATAGTTCCTTCTATTAAATCTCCAAGCACACTTTGTCACCCATGGAAATATCCACTTACTTAAGGATGAATGAGATGGAGACCAAGGATTTTGACAAGACTCTTATTTTTGTAGATGAGAGGAGTTTTGTGAGGTGATAGGATTTTTGTGACATATATTGAAGGATGCACTATACCATTTTATGACACCAATCATCTCCATGCCACAATAGTGGATCTTTATTGCACAGAGGCAACAATGATAAAGTATTCCACTGTAAATAATTCATATATCGGGGATGAGGAATACAAATGTGGGATTTATAATTTTACTACCAAAAGAGGTTTGTGCGATGGAGACAAATCAAGGATTTCATGGACCTGAGT
The DNA here is from genome assembly GCA_031772625.1 of Pinus tabuliformis. NCBI lineage: Eukaryota > Viridiplantae > Streptophyta > Pinopsida > Pinales > Pinaceae > Pinus > Pinus tabuliformis. The sequence continues at coordinate 737,213,088 of CM062814.1, read as the reverse complement.
AGAGACCGGCTCAAAAATCACCTGGAAATACTCAAGCATTGTTTTGAAAAGCGATGATGCAATTGGAGAGTTCAATTTTGTTGCCTTGAAAAATAACTATCAATAGGGGGGGACAAAGATTTTCCATATAGGGAATAATTGTAGGAGTAGGATTGTTTTTAAATTATATCTATAGGCAAGTAAAGGGACTACTACAGAGGATTAGTGCAAGTGCAACCAAATTATCATAATGCAAAGAATTTTTCATAGTGTGATTTGATGCTCTTTCGTGACCAGGAAGCTGCAAATACTTATCGTTACATTCAGGTACAATTGAGTTGCATTCTAAAGTCTCTAATTTCATTTATTGATAGTCCTTATTGTGTCCTTGTCTCTCTTAATTTCATTGTGGTAGGATTGGAATGGGTTAAAAAATCAAGCATATCATTGATTAAAATAGACACCCACATGTCACTACATGTCATTGTGCATACTCTTTGTTTTTGATACAATTAGAAGTTAGAAATATGATGTGTGCACAACTAAAAATCATAACATGCATAATGAATCCAATCTTAGCATGGAAATAGAAACCAATAATCATAAAATATCAATAAATTTGTTACACGGAATAAAAAAACAATAAAAGATTGTAAGCCAACATTGTCTATTTAGTGCAAGATACTACTAATATTTCGTAATTTTCAGAGATGGTGGATTTCATGAATATGCCCTCAAGAAAAGCTACTGACTTGAATATAAGATGGTCAATGCAACTATTTACTTTAAATAGGCTAAATTTAGGTAATTAAAACAAGTTAGAAAATCACTAGAAACACCACCCTTGTTTAATTTTTTTTTTGTTAAGCCTGGAAGGACCTTTCATTTTCTATTTATAATCATAAAATTTACACCACATATATTGGCTAGGTGGCCTCAACTTTCCCAATGGGAAACTAAGTCTATTGGCCACCTATTCTCATTGTAAGCCATCTGGAAACAATAGAGTTCAATGTCTCTAGCCAAGCTATATATGTCTCTGTTTCATGACCAGGCTCTATATATCTATCTATCCTTATACTTGCAAAATGAAAAGTAAATGCTAACCACATAAATAACAAAAGTAAACATGGTAAATTCACTATCCCTTCTGCTCCTCCGATGCTAATTCCACAGGTGCAGGGTCCTTGACAATTTCTCCAGGAATCTCAGACAATTCCAGGATGCATGGAATGTGTCTTTCAACTCTCTCCAATCTAATGTCTTGCCTATGGAGCTAAAACTGGATTCTTTGCAAATCCTATTTGTAACTAGACATCCCTTGGAGATAAACTACCATCCCCACCGAGATCTATTCCATGACTTTACCCAACAGGATTTTCATTAGCCAATAGAGGTAAAATGTCTTCTTGAATTAGTTTATCCTTCGTCTGGTATTCCCAGGGTCCAAGTCGAGTGTCCTCCAATTCTCCATATCCTCCTTTGTCTCACTGCCCTGCTTAATTTCCTCTTCCCATTCTTCTATCAAATTTCAGATGCCTTCATATGTTCCCTCTCCCTATGCCACGGATGCTTCACTGATAAGATTCTCTACTAATTTCCTTCCTCTGTGGGGCTCCAACGTGCTTGGGTCCTTAACCTTTCCATGCTCCAAACCCCCTCTTCCATGTCCCCATGCTCTCGTTGGTCAAGCCATATCAACACTATTAGATACCTGTTCACAAGAAAGATTTTTTAACCGAGAGAACTGTAACATATTATTGCATTGGTTACTATCCTCACTGGAATTATCGTTGCCATCATTATCCCCATTCGTTTCCTTTTTCCATTTGCTAACAGTACCGAGGGCAAGATAGTTAGTCCTTAGAAAGGGCCAAACTCCATTTCCATTCTAACTTCTCACTCCTCCATCCCCATTGCCTCACATACTCAGTGTGGTTGATAATCATAAGCCAAGGCCATGCGAGTGAGCCTAGTCTCAGCCCGACAAATGTACCTCCATGGAGTGTAGTTCCTTTTCCTTCTACCCAATAAGCCAGACCAATTCCTCTCCCTTATCATGCCCGACATCACCCACAGGGGTCCTAGCTAGTCTCTTAGCATAGTAATTTATCCTAGTTCCCCAAAATTTCCCATGGATATGGTAGCTAGTCCATCCTCCTACCCAACATATTAGCTGACCCTTGCTAACCTCAGCCTGAATTCCAAGATTCTACCTACCGGACCATAGCAACTAGCCCCACTCAGCCCATAGTGTGCAAATCACAGGTTCCTGTTGCCACACAATGCAAGGTCCACACGGCCGAAGGAAAGGTCAATTCCCAACAAGCTCAAAACAAAGACACATAGCCATACTATTGCAGTTCGATGCCTCCTCCATTTCCCCCAATTACCCTTCCCAAGTATCTCCCTCTCCCTCCAACAAAAATCAAACCAGGTCGACATTGCAAAGGAGGTGAAGAGCCAAGATACATACCCATTTTCGCTCCAAGGTTGATGCCGTTGGTACCATCGACTTCCCTTCCTTCTATTCCAGCGCCTTAATCCACAAGCCAAATCACAATCCTTACTCATCTGTCTTGCCTTAATCTCTATACATCCTACCTATCCCCTGCCATCTCTGCCACCTTTCCCACAACCCTTGCATGTAGTCATGCCAAGGGCCACTGCACCCATCGCTTTGAGCATGTGGTGGGCGGTGAGATGTAAATCAATTGTACGCTTCACTATTTCCTGCAAGAACTTCCATCTACTGGCACGCACCTCAATCAAGGTACCACCCCTTTTTATTTTAAAGATGCTAAATTTAGGTAATTAAAACAATTTTGGAAATCACTAGAAACACCATCCCACATCATTTTATTTCCAGTTTTACAAGATAATATTGAATAAAATTATGAGCTCTTCCATTTAAATTGACCATACATAAAATAACAAACGAGGTTGATGCTTTTAAATGTTATATCCATCATTAAATATAAGATATGACAAGGATGGCTCATAATTTTTAAGGCTATATCCATCACCAACTATAAGGTAAGAGTTAATGAGATGAGAAAAAGTTTGTCTTGATATAACATGTGAAGGTCATATTAATTATAACTAATGCATATTGTATCTTATTTTGCATATGTTAATTGTATAACTTCAATCTGGGTAATTTTTTACATTTAAATTGTCAAATATGTAGAAGTTACATTACACTAGCTTAAATCTGAACACAAATAAAATCTCATAAATATGGCAGGGGAATGAGTAAGCATTTTCACACTGTTTTAAAATTTCCCCTTGCTTGGTGAAAAACCAATTCAATGCTATTTTTGGTGGAGTATTAAGTTATTAACCGATGATAAAAAAATTTTAGTCTCTTAAATGACTGAAAAAGGGTATTTAGATTGTTATATAGAAATTACATTTCACGTAGCTCTATCTACCCTTATGTAACTATACTATTCCAACTCCATTTTTTTATATAGAAGTTACATTTCATGTAGCTATAGAAGTTACATTTACATGTTCTAGATAGAAGTTACATTTTACATAGCTATATCTACCTTGACATAACTATAATATTCCAACTCTATTTATTTCACACTTCTCAACATTTTAAAGATTTGTCTATATTTCAGTGTGATTATGCAATTAAATAGTTGAGATTGTTTAAGACATCTCCTATTTCCAACATTTTGAATTCTTAAGTGGGGTCGTGTGTAGGTTTTTGTTACTACCATATATCATGTTTTAAGTACATAGTGTTTTACAATTCACCCAAGAGACTTTAGGAGCAACCTTGATTTGCATGCTTGTTTCCATTATACATCTAATATTTGCAACCTTTTCCATGTGAAGAACCCAATAGCCCATGTTGAACATGAAGCAAGTACCTCAAAAATTGGGGAATATTCGTTATTCTATTTCTAGAGGGGGATAGATCCGGAGAAGGCAATGACAACTCTCATAATGGCTTTTGTTAGGTTTATCTTAATGAAATCCCACTAGAATTTGCTACTAAACTAAATCAATTTATGAATTTGAAGCTTGAAGGTGGTGTTGAATAGGTGTTGGAAGGTATATCTAGAACACTATATATATACATTATTCTAATGCCACGAGATGGTGTCTCAATAACACTATTGTCTAGTGACAGGTGCTAGATGTAGATAACTTTCTCATGTCCAATAGGTAAATCGTATCATTATATTTCTATGAAATCTCGGAATGTATTCAAAGATTGTCTCAGATATGAAAATATGTATGTACTTTTGAATTTATCTATGTTGTAATAAGATCAAGAATAAATTTGTCATTGAAAATAATTGGGATCTACCATGTAAGTTTACTTTACTACATGGAATTCCTGATTTGTTAGATCCCAACTAGTTAGGGTTGAATTTATTTTTGTTGTAATGAGATTAAGAATAAAGTTGTCATTTTAATCACTGAAATCTAACATGTACGATTCATTCACTACATGAAATTTCTTATTTGTTAGAGCACAACTTATCAGTATTATGAAGAGTCCTCTTTCATGACAATATTTATGAATTCTCTATTCTTGCTCAAAGAATTACATATTATAGAAAGGTGGAAAAAAAATGAAATGCAGTTGAATGGTTTATGTTTTAAAATGTGTGGAGGGAGTATAAAATCATTTTCAGTTGTGTTCAAATATTTTGGAGCACCCACTAAAGTTCTTCATTTTCCTCCTAGTTAATTTCATTTCTACTATCCCAATGCCTCTAGAACTCCTTCTCCAAAGTGATCCCTTAACTATCTTGGAGGGAAATTGATTACTTGATTGGAACCCATGGATTACAATTTGATTAGGAGAAAGGGATGAGAAAGCTTCATATTCTTCAATATATTCTGCAAGTTAAAAGCATATCGAATTATTACCTTTCTGTTTAATTGATACAACAACAACTCGAGCATTTGTTAGGATTTTGAGACCTTTTTCAATGATTTTTTTTGTTCTGAATTAAAGAAATTAAAGAAAAGGCGAAAATGATGCAATGGAAGGATTTTTGGTTTTAGTGCCTAAGAAGGCCTTACTAATGTCAAGGGCTTGGTATTTTCTTGGCTCAAGATTAGTCGCATTTGACTTCATAGCATTTCTTTTAATTTCATTTTTGTTGTGTTTATATCGCTATCCTTGAAGTTGGTGACCTAAACTGTGTGTAATGGGAAGTATTAGCCATTAAGCACTCTCAAAGGTGATAGTGATGGATGAATGACTTTAAATGTCCCTACTTGACACTGTAGTATTTTTCCCGAAGAAAAAAATCAAAACTTTTCATTAGCATAATAAAAAGTTTTACATTCTGTTTGGATCACTGTCATAGTAATTGGCTCGACTAGAGCTATCCCCGACTGGCTGTAGGCATTTTGTACATCAAAAAGCATAACAAACTGACTCAGTCAAGTATGACTGTCCGTCACTATCCCTCTTCCTGAGCTTTTGAACAAAACATTTTTAAAAAACACGACTTGGGGTCTCCTTCTATGAAGGAAAACAACCCCATATATCAAGCTGGCATATATAATTGTCGACTGTGTGAAAAATAATAATGTTTTGAAACAGTTTTTCAGGAGGCCGAAACAGAAATATACAAAAATATATGATGACAGAGTCTTTAAAAACATGTAAATACACAAAACTGTAAGTGTAAAAAGGGAGGAGAGGAGTCCCCGCTCAAAGAGGAGGTGCGAAAGGGGGCTGATGAGATGTGGTTTGTTGCCCCTGGAAGAATTCCTCTATCGACCATCCGCCCAAAACCTGTTGTAAGCCAGCTTTAGAAAGCTGATCGGCTTCTTCATTATTCTCCCTGTAGATATGACAAATATGAAAACTGTTAAAAGAGGACTTTAATAACACAATTTCTTCTAACAAAGGCTTTAAAGTCTGATTTTGACATGATGCATTTCCATTGACCCATTTGATGACATTTTGTGAATCGCCAAAGATTTGTATAGTGAGAATGTTCCTCTGAAGAAGCCAGCAAAGCAAAAGATGTAAAGCAGACAACTCGGCAAAGTTATTAGTCCCGGAACCCAAACCAACAGAAGCTTTAAGATAATGATCAGCGGATATATGAATGCTCATCCCAGCGCCAGCCCTATTATTCTGGGATGCTCCATCAAAAAAAGCCCAAGGAATGCCTTCCTTGATAATAAGAGGCTTGTCACGGATTGGGGGATTTTTCACTTCAGGGGCTGGAATAGCTGAGTAGATTGCTGCGCAGTTAGAAGCAATAACAGATGAGGGGATGGTATTATCTTGGAAAATACTTTTGTTTCTCGCAAGCCATACACCCCAGAAGAAAATGAGAGGCAGGTTTCTCAAAGTTCCATCCGGGTGATTCTGCCACCAATTTCTCCATGCATCTTCCAGAGGTTCAGACCCCCACTGAGCTTTAATATTAAGCAGAACTGTAAGCTCTTCCCATATCTTTAAAGAGACAGTGCAAGATGTAAAAAGATGTCTAATAGATTCCTCATCTGATTTGCATAAGGGGCATCTTCCTGGACCGATAAGGTATCTGGCTTGTAGTCTATCCCAGGTTGGGATTTTTCCTTTCAGCAAACACCAAAGGAAAAGCCTGGCCTTTGCTGGACTTGACAGTTTCCAAATGCTTTTAGACCACCACTCAGGGATATCCCATCCTTTCTGTTTCATTAGGAAGGAGTACCCTTCTTTGGGATAGTAATCTCCAGTTTTACCCAAAGCCCAGATCAGCTTATCAGGTTCGTTTTTGAGTCTGACATGTGAACGGTGGAGTTCTTGGATGAAGGAGGCCCATTCATTCTTCCATCTGATATTTAAACCTAGTTCTTCATCATTTTTCCATGCCTGACCCCATATAGTGGAATGGCCAACTTTCTCCACCTGATTTAGAGTGACTATTCCTTTACTATCAAGGTGTCTAAGGAGACCTGGAGACAGAGCATATGCTTCATTGCATCCCACCCAAGGGTCCCTTCCAACTCTGATGTGACTACCATCTCCCACTTTCCAGGCAAGGCCTTGTTCTATCACAGAGAAAGCTTCCAGCGTAGCCTTCCAAATGACAGATATATTCTTCTGTTTCTTTTGCTGACTTCGGATCCAGTCTTCTAAAGGGATTGGGTCTATGTACTTCCTTTTAACCACCTTTGTCCAGAGATTCTCCATCGATATTAACCTCCACCCAGACTTTGCTGCCAGAGACAAACTGAACTCGGGGAGTCTTTTGATTCCCCATCCTCCCCATTCTTTAGGTCTTGCAATCTTATCCCATGCCACCCATGGAAGAACCGATGAGTCCTTTGCAGAACCTGCCCATAAGAATCTACTGCATATCTTCCTGATTTTCTCCAACACTCCTTTAGGGACCCAAGTTAGAGCAGCCCAGTAAACTGGGATGGCTAACAGGACTGATTTGAGGAGTGTCAATCTGCCTGCTCTGGAAAGCCACCTGAAACTCCAGTGATTTATTCTGGCTTCAATCTTTGCAATGAGCCAGTGCCAATCCTCTTTCTTGTAGGCTACTGGCTTTAACCAGAACCCCAAATATTTAAAGGGAATGTCCAGAGGCTGAAGAGGAAAAGTAAAAAGATTGGTTATTCTTTCTCTTTCTCTTCTGTCAAGATCTGCTGCACATATTTGAGACTTTCTAGTGTTTATCTGCATTCCAGTGGCTTTCAGAAAGAGATCAAAAATGCTTTTATACTCCTTAATTTCGTTAGATGAACCATTTGTAAAAATCAGAATGTCATCGACAAAAAGCAAATGAGTGATAAAGAGGTTGATTGCTACCTCGATACCTTTTACCTTCCCTTCTCTTCTGGCCTTGTGGATCAGTCTGCTCAGTCCTTCTGCCACTAACAGGAACAGGAGCGGCGATAAGGGGCACCCTTGCCTGAGACCTCTTTGGCTGTTGAAAAAAGGGGAAGCAGAGCCATTGATCAGAACTGCAAAACTGACACTTGTGATGCATCCCATAATCCAGCTGGTGAAAGAGTAGTTGAAGCCCAGATGAGTCAGCATCATTCGCAAATAAAGCCAGTTGATGCGGTCATAGGCTTTGGATAAATCTATTTTTAAGACCGCTCCCTTCATTTTCTTTTGCCTGACACTGTGGATAACCTCCTGTGCTACCCCAATTGCTTCATGAATTTGCCTGCCATCTAGAAACCCAAATTGTTCCATTGAAATGTTCCTAGACAATATAGGAAAGATTCGGATAGCAATCACTTTTGCTATGATTTTATAAATACAATTGCACAGGGAAATCGGCCTAAAATCTTCAAAGTTTCCCGGGTCATCTTTCTTTGGAATGAGGGCTATAAAGGTGGAATTAAAAGGCCTGTAGACCTCTCCCTTCTGTCTTGATTCTTCTATTACATCAGTGATTTCAGAACCAATCAGGTCAAAAAAGAAAAGGAAAAGTTCAATAGTCCATCCATCAGGGCCAGGACTCTTGTCTTTTGCCATAATTTTCATTGCTGCTTCAACCTCCTCCTTGGAAACAGGTATAGAAAGGTCCTCTGCTTCTTCCTCCTCCACAAACCTCGGGAAACACTGAGCTGTTCTAAGGACTTCAGCAATAGTAGCCTCCCCTGAATCAGAGAAAATTCTTTCAAAATGCCTCTTTCCTAAGCTTGAAAGATCAGAGAAGGAGCTGACCTCCCTCCCTTCTTCATCTTTAAGGCTCCAAATGGTGTTTACTGATTTCCTTCCTTTTGCATAGTTATGAAAAAACCTGGTATTTTCATCACCAGATTTTAACCATATTGCCCGGCTCTTAATTCTCCAATCTTCCTCCTTGTCTAAAAGAATTTTATTTTGAAGCTTCTCCAGATGAAGAATTCTATCTTTTAAAGACTGCGACTGATAGCCATCCTCCTCAGTGCTCTCCAACATCTTCAATTCCTCCCTGATTTTGTATAGATCTTCATTTTGTTTCATCTTCCTATCTTTTGCCCACGATATGGTTGCTTTTTTTAGTCTCTTAAGGTTCTCCATGAACAGAAAGCCTTTATCCTCTCTTGCATTATTACCCGGGTGAATCCAAGTATCTTTGAAAAGAGTGCTAAAGGAAGGATCTTGAAGCCATGAAGGGTTGAATTTAAAGGGTGCCGGAGGCTTTGGGGGAGGGAAGGCTATATCCAGAAAGATCGGAAAATGATCAGAATTACCAATTTCCTCCACCCACTGTCTAAAAATAGGAGCATTTGATATGAGAGCCTCGGAGAGAAGAAAACGATCTAGTCTCTTGGCTATCCGATCCTCCCCTACTCTTCTATTCCTCCAAGTGGGCTTGAGCTTTACCGGAGATGGATCTGTGAAGTGATAGTCTTCAAGGAATTTATGAAAGAAATCCGACAAGGGATCCTCCCTGGCTGAAGGTCCCCAAGCCTCAGCTCTACCAATAGAAAAATTCAGATCACCTCCCACAATCAACATGGAAGACTTCATAATAGATTTTGCCATCAGATCTACCCAGAACGATTCTCTTCCTTGGCAAGGACCATAGATGTTTACAATGGAAAAGGGACGGGGGAAAACAGGTGTGAGGACCTCCATACCCAAAACTTGCTTAGTCCCCCACTGATTGATTACTTTAATTCTTCCTTCTTTGTAGCCTATTGCAAGACCCCCTGAGTGGCCAGATGAATCAATGGCAGAAAAAACCCATCCCGGTAAGAGGGTCTTTAGCATAGCTTCCACCTCAGTACCCTTCCCTAGAGTTTCTTGGAGAAAAACAATGTCTGCTTTAGAGTTTAGAATCCAATCTCGCAAGGCCAATTTTTTGGGTTTATTGGCTAACCCTCTGCAATTCCATGATGACAAAATCATTTGATAACCTGGTCTGGGGTCTGCACAGCTCTAAGAACCCCGGGGATTGAGTATTGTTTTCCATCGGCCACGTCCAACTTTGCTTTCAACTTTGCCTTTGAAAGGTCCGATTTCCTACCTCTCTTATTCTTTGCTGAGCTAAGGCTAAGAGATTGTCCTAAACCCCCAGCAGCAACAGGCAAACCAGATTTCCCCCCCATGGATCTTAGGTTATAAGGGCAAGGGTTATGGGATGGAGGGGAAGCCAAAGGAGGCCACTTCTCTTCACTATTCAAATCAAGGGACGGTAATGCATCCGAAATAGAGTCAATATCAGACTTGTTTTTAGGAATTGCATCATTTTCATTATGGCCCGAAATATGTAAGGGAAAAACAGAAGGAGAATTTTGCACAGAATTTGAAATATGCTCAGGATTTTGAAGAGAGATGGAAGGAGAGCCTGAGCACATACCCTTATCCTGCTCGCTGTCGGGTTGGTGTTCTACCGCTGCATCCTTGGCGTTCTCCTCCATTGGTACCGTCCGCGGAGAATCATTTAACCGGGTCGCCTCGTGGAGTTGGGGTTCTTCCACCGCTGACTCTTTCAGGATCTCCTCAGTCTCCATGTCTTCCACTGCCTGACTCGCATTTCCTGCTCTGTCCTGAGGAGGGGGAACCCGATTGAATGTAAATTCTCTAGTAACAGGGGTCCTTCGGAATCTTCTCCTTCGTCTGAACAGAGGGCAGTCCTTGGCAAGGTGCCCATACTCGTGGCAGCTATGACACCGAAAGGGCAAGTGTTCATAGTCGAGGAGCTGCTCAAAAACGTACTCTTTATACTGTAAATTGATCTTTTGAGGAAGGCCGCCGCTCGGGTTGAGACTCACCAGGATACGGGCCATTGCCCTGTTCTTCGTTTTCAGAAAAGACATATCGGCCTCCAGGAAGGAGCCCAATCTATTACCGATAGCTTTGAACACAGCTTCAGTCCATAAAAACGACGGGAGGCCCGGGGCCCTCACCCACACTGGAAATTCGTCTGTTCTTTCTTTGATAGCATCGAAGAGGGGGCTCCAATGCTTCATCAGGACCGGGATACTCCCTATGCTCCAATTCCGCTCCAAAACCCATTCTGCATCTTTCTTTTCCTCGAAGCGAAGCATAAACCAGCCTTTGGCTAAACATTGGGCCTCAAATCGAAGAGGGCTTTCCGAAACGAAAACTTGTTCCCCCCACGCTTGAATAAATTCTGACGAGAACTTCTTTCCTCTTGCCCTTCCAACAAGGGTGCTTTCCGCTACTTCTAGAGATTCTTCAATGGAGATTTCCATGCCTAACACTAAATTCCCTACCAATTCCTGAGAACCAATCGGCCCTTGGGGTTTTCGCTTCTCACCTTTTTTCCTTGAGTCTTCAGCTGGTGCCCTGGTTTCTCCGGCTTCGCCCGTCCATTCTGGACCCTCTTGGACTGGATCCGCTGGTACATCTACCTCCGGCTGTGGTTGAACAGGGGCCGAGAAAATAAGAGCTGGACTCCCAGAAGAAAGAGGAGCTTGTTCCGATTCATTGTAACCCCTCGTCTCTCCGGCGGGGTCGCCAAGATGACCCACGAAACCATCACCTGGGATATATTTTGGAACAGGGTCGACCTTTGACAGTGAAACCCTAGATAGCGAAGAAGCCCCGCCAGGAACCCTTCCAATACCAAGACCCGAGGAAAGCCCCAATTTTCCTGTATCCTCAAAACCCTTCAGAGAGAAATGCCGGAACGACCCAGGGTTATCCTTGTTTGCAGAAAGAATTGCGCCTGATGACGGCCCATCCGCCTCAGCTTCCCTATCCGGCGATTTGCATGAGACCTGGTGGCGAGGGTTGTTGCTTTCCCTGTTCGAGCCGCTGCCTTGGATTAAAAAAGAAGGTTTTGTCTCCAGAGAGAAACCCGCCTGCCTCGAAAGCTCATAAGCACCAAAAAAATGCTCAACATTTTGAACTGTGGGATCCTTACCCCACATAGATAGTATATCCTCCAGTTCCGGGTCCAAGTCCACCAACTCGCTCGGATTAACCATGGTTTAAAGATGCGTTCGAGGAAAACGACAGCTACAGACAAGGAAGAGGGATGCCTTCACCCGAGAAAACAGGAAACGAGAAAAAGCGAAGACCTGCAGTTTACCCTTTGTGTAAATCCTTCACAGTAAACAATACACCGACTGCCACCTCCAACTGCCAGTCATCCGTGGAAGGTCCCCTACGCCTGCACCTGTACGAGAGCTAGGTTCCGCCTGCAGAAACTTACCCGTGACCCGAGCGAGGTTCCACCTGAAACCCTAGCCTCCAAACCCTAGCCGAACCCATTCCCGCTCCCCTCGTTTCTTGATACATTCTCAACCACTTGACACTCTAGTATTACATGATCATGCAAATAAATTAGTAATCACTATTAAAGGCAAGATGATTAATGTGCAGTGTTTCATGGCTTGCCATATAATTACTACATTTTGGCCCCCAATAATATTTTGAGGCTACTTTTTGGTTATTACTTGTGGAGCTTCCCTTTGGCTCAGAAAAACATTGAGGATAAATTTCCACTGCATAGGCATTGGACATCATCAAAGAGGAATTCACCAAAAGCAGTAGAGTACATGGGAGCAATTGGTACAATGAATGAATAACCACTAGAGAAACATCGATGCACCAGAATTTCTTATGTATTTATATTCACTGAATTAACTAGTCACAAAAAATACCTTTTCTTTTTCATGTATACATAATACTAAAAACACAATTTTAGACTAATTATTCACACTAATAATTATTTGATAGTCATAATTTATAATTAAATAGCTTAATATGATTAATATTATAGGACACAGCTATCGGGTCTAACTGTGAGGGGCATTGTGACAATATATGTACACTTCTCATTGTATTAGACAATCATATCTTAGAGTGTGATATCCATCCAACGAAATGTACTCCGAGAGGCAATTGTGGGATTGAAATTTTTTCTTTCAGTGGACAAGTGGTGATATATTTTCTTAGGCCTTAGTGTTCTTATTCCCTAAGGTTTTGACACTACTCACAGCTAGCACCTTCATTCAACCAGGTGAGGTGCTCATCATGGAAAGTTGAATCATTTTGTCTCCACAATCCAATATGATGTTGGATCAATATTATGATCCTAAAAACATAGGTCATAATAGCGAGGAAATTTTATTGTGGGCAAAAGAATATCCAAATTTAAGGAACATGACTCTTTTAGAACAAGCATTAAGGATATTTTTAACACTGATTTTTTTCTCCATTTGTTTTCACAAGTTATCTATTCCCTCATATTTTTAACATGTAACTTAATTGGTATTATTGTGCCTAAGGTTTTGTTGAAGGTTGAATACTAAGTTCCTAAGGTGTTATTTTCTATGGTGACATTTTATTTGCTTTGTTTACATAGGTCATCTAGCCACATAGTGGCCACTATCGAATGTTGAGGTATATGTCATATAAATCTTTTATAGTCTACTTTCTTTTATGTTCAAGTATTCATCGTCTTTCATGTCTTATGCTCTACATTGTATGTTCTTTCATTTTTAGGAGAGAAACTCAATATTGATCATAAGAAGCAACAATTGAAGAAAGAGGAGAACAATAACAGTGGAGTGACAAATGCAAAATGAGAGAGAGAAGAGAATATGTCTAGTGATACCCTTAGAGCCAATATCTTGCATAAGACACACTCATAGAGAGTGATGGTCACGCCTTCAGAGTTGGTGAAATCACTTGCAATGCTTTGACAACATAGTCATAATGTTCTGAAATGATGAAACAATATTTCATGTATAAATTGTAGTCCAACCCATATTAAGTTGGAAAATAATATTGTAATACTTGATATTTTATATAATAAAATTTATATAGTTGAAATTATTTTTATTTGCACTTGATATTATTTAGTCTTGTAATTAACATATGCAACTTTGCATTATCATATTAGATAAACATGCACATTTTATGACATTTTCTTAAAATTTAATCGCAAAATCATACTAATTAATTTATGGTGATTAAAAATAAACACATAAAATAAATCTAAAACTACTAAATTAGTAGTTTATATTAATTAATTATGAATATGAATAACATGAATATATGACTAAATTAGTTGTTTATAATGATTATAAATGAAATGAATAGAAACTACTAAATCATTTGTTTATATAATGGATATGAAAATACCAAAAAAAGATAAATGACTACTACAAATGATAATTTTTTTATTAAAATGATGATTAAATTTTGCATATATATGACTATTAGTAGTTAATTTACAACATCTTATAACATGATTAAAATTTAGTCATATTTCTTTGCTCATTAATTGCTTTTAAATAATGACTAAAATTTGCATATATATGACTATCATTAGCTAATTTACAGTATCATATAACACGACCAACATTTTGGTCATATTTCTTTAGCCATTAATTGGTTTTCTTGAAGATTCGTATAGTAATATATTTTGTTATATATTTTGTCATTAATTGCGACAATTAGTGACTAAACCAATGAAAAATTTATGACCAAATTTATGACTAAATATACTACTAGATGGTAAATTTGAGGAAACCAATTAATGACTAAGCTAAAATGACTAAATGTTGGTCACATTATAAGATACTGTAAATTAGATACTATTGGTCACCAACTGAAAAATGGTCATTTATATGTAAATTTTAGTTGTTTTTTTAGTAACTAATTAGTCATTTTGTACTAATATTTGAAGTAGTAAACTTAGGGTCAATCGAAAAACCTCAAAATGTCAACCTAGGTCTTGGCCTATCATCAGAAGAAAGAATATCATTCATTAGATTGTTGAAAACATACAACAGTGTCTTTTCCTAGGATTATGTAGACCTCAAAACCTATGATACCTCTATAATTCAACACCATACCTATGACTTCGAATGAAAATCCAGTCCAACAAAAGCTTCGCAAAATTCACCCAAACCTTGAGAGTCAAATCAAATTTGAATTGAACAAGCTTCTGAAGGCCAAAGTAATCTTCCATGTTAGACACTCTAAGTGGGTATCAAATATGGTGCTTGTAAGGAAAATGAACAATGATATTAGGATTTGTATTGACTTTAGGAACTTGAATAAAGCTTGTCAAAAGGATAACTTTCCTATGACTACCATAGAAAAAATATTGCAATAAATTGCAGGTTACGAATTGATGTCTTTTCTAGATGGATTCTCATGATATAATCAAATTCTTGTGCATCCAAATGACAGATTAAAAACAACATTCAATACCAAGTGGGGAACATACGCCTACCAAAAGATGCCTTTTGGACTTATTAATGTAGGTGCTACATTTCAACATGCTATGGATATTGATTTTAAAGGTCTAATTAATAAATCAGTTGTTATTTACTGAGATGACATCACAGTCTTTTCTAAGGATAGGAACAATCATTTTAGTGACCTGAAGAACATTTTTGAAAGATGCAAGAAATATGGCATTTCCTTAAATCCAAAAAAATCTTATTTTTCTTTACCAGAAGGCAAACTCCTTGGGTTTATAGTGTCCAAGAAAGGGATTTACATTGATCCCGATAGAGTCCAAGAGATTGAAAAAATCCTTCTCCCACATAACAAAAAGACAATGCAATCGTTCCTAGGCCAAATTAATTTTGTAAAAAGATTTGTTCCAAATTTTTCACAGATCGTCCTACCCCTTCAAACAATGATACAAAAAAATGCAGTTTTCAAATGGGGCAAACATGAAAGGGAGTCATTTGAGTTGATTAAAAAAGCAATTATTAATACTCCTTCACTAACAAATCCTGACTTTCTCAAACCTTTTGTATTATATACTTTTTCATTTGATACATCATATGCAACACTTTTAACACAACTAAACGATGAAAATATTGAGGCACCCATCTCTTTTTTCAGTTCTAACTTGCAAGGTGTCAAGTTAAATTATTCATCTATCGAAAAACAAGCATTTGTTGTCTTTAAAACTTTGAAACATTTCAGACCTTTTCTTCTTA
Organism: Pinus tabuliformis; assembly: GCA_031772625.1. NCBI lineage: Eukaryota > Viridiplantae > Streptophyta > Pinopsida > Pinales > Pinaceae > Pinus > Pinus tabuliformis. Next base: position 737,197,239 of record CM062814.1, on the reverse strand, counting down.
AATCCCATACAAAGATAATAGTACCCTACCCTACAGTAAGACAATTACTAATCCAAAGAGAAGTAGGGGAGAAAAGAGCCAATTGGGTTACTGCACTTCAAGAATATGATGTAGAAATCGGCCAGCTAAAATTGTCAGGGGCCAAGGTTTTTGCAGGATGCTAAGAGGAGCTTCCCAGTTACCACCTGAAGAAGATCAAAGTAATGAAGTACAAATATCAGAGGTAATCCTCAATGATACACAATCACAATATGTTGATTTGAAAATGGATATGCTCCTATGCATCTTAGTTATAAAACGAAACATGCCTTAAGATTGAAATCAAATCAGTATGAACTAGTCAATGATGTATTGTTTCGAAAAAATTATGATTCAGTATTGCTAAGATGTTTGAAGAAATCTAAAGATGAAAAGGTGATGTAGGAATTACATGATGGACCAGCTGGAGGACATTTTGGAGGAAATACTACAGCTCACAAAATCCTAAATGCAGGATATTATTGGACAACGGTATTTAAGGATGCACATGAATATGCAAGAAAGTGTAGAACTTGTCAAAACACAGTTGGAAAAGAAAGGAATCCATCATTCCCTTTGCAACAAGTAAACATCTAACAACCATTCAAACAATGGGGTGTTAGTAATGGCGTGGGTGCAGGCGTTAGGGATAACCTTCCCAATCTGACAGTAATTCCTTCTATATCAGTCTCAACTTCCCTTTCTACTTCTTCAGATGTATCAGTCATTAAACTGATATCTTCATTGATGCCCTCCGAACCCACAAACCTTATTAATTTATCAAAACATGGCTTTACTCTTATCGGGCAGCAATTCTAAAGGAGTCCCTTTAAAACACTATTGGAGGCTTCTATAGGGACTAATATACCCACAACACTATCGCGACAATATGGAGGCTTATACACTCAATACACTATCGGGGTAGTAATTCTTAAAAGAATTGATTTATAATATAATTAGCGCTTTATATCCCCCTTTTCCTCGATGCGATATCACAATCACTATCGACGGATTTCCAAAGCACCACTGATCCCAATACACCCCGCGGACCCAACGATCTTTTAGCCTCCCTTCTATATCGATTTCGGGTTTGGCTTATCAGCAGTTCCCTATCGGCAAATTTGCAATGTAATGGGTCTGCGGACCCGACGCTCCTTTAGGCTCTGTTTTATAATATTTTGGCTCCGATTATCGGAGCGTATAGTCTAAGCCCTTGCGGACCCGATATCCATTAAGTTCCAATCTATAGTGTTTCGGCTCCAGGATATCGGAGCTCTCCCGCTTAGTCGTACCAAATCTCTTTTCGGACCCAAAATCTTTATACACTACACTTTATAATACTTCGGCTCTGGGATTTCGGAGTGCACAGTTAAGAATTTAAAAGGTCCTCTATGGCGCGATATTGGGTTCGGACTCGATGGGGTATGAACCAATCTTAATAATGCTTCACGTCCGCTATAAAGGCCCACTTAAAGAAAAAGTCGTGGATCCTCTATGTAAACAGAGTAGGCACTATAATTTATAAGATAGCTTATGAGGCCTGCATACGCTGAAATAAAAAGGAATCGGCCAATATTGAATTAAATTATTCGATATATGCACGCATATTTAACAGAACCACTAATTCCGATACACAGTAAACATATGCATACACCATTCAATTAACAGAAGGCCATTTGACCGGGAGAAAAGTTTCAATAATAATGCTTCAGCACCCGCTCCTCTCTTCTCTGATGAGAGTCTCACTTGCCTCTTTATTTATAATTAAAGGATAGGCCTTCTCGGTCCTTATCCGTTACAAAAGCATGCTTTACAGGAATGATTTAAAGCGTAAAAGCTTTACTACAGCTTATCCATCTGAAATAATATTAGCATGTTTTATTTCTAGATTTTATTCTATCTTTAACTAAAAAAACACGGAAATTGCAGACTAAAGGACCCCACTCCCTTGCCTGTAGATTTTTTTGGATTTTTGGAATAAGTTGGAAGACTTTTCCCTCTGAGTCACATGCTCTCGCATCAGACTCCTGAGGACAAAATTCTTCATGGGCTCCTGTCCATGAGCTCGTCTACAGAATTGCCCAGTTTCTGTAGAATGTCTTCTGTAACCCAAGTGGCTTCAGTGATTGGCTGTCCTTTCCATTTTACCAAATACTGGAAGTACTCTCGTCCCCTTGTCTTCTTATGCACTTTCTTGTCCAGAATTCTTTCTGGCTGTAAATTCTTGGCTGTGGGTAACTGTTTTACCCAGTTAATCTTTGGAGTCTCCTGATCATGTGTTGTAGCATCTGCAGTCTCATTCTCATACTTGTACAAGTCTGCAACACTAAAAATTGGTGATATTCCCACATCAGGTGGTAATTCAATCTCATAAGCATTTGCAGAGAATTTCCTCAGTATTCTGCACGGTCCAATTTTCTTGGATTCTAATTTATTATACTCCCCCTTTGGAAGTCTCTCCTTTCTGAGATGTTCTAAAACCAAATCCCCAACTTCAAAGTTTACTTCTCTTCTCCTCATATCTGCTCTGGTTTTATACCTGATGTTGCTATCCTGCAACTATTGTTTCACTTGTTCATGTATCGCCTGCATTCTTGAAGTAAAGTCTTCACCCTATGCACTTCTCATTTCTTCTTTTCCCAAACTCCTTAATTCAAATATTCCTCTAGGATGCATTCCATAAAAAATATGGAATGGGCTTTGTCTTATGCTCATGTTCGGTGAGTCATTATATGCATACTCAACTTGTGCCAACACTTGATCCCATTAAGGCTCCTCAAAAGATTGCCTAAACTTCTATTCACAACTTCAGTCTGTCCATCAGTTTGTGGATGATAGGCATAACTGAAATTTAATTTAGTTCCCAGGTTCTTCCATAGTGTTCTCCAGAAGTGTCCAATGAACTTTGAATCCCTGTCTGAAACAATGCTTTTGGGAAACCCATGCAATCTTACAATTTCTTTAAAAAACAAATTAGCAATGTGAGAAGCATCACTGGTTTTATAACACGAAATAAAGTGTGCCATTTTTGAAAATCTATCCACTACAACAAAAACTGAATCATAACCTCTTTGAGTCTTTGGTAATCCCAGCACAAAATCCATACTTACCATATCCCAAGGCCTATCTGGAATTGGTAATGGAATATACAACCATGTGTTCTGGCTTCTTCCTTTTGCATATTGGCAGACTTTACAATTTCTTACATACTTCTCTACTTCAGCTTTCATTTTTGGCCAGAAATAAAATCTGTTGAGTTGCTCAAAAGTCTTCTCTGTACCAAAATGTCCTGCAAGTCCTCCACTATGTTTCTCTTTGATTAAATTTTCTCTCATTGAACAGTTTGGTATGCACAACTGACTTTTCTTAAATAATAGTCCATCTTGTAGGAAATAATCCAACCACTTGCTCCTATCCGCCAAAACAGGATTTTTACAAGCCTCAAATGCCTCTTTAAAATCTGAATCGGTCTCATATAATTCCTTAAGAAAATCAAAACCCAACACTTGGATTTGACTTTCTTGCAGCAATACATTTCTCCTACTTAAGGCATCTGCAACTTTGTTTGACTGTCCAGTTATATGCTTCAACACAAAATGAAAACCTTGAAGATATTCTACCCATTTAGCATGTCTCTGGCTGAGTTTTGGCTGCTGCATTATAAACTGCAATGCATGGTTATCTGTATAAAGAATGAATTCTTTTGACATTAAATAATGCCTCCATTTCTTTAATGCCTGCACAACTGCGTAAAACTCCTTATCATAAGAAGAATACTTCTTTTTTGCATCATTTAGCTTTTCACTGAAATAAGCTATTGGTCTATCTTCTTGGCTTAAAACTCCTCCAATTGCTTCTGCGCTGGCATCACACTTAACTTGAAAAGTTTTGTTAAAATCAGGAAGAACCAAAACAGGCTTTTCAGTTATTTTCTTCTTTAACAGCTGAAAATTCCTCTCTGCTTCAGCAATCAATTTAAATGGTTGCTTATCCTTCTTTATGGTCTCAATAATAGGTGCACTAATTTTACTAAAATTCTTAATGAATTTTCTGTAAAAACTAGCAAGACCATGAAAACTCCTTACCTCAAAAACACTTTTGGGTGAAGGCCACTCCATAATTGCTTTGATCTTCTCTGGATCCATCTTCAACCCTTCAGCAGAAATAACAAATCCCAAGTACACCAGCTCCTCTTTCATGAATGAACACTTCTTCAAATTCAGCAATAGTTTTTCTTGTTGTAGCTTCTGTAAGACATAATTTAAATGCCTCAAGTGCTCCTCCTTGGACCTGCTATAGACTAATATATCGTCCAGATATACTATTACAAATTTTCCAATGAACTCCTTAAGAACTTCATTCATAAGTCTCATGAATGTACTTGGTGCATTTGACAGCCCAAAAAGCATCACTCTCCATTCATATAATCCTTCATTTGTCTTAAAAGCGGTTTTCCACTCATCTCCCTCTCTTATCCTTATCTGATGATACCCACTTTTAAGGTCTAGCTTTGAAAAATACTTTGCTCTAGTCAAGCAATCCATTAAATCTTAAATTCTGGGTAACAGAAATCTATACCTGATTTTGATTTTATTAATAGCTCTCGAATCTGTACACATTCTCCAGCCTCCATCTTTCTTTGGGCTCAGCACTATTGGCACTGCGCAAGGACTCAAGCTTTCTCTGATCAGCCCCTTATCAAGCAATTCTTGCACCTGTTTCTTAACTTCTTCATTTTCTGCAGGAGTCATTCTATATGCTGCTTTGTTAGGTAAGCTTGCTCCAGGAATTAAATCTATATGATGACTGATTCTTCAAATAGGTGGTAATTCATTAGGCAAATCATCAACAATAATATCACAATATTTCTCCAACATTTCTTGAATTTCAATGGGTAAATCAGAAACTTTAGTAGAAGTCATTATTACCTTGGGCTTGCAAATTACAGCAAAATTTACCTCATTCTCTTCAATCTGCTTCAGGTATTCCTTTCCTCCAAGTAACAAAGTTTTTGGATCAGTCTTCTGTCCCGGTACATCTTCTTCTTGCAGAGGCAACAACGTGTGATTGACACCATCCTTTCCAAACTTGTATATTTTTCTTTTCCCATCATGTATGGCTCCTCTGTCATGTTGCCAAGGTCTTCCAAGCAATATGTGACACATGTCCATTGGCATCACATCACAAACAATTTTATCTTTATACTTGCCCACTTGAAATTCCACTTCACACTGTTCACTTACCAACAGTTGATGTCCCTTTTGCAACCATGACACTTTATAAGGTGTTGGATGCTTCATTGTTTTCAGCTTCAATTTCTCCACTACTTCTGTAGAGACAAAATTATCAGTGCTGCCACTATCAATGATCATCTGGCAACATTTCCCTTGAACTTTACACACTGTCCTGAATAAAGTCTTCCTTTGTGGCGGTTCAGCCACCTCCTTTGCTAGCATAAGTAGAACTTTGTTAACTACCAGAGATTCTCCTCTTTCTGGTGTATTTTCTTCTTCTACTACTGCTGCCACTGGTACTTCTCCCTCAACTGGAGCAACAATTGCATTACTCTGCTTTGTTTCTGCATTCTCTGGGCACTCAAAAGCTCTATGTCCCAGCTTATTACATCTGTAACATCTTATTTCTCTGCCTCTTCCTCTGCCTCCTCTTCCTCTAGAAAATCTCCCTCTGCCTCTTTCATCACCTCCTGTGGGTTCATGCTGGGTTGAGCTACTACTAGCTCCATCTTTAGGTGCTGTAGATCTTCCTCTACCACCTTGACTTCCTTTTCCTCTGAAAGTCCCTCTCCCTCTAGCAGACTGCTTCCTCATGAGTTTTTCTTCAGCTTTCAGTGCTATCTGATAAGCTTCCTCTATTGTTTTAGGAGACAATAGACTTATCTCATTCTGAATGTCCATCCTGAGGCCATTCACATATCTGGCCACCTTCTCATCTATATCTTGGGCTTCTCCAACTCTTATACTCACCTTATAGAACTCTTCTGTATATTCTTTTATTGTTAAAGCTCTCTGTCTAAGATTTTGAATTTGTCTGAACAATGTTTACTGATAATTACTTGGAAAAAAATTACCTCTTAACTTTGTTACCATTCTGCTCCAATTCTTGATTGGCTGCTTGCCAAGTCTCTTCCTTTCCACCTGCACACCATCCCACCAGAGCGCTGCATGGCCTTTTAACTTGGTGATAGCAAACTTCACTTTCTTCTCATCTTCTGTTTCTTCATAATCGAAGAATTTCTCCATGCTATTAATCCAGTCTATCAATTCTTCTGGATTCAGTCCTCCTTGGTATACTGGTACCTCGGTCTTTGGTATGGCTGTGCATTTCAATACTGACTAAAAGAACCTCATCTCAGGAGTAACTTGTATAGCTTACTCCTCTTCTGTAGCTTCAACCTTAGGTTCACTAACATCTCCATCATCTATGTTTCTGTCTCAAGTTAATGCATCCAATCTAGCTCGCAGCTCTTCTACTGTTTCCATTATTTCAGCATTTACAACATGCCATCCTCTTCCACCACGTCCTCGTCCTCTTCCAAATCTGAAAGCCATCCTTCTCCTGCTCCTGAGATTCAATTCAATCTCAGTTGATGGCTCTGATACCACTAATGATGGCATGGGTGCAGGCGTTAGGGATAACCTTCCCAATCTGACAGTAATTCCTTCTATATCAGTCTCAACTTCCCTTTCTACTTCTTCAGACGTATCAGTCATTAAACTGATATCTTCATTGATGCCCTCCGAACCCACAAACTTTATTAGTTTATCAAAACAGGGCTTTACTCTTATCAGGCAGCAATTCCAAAGGAGTCCCTTTAAAACACTATCGGAGGCTTTTATAGGGACTAATATACCCACAACACTATCATGGAAATATGGAGGCTTATACACCCAATACACTATCGGGGTAGTAATTCTTAAAAGAATTGCTTTATAATATAATCGGCGCTTTATATCCCCCTTTTTCCCCGATGCGATATCGCAATCGCTATCGGCGGATTTCCAAAGCACCACTGCTTCCAATACACCCCGCGGACCCGACGATCTTTTAGGCTCCCTTCTATATGGATTTCGGGTTCGGCCTATCGGCGGTTCCCTATCGGCAGATTTGCAATGTAATGGGTCTGCGGACCCGACGCTCCTTTAGGCTCTGTTTTATAATATTTCGGCTCCGATTATCGGAGCGTATAGTCTAAGCCCTTGCGGACCCGATATCCATTAAGTTCCAATCTATAGTGTTTCGGCTTCGGGATATCGGAGCTCTCCCGCTTAGCCGTACCAAAGCTCTTTTCAGACCTGAAATCTTTATACACTGCACTTTATAATACTCCGGCTCTGTGATTTCGGAGCACACAGTTAAGAATTTAAAAGGTCCTCTCCGACGCGATATTGGGTTTAGAGCCGATGGGGTATGAACCAATCTTAACAATGCTTCACGTCCACTATAAAGGCCCGCTTAAAGAAAAAGTCATGGATCCTCTGTGTAAACAGAGTAGGCACTATAATTTATAAGATAGCTTATGAGGCCTGCATACGCTGAAATAAAAAGGAATCGGCCAACAGCGAATTAAACTATCTGATATATGCACGAATATTTAACAGAACCACTAATTCCGATACACAGTAAACAGATGCATACACCATTCAATTAATACAAGGCCATTTGACCGAGAGAAAAGTTTCAATAATAATGCTTCGGCACCCGCTCCTCTCTTCTCTGATGAGAGTCTCGCTTGCCTCTTTATTTATAATTAAAGGATAGGCCTTCTCGATCCTTATCCGTTACAAAAGCATGATTTACAGGAATGATTTAAAGCGTAAAATCTTTACTACAGCTTATCCATCTGAAATAATATTAGCATGTTTTATTTCTAGATTTTATGCTATCTTTAACCAAAAAAAACACAAAAATTGCAGATTAAAGAACCCCACTCCCTTTCCTGTAGATTTTTTTGGATTTTTGGAATAAGTTGGAAGACTTTTCCCTCTGAGTCACATGCTCCCGCATCAGTTAGGCCCCTATACTACTAGGGTAACCCCTTATTGTTATTAGTACAACCCCCTTATTATATTGATGTGCCCATGTAGTGCCCATATTGTTACTATTGTGCCCCATAGAAGCCCACTATTGTTATTATTGTGCCCTTACATTATTATTGTTATGTCGGCTCTGATTATATTATGACCCCTTAGACTCCTATATATAGAAAGGAGGTCTTTTCATTTGTATCATCAAAGAATTGTTCTTTTGTGTAATGTAAAGGAGGTTGCCCCCCTCGAAGAGGTTGAATTCTAAGGCGTTCAACTATCTTTTCCATCTTTTTGTGAGCTAGTTTCATAACATTTGGTATCAGAGCTTTGGATTTTATGGTTTCGCTGCTCCAAATAGGTCATCGTGGAATTTTTGCTATAACTTCTTTCTGCAACGTTCCAGAAGCGAAAAAAAACCCATTTCAAAAGAAATCGTACTAAACCTCGAATCCGAATTTCAGAGCATTTTGCATTATATTTGCGGAGATATGATCTGAGGAAGTTGGTATTTTTACAAACTCCTAAATTACATTCCAAACAGGTGACCTGGGGAAAATCGTCATAACTTTCTCTCTGAGCATCGGATTGAAATTTTGTAAGAAGGTACGAAAAGATAACAGACTCTAGTTTCTTGTATATATTTTTAAGAGCCAAAGGTCAAAAAAGTGACACATGGCACGTCATACAAGTTCGCTCTACTAAACTAGTATATAATCAAGTCACTATGGGAGATTTGGCGTAACTCTTCCTTGGAGAATCCAATTTGGATCAGACTAGTGGCATTGGAAAGAGGATGCAGAGGGCTACTGCAGGTCACAATTTCGGAGCTAGAAGAGCCGAAATTACAGAGTTATAGTCGTTTCAATATCGAGCTCCTAAAATCAAAAAAAGACAATATGAGGAATTTTGATGGCAAGGATCAGGTAAATTGGATACTTCAGATGGAGCAATATTTTGATCTACATGGTGTGCCACTCTTACAAAAGGTATGTATTGCATCTTCATATTTAGAACCAGATCAATTTTTATGGTATAAAGGGCTTTGTTCTCGTACAAAACTTGTTACGTGGTCAATTTTCATGGAGGAAATGATAGCACATTATGAGGATATAAAGAGAAACACCTTCTTTAGAGCAACACCACAACAATTGGAAAGAGTAAAAGGACTTTGTTACATAGTGGAAAGTAAAATTATGGCAACAAGGAAGTCTACCCCTCACAACTATAAAGATGGAAGTGTTGTTTCTCCTAGCCTTCCACAACCTACAAGGGTTACACCACAACAATTGGAAAAAAAAAGAGAAAAAGGGCTTTGTTACAATTGTGATAGCAAATGCACTAAAGGTCATAAGTTTTCTGAGAAGAAATTATTTTACATAGAGTATGAATAGGAGGAAGAAAAGGATCGAGGAACATAAAAATAAGAGGATATACGCCAGGACCCAACCCCAGAGAAAGAAGAAATGAATCAGACCATATCTTGTAAAGCACTGGCAAGAATCACCACTCCTCAAACTCTCAAGATAGAAGGACATATCAAGAAGAAAAAGGTGCAAGAAGTGAAAGATCACATTGATAAAGAAGAAATGAATCCAACCATATCTTGTAATTCATTGGTCGGAATTACCACTCCTCAAACTATCAAGATAGAAGGACATATCAAGAAGAAAAATGTTCAAGAAGTGAAATATCACATCGAGCATCAAGAAATGAATCTGACCATATCTTGTAAAGGATTAGAAGAAATTGCCACTCCTCAAACTCTAAAGATAGATGGACATATCAAGAAGAAAAAGGTTCCAGCAGTGAAAGATCACATCAAGCATCAACAACAAGTTCTCCAACTTTTAAAGGATAACGCCACTTTGGTGCAAAATCGAATGAAACAACAGGTAGATCAACATTGTAATGAAAAATGTTTTGATGTAGGTGATTGGGTATTTTTACTACTACATCTCAAGCAAGCCATTTATGAGAAGGAAATGTTGGCAATACTACATGCACTTAAGAAATGGTGACCTTACCAAATGGGAAGACACTTCAAGGTAAAAATGGATCATTATAGTCTTAAATACTTTTTAGAACAACTATTATCTTTAGAAGAGTAGAAAAAATGTGTCACAAATATGATGGGTTATGACTTTGACATCATCTATAGAAAATGGAAGCAAAATTTTGTTGCAGATGCACTCTCAAGAAAGGATGAGGATGTGGAAGCATTGTTTTGTTCTATTTCTATTATCCAACCAAATTGGATAAACAAAGCAAGGGATGAATGGAAGAAGGATGAAGAAGTATGGCCACTTATTCAAAAGTTGCAAAAGATCCCAATTCAAACAATATTGCAAGAAATTGAAGAGGAAGGAAAAATCATATTGGAACCTGGAGCAGTTACAAAAACAAGAACCCAATAGCTATGAAATCAATCAATTTCAGAGTATCTCATCAAGTGGAAGAACTTACCTGCTAAAGATTCCACATGGGAGGACAAGAATTTTATACAGAAGCATCAAGAAGTACTCAAGCATTGAGGACAACACTTTTCGAAGGAGAGGGGCATGTTAGGCCCCTATACTACTGAGGTAACCCCTTATTGTTATTAGTACAACCCCCTTATTATATTGATGTACCCATGTAGTGCCCATATTGTTACTATTGTGCTCCATAGAAGCCCACTATTGTTATTATTGTGCCCTTACATTATTATTGTTATGTCGGCTCTGATTATATTATGACCCCTTAGACTCCTATATATAGAAAGGAGGTCTTTTCATTTGTATCATCGAAGAAATGTTCTTTTGTGTAATGTAAAGGAGGTTGCCCCCTCGAAGAGGCTGAATTCTAAGGCGTTCAACTATCTTTTCTATCTTTTTGTGAGCTAGTTTCATAACATGGGGACTAGACATAATTGGTGAGATTGTTCCTAACTCTTCCAAACTGCATAGATTCATCCTTACAACTATTGTTATTTTCAAAAATTGGAAGAATCTATCCCCTTAAAGGTAGCCAATACAGAAAGCATTATGGACTTCATTGATCAGTACATAATTACCAGATTTGGCTTATCCTCAACTTTAATGTTTGATAATGCATCTTACTTTTCCCGAAATGCATTGGTAGAATTTTCTCTAAAACGAGGTTTCAAGTTAAAATATTCAACGAACTATTATCCATAAGGTAATGGATTAGCAGAATCAATGAATAAAAACCTCATCAGAATTATCAAAAGGACTATTGACCAAAATCATAGGAATTGGCACAAAGCATTGACATTTTCTCTATGGGCAGACAAAATTACACAGAAGGCCTCTATCAGTTCTTCTCATTTTGCTTTAGTTTATGGAAAAGAAGCTATTCTTCCCACAAACATAGCAATCCCATCTCTTGCCCTAGTGCAATTCATCGATTAAAACCATTCCTCTTCTCTCCAGGCTAGGCATTTTCAGATTCTTAAGCTTGAAGAAAATCGAGAAAAGGCCAAAGCAACTCACTACCATCATCAACAATTAGTTAAAGCCTCTTTTGATACAACCTCTAGCAGTAAAAGAAATTTTGAAGTAGGTGAATTGGTTTTGAAATGGGACAAATCACGCGAGGGAAAAGGTAAACATACCAAATTCCAAAGACTATGGCTTTCCCCTTTTCAAATCATTGAGAAAATTGGGCAACCAACATTTCTTTTACAAGACTTATCAGGTAAGAAGGATTCTTTGCCCGTTAATGGGCAAATTTGAAAAAATACTTTTCTTAGAAGATAACCTCTTCCAATTTTGTAACATATCACCTTTAAGATTCTTAGGAAAATAAAGGTTAAGTAGTATTTACTTTTGGATTTTCAAAATAAAATCTTTGATAACTTTCTGATTTTTTGCTTCTATAAGTAAACAAGAGTTAAAAGAAATAATTAGGACATTTGAGTACTAAAGTAAACCTGATTTCTTTGGAAAAACTTGATCTTTCTAAAAAACATTTATTCTATGAACAAACTCTTATCTTTTAGAATATGAATATTTTGTTATCAGTCAAGAAAATAATCTTTAACCTAGTAAGGATTTTCTACAGATGAGTATCTTAAAAGATCTATCAGTATCATCCAAAACTCCCAAAAGAGCCAATGATTTAGCCCATCTAATAAATTTTTCCTTTTTAAGAGTGTAATTCTAAAATATACAAAACTTAGAAGATAAAAAGTCTCATTACGAGCTTGTTTATCATGGTCATAGGGAAATAATTAAACTAATATTACCAATATTGCATATCAAAAAAGGGTAATAACCAATGATCTCATTGACATAAGACAAGGGGTCTCATCAAGAGCCAACTTGTTCAGTTTAGTTACAACCAGTGGATGGCATTGTCATTATTAGGTTACCAAGCCTAGACAATGTCTTTTAAGAAACCTAAAAGAAAAGATTATATTAAAAAAGGAAAAAGGGACAAGATCCAAGTGAGATTCAAAGCAAGTGAATATCATTTAGAAATTTGAAAATTGCTTTAGATGGGTCAATGAATCATTGTTGATTAAAAGATAACCCTGTCAAGGATATTAATGCCTGCTGACAACAGAGGCTCTATATATGATAAATGAGTACACACCAAAAAACCAATCTGTAGAAAACACCTGCTATATCACTTTATATAGTTATTATTAGCTGATGCAAACATTTATATTTTCATCATTACAAGAGTAAAGTAATTCAATAAGTAGATTGAGTAAGTAATGATGATTCTAGAGAAATGTTGTTTACTTTATAACTCATGTAATTATTATTCATATAACTTTAATTACTTTTAAAGTCTTAGAAATTTTAGAAAAATAATCTAACATAATTGGTTCTCCCAAGTGAATCGCCAATTGTTGTACTATGAAATAACCCCCCGTTTATGAATAACAATAACTAAGGATAGAGATGTAAATGGGGACCCTTTTTAAATTTTTAGGCTTAGGACAATAATACCTAACTCTAAGAAAATACCTGGAAAACACCTTGCAAAATGACCTAAGGATAAAATCCTCATCGCAAATTGCAAATCACACTTTTCCATGTGACTGTCCTAAAACACCTTTAAAGAATTACAATGAGCGATCAAATCTCCCACTGCAATATCCTGATCAACAACACCTTGTCATTTCGCAAATCGCACTTCAAACTTCACATAATTTGCAAGTAATTCAGCTATGCCCTTACGATGTCCATTAGTGATTTGTGAAATGTGATATTGTGATATTCGCAATCACATTTCGCTTTATAGATCTAGTAACACTATATTGCATCCATTTAAAGATTGCGACATGCGATTAAGAGCAATAAAGCATGTGAAATAATTACATTTTAATATCAAAACAAATGAATTGATAGGTTAATAAATATTTAACGGCCCGAGGAAAGATAATGATTTTCTAAGTTATGGGTATTTAACATTGAGTATCTCATTAAACCTTTCTCACGATCCAAATTGATTTTAAAAAAGATTTTAGTCTTAATTGCCCAATATGGTCTGCGCTGATATATCATGTCCATTTGAGGCAAAATATAGAAGACATGTCACAAAGGAAGGTGATGCAGAAACATAGCAAGCAAAGCATTGTTGAATCCAAGTTTATAGGGATGGCTCCCATTTTCTCTAATATAGTCTGCGATGCTGCCAGAGGCACAATAGCTTGGGAGGTCATATACAATAGTCTTGAGGATGAACGTCCTAAAATCACTGTCATGAGAGCAACAACTGACACAACAAGGCCTTCAGGACTTCAATTCAGGGATGCTTCCTGTTCTTTCCTTCATATGGTAGGAGAAAGAGCTAAAATCTTCCCATACACGGATATGATCAGGTGGGTGATCGAAAACCTCATCATTGAAGACAAGAAATTCAGGAATTCAAGAATGGAGCTCATAGGGTTGTTCAGAGCAGAGGACTTAAAGAAAATGTACCACATACCTAACCCTCAGTATATCTATGACAAGACATTCGTGGCCAACTTCATAAAGAAGAACCCAGACCCCTTCAAGTTGATTTAGGGTTGGAGAGTATTGGAAAACAAATTCAAATATGAAAAATCGAGTATGCATGCTATAGCCACTTTGGAAAACCCTTACAACTATGTAGCAACTATGTTATGTAGATTATATGGGTTACCCAATAATACTAAGTTTTCCATAGAATGGATCCCTTTAATTGGTGACTGCGTTAATTCCCACATCATGAATTAAGCCTCCATCATATCTGATACCCTAGCCACCACCATTACCGAATATCTACCGAAGAGAGCCTCCTCTCTAGACAAACATCCTCTGTTGTATTTTAGTGCCTACATTATGGATGCCATCTGTTTTTGCATGACATTTCCAACCATGGGTTGGAAATGTGCCTTACAGGATCCCTACCCAATCCATCTGAGTCATAAGAAAATATGGGAATCTCATTATATAGCCCACTTCTATAAAATATATAATGTTGTTGTTTTTCCCTAGCATCAAATAATTTTCAATAAGAAAGCCCCCAGGTTTTCCCAAGAAGCCGCAATAGACTTGCTAGCTGTCAACACATATTTTATTGAAGAATGGTTCACCTACATTAGGATTTTTGGTAGCGCATCCAATCCACATGTCCTTCCTTTGTATGTTCCTGATAAATTATTGGAAAGAGAGATTGCCTACCAAACTGTGGGAAAAGGCCTAACTAAAGTTCTCAAAGAGAGCAAGAAGTTATTATGGCCCTCTTTTCCTATCAACTGCGGTTCTTTTGCTTTAGAAAGTTTTGTTCATGATACTAAGGAGTCAGCAAACATGGAAGCCCTCAGGATTCATACATTTCCGAAAAGAAAATTTGATCCAGACAAGGTGGCATATAACATCACTACTGCAGTAAAGCTCAAGCCATACAACCATGATGATAACAATTTTGAAGACTTGTTACAGTTGGCCAAATCCTTCGAACAAGCATTTGAATGGGCTAAAGCGAACCTAAGTCTTAAAGGTTTTGAGAGATTTTGAGAATTTAGAAATGAACGGCTCGAAGTAATTCCAATGCACTTGTTTAAAATTGAAGATAAGCCCACACCCAGTGTGACTCGTAATAGTGAAGGACCTAGATCTCGTGTAGATTCTCATATAAATATTGATAAAACACCAGATATAGGGAAGGCCTGAGACACAGATAATACAACTGAGTCCAGCACGATGTCAAATGAGAAACAGGTTATGAGAAATAGGTCAAAGAAATTAGTCAATAGGTCAAAGGTTGTAGTTTGGAGCAGGAGTGGGATCAGTTTAATCAGAAACTGTAAGACACTCCTAAAATGACAAATACCTAAGAAATAGTGAAGTGTAAAACTCCTCAACATGTTTAGGAGTATACAGAGCCCAAGTATATGGTCGAACAGTCCAAACCTATGGATGAGCAGTCCTAGATTATGAATGAGCAAGAAACAACAGCCCTATAGACTGAGATTATCCCTACAATGCCCACATTAGAGGTTGTCTTGAAGGTGACCAAAATCTTGCCACTTGATTTGTTCTATAGCCCGCTGCACAAGGGTATGGTAAGAAGACAAAGGAAAACGAAAAGGGTAGAAACACCAGAGATGCCACCTAGAAATGAGCCAATAGATATAGTTTGGAGGGACATTCCTTTCGACCCAGCTGAGAACTTGACTAGATTGTCACAGTTCACAGGAGCATATGCAACGGCCATGATGGATAAAGCTACTGGAGTCTCTACTTTGTTAAGGGAAAAGGAGGAGAGGATTGCATAGCTCGAAGCAGAAAAGGCAAGTGTGAACATAAAAGCAGCTGAGCATCTTGCCCAATTGCAACAGAGCATGGAGGTCCTAAAAATAAGCCATGAAGCGATATATCGGCTAAAAACATGTAACTCCAAGAATTACTGCAAGCCATGAAAATATATAAGGATGTCCCTATTATTGATGAGTTTTTTAAAGAGGAGCTGGAACTGAATTCCCTCCTGATGAAATAGCAAGAACACTTCTACCAAAAGATGTTACGTATTACTCCTTATCTAGCTACTAGCGATCAGGTAACAGATAAGGAAATCAACCAGAGAACCGAATTCATTGATCTAAACACCAAAATCTCAGAGTTCATCGAATTGTAGGAGATAGAGGATGGAAGGAAAGCCAATCTACCTGAGATAGAGGAGACACACAAAGAAATTCTCTTCATGGATTGGGATGTGAGAATCAAGCAAGCTGAGCTAGCAGTGGCAAGTGTAGCTGGCGTATCAAGGAATATAATCAAGGAAGTGAACCATACTTTGTTTGCCTCCAACCTCGTAAAGGAAGGAAATCTAAAAGAAATGCCTAATTTAGGTGCTTTGAATAAAAGCTGGCAAGAAAAGGCAGAGGCTCAAAAATAGGCAACTGCAAAATTGACCAAGACTGATTGGGATTCATATTGGCAATACCTCGTGAAGCTGCATAGCCAAATCATGACCCTTAATTGCTCAATTCATTCAACTCAGCGGATATTTCCACCTCTCACCAATGCGATTTTCGCAGGACAGCTCAGGACACATTTTGGGACACCTCCTCAACTCAAACCAATGACCAGTATATGCCATTTGAAGGACAAGATGGCAAACAACAAATCATATTCTTAGTTCTACTCATCAAGCCACTATTTATTTTTAGAGTTAGTTAACTAGTTAGGAAGAAGGCTGTTTGAAACCTCCTCAAATTTTGTATAATCTATTTTTGCACATTAGTTAGAATAGTATTTATACCCTTCTCATGCATTTAGAGAAGGGTCTAGAATTTTATCAAAAACATTTGCAAAGAATGCACTATTATACGTTTGTGAATGCTTTAGTGAAATTATGGAACATGATCATTTCTTTTAGATATCAGACTACTTTCCTTTTTTTATGCACTATTGTGTTCTTGGGATACAATTTGATTTGAAGAAAGAAGTTGATCTATGTCATTAGTAAAATGAGCAAAACTTCACACATATGGTACTATTATCTTGTATGATTGATTCTATTTTTATTTAATTAGTGATAGCCCTTCACTTTCATGAATTGAACGTGAGATTTATCCTTTCTGATTAAGCATTAATTTCATTATTGTATGATGCCTAGCTTAAATTGCTGATTTTCATTTATAATTCATCATATATGCGATATATTTTATAAATTTCTTTGACTAAATATTTAGTCAAAGAAATTATCTTATACATTATCATCTCTGTTTATGCGTGTTTGATCTTTATTATCACATGTTAAGCATAGACCTTTGTAGATTGCATACCATACAGAAATGCCCGGGTTTATATTAGAATAAGTTAGTTAGAGATTTGCACAGTAGAATAGATCATTTATATTACCATTATTCTATTGCAATCACTCATGAACCACCCACTCTCATCTTAAAAACCACACTAGAAAACTAGTCCCGTTATCCCCAGTCGGAGCCACCAGTTTAAACAGAAAATGAGATGTCTTAAGGTTCAGATCGGGTGGTTATCCCCCATGTTGGGGCAGCAGAAATCTGATGCCACAAAAACAGGCTATCCTCATTCATTCACATTAGAGACTACCCATCTTGAATTTTCTAGGAGAGAGTCTAAATCGAGTGAGTACGGATTAGAGTGACAGCCCTTACTCTGAGCTTTGTCACAGTGCAAAGACACTTTGTGTGACAACAATGTCCAATCAAAAATTATTTTTCAAATAAAAATATCAATAAACTTGATGTGTTTGTGTTGTCCCTTATTCTATTTAATACATTATATTGTAATTGTAAGATGTTATAACCATTACATTACAATTTTGTAAGAATGGAATGATATTATTTTCAATTTTTGTTTTCGATTATTAATTTTGTAAATATATTAATTTTATTTTTTTAATTTAATTATGAATTATATATTTTATTTTAAAATAAAAATATATTATAAAGTATTAGATTAAACATGAATATTTATATGTCACTAAGTTATTAAGTTGAGAGGTTCATTCTATAGTTCATATAAAGGTGGAGTGTAATATTTTCTGTGGTTAATGTCGAGTTGGTGTTGGCATTATGATACATATGTTGTACTTGATGGCAACCCACTCATCTCAGATGATAAATTATAGTGCAGCAAAGTTCACGCACTTTCATGAAGATAAAAGTTTCTTTCATGAAGAAAAAAAAGTTTCCTTCATGTAGAGAAAAGTTCACGCACCTTTATGCAGAGAAAAGTTTATTTCATGTAGAGAAAAGTTCACGCACTTTTATGCAGAGAAAAGTTTATTTCATGTAGAGAAACGTTCACGCACTTTTATGCAGAGAAAAGTTTATTTCATGTAGAGAAAAAGTTCACGCACTTTCATGCAGAGAAAAGTTCCTTTCATGAAGAGAAAATTTCACGCACTTTCATGGTTGGCTCATGGTATTAGTCCGACAGTTTTTCATCCTATGGTTTTGGTCCGTGGTATTGCATCCAAAAGTGTTGATCTCACGCACTTTCATGGTTGCTTCATGGTATTAGTCTGACAGTTTTTGATCCTATGGTTTTGGCTCGTGGTATTGCATCTGAAAGTGTTGATCTCACGCACTTTCATGGTTGGTTCATGGTATTAGTCCAACAGTTTTTTGATCCTATGGTTTTGGACCATGGTATTGTGGAAGGCCTAAGACTATAAAAGAGGAAGGAGTTCATTTGGCAAATCATCATCAAATGAATTGAATATCTAATAAGTGCTAGATCTGAAATATTTGTGATTGGGTTATGGTGCAGATCTGGATTTGAACGAAGGAGGAACCTTAGCGCATAAAAGAGGATAAGTTCTTTTGATGGGTCATAATATTTATGCTTGAACAATAGTATCTTTGCATGATTTTGATCTGTTATATGAGGCGCATGCTTGATCTATAAATCTGACAATCTGGGTTAATTAGTGTTTGAATATTTGAAAGAAGGAATTATCCTTTATAGATCTGCACACAGGTTTCAGGTTGTTGAAGTAGCGTATATCTTTAAATTATGATCTAGCTGCCTCTGTCTATTGTTGCAGTATTCTGGGTTCAGAATTTGGTATGTGGTTACTGTTACTGTGTTCTGGGTACAACTGTCAGAGAAGTGTTTACTTGATTCAGTGCTAATTGGGAAAAGGAGATTGTTTGATGCAGATATACTTGCTGATTAATTGATGTTCATGGATCCAATCTGAAAATTTATGAAACGTGGTCCCTGGAAGAAAGAGAAGGTTGTAGCCTTCAGTAGGCCAGCACCTACGTACTAGTATCTTGGCTAGTACAAGATCTAAGGGGGTTGTAGCTCCCTTCCAGGAGAAGCTGGAGAACGAGAGAGGGTTGTAGCTCTCTGTAGGTTGTAGCCTGTGTACTGGTAAAGGACTGCACCAGTACAAAATCATTGTAAAAAGATTTTCTAATTGAAAGAAGATAGAGACATATTGCAGCAGCTGGTTTTCCCCCACATTGGGTTTCCACCTTATATCTGGTGTTCTTTTGTGTGACTATTTGCTTTTCTTGTTCCTGCTCATTATTTTATGATATTGACATACAAAGTAATGATCAATATTTGAAGAATTATTCAAAGTATAAATAAGGAAGATAGATTGAAAAGAATTTGATAATACTGATTCACCCACCCCATCTCAGTATTATTTCCAACAATTGGTATCAGAGCAGGTCCTTCTGAAGAAGCTTGATCGCTTGAAGGAAGATCTAACATCATGAGCAACTACGAGAGGGAAGCATCAATCAGGCCATCGATTTTTGATGGAACAGACTTCGTATATTGGAAGGTAAGAGTTATTGCATATCTTCAATATTTGGGTACAGAAGTATGGGACATTATAGAAACAAGGTATACTTTTCCATCAGCTACTCCTACAGATTCAGCTAAGAAGAAGAAATATGAAACAAATGCAAAGGCGGTTAATACTCTTCTAGGATGTCTATCTCAATCTGAATTCGTGAAGGTTATGCAATATAAATCCGCAAAAGAAATATGGGACAAGATTGTTTTGAGCTACGAAGGAGATGAACAGGTAAAACATGCAAAACTTCAAACCCTCAGGATTCAGTATGAGAATCTCAGAATGTATAATGATGAAAGTGTGGCTAACTATTTCCTTCGGGTAGATGAGATTGTTAATTGTATGAAAAACTTGGGTGAAGAAATAAAAGAGGCTGTTGTGGTTGAAAAGGTCCTAAGATCATTGTCCCCCAAGTTTGAATCTAAAGTGCCTGCAATAGAAGAAAAGGAAAATCTACGAACTCTTACTATGTCTCAGCTACACGGAATTATAACTGCTTATGAAATGAGAAAAGGAGGTCCATCAGATAGGAGAGAAGCTGCTTTTCAGGCTTCAGGCAAAGGAGACTACTATGAATCAAGTCGCGTGCCAGAAGAAGAAGAAGAATCAAATTTTGTCAGAAATCTTCAACGGGGTACTGGAAGGTTCAGAGGTAAGCTACCTTTTAAATGCTTTTCTTGTGGAAGAGTAGGTCATTATGCTGCCAAATGTCCTCATAAGGATAAGATTGACAAAGGAAAGGAACTTGCCAGATGGAACAAGAAACAAAATGCAAATAAGAAAAGCTACTACACTCATGAAGACAGTGATGGTCTATCAAATAGTGATGAAGATGAACGAGGTAATGACTATAAACTTTTAATGGCATTTGAAGATGATGATTACATGGATGCTATAGATGTGGATAGTTTTTATGAAGAGATTTCTAGACTTAAGACATGTATAGAAGAAAAGAATATGATCATTGATACTCTACAATTTCAAATTAATGAAAAAGAAAAATATCTTGAAAAGTTAGAAGGTGAAATTGTTGGCCTTAGAAAAGAAATTGAGAAAACAAAGGCTATTAATCTTAAGTTTGTCAAAGGATCTGAAACTCTGGATGAGATCATCAATGTACAGCGTTCTCCGCTGAACAAGGCAGGTCTGGGGTATAATGGAGAAACATCTCAAGCATCCACCTGAAAGAGTTATCTTGATGCAGCAAGAAGGAATGAGAAAAAGCACAATGGAGATCACCAGGTAAAGCAGGGACGAATTACATCAAGAATGAACAAAGACTATCAGGTAAACCAGGGGCAATCTGTCTTAAGGATGAACAAAAGCTACAACTAGCCACAGGTAAAATCTTCTCAATTTGCTTCAAGAATGGATGACAATAGAAATTACAATCATTTGGCCGGTAGATTTGATAATCGCAGAAGTTTCTTCAATGGGAAATGTTTCTCTTGCCATAACTTTGGTCACAAAGCAGCTCAATGTGTTGCATATAAAACAATCATGACTAGAGAAGCTCAAAAACAAAGAAGTATGATCGGGATTACAAAAAGGACCTATAACAACTTTTCGACTCTTGAAAATGAAGTTGAATGTTCTATTTGCAATAACTTTGGCCATGAAGATTCTGAATGCAGGAGCAGGTTTCAGCAGACAAACGAACAAGCCTCAAGCACCAGAACATGGAGAATAAAGGAACCACAAACAGAAAGATGTGGGATAGCATTTTATGCAGAAGGACAAGAAAATCTATGGTACATTGACTGTGGATGTTCGAAACATATGACAGGTGATAAAGAAAAACTTGAATCATATTCTGCTTTAGAAAAGGGAAAGAAAGTCTCTTTTGGAAATGATACTCCTGCAGCTATAAAAGGAAAAGGCACTGCTCAGTTAAAAGAAAAGGTCAAAGCTGGAAATGTTTTATATGTTTATGGATTGAAGCGTAATCTTCTAAGTGTCAGCCAGATGTGTGATCAAGGAACCGAGGTGATATTTAGATCAAACAGATTTCGTGTTCGTGATCTTGATACAGGTGAAACAGTGATCAAAGGTAGAAGAACTCCAAATAATCAATACATATTTGAAGAAGGACAACAACAATGCTATTTGAGCAAGCATGATGAACACTGGTTATGGCACCGGAGGTTGGGGAATCTAAGTTTTTCACAAATAAGGAAAGCATGCAAATATCAGGCAGTTCGTGGTCTTCCAGATATCAAAATTCCAAACAACACCATATGCAAATCATGTCAGTTTGGAAAGCAAACCAAAACTAACTTTCCAGAGAAGGAAGGATCAGCTAGCATGCCTCTTGAGCTCGTCCATACAGATGTATGTGGTCCATTTCGGAAAAGGACACCTCGAGGAGAAGAATACTTGATATTATTCATTGACGATTTCTCCAGGTTTGTTTGGTTAGGACTTATGAAGCACAAAGACGAAGCATTCGAGAAATTCAAATCCTTCAAAGCCTTGGTTGAAAATGAATCAGGTTACAAAATTAAGTGCCTAAGGTCTGACAGAGGTGGGGAGTTTACCTCAAATGAATTTTTCGATTTCTGTGAAGAACATGGGATAAGAAGAGAATTCTCTACAGCTAGAACTCCTCAGCAAAATGGACTGGTGGAAAGGATGAACAGAACAGTCCAACAAATGGCTCGTGCTATGCTGGATGAGTCTGGAACTCCCGCAACTTTCTGGGGTGAAGCCGCATATGCTGCGGTTGTTATTCTCAACAAAACGAATGTCCGAGTGAACAACACTCAAACTCCTCATGAGCTCTGGTATGGTGAGACTCCTTCGGTAAAGCACTTCAAAATCTTTGGGAGCAAATGCTATATTAAGAATACTGATGAGCAACTTGGCAAACTTGAACCTAGAGCAGATGAAGGCATTCTTCTTGGTTATTCTCCACACAGCAAAGCATATAAGTGCTACAATAAAAGACTTGGAAGAATTGTTGACAGCATTGATGTAGTGGTTGATGAAAAGGGATACATTCCTAGGCAAGTAAATCATGAAAATATCGAAGAAGATGAAGACTACCCTCAAAGACAGAATGATGAAGAAGAAGAACCTCAAGAAGCACTAGAGGAACAGATAAGGATAGAAGAGAAGACTCCATCCCGGTACGTTCAGAAGAATCATCTAGAATCTCAGATTTTGGGGTAGAAAGAAGCAGGTGTACAAACAAGAAGAACAATTGCATAAGCTTCAAGCTATTTGGCATTACTCTCCTCCACTGAACCACAAAATGTAAAAGAGGCATGCAAAGATGAATGTTGGGTCAAAGCAATGGATGAAGAACTTGAGCAGATCGAAAAGAACAACACTTGGGAGTTGGTTCCTAGACCAAAGGATAAGAATGTTATAGGGACAAAATGGGTCTTCAAAAATAAGTTGAATGAAAATGGGGAAGTAATTAGAAACAAGGCAATACTTGTTTGTAAAGGGTATGCGTAGCAAGAAGGAATATATTTTGAGGAAACTTTTGCTCCTGTTGCAAGACTTGAGGCCATCCGAATGTTCCTTGCTCTCTCAAGCTTTCAAAAGTTCAAAGTATTTCAAATGGACGTGAAATCAGCCTTTCTAAATGGAGACTTAGAAGAAGAAGTATACATTGAGCAGACAGATGGTTTCATTCTTGGAAATGATCCAAATCTTGTATGTAGACTGAAAAAGGCTCTCTATAGTCTTAAACAAGCTCCAAGGGCTTGGTACTATCGTTTAGACAAATATCTTCATCAACAAGGTTTTTCAAAAGGATCAGCAGATAGCAATCTTTATATAAAAATTGAAAATGACAAATTGCTAATACTTGTTGTCTATGTAGATGACATTATCTTTGGCAGCAATGAAGAATCTATGAGTCAAAGCTTTGCCTTGGTGATGCAGAAAGAATTCGAAATGTCCTTGCTTGGAGAATTGACATATTTTCTTGGCCTGCAAATCCAACAAAAGGAAGGAGGGATCTTCTTGTCTCAAACCAAGTATCTCAAGCAGATTTTGAAGAAATATGGCATGGAAGATGCAAAACCAGTATGTACACCCATGGTCGCAGGATGTAGCCTCAGTGAAAATGATGAATCAGTAGCAGTACATCAACCAACCTACAAATCTATGATTGGAAGTCTACTTTATTTGACAGGTACCCGACCAGACATCATGCATGCAGTGGGAATAGTTGGAAGATTTCAGGGAAATCCAAAGGAAACTCATCTTCAGGCAGTAAAAAGAATCTTCAAATATCTTCAAGGGACTCAAAACTATGGCTTATGGTATCCTAGAGATACAGATCTCACACTTCATGCTTATACTGATGCAGATTGGGCCGGAAGCGTGGATGACAGGAAGAGCACAAGTGGTGGTGCGTTCTTTATGGGTTCCAGATTGGTATCTTGGTTCAGCAAGAAATAGAGTTCGATTGCCTTGTCTACAGCTGAAGTAGAATATGTTGCTACTGCATCTTGCTGCACTCAACTCCTTTGGATGATGCAGACCTTGTAGGATTTTCAAATCACTTGTACACCACCCATCTCCATCTTATGTGATAATACAAGTGCAATCAGCATTTCAAAGAACCCAGTCATGCATTCAAAAACCAAGCACATACCAATCAAGTATCACTTTCTCCGGGAACAAGTGCTTGAACAAAAGGTCAAGTTGGAGTATGTTCCTTCTAAGGAACAGGTTGCTGATATACTCACCAAACCATTGCCTAGGGAGACCTTTGAATACCTCAGGCAAAAGCTGGGGGTTGTTGATGCATCATCTTGTTGTTGAATCTCTTCTGATTGTTGGTTGTACGCAAGGTTCATCTGCAATATATGCGTACATGTGCTGGGTTGCGGATTGGTCAAAGATCGAATGAAACAGGTTCAAGGGGAGCATATCATGCATTGTTGGCATTATGGAGGAAGTACAGAAGGAGATCATGGATGCTAGTCTGAATATTACTGCAATACGTCTCTATCTCTTTCATGGTCATTTATGGTGTTTGATGGATTATGGTTCTTCTTTACAGATCTGGTTTATAGTCAGGGGGAGCATGTTCTTAGGGGGAGCATAACCCTTTGCCCTTGATGTCAAAGGGGGAGAATGATTGGTTGTTGTTGCCATCAAGTCCAAAGGGGGAGATTGTTGGCATTATGATACATATGTTGTACTTGATGGCAACCCACTCATCTCAGATGATAAATTATAGTGCAGCAAAGTTCACGCACTTTCATGAAGATAAAAGTTTCTTTCATGAAGAAAAAAAAAGTTTCCTTCATGTAGAGAAAAGTTCACACACGTTTATGCAGAGAAAAGTTTATTTCATGTAGAGAAAAGTTCACGCACTTTTATGCAGAGAAAAGTTTATTTCATGTAGAGAAAAGTTCACGCACTTTTATGCAGAGAAAATTTTATTTCATGTAGAGAAAAAGTTCATGCACTTTCATGCAGAGAAAAGTTCCTTTCATGAAGAGAAAACTTCATGCACTTTCATGGTTGGCTCATGGTATTAGTCTGACAGTTTTTGATCCTATGGTTTTGGTCCGTGGTATTGCATCCAAAAGTGTTGATCTCACGCACTTTCATGGTTGGTTCATGGTATTAGTCCGACAGTTTTTGATCCTATGGTTTTGGCTCGTGGTATTGCATCCGAAAGTGTTGATCTCACGCACTTTCATGGTTGGTTCATGGTATTAGTCCAACAGTTTTTTGATCCTATGGTTTTGGACCGTGGTATTGTGGAAGGCCTAAGACTATAAAAGAGGAAGGAGTTCATTTGGAAAATCATCATCGAATGAATTGAATATCTAATAAGTGCTAGATCTGAAATATTTGTGATTGGGTTATGGTGCAAATCTGGATCTGAATGAAGGAGGAACCTTAGCCCATAAAGGAGGATAAGTTCTTTTGATGGGTCATAATCTTTATGCTTGAATAATAGTATATTTGCATGATTTTGATCTGTTATATGAGGCACATGCTTGATCTATAAATCTGACAATCTGGGTTAATTAGTGTCTGAATATTTGAAAGAAGGAATTATCCTTTTATAGATCTGCACGCAGGATTCAGGTTGTTGAAGTAGCGTATATCTTTAAATTATGATCTAGCTGCCCCTGTCTATTGCTGCAGTATTCTGGGTTCAGAATTTGGTGTGTGGTTACTGTTACTGTGTTCTGGGTACAGTTGTCAGAGAAGTGTTTACTTGATTCAGTGCTAATTGGGAAAAGGAGATTGTTTGATGCAGATATACTTGATGATTGATTGATGTTCATGGATCCAGTCTGAAAATTTATGAAACGTGGTCCCTGGAAGAAAGAGAAGGTTGTAGCCTTCAGTAGGCTAGCACCTATGTACTAGTGTCTTGGCTAGTACAAGAGCTAAGGGGGTTGTAGCTCCCTTCCAGGAGAAGCTGGAGAACGAGAGAGGGTTGTAGCCTGCGTACTGGTAAAGGACTGCACCAGTACAAAATCATTGTAAAAAGAGTTTCTAATTGAAAGAAGATAGAGACATATTGCAGCAGGTGGTTTTCACCCACACTGGGTTTCCACCTTATATCTCGTGTTCTTTTGTGTGACTATTTGCTTTTCTTGTTCCTGCTCATTATTTTATGATACTGACATACAAAGTAATGATCAATATTTGAAGAATTATTCAAAGTATAAATAAGGAAGATAGATTGAAAAGAATTTGATAATACTGATTCACCCCCCCCTCTCAGTATTATTTCCAACAGTTGGCACATATTTTTTTAGTATTATTTAAATTAAAAAATAACATGATTTATTGGTTGTTGATATTACAACCCAATACAAAGGATATCATACAAATATTCCATTCTCACTCAGTTATAAATAAAATATTTCCATTTCTATATGAAATAAGATAATTTATATCAACCTTTTAAATTATTTAAGTTATTAAAAGGAAAAAACAAAAATGTTGATATTATTTATATTTTCATATTTCAATTTGATACGTAAATAAACCATTTTAATATTAGTGTTAACTATTTTATTTTAATATCAACTTTAGGAAAAACATAAACATATATGTATATATAAAAATCACAATAAACTATTTCAATGTGCAAAGAGAAGAAGTAATTGAAAGTAGAAAGATAGAATGTAATATTGAAATATATTTAAAAATATATTAATAGGGAAAAAAAACTTTGAAGTGGAAAATTTAATCCATGAATAAAATAAAATATCTAATCAAGTTAACTAAATTATTTCAATGTCAACAATTTACATATTATAGTATTTCAAGTATCAATGGAGCAATTTTTTTTGGAATTGCATATTTAAGCTATTTTATTCCATGTATTCAAGGAATTCTCAAGGGGTTGCCATCTTTGGAGGTGATTTTTTTTCTTAACGTTTTGTACTATAAAAAGAGTCTGTGCATTAAGATATTTGATGTCTCTAGGCTTTTACTAGATATGTGATTAAGATAGATCTTATAATATACATTCCCTAGTATTTATCTGAATTCTCACATGTGGCTAAGATAGATCTTATAATATACATTCCCTAAAATTTATCTGAATTCTAACAATTTTCTGACAAATGTCACTTATTTACAAGTGCACAAATATATTTATCTAAATTCTTACCATTTTCCTGTATATTACTAAAAGACAACTACTACTCATTTACATGAAAACATCTTGGGATATTTAATATAGAGAATATATACTAGAAATTGCCCCTAAAGGTGCAAAGATACACCAAAGGAATAGAACATGCCTATGATGTTACTACAAAAATGTTGCAGCAAATTAAAGGTAACAACATAAAGAGTGGAGGATGGAGGGGAGGAAATGTATTCAGGCTTATAACAATCTCACACTTGTGCCAATGCCTGCCTATCTGACAGATGTTTCTCAAACAATTGTTCCTAGCTAAATCATTTTTTCCAATTATACCACAATGTCAAAATCATATATACATATTTATATCCAAGCTATAACATGCATGGTAATGAAGAGAAACATTACCATAGGTCGTGATGGGCATTGCCACACAAAAAATGTATTTGCACATAGGAAATGACTAAAGTGAGTGTCTGTTGATAATGGGATTAAATAAAGAGCGTCTTTAATTAAGGGGTTTGTTTTAGAATTTTGGCTATCTCCTTTTAAAAAATTTAAATTAATTCAGAGCCATTTTCCCGGGACCATTAATTCCAGTTTTAAATTTAAATTTAAATTGGAATATCAAATTTATGTGGTGTAGCTTACACAATCCAAGTGTTTAAGTAAACGTTCAAGCAATTGTATCCATTTATGCATTCAAAAATATAGTTTTAAAAATGAGAAGTTACACATGCTATATGTATATATAGAACCAATATAAGATCCATTTTGAAGAGGATTAAATCTCTCCAAGTGCATATTTTTTTTCATGTTTTTCATTCTAAAAGAGGTTCACATATCAAGAGAATGGATTCTGCACTTGGTAAATCTGTGGTTAACATTTTCCTTTTAGTTTTTTTTAATATTTTTTTAATTAAATTTGCATAATTTTAATCTTATAAGTGGGTTGAATATATTTATACATATAATAATAATAATAAAACACTTTTTAAAAAACATAAAATTACAATTTGACTAAATAATAGAACATGTTTTTAAATTAAATTTATTTATAATTAAAAATATTTAAAAATCATAAATCACAATTTAGGGATAAGTTTCACAAGTATACTTGAGATAAGGAGCTAGGGAGAAAGAAAAAATACTATACTGAAGAGTTTAATCCCACTCATAATCATCAATAAAAAATTTACATAGGGGCCAATATTTATTGGAGAACCAAAAATGTTATTGCTTAGCTAAAGACTAATTCTCATTAACTCCATTGTGAAACAGGGAGCTAGAGAAGGCCAAAAGAACTCTGGGAGGAAAGAGTATGTATTTTTTTCACTTCGAGAAAAGTGGAAAAATAAAAACATTTGACTTTAGGATGTGAGGCTTTCAAAGACAACAAGGAAATTTATGTATATATTTTGGCAACTAGCTCTAGGGGTAATCTATTTAGAAAGGGGTTTGTCGAGAATCTAGGACCGTTTATTGTGAGGATTCATAAGAAAAGGGTCGAATACAAGAACCAGATGGAGAAGAAATCTATTCCATAGGCTATCTTTAGCCTTGTGGACATTAAAATATTTTATTTATTTATTTATTTCACAACTTTCTAGAGTTACTTATGGTTGCCTTTGCATAGCTTGTGTGCATCCCACAATAATTAGTGACCATATAAGTTAAGCGTGGTTAAGAAGTCTTTATGTCAAGGATGGCCATTCCTAAAAAAAAATAAAAATAAACAAAGATACACCGAATAACGTCTTAGGTTGAACAAGATTTAAGATTTAAAGCGATTTTTTTGGGAGTTATCTTAATAATCCCCTTAGAAAGGAACTCAGCCAAAAATAAAAAAAAAATAAAAATTGTTGTATAAAAAAACGAACTTGACCAAAATTTTTAAAATTTTATGTTGTATAAAAAAAATGGTTAGGTTATGATATAGTTGTAAATTGGTTGAAAAAAATAAAAATTAAACCCATTTTATTTTTCAATTAAACATTTTATATCATTCTACCTAAAAGACCCCTAAGCACCTAAAGTAAATCTTTTAAAATATATAATTTAATGAAAACCTTATCATGTTTATTAATATGCTAGCGTCAAGGATAGTGTAAAAAGCCATGCCAAAAATAAATTGTTTAAATCAAACTTAATTTAAGGCGTCTCTTCCCTGTATTGGGAAGCACTACATCATAGGTATCATGGATAAGCTATGCCGAAAATGACCTATTTAAATCAAATTTAATTTAAAACGTCGGTTCCTGTATTGGGAAGCATTATATCATATGTATCATGGATTTTGAACGTGAAGCTCCATAACCACATCCTAAAAATGAATATATTTAGTTTTTATTTATGATATATAAATATATATTCCATGACACATTACACGAACCAGAATCGACCTATGTAAAACCCTTGTACCTTTCCAATTTTCATTCCTAGTTCCAAGATGAAGATAATTCATTATATTTTAATAAAATAAGAACTCTTTTTTTGTAAAATTTTTTATGACTTCGGTTGATTTGTTACATGAGCCTACTTATTTATATATTATTTTCATTGTCATATTATAGTGATGCATATTTATTTCTTATTTCTTAGTAATTTAAATATGTGATATAACTGTAAAAAGTGAGGTTATCAATTTTTAATTAATGTAAATATTTCAATGCGATTTTTTTTAAATAATGCTAATTAAAAGTGAATTTGATTAACTGGAAACTTTTTATAAATAACTTAAAAAGTAATTATATTTAAAAAATACAATAAGTATAATATATTTTTTTAAATGGAAATATTTAGTTTAAATGAAAATGAGTTATTTAATTTATGTGAAAAATTTCCATCACTTGAATGTTAACATTGTTAATAATTTTGTTATTATAGGGGTCTAATTTCTTCGAGTGAAAACTTAGTTTAGAGTGGAAAAAATAAAGACGTAATTTTTCATTGTTTAAATTTTATTTTTGAATGCTATATAAATTACATAACTTAAACCTGTAAGTCAAAAAAATTGTTGTTAGCTTTCTAAAAAGACAAATACCTAAAAAAATATTAAACTGTAAAGGCCACTTCTAATGTTTTAACCATAAACACTTATTTTTTTCAATAAATTTATATGATATATACATCATTTTAAAAAAAAATATATAAAATATTTTACATAACATGTGCATTGAGTTATTTAGCCCACATTAAAATAGTTTTTTTGTTATTAATATATTTTTAAGTATACCCGAATATTGATTCATATTAAAATATTTTATTCACAATCCACATTACATATTTTATTATATACAACATTAAAATATTTTTGAAAAATATAAGGTTTAAATATCTTCTCACATTTTTTTATTTATTTCAAATTACTCTACATGAAATTATATTAAGTCATATGCACAACTAATTAAACATGCATTGCATATTCCTTTTTCTTTTTCATTATAGCCTACATTATTTTTCTATTTAGAGAATATTTTATTTTTATTTTAAAAGAGAAACATGTCAACTCCAAGTTGAGAACAAATGTACTTACACATCGCTTTCACACCTAGGCTCAATAATAAGAAACAATAAGTAAACAGTCCTCACTCTTGATTTGAAGGAATACCTACTAAGTATATCCTTAATAATGACTGAGTAAATGTTTACCTATTTTTAATTTGAAACAATAAGTAAACACTCATCACTCTTGATATGAAAGATTACCTACTAAGTATACGATATGCATTTATAGTTTGGAAAATTTTCACATTACTACATTTTTTATTTTACATATATTTGTTTTGTATATTGAATAGAGAAATTATAAATCTTAATTTCATATTACCAGAGTACAAATATAAAAGAGAGGAATTATATATATATATATATATATATATATATAAAACAATGTTTTAAGTATGTAATAGACTAATTTTATCATATTACTTTTTACTCTTATATGTTGCTTCTCATAGAGACAATAACCTCCATGCTTAATACTTCATCAGCTTCAGGGAACTATGAAGTTGCTTAATGGTAGTGCATCCGACAATTCCATGTCTAATGAACCGCAACCGCCTTCAATTCCATTTTACCGCAAACCTTCAAGCTTGAAAAATTGTTGCAATCTCTTGAGCCCTATCAACTACGACATGAAAGAACATGATACTCAAATTCTCGAGATTGCATTTTTTTCATATAGCTTAACAAAATGAAACATCCTTAATCCCATACATGAGACTCTTCGATATATGCTTCTCCCATCAAGTTGTGTCCACAACAAATAGTTGTTTGTCGCTTCCATCCATCCACTAATTCATGATCATCTCTTAGATTTTTCTTTCCTTCACAAATATTATTTGATGATGTGAAACATTTTTTCAGGAAAGGTGCTCGGACGATTCACTTGTACTTCCCTATTATTTAAAAACAACCACCAATTACTAATCTCGTCAAAGATGTTTCCCTTGGGAATAATGCTACGAAGATTGAGTTAATTATAAAATGAATTCTCCTCATCAACTACACCTATTTGATTGATTCCCTCAAAAGAGGAGGAAGAAGCTTATCCACGACTAAGTTTAAAATGTCGACTGGAAAACCATATAGATCTAGATTTATTTCGTTGCGATCATCTTAATAATATTTCCCACTCTTCTAATACACAGGATTTTAAGCTCCCTCTCATATGCTCATCCAACAGGTTGATTCTTTCAAAAATAATATTGATTATTTAAAATATTCCCATTTCCCGCCTTTGTGAGAACCAAAGATCCTATGAGTGCGTTAAGTAGATCACTGTGATCTCATGGTTTTCACGTAAACCATTACTCTCCACCCTCGAACAAGAAATAAAAGAATTAACTTTAGCCATTTTCCCTTTAACATGAGCATAAAAATCTTGGCAATTTGGTTTGCTTTTCATTCCCAACACATTAAGGACCATTTCTCATTTCCCGACATTTTTTTGTTGGTAGCTCATAACTCCACCAGAACATGTAGGTCATGCCCCTTCACTTGTCTCGTTCATCTAAATAACACTGTCATTGATAATTTATACTGATTTACTAAATTGGTTGAATAAATATTAGCTCTATTATTTAGAGCTCCATGAAAAACAAAGGATTTCAATAAAAGATATAAATAATAGAGATAAATCTAAAACAAAGAATTTCAATAAGGGCTCTAATTAATATAACTCACATTTATTCAAATAATAGTAAAATTGGTCTAAATTATTAATGAGTGTTATTTATATTAATCATTCCTCGAGAAAAACACAAAATTTCAATAAATGAACTAAATAATAGAACCAAGGTTACTAAAATCAAGGCCAGAGTCTAAAAATTTCTTCATCCCAACATTGTTTAATTCTTTCAATGAAGTCTCACAAGGTTCAATATTAAATATCAAAGAGATGCTTACCTTTGGAGTATTTTTACTTTACCTCAATCCCTCAAAGAGTACTAGGTAGCAGTCTAAAACCATTCCTACCAGGATCATTCTACAGGTCAAATTATAAAACCGTTCTATTTGTTCTATCTCTGAATTAACATTTTTCCGATAATATTGCTACAAAATACCTTCCTTATCTTCAATAGGTACAAGTATCATTTCATCACTTAAACAAACAAATTGGTAAACATTATCAACAACCAACATAAAAGAGAAAACGAACTTAAAATTAATTTTACTAAATGGAATTCAGTGCTTTAGGGATTGTTATTCTTCAATCTCTCCAAGGCAATGGAATCCAATGCTTAACTTGCGGGAATTTTGCAATCATGCTTAGTTTTCAAATTGTCATAGTTAGACATTGAAGATTCAAGAAAAGAAAATGCTTAACTTGCAGGAATTTTGCAATCATGCTTAGTTTTCAAATTGTCATAATTAGATATTGAAGATTCAAGAAAAGAAAATATTTTATCGCTTGTCGATTTCCCTTACTTGATCTGAGCTTGATCCTTGTCCAAATATATATGAGCATTCAAAGACACAAGGAAATAGAACCAGTATCATTACTCAAGCCATGGAAGAACCCATGTGAAAAAGGACGTGAATATGAATATCAACGCTCGTCATAACATATGCCACCCAAAACACAATCTGTTGAGTAACATTCTCACATTATCTGATACTGAATAATTCACATCAAGTCTGAATGTTGTTGAACGTAAAATATAACCTGAATTTATCAGCCTGAATACAATCTAATAATTAATAACCCTCATTATCGTATATGATTCGAAACTTAACTTTGAAAATAAAAACATAATTATAAGGAGAGTTCATGTACATAAATGATAACAATTACCGTCGACCCAAACAAAACCGTTGTAACCAACCAATCTTGAGAGTAGAGATATAAAATTGTTAGTTTGCCTCAATGACACCGCCAAATTTTCACTAAAATATGCATATTAATATCCATCAACGAGTCAAACCTTTTCTACCCTGCAAGAAAAAATTTCCCATGAGAACAGAATTTCACAATTCACATCTTCCTCCCTGGAGAAGAGCAATCCCACACCATCATATTTTATCAGGACATACTAAACTCCAATTTTTTGGCACTCTGAGCGGTAATAATTATGAAGTCAACTGAATTTAATTTTGAAGTGGCAAGGTTCTCAGACTAGAGCACAAGCATAACTCCATGCTCATTAAACACTGACGTTCTCACAGTAGCTATGGTAAGTCTGCACGGGAAGCTTACAACGTCAATTAAATAATTTGAATTTCCAAACGAAAGTAAACTAGGAACACATTGACCGTTTTCAAAGGAAATCCAAGGTGTAACTCGCACAAACTTCTCTTTCTCCATGTTATTAACAACTAATCTATTCTACTATCTCAACTTATAAAAAGAAGCAACAAAAATGTCTTCAATTTCTGCACATCTTTAAAATTCACACCAAATAAATTTTCTTACCTAGCCCTGCGTTCAGACAAAAAAGGTCAATTCCATGACCCTAAATCCAAGTGATCTAGTGTTTCTTCCAATTAGAGGAGCAGTGAGGCCCGAGGGAGCTTTACCACTCAAAACCCCCTTGAAATGAGATTGGAGAATGAAAATATAATTGTAACATCCCTAAAATGACTCATGGTAAAATAAATAAATAAAAAGTTACATATCGGTTAATCAAAGCTGCGTAAAAGTAATTTTAAATTACAGATCAGTTACAACTAATTCTTGGCGTTGGTTAAATGGATTGGGGAGATATTACGAGATACCTGGTCACTTTCTCAGCAATGGGAGGTTGAGGCATAAGGATTTGGCTGGGATGAGAAAACGAAGAGGAGCCGACTCCATTGGGAGACCTTATGAATGTCTGCGAAGTTGCGGGAAGAGGTTTCAGAGGTTTATTACACTTTTGGTGTTACAGGTATGCTATTCCATTTTTGGCTTTCTTTTTATGACAGATGCCTAAATAGGTGAGGTTCTCCCCTGGTTGAAGAATCCTCCCACGAGCATCGGCATCTTGACTTCTTGAAAATGAACAGTAACTCGTATTCATGAAACCCTGATTGGATGTGTTGTCGTTTATGTTGAATGTTTATATTTATCTTCGAATATGGTTTACTTACTGTTTTATTACAGCCCTTAGTGGTTGTGTTCCATGATATGATGCATGAACTGAAAACAGTAAGAAAAAAAGAAAAAAAACAGAGATGGAGCGGACCAAAGATTTCTGGTTTCGTATTTTAATGACTTGCTAAATAGTCCCATGTTGTATCCTTCTGCCAATGGGTCTAATCTAAATGGAACCTATCAACTTCCTTTAGGATATTAAACGTACGCTTCTTATTTCTATTTGAAACTGAAATGGTATGTTCCAGGTGGACCGAATAGTGTCATAACTATTCCTAGTCTTCCATGGGTGAAGCCATGGTACTGGGGTCATGGCCGGTTCTCCCCTTAGGGCTTTCTTGGCATGAGCAAAGGTGTCAGACAAGAGGGAACAATTAGTCCTCTGATTGGTTGGGGATAAATCTTTCATAAGCTCGGCTATGACAGGTATCGTAGATGTCAAACGTTTGATTTCCTTGCTGGCTTTGAGTTCAAGCTACAGTATGCTTTAAAGAAATAGAAGTAAATATTGCATTCTTGGAGAAGAGAATGCACATTAAAGAAATAGATGTCAATAACGCATTCTTGGCATATTAAAGAAATAGAAGTAATTATTTCATTCTTGGCATATTAAAGAAATAGAAGTAATTATTGCATTCTTGGCATATTAAAGAAATGGAAGTAAATATTGCATTCTTGGAAAAGAGAAGGCATATTAGAGAAATAGAAGTAAATATTGCATCTTTCGAAAAGAGAATACATATTAAAGAAATAGAAGTAAATATTTCATCTTCGTAAAAAAGAATGCATATTAAAAGAATGGAAGTTAATAATGCATTTATGCAAAGAAAGAATGCATATAATAGAAATAGAAGTTAAGTTGGATTTTATTGGAAAGGGAAATATGCTTTATTGCATTGGGATACTAGTTAATTTAGAAGTTTCTTGTGGAAAATTTATGCATTGCATGCATAATAGAAATTGCTAATCATTCTAACCTTCTTGAAGAAAAACTTATGTTTTATATCCACAAATATAGTGTCTTTTTAGGAAAAGAGAGGATTCTTCATGCATGGAAATAATAACTTATTAAGAGACCTTTTGAAAAACAAAGATAGAGATTCTTTCCTTAAAAGACACACATGAGTAGTGTTCATGCAAGAGCAAGAACCCTTACTTGTATCATTAAAAGATTATGTGCACCGCATATACTAAAGAAGGGCTATTAGGATAAACTAATGGTTAGATCTCTATGTGCAAGGGCGCAGAACAATAGTTATTACCTGGTATGTAAACATAATCATTGTGTTATATGTTTAAAAAGAAAATATGGACTTGTAAAACTAATGGTTAGATCTCGTAGAGAGAGATATGTACCAGTGTGAATAAGCATTGTGAAAAGTAGAACATGAATTTACTTGAATAGATGTACTAGTTAGCTAGTATGTTATGCCTGCTCATGCAGATGAGTAGATGTTAAAAGATCACTTTTAGAGATTGTTTAATGAATTACTAATAATGTATCTAATATTGTTGCCAAAGCTTGTTGACAACTACATTGACAGGAAACGATGGTGGTTGGTGCGTAAGGAAAGTGATGTCTAACATTATGGCAGGAAAAGGATTATTGGTCCATGCAGATGAGTTCCAGTTGTAGGATCGTACATTGCTAGAACAATCATGCCACAAGGGATGTTGTATGTGGTGGTATGTAAATAAAAGATTACATGAAAATTGTATTAGCTTTTAGCTAGTTATGTGACAGCTTAATGATAATTCATTGTAAAGATTTTAATAACAATGGTTAAGGGATGGAATCCATTATAAGCCATTGAGTGAGGGGTGAAAACCCTCACGAGCGTTTAATAATAAGATTAAACATTTGTTGGTTTTCACCCTACAGGGTTTCTAGGGTACATCGGTGTTCAATGGTGTGATTGCCTTTTGTGTCAATTTGATGATGTTGAATACTTGATGATGATGATTCTTTACTGGTTGCGATACTCATAATGCCCAAGTAAGAGATTAATGAATATGGTTAAGGAAAACATGAAATGGATGCAAGGTGGATGCAAGGTTCATTAGACAGTTTATGTTATTACACTACAACAGTGGTTGTTAAGGGTTATGTGTCTTACTGTTCTCTACTGTATTTACTTTATGTACTAATGAACTTTATATCTAATGGTTAACGATGAATGTGGAGTTGTGAATTGGATAACTACGTGTGGTAATTTGTATAAAAATTCTAACTCCCTACCTTTTACATGTGAGGTTACCGGGTACGTGACAAGTGGTATCAGAGCTAAAGGTTGCAGTACTGGCGCCTTTGGGAATTGGTAAGCGGAAAAGAAAGTGAGGTACGCCACCAGTGGCATTAACTTGGGTATGTGTTTCACCATTCACATATTCATTTATGTAGTACACTATTTTTGGCATGATATGTGTGATTCATATTTATGACTGCTTTGAGTAGTAAGTAATAGAGTAGTTGCATAACTACATTCATAACATTGGATTCTTGATGAGGAAAAAAGACAATGAAACTTTTGTCGCACTTACGAACAATATTGAACCCTCATTACACTTATGAACAATATTGAACACTCATTAAGGAAAGTGACAATCAACTACCCACTTTTGCTTTGCAAATATGGCAATAACAATGATTCATTTATTAAACAAAATTGAAGTTACAATGCACAAAACTTAATGAACCAATGCATGAATATAAAATATTGGGTTGTCCTTGGTTTGATGGTATAGTGTTTTTAAAAGACATGGTAAGAACCCCTTTAGACTTGAAAATAAACCATGAGTCAAGTAATGAGATTTGACTATAATAGC
The DNA here is from genome assembly GCA_031772625.1 of Pinus tabuliformis. Classification (NCBI taxonomy): domain Eukaryota; kingdom Viridiplantae; phylum Streptophyta; class Pinopsida; order Pinales; family Pinaceae; genus Pinus; species Pinus tabuliformis. Next base: position 737,159,396 of record CM062814.1, on the reverse strand, counting down.
TAATTTTCTACTAAGTCTTGTCATGAATGCATGAAAATGACTCGTAGTTGAGATTGGTTAGTGTTGTATGACTAACCAATATAACGTATGTGCATTAATTGAATTGGATTTAAGATTATTACAATTCGTAAACAAGTGAAGGTTGACTGATGTCACATGCATGGAATGTGTGTATAAAGAATTCTTACTCTCTCTGTGCTATAGTTCCGGTTGTTTATGAGAAGAGTTCTTAAATTTATTCACCATGAGAATGCATGATGAATAGTATATGCTTATGTCTTAATAGATTTAATGATGTTACCCTTTAATTAATTGAAAATTCATTAGCATGGTATGTGTTTATGTTAATTACTACTTGTTGTGAGATGAAATCCATTGGAGCCTCGATTTAATGATGGTTGAATTTATCTCTACTATGGAAATGATGGATTTCTTATGCATGTTGCACTCAGTGTGAGGTTAATTGTAGAGGTATGTTCAGTGGGTAACATTTCTAGGACCCATTCATGGTATAATTACATGTGATAATTATTCATAAATAGACTACCTATGCTAATGCAGTTGTGAGTAAACTCTAACTACCTTCCCCAACTATAGATGTTTCCAAAGGAAAAGGAAGCAAGGAGAAGGAAGAAGACCGTGTTGTAGGGACAGACAGAGATGGGAAAAAGAAATCGCTAAGTCTGGTGATGACCAGATAGCGCAAGCTTTGGGTGTCAGAATCTTGCAGAAGACTCTAAGTCTGGGGATGACTAGATAGCGCTCGATGTGCATGTGAGTATTCCCTTGACCATGCTTAAGGAGTTGGAAAATGATAACTATAGTGTGTTGATGTTAATGATTTTCGTAATGTCTCCTTGAAGTCATTATTCTGAAATGGACACACAGTAGTGTTATGATAGTTGTTGCATCTAGCATCAAGTGGTAACTCTGGTGCATGTGTGACACTTAGGAGATCATGCTTCTAATTGCATAAGTAGAGCAATTGCTTCCGGTAAGGGTGGTTCAATTTGTTAGTTATGCATGTTGAACCAAGGAAAAGATAAGTAACTCTATTCTTTATAGAGAATAATCAGTTGTGTTTTATTAAACAATTGGAAATACCATGGGGTTGATTTCTACAGTAAAGATTGATTGTTTACATGTTTTCTTGGTAGAGAAAATATGATAATGCTTGCAGTAAAAGATTGATTATTTAGTAAAGAAAATAGGTAGTTCCTCCTAGAAAGACTACATGTGAGTCTTGTGTGAGAAATGTTTGTCTCTTGTCATTTTTCTTGGAACAAAATCCTTACTTGTTCCATGAAAAGTCTATGTGCATTGTAGTAAAAATAATTGTGTTAAGAAAAACACATGTTGCGTGCATATAAGGGTAGCTATTGTGACTTTGGAAATATGAGTCTCCGTGAACTTAGAGGAAGTGATCATGTTAACTTTCTTGAAATTAATAATCTCTTGAAGAGATTGTCTTGGTTAGATGAGTTGTGTTGATTTTGATGTATAAAGGGTAAGTAAACCTTGTTTTTGTATCGTGATTTTTATACGTAAAGATGCATATCTTTAATAATTCCTTGAAAGGGAATCTTGAGAAACCCTCATATAGGAAGATGGAAGAATGAGGTTAAAATGACTTCCTTTAAGAAAGAGGTATGTAGTTTGTTGTATGAAATGATGGGAGTATTCTGGTGAAGGGCTTATATGATAAGCAATGGTATGCACAAAGATTAGTCATTGTGATAAAGAGTTATGTTCTTTGTATGTTAGAGAGATTATGCTTAATTATATTAATGATGCATGGCCAATTCTGGCCATAGTAAACGTAATATAATACTCCATTAATAATGATTTGGATTAAGACAACAGACTATGGCAAAATTGGAAATGTTTAGATTATTAACTCAACTGTTGTTGACTTTTATACATTGATGAATATTTGCATATGCTTTTATACATGACAATATTGTATGCATGAAATTTCTTGGAAATTGAATATGTGTTAACTGATGCATATTTATAACTAACGTTGCTGATGGGATTAAGTAGTGGTATCTTAATGGCAACAAGAAAACTCATCACGTAAATTGCTGCAATGTGAATTGCAATCATAAATGAGAAAGAATGATGTTATATGATATGCATGAATTATGTTATTTGGGAAATTTGCATGCATAAAACATGTATGATAGATATGTTTCCCATCAATCTAGATGTTGTGGACCCATGATGAGGGATAAGTGTAAATGCATGGTGTACATGCATGTTTACTTTGTTAATGATGATGTTCAAATGGTTCATTACGTAAATTACTTTGAGAAAGAGTAATAAAAGAGGAATTTAACATGCCAGATAGTTGCAGATAGTTGGGTTGATGGCAATTACCTGCCCGGAGGGGTTGATGGTACTTGTCTGCCCGGATATGCCTTGGGTTGATGGAAATTACCTGCCTGGAGGGGTTGATGGTACTTGTCTGCCTGGATATGCCTTGGGTTGATGGCAATTACCTGCCCGGAGGGGTTGATGGTACTTGTCTGCCCGGATATGCCTTGGGTTGATGACAGTTACTGGCCCGGAGGGGTTGATCGTACTTGTCTGCCCGGATTGTGAAAGGCTAGAATGCCTTGGGTTGATGACAGTTACTTGCCCGGAGGGGTTGATCGTACTTGTCTGCCCGGATTGTGAAAGGCTAGAATGCCTTGGGTTGATGACAGTTACCTGCCCAAAGGGGTTGATGGTACTTGTCTGCTCGGATTGCGAAAGGCTAGAATGCCTTGGGTTGATGATAGTTACCTGCCTGGAGGGGTTGATGGTACTTGTCTGCCCGGATTGTGAAATTCCTTGTTAGACCTGGAAAGGTCTTTATCAAAGAAACTATCTGGATATGAAAATGATTCGGTTTGGTTGTGGAAACCAGTTCCCATGGGATGGGAATTCTTTAGCCTATTATGGTACTCATAGCTAAAGAAAATTAACGAATCAGCTATATGATATGTTAAAGATGAATTCTATATATAATTGTGTAAAATATGTTATGCACGTTTAACATGAAATGAATTTAGTACTCAATAAGGAGTTATTGGAAATTTTAATTCCTTTATTGTATCATTAATCTTGTAGGAAATTTTAATTCCTTTGTTGTATTACTAATCTTGTGAAAGTCTTAGTAGGGGCTAAGACCATTTTCAAATGATGCAGTGATTGACTGTTTTGATGATTAGAGAGCTAGGTGCTCTTTTGGTACATCTAGAAGCACTTTGCGGATGTCTTTAGTGAGAATTTGTTCAGTGTGCACGTGAGCAGTGATTTATCATTTAATGATTAGTGTTAGTGCTCTTTAAGTACTTGCAAAAGTACTGTGATTTAGAAATCATCTAGCATTGCACAATTGATTGATAGTCAAACGTATTTCATTTGACTCACAATATTATTACTAATGTGATTGAATTTGTTTGTCAAACATTACAAGATTTCTTACCATGGAGGGTTGATGGGTTGTCCAACCACTATTAAAATACTTACGTGGAAGTGCTCATGATTTTCAAGAGTAGATGGTAAGTAATGGTAAGTTGATTTTTAAAATTTGAATAAGGGCCAAGTGGTGGCAATTAAAAGTTGCATATTTTTGCAATTACGAATGCTTATGACTATTGATGCTTATAAGTAATGATATTCCTTATGAATATATCATTACTATTTTGTTGTCATTTCTTGGAATGAAAACTTTGATTTTAAAGAGGAAGGATCATCTTTTTGCGTGGTTTAGATGGTTATACCATGAGTAAAATCTCAAGTTCCCAACGAGAGATGAACACCGAGGACGGTGTTCCTGTTAAGGGGGGGAGTATGTAACATCCCTAAAATGACTCATGGTAAAATAAATAAATAAAAAGTTACATATCGGTTAATCAAACCTGCGTAAAAGTAATTTTAAATTACAGATCAGTTACAACTAATTCTTGGCGTTGGTTAAATGGATTGGGGAGATATTACGAGATACCTGGTCACTTTCTCAGCAATGGGAGGTTGAGGCATCAAGATTTGGCTGGGATGAGAAAACGAAGAGGAGCCGACTCCATTGGGAGACCTCATGAATGTCTGCGAAGTTGCGGGAAGAGGTTTCAGAGGTTTGTTACACTTTTGGTGTTACAGGTATGCTATTTCATTTTTGGCTTTCTTTTTATGACAGATGCCTAAATAGGTGAGGTTCTCCCCTGGTTGAAGAATCCTCCCACGAGCATCGGCATCTTGACTTCTTGAAAATGAACAGTAACTCGTATTCATGAAACCCTGATTGGATGTGTTGTCGTTTATGTTGAATGGTTATATTTATCTTCGAATATGGTTTACTTACTGTTTTATTACAGCCCTTAGTGGTTGTGTTCCATGATATGATGCATGAACTGAAAACAGTAAGAGAAAAAGAAAAAAAATAGAGATGGAGCGGACCAAAGATTTCTGGTTTCGTATTTTAATGACTTGCTAAATAGTCCCATGTTGTATCCTTCTGCCAATGGGTCTAATCTAAATGGAACCTATCAACTTCGTTTAGGATATTAAACGGACGCTTCTTATTTCTATTTGAAACTGAAATGGCATGTGCCATGTGGACCGAATAGTGTCATAACTATTCCTAGTGTTCCATGGGTGAAGCCATGGTACTGGGGTCATGGCCGGTTCTCCCCTTAGGGCTTTCTTGGCATGAGCAGAGGTGTCAGACAATAGGGAACAATTAGTCCTCTGATTGGTTGGGGATAAATCTTTCATAAGCTCGGCTATGACAGGTATCGTAGATGTCAAACGTTTGATTTCCTTGCTGGCTTTGAGTTCAAGCTACAGTATGCTTTAAAGAAATAGAAGTAAATATTGCATTCTTGGAGAAGAGAATGCACATTAAAGAAATAGATGTAAATAATGCATTCTTGGCATATTAAAGAAATAGAAGTAATTATTTCATTCTTGGCATATTAAAGAAATAGAAGTAATTATTGCATTCTTGGCATATTAAAGAAATGGAAGTAAATATTGCATTCTTGGAAAAGAGAAGGCATATTAGAGAAATAGAAGTAAATATTGCATCTTTCGAAAAGAGAATGCATATTAAAGAAATAGAAGTAAATATTTCATCTTCGTAAAAAAGAATGCATATTAAAAGAATGGAAGTTAATAATGCATTTATGCAAAGAAAGAATGCATATAATAGAAATAGAAGTTAAGTTGGATTTTATTGGAAAGGGAAATATGCTTTATTGCATTGGGATACTAGTTAATTTAGAAGTTTCTTGTGGAAAATTTATGCATTGCATGCATAATAGAAATTGCTAATCATTCTAACCTTATTGAAGAAAAACTTATGTTTTATATCCACAAATATAGTGTCTTTGTAGGAAAAGAGAGGATTCTTCATGCATGGAAATAATAACTTATTAAGAGAATTTTTGAAAAACAAAGATAGATATTCTTTCCTTAAAAGAAACACATGAGTAGTGTTCATGCAAGAGCAAGAACCCTTACTTGTATCATTAAAAGATTATGTGCACTGCATATACTAAAGAAGGGCTATTAGGATAAACTAATGGTTAGATCTCTATTTGCAAGGGCGCAGAACAATAGTTATTACCTGGTATGTAAACATAATCATTGTGTTATATGTTTAAAAAGAAAATATGGACTTGTAAAACTAATGGTTAGATCTCTTAGAGAGAGATATGTACCAGTGTGAATAAGCATTGTGAAAAGTAGAACATGAATTTACTTGAATAGATGTACTAGTTAGCTAGTATGTTATGCCTGCTCATGCAGATGAGTAGATGTTAAAAGATCACTTTTAGAGATTGTTTAATGAATTACTAATAATGTATCTAATATTGTTGCCAAAGCTTGTTGACAACTACATTGACAGGAAACGATGGCGGTTGGTGACTAAGGAAAGTTATGTCTAACATTATGGCAGGAAAAGGATTATTGGTCCATGCAAATGAGTTCCAGTTGTAGGATCGTACATTGCTAGAACAATCATGCCACAAGGGATGTTGTATGTGGTGGTATGTAAATAAAAGATTACATGAAAATTGTATTAGCTTTTAGCTAGTTATGTGACAGCTTAATGATAATTCATTGTAAATATTTTAATAACAATGGTTAAGGGATGGAATCCCTTATAAGCCATTGAGTGAGGGGTGAAAACCCTCACGAGCATTTAATAATAAGATTAAACGTTTGTTGGTTTTCACCCTACGGGGTTTCCCGGGTACATCGGTGTTCAATGGTGTGATTGCCTGTTGTGTCAATTTGATGATGTTGAATACTTGATGATGATGATTCTTTACTGGTTGCGATACTCATAATGCCCAAGTAAGAGATTAATGAATATGGTTAAGGAAAACATGAAATGGATGCAAGGTGGATGCAAGGTTCATTAGACAGTTTATGTTATTACACTACAACAGTGGTTTGTTAAGGGTTATGTGTCTTACTGTTCTCTACTATATTTACTTTATGTACTAATGAACTTTATATCTAATGGTTAATGATGAATGTGGAGTTGTGAATTGGATAACTACGTGTGGTAATTTGTATAAAAATTCTAACTCCCTACCTTTTACAAACCCCCTTGAAATGAGACTGGAGAATGAAAATATAATCATGAAATACAGAAAAAGGAAATACAGCTAGAAGAGTAAGCTAGTAACCAAGCCATGATTGAGACTTCCAGGGGTCGAACAATAGGGTCACCTATCTCCCCTAGTAAAACGACATCTGCATCATCTTGGAGGTCTCGAGTTTGAATTCGGATGAAACCTTTTTCCACGATTTCACTGCAAATTCCCTTAACAGATCTGATTCAGGGCCTCGACCTCGATATTGAAATAGATACAAAACAAACAATTCTGATGGGGTATTTCAAAACAAAACTAGCAATTCCGATGGGTAGTCCCATATAGGAGAAAACATTGTATTTGAGGGTGGAAGAAATGGACAATTTGTAGCTATTTGGAAAATTAATCCCAACGATTGTGTTAAACACATTCACAACAACAGTACTTGTCATATGCATTTTTGCAAGTTGCGGATTTGTTTGTAGGTTAAAAGACAGAAGGTCTGAGCGACTTCTACATTCCACATTCCACAACACATCAAACCATTCCGCAACACACATCGAGCATTTAAGAACGAATGTGAATTTAATGTAGGGTTGGTAATTAAGTATGGTCAAATATTTACTCCTCTAGTGAAATATGTACTCTGCAACATAGAAAACAAGTCATGCATTAATGTGTCAAAAATGTATGTTTTGATATATATCTACGTAAAAGTCTTTTTGTATTATCCAGGAGTTGAGAGGGTGTAAGTCTGAGAGGTAGAGAGGAGAAAACTCTGGAGCCAAAATTGGTGGGCATGGGCGTGTGAAAACAAGTTCTTATAGAGTTTTACTGTCTATTACTGTGCAACCCCTAGTGAAGTGTAAATCTTCATAAAACTTGTTTTTTACTTGGTGAATGAGCCAAAGTCTCATATGAATGTATTTTCATGTATTAGAATTATAAGATACATTTTTATTATGTTGCTCCAAGCTTCACTCTATTTTTACTCTGTTTTCTATCAGTTAAATTTATTTTTTTTACAGTGAGAAATGGAAGCATCAAGCACAAGCTTGACTAATCCTTACATACCTCAATTTAATGGAAAAAATTATGACTATTCGGCTATAACAATGAAAGTTGTGTTTTCTTCTCAAGACATTTGGGATTTGGTGGAGAATGGTTTTCAAGAACTAGCAGATGCATCAACATACAATTCCTTGACACAACTAGAAAGGGATTTTTTGAGGGACAACAAGAAGAAGGATGTGAAAGCCCTCTTCTACATCTTTCAAGAAGTCCATGGAAGTATTTTCCCAAGGATTGTAGTAGCAACAAAGTCCAAGCAAGCAACATGGAGAGATATTTCCAGCACGAAAGTTAGTACGGGAAAAGACACCTTTGGTGATTGTCCATTTAGATTTATGTGGACCAATGTAGACACCATCAATTGGGGGCAACCATTATTTTTTGACTTTCATAGATGATTATACAAGGAAGACATGGGTTTATTTCCTAAAATAGAAAAGTGAAGTGTTTGAGCGCTTCCTTCAATACAAAGCTCTTGTTGAAAAGTAATGTGGACACTACATCAAATTCTTGAGGATTGACAGAGGTGGCGAATACATCTGAAATAAATTCCTTCAATTTTCCAGGGATCATGGAATTCACAAGAAATTTACAACAAGGTATACACCTCAGCAAAATGGTGTCACAGAAAGGAAGAATAGGACCATTATGGAAATGGTGAGTATGTTGAAGGAAAAACATTTGCCAAATGATTATTCGGTTGAAGATGTCGCTTGTGCAACATATGTCATGAATATGTGTCCAGCCAAAAGTGTGAGGAATGTGGTTCCTGAAGAGGCATGGAGCGAAAGAAAGCATGGTGTCACTCACATGAGAGTGCTTGGATGTGTGGTGTATGCACATGTCCCAGATGAGTTGAGGAAGAAGTTGGACAACAAGGGGGAGAAATGTATATTTGTTGGATACAGTGATGAATCCAAGGCATACAAACTCTACAATCCATCAACTAAGAAGGTCATAATCAACAGAGATGTGTAGCTCATAGAAGAGGAAGCATGGGATGGAAGTTTAGAGAAGACAATCAATGTCAAAGCATGTATACCACATGAGGACAAAGAGGAATTGATAGAAGAAAGCAATTCCTCAATAGTGAATCCCTCTACTCCTATTCAAGTGCAACAAAGTAGGCAACAAGTAACATCGTTAACAAATAATAGGGCAATGTCACACAGTCAAGGAAGTGCCTCTCCAAGCATGCTGCAAAATCCACAACGTCATCTAATTCAAGTGCAACACCAAGTGACATGTTAATCCCACCTTCCACAAACATAAGAAGACCAAGATTCAGAAATTTAAATGAAATTTATTGGTAAGATGAAGATGATAGTAGCATTGGTCTAGATTCCTTATTTGCATTATTTTTTCATGTAGATGACCCAATTTATTTTGAAGATGCAGTCAAAGAAGAAAAAAGGGTTGTGGCAATGGAGGAAGAAATAGAAACAATAGAAAAAAATGACACATGGGAGTTAGTGAACCTTCCGTAAGGAAAAGAAGTCATTGGAGTGAAGTCGGTCTATAAAACCAAGAGAAACGTTGAGGGGAATATTGAAAGGCATAAAGCGAGGCTAGTTGTCAAAGGATACAAGAAACAACATGGAAGATATTATGCAGAGAAATTCGCGCCAGTCACGAGTATGGAGAGAGTGCATATAGTCATGTCAATTGCAACACAACATAAATGTAAAGTGTATGAAATGGAAGTAAAATTAGTGTTCTTGAATGGAGTGTTTAAAGAGGAAGTATATGTTGCGCAACCACCTAGTTATGAGGTAGAAGGCCAAGAAGACAAAGTGTATAGGTTGAGGAAATCTCTTTATGGGCTGAAGCAAGCACCACGTGCATGGTATAGTAGGATAGATGCTTACTTGTTGGACAATGGCTTCGACAAATGTGATGGTGAGCCTACTCTCTACATCAAAGAGAGTGATGGTAAGCTTCTTATTGTTATCTTATATGTAGATGATTTAATTTTTACAGGTAGTGATGATTTCCTCATCGTTGATTTCAAAGAAGTCATGAAAAGTGAGTTTGAAATGACTCACTTGAGGTTGTTAAGATATTTTTTGGGCATAGAAGTGAAGAAAACAAAAAATAAAATTTTTATTTCTTAAGGAAAGTATGTAATAGACATTTTGAAGAGGTTTAAAATGCATAATAGCAAGCCCGCATCAACTCCAACTATCATGGGGTTGAAATTGAAAAAATAAGATTGCAGTAACAATGTCAATCTGAGATTATACAAAAGTATGGTGGGAAACTTGATGTATTTGACTGCCACTAGGCCAGATATAATGTATGCAGTCAGTTTGGTGTTGAGGTTCATGGAGACACCCAAGGAGACACATTGGCAAGCAACAAAAATTATTCGAAGGTATGTCAATGGGAAGAAACAATATTGTACTTATACACCGGTACAAATGATATTACGCTGGTTCGTTACACTGACAAAGATTGGGGAGGAAGTGTCGAAGAAAGAAAGAGAACATCAGGATATGTTTTTCATTTGGGTTCTAGAGCCATTTCATGGGTCTCCAAGAAGTAGTCAGTAGTGTCATTGTCAACAGCAGAAGCTGAATATGTCGTCACAATAGCAGCAACGTGTCAGGCAGTTTAGATAAGAAGGATGTTGAGGGATCTATGCCACGACCAAGAGGGAACACCAACTATTTTCTGCGACAACACTTTCGCAATTGCACTATCAAAGAACTTTGTTTTTCACAAGAGGACCAAGCACATTGATGTTAAATATCATTTTATTAGAGAGTTAATTAACAATGGTGAAATTGTGTTGCAGCACTACAGGTCACACGAACAATTTGCTGATACATTTACAAATCCATTGGCAGGTGAAAATTTGGTATCTCAAAGACTGTTTGGGAATTATCAATAGCGGTAGTTGTGATTAAGGGGGAGTGTTGGAAAATTAATTCCAACCACTGCGTTAAACACACTGATAACAACCATACTTTTCAGATGGATTTTTGCAAGTTGTAGATTTGTTTCCAGGTTGAAGGATAGAAGGTCTGAGCAGGAGTACGAATTATCCATTCCGTAATGCATCAAACCATTCTTCAACACACATCAAGAATTTAAGAACAAATCTGAATTTAATGTAGGATTGGTAATTAAGTATGGTCAAATATTTACCCCACTAATGAAATATGTACTCCACAACATAGATATGAACAATCGCCCATCCTGTGTCTTAATGTTTTGGTTCAGTCATGCATTAATGTGTCAGAAATGTATGTTTTGATATATATCTATGTAAAAGTCTTTTTGTATTGTCGAGGAGTTGAGAGGGTGCAAGTCTGAGAGGTAGAGAGGAGAAAATTGTTGAGCAGAAATTGGTGGGCACGTGAAAACGAGTTCTTACAGAGTTTTACTTTCTGTTACTCCACAACCTCTGGTGAAGTGTAGATCCCCCTAAACCATTTTTTTACATAGTGAATGAGCCGCAGTCTCATATGAATGTATTTTCATGCATTAGAATTATAAGCTAAATTTTTATTATGTTGCCTTGAGCTTTACTCTGTTTTTACTCTGTTTTTTGTGGGTTAAATTTCTGCGTTATTTAACCTCTATTCAGTTGCGATTTTCTTGCCGCAACTAAATATTTGACCTCAGCAATTGATTTGCTAAGGGACAATCCTCTCCTCTCCCCTATAGAATTCTAATACCGCTCAACACTACCTCACCTCCAAGAATATAAAATTCTAATACCGTTCAACACTACCCCACCTCCAAGAAAATAGAAAGATGGATTACGTCGAGTACAAGTAGGAAGGGCTTCCTCCAGAGCTAGCTAATGAAGAGTGGAGAAAGAAAACACATCTTGATAATTGATATGATCAATAAGAGGCCACGACTATGCTGAGTTGGAGGATATTTAAGTAATATTTAAGTAATGGAGGTTATCGTTATTTAAATTAGCAAGCAAATGTCACTATGGGTCCATGTAAGATTTGGATGATCAAAGTCTGAGGAAATGGAAACAATATTTAGGTAAGGGAGGTTATCATTATTTAAATTAGCAAACAAATGTCATTTAATGAGAAAAAAGCATATGGACAAAAGGTAAACAATGCCTAGAGAACAATGCCTAGAGTGACCAATTAAAAAAAAAAAAAAACACCTTTAGTGTAACAAAAAAACAATACCAAGTACATTATTATAGACTCCACAGATTAGAAATGAGATAGAGAACTATTAAAGAATCTGTTTTTCTTTCTTATTTTTAGGAGTAACACTTCTCATTCTTGTAATGATATAGATTATATTTAAACATTTTTTCCGTAATATTAGTTTCTACAAATTAAAAAGACCTTAAAATAATTCAGGCTAGAAATCCAAACATTTAAATTAAAAAGACCTTAAAATAATTCAAGCTAGAAGTCCAAACATGTAAATGGTATATTATCATTTACATTATAAGTAGATGTTTAATTTTTGACTAATTGTTTCATCTCTTGATTGATAGACACCACTTTACCCTCCTTTTAATGTCTCATTGTATTTTGTTTCCATGCATATATATTCAATTTCTGATGTTGCATTTTTGAGGGATTGTTTCAACTCTCGGTGGATAAACATGGTTGTACGCTTTTTTTTTTTTTAATTTCTTATTATATTTGTTTTCAATCAATATATCTTCAATTTAGTTAAATTATATAATTATAATCTCATATATAAATATAAAATTAGCATTACAATATTCGGAAATATGAAACAAAAAAAAATTGTCCCTATCGCTCTAAGAGGAGAAGAACCAAGCAATCATTAAACAAAACGTTCAAACTCAAATGAACTACGAAGAGGGTTTGGATTTGTGGGTGGAGTTTGTCGACTGTGCGTGCTCCTTATCTCACAGCCTCGGGAGACGTTAATTTTAATTTCCTTCACCTTAATTTGATGATTTGATAATAATTAAAAGGATCTGTGGGAAGAAGAGTCTTCAATATATTTATATATGTGTAAGTTTTATATTTTCATACATGTAGTTGTTAGTCCTTCGGTGTTACCAAAATTTGCTAGGTCTTCCACTAGTGTTGGGAGGCATTCATGGTCTTGTCGTTTCGCCTACTCAATCTACTACTAAATGTTTAAAATTTCATTCAACAATATCAAAATTGAATTCCACAATACGTGCTTTAGCAACTTTGGAAGCACCACCCCACCTTATGCTATCGCTAGATTTCTTCGTTCACTCTCTTTTTCCTCTCCTAACAAAATACGTGGCTACCGCTATTCTACGAACAAAAGGAAGAAGTCATCACAATAACATAACACTTCTTTTGAATTGATCGGAGAATCCACAGTAGAATTATTTTCATACCAACGTTTCAAATCCCAAGTGGGATCCATCATCAGGGTAGAAGAATGATGATAAAAGAAGAGCAAACAGGAGGAATAAATACTAAGGAGGAAGAAAATTCAAAGGGAAAAACAAACAGTCGGCTAGAACCCTAAATTTAATGAAATATTTGTTATTAATATTTTTATTTCAAATTAAATATTATTGGTGTTCTAAACACCCTTGCCATCAGAGCCCTTGTAATATTATTGGTGTTGATCTTGCGCCTTATGCTCATGAGATGACAACTTTCTTTCAGCTCTTTCTATGGCTTTTTTAATCTCATGCTCTTTGTAGCCTATACTCTTGAAAACTGAAACCAAATGCCTCTTTTCTTCATTCAGATGCTCTGAGTCGGAAATTCGAAGGGCTCTGATGGCAAGGGTGTTTATAACACCAATAATATTTAATTTGAAATAAAAATATTAATAACAAATATTTCATTAAATTTAGGGTTCTAGCCGACTGTTTGTTTTTCCCTTTGAATTTTCTTCCTCCTTAGTATTTATTCCCCCTGTTTGCTCTTCTTTTATCATCATTCTTCTACCCTGATGATGGATCCCACTTGGGATTTGAAACGTTGGTATGAAAATAATTCTACTGTGGATTCTCCGATCAATTCAAAAGATAAAAACCACAGATCTCTCAAATCCAAAACATAACACTTCAAAAAACGGTACTGTCCCACTTCATGTATCATGCTATGTCGTTTAAATTATATAGCATTGGATCTCATAAAATGGATCATAATGCAACATTGAGTATTAGAGTACCCTCGCAAATCTTTATAAAAAAATTAATGTCATATGGGTTTATTTACAAAAGCTTCATATTTTTGTAGGTATTCTATAGACGGGCAAGTGGGATGACATTCACCGAAAGATATGATACAATTTTCAACTAAAGATTTAAGTGAGGGGATCAAATTGCTATTATTTCATATAATTAGATTGAATATTTAATAAATGGATAGCAATCACACGAAAAGGCTCCCACTTTTTTAATATAAATGATCTAAAGAAGTGAAAGATATTTCTTGTACTTACATTAATACATATATGAAATGTTAATGGTGAGTCTATTTTGTCTAATATTAATATAGATATTAAATTCAATTTTACTATACAAAGAATATGAGGACATGTTTATTAGTGTTCTTATTTACTTGTTGGAACTTGTTGTGCATATGGCCCCAATCCACATGTATGAATCTTCAAGAATAAGAAAAGAAAGATGCAATCCACACCAAAACATTAAATTTGGTTGTAAATATCACTTCATTATGTATTGACTCTATTTATGTCTAAATTATAGTGTTGTATTATATATCATATAGGCATGTTGATAAATATGGTGGTGGTGGTATGTGTTATTAGAAAAATGTTGTGGGTAGAAATCAAATATTCAAGTATGTACCACATTTATTATCATTGGATATGTGAGATAGTGTTAAATGAATGATTGAAAATGTTCTCAGATAAATGAGTTTTTTTGTAAGGGATATTTCAAATATTTATTTGAAAATTTATTATAATATTTGTAATAATTTTTTTACAATTGGTTTTGCATATTTTATTATTTAATATTCCTTGTTGCTCCAAGAGGTTTTCTACAACTCAGTACATGAGAAGATGTTGTCATGTAATATTACATTAAAATATTAAAAAATATATATATGTAGGCTAATATATGTATATGCAAAAGATGTTTGGTGTAAAGCTACTTTAAAAAAATAACATTACATTGAAAATCAATATCAACCATAAATAAGTACTTTAATTTTCACTTTTATTTTACATGAATTTATAGATTGAGATAAAGTAATAAAAAATAAAATAAAAATAAAAAATAATCCTATAAAAATTAAATAATAATAATAAAAATGTGGAATATAACTTATGTCATGGAGAAATTAAACTAGCCTAGATCCATCTTAACTCCAGATTTACGAAGCGCCAGAGGGATCAAATCTCTTCACTCTAAAAAGGCTTGCATCTCAAGAGATTTGATCCCTCTAAATGCTTGGTAGATCGAGAGTTAAAATAGATCTAGGTTGCTTTAATTATTATTTATAATTAATTATAATTTCAAATATAAATATAATTATTAATTTTATGTTTTTTATCAAGTCAAAATGTTAAAGATTACAAAATTTTTACCATACAAGGATCCAATGTTTAGATAGGAGTTAAGTTTACTAATAAACCTCAAATAGAAATTATTTTTTATTAATAAAAAGTGAATTGCGTGAGCCGAAATTTTGGATAAAATATAATATTACAATATTATATGTTACCAAATTAATCAAAATGTAATATTATTATCTTTTTCCTAATATCTCCTGTAACACCAACCTAAATATTACTTGTTATTCAATAATATCTCCTGTAACCAGCCTAAATATTACATGTTATTCAATATTCTCTTTCACCCTTACTAATTTTATAGTTGAGTTTGTTTACTTTTAAACTTCAAATATAAAGAAAAACTACAATAGTTTATATTCCACCTGAATACCATGGGTCAATATCATTGATTCTTTAAAAACCATGGGTCATTTTTATTTTTTTCATTATTTAATTTTTACAGAGTTATTTTTATTTTATTTTCACGTAGTTAAAACTTTTACATTACATTACAATTAATTTACACATTTCTAGCATATTATTGGAATTAGATGTCAAGACATATTTCCCTCGTACTAGAAAGTAATTTTCATCTTTTTTAATTTCAATTACTTTGTCTACTATAAAAAGTCCCATGTAAAATAAAAGTGAAAATTGAAGTATTTTATTTATAACCCGCATTGTTTTTTATGGTAATGTTATTAATTTTTTATTAAAATAGCTTTATAAGCAAATACACATTACACACAAATATATGGCATATACGAAAGTCATGTAAAATAAAAGTGAAAATTGAAAATAACTTTATATGTCATATATATATATATATAAACGAACATATATTCTTTAATCTTTTTAATGTAATGTTACGTGACAACATCTTTATGTACTAAATCGTTAAGCACCTTAAAAAAATACCACGTGACACTTTATATATATATAGATATAATATTCCACGTAACACTTTATAAATATATATATAAAATATGCCATGTGACACTTTATTTCTCTAATATAAATATAGATTTTGAATTCAATTTTACTATACAAAATAAATGAGAACATGTTTCCTAACTTGTTATTAGTGTTTACTTGTTGGAACTTGGTGTTCATATGGCCCCGAGTCCACATGCGAACTCTCAAGTGGTGAGATTACCATGAATCTTCAAGAATAAGAAAAGAAAGATGCAATCCACACCAAAACATTAAATTTAATTGTAGATATCACTTCATCATGTATTGACTTTATGTAGATCTAAATTATATTTTTCTATTATATACAATGTAGACATGTTGATAAATATGGTGGTATGTGCTACTGGAAAAATGTTGTGGGTAGATCTCAAATATTCAAGTATGCACCACACTTATCATTAGATATGTGAGATAGTGTCAAATGAATGATCAAATATGTTCTTAATGTCAGAGAGATTGGGAAATATATATTTATGATGTGACAATCAGTTAAATGAATTTTTTAGAAGGGATATTTTGAATATTTATTTGAACATTTATTACAATAATATTTGTAATACTTCTGGTGCCATTGATGTTGCAGAATTTATTATTTGATATTTCTTGTTGCGTTAGAAGCATTTTACAGTCCAAATTGATGTTGCAGAATTTATTATTTGATATTTCTTGTTGCGTTAGAAGCATTTTACAGTCCAATACATGAGGGAGATGTTGTCACGTAACGAATATTTATTTTAAATGACCTTATATAGTAAAAAAAAAAATTACTTTTTAGTCCAAGGGATATATGTAATTTCTTTATTGAGCCAAGATCTAATGCCAACAGTATGCTAGAAATGTGTAACTTAATATAATATATTGTAAACATTCAAACCAAGTGAAAACAAAATAAAAATAATCCTATAAAAATTAAATAATAATAAAAAAAATGACCCATGGTATTCATGTGTAATATAACCCATTTCACTAAGAAATTAAACTAGCCTAGATCCATCTTAGTTTTATGTTATATTTAGATACACAATTAGTTGTAAAAAATGATGAAATTGAATCCATGTAGTCTGTAAAGATATATTTTTTTATTAGTCTAGATATATTCAAAAGTGGGGGAAATATTAGGAAAAATGTAATTATTACATTTTTATCTAATATTTTTGCTACTTCCATCCACCTTTTACTAGCTTACATTGGGTAAAATATAATATTATAATGTTACACTTTACCCAATATTTTCCCTTAACTCGTCCACTCTTTATTGTAATTTTTCTTTATATTTGAAGTGTAATTTTTATTTATATTTGAAGTTTGAAAGTAAACAAACACAACTATAAAATTAGTAGAAGTGAGGGGAAATATTGAGTAAAATGTAATATTTAGGCTAAGGTCTGACGAGAAATATTAGGTAATATGTAATAATAATAAATTTTAATAAATATTTCCCTAGCCTTGGGTGGGGGTGGTAGTAAATATTGTAATCTTTAACATTTTGACCTGGTAAAAAAACATAAAATTAATAATTATAATTAATAATTAAACTAGCCTAGATCCATCTTAACTCTGCATTTACCAAGCCTATAGATGGATCAAATTTCTTAAGATGCAAACCTCTTTTAAAGTGAAAAGAGATTTGGTCCCTCTTGTCCGGAGTTAAGATGGATCTAGGTTAATAAATATTAAAGTGAAAATATTGGTAGTGGGGCCAAAACTATGACAGAAGTTGCAATTGTCACCTTCCCCACCATATGGAGTGAAAATATAGGAATAAATATAGTGAAAGAAAAAAAATATTATAAAAGAAAGGGGAAATAATTCTTCCTAATTTGAAAATTTGAAACATTGTAAGTAAAGAATAAAAAAAAAAATAGAAACTGGTTAACAAAAGGACACTCCTAAAAATAAATACCATGAGGAGAAAAAAGTTTAGCAGAAAAAAGTTTGGATAATTCTTCTTAGGGGAGAAACTAAGAGAAAGACCTTAATATGGATAATTCTTCTTTGGGGAGAAACTAAGAGAAAGACCTTAATATAATGACACTGCTAAAATAATAAATCCCATTAGGAGAAAAAAGTTTGGACAATCCTCTTTAATTATAGAAAAACCAAAAAGGAAGCCAGGACTCTGAGTAGGGAGGATTTACTAGGAATGCAACTCGTTAGTTGGGAAAAATGTTTCTTTTCCCATAATTCTTTGAGGGTAATTAGAAATCAGATAAATAGTTAAAGGGTAATTAGAAATCAGATAAATAGTTAATGGTGTTTTTGAAATAATTATTCTCTCCTCATTAGGAAATGAGGAGTCAGAAATTGGTTGTAAATCCGTGTGGGCTATGTTAATCAGATAACTTATTGGCTACGTTTTCAGGAGAACTGCACTTCGCTATATGGAAGATTGTTTAAGCTAGAAAGAGAATTCCTATAGGAAAAGTATATATATACTATTTCGCAAGTTTCTCTTAGAGTTCCGTAAGGACCGTAAAAGAAGGTCGTAACAATTAATAGTTTGAGGATATTGTTCTAAACTCAGATATAGTGGGACATATTTTGAATAATCTTCTAAATGAAGGCTAAGAATGGAATGCATGCAAATATAATTTCAACAATACGTGGGTGAATAGTATGCTATTAAGTACAAAAAGAAATTAACTCGGTGTCAAATGGTGTTTGCAAACATATTTATTATTTATGTTATGAAAAGAAAACACGCCTAGATACACTTAGACCTGACAGTTGTATGTATTCGCCGTAAGGAAAAAGTTAATAGTAATCGTAGGTCAAGACCTAAAATTCTATGCTTTTATTAAGGTCTGCTTAAACAGAACCCAAGATCAATCTTAGATGAAAACTACGGAGTCAAAATGGAGAGGGAATGTCTATGCCTTTTGAGGTAGTAAATTTACTAATTCTAAGTTGTATACGGTCAAGAGAACTCAGTTATATAGAGGATATACCAAATTATTGGGTATGTTCTAATCTACTTATATTATATACTAATATATACTAAGAGTGAAAAAATAAAGATAATATTGTATTTTGAAACATTATTATGATTTATTATTATTATGAATGTTATTATAAAAATATAATAATGTTTATTAGAGTGTTAGAGTAAATGGAAATCTGAGTTAATTAATATTATGAGTATAGATCTATTTTAATTACGGATTTAGTAGGAGAATATATTAATGTTTATTAGAGTGTTAAAGTGAATGGAAACCTGAGTTATTTAATATTATTAGTATATATCCATCTTAATTACAGATCTAGTAAGAGTAGAGAGGGATCAAATCCCTTAAAGTGCTAACTTCTTTTAAAGGGAAAAAATTGACTAAATATATACCTCGTGTAACTTTTATTGTTTAAATTACATTTTTCTATGTATAAAACAGATTCAATGTCTTCAAATTTACTTGGGAACTTGGATTGTGTACACTACACAACTTAAATTTGCAATTCCAACACATCTTTGCTTGATCTGAAACAAGATTGACCACAAGGAGACTACTTAAAATGTTTTAGCCATAAAATATATATATATATATATATATATATATATATATATATATATATATTCAGTCAATTTATATAATGTATACATGAATTTTTTAATCATATATATGAACACAACCACATTAATAAAAGTGGTAAATAAACACTAATAAACCTATATAAAACACATATATCAATTCTCAATAAATGGCCGATATATTTAACAACACCAAGGCACCCAAGAGCTTGGGCTGGCTCTCCACTTTAGGATGAGGTTGTGCCACGACAGTTTGAAATACAAGAAAATATATGCTATAATATTACACTCAAATTGGGAATTACTCTATATTATATAGACTCATCATATATGTGACTCTATATTATAGAGACTCATCATATATGTGAGTTGTCATGTACATCAAAGTTTCAATAGTAGACTTACCTTTGGTAATTACTCTATATTACATAGACTCATTATATATGTGATTCTATATTATAGACTCATCATATATGTGATTTGTTACTTTTGCTCTAATTTTGATGGAATTATGAGAAGGGGATGGGAATTATAATGTGACAACTAGTATTTAAAGTGATTCTGTATAATATAAAAGTGTTGTTCCAAGGGTTGAAATTTGATTGGAAAAATGCATGTCATACCATTTTTATAAATAAAACCAAAAAAAATATTACAACATGAAGAATGTCTTACTAATGTACACATTTATTTGATTAAGAAAGTATAAAAATGTTATGGGTCAACTTTAACTTAATATGTTACAAATAATAATGAGGAACTTATCATGGTGGAACTTATTAGAATTGGAGTAATCTCAAATCCCTAGGAAATTTGTGGTTGGGGAGCTAAAATCTAATTTTTAACTTGTTAAAATTGGAATAATCTCAAATTCCTACGAAATTGGTGGGTGAGGAGCAACATTTCAAGAATCTATTTTTTTAATTTATTAAAATCAATGCAACATAACAAGTTGTGTAATACATTGCAACACTTGATAAGCATTAAGACTAAGCATATGATGAGCATATTCCCTTGAGAATCAATTTAGGCTATGTGACACATTCAAATATTTTTCTATAAATATGTTATTTATGATTCACATTTAATTTTTTATTATTAATAATATTTTCTAAATGCTACGTGTTAATATGATATTAAGAATTACATATCGCATTGATTTTTTTTTAACTTTTAATTACTTGTCTTTAAGTATTGAAATGTTGAAATAATTTATTATATTAATAGTAAAACCAATTTTTATTTACTTTCTCTCCTATATATGCATGAGGTTGAGATTGAGATAAATTAGTCATAGTACATGTTTAAAAATATCTTTTAATTTATGTACCAAAATATTTTTAAAACTTTATTTAAGTCATGTATTTAAATATTTTTATAAAGTACAAGAACTATACAACTTTCTCATACTCAAGTGAAAATAAAAGTGTGCTTTTTTACTTTTAGTTACTTTATCTTTCTATAAATTTGGTATAAGATTATGATATTTTATATGGTCCAAATATTTTATTTATGGTTAAAAGTGAGAGCTTGAAAGTAAGAGTAAAAAGTGTATATTTATTTTTGTTTTTTTAAATAACCAATATTTAAAAAAGAACAAACAAAATTACAGATATCCCACATATTAAAGTGTAAAATAAACCTTTCAGCTAAATAAATAATGTAACCCCAAAACAACAACAAAAAAATTGTAAATAAAAATATATAGAATCAATAACAAAACAAGTCAGGTAATCAAATCACCCGAAGCCTTCTGGTGGGTATCTAATTGTTCAAAATTATATAAGATGAGCATGAAGTGCTTCCATACTTTATTGCCAAGTCAAGGAGAACAGAGCTCTCCTTTTTAATTCTTTAATTAAGAAAATAGATAAATAAACAAATTGCATACGTGTGTCACGTACTCGAAAAAAAAAGAAAAAGAAAAAGAAATTATTATTAATCGTATTTAATATTCTATTGCTCGTTATGGTTTCTGGTACGAACGCCTCACTGTTCGTTGACTTACCCACATATGGATTTATATGTTGTAATGTATATGAACATATATTGTTTACACAAATGATTGCTGGGAAATTAATTTATCAACAATTATGGTTTTCATAAACTTAGGGTGGCAAGGACCCTTGAGCGATTTGGTTGATTGCTTTATTAAAATTGGGCCACAATATGAACCTTGGGTGTTATCAGAGTTGACAACCCGAGGCATCCACTGGCATTCCATTGTAATGACAGGTGGGCACGGCATTAAACACGCCGGCTCAATCACGCGAAGGGAGTGGGCTGGCGTTAATTCCCCTCCTAACACTTTACCGCCATGATCAAGGGTGTGGATGGCCCGGGATGGATCCGAGGGCGGAGACGCCTCCAGATGTCATAGCCGAGGTTTGGATGGTATATGACTTGCCCTTCTCAATTAATCAGGTTATTGTGAAGCTCGGCGCCCCTTTGCTCTGCTCCGCGCCACCTCGTTCCAGTCTGAGCTCTTCTGGTAAATTCCTCATGCGCTGAGCGCTCGTTCCTCCGCCGAGCGAGTAATCTTGCGCCGATCATCCGTCTGTTCATTATATATAAACATATACTACTGAACTCTGGAGGTATGTCACGGATTGTAACCTACCGACTCTTTTTTTTTTCTGTTGTTCTTTTGCTTTCGGGTAGATGATTATCTTCCTTCATGTGGCGGTGCTAATTGTTCCTTGCCATGGTGTGTGCATGCAGTAGAACCGGTTCGGAGTTCGTTCAGATGAGGAGGCCCTCCTTCGAAGGCTATGGTGCTCCCGGCTCTATACCAGGTGAGTTTCTCCTGGTTGCACGGTATGCGATTTGGGTTACATTTCTTACTCTTTATTTGGTCTACCCGCAGAGGGTCTCCCCTGCGCTGAGCCGTAGCCCAACCTTACCTCACCGTGGTTGGTCGCAGGTGGCAACGGGAGGCTCCCCACTGTACTATTCCGAGCCTGCCCTTGTGCTGGCCATGGGTTCCGTCGAAACCCTGGCACTTTCCGTGGTTAAGGCTAGAGATTCCTCCAGAAAGTGGAAACTGTATTCGCATTTTAACCATTTGTAATTTGAACTGTTATGTTAATGTTGTATATCGAATGGTACTCCGGCCACGGCCGTGTGGTTTACAGATGTTGGGGCTTCAGGCCCTTTTTTTTTAATTCCTTTTCTAATGATATGTTACAGATATTGGGGCTACAGACCCTGTTGGTTTTCTTTATTGTGAACTGTTACGACCGTATGGTTTTTTTATCAATTGACTTTAAATCTCCACCACTGTTTCATGTCGGCTAGGAGATTTCTTTTGCGTCAAGAATGATATGGTTTTGTTGGCCAAAGGCTGTGTAAACTTTCCATATAATGTTCTGGTTAATATTTATACTGTGGTTATGCTTTTGATACATGGTAGAAGTTTTATTTACATTCTAATGCATGAAGCTGCTACTCCCGTTACAGTTCTTGCATGGATATTCTATGGCTGTCCCACTGGCAGAGTATGCAGCCTCGGTTGTCCGGCCCTATGCTTACTCTGTGGATGGGAATGGTCTCAAATTCCGCTCTTACCAAGAGCCAAATGTATTTCTCTGGTTTATAGTTCAGTTACTTTACCATTTGCTATTACTTTAACCCCGTGGATGACAGCCTAATGCTGCTGGGTTTTATGTTCGGGGTTGTGTTTGTTAATGCATTATACATTGATACTATTAACACATCAACATTCGTATTAATATCACATTAATCTTGGTATTGTTAACACATTATTCTTTTATACACGTTCTGTGGGATCGCAGTTTGCAGAGGTGTACCGAGGCACTCCCGGTATTCACTATATGTTAGTTACTTCTTTATTAAAATCTCATTGCAGGGTTGTCTTGTATTGCAGGGGTTGCCCGACTCGGAGGGCTTGTCTCCCCTTATCCTTTCTATAATTATTCTATCTCATGAGTTTAATGCCACACTCGAAAGACCACTGATCTTTCCTAGTAATAGAATTGAGTTATGGAGATTATTATCTCACTTCCTTGTTTTTCATACCTGTAACTTGTAATTCGGCAAGATTCTCTCTCTACTTTTCCCAACTACTCGGAATAGTAGTGTTGCGATCGGTCTGCTACAACCAGGGTTTTATTCTTACCCTTGCTCCTGTCATTTGGCAGTGAGACCGAAGCTTAACCGTTCGGGTCTCTGTCTGGAACAAGGCGCAGGCTCCTATACTTAAAGACTAACATTTGCTATCCAGCTAGTGTGCAATTAGGAAGTAACAATGATATTTTTAAGCAACAATTATCTCCTATGCATTACAGATATTAATAGGGTTTAACTTAAATGACTTGTAGATACTTGCAGAGATTTGAGGGTTTTAGTCTTACTTACCTGGCCTCGGCCAGCCCTTAAGTCCCTTAGTAGATCACCTGCACGCAAGCCTGTGCATAACTATTTAGCCGCCCATCCGTGGGACTCATCCTTCGAGACCAGAACCTCCCCTCTTGCATTCCTCTTGCCAGATCACTATCCTCGGCAAGGTTGCACTGTGTGCTCGACTATCTGGTCCTTACCAGACGTAGTCTTTCATTCACCCTTTTTTTTTCCTCTGCCTGTCTCTACAGCCCAGATTTTTGCCATCCTCTCCCTTTTTCCCTGGAAGCTTTTCCAGTTAGGGAAGGTGGTTAAAGTCAGTTCCAATAACCGACTTTCCTCCCAAGAGTTGCCAACACTTATCATGAGTATTCTTTATTAAAATATTTTAATGCACATGTAAAATAAAATAATACTCTTAGGATCTTTTAAAAAAAAAAAAAAGACAATAAAATAGTCTTCCAATGTCATTCTTAATCCAGTCTTTTAATGTAGTGAAATTTAAATATTTACATATTCCCGGGGTCATCACATCTCCCCCCCCGAGATTGGACATCGTCCCGATGTCTGTTGTTCACAAACAGCCCCGGATAAGCTTCCTTAAGAAGCTCTTCATCTTCCCAAGGGGCCTCATTAGGCCCATAGTGCTGCCACTGCACTTTAACTTGGGTAATAACTCGCTTCCGCAGCTGCACTTCTCTCCGGTCGAGAATGCTCAGTGGTTTGACCAGGACCTCTCCTTCCGGTTCGACCTACAATCATCAACAATATCAGTCATTTCGCTTCCAAAATTCATATCCAATAATTCAACTGGAATCAGTCCTTACCCGTACATCTTGCCATTTGATCACAAGCTTAGGGTCGTAGATGTATTTTTTTAGTATAGAAACATGGAAGACATTATGGATTTTAATGTGGATTGGAAGAGCGAGCTGGTAGGCTACTGGTCCGACTCTTGCCAAGACCTAGAAAGGTCCAAAATAGCGGGGTGCAAGTTTAGCGCAACCGCTCCATTGCAGGGTACTTTTCCTGGCTTGAATTCTTACATAAACATGGTCGTCGACCTGGTACTCTTTGAACCTTCTTTTCTGATCTGCAAAGCTCTTTTGCCAATCTTGAGCAGCCTTTAAATTAGTCCGCACCCTTTTTACCATGTCCTCCATTTCCTTGAGCATCTCTGGCCCCAACCTTAGTTTGTCTTCAGGGCCATTCCAACTTGAGGGTGTACGGCACTTCCGTCCGTACAAAGCCTCAAAGGGAGTCATTTGTATGGATGAATGATATCCATTGTTATATGCAAATTCCACCAAATGTAAATAATCTTCCCATTGTGTTGGTTTTTTCATTACACATGCTCTTAACATATCCTCTACAATCTGATTTACTCGTTCCGTCTGTCCATCAGTCTGGGGATGATAAGCTGTACTGAAATTCAGTTGTGTACCCAGTTCTGCAAACAATGCTTTCCAAAAGGTGGATGTAAATTTTAGATCTCGGTCTGATATTATCGTCTTCGGAAGCCCATGCAGTTTGAACACGTTCTGCATAAAAATGTGTGCAATCTGCATCGCTCTGTAGGTAAATTGCACTGGTATAAAGTGTGCTGCCTTACTCAACTTGTCTACTACTACCATAATAGAGTCATTGTTCTTCTTTGTCCTAGGCAGTCCAGTTATGAAATCCATGTATATGATCTCCCATTTCCATTCTAGAATGGGCAAGGGTTGCAATAACCCTGCCGGATGTAGGTGCTTTGCCTTGATCTGGTGACATTCCAAACACCGCGCTAAATATTCAGCCACATGCTTTTTCATTCCAGGCCAATAGTATTCCCTTCGAAGCGCAGTAAGCATCTTCTGGTATCTGGGATGACCTGCGTAGTGGCTGGTGTGAAAATTCGTCCAAAATCAGATTTTTAAGACTGTTGTCGTTAGGTACAAACAACATTTTTCTATAGAGCAGCATTCCATCCTCACCTATTTCATACCCCTGCTGACTTTCCTTGCTGGAAAGTGGTATTTGCTGTTTCATTTGCTGATATTCGGCATCTTGGTCTGCTGCTGTTTTTATCATTTCTTGCAAGGGATTCTTCCATTTACTGAGCGTAACTTCATATAAGCATTGAACCTTTCGACTCAGTGCGTCAGCCACGCGGTTTTCCTTTCCTTTCAGATGTTTAATGTCGAAATCAAATCCAGTTAAGAAATCTGCCCAATGGGCTTGCCTTGCATTCAGGGTGGGCTGACTGAAATAATTTGTCAAGCTGTGATGGTCTGTCAACAACAGAAATTTCCTTCCTAATAAATAATGCCGCCACATTTTAAGTGCATGTATGACGGCTGCTAATTCCAAGTCGTAGGCAGAATATTTCTGCTCATGCTCCTTTAGCTTTCTTGACTCGTAAGCGATCACTTTTCCCTCTTGCATTAACACTCCACCCACACCTTCTCGACTTGCATCGGTACATACCACGTAATCCTTATTAGGATCAGCTATACTCAAAATGGGAGCAGAGGTGAGCAAATGCTTAAGTTTCTCAAAGCTTTGCTGACATTCTGAATTCCACTTGAATGCCCTTCCTTTCTTCTGCAAGGAAGTGATAGGATATGCTACCCTTGAGAAGCCTTCCACAAATCTTCTATAATAACTGGCCAATCCCATGAAAGATCTGATATCCGCCACATCCTTAGGTACGGGCC
This sequence comes from Pinus tabuliformis, assembly GCA_031772625.1. Taxonomy (NCBI): domain Eukaryota; kingdom Viridiplantae; phylum Streptophyta; class Pinopsida; order Pinales; family Pinaceae; genus Pinus; species Pinus tabuliformis. The sequence continues at coordinate 737,132,694 of CM062814.1, read as the reverse complement.
AATCCATTATGGTCTTTATTTTCTCAGGGTCCACTGCAATCCCTTCTTTTGTGATTACATGGCCCAAATACTGTATCTCCTCTTTGAAGAAATCGCACTTGCTGAGTTTAGCGTACAGTTGATGCTCTCAAAATTTTTGCAGTACCAACCGGAGGTGTTCCTCGTGCTCCTCCTTAGAACGAGAATAAATCAAAATGTCGTCGATGAATATCAGTATAAATTTATCCAAAAATCGATGGAACACACTATTCATTAAGCACATGAAAGTGGCGGGTGCATTAGTCAAACCGAAAGGTAGCACTACAAATTCGTAGTGTCCATACGGGGTTCTGAAAGATGTTTTAGCAATGTCCTCTTCCTTAATTCTGATCTGATGGTAACCAGATCGCAAATCAATCTTGGAAAATACTGTCGTGCCCTTGACTTGATCAAAAAACTCATCGATCCGAGGTAAGGGATATTTGTTTTTGATTGTGAGCTTGTTTAGCTGTCGGTAATTGATACACATTCGGAGGGTTCCATCTTTCTTCCTGACAAATAGCACTGGAGCTCCCCATGGAGACACACTGGGACGGATATAATTTTTGTCTAGCAATTCCTGTAATTGCATTTTCAACTCGTTTAGCTCGGGTACACTCATTCTGTAAGGTGTCCGCGAAACTGGTGCTGCCCCTGGTAGCAATTCAATGGTGAAGTCAATATCCCTTTTTGGGGGTAGCCCAGGGATTTCTTCCGGAAACACATCCGCGAATTCTTTTATTACCGGAAGGTTTTCCAGCGTGGCCGTTTTGTCCTTGGTTTCTGCATAACCCACCTAAATGGCATATATCTTGCATCTTTTTTTGATGCACTTAGCTAGCTGGGATGCAGTGATTGGCCGGACCTGCACTGGTCGTTTAATCCCTTGCATCTCTTGTTCCTTTCCAACATCATCCTTGTAATGAATGGTTTTCGTCTTGCATTTCACTAACGCCCAGTGCTTCTCTATCCAACCCATCCCGATTAGGATGTCATATGAACCAAGTGGAAGCATATTCAGATCTGCTACCACTAGCTGCCCTGCTATTGTTAAGGGGCAGTTATTAACCTTCGCCATTACTCGCCTCTTAGCCCCCGTAGCTAGCTGTACCAGCCAAGGGTTCCTGAATTTTTCAGGTTGTAATTTACATTGTTCAACTATCTTTGGGCTAATATAACTTAAAGTGGCTCCTGGATCAATTAGAACAGTGATAGAAAAGTCTAAAATTTTACCTTCAAATTCTACCATGGTGGGCTGGTACTCTGCCTGGCGGTCGTCCAGAGTTGCGTTAATCCTTGGCACGCTTTGTCCCACATCACCGACGGCTGATGCCTCATGAATCTGGGATATCTGATTAGTTCCCTTCTGTTGCGGACAGTTCTTGACGTAGTGCGGTCTGCCACAACCCCAGCACTGCACTAGGGGTCTGGTTATTCCTTCGCTGTCCAGCTTGGCAGATTGTTCGCTCATTCTGGTTTCACCGATTGTCTTGGATCTGAACGAACCCCTTCGTGTTGTTCTGCTGTTCTGCCCTTTACTGCTTCCTTTAATTCCGCCGCCTCGGCCTCCTTTACTGTTTCCAGCAGTTTTACTACTCTTTTTCTCACTCCATTTCCTATTGGAAACGTCCCCTTTCTGTTTGTTCTGCTGATAACAGATTCTGGACTTGTGAATAGCTTCATCCATTGTTCTAGGATTGTCAAATTCAATCCTTTCTCTCATATACATGGGTAAACTACTAACAAATCTTTGCACCTTGGCTTTTTCTTCCTTAAGGTAGGGCACATAGCGAAGCAGGGAGGTAAAACGGTTAATAAACTCATCCATAGTCTGCTGTCCTAATCGCAGATCGTGGAATTCCTTTGCCTTTTCATCATAAAAGCGCTCTGTCAAATATCTTTCTTTAAAATAATTCTGGAACTTTTCCCATGTTATGGTTCGTTCGCTTAGCCCTTTAACGATTTTAACCTCCTCCCACCACAGGGTTGCTTTTCCTTGTAACTGAAAGATAGCCAATCGTGCCTTCAGGTTATGGTCATATTCATATAGCTGTAAATATTTGTTCATGTTAATTAACCATGCTTCAGCCGCTTCCTCTTGTTCCCCATCAAAGTGTGGGGGTTTGATTTTCCGAAATTCTCCCTGTAATTCCACTCTTTGACGTTTTGAGGTCTGCTGTTCGAATGCATTGCCAGATTGATCCTCTCCTTCCTCTGAATTTTCAGGTTCCGCTTGGTAGTGTTGTTCCTCTGTCATCCTCTGCTGTTCTGCACTGGGATTGGCTAATGGCGGGTTCTTTCTTTCAGACAGACTTTTTAAAATTCTTTCTTTCTCCATTGTCAATCGTGCATTATCCTCCCGCAACCGAGCCATCTCATTTTTCAGGTCCTGGACTGTCTCCAATATAGCCATGTCCGTGCTCCGTGTCTCCTCACCAAGCTGTACCCACAGCTCTGGGTTATCTCTAGGATTTGTTGCAGGTCCCTGTTTGGCCGTGGACCTGTGTGGAGCGCTGCTAGCTCGCTGCATATTACTGTTACTATCTATTGTCTTATGTTATTCTTCTTCCCTTTTTTGCCTCGTATAAAATCAGGGGAATATTTGACACAGTGAGTTACTTTGCACATTTTAGTGAAGAAAAAAATAAAATAATCAAATACTATGATTACTTCCACAATTAAAATGTTTAAGCTCGTCCCATAGGTCACAGTATGGGAACCTCTGCTCTGATACCAATTTGTCACGTACCCGAAAAAAAATAAAAATTTATTATTAATCGTATTTAATATTCTATTGCTCGTTATGGTTTCTGGTATGAACGCCTCACTGTTCATTGACTTACCCACATATTGATTTATATGTTGTAATGTATATGAACATATATTGTTTACACAAATGATTGCTGGGAAATTAATTTATCAACGATTATGGTTTTCATAAACCTAGGGTGGCAAGGACCCTTGAGCGATTTGGTTGATTGCTTTATTAAAATTGGGCCGCCATATGAACCTTGGGTGTTATCAGAGTTGACAACCCGAGGCATCCGCTGGCATTCCATTGTAATGACAGGTGGGCACGGCATTAAACACGCTGGCTCGATCATGTGAAGGGAGTGGGCTGGCGTTAAGTCCCCGCCTAACTCTTTACCGCCATGATCAAGGGTGTGGATGGCCCGAGATGGATCCGAGGGCGGAGATGCCTCCAGATGTGATAGCCGAGGTTTGGATGGTATAGGACTTGCCCTTCTCGATTAATCGGGTTATTGTGAAGCTCACCGTCCCTTTGCTCTACTCCGCGCCAACTCGTTCTAGTCTGAGCTCTTCTGGTAAATTCCTCATTCGCTGAGCGCTCGTTCCTCCGCCGAGCGAGTAATCTTGCACCGATCACCATCTGTTCATTATATATAAACATATACTACTGAACTCTGGAGGTATGTCACGGATTGTAACCTACTGACTCTTTTTTTTTTTTTTTGTTCTTTTGCTTTCGGGTAGATGATTATCTTCCTTCATGTGGCGGTGCTAATTGTTCCTTTCCATGGTGTGTGCATGCAGTAGAACCGGTTCAAAGTTCGTTCAGATGAGGAGGCCCTCCTTCGAAGGCTATGGTGCTCCCGGCTCTATACCAGGTGCTTCTCCCGGTTGCACGGTATGCGATTTGGGTTACATTTCTTACTCTTTATTTGGTCTACCCGCAAAAGGGTCTCCCCTGCGCTGATCCGTAGCCCAACCTTACCTCACCATGGTTGGTCGCAGGTGGCAACGGGAGGCTCCCCACTGTACTATTCCGAGCCTGCCCTTCTGCTGGCCATGGGTTCCGTCGAAACCCTGGCACTTTCTGTGGTTAAGGCTAGAGATTCCTCCAGAAAGTGGAAACTGTATTCGCATTTTAACCATTTGTAATTTGAACTGTTATGTTAATGTTGTATATCGAATGGTACTCTGGCCACGACCGTGTGGTTTACAGATGTTGGGGCTTCAGGCCCTTTTTTTGTTAATTCCTTTTCTAATGATATGTTACAGATATTGGGCTACAGACCCTGTTGGTTTTCTTTATTGTGAATTGTTACGACCGTATGGTTTTTTTATCAATTGACTTTAAATCTCCACCACTGTTTCATGTCGGCTAGGAGATTTCTTTTGCGTCAAGAATGATATGGTTTTGTTGGCCAAAGGTTGTGTAAACTTTCCATATAATGTTCTGGTTAATATTTATACTGTGGTTATGCTTTTGATACATGGTAGAAGTTTTATGTACATTCTAATGCATGAAGTTGCAACTCTCGTTACGGTTCTTGCATGGATATTCTATGGTTGTCCCACTGGCAGAGTATGCGGCCTCGGTTGTCCGGCCCTATGCTTACTCTGTGGACGGGAATGGTCTGAAATTCCGCTCTTACCAAGAGCCAAATGTATTTCTCTCGTTTATAGTTCAGTTAATTTACCATTTGCTGTTACTTTAACCCCGCGGATGACAGCCTAATGCTGCTGGGTTTTATGTTCGGGGTTCTATTTGTTAATGCATTATACATTGATATTGTTAACACATCAGCATTCGTATTAATATCACATTAATCTTGGTATTGTTAAAACATTATTCTTTGATACACGTTCTGTGGGATCGCAGTTTGCAGAGGTGTACCGAGGCACTCCCGGTATTCACTATATGTTAGTTACTTCTTTATTAAAATCTCATTGCAGGGTTGTCTTGTATTGCAGGGGTTGCCCGACTTGGAGGGCTTGTCTCCCCTTATCCTTTCTATAATTATTCTATATCATGAGTTTAATGCCACACTCGAAAGACCACTGATCTTTCCCAGTAATAGAATTGAGTAGTGGAGATTATTGTCTCACTTCCTTATTTTTCATACATGTAACTTGTAATTCGGCAAGATTCTCTCTCTACTTTTCCCAACTACTCGGAATAGTAGTGTTGCGATCGGTCTGCTACAACCAGGGTTTTATTCTTACCCTTGCTCCTGTCATTTGGCAGTGAGACCGAAGCTTAACCATTCGGGTCTCTGTCTGGAAGAAGGCGCAAGCTCCTATACTTAAAGACTAACATCTGCTATCCAGCTAGTGTGCAATTAGGAAGTAACAATGATATTTTTAAGCAACAATTATCTCCTATGCATTACAGATATTTATAGGGTTTAACTTAAATGACTTGCAGATACTTGCAGAGATTTGAGGGTTTCAGTCTTACTCACCTGGCCTCGGCCAGCCCTTAAGTCCCTTAGTAGATCACCTGCATGCAAGCCTGTGCATAACTATTTAGCCGCCCATCCGTGAGACTCGTCCTTCGAGACCAGAGCCTCCCCCCTTGCATTCCTCTTGCTGGATCACTATCCTCAGCAAGGTTGCACTGTGTGCTCGACTATTTGGTCCTTACCAGATGTAGTCTTTCATTCACCCTTTTTTTTCTCCTCTGCCTGTCTCTACAGCCCATATTTTTGCCATCCTCTCCCTTTTTCCCTGGAAGCTTTTCCAGTTAGGGAAGGTGGTTAAAGTCAGTTCCAATAACTGACTTTCCTCCCAAGAGTTGCCAGCACTTATCATGAGTATTCTTTATTAACATATTTTAATGCACATGTAAAATAAAAGAAATACTCTTAGGATCTTTTTGAAAAAAAAAACTGACAATAAAATAGTCTTCCAATGTCATTCTTAATCCAGTCTTTTACCGTAGTGAAATTTAAATATTTAAATATTTCCGGGGTCATCACAACGCACATAACCTTTAATTTTTTAACTAGAAAATAAATAAATAAGCAAATCGCATACATGCATAACCAGGTATAAGAAGGTGTGATACCGGTAAACATTACCGAGAAGGAAAAGCACAACGACCGTATTAAGATCAATCCAAATATCATATGGTATGTCCATAGTGCGGAGCACTAAAACTTAGCTAAAAATATTATACAAATATAAGAATTGGCACAGAACAGAGACTAGATATGTCCAGAGCATTGAACACTAAAACTCAGCAATGATGTTGTATACAAATATGAAATTAACACATAACAGAGATTGGAAATTATAACAGTATCTGTAGGAAAAGCTAAGCCAATGGTTGTGCCACGTAAAATACAAAACAGCAGATGATTTGAGATATGTCGATAGTGTTGAACACTAATGCTCAGCAACAATGTTGTACACAAATATGAAATTAATATGAAATTAACACATAACAAAGATTGGATTTTTTTTTTTTTTAACCACATGGTGAATCGGTAACTACCAGTCCTAATCTATAGGAGACCCATGATCAATCCTCATAGCTGCCTCTATAACACCAGGAGTACATCCAGCTACCTGCAAGTCTATATACTAAGATCCTATGATTTTAACAAGCGCTAGACTCAAGTGCCGCTAAGACAGGATTGGGGAATCTACCCCTTTAGCTATCACCACAGCATGCCAGTATACTCAATGATATTTGAGCTGCAGTCTCCCAAGCTTCTAGCAGAGATTGGAAATTATAATAGTATCTATAAGAAAACATTGGAAATTATAATAGTATCTATAAGAAAACATAATCCACGTATAAGAAAACATAAGCTACGTAAAATACGAAACAACATATGATTTGACTCCATTCTAGCTTAGAGGGACGCTGCAAAGTTGGAGAGGAGTTTAGCAAATCTGAAGTGTACTTGGAGGTACGATTGGGTTAATCATTAAGAGCGCATGTGGAGGGATACTATGAAAGAAAACTTGAAACAACCATAGACAAAATGCTAAGTTAAACGGATGACATTACCCTTTCGAAAATAAACCCAGTAAATAAACCTAAGAAATGGATAAAATATTGATATCTGTTATGAAGTCCTAGACGGACGTGCCATGTACCCACCTAGAGGAAGAGGGTTTTAATTAGAAAATATCAAAAAAAATAACCGATATGCAATGTCAACATATGCAAAGGGATGGAATCTTACAAATACCCATAGAAATGTAGTAAAAGAGGTAAGGGTACAGGGGTTACCGGGGAAAAATGGGAAAATCTCAAAGGAAAGCTAGTTGTCGAAAAAGGGGGAAAACCCTGAGAAACCCTCATGAAAAACTGCAAGAGTAAAGAAAATCTTGTAAGACGGGCAGTCGAGAAGAAGATCGTAGAAGGAAACCCTTGTTAGCATAACCAAACGCTAAATAATATGTATAAAAGAAACATAGCACAGTCAATCTTCGGGTAATGTGAGCAAAGGGAGAAATAAAAGGGAAAATGGGAGTTAGTTTGGAACCGTGTCCGAAACAAAAAGGAAACCAACAGAGTAGGGTATTAGTAAATCCTGGGTCTTACCAAATTGGAAAAATTGTGTCTAATAAAACCATAAAGGTACAAAATCCAAACATATACAAACTCTATGGTTAATCTTTGATGGGAACCACACAACTATATTCACCCAAGACCTAAGCCAGTCTAGTCAACAAAGGCAAAGAAACTAATTTCAAGATAGAGTAACACATACTCGAGCTGAATTTTCGATGGGATGATGGGGCAAAAGAGGCTGAGTGGTTCTAGGTTCAAAACTCCCAAAAGGAACACTGAAGCCAAATCGTTACAGGCATGAATATATAGAAGGGAAAACATAACTTGTTAAGACAAAAAGAAAAATAAATAAGGGTACAAAATAACTGGGTGAATTAAACACTAGAGGAGTAGGCTGTGAGGGCTACCTATCATCTATGAAGAGGAATAACCATTACACACATCTGAGCAGCCGAAAAAAGTTACTGGGCTTCTCGAACCCTAAGTGGTGGTGCCTCTATATCAAACCCTAAGTAATGTCAGTGAGAAGGTTCAAAAAAGAAAACTAAATGTAATCCAAATGACGGTGACATGGTAGTCTATCCTTAGGGTTTGGAGAAAGACACATCACGACCATTCAATGCAAAGAGATAATCTAGACTATCCACCTGTGAGGGGACCATAACGGACACGCCATGACTTAACATGTACATTTGACTAATGTCACCACCCTTAATTTGAGCATGGGTAGTAAGCTATTTATTAGATTTAGGAGCTGTGGATTTCCATTATAATATGTTTAAGCAGGTAAGGGCCATGAACCTTGTGTAAAGAATTAAAATTCACCCCTATTCAAAGAAATATAATCCATCGCTTATGAAATCTTTGAAAACAAATTGAAGGTGCATGTTGTAAGTGCCAAGGAACAATATTATATTACCATTGATAGAAATCATGCATCAATATGTATTGGGCCTCAACATTCCTACCTCTAATTGAGTTCTACTGAGACTTCATAAGTACGAATATTTCAAGCATCCTACAATGGAACCAATCAAGACAAGAGTACCTTTGGGGTTACTAATAGATTATTAATTATTGAGTGAGATTTTTTTATTTTTTTTTTTTGGTATAACGGGAGTTATGCTACATGAGGTATGAAAGCTATAGATTCCAACACCAAGATTTTATGGTTCAACTAATAGTTGGAATTTAACAAAATAAATGTTTCTTTTATACATAAGTAAGAAGCAAAGAAGAGGACAATTATGGTAGAAACATCTGCAAGATCTCTTAATGGAAGAAAACAAATCTAGGTGGAACTAAAAAGTGAAGCATTCTTAAAGAACTGTAAAAAACATGAAATAACCAGTATTAGTCTAATACAAGAAATAACCAAAAGTTGATGAAACACAGTGTTGAGAAAGAAAGGCTCATTAAAAAATTAACAGATAAGTTTAATCTGAATACCAATATCGGTCACCGCTACTATTTAACAAAGTAAATTTTTATGTTACACAACAAGGGCAAGGATAAGTAAATTTGTGTCGAGTTTTGTTGAACTACTATATTTCATTAAAGTAGAAGAGTATTATACTATGAGTAATGTATATTTCATTTAAAGTGGAAGAGTATTATACTATGAGTAATGTATATGTTTTTATTAAGTGGATTAAATTTGTAAAAAAATTATTAAGTAAATTAAATTTGTAAAAATACTCACTGACTATTTATAGAATATCTTTATCTATAGGAATAGGTATATTGGGCATCTAGGAGTGCTAAGTAGTTTGTTGATAAATCAATGGAGTAGTAAAACATGTTATAAACAGTGAATTATATTCCATGATTGTTTGTGTATTGAGTAAATAAAGAAGCTAAAAAACTATGGAATCAAGAGAAAAACACCTACATAGCCAAGCTAAGAAATACATACATGTGTAAGATAAAAAAAATGTAAAAATACCTAGTTTACTCTTTAACAATAAATGGATATTTTCAAGACATAAGGTTTGACGTTTACTTATGAATTTATTCCTAGAAAGTTTTAAATTACTTGTATGTCGATTACATGTTAGTATTGCAAGATGTTGTATATGTTGATGGAGTTGTGGATGTTGTGTATTAGGTGAAGCTTAATCCACAAGTATAACTCTCTATTGTATTGTTAATGATTGTAAGATATTTTTAACCGCACAAAAATACTTTTGGTGTATAATTTACAAGATTGATATGCATAGATGTTGTATATTATATATCTACTATAGTTTGTCTAGAAGGGAGATAGAAAAACTTAAGAGGGTAATCTTCGTATTAAAATATGAGTATCCAATTTCGAGTACCCCTGATGTAATTAAATTTATATCGGACTTTATGGTTTTGTTTTCTTTCAAAATTTTAATTTTGTATAATAGCCGTGGGGGCCAAAATTAAAGTTGGAAAACTTGATGACAAATGTCAATATTTATTATTATGAAAGGAATATTGTTTATTCTACTTATTGTATGTTTGAAAATATAAAATTAACGACCACATGACCACATGAGTAGTCAGGCTCTCAACTGTTAGGAATCGGTTAAGAATCAGTTGTAGTGCAAAAAGGGACAGTTTTGAAGTATTGTCAAAGTTAAGAAAAGAAATCCTCAATCTTCCAAAAGATACCTACGACTAGAATTAACATGATGGGAGAGAAAGGTCACAGGTGAAAAGTAGGAAAGGATATTGTAGGAGAAAAAGGCAATCTGATTATTGAGTTTCTAGTGGGACAAAAAGACTAGAACAAAAAGAATAAATATTATCAACCCTGATCTAGTAGTAGGCTGCTAGGGATTAAGGAGGAAATTTGTGAAGAAGACTGAGTTGATTCCTACTAGTAGGGTTACCTTATGCTTGAGGGGAATTGTTGAGATATCAATTCATCAGTTGGGTGGAGCATGATTGCTTTTATTATATTTTCAAACACTCAGATAACTAGATGGTTTGTTTGAAGAATCATTCTTTAGGAATTTTTATGATGCTAACATGCAAAGTAATAAGGATGAATAGTAAGTATATAAATTAATAAATTCTTTCTTTATGAATGTACAATCTCAGTGATGAAGTTTGTTTAAGTTGATGTGTGCTTCTCTAAAAATATAGCAAAACAACTTCTTGTCAGAATTTTAATAAAAAAGAAAAAGATGTGTATATAAGTAGGGTTAACAAGGTATAAGATAACAATAAAGAAAAACTTATGTTCACCTGGTTAATCACATGTAGTCCCTATTTAATGTATCCCTGCTAGGAATAGATGGTGAAACACAAGTTTAGGAGTCAAACATCAATTTATTTGTGTAACAATGGTTTTCATCTACCTAAGTATTGGATTAAGGTAAACTAGGATAACTACCCATTTATATACCTACAGAAGCATGTGTGCAAATAAATATGTTGGGTAAAAATGAAAACTAAGCATATAGGCTTAGCAGTACTTTTGACAATATAGCAGGAGCTAGAAAGCAAACTAAGAAATAATCAAGTAGAGAATCAAAGATAAAAAATAAAAATAGAATGAAGGTACAACTACCATCTCTATCACATACAAACTACAGAAGAAAGAGGCCAAGAGGTGATTATAAAAAAAAAAAAAAAAGTGAAAACTAAGTACTTAAGTTATTCTGTTATGTAGAAATCATTTGAACCTACTTGTGTAAACTTAAGAGAAAATGAACTATAATCGAAAGAAAGACAAGTTATAGAAACCATAGTTAAAGGAAAAATAACCTTTGTCACTAACTGGAAAGAAGAAGGTTAAGACTTAACAAACTATACATGCATGCATCTACAAGAGGTTTCTTTAGGAAATAAATTATATTTAAAGGTGAATTTAACCAATAGAATTGAAAATATTTTACACACATTTATACCCACAGGTTTCATGGAAAAGAGTAACTACATGATAAATACAGTAAAATAAATATGACTCTTCAATATTGTTAGCCGTCAAGGAACTATAATAGAACAACAATTTCAAGAAGAAAAAAAACATAAAGGAGAATTACTGGAAACCGATTTAATACAAGCATAAATTCATAAATATTTTTTCAGTGCAAGATATGGGTAGAAAACCATATGTGAACCTGAGAAGCTTTAGTCTTTGTTTTGAAGTTTCAAATTTCAGATTAAAAAAACAAAGGCAAGTAAATTAAGCCAAGTATGGTTATAGCCTTTCTGGGCTACCAATCGATTCTCTTAACTAAAGTATAGCGTACAAGTAAGAAGGTAAAGAGGGTTATATAACCCTAAATACCTAGAATATGACTAAGCACTAAAAAGGATCCTAGAAAACCAAGATGGAGAAGGCACTAACTTTCATCTGACACATGAGAAGTCAAATAAGAAATGTATATGTATAGCCAAATACTCATCTAGGTAGGAAAGAAGGAAAAATATGAGAGAAAGGTAACATGTGTATGAATCCTTCACTAAGTGTCGGTAATATTATAAGAATTGATAAAATTATAAGTAAAACCCTTAAGGGGTGCCAAGAAAAATTATATATTATGTTATTTACCTATGACAGGAAAATAATTGAGGAAGTTTAAACTTTGAAGTATAATTAGGGAGAAAAACTATAAGGGAAGAACACATAAAATTCCTTAGAACAAAGTAAGTGAGTTAAGGGTTTCTAACAAAAGAGAAATATGTGAACTTGATGAAGGTGTATTTTGAATATTTAAGAAATAATGCTAGAACAGAGAAAAGATAAAAACTCTCCTACTAGTTACAAGGGTAAATTACTTGAGATTTATAGTCTTGAAACCCTAACCCAAAAGATGGAGAAACATTTGAGCCCCACTTGAACGCTTGCAGAAGAGTTGGGGAGGAAGAGGAGTAAGACTTCTTTAGAAACCAAAAATGAAAAACAAAAAAAAACTCTAAGAAGTACTCATGGGTTTACTCGTGTGGTAGCGAGCAAGGTCGAGAATTAAACTGAAACTAGAAAAAAAATGAAAAATAAAAAAAAAAACTCTAGGAAGTACTCATGAGTTTACTCGTGTGGTAGCTAGCAGGGCCGAGAATTAAACTGAAACTAGAACATACTCTTGGAGTATAAAGAAAGAGGTAATAAGTATCTTGAGGAAAATTACTCACTCACCTTGAGCACACCTTATCTGATTGTCCATAAAGAACCTCAACTTGCGTAACAAATTCCAATTATTAAACCCTAAAGTGAAGAAATAAGTGAAAAAATAAATTGAAGGATCTGTGTAGGGTAACACATAGTCAATTACCTATATCGCCTCCATCGACACCAATAAATCGAGTGGTGAGTCTCCACAAAATAATCAACAGTAGGAACATGCAATGAGTCTACAATGAAGGGGAAAATGCTCTTACTCACTTAGGATAAGAATTGGAGACTTTGAGTGTGAAAAAATGAAGAAAGTTGAAAACCCTTGACAAGACTTACAGATCTCCTAACCACCAAGGCACTAGAGTGCAAATGGTGGAAGTGAAAAATAATTGGGGGTAGTAACCCTAACTACCCACCTCTCAATCCCCACTGTGAGATTGAGGAGAACATGTCCAAGTTGTAGATCACCTGAGAATAATGTGGTAGGCCATATGTGACCTTCGAGGTTAGACCATGTATCTGAGGTTGTGTGGTTTAGGTCCATAAGGTTAAAGAATTACAAAAAAAATTCCATATGATCTATGACACAATAGTAAATTTGTTACATATCAATGCTAGTCACATGTTTCTATAACTCTTTTTTAATTATTGTTAAATAAATATTTATTAATTAGTGCTCTTAATTATGGAAATATCCTCATTTTTTGAAAAGGAAATGGAGCGGGGCTTTCAGGATCACCCTAGTGTTTTGATTACTCTTCTTGCCTAGGTAAATATGAGCCAACATAGTAAATAGAACCTTGTGATCCAAGGAAAAGTTCTTAGATAAAAGCTAGTTATGAAGGTTTAACCTCGAAATGTCCAGGTGCCATTAAAAAATAAATTGAAGGCTATGTGACTAATGTGTAAGCAAAAATAATAAAAGGAAGATCATATTCTCAAAATTGTGTTAATGTTTGTAATATATATATATATCTATATATATCTATATATATATATATATATATATATATATATATATATATATATATATATATATATATATATATCTATATATATATAACTTTTTGAAATCATATTTTTGAGCTATATTACATATGGTATCAGAGATATAGGTTACAATACTACAACCTATGAGCTCGATCATAGTTATAAATAAACATAGTAAATGTTTCTTACATGATGAGGAACAAAGTAAATGTTTCTTTTACACAACAAGGGAAAAGATAAGTAAAAGACTCTTGTACTATGAGTAATTGATAATTTTATTATGTGGATTAAGTTTGTGAAAAAACTAACTCATTGTTTCCCCTACCTATAGGAATATGTATGGAGGGAATTGAGGAATGCAAACAACATTATGCTATGGTCAATTGAGTAGTAATACATGCTAACTAGTGAACTCTATTGCATGATTGTTTGAATATTAAATAGACAAAGAAGTTAATAATTTATGGAATCAAAGAAGCACTTACATATCCAAGTAAAGAAATGCATACATGTATATATGTGTAACTGAAAGTTACCTACCTTACTCTATTAAAGAGCTAGTAACAAAAAATGGAAATATTCAGGATAAAAGTTGGGATGTTTATGTATGAAACTATTCCGAAAAAGAATGAGATTACATGTATTTTGGTTACTTGTTAGTGTTTAGTACGTAGGATATGTTGATGGAGTTCTAGATGTTGTAAATGAAGCCCTCTGTTGTACTGTTAATATTAGTAAAATATTTTTGACTTGCACAAAACTACTTTTGGTACATAACTTATAAGGCTAATATGCATTGATGTCTTATATTATATATCTACTACAACCTATCATGAACGGAGGAGGGATAAACTTAAGAGAGTAACCATGGTTAGAGAATAGTTATATAACTTTATGGGTATAGTTATTCACTGACTACCTCTTTGCGCAAATCCTTCTTAGAGAAGTCGCCCCCAAGTGTTGGAACTTGACCAAATGGTTTAGTGAGAAGGAAGGACTAAGGAAGAAAAAAAATCAAGGAAATACTCACAAGAAAAATAAGAAGTTATTGACCTTAGTGGAGAAATAATAATGTGTGTACATGAATAAGGAGTCATAAGAAGTAAACCATTAAGGGACAAAGCTTACAACAATGATATGGAATATAGAGAGTTTCTAAACTCGAACATAAATAATATAAAAGATAACATAATTAAGTATGTATATCTTAAGTGAAAGATATGTCAGAAGAACTATGGAATTTTAAATATTTACAATATTACATAATTATATACCTAGGAGTTCAGTTAAAAGAAAATTCACATCACATATGCTAAGAGGGTTTGGAAACCTTCTCTATAAAAGATCTAGTTTGAGAATTATGATTGGATTGAAGGGAAACATAGAGTATAAACATAAAATAAATGTATCTTAGACATTGTTAATATATGTATATACCAATTGGAAATGTGCTTAGCAGAAGAGTTGAGAACCCTGTAGTATAAAAAATAAAATATAGCATAGAATATGATGAATTAAAAAAGAGTCTGGCTAGGAATACTCAAAGTTAACGTTTGTAAAATCATGTTTAGATATATAGATCATTTATATGAAGGAAGAAAAAGATATACTAACAACATAACTCGAGTATGAATATGTTAAATGATATAACATATGGATATAAATAAACCACCAAGGCTACTATGAGTAGTCCCTGGTTTTCATGACTAGTGAGACCTATGGAAGAATTAATGAATTAAGAAAATTTCTTATCTGGAGGATTTCCTTGAGAGTGACCATAGGATACTTGTTATAGTTGTATAATTGTAAAGAACCAATAGAATAGAAATTGAAATAAGAACTAATCCCATTTGAAACCTTTTGAAAGTTGTAATGTTTTCTTTGTGTAGAGAAATTCACCTGGCAATTTACAGCTTCAAGGAATTGGAAGAGAAATTGTTTTTTATCTCCTTGATAAAGGAATCAAAAAGATTCGTTTTCTTGTAGCTTAATTTTCCTAAGTTTCAGAGTACGTGATTGTGTGTTGGCGATTTCTTGGTACAACCACACTTGAATAAGCTAATAATTGTGGCACAAAGCATGTCCACTGATATTTTCAAAAAAATTAAACATAAGAAGGCAAGTAATTGTAGGTTGCAAAATAATTACAGGTTTAAAAAATATTGTTTGAAAACATTATAATGATTGCAAGATGGGTTATATTATCACAACATTTCATCATTGAGAGAAAAATCAATCTCAAAAAAAGAAATGACAAAAGCATCTTGATACTCTAAAACTAAAAAGGATATTGATTATGGCATCTTGGTTTATTCCATTACGCTAGGAAATCATGATCAACACGTAGGAATAATATTGTAACCAATCAGAGACATCAAATTTACACCACATTCAGTAAATGTAAGAATTGAAATTAGTATTTACAACATGTAAACTATAATGAAGGAATTGTATTAGACCGTGAAAAGGGAAAATGAATCCTTGATTGGTATTTACCTGAAAGATGTATTAGACCTAAAATATTTATGGGGATTATAGGATACTACTGTAAATTCATGAAAGGTTTCTTTAAGATGGCCTATTGTATAACAACTTCACACATAAAATAAAATGAAAATGAGCTAGGAGTATATGGGCACAAAAATGTTAAGGAAATTGATAGTTTTTTATTGGTTAAAATAATTGAACTGTTTATACTTCCTATACTTAAAGATTGTGTGGAGTTGATGCAGTGAGATAAGCAAGAAAGATGTCAACTAGATTCCTTGGAGAAACAAAACAGAATTACAAAAGTTTTTGGCTAAGTGATGCAACCATAACAATGAAGGAGAAATCTTAACCTAACTCTCGCTAATTTGATCATTTCATTTAATGTGTGAAAATTTTCCATAAGCTAACGAATGATAGTATAGGCATGATAAGACTGTAAAATATGAACTAGTTCAATGATGCATATCCACCAAAAAAATATTAAAAGAGATTCTAAGTGCATGTAGGTATGTTAAGTACGTATGGTAATGGATATGCATGCATAAATAATTTGAGGAGTCAGTTGTCCTTACATGAGTTAGACAACTAATAGTAGGTAATGGTAAACATGTGACTAGGAACAAGTTGACATCTAGTTGGGGAACCAATGAAATCATTGTATGTAGTCTTTGAGGAATCAAGGCTATGAAAACATGGTGTTCATGAAGAGAATGATACAAGTGACACCTATGCGAACTGACATGCATGTTGTGGCAATGTGGTAAGTGCACTACGTAGTGGTGGCCTATCAATTAGTAGTTCTCCAAATAATTGTTTTAAAAATATTGATTATGACTCTTTAATTGTAGGCACAATTAAAGTATTGTTTGAACATTTTATTAAGTGTGTGATACGAGCTTGTGATTATGATATTACAAGAAGGAATAATCATGCTTAAGACAAATGTACTAACATGTTGTATGTTGAGACATATGATATGCACACAAGTGCAAGGGGAAAGGACCCATGGCTATTTCATAGAAGAAAAGTCTGTATAACCTCCACACACCTTAACCAATAATTTGTAATGTAGAAAGGCATGGAAACTCCAAGGAGTGAGTTATGGGAAATTCATGGATAAGGTGTGGAGGGAGAATGTTTTGCATGTCTTTATTCTATATAATATTATAGTATCACTGATTTGTATATAATATTATTTGGTCTATGTGGACTAGAAGGTGCTATTTACATATATTTTTAACAGTAATGAACATTATCACTAATTTATGATCTTTTAATTTTCCTTTGTTAATGTTATTATTACTTACAGTCCTTTGATTTATGGAAATTAAAAATTCCAAAATGTACATTGAATTTCAACGGCGAGCATATATCGATAGTTATGCAATTTGATATACTATTGGTATGTATACTAAAATATATGTTAGGTTTATGGTATTTTACCAATGTATTTTGTATAAACATAGTGTTATTTGGTATATATACTAAGGTTACATACTCATACATAGATTGGTATATATACTTTTATATACATTAGCATACGCATATGTTGATACATATATAATAGTATGTATATTATACTATATTACTAGTGTGTACCAACATAATATGCTAGAATATAAATTGATGTTGGTATATATATTGGCATATATATGTCAATATATATACCAATATACAAGTAATCAAAACACACACATGTGTGTGTGTGTCACTATATATTTTGATGTTATTATATTACTAGTATATAAGTGGGTATATATGTCATCATATACCTATATATGTGTGTGTGCCAGTCTCTATACCAATATAGACTGTCGTTATAGTATTGACATATATATTAGCATATATATGTTTAATATATATATATATATATCTATATATATATATATATATATATATATATATATATATATATATATATATATATATATAATTCATTATATATGTTGGTATGTATATAGACACACACACACTAGCATATATGTAAATATATATACTACATAAACCAACATTTATGCTAATGTGTGTGTGAGTACGCATATATATATATATATATATATATATATATATATATATATATATATATATATATCTATATATATATATTATGGTAGGAATATATATTGACATATTTTCTAGCATATATATTGATATACATATGATATATATAGTTTCAGTTCAAGTTAGGATGGCCTAAGGATGCTACATAGTGAATCTAGGTGTTGGTAAATGCCCAAAACACCATGGGATTACAGAGCTTGCCACCTTTGTGATACTAAGAGAGCCAAAAATGAAAAGTATTTTTCTCTTTGATTGTCCAAAATATACTCAAATTAGATCAAAATTTCAAAATATTTGCTACATTACAAAAGTATTGACCTTTTAACTCAGCAAAACTATGGAAATAATGGAATGCTTCTCTTAATGCTTTTCAAGCATAGAAATAAAATTTTAAATAATTCTAAGTAATATATTACCTTTTTAAAGACCAATAAACTACATTTGATCTTGGTGGATGCTAATCATCAAGAACATATGTATAATTTCCAAAGCTATCTCAAAGGAGTAGTTCACATTCATGGAGTGGAGACAAATCCATGAGGTAATAGGAGTTTCATAGGAGTGCCTTCATAACCTCAAAACTACAAATTAAAATTGCTGGTTCTAAATATTGATTTTTATAAACCATATGTACTATTAATCTAGCTATATCCCTTACTCCTTTTGACTCATTTAAGGTTTGAAGTCTGACTTATCACATGGGTCATGAGTTGCATCACTATTGTTTCCTTTAAAATACTCATTAATAGTTTAGCATTAGGATTTTTCCACGAAGAAAGAGGTTTGAGGTGGGGATGTCCCCTATCCCCTCTATTTTTTCTCCTGATTTTAGAGGGCCTAAGTCAGTTGATGGAAGATGGAAAAAGAAGGGAAGATTTTTGAGGGATAGAGGTCGCAGAATCCTTGTCAATCATGCATCTACTTTTCATCGATGACATCTTAATTTTTTGTGATGGATATAGGAACTCCATTAGTTTTCTGGACTCAACACCAGATATCTTTGGAAGAGCCTCTAGTTTGCAAATAAATGCCTCTAAATCATCTTTATACCCATTTTATTGAGAAGATGCAGAAGTGTAAAATTTACATAATCTTTTCCCCTTTAATCTGACACTATTTTATGAAGGCCTAAACTATCTAGGATTCCATCTAAAGTTGAACTCTTACAAGAAATATAACTACAATTAGTTGCTAGCAATATTGAAAATAAGGTCAAAAACCTAGAGCTTGAAATTGATTTCTACGGCGGGCCATTCATTCCTCATCAAATATTTATTAGAATCCATCTCAGTATATTATATGTACCTCTCATGGATCCTCAAATGAGTGCTAAAGAAATTACGAAATATCTATCTACGCTTTCTATGGGTGAGAAAAAAGGACCAATTTGTTGCACGAAGGGTAAAATGGGACATAGTTTCCATTCCAAAGGCTTGGGAGGGTGGGCACTGAAAAATACCCCTGCTTTTTCCAAGGCTCTAACAACAAAATTTGGGTGGAGGCTTATCTATTCAAACAATATTTTGATGACGATAGTAAATATGAAGTACATCTACCCAGATACCATTGATGACTCGATTATAAAACCCAAAAGGTCACATAATAATGTGTTGGTCATATGGAAGGTAGTTCTAGATGCCTTCTCACTTATTGAGGAAGGTTATACATCGAAGGCCAGTGACAACACATGAGTTAGAATAGACATTGATCCTTGGTTTAGTGTAGGGGAAGAATTTTGCCTCATGGAGGATCCTTTCACCTTCCTAAATGATAAGAGTATCCTAAAAATCAATTAGGTCTTAGACCCTTTAACCAAGAATATATGGATGTAAGGTTTCTCCTCATTGGGGCAACTTGGAATCCCAAATGTTATTTTTGAGAATTGTGAAAACTATATTGCTTGCCTCTACAACTCCCATTTCATATTGTTTGAGAGAGAAGATCTACTATGTTGGCAACTTACCCCGTTTGGAGATTATACCCCAAATATAGGTTATGTACATCTAATTTACAACCACATAGTGGGTGATTAGGCTTGGTGGTGGAAACATCTCTAGAAACTCAAGTGTCTAGAAAAGTCTCATATATTGATGTGGTGTTTAATGGTAAAAAAAGTCCCCACCAGGGAAAATATCCATAAGTGGATCTTATAAGGTCCTAGTTGGTGCACCCTTTGTAAGGTTTAGGAATAAATTGTCTAACGTTTATTCATAATATTCCCCTTTGTGATTCGGGTGTGGGAGTCTATGTAGTTACATCTAGGTTTAGGAAGTGAGTGGTAAGGACAAAATATTGTAGAATCCTGATAGAGATGGGCGAGTGACAAGGTCCTAATGCATTTATACATTATCCCACTACTCATTGTTGGAGTATTTGGATTTCAATAAACAATGTTATCTTCGAAGGAAAATCATGAACACCGAATAGGAATGCAACATAAGTTACAAGCATATTTTCCCTTCTCCCACAGAAAGAAAACCCACAAGGCATTCAATTCATTACTAAAGAAGTCATAGACACTTCCCAAACTTGGGTTGTCTTCAATGGAACCTCACGGGGTATAAATAGAGCTTGTGGGGGAGGTGTCGTGCTTCCCCTCTCAAAGAATCATAATTTTTCCTTATGAATGGGTTTGTGGATGGGTACAAATAATTATGTTGAGATGATGGCACTGAAGCTCCTCCTCCTTTTTCTAAAATAAATGGGTTTTGGATCCATCCAACTTTTTGATGACTCCATGAATGTTGTTAACGAGGTTAGTGGAAATCAAATATGTCACAATCAACAACTTTTGCCTTTGCTATAGGATATTTTGCATATAAAATCCACATATGAAACTTTCTTTTGTTGTCATGTCTATAGGGAACACAACGCATATGTAGATTCCTTGGTTAAAGAAAGTCTTTTGCTAGATTATGGGAAATTGATCATAAAGGAGAATAGATCGATGAATTTCTATGATTTCTATCACCAACCCTTCACAGATGGTGGTCCTCCGATCAGCAGGCTGCAAATACCTAATGATATCAAAAATATTCTACCTGATATAATGCTCAATGAGTACTTGTAATCCTATAGACTATATTATTTGTTCTTATCATAATAGTTAATATTTGCGTCAAGACCAATTTTGTATATTATGGGGACACTGAATCCCATATATATGTTGAATTTATTGTGTACAATATAGTATCTTGTATGGAATCAATTTACAATGAGTCACTTATATAGGGGGTCAAAAATTCCTACAACAATGCAGATCCCTGCATCTGAAGAATGTAATTTTGCATCATCGTGCTAAAAAAATAAAATTATGATTTTTTCTAAGGGAAAAAAATATTAAAATATCTAGATATTATATATATCAACATATGTCTACTATGTTGGCATATATATCTATAGACTCACACACACAAATGTGATGGAATCTTTCATCCCATTGTGTTTTGGGAATTGACTAATACCCAATTCAAATATGGATCCCATGAGAATTTATTCTTATTTTAGCAATGCTTATTTTCTTCTTTACACTAGTCAATACATAGACATACTTTTTATTTTCCATATTTGTGTTGATCTCCTCATAATATATTAATTTCCATTTTCCATCAAATTGTTTTTCACATCCCAATTTCTTCCTAAATTTTGATGTAATGGCATTTTTAATTTTATACTTACATTCCTAAATCTCTCCCACTTCACGTAATCACTTTGTGCTCCTCTCTCTAGTCCTAAATTTATTACTCTCTTCCACTTTACCTCTTGATATCTACCCAACTCCTCTACCCTTACCTGTCTCTACACCCCTCACTCTTTCTCCCTTTCATTATGTACCTCTCTCTCAATCTATCTAACTCACTTCAATATTTTTACCTTTCTCTATGTTTTCCTCTACCCTCTCTCTCCCTCGTCTTCTCTCCCTCTCCCCTCACCCTCTCTTCCCCTCCCTCTCCTCCATCGTCCCTTTCTTTCTTTCTCTTACATCCATCGCTCCCCTGCCCCTCCCCTAAGTGAACCTTTCTATCACTCCCTACTCTATTCCCATCCTTTATTCACCACTCTCTCCCCAATCTAACATTTTCTATATCCCCTATTCTACCCATTTATTTCTCTCTCCCTCCTCCCCTCTCTCTTTCCCCCATTTTTTACCTTTCTCTTCCTCCCTCTTCTCTCTCACACTACTTTTGTTCTCTCTCTCTCATGCACATGCATCTACCCTTCTCCCACCACTCCCTATACCATCTACCCCATTCCCTCTTGCTCTCTCTCTCATTATCTCTTTTCCCCCTCTTCACCTCTCTCCTGGTCTCCCTATTTTTCTCATTCTCTCCCCCTCTCTTTTTCTACCCTGCCATCTCTTAGTCTCTACCTTAGTCCCCATTCTTCCCCCTCTCTCTCTCCATCCCTACTTCCCTCACTTGTTCCATATCTTTATCTCTCTCATTTCCTCTACCTCACTCTCTTTCACATTTTCCTTGTCCATCTCCCTCCCTTCATTTATATCTCATTCCTTTCTTTCTCTACTTCTCCCTTCCTCCCTTTTTCTCACCCTTTATCCAAGGATGAAAACTTATTAGTAATACACACATGATCCTACTTAAAAATATATATACACTTTTACTAAATAATACAGACATGTTTATGCATATATGCATTCTTAACACAAGAACATAAGCACATTCCTAAAAATGTCAATGCTCAACATAAGAATACATAGATAAGAATACATGCATGTTCCTACAAATTCTAAATAACAAGCATGTGTGAATTAGAAAATACATGCACATTTTCATGAACACTCATGCATGGGTACCTATACACATTCCTTTCCACCCCATTACCGCTTTTTCAACTATCATCTTCAATATTACATCATGGCTAATCAATCAAAATATTTGTACTTGAAACAAATACAATACAATACATTTATTTGGAAACAAAGAAACTTGGTTGTGTTCGTACATGTTAGTGTATAAATATTAGTACTTAAAACAAATACAATACATCTATTTCAAAACAAAGAAACTTGGTTGTGTTTGTACATGTTAGTGTATTTTCATTTGATAATATAATAGGGATTGGTTGTTGTACGATTTGGCGCTCATTGTTTATTATCATCTTCTCTAATAGCGTAGAAATTTACAAAGATAGATAATGGATTTAAATGATTTTGATAGCGACGAGAAAACAACACAATTTTATACTTAATATTATACATTGACCTAACCAATACCATTATTTTTGTTGGCTTATATTTTAAATTAGTTCATCTCTTTTTTTCAATTAAAAAATTATTATAATAAATTTTTAATTATTTTGTAATTTTCAATTTCATATATTTTATAATATATGGGGTTTACATTATATATAAACATAAACATTTTATCATATTATATTGTATAAAGTTTACAAAATAGACTTAAATGTAATGTTTTGAAACATTGAAATGTATAATGTCTCCTTTAAATATACATAAAATATTTACTCTATTTTATTATATTATATAAAGTTTTTATATTATTATTTTAAATGTAATGCTTTATGATATTAAATATATTAAATTTTTTTAATTATCAAAATTACAATTTACTAAAAAAAAATTAATACTTCTTATAGTTTTAAGAAACATAAAGTTTATTAGCATAGGATGATTTCAATCTTCATTTACATAAATAAAAATTCTTATATTTACATATCAATACGATCTTTGTTTTGGTTATTTATATATTTATAAAAAAATAATTATAAATATTTATTTTCAAAAGAATATATAATTTTTGAAACATATTTTTGATGATAATCACATCAAAATTAATTTATCTCAAAAATTTGATATAGATCACAGAATCCTCAATTCAGATATATGTTATTTTTCTTTTATTTTAATTTATATTAAACTTAAATTGTAAAAACTTATTTAGTTTGCTTATATACATTAATTTTATAATTTAAAAAATATAAAAGATAATTGGACAAGGCCATAAACACTAATTTATTTTATGTATAAAAATATTTGGTTTATTTGTGAAGGTTTATTTTAAATTTAAAAAACATAAAAAAAAAAATAACTTAAAAAGTTTAATGGTTTAAATAATATGAATTTTTTTATTATTATTATAAAGTAATGTTATTAATAATTATGTTTATAAGATTTCAGATTGAGAATGAATGGATGTATTGTGAAGAAAACTTTTGCAATAGATCATTGACTTAAATGTCTATATAAATAAATAATGATAAAATAATTTTTAATTTAAAGGAGAAAAGTTAGAGTTTAAATAAAATGATGATTAATTTTAATCATTTTAATTTTATTATTATTTTTTACCTTTATTTAATTTATAAATAAAGAACAAAATTACATTTTGTAAATGCTATTAAGCATTTGATGATGCCTATTTTTCGGCTAATGCACAATAAAAGAAAAAAATTGTAAATAAATACATAATTTTATTAGGGATTAAGTGTTATAATAATCACTTAACAACCCCTTCTTGCCTTTGCGTTTCTTAAATTTTTTCCAAACTCAATGGCTGGGATAGGTTGTTATTATTGCCAATTGATTTCCACTTTCTTGCACACAGACTTCCTTCTAAATAAAAACATGCAGATTCATTATACCCACACTAGAACCATTTTCAATTAGTGTATTCTTTTTCTATTGCTATGGTGCTTTGATTTTTGCTAATTATATACTCTTCTCGATATAGGTCTATATTCCTCACTAGTCTTGAACCTTGTCATCTACGTGGATGCCATGTTGTGCTTGAGCATCCATATTTGGAGTATTTTCCATGAGCTCTTCTTATTCATCCTCAGAACTATTAGGTACCTACCATCCCTTTGGCTTACAGGCATACCTCTTTTTCCATTTTAGGATCATTTTTTACTGTGGGTATGCGTTTCACAAGTGTCCTATTTGGAAGTAGATTTAACATCTAAATGTTGTATTCTCATAATCTAGAACCTAGGTCCACTAAAAGTTTTCATGTTTTAGATGAATACAATCACGCAAACATTTACTACTTGTTCTATCTCCACACAAATTCTAGCAAATGTAAACATACCTTTTTCTATTATATCAGTGTCATTTTTTTTTTTCAAATTTTTAGGAGTATTCCTAATATCTTCCACAACTTGATGATGCCAAAAAGGGAGAGGGAGATTTTGTAATCTCACCCATACCAACATTGTAGTGACCACCATGTTTGTAGCATCAAATTCTGGGAACCATGGGGTAATAAAGAGCCCAACTCTACCCCAAAACCATGGCCCATAATTTAAGAATTTCTCCCTAGCCTTCTATGTGTCAAATTGAACTATGAAGAAAACCTTGGAACATAACTAAAGTTAGTAATTGGGTGTCCAAGAAGAATATACCCATAGATGTATATCTTCAGTTGTCGATTAGAAGGCATAAAAATCTGCATATCAATGTCGACTTTACCTCTAGGGGTTTAACATCCATTGTTGACGCTTTTTCAACTTGTTCAGCTATGTAAGATCCTGACATATTTTGGATTTGATTTGTAGGAATGGAAGCCTCCCCTTCATCACATCCTTAAATAAGGTTCATGCATTAGGGTTTCTAGAACTTGTATTAGTGTTTCTGAGACCTGTAGCTCCACCACATAGCCTCATATTTAATATTATGATGGAATCCTTTCCCATGCTATTATCTTTCAGCCTGAAAGAATCTTGGAGGACTTTTCAAAAATTTAACAAAACTTGAAGAGTTGGTAGTATTCCCAATAAATTTTGAATGTGTTGCTTGAGGTATTTTGCTAGATTCAAGCCCTGGATCTAGAGGATAGGTATCTTTTCATTAATGTTCTGAGGAAAATGAGATATTTTTCTTTCTCTATCTGACTTTTGTCCACATTTAAAGATAAAAGACATAGAAAGGACCCATAATACTATGGAACCCCTTTGTGAGACTAATCTTTTGTCTTGTATCCATATTTAAAAATAAAAGAAACCCATAATACCATGAATCCCCTTTATGAGACTAATCTAAAATGCCAATCTTCCTTTCTTGAAACACCACCATCGAAACTTCTCGCAACAATTTCCCTCTTAAACCCATTTAGCCTTAATATAATATCCCCAGAAAACTGTAGATATTTTATTTTACCACAATAAGAAACAAAACTGGATATTAATATTCTTATTTTTGAATTAAGTGTTGATGTTGTTAATCATTAAAGAAAGGTAATTATTTGAATACTAACAGAGCTTGTAACTTCTCATAAAAAGGAAGTTAGGAAAGGCAATTGCCATTAACCCTAACTACCTCCCTAATTATGAATGCTCCAAAGGAAAGCCTTGGGGGGGCAAGGCTCAGGGAGGAGGAAAAACAACCATGTTGAGAGGTCAGACTCGAGATTTTCTAAGTTTGGTGGTGACTAGGTAGCAATGGCACTGGGTGCCAAACTCGCAGAAGACATTAGTCTTGTGAAAAATCTTGGGGGGAGACTTGGACCTGACAGCAAGTCTCATGGCTGGGAGGATTGAAATACTGCAAGTAATAAAAGTAACATCCTCAGTTGAATTCTAATTCTTTATCAGTTCAAGTAAGTATCAACCCTAGAATAATCTGCTGACATAAACTATTGATGAATGTTATGAATAAGTGCACTAGTACAGTGCAGGAGTAATTTTTAAGATACTATGTATACCTAGAGACTTGCATTGATACTGTATATTACTTACAATTTGTATTGATGTTGTTAAATTCCTGAGGATGAATCGAATAATAACGTTTAGAGCCTGTAGGTAGCTAGTCCTAAGTAAGAGCATGGAATTCTTAGATATAGTACCATCATGATTAATGTGGTTATATTCTTCTATTACAAGACAAGGATTTAGAGAACTAAAACATCTGCATGTCAAACAATAGAAATAAACGTGAATAGCATAATGAAGGAGGGTGTAAAGCTGCAAGGTCTAGGGAGAAGGATCGAGACCATAACCACAACGTAACAGAGAAAACAATGTAAAATTAAATAAGAACACAGTAGAAAAGCATTCTAAGATTAACTGTTCTAAATTTCAATAAAAATTTCCTTGCGAATTTTCTATGCTTAACTTTGCCTGAGAATTGCATCAAAACCAAAAATTTACATATTGAACAACATGAAGCCGAAGTATGAAAAAAATATGATTGCCATGGGAGACAATAGACAAATCTAAAGTGAAATAACAATAAAAGGTAACCAACTACAATGAATACATATTGAGCTGATAAATTCATCAAAACACAAAATTTACATATATCAAGAGAATGTACTCATATTCCATATAATAACAACGATTCAAAGAAAGAATTCAAACTCATATGGTAGTCTAGAACAGAACAAGTGTCTGGTATAGAATCTTAGATTATTACAGTAATCTTTTCCATGCCTGCAAACTACTAGGCTTCGCGAAGATGAATAGACGAAATTGGAATATCAAGCCACAAATAGGACTCCTTATTTAACAAAGAATTAGAAATGAACGATATAGGCGCAACTATCAGGCTTTAAGGCTAGATGGGGGTACACCGGGTAATGTTACTGAAAGAACTCGGATTTACTTTTAGACTATCCAGAGAACAAACGAGAAAACCCTGAAACATTGTGGAAGAATAGAATGAGTAAAAACCCTAAAGAAGTTATCACCGAAGAATTTCGCAACCATGCCTATTGTTCAGAGCCTCGATACTCAGACAAAAATGCTCCTCTAACAACATGTGAAACCCTAAGTTAAGCATGAGACAAAACCCTCACCCCAAAGCTAACAAGCAATTAGAAAGTAGGAACCCTTGAGAGTTTAGGTGTTTTACTGAAAGCGCCAGGAATAACCCACCCATGGAATGTCATTTCTACCCACATCTTCTAGGTGCGTTTGATAAGAACTTAATTGATAACCTATCAACGATAAAGCTGAGGCATGGGTTGAGACGCCCTTCGAGAAAACCTTTGTGCAAATCTTGTGTGCCTTCTCCAAACCTGAAACTCGAAATAGACAACAATAATTAGAAAGAAACAATGGCATTAAATATTTTTAAAAAATATGCATAATAAATTCATCAAGACTTCGACCTGGTTTTCACCTGAAGCTCGCTGCACTAGTGAAAGGATATTGCTTATACCCGTTAAGGGCATCTTCAATCCTCAACAACCTTTGTGAAATGAAACCTAGGCTGCAGAGCCGAGTTCCCCCAAAGAGAAACCCTTGCAGTAGCAGCAGACACCGAGGAACAAGGGGAAAATTGTGACGCTTCATCCACAAAAGAGTATAAAGGAATTTCCAGACAAGGCACCACCATCGGATCATGAACCTAGTCTCCTCACTGTAGATGTAGCAATAGGAATGAGGGAAGCCGAAAACTTTGTGGCAGGTTGGTAAAGGGACGGAACCTGCTCCCACCATGTCTCGGTGGCAGAGCAATTCATTATTGCCGAATTAAATAAAAAAAATCCTTATGCATTACTTCTAATCCAGCAACTTAATACCAAAGTACCGGTGCAAATAAACTTTGACAATAACATTAATAAACTATGGCTGTATTATTAATAATTCGATAAACCTGTGATTGGAATATTAAATCATATTAAGTCTAGTGATAGTGGTAATTAATGTCAAAACATGTTTTAATCAAACCAGGTTATTAATCGTAAATTATTTTTACCATGATTATGAGAATGGAGGTGTGACAAGTGGTATTAGAGCCAAGGTTACCAAATTGAGGCCTCTAGCGTTAAACTAGTAAGTACATTCAATTGGTGTTAACTCACTATTTTGTTTCAAGTTCAGAGACAGAGCGACAGAAGCATGCGAAGAGCAGACAACATTCCACAAAGAAGCATGGTAGGCCTAGGACCTGCAACATATGTTGAAAACAATCCTGAAGTATGGGTACAACTAGGACAAGAACCTTGTAACACCAATCCTACGATATTAGAGACAGTACATGAATTAAAGAACGAGATGGCCCAACTGTGGGCAGACAATGAAAGACTAATGTTGGAACAGGAAAAGATTATGAAAATCCTATCTGATAAGCAGAATCAGCATTAGCCGATTCCCAGTCCTGAATAGGGGCATATAACAAGAGAATAGGAATATTACATAGAGTATGTGGAAACAAAAGGAGGGGAAGAAAACCAAGAGGAGAAGTCAAATAATGCTTCTGAGCACCTAATACCAAAGAGGTAGAGGACAAAATTACAAATGGAGTTTCGAAAAATAAAACCACCACTCTTTGGAGGAGGCAGCTAAAGATTGGCTTATTAACATGAATAAATATTTTCAACTATGTGAATACAATCACAACTTAAAGGCCCGTTTGACCATTTTCCATATACAAGGGAAGGCCACCTTATGGTAGGAGGAGGTCAAGACTCTACGAGGGGTAAGTGAACAAAATATAACCTGGGAAAAATTTCAGAAATAGTTTAAGGAAAGATATTTGAATGAGTGATTTTATGATGAGAAATTAAAGGAATTCCATGTCCTGCAGCTTGGACAACAAACAATGGATGAGTTTATTACCCAATTTACCTCCTTACTTCGATATGTACCTTACATACGATAAGAAAAGGCAATGGTACAACAGTTTGTTAGTAGTTTACCCTTGTTTATGAGAGAGCAAATTGAGTTCGATAACCCAAGAACAATGGACATTTGCTAAGTTTGGTGGTGACCAGTTAGCAATAGCACTGGGTGCCAAACTCGCAGAAGACACTAGTCTTGTGAAAAAGCTTGGGGGGAGACTTGGACCTGACGGCAGGTCTCATGGTTGGGAGGATTACAATACTGCAACTAATAAAAGTAACATCTTCAGTTGAATTTTAATTATTTATCAGTTCAGGTAAGTATCAACCCTAAAATAATCTACTGACATAAACTGTTGATGAATGTTATGAATAAGTGCACTAGTATAGTACATGAGTAATTTTTAAGATACTACGTATACCTAGAGACTTGCATTGATACTGTATAATACTTACAATTTGTATTGATGTTGTTAAATTCCTGAGGATGAATCGAATAATAACATTTAGAGCCTATAGGTGGCTAGTCCTCAGTAAGAGCATGGAATTCTTAGATACAGTACCAACATGATTAATGTGGTTGTATTCTTCTATTACAAGAGAAGGATTTATAGAACTAAAACATCTGCATGTCAAACAATTGAAATAAATGTGAATAGCATAATGAAGGAGGATGTAAAGCTGCAAGGTCTAGGAAGAAAGATCGAGACCATAACTGTATCGTAAGGGAGAAAACGATGTAAAATTAAATAAGAACATGGTAGAAAAGCATTCTGAGATTGATTGTTCTAAATATCAATAAAAATTTCCCTGCAAATTTTCTATGCTTAACTTTGCCCGAGAATTGCATCATAACCAGAAATTTGCATATTGAACAACATGAAGCCAAATTATGAAAAAAATATGATTACCACATGAGACAATAGACAAATCGGAAGTGAAATAACAATAAAAGGTAACCAACTATAGTGAATACATATTGAGCTGATAAATTCATCAAAACACAGGATTTACATATATCAAGAGAATGTACTCATATTCCATATAATAACAATGGTTCAAACAAAGAATTCAAACTCATATGGTAGTCTAGAACAGAACAAGTGTCCAGTATAGAATCTTAGATTATTACAGTAATCTTTTCCATGCCTGCAAACTAGCAGGCTCCGCGAAGATGAACATATGGAATTGGAATATCAAGCCACAAATAGTACTCCTTATTTAACAGAAAATTAGAAATGAATGATATAGCCGCAGTTATCAGCCTTTAAGGCCAGATGAGGGTACACCGGGTAGTGTTACTAAAAGAACTCGGATTTACTTCCGGAGTATCCACAGAACAAATGAGCAAACCCTAAAACGTTGTAGAAGAATAGAATGAGTAACACCCCCAAATAAGCTATCACCGAAGAATTTCGCAACCATACCTACTGTTGAGAACCTCGATATTCAAACATAAATGCTACTCTAACAACATGTGAAACCCTAAGTTAAGCATGAGACAAAACCCTCACCCCAAAGCTATCATGCAATTAGAAAGCACAAACCCCTGAGAATTTAGGCATTTTACTGAAAGCACCAAGAATAACCCAGCCATGGAATCTCATTTCTACCCACATCTTCTAGGTGCGTTTAATAAGAACTTACTTGACAACCTATTGACAATAAAGCTAAGGCATGGGTTGGGAAGCCATCTGAGAAAACCTTTGTGCAAATCTTGTGTGCCTTCGCCAAACCTGAAACCCGAAACAGATAGCGATAATTAGAAAGAAACGATGGCACTAAATCTTTTAAAAATATATACATAATAAATTCATGGAGACTACGACCTGGTTTTCACCTGGAGGTTTTCACCTGGAGCTCGCTGCACCGGTGAAAGGATATTGCTTATACCCATTAAGTGCATCTTCAATCCTCGACAACCTTTGTGAAACGAAACCCAGGGTACAGAGCCGAGTTCCCCCAAAGAGAAACCCTGGCAGTAGTAGTAGACACCGAGGAATAAGGGGAAAAATGTGACACTTCATCTAGAAAAGAGTATAGAGGAATTTCCGGAAAAGGCAACATCGTCGGATCATGAACCTAGTCTCCTCACAGTAGATGCATCTATAGGAATGAGTGAAGCTGAACAATTGGCGGTAGGTTGGTAAATGGACGGAGCCTACTCGTGCCACGTCTCGGTGGCAGACCAATTCATTATTGCCAAATTAAATAAAACAAATCCTTATCCATTACTTCTAATCCAGCAACTTAATACCATAGTACCGGTGTAAATAAACTCTGACAATAACATTAATAAACTATGGCTATATTATCAATAATCTGATAAACATGTCATTAGAATATTAAATCATATTAAGTCTACTGACAGTGGTAATTAAAGTCAAAACATGTTTTAATCAAACCAGGTTATTAATCGTAAATTATTTTTA
Organism: Pinus tabuliformis; assembly: GCA_031772625.1. Taxonomy (NCBI): domain Eukaryota; kingdom Viridiplantae; phylum Streptophyta; class Pinopsida; order Pinales; family Pinaceae; genus Pinus; species Pinus tabuliformis. The sequence goes on along the minus strand of CM062814.1, from coordinate 737,100,792 downwards.
CCATGATGACATGATTATGAGAATGGAGGTGTGACAAGTCATATCAGAGCCAAGGTTACCAAATTGAGGCCTCTAGCGCTAAACTGGTAAGTACATTCAATTGGTGTTAACTCACTATTTTGTTTCAGGTTCAGAGACAGAGCGACAAGAGCATGAGAAGAGTGGAGAACATTCAACACAGAAGTATGGCAGGCTAGGACCTTCAACATATGCTGAAAACAATCCTGAAGTATGGGTACATCTAGGAGAAGTACCTCGTAACACCAATCCTATGATATTAGAGACAGTACATGAATTAAAGAATGAGATGGCCTGACTGTGGGCAGACAATGAAAGACTAATGCTGGAACAGGAAAGATTATGAAAAGCCTATCTGATAAGCAGAATTAGCATTAGCTGATTCCCAGTCCTAAACAGGGGCATATGACAAGAGAACAAGCATACCGCATAGAGTATGGGGAAATAGAAGGAGGAGAAGAAAACCAAGAAGAGAAGTCAAATAATGCTTCCAAGCACCTAATACCAAAGAGGCAAAGGACAAAATTACAAGGGGAGTTTCGAAAGATAAAACCACCACTCTTTGGAGGAGGCAGCTGAAGCTTGGCTTATTAACATGAATAAATATTTTCAACTATATGAATACGATCACAACTTAAAGGCTCATTTGACCATTTTCCATCTACAAGGGAGGGCCACCTTATGGTGGGAGGAGGTCAAGACTGTATGAGGGGTAAGTGAACAAAATATAACTTGGGAAAAGTTTCAGAAATACTTTAAGGAAAGATATTTGATTGAGTGATTTTATGATGAGAAATTAAAGGAATTCCATGACCTACAGCTTGGACAACAAATAATGGATGAGTTTATTACCCGATTTACCTTCTTACTTCGATATGTACCTTACATACAATAAGAAGGGGCAAAGGTATAGCGATTTATCAGTAGTTTACCCTTATTTATGAGAGAGCGAATTGAGTTCGATAACCTAAGAAAAATGGATGAGGTCATACGAAAGGCCAGGATATGCTATTAACAAAGCAAGCAAAAGGGAGAAATTATGGGAAATAAATGGACTGACAAGAAGGGAAATAAGTTTGTTGTGGGCAATAAGGGAAATCATGGAAATATCAAAAAAGGATCTTCCAAGGGACAAATTAACAGAAATTTGCAAAGAAATCAATCCAGATTTAGGCCTTCCCATGAATCCAAAACCAGTGAGCTATCAGGCAGAACTGAAATCGAAGCAACCGCCAGACCTTCGGTGCAATGTTGGGGATGTGGAGGGCCACATTATGTTAAGAATTGTCCTAACCAGAAGGGCACTGAATAGATTTCGCAGATCCACGAAGCATCTACAGTAGGCGACGTAGCCCGGAGTATTCCGAAAATTAATGCTACCCTTGAAGATCATCAGGCAGAATACCAGCCGACTATGGTGGAATTTGAAGGTAAAATCTTTGATCATACTGTATCTGTTTTAATTGATCCTGGAGCTATGTTAAGTTATGTTAATCCTAAGATAGTGGAGCAATGTAAATTACAAACTGTCAAGTTTGAAAAAACCCTAGTTAGCACAGCTAGAAACAGGGGCAAAGAGACATGTATTGGCCAAGGTCAATAATTGTCCTTTGGAAATAGCAAGTCAGCCTTTGGTGGCAGATCTAAACATACTTCCCCTAGGATCGTATGATGTTTTGATAGGTATGGACTGGCTAGAAAGACGTTGGTCCATTATAAACTGTAAAACAAAAACTGTTTGTTTTAAGAATGAATAAGGAGACAAATAAGAAATGCAAGGCGTCCTGAGACCATTACAAATACAACCAATAACTGCCTCTCAATTGGCAAAATGCATGAGGAAAAGATGTCAGATTTATGCCATTCACGTTGGTTATAACAATTCAAAGGAAAGGTTTGTCACCCTGCAAAGTATTCCAGTAATTTAGAATTTTACATATCTATTCCCTAAAGAAATACCAAGACTTCCACCAAAGAGAGACATAGATTTCACCATTGAATTGGTGCCAGGAGCAGCCCCGGTGTCCTGAGCCCCTTATCAAATGAGCACGCCAGAACTGACGGAACTAAAAATGCAATTACAGGAGTTGTTGGATAAAAACTACATCCGCCCCAGTGTGTCGCCCTGGGGAGCCCCCATGCTATTCATCAAAAAGAAGGATGGAACCCTACGTATGTGCATGGACTATCGTCAACTGAATAAGTTGACTATAAAAAAATAGTACCCTTTGCCTCACATAGATGAACTATTTGACCAAGTAAATGGGGCAAAGGTATTTTCAAAAATTGATTTATGATCCAGATATCACTGGATCATAATCAAGTAGGAAGACATAGCTAAAACTGCCTTTAGGACCCGCTATGGGCACTATGAATTTGTAGTGTTACCCTTTGGGTTAACCAATGCCCCCGCAACCTTTATGTGTCTAATGAACAATATATTTCATCAATATCTAGATAAATTTGTGCTACTCTTTATTCATGATATACTGATATATTCCCAGAATATTGAAAAACATAAGGAGCACCTCAGGATAATCTTGCAGACTCTACGGGAACATCAACTGTTTGCTAAATTCAGCAAGTGTGATTTTTTCAAGGAACAGATTCAGTACTTAGGCCACATTATTACCAAGGATGGAATCGCGGTGGATCCCGAGAAGATAAAGACCATAATGGAATGGCTGGTACCAAAGGACGTAACTGATATAAGATCTTTCATGGGATTGGCAGGATACTATAGACGATTTGTGGAAGGATTCTCTAGAGTAGCATATCATATCACCTCCCTATAGAAAAAGCGAATTTTTTTTAAATATACAGCAGAATGTCAAAAAAGTTTTGAGCATCTTAAGCATCTGCTCACCACCATGCCTATTTTAAGCATAGCATATCCAAGTAAGGATTATGTGGTGTGTACAGATGCGAGCAAGGAAGGGGTAGGTGGAGTACTAATGCAAGATGGGAAGGTAATCACCTATGAGTCTAGGAAATTAAAGGAACATGAGCAGAAATATTCCACTTACGATTTAGAATTGACAGCCGTCATTCACGCTTTAAAGATGTGGCATCACTATTTGATGGGTAAGAAGTTTCTGTTAATGACTGACCATCACAGTTTGACTAATTATTTCAATCAGCCTACTTTAAATGCTAGGCAGGCTCGGTGGGTAGATTTTCTAAGTGGATTCGATTTCGAGATCAAACATCTGAAAGGGAAAGAGAATCAGGTAGCAGACGCTCTAAGTTGAAAGGTACATTGTCTCTATGACCACCTTCGACGAATTAATTAAAAAAGCAGCAGAGCAGGACTAGAAATATCAACAAATAGGACAGCAAGCTCAAAACACCACCAGTCATGAATATCAGCAAGGATATGTGATGGATTCCGCTGGTATGCTGAATTATAAGAAAAGATTGTATGTACCTAACCAAGATAATATTAAAAATCTGATTCTAGATGAATATCACAAAAGCCCCTATGCAGGACACCCAGGGTACCAAAAGTTAATTACAACACTCCGAAAGGAGTACTATTGGCCTGGTATGAAAAAGGATGTGGCAGAATATTTGACACATTCCCTAGAATGCCAGCAAGTTAAAACAGAACATCAACACCCTATTGGGTTACTACATCCACTACCAATTTCGCAATAGAAGTGGGAGACCATCTCTGTGGATTTTATGACAGTATTTCCCAAATCCAAAAACTTCAATGACTCAATCATGGTGGTGGTCGAAAAATTAAGCAAATCAGCTCATTTTATACCAGTACAGTCCACCTTCAGAGCGGTACAAATTCCCAATATCTTTATGCAAAATATTTTTAGGCTGCACGGGCTGCCAAAAACTATAATTTCTGACCACGATGTAAAGTTTACATCAACTTTCTGGAGAACCCTATTTGAAGGGTTAGGTACTCAATTAAATTTTAGTACCGCCTATCATCCTCAAATAGATGGGCAGACAGAACGAGTAAATCAGGTAGTGGAAGATATGCTAAGAACATATGTAATGCAACAACCATCCAAATGGGAAGACTACTTGCACCTGGTCGAATTCACTTATAATAATGGTTACCATACTTCCTTACAGATGAGTCTGTTTGAAGTATTGTATGGACATAAGTGCCACACACCAATCAGTTGGGGAGGGCTAGAGGACAAGCTGATGTTGGGACCAAAGATGTTAAAAGAAATGGAAGAGATGGTTAAGAAGGTGCATTCCAACTTAAAGGTGGCCCAAGATAGGCAAAAGAGTTTCGTCGATCGAAAAAGGAATTTCAGAGAATTCCAAGTAGGAGACCACGTATATGTGAGAGTACGAGCTAAGAAGAGCACGTTACAATGGAGCGGGTGTGCTAAGCTGGCACCCCGGTTTTGTGGCCCATTCCAAATTTTGGCAAGGGTCGGGCCAGTGGCTTACCAACTCGCCCTACCAAGCCATATTCGGGTCCACAATGTTTTCCATGTGTCAGTATTGAAAAGATATGTTTATGATCCTAAGCACATAATCAGTTGGCAAGATATACAGGTAAGAAAGTTTCTTAGGTAAGCCAAATAAATTTTTATGATGAAAAACTGATTCAAATTACTGTTTTGTTTCAGGTCGAACCGGAAGGAGAATTCTTGGTTGAACCACTGATTATACTCAATCGAAGAGAAGTAATGTTGCGGAAACGAGCTATCACCCAGGTTAAAGTGCAATGGCAGCACTTTGGGCCAGATGAGGCCACCTGGGAGGATGAACAACTCATGAAAGAAGCATTTCCAGGGTTGTTTGTGGCCAGAAAATGTTAGGCCCTTATACTACTAGTGTAACCCCTTATTGTTATTAGTACAATCCCCTTATTATATTGATGTACCCATGTAGTGCCCATATTGTTACTATTGTGCCCCATAGAAGCCCATTATTGTTATTATTGTGCCCTTACATTATTATTGTTGTGTCGGCTCTAATTATATTATGACCCCTTACACTCCTATATATAGAAAGGAGGTCTTTTCATTTGTATCATCTAAGAATTTTTCATTTATGTAATGTAAAAGAGGTTGGCCCCTTGAAGAGGCTGAATTCTAAGGCGTTGATCTATCTTTTCTATCTTTTTGTGAACTGGTTTCATAACATTTGGTATCAGAGCTTTGGATTCTAGGGTTTTGCTGCTCCAAATAGGTCATCATGGCATTTTCGCTATAAATTTTCTTCTATGATGTTTCAAAAGTGAAAAAAAACCATTTGAGACGAAATCGCACTAAACCTCGGGTCCGAATTTTAGAGCTTTTCATGCTATATTTGCGGAGATATGATCTGAGGAAGTTGGTCTTTCTGCAGAAATTACATTCCAAACAGGTGACCTGGGGAAAATCATCATAACTTTCTCTCTGAGCACCGAATTGAGATTTTTAAGAAGGTACAGAAAGAGGACAGACTATAGTTTCTTGTATATATTTTTCAGAGCCAAAGGTCGAAACAGTGACACGTGGCACTTCATACAAGTTCACTCTTATGGAAAGGTCTATAATTAGGTCATCTTGGGAGATTGTACATAACTCTTCCTTGGAGAAACCAATTTGAATCAGACTAATGGCATTGGAAAGAGGACGCAGAGGGCTACTACAGGTCGCAATTTCAGAAATTAAAGATCCAAGAGTACAGAGTTACAGTCGTTTCAAGATCGAGCTCCTAAAATCAAGAAAAATCAAGATGAGGAAATTTGATGGCAAGGATCCGGTAAATTGGATACTTCAGATGGAGAAATATTTTTATCCACATGGTGTACCACTATTACAAAAGATATGTATTGCATCTTCATATTTAGAACCGGATCAATTTTTATGGTATAAAGGTCTTTGTTCTCGTAAACAACTTATTACGTGGTCAATTTTCATAGAGGAAATGATAGCACATTATGAGGATACAAAGAGCAACACCACAACAATTGAAAGAGTAAAAGGGCATTGTTACATAGCGGAAAGTAAAATTATGGCAACAAGGAAGTCTACCCCTCACAACTATAAAGATGGAAGTGTTGTTTCTTCTAGCCTTCCACAACCTACAAGGGTGACACCACAACAATCGGAAGAAAAAAGAGAAAAAGGACTTGTTACAGTTGTGATAGCAAATGCACTAAAGGTCATAAGTGTGCTGAGAAGAAATTATTTTACATAGAGTATGAAGATGAGGAAGAAAAAGATCAAGAAACATCAAAAGAAGAGGATATATGCCAAGACCCAACCCCAGAGAAAGAAGAAATGAATCAAACCATATCTTGTAAAGCATTGGCAAGAATTACCACTCCTCAAACTCTCAATATAGAAGGACATATCAAGAAGAAAAAGGTGCAAGAAGTGAAAGATCACATCGAGAAAGAAGAAATGAATCCAACCATATCTTGTAATTCATTGGTCGGAATTACCACTCCTCAAACTATCAAGATAGAAGGGCATATCAAGAAGAAAAATGTTCAAGAAGTGAAAGATCACATCGAGCATCAAGAAATGAATCCAACCATATCTTGTAAAGGATTGGAAGAAATTACCACTCCTCAAACTCTAAAGATAGAAGGACATATCAAGAAGAAAAAGGTTCAAGCAGTGAAAGATCACATCGAGCATTAACAACAAGTTCTCCAACTTTTAAAGGATAACACCACTTTGGTGCAGAATCGAATGAAACAACAAGTAGATCAACATCGCAGTGAAAAAACATTTGATGTAGATGATTGGGTATTTTTACGGCTACATCTCAAGCAAGCTATTTATGAGAAGGAAATGTTGGAAATACTACATGCGCTTAAGAAATGGCGACCTTATCCAATGGGAAGACACTTCAAGGTAAAAATGGATCATGATAGTCTTAAATACTTTTTAGAACAAATATTATCTTTAGAAGAATAGAAAAAATGGGTCACAAATATGTTGGGTTATGACTTTGACATCATCTATAGAAAAGGGAAGAAATTTTTTCTTGCAAATGCACTCTTAAGAAAGGATGAGGATGTGGAAGCATTGTTTTGTGTTATTTCTATTATCAAACCAGGTTGGATAAACGAAGCAAGGGATGAATGGAAGAAGGACCAAGAAATATGGCCACTTATTCAAAAGTTGCAAATGATCCCAATTCAAACAATATTGCTAGAAATTGAAGAGGAAGGATAAATCATATTGGAACCTGGAGCAGTCACAAAAAAAAGAACCTGACAGCTATGAAATCAATCAATTTTAGAGTATCTCATCAAGTGGAAGAATTTACCTGCTGAAGATTTGTTAGGCCCCTACACTACTAGTGTAACCCCTTATTGTTATTAGTACAACCCACTTATTATATTGATGTACCCATGTAGTGCCCATATTGTTACTATTGTGCCCCATAGAAGCCCACTATTGTTATTATTGTGCCCTTACATTATTATTGTTATGTCGTCTCTGATTATGTTATGACCCCTTGGACTCCTATATATAGAAAGGAGGTCTTTTCATTTGTATCATCGAAGAATTGTTCATTTATGTAATGTAAAGGAGGTTTCCCCCTCGAAGGCGCTGAATTCTAAGGCGTTGATCTATCTTTCTATCTTTTCTTGAGCTGGTTGCATAACATTTGGTATCAGAGCTTTGGATTCTAGGGTTTCGCTGCTCCAAACAGGTCTTCGTGGCATTTTCGCTATAATTTTTTTCTGTGATGTTTCAAAGTTGCAAAACAAACCCATTTGAGAAGAAATTGCGTTGAACCTTGGGTCCGAATTTCAGATCTTTTCGCGCTATATTTGCGGAGATATGATCTGAGGAAGTTGGTCTTTTTGCAAACTCCTGAATTACATTCCAAACAGGTGACCTAGGGAAAATCATCATAACTTTCTCTCTGGGGATCGGATTGAAATTTCGTAAGAAGGTACAGAAAGAGGACGGATTGTAGTTTCTTGTATGCATTTTTTCAGATCCAAAGGTCGAAACAGTGACTCGTGGCACGTCATACAAGTTCACTCTACTAAACTAGTCTATAATCAAGTCACTGTGGGAGATTTCGCATAACTCTTCCTTGGAGAATCCAATTTGGGTCAGACTTGTGGCATTGGAAAGAGGACAAAGAGGGCTACCACAGGTCACAATTTCGAACTTAAAGATCTGAAAGTACAGAGTTACAGTCGTTTCAAGATCGAGCTCCTAAAATCAAGAAAAAGCAAGATGAGGAAGTTTGATGGCAAGGATCTGGTAAATTGGATACTTCAGATGGAGCAATATTTTGATCTACATGGTGTACCACTGTTACAAAAGGTATGTATTGCATCTTCATATTTAGAACCAGATCAATTTTTATGGTATGAAGGGCTTTGTTCTCGTAAACAACTTGTTACGTGGTCAATTTTCACGAAAGAAATGATAGCACATTATGAGGATACAAAGAGCAACACCTTCTTTAGAGAAACACCACAACAATTGGAAAGAGTAAAAGGGCTTTGTGAGTATTGGAAAGAAAAATTATGGAAACCAGGAAGCATACCCCTCACAACTATAAAGATGGAAGTGTTGTTTCTCCTAGCCTTCCACAACCTACAAGGGTTACACCACAACAATTGGAAGAAAAAAGATAAAAAGGGCTTTGTTACAACTGTGATAGAAAATGCACTAAAGGTCATAAGTGTGCTGAGAGAGAAATTATTTTATATAGAATATGAAGAGGAGGAAGAAAAGGATCAGGAAACATCAAAAGAAGAAGATATACGCCAGGACCCCACCTCAGAGAAAGAAGAAATGAATCACACCATATCTTGTAAAGCATTGGCAAGAATTACCACTCCTCAAACTCTCAAGATAGAAGGACATATCAAGAAGAAAAAGGTGAAAGAAGTGAAGATCACATCGAGAAAGAAGAAATGAATCCAACCATATCTTATAATTCATTGATCAAATTACCACTCCTCAAACTATCATGATAGAAGGACATATCAAGAAGAAAAATGTTCAAGAAGTGAAAGATCACATCGAGCATCAAGAAATGAATCCGACCATATCTTGTAAAGGATTGGAAGAAATTACCACTCCTCAAACTCCAGAGATAGAAGGACATATCAGGAAGAAAAAGGTTCAAGCAGTGAAAGATCACATTGAGCATCAACAACAAGTTCTCCAAATTTTAAAGGATAATGCCACTTCGGTGCAAAATCAAACGAAACAACAGGTAGATCAACATCGTAGTGAAAAATGTTTTGATGTAGGTGATTGGGTATTTTTATTGCTACATCTCAAGCAAGCTATTTATGAGAAGGAAAATTTTGGCAATACTACATGCACTTAAAAAATGGCGACCTTACCGAATGGGAAGACTCTTCAAGGATGAGGATGTGGAAGCATTGTTTTGTGTTATTTCTATTATCCAACTAGATTGGATAAACGAAGCAAGGGATGAATGGAAGAAGGACGAAGAAGTATGGCCACTTATTCAAAAGTTGCAAAAGATCCCAATTCAAACAATATTTGCCAGAAATTGAAGAGGAAGGAAAAATCATATTGGAACCTGGAGCAGTCAAAAAACGAGAACCCAACAGCTACAAAATCAATCAATTTCAGAGTATCTCATCAAGTGGAAGAACTTACCCGTTGAATATTCCACATGGGAGGAAAATAATTTTATACAGAAGCATCAAGAACTACTCAAGCGTTGAGGACAACGCTTTTTGAAGGAGAGGGGCATGTTAGGCCCCTACACTACTAGTGTAACCCCTTATTGTTATTAGTACAACCCACTTATTATATTGATGTACCCATGTAGTGCCCATATTGTTACTATTGTGCCCCATAGAATCCCACTATTGTTATTATTGTGCCCTTACATTATTTTTATGTTGGCTCTGATTATGTTATGATCCCTTGGACTCCTATATATAGAAAGGAGGTATTTTCATTTGTATCATCGAATAATTGTTCATTTATGTAATGTAAAGGAGGTTGCCCCCTCGAAGAGGCTGAATTCTAAGGCGTTGATCTATCTTTTCTATCTTTCTTGAGCTGGTTGCATAACAAGATTCCACATGGGAGGACAAGAATTTTATACAGAAGCATCAAGAACTACTCAAGCGTTGAGGACAACACTTTTTCAAGGAGAGGGGCATGTTAGGCCCTTATAATACTAATGTAACCCCTTATTGTTATTAGTACAACCTCCTTATTATATTGATGTACCCATGTAGTGCCCATATTGTTACTATTGTGCCCCATAGAATCCCACTATTGTTATTATTGTGCCCTTACATTATTATTGTTCTGTTGGCTCTAATACTATATTATGACCCCTTAGACTCCTATATATAGAAAGGATGTCTTTTTATTTGTATCATCTAAGAATTGTTCATTTATGTAATGTAAAGGAGGTTGCCCTCTCGAAGAGGCTGAATTCTAAGGCATTGATCTATCTTTTCTTTTTGTGAACTAGTTTCATAACAAAAAAACATCGGGATGATGTTTGATTTCAGGGAGGGGAGATGTAATGTCCCTAGAAAACTGTAAATATTTTATTTTACCACAGTAAGAAACAAAACTGGATATTAATATTCTTATTTTTGAATTAAGTGTTGATGTTGTTAATCATTAAAGAAAGGTAATGATTTGAATACTAACAGACCTTGTAACTTCTCATAACAAGGAAGTTAGGAAAAAGCAGTTGCCAGAAACCCTAACTACCTCCCTAATTATGAATGCTCCAAAGGAAAGCCTGGGGGGGCAAGGAGCAGGGAGGAGGAAAAACAACCATGTTGAGAGGTCAGACGGGAGATTTGCTAAGTCTGGTGGTGACCAGATAGCAACGACACTGGGTGCCAAACTCGCAGAAGACATTAGTCTTGTGAGCAAGCTTGGGGGGAGACTTGGACCTGACGGCAAGTCTCATGGTTGGGAGGATTGCAATATTGCAAGTAATAAAAGTAACATCTTCAGTTGAATTTTAATTCTTTATCAGTTCAGGTAAGTATCAACCCTAGAATAATCTGCTGACATAAACTGTTGATGAATGTTATGAATAACTGCATTAGTATAGTACAGGAGTAATTTTTAAGATACTGCGTATACCTAGAGACTTGCATTGATACTGTATATTACTTACAATTTGTATTGATGCTGTTAAATTCCTGAGAGGATGAACCGAATAATAACATTTAGAGCCTGTAGGTAGCTAGTCCTAAATAAGAGTATGGAATTCTTCAATACAGTACCAACAGGATTAATATGGTTTATATTCTTTTGTTACAAGACAAGAAGTTAGAGAATTAAAACATCTGCATGTCAAACAATAGAAATAAACGTAATAGCATAATGAAGGAGGGCGTAAAGCCGCAAGGTCTAGGAAGAAAGATCGAGACCATAACCGTAGCGTAAGGGAGAAAATGATGTAAAATTAAAAAGAATACGTTAGAAAAGCATTCTGAGATTGATTGTTCTAGATTTTAATAAAAAATTCCCTGCGAATTTTCTATGCTTAACTTTGCCTGAGAATTACATCATAATCAGAAATTTGCATATTGAACAACATGAAGCCGAAGCATGAAATCTATGCTTAACTTTGCCTGAAAATTGCATCATAACAAGAAATTTTCATATTGAACAACATGAAGCCAAAGTATGAAAAAAATACGATTACCACACGAGACAATAGACAAATCTGAAGTGAAATAAAAATAAAAGTTATAAAATACAAGTGAATACATATTGAGCTGATAATTCATATAAATTCATCATAAATTCATCAAAACACCGGATTTACATATATCAAGAGAATGTACTCATATTCCATATAATAAAAATGGTTCAAACAAAGAATTCAAACTCATATGATAGTCTACAATGGAACAAGTTTCCGGTATAGAATCTTAGATTATTACAGTATTCTTTTCCATGCCTGCAAACTACCAGGCTCCGCAAAGATGAACAGATGGAATTAGAATATCAAGCCACGAGTAGGACTCCTTATTTAACAGAAAATTAGAAATGAACTATTTAGCCACAACTACCAGCCTTTAAGGCTAGATGACCATAATACTGGAAGAACTCAGATTTACTTCCGAACTATCCAGAGAACAAACGAGCAAACCCTGAAACATTGTAGAAGGACAGAATGAGTAAAAACCCAAAAGAAGCTATCACCGAAGAATTTCACAACCATGCCTATTGTTCAGAACCTTCACACTCAGACAAAAATGCTCCTCTGACAACATGTGAAACTGTAAGTTAAGCATGAGATTAAACCCTCACCCCAAAGCTATCAAGCAATTAGAAAGCAGGAACCTCAGATAGTTTAGGCGTTTTACTGAAAGCGCCAGGAATAACCCACCCATGGAACCTCATTACTACCCACATCTTCCAGGTACGTTTGGTAAGAACTTACTTGATAACCTGTCGACGATAAAGCTAAGGCATGGGTTGGGAAGCCCTCCTGGAAAACCTCTCTACAATTCTTGTGTGCCTTTGTGAAACCTGAAACCCGTAAGAGACAACGATAATTAGAAAGAAACAATGGCATTAAATCTTTTAAAAAAATATATATAATGGAGACTACAACTTGGTTTTCACCTGGAGCTCGCTGCACCAGTGAATGGATACTGCCTATACCCGTCAAGGGCATCTTCAATCCTCAGCATATCTTTGTGAAATGAAACCCGGCTGCAGAGCCGAGTCCCCCAAAGCGAAACCTTGGCAGTAGTAGCAGACACCAGGAATAAGGGGAAAAATGTGACACTTCATCCGCAAAAGAGTATAGAGGAATTTTTGGACAAGGCACCACCATCAGATCATGAACCTAGTCTCCTCACTGTAGATGCAGCGATAGGAATGAGGGAAGACGAACAGTTGGTGGCAGGTTGGTAAAGGGATGGAGTCTGCTCATGCCACGTCTTCGTGGCAGATCAATTCATTATGCTGAATTAAATAAAACAAATCCTTATGTAGTACTTCTAATCCAGCAACTTAATACCAAAGTATCAGTGTAAATAAACTCTGAAAATAACATTAATAAACTATGGTTGTATTATCCTGTGATCGGAATATTAAATCATATTAAGTCCAATGATGGTGGTAATTAAAGTCAAAATAGTGGTAACTAAGTCCAATGACAAGATCGATATGCAACCACATCTCACAACTCCTTACATATACCATTTTAGCTGACAAGATTTCACCCTTCAGAGTTGCTCTGAGCGCTCTTAACCTTCCATAAATTCCATTTGTTTTTATTATGTTAAAATAATATAAACCATTTTAAAAACTTATTAATATTTATTTTAATTTATTTGATATACTTTATCTATATAATTCCAACATCATAAATAACCAACATTATTTATATAATCTCAATATTGTAAAAAAATTACTTACACAGATAAATACTTACCATTATTTAAACACTTTACTAACCATTTCAAATTATGTATTAAAATTAAGATCTTCTCCATTAGAATGCAAACATTATTCAGCTCAATCTAGTAAAATAATTACTTACAACAATAAATAATATTTTTTAAAAAAATTACTTAAACACTTCAAAACCTATTTAAATTTATGTATTTAATTAAACACTTCAAAACCATTTTAAATATGTATTTCTCTTCCATGTTAATAGAAGAGTTAGATAACTATTATATAACTCTGTAAAATGTAAATATTTATATTTAATTTAATATTTTATAATATATATGTTTTTAAATAAAATATAAAATTAATAATATATAAATAATCAGAAACTTTAAAATTTTGAAGTAGAATTTAGCAAAAAAAAAAAAAAGTTAAATTTTTATTTTTTTTATTTAGCCAAATATTTGATTACATATATGGATTCAAGGCTCTAAAAAAACTAAAAATACAATTAGATTGTAAAAAATATTCTACACATCCAAAAATTGCTACCAAATTTTGAACAAATGAACCAAAAACTATAACCAAAAGACGCTCCAACGATCTAATATATAACCAATTAAAAATAAAATCATTTTATTCTTACAAAATTGGTATATGCGTGAAGAAGAAACATTTACAGTTGCGATTTAAGACATGTATAACCAATTAAAA